>CM076599.1:171282500-176282500 GCA_038502835.1 Octonoba sinensis | reverse complement strand
CTATTGGCAAACCTCATTTCCCTTCATTTCCTCCAGGCAGTGTAAAACCGTGGTAAAACAAATCGTACCGACAAATTCTGCTTCTCCTGAGTTTTCTCGGAATAATAATTAACTGAAAATATATATGAACCCGAGATAACTCGGGATAATCAAGCAAGCGGTTACCGGTGAGTACTAAAAAACCATTATTTATACGTAGGAAAACTTGGCTACAAAAGACGCCCCCCCCCCCCCCGGTTTGCTCAATGTGAAATTGAGAAATTGAATCTTGATAAAATGTTTATATCCAGTAGATCGGCGGTTGGCAAATAATTTTAGATTGGGTCCGGGTAATTTTGATTTTTTTTTTGTTCAGGTCCATAAGTTATTTATGTGTAAAAAGTTATTTATGTGTAAGCTGCCAGGATTGCCAGACTGGGAGAAAAGTATCCGGTTGGCTATTTTCTTTTTATCTGGAGACCTGAAATTGTATTCAGTAGCCAGATTACTTTTCGGGTAACTTATAACTTTTATAAAAATACAAAAAAAAAAAAAAAAAAAAAGGAATTTATACCTTTAAAAAAATGTCTTCCAGTTTTTGACACTGGTCCAGATCCGGACCGCGGTTCACCACTTACCGACCATTGCCGTAGATATATCAACCAACCAATCATGGTTACTAATATGAACATCCAACGCCTACTTCATATATTAGAGAATAAATATTTATTGATATTTGCGTCTATGCATTCCCGAGCACATGAGAAACAAGATAATTACATTTCAGAAATAAGTTCTTGTTTGCACATCCCTGCTATATCAGACGGAGCAGCAAACACATCAGAAGCAACTTCTAGATGACCAAAGAAATGTATAGTTGAATTTTTATTTGGCGCATCTCTGTATCTATCTATCCATCTTTGCTTCCGTCTCCCCATTCAAAATTGCAAGCCTCAGCCGGAGTCGGAATCATCGGAATGAAAGGAAAACCGCTGACGAGCTAACAGCAAAGGGAAAGAATCCGACTCACTTAGAAAGAGGCTTTATGAAATAATACATTATATTGGATCATTTTTCTGTTTTATGGTATTTCTTGATTTATAGCAAAACTCTTATTTATTTCTGCTAATAGGCATTATTTCGGAGAGTTTTACCATACATGAATTTGAAGCCCCCCCCCCCCCCACCCCCCAGATGTTGTGGCAAATTAATCATTCAGTTTGTATTGGTTTTATTTTTCTGGGATGGATCTCTTGAGCGGTTGGTGTTTTGAGCCGCTCCGAGCTCTACATAATTTTAATGCATTATATTATTATCTCTTTTTTTAGTTAATTTTTTATGTGATAAAAATCGAAAAAGTTGTTTAATTGGAGCGCAACAAATATTTTCATTCCGGCTCCTACTCCACCTTCGAACAAAATCTCTTTGCTCCACGCTCCGCTCCCGATAATTTTTCTCCTTTATTTGTATATATATATAATCACTACTAAATATAGACATATATATATATACATATATATATTCACTATAGGGGAGAAAAAATGGCCCCCTAAAGAGTAAAAATAAATTGTCTAACTTGTGCGATAAAATAAAATAAATAAGTAATATTAACTACGAAATACACAGACAAAAAAGTGAGAAAACTTCTCTTAACTCGGTTTACATTCCGATTAGTTCTCAATGGAGTAATTTCCGTTTTACCTTTACATTTTAGTGAATTTTAATTGCATTTATAACGTCGAGTTTATTTTCTAATTGTATTTTATTTTAATACGGATTTTTTTCTTTTCTGTACAACTGTTCTCAAGTTACTGAACGAAGTGTGTTAAACATTTTCAGCATTAAAAAGGAAAAGAGAAAAAATGTTTTCGATAAACATATCCGGAAAACAAGAAAGTTATTTTTACGGAAACTGAAAACCTGCTATTGTAGAATGTAATCAATAAATTCGAGATATTGTTTTATACGTCGTCGTTGTTTCTGAAAGTACTTCCTTTGCTGGAAATGGAAAACTTCTTGAACTCAATTACTGTTTAGTGAAATTATATCTTTTACCCCAGCATCATAGCAGGGCCTGCGTTAAACATTTGCCATCGCGCCAAGTGCGATAAAATAGTAAATTTGGCGAAATAAATTCTGACTTGGCGAAAGTCTTGGCGAACGGAAAATTCTTCAAAATGTACTTTGGTAAAAAAATAAGTAAGTGATTGCATTTTGTTTAAAAAATAATACTTTTTCTTCTGATTGCAGTTTTCTATTGCAGTTGTTTGAAAATTGCAGTTATTTGAAAATTTCAGTAAATGTTCTTCCATATGTCTTTAAAATAACCTCAAAATATCAATAAAATATATTTATTTATTATAAGTTTTAAAAAAATCATGAAAATGGCTCTTAATACGCGGTTTTACACTTATTTCCCCCCTTAATAATGCTCCTATTTTTGTGTGAAACAACTAAGCAACACAACGATATTCCTATTCTTTACGTGAAGAACATTTATATGTTTGGCTGTTGTGGAAAAATAAGGTAATGTCTGTTTTCATTTTGAAAAAAATCCAGCGCCATGTCCATATTGTGATTCGAAAATAATGCATTATCACCACATACTATGCGTTTTATAACAATACTCTTTAGAGATATTTTTCAATATAATAATGGCCCGCTGAATGCATTATATTATTTCATTGAATATATATTTATTAATTATATAGTATATCGATATTGAATTGCTGTATAAATCTGAAGTAACATGTGGTCGGTTCGTTTTAAATTGTCTGCTAGAACCGAATAACACTTCAGCAGTGATGAGAAAAAAGTAACTCCATTAACAGTAACGAGTCTATAATCGTTTAACTTCTGTTACGCTCTATTAAAATCACTAAAACGCTACTGTTCTTCACATAAATTAGCTCGAAAACAGACGAATTTTCTCCTAGTATTATAGGAAAATACAATTTTTCATTTATATCAACACCATGTCATGTTGTAGTAAAAACACATTTTAATATAAATTTAAAAAGTAATGTAGCTTACCGGTGGATATGTAGCTTTGGCTTTGTATTTTAACCAATGGTTGCGAAACGTTTGAGGACACTGAGCAACCATACCGTGTTCAAATTCTCCTGCGACCTACTCCCCCCCCCCTCCTCTTTGTCTTGTACAAATTGTACAAAACTGGGTTATCAGTTATTAATCAACTCTGTTATATAATACGAGACAGCGGCAAGTGTTTCACTACTAAAGTAGTCGTACTGTAGAGAAAACATATGTATAGAGTTTAGTTGTGTTGTTGTCGGTTGTAATCACAAAAAAAAAAAAAGGTGATACAATTGTGTAACGAAAAATTAGGCTTTAAGTGCTAAGAAGTCCTTTTAAAACTCTTTGTACTAAAAAAATGGATTTCAATGAAACTTATTAAAACACTCTAGGAAAGTCAATAACTTTTTTTTTTCTTGTTTTGGATTTATAATAATAATCATCATTACTGAAATTAAGACATGCCTCATAAAACGCAGGTTTCTAATAAGGCTAATAAGCTTCATTTGGATGTTTTGCATCTAGAAGCTCCCTGTCGCATTGAAAAAGGGATTCCAAGCAATCCCGAAACATCTGCATTTTAATGTTTATTTGTGCTTTCTTAACGTGAATTTATTTTATTACGAGTAATAAGTGATCATGAAAATGTAAATAAATAAATAGAAGGTTAAAAATATATTATGATATAAAATATGTTTTTATTGATTTTATACTTATTAAGATTTTTAAAAATTCAGGAAATGATACATTAACGCCAATAACTTGTAATGTTTCATTGGCGCATTTTTCTGAAACAAGAAAATTGTTCAGGGCTAACGTTATCGTATTGTAAAGAAAACATGTATACAGAATTTATATTGGTTGCAATTTATTGCTAAACTTTACGCTGCAATAATGAATTCCCTTAAAATGTAAAATAAACCTTCTGAGTCGCGCGCTATTCATTTCAAATATTGGCGATTTTTAGAAAAATCAACTAACATTTGTTTTGTAATAACATGCACACTAACCGCCTGAGAGCGGCCGTGCGCTACCAAAAATTACCCCGCGAGCTACTAGTACCTGTCCATCGACAGTTTGGCGACCACTGGTCTTAATGATTTAAGCAATCGGTTGCAAAATATTATTTCACCATATTTGGCTCGGATAAAAATTGCTTTAAATCAGCTGCGTCACCCGGCGTTGCACGGTCCCTCATAAATTTTAAAGACGTTTAAAAAAAATATTATAGCCTTAAAGACTATCCCGCAGCCACCCGATATATCACAGGAAAGTCACTATAAATAAACAGTACAATATTGTCTACCTTCAAATTTATCAAGAAGAATATTTAGTCTCTCTCGGGATTTCTTTGGTTATACATATAAACGCTTTAATAATTTCACATACGAAAAATTGAATGCTACCTGCGATGTCTCAAAATTCACGCACCTAAATTTTATAAAGAGTACACACAAAGAGGCCTTAAAACGCTAGAAACGGCGATTTTAATTTGATTTGTTTAAATGGGCAACAATGCACATAAAATAAAACGGCGCTTGAAAAATTATTTTTTTTCTTTATTATCTCCACTAAAAGTCCCACAGTATCTCCACAAGATCAACGCAATTTTAAACCACCTCAACCATTTGTCGCCAATATTACGCGTCCGAAACAATATGGCATAGCAATTTCAGTAAACAGCTACTGGGAATGAACTAGAAACTCATTTATATAAGTGATGGATAAATGTTGCAAGATATCATTCGTAACCTAAACGCACTGATTCTAACTCGTAAAGGGCCATTCCATTGTGACGGGTGCGACTCCCAGACATGAGTTTTGAAGCTTAATTTATATTTTTGGCAATGAATTATTTATAAATCGCAAAATTTTTTTAAAAACTGTGTTTACCTTTGCATTTGCTTTAATGACTGTGCAAAAATAAAACTGTGGGAGTTTTTAATTTTTTAAAAATAAATTTTAAAATCTTGTGACGGGTGTGACTTTTTCGGGACATGACTTTTCGCTTGCTTTCATATTTGCTAAAATTCCTGTGAATTTTTAACTGTTTCATTATTGTAGCATTTTTTTCCCTATTGAAGGAGATTCAGATGAAATCTAATACATATTTTTTATATTAAGTTTTAGATTTTTTAACATTTGTTTTTTTTTTTTTTTTTTTGCAATGTGACGGGTGTGACACTGCAAATTTCACATTTTTGAGAAGCAATTTTTAAAAAAGCAGTAATTAGTACACATAGTAAACTTGACATTAGCCAATATACACTTACATTTTATTAGAAATAAGAAATATATACATATATACATCTGATTTAGAATTTACAGTGACCTCTACTCGTCCTAAGGGCTGGTGGAGCAACTTTCTCAATGATGACGGATATTTTTCAGTGGAAATATCGACATTTTCTGGCCAAATCCAATAGGGTCCACTAGCCTGCATATATTTTAAATTAACTTATTCAAAAACTTTGATCTCTTTCCCATCAGAATCTGCTTCACCACTTAAAGCTACTAAAAACATGTGGTATAGTTATGAGATAAAGTTTGTTTGTTTGTTTACGACCATTTCAGGTCACATAAATATTCGAGTTTATTTGCTATTCTCAAGGATATGCCTCAAACTCTCGTCCAATATGACAGATAGAACAAGACAGCACAACAAATTTTAATATACAAAGAAGGAAATACACCCAGGGCAAAGGTGGGAATCGAACTCACGCCTCTTTCTCTCCGCGCAGGGAGGCACCGGAGCCAGTCGATTTGACCGCTCAGCCACTGAGGCCCATGAAATAAAGTTATAGTTAAAAACTTGAAACCAGATTTTATAGGTACAAGGGTACAGTTAAGAATATGTAAAAAAAATATATTTTTTTGCCTTTGAAAATGTTTTATGAGCCAAAAAAAAAAAATAATAAATAAAAAAGGGGGGGGGGACTATAAAATAAATGCAAACCATCAAAGTTATTCAATTATATCAAATTATATTAATTATAATAATAATTATTATTTTAACATACTGCCCTAATTCTTTAGAAACAAGTGCTTTAACTTTCTGTTCCATTAATGAAATATTTTAAACTATGTTAAATGGTGTCACACCCGTCACAATCACTTTGTCACGCCCGTCATAAGTTTTTGTCACACCCGTCACACCAAAATTTTCACAGGAAATAAAAATTTAATGATATTTGAATATTTTATACTTATTCACACTTGCAATAATTAGACTTTCAGAAACTTTCGGGTTTTTCCATGGATTAATGAATTGGTACGGTATGTAAAGCATATATTCTGTGACGGGTGTGACAGAGAGACTTTATAAATAAATTTGCATTTAAAATAAGATTTAATGCAAATTTATGGAAGATTAAATGCTCTGAAAGGGAGACAAAGGTCATAAATTGTAATATATCCACATACAATGAAATTGGTGTTGTATTAAATATTTTTTCAGAGTGAATAAAAATACCCAATTTTTCCTAATCGAACGTGTGCTACAATGCACAAACTTTAAGCCCCCCAAAATAATAAAAGGATTATTTTTGTGAAATATTTCTTTACATTTTCATAAACCTCATATCATTACCTTTAATTTGACATATTATTTGAAGCAATACAACAATTTTAATATTTCAGCTCTCATGTCCACTTTCTCATGGAATTGCACTAAACACTTTTGTATTGACTAACACTGTCGTTAGTACAAGTGATTTATCTTTTTTTAGCTGTTTCCAGTACGATTTAATCATGGGAAATGTCGCATGCAGAATAATGTCCAAGATCGTTCGAGAGAAAAAGTGTTTTATTTTATAGTTTATACTTACTGTTAATTCTAAGTTTGATTGGAGTAGAACTATTTACCAATAAAATATGAAAAATAGCGAAAATTTAAAAAAAAAATGTAGGTGAAGTGGATGGGTCTAACTAGGGTCAAATAGGCTTAAAAATATTCATACTAATTGTAGAATACGAGCGTGGTATAAGAAAATAAAATAAAAAGATTTTGACCCATAGATATTGCTTTGACTAGATCATAACGATAAAACATATTAAGCATTAACCAATGATCAAGCACTCACACACACAACGTAATGATAAAAAGCGATAATGATGTATATAGTGAAGATTATCATTTAGCGTATTCTTTACATAGTCTAACTAAAATATTCTGTCCTGCATGAAAGGCGAATTTGAAGAAGAAATGTAAGTTTTGGCTATCGGTATCGTTCTAAATGTGTTCTCCTTTTTTAAATAATCATATTTTTATGTTATATTTGTTGACACTTCCATTTTTTTATTAATTATTCGTCGATATATAAAAAAATGAATAAAAAATAATACAATTCAACTTTTTTTTCCGTAGCACCCCACTTCTAGTTGTAAAATTTATTTCCGTACTTTTTATTGTATATTTCCACCAATTCTTTGCAAAACCTTTTTTTCCTAAAAAAAATATTTTATACGATATGCTGTGAAGTGTTCGCTTGATCCACAGTTAGGGGTCCCACTAATCTAATTTTCCATTTTATCAATTTAAATTTCTATTTTATAAAACTGGTGTAAATAATCGCCAAATGAAAGATTAAATCGCAAATGTTAAATTCCGTTTGCCAATATTTTATTTTTTTAAAATTCTTATTTCATCTATCGTTATAATGTGAGCAGACTATTTAGAGAAATATATTGTTTCAATAATTCCTTATTTTAAATTAAATTGTGTTAGCACAGGCAAGCGATTCTTGTATTTCTATTCTTTTTAATTATATTTGTTATAACCGGAATGGCAATGAACGATAATAAAAAATATTTGTAAAAGTATAATGATTGGTGACATTTCGTTGAATTATTGTGTAGGATTATCTGTCAGTTGCTTTTATTAGTAGGTAAATAAATATTTATGAAGTTATATATGGGTTGGAAAGTTGTCTTCCGAGGCTTCAACAACCTCCGTATGTGCCTTTTTTAAAGCGTGAGTATTTGAATGCGACTGTAAAAGTTATTTTAACATAAAAATACAAAAACAATCTTGAAATGCTTCTAAAACTCGTAATGTATGTAGGTCGTGTACATTTTATTTTAGAGTTACAGTCGCGATCACTTACAGCGAGGTCGTATATAGCGAATTTACGGTCATAACGTAATAATTTTAATTCCTCTTTGTTTTGCAGCGTACTATTCGTTATGTTTTATAACGAAATTACGGTAATATCGAAATTTTCATTGGGTCCCTTCGATTTCGTTATAAACGGGAGCGAGTGTATTTCTATTATTATCACTTTTCACTAGAAAAGTTAATTTACTAAAAGAAACTACTGCTCTGTTTACATTTTCCCTTGATATTTACTTGACCTTTAAAGTTAATTTTATGGGAAATAAAGTTGAATTCCATATAATTATTTTGTTTGGTCCTTGAGGAGAAGTATAAATTAGATTTTGTTGTAAATGATAAACCTAAAGTGATTTTTATCTGAAAAATTAATGTATAAAAAAAAAGAGAACGCTCTTCTGCTAAACGGACACCATTAGAGAAATTTTCACTCACCCCTTGCTGGAGCGTAAATATTCAAGTAAAGGCAATCTTCACTCTGGTTGGCCAGAAAAGGAAGCAACCTCTTCAGATAGTCGTACCTCCCAGCGGGCATCCTCTTCAAAGCCTCTGTCTCGTTTGATATGTCCGGCAGTTTCTGTGGACACACCGATCCGAATTTGTCCGCCAAACGGATCCCTTTCCACTGCGGAGGGGTCCCAGGAGGCAGGAACCTCAGGGACCCCTCCGGGACACCTGCGTAGGGTACTCCGAGGAACATCTCCACCGGCTGCAGCTGTTTGTTGGACAGCGTTTGAATCACACCGCGCAGCGAGCCGTACTTGGTGATCACTATGTTTGGCGATGGTTGGTATTTGATGGAATCGGGCTCTTCGTCTGAATCCGTGCTGAAGATCTCTTTAGCAACGGTGAACAGTAACACCAGGATGAATATTTTCTGATAAACAGGATATCCGAGATACATATTTTGATTGTGCATGTATTACGCTTGAATCAAATCGGATCTTTTAGATATTAGATGAGAAGATAGAACACAAAATTGTGCAGCATTTACATACTTATCATGATTTTTTTTTTTTCCGTTTTTCGAAACTCGTGCGTAAACAATTGTTCTTTTTCTATATTCCTTCGTTTGTTCAGTTATTTTCTTTAAACTTTCGTAATTATAAATTCCGGCGTACTTTTCTAATCCAAAAATATTTCGTGACGCTAATTTCGTGCTCAATAATGCACTTACTTTGATGCTTGATTAAAAAAAAATTAAAAGCTATTCTCCCTATTGTTTTTCAAAATGACGTATTTTGATGTACGTATCAAAGTCACATTCGATAAGATTCTTATTTGTAAGCAATAAGCTTTCTTGAAAGAATATTTTTTAAATGTCAAACATAAAAATTCTACACTAAATGATCTAAATTTCTGATTTTAACCTATTTGAGGATTTTTTTTCCCCAACAGTCATCATGAACATGTGTATCGCACATACATGTTACATTTTTTTCTTAATGCAACTACCTTATTCTGTCAATATTTGTAACTAAAATATTTAAATATTTAGATATTTTCTTAATATATTTTTCCATCAATTTTGTGATAGGTATTTTATTAGATTAACGGGATAATTTTTCACTTATTAACATTTCAATTTCTATGACTGAGCTTGAATAAAATTTATATCAAAATGAAATGTTTCTCCACTCATTAACAAAAAATAAATCGACAATTCAGAATGAGTACTCCAGGCGCTGGATTAAACTATATCATGTTTGAGAGAACATGACTTAGTCATTTTAATAATTTAGCTCAGAGTGTAAGACACAGTTTGTATGAGAAAAAACGATGAACAACACGAAATAACAAAAACTACCTGTGAACACGCGGAAATAATTCTCACTTTTATCCTTCGAAATTCCAATCCCGCGGAAATACCACCGATAACTGTAAGATTAGACGGAGTTATTTCAAGAAACATCCATAAGTTCTTAAGCGCATTCGAAGAAAAAGAACTCTCTGAGAGAAAAACTTTCAGAGTGGGATCCGGTAGTGCAGTCAACCACCGGACCTTGATCTTGATGGGAGTGCTATTTCAAAGTGGGAGTAGGGAAAGCTTTCCACCAGGCGTTGTTCGGTGTCACTGCAGCGCCATCTGCCGAGAAGGAGAGGACCGAAGAGGGAAGTAAAAACATCCATCAAACGCGAAGAAAAAGGCAGGCGATGGTTTTACCCCCTTGATGGAGAAACATTTTCTTCCATTAAGTGTTCACGAAATTATCAGGTTCAGAATTAAACATAGAGATGAAATCGGAGTTTAAATCTGCTTGTTCTTGAAAATCGATACTCATCGGGAAGAATTTGTTGCCGGGTCATATTATTTAAGACTCGCTTGCTGTCGTCCGTTCGTAATTGAAGAAGTTAAAGGTTAGATCCAACTTTGAAGAAAATCTCGATTCTGTCCACCAATTTCAGTTTAATCCGATTTATCTAAACGTATCCCCCCTCTCTCGTTCTGAGAATAGCTAAGACATGTCTTAATGACCCTGTAACGTTGATTTATTTTAATATAGAATATTTTCTGGTTTCCAAAATAGTTTTTTTCATATAAATTATGTTACTAATAATTTTATTAATTATATCATTAATTATTCTGTTTCTTTAACATTTTTAGATACACTTTTTAGGATTATTTATAGATTATTTAATATTTTCTGCTCCCAAATGAAATTTAACTTTGTTTCTTTCCCTTTATTACAAAATTGACATATTTTTACTCTTGTACAAAATATCTGCGGATTCAATAAAATATTCGTATTTATTCGCTTCTAACTGTTACATTTTACATTGAATTTCACGGTTCGATATTTGTGTGAAAAAGACTAAAGCAAAATCCCTGCTGTTTTGAATACCAAAGGCGGAATTGTTGGTTTAAAATACATATAACTTTTTAAATTGAATTCTTCTTTCTTAACTACCTTCGTTTAAAAGTATGAATGCAATATGAATTATGCTGTTTATTTTATGCGCACTTTATTGAATTCAGCATGTGAAAAAATTTATATTAAATTGTGGGTTTACGTTTAATCGTTTCCCATTAAGTATGATTGAAGTATAATGCCGACTAAAATACAAAATGAGTTATTATGAAAAAAATAGGATGTTGGAAAAAGAATCTTTCCCCTTTCTGAAATTCGTACTTTTACTTAAATTTATTGCAAAATTCTAACTGGAAAATTCTTACTTTTTTCAAAACTTACTATTATATTATCATCTAACAGTTATTTTAAAAAGTATTTATTCACTGTACAAAGAACGCGACCCCTTTCAACAAAAATATAATTACTTATTCTTTAAACGCTCATTTTCCATTAAAGAATCGTCTGAACGAACATGCTAAAATGGAGACTTTTTCTTATCTTTCTCTTTTTTAAAAATTTTTGAGTTAATAGATTGAGAACTTTGATAACACTCGAATGAAATTCTAATCTTTAAAATAACCAAGCGTAAAATATTAAACTCGAATAACTGCATCTTCCGCAAAACAGTGAAACATGAAGTTTTCTCCCAACCACTGTTCACATTTCCAAACGAATGGAAATATTTTTATTGCCTTCGAATCGATTCCATATGGTGGCATTTTTCTCCTCGTGTAGCAGCCACCAGTAACTTTTTATTTCCTGGCGGGCAGCTTCTGGCTTAACCGATAAGAGTAGCAGATAGCGGAGGGTTCTGGAACAAAGCGGCGCGCGGTGTCAAGGTGCTGCGGCGCTCCCCTGTTGGTCCCTCGGTAGAGCGGTGCGCCGCGGGATGGTCCCTTGTACTTGAGAGCGGTGCTCTTAAGTCACCGTTGATGGAGTGTTGAATGACTATGAACAATGGAAAAGTGTTCATTGAAAGGAGTGGGATGGGAACTTTTTTGAAATGAAATAATAATTGATTCATATTGTTTTTCAGGAATTTATTTAAATGAGTGGGATGGAACATAGCTTTTATTTATTTTATTTTATGTATTCATATTTTTTTTTTATTTATTTTGAAACTAAAATGTGAATTGATTCATATTGTTTTTATTAACTTATTTAAATGAGTGTAATGGATTTTTAAGTGGGATTTTTTCTTTTCTTTTTGAAATAAAGTGTTAATGGGGTCCTATTCTTGTTTATACATTTGAATGCATCCTTTGCATGAATGGAAATATGATGAATAAGTGGAGCATCTTTTAAAAATATGTTTCATGAATATAAATAATTGGGAAAAAGTTGATTTCATGTGGAATGGCAACATTTTATTTGAGTTAAGTTTTCAGTGTGTGGCAACAGTATAGCAGTGAGGAAGTTTTTTTTTAAAGTGGAATGGCAACAGAGTTCTATTACATTAGTTGTGATCGAATGGCAACAGTATAGTATCACTAAAGTTTTTCACTGTGGAATGGCAACAGGGGTTATTTTACTGTAAGGAAAATTTATTTTGGTTATCAGAGACCTTTCAGCCGTGGTTGTGTTCAGACGTGCTGTGCGTCATATTTTTAGCTCACAAGTCGTTTCGAGAATATTCTTCCGTTATAGTGTCGGCTTGACGAAGAAACCCTCAACTTCTGCTAAAAAGCCTAAATCTTCTGTGAAGAAAGTGCGATTTAATGTACCGAAGTCAAAGAAAGGAAATCGTGCTGCGAGCGTCACATCGTTTTCTCCAGATGCAGTCCCGTAGAACCATTTCCATCTTGGTGGTAACAATTATTTGGTTGTTTCTGACTTTGCCAATACTGTGCGTATTCATTTGCGTGAGTACAAACTGAACGAAGCTAATCAGCTCATTTCAACCCGCGATGGAATTACCTTAACGCCTTTCATTTGGGAAAGTTTTATGAAGAAAATGAATTCGATGACTTTCCAAAGGACTTGCAAGAAATTATTATCATTCGTGACTGTCTCATGATATCGACCACTCTCGTTGAAAATGAACTTTGCGTAAAATTGCAAAGATATTCTGTGAAAAAGAATTTTTCTCGTGAATTTCTACCGAACATTTGTTTGCTAAATGAAAATCAGTGGAATCAGTTAAAAATGATCCATGAAGAAGTGCTATCTTCTACATTTTCGGTTATGTTCGGTCGCGTATTTCAAGATTGTATGCTTGAAGAAGTCAAGAAACGCGTCCCAAATCCTCCAACTAGTGCTCAAACTATTGTAGATGATACTGAACTCGCGCTGACTACTTCTACGGTAGAACTTTTAAAAGATCATCTCGAAAGAAATATCAATGTTCTCTTTGAGTGCAATGGATGTGCAACTGAGCAAGGAAATCAACTTGCTCACGATTGTGTTGCTTACAATCATGAATTTATGTTTATGGTAATTTAGCTATTTTAAATATGGATATGAAACTTTTTATTAATGAGATTCTACAACAAAATTCACAAATTGTTACTTATATTAACAAAGAGTTTTTATCCTCTTTAAATGCAGCTTCTCTGATTGAAAGTGCAAAAAAATTGTTTATAGCATGTGATGTGGATCCTTTGAGAATGTTTTAATAAATATGTATGTATAAACAATAAACTGTGTGTTTTATTTGATGGACTCACACTCAATTATTGATACATTTTGATTAGAAAAAAAATACTTCAGACAAAACGAAAAATTCATAAAAGATAATTTTTGTTGAAGTTTAAGCAAATTGAACTTGATTTTAATTTATTTTTCTAAAATGATTAAAGTTTTAACTCATTTCCCAAGAAAGGAAGTCGGAAGAAAATAATCTCATCCTTAACTTCAAGACATCGAAGCATGTAGAAACTTCTAGATTCTACATTATTTACGCATTTATTCATCCTGAACCCCTTCCAAGCATTTACGATTTCCTATTGGAAAAATAGTATTGTTCAGATCCCATCTTTTTCTCAGAGGTTAAAAATTGTATTTCAAGGTAACTTGCATTGTTACCCACAATAATTTGTCAATAAGTAAAAATATGGAAAGTTCCAGATGCGGTAATACTATCTGCATTCAAACCCCTTACCCATTACAGACTCTGCGCAAATAAATTTTTTCGCCCAATCCCTTCTTAAAGCAGTAACAAAGAGCCCTCTCCCCTACTTCATCCCTAAATCATGGCTCCCTTGGTGCAGCCATCATTCTCCTTAGGGAGTACAATAGAAGTTCGGACATTGGGCACTGAATAAATATTCTTAAATCAACGCTGCTGTCAATCTGGTGACATTCCATTCCTTGAATGTTTTGAGAACATTCTAGATTTCTTTGAATAAAAAGTGTTCATGAAATATAAATGCTAAACATTTTTATGTTCCAGAAGGTCCAAAAAGGAACGCTTTTACCTTCACCAGGTGCAAACTTACATTATAATTTTAAAAGAAAAGGGGAGCTTTTGATATTGTCCATTAACGAAGCTTGGACATTGAACAATGAATACGCATTCTTAAATCAACATTACGATCGGACTTGTGTCATTCCATTGCATGAATGATTTGACAATCTCTTAAATAAAAAGCATTCACAAAATAAATGAGGAGCATTTTAATGTTCCAGAAGGATCCGAAAAGAACTCTTTTACTTCTTTGCCTACACCAGGTGCAAACTTAAATCAATGTCCATCCGTACCAGCCCACTTTCTAAGGACAGCCTATAATCTAAAAAGCTCAGGGGGAACTTCTGTGAGTGTCCACTCACAGAAGTATCCCTATTGTACTCCCTAAGGAGAATGATGGCTGGACCAAGGGAGCCATGATTTAGGAATGAAGTAGGGGAGAGGGCTCTTTGTTACTGCTTTCCGAAGGGCGAAAAAATTTATTTGCGCAGTGTCTGTAATGGGTAAGGGGTTTGAATGCAGATAGTATTACCGCATCTGGAACTTTCCATATTTTTACTTATTGACAAAGTATTGTGGGTAACAATGCAAGTTACTTTGAAATACAACTTTTAACCTCGGAGAAAGAGATGGGATCTGAACAGTACTATTTTTCCAATAGGAAATCGTAAATGCTTGGAAATGGTTCAGGATGAATAAATGCGTAAATAATGTAGAATCTAGAAGTTTCTACATGCTTCGATGTCCTGAAGTTAAGGATGAGATTATTTTGTTCCGACTTCCTTTCTTGGGAAATGAGTTAAAACTTTAATCATTTTATAAAAATAAATTAAAATCAAGTTCAATTTGCTTAAACGTCAACAAAAATTATCTTTTATGAATTTTTCGTTTTGTCTGAAGTATTTTTTTTCTAATCAAAATGTATCAATAATTGAGTGTGAGTTCATCAAATAAAACACACAGTTTATTGGTTATACATACTAAGGCTCGACCGATGCATCGGCCTCGCCGATGCATCGGCGCCGATTGTTCAACAAACTTGCCATCGGCCATCGGCATCGGCGGCCGATGTTAAATTCAGAAAAACATCGGCCCATCGGCCTTAAAAAACATCTAAAAGCCGATGCCAGGCCGATGTTTTCCAACTTTCCACAAAACTTGATACAACTTTCCACAAAACATTCTGTCTTTAACTGTCTTCCTCCTCCATAGCTAGTTTTCTATTTCCATACAATAAGAGGAAGCACAGCAGTTAAAAACAGTTTTCGCCATCATGGGGGAGCCAGGGTTGCTAATTTGGCTATTTTTAAGATAAATACGAAACATTTGGCTTTTGGAATAATTTGCATGTCTTCCTGGCTTTCTTTTGGCTTCTTAATAGTTTTTGGGAGATTTCATAAATATTTTAGTTTTTTACAACAGAAGTTTTAAAGATTTTTAAAAAAACAAATACTATTTTTAATTTTAGAACTATGCCAAATTTTGTTTTACACCGTTTTGATAACAAATGGGAGTCGCTTATTTTATATCAGCTCAGGCTCTTATTATCCGGTTGCCTATTTATGCCCAACATGCCCAATTTTCGTGCTGGAGTTAATAGACATTCGGAGTGAATACTCGGAAAAGCAGTCGGATATCTTGTTCTGTGACTTCATTCGACGATTCTACAGAATTCGCTCTTTTGTTCCGAGTCAGCGAGAATTATTCTAAGAATAATTCTCACACATATAGCAAAAGAAGAAGAACAGAAGAGGGAAAGAAATATTGATGTTTCTTCAGCAAGAAAAATATCTGCAAAAATGCTGCTACAAAATGTGTTTTTTTTTTTGCTTAAAGTTGGATGCTTTTGTGATATTGTTGGTATGTTTGTAGCATTTAATCAATCAGCACACCGTTTACTATTAAAATGCATTTTTACGGATCCCAACCGCTATAGATTAACTATTCATGTGTAAATAAATAAGTGAAAAATAAAAGAAACCAACTTAATTTTTGCTGTGAGTTATTTTCGTAAACGCACGACACAAAAATTGAGGATCCCAGTTCTTATAACAAGTTATTGAAAGAAAAAAATAATTCCACATATGCGAGAACGAGAATGACAACAACAATCATAATAATTAAATTGTTACTCATTCTTAATCTTCTTTCGGCATGTTCGCTACTATTTACTGGTTTTTTTTATAATAATTACTAGTATTATCAAGATCCACTTACATATTGCATGCGTATTTCGTTTTTTTCTTGAACAAATTGCCATAACGGTTGGGATCCGTAGATTTGCAAACGAAGCACAATCGTTCATGTGTATAGTTCTTGTGTCCTAAAATTCCGTGATGCAATCACTGAGTTAAATGAGAGCAATCTGGAGTGAGGACTCCCTATGCTTCAACAGGGCAGCTTGCGAGCCGACGCGCATGAATACAGTGCTCGAGCCATCAAGGCAAAACATCGCTGACTTTCCATTGTGGAAGCATTGGCTCGTATGGTGTATTGTTACAAATTTTGGTTTAATTTATCATAGTTTATCAAAAATTTTTATTTTCGTCTGCATCCTGTTGTGCAAAGGGATGTAAGAATAAATTCGTGAAACTTAAAAGAAAACTGTGTTAAAGCTCATTTTGATGGCAAATTGCCTATTTAAACTTTAAATGCCTTGTTCTCGTATTCTATCTTTGAATGGCTTTTTTTCACAGAAATTTAATTACTATGCCCATAATGTACACAAAATTGTTTTTGGATGAATAAAGTTTACCTTAAATCACAATATTACAACTTAATTACATTGCTGAAAAACTTTTTCTTTTAGCATTATAGCCTAAATATTTCTCCTGTTTTCTCGATAGTCAAACCTTATTACGTAATATTTTATTATAAGTGAAAATATCAGTGACCCAAATAGTTAAATCATGTACCTTTTTTGCTTTTATCTTAATTTGCTAGTTAATGAAAATTTCAATAATAATTTTGATGTTTTTGAATTAACTTTTCATTTGAGTAACATTTTGATTTTTGCGTGTGTTAATTTTTATTTTGTCAAATTGTGGCTGTTTTTAAAAAACATTTATTTTATTATTTATTTATTATTTTATTACTAAATTAACATCTACACTCAAAGAATTTTAATGAGTTCATAAAGCTTTGAATTGCAGCACTTTTCCCCTGTAAATATACTGATCAGCTGAAATTTTTATTTGTGCATGATTTAAAAAATCATGATAAATATTATTATGATCATGGTTTTTTGTTACTAAGTTAACATCTGCACTCAAAGAGTTTTAATGTGCTTATAAAACTTTGAATTACAGCACACACTTTTTCCCAGCAGATGCACTGATCAGCTATATTTTTAATTAGTGCATGGTTAAAAAAATAAGTAGTATTTCTTTATTATTCTTATTTACATTTAATATCCATAAATGAAATGTTCCATTAGTGAGAAATATTTAACTTTGTCATAGGCAAGCAAACTTGTAAAATATAAAATTTATAAATGCTTATACATTTCAGATTCATCTCAAAATGACATGCTCCATTCCAGTTATTTGCAAACTTTTTTTAATAAAAATGTTATCCTATAATATCTCCAAAAAATGACTTCTTTCTTATTTTAAGTGCTTCTTCTTTTTTAATTGTATTATGTTTAAGTGCAATATCGAAGTGCAAGAACTCTAAAAACGCATTTATCGTTTTTGGGAATAAAAGTAGCTATATTGATGCTGTTCGAAGCTGCTCACTGAAACTTCTTATGAGATTTATAATTTAACTGTGTAAAGTATTCATTCATCAGTAGTCAAGGAGAGTAAATCAATTAATCAGGGTGTCTTACTGTCTAAATAAACATTTTTTAAACCTGCCATAGTCGCACACTCCCACATAGCATTCAAAAATAATAAAAAGTGTCGCAAAATGTTTTTTATCGTGAAAAAATGTATGAATAATTGTTCTAAAATGCTATGAAAAATTTTAAATTATTATATATCAGGCATTAGAATAAATTTTTTTAGAAAAATCGGAAAAGAATTAAGAGCTCGAGAGCTCTTTAAAGTTAGCCGTTTTATCATTGCGCGAATTGGTAGTTTGCGCGTTTTGCCTTGATGGCTGAAAAGGGTGTGAAGCGGTTCGACCGCCCAGTCCTCGCTCCAGGTTTCTCTTATTATTTAGCTCAGTGGATGCAATGGCGTGCAGCAATAACTGTCGACATTAATTTGTGTAAAAAGAATTGCAGTTTAAACCATTGAGACTCCAGAGCCCTCTCTTCCCAGAATAAACCTGGTTTCGTCACCGTGAGAACTTTTTTAAAATTTGATAAAAAAGAAAAGATTTCAAATATATTGCAAAATTGAACTAATTTTGTGTTTAAAAATAGCGTTAAAAAGGTAGACATATAATTTAAGCAAATTCGAGTCTCAGGAATTTTGAACAGTTACATTGTTTTCGCAGAAGGTAGCGCCACATATAAAAAATTGTCGGTTATGGGAGGGTATTTTGAATCGGGTTGGAGGGTTCAATTTGAAACGCAACACTGCTTTTTATACAAACTGCCGTTGTGAAATCGACCATCCTCAAATACGAGAACGAAAACTGCACGTTATTAATTTTAAATTCGTCCGTTTTGACCCCTGGTATTTTGTCTTGCAAAAAACTGGTAGCCAAGGAGCAAATTGAAAAAAAAAAAAAAGAAAAAAAGGCTTTTTTTTATTTTCTTTACCAGTATCAAATCCCAACTTTAAACAAACTGGTAGCTAAAAACGCGTCGTGCATCTCTGGTCTAACCGTACGTAATAAAAATTATTATTTTTCTTTTTTAATTCCTTATGTCCAACTCTCACGCTATTTTAAAACAACGCGACATTTTGGGCGCTCAGGAATCTTTAATTCAAACAAAATACTGCACTTGTTTAAAAATGAATGAGTTTCATAAAAAAGAATACTAAATGTTCTAGTTCCTCTGCATCAAAATCAAGGGATTCATGTAAAACTCTACCATGAACTAAAAAACGGAGTTAAAACGATGAATAATCGGAACCAATCTTTGCTTCGTGCACGTGCCTTACAAGGTCGCTTTAGCTGATGTTTGTTTTCTTCTGATTGTTTATTCTACATTTATTCAGTTTTGTATTTACTAGTATTACTATTAGTATATGTGAAAAGTAACGGATTAGGGGAATATAAGATCGAAAAATAATATCGCGATCGGGAAATTGTTCTGTTTTTTTTCTAGATACAGGAAAGTGATTTTTGGTACTTTTCATTCTGAAGTAAAAATAAATTAAAGTCTGGAAGATATTTTTCCATACGGAAAACATAGGCATTGCATCGGCATTTAGATGTTATTCAAGGTCGATAGGCCAAAGTTTTTCCGAAGTTTCCGAAGAATGCCGGTGGCGATGGCTAGATTTTTTAACTATCGGCACTGGTGCATCGGTCGAGCCCTTATATTTATTTATTTATTGCTCAGTTAAAGATGTTTAACTGCATTTCACATGAAATGTTGCAATTTTAAGCAAGTCTCTTTAAAAAAAAAATTAATAAAACTGAAATCGGAAAAATGTCCGAACTTTCAAAGTTACTGTATCATGTAAACTTCCCCCGAAGTCTTTTATGGTGCTTGAATAAGGCATTTATGTTTTTATAAACATAAAAATAAATAAATGATTGAAATGACATTTTTGACAAGCATTCTACACGTGGTTTAAAGGGAAGTTTTTCCATCGGCCATCGGCCGATGGAAGAGCAAAATAATCGGCCATCGGCCATCGGCCGATCTTGGAACAATCGGCCAACAATCGGCATCGGCCCATCGGCCAAAAAATGCCATCGGTCGAGCCCTAATACATACATATTTATTAAAACATTCTCAAAGGATCCACATCACATGCTATAAGCAAATTTTTTGCACTTTCAATCAGAGAAGCTGCATTTAAAGAGGATAAAAACTCTTTGTTAATATAAGTAACAATTTGAATTTTGTTGTAGAAACTCATTAATAAAAAGTTTCATATCCATATTTAAAATAGCTAAATTACCATAAACATAAATTCATGATTGTAAGCAACACAATCGTGAGCAAGTTGATTTCCTTGCTCAGTTGCACATCCATTGCACTCAAAGAGAACATTGATATTTCTTTCGAGATGATCTTTTAAAAGTTCTACCGTAGAAGTAGTCAGCGCGAGTTCAGTATCATCTACAATAGTTTGAGCACTAGTTGGAGGATTTGGGACGCGTTTCTTGACTTCTTCAAGCATACAATCTTGAAATACGCGACCGAACATAACCGAAAATGTAGAAGATAGCACTTCTTCATGGATCATTTTTAACTGATTCCACTGATTTTCATTTAGCAAACAAATGTTCGGTAGAAATTCACGAGAAAAATTCTTTTTCACAGAATATCTTTGCAATTTTACGCAAAGTTCATTTTCAACGAGAGTGGTCGATATCATGAGACAGTCACGAATGATGATAATTTCTTGCAAGTCCTTTGGAAAGTTCATCGAATTCATTTTAGTAGCAGATAGCGGAGGGTTCTGGAACAAAGCGGCGCGCGGTGTCAAGGTGCTGCGGCGCTCCCCTGTTGGTCCTCGGTAGAGCGGTGCGCCGCGGGATGGTCCCTTGTACTTGAGAGCAGTGCTCTTAGTCACCGTTGATGGAGTGTTGAATGACTATGAACAATATAAAAGTGTTAATTGAAATGAGTGGGATGGGAACTTTTTTGAAATTAAATAATAATTGATTCATATTGTTTTTCATGAATTTATTTAAATGAGTGGGATGGAACATAGCTTTTATTTATTTTATTTTATGTATTCATATTTTTTTATTTATTTTGAAACTAAAATGTGAATTGATTCATATTGTTTTTATTAACTTATTTAAATGAGTGGAATGGATTTTTAAGTGGGATTTTTTCTTTTCTTTTTGAAATAAAGTGTTAATGGGGTCCTATTCTTGTTTATACATTTGAATGCATCCTTTGCATGAATGGAAATATGATGAATAAGTGGAGCATCTTTTAAAAATATGTTTCATGAATATAAATAATTGGGAAAAAGTTGGTTTCATGTGGAATGGCAACATTTTATTTGAGTTAAGTTTTCAGTGTGTGGCAACAGTATAGCAATGAGGAAGTTTTTTTTAAAGTGGAATGGCAACAGAGTTCTATTACATTAGTTGTGATCGAATGGCAACAGTATACACTGTTAAAAAAAATCTACTTAAAAATGAGTACTTCCATGTACTTGTTTTTCTTTAAGTAAAATTAACTCAAAAACGAGAACATTAAGCGCTCAAATACAAGTGATGATTCTGATTTAAAAATGAGCTTCTGGGTAGATCTAAATATAATCACTTGTCATTATAATCGCATATTAAAAATGGCAAAAGAAATAATTTAGTGAATGCGTGTACTATTATGAACCTTTTAACGTGCAGAACATACAAGTTTTCACTCTTCGAAATTACGAACTATATCTTGAGCAAATGTGTTACGTAGCGCGCAAGAATACGCCGGTGATTTTGAACACATGCGTACTCACTCAGCTCCATGTGCGTTCTCAACTGCCGGCTGGTGGAAAACAACAATGGAGTTCTTTAAGGAAAAGCTGGAAGAATGGAAAATGATGGAATTCTACGCTAACTTTGAAAGTAAGAAATATTATTTTACTTCTTATTATGCAAATAATCGTTATTTAATCAAAGTCCATTGCCTAATTCTTAGCTAATGTTTTTTACACGTGTTTTGCTCCTGAATTTCAGAAACAGTTTTTCATCATTTCTTCTATGCTTTATAATTTTCTTTTTGTGTATAATGTAAGTAGGAGTGATTTGAAAAACTTGAATCCATTAACAATAATAAACTAACAAACTTTTTTATTAAGTATTGTATTAAAAATGAAAATGAGAAGTATTGACTATTATTGAGTATTAAATTTATCTTTACCCTAAGAACTGCCTTTAAGTTTTCTAACTCACTGATATCTTCATAGGTATAAATTGTTTCGTGTTAACTCCCATCCATTTATAATAATTAAAGGTATTTAATTACTTATTTTACCCTGTACGATCAAAAGAAATAGAATTTATTTACCCAACTAGTAATTTAATGCTTAAGAATTAACTTCTTCAAAAAGTGCCCTTTTGCACGCTGCATTCAAAATCACTGTTTATTTTATTTAATTTTTATCATGACTACTTTTCGAACGATAAAATGTTATTTTATTTCACGCAATCTGCCAAGTTCACTTAAAATTACTGCAAATTCAGTGCAATTTCCAGTTTTTCTCTTAATTTTTGGCCCCCTTCCTCCCCTAGAGTCTTATCTAAATTCTCGTCTGTGGGGAGTACAGTTTTACTCATTATTAAATCTTTTTCAGTTATTCTATTAGCTATTCAAGCCCTGCACAACAATGAGTAGTTACTTAGCTCCAGAATTCCTATATTTTAATTGTTTCAGCATTTTTCAACCTTCGTAAAATTTGTCTTTTATAGAGGTTTCTTAGCACTCAGAAGCCCCTTAACTAGGCCACAGGCACTCAAAAATGGATTTTAAGCCTTCATTAAGCAGTGCGCATCTCTCCTCCTTCTAATTAATATCATTTTAATCATTCTCTGAAAGATTATTAGTATCTTAGTCATATTATCTAACTTTGCCGCAGCTGTTGTAGCGTTGATGCAATTTTGCTTTTTCAAAATTTCTTAAATTTCTGCTAAAATTTTTCATGTTCTAATGCTTCAGTCATGTTTAATAAGTGTCAGGGTTCCTATTTATACTACGGTTTAAGTATTAATTTCACTAGTTAAGCTTTTGATGTCAGATTTTCAGATAGTCGATTTTTCCATTCTAGAAGGCTTTTTTGAGCCCTTTTTTTTTCAGTTTTCTCACTAATTTCCATAATGTCAAATAAATTTTTGCAATTTTGGAACTCCATCTAGGATACAGTTCCTCTCTAAATCAATAATTATGTAGTTCTCCCATTAATTTACAAATATAAGCTGTTTAGATAGATTTCAATTTATTTACATTATCGACGGCATTTTTGGTACCCCTTTTGCACTTCTCTTAAGAATTCTAAGTTCATCATGGAATTTTTTGCTACAGTGGAATCCCATTTGTGCCAACACACTTAACCTTTCCAGCATTTGAAATTTTTTAACTATTTAACTTTTTGAAGTTGTTTTTTAAGATTGATTTAGGATGCGAATACCACAAACTAAGTAATTTTCCAGCTCTTCTTCAACATTGCAACTCTCAATTACAACTTTTAGTATTAAATGAAAGCTCTTTTTCACCACTACATTGTGGTAATCCTAGGTTTTCCTTTTTTACACTCAAATCTTTAAAATTTTATTTCCTGAAATATCCACGCTTTGCGACCGGAAAATTTTCAAAGCATGAAATAATGTTTACTAAATTCAGCGTCAACAAAATTTTCCTTTTACTATTTTTATTGCATTACTATTATTACTGCTTAGTTATTTACGTGTATATTAATTGATCACAATCATTACCATTTGAATGTATTAAATGTGTTTGTGTGGGTTTGTTTACAATTGCAAACCAGAATTTTTTCGGTTGTAAATAGTACATTTTCCCCTTTCCAATGAATGAGAGAAAAAAAGATATTTCAAGTGAAAAAACAGATATTTTGGTTTAAACAGGCAGGTATACTTAAACAATTCATAAGAGCTAAGGTTTAATTTTAGATACTTCTGTAGTAGACATAAGCAGCTCAATATTTTCATGTGGTCAGGTGTGTTATGTTGCTTTTTCTAGTTAAATGTTTAGATGGTTTACACATCATTAATTTAAATCCACGCAAAATTAAAGCTCAGAATAGTGCTATTTTAGAACAATGCTATTTATGACCAAAAATAATCTGTTTTGCAAATATAAACAAACCAAATTTCGTCATTTTTCTTTCCAGCGTGCGTCCAACTCTTAATAGCAATTCTAAAAGGTTTCATTGATATAAGCAGAAGTTTTGCAATAAAATTATCTAAAATACACAAACATGTGGCTCAAGGTTGTAAACTGAAATTTTGAAAATTTGGTAGAGTTGGAAAGGAGAAAATGTGCTATTTAAAACCAAAAAAACACTTCAACATTTTAAAATCTTTTCGTATTAATAAAAAATATTTTGTCATGCTCAGAGCTCTTCCGCCCTGGGACATTTCAAGGTGCAGTCTGATTATCTTCTGTGCATGACCATTTTTCCATTATTATTATAGGAGTATATCAACAGGTCATTGTGGTGGATATAGCAAAGGAAAAGTGTCTGTTCATATCTGCAAAATTTTTAATTGAATTTGGAAAAAGTAAATTTGTTATCATTAGATTTAAAGGAACGATTAATAAATGATGTCACGCTTTTTTCATATATTTGACCCCCTCCCCCCCTTTCCTTTGTCACATGTCACGTTATGTTGCATAAGCATGATGTCACACTTGTTACCCCCTCCCCTTGTCACAATTGCACTAACACCCCTCTCCCCCTCAAAGCGTGACATCATTTATGAATGATCCCTAATACTTTACTTTAAAATTATTCAGTTCTTGATCACTGGATTGTGAAGTACCCCTCGAAGCAAACAGTTAACTTAGTAGAAAAATAATCTATTTGGGCGAGGACAAATGACCTGCTAATTACAGAATTTGTGTACTAATACATACTTAAAAGGTTGTACTTGTTTATTAGGACTGTTGATAAAATGTATTTTTGTAGATATTTAATATTAAAATGCTGTCAACATGATTTTTTCACACTTAGAAAGACTAGGAATTGTTTAGAAGAGTAAACAAATTATGTACAAGTCCCGAATGTTAAAGCAAATTATATATCAATGATCAAGGAAAAAAATACTTTGTTGATGCTTTAAAACAAATCAATAGTCACGACTACTCTTCAACGGTGTAGAGCTGCACTTTTTATTGTTAATTTTAAGTGAAATTTTAACGGTGGTCCGTTTTTTATTAATCGTTAGGCGAGAAAGGACAGTAGTGGGAACTAAAATATTTATAACATAAGCATGATTTTCGATACTGCATCATTTGAAAGCAGAATATGAGGGTGTTGCTAGTTATAAATAAATTCAGTAGTTTTTGTTAAAATACTTATTTGAATGATTTTAAATGTTTGATTTGAGTTCCCACCTTAATTATTAAATATTGTTATTGCTAATATTAATCTAATTACTATTGGGAGGAAAATATAAATCAACCCGTGCAATAGTAAAATTTTTTGAAAATGCTTTTTTTTTTTTTTAACTTGTCTTTTAAAATCTGGTTACTTTCATCTACAAAGTGCAGAAAATCTTTTCCTTTGTTGCTTTCATCAATCAAAATAAATAACAGTAATACCCTATTATAATATATAAAGCTATATTTATGTATATACCTTTGTTATTTTTTTTCTTCATTTTCAGAGTGCGGTAACTGCTAAGGAGGTGGAAAACATGGCCATAATAGCAAATACACGATGTTTGATTTTTTTCTGGTAAGTGATAAAGTTTTATGGCATGTTTTTATCTGACTTAGTTATACTTTAGTTAATTAAGATTAAAGTGTAAGCGTTCTTGTTTTAAATAAAACTAAGTGTTTTTTTGTATGGCAAATAGAATTTCCTTCATAAATGACCAATTTCGAATTTTTTTTTTTTTATTTGGGATTAGTTCCTTTTGGCAGCACATCCAAAATATATTGTTAATTTTAATATCTGGCTACATCTTAAAGCATACAATGTGCTTTCACAGATTTTTTTTTTTAATCTACATTTATTATTATTATTATTTTAATTTAAAATTAATCTTTTGTAGCACAAATTTAAAAAAAATGCAATATTTACTAACATGTGAGAAAAGTTAAATCTAAAGAACTAAAACTCTTTCTCCAGTTGCATTCAATTTTAGTAGCATTACAGAAAAAGGCTAGTTATAGTTTTATGGTCACAAAGCAGGACCCCGGTGCAGAATTTTCTGTATCAATCTGTAGCATGAGTTTCAGAAGTCGAAATTTATATGCGGCACCAAATGAAGTGGAACCAAATTTACAATCATTAAAAATAGCAAGCTATGCATTTTAAAATAGTCGACATATAACAATAATACATGCAGACAATAAATAAATGTTATAATTATTCAATTTATAAATAAATTAATAAAATTTAAAATTGAACTTGCAATTAATGCAAGCTGAGAGAAAATGAAGTAAGGACAATACACCACAGTTTAATGTTTGAAAGGAAGGAAAAGGGGGGGGAAATATAATCATTTAAAAAACGGAAACTTTTTTCCCTTCTCGCTTTTTTTTTTTTTTTTTTAAATTTTGTGAGATGGCTAATTAATCTGCAAGCTTCAAGATAAATCTGCAGTACTCACTGCCTGCCATGCTGCACGATTTCTGCTACTGCGGGCAGGACATTACAAATTTCTCACTGAGCACAGCTTAATTTTAATTTAAATTTAATTTTCTGATGAGATGATAAAGTTGTAACCTTTTATTTTCCCCTCAAATTTTTGTATAAAGTTATAAAGCAATTTTTATTATTGAGTGATAGTACTCAACTTATAACACCGTTATAATCAGGGTCCGACAAATCCGGGCGACTAAAAAATAGGGATTGGCGACTAGTTTTTCAGGTGGCGCCAAATGAAAATATTATAGCTGGCTCCTAAGATTTTTGGATTTTTGTCGGACTCTGGTTGTAATAAGAATTAACCCTTGAGTTGTTATCTATCAAGACATCACATAAGTGGTCACGTTGTGTCATATAGACCCGAATTAAAAATTTAGTAAATTGGGTATAATAAAAGTAAAACATTGTGTCTTAATTTTAATATAATGTAAGAATATGTAACATATAAAAAGCATAGAAAAGTAAAGAAATTAAAATTGTACCTGGGTCAATATGACTCAATGGGACAGCTAAAGGGTTAAAACAAACTTGAAAAAAAAACAAAGGGAAAATAAATAATAATAGCCTATTATCCTCTATTATATCCTAAATTCTCAAATTGGTTTTTTATGGATTTTTACTTTTTAATAAAGCCTAGAAAAATTTAAATTTTGTAAACTGCTGTTTGTCAAAAATTAAAAGCAATTTTTTTTTTCTGCTTAATGCACCAAAAATTTATTTAAATATTTAGACCCATATTACCTTATTACACATTATTTCAGAACAATGAATAATTTTACTTATTGTTCTGAATCATTTTTGCCTTTTTTTCCCTCAGTTTTGGCAAAAATACAAGCACTGGCATAGTGTTTGATTGTACATACATTTTATTAAAAATGAGCTATAAATATTGTTAAACTTTCAAAATATAAAAATCAATGTAGAATTCTCTGTCCAATCTTATTTTACAGGTGTTTTCTAAAGATGAACCCCTATAAAGACTTCAAAGCATCAAAGACCAAGAAAAAAAAAGACTGCCATGAACCCAAAGTTTTGACTTTGTTAAATAAATTATGGACTTTAAATGGTGTTAAACATGTTTTGTTTTTGAAAATTATATTATGAAAATAAACACCTTTATTTTTTTAATAGTGTCCAAGTTTTTCATTTGTTATTGCTTTGTAATCATGGCTTGATTTTTTTTTTTTTTTTTTTTGCAGTAATTTGGATGATTCTAATTTTGTAAGTTCACGAAGTTTTAAAACTGCATATATTAAAGTAGAATAACTCTTCCTAAAACATTAAGATTTTTAATTTAGGAAATTTAATTTGAAAATATTATATACAAAATTTAATACTAATGTGAAAAGCAATTTTAATTAGTGAACTTTTTTACTTTTGAAAATATGAAATAAATGACATCATGCTGTGTATTATATCAACACTTGCTGAAACTAAGTGGGATTTAACATATTCTATATGATACAACAATAGCCAATATATATTTCATAACTACTTTGCTAAAATTATATGGATATTTTATCATTAAGAGTTGAAAAAATTTGTTTTCACCGTCTATGGAAATAAATTCAAAATAAAGGATCAAATATAAGTATTGTTTATATGGGCAGTATTCAACTTTTATACTTAATTTAAATGATGGATAACGTACTTGCAATGAATGTTGAAAGTTGTATTTCTCACTCATGAAGATAATCACAATTATTATATGCTATACATTTCACTGAAACTTAAAAATTTGTTATTAATAAAAGGTTAGTGCAGAAGTGCCAGCACTTTAACTTTGATAATGCTGATTTGACAAAAAGGATGGAAATAAAGATTTTGGTTTTTCATTTGTTTGTCATTAACTTTTGACTAAATGAGCTGGTTAACGATTTTTTAAAAATCTATAGAGGGTCGTCTAACTTAGGTATTGTACCTTTGTTTGACATGTGGTTAAAAAATTGATTTTTTTAAAAAACTTTATTGGAGAAAATTCGTTTATATATGGTAAATAAAATAACATTGACTATGGATTTAGTATGCAACTTTTATGGGGAAAACCTAGTCTCATACGGAGAAAAAAAGCATGAAGATTTATTTCATAATTTTTACGGGGAGCACTTTTTCTTTTATGGAAAGAAAAGTCGTGATTTTCAATTTACTTTACTTTTTATGTGAAAAATTTTAACTTGTATGGTAAAATTTCTTTCTGACTACGAATTTACTTTGTAATACTTTGTAATTTTTACGGGAAAAACTTCTCCTATAGCAAAAAACCGTGACTACGTCTTTACCCCGTAACTTTTACGGGGGAAATTCTCCTGTGGTAAAAAAAACAGTTGCAATTACGGATTTACTCTGTAGCTTTAACGTGGAAAATATTTTAGTACAGTATAAAAACGCTGTTACTACGGATTCACTCCGTAAATGTTACGGGAAAAAAATTCTTGTATGGTCAAAATCCGTTATAACTACGGAGTTACTTTTACGGGAAAAAACTTTCCTCCTATGGTAAAAAACCGTTATGATTACAGATTTACTCCGCAACTTTAATGGGGAAAAACTTCTCATACGGTAAAAAACCGTTATAACTACGGATTTACTCCGTAACTTTTACGGTTTTCCCCAACCAACTCAGCTGCCGGTTTAAAACCGTAAATTTTACAGGATTTTTTTTAGTCTAAAGTTCATGCATTAAAAAATTGAAACTCGGTTTACTTAAATTTGAGAAGTTTATATACCAATATTTGAGTCTGGTATGTACTCAAAAATGTGAGTATGTATGTTTTGATACATACTCGTATTTGAGTCCCGTATGTACTCAAAAATATGAGTATGTGTGTTTTGATACATACTCCTATTCGAGTCCTGTATGTACTCAAAAATGAGTATGTGTGTGTTGATACATACTCCTATTCGAGTCCTGTATGTACTCAAAAATGAGTATGTGTGTGTTGAAACATACTCCTATTCGAGTCCTGTATGTACTCAAAAATGAGTATGTGTGTTTTGATACATACTCATATTCGAGCTCCTGAGCGTACTCAAAAAAATGAGAACGTGCATTTCTCAAATTTAAGAGTTAATTACTCGGAGCTATTATAAGAACGTGAAGTACTCAAAAATGAGTACATTTTACTTATTTTTAAGTATCCATTTTTAACAGTGTAGTATCACTAAAGTTTTTCACTGTGGAATGGCAACAGGGGTTATTTTACTGTAAGGAAAATTTATTTTGGTTATCAGAGACCTTTCAGCCGTGGTTGTGTTCAGACGTGCTGTGCGTCATATTTTTAGCTCACAAGTCGTTTCGAGAATATTCTTCCGTTATAGTGTCGGCTTGACGAAGAAACCCTCAACTTCTGCTAAAAAGCCTAAATCTTCTGTGAAGAAAGTGCGATTTAATGTACCGAAGTCAAAGAAAGGAAATCGTGCTGCGAGCGTCACATCGTTTTCTCCAGATGCAGTCCCGTAGAACCATTTCCATCTTGGTGGTAACAATTATTTGGTTGTTTCTGACTTTGCCAATACTGTGCGTATTCATTTGCGTGAGTACAAACTGAACGAAGCTAATCAGCTCATTTCAACCCGCGATGGAATTACCTTAACGCCTTTCATTTGGGAAAGTTTTATGAAGAAAATGAATTCGATGACTTTCCAAAGGACTTGCAAGAAATTATTATCATTCGTGACTGTCTCATGATATCGACCACTCTCGTTGAAAATGAACTTTGCGTAAATTTGCAAAGATCATTTGTGAAAAAGAATTTTTCTCGTGAATTTCTACCGAACATTTGTTTGCTAAAATGAAAATCAGTGGAATCAGTTAAAAATGATCCATGAAGAAGTGCTATCTTCTACATTTTAGGTTATGTTCGGTCGCGTATTTCAAGATTGTATGCTTGAAGAAGTCAAGACACGCGTCCCAAATCCTCCAACTAGTGCTCAAACTGTTGTAGATGATACTGAACTCGCGCTGACTACTTCTATGGTAGAACTTTTAAAAGATCATCTCGAAAGAAATATCAATGTTCTCTTTGAGTGTAATGGATGTGCAACTGAGCAAGGAAATCAACTTGCTCACGAATGTGTTACTTACAATCATGAATTTAGAATTTATGTTTATGGTAATTTAGCTATTTTAAATATGGATATGAAACTTTTTATTAATGAGATTCTACAACAAAATTCACAAATTGTTACTTATATTAACAAAGAGTTTTTATCCTCTTTAAATGCAGCTTCTCTGATTGAAAGTGCAAAAAAATTGTTTATAGCATGTGATGTGGATCCTTTGAGAATGTTTTAATAAATATGTATGTATAAACAATAAACTGTGTGTTTTATTTGATGGACTCACTCTCAATTATTGATACATTTTGATTAGAAAAAAAATACTTCAGACAAAACGAAAAATTCATAAAAGATAATTTTTGTTGAAGTTTAAGCAAATTGAACTTGATTTTAATTTATTTTTCTAAAATGATTAAAGTTTTAACTCATTTCCCAAGAAAGGAAGTCGGAAGAAAATAATCTCATCCTTAACTTCAAGACATCGAAGCATGTAGAAACTTCTAGATTCTACATTATTTACGCATTTATTCATCCTGAACCCCTTCCAAGCATTTACGATTTCCTATTGGAAAAATAGTATTGTTCAGATCCCATCTTTTTCTCAGAGGTTAAAAATTGTATTTCAAGGTAACTTGCATTGTTACCCACAATAATTTGTCAATAAGTAAAAATATGGAAAGTTCCAGATGCGGTAATACTATCTGCATTCAAACCCCTTACCCATTACAGACTCTGCGCAAATAAATTTTTTCGCCCAATCCCTTCGGAAAGCAGTAACAAAGAGCCCTCTCCCCTACTTCATAACTAAATCATGGCTCCCTTGGTAAAGAAAAGCAATTTTATTTCTTTTCATGCACCGCTTTTACAAAATGTCTTCCTTAGTGAAGAAAGAACACTATTATTGACACCCTAAAATATATATTTTTTTTTATTCTGTCGCTCTGAATACTTTTCCATTCATAGTATTATGTTCCCATTAAATGATGCTGTCGCATAAAGATTTTAAATGCGTTGGTTTAAGTAAATTTTGTCGCTCGACCAAAAGTAAAAGAGCACTTTCATTCTCCTTAGAGAAAAATTTGTGAAACGTTAAATTTTGTAACGTAGAAGCATGTTATATAACTTTTTACTGAGTATTGCACTTCGGGAGATAGCGTTGTTTGATGTATATGGCTGCAAAAAATAATAATACTGGACCGTAAACAATTGTGTGAGTGTGTGTGTTTACACAGTTGCGCACCCAGAATTTTGCTTTGGGGTAGATGGAACAAGGTCGAGATTATGGATAAACCGGTTATCGGTTTTGTGGGACATCCGGTATCTCTTGTCTGACGAACCCGTACCAAATATCCGGCTCTGACATTTTAAACCTATAAAGTCCACATTGTTTTAAACATCCCTTTATAATATAACTTTTTCATTGACGTATATTTTAACAACATGTTAAAAAACTGAATTTTAAAATAGAATTTGACCTGCCGGATCCTTCGTGCAGGAGCCAGATTAGGTTTCGGATATTTAAAAAAAATTGGTAGCGTCCAAGTTCCAAGGAACCCTTTTAACATTATCCGATTTCCAGAAAGCCCTATTATCCATAGGCAAAGAAAAAAAAGTTGAGTACCATTTTTTCATCTCAACCGATTAGTAGGAATTGATGAGTTTTAGTGTCATGAATAAAAACTTTTTGGAAATGATTTTTTTCTCCTACTTTCGTCATACTTGCATACTACTCCTTACATCTACAATATACAATATTTGTACAATGTGCAATACATTTTTTGCTATTTATAATTCAAAGAATTGGAAATTTCAGGAACAAATTAAAAGAGAAAATGTATTCTATTAAATGACTAATCTTAAGCTGTCAGTTAATCCATTTCCAAAATATCAGATTGTTTTTCCAGAAAAATGTCAAAAAGCACAATTTGAAGTGAACGATGTCGTTGTCTAGTATAACACAAAATCAAATAAAAAAGTGCGGTGACGCGCCATTTTGTTTCGAATAAACGTTCCGCAAGTTTGTTGATTTGCATTAGCGTTCTGAACGCTTGATTAAATTGAAAGTGAGTGTATTTCTAAGTTATTAAATAGTAATAGGGTGCCACGAACATTTTCATTATTATTTTCTTTACAGGAAAAGGAAGGAAAGGTAAAGTTATCAATGCCTTAAATTAAATAACTAAATCAAGGGTCAATCAGTCGCCCTGAGGAGAGGTTGGCGCTAACTGTTGTCAAACAGAAAAACTAAAATGTCTAAAAGTTGCTTAAACGTTCGAGACTGAACTTAAAAAATTTAATGAATTGCGATTGAATTGGGGATCACAGGGCGAATTCAAGTATGCTTTAAAAAACCAATAACATCGTAAATTAAAATTATACAATCAATTTATTATCTTATTATTATTTGCAATGGTTCTGTTTTTGCGGGAAAAAAACGTAGTCGAAAATTCAGCGTTGCGCCATTTGCTGTGCAAAACAATTTTCCGCGCCATCATTAAGGGAGTAAATAGGTGTAGAGGTCTCAAAAAAAAATTTTTTTTTTCCTAAATCGATTCTATAACTATGCAATAACCCTGAAAATTTCAAAGCAAAATTCCAAGCCGTTTAAAAGTTATAAGCATTTGAGCGAGCGTCCTTTCGGAGCGGTCGAGCAGGTAGTCATTCATGAATGACCTGAAGGGTATTAAAGAGACAGAAGAACGTTAGCAGATGTCCTTTTGTTTCTTTTAAGCATTGAGACCTCGGATAGAAATTTATATAAGTATTAGTGAGCCTGTGATGACCGTTCACAATTTAAAATCAGTCTTAAATTGATTCATTACTGCCTTAAATTTAACTTCCCTACCACTCTTTCTTCAAATACGTTTTTCTCGAAACTACTTTTTTCGAATTTGCAAACACTCTAGCGCGCAGAGTTTTTGATCAATCCTTATCAAATTTGGCACACATTTTCTTTATGTATATGAGCTCTATTTGAACTACAATCATAAACATATCTTAATTTTTTTAAATCTTTTTTATTGCAAAAAAAGAACAAAAAAAAAAACGGTCAAAAATCGTACTTATTTTTCACATCCTAAAAAAAAATAGAAATGCGATAATTGTATTTCAAATAGAAGAGACACTTATAAAAAAAAGTTTTTTTGCTTTTAACTGATTTCATATAAAAATTGTGACCTCCAGGATGTACGCAAGCTGCCGATCCGGGTGGCGACTTACAATGTGCAGCAGCTGATGTCTCTGGGATTTTTCAAAAAAGAATAAATTTGAAAATCTCAGTAAAGGTTCTTGATTATGAGTATAAAACAACCGTAAAGTCTGAATAAAATATATCTACTCTTTATATGTTTAAACAAATCATGAAAATTACTCTTAATACGTGGTCCTACCCTTCCCCTCTCTTTGATTTTTTTTTTATGGAGCAGAGAATTACTTACCTGCAAATAAAACTGTATAAAGAAAAAAAACTTAATTTCTCTGATACATCAAAAAATTCACAAGAAACTTTCGGAGAAAATCCTTTTCCGGGCTAACCCAAAAAGCGGAATCCTGTTTCCCGAGAGAATTAAATGACCGTTATCGGGCGCGCAAAAGCTGCATAATGCGAAAAAGTAAAAATGAGTGACAGGGAAGACGCAGAACCTGACGTTATCTCGTACGTGCCAAGAGACTTTCGCATCTGTCTTCCACATAACACGAACCGTGAATCAGGAAGATAAAGTGTGACAGCCGACGCTCAAAATAAAATCTACAACACGTTCTTCTTTTCGGGAGCCCCTCTGATTGAGCTGCGATATTTGAAGTTTCCCTGATTAATTTTTTGACATTTGATACTCTGTCACGTGGAAAAGAGGATAATTTTGGTTTTTTAGGAAATTAATCACCTAATTATTTTCGTGAATGAGGAGGTTAGGAGATGGGAGCTCTGATTTTCACGAAGCGTGTCTTCACAAACAGATTTCAATTCAGTGTTGCTGTGGAGGAGTTTTTGCTTGAACTTTGAAGAGTTATAGAAAACTCTTACTGACAGTGCAAAATTATTAATTTTATTTAAATTTGTCCTTTATTCTTTTTTTAGAAAACTAAATAATGGTTCAGGGGCTAAAATTCAAATTTTTAGATGGTAAGGAGACCCCCTTTCAAATTTTCAAAGTGGAGTGGATTGCAATTTTTTGGAAGGGGATATTTTTTCCCTGATAATCTCAGTAGTTGCATTAATAAGTGAAAATTTTAGGATTTTCGGGGCGGCGCACCTGGTCTGTATTCAAGGAAGGTTATGAGAAATTATTGGCGAAATCTGGCCATCCCCGCCTTGATTTTTAGCCCTGATGGTTGGTATTCAATTTTCATTCGAATAGGCATTGTTTCCAAGTGACAGTACAATGCAAAACCTATTATAATTTGACAGACATCTGCAATCAAACAAATGTCCATTTACAGCACCTTCGCTTATTAACCCTTAGCTGCTGTCAGAGGTCTCGCAGCCGGCAGCCCTCGAGTCCTTTTTGATAGCTCGTTTCCACCCCTTAAAGTGAATAATGGTCCCTGTCCTTATCAGTACCTCCATGTAATTACTAACGAACCCCACATTCCAAGATTGGTTTAACGAGTCCAATCATTTCGTGTGTTAGGGATGATTCATAAATGATGTCACGCTTCAAAAGGGGGGGGGGAGTTCGTGAAAATGTGACAAGGGAAGGGGAAGGGGTAACAAGAAGTGTGACATCATGCTTAAGCAACATACCGTAGCTTGTCACAAAGGGTATGTTGAAGTGTGACATTTTGTGACAGAGGGGGGGAAGGGGGTCAAATGTATGGGAAAAAAGCGTGATATAATTTAAGGACGGTCCCTTAGGGTGCTTTTTCACGAAAGGCGACGAAGACAATATTACTGTGTTTTCGTATCTCCGCAAGCGCAGAGTATATTTTTGCCTTCAAAAATATGCAGTGCGATTGCGCAGATGAGAAAAGACAAGAATATTGTCTTTGTCGCTTTGGGTGGGAAAGCACCCTTACACATGTGTTTGTATCTCACCCGTTTTCTCTTGGACCCCCCGCACGCCATTTAAGTCACCGTTATTGTTGAAAATAAAATCATTGAAGTTGGATCATGAAATGTCAGCGGAATGCTAAAAAAAGGTCACAAAGTTTGCAAAAGAAAAATAAACAAAGGGATCATTCATAAATGATGTCCCGCTTCGAGGCGGGGAGGGCGGTTCGTGCAATTGTGACAAACTGTGACAAGGCGAGGAGAAGGGGTAACAAGAAGTGTGACATCATGCTCTTACGCGATATAGGACCATTTCACAGTATTTTGTCTAAACGTAGAGGCCGCCACATGACACTTTTTTTTGTTATAACTACTTAATTTGCAGTTTAATTATCACTTAATTTTATTTTCAATTAATGTGTTGGTAGGACTTCCACTCTGGTAAAAAAGAATGCATTTTCCTATCACAATGTAATAAATTATTCAGGTTCAAACTTTATGAAATGTCGAGTCCGTAACATTCAAGTTCTGTGAAATGGTCCTATAGCGTAGCATGTGACAACAGGGATTGGGGTTTGTAGAAGTGTAACATTTTGTGACAAAGCGGGGGAGCATGTCAAATATATGAGAAAAAAGCGTGACATCATTTATAGACGGTCCCCAACCTACGCAGGAAAACAGTGAGTTTTCGGATCATATTGTTGACGGCCAACACGAAGTAGGTCCAGACATGCCGGCAAAAGATGAAAAACACATTTCCCTTTGGTCTGTATAACGTAAGACCCAAGTTTCAATTACAGTCGTCTATTAGGACATGCTCTGTAAGTCTTAACCACGTAACTTTAACTATAACCACCCTGTATTTTGTTTTACTTTGTCATTTTTCTGCAGTCTTTGTGATTTTGTTTTCTCTGAATTTAAAAATTAGGTTTACATCTTTCTTGCCATAACCTTAGTTTGAATGAGATGTTTGGCCTTGGAAATTTTCCAAAACATTTGAAACTCGTTTTTATTTCTTATAAAATATTCCTTTTTTGGAATTTTGATTAAATATAAATGTAAATATATATATCAATAATAGATACATACAAATTTATAATTAAATCTTCTTCAAATTTCTTACATTTGCTACAAAAAACTAGTAGCATGATAAGCAAATAATAAGTTCTATAACGCTTGGGACCCCTGCGCAGCATGCGAGAGCTTGCTCAACTGTTTTTCTTAAATCGCAGCTAAAGAATAAATCTAAACAACTCAACCAAATTACCAAGAGGCTCTAAACACTCACATTTTACAAATACAAATACAAAAGTGACGACCAGCAACAGGTTCAGGGCCCAGCTAGGCTGGTTCTAGCCAATTTAGCAGTCCCCAATGAACATCAAGAGCTTCCTTAAAAGTTTTTACCCCATTGCAATTAACAGTCATTTCCGGTAAACTATTCCAACTACCCACAACCCTATTGAAGTAGTAGTTTTTCCTAATTTCAAGATAAGGCTGAGATTTGAAAAGCTTAAAACAATGACCCCTGGTTCTAGTTTCAGCACATAGCTGTAGTCCATCAACATTTCCCATTTTAATGAATTTAAACAACTGAATCATGTCCCCTCTAACTCTCCTTCGCTTAAGACTATACATATTGAGCCTTTTAAGCCTAAATTCATAATCTAAGTCTGAATTTTATTAAACTAAATACATTCTTTTGATAAATCGTATGTCTGGAGAATAAACAAGTTTTTAAATTTTATATCTCTTAACATTCTTGAAATCCGGACCATTTTTTAACACTATAGAAGACGGAAACAAGAAACAAATTCATAACTCTTTTATCAGAAAGTTATATGAACGAAACGCGTCAAAACTATTTGAGATATATTTCATACTTTTTCTCTATACAACGTCTTTCAAAAGGATTTTCCAATTTAAATTTGTAATGCTGCTTTGAATTTTAATTTCCTGAAATATTTGCTATTTCTTTTCATATTTCTGCTGCACGTGTTTGCATTTTATGCATTCTATTTCATTTTCGAAAAACGGCTTTTATTGAAGCTAGCTGAGAGTAAATCTGCTTTGAATTTATTTTAAGTTGGTTATGCGTTTATATATTTTTTAAAAGTTATCGGTCAAATCCTAATTTTTGATTTTTTTAAATGATTTATAACGTAGTGGCAAACGAAGGTAAAAGCTATATTCAAAGATTAATTTTATATTTCCAAATTCACGATATTTTTAGTGTGGGAAAGTTATAGTTAAAACTAATACTGTACAAAAATTCTTCTTCAACTGCCCAATCGGAAGAAAAATCAGTTTCAGTATAATGTCGGTGGATTTAGTTAGAGGATTATCTGAAAACATTGGATGTGTACATGTTAATTCGAAAATCAGCTATGCTTAGCTAATCTTTAAAAATTAAATTAAAGCAGAAAGAACCATGTAGCAAGCGCATGTAGCATTATTTTTATCCGTGTACTTATTTTTGATTTTAAAAATCTTTGCTAAGAATGGAAGCGTATTTTAGTACAAAAAAGAAAACACATACTCTTTTACTGTAATCTGGGTTCCTACTCCACCTGGAAAACCTGGAAAAGTCATGTAATTTTATATCCTCTGCAAACGTCATGGAAAAGTCAGGGAAAAACGTAAATATTTGACAAAAACCTAAGTCAGGGATTTTTTTCCCCCACCAGGGACCCCTTGGAGGGAACCTACGGTCGTTGCGATGTCAGATTACCAAAAAAAGAAAAATAAATAAAAAATGTTCGGCGCGACATCTCCGTTCGTATTTTGATGCTTTTTCTTTAGTGCTGTCGTTGACAAAAATGAGCGCAAACTTAGAACGTTAACCTGGAATTCTGCTTTTATCTACCTGGCAAAGTCACGGACATTTTTTTGGCTGCTTGAGTATGAACCCTGTGTAATATATTCCCGCAGATAATACCGCAATATATATATATATATGCACAGTAAAACCTGTAAAGTTGACCACCTTTGTAAGATGTCCACACGTCTAAGTTGATCATTATTGTCAGGAAGGGAATTAGCCCTATATTATAATGCAGCGAAAGCTTTGTACTTGACCACCTCATTTGACCACCTTTATCACAAAAGAATGTTGAACTATAACCACCCTGTATTTTGTTTTACTTTGGCGTTTTTCTGCAGTCTTTGTGATTTTGTTTTCTCTGAATTTAAAAATTAGGTTTACATCTTTCTTGCCATAACCTTAGTTTGAATGAGATGTTTGGCCTTGGAAATTTTCCAAAACATTTGAAACATTTACTTTTTAAGTGGCTACTAAATAAAATAGTAGCCACTTATAACGTAGGGCAAATTAATGTGGGAGTATTACAAAAAGCATTTGTAAGGTGACCGTCTAATTATTACAACATTTATTTTTTTATCTATTTTTGCAAAGATAAAAACATAAAAAAAACTTAATTAACTTCTCCAGGATGATTTTTATGCTATGTTGGACCAGTCGTTGTCTGGATAGATGAAACATCAATATAAAGTATGCTTAAACGTCTTTGTTAAGTTAACTACATGGAAAAACTACTGTGAGCAATATTTTTATTTTTTAAATAAATATCTTCAAAGTGATCTAGAGATTTTGAAAAATTATGCATTTTTAGGAAATCTTTACCATCAAATAAATAACTCACATAAATATTAAGAATATGTATCTTCATTTTAACTGAGTGCTCTAATTTAATGTTTTATAGATACATTTTAAGCAATTCAGGTGAAATTTATCTAATGATATTTTAGATAATTGTGAAAAAATAGCTAATTACTAATTTAAAAATAATGTTAATACATGAAGTCACATTTTAATTAGTTACAAATGAATAAACGCGTAGTATAGGAAATGATAAAAAAAATCTCCTCCCTGTACAAGTTGACCACTGTATAAGTTTGACCACTAAAGAGCTGCACCGCAAGTGGTCAACTTACACAGGTTTCGCTGCATATGCATCGTTAAAGTCCAGGCGCTCTCCTATTGAGTTAACAGGGCTGCTAAAAGTAATAAGGGTATCCGTCAATGATGGTGTCACATTTAAGAATCGCACTCGTTTTTGAAGCTAGGTGGTAATTTTAACATGTACACGGCCCCTTATAGAAATTTTATTTAAATAATTTTAAAGAAAACTTTAATCGATTGACACCTAACTTTTTTTTTCTAGAGCGCATGATGACTGAGTAAAATGAAGCCCCCACCCCCCGGCTCCCCTCTCTATGAGAACACCGATGTTATCATTTCAGCGCAGATCGCTGACAAAAATTGCTGTACTAACGTTTCTTAACACTTAAGATGTCCCATATCAAGTCATCACTTAAGTTGTAACGTCGGGTTATATAAAAATTTATTAAATTAGATTAAAAAATGTAAAACATTGTGTTTAAATTTTAATATAATGTAAGAATATGTAACATCTAAAAAGCATAGAAAAGAAAAGAAATCAAAATTGTACCTGGGTCAATATGACCCGACATGACAGTTAAAGGGTTAATATGTTTTGAGAAGTCTACTAGTTTCTGTCTTATTTATTTTGATGTTTTTAAGCGAGATCGTTTTGTGTGAGGAAAGAAAGCGACTTCCAAAGAGCAAAATCGTCACATGATCCACACTCTCCATTTGGCAGAGGATGGTTCGCTTTTTTCTAATTAAAATGGAAGAAGGAAAGATATATTGGGGTTTGATTACGAGCTGCTTTTTGATTTTCATTTATTCCATTTGTTATTTGAAATTTAAAAACCCATTTTCTAATGACATCCTTGTAAAGCATTTTTAGGTTTTGCTGAAGTCGTACTTTACATGCCTATTTGAATTTTAAGAGGGAAAATAGGTGTAGGACAGCGTATTAAGAGTAATTTTCATGAATTTTTTAACATAGAAAGAATAAATATATTTTATTGAGATTTTGAGGTTATTTTATAAATATATTTAGAAGAATTTATTGAAATTTTCAAACATGTTTCTTGAAAAATCCCGGAGATATCAGCTACTGCACATTGTAAGTCGCAGTTTGTGTACATCCTGGAGGTCACAATTTTTATCTGAAATCATTTTTTAAAAATTACTTATTTTTAAAAACGCGTTAAAAAAAGAGATAGTGAAGGTAAATTTAAGGCAGCAATGAATCAATTTAAACTGTGAGCATCATCACAGGGTAACTAATACTTATAGAAATTTCTATACGACGTCTTCATTGTTAAAAGAAACAAAAGTACATCTGATAACCTTTTTTGTTTCTTTAATACCCTTCAGGTCATTCATGAATGACTACCTGCTCGACTGCTCCAAAAGGACGTTCGCTCCAATGCTTATAACTTTTTAACGGCTTGTAATTTTGCTTTCTAATGTTCATAGTATATTATTGAATAATTCTAGAATTGATTAATGACAAAAAAAAATCAGACCTGTACACTTATCCCCCCCCCCCCTTTAATGAAATTCAAGAACAATTCTTTTTTATTCGAAACATGTGCGTTTTATATTATGGAAAAAAAATGATATAAAATATATAAGAACGCATTTAAAAGTTTCAACATTCTTTTGTGATAAAGTATTTACTTACAAGAACTATAATTCAATGATGTTTTACACATTAATTTATTTCACTAGTTTTATCTATCACTTATTCAGTTAATTATTAATGTTTAGTAAAAGTATTCATGTATAGTAAGTTTCAATCCTTTGCACTTGTACATAATATGTAATGTTAATCCCAATAACCTGTAATGAATCATTACATGTTATTTGAATTACCATAATGCGACATACGAATGCAAGGGGTCCATTATCAAATATAAAGCTATTTCACTAGAAAAATATTTCAAATTTCTCATTTTGCACCATACATGGCGCAAAGTGATGATTTTTCACTTTTATTGTAGCGTGCAAATTTACTGCTCAAAATGAAGAATAATAATTCAACGCCAGTTCTATTACAAAATTCATGGTTCTCTCTTTTATGAACTGTTATTTTCGAAATTTTCATTTTGCAAAAAGGTAATGTATTTTAACTATTTCACTTTTCTCTAAATGTCCCTACTCTTTGACAAAAATTCCATCTTCAATACAGTGTTCCAAAGATGCAAAAAAAAAAAAAAAAAAAAAAAGGTCTTTATTTTCCTTTCTGAACGACAACATTAAATTAAAAATGCAAACTAAACATAGATAAAAATATGACAATATCCCCTTTTCACGCATCGTAACCAATTACAGTATTTGAATTTGACAGAAAGATTATTATTTTTTTGTCTTCGCTATTTACTTAAAGTTCAAAACAACGTTTCCCTAGCATTTAAACATTCTTCAGCTAAGTTTATTTTCGAAATTTAGTTAAATATTTCTGAATACAATCACACAAATTGTAGTTTCACAAACACATTGGCTCCATTGCTGGGAGCCCATTTTCATACATTTCGTTGGCATAACCCATAAATATTCTCCTTGTAAAACAGTTCGAAAGTAAGTTAATTTTTAACCTGCCCCAAAGAATTTGAAATTCAGGACACAAACAATGTCGTGTAAACAAAATAAATAATCCCGTAGTTGGAAATACCACGACAATTTTCCTTTTTTTTTTGCTCGGAACTAATCAGAGCTCCCGAATTCAGTCCCATATTAAGCGGAGTTTTAACTTCTTTGTAGAAAGCTTTCAAATGCAATATATCTAATGACATAAGGAACGCAAAAGTAAATAAACTGAGTCTGCTATTCATTAGTGCAGCGAGGGAGTTTTCGCTATGATTTTCGACGGCAAAGAAAATATATGAAATATTTATGAGTCTTTGCTTACGGTGTCTCGTGATGAGTCCTTTCGGGCGGAACAAAATAAATCAAACTGTTTTGAAATGCTACAGGCGAAATATAATTTTGAAAGTGCGTTTAATACATTATTTTGAACTAGTTTTGAAGTGTATGTTCATAATTAAGTTTGACCTGCGACTGTCATTAAGGTGCAATTTTAATACATTATTTTGAACGAGTTATGAAGTGTGTGTCCATAATTTAGTTTGACCTGCGATTGTCATTAATGTGAAATTGTACATTTAATACACTATTTTGAACGAGTTAGCGGTTCATAATTTAGTTTGACCTGTGACTGGGATGAATGTACATTTGGACATTAAATACATCATTTGAACGAGATTTGAAGTGTGTGTACATAGTTTAGATTGACTTGTGACTGTCATAAATGTACAATTGTATAATTAATACAGTATTTTGAACGAGTTTTGAAGTGTATGGTCGTACTTTAGCTTGACTTGTGAGGGTCATTAATGTATAATTGTGCATTTATTACATTATTTTGAACACGTTTTTAGACTAGTTTCCCGTAAAAGTAAAAAAAAATAATAATAAAGCATGAAAGAAGGCTTAATGTATCGTGAAAATATCGTTAGAAAACAGGAAAAGTCAAAAATAAGTGAAGTAATTAAATAAAGATTGAAAAATAAAAAATTTGAAAGTAGGGTTTTGAGATGGGGAAAAAGTGTGTCGGTCGGTCTGTCTGTCTGTCCCCCCTCCCCCCTAATAACTTTTGAACGAATTGTCCGATTGGAAAAATTCTTTTTGCATTCGAAAGATCTCGGCGAGGACATCTCATTTCCATATTTTACTTTTTGATTTGAACAATATTTTGTTCAATTTTGAACAGTTAAAAAAAATTAACATTAGCGCCTATGGGTGAAAATGAAGCAAATTATGTAAACTCTGGGTACAAGATCCAAGTTCCCATGAACAAGCTCACTGGAAGAAGTTCTTGGCGTGAAATATTGATTTGAACAATTTTTGTTCATTTTTGAACAGTTCAAAAAAAATTAATATACCGCCTACGGGGAAATTTAAATCCTATATAATTCCTGATCTAACGGACCGATTTGCTTGGAACAAACTTTATAGGAAAGCTCTTATGACGAAGAACATGTACAAATAGAAAGTTCATCCAGAACTAACGAGCCTATTTTCCTATGAAATTTTTTGTTCGGGATTTTCAAGAATATTTTTGAATTAATGAAGGATTAAATGAATAAGCAAAATAATGAATGAATAAATGAGTGAATAAATACATGAATGACTTAATAAATGAATGATTGAATGAATATGTATTAACCGTCGAAAAAGGTATATTTGAAGCAATTAAGAACTAAAGCTAAACCAGAAAGACAGCGAGAGAGATAGCTAGATTATAAATTTGAATTCGGTGTATACGGTAAAGTAGGCTCGTATAGTTCTAGACGGAACTTCTTGTTAAATGTATGTTCGTACTTTATATTGACCTGTGAGGGTCATTAATGTACAATTGTGCATTTAAATTAATATTATGCTCAGTGATCTGGTGCGGAGTTGAAAGCAAGAGTGTGGAGCAGTGGAGGATGGAGATTGTGCTTAAAACCGGAGCAGAGGAGGAGCTAACACATTTGTCGTGCTCCGATTCATTCATTTATTTATTTGATTTTTTTCAATATGTTTCTTATTGAAAAATAACTTAATTAAAAAAAGATAATTTAAATAATACAATATGTTATAATTCAGAGCAACACAAATTGTCTGCTCCAAATCCCTCATTATGTTTCAAGCAGGTTTTTTTTTTTTGTCTTCATTAAGGAAAATCCATATATAATTGTAAAAAAAAAGGTTGATGTATTAAAATGTGCATATAATTTACTAAAAATAAAATTAAAGAAAGTAATAAAATTATGCGTGAAACATATCCAAGCCATAATAAATCTAAATTTTCTACTTTTTCAGTGCAGTTCACCGTTAAAAGATAAATTTTAAAAACTGTTCATTAGATATCATTTATTAAAAAATAAAGTGTATACTGTATGAAAATTCTAAATAAAAAAATACTTTTTTTGCGAATTTTATTCTACGTCTCAACAATTTATTTATGTTAGGAAAGATATCGGCTTTTAAACTACTAATGCTACTGAGAAATAGGAACAATATGTAGATTCTGAAAACTTTTTGTATGTTTAAGTACTGGTTTCAGGAACCATAACTTAACTAGATGCCTTCCGAAATGGAGCGAAACCCACTACCCTACCGGCAACGATTTTCTCCCGCTGATAACGAAAACACTGCTACAGGGCACTACCTATTTGCTATTAGAAAACGATGTTTTACTTGTTAACGCTTGATAAATTGCGATAAAAAGCGTTCAAAATTGTCCTTTTATAAAAATCATTTGATTTCGTTTTTAATATTTAATAATATGACTCATTTATTACATTATTTTTTCGCTCTTACTTTATGGTACAGTAAAACAGTAGGGAAAGTGATATTATTTATTTTTGATATATGGTTAGTCTAGGAACATTTTAACGGAGCATCAACTTAAAACTTTTATTTTATTAAAGTGGTTTTCCCCTAACTTTAGGTATTTTAAAAGAAAAATTTCGTTACACAAATGAACTGAATTTTCGTTAAAGTATCGATTTAATTATTTTAGTCTGTAAAATGAAACTTCGCTTAAGAAACAATTATTTTTTAAACATTTGCAAACGTGGTGTGCAGCAAAATAAAAAATTGTTTCTGTAATCTCTAAATGTAGTTAAAATTATAATTGCATGTCATCACTTATTTTTATTTTTTTTTATTATTATTATTTTCGGGTTAAATGGAATATAGATATAATATATAAAGAAGTGGTTAAAATAAGAAATTTTAAGCATTTCCATTTAAAAAATATTTTTTCTATAAGATCAGTTGCAAAAGTCGAGAACACTCGCGTACTTAGCCAACCTGTACCACAGACAATGCATCAAATTTCGATTACGAAATGCTACTTTAAATACTTTCATATCTTAAATCGACATCGAACTTATGAAATTTTAATTTTGTTACAGCCGAAGGTTTTATTGCAACTGAATTAGGTAGTTGATTATAACATTTAAACTAGTACATTATAAAATGTTTTTTAAAAAATAAATAAATAGATAAAAATCCAGTGAAAAAAAAGAGAATACTTATTTATGCAGTTCATACATAAAGAATATAATACGCTTAATTTTAATTGAGCATTGTTACCGTTGTAAGAAAACAAATAAAAATCCAGTTCTTGATTAAAACTTTTAATTTTAATGTTTGTTTGAGAACAATGCTATAGATTTTGAAAATTTTTGATAAGATGTAATGTATAACTTCCAGGATCGATTAACAGCAAAACTATACATGTGATACATATTTGAGTAGATACTTATATGGACTCATCTGTTTTTTAAAAAAAGCTTTTTCTTTTTATTATTATTATTTACTTATAGTGACCTTGAAAATTAAAACTTTTCCCCGAATTTTAAAAGTAAAGAGTTTTGCAAAGACTCTGAAAAGATATTCAAAGTTTTGAAAAGCTTTTAAGTGTACTTTGGAGTAGCAGATATATTTTCGTACTATCTTTTATATTTTCCAAGAAATCATTGCTTCAAAAAATTTCATAAGTTCGATGTCGATTTAAGATATGAAAGTATTTAAAGTAGCATTTCGTAATCGAAATTTGATTCATTGTCTGTGGTACAGGTTGGCTAAGTACGTGAGTATTCTCGACTTTTGCAACTGATCTTATAGAAAAAAATGCCAAAAAAATATTTTTTAAATTTAAATGCTTAAAATTTCTTATTTTAACCACTTCTTTATATATTATATCTATATTCCATTTAACCCGAAAATAATAATAATTAAAAAAAATAAAAATAAGTGATGACATGCAATTATAATTTTAACTACATTTATAGATTACGGAAACAATTTTTTATATTGCTGCACAGCACGTTTGCAAATGTTTAAAAAATAATTGTTTCTTAAGCGAAGTTTCATTTTACAAGCAGAACGATGAGGACGTTAAATTCGGGAACTAGGAACCAAACTCTTCATTTAGCCGAGTTTTAAAAAAATTGCATGAAAATCAAGTTTTTATTCTTATAATAGAATCAAATTTAATCTTATCATAGAACCTGATGTATCCCCCCCCCCCCCCGAATCAAAAACTAGTCCTTTTGGTTTCAATAATTAAAATTCTGAATAAATAATGAAATATGTTAATAATTACAATTTATAATGCATTGTACTGAATTCATATTTTAAGCATGAAGAACAGGACAAATGTTACTTCCAAATTAGTCTCATTAATTCATCCATAGAACTAAATATGTTCTTGAAATATGATTAGAATTCGATTATATGCATGAATAATAATTTGAATTTCGTTCCTTACTAATTTTCATTATTTCTCATTGATCCATATAGGTCTTCGTATAACTAGTTAAATTTTGTTAATAAAAAAGTTGATAAGATCAGTTTAATTAATATTTACATAATATAAAATGCATCATAATATATAATCATTCGTATTCCAAGGACAAGCTACAGTAAGGATTGGACAACATATTAAACAATGTACATTTATATAAAAACAGTTTTGCACTATATTATTATTAATTAATTAATTAATTTTTATTTTTTGCCAAATAGACGTTGACACATATGAAAGACACATACATAGTGATAATAATAATAATAATTCCCTTGTCTTGATGTAGCGGATATCCATTTTTCACGCAAACTAATGTCCGATTGAAACTAATTTTTTCTTTTACTGAATTTGTTGTGAGAAATGGAACTTTACAGTAAACCATCTTTCATTTAGTTATACTGGTTCTGAAAAGCACCGTTTTTATTCAAAAGAATCAAATTATTAGGGGAAAAAAGAAGAAATAGCAATGAAAACCAATCTTCTACCCTTCAAACTAATGGAAAGAGCGCGGTTTGTTATAGCAGATAAGTAGCGTTCCTGGTGGGGGAAAAGGTAACTAAAATCCGCGGCCAACTTTCCCCGCAAATCGCTTGGCATCTAGTTAAGGGGGCTATGTCAGGAACACTTTAGAAACTCTAAGAAAAATGTACGATTTACGTTACATGTTACATACACACACACAAAGTTTTTCTATCTTTCCTTTTATCCCAACGCAACTTCTACTAGTTGATTTGCAATTTTTTCTCTTTCACCTTCAGTTTTCATCTAAATTAGCAAGATTTGCACCTTGAGAAACTTGTAATCAATATGCACTTTTTGGAGTCATCGTCATAGAAATTGCTGATAATGATCTCTTTGCCTTTTAACGCATTCACAACCAAGGACGAGGCAATATATGCTAACATATGAGGTTATAAATGCGTTATGGAGGCAATAATCATCTTTGTCGAAGTGTAGTCTGCAAGAGAGGAACGTTCAGGTTCCTAAACCCAAACGGGCTGTTGATTGTTTCGTAAACATAATTTTCGGACTTTCATCATCTCGATAACCCCAGTAAGTGAATCATGAAAATATAATAATCAGTATTAACCTATGTTCCGTAGTAAGTAATTATCTTCCTACTTCAAGTTTCATGTCTAGTAGTTATACAAACGCATCGTAAATGCAGCGTTGATAACAGTAAAATTAGTGCTTTCATTCAGTATTAATACAGCTACTGGAGCGTTACATGACGTTCGTTGTATTCGCCCACACTATTGTTTACCCCCACTATGCAGTCTTTTCAAGGTGCGAAAACGTACGCTTAAAAACATCGTTTGTTGATATTATTCCACTTGTTTTGAAACGTGATTAATAATTGTACTTTTTGATTAAAAATCCAGTCTACAACTTCATATAAAAGACATTTACTTTTACAAAAACAAATTGTATACATTGCAAATTATTTTTTCCCTGTCAGCAACGAGCGAAAAGCCATCCATCCGAATTTCATCTTAAAGTCCAACTCATACATAATTTTTCTTAACATTTCCATTTTAAAAAAAGTGCAGACGATAAGTAAATTAATTAATCCGCCAAAACATAATTATTTAAAAATATAACAGATGATTAAAATTAATAACTTATTAGCAAAAAAAAAAGATGCAACGCAGACGATCATAGTATTAAATATTACATAAAAAAACTAACATCGTTGGATGCATAGTATTAATGTATGTGTTTGCATTTGTGTATTATTTATTACTAGATGACATGCCCAGCGTTGCTCGGGATAAAATTGCATCATTCGCAGGCTAAGTGACGCATGTTCAAAATTCAGTTGTAAATATGTTAGGAAAACTTTTCTTAAAAAATCCAAGTAAGAGATGAGCAACAGGCCTTAAAAACCTTATTTAAACAGTAAAAATCATTGAAAAACACGATTGTATTAAAACGAACAGCCTAGAAAAATTCCTTTTAGACCAAAAATAAGTCTATAAAAATCCACATTAAAATGCCAACAACAGTTCATAAAAATTGCCATTAGAGTAATTGCAACAATAGCTAAAATGCGCCCATGCAGCGAGGTAATTGTGCCAAAATGATATCAAGAGTCCATAAAAATAGTAATTACAATATCTACCACAATACATCTAAAAATTCCCATCAGAATAAGAGCTGTATTCTGTTTAAAAATGTCCATTAGATGAAGAACAACTGTACGTGAATATTTCTGCTACAATAAAGAAAAAAATCCTTATAGCTTCCCCCCCCCCCCATTTCAATAAAGACAACTATTCCTAAAAATTCCTAATAGAATAAGGACATTAGTCTCAAAAAATCTCCATTATAATAAAGACGTCAGTGACTAAAAATACCCATTAGAATGTTCCTAAAATTACCGACAGTCCATCTTAAATTCCCCATCAAAATAACGACAGTTCCTATAAATCCTGCTTGCAAAATCGTCAAAGGATTTCCTGAAAATTCAATTAAATAGCAATTTCATAAAATTCGGATAAAAACGAAAGAAAGGAAAGCATTACTTCCAAAGGCAAATGCACATTAAAGTTAGAAAATGTTCAGTACTGAATCAATCCTGACGTGTGAAATTTAAGTTGATAGAAAGAAATAACTAAGTTCGGTAAAAATAGTCCCAAATAGACAGTAAAAAAATTAAGTAAATGTTTTATAAAATAAATCACTTGAGTAAAATATGGAAAGAAAAATCAACTTCAAGGTAAAATAATTGAAAATCGTCTGCAGTTTATAATCCACAAAATATGCATAGAAATAAAATGAATTTTTAGAATTTGTTTCGTTGATAAAACGTACTCTACCGTAAGAAATAATGTTTCATGAAATTGTTGAACTGGTACCATAATACTAAATCGCCAAAAAACAAAGAAGGATCAACCTCAAGGAGTAATTAAAAATCGTCTGCAGTACGCTTAAAAATAATTTTTATAAAAAAAAAACAGAACTGACTTCAAATTAAAAATTGCTCTAAAAAGTAAAAAATAAATTCATTCTTTAAACAACATCGATGTGACTTTTAAACATAGTTTTAGAAGTCGGTGCAAAATTAGGATAGATAAAATCTTTGTAATCATGAATCAATTACAAATATATATATTTCCGCAGAATAAGCAACAGTTCCAATATGAAGTAGCAAATGGTATAATGGTAATTAGACCCATAATTTTGCACCGACTTCTAAAGCTATGTTTAAAAGTCACATCGATGTTGTTTAAAGAATTAATTTATTTTTTACTTTTTAGCGCAATTTTTAATTTGAAGTCGATTCTGTTTTTTTTTTATAAAAATTATTTTATTTCATTCTTTTTAGTGTAAATACATCTTGTATATAAATACTCTATTTTTTAAAAAATCCATATCAAAGGGCAAAACTTCTTTAAATGAATGGCACTAAAAACTAATCATTAGCATGATAAATTCCCTTTTGAAGTCTATTTTAGCAAACAAACTGATTGGATTAATTTTTGCCACAGAGAAGCCTTCAGTCAAACTCTTGCTGTTTTTCTTTTAATATTATAGCCCATGACAACAAACATGTTTTTAACAATGCTTTTATATTTATTAATAGATTTCCCAACAAAGAAAAATCAAGCCAAGCCTTTCCAATTAAAATAAAAAATACTTATTTTTCACCCGTAACGTTTTTTCTAAAAAACAAATGTAGTCAAATTGATTTGCAATATTTGAGTTAGGCGACCCTCTATCGATTAAAGAAAAAATCATCAAAATCGGTTCATTTAGTCAAAAGTTATGGATGAAAAGACAAAAAAAAATACTACATTTCTGCCCATTACTTTTGTTCTAATTATCGAATATGGTCAAACGAAAGTACGGGACCTATGGGAAACCACCCCTGATCGACTGAAAAAAAAATCATGAAAATCGGTTCATACGGTACGAAGTTATGAGTGGACAAACAAACAAAAAAAAAAGCGACATACATACAATACGATTGTATAACCTCGTTCCTTTGTGAAGTCGGTTAAAAATGAAATGAATTTTTAGAATTTGTGTCGCTCATAAAACGGCATGAATAACGATAAAAGAGCATTTTTTCAATCTTGCGTTAACAAAAATCATCTAGTTGGCGACAAATGTAGTATTTATTTTGGCAAAAACACGCAAATTGAGCAGATAAATTCAGATTTAAGCCTTGTTTTAAAATTGGAAAACTACTTTACACGAATATTGCGCGTGTTCTATTTGTTCTACGAACTGCAAAGAAAAGCATCTTGTGCGGTTTTTTAAGGGCATTAATACGCTGCAAAACCTAAAACGTGGGATTCTTCTTCGATGAGATAATCCCAAAACCAACAGTTTTGCTTAAAATTAGAATAAAAAAAGAACAAATTCGAATTTTAGGAAAAGAGGTGCATGAGGACCTGACCCAAGGTACCTAAAACCAAAGTTTCGCATTTCTGGAACGTTCCATCTCGCCAGGAGGCGATCGACAGACAGACAGACACACACAAACTTTCGGTTTTATTTATATAGATTAATAATGCCATAATGAGGTGTTTTCAGATCATAATGTCTAAGTATGACTTTAACTGAAAAAAGATCGAAACATGAAAGTTGACGGGAAAAAAGATGTTCTTCCATTATTGGATAGAAGAATTTGTGTAATGGAAGACCATAGACAGTTTAATTCATTTTTCATTTAAGTAAAAAGTTTGACACATTTATCTTCTTTTTTTTGTCAAAATTGAAGGCAGAGCATAATTGATTTTCGGGGAAGTCGGGCATCAAGGCAATCAAATGTACGCAGTTTAAAGAGCATATTTGAAGAACATAGGAATAACATTTTGGAGATAAGTAAAACTGGTAAAGTTGACCACCTTTCCAAGTTGTCTACCTGTCTATGTTGACCACCCCATTATTACTATAATATGTATTTTTTTTTTTTTTTTTGAAAATATAAAAATAACTTTTCCGGGGTTTTTTGTATGCTGTAATTCTATACCAGTACGTGCCTGCACTGCATGGATGAAACTGTTGTTATAAAACTTGTCTAAACCTCATTATAGCTGAACCAATGGATAAACTACAATAAGTACTCTAATTTTTAAGTAAATTTCTTCTTTTTGTTCTATCTGTGATAGCCAATTTGAATAATTATGTATTTCTGGAAAATCTGTACCATCAAATAAGCAACTTACATAATGAGGTATTTATACTTATTTTAACTAAGTTCTTTAATTTTAAACTTGCATAGTACAATGGAGGCCGTTCTGGCTAAATTTCTCTAATGATATTTTAGATACTTGTAACATAAAATAGCTAATTACTATTTTGAAGTAAGGTTGATCCATTAATACAAGAAGTTAAATTTACAGGTATCATATTAGTTAAAAATAAATGAATGCATAGAGAAAGAGTGAGAAACTAAAAAAGGAAATCATCCCCAAACCCTCTCTAAGTTGACCACTAAATAAGTGCACTGCAAGTGGTCAACTTACACAGGGTTCATTGTATACCTCTCTCCGACAATTAGTATTGAAAATTATTTCAGCAAATATTATTAGTTTCATTACTAATGGACAGTTTTGATCCGTCAATCATGAACTAATGCAACGTAACTAATTCCTTGCCACGCTATAACCTGCGACCGCTGTCTATCGATCTCTCACGTTTAGTTAGTAGATCATATTTCAATACTCACATTTGCCGAAACGTCGGCTTTCAAATGTGACGAATATTTCTAAAGAAGATATACCTATCTTGCTTTACACGATGTTTGCACAGCATAATCTTCCTGGAAATGCATCATGAATACATAATTTAAATAAATACAATCCTTCGGCATTCTATGTAAAGCAGTAACAACCCTACTTCACTGAATCAACTGTCGTCCTGAATGTTTGAGGAAGATCCCAGTTGGAGATCCCTCAGTAGGATAATTCCTTATTTTTCATCTCCTAAGATCACCTTCATTTCGAATATTTGGTAGGTTGTACATTAAGTGAATTCGGATTTTATTTATTGAGATGTGTTAAGTAATTTGGCAGTTGCTAATCAAATAAAGAGGCCAATACAGTATTGAATGAACGACTGGAAAATCTCAGTGCATAAGTGTGTGAAGAAATAAGGTTTGATCAATATTAGACGGTGTAAAAGCTGACCGAAAGGTACTAATCATTGATTGTTAATATATTTTTATGATAATAGCTTTTTATGATAGTATCAGGGTCGATATAAGACGCAGTATTTGCACTGCCTAAAAAGACGTTGAGTTTCTGTAAGGAAATACTGGGTAAATTAAATGCCCATTATCTGTATTATCCACAGATGTAGTATAAAAGCGTTCCACGTGGGGTAAAACAAAATAGACATTTTATTGCATGCTTATGTTCAAGGCAGGGTTCGAAAATTATACTGTCCGGAAATTCAAATTGTACATGTATTTTTGCCCCTTAAACGCCCGACCGGTCATGTAAGTATTTCATCAAAAAATACCTTTCCAAAAAAAGAAATATTTTGTACTTCAATTGAGAAACTACTAGAATCATTCTGGCGTAGCCCATACAAAACGGGAATAGTTCCGTATTCTGTACATTTTAGAAGTTATATTTATATTTATTTAATTTTTCTTTAGAGTTTTATTGTGGATTCTTAGACGTTTTCGTAACCTATAAATTGCAGTAAATATAAAAAGTGTCGTTTCGAAAAGAAATTTTAAAGTTTTTGATATGGTCTAAAGTCAACAATATCTAAAGGGAATGTATGAACACTCCTTAGAGTGAGAATAACATTTTGAACATTTAACGGCCACTAGTTTTAAGCGAAACAATGGAATATTTTGATATTAAAAATGATTTAAAATTAATACGGATTTGATTCAATAAGAGAGTCATTTTCTAATATATAACCGTGTTTGACTTATGCGAGGCACATACGCGAGTACATCTGTCACTACAAAATTCGCCAAAATGGACTCGGATCTGAGCAAAATGACGTTTCCGGCTGTGCGTTTACTAAAAGGTCTTTGTAGCTTTTCTCAGCTGCTTAAAGATGTAAAATATATGTTTCATAAATTTTCTGAAAATAAAATTTAAATGATGTTCTCTAGTGTCACTACTTAGAGCTGGATAGCGGGATTCCTACCCAAATTTCTCAAATTCGCAAGCTCTCTAGCACCGCAAACCAAATTGAAACTTCATCAATGATGAAAACGTAAATACCTGTACTGTAGCGCAAATACTCGGAACTGAATTTTTGAACGCTGAAAACTTTATTATTTAATAGCAAAGGGGATTGAAAGTAATTGAAATTTTCAATAGTGATCATTAGTCACAAAACGTTTGACAACAGATGTGCTAGAGACAAAATTAACTAGGAATCTTGAAAGAATTATGCAAATGATGAAAGAAATGTACAAATACCGATATGAAAATGATAGCAGTAAGGGTTTTGTTACTTTGAACGGACCCCCACATTATTCTATGCGTGCCGTTGCTATTTAAAGGACCCGTCCTCCTTATCGGTTCTTTTTCCCCGTTTTCTCTCCTTTCTTAAGTTATCTCTAAATTACACTCTTTGTGTTTGCCTAAAGAAATTGATTGATATGACATACTAAGTACGACGTTTAAGTAAAAAGTGCTGAGGTATTTAAGCGATTTCCATCACCAACAAAGAAAGAAAGATCATTCCTTCTGCTCATTTCAGAAAGTGAGAGAGAGAGAAAAAAAAAAACGTGGCAAAACTTGTCTCTTTCGCAATAGACAACTCAATTAGCCATTAAAAGTATTAGTTAAAAAAAAAGAAACAAATTGGTTCATTTGAAAATAATCAATTTCTTTCAATAACACTGTGCAACACGAAAAATGTCCTTTAGATGAAAATGTTTGTATCTTATGTATTTTTGGCTGAAAATTACGAATCTGCAATTATTTTGTGCCTACCACGTACCATTTTCCCAAAATTCTACATTTTACCTTTTTACGTATTTTCTAGATAAATGTGCATATTTTCGTAATTTATCCACTTAATTTATTATAAATTATATCTTTCTCATTGACAGTGATACCTTTGCTATTCTAGAAACTTTTTTAATGAACTTGGTTACTTTAGCGACATTTTTGGCAACAAAAGCTTCATCTACTTTCTCGAAGTTTCGAGTCATTTACAAGATGACAAAGGCATTTTGTAGACTATTTTGCAGAGAAGGGAGAAATAGTAAGCTGCTGTGATGAAAATGTAATATTTCAGGCATTAGGACATGAACACAATTCAGCAGTGTGGGGCTTGTTTATCAATGCTCCTCCACCTGAGGATTTTTTTTCCCTATTTATTCCTGTACCATATTCTGCAAACACAAAGGAAATTTCAAAATTTTGAATGGCAAAAAGAAATCAAATGAGCCACTTGTAAATCTATAATGCGCCTTTTTTCCACAATTACACATTAAACTTGGTTTATCAAAATATTTGTAAATGCTCCGGACAGATAAGGAGTGGTTTTCTTGCATCTCAGGAACAATTCAAAAATTTAAGTGAGGCAAAAGTAAAAGAATGGATTTTTATTGGCCCACAGATTAAGGAAGTCCTTCCATGATGTAGAGCATTAAAACAAACAGTCAGAATCCTAAAAATCAGCCTGGCTGGCCTTTAAATCGGTGTGCTCACGTTTCCTTGGAAATGACAAAACTGGAAACTACGAAGATCTTGTTGGTGACATGATAAAATGCTTTTGTATTATAGTTTGCCATATGTCATTAAAACTACACTTTTTGGAGTCCCATATGGACTTCTTTCCTCAAAATTTTGGCACTATTAATGATGAGCATGGGGAAAGGTCTTATCAGGAGATATCTGTGTTTGAAAAGCATTTCAGCAGTCCATGGAATGGATGTATGCGAACTGAATATTGCTGATCTGTTATCAGGGCACACCAACAGATGCCCACAAGATGAAACAGACTAAAAAAATCGTTTCAGTGTTTGTGTTTTCAATAAGTAAGCCTCAGTTACGTTCTTCTACAACAAAATTGTATAAATATGAGAAGTAGGTCTCCAGAAAAAAGGGTACGGGATGGACCATTTTGATTTGAATATTTGTAGCAAGCACCTTTTGAAGCATTTATAGAATCACATAGTTTCATCTAAAGGACAAAAAAAAAGTTCAAATTTGTTGCACAGTGTAATGTTTAGTCGCGGTGTTTTTCTTTTTTTAAATCACCAAGGTGTTTTATTTTACCACTAAAACAAAAACACAACCATCATTAATGCTTTTCTGCTTCTGGAATATGTATCATATTTAATTATTGTTACTTCGTTGACACTAATTGGGAAAAAATCCAACGCTTTCCCTTTTTTTTTAATGCAGACATATTGCCCCCCTTGACCTGAGAGTCCCGTTGTCATGGCAACGGTAGCACTGGTTTTGCGGAACATAAAATGTTTATTGTGGATAAAAATATTGACTTGTAAGTAACTTGTAATTATACGCTTTACTTAAACAAAAATACAATTTATTATAATCTCAGAATGCTGATAGCGAACATGCAAATTGTTACACTTCATCATTTAAAAGTCGAGCGTAATACCAAGGCCATTCACTGTTTTAACTGGATCAAGTCCACCCTTGGTAATACTAGCTATAAGGACTAACACAACTAAGATCAAAGTTAAAGAACTTTCACGTTTTTGTTTGAATCTGAAATTTCAGTAACTGTGGCGATGAAACACCAAATATCACCTCTATTTAGCATTTCAATTTTGGTGGCAAATGTGTCGCCAAATTGGGGATGCATCTGAGCAAAATGTTTTGAAATATTTTCGCTTTTTGGAGGTTTTTAGTTATGTTTGAGAAGTCAAAATATAATAACCTAATACCCAAAGTCTTCCAGCGTTTCCCATGTGAATTATCTTATGGGACCTAGTTCACCCAGTATAAGTTGATTAGAATTTAGCAACACGAATTTTAATGCAGTTGTTAAATTAAAAAAAAAAAAAAAAAAAAATCCAGAAGAAAAATCAGTACCTGTGGTGTATGTCTCAAATTAGTTTATTGATACCTTATGCAATTTTTGTAAGTAAAATTTAGTTGTATTTAGTAAAATTTAGTTGTAATTATTACTGTGTACATTGTCCACGGTTACAATCGCTTGTTGCTACATTAATTGTGTGGGGTTACTTTCCTTCTTCTTATTTTCTTTTTATATTTATAAAACGTTTCCTATAGGGGGACGAGGGGGGGGGAAGAAAAGAAAAATGTATCTTAGCTGTTGTTGTTGTCGAGTCCCCGCGCCTAGCGGAAAAGAATGGGTCCGCTGCTCCTGTATCTTAGCTAAAGCTGCTTTTTGTCCTATATCGCTCTGAACTTGAAAACAAAATATTTACGAAAAACAAAATATAATAGTATGCTTCGTTCCCAGAGGCATCTGAAGGTTTTTACTCCCTGCTTTAACCGTAAACAGTTTCTTAATATCTGAGCATGATTCCAAAAACTGATAATCCAATTATAGTGGTAAATATTTGTTTTTGCTACCTTATAAATGCAATTTTCTTAATAACTTTCAGACTTTCATTTTTCTCTAGTGATTTATTTCAGTTTATGAGTTTGTAAACCGTGAGTAGAAGCAAAAGGAAATAAATTGAATTACTTAGTGTTTAAAAGAAAAAACAAAGTTCATCTTCCTTTCAAAATGGATTTAAAAACAATGTATTTTGAAATGTATTTGAATCAATAACATTTATACGTTCGTCTTACTGAAAAATACATTATGCAATAACTAGCTGATCTTCCGTAGAACATCAGCCTGCTATAAGTTCAATAATCAATCCAAACAGGAGAATGACCGCTCGATATAAACAAACTCAGGTTCTGCCACTCCAAAGAATCGGAAATGAACCACTTTAAAATCGTAGAAAACACCTTAAAATTCGAAAAGCTTAGGAAAGGATCGCTAGATATAAGCAAATTAAGGTGTTGCCGCTCCAAAGAATCGGAAATTGAAAATTTAGCTATGAATAGAAATACTTTTTAAGAAATCGAAATAAGTTTGTTAAAGTCTGTAAGTTCGATAATAAATACAAAAAAATGTGTTGCATTTCTAAGCTAATCATTAGATAATTTTTTAAATATCGTTTTAACTTGGGGTTTTTTTTTTGCATGATGTCAATATTGTATCGCAACGCAAAATGTAATCGTAACTGGTCCACGCTAAGTAAAATATATACAGTGAAACATGTGTAAGGGGGTTGACCACTTGCACACTTTCGTGGTCAACTTAGACAGGTGGTCAACTTATGAAGGGTGATATATTTTGAAAAAATATTAATTAGTTATTATTCTATAGCCGATTCCAATTCCAAAAATTAAATGGCCTACCCTGTACTTAGTAATAAGATGTTTATCTTTATTTTAGCTTATGTAAGTTTTTTTTTTTTTTTTTTTTCTGAAGGTAAAGAATACATAACTGTTCGAAATTTCTATCTCAGATAAAACAAAAAAGAAGAAATATATTTAAAGAATAACAAAATGCTCATATCTGTTTTCCCATTGGTTAAGTTAGAAAGAAGTTTAGACAAGCTTTATAATAACTGTTTCAGCCCTGCAGTGCAGACAGATACTAAAAAGCATCCTAGAAAAGTTATTTTTGTTATTAAACAAATAAATATCATTGTAAATAATGATTCCTCCCAAATTTGGTCTATATAAGTGGTCAACATAAATAGATGGTTAGGTTACAAATGATTCCCTACATTACATAATACAGGGCTCATTGCGTTCCTGACAAAAGCGGTCAACTTAGGTGGTCAACTTACGAAGATGGTCTACTTTACAGGTTTTACTGTATACTAGGCGTGCCGCCGGGCGTTGCACGGGCTAAAATAATAGATTGAGGGCGCCGGGCTATGCCCGGCGCTGAGCGAGCTTAAATACAACAGTGCATTGAAATTCTGTATTATCTATCCCACAGACATACAGACCCGGACCGATATTAATAAGCAATGGCCTTCCGCCGAGCCTAAATAAGAGAAACAGGGAAAATCTAGGCGTGCCGCCCGGCGTTGCACGGGCCATCTCAAATATTGCGTCGTTTCCATGCGTCGCCCGGCGTTGCACGGCTACGCTCGGAGCTGCGCGAGCTTAAATACAACACGGCATTGAAACACTTTATTGTTCATCCATACACAGACATACAGACCCAGACCGATATTAAATAGAGAAATTCAAAAAAATCGCATTAGAATAATTACAATTAATTATCCCTTTCAATCCTTTTTCGATTTTACGCCATTTGCGTTTAATGCATTCAGAATAATTAACACAATCTTGAAAGTCGACTTTAAAATACGAAAAATAGTTTTTATTACATAGCAGACAAAAAATATCCAAGTACTATCAAAATATATATCAATATCCAAGATAAGAACGTTCAAAATTTTATGCTTTTCAAAGCAAAAGTTTTAACGAAATTTCAAAACTAACACATAAATAATTTCGGGATATTGTCTTACTAATCTATAAAACAAAGTTATAATAATCTGTAAAATAAAAATATTAATTACTATATCAACAAAATATATATTAATATCCAAGATAAGAACTTTCAAAGTTTAATGCTTTTCAAAGCAAAAGTTCTAACGAAATTTCAAAACAATAATTTTATCGAAACTGGAAAAAAGACCGCTGCCACTCTAAGAAATATACAAAAAGCGGGTACGATAAATAAATAAATTGAAAAGAAAGAAAGATTAATATCGCGTACATTAATTGTTGACATTGCAAATACAGCGAAGCCTCACTCAAAATGCTAGAGAAACATTGATTATTAGTATTGTTAATTTGTTACAACAATGGCAACAACGTACACCGGACCGATATTAATAATAGAGAAATTCAATAACTTCGCATTAGAATAAGGACAATTAAGTTAAAAGTTCCCATTTAAATAGGAAAAATAGTTTTTATTAAATAGCAGACGATAAATAAATGAAAAAGAAAGAAGGATTAAATTTATTATTGCAAATGCAGCGAAGCCTCACTCAAAATGATAGAGAAACATTGATTATTAGTGTTGTTGATTCCTTACAACAATGGCAACGGCATTGATTTTAATTCAAACGGCAACTGCTGTATTATACATTGTTGGAACGATGCCACAATGCAAAAATAAAATAAAACTTGCAAAAATTGGCGTTTTTAATTAATATCTCCGCTCATTAAAGCCGGACACGGATGAGACCGGGCGATATGGCTTCCCCGGAAAACTCCGAATCCGACGATACCCGTCCCGACGTCGGGAAACCTGCCGTTCTCGAGGAGATGAGGTGACAGACACACACACACAGACAGACGCGGACAGGTTTTAATAGTATAGATAGATAATAATAATTCACAAATACGTGGCACAAAAAAAAAAAAACTTTTTTTCACCTTTCCGCTGTTGGTAACAATCTATCTTATATTTAGCATTTGTTTATTTTTCTACGGGAAATGATCCGACCGCTTTACATGAAAATGTCATCGAGTTCGAGCCTAAAGATGAAATACTCTCTCAATCCGAAACTAAAAGCAGAGAGAATAAAAAACCAATGGCAGGCAATCCTCTATAGATTGCGGTCGTAGTAAATAAGGTTTTTTTTCTGCAAGATTATACTAGTTACAAACACAAAGATAAGTTACCTACTTGCACAAGTTTTAAAATATGTTTTACGAATATGCAGTTCGACTTTTGATTGTTGGCCGCTTCTGCGCATGACCAAAAAGAACGAATCCATTCGAGTTGCAGGGAAGTTCGTTTTGCCGCGTTTAGTTAGTACGCAGATCAGAATGTTTGCTTCACTGTTTGTTGAAAGCAACTAAGTTTATAAACTGGCATACAGCATCAGTTCGGAAGAAATCAAATATTCCAAACGAACTTGAACGAGAACGAAAATTTTCATAAACCAGCAGTTCCCCACTTGAACATGGGGATCACTCATAAATGATGTCACGCTTCGAGGGGGGGAGGGGGGTTCGGGAAATTGTGACAAGGGGAGGGGAGGGGGTAACAAGAAGTGTGACATCATGCTTTATGCAACATAGCGTGATGAGTGACAAAGGGGGGAGGGGTTCGCTGAAGTGTGACATATTGTGACACAGGGGGGAGAGGGGTCAAAGATGTGGGAAAAAAGCGTGACGTCATTTATGAACGGCCCCATGAATGGATTCTTCTTGCCAGGCAGGTTGCGCTGGTTGACGGTAGGACTGTACATTCAATAAATAAATAGCAAAATGTTTGTTACGTACACCATGCTATGTTTAAAATTCGGTGATAACTTAGACAATCGGGTTAATTACCCTCCTCTTATGAAATTTATTTCGCACAAAAGTGGAATAAAAGAAAGAGCAAAAGCGAATTCTAAAAAAAAAAAAAAAAAGATCGCCAGGTGGCACTTACATCGACTAAAGGTACGTGTGCTAAATTTCAAAGTGTTTGGAACTCTGAAAATGGGTAAAAAATAAATTGCGAGATTTGATTACATGCAAGTGACACTCTTCTCTTTAGAAATAAAATTTCACGTTAAATTAAAGCACAAATGAGCATTAAAACGCAGACATATGTTTCGGGATCGCTTGGAATCCCTTTTTCAATGCGACAGGGAGCTTCTAGATGCAAAACTTGCATCTAGAAGCTCCCTGTCGCATTGAAAAAGGGATTCCAAGCGATCCCGAAACATATGTCTGCGTTTTAATGCTCATTTGTGCTTTAATTTAACGTGAAATTTTATTTCTATTACTTTGCACAAAGTTTAATCATTACTACTCTTCTCTTTCTCTTTTTTAATGGGGCTGCGTTTGGACATTAACGTTTGCGGACCTAGTGCGTACCTAGTGCGACAAGGTAATCGGCATCTGTTTTTTCAAATAGCACCACTGTCGCTGGATGCCATTGCCGCTGAGAATTTGGACGCTCATTTTATGCGAATTGCACTAGGTACCCAATGCTAACTGCAGCCATACTGTATATAGCATCAATGGCCTTCCCGAACTACCCCCCTGTAGAAGGGGGGGGGGGTGACTACAGCGCTGTCCTCCTCGAACTTCCCACAAACTCTCTAGACCAGCACCGGCCATAAAGGGCTGGGCTGGCAGAGCGTTGCCTACCTGCTTTACCGACCCGAGGCCACAGTCCAGCTACAAAGTTGGCCTTACGTCACCCGGATCGGATAGTGCTAATTTAGTCGCCTCTTACGACACGCATAACTACGTCGGCGCTATTCCACGCCCGCTACCGCAGGAAGCGAATTGCACTAGGTATTTAATTTAGCCGAGATTATCCAAGCCAAACGGATACTCAAGGGATTTTTAACATGCCGCACAATCAAGCGACATGGGCGCAGACGATTTTCTGCATCTTGAAAATCACCTACTTGGAGCAGGTTCGAATCTTGGGCGTACGAGACCTGTGCCTTACCCCTACGACACCCTCTCGACATACAAGTAAAACTAATAAACGCGATTTGAAGATCCCGTCGCTACAAAGTAATATATTATTCAGCAGGGATCTAGAGCGGAACGGCGAGAGTTTGCTCCAAATTCGACTGGAGCCGGAGCGAAAAAAAGTGTTATGCTCCACTTCTCCTATTTAAAAAAAAATTATCATATAAAATATAAATTATAAGAGCATTTATTGACATTTCTCGGAGCAGAGCAACTCAAAAAAGTGGTTGCTCGAACGTCCTGGTAAATTATAAGTTCCAAACTCATCTTAATGTTTCGTGTCTGCCCTGTTCACGTATACATTTACCATTTACTTAAATATGTAACTTTTAATAACTACTATAAAATAATTGTGATTAAATCATTCAAAGTTCATTCAGTTCAACGACTCGAAATTATTTCCCGACAACTGCATCTCCCTCTGACCTTCAGTGTAACCATAACGTTTCGCCCGTGTTACCGAGTTACCGGAAAATTTGCCCGTGCTCGTGCGTTATTTTATTTCTAATGCCGGTCCGTTTTCCCTTTGTTTCTATAATATTTCTGTTCTATGTAACTTTTACCCCACCCCCGCTCCCTAGTCACCCCCCACAACCTGAAATTGAAAATAATAATTTACACTATTGTAACAAAAGTTCCATTTATTGTTCTTTTGCTACATTTAATTATTTAAATAATAAATTATTGATTATTCAAAATTCGCCTCAGTCAAGCCTTGAATAATATTAATTTCATTTTAAACGCTTAACTGTGGCTTGACTGTTTCTCCGTGACTGAACTTGTCACTCACTTTTAATGTAGATTTGCGCGTCATGCCATTTTTTTTCAAGGGGGCTTATATTTATAATTTTCATTAAATTACAGGATTAATTTGTGCATGACAAATATTTAAAAAAACCTACAATTTTTAATTAACAATTTGTTTTAAGTCTTTTGGTCAGAAGAATTCAAATGACAGCAATTTGTTTATACGTACTATATTCTATGGCGTAAACTTCCTGTCGTGGAATGCCTTGCCGTGTGCATTCTTTTCGTCAGTTGGAAACTTGAAACCACTAGAGAACGACGCTGTGGTCATCTGTTCCCCAGCGAGGGGCATATTTTTATGTCTCCTTGTCTGAGGAAACCATATAGTTTAGTGATCCGTCTGGAGTAATTTTGCAATGATCTTTATACCTCGATTTTGTATCAAGAATTTCAATATTTAATTACATGAGCAACATTGTCAAATAAGACAAATACGACTTTTTTTGGAATCCGTATTTATATAAGCATTAATGGAACTCTTCAACCCATCGTATGATCAGTTAATGGTTTATTTCAATTGTGGCTACATCTATTTGAAGTGCATCATTATGATATATTCAATTTCACGGATCTGATCGGAGACTGAAATTAAAAAATGAATAGTATCGCGCAACCTTCCGAAAGTTGCAGCATTTCAACGATCATCAATAATTTGAAATTATTCCTTTTACTGAACTAAGATTCATTTCATAAAAAAATGACCGTTGTGATATAAGTGAAAATTGAATCTATGAGACCGATGTACACTTCCTCAGTACGATGATCATGTGCTTCGTTATCGTGGGCCCACAGGTTGTATTTTTTTATTTTTATGATTGATCAATCTAGAACCAATTATTCAAATAATGGCCAAGTCAGTTTTTTGCTTTTATTCATTTTTTTAAGTCATAATATGCATCAATTTTAAATATAGATAAATTAATCTAGAAAATAAAAAAATGAATTTTTGAGAAAAATAAGATTTGTGAATAAATAAATTTTTATTTCTTAATTTTGAATTATGTATTTTTTCACAAACTTAATGATGCCTTTCTTTCAGCAATGGATTAATAAATAATAAAATATTATTAATTCAATTATTTCACAATGCTATGTATTTAGGAAGATTAATTAAATGCTAATCTATGTTTTACATTAGTACTACCACTATACTCAAAACATCCCCTTTAAAAACTATATTAGTTTTTCCGAAAAAAATTCATGCTTTAGGGGTTAATGATTTAGCTCGACTCATCATACTTCAAAAGGAACTTCACTTTTTTTGTAAACTCGTTTCATTCATCTCATTCAAAAAACTAGAAATAAGATCAAAGTGCGAATGGTAATGTAAAAACACCATTAAACTGCTTGGAAAAGCTAAATGAAATATACGTGAAAGGGAGGTCTTTCGTAAGTTCTAAAAAGAAGCATTTTTAATAAGTCACTCCTTTTTCTTTAAACTTTATGAAGTTCTTTCAAAATAAGCTCTTTTTGGTAGAAGTACTTAGTTCATTTCCATAGTTAGTAAATTTAGCGTTATGAAAAGAAAACTAATCTTTTAGCTTTTTTTTTTTCGTATTAATGTTTTAATATCTGAACTTTAAACCTACCGACAGTTCTTGTATACCTGTTCCTACCGCGCTCGGTCAACTTGACCGGTAATTAAAAAAGTTATCTATTTTAGTATCCAATGCAGATAATGGTAGATTTATTGCTAAATGTATATAAAACAAGACGTTACGTCTAGAACTATACGAGCCTACTTTCCCGTATACACCCAACTTCAAATTTATAATATAGCTATCACTTTCTCTCTCTTTCACATTTAGCTTTAGTTCTTAATTACTTCAAATATACTTTTTTCAACGGATAATACATATTCATTCACTCAGTCATTCATTCTTTCATTTATTCAGTCATTCATTTACTCATTCATGTAGTTATCACTCGTTTATTTATTTTTTCATTCATTCACTCATTTAATTATTTTATCATGTATTCACTCATTTATTCATTCATTCGTTCTTTCACTCATTTATTTATTCATTCATTAATTCTTTCACTCTTTCATCGATTCAATCATTCATTCTTTCACTCATTCATTCATTTATTTATTGAGAAATGCCCTTAAAATCAGGATCAGAAATTTCATAGAAAAACAGGCTTGTTCAGTTCTTGTTGAACTTCTCATCAGTACATGTTCTACAGCGTAATATCTTTCCGATAAACTTTGTTGCGAGCCAATCCGTCGTTTAGATCAGGATTTATATGGGATTGAAATTTCCCGTAGGCGCTAATGTTAATTTGTTACCTTTTCATTATCAAGGCGCAAATCTCGCCGATCAAAATTTTTGGCGACGGAACACGCAAAAGGATAGCAGCGACGATATTCCGTTTGGCGTTAGTTGCATCATTATTGGCGACTTTATCGACTGCGCCAGAATAATGGAAAAATGACGCTATTTTTTTTTTCTTTTTTGAACTGTTCAAAAATGAACAAAAACTGTTCAAATCAATATTTCACGCCGAGAACTTCTTCCAATAAGCTTGCAGTAGGAACTTGGGTCTTGTGCCCAGAGTTTACATCATTTGCTTCAATTTTGTCCGTAGGTGCTAACGTTAAAATTTTTTTAACTGTTCAAAATTGAACAAAAAATTGTTCAAATCAAAAAGTAAAATATGGAAATGAGATGTCCTCGCCGAGATCTTTCGAATGCAAAAAGAATGTTTCGAATCGGACAATTCGTTCAAAAGTTATTAGGGGGGGGGCAGACCGACAGACACACATTACCCCCCCCCCCCCCATCTCAAAACCCTACTTTCAAATTTTTTATTTTTCAATCTTTATTTAATTACTTCACTTTTTTTTTGACTTTTCTTTATTTTTAACGATATTTTTACGATACATTAAGCTTTCTTTCATGGTTTATTATTTTTTATTTTACTTTTACGGGAAATTAGGCTAATGAAGAATTTTCATAAAATTTCGTCCAAAGAAACGCCAAGTGCCTTACTCAATACTTTTGTTGTCTGCTCTATTTAATCGCAACCGACTCTGAGATACAATGCTCGCTCGAAGAATGAAACTGTTCGGTCGTGGTGATTCACTCCTCGAAATGTTTGTACGACCGCGTTGAACGCTTGTTTTTGCTCAAGGAGGATGGCTCCTTGTTTTTGCTAGCCATGGCTCGACTATCAGCGCCATTATTAGGGTGGTGCGAAAAAATTGGAATTTCGATTCGTAATACTACGGGAAAGTTGTCTGTGGCCATTGTAAAATAATATCAAAAAAAGTTTTGAAATCGCATAATATCTTCCGATCGCGCATGCGCGTCAAATTTACAAAAAATGACGACTTTTAAGGCTTGTTCGTATTAAAACAAAATTTAACTACTGTAATGTTCCGATTTGTAATAGCGCGGAAAAGTTGCTTATGGTCATTATAAACAAAACAAAAAAAGAAAATTTCAAATCGCATAATATCTTCCGATTGCGCATGCGCGTCGAATTTACGAAAATTGACGATTTTTAAGGTTTTTTCGAATTAAAACAAAAATTAGCTCCTGCAATATTTTGATATATTATAATTGATAAACAATAGCAATAGATGTAAAATTAATAAATCATATTATAATTAATAAATTAAACAAATTAAACGAAAATTGGCGATTTTCAAGGTTTTGTTTTTGTTACTCCTTCCTCTTTTCTAGAAGTTGCTTTTATTGGGAAAAATCGCAAAATAGACAAAACGGAGACCAAAAAATTAGAAAATAGGATTAAAAGGAAATTATGCCAATCCCCAAAATGTGACATTTCAAAGCCAGTTTCTGTACAACCTATCCATATCGAAAGTGGTTCTGTAGAAGACATGAGCATACAGCGAAGTGTTTCTGAGGATGAAATAAATGATAGTGAATCTCAATATAAGCCACACAGCTCTGCAAAAAAAGCAACTCCGTGGCAAATGAGAATAAAGTTACATGCAACTGCGTTACTTAGCGATCGGTACGGAGTATCCGAAAGAGCAACTGCTGCTATTGCATCAAGCGTGCTTCAGGACATTGGCATTGTAACTGAAAGGGATTCTTCTCAAAATATTGATAGATATAAAATTCGAAGGGGAAAAAGTTGCAATAGAACTGAACTCCAAAACAAAAGTCAAAAGGCCATAGAGCAGCTTTATGGTCTTTATTTCGATGGGAGAAAAGATGACACTTTAGTCATAGAAGAGATGGAATCAAAGAAATTTAGAAGGACAGTAAAGGCAGATCATTATTCCATAATTAAAGAGCCTGTCTCTACATATGTTGCTCATGTCTCACCATGTTCCGGATCAGCTAAAGACATCGCAAATAGCATGCTGTCCTTTCTGGAGAAAAACACATTTTCACTGGGAGATCTAAGCATTGTTGGATGCGATGGTACTAACGTCAGTACTGGGTGGGAAAATGGAGTGATTCGCTAAATAGAAATTTATATTGGACGTCCATTGCAAAGGTCCATCTGTTTGCTGCATTTTATCGAGCTGCCATTCCGTCATATATTTCAGCATGTAGATGGAGCAACTACGGGACCTAATTCATTTTGTGGGCATATTGGACAGCAACTTATCGAATGCGAAACACTGCCTGTGGTAGGTTTTCGAAAAATATATTGTACAACTCCAGAATTAGATCGAGATATATTGAGCAAAGATCAGAAATATTTTCTGGGTATTTGCTTTGCAATAAAAATAGGCAATTGTCCAAATGATTTGTCTCATCGTAATCCTGGCCCTATTTCACTTTCCAGGTTGCTTACAACAGCCAGCAGGGTCCTTAGACTTTATGTTAGAACGGAAAGACCGTCAGATGAGCAAAAAGTCTTAGTTACATTCATTATGAAATCATACATGCCCGTCTGGTTCGAAATGAAAGTAGGGAAGACTTTTACAGATGGTCCTGTTCATCTTTACAGATCCATTGAAACTATTCGTTATTTGCCTGATAACCTGAAGCAAGTTGTTGATCCCGTGATTGAAAGAAATGCGTTCTTTGCACTGAATGAAAATTTATTGTTCGCTATGATTTTTGACAAGAGGACACCTATGAGGGAGCTTGGCCTGAGAAGAGTTCTAAAAGGTAGAGAACGTGTTTCGAAAGGGAATACAGTCAGAAATTTTGTACCTCCAAAATTGAGCTTCATCGCAACTGAATACACAGAACTCATTGATTGGAACTCAGAAAATTTATCTCCTCCACCTCGACTTCGAAACATATCCAACGATGAAATAAAATATTTCATACAATCTATTGAAGTAATAAACTGGAATGCAGAGAACTTCCCCTGCCACACGCAGTCTGTGGAAAGATGTGTGAGCCTGGTTTCAGAAGCATGAATGAAAGTTTGTGGATATGAGTCAAGGGGGCTACATTAACACAACGCTTGAATCCCGATCTATCATTCCTGAGTTTTCGAGAAAAATCACACTGCAAAGTTTCTATCCGTGAAGAAGACAGTTTGAAATGATATGGTTGTTGACAGGATTGTCGCAATTTTATGATTTACAGAACATTTACTGCAGGAAGTATTAATATAAGCATTAATTATATTAAATATTTTGCAAAAATGAATATCGTTTAATTTGTTAATTAGGGGCCATTCATAAATGACGTCACGCTATTTTCGCATATATTTGACCCCCTCCCCCCCTTTGTCACAATATGTCACACTTCATCGGACCCCCTCCCCCCCTTTGTCACGCGTCACGCTATGTTGCATAATGCATGATGTCACACTACTTGTTACCCCCTCCCCTCCCCTTGTCACATTTGGTCACAATTTCACGAACCCCCCCTCCCCCCTCTAAGCGTGACATCATTTATGAATGATCCCTTATAGTATAATTTATTAATTTTGCATCTATCTCTAATGTATATTTATTATAATATATCAAAATATTGCAATAGCTAATTTTTGTTTTAACTCGAAAAAACTTTAAAAATCGGCAATTTTCGTAAATTCGACGCGCATGCGCTATCGGAAGATAATATGCGATTTCAATTTTTCTTTTTTTGGTTTGTTTACAATGGCCATAAGACTCTTTTCCGCGCTATTACGAATGAAAACATAGCAGGAGTTAATTTTTGTTTTAATACGAAAAAACCTTGAAAACCGTCAATTTTGGTCATGCGCATGCGCGATCGGAAGATATTATGCGATTTCAAAACTTTTTTTTTTTGGTTTTTTTACAATCTGCACAGACAACTTTTCCGCGCTATTACGAATGAAAACATAGCAGGAGTTAGTTTTTGTTTTAATACGAAAAAACCTTGAAAACCGTCAATTTTGGTCATGCGCATGCGCGATCGGAAGATATTATGCGATTTCAAAACTTTTTTTTTTTTGGTTTTTTTACAATCTGCACAGACAACGTTTTTCCCCGCTATTACGAATGAAAACATAGCAGGAGTTAGTTTTTGTTTTAATACGAAAAAACCTTGAAAACCGTCAATTTTGGTCATGCGCATGCGCGATCGGAAGATATTATGCGATTTCAAAACTTTTTTTTTTTTGGTTTTTTTACAATCTGCACAGACAACGTTTCCGCGCTATTACGAATGAAAACATAGCAGGAGTTAGTTTTTGTTTTAATACGAAAAAACCTTGAAAACCGTCAATTTTGGTCATGCGCATGCGCGATCGGAAGATATTATGCGATTTCAAAACTTTTTTTTTTTTGGTTTTTTAACAATCTGCACAGACAACGTTTCCGCGCTATTACGAATGAAAACATAGCAGGAGTTAGTTTTTGTTTTAATACGAAAAAACCTTGAAAATCGTCAATTTTGGTCATGCGCATGCGCGATCGGAAGATATTATGCGATTTCAAAACTTTTTTTTTTTTGGTTTTTTTACAATCTGCACAGACAACTTTTCCGCGCTATTACGAATCGAAAACCGAAAATTGATTTTTTTCGCACCACCCTAACAATGCACGGTTTCACTCTTCGAGCGAGCAGTGTAACTGTAAAGTATTGTCTCATATCGAGGGTCGGTCATATTGACCGACGCGGTAGGTAGGACACATGATACATTTTTCTTGGAAAAGAGAAAAAATAACTAGAATTACCGAGTGAAAAAAAAATATTATGTGCATATTCTAAGAATTGTCATATAGTTCGATAACGGTATTATAACGTTTAAAGCTTGTAATTCGTATAACAGTTTGAAAACGGTCGATTTGACCGGCACTGGTAGGTTTAGTGTTAAGCATGTATCCCAGATGATCACAAAGAGTATTAGACAATTCTAGCGAAATTTCCCAGCGTCGTCCGTCATAATAATAATAATGTTGAGAAACGCAATGACTTCCATAAATAATGTTAAACATGAATAAATTGTGCCCAACATACCTGCTTTATGACAGAGTTAACTGTAGGACGCATAACCATTGGAATGTTTTAAGGCATATACTTGCATTTCCGGCAGAAACATGCGTAATGTAAGTACTATTTTACGAAAAACTAATATTAGTAAACTTTTACTTAACATTTTTACGGCGGGGCCGATTTTCCTATTTTTCCCTGTGAGGCGGCGCGGCGCTCGAATTCATGCTGCGCTTCATTGTTGCTTGTTCAGAACAAATAGTAAATAATGAAGTTTTAAATAAAACAGTATTGAATTTTTATGTTAATTTTATCGAATTAGAGTTTTATTTATAATAATGAATTATTATGGTTATGTTATTGAACAAAAGCTATGTTTATAATACGCTATTAATTATAATTGTTATTAAAAATAAATGTGTTTAATGAATATACGTTAAATTTTCATTACTTTAATTTTCAGCTATTTTGAAATTATTTCTTTGATTTTTCATAAGTTCGATGCCCGACTCGGGGCCGCCTTATGTGAAAAAGAAAACAGCGTGAACGGTTGATCTCAAAGAAAGCCTTTGAGACGCCGCAGTTTCTCAAATTTTCTTACTTCACTAAAAATATAATCCTACAATATTTGGTGTTACGTACCGTCTAATAGCGCAATCGAATGCGTACCACCGGTGGTACGCACCGCCGATGAGACAGTCTAGTGCAGGCCACCGGTGATACGCGCCGTAGTAAACGCGTTAAACCCCTTTTTAAAAAAATGCTGTTTTTTTTAAATGTAAGAAGCGTGTTTTTCACTGCGACAAAAAATATATTCATTCAATGTAAAAAAAAAAAATGCACGTGTGCTTTTAAAAGAGTGGAATCCAAGTTCGTGCAATCATAAACTAAATACAAAGTTATGCCGCCTCTCGAGTTATTGGGCTCTTTTTATCCCTACGATTTATGGCTGCGTTGTGCACCAGAACGTCTTCTGGCTCCTACGTGATAATCGCTAATATACATTCTGCTATTGTCGTAGTTCTCTCTGAACCATTAAGCAGTTTCTCTCCCCACATCACCGCCTTAGAAATCTAGGAATAAAAGATAAATCCGCATTTGTCTTTTACGGTAAATACGTTCAACGTTTTTGCCGCGCATGAAATGAAATAATGGGATGTTATTTGTGGTGTCAGAAATAAAACCGGAACACCGCGATATTAATGGCCCCGAAGTTACCATTATGGATTGAACGCGTCTGTTGTTTTGATTCTCATAGCTGTAAGTTTTAGCTAAATATCCTTTGAAACAAAATGGGGGAAAAAAAGCATGTCATTTAAGGAAGCATGTATATTACAACTTCAAATTCAGTTCTAAAACATGAAACTTTTGCTGCAATTTTTGCATTTTGTTATTTAAGCATTAGTTATAGCTTCAAAAATACAATTTATGTTCTTTTTAATAGCTTTTGAACATTAGTTATTCTGAGGACACTTGAAGGAAAAAAAAAAAAAAACTTTTGAAACGTAGAAAATGTTAAAAAGAGTCATCTTAACCATGGAATGTACTTTTTCCACTCCCAGTACTTTTAATTTACCAGTACAAATTTACAAATATTTATGCGACTTACTAGTTCATTTACTTTTTTCACTTATTTGGTATTTCCCAGAGCACGGAGTGGGATTATTATGCTTCTGTAATGTTATATTCTAGCTTATATTTTAGAGACTAAATTTTCTGGTTTTTTTTAATTAAAATTTTCGTTTGAACTCATTCTTTATTGCAACCAAAAGTACCCAAATTGATATTTTCCATCAAAACTTTTCATTAAGGTATACATACACACTTGAAATCGCGAAAATCGACCAAAATATCGCTATTTTTTTTAATGCTTCAAAAGATTCTCCATATTTTCAGCTTTCCAATAATACTAAGATATTGTCAATATTCGGAATATTTCCGGAGTTACAAAGATTTTTCTTGAGATACTGCCACAGAAAATTCATGTTTCGATATCTAAGCCTAATGCAAACAAACTAAACTTTCTAGATTTTTATTTTAAAATTATAATTTTGGCAAAGAAGTAATTATTTTAAAATATTTTTTTTAATTTGGGCTGTTTGGCAACGGTATGTAACTGTTAAAATAACTGATTTGAGCTTCGTTTGTTATTTTTTAACCGGCGTGTTCTATTTTCTGTTCTTCCCATCTGTGTATCTTCGCTTTGCATTTATAAATTATTTTGATTGAAAATGGGTTCTTCGAGTCGCTCTAGTCGATCAAAAAAAAAGAAGTTCCTTGGCAATCAGCATAAAAAGGTAAAACCTGAATGTATTACTGAAAGTAATGATGAACAATCGTCTGCATCGAAGACAAAATTGGGCAATGTTAACGATTCTGAAACGGACAATGACGTGTTAGGAGAGCGTTTTTTTATTGAACTGGATTGTCTCAATGAATTGTTCAGTGTAATAAACTGCCCAAATTGCTCAGCAAATAATCTGTATGTACAAAGCAATGTCAACATAAATATGGGATGCTGTATTAAGTTGAACCTGGCATGCCACAACTGTGACTATCTTAGTGCTCCTTGTGAAAGCTCTAAAAAAATTGGTCAGTTCTACGAAGTGAATAGACGGCTAGTTTACGCCATGAGGCAGTTAGGATGTGGCCACAGAGAAGCGACTCAGTTCATGAGTGTTATGAACATGCCTCCGCCACCAAATCCGACTCCATACAATCAACACATGAAAGCGCTACTTCGTGTCGTGAAGCCACTTGCTGAAGAAACCATGCGTATGGCTGCACATCGAGTTGCTGAAATTAAAGGATCTGCTGAATGTGGAGTTTCTATGGACGGAAGCTGGCATAAGCGAGGCTACTCATCATTAAATGGAGTAGTTACAGCGCTTTCTGTCGACACAGGGGAAGTCCTCGACGTAGAAGTGCTCTCAAAGGACTGCATTGGGTGCCGCAAATGGAGTGGAGAAGACAAGTCCTCTTCAAAATATGAAAGCTGGAAGGCAAATCACGTTTGCGCCATAAATTACCATGGCTCTTCTGCGAACATGGAGGCTATCGGTGCTGGGAGAATTTTTCAGCGTTCCGTTGATACAAGAGGCCTGGAGTATGTTGACTTTTATGGCGATGGTGATAGCAAGAGCTATTCTGCTGTCTGTGAACTAGACCCATATGACGGGAAGGAGATTAAAAAAAAAGAGTGTATTGGGCATTACCAAAAAAGGCTTGGGACTGCGTTGAGAAAATTGAAGAAAACAGTGAAAGGAATTGGCGGCAAAGGAAAGTTATCTGACGCCAAAATAAACAAAATGCAAAACTATTTTGGCCTTGCATTAAGAAACAACACTGGGTCAGTTTCAGAAATGTCCAAAGCAATTTGGAGTACATTTTACCATTTGAGTGCGAAGGATGATCATCCTCTCCACACCAAATGCCCAAAGGGAAATGACAGTTGGTGTTCGTATCAACGTGCCGCAGCTCGGGGAAAGCAGATAACTTACAAGCATAAAGGAGGACTTCCATTACCTCTGTTAAAACATATTAAACCAATTTATGAAAGGTTGACCAACCCCGAAATGCTGAAAAAATGCCTCCACGGAAAAACTCAGAATGTTAATGAGTGCCTCCACTCCCTAATTTGGAAACGATGCCCGAAAATCAAGTTTGCCGGAATTGAAACAGTAAAACTATCAGTGTTTGATGCTGTTCTCCACTTTAACAGTGGATTCAAACCTGAACTTGAAGTTATGAGAAGAATGAATATCAGTCCTGGACATTACATGGTACTCGGAGTGGAAAATAGGAACAAACTTAGACTCGACGAAAGTTTGCGACAAGCAACCCCTATTCAAAAACAGAGGAGGAAGCAGTTACGAGGAATCAAAAAGAAAAAAGAAGATAAAAAAATTGAAAAAGAAGGACCTACTTATGTTCCAGGAGGGTTTTAGTGTTGTAAGTACTACCCATTTTATCACTTTTGTTCACATGAAGTTATGAAAACATGTTTCCAAACTTTAAACTCAATTTCTGAAGAATCCTGTTTTTGCGATATATTGCATTGTTCCAAACATGATAACTCAGCAATGAATTAACCTATCATAATTATTTTAGTATCATTATGTGCTGTATAGTACAGCAGATGTTGTCTGCCTCAATCTAGGTTATTATTCTAAAAATAAATTTTTAGTGAATTTTTAAACGGCAAAATTTCATGAAAAATTTTGATTTTTCGTCTATCCGTAGTGAAAAAAATTATTAAAAAAAACTATAATCTCTAATATCTTTATTGAGGCACAAAACATGAAGAATAGTTTTAGGAATAATTTTCAATTGAAATTGTGTGTCTAGACAAATTAGATTTTGAGATATCGCGTTTTAAAAAACATGCTAATTAGCTCACATTACCCTAATTAATTAATTACCAATTATCTCATTAGAGTTTTTTTATGGTGAAATGGTTTTACACATACACCAGTTACTTACTGTTAAATTATAGGATATTTAAAGTGAAAATTAAAAAAAAAAAGTCCTAGTGTGTACGTACGCCTTAAAAAAATTGGGATGGATAAATATTGAAATTGAATGGATTCCCGCCCCCCTCCCATCTCCTTTTTGAACTTGAGCAGCCCCGCTGATTTTCAAAACCCAACAACACTGTACATAAAAAATTTTAAAATACCTGAATGGTAGCTTTTCTAGATGAGAAAATTATTTAGAATATTTTCGAAAATTTGAAAAGAATGGTCCTTAGAAAGCCCCGATACATGAAAGTAATAGCATATCTATATAATATTCGAAAACTAATTGAAAAAGTGATTTTTCTTTTTCGAGGGCGTATTTATTCGAACACTTCAATTTTTAAAATCGCCAAAAAAAATCCCGAAATAGAATTCTGAAAGCGAACTTGATATTGAATGATTAAACTGTTCAAAGTACTAAAACCAATCCAAATTTCCCTCCATTAGAATGGTTAATTTGCTTCCAGAAGGTTTCCTTCGAACAACCTTTTAGAGTTCATTTTATCCCAATAGACGGATTCTACCTCTCTGGCAGAATTAAGGCCAATTACATTCCAATAAAATATGCATTTGTTTTTTTTCTGCCGTAGATAATGAGATAGGAAATACAGCGGAAAATAATTCAACTTTAACTTCCAATACGCGTAAAATAATCGAGTTGTAGTTCGCGGATTTTATTGTTACATTCAAAGGAACAATGAAATGGAGAAAAAAGAATCCTTCGGAGCATTAATGCTCTTTAATATAATGGGAAATGAGTCGTTATTGATTAAAGTGAAATTGTTTACTTTTCTAGGTTCAGAGCACTTATTTTTCTAAATAGGATACCAGAAAATTTTTAAGCAAGTAAATTAATCCTGGTGTGGGCATGTCCAAATAGGATTAGACCTTAGAGCAATAATGATATAGACTGCGACTTATACGCAAAGTAGAAACCGGATATCAAGATGCAAGCGAAGATTTGTGAATATGCCTGCGTTTGCGCATTTAAAAAAATCATCATCGCAATGAAATGGAATTGCCTCTGCATGTTAAATTTGATTGAACACTACTGATGAAAAACCACCTGACTGAAAGAAGCAAGATTAAATTCCCATGATCAACTAACTGTAGAACATTTCTTTTGACATTTTTCATCGTTATTATTTTCTGCTGCAGACGATTTTTTAAATTAATTTTAAATTTTAATGTATTATTCGCCTGCTCTAAAAGCAGAAGATAAATTGTTAAATCAGTAAATTAAAGTAAAATATAAGAGGAGTTCTAACGCATGCATTTTTATTTTATTGAAAGAAAACAATGTTTTTAACGAAATTTTAAAAAATGATTTTTTTTTTTAAATTTTGGATTAATGTTTAAAGAATGATAATTTGAATCAATTTGCGACAGTCAGAAGATTTTGTAATCAAGCATTGCAGTTAGCATCTTTACTTTTTGATGTTGTTTTTAAACGTAAAAACCAGTAGCGCCAAAAACGGTCCTTCAGTTCTTGTAAGTACCTTCCTCATTAAAACATCTCAGTTGAATGCCAATGGATTTTTTTTCTTCATATGCTTCCTTGAGAGCAAGATAAAAAGCTAGGAAGGAAAGAACGCGAAGCGAAGAAAAATCTCCTTAAAAAATAAAGTAAAATAAAAATCACGGAAAAGCATTGTGTATTGCCAGAGTTGCAATTCACATGGATATGGAGTTAAGCGCGGGGCATTGGAGCAACGAGATTTGGAGCAAAGAAATATATTGTGCTCCACGGCTCAGAATCGTTTTACTTTTTTCATATGTAAAAAAAAAAATATCAATAAAACGTGCAATTAATAAGGTAAAACAATTGCTGGGATTGGATAAAAACACGAAAGACAAAAAAAAAAAGGTTTACATAGATTGCCAAAATACGCAAATTATTGCAATTTGTTGCAGAGCAGGGCATGCCGTTACTTGCATACGTAGAAGGTGTAACGCTGGCTTTTCCTTTGGTTTGCGAGTGACAGAGATGCGAACAGGTCACGTGATGTAGACGATCCAGTTTGACCAATTAGCGTTTGATCAATCTCGCATCGCCTTATCTGCTTTTGCCTTAATTTTTTTTCTACGGCGCGAAGTTTTCAAGATAAGATTCTGCTGCGCGTTCAGTTGCACTGGGCGAGGGGACCCCAATTCGAGTGAAATTCGAAACGCTCGCTTATCAGTGGGAGCAACGCCTTCTAAACAGAGATTGGCTTTCCCTTTTGAACACGTGAAATAGACCGATTCCCGCCCTTGTGCCACCGGAACGCCACCAAGCGGTGCCTACAATGTTGCAAGGTCTATGGTTACTTGAACTTTGATGTTGGCTAATTTGGCGGCAATTAGTAAGTTTTTTTTAAATAAGCGAAGACATGTCTACAACATTATGCTAATATAATATTTTTTATATAAAACGATCGTCTTCCCCGAAAACGATCGTTTGAGTCGAAACATACCCACTCTATTCGTGGGCCATCCACCTTTAATGTACTCTGATTAAGTCATAAAGATGCATCATCCAAAATGGTATGTTTCTTCGGAGGAAGAATTTCTGAATGGAAGTTATCATTTCTAGTTGAGTTTAAACTATAAAAATATACGTCCTTGAGAAATCGGACGTATATTACCTCAGGCCTTTAAAGTATAAAGCATTTTATATTTATTTCCGCCGATCTTTCTTCCTCCAATATTTCCAAACCTCAAAGCAAGATATAGATGGGAGTACGAATGGTTCGTTTTGTCAATAAATATGCCAATTGATAAGACCTGTGTAGTGGACAAGCATTTTATGTACTTTAACCATTTCGTTCTTTCAACGTAAAATATTTCACTGATATCTCTTCCTTACAGAGGAACCATCTACAAACAATTTCTCTAAGAGCTCCCGGGCATTTACAGTAAAACATATTTTTGTTGCACTCGAAAATTCACTGGAATGGGTTGTTTCAAGTTTCCAGAGACCGGAGGATAAGTTTTTTTTTTCATCAACCAAATAATCTAACATATTACGAAAAAGTATTGGCATACTATCAGGTCAGTAAGCACTGTTTCCTTTTTAGCCTACTTTCTCGCAAAAGATTAAAAATAATTAAAAAAAAAGTATGAAAGGAGGTCGTGAAAATATCGTTAAAATTAATAACAGTCAGAAATAAGTGAAGTATTTGAAGATTGAAAAATAAAAAAAAAGAAAAAAAGGTTGAGGGGGGAAATGGTGTATGCCCCCCCCCCCCCCCAAATAACTTTAGAATGAATTGTCCGATTCGAAAGATTTCTTTCGCATTCGAAAAACTTCGGGAAAGAAACCACAATTCCATATTTATTTTTTGATTTGAACAATTTTTTGTTCAATTTTAAACAGTTAAAAGAACTTTAACTTTACCGCGTATGGGGAAAGGTAAAGCAAAGTATTTACCCAGGGCATAAGATCGAATCTTTTGGCAAAGTTCATTGGAGGGAGCTCTTGATATGGAATTTTTTTAATTTGAACATTTTTTGTTCTACTTTGAACAGTTTAAAAAAAAAGTAATATTACCACCTACTGGGAAAGTTCAATCCTATGTAAATCTGATGGATTTGCTTGGAACAAACAATATGGGAACGACCTTATAACGCAGAACATGGAAAAATACCAATTGCATGCAGAACTTAACGAGCCTATTTTCGAATGTATTTTTTTTATTTGGATTTTTTAGTATATTTCTGAATGAGTGAGTGAAAGAATGAATGAATAAATTAAGGAGTGAACTAATGAACGAGTGAGTGAGTGAATGAATGAACTAATGAGTGAATTAATAAATGAATGAGGGAATTCGCTGTTGATAAAGGCATATCTAAAGCAATTAAGGAATTAAGAGAGAATGATAGCATTAGGTTGTAAGTTTGCTGATGATGTATACGGGAAAGTAGGCTTGTATAATTCTAGACGGAACTTCTTGTTTATTCTTATAGTGTAAACTAACCACTGAATGATTTGGTTTTCAATTTAAGATTTCGAAAGGTTTTTCTAGATGGATGAGCAGCAATCGTTTCCTTCTATGCCATTCCAAACTGTCTAACACCTGGGTTCATTGATTTAAATCAATTGATGTTTTTCTTAAGGGGACACGGGACCTTTAAAATGAAATTTTATTTTTTTAAATTTTATACTTTACTTAGACTTTTTTTACAATTACTTTTGTGTATTTATGCTAAATTTTAAATTTTAAGCTCATAAGATATAATTTTGACTAAAAAAACTGCAAAATTATAGCGAAATATGAAAAATATGAAAAACATAAAAATTGAGCCTCGCGTCTGGAATTTCAACCAAACAGCACAAAAATTTGCACGGGGACACATAATGACAATGTAAACCCTTATTGGCAAACTGTAACAGTTTAATTTTAATAGTTTCTGGGAATTTTTTTTTTTTTAGTTTCGACCATATTTTTTCAAAATTCTTTGGTTCTCGCTACAATGAAACCAGTATTAAAAAAATTATAATACATGTTTCATAAAAAGTAATGCGAAAAAATAATTCTAATAGTCACATAAAACTATGCAAAAAGTTTTAGGTTGATTACTCAAAAATTCAGACGCGGCCTTCAAGTTAAAGTTGGAAAATAACAAAAAACAAATTACGGAGAAAAAGGCATTTTTTTGTATAAATGTACTAAACATGGCTCGAAGAGTAAAGATATCCTTAAAACGCATAATAATATTATTTACATGCTTCTTATAGTCAATACTATTATATTATTATCAGAACAGGTGCATAATTCTTTATTTTTACTATGAAAAAGCAATTCTCAAACATTTCGGCAAATTTGATTACGTGTCTAGGATATTAGCTTCTAACAATTGTTTTTAAGGATAGCTTCACAAAAAGTTGTGCCAAAATTTATTTAAAATTCTTATATGAAACAGCGAAAAAAATATTAGATAAATTATTAAGAAATGCAGGTGCAGGTTTTAAAGTAGCGAAGAAAAGGGTACAAAGTTTTATCGAGAAAAAAAATTTCATTTTGGGCAAATGGCCCTAAATATTACTTAGAGTTTGATAGCATCCTTAAAAAGCATATAACAGCATTATTTATATGTTTTTTTTTGTAACTATTGCATTATTATCAGTAAAAAGAAATTACAGAATTCTTATTGAGCATTTAGTGAAGGAATTCCATTGTGTGTTTCAATAAAGTTATAAGCTCGTAAAAAGTTCTGAATAACACTCTTTTTGTCATTACACTGCTTACAAACAAGCAATATATTTTCCAGAAATGCTCAAAGATATAAATGTTCCATGCATTAGAATGCCCCAGCACTATATGTTTCCCCTTCAGTTTTTTTAATTTTTTTATCAGCATTTTTTTTACTGTATTTCTTTTCTTTGGCAGCCTTCTTATACACACAAGACTGTCGTCTGACACTCTGATTGATGCGACGAATATCAATTTTCTCTGCAACTTTCAAATAGGCTGCATCATTTTTTAAGCACGCGGCTGCAACACTTCCCATGTTGTATTGGCTTATGGCATTTGTCGCTGCTATATCTAATCGTCGTTTTGACACAAACACATCTTTCGAGCACAGCTGCCAGATAACACTATGCAAACTTTCATTTGCATTTTGGGTTTGCCCAGAGGTACAGCGCTTCAACAAATCATCACAAGCTAATCTCTGATAAACAGGCAAGATTTTGGAGACTATTTCATCATTGAGAGGAGCTTTCATTTTGGAATGACTCGGAGCTTTTTGATCAAGAGCTTTAGCTCGGTTGTAAAAGCACCAAGAACTTTCACCTTGTGGACATTTGAAATGCTTGGGCTTGGTATCTGTCGATGAGCAATGGTAAAGTGAAGCAAAAATGGAGGTTTTCATTGCATCGATATCAGGAGCATTAGAAGTTATCGCTTTTCGATAATAATTTGTGAGCCTTGATATCAATCCATCAGTGAGATGTCCTTTACGCTTGCCTCCCAATGTTTCTCCTCTATGTGTTCTTTCACTTTATATCGAAGCGCTGTACCAAGTCTCTTTGCAACGTGGTTTACACACTCTTCTTTTTCAATTTCATAACCTTCATATACATACAATTGCTTCAAATGTGAAAAGGTTTTTGAATCGCCATCAGAAAGCAGAACCGTATAACGCATATTGCATACTTTAATGGATCGACGCCACAAAATTTCTGCTGCATACATTTCCATCGCGTTCGATGAGCCATCATAATTTTTCTCACATAAACCAGATGTCTTGTGTGCTTCATGCCATATTTGATATTCTGGCGAACTCTCATCAAGTTCCTTTTATGTTACTTCACATAGGTGACAGTATTTTGAAACAATTTCAAAGTCCAGCACAATGCCAGTCATAATGCCAATGACACAGCCAATGCTATACAAGGAGCTATGGCCACGCTTCTGCCAGGTTCCATCGAACGACACCCCAATGTTAATAACTTCTTCAGGATTTTCCTCGCTTTCACTAATTTTTTTATGTTCCTCCCTCACCTTTTCGCGGCATTTTTGCAAAACATCAGCCTTAAAAGCTACATTTTCCTCCGCCAAATGTGAGACATATGAATCGAATGTCTTTCGGTCCATTGCGTTGAGGCCCATATGTCCCGAAAATTTCTCCAGTGCGGCATGTCCTTTTCCAAAGCTGAGAAAAGCAGAAACAGCTTCTTTATTTACTGCAAATTTTTTACTGTTTTCTTCACGTGGACTGGAGAATACACTACTATACTCTTTTTTGCAGGAGTCGCAGAAAATGTTTAGTTTTGCAGCAAAACCATATTCTGTGTTTGTTTTCTTTACATTCAAACTATGAGATTCACAGGAAGAACATTTGAGTTCTTTTAGCAGAGGGGACCACATTTCATCATAAAATAAAGTTGCGGTAGATGAAGGCACATCACAAATGTTTGAGATATCAGAGAAAAGTTTTAATTTTTTCAGTCCTGGAATCATTCAGGTCAGATATCCCAGTATCATCAGCTGAAACTGTAGAAGCAACAGATGTTTTATTCCATCGTTTTTTTGCATTTGCTATGGCACTTTTTCGTCTCTTAGTTGAGTGTGGCCTCGGCTTGTGCCATCGTGAATTGATGGAATCCATAGTTTGAGTTTCCAAAATAAAGTTTTGAAAACAACAGTAAAAACAAAAGGAAAACGAAAATACGATAAGATAACAGCAAAAAACAATGATGTAACAATAAAAAAACGAAATGTAACAATATAACGAGAAAAAAATCAACAAAAGGAGTATTTAATGCGAGTTCGAAAATGATAGCAAACTAGGCAAAAAATAAACATAAACAAATGCGAAAATGTTGAAAGAAACACGGTCAAAGTTAACGCAGTGTTGCCAAACTGTTCAAATATAATAATTAAAATATTTTTAATATTAAATTCAAAAATCTGAGGGGAAAATTCAGAAAAATACGAGAGAATCAGAAGGTAAACAAACTTGACAGCTGTGAAAGTGTCAAAACTCTCACTCCCAAGCCCCGCCCACTTTTTCGAAAAAACGTCATAAAATCGTTAAAAATCATCGTATCGCAAAAATTTTTACACCACAAGATAGACAATTATTTTCTTCATACTTTCAATGAAAAAAAAAAAAATTCGAAAATTTGATGCTTTCAAGGTCCCGTGTCCCCTTAAATCATTGATTTAAATCGTTTCTTTTTTCTTTTAAAAATTTATTCCAGTGTTAGAAAGTGTTGTTTTAAACATAAAATGTGGTGCATATTAGGGATGTAACGAATATTCGGCCACTATTCGGTATTCGGCCTGGCCGAATAGTCGTGTTATGACCTAGCTGAATATTCGGTCTTTCCGAATACTCTGTAAGATTAAATTCGGCCTGGCCGAATACTGATGGACTATTGGGCCAAATATTTCTGCTACAGTAGAAATGTAAAAAATTAAGAAATTAGTAGATTTTAAACTTCTGAAATTGAATTATAGTTATTGCAAAGGAACACATTTGTTATAAAGTTTCAATAAACAAAAATAATTTAGGAAAAAGCTATTTTTTAAAGCAATGTTTATAGGTTTGACTAAACAAAACATAAAAATTGCTTAACATTCCTTATTGTTATTTTTTACAGAGCAAAAACATATTTTAAGGTTATAATGTTGTATTCCATACTTAGCATTTGCTCCAAAAGCTAGTAATAGATAATTATTGTGGAGAATATGACTTTTTTTTTGTTATTATTAACAATGTGGAAATCATACTTTGTTTGGGTAGACTGATTTATTGTGAATATTGTGTAAAAGAGAAATGTAAATAGGCTAAAATAGTTTAATGAATACCAAGATAGCATAAGTTATTGCGTTTTTTGAAAATAAAAATATATTCCAGTTAAATGCAATAAATTTTGATAAATGTTTTAAAAACAGGTATGTAAAAAATCCCCATAAAATAAAAATATTAACTTTTATAACATTCGATCGGAAGATATTATGCGATTTCAAAACTTTTTTTTTTTTGGTTTTTTTACAATCTGCACAGACAACGTTTCCGCGCTATTACGAATGAAAACATAGCAGGAGTTAGTTTTTGTTTTAATACGAAAAAACCTTGAAAACCGTCAATTTTGGTCATGCGCATGCGCGATCGGAAGATATTATGCGATTTCAAAATTTTTTTTTTTTTTGGTTTTTTTACAATCTGCACAGACAACGTTTCCGCGGTATTACGAATCGAAAACCGAAAATTGATTTTTTTCGCACCACCCTAACAATGCACGGTTTCACTCTTCGAGCGAGCAGTGTAACTGTAAAGTATTGTCTCATATCGAGGGTCGGTCATATTGACCGACGCGGTAGGTAGGACACATGATACATTTTTCTTGGAAAAGAGAAAAAATAACTAGAATTACCGAGTGAAAAAAAAATATTATGTGCATATTCTAAGAATTGTCATATAGTTCGATAACGGTATTATAACGTTTAAAGCTTGTAATTCGTATAACAGTTTGAAAACGGTCGATTTGACCGGCACTGGTAGGTTTAGTGTTAAGCATGTATCCCAGATGATCACAAAGAGTATTAGACAATTCTAGGAAATTTCCCAGCGTCGTCCGTCATAATAATAATAATGTTGAGAAACGCAATGACTTCCATAAATAATGTTAAACATGAATAAATTGTGCCCCCAACATACCTGCTTTATGACAGAGTTAACTGTAGGACGCATAACCATTGGAATGTTTTAAGGCATATACTTGCATTTCCGGCAGAAACATGCGTAATGTAAGTACTATTTTACGAAAAACTAATATTAGTAAACTTTTACTTAACATTTTTACGCCGGGGCCGATTTTCCTATTTTTCCCTGTGAGTCGGCGCGGCGCTTGAATTCATGCTTCGCTTCATTGTTGCTTGTTCAGAACAAATAGTAAATAATGAAGTTTTAAATAAAACAGTATTGAATTTTTATGTTAATTTTATCGAATTAGAGTTTTATTTATAATAATGAATTATTATGGTTATGTTATTGAACAAAAGCTATGTTTATAATACGCTATTAATTATAATTGTTATTAAAAATAAATGTGTTTAATGAATATACGTTAAATTTTCATTACTTTAATTTTCAGCTATTTTGAAATTATTTCTTTGATTTTTCATAAGTTCGATGCCCGACTCGGGGCCGCCTTATGTGAAAAAGAAAACAGCGTGAACGGTTGATCTCAAAGAAAGCCTTTGAGACGCCGCAGTTTCTCAAATTTTCTTACTTCACTAAAAATATAATCCTACAATATTTGGTGTTACGTACCGTCTAATAGCGCAATCGAATGCGTACCACCGGTGGTACGCACCGCCGATGAGACAGTCTAGTGCAGGCCACCGGTGATACGCGCCGTAGTAAACGCGTTAAACCCCTTTTTAAAAAAATGCTGTTTTTTTTAAATGTAAGAAGCGTGTTTTTCACTGCGACAAAAAATATATTCATTCAATGTAAAAAAAAAAAATGCACGTGTGCTTTTAAAAGAGTGGAATCCAAGTTCGTGCAATCATAAACTAAATACAAAGTTATGCCGCCTCTCGAGTTATTGGGCTCTTTTTATCCCTACGATTTATGGCTGCGTTGTGCACCAGAACGTCTTCTGGCTCCTACGTGATAATCGCTAATATACATTCTGCTATTGTCGTAGTTCTCTCTGAACCATTAAGCAGTTTCTCTCCCCACATCACCGCCTTAGAAATCTAGGAATAAAAGATAAATCCGCATTTGTCTTTTACGGTAAATACGTTCAACGTTTTTGCCGCGCATGAAATGAAATAATGGGATGTTATTTGTGGTGTCAGAAATAAAACCGGAACACCGCGATATTAATGGCCCCGAAGTTACCATTATGGATTGAACGCGTCTGTTGTTTTGATTCTCATAGCTGTAAGTTTTAGCTAAATATCCTTTGAAACAAAATGGGGGAAAAAAAGCATGTCATTTAAGGAAGCATGTATATTACAACTTCAAATTCAGTTCTAAAACATGAAACTTTTGCTGCAATTTTTGCATTTTGTTATTTAAGCATTAGTTATAGCTTCAAAAATACAATTTATGTTCTTTTTAATAGCTTTTGAACATTAGTTATTCTGAGGACACTTGAAGGAAAAAAAAAAACTTTTGAAACGTAGAAAATGTTAAAAAGAGTCATCTTAACCATGGAATGTACTTTTTCCACTTCCAGTACTTTTAATTTACCAGTACAAATTTACAAATATTTATGCGACTTACTAGTTCATTTACTTTTTTCACTTATTTGGTATTTCCCAGAGCACGGAGTGGGATTATTATGCTTCTGTAATGTTATATTCTAGCTTATATTTTAGAGACTAAATTTTCTGGTTTTTTTTAATTAAAATTTTCGTTTGAACTCATTCTTTATTGCAACCAAAAGTACCCAAATTGATATTTTCCATCAAAACTTTCCAATAATACTAAGATATTGTCAATATTCGGAATATTTCCGGAGTTACAAAGATTTTTCTTGAGATACTGCCACAGAAAATTCATGTTTCGATATCTAAGCCTAATGCAAACAAACTAAACTTTCTAGATTTTTATTTTAAAATTATAATTTTGGCAAAGAAGTAATTATTTTAAAATATTTTTTTTAATTTGGGCTGTTTGGCAACGGTATGTAACTGTTAAAATAACTGATTTGAGCTTCGTTTGTTATTTTTTAACCGGCGTGTTCTATTTTCTGTTCTTCCCATCTGTGTATCTTCGCTTTGCATTTATAAATTATTTTGATTGAAAATGGGTTCTTCGAGTCGCTCTAGTCGATCAAAAAAAAAGAAGTTCCTTGGCAATCAGCATAAAAAGGTAAAACCTGAATGTATTACTGAAAGTAATGATGAACAATCGTCTGCATCGAAGACAAAATTGGGCAATGTTAACGATTCTGAAACGGACAATGACGTGTTAGGAGAGCGTTTTTTTATTGAACTGGATTGTCTCAATGAATTGTTCAGTGTAATAAACTGCCCAAATTGCTCAGCAAATAATCTGTATGTACAAAGCAATGTCAACATAAATATGGGATGCTGTATTAAGTTGAACCTGGCATGCCACAACTGTGACTATCTTAGTGCTCCTTGTGAAAGCTCTAAAAAAATTGGTCAGTTCTACGAAGTGAATAGACGGCTAGTTTACGCCATGAGGCAGTTAGGATGTGGCCACAGAGAAGCGACTCAGTTCATGAGTGTTATGAACATGCCTCCGCCACCAAATCCGACTCCATACAATCAACACATGAAAGCGCTACTTCGTGTCGTGAAGCCACTTGCTGAAGAAACCATGCGTATGGCTGCACATCGAGTTGCTGAAATTAAAGGATCTGCTGAATGTGGAGTTTCTATGGACGGAAGCTGGCATAAGCGAGGCTACTCATCATTAAATGGAGTAGTTACAGCGCTTTCTGTCGACACAGGGGAAGTCCTCGACGTAGAAGTGCTCTCAAAGGACTGCATTGGGTGCCGCAAATGGAGTGGAGAAGACAAGTCCTCTTCAAAATATGAAAGCTGGAAGGCAAATCACGTTTGCGCCATAAATTACCATGGCTCTTCTGCGAACATGGAGGCTATCGGTGCTGGGAGAATTTTTCAGCGTTCCGTTGATACAAGAGGCCTGGAGTATGTTGACTTTTATGGCGATGGTGATAGCAAGAGCTATTCTGCTGTCTGTGAACTAGACCCATATGACGGGAAGGAGATTAAAAAAAAAGAGTGTATTGGGCATTACCAAAAAAGGCTTGGGACTGCGTTGAGAAAATTGAAGAAAACAGTGAAAGGAATTGGCGGCAAAGGAAAGTTATCTGACGCCAAAATAAACAAAATGCAAAACTATTTTGGCCTTGCATTAAGAAACAACACTGGGTCAGTTTCAGAAATGTCCAAAGCAATTTGGAGTACATTTTACCATTTGAGTGCGAAGGATGATCATCCTCTCCACACCAAATGCCCAAAGGGAAATGACAGTTGGTGTTCGTATCAACGTGCCGCAGCTCGGGGAAAGCAGATAACTTACAAGCATAAAGGAGGACTTCCATTACCTCTGTTAAAACATATTAAACCAATTTATGAAAGGTTGACCAACCCCGAAATGCTGAAAAAATGCCTCCACGGAAAAACTCAGAATGTTAATGAGTGCCTCCACTCCCTAATTTGGAAACGATGCCCGAAAATCAAGTTTGCCGGAATTGAAACAGTAAAACTATCAGTGTTTGATGCTGTTCTCCACTTTAACAGTGGATTCAAACCTGAACTTGAAGTTATGAGAAGAATGAATATCAGTCCTGGACATTACATGGTACTCGGAGTGGAAAATAGGAACAAACTTAGACTCGACGAAAGTTTGCGACAAGCAACCCCTATTCAAAAACAGAGGAGGAAGCAGTTACGAGGAATCAAAAAGAAAAAAGAAGATAAAAAAATTGAAAAAGAAGGACCTACTTATGTTCCAGGAGGGTTTTAGTGTTGTAAGTACTACCCATTTTATCACTTTTGTTCACATGAAGTTATGAAAACATGTTTCCAAACTTTAAACTCAATTTCTGAAGAATCCTGTTTTTGCGATATATTGCATTGTTCCAAACATGATAACTCAGCAATGAATTAACCTATCATAATTATTTTAGTATCATTATGTGCTGTATAGTACAGCAGATGTTGTCTGCCTCAATCTAGGTTATTATTCTAAAAATAAATTTTTAGTGAATTTTTAAACGGCAAAATTTCATGAAAAATTTTGATTTTTCGTCTATCCGTAGTGAAAAAAATTATTAAAAAAAACTATAATCTCTAATATCTTTATTGAGGCACAAAACATGAAGAATAGTTTTAGGAATAATTTTCAATTGAAATTGTGTGTCTAGACAAATTAGATTTTGAGATATCGCGTTTTAAAAAACATGCTAATTAGCTCACATTACCCTAATTAATTAATTACCAATTATCTCATTAGAGTTTTTTTATGGTGAAATGGTTTTACACATACACCAGTTACTTACTGTTAAATTATAGGATATTTAAAGTGAAAATTAAAAAAAAAAAGTCCTAGTGTGTACGTACGCCTTAAAAAAATTGGGATGGATAAATATTGAAATTGAATGGATTCCCGCCCCCCTCCCATCTCCTTTTTGAACTTGAGCAGCCCCGCTGATTTTCAAAACCCAACAACACTGTACATAAAAAATTTTAAAATACCTGAATGGTAGCTTTTCTAGATGAGAAAATTATTTAGAATATTTTCGAAAATTTGAAAAGAATGGTCCTTAGAAAGCCCCGATACATGAAAGTAATAGCATATCTATATAATATTCGAAAACTAATTGAAAAAGTGATTTTTCTTTTTCGAGGGCGTATTTATTCGAACACTTCAATTTTTAAAATCGCCAAAAAAAATCCCGAAATAGAATTCTGAAAGCGAACTTGATATTGAATGATTAAACTGTTCAAAGTACTAAAACCAATCCAAATTTCCCTCCATTAGAATGGTTAATTTGCTTCCAGAAGGTTTCCTTCGAACAACCTTTTAGAGTTCATTTTATCCCAATAGACGGATTCTACCTCTCTGGCAGAATTAAGGCCAATTACATTCCAATAAAATATGCATTTGTTTTTTTTCTGCCGTAGATAATGAGATAGGAAATACAGCGGAAAATAATTCAACTTTAACTTCCAATACGCGTAAAATAATCGAGTTGTAGTTCGCGGATTTTATTGTTACATTCAAAGGAACAATGAAATGGAGAAAAAAGAATCCTTCGGAGCATTAATGCTCTTTAATATAATGGGAAATGAGTCGTTATTGATTAAAGTGAAATTGTTTACTTTTCTAGGTTCAGAGCACTTATTTTTCTAAATAGGATACCAGAAAATTTTTAAGCAAGTAAATTAATCCTGGTGTGGGCATGTCCAAATAGGATTAGACCTTAGAGCAATAATGATATAGACTGCGACTTATACGCAAAGTAGAAACCGGATATCAAGATGCAAGCGAAGATTTGTGAATATGCCTGCGTTTGCGCATTTAAAAAAATCATCATCGCAATGAAATGGAATTGCCTCTGCATGTTAAATTTGATTGAACACTACTGATGAAAAACCACCTGACTGAAAGAAGCAAGATTAAATTCCCATGATCAACTAACTGTAGAACATTTCTTTTGACATTTTTCATCGTTATTATTTTCTGCTGCAGACGATTTTTTAAATTAATTTTAAATTTTAATGTATTATTCGCCTGCTCTAAAAGCAGAAGATAAATTGTTAAATCAGTAAATTAAAGTAAAATATAAGAGGAGTTCTAACGCATGCATTTTTATTTTATTGAAAGAAAACAATGTTTTTAACGAAATTTTAAAAAATGATTTTTTTTTTTAAATTTTGGATTAATGTTTAAAGAATGATAATTTGAATCAATTTGCGACAGTCAGAAGATTTTGTAATCAAGCATTGCAGTTAGCATCTTTACTTTTTGATGTTGTTTTTAAACGTAAAAACCAGTAGCGCCAAAAACGGTCCTTCAGTTCTTGTAAGTACCTTCCTCATTAAAACATCTCAGTTGAATGCCAATGGATTTTTTTTCTTCATATGTTTCCTTGAGAGCAAGATAAAAAGCTAGGAAGGAAAGAACGCGAAGCGAAGAAAAATCTCCTTAAAAAATAAAGTAAAATAAAAATCACGGAAAAGCATTGTGTATTGCCAGAGTTGCAATTCACATGGATATGGAGTTAAGCGCGGGGCATTGGAGCAACGAGATTTGGAGCAAAGAAATATATTGTGCTCCACGGCTCAGAATCGTTTTACTTTTTTCATATGTAAAAAAAAAAATATCAATAAAACGTGCAATTAATAAGGTAAAACAATTGCTGGGATTGGATAAAAACACGAAAGACAAAAAAAAAAAGGTTTACATAGATTGCCAAAATACGCAAATTATTGCAATTTGTTGCAGAGCAGGGCATGCCGTTACTTGCATACGTAGAAGGTGTAACGCTGGCTTTTCCTTTGGTTTGCGAGTGACAGAGATGCGAACAGGTCACGTGATGTAGACGATCCAGTTTGACCAATTAGCGTTTGATCAATCTCGCATCGCCTTATCTGCTTTTGCCTTAATTTTTTTTCTACGGCGCGAAGTTTTCAAGATAAGATTCTGCTGCGCGTTCAGTTGCACTGGGCGAGGGGACCCCAATTCGAGTGAAATTCGAAACGCTCGCTTATCAGTGGGAGCAACGCCTTCTAAACAGAGATTGGCTTTCCCTTTTGAACACGTGAAATAGACCGATTCCCGCCCTTGTGCCACCGGAACGCCACCAAGCGGTGCCTACAATGTTGCAAGGTCTATGGTTACTTGAACTTTGATGTTGGCTAATTTGGCGGCAATTAGTAAGTTTTTTTTAAATAAGCGAAGACATGTCTACAACATTATGCTAATATAATATTTTTTATATAAAACGATCGTCTTCCCCGAAAACGATCGTTTGAGTCGAAACATACCCACTCTATTCGTGGGCCATCCACCTTTAATGTACTCTGATTAAGTCATAAAGATGCATCATCCAAAATGGTATGTTTCTTCGGAGGAAGAATTTCTGAATGGAAGTTATCATTTCTAGTTGAGTTTAAACTATAAAAATATACGTCCTTGAGAAATCGGACGTATATTACCTCAGGCCTTTAAAGTATAAAGCATTTTATATTTATTTCCGCCGATCTTTCTTCCTCCAATATTTCCAAACCTCAAAGCAAGATATAGATGGGAGTACGAATGGTTCGTTTTGTCAATAAATATGCCAATTGATAAGACCTGTGTAGTGGACAAGCATTTTATGTACTTTAACCATTTCGTTCTTTCAACGTAAAATATTTCACTGATATCTCTTCCTTACAGAGGAACCATCTACAAACAATTTCTCTAAGAGCTCCCGGGCATTTACAGTAAAACATATTTTTGTTGCACTCGAAAATTCACTGGAATGGGTTGTTTCAAGTTTCCAGAGACCGGAGGATAAGTTTTTTTTTTCATCAACCAAATAATCTAACATATTACGAAAAAGTATTGGCATACTATCAGGTCAGTAAGCACTGTTTCCTTTTTAGCCTACTTTCTCGCAAAAGATTAAAAATAATTAAAAAAAAAGTATGAAAGGAGGTCGTGAAAATATCGTTAAAATTAATAACAGTCAGAAATAAGTGAAGTATTTGAAGATTGAAAAATAAAAAAAAAGAAAAAAAGGTTGAGGGGGGAAATGGTGTATGCCCCCCCCCCCCCCCAAATAACTTTAGAATGAATTGTCCGATTCGAAAGATTTCTTTCGCATTCGAAAAACTTCGGGAAAGAAACCACAATTCCATATTTATTTTTTGATTTGAACAATTTTTTGTTCAATTTTAAACAGTTAAAAGAACTTTAACTTTACCGCGTATGGGGAAAGGTAAAGCAAAGTATTTACCCAGGGCATAAGATCGAATCTTTTGGCAAAGTTCATTGGAGGGAGCTCTTGATATGGAATTTTTTTAATTTGAACATTTTTTGTTCTACTTTGAACAGTTTAAAAAAAAAGTAATATTACCACCTACTGGGAAAGTTCAATCCTATGTAAATCTGATGGATTTGCTTGGAACAAACAATATGGGAACGACCTTATAACGCAGAACATGGAAAAATACCAATTGCATGCAGAACTTAACGAGCCTATTTTCGAATGTATTTTTTTTATTTGGATTTTTTAGTATATTTCTGAATGAGTGAGTGAAAGAATGAATGAATAAATTAAGGAGTGAACTAATGAACGAGTGAGTGAGTGAATGAATGAACTAATGAGTGAATTAATAAATGAATGAGGGAATTCGCTGTTGATAAAGGCATATCTAAAGCAATTAAGGAATTAAGAGAGAATGATAGCATTAGGTTGTAAGTTTGCTGATGATGTATACGGGAAAGTAGGCTTGTATAATTCTAGACGGAACTTCTTGTTTATTCTTATAGTGTAAACTAACCACTGAATGATTTGGTTTTCAATTTAAGATTTCGAAAGGTTTTTCTAGATGGATGAGCAGCAATCGTTTCCTTCTATGCCATTCCAAACTGTCTAACACCTGGGTTCATTGATTTAAATCAATTGATGTTTTTCTTAAGGGGACACGGGACCTTTAAAATGAAATTTTATTTTTTTAAATTTTATACTTTACTTAGACTTTTTTTACAATTACTTTTGTGTATTTATGCTAAATTTTAAATTTTAAGCTCATAAGATATAATTTTGACTAAAAAAACTGCAAAATTATAGCGAAATATGAAAAATATGAAAAACATAAAAATTGAGCCTCGCGTCTGGAATTTCAACCAAACAGCACAAAAATTTGCACGGGGACACATAATGACAATGTAAACCCTTATTGGCAAACTGTAACAGTTTAATTTTAATAGTTTCTGGGAATTTTTTTTTTTTTAGTTTCGACCATATTTTTTCAAAATTCTTTGGTTCTCGCTACAATGAAACCAGTATTAAAAAAATTATAATACATGTTTCATAAAAAGTAATGCGAAAAAATAATTCTAATAGTCACATAAAACTATGCAAAAAGTTTTAGGTTGATTACTCAAAAATTCAGACGCGGCCTTCAAGTTAAAGTTGGAAAATAACAAAAAACAAATTACGGAGAAAAAGGCATTTTTTTGTATAAATGTACTAAACATGGCTCGAAGAGTAAAGATATCCTTAAAACGCATAATAATATTATTTACATGCTTCTTATAGTCAATACTATTATATTATTATCAGAACAGGTGCATAATTCTTTATTTTTACTATGAAAAAGCAATTCTCAAACATTTCGGCAAATTTGATTACGTGTCTAGGATATTAGCTTCTAACAATTGTTTTTAAGGATAGCTTCACAAAAAGTTGTGCCAAAATTTATTTAAAATTCTTATATGAAACAGCGAAAAAAATATTAGATAAATTATTAAGAAATGCAGGTGCAGGTTTTAAAGTAGCGAAGAAAAGGGTACAAAGTTTTATCGAGAAAAAAAATTTCATTTTGGGCAAATGGCCCTAAATATTACTTAGAGTTTGATAGCATCCTTAAAAAGCATATAACAGCATTATTTATATGTTTTTTTTTGTAACTATTGCATTATTATCAGTAAAAAGAAATTACAGAATTCTTATTGAGCATTTAGTGAAGGAATTCCATTGTGTGTTTCAATAAAGTTATAAGCTCGTAAAAAGTTCTGAATAACACTCTTTTTGTCATTACACTGCTTACAAACAAGCAATATATTTTCCAGAAATGCTCAAAGATATAAATGTTCCATGCATTAGAATGCCCCAGCACTATATGTTTCCCCTTCAGTTTTTTTAATTTTTTTATCAGCATTTTTTTTACTGTATTTCTTTTCTTTGGCAGCCTTCTTATACACACAAGACTGTCGTCTGACACTCTGATTGATGCGACGAATATCAATTTTCTCTGCAACTTTCAAATAGGCTGCATCATTTTTTAAGCACGCGGCTGCAACACTTCCCATGTTGTATTGGCTTATGGCATTTGTCGCTGCTATATCTAATCGTCGTTTTGACACAAACACATCTTTCGAGCACAGCTGCCAGATAACACTATGCAAACTTTCATTTGCATTTTGGGTTTGCCCAGAGGTACAGCGCTTCAACAAATCATCACAAGCTAATCTCTGATAAACAGGCAAGATTTTGGAGACTATTTCATCATTGAGAGGAGCTTTCATTTTGGAATGACTCGGAGCTTTTTGATCAAGAGCTTTAGCTCGGTTGTAAAAGCACCAAGAACTTTCACCTTGTGGACATTTGAAATGCTTGGGCTTGGTATCTGTCGATGAGCAATGGTAAAGTGAAGCAAAAATGGAGGTTTTCATTGCATCGATATCAGGAGCATTAGAAGTTATCGCTTTTCGATAATAATTTGTGAGCCTTGATATCAATCCATCAGTGAGATGTCCTTTACGCTTGCCTCCCAATGTTTCTCCTCTATGTGTTCTTTCACTTTATATCGAAGCGCTGTACCAAGTCTCTTTGCAACGTGGTTTACACACTCTTCTTTTTCAATTTCATAACCTTCATATACATACAATTGCTTCAAATGTGAAAAGGTTTTTGAATCGCCATCAGAAAGCAGAACCGTATAACGCATATTGCATACTTTAATGGATCGACGCCACAAAATTTCTGCTGCATACATTTCCATCGCGTTCGATGAGCCATCATAATTTTTCTCACATAAACCAGATGTCTTGTGTGCTTCATGCCATATTTGATATTCTGGCGAACTCTCATCAAGTTCCTTTTATGTTACTTCACATAGGTGACAGTATTTTGAAACAATTTCAAAGTCCAGCACAATGCCAGTCATAATGCCAATGACACAGCCAATGCTATACAAGGAGCTATGGCCACGCTTCTGCCAGGTTCCATCGAACGACACCCCAATGTTAATAACTTCTTCAGGATTTTCCTCGCTTTCACTAATTTTTTTATGTTCCTCCCTCACCTTTTCGCGGCATTTTTGCAAAACATCAGCCTTAAAAGCTACATTTTCCTCCGCCAAATGTGAGACATATGAATCGAATGTCTTTCGGTCCATTGCGTTGAGGCCCATATGTCCCGAAAATTTCTCCAGTGCGGCATGTCCTTTTCCAAAGCTGAGAAAAGCAGAAACAGCTTCTTTATTTACTGCAAATTTTTTACTGTTTTCTTCACGTGGACTGGAGAATACACTACTATACTCTTTTTTGCAGGAGTCGCAGAAAATGTTTAGTTTTGCAGCAAAACCATATTCTGTGTTTGTTTTCTTTACATTCAAACTATGAGATTCACAGGAAGAACATTTGAGTTCTTTTAGCAGAGGGGACCACATTTCATCATAAAATAAAGTTGCGGTAGATGAAGGCACATCACAAATGTTTGAGATATCAGAGAAAAGTTTTAATTTTTTCAGTCCTGGAATCATTCAGGTCAGATATCCCAGTATCATCAGCTGAAACTGTAGAAGCAACAGATGTTTTATTCCATCGTTTTTTTGCATTTGCTATGGCACTTTTTCGTCTCTTAGTTGAGTGTGGCCTCGGCTTGTGCCATCGTGAATTGATGGAATCCATAGTTTGAGTTTCCAAAATAAAGTTTTGAAAACAACAGTAAAAACAAAAGGAAAACGAAAATACGATAAGATAACAGCAAAAAACAATGATGTAACAATAAAAAAACGAAATGTAACAATATAACGAGAAAAAAATCAACAAAAGGAGTATTTAATGCGAGTTCGAAAATGATAGCAAACTAGGCAAAAAATAAACATAAACAAATGCGAAAATGTTGAAAGAAACACGGTCAAAGTTAACGCAGTGTTGCCAAACTGTTCAAATATAATAATTAAAATATTTTTAATATTAAATTCAAAAATCTGAGGGGAAAATTCAGAAAAATACGAGAGAATCAGAAGGTAAACAAACTTGACAGCTGTGAAAGTGTCAAAACTCTCACTCCCAAGCCCCGCCCACTTTTTCGAAAAAACGTCATAAAATCGTTAAAAATCATCGTATCGCAAAAATTTTTACACCACAAGATAGACAATTATTTTCTTCATACTTTCAATGAAAAAAAAAAAAATTCGAAAATTTGATGCTTTCAAGGTCCCGTGTCCCCTTAAATCATTGATTTAAATCGTTTCTTTTTTCTTTTAAAAATTTATTCCAGTGTTAGAAAGTGTTGTTTTAAACATAAAATGTGGTGCATATTAGGGATGTAACGAATATTCGGCCACTATTCGGTATTCGGCCTGGCCGAATAGTCGTGTTATGACCTAGCTGAATATTCGGTCTTTCCGAATACTCTGTAAGATTAAATTCGGCCTGGCCGAATACTGATGGACTATTGGGCCAAATATTTCTGCTACAGTAGAAATGTAAAAAATTAAGAAATTAGTAGATTTTAAACTTCTGAAATTGAATTATAGTTATTGCAAAGGAACACATTTGTTATAAAGTTTCAATAAACAAAAATAATTTAGGAAAAAGCTATTTTTTAAAGCAATGTTTATAGGTTTGACTAAACAAAACATAAAAATTGCTTAACATTCCTTATTGTTATTTTTTACAGAGCAAAAACATATTTTAAGGTTATAATGTTGTATTCCATACTTAGCATTTGCTCCAAAAGCTAGTAATAGATAATTATTGTGGAGAATATGACTTTTTTTTTGTTATTATTAACAATGTGGAAATCATACTTTGTTTGGGTAGACTGATTTATTGTGAATATTGTGTAAAAGAGAAATGTAAATAGGCTAAAATAGTTTAATGAATACCAAGATAGCATAAGTTATTGCGTTTTTTGAAAATAAAAATATATTCCAGTTAAATGCAATAAATTTTGATAAATGTTTTAAAAACAGGTATGTAAAAAATCCCCATAAAATAAAAATATTAACTTTTATAACATTTAAAATATCTCCATAAAAGTATTTTGAGCAAGGTAAAAGTTCACTATGCAATAGTATTTCTATAATTTGAATTAAATAATTAGTAAAATAATGCCAATGCTTGTATTAAAACGTATCATTTCTATTCTACTTGTGGATTAAATTCTCAATTTTATTGCATTCAAAACAATACAGAAAATGCAATAATTTTAGATAGTTTAGATTCTTAACAAGCATACTTAGATCATACATCATAGATTAATATGTGGAATTGATATTTGATTTGATGAATACTTTAAAATTAGACAAATACTTTCTATTACGACGATTTTCTAGAAATTTTAATATTCGGCCGCCGAATATTCGGTATTCGGCCAAAACTATTGACCGAATATTCGGTATTCGGCTTAGAAGAAATGGCCGAATATTCGGTTTCGGCCTGGGAGAAATTGCCGAATATTCGGTATTCGGCCAAATCACTATTCGTTACATCCCTAGTGCATATACAGGGTGCGGCAACATTAATTCCTTTTTTCAAAACGCAATGAAACCAATTTTTTAATTATTTTTTATTACAAAGGAACATATCAAAAGTTTTGTTTCATACAGTTTAGAAAATCATATCAGGTTGGTGACTCCCTCCATTACACATACTCTGAGAGTCGATTTTTGGCATTTGTCTTGCATAGCAGCGATTTCTACGACAATTTCAGCCCGGATCGGTCTTCAGGTGTTGTGCGATTCTTGGATGGTTGACATGAACGCAGGATTTAATTAATCAACAGAAAAAAAAAGAAAAAAAAAACACAAGGGGTCCAAATTGGGAAGCTGGGTGGTGACTCGAAATCACTAAACATATGATCGAAAAGTTAGCTTTGACGGAAAACGCACGTTCCTCACCGTTCCAACGCATAATGGTGACTGAACAAGGCTTGGAACAAAACTTTAGAATCAAGTCTCTCGAATGAGATCACTCCCGCCCCGTTGCGACATATACTGCTTGAGTGGCGCGCATTTCAAAAAGGGAACTAATGCTTCCGCACCCTGTACAACCTCTATTTCAAGCAAAACTTCATAGATCCCTCTGTCTGTGTGTATTATATATTTCATAACTTTAAAACTATTTTTTTTTTAAATTTCACAATATTATAATGTTACTCTTACTCTTCAGATGTCTTAACGTCAAAGCATAATTCTTTTACCAATTCATAGTAATCATAATCTAGTGTTTTTAATTTTAATAATAGTATTTTAGTTCTACTTAATGAATATCACACAATAGATAAGTCAGGATGATAGTGTTTAAGCAAAGTTGTTTAGAATTTAGAATATGCATCCTTAAAGATGTTCCATCCATGTACCATAATAGTTTAAGGTTTTTCCCTTCTGAAATATTTTTTTATTTTTGCAAATTTCAATAAATAGTATGTGATTAAAGCAAAAAGTTTCAGTTTTTGGTAATAGAAGGAGTAAACATATGATTTTACTAAACGGTTAAGTTAAAGAATATTTCAAGTTGATAATTTATTTATAAAATTTTTAAAAAAATGAATAAAGTGCACTGAATGTAAAATTAACTGCGCAGAATTCAGATTAAATTTGTTCAGTTTTTTTCTTTACTTAGAGTGTACTATTATTCCTGGTAGGGTTAAATTTCACTTGAATCGTGCATTGATATTAAAATGTGTTCATTTTTATTAATATTTCAAAAATCTACTGCAGTTAAAATATTTTAAAAGGTCTTTTTACATAACATTTAACATGTCATGTTACTTTTGTAGGTAATAAATATCCAAATCATAATAAATATCCAAAGTCTTAGATATGTTTAAGAAAATCCGATTTATACCAATAAAATCTTATTTAAATTTAAAAAATCCGATTTTTTTATTTAAAAAAAATTTAAGAATAAATCACGAATCCTGTCTGACACCTGAATGACTGTTATAATCAAAATCGTACTTGTTTATTGGCTGGAGAGTTGCGTTTCATTCCCTGATCATATACCACTTTTTGTTTCCACACCGAAGAACACCTAGAACAGTGCCATTTAACATCGCTCAATGTATTTAACGCTATTTAAACAAACCAGTAAAAAATTTATGTCATGTATCAAGTTCAAATTTTCCTTTCAAAAAAATTTATTTTTTTTTTAAAATATGAAATCGTGCCCAAGCATTCATTGACTGGTTAGACTGCCCTAACCAAAGACAAAAACTCATTCCCATACGGAGATGCGGATTGTTTATAGGTATAATTAAGGGTTATATAAAAATAGCATATATATTTTTTCCTCTTAATTTTGTTTAGGTGGAATAATAAAATATAATATTAGCTATAATGTTTTTCATACTTTTTCTTTAAGTGATTCCTTTTCATATAAACTGTTTCATTCAAGGGAATTCTGTTTTCGTTTCAGCAATTACATACGAAAAAAAAAAAAACACAAGAAGTTCCTTCTAGAACTATACCAGCCTGCTTTCCGGTACACACCAACTTCAAATTTACAATCCAGCTATTTCCTTTTCTGTCTCTCTCTCTCTCTCATTTAGCTCTCTCTCTCTTCATATAGACCTTTTTCGACGGTTAATACATATTTATAGTCACTCCCTCACTCACTCATTCGTTCATTTACTCATTCAAGTATTTATTCATTCGTTTATTTTTTTTTCACTTTTTACTCATTTATTCATTAATTATTTCACTCTTTAATTTAATCATTCAGAAATATCCTTATTACATTTTCAATCTTTATTTAATTACTACACTTATTTTTTGACTTTTCTTTCTTTTTATCGATATTTTTACGATACATTAAGCCTTCTTTTATAGTTTATTTTTGTTATTTTACTTTTATGGGAAAGTAGGTTAAAAGAAGACTTGCCTAATTATAGGAGAGTCGAGTTAAAAAAAAAGTGTTTTGAGTGATTTGTAATGTTTAGAGTTTTTCTTACATGCCTTGATTTATTTACTTCTTTTTTTTTTGAACCCTCATTATGTGTTTAATGAAACTAACTCATTTTCACAATATGTCAGAATGTTGTTGATCAATTTAATGTTTTTGCGACTTAATTTTAACAGGAAATACATATAATTTCAATTTCCGAATCAAATAAAGTTTGTTTTGTTCTAATAAATTGATCGCACGAAATAAAATGGCTAAACAAAAATCGAAATCACAATCAAGCTATTTTCCCCCTATTTATAAATATTCTTTCCAAAACATAAAAAGAGTAAGACAAAAGGTAAGGAATTCACGTTGTGTGTGAAGAACGCAACAATTTCAATTCAAAAACATTTCAATGGCTATTTTACTTTGGAAAAGAAATGCCTTGAATTATTCATTGAGATTCCCTCTATGTATATATATATATATATATATATATATATATGTTTCTTTTTACAATTTGCATTTCCTTTATGTGACTTTTTCATTGAATATGGCGGCTCTTTTTCGTTTCTAATGTGAAACTGAAACATGCTTTTGAATATCAACGAATGCAGAAATTTTTGGCGGATTTAAAAATAACTCGGGTTGACTTTGAGATTTTTGCATAAATATAATTTTTACATGTTTGCAAATTCTAGAAATAAAAATTCTGGTCTTATATTGTGGAAGACAATGCAAAACACGACCATTATGAAAGACACTAGCTGGTACACCGCAAAACATCTGCGGGCTATAAGTTCAACCTCTTAAACTTGAGAAGAAATACTTTTTAATAAATCGAAATAAAATTGTTAACGATCGTTAGTTATGATAATAAATACAAATATTGTTTTACTTTTCCATGAATATCATTAAATAAATTTTAAAATATCGTTAAAATCGAAAAAAAAAGCTTTAAAATTCATACGGGGAAAGATCGCTAGTTATAAAGAAACTAAGGTGTTGCCACCTCAAAGAATCGGAAATTTTAACTTGAGTTATAAATAAAAATACTTTTTAAGGAATAGAAATAAATGTGTTCAATCAAGTCCGTAAGTTACGATAAATGCAAAAAATTATGATACTTTCTCAGGCTAACCATTAAACAAATTTTTCAATGTCGTTTTACCTTTGTTTTTGCATGATAACTTCTCGCACCGCAAAATTTTATCGTAACTGGTCCACGTCAAGTGAAATATATGTATGATAGTAGCAAGCACCCACATATGCTAAACCATAATTGGCAAGGTTTATGATTCTTAACTTTTACGATTACAAAAAATGTAATTTTACAATTTTTTTTCTTTGTTACAATTAATTTTAGATTTTGTTGATCTTCGGTGAATTTCTAGCAATTTTCAAGAAAACTGAGTCAATAATGACTAAATTCCAGCAATGTTTCAACAATTTGGCGTGGAAAATTGTTACGGGAAAATGAGTACTAAATACCATTTTTACGGTTTTTAAATTATATCAAGTCTTGAATCAAGCTTAAAAAAAACATTAGAAAAAGAGGAAGGGCTTGAAATAATTACTTATGTACCAAAAATATGTTAAAACCATCAAAAACAAAAAAATATAAAAACATTCACGTGTTTCGGGGTTGTGCGAGACACTTTTTCATGGCAAAAATAAGATATTTTATGTTTGGATGGAAATGCACTAAAAAGAAAAAAAAATGTTGTTGACGTTTAAAAGTTATAATAATTTAATTCTATAGGTCAACTTCTGGAAAAAAAATCCTACTAACAAAAAGATTAAGGTATATTCTACAAACTAAAAAGAATAAAGGATTACAAATAGCTCATGAATTATCAGTTTTTTAAACGCAATAATTTACATCATAAAAACATAAAATTACATTTTGTAAAATCTAAATAATTTACGCATTCGGAAGTATAGTTGAACAAATAAAGAAAATTGTGAATTTTCGCAATGTTTAAAGTGACAGCCGTGTAAATGCATACAACATAACCTCCTAATGTCGCAGCCCTTCGAAAAATAACTCCCGTGTTCTTGACAAACAACCTTTAAGCGACAATTCCAGTTGTAGTAATGTTCCAGAGCGAATGGAATTCGGAGCAATGAGTCACTTAGGGAAGGTAGTTGTACAAATGGGTGAGGCTAAGTGTTAATATCAGTTTGTAATTGCATTTGCACGGACGACACTTCATCGTTGGGAAATCATTTGCCATGCGGCGCTCAATTAGAAGTCTTAAAAGCTTTAACATAATATTTTTTGTATAAGAAAAAAAAATATTCATGAATCTGTTTTTATGCTGGATATTAAAAATAGCCCCAATTTATCAGCACAGGAGGAAAGTATGTACACTGAAAGCAGTTTTAAGTTGACCACTTGTGGTGCATCACTTTAGTGGTCAACTTAGACAGGTGGCTAAATTTTAGAGGATGGAGATTTTTTGCTTAGTTTTGTCACTATGCATTTATACCTTTGTATCTAATCGAAACATAGCTTCATCTGTTCAAGTTACTTTAAAATAGGAACTAGCTCATTTTTCTTCACAATTATCTAAATTTCATTAGAGAAATTTAACCTGAATAACTGACAGTGTATGCTGTACGACTTTAAAATTAAAGTACTTAGTTAAGATAAAGACAAATATCATATTAATTATAAAAGTTACTTATTTGATGGTAAAGATTTCCTAAAAATGCGTACAGTGGAACCCCGCCATTCGTCCGCATCGCTATTCGTACAACTTGTTCAAGTAAAATTCAACTCGCCATTCTCGCGATTCGTACGGCGCGAGGGGCCAGCTGGGTTGCCAATATGGCTTTTTTTTTTAGGGAAAAAAACGAGAAATTACGCTCATTTTGAACTCATCTGGAAATACTTTGTTTGGCGTTTTCGATTATTTTGAATTTTAATACTTTTTTGAGATTTTACTGACAATTTTAACTTTTTAAGGGGGCAGCAAGAAGAAGTGGTTGAAGAGCTTTCTTCTTCAGAGGAGGAAAGTAGTAAGGCAAGCATTTCCTTTGCAGAAATAAAAGAGCTGTGTTACCCCGGGGTGAGAAAACACAGAGTGGTGAAAAAATGGCATCCCAACACTGCTGTGGTCAACGGCATTAACTTGTTCAACGACAAGGTTATTGACCATTTTAAAAAAATTCTGAACAATCGTCAAAGGCAGACAACATTGAACAGGTTTTTAGAGAAAGAAACCCACAATTCTTCTATTGCAAAAAAAAAACAGAAATCAGAAAGAACAGCAGAAAGGGAGAAAACACCTGAAAGGATGTCAGCTGATGTTTTTGTAGAAGGGGACTTCTCTTTCAACCATTTCTCTCAACATTCCACTTAAGCCATCAGCTTACCTCAGTACAAGCAAAGTGTAGTTACATTTTTATTTATCTATCAGTTCATGTACATTACTGCACATTTGTTTTTCATAGATTTAAATTAGTAACCATATGTGGGTCTGGAACGGATGAATCCAATTTTCATTGTATCTTATGTAAAAAAATTATTCGCCATTCGTACAAATCGCCATTCGAACTGCCTCCTTCAACGAATTGAGTACGCATAGTGAGGTTCCACTGTATTTTTTAAATGGCTGTATCAGATAGAAGGAAAAGGAATAAACTTATGTAGTAATAAAGAATAAAAATTTTTATTAAAGTTTTCCTATATGGTTAACTAAGAGGTTTGGGAAAACTTTATATCGGTGTCGCATCCATACAGAGAAATACTGGTCTAACATTATAGCATAAAAAATATCCTGGAAAAGTTATTTTATTTATTTTTTATCTTTGCAATAATAGATAGAAATGAAGCGAAATGAAGAAAATTAGATTGTTAGATTTGATATTATCCCTAAGGTAGATGATCAGTTCACGAAAGATGTTAAAATTGCAACTGTGTGAGGTATTTCCCTAAAGAAAATAGGTGATTTGATCTAATTCCCTTACCTGTTTTCGAAAAAAGATGGAATAATGAAGTTAGTAAATCGTGCAATATTTAATGTATAATGAGTAATCTATCACTGAAAATCGAATTATTTTTTCGAAACTAATTAACGAAAGACGTAAGCTGATATTTTTTAAATGATTCCTGTTCAATTTTTCTGTTTTAAGTATGTGTGTATATAAATTTAATGGTGAAGGATGTTTTGTGAAACTTAAAAGCTTGAATTTTATAGCGAACTGACTAATAATCTTGTGTTTTATTATATACATATGCTTCATATAGTAACCTGTTTTTTAAACTATACACACATTATAAAAAAAAGAATTGTAACAGCATATTCGAAACAAAATAGTGAAAAAACGAAGAAAAAGTTACACATTCTAAACAGCAAAAAAAAAGGTGGTTTCATTAATTCTATCCTGCAGGACAAACAAATTCAAATGTATGGATGTTTAATCTTTAAAATTAATATGAGAGTATTATAGAAAAGCTTACAAAATATTTTACGTATAGCTATCACGTATAGCTATAGCTATCATCTACGTTTCAAAGGAACCTTTTACCCATGGTATTAAAAGTATACAATGAACAGTGAATTAAGGTTTTCGTTTTGAAATTATATACCCCTTTTTATATCCTACTCGGTTCTTGTCCTGCTTGTAAAACCTGCTGTTTAATTATGGGCTTATCAATAGGTAAACTTTCTCTCCTCAGTATTTCTAAGAGGTAACTTTAATTATGGAGCTAAATTTAGAATGATCTTTTGTAACGATTTTAACGAAGACAGGTTACTAGACACGACAGAAAAACGCTGCTTAGCTTTGCATGAATTTGAGTTAATTTTCTTATACTATAGCAAGGTTTTTAAAACTATTTTTTGAAGTTCTTCAAAGTTATATAAGCTAATTAAGTATATTAAAATTATAACTTTTATTTTTTGTACTGATTTAAAAAAAAAATCTATGAAGCTTACTTTTATTGTACATATATTGCCACTGGAATTAGATAGCTTTTTCGCCAATAAATAACTTTCTATGGCAGCGAACATTTACAGTAACAACATCGCTAAAATGAATGTTTTTCTTTAAACTCCTTTTCATAAGCATCTGCATTACACTAACTACAAAATTTTAATAAGATAGTTTAAAGTATGTTTTATTTCCTGTCTCAATTTTTTATGATTCAATGTTCAACGAAATAAGCAGTACCATTAAAAATAATTAAACGTTACCCGCGTCGTTATAATTCTTAGTGGATTATTTATTTTGATGACTACCAAGTAAGTGCCAAGTTATTTTCCTTTTAAAACTTCATGCTTTTTTTAAATTCATGTATCCTTTTATCATGCTTTTTTCCCTATAGTTATCCACATGCTTTTTTAACCCCTTAACGATCGGTTAATTTTCAAGAAAACGGTCATAGAAGTGCCTATTTTTTTTATGCCCGAAAATTATATAAAAACAGGTGCAAGAACAATATATACATTCTTTTTAAATTTTTCATTTGTTTTTGTTTTGAAATTTTAAACACTTTAGCCCGGAAATATCACGGGAGCGAGGAATAGAAAGCGAAACTTTAGCCCGTCAATTTCACGGGAGCAAGAAGGAAAGGGGTTAAAGCATTAGTAAATTAAAAAATGTGCCTTTAGGACGCTCTACTCATCTTCCCGGGTCGCTTTCTCGCTTACACGTTTTCTAGTGCGCATGCGCCAGGCAACATAACGCTGTGTGGAGCACGCGCCGTTCAATATTCTGATGTAGAATTAATAAAGTTATTATATACATCTTCATAGAAGCGTTGAAGAAATTTTCTTTGAATCAAATGTGTTAACTTGTTTATTGTCATTGTTTTATGAGTCGAATGTTGTAGTTACTATTATTGGTTTGCTTTTCTTTTTTATTAACCTACTTCACAAAGGAAGGATGTTATACATTCATACTGTATGTATGTCGTGTGTGTTTTTTTTTTTTTTTTTTTTTTGTGCTTGTTTGTCCACTCATAGCTTTCCATCGAATTAACCAATTTTCAGGATATTTCTTAATCGATCGATGGTGGTTTCAAATAGGTCCCGTACCTTTGTTTGACCATATTCGATAATTAGGAAAAAGTTATGGGCAGAAAAATAGTCATTTTTTGTTTTTTTAAATCCATAACTTTTGACTAAATGAACCGATTTTGATGATTTTTATTAATCTCTTTAATCGATAGAGCGTCGTCTAACTCGAATATCGCACATCAATTTGACTACATTTGTTTTTTTAGAAGAAACTTTAGGGGGAAAATAAGTATCTTTTATTTTAATTGGAAAGACTTGGCTTAATTTTTCTTTGTGGGGAAATCGATTAATAAATTTAAAAGTCATTGTTAAAAAACAGTTTGTTGCCATTATGTTAAAAAATAAAGCAAGTATAGTAAGAGTTTGACTGAATGCTTCTCTGAAGCAAAAACTAAATTCAAACTAGTTGAAGTTTGCTAAAATTGACTTCAAAACGAAATTTATCACACAAATGATTAGTTTTTAGTGCAATTCATTCAAAGAGGGGTTGCCCTTTGGTATGAATTTTTTAATAGGAAGTATTTATATAAGAAATGTATTTACAGTACGATGCAAACACGATAAGAACATCTTCAATATAATATTTAGGGAACTATCTTAAGGAAATAAACTCTTAAAAATTGGTGCATGTTTATGAGTCTAATTACCGTTACACCTTGTGCTACTTCATATTGGAACTGTTGCTAATTCTGGGCCATATATATTTGTAATTTATTCATGAATACAAAAGATTTTATGCATCCTAATCGGCACCGACTTCTAAAACTATGCTTAAAAGCCACATCAATGTTATTTAAAGAATTAATTTATTTTTTCACTTTTTAGCGCAATTTATAATTTGAAGTCTGTTCTTTTTTTTTGTATAAAAACTATTTTATCTCCTTAACAATGCTGTTAATGGTCTCTGACTTAGTTTCATTAACAATAGGACCGGTAGTATGTGTTACGAAGTAATTCTCCATGGCGCTTAATTAAATTTTGCTTTCATACATTTAAGCACGATAAGAACATCTTCAAAATAACGCTTAGAGAACTATCTCACGGAAATCAATTCATGCCTAAATTTACCCCAAAAATAAAAAATAAAGCTGTAGGTTTACTTGAAAGAAAATTAAAGTACAAAATGTTGCCACTAGAAAAATTTAATTAGTAAATATCAAGAAAATTTTGTGTTCAGCTTGAAGTATTAGCTATTAGCAAATGACGAAAAAGCACTACATTGTATCAGTGCGATGCTTTAAGGACACATTAGTCAATTATTAACATGCAGTGCCTTCTCTTTCGCACAACGAAGCTAATTTACTTTAATGATGTTTAAAAGTTAAAGTCATTATTTAGACTCGTAACTAAGCTAGAAAAACGCTGATTCTAGCAGTTTTCTATTATTCTTATTTCAATTTAGAAACTCAGCGAAGTCTTGGCATGCAATGAATACCATTTCTTTTATAACGGTTGCGAAATTAATCGGTTTTTATCCGGGTGTTATTTAAAGATGAAATTTTAAAATGTAGAAAAACAGATGTTATAAGTTTATCAAATAAATTTCTTCATTATTTACCTAAAAAAATGAGTTGACCCTCTCATGCAGGAATTTTTCACTTGAGTTATTAAAAACCTTTCGTTATGCTACAAACCCATTTTGTATGAAAAGAATGGAAATATTTGTCCTGTGCAGTGAAAAATGGGTGTCCTATACGTATGCTTTTGTGGTAAATTCAATTAATATCTATATATAAATGGGCAAAGACAAAACCGTTCAGAACCATATTCTTCTCTGTTGTTCAACCGATTTTCTTACTTTATTTTTGTTTAGTAGCTATTGACTTGTTTTAGGGATATCTATTAAAAATTTTTGGAAACAGTCGATTATTAGCTCATTGTTTCCCCTTTTCTTTTGTCAGCAAAGCCTTATGTGTAATTGCAATGTTATATTGTTATAGATAGCAGATGGCAACATGTCTTGGTGGAGTAAACTGTTAGGTAATCAATATAAAACTCATCGTTAAAAAGAGTTTGTTGCCATTAAGCAGTTCTTTTTAAGGCAATTATAATGAGAGTTTGAGTGAAGGCTTGAGTCAAGTTTTATTCTACTGTCACTCAACTTAGTACGAACTCGGCAGAAGCACAAGCGGCTACATTTATGAGAGCAATGGGCCCTGAGCTGACAATAGTTTACAATACGTTTGCTTTAAGTGAGGACTAGTCGACCCTCGCGGAATTCCGCATTCTATGCAATGAATATTTAATTTAATAAATATTTTTAATAGTATATTTTCTACTATTTTTAAATTTAATACTTGAAAATAAAAACACCAAATAAAATGTAAAAGAGCCTTTTTTTAAATTTAGCTTATCAAAAATCAACGATCCAGCAAAACAATTAATTGGAGAAAACGTAAACGAAATGCGGGACTCGAACCATGGGTGTTGGGTATACCAGCCTTGCGCTCGCCGTGCGGTGGGCGGCGTAGAATAGCGCCCACGTAATTATGCGTGTCGTAAGAGGTGACCAAAATAGCACTACCCACTACCCGTTCTGGGTGACGTAAGGCTTACTTTGTAGTAGGACTGTGGCCCCGGGACGGTAAAGCAGGTAGGCAACGCTCTGCCAGCCCAGCCGTTTATGGCCGGTGCTGGTTGTCAGGTGTCAGAGAGTTTGTGGGGAGAGCAGGAGGATAGCGCTGCGGTCGCACCCCCTCGTATTGGGGGTTGTCTGTGAAGGCCTAGATGCTACGTACAGTATGACCGTAGTTGCAGTAAATACCAGCCTTGCGCTCCTAACTACTCGGCAACTCGGCCTCTAACCAGCAAACACAACACCAACTTAGCATCCATTAAAAGACCACTTCTCAAATGATTTTAAACAAATTTAAGAAAATCGGTACATTTGTAGACCGCGTGTCTATTTTTCCGGTGTAACGGTTAAGAAAAGCTTTAAAGTGGTGCCTCTTTCATGAAATTTGATGAAGTATTAAGGAATTATGGCGTACCGAAAAAAAAATTCTTTGAGAACTAATATGTATGATGATAACAAAAATCGTTATAAAGGCTAACATTTCTTTAAGAAAAAACACTGTGCAGTATTTTAATTCGTTTAAAAAAAAAGAAAAACAAAATAATAATAAAAAATAACTAAATTAATTAAAAATCGGCTGCTTCTCAAAATGATAAAAACCACCAAGAAATAAATTTTAATTCGTTAAAAAAGAAGAGGATCATAAGCCAGTCGGCATGGTAACAATTCAAATAAAACTCAAGTTAATCACCGTGAAAAAATAATTTCGAACTACAGAGAAAAACGCCCATAACTTCTTTTCTAGTTAATTTAGAGACTTCGAATTTTAGCGCTTAGCAGGAACCTCTTTCTGAAGTATTTTTTTACGCGCTTTTCAATGGTATCAAGCTCGAAAGGATGCGACAATTTCTTCCCATAGAAAAGGATTACTTTATGTAATTTTCGGCATTCGGTATATTTTTTTGTATATTTCCGTATAATTGTATATTTTTTATTTTTCCGGTGTAGCGATTAAGGAGAGCTTTAAAATGATACCTCATTCATGAAATTTGATGAAGTATTAAGGCTACAGAGGACCTTCAAAATACGAAAAAACAATGAAAAATTCAAATTTTTGTTTTTGGTGCTTTTAGATACTCTTTTTGCTGCTCTATCTTGTGGGAAAAACAGTTTTCAGTTTTGATCATTTTGTCGAGAGTTATAAGCTAGTTTTCGTTTTCCGATCAGGATGCCACGCCCCCTTTTTACCAGTTTTAAAACGAAACTTGCACGCAGCAGAAGGTTCTACCTCTTTCTTAGGAAGTAAATATTTGTTCTTCATCGGAAATGAATTTTAAAATTTAAAATTAGTATATTCAAAAGCTGATTGGCAACGGCACTTTTTAACTGCATCTGTGACTTTATAAATAGATTGTTTGTTTACATTTTCGTCACGTTGGTTTTCTGCTCATTTCTCTTTTGATTTCTAGTCAATTTTCTTTAAAAAAAACAGCTTTTTTCAAAGCTAAATATAATTTTATTATATTTTTATCTTGCCTTTCAACATATTGAATTCCATATTATGGAAAATATTTCGTCAAAGTGGAGGAAACCGAAAGGTCGTCCTTCCAAAAGAAGAAAGGCAGCTGCGGCAAATTCTCAGAAAAGATGGTCCAAACAAGCTGAAGATTTGCCTTCAACCAGCAGAGAAAGCGTTGCTCCCCAAAATGATACAGGAAGTGAAGCTTCTGCACCATCAGCCACTTATGTGCTGACGCATAAATCAACTTGGTGTACTCTTCTGCAAAAAATCAAGTGCACAACTCGTGGAAATTGTGCGCTAGATATACAGCAACATTCATCCTTAGGATATTCTGTGAAGCTAGAACTTTTGTGTACTGCATGCCAAGAGTCATACGGAACAACATTTTCTAGTGTACGAAGCGAAAGCAATCGTAGTTTTGAAATCAATGCTAAGCTTGTTCAGGCTTTCCTCTCCATTGGTCGAGGCCATGCATCACTAGAGCAGTTTTCTAGTGTTTTGAACATGCCATCCATGGACAAGAAAACATTCAACAAGTTCCTTCATAATGTGTCTAAGGACAACACTGAAATAAAGCAAAACATGTTGGAGAAATCTCGGGAACTTGTTCGAAGTGCCCACAGAGTGCAGAGTTCGCTGCAAGACGAGAACTGCGTATTGGACATTGGTGTTTCCTTCGACGGCAGTTGGCAAAAACGAGGCCATACATCAAATTTGGGTCTCGGTGTTGTCATTGGCATTCTCACTGGACTTGTTATAGACTACGAAGTTTTATCTAAATATTGCCAGAACTGCATTGTAGCCAAACGCGTCCTGGGAGAAGAAAGTGTGGAATTTGCTATATGGTATGCGGCACACCTTGATGAGTGCGAGAGGAATTTCAGCGGGTCATCGGGTGCAATGGAGGTTGAGGCTGCACTCATATTGTGGCGAAGATCCATCACAGAGTGTAAAATGAGATACACTTCCATCCTTAGTGATGGAGATTCGAGGACATTCCAGCAGCTTTCAGACAGTAAAATTTATGGTGACGATGTCACTATAGAAAAAGAGGAATGCTTGAAACACGTTGCAAAGAGGCTGGGAACTGCTCTTCAAAATAAAGTGAAGGAGTGGCGCATAAAAAAAGTTACCCTTGGTGGGGAAAAAAAAGGTAGCTTGACTGCTAAGAAGATTGTATCACTCCAGAACTATTACCGAAAGGAATTAGTGTCAATCTTCCAGACATTTCAAAAATGAAATCGGCAATTTACGCTAGTTTGCTGCATTGCTCCTCGACTGATGCAAAGTCGAACCATTCAAAGTGTCCCGAAGGGGAAACATCTTGGTGCTTTTTTCAGAGAGCACTTGCTAACGGGGAAACACCAAAGTCTCACGACAAAATGAAAGTCCAGCTGTCACAGCTTGTCGTGGAAAAAATTATGCCCGTCTACCAGCGTCTCGCTTCAGATGTTATTCTCACCCGATGTACAGCAGGCAAAACTCAGAACAAAAATGAGAGTTTGCACAGCTGCATCTGGCGAAAGTGTCCCAAGGAAGTTTTCGTTTCTCGAACAAGGCTAGAACTAGCAGTGTGTGAGGCTGTGCAAAGCTTCAATTTAGGAAATGTGGAAGCTTTAGAGCTGTCAATGAAAGGTGATGATGCAATGTATGCCTATTCCTACATAATCCCTCTCCGCCAAGATCAGCGGAGATCTAGCCAGGGGAAAAGAAATTTAGCAAAGAAGAAAAGCGTGGGAGGGAGAAAAAAATCAAGAGTGGATGCTTCGTCTTATTGTGCGGGAGGATTTTAAAACTTTCGCTGATGATATTTGTACTACCATACTACTTTTTGAAAGTCTTTTACAATTTCAGTAAATTTGATGACATCTATTTATTCTTACTGCATGTCTTGTTCATAATAAACAAGTTTGTTTGGTTACATTTGTAATACTTTCATTTTATTTTAGAATATTTGATATTTTAAGATGTTACTGACTATGCTCTCCCTAACAGATGTTATACTTTACTGTAATTTTCAATCTGCATGGGCCCCAGTTAAAAATTCAAGCAAAAATGATGTTAGTTGTAATTTTGCATTGTAAACCCAATGTAAGAGTCACGAGAAACGATAAATAATGCAAAAAAGAGCTCGAGTGTTTTTCTTATCCTCACTTTGTCGACAAATAAGGCAATTTGAGTGGGCAAAATACCTACTTCTTTGCAGAGCAATTTTTTCAATGCTACTTTTTAATTTTTAGCATGGTAAAAGATATTTTGTACGACTCGATACTTCCAAAGAATTAAAATTACTCGGTTTGAAAATATTCAGTTATGGTCTTACCCTGTTATGCTGTTCCTGGCCTGTGTAGGCAATATGATTACGTAATTGATATATGCAGCCGTTTGTGCAGTGGCATAGCGAGAAATTTTTTATTACTTTTCAAAGCGAGGGTTTTCACTTACACGTAAGCATACACGGTGTACTAAATATGTACACATTACCATTGTGTGCGTGTGATGCTCCATAGATTTGAGTACTGTTACTATTGATATGAGGTTGTTATATATGTTTCTTTGAGTAACTCGAGACCGGAAGATAAGTAAAGGAACAATTTTCTAATCTTATTCCAAAAAAGATGCTTTCCTTGAATAAAAATATCGAGAATATGTATACTTGATAAGCTTCATTTATCAAGTACAGATAAAGTTTCAAAAATTTTCTCACAAAAAGTGATTTTAGGATTTATTTTAAATTATTATGTTTGTTTTTTCAACAATTTACATTGAAGTTGAAGTAACAATTTTATTCTAATGATAATAAAATAGAAATTCTCAAAATTCAGAATTTTATCGTTACTTGGAATTTACGATTCAGTTCCAAATTCAAATTTTACTTACTATTTTTTCACTTAGGAGTTTCAAATCAATTAGTTAGGATTGCCTAACTTGGTAACAAACAAAAATTTTATCCAATGTCCAGTTTTCTCTGCTCAAACACAAAAAGTCATTTTTCTCAAAATGATATTTTTGCTGAAATTCATACTTTCAAAATGCTCCGGACGGCTCGGTTTGCTTTCAAATCACATGATTTTTTCCTATTATGGTTTTTAGACATATTGGATCAATAGTTGGGATCAACTGCGGTTTTGCAATAAATATTATTGAAATTATATGCCTTTTTGTTCAAAAAAAACCGAAGTTTTTTCGAAAATTTCCGGGAAAAACCAGGTTTTTGGCTGTACTGAAAATTCTAATGCGTATAATTTTATATTTCATGCCAACTTCTGTTAGCATTCATCTTTTGAAACAAGAAATGAAAACAGATAATTCAATTTCAAAAATAAAAGCCGTCCGGAGCATTTCAAATTTTGTTTAAAATTTTTTTTTTTTAAATTTAAAATTTCAAAAATGGTCTGGAATTTTTTCATCAAACTTTGTATATAGACTTAAATAAATAATGTACATAATATTAGAAAAGATTTTTGAATTAAAAAAAAAAAAAAAAAAACAAGGGTCCACTGTAGCTTTAAGGAAGTTATGGCGTACCGACCAAAAAAAAAGGCTTCGAGAAATCTATCTATTAAAACCTGTCCGCGTCTGTGTGTGTGTGTGTGTCTGTCACCTCACCTCATCTCCTCGAGAACGGCAGGTTGCCCGACGTCGGGACGGGTATCGTCGGATATGGAATTTTCCGGGGAAGCCATATCGCCCAGTCTCATCCGTGTCCGACTTTAATTAGCGGAGATATTAATTAAAAACGCAATTTTTTGCAAGTTTCATTTTATTTTTGCATTGGTGGTATCGTTCCAACAATGTATAATACAGATGCCGTTTGAATTAAAATCAATATGCAGTTGTTGCCATTGTTGTAAAACAAATGTCAACAATACTAATAATAAATGTATCTCTATCATTTTGAGTGAGGCTTCGCTGCATTTGCAATAATAAATTTAACCCTTCTTTCTTTTTCATTTATTTATCGTCTGCTATTTAATAAGAACTATTTTCCGTGAGGCTCGCTGTATTTGCAATCTGAACAATTAATGTACGCGATATTAATATTTCTTTCTTTTTAATTTATTTATTTATTGTACTAGCTTTTTGTATATCTCTTGAGTGGCAGCGTTCTTTTTTCCAGTTTCGATAAAATTATTGTTTTGAAATTTCGTTAGAACTTTTGCTTTGAAAAGCATTAAACTTTGAAAGTTCTTATCTTGGATATTAATATATATTTTGATGATATAGTAATTAATATTTCTATTTTACAGATTATTATAACTTTGTTTTACAGATTGGTAAGACTATATCTCAAAATTATATATGTGTTAGTTTTGAAATTTCGTTAAAACTTTTGCTTTGATAAGCATAAAATTGTGAAATTTCTTATCTTATATATTGATACATATTTTGATGATATAGTAAATAATATTTTTATTTTACAGATTATAATAAGATTATTTTACAGATTATTTACAGTAAACTTTATTTTACTACCTTCTAAATATCTTTTTGACTTTATGTCCATTTAGTTGTTCGACATTTATTTACATTCTGAATAGGATAAATATATTTTTCTTTTTATGCGCAGTTAGTTACTTTGAACTTTACATTTTGAGGATATAGTACATAATATTTTTATTTTGCAGATTGTTATGAGATTATTTTACAGATTATTTACAGTAAACTTTATTTTACCACCTGCTAAATATCTTTTCGACTTTATGTGCATTTAGTTTTTCGACATTTATTTACATCCTGAATCTGATAAATATCAATTTAGTATTTGATATATATAGTATACTGATTCAATTTAGTATTTGCAATAATAAGGGCCGTGGAAGCCTAGGTTAGCACGTCGGACTTCCACCTGGAAGGTCGCGCGTTCGATACCCACTGAAGACCACCATGCATACATGGGGATATGTGCATGTAAAATCCGTAGACCCCACTACCTCTCCCCGTGCGTCTTAAGGCCTCGGCTAACAGGTAGGGGTCTGGTGGAGAAAAGTATTTGCAATAATAAATTTAATCCTTCTTTCTTTTTAATTTATTTATCAACTGCTATCTAACAAAAACTATTTTTCGTATTTTAACGGGGACTTTTAAGTTAATTGTCCTCATTCTAATGCAACTCTTTTGAATTTCTCTATTATTATTTCTCTATTATTAATATCGGTCCGAGTCTGTATGGCTGTGTATGGATAGATAATAAAGTTTTTCAATGGCGGTGTTGTATTTCAGCTCGCCCAGCGCCGGGCGTACAACGGTTTCTTAACAAAATCGAACGCAAAAAAAAAAAAAATTACGAGCATTATAATCAATTAATCTATGATTTTTAGGGAGTGTTGCTGCTATTTATGATCGCGCGAAGGCCATTGCTCATTAATATCAGTCCGGGTCTGTATGTCTGTGTATGGATAGTGTATAATAAAGAATTTCAATGCCGTGTTGTATTTAAGCTCGCACAGCGCCGGGCGTACAACGGTTTCTTAACAAAAATCGAACGACAAAAGAAAAACTACATTTTTGGGAGCAATGTACTTAATTAATCTATAATTTTTAGGGACTGTTGCTCTTATTTAGGCTCAACGGGCGTAGCCCGGCGCCCTCAATCTATTATTTTAGCCCGGGCAACGCCGTGCGGCACGCCTAGTCTATACTATTAAAACCTGTCCGCGTCTGTGTGTGTGTGTGTCTGTCACCTCATCTCCTCGAGAACGGCAGGTTGCCCGACGTCGGGACGGGTATCGTCGGATATGGAATTTTGCGGGGAAGCCATATCGCCCGGTCTCATCCGCGTCCGGCTTTAATTAGCGGAGATATTAATTAAAACCGCATTTTTTTTGCAAGTTTCATTTTATTTTTGCATTGGTGGCATCGTTCCAACAATGTATAATACAGATGCCGTTTGAATTAAAATCAATATGCAGTTGTTGCCATTGTTTTAAAACAAATGTCAACAATACTAATAATAAATGTATCTCTATCATTTTGAGTGAGGCTTCGCTGCATTTGCAATAATAAATTTAACCCTTCTTTCTTTTTCATTTATTTATCGTCTGCTATTTAATAAGAACTATTTTCCGTGAGGCTCGCTGTATTTGCAATCTGAACAATTAATGTACGCGATATTAATATTTCTTTCTTTTTAATTTATTTATTTATTGTACTGGCTTTTTGTATATCTCTTGAGTGGCAGCGTTCTTTTTTCCAGTTTCGATAAAATTATTGTTTTGAAATTTCGTTAGAACTTTTGCTTTGAAAAGCATTAAACTTTGAAAGTTCTTATCTTGGATATTAATATATATTTTGATGATATAGTAATTAATATTTCTATTTTACAGATTATTATAACTTTGTTTTACAGATTGGTAAGACTATATCTCGAAATTATATATGTGTTAGTTTTGAAATTTCGTTAAAACTTTTGCTTTGATAAGCATAAAATTTTGAAATGTCTTATCTTGGATATTGATACATATTTTGATGATATAGTACTTGGATATTAATATATATTTTGATATAGTAAAAAATATTTTTATTTTACAGATTATAATAAGATTATTTACAGTAAACTTTATTTTACTACCTTCTAAATATCTTTTTGACTCTATGTGCAGTTAGTTTTTTGACATTTATTTACATTCTGAATCGTATAAATATATTTTTCTTTTTATGTGCAGTTAGTTATTTTGAACTTTACATTTTGATGATATAGTAAATAATATTTTTATTTTGCAGATTATTATAAGATTATTTTAGAGATTATTTACAGTAAACTTTATTTTACTACCTGTTAAATATCTTTTCGACTTTATGTGCATTTAGTTTTTCAACATTTATTTACATCCTGAATCTGATAAATATCAATTTAGTATTTGATATATATAGTATACTGATTCAATTTAGTATTTGCAATAATAAGGGCCGTGGTAGCCTAGGTTAGCACGTCGGACTTCCACCTGGAAGGTCGCGCGTTCGAAACCCACTGAAGACCACCATGCATACATGGGGATATGGGCATGGAAAATCCGTAGACCCCACTACCTCTCCCCATGCGTCCTAAGGCCTCGGCTAACAGGTAGGGGTCTGGTGGAGAAAAGTATTTGCAATAATAAATTTAATCCGTCTTTCTTTTTAATTTATTTATCAACTGCTATCTAACAAAACTATTTTTCGTATTTTAACGGGGACTTTAAAATTAATTGTCCTTATTCTAATGCGTTCTTTTGAATTTCTCTATAATTATTTCTCTATTATTAATATCGGTCCCTGTATGTATGGCTGTGTATGGATCGATAATAAAGTTTTTCAAGCTCGCGCAGCGCAAGGCGTACAACGGTTTCTTAACAAAAATCGAACGCCAAAAGAAAACTACTTTTTGGGAGCAATGTACTTAGTTAATCTATGATTTTTAGGGACTGTTGCTCTTATTTAGGCTCGCGCGAAGGCCATTGCTTATTAATATCGGTCCGGGTCTGTATGTCTTTGTATGGATAGATAATAAAGAATTTTAATGCCGTGTTGTATTTAAGCTCGCGCAGCGCCGGGCGGCACGCCTAGTTTATACTATTAAAACCTGCCCGCGTCTTTCTGTCTGTGTGTGTGTCTGTCTGTCACTTCATCTCCTCGAGAACGGTCGGCAGTTGGACGTCGCGGCGGGTACCGTCGGATTCAGAATTTTCCGGGGAAGCCATATCCCCCCCGTCTCATCTGTGTCCGGCTTTAATTAGCAGAGATATTAATTAAAAACACAATTTTTTGCAATTTTTATTTTATTTTTGCAGTGTTGGCATCGTTCCAACAATATATAATGCAGTTGTCGCTTGAATTAAAATCAATGCAGTTGTTGCCATTTTCGTAATAAATGCCAACAATACTAATAATGTTTCTCTAGCATTTTGAGTAAGGCTTAACTGTATTTGCTCTCCGTTAAAAATTAATGTAGTTTAATCCTTCTTTCTCTTTAATTTATTTATCGTCTGCTATCTAATAAAAACTATTTTTCGTATTTTAACGGGAACTTTTAAAGATTGTTTTAATTATTCTGAACGCATGAAACGGAAATGGCGTAAAGTCGAAAAAGGATTGAAAGGGATAACTAATTGTTCTTACTCTAATGCGAATTTTTTGAATTTCTCGATTATTAATATCGGTCCGGGTCTGTATGTCGGTGTAATAAGGAATTTTAATGCCGTGTTGTATTTAAGCTCGCGCAGCGCAGGGCGTACTACGGTTTCATAGCGAAAATCGAACGCCAAAAGAAAACTACTTTTTGGGAGCATTGTACTTAATTAATCTATGATTTTTAGGGACTGTTGCGCTTTTTTAGGCTCGCACGAAGGCCATTACTTATTAATATCGGTCCGGGTCTGTATGTCTGTGTATGGATATATAATAAAGAATTTCAATGCCGTGCTGTATTTCCCGTGCATGCAACGCCGGGCGACGCATGGAAGCGCCGCAATATCTGAGATGGCCCGTGCAACACCGGGCGGCACGCCTAGTAATATATGAAAGGATGATCAAAATAAACTCGACGTTATCATCGTCAAATTTGATGAAAAATACTGATATAAATAGCATAATGTTTTCAATGCTAAATTTAATTATTTCGTTCTTATTTCGACTGTTGGGCTCACTCTAGTAATAACAAACGAAGAGAAACTGAAGATTCAAACTTTGATTCAAAGTGAAATTTTCGCTTCTTTCATAAACTTTCAGAGATACGGGGGAACCCCGCTATTCGTCCGCCTCGCTATTCGTACAATTCGCCATTTGTACAACTCGCTATTCGTACAACTAGCTATTAGTACAATTTTTTCAAGTAAAATTCAACTCGCCATTCGTATTTGTCCCGCTATTTGTACGGCGCCAGGGAACAGGGTTGCCAGTATTTTCTTCTTTAGAAGAAAAAAATCGAGAATTTATGTTCGTTTTGAACTCGTCTGGGAATTATTTGTTTGGCGTTTTGGATTTTTTTTTTTTTTAGTTTTAATATTTTTTGGTATTTTATTGACAGTTTTAACTTTATAGGCAAGATATTTTTTTAATAATTATTTCCACTTTTTGACGAATTTATTCTTTTTGTTCCTTTAAAAAAAAAAAAAAATAGTTCGGCTTTTCTTTGGCCTTTTTTTCAGAGCGGTTTGGCTTCTTGAGACCCACCCTTTTCATCTAGCAGCCCTGCCCTGACTTCAGCTCAGTCTCGTCCCTCTTTCCGTGCGTTACACTTCATCCACGCAAGATCAGATAAACGTTGTGTGACATTTTGTTGTTATTTCTATTAAAAATAGGGAAGCCATGGGTCCAAAAAATCTTGATTCAACGTAGCTTAATAGGGAAGCAGTAACTACAATTGAGTTAAAAATAAAGAACTCGTTGCAAAGTTTGAAAGCGGAACCCGTGTACTGTACCGTACATTTGTTTCTCATAGGTTTTAATATGCAACCATCTGTGGGTCTGGAACGGATTAATGAAGTTTACATTGTATCTTACGTGAAAAAAATAATTCGCTATTCATACAACTCGGTATTCGAACTGCCTCCTAGAACGAATTGTGTGCGAATAACGAGGTTCCACTGTATAACATTTTGTCAACTGTCTTGAATGGCCTGTGAAACCTTGTGTGGGGGTTCCAATAACCGTTTGGAATCTTCAAATGAGGATTACATGCATGAGAACGACAGCACAAATGAGAATCTAAATAGCATTTTGTACCAAAAATGTATGTCCGCAAAGGAGGCAAAAAGGGTCAAAGTAGTTCAAAATTTATAATATTTTTTAGTTTAATACTATTGGAGTCATTCATAAATGATGTTACGCTTCAAGGGGGAGGGAGCTTCCAGAAAGTGTAACGAGGGGAAGGGAGGGAGTAACACGAAGAGTGACATCGTACATTTTTATTTCTAAAACCCATTTAAAATTAGCAAATTAAACGAATTTCATGCTAATGTAATATAGCGTGACATGTGGCAAAGGGGGTGAGGCTATGTTGAGGTCGTGACAAAGGGGGGCGGGGGGTCAAATATATTGAAAAAGTGTCACATCATTTGTGAACGGTCCCATTTATATAGGTTTAAACTTAGCTGCCTAAATGGGATCTGGTAATTTTGTGTTGGTATTCAATCACTATACCATCTCGTCGAGTGTCGATCGAGGCTCAGTGAATGAGTGGTAGCCTTCCGTGCTACCATGCCATAGGTTGAGGGTTCGATTCCGGGGCTGGGCAGGTTCGACTCAAAGTTTCATTCCTTCAGTGGGGTCGATAAAATGAGGAACAAGCATGCTCGGAAATTAAACACTGGGGTTCCGCGGTAGGCCGACGACTTGAACGGAACATCTTGTTTTGCACCCCAGGGCCCTCGGTCCCGAAAACTGGGATGGGCACCAATGAGCTGTCGCGCCGCTGAATTTGGTTTTCAAACAATATGTTGACGATTAAGATATCATCATGTTGAAGTTGATTTTACCGAAGTTATTTAAACCGTACACTAATTAGTGTAAATAATATTTTTCAAACATATCGTAGGAACAGTTGCCAATAGACGTTTTGAAATTATTTTCCGTGCACAAGTTTTAGACGGTGAGAATATAAAAAATCTGAGAAAAAGAATGCTAAATATATTCACGAAACGGCACTTGTTGAAAACTTTTTAAAACACAAGGTTATTGCATCAAAAATTCAGATCTTTCATACACATCTAATATGACATTTCGGGGGACTAAATTAGCATATAAATTGAAAATTTTATGCTTGAGGAGTTAACTGCAAATGCAAGACTCGTCGCCTGGTGAACGCCTTAAGGAATAGGTAATTGAAAGATTTTAATTCGTCAAAACGTATCTTTACACAAGACCCGGAACGAATTTTTACACCGGAGTAAATTATAATCTTCTCTTAAATGGTCAGTAACAAAGCAATTCATTTACATTTCTGAAAAACAGTTATTAAAGTATTGTTAAGTTATAAATACAATGAAAGACCGGAATTTAAATGTTGTTCAGTAAATTATACTTTATAATATCAAAGCTGAACTAAGTATTTGAGAGCTGAAAGAGATGATGAAATATTTTTTTATTGTGATTATTTTTTATAGTTATCTTTCTTTAAGATGTTCAACTTCCTTTATTTGTATTATTCTCGAACATGCAGACGAACTTTTCACATTTGAGCAGTAGAGATAATCTTCTTCCTCTGGAATATGTTTGTTTGCGGATTAGGCTCAACATAAAAGGGCTTATCGGACTCCAAGTGGAGATATAGTTCCGTTAGCTCAAAGGCAAATTTCTGCAACAAGCGAGACAAAGTGAATGTTTTAAATGAAAAGGAAAAAAAAAAAAATAGTTGAGTCTCACACACACTGCAGGTTAATTTATTTATACGAATGAACATAATCCTCTATAAGATGGTAATCTCCTTATAAAACGGCGGATTTTCTGCATATTTATTTGCATCTCTTTCCTATTAACTAACCGTCTAGAGGCCGAATTGTGCAAAGTTTTTATCCAACCGGTAAGAGGGCTTTGTATTCAAATTGATTTGCTAATAATCAATGTAAAAATTTAAACACACAACATTTTTTACGTGGATACATGATATTTTCTTTACTGGGATCATTGGCATTTGGTGATTAATTTTCTTATGTAGTTCTGTGAAAAACATAAAGTGTCGTTAATAAAATACAGTAAAACCTGTAAAGGTGACCACCTGTCTAATTTGAACATATTTGTCAGGAACGGAATTTGCCCTATATTATACAATGTAACTGGACTTTAACTTGACCACGTCATTTGACCACTTGTCTATATTAACCACTTATCGGTTAATATAGACGCCAAATTTGGGGTACGCCAAATTTGGGGGGGAGTGTTATAAAAACCCTTTTCAAGTTAACCGCCTAATTATTACTATATCTATTAATACATATATTCTTTAAATGATAAAAAAGAACTAAAAGGATATTTTTTATGCTGTAATGTTAGGCCAGTATTTGTTTGGATGGATAAAACATTAATATTAAGGTTTGCCTTGACCTCTTTGTAAGTTACCCGAATGGGAAGACTACTATCAGCACTCTTTTCTTTCTTTGAATAAGTTTCTTCTTTTTTCTGATGCAGCCATTTTGAAAAATGGTCTATATTTAGGAATTGTTTACTATCATATAAATAACTTACATAATCAATAAGATATTTATCTTTTATCTTTATTTTAACTTAGCTCTTAACTTTTAAAGCTGTATAAGATACATAGCAAGTCATTCAGGTTACACTTCTCTAATGATACTAAAATTCCTAAAAACTGAAACTTTTTGTTTAATCACATATATTTATTGAAAACTATGATAAAAAATTATTTCAGAAGGAAAAAACCTTAAGCTATTAGGGGACATGGCTGAAACTTTAAGGATATATATATTCTAAGTTCTAAAAATTGTTGTTTAAAACACTATTATTCTGAATTATTTATGGTGTGGCATTTATTAAATGGATCTAAAATACTATTTTTAAGATAAAAACACAAAATGGTTCATGATTATTATAAATTGTAATTTAAATGATTGAATGAATTATGTAAAGCTGTTAAGATGCTTGAAAAATATTGTAAGATTTAAAAAATATTGTAAAATTAAAAAAATAGTAATAGTAAAAAATAGTTCTAACCTTATGAAATATGTTATGCACACAGACAGATAGACCTAGGAACTTTTGTCTGAAACTGTGGTTGTAATTACAATTTATAATAATCAATGTTGTAATTGTTGCAATACAATGTTGTAAAAATGAAATTGTAATTGCAACATATTTCATTTTTACAACATTTTCTAACAGTGTAGAATAAATGATTTTAAAAAAAAAATCACTTGATTTAAACCGTTGATTTTTTTTTTTAATCACGTGATTTAAACCGTTGATTTTTTTTTAATCACGTGATTTAAACCGTTGATTTTTTTTTAATCACGTGATTTAAATCGTTGATTTTTTTTAAGCACTTGATTTAAATCGTGATTTAAATCATGATTTAAATCAACGAACTCTGACTGGAAGTGGTCAGCTTACACAGGTTTCACTATATACTGAAAGTTTTTCACATTTCGATAAGGTTTGATTTGCCATGATCCAAGCAAGGAAAACATGCTCTATGTATAAACAAGAAATGCCGCCTATATTATGCACAAATGTTGAAAACGATTGCAGACACGTGTTTCTGGGTATCAAGGAACTTTTTTAGCCTACTTTTCCTTAAAAGTTATAAGGAGAAAAAACAAATGAAAGAAGGCTTAATGTGTCGCAAAAATATCGTTAAAATTAAAGTCAAAAATAAGTGAAGTAATTAAATAACTATTGAAAAAGGAAAAATTTGAAAGTAAGGTTTTGAGATGGGAGGAAAATGTGTGTATCTTCGTCTGTATGCCCCCTGCCCAATACTTTTTGAAGGAATTGTCCGATTTTATTTTTAATTTTTTGAATTCGAAAGATTTCGTCTAGGACATCTGATTTCAATTTTTAACCGACTTCACAAAGAAAGGAGGTTATACATTGATATTGTATGTATGTCTTTTTTTTTGTTGTTGTTGTTGTCATAACTTCTCATCGAATGAACCAATTTTCATGATTTGTTTTTAATCGATCAAGGATGGTTTCCCGTAGGTCCCGTACTTTTGTTTGACCATATTTCATAATTAGAAAAAAAGTTATGGGTGGAAATGTAGTATTTTGTTTTGTTTTTTCATTCATAACTTTTGACTAAATGAATCATTTTCTGATGATTTTTTCTTTAATCGATGGAGGGTAGTCTAACTCAAATATCGCACATCCATTTGACTGCATTTGTTTTTTAGTAAAAACGGTACGGGTGAAAAATAAGTATTTTTTATTTTAATTGGAAAAGCTAGGCTTGATTTTCTTTGTTGGGAAAACTATTAATAAATATAAAAGTCATTGTTAAAATAGTGTGTGTTGCCATTGAACTATAATATTAAAAGCAATTACAGCAAGAGTTTGGCTTCTCAGAGGTAAAAATTAATCCAATCAATTTATTTGCTAAAATCGACTTCAAAACGGAATTTGTCATACAAATGATTAGTTTTCAGCGCCATTCATTCAAAGGAGGTTTGCCTCTTGATATGGATTTTTTTTAAATAGAGGTTTTTTTATAAAAATATATGTACCCTCAAAAGAACAAAATAAAATAATTTTATTAAAAAATAGAACTGAATTCAAATTATAAGTTGCACTAAAATGTGAAAAATAAATTGTTTCTTCATATCGGAACTGTTGCTAATTCAGCGAAAAAATATATATTTGTAATTGATTCATGATTGCAAAAGATTTTAACTATCCTAATTTTGCACCGACTTCTAAAATCATGTTTAAAAGTCATATCGATGTTGTTTAAAGAATTAATTTATTTTTCACTTTTTAGCACAATTTATAATTTGAAGTCGGTTCTATTTTTTTTACTTTTTGATTTGAGCAATTTTCCGTTTGATATTGAATATTTCCAAAAAAAAAAAAAAAAAAAACATAAGCATTCGCGGGGAAATTTCAATCATATATAAATCGTGTTCTAATAGATGAATCTGCTTGAAAAACCTTTATTGAAATGATTTTATGACGTAGAACATGTACAGATACGAAGTTAAACCAGAACTAAACGAGCCTCTGTTCAGACGAAACTTTTTGATCTGGATGTTTAAGAAAATTTCTGAATGAATGAATCAATAAATGAGTGAGTGAGTGAATGAATGAATATATGTGTATAAACCATTGAAAAATGTGCATTTGACGTACTTGGGAACTAAAGCTGAATGAGAAAGAGAGAGAGATAGCTAGATTATAAATTTGAAGTTGGTGTATAATTAGGCTCGTATAGTTTTATATGGCACTTCTTGCCAATGCCGAAAACATCCGAGTCACACTTTTTCCATTTACTGCCTTGTATGTTACAGAAGAGCACAATGAGCGTGAATCGTTTGATTTCAAAGTTCTAGTTTGTAATAATCATAATCATTACGTAATTTGGTACATTAATAATTTTTTTTTTTGCTTGATGTTAAACCCTTTTAGAAAAATGTTCAGTAAACATGCCTTTTTACGTTATTCAAATACTTTTAGTTAGAGTATTTTCGAACTCTTATTGTAGTCGAAAGTATTTATTTAAAACTCATTGCAAATCTCATTATACTTAGCTTTTAGAAAATAATGTAAACACAAATAGGAAAAAAAAAACAACGCTCCGAAACTCCAAAAATCCATTAAAGTTACATAATTTTTTCTGTCACGCAAATCTACTTCAAATGATGTCCGGAAAAGCATTAACCGGCAAAATTTAATCTCTCAAAGTACTTAAACATATCTAAAGTATACTTCATCGAGCTGGAGTGTTTTTATGTGAGTTTAGGGAGAGAGGGGGAAAATAAACCCGTTTTGAAAATAATCGGCATTTTTTCCCTTCTGAAACGCGTTGTATGTGTTGAGTTTTCCAGTAGTTCATTTTTCAAAAAAATAGAAAAATTCTACACTGTAAATTTTAACGTTAGTACTTTAGATACTAAATATATATGAAAAATTTACCATTAAATATATATGAAAATGAACCATTAAAAAGAAATACCATCGTTGTGGTGCTCATCTGTAAACGGAATGCGCTCCCTTACTGCATTAATTCCTGGTCACTCTGCGACGGAGAGCTTGAGCACCCAAGTAACATTAGAAACAACAAAAGAGGGGGAAATGCAGATTATTTTCTAAATGTGTTTATTTTCCCCTTCTTACCGCCGTATTCACCGTCAACTCTAACCTCATGGTTTGACGCGAAACCGGTCTCCAACCTGAAGTTACCGCAGATTTCCTATTCACCATCAACTTTGACTACGCGCAAACAGGTTCCCGAAACCACGCCAGGTCGAGTAACTCAACCAAGCTCCAGAGCAAAGTTAAGGTTTGAGCGCATGCGCAGTACATGTAAACATTAGCAATGGCGGACGGGATGTTGCGAAAATTGGAATATGTTGAGATTTTAGAGCTTTCTTCGCTTTACACGATCTTGAATTTCTGAAGAGGCCTTACAAAAAATACAACTTTAGAGTTGTTTTAATTTTATTAACTAGTATTGTTCATTGATTTCTTTGTCACTTTTGTGTGTTTCCGATAATGTTTTTCTCTCGGGAGCTATTACTTCATTAAAGATTTTGAAACTTTATCATGATTCCCAATTGAACAGAAATACCAAACAATGGGGGGTAATATATCTTTAGTATTTTTATTTAATTATTTATTTTTCTCTCTCCTTGTTGCTTTTTGATATAATTTTATTCTACTTTAAAGTGTAGATGTATGTACTGAACATTTAACATGCGTCCTGATTTTTTTTGCCAAGGTTACTTCTGGGTCTGCGAAGTTCATGTGGAATATTTTGATTTATGTATGTCGAATAAAATAAAGTTGTTGACCTTTACCATGTGTTTTATGTTATTGACCAATTTACATTTGCTTGTATATTCTTTTCTTTTTTTTTTTAAATTTAACAAAGGTTTTGAATATGTGAAAAGCTTCTTTAAAAAAAAAAAAAAAAAGACATGAAATGAATCCATAATGCTAATGGCAGTTTTGTGTTTAAAGGTAAACTGCAAGGTTTTCGAAAAAGTCAAAATATTCGCCATATGTATTTGTATTAATAAATTCATATTTGCATTAGAAAAAGGGTTCTTGTTAACCCCAAATCACATAATTTTGAATTGCCGTTTCATGCAGTTGTAAGACTTAAACCAAATTTTTACTGTACTTTGCCAATGCGAAGTGATTGTAAGAATAAAGAATTTACAATAGTTATAATTTAAATCAAATGCATTTTTTAAATACTCTCATGAATTTAATGCAAGGCCATAGCCAGATTTTTTTTTTTTTTTTTGGGGGGGGGGGAGGCTTTGAAACAGTTATGTTGAAGAAAGTTTCAGGGAGGAATATATGCTACATTGCAAAAATTTTCGGGGGGGGGGGGGGTCGTGGGCATCCCTGGTTACAGCCTTGATTTAATGAAAGAATATTCAAATAAAAATTTAAAAGATACAATAATACACTACTGCTTGGTTCATAATGATACATTTCTATATTATATATATATCGTTTGTGAATGGTACATTTCTAATGTCAGAAAGAGATATATTACAATGCTAAAATTAGTTATAATTTCCTATTCATTAAATATATCTATATTTTCATTTTCCGAGAAAAATTTTATTGGATTCTTTACTTTTCAATATTTTTAAATTTTTTCCACGAGTGCTAGAAGTAATACCTTCTCAAACGGGCTAAAAACCGCTCGTGTTTTATTCATCGCTATATCGCAGAGAACGGGAATTTTAAAAAACGGGAAACGAAATGTACACTGCGCGGCGAAAAAGCATGAAGAAAATCATGTGATAGTTTTGACCAATAACGGGCCTCCGTACGTTCCCACACGGCGTCGAGTTGACTAACTTCGCGGTTGGAAAACCCCAGGTTGATTTTCCTCCGTGAATACCGATTTTTAACTTCGCAGCGCTGAGCCCCAACTCCGAGTTAACGGATCTCGTGGTCTCATCACGCGTGGAGTTAGGTTGACGGTGAATATGGCGGTTAAACTCACATGCAAGCACTCTAGCTCGATGAAGTCTACTTTTTGAAATGATTTTAAAATCCTAGTCAACAGCATTCCTCTCTGTTTTTTATTTTTGATTTTTTTCAAACGCAAAAAAATAATCTCATATTATTTAAGCATCCTCATCCGGAAAGCGTTGTGCACTGTTGTGCTAATCTGACTATTGAGGGGCTTAAAACGCGAAGTGGTTTAGTACTTTTTTTATTCCTGATAAAGTTGAGTACACTTGATAGTTTTTTCCCATCTTCCTAACAGTGTTGTGCATCGTTGAAAAGTTGTGTGATTTAAGAAATCTGCGTAAAGCTAACTTTTTAATCATAAAAATGGATGTTATGACGTTGATAGTGCTATCAAATCAAAATCACAGAAGATCGACGATTTGCCTATGCATACATATCTCCAATGTCTCAATCTTTTAGTATAAGGGATTTAGTATATTGTATCTCCTTGAAAAAAATCAGAGGAAATTCTTAACAGACTATTGCATCGGATTTCAAAAAAAAATATATGCAACAGAAGTCTCTTACAATATTAGAAATAAAATTCTAGCAAGATAAAGACTGAGCATTTGCATTCACTTATTTCAAAATATTAAATATTTTCATATTATCTACTATGAATTTGCTTTTCTGGGCTGTATATAAGACTTGACGAAACATTTATTTTGACTTTGTAATTAAATTTACAAGATTTTAGATTTTAATGAGATTAAAAAATAGCGACTTACGCAATCACATTTAACGTTACAATAAAAAGGCTTTTCTTTGTAATTCTTGTGTCCCCGCTAATTTTTTTTTATTTTTTTATTTTGTTTCTCCAAAGCTCTTTTCTTTTTTTACACTAGTTTAAATTCAACTTCTTAATACAAAACAAGACTCATAGAACTAATCAAGATACAACAAACCACGTCAGTAGTGTCGTAAAAATATAAATTAACAAAACAGAACAATGATGTTAAATTAGTTCATTATTTTTATAATTAACTCCTTAACCGCTATTTATTTGTTATCGGTAATTGTAATCTAAAAACACTTATACAGCGTCACTTTATTCTGCATAATATACAACGCGACAAAGTTGGCGGTTTTATTAGCTTCGCTATCTTAAGATCTTTATTAAATATTATCTTCATGATGATCAGCAGAGTTTTGCCATTCTTGCATAATGTAGGAAAAATAAAACGAAAAAGGAGCTTCAGATTTTAACAGCTCACTCTCAGCGAAATTAAAATAATGTACAGGTTTGACATTTTAAATTGCAGTGTAATTTTCCACCGCCATTCGTTCATCTTCATTATTTTATTTATTCTACCGCCGCCTCGTCCATGCTTCGTTATTCCGTAAAAAGCACACCTGAATAAGAAATATTTCCTGAGCGTCATTAATCAGAGATTCTAACTTCTTTGTTTTCTGGGAGCTTCAAAAAAGCTGCTCTCATTTGGCCTCGTTACTTCTCTGGAAAGTTTCTCTTTTGAAATTGAGTTTCAAGAACTGAAGTTCTAGTCGCTATTTTTCTTCTATTTTCGCATTAAGTTATTAAAATTTTCATTTTCTGAATGCATTATAACCTTTTGTATCCGGAATAAAGAAGAACTCTGATGTTTTAAAATATTTTTTTTTTTTCAACTATGCAAAATAACGCACTGAGAATTCAACATTCGCAGTTTTATATTGAACTGTGTTCCATCTCCATTCAGAAAGAGTTGAGTTTTTTTTTTTCTAAGCGGCAGACTTTTACTTTCTAATGATTCTTTTTAAGCACAATTATATCAAGAATTAGATGGTTTATTGTATTCAAATGACAGTGGGTTACTTCCTTTTAGTTTATTGCAGGAACAAGAGATAAAAGTAGCTTTATAAATAGTGGTGTGCTTACACATGCCCACTTTAAAATATTGGAAATATTTTTGTCTAAAATTTTGAAGCATTATATAAAAAAAACGACGTGACAGACGAGTCGATTTTTTGCCATGCCTGCAACGGCGAGCTTTTAAATAATAACTCTATATAATTAAATCATTTATTTCGAAAAGGTGACATCGCCGTTTTGCAAACGAAAGAACCCTCAGTATTGATTTATTAATTTTCATGGCATAATTAAACATAAATCGTTTTAATTCACCAATATTGCATCGCTATTGCCTACTAAAATACAAAAGTATAAAAAAAAAATTAAAAAAAAACGGAAAATTTTCCAGCTCTTCATTAGCCGTTTTTTTCCCCTTCTCCTGAAAAAAAAATTTCTTTTAAGAGTTGTTAGATTTGTGAAATAAACTATTCAATTATTTTATAGACTAAAATGCTTCGACTGTTGTGAAAATGTTTGAGGTAAAGCTAGGAGAGTGCGCACAATTGAAAAAATAATTTTAAAAAATCGAAGTATGACGTTTTTGTTAAACTATTGATGAATAACTGTGACTTCATTTGTTTTTTATGCATTTCCATAGCTATTTCGTTGTTTTGCGTTAAGTTAATGCAACAGCTGTAAAAAAACCAAGAAGGCTAATTTGCGCAATGTGTCATTATTGTTAGCAATAATATTTAACCTAAAACTATGTTGTTGCAGGGGTTTTATAAACACATACAATTGTAATAGGAATAAATATTTTAACTCGATAATTACAGAATCGGAAAAAGTACTGTTTTAATTAAGGAAAAAAAGAAGGTTTAAATTATAGTTAATCGTATTCATTTTCAAAGTTTCAATGTATTTTGTTTGTTAACCGAAGTTGTCGTCGTCCGCAATCGGTACAATTATTGTTGTAAGTAGTGCAACTTTCGTTCAACCATCTGCCACAAATAGTACATTTAATCCAGTCGCTGGTCGAAGTTGTCTCCTGATACAGTTCCAGACATTTAGTGCACCCATTATCGTTGTCCTGTCTGACATGGTCCCAAAGAAGCAGTACTTTGACTTTCTTCTGAGGTGGCTGATGCCGGAGATGTCGCTTATAGGAATGAACAGTGTCATATCTGCAAAAAAATCCTTTTCTTGGTTTTTATATCAAAATGTTCAGATTTTTGCGCTCTTTATATTGGGAATACTGCTGTGAGAAAATGTTCAAAAACTAAGACTAGAGGCCAACTTTATATTTTTTTGTGCAGGGCTGTAATAACTACTTTCTACAGTTATTTTTAATATTTTTGACATCATTAACGTCCATCATGTGATAAAACTAGGACAATAACTATTTTCTGAACAAAATTGATTATAATAATCATTGAAACAGATAAGGCAATTAAATATAACAAATTGTAAAACGTTCAAACTCCTCTCTTGAAAATTGTTCATTTTGTAGATATGACACTGTTCATTTCTATAAGCGATGTTTCAAAATTCAAACATTTTTGCTTTTTTCCAGCAAGTTTTCTGGTTTCCACTTTTTCTGGAAGCATCTTATCTTTTGACGTTCGTTTCTTTTTTGTTTCTCTCTTAATTCTCCGCTCGAGTATATGTGTGGCGCGGTAACATTCGTTGCACTTTGTTTTCTTTTTAATTTTGATGGCATTAAACTGTTTGTAAAAATTGTTTATTAATAAGAATATTTTTATAAAACTAGCACATTATTAATTTATCAGCAAAATTTCCGACTAACAAAATAAATTTGTTCACAAATTACTTTATTAGCACATGTAGTTCCGAAACGTATATTTCATAACTTAAATCTTTAAAAGAAATAAAATCGCACGAACTTGTTTTCAACGATTTTTATTGTATACAAAACTACAGTCTCTTGAAAACACAAACTATAAAGTCACGACAACTTTACCCTCTCGATATATAACTACATTCAAAATATTTGACTAAAGCCTGTGAAAGAGGCACCCGTGAATTTATTTATATAAAGAAATAACTTCAAAAATCAATTTAAAGTTTTTAAATATGCAAGTCTTAAAAATGTGTTGAGTGGGCAAAAGTATTTTACATTTTATGTTTTAGTAAAAATTCAGAATTCCCCCTTTAATCCGGTAATGCAGTGAATTTAACCGATTCGTATGTTCTACATGTAATTTGCAATTTATGCTACATTACCAACAAGATTTGGGTAATAATATAATGCGTAATCTCTCCTAGCATGAAAACTAACGGGAGAAATGCGCGATCTCTCCTAAGTATAAGACGCGCAAACTATCCCATTTCGGTAGGACAGATTGCGCGGCCTTTTACTTAAATATGGCCGCTTCTAGGAAGAAACGCTGGCCTTCCTACTATTAGTCTAGCTTACTAGCTTACGAAAAATCGCTTAAATTTAAAATATATTTTACACTACTGCTATTCAATAGAAATTCAAAGGACGCATTATGAAAGTTCAAGCACTTACCTTGTGAAAACAATATAGAATATCGATGCTTAATCACAGACGTTCTAGTCAATCAACTTTCACTTTCAAGTAGACATTCCAGTTGTACAAATGCTTGGCGTTAGTGCTCGCCCACCCTACTTCTTAACCCCAACTTCGCAGGTGCGCAATCTCTCCGACCGCGAAATCTATCCTCGCTTTCCCTTAGTCTCACCAAACTGTATTCTGTAGGTTTAAAATATCGATGAATTGCTGCGTTAATTTCCATGCACAGTACAACTACTCCTAACAGGAACTCCTCAGATGCGGACACCTCTCCCGACAATTTCTAATTCCCCACCAGCATCGTATTGAACTTAACAAATAAAATTATATGGCAAACATTTCTCTATGACGGACAAATATTTTTACGCTGACTAACTTTTATTACGAACTTTTATTTCAAAATCCATAGCGCGCCATTCATTGCGTTGTTTTAGAAGTCTACAAAGCTAAATTTAAACCTAATTTCTTCCTTTTCTTGTTTGTATTTAATATGGTCGGGTGCTTCTCGTATCTTTCAACGCACATGCCACTTTGCAAAAGCAGAAAAAATGGATTAACAAACACTTTTTAACTTTGCTTCTATTTTATGACCTATTCTGCAGATGAAACTAATCATCAATTTTCACGCATAAAAAACGAGTGTATACTATTTCATATTTCCGTTGGCATTGTTTGACCGAATACGCGTGTTAACACAAAAAATGCAATGTTTACCATGAAACTCGTTTTAAAATGTTGTATTCAATCAAAATATTCAAAATGAGAAGTAGATGTATTTTATTTCGAAAAAATAAATTAAGTAGATAGATAAATTCGTAATGCTCTTTAATTGAAATCATGTGGGCGATGTTTTAATGGATTTAATGGTAAATTAATGAGCATGTGAAGCCTTAATTCTGTTTTCCTTTAGATTTTCCTTCATTTTTACCTTTTAAAATTAATGAAACTAATTTTTGATTCGAGTTTGGTTGCGGGAAAAAACCACATGCACATTTTCAATTAAGTTATTCTAAAACTGTGCTATTAAGATGGGGTTGCAAAGGGAGGAATAAAATACGACATTTTTCACTGTACGGTTGGAAATAAAATTTAAATCTGCTTCAAAGGGAGAAAGTATTTTCTTCCGACATGAAAATATTCCGTTAAGAAAATTCAGATTAGAACTTCAAAATGTTAGTCTTCTGAGAAATTTTCTTCTTCCTTTTAATTGAATTATCTTTGTTTGACTTTATATTATGGAAGGAACAAGAAAGCGTAGGATTTAGGAAATGTCATCAAAATTTGCGAAACCACTGTTCACAACAAACGAAAAATGTTGAAAAATTGTCGGCAATATTTAAATTTAGTATTCAGCGGAGCAAAAACATAATTATTTTCCTCCCCCCCCCCCATTTGCAGAATCAATATCTTGTTTTATTTTTACATCAAACTCGGGGATCTGGAGCGCGCACCGATATTTTTCTCGAATTGCAAACTTACTTCGTATTTGGAAGATGTGAGATTCCATATTTTATATATATATATATATGTATAAAATACGGAATTTACGTGTTTCAAACATCAGGAGCCGGTTGTCCAGTACTTATACGTCATAGATATGTCGCTGGATATCCGGTAGCCGATACAATCAATATATTATCACCGAAAGGTCCCGAAAAAGTCACGAAATTTCAATTTGAAAATCCGTAGACACCCTGTTTTATTATACGACAAATGATCAAAAAGCTTTGTGCTAAAATGGGAGCTCAAAGATAAAAAACAACGTAAAAAAGCACAAATTCAGAAAAAAGTATCGCAAAAGCTATTTCGAAGCTACAATGGAGCCTCTTCACCAGTGCAAGAAAAAGTGCTCACCACACAACTAGAATGCTGTGAGTGAACAGGCAAGAACCAGAAAGACAACCGGTATTTATACCAAATGTGTCGGATTAGAGACCCTTTTTTTAGCCTACTTTCCCGTAAAAGTAAAAAAAAATAAGAATAAAGCATGAAAGAAGGCTTAATGTATCTTGAAAATATCGTTAGAAATCAAGAAAAGTCAAAAATAAGTTAAGTAATTAAATAAAGATTGAAAAATAAAAATTTGAAAGTAGGGTATTGAGATGGGGGAAAAAGTGTGTCTGTCTGTCGGTCTGTCCCCCCCCCCCCCCCAATAACTCTTGAACGAATTGTCCGATTCGAAAAATTCTTTTTGCATTCGAAAGATCTCGGCGATTACATCTCATTTCCACATTACTTTCTGATTTGAACAATTTTTTGTTCAATTTTGAACAGTTCAAAAATTTTTAACATTAGCGCCTACGGGCGAAAATGAAGCAAATTATGTAAACTCTGGGTACAAGATCCAAGTTCTATTGAACAAGCTCACTGGAAGAAGTTCTTGGCGTGAAATATTGATTTGAACAATTTTTGTTCAATTTTGAACAGTTCAAAAAAAAAAAAAAAAAACATATTGCCTATTGGGAAATTTCAATCCTATATAAATCCTGATCTAACGGACGATTTGCTTGGAACAAACTTTATCGGAAAGCTCTTATGACGTATAACATGTACAAATAGAAAGTTCATCCAGAACTAACGAGCCTATTTTCCTATGAAATTTTTTGATCGAGATTTTCAAGAATATTTTTGAATTAATGAATGATTAAATGAATAAGCAAAAGAATGAATTAATAACTGAGTGAATAAATACATGAATGACTAAATAAATGAGTGATTGAATGAATATCCATTAACCGTTGAAAAGGTATATCTGAAGCAATTAAGAACTTAAGCTAAACGAGAAAGAGAGAGAGAGAGAAAGCTAGAATATAAATTTGAAGCTGGTGTATACGGGAAAGTAGGCTCGTATAGTTCTATACGGAACTTCTTGTTTATAAATTAATTCTTGTTACAACGTTTCTGAAGATGTGCACTTTTACATGGAGTTCACCTAAGATATATATTTTTGCTTCCAAAGACTTGTGTGCAATATAGAACGTTAATTCTGACAGAGAATGGATTCTTTCCATAAAGCTACTCTAAAAGAGATTAGTTCGTAATGAGCGAGCAAAGCGATTCGAAGGAGCTGCGTAAGCAGTCCTGGGGGTTGGTGAGCGATAACGAGCACAGGACGGGAGCCCCCTAGTAATAAAAAAGTGATAAATAATATAATCTGTTAAAATTATTCGTAGCACGAAGCGGAACTGGAGCAAACGTTTATCGGTCGGAGCTGTGCAACTCAAAGGAGCGACGACTGCTCTAGCCCTCTGATCAAAAGATAATTGTTAAAAATCGAGATATATATATATCACTTAACGTAGACCAGTTACGATTAAATTTTGCGGTACGATATTTCCATTCAGAACTCAATTTTTAATTTATTTTGAGTGGCAACAGCTTAATTTGTTTATACCAGTGGTTCGCAACCCGTCGATCGCGATCTTCTGGTCAATCGCAAGTCCATTTTCCGTCGATCGCGACAGCATTTTGGACAATTTATAGTTTAAAAAAATAAATAAAATAACTTTTTAATTGGATGGCGAGTTTATTATTTTTTCCTTCAGAAAATGTTTATTAGTTTACCAGACCATTCACCGGACCTAAAAAAACTTGCCAATAATATGGAATGTCCGTCGTCACTTTAACTTTGCTCTTGGTTAGAGTTAATTCAAGAATGCATACATTTCACATGTGTGTTTTAGTTAAAAACAAAACAAAAACTAACAGTTTTTTTTGTCAAATTCAAAAGAAATAATTTATTTGTATTGTTTTGATGCGAGTTAACGGTGTTAGCAAACCATTATTTTAGGAATTTTAAAGCAGGTGCTTTATAAGCATCAGAACTTCTTCTGACAACCTACAATTAACCTACAATTTGAAGAACGATGCAATCCCAACATGCCCTATTAATAATGTGTACCCCCCCCCCCCCGGTCCTCCGAGTAGATCTTGGTGTTCGCCGAACTTGGAAAGTAGATCTTCAGTCAGTTTAGGTTGCCGACCGCTGGTTTAAACCAAGCGATCGTTATCATGTTCATATATAGCGATCTTTTCTTAAGTCTTTCGAATTTTAAAATGTTTTTGCGATTTTAAAATTTCACTTAACGACACCAGTTACGGTTGAATTTTTCGAAACGATACGATACTGACATCATGCAAAAAACAAACTATGGTGAAACGATATTTAAAAATTTGCTTAACGATTAGCATAGAAGAGTAACATAATAAAATATTTGTATTTATTATCGTAACTTGTGGACTTTAACACATTTATTTCTGTTTCTCAGAAAGTATTTCCCTTCATAACTCAATTTTTAATTTTTAATTCTTTGGAGTGGCAACACCTTACTTTGTTTACTTCGAGCGATCATTCTCAAGTTTGATTATTTAATTAAAATCCCACAGATGTTCTGTGGATATCAGCTAGTTATACAATAATTTTCTTCGTCGGGATTATTTTTCTTTTTTCGCTGGATGTACTTTCATCCATTAGCTTACTTTTGCATTAAAATAGGGGTTCCTTGCGAGTGGAGACCTGGAACCACTTGATAGCAGTCCCTATTGCCATTAGTGTTTTTTTTTTCATTTGAAGTTTCTTCCCTATCGCACAAAATAAATATTTTATTTATCTCTTAACTTCGCTCAGGTATTTAATTTTTTCTTGGTAAGGTAAAACGTATTTGTTAACTTAAAATGCTGCTTCCTGTTTATCTCTTGAATACCATTTACGTATCGCTCCTGTTTTTTGACATCAACAGAAGAATGTTCATTTCTTAGGCAGTAGAGTACGCTGCTCCCAATCATTGGGGCCCGGGCTCGAATCCCGGCAAAGGCCCTTATGAGTGATCGAAATTGTGTTTTTATGTCCAAGTGATGTGGATTCAATTTAATGATGTAGGTTCCCTAGTGACCCATAAGAGCATTTCGTGCTAGGGCAGGTAAGCCTGAAAAGTGCAAAAGAAGTAGGTCATTGGAGTTAAAATGCTGTCTAACTCAGAAGAAAGAGAACTACTCCGCTGCCCCTTATTTGTGTTCCCCAATTGAAAATACCTGAACTTAAGGCATCCGACCAAGTTCATTGCTGATATATGCAAGAAAGTATTTTACAGTAGTCGATAGAAATCTCGATTCAGGTTTAACATGGCGAACTATAGAAATCTAGCTATACATTACCCAGCTTTCCCACAAATGATTGCCAATTTAGGACACCATTTTCGTTTGCATTCCACTTAAACTTAAAACTTAATCAGTTTGAGCATACATAGTTTTGACTACTCGCTGTCTGATGGTGATGCAGAATATTTTAAATAAATTCCGAATGAGAGAGTAGTTAATTAGAGAAAAACTATTATATTAGGGCAAATTTGTCTTTTTATACCTCTGTTAATATATTATTAGCCAAAATGCGTGAATGTCTACAGGTAAAGAAACATTCAGTGTAGAGGGAAACAAACTATTATTTTTGTATAAGAAATGTTTACGCATCAATGTCAGAAACAGTTTTCTGGAAGAAAAAAAGTATACGTATAAATAAAGAATACGCCACATTATCACGTGTGTTCCGGAAAAAGCGTTTGCAAATCGTGCACACGAGGAACCGATCAATCATGCATGATAGGTAAGCAAAGGAGTACGTGGTAAACGGAGTCATGTTTTGCTTAGCTATTGAGATACGACTGGTACAATGTTTTTCATAACTATTACATTGATAATTCTTATATATAAATTCCATTTTATTCTTGTATGCGATAGATAAAATATTAACAAAATAGGAAACACATTTAAAAAAAAAAGGATCAAAGCTTAAATTTCTGAACCCTTTTTTTCTGCAGCCCGAGTTGTACTTCTGAAAAACTAGTATAGTGTAAGTTATTCTTTGCAATTTCAGGTTAAGGGGGGGGGGGTGACTAGGGAGCGAGGGGTAGGGTAAAAGTTACATAGAAAAGAAATATTATGCAAACAAAGTGTAAACGGATCTCAAACGGGCATTAGAAATAAAATAACGCACGGGCATGGGAAAATTGTCCAGTAACTTTCGCCCGTGTCAGACACGGGCAAATGCGTTAAGGGGTTAAGAGAGTTTATAACAGGGTGTCAACAGATCACTAAAGTCACGAAATATCACGAATTTGGCAATATGCCGAAAATCACGACAAAGTCACGAAAATAGATAGGTCACAAAATGATAGGTCACAAAATTTTCCGCCCGATGGGACCGGTCCCTTTCAGATGGAACCGGATATCCGATATCCGTCAGGTTTTTGAAATACCAATCCGCTCACTGCACGAAATATCTGGTTATCCGGCTTGTCAAATTTGATTTTTTAAATTAGTTAATTAACATGCTTTGAAATTACAGTGAAACGTGTGTAAGTTGACCACTTGTGGTGCAGCATTTTAGTGGTCAACTTAGACAAGTGGTCAACTTATAAAGGGTGGAGATTTTTTTTTGTCATTTCCTACACTATGCCTTCATTCCTTCGTTACTATTTAAAATATAGCTTCATGTATTAACATTACTTAAAAATAGTAATTAGCTACTTTTTTCACAATAACCTAAAAAAATTATTACATTACTTAATTTATTATTAACACATTATTAAAACGTTATTAAAATGTTATTAAAACAAAATGTTGTTAAAAAAATTATTACATTACCTAATTTATTATTAACACGTTATTAAAACGTTATAAACACGTTATTAAAATGTTATGAAAATGTAATTAGCTACTTTTTTCACAATAACCTAAAAAAAAATATTACAGAAAATTTAACCTGGAAGAATTACAATGTATCCTATAGGACTTTAAAAGTAAAGTACTTAGTTAAAATATGATAAAGATATATATCCTATTAATTGTGCAAGTTACTTAAATAATGGTAAAGATTTCTAAAAATACATATTTTTTCAAAAACGCTACATCAGATAGAAAAAAGGAGGAGAAACAAATTTGAAGAATAAATGTGTGCTCATATTAATGTTCCCATTTGGTTATCTTACAAAGAAGTCTAAACACTAAACTCAGGTGCACGCCAGTCCTTTTGGGAGCCATTGCCTAATGTGCCCATCCCAGTTTTCGAGACAAAGGGCCCTAGGGTGCAGAAGTTCCGGTCAAGTGGTCGGCCTGACCTCATGTCGGCTTGGTCCTCATTTTATCGACCCACTTCAGGGATGAAGGGCTGAGTCGACCCTGCCCAGCCCGGACTCGAGCCCCGGACCTTTGGCATGGTAGCGCGGAAGGCTACCACTCAGACCTGGGCTTCTACAAGTCTAGGCAAGCTTTACTTTGATGTTTCATCCAGTCACACAAATACTAGTTTAACATTATACCTAAACATATGTAGCATAATACTACATATATAATAGCATAAAAACTATCCTGTGGAAGTTATTTTAGTTTTTTTTTTTTTGTTTTTGTTTTTATCTTTGCAAAGATAGGTAAACAAATAGATGTAGTAATAATTAGGTGGTCAACTTACCAAAGGGTTTTTATAATACTCCCAAATTTGGCGTGCATAAGTGGGCAATGTAGACAGGCGGTCAAATGAGTTGGCCAAGTTACAAAGGTTCCCCTATGTTATATAATATAGGGCTAATTCGGTTCCTGACAAAGTGTTTAACTTAGACAGGTGGTCAACTTTACAGGTTTTACTGTATATGTGAATTACAAACTTACTATTTGTTTGAAAGCTTAAAATTATGCAATGAATTTACAACATACAAGTTTCAAACATTTGGGCCGGATATCTGGTACTTATACGTCACACATGGGGCACCAGATCTCCGTAGAATCAGTTTCTGATGTATTGCCGAACGGTCAGGAAAAAGTTCTGAAAAGGTCAGAAAAAAATCACGAAATTTCATGAGGTTGAAAATCTGTAGGCACCCTCTATAACAAAATAATTCATTAACTTTGTGCAAATAAACTGCAATAAAAATTTTCCATGTTAAGAAAACACAAAATGTGCATTAAAATGCAGACGTATGTTTCGGGATTGCTTGGAATCAATTTTTCAATGCAATAGTTTCTGGATGTAGAGACATCCAAATGATGCCAAACGTGAACGTTTTTATTACAGTTTTTATTAAACGCTGTATAACATTTATACATTTTAACTCCACAGTCACTTTTCAGCAAAATTTGTAACTAATCAAGGCTTGAAAGTCATTGAATGGCATATAAATAGAATATTAAATTGTACATTATCAGCAGACATTATTTGATAATTTCGTATTCATTTATTTAACATACGTAAGCATAACAATTTAGACCGTCATTGAAAATAGTATCGTCAAACATCTCTCATTGTTTAAGATGCTGTGTGAATATCCTTTTCTTGTAGGAAAAGGACATTTTTACATATTAAAAAATAAACATGTCATGTAAATAATGTTTCACAAAACTAAACAAAATATGTACATTATGTGTTCTTTTATTTTACTTTTATTGTAATTCATTAATTGAAACACTAATTACGAAGACATGCAAATCGATAAAGTATAATTTCTGATCTAATTAGTTATTTTGATTATGTGCATAAGAGTGAAAATTAAACATTCATAAATTAGTACTTTTTGTTTTTTAAATCAATAGTTTACGCACAGATTTATTGGACACACAAAATCATGTCTTGACAGCCATGTCTAATTTCTGTCATGATTGTCACGGCATGCTTTTACGTAACAATTCGAAACAGTTATTCCATAGGCTAAAATTCTTCCACTATTTTAAAAGTAGGCATGTAGATACATAAGCACAACAAAAATGCTTAAAGCAAAAAAAAAAAAAAAAAGTGTGACGTACATAACCAAAGATATTTGGAACTAACAAATGATGAATTTAAAATGTTAAAATAAAGTTTACAAAAAATGCATTGCAATTACCTTACGTACGGGATGTACATCAGGAACTACCGTATGGTGTTTTAGAACTGCAATCTTGACGTACAACGTGTATTTTACTTCTGTTGAAAGGATTGCAGTAACCATAAGAAGCAGTGGCACAATAATTTCTTCCCAAATTTCTAAATTAAAGCGACCTTATTAACTAAGTTAAAGCGACCTTAAACTAGAGAAACTTTCCCGAGATAAAAAATAAATTATCAAACTTTGTTTCGATTGCATCGATTTTTCACACTCCAAAATGACCAGTACTCAGCTCCTGACTTTATCGGAACGTTCTTCAAACGCAGGAGTAGGTAACAATCCAATATCCGTATTATGTCTTAAAGGATGTTGTCATTTAATTCTCCCTCCCTTCCTTTCACTGTAAGAAAAGTGTTTCGATTTTGAAGAAAACTTCAGCAGAGATAAAGGATTTTCAAAGTAAATTATCAAGTATTTAGGGATAAATTTTAAGTTATTTAGAATAAAAAAAAAGGCAAGCGCTTTATCAATCGTCTGTAGAAAATAAAATTAAAGTGAATTACCGTGAAGAAATCATTTTGAACTGCAGAGAAAAACGCTTATAATTTCTTTTCTAGTTAATTTAGAGGCTTCGATTTTTAGCACCTGGAGCAAAACTCTTCCTGGGGTAATTTTTTACGGGCGTTTCAATGGTATCAGTTCGAAACGATGCGATAATTTCTTCCTATAGAAAAGAACGCTTTTATGAAATTTTCGGCCATAAAATGATATAAAAAAAGAATAAATTCTAATTTCAGAAAAACTCACCGAGGTGCATACCCCCATGTTCCAAACTCTTTTCATGCCAAATTTCATAAAAATCCGCAGAATTGTCTTGGCCCTACACCGGACACAGGCAGACACACACACACATATACCTGCTTGTTGCTTTATTAGTAGTAGAGATACCTAAAACCCGCAAGTGATTTTATTTCTTAATGGTTCTTTGGTTGCCATTTTAAGAATGGAAAATATTAGTTAGTTTCTAACGTCAAATTAATCTTCCTCAATTTGTGGAAGGAACCCGCAGTACGTGACATTTCCAATCTAAGCAGTACTAAAATGTTTATTATTTCATGAAAATCCACAGGATTGTCTTGGCCCTACACCGGATACAGACACACACACACACTCATACATATTTTCTGCTTTAGTATTAATAGAGATACCTAAAAGGCTTAGGTGTTAAGATAACGTCTTGTTCCATCTCAACGTCTCAGAAACGCCCCTGGAGCCACGCATTCTGTAGTGTGCGTGGCCATGGGATGACCGTTGAGATCGAGCATGGCCGTTCACTTAAAAACCAACTCTTCAGCAAAACAGTTCCATTTTACTTTATATGCAAAAGGTACATTCGACCTTCCGCCTTATGAACGAACTCTCGATTTCGTAGTCTATCGACACACGACTACGCTACCAAATTAAGTATTCTACAGCATTTGAAGGAAAAATATTCGAAAATATATTTTTTTTCTTAACGTGTACCAGTTACGATTAAATTTTGCGATATGATACGCTGTATTTCCACTCATAACTCAATTTTTAATTTCCGATTCTTTTGAGTGGCAGCACCTAAATTTGTTTATACCAAGCGATCAATCTCATCTTTTCTTAAGCCTTTCGAATTTTAAAGTGTTTTTTGCGATTTTAGAATTTCACTTAACGAGGACCAATTACGATACTGACATCATATATAAAACAAACTGTAGTAAAACGATATTTAATTTTTTTTTAATGATTAGCATAGAAGAGTAACATAATAAAATATTTATATTTTTTATCGTAATTTACTAACATAAACACAGTTATTTCTATTTCTTAAAAAGTATTTCCACTCATAACTCAATTTTTAATTTTCGATCGTTTGGAGTGGCAACACTTTGGTTTATTTAGTTTCAGCGATCATTCTTAAGTTTGATTGTTGAATTTATAGCCCGCAGATGTTCTGCGGGGATCAGCTAGTTCTGTATAAAATAAATTACTGCTTTTTATGAAAAACGCTTAGGTATATCTGTAAACACTAAATGCCAACAAACGCAAGTATTTCACAGCATATTTCTTGAAAAATAGTACCTAGAGTGCTAAATACATTTTCTCATTAAGTTCAATTCAATTATTTTGTTACAGAGGGTGCCTACAGATTTTCAACCTCGTGAAACTTCATGATGTTTTTTCTGACCTTTTCAGAACTTTTTCCCAACTGTTCGGCAATACATCGGAAACTGATTCTGCGGAGATCGGGTATCCGGTGCCTAATGTATGACGTATAAGTGCCAGATATCCGGCCCAAATGTTTGAAACTTGTTGTATGTTGTAAATTCCATGCATAATTTTAAGCTTTCAAACAAATAATAAGTTTGTAATTCACATATACAGTAAAACCTGTAAAGTTGACCACCTGTCTAAGTTAAACAGTTTGTCAGGAACCGAATTAGCCCTATATTATATAATATAGAGGAACCTTTGTAACTTGGCCAACTCATTTGACCACCTGTCTACATTGACCACTTGTGCACGCCAAATTTGGGTGGGAGTATTATGAAAACCCTTTGGTAAGTTGACCACCTAATTATTACTACATCTATTTGTTTATCTATTTTTGCAAAGATGAAAAAAAAAAAAAAAACCTAAAATAACTTTCCCAGGAAAGTTTTTATGCTATTATATATGTAGTATTATGCTATATATGTTAAGTTGATTTGGTAACGCCAAAAAACTATTTAATATTTTATCAAGCAAATGACGTAGTTAAAGCAAAATTTTACAGTTACACATCGAAATGACTCGTATCAATTAAAAAGGGCTTTTAATAAGAAAAAGCAAAAACACCAAATTAATGTTTGATTTTGAGATACAGCTAAAATTTAAACCTCTCATAGGACTTATCTAGGAGCGAAAATTTTTTTCTTTTCTAACTGCATTACGGTAATGCACAATTTATACCACCTCCTGTGCCTTCCAACATGTTTGATTTAAAGGGGTCCAAGTTTAATTTAAGTTTGTCTTGGACATACATTTTCAGATTCGTACCATTCGTGTTAGTTATAGATTATATCTTATATATTTTCGTAAAGGAAAACTAATGCATTTCCGTAAAATGCATTAGAAAAAAACACTGTTTTTGTGTAAGCACTAATATTATATCTATATTAAAACTAGTCTGTTGGGGACATCACTGAACTTTTTTCTATATTACTACTCGCAAAATGTCACTTATGAAACAAATCCTTATTTCAAAATACATTAATTAGTTAGTTAAAGTTAATTAAAATTTATTAGTTAATTAAATTGTAAAAAGAATGATTTAAAGCTAAGATAAAATAATTAGAAGGTTTAGCACCACCGAAGCCTCAAACCGCTAAAAATATTGACAAGTATTTTATTTTTTAACGTGTGAGTCAAATGAAAACAATACAAGACAAAACAAAGTATCTGCTTCCTTGGCGCGTTTGGCGCCAGAATATAATACACACTTTCGCCCATTAGGATACAATTGCAATTTTGTTCACTTACACTTGTTAAATTATTGAGACATACGCTAAAGGAAAATAACGTTCAATGGAGGCAATTCATCGCGTCACGTGACAAAGATGCTCGCTGATTTGTTTATCAAATTTTTAATTGAGTTCTACGTGGAGTTCCCGAAGCAAAATTAGCTATCCTAAAATTTGACTAGTTTCATAGCTTTTTCTGATTATTAACCAAGTAATTTCCTTTAATTTAATCATTATAAAATAAATTTATTATTTATTATAATAGTTATAGTGTTTTATTTAGTGTTAATTTTATATAACGTAGCACTTTATTTAGTCCTAGTTTTTAATAACGTAGAATTTTATTTAGTCTTAGTTTTTAATAACGTAGAACTTTATTTAGGCCTAGTTTTTATTTAGACTAGTTTAAATTCATAAAATAATTTTTAATTAGTAATAATTTAGGATTTATTGGGCTCCATGGCTAATTCTATTGTTGATAAACCGTTGTATTTAACGGATTTTACAAATTTCCATAATGGAATATGCAGAGCAGTTTCCGGCACTAACTGGAAGTAATAGCGTGATTACTAAAGTAAAGAAAGGATCATTATTATTTAATGAAAAATTCGTTTCTAAAATCTGTTTCCTCGAACCATCAGAAAACAGTGCATTTTTTTAAACATATCGGCTACTGTCAAAGCTGAAATGAAAAAGAAAGAAGCTTACACAGCAAAAGTTAGGATTTAAACCGAATGCATGGTAAGTTATTGTTTATTTATCGTAATTTATTTTGACATTTTTTTTTTGTTTCATCAATTTCAATGCTTATGAAGCTCAAGTTCCTAACATTCGTAACATTCAGTTGAAATAGATGACCCATATGCAACACAGTATGACATCTTTTACAACTCAATAAAATATTCAAACAAAAACGTCACGTTAAACAAGCGAACTCGAAGTAAAGCGATACTACAGCTTCCTTTGTTTACATCGCTTACATCTTTGTCACGTGACCTATGACGCTGTAGGAATTGCCTCCATTGCTTCCCCCCCCCCCAGGAATGAATGGCGCCATAAATTAATCAATACCACTTCCTATGTTCATGCCGAATTTCATTTACTTTTATGCATTGTTTTGAGTTATAGCACCCACAAAAAACTAATAAAGCGTTTTATTGCTCCACCTTTCTCGGGGCGAATTGTGCCAAAATGTAATCAGCATCTATTGAAGTCTCCTTGTATCTAAAATTTTGTTCGAATTCTTCCATTACTTTATGATAAATAGTACTCACGCTAACCGAAACAATCTTCAATTGCCCCGCCCCTTTCTAATGGATTCGCGTCAAAAACTAATCAGCGCCAATTCTCTTCACGGTCCACATTTGCGCGAAATTAAGTTCGATTCCATGCAATAATTTTGAGTTACAATGTCTGCAATAAAAACGACCACACGCACACTTTTTCCAAAAATGGTCAAAGTGAGTTCAGCCTTAGACCATATAGTATCTAGACGAGCCCTTCTATTCACTCGCCATTGTTAGTTCCTAAGCAGGAATAGTGGGGACCAGTTTGACTGACAGGGGTCGGAGATCAAAGCTTTTCGCCGTCCTATACCACGTGGGTGAGTCTTCTCAATTTCTGAACTTGCTTCTGATCTGTAAAAGAGCTGAGATTGCTTTCAGGCAAACGATCAAGACCCATTCTGTGCACAAAAGCACTAACCTGATTTAATAAACATAATAGCAATATTAACAATGAAAAGCGTAAATTTTGATTTTATTTTTAAATTTTTGGAGTATCATATTCTTGATTATGAAGAACAAGAAAGTCATATATATAAATTCACTAAAGCAATTGTTGAGAAATACTTTAAAATATGACTACACCATTTCTAAAATAATATCAAAGAATACCAAAAATGCGTAACAAATACACAAAATTAATTTTATTTAAAAATCAAGAGCAATTTTTAATAGAAATTAAACTATTTTTTCCAGTAGTTAAATTCCATTCTGCTTTATTAATAATGCCCGCCCCCTAAATAATAAATGCAACGTTGAAATTAACATTTCAATAATATTAAATCTTAAAAGACATGAACGATGCTTGAAATATACTCGCAGAAAGGCCGAACGTTCGTTGCATCACCAAGTATACATATGTCTGTGTTCGCTCCAGTTTATTTTTTATTCTCTACTTTTAATAATGTAAGTAAAATTGTTAAATTTTCAGAATTATGTTTAAAATGCATTTCATGCTTCCCCCTTACCAATATATTACATATATATTGTATTTCTGACTGTATTGCACAACACTTAGATAATAAATTAATTTATTCCGTTTGTTTGCAATCTTAGAACAAACTTCATCTTCTGTAATTCATTAAAAAAACAATCGCATTTTAATTAACGGTACAATGGGACCGTCCATAAATGATGTCACGCTTTTTTCCCAGTTATTTGACTCCCTCAACCCCCTTGTCACAAAGTGTCACACTTCAACATACCCCCTCCCCACCCCTTGTCACAATTTCACGAACCCCCCTCCCCCTCGAAGCGTGACATCATTTATGAATGATCCCAATCCGATGTTTTCAGTCCTACAGGCTAATGTCACATGACTATTAATTTTAGATTTACGAACTGTACCGAAGCAACATTAAAGTTTTAACTGACAATTTTCTAAAGAAAATAATTTTTTGAACTTAAAAAATTTAAAAAACTATTTTCAAAACTAAAATTTTTTCTTCATGCTGTTGCTTTCTTTAAATTTATTTCAGATTTTGAAAAGAAAAACAGCTGAAACGCTTTTGTTTTTCCTTCCTTATTTTTCAATGAACTGAAAAAGAAAAGAATAGGTATATTTGATGTTTGGCTTATTAACGTAATATTACAAATGTTTTTACTTTTCGCATTGATATCTCAAGGGCAAGACATAATGAGGTTGAAGTCAGTTAAAAACCTTGTAAAAGCAATACGAATTGTATTCATTGCAAAGAGCTTTACTGTATGACATTAAGTTTCACAAAAGGGGGCAAGAAACTAACTCCTACTCTCAATGAGCTCAATATATAAGATCATTTTCAAATCACTATTACTAATTAATTATTGATAATACCAATAAAAAAACACTTGTCCATTAATCTATGAACTGTTTCCTTGCGTGTGATAGAAAATAATTGTGCTAAAATGTGTCTGTCATACAATAAGAAATTAAAATAAATCACTCTTCAAATCTCTACGAGAATTAACATGGCACGACGAAGCCCTCTCTCACCGAAGGACTCCGTCACCTGTTTTCCGGGGAAAGACTCCTGCTTACCGACCACGCCCCCAGACCTTGTCTATCTAGTTTATGGTCTAAGGGTTCAGCCGGGACCCCCGCGGAGAGAAGAAAGGGGAAATTTTTCGTTGTGGGCCTGGTCCAAACCTGTTAAACGCCATCTTGACGAATGCTAAGCGATGGGAAATTTCTTCCGTCTCGTATAGCACTACGTGTATTTCTGCTTATTTCATCGGTTAAATTTTGCATACCTCATGTGCCAATAACAGTGGCACATGATTTTTTAGTACATTTTTCACAATGCTTTTTAACAATGAGCTAAATATTTACTACCTAATAATTTACTCAACAAATAAATATCAAGGCAAGCCTTTCCAATTAAAAGAAAAATACTCATTTTTCATTCCCATAACGTTCTTTCTAAAAACCAATTGTAATCAAATCAATGTACGATATTTGAATTAGAAAATCCTTTATCGATTAATAGTATTTTTAATGTTTTCCTATGCATTAGTTCGTGTAATTAGCAGTAATAGTCTAAAGGATTGTTCATGATAAACTGATTTAAGTTAAAGGTAAATGGGAAGAAAAGGAACTTCAAATATATTTTATGAGTTTAGAAAATTATCTACTTTTTGTGAGCTGATCTCCCTAGCTAGATTTTATGTTTTAATGAATTCGTAATCGATATATGTGCATTTAAATATTGACGTTGTTAAGTTAGTAGCATTTATAAAAGACGACACCAAAGAACAACAAGTGTGCAAGCAATTCATGATATCATCAGTCCATTCCAAAATAAAGATGTTGCTGGATTATTTCCAGTAAAATTTATGAATTCAAACAAATTGCTTGAAATGACGCGGAAAATGATTTTGGTCATTCAAGATTGTGGTTTTGTTAATCGTCTCCGTCATATCAGACCAATATTTTCAACTCCACGGGGGAAATTATAATTTAACTATTTCAGAGGTTATACGAACAGAAAAAAAATTGCAGTTAATAAGTTTTATCAATTTGCATTCTACAAAATATGGATCGTTTGCACTTTCAGAATTTTCGCTTGATTTTTCCGAAGAAAAATATGAAAATATGAAACAGAAATAAGTTTTCATGGGGTTGATTTTTGTATTTACACCGAAGAGGAAGAAGATAATGTACCTCTATTTATTTATATTTCTGGTTATGTGGCTTACAAAATTAAAAACCACTTGCAGTGTCATTCTTGTATTGCATTTTTAGCTTCAGAAAAATGAAATGACAGAAAATTATCTTCTTGACATCGCCAGGGGCCGATTAACCCATCCCAATCCAGAACTTCGGAAAGCTTCTGTAAATAGTTAGAAAATGTTTCAATTTCTTTTGAGCGATCACGAGGACTTATTTTTACCGAACGTCAATCAAGAAAAGAAACGCAAGTGCATGACTTTGAAATCTAGTTCTGCAGAATAATATAAATATTATTGATTTTTTAACAAAACAAAATAATATCTGTATTTTAAAATAACAAGTTAAAATTTAATTTAAAGATAATAAAAGTAAATAATTTATGGGGGGGGGGGGGGGTAGAGAGCAAAGACCTCGTGGTGCCTCGCGGAAAACGCTAGAATTTTTTCCAGTAGGCTAACATGGCTCTGGCAAAGTTTAAAACTTTGAAAGGAAGTAATTCAACACTTAAAAAATAAAAATGCGGAATAAAAAAAATAATGCAGCTATCATAGTCAAAAACATTTTTAAGTTTCCTGTTCAATTCTAAGAACAAAACTTTTGCTGCAAGAACACTTTCTATCGATGTAACTAATGAAATTATTCATAAAGCAACGAAACATTATCGAAACACAGCGTTGCTTTCCATCGCTTAACAAATCTCCCGTTTCGCGAGGACCAGGCCCACAACATGTTTTCCCCCTCTCTTTTCTACTTGCGGTGGTCCCGGTTCAGCACACTTCAAAATGTGTAAATCCGTCGAATTTGGAAATTCGAAAATTTTTTCACGAATCCAATACATTTTTCGTCTATATATTGGATATAGAAGAAAGTAACCAGATTTTTTTTGCAACCCTATTACATTGTTTTCTTTTTTTTTTTAAAGAAATAGTAGTGCTTCTTTTCTTTCTTTATCAAACTAGAATGAAATACAAAAGTATTTCATTTTCTTGAGAGGGAAAAGAAGTACAATGTCGTTGACGAAAGTCTAGATACCATTCATTCAACAGTAAGTTGTAAACGTAAGAGCAGAAAGAATAAATGGCGATCAAAAAAAAAAGGCAGTTCTTAGAAAATATTTCAATGTTTGAAGAACTTCTTGAGTTTTGTTCGTTATTTTCCTCTGTCTTTGAACAAATCAGATTTTATGTTACTTCTGTGTTTAGATATTAGAATTCTTGTTGTAAATAAAAACCCTCCCTTGTCTTGCATTTATTTTACCATGCCTCTCGTTTTGCACAGATATTTAAATTTGAAAATTAGACTTCAGAATTAGTATTCCTTTCTTGTTTTCCTTAATAGTTTATCTAATTTGCACACATTTCTTTCAATTTGGAATCCCATTTTATTTATTCTACATTTTACCTTTTTTGCCATTATTATGAAAAATTAGAAGAACTTAAGATGTACGCAGTGGTGCTACGCGAACCCTTTACTAGTTTACATACATTTTATTTAAATTTCCGAATCCCATTTTATTGATTACGTCTTACTTTTTTTTTTTGCCACCATTATGAATAAGTAGAATAACTTAAAATGTACGTAGTGGTGCTACGCGAACCCATTACTTGTTTACTCACATTTTCTTTCAATTTCGGAGCTCCATTTTATTTATTACATCTTACTTTTTTTGCCATTATTATGAAAAAGTACAGGAACTTAAAATGTAATATGTGGTGCATACACAAACCCTTTACTACATTAGCGAAACTATTTTACGAACAATTCACACTGCATGTAAGAAAAATACACGTACACACAACATCAAAGATTGTTCACCTTGCGTTCTAAAAACTGCAGATATTAAGCAAGAAATATTTACAAGTATTAGAGATAAATATGTATGTCGCCCAATAAAATTTTATGTTATTTCTATAATTATAATAAAAAATCTGACTTGATTGCGAAAACTTTAATTTGTCCCAGAAACTAATTAATTTTTACCTGGTTTTCTTGAGCTATCGAAAATCAGAACGTCATAAAAATACAAACACAGAAACAATAAACAAAATAAAATAAGATACTTTCATGAAATGTTACTTAGATTTTTCTTAATGTTATACACCGTATATTTAAAATATTGCTTAATTTTTAAATAAGAATTGTTGATTTGCAATCTGAGCTGTCTATAATTTATTTTTAATATGCTCGGAAAAGTACAATTAAATGAATTCAATCTCCGTGGTCTATCTTATTTTCTCTGACAACTAACATGTTTGTTTACAACTCTCTTAATAAACATTAATTGCTGCGTCAAAAAACCTCTGCGAAAATTGAAAAATGTGAGAACCATTTTCCGCTAGATAAGCGAAATATCCTGAAATCAATAATTTTTTACCCTCAATTGTGACATTATATTCAAGTAACATATTTTAAGAAATATGAGGAATTTATTCTGAGTTTCTTTAAAATACTGGCAAATTTTAAAGAAAAGGGGTATATGCATGATCATTAATTTTACGCTAACAAGGAATAATTAAGTAATTAATTCCGCTTTTTTAAAAAAATTTTTTAAAGATTTTTAGAAGTTGTGTCGATTATATTTTTCGCACGATATGTAATCTCGGTACGTCAATATATTTCTTCGATGTAAATTCTTGAAAACCATTCTTTTTTACTTCTAATTAAATTATAGCATTTGATTCTGATTTTTTTTCTGTTGAATGTTTTAAAAGAAAAATAATTAAAAAATAGTTTAAATAGAAATTTGTATTTATTTATGTATTGGACATGTCGCATTTCAAATAGAGAATTGGAGTCACAACTTTTTTAAAGTTACTTCGCTAAGATTTGTCAATATTTGCTCCCACCCGGCTCCTGCGCTGCGCCATGCTCTGAGTAGTTTCAGTGGAATCAAAGTATTTACATATTTAATTAATTAACTTTTTTGTGTGGTTTTAATTAGCAGTAAAAACATGTTTTATATTTATTTATCTTCATATATGATTCTTTTGCATTAAATTAAATCATCTTTCAATTGCTTCGCCGCCGGCTCCGAATAGTTTTCATGCATTGTATTATTTATCTCTTTTTATAAGTAAACTTATTTTTTAAAAGATAAAAAAATTTAATTAAAAAAAAATCGGAGAAATGAAGCAGAACGCATTTCTGAGCTCCAGCGCCGCTCCAGTGGCAAAAAAACTTCGTTGCTGCTCCTGCTCCATGCTCCGATAATGACTTATTTTTTTGTAAGAGACCGTTCATAAATGTCACACTTTTCCAATGTATTTGACCCCCCTTCCCGCTTTGTCACACAGTTCATCATACTCCACTACCTTTTTCCACTTACCACATGTCACGCTACATAACGTAAGCATAAAATAGGTTCAATTTGCTGAGTTTAAATGTTTTTACAGAAATTAAAATGCGATGTTACTCTTTGTGACTTCCCTTGTCACAAACTGATAATTAGTGTAACAGGGTGGGGCGGAAGTAATGACCCGGTTTCTAAGGGTATAAAAAAGTAATACAATGTGAGACTTAAAACCTTTTTCTATTTTGATCGTTATATAATCCCAATTTTTAGCCTACTTTCCCGTAAAAGTAAAAAAATAATAATAATAAAGCATGAAAGAAGGCTTAATGTTTCGTAAAAATATCGTTAAAAATAAAGAGAAGTCAAAAAAAGTGAAGTAATTAAATAAAGATTGAAAAATAAAAAATTTGAAAGTAGGGTTTAAAGATGGGGATAATGTGTTTCTGTCGGTCTGTCCCCTAATAACTTTTGAACGAATTGTCCGATTCGAAAAAAATCTTTTTGCATTCGAAAGATCTCGGCGAGGACATCTCACTTTCATATTTTACTTTTTGGTTTGAACAATTTTTCGTTCAATTTTGAACAGTTCAAAAAAACTTAACATTAGCGCCTATGGGCAAAAATGAAGCAAATGATGTAAACTCTGGGTACAAGATCCATGTTCCAATGAACAAGCTTACTGGAGGGAGCTCTTGGCGTGAAATATCAATTTGAACAGTTTTTGTTCATTTTTCAACAGTTAAAAAAATTATCATAGCGCTTACGGGGAAATTTCAATCCTATATAAATCCTGATCTAACGGAACGATTTGCTTGGAACAAGCTTTATCGGAAAGCTCTTATGAAGTAGAACATATACAAATAGAAAGTTTATCCAGAACTAACGAGCCTATTTTCCTATGAAATTTTTTTATCGGGTTTTTTAAAGATATTTCTCAATGAATAAACGAATAAGTGAAAGAATGAATGAGTGAATAAGTGAAAGAGTGAAAGAATGAATTAACGAATAAATCAGTAGGGAAAAGAATGAAGGAATGAATAAATGAACGGCTGAATAAAGGAAAGAATGAATGAGGGAATGAATATGTATTATACGTTGAAAAAGATATATTTGAAAAAATAAGAACTAAAGCTAAAGGAGAAAGAGAGCGAAAGAAATAGCTAGACTATAAATTTGAATTTGGTGTATACGGGAAAGTAGGCTCGTATAGTTATTGATTCAGTCTACTATTTCTAAAGTTTTGGGAAACGTTTCTGTATATTTCAAGGGGTATGGCGGATATTTCCTTGGTCTTTCAGCTCTTCTAAAGTATGGGGCCGATGGTTACAAACTTTCGCCTTAAAATAATCCCACAAAAAAAGGATTCCACTAGGAACCGTAACAAAACGCGAAATATTTAAATGCACACGATAAGTGCATTTAAATATTCCGCGGAAGAATGCATTTAAATACCCCTGTGGAAGAATAGACTGCGTCAGTGTATTGCTGCTAAAAGCCGCCACCTTGTTGAATTGGTAATCAAAACTTAATGTAAATAATTCCATTTTTACATTAAGTTGGGATCAAAACAAGATTCAGATCAAAATAAGTCTCAAATTGTATTAGTTTTTTTTATACCCTCTCAAAACCGGGTCATTACTTCCGCCCCACCCTGTATTAATTGTTCTAATTCTATAAAAATGACCCACGCAATTTTATCTTGAAAGTCTAAATGCCTAAAAACATTTCTTTTTAAACTTTTAACCAGAAGTAAATATAAACTTTAATCAGCATCGGTGTTTGCGATACAAAAGGATCAGTGAAATTTTAAAATCAAATTGTGTAAATAAAAAAACTATAAAAATAAATTTAATTGCTGATTTTAAATGTTTTCATAGACACCAAAATGTGTAATGTCACACTTATTGTTACCCTCTCCCCTTGTCACAGACTCACTCGGAATTCTCGGAACCCTCTCCCTCCCTCGAAGTGTGACATCATTTCCTATCCATGAATAACAAATAAATTTGAGATCATTTGAGAAGAATGACCTTTTACTCTAATATATATCGGAAATGCTTGAAAATAATGAAAATTAAAAAAAAAAATCCTACTTTGAAAAGCTAAACTCAATTTCAGAAATTCAGTTATTAACAACAACATTCACACACGAAACCGCAGAAAAGAATTCTTTATGCAGTCTATCTTCTATTTTCAAATCTGCAATTGGATTAAATATTTAAGAATTGAAATTTTTCGTTGCCCGCACTTAAAAATAAAATCATCTAAAAGTTTCCCTCCACTAAAGCATTTCTTTCCCTTGACAAGTCATCCTTCCTGGGAAATCACGTGACTTAAAACGCATTTTGAGAGCAGTTTTCTTAAAGTCGTGGAAGAATTTGTTGAGCTGGTACATTTATTAACTATTCTGGGATTGAAAGGGGGAGAAAAATCTGAACTTTATTCTTTTGCGTCAAAGCATTATTTTATAGTTTAAAGCTTCCATTTTTGTTACCGATTTTAAAATGTAATGCGAAATTGAAAATATTCCTTTAAATTTAATGAAATGTGTGAATGCAAATTCAATTTTGGCATGAATTCGGCAATTTATTCTGCATAGATATATCTATAACTGAGAGCCATACTTCCTTAAGTCCATTTCGAAATTTTGCGATGAAGTAAAAAAAAAAAACATTTTTAGCACTATAAGACTAGAATTTTACTTGCGAACATCTGCATAAAGATACCCGATGGGAGCTTTGAAAGCTCGGAACCCTTATGTAGGTAGTGGCTTTGTCGACGGAACTCTGTATGTACATTAACCCGCTGACTGCTTCTTTTTTTAGCGAATTTGATTCGCTAAAAATTGGTCTACTTCATGCAATTAAACCCATCTCTAGAATAAACCTTTAATTAATGTCCAAATGCCTCATAAATTGCATAATTGTCATTTTGCGATGAAACAGCGGGATAATATATAAGATACACTTAAAATGCTCATGCCCGTGGACATCACGGGATGAGTAATTTTCGGTATATTTTACGTTGCACGTGAAAATCACGTCATAATCAGTCTAAGTGTAGACTCGCCAAAATTCGAAAAATGGATAACATATTTAAGTCGCTATGGCTCTCAGGGTATTTTTAGTGTTTTGATTAATATTTTAAGCTGATTAAATATTTTACATTATTTTTTTGTTTGTTTGGATTCTGTTTAAGGTTTAAATTAAGTTTTAGTTAAAATTTAAAATTAAAAAGGAAATCTTCTTGTGCATTTAGGCTTTTAAGACGAAATAGCTCGGGTCATTTTTACAGAATTCGAACAATTAATATTCTTTACTACTATATACTGTAGCACGTGAACTATTTTCCCCCTCTTTCCCCCCGTCTTACACCTTGATAAGGGAAAAAGTAGAAGGAGGGATCGGCGTGCCTTGGGTGCTGTTGTGTACTATATGTACTTTGTTCGTGTTGTGTAATAAATGCCCGTGTCAAATCAAACGTGATGTCTATATCGTGTGTTTTTTTTTCCTAAGCAGAATGGCTAAAATACTAATTAAGTTTTTTGCTATGAACCTTGATCTCATTTCATACAAATTAAATACACACATAATAATTGTTATTGTTATGCTCAAGACTGTCATTTAAAGCTCAAAAATAAAATTGGAGTAATCTATTATTGTAGTGCTTTGGGGGAATTTCAGGGTGGGGGGATAGAAAGGTATGTTGAAGTGTGATATCTTGTGATTAACTGGGTGTGTGAAACATCGCTTATTGAGGAAGCTTGCAAGCAAGACAGATGGTGATAGTTAAAGAATAATTAAGAATTTATAATATTCTATAACGTTATGGATGAAACCACGCCTATATTTTCTTTACCACATACATTTCTTTGACACATATGGCTTCTTCCACATATATTTATTTCTTCCTATAAATTAAGTCCTCTGTCACAAGTTTAGAAATTAATAACCACTAGTTTTTTCCCTACTAAAGAGGAAAAAAATATATTCCATAACGATGTTTTTTCTTGAACAAACTTTTTTTACATGCAGACTTTTTTACTTACATAGCACTGTAATTATCACATTTTACTTGGACGAAGTGCGATTTTTTTATTCCATTAAAGCTTTTTTTTTCTTGTTGAAATGTTACCAAGATGCCTGCTGCTTGTTTCCTTACTAAAGCATTTCTGTTTTTAATTTATCCGGCTAAAATGACGAAATCAAACCTTTTAGATGAAGCATTTTAAAGAATACATTTTCGCGACAGGGTGGCGTAGTGGTAAGGCGCAGGTCTCGTACGCCCAAGATCGCAGATTCGAACCTGGCCCAAGTCGGTGTATTTTCAAGATGCAGAAAATCGTCTGTGCCCATGTCGCGTGATTGTGCGGCATGTTAAAGATCTCTTGAATATCCGTTTGGCTTAGATACTCTCGGCTACCTAGTTCAATTCGCATCAAATGAGAGTCAGGTGCCGCCATCTAGGGGAAACTGAGCGTCCAAATTCTCAGTGGCAATGGCATCCACCGACAGTGGTGCTACTTGACAAAATGGATGCCGGGGTACGCACTAGGTCTGCAAAGGTTAATGAAAACACGCTGCCCCATTAGAAAGAAAAAAAATAGAACACACTTTTTTCCTTTTCTTTTCAATTCCTCAAGCAAGTCGCAAAATTAATAACATAACGCCTACGCTCGCTTTACCAATGGTCGTTGAACGTTATGAAATTTTAGAGTTGTATTAAGAGTGATGTGGCTAATAATTTGGTTATCTTTCGTACTGCGCAGTCACATCACGTAGCTATTCTGTTATGACGGAGCTTTGAGAACTCCCTAATCAAATAAAAGTGTTAGAAATCCATTTCTCTGAACCTTTTAACACGCGGCGTCTCTCGAATATGAAATGCGGAGAAAATGAAGTAATCCTTTTGCTATTGAATCGAATTATGCAAGGGAAAACATTTTTAGTCTGATAAACGAGAATTTCTAATGTGCTTCTATTCTAATGTTCTAAATTCTAATGTGCTAATGTTAATGAGTTATTAACACAAATAATTTGATATATGTTCTAAAGAAACTACGACGTTTGCATTTTAAATTTATATTTTGTAATTTATTTTTTTCTTTTACTTATTCCTTTATAGTTTCTATTAGTGTTAGGAGAAGAACTGATTCATCATGTTATGATTTTAATAAAAAAACAATCATTTTATGTAACTATATTTTATTTATTAATTTAATATGTACAAGGGGCCAAAAGCTCAGCTGATGAATACTTTAGTCTTTTTAATTTTGTACTGAAATATTGTGATAAAAATTTCCTCTTGAAGAATTTTTACATTTAGAATTTTTGAAGGTGTAGAATTCAAACAATCAGAAGTTTCGATGGTATCGAGTTTAGTACAGGGTTTGGAAGAAACTAGAAGTTTTTCATTTACACAAAAATTATGGTTTCTTCTGAAGTAGATTTTTAATTAATTGTTGTTGTGCTTCTAATGCCACTTGGCATTAGAAACAATCGCCATCGCAGATTAAATCCCGAAACATATGTCTGCATTTTATTGCTCATTTGTGCTTTAAATTAACGTGGAATTATATTTTTATTATTGTTTACTTGCACAAAGTTAAATTATTTTTATCTATACATATATTATAAATTTAGGTTTGCAGTAAAACCTGTAAAGTTGGCGACCTTTGCAATCTGACCACCTGTCTAAGTTGATCACTTTCGTCAGGGACGGAATTAGCCTTATATTGAACAATGTAGATAACCCTTTGTGACTTGACCTCTATATTTGGCCACCTGTCTATATGGACCACTTATGTACGCGACATTTGGGTAGGAGTATTACGAAACCAGTATTTGTATGGACGGAAGAAACATCAACATAAAGTTTGGCTAAACATCTGTCTAAGTTAACCATATGGGAAAACTACTATGAGCATTCTTTTATTTTTTAAATAAGTATCTTCTAAAACTGAAAAACAATTATTCGCTTTAAGTTAAGAAAACACAAATGAGCATTAAAATTAGGGATGTAACGAATATTCGGCCACTATTCGGTATTCCGCCTATTCGGCCCTGTGGCTGAGTATTCGGCTGGCCGAATAGTCAATTCATGAGACTAGCCGAATATTCGGCCTGGCCGAATATTCGGTAAGATGAAATTCGGCCTCTCCGAATGTTGATGGACTATTCTGCCGAGTAGTTCTGCTAGAGTAGAAATGTAAAAAAATAAAGAAATTAGTAGATTTAAACATTTAAAACTGTATTATAGTTATTGCAAAAGAACACATTGAGGGTATATAGTTTTAATAAATAGAAATAACTTAGTAAAAGCTACTTTTTTAAACATTGTTTTTAGGTTTGACTGAACAAAAATAGATTTTAAATTTGTAATATTGTATTTTATACTTGGTGCTTGCTTCCAAATGCTTTCAATAGTTAATTGTGATTGATACTTTAATTTTGTTATTTTTAACAAAGTGGAAGTCAGACTTTGTTACGGTAGACTGACTTATTGTGAATATTTGGTAAGAGAGGAGTGTGCCTTGAATGTATCATGAATATTAAGATAGCATAAGTTCTTGGGGTTTCAGAAAGTAAAAGTATATTCCAGTTTATTTCAATTGATCTTTTTAAAATAGGTATGTTAAAAAGAACTCCATAAGCTAAAAATATTCTTTTATAACTTTTAAACTACCTTCATAAAACTATTTTGAGCATGGTAAAAAGTTCACTGAGCAATAGTGTTTCTTTAACCCTTTACAGTCGAGGCCTTTTTCGCTTGCGCGAACCAGCAACTCGAGACGATTTCGGCCAAATTCGACAAACACTTTAAAAGTGTTTTAAAAACATTTATAAACAAACAAACGATTACAAATAATAAAATTTCATCAGTTTATTCATTTATATTTCGCAGCAAACTTTGATAAATATTACACAATGTCATTAGTTAATCAGCGCGGCTCGAGTGCGTAGGGTTAATCTGAATTAAATAATTAGTAAAATAATAAGCAATAACATTAAAACTTGTCATTTCTATTCCACTTGTAGGTGAAATTCTCAGTTTTATTGCATTCAAAATAATACAGAAAACACATTAATTTAAGATAGTTTTAGAATCTTAGCAATCAGAATTAAATCATACATCATAAATTTATGTATGGAATTGGCCTTTGTGAATACTTTTAAATTTGACAAATTATTTCTATTTCAATGATTTTCTAGAAACTTTAATATTCGGCCTAAGACATTGGCCGAATATTCGGCTTCGGCCTAGAAGAGACGGCTGAATATTCGGTATTTGGCCTGGAAGAAACGGCCGAATATTCGGTATTCGGCCAAATCCCTATTCGTTACAACCCTAATTAAAATGCAAACATATGTTTCGGGATTGCTTGGAATCCCGTTTACAATGCAGTAGTGGAGCCTTCTAGATGCAGAAACATCAAAAATTTCTTAACGTGAATAATTGTTTTTCAGTTTTACTAGTGCACAAAGTTCATTTATTTTAAATATCTTCTAATTGATCTAGACATTTTGAAAAAGTATGCATTTTTAGGAAATATTTACCGTCAAATAAGTAACTTATATGACTAATAAGATATTTATCTTTATCTTTAGTTTAACCTTGTACTTTACTTTTAAATTTGTATAGGATGCATTGTAAGTCATTCAGGTATACTTTCTCTAATGACATTTTGGATAACTGAAAAAATAGCTTAATACTTTTTAAAATAACTTTTATGCATGAAACTATATTTTAATGAGCTACAAAACAATAAGAGTATAAGAAATGACAAGAAAAAAAATCTCCCCCCTCTCATAAGTTGACCACTAAAGTGCTGCACCGGAAGTGGTGAACTTACACAGATTTTACAGTATCTGGTTAACAATTAATGCAGCAAAATACGTTTCAAAAAAATTTCTCTTTTGAACAAATTTAGATTGATTGTGTACCACAACATTTAGGAGTTGCCCTTCCAAAGAACATTAACAACCCATTTACGATAATATTTAAGTAATATTAATTAGAAACTACTAATAACGTAACAGAAAAACACAATCTTGTAATGATATTTGATTTTAGATTGATTGTGTACCACAACATTTAGGAGTTGCCCTTCCAAAGAACATTAACAACCCATTTACGATAATATTTAAGTAATATTAATTAGAAACTACTAATAACGTAACAGAAAAACACAATCTTGTAATGATATTTGATTTTGTGTTAGTTAAAAACTCCAAACGACTCACGAGAAAATCAACTTTAAAATAATTTTTAAAAAAAACTTAAGAAATGATGCCTTAGTCCTACTTATACCTCCAAGAATGAAAAACTTTTATCTTAGCTTACTAGTGACATTTTAGGATTCCAATCATATTAAAAAACTGTCATGTGACACATTTTTAAAAAGTCATCTTAAGATAGCTTACTTGAAACGAGTTTTATCTTTCCGGAATTAATGTCCAAAGTAAGGGTTGTGAATTCTAAAATATCTAACAAGTCTTAGAATCATAAATTGTAATTACGACATCATTAAAATAAAACGATATCTCCTTTTCCTTTTGTGTTCATTTTATTTTATTATTTCCTTGGAGCTTTAACCGTTTTAATAATTCTAAAGAGGAGAACCCTAGCCATTGAAAATGTAATAAAAAATAATTATGTAAATGTAAGCCTCTTCAATGAAGTATCTTTTTTTTTAATCTCGAATTTGTGTCGTACATGAAGGAATTGCTGCATTAGTTTGTTGTGTATAAACTACAAAAATTTTTATATTGCCTCTTAAATTCGGCAGCAGCTCTGCGACTAACATATAAGGCAATTGGTCGAAGTCAGCGTTGAATTTAAATACATTTCAAGAAAAATGCAATACAAACTTTCCCTTGGTACTTTTTGACTATTTGATGTCAAAGAACACAATCTAAAAAATACTGATATCTAACTAGTGCACGCTAAGTACTTCAAAAATTATACGCTTTTTAGTGTCGGCTTGTCAGGTAGTTGCAACTGACACAACTACGTTTTATTCCTTACATTATTGCACTTATTTCCTCCAATTTGCAAGATTATTGAGCGAAAAGGAATGGCCCAGAAAACATTTTGAAACTTCTGTTTCGTGAAAAATCTAGTTTGTGAGATAATGACAACAGAATATTTTATGGTGTGTAGACTATAACAAAAACTCTAAATCGTGTCACATTACTTATCTTGTTTAAATATGATGCTGTAAAAGTTAACTTCGTCCTTAAGAATTTAAAAGGCATTTTAATGTCAATGCAGCCTTTTGAGACCACCAGATGGCCCAATCAGTTTTGTTTTTACGTCAGCAAATTTTTGATATAGCTATTACTTGTTATCATTTGAAATATTTTTTAGATTTATGCAGCTAAAAGATCTAGTAAAAATATTTTTAAAAAATAACTCTTCTTTATTGTTCTGGTATTTTTAACGTCCAACCTATTACAGCATTCATTCATTAGTTTCAGAAGTTTCAACAAAGTAAAGCGCCCTTTACACACACGTTCTTAACCGCGCTTAAGGATGACACTCAGATGCGCGCTCATGATCGCTTACCAAGAAATGATACATTTTACTTATGCGTTCTTAACCGCCCATCAAAGTGGAATAATTGGACGATTCCGCAGGCTGTTGCTTCTGCAATAAAAAAAATGCCTTTTGCTCGGTTCTGTATCTGAAATCACAAAGTGGCGTGTGTATCGCGCGTATATTATTGTAATTCATTTCCTAGTGATTTTTCTTTAATGGCTTACATTTTACTGTGTTGTGAATGCACAGTAAAATGTAAGCCATTTTACTAATTTAGCTAGGAACGTTGTTGTTTCTGAAATTCCATGACGTCAATGAGCGCCCCCATACTAAACGCATTCTTGCGCGCAGTTAAGAATGTGGTACATTATTGTGACACATTTTTGAACGCCGCGGTTTTACTCGCGTTCTTAAAGGTACGTTTCCTTAAGAGGCGGCTGACGCTGAGGCGACATTCCGTATTGCGGTGCGTGCAGAGCCTTTGGCTCGATCCCTTAAACACCAAAAAAATTTCGCGACTACTTAGCAGCCAAGGCGGAAGAAGGAAATCACGTGATATAAACAACATGGCTGCTCGCATGTAACTGAATAGCGTTAGCAAATTATGAACTATGTTTTCTTAATTGTAAGATTAACATTTTCAAAGTACTTTTCCATCTTTAAGTTTCGGATGGTTAGTAAAGATAATGAATTATGCAGGAGGTGTTTTTTTAAGCAAGATTTAAAAAAGAAATAAAATTTGAAATTTAATAACAAAACAGATCTTGTATCTGTTACATACGAACTTTCGCTACATTGTACGGTAGAAACAGCTTGAGAATATGAGTAGTACGATCGTTACTGAGAAAAATATAGTTGACCATTTTTTGTTGGTGATTGTTGTGCAGATTACTAAAATATGTTATTTAGTTAAATTATTATTCAATTATTAAGTATTAAGTAGTACAGATTTTTCTGTTGCGTAGAAGTTTAAGAATATTCAATTTGCTTGCCATATTCTGGCACAGGTAGCGTTTTACGGCTTTCAAAACGCCTAGTTCATTCCCAAACATTGGGAACATTCGATTTTTTTTCCTTGAAATAATTTTAATACATTAATAACACATAATTTTTTATGAAATTTTCGCAAAATATAAATACTTTACCGAACATTATTGTAAGAGCATTTTAAAACAGACAACATATTTACTTCGTTGTGTTAGTATTTGCTGTAACAAAATTTTACAGTTAGAATGAAAAAAAGGAAGTTGTTAATATTTTTTATTTACATTGCAAAACTTGATATTTGTTTAAGTCATCAATAAAAATCAAAATAACACATGAAAAACCAACCTTTACAATAAAAAAATTATTGAAATGTATAGAGCTTTAAATTGTATTTCTTATTAAAAATTACCCCTCCAAATGTGTTGGCTAAGTTGAAATAAAATGCTATGATTAAAACGGATAAGTTATGTATGTATGTATTATTTCTGATAATAATTTTAAATCTAGGAAAGGAATAAAGAAGAAAAAAGGTTTTGAAGGTTAATCCTATTTTCTGCAAAGTAACCAAGTGAAATATATTTTTAGATTCAAAATATATTGCAACAAAAAGGCCTATTAAATTTACAAGTTAATTTTCTAATTTTCTCAATTGTATAAGTTTGTTATAAAATGTTATACTTGACGCTAGAATAGAAATAATATAACGTTATATCCAGAATAGAAATAATATAGCGTTAATGTTATATGTTCTGTAACAATATTTGAACACTGAAAACATTTTTATAGTGAGTAAATAATTCATGATAAGTTTCTTTTGAACCCAACATAACATATGTACAATGATTTGTGATTTCTTAATGCTGGTTTTTGAACAAATGGTTTTTTAATAGGTCAAACATTTTATTTCTTATTTAGTGTTGAGTCGATTAGTATTATTTGTATTTTAAATATATGATCGACTCAATAAAAATATCAAAATGCTTTTATTATCATACAAAATGATGATTTCATTGTGTTTTCGTTATAATGATAAATAGGGTGCGGAAATTATAATAACAAATAAATATGAAGTTTAACACATTTGAACATTGAACGTGGAAAAAATCAACTGGATTCTAGATTTATAAAAAAAAGTATCACGATAAAGAAAAATAACAAAAAAATTTTGGAAGTTCATTTATTTCATCAATTCTGAAATAGCTGTTCTCATGTTTATTCTTCTATAAATTTTCACCTTTTAACTAAAAAAAAAAATAGTTATCCAGGCATAAATAGATTTAATTCTTTTGGTACTAATCTAAAAAATGTTGCATGAAAATAAAACGACCCCAAACTGTCTTAGTTCTCATGGCATACAGTCAGATTTTACACACATTTTGCCCAATATAAGAAAGTTTCTACGCTGATTTATGCTTTTTATGTATTTTTTTGAAACAATATTTAATAAAAATAAGTCATTCAAGTATTGAAAACAACATCATAGTAATAAAATACATACTGCAATGTATTTGTTTCTCCATGATGTTGTAATAATAAGTTAAACACATTGCAATAATGTATGCGTGAATTATTGCAACCTTGCAATAGTAATTCAAAGATTTAAGCAGACGTACGAAGACGAAACTATAATGTCGGCGATTCGCGGGGTTGCTGTGTTGTTCTCCGTCTAATGTTTACATTCGGGGATGGCCACATTGTGAACTGAATCTTCGCCAGTTTGGTGAAAATCGGCAAAGGCTCTGCACGCACCGCAATACGGAAAGTCGCGACGCTGATCGTCAGCCGCGCACCGCTGACGCGTACTTGACTGTTTCTTCTGAAGCGTCAGTTGTGTGCGGCCCTTCAGCGTGAAATGTTTTTACGATGAGTGACGGTGATATTCTATTACGCCTATTAATGCTTAAAGAAATTGAAGAAGAAATTCTATTGGAACAAATGATGCTTGAGGTTAATGCTGAAGTCCGTACCTTATTTAAAAGAGGTAAAGATGAAGGTTTCTTTTAAAACCTTATCAATCAGCATTTACTACAAGCTGACAAAAATTTCCGGCAATTTTTTAGGCTAAACGTCGCGCTGTTAATGTTTTGGATCTTATAAAGGATTATAAGATCTATATTTTGGAGTAGCGATTCTCAACCTATTATTTAATAATTATTAGCGACTCCTTTGGGCCTGTTTAATTATAATCTTTTTCATAATTGCCAAATATTAATAAATTTGCCTATTCTTGGTATTTTTTAAGGTTTTTAATTAAGATTCTGGTGTAGCTTTAGGGTCAAAATGCTCAAATACTAGTTTTTCATCGTCAACACTTGAAAACACTACTTTGGAAGTCATTTTACACGTGAGCGTCCGCGTCAGCAGTGCTCAAAGAGCGGTCCAGACTCGCGGCTCCTTCCGCAGCCAGCCGCTGTGCACGCAGTGACGCTTCTAAGGCAATGATTGCATTTCATTTCATAGTAAGCAGTATACCGCGTCAGCCGCCTCTTAGGAAACGTACCTTAAGCATGGTTGGACGCGCCGAGTTCAGTTGCACGGTTAGCAACGCATGTGTAAAGGGTGTTTAAGGCATGAGAAGTAGTTTTCTCTCTCTCTTTCTCTCTACTGAATAAGTAGTTGTACCGTTCTTTGACTGTAATTAAATAATTAATTGCTCTAACAGCAAAATACACAACGTAAAAAGGCATTAGGGCTGATTTTTCACCTTTGGCAAATCTTTTGCCTTCAGTACCCGAGCCATTCAGCTGATGAATAGTAATGTCGTATGAATGGTTATTTATTAACGAAATTTATTCTTCAAAATCATTTTCAATAGCAAAATTTATTAAGGTGCTTCAGACCAATTGAAACTACAAGCAACAGCAACGAAATTTTTCAGTGCATGTCATTGGCCCTACATAACTTACTAACCGCGCCCTCGTATTGACTGATTGGCTTTTTTTTTGCTTCGCTTAAAATGACTTTCCCCTCAGACGATCGTGATTTGTTGATTGCAATATCCAAGAGGAACGTCATCACTGTTAATTTGATAACCATCTGCGCAATCGCGGAGAATACTTTTGGAGGCAAAAGTATGGCTTGCGCTTGCGTGGATGAGAAAACACAAGTTTTTTTTTTTTTTGTCTTTGTCGCCTTTGGTATAAAAGCACCCTTATGGTATTCACATCGAAGACTTCGGAGTTATTTTACTTCCGTCGTAATCAGGGTTCGTTGATTTAAATCAGCGTGATTCAAACCAAGTGATTTTTTTTGACTCATTGATTTTACAATGTTAGAAAGTGTTCTAAAAATGAAATATGTTGCAATTGCAACCACTGTTTCAAACAAAACTTCCTAGGCTTTCTGTCTGTGTGCATAACATATTTCATAAGGTTAGAATTAATTACTACTTTTTTAATTTTACAATATTCCTAAATCATCTTAACAGCAAAGCAAAATTCATTCAATCATTAAAATTAATATTCAAATTATCATTAACCATTTTGTGTTTTTTATCTTAAAAATAGTATTTTAGATCCATTTAATAAATGCCACACAATAAATAATTCATAATGATAGTGTTTAAAACAACAATTGTTAGAATTTAGTATATGTATCCTTAAAGTTTCATCCATGTCTTCTAATATATTAAGGTTTTTTCCTTCTAAAAAATTTTTTTATCATAGAAGTTTTCAATAAGGATATTTGATTAAAACAAAAAGTTTCAGTTTTTAGTAATGGTGTGAGTATATGATTTTACTAAATGGGTAAAAATATTTCAGGCTTTTTCATTTAAAAAATAGAAAAGTGGTTCAAGTACACTCAATGTAAAACATTAAGTAAACACAATTCTTACTTTTTTTCAGCTTTCAACAGCAAAATAATTCAGTTTAAATATGTTCATTTTCTCTCTGTTTATGAGTGTACTATTATTCCTGGTAGGGTTAAATTTCATTTGAGTTATGCATTTGTATTAAAATTTGTTTATCATTATTATTAAAAAATATTTATTGGTGCGAAAAAAACCTTAAAGTGTGTTTTTGCATATTTATTAAGATGCGATATTGTTTCTTTGAGTGTAACATATAATAAATATTCAAAATTTAAAGGGTCTTTTTAAAAATATCAAAAAAAAATTATTTAAATTTAAAAAATCCGATTTTTTTATTTAAAAAAAAATCACGAACCTTGGTCGTAAGACTGTTGCTATGGTTACAACCTAACAGCGATGACGTATTTGTTCGACAGTGCAATCATCAAATCAAGGTCGTTTGAGTGAAAGACTTTTAATGGCACAAAATAAAAAAAAACCGTCAATTAGTCAATACTAGGGCGGGGTTAGTAAGTTATGTGGGACCAATGAAGGGTTCTAAAAGGGTTCGTTGCTGTTTCACTTGGTTTGATGGCACCCTAAAGCTACCCTGATATATTTTGCCGCAAATCATAGAGTTCCTAGTATCATTTGCATTGCGCCCCTCCATTTTTTCAGTTTTGTTACAGAACTTTCCTCCTGAGTGCAGCGTTTAAATCTTTTCAAGTGAAATTTCCAATATCGTAAAATAGGCTTTGTTTATTGTTGAACCCAGAATTTTTATTGAAATGTTATCTGTTTGTGTGTCTTTATTGTAGTGAAAAATATCCATAAATGAGTTTTTCCTGCAAAAATGTTTTTACTAAAACCGTTTCCATAAATGCAGTGAATAGTAAAGTACATTATAAAGCGGGGAAAAGAAAAAGAAACAATCAAGCATATAGTCTTTAATAATAATTCAACTTTGTGCAAGGTTTTCTCCCCCCCCCCTCCCTCTCCTTTACATGTGTACTTTGTTTTGCTTTTTGTTTTGGTATTTCCTGCACTTATTTTATTTCCATTTTATTCTTTGTATTTTATTTTATTATTTTTGCAATTTTCATGTATTTTCACAGGTCTGGCATAGGTTCCTTTAATTTGTTGTTTTTTCTTGATTTTTTTTGTTAGTTTTCCTTTTTTGTGTCTATTTTTAATTTTTTCTCCCCCCCCCCCCCCCCGTCCCCTTCCTTTACATTTACTACAATTTGCCTATCTTTGTTTTGGTATTTTCTGTACTTATTTTATTTCCATTTTATTCTTTGTATTTTATTTTATTATTTTTGCAATTTTCATGTATTTTCACATTTTTATGCTTGTTGCCGTCTTTTTTGCTTTGTTTTTATTGATATTCCTTTTCACTTCCTGAACTTTCAACTGGATTCGTTTGTTGCTCTCTTATTGGTGCTTTCCCTGCTACTTCTAGTTCCACTTCACACTGTCTTCATTCTCATTGGTTTACAGTTAATTCTTAGGCTTTATAAGATTTGTTTTTGTTGTTTTGTCTGCTTCATTTGGATGTTTTGCATCTAGAAGCTCCCTGTCGCATTGAAAAAGGGATTCCAAGTGATCCCGAAACATATGTCTGCGTTTTAATGCTCATTTGTGCTTTAAATTAACGGGAAATTATATTTCTATTACATATAGTCTTTTCCAAAATGAAAGTTTAATGTTTTATCGTGTTTTAAACAAAAAATGTCTTAGTTCTCCTACTTTATTAAATTAAAACCAAATAAGAAAGTATTTGGTTGTCTGCAAGAAAGTATTTGATAATACTCCTACTCGCATTCATTCGACTGTTATAAACGTCAAAGCGGAAAGAATGCCATAGCAACGAAGGCCGAATCGGAGAAGATATTTTGATGTTTGAACAGGTGCGTTGGATTTCGTCTGCTATTTTCCTTTGTCTATAAAAAGATCGTATTTTATCTTACTCCTCTTTGTAGATATTAGGACTCAGGTGGATGAAAATAGAATACCTCTTTCGTAATCTTTCGTCCACATTTATTGCTTACAGAAATGAGCAAATTTTCTTCATTTTGACATCGTCTGGAGAAGTAATCATATACAATTACCATTTAATTGTATATGATTACTTCTCCAGACGTTGTAATTTGTTTAGATGGGTGACGTAGTAATTTTGAACCACGTCATAGTTTTTAGTATATTTGACTTAATTTAAAAATTAAGGGTAGAAAACTGATTTTATAACCTATTTAGCTGACTGCAGCACTGGACCTTTTAGTTTCTTTTTTTTAAGTCAAATATACTAAAACATATAACGTGGTTCAAAGTTACCCTGAATGACTGAAATGTCTCTGCAAATACACTAATGTGACGGGTTTTTTTTAGAATAATAATAAAAGTAAATGCAGTAATTTTCTGATTTATATTATTATTTGGCGCGGGAAATTCTTATGAATTATTTAATCATTTCTCAATTTTGACGCTTAGTTTCCCCCTAGATGGCGACACTTGATCTCTAATTGATGCGAAACTGCACTAACTTTAACTTAGCCGAGAGTATCCAAGCCAAACGGATTCTCACGGGCTCTTTAATATGCTTTACTTGTACTTTAATCATTTTTCCATTTTATAAATGAAAAAGCCTGAAATATTTTTACCCATTTAGTAAAATCATATGCTCACACCATTTCTAAAGACTGAAACTTTTTGTTTTAATCAAATACACTGATGGAAAAAAAAATCCCAACACCAAGAAATAATTATTGTAGAGTAATGAAATTTCAGAAATACATTTATATAGGTAACGTACGTAATTGATTACAATTTCAAGATCACAGGTTGATTTAAGCCCGAGAAGAGGCATTGTAGAAGTGAAATACAGGTACATTAATAACCGGTGTAACCGCCAGAATTTTGAATGCAAGCATACAGACGTGCATGCATTGAATCATACACGTGCTGGATGTCCGTTTGTGGGATGGAGTTCCATGCCTGTTGCCCTTGGTCGATCAATACAGGGACGGTTAATGCTGGTTGTGGATGACGCTGGAGTTGTCGTTGAATGATGTCCCATACGTGCTCAATTGGAGACAGATCTGGTGATCTGGCAGGCCAAGGCAACATGTCGACACCCTGTAGAGCACGTTGGGTTACAACAGCAGTATGAGGTCGAGCGTTATCCTGATGGAAAACACCTCATGGAATGCTACTCATGAAAGGCAGAGCAACACGTTGAATCTCCAGACTGACGAACACATTTGCTGTCAGGGTGCGTGGGATAACCACGAGAGTGCTTCTACTGCCATAAGAAATTGCTCCCCAGACCATAACTCCAGGTGTAGGTCCAGTGTGTCTAGGCCGCAGACAGAATGGCTGCAGCCGCTCACCTGGCGTCCTCCTAACGAACACACAGCCATCACTGGCACCAAGGCAGAACCGGCTTTCATCAGAAAACACAACAGATCTCCACTTCGTCCTCCAATGAGCTCTAGCCTGACACCACTGACGTCGCAAACGGCAGTGGTTTGCCGTTAGTGGAATGCACGCTACAGGACGTCTGGCTCGGAGCTGTCCTTGAAGTAACCGATTGGTAACAGTTCGTTGTGTCACTGTGGTGCCAACTGCTGCTCGAATTTCTGCTGTAGACGCAGTACGACTCGCTACGGCCTTACGCCGTACACGGCGGCCTTCCCTCTCAGAAGTGCCACGTGGCCGCCCGGAACCCGGTTTTCTTGAGGCAGTGCCTTCCCTTGACCACTGCTGCCAACATTCATGCACTATGGATGCATTCCTGCCAAGCCTTTCTGCAATCTCGCGGAAAGAAAACCCACCTTCTCGTAGGCCTATTACACGACCTCGTTCAAACTCAGTGAGCTGTTGATAATGGCTTTGTCGTCTTCTTAAAGGCATTGTGGACTAACATGAACTCACTACATCAAATCTCGACGCTAAACAACGCTCATGACCGTTACAGCGCATTTTTAAAGCAAACCTGATTTGCATCTTCCGTGTGTCGCTATTAGCGTCACACTGATCCGCCGAGCGCAAAATTTGAATCAACGTCATCTTTCAGATGTATAAACACGCCTGCCAAATTTCGTTTCTCTAGCACAACTCCTTCTTGGTGTTGGGATTTTTTTTTTTTCCATCAGTGTATCTTTATTGAAAACTTCTATGATAAAAAAATACTTTAAAAGGAAATAAACTTAATCTATTACTGGACATGGATGAAACTTTAAGGATACAAATTCTAAATTCTAACAATTGTTATTTCAAACAACAGTTCTTAGAATTATCTCACTCATTTTGAATTATCTATTATGTGGCATTTATTAAATGGATTTAAAATACTACTTTTAAGATAAAAAACACAGAATGGTTCATGATTATTATGAATTTTAATTTGAATGATTGAATGAAATGCTTTGCTGAAGAATAAGAGTAATATTGAAAAATTAAAAAAAATAGTAATTAGTTCTAAACTTATGAAATATGTTATGCACACAGACAGAGGGACCTAGGAAGTTTTGTTTGAAACAGTGGTTGTAATTGCAACATATTTCATTTTTACAACACTTTCTAACATTGTGAAATCAATGATTAAAAAAAATTCACGTGGTTTAAATCGAGATTAAAATCATGATTTAAATCAAGCTGATTTAAATCAACGAACCCTGCTAAGTACACGAATGACTAATTATCTTATTAGCAAAGATTAGAAGATGGCAATTAGATATTAGCAAATATAATTGAAAAGTAAGAAACATTTTTGAGAAAATATGGTTTGAATTGAAAACATGTTTTTCCCTTCTTAAGTACAAAAATGTATTATGTTTGAAATGCTCTTTTGAAAAGTGTAAAAAGTCTCCCGCAGTGTCACGAAGTTCAAAACATGAGAAGAATTTCTGAATTGCTTATAAAATAACAAAAGAAAATGTTGGTGAAAGAGAAATTTCAAAACAAGAGCTTCGTCACTGGTATTTTTATTCAAGCGACTGAGGCTCCTAAGTGAAAAGCAATTATGGACGTGGTTCAAATATTAAAACATGACTCGAATATAAGTATAAATTATGTAAATTACCAAGCTATTTACTTTGCATTTTACTCACCTACAGCCACTGAGAATTGCTTTTGAAAACTTAACAAGAAATCTTAACAAAGCCATTAAGTTTACATTTTACCTTTTGCCATTGTCTATGCCCTTAAATTAGCCACACGGAAACCTTCATCTCTTACAAGTGTATACTTAGAAAATATTTTTCACACTTCAGCAAAATTTTTCTTGTGGGTGTGGGCTTTATTGCTACCATTTTTAGCCTACTTTTGTATAAAAGCAAAAAAAAAAAGTATGAAAAAAGGCTTAATGCATCATAAAAATATCGTTAAAAATAAAGAAAATTCATAAATAAGTGAAGTAGTTAAATAAAAAATGAAAATTTTGAAAGTAGGGTTTTGAGATAGGGGGTCTGTCTGCCAGCCGATCCGGATGTCTGTCCCCCAGAAATGCCTTTTGAAGGAATTGTCCGATTCGAAAGATTTTTTTTTTTTTTTTTTGGCATTCGAAAGATTTTGGCGAAGACGGCTCTTTTTCACATTTTACTTTTTAATTTGAACAATTTTTCTTTCCATTTTGAACAGCTTAAAGACTCGTAATAAAACCTTGATTTAAGATCTAAGCTCTTTCAGACAAGCCTATGAAAATAGCACTCAATATTTTTTGATGTAAAAATTTTTTGTTCAGCTTTGAACAGTTCAAAAGAGTTTAACATCAGCGCCTACAGGGAATTTTCAATCCTATATAAATCACGATCTAGCGGACGGATTTGCTTGGCACAAACTTTATCAGAAAGATATTATGAGGTAGAACATGTACAGATACGAAGTTCATCAAGCACTGAAGGAGCCTATTTTCCGATGAAAGTTTTTGATCTGGAGTTTTAAGGATATTTCTGAATGAATTAATGAGTGAGTGAATGAAATAATGAACGAGTGAATGAGTGAATGAATTAATGGATGAGTAAATGAATTAATAAATGAATAAAAGAATTAATGAATGAGTGACTATTTATTAACCGTTGAAAAAGGTATATTTGAAGCTTTTAAAAACAAAAGCAAAGTGATAAAGAGAAAGAGAGATAGCCAGATAATAAATTTGATGATGGTGTACATGGGAAAATAGGTCTGCATATTTTCTAGACGAAATTTCTTGGTTTTTTTATTAAATTGCCGGTAAATATAAAAGCCATATAGTACTAATACATAAAGCGAGTTCTTTGTACCACTTTATAACCAAGTTGAGCGCACACAGGAGTGTGATATTTTTGAATAATACAAGTTCAAAGAGTGCAGAAAAGGATCACACCGCTGCAATGAGAACATATTATAACTGATTGGAATATTTAAACAAACCAACTTCAAGCTAAAACGAAAAACAAATAAATGCCTAATTTGATTACGTGTACAGTTCTGAATTATATGGATGAATGTGAGATTTGTCATGCTTAAAGTTCATTTTGATAAGAAGTGCAGAAAGATAATATATTTGTGTAATGTGTCTTACAAATACATTGAATTAAATCTTAATAACAAAAAAACTGACTGTTTTATAATAAGAGAATTGCCCACTCAGCGAGGAGTCCTTAAATGTGGCAACTATAACAAACACCAACCTTGTATTCCCTGGCTCCGTAATGCTGTAATGGTAAATCTAAATGCTTGACTTGATGTAATTTTTAGAGCGAAAAACCAACAAAAATCCCCTAGTAAAACAAAAAATTGCGATTACACCTAAACTTTAATAAGTTGGAAAAACTCACTCATTTACAAAAAATACTTTCGCTAGATATTCAAACTTTCAAAATTTTATTTTTTTCTCAAGATATTAAAGAGTACCTGAGTCCTTTTAATATTATCTAGCTCTTTTTTAAAGAAGATGTTAAAAGTATTCAGTCATTTTAATATTATCTAGCCTTGAATCATTAAAAATCCTTTAGGCTAGATATTCAAATTTTTTAAATTTTAATTTTTAGACAAGGATGTTAAAAGTATAAGAATCATTTTAATATTAGGAACTGCGTAATATATTCTAACTTTCATCGATGTCTAACCAAAATTATCAGAAATCTGCTCACATTGCATCCTTAAGAGGTTGTAGGTATAACTCAAGAAAAATGTTCGTTTTTCAATTTAAGAGTTTGGAAAGGTTTCCTGATGGCGCAGAAAACGAATAGATCGCATTTCACGAGCCAGCTCTCTCGTGTTTGCTCCGAGCGAAATCTTATCGGCGATGGAAATTTTCCGCTGGCGGACTAAGTGGATGTGTTTCGTTTACTGGCAAATGTATCGCGATCAGCGGAATAAGACCCGCTTTCATAGGATTATTTTTGATGCTTGGAGAGTGGCACAAAATGACGCAAATCAAAACACACATTCGGAGAACAGGAAAATATGGAGCTGTATTTTTGTAGGGTCCTTCAATATATTTTATTTGAAGCCTTCTGAAGTATTGTCACTTGTCGTATCCTCGCACGAAGAGAGGAAGAATGGGAGCGCTGCTCCTGAGTCTAATGGGGCACTTATAGGCAAGAGTCCGACTTCCGCCCCTTTTATTTGTGATCTTTTAATTTTTTTGAGCCAGCTTCCAGATAAGAGACCGTCACCTGGGGTTGGCACCACCAGAGGTATCGTTTCACTTGGAGGACATTGGAGTCACGACCTATTTAACGTGCACCAGCTCCCTTTAGCGTACACAGCCGTACAGGAACCAGCCGCGAGAGGTTGTCACCGTCCCAAACACTGACCTAAGTCGATGTTGCTTCACTTTCGGTGTTCTACGGGACCGAGCTTCTACCGACTGTTCCACTGCGGGACAGTATTGTCACTTTGTAGTTGTAAATGTAAGTAGGAGACTGTGATAACTTAGTGGTTAGGATGTCGGACTTGCAACCGAAAGATTGTGGGTTTGCTACCTTACCCGCTGAAGATCCACCATGTACACTTAGGGATAAGTGCACGTAAAATCCGTGAACTCTGAAGTTCCGAGGGTACCGAAAGATGAAGAATGTCCCTTCCCTTCACTCTTATGTCAAAATATGAAGGTGGCGTATGTGTGGTGGCGCAATCTGGTGTCATCCAATTACATATTGAGGCAAGTCGTACTTCCACCGTTGTGGTTCTCATCTATAAATGTAAGATGCTCCTTACTGTCTTCATTCCTTCTCGCTCTGTGAGGGGGAGCTTGGAAACCCAAGAAGCATTAGAAACAACAACAACAAAGGGAGTATAGACACAAATTATGCGTTGGTAGCCTATTGGTCAGAGCGTCAGACTTCCACCTGGAAGGTCGCGCGTTCGATACCCGCTAAAGACCCACCATGGACACTTGGGGATACGTGCATGTAAAATTCGTGGATCCCACTACCTCGCCCCGTGCGCAAGTACTCATAAGACCTCGGCTAACAGGTAGAAGTCTGGTGGAGAAAAGTACAGACAATAATCTTAAAATCCACTTAGAATTATTTTAAATGATCATATCAATGTAACTTTAACTATCAAAATCTCAACAAAAATCTTCATTTAAAATGTCTGCACTCGCTTATTAAAAGAAAAAAAAAACCTAGATTTAAGACATAAGTCTTAGTTTTATACCTTTTTAAAACGTACATTCACAAAAATACGGTATTTTATTGAAATCCAATGCAGGATATCCACTCATAAATACTAAACTAGTTCGATGCAAAGTAGTAAGACACATACATTCCTTGAAACGACAGCGGAGCACTTCTCTCTGCAAGATTAGGTTACAAAAATCTTTTTTTTTTTTTCTCCCTCATCCTGCATCGCATACCCCTTGCAGCACAATCATTTCGATTGCAAACCATAAAACTCCCATTTCGATCGTAAAAACGGAAGTTGAAAGGTTCATGTAGGTAATTACATATCATTAAATTTAAGGAAAATTTTATCATGTTTTCCCGATCTCGGCAAGAGGACAGGTTTATTTTTATTCCGGAAAAGGGAAAGCAATTCTTGAATTTCTAATCTTTTTTTTACTTTTCCCCTTGAAGGCGAAACCTGAATTTTAAAATTGTACTTTACATTTTTATAAAGAGTATGACTACAGTCAAAGATTTGTTGAAAGCTTTACTCACATGATACTTTTGTTGACTAAACGTTTCAGTTCGATGGTATCATTTTGATAACTCAAATATATTGATGAGAAAAGTTATTATACGATATTTCACATCGGAAAGTTATTGGTTGATGTCTTGCATCAGCCTGTCTGATGACTCTAATTTGTTGAATAAATGGTATGTACGCACATAGGTTTCGTTGGGGATGGGTCAGTTGCCCTCGTGATAACGCAAAAGGGTCGAGTTGCCCTCACCACCCAAATTCTAAACGACCGAGTTGCCCTCAATCCCCCTCTGGGACCGCTATCTAGGAATATGGGATACCTGCACAATGAATGACAGGTAATTGATGGATTTAAAACGAGAAAGCTTTAAAGTATATTCAAGAATGTCACTTGGAAAAGTAACCGAAGTATTCAGTAAGTAACTTGATTAATTGATGATTTTTTTCTAATCTATGAATATAATAATATTTGTATAATAATAATAAAACTCCCATGATTAGTTGTTCATTTAATCCATTGAAATAGTATAATGTATAGTACTCCAACATGTTATATCAGAAGAACTAGAGCTGCTAGGATAAACGTAATGCCATATTTGAATTCAATACATTAAGTTCATACAAAATCTGCTCCGAAATTCTTGGCCCCGAAATCAATTTTGACCAATGTTATTTTTCTTCCGTTTATTAGAGTACTTTAAAATAATAATTATTATCACTAGTAAAACGGATACTTAAAGGCATTATAAAGAGGTTTAACAACCCCTTTTGTTGGTCAGAGAAAGAGCCCCTCTTATAGGTATGATAAGAAAAGTGGCTCCCCCCCTCCCCCCCCCCCCTCGTGAGAGGTGAAGTAATGAGTGCAACTGACCCTCGCCAGTTTACTGATAAGAAATACTTTGAGGGCAACTGACCCTTTTGCTTTGATTGACAGGTGAGTGGGGAGTGCAACTGACCCTCGCCCGTTTCGTTTTGTATCATATGTTTTTATGCTGTTATGCGGTATGTTGAGAAAAAACATCAGCATATACAGTAAAACCTGTAAAGTTGTCCACCTTCTTCACTTTACCACTCATCTTAGACCTCTTTACCACTCATCATCAACGGAATTATCCCTTCACCCTCTATAAGGTGACCACCTGTCTAAGTTGACCGCAAGTGGTCAACTTACACAGGTTTCACTGTATATATATATATATAATATGTATGAATGTTCAATCAAAGTTCTGGACAACAGCACATATAATTTAAAATTAAGAATCAACGTAAAATTAAGCAAACTTTGCAGGCACGTGTCTTGAGGTTACAAGAGAGCTCTTTTTTCAGTGCAGAGGAGAGAGCTTCTGGAGGGAAAACATCCAACTGCGGCAAATCATTTCATGTTAATTTTATTAAAATTAATATTCAATACCGTTGTTGACTTTGTATTGTAGACTTGGAGTGATTTTTACTTTTCTCTGTCAGTGACGAAACATAGTTCATCCAATCGCGTTATAATACATTTAGATTTCATGAGTGGAATCGCTCTCTTTTTCTCAGTAACTGGAGAGCTTTGCCACACACGCCTGTTAAATCCTCAGATAGTTGCATAGTTGTTCATAGTTTTGTTATCAGCGAGCTTTGTAGTTTATTTTTGCGTACCACGCAAGTTAAATCGATTAATCCTTTCAGTCACAGTGATGCCTGAAATCATGACGCATCAGCATATTATTCACTTTTCCACCTTCTGACTAGGGGCTCGATACCCGACCCGCTGAAGACCCAATACGTACACTTGGGAGTATGTGCATGTAAAATCCGAGGGCCCTGAAGTCTCGAGGCAGTTCCGAGGGTACCGGAGGGTGGAGAATGTCCCTTCCCTTCGTTCTTAGGTAAAAAAAAGGGAGGTGGCGTATTTGTGGTGGCGTTATCTGGTGTCCTCCAAATACATCATGAGCCAAGTCGTACTTCCACCGTTGTGGTGCTCATCTGTAAACGGTAGTGCTCCTTACTGCCTTAAATCCTCTTCGTTCTGCGAAAGGGAGCTTGGAAACGCAAGTGGCATTAGAAACAAACAATAACAGGAATCATCACTGCTTTTGTTTGGCCCGTAAAGCTGCCACTGATACCTAGTGAAACCATTAAATTTAGTATGTTCATGTATACATAACTTTTTTTTCGTTCGGCATTTAAAGACGTATTTGATAGATAACAGTATGCAACAAATTTGAACTTTTTTTTTGTCCTTTAGATGAAACTATGTGATTCTAATTAAACAAAAGGTGCTTAATTCAAATATCCAAACCAAAAGTGTCCATCACGTAAGATTTTTGCTGGAGACCCACTTTTCATATTTATACAATTTGGTTATGGAAGAATATAACTGCGGCTCACTTATTAAAAACACAAACACAAAAAAGATTCTTTTGGCCGTTTCATCTTGTGGGCAACTGTTGGTGTGCCCTGATAACAGATTAGCAATATTCAATTCATATACTTCCATTCTATTGACCGCTGAAACGCTTTTAAAACACAGAGATTTCCTAATGAGTCCTTTCCCCAGTCCCACATTAATTACGCCAAGGTTTTGAGGAAAGAAGTCTATATGGGAGTCCAAAAAGTGTAGTTTTAATGAAATATAGCAACCTAATAATACACAAGCATTTTATCATGTCACCAACAAGATTCTCATAATTTTCAGCTTTCTCATTTCCAAGGAAACGTGAGCACACTTATTTAAAGGCCAGCCAGGCAGATTTTTTGGCTTCTCACTGTTTGTTTTCATACTCTTCATCATGAAAGGACTTCCTTAAGTTGTGGGCCAATAAAAATCCTTTCTTTTAGCTTTGCCTCACTTAATTTTGTTATTTTTTTTTCTGAAATGCAAGAAAGCCTGTTCTGTCTCTGTCCAGAGCTTTTACGAATATTTCGATAAACCATGTTTAAAATACAATTGTGGAAACGAGGCACATTGTAGATTCACAAGTGGCTCATTTGATATGCTTTTGCCACTCACAATTTTGAAATTTCCTTTGTGTTTGCAGAATATGCTACAGAAATGAATAGGAAAACAATACTTAGATGGAAGAGCACTGATAAACAAGGTGCCATTCTGCTGAATTGCGCTCATGTCCTAATGCTTTAAAGAATACATTCACATCACAGCAGCATGCTATTTTTTCTTTCTCCGCAAAATAGTCTACAAAATGTTCTTGTCATCTTGTAAAAGACTCGAAACTTCGAGAAGTAGATAAAGCTTTTGTTGCCAAAAATGTCTCTAAAGTAACCCAAGCTCATTAAAAAGTCTCTAGAATGACAACGATTTCACTGTCAATGAGAAAGATATAATTTATAATAAATTGAGTCGATAAATTACGAAAATAGGCACATTTATCCAGAAAATACGTAAAAAGTTAAAATGTGGAATTTTGGGAAAATGGTACGTGATAGGCAAAAAATAATTGCAGATTCGTAATTTTCAGCCAAAAATACATAAGAAACAGACATTTTCATCCAACGGACATTTTTCGTGTTGCACAGTGTAATCAATTTTATTAAACTCGGTAGAATTTCCTCAGAATCGTCTGTGACTGAAAGGGGTAATTCAAAAGAATAGCTGCATTCACCATCAAGATAAAAATTAAAAAAAAAAAAAAAACTCACATTTTGAAAGCTTGTTACAGTACGTCCAAAAAAATAAACGTAATGTTCTCGTAACTTTAAATAGCAGTCAGTCAATAAATGGTCTGAATTTAAAAAGAAAACTTCCGTGGTGGATTGATAGGTTTTTTATAGTTTCAATAATAACCTCTTTATTCCAAGTGTACCCAACGATGTACATTTTAAAGTAATGTTTATTAACGACTGTCTGTGCAAATCGAAAGCTAAAACACCCCATTGTTTTTGAAAGTAATCAACAGATAGTTTACTTCGCTTTAAACATGGAAATTGGGCATTCATTATTTTAAATTAATTATTAATTAAGATAAAAAATAATGTTTTCAGTTATTTTGTTTCGTAATCATATTTTAAATCAGATAACCAAAAAGTTGCGTTAAAACTGTTTATGCTTAGTTCTGGGGTTTGAAGAGGATAGAACACATTTGCTTGTTTTTATGATTATTGTTGTCGCTCTTTTGCACAGCCAACCGGCACATTCCTAAACGTCAAAAACAAAGTGAGAGGAAACAACATTTTAAGTTTAAGGCTTGCAAAAACTTAAATCCTTTCTTCATCAAAATTTCAAGTGATGAACTTTTTTTTTTTCAGTTACAGACACAATGAAAGGGCTTCTTCCTGTGCATTTTATTTTAAAAAAATAAATATGTGGCTTATATTTAGCACAGTTTCGGAGTGAAAAGGTGGCACCTCATACCGTAATAAAATCAATGATAAATCAATAAATAGGGCTTCACTTTTCCTGATACTTTCAGGGAACATTTTTAAAGATTTATTTTACTACTTAAGCCAATAAAAAAAATATTTCTGGTTTTTCAACATTTTTGGGTGCTGGCTCCCCTTAAGCGATGCTCCCCAATACGTAAATCGCAAACCCCTCTTGGGTTAATCAAACAGTTTGACTAAAAAACTATAAAAAAGTAATGAAATCTGGGATAAAAAGGTGGATAATGTTCGGTATGATGCGATGAAGTCTTAGGAAACGATTGACAATATTACGAAAACTAAGTACGACAAATCTAAATTCTATAAATCTTATATATTAAAACTCGATAGTAAACAAGCGCATGCTCTTATTAACCCTTATTCTCATAAAGTAGCATATATGCTACCTGGGGTTTTCCCCTACTTTCTAATTGTTAACAAATAGAAAGTAGGGGGAAGCCCCAGGGAGCATATATGCTACTTTTTGAGAATAAGGGCCTTCAAATAATAATGCAACATACTCGCTGACGTCACTTAACAGATATAAAGTAGGGGAAAACCCCAAGTAGCACTATTCTACTTCATGAGAATAAGGGTTAAATACATCTAATACCTTATATATGTTTATACGTTTGTTAGATGCATCTGTTTATCTATGTCGCAATATCTCACGAACGGCTGGGAGTTACGAGTTGAGTGAGGTATCAAGAATTTCGAAACTTATCAAGGAAGCCATTTTGCATAATCTCATCGCTGTGAGACTTTAATGAGTGGAGATATTTGTTAAAACATCAATAATTTCAAAAGCGCCGTCTTATTTTATGTCCATTGTCGCCATTTCAATAATGCAGTTGCCGTTTCAACCAATCAAGTTCTAATCAAAGTTTCTAGCTTTTTGAGGCATCACTCTATTTGCCATTCAGTAATTCAATGTGCGTGAATTTTGAGGCATCGCAGGTGGCATTCAATTTTTCGTATGTGAAAATATTAACTCTTGTATTTGAATAACCAAAGACATATCGAATAGTTGCTACATATTGTTCCTGATAAATTTGAAGCACAGACGATATTGTATGGCTTATTTGTAGTGTATTTAATGTGATATGTCGGGTGGCGGCTGGATAGTCCTTAAGAACACTATATATTTTTTAAAAGGTTTTTAAAACTTGTGCATCGCAGCTAATTCACAACAAAAAAACTGCAGCGTATTACAAGATATTTATTTAAAATAATTCTTTTGTTTCTTCTTCGATGAATTTATGTTACCAAATTTATACTTTGTCATGTTTATATTCTATTTCATTAACTGCATTTTCTCTAAACAAAAGGATTTATACAAAACTAGTGAAAAGTAACCAATATACACAGTCCCACAATGTGAGCTGGAACAGGCATTCGAATCGTTGTTAAACCGCTGTAACAAATGTATTGAAGTCGAAGGAACTTATTTTGAATGAAAATATTTAGAAAAGATATAATTACTAATTTTTGTATTATTTTATAAACTTAGTCTTAAAAATTCTTTGACGCACTGTATACTTCAAAAATGCTTCTATGTTTGGTTTCATACTCTTTTTGAAGTAGATTGAGTTCAGCATCATTTCACTTTTCTTCCTTTGGAAATATAAAATTTTTGCTGTAACAAATAAAAATTTAAAATCAATACTTCCACTTAAAAAGATTTTTTATATAAAAAGAGCTCAACTTAGGTTTTTTAGTTTTATTTTACTAAAGTAATGTTTCCAACGGAAAGAATATATTTTTTAAAAAATAATAAAATTCTCTTATCTAATAATAAGCTTAAAGTTAGCTCTTTATTAAAATATCGCTATTCAAAGTAATCATTTGTGCATAAAAAGGAATAATGTACTATGTACGGTAAAAACATTTTAAAAGAAGTTTTTGTTTGCTTTTGGAAAAATATGAATACTTTTGACAGAAGTGGCACATTTTAATATCACGTACTTAAAAGAAATTATTGCATACTGCATATAAAAGAAGTTCATATTAAACGAAATTTAGCTATCATTTCGTAGAAAATTCAACATTTTTTTGCACTAAATCCTCAGGTTTTGTTTAATCTTTACTTTGAAAGCAGCATCGTCTCTTTATCTGTTTTTGAAAGAATTACAAAATATGTTTCATTCAATTTTTCTTCAAAAATGATTGATTCTCGGTGCGAGAGAAAAAACGGGTGTTTCATATATGAATACACAATTACGTTTAACTGTAAGATAATGCATAGATCTAAAGCTATATTTTATCACATTATGAATTTATTTTCCCTTAAATTCTTACCCCGACGCTTACAACATTCTCCAACATCAATCACCGGAGAGCTGCCACCGCCAAATCTAAGAATATGAAAAAACTCGAAGAATTCAATCCTCTAGTCATAAAACGAAGGGGAAAAAAATTAAGAAAAAAAAAGTCGTTTGAAATATCAGCAGCAATGAAGTGAAATGAACGTGAATGATAAATTATTGGGAAATGGTAGGGAGAAAAATATTAGTCACACAAAAGGAAGAGATAAATGCTTATGGTAGATAATTATTTTTTTTTTCTATCATGTACAGAAGTTATTTCTGAAAATGGTGGTGGCGATCCAATGTTATCCATCATTGGATTTTCGTTTCTGATACAGTCTAATGTCTTTCCTCCAGTAAAGGGACTAGGTATTCTGCAGTCTAATAAATTTTCAACCAATAGTAGATTATAAATGAAAGGGAATTAAGGGGGAAACTTATAATTCAAAAGGAAAAATGTTAATATGTACGTTAATGAAATACGAAGTATGCCAGAATTGAGAAAATGAGTTAAAGTATTGAGATATGTTATTCATTTAAATTGAGTTTTAAATCAACTGGACCTGAATGAGTATCAAACTTGTAAAAATGAGCAAATCGTCGGCACACTGTAAAAATTTTGCGTTTAGTTGCCACCATTTGTGGTGTTACTGAACACGAAGTTTGGTCTTCAGTTGGTGTAAAGTTGAAAATGATTCTTTTTTTTATGTACTTTACATTATTTATATGGTTGTTTAAAAAAGAATAGACAGTATAACGTTTCTTAGCACTTGAAATGTGTTAACTCCGTGGCTCATCGAATTCTCATTACGATTGCTCATTTCCATGAAAACTGGATCAATGAGCACTCGCAATGAACTTTCGAAGCATAGGATGAGTTGAAGAACATCATGTGCTAAAAAACATTCTGCTGTCTGTATTTCTTTAGACAGACACTGAAAAAAAAGTAAAATACGTCAGAAAATGAATCATTTTCAACTCTACATCTACTGAACACCAAAAATGGTGTTTTGTAATACCAACATTTTTTTACATTGTAGAATTGAAATAAGCAGCTTGTTTCTGAACGTACGATCTTGCGTCCATTCACAGCAAAGTTCAGCATTAAATACACCAATTGTTTTGAAACATCTCTTGCTTGTAACTACTTGCAGGTGTAAATTTTACTTACACACACATGGATTGTACTTTCTGTTTTTCTAGGATATGTTTTGTCTGTTTTTCTAGGATATGTTTTGTCAGGGATCTGGAGCAGCCCCTTTTTTGAGCTGCTCCCGCCCCGCTCCATGCTCCTAATAATTTTAACAGATCATATTATATATCTTTCTTTTTCTGTTAGTTAATCGTCTTTTTGATAAAAAATAGTAAAGTTTTTCAAAAATCGGAGCAATGGAGCACAGCACTTTCCTTTGTTTCGGTTCCGTTCCAGTCTTGAGCAAAATCTCGACTCTTTGCATCCGTAATTTCCCCCCCCCCTCCCCCCAAGATTTAATAAAATCCATCGAGTAAAAAAAGTTGTTTCCATGGCAACCTGAATTCATCACGCTCAAGTTACTTTTCACTGGGAAAAAAAAGAAAAGGTAAAAAAAAAAACGAATACACTCTATAAGCAATTTTTATTAGAAATTACGAGGTGAATGACCCCACCTCACTCTTCTTATGAAAAAAAAAATATTTTTAAAAAAAAAAAAAAAGGGTAAAATTCAGCAAGAATCACCCACCAAAAGTGAACGCCCATATTTTGCAGGTTTGGATACTTCAAAGAAACGCAAAAAATACAGAGCTATAAAATGTAATACCACTTTTCCTGTATCCATTGTTTTTATGTTCATATTATTTACTGAAGTGTCAAAATATTTAACGATCGGAAAACGATAAACCTTTTCAAAATGCTACTTTTGATGACACTTCAAATATGTAACGAAAATCAATGTACACAAATCACACATATGGTGTCTCCCTACTTCCAATCATTAACAGCGTGTGTTGCAAAGTACCCAAAATTACCAAAGTTTCCCGGGGATAAATCTTTAAACTTTTATAATTATCGATTTATCCAATTCTCGGGAGAAATACTCAATCACGATATATTTATTGGCCGGAGATGTTTTTTTAAGAAATGAAAGGAAGCTATTAGGAAGGGAGTCTGTAATAGAACATGTAATGGGAGTGGATTAATTCAATAAATAGCTCTTTGCAATTGCTCAGATGGAGAATTCCTGCTTGCATAAGCTTTCGAATGAAAGATCAGTTTTGGGAAATGCGCGAATGATTATGAATGCTTATGGGAAAACATTTTGCTTTTGTTTAGTTTTATACTATTTCAGCCGGTTACTGATTAGGGTCAAACAGTAGCGTTTCCACAAGCAAAGTTGAACCTTCTATTGACAGGTGTACCAACTAGATGTATTATGCTGTAAATACTTGTGAGTAGAACACTCTCACAAGTACGGAATTATGTATTATGGTGTAAGTTACAATTAACTTACCTTGCATATATTGAATGCCTTGCGTATAATATACAAACAAATGGAGTCTGTCAGTGTAACTTTGATCCATGGGGTAAACTTTGAACCACGTCATATTTTTGTAATATGTTTGAATTAATTTGAAAATTAAGAATAGAAAACTGATTTTATAACCTATTTCGCTGAGAGCAGCACTGGACCTTATAGTTTCGCTTTTTAGTCAACTATACTAAAAATATTAAGTTATTCAAAGTTATCTCCCATGGTTCAAAGTCACCCTGAATAACTGTAGTTCATCTTTTATAACTCCTTTAACATCTCTAAATAAAAACAAAATTAAGTTTTTTATCATTTCTAAAAAAAAAAAAAGGTTTACCTATTGTGACTGATTTGTGGCTGCTTTTGCATTTTCAATTTTTATTAATTTTAATAAAAAAATTCAAAAATGCATGCATTTTCGATTTGAAATATGTCCTTATAATAAACAAATAAACAGCGCTCTTAAATAAAACGCAAAAAAATATGTTGACTAATCTACTTGCATCTCTCTCTCTTGTTTCTTCCCTCTAAAACACTACCTAAAATCAGTAAAAGGTAGTTACAAATATTTATTCAAATCTCTGTAGGCAAATACAACCAATCTTTGATCCCTATTTACTTGCTCAATGAGCAAGTAAAGAAGTACAAATTAAACAAGTACAAAAGTAGAAATTAGCGATATGAGCAATGCTCATATCGCTAATTTGTAAAATTCTGAATTCTCCGAAGAAAATATGAGTAAGGGTAAAGTGTTTCTGTACTTTTATTCATTCTAGTAATATTTAGCCCAGCAGTTCTTTTCTTTTACCGTTTGTACTGAAAATAATTACAGTTGGTTATACGATAGGGTTACAAGAGAATGATCACTTAAGCAGTTTCATTTTTGAAAAATCGCATTATTTTTTTAAATATGTAGCATTTGATGCATGACAATAAAGGAATCTTTTCTTGAATAAGTAGTGTTCTAAAACTGTGGGGTTTAAAATGGCACGGCCTCAGGTGGTTTTCGGTGTGCCAATAAAAAGTGGTCAATGATCAGTAAATGAAACTCAACTTTGCAGCAAAAAACATGTAAGATTGTGATTCTAATCATCATTCAGGTGTCAGCCTGGAACGGCATGAAAGAAAGCTTCCGTCGGTCAATCCATCTTGAAAAAATCATTTGAAACCTTATTTTTGTAAGAAACATTTATGCACTAATCCGACCCGTTGGTATAAGTACCGACTGTCGCTCTGTTGTCAGTTCACTCACATCTTTCTTGTTGTGTGTTAAGCGTTTTTTTTCTTTTCTTGTACTGATGAAAAGGCTTCATTGTAACCTCGAAAGAGCTATTTGCTTTATTATTTTGACAATTTGTGCTTTGTTTTATTATTTACGTTGTTTTTCCCTTGTACTGATATTTTATCACAAAGCATTTTTGATCATTGTGCTTGTAAAGGGGAACAGTATTTTGTACGTAAGGAAAATAACCACAACTTCTAACATGACAATAGCCTACGATGACTGGTCATAAAATATATTTCCAGAAACAAACTTACCATCAGTAGTTAGGCAACACAGGAAAACTTTATTGTCCAGATAAATTAATTATTTTTCCGAGATGCAGAGAAGGAAAGATACAGTAGAAGAAAATGTGGTGGGTAACAGATGTGGCGCTCAGTGGATAAGAAAGATTCTTGAAATGTATGATAGCAAAGGAGCAGATAGATAATCAATGATGAAGATATCGTGAATCCGAATCGATATCCCCAGTGCTGTTGCCTTCCGTGCGAAATGTCCGCTGTCGAAACAATGTGTGACGAATTTGCTGGTTCCCGCCGTCCACGGATTGGAAGCTGATAAATAAATACGTGATGCTTCATTTCGTCGCATCCTCACGCCGTTGATGAATCCAGAAATACTTGACACGTAACTAAAAATTCAAATTTATCCGTTTACACAATAACACCCCTCCTAACGGACACCCCTCTAATGTGGGCGATTTTTGATGTCCCCGAGCGCCTAAAAACCTCTCTCTAAGGGACGCCCTGAATGCATGGATATAAGAATAACAGGATGGAACATGGGAAGAACTTCTTGAAGCATTTACTGTAACCGAGCCGCCATCTTGGTCACACCAAGAATTGCTATTCGTGTGCTGACGATAACGGGAAATTTAATTTTAATCACACGAAATTTACGAAAGAAGTATACGTTAGCGTAATATGTCGTTAGCTACGTAAGGTACGCAATATATATGTATTAATAAACCTCAAGGACATTCGTTTACAGTGTTGATAATTCATTTCAATCAAACGGAAATTCAAGTTATGCAATTACTTGAATATAGATGTAATAAAACAAATATACTAGCATCTGTTTTAAATGATGGTTGTTTTGAAATGGGCAGAAAAAGGGGAGCATCGACGGGGGAGCGGGTCGCGACCAACGAGACCGAACTCTCCCAGAATGCGTCGGATATTCGGTATCCGACCGTTTGTTAAATATCTAGAAACCGTTCTGGCCACTGCACGAAAGATCCGGATAGCCGGTATGTCAAAATATTTTTTTAAATTAAATTAATGAGCTAGTTTTGAGAATATATGCAACTTAAAGTTCTGTGGAATGCTTAAAAATATGTGTAGAATTTGCAGGTTTCAACTGTCATATCCGGATATCCAATATGGATCGTTAAACAAGGAGCACCGAATGTCCGATATCCCACAAAATCAATATCCGGATCCTGACCTCGTCCCCCGGCGGAGAATTACTTGTACAAGTTTTTAAAAACCTTCATAAGTAATTTATTTTCATAAATACTGAAATGACCGTATTCTATAAAAATCTATACCTATAATACGATGCACAGAAATATTTGTTAATTTTCATAAATCAAGAACATAATATAAAACAAAGTTGTTTTAAGCGGTATTTTTAAGTTTCCTAGATGGAAAATAAATACAGCAGTACTATCAGTAAAAAAGAGAAAAGTAAAGCGGGGAAGATCTTCATCCACACCAAAAGCCTTTCGTTTTCAATCAAAGGCGGCCATATTGGTCACACCATAACAGTTACTTCAATCGCGACAATGCTGTTAGATAGGCCGTGTTCCCTCCTGTTTTCCTACCTCCATGCCTGAATGACGGACACGGACACTGTTACGGAAATAAGTGATATTAATAGAATTTTGATTGCAGACACTATTGCGGGAGGAAAAATATAGAACTAAAGAATTAACTAATTGAATATCGAGAAGCCAAGTTTGGCACAAATTATCTGAATAGTTAAGAAATTGTAGTTACAGGTACCTTGGGTCAGGTCCTCATGCACCGCGAAGAATTTTTTTTTAAATTCGACTTTGTTCTTTTTTCATTTCAATTTTAAACAAAACTGTTGATTTTGGGTTTATCTCATCGCAGAAATGTCCCACGTTTTCGATTTTTTTCGGCATATGAATGCTCGTAAAAAACTGCACAAGTTGATTTTTTTTGCAGTTCGTAGGACAAATAGAACACGCGCAATGTTCATGTAAAGTAGTTTTCGAATTTTAAAACGAGGCTTACCTCTGAATTTTTCTGCTCAATTTGCGTGTTTTCGCCAAAATAAATAGTACTTTTGTCGTCAACTAGATGATTTCTGTTAACCAAAAATTGAAAAAATGCTATTTTATCTTTATTCATGCCGTTTTATGAGCGAAACAAATTCTAAACATTCATTTCATTTTTATAGGGTCAGTTGGGGTAATTGTAAACATGGGGTAATTGTAAACAACCTTCATAACTACACTTGTGGTGGTTTTAAAAACTTAACTGCTTGTGAGTGATAAACTGGAAGCATAGGGAAGACATTGAGTAAGTTTCGAAACAACTGTGCAGGTGTCACTATTGTTTGAAAACGGCAAGTGCAAAAAATTGTTTAACACAATTTAGTGATCTTACATTTTCCTCTCCAGATCATCTACAAAAGCGATGTAAGCGGTTTCAACCATTTTTATTTGTCATATGAAATGCTGCTAAAAACATTTAATTATGAATTTAATCTTCCCTGTCATTTTTCATGTGCAAGTTAAGTGTTTACAATTACCCCATATATTTCATACTCTGGAGTAATTGTAAACGCTTAAATTTATCCTACTTCCAATATTTTGGAGGGACAATAAGTATTATATTTTGATGTAAATTACACTTTTGTGTCTATTTTACGTAACTGCTGTTGTTGTTGCTAATGCTACTTGGAAATCCAAGCCCCCTTGCAGGGCGACCATGAATTAAGGAAGCTCCTACTGATTATTAATGAGCTCCGTTAGAATGAAGTAAAACTAGCTCAGAGGGGCTTAATGATTTTGAACCAGCTCCCAGATGAGAGATCGTCCCCTAGGTTGGTCCCTCAGCGGAAATTATTTCTAACTTGGTGGACATTTGAAGCGACGATGTATTTTACGTGCACAGCTCCATTTAGTGCACTCGGTCTGTGATTAATCAGTCGCAGGTGGTGGTCACCCTCCCAAGCGTTGACCACGGCCAGTTGTGCTTCACTTTCGGTGTTCTGTGGGATCAAAGCTTAACCGACTGATACACTGGGAGACGAATTTTACATAAATTTGTCGCATTACTTGATTTTTTGCAAGATATTTCGCGTTAAATGATCTGAGCCGACTCATAACAGAATTCAGCGGACCACATGCGGCCTGTTTACCGCAGATTGAGAGCCATTGCTCCGGAACTTCTTAAGCCTTCAAGCAGACTGTGTATGAAACAATTTTCTATTTGCATCAACCTTATTCGAAAATAAATCGTTGTTACCCCAGATCTCTGGTGTAATTGTAAACACGAGCTAATTCACTAACAAATAGCCATAAAGTCAAAATTTTCGTACACATTTACTCACAAGAAGTACAGTAGCGGCTACAATGCTCACAATTTTATCTCTGAGTTCATTCAAGAGGTAGGGAAGGATCCAAAGTTAAAACATTGAAAAAGCGTTTACAATTACCCCAACTGAGTCTACATATTTTGTCTAACTGCAGACGAATTTTAATTACTTTACCTTGATGTTGATTCTCCTTTACGATTAATACTTTTCCTCCGGTAAAAACTAGGTTGGTAGGTTTTCGATATCGCTTATTTTTGATGAAATTTAAAATTTCGACAATTGATGATAACTTTTTTCGCCGCCCATCCAGTTAATTGTTGTCAATACATTATTTTGCGCTTCGTAACTTTTCCAAACCGCACCAATAATCCTGTTCTCATTTAATTCAATGCGTGATTTATATTATAGGATCATGGCGCATTTGCGTTATGATTCCATTACTATATTGCGTTTTGGCGATATTATGATTCATGTTAAATTTTAAAGTAGCGGTTTTGATTGATTCCATATTTTACACAAGTGATTTATTTTCTAACATTTATTAAATTTTGGTACTGTCTAGTTGGAGCCATTTGGACAGAATTGAATTATTTCTTTCTGTCAATTTAAATTTCCCGCATCAGAGTTGGTTCAGTACTGAACGTTTTATAATTTAAATGTGCATTTGCCTTTGGAAATAATGGTTTAATTTCTTTCGTTTTTATCTGAATTTCATGAAAATAATATGTAAATGAATTTCCAGGGAATATTTTGACAATTTTGCCAGCGGGATTTTATGGAACGGATGTCCTTATTTTGATGGGGAATTTAAGTGGTCTGTTGGTAATTTTAGGATGTGTAGCTCTTAAAGGTCTGTATTCTGATGGGAATTTTTAGTCACTGACGTCTTTATTTTAATGACGATTTTTTTTGACTGGTGTCATTCTATTAGGAATGATTAGGAATAGTTGTCTTTATTTACATGTTGGGCTTTAAGGAATGTTTTCTTTATTGTAGTAGAAATGTTCAGGTCACTGTTGCTCTTCATCTGATGGGCATTTTTAAAGAGAATTCTGCTCTTTTTCTGATGGAATGTTTAGATGTATTGTGGTCGATATTGTAATTGCAATTTTACGGACTCTTGATATCATTTAGGACAATTATCCCGCTGCATATCTGCATTTTAGTTAGTGTTGCCCTTACTCTAATACCAATTTTTATGAACTGTTGTTGGCATTTTAATGTGGATTTTTATGGACTGTTATTTTTTGGTTTTAAAGGAATTTTTTTAGGCTGTTCTTTTTTATGCAATCGTGGGTTTTTAATGATTTTTACTGTTTAAATTGGATTTTTAAGGACTGTTTCAAATCTCCTACTTGCATTTTTTACGAACTTTTTTCCTTATATATATATTTTCAACAGAATGTTGGACATGCGTCACTTGGCCTGCGAATGATGCAATATTGTACCGCGCAACGCCTGGCATTTCAGCTAGTTATTAATAAGTAAAATACAAAATTATGAGAAGAAGTACCCCAAAAAAAAAAAAAAAAAACAAATAGCGTAACATTTTGGTGTAGCCGCTTTGGGAACTGATTGACCCTCTAATTCTCAACTCCGCCTCAACGCGGACGACGGTAATAAAACTTGGGCATCAGAGGGTTAAATCATTTCACATGTTAATGAAGTTTAGCAATATAGTCTCTTGCCCAATAGATTCTGAAATTCTGGTGATGTTTATTGCGCAGCTATAAAATATGCAGGGTTCCCAGCGGGGGGGGGGGGGGGGTTATGGTGCAGATAGGGCCATTGAAATTTTTATGGGGTGTTGTTTTCAGGGGGTTGGCTGATGCTGTGGGTCAGCGGTTTTTGGGGATCTGTAGCCTTGTTAGGAGGTGCGCCATCGTTCTGACAGGCGGGGTGCTCTCCTAAAATCGGCATCAACAATTTTTGATGCAATACCAGGAATCACGGATCTTCAAGTAGCCGATACTCGACGGTTTATGCCCTGTAAAATATTCTAATAGCTCAATAAAAATTCGTTTTCCCTTCTAATTTTGAATCTTCTTTCACTGTTTTCTTTATAAAATGATCGTAGTGCGAATGTTACTGCCATAACTATAAAGGGTTGCATTATTCTAAACACTATGAAGAGCCTGTAATTAATATTTATTCAAATCGAGAATTCCATTATAATACAGACATGTTCATTTAAATGTTCTCCTACGAAGTAAATTGCCCGCCATTTTTGCTCGATGTTTTGCGCTATCCTGTATAGAAAATGTTCTTTTTTCCTTCCGCACGATCTATTTATTTCATGATATTGAAGAACAACTACTGTTGTAATCAATTTTATACATCTCACAATTTAATTAGGAGCTTAATTTGAAAGCAATACTTGCAAAAATTATTAGGAAATGATCCTTCCGATTTATAAGAGCTTTTAAGATTGAAATAGTCACTAATTAAGCCAATCATTCTTATTACTCTTCTTTAATTGAACTCAAAATCGTACACAATGAAACATAAACAAAACAGCACGCTTTCAAAGGCCATGTGTGGCGACCTCTAGAGATTACAAGTGGACCCGCAACATTATCAAATGGATAGGTCTTTATTTTAACGAAGGTATCAATTTGAATATTGTTAAATTTTGCACAAAATTATTCCAAAAATCGTTACAAGCCGGTATAACCGATGTAAAAAAATTGGTATCGTAATATTGAAATTAAAAAGCATTACCCACGCTAAGAACTGAATGAAAACATATCTTTCCATCGAAGTTGAGGAACTGACTTTTAAAAAAAAATCCGGATCTTATTCTTTGAGTTGAGCTGTAATGATTTCAGGTTCTGCTGTCTCTCCGACGATCTCAAGAATCGTAAGATTATAGACATGCATCATAAACAGACACATTACTTATAGTCTTCCGCATGAAAAAAGTTTGCCAAAAATAAAAGCATGTTACTGCTAACAACAATAAACCTCGACAAAGGTTGAGTTTAACGTTTTCTTTGAATAATGTATGAACATTTACGGGCGAAAATAATTGCACATACTTAGCTCAAACTATCGCCCGAGTCGGAAAAGCTTGAGATATGTGATGATTCCTTACATAAGAGGTGCCGACGAGAGAATGCATGTTATTGCCCATGAAAGTGGAAAGTGCAAATTTTTCAATTGAAAGAAATATGGAATAATATTAAAGGTCGCTGGCTGATTGCCATGAAATAAAAACCTTCATGCATAATGCAAGCATTTCTTTCAGAGAAAACTTGTCAGCGTGGAATAAGGCTTCAAAGCTGCGTAAGTGAGTTTTTGAAAAGCATGATTCTTATATATCGGGAGATTTGGAACCATTTTTGCTTTTGTGACATTTTAGCTCTCAATGGAGTGTTCGGCAAGTAATAAAATGACTTCATTTAGTGTTTGATGCCGGTTAAATTATAGACGTAGTTTAGTGTTTTTAATTAATTAAAATTTTAAAGATCTATAGCAACTTAGGCTTTCCCGGCCGGTGTCCATACCGAACATATTATTTTCCAAGCTTATAGGCCGTGGTCCGACCAAGATGTTTCTGCCTGACGTTTCGCCTGACATGTTTCAGGCTTCTTCAGAGTGAGAATGAAGTCAAGGCAGAGGTCTGGTCCTTATACATGAAGCAACACAAGTGCTTAAACCTCATTGGATAAGCCACGCATCTCAGCCTTGCTGGGAATGATTCTGATTGGTTCCTCATTTTTTTTCTTGGCATTGATTGGTGCTTTATGAAGCAGTGGAACCCATAACTTGTTCACTTTCAAAATTTTTTCTTGAAAACTTGAATTGAGGATGTTTTGAAATACATAAACATCCTCACAACATAAATAGAAAAGCATAATAGAAATCCGTAAATTTCATTATGATATTTGCAGCCTGTTTCAGGGAATGACCCTTGTTCATTACTATAACCTTAAAATTTAAAAAATATATAAAAGTTAAAATTTCAATGATCATAAAATTTGTCACAAAATTTTGGACAAGTTAAAATTTCTATGGACTACAAATCATAAAATAATGATAAAAGAGGTTCCCTCCAAAAAATAGGCTTTAGTTATCACAATAAGATTAACTGAACATTAATACCTTGATTTGAATTTGAGTTTTGGCATTTTGCGTGGCGTTATTCTATTGCTATTTTCACGAATGTTTTGGTAAAAAAATCATACCACTGAAAGTTATTGCGCTTTTTTAGATGTTATTCATGCTTTTTAACCAAATTTCACATAAAAAGTCCTTTTTTTAATTAAAAAAAAACTTCTCGGAAGGTACGCAGGCACTAAGCACAAAATTTGTGCTTCATTTTACGTTGATTTTTATTTTTTACTTTGTGGCAAAAATATTGCCTGTTTTTAATTAACCTAATTTTAGTATTTTCGCAGCAATTCACGCATTAATGCGTCTGATATGATAGTGTCTCAACATCCGTCATTCAGTCCTTTTTTTTTAATCAACTTCTTTATTTAGACACCAAGCCAAAAATAGAAATCATATAATAGTATAAAATTAGTGGCCGCGATAACCTATCAGGTTGTTAAAATTAGGAGCTATTGCCAAACATGTAGTTAACATCTAAGAGCTGGAAATTTTAAATGGAAAATCCTTTATCCTTAGAAAACAAACACATACTTAGAAAGAGAAGTAGAAAAGTCCATCCTTAATGTATTTTATGCAGCTTTGCTACTGTTTTCTTTTTACTCCCTAAAAGCTCACACGATCATCCAAAAGCTGAAAACCTCCTCATAAAAAAGCCATTGCCGTGTTTTCCTCATTTCCATAAAATCTATTACTTTGTCGAAAGGAAGTATCCCGCTCTTCATATATTAAGCCTCTTAATACCGATGTAGTACTTAAATTAATTAAAGTCCTCCGCTGTCTGTATGTTTAAGTAATCTTGTTATTTCCTAGTGAATCCAAATCTTTTCCAGGGATCCTATAAATCCTTTTCCTCGACTTATTTTTTGTTTTGATGTAAAATAAATCCTTTTTCTACCTAACCGTAAATCTCCTTACTTAAGCGCCCCCTCTTCTCCCCGCCACTTCTTTCGTTTGCACATATACGCACACAAAGGGTTTTCTTTAATAAATCAATGGGGTTCAACAAGTTGAGGTAATCTGGGAGGATTTATAGCCTTGTACGTTTAATGTTTCCTTTTTTTGCTTTAAATTGTGGAAAAATGTATGATTACTTAGAACCGCGGCCACGAGAGAGGAAATGTAGATCTGTTTTCGGACAATTCACAAAATTCCGATCAATCAAAACGAACCCTTCACAAAATCCCTATCAACCAAAACGGACCTTCACAAAATTTCAATCAATCAAAACGGACCCTTCATAAAATTCTGAGTTGCCAAATCATATTTTTTGCAGAACTATTCAAATAAGCGGCAAAAAACAACAATATTGTTTTATCTCTCTATGATTAAATTTTGAATTTTCATAAAAATATTCAATTTTTGTTTAAAAATTCACAAAACACGGACCTTGTAAAAAAAAAAAAAGCTGGATCGACACCTGTAGAAGGAGTTATACAGTGTTCCCTCGCCACTTCGCGCTTCATGTTTTGCGGCTTCAGTGCTTCGCAGGTTTTTCCAAAATATTCATCAAAAAATAAAAATGAAAAAATACAACCATGTCGGCAGCCACATTGCGGAAAGGAGCATTGTTTCATATTGATGCGAGAGAGAGAAGGATCTCTGCATGCCAAACAAAAAGATGAGTTGATCCAGAGTACATACCACGACCTCTCAAAAGCTTTCACCAACACAAGACTCTTCGCCTCAGAAAGCAATGTTAATTAATGTTTATTACTGTACTATAAGGTTTTGTAATTAACTTTATTAATTAGCACCGACACATTTAAGTAAATACGTATACTGTAGTAATTAAATGTGTAAAGCATAAATACTGTTTACATATTTAAAACATTCGTGAACCCGCATACAGGAAAGTTCCTGGGGGCAAATACTACTTCGCGGTTTTTCAGCTTTCGCGGAAGGTTCTGGTCCCCATTCACCGTGAAAAACGAGGAATCACTGTAATTTGGTGTGCAGAACGATGTAATAATATAGTAATAATTCAGAAATCATTAATCACAGAACAAGGACAAACATTATCACAAGGCAAAATTCTACCTTCTTTTCTGCTTGCCCTTGCCACTCAAAAATGGAATGTGAAGCACCTATAATTAAATCTATATAAATAAAACCGAGAGTTTGTGTATCAGTTTGTGTGTGTGTGTATCGGTTGCCTCCTGGCGAGATGGAAGGGTCAAGATATACGAAATTTTGGTTACAGGTACTTTGGGTCAAGTACTCGTGCACCTCGAAGCGTTTTTCCTAAAATTCGAATTTGTTCATTATTTATTCCGATTTTAAGCAAAACTGTTTATTTTGGGTTTATCTCATCGAAGAAACGTCCCCCGTTTTCGATTTTTTTCAATTTTTGCGGCAAATAAATACCCGTAAAAAACTTGCACAAGGTGGTTTTTAGCAGTTCGTAGAACAAATAGAACGCGCTCAATATTCATTTTAAGTAGTTATCGAATTTTAAAACGAGGCTTATCTCTGACTTTATCTGCTCAATTTAAATATTTTCGCCGAAATATAGAGTATTTTTTGTCTCCGAATACATTATTTCTGTTGACGTATGATCGAAAAAATGCTATTTTATCTTTATTACTGCCCATTTTATCAGAGAAACAAATTCTAAAAATTCATCGCATTTTTATGCATATTTTGTGGGTTATTAACTGCATAACGAATTGAAAATACTTTATGAAGTTGATTCTTCTTTCTTTTTTGGCGATTTATTATTTCTTTCTTCGAAAAAAAATAGGTTGGAAGGTTTTCGATATCGCTTATTTTTGATGAAATTTAGAATTTTGCTAAGTGGTGATAGCTTTTTTTTTTGCCACCTCCCCATCCAGTTAATTTTTCTCAATTTATTATTTTACGGTTAGTAAGCTTTCAAACCACTCCAAAAATCCTTATTAATAATATTGCTCTCATTCAATGCAATACGTGATTTACACTGCAGGATCTGGGCGCATTTGCGTTATGCTTCCATTGCTGTAATGCAATTTGGCGATCTTCGGCTTTATTTCAACTTTTTTACGTAGCGGTTTTGATTGATTCCGTAGTTTACTCAAGTGATTTATTTTATAACATTTATTTAATCTTGGTGCTGTTTATTTGTCGTTATTTGGACATAATTTAGTTATTTCTTTCTATAAACTTAAATTTCACATGTCAGCATTGGTTCAGTACTGGACATTTTCTAACTTAAATACGCATGTCTATTTGCCTTTTTAAATAATGCTTTTCATCCGCTTTTTGTTGACTTTTATAAAAGTACTATTTTATTTTAATTTTCAGGAAATGTTTTGACGATTTTGCTGGCGGGATTTTTAGGAACTGCTGTCCTTATTCTGATGGGGATTTTAAGGTGAATTAATGGTAATGTTTAGGAACAGCAGGCTCTTAAAGGTCTGTAGTCGAATGGGTATTTTTAGTCAGTTATCATTCTTAATAAATAACTTTGACGACAGTTTTGGGGAAGAGATGAAAAAGTTTGATTCGGTTGACTTGGATTTGTAGCCTATTTCCAGTCGACTTACTAACTTAGGTCAATAGAAGCAAGTGAAGAACTCATTGATTTATCAGAAGATACGTCACTGAAATAGCTTCAACCGTAAACAGTTAAAGAAGTTATGTCTCTTTTTAGTTGCTGATAATTATCCTTGCCTGTTCGATGAAGCTTTGAAAGTCCTCCTAATCTTTACAACTTCATATCTATGAGAGGTTGGATTTTCGGCTATGGCCAACATTAAAACAAAATACCGAAATTAATTTCATACATAAAACTCACTGCGATTAAAAGTAACTAAAGTTGAAGCTGATGGTAAAAGTGTAATGTAGAGAAATAAGAAACAAATTCATCCTTCCAATTCAAATAACTTTGTGAAAATACCTTGCTGGTGTAGGTATTTAAGTAATACAAAGAATTATTTAACTTGTGTTTCTTATTTCAACAGTCTTTCATTCATATTGGTAGCACTTATAAAAATATTATTATTTTTTAATTAGAACAAATAAGACATCATTAAGTAGTTCCACTACTCGCCACTGGGGAATCTGAGCTCTGCCAATACTTATGCCCTCTTTTCTCTGAGACAGCTTAAGAGGAGGGTCCCAAGAGTGGAAATTTTTGTTAGATGGGTCGCAGCCCAGTCGGCTTTGGGAACCACTGTTGTAGACTAATAATAAAGCTAGAGTGTGCGTGTTTCTTTCAAGGCAGGCTAGAGACCTGTAGTCAATAAAGGGGGGGGGGGTCTACTTTTGGTGATTGTTTTCGCCAAACTAAACTTACTAGAAAAATTATTGTTGGAAACCCAGTTGACTGAGAGCTTTCAACTCGCCGAATGGTCAAGTGAGTCTAGTCAAACACTATTTTCATATTGATACCCTAAATGTAACCCTTAAACCCAATCTACTCTTATATTAACTTTATGGTTAGTATTAATTCAATTCAAAAAATAGTAAAAAAAATCCTTACAATTTTCATAAGCATTTTAATACGGGATATGCCTTTAGAAAAAAGAAAAAAAATCAAGACTGCAGTTCTAGAAAAAATATGAACAGTTAGGCAGAAACCAGATAAATTCATAGCATTATTTCCTTCAGTCCCCCCCCCCCCCGTTTCCTCCTGCCCCTTTCGCAAATCAAAAAAAAAAAAAAAAATCTTAAAATTTATCTTTAAGGAACCATGCATATAATCATTCCCCGTCCCAGCTACAAATATTTAAAATCAAAACGTATTCTCAGCAAACATATTTTATTTCTTGAAGTAGCTGATTTATTTACGGAATGATTTCTTCGAAAATGGGAATCAATTTCAACCAATCGGAAAGGCTATATCGATTTTTGATTAAATTCCTGCACAGCCGGCGCTTTTTCATTCTTACTAAAGTATGCAACCTTAGCGCGGATGTGGCATTTCTGCAAAAACTTGACGCTGAAGAAACTTGAATGGGCAGCAATAACGATGAGGTAATCGAATTTCTTTCATTTATTTATTCCATTTTTTATATTTTCTGGAGAGTGCACTTCAAAAGAGGGCTTTGGATTTGAAGCAGTCGTGTGTGCCTTTCAAAAATGATGGTGGTTTGGTTCCAAACATTTCATTTTACTGTGCGCGGAAGAATTTTGTGCTAACAATGCACAGAAGATTTAAAGGCGTATAAGATGAGAAATATATGGAAAGCAATGGCTCTGTGGATTTTAATGCTTTAAAAATAAATATTTACCTTTTTATAGCTGGAGAATGGCTGTTAGCCTCTATGAAAATCTCCAACATGTTCTCACAGGAAGGATAATAACAAACGAGTATGGAAACATTATTTTTTTAAAGAATAAATGAAATGAAGTTAAGAAATTAGCTTACGTAGGTTATTATTCATTATTCAATAAATAGTCAAGTTGAAATAAATCCCGATAAGCGTTTGCAATGCGGTACAATAATTGTTAATATATTATATATTTTTAATGTTGCACCCTTTAGAAAAAATATGCGCATATTGTTGCTTAAAGCATACGTTTATTAAGGTAGCTGTTATTCTTATTATTATTAATATTAAATGAGGGATGTGGAAGGAAAAAACGAAATTTTTGGAAGCGAAATAATGTGCTGTGCTCCACTGTTCCAAATTCTTTTTTTTTTTACTTTTTTAATTTTTCAGTAAACTAAAAATAATAATAATAATAAAAAAACACAAGCTAAATGTAAATAATATGATCTATTAAAATTATTCGGGACAGAGAGCTGAGCTGGAGCAAGGACTTAAAAGTTCTTGCTCCCTCTAGGGGGGGGGGGCAAGCTCCCCCTAGGCTCTAGATCAGGGGTCCCCAACCATTTTGTAATTAAGAGCACATACCAGGATCTCGGTCAAATGGCGGGCACCATTTATTTTTTCAAGAAAAAATTATAGTTGGTGGACATATTTAAAAACACACTACATATAATGCACGAAAAATATAATTTCAAAAATTAATTTCGCATATGAATATAATTATTATTAAAAATTTTTGGGTGAAAAATAAAGGATTACTAAATTGCTTGCAAAACATACGAAGTGTAAAAGTTATTTATAAAATACAGTCAATGTGATCTTTGGCTTTGCATTTCACTGACCAGCGCTTCATAATTGGGAGAACTTGATGAAATTCCTGCTCTCAAGCAATCGTCACGGTGTTCATCTGTAAGTCGTAATCTATATTTTGATTTCATGATATTCACTGTCATTTATCATTATATGGTTATTCACAGTTATCTGGCCCTTTATTCATATATAAGTATTTCCCAAACTATTGGTAGCGACCCACTGGTGGATCGCGAGCGCATATGTATACATGAATTTTAAAAAGTAGGAAGTCTGCGAATAAAAGTATTATTAATAAAAGTATATTTATCTAAGACAGGTCAGAGGTGGGTCCCAAGATTGGAAATTTTTGTTAGATGGGTCGGAACCCAGTCCATTTTAGGAACCGCTGCTCTAGATTCTAAATGTTCTCTAGTTAAAAATGGAAAACTGAAATATTTTATCGTTGGGGACAAGCAGCGGGCGCAACTAGACAGATCGACGGGCGCCATGGTGCCCGCCGGCATAGGGTTGGGGAATTCTGCTCTAGATCCCTCTTTTAAATATTATATACACCGAAAGTGATTCGAAATTTCCGCATCTTTTCTAACTCTTCCGACCTTTTGCGAAAAATCATCTCAATTCTTCTCTTAAGAAGCTGGAGGTTATGTAACATAAAGTATTCTTTTCCCTCATTTTCTTTCTAATGGGGCTGCGTATGATCACTAACCTTTGCAGCCCTAGTGCCTTCCCCGGAAATTGGCATCCATTCTTTCAAGTGGCAATCGGCGGATGCCATTACCCCTTAGAATTTCCATGCTCAGTTCCCCCTAGCTGGCGGCACCTGAGCTCTAAGTAATGCGAAACTGCAGTAAGAATTTAATTTAGTCCAGAGTATCCAAGCCAAACGGATACTCAGGCGATCTTTAACATGCCGCATAATCATGAGACATGTGCGCTGACGATTTTCTGCATCTTGAAAATCCACCGACTTGGTCCACGTTCATACATAAAATATTTGTATGAACGATTTTTGATAAAATATTCCGAAACAAGTACAAATATTATTATTTTTTCTGTAATCAAGGAAAATGTTTACTTTAAAGATGTCGGTTTTAAAAAATGGTTTCTAAAGACTTTCAAAAGGTGTTTTTTAGTTTACCATTATGTAACTTCCTTGTTTTTTTTTTTTTTTTTTTTTTTGTTTTTCACTTTGATCTCCTTGAATCATGTATGGTGCTCTTTTGTTCTGATCATCAGACATCATCAGAGATAAAAGGCCGAGTTCGGTTATTACTCAGAAAAACACAAAGCTGCGCTCCTTCTGGGGGGAAAAAAAATGTTTTAGCTTTTAGGAATTTCAATACAGATATGCGACATGAGTCGATATTATCTACAAAAGCACTTATCCTTCCAAAGGCTCTTAGGAAGGAAAATTGCTTTTAAAATCGATACATTTTTTCTTCTTCATGGAATCATACATCTATTATTAGACATCCCACCCCACCTCCACAATGTGGAGGCGAATGGCTTCTGGGTGGGCATTCGCCCGTTCCAAAACCACTGAAATTGGTGGCCATTTGTGAAGTATCCCCAGTTAGGCAGCTAGATGTACACTAACACGCTCCAGTCGGATAACACCAGATGGCGTCACCATAACTACGGCATTTCCCTTGTATTAGACCAGTGACCTTGTATGAGACCCAGGGTTGCCAGATGTGGGTAAAATTAGCCATTATGGCTAATTTAAGATGCTGCTGGCTAAAAGTATTTTCAATTACTAGCTACCAACAATTATGGCTAATAATGGCTGATTTTAAATTTAGTTATATATATTAGAGTCTATTATTTGTTTTTATTTGTTACAACCAAGATTTGCTTACTTTGGGACCTATATACATTTACTATGTTCGGTTGGAAGTTGTAGCGTTCGTACTGTTGATCATTTGAATGATATTATGACAGAGAATGACACAGGTAGTATATTAGAAGATGTAATTCTGCATAGAACAAATGCACTAGCATAATAAAAAGTAGTCAATACTGGTCATGCAAATATCACCCACCAATGGGGATGGACGAGCGTGACCGGTTCTCTCTTTCAGAAGGTACCAGATATCTGGTATCCGAAAGTTTTTAAAATATCTGGCACTCTATCCAATCACTAAACGAAAGATCCGGTGAGTAAACTTTAATTTTTGAAATTGAATTAATTAGCATGTTTTAAAAATATATGTTAAAAAAAACTTTGGCGTTTGAAAGATGCCGGATGTTTAAAAATATGTATAGAATTTATAGGAACATCAAAGCCGGATATCCGGTACAAAACCGTCAGATAAGAGAAACTGGATATCCGATATCCAACAAAATGAATATCCGATGTGGAGCTTAGAAACAACCAGTTCAATAACTACAACTACAACCGAGTTAAAATGGCTAATTTTGGCTAAATTCTTCCTCGCAGCTGGCTAAAAGTCGTCTGTCTTAGTTACCTGAGGACCAATCAATTTGTAAGAATGTAGAGACAGAGACATACCAGAAAGAAAACGACTTGCATATTTCGTTTTTTATTAGAATTCATATTCAAAAAAGTTTAACATATCACTTCGCTTTACAATCAAGAAGTCAATGTGATGACTGGACACTGCTTTACTGATACAAGTTTATCAATACCTACCGAAAGTTCGGAAAGGTAAAGTCTCGGGCTCGATACCAGTGAAGCACTTTCAATTTGATTTCTTGTTATTGATTTAATTTGTTTGAGAGCAGAAAAAGCACTTCCGCGCGCACATATGTACTGCCAATCAGCGATAACATTTGCAGAGATAATTTAATCAGTTTAAGGAAACGTTTTCTAAAAGTCAATTCAGAGAAATTTTCAGGGACATCACGCTTAAAAGAATATTTTAAGAAAAAAAAATATCTTGTATAATTTATTCTTAGATAGCTGAATTCAATTTTTTTTTTATTTTTCAAAAGTTTTTTCATTTTTAATTATCATATTTAAGAAAAATGATAAATTATCGTGAACAACTTCACAAATGTTTCCTTAAAAAAAAAAAAAAACAACCCTCTCTCTTTAATTTTAATATTTATTTAATTCGTTTGTATGTGCAAACATAGCTTATTTTGCACTGGACTCTTATTTACTGCAGCAAAAAATTCTATTTGCATATAATTGTGCAAGTGTTTGTTCTGTGCATAAATTTAGCAGCTAAATGAACTAATTAAAATTGTAAAATATTTGAGAAGAAAAAGCATATTTTTGATTAAGCGGAAATAACTCGTCTCTCTGGAATTGAAACTACCGATATTACGTATTTTTTTTACATACAATCAGAGCAAATAAACAAGACTAATTCGCTTTTTGCTTCTTATTTTTCCGAAAACCATGTTCACCTTTAAAAAAACTACCTAGTGTACTTGGCACATTTTGATTCCTTTTTATTAAAAGTTATTTGAAAAGATTGTTTTGCTTTTACATTAGTATCAAAATTAATCTTGCATTTGAAATGTTTTCGTATCAAGACTCTTTTTCTTCTTCCGTTCATACGGATGAACTAGTTCTGTTTGTTTAAAGAATTACATATTTAATTCTTCTGTGGGGGCCGTTTATAAATGACGTCACGCTTTTTCCCCACATATTTGACCCCTCCCCCCCTTTGTCACAATATGTCACACTTCAGCGGACCCCCTTTGTCACGCGTCACACTATGCTGCATAATGCATGGATGTCATACTTATTGTTACCCCCTCCCCTTGTCACAATTTCACGAACCCCCCTTCCCCCCTCGAAGCGTGACATCATTTATGAATGATCTCTGTGAGCAAATACGTTTTTATTACTTTTTAATCTTTTTGCAATCATGACTGCCAGTTTTCCCCCCTCTACGTGCTACAGCAAAGGAATTTCAAGCATTTCAGTTAAGATGAACAACTGGATAAAAATTTCTCATTTGTTTACAAAAAAATATATTTTTATCAAATTATAACTATGACTCTTAATATTAGTTATTTTTTTCAATGTTGTTTTTTCCTTTTCCATTTTTACAGTATCATCGAGGTTGTTCTATGTAGTACATGAGCTTTCGTAAGTTAATAAAATAACAGAGGTGAAAATATAATGTAGGATTGTGAGCGGTTGTTTATCGCTTTATTCCAAAGAAAGACCGAGCTGCATTAAAAATAATGAAGGAAATTGGGCACAAGATCAGATTGAATTGCATAGTTATGTTACATTTTTTATCCTCGTAAATTTAAGCACATAAGGGGTGTCATTCATAAAGGATGTCACGCTTTGAGGGGGAGGGAGGTTCAAGAAACCAGCATACTGCTGGTAAGTACTTTCAAGATTGGGCGTGGCTTAAGAGCGTACACACCCTGTTCTGCGACTTGTTCATGAAAGGGGTCATTCATATATGATGTCACGCTTTGAGGGGGAGGGAGGTTCAAGAAACCAGCATACTGCTGGTAAGTACTTTCAAGATTGGGCGTGGCTTAAGAGCATACACACCCTGTTCTGAGACTTGTTCATGAAAGGGGTCATTTTATAAATGAAGTCACGCTTTGGGGGGGGGGTTGGGGGAAATACCGAGGGGAAAATTGTTTGGGGCCAAAAAGGGGAAATAGGGGGGGGGGATGGTTTACAAAGAAGGTGTTTTTCAAGAAACAAAAACTTTGATTTTCTACAAAAATAGTGAAAACCAACACATTAAATTCATTTTCAAAGTTTTTGATTTTTATACTTCGAATTTAAAGTGTCATTTATCATTTTGTATCGTAAACCCCGATGCTGGTTAAGGTTTATATTTGCTTCTTGTTAAAAATTTACAAGGAATTTTTTCTTTGGCATTTACACTTTTCAGATAAAATTGCGTGGGTTATTTTTCACTATTATATACTAGTTATATTTTTTGTTGTAAAACATAATCTCATTTTATACCAATTAAGCACGAATGTAATCGTTATTATGATTATGCTCACAAGTGTCATTAAAAGTTCAAATATAACTTTTGAAACGTGATCTTTTAATGCAGTGCTTTCTTTCTGCACTGCAAGGTTTCTTATTTTAATATAGCTTGATATGTGACAAAAAGGGTAGGGGGTATGCTGACATTTGGCATTGTCAAATGTTGAAAAAAGTGTGACATCATTTGTGAACAGTCCCTAATAGATATGTGTGTCTGCGTGGGCGCGCTTGTAAAATTCTCGATAATATTATTTCGAACATCATTCCCATTGATATTCTCGTGAAGGAGAATATTAATTTGAATATCATTCCCACTGATATTCTCGTGAAGGAGAATATTATATTAAATTTAGTTACAATAATATCACAACCTTTTTAGATCTGATAGAGGAATTTCAGAGGGAAAAATAGACATGTTTAATACGATTTTATCCAGAAAAACAACAGTTTAAAACATTTATTAATTTTTTTAATGTCCCTGCGGCTGAATTAGCGATTCAAACAACTTAAATTGCACATTGGCTTTCGTTGTTCAAGAGGATTAAGAATTGTTACTGAACAAATGCGAATATCCGTAAGTGTACCCAAAAATAATGGTAATTCGCTTTAGAAACCATTCTGAAAGTTTTTATGTACAATTCAGGTTTTTTTTAAATTTCAGAATATAAAGTGCTAAATACAGTGAAACCTTTGGAAGTTAACCACTTACGGTGCAGCACTTTAGTGGTCAACTTAGACAGGTGGTCAACTTATAGAGGATAGAGATTTTTCTTTTTCTTTTTTTTTTGTCATTTCTGACACTACGCATTTATTCATTTGTCCTTAATTAAAATGTAGATTCATGTATTAACATTAATTTAAAATAGTAGTTAGCATTTATTTTTCACAATTATCTAAAACATCATTAGAGAAATGTAACCTGAATGGGTTACAATGTATCCTATACAACTTTGAAAGCGAAGTACTTTGTTAAAATGAAGATAACTATATCTTATTAATTATGTGAGTTACTTATATGATAGTCAAGATTTCCTAAAAATACATAATCTTTCAGAATGGCTACATCAGCTAGAAGAAAAAAGAAACTTATTTAAAGAATAAAAGAGTGCTCAGTAGTTTTCCCATATGGTTAACTTACAAAGAGGGTTAGGCACACTTTATATTGATTTTTCATCCATCCAAATACTAACATTATAGCATAAAAAATATCCTGGAGAATTTATTTTAGTTTTCTTATCTTTGCAAGGGTAGATAAACAAATAAATATAGTAACAATTAGGCGGTCAACTTACAAAGGGTCTTTTATAATATTCCCACCCGAATTTGGCGTACATAAGTGGTCAATATATACAGGTGGTCAAATGAAGTGGTCAAGTTACAAAAGTTTCTCTACATTATATAATATAGGTCTAGTTCCGTTTCTGACAAAAGAAGTCAACTTTGACGGGTGGTCAAATTTACAGGTTTTATTGTAGTTTATTTGACCTTCGTTTTTCTTAAAGAAAAAAAGCATGTTAAAAAAATTAAAGAATGCGGGATAATAACTGAACTGCGATTGCGTGAAGAGTTTAAATATTGCGTCTTCTAGAAATGTTCTCAAACTAGTAAAAAGCGGAATAAAGAAATCTACGAAAAATCAGGAAATAAAATACGAAAAGATCCTGAATGCTCAAGATAAACTGTTGAACTTTTGATTGGCGCTTCATTTCAACAGACCATCGTTTGAATAATTCACAAAATTTCACCTCCATTTCCTCCTACCCCTATTTGCATTCCTCTGACGTAAGTTCTTTTGTGTTACTCGGGAGCTTTCTTCCAAAAATAAGACACAAACATGATATATCAAATACCAAGCGAGGAAAGTCTTGAAACAAATTCCGAATTCCGTCCTCTTCTTTCTTTTCTTTTATTTCGCTTTATTCCATATGATTTATTCTTTTTTTTTTGAATGCATTCCGTCCCGAATTAGTTTGTTCCAAAGGTGTTTTGTTGAGTGAAGAGGCTTTTTAAACTTTTTTTTTTCTTTCCTGAAACCTCAGATTTTTTTTTTTTTCTTTACGGAGTTTTCCAGCTTGTCTGTTTTGGTGTCTAGAGAGAAATAAACTTTTATGGAACGAATTCGCTTCAACAAGCTCTTAGTTTAAGATGTGTTGTTACCGAAAGTGTAGCATACTTTGATTTAAATAACACGAATAGAATCGAGTCACAGCAGTCGGAAATATTTTTTTAGGTACTAAAGATATGAGTTTACGTTTCTTTCTTTTCGAAGAGAAATACATAAATTTCAAACTTGAAGAAACGTTCGTATGCATGTAAATATTTATCGAAATTACATTATTATTTATGAACAGCCTTCTATGATAGTATGTTCAAGGAAGGGCGTAAGTTAAACGCTTTTTTTTTTTAATTGAGGAAATACTCAACTTTAGTCCTCAACTTTAAAAAATAGTTTTTATTATCCGAATAGTTTTCATTCGGATAATAAAAACTATTTGCTAACATTAAAAAAGGGGAGGAAACGACGTTTTATTACACTGATTTAACTAAAGCAAATTAAGGTAAGATTCTATGTTTAAATTATAATTATAATTTAGTGAATTTCAATATCTTCACAAATAATGTCTGTATCTCTCTCTCTCTCTCTCTTATTATATATATATATATATATATATATTATATACACACAACGCTGAGTCAATTGAAAACCGGAAAACTGCTATAGGAAATCTAAAATCTATCTTATTTCGATCAAAACAGGTACACATGCACGTGGACTCTCCCGCAATCAATTGGCATTGGTCCTGTGGCCTCACGTGACCCAGCAGCGTGATACGAGAGTTTCCAATGTGGCAGCTCCTTCATTAGATTGCCCCAAAGAAGAAAAGCGTGTAGTGAACCGTTTCCAGACTGACCTGCAATTGTATTGCAACGTCATCGATGGTGACCTGCACTGTTAAAAATTTCCGTAAGAAAATAGTAAAATAACCATTTATTTGATTGCTATTTTACCATATTTAATTACAACACCGGAATAACCATTAAAAAGATGGTACTCAAACCGCTGATTGTGAAAAAAAAATCGTTTATTCTTTGTTTATCCTAAAGAACGTTTAACTAACCGTCATTTTCAAGCGCTCAATAAGAATCGGGCGTCCATCTTGGTTGCGAAACCTTACCGGTCGTACGTTGTTGTTAAAATATGAACAAAATCAGCTCAAATCTGCATGTGTATATAAAAATGAAGAAAAAAAAAGTGGCTTAAAAAGTGGTTACGAAATAGAAACACGTAAATCAAAAATTGGAGGCATCGGATTCCCGTACTGTTTGCGAATGAGCGAACCCATAAGTTGAGCTGCTGAAGCTTGTTTGTATTTTAATGTTTTCAGCAAATAAAATGATTTTCGTCAATATACAGTAAATTTAGACCAAAAATGTCTTTAAATCCAATCAAATGCTGAAATCTCAATTTTAATGCAGTTTGCCTGTTGAAAAAGAAGATTTATTGATAAATAAACGGAGATTTTGTGTGGTGTAGATGGCCGAATGATTAGAGCTCAAGGTTGGTATACCGTACACCCGGGCTCGATTCCCGCACGCTTCGTTTATAGTTTCTACCCGCCGAAGATTCTACGCCACGAAATGGTTCAAAGATGGTAAAAATTTTGTTTTGAAACCATTTTTATATGGTTGTAAAACAGTAACCTTTTGTATTTACGACTTTTTGACCAAGCTGATTGGAAATGGTTTAGGTCCCGTAAAGAAAGAAAAATGTTCCAAACCGTAAATTTAACGGTGAATTAGATGGACAGACTGCTGCCGGTTATTTAATCGTAATTTCACGATGAAATTTCTAACAGTATGTTGCTTCCACATCGCGATGTGCTTGGCCTTGGCCTCGGTACGTCCGGCATATTTTTTGTGCCGCTGCTGAGTTTCGTACACCTGAGTCTGCGATAAACATGCCGTGCTCTTCCAAAATGCGTCGATGGATTTTGACAAGTTTCTCGCCTTCCAGCGACGAAATTAATTTCTTTATTGTTGGTTTAAATTTGTAACACAGTCAAATTTATTAATATAGAACTATTAAAAATTGGATAATTTTTTTGAAATTATTTTATTTAACATGAAGAAATTCATAAATTTAAATTAATCTCACCGAGGTTTTTTTAATTCTTTTTTTTAACTGTGCTTTAACACTGCAAATCCAAAAAAAAAAAAATAATAACGATGCACATAGACTAAATTAACACTATTTATGCAATAAGTTAAAACGCATGCTATTAACAATAAATGACATGACAAAAAATGGACTTATTTAAATCTGAGAAAAATTGCACATCATCTACATCATGCATAATGGGTAATCTATTTTCTCCTTAGGGGCCATCTCATTTTTTTTTTTTTTTTTTTTTTTTTTTAAGGAGATACGTATCTTTTCGCTATTCCTATTGAAACAATATATTTGCAACTATCTAGTTTTACCAGACTGTATTTCAATAAATCCATCTGTGATTTCACGTTATAATTTTCAAATCTTAATATTATTACTTATGCTCACGTTACAAATTATAAACCACGAATTTTCAATTCAGTCAAAATATTAGGTCACTTAACAAAATACCCCAACATCTAGGGCTCTTTTGCTACAAAAACAGCACATTTTTTACAATGCAGAATTGTTCCTTATAACAATCTGGATGATACGTGTTGTGATATTTGAAAATCTGACTTAAGGCATCTCGACTGAAATTACCCAATTGCGGCTATTCTCAACATTTTTAATTCTTTTTTTTGTTGCGGCACACTTTTAACGGTTTCGAAATTTGGCGGCACACAGAAAAAGATACATTTAAAAGTTTATTACTTTCCTATAACACACTGTATAAAATAGTCTGGGATTAAACTAATATAATATGTATAAGACAAATGATCAAAATGCTTTGTGCTAAAATGTGAATTTGTGCTTTTTTACGTTGTTTTATCTTTGTACTTACGAATATAATATGTGCTACAACTTTACTCGTAATATAAAAAAAAGATTATAATTTTTTACTATGCGCCTCACTAAAATTTGGCGGCTTATTTTAAGAATTTGGCGACACACAAAAGTGCCGCGGTATTAGTGGCTGAGCATCGCTGCCGAATGGATACGAATTTTGCAAAGATTATAATCGATTAGAAATGACTATTTATAAGTAGTACTTTCTCCTGCTGAAATCTTTTCATTTTGTTGACGTTTTTTCGTGAAAAAAACGAAAAAAATCCGCATCTAATTTTTCGAATTGAATCTTACGAAATGGTAATAATTCATACAAATTTGATTTTTTTTTAAATTTTAAAGTAGATTTTAAACCAACAAAGAGGAGATTTGTTTGAATACAAGAAAATAAAGTATATAAAAAACACAAAGCAAGGGAAAGAAAATAAATAAAAAGTTAAAATGTGTTTCCACTTGCATAAAAAAGACCTATCGAACTCTTGATTGGCGTTCTACTTTCAAGAGGTGAACATTTGAATAATTCATGAATTTCTAGTCCTCTCCTGAATTTGCATGCTTCTATGACCGAGTCTAGAAGCATCTCTTACGTAGTTTCTTTTATTCTTCAACCTTTTTTTTTTTACTTTTTTTTTTTAAAGACAAGATTGAAACGTTCCATTCCGTTGCTATGAAAGAGGATCCCAGAACTCGTTTGGAATTAGCATTTGTTGCTTTCTAGAAAATCGTGAAACTTTTTTCTCTCGTCTTCATAAACCAAGAAAATATTTTCCCCAACTTATCTTCAAGATACTCCTAGTCGACGCATTACTTTGTGCCGTAATTACATTATTTGAAAACTTTAGATTTGTGTGGTGAATCTTCATGGAAGTCCCAGCCTAAAATGTACCTAGTTCTTGAAATGACTTTATTGTGTTTTAAAATGTGCTATCATTTCTTAGTTCTTTCACCTCATTTCATACAGTAAGTTCAAGTAATATCTTGCAATATTGATTCAAGTGCATGCTTACCTGCAACATTGTGCTACATCTCCCTTTGAATATATCTGAATTCCTTTTGACATTTTTCTAAAATTTAAGGGGGGGGGGAATAGGTATTGGGGGGAGCAAATTATTCAAAATGAAGAAAAGGCATATTTTTTTTTCCATTTTTATTACTGCTAGATTATTTGCTAGATTATAAATTTGAAGTTGGGTGTATACGGGAAAGTAGGCTCGTATAGCTCGAGACGGAACTTTTTATTGTTCTTCAACCTAGGACTAAAGAAGAAATGTTTGTTAAACATCATGTAAACCATAATCACACAAAAACGATGAAAAACGTTTAAGTTTTTTTTCTTTTAAATATATACAGTAGCGCCTCGTTATATCGCGCTTGTCGGTGGACAGCAAAAAAGCGTTGTATCCGAATGCGCGATAGAACCGATGCCGTTAGAATGACTTGAGTAAATGGAGTGTCAAAGTAAAAAATTTAGTTTAATCTTACATAATGACAACTCTCTTAATAATAATGGCAAACACAACTAAAATGTTTTATTTGCTATCATTATTAAGAATCTGTCTCTTTCATTCAATTTGTGTTAGGCTCAATGCAAAAAGAAAGGTCAAGTAAAACGTCAACTGGTTTGAGTAGAATCATTCTGCAGGCATGTAAGTTGGGGAGTGGGATGAAAATAGTTGCAGCATTTAACTGCAGCAAATTCAGAAGAAAGGTCAACATTCCTGTTGGATTGCTTTGTTTTATGAAGGGAAGAGGGCTATACTCAGAAATGCAAAGTTTTATTTTCAAGAGCTCAAACTTAACATTTTGGGAGACAAAGAAAAAGCGCGATATAACGAGGGGTTACTGTAATAACATTTAATAGCAATGATGAGTCATAAATGGAACTGAAGTTACTTTCTTTTCACAACACCACCAACTCTTACATAAGGAAGCTTTTTTGTAATAAAGCTTTTTTCATGTAAATATATTTTTTTCGACTTAACCTTTAAAAGAAAAATATTATCAAACATTTATTATTTACAGGTCATTAATATTTATATTAATGTATTACTAATATTGCATTAGATAAAAATTAGTTAGATTAGACCTATTTAGCTTTAGGACAGTTTAAGACAATTTTGGACACTTTTCGACAGTTTTGCATGGTAAAAACCAACTGTCCTGTCCAAAACCCTAACCCTGACTAAAATTCTTCCTCTATCTTAAAGTAGTTATAAAGATGTTCGAACATGATAATATTTAATAAATTATTTTTTATATATTTAGTTCATTAAATGAAACAAAAGAGGTGTGTTTTGCAATACCTGTCACATACAATTATCCATTTTGAAAATAAAACGTTCAATATTTTTTCATTCTTTTATGAAATATTTGTTCGGCAAGAAACAGAGAATATACTTTATAAAGTAGCCTAAATTATGTAGGCATTTTTTAAACTGACATTTTAACCATTTCAAACTCCTTTCTACTTCTTTCTTCCTCCAAAAACAACATTTTTATGTGATGCTGTTTACTGATAGAAAAATGTTTACAAGAAAAATCTTGTTTTCCGATTTCTTTTAAAACAATTTCAAAATATTTCTTCTTCCAGCTCCTCAAGGGTTTTGTTTCATTCTGAATGTTATGCGAATTTTCCAACTTAAACACGAAAACAAAAAGAAATTTCTTATCTCTGCTATCTTAGGCTTGGTAGGAACTGAGTCGCAAACAAAAGGGATATGTTTACGAAATTTAAGATTTTTCAAGATTGGATGACGTTGCTTTCAATTTGAATGATAGATAATATTAAAACTGGGAAGATGGATGTGTACACTAGAAAAATGTAATAGCGCAGACCGACTCAATTATCTTACACTTTTTAAGAAATTTTTAATTCTTACAAAATCCATGATTTCATGATGGGAGCATGGTTTGCGTTGATAATAAGGCACTATCTAGTAAACACTTTGATGTGTGAATTTTTAAAAATAATTGCACGAACGGTTACAATGCCAAGGAAAAATCCACAGATTTGGCCCTGCGAATAACAGTTTGGAAAATAAATAGTTTTAATAAAATATTATGTAATTTACACTTTTTGATACTTCATTTAATTATTGATCAGTTATTTTATTTCTTTTTTAGTTTATTTATTTATTATGCCTACTGAAAAAATAAAAGGCCATGGTGGGCTAGTGGTTAGGATGTCGGACTTCCAACCGGAAGATTGGGTGTTCGATAGCTGACCCGCTGAGGACCCACTATGTACCCTTGGGAATACGTGCATGTAAAATCCGTGAACCCTGAAGTCCCGAGGCAGTTCCGAAGGTACCGGAGGGTGGAGAATTTCCCTTCCCTTCACTCTTAGGTCAAAAAAGGGAGGTGGCGTATTTGTGATGGCTCCATCTGGTGTCATCCAAACACAACATGAGCAAGTCGTACTTCCATCGTTGTGGTGCTCATCTATAAACGAAAGGCGCTCCTTGCTGCCTTATTTCCTGGTCGCTCTGCGAAGGGGAGCTTGAATACCCAAGTGGCATTAGAAACAACAACAACAACAAAACCAATGTCAGTTTCATCATTTGTCTATAGAACTGTATGACCAAACATTGCATTTACGTCGACTGCCAAATATAGTGTAAATATTCTAGTTAAAAAAATAAATATTTGATGTTTAAACACAATAACTTACACCATAATCATCAACTTAAAAAATTAAATATTTTATGTTTAAACATCAACTATTTAATTTTGTAACTAGAATGTTTACACTATATTTGGCATGCAGTTGTGTAAACACTGCATGCATGTAACAACATGTTTTATTATTTTAATATATAATATTACCTAAAATGAAAATAAAAGTGTACTTTATCATGTTTGTCTGATGCAGAATTAACCTTTTGCGTCTAAGGTAGTTGCAACAAAGTCTCCAAGCGCTAAAAGCCTTCCCAATCAAAGCTCTCCTGGTCCAGAAAAACCCAAAAACAAGATTTTAAAAAAATCAACGTTAAAGCACGAATATAATACTAAATAATTTAGAAGCGTGTTTCAAGGTTACAAGGAACCTTTTTTTCAATGCAAAAAAAAAAAAAAAAAACATTTAACGAAAGCATAAATAATTTATTATTTTTTAAAGCTGTTGTATATTTGCCAATTTTATTGCAATATTGATGAACCGGAATTTTCCATTTTAAAACATCTTGTCACAATTACATCTGGTAATTCAATTTTTACTGCATATGCCCATGGGTGTTCTGATCAGAAATTCTCCGACATTTCCGAAAATCTACGAACACGTAATCCGAAAATTTAAAAAAAAAATCGGTTTTCTGATTTTTTTTACAAGTTTATTCATTTTAAGATTTCTTTGATAAATAATATATGTGCTTTTCTTTCTACCTTCAGACAATCAAAATATGTCGTACTACTTAAAACAACTTTCGATACAATAATTCAACACAAAGACTTTTGGTATTAATCTGTTAGACCTTTCATTTAATTACTTGGAGGATTGAGCTTATATATATATTTGCGTATGTATTGTGGGCTGAAGGGGTGGGGGAGTCTTGCTAACTTTATATAATTCTTTATTTTAAAATGATGGCCCATACTTTTACCGAAAAATTGGTGTGAAGTTCCAAAATTTTTTTGTTCACTTAAAATCACCCATCGCATATGCTTTCAATAATCGGGTATGTTATTTTAATGCATTATTAAGCGCCGGGAATGAGATCAACCTTCTTTTGAAGCACTTCTAAAGAATTGAATATTTATTGATTTTTAATACTGATGGAGTAAATTTCTCATACGCAAGTTTTCAGCTGAAATAGAAATTTTATGCAAAGACATCAAAGTTCATGAGAAATGCAAAGCCGAAAGAAAATAAAATGCACAAGTACCTAAAAGAGCTTCTAGACAGAGTCAATATCAAGAGAGCCCAAACTAAGTTTATTTTCGGCAATCTCGTCTTTGATGCCGGGAAAAGAGAATGCAATATCCTCCGAAAGGAAGTTTTGGTATTCTCATGAAAATGCATCCATAAAATAGAAGACATACTTTATTTTCCATTACCTACTCGAACACTTTTGCTTCTTGACGATGATATTTGGCACGTGTAGTGTACAAGATGGAAATATGAGAGACGATCTTTCTTTTAGTAATTCGATTTTTATGCGTTGTTAGATTTTTGCATGGAGCCTTCATACATTTCGAAATTGAGAGTGCTTTTATAAATAACATAATTTTAAGACTCTTATTTTGTCGATTGGGCCCAGTGGCTGAGTGGCAGCCTTCCGTGCTACCATGCGACAGGTCCGGGGTTCGATTCCCGGGCTGGACAGGGTCGACTCAGCCTTTCCTCCCTTCAATGAGATCGATGAAATCAGAACTCAAGCATTCTTGGGAGCTTGCACTATGGGTTCCACGTCAGGCCGACCACTTGACCGGAACATCTGCTTCTGCACCCCAGGGCCCTCAGTCTCGAAAGGTGGGATGAGCACAGTGGGCCATAGCCCCCAATGGGCTCCTAGCGTCACTGAGTTAATTAGTTATGTTGTTGATTAGATTTTATGAATTTTTTTTCTACCGTAAAGCGAAAAATATGCTATGTCTTTCAGAACGTGACGAAGAGGGCAGAGTCCACATATCATTCTACACGCCCCGTTGCCAGATATTATAACGCCCCCTGTCCCCCAGATCATTTTGCCACCTCACTTAGTTTACCTCTAACTTATAAACTCCATGCTTGACCTAAGAAAAGTAATTTCTTAGACTTATTAACATGTTTGAATAAAAAATAGTAAATTATTTCCATCGCCAACCAAGAAAGAACGATTATCACTATCGTTCACTTAAAAGAAAAGTTTCTCAACCTATTTTGGAATCGACATAACTAAATTTCCTGTAAAAATGCTATTATAACAAAAAAAGAACAGAAGATGGCTGATTTGAAAATACTTAATTTCGATAAATCGGAGCACTGCAGCACTACACATTTTTCTTGCTCTGGCTGTGCTCCAGTTTTGACCGAAATCAGGCTGCTCCGCTCCAGATTCCTGCTTTTATATTTATCTCACTTCAAATCATTCAAGTCGGCATAAAAAAACTTCAAAAATCTTGCCGTTTGTCTATTAACAGGAAAGGTTTTTATTTTCGACAAAGTGCTCTATAAAAATTTTTGGTGAACACCATTTTTGGAGCACAGTTGATGTAAAGTTTAAAATGATTCGTTTTTCGATGCATTTTAAATTCTTTTATGTGTCTGTCGAAAAAAATACAGATAGAGTCATGTTTTTTAGCATATGATGTTCCTTCACTGTTCTACGCATCAGTACGATAGCACGTGTATCCTATTTTCATAAAAATGAGCCATCGCACTTAAATTTCGATACGTAACGAAATAAACACATTACCCCGGTAGCAGAAATTGCGAAGCACGGCAGCGAGCACGGCAGCAAATCTGCAGCGAATGATTACATGAATCTTAAATCTTGCAGATTAATTAGCCACCTTACAGAAAATATTTTTAATACTAGCTGGTTTTTTACTACTACGACCCTTTAGTTAAATATTACTGATTCAGATAAATGTTTACCCTGTTGTGTCTGTGTGTATCTGTCTGTCGATCGCCTCCTGGCGAGATGGAACGTTTCACAAGTACGATATTTTGGGGTACAAGTACGATTTTTTACCTTGGGTCAGATCCTCGTGCACCTCGAAGCGTTTTTCCTAGGATTCGAATTTGTTCTTTTTTTATTCCAATTTAAACAAAACTGTTGATTTTGAAATTATCTCATCGAAGAAGCATCCCACGTTTCAGGTTTTTGCAGCATATTGATGCCCGTAAAAAACTGCGCAAAATGATCTCTTTCAGAAGTTCGTAGAACGACTAGAACGCGTGCAATATTCATTTAAAGTAGTTTTCGAACTTTAAAGCAAGGCTTACCTCTGAATTTATCTGCTCAAATTGCGTGTTTCCGCCAAAATAAATAGTACTTTTGTCGCCAACTAGATGATTTCTGTTAACGTAAGATTGAAAAAATGATCTTTTATCGTTACTCATGCCGTTTTTTGAGTGAAACAAATTCTAAAAATTCATTTCATTTTTTAGCATACTGCAGACGATTTTTAGTTACTTCTCGAGGTTGATTCTTCTTTGTTTTTTGGAGATTTAGTATTATGGTACCAGTTCAACAATTTCATGAAACATATTATTTCTTATAGAAGAGTGTCCGCTTTATCAACGAAACAAATTCTAAAAGTTCATTTCATTTTTGGCCTACTTTCCCGTAAAAGTAAAAAAAATAATAATAAAGCATGAAAGAAGGCTTAATGTATTGTGAAAATATCGTTAAAAATCAAGAAAAGTCAAAAATAAGTTAAGTAATTAAATAAAGATTGAAAAATAAAAAAATTGAAAGTAGGGTTTTGAGATGGGGAAAAAGTGTGTCTGTCGGTCTGTCGGTCTGTCTGTCGGTCGGTCTGTCTGTCTGTCTGTCGGTCGGTCGGTCTGTCTGTCTGTCGGTCTGTCCCTCCCTAATAACTCTTGAACGAATTGTCCGATTCGAAAAATTCTTTTTGCATTCGAAAGATCTCGGCGATTACATCTCATTTCCACATTACTTTCTGATTAGAACAATTTTTTGTTCAATTTTGAACAGTTTAAAAATATTTAACATTATCGCCTATGGGTGAAAATGAAGCAAATTATGTAAACTTTGGGTACAAGATCCAAGTTCCCACGAACAAACTCACTGGAAGAAGTCCTTGGCGTGAAATATTGATTTGAACAATTTTTGTTCATTTTTGAACAGTTCAAAAAAAAATTAACATACCGCCTACGGGGAAATTTCAATCCTATATAATTCATGATCTAACGGACCGATTTGCTTGGAACAAACTTTATCGGAAAGCTCTTATGACGTATAACATGTACAAATAGAAAGTACATCCAGAACTAAGGAGCCTATTTTCCTATGAAATTTTTGGATCAGGATTTTCAAGAATATTTTTGAATCAATGAATGGGGGATTAAATGAATAAGCAAAAGAATAAATGAATAACTGAGTGACTAAATACATGAATGACTTAATAAATGAATGATTGAATGAATATCTATTAACCGTTGAAAAAGGTATATTTGAAGCAATTAAGAACTGAAACTAAACGAGAAAGACAGAGAGAGAGAGAGAGAGAGAGCTAGATTATAAATTTGAATTCGGTGTATACGGGAAAGTAGGCTTGTATAGTTCTAGACGGAACTTCTTGTTATACATATTTTGTGGCTTATTAACTGCTAACGAATTTTAAGTACTTTTACCTTGAGGTTGATTATTCCTTCTTTTTTGGCGATTTAATATTTTAACTAGGTTGGAAGGTTTTCGATATCGCTTATTTTTGATGAAATTTAAAATTTCGCCACGTGGTGATAACTTTTATTCGGCCCCATCCAGTTACTTAATTGTTCTCAATATATTATTTTGCGCTTCGTAACTTTTCCAAACCACGCCAATAATCCTTATTAGTAATATTGTTCTTTAACTCAATACGTAATTTACACTATAGGATCATGGCACATTTGCGTTAAGCCAATTTGGTGCCATTTGGACATAATTGAGGGTTTTTTTACTATCAACTTAAATATTACACGTCAGCATTGTTTCAGTACTGAATATTTTCTAACTTAAATCTGCATGTTTATTTGACATTGGAAATAATGCTGTTCTTTCTTCCGTTTTTATCCGAATTTTATTAAAGTGCTATTTAATTGAATTTTCAGGAAATGTTTTGACAATTTTGAAAGCGGGATTTTTAGGAACTGGTTTCTTTATTTTAAGAGGGAACTTAAGATGGACTGCTGGTAATTTTAGGAACAGCAGCTCTTATTAAAGGTCTGTAGTCTAATGGGTAGCTTTAGTCACTGACGTCTTTGTTCTGATGGAGATTTTTTGGGACTAAGTCTATTAGGGATGTTTAGGAATAGTTGTCTTTATTCTCAAATTGGGGATTTTAGGAATGTTTTCTTTATTGTAGCAGAAATATTCAGGGACCGTTGTTCTTTATCTGATGGGCATTTTTAAAGAGTAATACTGCTCTTATTCTGATGGGAATTTTTAGATATAGAGTTGTCTATATTGTAATTGCAAGTTTTACGGACTCTTGATATCATTTCGGAACAATAATACTGATGCATAGGAGCGTTACTGTGAAATGGGATTTTAAAGGACTGTTGCCCATCTTATACTTGGATTTTTAAGAAAATTTTTCCTTATATATTTACAACAGAATTTTGGACATGTGTCACTTGGCCTGTGAATGCTGCAATATTATCCCGCGCAACGCTGGGCATGTCTAGTAATAAATAATTTTAAACTGTGTTGTGTTGTCTTATAATAATAATATTAATAACTATTAAACTGTGTTGTGTTTTCTTTATTTCATTTTTTCTTAGCTTGCATTAATTTCATGTCAATTTTAGATTTTTAAAATGTATTTATAAATTAAATAATTATAATTTTTATGTATTGAATGCATGCATTACTGTTATATGTCAACTATTTTTAAATGGATAGTCTGCTTTTTTTTATGATTGTAAATTTGGTTAACCATCATTTGGTGCCTCAGATAAATTTTGACTTCTGAAACTCGTGCTGCAGATTGATACAAAAAATTATGTTACTGGGCACATTACATGTGATAAGAAACGTTACTATGTGTTTTTAGACAGGCACTTTAAAAAAGTTAAAGTATCGAAAATGAATCATTTTCAGCTTTATTTCACCAACTGAACAGCAAAAATCGTGTTCAGTAACCCCAAAAACGGAGGCAACTAAACGCAATTTTTTTACAGTGTACTGATAAAAATCCAGTAATAGACCAGACATATCTTGTGGATCATAAAATCATTCTATTGATCATTTACAAAATAACTTTAAGCAAAAAAAAAAAATACTTCTATGACATTTTCGGGATCGTTTGAGTGATTGAAAACGATGACGTGTTTGAGCTCGATAATTTCGCGGCACATGTTGGCATCCATCTCATTTGCATGCATCTTCAATGTTTAATTTATTTCATCCCGAGATGAAGTCATGCATAGTGATCAGGATTTATTTAAATTTTCGACGCTACTGGCTTGGACAGCCGAATCCCTTACCCATACCGGTAATATCGCCGTCGTTTTATGTAAGCACGTTTTGCACAGATTTTCAAATGAGGCTCAGGTTTTGTGAGATGAGTTTTGTTGAACTTAGTGATGATGCAATACTTTTAAGCTGTTGACTCTTTCCAGCACTACAGCGTCTTTAAAGATTTTTTCCCCAGTAATTACTTCATTATACGCATATACATGTATACTGATGCACTTGACTAAATTGCAGCATTCTCAGTTTTAATAAAACCTTTTTCCATTACCTTTTCTACTTTCCGTTATGTATAGTTATTTGCGGATGAATTTAGTTTTAATCCGTTTTGTCGGAGTAAAAGTTCCGCAATCTAGGATTGCTTGCTAGAAAATAATACCTGATGAAAACTTTAACAAAAAAATTGCAGAACATTTTCGATTTTTTACAAAAAACCTTTCTGCTCCCTTGAATATTTGTGCTACTCGCATACAAATTAAAACAGATAATAAGAAGAAGTATCAGACTCAAAAGCTAAAACATTTGTTGAGCAGAACTGTTTCATGACAATCCCAAAGCCTTAATTTTATAGTTATCTCTTCTTTTCTAGAAAAAAACTTGATTTTTAATATTCGAAAACTTACAGATTCTGTACATTTTAAACTTTTCATGATAAATCGTCAAGTATTTTCCCTAATGTTTGCTAAACGGACGTCTAAAATATAAAATGACAGTTTCTTCACATTGGCGGATTCGCGTTTTTCACTGCATCATTAACAAGAAGTTCCTTCTAGAACTATACGAGCCTACTTTCCCGTATACACCAGCTTCAAATTTATAATCTAACTATCTCTCTCTCTCTCTGTCTTTCTCGTTTAGCTTTAGTTCTTAATTGCTTCAAATATACCTTTTTCAACGGTTAATATATTTTCATTCAATCATTCATGTATTTATGCACTCATTTATTCATTCATTCTTTCGCTTATTCATTTAATAATTCAATAATTCAAAAATATTCTTAAAAATCCTGATCAAAAAATTTCATAGGAAAATAGGCTCGTTAGTTCTGGATGAACTTTCTATCTGTACATGTTATACGTCATAAGAACTTTTCGATAAAGTTTGTTCGAAGCAAATCGGACCGTTAGATCGAGATTTATATAGGATTGAAATTTCCCCGTACGCGCTATGTTAATTTTTTCAAACTGTTAAAAAATGAAAAAAAAAAAAATTGTTCAAACCAAAAAATTATTAACGCCGAGAGCTTCTTTCAGTAAGATTGTTCATAAGAACTCGAATGTTATGCCCATAGTTTACATAAATTGCTTCATTTTCGCCTATAGGCGCTAATGTTAAATTTTTTTTTGAACTGTTCAAAATTGAACAAAAAAATTGTTTAAATCAAAACGTAAAATATGGAAATGAAATGTCCTCGCCGAGATCTTTCGAATGCAAAAAGAATTTTTCGAATCGGGGTTAAGGGAAAAGTTATTAGGGGAGGACAGATAGACAGACCGACAGACACACTTTTTCCCCCCATCTCAAAACCCTAGTTTCAAATTTTTTATTTTTCAATTTTTATTTAATTACTCAACTTATTTTTCACTTTTCTTGATTTCTAACGATATTTTCACGATACATTAAGCCTTCTTTCATGCTTTTTTATTATTTTTTTAACTTTTACGGGAAAGTAGGCTAAAAATGAGTCTCAGTCAGGCGAACGTTATTTTTTGATATCATAATACAATTAACCAATAATAATAGTCTGGGGACAGTCCCTTTTAATGCCGCTAAAAAAATCAGATAATGCGAGGGCGTTAGAATTAAGAGCCAATGATGCAAGCTGAAAGTTTAATTGGTATCACACGTCGTGCGTCAAATTGTGAATACCCTCTAAATTAAATATACAGTGAAACCCCGATTTTACGTTTCTCAAGGGACTGGGTAAAAAAACGTAAAATACGGGAAAAACGTGAAATACGGGAAATACATAGAATGCAAAAATCAAATAGAAAAAAACCTAAAGGTAGTAAAGATGACTCTTTCAAAAGGTATAATATCTATATTTTACGAAAAGAACATTATTATACATACCATTTTAAGATAATTTTAACACATTTAGATGCGATTCCTGGCGTTTAGGCTGAAAATTATCCGTAATAGTGGATTGTTTTTTAGTCATTGAATTCAAAGTGAATGCAGCATCTTCTAGGATTGAAATACGTTGCAAGTTTTTTTCCTGGTCTTTATAAGAAAGAAAATAGTCATTCACTATTTGTAAGCTCTTCATTGCAATAATGAAAGAAGGGAAGGGCTATGCGCTTCCGGTTCTTTTTGTTGATCTTCATCGTCTGACGAAAAGTACGGACGGAAAAATATTGCTTATTTTAGAACATATTTTTTTTTCTTCACTTTCCAGGGAAAACGTAAAATGCGGGAAATGTCATATATAACAAACTTACAATCCGGGTTAAATAAACATTATTAGTATACGGAAAAACTGGGACCTGATGAAAAAAACGTAAAATGCGGAAAAAACGTAGATTCGGGGGACGTAAAATCGGGGTTTCACTGTATATGTTTCTACAGTCGCAGTGTTACTTCATAATAAATGTAGTAAACGTTTACTAACTAAGTACTTGTTGTCATCTTGAAAAACCAAAGTACTAAGAAAAATGAAATTTATTCTGTCAAACATACTAATTCAAACTTGTGAAACAGTGCAGTGCACCCAGAAACCCCCCGCACCTGCCATTTTCTGGCCTATCGTATTTTTAGATGCCCCCGAGTGCAAGCCCTCGGGAGCAAATGGGGTTCCGGGAGAGCTCGACCAACCGCAAATTTATGAAAACCATTAAAAATAAAAAAAATAAAAAAAAAAAATAAACAAAAAAAAATTAAAAAAAACATAAAAAATACAGAAAAATACAGAAAAAAATAAAAAATACAGGTTATTGTAAAACACTAAATCACAGTAGAATGCAAAACTTTAAGAGTATGCATTAAGCGGTATATGACATGAGACAGCAATGAGAAACCGTGCAACACTATAAAAAAGTACAAAAATCAATCATACAATGTCAAAACAATGTGAAATGGTACACTCAAAAATATACACAAAAACAAAGGAAGATAAAACAAAACTTAGACAAACACTAAGTTCCCTGAAATAGATACCCCTCGCTTGATAAATACAAAAACAAAGAAGCAAGGAGGGAGCGTGCATGGGGATGCTGGAACGCGTTACGAATAGCTTGAATGGGTGAAATTTGGCTGCTAGCCCGAATATGATACTTACTGGTTAAAGGGCACTGAAAAACATAGTGGTCAGGCGTACCCATCGCTTCACAGGAGCAATAAGGCGAATCAGAAAGAGCAAAGCGATGAAGATAGCTCGGGAAAGGGCCATGGCCAGAAACCAGGATTGTTTCAAAACGTTGGCTGACCCTTGGAGAAAAACGAACGATTGGAAAGAATTCAAAAACCCGGCGACCAGTATCCGCCTCGTTCCAGCGGTACTGCCAATCCTCTCTAGTTTTGGCTCTAATTTGTTGTATGAAATTGGATTTAGGAAGGGGAAGGGCCGTGTAGGGTAAAAATGTGGGATCCTCAGCTGCCGTTCGAGCCAATTGGTCAGCTTTGTCATTTCCAACATTCCCTGAATGACCCTTGACCCAGTGAATTGAAATTCTAGGATTCGAAATTAGCATGCTTTGTACTGAATTTACTAGAGGACTGCGCTGAAGTGGGTCTTTGATAGAAAGGATAGCAGCCTGACTGTCTGAAAAAATTTGAACGTTAGAGGATGGAATTGTGAGCGACAGGTTCGCCGCTGACTTAATAGCAAAAATTTCCGCCTGAAAAATTTAATTACCAACAGCATGCCTCATTGCACACTGCCCCACTGCACGGTGTCCCTTGTACTGAACCACCGCCGAAGCCACGCCGACGGGCGTTTTGGATCCGTCGGTATAAAAACGATTAAATGATAAAGATGGGGGGTCCGGTCAACACTGCAAGGATAGTCAGAAATTTGCACCCACGAACGCTGAAACCATTTTGGTGCCGCGTGTTCATACAAAGAGGGATCGAATGTTACCCCATCTAAAACGATGGTCCTCCTCTCTACATAGAACTGGGTGAGCCAGATCTTCTCCCTTATCGTCAGGTCTATAGGGGGCACTCCCGCCAGAATGTATAGTGCTGAGTGGGGGCACGTTGCGTACGCCCCGGTTACTGAGAGCAGTGCTCTGCGTTGGAGAGTGAGAACCTTTTTAGTCTGGAGGACTGTTAGAGTGGGTCCCCACAGTCCCGACGCATAAAGGAGAGACGTCTCAAAGACCTGTTTATAGATGAGGATCCGTTGGCGAATTTTCAAGCCCCAGTTACCCCCCGCGAGACGCTGGAGACCACTTTGCTTTAATTGCTTTATTCCTTATGTAATCAATGTGTGCATCCCAAGTCAAAAATTGGTTAAATACCACGCCCAAATATTTTAAAGTAGGGCTTCGTTTAATTGATAAATCACCGATCCCGTAAGTATGGTGGTCGCACCAGGTCCCGCGGTACCTTGAAAACCAATACCCTTGACTTGCTGCCCGAGGCCTCGAGGTCGTGCTCCCTCAACCAAGCATCCAGTAAAGAAAGAGAAAAGCGACCATTAGCCTCCAGCAGTTGGTTCGTGCGGCCATGAATTAGCAGAAGAAAGTCGTCCGCGAAGGCCTGTATTTTAGTGTGACCGGGCCAGTCAATGGAAAGGAGCGATGCTGCCACCAAGTTCCATAGCTCCGGACCACTACAGGAACCCTGCGGGCAACCCTTCCACTGTGATGTCCAAACGCAGCCGGAGGAGGTTTGAACATAAACTGTGCGTTCGGATAAGAAACTGGCAAAAAGGTTCAAGACAGCCGGGTCTAAATTACACGAAGACATATACTGTAGAATTTTTACCCAAGGGAGATTGTCGAAAGCCGACACAATGTCAACCGACACTGCCCCCTATTAGGGATTCAGAGCTGATACCTTGCAATAGGTTATTGTAGAAGTGAAGAAGAGCGTGCTCGGTCGAGCGCCGAGGTACGAAGCCAAACTGCAGTGGATGATGTAGGTTATTAAGGGATAAGTGGCTCTGAAGACGAAAAAGCATTAGTTTTTCAAGAATCTTTGAGATTGTGGGGAGAAGGACTATAGGCCTATAGGAGGCAAAGCTCGAAGGGTCCTTACCATTCTTTAAAAATAAAATGAGAACACCTTCCTTAAATGCTGGAGGGAAATAGGCAAGCTGTAAACATAAATTGAATAAGGTACAAAGGAAATCAGGGAAAGTCGAATGGAAAGTTGACCAAATAACTCCGTCCAAGCCGTCACGACCCGGGGCCTTCTTGCGTGGGAGGAGGCGGACCGCCCTGTCAACCTCGGGCTGCGTAAAAGGTGCGGATACCCTCGCTGTGCTGATTTCTGGTTGAAGTGACTTAGGGGTAACAGTAGGAGCAGGATAAAAATGATTTAGAACAGATTTACAAAAAGTCTCCTCTGGGATTGAGGAAGGAAAACGCTCCCTGATTGCTGCGGGAGTAAAGACTTTGCCAAAAGATACGCGATACGGTTTGCCAAAGGACTCCGAGCAGTTTGTGCAGAAACGTTGCCAGGCCGCTCTCTTTGTTGATCTCACTAGTTTCTTGAAGATGGCCAGCGCATTGCTGTACGCCGTTTTGTAGGCTGGCTTAAGTAGAGGGTCCGCACATCGTTGAAATCTTTTACGAGCAGCGTAGACCCTCTTCTTATGAATAGTTAGAGAGTCATTCCACCAGGTGGACGGGGAATGTGGTGCAAAAAATTTTTTCTTAAAAGTTTGATCCGCGCAGCCCTGTAAATTTTCAGTGAGGCCGGTGTACAGCCTGTCCAGGCCTTCCCTAGTTTTAACAGAATTTAACAATGAAACAAAAGGATAAATCTTATTTGATATTAACTTTTTAAATTTATCTGCATTATAATTTGTCTTATATCTTAAGAAACGCGAATGTGAAAACGGAGCGTCTAAAACAATTTTAATGAACTTGTGATCACTGAGTGAGATCTCTTCAGAGACAGACCAAGACACCGGCACAGGCAAAAATCTCGCCAGGGTCAAGTCGGGCCAGCCCTTAGCATGGGGCGTCTCGAAAGTCGGGGGAAAATTTTGTGAATTTAAAACCATTAGGTTATGTAAAGCAATAAAATCAAGAAGACTCTCTCCCCTTTTCTCATTTTTCCTGTATCCCCAACTGCGGGAATGAGCATTAAAGTCGCCCGCGAGGATCACAGGCGCAGAGGAAAGAGCCAGAAGGAAAGTGTTCAGTTCCGACAAAAGAGGTTATAGGGGCTCAAGGGGGGAAGCGTATGCCGAAATTAATACGAGAGGGCCGTCCTTGACCATGATTTTTGCTGCGACGAAGTCATGTGCCTGGTACGTTGAATAAGGACAAATCACACCAGAGGGAAAAAACAGAGCTGCACGACCACTGCCCGACAGAAAACGGCCCCAGCCAGAAGGAATACAAGAGACCTGACCGTGCATCAGGTATGGCTCCTGAGCCAAGATTACATGTACTTTGTCCCTGTTAGCAACTACAGAAACATGTGAAGTTGGTGCTCTACCGCGCTGCAAATTAATTTGGAGAAGACTAAGTGCCGGGGCCGTCGACTTACAGTAAGTGGGTGGAGCAGCAGTATTAAAATCGGAAATACACAAATTTACATTACATATATTGTCAGAGGATGAACGCAAAACAAAAGAATCAACAGAATTTAAATCGATTATATCCATATTATTAGCCATAATTGATATTACGTTTCAAAGTATTAACAAGTTGCTGATAACAAATACACTTAGAGGCAAAGGAGGGGTGATCCACAGGGAAGTTAGAACCATATTTGGAATTATGAGTCAAACAATTAGTACAGGTTGGAGACTCGGCCTTGCATTTTTGGCCGTGGTGAGATTCGGTACAGAATGCGCAATAGTGAGTTTTTTCTGTGCAGTTCGCCGCTGTGTGCCCGAACATTTGGCACTTGTAGCAGCGACGGACTCCCATGAACTCCTTGACCGTGTGAACATCCCAAAGGAAGTTCACACGCGGAGAGGACATAATTTTGTGAAAGGCGGGAGGGGAACATTCAATCACCAGGCTGACATTTGAGGCCTTGACACTCAGTTTAAATTTGAAACTGAAGTCCTTCTCCTCTACCATGCCAAATTGGGTCTCAAAGGCAGTGACTACAGTCGACCATTGTACATTCGGGTCGACATTATGGACAATGATACGAGGCAATTTTTTCCTTGCCACCCTGGTGCGGATCATGGCCCCCAACTTGGGATGATCTTCCAGGTGGGCTCTGAGAGACTCTGAGTCCTCAACCGAGGGGACGTCCACGGCCAGACCTCCCTTTCCCACATAGCGAACTCTAGAAACCTTAATACCGTCCCGCGTTGGGTCGTAATTATGTTTGAGTACCTTTTTGAGATCCCCGGAGGTTACGTTTGGTGTATCCTTGCGAGGGTAAATTAGTACTGTGCTTTCACTGCGCAAAGCTTGAGCAAATGTAGGAACAGCGGGGAGACGGTTACCATGCTCAAACTCCGTTTCCTGGACCAACTCTTGGGAAACCCGGCCTGTGCCGACGAGAGGTGGGAAATCCCGTTCCAGGGAGTCGGCCTGGACACCAACATCGCAGGTGACTCTCGGAGGAAGATGAGGGGAGTCCACCGCCTCCATCTGAGTACTCTGATCTTGGCTGGAGGCCCTTAAAACTGGAGCCTGAGTGTTAGCAGAGTGGGGTGAAGACGACGTGCGAGAAAATTTATCCTGCAGGATATCCAACACCTTGATTAACTCGCTCCTCATCCCCGACTTAAAAAAAACGCGCTGATTAGGATCCTTAGATTCAACGAGTGTTCTTAGGAACCCAAAGATCTCCTCTGTTGTGTTGACTACGGACACGTAGTCCAGGGCAGGCTGACTGGAGCTATGAAAGAAGCGTTTTAGCGGGCCAACAGTTTTGACGTTGGACTCCCCACTACTTGAAATCAAGTCCACATTTGACGGATGGGACTCAGAAGTAAAAGTATTTAGAGCAGTGGGAGAGGGAGAGTCTCTACGTACGAGAAGTTTTCCCGCGAGAGTCTGCGGAGTAGAAGTTATCCTGTTTAAAACAATTTTATGAGTGTTCCTACCGTTCTTCGACTTTTTCGCACTCATGTTTGCTCGGGAACACAGTAAATAAATATTTAAAACAAAATGAACAAATAATTTATGGGCCCTAATGGCCCGCTACTCAAAATTCACCAAATGTCCTACTTTTTGCCTTTTTACATTATTTCAAAAAAAAAAAAAAATTCCAACAAAATTCCGCAAAAACCCAAACATTAGGAGAACTAGTCAAGTTATCAAAATCTGACGGCACTGTACTGGTAGGAGATTTTACCCTGATTAAAATAAGTACCTACAACATGGGGTAAATCCTAAATTTAATTTTCAGTGACGTCACAACTCAAAATTTTAACACCAGTTAGGCTTCTCATTCTTAACCTAATTAATTTAGAACCCACAAAATTTAAAATTCTTAATCCTTACTTTAATGCGAGTACAAAGAGTACTCACAACCCCCTCTAAAACCAAATTAAAAAAAAAAAAAAATAACTTTAACTAATTAAGCAAATATCTTCAACTGTAATTAATTCATCAAAAAAAAAACTGACATCACCTGGCCCACGTGAAATCTCCTGCTGATTACAATGCTGGGTCACACTTAAATGCTTAAATGATTTTGAAATTATTGAGTCCTCTCAGAGGGCACCAAAGTACACCATAGTAATACTTTTCGCGGGCAAACTATAGATGACTCGAAAGCACCGCCTACCCGAGGCGTCCCAAAACTACAATTATAAAACAATTACAATTTTCAAAAAAAAAAAAAAAAAAAAAAAACCCTCTTAACAACTAACAACCATCCGTTAATATGCAATACATATTTCGAAACACAAAAAATAACTCTATCATTCAATATATAATACCAATTTCTATATAAAACTCAAAAATAATTAGAGCTTGACAAAATTTCACAGTGTTGTAATAAATGTAAACACAATGTTAAAGTTGGAATCGAAACATTCAAAAACTAACAATAACATATATTACGAACCCCTGTTCATAACTTAACCAACCAGGATTCCCCTGGTAGATCTTGGCAAGGGCTTTCCAAAAATATTACACTTGATGCGGATGGAACCGGATTACCGGATCTGCAGACTTGACAAGCGAGGCGATGGTATAATAATTGTAAACGCAATGTTAAAGTTGGAATCGAAACATTCAGAAATTAACAATAACACAAGTTACGAACCCCTGGTCATAACTTAACCAACCAGGACTTCTCGGATAGGTCTCGGCAAGAGCTTTCCGAAAATATTACACTTGATGCAGATTGAACCGGATAACCGGATCTGCAGGCTTAACAAGCGGAGCGATGATAGAGCGCGTCCTATCTCAACGGGTACGACGGTCGAGCTCAACTTGTCAAACATACTAAATTCATTACTACAAGACGGTAAATAAATGCGGTTCTGAATGAGCAATTTAAAATATAAAATTTTAGCAATGCGATTACGATACATAATTTTTAACATTATCGACTGATTCAACAAGTTCAATGCCTCGGAAAATCCGAAACAAAAAAAAAATCGATTTTACTAGAGAACGATTTGGAAATAGATTCAATGCCCTGGCAAGCATTTTACGGTTTGATGAGATGGCTTAGATGGAATCTTTATGGAATCCCTCTTGGATCAGATTTGTTCTATTTTCGATCGTACTGTTCCATAAGAATATCGGGGAGACCAGAAATGAATAAACAAAGCAAAAACGGAAGGAACTATTCAAGTTTCCAATGCTTAATTTTCAAGATCATCAGTGAAACCTCCCCAGAAAAGTGGTATATATACATGTTTCAAAGAAATTTCGTTCCGTAATAAGTCCAAGCTGTGCTGAGAAGTTTCAATTTAGTGGGAAGAAAAACAGTGTCACCAAAAAGTAAGCGAATTATGAACTGGAGATTCTATTTCATTTTAAACTTTAACTTCCTCCGTCATCTTTTAAACAGCGAAATGGTAGATTAGTAATATAGTTTATTACACTAATAGCACTGTGCAACAAATTTGAACTTTTTTTTTTGTCCTTTAGATGAATTTATGGGATTCTATATAAACAAAAGGTGCTTGATTCAAATATGCAAACCAAAATGGTTCATCACGTAGCATTTTTCTGGAGACCCACTTATCATATTTATACAATTTGGTTATAGAAGAATGTAACTCAGGCTTACTTATTGAAAACACAAACGCTAAAATGATTTTTTTTGGCCAATTCTTCTTGTGGGCAGCAATTGGTCTGCCCGGATAACAGTTTAGCAATATTCGATTCATATACTTCCATTCTATCGAGCGCTGAAATGTTTTTCAAACAGAGATATCCTGATAAAACTTTTCCCCATGCTCAATATTAATTGCACCAAGGTTTTGAGAAATAAAGTCCATATGGGAGCCCAAAAAGTGTAGTTTTAATGAAATATAGCAACCTAATAATACAAAAGCATTTTATCATGTCACCAGCAACCTTTCTTGCATCTCGGGAACAAATTCAAAAATTTAAGTGAGGCAAGAGTAAAAAAAAAAAAAGGATTTTTATTGGCCCACAACTTAAGGAAGTCCTTTCATGATGAAGAGTATGAAAACAAACAGCTAGAAGCCGAAAAATCAGCCTCGCTGGCCGTTAGATCAGTGTGCTAACGTTTCCTTGGAAATGAGAAAACTGAAAATTACAAAGATCTACTTGGTGACATGATAAAATGCTTTTGTATTATAGGTTGCCATATGTCATTAAAACTACAGTTTTTGGACTCCCATATGGACTTCTTTCCTGAAAAATTAGGCGCAATTAATGATGAGCATGAGGAAGGATTCATCAGGGACATCTCTGTGTTTGAAAAGCGCTTCAGTAGTCGATGGAATGGAAGTATACGAATTGAATATTGCTAATATGTTGTAAGGGCACACCAACAGATGCCCACAAGATGAAACAGCCCAAAAAATAATTTTAGTGTTTGTGTTTTCAATAAGTAAGCCTCAGTTACGTTCTTCTATAACAAAATTATATAAATATGAGAAGTGGGTCTCCAGCAAAAACGGTACGTGATGGACCATTTTGGTTTGGATATTTGAATCAAGCACCTTTTGTTTACATAGAATCACATAGTTTCATCCAATGGACAAAAACAAAAGTTCAAATTTGTTGCACAGTGTAATTAACATGACAAGCGAGAGCACCAATGTGGTGGTGGTTGGAATTTCGACCTTAACTGTTCAAATTTAAAACCTTTGTCTGTCCACGAACGTTGGAATGATGGTTCTACTTTTTGTAGTTTGAAAGAAATAAATGTTTGCGGTCTGAATTGTTCATTCTAATCATTATTCAGGTGGCGTATACCTTGTAATGGCGAGGAAGGAAACGATTGTTGTCAGTCGATTTGAAAAAAAAAAAAAAAACAATCAGCATTTGGATCTAAAGTTGAGCCATTAATAATGGTTCAACTTGGCACCAGATGTTGGTTGCAGCTAAATTTAACTATTTTTTACAGTTTTTTAGTGAAAGGTTGAGTTAGATTTTTTTACGGTGTATAAGAAGTTCTGCTTCAAGACCTAAAAATTCTAAAAATGGCGTTCAAGTCTGAGTAACACTTTTATAAACAGTCATGAACCATTTCACTCATAGCAAGCTTGTAACATATTTTCAATTTTCTGTTTTGAGGCAGTGGTAAACAGTCGTTCCTCAAAAGAAATGCCGTCAGTACTTTTCCTTCTTGACTTACTCCATTTTTATTTTTTGGGACACTTCAGTTGTTCCTGCACGTTACGCTATTTTGTGGAAACTCCAAATATCCAGACTTGCAATAAAATGCCTACTTGCACGCAAGCAAAGGGATCTTCACAAGAAAATGGCATCTTACGATCTTAATGTACTATCTTCAGTCGAAGAATGGATGGAAGATGGATTTTCTTCTTCCTTTCTCAAGAACTGCAACACTTTTCCAACAATATATATATATATATATATATATATATATATTAAATACTCTACATTGAATATTTCTTCAATCCAAGTAACTAATTCTAAAATTAGGCATATCAAAGGACCAGATTATTACGGAAAGTTGCATTTCTCCATGAAAAAATTTGCAAGCGGAAAAAGGTAATTGAAATTTTCATTTATTTCCTTTCAGGATAAATATCTCCCTAAAATATGTTTCGGAAGGTTTTTTTATTTATCTTTTTGTCACAATTTCATTTAGAGTAATTTGTTTTTTCTAAATTATTCTAAGGAAAAATGTTTAAGAATTTATTTATTTATTATTTTCAAAAAAGTTTTTGATTTTCTAGATTTTCTTCTGAAATAATATTTTTTTTAGTATTTCATTTATGTGATTACGCATCTGAATTTTTTTTTTTTTTGAAATAGAGATTTTAACAACGTATTTTTTAAGGTTTATAGATATGGCAATGATTTTGGGAGCATTTGTGGTGAGATTAAATGATTTTCTAATCATATTTTTCTGTGTTTCAAGAAATGTTCACTCCAGTACAATTAATATTTTAAAATCTATGTTGTAATTACGATAAAACATATTGCAAAAGATTGTCATACATAAAAATGATATTTCTTTTCGAACCAAATAAACTTTCAATAATATCATGCATTAGATGCAAATTTTATCCGCACTTCATGTGCAATAAATGTGACAGCTCACTAAATATTTTTATTATTATTATTATCAAGTGAATATTAAATCTTCTTGGATAGTCTCATTAAAATGTTTTCGCAATTTTGCACAGCAACAAATTGACGTAATTGTTGATGCCGGTAAAGCATTTTTTTGCACCAATTATTTTTAAAAGTGAAGTATTTTCACTTGCTTGTTAAAGTCAACGAGTCCTGGTTTAAGTAAAGTTTTAAATTTCGATATGTAACTTGTACCCCATAATAACATTTTATAAGTGGTATGAAATGTAGTTTGCTTAGATATCTCTTTAAAGAAAAATATATTCTCACTTTCATTATTAAATTTTGTAAGTACAGCGATGAAAATATGAAAAGCTATATTAATAAAAGCGTTATTTTAGGTTTAAGAAAATATTGTGACCTTCATGTATTAACTTAGTTTAAACGTAGTCGAATATATTTCTTCTTACTCTTCTTTCCCGTAAGAAAAAGGAAAAGAATAAGGTAACTCGGGGAAGATGCAAGGTGGGGAAGAAGGGTCTGGTCCGACATGAGGTGTGGCTTGTGAATTTATCTGAATTAGCCGTTTTTAATCGGCGTTATTATTGGATTTCGTGAGCATTTAACGTGCTGATAACCCTTTTATAATACTCCGTTCCTCATATTTAGAGTTTATAAACGTACTCGTTATTTTAAATAAGATATTAGCAATATAAGTGAGTTATGCATTATGTTACACATACGATGCATGTAGAAGTGGCTATAACACTGTAGCAATAAGGAAATAAGCGTGTGTTGCATCTTCCCCCTATACTTGGGGGAAGACGCCACATGGTTCAGAAATAAATGAAATGACCTTTAAAATATGTTTTTATTATTTTTTTGTTTTATAATACAGAAAATGACGTAATTCTTTTCTGTCTTTCAAGCCACACCACACAGTATTTACAGCCACTTGATCGCTTATTTTTCAAACCATTGAAAAACATATTTCCGACAAGCCCTGATGTCTTGGATACAGAAGAAGCCAAATAGTCAAGACTTTAGTTTGGATCTATTTCTGAATGCAGCTTGGCGCAAGGCATCCACAGTAGGAAATGGTACTTCGGGGTTTTCAGCTACTGGGATTTACCCCTATAGCCCACAAACAATCCCACAGCATGCGTTTGCTGTTTCTGATGGTTCCAGCAATGATACAGCTGTAGCTTCCACAAGTGAGAACACGGGATTCATGTCTAAAAGAAATTAGCCCTATTTCTCAGATCAGAAAACGTAAACCATCCGGGTGTACAAATCAAAAATCAGAAGTCAACTGAATCAAAGAGGAGAGCAACTATGCGGGAAAATGCCCGAGGAAAGTTAGAAAAGGCGGGTGAGGGCAAAACAAATAACAAGAATCCTTCGAAAAAATAGAAGAAAAAGAGACGTGTCAGCTTGTCATCCTCAAGTGAAGAAATTCATCTAGATACCAGTGGTGACAGTTTTGATGAGGATAATAATGACGAGTTTTGTGCTGTGTATAACGGGTATTTTTATGCTAAAAAAAGTCCCAATTGTGACTGGAATCAGTGCATCAAATGCAACAAATGGTTGCACGAAGATTGCCATTTGCACTGAGGGAAATGTTGTGTAGGCTATCATTTGATCTGTGCTGTTGCTGCTTTTCTATAGTCATTGTTAATGCATATTAAATTCCGCAATGTGTGTCGTATTTTTTAAATGTGTTGTGGAGTTGCATCTTACCCCACAACTGGTAGCATCTTCCACATATATATGGGGGAAGATGCCATTACTGAATGACAGTTTTTACATTGAATTTTTCATTTTTTTCTGACTAAGAAAAGAATTAACTTTTGCACGTAACAAATTAAACATTGAAAAATAAAGTGTATTTTTTTCATGATCTTGTTATTTCAATTTTCGATGTACTTCGGAAATTACTTCTAAGTGTGACATCTTCCCCCGATTTATCTTACATATAATAAATAAAGGCATATAGCTTAAAATAAATGAATTAAAACAAATAAAAGCATGAAAAAAGTATTAAATATCTTTCTCAAAGTAAGTCAAAAAATAAAAGTAATTTATTCAATAAATAGTGAAAAAAAAAAAAAAAAAACGACATAACAAACCTTGTGAGATCAGATAACTGTATGTCGGTTGGTTTGTCTGTCCTCCTTCCATAAGCTTGTTCGATCGTAGCAACAAGTACTTTGTTCGGAAGACATTGGTTACGTCACTTCATTCCCCCGTTTCGATCTTTGACTTTAACAATATCATCGTTTTTACTGAACACAAAGTAAAAGCCGTTAACGGTTTTACTTTAGATATTGAGATTGAGGAAGAGTTTTTGCTTTTAATTTCTTTCTAATTTTCTGTTCCTTTTTTTGGTTGGCAACTTTAAAAAGCAAAACAATTTTCTTGTAGAAACAGGGTCTTTTATTTCAAATATCTTCTGCTTAAAATGAGGTGCCTTTTCGAAGGTACCGCGTGAAACGTTTACGTACTCTATTCATTTTATATTATAGTACTGTTGTTTCCTTTTTCCTGTTTGAAGTTTTATATTGCAGAAATTTTTTATTGAAATTATCTCTCTCCGGTTCTTTATTTTTTTTCTTCTCCAATATTGGTGCGCTTATAGCTGCCTTAGTTCAATGCCAAAACATGTTGAAACTTGTTTTAAGAAAAACGCATGTGAGCAATTATTTTCCGCGTTGTATTTCCGGAAATGCATCAAGGAAAACGAAGTTTCGGCATCTTTCTAACCTTACAGTGCTGCTTTGAGCTTGGTAATTAGAATTCAGTTACAAAATGAGGCATTTACTTAGAGAAGATTTTTTAAGAAGTATCAGTGTTGAACTAGAGCAGGGATATATTTAAGATAATCCGTGCATAAAATGTTTCATTGAAAACACAAATTAAAATACATACGATTGCTTGTTCTTTTCAAATGTAATTTATACAAAATGATTTCTTCTTTTCTGCTTTGAATTATATATTTAAAGGAAAAAAAATACAGCATTGGTCGCTAAAATAATAGTATTGAAAAAATATATCAACCCCAAAAATGTTAAACAGCATGAAACCTGGTCGCAGAAAATTGATAATTAAGTTTAAATTCTCATTCCTCGGTTTATTTTTTCAGAAATGAATTATTGGAAATGAACTAAAAGTAAACTCAATGGCGCGCCAGCCTTTTTGGGGGCCATGGCCTACTGTGTTCATCTCAGTTTTTAAGACCGAGGGCCCTGGGGTGCAGAAGCAGAAGTTCCGGTCAAGTGGTCGGCCTGACGCGGAACCCCCAGTGTTTAGTTCCAAAGCATGCTTGGTCCTCATTTTATCGACCCCACTGCAGGGATGAAAGGCTGAGTCAACCCTGCCCAGCCCGGGAAATGAACTCCGGAAGTGTGACATGTTATCACGGAAGGCTACCACTCAGCCACTGGGCTTATTTGGGGATGTATATTGGGGACGGGTATTATTAGAAATGATTATCTACAAAATCTTTATATAACAGCGTTCGAAAAAAAGAGAGATTCTAGTCGGTAACTTACGTTCTATTTATTCTAAAGTTTTTGAGCAAATTTTATCCGAAGCAGTTTATTAGCTGCACTGATATAAAATTCTATTTAATGAAACGAAAATTTTAATTTTTATTGTCGAAACAAATATTGAAATTTGCAAAATAAAAATAAATAAAATAAAACAGTTTTAAATTTTCAAATGAGACTTCATGCGTTACTCATTTTAGAGGCTGATTGAGATTTGTACCAAATTTCACTCCAATCGGTCAATTAAGACTGATAAGTAAAAGGATGTAAGAGACGAACATGAATTTCCGTCTAGAACTATACGAGCCTACTTTCCCGTATACACCAGCTTCAAATTTATAATCTAGCTATCTCTTTCTCCTTTAGCTTTAGTTCTTAATTATTTCAAATATACCTTTTTCAACGGATAATACATATTCATTCACTCATTCATTCTTTCCTTTATTCAGCCATTCATTCATTCATTCGTTTACTCATTCATGTCTTTATTCATTTATTTACTCATTCATATATTTATTACCTCATTTATTCATTCTTTTCCTCATTCATTTATTCATTGATTCATTGTTTCACTCCTTCATTTATTCATTAATTCATGCTTTCACTCATTCATTTATTCATTGAGAAATATCCTTAAAAATCCCGATAAAAATTTTTATAGGAAAATAGGCTCGTTAGTTCTGGGTGAACTTTCTATTTGCACATGTTCTATGTTATAAGAGCTTTCCGATAAAGTTTGTTGCAAGCAAATCGGTCAGTTAGGTCAGGATTTATATAGGATTGAAATTTCCCCGTAAGCGCTATGTTAATTTTTTGAACTGTTCAAATTGATATTTCACGCCAAGAGATTCTTCCAGTAAGCTTGTTCATTGGCACATGGATCTTGCACCCAGAGTTTACATAATTTGCTTCATTTTCGCCCATAGGCGCTAATGTTAAATTGTTTTGAACTGTTCAAAATTGAACGAAAAATTGTTCAAATCAAAAAGTAAAGTATGAAAATGAGATGTCCCCGCCGAGATCTTTCGAATGCAAAAAGAATTTTTCGAATTGGACTATTCGTTCAAAAGTTATTGGGGGGGGGGGGGGACAGACCGACAGACACACATTTTCCCCCATCTCAAAACCCTACTTTCAAATTTTTTATTTTTCAATCTTTATTTAATTGCTTCACTTTTTTTTGACTTTTCTTTATTTTTAACGATATTTTTACGATACATTAAGTATTCTTTCATGCTTTATTATTATTTTTTTTACTTTTACGGGAAAGTAGGCTAAAAAAGGGATTCTAGAAAAACGCGTTCAAAGTTTGGATGTTGGGGACCTTTCATGCTATTTTTTTTTCTAAATCACGTCGGGGCGCAGCACCTGTTTGGGCTACCATTAACATCTCTTGCCAGAATATAAAATATTGTTTTCTCTATCATTTGCACCATTTATCTCCAAATTTTCAATTTTATGACTTACACCCCTTTGCTTCTAGATGCCTCAATTAATTAGCTTTGCTCAGCGAACTTATAAACAAACAAACGCACATTATTCCTATTTTTTTTTTTTTTTTGCTATTAAATACTTCGAAGACTCAACTTGAACTGAGATCAATTAGAATTTCATTTATAGGTTTCTGCCACGTGTATGCGTCGCTCCCTTAAGCCGACGCATAAAAGAAATATTTCTGTAATTTGCTCCAATCTATTTAAATCGGCGTGTTCACTACCCCATGCTGCTAATTTAAAATTTAAAATTGCATTTTCCATTCACACGCATCCAACTGAAGTGCTCGAAGCTATGCGAACTATTTTTGTCCCATTGTTCTGGACGACTCTTCCGAACCGTAAAAGGAATTCCAACAGGGCAACGGGTAAATTATTCAAAGGGAAAATGTCGACGATATCATGGACAAACACTCTTTAACAACATTAGTCGAGTTGAAATGCTTTCTGTTTTGGAGCGTATAAAGCAATGGCGGTGGTTATTGCAACTATTAGGCCGGGTAAAGTCTTTGATTTATAGGGATGTCGGGCTTGATTGCGTCTTCTTCGAGTTTAGTGTTAGCTTCATTAGGTTCCTGACTTTTATTTACAAATATTCATTTCAACCCGTCCTCTTCGAGGGGAGATTCTCCGATTTTAAACGCTGTTTGGTTCTAACACAGATGAAAAATTCTTGGCCGTTATTTCTTTGAAAATTGCATTTTCAAAAGCTGTGCTTTGTTAATTACTCTTGCTTTATTTTCCAACAGTTCATCTTATGTTACACTAAGTGTTTAAATACATACGTTTTAATTTTCTGAAGAGTGAGTTTGTTTTTGAACATGAAGCAGAAATACGCTGCATGATTTAACGAGTAAACTGAAGACTTCAGTACAAAGTATTTTCTTTTTATTTTCTTCCATATACAATTTATAGAAGAAAGTATTGGATTCGGGAAAATTTTCGAATTTCGACGGATTGACACGTTTTAGGTTTGATGAACCCATTTTGACAATTTTTGCAAAATATGTCTGTAATTGAACGAAATTTGGTGCACACATAGATCCTGATGGGAACTGTTGCTGATTAGTTTTTGGCTATCTAGTATTTGGCGAGTAGTACTACTCATATGAAGAATATAGAAGAAAGTTTCGTGATGTCCACAAAACAGACCAGTTCTTCTTTTTTTTACATTTATACAAATGAAATAAATTTTTATAAAGTACATTTCTTCACTACTTATCAAATCGCTTAACTAAATTCAAGGCGAAATGATTTTCAGATTCTTTTTAGATACGGCACTATGTTTCTGTATTATTTATATATATTTTTAAAAAAATCATTACATTCTTTTTCTATGTTTAGTTTTCATTTAAAATCAATTAACGATTTAAAAAAAAAGTCTCGGATGTATGGAAAAATGCCTCTAAAAATCGTGTAGACCTCGTAGAAATAGCGATAAGAAATAAATTAGGATTAAGCAACATTTTCACCGTTAAAGAATCACATTTTCTTAGACGATACTTTAATATAAACTGAAGTTTTATAGCGAAACGTTGTTACTGTTAAAAACAACAGAAATTGCCTAATTTTAAAAGACATGGTACACTTTGCATGCAGTTTGGCTTCCTTCCAACAGCTCAAAGTGCTTGTCAAAGCTCTTGTCTTGTAGACAACAATTGTTAGTGACAAGTAATTCATTTTAGAAAGCAAAAAAAAAAAAAATGTAGTTTTTAAACAAATTATTTTATATCTTATTTCGCTATACAAACTCGATGGATGCAGTTTGAAGATTTTCAGCGCATTATTTTTTTTAAAGATACGCATTACAACTCGCTGGGATTAACACACTCAAAAAAGTTCAGCTATACAAACAATTAAGCTGCGTGCAGTGGGACAGCTGTCACTTGATAACATTAAAATGAGAATTAGTAAAATTTAGTACCTCAAAACGTTTTGTTCTGTGGGATAAAAGAAATAGTTAATGTGCAATTAAAAGATGTCGGCAATTTGATAATAATAATAATATTGCTGTTAATAGTAATAATAAAATGAAATAAACGAAAAATGGTTACAGTGCTACAAAACGCTTTTTACAGAATCAGTTCCATCAACTGAACTTTAAAATAAAAATTTGTAATTAATACTAAGACTCCATTCAATTACAAGCACAATTTAAATGAAAGAAAACAAATTTACATTTAAGACGAGAATAAATTTATACGGGATATCGTCACAAGAACATCTCCCCCTTCTTCTCTGACCAGAACATTTTACAGCACCATCGTTTTTTTCAAATAAAATTTCGCATTACTACAGCTCCTCATTTATACTATCAGTCCTCTTTCTCTAGCCTAAAAAAATTAATGTAGTAAGTGTTTTGTGCCAGAACTTAGATGAAATGTTTCAAGATGACACTATCTGCCTTAGACATGAAAAGAGGAATTTTATTTCCGTGTTCTAAAAATAAAACTGCGAAAGGAAATATTTGCATTTTTATAGCATATCGAACCTTCTCAGAGTTACCGATAGCCGACCCACTTCCGCATGAAGAGAATACTACTACTGCAGTCTATCCTTACCATATCCTCTTACTAGAAAAATTTAGAGTTAGGGTAAGTGCCGCTGAAATAGATCGTAAAGGGAGGGATACCATTTCTTTGGCCTATCGTTAACGTTGAACAAAAACCTTTATGTGTCTACCGAACAATGCGAGCATATTTCGAGCCATTTTTTTTAAATTACTCTTACACTTTCTACTTTTTTTTTCCATCCAACTTTCGAATAAAATCAAAAATAATTTTCAGGAGCTTACTCCCAGCTAACTCTCACGAGTTATATCATTTATTATAAGGATAATTTAGTCAAAATACGGCTTTAATGATATTAAACCGTTCTTCCAGAAAAAAAAAAGAGTTACATTTTCAGTTATGATGAATTCACACTATGCTCCGACAGCCACGAAAAGACTCATTCATCAACAAAAGTTATTTTCTTCAAAAAGACCGTGATTTGTTCATTGCGCTAGGGATATATCCTCTCAATTAGCTTTATATGCACAGCAATAGTCTATTACGACGGAATTATTTCGACTATAAGTGTGAATCCCCCTTTATGGTATGCATTGCTGACAATAGAATGTGAGTTACTCAAGGTCCAAGCTTCTGCTGTCTAAACGAGATGAACGGTGTCCCTTTATAAAAGAAACATTTAAGATTTTTAATAGGCCACTATGTAGTTATAAAATGATAGTACGTTTTCATCATTACAGTTGCTAAATAGCTCCCGTCTTAGAGAATTAACATGGGGTCCTATGGGAGTATCGCCAAATATCGCCACTTCATTTGCCATCTCATTTTTGGTACGAAATTTATCTAGATGTTACCGTCGCCAAACGGTCGCCAGTTTGTGACATCATATCCGCTTCCCGTTCCAGTTTGTTACTACTTTCGTTTTCCGTGGAAATTAAAAGCTGAAAGATACTTCTGGACGCGTCATGTGTATATTGCCGTCTCTTAACATTCAATTCATCGTTTTTGTTTACAGCTTGTATAACAAAGCAAATTTTTACATAGCCAATGGAATTCCGTCATTAACGGCCCCAGCACGCCCAATGCACTAAACTATTCTAAAATTCCGTTAATATTTAACTACATTTTACCAGGTTTAAGAAAATTGTAGTAAGTGCTGCCAAAGCTTTTCGAACATAACGTACATTACGTGATGCGTCAAAAGTACATTGAGAAAACAGAAACTTAATTATGATCAACTCTGGAAACTTAGAAATCCATTAACGTTTCTAAAATAGGAGATTTGAAATTAAAGCCATACCGAATTCAGCAGCCCAAATGCGTTGAAATTATTGTTCCCAAGCGGGATTACGTCTGCCATTAGTTTCCACGCTTGCAACAGGGATGGGGTATAATGGAGTTTCTCCAATTGTTTGCTGTTAAGAATTTAGAAGAATGAGAGCGTCTTTTGTTAGGGATTTGTGCAGACATTGAAATAAAATGACAATAATGACTTTGAAAGAGTATTTGGGGAGCGAATTTTAATTCTTTACGTGCAAAGGACTTAATTGCTCACGTGTTGCATAATTACTGATGTCACTCCAAGATATTTCCGCTCCTAAGTTCGGTAATTAACAAGATTTTAAGTCGTTCCAGTGAAGTGATTAAAAGTAGAACGTTTATTTAAAAACATGAAAAGAGTGAAATGTTGTTGAACATATAAAATGAGGGGAAATTGCTTCAAAACTAGCTATTATGACTGAGGTAAGATTAACTGAAAACATTGGGAAGAGTATATTTCGTTTTCAGTATACCATCGTACATATTATGGAAACATACATAAAAAAAATACTTAACATTTTTTCATCAAATGCTCAAAAGGATTTGCATGGGTAACTCCCATGAAATACGAGAAATTACATCCACAACGATAGAAATCTGAAACAGTACTATAAAATAAGAGATATATATTTTTTTAATTTATCAATAGAATTGTTATTAACATCTCAGAACGAGTTTTCACTGATGTTGTTAATTTATTATAAACATTAAATACAAGTTAAATTTCAAAATTTAATTTTCTTGTCGAGTCAAAAACTACGGAAGCATATGTAAATCGAGTAAGTACCTTCATTATTAATATTTATTCACTAAATGTTTGTAGTGTTATTCACTAAATGTTTGTGCGTAAATCTCATGAAATACCGGAAAGTACTGTCACAGTGACAGAAATATAATACTATACTTTAAAATATTTTTTTAAAAATAAAACCGACTTCAAATTATAAATTGCGCTAAAAAGTGAAAAATAAATTAATTCTTTAACCAACATTGATGTAACTTTTAAACATAATTTTAGAAGTCGGTGCAAAATTAGGATAGATAAAATACCTTGTAAGCATGAATAAATGGCCCAAAATTAGCAATAGCTCTAGTATGAACATGGTGTAAGGGCAATTATACTCATAATTTCGCACCGACTTCTAAAATTATGTTTAAAAGTCGCATCAATGTTGTTTAAAGAATTATTTTTTTTTTTCACTTTTTAGCGCAATTTATAATTTGAAGTCGGTTCTAGTTTTTTAAAAAAATATTTTGTTTTATTTTTTTTAGTGTAAATATATTTTTTATATAAATATTATATTTTTAAAAACATCCATATCAAAGAGAAATCCTTCTTTGAATGTATGGCCAAAGCTGAACTTGATCCAGTTAGTTAACTGTTACGGATCAGGCTGTTTCATTTCTGGAAACTTCAAAAGAGCCGACGTCGCACTTTTCCGCTCTGATATTTTTACCTTTTCCCACTAGGAGCCGCTAGTTCGTGTCCCAGAAAAATATTGTTTACATCATTTAAAAGCATCTTTATTTTGCTGATACGATGTACTTTCCTGGTTTCAACAGCTAAATATTGTTGTAAATGGTTAACTAAATATTATTGAAATGGTTAATTGCTGTGTACCATATTGTACCTCGTCCAAAAAGAGTAAGAAAAAGGATAAGGAAGGTATTTCGTACCATGAACGTCCTTCAGAATTAGCTCTGCGTGCTACATTTTCCTCTCCACAGTGCTCTTAACCCCTTATGAACTTGATTCACCACCAAGACCGCGGTGGTTTAGGATACCTTTCAACTTTATTTGTCTCAATATTAATTCTTTTGGATTTTGTTGAAAAGGCTGTACCATTTCTACCAAGAAAATATGTTTCCCGTAATTTGGAAAAGATTATAACACCAGAGCTTTTGCAATGCCCTATTTTGAAGTGTCAACTCTTAGATCATTCTCAAATTATTGTTTCACATATATACCAAAATTTTTTGAATATTGTTAAAAAAAATATTGCAAATAGTGTCAGTGTTAGTTTGCAAGTTACGAATAAACCTCTCTCACGCAAAGTTTTAAAATTGTAATTGCAGTCATTCATTGTTCATTCTGTCTTTACGTCTTTTACATTCATTTTTTATTCCTCATTGTGCAAAATACCCAGAATGTTTTAGGCATTGGCATTGTGGAAAGGAAATAATGTTTTACGCCATATCTAATAGTATTGAAACTTAGACTGAGAGTTCTTCTAAGTTCTGATGATGAATATTTTTAGTGTCGTCCTGTCTCTGTTTTTTAATGTAATTTTAAAGATTTTTTTGCAGTCAATTAGATTTTTCTAGTTAAAAATAAGATATTTTCCGTTTCGGGGAGGCTGGAGATGTTTTTTTTTCTTCGCCAAACTACTGTACCATTTTGGGTTGACGTTGGCGACGTTTAAATATTTTTCTCAAAAACAAACTCCACACACGAAACAAATTGATTGACGAAAAAAAATTTAGCCATCTCCAGCCCCCCTGAAGCGGAAAAGTACCGAGAATGATTCTTGTTTCAGTAATAACAACTTTCGGCAGGTTTATGTAGTTATTTACCAGTTCATTATGTTATTTACGCAGAAATAATTGGAATTCAATTATTCAGCTTTTGATTTATAGTCAATATGTGTGCGTTTTTTAATGTTTGAATGCCTTTTATTATTACTTCTGTGCAGAAATAAATGCTTAGAATAAAATAGTTTTTCCACCATTTTCGGCATATTTCTTTTATATATAAAAAAATAGAAAATTACCTAGTCAACTCTTAACTTAAAATTAATTAAATGTAATTTTGAATGTTTCAAAAAATATATGTATTGCAAATTTTGCCTGAGCAGCAAAAGTTATGATAATGCTATTTATTCTGTATTACACATAGATTAAATTTCCGTACAACATTTATTTAGCATATAGTTTACATGTGTAATGAACTATAAATATTTACAGAAATAAGCAATATAGCAAAGAAGGGATAAGGTTACTTATCTTGAACAGGTTTAAAATTAATAATATACAATATTGAAATTTCTCAAACTTTTAATGCAATAATCTGCTTCTTATTTGTTAAAAAGCCTTAAAGTTAAATAAGTTGCCGACCCCAATTTTTGTCCCTTCATTTATGGCGAAATGAAACAACCTGAATAACAGTTAAACAGTTAACGATCAAGTTCAGCCTTGGTATGGCACTAAAAACTAAATAGCGGTATGATAAATTCCGTTTTGAAGTCGATTTTAGCAAACAAACTGATTGGAGTTAATTTTTGCCTCAGTATTATCAATTGCGAACTTCGGGTGAAAAATTAATATTTTAAATTTTAATTGGTAAGGCTTGGCATGATTTTTCTTTGTTGGGAAAACAATAAGTATAAATGTCATTTTTAAAAAAAGGGTTTGTTGCCATTGGGCTATCATATTAAAAGCAATTACAGCAAGAGTTTGACTGAAGGCTTCTCTGAGGCAAAAATTAATCCAATCAGTTTGTTTTGCTAAAATCGACTTCAAAACACAATTTAATCGTAGTAGTGAATTTAATCGCTTTAAGTGCCATTCATTAAAAGAAAGTTTGCCCTCTGACATAGATTTTTAAAAAATAGAATATTTATATAAAAATGTATTTACACTAAAAAGAAAAAAATAAAATATTTTTTATAAAAAAATAGAACCGACTTCAAATTATAAATTGCACTAAAAAGTGAAAATAAATTCATTCTTTAAACAACATCGATGTGACTTTTAAACATAGTTTTAGAAGTCGGTGCAAAATGATGAGTCTAATTACCATTACACCATTTGTTACTTCATATTGGAATTGTTTCTAATTCTGCAAAAATAGATTCATGATTACAAAAGATTTTATCTTTCCTAATTTTGTATATCAAATTAATGTATATCAAAAATGAATAATTTTCGTATACATTAACACAAGTTGGTGTAATGTACTTTGATATACATTTTAACAACTTTACACCAACTGAAAACCAAAACCTGTGTTCAGTTGCACCAGAAAGGGCAACACAAAATTTTTAATGTTGATTATTGTGGGCGGATGCAGGAAAGAAAGTTGTAAAGATAGAAATTTTTCCAATGGTTTAACAGGGTTCTGCAAGAAACTCACCACAAATATCGCTAGCTGACTCTGATATTGAAAACTCATTTATTTGCTCGAAGTTTGGGGATATATCGCCAAGTTGTCGTCAATAAATGACGTCATTTCTGCTTCATTACTTATGTTTTATGTAGTCCCTTTACTGCGCCAAAAGTAGTATATCTCGGAATTGTATTTTTACCTCGAAAAAATATTGTAATGTGGTTTAATACTGTGCAAGAGAGAGGGAGAGAGAGAGAGCATTTTAACAACGTTTACATACAAGAAACTTTCATTTTATTAGTTTGAAAAGCTTTTTCAAGGAAAAGACAAACATCATAAGAAGATAGTCCTTTCAGTTCTTCCTTTCGAAGAAATAATGTCCTTACTTCAAATATTTGCATTTTTATGACCTTTTGAGTCCTCTCAGAGTAAACAATCCTCAGCGTATTTTCACACCAGCGAGATATTTGTCTGGGAAAAAAGAAAAACACCCCTTTATCCATCACCGGAGGCTATCATCCACTTGCGACGAACATTTTTGGGATCGCAAGTGCTGGTGGAAAAAAATCGTGAAAAGGAATATACTTTTTCTTCTCTGCGCAGCACAGATGTATAAAACACTTTTACTTGTTTCTCAAGTTGTAAAAATCTACGCTTCGTGACGCTTTTTTCAATCTTAATCTTTACATTTTGAAAAAAAAGGAAAAAAGCCTTAATGCAAGTTTACACATTAGTGTGTTTTTAGTTTCCCCAATCCAGGAAAATATTTCACAAGCATGCATATACCTTTATATGTGTGTATAAACAAATGTATATATATATACATTTATATATATACACCTCTTTTTATATGCATATATATATATATATGCATATGCATATAAAAATAGGGAGAGAGAGAGAGACGAATATCCACTGTAAAAATTTAGCTTTTAGTTGCCGCCATTTTTGGTGCTACTAAACCCGAGTTTTTGTGTTGTCAGTCTAAAGTTGAAAATGACTCATTTCTGATATTTTAAATTTTTTTATGTATCTATCTAAAAATATAGACGGTGTAATGTTTATTAGCACATGAAGTTTTTTAACTCTGTTACGTATCGAGATTTAATTACAATTGCTCATTTCTATGAAAATAGAATCACTGTTATCAATAGAATAGTGATAGCTTTTTCACCCAAGAAAGTTGTTTTCTTCGTTGCTGTGCCAACTCCCACCGGTCAGTTGGTGTAACGTTGAAAATGATTCATTTTTTGATGTATTTTGAATTCTTTTTAGAGTCTGTCTCTAAAAAAATACAGGCAGAAGAAGGTTTTTTTCAGCAAATGATGTTCGTTAATTCATTTACGTATCAAACGTTCATTACGATTGCTCATTTATTCTATTTTCATGGGAAAAAACAATTGTAATGACATTTCATGTGCTAAGAAACGTTATACTGTCTATATCTTCTTAGACACAAATTAAAAAAAAGTATATCAAAAATGAATAATTTTCAATTTTACACCAACTGAGCGGTGGGAGTTGGCACAGCAACAAAGAAAACAACTTTCTTGAGTAAAAAAGCTGTCACTTTGCTATTGATAACATTTGTTCTTTTTTCATAGAAATGATCAATTGTAATTAAATCTCGATACTAAACTGAGTTAACAAATTTCATGTGCTAAAAAATGAGCAATTGAAATGAACTTTTGATACGTAAATGAGCTAATGAACATCAAAGGCTGAAGAAACATTTCACGGTATGTATTTTTTAGACAGACACTTAAAAGAATTTAAAATACATCCAAAAAGTTAATCATTTTCAACTTTAAATCAACTGAACACAAAAAATGGTGTACCAAAATGGATGGCAACTTAACTCCTTCGTTTTTATACGTAGTAACAGTCCTGGACAGGAAAAAAAAAGAAAAGAAACATTCCTTTTTATTTGAATACATGTCACTTTATGAAATATGTCACATGATACTTATACACATGAAATATGTCACTTTATCAGGAATAATGTACAACATAAAATGCCAACTCCAAATCGTATTATACGACGAGTAGTGTTTTGGCCGTACGATTGGTGTTTTGGTCCAATCCCGAAAATTCGGCGGTTTTTCTTTTTCCGAAGCCGAATATTAGGAGAACAAATTTTACCCCAATGCCAAACATTCATCTTCCAAACAATAAACTTTTTCAAAATTCATTGTACTGTCAACCAGGGTGAGGTAGCCCACTTTTCAAATGTTAGTTTCCATCATGTATGAAGCTTGAAATCTTCGCTGCAACAGATTGATACTTATATTGAATAAACGCGGGAGAGGGTTATCCCTTACGTTTGTTATCAGCTTAGTTTCGTCAAAACTGGTACCAACTAACATAAGAAAAGTGGGAAAATTCACCCCGGATGTGGCAAAGTCACCCTGGTTGACATTACTTGAAAGTATAGTTGTAAAAATTTAAAATTAATCAAAAGTTTTTTAAGTATTTTTTCCATGCTTTAAATAAGTTCGTTTAAATACTTGAAAACATCTAAAATTTATGTATTTTCTGTATTGCTTTGAATGCAATAAAGCTGATAATTACACTCTTAAGTGGAGTGATAATGACATATTTAATGCAAGTATTTCCATCATTAAAATATTCAATTCGAATGAAAGAAATACCATTACTTGGTGAATTTTCCCATTGTTCGGAAATACTTTATTCAGATATTTTTAAGATTATAAAAGTTATTATTTCTATTTTACGGATTTTTAAAAAACATATTTATATACAGTAAAACCTGTAAAGTTGTCCACCTTTGTCAGAAACGGAATTAGCCCTTTATTATTTAGTGTAGAAAAACCTTTGTAACTTGACCACCTAAGTTGACCACCTGTCTATATTGACCACTTATGTACGCCAAATTTGGGTGGGAATATTATAAAAGACCCTTTGTAAGTTGACCGCCTAATTATTAGTATAGTTATTTGTTTATAAATTTTTGAAAATATAAAAAAAACTAAAATAACTTATCCAGGATATTTTTTATGCTGAAATGTTGGACCAGTATTTGTTTGGATGGATGAAATATCAATACAAAGTTTGCCTAAACCGCTTTGTAAGTAAACCAAACAGGGAAAATGACTATTAGCGCTCTTTTATTCTTTAAATAAGTTTCTTCTTTTTGCTTCTATCTGATATAGCTATTTTGACAAATTATGTGGTTTTAGGAAATCTTTACCGTCATATAACTAACTTACATAATTAATAAGATATTTATCTTAATTTTAACTGAGTACTTTATTTTTAAGTTGTATCAGATACATTGTAAGTAATTCGGGTTAAATTTCTCTAATGATACTTCAGATGCTAGTGAAAAAAAAAAGGCTAGTCACTATTTTAAATTAACGTTAATACATGAAGCTATATTTTAATTAGTTACAAATGAATAAATGCACAGTGTAAAAAGTAAAAAAAAAAAAAAAAAACCTCCACCCTCTAGAAGTTAACCACCTGTCTATGTTGACTACTAAAGAGCTGCACCGCAAGTGGTCGTCAACTTACACAGGTTTCACTTTATATTTAAAAATGCGAAGTAAACTCATCTTTTATGTATATTTAATGCATTTATTAATGGATAATTTAAGTTAGCTTATTCATGATACAATTTTTAGTAGGGTTTTCACCTTTCTCTCTTCCTAATATTCACCAATAAGCAAATCTATCCCCACAAAGTCTGCCCTCCTCTTTGTTAACAAAATCAAAATAAAAGTTCGTCACAATGAGCATTTGCTTTTAAGGAGTAGGCAATATTCATGAAAAAGGCAAATAATTTTGCTAGAAAACTGATATTTTTTCATCAATCTGCATTATTAGTTCCAATTATATTACAATGCACAATATAATAATTACAATATTACATTAATTGCTAGATTTTATACTCGAATGACTGCATGAAAAATAAACATGATACATTTCCTAGAACATTTGCATATTTATGACCCACCGAACAAGTTCTGAAATCACATACAGGTGCTATTGTCAAAACGAAAAGCAATATGTAAATAGAGCAGTTTATTTTTGAAATTATTCCTGTTTATGAAAATGATGTACTATTATGTATTTTTGGAATAACTGTAATACAATTTAAACTATTTAAAATCAACAGAATTCTTCATTTCTCTACATTTTTACTATGGAACAAGTATTCAGCCGAATCGCTAATAATTTTTTTTTTCGGATAGGACGAATATGATTTTATCCACTATTCGGCCAAATTATGAAATCACTATTCGGCAAAAGGGCCGAATCCCGAATATTCGTTACCTCCCTAATTATAATGATATTATAAATTCAAAATTTCCAATAGGTATCCCTCTTTTCTTTTCACAGATGTGTCAAAAAACACAATGTCGCACAAAAAAAAATCATTTCTCCGGGCGCTTCTTTCGCTGCGTTGCAGTTTCTTTTTTCGCCATGATTTGAGTATTTTAAAATTCAAAACATCGTTGCATTATCAAAACAATTCCAAACAAAGCTATCGTTGCCATTCGACAAATAATAATTCTGGTCATTTCACCAGCGCCAAAATTAATATTTTTTTCCTAATTAACGTTATAATAAATTATAAAGTGGATGGAATATTGTATTATCATCGAAGATAAGCTTGTGTGCAAAGTTCGCAGATAATTTATGCAGTAATAGTGGTCGAAAACCGCGTAACAAACTTCCGTGGCAAATCAAGATAAATAAAACCGTGTAATAAATAAGAAAGTAAGCATTCCGTGTGACTTCTGCTTGAGAGTCAAAGTGTAATACTTTTTTTTTCCATGAAAAATTAATTCCTTACGTAAATTTAAAGCGCATGTAAGGGGGTCAAATTTTTTGTGTTTGAATAGCATTATTTTCTAACTTAAGCAAACTATTTGCCTGAGAAGGTTCCCTGAATTATTGTTTTACATAAACTCAAATATTTACCAAAGCTAATAGCGGTACAAATAAAACTGTGTATAGAGATTATGAATGACAGTACAAATAAAACTGTGTTATATGGTAAATCAATCTGAAATAAAAACTCGTAGAGTATTTGCATTTTTATTACATTTCAGTCCACGAAATGAAACTAGCCGAAACGTATATCCACTCGTCTAGATTCCCTTTTAGCTATCACTGACTGATATCATCCACTTAGTACGAAAGTTGATCGTGAAAGCACGAGTGGAAAATACCACTGAAAATGGAACAAAATTACTTTTGGTGAATAGATGTCGGATATTCTTTTCTTGCCGTTTGGGATGAAAAAGAAGTACTTTATTGGGTTTTATTTTGATTTTTTTTTCCATTTTGTAGCATTAAGCAAAAATATATTTTAATCAATGGTTAAATAAAATTTTAATATTGATTTTAATTCCTCCAAGACCGATAATAAAACTAGCGAAAAAAAAAAGCTATGCAATCTAGATATCATTTCTCTAGTCTGTCTCTAGCCGCTCCGCGATACCTTATTCTTTTATCAAATTCCATCATTTACCCCTCATTTTAAAGCTTATTGTGCCGGCTAATGACGAAAAATAGACCCAAGGTTTAAAAATGTACCACTTCTCTTAAACTTTAGATTTAAAATCATCTAAGAAGATGTTCTTTAATAGATGCCAAATGGATGTTGTGTATGCTGGTGCCATCTCTTATCAAGTAAACAAACTAGAAGCGATTCTGTTTTTATTGTGTAGCAAATTGGACAGTTTTAGCTGCGTCTGTGTGTTAACCTTATTCAATCGTTTGGCTCCACACATTCGTTTATATTATGAATGCGTAGAGCCTAACCAACCAACAGTAACTATATTTAAGTAATGGAACTGTTTCGTTATTGTATTTTAATGCTATGTATACTAATAATCAAAATAATTATCATTATTAATGCGATTATTTTATTTTGAATATCTAAATCATAGTGGGAAAAGAAATTTGTAACAGCTATTCTGTACTGATGTGTTCAATTGAATCGGTGAGTGAAACAGCAGTACTAGTCAAAATTTTATCATTTTTGTTTTTTTGTTCGAATCGGTTTGATAAATGTAGATCTAAACATTGAGCTTTCGCTCAATGTTTAGATCTACGTGAAAAGAAGGTGGTTATATACTACATAGAAGGAGTATTAAAACCACCTTCTTTCATATGTTTTAGACCTTCTTTAAATTTGAATGAATGGAAAAACGGTACTTGTCCAGCTATAGTACTGTTTTTCCGCTCAACCGCCTGTTTATCAAGCAGCCCCCTGATTTAAAAAATAAAATATAATATAAATACTACCTCAAGTTTTTTTTCATGACAACTATAATATTCGATTCGGACGTCCTCAGGTGGATGTATGCTCTGAATGTGAGCACTTAGGATCAAGAATCCGGGACAAACAGTTAAATGATAACGCTAAGAAAGTAGCATCAGCGCAGCTAGTAATTCACAAAAGGCGCGCAAATAAGTTTTTCAAAAAAGCTCAAAGAAATTTCCAGTCTGTGTCAGGAAAACCCAAATGTGGCAGCGCTTAGTTTTGATTTCATGCAGAATCTCCCTCTTCCACACATCCCCGTGCAGGAAGTATTTTATTATCCCCAATTATGGGTAAATGTTTTTGAAATGAACAATATAAAAGAATATACTGGCCACTGTTACGTTTACCACGAAGAGCAAGCCAGAAAAGGTCCAAAAGAGGTCTGCACGTTTCTACACTGCTTGACAATTGCTAAGGAACAACTGTTTTATGCAAAAAAGCGTTCCCGACAGCCGACCAATAACAGTAACATGAAGTTCAGAGGGCGTGGCAGAGTAGAACCCAGTATCTGTATAAAAGGCAGCGTACACAAGCTCTTTATTCATGTAAAAATTCATGTTGTTACGTGTTTGACCAAAGGAGCACCGAATGTTGTTGAATTTATTTCTGTGAAATTCAGTGTGGTGTTGCAATAATCAAGTGCAAAATGTGTGCAAGACATCATTTGAGTGCTTACGATCGTGGACTAGCAGTTGGACGGCTGGAAGCCGGTCAAAGTGTCACCTTTGTAGCCGCAGCAATGGGCGTGTCCAAAAGTGTCATCTCGCTATTAAAAAGGCCGCTGAGGGTGGAAATGCTATGCGAAAGCGTGCCGGTGGTCGTGGTAGGAATACCACACCTCACGAGGATCGAATTGTATCCCTAGTGGCGAAAAGAAATAAAAATGCCACTCCAAGCCAGATAGCTGCAGACCTTGAAGCCGCTACCGGTACACATGTTTCTGCCAGAACCACCTCACGACGATTAAATGCAGTTGGTCTGTATGCACGGAAGCCTGTTCGATGCGTCACGGTTCAACCACGTTATTGTCGAGAAAGATTACGTTGGTGTAAGGAACATATTGGTTGGAGTCCCCAACAGCGGTCCAGAGTGATGTTCTCCGGCGTATCCCGTTTCACTGTGATGAGTGATTCTGGCCAGCAGTTAGTGTGGAGAGAGAGGGGAACACGTTATGTACAACATTATGTTCATGAACGTGATCGTTATGGCGCAGGTGTGCTGGCGCGGGCAGGCATCATGCACAATGGCAGAAAACCGCTTCACATCTTTAAGCGAGGCAGCGTAACATCGCAGCGGTACTGCACATAGATTATTATGGATTATGTTCGTCTTTTTAGGGGTGCGGTAGGTCCAGACTTTGTTTATGGACGACGACACCAGACCACACAGAAGTGCTGAAGTATCGGACACACTAGAGAGTGAAGATATTGTCCGTATGCAATGGCCTGCTAACTCCCCGGACCCAAATCTTATAGAGCATGCTTGGGATGCCCTTGGCAGGTGTGTTTCGCAAAGAACACCCCCTCCCCGAAACGTGCAAGAACTGAAAATCACCTTGAGAGAAGAGTGGGACAATATCCCCCAAGTACTCCTCGATAGTTTAATGGAAAGCATGCATAACAGATGCAAAGTGTGTATTAGTGTCCGAGGTAATCACACATCGTACTGAAGTACACTTAGCTGTTCCATTTTGGCAAGAAGACCCATTTTTCGTGGCTGTTTGGAAAACGTCCAAGAGCCATATTTTTTGTTTTTAATTTTCTTATTTTCGATGTGGCGATATCCATACCATTTTACATAATAGTAAGTGCACACTGTCTCTACTAAATATATACTCAGTTTCATTTCTTCAACCAATGTATATTAATAATTATTACAAAAAATTTAACTGTTCCTTAGCAATTATCAAGCAGTGTACAAGACTACATTTCTACAAAAATTCCTGATTCGATCAAGGAGCTTCATTTATTCAGTGAGGGTTGCCCTGGACAAAATAGAAATCATACCGTAGTTCGATTTTTATTAGCTTTGCAAGCAAGGAAGCGCTTTCAGAAAAGTTACCACTATTTCCCTTTAAGGGGACATTCGTCTCTCCCTGTGATAGAGATTTTGGAACAATCAAAAGAACATAAAAAGCACGATCGAATCTATCTTCCGGAAGAGTATATTGACTTAATCGTTAGCAGCAGGAAAAAGTGCAGGCCCTTTACAGTAAAGCCTGTTACTCATGAAGAGATAGTAAATTTTAAAGACTGGTGGCCTACTATTTACAACAAATTTTCAAAACCCATCCGGGACAACAAACAAGATCGAGCATTTTCTGTGTCGGAATATAAAATGTTTGTTTATGATTGTGAAATACTTGGATATGTGACAACGTATGACTACATTAATGGACTAGCTTATAGAACTTTCAAGCTTGTCAAGAATCGGGTTGAGCAAATATTACCTAATGCAAAAGCGTATGAAGGACCCGTTGCTCTAAATGAGAAGAAAATCCAAGACATTAAAAAGCTGGAAAGGTACATACCTACAGAGGTAACAGATTTTTATCAAAAAATATATTCGTAGAAGACCACTACTAGCGAGGAAGAAGTTAACTTTGAATAAGTTACGTATTTTTGTTCAATAAATGTGTCTTTCTAAAAAAGGGGCAAAGCTCATTGTCCCCTAAATACCACAAAACTTACTTGAGAGGAAAAACAGTACTTGTCCAATCATTTGTTCCAAATGTGTTAGCATAAATAAACAAAAATTTATTAATTATAACTGCATTATTTAATTCTTAAAGGCAGTAGGAAAGCATCTGCCAAGCTAGATTTCATAATAAGTCAATCGGGTGCAGCGTAGAATTTTTTGAAACATAAACTTTGATTATCTCGAATTAAGAATTTCGGACTAGTACTGTCCTTCCACTCACCGATTCAATTATATGTCTTCTATTGTACCAACACTCGTTTACTTTTTTCTATTCTTCATAATGTCCTTTCTCCCACATTTTTAAAGAATGGCCCACAAATCGATTTGGTGTGTAGTACGAAATTCCGCACCGTGTCGACTAGTTTTTGTATTATTCCATTTTGGGTACTATTACTAAGTTTGCCCTTTCTTTTTCTTCTTGTGAGATGAAGGTAAAATTTATGATAAAACAGAAATAATGAAACGAAATTCCAACAGAGGGAACGTCATGAATTGGCCTCCGTTTTGCTACAATTCCAGCATGTTTCCAAATCCAGTGCCTGCAGGCAATATTTGGGGAGTTTCCGGTTGAACTCCATGTTAAACATTGGCGATATTATGCAGGAGAGGAAGATTCAAAATACACACCATATAATGCACAAAAAGTTTAATTTCAAAAATTAATTTAATATATGAATATAATTAATATCAATATTCTTGTGTAAAATTAATGATTACTAAATTGTTTGCAAAACACACGAAGTGTAAACATTATCTATAAAATACATAAAATACAGTCAATGTGATATTTGGCATTGCATTTCGCTGACCAGCGCTTCATAATTGGGAAAATATGATTAAATTCCTGCTCGCAAGCAATCGTCACGGTGTTCATCTGTAAGTCGTAATCTATATTTTGATTTTATGATATTCATTCTCATTTATCATTATAGGAGTATTCATAGTTATGTGGCCTTTTATTCATATACTCTAGATTCTAAATGTTCTCTATTTAAAAATGGAAAACTGAAATATTTTATCGTTGGGGACAAGCAGCGGGCACACCTAGACCGATCGGCCGGCGCCTTGGTGCCCTCGGGCATAGGGTCGGGGACCCACGCTCTAAGGCATGTATATAAATATATGTATATAATGTAACACACACAGTCGCTAAAATTGAAATTTTCAAATGGAGGGTAGGCGCCCTTTAATTTTTATGTGAGGTAAGGAGGGGATTGCAATTTTTTGGAAGCAATAAAAAAAAATTCTGACGATAATATTGCTAGTAATATTATTTTTTCTATAGACAAGTGAAAATATTCGGATTTTCACGTTTTGACTGAATTTTTGCACTTCCGGGTGCGGGACACTACCGTCTGGTCCATTTTAAGGAGGCGATTTGAGAAATTTGGACGGGTATCCCGATATCCCACCCTGAATTTTAGTCCCTGTATTCAGAAATATATCCTTTTTAAAGCATTTCATTTAGTTATTGTTATTACAATTTCATATTTCAGGCACCAATAAGAAGATTGAATTTCCTTAATATTGAAATTGTCAAAAATCAAAATATTGAATTGCATGTAGTTTATGGGCGCAGCAAAATTTCAAAAAAAATCCTTAAGAAATTTTTAATTAAAGAAACTTGACTTCTAACATCCGCCCATTAACACACGAAACTTTTTTTTTTACTATAAAAATGATCACATGATGATAAGAAATACCTACCGGAATGTTGCCCTTTGGTGAATTTCATCTGACATGAAACCAATCGGAAAAAATCATTTCCTTAAGTATTATGCATCTTTGGAAAATTTGAAGTGATACAAGTGTGGAAAGAATTGGCAATTGCCCCCCCCCCCCAAAAAAACATTAAGTGGCATAAGCCAAACCAGTGCCCCAGTAACTGCGTTTTCATTTAACGCAATGCAAATGTGTTAAATTCTTTTTGTAAAATGTTGTGTGAGTTAAAATTACATCTTCCACTAATTCAGTGCTTAAAATTCTTTTGTCAAAGTGATTTTTTTAAAAACTTTGCAATACTACTACGATTATTATGATACACTTAAGGCATAGATGTATTAAGGAGTGACAGGTCCACACAGCAAGAGTTAGGTTTGCTGGGCGCCAACCCAGCCTAACTATCTCGGAGCGGTAGTGAGCGTTAGTCGAACTTCATTTCCCCCTGCCCGGGGGAGGGCTGCCCTAAGACGTCGTGATAACAGGGGAGAGGGATGGAGTACAGAACTACTACGATTATCATTTATAATTATAAGATTAATTTTAAAATCTTAAAACACATTTAATGTGACTTTTGAAGTAAAGATATTTGGTTCATCCATTGATTTATCATTCAGTGCAGAAATAGCATGCCTGTCGTAGAATGTAACATCCGTTACATCCAGTAACGACTGTTACACGACATATTTAATTTTTTGTAACAGCAAAATATGAATGAATGTTCATTTGAAGGTTCTGATATGCTGCCTGCAAGTCTCGTAATGTTGTTTTTAAATTACCTAAACAAATGTACTTACTAGATTCAGACTTTTACAGCAGACAGTTTAAAGTAAAGTGTACTAAAGCTGACACCCAAAATAAATAGGTTCCAAAAGCTGACACCCTCAAATAAAAAAAAAAAAACATTTCAAGTATTACCAATTTAAAGAGATTTAAGAAGTGAAGGAATTTAAAAAGTGATACCATTCAAAAAGAAAGAAAACTTCATTTTAAAGGGGAAATTTTTAATTTGAGGGCGTCAGCTCTAGGAACCGTTTATTCGGGTGTCAAGTTTAGGGCAGTCAATTTTTTTTTAATTTTTTGCGACACCAAAAAACATAATATAAATTTCCAAGCATGTGTAGTTTCTATAAGTACCAAGATAAAAACAAAGTAAAAAAGCACAAATCTATATAAATAAAAAAGTAAGTGTTCGTTTGTTTATAGCCTCAAATCTCTGAAAGTACTTCACGGATTTTAATGCGGTTTTCATCAATAGACAGAGTGATTCAAGAGGAAGGTTATAGACTCGTTAGAAAAAAATCGACAGGTAGATCCATTTTTTATTCCAATTTTGCGCAAATTTATACATAAATTCCCCAATATGGGTGTGAAAAAAACCTTGCACATATTAATGTAATAAATCGATCAAAAGCGATGATTTTTCTGCACAAGATGGAATTTGTTCGAAGTTTTTAAGTAAATAAGAAGGCCAGTTATAAAGCTTTTTAGCTCGATTTCTTAAGGCTCACTTTGATCCAAAAATTATTATTAGCAGTTTCCTCAACTCCGGGTAATATAAGCTGTATAAATAAACATGTAAATGTTCGTTTGTTCATACAAGGCTGAACTTGATCCAGTTTACGGTTACGATCAAGTTCAGCCTTGGTTCCGAACCTCAAATATCCGTAAGTACTTCACCGATTGCTTTGAAATTTTGTCAGAACATGAGTTTTTATGTATCACTTTTAATTTATTTCAGCTTTGATTTAATTATTTCGTTTTTTAATATTTTATTAAGGAGAATGAGCCACTGCAACTATTCGCAGGGTACAGCCATTTTCATTTTGATTTAATTATTTTTTCGGTTTGTATTGAAGTATTTTATTAAGATAAAGGGGAACTTTAAAACAAAGATAACTTATTTTGAATGGCAGCAGTTTAATTTAGCTGTTTTCATTTTGATTCAAAAATTTTGCGTTTCTTCTGTTTGTATTGAAGTATTTGTTAGTATTTTTGCAATCGAAGATTGAGTGGAGCTTTAAAAGAGAGATTACTTATTTTGAATGTTAACAGTTTCATTTAGCTATTTTCATTCTGATGTTAAAATTTTGTGCTCTTTCTGTTTGTATTGAAATATTTTTGAACTTAACGATTGAGGGAACTTTAAAACACAGATTATTTGTTTTGAACGGAAATTTTTTAATTTAGAATTTTTGTGTTTGTGTTTCCTCTGTTTGGATAAGGCTGTTGGAATTGTTCAATGTGCCGAGCCAGACAATACCAAAATTTTCACAGACAATGGAACAAAAAAAAAAGAAAAAAAGAAAAAAAAGGCCGCACGCATTGTGGAAAAACACAAAGCTCAATACCAATCAATCAAGTCCATCGTGGTTGCGAAACCTTACCAGTCGTACGTTGTTGTTAAAATATGAATAAAGATTTATCAGTTCAAATCTGCATGTGTATACAAAAAAAGAAGAAAAAAAAAGTGGCTTAAGCAGTGTTCTTGCGTCGATAAAAAATATCTTCTAAGTGGACTGTATCGAGTGGGTGTATAATTGCGACTATAATATGCGAAGTTTCATTCTAATACTACTATATTTCTATATTTACATAATTACATAGATTGATAAATGCTTGAGAGGCTAAACATATAGCCAGACTATTCTATGATCGAAAACCAAAGCGTGCCTTGCCAGAGCACGTACTAAAGCGACTGACTTCGCACAAGAACAAAAACGTTGCCAAAACTAGAAAGTTCGTGAGCGCCAAGTTGGCGGGTTTATAATATGCCAAGGAAAGCCATAACATACCGGCCCCCATTGACATGTTACTACATTCAATAATACACATATAAAATAAACATTACTAAATAAACAAATTGTACAAACTAAAATTATTTCAAGATATAAAACAACAAAAAAATAATTTCACAATTTTCAATTAAATTTTAAATATTTTCTTCAATAGGCAGAGGGCAAACCTTTGAGATGGAGCGAGTAACAATCCCTGCTAAGGTTTTAATCTCTAACACTCTGACTTTCCCGTCAGATCCAGGTATTACCCTAAGGATTCTGCCTAAAGACCATTTTCCTGGGGGTAAATTTTCATCCTTTAAGATAACCATGCATCCTTCCTTTATATTTTTTCTTTCAAGGAACCATTTGTTCCTTTGTTGGAGGTGGTTTAAATACTCATTCTGCCATTTCTTCCAAAGAGTTTGTGTCATTTTGGTTAATTTTTGCCATTTCGTTAACCTATTTTCGTTAATGGGTGTTAAGTCGGGTTCGGCTAATGAAGTAATTGGGCGTCCAATCAAAAAATGACCCGGGGTGAGTACTTCAATTTCATTAGCGTCCGAAGATAAATGTGTCAAAGGGCGGGAATTTAAAATTCCCTCTATCTGAACTAATAGAGTCCAGAACTCTTCTAAAGTGACTCTAGAATTTCCTAAGGTTCTTTTTAGATGGTGCTTAAGAGCCTTCACCCCAGCCTCCCATAAACCCCCAAAAATGGGTGATCGAGGGGGGATGAATTTCCACTTAATTCCTTCCTCTTCCAAAAAACTGATTAAAACGTTATCAGGTTTAATAACCATAGCCTGTAATCTTTTAATTTCAGAATTGGCTCCTACGAAAGTGGTTCCATTGTTCGTTATAATCGTGGAACTTTTACCTCTGCGAGCGAAAAACCTTTTTAAAGTAGCAATGAATGAATCTGATTTTAAATCAGTTACGATATCTAGGTGTATTGCTTTGGTTGCGAGACAAACAAATAAAGCAACGTAAATTTTATTATAAATTCCTTTTCTTTGATTTTTGTATTTTATCAAAAAGGGTCCACAAAAATCTATCCCACATTGTTGAAAAGGAGGGCTAGGATTTACTCTCTCTGAGGGTAGATTTCCCATTATTTGATCTAGGCCTACGGGTTTGTTTCTAAAACAAATAACGCACCCATGAACGACTTTACGGGCTAAAGCTCGTCCATTTGTTATCCAATAACTTTGTCTAACATGATGTAATAAGGCTTGTTGTCCTACATGGAAAAACTTTCTATGAATATAGTCCATAATCATTTCACTTAATTTATGTTTGTGCGGTAATAAAATAGGATGTTTTTTTCCTATAAGCTAATTCAGAATTCTCTAAACGACCACCTACTCTTAATATTTTTTCAGAGTCCAAAAACGGATTCAAGAATTTTAATGTACTTTTACCTGAAAGGGTCCTCTGGGTCTGAAGATTTTTTATATCTTCGGCAAAAGCTTCATACTGTACCTGCTTGATAAGGAAAGTTTCCGCAAATTTTAAATCCGGGATTGGAAGGGATCCTGTCTTGCTCTTACCCTTTCTACAATTGTAAATAAATCTAAAAATAAATTTACAAATTCTAATTAATTTCCTAAAATCATTAGTTAAAGAAAAAATATTAAGCATTAAGTCATTCGACGTCCTTGAACTAGATGAATATGCAAGTCCACAAGTCTTAACAGTTTCTTGAGATGGCATGTCCTTCGATCCGTCTTTCATTTCTTTCAAAATAATCTCACTGTTATTTGATGACAGATAAAGTTCTTCTTGATCTATAAACCCAGTCTTTTGGATGAGGAAGTCTGGACCATACCACCAAAGTTGATTGTTCACTAAGTCCAAAGCACATAAACCACGCGAGATGAGATCTGCAGGATTCTTATCGGACTGGACATGGTTCCAATTGAAGTTCTGCGTATAGTCTTGAATTTTAGACACCCGATTTCCAACAAAGGTTTTCAGCTTCCATGACGGTGTGCGTATCCAAGCTAGAGCTATTTGGGAATCTGTATATAGGTAAACACTATTGATTGCTATTTTCAAGGCTTTCAAAACTCTGAAAACTAATTTGGACAGTAGGAGGCATGCTGAAAGTTCGAATCTTGGTATACTAACAGTCTTTAAGGGAGCAATTTGTGATTTTCTACTAATTAAATTACATGAGGTTTGAGAACCACAAGAGGATTGAACATAAACAACTGCTCCAAATGCAATGGACGAAGCGTCTGCAAACCCAAATATACGTATTGGTTGAGCACAGGGCGTTAAAATATAACGACTGATTTTCAGGTGTTCTAAAGACTTTAATGAGTCTGTAAATTGAATCCATGATTTAGCCAAAGAATCGGGTATGGAATCATCCCAATTCAGTTTTAGCTTCCAAAGCTCTTGCATGTAAGTTTTTGCTTTGGTAAGAACAGGTCCGATGAGACCAATAGGGTCAAACAGTTTTGCTATGTCCGAAAGAATAGTTCTTTCGAAAGTTTTTCTTGTTGTTGAATTTTTACCTTAAACGTAAAAACATCTTAGTTGGGGATCCAAGTAACCCCTAAGGCTTTAGTTTCATTTTCTAAAAATGAGTAATCCTCAAGATTTCCATTGCTAACATTTTCTAATAAAGTTGCGTCGTTGGTCTTCCATTTATGTAATTGCATTCCGGCAGATTTCAAATGTTGTATAAGCTGGATTTGAAGTTCCCGTGCAGTTTCAAGGCTGTCTGCACCCGTGATTATATCATCCATATAGCAATCATCTAAAAGAACTTCCGATGCTTTACTTAGTTCATCTGGGGCTTCTATCGCTAATTGCTTTAAAACTCTGACAGCTAAAAACGGAGCACAGCATGTGCCATATGTTACCGTGTTTAATTCATAGACTTCTGTTGGTGACCTAGCATCTGGCTTCCATAAGATTCTTAACAATTTCCGTTGATTATCTGTTATAAGAATTTGTCGGAACATCTTCTCTATATCAGCGAGAAATACGTATTTGTGTTTTCTGAAACGAATCATTATTTCGTACAACTCTTCGTTTACTTGTCCCTTAAACAGAATATCACTTAATGACTTCCCATTGGTCGTGGTGCTCGAGGCATTGAAAACAGTGCGAAGACGTGTTGACAAGTTTTCCGGTCGGTAAACACCGTGGTGAGGAAGATAATAACACTTATCAGTTTCTTTGACCTCAGCAACCTTTCTCATATGGTTGAGTTCTTCATATTCTTTCATGAACTGACAATAAAGATTTTTCATGATAGGCATTTTCTCTAGTCGCATCCATAACTGCTTAAGTCTTTTCTCGGCAATACTTCTTGAATCTCCAAGGGTCTCTGCATCAGCCCTCATCGGCGTAGTTACTGTAAATCTTCCGGTAGGGTCTCTTCGATACGTAGCTAAAAAGTGATCTTCGCAATACTGATCTTCATCGCTGATAGAGCGCGATTCAGTTTCTACGCATTCTAATTTCCAAAATGTTTGAATGTTTTCTTCTAATGTATCTGTATTTTGTATAAATCCACAAAATGTATGATTAAATTCTTGGTTTACGGTTCCTGAAACTATGTAACCAAAAACAGTTTTTTGAAACAACAAATTTGAAAATTTATGCCTTTCTGATTCAAGAATTTCGTAAAAAAGCTCAGCACCTATTAGAATGTCAATTTTTGCGGATTTTCCAAAGTTAGGATAAGCTAATTTCATGTCTGATGGCAATTCTAGATTCTTTATGTTTATATTCTGAGAAGGTACCAATTCCGTAATTTTATGCGTAATTAAGAATTCTACTGATCTTTGGAAAGAGCCTTCCTTATTAGATATATTTGTGCGTATTTTAGATTTAATGTTTGTCACATTCCCATCAATACCCGAAACACAAACACTCAATTTATTTTTCTTAATTCCCAATAACTCAGAAAAAGCTGTCGTTATAAAGCATGATTCTGAACCGCTATCTAATAAGCAGCGTGCAGGAATTAACTTTCCATATGCATCTTCAATATAAACAATGCAAGTCGTTAAAAGCACTTTATTTTCCCCCTTTGCTGAGATGCAAGTCTCGTTGCATAAACATTTCGAAACCTCCGCTTCTATTCCCCTTGATTTATTGGTTTCATTGGGAGATGAACTAATTTCTTTTTTCTTTATTTCCTTCGACGAGAGGCGAGGTGTCTGGAACTCATCTGCTTGCGAATGACGATGCAACAATGTATTATGCTGTTTAGCACAAATTTGACAGGTTGTTTTTGATAGGCATTGCGCAATTTTATGCTTAGTTGAAAGACAGTTGAGGCAAAGGTTAAATCTTTTCACGGTCGAATATCGTTCATATTCAGTCTGATTTAAAAATACTTGACATTTATATATAGGATGATTATTTAAATCGCACAGAACACAAGTATTAGGATAAGACGAATTATTTTTTACAAGGAAGTTTTTTGACTTTGCATTTCTATCACAAGTTGAATGCTTAGGTTTGATATTTACATTACTATTATATCCTAAATTTTCCAAGACCAAACAACGCTTTTGAAGGAAATCAATAAAGTCTTGCCATTTAGGTAATTCTGTGGATACTAATGAAGTTTCAAGTTGGTTTTTTGTTTCTTTATCTAATTTTTTAATAATTATGTTTATTAACATGACTTCTGAAAACTCGTTAAGTTCCAAGCCTATCGATTTGAGAGCTCGAATATGCTTTTGACATTTGTCAACAATAGATCTTAGGCTTTTAGCTATATCTTGCGATGATATTTCCATCATTAAAATTTCATTCATATGACTATTAACTATAGCTCTTTGATTTTGAAATCTAAGTTCTAGCGCTTTGAAAAGCGAACTATAGGAATCATCTGTAGTAACGACATCTAGTGCGATACCTCGCAGGGTAGATTTCAAGTAGTACAGTTTTTGTGTGTCACTTAATTTCTTATTTGAATCTATTAATGTCATTAACTGATCTTTAAAAATATACCAATCTTGATAATTTCCGGAGAAGGAAGGTAGTAAAATCTCCGGGAGTCTCACATTAACAGTAGAACTGTCATTTCTAGACTCAAGTAAACTCATATTATTCGAGATATCATCATGACTAGAATGAGAGAGTAAGAATTTTTTAATGCTTACCTCTATTCTTTCAGCTTGTTCCTCTATTTCTAAGAATGTATCCAAATGCGTTTGTAGGTCTTTTTCATCTATTACTTCTTCGAAATACTTAACAGAAAAACTGGATGATTTGAAAGTTATCTTTTGAACACTATTAAGTTTGGTTTCATATTCAATAGTGTCTTTCCCTTGAGTTTCAAGAAAAGTTTCTATTCTGGTCAATTGTCCTTTATAGGCTCCTCGCTGCCTGTTCAGTGATGTTAATTTTTCTTTCTCTGTCATGATGAACAACACGTACTACTATTGTAATCAGTCTATTGCACTATAAACTAGTTCGTTACTCCGTCAGACGGTGCCAAATATTCTTGCGTCGATAAAAAATAACTTCTAAGTGGACTGTATCGAGTGGGTGTATAATTGCGACTATAATATGCGAAGTTTCATTCTAATACTACTATATTTCTATATTTACATAATTACATACATTGATAAATGCTTGAGAGGCTAACCATATAGCCAGACTATTCTATGATCGAAAACCAAAACGTGCCTTGCCAGAGCACGTACTAAAGCGACTGACTTCGCACAAGAACAAAAACGTTGCCAAAACTAGAAAGTTCGTGAGCGCCAAGTTGGCGGGTTTCTAATATGCCAAGGAAAGCCATAACATAAGCAGTGGTTACTAAATTGAAACACATACACACGCAAATCAAAAATTGGAGACATCGGATTCCCGAACTGTTTGCGAATGAGCGAACCCATCATTTGAGCTGATGAAGCTGTTTGTGTTTTAATTTTTGCAGCAAATAAAATGAGTTTCGTCAATATATTGTAAATTTAGAACAAAAATAAAGTTAGATCTAATCAAAAACTGAAATCTCAATTTTAATGCAGTTTGCCTGTTGGAAAAGAAGATTTATTGATAAATAAACGGCCGCTTTACGTGGTGTAGATGGCCGAATGACTAGAGCGCAAGGGTGGTGCACCCTACATCCGGGTTCGATTCCCGCACGATTCGTTTGCGGGTTCTTCGCCTCGAAGATTCTACGTTTCGAAATGCTTCAAACACGGTAAAAGTTTTGTTTTGAAACCATTTTTAAATGATTATAAAACCTTAAACTTTTGTATTTATGGGTTTTTAACCAAGTTAATTGGAAATGGTTAGGTCCCGTAAAGATAGAAAAATTTTCCAAACCGTAAATTTGACCGTGAATTAGATGGACTGCTGCCGGCTATTTGACCGTAATTTCATGATGAAATTTCTAACAGTGTATATTTTCAGACAATCAAACAACAAACATTGACAAATGAAAGATATTAGAAATATGTACTTTTTCTTGCTTTTCCATCAAACCAGACTGTGCCACAGCAACGCGTGACCGGGTACAGCTAGTTCCAAATAAAAAGTATCGCAAATAGATATTTAGAAGCTACAATGGAGCTTCTTCATCAGTGCACAAAAGAACACTCGACTAGAAAGCTGTGAGTGAACAGGGGATGTACAGTAGGGTGGTGCTTAGGGAACCATAACCCTCCAATGATACTCTTCAAGCATAGGGGTATCGAGGAGGGCCAGGTCCACACAGCAAGTAGTAAGGCTGGGCTGACGCCCAGCTAATCTATCCCCGGTCGGCCACGAGCTATCGTCGAACTTCACTTACTCGTGCCCGGGGGATCGCAGTCCTAAGGCCACGTGCTAACAGGGTTTGAAGTAGAAAAGTAGGGTGGTGCTATTTTTTTTTTTTTTTTTTGAAGTTTTAAATTTTCAACCTGTTACCCTCTAAATGTGTTCCATTATACCAAAAAAATGATTATGACAGAATTTTATCTCCAGCAAAAAATATTTAGAGGTAGCTCAAAGAGGGTAAAGTTTCATAATCGAACGAGATGTTGCGATTTTTTGAATTTGTAAGCAAGGTAAAAATTATGATTTGCATTTATGTTCAATTTATGTAATTATATTAAAAAGTAATGTATGTATGAATAAGTAAAAATTAAACATTTGTAAATTTCATAGCTATAATAAAGTAGTTTTCTTGATAAAATATATACATTATTCAAGTCTACCTCTTAAGTGACCACAACTGTGTAAATGAGTGATTGCCAAACTTATGGAGCCACTGAGCAAAAATATCTTTTCCAAATTTTACTATGAGTTAAGCGCCCTTTACACATACGTTCTTAACCGCGCGACTGAACGTGGCGCATCCAGCCACGATCAAGAGCGCGAGTAAAACCGTGGCGTTCAATAATGTGTTGCAAAATGCACCACATTCATATCCGCGCGCAAGAACGCGTCCAGATGCGGGGAGTTCCATTGAAGTCCCCTACAGTAGCCACAGCCTGCAGAATTGTCCACTCCTCCCACTTTGATGCGCGGTTAAGAACGTGTATGTAAAGTGCGTCATTTCTTGGAGCGCGATCATGAGCGCACAGCTGAGTGTCATTCTTAACCGCGTTATTGAGCGTCCTAAAATTGCATTTACACGCACGCTCTTGACCGCGGATCTGAAAGGCTCGCCGTCCGGACCGCGGTTAAGAACGTGTGTGTAAAGGCTGCTTTATTCTTACCCCCTTCCCCATAGTAAAGAAAGACAGGTCAAAAACATAAGAAACTTTTCAATTCTCAGTTATTTATTTATTGATGCCAGGACGAGACGAGAGGGGTACTATATTGGCAGTTGCTGCTTTTAATGGATTTATGTGAAAAAATTATACTCCATTTTCCCTCTGAGCCATAAACTTTCAATGCAAATATTGATGAAATATAAAAAATCCAATAACAGTTGTTAGTGTAATTAAGTGCTGGTTAACTACCTGAGTATGACCGCGACCTACCAAAGATTTCATCGTAAGTTAATAATAGCTGGCGATTTACGGTTTGGAAATGACTGGTCTAAACTACAAGTAAGTAACAATTTTGCTCTGAAGTGACACAGTGAGCTTGGCAGGTGGTGAAAAGGTCACACACATAAAATTATAGAGCTTTAGACATGACGAAAAAAAGAAACAGTAAATATTGTTTCAATAACACTATTTAATCCCAACTGCATTATATCTATTTGAACTGGACCAAACACAATATTTATATGACTATTATGCAGTATTTATAATATCGATGCTGCTGGATTTCGAGGCAGTGCAATGAGCATACGAGATAGTTTCAAAGTAATTTGTAAAGGATAAGTAAGGCGTTTGAAGTTTTGAGTTTAATGAATTGGGTAAATCTGAAGATCCGAACTTCCTTTGAGGGCAGAAGTAGCACTAAAAATAAAAATTGATGAAGCTACGGTGAAAAAATAACATTCAATTCATTCGTGTGTTCTGTTTTAGTACTAATCTGGTAATGGCATACCGCCTAATATATGCTAGGGTTTTGCCGCTAGTCTATGTATGCTATACCATGTGTATGACACATAGGATATCAGCTAACCCCAAGAAGCAAATTTAATGTGTCTCCTTTCAGAGCCAAATAGTTTCCCACCCATGATTTTGACGGCGGCCAATTTGTAGTCAACTTTCTTCAAGCGTTACTCCTCAGCCATAAAGAATTCTGCTTCGCGGGGTTTTTTATTTTTTTAAGTAGGTCTTTCTCTATGTGTTGACAAAATTGCATCCAAAAATATTGAATATTTATTTTTTTATTTAATATCAATTTTTTTTACTATTTCATAACTTCCGGAACATTTTTCTCATAATCCATTCAAGATTTTATTGATCTTAATTTTCTATTTTATTTGTCACATCTTATAATGAATTCACAACCAGAGATATTTAAAAATTTCACAAAAACGTTTCGTAGTGAATACACAACATTGAAAAAAATTGTTTTTTGTAGGTTGTTTTCAAAATTTTGAAAATTAATTGGTTGTAAATATAGGCCTAATATAGCCAAATCATATGCAAAAAAAAGTATATTAATTCATTTAGCCGTTTTCGAGAAAACGGTTCCGAAAGAGGAAAAAATGCAACTTTTCTGGAGAGCCGATTTAATCCAGAAGTTCAAATTTCCCGCTATTGGGGGCTTTTTGTTCTCTTAGTTCGATATTTCCATGCTATGAATGACACCGATTGTTACTGTCACTACCATCAATAGTCTGTATATCGAAATAAACTCGAAAACACAAGGAAGGGTAAAGTGTTTCCCCTTGTAAAGCAAAAAAAGCCAATTTCGCTAGACCAAATTTCGATAGACTCGCAACTTTCAAAAAATCATTTCAAGTACTTAGAATGCTCAGATTTTCATAATTTTTACAGCAAATCATCCAGGAAGAGTTCTAGTTTTAATTTAAAAAATAAAAAAAGTGAATTTTTTCACCCAAAAACGGTTCGGGTCCCCTTAAACCGTAAAATGCCAGCAACAAGTAACTCGCACAGAAATCTTTAGTAGATTGCAGTGGTACTCATTTGGTTAATTTGCATATAATTACACCAACAACTGTTGATTTTCCATATTTTGATAATATTCGCATTGATAGCTCGTGGCTCAGACGGCAAATAAAGAATATTTTGCTGGCATAAATATATAGTACATGAAAAATGTAGCTGAGAACTGAAAAGTTACTAACATTTTTTGTCCTGTTTTTTTTCTTTCTTTTCTATATTTTTAAGTATAATTACATAAATTAGACTTAATTGCAAAGCATAATTTTTATCTTGCTTAAAAATTCAAAATCTCATTCAATTATGAAACTTTAAACTCTTTGAGATACCTCTAAATACTATTTGCTGGTGATAAAATTTTCTCATAATCATTTTTTGGTATAATGGAACAAATTTAGAGGGTAAGAGCTTGAAAAATTAAAACTTCGAAATATAAGCACCACCCTAATGTACAGTTTATCTTAAGCATTAGTTTTATGAGGGAAAAAAAACTATTTTAATTCTGAAACATTAGTATGCATCTACTTTGTGCATGCATATAATGTCCGTTACTATGCAATTCACCCTTGCGGGAATAATATCAAAGAAATGTATTCACTAGCATCTTTAAAAGAGCTTTGAATATTAAAATTAATAGATGCAAAATAAAAACGGTTTCACGTTTGTCTGAAGATTTTAAAATACGAAGAGCTTTTGAATGATAAAATGGATGCATGTATTAAAAGAAGCTTAGTATTTTATTTTTTATTTTTAGTTTTAAATGCATATTTGAAAAAGAACTACGACATTTCTCAACTTTTTAAAGTTTTGAACTTTAAAGCATGCATCCTGCTTTAGAAGAACGGTGACATTTTTTAATCATTTGAAACCTTTGTGATGCGTCGCTTTGAAACAATGTCTGTTCCGAATTTTTTAATCTGTTCCATTTTTAGAGTAAGATCACTTCGTAAAAAAGGGGTTCCAGTTATAAATTCAAAAGACAGGGTTAATCGCTCGAAGAATGCATGTAATACTTAGACAAATAACACTAAAGTGTGTTATTATTTCTAATGCCACTTGGATATGCAAGCTCCCCATCGCAGAGCGACGAGAAAAAATCCAGAACAGTAAGGATCGCCTTCCGTTTATAGTAGAGATGTAACGAATAGTGATTTGGCCGAATACCGAATATTCGGCATTTCTCCCAGGCCGAAGCCGAATATTTGGCCAATGTCATAGTCCGAATACCGACTATTCGGCGGCCGAATATTAAAATTTCTAGAAAATCATTGTAATAGAAATTTGTTAAATTTAAAATTATGCACGAATTTAAAAACCAATTACACACAATCTATGATGTATGATTTAATTCTGTTTGTTAAGAATTTAAAACTATTTAAAATTAATCTATTTTCTCTATTGTTTTAAATGTAATGAAACTAAGAATTTCCCACACAAGGGGAATAGCAATGACAGGTTTTATGGTAGAAAGCATTAGCGTTATTTTACTAATTATTTGATTCAAATGAAAGAACTATTATTGCTTAGAGAACTTTTTCTTTGTTCAAAACCGTTTTATGAACATATTTTTAAAGTTATAAAAGTTAATAGTTTTATTTTATGGGGTTTTTTTCATACCTATTTTTAAAAGATCTATTGAAATTTAATGCACTGAACAGGAATATATTTTTATTTTCAAAAACCCCAATAACTTATGCTATCTAAATATTCATTATATATTCTAGGCTTTTCACATTTCTCTCATACCACTATTCACAATAAATTAGTCTATCGTAACAAAGTCTTACTTCCACTTTGTTAATAATAACAAAATTAATTTATCCTATTCTTCATCATAATTAAATATTGAACGCTTTTGGGAGCAAATTCTAAATATAAAATACAATATTACAACTTTAAAATCTGTTTTTGCTCAGTCAAGCCTAAAACAAAGTTTAAAGAAAGTAGTTTTTTTCTAAATTATTTTTATTTATTAAAACTATATACTAATGTATTGTTTTGCAATAATTATCATGCAATTTTAAATGTTTAAAATCTACTAATTTCTTTATATTTTTACATCTCTACTGCAGCAGAACTATTCGGCCGAATAGTCCATCAATATTCGGCCAAAGGACCGAATACCGAATAGTGGCCGAATATTCGTTACATCCCTAGTTTATAGATGAGCACCACAACGGTGAAAAAACGACTTGTCTAATTGTGTATTTGGATGACACCAGATGGTGCCACCACAAATATTCCACCTGCCTGTTTTGACCTAAGAGTGAAGGTAATGCGAATTATTCACCCTCCAGGGTTCCCTCGGAACTACCTCCGGACTTTTGGGTCCACGGATTTTACATGCAACTATCCGCAAGCGTAAATGGTAGGTTTTCAGCGGGTCGGGTATCAAACCCTCAATCTTCTGCTTGGAAGATTGGCATCCTAACCACTACACAGTTAAAAATTTCCGTAAGAAAATAGTAAAATAACCATTTATTTGATTGTTATTTTACCATATTTTATTATAACAGTTGAATAACCATTAAAACGATGGTACTCAAACCGCTGATTGCAAAAAAAAAATCGTTTATTCTCTGTTTATCCTAAAGAACGTTTTTAACTAACCGTCATTTTCAAGCGCTTAATAAGAATCGGGAGTCCCTCTTGGTTGCGAAACGTTACCGATCGTACGCTGTTTTAAAATAGGAATACGGATTTATTAGTTAAAATCTGCATGTGTATATAAAAAAAGAAGGAAAAAAAAGTGGCTTAAGCAGTGGTTACTAAATAGAAACACATACACACGAAAATCAAAAATTGGAGACATCGGATTCCCGAGCTGTTTGCAAATGAGCGAACCCATCATTTGAGCTGCTGAAGCTTGTTTGTATTTTAATTTTTGCAGCAAATAAAATGATTTTCGTCAATATATTGTAAACTTAGACCAAAAATAAAGTTTGATCCAATCAAAAACTGAAATCTCAATTTTAATGCAGTTTGCCTGTTGGAAAAGAAGATTTATTGATAAATAAACGGCCGCTTTACGTGGTGGCCGAATCGCTAGAGAGCAAGGTTGTTATACCGTACCCCCGGATTCGATTCCTGCAAGCTTCGTTTACGGTTTCTACGCCTCGAAGATTTTACGCCTCTGAATGGTTCAAAAAAGGTAAAAATTTTGTTTTGAAACCATTTTTAAATGGTTTTAAAACCGTAAGCTTTTGTATTTACGGCTTTTTAACCAAGTTGATTGGAAATGGTTAGGTCCCGTAAAGATAGAAAAATGTTCCAAACCGTAAATTTAACGGTGAATTAGACAGACAGACTGCTGCCGGTCATTTAACCGTAATTTCATGATGAAATTTCTAATAGTGTAGGCTACCACGGCCCACAACTAGTTGTTGAGTCACTAAGTTGTATATGAATTTTACAACAATTCTTTTGAAAAATAAATAAATAAAAGTGGGATTGAAAATTTCTGGTTATTACACAAGATCCGATTCTTTGCGATCGCTTGCAATATCTTAAATGATATTGCGGCTTCAAAGACACTTTACTATTAAAACAGTAGCGTTTTGAAGCGTTAATTTTCCTATTTAAAAAAAAAAAAAAGTTTTTTTTTAAATAAAATCTTCAATATTATATATAAAATCTTTTTTATAAATTCAAGCAAATTAAATCAACAGTACCCTGGAAGAGATATTCTTATAAGCTCAATAGTACTCAATCAAATACTACTAGTAAATTTAATTTCAGATTTTCAACTCTAGTGGAATTTTATGTTTTAAGCCGATTGTTGGATTTTATGTTTTAACGATAGGCTCTTTACCTGCTTTTTAAATCGATAGAAACAGTATTAAAAAAAACAAGAACGTTTCTAGATCACTAAAATTATGCTTCATAAGTTGTTTTGAAATAAGGATAATGTTCCAAAATATTCAGTTATGATAGAGATATCACGGTGTTGGAAACTTTTAATTATTCCACGCTTTTAATTATTAAATATCCCACAGCTTCCAAACGCGTCTTTAATTAATCTTCGAAATTAATAAAATTTTAAGAATCAAAATTGGCATCCCGGATAACCGTATGTTTCGTTTAGTGGCGGGTCAGATTACGGAAATTTAAAAATAGGTCGGATATCGGACATGGTGTGGCCCGGCTGTCCAATATTTACAGGTTTTAAATTTGGCCACCCTAAGTCAAACAGTAAATGACAAAACAAAAAAAAAAAAAAAATCTTTGGTGTAAGCTAACAAAATTAGTCTGAAATTATGTTTCATCGAATGTACCATTTTGAAGAAAATACTGATGAATTACCTTAAAAATACTATTAAAGACAAAGTATGTAAAGAAAATCAATTTATTTCATCCTGCAGGAAATTTTGTTTAAATAAAAAAAGTAGCAAAATAAGATTGCTTTTTATCCTTGAATGAAAGGAATTTTATGAACTCTACGTAACGAAAGTTTTAGCAAAATTTTTTTCGTGTATTTTAGCACTCTTTTTATATTTCACTATCCAAACAAGTATCACTTTTACCTTTCACTCAAATTCTCTTAAGCCGATTTTTCGTGACATTCAGTTTTAGTTTTGCGATGAAACAATATTGAAATTGTGAGAGCTTATAATGTTTTTCTTTTGCGTTGAAAACGTTTTTCCTGATTTTTTTCTCACATGATGCCAGAATTGATTTTTCGAGTGTTTTCTTTCTTGTATCTAACACTAACACCTTGGAAAATGTGGAAACGCTCGTTTTGTCTCGTTCGACAACATGTAAAATCTGACAAGATTTTAATACATGAGGGGGGAGGGGGGATAAAAGGATAGAAGCAGGGTTCTTTATGGCCCTTTTTCAGTAAAATAGCTTTAATATTTAATCGGTCATGTACGAAATATATGATGGTTAAAATCACATAAAATTGTAAATGAAATATTATATTTAAAAAGTAGAACTTTCTCCTCTAAGTGTCAACTTTTTATCGGATTTTATTGTTAAGTACGTTTCTATACTATTTATTTTATACTTGTAGCCAAGAATCTGGAGCAGCGGCCATTTTTTTTTGCTCCGCTATGACGTCTCAATACTTGCTCTGGCTCCGCGATGTGCTCCAAAAATTTTTAATGGGTTATATTACTTATTTTTCTTTTAGTAGTTTTATTTTCTTATGTGATAAAAAATTAACTAAAGAAAAAATCGGAGTATTGGAGCACAGCGAATTCCTTTGCTCCGGTTCCGCTCCAGTTTCGAGCAGAATCTCTCTGCTCTACTGTTCTGTGCTTCTTCTCTCCGCTCCATTGCAGGTCTCTGCCTGTAGTAGATTTTGAAACATAAAAAAAATCTTAAAGGGATGATGTCACGCTTGGAGGAGGGAGGGGACGGGGTTCGGGACATTGCGACAAAGTGTGACAAGGGGAGGGGTAACAAGAAGTGCGACATCCTGCTTGTGCAACACAGCGTGACATGTGACAAAAGGGGAGGGAGGTCCGTTGAAGTGTGACATCTTGTGACAAAGGGGGAAGTGGTCAAATATGTGGGAAAAAGCTTGACATCATTTATGAACGGTCCCATGGCAATTCTACCGCATTTAACTTATAAACTCTCAGATTTGAATAACCCGTCAAAATTTAATGCTTCAACTTGTAAAGAATGAAAAAATATATATTTTTTTAAATTGTTATAATAATTCAAAAACTTACTATCACTAAAAAACCTCTGCACTTTTCCTTTGTACGAACATGCTTAGATTGAAAGAAGTGGTTGTGATAAATATTCATACAAAATGAAAGAACAAACGGCACTAAATCATCTTGCTTCTGCCTTGCTGACTTTCTGTAAATGTGTGTTCATAGATCAAAGATAAGCATAGACTGCGTCTAGTGTTGTACGCAGGTAGGAACCGGCTGTCAGGACGGAACAGGAAATCGTGTTCGCAAGAAATGTGCCGAGTTCTGCACTTCGCGATTGTAACACCATCACGATGAAATTCATCTGCCTATTTTTCAACTAAATTTGTGATAAACACCATAGCTCAAAAACCACTTAGTGTAAAGATAGCTCGTGCAGCTCTTCAAATAGCCACGTGATAAAGATTAGAAACAATTTCTCGTTGACAAGCCGATAATATCCCTACTGTTAGTTTCAGCCTCTATTTCAGACCAAAACTGGCCTCTCGTTTATTTTTAGTATACGGATATGCTAGATAGAGACGGCTAATAGAAGAATACAAGCTGGGAAGTATTTAGCAAACACTCTTGAAGATTTTAATTTGGCGCGAAGATTTCGCCGAATCCTTCTTAGGAATGAATCCGAATGTTTTGCTTGTAGTCTTAATTTATGTTTTTTCTAACCTTGGAGAAAAGCAATTGCAATCTGCTTTCATAGTAGAAAAAAAGGGCCATCTTCAGTAAAATTTGTCTTTTATTAGTAAAAAAAAGAGGATGCACTTTAATATAGTAATAAACATGACCTGGATTGTTTTGCTAGTCATTCAGGAGAATAAGATCCCGTCTGGCACTCAAACATCCATTAAGTCTTTCAACTAATAAAACATCGAAAGAAAAAAGCCATTTCTGTGTATTTTAACATAATATTAAATGCAATCTGTCGTAATAAGACCTCAGACTCCGAAAGAATGCAAATATTGACAAAGTATTCGAGGACAACTCCTCTTAAGCCCTAATCTAGCTCAGCCGCAGTGAAGAAACGGTGCTTTAAATTATGCTTTTAATTAAACATTTCTTTCGAGTTTTTCAACTTTTTATGTTGAAAGGTAAAACAATTAGGAAGAAATGAAAGGAATTTTAGGTTTCATTAAAGATAATATTTTAGCGTCGTAAAAACCTGGAAATTGTCCTTAAACAACAATTAAACAAAGCAACTGAAGATTAAATTTCAGACATGAAGAAAGAGAATGTGTTAGGAACAGGCTTTCTTAACAGATGTATTCTTAAAATATTATAACATCGTAATCAGGGTTCGGTGATTTAAATCATGATATAAATCAAGTGATTTTCAAAAAAATCATTGATTTTAAAATGTTAGAAAGTGTTGTAAAAATGAAATATGTGGAAATTACAACCACCGTTTCAAACAAACTTCCTGGGTCCATCTGTCTGTGCGCTAACATATTTCATAAGTTTAGAACTAATTACTATTTTTTAAATTTTACAACATTACTCTTATTCTCCTAGCATCTTATCAACGAAGCATAATTCATTCAATCATTCAAATCAGAATTCATAATAATCATGAACCGTTCTGTGTTTTTTATATTAGAAATAGTATTTTAGATCCATTTAATAAATGCCACACAATAAATAATTCAGAATGATAGTATTTAAAATAACAATTGTTAGAATTTAGTAAAACTATTCCAAGCTCTTTCATTTAAAAAATAGAAAACATATTAAAGTACACAATGTAAAAATTAAGGACACACAATTGTTACTTTTTTTTCAGCTTTCAATAGCAAAATAATTCAGATTAAATGTGTTCATTTTCTCTGCACTTATGAGTCTACTATTATTCCTGGAAGTTTCATTTGAGTCATGCATTTGTATTAAAATTTGCTTATCATTATTATTATTAAAAATAATTATTGCTGTGAAAATAGCTTAAAGTGTGTTCTTGCAAACTAAGTAACATGCCATATTGTTTCTATGAATGTAACATAATAAATATCCAAAATATTTAAGGTTTTTTTTTAAATTAAAAAATCACGATTTAAATTTAAAAAATCACGAACCCTGATTGTAATATTATTAGCTATTTCTAAAAAGGAACGAATACTTTCTACTACAAATGAGTGTACTTTCGTTGCTAAAAATTAAGCCGCTTAACTTTTTTTAACTTCTTCTTATTTTAGACGAAATTTTTACGATACATTAAGCCTTCTTTTATTTTTTTTAGCCTACTTTCACGTAAAAGTAAAAAAAAATAATAATAAAGAAAAGTCAAAAAAAAGTGAAGTAATTAAATAAAGATTGAAAAATTAAAAATTTGAAAGTAGGGTTATGAGATGGGGAAAATGTGTGTCTGTCGGTCTGTCGGTCTGTCCCTCCCTAATAACTTTTGAACGAATAGTCCGATTCGAAAAATTCTTTTTGCATTCGAAAGATCTCGGCGAGAACATCTCATTTCTATATTTTACTTTTTCATTTGAACAATTTTTCGTTCAATTTTAAACAGTTCAAAAAAATTTAACATTAGCGCCTATGAGCGAAAATGAAGCAAATTATGTAAACTCTGGGTACAAGATCCATATTCCAATGAATAAGCTTACTGGAAGAAGCACTTGGCGTGAAATATCAATTTGAACAGTTCAAAAAATTCACATAGCGCTTACGGGGAAATTTCAATCCAATATAAATCCTGATCTAACGGACCGATTTGCTTGGAACAAACTTTATCGGAAAGCTCTTATAACGTAGAACATGTACAAATAGAAAGTTCTTCCAGAACTAACGAGCCTATTTTCCTATGAAATTTTTTTATCGGAATTTTTAAGGATATTTCTCAGTGAATAAATGAATGAGTGAAAGAATGAGTCAATGAATAAATGAATGAGGAAAAGAATGAATAAATGAGGGAATAAATACATGAATGAGTAAATGAATGAATAAACATTTGAATCAGTAAACGAATGAATGCATAAATGAATGGCTGAATAAAGGAAAAAATGAATGCGTGAACGAATATGTATTGTCTGTTGAAAAAGGTATATTTGAAAAAATTAAGAACTAAAGCTAAATGAGAAAGAGAGAGAAAGAGATAGCTAGATTATAAATTTGAATTTGGTGTATACGGGAAAGTAGGCTCGTATAGTTCTAGACGGAACTTCTTGTTGATACTTTGATATGAAAGTAGGCTAAACAAGAAGTTCCGTCTAGAACTATACGAGCCTACTTTCCCGTACACACCACCTTCAAATTTATAATCTAGCTATCTCTCTCTCTCTGTCTTTCTCGTTTAGCTTTAGTTTTTAATTGCTTCAAATATACCTTTTTCAACGGTTAATACATATTCATTCACTCATTCATTCATTAATTCATTTATTCAGTCATTCGTGTATTCATTCATTCACTCAATCATGTATTTATTCACTAATTTACTTATTTTTCATTCATTAGCTCATTTTTAAAATTATTTATTCACTTATTCGTTCATCCATTCGTTCACTTATTCATTTAATCATTCATTAGTTCAAAAATATTCTTGAAAATTCCGATCAAAAACTTTATAGGAAAATAGGCTCGTTAGTTCTGGATGAACTTTCTATCTGTACATGTTCTACGTTATAAGAACTTTCCGATAATGTTTGTTCCAAGTCTTTATTTTTAACGATATTTTTATGATACATTAAGCCTTCCTTCATGTTTTATTATTACGTTTGTTTTTTTTTACTTTTACGGGAAAGTAAGCTAAAAACGGAACAGTGGAGCAGAACGAACCTTTTTGCTACGGCATTTCTCCAGTTTCAAGCAAAGTCTTGCTGCTCCACTTCCCTGTACTTCTGCTCCAGATCCCTGGTAAATTCTGTCTTACAATTATTTTCGGCGCTCCTACAACTACCAGCGCACAGCATATAGCTAACACGAACATGCATCCCGGACGGAAGGCGTATTTATTTCTCCAAAGACTAGAAATCTTTGGCAACAGGATTTTTGTGTTAATCACATTTCCTTGAAAGGGAAGGAGACCTTTCCTTATTTACTCAATTCATTCCCGTCTGAATCCAGATCAGTTTCCGGGGGCTGGGCAAGCATCTTATCGTAAACATAGAGTAAAATCATCCCGTCTATCTGTATCATGTTTACAAAAGCGAAATAAAATATTCTACGATGTATCTTTTCACATCCTATATATTCAAAAATAATACATTTAGGATCTATAAATGCTCAGAAACTCAAAGTGGATACTTTGAAAGGTTACCTCACCTGTTTAATTTTATTTTCAAAAACTGCATGGAATATCATATATGTCTTCTACAAATCTTTTTTTTCCCCTTCATATTATTGTGTTTTTTTTTTTTTAATTTTCTTTTCTTTTAATGTTTTACGTGCATAAAACACTCTCTACAAAATTTTGCGCGTAGTTGCAACCATTTTTGGTTCAGTTGGTGTAAAGTTGAAAATAAGGATATAACGAATAGTGATTTGGCCGAATAGCCGAATACCGAATATTCGATCATTTCTTCTAGGCCGAAGCCGAATATTCGATCAACGTCTTAGCATGAATACCGAATATTAAATGTTTCTAGAAAATTGTTGTAATAGAATGTATTTGTCAAATTTGAAATTATTCAAGTCCAACACCAATTATACACTATCTATGATGTATAATTCAATTCTATTTGTTAAGAATTTAAAACTAAGGTAAATGACCCGGTAGTGGACACATTTAAGAAAATTTTCTTACTCTTTTACGTGGCAAAATTTTTTCGACTTACTTCAATATTTGCATATTTAGCTTAATCGCCAACTATTTCTCTAAAAACTAATTACTTATAAAATGTAATTTGATGAAAAATTAGGAGTTTTACGTGACATTTACTAAACGCTTAATTTGTTTCTATAGTGGACATTTATAAGACACGTATTTGCATGAGTAGTGGGCATAAATTAATATCATCTATTTTATGCTGTATACTTGGAGAAATAATTTTTAAAAATGACTGAGGGACCATTCATAAATGATGTCACGCTTTTTTCTCATATATTTTCCCTAAATCCCTAACCTTCTTATGGATCGGCCTTAGTAAAGAGCAGCAAATGTGACCGTTGTGGAGGCAGCTATTAAATATTATGATCCATGTACTTGCATAGAAGCTCCACACAAACTTTAGTTCTATTTACCAGCACTAGGAATCGTTCGCTATAGGTTATGACAATTTCGTTCAAGTTTAATGTTACGTCCGCTTATTTTTGAAGCTTAAAGATCTAAGTGTCCACTACTAGAGCAGTGTCCACTACCTAGGGCCGTGGTAGCCTAGTGGATAGCACGCCGGACTTCCACTTGGAAAGTCGCGCTTTCGATACCCACTGAAGACCACCATGTATACTTGGGGATATGTGCATGTAAAATCCGTAGACCCTACTACCTCTCCCCGTGCGTAAGCAATCCTAAGGCCTCGGCTAACAGGTAGGGGTCTGGTGGAGAAAAGTGTCCACTACCGGGTCAATTACCTTATTTAAAATTAATCTATTTTCTCTATTGTTTTGAATGTAATAAAACTAAGAATTTCACCCACAAGCGGAATAGAAATGACAGGTTTTATGGCAGAAAGCATTAGCATTATTTACTAATTATTTAATTCAAACTACTATTGCTTAGTGAACTTTTACCTTGCTCGAAACTGTTTATGAACATATTTTTAAAGTTATAAAAGTTAATATTTTTATTTTATGGGGTTTTTTACATACCTATTTTTAAAAGATCTATTAAAATTTAATGCACTTAACTGGAATATATTTTTATTTTCAAAAACTCCAATAACTTATGCGATCTAAATATTCATTATATATTCTTGGATTTTCATATTTCTCCCATACCACTATTCACAATAAATCAGTCTACCGTAACAAAGTCTGACTTCCACTTTGTTAATAATAACAAAATAAATTTATCATATTCTCAATCATAATTAACTATTGCCAGCTTTTGGGAGCAAATTCTGAATATAAAATACAATATTACAACTTTAAAATCTGTTTTTGCTCAGTCAAGCCTAAAACAAAGTTTAAAGAAAGTAGTTTTTTTCTAAATAAATTTTTATCTATTAAAAATAAATACTAATGCATTCTTTTGCAATATTTATAATACAATTTTAAATGTTTAAAATCTACAAATTTCTTTATTTTTTTACATTTCTACTGCAGCAGAACTATGCGGCCAAATAGTCCATCAATATTCGGCCAGACCAAATTTTACCGTACCCAGTATTCGGCTAGGTGAGGATATGGCTATTCGGCCATGCCGAATAGCGAATAGTGGCCGAACATTCGTTACATACCCTTGTTGAAAATGATTCATTTTTATGCACTTTATTTTTTTTTATGTGGTTGTCTAAAAAAATATCGACATTATTACGTTTCTTAGCACATAAAACTTGTCAACTCCGTTACTTACCGAAATGCGATTGCCCATTTTTATGAACATGGGATAAATGAGCAATCGTAATGAATTTTTGCTGCGTAGATGAGCTAACGAACATCATAAAGAGAACATTCTGCTGTCTGGTTTTTTTTAGACAGACACTTAAAAAAATTTAAAATGCATCAAAAATGAACCATTTTCACCTTTACATCAACTGAACACCAAAAATGGTGTTCATTACACTAGAAATTTTACAGTGGGAGACCATATTTATTTCTTAAAATACCTCTAATCATCCTATTCTATTGAAAAAGTTTGCACGTTTATGATGAATGGGAAACTCAAAACAAAACCTTTTCATCGGTGCTAGTCTGAGATTCGTGGCTCTGAAACTCTCGGACTAATCAGGAGGTGAATTAGGGTAAGGTATGGTAGCACATTACAGATATACAGTGAAACCCCTCTAATCCGAACTAATTGGGGCTGTAGTCCGTTTGGATTTCAATTGGTTCGGATGAGCCGGAAACTATCCGTAACATAATAACGAACCCTCGTCGTTTGGACAATTGAAGACAACTGATTTTAAGTAAAAGATGAAGTGATATTTTGTGAGTTTCTATTGAAATTTCATTTTTTTTTGCAAAATGATTAACCTAAAAAAGGTGAATAACAAACTATTTTGCCGTTTTTCAATCCTGCATGACATAAGTATATAGACACACTTACAGTATGTTAGGCATGCTGACTGTACTTCTTTGTTAATTTTTCAACTAATTATAGAAAATAAGGTTATAGTAATTGTTTTATGATAAAACAAATAAGTTTCTTTTCCTTTGCGTGTGTTTTTCAAACTTAAATTTGTTAGAAAAAAACTCTTTCGGATATCCCGGGGGATCGGATTTTCGGGTAAATTTAATGGGCGAGTGTTAGACCAGGATAAAGCACGCTGGCGGTGTAAGCTCAGCGGACAGCAGTACCTCAACGGCTCATTAAGAACCTCATACTCAACATGGGCAGGCGATGAAGGCATCCTACTAAAAGCATGATGCTCCCAGCTGGACACCTGTCACATGGATGGGTCGGCCTTGAGTCGCATTGTGTTCTATGCTACTTCTGCAATAAAGTGGCTTTTTATCGTTTTGATCTATTTTCGGAGTTTGCGTAATTTGCTTCATTTTTAACCATAGGCGATAATGTAAATATTTTTTGAACTCTTGAACTCTTGAAATTGAACGAAAAATTGTCCAATTCAAAAAATAAAACATGAAAATGAGATATCCTCGCCAAGATCTTTCGAATGCAAAAAAAAAAAAAAAAGTCTTTCGCATGAGGACAATTTTGTCAAAAGTTGAGGAGGGCAGACAGACCACAGACACACATTTTCCCCCTCACAAAGCCCTACTTTCAATTTTTTTATTTTTTAATCATTATTTCATTACATAATTTATTTTTTTACTCTTTTTATATTTTTAACGATATTTTCTCAATTCATTGTCTCCTCTCATACTTTTTCTAAAAACTTTTACTGAAAACTTAGCTAAAAGCGAAATGTAAAAGCCTTGTTGCACTTATCTCATTTCAAAGTATGCCTTATATAGCTGTTATTTAATTGGGTATTATTATACCTTTTCTGCTGTTTGAAAGATTTCTTTATTCGTCACTTGGAGTTCAATACAATTTTATTATGGAAATTTCTTCGTTTGTAATAGAAATGCTAAAGAAATAACGATTCCACAAGCAATGAGTTGGATTTCAAAGAGCGCTTATTTCGTTTTTATTGCTAAATGTCTGTCCAATGTATACTGTGGTTTATTTAATGAATTGAACAAAATTCTCATTTTAATTAGATTTAAAACAAATGACTATTTTAAGAGCTCGTACACAAGCGTACCATACATCTCTTAAGAAACAATAAATAGCAAATATAAAGTGCCTGATAACTCAACTTATTCAGACAATAATTCCACTTGAAGAAGCATTTAAAATGGTAGGCAAAAGCTTGGATGCACGCAAATCAAACACGTGGATAAACACTCTTCGTAGAATTCATTAAATAAAATTTACAATTTTAAATGTGATAAAGCATTTACGAAAAGCAACATTTTTTTAACGTTAACGAGACACGAGATAACGTTTTGCTCCGTTTATGGCTCTTTCGTTTTCTTGGCAAATGAATGCTTTTGCTTTTATGTCAAAGAATGTCATCAGATGTTTTTGTTGTTGTTGTTTCAGCCATTGCTCAGAGCTGATTTTATTGCATACTGCTTAGACGAACTATTATTTTACATTCTACCTTTTTTTCCTGTATGCTATTTGCAAGTTCTGAGCTTTTAACGACATTCTGTTTTGCGTCACAAACATCTAAATAGAAACTGAAATAGTTTTTCCCGCTTCATCAAATTTCATTCCTTACAAAATTTAAAAAAAGGAAAAAAGAAATGGATTTATAAGAGTAAAACAATATAATCTTATCAGCAGATGAATCCATGTGAACAGAAAATAATTTACACATTTTCTTCTTAGTGTTTAAAAAATGGGGTATGGTGAAGTGTGACATTTTGTAACGAAGGACGGGAGGGGGTCAAATATATTGAAAAATCGTGTGACATCATTAATGAACGGTCCCTAAGCAGTTTTTGGAAAACAGATGTGATGGATTTTCCATCTTGTTACATTTGAAATAATAATACCGAAACTTCTGAATAACAAAAAACAGATTACTACTTAATAAAAGAGCGCGAAACATTTAAAAGGACCGACGATAAATCACGAAAACAATATTATCTACGGCTAATATTGTGACTTAGCCAGTAATACCGTTGTATTCATTTGGCTGCATATATATATATATATATATATATATCGGTAAAATTGAGTAATTGTTTATCTTTTGCGAAAGATATTTGAATCAAAATTTGTGTTGGAATTTAACTACGTGAGAGTCTTTAAGAAACATGCATAAAATAAAAACTAATGGAAAACAAAAAAGAAGTTTTAAAATGTTATTTCATTACTTATTAGTTTTTCCCTAATAGTTAACGATCAGTCGACAAATGTTTTGTTTTATGACAGTTAAAAAGAAATTTAACTGCTTAAGGTATTTTTTAAGATTTTTATTCGCATAATAAAGATTTTTTCTTTTAACATCAAACGGAGTTCATAATTTTAAAATAATCATAAAAACTAGAAATAATAAATAAAATGTGGAAAACTATGATCATGAATTTCAAAACCCCCCCAGGCTACTATTATCTTGAAAGACCAATGGGATTTGTAATATTCCAAGGCCTCTGGGGCTTATGTATCACAATAATTTTATGAAATAACTCTGCCCAAAAATGCAAAATGGATTTTATGCCTGAAGAGGGAGAATTCAAAAGAACTTTAAATGCCTGCAAGCGATGATCATTAAAATTCATTGATATCATGGGCATTCTGCTCGCAATTTTATTGGCATTGGAGAGAGTATCAGAAATATTTGTCCAAGTCAATTTAGCTGTAAAGGCCTGCTCGGAATTTTAATAAGCGATTTTCTAAGAGCGATCCACAAGAATGAAATATGACAATTAAACATGTTAAAACTAATGCCCTATGTTAAAAGTATTTGAATAAAGGAATAACATATTTCAAATGTAGGTGGGTTGAATCACTGTTTCTGTGAAAAATTCGCACATTGCAGATATGAAAAGATGTCATCTCTTACTATTTTAAATAAGCTTTTTCTTGTGCATTGAACTATTTGATTTCGCATTCGGAAGCGCCCTTATATGTGCTAGTTTAAAATTAATGGCAAATACATGACTTGGTTTTTGAAATTCTTGAACGTCGAAAATTTTCGGTGGTATTATTGGACTCATTTGAGTAACTTAATTATTAATTTTGCTATGTACAATATCTATATAATACAAATAGGCAAAGACAAATCAGTAAGGTACCATTTTCTCCTCTGTTTGCCAACCGATTTTATTACTTTTCTTATTTAGGAACTATTGATGTGTTTAGGCTTATCAAAAAAAAAAAAAAGGAAATAAGTTTTTTTTCTCCTTTTTTCCTACTTTCGACGTAGATTCGAAGCCCTATTTTAGAAGTTTATTCGTCATAATTTCATACTGCTCCTTGCATCTACGCTCTTCAATATTTGTACAATAGTCAATACATTTTTTACTTTTTATATTTCAAAGAAAAACAAATCTCAGGAACGAGGCAAGAGAAAATATAATTCATTAAATTAATGTTCAAATCAAAATAAAACTAATTTCAAGATGTCTGTTAATCCATTTCCAGTACATATACAAATATATATATATATGTGTGTGTGTGTGTGTCAGTCAGATAATTTGTCCAGTACAATGTCAAACAAAGCAAGAAACAATTGGAAGCTAACAATGTCTAATACAATGTAAAGCGATATAATAAGTGCAGTGACTCGCTACTTTGTTTTGAATCAACGTTTCGTAAGTTTGTTGATTTACATTAGTGTTTTGAACTCTTGATTAAATTAAAAATGAGTCTTTGTTCTCCTGATTTATTCAATACCGATAGGGTAGCATGAACATTTTTATTTATGTTTTCTCTACAGGAGAGGAGTGTATGAAGATGCGATTACAGTGTTACGAATGCATTAAATAGCTAACTCAGTGATTAGAGTCTCATTGAGGAGCGTTTATCGCTGCTTGAAATATTTCAACAAAATGTTGTCAAACCGAAAAACTATAATGTCTAGAAGTTGTTTACACGTTCTTGGCTGATCTTGAAAATTTTATTCGATTACGGTCACCCACTGGGTGAGCTCTAGAATGTGTGGAAACCCGTGGAAATTAGATGACAGATGAATATTATATTTATATGTTTTATTAATATATGTGTTACCTCTAAAGTATGAAACGCCGGTATTCTATAGGATTCTTAGGCAATGAATACGTTGCCGGACGTTTTTAGGCAATGTATGAAATATGAGAAGTATTACATACTTCCCTTAGGCATTGTATATAGTGCCTAGGCATTCTATAGAATGACAAATGCTATCTAGGCAAAGTATGAACAAGACGTCCTGATGAGGTTATTATATAAATAATGTGCATTTCTCAAAAATAAAAATGTTATTTTGAAAAAAGAATGAGATTTAGATTTAAAAAATATTTATGTTTTCCACATCGTAGCGATTCAGCAACCAATAGTCCTTGGGTTCCTTCTTAGTAGTCATTTTGGCTTTTTGTACATCCTTCATTAACTTCTGGTAAGTAGTTTCGGTTAAGAAAACACTATTTTTTGCAGCATTAACTCTAATTTTGCACTTACGGGCGGAGTGAAAAAGGAATCGGAGATACTTTGCCGGTTTCTCATTTGGCATTCTACAGAATGCCTAGGAAATGTGTGAAATATAACTCGTTTCATATATTGCCGGATAGTTTTAGGCATTATATACAATGCCTAGGCATTCTATAGAACGCTGGATTTCAAACTTTGCAGGCAACATATACATGTACGAACTAATGGGTAACATTTTATAACAAACCACAAAGAGAGTTGTTGTTAAATCTACTAACTGTTCTCTTAAAAAGTTACTTGTTGAAGACGTACTAAATTGAAAATTTAATATCAAATGGTGAAAGTAAATAATTAAAGATTTGTTTCGCCGACAGGGTGGCGTAGTGGTAAGGCAGCAGGCCTCGTACGCCCGAGGTCGCGGGTTCAAACCCGGCCCGAGTCGGTGGATTTTCAAGATGCAGAAGATCGTCTGCGCCCATGTCGTATGATTATGCGGCATGTAAAAGATCCCTTGAGTAGACATTTGGCTTGGATGCTCTCGGCTAAATTAAATTCCTAGTGCATATTGCATCAATGAGAGCTCAGGTACCGCCATCTAATGGTAGCTGAACGTCAAAATTCTCATGCGGGGAAAGTACCACACTCATTGTGGTGCCGCTGAAAGAGATGGTACCATTACTGGGGAACGCACTAGGTCTGCAATGATTGTAGGACCCAATCCCGCAGCCCCATTGGAAAGAAAAAGAAAAAAAAAAGATTTTTTTCGATCTGAAATGAAAATTTAAATCGTGTTGGCAGTATTTTGATTTCCCTCGAGCCTTTTCCAGATAGTGCACTTAGTTAAAACTTAATGTATAATTTTTATTGATCATGAGGAAAATTTCCCGTAATAGCGCTGCTGTTGTAGAAGTTTGCAAAACAAGTACAGACAGCGGAACATTGATTAGAGCAGGGGTTTCCAACTGGCGATTTTTTTTAGAATAATTAACTCTAGATTTTTGAAAATGGTTAACTATGTTTTTCCCTTAAGTTTTTATAAATGCCAAATAATACGATCATGTGAAAGAAAAAAAAGAATATACCTTTGTACAAAGAAGGAAATGTCAGAATATATAAGATTTAAAATCGATCTTTAGTTTTAAATTAAATATGAATTTGTCAACAACCTGAACTTCGTTTTAAAATTTAATGTTTACCATTTTTACGATAATGCATGCATTTTTTGTAAATCCACGAAAACTGAAAGTGTTTTTAAATGAAAACTATAGTATTGTCCTTAGTTTAACATTTTAAATGTCCATTTTAAAACACTTTTAGTGCTTCATTTTTGGAAATAAAATAATAAAGGAATGTTTTTATGACAGCAAAGTTTGAGATTTAAGCGGAAAATTCTGAAAATAATTGTACGAGTTAAACAAAGCGCTTGCATAAAGCTTGCGAACAAACCGAGTAGTTTCCCCTAAATCTTCAAAACTATTTTTTTCTCAAATATTAACCGACTTATTAATATTTAATGAGGGGAGTTGACTCCAACTATTTTGCATAAAACGGAATAACTGCTTTGAATTAAATGTTCTGCAAAGTTCTAATTGCCAGTCGTCGCGATGTCAACAAAGGGAAGTCATTTTAAAACTTAGAAACGTTTATTTTATAATAAAATGCGCGCTCGGATAAGCTTCGTATTAAAGTGCTGAGCTTAAAAAACTGAAAACTGCATTATTTTCTCGCTAGGAATCATTCATAAATGATGTCACGCTTCGAGGGGGGAGCGGGGTTCGTGAAATTGTGACAAAGTGTGACAAGGGGAGGGGAGGGAGTAACAAGAATTGTGACATCATGCATTATGCAACATAGCGTGACGTGTGACAAAGGTGGGAGGGGGGTCAAATATATGGGAAAAAAGCGTGACGTCATTTATGAACGGCCCCCTATTTGTGAATTGTTCATAATGCAATTGTGTAAGCTCAGCAGTTTCTTCAGTTGTAGGTAAAAAGTTTTTCTCTGATATCCAAAAAGAAATTTCCTGGACTTTTCTAACATGAGATCTCATATTTTAAATAAAAAAATATAGTAACAGTTTGACCACGAAGTTGTGACACTTGGGCGGTTCTGCGCATGGCAGAAAAGGGCGAATTCATTCGAGTGTTATGAAGGTTTGTTTTGCAGGGGCGTGTATTAATACGCGAATCAGAAGGTTCGCTTCTCTGTTTGTTGAAAGCAACCAAATTTTTTAACCGGAAGATAGTATTAGTTCGGAAGAAATCAAGTACGTTAAGGTATGTGAGTACCTTCGGAACACTTTTTTTCAGATATATGAATTTTCAATTAGTAGCACAGGTTTTTAATTGAAATTGGACGTAAAACTAATAATTTAAATGTACTTTCCTTGAGTTTATCATTGACTTTGGAAATATTGGCAATTTTTTGTAAAATTCAAGCGAAAAATTGTAGTTACGGAAAACTTTCTACTGAAAATTTTATTAAATATACTTCAATAATAGTTATATAAATATTAATAAGTCGGTTAATATTTGAGAAAAAAAACTTGAAGTTTTAAGAGATATTAGGTGGTTTGTTCGCAAGCTTTATGCAAGCGCTTTGTTTAACTCGTACAATTATTTTCAGAATTTTCCGCTTAAATCTCAAACTTTGCTGTCATAAAAACATTCCTTTATTATTTTATTTCCAAAAATGAAGCACTAAAAGTGTTTCAAAATGGACATTTAAAATGTTAAACTAAGGACAATACTATAGTTTCCATTTTAAAACACTTTCAGTTTTCGTGGATTTACATAAAATGCATGCATTATCGTAAAAATGGTAAACATTAAATTTTAAAATACATAAATAACATCTTCATCTGTGTTATGACCTAAAAGATTTACAATAGTTGGAAAAGTTTTTGAAATATTGGATATTTTGTGCCACACCTCACTTTTTTTAAAAATACTAACGGTCTTTTTTCACAAAAGAGGCAATAAAAAAAAAAAAAAAATGTAGGTTAGATTTTAGTTCATATCACAGATAGAATTTGATAAAACATTTCCTTAAAATTTGTATTCAATATCTTTAAAAGATTTTTTTGTAGTGATGTTTATCTTAGAGAAAAATATCGCAAAACACAATTTCACAGAAAACACAATTAAAGATGTTAATAGAACACAAAACAATTTGACTTCGTCTGTAGTAATTAAACGATATCTTTGCTTCTAATTATCGTAAAAACAAAAACGAAGCATTTTTGTAATCCTAAATGTTTAAGCTATAAAATGAATACATAAAAAAAATGTGAAAATTTTCGCCAAAACAAAGATTTTTGTCACATACCATGTAGTCACATACCTTAAACGAACTCAAAGGAAAACAGAATACGGCCCAGTCCTTATACCAGCAACTTCTCCTTTGAACATGAACGGAATCTTCTTGACACTTTGCCAGTCAGACGTCTGTTTTTTTTTTTTTTTTTTTTTTTTTTTTTTTTTTTTTTTTGCGGTAGAACTGGTAAGAACGTCATCGTTTGTTACATGGGTCGCCCATTACTTTTATCGGGCATCCGTTTTAAAAAGGGAGCTTGTCGGGTCCATTAATTAGATTTTAATTGGCGGCATACTTTCTGATTGACTAATAATACTGCACGAGATGTAATCTGTTTTTTTTAACCCCTTAATGACGCATCGGGAAAATATCAATTATTCCATATAAGGATAACGATGATTATTTAATTTTTCACCTCTGATTAGTTTATATTTTTTTTATAACGGCAAAGGGAGGTACGATTTTCGCCTAATACAACTTTTTTTCATAGCATACTCCCCCGAAAAAAAAAAGATAGAACTGGAGGTTAAAAACTACATTATTTTTTAGATATACTAATACCTGCCAACTTACTTAGGTAAGAAATCAGAAAATGTTTCTCGAAAATTCAGCAAAAAGTGGAGTATGGTAAATGTTATTTTCAGAGAAGAAAAAAATCACCATTCATGCAATACATACAGATATCAAATACATATGTACTTGGTATTAATACAGTACTAAAGTCTAAATAAGCAAGTCATTATCATTAAAGTCATTTTTTCATCAAGCCATTCAAAAGTTGCAAAAGATTGCTGAAGTTTCGCAAAAATCGATCCAGTTTTATTAAAAATCGCAATAATTTCATTAAACTTCGACAGATGTTTAGAAATCTAAAATTGATTGCAAAAAACACAAAACTCGTACAAAATGGTTTGATGGTGTAAATCATAAAAAATTAACCCTTTTCGTAAAAACTACGATAAGAATAAAAAGTTGAAATGAATGATACAATAATTACATTTCACGATATTACACAATATTAAAACAAGTTGTTCGTATTTATTTTTTTTATTCGTTTTGCATGTTAGTTTATGAAACTGCTGTTCATTTACATTCCTACTGTTTAATTTATAGTTTACAGTGCATTTTTTAACAGCTATTCCTCTTATAAACAAGGAATAAAAAAAAAAATGCTAAAGTCAATTCCTTCTTCAAAATCGTGTCAGCTAAATGAAAGGATTACAATGAAAGGAAAGTCGCTTTTACCTCAATTTAGCTAAGTTAATATAGCTATACTCAACACTCCAAAATTATTGCCAAAGAACCAGTTTTCCGTTTTAGCATAAGCGGAATGGGAATCAACGAGTTCTTCTAAAGAATCAAATTTAGTGTGCTAATGCTTTAAAAAAATAGTAACCTATGGTTTGAATATTTCTAATGTAATCCATATAAAACTGAAATGAATAACGGTTAAATTTAATGAATGAAGTATTATTTGGAAAAAAACTGCATTAACATCGTGTCATCCACAAGTTTAAAAAAATGTATTTGATCTCGAGTGGATGAATAAAAAGTATTTAATTAACGGTTGAAAATTTGAATAAGATACAGGGGAGAGTGTGACTAGTAGTAGGAATTAAAAATCATTTCTTTCATCAAATTTCAAGAGGGTGAGCGAGTGACTTTCAACGAGTGACGCTACTTGAGAGTCACATGCAAGAAAACTCACCGCGCCACCTTCTGAGGAATTGCCTTCAAACCGGACGCAGAAAGTTGCTCATCATTTGTTGTTGGTGTGTGTTTTCTATTTTTTTTTTTTTTTTTTATGTAGTCCATAAGATTTCACAATTGGCCTGTTGAAAGGTAAGTGTGTTGATTTTAATAATTATTTTAATTTTGTTGTACTCTTGTGTTGATTTTAATCGTTTTTAAATGATGTTTTGAAATAAATGAATGAATGCAATGTTTTTTTCCGGATAAGCTATGTATGGATTCGCCTCTGAGACACTCTGAATTTTTTATGTAGAAAGTTCTAATTCTTTAACATTTAGCAAGTTCAGTGTAATTTTACATTTGTTTTCTTCACAACATATGAATTCATTATGTTCGGAAATTGTCAGCTATTCCCGTTTAGCTATTTAAGTTTCCATGCTATTTGTGTTTTTGTTCAAGGTATCTTTGTTCTGACCTTTTCTATTTTTAGGGCATTGAATGGAAATGTTAAGTTACCTCTCATTTCCTTTGATTTTTAAAACGTGCTGTCATTTCTTACTGTATTATTAGTGAACGTAATTATCTTTATCGAACTTTTAGAAGTTGCTATTATTTTATCAATTGCATGTGGTGTTTTCAAATAGTAGTTTTCTTGTTACATTTTGCAATTATTTTCAGATTTACAAACAAATCCTAATCTGAACTAGAAAAAAAAAAGAAACTGACACTCGAATTACATATTATAACGGAAACTGCTATCATTTTCAGATAAATAATTGGCAATTAATGTACGTGTTACGTTAAGGTAGTTTGATTTTTAAATGTCAAATAACATGTTTGTAAGGGATAGGTATATCGTTGAAAAACCTTTATCATCTAAGTAAGAACCATTTACATTTTTGGGAGGGATGAGAAATGGAATAAAAAACGCGTTGAATTAGCTCAAAAGTTTAAATATAACAATTTATTTATTTTCAATCATTGTATGAGTTTCATATGTATTGATTGATGAAATATTTAGCAATGTGGACTTTTTGAATCACTGTGAGTTCAAATGGAAATGTTCAAAAGGTTTCACAAATATGAGCTAATCGGGGAAATTCCTTTTGTAGTGGCATGCCCCCTCGCCCCTCATATAGACAACATTTTCATACTCATTTCATATTTCGTGTTTCGTAAACTAAACAAAAAATAACAGTAATAATTATTTCAATACAGCCGGGGTTAGGGATGGGTGAGCCTTCAAAAATCAGCGATTAGGTCAGATTTTTAAATAAGGAAGCATTTTGGAAGATTCTTAATATGCCAAACAATTTTTCGTGTGTTAAAAAAATTGATAATAAATAAATAAATAAATAAATATAATACAGTAACCCCTCGTTATATCGCTCTTTCGGATATATCGCGCTTTCTCTTTGTCTCCCAAAATTTTAAGTTTGAGCACTCGAAAGTAAAAATAATGCATTTCTAAGTAAAGCCATTTTCCCCCCACTAAACAAAGTCAACGATAAGGAATGTTTTCCTTTTTTCTGAATTTGCTACAGTTAAAAGCGGCAACAATTCTCCTCCCACTCCCCAACTTACATACCTGCAGAATGATTCTACTCAAACCAGTTGACGTTTTACTTGTTCTTTTTGTATTGATCTTAACGCCTATGGAATGAAAGAGACATGTCTATTGCCCAAGAATTTAGTATTAAGCAATTTTCATTAAGAAAGTTGTCATTATGAAAGATTAAATTATTTTCGCTAATACCTTATACTTTCGCTCAAATTATCTTCAATATCATAATACAAAATCAAACAGGACTGATCAAAAGTCGTTTATGTGTCAGAATTTGTGAAGCCTTGTAATCAGGTCTTATGTAACCCCAGTAAAAAGACAGTGGTTTCCAATAAACCCGAATGCAATTTCAAAGTTATAAATAACTGTTTTCAGCATTATTTTGCATTCTGACCCATTTTACCCCAAGATGGAGTAAATCAGGTCACAACTTTATAAGCTCAGTTAAACTGTTTCATAATTAAAAAATAAATATTAAAACGACATAAAATTGATATAAAGGAGCTAAATGTTAAGATGCAATTGAAAAGAAATGGGAAATGTTTCTGATTTTGTTGCTATGAAACTTTAAATATGAAACTAGCTAAAAATTCACACATTTTACTCCACCTGACCCTACTTGATTTCACACTAATGAAGACGCTTTCTGAATTATTGATTCGTTGCTTGACAATTATGGCTGCAAAACAAAAATAAATAACTTTCGTGGATTATTGCCATTCAAGGAATTAAACTTGCTTTGAAATAAATACCTTTTCAAAGTGCGTCCGCACTCTATGAATTAAAGATTATACGTAATCCCTTTGTGCTCCAGAGAAAAGAGAACCGTTATCTGTCATCTAGACTTCTTAATTCCCAAGATCAGAACATCGGAGAAGCTAAGCCCTTAGATCTTCACCACGCACGCTTTTCGATTGTTTTTCGGTAAAATTCATAAACATGGTGACACTTATCCTCATATTAGCATGAAATTTTATTTTAAAACATCAGTGAGAGAACGGAGAGACACAATTTCCCCTTTTCTTTCAAAACCTTTCTTTTAAGCATTTATAAGTAAGTAGTAATTAAGTGGCATATCCTTTTGTGGCAGTGTCTTAGTTTCTCACAATAGTTGCACTTACTTTTGTTTATTTATACAGTTTTAGTGCAATTAAGTTTTTAGTTTTACGAAAGAGTACCGTATGTTTCCGAATGTAAGCCGACAGTGCATTTGTTCTTAAAAAATTTACTAAAAATTCAAAACCAGCTTATAAGCCTTGTTTGTAAAAAAAAAAACCCTGTAAAAGCAAAATGACTGCTTGCAATTATTTTTCCCGGAGATGACTCGGAACTATTCTGAAAAATTATAAAAAAAAACACATGAAATAAGTCAAACTGATCTTAATTTTCCTTAAACGAAAGATATAAGTTCTAGAAAGATATTTATTTTTCTGATTTATTGCTAATGCTCGGCTCACGAAAAAGGCGAGGTTTTCTACGAAATCGGCGGATCCGTGCATAAGACAATTACTCTAATTTAGCAAAAATTATCAGCTTATACGTGGTGGTCTAAATTCGAAATATATATATATTTTTTATTTTAATGAGTCCCTGAGCTTTTTATATGTTAAGACAAAGAAAAAGGCTTTTTATTATTTACGGATTTAGAAGGAAGAATGAGTATTCTTATTGAAAAACTAATTAATTTTTGAGAAGGTAAGGTTTACCAAGTAATAGTTTTGTTACTATTACTTGGTAAAAAAATGAAACGGTTTCCTTTCTTTTTGATAGGTAATTAAAAGTGACAAAGCACAATAATTTTTTTTCTCCTACCGCTTTGGCACAAACGGAAATTCAAAGAAATTTCATGAAAACTAATAACGAAAGAAAATATAATTCATAACAATACTTTTTCAAAAATATTTTAAGCAAAAACAATAATTATTTTTCAAACTTTAACCACTTGCGCTGGCAAAAAAAAAACACAGACGCGTGTACCTGAACGGTACGGTGTCACTCGCTGTGTTCGATGTCTTACAGAAATCGTAAAAAGATTAACATTTTCTAAACTCATTTATTTTCGACCTACGCCTTTCAATAGTTTTTAAGGGAATATAGAGCGTTCATTGATTATGAAATTGTACAGATATAAATATTAAATTCATTTATTAATACTTATGCAAAGTGCCGACGTGCGGCGCACGTCGTTTTTGTTTCTGTGACAATCGCATGACGACGTGTATACCACGTCGTTGGCGTTTCTGTGACGAAAGCATTACGAAGTGCGTTGCACGTATTTCCAGCACAAGTGATTAAACAAATAATTATGATAATTTTCTAGTTTTAGATAGTTTTTGTTAATGGTGATTTCTGTTTACTTTTTGAATAACTACAGATAATTAAAACTCGTTAAAAACAAGAAAATTGATTTTTTCCTCCTCAGCCAAACCTGTAGCGTCAGTACCGGGGGGAGAGGGGGTGAAAGGGGCGTTCGGCCTCAGGTCACTCCCTTTTAGGGGGTATTGAGGAGTGGCACCCAAAATGAGATAAAGACTTTTTGAAAAATACGCATAAGTATTAATTTATAAAATGTTACTGATGCTATTTAAACGTATCATAACTGAAACTAAATGTTCTTTACTGAAAGTTCCATCTAATTAATAAAATGGAATTATCATCTTAAGTTTTTTTTGTACTACTGAAAGTGCTATAAAGGAGGGATGGCGGAGCGTGGAGCAGTGGAGAAACGGGATTTTGCTCGAAACTGGAGAAGAGCAGGAACAAAGAAATTTCAGATAAAAAATATAATCTATTAAAATTATTTGGACAATGGAGGGGAGCTACAACGGATCCGGAGCAAGTATTCAGAATAGAAAGTCGAGCAACTGAAAAACGTAGCTGCTTCATCCAGATCCCATGATATTCTCTACAAAACTACAAGTTTATACTACACAAGAACTTTTTTTCTGTTTTGTGTGTGTAAGGGGAGGGGATTGGCGAAACAATAAATGACTGCCCCTGGTAACACATGCTATGAACGCCAATGACCGAACTCAAATTAAAATTACGGCAGTGGGAAACTTATCTTAAAGGGTAGGGTGGTTTTTCTGCCTATGGAGAAAATTTTTTTTTGAAAAGTTAAACTCTCACCCTCCAGTTTGGCCACATTATGTGAGTTAATGCCCCTGTTAAAATATTAAATCATTTAAAGGCTTTAAAATTTCAGCCTTTAGCGTATATATGGAAAACAGCATGTTTTCTGTATAAGCATTTATATTTCAATTGATATAGCAATACTATGTGTTTATAAAATATGTATTTGTTTTAGTGGCAACAAGTTTAGTATAATTTAAGTTTCTGACAAGGATTAGTCCTTATCTGGAACTCACATAACTTATCGAACTGTAAATAACAACTTCTAATTTAATCCAACTCTAAACAAAAACTTCCACTTCCACTGTAAATAATAAACTCTAATTCACTGTAAATAGTAGCTTTTACTTCCATTCTAAGTAATAACTTCTACTTCCACTGAAAAACATTAACTATAACTTCTACTTTCCTTCCTGTTGTTCTTGTTCTTGTTCTGACTAGCATCAGTACAATAATGGAAAGTTTAGTAGTTAGTAGAAGTTATAACAACATGTGACTTATTGGACCAACTGCAGAGGTTATAACAGGCAGAAGGTTACCTAAAAACAAACAGGTACTTTCATGCTTCTTTTATAACCATATTTCTCAAAATAAAACAATTCATGAAAGTGCAATCTGTGCTGTTAACCAAGTTATTCGTTTTTGGCAAGAGGCCAGAATTGCCACCAAGCCAGTGCAGCATGCTATAAAAAAACTAGAAAAATATGTTAATTGTTATAAATTGTTAAAAAAAAATAAAAAACGAACAACAGAAAACCAGAAACAAAAAGAAGAAGAGTTTGTAATAAACCTAGATAATTTGTTTGATATTGCCCATGATAATGCTATTAAAATGATAACTATTGATGAAGATATGGCATTTTTATTGGATCAGAGACAAGGAAGAAAAGTTTATATGATATCTGTTGATAGAAATTTATGTAAAACAGAAGAAAAAGTAGCACAAAGAAATAAGAAACGCCTACTCAGTGAAGAAAAAGAGAAATAAAAAAAAGAGGAATCATTACTAGTAAAAAGCACCTAATTACTCTAGCTGTGAAGAGGAAGATGAAGAGATGGATGAAGGAAAAGATGAAAATTTTAAAGTTAAAAGTACTCCAAGTTCTAAGAATAAGAAAACTAAACTTCATGAAAAGTCGACAATCATTGTGTGTAGCTGCAGCATTGGATATAACCAGTATATCAGACAGAGATGCAACTTATGTTATTGCAGCAACTGTACATAGTTTGGGCCACAGAGTAGATGACTACAGTATATCAAGAAGCAGTGTAAGAAATGCAAGAATATCTTACCGAAAGGAAATGGCAGAAAATGTTAAAGATGATTTTAGTGTATTAAATCCTGATATAAGTTTTGTGGTACACTGGGATGGGAAATTGCTTCCAGGGATTTCTGGCAGTTATAAAAATAGATAGACTTTCGATAAAATAGATAGACTTTCAATCTTACTTACTGGAGGTGGACTAGAAAAATTGCTTATACTCCCTAAAATCCCAAATGGCACAGGTGAAGCAATGGCAGCAGTTACAGTGGAAACCTTAGAAGAATGGAAATTAACTAAGTAAGTCAAGGGATTATGCTTTGTTACTACATCTAGCAATACTGGCATAAATTCTGGTGCCTGCATTCTCATTGAAAAAAGTATAGGAAGAAACCCTACTGTATTTTGCATGCCGACATCATATCCATAAAATTATTCTTGCAGATGTATTCAAACTGTGTTTTGGGCCATCATCTGGACCAGATGTTCTTCTCTTCAAAAGGTTTAAAGAATATTGGAGCTTTATTGATCAAGAAAAATTTGAAACACTTAAAACTAATGAGATTGGTCGCAGAATGGTTGCTTCTAAACTGCTGGAGTTGAAGAAAAATGCTATTGGATTTGCCTTCACGACTTTGCGAAATGAGAAGCAACCCCGTGATGACTACGAAGAATTTCTTGAATTAGCATTGATATTTTGGGGCGAAACTCCTCCTAAAGGTATTCACTTCAAAACTCCAGGTGCCTTCCACCATGCACGGTGGATGACAAAGATTATTTACTGTTTGAAGATATGGCTATTTCATCAACAATTTAAACTAACACTAAGAGAGAAGAATGCTTTGATAGAGTTTAACCTGTTTGTTGTACTTTTATATATGAAGCATTGGTTCACTGTTACTATCTCAATAGAAGCTCCTGTTCATGATCTGCAGTTTTTGGTAAAACTTCATGAATATGATGAATTCAACAAAAACATTGCAAGCAAGGCAACAACAGCAGTAAAGCGACGCTTTTGGTACCTAGGAGAAGAACTGGTTGAGCTCAGTTTGTTTTCTAATACTGTGTCTGCAGAAACAAAAGTCAGAATGGTTCAAGGTTTAAAAAAATGAACACAAAAGCAATTGAAAAGACTTAATGGCAAAACAAAAGGCATCCACCTAAAATCGTTAGAGGACTTTGTGTCTGAGAAGTCTCTGTCACTCATCAATTCAATGCAACTTGATACTTCATTCTTAGAAGTAGATCCCTCAGAATGGAAGGAATTAGATTCTTTCAAGAAATCCAGAGATATAGTGAAGGGTATAAAAGTAGTAAATGACTGTGCTGAAAGAGGTGTTGTTCTTATAACTCAGTTCAATGACAAGTTAACCAAAAATGAAGAACAGAAACAATATCTTTTGCAATTTGTGAGATGCATAGGAAGCAATTTAAAACCTCTTAGAAAACTACACTGATGAAGATGGGGGCTAGCATGTAAATTACTAGTACCAATATTTCCTAAACTCAAAGCTATGAATTCGTAACATGAATGTGATTCAGAATTTGTTCAGTTTCTTAGTTTTATTGATGAACAACATTGCTTTAAATTATCTTGGGCTGCATTTTTATATGTATTGTTTCATAATTAATTATAATAAACTACACTGTGCAACAAATTTGAACTTTTTTTTCATCCTTTAGATGAAACTACGTGATTCTATATAAACAAACGGCGCTTGTTTCAAATATCCAAACCAAAAATCTCCATCACGTACCGTTTTTGCTGGAGACTCACTTCTCATATTTATACAATTTGGTTATAGAAGAATGTAACTGCGGCTTACTTATTGAAAACACAAACACGAAAAATATTTTTTTTGGCCGTTTTAGCTTGTGGGCATCTGTTGGTGTACCCTGATAACAGATTAGCAATATTCAATTATTATACTTCCATTCTATCGACCGCTGAAACGCTTTTAAAACACAGAGATAACACAGAGATACCCTGAGGAGACCTTTCCCCATTCTCATCATTAGTTACGCTAAGTTTTTGAGGAAAGAAGTCCGTATGGGAGTCAAAAAAGTGTAGTTTTAATGAAATATAGCAACCTAATAATACAAAAGTATTCTATCATGTCCCCAAGAAGATTTTTGAAATTTTCAGTTTTCTCATTCCCAAGGAAACGTGAGCACACTAATTTAAAGGCCAGCCCAGCCAGGCAGATTTTTCGACTTCTCACTGTTTGTTTTCATATTCTTCATCATGAAAGACCTTCCTTAAGTTGTGGGCCAATAAAAATACTTTGTTTTAGTTTTGCCTCACTTAAATTTTCAAATCTTTTCCTGAAATGCAAGAAAGCCAAATATTTCGATAAACCAAGTTTAATATACAATTGTGGAAAAAAGGCACATTGTAGATTTACAAGTGGCTAATTCGATATGCTTTTGCCGCTCAAAATTTTAAAATTTCGTTTGTGTTTGCAGAATATGCTACAGGAATGAATAGGAAAACAATACTTAGATGGAAGAGCACTGATCAACAAGGGCGCCACTCTGCTGAATTGTGCTCATGTCCTAAGGCTTGAAAGAATACATTCGCATCGCAGCAGCATACTATTTTTTCTTTATCCGCAAAATAGTCTACAAAATATTTTTGTCGTCTTGCAAAAAACTCGAAACTTCGAGAAGTAGATAAAGCTTTTGTTGCCAAAAAATGTTACTAAAGTAACCCGAGTTCATTAAAAATGTATCTAGAATAGCAACGATTTCATTGTCAATAAGAAATATATAATTTATAATAAATTAAGTCAATAAATTACGAAAATATGCACATTTATCCAGAAAATACATAAAAAGCTAAAATGTGGAATTTTGGGAAAATGGTACGTTATAGGCAAAAAATAATTGCAGATTCGTAATTCTCAGCCGAAAATACATAAGTAACAGAAATTTTCATCCAAAGGACATTTTTCGTGTTGCACAGTGCTATTGTTCATTAAAAAAACTTGCCTATGTTAATTATTACCTTTGATTTTTTGATATTTATTTACTGTATTGTCTATCGTTATAATATAAAGGGTGACACAAAACTTAGAAAACTTCATAGCCTTTGAGCTACCTCTAAATAACCTTTAAATGATCTAATATTTTAAGATTTGCATTAATTCACTAAATGTCACTAAACTGGAGGGTGAGAGTTCTACTTTTCAAAAAAAACAATTTTTAACCACCCTATTAAAGGGCTTTTAAATAAATTATTTATTTAATAATACAATATTAAAAATAAAAGAACTGACATGTTTCTTATGCCGGAGCATTATCTTTTTATTTAAAAAACACATCATTTCCTGTTCAGTCTTAAGATCCCTTTGCTCAAGACCTTTCATGGAACTGTCTAGATTTGGAATGGTTCACCAACAGTAGCTTTCGGTATTTATTTATAAAGCTTTGAGTCGGTCTTTAATTAGATCTCAGGTGGTAATGTCTGTATTTATTTATTTATCGTTCGAGTGAAAAGGCTTAACCAGGCCTGCGGAGTCGATAAAAACCGACTCCGACTGCTGAAATTTGAAGCCTCCGACTCAGACTCCTTTACAAATACAGTGAAACCTGTGTAAGTTGACCACTTTCGGTGCAGCACTTTAGTGGTCAACTTAGACAAGTGGTCAACTTATAGAAGACGAGGTAGAGAGTGGAAGGCTAATTCCGTTCCTGACAAAAGTGCTCAACTGAGACAAATGGTCAACTTTACAGGTTTTACTGAATATAGGGATGTATCGAATATTCGGACCATTTTTGGATGACTCCGGCTCCTTTACCTTAAACAAGCTCGACCCCTGTCTCCACAGTCCTAGGTTTAACTGCATTTCAGAAAAAATATGGCATGCAGCGGAATTTCCTTATAAAAATTCATAAAACGGAATTCGGAAAATGTCCGGATTTTAGAGATTTCTGGATTCAACTGGTATTATACTTTTTTACTGAACTATTTTCTGAAACGATTTTCATTTGAATTCATTTTATTTAAAAAGTTAAAATAAGTCACAAAACTTCAGTGGTGCTTACAATTGTCACTGAATCTACAAAACTAGCAATTTTTCCACCAAACATTTCATTTCATACACAGCAAAACTACAAGCTTATGATAAGCACGAATCTCATGAGATTGAAAAGAAGTTTAAAATCTCTGCAAATAAAAATGTTTCCAATAAAACCGCTTTTTTTGGAAAAATAAATTCACTAAACCAGATTTAAAACAAAGTTTAGCAACAAAAAAGAAATTATCTCGTAGATTGTTTCATCATCTTCGTAATAGCGTTCGCTCACGAGCCATTTAATAAGCATCGTTGAAAATGTTTATGACCTCCACTTAGATGAAATCTGATCAAAAAAGAAAAAAGAACCTTGTAAACGCTAAAAAAGTATTTTGAAAGTGTTTTAATTTATAGCTGAATTAAACTGCATTTGTTTTGATGGTTAAGCTAGGTAAATACGAAGCAAATAAAAATTTACAGGTATAAAAAAAATACGTTCTTGCATTAAAGTATTCTTTCGAATTTATTCTTAAAAACACGTAATTGAAAAGTTTTTGCATGCAAACTTTCAAAAAAAAAATTCTAACCTTAATTGAATTTTGAAATTAATTTCAAAACTTCTAGTAGAAAGTTGCAAGTAAATGCTTTCTCCGGAAAATAAATAAATGAATAAAAATAATAAATTTGATCTTCCTGCTTCAAGAGATTACAAAAATGGGATCACAAATGATAATGTTTATATAATTCACATAATTGAATAATATTTTTAGTTTAAAATGTATTAAATAAATAAGTTGAAATTATTTCTTAATTAAAGAATTAATTATCAACTACCAGAAGAATTTCCATATTGATGATTTATTTAAAAACTACTGAACGTAAACTTGTTTTTAGGTAAGAGAGATTTTTTTTTTATGTCTTGCTAAGAAAGAGGTGATCTATGTAATTTTTAAACAAAATTTGCTGGAACATTTTTAAAGTACACATGTTTACGTTTAAAAGTTGCAGAGGATTAACGATTAAGCTTAAATTAAAATTCAGGGGCTACATTTAAGAGTAACACTTAAATAAAATTAATTGCTTAAAATCGCAGCTCAACAAGGAAACATTGCGAAACATCAAAAGTGTTTTATAGTTTTATATTAATATATTTTGTTTAATTGTTTATATACCACTTAACCTTTTTTTGAAGTATATATTTTTCTGTAGAAAAATATAGATTTTTTTTCTCTTTTCTTTTTTTTTTTTCCGAATAAAATTATTCTTACCTTTTAAAGTGTTTTTTGTTTCGCACTTGTTTTTCAGCTTATATGTTTATTTTTTTGAAAAAAGCTACGCCTTACACTCTCAAATGCTGTTCTAACTAAATAATGTGCTAATGAAAAATTCTTAAGCATATAATAACCCTTTAGAATTTGACACCAGAGTGAAAAAATGTCTTAGGAATTTCGTAAAAATTAAGTTTTCTAGCTCCTAATTACTTTTAAGGCTCTAATTTTAATTTTCATTAAGTTGACAGTTGCAAATTTCGTTATATGACACGATGAAAAATAATTAGATGCTGTTCATATGCAAGTATTGCCCGTTAGTGGCACTTGTTTCTTCATTTTTTTCTTTCTCTGATTCCATGGGTATTAATTAATACGAGAAGTAACTGAATTTTAAAATTATTTACAAAAGTAAAAATTCAAGATTTTTTATTTTGGTATTCCGTATAGAAATCAGACAAACAGAAAGCATCAAAGCTTTCTACACATTTAAAAATCACAATATATCATAATAAAATGAAATAAAATAAAACAGTATGTCTCTAGAGAACATTATCGTAAATAAAGCATAAAGCCGTCACGGTTTCTTTTCCCATACTTGGGATTATCAAAGTTCATGAATAATTTAATGTATAGATTATAAAAATATCAGTATTATATTGTACAGATTAGAAAAATAAGTAGAATTGTATCGTACACATTATAAAAGTATTAAAATTATATTGCACAGATTATAAAATTTTGATAATTATATTGCACAGATTATAAAAGTATTAGAATTATATTGCACAGATTATAAAAGTATTACAGTTATATTTCACACATTATAAAAGTATTGGAATTATAAAGTACATATTTTAAAAGTATTAGAATTATAGTGTACAGATTATAAAAGTATTATAATTATATTGTGCAGATAACTAACTAGCTGCGCTTTTACTTAGCATTTATTGGAATAAATGCGATATTTTTGTTACTAGCGACGGAAGGAACGGTACCGGATTTCCGAGAAGGCATCTGATATCTGGTATCCAACCACTCTTTAAATACCGGAAGTACGTTGCGGCTATTACACAAATGATCCCGATACCCGGCGTATCAAGTTTAATTTTTTAAAATTCAAGGAATTAACATGTTTTGTAAATTTATGAAAATTAAACTTATTATTCATTTAAATAAGTGTCTTTTTTTCTTCTAATTGATCTGGCCATTTTGAAAAATTGTGTATTTTTATGAAATCATAATCGTGAAATAAGTAACTTACATATAATTAATAAGATATTTATCTTTACTTTAACTAAGTGCTTTAATTTTAAAGTTGTATAGGAAACTTTGTAAATCATTCAGGTTAAATTTCTCTAATTATATTTTAGGTCATTGTGAAAAAATATAGCTAATTACTAATTTTAAAGTAACGTTAATACATGAAGCTATATTTTAATTAGTTACAAATGAATAAACGCATAATGACAAAGAAAGAATGAAGAAATTACAAAAAAAAAAAAAAAAAAAAAAAAAAAAACATGGTGAACACCTGTCTTGATTTGAACACATGAATTCAAATTCTACTAAGTAAGATTTGATGCTGTTATAAAATCTCATATTAATTTTATAAATGTTTGATAAGATTTAGAATGTATTTTTAACAGCAAAGTGAATTTTTCTTTTTCCTAATTCGGAATTCCAGTGTAATTGTGAAGAGTCACATTCAAGTAGCCAAAGAGTCACATCTTTGTCGATCCCTGCCCTATCGTATAGTTCTAGACTAGACGGAACTTTTTGCACGTATTCAACTTTTAGTAATGTTTGTTTGTGGCAATAAAAAGAAATATAATGCCGTAGCTCGAATTTAGGTCTTTTATGAGTATCGCATTGAAATTGTTCTTACATTAATTATTTACTCATTTATTGTTCCCCATTCCCCCCCCCCCCCCATAATCTGCAGGATTGCTAGTTGCTCCGCATTGGCAACCCTGCAGATTGAAACACCGCAAATATTTTACAAGTTATTTTGTTTTTTCATTTCTCACTGGGAAAATTCATTAAACACGCGTTTACATCAATCACGCCAAATGCCTCTCCTTCTCCTTCCCTCCCTTCTTCTCTGAATTTCCAGATTTTGTTGGCACTCTTTTTCTTCTTTCTACAATCCAGAGAACGCAACTTCCTCTCCAGGGAAAAAGAGGAAGGGAGGAGGTAGTGTTTGAGAATGAGTGTGCGGCTAATTAGGGTTCAAAGTTCACCTCACACAGTGATGTGAAAAAATAAATGAATTTTTTAATGGTGATTTAAAGCAAAAGAATTGCAGTTCAGATTCCAAAATAGTTGTAGTTCAGACAATTGTCTCCAAACAATTTAGCCAAATTAACAATTCAGCCAACTGTTTCAGTACAATTATGTTGCCAAACAATTATAGCCAAAACAATGCGTTAATTTGGAAACAAAAAGCAAGCTTTCATGTTGTTAAAGCTGAGTCGTAATAACTAAATTAAAATTTTTGATTGAACACAATTAAACTTCAGTTGTAGCAGACCATACTGTGCTCTTGTGTGTACTGTGTGCAAAACAAAACCACATGTATCGCCAAGAGAATTTTTAAAAAAAAGTTGTTATGCTCAAAATGACCTTGTTTTTATCATGTTTAATTTATCAATTAAAAATTCTTATTTTTATGCTCCTCAAACTGTTCCTCTAAGGTTGGAACTCTGAAACTGCCTTAGGAATTTTTTTTTTCCATCAAATATATATCTGAAGATTTTTAATGTCTTTAAATAAAACCACCATTCAAAAAAGAATAAAAGTTTTTTAAACGCCGCATTATTTTTAACGTAAAAATTCCTTGCTTTTTGCAGCACTTCTAAGCTAGTGTTCATAAAAACCTGTATTCTCCGAATAAATTCGAAATTCAATTCATACTTTTGGGACATTTTACAAAGTTTTTCTTAACTCGCTTTTTTGTCTGTCCGCGGAATTTTGCAATCGAATTTTCGACCATTTCCCGATAAGCTATATTGTTCTGAAACTTTACATATAGCTCAGAACCAGATGACAATGCAATATTCTACCACTTTCAATCATGCTTTGATGAGTTTCTGAAGTATTTCCAATAAAATAAAATTAAATATGGTGATTGGTTCCGAAAATTGCGACCAAAATTCAGTAGCAGCGCTGCGATCGTATTTTCTACCTTTTTAGTGCGCAAGAAAAACGTTGTTTTTCATTATTGAATAAAACCTTTTTAATTATTTGCTTTTACTTTAAAGCGCATATATTAATTTATAGTTTTTAATCGATGCTTCATTTTGAAAAAAAAAACCTTGATCAGAACTAAAATTTGCATAAATAAGCTCCCAAAACAAAAAAAAAAGCCTCTGCAGTTTTGAGTAAAATCAAATGCATCTTTTACTTACCCGATTCAAAGGTCATTTTTTATCTTTTTTTTTGCTTACAATTTCGTCTAATAAACAGTCCCGACAGGGGCATTTTAATGCTCATAAAACAGAAGCATTTTAATGCTCAAAGCGGTAATTTTTTTCTTTTTCAACGAGCTCCTACTATAATTAAAACAGAAGGGTTTAGACAACATGCAATCAAGCAACCGCTAAATTCGGCTTTTTCCTTTTGAAATTAAGTTTTTTTTAATAAATTGTTTCGGGAAAGATCGTGTTTCTTTGAAATAACCTCTTAAGTATTTTCATAAAAACTTCTTTACTCATTTATTTTTCACAAAAAAGCATCCGAATGGTGAAAGAATCATAAATAATTCAAAAGAATTTCGTTTTTAAAGTTATGCTGAGCGACTAGTTCATTGAGATGTAATGTTTACTTTCAAAAGGAAATGCATTAAAAATTAAAATAATTATACGCTGGTTTTAAGTTTCGCTTTATAAATTCAGCATCACTCCTCTTCACTTTTTTTTTCCTTTTCGTCGTATTTAATTTCCGATTTTAAAGTTTTGACCGAGAAGGCAGCTTTTTGTGGTAAGCAAATTGCGCAATAAAAGTTTGTAATTGATAAGCATTCACTTCTATTACAAAACAACACATTTTAGGGGACACACACACACAGAGTTACACTACGAGAACACATTTTAGAACCACTGAGCATGGACACACATAGAGAACGAACTACTTCTACCGGTGACTGACTTTACAACTGCGGCAACAGCGCCATCTATTCGTTAGGTGAACGAGCAACTGGGGAAGGCAGTCACGTGGCTGTTACAAGTTAACATCTTATATATAAGCGGCTTAAGTGTCTGTTTGTCGCCGATAGCTTATTGGTTGCTTGTGTAACTGCAATGCAGTTTCCATTGTTGTAACACAAGTCAAATATACTAATAATCAAAACATTTCTCTAGCATTTTGAGTGAGGCATCTCTAGATTTGCAATCTCCGTTAAAAAGGAATGTAAATGCGAATTTAGTTTAATCCTTCTTTCTTTGTTTTAATTTATTTATTGCGCTTTTTATATATATTAGAGTGGCAGCGCTCTTTTTTCCAGTTTCGTTAAAGCTATTGTTTTGACGATGATTATCTTGGATATAAATAAATATTTTTCACAAACACTTTGATTAGAAAGTGAATAATATTTTTTTTTACAGATTATTATTTAACTTAGATGTTTTTTTTTTCGGTAAGAATATTTTTTTTTCGAAATTATTATATATCTATTATTTATTCATTAAAATTTACTATTCTACCTGATAATATCTCTTTGGTTTGGTGTGCATTTCCGGTTACTGGGAGAATTGTATATTTATAATATCTAGAACAGCGGTCATTTCGCATGACCGCCGGGCTTACTAATCTATATAAATAAAACCGAAAGTTTGTGTGTGTGTGTCTGTCTGTCTGTCGATCGCCTCCTGGCGAGATGGAACGGTCCAGAAGTACGAAATTTTGGTTACGGGTACCTTGGGTCAGGTCCTCGTGCACCTCGAAGCGTTTTTCCTAAAATTCGAATTTGTTACTTTTTTATTCCAATTTAAGCAAAACTGTTAATTTTAGGAATATCTCATCGAAGAAACGTCACACCTTTTCGATTTTTGAAGCATACTGATGCCCGTAAAAAACGGCACAAGATGATCTCTTTCAGAAGTTCGTAGAACGAATAGAACACGCGCAATATTCATTTAAAGTAGTTTTCGAACTTTAAAGCAAGGCTTACCTCTGAATTTATCTGCTCAAGTTGCGTGTTTTCGCCCAAATAAATAGTACTTTTGTCGCCAACTAGATGATTTTTGTTAACGTAAGATTGAACAAGAAGTTCCGTCTAGAACTATACGAGCCTACTTTCCCGTATACACCAAATTCAAATTTATAATCTAGCTATCTCTTTCTCTCTCTTTCTTATTTATCTTTAGTTATAATTATTGAAAATATACCTTTTTCAACGGATAATACATCTTCATTCGCTCACTCATTCATTCTTTCATTTATTCAGCCATGCATTTATTCATTCATTCGTTACCTCATTCAAGTGTTTATTCATTCATTTACGCATTCATGTATTTATTCACTCATTTATTTATATTTTCATTTATTCAATAATTTATTCATTCATTCTTTTCCTCATTCATTTATTCATTGATTCATTATTTCACTCATTGAGTCACTGAGAAATATCCTTGAAAATCCCGATCAAAAAATTTCATAGCAAAATAGGCTCGTAAGTTCTGGACAAACTTTCTATTTCTACATGTTCTACGTTATAAGAGCTTTCCGATAAAGTTTGTTAGAAGCAAATCGGTCCGTTAGATCAGGATTTATATAGGGTTGAAATTTCCCCGTAAGCTCTGTGTTAATTTTTTGAACTGTTCAAAAATGAACAAAATCCGTTCAAATTGATATTTCACGCCAAGCGCTTCTTCCAGTAAGCTTGTTCATTGGAATATGGATTTTGTACCCAGAGTTTACATAATTTGCTTCATTTCCGCCCATAGGCGCTAATGTTAAATTTTTTTGAACTGTTCAAAATTGAACGAAAAATTTTTCAAATAAAAAAGTAAAATATAGAAATGAGATGTCCTCGCCGAGATCTTTCGAATGCAAAAAGAATTTTTCCAATCGGACAATTCGTTCAAAAGTTATTAGGGGGGGACAGACCGACAGACCGACTGACAGACAGACCGACAGACACACTTTTTTCCCATCTCAATACCCTACTTTCAAATTTTTTAATTTTCAATCTTTATTTAATTACTTCACTTATTTTTGACTTTTCTTGATTTTTAACGATATTTTCACGATACCATTAAGCCTTCTTTCGTGCTTTATTATTATTTTTTTTTACTTTTACGGGAAAGTAGGCTAAAAAATGATGTTTTATCTTTATTCATGCCGTTTTATGAGTGAAACAGATTCTAAAAATTCATTTCATTTTTTATCATAAAGCAGACGATTTTTTAAATTACTTCTTGAAGTTGATTCTTCGTTGTTTTTTTGCCGATTTAGTATTATGGTACCTGTTCAACAATTTCATGAAACATATTATTTCTTATGGTAGAGGCTCCGTTTTATCAGCAAAACAAATTCTAAAAATTCAATTCATTTTTATGCATATTTTGTGGATTATAAACTGCGGACGGTTTTCAATTACTTTATCTGGAGGTTGATTTTTCCTTCCATATTTTACTCAAGTGATTTATTTTATAAAACATTTACTTAATTTTGTTTACTGTCTATTTGGCACTATTTGGACAGAATTTAGTTACTTCTTTCTATCAACTTAAATTTCACGAGTCAGGATTGGTTCAGTACTAAACATTTTCTAACTTAAATGTGCATTTGCCTTTGGAAATAATGCTTTCCTTTCTTTCGTTTTCATTCGAATTTTATGAAAGTGCGATTTAATTGAATTCAGGGAATCCTTTGACGGTTTTGCAAGTGGTATTTATAGGAGCTGTCCGTATTTTGATGGGGAATTTAAGATGGACTGTTGGTAATTTTAGGAACAGTAGCTCTTGAAGGTCAGTATTGTAATGGGTATTTTTAGTCACTGACGTCTTTATTCTAATGGAGATTTTTTGAGACTAATAGGGATAGTTGTCTTTATTGAAATAGGGGATTTAAGGATTTTTTTCTTTATTGTAGCAGAAATATTCAGGGACAATTGTTCTTCATCTGATGGGCATTTTAAAACAGAATACAGCTCTAATTTTGATGGGAATTTTTAGATGAATTGTGGTAGATATTTTAATTACGATTTCTATGGACTCTTACAATTATCACGCTGCATGTGCGCATTTTAGTTACTGTTGCAATTACTTTAATGGCAATTTTATGAACTGTTGTTGGCATTTTAAAGTGGATTTTTATGAACTATTATTCTTGCTCTAAAAGGAATTTTTCTAGGCGGTTCGTTTTAATGCAATCGTGTTCTTTAATGATTTTTACTGTTTAAATAAGGTTTTTAAGGCCTGTTGACCATCTCCTACTCTTGGATTTTTTAAGAACATTTTTCCTTACATATTTACAACAGAATTTTGGACATACCTCACTTAGCCTGCGAATGATGCAATATTATCCTGCGCAACGCCGGGCATGTCGGCTAGTCTATATAAATAAAACCAAAAGTTTGTGTGTGTGTGTGTCTGTCTGTCTGTCGATCGCCTCCTGGCGAGATGGAACGTTCCAGAAATACGAAATTTTGTTTACGGGTACCTTGGGCCAGGTCCTCGTGCACCTCGAAGCGTTTTTCCTAAAATTCGAATTTGTTCTTCTTTTATTCCAATTTAAGCAAAACTGTTAATTTTAGGTTTATCTCATCGAAGAAACGTCCCACGTTTTAGATTTTTGCAGCATATTGATGCCCGTAAAAAACTGCACAAGATGCTTTTTTTTTTGCAGTTCGTAGGACAAATAGAACACGCGCAGTATTCATTTAAAGTAGTTTTCGAACTTTAAAGCAAGGCTTACCTCTGAATTTATCTGCTCAATTTGCGTGCTTTCGCCAAAATAAATATTACTTTTGTCGCCAACTGGATGATTTCTGTTAACGTAAGATTGAAAAAAATGCTATTTTTCCTTTATTCATGCCGTTTTATGAGCGAAACAAATTCTAAAAATTCATTTCTATTTTTTGGATATTTTGTGGATTATTAACTGCATGCGATTTTTAATGTTGATTCTTCTTTCTTTTTTGACGATTTAATATTTATTTCTTCGATAAAAACTATGTTGGAAGCTCTTCGATATCGCTTATTTTTGATGAAATTTAATTTTCGCCAAGTGGTGATAACTTTTACTCCCCTCCTTCCAGTTAATTGTTCTCAATATATTATTTTATGCTTCAAAACTTTTCCAAACCGCTCCCAATAATCCTTTCCAGTAATATTGTTCTCATTTAATTCAATACGTGATTTACACTGTAGGATCATGGTGTATTTTGATTGATGATTCCATTACTACAGTGCAATTTGGTGATCTTCTGTTTCATTTTAACTTTTTTACGTAGAGATTATTGATTCCATCTTTTACACAAGTGATTTATTTTCTAACATTTATTTAATTTTTGTACTGTCTATTTGGCGCCATTTGGGAAGAATTTAGTTATATCTTTCTATGAACTTCAATTTTACACGTCAGAATTGGTTCAGTAATAAACATTTTGTAATTTAAATGAGCATTTGCCTTTTGAAATAATGCTTTCCTTTCTTTCGTTTTTATCCGAATTTTATGAAAGTGTTATTCAATTGAATTTTCAGGAAATGTTTTGGCGATTTTGCAAGTGGGATTTTAAGAAACGGTTGTCCTTATTTTGATGGGGAATTTAAGATGGACTGCTGGGTAATTTTAGGAACAGTAGCTCTTGAAGGTCAGTATTCTATTTTTAGTTACTGACGCCTTTATTCTAATGGATATTTTTTGGGGACTAATGTCATTATTCTATTAGGAATGTTTAGGAATAGTTGTCTTTATTGAAATGGGGGTTTTAAAGAATGTTTTCCTTATGGTAGCAGAAATATTCAGGGAGAGCTGTTCTTGATCTGATGGACATTTTTAAAGAGAATACTGTTCTTTTTCTGATGGGATATTTTTAATACGATTTTTACGGGATCTTGATATCATTTTGGCACAATTATCCCTCTACATATGTGCATTTTAGTTACTGTTTCTCTTACTCTAATGGTAATTTCTATTAACTTTTGTTGGCACTTTAATGTTGATTTTTATGGACTTATTTTTGGTCTAAAAGGAATTTTTCTGCGCTGTTCGTTTTAATGAAATCGTGGTTTTTAACGAATTTTACTGTCTAAATTGGATTTTTATGGATTGTTGCCCATCTCCTACTTGGATTTTTTAAGAAGATTTTCCCCTATACATTTACTACAGAATTTTGGACATGCATCATTTGCCCTGCGAATGATGCAATTTTATCCCGCGCAACGCCGGGCATGTCAGCTAGTTTAAAATAAAATAATGCAAACATAAATAGGCAGCTATTGGGCGACAATAAAAAATAAGATGCCAAACCCAGGGTCAATTTGGCCACACTTGGCGAGACTTTTATCGACAATCTCTGTGAAACTCTTTTCCCAATACCCAAGTGCAGTTCGATCCTGGACTTCCGATATCTGGACGCTTCAGCACCTGGCAGAAAAGAACGAATCCAGTCGAGTTTTAGGAAAGTTCGTTTCGCAGCGTTTATTTAGTACGCGCATCAGAAAGTTTGCTTCTTAGTTTGTTGAAGGCAACTGAATTTATAAACTGGCATGTAGCAGTTTGGCAGAAATGAAGCATTCTAAACGAACTGGAACGAGAGTAAGAGCGGCGCATTTCATGTACCGGAAGTTCCTCCCTGGAACATGAATGGATTCTTCTTGGCACTTTGCCAGGCAGATTGCTCCGGTTGATGGTAGAACTGCATGCATGGTAACTTGCAAAAACAGTAATTCACTGAATGTCGGGAAACTCGGGAAGATACATAAGATCTAGTGAGCTGTATTTCAATGGCTCTCTAAAACGAGATGTATAGAAATATTTGAAATATTTCAAATCCAAATCACAATTTTCCGTCTAACTTTATCCTCAGAACTTACGCTTTAATTTAGGTGTTTATTTGTACTGCTCATATAACTTTTATCACAAATCACAGCGTAAATACACTGAATAATTGCACATTAGTGCGGGACTGATTTATGGGCAACACCTCGATTTCCATCTGCATGAGAATGATTGAAATACAACTTGATAAATTATGTGTCAATATTGATTGCTTTTAAACTTTAAACGTATTTGTACACTTGTATATATTATTTGTATTATATGTATCTTGTTTGTATTATTTTAAAAAATGTTGCGTTTAGTTGTCACGGTTTTTGGTGCTACTGAACACGATTTTTTTTACAGTTGAAAATTATTCCTTTTTGATGTACAGTAAAACCTATGAAGTTGACCATCTTTGTAAGTTGGTCACCTGTCTAAGTTGACCACTTTTGTCAGGAAAGGAATTTGCCCTATATTATTTAATGTAAGGAAACCTTAGTAACTTGACCACCTAAGTTGACAGTCTGTCTATATTGACCACTTATGTACGCCAAATTTGGGTGGGAGTATCATAAAAAACCCTTTGTAAGTATACCACCTAATTACTACGATATTTATTTATTTATCTATTTTTGCAAAGATAAAAAAAAAACTTACTTTTCCAGGATATTTTTTATGCTATAATGTTAGACCAGTATTTGTCTGGATTTATGAAACATCAATATAGAGATGCCTAAACCTCTTTGAACCATATTGGAAAACTACTATGAGTATTGTTTTGTTCTTTAAAGAAGTTTCTTCTTGTTCTGCTAATTGATCTAGCCATTTTGATAACTTATGTATTTTTAAGAAATCTTTACCATCAAATAAGTAAAATAACATACTTATCTTTATTTTAAGTGCTTTAATTTAAAAGTTGTATAGGATACATTGTGAGTCATTCAGATTAATTTTTTTTTAATAATATTTTAGATAATTGTGAAAAGTAGCTAATTACTAGTTTTAAAGTAACGTTAATACATTAAGCTATATTTTAATAAATCACAAATGAATAAATGCATAATGTAAGAAATAACAAAAAATTTCCACTCGCTATAAGTTGACCACCTGTCCAAGTTGACCACAAAAGTGCTGAGCCACAAGTGGTAAACTTACACAGGTTTCACTGTATACACTGTGTTTAGACACACTTAAAAGAATTTAAAATAAATAATTTTAAACTTTACACTAACTCAACGCCAAAAATGGTGCCAACGAAACGGGAAATTTTTACTCTAAACGTACTTGTAATTTTTGTTTTTTAGATGGCTTTATTTAACTTGACTTGTGGCGGAATTTTGTAAGGCGGTTTTCGACTACTATTACTGCATAAATGATCTTCAAATTTTGCACACAAGCTTATCTTTGATGACAATACAATAATCCATCCATTTTATAATTTATTATAACATTAATTAGAAAAAAAAATTAATAATTTTGGCTCTGAGGAAATGATCAGCATTTCCATTTGTCGTTTGGCAACAATAGTTTTGTTTGGATAATGCAACTATGTTTTGTTTGTTACATGGTTTTATTTAACTTGACTTGTCACGGAACTTCGTTACGCGGTTTTCAAACCGCTATTACTGCATAAATTATCTTCAAACTTTGCACATAAGCTTATCTTCGATGACGATGCAATAATCCATCCATTTTATAATTTATTATAACGTTAATTAGGAAGAAAAATAATAATTTTGGCTCTGAGGAAATGATCAGAATTATCATTTGCCGTTTGGCAACAATAGTTTTGTTTGGATAATGCAACGATGTTTTGAATTTAAATAAAACCATGTAACTTAGAACATTTTTGGAGATTTAATATTTTTTTCACATATAACATGTAAAGTATTTTGAAGCGTTGTTTTAAGTGTTACAACAATGCTTTAACGTCTTTAAATGTTCGTTTTTAGCCTACTTTCCCGTAAAAGTAAAAAAAATAATAATAAAGCATGAAAGAAGGCTTAATGTATCGTAAAAAATATCGATAAATAAAGAAAAGTCAAAAAAAAAAAAAAAAGTGAAGTAATTAAATAAAGATTGAAAAATAAATAATTTGAAAGTAGGGTTTTGAGATGGGGAAAATGTGTGTCTGTCGGTCTGTCCCCCACTAATAACTTTTGAACGAATAGTCCGATTCGAAAAATTCTTTTTGCATTAGAAAGATCTCGGAGGGAACATCTCATTAACTCTCTTTACTTTTTGATTTGAACAACTTTTCGTTTAATTTTGAACAGTTCAAAAAAATTTAACATTAGCGCCTATGGGCGAAAATGAAGCAAATGATGTAAACTCTGGGTACAAGATCCATGTTCCAATGAACAAGCTTACTGGAGGAATCTCTTGGCGTGAAATATCAATTTGAACAGTTTTTGTTCATTTTTGAACAGTTCAAAAAATTAACATAGCGCTTACGGGGAAATTTCAATCCTATATAAATCCTGACCTAACGGACCGATTTGTTTGGAACAAACTTTATCGGATAGCTCTTATAACGTAGAATATGTGCGAATAGAAAGTTCACCCAGAACTAACGAGCCTATTTTCCTATAAAAATTTTTTATCGGGATTTTTAAGGATATTTCTCAATGAATAAATGAATGATTGAAAGCATGAATTAATGAATAAATGAAGGAGTGAAAGAATAAATCAATGAATAAATGAATGAGGAAAAGAATGAACAAATGAGGGAATAAATATATGAATGGCTATATGAATAAATGAATGAATGGCTGAATAAGGGAAAGAATGAATGAGTGAATGAATATGTATTATCCGTTGAAAAAGGTATATTTGAAATAATTAAGAACTAAAGCTAAAGGAGAAAGAGATAGCTAGATTATAAATTTGAATTTGGTGTATACGGGAAAGTAGGCTCGTATAGTTCTAGACGGAACTTCTTGTTAATAGTTGTGTTACAATGTAAACACAAATAATCGGTAACTTAACGGTAAAAAAAAATACTATTTCTATTTGATAGATGGCAGGTAAGTTTTATAAATCAAAATAACGAATTATGGTCCAAAATGAAATATTGCAAAACTATTAAAAATGTACAAAATATTTTAATTTATAATTCATTAAAATGACTGCAAGAGCATCAAGACATGAACTTATAAAAAACATACTTTTTAATTATATTTGTCGTATTCATGAATTTATTTCATCTCCAGAGACCCCCGTAGTTTTCGTTACGAGAAATATACATACCTTTTCTTTTATTAAAGCATTCACTTTTGATAATGAAGCGCAGCTAAAATAGACCAAAGATACATGTTAGTAATGCTAATAGTACTCTGAATCGATCCTCTTTCCTGACAGTACAATATTATTCGGAAATTTCACACACACACAAAAAAAAAAGCCAAGAAAAGCATAAGCTGTTTAATTTTTAGTTTCGTTTAAATATTCAGATTTTAAATGTCAGGGAGGAAATGCGAGGGAAATATTGTTCGATATGTTATTTAAATATCTCCTTATTTAAATATTAAATGATCTATGCCTTCATTTTTTCTTTCATTGAATATTTAATGAATTTGGAATTGAAGTAGCGTTCCTTTTAAGCTTGTAACTAAGAGTGGAAACAGAATTTGGATTAACGAAGTCATTTTACCTGTTCAAAATTGTTACATAGGTAAGTAAAAAGTTACTGACACTTTTTGTTCTATATTCTTATTAAATAAGGACAGGTGGACATGCGTTAGTAGTGCAGTGTAGTTGTGATCGCATCAGTTTTAGTTTACAACGTCAAAAGCAAAATAAAACTCTGACAATACAGGTTTGTAACAGTATGTTTATTGCATTTATTAGCGACAAAATCTCAGGTTAATAAAATAATAACTGGGGATAAATATAAATGTCCTATTCTATTGCACTCCTATGGACTCAAATATTTTTTCTAATGATTCTAACAATCAATTTGCAACATTTATACGTTTTTGCAAGTTGCCAAGATTCGGTTCCATCGAATTTAGAATTTTACTGAAAAACTGCGAGTTAATTAGCGCCACTATTTTCAAAACATTTGCAGTAACCCCATTAACGGATTTGGGAATGAGCCAATCAGAAAATAAAACGCGTTCTGAATCCGCTCGGATTGAGTCTCACAGAAATGATTATATATTTACCTTCGAGTCTTTTTAGTCCTATCTCAGTAAAATTAGCACGTAAACTAAAATTGACTATTTTTCTATTGATTTACTTTTCAAGCATTGTTTAACATTTAAGGGGAAAAAAAGCTATCCATTTGCGATTTATATAAGTGTACTCCATTAAAAAGTTGCAGTATTTTAAGCAAAATCCATTTCATAATTATTCATATTTTTATGCTTCAACTCTGTTGCCCCACTATTTTTAAAGTTTTCTTTCATTAGTTTCAAGCTGCTCGATTAGAAATTGAAATTAAGGAAAAGTAAATACTTAAAATACTCTGAGCTAATTGCGCGAATTCAATTTGCATAAATTAGATCGAGATTCATTGGCTCAAAAATTAATTCTTTTAAAATGGCAACCTGTTAGCATTAATCCAATTTCCGAGGGACATCACATTGCATTTTTCTTAATTCAAACACTAAATCACTTAAAAGATCGTGATCAGAATAATGAAGGAAAATACGTTAGAGTAGAAACAAATAGAGGTTTAAAGGAAAATAAAAATCTAAATAGATTAACAGTTAAGATAGCCTTCGACGAAGTAATGTCCTTTTTTTTTAATACATAGACGCAGTTTCTAAACAAATTGGGAATTCATTTTTTAAAAGTCTTAATTTTTCTTAATGGAATGATTTTGATTCATAAAGTTCCTTTTATTGGGATGTCTCATGTGCGTATTTTGTTTTCTAAATCACACAAACAGTGCAGTCATTCAGGATGATTTCGAACCATGTTTTATTTTTCTGTATATTTGTGAATATATTTTTTAGTAAAAAGAATCTAGAAGGTCTCACTCAGCTAAATAGGTTATAAAATCAATTTTCTGCTCTCAATTTTCAAATTAAGTCAGATAAACTAAAAAATATGACGTGGTTCAAAATTAAACTCAATGGTTCAAAGTTTCCTTGAATGACTGTGTTAAAAATTCGCCCTTTGATAGAAAATGTGTTGATGACTTAACTATAATACTTTACAGGAATTGGAATCGATGAATAGCTAAATTTTAACATTTCATCACATATCGTTAATAAAAATAATAATAAAGAAAAACAGCAGCAACAATTTACAAACATAAAGCTGCCATACCAAATAATACTCAATGTCGGAAGACATGCGGAAAAAAAAGGAACCATTAAAAATGGCCTAAAGAATTTAAAATAAGTCAGTAAAATCACATGCATGATTGAATCGTTTATTTCGAAAAGATAACAACTCTTAAACACTTTTTTTTTTTTTTTTTTCAGGAGACAGAAAAAAAAAAAAAGGCTTATGAGCAGATGGAAATTTTACGAGTCTTATCTTTTACTCTTTTATTAAGTTGGTAATAGCAGTGCAATATTGGTAAATTAAAACGATTTTTGATTAGTTATGTCATAAAAATTAATAAATTAATACTGAGAGTTGTTTTTTTTTTTTTTTCAAAACGTAGATGTTACCTTTTCGAAATAAACGATTCAGTTCATTCCCTGCCATGTTCAAAGGCAGTTTTTATGAGTATTCTGTCTTCATAACTGAGGTAAATACATGTATGCTGCATTTTAATGTTCTTACCTTTTTAACGAAGAGTTGCAATACACCATGCGAAACTGTTCAAAAACATAAAAATAAGGAGCAACTAAAAATCTTGGTTGATTTCTGTTCCATGACGCCTCAATAACAGCTTTTTCTCCCCTATCAGAAGTCATGTTTTTTTAATTAAAATTGTAAAGACGTTTCCTAAAAACTCCTTTTACGTTTTTAAAGCAAAGTTGTGTTTAGCAAATAATTATGTAACGATAAATTAAATATTTATAAGGTGGTTGCATAGAACAATAGTGGAGTGTTTTTTCAAACTGCTTGTTCTTTATTTTGCTAACACTTCTGTTAAAGAGAAGCAGTTTGCAATGATTCCCGTGACATTTATAGTTGATTTCTCTGCGAAATTCCGTATGTTTCCACTTGCCAGAATGTATTTGTGGCAGAAATATTTATGCTAAAAGTAATGCCACAAACAGCATACAAAAAAAACATAAATACATAAAAATATAATTTTATTATCAGTTTTAAAAAATTGAAGTAAATCAATAATTTCTTGAATTGAAAATTGTTTAATTTAAACTTTTTTTACTAAAATAAATTCTTCATTTAAAAAGATAATCAATAGCAGTAAAGAACAGTTGTCATAAAACAGCAGACTATTTTTTAATAAACGATTAATGCAAACAAAATATGATTGAAGAGCAAAATGGTAAAAAAAATGAATGATAACATAGTAAATGACGTTTATTTAATTGATAAAGCATAGTTAAAAGAGTGACAAATTCTGACTACAAAATGACGTTTTTTGACATTGAAAAGATTCGTTTAACATAAATAAAATGCCTTTGCAGTGCAGTTTGAAAAGATATTAAAAAGTAAAGATATCATTGAAGAATATAAAAAACGCAGTTGAAAATTAAGAAAATTCCGGTGAAGAATACCAAAATTGCATTTAAGGAATGAAAGAAATAAAAAGGAACGTAGCATATAGCACATTTTTAAATGGCAAAGAGCGCAGTTTACATTTTTTTCTTTGAACTAATGCTGTGGTTTTAAAATTTGCAATTTGATTTTATCCCTTTCATTTAGTTTACGTGGTGAATAGAAGATTGACAAATTTAATGATTACGTTCTAATTAACTATATGAAGCAACAACACCCTTTGCGTAACGAAAAGTTAGTTTTTTATTTATAAATAGCGGATATATTTTTAAAAAAATAAAAATGTCGTTTACGGCATAAAGGATGTGATGTAACAATAATTAAGAACTGGAAATTCAAAAACAAGCTCTGATCAAAAGAAACTTTGGATACGTTATTAAGAGTAGAAACGTAGCCTTTAACAATGCCTTAAACGGTTTTTAGACTTGTAGTTTATAATGTTTTCAGTTGTGCAAAAACAAAAACAAAAAAAAAAGAAAGAAAAATCAAATTCAAGCTTGTTTGGTGCAATTTTCAGTAAATTACACTTATTTTCAGTTATGATACGTTAAAATAGCACCAGTAAAACTATAATTCAAGCCATATGTATCAAGTATTCATGTATTTTTTCAAAACTCTTACTCTCTTTAAATAAAATTTGCTGCTCTAAAGAGCTGCGTGTTTGAAATTCGGTTATGTATATAGCGAATAGTGGTATTCAAGATAAAGCTTCTACAAATACATAAAGTATTATGTTAAATAACAAATAAATCAGTTTCAAAAATGTTTTTAAAATAATGAAATATTAAAACACTTTCACTTCAGCATTTTGTTAACAACGATACAAAAGTGCTGAAAATGTAAGTAGCTCTGTTGGAGATAAAGAATAAATGTTGTAAATGATACAGCGACACTAAAATATGTATAATTGTGAAACATAGTTAAAATATTTATAAAAATATTGAATAAGTAATCGGTATTAGAGCAAACTAGTCGCCTCGTTGTGGAATTCCGCACTGCGCACCAAATCGTTTTGTGTAGCACTCCATTCTTTAAAAATTTGGAAGAAGGACATTATGAGGAAGAATACAAAAAGTAAACGGCTGTTGTTATTTTTTTTCCCGGATCGGAAACGTTTATAGAATCCGATTCGATATTTATCGAAAAATCGACGCATCTATTAAAGAACCTCTTTTTAGATGATTTTAAATCTCAAATTTAAGAGAAACGGTGCATTTTTAGACTGTGGGTTTGTTTTTCGTCATTAGCCGGCACGATAAGCTTTAAAACGAGGAGTAAATCATGGAATTTGATAAAGGAATAAGGAAGATCTCGCGAACCGACATAAAAGCAGGCTAGATAAACAATATGAGTGCAAAGATAAAGCGTAAAAAAGCACAAATTTTCGAACAAATAACAATATATTATTTGTCCGACAATTTGTGCTTTTTTTACGTTGTTTTATCTTTGTACTTATATTTTTGCACAAAGCATTTTGATCATGTGTCTTATAGAGAAATAATATAAAAAAATTTAGGTCTTTAAAAGACTAAATCATTTCACCGAGTAATGTGAAAATAAATTCTTAGAACGGAAATCGTCATGAAATAACAAACGCTATTATAGAACAAATTATCGTTAAAACAAAAAAAATAAGGCTAAAATGACGAATGATATGTTTATAAATAAGATATTCCTCCATGTGAGTTTATGTAAGCGATGAAGCACATCGTTGTACTTAAATAAAGAACATCATTAAACGTATTTCGTTTCAGTAATGACGTTGAATTCTTTCAGAATTTAAAGAAAAGACGTCAATGAATATCTTACTTTAGAACAAAAACTGCGCCATCGTAGAAGTCGAGAACTTAATCCGTAACCTAGATCAACGGTGTCGTTTCAAAGGCAACGAGCGATTCTTTTAGAACGTAGTTTCTCGTTAATTTTAATGAATTTACATTTTTAACTCCATTAGTATGTGACGCAATTTTCTGTATTCAAAGAAAGAGAAACATTGAAAATTGTCAACGGAATAGGTTATTATCATCAGTCAAAGACTTGATTGATTGACCAAGGTACTACTAAATTTAATGCAAAAATTCTCTTTTGAGTTCCACTAAAACGCCTTTTCCCCGAACACGTATTTAAATATTTTATAGATATAAATCTAATTATATCATAGTAAATTCATATCGGCTAATTAGTTGGAAACAAGAATAATTTTAAGATTGGAGAAAATTAATTACACCTTAAATTTTATTAAAATATGTCGAAAATATGCGTAAAAAATCTTATGTGAGTCATATTTTAAAGCATCTTTAAAGTTATTTAACAACTAATTTTATCTTAGTTAATTAATTTCTTTTTTCGCCCTGCACTTTATTAATATTCAAGAAAGTTGGTGAAAAGTTTGAAAAGTCAAGTCGCTAAAATGAATTTTAAAAAGCGACGCTAAAATTTAAAAATGCAGAAGCACTTAATCATTTATTTTCGTGCTTTTAATTTTACGTTGAAGAGCAAGTTTGTTTTACTTTATTTTTGATTAATTAAAAGTGTTTGCATGAAAGCTGATTGAGAAGCGTTTTATGAGAAAATTATACAGCCTGCATTTTTACACTAGAACACTGTAATAATTTGTGTGTGTGTACATATATATATTGCTTTTTCTTATTATTCTTTATATTCGTTTTGATTTATCTTCTTTTGCGATGTTGTCGTTCACAAGAGGATTCCGTTAAGGCTTAATTCCGTTTGGACACTTAACATTCTCATTTGTTTTATGCATGAGTTACTTTTAATGCAGATTTATTTAATGCTTATACAAAAGTATGCCTAAGGTGTGACGTCAAAAAGCTGATTTTTTAACCAGTCTCTACCCTGAGAAAAAAATCAGTATTAAGATGAGAGAGAATGTGTATCCCTCCCTTGTGTCCAAAAAGAGTTGATGAATCTAAAATGAGTTGTGGCATAAAGTTAAATTATTTGCCCAAAGTTGGTTCACTTGACGGGAAGTGTTGATACCGCCACATTTACGAAATATATATATATATATATATATATATATATATATACCAGGGCTCGAAAAATATTAAAAATGTTACATGCCCTACCGGGCATATTTGTCTAAACCTACGTACCGAACAAAAATTGTACGTGCCCAGAAATTGTTTTATTTCATATTAATAAAAACATTTAAATTTGTCGTTTAGCAATTAATCATACAAAAAATTAAATGAACAGCTTCACACCTGAATCAAAAATTATTGTAACGCTAATCTAAAAGTTGATATGCATGTCCGTCAACATGTTAATTTTGAGCTCCGGTAAGGATGCGGTGATTTTTCCATAAAATACGAAATAATGAAGTTGTAGAAAGAAATATTTGATTTAAAAATGGCATGCCCCACCGGGCATGTAAGGGTAGAACATTCATGCCCGATCGGAATTTTTACATGCCCCAGGCATGTCGGGCAATATAATTTTCGATCCCTGATGTATACGTATTTTAAAATAACAGTAGTTGCTGAGGAAGTTAAATTAAACCTTTTAATAAAAGTTAATATATTTATTGATTATAGCTAACATCAAAAATAGTGGTATTTTGTCTTATCAAATACCGGTTTCACGATATTGAAATTAAAGCCCGATATAAAAGTACGGCAATTACCCTAGTTGCCAAGTGTCCATCATTCAAATAGACAGTCCAATTTCACATTAACACTACTCCCCCCCCCCCTTACTATATCATGCATATAGTGAACGCATTGTTAATTTTTCTTTTTTCCTCCACACCCCGTCATGTTTAGGAAGAAAACCTGGCAGCCCTACATAACTGCATATTAATATTGATTGAAACATAAATTAGAATCCTAAACATGTGAATTACTTTAAGACACTCATTAAAGCGTACTTTAAAAAACAGGAAAAAGTTGTATTTAATTTGTCTTCTAACATCATGTTTTATTACATTTAGAATATTTAGTAATTAAGTAAGAATATTTAGTAAGTATACAAGCTTTAAATCAAATTAGAATTTTCACCAAAATATTCGACAGTTCAAGAATTCTAGATCAATGAAGAGTTCTCGTATTTCTTGACAATGAATAAATAATGCTGTGAGAGCCTTGTAAATAATACCATTTCTTCAAAAGTTCAGCTGTGTACCTAAAAACAACTTTCCGAGCAATACAGACCACCTGCGGCCAATCCGAAACGCTTTATCGATTTAAAATATTTTGTAAGAGGGATATTTCTTTGCAAGTAGTTTTGGGATCAGAACAATTTTTCCGCTGCAATCTTTTGTTTTGTTACGAGACAAACAAGGTATGTCAGTTGTAGAGAAAGAAAATTCCGAAAATGGAAATTTGATTTAGGAAATCGATTTTAGAAGAACAACGCCTTTTTCAAAAATGATTTTAGTGTATTGGGGAATTTTGATTACAGAATGGAAAACTTTTCTTTGATTTCGAATCTTTCATTTTCGGGAGCTTGCTCGCGTGCAATCAATTCGGATTCGTGTTTTTTTTCTCTGCTGACTTCTTTCGAGAGTACGTTTTGGTGAAAGATAAGCATAAAGGCTTAAGTTACATTTTCTAACGTACTATCTATTTGTTTGTGGCATTTAAGGGGAAAAAGCAACACTTTATATGTTCAAAATAACACTTTTTTTTTAAAGTTTACAAATGTATTGTGAAACATTGATATTTCGTGACTGGGCAAATATCTTTTCGCCTTACTGTTAAAACTGCTGTTTCAGCTATTTTATTAGCATAAATATTTTTTGCGGGTCATTTCATTTGGATTTGTAAATTTTTGCTGTGACAAACATTCAGCGAAATCTTTTTGTAATTTGTTCACTACGCAATATAAACGTCCGTGATACCTTTTTTTTTTTTTTTGTATTATTCTGTGGTTAACTCTTAAAACATTGTCATTAGTTCCTTCGAATTTCTACTCTGGGCTAATCTCTACTCCACTTGTGTGAAAATCATGCGTTTGTAGCGCTTACTCTACAAAAAAAGTTGTGATTAAGTTATGTTATTAGCGTATTTTGGCAGTATATCTTTTATAAAAGACTATTCGCAAGCAAATAAAAAAAAATTCCAAGTGAATCATAAATTTAGTACATCTTGTTTTTTGAGAAAAAAAAATAGCAAGTGAATCGTACATTTAGTCCTTTTCTTCTCATAGAGAAAAATCGCCACTCAAATTTTGCGATGAGCAATGAAAACATAAAACAATAGGTAAATTTTGTATTGAAACACAAGTTTACAAAAATATTGCATATGCTTGCACAAAATTAAAGCACAAATGAGCATTAAAATTCTGACACATGTTTCGGGATTGTTTGGAATCGTTTCCTCAATGGCAATAGTAGAGCTTCTAGAAGCTATCCTACTGTAAGCTTGAAACAGTTTCTGCATTGACAAAGGCGTCCCTTACAACCCCAGAATAAGTGTATGCAATAAATATCTTTGCAAATGTGTTTTTAAATAACATTAGTTTTATCCTTTATAGCATCAGCACAAACGCTCTACGCCATAAAGAATAATTGGTCCATCTTTGTTTCCTTGCCTGTTATCCATAATATTGGCCAAGAAGCGGTTACAAAATGACAGATTTCTTAACCATTTGCGCTGCAAAAGATGTTCCACACACGTCGTAAAGTTTTTGTCACAGAATTGCCAACGACGTGGTATGTGCGTCGTCATGCGATTGTCACAGAAACAAAAACGACGTGCAGGGCACGTCGTCACTTTGAATGATTATTAATAAATAGATTTATTATTTTATTCGTATCATTTTATAATCAATCAACGCTCTATATTCCCTTCAAAAAACTAATAAATGAGTTTAGAAAATAATAAATCTTTTTCCAATTTCTCTAAGGCAATCGAACACTGTGACGCCTCTCAGCGAGTGACATTGGACCGTTCAGGTACACGCGTCGGGGTTTTTTTTTTTGCTAGCGCAAGTGGTTAACAGTAAAGCTTTCCCAAACGCATAATTTTAACGAAATTTTATTTTTATTTCTGAAAAATATAACGTAATGTATTCTCTGTTTGCATCTTTAGCATCATAAAGAGAAAAATTATTATTTTTGAGTGACTACAAAATAGCTGGAATTATAATTGGAGTTATCTCGATAGTATTAACTCTAGAATCAAAATTTTTCGTATCATGACGTTGAAGCAGCAAATAAGCGATATATGGGTAGTTCGATATAATATAGCCGTGACACCTCTTTTATTTTAAAGTACTAAATATTGAAATTACTAAATAAAATGTGGTGTGTTAACATGTTTTCATGCCCACTTTAAAAATAGTGAAAGAATTTTTGCCTAAGAAATAGATTTTTCATTTATTATTTTAAAACCAGTTTGAAAATAAATCTAGTTTTCATTATGTATATGGCATGTTTTGAATATAAAAATTCAAAAATTTATTTCATAGAATAAAATATTTTCATTATTTTAAATATATTTGCACCCTTTAATGTTGCTTTTACTCATTTTTAATATATGCGCAGACAGAAAGTCTCTTTTAATTTCAAAATTTACTTAGCTATTTTAATATTTTGTACCTAAAACCAAACAAAAAAAAAAAGGTGTGACAAATTTGAATGAAATATTTGTACATAAAAAAGTAGAGAAAATTTTTCTTAAATCAGGAATAGCACTTTTGCACCGCATAATGTGAAGTATTTTTGAATAAAAAATATTTGTATATCAACTTTGCGAACGAATTTTAAAAGGAAATTCTTTTAGCTTTCCGATACCTTGATCTTTGAAACAGTGCAGTCAGTCCTGTTCCGAGTTTTTATCTTTTGAACCGGTTGAATGTTCTCAAAAAATATATAAATTTGCTTTATGTATGTTTTTCTGGAAATCTATAATATTCTGCGATTTCTTGTGATAAAAAATTTGCAACGTAATGAAATGTTTTTTTTTTTTATGTTTATGAAGAATTTTCTTCTGAAGAAAGAAATTAAAATATTTTCAAAATCTTTCAGCTGTTCTAATGTAACAAAATTCAACATCCAAAAACTCGTTGGCTAACTAAAATTATGTACTTTCTGCCAATGGCAAAAAGTACATAATTTTAGTTCGCAGAAGTACATAAATTATGTCCTTCTGCTATTACGTTTTTGACGGTAATATAAATAAAAAGTCAAAATGCGTATAGAACTTCAGATTACTTGATCGCATTTACGATGGCTACATCTATTCATATATTTGTTGCTAATAAATGTGGATAGTTTGACTTTTTTTTTTTCTTGTGCCAAGAAACCTATGTGAATGAATTGCCTCAATTAATAACTTGTAGAAGACTTCTATCAAGCGCCAAAGCTAGCTCTGAAACAAATGCTAATTTAAATAATGCACTTTATTGAAAAGTATTTACAAACAAACATAGAATAACGTACCTCCATATGCATTTCATCTGTTTATTCCGCCTAGCGTACAATAATTTCGAAAAACACAAAAGTACAATCTTGTATGAACAAAAATCTTTAGAACACTAATTTTACAATTATATTTTCTTCGTTGCCAGTTTGCTTTGCTTATGAAGCTCATCTTTTAGTTTTATTTCAGTTGCAGGCGATCAGTTCTAAAATAAAATTATCTCTATATTTTAATTATTTATTATTAATTTTTACTAAGCTATCGTTTGCTTTGAAAATGAAGGAGAAATAATTAAAGAAAAAAAACTGAGTTAAATTAAAAGATAAATGTACAGTAGAATCTCAGATTAAAGAACACAAAGAGGACTAGAGATTTTGTCCCCTAAATTGAAGTGTCCCTTTCTTGGAGGTTCATAAAATGATGCTTAAACACATAGTGTATTAACTTAGTTTAATTTAATAATGAACCTGTGTTAACCTTTAAGCTTAAATACCGAAAATTTTTTATGCCATTTATGTATGCAAAATAAAAGTCGAAATTATTAAAATTAAAAATTTTTTCATTGAAACACTAAAATTGTAATGACAAAAATGCCGCGACGGCAAAGTTTTGTAACTTACAGAAATGTATTTGAAGCAATCTGTTAGATGGGTTTGTTTTGCATTATGCAACGCAGTATATATTAAATTTAGTGTGCTCTTTTTCAATGCTTACATGAAATGATGAGCCTATATGCATTCCAAAGAGGGGAGAGCATAGTAGGTTTCCCGGGAAACACTTTAATACACACTTATTTCTTCGTTCTAAGCTAACTTTTTAAAAAAAGCTAAACCTCAGCTTCCAGTAAATATTTCTTATCTATAGATCTTAATTTTTTGAAAATTTTCTCCGTGAATGTCCCTTAAATAGAGTGTCCCTTATTCAGAGATAAATACGTTGAAGTCCCTATTCAAAGGAATTGGAACCAGAAAAAATGTCCCTTAATTAGAGGTGTCCCTTAAGAGACGTAGCACTGTAAGCAGAAATAGAAAATGGGAAATATTCAATGCAGTTGTATGAGAATTAAGTGTAATTTTAATGGAAAATCAAAATACAAAGCATAAATAATGTTGTTTGAAATCGAATTCTAGCGTGCAGTGGCCGATGGGTTGGTTGTAGGTAACTGAACGTTTTTGACAGTTTATTCTAGCGCAGTGATTCTAAGCTTTATTCAGCGGAAAAAAAGAAGCTGAAAAATTAAGAAAATAAAAAGCTTATTGTACCTTAATGGCACAATGGATATATGCTTTAATTGCGATATACTTTTAATGATATTTGTAATTTTTATAAACATTAGTGCTTTTTTTTTTTTTTTTAGGATTTTACATTTAACACAGAAATTCTTTAACCCCTCAAAGCACGGATTTTTTTCAGGAAAATTAGTGTAGTGTAAGTTATTCTTTGCAATTTCAAGTTGGGGGGGGGGGGGTTAAATGTTACATAGACAAAATATGTTATACAAACAAAGTGTAAACGAATCTCAGACGCGCATTAGAAATAACGCAACGCACGGGCATGGGCAAACTTTCGGGTAACTTTCGCCCGTGTCAGACACGGGCTAATGCGTTAAATGGTTGCGGATCTCAGACGCGCATTAGAAATAACGCAGCGCACGGGCATGGGCAAACTTTCGGGTAAATTTCGCCCGTGTCAGACACGGGCTAATGCGTTAAAGGGTTAACCCCTTAACTGGTTAGCCCGTACAGCATACGGGCATTCACATTTCCGCCTTTCTAATTTTGATTTGCCCGTATTATTAATAGATTGAAAGATAGTTATTCAGGAGCATTTGTGTTTCAAAGTTATAGAATGGAAAAATGCATAAATTCAATAATTATGAAATTTTATAGAAAAATGTTTCATTTTCATTTTATACCAAGTTAGGACTTTCATTATATGTAATACAAAATATGCTTTTTTAGGAACACTTGTGGTATGAAATTGACCAGTTAAATTAGTGTTCAATAGTTTCAAAATCATACAGCTGTTCTGATGTAACAAAAATCCACAGAAAAACCCCGCTGGCTAACTAAAATTATGTACTTCTGCCATTAATGGCAGAAAGTACATAATTTAGCTAACCAACATTTAATTTTAGTTAGCAGAAGTACATAAATTATGTACTTCTGCCATTAATGGCAAAAGGTACATAATTTTAGCTAACCAACATTTAATTTTAGTTAGCAAAAGTAAATAAATTATGTACTTCTGCCATTAATTAAAATTACATCTCTTCTTCCAAATTTTCCAATTCTGCCTCACGTGTTGCCATTTATATATTTTTAGTCTAAATGTAATATATTTCAAAAGCAGAATTTTTTTTCAACAGAATACTTAAAAACAATATGTTTGTCAATAACTTTGAAAGTTGTTTACGACTTTGAAAGCAATACATATGCGCAGCATCTGCACTGCGGTACGACTCCCCCCCCCCCCTCCCCCGCTCGTGTCTTTTCTGCCAAATGTGCCTCACGTGTTGCCATGGAATTATCTTCCGATAGCTTAAAGAAAACGTGTCTTTAGTGTCTGTCATGTTACTTCAACCTTTGAAGGAAGTTTCCCAAACCTCCGATAACGGCTAGATAATTCCATCTAAAGAACGTGAAAAACATTATCAGACATGATATAGAATATTTTTGGCATTCGATTTAAGAAGTGTCTATGTCTTCGGAAGAGAAAAACGTTCCCAAATTACTTTACGCCACGGACTGTAATAATTACAGGCATGGAAGCCTAGAGCAAAAGGGGGAGTTGAGGATTTTGCCCCGTCTGGGGGAATTATACTATTTGTTTACAAAACAGAATTACATAAAAATTTGTAGGAATAGTTCTGCGCACGAATTATGTATTACAGACGAAGCAATATTTTATGTCTTGATATGATGAAAATGGTACGTTACCTGAATTTCTAACTTAAAATAGAGTGATTCTTGCAACTTTCTGTCTCAAAATAATAAAGGAACTTTGTGCACAAGTAAATTGTAAAAGATAATAATTGTACGCTTATTTTAGCACAAACGAGTTAACACATTAAAATGCAATGATTGTTTGCGCTTAAATAAGCGTGCAATTATTATTATTATTATTTTTTTTTTTTTACAATTTAACTTTCTGTCTATTTTTGTTTCTTTATTCCCATTATTTTGTCATTTTATAGTGTGTAATACATAACTTCAGGAAGGAATGATGCATGATAGAGTAAAATTTGTTATGCTTTCATACATTTCTTTTTTTTTCTGTGTAATGTGGCTAGGTATGGTCACTAACTTTTGCAGGCCTAGTGCATTCCCCGGAAATCGGCATCCATTCTTTTAAGTAGCACCACTATCGGCAGATGCCACTACCACTTTGAGAATTTTGATGCTCAATTTCGCCCAGGGTGGCGGCACCTGAGCTCTGAATGATGTGAAACTGCACTAGGAGTTTAATTTAGCCGGGAGTTTCCAAGCCAAAAGGATACTCAAGGGATCTTTAACATGCTGCATAATCATACGACATGGGCTCTGATGATTTCCTACATCTTGAAAATCCACCGACTTGGGTCAGGTTGGACCCTGTGAACTTGGGCGTACGAGGTCGGTGCCTTACCACCCCACCGCCCTGCCGGCTTTTATACCTTTCTTCAACCCCCTATAATATGAGAACATTAACCTTCTCATCACCTTGGCCCTAGTATAAGGCTCCTACTTTAAATAACAATATTTTGGTTTTAAAAACTGCAACATTTTTGCTCTTTCGCTTGTTCAGTGACAACTCCTACTCATGTGCATCAAATACGAGACTTTAAGATTCATGCATTTATAACTAGTTGCCATTAATCAATCAGTTGTACTTTTATTTTGATTTTTGTCATTCAAGGAATTTACCCACGTGACCTTTTAATAATTATATTTAAGAAACACAACGAGCATACAAAATTGAAACAAAATCTATAAATGTAATGAATGCAGCCGTCTTCATATGACAATGAGTGTTATAAGCAACTGAGTGTTGAGTCCGTCTTCATATAACACTGAGATATCATAACCGTTATATGAGACTAGTAAAAAAAAAGGCAGGGAGAAAAATTTTTGAAATGGGAATTTTTTTCTATGTGATTTTTGGAGAAATTTCATACACATTGAATAGTAGAACTTTTTTTTTTTCTTATAATTCGATGACGACAGGGATAAGGGATCATTCCTAAATGATGTCCCACGTCGAGGGGGGAAGCGGTTCGTCAAATTGTGACAACTTGTGACAAGAAAAGGGGAGGGGGAACAAGAAGTGTGACATAATGCTTATGAAACATAGCGTGATATGTGAAAAAGGGGGAAGGGGGGTCAAATATATGGGAAAAAAGCATGACATCATTTATGAACGGATCCTCAGCTAATTTCAGTTTTCTTTTGTAGGGAAGGAAAAATAAGATTTTATAAATCTTTCATCATCTATTAACTGTTACGAAATTAAGGGTACCGATGTTATTTCTCGCCAGGCTTGGCGCCTTTCCGGCCATGTTAGATAATTGTAGTTTTTGCAAGAATTTCATGGGATATTCCTGTCACGTGATCCGAGATGCAAAATAAGGAGCTCTGGCGAGAAGTTTAAGGAATTCAGCAGTTCAGTTTTAGTCTTTTGGCGAGTGCACGTCACTCTGAGTCAGTGTGCTGCAAGCTTCGTGCTTGAAGTAAATACGAGATGACCGTTGTTTTATGGTGTTGTGTGAACTTGGTAAGATATTTTTGTGTGCTGAAATCTGTACATAGTGTAAAGGAATTGCTCTGTTTGTTCAAGGCGTTAGCCATCTGTTTAACACTAGAATTACGGCTGTCTTCGTATACCTAGAATTACGGAGGGGGTCATTTTGACCCTCGGGGATAAAACTGCTTAGTTCCTACATAATGTTATGTATATTGTATAAATAACGTAAAACAAGCTAATTTATAATAACAGAAGTGTATTTTATGGAATATATGGATTTTCAGAATAGGTAATAATGCTTTTAATATTTAAAAAATTCTGTAAAATATTTAACATTGTTTCAGTAGAATTGAGTTACATTTCAGAAATATAAATAACAAAATGAATGATTAATAACAATTTTTTGTAGAAAAAGAATTTTAACCCAAATATTTAAATAATTTAGTATGAAACAACTTTCACAAAGAGTAAAAAAAAAAGAAAAAAATGGATTATAGCACCTCAATCAGCTTATTTTTCTAATAATCTGTGTACAGTGTCTACTTACAAATCTATCACAACTGTCGCAAATATTAGCAGTCTTGCTGCCTTTGTATTCAGTTTTCTTTGGACACTTTTTCCCGTTTTTGGATTTTACTAAATATTGTAAATCCATGAACCACTAGCAGAGACAGCACATGTATTTTTTTTTATTCCATATACATAGTCTTCTCTGAGCTCAACACAATAATAAATCCCCTCAACTGATACTTGTATTCTCTTTATATATAATCCACGCATTTATTTATACCAGTAAGTATAAAATGTTGTAGAAAACAATTGCTGGCCACTGAATTGACTTGCCATTTGGTCCAGAACGTCTACTGCAAATTTTATGAAATTGTACCTCATCCAGAGTATTATTTTCGTTATATGAAAATTCCATTGATGAATGGAGTCTACTTAGAATAACCATATTTATTTCTTTTGCTTGAATTTTCAAAAATCCGCATTACGCTGAATTTCATGTCTGCTTTTGACTTTTCTCTAATTTCTGTATTGACGTCCAGTTATGTAAAAACTTGAATTTGCAGAAGCTCATCCATTTTTAATTTCCCGTCTGGAAGATTATTATGGTGCGGGATCACTCACTACAGTAAATTCCGAACCACCTATGGGCTTTATCTCCATTTTTATCTATTAGACTGTAATCAATTTAAGAACTGGAATTGGGATCTAAAAGTTCTTGCAAAAATTTTATGGTTTCTTCTTGCGTTAGTCCATTGATCTACTTATTTTTATGTGAAAAATACTCAAAAAAATGGGCAAAATATTTTACCAAAAATCGTAAAAATAAAGAAATAAAATACTTAAGCAAAATTCAAACAGTACAATCGTTCTCTTAGCTGTAACATCCTTTCGCTGAATCTTTCACAAGAAAATATATTCCAAGATTTCAAATCGCATAATTGAGGGGTGTGAGAATATGCAAACATCCTTTTCTTTTCTTCTTTTTTTTTTGTTTTGTTAAATAGCTGCCAACAAAAATAGATTACAGAAGAAACAGCGTTCATACAATGCAACGAAATGTTTTTACATATTTTTTTTTTATCAAATTGGTCAGAATGACCCCTGTCCGTATTTCTAGGTATATCCCTTTTTTAAGGCAAAAAATAAAATGTGATTTTCTTAAAAACTACATTTTATCATTCAGTAGAATGACTTAGGAAAAGTCATGAAAGGATTAAGGTTTTTGTGAAAAAATAGAAGAATTATTAAGGAAAAAAATTCGCCTGGGGTCAAAATGACCCCTTCCGTAATTGTAGTGTTAAAATACAACCCGCAACAATACAAGAACAGTAAATAATTAACGTGAGCCAACCTTAAATACTTAACCAATGAGAGCAAGTTGGCCCACAAACACTACATGCGTCTTTCGTTGGCTCTTAGTTCTTTTATATAATATTTTCAAATTTTACAACGAAAGCTTCTTTTTGGAGGTACTCTGACAGTATTAGCTTTAAAAATGTTCTAAATTTTTAATTTTTTCCTTTTTTTTCAATAGTAGAAGAAGCAAGAAGTTCCGCCTAGAACTATACGAGCCTACTTTCCCGTATACACTAACTTCAAATTTATAATCTAGCTATCCCCCTCTCTCACTCTTTCTTCCTCGTTTACCTTTAGTTCTTTATTGCTTCAAATATACCTTTTTCAACGGTAACATATTCATTCACTCATTCATTCATTCATTTATTCAGTCATTCATGCACTCATTCACTTATTTATTTACTCATTTACTTATTTGTTAACTCATTCTTTCACTTATTCATTTAACCATTCATTAATTCAAAAATATTCTTAAAAATCCCGATCAAAACATCTCATAGGAAAATAGGCTTGTTAGTTCTGGATGAACTTTCTATCTGTACATGTTCTAAGTTATAAGAACTTTCCAATAAAGTTTGTTCCAAGCAAATCGGTCCGTTAGATCAGGATTTATATAGGATTGAAATTTCCGCTATGTTAATTTTTTTTAACTAATCAAAATTGACCAAAAATTGTTCTAATCAATATTTTACGCCGAAGCTTCTTCTATTAAGCTTGCTCATAAGAACTTGCATTGTGTGCCCCAGAGTTTACATAATTTGTTTCATTTTTGACCATAGGAGCTAATTAAAAAAAAAATTTGAACTGTTCAAAATTGAACGAAAAACTGCTCAAATCAAAATATAGAAATGAGATATCCTCGCCGAGATCTTTCGAATGCAAAAAGGATTTTTTTAATCGAACAAGTCGCTCAAAAGTTATTAGGGGAGGACTGATCGACAGACAGACCGACAGACCGGCTTTTCACATTTTTTTTTTGCTTTGCAGTGATTCTCGTAGATGTCTCTAGTAAAGTTTGACCTCAATCCTTAGGCCTCGACTAACAAGTAGGGGCCTGGTGGAGAACAGAAACGTATAGTTTCACCATCCCAAGATTCGTTGTATTAGAAATTAGAAAATACAATACTTATAAAAGATGTTGCTTTTAATTTGAACGATTGCAGATTTAAAGGCATGCAATCGATTAGAATACAAATTTTTAAAAAAATTATTTTTGGTCACAATATGGCAGAAAAATAATACAGTTAAACAGGTTTTCCTTGCAAATATTCAACGTTGCTTTTGGCTCTGTTCCAGTATAAGTATTCTCTCCAAGAAAAAATGAACTCTCTCAACTCGGCAAGTTATTTTGTATTATTAGATCGGAACCATTGAATTTCAGCGTATAAATTGAAAAGTGAAAGCTTACTGTACATCTCTTCTATTTTTATTCCTAAGCAAGGCTGCAATTTCGCCATATTTCCCTTTTACACAGCAAAAAATACCTCAAGAACTTAATAAAAACTATAAGCGGTCGGATATTTTCCAAATGAAAACTCACTAAAAACTATATTAAAGAACAGACTACAGAAACTTCTTCGAAAGTTCTAAAATTCCATTAAAAATGTTAAGAGCGGAAAAACAAACCCAAAAGCGGGCATATCCCAGTGCTAAAAAATGGTGCTCTTCATTCTTGATTCGGAACTTTCAAAACCACCAAAAGGAGAGGGATTCGAGCGGCCGTTCCTTATGAAAAGAATTGAAAATCCTTTGATCCCCGACGTAAATGAGCGCTTCAAGTTTACAAACAACTCCTTCAAAAGTGGATCTAGTGAACTAGTTCTCAAGAGAATGAGCCTTCTCCTCTTTTGGACCGGATCATAAGAAAGGAAAACCAGTTGACGGTGTTATTTCTAACGTAACAAGACATTTTGAATAATAATGTTCACAATTGAAACGTTAAAATAGTTGTATAGGGGGTGGGGGTAATAATGCATAATGGAACCATTTTTCCATTTGTGAATACCGTCATAAAAAGTGGGAGGTACTTAAAATGGCTAGCTATACTTTGAATAATTATGGTGTGAAACAGTATTATTCATAATTGAAGAGTTAAAATAGTTATAGGGGGGGGGGGGGGGAGAGGAACAATGCACAATAAAATACATTTTAGAAGAACAGGGATTTACCCATTTGTGCCTACCGTCCCAAAAATGGGGAGGTGGTTAATGTGAATACAATTTCAGTAGTTATGAGATGAAATAAAATTATTCATAATTGAAACGTTAAAATAGTTAAATAGGGGAGAACGATGCACAATGGAACTTAAATTGGTTACAGTTTCAATAATTATGGGGCGAAATAATAATATTTATAACTGAAGCGTTGAAATAGCTATATAGGGGATAATAATGCATACTGAAACACATTTTAGAAAAACATAGATTTACCTATTTGTGCCTACCGTCCCAAAAATGAGGAGGTGGTTAATGTGAATATAAATTTCAATAGTTATGGGATGAAACAATATTATTCATAATTGAAACGTTAAAATAGTTATATAGGGGAGAACAATGCTCAATGAAACACATTTTAGAAAAACAGATAGTTATCCATTTGTGCCTACCGCCCCAAAAATAGGGAGGTACTTAAAGTGGCTACAGTTTCAATAATTATGGGATGAAATAATATTTCTGGGTGTTAAATTATTCCTCTGATGGATTTTCTTTTCAATCTGAAATGACAAGTCGAAGTATATTAGTAACATTAAGAGCTGAGAAGTAGTTGTTGCTTTACTTTTTTGCTATTTTGCGATGTCTAGGAAGAAAAGGCAAATCAAGAATGTTATTATTGTTATTATTATTATTATTATTTTGCTATAACTCAGTGGTGCTGAAGTAATTACGTTTTTAAATTTGCTACCATACGGCAGCAATCCAAAAAACCTAATGATAACAAAATCGGGGGATACAGTTTGGCGTTGTAGTTTCGAATCTATCCTCTACATCCAAAATTAAATAATACCACTGGATAGCTAAAGGATCAAATAATTCATTACAATAAGCGAGAACAGTGACCCATCGCGGGGGCAAAGAGGGAAGCTCCGCCATTTTGAGGCTATTTTGCTGCGTATCGAAATTTGCAATGAGTATAACTTTCGACTCGTAGAAGCTACGATGTTCGTTTAAGTTTTAATCATCAGCGGTCGTCAAAATCTATCGATTGTATATAAAACATTAGTTTAAAGTATTGACAGTGAATATAATAAGGTGTTAGAATAAAAAAAATATATACCGTCGGCTTGTACGCGTCGAAAAGCCAAAACTATATAGTTATTAACTAATAAAGTTATATTGTAACACAATACTTATTTGTTTCTTGCTTTTATTCTAAATACATAAATAAAAATATTTTATTTAAAATATATAACCCGTTACATAAACGTATTCGCGTACAACACACGGCCGTGTCCATGACAAAGCCACAACAAACATTTTCTCTTTCGCTTATGAGTTAGGCACATACTGAGTTACATACTTTTAAAAAGTTTACCATTTTTCCTCATTTTTGAGCGCTCTAAAATTGCGTTTACAAGCACAGTCTTGATTGGCTCACCGTCTGGAGCGCTGTTAAGAACGTGCGTGCAAAGGGCGCTTTAAAATCCAGTTGTCATTATCACCCGTGCTCGGTGATACCAAATGGTATCAAAAACAACAACGACAAAAAAAAAAGCCTTACGCGTCTTCATACGTTTATGTACACAAAAATTACTGTGAAACATAAACTCAACCCGTTTGGCTCTGTATTTCTAAAAACCTGATCTTCACTTTTTCAAAGGATATAACTACTCAAGCATAAAAATGACTACTTACAATCTTATTCATGAGGCTTCACTCCCTAAGCGGCATTTACATATCGTTAGTCTTGCTTCTACGTTTTTTTCATTTCTGTTTCTGCATTTATCGGACTGAAAATTTCAAGTATTAAAGAAGTTTGAATCTTATTAAACATTACTCTCGTGAAATTTCCACAAAGTTCTGCATGAATTATTTCTCGAAAGTGTTCTTAGAAACCCGTCTAACCATCTGCGGTCCGTATTTGCTTCCATTTAATTTTTAAGGAAATTTTTAACGATTTTCCTGTGTTCAAACTCGAAATTTCATCACCCCGTTGGAAAAACGAAAGTCGTTCCATTTGAGATTAAGGACCCGGAAGCTGGAATGCTCTGTCTTGAGAGCAGTAAATCCATTAAATAAAGTTACAGTTAACGGTTTGTGGCTCGAGGAAGGAAATCAAATTTTTCAGGAAAAGAAAATGCAATTTATTTACGGAGTTGATGCTTGTATTGTTGTAAATGCGTGCAACATATTTAAAAAATAATCCTAAAATTTTATGTGATTTTTTTTAAACAATCGTACTAACCGAGGCCACCAGTTTTATTTATATTACTTCACCTACTAACGTTGCATTTACGTGTGTTTGTAAAACGTAGCATAAAAAAAAGAATTGTTCGTGAAGAGAATGGTGTCCTGCTTTAAGAATATTTTTCTGCCAGATTACTGGTTACTTGAAAGAATTCATTTTATTTATTTATTTATTTTATTTTATTTATTTATTTATTTATTTATTTATGGAAGATCTTACCAGTAAAAAATGTTTTAGAAATTCTTTAAATTCCCCTTGAAAAAAAGATTTCCTCACATTCATTTATCATTTTTAAAAAGAAACAACTAACATACATGAGCTTTTAGAGGTTTATTGCACATTATTATCATAGTTAAACATTTTTACGAACTTTCAAATGAATTAAATTCTATTTTTGTTAAAGCCATTAACTTGAATAGAAACTTCAAAACGTGATTTTGTGAAAATCGAGAAATAAAAAATGAATTTCATGGTGCATTTACCTTTCATTAAATTTTTTGCAGTTTTCTTATCAGTAAAAAGAAAATTTAGATTTAGAAAGAAAATTGGTTACAGCTATCTTAATTTCAAATCTCGAGTGATTTTTGCCAAAAAAATTAGAGTGTTCGCTTACCTCTTACGTGTGCGTCGCTTCTTCTATGTGCTTCTCTCTCTCTCTCTCTCTCCCTCGTCAGTTTTAAAAGTTTCGGCCAAAAATGAATAAAAATTCATCAATGTGCCTGTGCCGTGTCTAAGGCTTCGAAGGGCAAGCCTTTACATTCGGTCATGGCATACTGACAATATCCAACCAATATCTTTCTTCGGATAGCCTTAGCCCGTGAAAACGCACGTGGTTTTTCGTCATTATTCTTTCTTCCGAAAATTGCATTTTGTTCCTAAAAAGTAAATACATAAGATTACTTCTCAGAGGTACCCTAGGACAGTGGTTCCCAAACAATGGTACGCGTACCACTAGTGGAACGCGCAGCCTCTCCTGGTGGTACCCGTGCAGGTAGATCGCGCAGGTAAATATTTATAATGAAATTAAAATTTAATTTTAAAAACCAAGAATTTAGGAAGTATACTCTTACGCGCATCTATCTTTTAATCACGTGTTTTATATAGCTATAAAATAAGGAACGATAAGCAGAAAATAAACACAGTGATTATGGTTAGCTTACTAAATGTAAACTGTGAATTATAAGTTCTTAATTTCAGGCAATAACAAAAAAATCCGAGTTTGAGGAAATATGTACGATGTGAAACTATTGTACGTGTGTTTTAGCGTTCACAGTATTTGGATTGCAATCTCTCGATCTGAAATTCAAAACCATTTTCTGTTTTTGTAAATTTATTTACAAACTGATGTTCAAACAAGACTCAAAAACAAAGATTACTTTTCCGGCGCTGCAAAATATGTATTTAATCGATAACAATATTTTCCTAGAAAACAATTTCTAGTTTTGGTTTTGCGTTACATAAATACTGTCTATATTCTGAGATGTCAAAGTAAGGGGGAAATATTATATCAGAAATTTTTTTTTTCCATAAATTTATTTGAATAATTATTTAATGCTTTTATTTGCTCGTGAATCCAGGACTTGGCTGATTTTGAAGAGGAACCAAAATCAGGGATGCATTGGACATGTATTTTTCTCGAAAGAGAACATTCCGCCTTACTATGAATTCTAAAAATACGTTTACCATCTCAAAGCTTACAAATAAGTTGCAATTTTTTAATTTACAAAATTTAAAACTTAAGTTTTAATTATCAAAATAGGCTGATAAATTACATTTTGAAAATCGAATTTTCATTTGATAACCAATCAGCCGGATGTCCACCTTGACATGCCGATTAACCGAATCTTTAGTAATGTGGTCGTTTCAGATTTGGAGCTCTTAAAAATCGGCCGGATACTCTGTTTTCGATGCCTTCTTGCCGACTGTGCGCCCTTGTATACATGTATAAGTGTGTGTGTAGATCATTTATGAAAAACACTCTTTCAGGAAGAAACTTGTTGTGCCACTATCGACTTCCATAATAAGAATTAGTTCGCTTATGTAAATGAACAGTGTCATATCTGCAAAAAATATGTTTTTTTGGTTTTATATCAAAATTTTCAGATTCTTGCGCTCTTTATATTGGGAATACTGCCATAAATAAATGTTCAAAAATTAAGACTAGAGGCCAACTGTATTCTTGTGGTGCAATACTGTCATAACTACTTTTTATAGTTATTTCTAATTTTTTGACATCATTAACATCCATCATGTGACAGAAGACAAGAACAATAACTATTTTTCGAAAAAATGGTTTATAATAATCATTGAAACATAAGGTAATTAAATAAAATAAATTGTAAAAAGTTCAAACGTCTCTCTTGCAAAATGTCCATTTTACAAACATGACACTGTTCATTTATATAAGCGATCTGTCCTTATGTGAATAATATCCCCACGTGTTTTGTAAAAATCAATTTTTAACCCCGCGGACAGGGCCGACAGGGTGGCGTAGTGGACGCGTATGCCCAAGATCGCAGGTTCAAACCTGGCCCAAGTCGGTGAATGTTGAAGATGCAGAAAGTCGTCTGCGCCCATGTCGTATGATTATGCGGCATGTTAAAGGTCCCTTGAGTATCCATTTGGCGTGGATACTCTCGGGTAAATTAAATTGCTAGTGCATATTGCATCAATGAGAGCTCAGGTACCGGCCATCTAGTGGTAACTGAACGTCATAATTGCGAAGGTACCACACTCATTGTGGTGCCGCTGTAAGAGATGGTACCAATTACTGGGGAACGCACTAGGACTGCAATGGTTGAGGACCAATACCGCAGCCCCATTGGAGAGAAAAAAACACCCAGCGGACAGGTAGTACATAACATTCGCCAGGTGTCTGAAGCAAAGAGCGTCTAGCAACGAGTTTTCGTTCGAAACTAGAGCAGATCTGGAGCAAAGAATTTTTTTTTTACTATTTTAATTTTGTATAATATAAAAAATATATTAACTAAAATGATGACAAATAATACTATCGCTTAAAAAAATTCCAACTTCAGAACATTTAAGGAGAGCGGGTACCATCAGACCACCATCTTTTTTATCTATGGTGTTTCTATTTACAATTTTTGTCCCATGTCATGATATATCACTTCATAAGAAATTTAATTATTAAAAAAAACTTCATTTCTTAAATATAATTTGAAAATTTTAATTTTTAAAATGAAATTTAGCAATTTTTAAAAATGTATCTTCTTTTTCAAAAATTGGCGTAAAGTCTCAAAAATTTTTTTATTGATTCACTACTCATAAAGCAAAATTTTTATGCTTTGAATTTTGTATTAGTCAAATACTTTCTGAAAAAAAAAAAAAAACTGCATTAACGCAGAAAAAATAACGAAAAATTCAAAAAACCTACAAAAAGATTTTTTTTTAAAAAGTACTTAAGTTATCATAAAAGTAAGGCAGAAATTTGTTGTGTATAGTTTCAGGAACATGTGGAGGGAAATACCCCATTATAGATACAAATTTAAAAAAAACCTTTGCATTTTAATTGAGATGAAATGCGCAAAAGACAAAGTGGGAGAAAACAGCAGTTTAATATTTCGGCTTGCAAAAACTTAAATCCTTTCTTGATCAAAATGTCAAGTAAGGTACTTTTTTTTTTCAGTAACAGTCACGATGGAAGTGATTCTTCTTGCTTATTTTATTTTAAAAAATAAATATGTGGCTTATATTTAGCACAGTTACTGTTTCGGAGTGAAAAGGTGGCACCTCACACCGTAATAAAATCAATGATAAATCAATAAATAGTGCTTCAATTTTCCTGGCACTTTCAGGGAACATTTTTAGAGATTTATTTTACTACTTAAGCCAATAAAAAAAATTTTTTGGTGTTTTTCAACATTTTTGGGTGCTGGCTGCCCTTAACAAGTTGAAGTGAAGCAATTCGAAAAAGAGGCTTCACCATATCCCTGCTACAAATACGCTTATGCACTACTCCATAACGTTCTCTCAAGCTCCATCCTTTACGTGAATTCGCATTTTCAGTTGCACGAGATATTATGTCAGCTAAGTATTGACTCTTTTGTAGGGTAAAATCTCGACGTTAGAAAATCGGGTTAGCTTTATTTAATTTCAGTGCGTCACACGCGTTGAATCTCCAATGAGCCAACATCGACTGCCTGGTAGGTTCTATTGAAAAACGAAAGCTTCATCAATATTTTACGTTGGATACATGCCGAAAAAAAATATATAATATAGGACTATTCTTTCAGATTCAAAACAAATACGTGTATTTCTTTTCTTTCTTGGAATGTTCTGAGTCATTATAAGACTCATTATGTATTCCATTCGCCAGATCGTATGTGTAATAGATATGCTAAGCAGAAAAATCAGAGATGCGCGGATTCTTTTATTAAGTTAAGCTTGAAAGCGTAGGAAATTGCATTCGAAAGGAAAGCGGAATTTTTGTAACAATGGTAAGTTTTCTTTTCCTATCGAGTGTATTTTTTCTGAAAGAATAAAAACCATTTCGTTCTGCAATTCACTCGTTATCCTTGGATAGTATGAAAGAAATAATGGAATAAGACCTTAGTAATGTTCTTTTATTAGCGGTTCATAATATAATTACACAAGAGCTACGCGATAGTGAATTTAGGAGGAAAAAATCGAAATAGTTGGGAAGCTGTTGATTTTTCTATTAGTCTCTTTTGAAATACCTTTGCAATTCACCATTATTTTGTATCACGGTTTTGTTTTTAACCGAACGCTATGCTCGATTTTAACAACACCACCGTTATGACATCAAATGCGCTGGTTCAAGACATTGATACGATGTATGGAGCAGGCACGCTAGAGCGCACGCGAAGTCAGGGCGACCTGGGTCGATGAGGTCGTGCATAGCGTTCGCTTAAAATCCTAGCCTTTAGTTCAATTTAAATCTTCACTGTTCCCATGAGGCATCCAGAGATTATTTGATTCTTACTTTAAATGTCATCAGTAGAAAATCAAAATTAAATATTAGTTTAACATAGTTTGGAAATGTTTGAGATAGAATATGCATTGTAACCGAGTTATAATTTTGATATGGGGGGTGGGGGTTTGCGTGGGCATTACAATATTACAGCGGTATGGTGAATTTAATTTTTGCCGAACTCAAATTATCGACATAAATTCAACATGAAGCAACATAGTTTTGCGGTACAGCTTTGTCGTTGGATGGCGCGATTGAATGGAAATGTTTCGACCAATTGTGTGTGTTTGCACGTATTTTGTCATCATACACATTGTGTCGAATAATTTTTAGGACTAGGTTTATAAAATAAAATAAAAACTAGTAATACTTATATTTTTAAAAGTATTTTCATTCAAAATGTGCTCTTTCAGCTTCAATTCATTGTTACAGCAGTTTCAAAACTATTCGAATGCCTGTTTTAGCTCACCCCCATTGAGGGACTGCCTCCAAAGCTCACGTCGGAGCCGTTAGTACACAGTGTGTCAAAGAATTGTTAAGGCTACAGCTGGAACTAAGCTTCACAGTGGCACTATCTGTGTTATCGAGCATTCGTGAAAATCCTTAACTATCAGCTGATCTACTGCCAAAACCTCAGTTCATCTGTTTATATATATATATTTTTTACTTTGATAACATTGAGACTATACAAACAGCTTCGACGCGAGCTTTGGAGACAGTCCCACAATGTGAGCTTTAACAGGCATTCGAATCGATGTTAAACCGCTGTAACAAATGTGCGGAAGCCGAAGGAGCTTGTTTTGAATAAAAATACTTAAAAAACATAATTACTCGTTTTTATTTTATAAACCTAGTCTTAAAAAATAGTTGACACACTGCATGTTCGCACATCCAGAATTGTGTGTGCACGTGATTGAATGTCACAATATTTACTTGAAAAATAGTACAAATTTGCCGACTGCATGCAAAAGTGATGCAGATGAGTTTTCAGGTAGTAATTATGAAGAGATGCTAGAATAAACTAATGATAAAATTAGATCCTTTCACTACAGCCCAAAAAAATTAAAATGTAACAAAACTCGTACATTGTTTCCCGGTTACGTTCTTTTCGGTAAACCCTTCCCTATCGGTCCCGTTAAAACCGCCAAAAGTAGCGCAGCAAAACGGTAATAAAATCCATTACTCATCCGCAGAGAATTATATATTTCTTCTCTTACACACTATATGACAGTACCAAACGTTTCATAGTGGAATTGCTTTTGACGATTTTCTTGGATAAAAAATAAAAGGCGCTTTCGTTGCTGTTCTCTTAAAAACGATGCAACTGTTAAGGGATCAATGATGTTATTAAAAAATATATAATGTTTTTTAGAAAAAAATTCAAAATTACTCGCAATGAACACTCTTAAAACATCCAATAATCTTTTCTCCAGGACAATATTATCTACTTCATTAAAACTTTTCCAGGCGAAATTTTAGATATCCTTTATTGCTTTACAAATGCGCCAGTTTTATCAATGTGTTCCAACTTTAAAGATATACTGAAGTTTAATTTCACCTTCACTGAACCAATTACGAATTCCATTAACGAACCTTTAAAAGAGAGCTCGGAATTTCAACCAGGAGAAATTATTTGGGTGGAAATATACTAAAATTAACTTGTACGGAGCCCTCTGATCGTGGAGTTCTTTTGTCGTTAAGAAAGAGCATTGCGGAGGCTTCGGAATGTTCATTCTCTTCGTAGAAGTAATAGAACCCCGTATTTTACATATTCCTTTGATATTCATAGAGTTTGTTAGAATGCTACATTGAGTCTTCAATGTAAAGAAGTTCATAATTTTGAATGTTTTCTGAAGTATGTGTTCTATGAATATCGATTGTTCATCTTGAAAGATTTTTAATGATTAGTGTAGACAACAGCAGTGACAACTAAGTGATCCGGAAAAGACTACCTAGTTTATGATTTAGTCGTCTAAAACTATAAAATTGTATACGGGAGTAAAATGAAGCAGAAGTACTCATTTTGTATATCTTTGAACTCTATATGTGAACTGTACATTTAACTGTATATTTGAACTGTATGACAGTACCAAACTATTTATAGTGTAATTGCTTTTAACGATTTTCTTGGATAAAAAATAAGAATATGCGCTTTCCGTGATGTTCTTCTGGAAATGATGCAATCTTTAAGGGGTCAGTGATGCTATTGAAAGATATACAATGCTTTTTTTTTTTTTTTTCGGAAATATTCGCAAAAACAGCACTTGAAACATCCAAAAATCCTTTTTCCTGGATATTATCTACTTTATTAAAACTTTTCCAGACGAAATTTTAGATATCCTTTATTGCTTTTACAAATGTGCCAGTTTTATCAATGAGTTCCAAATTTAAAGATAGTTTAATTTGCGTAAAAGAAGCACAATTCGAAACGAAAGCATTATATTTTTAATTCTTAGAAATGAATATTTGAAGATAAATGTTTTTTTTTTTGCAACGATTCTGGATACTACTGGATATTTTTTATAAAAACGATTTTGATGATAGATATTTTATACCTTATTTAATCTTAACCTCTTCGGCCGTGTCGTACTAGTATTAGAACACATCTTTGCAGTACCCTAGATTCTTTATTTTCAAGAATTTTAATCTCAAATCCTGGTATCCTACTAATAATACAGGAATTGCTGGCAAGAATATCAATACATCTACAGTTTCATCATGTGGGACGTTAAAGTGAATCCCTACCCCCCCCCCCTCCAAAAAAAAAACATGATGATTTTTTTTTTCTTTTGCGATGATCACTGCACATGATTGAAAAAATCCCAAAACAATGGACGTGCAAATTGGAATATTGTGCATACAAAAGCGCGTATAGTAGTGTATGAAAACATAAAAATATGTAACTATTTCTATATTTTCATAAAAAAATTGCTTCAAAATGTTTAATACAAAATAATTGTAAACTGTACCTAAAATATATTTTCACGTTTTGTCTTTAATTAAAGCCTGGTGTCCTTCTATTAGGACATTTTTTAATAAGTAATTGGCAGAATGTTGTTGTAATATTTCATATTTAAGATATTGACATATATTGCCACTTATGTAACCACTTATTATATTTTTATCTTCCCAATTACAAATTCAGCACCAAAAGTGTTAAAAACCTCCTTCGGCAAAGAATATATATGCTGTTCGTTATAATGGCGTTTATCACATGACGTTAAAACAAATACCAAAAAAATGATTTTCTTTTTTTTTTTTTTTTTGCGATGTCATTATGTAAGTAATTAAGTAACATAAAAAAAAGAGGGCACTAGAGGAGGAAGTGCTACACATTATATACCTAAAAGTGGGTGGCAATGGCTGAGATAGGAATCCCTACTACATCAGTATTTGGATGAATAGTACATTAATTGAATTTTAAAAGGACGTCTCCAGATTACCTCCATTTACATTACGGATTCCTTTTTCTTTTTATTTTACAACTCCCATTCCGCAATTTCGATGTAAAATTCTTCTTCCGCTTTTCAGCATTTCCCCCAAAAAGCACTTAGTAGTTTCTTACAAGACATACATCATTATGCTAAACAGAGCAAAATATGCAGGATTTGATTCTTGAGCTTAAATCCGTTATGGGCGGAAAGCCTCTTGAAAACAACAGCTATTGCAGTAAGCCCACTTTAAGAGCCACTTACCTCCAAAACAAATCTACCCATTGAATTTAAACTGCCTTATTTAAATCTTTAAGGGGATTTATTTCGAGATCCTTCCGTGTTTGCTTCTCAGAGGAAAAAAAAATCAAACGACTATCATTCGTTTCATGGGTTCTTTTACCTGAACTTTAAAGCAATTACGGGATTAACTTGCTGACCTCTTTTCCATAATTTATGGAAAAAAAAAAGTGTTGAATGAATTGCGGAAGAGGTTCGGTAAAAAAATATAAATTTGAATTTATATACAATTTGCTGTAGACGATGAATACATATTTATGTACATTTACGCGTAGACGCACATGCGTATTCATCTGTCTCATTTTACGCCAACTCTCTCATGTGTTAGTTGAACATTAATTTTCAAAAGTCCCTACCTAAATACGTATAAACGAATGCTATTTAATTTGCATTATTGTGTATCTCTCAGTTGTCAATTTTCAAAAGAAGCAACCGGATAGCGTTAAAATGAATGCCACTTTCATTTATGCGCCTGTTTCAGTTGTACCTCAATTTTCGAAAGTCACGACCCAAATATGTAAAAAAAAATGCTATATAACTTGCATTACTGCGTTTTTTTTTCTTTCTTTTTTTTTAAGTGACCAGAGTATTAAACTTTCGTCTATGCGTTTGTTTCAGTTGTACGTCAGTTTTCAAAAGAAACGACCAGAAAGCGTAAAAATGAATGCCATTTAGCTTTCATTTGAGTGTTTCAGTTGTACGTTAATGTTTCAAAAGTCCCAACCCAAATACGCAAAAGTGAATGCTACTTAACTTGCATTATTGCGTTTTTTTTTTTTTTTTTTTAAAAGAAGGGACCAGAGTGCGTAAAAATGAATGCCATTAAACTTTCATCTATGCGTATATTTCAGTTGTACGTCAATTTTCAAACGTCCCGACCCAAACGCGTAAAAATGAATGCTATTTAATTTGAATTACTGCGTCTCTCTTAATTCTGCGATATTTAAAAAAAAATGAGTGTGCGTAAAAATGAATGCCGTTTAGCTTTCATTTTTGAGTCTGTTTCAGTTCTACGTGGATTTTTCAAAAGTATTTAGAAAATACAATTTACCTATCATTTATGAGATATCTTAACTGTGCGCCGTCTTTTTTATGAGTTTCTTTTAGGTGCATATCGATTTTCCAAAGTCTCGACCCAAATACGCAAAAGTGAATGCTATTTAATTTGCAGTATTGCGTCTCTCTTAATTGTACGTCAATTTTCGAAAGATACTGCCAGAGTGCGTAAAAATGAATGCCATTTAGTTTTCATTTATGAGTGTTTCAGTTGTACGTCAATGTTTCAAAAGTCCCGACCCAAATACGCAAAAATGAATGCTATTTAAATTGCATTATATTATTGCGTCTTTTCAAAAGTCCCGACTTAAATACGTAAAAGTGCATGCTATTTAACTCGCAATATTGCGTCTTTTATTAAAAAAAAAAGACCTAGAGCGCGTAAAAATAAAAGTCATTACCCTTTCATCTATGCATATGTTTTAGTTTTACGTCAATTTTCGAAAGTTCGACCTAAATATATAAAAATGAATGCTATTTAATTTGCGCTATTGCGTCTCTCTAAATTATACGTCAATTTTCAAAAAAATGAGTGTGTGTAAAAATGAATTCCGTTTAGCTTTCATTTTCGAGTCTGTTTCAGTTGTACGTCGATTTTCCCGACCAACGTATTTAGGGAATAATATTTACCAATCATTTAATGAGATATCTTAACTGTGCGCCATCTTTTTATGCGCTTCTTCTAGCCGTATGGCGATTTTTCGAAGTCCTGGCCAAATACGTAAAAAGGAATGCCATTTAATTTGCATTATTGCGTCTCAGTCATACGTCAATTTTTAAAACAAACGACCAAGAGTGCGAAAAAATGAATGTCAGTTAGCTTTCATTTATGCGTCTGTTTCAGTTGTGCGTCGAGCTTTCAAAAGTCCCGACCAAAGTACTTAGAAATGAATGATATTTTCTTAACAGTTATGAGTCTTTCTTCGTTGTATGTCAAAGGCCCTAAAAGTACGTAAAAAAAAAAATTGCTATTTATGTGACATTTTTGCGTCTGTTTTAGTTGTCAAGTGTCCAGACCAAAAGCAGAGTTCGTTGCTTTAAATCATGATTTAAATCAAGTGATTTTTTTAAAAAAAATCATTGATTTTACAATGTTAGAAAGTGTTGTAAAAATGAAATATGCTGCAATTACAACCACTGTTTCAAAGAAAACTTCCTAGGTCCATCTGTCTGTGTGCATCAAAACACACTCTCTGAAATAGAGCTCTCACTTTTGACGATTCTTAAATCGTCAAGAAAATTTCGTCATTTATAACGATTATTTCCTCACGCGATCACGTGACTCAAAAAATTTACTACACAAATTTCGCCAATTTGACGAAAGGTTTAGTTGGAACATTTTTCACGAAGCCATTTCGTCAAATGCGACGAAAGTTTCGTGAGATTTGAGCATGCTTTTCTGAAAAGTGCATGATCCATAAGTTTAGAACTAATTACTTTTTTTTTATTTTACAATATTACTCTTATTCTACAAGCCTCTTAACAGCAAAGCATAATTCATTCAATCATTCAAATTAGAATTCATAATTATCATGAACCTTTCTGTGTTTTTTATCTTAAAAATAGTATTTTAGATCCATTTAATAAATGCCACACAATAAATAATTCAGAATGATAGTGTTTAAAACAACAATTGTTAGAATTTAGAATATGTATCCTTAAAAGTTTCATCCATGTCCCCTAATAGCTTAAAGGTTTTTCCTTCTAAATTATTTTTTTATCATAGACATTTTCAATAAAGATATTTGATTAAAGCAAAAAGGTTCAGTTTTAGTAATGGTGTGAGCATATGACTTTACTAAATGGGTCAAAATATTTCAAGCTTTTTCATTTATAAAATAGAAAAATGATTAGAGTACACTCGATGTAAAAAATAAGTACACACAATTGTTACTTTTTTTCAGCTTTCAACAGCAAAATAATTCAGATTTTCTCTGTACTTATGAGTGCATTATTAATCCTGTAGGGTTTCATTTGAGTCATGCATTTGTATTCAAATTTATTTATCATTATTATTATTAAAAAATATTTATTGCAATGAAAATAGATTAAAGTGTTTTTTTGCATATTGATTAATAGGCCATATTATTTCTATGAATGTAACATAACAAATATCCAAAATATTTAAGGTATTTTAAAAGAAATAAAATCCAATTCAAATTTTAAAAATCTGATTTAAATTTAACAAATCCGATTTTTTCGATTTTTTTTAAATGTAAAAAATCACGACCCTGACCAAAAGTATAAAATAAAAAAAAAATTATTTCACTTTTAATTATGCGTCACTTTTGGACGTTTCTGGCAGTTATGCGCCGATAGAACTTTGACACTATACTTTCCACCCCCTCCTGTTATAACTTGTGTTTTTCATTTAAAAAAAAAACCCAAAATATAAAAGTTCCTTAACTGAGGGACTCGTACGGCCCCAGGTCATTCGATGGAGCCCGGCAGTGTTGGTCAATTTTCAATATGCAGAAAAGCGTCTACGCTCATGTCGTATGACTGTGAAAGATCCCTTGACTGCATATTTAGCTTTGATACTCTAGACTAAATTAAATTCCTAGTAATAGCAATATAATTTCACGTTAACTTAAAGCTCAAATAAGCATTAAAATGTGCAATTTCGCATCAACAGAGTCCGGGTACTCCCCCTTTCAAGTGAGGAAACGGGAAGTCGAAGTCCTCATGCGGCGATAGTACCAAACTTACTGTGGTGCCACTTAAACATATGGTACCAATCTCTCGGGAAAGCACTAGGTCAGCAATTGGCGGAAACCAACACAGCAGCCCATAAGAAAAAAATTTTTGAAAAAATCTCTAAGGTTAAGGGACATTCTCTATATTTACTATGCTTTATAGGTGCCGGAGAGTGTCTCAAAAAATAGGCATTTAAGATGTGTACATGTGAGAAAATTGTACAAGTAAAATCCAAAACATGTATTGATTCAGTTATCTCTAATACTTTTATCTGCGTCAATAGTCGCAGTCATTCGTTGGAAGTGGAAAGCAACACGTTTACTTAGAAAAGATCAAAATATTTTGATCTGTAACTTTTCATCGCCTGTTTTTCTTCGGAATTCTCTTTTCTTTAGGAATAAAGAGAAACTCGGGAAAATAAATGTTCAAGTATCTTCAGAAAACAATCGAAAGAGCAGGCAGTGTGTTTTTTCCCAAGAGCACTTACACAAGTTATCAAAAGCGGTACGAATTGTTTTTTAGCGTAGCGGAAAATTCAACAGAAGGCCATTTAGGCTAATCGATTGAACTCATTGGTAGGATAATATAATCGCAGTAAAAATGCATTTTCACGCCTAAAATTTTCTTCATGATAAAAAAGGGAGTACAGTGAAACCTGTGTAAGTTGACCACCTGTAGTGCAGCATTTTAGTGGTCAACTTGGACAGGTGGTGAACTTATAGAGGGTGGAGGGCTAATTCCTTTCCTGACAAAAGTGGTCAACTTAGACAGGTGGTCAACTTTACAGGTTTTACTGTACTTTTGTTACAAAACAAGATATTTCTTGAAAAATAGGCTTAGCTTCCTTGATTAAATTAAATTTTCCACTCAATTAAAAGGATTACTATTACGTGTACTTGTTTCTAATGCCACTTGGGTGTCCAAGCTCCCCTTCGCAGAGCGACCAGGAATAAACGCAGTAAGGAAGTGCCTTCCATTTTATAGATGAGCACCACAACGGTGGAAGTACGACTGGGCACATGATCTTTTTGGATGCCACCTCATGGTGCCACCGCAAATGCGCCACCTTTCTTTCTCGACCTAGGAGTGAAGGGAAGGGTAAATATCCACCCTTCGGTACCATCGGACTTCAGGGTCCGTGCACATATCCCCAAATGTACGCAGTGGGTCTTCAGCGGGTCGGGCACCGAACACCCAATCTTTCGCTTGAACGTCCGACATCCTAACCACTAGGCTACCTACCACTGCCTCAAATTACGGCAAAACACATTACCAACGTTGTGTTGCAGAAAATTGTGATACAACTTGCATACACGTTGAACGCCACATGTTAAGACATGCCTGCCTATGTTGTCATCTTTAGAGTCGTGAATTTGAAAGAATATTTGTATACTTAAGAAAATAATTCAAATTATATTTTGGACTTTTGGCACTGTTTTTGAACTTAAAGTTATGTTTCTAAGATATCAAAGTTTATTTTTTACTTTTGGGGAGTATTTTGAGGCAATGTCCGAAGATGCCTTTTGAATTTCGGATTACATTTTCAAGCATTGGATTCTATTGTGCACTTTCGGTTACATTATCAGTTGAAGGTCGATGGTTTCTGGTTTAGAAGGAAGAATTTTTCACGAAAATTGCGATAAAAAAATTGCTCTGGTTCATGGAAGCTTTGAAAATTCATTTCAACTGCGGTAAAACGTCAAAGCATCTGCAGTGTGTCTACAGGTCATGAAAATCCTGAAAAAGTCGGAAATCGGTGGCGAAAGGAACGGAAAAGTCACGAAAATTACGAATAACTCACGACAATTTTCCGCCGAACGGTACCGGTTGCTTCCACAAGGCATAGATATTCGGTATCAAACAGGTTACCGATCCGGACACTGCATGAAATAACCAGTTTTCCGACATGTCAAATTTTATTTTGTAAATTAATTAACATGTTTTAAAATTATACGTGAATTACAAACTTGCTACGTGCTTAGAAACTGAAAATAAACAAGTAAAATTTACAAGTTTCAAAATATCAGAGCCGGATATCCGGTACTTACGTTGTACAGGTGACACCGGATATCGGGCAGTATCAGTATTCGATGAATCACCGAACGGTCACGAAAAAGTCACGAAATTTCATTTTGAAAAGCTGTAGACAACCTGATCTAGGAAGTAATTGCATGCATAAAAAGATTAACAACTCTTTCACCCCTTAAAAAAATTTCAATCTAGAGTTTCATCAGAAATTATCCACATTTGCACTGCGGAATGATTGTGAAATACACAATGTGTCAAAGAATTTTTAAGACCAGGTTCGTAAAATAAAATAAAACTAGTAATTATATTGTTTAGGTATTTTTACCGAAAATAAGCTTTTTCGACTTCAGTACATTTGTTGCAGCGGTTAAACAACGATTCGAATGCCTGTTCTAGCTCCCATTGTTAAACTGGCTCCAAAGCTCGCGTCGAAGCCGTTAGTACACAGTGTGCCAAATAATTTTTAAGTCTACAGGGTGGAACTAAGCTTACAGTGGTGCTATCTGTGTTAGCGAGCAAACGTGAAAGTCCTTCACTATCAGCTGATTTGCTACCAAAACCTCAGTTCATTTGTTTACTTTTTTTTTTTTTTTTACTTTGATGACATTGGCACTAGACAAACAGCTTGACGCGAGCTTTGGAGACAGTCACACAATGTGAGCTTTAACAGGCATTCGAATCCTTGTTTAACAGCTGCAATAAATATAATGAAGCCGAAGGAGCTTATTTTGAATAAAAATACTTTTCAAAATATAATTACTAGTTTTTATTTTATTTTGTAAACCTCGGCATAAAAATTCTTTGACACATTGTGTATCCGGCATTTGAATATTTTAATCCATAATTAAGAATTTACACTTGCATAACGTCACTAACAACGAAAATTACAGCTTTTATTTTCCCTTAAACATAGACTCACTTTACTGATTTCTTGAAAGTTTACACCCTTTTGATAAGGTAACAAACCCTTTGATGCATAAAATGTCAAAATCGGTTTTTCTCTCGTTTCCAAATTGCGAATTTTATGACCCACTCCAGCTAAAATCAAAATTTTTAAATATATTTCGAGATAGCTGCGTGGTGTTACGAAGACATTACGAATCCGTTGTCTCCCCTCTCCTGACAATAAATTTCTCAAACAATTCTCTAAGAGGTCTTGCAAGAGAGCAGCGAGAGAGATAAAACTCAATAACCTCTAAAGATTCTCAATTTGGGATAACAAGTTCTAAAAGTTGGTAATAAAAGTGACAAAACAACTACCTTTGTAATTCTACTGGAAATGATTAGGGTTATTTCTTGGAACGGGAATGTTTCTAGCGAAATAAATACGACGTACATTTGCTGGTATTGCTGTAAAGGTATTGTACACTTTCAGTTGGTTGTTATTTTTGATGTTGTAAAATTGTCAGAAATCCATCTCATTTTTGGCTGTTTAGGAATTTATTTGCAGCATGTTGGGGCGTCATCTCGTCAATAGAGGGCATGAACTATCCTTAAAATAAATTCTTTTAAATGATAATTTTTTTATGTCACGTGCCACTTTTGAGTGGCAACGGTAAAAAATAAAAAAAATGTAACGTTGTCTTATAAAAATGTTTGTTTGTTTTGCAATGACGTAAATCCTGTAAATAGTATTACGTTTCTTGTGTGTATTAAGTGTTCGTCGTCGTAAATAGAGTTTATTAGTGAAAGACATATGCTTAGTTAGAAAAACGAAAAGAAGAGTTCTATTCTGCAGCTTAGCAGTACGTATCCGTACGATAGAACGCGACTGTTGTTTTTAATTATTCTGAACAATCGGTAAAGCCCACTGAGTTTTAAAATATTTTAAAATTCATTTTTACTAGGAACGTTCTCAGAACGATTGTAGACTGGTTGTCTGCGTTTTATCGTTTTGTTGGTTTTTAATTGCTTTTCTGTTAATTTGTGACAGAAAGATGATTCAGTGAAAGATGTTTCATCAGTGTAGATGATTCAGTGAAACCTTACAAAAGTTTCCTTATGCGCCTAGTAGTTAGGACGACAGACTTCCAACCGATATCCGTTGAAGATACGTTGGGGATACGTACATGTAAAATTCGTGGACCCTGAAGTCCCGAGGGTACCCGGGGGGTGAAGAATTTCCCTACCCTCCACTCTTAGGTCAAAAAAGGAAGGTAGAGAATTTGTGGTGGCGCCACCTGGTGTTTTCCAAATACATCATGAACCAAGTGGTACTGTCACCGTCGTGGTACTCATCTATAACCGGCACCTGGTTAATTTGCGAAGGAGAGCTTGGATTCCCAAGTGGCATTAGAGACAAAACACAACACAATTTCGTGACAAAAAAAAAAACAAAAAATTTAAAATTCCCTAAAAGAAAAATGGGCGTCCGAATTCAGCAAGCATTATCAAGAAAATAAATTTTTGCGTTACTTAGCACCAGCAACGAACTATCAAAGTTAAAATAAATCCTCTCCCGCAAAAACTCTCCTAAGAAATAATTTTCCATTGGTTAATAGTTCCATAAACATAGCATAAAAGCGCTATCCAAGAAAGGGAAAAGATTAAAGGCGGAATTTTTCCGGAGAAGTTGAATAAACGTACGCCCTGTTATGTGCATGATTTGCTTTATGCATAATCCGCATAACTGATGAGCGCTCCCCTTTGAGCGCACAAAGAATAATGCATTTTCTCTGTAATAGATTTATTTTTCTTATAATGCAATATCTCCGTTTGATCCGGGGAATAAATAAGAGGCTGGAGAGAATAGAAGCTTTGATTAAATATTTTTAGTGATGGTAGTTTTTCCAGTTTTATTTACGGAGCATCTTTAGACGCAAATAAAGAATGCCAGAACTTCTTGTTCATAAAAGCACTAAAGGATAGCGTGAATTTTAGAAACTTAGATAGATTGTTTCACAACAGATTGTATATTAATAAATATTCTAATATGTTTTTGAGAGTTATGAAAGGGAAAAAATAAAATTTTCTGTTCGAGAAGGATTTTACATAGAATGCCACAAATAAAACAATTGCTCTCAAGACAGATTGTACATCAATAAATATGTTGACGTTTTTAAAAGTTATGAAAAACAAAAAAACCAATATCTGTTTTCGAAAATTACTGAACATTGAATGCTTAAAACTAGAGTTTGTTGCTGTTAAGGTAAATACACCAGTAGAGGACCACTTAAGGGTATTGCCTTAGTTTTCATATAAACTTCAAAGAACTTTTGCTAATATGTACGTTTATTATTGCTGATTTTTCTGCACAAGATGATATTTGTTCTGTTTCTAAGTCAATAAGAACGCCAGTTATAATCGTTTTAGTGCGATTTCTTAACGCTTACCTTGGTCCAAAAAAATAATTAGCAGTTTCCTCAACTCCGAAATCAATTTTTACATTGAAATTAGTGTTAGCTTAGTTTCAATATAAAACTTATTTTTCAAAATAGAGAGACATCAGTTTAGTTTTCAACGGAAAAACAATAATAACGCATACCTTCGATTTAACGTTTTTCTCAAATTAGCAATAGGTTTTAAATTCGGCATTGAACTTGATAAAAGTATTGTTTCCCCGATTTAACGATTTCCTTGATTTAGCAATAGCATTTAAATAAATATCGCCAGAATAGGAATACGTTTGGTTTATACTAGATTTCAAATAACGTGGCGAATATGACACGCTACAGTTTGATTTTTTAATTAGTCATTGGCGATAAATCAGAACACACTAAGGAAATTGTGCTTACGTTTTTTAAGTATAGTTAAAGTTTAGCACGAGCAGCCCCGTGCGGGTACCGTTAGGTTTCAATATGAAACTTATTTTTCAAAATAGTTCAGTTTAATAAAGATAAAACAATAATAAATAATACTTTCGATTTAAAGTTTTATCCAATTAGCAATAATTTTTAAATTCGAGATTGAACTTGATAAAAGTTCCGCCTCTCCGATTTTACGATTTCCTTGATTTAGCAATAGCATTTAAATAAATATCGCCTCGAAAATTTTATGGACGTATAGTTTATTCTAGACTTCTAATAACGTGGCGAATGACGACACGCTTTAATTTGACTTTTTAAATTAGGCGTTGGTAATAAACCGGCGGTAAAGAATACTAACAAAATTGTGCATACGTTTTTTAGGTATGGTTTACAGTATCATTTAACTGTAAATATTATCACAAACTATTTCATCTCTATGGTACCGCTAGCGAAGCTTCATTTCATTATAAAACTTATCTTTCGGTTAGCGAGATAACAATTCACCATGGCTGGGAAATAAAATAAATATGATATTGCAATTTCATTCTTGCAATCAATCTAAGATCATCGCCAAGACTCATTACAGATGAAAAGTAACGCAACAAATGACGCCGTGCTACAATTTGGCAATTTTAATTACCCTCTGGTGACAAATCTGACCCTACTGATGGAATTGCTCCCAAGTTTTCTTAATTGATCCTTCTACATGTTATATTACTTTTTCAAGCATTGCATTGACAATGTCTAATGTTTTTTTTTTTTTTTTTGACAAATAGACACACGATGTTTTTCAAACAATGCAGGCTTTATGCCGCAGGCGATTTTTTTTTATACTCTTAGCAAGGACAGCGCCGTAGGCGACGTTTTTAAAATTCAGCCCGGGCAACGCCGTGCGGGCACCGCTAGTCTCTAATAATAATCGCCTTAAACGTCAAAAATTCATAATACAATTTCTGAAACATTGATGCATGGATCAATTTAGTGCTCTATGAGTTGGCGTTTGATATACCAGTAGTGAGCACACCAAAAATAGGGCCACCCAAAACTGTCAAATATGCATTAAAAGAAAGACTAAAATCCTCATCTACAGCAAGAATAACAGGAAGGACGGTGAAATGTCAGTTTTTTGTGCGAATTGACATTAATATGCAACAATGAGTATTTGCAGAGTAGCATTTGTTGCTTTATTTAACCGCTTTTATCTTGCATAAATGACAATACCTCTATCAGTTTTCCAAATGAATTGAAGATGAAAAGTTGAGTTTTTTTCCATTCAATAAAAAAAATCCCAGAAATTAATGACATTTACACCTTAAAAAAAATGTTGTACACTGACTGAACACCATTTTTGGTGTTCAGTCAGTGTAAAGTTGAAAAGTACTCATTTTATGTATTTTACACGTTGACGGACACTTGCGTCCACAGCCGTCAAAGGGAAGTTCACTATGCGGCATGACGGCAATAGCCGTCCAAAACGAAACGGTCGTTTTTTTTCAGACGCTACGGCTATAGCGGCACAAAAGTTCAGTTTTTTTCCATTCAATAAAAAAAAATACCAGAAATTAATGATATTTACACCTTAAAAAAAATTGTTGTACACTGACTGAACACCATTTTTCTTGTTCAGTCAGTGTAAAGTTGAAAAGTACTCATTTTATGTATTTTAACACTTTGACGGACACTTGCGTCCACAGCCGTCAAAGGGAAGTTCACTATGCGGCATGACGGCAATATCCGTCCAAAACGAAACGGTCGTTTTTTTAGACACTACGGCTATAGCGGCACAAATGTGCATTTACCGGCATACAAGTAGAAGCCTAGTGTCATGTTTTGGAAGCATTTTTTTAGGTTTAATTTCGTTTTCCACCTGTTACACGACTTGCAGCTTCAGTATGCACGTGGTTGTTAAGGGAGTCGTGCGATCGTGTTTTCTCTTGAATTTATTGTTGTTATTGATACATTTAACTACCGCAATCGTCCCATTACTTAGTGCCTAGAGTCCGCTGTCGCCATGACGGTTATTGCCGCAACCTAATTAAAGGTGCTGAGTTAATCAAAATTAAGTTTATTTAAGCAAATCAGAAAAAGTAAAGCTATACTTCTAATAGTAATAGAAATATAATTTCACGTTAAATTAAAGCACAAATGAGCATTAAAACGCAGACATATGTTTCGGGATTGCTTGGAATCCCTTTTTCAATGCGACAGGGAGCTTCTATATGCAAAACAGAAGCTCCCTGTCGCATTGAAAAAGGCATTCCGAGCAATCCCGAAACATATGTCTGCGTTTTAATGCTCATTTGTGCTTTAATTTAACGTGAAATTATATTTCTATTACTGTTTACTTGCACAAAGTTAAATTATTATTATACCTCTAATATTCTAAAAATTACAAAAACATATAGTAATAATAATTTAACTTTGTGCAAGTAAACTGTAATAAAAAATAATTTCACGTTAAAAAAAAAGCATAAATAAGCATTAAAAGCAGACATATGTTTCGGGATTGCTTGGAATCCGTTTTTCAATGCGACAGGGAGCTTCTAGATGCAAAACATCCATTAAAAAAGGGATTCCAAGCAATCCCGTAACATATGTCTGCTTTTTAGCCTACTTTCACGTAAAAGTAAAAAAAAATAATAATAAAGCATGAAAGAAGGCTTAATGTATCTTAAAAATATCGTTAAAAATAAAGAAAAGTCAAAAAAAAGTGAAGTAATTAAATAAAGATTGAAAAATAAAAATTTGAAAGTAGGGTTTTGAGATGGGGAAAATGTGTGTCGGTCTGTCTGTCGGTCTGTCGGTCTGTCCCCCCCCCTAATAACTTTTGAACGAATAGTCCGATTCGAAAAAATTTTTTTTTGCATTCGAAAGATCTCGGCGAGAACATCTCATTTCTATGTTTTACTTTTTTATTTGAACAATTTTTCGTTCAATTTTGAACAGTTCAAAAAAATTTAACATTAGCGCCTATGGGCGAAAATGAAGCAAATTATGTAAACTCTGGGTACAAGATCCATATTCCAATGAACAAGCTTACTGGAAGAAGCGCTTGGCGTGAAATATCAATTTGAACGGATTTTGTTCATTTTTGAACAGTTCAAAAAATTAACATAGCGCTTACGGGGAAATTTCAATCCTATATAAATCCTGATCTAACGGACCAATTTGATTGGAACAAACTTTATCGGAAAGATCTTATAACGTAGAACATGTACAAATAGAAAGTTCTTCCAGAACTAACGAGCTTATTTTCCTATAAAATTTTTTTTTCGGAATTTTTTAGGATATTTCTCAGTGAATAAATGAATGAGTGAAAGAATGAATCAATGAATAAATGAATGAGGAAAAGAATGAATAAATGAGGGAATAAATACATGAATGAGTAAATGAATGAATAAACATTTGAATCAGTAAACGAACGAATGCATAAATGAATGGCTGAATATAGGAAAAAATGAATGCGTGAGCGATTATGTATTGTCCGTTGAAAAAGGTATATTTGAAAAAATTAAGAACTAAATCTAAATGAGAAAGAGAGAGAAAGAGATAGCTAGATTATAAATTTGAATTTGCTGTATACGGGAAAGTAGGCTCGTATAGTTCTAGACGGAACTTCCTTGAAATTATTTTTTAATCCAAAAACATATAGAGTCAATTTTCACTTGTTCCTACTGCCCGTCAATGTGTTCAATTTTTACAAGTGTCTGTCTAAAATAATACAGACAGCAGAATGTTTTTTTTTAGCATATGATGTTCGGTAACTCAATCCAGGCATCAAAGATTCATTACGATGGCTCATTTATCCTATTTTCATAGAAATGAGCCATCGCAATCTGTTTGTATTGCTTTCATAGCTGCCACGTGACCAATGACGTGCTTGAATAGCCCCTCCATTGCAATGACATGTCGATACGTAACGGAGTTAACACATTTCATGTGCTAAGAAGCGTCACACTGTCTATATTTTTGAGACTGACACTTACTTAACCCCTTGAAGCACAAGTTTTTTCGGAAAAACTGGTAAATAATGATTGAGTTTTTTTGACAGAAAATGAAGATACAGGTTGTACCAGTTGTAGGGTGTGACTGGATAGTAGTATATTGTACCTATATAGGTATACTAGATATAGGTATAGCTATAGTATACTAGATATAGGTACTAGATATAAGTATATTGTACCTATATAGGTATATTGAACCAGTTGTAGGGTGTGATTGGAAAGTGGTATATTGTGCCTATATATCGGAATACTAGATATAGGTACTAGATATAAGTATATTGTACCTATATAGGTATATTGAACCAGTTGTAGGGTGTGATTGGATAGTAGTATATTGTGCCTATATATAGGAATACTAGATATAGGTATACCTATAATATACTAGATATAGGTACTAGATATAAGTATATTGTATCTATATACAGTCGTCTCTCGATAATCCGGCAATTCACTGCTCCGGCCCTGCCAGTAATCCGGCGTTTCATAAGAAGCTAGTAAATGCGTGGTAGTAGAGTTGAAAACCTGTTTCTGCGCAGCTATTGTGAGTGATTAAAAAAGTGATTGTTTGTTCGTGGGCAAATTTGTGGTCTAACATGGACCTTTTGGAGCAATATCAGAAAAAAAATAAATGAAACAGCCATTGATAACAGTGACTTAAATCAGCTGAGAGACGTTTTCAATGAACGCATCATAGATACAGCTGACAATGTTTTAACGGCTGAAAATGTCATTTAAAGTGAAAAAACAATCAAAAATAGACAACTATTTTAAGCCTTCAACTCAAAAGGAATAATGTAAACAACACTATGTACATTAAAATAAATAATTTGTCCGTGTATTTATATGCGTATTTTTAGTACATTCCAGTAATCCGGCAGTACCCTGGTCAGATATCTGCCGGATTACCGAGAGACTACTGTAGGTATATTGAACCAGTTGTAGGGTGTGATTAGATAGTAGTATATTGTGCCTATATAGGAATACTAGATATAGGTATACCTATAAATTACTAGATATAGGTACTAGATATAAGTATAGTGTTCCTATATAGGTATATTGAGCCAGTTGTAGAGTGACTAGAGAGCGGGGGGGGGGTTTAAAGTTATACAAAAAAAATATTATACAAACAAAGTAAAAACGGATTTCAGACGGGCGTTAGAAATTAACGCGCGATGCAAGATCGCCCGTGTGAGACACGGGCATGTGCAAACTTGCCGGTAACTTTCGACCGTGTCAGACACGGTCAAATGCGTTAAATGGTTAAATAGGCAAGAAAGGAGAAGGATCAAAAGGAAACATCGCCCAAAAGTTTACTGTTACAATGAAGAAAAGGCCGTGGTAGCCTAGCGGTTAGGATATCGCGCTTCGGATCGGAGGATCTCGGGTTCGATACCCGAGCCGCTGAAGACCCACCATGTACACTTGGGGATACGTGCATGTAAAATCCGTGGACCCTGAAGTCCCTAATCAGTTCCGAGGTGCCGGTGGGTGTAGATTTTCCCTACCCTTCACCCATAGGTCTGAAAAGGAAGGTGGCGTGTTTGTGGTGGTGCCGTCTGGTGTCATCTAAGTACATTATGAGCCAAGTCGTACTTCCACCATTAGTGCTCAGCTTGAAACGGAAGGCGCTCCTTACTGCCTTAATTCTCAGTCGCTCCGCGAAAGGGAGCTTGGTTATCCAAGTGGCATTAGACACACAACAATGAAGAAAGGCGCAAGATCGAACTTTCAAACATGTCTAAAACTGGAAAAAAACGATGTTTCACATTTCTTCTCTTCATATCTTAAGTACTGTTAATAATCGGTGATTTGTTGTTAATAGGAAAAACAACCAACTGTATGAATGCCAATTACACAAGATGAATTTAACGCAAATATAATCCATATTCCAAAAGCATATATTTTTAAACTTATTATATTAAAAATACCACTTTTTATATTTAAGAAAGAGGCTTATTTTAGATAGTGACTATTACAAGCAGGGTTGTGGAGAGGGGGCCCTGAAAAGTGCAGCGACGAGATTTTGTTCGAAACTGGAGCAAGGCCTGGAACAAAAAAAAAAATGTTGCTCTTTGGCTAAAGTTTTAGATACTTTTGTTAATTCAAAAATTTAAATATAAATAATCAATGAGTTAATTAAAAATGTTTAAATTATTTGTTTCCTTTTTCTAATATTTTCTTTTTTAAGTTCATAATATTTTTCTCCCACTGCACATAAAACTTTTATTGAAGAACAAATAAATAGCCTGTAAATATCCCTTTTTTATCACATACATACATATTTATATTAATAGATAATAATTATGGCATATCACATAATAATGTGGCATACTTGAAACACTGCCATTACTTAGAAAAGTATTCAGGAAGTCCGGCGCATTTTAAACACCATCATAAATTCCATTTACACCCCATGAACCAGAAATAGGAAGTAATTTAAGATTTCATAGAAACTAATTACTTACCATATAAAACTAAATTAACAGGATTGAAATAATGTTCATAAGCTAAATGGTCTTCATTTTCATTTCCTGTGACAATTCTCTTTCACTCGTCCTAATTCCTCTGTTCCCCATTGCGGAGAGAAATTCTTCCTAACGAAAAATAAAATGATTGGATAACGAGAGACGGTGAAATGAAGAGAAAATTTCTTAAAGCATGTCAACGCTAAACAAAGCAGGACAAATTCATGAATTATTTATCCGCCTCTTTCTTTGGACGTAAAATGCCAGCCTCAAATGAAGAAAATGGAAAGTCCCGAATAAAATTAAATTTAATTTCTTCATCTATTTCTTCTGGTTCGTCTTTTTTGTTGTCGCAGCATGTTTTATATAACAAAATTTAAACGGGACTTTTTTCCCTTTGTGCCATTCACCTAAAGCAAGCTAATTACCAATGAAAGATAAATTTAAAAGTAGTTGTTTGGGACCTTGTTCAAATCTTTGGAATGCCTTCATGATTCTCTTAAAGGTTTCGAGTTCGAAAATGATTTTGATGTTGGGACTCAGAAAGTTAACTCAATATTTGCCTATTTCTTTTACTCACAAGAAATGTTTGAAGCAATACTTAAATTACTCTTGAAAATATCATCCGCGGCATCTGAAGATAGTGGAAACGAGAGAAACGCGTTTGAGTATACAGTAAAACCTGTAAAGTTGACCACCTTTGTAAGTTGACCACCTGTCTAACAGCCCTATTCAACAGCCTATTTGGACCTTCGAACTGCAGATTATTGGCATCCTCAATCAATCAGAACGCTCACATCGGTGGTCCCAGTGTCTGACAGGTTCAGATCGGTTTGTGAATAAGGCCGTAAGTTGACCACATTTGTCAGGACCGGAATCAGCCCTTCACTCTCTATAAGTTGACCACTAAAAAGCTGCACCACAAGTGGTCAACTCACACAGGTTTCACTGTATTTGAAAGTATGTTTTACACTGTAAACATTTTTCATTTAGTTGCCACAATTTTTGGTGTTGCTGAACACTATTTTTGATGTTCAGGTGGTGAAAAATTAAAAATTATGCATTTTTGATCTATTTCATTTTTTTATGCGTCTGTCTGAAAAAAGTATCGACAGTGTAACGTTTCTTAGCACACAAAATTTGTTTAACTTCGTTACGTACCGAAATTTCATTGTACTCATTTCTATGAAACTAGCGCATGAATGAGCAATCGTAATGAACTTTTAATACGCAAATGAGTTTACAAACTTAATATGCTAAGAAAATATTATCCTGCCTGTAATTATTTCGACAGACACTTAAAAAAATCAAATACAGTAAAACCTGTAAAGATGACCACTTTTGTCAGGAATTTAATCAGTCCTCCAGCCTCTACCTCACCCTCTATAAGTTGACCACCTGTCTAAGTTGACCACTAAAGTGCTGCACCACAAGTGGTCAACTTACACAGGTTTCACTGTACGTCAAAAAATGAATCATTTTCTACTGAACACCAAAAATGGTGGCAACTAAAAGCAAAATGTTTAGTGTACACTGTAAAAATTTTGCACTTAGTTGCCACCACTTTTCGTGTTACTGAACACGATTTTTGGTGTTCAGTGGGTGCAAAGGTGAAAATGATTCATTTTTGATGCAATTTAAATTTTTTTAATGTATCTGTCTAAAAGAAAGGAAACCGTGTAATGTTTCTAAGCGCATGAAATTTGTTATCTCACTTAGATTATCTATATAAATAAAAATGTAAGTGTTCGTTTGTTTCGAGCCACAAATCTCCGAAAGTACTTGACCGATTGGTTTGAAATTTTGCCAGTAGACAGAGTGATTCAAGCGGAGGGTTTATAGACCCGTTAGAAAAAAATCCGACAGGTAGTTCCTTTTTTATTCCAATTTAAGGCAAAATTTCTACATTAATTTCCTATTATGGGGTGAAAAAAACATTGCACATATTAATATAATATATCGATCGAAAGCACTGATTTTTCTGCATAAAATGGAATTTGTTCAAAGTTTCTAAGTCAAAAAGAACGCCAGTTATAAGCTTTTTAGCTCGATTTCTTAAGGCTTACCTTGATCCAAAAAAAAATTAGCAGTTTCCTCAACACTATGTAATATAAGCTATATAAATAAAAATGTAAGTGTTTGTTTGTTCATGCAAGGCTGAACGTGACCCAGTTTACGGTTTCGATCAAGTTCAGCCTTGGTTCCTAACCTCAAATCTCCGTAAATACTTCGATTGCTTTGAAATTTTATCAGAACATGTGTTTTAATATATCGCTTTTAATTTATTTCAACTTTGATTTAAATATTTCGGTTTTTAATGTTTTATTAAGGAGAATGAGCCGCTGCAACTATTGGCAGGGTACAGCTATTTTCATTTTGATTTAATAACTTTTTCTGTTTGTATTGAAGTATTTGTTAGTATTTTTAAGGGGAACTTTAAAACTAAGACTACTTATTTTGAATAGCAACAGTTTAATTCAGCTGTTTTCATTTTGATTTAAAACTTTTTTAACCGACTTCACAAACGAAGGAGGTTATACACTCATATTGTATGTATGTCGTTTTTTTTTTTCACTCATAACTTCTTACCGGATGAACCGATTTTCATGAATTTTTTTTTAATCGATCGAGGGTGGTTTCCCATAGGTCTCATACCTTGGTTTGACCATATTCGATAATTAGGAAAAAAAAGTAAGGGACTGAAATGTGGTATTTTTTTTGCTTTGTCATTAATAACTTTTGACTAAATGAACGGATTTTGATTATTTTTTCTTTGATCGATAGAAGGTCGTCTAACTCAAATATCGCGCATTAGTTTGACTACATCTGTTTTTTTAGAGAAAACGTCATGGGTGAAAAATATGTATTTTTTCATTTTAATTGGAAAGGCAAGGCTCGATTTCTCTTTGTTGGGAAAGTTGTTAATAAAAATGAAACTCATTGTTACATTAAAAGCAACTATAACAAGAAATAGACTGAAGGCTTCTCTGAAGAAGAAATTAAATCCAATCAGTTTGCTTGCTCCAGTGAACCTTTAAAATCGGTTTTAAAACGAAATTTATCTTACGAGCGGTTAGTTTTTAGTGTCATTCCCTCAAATGTTTCCTCTTTGACATATATGTCTTAAAAATAGAGTATCTATATAAAAATGTATTTACACTAAAAATAATAAAATAATTTTTGGAAGAAATAGAACCGACTTCAAACTATAAATTGCGCTGAAAAGTAAAAAATAACATTATTCTTTAAACAACTTCGACACGACTTTTAAATATAATTTTTGAAGTCGGTGCAAAATTATAATGGATTTTGATGCATGATTCCTTTTGTGACTATGAACCAATTACAAATATAAATAGCGTAGAGTTTGCAACAGTTTCAGTGTAAAATAACGCATGATATAATTATAATTAGACTGTCATAATTTTGCACCGACTTAAAAAACTATATTTAAAAGTCGTATCGAAGTTGTTTAAAGAATAATGTTATTTTTTACTTTTCAGCGCAATTTATAGTTTAAAGCCGGTTCTATTTTTTCCAAAAATTATTTTATCGTTTTTTCCGTTTGTATTGAAGTATTTGTTAGTATTTTTGCACTCAAATATTAAATGGAACTTTAAAACAAAGATTACTTATTTTGAATGTTAACAGTTTCATTTAGCTATTTTCATTCTGATGTTAAAATTTTGAAGTATTTTTTAGTTATTTTCGAACTTGACGATTAAGGGAACTTTAAAACACAGATTATTTATATTTAACGGCAATTTTTTAATTTAGAATTTTTGTGTTTGTGTTTCTTCTGTTTGGATAATTCTTATGTTGGAATTTTTCAATGTGCTGAGCCAGACACTATCAAAATCTTCACCGGCAATGGAACAAAAAAAAAAATTGCCTGCAAGCATTGTGAAAAAAATAAAGCACAAGACCAATCTATCAAATTGAGCAGTTTAGATTTTCTCATGTGTACAGTTATAAATTGCGTGTTCTAGAATGGGTAAAACAGACAATCTATACTTTCAGACAATGAAACAACAAGCATTGTCAAATGAAACATATGTGTGCTTTTTCTTGCTTTTCCATAGAACCATACTGAGCCACAGCAACGCGTGACCGGGTACAGCTAGTATTAAATAAGCAAGAAAATGAGTCACCAGAATAACGACAACACATTTAATATAGAAGCAACATTTAAACTACAGAGAACACAACTGACACGAGAGACGTACACAGTTAACAGATAAAGTTAAGATAAGCTCGTGTTTTTTCAATTTTATTCAACTATCTCCGGTTGTTCGGACTAGCTCTGCGCACGCCGAACCCTATGAGGTTAGACCAGTCTGACTCGAGCTCCAATCGCGAGCAGTCGCAGCGGGCCATAAAGCCCCATACTCAAAATATTTGCGTTCAAAGCGAGTTTTATACTCCGTAGATGTTTTTAGCGGGTTTTACCCCATTGTAAATATTCGTGTCATGTGTGGATGTATTGTGTGTTCGTGGAAATAAATCAAAAAGGACAATCCTGTATATTATTTCTACAGCTTCTACCACATTACCCGCACCTTTCTTTTCACCGGTTACGTATCGAAGTTTAATCACGATTGCTCATTTGCTAAAAAGACATTCTGCTGTCTGAATTTTTTTAGACAGACACTTAAAAGAATTTAAATTCTGTCAAAAAATGAATAATTTTTAATCTTACACCAACTGAGCACCAAAAATGGTGGCAACTAAAAGCAAAATTCTTCCAGTGTACGAGAAAAATTGACGTGAATATTATTACCAAAACTCTTCATGCCGCTTTATTTCCTATTTTTAAGCGTGCTTCACTTTGGGCTTCGGGATGAAAATCATCCTCGTGTTTATTTCCACGACCTTTATTCCGAAACCTACATGCTTGGGGCATAGAAGAGAAGCTCCACTGTAAACCTCGAAAAAGGTGAAGGCAATATTTTTTTTTTGGGGGGGTTGAGAGGGAGGGGGGACTTTAAAGAGATTTTAAAATTTGAAGTATTTAGCTGTTTTTAGATTGAACCTTGAGTGATTTCAATGCTAATATTAAATATATTTGATATATTATTAATTAAGGCGTACGTACACACTAGGACTTTTTTTTTTAATTTTCACTTTAAATATCCTATAATTTAACAGTAAGTAACTGGTGTATGTGTAAAACCATTTCACCATAAAAAAACTCTAATGAGATAATTGGTAATTAATTAATTAGGGTAATGTGAGCTAATTAGCATGTTTTTTAAAACGCGATATCTCAAAATCTAATTTGTCTAGACACACAATTTCAATTGAAAATTATTCCTAAAACTATTCTTCATGTTTTGTGCCTCAATAAAGATATTAGAGATTATAGTTTTTTTTTAATAATTTTTTTCACTACGGATAGACGAAAAATCAAAATTTTTCATGAAATTTTGCCGTTTAAAAATTCACTAAAAATTTATTTTTAGAATAATAACCTAGATTGAGGCAGACAACATCTGCTGTACTATACAGCACATAATGATACTAAAATAATTATGATAGGTTAATTCATTGCTGAGTTATCATGTTTGGAACAATGCAATATATCGCAAAAACAGGATTCTTCAGAAATTGAGTTTAAAGTTTGGAAACATGTTTTCATAACTTCATGTGAACAAAAGTGATAAAATGGGTAGTACTTACAACACTAAAACCCTCCTGGAACATAAGTAGGTCCTTCTTTTTCAATTTTTTTATCTTCTTTTTTCTTTTTGATTCCTCGTAACTGCTTCCTCCTCTGTTTTTGAATAGGGGTTGCTTGTCGCAAACTTTCGTCGAGTCTAAGTTTGTTCCTATTTTCCACTCCGAGTACCATGTAATGTCCAGGACTGATATTCATTCTTCTCATAACTTCAAGTTCAGGTTTGAATCCACTGTTAAAGTGGAGAACAGCATCAAACACTGATAGTTTTACTGTTTCAATTCCGGCAAACTTGATTTTCGGGCATCGTTTCCAAATTAGGGAGTGGAGGCACTCATTAACATTCTGAGTTTTTCCGTGGAGGCATTTTTTCAGCATTTCGGGGTTGGTCAACCTTTCATAAATTGGTTTAATATGTTTTAACAGAGGTAATGGAAGTCCTCCTTTATGCTTGTAAGTTATCTGCTTTCCCCGAGCTGCGGCACGTTGATACGAACACCAACTGTCATTTCCCTTTGGGCATTTGGTGTGGAGAGGATGATCATCCTTCGCACTCAAATGGTAAAATGTACTCCAAATTGCTTTGGACATTTCTGAAACTGACCCAGTGTTGTTTCTTAATGCAAGGCCAAAATAGTTTTGCATTTTGTTTATTTTGGCGTCAGATAACTTTCCTTTGCCGCCAATTCCTTTCACTGTTTTCTTCAATTTTCTCAACGCAGTCCCAAGCCTTTTTTGGTAATGCCCAATACACTCTTTTTTTTTAATCTCCTTCCCGTCATATGGGTCTAGTTCACAGACAGCAGAATAGCTCTTGCTATCACCATCGCCATAAAAGTCAACATACTCCAGGCCTCTTGTATCAACGGAACGCTGAAAAATTCTCCCAGCACCGATAGCCTCCATGTTCGCAGAAGAGCCATGGTAATTTATGGCGCAAACGTGATTTGCCTTCCAGCTTTCATATTTTGAAGAGGACTTGTCTTCTCCACTCCATTTGCGGCACCCAATGCAGTCCTTTGAGAGCACTTCTACGTCGAGGACTTCCCCTGTGTCGACAGAAAGCGCTGTAACTACTCCATTTAATGATGAGTAGCCTCGCTTATGCCAGCTTCCGTCCATAGAAACTCCACATTCAGCAGATCCTTTAATTTCAGCAACTCGATGTGCAGCCATACGCATGGTTTCTTCAGCAAGTGGCTTCACGACACGAAGTAGCGCTTTCATGTGTTGATTGTATGGAGTCGGATTTGGTGGCGGAGGCATGTTCATAACACTCATGAACTGAGTCGCTTCTCTGTGGCCACATCCTAACTGCCTCATGGCGTAAACTAGCCGTCTATTCACTTCGTAGAACTGACCAATTTTTTTAGAGCTTTCACAAGGAGCACTAAGATAGTCACAGTTGTGGCATGCCAGGTTCAACTTAATACAGCATCCCATATTTATGTTGACATTGCTTTGTACATACAGATTATTTGCTGAGCAATTTGGGTAGTTTATTACACTGAACAATTCATTGAGACAATCCAGTTCAATAAAAAAACGCTCTCCTAACACGTCATTGTCCGTTTCAGAATCGTTAACATTGCCCAATTTTGTCTTCGATGCAGACGATTGTTCATCATTACTTTCAGTAATACATTCAGGTTTTACCTTTTTATGCTGATTGCCAAGGAACTTCTTTTTTTTTGATCGACTAGAGCGACTCGAAGAACCCATTTTCAATCAAAATAATTTATAAATGCAAAGCGAAGATACACAGATGGGAAGAACAGAAAATAGAACACGCCGGTTAAAAAGTAAACAAACGAAGCTCAAATCAGTTATTTTAACAGTTACATACCGTTGCCAAACAGCCCAAATTAAAAAAAATATTTTAAAATAATTACTTCTTTGCCAAAATTATAATTTTAAAATAAAAATCTAGAAAGTTTAGTTTGTTTGCATTAGGCTTAGATATCGAAACATGAATTTTCTGTGGCAGTATCTCAAGAAAAATCTTTGTAACTCCGGAAATATTCCGAATATTGACAATATCTTAGTATTATTGGAAAGCTGAAAATATGGAGAATCTTTTGAAGCATTAAAAAAAATAGCGATATTTTGGTCGATTTTCGCGATTTCAAGTGTGTATGTATACCTTAATAATAGAATTAAATATGGGTTAATGCATTTTCAGAAGAAATTCCTAACGACAAGTGATAAAGAAAAGCATGCCTCTTCTCCTGTTACGCCACTGATTAAGTGAGTGCCTTTATTTTTCATTTTTTAAAATCTTCAATTTTGAAAACGTTTTCTGAAATTTCCTTTTTTAATAAATTGAATGTTTAAAAAAATCAACTCAACTCAACTATAAAGGTCACTGGTGGAGATCCATTTTTGCTGACGGAGGGATATGAAAAGTTTACTATCTTATATGGCATGAGCGGTTTGAGCGAGGCCGTGGTAGCCTAGCGGTTAGTATGCCGGACTTCCAACCGGAAGTCTGGGTGTTCCATTCCCGACCCGCTGAAGACCCCCCATGTACGCTTGGGGACACGTGTATGTCAAATCCGTGGATCCTGAAGTACCGAGGCAGTTCCGCGAGTACCGGAGAATTTCGCTTCCCTTCACTCTTAAATCAAAAAAGAAAGGTGGCGTAATTGTGGTGGCTCCATCTGGTGACCTCCAAATACATCTTGAACAACGTCGTACTTCCACCGGATGGCGCTCCTTACTGCCTTAATTCGTGCTCGAGCTGCGCAGAGACCCAAGCGGCATTAGAAAGACCAACTGACTATTAGATGAAATCTAACCATTTTGAAATGGAATCGAGAAATAAAAATTCATTTACATCAATCATTTGTAATGATTTTAATAGAATTTCATTCCGAATTCGAAGAAATTAAGTAAAGTATTTGGGTAGAAGTAAGTAAAGTAAGTGATTGCGAAATAATTCTTATTAAATACAAACAAGCGAACAGCCGAATGATTTACTTTTAACAGGATCTCACTTTGCGAGGCCAATAACATGAGCATTTTTATAGCTCATTTTAAGATACACCGCTATACACCGTTAGTTCGTTTGACAATCGTGCTTGTACAAGGACACAAATTTTCCTCAGCCACCAAACCAGCTACCAAAGGCATCAGTTTGCGTTTAGAGCTACCTTGATAGCTGACTATAAATAACTTGGAGAAGATGTTTATTTAAACAAAATTGGTTCCGGTTTATTAAGGACTATTTTCTCTGAATTGTTAAAAATGTTTTTCAGCTGGCAGCACGAAGTTTTTAGTTTGATAATAATTTAAAAAAAAACTGTACTAGCATAAATATCCTTACTGCTTACGTTACGTTTTCCATTGTGCAAACTTTCTTGCCCACTTAAAATATTCAGTCTATGTTTACGTTCCCTGCACAAGCAAAATTATCCTACACACGCTCAAGTTTGTCTGAACAAGCACACACTGTTAAAAAGAACCTGAATTTTCAGTTTGTTTTTTGACTGATTTTAACGGAAGATTTCCGTAGTGCTTCAAAACATGGTTTTTCCTTCCAAAAAAGGAAATATCACGCCTTGAAAATACAAGAACGGAACTTTTCCGTTTTACGGCTGCTGTATTTTCACACAAACGGACGTTACATTTACACACCATTTTTCAACTTCAACGAGCATTCTAATAAATTTGTTGGGTATTTTTTAGGTTTTTTAATTTTGGCTAGTAAAAGTACATGTGTTCTAAGTATGCAAAAAAAAATTTGAAGATATATATGTATTTGCTGTATGTTAAAAAATTTTTTTGAAATTTCGTAACGTGTGTTACCCGAAGAGTAACACACGTAACGAAATTTCAGCATTTTTTTAAACAGACAGCAAATACATATATATCTTGAAAAAAAATTTTGCATACTTAGAACACATGTACTTTTACTAGCCAAAATTAAAACACCTGAAAAATACCCAAGAAGTTTGTTAGAAAGCTCGTTGAAGTTGAAAGATGCTGTATAAATGTAACGCCCATTGCCGTGAAATGACATTTAACCTAATTTGGATTAACGGAGAAAAAATAAATAAAACTTCTGTCAAATCTCGGGAAAATATTATCAGAAACGGAATGTTTCCGGCGACTCTGCTGCCGTACGTTTTCCGTTTTTTAGCTTACTTTCCCGTAAAAGTAAAAAAAATAATAATAAAGCATGAAAGAAGGCTTAATGGTATCGTGAAAATATCGTTAGAAATCAAGAAACGTCAAAAATAAATTAAGTAATTAAATAAAGATTGAAAAATAAAAAATTTGAAAGTAGGGTTTTGAGATGGGGAAAAAGTGTGTCTATCCGTCTGTCGGTCTGTCGGTCTGCCCCCCCTAATAACTTTTGAACGAATTGTCCGATTTGAAAAATTCTTTTTGCATTCGAAAGATCTCGGCGAGGACACCTGATTTCTATATTTTACTTTTTGATTTGAACAATTTTTTGTTCAATTTTGAACAGTTCGAAAAATTTTAACATTATCGCCTATGGGTGAAAATGAAGCAAATTATGTAAACTTGTGGTACAAGATCCAAGTTCCCATGAACAAGTTCACTGGAAGAAGTTCTTGGTGTGCAATATTGATTTGAACAATTTTTGTTCATTTTTGAACCGTTAAAAGAAAATTAACATACCGCCTACGGGGAAATTTCAATCCTATATAATTCCTGATCTAACGGACCGATTTGCTTGGAACAAACTTTATCAGAAAGCTCTTATGACGTAGAACATGTACAAATAGAAAGTACATCCAGAAATAAGAAGCCTATTTTCCTATGAAATGTTTTGATCGGGATTTTCAACAATATTTTTGAATCAATGAATGATTAAATGACTAAGCAAAAGAATGAATGAATAAATGAGTGACTAAATACATGAATGACTTAATAAATGATTGATTGAATGAATATCTATTAACCGTTAAAAAAGTTATATTTGAAGCAATTAGGAACTAAAACTAAACGAGAAAGACAGAGAGAGAGATAGCTAGATTATAAACTTGAATGCGGTGTATACGGGAAAGTAGGCTCGTATAGTTCTAGACGGACCTCCTTGTTTACAGTGTACTTGTCATGTAAATCAAAGCACATATTGTTACGGGTTCATCTTGATTTAAACTATTGACTAACTCGTTGAACAAACAGAGCAATTTCATTACAAGCTATTTGCACTATGCACAGATTCGTAACAATATATAGCCACCTTTACATAATACATGAATTAAACTAATAATTGCATCGTACCTTGCACTATTGAAGTGCATTGAAGTTTCTTGGTCGGTGCATTATTTTAAACAATCTGCTTCTACAAGTACGAGCATTTTGTGTTTATGAAACTTTCAAGAAATGAATAAAATGTTACAAAAAAAGTGGTATTCTACAAGCCATCACTTACCGATTCAATATAAAATAAGCTTGAGAAAGGGAAAAATCACTCTAATTAATTTTCTAATAACTGGCCCTTCTGCTCTAACCACTTATAACAATCAAAACTGATAGAAAATCTCTTCTGTATTCATTTAATTATGTTAAAAAAATAATTCTAATATATTTTTAGAGGGTTCTAAAAATGTCTTACGTAATATTATTGCATAAAAATATTATCATTAGTTTTTATTTAAGCTTCTAACTAATGATTCGGCTGCAAGAATGTGTGCTTCAACACACCGATGTTGAAGACTTCATTAAGCCTCGATAACTGAACGCAAACACTCATTTTATCACCCCTCAACCGCAATTCGAAATTTAATTCCGGAGGGAATTCCAAGCTGTCGGGACACTTTCATAACTTGGCAGTCGTGTTGTCAGCATGTGAGTATTACTTTAAGAAGAATGAAGGAAAAATAACATTTAATTAATGATAACCAAAGGCTTATTTCGTGTCTTTCGACATTGTCACGAGTTGAATTAAAACTTTAGTTAAGCGGCTTTAACCTTTGTGTTAAATCCTTTCCCCCGAGGTGCTTTTATTAGTTGGGCTTCACGCGGAAGAATTTGTGTGATTATAATAATTTTTCTTTTATTTGCAAGTATATGGATGTCAAGAGGAGTAACGCATTATGTATGATAGGGTTTTTTTTTTAAATTTTATGTATTGTTCTTCCAAGTCCATCTAAATGATTATCTTTTGCGATTTAACTTATAACATACACTGTAAAAAAATTAGCATACACTGTTAAAAAGAACCTGAATTTCCAGATTGCTTTTTGACTGATTTTAACGGAAAATTTCCGTAGTGCTCCAATACATGATTTTTCCGTCCAAAAACGGAAATATCACGTCCTGAAAATACGAGAACGGAACTTTTCCGTGTTACGGTAGCTGTATTTTCACAACCTGATTTGGATTCACGGAGAAAAAAGAAATAGAACTTCTGTCAAATCACGGGAAAATATTATCAGAAACGGAATACTTCCGGCAACTCTGCTGCCGTACTTTTTCCGTTATTCTCAGGAGATTTTTTTTACAGTATATGATGAACACTATTTTTGGTGTTCAGTCCGTGTAATGTTGAAAATGATTCATTTTTTTACGTATTTTAAACTCTTTCAAGGGTCTGTCTACACAAATACAGACAGCAAAATGTTTTTTTAGCATATGGTGTTCGTTAACTCCCCTGCGCATCAAAAACTCATTACCATTGCTCATTTAACCCTATTTTCATAGAAATGAATAATCGCAATGAAATTTTTATACGTAATGGAGTCAACACGTTTCACGTGCTAAGAAACATTATAATGTCTATATTTTTTAGACATACACATAAAAAAATGATGTACAGTAAAACCTGTAAAGTTGTAAGTAGGGTAAATTTTGTACCCGTATGTAATTTGTCCGCTATACGAGTAGCCTATTTTTTTGCTTCGCTTTCCATTCTATTTCGTACTCATGATATAATATTTAACCCCTTCAGACCCCAGAACTAAGCACAAACCATTTTGACGCCATTTTTTGCTTCTCAGATTTAAAAAATGATTACAAAACAAAATAACTAAATTTTTTTTTATATTTTAATTAATAATTAGTTTAAATAATAACGAATGCCCATTTTCCATGTTTAAAACGAAGCAAACTATCTGCTTATTAGTTTTAAAAACAATTGGGTGTTTTAGCTTTCAAATGGCACAAACAGTAGTTAATAAACAGTATTTTAAAATGTACCCAATTGGGTACACTCGGAATGAAGAGGTTAAAATAGCCAATTTATCTTGCACTCTGGCTACCTGTACCAGGGCCGTCTCCGAAGTCAACCGTTTCTCCCTTTCTTCCGGGCCTGCTTCAAGATTTGATTGCGCAATCCAAGTGATCCCACTTTCTGCAGCGCTTCATCGTTTCACATCGCATTTTTTTGTTCCATACCGAGCAAAAGTTCTCAAACTTTCGCGGCCTGTACTTCATTTTGCTACATTTACAACAGAATATTAAACACATATAACTATTTTGTTTTTTAAAGCAGAAAAATATCCTGAAATGTTTTAATCTTATTAGATTGCTGATAGGACTTCAGTTAAAACTTACAGTACTTGGTAGCTTTTATTTTTGGAAGTCATTTTTAACAGTAATTATTCAGTAAAGCAGCAATAATTTAAAAGTTAAAATGCAATACTTTTAAGTGAAGTCATCTTTTTAAAAATTATTCTTAGGAAAACAATAAATAAATAGCTATGGAAATAATTATCAACTGTCATTTCAATTTTCCGCATATTTAATTGATGTTTTCATTGTAAGTGTTCTTTTAAACTATAAATAAATATGTTAAAAGATCGAAATTTATATAAAAAAGTATAAATCTATTTTCAAAATATAAAATTCATTTTATTCTTAAATTTTGTAGTAGTAATTTTAAAAATAATTCTTTAGATATTTAAAGTGTTCTACATGACAAAATTTAGAATTTTTCATGTAGAAATATGCAAAAATGCAAAATATGATTTTCATGCAAAAATATGATTTTAAAATTTACATTGTATTGTAGTAATTCAAACAATCCGAAAAATTCAAACATAACTTTAATGAGAGCAAATTGAAATAGAAAATATTGTTTCTAGTTTCAACTAAATTGTAAAATTTCAAGTATTAATTGAATTTACTAAAATTGAAAATTTGTTCACAATTTTTAAAATGATGTTTCATTTTCAAAAAAATATACATAACGCATATAACATTTCAATTTCTTTATTTACAAACATATCAAGTTAGAAAGTAAAATTCATGAATCTAATAATAAGCATACTAACTGGCAGATATAAAAACTTCCCACTTTCCACAAAATTGATTTACATGTAATCACTCTTTTTATAATTTTTCTGTCAAGAGTTAGGTATTTGAGTTTCACAGTTTCAACCAACACTATTTTGTAGCATAAAAAATAAAAACAAAACAACTAAAAAAAAGCATTGTTACAAAAAATTGAGCCACATCAAAAATATACACTTGCATATTATATTTTCAAACATGTAAGATTTAAAATTATCAGTCTTTATCAGTAAATTTTGCTCCTACAAGTTAAAATTGATGTTATATTTCAATTAGTTGGTAAAAATAGATAATTTCCTTTTATTGCTCCTAGAATTATAATCATTTTTTGCTTTTGCATAATCATTAAGAAATATATTAGATATTAATGATAAGCAATACTCAATATGACTTAAAACATAAGTTCCACAATTACATTTAATTAAAAAAATCCATCCCCATAATTTCAATTTTTTCTATTGCAAGCCGTACTATTAAACTCCTTGGCTCAGGAAATTATAAAAATAATTTCTCGTACTCTTTACTTATTAGTTTCCGAAAAAATTGGAAAGCATATACTGATACATCTATCAATATTTTCTTGGGAAATTTTAGTGTGCCTCTATCAGTCAGTAAAAAAAGTTGATAAATATCCGGACTCTCCAATTCCAATGTTTCGTCAGATATTAGCATAGAAATGCAATCTAAACAATGCACCTTATGGGATAAGCCTACATAACCTGGTATGTAAACTAAAACTGACATTTCATCATTTTTAACTTTATCATCAACATTGCAGTTGAATCCACCATAGAAGTGTTCTGGTATTTCCACTTCGGAATTGGCAGTTAATTCTCCTCAATTGAAATTCTTTAAATTAAACTCTCCATTTTTTTTCCGAATGTAAACTTATTAGCTAAGTATCTTCAATTTCCTCTCTGCTTCCATAACTTGAACACAAGAGACATTATAGTTTGCCGCGCTCATTTGTCGGTATTGTCCAAACCTAGCCTCTAGAGAATCTGTCTGAAATTTACCTAATAATACATAGCTTGGACCAAAAGAGTCGAATACATATTTCACTAGTTCAATTAAAGTCTTTGTAGTAATCCTTTAAGCGAAAAAGGTTTCCTTTGTTAACATGCCACCCTTGCCAGGTAGACCATGCATTTTTCTTTCCTCTGCTTTCATTTGAAACAATTTACCCCATGTTGTCAGCCACATATTAAATTTTTCTAAAAATAGAAAATTGTCAGAGATGGGAGTTGAGAAATATTCATTAAAATGCTTGACCTTTGAAGGATGTTTAACATTTACAACCTTCCACCAATTAGATATCTGATTAATAAATGTTTTGGTTTCTATTACATGTTCACCTAAATTTAAATTTAACTCTAACGCAACAGAATTGGTGTCATGAAACAAATTTAAGGCATACTTAGCATTTTGCCTTTCGATTGAATTTGGACAAAGAACTTTATGTGAGAGTTTTGGAGCTATTTTAACAATATTATTTTTCTCTTTCTTATAAATTTCCAATCTGGCGCCCGAGGTACAGGGCCCATCTGATCCCCCCCCCCTCCCCCAGTTACGTCCCTGGCCGCACACCTCGCCAGCTAGCTCGTATGCCATCCGCGCGCAGTGAAGGAACATGGGATCACTTGCATGACTCATCCTAGCGATTCGCTTGCTTGCAGCAGGCCCGGAAGAAAGGGAGAAAATGTTGACTTCGGAAACGGCCTGCCTGTACCGAGTAAATTATTCAGTGTTCGGGCGCGTTGAACTGGATGTTAGCAAAACAAATGTTCCTGCCCTAATCTTCTGTGCTGCACAACGTACTATTGTGCAATGCGAATTACTAAATACGTTAGAGAAAATTGTTGCAAAACTTTCCTTTCTATATATCATACTATCGGTGTATAATAGTGGTGGATTGCGCAACGGCAACCCTATGTGGGACCACCGTTATTCACGCGGGGAAATTATGCCCTTTCTCCTCCTCTCAGGGAGCAAAAACCAATGAAGTAAGCCGACACAGATCAGTGATTCTACATAATTAAGGAACACGGCTGTCGTGTTGCGCACACTGATTGGATGTCATTTATTCCAGCGGTTCCCAAACTTTTTTGATCATGAAACCGGTTCACATTTACTTTGAGAAACCCCCATTAGTGTTCACATTGAAAATCAAATTTAAAGATCTAAGCAAATCTTCTTCGAAGCTCCCGTGGGAAATAAATTTAAAACTACTTATTTGAAATTAAAGGTTTTATTTAGTATTGTAAAATTTTAATTTGGAAAGCTCCCTTCATGTTTATCTTGCTCCTACACCCCAAGGAAAAAATGCCAATTAATTATCCTGGATTTCGAAGTCATCTAAAAAATTGAAAAATGGTGACCATTGGTTATCCTTCTGAATTACCTTTGTAACTTATTTTTAAGTTATCAGGATGTCAATGAAAAACACTTTTGTATTTGAAATTAGGAATAAATTGCAAATTTTTTGTAATGTATTACTCTTGTCACTGTATTGTTAGTAATGACCCTAAAGGTAAGAGGTTTTATCGCACATAGTTGGATTCATAGATCTGGAGTAGAGTCCAATCTAGATCTGAATTTGTGTTTAATATGCACCGGCCAAAAAATTGGAGCGATATGCTACTGCAAAGGGGAGATGGATTAATATAGCTCACTTAAATACGGGTTTTCATTTTTTTTCCTAACTTGAAACAAAAATTCATTGCGTGAAATATTGCAATATAATGAAAAGATAGTTTCAGGTAATATAAACCTAAAATTATGTTAGTTTATCAAAAATCTTATTAGTGAAGCATACTATTCAGCATGGAGAGCCTTTTTTTGTATTTATGATTGCAACCACTTCAAGTTATGACACTGAATGTCAAAAATTGAGGTTCATTACCTTGTTAAATGAACTCTATTTTTTTAATATTTTCACACACACTAAAAACTTCAGTCTTAACAAAATAATGTTAAAATGTAGATTTTAAATTAGTAGTTTCAAAACGGGCAAAAAATACATGAGTCTGTTTTATCTATACTAACAATTAAATATCTAACATTAATGTTTCCATTACACTTAATAAAAATCATTGAATTTTCTAATTAATAAATCAAAAATAAAATGCAGTGTTCCACCGATAAAATCATATTTTGTATACCATTTCTGGTCCAAAACATTTTCTGAACATACTTACTGATGATATTTTGTTATAATAATAAACTGCCGATGGAACCCCTGCCATCCTTCTGCGGAACCCACTTTGGAAACCGCGGATTTATTCTATGCTTAAAAATTATTTTCGTTCAGAGAGCCATGATTTGTCGACGGGGGTGTGACGTATTTGATTCTCCTTCACATGTCTCATTCTTGGCGACCTTATTTCGTTATAATAAAAGGACTCGCTCGCGGAAGTAGGAAAGAAATATATTCGCTATTACCATTGAAAGTATTTTCCAAAAATCTTGGTTTAAAGGCAAAAACTTTTATCACACCAAGAAAGCAATAAGTAGCAGAATCGTACAACCCCGCGAACCTAAGCACGCCAAAGAGACCATTATCTCGATGCCTCACACTTAGCATCATTCAAGTGGCAATTAGAATCTCATATTTGAGATGCTGTATTATTGTATACTTTAATCCGAAATTGGAATCTTCTACAATAACTTTCTACACGTCACACATTAAATCGTTCCCTTCATAATGAAAAATTATTTGAAATTCAAAGCTGTTCCAACATTATTAATCACTACTTTGACATTAATATAAAAATCAATAAAACGGTAAAACAGTAGCAAAGCTTGCAAAACAGTTTGTAAGTCTTGTTATGTATTTTCTGTTCTGATAAATGGCTTTTACTTAAAGTTGACCACCTGTCTAAATTGACCACTAAAGTGCTGCACCGCAAGTGGTCAATTTACAAAGGTTACACAGGTTTCACTGTACATGTATATTAATACGTGTGTATAATTTAAGCATAAAAATGGAAACATGTGTTCAGCCCCCTTCCTTCTAGGATTACACAAGTGCGCCCATGAAAGTAATTGAATTGAGAGCAAAAACTTCTAATAGGAATAATATTTACTTTCTGTAACAGGCTGATAACAAACTTAGAGGGAGGGGAAAAAAAAGGTTTCACACAATTCAGTCAAAAAAGATTCAAAGAAATAATTTCCACGATTTAAATGAGAAATAAGTTCAAAAAATACAAAAAGGTAAAATATATATTTTATATATTTCCGTCGTTATGCTTTTATCTTCTACGATAAACGGACAATTGAAGCAAGAAATAGAAAACAATTTGAATTTCAGCGACTAAATTAAGCCCTCTTTTCAGACTCGAGAAAAGAAATCGCGAATTATTCAATATTGTTTCCCCCTAAAGATTAAACTACCGCCAAAAGTTCAACAGATATTTCAGATTTTCGCGATGATATGTTTTCGTTTTTCACCTTACGTTTTTAGAGTTCTGATTTCGCGATTTGAAAGAGGAATATAAAATGAAGCTTTTTAAATGTTACCTACACGGGGTCAAAAGTTTTTTCTTAATCAAAGATGCTTCTTAAACGGATTGATTTTTTCATTATAACATTAGATTAACTCTTGTAAAATTAAACAAGTTTTCTAAACAAAGAGAAACTAACTTCTTCAGCATTAAAATTTTTTAAATATTTTTTATAATGCTTTAAAGGTACAATTATTCACAAAAGTTGAATTTCATTAAAAACATACGCTAACGCATTTCGTGGACAAAATTTATTTTGCAAGTTATTTTTTTTTTTTTTTTTTTTTTTTTTTTTTACGCTCATGAAAATTTGTAGGGTCTTCTGACCTTAATATAAAGCAGATAAGTTTTTTAATTTAAATGTAATTTTTTTTTAGTATTATTCTCCCTATTCCCCCGGGAATTTAAAAATAAACTTATCTCAATTGCCAGAGAATGATGTAATATTCGAAGCGCCGCGCAACACCAGGCACATCAGCTAGTATACAATAAATCCAGTTTAACCGTTAGTGAGGAAGTATATTTGAGATCTGTGTAACCCTTTCAGCGCCGTCAATTTGCTGCGAATTATTTTAAACAAAATTTTTCAGGAGTTAAAAGAGGTGTTCAAATTTCAAAATGCTTGACCCTGCAGTCCCAGAGACAGTTCCGATGGTACCGGAGAAAGGAGAATTTTCCTTCCCTCCAGTCTTTGGTAAAAAAGTAAGGTGACGTATTTGTAGGGGCGCCAACTGGTGTCATCCAAACACATAATGTTCCAAGTCGTACTTCCACCATTGTGGTGCTCATCTATTAACGAAAGGCGCTCCTTACTGCCTTCATTCCTGGTCGCTCTGTGAAGGGGAGTTTGGATACGCAGGTGGCATTAGAAACAACAAAAATAACAGCATCAGATGAAGTACCACTTTGTAGTACTTTGAAAATATGTAAACGCTTAAAAATTCATAAAAAACCAAAAATTCATTTTTTTAAATCAGGGGTTTTAAAAGTACAATTTTTAGAGATCTGGAGTGGAGCCGAAGCAAATTAATTGATTGTACTTCACAGCTCCGATTTTTTTTCTAAATTTTCATGAGATAAAAAATGAGCCAAAAATAAATAAAAGAGATAAGAAATATAATATATTAAAATGAATCGGAGTACGGGGGGGAGCCAGAACAAGTACGTAGAAGCCACTCAAAAAATTGGACGCTCCAGATCGCTGATAACGTCGACAGGATGGCTTAGTGGTAAGACGCAGTTCTCGTACACCCAAGATCGCAGGTTCAAACCTGGCCCAATTCGGTGGATTTTCAAGATGCAAAACATCGTCTGCGCCCATGTCGTATGATTATGCGGCATGTTAAAGATCCCAAGAGTATCCGTTTGGCTTGGATACTCTCGGCTAAATTAAATACCTAGTGCAGTTCGCATTAAATGAGAGCTCAGGTGTCGCCATCTAGGGGTAACTGAACGTCTAAATTATCAGTGGCAATGGCATTCCCCGACAGTGGTGCTACTTGAAAAAAATTGGGTGCCGATTACCAGGGTACGCATTAGGTCTGCAATGGCTAGTGATCATACGCAGCCCCATTGGAAAGAAAAAGACAAAAAAAAAAAAGATCGCTGATAACATAGTGTACCGTACATAACAGGTACGTGAATTCAGAATTTTCCGAAGAGGAGGCAAGCGGTGTGTTTTCATTGCACATTATAGGTAAAAAACAACAAAATACATAAAAACATGTATAAATTCAATGTAATTTCTAAACGTTTGGAGGTCAATTGAACCGCCCCCCTACCCGCTCCCGATCGCTCAAATGATGGGCCTGGTATAAGAGTACCCGAGTAAAGAGTACCACTTTAAAAGTACTTGGTGTAAAACTACCCTGATTCGTTTTATTTATTTATTTGTTTATTTTACTTTCTGTTTCTCTGTAATTTAGCTTTCGAACCTTGTACATTGTTCCACACAAAAAGCCAACATTATCCAAATTTTCTTCAAAACAACTCCTGAAAAGAGAACTATTTTTAATATTTAAGATATTAAATGACTTTAAAACTATTCTAAGAATACTTATTTATCCAAATGAAAAGAAAACAGCCCGTAATTTGATGCTCAAAGTATTCTTCTTTCCACCAAAGAAATGAAAGGTGAAAAAAAACCCGACATCACCAAAATAGTAGTAATCGAATATGAGGAGTACAATAGCCGCCATTCTTTAAGAGAACCGATCACTATTAAGTTTCCAAATACAGTCCTTCGGGCGTTTTAAAGCGAGTTTCCATCTAAATGTTCAAAATACGAAAATGAAGCTATTAAAGTTGGAATTAATCTACAGCTCAATCGCTGTCTTGAGAAATAAAAGCATGAATATTAAATGTTAATAACTTTTCCTTTTGAATTTGAATAAAGGAATAAACATTGAAGTCGAACGCTAGCCCGTTTCTTTTAAAATACAAACAAGAAGTTCCGTCTAGAACTATACGAGCCTACTTTCCCGTATACACCAAACTCAAATTTATAATCTAGCTATCTCTTTCTCTCTCTTTCTTATTTATCTTTAGTTCTAATTATTGAAAATATACCTTTTTCAACGGATAATACATATTCATTCACTCACTCATTCATTCTTTCATTTATTCAGCCATGCATTTATTCATTCATTCGTTACCTCATTCAAGTGTTTATTCATTCATTTACGCATTCATGTATTTATTCACTCATTTATTTATATTTTCATTTATTCAATAATTTATTCATTCATTCTTTTCCTCATTCATTTATTCATTGATTTATTCTTTCACTCTTTCATTTATTCATTCATTCATTATTTCACTCATTGAGTCACTGAGAAATATCCTTGAAAATCCCGATCAAAAAATTTCATAGCAAAATAGGCTCGTAAGTTCTGGATAAACTTTCTATTTCTACATGTTCTACGTTATAAGAGCTTTCCGATAAAGTTTGTTCCAAGCAAATCGGTCCGTTAGATCAGGATTTATATAGGGTTGAAATTTCCCCGTAAGCTCTGTGTTAATTTTTTGAACTGTTCAAAAATGAACAAAAACTGTTCAAACCAATATTTCACGCCGAGAACTCCTTTCAATAAGCTTGCAACAGGAACTTGTGCCCAGAGTTTACAGAATTTGCTTCAATTTTGTCCATAGGCGCTAATGTTAAAATTTTTTGAACTGTTCAAAATTGAACAAAAAATTGTTCAAATCAAAAAGTAAAATATAGAAATGAGATGTCCTCGCCGAGATCTTTCGAATGCAAAAAGAATTTTTCCAATCGGACAATTCGTTCAAAAGTTATTAGGGGGGGACAGACCGACAGACAGACCGACAGACAGACCGACAGACAGACAGACCGACAGACCGACAGACACACTTTTTCCCCTTCTCAATACCCTACTTTCAAATTTTTTATTTTTCAATCTTTATTTAATTACTTCACTTATTTTTGACTTTTCTTGATTTTTAACGATATTTTCACGATACATTAAGCCTTCTTTCATGCTTTATTATTATTTATTTTTACTTTTACGGGAAAGTAGGCTAAAAAGGATCGAAGAAATAGCTATTACAATGGGCTATTTAAGAAATTCTTTCATTAGAAGTTATTTTTCATTTAACACAAAAAGGAACCTTTTTTTTTTTTTTTCATTGGTAAGACATTTTGTTTTGAACATTAAAATGCTAGAGTGATTCAATTCAATTGTCAGAGTTTTTTTTTTTTTGTAAACCTTTTCTTCTTTTCAGTAAATTTCCAATTGCATGACGTACTCGGTTCTCAGCGTATATATGCATATACAGTGAAACCTATGTAAGTTGATCACTAGCGGTGCAGCACTTCAGTGGTCAGCTTTGACGAGTGGTCAACTTATAGAGGATAGGGATTTTTTTTTTGTCATTTCATAAACTATGCCTTTATTCATTTGTAATTATTAATTAAAATATAACATGTATTAACGTTACTTTAAAATTAGTAATTATTTCACAATATTTTTTCACAATAAACTAAAATCTCATTAGATAAATTTAAGTTGAGTACCGTCAAACGGGGTGACTAAGTTCCATACGGGGTGACTCGGTGCCATCCTGGGTTTTCGAACTCAAGCGGCCGACGGCGGCAGAGGAACTAACCGATCGGAAAAGGAAAACTACCACTAGGTAGCGGGATAGTAGGACTATTTAAATTGGGGTACTACACCAATCAAGTTATAACATAAATTGTATCCTACCATTGTTTGTGTCTACGTGGACTTGTGGAGTTGTGATCTGGAAAAGAAGTGTGGTCTGGTAATCATATTTCAGAAGCAAGCAGTAAAACGATAAGTTCATTTTTTTTTTGTTACCAAACTATCAAAGAAATTCGACACGCTTTGACGTTTCAAAATGATTTTTTGTTAAATTAAAGTTATTCCCTTAATTCAATTGTCGATGAAGTGTGGGGTGACTAGGTGCCATCTTATTTTGCAGTGTTTTGGTCATTTTCAAGTTTCTGGAGTGACATTGATGTCCTAGATGTTGACCACCTATCTACAACAGTCTCTGGTCAACCGTTGACAGGCAGTGAATCAGTCACTGACGCAAAAAACACTGGTCCTGTGCAAGGTGACTTTGTTTTAGCAAAATATAAAAGAAAAATGCACCCGGGTCAAATGATTTCTGATTTCGACAGTAGCAACGAGGCCTGTGTGAAATGCCTGAAGAAAAGTGGACAATTCTGGAAGATGCCTACCACCCCTGATGTTTTGTGGTACGAAAAGAAACAAATCCTGAAGAAGATTTCTCCTCCCGAACCTCTACTAAATCCCGACAAATTTCAGGTTATTCTAAATTCGGATTGACGGAAGAGAGATTTTCTATCTCAAATTTGTAGTTTGTGTTTCGTTTAATAAATTGAGTTATTTTGAAAAACATTTTGAAGAGTTTCTTTAACAAATAGCATTTTTTCATATGTATGGCCTTTTTTATTTTAAAATTTGAAGGTATACTCATAAAAAAAATAACTTATAATAGCTAAAACGACAAGGAGATGAATTCTGAAGGGTGAGAAGTTGCCAGCGATCGTTTCTAACAGATTTAAGAGGAGGAAACATGCGTGGCATTTAGTCACCCCCATGTGCGGGGTGAGTAAGTGCCAAGAAGAAAAAATTATATCTCCCCTCCATGATATCATAGAATCATTTTTAATATGTGAATTGAAATCTAAGATGTGTAATTATGTTGCATTAAATACTCAACCCGATAGGTGAAAAATGAGAGGAAATATGACACGAAAACGTCAAAAAGTGGCACGTAGTCACCCCGTTTGACGGAACCTTACAATGTATCCTATGCAACTTAAAAACTAAAGCATTTAGTTAAAATGAAGACAAATATTTTATTAATTATGTAAGTTACTAATATGACAGTAAAGTTTTCCTAAAAATGTATTTTTTTTCGAAATGGCTAGATCAATTCAAAGAAACGTAGTTTAAGAATAAGAGAGTGTTCATAGTAGTTTCCCATTTGGTTGACATACAGAGAAGCTTAGGCAAACTTTATACTGGTGTTTTATCCATCCAGACAAATACTTGTCTAACATTATAGCCTAAAAAATATCCTGGAGAATAATTTTTTTTTTTTATCTTTGCAAAAAGATATAAACATATAAACATAGGGTAACAGTTAGGCGTTCAACTTACAAAGGTTTTTCTTTAATACTCCCAACCAATTTGGCTTACATAAGTGGTCAATGTAGGCAGGTGATCAAGTTACAAAGCTTTATCTACGTTATATATAGAGCTAAATCCGTTGCTGACAAAAATGGTCAACTTTACAGGTTTTACTGTACATGTAGAATTTTGCACTCTAAAATATTCGAATGATCCAGTTCAGCGTTCGGTGACAGTTATCGGTAAAAGGTAAATAATTAATTCGGACCAATTAGTTACTGTTTTATAAATTTAAAGAACAATATGAAGGCATAATTATTATAGTAGATAGATAATTATTACAATAGCTAGTATTAGATAATAAATTGAAATTATAGGGGTTCTAGTAGAAACGTTGTTTCACTCAAAAGTAATAGGAAATAATAGTTATTTTCTCTTTCACCACAAGTGGTTTCGTGTTTCTAAAAAATATGCTCACTATGTTAATAAAAAATAACTAATATCGGGAGTTTTTTCTACTACAGCTACTGACATAAAAAGACACAAGATAATTTTAAAAAACAAAATTAACTCATCTGCGATTTTTTTTTCCAAATATTGTCTCCACCCTTTTTTGAAGATTCTGTGAGGTTATAACGCAATAAACACTCTTCTCTAGGCGATTTTCGAAATAAAAAGTCCTCCGGATGTGCCAGTCTCTGCAGTGTTTCATCACACCAAATAAAAACAAAAATCATCGTAAAATTTTAGTACAAAAATTACAGACACTTGTTTCGAGGTTACGTTTTCTTCAATGCAAAGGGGTGCGTATCTAGAGGAAAAGCATCCAATTAAGGCCAATAAAGGGTTTCCTAGTGACCTCGAAATACGCGTCTGTAATTTTTGCAAATTCTTGCTTAATTTTGCGTTGATTTTTCGTTTTACTTTGTCTTACTTGGATTCATTTTTTTTCACCAAATAAAAGGTTTAGATATATTTCCTAAATTCCATTCCAACTATCTATATTGGTACATTATTTATTATTTCTCTAACCTGTTTTTTTGTCGGTCAGCGGGATCTTCCTTATTCCTTTATCAAATTCCGTGATTTACCCTTCTTTTCAAAGCTTATCGTGCCGGTTAAAGACGAAAAATAGTCCCATGCTCTCAAAATTAACCACTTCTTTTAAATTTGAGATTAAAAATCATCTAAGAAGAGGCCCTTGAATGGATGCTAAATGAGTGTTGTCTATGCTGGCGCCATCTGTTATCAAGTAAACAAACAAGAAACTCTTCTGTTTTTATTGTGTAGCAAATTGGACAGTTTTAGCTGCGTCTGTGTCTTAAAATTGTTCAATCGTTAGGCTCTACACATTCATTTATTTTATGAATCTGTAGAGCCTAATCAACCAACAGTTACTATATTTTAAGTAGAAGAAATGTTTCGTTATTGTATTTTAATGCAACGAATACTAATAATAAAACAATTATCATTATTATTGTGATTATTTTAATATTTTGAATATCTAAATAATAGGGGGGAGTTGTAACAGCTGTTTGTAATGCCGTGTTCGATGACATGCCTTCTTCTGCACCGACACCCGTTTACTTTTTTCTATTCTTCTTTATAAGATCGTTTCTCCCAAATTTTTAAAGAATGGAATGACGCACAAAGCTATTTGATGCGCAGTACGGAATTCCGCACGGGTCGACTAGTTAAAATACATTTGCTAAGTGTAGGTATTCTTCTACAGTGCACACTTGTCACAAAAAAAAAAAAAATATTATGTTTAAAACCAAAAGTACATTATTCCTTGTTGGATTTATATTACTCACGAGGGAGCTTTTATACCACCTTAACAGGGACTGCTTTTTTCTTACTAATTTAACTATTCCAGGAATTTTTAAACCAATCGGAAGTATTTGATCCGCATTTGTTTATCCGTAATAGGAAATATAGCAGAAGTTGTTTACACGAAAAATGTTGAACTCTTCTTCTAAACAATGCCAAATCATCTAACAGATAAAAATCTAACTTTTATTGCATCTGGGATATTTTTAAGGGCTGGATAATACTGCGCTGGAAAAAAACACTTTTGATATACGTTTGGTCTACAGCCAAAAGTTACGTTTAAATAAATATTTGGGTAATATATAAATTTGTCTATAGAATTGAACCGAATATTCTATTGTTCTCGAAGCATTTTCAGTGTCATGGAAATTCAATCTGAGCCTCTGATTAGTAGGCTGAACCCTCTCCAATGATAATTAGGAAATGAACTAAACTGCGTGCAAATAGAAACTTCTGTTCACTTTTGCAGAAAATTAAACAGCGCGATTGATTCTCCTATTAGAGTTTGGAAACATAGTAAAAGGAAATAATCAAGCAAAGGGCTAATGTTAATATAATAAAACTTATTTGAGACAATATAAATTTAATATTATTCAATGCTAACGATGACAGCGAATAACAGCTCATTCAATTACATTGAGCTAACGTAAAGCTTTCTTTGCTTTTTATCGAGCGCTTCCTTCTTTTCGTTACTGAAAAGTTAATGGTGAATAAAATTTTACTTAAATACACTTTTCCTTAAATCTTTTTAGACTTATTTTTAGCGAGTTAATTATGTTTAGCAACAGGTTGTTCTGTTTAAATGTTTCAATGAGCGATAATCTCTCCTCAGTGTGACTGATAAGACCACTGAGTTAACTATTTAATTTACTACATTTGATTGTTGTTTCTAATGCCAGTTGGATATCCAAGCTCCCCAAAGCAGATCGACCAGGAACGAAGGCAGTTATAGATGAGCACCACAACGGTGGAAGTACAACCTGGTTCATTATATAGTTGGAAGACACCAGATGGCGCCATCACAAACACGCCGCCATCTTTTTCGACCCAAGAGTGATGGGAAATTCTCCACCCTCCGGTACCCTCGGGACTTCAGGGTCCACGGATTTTACATGCGCGCATCCAAGATGTGTACGTGGTGGGTCTTCAGCGGGTCGGGTGTCGAACACCCGATCTTCCAGTTGGATGCCCGACATCCTAACCACTAGGCTACCACAGCCCCTGAGGGATGCATTTGCAACGCATATTATACATAAATGTTATCTGTCTGTGCTCCTTCCCTTGTAAAGAAAATAGAAATGAAAACTTTCATACCACTGTATTGGTTTTGAATAAATTAGAAAAACAAACACTCACTTTCAATTTAATCAAGAGCTCGAAGCGCTAATGCAATGGTTCCTAACCTTTTTCAGGTCATTTTTAAAAGTTAAAAAGCCCGCGACCTCATTGCAAATTTGTTTATTTTGGTGATCTTAAGAATTGTGAAACAAACAACTTTACAAGATTCATAAGGATAGAATGAAGGAACAAATTTACAGTGGAGTTGCAAGAACTAAATAAGAACACTTTTAAGAACTTATACGGTAAACATTGATGAGAAACTACGGTTGCGGCGACACGGTAAACACAGACAGTAGTAGCAACAACTACTGTCTGATTTGATACAAGATCATAAAGTAGAAGAAGAATTTTTTCGATGTTTTTACTGAAACAGAAATCCCAAATCATGTGAAATTGAAACCCCAAAATGGATTTGTATTAAAACCTGCATTCCATTTAATTAAAAACAGTTACTCAAGTGGCTGATTTAAAAAAAACTATTTTGATGAAAATTGTATTTGTAATAATTACTTTTAATAGCCTACTTTCCCGTTCAAGGAAAAAAAAAGAATGAAAGTAGGCTGAATGTATCATAAAAATATCGCTAAAAATAAGAAAAAGTCAAGTAATTAAATATTGAAAAAAAAACTTGGAATCAGGGTTTTGAGTTGGGGAAAAATGTGTGTATGTTGGTCTGTCGTCTCCCCCCCCCCCCCCATAATAACTTCTGAAGGATTAGTCCACTTCAAAAGTTTTTTTTTTTTTTTTTTTGTATTCGAAAGCTCTTGGCGAGGACACTCATTTTCATATCTCACTTTAGATTTGAACAACTTTTCTTTCAATTTTTACCACAAAATTCAGGAAAATTTGAACATTAGCGCCTATAGGCAGAAAACTCTGTAAACTCTGGGCATAAGTTTCAAGTGTCTATGGACAAGCGTATTAGAAGGAGCTTTCGGCGGGTAATATTTTTTTATTTGAACAATTTTTGTCCATTTTTCAACACTTCAAAAAAAATTAACATAGCACATTTGGGGAAATTACAATCCTACAAAAATCCTGATCTAACAGACGGATTTGCTTGGAACATACTTTATTGGAAAGATGTTACGACGTAGAACATGTACAGATACGAAGTTTAACCAGAACTAAACGAGCCTATTTTCCCACAAAACGCTTTGATATTGCTTTTTAAGGATATTTCTGGAGGAATTAATGAGTGATTAAACGAATGATTGAATGAATATGTATGAACCAATGAAAGAGCTATATTTGAAGTAATTAAGAACTAAAGCTAAATGAAAGAGGGGGATAGATCGATCGTCGCGGAAAGGATATTTATGTTTGTGTGGAAGTATTACGGCAGCGGGGCTTCACCTCGTAATAAAAGAAAAAAAATTGATGCTTTTGTTTTCCATGTAGCTGTTCTAAAACTTACTAATATTATGTATTTTAAGGGGTCTGCCTGCACCAAAAAGACGAGTTTTGCGAAAAAAATCGATATTTTTTTTATTTTATATTTAAAAAGAATATGTATTTAAGATTTCAAAAAAGTTTGGTTCTTGTTTCTACGATATATAGAAACGAAGTTACACGCAATTAAGTTATCCAGAAGTCGCATCGCGAGCACATAAAAGTGGAATTTAAAATGCGTTTTCTGAAAAACTACTTTTTTCGATATCTTTGTTCACGGCAAATCTCATAACTCGAAACGTTTTATACCCATTACTGTGATTTTTTAAAGTATTGTTTCACACATTGCTATCTGTGTTTTGAACTAAAAGCTAAGCTCTATGTAAGTATTTAAAAAAATTACAGGCATTTATTTGTGAAATATTGTGTTTGTTTCGGTAAAAAACGTATGAATTTCAACAAAACTGCTATATTTTTCTCAATTTTGGACCTATTATAAAACTTTTAGTTCAGAACACAGTTAAGTAATATAGAAACATATATTAATAAGGATTTTAAAATATATCGAGTTAAAGTGAGTATAGAGTGTTTGGCGTAAACTGTAAAATTCGCCTATTTTTTGCTAAAATGTCCCAATTTTTCAAAATTTTATAAAAATATAGCTATTATTTTGTTTGTTTTCTTAATTTTAATTACTTTTTAACTTAAAAAAATATGCATTTAGTAATTATTTCATTTTTTTGAAAAAAAAAGCCTCCGAACGTAGGCAGACCCCTTAAAATTGTGAGTAACGTCGCGACACCAAATGGGCGCTAATGCAAATCAACAAACTTACGAAACGTTCATTAGAACAAAAGTAACCCGTCACCGCACTTAATACCTCACTTTATATTATATTAGACCATTTTAATTTCAAACGGTTATTTTTATTTGACATTGTACTTCACAAACAATCTGACTGACTCATATGTATATATGATACGGCGAATGTCCGAAATTGGAGAATGTCGACATTCTCCAGTCTGATAGATGGTAAATGTCGACATTTTCCGATTTCGGACATTCGCCGTAACATATATATTTTGAAAATAGGTTAACTGAAACCTTAAGATTAGTATTAGTTTGCTGGGACATTCATTTAATTGATTATATTTTCTCTTTTTTTTTCTTTTTTTTTTTTTTTTTTTGCTCCTGACATTTGTTCTTTGAATTATAAACAGTGAGAAGTGTATTGAGTATTGTTCAAATATTGTAGATTGTAAATGTAGGTAGTAGTACGAAAATATGACGAATGAAGACTTCTAAAAAAGAGCTTCCGATCTACATCGAAAGAAAAAGAAAAAAAATTAACCCTACACTGCGAAAAAACGTTTTGCAGTAGTTGTCGATTTTGTGAGAAAAGATTAATATGGGGCCAATTTTACAAGATTTAGGGTAGACTATATTAACTAATATGATCTTACATGCAAAAAAATAAAACGAAAGAATGCGCCAATTGTTAAAAATAATACAAAACAAGGGCTTAATGAACGAAAATAGAGGGGTTGTTTAAAAACAACACGGTGCAGTGTAGGGTTAACTATTTTCAAAAAATATTTGCTGATAACGCTAAAACTCATCAATAGCTACTAAATAAGGAAAAGTAAGAAAACCGGTTGACAAACAGAGGAGAAAATAATACTTAACTGTTTTGTGTTTGCTTATTTATATATATATATATAAAATATATGTACCAATTTTTAGGACCAGTAATGAAAATTTAGCTGTTCAAAAGTACATAAACTAGCAGTCTAAAAATAATAGATAAAAATAAAACGATCATGATAAATACTTTTTATACGCATTTTCTACTGCATACATCAATGTTTTTCTGCAGAAATAACACAAACACTTGAATTTTAAAAGGCTAATGGGATAGTTTACTAATCTTATGTAAACATAGACACAAAACAAGTGGTACTCTCTTTTGTTTTAACATTGGAAAATGGGCGATTGATCAAAACAAAAATAAACCAGCCCGAAAAATTCTAAACAATCCAAAGAATTCCCCGAATCGAATGTGAAAGCAAACCAATTTATCGTTTGTTGCACCCAAAGATAGCGAGATAAACACATTTCTCTCGAGTGTCAACCACTTGTGTATCCTTTCCCTACTAAAACCCGATCTCCAGACAAAGGAGATAGAATAAGATGTAATGCAATTCCCTATCAAGAGGGAAGAAAACGATTTTTCGTATCGATGTCCTCCTAAAACCTGGGAAAAACCTCTTTGATTTAAATAGATCCTTCGCGTTTCACAACTTGTTTGGTCGACTGCCAGCAACAATTCATGTTTTATTCAAGTCGCATCAGTCTTGTTAGTGAAAGGTAATTTAACACCTTGTACGTTTCAACAGGAAAAGTAATCAATCAATAAATAAAGACGCACTTATGGAAACATAAATATTAAATTTACGAATTGGAGAAGCGATATAATTGAAGGATCCACTGGAAAAACGACCTAAGTCACATACTACATGATGAACTTTGCTTTATGCTTTATTATAAATTATGTATTATAAATGAATATAAATTATGTATTTGAATTTGGGTGTTACGGGAAAGTAGGCTCGTAGAGTTAAAATTAACATTTATGTTATAAAATGAATGAATAAAACATAAAGCACAGTTCATCAAGTAGTATGTGACTTAGGTCGTTTTTCCAGTGGACTCTTTAAGTGTTTATGCTGTAAAAATGTGTCTTAATTTTAGCTAAAATAGTTTAACCCCTTGAAGCACGAGTTTTATTTTTACTTTTTTTTTTTTTTTTTTAACGGAAAAACTGGTAAAATATGATCGAGGTTTTTTTTTTCGGAAAAACTGGGAAAATATGATCGAGGTTTTTTTTTTTTTTTTTTTTTTTTCGGAAAAACTGGGAAAATATGATCGAGGTTTTTTTTTTTTTTTCCGGAAAACTGGGAAAATATGATCGAGGGTTTTTTTTTTCGGAAAAACTGGGAAAATATGATCGAGGTTTTTTTTTTTTTTTTGACAGAAAATGAATGTGTAAAAATTGTATTGTATAAAAACTGTTTTTGGCAATTTCAGTTGTAGGCGGTGACTAGAGAGCGGTGGTGGGGTAAATGTTATATTAAAAAAATATCGTACAAGCAAAAGTGCAAACGGATCTCAGACGGGCATTAGAAATTAAGTAACGTGAGATACAATATTGCCCGTGTGAGGCACGAGCATGTGCAAATTTACCTGTTACTTTCGCCCTATTCGGGTAAATGTGTTAAGTGGTTAACTTCCTTTCTTTAGGCTCGCAAACTTCAAACTCAACCCATCTATAAATTTTTTGAAAAAGTAAGAAAATCTGTTGGCAAACAGGGGAGAAAATGGTACTCCATTGTTTTGTCCTTACCTATTTATTTATAGATAAAATGTGTAAATTTAAGATGACCAGTTCAATAAGTTTGTGTTTTAATGCAAGGAAATTTAATTCACTTCATGTATTTTTTATCTTGCATAAAAACAAATTTTTTTATCTTGCATAAATGACATTATTTCTATCGATTCTTCAAATTTACGATTGCTCATTTATCCTATTTCTATAGAAATAAAGCCATCGCAATGACATTTCGATACGTAACGGCGTTAACGAATTTCATGTGCTAAGGGGCCGTTCATAAATGACGTCACGCTTTTTTCCCGTATATTTGACCCCCCCTCCTCCCCCTTTGTCACGCGTCACGCTATGTTGTATAATGCATGATGTCACACTTCTTGCTACCCCCTCCACTCCCCTTGTCACACTTTGTCACAATTTCACGAACCCCCTCACCCCTAGAAGCGTGACATCATTTATGAATGATCCCTAAGGTACGTTATACTGTCTATATGCTTTTAGACAGACACATAAAAAAATGTTAAGGGACAATGATTAGGAAATAAATAAATGGCGCTATATCATTTTCAAGTAAATTTAAGATGACTAAATCAATAAGTTTGTGTTTCAATGCAAAGAAATTTAATTTACTTCATGTATTTTTTATCTTGCATAAATGACATTATTCCTATCGCTTTTTCAAATAAATTGAAGGTGAAAAGTTTTCTAACTTTCCTTTTAATACACAAAAATATGGGGAGTCAATGATATTTACTTTTTTGTTGCATTATTTAATCAACACTTCCATAAATGACATTACTTTTATCGCTCTTTTTTCGAATTAATTAAAGGTGAAAAGTTGCTAAAAGTTCTCAGTGACACAACGAAAACCATCCTAATTAAATTTACATTTCCTTAATAACTAGCTGTATAAGCATACTTCTAGTAATTGCCAGCCATTAATAAGAGATTTATTTTCTATTGAATTATTATTGGATAGTCACCTTTGGAACCGTAAATTCAATTATTGCAGGTACGCATATCCAGAGGCGTAGCTAAGGGGGGGGGCAAGGGGGACAGCTGTCCCCGGGCGCAGCGTCATGGGGCGCCAAATTAATGTAAATTTATTTTATTTTTAAATGCGAAAATAAAATTATTTGAAATGAAAAGGTGAATATGTTCGACGAAAAAGCAGGAACACCGCAAATCATATGGGCATTTTCTTTGAGCAGCAGAGATAAAAGAACCGGACGCCCAGAGAACCCAGGAAAGGTCATTTGAGAGAGAGGAAAAACAAATAATTTTTGCTGAGCCAAAGTGTCCCATTTTGCCTTTCAAAGTGAGTGGTCGCTAATAAAAATGCAAGTTAAAAGGGCTGCTTTTTAGAGCTATTTTTCATTTAGGAAGCATATAAGTCTTTTTAATTCCCTACCAGGGGCGCCCCTAGGCCCGCAGGGCTGCGGAGTGAGGGGGACGCAAAATCTTCAGTTGTCCCCGTGCGCTGAAAACCCTAGCTACGCCTCTGCGCATATCTGCGTACGTTATGTGCGGGGCGGCAGGTACATTTCGGGCATTGCCGTTTAAAAGCGGGGCTGGTATTTGTACCCGTTTAAAATCACCACTTTTAAGTCACACAAGGGAAAAAAATAATGTTTCATATAATGTATGAACTGGTGTATTTTTTAAGAACATTTTTTAACTTAGTCAACTCAGCCCGCTACGCTACATAGTTGCGCGTGCTACGTCGCCCGCTCATAATGTGTTAATAGTTTATATTTATCAGGCACCGAAAAATGATGATAATGCAAATTCTCTGCATTTTTCGACGCTTGTCCTGTGATAGAGAATTTTTAAAGATTTTTGCATTTTTTAGAGAGTTCTGCTATGTTTTAGCTCTTAATTTCCTAATTAAAACTTAGTTACAATTGAGTGGAGGGACAAAGGTCAGGTTGTCAGGAAACATCAAATATTGATTTTGCCGGATTCTGCATATCGAGTGTTCCTAGTCTGACGGGACCGAACCGGGTCTGATTTTGACACCTGCAAATTCTATACATAATTTTAATCATCCTGCAATTTCCTAATGCATAGTAAATTTGCAACGTGCCTAATACATTTTCAAAACATGGTAATTAGTTAAATTTTGAAAATTTAAATTTGACATGCCGGATATTTCTTGAATTGACCGGATCGGATTCCGGATGTTTAAAAAAACTATCGAAATACAGGATATCTGAGATCTGGGGGGGAGCAGACACTGTTCGCTCCCCCCTTTGGTTGCAATCTTGTTACCATTGATAATGGTACTGGGAATCTTCCGATTGGTTTGCACGAAAGTACAACTGAATGGTTATTTACTTGGCCATTATTTAATTATAAACTAATAAAAACTGTAAGAGTATTTACTATATTCTGAGAAAAAGGGAAGGGGAAAAAAGGAAAATAAATGAAAAGTTCCGGTTTGTAAACACTTATTCTTAAACTAGAGCAAAATATACACAAGAACAGCAAAAATAAAATATCTTCCACAATGCAAAATTTCCGACGAATTCCTTTCATTCCATTCAATGCGGTTAAAGTTAAGAGTGAACCACGACAGTAGCCGAGATTTGTAACAGTGTTAGAACTTTTCTCTTCTGAATTACAACTTAAAATAAATCCAAAATTTCCTCCCTTCTTCTTCATATTTCCGGGGTTATAAATTATAAACGATTGCATATACTAACTACTCTTCGTACGCGAGCATACATTTTATTTTATGGACCATTTCCTTTTTCAATCTTGTTTTCATCGATATGGGAAAATGTTTGCACTTCTTATGAACTTGAGGGAATTTATATCCGACTGCATTTTCGAGTAAATCTCAACTGGGAGTCTCATTGGAAAGGAATAACCATATTTTATGCCTCACTTGGATTGTTTTAGACTTTTTCCTAATGCTGCTAATGTTACGTTTCGCGCTCTCGCAAATTAATGTTCATCGTCGGGTATGTATTGCATGCGTACCGTTACAAAGCCTGTGACGCTTTATAATGTTTTTGATTACAAGATGGTTTTGAGTCTGCATTTATTTTCTATCTGTTTTCACTGCGCTTTGTTTTTCACCTCGCATTGTTTTCTGTTTTCGCTGCACTTTGTTTCCGACACTAAAAAATTGAAAATTATTCGTTTTTGATGTACTTAAAAAAAAAAATTTATATGGTTGCCTAAAAAAATATTGACATTATAACTTGTGTAATAAAAAACTGTAATTTTAATTGATATTCCTTTTTTACTTCGTGTACTTTCAACTGGGTTCGTTTGATGCTCTCTTATTGGCGCCTTCCCGGCTACTTCTACTTCCACTTTACGCTGTCTTTATTCTCATTGGTTTATAGTTAATTTTTGGGCTATATAAGCCTTGTTTTTGTTTTTTTGTCTGCTTCATTTGGATGCTTTGCACCTCGAAGTTCACTATCGCATTAAAAAGGGGATTCCAAGCAATCCCGAAACATATGTCTGCATTTTAATGCTTATTTGTGCTTTCTTAACGTGAAATTATTTTTGCATTACAGTATACTTAGTGCAAAGTTAAATTATTATTTTAAGTAGGGTCAGTTGGGGTAATTGTAAACGCTTTTTCAATGTTTTAACTTTTGACCCTTCCCTACCTCTTGAATGAATTCAGAGATAAAATTGTGAGCATTGTAGCCACTACTGTACTTTTTGTGAGTAAATGTGTACAAAAATTTTGACTTTATGACTATTTGTTAGCGAATGAGCTCGTGTTTACAATTACCCCAGAGATCTGGGGTGATTGTAAACAGTGATTTATTTTCGAATAAGGTTGAAGCAAATGGAAAATTGTTTCATACACGGTCTGCTTGAAGGCTTAAGAAGTTCCGGAGCAATGGCTCTCAATCTGCGGGTAACAGGCCGCCTGTGGTCCGCTGAGTTATGTTATGAGTGGCTGAGATCATTTAACGAGAAATATCTTGCAAAAAATCAAGTAATGCGACAAATTTATGTAAATTTTGTCTCGCAGTGGTTCAATCGGTTGAGCTTGGATCCCACAGAACACTGAAAGTGAAGCACAACTGGCCGTGGTCAGCGCTTGGGAGGGTGACCACCAACCTCGGCTGATTATTCTGAGACCGAGTGCGCTAAAGGGAGCTGTGCACGTAAAATACATCGTCGCTTCAAATGTAAACCAAGTTAGAAATAATTTCCGCTGAAGGACCAACCAACCTAGGTGACGATCTCTCATCTGGGAGCTGGTTCAAAATCATTAAGCCCCTCTGAGCCAAGTGTACTTCATTCTAGCGGAGCTCATTAATAATCAGTAGGAGTTTTCTTAATTCATGGTATCCTTGCAAGGGGGGCCTGGATTTCCAAGTGGCATCAGCAACAACAACAACAACTGTTGTTGTTGTTGTTGTATGTAAAATAGAAACAAAAGAGAATTTACATCAAAATATAATACTTATTGTCCCCCTACACTATTGGAAATAGGATAAATTTAAGTGTTTACAATTACCCAAGAGTACGAAATATATGGGGTAACTGTAAACACCTGACATGCACATGAAAAATAGCAGGGAGGATGAAATTCATAACTAAATGCTTTTAGCAGCATTCCATATGACAAATAAAAATGGTTGAAACCACTTACATCGCTTTTGCAGATGAGCTGGAGACGAAAATGTAAGATCACTAAATTTTGTCAAACAACTTTTTTCACTGTGTCATTTTCAAAAAATGGTGACGCCTCCACAAATGTTTCGAAACTTACAAAACTCTTTCAGTGTCTTCCCTACGTTGCCAGTTCATCACACACCAGCAGTTAAGTTTTCAAAACCACCACAAGTGTAGTTATGAATGAACTGGGCTGAGTTTACGAACATCATCTGCTAAAAAACATTCTGCTAGCTGTTTTTTTAGACATACACTTAAAAGAATTTGAAATACATCAAAAAACGAATCATTTTCAACTTTATACCAAAAACTGTGTGTAGTAACACCAAAGCGTTTTACAGCGTCCCGTTACAAAATCTCTGACGCTTAAACCCTTTATCTACTGCATTATGATTTTTTTTTTACAGAAAAAGTTTGTCTAGGTATTTACAATGAAAATTAGGGGATTTACATAAATAAAATGCTCAGTCTATAAGTGTCACGCGGCGATAGCCACTAGGGCGATTCGACATGAATCTTGCACCCGATTCCCCCGGCCTAGGAACAGCCGGCAACCCCGAACCCAGAAGGGGCGAGAAAAGCACGGAGCCACAGACCTTGACTGACCAGCGATGCACGCTGGTGTGGTGTGACCCTCTCTCCCCCGGTTGGACTGCAGGTAAGTTTCTCTGGCGTTTTGAAATCCCATTTGATGAATCAATTGTGTAATGTTAGATATCTGTAGGATAACAGCCTAGATTGTAGAATTTAAATGATCATATAAAAATGAATAAATAATCTCATATAATTAACTTTTAGTTGCTCTTCTCTAATTATGTCCGGTGCTATTGAATACTGAATTCAAGCATCGGTACATCTGGTGCCATGACCTAACGAACTAATCTAACTCGATCCGGTCTCTTTTCAAGTAGAACATTAGTATGTTGATTAAACTTTAATTGAAAAGCATGAGTCTTTGTCTTTGCACCTTTATTTTGAAGTAAATTTATTAACTTAGTCGAATTTTCTCCCACGTGGTCGAAAAATTTTATTTCCGAAAAAAAATCTAGAAGCCATTAAAATTGCATAGTGCCTATTAATTTGCAAGCTGAATGTTAATTTATTTATGCAATTGATTCTGTTTATTGTATAATATGATGTTTGTATTTCATTATTTAATGTCGGCATTAAGAGGTTCTGAAATTAATTGAAAATGATATGCAGAAGTAATTGGAATTGTATTTTTGTATTTTAAGACTTGAGTTGAAAAAAAAAAAAAAAAATGAGTAGAAACACGCGTAGACAGCAGGATCCGCCAGTAGAAGGTCAGAGTTATTTAAGAACAACAAACAGCTCAGAATTTCTGGGGTTACTCCCGGAATTCAGTGGGGAATCGAATGAATTAAGCGTTCGGGAATTTTTACGAAAAGTAAATGAAATCTCAGCCCTTAGCAACTGGGATGAAGCTGCTAAACTAGCGATAGCGAAGTTAAAAATGAAAGGGTCTGCAGCTAGTCGTCTGCTAATAGATAATAATTTGAGCTCAACGCAATCTTTTGAAACATTTTCAAACTTGCTAATCATGCATTTTGAAAAGAAAACCCCTCTCGCAACAAGTTTGCAAAATTGTGCTCAGTGCAAACAAAGCGACTTAGAGTCTGTTCAGCAGTACACTGCTAGAATTCGAAAAATGGCTTCTGACCTTTTCACTGCGAATAGCGGACGAACAACTGAAGCTTTGGCTAACCACGACAGATTATTGCAAGCGAAATTCACCGCTGGGCTGAAGCCAATAATTCAAAGGCTAGTACTGTCAAGGTCCCCATCTAGTTTCAACGAGGCAGTGAATATCGCTTTGGCTGAAGAGTCTAACGAAGAAATTTTTTCAATAAATCGCTCAGAGCCCTCGCAAGAACCTGTAATTAATTTTTTAATCCAAGAAATTAAAAGTCTAAGCTTAAAAGTAGATAAAATGCAACAAAGCGAGCCCCAAGTTAATGCCTATAATAGCCAAATGTACCATAGCAGACATAATTACAGAAATTTTCCTCATCAACGCGTTCAGTGTCATTATTATAAAAAAATTAATCATAAACAATATGAATGCAGGTTATTTCTTAGAGATCAGGAATTAGAGCAAGCACGTACTAGGGAGGAACGGTATGTTCACAATAGGAGAGGGAACAATGGCAGAGCTCCGAATACTGGCTACGGAAGGGGAAGGTTAGAAAATGCTCCTTTAAACTGGAGAGGGGGGAACATGCACAGGAGGGGAGTGTGCGACAGGACCCCCCGACAGTAGAAAACTTCTCGCATGGAACTTTCACTCTCCCCTTGGTCAAAGTGAGAGCTCAAACTCTCGAATTTGTCTCGCTTGTTGATTGTGGAGCGAGTGTTTCAATCATGTCTCCGCAAATTTTTGAAACTATAAGTAAAAAGCAGCAAGTGTACAAAACTTATCTTCCAATAAGTATTAAAGCGGTAAATGGTGGTAAAGTAAACATCAAAGACTCGTATGTAATTTCTATCCAATTGAGTAACTTAAATTTTGAGCAAACTTTTTTCATTACCCAGGAAAATTTAATTTCCCCGTATCAAGTCATCTTGGGGTATTATTTTTTGAAAGCGCATGACGCGATAGTTAATTGTGCAGAAAGTTGCCTTCAAATTAAAAATATAAAAATTCCAATTATTGAGTTACAACCTCTCAGTTATAATATAAATAAGAGTATATCTTGTTTAAAACCCGCAGTAAAAACTGCTTTGATTCCTAATTCATATGATAATTTTGATACTAAATTAACACCTGATGTGTGTCTTAAATTGAAAAATAAAACACTTTTGGCTCCCCAACAACATGCTATTGTTAGTGTAAGTCTGCCTGTAGTTTTCCACGAAAATGTTATTGCAAAAGTTATTCCTACGGTGAAATTGTTGTCCAAAAATCTTGTCTTAGAAAATGACTATGTAACTGTTAATTCTGATGAAGTCGAAACGCGGATTACTGTATGTAATAACTCTAATAAACCCGTTTTTTTGAATAAGAGTATGAAAATTTGTTTTTTAGAGGATATTGAAATGTATGTAAATAATGTAGATTTCCCTAACGATATGCCCATTCGCACTCGAGATTTATCACCGTTAAGTGATAAAGATTTTTGCCTGACTCACCTTTCAGGTAGTATTAAAAGTAAATTGATTGAATTATTATTGAATCATTCTAATGTATTTGCCCGTTCTACGATCGAACTTTCTGCTGCTAAAACTGAACCTCACAGAATAATCCTAAAGCATAATAACCCAATCAAATGCCCAGTATATAAGATTCCCTACAGTCTGAGAGAAGAATTCCGTAGACAAATAAAAGACTTAGAAAATGCCAATATTATCTCTAAATCTAATTCGCAATATAATACACCTGCTCTTTTCGTAAAAAATAAAGATAACTGGCGTTTGGTTTTAGATTTCCGCAAATTGAACGAAGTCACGATTACTCAAGATTTTGTCATCCCGACTCTTGATGATATACTTAATGAGATTGCCGGCGCTAATTACTTTTCAGCCTTAGATATGAAAGCCGCGTTTAACCAAATCCCTTTATATGAAAATGATAAACATAAAACAGCTTTTTCGACTCCTGACGGTGAAAAATATCACTTTAATAGGTTATGTTATGGGTTAAAAACTAGCCCAAAAGCTTTCCAATCTATTGCACAAGAGGCATTGGGGGATTTACTACACAATGGTGCCCTTGTGTACATTGATGATATCATTATTTTTTCAAAAACTGTAGATGAACATTTAGATCTTTTGAACAAAGTTTTTTCCAGATTTGAGCAGATAAATTTAAGGTTCAATACTAGTAAATGTCAGCTTCTTACAAAGTCTTGCAAATTTTTGGGATACATTGTAACACCAGAAGGAATCTCTATTGATAAGGATAAAACTGTTACAATTAATGAATTTGCAACACCGACTGATCAAAAGCAAATAAAGTCATTTTTAGGTTGCTGCAACTTTTATAGACGTTATATTAAGAACTTCGCGCGCAGAACTCTACCGCTGACAAATTTGTTACGTAAGGATGTGAAATTCGAATGGACACCAGAAGCCCAAGCTTCATTTGATGATATTAAGTCCGCAATTTTAAATCCTCCTGTTTTAGCTTTCCTGGACCCCTCAGGGGAATTACAAATTACGACTGACGCTTCTGCGCAAGGTATAGGCGCTGTTTTGGAAATAAAATATCAAAACTCGGAAATTAAGCCATTATATTTTTATTCCAAGAAACTAAATCCCTCTCAATCTAAATACAGTGCTACAGTACTTGAATTTTTCGCCATATACTGTGCGTTAAATTTTTTCAGACTATTTCTGATAGGAAAATCCTTTCGGGTGTTCAGCGATCACAAACCGTTGGAAGGGTTTTTGTCGAATAAAAATCCGTCCTCGAAAATCTTAAGATGGAAATTAGCATTAGAGGAATTTGATTACGAAATAACTTATGTGAAGGGTTCTTTGAATTCGGTCGCGGACCATTTATCGCGGTGTGTAAACGCCATAACAATTGTATTTCCAAACACTGAAGAATTGATAAAAATGCAAAATGAGGATCCAAAATTGAAAATTATTATAGACTCACTAAAAAGTCGAACAAATGAATCAAAGTACGAAAACTATGTAATTGATGAACAGGGAATCTTAATTCATTTATCCCAACGTAATAAAAGTTCACCTAGACCAGATGTTAGAAAACAAGTTTGTGTGCCACATTCTCTAAAAGGTAAAGTGTTAGAATCTGTTCATTCAGAAATTGGGGGACATTTAAAATTTTTTAAAACCTATAACAGACTAACAGAAAACTTTTATTGGGTTTCCATGCATAAAAACACGAAAAATTTTATTAGGTCATGCATGACTTGTTTGTCTCGGAAAAGTGCATTTAAAATACCCACTGCACCCTTACAACAGGTAGATCAAAGTGAGTCACCGGGAGAGAAATGCCATATGGATGTTTTCGGACCTTTAAAGACTACTCAGGCAGGCAATATTTACGTATTGTCTATGATCGACGCATTTTCTAAATATATTCATCTTGTTCCTTTACCAGATTTAAAGTCAAAAACTATCTCTAGAGCATTTTTTGAAAATTACATCATTCATAGGGGATGTCCACGGATTCTTATAACTGACAATGCCAAGTATTTCACCAGTGCTGAATTCTCAGAATTTTGTAAGACTCAAGGTGTTGAAAAACGACACATCTCAGCGTATTCCGCTCATGTAAACGGGAGAGTCGAGCGAACAAACCAGAGCCTTGCAAATATTCTTGCAGCAATCACTTCTGAGAGTGAAGAATGGGATACTCAATTACCTCAAACCATGCTAGCCATAAACTCGGCTATTCATGAAGCTACGCAAGTTTCACCCTTCTTCCTTGAGCACGGCAGAGATGCTAGATTACCATACACATTTATAGGGGACACACCAAAATTTGACACAAACTCTGAATACACCACACACCTCATAACGTCTTTAGACAAAATTTTTCCAAAAGTTTTAACGCATTTAAAAGAGCAAGAAGAAAAGAATATAAAAAGGAGTGAAATAGGTAGAAATAATGAATGTTATGATTATAAAGTGGGATCTCTATGCTTTGTAAAGAATCCAAATTTAAATAAAAACATGTCAGCAAAGTTAAGAGCTAAATATGAAGGACCATATAGAATCATCGAAAGATATTCAAATGTAAATTATAAAGTAAGAAATATTACAAATAGCAGAAAAGTTTTAAAGGTGCACGTAAACAGATTGATTCCATTTACGCAGAGGTTTGGGTATTTGCATCTGACAGGAAATGAAAGTGAAATTGAAAGTACTCAACCTAAGACTCTAGATACTAGTCAACGAGGGAACACATCAGATAATGTACAAAGGTATAATTTGAGACCTCGTTAAAAGGAGAGAATTTGTTTTTAGCTTAAAATGTTTTTTGTATGTATTCAGTTATTGCCTATTGTGAATTTTTCTACAGAAATGATATGTTGCTATTTAATTTGTTTTCCTACTTCAGTATTTTTTGACTTTTTAGATTGTTTCGTGTTTCAATTTTTTCCCTATGAATGTTCTTGAATTCGATACCGGTTAGAATTCTGGAGTAATCATAGGCACTTGTGTATCTAAAATTTTGTGGCAGTGGTGTTTCAATTTCTTCACATTGGCCACGTGTTTGAGTTGGAATATCACTGCAATCTAAATTTGGATAATTAATCTATTTTTTTTTTAAACTTCTAATTTGTCTCTAATTTATTTAGTTACATATTGTTTTATTAAGTTCTTATTCAATTAAAAAAAAAAAAAGAGATCTGTTATTTCGTAATTTTTTTATTTTTATACTTGAGTATGTCTCTTCCAAATGAGAAAGTTGTAAGATGCTTCCAAAATAAAATCTTTCGATCATGTTTAGTTGAAATGAGTAAGGTAAATGAAAAATCTGAAATTTAAGACTATAGTCCAGAGAAACTTTTCCTGCTAATTAAGCCAGTGTATGAAAAACAAGAGAGAGAGAGAGAGTGGGTACTGCTTTCTGTGTCTTGTTCCTAGGGACGTCGTATCTGAAATCTGGAGCCCTTGGATCTATGAGCCCTTTGGAGGAGGTCATCTGGAGACACACAGCGACACTGCTCATCTGAATTTCCCGGGAGCGCTGTCCAGAAGGTATTCGAGCGTAGTCCAAGCATTCTTCTTCTGCAATCCCCGGGAGCGCTGTCCAGGAGGTATCCGAGCGTCGTCCAAACACTTCATTTTAAAAGCCTATCTAATTCTACGCAAGTTTCTTCGTCGATGTCCTGTTTTGTTTTCATGAGCATTTTCGTGCTTGATGAACTTTTCGAGCTTGATGTACTTTTCGTGCTTGATGAACTTTTCTTGCATAGAACTTTTTTCGTCACATTTATGTATATCTATTTTTTCCTTTTCACACTTATCCTGCAGCCAGCCTATGTGTTTAGAGTACGTTGTTTTTTGATGGGGGGAGGGATGTCACGCGGCGATAGCCACTAGGGCGATTCGACATGAATCTTGCACCCGATTCCCAGCCGGCAACCCCGAACCCAGAAGGGGCGAGAAAAGCACGGAGCCACAGACCTTGACTGACCAGCGATGCACGCTGGTGTGGTGTGACCCTCTCTCCCCCGGCTGGACTGCAGGTAAGTTTCTCTGGCGTTTTGAAATCCCATTTGATGAATCAATTGTGTAATGTTAGATATCTGTAGGATAACAGCCTAGATTGTAGAATTTAAATGATCATATAAAAATGAATAAATAATCTCATATAATTAACTTTTAGTTGCTCTTCTCTAATTATGTCCGGTGCTATTGAATACTGAATTCAAGCATCGGTACATAAGTATTAATTTCTTCACAGCTAATAAGTGCCACAGAGCATTTACCCTGTGAAATGAATTACATACACTTTTTAATCAAAATATTTCGACAAACAGTTATCTAATTCTTAACTGACACATTAAAAAATCAGTGACTTGATTCTCGAATTTTATTACTTTTCTGGAGCGAAACTCTTATTAGGGAGCCATCTGAACGAAATGGAAGTTCAAAACACAGCATCGGTTTCAAGACTATCTACGTTCCTTTCCTTGCTAAAATACTCTTTACTGAACCCTTGCTGAGATGTATCCTGAAAAGGGGGAATTTAAAGACTGTCCCGGCAAAGTACCATCAGAATATTGGTAAAATGGTTGCTGGGATGGTATTTATAGAGAATGGTACTTATAAGTACCGTCGGTAGATAAAGGGTTAAAATGTGTATGATTACAAGATGGTTTTGAGTCTGCGTTTATTTTCTACCTGGTTTTCACTGCGCTTTGTAATTCCTCTCGTATGTATATCTTTGTTTCCTATCTTTGCTTTGTCTGTGCTTTTCGGTTGCTGTCGTTTCCTTTCCGTTCGCTTTGTTTCCTATACACTGTAAAAAACTTTAATACTGAACACTATTTGTGTTGTTCAAAGTTGTAATTTTGTGATGCATTTTGAATTCTTTTAAGTGTTTGTCTAAAAAAAAAAAAAAAAAAACAGATTGTTTTTTGCCTATGATGTTTGTTAACTCATTTAGGTACTAAAAGTTCATTACGATTGCTTATTTATTTTATTTTGATAGACATGAGAAATCGTATACTCAACGAAGTTAACACACTTCATAAGCTAAAAAACATTATACTGTCTATAATTTTTAGACAGACACATACCAATACATTTTTTAGAGTATAGAGTTAAATACAGAGCGAGGCAAAAGTAATGACCCGGTTTTGAAGGGTTATAAAAAAAAACTAATACAGTTTGAGACTTAAAACTTTTTTTTATATCAATCGGCATATACTCTCATTTTTTTACATTGAGTTTTGAATACCACTTCCGCAAGATGGCGGCCTTTTGCAGCAATACACTGATGCAGTCTATTTTTTCACGCAGAGTGGGAAACTATTTTCCACTTAGTGGACTGCATATTTTTGTGCATTTCAATATCCCGCGTAATGTTACGGTCCCCAAGCTTTTTTTGTGGTTTTATTTGAAGGAGAGAATTCCCCATACTTTAGAAGAGCTGAAGGATCGAATTATCCAGGAAATATCCACCGTACCCCTTGAAATGCGCAAAAAAGTTTCTCAAAACTTCAGAAATGGACTGTATCAGTGTATTGGTGCCGAAGGCCCCCTTCTTGCTGAAGTGGTATTCAAAACTTAATGAAAAAAAGTAGTATTAGATACAGATAAAAATAAAAAAACTGTCTCAAACTATATTAGTTTTTTTTATAACCCCTCAAAACCGGGTCATTATTTTTGCCCCATCCTGTATTAAAAAAATATTTAACTATGTAAATACTCAAAACAGGTAAAATACGATGACGAATAACACTCTGGAAATACGCGTCAGTTCGTCTGAAGGGAACGCCTTTGAACAACGTTCCACCTTCGAGAATATGAACAATTATGAACCTAAAGTAGTAATTAATTTTGCTGCCTAATATTAATGAAGAATATACTCCTGCTCATTCGGGGGAGAGAGCTGCTGTTTGGTCGCTGGTATTTATTCCTAGAGTGACGGAAACGCGGCTGTGGATCTTACTCCTAATTAGAATATGTGTTATCGGGAGATTGGGATTTACGTAAAGTTTTGTCTTGGAAATGCAATTACGCAAACGGTAAAAGGATTATTTTTCGGAACATAAGTCTGTTGTATCATTTGACGCAATAGAATTAGCTTAACAACACTTCAAATTAGATGCCAATTGGGAAGTTAGTTGAACTGGAAAATTCTCGTTTGTGTTGTGATGTTATACACTGTTAAAAATTTCAGTTCAACATTGAACCATAACTTGGTTCAACTCTAAAGCTATCTCCAAAAAATGGTTCTATCGTTCAACCTTTCATTTTCCCCATTTTGAACCATAATATGGTTCAAGCAGTTTCCCCAAGTTTTGGTTCAAGCGCAGAAACGAACTCAACTGAAGTGAGTCGATTCGCCATATTGGATTTCGTTCAGCGCGCAGGATTTGAAGCTACATGTAATAACAGGTTAGTGTTATTTTTGTGTAATTAATGTTGTTCATTGTCATTTTTTAGATAAATGTTAATAGACTCAGAAACTAATGTATTATCTTGTTAATTTTCACCCCCCCAAAAAAGGGTTTAAAGTTTGCTTAGCTTACTAACGGAGTATCGTAAGATCGGAAAGTCTTATGTTTACTAATCAAAATTTGTTCCTTGACTTAATAAAATAAAAATAGTACATTATACTTACGTGTGGATTGATAATTAATTTGTAAATAAATTAAAATTGCTCTCAGTTCTTAATTGCGCATTAAACGTTTAACTCATGCTGTGTTAATCACCTTTTTAACTTGAAATAAAAGTCACTTTAGTCACCATTTGATTGAGATAATTAAGTTTAAGAAATTATTTCATTTTTTTCCCTTAATTTAAAGCGTTTAAACGGAAAAATACTTATTTCAGTAAATTAATTTTAAAGTTAAATAAGTAGCGTAAGCCAGTCATAGTAATATAGGTACTCACTCACCCCCCATTGCCTTTGTAAAAATTCAACTAGAGAACCATGAACCATTCATGCTTCTTTTTTAAATGATAATAGCTAGTATTAATTAATTTATACGATGAGTTGCATACTTACATTTTAAAGTTATTCTTATGTGTCAATACTTCGATTTTATTCCACACATATAATTATTAGCTAGTTAATCATTTGAATGATTTATGTAACAAGATGAAACTTACTACTTACCCTTTGTTTCTAGCCAGTTCAGTTACCCAAGAAAGTAATTATTTTATGCTCTGGAGCTTGTTTTCTCAGAATATAATGATTTCTTTCCTTTTTTCAATATTATCAATTTATGTACTTGATTTGTGTATGTCATTCATATTGAAACATTTAAACTATAAACAAGCTTTTAATTCTAAGATTTTTGGAGCTAAATTAATCCTTAAGAAATTTATCAATAATGAACATAGTTAATTCTTGATAAGTTTGTAGATAGTAAATTAGTAGAATGCTAAGCTGATTAAGTGTGGCTAAATTAAGCACTAATTCCAGTGGAATTGAAATTTTTATAAGAATATACAATTTCTGCAGTCGTCTCAAGTGTCAATCCAGCATTTTTAACCGTCCATTTTTTGTGCAATTTAAAAAGATTTTGTGAAAAATCAAATAGTTTTGTGAAAATTCAAAATTTAAACAAACAGAGATAAAAAATTACATTCTTTTTTGCCGCCTATTTAATAAATAATTCTGTAAAAAGTACCGTTTGGTAGCTTGGAATTTTGGAAAACTTCTGTAAACTAGTGATGAGCATAATCGAAAACTCGGTTATTCAGGGATCAGGATAACTCGAGAACTCAATTCTAATGAACATCTCGAGTTCTCAAACATCTCGATTGGCTTACTTCTCGAAAAATATTAGAATCGAATGAATAGCTCGAATGATTTTTTCCACGAGCTATTTCATATTCGAATGTAACTTCTTGAGTACTGGACAGTTTAGTTTTGAATGATTTTCGAATGCATTTGGATGATTCGTAGTCTAGTGATTGCGAAAGTGTCTATGTGTGAGTGGGATAGTTTTCTTATTTAAGAGGAAGTCATTACTTAAATATGAGTGCACAAATTTATAGGACGAGAGTGTTGAGAGAAAAAACAAATGAATAAATAAATTAACATATCTTGGGGTGCGTACTACAACTAGGTAACTACAAATTTGGCGAAATCTGGGTAAGTGCACAGATAAATCCCATTAGGTGTGGTTCACACCATACTACAACTAGGTATCTGTTGTAGACATTTTACAGGAGTTATTTAGAGCTTTCAAAACTATATAAGTTGATGATCAGAAAAAATGTTCGATCTACAACTAGATAAGTGAACTTGTCTAGTTGTTCAACTTGGAACTGCAAGATTGATCCAGATATAATCCAGAAATGGTAGTAAAATAACTTTTAGTTTAGTCTCCACAATCTTCCACAAGCTTCTTACGAAATTGAAGTTTTAAAAGCGCATTTCTAGCCTATGGTTAGTGTCATCAGGGATAAGAGCGTAAGAGGGGGCGAGGTTGTCCCTTCACTGGAAAGATTTGTAATTTCAGATTCTAAAATCAGGATTTTAAGTTGTATTGGAAATGTTAGAGCAAGGGGAGGGGTTTGGGGAGAGCAGTTTTCACACAAGCACGCGAGAGCACAGCACCCTTCAGGGCGGGGACACTTCTAATGGAAATACTGTGTTCTATAGATATGTAATATTATTGGTAGAAAATATATGTGTTTGGTGACAATCGTTTTAGTCCTTACACTCTATAAAATATATATAATAGGGCAGAGAATATTTTCTGGCCTCACGGTCAGGGTCCGACAAATCCTGATAACACTACTCTGCAATAATAATAATTCAAGTGGGGTAGAGGATAGTGCATTTCTTGTGGTTTTTTATGTACCTCCTGCATATAAATTCCTGTTGTTCACCATCATCCAAAGACTTTTAATTGTTGCATTTTTTTTTTTTTTTTTTTTTGAGGGTTTAGAGGATAAAAGTGCTAAAATGAAAAGGAAGAATTCGGGGGTGGGGGGGGGGGGGTTACTTCAAACATCATTAAAATCATCTTTTAATCCCTGCTTCAACCTGCTGTTTTTAAAATTACACTTGTATGTAGATTTCTTTCTTTTTTATTCCTTTCATTTTGAAAAATTGCAGAAAAACTGCACTTTGCCTAGTACAGTAAAGCCCATTTATACCGCGCCTCACTAGACTGCATAATCGGATATACCGCAGTGACTATCATGTCCCCCGACGTTTAAATCACCCTTTATCATTGCCATTTAAAGGCGATTCCTTATTTACCATAGGAAATAAAGCCAGCCCGAGCACACAAATATGCTAGCCAAAAAGCTCCCATCCACACACTCTAACTGTGATAGGCATGACGTACACTTTTTTCTGTCTTTGAACCTAGGACACTATATAGTAACTTGAGTTCAATATTGGAGTCTGACTGGGTCTGATTTTGCAGTTGAGATGTGTGATTCTTGCACAGCAGTTACAGTGAACAAAATGCAGCAAAGAAAATAAGAAAAAAATTTTATTATAGGGGGAAGAAAAGTTAAGTTAAAAATGATTCAACAGAAAACAAGTATTATTTCGTAATATGGTTTCGCGGTATTGTTTCACCATACTGCGGTTGTGTTGATTGGGGAAAGCAAAGTTATATTTTGATTCAAGAGGTTATCAACTCCAGAATCAGCAGGAATAGTTGTTGGGCTTGATGCTTGAGAAAATTGGCGGGCAAAGGCATACTTGTGGCTCTTATGTGAGTGCCAATACTTTGGTTTGTTCCGTAGAAAATAATTTTTAAACGAGTGGGGCGGGGGATTTTTTTTTTTTTTTTTTGCAATTTGAGAAGACAAACTCTCCCCTTAAATATACTTTCTTGCTACAAATGTTCATGCTATAAAGCTTTTATCTCTTTAAATCCTCAAAAGAAATTTAATGGTTGAAAAATTCTTTTCTTCCGAATCAAATTCATGGTAATATCAATATAAAAAATTGATAAACATAGGCACGAAGGGCATTCTCCAGAAAATGGTGTGGAATGGGGAACACAGAGATCCTAATCGGATTCAGGGGGTCCTTTTACAGAAGAACCAACAAGATTTGTTTGAGGTGAGTTTTTTTTTTTTTTTTTTTGCAGTGCTGTGTTATCAATAACACACACCTCACTTAGTTTGGGTATCTAGGCTGTAAATAGAAGCTCCTAAACATAGGATATGTGTAGCAAAAAAGCAGCTGCAGGCAGTGTTTGAAGACTGACTACATCTTACATAGAAAAATGACAGCTGAGTTCAATTTTTATTAGACAGTTTCCATGAATCTTGGGAGGTGACATACAAGGAAATAAAAAAGCAACAAATACTTAGGTATTAAAAGATTAAGTTATAGGAAATGTTTTATGGGAAAGAACATTTCTTTCAGACAAGCGGTACTGGAATGGCACTCTGGTGTGTTCTGGCATAAGTGCTGACCTGAACCTGACAAGTCATGGTAAATCTAAATAAAAATACAAAATTATACTCCAAAGATTATTTTTAAGATTTTTTAATAATAACTTTTTTTTCTTTTTAATATCAAACATAGAAAATCCTGCTGGAGTGTTTTAAATTTTTGTCTTTATACTTTGGATTTATTAATCATTAATATTATTTTTGCCTTGCTTAATGAAATGACAATATTTACATTACTAGTAGGTAGATGAGGAAGCTGTGGTTAATTTCAGATTGTGTTTGCCTGCGTAATTGAATGGCCAAGGGACCTCATGGCCTACCAAAAAGGACTCGCTAAAATTTTATCATTCATTATGTGTAGTTGTGAATAAAAGTATTAGTACATATTTGGTGTTCATTCTTTATCAATTTTTCTATGAGTGTTTTAAGAATCTTTGGGACATTTCCAGGTATTCGGGACATTATGTATAGTCCATAAAATGCATGTATATATTTCTTTTGTATAAATTTTAAACAAATCTAAAAAAAAATTATGGAGTTAAAGAACATCTACATATTATGTCTTAACAACATTTTTTTTTTTTAAGATTTGGGAAATGCAAGGATTTATACAAGTTACGGTACAGTACAATGTGTCCCAAATATTGTGAAATGCCCCTTCTATATGTAAGATATATTTCTTAAACCAAGATTTTACAGACATGCCAACTCTCCTGCTTTTGGCAGGAGGCTCCCTCTTTTCTGCTTAATCTCCAGCCACCACAGAAATTTCTCTTGCTTTTTATAGAATAAAAAGTGTCTGAACTTATCTTCAGTTTATTCATCTCTTTATGGGAAATATTAAGAAAAATAACACTATTTTGACAGTTAACACTTATGTCGATTAAAATTTTTTTTTTACTGGCTGCCCTTGTATAACAATTTTTTTTGTCTAGTGTTTGTGTATTTCATGCCTACATAAAAGTTCTGCTTATAATTGTATAAATATATTTATTTTTTGTTGTAAAATATTTTTAAGTAACCCTCTGTAATAATAATTTATTTGACTAATGAAAGACATTTTTGAAATAATGTTGTAAATTATCTTAAAAAGTAAAAACAGCATAAATCAGTATTTTATTTTTAGTTCTTAACTTTTAAAAATGGCCAACTTAAAAAATATGCATTTTATATCTCTTCAATTAATTTTATGTAATTTATATCTAAGTACAAAAAAAAAGTATCAGTTTTATACTGGTATTCATCTGGTTCTGAGGAACATAACTTTCTCCTTGCTTTTTGGTTTTGTTTCTCCCGCTGTTTTATTTTGTAAGGTTGGCAGGTCTGGATTTAGCACTAGTTCAATCAAATATTAACATTTAATCTCTAGGTATCAGTGCGTTTACTGGAAAATGTGCACTGAATCTATATTTTAAAGTGACATAAAACAACCTTATAGTATGACTTGTGCTTCTTTTAAAAATTTGCAGATGCTGAAAAATTTAACATTTTTTTTTAAATTATCGATTTATGGTTTTTTAAGCCATCAGTTAAACACTGCAAAGAAATAATTGAGCAATTATTTGAAGCTATTTTTTTAAAGTATAAAATCTGTTTGTAGTTGTAACAATGCAGCCTAAATGTTTTCTTAAAATATTTGCATTTATTTTGAATTTAAAAAAAAAGCTAAATGCTTTAGTTAGCCATTCAATGAGTATTTATGTTACTAATTTTGAAAGGAATGAAACCAGAAGCTTTTGTTTCCACTTCTTCAGGAAGATAAATTCTTCAAATTAGTTTCATGTCGCATAACAGCATTTTTTCATAGGGAGCGTCACAAATTTAACATGTTGATTTTTAATGAAAGTTTCCAAATAAAAGCATTGAAATTTATATTTAGGGGTGAAATATGAGCTCATGAAGTAAAACTGCAATCTTCCCCAAAACATAAAACGTCTTGGATTTAGAAATAGGAAAAAAAAAGAAGAGAGCGTGGGGGGGGGGGGGGGGGGAATGATATATAATAGATGGATTCAAAAAAGATTTTATATTTAAAAAATGGTCTTTTTTGTTTTATTCTGAGAAACAACCAGGGTTACCAAATTAAAAACTGCTAATACGGGACTACAGAGGCTCACCGATGGGGGGAGGGGGGCATCCACTTATTCGATATCTGTTATTGCATACCCGATATTCGGCCACTGCACGAAAAATGCAGTTTCCCGCAATGTCAATTTTGATTTTTAACCTTTAGTGTTTGGAAGCTGTGGGTAACTAATTCATCGAATTTAACGGTGTGGAACATCAGTCGGACATCCGGTACGGACCCGTCACACAATGTTCACCGTTTATCCGCTATTCGGCAAAATCAATGTCCTGGCAAGAATGCAGGACTTTTGACGTCTTGTATTGAAGTTCCTCTGAACGCGGGACAATTTCTCAAAATAAGGAACTGTCCCAGTAAATCCGGGACGTTTGGCAACCCTGGAAATAACTTAAAAGTCTGCACTGAGATCTGCTTTTATTAAGATGAAAAGATAGCATTTTAAAATCCGATTTTCGAAAATTAACATAAATGCAATAAAAATATGTAGTAAAATAAACAATTTATTGCTGTGCATTTAATTAAATTGATTTTCTGTATTATTTCTTCACAAGAGTAAACTTTTCTATTTTTATCAGTCACTATCTCTTCGAAATATTTGTTCTATCGCGCGCGAAATTTTTCCGCAAAATTATACGCCTATTGTTCGTGCAAGAAAAATTCGTATTATGGTTCATCCTCGCACCATTTGTTCGAGTAAAGCGGAACTCCAATTTATGGTTCAATCTCGCACCATTTCTTCGTGTAAAGCAGAACTCAATTCATGGTTCAACATCGCACCATTTGTTCGTGTAAAGTGGAACTCACATTATGGTTCAACTTTTCGCCAAAAAGATGGTGCAGCAAATTTTCACCTAATTATGGTTCAACGTTGCACCGATATTTTTAACAGTGCAGTAAAGGAAGGACTTCATTGAAAAGACACCGAAGATTTTGTTAAAACAGTACTGGATTATTTTTGTCGCCTTCATTAGAAGGAATGGTCATAATGCGCCAGATGGGATATCGTTTGAAATCCTTTTGAGAATAGATTAAATCTCACGTGATTTTGTAACAGATGTCTCAAAATTTAAGAATTGAACTAATTGCATTCAGTTAAAAATTTCTTCTTAGTGAATTCCTGTTTTATATAAACATATCAATAAATATTTTTTATTTTCAAAGACTTTCAGCAAAATAACTCCGTTTATAAACTTGAGAAAACAATGTTATATTTGTATATTATTGTAAACGTTCGTCAAATTATATCTCAATTGAAGCAAACTGAGGAATTATGATCAGGGATGTGAAGTGGAGTTGCGGAGCACAACGAGATTTAGCTCAAAACTGGAGCGAATCCGGAGAAAAGATTTTGTCGTGCTCTGCACCGAATTTTTTTTCCAACTTCTTACTTTTATGATATTAAAAAAAATTAACAAAGAAAAAAGAGATACATAATATGTAGTTTTTAAAATTGTGTTCTTGTTGATGTTGTTTCTAATACCATTTGGATACCCAAGCTCCCCTTGGCAAAGCGACCAGGAATTAAGGCAGTAAGGAGCGCTTTCCGTTTATAGATGAGCACCACAACGGTGGAAGTGCGGCTTGACTCGTTATGTATTTGGATGACACCAGATGGCGCCACCTAAGAGTGATAGGAAGGGAAATTCTCCACCCGCCGGTACCCTCGTGACTTCAGTTTCCTCGGATTTAACATGCACGTATCCCCAAGTGTACATGGGGGGTCTTCAACGAGTCGGGTATCGAACATCCAATCTTCCGGTTGGAGGTCCGACATCCTAAGCACTAGGCTACCACGGCCTATTACGTTCGGAGCGGAGCAGCTCAAAAAAGTGTCTGATCCAGATCCCTGATTATAATCATCGTTTCTCTCTTAACCTGACGGTAGGTGGCGCCACCTGTAACAAGTGTATCTCATTAACTGAGGCTAATACTTTTTTGAGGACAGCAGTTTAGAACTAAAAATTGTATTAACATCTTGGTACTTACAAAACGAAATATTCCAAATTAAAAAAAATATATTTTCATCTCTCGCACAATTATCGAAAGGTTTATTGAAACAGCAGATTAACTATGTGGAAGCTGTATATCATGTTTCTCAGTCAAATTCTCAAAAAATTAAAAAAACATGATCAATATAAACATAAGGACAGCAGTCCCGTAAAATCCCATTAAAATAAGGATAACATTCACAAAACGAAATCACCATTATAATGAGTACAACACCTAAGAGTACCGTATAGAGGCGTTTCCCAGGAACTGTGAAAATGTGTTCAGTATCAGGGATGTAGAGCAGGAGCATGTAACAATGGAGCAACTAAATTTTCCTTGAAACTGGAGCGGAGACGGAGCAAAGATTTATTTTGCTCCACTGCTCCATGTCCTTTGTACTTTTTTTTTTATCCTTTAAAAAGCTTGTTTGGATAAACATTTAAAAAGGTATGTAGTGTAATGTATAAAAATTATTCGCAGCACGAAGAGGAACAATTTTGAAAAAAAACTGATTCCCAGCGGTCACGCAAGTGGAGATTCATATCCGTTTTCGGACACTTCACAAAATTCCAATCTATCAAAACGTACCCTTCAAAAAATTCCAATCAATCGAAACGTACCCTTTATGAAGTTCCAATCAATCAACACGTACCCCTTCAGAAAATTACAATCAATCAAAACGTACCTTTCAGAAAATTACAATCAATCAAAACGGATACTTCACAAAATCATGAGCTGCCAAATCGCACTTTTTACAGAAATATTTATGAAATAAGTTGCAAAAAGTAATAAATGTTTATCACTGTACATGTAAATTTTGAATGAAAAAAAATATTTGGTTTTTCACAAAACTATTTTTAAGTTTAACCCAAAACGACATTGTTAAAAATGCTGGATCGACCCCTTGATTCAGATCCCTCTTCAGTACCCCTTGAAAAAGTGGTTTGGAGACCAAAACTGAAAATCTTTCGTAGTCAAGTGCTTTTTTCTATAGAAATATAAGAATTTTCTTCGCCTCGATCTAAAATTACACAGATGGACATTCACGGTGTGAGATCCGCTTGGAACAGTAGTCAAAAGCAAAAATATAGTTATGCCCGTGTCTTTTTTCAATTGTTCATTATTGCCTACGCACTCGTATACTAATGCCTGTGTAATTTCCAGAATATTGCATATGTTTCGGTGAAATTGTATCAAAACATTCTAGAAACATTAAGAGAATGTTATCTAGAAATTCTGTTAATGAACCGCTCAGAACCTGGAATATTACAGTTTGCCTCTGTAGCCGAATAGCTAGAAGATATTGCAAAATCCATATCCAGTTTCAAAATCATTCCGGTCCAGCGAAAATGCAAGTTTAATCATCGAGCTCTTTTGTTCTGGGAAATAGCGATGCAGTTTAATTTTGTAGCTTATTAAATATTACATTTGCATATTCTAAAGTGAATGTCCTCGTTGCGTGATGGGGAGCCGTTCGAATGTGTCTCGGTAAAGTCATCCGGTGACATAATGCATCCCTGTAGCTTTCAATCTTCGCTTTTATTAGTGGTGATGAATATAGTATAACTGATGTAATGTTGTAGCTGTGAAAGGATTAAATTTGGCTTCTATTTTGGCAACAATTTTGCAATTCATCTCTTGTTGAGTGATGAATAGGAAAGTAAGACAGACTACTGTCATAGATTTACCTAGTTTTTACTGGGATAAAAGCCCACAATGTTTCGGTAATTTAACAAAAATAATTAAAGGGCTTAACTCTCACCATTCTCCTCTGATGTTATCTGTCCTTTCTCTTTCAAAACGAGATTTCTTTTAATATGATTCTGTACATACGAGTTCTCTCGCATATTGTACATTCTACACCAGTGGCTCCCAATCTTTTTTTTCGCGTACCACCATTTTTATTGCAAACCATTTGCGTACCACTGGCAATGCAACTTTATTATGTATAACAGAAGACTAATAGATTATAGAAAAATACTAGGATGACTACGTTATTTCAACCACACCATTTCTTATGGTTAACGCAGAGAAAAGCGTTTATTAAAGTGAAGCTGCATGTATAAAATAAAATATATGAAATATATAAAAAAAATTTTAATACGTACTTTCAAAACAGCATTAGAAATACGTCTTTAAGTACAAAATACCCATCAGGTAACAAAATAAAATAAAAATAATAATGAGAAGATGGCTGCTGCATGTCAGATACAAGTGAGGTGATATCTGTTTCAGTAGAAGTTAGTTTTAACCTTAAATTTGAGTCGACATTTACTTTGCTTCTATATTTATTTTTAATAAATATCATATTGGAAAAGAAGCCCAGTGGCTGAGTGGTAGATTTCCGTGCTACCATGAAACAGGTCCGGGGTTCGATTCCCGGGCTGGACAGGGTCGACTCTGCCTTTCATCCCCGCAGTGGTGTCGATAAAATGAGGACCAAGCATGCTTGGGAACTAAACACTGGGGGTTCCACGTCAAAACTTGACTGGAACTTCTGCTTCTACACCCCAAGGCCCTCGGTCTCGAAAACTGGGATGGGCACAGTAGACCATGGCCCCCAAAACGGCTGTCGCGCTACTGATTTTAGTTTTTCATATTGGGAAAAGCACAAAGATCAGTGGTTGAGAGTTCATTTTTAGCCTACTTTCCCGTAAAAGACAAACTAAAGCATGAAAGAAGGCTTAATGTATCGTGAAAATATCGTTAGAAATCAAGAAAAGTTAAAAATAAGTGAAGTAATTAAATAAAGATTGAAAAATAAAAAATTTGAAAGTAGGGTTTTGAGATGGGGGGGGGGGAGTGTGTCGGTCGGTCTGTCTGTCTCTCTGTCGAATATCGAATCGGATTCGGTAAATATCAACTCGGATATCCACTTGAAACATCAGCGTTTACATATTTCTTTTTTAAATTGCACTTCCGTCATAATTAACAGAACCTATATGATAAAGAAATCTTAGAGAATCCTTCTACTTAAAAAAAAAAGAATGGAATGCCACCCGAAATGATTTGGTGCGTAGTGTGGAATTCCACACGGATCGAGTAGTTTGTGTATTATAAACCATAGTCGCACAAAATTGAGTTAATAAAACGATGGCTGCCTTCAAAAACTTGCCCTTCTTTTTGATTTGATTTTTTTTTTTTTTTTATTCTCAAAAGTCTTTTCAGAACCACTTTTCTGTGGGAAAGGTACCGAGCTATATCTTTCTTTTTCACGTTTTTGTAGAAAATGATTTTATTGTAAAGCATCAAAGGGCAAAGAATTCATTCTCCCCTTATTTTTCAACAACTAAAAAGCACCTGAAATTGGTTGGGTACCCAGAGTATTGAAGGTACGCAAATAAAAAGAATGTATCAGTAAAAAAAACATGAAATATTTAAAGTTTAATGTGTTGCTTATTAAACAGCAATTGATGTTTCTAACTTTTCCTTTTGCAAAGAGCAAAAAAAAAAAAAAAACCACGAGGTCAACATTTACATTCTGTACATGACAGAAAGAATGAAATAAAAAATTTTTGAAGTATTCGAAACCATAATATTCAGAAGACAGCTCGAAGTCAAACAGAACATTTATATAATGAATTCATTTTTTGCAGTTTTTTACATTGACGTAAGCTCCAGTTAAGACGGTTTTTAATATTCTTATATATTCGAAAAAAATCATCTAGTGTTTGAAGAAGCATAATAGTAATTTAAATTTCTTTATCGGTAATATGCCGATTGTGTCATAAAAGAAGAACGTTTGCTTTACTTTTCGGGGAAAAAGTTATGTTTTAAATAAAAATTGACAAAGAATGCTTGAGCTTTATCTTTGAATTTTAAAACGTTCATTTTAAAAAAAAAAGGTCGTAATTTTTTACCACAGAAAATTAAATAAAACTATCCTTTTCAAAAATAAAAATTAGAGCTCGTTGGTTTGGTTGGATTTTAAAATGTTAATGAAAAATAAAATCGTTCTTTTTTTTTTTCCTAGTAAAAAATCAATAGAATAACATTTTCCAAATGTAGAACTATAGTGAATAATTGAGCGGTATTTTTGGATTTTAAAATATTCATACAAAAGCAAGAAAGCACTGCAACTTGTCAGAGATATTATAATAAAGTTTCGCAAATTGCATTTAATAATCCTTAGGCAGTTTTTCTATCTCTACAAATTCTTTTGCAATCATATATTTAAATAAGAATTTCAAACATCAGTGTTCTCGATTGAATTAAGTTAATAATTTACAATAAGAGATAACCTCAAAAAAAAGTTTAAAAACTGGGCACAAGCTTAAGCTATTTTTACCGTCCTTGATTATTCATCGCACGTGGAATGGATTTAAAATATGACGGGGAGGGGGGACATCTAGCTACTGGTACTTAATGAAAACTGGAAGAATGTGAAAGCTTTTCGTTGGAAAACTCATTAATCATCTATACTTTGGGTGTTAGCTAGCGTTTTTTACAATATGTATTGTGAAATATTCACTGAAATATATTGGGCTCTTCAGAAAACAATTTCGTTTTTTTTTCTTTGTTTAAAACGAAAGATGATTTTACACATTTATTTACGGCAGTATTCCCAATTTAAAGAGCGCAAGAATCTGAACATTTTGATATAAAAACAAAAAACACGATTTTTTGCAGATATGACACTATTCATTTCTATAAGCGATATATTGTACATTCTGGGAGATTTGGGGTAAATACCTTTGGCCATCTTTCTTGCAGTAGCATGTTTCCGCGCTCATGAAATTTTTGTTCTTTGCTGGCAAAAAACTGATCCAAGGGATTTTTGGCGTCCTCATTTGATGTAGTAAAGATTTTACTGTCTAAAACATTTTGTAGAGGACGAAAAAAATAATAACCAGAAGGTGCCAGACATGGTGGATGTGGCAGTAAATCCCATCCAAGCTGTACAAGAAAACAAAAGCGAGTTATTAAACTTGCATGAGGTCTCGCATTATCGCGGTGGAACACTACACCTCTCCTTTTGATCAATTCTGGCTTTTTCTGTTTAAGAGAATCATTCAATTTGCCCAGTTGATGACAGTACACTTCAGAATGGATCATTGTGCTGTCCGGATTGAAATTTTTCAAATCAGTTTTGGCACTGACGTTCTGGCATTACTCTCTGCATTCACATCACATGATTTTTTTTTCATGCTTAAACAGCATGTCGAAAGTGCTGCTTTTCACTTTCCATATTTGAAAGGGCACCAACCAAAAATTATTGCGAAGAATTAATGGGAACTTTTTCACAAGTTTCTCAGTTAAAAAAATTTTCGTACTCTTTTACGTGGCAAAATTTTTTCAAGGGACTTACATCAATATTTGCACATTTAGCTTAATCGCCAACTATTTTCTGAAAATTAATGACCTATAAAATGTCATTTGATGAAAAATTAGGATTTTTACGTCAAATTTACTAAACGCTTCATTTGTATCTATAGTGGACATTTATAAGACATGTATTTGCATTAGTAGTGGACGGAAATGAATATCATCTATTTTATGCTGTTAACTTGGAGAAATAATTTTAAAAATGACTAAGGGACCATTCATAAATGATGTCACGCTTTTTTCCCATATATTTTCCACAAATCCCTAACCTTCTTATGGATCGGCTTTAGTAAAGAGCAGCAAATGTGACCGTTGTGGAGGCAGCTACGAAATATTATGATCCATGTACTTGCATAGATGCTCCACGCCAACTTTAGTTCTATTAACCAGCACTAGGAATCGTTCGCTATAGGTTCTGATCATTTCATTCAAGTTTGATGTTACATTCGATTATTTTAGGAGCTTAAAGATCTAAGTGTGAAGTAATGCAACTAAATCCCCTGTTGGGAAAAAACGAAATTACTTTCCGAACAAACCCAATATTTTAGACTATGGATAAATAATCAAAAAGGGAATTCACATATCCCCAGAGGAAATAATCCAAGGGCATCAAATCTCAAAAACAAGGTCTACAGATCTACTGCGAAAAGCGTGTGAAAACTGGTCCAGTTTTTCCACGCAGTTTTCAAGGTTACGTCAGGTGCGTGCCAACCCGCGGTTTTTGTTCACATGCCCGACATCATATTCAAACATTACGCCTTCGAATAAAACAAATTAAGGTAAATGTACCCATAGTGGACACTGATCTAATAGTTGACACTTGGCTCTCAAACGTTAAAAAACAAGGGTTTAGGTTAAGTTAGTCGCCAAAGGTTTTTGTTCTAATCCCCTAGATAGCAGCAGGTAATAGTGTAGTAAAAAGAAATTACTTAACTTAACCAGTCTTTAAAGTTTCAGAGCCCTTAATAGATCAGTGTCCACTATTGGTACATTTACCTTACATGAACATTTTTTTGTTTTATTCCCCTTTCAAGCGAAAAAACACCCTTTATTTATAACATAAGGTAGTAAAATTATTTATTCGCCGCGACCTTTAACATTGAAAAGAACAGATACCTATTCGTGTCTGAAATCAAAATAGCAAATAAACCAAGATCCAATTCCTAAATGCATTAGAGTTCCTTTTTAGCATAAGAAATTCCAAAACCGAAAGAAAACCTGAACAGGAAGGGGATATATATATCACATTTTCTTTACTCGATTTCCAAATCTCACTTTCTCTTTCACACTGAATAAACAACATGATATGGAATTCCGATACAACTCTGAAGAGTGGAATTCACGTGTAGGAAAAATATTTGTTTTTCCGATGTCGCACTTATTTAAAGCCAAACGGAGATTTTTTATCAGTGGCTAGGTATCTGTCTTTTCAAAAGTTTATTCCTACGTTTCATATGACCGCAAAAATCTTGCGTTTACACTGTAAAAATTTGGCGTTTAGTTGGTGAAAAGTTTAAAATTATCCATTTTTCGATACATTTTTTTTTAAGTGTCTGTCTAAAAAAATAGACACTATAATTGAAGTTCGTTAACTTATTTACGAATCGAAATTTCATTTTGATTGCTCATTTATCCAATGTCGATAGAAATGAGCAATCGTGATAAAATTTCGATACGTAACCGAGTTAACAACTTTCATGCACTAACAAATATTATACACTGTACATTTTTTTTTATACTGATGCATGAAACTAATTTAAGTACACCAAAGTTGACTGATTTTCAACTTTGGTGTTACTGAGCCCCATTTTTTCTTTCAGTTGGTGTAAAGTTTAAAATTATCCATTTTTCGATACATTTTTTTTTAAGTGTCTGTCTAAAAAAATAGACACTATAATTGAAGTTCGTTAACTTATTTACGAATCGAAATTTCATTTTGATTGCTCATTTGTCCAATGTCGATAGAAATGAGCAATCGTGATAAAATTTCGATACGTAACCGAGTTAACAACTTTCATGCACTAACAAATATTATACTCTGTATTTTTTTATACTGATGCATAAAACGAATTTAAGTACGCCAAAGTTGACTAATTTTCAATTTTGGTGTTACTGAGCCCCATTTTTTCTTTCAGTTGGTGTAAAGTTTAAAATTATCCATTTTTCGATACATTTTTTAAGGGGGGAGTATTATAAAAAACCCTTTGTAAGTGGACCCCCTAATTATTTCTATATTTATTTATCTAGTTTTCCAAAGATAAAAAATAAAATAAAATAGCTTCTCCAGGATATTTTTCTGCTGTGATATTTGACCAGTATTTGTCTGGATGGATGAAACAACCATATGGTAAAACTAGTACGAGCATTATTGTATCCTTTAAACAAGTTCCTTCATTTCTTTTCTGTCTGATGTAGCCATAATCATATAAGTAACTTACATAATTAATTGACTTTTACCTTTCTCTTATTTAAGTACTTTACTTTTAAAGTTGTATAGGATGCACTGTAACTCATTCAGGTCAAATTTCTCTGATGATATTTTTGGTAATTGTGAAAAAAAAGTAGCTAATTACTATTTTTAAGTAATTTTAATACATGAAGCTATATTTTAAATAGTTACAAATGTTTAAATGCATAGTGCAAGAAATGACCAAAAAACCTCTACCGTCTATAAGTTGACCACCTGTCTAAGTTGACCACTAAAGTGCTTCACCGCAAGTTTTCAACTTATACAGGTTTCACTGCATGAATAAAATACAAACTTACTACCCATTTAGAAGCTTTGCGACGTTTAAAGATATGTATAGAATTTCAAAGTTTTATTTTGAAACACGGCATTAATGCTATTTTCCTGGTGCAAATAAGTAAAATTTAATCACTTCATAAGCAATTCCTATTTAAAAATAATTTTCTGGCATTTGTTTTGATGTCATTATTTGACATTAAAATCTCAATTTTTACTACATCGCAATTAATTGTTTTCATAGACGATTGTCGTCACGCAAAAGCACCATTCGACTATCTCATTAAAACTTCCAAACTTAATTAATTAACACACATATGCAAAAAAAAAGACACTTAAAGCAGTTCTTTCAGAGCTCAGACTTCGTTATTTCAACTTCTTTTGTGGCGATGATTTCCTTCCTCCTATGCAAGCGAATTCGCACTTACAAATACCAAACTTGAAAGCACTGCTTTTAATTTATCATGCATTTTCATCTTCACATCATTTTAGTTCATTACCTTACACCGCAATCGAAATGCCTGAAAGTAATTAGAAGTGATTTTTTTTTGTTTAATTATAATCGTCTTCATTACTGCCTCATCTCGACGACCGCTTGTTTTCTCTCAGTAGAAGAAATTCATGCAAAAATGTTTTAATGGCAATATTATGAATGTTATTGTTGCATTACCCAATTAAAACTACACGATACCAACGAATAAAAGATTTATTTGGACGAATCGCTTTTGAGCCTGGGGAAAAAAATGAAAATGAATATTTGAGTGGATGTTGTCGGTGTTCAAATGAAATGGTTTCAGTTCTGAAGCAAATACCGCTCAAAACTTTAGTCCATTGTAGTTTCATTGGATTTACGATGAGTCGCGTGCGCGAGTCATTTGGATACATGATATTTTTCATGTATATAGGTGATTCGAAATAAATATCAAAGAGTTTTATGACGCTGGCAGGGTAGCGCAGCGTTAAGGCGTTGGCCTGTTACCGCTAAGTTACTGAAGATTTTAGAGAAGTAAAAATATCATGAGCGTTCGTGTCGTATGATTATGCACATGTAGAAGATTTGGCTTCGATACTTGCAGCAAAATTAAATTCTTAGTGCAATGTTGCATCGTCAGAGCCCAGATGCCTCCATCTTTTGGGAAACTGGGCAACAAAATTCGCAAGTGGTACTGGCATCCGCCAACAATTGTGCCACTTGAAAGGATTGTTTCCCGTTCCTGGAGAGAGGTCTGAAAAAAAAAGCGAAAAGCCAATAGGCAGCCCCATTAATGCAGCAACTTATGAAGAAAATGCTGCTTTACAACAATTCCAGAGCCCCCGAAATTGTGTTCATAGCGTTGAGAGTATCTGTCTTGAACTAGTCATTTATATCAAACTAATTCCGAAACTATCTGGTTCTAAATGGCTGGTAATTCAACACTTCATTGATTCTTCCAATTATTACTTAAGAGTATCCTAATTATTACTAATTATTACTATTTTTACAATAAAAAACACAGATTGGTTCATGATTATTGTGAATTCTAATTTGAATTATTGAATGGATTATGTTTTCCTGTTAAGATGCTTAAAGAATAAGAGTAATATTGTAAAATTAAAAAAATAGTAATTAGTTCTTAACGTATGAAATATGTTATGCACACAGATAGACCTAGGGAGTTTTGTTAGAAACAGTGGTTGTAACTGTAACATATTTCATTTTTACAGCACTTTCTAACATTGCTAATTATACCCTCAACCATCCATTGCCAAAAAATAAAAAAAGGAAGAAAAAAAAAATTCTGTTAGTTCTAATATGCTAAAATACAACAGCAGCTTCTGTGTTAGCTCAGTTATCACCCCTTCATATACCTTACATTAAAGTCAACAAAATATTCTTTAGTTTCTTTCTGAAAAGCTCTCCGCAAGCTATTGATTGCAAAGCTCACGACCAAGGTTTTGGCGACCACTAATATAGAATAACATAATTTTTAATTTGTGTAACAGAACTGGTTCGAATTAGGTGATGATAATTATATTTCGCTTTCCACATTCTCTAGCAAAATGCATAATATTTATTGCGTATCGGCACTTTGAGCGTTTTCAGGTAATTTTGAACATGGATGTACTGTACATTGTTATGAACCTGTATTTTTATATTATGTTTTTTCTCGCCAAGCTTGGCGACTTTCCAATCATGATAGATAATTCCTATTTTTGTTAGAATAATCTGTATTATTCATATCATGTTATCAGAGATATTATATGAGGAGCTCTAGCCAGATGTTCAGTTCAGTTTTTAGGCTTAGGAGAGTTCAGTCAGTTTAATCGGTGTGTTTCTGAGCCATTGTGCTGTAAGCTTCGGGATTGATTCTATTCGTATTTGGGAAGCAAGTACATCCCGTACTTGCATCCCAAACCGTTGGTTTTACGATCGTGTTTGAAATTTGTGTGCTTGTTCTGTGTGCGCAGAAATTGTACATAGTGTAAATAGCTTGTAAATAAATTTTTCTGCATGTTCAAGGAGTTAGTCATCTGTTTAAAGTCCAGCGAATATGTAGCAATGTGTATAGGGTGTTTATTTTTAGACGCAGAGAACTTGAAATGGAAATAAAACACAAAAAATGTCTTTAATATTCATGTTATTTGTTTTATTTAAAGAATAATTTTATGGCGTAATGTTTGAATATGATGTCCGGCATGTGAACTCCGCGGTTGGTGCGCACATGACATAACCTGTAAAACTGTGTGTGGAAACTGGACCAATTTTCACGCACTTTTCGCAGTAGATCTGTTAACTGGCCACCTTGTTCTTGCGATTTGACGCCCTTGGATTATTTTCTCTCGAGATATGGGAATTCCCTTGCCTACGCTGATAAACCAGGAACAATGCAGTTCATGGAAGTCAAGATTCGGAGCATTATTGCCGACATTCAGCCAGATCTACTGCGAAAAATGTGTGAAAACTGGACCTCCAGGTTGTGCCATGTACGTGCCAGCCGTGGTGGCCACATGCCCAACATCATAATCAGACATTAATGCCATAAAATTATCTTTCAAATAAAGCAAATTACATAAAAGTTATTACATGAATAGTAGCATGAATAGTTTTTTTGTGTTTTATTTCCATTTAAAGTTCTCTGCCTCCATAAAAAAACACCCTGTATATGTCAAGTTTTTATTCAATCACGTAAGAAATCATATCAAAACCATCAATTGTAAAAAAATAAAACTTCAGTTCCTTAATTTCTGATTTTTATTTTACTTTAATTCCATATGATTTGTTTTACCAAAAATACATAAAGTCGAGAAAAATAAATGATTTTGAGTGGAAAAAAATGATATATATATTTCAATTAACTCCGTTTGGAATTAATTAATATATTATTTACATTAATGCTTAATTTACCCCAATGCGATTAAAGCAAAATAAAGTCTAAGCAGATCTTTTTTTTTTTTTTTCAATGTGTTGTGTATTTTCTTTAATATGTTATTTTTATGTATTCTTTAAAAAAAAAACAATACCACAGCCGAAAGTAAACATGAATATAAAAGAGAAATATATTTCATCCTGTTTACAGAGAGGCGAAGTCTCCTCTATCCTTTCATGCGAATAAAAATATGATATTTAAATTTTATTTGTAAAAAAGATAATTTTCCAAACATCGAAGAACATATTTCCGATTTTTTTTTTGTTTTTATAAGCTAATAAATATGTTCCTTTACTATGAAATTCTTGAACGATTTTCTTGGAAAATTTCAAATATCAAAAGGGTATTTGCGGAAAAATTTATTTAAAAGACAACAATTTTATTCATGCACCTTATATGTTTTTTTTTTTTACTTTTAGATTAGGTCTTTTCTCTGTTAGATTTTTTTTGTTTACGTTTTTGTTGTTTTATACAGTTACTGCCTCAATTACACAACATACGCACCACCCTATAAAAATGTAATCTTTTCTAACGAAACGTGACAAAATAAATGAGTTTTTACTGCATTTATAACTATAAATTGTGATGAGTTGTCGGCACGGTGGCGTCCTGGTAAGGCGTGGGACTCGTACCCCCCCCCCCCCCCCAGTTCATAGAATCGACACCACCAGCTGTGTTGGTGGATTTTCAAGATGCAGAAAATCGTCTACGCCGATTTTTTTTTTTTTTTTTTTTTTTTTTTTTTTTTTTTTTTTTTTTTTTTTTTTTTTTTTTTTTTTTTTTTTTTTTTTTTTTTTTTTTTTTTTTTTTTTTTTTTTTTTTTTTTTTTTTTTTTTTTTTTTTTTTTTTTTTTTTTTTTTTTTTTTTTTTTTTTTTTTTTTTTTTTTTTTTTTTTTTTTTTTTTTTTTTTTTTTTTTTTTTTTTTTTTTTTTTTTTTTTTTTTTTTTTTTTTTTTTTTTTTTTTTTTTTTTTTTTTTTTTTTTTTTTTTTTTTTTTTTTTTTTTTTTTTTTTTTTTTTTTTTTTTTTTTTTTTTTTTTTTTTTTTTTTTTTTTTTTTTTTTTTTTTTTTTTTTTTTTTTTTTTTTTTTTTTTTTTTTTTTTTTTTTTTTTTTTTTTTTTTTTTTTTTTTTTTTTTTTTTTTTTTTTTTTTTTTTTTAGCAGCCACTTTTTTGAGTTACTGCTCTCCAGCTCTGCTCTGAGTTCTAAATGCTGGCTCCGCTCCGTGCTCCAACAAAGACTTCTAAATTCTGGTTAAGCTCCGTTAATAATTTCCAGAGCCCGGATAAATTTCCGGTATCTGGAGCAGCCACTTGTTTTGAGTTGATTCTCTGCAATTTCTAAATACTTCTTCCGGTCTCACTCCATGCTCCGAATAATTCTAATAGATTATTTGTCTCTCTTTTTTTTTCTAATATTTTTTATACGTGATAAAAAATTGAAAAACGGGGAAAAAATCGAGTACGGAACAGAGCAAATTTCTTTGCTTTCCGGTTTCAAGCAAAATTTCTCTGCTGCACGCCCGTGCTCCACACTCCGCTTCAGATCCTTGGAGGGAATACAAACTTGGTTCAGAAAAGAAAATTATTAGCCTTAATTACAAAACTCGCCATGAAATATCAGTATAAATTTGATAAAATAAAACTTGCTGAAGTTCTTTACACACTCAATTGAAAGTAATACTTTCTATATTCACATTTCAAAATCAAAGAAATGATTGCTGTACAACTTTACCTCATTTGAATCTCAAATTTGTGATGTAAATTATTTGTTCGTATTATATTTCACACGCGAAACCACCATTGAAATGTTTCATTAAAATTCTAGCAACTCATTAACAAATTGTATAAGAAACTAGATGTCGTTCTTTTAACATTATTTCTTGCGTGTTTCAATTTTCTGTGCAAGTTAATTTGCTTTTCTTAACATGAATTTAACAATAGTTACCTCTTTTTGCAACTAAGTAGCTAACAGAAACTGCAAATACTACTTACAATTTGTCATGCCTTTTTTATCTTGACACCGTTTCATTTCAATATCTTAATGCAAATGAATAAGCAATGACATGGGTGGAACCTTTTCGTTTCATAATTATCCAGATGATTGCTTTTTCATCTCGCTCGAGTTTTTCCACGAATAATATGAATCTACTAATAAAATTTAATGGAAGAAATATTAATTATCTGATACTTTATTCATGCATCGAGAATGATTATAAACGATTCATTTTTAAACTACTTATGAAAAAGAAGGTAGGGAAAAATAATTATTTTCCCTCTTTTTGGACAAGCTTTTCATTTTCGTGAAGTTTTCATACAATGAATGAAAATGCATAGTCAGGAAAATATTCTCGGAAAATAATGAAAAAACTCTGCGTGTTTTTCCACTTGTAGTGTATGACATAACTACACCTTTGAGTAAACGGAGAAACTCATTAATACCACCCATACAGAAAATCCTATATTATGAAATCTAAAAAAAAAATACTGTTTTGAAGAAAGACACAATAATGATACAAAAAATGCTTCTACATTTTTAGGAATGTTTACTTACTATGATTTTTTTTTAATGAGATGCCCTGTCTTCCGTTTTTATAGAAAAGATAAATTAATTTCGCGAAGCCGTCACCACAATTACCTATTTTAGAACTTCATTTCTGTGCCAACAGTAGCAACGTTTTCATTTCATTTCATTAGGCACCTTAGTGCAGAGATTTGTTGAGAGATATGGCAACACTAGACCCGGCTCTCCGATCCGCATATTAAGTAACAGCACTTAATCAAAGCATTTTAGTATAATTTTATGTATTACTTTTCTTAGCGCTGTCATTCACAGACGATAAATAATTTAATTAATAGCACAATAAATCAATGCAGTAGATAAACAAGACGTTCCGTCTAGAACTATAGAACTATACGAGCCTACCTTCCCGTATACACCAAATTCAAATTTATAATCTAACTATCTCTTTCTCTCTCTTTCTCATTTAGCTTTAGTTCTTAATTTTTTCAAACGTACCTTTTTCAACGGACAATACATATTCGTTCACGCATTCATTTTTTCCTTTATTCAGCCATTCATTTATGCATTCATTCGTTTACTGATTCAAATGTTTATTCATTCATTTACTCATTCATGTATTTATTCCCTCCTTTATTCATTCTTTTCCTCATTCATTTATTCATTGATTCATTCTTTCACTCATTCATTTATTCATTGAGAAATATCCTTAAAAATTCCGATAAAAAAATTTCATAGGAAAATAGGCTCGTTAGTTCTGGAAGAACTTTCTATTTGTACGTGTTCTACGTTGTAAGAGTTTTCCGATAAAGTGTGTTCCAAGCAAATCGGTCCGTTAGATCAGGACTTATATAGGATTGAAATTTCCCCGTAAGCGCTATGTTAATTTTTTGAACTGTTCAAAAATGAGCAAAAACTGTTCAAATTGATATTTCACGCCAAGAGATTCTTCCAGTAAGCTTTTTCATTGGAGCATGGATCTTGTACCCAGAGTTTACATAATTTGCTTCATTTTCGCCCATAGGCGCTAATGTTAAATTTTTTTGAACTGTTCAAAATTGAACGAAAAGTTGTTCAAATCAAAAAGTAAAATATAGAAATGAGATGTCCTCGCCGAGATCTTTCGAATGCAAAAAGAATTTTTCGAATCGGACTATTCGTTCAAAAGTTATTAGGGGGGGACAGACCGACAGACAGACCGACAGACAGACCGACAAACACACATTTTCCCCATCTCAAAACCCTAGTTTCAAATTTTTTATTTTTTAATCTTTTTTTAAATTTGTTTTGTTGAGAGTTTAAAAACCCCGGTTAATTTTTAACGATACAATAAAAGCCTTTTTTCATGTTTATTATTATTTTTTTTACCTTTTACGACGAAAAGTAATTTAAAAAAAATAAATCGTTAGCGATAATATATTTGTATCGGCAAAAAAACATAAAACGTGAAAGACGATAAATGAACAAAATTTTTAGCAAAAAAAAAAATCATGAAATACAGACGATATCTATATGCTATATACGATTTCTACAGTTAAATTTTATTTCTCTAGCTTGTTTTGTATCGCGTCGCGTGATCTTCCTTATTCCTTTGTCAAATTCCATGAAGTATTTTTAAAGCTTATCGTGCCCGCCAATTACTGAAAATAGACCCTCGGTTCAAAAATGTACAGCGTTTCTTAAATTTGAGGTTTAAAATCACCTAAGAAGAGGTCCCTTAATGGATCCCAAAAGTGGGTGTTGTGTATGCTGGCGACACCTGTAATCCATAAAAAAAAGAAACCCTTGTGTTTTTATTGTTAACCAAATTGGGCAGTTTTAGCTGCGTCTGTGTGTTAAACTTATTCAATCGTTAGGCTCTCTACACATCCATTTATATTATAAGAAAAATCGATTGATAAGTTAAAAAGACCCAAAAAACCAAAAACAATAAAAAAAATTTTTTTTAAAGGGGGTTTTTTATTTTAAGTAGTGGAAATTTGTTTCGTTATTGTATTTTAATTCTATGTCTACTAATAATAAAAATAATTATCATTATTAATGTGATTATTTTATTATTTTGAATATCTAAATATTTAGTGGAAAGGAAATTGTAACAGATTTTTGTACTGAATTTTGAATCTCCACTTTAATAGAAGAGGTTCATTTTTGGACCGTGGGTCTGTTTTTCGTCATTAGCCGGCACGATAAGCTTTAAAAATTCGATAAAAGAATAAGGAAGATCTTGCGTAGCTATTTGTACTGATGTGTTCAATGACATGTCTTCTTTTGTACCAACGAATGTTTACATTTTTCTATTATTCTTAATAATGTCCGTTCTCCCATTTTTTTAGCCTACTTTCCCGTAAAAATAAAACTAATAGTAATAAAGCATGAAAGAAGGCTTAATATATCGTGAAAGTATCGTTAGAAATCAAGAAAAGTCAAAAATAAGGGGAAGTAATTAAATAAAGATTGAAAAATAAAAAATTTGAAAGTAGGGTATTGAGATGGGGAAAAAGTGTGTTTTGGGCGGTCTGTCTGTCTGTTTGTCCCCCCTTAATAACTTTTGAACGAATAATCCGATTCGAAAAATTCTTTTTGCATTCGAAAGATCTCGGCAAGGAAATCTCATTTCCATATTTTACTTTTTGATTTGAACAATTTTTTGCTTTAATTTTGAACAGTACAAAAATTTTAACATTAGCGCCTATGGGCGAAAATGAAGCAAATTATGTAAACTATGGGTACAAGATCCAAGTTCCCATGAACAAGCTCACTGGAAGAAGTTCTTAGGGGTGAAATATTGATTTGAACAATTTTTTTTTCATTTTTGAACAGTTCAAAAGAAAATTTAAAATACCGCCTACGGAGAAATTTCAATCCTATATAATTCCTGATCTAACGGACCGATTTGCTTGGAACAAACTTTATCGAAAAGCTCTTATGACGTAGAACATGTACAAATAGAAAGTTCATCCGGAACTAACGAGCCTATTTTCCTATGAAATTTTTTGATCGAGATTTTCAAGAATATATTTGAATTAATGAGTGATTAAATGAATAAGCAAAAAATAATGAGTGAATAAATACATGAATGACTTAATAAATGAATGATTGAATGAATATCTATTAACCGTTGAAAAAGGTATATTTGAGGCCATGAAGAACTAAAGCTAAAGGAGAAAGACAGAGAGAGAGATAGCTAGATTATAAATTTCAATTCGGTGTATACGGGAAAGTAGGCTCGGTTTAAAATAAAAAAATTATTAGGACAAGAACTTTTTTCCCTTGTTAAAGGGAATTGGGGAAATGCCAAAAAAACCAAAAAAGTATTGGGGGGGGTTGGGTGCCCCCGTTGCGGGGAATTTTCCCGGCCCCGGGGTTTTTGAAGGGGGAAAGGGGGTTAATTTTGTAATACAAGGGGTAAAAAACCCCGTTAAAACCGCCCCCCCTTTTTCCAGGGGATTTAAAATACGGCAACCCGGGGAATTTCCGGGGGGTATACCGGCCGGGTTTGGAACTATCAAATGTTTTCCCCCGGGAAACGGGTTTAAAACCACCCCCTTTATCCAATTGGGGGCCATTTTAAAGGTTTGATTCCTAATTTACCTTTGTAAATAAAGCCAGCCCGAGCACACAAATGTTCTAGCCAAAGAGCTACAATTCCCTTATCACACCTACTAACAGGTAAAGCTCTATTGTTTTTAGGCCTGATGTACACCTTTTGGTTTATAACCTACGGCTCGATAGACTGATTGCGCAGTTGAGATGTGTGCTTCTTGCCCAGCAATTACAGTTAATAAAATGGCACCAAAGGAAAAAATATGCTATAGAAGAAAAGGCACGAGTAATTGATAAAGTTAAAAATCATGCAACAAAAATGAGTATTGTTTGGATAATGTGGTCCGCGGGGGGGATATAGTTTCACTATACCGCGGTTATGTTATAACGCGGGTGCCAAACATGTTCCCCGACACCCGCGTTTTAACGGGGTTTTACTGTACACCAGAATATAATTATTAAAAATTATTAGATGTTAATGTAATAGTTTGAAAAAAATATGTTCTGCAATTTTTACGTGAGAGAGTTTGGCATTCTAAAAAGATTGCCACAACTCCGTTATTTTTCCTCCGACTTGCACGTTTTCATAACACCTCTTCTCACTCTGCCACTACGTCAGAAAGATAAGTTTTGAATGATTATTCCTTCTGTTTCTTGGGATTAGGGCATAAATTTTATGTTATGGACCATTTCCTTTTCTCAATCCTCTTTCCATTGATATTGAATGTTTGCACTGCAGATGACCTTGATGGGAATTTATTTCACAATGACTGCATTCATGGCAGTAATCTTATTTCATGTATTCTTCTCGCCTAATGTCTTATTTGAGGAGGAGCAGTGTTTCTTATGCGAAGTTTGAATAGTTTAGTTATATTCAGAGGCGTAGCTAGAGTTTTCAGCGCCCGGAGACAACTGAAAATTTTGCGCCCTCCCCTGTGCCCCCAGAGGCCTGGGGCGCCCTAAAGGGACTTTAAAAAACTTTTATGCTTCCTAAATGATAAATAGCTCTAAAAAGCAGCCTTTTTAACTTCCATTTTTATTAGCGACCATTCACTTCTAAGGGAAAAATGGGGCACTGCTTTGTAAAATTATTTGTCTGACTTCCCACGCACTCCTGTTCTACATTGGCCATTCCCGATATGGTTTGCGGTGCTCTCACGTTTTTGTCAAACATATTCACACCTCTTGAGTTCAAAAGATTTTCTTTTCGCATTTAAAAATAAAATAAATTAACATTAATTTGGCGCCCCTTGACGCTGCGCCCGGGCACAGCTGTCCCTCCCTGCCCCCCCCCCCCCTAGCTACGACTCTGGTTATATTGTGTGAAAGAAAAACGTCATAAATTTTCAAACGGACAATTTCTTTTTCCAGTTTAAAATGATCTAGTAACAGGCTTGGAGGGAAAGTAAAGAGACATCAATTTCTTTTTCACAGTGATTTTTGGAAGGAATATGGAGATGAGATTGTGCAAGTTCCCGAAGAAAAATAATGAAATGATTTTGTTAACATTGTCAAAAGAGCGCAAAATACGCAGTGTCAAAGTCTTTAAGACTATGTTTATAAAATAAAGTAAAAACTAGTAATCCTATTTTTTAAAAGTATTTTTATCAAAAATAAGCTCCGTCGGCTTCATTTCATTTGTTATAGCGCTTCAACAACGATTTGAATGCCTATTCCAACTCAAATTATGAGACTGCTTCCAAAGCTCGCGTCAAAACTCTTTGTACACAGTGTGTCAAACAATTTTCAAGACTACAGCTGGAACTAAGCTTACACTGGCACTATATGTGTCATCGAGCATTTGTAAAATTCCTTAACTATCAGCTGATCCACTTCACAAACCTCAGTTCATTTGTTTACTTTTTTCTTACTTTGATGACATTGACACTGTACAAACAGCTTCGACGCGGGCTCTGGAGGCATTCGCACAATGGTACCTGGAACAGGCAGTCGAATCGTTGTTAAACCCATGTATCAAATGTGTTGAAGCCGACGAAGCCTATTTTGAATTAAAATACTTTGTAAATCAAATTACTAGTTTTTATTTCATTTTATAAACCTAGTCAAAAATTCTTTGATGCGCTGTGTATGATATTATTCTCATTATCCACTTTAAAAAATGAATCAACTAGGAGTCTGGAGCAGCCACTTTTTGAGTTGCTTGCTCCAGCGCTCTACTCCAACTCCACTCCGTGCTCCGAATAATTTGATTTGGTTATGTATTTTTATATTATGCAAACATTTATTTTTAAAAATCGGAGCAGTGGAGCGCATCAAATTTCTTTGCTCCAGCTCCACTTCTTCGCAATCCTGCTCCATGCTCTGCTCCAGATCCTTGGAATTTACTGTTGTTGTTTTTTTTCTTTATTTTGGTCCGTCCCAATTGCCTTTACATGTCGCAAAACTACGACAGCAAAAGCACTCCCAAGTGGCATATGACAGCTAGTTCTGCTTTATTAACATTGTTTTTCTCCGTAGATTTTCACACCAAGTTACTTTATTTTGAAATACAAAATGATTTGTGTGCAAAGTTAGCGCCAAATGCAACATTGTCAAGCTCTGCACTTTTCCGATTTTATATGTTAGAATTTCATTAGAAACATAAAAATTACCTTTTTCGTGATAAAATCAACATCGACACATGATTTTTCATCTATAAAATAAACTGTTAGTAAATAACTTTTAATATGTTATCCCCAACATAAATAAAATTATTAAATTTATCAAATCAAGATTATTAATAATGTGACTCCAATTAAATCTATTCGAAGCTCAAAATTGGAGCGAGTGTTTAAAAGAATCCAGTCTCTACACTGTGCACATTTTTGCGTTTAGTTGCCGCCATTTCTGGTGTTACTGAACATCATTTTTGATGTTTAATTACATCAAAATTTTGATGTAACATTCAAGTTTTGATGTTCAGTTGGGATACAGTTGAAAATTGTTCATTTCTTGATAGATTTTAAATTCCTTTAAGTGTCCGTCTAAAAAATACAGACAGCAGAATGTTTTTTCAGCATATGATGTTTGTTAACTCATTGCGTATCAAAAGTTCAATCCCGATTACTCATTTATTCTATTTCCATAGAAATTAAGAATCGTAATTTAAATTTTGGTGCGAAAGCTTAGTTAGAACATTCATGAGCTAAGAAACATTACACGGTCTATATTTTTTTAGACAAATGCATAAAAAATTTTAAATATTTCAAAAATGAATCATTTTCGAATTTACACCAACTGAACACCAAAAATCGTGTTCAGTAACACTAAAAATAGTGCCAACTAAGCGCAAAAATTGTACCGTGTAGGGTAAAAAGACGTTACTATAAAGTTGTTTGCTTCTTTATTTGTTACTTTAAGTAATAAATAAAATATTTTGTCGGCTGGGATTTTTATTCAAATCATTTCAAACTTTTGTCGCCTCGCACAAAATATCTTCAAATTCCAGAGGATTTCATTCCCAGTGGGTAAAGGGTAGACATGCCTTCCTTTCCACAAAGTCTTTCATCTTGTTACGGTATTGCGTTGGGCCATTCACGCAAGCATAAAAGTTCTCTCGAGAAACTGCCCCGGATAGTCACTTCGAGCAATGAAGAAAATACTTTTATGGCTCTCTACTGAAACAAGTTTATGGATGGCGATGCAGGTAGGAAACTGGCAAATGTTTTGTTAAGTGAAAGCTTGAGGAAGGTGTAAACGTCTCTGGAGTTGCATAAGGGTTGAACTACTGAAATGTAGAAAGACGTTTACTCGGTAAAGTAATGGATTCTGTACTAAAAATTTTGAGTTTAGTTGTCACCAGTTTTGGTGTTATTTAACACCACTTTTGGTATTCGGTTGGTGTAAAATTGAAAATGATTCTTTTTTAAAGACATTTTAAATTATTTTAACCCCTTAACGGTCGGGTAATTTTCAAGAAACCGGTCATAAAAGTGCCTATTTTTTTAGCCTACTATCCCGTAAAAGTAAAAAAAACTAAGAATAAAGCATGAAAGAAGGCTTAATGTATTGTGAAAATATCGTTAAAAATAAAGAAAAGTCAAGAAAAAGTGAAGTAATTAAATAAATATTGAAAAATAAAAATTTGAAAGTAGGGTTTTGAGAAGGGGGGGGGGGTGAATGTGTGTCGGTCGGTCTGTCGGTCCTAATGACTTTTAAAACGAATTGTCCGATTTGAAAAATTCTTTTTGCATTCGAAAGATCTCGGCGAGGAAATCAAACTTTTCATATTTTACTTTTATTGGAAGAGGATTGCAGTATGCCCAGTGTCGCTGAAGAGCTCGGAATCAACAAAAGGGCTGATTCGAACAATTTTTCGTTCAATTTTGAACAGTTCAAAAAAATTTAACATTAGCGCCTATGGGCGAAAATGAAGCAAATGATGTAAACTCTTTGGGGGAAAGATCCACGTTCCAATGAACAAGCTTACTGGAGGAAGCTCTTGGCGTGAAATATTAATTTGAACAGTTTTTGTTCATTTTTGAACAGTTCAAAAAATTAACATAGCGCTTACGGGGAAATTTCAATACTATATAAATCCTGATCCAACGGACCGATTTGCTTGGAACAAACTTTATCGGAAAGCTCTTATAACGTAGAACATCAACAAATAGAAAATTCATATCGAAGTAAAGAGCCTATTTTCCTATGAAGTTTTTCTATTGGGGTTTTTAAGGATATTTCTCAATGAATAAATGAAGGAGTGAAAGAATGAATAAATGACAGAGTGAAAGAATGAATCAATGAATAAATTATTGAGGAAAAGAATGAATAAATGAATGAATAAATAAAAAAATAAATAAATGGGTGAATAAATACATGAAAAGAGTAAATGAACGAATAAACACATGAATGAGTAAACGGGAAAGAATAAATGAATGGCTGAATAAATGAAAGAATGAATGACTGAGTGAATGAATATGTATTATCCGTTGAAAAAGGTTTTATTTGAAAAAAAATTTAAAAAATAAAGCTAAAGGAGAAAGAGGGGAGACAGAGATAGCTAGATTATAAATTTGAATTTGGTGTATACGGGAAAGTAGGCTCGTATAGCTTTTAGACAGAACTTCTTGTTATCCCAGAAACTCATATAAAAATATGTATGAACAATATATATGTATATTCATTTTTAATGTTTGTTTTGTTTTGAAATTTTAAACACTCCAGCCCGTCATTTTCACGGGAGCGAGAAATTGCGAAACCTGAGCCCGTCATTTTCACGGGAGCGAGACATAGAATGCGAAACCTGAGCCCGTCATTTTCACGGGAGCGAGAAATTGCGAAACCTGAGCCCGTCATTTTCATGGGAGCGAGAAATTGCGAAACCTGAGCCCGTCATTTTCACGAGAGCGAGACGTAGAATGCGAAACCTGAGCCCGTCATTTTCACGGGAGCGAGACATAGAATGTGAAACCTGAGCCCGTCATTTTCACGGGAGCGAGAAATAGAACGCGAAAACTGAGCCCGTCATTTTCACGGGAGCGAGAAATAGAATGCGAAAATTCAGCCCGTCATTTTCACGGGAGCGAGAAATAGAATGCGAAAACTGAGCCCGTCATTTTCACGGGAGCGAGAAATAGAATACGAAAATTCAGCCCGTCATTTTCACGGGAGCGAGAAATAGGCGAAACCTCAGCCCGTCATTTTCACGGGAGCGAGAGGGAAGGGTTAAGTGTCTTTTTAAAAATACAAGCAGTGAAATGTTTCCTTAGCATAGGATGTTCGTTCACTCATCTACGCATCAAAAGTTCATTACGATTAACCAGTCATGCTATTATCATGGAAATGAACAATCGTAATGAAATTTAGATACGTAACTGAACAAACACATTTCGTGTGTTAAGAAACATTATACTGTCTATATTTTTTTAGACAGACACATAAAACTTTTTAATATACATCAGAAGTGAACAATTTTCAACTTTACGCCAATTGAACACTGAACATCGTATTCAGTAACGCCAAAAATGGTGGCAAATAAACGCAAAATTTTTACAGTGTACTCATTAAATATTGTGATCAAGTAAGCCTGACTCATATCGGTACATTTGAAAAATTAAAAAATGGCTCAAAGTCCCGACTCTTTGGGACCATTCACACTCTCAAAAATAGAATCCTCACTTTTGACTATTCTTCAATAGTCAAGAAAATGTCGTGTCAACTGTCAAGATCACGTGACTTTAGAAAGTTGCTACACGAAGTTCGCCAATTTGACGAAAGGTTTACTAGGAGCATTTTTCACGAAGCCATTTCGTCAAATGCGACGAAAGTTTCCTGAGATTTGAGCATGCATTTCTGAGAGTGCGTAAATCATATCACACTTTTTTTCAATATATTTGACCCCCTTCTTCCCGTGTGTCACAAATGTCACACTTCTTCATACCCCCTATCCCCTTTGTCAGATGTTACGCTATATTACATAAGCATATGTACTTGCAATGCAGAAAAAAAGCACTGCGTTTATGATTTTGATTTTATTTGTGAAGTTTTAGTGACATTTGTGAGTAAATAATAATAATAATTACATATGTGTGTTTAATTTGTATGAAATAAGGTTAAGGTTTATACAACACAAACGAGAATTAGTACGGAACAGTAAAATATATTAATTGTTCGGATTCTGACAAAATGACCCACGCCATTTTAGCTGGAAAGTGTGAATGCCTGAGAAAATTTCCTTTTAAACTTTTAATAAATTTAAATCTTAATCAGCATCATTATTTACGATACAAAATTGTCAGTAAAACTTTAAAATCAAATTATGAAAATTTATCCGATCCGGGTGACGTAAGGCTTGCTTTGTAGCATGACTATGGCCCCGGGTCGGTAAAGCAGGTCGGCAAAGCTCTGCCAGCCCAGCCCCTTATGGCTGGTGCTGGTTGTCAGTTTGTCAGAGAGTTTGTGGGAAGTGCGAAGGAGGACAGCGCCATCTCAGACTACCCCTCATACGCGAATGTAGTACTACTACACTGGAACTGTCGTGCCTGACCGTGCCACTCGTGTGAGTCTACCCATTTAACTTCACAAGAGTTCGCCCAACGGTTGAAATTTAACCGTAATTCCTTTATTTTTTCAAATTCAGCCTCCAACGTTTAAACAACTAAAAGACATTTTAGTTTTACTATTTAACAACAGTTTGTGTTGTTTAAATACTATTTCAAATAATGGTGATATCTCTTCAGTGTGACTGATTGACCACTGACTGAGAGTATTTTTATTAATTTAATGCATTTAAAAACCATAATTTTTTTTTTTTTTTTGCATTCCTTCCTCTGTAAAGAAATTGTAAGGAATTATTTTCATGCCACCCATTTTGTTATTGAATAAATTAGAAATGCAAACGCTCACTGTCAATTCAATATCAAGAGTTTCAAACGTTAATTCGAAGCAAAATAAAGCGTCACCGCACTAATGATCTCACTTTATATTATATTACACTGTTAGATTCAAATTGGATTTTATTTTGTTTGACATTGCACTGAACAAATAATATCACCGACTTATAATATATAGTGGAACTCTGTTATAACGTCATTCGAGGGACCAGCACATTTTTGACGCTATAGGTCAGTGGTTCCCAAACTGTGAGTGGTACGCGAAGCCTCTCCATGTGGCAGGCTTGCAGGTCAAAAAATGAAGAGAAGGACTGGACTGGAAAGCATTGCGTTGCTTTCTGTTCTGATGGCGCTCGGGCACTGACAGGGAAACACGGAAGAGTTTTTCCTAAAATGAAATATATTTTATTTATTTCATATACAGTAACTCCTCGTTATATCGCTCGTTCGGATATGTCGCGCTTTTTCTACGTCTCCCAAAGTTTTAAGTTTGAGCTCTTGAAAGTAAAAATATTGCATTTCTCAGCCAATCCCTTTTCCCCCCATTGAACAAAGCCATCGAAGATGAATGTTTTCCTTTCCTCTGAATTTGCGGCAGTTAAAAGCTGCAAAAATTCTTCTCCCACTCCCCAACTTACATCCCTGCAGAATGATTCTACTCAAACCAGTTGACGTTTTACTTGACATTTCTTTTTGTATTGATCCTAATTTAATGCCCATAGAATGAAAGAGACAGATGATTATTGCCCAAGGATTTTTATGAAAAGATATATTTTTATTAAGGAAGTTGTCATTATGTAAGATTAAATTGAATTTTTTATGTTGACACTCACTCAATTTACTTGTACTTTTTGAGTTATTTCTAATGGCATCGGTTAGATCACGCATTCGGATAGATCGCGCCTTTTTGCTGTCCCCCGACAACCGCGATATAACGAGGGGCTACTGTATTTCATTGTATATACAGCTTTGTTTTAATAAACGCTTTTCTCTGCCTTAACAACTATCAAAAAATGTATAATTTATATTACCTAGTCGCCCTAGTATTTTCCTATAATCTATTAGTATTCTATTATATGCAATATAGCCATATTCGCAGTGGGACGCAAATGGTTTGCAAGAAAAATGGTGGTATGCGAAAAAAAAAAGTTGGGAACCGCTGCTATAGGTGATGTACATTTAAGTGTGTGGGTGAAAGGGACCAAAATTTCTTACGTTATAACGGCGTTGTCACTACAAACGAGGTCACTGTAACCAAGTTCAACGTAGATATTTTGGGAATGGATTAACTGACACCTTAAGAGTAGTATTATTTTGCTTCGACATTTATTTGATTGCGTTTTCTCTTTCGTTCTGTTATTGACATTTCTTCTTTGAATTATAAATAGGAAAATGTATTGGGCATTGTACAGATATTGTAGATTGTAAATGTAAGGAGTAGTGTGGTTGTACGATAAATAAAGACTTCTAATCTACGTCGAATGTAGGAGGCGGGAAAAAACTACACCCAAAATCTTTTTACTGATAACACTAAAGCTCGTCAATTGCTACTAAATAATTGAAAAAAAAAAGTAAGAAAATCGGTTGACAAACAGAGGAACAAATGTACTTAACTGTTTTATAGTTGCCTATTTATATATAGCTTTAACACTGCGCCAAAACTATCGTCCCTGACCGCAACCGGATCATCCGAGTGCATCAGGCCTAACAGATTTATCGTACATAAGTAATCTATTTAATTACTTTTAGACGAGATTTTCCTTAAAAATATTTGATCCTGAAATCTGAATTGAGAAAAAATAAAAACTGAAGAGTAAATCATTTCTGTAACTGTAATGTTCTGTAATTGTAAAAAATGTAGCCCCACCCTGTACATACACAAACGAGCTCTTTTTTTTTTTTTTTTCATGTGTAGATTCTTCAATATTATTTTTTGATAATCGAAAATCTATTTGCGCCAAACGATTTAAAACGAAACCCTTTGGCAACCCCGCCTTACCTTTCGCGGGGAATTAATACAACGGGAAGAGGAATTGATGTACGAATCCCGGAAAAAGAAAAAAAAAAACACGAAGGCTCGCAAATTAACAATATAATTAATAATTAAATATATTGTAAGATATTTTTTTTATCTTCTTATGAGAATCATCTTTTTAGAAGGAACTGTAATTATGAAAGATGGCTACAGGATTTCCTTCATCAAAAGATAAACGAAAACTCGATCTTGAATTGTTGCACCACGTGCATTGAGTTCATCAGATTTCTGGTTCAGAAAAACATACTTGATCTTCTTCCAAATTTTCAATCTTGAGGCATCGGTCTATATTTTACTCTTGATCAGAAAGTCATTGCTATTTAATTCACCTCAGCAACGCCGTAACATGTCCATATATTCATTTTCAGTTCATTGAGGCATTTTTTTGAGAAACATAATCGACTAAACATATTTCTTCCTGCGTCTCTTCCAAGCAAAACTATATGGAGAAGTTGCCCTTTTCACCCTTTCACACCACACAACAAAGTCGGGGAGAGTCAAAAAAAAGATTTCGAAGTTCCACGCTATGACGTGTTAGTCACGTGCTGTCACGTAGTGCAATCAGGAAGAAGACAAATTGTCAATCGTACTGCCCTCTTGCGGGAGAAAATGTGAAGCATGTAAAACATGATTTACACTAAGTAATAATAATCTGTAAAATAAAAAAATATTATTTACTATATAATCAAATTTGTGAAAAATATTTATTTATATCCAACATAATCATCGTCAAAACAATAGTTTTAACTAAACTGGCCACTTCAATATATATAAAAAACGCAGACGATAAATAAATTAAAACAAAGAAGCAAGGATTAAATTAAATTCGCGTTTACATTATTTTTTTACGGGGATTGCAAATCTAGCGATATCTCACTCAAAATGCTAGAGAAATGTTTTGATTATTGTATATTTGACATGTGTTACAACAATGGCAACTACATTACAGTTTCGCAAGCAACCAATAAGCTATAGGCAACAAACAGACACTTAAGCGGCTTATATATGAGATAATGAATAAATTTCATATCAAAAGCCAAAAAACTGGTGTTACTTCCAAATTTATATAAAGTTTTATTTATTTATTATTTTTTAAAAGTAAGTTCTAATTAAATTGTGTAGAGTAGCTTTACTACTTTATAATAGGTGCATTCCACGGTAACTGACGCAACATTTGGAAGCCAAAAGTTAACTTTAGTTAAATATAAATTAGTTTATTTTACTGTCTTAAACAGCTACATTAATACATTAGTATACGGGCTTATTTGAAACCCTGCAATTCTACTCGAGATGAGAAAAAATTATAAAAACAGTGCAGTAACTGACGCAATATGAAATAGACATATGTACTGGAAAATACAAAACAAATTCAAAAATCTGTAAATTCTGAGCTTGTGACAAGGAAATTTTTATTTAAATGAAAAAGTAATGCATGCTTAAAAAGATGTGCACTTGTGTTATTCTTTTTGTTAGGCTAAATAGTTATGCATACAAAAAGTAGTAGTAACTGACGCAACACAAAAGGAAAACGTGCTTCTAATATTCATCTAGTGACAGCCAAATTGTTTATTGTGAAGAACCTTTTTCCCACAAAGGGGTAGGAAGAGTGCTTGTAAATAACTTCTGTATCCCAAAAAACATAAGAAAGTAATACTTATTAAATTTTTTCATTTTAATGTTTCCTAAAAGATGTCCACTTTAAAATAGAATTTACCAATAGAGACTTGAATCTCTGCCCACTGCATGAGAAAACTTCTCTTCTGAAATCCTGCTCTAAGTTGGCAAAAGGTGTGAGTATTTTTTCACCGTAACCAATTCAGGTCCCATATTTAGAGAAGTCTAGACACGTAACGAATTTCGATATTCCTATTAAGTTCAGTTTTTAAATGGGTATGAAAGTCTGTAAGATATTAGTGGAATCCAAATAAATAAATCAAGGTGGTTTTTTTTTCTTTTCAACCGAGATCAACTGTATATCTTGCTTTTTTCACCCCTATCGACTCATCAATACCTTTGTTGTTGACACTTAAGTTTAATTCAAATTAATTCGACTATTTGCTGCACGAAGCTTTTCGGAATCGGCAGAAACATTAGTAAATTGTAAACAGCCTTCTTTCCCAATAAATTTTTTTCAATCAATGATTCTCCAATAGTATTTGTTTTGTTCCATTGTTATAATTTCCCATAAAACAATCAATGTTTTTTTTTTTTTTTTTTTTTTTTTTTTTTTTTTTTTTTTTTTTTTTTTTTTTTTTTTTTTTTTTTTTTTTTTTTTTTTTTTTTTTTTTTTTTTTTTTTTTTTTTTTTTTTTTTTTTTTTTTTTTTTTTTTTTTTTTTTTTTTTTTTTTTTTTTTTTTTTTTTTTTTTTTTTTTTTTTTTTTTTTTTTTTTTTTTTTTTTTTTTTTTTTTTTTTTTTTTTTTTTTTTTTTTTTTTTTTTTTTTTTTTTTTTTTTTTTTTTTTTTTTTTTTTTTTTTTTTTTTTTTTTTTTTTTTTTTTTTTTTTTTTTTTTTTTTTTTTTTTTTTTTTTTTTTTTTTTTTTTTTTTTTTTTTTTTTTTTTTTTTTTTTTTTTTTTTTTTTTTTTTTTTTTTTTTTTTTTTTTTTTTTTATTTTGTAATTTTTTTTAAAATTTTAAATTGTTTGGACTATTTTTTTATATTTTTCTTCTATAACACATCAAGTTTGAGTCATAAACATACATTACCAGTCAATACACCTTGAATTATGTTCAATTTGAGAAGGTGGAGTTTTAGGTGCCGAGTCCCCTTAACCGTTGAAAAAGGCTTATTTGAAGCAATTAAGAACTAAAGCTAAACGAGAAAGAGAGAGAGATAGCTAGATTATAAATTTGAAGCTGGTGTATACGGGAAAGTAGGCTCGTATAGTTCTAGACGGAACTTCTTGTTGCTTATAATGTTCGTTAACTTATCTACTTATCAAAAGTTCATTACGATTGCTCGTTTGTCCTATTTTAGTGGAAATGAGCAATCGTAATGACGTTTCGATACCTAATGGAGTTAACTTATTTCATATGCTCAAACATTATACTATCTACATTTTTCAGACATACACATAAAGAAAGTAAAACACAGTGAAACCTGTCTAAGTTTAACACTTGTGGCTCAGCACTTTTGTGGTCAACTTGGACAGGTGGTCAACTTATAGCGGCTGGACTTTTTCGTTATTTCTTACATTATGCATTTATTCATTTGTGATTTATTAAAATATAGCATAATGTATTAACGTTACTTTAAGGGGACTCGGCACCTAAAAATCCACCTTCTGAAATTGAACATAATTTAAGGTGTATTCACTGGTAATGTATGTTTATGAATCTAACTTGATGTGCTATAGAAGAAAAACATAACAAAATAGTCCAAAAAATTCAAAATTTAAAAAATTTCACAAAATTTAATTTTTTTTTAAAACGCTACTCTTTTTTTTTTAAATGGGAGATTTTTGCCTGGATGTTTTTTACAAGAAAGAACAAACTATACCCCTCACTTTGTAGTATGGAATTTTTGATGTCTTTATTAGTTCTTGAAAAAAAAATTAAAGCTGAAAAATCTAAGAAAAATCTCGGTATTGCAAGATTTTTTAAAGTTATATTGCATTAAAATAATTTCTAATAAATTTATCAAAAATTCCATACTAGGTTACATTTAGTTGAACATTTGGAACAAGCAATAAAAACTTCAAGTGAATAGATATATATTTGAAAAAGCCTTAGCATTTTAACTATCACATAGTATGCATAGAAGCGAAGCTGAGAAAAAGTCATTTAAAGTTTTTGGTTAGGTGAAAAAAGTGTTAAAGTGCTCATATAAAATCCAAAATAAGATATCTTAGAGTGTACGTAGGACTTTGAAACTTTGCACAAGCGTTCTCTAATATATAAAGTATAATTTGAAGCAAAAATCCCAAAATCGAGATTTTGACTGATTTTTAGTGCCGAGTGCCCTTAAAACTAGTAATTACCTATTTTTCACAATTATCTAAAATATTATTAGATAAATTTTAATCTGAATGACTCACAATGTATCCTATAGAACTTTTAAATTAAAGCACTTAAAATAAAGATTATGTTATTTTACTTATCTGATGGTAAAGATTTCTTAAAAATACATAAGTTATCAAAATGTCTAGATCAATTAGCAGAACAAGAAGAAACTTATTTAAAGAACAAAAGAATACTCATAGTAGTTTTCCAATATGGTTAACTTTGGGATCATTCATAAATGATGTCACGCTTCGAGGGGGGAGGGGGGTTCGTGAGATTGTGACAGTGTGACAAGGGGAGGGGAGGGGGTAACAAGAAGTGTGACATCATGCATTATGCAACATAGCGTGAAGCGTGACAAAGGGGGGAGGGGGGGTCCGCTGAAGTGTGACATATTTTGACAAAGGGGGGGAGGGGGTCAAATATATGGGGAAAAAGTGTGACGTCATTTATGAACGGCCCCTTTACAAAGAGGTTTAGGCATCTCTGCATTGATGTTTCATAAATCCTGACAAATACTGGTCTAACATTATAGCATAAAAAATATCCTGGAGAAGTGTGTTTTTTTATCTTTGCAAAAATAGATAAATAAATAAATATAGTAGTAATTAGGTGGTTCACTTACAAAGGGTATTTTATAATACTCCCACCCAAATGTGGCGTACATAAGTGGTCAATATAGACAGGCGGTCAACTTAGGTGGTCAAGTTACAAAGATTTCCCTAGATTAAATAACATAGGCCAAATTCCATTCCTGACAAAAGTGGTCAACTTACAAAGGTGGTCAACTTTACAGGTTTTACTGCACATCAAAAAGGAATCATTTTCAATTGCACACCAAACATCGTGTTCATTAGCACCAAAAATCGTGACAACTAAACGCAACATTTTTTCAAATAATACAAACAAGATATATATAATACAAATAATACATACAAGTGTACAAATACGTTAAAAGTTTAAAAGCAATCAATATTGAAACATAATTTATCAAGTTGTATTTCAATCATTCTCATGCAGATGGAAATCGAGGGGTTGCCCATAAATCAGTCTCGTACGTATGTGCAATCCTTCAGTGTATTTACGCTGTGATTTGTGATAAAAATTATATGAGCAGTACAAATAAACACCTAAAATAAAGCGTAAGTTCTGAGGATAAAGTTATAAGGAAAATTGGTGGCAATTCATCGCGATAGGGACTCATGAGCGATCATCGCCGTCACGAGATATCCGCTCGTTTTTAGCCTACTTTCCCGTAAAAGTAAAAGAAATAATAATAACGCATGAAAGAAGGCTTAATGTATCGTAAAAATATCGTTAAAAATAAAGAAAAGTCAAAAAAAAGTAAAGTAATTAAATAAAGATTGAAAAATAAAACATTTGAAAGTAGGGTTTTGAGATGGGGGGAAAAAGTGTGTCTGTCGGTCGGTCTGTCTGTCGGTCTGTCCCCCACTAATAACTTTTGAACGAATTGTCCGATTCGAAAAATTCTTTTTGCATTCGAAAGATCTCGGCGAGGACATCTCATTTCCCTATTTTACTTTTGAACAATTTTTTGCTCAATTTTGAAGAGTTCAAAAAATTTTAACATTAGCGCCTATAGGTGAAAATGAAGCAAATTATGTAAAATCTGGGTACAAGATCCATATTCCAATGAACAAGCTTACTGGAAGAAGCGCTTGGCGTGAAATATCAATTTGAACATATTTTGTTCATTTTTGAACAGTTCAAAAAAATTTAACATACCGCCTACGGGGAAATTCCAATCCTATATAATTTATGATCTAACGGACCGATTTGCTTGGAACAAACTTTATGGGAAAGCTCTTATGACGTAGAACATGTAGAAATAGAAAGTTCACCCAGAACTAACGAGCCTATTTTCTTATGAAATTTTTTGATCCGGATTTTCAAGAATATTTTTTAATTAATGAATGATTAAATGAATAAGCAAAAGAATGAATGAATAAATGAGTGAAAAAATACATGAATGACTTAATAAATAATGATTGAATGAATATGTATTAACCGTTGTAAAAGGTATATTTGAAGCAATTAAGAACTAAAGCTAAACGAGAAAGACAGAGAGAGAGAGATAGCTAGATTATAAATTTGAATTCGGTGTATACTGGAAAGTAGTTCTAGACGGAACTTCTTGTTTACTAAGATTTTCAATTGAGTTCTACGCGAAGTTCACTAGGCAAAATGAGTTATCTTAAAATCAATTGGGCTATTTTCACAGCTTTTTTTTTTAACCCAGTATTTACATTTAATTTAATCAATATAAAAGAAATTTATTAAATATTACAATAGTTATAGTGTTGTATTTAGTTTAATTTTATGTAACGTAGAAGAACTTTATTTAGTAGTAGTTTTTAATTAGATTTGTCGAACTCGATGCAAAGCGTTGCTACGGCTTCCTTTGTTTACATTGCTCTTTCATCGGTGCCACGTAACCAATGACGTAGCTTGAAGTGCTTCCATTGTTTTTGCAAATTACCATGCATGCAGTTCTACCATCAACCTGAGCAATCTGCCTGGCAAAGTGCCAAGAAGAATGCATTCATGTTCAAGGGAGGAACTTCTGCTACATGAAATGTGCCGTTTTCGCTCTCGTTCTCGTTCGTTTAGAATACTTAAGTTCTTGCGAACTGTTACATGCCAGTTTATAAATTTGGTTGCTTTCAACAAACAGAGAAGCAAACATTCTGATGCGCGCACTAAATAAACGCTGCGAAACGAACTTTTCTCAAACTCGAATGGTTTTCTTTCTTTTCTGCCAGGCGCAGAAGCGTCCAGCTATCAGAAGTCCGTGGTCGAACTGCACTTGGATTTTGGGAAAAGAGTTTCACAGAGATTGTCGATAAAAATCTTGCCAAGTGGGGGTCAAATTGACCCTTGGGTTTGACATCTTATTTTTTATTGTCGCCCAATGGTTTCCTTTTTTGTTTGCATTCTTTTGTTTTAAACTAGTAATAGTATAAATTCTTACCGAAAAAAAAAAAACATCTAAGTTATAATAATCTGTAAAATAAAAATATTATTTACTATATAATCAAATTCTTTGTGAAAAATATTTATTTGTATCCAACATAAACATAGTCAAAACAATAGTTTTAACGAAACTGGAAAAAAGAGCGCTGCCACTTTAATATATATAAACAGCGCAGACGATAAATAAATTGAAACAAAGAAAGAAGAATTGAATTAAATTCGCGTTTACATTAATTATTAACGGAGATTGCAAATCTCGCGATGCCTCACTCAAAATGCTAGAGAAATGTTTTGATTATTAGTATATTTGACATGTGTTACAACAATGGCAACTGCATTACAGTTGCGCAAGCAACCAATAAGCTATCGGCGACAAACAGACACTTAAGCCGCTTATATATAAGATGTTAACTTGTAACAGCCACGGGACTGCCTTCTTCAGTTGTTCACTCACCTAACGAATAGATGGCACAGTTGCCATAGTTGTAAAGTCAGTCACCGGTAGAAGTAGTTCGTTCTCTATGCGTGTCCATGCTCTGTGGTTTTAAAACGTGTTCTCGTAGTGTAACTCTGTGTGTGTGTCTATTAAAATGTGTTGTTTTGTAATAGAAGGGAATGCTTATCAATTACAAACTTTTTTGCGCAATTCGCTTACCACAAAAGCTGCCTTCTCGGTCAAAACTTTAAAATCGGAAATTAAATATAGAGTACGACGAAAAGAAAAAAAAAAGTGAAGAGGAGTGATGCTGAATTTATAAAACGAAACTAAAAACCAGAGTATAATTATTTTAATTTTTAATGCATTTCCTTTCGAAAAGTAAACATTACTGCTCAATGAACTAGTCGCTTAGCATAACTTTAAAAACGAAATTATTTTGAATTATTTATGTTTCTTTCACCATTCGGATGCTTTTTTTTTTTTTTTTTTGTGAAAGATAAATGAGTAAAGAAGCTTTTTTGAAAATACTTAAGAGGTAATTCCAAAGAAACACGATCTTTCCCGAAAAAAATTATTAAAAAAAACTTAATTTCAGAAGGAAAAAGCCGAATTTAGCGGCTGCTTGATTGCATGTTGTCTAAACCCTTCTGTTTTATTTATAGTAGGAGCTCGTTGAAAAGGAAAAAAATACCGCTTTGAGAATTGAAATGCGTCTGGGACTGTTTATTAGACGAAAATGTAAGCAAAAAAAAAGAAGATAAAAAATGAGCTTTGAATTGGGTAAGTAAAAGATGCATTTGATTTTACTCTAAACTATAGATGCTTTTGTTTCAGAAGCTAACTTATGCAATTTTTTGTTTTGATCACGGTGTTTTCTTTTCAAAACGAAGCATTGATTTAAAACTATAAATTTATATATGCGCATTAAGGTAAAAGTAAGTAATTAAAAACGTTTTATTCAATAATAAAAAACAACGTTTTTCTTGCGCACTAAAAAGGTAGAAAATACGATCACAGCGCCGCTACTGAATTTTGGTCGCAATTTTCGGACCACCATATTCGGATCACCATATTTAGATTAATTTTATTAGAAATACTTCAGAAATACATCAAAGCATGATAAAAGTGGTAGAATATTGCATTGCCATCTGGTTCTGAGCTATATGTAAAGTTTCAGAACAATAGCTTATCGGGAAATGGTCGAAATTTTGATTGCAAAATTTCGCGGACAGACAAAAAACCAAGTTAAGAATAACTTGCAAAGTCCCAAAAGTTTGAATTTCGAATTTATTCGGTGAGTACAGGTTTTTATGAACACTAGCCTAGAAGTGCTGCAAAAGATTTTTTTTGCGTTGAAAATGATGCGACGTTTAAAAACCTTTTATTCTTTTTTGAATGGTGATTTTATTTAAAGACGTTAAAAATCTTCAGAAATATATTTGGTTGAAAAAAAATCTTCCTAAGGCAGATTCAGAGTTCCAACCTCAGAGAAACAGTTTGAGGAGCATTAAAAAATGAGAATTTTTAATTGATAAATTAAACATGATAAAAACAAGGTCATTTTGAGCATAAAAACATTTTTTAAAAAATTCTCTTGGCGATACATGTGGTTTTGTTTTGCACACAGTACACACAAAGAGCACAGTATGGTCTGCTACAACTGAAGTTTAATTGTGTTCAATCAAAAATTTTAATTTAGTTATAACTGCTCAGCTTTAACAACATGAAAGCTTGCTTTTTGTTTCCACATTAACGCATTGTTTTGGCTATAATTATTTGGCGACATAATTGCGCGGAAGCAATTGGGTAATTTGTTAATTTATCTAAATTGTTTGGTGACACAGTTGTCTGAATTACAATTAGTAAGTGGTAAGAAGCAGGTCTCGTGTGCCCAAGATCGCAGGTTCAAACCTGGCCCAAGTCGGTGGACTTTCAAAATGCAGAAAATCGTCTGCGCCCATGTCGTATGATTATGCAGCATGTAAAAGATCCCTTGAGTAGACATTTGGCTTGGACGCTCTCGGCTAAATTAAATTCCTAGTGTATATTGCATCAATGAGAGCTCAGGTACCGCCATCTAGTGGTAACTGATGCGGTGAAGGTACCACACTCATTGTGGTGCCGCTGAAAGAGATGGTACCAATTACTGTTAAACGCACTAGGTCTGCAATGGTTGAGGACCAATACCGCAAGCCCCATTGGAAATTAAAAAAAAGAAAAAAAATGCTCACCATTACGAATATGCATTTCACTTTTCACACCACTGTGTGAGGTGAATTTTAAACATTAATTAGCCACACACTATATTTCTCAAACACTCCTCTTCCTCTTTTCTCCTGGAAAGGAAGTTGCGTTCTTTGGACTGTAGAAAGAAGAAAAAGTGCGTCAACAAAATCTGAAATTCAGAGCAGAGGGGAGGGGGGGGGGGGTAGAAGAGAGGCATTTGGCGCGATTGCTAAAAGCGCTTGTTTAAGGAATTTCAGCGAATTCAGAAATGAAATAGCAACATAACTTGCATTCAGAGTTTGCGGAGTTTCAATCTTCAATGTTGCTAATGCGGAGCAATTGGCAACACTGCAGATTATGGGGGAAAACAATAAATGGGTAAATAAGTAATGTAAGAACAACTTCTATGCCATACTCATAAAAGAAATAAATTCGAGCTACGGCATTATATTTCTTTTAAAGAAGTTCCGTCTAGTCTAGAACCATACGATAGGGCAGGGGTCGGCAAAGTGTAGCTCGCGAGTCACATGCGACCCTTTGGCTGCTTGAATGTGACACCTCACAGTTATACTGGAATTCAGAATTAGGAAAAAGAAAAATGCACTTTGCTTTTGAAAATACATTCCAAATCTTATCAAACATTTATAAAATAAATATGAGATTTGATCCCAGCATCTTACTTATTAGAAATTGAATTCGTGTTTCATAAAAAAAAAAAAAAAGTTACTCATGCAATAGTGAAACCTGTGCAAATTGACTACTTGCAGTGAAGCACTTTAGTGGTCAACTTAGAGGGTGGAGATGTTTTTTGTTGTAATTTCTTAATTCTTTCTTTCTCATTATGCATTTATTCATTTGTATCTAATTAAAATATAACTTCAGGTATTAACGTTGCTTTAAAACTAGTAATTAGCTATATTTTCTCCCGATTACCTAAAATATCATTAGAAAAATTTAACCTGAATGATTTACAAAGTTTCCTATACAGGCTATCTTTATATTGATGTTTCATCCATCCAGACAAATCCTGGTCCAACAATATAGCATAAAAAGTGTCCTAGGGAAGTTATTTCAGTTTTTTTTCCTTTATCTTTGTAAAAATAGATATGCAAATAAATATAGTAAAAATTAGGCGGTCCACTTATACAAAGGGTGTTTCATAATACCCCCACGGAAATTTAGCGTGCATAATTGGTCAATATAGACGGTGGTCAAGTAACAAAGGTTTCCCTACATTATATAATATATTCCTTTTCTGACAAAAGTGGTCAACTTAGACAGGTGGCCAATTTACAGAGGTGGTCAACTTTACAGGTTTTACTGTATTATAAAACTTTGTAAGTAACTTCAAATCCATGTTTTCAACAATTAACATGTTTACTACTAGCAGAAGATTTGTTTATGAATACAGTTTTAACATAAATATATGCATGATAGTGTATTTATTATTCAGAGAATCGAATTAAAATATTTATTATGGTTTATTTACGGCTCTTTAAAAATATTTCCGACCCCTAAAACGGTGACGTTTGCTCTTTAACTTCTAAAGCACTGCGATAAGATACTGCTTAAGTTTAAAGTTGGTGGTTCTGCTAAGGGGAAAAATGTCACATCAAACTGCGGATACAGGAGCTCTGTTATAAGAATTGGCTGCTTGGGTGCGAATGCTAACAGATCACATTTTCAAAGACACATTTATTCAGCATATGCTGTAGAGCTGAGGATCGTTACATTAAGTGTTTTCTGTATCAACGAATCCGAACAGTACTACAAAAGTAAAACTGTATAGTTCCTGCACTTAAAGACGATTTTGACAAAAAAGCTCGTCTTTTTTTAAAAATTATTACACTCTCAGAAATAGAGCTCTCATTTTCGACGATTTTTCAACCGTCAACAAAGTTTCGTCATGTACAAAGCGATTCTTGCTTCGCGCGTTCACGTGACTTAAAAAAGTGACTACACACATTTTGTCCATTTGACGAAATGTTCACTCGGAGCATTTTTAACGAAGCCATTTCGTCAAATACGACGAAAGTTTCGTGAGAGATTTGAGCATGCGTTCCCGAGAGTGTAGAGGATAAATTTGACACCTCGTGTGAAATATTTTTATGGAAAAGAATTATTTGGACACTTGGTACGTCGTGAAAATATAAAGTTAATAATTCTTTTTAGCTCAGACAAAATGTACAACCAAGAATTTTAAAACGAACTGGAAACTATTTTGAAAATATTTCTGGTTTTTCACAAGAAATCCAATTTTTTTTATTGTCATCTATTAAGAAGTATTATTTAACAAGGAAAAGTTTAGAACATGATACTTTTCCACCTAACGTTTTTATTTTATTACTCGAATAAGGGTCTTTTAAAGTGGATTAACGTTTAATTTAAGGACATTTTTGTACCGACAATATCTCTCAGATATAAGATAAGTGATAAAACTGCTTTGTGCTAAAGTGTAAGTACAAAGATAAAACAACGTAAAAAGCACAAATTTGGAATAAAAAGTATCTCAAATTCAGAATAAAAAGTTATAACTTTTTATTCTGAATTTGCGATACTTTTTATTCTGAATTTGTGCTTTTTTACGTTGTTTTATCTTTGCACTTACAATATCTCTAAGAATATTGAGTCCATTCTAAGTGGCAAAAGAATTATTTTCAAGTCAACGACTCTCGACATAATTACTTGATATCATGATTACTTAGCACTATTTATTTCGCTTTACTACATTTTAATTTATAACAAAGTAAAAAAAAAAAGGCAATAATAGTGAAAAACCTACTATTATAAAATCTAAGTACATACGATATGGGTTTTACTATATTTTAAAGATTTCTACCGTGAGTTAAAAAAAAGCTAAAAAATACTATAGAATAAAAAGTACATAAAAAGTTTGACTGAATATTGGCATTAAACAGTAGCGCACCTAGGATTTTGCTTTTAGACAATATTCAGAGTACATCGGATACTGGTTTTGCCGGATATCGGACATGCAGCGGAATCGTAACGGCTATCCGCCTATGATGTTAGTAAATTCTATACATATTTTTGAACATTCCACAGCTTCCAAATGAATAATAAGTTTGTAGTTTACATATATTTACAAAACATGTTAATTCTTTGAATTTTAAAAATGAAACTTGACGCGCCGGATATTGGGATCATTTGTTTAGTGGCCATATCGTACTTCAGGTATTTAAAAAGCGGTTGATACCGGATATCAAATGCCTTCTCGGAAATCCGGTGCCGTTTCTCCCGTCGCTAGTAACAAAAATATCGCATTTATCTTAATAAATGTTAAGTAAAAGCGCAGCTATTTATATGCACAATATAATTCTAATACTTTTATAATCTGTACACTATAATTTCAATACATTTATAATATGTGAAATATAATTCTAATACTTTTATAATCTGTGCAATATAATTATAATTTTTTATAATATGTGCAATATAATTCTAATACTTTTATAATCTGTAAAATATAATTTTAATACTTTTATAATCCGTACAATATAATTTTAATACTTTTATAATGTGTACAATATAATTCTACTTATTTTTATAATATGTACAAAATAATTCTAATAGTTTTATAATCTGTACATGAAATTCTTCATGAACTTTAATAAACCCAAGTTTGGGAAAAAAAACCGTGACGGCTTTCTGCTTTATTTACGATAATGTGCTCTAGAGACATATTGTTTTATTTTATTTCATTTTTTTATGATATATTGTGATTTTTAAATGGGGAGAAAGCTTTGATGCTTTCTGGTTGTCTGATTTCTATGCGGAATACCAAAATAAAAAATCTTGAATTTTTACTTTTGTAAATACTTTAAAAATTAAGTTAATACCCTTGGAATCAGATAAATAAAATAATGAAGATACTAGTGCCACTAACGGGAAATATTTAGATATGAACAGCGTCTAATTATTTTTCATCATGTCATATAACAAAATTCGCAACTGTCAACCTTATGAAAATGAAAATTAGAGCCTTAAATGTGATTAGGAGCTAGAAAGCTTAATTTTTACGAAATTCCAAAGACATTTTTTTCACTCTGGTGTCAAATTCTAAAGTATTATTATATGCTTAAGAATTTTTCATTAGCACATTATTTAGTTAGAACAGCATTTGTGAAAGTAAGGTGTGGCTTCTTTTTTAAAAAATAAACAACATATAATCTGAAAAAGAAGTGCGAAACAAAAATAACTTTAAAAAGGTACGAATAATATTATTCGGAAAAAAAGAAAAGAGAAAAATAACATAATCTATATTTTCTACAGAAAAATATATATTCAAAAAATGTAAAGTGGTATAGAAACAAATAAACAAAATATATTAAGATAAAACTATAAAACTCTTTTGATGTTTCGCAATGTTTCCTTGTCTAGCTGCTACTTTAAGCAATTAATTTTATTAAAGTGTTGCTCTGAAATGTAGCCCCTGAATTTTAATTTAAACTTAATCGTTAATCCCCTGTAACCTTTAAACGTAAACATGAATAATTTTAAAATTTTCCCGCGAATTTTGTTAAAAAAATTACATAGACCACTTGTGACTTAGCAAGATATAAAAAAAATATCTCTTACCTAAAAACAAGTTTACGTTAAGTAGTTTTTAAATATATCATCAATCTGGAAATTATTCTGGTAGTTGATAATTAATTATTTAATTAAGAAATATTTTCAATTTAGTTATTAAATACATTTTAAACTAAAAACATTATTCACTTATGTGAATTAGATTACCATTATCATTTTCGTAATTTCTTGAAGAAGGAAGATCAAATTTATTATTTTTATTCATTTGTTTATTTTCCGCAGAAAGCATCTTCTTGCAACTTTCTAGCAGAAGTTTTGAAATTAATTTCAAAATTCAATTAAGGTAAGAAATTTTCTTTTAAAGATTGCATCAAAAACTTTTAAATTATGTATTTTTAAGATATAAATTCGAAAGAATATTTAAGTCAAGAACGAATTTTTTTATAATTGTAAATTTTTATTTGCTTTGTATTTACCTAGCTGAACCATCAAAACAAATGCAGTTTAATTCAGCGATAAATTAAAACATTTTCAAATTACTTTTTTAACGTTTACAAGGTTCTTTTCCCTTTTTTGATCGGATTTCATCTCATAATAATAAATATTTTCAACGATGCTTATTAAATGGCTCGTGAGCGAACGTTATTACGAAGATGATGAAACAATCTACGAGATAATTTCTTTTTTGTTGCTAAACATTTTTTTAACATCCGGTTCAGTGAATTTATTTTTCCAAAAAAGCGGTTTCATTAGAAACATTTTTATTTGCAGAGATTTTAAACTTCTTTTTAATCTCTTGAGATTCGTGCTTTCATAAGATTGAATGTTTTGCTGTGTATGTAATGAAATGTTTGATGGAAAAATTGCTAGTTTTGTAGATACGGTAACAATTGTAAAGACTGCTGAAGTTTTGTGATTTATTTTAACGTTTTAAAAAAATTAAATTCAAATGAAAATTATTTCAGAAAATAGTTCAGTAAAAATGTATAACACCAGTTGAATCCAGAAAGCTCTAAAACCCGGACATTTTCCGAATTCCGTTTTATGAATTTTTATAAGGAAACTCCGATGTATTCCATATTTTTTCTGAAATGCAGTTAAACCTAGGACTGTGGAGACAGGGGTCGAGCTTGTTTAAGGTAAAGGAGCGGGAGTCCAAAAATGGTCCGAATATTCCCTATATTCAGTAAAACCTGTAAAGTGGACCACCTTTGTAAATTGACCACCTGTCTAAGTTGACCGCTTTTGTCAGGAACGGAATTAGCCTTCCACCCTCTACCTTGTCCTCTATAAGTTGACCACTTGTGTAAGTTGACCACTAAAGTGCTGCACCGAAAGTGGTCAACTTACACAGGTTTCACTGTATTTGTAAAGGAGTCTGAGTCGGAGGTTTCAAATTTTAGCAATCGGAGTCGATTTCTTTCGACTCCGCAGGCCTGGTTAAACCTTTTCACTCGAACGCTAAATAAATAAATACAGACATTACCACCTGAGATCTAATTCAAGACCTGAGATCTAATTTAAAGCTTTATAAATAAAATCCGAAAGCTACTGTTGGTGAATCATTCCAAAACTAGACAATTCTATGACAGGTCTTGAGCAAAGGGATTTTAAGACTGAACAGGAAAGCAAAGGTTTGTAAAATCCGAAAGCTACTGTTGGTGAATCATTCCAAATCTAGATAATTCTATGAAAGGTCTTGAGCAAAGGAATTTTAAGACTGAACAGGAAAGGAAAGGTTTGTAAAATAAAAAGATAATGTATGAACAGAAGTCAACATTATAAAAATCAGTTCTTTTATTTTAATGTATTATTAAATGAAAAAAATATTTCAAACTCCCTTTCAGATAAGTTTCCCACTGTCGTAATATAAATTTGAGTTCGGTCATTGGCGTTCATAGCATGGGTGTTGCCTGGTAAATTTCTTGTTTTGAGCATTACCACTACCCCCTCCCCAAACACACAAAAAAAAGTTGTTGTGTAATATGAACTTGATGTTTATATCAAGGGGTCTGGATGAAAGCTGATAATTTTAAGAGATTATTTTTTTATCTAAAATTTCTGTGCTCCGTCACCGCTCCAGGTTCGATCAAAATATCGTTTCTCCACAGCTCCACGCTCCGGATCCTTTTATAGTATTTTCAGTAGCACAAAAAAGCTTAAGAAATTGTTTTGATTTTTGGCGAAACTTTAAGCAAACTACGTTTATTTTCAGTTATGATACGTTGGAATAGCAGCAGTAAAATGGTATAAATAAAGTACTATACGTATTTTTTAAAAAAAATATCTCATTTTATGTGGCACTCCTAAACATCCCTAAAAGGATGTCCCCTGAAGCAAAACGCCGCTTCCGCCCTCTCCCCCCGTACTGACACTACTGGTTTGGCAGTGGGAAAAAAAATCAATTTTCTTGTTTTTAACGAGTTTTAATAATCTACAGTTACTACTCAAGAATGTTAAAAAACAGAAATCACCATCATGAAACAGATTTACCAACATAAACTACCAAAATGATCTAAAACTTGAAAATTCTCATAATTAATTTTTTAATCTCTCACGCTGGAAAGACGTGCCCCCGCACGTCGTAATGCTTTTGTCTCAGAATCTCCAACGAGGTGCTATGTACGTCGTCATGCGATTGTCACAGAAACAAAAACGACGTGCTGGACACTTCGGCCCTTTGCGTGATTATTATTAAAATGAATTTAATGTTTATATTTGTATCATTTTATAGTCGATCGAAGCTCTATATTCCCCCAAAAAAACTATTAAAAATTCTGGGTCGAAAATAAATGAGTTTAGAAAATATAAATCTTTTTTCCAATGTCTCTAATTCATCGAACACTATGTGACGCCTCTCGGCGAGTGACCCTGGACCGTTCTGGTACACGCGTCAGTGATTGTTTTGCCAGCGCAAGTGGTTAAAGTTTAAAAGATAAATATTGACTGTCTTTGATTAAACTTTTTTTTTAAAAAAATATATTTTCCTATGTTATTAGTTTTCGTGAAATTTTGTTGAATATCCGTTTATTCCAAAGCGGTAGGAGAAAAAAATGTACAAAGCTTTGTCACTTTTAATTACCTAGCAAAAACAAAGGAAACTGTTTCATTTTTAACAAGTAGTAGAAACAAAACCTCCGGCCTCAAAAAATAATTAGTTTTTCAGGAAGAATACTCATTCTTCCTTCTAAATCCGTAAATGATAAAAGGCATTTTTCTTTGTCTTAACATATAAAAAGCTCAGTACTGATTAAAATTTAAAAATATATATTTCGAATTTAGACCACCACGTATAAGCGGATAATTTTTGCTAAATTTGGGTGATCGTCTTATGCACGATCCGCCGATTTTGCAGAAAACCTCGCCTTTTTCGTGAGCCGAGCATTAGCAATAAATCAGAAAAAAAATCTCTTTCTGGAGCTTATATCTTTCGTTCAGGAAAAATTAACATCAGTTTGATGTATTTCATGTGTTATTTTTTTAATTTTTCAGAATAGTTCCGTGTAATCTCCGGGGGAAAAATGCGAGCAGTCATTTTGCTTTTACGGGGTTTTTTTTTTTTACAAACATGGCTTATAAGCTGATTTTGAATTTTTAGTAAATTTTTGAAGAAAAAATGCATTATCGGCTTGCATTTGGAAACATACGATTGGTACTAACTCCTAAAACTAAATAATTGAATTAAAACAATATAAATAAATAGAAGTAGGCTCAATATTCAGTAAAAATATTGTAAAAACTAAGACACTGCCCCAAAAGGATATACCACTTAATTACTACTTACTTAAAAATACTTAAAAGAAAAGGGGAAATTGTGTCTCTCCGTTCACTCACTGTTTTAAAATAAATTTCATGCTAATATGAGGATAAATGTCACTATGTTTATGAATTTTACTGAAAAACTATCGAATAGCATTGCATATGCGTGGCGAAGATCTAAGGGCTTTGTTTCTCCGATATTGGGAATTAAGAAGTCTCGATGACAGATAATGGATCGATTTTCCCTGGAGCACAAAGGGATTACGTATAATCTTTAATTCATAGAGTTCGGACGCACTTTGAAAAGGTATTTATCTCAAAGCAAGTTTAATTCCTTGAATGGCAATAATCCACGAAAGTTATTTATTTTTGTTTTGCAGACATAATTTTTAAGCAACGAATCAATAACTCAAAAAGCGTCTTCATCAGTGCGAAATCGATTATTTGTTTCAAATAAATGAATTCATAAATGTTCAGTAAAAATGATTAAAGGAGTAATTTAGGGCTAACTGTTGTTTATCACTTACTCCTAAAGTCGCTCCACCCCATACAATTCTAGAGATGAGTCTCCTTACAACAAAATCGATTGATTTCAGATGAACAATTTGCAACAGCTAAAATTTCGTTATACGGATAGTAGAGATTTTTGCAGTTATTTTTAAAACGTTACAATTTGTTAGTGTTCCATAAGTTCAAAAGTATTTAGTTATGACTTTCATATAACAAAATGAAGCAATATATATATATATATATATACAATAACATTTTTTAAAAAAATCTATTTTGTACTGCATGAAAAAATTTTCAAATGCGAAATAAATTCACCAATATGGACAATCATCTCTGCTAGTCTGTACTTTCGTTTATCTACTAGCTAGAAAAATTTCGTCAATTTATGTCTCACGAGTGATTTAGTAGCTCAAAAATTAGAAATCTTGTTTTAAAATGACAAGGAAAAAAATCGTTATAGAGAGATATCCATAAGCAGAATATTTTATTATTATATACATTATAATTAAATAGTTCGTCATAAGGGGAAATTATATGTAGAGTACTGTTTTTTTACTTTATATAACATTTTATGACATTCAGGCTGTTATAGGAACATAAGAGTGCAAAGTGTTTTTTTCTTAGTTTTTGTTTTGTGAAACATTTTCGAATGTGACAAGAAAAGAAATAAAGCCGGAAAAAATCCGTTATAGTGAGATAGCCATAAGCAGAATATTTTTAATATTATTTACGGTATTTCGTCATAGGGAGAAATTGGCTGTAGAGAGAGTACTGTATTTTTACTGTGCATTTTATGACATTCAAGCTGTTGTGGAAACATACGAGTGCGATTTTTTTTTAATAGTTTTTATTTTGTGTAATATTTTTGAATATTTACACGCGTACAACATTAAAAGGTATTACTTGTTAAAATCTATATGCAGTGTTCCCTCGCCACTTCGCGCTTCATGTTTCGCGGCTTCAGTGCTTCGCGGGTTTTTCCAAAAAATGAAAGTGAGAAAATACAACTATGTCGTCAGCCACATTGCGGTGAAGAGCGTTGTTTCATGTTGATGCGAGATAGTGAAGGATCCCTGCATACTCAAACAAAGCGATGAGCTGACTCAGACTACATACCACGGGCTCTCAAAAGCTCCCACCAACACAAGACTCTTCGCCTCTCTCAGAAAGCAATATTAATTAATGTTTATTATTGTACTATAAGGTTTTGTAATTAACCTTATTAATTAGCACTGACACTTTTAAGTGAACAAGTATACTGTTGTAATTTTTGTCGTAAATGTGTAAAGTATAAACATTGTTTACACATTTAAAACATTCGTGTACCCGCATAAACGAAAATTCCTAGGGGCAAATTCTACTTTGCGGTTTTTCGACTTTAGCGGAAGGTTCTGGTCCCCATTAACCGCGAAAAACGAGGGATCACTGTATAATTACATTTTTACTAAATAATACGTTTATTAATTAAATATTTATCCCAGTCTTCAGCTAAAAATATATTTTTTGAATGAAATGGAATGCCTCGTATAGACTTCCATCCCATTGACAATGCAGAGTGACTCGTAGACAAAGAGGGAAAGTTTGTCAATTATGTAATCTCAACGTGAACGAAAAAGTTAATAAACTTAAATTATATAAATGTGACACCGTACATGTTTAGAGGATGGCCTTGATACACATAAGTTTTATTTGCATTTCAAGAGCAATAATTTTAAAACTTGTCGAAAATGCTAGTCATAAGGAGTCTAGCCACTCATGTTCGCTTTAACAAATTTTAAGATGTTCAATTTTGACAGTTTTGCATTCGGGTTTATTGGAAACCACTGTCTTTTTACTGAGGTTATATAAGAACTGATTACAAGGCTTCACAAATTCTGATACATAAACGACTTTTGATCAGTCCTGTTTGATTTTGTAATATGATATTGAAGATAATTTGAGCGAAAGTATAAGGTATTAGCGAAAATAATTTAATCTTTCATAATGAAAACTTTCTTAATGAAAATTGCTTAATACTAAATTCTTGGGCAATAGACACGTCTCTTTCATTCCATAGGCGTTAAGATCAATACAAAAAGAACAAGTAAAACGTCAACTGGTTTGAGTAGAATCATTCTGCAGGTATGTAAGTTGGGGAGTGGGAGGAGAATTGTTGAAGCTTTTAACTGTAGCAGATTCAAAAAAAAGGAAAACATTCCTGTTCGTTGACTTTGTTTAGTGGGGGGGGGGGGGGATGGCTTTACTTAGAAATGCAATATTTTTACTTTCGAGAGCTCAAACTTAAAATTTTGGGAGACAAAGAAAAAGCGCGATAGATCCGAATGAGCGATATAACGAGGGGCAACTGTATTATATTTATTTATTTATTTATTTATTATTAATATTTTTAAGACACGAAAAATTATTTGGCATATTGAGAATCATCCAAAATGCTTCCTTAGGGCCTCGGTGGCCGAGCGGTCTTAGTACCAGTTTCCGCCCGCTGCTTGCGCGCAGTAACGACGTCGTGGGTTCGATTCCCACCTTGCCCTGGGTGTATTTCTGTTATTTCCTCTCTCTGTGATGTAATAAAATCTTTGATGTATTGTCTTGTGCAATCTTTCATATTGGACGGCAGTTCATAAGCGAGTCCCGAGACTAAGCACACGAACTGGACAATAAATGTAATTCAATTCATGCTTCCTTATTTAAAAATTTGACATAATCGCGGATTTTTGAAGGCGCACCTATCCCTAATCCCCGGCTGTATTGAAATAATTATTACTGTTATTTTTTGTTTAGTTTACATAAACAAGAAATATGAAATGAGTGTGAAAATGTTGTCTATATGAGGGGCGAGGAGGCATGCCACTACAAACGAATTTCCCCGATTAGCTCATATTTGCGAAACCTTTTGAACATTTCCATTTGAACTCATAGTGATTCAAAAAGTCTACATTGCTAAATATTTCAGCAAACAATACATATGAAACTCATACAATGATTTAAAATAAATAAATTGTTATATTTAAACTTTCGAGCTAATTCAACGCGTTTTTTATTCCATTTTCTCATCCTTCCCAACAATGTAAATGGTTCTTACTTAGATGGTAAAGGTTTTTCAACGATATACCTATCCCTTACATAGATGTTATTTGACACTTAAAATTCAAACTACCTTAACGTAGCACGTACATTGATTGCCATTTATTTATCTGAAAATGATAACAATTTCCATTACAATATATAATTTCAGTTTCAGTTTCTTTTTTTTTTCCCACTTCATATTAGGATTTGTTTGTAACTCTGAAAATAATTGCAAAATGGAGCAAGAAAACTACTATTTGAAAACACCGCATGCAATTGATAAAATAATAGCAATTTCTAAAAGTTCGATAAAGATAATTACGTTCATTAACAATGCAGTAAGAAATAACAGCACGTTTTAAAAATCAAAGGAAATGAGAGGTAACTTCACATTTCCATTCAATACCCTAAAAATAGAAAAGGTCAGGACAAAGATACCTTGAACAAAAACACAAATAGCATAGAAACTTAAATCGCTAAACGGGAATAGCTGACAATTTCCGAATATAATGAATTCATACGTTGTGAAGAAAACAAATGTAAAATTACACTGAACTTGCTAAATGTTAAAGAATTGGAACTTTTTTCATAAAGAATTCAGAATGTCTCAGAGGCCAATCCATACATACCTTATCGATAAAAAAACATTGCATTCATTCATTTATTTCAAAACATCATTTAAAAATGATTAAAATCAACACAAGAGTAAACACTTACCTTTCAACAGGCCAATTGTGAAATCTTACGGACTACATTTAAAAAAAAAAAAAAAAAACACACACCAACAACAAATGATGAGCAACTTTCTGTATCCGGTTTGAAGGCAATTCCTCAGAAGGTGGCGCTGTGAGTTTTCTTGTATGTGACTTTCAAGCAGCGTCACTCGTTGAACCTCACACGCTCACCCTCTTGAAATTTGATGAAAGAAATGATTTTTAATTCTTACTACTAGTGTCACTCTCCCCTGTATCTTATTCAAATTTTCAACAGTTAATCAAATATTTTTTATACATCGACTCAAGATCAAATACCTTTTTTTAAACTTGTGGATGACACTTGATGTTAATACAGTTTTTTTCAGATATTACTTCATTCATTAAATTTAACCGTTATTCATTTTAGTTTTATATGGATTACATTAGAAATATTCAAACTATAGGCCACTATTTTTTTAAAGCATTAGCACACCGCATTTGATTCTTTAGAAGAACTCGTTAATTTGATTTCCATTCCGCTTATGTTAAAACGGAAAACTGGTTCTTTGGCAATAATTTTGGAGAGTTGAGTATAGCTACATTAACTTAGCTAAATTGAGGTAAAAGCGACTTTCCTTTCATTGTAATCCTTTCATTTAGCTGACACGATTTTGAAGTAGGAATTGACTTTATCATTTTTTAAAAAATATTCCTTGTTTATAAGAGGAATAGCTGTTAAAAATGCACTGTAAACTATAAATTACACAGTAGGAACGTAAATGAACAGTGGTTTCATATAAACTGACATGTAAAACGAATAAAAAAAAATATGAACATTTTTTTAATATTGTGTAATATCGTGAAATGTATTTCGTGTATCATTCTTGTCAACTTTTTACATTTTTATCGTAGTTTTTACGAAAAGGGGTCAATTTTTACGATTTACACCATCAAACCATTTTTGTTTTCTTTTTAGATTTCTAAACATATGTTACTAACATCTGTACTTAAAGAAGTTTAATGAAATTATCGCGATTTTTAACAAAACTGGATCAATTTTTGCGAAACTTCAGCAATCTTTTGCAACTTTGAATGGCTTCATGAAAAAAATGACTTTAATGATAATGACTCGCTTATTTAGACTTTAGTACTGTATTAGTACCAAGTACATATGTATTTGATATCTATATGTATTGCATGAATGGTGATTTTTTTCTTCTCTGAAAATAACATTTACCATACTCCGCTCCGCTTTTTGCTGAATTTTCGAGTAACATTTTCTGATTTCTTACCTAAGTAAGTTGGCAGGTATTAGTATATTTAAAAAAATAATATAGTTTTTAACCTACAGTTCTATCTTTTTTTTTTTCGGGGGAGTATGCTTGATGAAAAAAAGTTATTAGTAAGTAAGAAAAAAAGTATTAGGCGAAAATCGTACCTCCCTTTTCAGTTATAAAAAAATATAAACTAATCAGAGGTGAAAAATTAAATAATCATCGTTATCCATATAATATGGAATAATTGATTATTTGCCCGATGCGTCATTAAGGGGTTAAAAAAACAGATTACATCTCGTGCAGTATTATTAGTCAATCAAAAAGTATGCCGCCAATTAAAATCTAATTAACGGACCCGACAAGCTCCCTTTTTAAAACGGACGCCCCATAAAAGTAATGGGCGACCCATGAAACAAACGATGACGTTCTTACCAGTTCTACCGAAAAAAAAAAAAAAAAAAAAACAGACGTCTGACTGGAAGAGTGTCAAGAAGAATCCGTACATGTTCAAAGGAGAAGTTGCTGGTATAAGGACTGTTCCGTAGTCTGTTTTCCTTTGAGTTCGTTTAAGGTATGTGACTACATGGTATGTGACAAAAATCTTTGGTTTGGCGAAAATTTTCACATTTTTTAGCCTACTTTCCCGTAAAAGTAAAAAAATAATAATAATAATAAAGCATGAAAGAAGGCTTAATGTATCGTAAAAATATCGTTAAAAATAAAGAAAAGTCAAAAAAAAAGTGAAGTAATTAAATAAAGATTGAAAAATAAAAAAGTTGAAAGTAGGGTTTAGAGATGGGGAAAATGTGTGTCTGTCGGTCTGTCCCCCCTTAATAACTTTTGAACGAATTGTCGGATTGGAAAAATTATTTTTGCATTCGAAAGATCTCGGCGAGGACATCTCATTTCCATATTTTACTTTTTTGATTTGAACAATATTTCGTTCAACTTTGAGCAGTTCAAAAAATTTTAACATTAGCGCCTATGGACCAAATTGAAGCAAATGATGTAAACTCTGGGCACAAGACCCAAGTTCCTATTGCAATCTTATTGGAAGGAGTTCTCGGCGTGAAATATTGATTTGAAGTTTTTGTTCATTTTTGAACAGTTCAAAAAAAAAAAAAAATTGCGGCATTTTTCCATTATTCCGGCGCAGGCGATAAAGTCGCCACTAATAATGCAATTAACGCCAAACGGAATATCGTCGTTGTTATCCTTTTGTGTGTTCCGTCGCCACAAATTTTGCTCGGCGAGATTCGCCTTGATAATGAAAAGGTACCAAATTAACATTAGCGCATATGGGAAGTTTCAATCCCATATAAATCCTGATCTAAACGACGGATTGGTTCATAACAAACTTTATCAGAAAGATATTACGCTGTAGAACATGTACTGATACGAAGTTCAACAAGAACTGAACAAGCCTGTTTTCCTATGAAATTTTTGATCGGGATTTTTAAGGGCATTTCTCAATAAATAAATAAATGAATGAATGAATGAGTGAAAGAATGAATGATTGAATCGATGAAAGAGTGAAAGAATTAATGAATGAATAAATGAATGAGTGAAAGAACGAATGAATGAATAAATGAGTGAATACATGTTAAAGTAATTAAATGAGTGAATGAATGAAAAAATAAATAAACGAGTGATAACTACATGAATGAGTAAATGCATGACTGAATAAATGAAAGAATGAATGACTGAGTGAATGAATATGTATTATCCGTTGAAAAAAGTATATTTGAAGTAATTAAGAACTAAAGCTAAATGTGAAAGAGAGAGAAAGTGATAGCTATATTATAAATTTGATGTTGGGTGTATACGGGAAAGTAGGCTCGTATAGTTCTAGACAGAACTTCTTGTTTATGTATTCATTTTATAGCTTAAACATTTAGGATTACAAAAATGGTTCGTTTTTCTTCTTACGATAATTAGAAGCAAAGATATCGTGTAATTACTACAGAAGAAGTCAAATTGTTTTGTGTTCTATTAACATCTTTAAATGTGTTTTCTGTGAAATTGTGTTTTGCGATATTTTTCTCTACGATAAACATCACTACAAAAAAATCTTTTAAAGATATTGAATTCAAATTTTAAGGAAATGTTTTATCAAATTCTATCTGTGATATGAACTAAAATCTAACCTATATGTGCGTATATTTTTTTTTATTGCCTCTTTTGTGAAAAAATACCGTTAGTATTTTTTAAAAAAGTGAGGTGTGGCACAAAATATCCAATATTTCAAAACCTTTTCAAGCTATTGTAAATATTTTAGGTCATAACACAGATGAAGATGGTATTTATGTATTGTATAAATATTATTGAAGTATATTTAATAGAATTTTGAGTAGAAAGTTTTCCGTAACTACAATTTTTCGCTTGAATTTTACAAAAAAATGCCAATATTTCCAAAGTCAATGATAAACTTATGGAAAATACAGTTAAATTATTAGTTTCATGTCAAACTTCAAATAAAAACATGTGCTGCTAATTGAAAATTCATCTATTTGAAAAAAAAAAATGCTCCGAAGGCAGTCACATACCTTACCATACTTGATTTCTTCCAAACTGATACTATCTTTCGGTTAAAAAATTTGGTTGCTTTCAACATACAGAGAAGCGAACCTTCTTATTCGCGTATTAACATACGCCTAATACTCGAATGAATTCGCCCTTTTCTGCCATGCGCAGAACCGCCCAAGTGTCACAACAACTTCGTGATCAAAACGACAGTATATCAAACGATAGTCGTGGTCAGTAACGATATATATATTTTTTTGAAATAGGAGATCTCATGTTAGCAAAGTCGAGCAACTTTCTTTTTTGGATGGCAGAAACATTTTTTACCTACAACTGAAGAAACTGCTGAGCTTACACAATTGCATTATGAACAATTCACAAATAGCAAGAAAATAATGCAGCTTTCAGTTTTTTAACCTCAGCACTTTAATACGAAGCTCATCAAAGCGCAAATTTTATTATAAAATAAGCGTTTCTAAGTTTTGAAATGACTTCCCTTTGTTGACATCACGACAACTCGCAATTAGAACTTTGCAGAACATTTAATTCAAAGCGGTTATCCCGTTTTATGCAAAATAGTTGGAGTCAACTCCCCTCATTAAATATATTAATAAGTCGGTTAATATTTGAGAATTTTTTTTCTTTTTGAAGTTTTAGGGGAAATTAGGTGGTTTGTTCGCAAGCTTTATGCAAGCGCTTTGTTTAACTCGTACAATTATTTTCAGAAGTTTCCGCTTAAATCTCAAAGCTTGCTTGTCATAAAAACATTCCTTTATAATTTTATTTCCAAAAATGAAGCACTAAAAGTGTTTTAAAATGGCCATTTAAAATGTTAAACTAAGGACATTACTATAGTTTTCATTTTAAAACACTTTCAGTTTTCGTGGCTTTACATAAAATGCATGCACTATCGTAAAAATGGTAAACATTAAATTTTAAAATGAAGTTCAGGTTGGTGACAAATTCATATTTAATTGAAAACTAAAGATCGATTTTAAATCTTATGTATTCTGACATTTCCTTCTTAGTACAAAGGTATATTCTTTTCTTTTTCCTTTCACATGATCGTGTTATTTGGCATTTATAAAAACTTAAGGGAAAAACATACTTAACTATTATTAAAAATCTAGAGTTAATTATTATAAAAAAAAATCGCCAGTTGGAAACCCATGCTCTAAACAATGTTCCGCTGTGAGTACTTGTTTTGCAAACTTCTACAACAGTAGCGCTATTACGGGAAATTTTCCGCATGATCAATAAAAATTATACACTAAGTTTTAACTAAGTGCACTATCTGGAAAAGGCTCGAGGAAAATCAGAATACTGCCAACACGATTTCTTTTTTCATTTCAGATCGAAAAAAATCTTGAACTATTTATACTCACCATTTGATATTAGATTTTCAGTTTAGTACGTTATAACCAAGTAACTTTTTAAGAGAACAGTTAGTAGATTTAACAACTCTCTTTGTGGTTTGTTTAAAAAAGTTACCCATTAGACTGTCTAATCACTGAGTTAGCTATTTAATGCATTCGTAACACAGTAATCGTATCTTTCTACACTCCTCTCCTGTAGAGAAAACATAAATAAAAATGTTCATGCTACCCTATCTCTATTGAATAAATCAGGAGAACAAAGACTCAGTTTCAATTTAATCAAGAGTTCAAAACACTAATGTAAATCGACAGACTTACGAAACGTTGATTCGAAGCAAAGTAGCGCCTCACTGCACTTATTATATCGCTTTACATTATACAGTAAAACCTCTCAGTAAGGGGACTGGTCAGTAAGGGACAGTAAGGGACAGTAAGGGGACCTCTCAGTAAGGGACAGTAAGGGGACTGGAAATTTTGTCCCTTAAATAGAGGTGTCCCTGAATCGGAGATTCATAAATTGATGCATACACATATAGTGTATTAACTTAGTTTAACTTTTTAATAGTAAACATGTGTTACCATTTAAGCTTAAATACTGAAAATCTCTCATGCGTGCAAAATACAAGTTGAAATTGTTGAAATTTAAAATTTTTCATTAAAAAACTAAAATTTTAGCATAAATGTCGTATTGGCAAAGTTTTGTAGCTTACAGAAATATATTTGAAGTAATCTATGAGGTGGATTTGTTTAAAGTACAAAATTTGGGCAATACAGCATAAATTACGTTTCGTGTACTTTTCCAATCTTGCATAAACAATTTGTTGTTTGCCGAGTAGTGTCTGTCAATGCTGAGCACACATGTATTCCATAGTAAAAGAGAGGAAAAAGCTTTTACAAGTAGGTTTTGGAAAGCACTCCAACGAGGCAAGAGAAAATATGATTCATTAAATTAATGTTCAAATAAAAATAAAACTAATCTCAAGATGTCCGTTAATCCATATCCAGTATATATACAAATATATATATATATTGGTATTATTATATATATATATATATACATATATATATATATATATATATTATATATATATATATATATATATATAATGTGTGTGTGTCAGTCAGATAATTTGTCCAGTACAATGTCAAACAAAGCAAGAAACAACTGGAAGCTAACAATGTCTAATACAGAGGTACCTCCTTTAAGGGACACCTCTAATTAAGGGCATTTTTTCTGGTCCCAGTCCTTTTGAATAGGGACTGGAATGTCCTCTGAATAAGGGACATTCTATTTAAGGGACATTCTTGGAGAAAAATTTCCAAAATTCAAGTTATATACATAAGAAAATTTACTGGAAGCTAAAATTATTTTTTTTCTTTTCTAAAAATTAACTTCTGAAAGTTGGTATGAGTCCTAGAAGCATGAACAAAGAAACAAGTGTATTTGTTTGTTCGTGCTTCTAGGACTCATACCAACTTTCAGAAGTTAATTTTTAGAAAAGAAAAAAAAGAATTTTAGCTTCCAGTAAATTTTCTTATGTATATAACTTGAATTTTGGAAAATTTTCTCCAAGAATGTCCCTTAAATAGAATGTCCCTTATTCAGAGGTAAATACATTCCAGTCCCTATTCAAAGGGACTGGGACCAGAAAAAATGCCCTTAATTAGAGGTGTCCCTTTTTCGGAGGTGTCCTTTAAAGGAGGTACCACTGTATTAGACATTGTTAGCTTCCAATTGTTTCTTGCTTTGTTTGACATTGTACTGGACAAATTATCTGACTGACACACACACATTATATATATATATATATATAATAATATATATATATATATATTTGTATATATACTGGATATGGATTAACGGACATCTTGAGATTAGTTTTATTTTTATTTGAACATTAATTTAATGAATCATATTTTCTCTTGCCTCGTTCCCGAGATTTGTTTTTCTTTGAAACATAAAAAGTAAAAAATGTAATGACTATTGTACAAATATTGAAGAGCGTAGATGCATGGAGCAGTATGAAATTATGACGAATAAACTCCTAAAATGGGGCTTCGAATCTACGTCGAAAATAGGAAAAAAGGAGAAAAAAAACTTATTTAAATTTTTTTTTTTTTTTTTGATAAGCCTAAACACATCAATAGTTCCTAAATAAGAAAAGTAATAAAATCGGTTGGCAAACAAAGGAAAAAATGGTACTTAACTGATTTGTCTTTGCCTATTTGTATTATATAGATACTGTACATAGCAAAATTAATAATTAAATATTACTCAAATGAGTAAAATAAATACCACCGAAAATTTCCGACGTTCAAGATTTTCAAAAACCAAGTCATGTATTTGCCATTAATTTTAAACTAGCACATATAAGGGCGCTTCCGAATGCGAAATCAAATAGTTCAATGCAGAAGAAAAAGCATATTTAAAATAGTAAGGGATGACATCTTTTCATAACTGCAATGTGCGAGTTTTTCACAGAAACAGTGATTCAACCCACTTAAATTTGAAATATGTTATTCCTTTATTCGAATACTTGTAACATAGGGCATTGCTTTTAACATGTTTAATTGTCATATTTCACACTGTTAAAAATTTCCGTAAGAAAATAGTAAAATAACCATTTACTTGATTGTTATTTTACCATATTTAATTACAACAGTTGAATAACCATTAAAAAGATGGTGCTCAAAACGCTGATTGCGAAAAAAATCGTTTAACGAACGCTTAACGAACCGTAATTTTCAAGCGCTCAATAAGAATCGGGCGTCCATCTTGGATGCGAAACCTTACCGGTCGTAGGTTGTTTTAAAATAGGAATACGGATTTATCAGTTAAAATCTGCATGTGTATATAAAAAAAGAAGGAAAAAAAAAACGTGGCTTAAGCAGTGGATACTAAATAGAAACACATACACACGTAAATCAAAAATTGGAGACATCGGATTCCCAAACTGTTTGCGAATGAGCGAACCCATCATTTGGGCTGCTGAAGATAGTTTGAAGCTTGTTTGTATTTTAATTTTTGCAGCAAATAAAATGATTTTCGTCAATATACAGTAAATTTACACCAAAAATAAATTTGGATCCAATCAAAAACTGAAATCTCAATTTTAAGGCTGTTTGCCTGTTGGAAAAGAAGATTTATTGTTAAATAAACGTCCGCTTTACGTGATGACGGTGGTCGAGTGGATAGAGAGCAAGTCTTGTACACCTCGCATTCGGTGTTCGAGTCCTGCAAGCTTCGTTTACGGATTCTACGCCTCAAAATGGTTCAAAAATGGCGAAAATTTTGTTTTGAAACCATTTTTAAATGGTCATAAAACCGTAAACTTTTGTATTTATGTCTTTTTAACCAAGTTAATTGGAAATGGTTAGGTCCCGCAAAGATAGAAAAATGTTCTAAACCGTAAATTTAACGGTGAATTCGATGGACAGACTGCTGCCGCTCATTTAACCGTAATTTCATGATGAAATTTCTAACAGTGCCTTCTTGTGGATCGCAGCATCGCTATTAGAAAATCGCTTATTAAAATTCCGAGCAGGCCTTTACTACTAAATTGACTTGGACAAATATTTCTCTGATACTCTCTCCAATGCCAATAAAATTGCGAGCAGTATACCCATGATATCAATGAATTTTAATGAGCATCTCTTGCAGGCATTGAAAGTTCTTTTGAATTCTCCCTCTTCAGGCATAAAAGCCATTTTTTCATTTTTGGGCAGAGTTATTTTATAAAATTGCTGTGATACATAAGCCCCAAATGCCTTGGAATATTACAAATCCCATTGGTCTTTCAAGATAATAGTAGCCTGGGGGTTTTAGAAATTCATGATCATAGTTTTCCACATTTTATTATTTCTAGTTTTTATGATTATTTTAAAATTATGAACTCTGTTTGATGTTAAAAGAAAAAAAAAATCTTTATTATGCGAATAAAAATCTTAATAAAAATACCTTAAGCAGTTAAATTTCTTTTTAACTGTCATAAAACAAAAAAAAAATACTTATGTGCGAATCAAAATCTTAAATAAGGCCTTAAGCAGCTATTTTTTAAAACTAACATTCATAAAAAAAAAACGCAATGTAGTATTGTCGACTGATCGTTAACTATTAGGGAAAGACTAATAAGTAATGAAATAACATTTTAAAACTTTTTTTTGTTCTCCATTAGTTTTTATTTTATGCATGTTTCTATATATATATATATATATATATATATATTATATATATATATATATATATATATATATATATATATATGTATATATATATATATGCAGCCAAGTGAATACAACGGTATTACTGGCTAAGTCACAATATTTGCCGTCGATAATAATGTTTTCGTGATTTATCGTCGGTCCTTTAAAATGTTTCAGTGTTTTTTGTTATTCAGAAGTTTCGGTATTATTATTTCAAATGTAACAAGATAGAAAATCCATCACATCTGTTTTCCAAAAACTGCTTAGGGACCGTTCATAAATGATGTCACACGATTTTTCAATATATTTGACCCCCTCCCGTCCTTCGTTACAAAATGTCACACTTCATCATACCCCATTTTTTAAACATTAAGAAGAAAATGTGTATATTATGTTCTGTTCACATGGATTCATCTGCTGATAAGATTATATTGTTTTACTTTTATAAATAAATTTTTTTTTTCCTTTTTTTAATTTTGTAAGGACTGAAATTTGATGAAGCGGGAAAAACTATTTCAGTTTCTATTTATTTTTTTTTTTTTTTTTTTTTTTTTTTTTTTTTTTTTTTTTTTTTTTTTTTTTTTTTTTTTTTTTTTTTTTTTTTTTTTTTTTTTTTTTTTTTTTTTTTTTTTTTTTTTTTTTTTTTTTTTTTTTTTTTTTTTTTTTTTTTTTTTTTTTTTTTTTTTTTTTTTTTTTTTTTTTTTTTTTTTTTTTTTTTTTTTTTTTTTTTTTTTTTTTTTTTTTTTTTTTTTTTTTTTTTTTTTTTTTTTTTTTTTTTTTTTTTTTTTTTTTTTTTTTTTTTTTTTTTTTTTTTTTTTTTTTTTTTTTTTTTTTTTTTTTTTTTTTTTTTTTTTTTTTTTTTTTTTTTTTTTTTTTTTTTTTTTTTTTTTTTTTTTTTTTTTTTTTTTTTTTTTTTTTTTTTTTTTTTTTTTTTTTTTTTTTTTTTTTTTTTTTTTTTTTTTTTTTTTTTTTTTTTTTTCCGATTAGTGTGATAAACACAGGTAACAATAAGGGTATTTTGGCGAACAAAATAGTGATCTTTTGTGACTAACCTTACATAGAAATTGGTATAAATAATTATTATATACCAATAATTAAGTAGTCACGGCTTCGATAACTTCCAAAACTTAAAGAGTTCTTTAACTATCTTAGGAATTAGGTTTTAAAATAATCCACGATATAAATCAATATACATGTATATATATATATCGTATAATCCGTGTCGATTCAGGCAAGGGGATACCTTCATAGCCTCAGTAGTTTTTTAATTTCACATATGTTAAAATTTAGAACAAAGTGAGTTGTAGGTATATTTTGTTTTGCTCAAAAAAAGTTCCTGGCCCGAGATAAAGGCTGCCAAAGATGGCGCCTCAGGCGCCATCTCTCACTTGCGATTTTCGACAAAAACATTCCACTGCTCTATTCTCTGAACGGGGCAAGAAATTTTGATGTAGTTTTTTTTAATTATTATTTGAAAGATATTTGGATTCTGTTTAAGATGAACGGCTACACTTTAAAATGTCTGCTCAACATTTTTTGCTGCAGTCTTTTTATTTTTTTAAAAAATCGTTTTTATTTATTTTTTCTCAAAAAAGCCAATCTCGATTTTTTATATTTTTTTACAATTAGTTAATATCAGTGAGTACTACATTCCGCGAAAATGAGAGCTTCCGCTTTTTCGTTCAGCGGTTTTTAGAAACAATTTAAGATTTTGCCATATATTTTATCAGTTTTCTTTATAACACAGTCATATATTGGTCTCATTAAGTCAAAATTATCCAAATTAAATTTTCTTTGACTTGTTATTTAATTCTTAATAAACATTAGTGCATGAAAAAATCATGATTTTTTTTTAAATTAAAAAGAACAGCTTTTTAAATTTTTAACCTGATTGCTTGTCATACCAATAAACATAACTTAAGTTTGACATTCTGAGTAAAATGCAATGACTATAGAATTTATTAAATTGAAAATAAAAATTTTACATTGAAAAGTATGTTTGTGCCAAAATTTAGAAAAAAAAGCAATACATTGTACTTTCTACCCAATACCCATATGTCGGAAAAAATAATTGCTGCACATTCGCCAGGCCATTAGCAAGTGATATATGTGTACCAGGCATTAAAATAACTTCTGTATATCATTTATTCATAATCACAAATATATTAATAATTAAATTAATTTTAAATAATATATACAGTTAAGTATTTTCTTGATTCCATTTCCCATAAAAGTAATTTGAGAAAGAAAACAATTTTGGCTGTCTTTTCTACTCCTAGTTAATTTTTGAGCTTGTGAACAAATCCAAATGAAGAAAACTTTAGTTCAATTGCTGCTAAATTAAGCATATGAATAATTTTTGGCTGTTTATTACATATTAATTCTTTTACAGCAGTTACAGTTCCTCCCTCTCAAATGTTGACATAGACTGCAATTTCTTTTTCATATTAAATTCCACAAAAAGGAAATGAACAAATTATGAAGTTTAACCCATTGCTTTATAGTTCAGTGTTTTCTTTAACCAAATTTAATTGGCTCTTAAACCTCATATTTTATATTTTGGGGTTAGAGATGGCTAAAAAAAGGGAAAAGAAAAGAAGGAAAGGTGTCAATGCCTGTTCATATTTTTCTTAAAAAAGTATAGTTACTTTATCTCGCTGATTTAAGTTATTTCCTAGCTTTTCTGAATGCTTGTAACAGTTTCGGCTTTCTTCAAATCATTTAAGGCAGTTAAGATTGTTTTAAATTGATTAGGCAGATCCTCTACATTCTGTTCCATTGCCCCATTAAAAATATTTTGATATTTATTTCTCTATTAAATTTCTACTTCCTTCTGTAAATGCATACTTGCATAAAAATTAGACAACTCATAATGCTAACTCAAATTAGTAATAAAGTCTTCAACATTCTTGTTTGATTTGATTTTTTTTTTAGAACTATTGAGTTAAATCAATGATGTTTTGAAAAAGTAATCTGATTCAAAGTATATACAGTCTGAAAAATATTAGAAACACCTTTTTAAAAAAGGAGAAATAGAAAGGAAAGAAAAGAAAAAACACTAACATATTTTAACTAAAAACATATTAAAACTTATAATATATGGACGTGTTCCACAACATACCATTTCACAAAATTATGTTATAAGTTATAGATAAAACAAATAGTGGTGTTTCGTGCATGTGCTTTGTTTTTGTTAACTTCCTTATGAAAGAAAATGCAAAGTGATTGAATCCTAAATTGATCATCCCCCCCCCCTAGTAGTGTTCCTCATTTTTTTCTTAACATCAATAGCAAGGTATGAAAATCAAATATAAAAAGCTGTGTTTTACTGAATAACACATATATTAAAATTAACAACTAATAGATTTGAACTCTAGCTATGAAAAAATGAGAAAGTGATATTTAAAAAAAATAAAGGAAATCAATAAATATTTTAAAGTAGCGGACAATAAGATTGAACAATGTATGTATGTCTGTTTGTCTACTGGTAAATTGAGTTTGTGGGAAGGGGGTATATGTTTCTATTTATTAAGAGAATTAAATTAACATAATTTTGACTTAATGAGACCAATTTATGACTAAGAAAACTGATAAAATAAATGGCAAAATCTTAATTTGTTTCTGAAAACCGTTGAACGAAAAAGTGGGAGCTCTCCTTTTCAGGGAATGTAGTACGCAATGATATTAACCAACTGTCAAAAAATTAAAAATTTTGAGATTGGATTTTTTGAGAAAAAAAATTTAAAAGATTTTTTTTTTTAAATTTTAGAAGACTACACAAAACATGTTGAACAGATATTTTAAAGTGTAGCCATTCCTCTTAAACAGAATCTAATCATCTTTCAAATAAAAAAACTGCATCAAAATATGAGCATTTGAAAGTTTTTGGCGAAAACCGCAAGTGAGAAATTGCGCCGGAGGCGCCATCTTTGGCGGCCTGTATCTCGGGTCATTAATTTTTTTGAGCGAAACAAAAGCATACCTACAACTCACTTTGCTTTAAATTTTAACATATGTGAAATTCAAAAACTTCTGAGACTATGAAAGTAAGATTTTATTTTTACCTACCTGAATCGACACGGACTATGCCATATATAAACTTATATATAAGGCAAATCATTTTCACTGCATTTTACAAGAAACTTAAAAATAACACTATCATGTGCAGTTGAAAATCCCGCAGCAGTCAGAGTTAAAAGAAATAAAAAGCGTTGACTTTTTTAAAAGATGAATATATAAATGATGTTAAAAAAATTATTAGACTTTGTTAACAAAACTGTAGTCCGCCTATGTATACATATTGTTTTAATGTATTATATTTTTAGACACACCATTTATTAGCAAACCAGTAATTACTCTTACCAGTAGTTACTTTCGATTTGTATATTTTTGATCAATAGAAATTTACGTCTGTCAGCCATTACAAATGTCGGCGAAGGGACTAAATATAGCAATGATTGAGCAGAGGCGAAATAGTTTTGTGGCGCGAATCATTTCCAATAAACGTCAGCAAAGTACTGCTTGAAATGAACGACTGATTTTTTGAAAAGACCTATCGTGGATAGTTTAATGAGAATCGAGATCGCCGCCTTTGTTAAAAGCTCTTAAATTTGAAAGAAGTATCGTATAAATAGTTTTTGCATATAGTGTTACTTGTGTGTTTTTTTATGTAAAATAAATGTTCAGTTTTGAGGTTTAGCTTTCAGTCACTGAGAAAGAATCTGATTGTCACACGTTATTCCGTGACACCTATAGTCAACTTTTAAAATATTTATAGTGGGGAAATAGTCAAATTCCAATTGGAAATGATGAGGAATAAGAGACTTAATTCCTTTTGAACGAAAAAAAAAAAAGAAAAGAAAAGTAAAACTGGAGAGAATTTTTTTTTCACTCGATTAAATGCGTTTTTAAATATTAAAACAACGTTTGTGACTAATAGTAACTTAACCCTCCAACTGCTCCCTTTTTTGAGCGAATTCAACTCGCAACTCCCTTTTTTACAACTCGCTAAATATTGGACTAATTTATGCAACTGAAGCTATCTCTGGAATAAACGGTTAAGTAATGTCCAAAAACCTCAGAAATTGCATTACTGACGCTTTAACCAGTTAACGCAATTGTCTGTGTCTGACCCGGGCGATAGTTGCCGGCAAATTTGCACAATCCCGTGTCTCATACGGGTAAGATTATATCTCGCGTTATTTTATTTTTAATGCCCATTTTAGATCCGGTTGCACTTTGTATAATAATTCCTTTATATAACTTTTACCCCATCCAGCGCTCTCTAGCCACCCCCTAAAACTGAAATTGTCAAAAGCAATTAATACTATACTTATATATTCATTCTGTGTCAAAAAAATTCGATAATTTTTTACCAGATTTCTAAAAACAAAACAAAACTGGTGCCTCAAGGGATTAACGATGAAGCAGCGGGGTATTATTTTAAATACACCAGCAGGCCTCGTATGCCCAAGATCGCGTGTTCAAACCTGGCCCGAGTCGGTGGATTTTCAAGATGCAGAAAATCGTCTGCGTCCATGTCGTATGATTATGCGGCATGTTAAAGATCCCTTGAGTAGACATTTGGCTTGGATGCTCTCGGCTAAATTAAATTCCTAGTGCATATTGCATCAATGAGAGCCCAGGTACCGCCATCTAGTGGCAACTGAACGTCAAAATTCTCATGCGGCGAAGGTATCACACTCATTGTGGTGCCGCTGAAAGAGATGGTACCAATTACCGGGGACCGCACTAGGTCTGCAATGGTTGAGGACCACTACCGCAGCCCCATTGGAAATTAAAAAAAAAAAATTTTTAAAAAAAAGCTCGTGTCCGTGGACATCGCGGGATGAGCATCTTTTCGCTAGATTTACGATGCACATCGTGGAATAATCAATCAGAGGGTTAAATAATTTTTTTCTTAATTTGTATTAATATTTTTCTCAATTAGGAAAATGGATTACAGTGAGTCAAACATCATGTTGCTCATCAATGATGTCAGCTATACAATTTGAGACACGCATAGACGCAGATTAACGATGAGAGTTTTCAGTTCGACTTTCACTGTTCCGGTGGGGTTAACAGCATTGATTGGAAATCTAGCGGTCATCTCAGCTTATTACTCGGACGAAGTTAAAAAGCTGAAAATTGAAATGAAAGTGTTCAGTATTCGATAAATTATGGACGCTAAAAGAAAGTGATTCTTAATGGTGCACTCTCAGAGAAGCGTGCTCAAATCTCACGAAACTTTCGACGTATTTGACGAAAAGGTTTCGTGAAAGATTCTCCCAGTAAACTTTTCATCAAATTGCCGAAACTTGTGTAGTAACTTTTTTTAGCCACGTGATCGCGCGAGGAAAGAATCGTTGTGTGGGATCATTCATAAATGATGTCACGCTTCGAGGGGGGAGGGGGTTCGTGAAATTGTGACAAAGTGTGACAAGGGAAGGGGAGGGGGTAACAAGAAGTGTGACATCATGCATTATGCAACATAGCGTGACGCGAGACAGAGGGGGGAGGGGGTCCGCTGAAGTGTGACATATTGTGACAAAGGGGGAGGGGGGTCAAATATATGGGAAAAAAGCGTGACGTCGTTTATGAACGGCCCCTGTATGACGAAATTTTCTTGACGATTGAAGAATCGTCGAAAATGGGGATTCTATTTTTGAGAGTGTGTTTCGCCGAAGTTATAGTGATAGATAAATGTAAAATTATCTATCACTTCTATAATTCTAAAATTTTTACTATCCAACAATAAACGGCCAAAGGGTGTTTAATTTCTGCTGTAACTTATTATATGTCATATGTGTGTGTGTGTGTATTCTTATTGAATTCTAACATTTAATTTATCAATTAAAGTTTAGTCTTATTATGTTTAAAGATAGTGAAAGGGTCATTTGTTAATTGCAGTGCTAGGCATAACTAAGAACAAATTACTTATAAGCAACTAAACAGTCCTCACCAACCTTGAATTTTCATGACATTTGTCATAAAATGCGAAGTCAAAGCGAGTACTTAAAAATTCATGAGATTGAATACTAAACTTTGATACGGACTTCCTCCAAAAACGTCGATAACATTACCAATACGATTATAATATGCATTTAGAAAGAACTAAATGATGATTCTTAAATGATGGAATCGATTAAGACCATCGATACTTATACGATCACTAATCCATGCATCCAAGTAAAACTTGGAAATCGAGTTTCTGTTTTTTTGAAATGCGTGTTCCTTTTTATCTTATTTGTTGCGTGCAATTTTCATTTCTTAAGTAGGTTTCGTATATTGGTTTGCGTCACATCAAAATATTTCCGTGGAAAAAATAAACTCAAGTTTTATTTATTTTTTTATTATTATTATTCAATTGTTTGCATCATTTTCACAAGAACAAATTAAGTGTTTTGAAAAAGGGAAATGCAAGTGAAAGGCGAAGAGAAATTTTGGTGTATCTTTTATGCCATATGTTTTCTGGTATTTATTAAATTGCACATGTAAGTAAAATCAACAATTTTTGTATTAAATTTTCCCTCCTGTCTCCTATCCCCTCAACAAAAAAAGCCTTTTGTTATATTCTTTAAGTTCGAGTAAAACTGTTAAGCAGCATTTATATGTGTTACAAATTTCTCAAATAGAATCCTTTCGAAACGTAGTACATACAGCACGATTTACTAAACTCTTAAGTATCGCAAAGGTACCTAAGTCCAGCAGGTTGTATAACAAAATCACATATATGATTTCTCAAAGCCTTTTTTGGTCGGTACGCCTTAACTTCCTTAATACTTCATCAAATTTCATGAATGAGGCATCATTTTAAAGCTTTCCTTAACGCTACACCGGAAAAATATACAATATGCAATTATACGGAAAAAATATATACTGAATGCCGAAAATTACATAAAGTAATCCTTTTCTATGGGAAGAAATTGTCGCATCCTTTCGAGCGTGGTACCATTCAAAAGCGCGAAAAAAACTACTTCAGAAAGAGTTTCCTGCTGCGTGCTAAAATTTTTTGTCTCTAAATTAACTAGAAAATAAATTATGAGCGTTTTTCTCTGTACTTCGTAATTATTTTTTCACGGTAATTAACTTTAATTTTATTCGAATTGTTACCATGCCGACATGCTTATGATCCTCTTCTTTTTTGACGAATTAAAATTTATTTCTTGCGGTTTTTATTGTTTTGAGGATCAGCCGATTTCTAATTTCTTTCTTTCTTTCTTTCTTTCTTTTTTTTTTGTTGTTGTTTTGGATTTTGATTATTTTTTAACGAATGGAGGCAATTCATACAGCGTCATAGGTCACGTGACAAAGATGTAAGCGATATAAACAAAGGAAGCTGTAGAATCGTTTTACTTCGAGTTCGCTTGTTTAATATTACGTTTTTGTTGGAATATTTTACTGAGTTGTAAAAGGTGTCATACTGTGTTGCATATGGCTCCTCCACTTCAACTGAATGTTACGCATGTTAAGAACTTGAGCTTCATATGCATTGACATCTATGAAACAAAAAAAAAAGTAAAAATTAATTACGATAAATAAACAATAACGAAAACTTACCTTGCATTCGGTTGAAATCCAAATTTTTGCTGTGTAAGCTTGTTTCTTTTTGATTTCAGCTTTGACAGTAGTCGATATGCCAAAAAAATGCATTGTTTTCTGACGGTTCGAGGAAACAGATTTTAGAAACGAATTTTTCATTAAATAATAATGATCCTTTCTTTACTTTAGCAATCACGCTATTATTTCCAGTTAGTGCAGGAAACTGCTCGGCATATTCCATTATGGAAAAATTTGCAAAATCCGTTAAATACAACGATTTATCAACAATAGAATTAGCCATGGAGCCCAATAAATCCCAAATTATTACTAATTAAAACTTCTTTTATGAATTTAAACTAATCTAATAAAAACTAGGCCTAAATAAAGTTCTACGTTATTAAAAACTAAGACTAAATAAAATTCTACGTTATTAAAAACTAGGACTAAATAAAGTTCTACGTTATATAAAATTAACACTACATAAAACACTATAACTATTGTAATAATTAATAAATTTATTTCATAATGATTAAATAAAAGGTAAATTACTTGGTTTATAATCAGAAAAAGCTATGAAACTAGTCTAATTTTAGGATAGCTAATTTTGCTTCGAGAACTCCAAGTAGAACTCATTTAAAAATTTGGTAAACAAATCAGCGAGCATCTTTGTCACTTGACGCGATGAATTGCCTCCATTAAAATTTATTTCTTGCGGTTTTTATCATTTTGAGGAGCAGCCGATTTTTTATTTATTTTTTTTTTTAATTATTTTGATTATTCTTTTTTTAAACAAATTAAAATAGTGCACAGGGGTTTTTTAAAAGAAATGTTAGCCTTTATAGCGATTTTTGGTATCATTATCACATATATTATTTCTCAAAGACTTTTTTTGGTCGATGCGCCAACACTTCCTCAATATTTCATCAAATTTCATGAATGAGGCACCACTTTAAAGCTTTCCTTAACCGCTACACCGGATAAATAGACACGCGGTCTAAAAATGTACCGATTTTCTTAAATTTGAAGTTTAAAATCATTTAAGAAGAGGTCCTTTCCCAGACAGCACAACTTCGTCCTTAGAACGTCCCCTTTCGGGACTTCCTCGAAAAAACAGGTCGTCTTAGGGACGTGTTTTTTTGATCCTGCGAGGTACAATGTACATCCCAGGGAAGAACTAATATCCGCGGATTGTCTGGCCTCAAATGGTCCCAAGGACGTCCGATCGTTCATGTTTAGACTATATTTTGGAAAACCACGCTGTACGGTCCGCAGGACGTTAAAAGGATGACCTGAAAGGATGCGGATCACTTTTGGACGTCCGTAGGTCAAACAAAGTGGTAGTTCCAATGACGTCCTGTCTGACCCGTACGCGGGATATCCTTTGAGAGCAGTCTCTAGGACATACGAAAAGAAAGTCCGTGGTACGACCTGAAAGGATGTGGATCACTTTTGGACGTCCGTAGGTAAAACAAAGTGGTAGTTACAGGGACGTCCTGTCTGACCCATCTGAGGTGGTCCAAATTTTATCGCTTTTGGCATCGGACCAGATTTGGACGTTCTGGACTTAAAATGGACATCCAAAGGACGTTTTGTACTGTCTGGGGTAATCATTTTTTAATTATAGTATTTTAACTACAGATATGTGCATGGACTTCCTTCAATACCATTGTTACTAGACACACTATAATGTTTTTCCACTGTTCTAAAGCAATTTTGCTATTTTGTATTGTTCGTTCAGAAATATATATTCTCTGACTTGAAAACCATTGTTACCAGAAATATTACTATTTTTTTACATTGTTCTAACGCATTTATATTGTTTTATATTGTTGCTACAAAAAGTATATATTCCCGCGCCAATAGCATTGTAACGAGAAAGAATACATTTTTTTCATTGTTCTAAATCATTTTTAATTATAGTATTTTAACTACAGATATGTGCATGGACTTCCTTCAATACCATTGTTACTAGACACACTATACTGTTTTTATACTGTTCTAAAGCATTTTCGCTTTTTTGAATTGTTCGTTCACAAATATATCTTTTCTCACTTAAAAACCATTTCTACGAGAAATGGTACTATTTTTTTCGTTTGTTCTAACGCATTTATATTACTTTATATTGTTGCTACAAAAAGTATATATTCCCACGTCATTAGCATTGTAACGAGAAAGAATACATTTTTTTCATTGTTCTAAATCATTTTTTCATTATAGTATTTTAACTACAGATATGTGCATGGACTTCCTACAATACCATTGTTACTAGACACACTATAATATTTTTCCATTGTTCCAAAGCATTTTCGCTATTTTGTATTGTTGTTTCAGAAATTTATATTTTTTCACTTGAAAACCATTGTTACCAGAAATAGTACTATTTATTTCCGTTGTTCTAACGCATTTATATTGTTTTATATTGTTGCTACAAAAAGTATATATTCCCACGGCAATAGCATTGTAACGAGAAAGAATACATTTTTTTCATTGTTTTAAATCATTTTTTCATTATAGTATTTTAAGTACAGATATGTGCATGGACTTCCTTCAATACCATTGTTACTAGACACACTATAATATTTTTCCACTGTTCTAAAGCAATTTTGCTATTTTGTATTGTTCGTTCAGAAATATATATTCTCTGACTTGAAAACCATTGTTACCAGAAATATTACTATTTTTTTACATTGTTCTAACGCATTTATATTGTTTTATATTGTTGCTACAAAAAGTATATATTCCCGCGCCAATAGCATTGTAACGAGAAAGAATACATTTTTTTCATTGTTCTAAATCATTTTTAATTATAGTATTTTAACTACAGATATGTGCATGGACTTCCTTCAATACCATTGTTACTAGACACACTATACTGTTTTTATACTGTTCTAAAGCATTTTCGCTTTTTTGAATTGTTCGTTCACAAATATATCTTTTCTCACTTAAAAACCATTTCTACGAGAAATGGTACTATTTTTTTCGTTTGTTCTAACGCATTTATATTACTTTATATTGTTGCTACAAAAAGTATATATTCCCACGTCATTAGCATTGTAACGAGAAAGAATACATTTTTTTCATTGTTCTAAATCATTTTTTCCTTATAGTATTTTAACTACAGATATGTGCATGGACTTCCTACAATACCATTGTTACTAGACACACTATAATATTTTTCCATTGTTCCAAAGCATTTTCGCTATTTTGTATTGTTGTTTCAGAAATTTATATTTTTTCACTTGAAAACCATTGTTACCAGAAATAGTACTATTTATTTCCGTTGTTCTAACGCATTTATATTGTTTTATATTGTTGCTACAAAAAGTATATATTCCCACGGCAATAGCATTGTAACGAGAAAGAATACATTTTTTTCATTGTTTTAAATCATTTTTTCATTATAGTATTTTAAGTACAGATATGTGCATGGACTTCCTTCAATACCATTGTTACTAGACACACTATAATATTTTTAAATTGTTCCAAAGCATTTTCGCTATTTTGTATTGTTGTTTCAGAAATTTATATTTTTTCACTTGAAAACCATTGTTACCAGAAATAGTACTATTTATTTCCGTTGTTCTAACGCATTTATATTGTTTTATATTGTTGCTACAAAGAGTATATATTCCCGCGTCAATAGCATTGTAACGTTAAAGAATACATTTTTCCCATTGTTCTAAATCAATTTTATTTTAAAGTATTGTTAATGAAGATATGTACACGGACTTCCTTCAATACTATTGTTACTAGACACACTATAATGTTTTTCCATTGTTCTAAAGCATTTTCGCTATTTTGTATTGTTCGTTCAGAAATATATATTTTCTGACTTAAATACCATTGCTACTAGAAATAGTACTATTTTTTTGCATTGTTCTAAAGCATTTATATTGTGTTATATTGTTCCTACAGAAAGGTATATCCTCAAACGTCAATAGCATTGTAACGTGAAAGAATAAATTTTTTGAATTGTTCAAAATCATTTTTTTATTACAGTATTGTTAATACAGATATGTACACGGACTTCCTTCAATACCATTGTTACAAGACACACTATACTGTTTTTCCATTGTTCTAAAGCATTTTCGCTATTTTGTATTGTTCGATCAGAAATATATCTTTTCTCACTTAAAAACCATTGCTACCAGAAATGGTAACTATTTTTTTCGTTTGTTCTAACGCATTTACATTATTTTATATTGTTGCTACAAAAACTATATATTCACACGTCAATAGCATTGTAACGAGAAAGAATACATTTTATTCATTGTTCTAAATCATTTTTTCATTATAGTATTTTAACTACAGATATGTGCATGGACTTCCTTCAATACCATTGTTACTAGACTCACTATAATATTTTTCCATTGTTCAAAGCATTTTCGCTATTTTGTATTGTTGTTTCAGAACTTTATATTTTTTACTTGAAAACCATTGTTACCAGAAATAGTACTATTTATTTCCGTTGTTCTAACGCATTTATATTGTTTTATATTGTTGCTACAAAAAGTATATATTCCCGCGTCAATAGCATTGTAACGTTAAAGAATACATTTTTTCCATTGTTCTAAATTAATTTTACTTTAAATTATTGTTAATACAGATATAAGCATGGACTTCCTTCAATACCATTGTTACTAGACACACTATAATATTTTTCCATTGTTCCAAAGCATTTTCGCTATTTTGTATTGTTGTTTTAGAAATTTATATTTTTTCACTTGAAAACCATTGTTACCAGAAATAGTACTATTTTTTTCGTTGTTCTAACGCATTTATATTGTTGTATATTGTTGCTACAAAAAGTATATATTCTCCGTCAATAGCATTGTAACGTTAAAGAATACATTTTTTGAATTGTTCTAAATCATTTTTACTTTAAAGTATTGTTAATACAGATATGTACACGGGCTTTCTTCAATACCATTGTTACTAGACACACTATAATGTTTTTCCATTGTTCTAAAGCATTTTCGCTATTTTGTATTGTTCTTTACAAATATATCTTTTCTCACTTAGAAACCATTTCTACCAGAAATGGTACTATTTTTTTCGTTTGTTCTAACGCAGTTATAGTATTTTATATTGTTGCTACAAAAAGTATATATTCCCACGTCAATAGCATTGCAACGAGAAAAAATACATTTTTTTCATTGTTCTAAATCATTTTTTAATTATAGTATTTTAATCCAGATATGTGCATGGACTTCCTTCAATACCGTTGTTACTAGACACACTATAATGTTTTTCCATTGTTCTAAAGCATTTTCGCTATTTTGTATTGTTCGCTCAGAAATATATATTTTCTGACTTGAAAACCATTGCTACTAGAAATAGTACTATTTTTCTCCTTCGTTCTAACGCATTTATATTGTTTTATATTGTTGCTAAAAAACGTATATATTCCCACGTCAATAGCATTGTAACGAGAAATAATACATTTTTTAATTGTTCTAAATCATTTTTTTATTACAGTATTGTTAATACAGATATGTACACGGACTTCCTTCAATACCATTGTTACTAGACACAATATAATGTTTTCCATTGTTCTAAAGCATTTTCGCTATTTTTTATTGTTCATTTACAAATATATCTTTTCTCACTTAAAAACCATTTTACCAGAAATGGTACAATTTTTTTCGTTTGTTCTAAGGAAGTTATAGTATTTTATATTGTTGCTACAAAAAGTATATATTCCCACGTCAATAGCATTGTAACGAGAAAGAATACATTTTTTTCATTGTTCTAAATCATTTTTTAATGATAGCATTTTAACTACAGATATGTGCATGGACTTCCTTCAATACCATTGTTACTAGACACACTAAAATGTTTTTCCGCTGTTCTAAAGCATTTTGCTATTTTGTATTGTTCGTTCAGAAATATATATTTTCTGACGGGAAAACCATTGTTACCAGAAATAGTACTATTTATTTCCGTTGTTCTAACGCATTTATATTGTTTTATATTAATGCTACAAAAAGTATATATTCACGCGCCAATAGCATGGTAACGAGAAAGAATACATTTTTTTCATTCTTCTAAATCATTTTTAATTATAGTATTTTAACTACAGATATGTGCATGGACTTCCTTCAATACCATTGTTACTAGACACACTAATAATATTTTTCAAATGTTCCAAAGCATTTTCGCTATTTTGTATTGTTGTTCAGAAATTTATATTTTTCACTTGAAAACCATTGTTACCAGAAATAGTACTATTTATTTCCGTTGTTCTAACGCATTTATATTGTTTTATATTGTTGCTACAAAAAGTATATATCCCCGCGTCAATAGCATTGTAACGTTAAAGAATACATTTTTTCCATTGTTCTAAATCATTTTTACTTTAAAGTATTGTTAATACAGATATGTACACGGACTTCTTTCAATACCATTGTTACTAGACACACTATAATGTTTTTCCATTGTTCTAAAGCATTTTCGCTATTTTGTATTGTTCTTTCAGAAATATATATTTTCTGACTTGAAAACCATTGCTACTAGAAATAGTACTATTTTTTTGCATTGTTCTAAAGCATTTATATTGTGTTATATTGTTCCTACAGAAAGGTATGTCCTCAAACGTCAATAGCATTGTAACGTAAAAGAATACATTTTTTGAATTGTTCTAAATATTTTTTTTATTACAGTATTGCTAATACAGATATGTACACGGACTTCCTTCAATAACGTTGTTACTAGACACACTATAATGTTTTTCCACTGTTCTAAAGCATTTTCGCTTTTTTGTATTGTTCTTTCAGAAATATATACTTTTTCCCTTGAAAACCATTGTTACCAGAAATAGTACTATTTATTTCCGTTGTTCTAACGCATTTATATTGTTTTATATTGTTGCTACAAAAAGTATATACTCCCACGTCAATAGCATTGTAACGTTAAAGAACACATTTTTTCCATTGTTCTAAATCATTTTTACTTTAAAGTATTGTTAATATAGATATGTACATGGACTTCCTTCAATACCGTTGTTGCTAGACACACTATAATGTTTTTCCATTGTTCTAAAGCACTTTCGCTATTTTGCATTGTTCGCTCAGAAATATATATTTTCTGACTTGAAAACCATTGCTACTAGAAATAGTACTATTTTTCTCCTTCGTTCTAACGCATTTATATTGTTTTATATTGTTGCTAGAAAACGTATATATTCCCACGTCAATAGCATTGTAACGAGAAATAATACATTTTTTGAATTGTTCTAAATCATTTCTTTTTACAGTATTGTTAATACAGATATGTACACGGACTTCCTTCAATACCATTGTTACTAGACACACTATAATGTTTTTCCACTGTTCTAAAGCAATTTTGCTATTTTTTATTGTTCGTTCAGAAATTTTTTCTGACTTGAAACCCATTGCTACCAGAAATGGTACTATTTTTTCCGTTTGTTCTAACGCAGTTATAGTATTTTATATTGTTGCTACAAAAAGTATATATTCCCACGTCAATAGTATTGTAACGAGAAAGAAACCATTTTTCTTTCAACCCCATTACATATCTGTATTAACAATACTTTAAAGTAAAAATGACTTAGAACAATGAAAAACATGTATTCTTTCTCGTTGCAATGCTATTGACGTGGGAATATATACTTTTTATAGCATTAATATAAAATACTATAACTGCGTTAGAACAAACGAAAAAAATAGTACCAATTCTGGTAGCAATGGTTTTTAAGTGAGAAAAGATATATTTGTGAAAGAACAATACAAGATAGAGAAAATGGTTTAGAACAATGGAAAAACATTATAGTGTGTCTAGTAACAATGGTATTGAAGGAACGGGTATTGAATACATTTTTGTCATTGTTCTAAATCATTTTTTCATTATAGTATTTTAACTACAGATATGTGCATGGACTTCCTTCAATAACATTGTTACTAGACACACTATAATATTTTTCCATTGTTCCAAAGCATTTTCGCTATTTTGTATTGTTGTTTGAGAAATTTATATTTTTTCACTTGAAAACCATTGTTACCAGAAATAGTACTATTTATTTCCGTTGTTCTAACGCATTTATATTGTTTTATATTGTTGCTACAAAAAGTATATATTCCCGCGCCAATAGCATTGTAACGAGAAAGAATACATTTTTTTCATTGCTCTAAATCATTTTTTCATTATAGTATTTTAACTACAGATATGTGCATGGACTTCCTTCAATACCATTGTTACTAGACACACTATAATATTTTTCCATTGTTCCAAAGCATTTTCGCTATTTTGTATTGTTGTTTGAGAAATTTATATTTTTTCACTTGAAAACCACTGTTACCAGAAATAGTACTATTTATTTCCGTTGTTCTAACGCATTTCTATTGTTTTATATTGTTGCTACAAAAAGTATATATTCCCGCGCCAATAGCATTGTAACGAGAAAGAATACATTTTTTTCATTGTTCTAAATCATTTTTTCATTATAGTATTTTAACTACAGATATGTGCATGGACTTCCTTCAATACCATTGTTACTAGCACACTATAATATTTTTCATTGTTCCAAAGCATTTCGCTATTTTGTATTGTTGTTTAGAAATATATTTTTCACTTGAAAACCATTGTTACCAGAATTAGTACTATTTTTTCCTTGTTCTAACGCATTTATATTGTTTTATATTGTTGCTACAAAAAGTATATATTCCCACGTCAATAGCATTGTAACGAAAGAATACATTTTTTCCATTGTTCTAAATCATTTTTTATTTAAAGTATTGTTAATACAGATATGTACACGGACTTCCCCTTCAATACCATTGTTACTAGACACACTATAATGTTTTTCCATTGTTCTAAACATTTTCGCTATTTTGTATTGTTCTTACAGAATATATCTTTTCTCACTTAAAAACCATTGCTACCAGAATTGGTACTATTTTTTTCGTTTGTTCTAACGCAGTTATAGTATTTTATATTAATGCTATAAAAAGTATATATTCCCACGTCAATAGCATTGCAACGAGAAAGAATACATGTTTTTCATTGTTCTAAGTCATTTTTACTTTAAAGTATTGTTAATACAGATATGTACACGGACTTCCTTCAATACCATTGTTACTAGACACACTATAATGTTTTTCCATTGTTCTAAAGAATTTTCGCTATATTGTATTGTTCGTTCAGAAATATGTCTTTTCTCACTTAAAAACCATTGCTACCAGAAATGGTACTATTTTTTTCGTTTGTTCTAAAGCATTTATATTACTTTATATTGTTGCTACAAAAAGTATAAATTCCCATGTCAATAGCATTGTAACGAGAAAGAATACATTTTTTTCATTTTTTTTTCATTTCACCTTCGCATTGGTTCACTGCTACAGCGCTTTGCTAACTAATGTATAACCGTAATGCAAGATTGAGCCTCATTTACCATTATGAATTTCATTAAAATATCAAAACTTCCACATTAAACATAATGAAGGTAAACTAAATTCGACCTACAGCAATGTAATGTGGTTACAGAGTGGAACGTACCTTAATACTATCAAGATTAATGGGGAAGGTTTATTAAACTATGGATTCTTCTAAATTTATAAAGGTAAACCTTGCTAGCACCTTTAATGGCCTAGTAGGCAGCGCATGGGATCAGCGCAGCGTATGGTGCGGGTTCGGAAACTGATCTATGATATCGTAGCTTCTTTTTCATTTTAATGCAGAGGTTCGGTGATTTAAGTTTCATCAAAATACCTACTTCGCATTGGTGGGGCCCGAAAACGCATTTTACGCATCTCTGCTTTAGCGCTCTGCCCATTTAGCTACAACCGTGATATAAGAGTGAGGCAAATTTACTATTATGAAGTTCATTAAAATATCAAACCTTCTACATTGAACTTAAAGAAGGTATAATAAATTCCAAGTACAGCGATGTAATGTGGTTACAGAGTGGAACGTAACTTAGTACTATCAAGATTAATGGGGAAGGTTTATTAAACTATGGATTCTTCTACCTTTAAAAAGGTAAACTTTGCTAGGATCTACAGCGGTTCAATGGCCTAGTATCCAGAGCATGAGATCAGCGTGTCGTTTGGTGCTGGTTCGAACCCCGACCTATGCTGTTGTAGGTTTTTTCATAAATTGTTCTAAAAAACAATTGAAGCTCTTGTAAAATACAAAAATCTAAGCTAAATTCACCCTTGTTAATTTTAACGCAGAGGTTCGGTGATTTAACAGTTTCATCAAAATACCAACTTCGCTTTATTGGGGCCCGAACAGGAACCCTACGCCTCATTGCTTTTGTTCTCTTTCAACTAAGCTATAACCGTGATGCAAGAGAGAACCTAATTTACCATTACGAAGTTCATTAAAATATCCAGCTTTCCACATTGAACTTAATGAAGGTAAACTAAATTCCACGTACAGCGATGTAATGTGGTTACAGAGTGGAACGTAACTTAATACTATCAAGATTAATGGGGAAGGTTTATTAAACTATGGATTCTTCTACCTTTATAAAGGTAAACTTTGCTAGCATCTACAGCGGTTAAATGGCCTAGTATCCAGAGCATGTGATCAGCGCGGCGTTTGGTGCGGGTTCGAACCCAGACCTATGCAATTGTAGCTATTTTTCATAAATTGTTCAAAAAAAAAACAATTGAAGCTCTTGAAAATTACAAAAATGTAAGCGAAATTTACCTTTATTAATTTTAATGCAGAGGTTCGGTTGTTTAACAGTTTCATCAAAATACCGTCCTCGCATTGGTGGGGCCCGAACCCGCACCCTACGCCTCACTGCTTTAGCGCTCTGCCCACTTAGCTACAACCGTGATATAAGAGTGTGCCAAATTTACTATTATGAAGTTCATTAAAATATCAAGCCTTCTACATTGAACTTAAAGAAGGTAAACTAAATTCCACGTACAGTGATGTAATGTGATTACAGAGTGGAACGAAACTTACCACTATCAAGATTAATGGGGAAGGTATATTAAACTATGGATTCTTCTACCTTTGTAAAGGTAAACTTTGCTCGCACCCACAGCGGTATAATGGTTTAGTTGGCAGAGCATAGGATCATCGCTGCGTATGATGCGGGTTCGAACCCCGACCTATGCAATTGTAGCTTTTTTTTCATTAATTGTTCAAAAAAAAAACAATTGAAGCTCTTGTAAAATACAAAAATCTAAGCTAAATTTACCTTTGTTAATTTTAATGCAGAGGTTCGGTGATTTAACAGTTTCATCAAAATACCAACTTCGCTTTATTGGGGCCCGAACAGGAACCCTACGCCTCATTGCTTTTTTTCTCTTCCAACTATGCTATAACCGTGATGCAGGAAAGAGCCTCATTTACCATTATGATGTTTATTAAAATAGCCAACTTTCCACATTGAACTTAATGAAGGTAAACTAAATTCCACGTACAGCGATGTAATGTGGTTATTGAGTAGAACGTAACTTAGTAATATCAAGATTAATGGGGAAGGTTTATAAAAGTATAGATTCTTCTACCTTTATAAAGGTAAGTTTTGCTAGCACCTGCAGCGGTTTAATGGCCTAGTCGACAGGACATGGCATCAGCGCGGCGTATGGTGCGGTTTCGAACCCCGACCTATGCAACTGTAGCTTTTTTTCATAAATTGTTCAAAAAAACAATTGAAGCTCTTGTAAAATACAAAAATCTAAGCTAAATTTACATTTATTAATGCAGAAGTTCGGTGCTTTAACAGTTTCAGCAAAGAGCGAACTTCGCATTAGTGGGGACCGAACCCGCAACCTACGCCGCACTGCTTTAGCGGTCTGCCCACTTAGCTACAACCGTGATATAAGAGTGAGCCGAATTTAATATTATGAAGTACATTAAAATATCAAACGTTCCACATTGAACTTAATGAAGGTGAACTAAATTCCAAATACAGCGATGTAATGTGGTTACAGAGTGGAACGTAACTTAGCACTATCAAGATTAATGGGGAAGGTTCAGTAAACTATCGATTCTTCTACCTTTATAAAGCTTAACTGGGCTGAACCTGCAGCTGTTAAATGGCCTAGTCGGCAAAGTTCGGGAACAGTGCGGAGTATGGTGCGGGTTCGGACCCTGACCTTTGCAATAGTAGCTTATTTTCATAAATTGTTCTTAAAAAACAAATGAAGCTCTTGTAAAATACAAAAATCTAAGCTAAATTTAATTTCTTATAACTTATTTTACAGCACCTATAACCAAAAGTACCCCCAATTGCATTTCGTTTTAAAAGTATTGTCCATCAGTAGCAAAAGTTTCCTTGAATTGTTAACACCTCGTAAAAACTTCAGTGTAGAAAAATTGCGAATTACGTTAAAAAGCTGAATTTATTCGATCATCAGGAGTAGGGTTGAAAAATACTAAATTTAAGACCCTTACTTATAACTTGTATAAAATTGCACACAAGTTTAAGGAGTAAGAAGTTAAAATTCATTTAATGGCGTTTCTGTTATAGTTAAAATAGCATTGTTTCATTTTAAACAAAAAATTATTCAGTTAATGATTTGCCTTAAAATTTAGTTTTAAAAAAATGGTTTCAAATTGTACTCCAAATGTATCTATCTATACACATGCGGTAATCGATTATCACTAATTATGCTTAATTTGCCAATCATCTGAATTTTCATGTTGTAAAAGTTTGAATTTTGTATTAGAATTGTTAGGAAAAAAATGTTTAATTTTTTTTTTTTTAATTTTTTTTTCATTGGCACATGATTGTGCAATTAGCACACATAAATGCATCAAAAACAGCTACCATGACAATCATGGTAGCTGAAGCACCAATTAATAACACATTTTTCTCCAAACAGGAACTGGACCTAATTTTCGACTTTTACTACGAAAAGGCATAGTTTATATCCATTAAATGCATAAATCATAGTAGTAAATAATTCTAGAAGAAAAGAAGATGAAGCGAACTTTCGCATATTAATAACAGGAAAGTGCAGGCAAGTCAAAGAGTGATTACTATATTTTGGTTTGAGAAGCTAGAATAAATGCATAGTCCAAATACGATGACCTAGCACTTCATATTACTATCCCAACAAACTATTTATTGAGCAAAAAAGTACATAATTTTAGTCCTACCCTGCGCAGTGTTGTTTTTCGTTCACTATGCGTTTGTTTTGTATAATTTTTAACAAGAGCTGCATTCTTTCGTTTCGTTTTGTATGTAAGATCGTAATAGTTAATATATTTTCCCCTTGACCTTGTAAATTTGGCTCAAGGTTCATCTTCAATCACAAAATCGTTTGATGTGTTGATTTTTTTTTTTTTTTTACAAATGTTAAGCAACTTTACTTAAAGAAATGTTTAATTGCTTTCATAGTTTTGAAATAAAAAGAATATAAGTTGTCCGAAAGGTTTCGTGAAAAATATATATCAGGGTACCATTTTTACTTGTTTTAAAACACCACCCGTAAAAAAAAAGAAAAAAAAAACCGCAGTGTAGGGTTGAGTACGAAATGCAATAATTGTTTTTCCCACAGTTACAGAAAATACATGCAGAAAGTGAAAACAGAAGGGCTCAAAGTAACAGCTTCGTCCCATTAAGGAAAAAAACAAACATTCACCCTTCTGAACGTGTTTTTTTAAGCGGCGTTTAAACCTCAAAATTATATATTTAACTTTCGTGCATTTACGATACATAAAAACCACTGACGAGACCAAACCACATTTGTCTCCTAAAGTTGTAAAATAATTGCAAAATTAATCAATTTTAAAAAAGAGTTTAATTTTGTTGATTTCTGAAAAGTGTTAAAATTTTAATTGATGTAATTCTAAAACTAGTTAACTCCTTTAATTTTGAAAAGCTTGCGAAAAAATAATTCTTATTCGAACATCCCTCGCCGAAAGTTCTTACAATTTTTTGCTGCCGTATAAACCAAGCTCCCTACATACAGAATTATTTTTTGATTTTTAGGGTGGAAAACATTGAAATACTTTTGATAAAGAAAAGGCGGTTTTAAAAGCCACGCGAAAAACATTCCATTGTTCTTAAGTGGAATGAAATGCCGTGACTGTGCATTTATTACTCGTACTTTTTTATAATAGAAAATATCAATTTGAAAAATGTCACCATACAGAACCTTTACCGCTATTTTAAAGATCCTTTGATAAGATTTTAATTGCTTACATTAAAAGTAAAATAATTCATTCTATTACTGCATATTATATTGTTTTGAAAAGGATATAAGTAACCGTAACTGAAAAATGCTGGAAAACTTTGGCACTTTCTAAACTTCAATGAACATTTTTAATAATCCAAAAGAAACTGCGAATGTATAAATATGATAATTTCTGAAACATCAACAAATATTTGCGGCTGGAAAACATATTCAGTATGAGTATTTAAGACAAATTTTTTTTCTTCCTTCTTTAAAGAATGGAAATATGTATCGTCAGAAAACTTACTTAAATATTATTTTCAAAATCTTTCCAAGTTTCCGTAATAAAAAGTTCATTTACTTCCTAACTAAGTTTGAAAAGAAAAAAATAAAACTCCCTTAGTGACAATTAGAGTTTGGGCGAGTTGACAATCAGCAAACATTCAAACCAAACACAATAACACTAGGAAGACCGTAAACCTACCATATACAGAACAATCAACAGACACCATCTAGGTCTTCTCTTTCCTTCTAAAGCAGTTTCTTAACTTTTTCAGTGTCACGACCCCTTACCCTCTTAAAAGAAAACAATGCATACGAGACACAAGACGGTATAAATAGCCTTGTGACCTCTGTGCTACAATATTCAATTAGTTCATATCATTTTGGTAACATTTGATATATATCTGAAGTACTTTAATGAAATATTATTCGTAAAGCAATTAAGCAATTTTACTTTTTTTTTTTTGAAACAAATTACGACGCCCAGGTTGAGAACTGATGTCCTAAAACTATCGTTTCCTCAACCATTTTCTACTAGTCTCTTTAAAAGTTGAAAACTTACTTAAAAATCCACGCGGCATATCATCACAAAATTTTGTATAAAATTCAATTTTTTAAAAGCATTTCTTTTTACAAACTGCGAATACTAGGTTGAGAAACTATGTTCTAAATCTCATTAACTTACACATACTTCTTACTTAGTATTCTTACATATACTTATTTTTATCATTAAATCTTTGAACACTTGAACCCCTTAGAACTGGAGGGGTTTTTTAATTTACAGATTTCAAAAGCATTTTTAACAGACGAAATTTATTTTTGTCAAATACCATTTTCTGCAGCTTTTTTTAAAAAAAATTCCCCCTTCCCGCAGCATCTTTTTTTAAAAAAGCTACTAGAAGGTGCTTTTTCTTTTTTTGCCGTATTTTATTATTTACAGCTTTTTTTACTACTATTTTTTTTCCTAAGCTAATCGGATTATTATTTTTTTTAATATTTTTTCCTTTCTGATTTTTTTTTGCTGCATTTTATTATTATTTTATTTTTTGCAGCCTTTTTCCTAACAGTATTTTTTTATCCTTTTTTTTTTTTTTTTTTTTTTGGCATTTGACAATTACATTATAAGACAAATAGTTTCCAGAGAAAACTTCAATGATTTTAGTTAGCACGTACAGGATTTTTTGAAACAATAGTTAAAATGAGAACGGTTTGGTAACAATTGACAAACTGCGACCACAAGGTTGCGAAACTAGATATCAATAACTTACATACTTCTTAGTATTCTTACATATGCTTACTTTCAGATTTTGAAAGCACATTCTCTTAATGGAGTTTTGCCAAGTGCCACTCTTTGCAGCTTTTTTTTTTTTTACTTTTTAATATTTTTTTTACCTCTGCAGCGTTTTTTTTTTTTTTTTTTTTTTTGCTGGATTTATTTTTTTTTCTTTTGCAGCCCTTTTTTTTCAAAGTATTTTTCTTTTCTTTTTTTTTTGCTGCATTTACTTTTTTTACAGCCCTTTTTTAATATTTTTTTTTTTTTTTGCTGCATTTTGTAACTTTTTTTTTTTTTTTTGGGCACTTGACAAGTACAACAACTGAACTCTAAAGACTACAATTTTTTACAGAAATTATTTTTTACAATAACAGTCACAATAAGAACGATCTGGTAACAATTTTTTAAATATAGTTCTTCGGCTTAATCATTTATAATAAATCTTTGCACACTTTAACCTCCTAAAATTGGAGGGGTTTTTTAATTTACAGATTTTAAAAACACATTTTTGACAGGCAAATTGATTTTGTTTTGAAAATGCTTTCAAGGGCCAGTTCGACCCTACTTTCATTAGTTACTGCTCGTCCTACAATAAAAAAGATGATTGATTGTTTTTTTTTTTTTTTTTTTTTTTTTTTTTTTTTTTTTTTTTTTTTTTTTTTTTTTTTTTTTTTTTTTTTTTTTTTTTTTTTTTTTTTTTTTTTTTTTTTTTTTTTTTTTTTTTTTTTTTTTTTTTTTTTTTTTTTTTTTTTTTTTTTTTTTTTTTTTTTTTTTTTTTTTTTTTTTTTTTTTTTTTTTTTTTTTTTTTTTTTTTTTTTTTTTTTTTTTTTTTTTTTTTTTTTTTTTTTTTTTTTTTTTTTTTTTTTTTTTTTTTTTTTTTTTTTTTTTTTTTTTTTTTTTTTTTTTTTTTTTTTTTTTTTTTTTTTTTTTTTTTTTTTTTTTTTTTTTTTTTTTTTTTTTTTTTTTTTTTTTTTTTTTTTTTTTTTTTTTTTTTTTTTTTTTTTTTTTTTTTTTTTTTTTTTTTTTTTTTTTTTTTTTTTTTTTTTTTTTTTTTTTTTTTTAAACCTTCCCCATTAATCTCAATAGTGCTAAGTTACGTTGAACTCTGTAACCACATTACATCGCTGTAGGTGGACTTTAGTTTACCTTCATTAAGTTTAATGTAGAAGGTTTCATATATTAATGAACTTCATAATAGTAAATTTGGCTCACTCTTATATCACGGTTGTAGCTAAGTGGGCAGAGCGCTAAAGCAGTGCGGCGTAGGTTGCGGGTTCGGTCCCCAAAAATGCGAAGTAGGCATTTTGATGAAACTGTTAAATCACCGAATCTCTGCATTAAAATTAATAAAGGTAAATTTAGCTTAGATTTTTGTATTTTACAAGAGCTTCATTTGTTTTTTAAGAACAATTTATGTGAAAAAGCTACTATTGCATAGGTCAGGGTCCGAACCCGCACCGTACTCCGCACTCCTGACGAGCTTTGCTGACTAGGCCATTTCACAGCTGCAGGTTCGAGCGCAGTTTAGCTTTATAAAGGTACAAGAATCGATAGTTTACTAAACCTTCCCCATTAATCTCAATAGTGCTAAGTTACGTTGAACTCTGTAACCACATTACATCGCTGTAGGTGGACTTTAGTTTACCTTCATTAAGTTTAATGTAGAAGGTTTCATATATTAATGAACTTCATAATAGTAAATTTGGCTCACTCTTATATCACGGTTGTAGCTAAGTGGGCAGAGCGCTAAAGCAGTGCGGCGTAGGTTGCGGGTTCGGTCCCCAAAAATGCGAAGTAGGCATTTTGATGAAACTGTTAAATCACCGAATCTCTGCATTAAAATTAATAAAGGTAAATTTAGCTTAGATTTTTGTATTTTACAAGAGCTTCATTTGTTTTTTAAGAACAATTTATGAAAACAAGCTACTATTGCATAGGTCAGGGTCCGAACCCGCACCGTACTCCGCACTCCTGACGAGCTTTGCTGACTAGGCCATTTCACAGCTGCAGGTTCGAGCGCAGTTTAGCTTTATAAAGGTACAAGAATCGATAGTTTACTAAACCTTCCCCATTAATCTCAATAGTGCTAAGTTACGTTGAACTCTGTAACCACATTACATCGCTGTAGGTGGACTTTAGTTTACCTTCATTAAGTTTAATGTAGAAGGTTTCATATATTAATGAACTTCATAATAGTAAATTTGGCTCACTCTTATATCACGGTTGTAGCTAAGTGGGCAGAGCGCTAAAGCAGTGCGGCGTAGGTTGCGGGTTCGGTCCCCAAAAATGCGAAGTAGGCATTTTGATGAAACTGTTAAATCACCGAATCTCTGCATTAAAATTAATAAAGGTAAATTTAGCTTAGATTTTTGTATTTTACAATTGCTTCATTTGTTTTTTAACTCGCGAGAGCTCGCGCGGGGTCGTAAACGACCCCAGCAGTTTTTGTTTCCAATTCTTAGAATTTCATGGACAGATAAAGGAACCAACCTTTTAGTAGCTGTCTTTGTGTTCGTGATTGACAAGTGGGTGTTGCTAAAATTTCGTTTTTTTCTTTCAATACCTTTAAACTAAGGGGTTTTCTGAGAATGGGGTCGTTTTTGACCCCACGCGAGTCCTGACGTCAGTGAAATTCTCAGAAGGGAACAGGTGTTCAGGATTAGTTCCAATGCATTTATTCGAAGAATTTCGAAAATGTTTGCGAAAAGGAAGTAGCTTCCATCAACCTTGATTCTAGGGACGATTTTTTCCTGTACAAGCATACCGTTGGATTGGAAATGATCAGATTGGAATGATCAGTCCTTTCTCAAAAAAAGGGGTTTATTATTATTTTTTTTGCTTTTCGCAATTCCAATAGTCTTCTGAAAATAAAAAAAAAATGCCGACTCCATACGAGCAGGAGATGGAGCGCCTCCGCAAATTACTAGAAGATGTTGAAAGTGATGAGGATGTTGTTTCAGAGGATGAATGTTTTAGCGACAAAGAGAACTTTAGTGATCATAATAGCGAAAGTGAATTTTCTGGAAGTGAAGATATAGATGAACCTACAACAGACGATATTTTTGTTGGAAGAGACAAAGAAACTGTATGAAACAAGACAAAATTTCGAACTAATATTCGTACACCAGCTCGAAATATAATTACTCATCTTCCTGGACCTAAAGGGAACGCAAGAAACGTTAGTGATGTCTACGATAGCTGGAGCATTTTCTTCAATGATCTAATTATAAACCAAATAGTTGAGTGCACGAACATTTTTATTCGCGACATTTCTAAAAATTATTCAAGAGTGAGGGATGCAAAATGCACAGATCCAGTTGAAATCAAAGCTTTGATTGGGTTATTATACTTAGCAGGTCTTCACAAATCTTCGCATCTCAATGTGAGAGACTTATGGGCAACTGACGGAACTGGAGTTGAGATATTTCGTTGTGTAATGCCGTATAACCGTTTTCTATTTTTGATGAGGTGTTTACGTTTCGACGATATACATACGAGAGATTCAAGGAAACGAAATGAGAAACTGGCTGCAATAAATGACATTTTTGAAGCTTTCAATGCAAACTGCAAGGAAAATTACACTCTAGGGGAATATGTGACTATTGACGAGAAACTGGAGCCATTTCGGGGTCGTTGTGCCTTTAGGCAATACATACCAAACAAACCCGCGAAATATGGAATAAAAATATTTGCACTTGTCGATGCAAGAACTTTTTATACATCTTCCATGGAAATCTACTGTGGGAAAAATACCAAAAAACAGTTCAAGCCGATTGATGTTGTAAAAAGACTTGTAGAACCTCTATACAACACTGGTCGAAACCTTACCACAGACAACTGGTATACTAGTTATCCCTTGGCTAAACATTTACTTTCCAAAAATCTCACCATTGTGGGAACTATAAGAAAAAATAAAAAAGAAATCCCTGCAGAGTTTGTAAACACGAAGAAACGGGAAATACATTCTTCAGTATTTGGATTCCAGAAAGATTGTACTATAGTGTCATATGTTCCAAAGAAAGGAAAATGTGTTTTTTTGTTGTCAACGATGCATAACGATGACACTATAGATGAGGAAACTGGAGAGAAAAAGAAACCAGAGATAATTACTTTCTATAACATGACGAAAGGTGCTGTGGACGCCGTTGATCAAATGGCCGCATCGTACACCACGGCAAGGATAACGAATCGGTGGCCTATGGTAGTATTTTTTTCCATATTGAATGTTGCTGCCATAAACGCACGGATAACATTGTTATCGAAAAAGCAGCCACCTCTGGAGTATAAAAGCCGAAGGATGTTCCTAAAAAAACTAGCATTGAGTTTGATTGAAGAAAAAAGAACAAAATCTCTTGCTACTGAAGAAGAACCTCCGAAAAAAAAGTCTAAAATTTCTGGAAGAAGCAGATGTGCTTTGTGTCCAAGAAACAAGGACAAAAAATGCCAGCAGATTTGCGCATTATGCAAAAATTATACTTGTAAGGAGCATCAAACCATTGTTTGTAACAACTGTAAGTAAGTTTCATATGCATTCTTTTCTGTACGAGTTTTGCATAATAGTTTTTATTGAATGAGGATGAAAATGCTATGTAAATGTACTTTGCATTTTTCAATAAAGAAGTAATTTCGTAAAAATAGTTTTACATACATTTGCTAAGCTCTTTTTTTTTCCATGCCGTGCTGAACGGAAAAGAACAAAAAGATCGCGCATACTCATTAAAAAAATTTTTTTTCATCAATGTAAACGAAAAAAAAAAAACATTGTAAATACTTCTGAAAAAATAATTAAATAAATTCACTAAAAAATCTTTAAGAAAGCAGAAGAAAAAAAGAAATAAAATGATGGGGTCGTTTTCGACCCCGCGCGAGTACTCGTGTGACAAATAGAGGCGCGAGTTTTCGCGGGTTAAGAACAATTTATGAAAACAAGCTACTATTGCATAGGTCAGGGTCCGAAACCGCACCGTACTCCGCACTCCTGACGAGCTTTGCTGACTAGGCCATTTCACAGCTGCAGGTTCGAGCGCAGTTTAGCTTTATAAAGGTACAAGAATCGATAGTTTACTAAACCTTCCCCATTAATCTCAATAGTGCTAAGTTACGTTGAACTCTGTAACCACATTACATCGCTGTAGGTGGACTTTAGTTTACCTTCATTAAGTTTAATGTAGAAGGTTTCATATATTAATGAACTTCATAATAGTAAATTTGGCTCACTCTTATATCACGGTTGTAGCTAAGTGGGCAGAGCGCTAAAGCAGTGCGGCGTAGGTTGCGGGTTCGGTCCCCAAAAATGCGAAGTAGGCATTTTGATGAAACTGTTAAATCACCGAATCTCTGCATTAAAATTAATAAAGGTAAATTTAGCTTAGATTTTTGTATTTTACAAGAGCTTCATTTGTTTTTTAAGAACAATTTATGAAAACAAGCTACTATTGCATAGGTCAGGGTCCGAACCCGCACCGTACTCCGCACTCCTGACGAGCTTTGCTGACTAGGCCATTTCACAGCTGCAGGTTCGAGCGCAGTTTAGCTTTATAAAGGTACAAGAATCGATAGTTTACTAAACCTTCCCCATTAATCTCAATAGTGCTAAGTTACGTTGAACTCTGTAACCAAATTACATCGCTGTAGGTGGACTTTAGTTTACCTTCATTAAGTTTAATGTAGAAGGTTTCATATATTAATGAACTTCATAATAGTAAATTTGGCTCACTCTTATATCACGGTTGTAGCTAAGTGGGCAGAGTGCTAAAGCAGTGCGGCGTAGGTTGCGGGTTCGGTCCCCAAAAATGCGAAGTAGGCATTTTGATGAAACTGTTAAATCACCGAATCTCTGCATTAAAATTAATAAAGGTAAATTTAGCTTAGATTTTTGTATTTTACAATTGCTTCATTTGTTTTTTAAGAACAATTTATGAAAACAAGCTACTATTGCATAGGTCAGGGTCCGAACCCGCACCGTACTCCGCACTCCTGACGAGCTTTGCTGACTAGGCCATTTCACAGCTGCAGGTTCGAGCGCAGTTTAGCTTTATAAAGGTACAAGAATCGATAGTTTACTAAACCTTCCCCATTAATCTCAATAGTGCTAAGTTACGTTGAACTCTGTAACCACATTACATCGCTGTAGGTGGACTTTAGTTTACCTTCATTAAGTTTAATGTAGAAGGTTTCATATATTAATGAACTTCATAATAGTAAATTTGGCTCACTCTTATATCACGGTTGTAGCTAAGTGGGCAGAGCGCTAAAGCAGTGCGGCGTAGGTTGCGGGTTCGGTCCCCAAAAATGCGAAGTAGGCATTTTGATGAAACTGTTAAATCACCGAATCTCTGCATTAAAATTAATAAAGGTAAATTTAGCTTAGATTTTTGTATTTTACAAGAGCTTCATTTGTTTTTTTAGAACAATTTATGTGAAAAAGCTACTATTGCATAGGTCAGGGTCCGAACCCGCACCGTACTCCGCACTCCTGACGAGCTTTGCTGACTAGGCCATTTCACAGCTGCAGGTTCGAGCGCAGTTTAGCTTTATAAAGGTACAAGAATCGATAGTTTACTAAACCTTCCCCATTAATCTCAATAGTGTTAAGTTACGTTGAACTCTGTAACCACATTACATCGCTGTAGGTGGACTTTAGTTTACCTTCATTAAGTTTAATGTAGAAGGTTTCATATATTAATGAACTTCATAATAGTAAATTTGGCTCAGTCTTATATCACGGTTGTAGCTAAGTGGGCAGAGCGCTAAAGCAGTGCGGCGTAGGTTGCGGGTTCGGTCCCCAAAAATGCGAAGTAGGCATTTTGATGAAACTGTTAAATCACCAAACCTCTGCATTAAAATTAAAAAATGTGAATTTAGCTTAGATTCTTGTCGTTTACAAGAGCTTCATTTGTTTTTTTAGAACAATTTATGTGAAAAAGCTACTATTGCATAGGTCAGGGTCCGAACCCGCACCGTACTCCGCACTCCTGACGAGCTTTGCTGACTAGGCCATTTCACAGCTGCAGGTTCGAGCGCAGTTTAGCTTTATAAAGGTACAAGAATCGATAGTTTACTAAACCTTCCCCATTAATCTCAATAGTGCTAAGTTACGTTGAACTCTGTAACCACATTACATCGCTGTAGGTGGACTTTAGTTTACCTTCATTAAGTTTAATGTAGAAGGTTTCATATATTAATGAACTTCATAATAGTAAATTTGGCTCACTCTTATATCACGGTTGTAGCTAAGTGGGCAGAGCGCTAAAGCAGTGCGGCGTAGGTTGCGGGTTCGGTCCCCAAAAATGCGAAGTTGGCATTTTGATGAAACTGTTAAATCACCAAACCTCTGCATTAAAATTAAAAAATGTAAATTTAGCTTAGATTCTTGTCGTTTACAAGAGCTTCATTTGTTTTTTTAGAACAATTTATGTGAAAAAGCTACTATTGCATAGGTCAGGGTCCGAACCCGCACCGTACTCCGCACTCCTGACGAGCTTTGCTGACTAGGCCATTTCACAGCTGCAGGTTCGAGCGCAGTTTAGCTTTATAAAGGTACAAGAATCGATAGTTTACTAAACCTTCCCCATTAATCTCAATAGTGCTAAGTTACGTTGAACTCTGTAACCACATTACATCGCTGTAGGTGGACTTTAGTTTACCTTCATTAAGTTTAATGTAGAAGGTTTCATATATTAATGAACTTCATAATAGTAAATTTGGCTCACTCTTATATCACGGTTGTAGCTAAGTGGGCAGAGCGCTAAAGCAGTGCGGCGTAGGTTGCGGGTTCGGTCCCCAAAAATGCGAAGTAGGCATTTTGATGAAACTGTTAAATCACCGAATCTCTGCATTAAAATTAATAAAGGTAAATTTAGCTTAGATTTTTGTATTTTACAAGAGCTTCATTTGTTTTTTTAGAACAATTTATGTGAAAAAGCTACTATTGCATAGGTCAGGGTCCGAACCCGCACCGTACTCCGCACTCCTGACGAGCTTTGCTGACTAGGCCATTTCACAGCTGCAGGTTCGAGCGCAGTTTAGCTTTATAAAGGTACAAGAATCGATAGTTTACTAAACCTTCCCCATTAATCTCAATAGTGCTAAGTTACGTTGAACTCTGTAACCACATTACATCGCTGTAGGTGGACTTTAGTTTACCTTCATTAAGTTTAATGTAGAAGGTTTCATATATTAATGAACTTCATAATAGTAAATTTGGCTCACTCTTATATCACGGTTGTAGCTAAGTGGGCAGAGCGCTAAAGCAGTGCGGCGTAGGTTGCGGGTTCGGTCCCCAAAAATGCGAAGTAGGCATTTTGATGAAACTGTTAAATCACCGAATCTCTGCATTAAAATTAATAAAGGTAAATTTAGCTTAGATTTTTGTATTTTACAAGAGCTTCATTTGTTTTTTAAGAACAATTTATGTGAAAAAGCTACTATTGCATAGGTCAGGGTCCGAACCCGCACCGTACTCCGCACTCCTGACGAGCTTTGCTGACTAGGCCATTTCACAGCTGCAGGTTCGAGCGCAGTTTAGCTTTATAAAGGTACAAGAATCGATAGTTTACTAAACCTTCCCCATTAATCTCAATAGTGCTAAGTTACGTTGAACTCTGTAACCACATTACATCGCTGTAGGTGGACTTTAGTTTACCTTCATTAAGTTTAATGTAGAAGGTTTCATATATTAATGAACTTCATAATAGTAAATTTGGCTCACTCTTATATCACGGTTGTAGCTAAGTGGGCAGAGCGCTAAAGCAGTGCGGCGTAGGTTGCGGGTTCGGTCCCCAAAAATGCGAAGTAGGCATTTTGATGAAACTGTTAAATCACCGAATCTCTGCATTAAAATTAATAAAGGTAAATTTAGCTTAGATTTTTGTATTTTACAAGAGCTTCATTTGTTTTTTTAAGAACAATTTATGTGAAAAAGCTACTATTGCATAGGTCAGGGTCCGAACCCGCACCGTACTCCGCACTCCTGACGAGCTTTGCTGACTAGGCCATTTCACAGCTGCAGGTTCGAGCGCAGTTTAGCTTTATAAAGGTACAAGAATCGATAGTTTACTAAACCTTCCCCATTAATCTCAATAGTGCTAAGTTACGTTGAACTCTGTAACCACATTACATCGCTGTAGGTGGACTTTAGTTTACCTTCATTAAGTTTAATGTAGAAGGTTTCATATATTAATGAACTTCATAATAGTAAATTTGGCTCACTCTTATATCACGGTTGTAGCTAAGTGGGCAGAGCGCTAAAGCAGTGCGGCGTAGGTTGCGGGTTCGGTCCCCAAAAATGCGAAGTAGGCATTTTGATGAAACTGTTAAATCACCGAATCTCTGCATTAAAATTAATAAAGGTAAATTTAGCTTAGATTTTTGTATTTTACAAGAGCTTCATTTGTTTTTTTAGAACAATTTATGTGAAAAAGCTACTATTGCATAGGTCAGGGTCCGAACCCGCACCGTACTCCGCACTCCTGACGAGCTTTGCTGACTAGGCCATTTCACAGCTGCAGGTTCGAGCGCAGTTTAGCTTTATAAAGGTACAAGAATCGATAGTTTACTAAACCTTCCCCATTAATCTCAATAGTGTTAAGTTACGTTGAACTCTGTAACCACATTACATCGCTGTAGGTGGACTTTAGTTTACCTTCATTAAGTTTAATGTAGAAGGTTTCATATATTAATGAACTTCATAATAGTAAATTTGGCTCACTCTTATGTCGCGGTTGTAGCTAAGTGGGCAGAGCGCTAAAGCAGTGCGGCGTAGGTTGCGGGTTCGGTCCCCAAAAATGCGAAGTAGGCATTTTGATGAAACTGTTAAATCACCGAATCTCTGCATTAAAATTAATAAAGGTAAATTTAGCTTAGATTTTTGTATTTTACAAGAGCTTCATTTGTTTTTTTAGAACAATTTATGAAAAAAACCTAAAATTGCATAGGTCGGGGTTCGAAACCGCACCATACGCCGCGCCGATCCCATGCTCTGCCTATAAGGCCATTAAACCGCTGTGGGTGCTATCAAAGTTTACCTTTATAAACGTAGAAGAATCCATCGTTTAATAAACCTTCCCCATTAATCTTGATAGTGGTAAGTTACGTTCCACTCTGTAACCACATTACATCGCTGTACGTGGAATTTAGTTTACCTTCATTAAGTTCAATGTGGAAAGTTGGCTATTTTAATGAACATCATAATGGTAAATGAGGCTCACTCCTGCATCACGGTTATAGCATAGTTGGAAGAGAAAAAAAGCAATGAGGCGTAGGGTTCCTGTTCGGGCCCCAATAAAGCGAAGTTGGTATTTTGATGAAACTGTTAAATCACCAAACCTCTGCATTAAAATTAACAAAGGTAAATTTAGCTTAGATTTTTGTATTTTACAAGAGCTTCAATTGTTTTTTTTTGAACAATTTAAGAAAAAAAGCTACAATTGCATAGGTCGGGGTTCGAACCTGCACCATACGCCGTGCTGATCCCATGCGCTGTCTACTAGGCCATTAAACCACTGTGGGTGCTAGCAAAGTTTACCTTTACAAAGGTAGAAGAATCCATAGTTTAATAAAAATTCCCCCATTAATCTTGATAGTGCTAAGTTACGTTCCACTCTTTAATCACATTACATCGCTGTACGTGGAATTTAGTTTACCTTCATTAAGTTCAATGTGGAAAGTTGGATATTTTAATGAACTTCGTAATGGTAAATTAGGCTCTCTCTTGCATCACGGTTATAGCTTAGTTGAAAGAGAACAAAATCAATGAGGCGTAGGGTTCCTGTTCGGGCCCCAATAAAGCGAAGTTGGTATTTTGATGAAACTGTTAAATCACCGAACCTCTGCGTAAAAATTAACAAGGGTAAATTTAGCTTAGATTTTTGTATTTTACAAGAGCTTCAATATTTTTTTAGAACAATTTATGAAAAAACCTACAACAGCATTGGTCGGGGTTCGAACCAGCACCAAACGACACGCTGATCTCATGCTCTGGATACTAGGCCATTTAAGGGGACAGTGGACTTTCAAAAATTTTTTTTTAAAATATTATCCAATTGTTTTCGTATTTTGCACAGATATTTGTGCTATTATTATAAAACTTTCTCTAAAGTTTGAAGAAAAAATATTAAAATTAACAGTATTTAGTAATTTATTAATAATTAAATTTGACGAATAATCAACAACAGAAAAAAAGTTCCCTGCGCATAAATTTTAACATATACTTATATTCTTGGTACACGTCATTGTTTACATATACATGAATAAAATTAAATGCTAATTGGAATTTTAAAACAAATTTAGGCAGTCAAAAAAAAATATTACTTTGGAACAGTAAATTTTAACGCAAAAGTTCCAAGCATAAATCTTTGAAAAATTAAGTTATAAAATATATTGCACGTAAAAACACTCATTTTGCTTTTCACTGAGTTAAGAAGACTTTGAAGTACTACTGCAAAAAATTTTTAATAAATGCGACAAATTTTTATGCGCAGGGAGCATTTTGAACTTAATAAAACACAAAAAAATCACAATCTGAGAAAAACGAGTTTTTCTTGTTAAATCATGGTAGAACAGTACAACTATGAGAAATCTTGTCTTTATAACATTGCTATATAATTAGTGAACACTGTTATTATTTTTGAAATGAGTTATAGGTAAACTAAGTGATTTTTAATATATTGTTACCGTTATTCAATAAAGCCCATAGAAGCCAAAAAGCAACCACAAATCAACTTCTCCAAAAACTTTCATTCAAAAAAATATTCCCACAAAATTTGTTATATATTTCAATCCTTTTTATTGCACTGTTATATAAAAATTGAATTTTACTTACAGATAAGTAATACATATATTCATCCACATGTTCTCGAGTATCAGGTAGCATTAAAAAAATGCCCCTCTTATCAATTTGACTACTTGTTCATTACTCCCGCAGTGGACTAGTCTGTAGAAGCTCTGTTCCCGCAAAACACTGAATGTGAAGCAACATTGACTGCAGTCAGTGTTTGGGAGGGTGACAACCTCTTGCAGCTGGTTGCAGCGGTCCGTGTATGATAAAGGGAGCTGGTGCACGTTGAGTAGGTCGTGGCTTCAATGTCCTCCGAGTGAAACGACACCTCTGGAGGTGATCGGACTCTTGCCTACAAGGGCCCCATTAGACTCGGGAGCAGCATATCCATTTTTCCTTGCCATGCACGAGGACACGAGAACTTGTTTGTTATAACTAAAATACAAATATCTTACCGATGTAACTTAAAAGGCACCAGCGCCATAAAATCCATCAGTGACTTGGCTTCTTTTAGCTTGTTTCCTATTTTTTATTTGTTTATAATGTGCAGACGACCTACGTTTAAACTGTGTAAGTCGCCTGTGGTCTCTTTTTGCAGCAAGTAGCGATGTTTCTTTTTTCGGCGTGGCAAGTTGTTTTAATCGGTAAAGTTGTAACGTGTTGACACAGCCGAAGTTAAACTCACTTATTGCAAATGTTACACATAATTCAATCCGTTTTCTGGAAACAAATACCTCTTTTGAGCATTTGTTCCAGATTAAACTATGCAAACTTTCATTTGCATTTTGCGTTTTGCCGGAAATGCAACGCCTGAGTAAGTCATCAGCAGCAAGACGCTGATATATTGGCAGTATCTTTTCTACTACACTTTCAGACAACTGTGTCTTCATATGTAAGTGCCTCTTCGGGATTTCATTACAGGCCAGTGCTCGTCTTGCATTACGGTTATACCTTAGTTAGCAAAGCGCTGTAGCAGTGACGCGTAATTGGTGGGGCACGGGTTCGGCCCCACCAATGCGAAGGTGAAATGAAAAAAAAATGAAAAAAATGTATTCTTTCTCGTTACAATGCTATTGACATGGGAATTTATACTTTTTGTAGCAAACAATATAAAGTAATATAAATGCTTTAGAACAAACGAAAAAAATAGTACCATTTCTGGTAGCAATGGTTTTTAAGTGAGATAAGATATATTTCTGAACGAACAATACAAAATAGCGAAAATTCTTTAGAACAATAGAAAAACATTATAGTGTGTCTAGTAACAATGGTATTGAAGGAAGTCCGTGTACATATCTGTATTAACAATACTTTAAAGTAAAAATGATTTAGAACAATGAAAAACATGTATTCTTTCTCGTTGCAATGCTATTGACGTGGGAATATATACTTTTCGTAGCAACAATATAAAATACTATAACTGCGTTAGAACAAACGAAAAAAATAGTACCAATTCTGGTAGCAATGGTTTTTAAGTGAGAAAAGATATATTTGTGAAAGAACAATACAAAATAGCGAAAATGCTTTAGAACAATGGAAAAACATTATAGTGTGTCTAGTAACAATGGTATTGAAGGAAGTCCGTGTACATATCTGTATTAACAATACTTTAAAGTAAAAATGATTTAGAACAATGGGAAAAAATGTATTCTTTAAAGTTACAATGCTATTGACGTGGGAATATATACTTTTTGTAGCAACAATATAAAAAAATATAAATGCGTTAGAACAACGGAAATAAATAGTACTATTTCTGGCAACAATGGTTTTCAAGTGAAAAAATATAAATTTCTGAAACAACAATACAAAACAGCGAAAATGTTTTGGAACAATGGAAAAATATTATAGTGTGTCTAGTAACAATGGTATTGAAGGAAGTCCATGCACATATCTGTAGTTAAAAAACTATAATTAAAAAATGATTTAGAACAATGAAAAAAAATGTATTCTTTCTCGTTACAATGCTATTGGCGCGAGGATATATACTTTTTGTAGCAACAATATATAACAATATAAATGTGTTAGAACAACGGAAATAAATAGTACTATTTCTGGTAACAATGGTTTTCAAGTGAAAAAATATAAATTTCTCAAACAATACAAAATAGCGAAAATGCTTTGGAGCAATGGAAAAATATTATAGTGTGTCTAGTAACAATGGTATTGAAGGAAGTCCATGCACATATCTGTAGTTAAAATACTATAATGAAAAAATGATTTAGAACAATGAAAAAAATGGTTTCTTTCTCGTTACAATGCTATTGATGTATGAATATATACTTTTTATAGCAACAATATAAGATAATATAACTGCGTTAGAGCAAACGAAAAAAATAGTACCATTTCTGGTAGCAATGGTTCTCAAGTCAGAAAAAATTTCTGAACGAAGAATACAAAATAGCAAAATTGCTTTTGAACAGTGGAAAAACATTATTAGTGTGTCTAGTAACAATGGTATTGAAGGAAGTCCGTGTACATATCTGTATTAACAATACTGTAAAAAGAAATGATTTAGAACAATTCGAAAAATGTATTATTTCTCGTTACAATGCTATTGACGTGGGAATATATACGTTTTGTAGCAACAATATGAAACAATATAAATGCGTTAGCACGAAAGAGAAAAATAGTACTATTTCTAGTAGCAATGGTTTTCAAGTCAGAAAATATATATTTCTGAGCGAACAATACAAAATAGCGAAAATGCTTTAGAACAATGGAAAAACATTATAGTGTGTCTAGTAACAACGGTATTGAAGGAAGTCCGTGTACATATCTGTATTAACAATACTTTAAAGTAAAAATGATTTAGAACAATGGAAAAAATGTATTCTTTAACGTTACAATGCTATTGACGCGGGAATATATACTTTTTGTAGCAACAATATAAAACAATATAAATTCGTTAGAACAACGGAAATAAATAGTACTATTTCTGGTAGCAATGGTTTTCACGTCAGAAAATATATATTTCTGAACGAACAATACAAAAAAAGCGAAAATGCTTTATAACAGTGGAAAAACATTATAGTGTGTCTGGTAACAATGGTATTGATGGAAGTTCATGCGCATATCTGTAGTTACAATACTTTAATGTAAAAATGATTTAGAACAATGGAAAAAATGTATTCTTCCTCGTTACAATGCTATTGACGTGGGAGTATATACTTTTTGTAGCAACAATATAAAACAATATAAATGCGTTAGAACGAAGGAGAAAAATAGTACTATTTCTAGTAGCAATGGTTTTCAAGTCAGAAAATATATATTTCCGAACGAACAATACAAAATAGCGAAAATGCTTTAGAACAGTGGAAAAACATTATAGTGTGTCTAGTAACAATGGTATTGAAGGAAGTCCATGCACATATCTGTAGTTACAATACTATAATGTAAAAATGATTTAGAACAATGGAAAAAATGTATTCTTTCTCGTTACAATGCTATTGACGTGTAAATATATAGTTTTTGTAGCAACAATATAAAATAATATAAATGCGTTAGAACAAATGAAAAAAATAGTACCATTTCTGGTAGCAATGGTTTTCACGTCAGAAAATATATATTTCTGAACGAACAATACAAAAAAAGCGAAAATGCTTTATAACAGTGGAAAAACATTATAGTGTGTCTGGTAACAATGGTATTGAAGTAAGTCCGTGTACATATCTGTATTAACAATACTGTAATAAAAAAATGATTTAGAACAATTCATAAAATGTATTCCTTAACGTTACAATGCTATTGACGCGGGAATATACACTTTTTGTAGCAACAATATAAAACAATATAAATGCGTAAGAACAACGGAAATAAATTGTACTATTTCTGGTAACAATGGTTTTCAAGTGAAAAAATATAAATTTCTGAAACAACAATACAAGAAAGCGAAAATGCTTTAGAACAGTGGAAAAACATTATTTTAGTGTGTCTAGTAACAATGGTATTGAAGGAAGTCCATGCGCATATCTGTAGTTACAATACTATAATGTAAAAATGATTTAGAACAATGGAAAAAATGTATTCTTTCTCGTTACAATGCTATTGACGTGGGAGTATATACTTTTTGTAGCAACAATATAAAACAATATAAATGCGTTAGAACAACGGAAATAAATAGTACTATTTCTGGTAATAATGGTTTTCAAGTGAGAAAGTATATATTTCTGAAAGAACAATACAAAAAAGCGAAAATGCTTTAGAACAGTGGAAAAACATTATAGTGTGTCTGGTAACAATGGTATTGAAGGAAGTCCATGCGCATATCATTAGTTACAATACTTTAATGTAAAAATGATTTAGAACAATGGATAAAATGTATTCTTTCTCGTTACAATGGTATTGACGTGGGAGTATATACTTTTTGTAGCAACAATATAAAGCAATATAAATGCGTTAGAACAACGGAAATAAATAGTACTATTTCTGGTAACAATGGTTTTCCCGTCAGAAAATATATATTTCTGAACGAACAATACAAAAAAGCGAAAATGCTTTATAACAGTGGAAAAACATTATTAGTGTGTCTGGTAACAATGGTATTGAAGGAAGTTCATGCGCATATCTGTAGTTACAATACTTTAATGCAGGGGTCTCCAAACTTTCCAGCCTTAGGGCCATATTGATTACTCCAGTAAATTCCAAGGGCCAAAACCATATTATCATTAACTGTTGCCGGTGGTAAAAAGTTGAATCAGTCCACTAGTGGTGTAAAATATGATTACTTTTTTGCCAGATGCCATTAGCGACGGAGAAGCTGATCTGTCCGCGGGCCGGATGTGGCCCGCGGGCCGTAGTTTGGAGACCCCTGCTTTAATGTAAAAATGATTTAGAATAATGAAAAAATGTATTCTTTCTCTTTACAATGCTATTGACGTGGGAATATATACTTTTTGTAGCAACAATATAAAACAATATAAATTCGTTAGAACAACGGAAATAAATAGTACTATTTCTAGTAACAATGGTTTTCACGTCAGAAAATATATATTTCTGAACGAACAATACAAAAAAGCGAAAATGCTTTATAACAGTGGAAAAACATTATTAGTGTGTCTGGTAACAATGGTATTGAAGGAAGTTCATGCGCATATCTGTAGTTACAATACTTTAATGTAAAAATGATTTAGAATAATGAAAAAATGTATTCTTTCTCTTTACAATGCTATTGACGTGGGAATATATACTTTTTGTAGCAACAATATAAAACAATATAAATTCGTTAGAACAACGGAAATAAATAGTACTATTTCTGGTAACAATGGTTTTCACGTCAGAAAATACATATTTCTGAACGAACAATACAAAAAAGCGAAAATGCTTTATAACAGTGGAAAAACATTATTAGTGTGTCTGGTAACAATGGTATTGAAGGAAGTTCATGCGCATATCTGTAGTTACAATACTTTAATGTAAAAATGATTTAGAACAATGGAAAAAATGTATTCTTCCTCGTTACAATGCTATTGACGTGGGAGTATATACGTTTTGCAGCAACAATATAAAACAATATAAATGCGTTAGAACGAAGGAGAAAAATAGTACTATTTCTAGTAGCAATGGTTTTCAAGTCAGAAAATATATATTTCTGAACGAACAATACAAAATAGCAAAATTGCTTTAGAACAGTGGAAAAACATTATAGTGTGTCTAGTAACAATAGTATTGAAGGAAGTCCATGCACATATCTGTAGTTAAAATTCTATAATTAAAAAATGATTTAGAACTATGAAAAAAATGTATTCTTTCTCGTTACAATGCTATTGACGTGGGAATATATACTTTTTGTAGCAAATATATAAAATACTATAACTGCGTTAGAACAAACGAAAAAAATAGTACCATTTCTAGTAGAAATGGGTTTTAAGTGAGAAAAGATATATTTGTAAATAAACAATACAAAATAGCGAAAATGCTTTAGAACAACGGAAAAACATTATAGTGTGTCTAGTAACAATGGTATTGAATCAAGTCCGTGTACATATCTGTATTAGCAATACTGTAATAAAAAAAATGATTTAGAACAATTCAAAAAATGTATTCTTTCTCGTTACAATGTTATTGACGTGGGAATATATACGTTTTGTAGCAACAATATAAAACAATATAAATGCGTTAGAACGAAGGAGAAAAATAGTACTATTTCTAGTAGCAATGGTTTTCAAGTCAGAAAATATATATTTCTGAGCGAACAATACAAATAAGCGAAAATGCTTTAGAACAATGGAAAAACATTATAGTGTGTCTAGTAACAACGTTATTGAAGGAAGTCCGTGTACATATCTATATTAACAATACTTTAAAGTAAAAATGATTTAGAACAATGGAAAAAATGTATTCTTTAACGTTACAATGCTACTGACGCGGGAATTTATACTTTTTGTAGCAACAATATAAAACAATATAAATGCGTTAGAACAACGGAAATAAATAGTACTATTTCTGGTAACAATGGTTTTCAAGTGAAAAAATATAAATTTCTGAAACAACAATAAAAAATAGCGAAAATGCTTTGGAACAATTGAAAAATATTATAGTGTGTCTAGTAACAATGGTATTGAAGGAAGTCCATGCACACAACTATAGTTAAAATACTATTATGAAAAAATTATTTAGAATAATGAAAAAATGTATTCTTTCTCTTTACAATGCTATTGACGTGGGAATATATACTTTTTGTAGCAACAATATAAAACAATATAAATTCGTTAGAACAACGGAAATAAATAGTACTATTTCTGGTAACAATGGTTTTCACGTCAGAAAATATATATTTCTGAACGAACAATACAAAAAAGCGAAAATGCTTTAGAAAAAGTGGAAAAACATTATTAGTGTGTCTGGTAACAATGGTATTGAAGGAAGTTCATGCGCATATCTGTAGTTAAAATACTGTAATTAAAAAAATGATTTAGAACAATGAAAAAAATGTATTCTTTCTCGTTACAATGCTATTGACGTGGGATATATACTTTTTGTAGCAAAATATAAAATACTATAATGCGTTAGAACAAACGAAAAAAATAGTCCCTATTTCTAGTAGAATGGTTTTAAGTGAGAAAAATATATTTGTAAAGAACAATACAAAATAGCGAAAATGCTTTAGAACAATGGAAAAACATTATAGTGTGTCTAGTAACAATGGTATTGAAGGAAGTCCGTGTACATATCTGTATTAGCAATACTTTAAAAAAAATGATTTAGAACAATTGCAAAAAATGTATTCTTTCACGTTACAATGTATTGACGTTGAGGAAAATACTTTCTGTAGAACAATATAAACAATATAAATGCTTTAGAACAAGAAATAAATAGTACTATTTCTAGTACAATGGTTTTCAAGTAAAAAATATATTTCTGAAAGAACAATACAAAATAGGAAAATGCTTTGAACAATGAAAAAATCATTATAGTGTGTCTAGTAACAAGGTATTGAAGGAAGTCCGTGACATATCTGTATTAACAATACTTAAAGAAAAATGATTTAGAACAATGGAAAAAATGTATTCTTTAACGTTACAATGCTATTGACGCGGAATATATACTTTTTGTAGCAACAATATAAAACAATATAAATGCTTAGAACAAAACGAAATAAATAGTACATTTCTGGATAACAATGGTTTTAAGTGAAAAAATAATTTCTGAACGAACAATACAAAATAGCGAAAATGCTTTGAACAATGGAAAAATATTATAGTGTGTCTAGTAACAATGGTATTGAAGGAAGTCCATGCACATATCTGTAGTTAAAATACTATAATGAAAAAATGATTTAGAACAATTAAAAAATGTATTATTTCGTTACAATGCTATTGACGTGGGAATATATACTTTTTAGCAACAATATTAAACAATAAAAATGCGTTAGAACGAACGAGAAAAATAGTTCTATTTCTAGTAGTAATGGTTTTCAAGTCAGAAAATATATATTTCTAAACGAACAATACATAAAAGCGAAAATGCTTTAGAACATTGTAAAACATTATTAGTGTGTCTAGTAACAATGGTTTTGAAGGAAGTCCATGTCATATCTGTATTAACAATGCTGAATGGAAAAATGATTTAGAACAATTAAAAAATGTATTCTTACGTTACAATGCTATGACGTTGAGGAAAATATCTTTCTGTAGGAACAATATAACACATATAAATGTTTAGAACAAGCAAAAAAATAGTACTTTTTCTGTACAATGGTTTTTAAGTAAAAATATATATTTCTGAACAACAATACAAAATAGCGAAAATGCTTTGAACAATGGAAAAATCTGTAACAATGGTTTTCAAGTGAAAAAATATAAATTTCTGAAACAACAATACAAAATAGCGAAAATGCTTTGGAACAATGGAAAAATATTATAGTGTGTCTAGTAACAATGGTATTGAAGGAAGTCCATGCACATATCTGTAGTTAAAATACTTAATAAAAAAAATGATTTAGAACAATGGAAAAAATGTATTCTTTTCGTTACAATGCTATTGACGTGGGAATATATACTTTTTGTAGCAACAATATAAAACAATATAAATGCGTTAGAACAAGGAAAAAATAGTACTATTTCTGGTAACAATGGTTTTCAAGTCAGAAAATATATATTTCTGAACGAACAATACAAAATAGCGAAAATGCTTTGAACAATGGAAAAAATTATAGTGTGTCTAGTAACAATGGTATTGAAGGAAGTCCTGCATATCTGTATTAACAATCTTTAAAAAAAATGATTTAGAACAATGAAAAAATGTATTCTTTCGTTACAATGCTATTGACGGGGAATATATACTTTTTGTAGCAACAATATAAACATATAAATGTTTAGAACAACGGAAAAAATAGTACTATTTCTGGTAACAATGGTTTTAAGTGAAAAAAATAAATTTCTGAACAACAATACAAAATAGCGAAAATGCTTTGGAACAATGGAAAAAATTATAGTGTGTCTAGTAACAATGGTATTGAAGGAAGTCCGTGTACATATCTGTATTAACAATACTTTAAAAAAAATGATTTAGAACAATGAAAAAATGTATTTTTACGTTACAATGCTATTGACGGGAATATATACTTTTTTAGCAACAATATAAAACAATATAAATGGTTAGAACAACGGAAAAAATAGTACTATTTCTGGTAAAATGGTTTTCAAGTGAAAAAATATATTTCTGAACAACAATACAAAATAGCGAAAATGCTTTGGAACAATGGAAAAAATTATAGTGTGTCTAGTAACAATGGTATTGAAGGAAGTCCATGCACATATCTGTATTAAAATACTGTAATAAAAAAATGATTTAGAACAATTCAAAAAATGTATTTTTCTCGTTACAATGCTATTGACGTGGGAATATATACGTTTTGTAGCAACAATATAAAACAATATAAATGCGTTAGAACGAAGGAGAAAAATAGTTCTATTTCTAGTAGAATGGTTTTCAAGTCAGAAAATATATATTTCTGAACGAACAATACAAAAAGCGAAAATGCTTTAGAACAGTGGAAAAACATTTAGTGTGTCTAGTAACAATGGTATTGAAGGAATCCATGCCATATCTGTATTAACAATCTTAAAAAAAATGATTTAGAACAATGAAAAAATGTATTCTTTACGTTACAATGCTATTGACGGGAATATATACTTTTTGTAGCAACAATATAAAAAATATAAATGTTAGAACAACGGAAAAAATAGTACATTTCTGGTAACAATGGTTTTAAGTGAAAAAATATATTTTGAACAACAATACAAAATAGCGAAAATGCTTTGAACAATGGAAAAAATTTAGTGTGTCTAGTAACAATGGTATTGAAGGAAGTCCGTGTACATATCTGTATTAAAATACTGTAATAAAAAAATGATTTAGAACAATTCAAAAAATGTATTTTTCTCGTTACAATGCTATTGACGTGGGAATATATACGTTTTGTAGCAACAATATAAAACAATATAAATGCGTTAGAACGAAGGAGAAAAATAGTACTATTTCTAGTAGAATGGTTTTCAAGTCAGAAAATATATATTTCTGAACGAACAATACAAAAAGCAAAATTTACCATTTCTTTTTTTTTTTTTTTTTTTTTTTTTTTGTATGAAATAAAATATATACAATTTATACAGAAATAAAGAAATAAATTAAAATAAATATGTACAGAAATAAGGTGAAAGTAGATATATACAGAGAAATATACAAGTCTGGTTAGGTTATGACTTCCAGGGGATCAATTTTCAATGGGTAACAGGCAAATTTTAGAAATTGGTCTTTTAAAGAAAACCATTTTTAGTTTTTACAATTGCTACGCGAATTTTGCCATCCTGACCTGGAATGACTTGACTTATCCGTCCAAGACACCACTTAAAGGGTGGGAGGTTGTCTTCTTTTAGCAGAACCATTGCATTTTCTTTAATGTTATTTTTTGAAAATTTCCATTTTTTCCGTTCTTGCAAATGGTTCAAATAATCAAAGGACCAACGTTTCCAAATTTGTTCAACCATTTTAGTTAACTGTTGCCAACGAGATAATTTATTATCCGATTCATTTATTAATGGGGGTTCAGGGATGGAATTTATGGGCCGACCTATTAAAAAATGTCCAGGGGTTAATGGTTCCAAGTCCGACGTATGAGATGATAGAGGCGAAATTGGCCTTGAATTTAGGATACCTTCAACTTGGGTAACAACAGTCAAAAATTCCTCATAAAATAACTTGGCATCAGCAACAGTTCTTTTTAAATGATGCTTGAAAGACTTGACTCCTGACTCCCAGAGTCCTCCGAAATTAGGGGCTCTAGGAGGAAGGAATTTCCAGGAGATATTCTCAATAGCTAAAAACCGAGAGAGCGATTCATCAGGGAAATTAGCAAGTGACGCGAGCCTTTTCAATTCTAAGTTAGCTCCGACAAAGTTTTTAGCATTATCGCTAAATAAGGTTGTGCATTTTCCTCGACGGGAGAAAAATCGCTTCAAACAAGCAATGAATGCCTGTGATGTTAGATCAAAAACTATTTCAAGATGTATGGCTTTAGTAACTAAACAAACAAATATAGCCACATACACCTTGTGCAAAGTACCCTTTCTTTGATACTTAAACCGAATATAAAAAGGACCACAAAAATCTACACCTGTGTTAGAAAAAACAGGATTGGGGTTGACCCGTTCTGGAGGCAAATCTCCCATTAATTGGTCTAAAGTAGTAGGTTTGTGCCCTAAAGCAAGTTACACAATCGTGCACTACCTTCCTTGCGATATTTTTGCCTCCAATGGGCCAAAATTCTTGACGAACGAAATGTAATAAGGATTGAGGTCCTGAATGAAAGTTCTTTAAATGATAATACTGGAATATGAGAATAGTCAGCCTGTTTTTTTTTCGGTAGTATTATTTGATGTTTATTATCATAACTAATATTAGAATGAGCCAAACGACCACCGACTCGTAACAAATCTTCTCCATCTAAAAAAGCTTTAAAGAGCTTACCTGACCTTTCTTCACCGCCCTCACCGTTTTTTAGTGTCTTGATTTCTTTATCAAATTCATTTACCTGACAAATTTTAATTAATTTCTTTTTAGCTCTTTCTAATTCCTCGTGTGTCATTGGGCCGATTATTTTCATTTTGTTTCTAGCATTGGATATAAACCTGCAAATAAAACTCAAAATATAGATTAATTTAACATAGTTATTCGACAAATTAAAGAAATCAGTCCAGAAGGTATTTTCTTTAGTGTTAATTAAGCTAATGTCAGAAAGTTTTTTAAGTTCATCTTTGTAAGTTTGAGAATCTTCAAGAGGTACATCATCTGCGGTAGGTATACCAATGGATTCTTCATTGAGTTCCGGACCTTGCCACCACAGCGACAAACTTAAAAGTTCTTTGGGCGAAGACCCTCTAGAGATAATATCAGCAGGATTGTCAGATGAAGGAATGTGTTTCCATTGATGCGATTCTGTTAAGCTTTGAATTTTAGAAACTCTGTTTCCAACAAAAGTCTTTAGTTTATATGCTGGTGTCTTAATCCATGACAAAGCAATTGTCGAGTCCGTGTAAAGAAAACTTTCATCAATCTTTAACTTTAAGGAATCACGAACGTTGACTATCAATTGGGATAAGAGTAAACATCCTGATAACTCAAGACGAGGAACGGACATCCTTTTTAGTGGTGAAACACGAGATTTACTAGCTATGAGATGAGAAGACGCAGTATTGTCCTTAGCTATACAAATTAGATAAACAACTGCTCCATAAGCAGATTCAGAAGCATCAGAAAATCCTCGAAGTATAATCCTACTGGTACAGTTGGATAATACATATCTACTAATTTTTATTTCTTCAACAGATTTTAAACAAGAAACGAATTGATTCCATTCTAATAAAACGTTTTCTGGCAAAGGTTCATCCCAAGAAAGCTGTCGAATCCATAGCCTTTGCAGAAAAATCTTAGCCTTTGTAATGATTGGGCCTATTAATCCAAGAGGATCATACAGTCTTGCGATCGTTGATAATACATCACGTTTAGTGTAAGAACAGTTTTCAATTACTGCTACTTTGAAACAAAATATGTCTTCTTGCGGGTTCCAAATTATTCCTAGCGCTTTGACTGCTGAATCTAAAGTCGAAGTAAATTTATGTTCATTAAAGTTCTCTGATACACTATTCAGTAGGTCATTGGAATTTGACTTCCATTTGTGTAGTTGCATTCCGCAAGTCCGAAGCATTTGCGTTACCTGGCACTGCAATTCCCGTGCAGTTTCTAAAGTAGAAGCACCCGAGACAAAATCATCCATGTACACATCACTGAGGGTGATTTCAGAAGCTAGCGGAAATTTTTCCCTTTCATCCAAAGCAAGCTGCTTTAAACAACGAATGGCTAGAAATGGAGCCGATTTTGTGCCGTAGGTGACAGTGTTAAGCCGATATGTAGTTGCTAAATCATCTTTATTACTTTTCCATAATATTTTTAGTAAGTTTCTTTGCGATTCGTCAATCAATATTTGACGGTACATCTTTTTAATATCTGCAGTAAAGGCGTACTGTATGTTCGAAATCTTACCATTATGTCAAAAATATTTTCTTGCACTGCACCGGCAAGGAGCAAGTCATTTAGACTTTGTCCCGAGGTAGAAGGAGCACTAGCGTTAAATACAACCCTTAATTTTGTGGTCGAGTTTTCAGGTTTGTAAACACCATGATGTGGCAAATAATACGACTCTTTACAATTTTGATCGTTATCTACCCTTTCCATATGACCCAGGTTTTCGTATTCGACTATAAATTCCTTATATAAATCTTGCATCATCGAATTTTTATACAATCTGTTAATTAACTGATTAAGTCTAACGTTGGCTAAGGCTTTAGATTCACCCAACGATCCTTCCTTCATAGGCATTTTAACTACGAAGCGACCATCTTTATTTCTTCTGTGAGTTTCTTTAAAATGTGACTCACAAAACTCTTCTTCCGAACTAAGGATAGTTTGATCTTCACTAATATTTTCCACCGACCAAAATTTTTCGATTACCTCTTCTATGTTTTCCCTTTGAGAAATTAAACTACAGAAATTAGTATATGACCCCTGATCAGTTGTATTTACATAGCCACTAGCGATATAACCAAACGCAGTATTTTGAAATATTAATGAATTTACAGCGGAACGTATTTGTTCACCCTTAACAATTTCAAAGAAAGTTTCAGCTCCCAACAGCATATCAATTTTAGATGGTTTTGTAAATCCAGGATCAGCTAACATAACTTGAGGAATTTCTATACTCTCAACATTCAAATTTGTTGCCGGAACCATATCCGTAATTTTATCTACGACTAAAAAGTTTTGCAACGAAAAGAACGATCCATTTCCATTCCCTATGTTAGCAAAAACTTCAAATTCAATTGGAGTAGGTATTCCCCCTAAACCTGAAACCGAAATGTTTATTTTTTGTTTCTTTAAATTTACGTTATCAACAAATTGCTTAGTTATGAAATTAGACTGAGATGCACTGTCAAGGATTGCTCTTGCTTTCACGAACTGACCATAGATATTTTGCACTAGTACTATTGCAGTTGAAAGGAGAACACTTTTATTTTTTATAAACAGACAAGCAGATGAGGAAAGCGAACTTCTATCTATATTAGCTGATGTTGTTTGAGGCGAGTCATTTTTCGGCTCCGGATTCACTTCATCCGATTTCACATTATTCAATTCTCCGTTAGAAGGGTTACTAGAGAAATTCCCATATCGGTGTAGGAGATAATTATGCCGACCATTGCAAGTTTTACACAAATACTTAGATTGACAGCAAGAAATCAATTTATGCCCCGAATTTAAACATAAAATACAAAGTGACAGCTTTTTAACCATATTATAACGATCCATAGCATTCAAGTCAAGAAAAGTCTTACATTTATAAATAGGATGATTTGATAAATGGCATATTGAGCACTTCGATGAAGAATTATTTACTTTCGCTACTAGAGCGCGAGTTTTGTAATTCTGAAAATTCAGTTTCAATTTTTGTGGCTGGGCGATATTATTTTGTAGATTTTCCAAAGTTTGACATCTTTTTTCAATAAACGTTATAAAAGTATTCCAATCAGTTAACTCATTTGACGTTAAAGTCATTTCAAATTGTTTACGCGATTCTTTGTCTAACTTTTGCAAAACAATATTAATCAACATAGCTTCACTTAATTTATCTAAATCCAAATCTAATAATTTTAGAGCTCTTAAATGTTTATGTAACTGATCAACTAATGATCTTAAATCTTTAGCACACTCGTTATGTAACTTCTCAATCGACAGTATTTCTTTAATGTGAGTATTTACAATAAGTCTCTTATTATCAAACCTATTTTCCAAAGCTTTCAATAAGGAATGAAAAGAATCATCAGTAGACATTATTCGAGCCGCATTTCCCACTAAGCATGACTGCAAGTAATATAGCTTTTGACTTTCAGATAATTGTTTATTTGACGAAATCAACGAATCAAATTGTGTTTTAAACATGTTCCATTCCTCCACATTACCCGAAAATTTTGGCAACGGATTTTTTGGTAATTTAATATTGATATTATTAGCTTTAATATCAGTGCTAGCATTAATATTTTCAACATTATTATGTAAACAATTATTATAAATACGTTTGAGGCTTACCTCAAGTTTCAAAATGTCAGACTCGATTTCAGCAAAACTATCTTCGGTTTCTTTCAAATCTTCATCTTTAACAACTTTGTAGTATTCGAAACGCAACCACTCGATATGCTCATTTAATTTGCGAACCTTTTCCAATTTAACTTCAATTTCTGTTATTTCGAGTTCTTTTTTACTTTCTTGATCTTTAATCGATGTTTGAAGTCTAGTTATTTGAGCCTTGAGTCCTCCACGCTTCCTGTTTAATGCTACTAATTCTTCGACCGCCATTATTAACAACGAAACAAAATGGTTCAAATTAAACTATTCGAACTCCGTGCGAGCGGACCAGATTTTATGGTACGATAACCATAACTAATTTGCTGGTTCTTCGATGTATTTAATTTTAATACAAGAGTGGACTGTATTTGCAACGAAAAGATTTTATTTCCAACGAACAATATTTTTTCTAAGTGTGCGAGCAACGCACCTACAAAGACGACAGTTCTAATTGAAGTAAATGTTGGCACCAAGTATGGTGGCCAAAAAAAACAAGAAGAGCGCCAAAGCGCCAAGTGACAACATGAAGCAGTAACAGCTTCAGAACAATGGAAAAACATTATTAGTGTGTCTAGTAACAATGGTATTGAAGGAAGTCTGTGTACATATCTGCATTAACAATACTTTAAAGTAAAAATGATTTAGAACAATGGAAAAAATGTATTCTTCAACGTTACAATGCTATTGACGCGGGAATATATACTTTTTGTAGCAACAATATAAAACAATATAAATGCGTTAGAACAACAGAAATAAATAGTACTATTTCTTGCAACAATGGGTTTCAAGTGAAAAAATATAAATTTCTGATACAAAAATACAAAATAGCGAAAATGCTTTGGAACAATGGAAAAATATTATAGTGTGTCTAGTAACAATGGTATTGAAGGAAGTCCATGCACATATCTGTAGTTAAAATACTATAATGAGAAAATGCTTTAGAACAATGGAAAAACATTATTAGTGTGTCTAGTAACAATGGTATTGAAGGAAGTCCGTGTACATATCTGTATTAACAATACTTTAAAGTAAAAATGATTTATAACAATGGAAAAAATGTATTCTTTAACGTTACAATGCTATTCGAGCTGAAATATATACTTTTTGTAGCAACAATATAAAACAATATAAATGCGTTAGAACAACGGAAATAAATAGTACCATTTCTGGTAACGATGGTTTTCACGTCAGAAAAAAAATATTTCTGAACGAACAATACAAAAAAAAGAAAATGCTTTACAACAGTGGAAAAACATTATAGTGTGTCTAGTAACAATGGTATTGAAGGAAGTCCGTGTACATATCTGTATTAACAATACTGAAAAAAAAAAATGATTTAGAACAATTTTTTTTTTTTTTTTTTTTTTTTTTTTTTTTTTTTTTTTTTTTTTTTTTTTTTTTTTTTTTTTTTTTTTTTTTTTTTTTTTTTTTTTTTTTTTTTTTTTTTTTTTTTTTTTTTTTTTTTTTTTTTTTTTTTTTTTTTTTTTTTTTTTTTTTTTTTTTTTTTTTTTTTTTTTTTTTTTTTTTTTTTTTTTTTTTTTTTTTTTTTTTTTTTTTTTTTTTTTTTTTTTTTTTTTTTTTTTTTTTTTTTTTTTTTTTTTTTTTTTTTTTTTTTTTTTTTTTTTTTTTTTTTTTTTTTTTTTTTTTTTTTTTTTTTTTTTTTTTTTTTTTTTTTTTTTTTTTTTTTTTTTTTTTTTTTTTTTTTTTTTTTTTTTTTTTTTTTTTTTTTTTTTTTTTTTTTTTTTTTTTTTTTTTTTTTTTTTTTTTTTTTTTTTTTTTTTTTTTTTTTTTTTTTACGAGAAAGAATACATTTTTTTCATTGTTCTAAATCATTTTTTCATTTAGTATTTTAACTACAGATATGTGCATGGACTTCCTTCAATACCATTGTTACTAGACACACTATAATGTTTTTCCATTTTTCCCTAAAGCATTTTCGCTATTTTGTATTGTTGTTCAGAAATTATATTTTCTCACTTGAAAACCATTGTTACCAGAAATAGTACTATTTATTTCCGTTGTTCTAACGCATTTATATTGTTTTATATTGTTGCTACAAAACGTATATATTCCCACGTCAATAGCATTGTAACGAGAAAGAATACATTTTTTGAATTGTTCTAAATCATTTTTTATTACAGTATTGTTAATACAGATATGTACACGGACTTCCTTCAATACCATTGTTACTAGACACACTATAATGTTTTTCCATTGTTCTAAAGCATTTTCGCTATTTTGTATTGTTCGTTCAGAAATATATATTTTCTGACTTGAAAACCATTGTTACCAGAAATAGTACTATTTTTTCTTTCGTTCTAACGCATTTATATTGTTTTATATTGTTGCTACAAAAGTATATATTCCCACGTCAATAGCATTGTAACGAGAAAGAATACATTTTTTGAATTGTTCTAAATCATTTTTTTATTACAGTATTGTTAATACAGATATGTACACGGACTTCCTTCAATACCATTGATACAAGACACACTATAATGTTTTTCCATTGTTCTAAAGCATTTTCGCTATTTTGTATTGTTCGTTCAGAAATATATATTTTCTGACTTGAAAACCATTGTTACCAGAAATATACTATTTTTTTTCATTGTTCTAACGCATTTATATTGTTTTATATTGTTGCTACAAAAAGTATATATTCCCACATCAATAGCATTATAACGAGAAAGAATACATTTATTTCCATTGTTCTAAATCATTTTTAATTATAGTATTGTTAACTACAGATATGGCATGGACTTCCTTCAATACCATTGTTACTAGACACACTATAATGTTTTTCCATTGTTCTAAAGCATTTTCGCTATTTTGTATTGTTCGTTTAGAAATATATATTTTCTGACTTAAAACCATTGCTACTAGAAATAGTACTATTTTTTTCATTGTTCTAAAGCATTTATATTGTTTATATTGTTCTACAGAAAGGTATATCTCAACGTCAATAGCATTGTAACGAGAAAGAATACATTTTTTCATTGTTCTAAATCATTTTTTTATTAAGTATTGTAATACAGATATGTACAGGACTTCCTTCAATACCATTGTTACAAGACACACTATAATGTTTTTCCATTGTTCTAAAGCATTTTCGCTATTTTGTATTGTTCGATCAGAAATATATCTTTTTCACTTAAAAACCATTGTTACCAGAAAGGGTACTATTTTTTTCGTTTGTTCTAACGCATTTATATTATTTTATATTGTTACTACAAAAAATATATACTCCACGTCAATAGCATTGTAACGAGAAATAATACATTTTTTTCATTGTTCTAAATCATTTTTTCATTGAGTATTTTAACTACAGATATGTGCATGGACTTCCTTCAATACATTTACAGAAATATACATTTTTTCATTGTTCAAACATTTTTTTTTCCTTTGTTAAAGATTTATATTGTATTTCTTAAACCATTGTTACTAGAACACTAGTAAATTTTTTCCGTTGTTCTAAGCATTTATTTTTTGTATTACGTTTAAATTTATATTTTCCACTAAAACATTATACGAGAAATAGAATATTTTTTTGAATTGTTCTAAATCATTTTTTTTACATATGTTAATACAATATGTACACGGACTTCCTTCAATACCATTGTTACAAGAACACTATAATGTTTTTCATTGTTCTAAAGCATTTTCGCTATTTTGTATTTTGTAATTTGATTGTTCTATAAACATTGTTACAATATTTCTTTTTTATGTTCAACGCATTAATTGTATCAGAAATGTTACTAATTTTTTATTGTTCTAACCATCATTTGTAATATATATTTATCATTGTTCAAACATCTTTTCAATACATTGTAAACAGATAATACATTTTTCCATTGTTCAAATTTTCTTTAACATATGTTTAACAGATATGACATGACTTTCTTCAATTCCATTGTTACTAGACACACTATATATTTTTCCATTGTTCTAAAGCATTTTCGCGATTTTGTATTGTTCGTTCAGAAATTATATTTTCTGACTTAAAACCTTGCTACTAGAAATAGTACTATTTTTTTGCATTGTTCTAAAGCATTTATATTGTGTTATATTGTTCCTACAGAAAGGTATGTCCTCAAAGTCATAGCATTGTAACGTGAAAGAATAATTTTTTGAATTGTTCTAAATCATTTTTTATTACAGTATTGTTAATACAGATATGTACACGGACTTCCTTCAATACCATTGTTACTAGACACACTATAATGTTTTTCCATTGTTCTAAAGCATTTTCGCTATTTTGTATTGTTCGTCAGAAATATATCTTTTCTCATTAAAAACCATTGCTACCAGAAATGGTACTATTTTTTTCGTTTGTTCTAACCATTTATATATTTTATATTGTTGCTACAAAAATATATATTCACACGTCAATAGCATTGTAACGTTAAAGAATATATTTTTTCATTGTTCAAATCATTTTCTTAATATTGTTAAGACAGATATGTGCATGATCTTCCTTCAATACCATTGTTACTAGACACACTATAATTTTTTCCATTGTTCAAAGCATTTTCGCTATATTGTATTGTTGTTTCAGAAATTATATTTTTTCACTTGAAAACCATTGTTACCAGAAATAGTACTATTTATTTCCGTTGTTCTAACGCATTTATATTGTTTTATATTGTTGCTACAAAACGTATATATTCCCACGTCAATAGCATTGTAACGAGAAATAATACATTTTTTGCATTGTTCTAAATCATTTTTTATTACAGTATTGTTAATACAGATATGTACACGGACTTCCTTCAATACCATTGTTACTAGACACACTATAATGTTTTTCCATTGTTCTAAAGCATTTTCGCTATTTTGTATTGTTCGTTCAGAAATATATATTTTCTGACTTGAAAACCATTGTTACCAGAAATATTACTATTTTTTTTTCATTGTTCTAACGCATTTATATTGTTTTATATTGTTCCTACAAAAGGTATGTCCTCAACGTCAATAGCATTGTAACGTGAAAGAATACATTTTTTGAATTGTTCTAAATCATTTTTTTATTACAGTATTGTTAATACAGATATGTACACGGACTTCCTTCAATACCATTGTTACAAGACACACTATAATGTTTTTCCATTGTTCTAAAGCATTTTCGCTATTTTGTATTGTTCGTTCAGAAATATATCTTTTCTCACTTAAAAACCATTGCTACCAGAAATGGTACTATTTTTTTCGTTTGTTCTAACGCATTTATATTATTTTATATTGTTGCTACAAAAACTATATATTCCCACGTCAATAGCATTGTAACGAGAAAGAATACATTTTTTCATTGTTCTAAATCATTTTTTCATTATAGTATTTTAACTACAGATATGTGCATGGACTTCCTTCAATACCATTGTTACTAGACACACTATAATATTTTTCCATTGTTCCAAAGCATTTTCGCTATTTTGTATTGTTGTTTCAGAAATTTATATTTTTTCACTTGAAAACCATTGTTACCAGAAATAGTACTATTTATTTCCGTTGTTCTAACGCATTTATATTGTTTTATATTGTTGCTACAAAAAGTATATATTCCCGCGTAAAAAAAAAAAAAAAAAAAAAAAAAAAAAAAAAAAAAAAAAAAAAAAAAAAAAAAAAAAAAAAAAAAAAAAAAAAAAAAAAAAAAAAAAAAAAAAAAAAAAAAAAAAAAAAAAAAAAAAAAAAAAAAAAAAAAAAAAAAAAAAAAAAAAAAAAAAAAAAAAAAAAAAAAAAAAAAAAAAAAAAAAAAAAAAAAAAAAAAAAAAAAAAAAAAAAAAAAAAAAAAATTTTTTTTTTTTTTTTTTTTTTTTTTTTTTTTTTTTTTTTTTTTTTTTTTTTTTTTTTTTTTTTTTTTTTTTTTTTTTTTTTTTTTTTTTTTTTTTTTTTTTTTTTTTTTTTTTTTTTTTTTTTTTTTTTTTTTTTTTTTTTTTTTTTTTTTTTTTTTTTTTTTTTTTTTTTTTTTTTTTTTTTTTTTTTTTTTTTTTTTTTTTTTTTTTTTTTTTTTTTTTTTTTTTTTTTTTTTTTTTTTTTTTTTTTTTTTTTTTTTTTTTGTTTTATATTGTTGCTACAAAAAGTATATACTCCCACGTCAATAGCATTGTAACGAGAAAGAATACATTTTTTCATTGTTCTAAATCATTTTTTCATTGTAGTATTTTAACTACAGATATGTGCATGGACTTCCTTCAATACCATTGTTACTAGACACATTAATAATATTTTTCTATTGTTCCAAAGCATTTTCGCTATTTTGTATTGTTGTTTCAGAAATTTATATTTTTTCACTTGAAAACCATTGTTACCAGAAATAGTACTATTTATTTCCGTTGTTCTAACGCATTTATATTGTTTTATATTGTTGCTACAAAACGTATATATTCCCACGTCAATAGCATTATAACGAGAAATAATACATTTTTTGAATTGTTCTAAATCATTTTTTTATTACAGTATTGTTAATACAGATATGTACACGGACTTCCTTCAATACCATTGTTACTAGACACACTATAATGTTTTTCCACTGTTCTAAAGCATTTTCGCTATTTTGTATTGTTCGTTCAGAAATTATATTTTCTGACTTGAAAACCATTGCTACCAGAAATAGTACTATTTTTTTCCTTTGTTCTAACGCATTTATATTTTTTTATATTGTTGCTACAAAAAGTATATATTCCCACGTCAATAGCATTGTAACGTTAAAGAATACATTTTTTCATTGTTCTAAATCATTTTTTTTAAGTATTGTTAATACAGATATGTACACGGGACTTCCTTCAATACCATTGTTACTAGACACACTATAATGTTTTTCCACTGTTCTAAAGCAATTTTGCTATTTTGTATTGTTCGTTCAGAAATATATTTTTCTGACTTGAAAACCATTGCTACCAGAAATGGTACTATTTTTTTCGTTTGTTCTAACGCATTTATATTGTTTTATATTGTTGCTACAAAAAGTATATATTCACCGTCAATAGCATTGTAACGAGAAAGAATACATTTTTTCCATTGTTCTAAATCATTTTTACATTGTAGTATTGTTAACTACAGATATGTGCATGGACTTCCTTCAATACCATTGTTACTAGACACACTATAATGTTTTTCCACTGTTCTAAAGCATTTTCGCATTTTTGTATTGTTCGTTCAGAAATATATATTTTCTGACTTGAAAACCATTGTCTACCAGAAATAGTACTATTTTTTTCTTTCGTTCTAACGCATTTATATTGTTTTATATTGTTGCTACAAAAAGTATATATCCCCGCGCCAATAGCATTCTAACGAGAAAGAATACATTTTTTTATTGTTCTAAATCATTTTTTAATTATAGTATTTTAACTACAGATATGTACACGGACTTCCTTCAATACCATTGTTACAAGACACACTATAATGTTTTTCCATTGTTCTAAAGCACTTTCGCTTTTTTGTATTGTTCGTTCAGAAATATATATTTTCTGACTTGAAAACCATTGCTACTAGAAATAGTACTATTTTTCTCCTTTCATTCTAACGCATTTATATTGTTTTATATTGTTGCTACAAAACGTATATATTCCCACGTCAATAGCATTGTAATGAGAAATAATACATTTTTTGAATTGTTCTAAATCATTTTTTCATTATAGTATTTTAACTACAGATATGTGCATGGACTTCCTTTAATACCATTGTTACTAGACACTCTATAATATTTTTCCATTGTTCCAAAGCATTTTCGCTATTTTGTATTGTTGTTTCAGAAATTTATATTTTTTCACTTGAAAACCATTGTTACCAGAAATAGTACTATATATTTCCGTTGTTCTAACGCATTTATATTATTTTATATTGTTGCTACAAAAACTATATATTCACACGTCAATAGCATTGTAACGAGAAAGAATACATTTTTTCCATTGTTCTAAATCTTTTTTACATTATAGTATTGTTACTACAGATATGTGCATGTACTTCCTTTAATACCATTGTTACTAGACACACTATAATGTTTTTTCCACTGTTCTAAAGCAATTTTGCTATTTTGTATTGTTCGTTCAGAAATATATATTTTCTGACTTGAAAACCATTGTTACCAGAAATATTACTATTTTTTTTTTATTGTTCTAACGCATTTATATTGTTTTATATTGTTGCTACAAAAATATATATTCCACGTCAATAGCATTGTAACGAGAAAGAATACATTTTTTCCATTGTTCTAAATCATTTTTACATTATAGTATTGTTAACTACAGATATGTGCATGGACTTCCTTCAATACCATTGTTACTAGACACACTATAATGTTTTTCCACTGTTCTAAAGCATTTTCGCTTTTTTGTATTGTTCGTTCAGAAATATATACTTTCTGACTTGAAAACCATTGTTAATAGAAATATTACTATTTTTTTTTCATTGTTCTAATGCATTTATATTGTTTTATATTGCTGCTACAAAAAATATATACTCCCACGTCAATAGCATTATAACGAGAAAGAATACATTTTTTGAATTGTTCTAAATCATTTTTACATTATAGTATTGTAACTACAGATATGGGCATGGACTTTCTTCAATACCATTGTTACTAGACACACTATAATGTTTTTCCACTGTTCTAAAGCATTTTCTCTTTTTTGTTTTTTCGTTCAGAAATATAAATTTTTTGACTTGAAAACCATTGCTAATAGAAATGGTACTATTTTTTTCGTTTGTTCTAACGCATTTATATTATTTTATATTGTTACTACAAAAAGTATATATTCCCACGTCAATAGCATTGTAACGAGAAAGAATACATTTTTTTCATTGTTCTAAATCATTTTTTCATTATAGTATTTTAACTGACTTTTTTTGCATTGTTCTAAAGCATTTATATTGTGTTATATTGTTCCTACAGAAAGGTATGTCCTCAAACGTCAATAGCATTGTAACGAGAAAGAATACATTTTTTTCATTGTTCTAAATCATTTTTTCATTATAGTATTTTAACTACAGATATGTGCATGTACTTCCTTTAATACCATTGTTACTAGACACTCTAATAATATTTTTCCATTGTTCCAAAGCATTTTTACTTTAAAGTATTGTTAATACAGATATGTACACTGACTTCCTTCAATACCATTGTTACTAGACACACTACACTATTTTTCCATTGTTCTAAAGCATTTTCGCTATTTTGTATTGTTCGTTCAGAAATCTATATTTTCTGACTTGAAAACCATTGCTACTAGAAATAGTACTATTTTTTTGCATTGTTCTAAAGCATTTATATTGTGTTATATTGTTCCTACAGAAAGGTATGTCCTCAAAGGTCAATAGCATTGTAACGTGAAAGAATACATTTTTTGAATTGTTCTAAATCATTTTTTTATTACAGTATTGTTAATACAGATATGTACACGGACTTCCTTCAATACCATTGTTACTAGACACACTATAATGTTTTTCCATTGTTCTAAAGCATTTTCGCTATTTTGTATTGTTCGTTCACAAATATTTCTTTTCTCATTTAAAAACCATTGCTACCAGAAATGGTACTATTTATAACATAAACGAGAGGAATTGAATAGTAATGGATTTTAATTGGGGTGGGAGCTGCAGAATTGCCCTCCCTTCCCCCTGCCGGGGGGGGGGGCAGCCAACGCCTTTTTTTTTGGCCTGGCTAAAATTTTGCCCTGCTTATAGTATAGTCAGCGTTTGCTTGATTTGGATAGCGAATACTTTCATAAGGTCAGACATTAAGCCAAGTAATGACAAAACTAGGTACACAAACGTTCGCGGATGATGCATAATGAATGGGTGCCCCGCTAATCCACAAACACAATCATGGTTTCTTTTCCTAGGAAAACCAGGATTGAAATTCTACATTACTGACGTACAAAATCTACTTGAATACTTTTTTTGATAAATAAATTTTAAACTTAATTGTCATAAACACTAACAAAATACTTGTATTAAAAGATATGTATATAATATTGCATGCTTTGTTTTCAAAAAAGTAATTTACATCAAATAAGCAAATAAGTTAGCCATAATATAAGTAAGCGATTAACATTTTCGCGAATGCAATCAAATTCCGCTTGGAATATCCACATAGAAAGAGCATTTCTACTGCAGAAACATTCGTAGATTAGAGAAAAAATTTCTCACTAAATTTTCTGTACTTCAAAAAGACTTCAAAAAAAATAAAAAAATTCTTACGATCACATACCCGGTTAAAGTTATGAATCTAGATTCTAGAGCGTGTATTGGTTTCTACAAACATGTTCTTTTCCCCAAAGAATGCATACTGCTAATTTCATATTTCACCAAATCAAACTTTCCCATTTGTGACCTAACTCCTTCCATGTACTATTCTCAATGGAAATTTTCAACTACCGAAATCTATTTCTCAGTTTTCTTTTATTATGGGTAGAGCAGAGATTACCTGAAGCAGCAAAAGTAGCCGCCCTGAGCCCCACAATAAATGGGGACCTCTTAATGCAGTGTTCGCAATATCAGTAAGTTAATAACTTGGAGAAATCTAAATTGTTTTACATCAATGTTAGTAATTTATTGTGTTTATAGCTATAAAAAAAATATTCCTCCAAAAATCTTTGTTATCGGATTTATTTATTTGTCAGATGAGCAAATCGAGCATCGGAATACTATATTCAGCCTCAGATTGACAGGTAATAATTATGCGATCATTCTAATAAATAATGTAAAATTTGCATACTTAATATAAGGCATAGCTAAAAAAAATTTTTGCGGGAATTGGATTGAACTTCTCTTTCAAGTTAACGACCTCCACATCTGCGTGTTCCCTATAGTTCATACGACTTTAATTTAAGAAACTTATGTTAGATTTCGCCGACAACAGCTTCTCGAAACATGAATTCAGTGACATCGTGTCACGAATAATTTTGTGACGACTTCATAATGTAAAACGTTCGAAGTTTTTTTCCAGAGTTATAAATGCTTATAATTATGAACATATTGCGCATTTAAAATTATTAATATAGTCGTGGATTAAAACATACTATGTACTAATTTTAATTTCGTTATTCGAAAACCTACATTTCATTTTGGTTAAATTCAGCGGTACACTTGAGATTGGTTTGTCACGGTTCATATGTATATGACGGGGCATGCTTTTAGTCAATATATTTTAAGGCAAAACTATAAAACAATTAAGCGATGAGATTTTGTGTTATTTACAACATCATTTGAGGCATTGATGTTTTTATTCATAATGTGTTCTCATATTCTTATACGAAATTGATTACCTTTTCATAGTCATTTATCAGATTCTCGTGATGTTTAAAAGCAACCAGGTAACCAAGAGACACTTTGTTGCTTAGGAAATACAAATGAAAAAAAAAGTCGGACATAAGGTCAGAAAGCAAAAAATTGAGGACCGAAAGACCGACAGTATATTTTGATCCTTATGACTTACTTTCCATTTTTTTTCCCTAGCACGTTTCTAAACATGATTTGAATTTCATGAATGCGTTTTTAATGCTTTTCAGCTTTGAAGAAACAAAGAAAAGGATTTGACTATTCATAATGTCATTTTTTCCCCTTATTACCTAAATGTTATAAAATATTAAATTAAACGATCAAGGCACTATTTAAAGCTAGAGAAGTTAATTTACAATTGCCGAATATAAAATAACATTTATATTTAGTTAACTTGATATAAAACATAATGAAGCAAAGAAAGCGTGGAAAGTCTTCTGAGGCTTGACGCTGCGTCTCCCCTCTAAATTTCGACGAAAAAATCATATACGAAAGGAATGCAGTGCGTGCAAAGACAGTGCATTCAATCCCGTTCCCCATTCCGCCTAGGAAAACGATTAGAACCCTTTAGCACGCTTTACTGAATCGGGGCTTCAATACAAAAGTTCCCTTCACTTCCTTTGTAAAGTAAAGGGGGTCAAAGCTTGCATTGCTGGGAAGTAAAGATTTGCTTTCCGAATTGCTTGCACATATAATGACCATTTTTGGCGAAGAGGTGTACACAGTAGACAGGTTAAGGTAGCAGAATCGATAAATTTACTAAACCTTCCCCATTAATCTTAATAGTTCTAAGTTAGGCTCCACTCTGAAACCCCATTACATCGCTGAAGGTGGAATTTCCAAATTTGTATTGCGTTCAAAATATTTCTTTTCTATTTAAAAACCTTGCTACCAGAAATTTGGTACTATTTATAACTTAACGAGAGGAAGAATGTAAGATTGTTAATTGGGGTGGGGCTGCAGAATTCCCCCCTTCCCCTCCCGAGCAACGCCATTTTTGGCTGGCTTAAAATTTTGCCCTGCTATAGTTTTAGTTTTTGCTTGATTTGGAAGCAATCTTTCTATAAACTTAACCAATTATGACAAAACTGGGTTTACAAAAAGTTCGCGGATGAAAATGAATGGGTGCCCCGCTAATCCACAAACACAATCATTGGTTCCTTTTCCTAGGAAAACCGGATTGAAATTCTACATTCGCCAAATTACTTGAATACTTTTTGATAAATAATTTTAAACTTAATTGATCATAAACACTACAAAATACTTGTATTTATGTTATATATTGCAATGCTTTGTTTTCAAAAAAGTAATTTAATCAAATAAGCAAATAAGTTAGCTTAATATAAGAAGCTTCATTTTCGGAATGCAATAAATTTTAAATGCAAAGAAAAGATTTCCCCAAAAATTCGGAAGAAAAAAATTTTACTAAACGCCAAAGTTAAAAAAAAAAAACAAACTTACGCTAAACATCCGGGTTAAATTTAACAGTTCATAGCTTTTTGGCCAAACAGCCCCAAATTAATGCAAAATTTTATTTTAAAATAAATTTCCCCTTTGGGCCAAAAAACTTATGTATTTTAAAAAATAAAAACTAGAAATTTTTTTAGTTTTCTTTTATATTAGGCTTAGTTTATCAAAAGCAGAAAAGTACCCTGGGGCCCCACAAAAATCCTCAAGCGGGAAATCTTTAATAACTCCGGAAAATTTTCCGAAATTGAAAATAATGTTAGAAATTTATTGGTTAAGCTATAAAATATTCCTAAAAAATCTTTTTATGGTTTTAAAAAAAATACCCGGAATATTTTGGTTCGGAATTTTGCGATTTCAAAAATAATGAAAATTTATCCCTTTTAAGGTAGAAAAAAAGGGGGAATTAAATTTTTTCTTAAACCTTCCCCTAAATCCTTTAATTTTAAGTTTGTTAGTTAGGCCGCCAGTTCTGTAACATAACAGTGACATGGGCCGAATAATTTTGTGACCTTCTTTAAGTTCAATGTTGAATTTTTTTGATTAAAATTTAAATTTTTGAACTTTCCTTTTAAATTAGGTAAATTGGGTTTAAAACTCTTGTAAAAAAAGGGTTTAAATACTTTATTTGGTAAAGATTCGCAAACACTTGAGGGTTTGTAGGTTCATATGTAATAGGTTGAAATTTTTTGGGTCTCCACTCTTAAGGAAAAAATTAAAAAATTCTGAAGGTTTTAAAATTAATTGAATTCATAATGGTTCAATTCTTATCTTGATTCCCGTTTTTAGCTTTAAGTTGGCGTGAGCGTTAAAAGCAATTAGGCCGAAGGGTTTTTCAGGCCCCAACAAATGAAAAAAAGTGGGGATTAATAAAAGCTAAAATTGAGGAGAAAGCCTAAAAGAAATTTTTTGAGCTTTAATTCTTTATTTTTCCCAGAGTTTCAAACTGATTTTTTAGAACAATTTTTACGAAAAAAAAGAAAGGATTTTCATATTCATAATGTCACCCCTTTTTACCTAGCTGTTTAAAATGTTTTAAACGAAAACACGGAAAGTTCTTTTAAATTGGTAAAAATAGGCTTTATATTTTTTAACTTGTTTAAAAAAAGCAAAATTTGGCAAAAAAAGCGGGGAAAGCTTTGAGGCTTAGGGCCCGGGCCCCCCCAAATTTTGCGAAGTCGGGAAATTGAAAAAGTGTTAAATCACGAACCTCTAGGAAAAATTAAGCTTTAATGTTTGTATTTTACAAGAGCTTCACTGTTCTTTTAAAGAAATTCAAAAGGCTGTTTTCATGGTCGGGGATGAAAGATTTGTTTCCGTGCTTGCACTATAACACCGCCGTAGGTTGTACCCAGTTTACCATTAAGGTAGCAGAATCGATAAATTTACTAAACCTTCCCCATAAATCTTAATAGTTCTAAGTTAGGCTCCACTCTGTAACCACATTACATCGCTGAAGGTGGAATTTAGTTTTCCTTCATTAAGTTTAATAAAGAAGTTTTGATAATTTAATGAACTTCATAAAGGTAAATTAGGTTCACTGTTGTATCACGGTAATAGCATAGTTGGCAGAGCGCTAAAGCATTGAGACGTAGGGTCGGGTTCGGGCCCCAACAATGCGCAGTCGGGATTTTGAATAAAGTGTTAAATCAAGAACCTCTACAATAAATTGAGCTTTATTCTGTATTTTACAAGAGCTTCATCTGTTCTTCTTAGAACAATTTTCGAAAAAAGCTGGACATTTCATAGGTCGGGGATCGAACACGCACCATACGCCGCTCTGTTTCCGTGTTTTGGCGACTAGGCCATTACACCGCCGTAGGTTGTAGCCCTGTTTACCTTCATTAAGGTAGAAGAATCGAGAAATTTACTAAACCTTCCCCATTAATCTTAATAGTTCTAAGTTAGGCTCCACTCTGTAACCACATTACATCGCTGAAGGTGGAATTTAATGAACTTCATAATGGCAAATTAGGCTCACTCTTGTATCACGGTTATAGCTTAGTTGGCAGAGCGCTAAAGCATTGAGGCGAAGGGTTCGGGCCTCAACAATGCGAAGTCAAGATTTTGAATAAAGTGTTAAATCACAGAACCTCTACAATAAATTAAGCTTAAATTGGCATTTTGATTAAACAGCTAAATCATCAAACCTTTATAGTAAATTTAATATAGGTAGATAAGCATCAAATTTTGTATTTTACAAGAGCTTTATCTGTTTTTTTTAGAACACTTTATAAAAAAAGCTACTATTGCATAGGTCTGGGTTTGAACCCGAACCATACGCCGCGCTGTACGCGTGCTCTGCCGACTAGCCCATTACACCCCTGCAGGTTGTAGCCCAGTTTACCTTAGTTAAGTTAGAAGAATCGATAGTTTACTAAACCTTCTCCTATAAATCTTAATAGTGCTATGTTAGGTTCCACTCTGTTACCGCATTTCATCGTTGTAGGTGGAATTTAGTTTACCTTCATTAAGTTCACTGAAAATGTTTGATATTTTAATAGACATCATTATGGTTAATTCAGGCTCACTCTTGTATCACGGTTATAGCTTATTTGCTAGAGCTCTAAAGCAGAGAGGCGTAGGGCGCGGGTTCGACCCCTACCAATGCGAAGATGGCATTTTCATTAAACTGTTAAACCACCGAACCTCTACATCAAAACTAGTAAAAGTAAATTAAGCTTTAATTTTTGTATTTTACAAGAGCTTCGTCTGTTTTTTCAGAACACCTTACGGAAAAAACTACCATGGCATAGGTCAGGGTTTTAAACCGCACCATACGCCGCGCTGTCCCCATGCACTGAAGACTAGGCCATTACACCGCCGCAGGTTGTGGCCCAGTTTACCTTTATTAAGGTACAAGAATCGATAGCTTACTAAACCTTCCCGGTTTCACTCTGTAACCACATTACTTCGCTGTAGGTGGAATTTAGTTTACCTTCATTAAGTTCAATATAGAAGGTTTGATAGTATAATGAAGTTCATTATGGTAAATTAGGAACTCTCTTGTAACACGGGTATAGCTTAGTTGGAAGAGCGCTAAAGCAGTGATGCGTAGGGTCCGGGTTCGTGCCCCACCAATGCGAATTTGGATTTTTGATTAAACTGTTAAGTTGGCAGAGCGCTAAAGCAGTGAGACATAGGGTGCGGGTTCGGACCCCACCAATGCGAAGTTGGAATTTTGATTAAACTGTTAAATCACCGAAACTCTACATTAAAATTAATGAAGTTAAATTAAGCCTTAATTTTTGTATTTTACAAGAGCTTCATATGTTTTTTTTTAAGAAAAATTAATGAAAAAAGCTACTACTGCATAAGGCGGGGTTCGAGCCTGCACCAAACGCCGCGCTGTTCCCATGCTCTGCCGACTAGGTTATTACACCTCTGTAGAATGTAGCCTAGTTTACCTTTATTAAGGTAGAAGAAGCGATAGTTTACAAAACCTTACCCATTATTCTTAAATGGTGCTAAATTAGGCTCAACTCTGTAATTCCGTTAGAAATTACAGAGGAAGGAACCGTTAGGAAATGCGTTAGGAACTCTGAAGATTCGGTAAATTAGGGAACCTTCTGCAATGAACCTAATGAAGTTAAACTTAGGCTCCAACCTACAACGTTGTAAGAGCCTAGTAGGCAGAGAACGGGAACAGAGTGGCCTTTGGTGCGGGTTGGAACCCCGACCTACGCAGTATTAGCTATTTTTCACGAAATGTTGCAGAAAGAGGGAAATCTCATGTAAAATACGAATATTGGGCCTAAGTTACCTTTATTAAATTCAACGTAGAAGGCTTGGAAATTTCAAAATTTCATCAAAATATCCTGCATCGAATTTGCAGGGGTCCGAACCGGCGCCTTAGGTCTCACTGCTCCAGTGTTCTGCCAATTAAGCTGTAACCGCGATGCAAAGGTGTGCCTAATTTTTAATAATTAAGATTAATGCAGGAAGATTCGGTAAGTAAGGAAACCTTCTACATTAAACCTAATGAACCTTATTTAGGTCCCAACCTACCACCATGTAATTGCCTAGGATTCAGAACACGGGAACAGAGTGGCGTATGAAGCGGGATCGAAACCCGTCCTGCTCAATAAAAGCTGTTTTTCCCGAACTTTTATAGAAAACAGGGAAGCTCTTGTAAAATTCGAAAATTGCAGCTTAATCTAGCAATTTTCACATAGAACGCTTGGTATTTTAACAGCTTTACCACAATCCCCAGCTTCGAATTTGCAGGGGTCCTAACCGCAGGGCTTCGCCAGCACTCTGTCACCTACGCTATAATCGTGACACAAAATTGAGCCTAATTTACCATTATGAAGTACAATGTCATCTAGGTTATTACGCCGTCATCAGAGTAGAGCCTAATTTAGCAATATTAAGAACTATGCCTGGAGATTCGGTAAATTAGGGAACATTCTACCATGAACTTAATGAAGGTAATTAGGCCCCAACCTGTAACGATGCCATACACTAGTATCGGCGGATCATGGGAAAAGAGTGTCGTACGGAGCGGGTTCGAACCTTGACCTATGCAATAGTAGCTATTTTTCACGAAATGCTGTAGAAAGAGGGGAAGCTGGGTTAAGATACGAAAGTTTTTGGGCTAAGTTACCTTTATTATTTTTAATCTTAAAAGCCTTGTTAATTTAAGAGTTTAATCAGAAAAGCCAGCATCGCTTTTGTAGGGCTCTGAACCCGCACCTTTCGTTTTAGTGCTTCAGCGCTCTACCAACTGAGCTATAACCGTGACACAAATGTGTGCCTAATTCACTATTATGAAGTTTAATGCCAGCTAGTTTATTACACCGTTTTAGAGTTAAGCCTATTTTAGCATGATTAACATTAATGCGGGAAGGTTCGGTAAATTATGGAACCTTCTATATTAAACCTAATGTAGGTTATTTAGGTCCCAACCTACTACGATGTGTTAGTCTAATAGGCAGACAACGGGATCAGAGTGACGGATGGAGCGGGTTCGGACTATGACCTACGCAATAGTAGCTACTTTTAACAAAGTGTTATAAAAATCAGAGGAAGCTCTTGCAAAATACGAAAATTGGAGCCTACTTTGCCTTTATTAATTTCAACGTAGAAATCTTGGTAATTTAATAGTTAAATAAAAAAAGCCAGCATCGAATTTTTAGGGGTCCGTACCCGCGCCATACGTCTCACTACTCTAGCGCCTTGCCAACTAAGCGATAACCCCAATACAAAGCTGGGCCTAATTTACCTTTATGAAGGTTAATGCCAACTAGATTAATACAGCGTTATAGAGTCGAGTCTAATTTTGCATTAAGATTATTGCGGAAAGGTTCGGTAAATTATCGAACCTTCTACATTAAACTTAATGGAGGTAAACTAGATAATAACCTACAACAATGTAAGAGCCTAAATGGCAGAGTTTAGGAACTGAGTGGTGTAAGGTGCGGGTACAAACCCACACTTATTTCAAAATTAGCTTTTTTAAACAAAATATAATTTTATGAACATCTTTTTAAGATACTTTAGTCTTTTCATTTTTGCTCAATTAATTTGTAATTTATCGAACGAAAAGTTTTAACTTTAGTTTTCACTACATAAAATTGGTGTATAACCGTAAAATGGACGGTGTGTTTCTATAGTCATAAATCAAATTGAAGGGAAAAAAGTACAGGCCCGATAGTTCTGGGGTTGCACCTTTCGGCGAGTAACTGTTTTTTTTTTTTTTTTTTTTTTTTTTTTTTTTTTTTTTTTTTTTTTTTTTTTTTTTTTTTTTTTTTTTTTTTTTTTTTTTTTTTTTTTTTTTTTTTTTTTTTTTTTTTTTTTTTTTTTTTTTTTTTTTTTTTTTTTTTTTTTTTTTTTTTTTTTTTTTTTTTTTTTTTTTTTTTTTTTTTTTTTTTTTTTTTTTTTTTTTTTTTTTTTTTTTTTTTTTTTTTTTTTTTTTTTTTTTTTTTTTTTTTTTTTTTTTTTTTTTTTTTTTTTTTTTTTTTTTTTTTTTTTTTTTTTTTTTTTTTTTTTTTTTTTTTTTTTTTTTTTTTTTTTTTTTTTTTTTTTTTTTTTTTTTTTTTTTTTTTTTTTTTTTTTTTTTTTTTTTTTTTTTTTTTTTTTTTTTTTTTTTTTTTTTTTTTTTTTTTTTTTTTTTTTTTTTTTTTTTTCCCAACAATGCGAAGTCGGGATTTTGAATAAAGCGTTAAATCACAGAACCTCTACAATAAATTGAGCTTTAATTCTTGTATTTTACAAGAGCTTCATCTGTTCTTCTTAGAACAAGTTACGAAAAAAGCTGGACATTTCATAGGTCGCGGATCGAACACGCACCATACGCCGCTCTGTTTCCGTGTTTTGCCAACTAGGTTATTACACCGCCGTAGGTTGAAGCCCTGTTTACCTTTATTAAGGTAAAAGAATCGATAAATTTACTAAACCTTCCCCATTAATCTTAATAGTTCAAAGTTAGGCTCCACTCTGTAACCACATTACATCGCTGAAGGTGGAATTTAATGAACTTCATAATGGCAAATTAGGCTCACTCTTGTGTCACGGTTATAGCTTAGTTGGCAGAGCGCTAAAGCATTGAGGCGAAGTGTTCGGGCCTCAACAATGCGAAGTCAAGATTTTGAATAAAGTGTTAAATCACAGAACCTCTACAGTAAATTGAGCTTTAATTCTTGTATTTTACAAGAGCTTCATCTGTTCTTCTTACAACAATTTACGGAAAAAGCTGGACATTTCATAGGTCGCGGATCAAAGACGCACCATACGCCGCTCTGTTTCCGTGTTTTGCCGACTAGGCCATTACACCGCCGTAGGTTGTAGCCCTGTTTACCTTTATTAAGGTAGAAGAATCGAAAAATTTACTAAACCTACCCCATTAATCTTAATAGTTCTAAGTTAGGCTCCACTCTGTAACCACATTACATCGCTGAAAGTGGAATTTAATGAACTTCATTAAGTTCAATGTAGAAGTTTTGATAATTTAATGAACCTCATAATGGTAAATTAGGCTCACTCTTGTATCACGGTTATAGCTTAGTTGGCAGAGCGCTAAAGCATTGAGGCGTAAGGTCCGGATTCGGGACCCAACAATCGGGCAGTCGAGATTTTGAATAAAGTGTTAAATCACAGAACCTCTACAATAAATTGAGCTTTATTTCTTGTATTTTACAAGAGCTTCATCTGATCTTCTTAGAACAATTTACGAAAAAAGCTGGATATTTCATAGGTCGGGGACCGAACACGCACCATACGCCGTTCTGTTTCCGTGTTTTGCCGACTAGTCCATTACACCGCCGTAGGTTGTAGCCCTGTTTACCTTTATTAAGGGAGAAGAATCGATAAATTTACTAAACCTTCCCCATAAATCTTAATAGTTCTAAGTTAGGCTCCACTCTGTAACCACATTACATCGCTGAAGGTGGAATTTATTTTACCTTCATTAAGTTCAATGTTGAAGTTTTGATAATTTAATGGTAAATTAGGCTCACTCTTGTATCACGGTTATAGCTTAGTTTGCAGAGCGCTAAAGCATTGAGGCGAAGGGTCCGGGTTCGGCCCCAACAATGCGCAGTCGGGATTTTGAATAAAGTGTTAAATCACAGAACCTCTACAATAAATTGAGCTTTAATTCTTGTATTTTACAAGAGCTTCGTCTGATCTTCTTAGAACAATTTACGAAAAAAGCTGGATATTTCATAGGTCGGGGACCGAACACGGACCATACGCCGCTCTGTTTCCGTGCTCTGCCGACTAGGCCATAACACCGCCGTAGGTTGTAGCCCAGTTTACCTTTATTAAGGTAGCAGAATCGATAAATTTACTAAACCTTCCCCATTAATCTTAATACTTCTAAGTTAGACTCCACTCTGTAACCACATTACATCGCTGAAAGTGGAATTTAATGAACTTCATTAAGTTCAATGTAGAAGTTTTGATAATTTAATGAACTTCATAATGGTAAATTAGGCTCACTCTTGTATCACGGTTATAGCTTAGTTGGCAGAGCGCTAAAGCATTGAGGCAAAGGGTCCGGGTTCGGCCCCAACAATGCGCAGTCGGGATTTTGAATAAAGTGTTAAATCACAGAACCTCTACAATAAATTGAGCTTTAATTCTTGTATTTTACAAGAGCTTCATCTGATCTTCTTAGAACAATTTACGAAAAAAGCTGGATATTTCATAGGTCGGGGATCGAACACGCACCATACGCCGCTCTGTTTCCGTGTTTTGGTGACTAGGCCATTACACCGTCGTAGGTTGTAGCCCTGTTTACCTTTATTAAGGTAGAAGAATCGAGAGATTTACTAAACCTTCCCCATAAATCTTAATAGTTCTAAGTTGGGATCCACTCTGTAACCACATTACATCGCTGAAGGTGGAATTTAATGAACTTCAAAAAAGTTAAATTAGACTCACTCTTGTATCACGCTTATAGCTTAGTTCTCAGAGCGCTAAAGCGATTAGGCGAAGGGTCCGGGTTCGGCCCCAAAAATGCGAAGTCGGGATTTTGAATAAAGCGTTAAATCACAGAACCTCTACAATAAATTGAGCTTTAATTCATGTATTTTACAAGAGGTTCATCTGTTCTTCTTAGAACAATTTACGAAAAAAGCTGGACATTTCATAGGTCGCGGATCGAACACACACCATACGCCGCTCTGTCGACTAGGCCATTACACCGCCGTAGGTTAATTAATTTCAATGTTGAAGTTTTGATAATTTAATGAACTTCACAATGGTAAATTAGACTCAGTCTTGTATCACGGTTATAGCTTAGTTGGCAGAGCGCTAAAGCATTGAGGCGTAGGGTCCGGGCCCCAACAATGCGCAGTCGGGATTTTGAATAAAGTGTTAAATGACAAAACATCTAGAATAAATTGAGCTTTAATTCTTGTATTATAAAAGAGCTTCATCTGTTCTTCTTAGAACAATTTACGCAAAAGGCTGGATATTTCATAGGTCGGGGATCGAACACGGACCATACGCCGCTCTGTTTCCGTGCTCTGCCGACTAGGCCATAACACCGCCGTAGGTTGTAGCCCAGTTTACCTCTATTAAGGTAGCAGAATCGATAAATTTACTAAACCTTCCCCATTAATCTTAATACTTCTAAGTTAGACTACACTCTGTAACCACATTACATCGCTGAAAGTGGAATTTAATGAACTTCATTAAGTTCAATGTAGAAGTTTTGATAATTTAATGAACTTCATAATGGTAAATTAGGCTCACTCTTGTATCACGGTTATAGCTTAGTTGGCAGAGCGCTAAAGCAATTAGGCGAAGGGTCAGGCCCAAAAAATGCGAAGTCGGGATTTTGAATAAAGCGTTAAATCACAGAACCTCTACAGTAAATTGAGCTTTAATTCTTGTATTTTACAAGAGCTTCATCTGTTCTTCTTACAACAATTTACGGAAAAAGCTGGACATTTCATAGGTCGCGGATCAAACACGCACCATACGCCGCTATGTTTCCGTGTTTTGCCGACCAGGTTATTACACCGCCGTAGGTTGTAGCCCTGTTTACCTTTATTAAGGTAGAAGAATCGATAAATTTACTAAACCTTTCTCATTAATCTTAATAGTTCAAAGTTAGGCTCCACTCTGTAACCCCATTACATCGCTGAAGGTGGAATTTAATTTCCCTTCATTAAGTTCAATGTAGAAGTTTTGATAATTTAATGAACTTCATAATGGTAAATTAGGCTCACTCTTGTATCACGGTTATAGCTTAGTTGGCAGAGCGCTAAAGCATTGAGGCGAAGGGTCCGGGTTCGGTCTCAACAATGCGCAGTCGGGATTTTGAATAAAGTGTTAAATCACAGAACCTCTACAATAAATTGAGCTTCAATTCTTGTATTTTACAAGAGCTTCATCTGATCTTCTTAGAACAATTTACGAAAAAAGCTGGATATTTCATAGGTCGGGGATCGAATACGGACCATACGCCGCTCTGTTTCCGTACTCTGCCGACTAGGCCATAACACCGCCGTAGGTTGTAGCCCAGTTTACCTTTATTAAGGTAGCAGAATCGATAAATTTAGAAGTGTTAAGATTACTGGGGAAGGTTTCCCAGTAATCTTAATACTTCTAAGTTAGACTCCACTCTGTAACCACATTACATCGCTGAAAGTGGAATTTAACTCTCTAAGTCCGATGCCGGCCGAAAACGGCTTTGTTAGTTAAGACCTAGCTGGCCCGGTAGGGGCCGGCAGACGGGAAGATAGGGGAGAAAGGTAGAGAAGAGAACTCCTGTTGCGAGGAAGGGGGACCCCTGTGTATCAGAGGTCTTTCGTCTTGCCGATAGTCATTAGAAAGTGACTGATGTGCAAACATGGATTGATGGCTTTTAACTACTTGAGGATTAGCTCTTTCCGCAAGAAGCAGGAAATGAAATACATCTCTCTCTCATTCCAACTTTGAAATACGAACTTTCATTTTTTTATTTTGTAAAAAAAAAAATGAATGAAAATGATTTTGTAACAGATGTCCAGTTTTGGTTTTTTAAATTTATGTGTGATATATCCGTTTAATTGTTAATTCTGACCATCTCAAAGAACTTTTATGAATTTCTAAGGGCGAAGACATCTAGTGCAGTGCTATAATAAATGACTACTTTTTTAAAACCTGCATCCGATCATAATTTGTTTTCTAAAGTATCGCTTTTATTTTTCGGCCATCATATCGGTGAACTAAATGTCTCTTTGGACGAATTCGCTATTTGAATATATCTGTTCATAGTAATAACAAACCTCATCGAACTTTGTGAAAGTAAATTTTATTTCACAGCAATTTTGTTATTTTTTGGGTTTGCCGTCAAAGTTCATTTATTATGTGAAGGGAAAATGCACAAAGTATTTTAAAATTCTATGTGGTTGTAATCGTGAAATACATCTAAAGTAACCAATTTTCAACAAAATGCTTCAACTTAAAAAGTATTTTTATTGATATATGTAGTACTTTTTGCGTCCCACCTACCTTATACCGCAAGTTTTGTTTCTCCAATCTAAAGATTCATTGCCAAAAGTTTATGAAAGTATATTACTATCATTATTGTATTATTGTTATTTAATTAATATTTTAATAATTTTTATTTAATTATTATTGTTTGAAGAAGCACCTTCACATTGCTTTTTTACATAAAATCTGTTAAACTGTTAACTTTTCGTTTTTCTATTCGGCCACATGACAAACTGGAATTTTTACTTTTTTCTTCTTACAAAAGTTACATATTAATTTGATTTGCCAAAATTTTCGATTTCTGAAAAAGGTGGATTTGCACATTTTAAGATAGGCTGAGCACTTTTGGACAAATGTGGAAAATATAAGTACATGTAAACATTTTTGATAGCCCCTAGCGTAGATAGGGGGGAAGCTCACCTCCAAATGGTGACGTATCTATGAGAGGGCTTTGAGGGAGGGGTGTAAAACAATTAGCATTAATATTTCCCCGACGACCCCCCCCCCCACACTAAATGAGGTTCTAGCTACGCCACTACCCATCACTTATTAAAGCTACCAATTAAGAACTATATATTGCTCAAAAGGGTTAACTCTTAAAAATTATTTATAATTTTTTTCTAAAAAAGCATTTATATGAAAGATATAGAAGTAAATTATGTGATGGCCACAGAAAAACTATGCTACCACATTATGAGGAGTAGGAAAGATTTCAGTCATTTATTAAATCCTCTCAGTAAGTTAAGAAAATGAAAATATGCTCCTAATTAGTTACTGATGCTGGCTTTTAAATGCTGTTCTATGGAAATGGGTACCTTCAAAAAGTTGTGGCTTTGATTTATGAACATTTCTGATTTGTTTTTTCTTTTTTTTATTTGATATTCCAGATGCAGTCAATGCAAGAAATTTGAAAAATCTACGATTTTTATGTAATTCGTTTTTCTGAAAACTATTTAGATAAAATTAATTTGGGGGTAGAGCTAATGTATCAAAAATTGATTTATAAACGAATATTTTTTCACCCATATTTTTCAATAAATATTTCCGGCTCACTCAAATATTAAGCTTAATTTTTCCTCTGAAATTTTTCTGTTTCATAATTACAATATGTGATTTCTCTCAATCTATTAAAGGATTATATTTCTAGGCTATACACAAATTCATGGAAAATGTTTTTTAAAAAAAATAAAGGAAACCAAAATATTACACTATTTATGTGTCTCTTTCACTTGCTGAAGAAGACATCAATACTAATATTTTGAGGGACATCGCATGTAAAGAGCTCTTTGAGGAGGTCTCACGACACATGGTGCCGTGAGACCACCTCAAAGACATCTTTCTTCTGACCGAAACTCTTTCAACGAGTGACAGTGATTTGCATTTGGCAGTTGCCCTAATGGCAGTGTAATTACTTGGATTGATAGCTATTATCAACTTGAAAACGTGCCATTTCCGGAAGAAAATGAGCATAATGTGTTATTCATTTTAGTTTTTTCATTCATGCAATTTGTATGAGAGGTTTGAAATATTTGGGTTCAGCCAAGGTGGTATCCAGAAATTTTTGTCCAGGGGTGGGTGGGGGGGGAGGGCTGTCTTCAACACATTACGTTTTGAAAGGTTTGGGAAATGAATTTATGCTACATTAAGAAAAATTTTCAGGGGGGGGGGCACGTAAGTAAGCTCCCTTATGAATACAAACTTGGGTTCAACGTTTTCTTCATAAATATTAGCTTTTGATATGTCTAAACATCACAGGTAGCTGACGCAACAAGAAAGTAATGAAATTTTATTGCATCAGGAACGGAAAGTGGTGAGCTTTCCAGGGAAGAATATGGTTGACCAAAAGAGCTGCATGCAAATACTTCTTATTTTGTTTAACCAGATTCCAGGAGCTCCCACCGGAAGGGGGGGGGGGTTAATGTTTTAAGCTGCGCCTTTGAAATTTTTAAGGTGGGAATTTTCAAGGTGTTTAGAGGCGGCTTAGCCGTTTAGGGGGCATTATTTTGGGGGTTTAGTTTTAGGTGGTTTGCCGTCGCTCCGAGGGGGGGGGGGGTAGGCTCACTCCGACGGGAGCGGTGTAGGTTTCAACCATGAAGAGTTTTCTGTAATAATTAACAACAATTTATCTATATATATATAATTCTATATGATTACCTATTCATATAATATTCTCAATTCAGACTAAATAGGAAACTGATCGGATAGAAAAGAATATGGCAATAGCCAAAAATTTATCATAAATTTCCTTTATTAAATACTGTTTGATTACTTTTAAGCATGCACGTAGTTTGGCACATTATGATTAATTATTATTATTATTAATTTTTTTTTTTGCCTCGCATCCTCCAGAAAAAAAAAATAGTTTGGGAACTAATTTAAACAAAACGAGGCGGCCCACTTTAAGTAAACAGATAAGAGAACACAGTTTCGAAGCGTTACAATGAAAGTAGGATGCCTACTGCAATTAGGAAACAGATGGACTCCATGGGGAGCTGCTGGGTGCTCAAGAATGGACGAGTCCACTTGAGGAATCGCCTAGTAGAAAAGCTTAGGATTTATCTGTAGTAAAAATTTCCACCCTTCCCGTACATAAAGAGTTAAATAAGTTTCTTCTTTTTTCTTTGATCTGATATAGCCATTTTGAAAAATTATACATTTAGGAAATCTTTAGCATCATATAAGTAATTGACATCATTAATATGTTATTTATCTTAATTTTATCCAAGTACTTTACTTTTGAAGTTGTATAGGATACATTGCGAGTCATCCGGGTTAAATTTCTTTAGTGATATTTTAGACAATTGGGGGAAAAAAAGCGGTAATTACTATTTTAAAGTAACGTCATTACATGAAGTCATATTTTAATTAATTATAAATGAATAAATGCAGAGTGTAAGAAATAACAAAAAAATATCTCCACCCTCTATAAGTTGACCACTAAAGTGCTGCACCGCAAGTGGTCAGCGTGCACAGGTTTTACTGTACTTAAAAAATCAGTGTGTTTTTAATCTTTTGATATTTTTTACTTGTTAACAGAAAGACCGAGGAAAATCAGAGCCCCATGCAGGTACTGGAGAATTAAAGTAATCGAAAAATAACAAAATACCGCCAAAGACTGCTTTTTAATTACGCACCTCTCACAGGTTATAATGGTTATTTTATACCGAAAAAGCAATTTCCGCGAAAGTTCTAAGCGGTAATTGTGTTAATTATACACTTTAATTCAAAATCTGTAAATACCTGATTAAATAAAAAACTAGTTTAAAAAAAATGAACAAATAATCAAAAAATCATTCTCACTTGCCGTGTTTATGGATGCAGAAAATAATCACATCGCTTTCAGATTTATAAGTTTTTAAACTTTTTTTTTATTTCTGAAAAACTAAAAACAGCTTGAAAAATAGTTTTTCGTAAACAACCTTCTTTAGTCAACAGCGAGGCACTCTATTTATTAAATTATTTATTTTACTTAAATGAATAATTTAAGCTGTAGAATAAAATGTTTTTAAATTAATCACAGAATTTTCAATTGACTCCTTTTGTTTTAGAGCTCAAATTAACACTTGATGTAGTATTAGTACGTTAGTATTAGAAACCCATTCTTTCTTTAAAAAAAAAAACAATCCATAGAAATATTCCACTTAACGTGGACCAGTTACGATTAAATTTTTCGGTGCGATACGATACTGACTTCATGCAAAACACAAGCTATGGTAAAACGATTTAAGAAATTTGTTCAATGACTAGCATAGAAAATATACACTATTTGTACTTATTATCGTAACTTACGGATTATAAAACGTACGGAAATAGTACATTTATTTCTATTTTTTAAAAAGTATTTCCAATAATAACTCAATTTTTAATTTCCGATTCTTCGGAGTGGCAACACCTTAGCTCGTTTATATCGAGCGATCATTCTCATATTCATATCTAGCGATCTTTTCTTAATCCTTTCAAATTTTAAAGCGTTTTTCACGATTTTAAAGCGGTTAATTTCCGATTCATTGAAGTGGCAATATCTTAGTTTTTTTTTTATATCGAGTGATCATTCTTGTGTTTATATCTGCCGATCTTTTCTTAAGCCTTTCGAATTTTAAAGAGTTTTTTACGATTTTAAAATGTTTAATTCTTCAAGTAAGATTGATTGCTTAACTAAGACTTATTGCCCGCAGATGTCAGGTCGGGAATAAGCTAGTATATATATATATATATATATATATATATATATATTTTTTTTCTAACTTATTATTTAAGTAGCTCTACATTTTACGTAATATCATCACTTATTTATTTATAGTCTTTTTGCGCAATTGGGGCACTTGATAGCAGGGTTCGAAATTAGGATATAAGAGTTAGGCGTCATTGGCACATAGCTTTTTTGTTTTGGTTGCCAAAAATGTTCTGCTAGGCGTCATTTAAAAATAATCCAAATTGCTTGAGCAGAGATAACTGGTGAAACTAGGAAGACAGTTGTGCGATTGTTAAAAAGTACCTCAAAACATCGCAACCTTACTGAAAGAATTATTGATAAGTAATAGGAAAATGTTCAAAAATCAATTTCTATTAGTAACTTTAAGAAAGTTGGCAATTTTACAAAAAAAAAAGTTATTAAGTTTTGAACTGATATAAACACCTATTTTAATCAGTGCCTAATAAAAGAAAATACGACTTAATTGACTTAACTATTTTTTTCAAGTGTTATTTACAGTCTAGTGTTATTTTCTGCATTTGTAAGTAAAAATTCACAATTCCAAATTTAAAGGGCAAGAAGTTACGATAGAAAAAAAAATCTTTCAATGTAAACAATATACGTTCATTATACCGATAGGATGCCCCACAACTAAGTACAACGTAAACTTTTGAATGAGCTTTTCAAGGAATCAGAAAAAAATCATTGCAACAACTATAAGATTTAATTAGGGTCATCCCATGTCAAGTGATCCAAACTTTGAGAAAAAATTTACCTCCTTTGATTTTTTTCAAATTTGGCTTATCAACTGTACCCCTCAAGGTAATTATAAATCCAAATTTTTAGATTTTTATCTTGTTTAATTTTTTAGTTATCAAGCTTTGATTTTGTAAAAAACTCACATTTTCACATGTATGCTTCAACACAAAACAGACCATAACTCATCAACAAATAGAGATAAAAAGTTCTAGTAAAAAGCATTTTGAAGTATATTGAATGCAGTTTTATATGATATGCATCATGACAAATTTTATTACAATTTTAAGTTTAAAACAATGACCTTAAAATTTAAATTTTAAATTTCTCGAAAAACGTATCATTAATTTTTTTTTAAAAAGTCTCAAATATTTCTGTGCATTTTATCTTTGTCTATGCAAAATTTCAGCTTGGGGACTCAATAGGATCATATTTTCCCGAATTTTCAAAAATATTTGATTTAAAAAAAATTAACATTTTTGTGATTCAAGCTATTTTAAGATGATGGTTTCTTAAAGGATATGATTTAATTAGCTTTCTAAACACATCTATGCATGACTGAACAAGCATGGACATGTCTGTGCATGAAATGAACAAGTTCAAAATTTACTTGGGGGAGGGGGCAACGAATACATTCACATTTTTGTATTATTATAGCTATTTCAAAGTATTGTTTTCAAATTATTCAATAGTTTTTTTAAATGAACAAATTGACTTATTTTATGCATTAATAATAATATTTTTCTTGATTAATTCTTAGATTTCAGATATATTTTAATGAGATATTAATCGTATGAGGGGAAAAAAAGAACATCTGTTTAAATTACTTCAGCCAGTCAACACCTTTCATCATATTCACATGTAATGTATCCTTTCAGGTTTGTCATACATTTGAACTTTCTTCAAAGAATTTCTGTTTCTGAAAGTTATTACTATGTGAACACACTTTTGTAGTAATTTCATGTACACTGAATGGAACAAAGCTGTGAAACTTCTGTAAAAATCTATCTTTTAATAACTCCCTTTCTTCTGCATATTCCTGAACAGTTACATAAAAAACTGAATTAAAGGAAGGTTCATAACACTTCAATTAAAAGGTGTCAGAATTTGATCTCAATGCAGTTTTTGAAGGCTAGCTTTGGCAATAAGACGTTTCACTGTCACGCCCAAGTCAACACATACTCCTTTCCCATGATCTGTAGCATAGAAATGCCATTCCACAGCAGCTGCAATATCTGTGTTGCAGCTCCTTTCAATTTCCTTCCTTCTTATAATATTTTTTATTCATGTTTTGGATATAAGGTATGGAAATGCTAGAATATACAGGTAGATAAAATAAATAGCTTTGTTTTTTCTTATAATGCTTCTTTTTCAACTTTATTTGCACCCCACAACCTATTTAGCAGGGAGGGGTAAGCTACATTTTTTTTTCTTTTCTTGCTTTATCAAATACGAGCTCATAAACGCAAATCAAGACTAACAACCAAAAGCTGCAAACTCTAGCAGTTGTGCCCCTTCTATCACAATTTCAGATGAGTTTAGTTAAATACTTCCCCCCTCCCCTCATATCATTAATATCTCATTAAAATATATCTGAAATCAAACAATTAATCAGGAAAAAATTATTATTAATGCATAAAATAAGTCAATTTGTTCATTTAAAAATAACTATTGAATAATTTGAAAACAATACTTTAAAATAACTATGATAAACAAAAATGTGTATGTATTTGTTGCCCCCCTCCCCCAAATAAATTTTGAACTTCTTCATTTCATGCACAGACATGTCCATGCTTGTTTACTCATGCATAGATGTGTTTAGAAGGCTAATTAAATCATCTCCTTTAAGAAACCATCATCTTAAAATAGCTTGAATCACAAAAATGTTCATTTTTTGGTAAATCAAATATTTTTGAAAATTCGGGAAAATATGATCCCATTGAGTCCCCAAGCTGAAATTTTGCATAGACAAAGCTAAAATGCACAAAAATATTTGAGAATTTAAAAAAAATAAGTCATGATACTTTTTTGAGAAATTAAAAATTTAAATTTTAAGGTCATTTTTTAAAATTAAAAATTTTAATAAAATTTGTCATGATGCATATCATATAAACCGGCATTCAATATACTTCAAAACGCTTTTTACTAGAACTTTTTATCTCTATTTGTTGATGAGTTATGGCATGTTTTGTGTTGAAGCATAAATGTAAAAATGTGAGTTTTTGACAAAATCAAAGCTTGATAACTAAAAAACTAAACAAGATAAAAATCTAAAAACTTGGATTTTTAATTAACTTGAGGTGTACAGTTTATGAACCGAATTTGAAAGAAATCAAAAAGGGTGAGGTAAAATTCTTTGGATCACTTGATATGTAATACCCAATACTGAAATTAGGCCTGGGGTTCCCCTATAGTTACATTTTGATAATGATTTTACGTAACAAATAGCTAGCAATAAGGAATTTAATACAACTGGTATCAAGAAAGCTAGTCTTTCAATTTTGCCATTCGGCTGAAATAAAAAATTCTAAAACTCCCAAAATAGGAACGTTTTTGTTCATATTTTATAACCAAAAAACCTTTTAAGGGAAACTAAATATTCTTTGGCTGAACTAAATATTCTAAAATTCACAAATAGGGACTATTTCTTCTTTTATATTTTATAACAAAGGAACCACGCGAACTGAAGTGCCAGAAATGATTTTTCCAGACGCTATCACCAGAGAGAGAGAGAGAGAGAGAGAGAGAGAGATTCGCAATGTTTTGATGTGTATTGATCTAGCAATTAGTCTGTTATGGGTTGTCCGTACTGTTTTGCGACATGGACACGATGTGTGTCTTTTTTTTAAAGATTTATTATTATAATTTGTTTCTACATTACTTAAATACAATAATTTTGAAGCTGTGGTAGCCCGGTGGTTAGGGTGTCGAATTTCTAACCGGAGGGATTGGTGTTCGATATCCGACCCGTTGAAGACCCACTATGTACACTTGGGGATACGTGCATATAAAATCCGCGGATCCTGAAGTCCCGAGACTGGAGAATTTCCCCTCCCTTCAGTCTCAGGTCTAAAAAGGAAGACGGCGTATTTGTGGTGGCGCCATCTATTGGAATCCGATACGAAATCGTACTTCTATCAATGCGGTGCTCAAGCACGGAAGGCGCTCCCTGTCTGCCTTAATTCCTGGTTGCTCTGCGAGGCGAGCTTGGATTTCCAAGTGGCATTAGTAACAACAACAACAATTTAAGTAGTAAATGCGACTATTTACTAGTTCCACAGAGAACATGGCTCCTCATAACTTAAAAATAACTTCGACTATTAAGTGCCGAAGCAAAACGTTTGTTCCTGCTAATAACCGTTTCTTAAGCGTCCGAAAATATTTTACTCGTAATACTTTTAAATATCAAATGCCTCAAGAAAAGAAAGACCCCTCAAAAAAATAAATGGGTTTTTCAAAATATTTGAGAAACCCATTTCTTGAAAGCTTTTCAAGCCATATTCTTAAGCTAAGTGTCCACTTGAGAGAAAATGGTCTCGAGACCAGGCTCACAAATGGACATGCGGCTGAGAGCACTCTCAGAGACAAACCGATGCGAGTATCAGACACTGCATGAGTCACAAGTGGACATGTTCATTGCTGCTCTCGAGCTTTAGTCACCAGTCTTCCGCCATTGTCTGAAGAGCTGAGACCCCGACTTGAGACTTTTTATTCAATCATTCTAGTTTTCATTATTAAATTTAAATAGTCAAGCATGAATAACAAGAAGTTCCGTCTAGAACTATACGAGCCTACTTTCCCGTATACACCAGCTTCAAATTTATAATGTAGCTATCTCTCTCTCTCTCTCTTTCTCGTTTAGCTTTAGTTCTTAATTGCTTCAAATATACCTTTTTCAACGGTTAATACATATTCATTCAATAGTTCATTTATTCAGTCATTCATGTATTTATTCACTCATTTATTTATTCATTCTTTTGCTTATTCATTTAATCATTCATTAATTCAAAAGTATTCTTGAAAATCCCGATCAAAATATTACATAGGAAAATAGGCTCGTTAGTTCTGGATGAACTTTCTACCTGTACATGTTTTACGTCATAAGAGCTTTCTGATAAAGTTTGTTCGAAGCAAATCGGACCGTTAGATCAGGATTTATATAGGATTGAAATTTCCCCGTAGGCGCTATGTTAATTTTTTTAAACTGTTCAAAAATGAACAAAAGTTGTTCAGATCAATATTTCACGCCAAGAACTTCTTATAGTGAGCTTGTTCATTGGAACTTGGATCTTGTACCCAGAGTTTACATAATTTGCTTTATTTTCGCCATAGGCGGTAATGTTAAAATTTTTTGAACTGTTCAAAATTGAACGAAAAATTGTTCAAATCAAAAAGTAAAATATGGAAATGAGATGTCCGCGCCGAGATCTTTCGAATGCAAAAAGAATTTTTCGAATCGGACAATTCGTTCAAAAGTTATTAAGGGGGGACAGACCGACAGACCGACCGACAGACCGACAGACACACTTTTTCCCCATCTTAAAACCCTACTTTCGAATTTTTTATTTTTCAATCTTTATTTAATTACTTAACTTATGTTTTGACTTTTTTTTATTTCTAACGATATTTTCACGATACATTAAGCCTTCTTTCATGCTTTATTATTATTTTTTTTACTTTTACGGGAAAGTAGGCTAATAAAAAAGGAATATATGCGCGAGTGGACTGACGGGGAAGTTTTGAAATTAATAGAACTTTATGAGAAGAAAGAGTTTATAGGGAACGTGAAACACAAATTGTACAAAAATCGCGAAAAAAAAAATGGCAATGTACGAAGAATTTGCTTCGAAATTCGAAAATTGAGATGGTAATGAAATTCAACGAAAGATCCATAATAACTTTGTATCTTGTTTTACAATCTGGTGTTTTACCAAATTTAATAGCACTTCAAATTGAACTGCAGACATCCTGATGAAATTTTTAAACTGTTGTGCATCTTCCAACCGCAACTCGTTCACAAGTGTTGAAGAAGCTCCCATCACATTTCGTCGAGCCACCCATTTTCTTACCCAGCAAGCCTTTTTTTTCACTACCGTTTTTTCATAATTTTATGCACAAGTAGAAAGGCTAGGATTTGGCGGGAATCCATTTTGAAAAAAAGTGAGAAAAATAAATCTAAACTCTATCAACCAAGTCACAGAATTGACTGAGACTTGAGAGTAAACTCGCAAGTGTACACAAAATTTCCTGATCTCGAGACTGCAGTGTCTGTCGAGTCTCCAACAGCTGTCTCGAGAGCGCAAGTGATCTCAAATGGACAACACTTCGGAACTAATCTCGAGATTTTCTCTCAAGTGGACACTTAGCTTTAGACCGATAGCAATTCCTTTCATCACTTCCACCAAACAACAAAAAGTAAATTGATTCTTCTAATCACAGGAATCGAAGATAGACGGGATTTTTCTCTGCGCCCAGTAACTATTCTCATTTTTTACCCACCTGATGTTCCTCCGCATCCAAAATAAACGGATTATTCGCGAATACCATTGCTGAGTCCCAGTTATATCGTATCGATCTACCTCCACAAATGGCCATTGCGATTAATTTATCAGTTTTCGGGAACTTAAGATAATTTATCAAGAAAAAAGTAATCATTTGTTTGGTTTGCTAACTATTTCCGTGCAAGATGGAGTTATCTATAGTGGATTTTTATTTCGGAGACAGGTGATTTGGGGGGGGGGGGAGAGATATTCGTTGTTGCCGAGTATATATGGATCCCACAAATTAGTTTTCCGAAAGCGTTACTCTCATTTAATAACTAACTACTTATTTAACCACATGCGTTCTTATTAGTTACAAGACTATTTATTTATTCATGTAAAGAAAATTTGTAAAACTAGTTTTCCTTTTCCAAAATTTTGAGTAGGTTGATTACTCTCTGACATGGGTCAAAGAATTTCAAAGTTTGATATCTGAAATAAAGATCTAACGTCTTTTTTTTTTTGTATTTAAAAAAAAGCAAAATATTACCAAGATTGTTATGCAGAAAGAATTCACAAGCATTATTCCAGTGTGATTCGTCAAATGCATATTGACGAAAAGAGAGCAAAGGTTGTCTGTATGAAATTAATTATGAAATTTATTTTAGCTAAAAAACTATATACTCATGTACGTTTGCTACACTGTAAAAAATTTGCGTGGGCACCATTTTTGGTGTTACACGGTTTTTGGTGTAAAGTTGAAAATCATTCATTTTTAACCGACTTCACAAAGGAAGGAGGTTATACATTCATACTGTATGTATGTCGTTTTTTTTTTTTTTGTCCGCTCATAACTTCTTACTGGATGAACCGATTTTCATGATTCTGTTTTTAATCGATCGAGGGTGGTTTCCCATAGGTCCCGTACTTTCGTTTGACCATATTCGATAATTAGAAAAAAAGTTATGGGCAGAAATGTAGTATTTTTTTTGTTTTTTCGTCCATAACTTTTGAATAAATAAACCGATTTTGATGATTTTTTCTGTAATCGATAGAGGGTCGTCTAACTCAAATATTGCAAATCCATTTGACTACATTAATTTTTTTAGAAAAAACGTTTCGGGGGAAAAATAAGTACTTTTTATTTTAATTGGAAAGGCTTGGCTTGATTTTTCTTTGTTGGGAAATTTATTAATAAATATAAAAGTCATTGTTGAAAACATGTTTATTGTCACATGGGCTATAATATTAAAAGAAATTACAGCAAGAGTTTGACGGAAGTCTTCTCCGTGGCAAAAATTAATCCAATCAGTTTGTTTGCTAAAATCGACTTCGAAAGGAAATTTATCATACAAAATACAAATGATTAGTTTTTAGTGCCATTCATTCAAAGAAGTTTTGCCCGTTGATATGGATTTTTTTAAAAATAAGAGTATTTATATAAAAAATGTATTTGCACTAAAAAGAATAAAATAAAATAATTTTTATAAAAAAAGAGAACCGACTTCAAAGTATAAATTGCGCTAAAAAGTGAAAAATAAATTCATTCTTTAAACAACATCGATGTGACTTTTAAACATCGTTTTAGAAGTCGGTGCAAAATTATGAGTCTAATGACCATTATACCATTTGCTACTCCATATTGGAACTGTTGCTAATTCTGAGAAAATATATATATTCGTAATTGGATTCATGATTACAAAAGATTTTATCTATCGTAATTTTGCACCGACTTCTTAAACTATGTTTAAAAGTCACATCGATGTTGTTTAAAGAATGAATTTATTTTTCACTTTTTAGCGCAAATTCTACTTTGAAGTGGGTTCTGTTTTTTTATAAAAATTATTTTATTGATACATTCAAATGTTTTCTATGTGATATATATGCAGTTATAACGTTTCTTGGTACATGAAACGTATTAACTCCATCACGCATCGACATTTTTATCACGATGGCTCATTTCTATGAAAATAGCATAAATGAGCAATCATAATGAACTTTTGATACGTAGATGAATTATCGAATATCATAGCTAAACAAGAAGTTCCGTCTAGAACTATACGAGCCTACTTTCCCGTATACACCAAATACAAATTTATAATCTAGCCTTCTCTTTCTCTCTCTTTCTCATTTAGCTTTAGTTCTAAAGTATTTCAAATATACCTTTTTCAACAGATAATACATATTCATTCACTTACTCATTCATTCTTTCATTTATTCAGCCATTCATTTATTCATTTATTCGTTTACTCATTCATCTATTTATTCACTCATTTATTTATTTTTTAATTTATTCACTCATTTATTCATTCATACATTCTTTTCCTCATTCATTTATGCATTGATTCATTCTTTCACTCTTTCATTTATTCATTCATTCATTATTTCACTCATTAACAAATATCCTTAAAAATCCTGATAAAAAATTTCATAGGAAAAAAGTTTCGTTAGTTCTGGATGAACTTTCTATTTGTGCATGTTCTACGTTGTAAGAGCTTTCCGATAAAGTTTGTTTCAAGCAAATCCATCCGTTAGATCAGGATTTATATAGGTTTGAAATTTCCCCATAAGCACTATGTTAATTTTTTGAACTGTTCAAAAATGAACAGAAATTGTTCAAATCAATATTTTACTCCAAGAGCTTCTTCCAGTCAGCTTGTTCATTAGAACACTGGATCTTGTACCCAGAGTTTACATAATTTGCTTCATTTTCGCCCATAGGCGCTAATGTTAAATTTTTTTGAACTGTTCAAAATTAAACGAAAAATTGTTCAAATCAAAAGTAAAATATGAAAATGAGATGTCCTCGCCGAGATCTTTCGAATGCAAAAAGAATTTTTTGAATCGGACAATCCGTTCAAAAGTTATTAGGGGGGGACAGACCGACAGACCGACAGACCGACATTTCTTTATTTTTAACGATATTTTTACGATACATTAAGCCTTCTTTCATGATTTATTATTTTTGTTTTTTTACTTTTACGTGAAAGTAGACTAAAAAACCATTCTGCTCAGTGCCTGATTACCGCAAAGGCCAACTAGGCTGCGGGCTTGGACCCCCCCCCCCCCAAATTGTAAGAAAGATTTCTGAAAATGTCTCTTAAAAGAAAATTTTTTACATAATGGAAAGATCTTAACTCATTTAAGGGGACTTGGCACCTTTTGACATTTTTTTTTATTTAATAACTTTTACCTATTTCATTTGTATATTATGAAGTGCTATTGTTCAACAAAATGATTTTCACGAGAAAAATCCAAATTCAACTAACAGAAAATTTTAAAATTTAATTTTTTAAAAATAATTTAACGATTTTAAATTTCCTTCTTCTTCTTCATTTCTTGATTTTCTGTAACCAAATTTTTTTAAAGTACTTATTATAGTATGGTTTGAAATTTTAGGGATGGGTTTTGCTATTAATTAATTAGTTTTTGAGAAAGAAGGCTTTAAAGTTACATCGATGGTAAAACACAGAAAAAAAGACTTTTGTTACATTTTCCTTACAAAATTTTTTTTTGCAAATATATAGCAAAATCCATCCTTAATTTTATCAAGCACATCATATTGAACACACACAAAAAATTTCAAGTTGCTACATGAATATATGTAAAAGTTTTAGCACTTTAAGTACTACAATATTGCGAAAGAACACAAACCGAGAAAACGCAGTTTAAAGAATACAAAATCCTACTAAAACATCAGAAATATTTGATTTCTCTTACTTCTTAACTACATTTATATTGGTTGTATCGCTTCAAAACTTCGCTTAGATATACTAGGAGAGTCAAGCCACATTTTAAGCAAAAAATTGAAAAATCGGTATTTTCATCCATTTTCTACATTTGAAAGGTGCCAAGTCCCCTTAAATGGTGAGCTAAAAGTATTTGCGTAAACAAGGTAAACTATGTACAATCAGATCATGTTCTGCATTTTTTAAAAATTGTAGTGTATTAATACCAAAGCATTTGACAATAACGAGTAATTCATTTTCTATCGTATCTGTTTATTTCAATCATAGCATGTGTGTTCATTCGATTGTTATTACTGTTTTTTATTTATTTAATATTATAAACAGTAAAATTTGAAAATGCAATATGTGTATTCAAAAAGTTGCTTATGTAAATGAATAACGCAAAAATCGTATTGAATAAAAACAATATAAAATTCAGAATAGTAGGATGTCGTGTCAAGCAGGTGCTCCCCCCCCCCTCTTGCCAATTGGGTATGAACTCAGTATTAATAGAATAATATCCAAACTTATTTAATTGTATACATTATACCCAGTATTTTTGTTTTTCGTACCATAGGGGGCCCCAAAATAATGATCTGCCTTTTGCAGATCATTATTTTGGGCGGATCATTATTTAGGTGTAGGCCCCCGACTGTATTAATCGACCCCGACTGCTGCCTGATTCTGCTGTCTGTATTTTTTTAGACATGCACTTAAAAGAATTTGAAATACATCAAAAATTGAACAATTTTCAACTTGCACCAACTGAACGCCAAAAATGGTGTTCAGTAACGCCAAAAATGGTGACAACCAGCAAAATTTTTAGTGTAGTGGCTCCGGCAAAAACACATGCCTGCTTAATGAGTGACATCAGAGCTGTGAAAATTTGTGCAAATGGCTGCCACAGGGCGAGCGGCACATGCGCAAACACATATAAAACCTACATTTTCAAGGAAAGATCTTATACACACACATATAATAGTTACCGTCAAACGGGGTGGCTAAGTTCCATACGGGGTAACTAGGCGGGGCCGCCGCGAGTAGAAAAGAGAGGGAGAAAACATGTTGTGGGCCTGGTCCTCGCGAAACGGGAGATTTGTTAAGCGATGGAAAGCAACGCTGCGTTTCGATGAAGTTTCGTTGCTCTATGAATAATTTCATTAGTTACATAGATAGCAAGGGTTCTTGCAGCAAACGTTTTGTTCTTAGAATTGAACAAGAAACTTAAAAATGTGTTTTTGAATATGATGGCTGCATTATTTTTTTTATTCCGCATTTTTGTTTTTTGTTTTGAATTACTTCCTTTCAAAGTTTTAAACTTTGCCAGAGCCATGTTAGCCTACTGAAAAAAATTCTAGCGTTTTCCTCGAGGCACCACGAGGGCGTATGGTTGGTCTTTGCTCTCTACCCCCCCTCCTCATAAATTATTTACTTTAATTATCTTTAGGTTAAATTATAACTTGTTATTTTAAAATACAGATATTATTTTTTTTTGTTAAAAATCAATAATATTTATATTATTCGGCAGAACTAGATTTCAAAGTCATGCACTTGCGTTTCTTTACTTGATTGATACTCGGGTTCTTTTTTCGTTTTGTATAGTTGTTCAAAAAAAAAAACCGTCCAAAAATGCAGAAACACATTTCAAAACTAGTTCTCTTCCAGGGCGATTGCCACTTTTACACTCTTCATTCATCGTATCATATTCTTCAAATTTTTCTTTGATCGCAACTTTCAGAACACCTTTGACGTCCAGTAAAAATAAGTCCTCGTGATCACTCAAAAGAAACTGAAACATTTTCTAACTAATTACAGAAGCTTTTCCAAGTTCTGGATTGGGATGGGTTAATCGGCCCCTGGCGATGTCAAAAAGATAATTTTCTGTCATTTCAAACAAAACTGATTTTTCTGAAGCTAAAAATGCAACACAAGAATGATACTGCAGGTGGTTTTTAATTTTGTAAGCCGCATAACCAGAAATATGAATAAATAGAGGTACATTATCTTCTTCCTCTTCGGTGTAATTACAAAAATCAACCCCATGAAAACTTATTTCTCTTTCAGTATTTTCATATTTTTCTTTGGAAAAATCAAGCAAAAATTCTAAAAGTGTAAACGATCCATATTTTGTAGAATGCAAGTTGATAAAACTTGTTAACTGCAATTTTTTTCTGCTCGTATAACCTCTTAAATAGTTAAGTTATAATTTTCCCCGTGGAGTTGAAAATATTAGTCTGATATGACGAAGACGATTAACAAAACCACAATCTTGAATGACCAAAATCATTTAACGCGCCATTTCAAGAAATTCGTTATCTTAAATATCTTAAATTTTACTGGAAATAATCCAGCAACATCTTTATTTTTGGAATGGACTGATGATATCATGAATTGCTTGCACACTTGTTGCTCTTTGGTGTTGTCTGTTATAAACGCTACTAACTTAACAACGTCAATATTTAAATGCACATATATCGATTACGAATTCATTAAAACATGAAATCTAGCTAGGGAGATCAGCTCACACATAAAAAAAGTAGATAATTTTCTAAACTCATAAAATACATTTAAAATCCCTTTTTTCCCACTTACCTTTAATTTAAATCAGTTTATCATGAACAATCCTTTAGACTATTACTACAAATTACACGAACTAATGCATAGGAAATTAATGCATAGGAAACATTAAAAATACTATTAATCGATAAAGGATTTTCTAATTTAAATATCGTATAGCGATTTGATTACAATTGGTTTTAAGAAAGAACGTTATGGGAATGAAAAATGAGTATTTTTCTTTTAATTGGAAAGGTTTGCATTAATATTTATTTGTTGAGTAAATTATTAGGGAGTAAATATTTAGCTCATTGTTAAAAAGCATTGTGAAAAATTTGCCATAAAAAATCATGTGCCACTGCTATTGGCACATAAGATATGCAAAATTTTACCGATAAAATAAGCAGAAATACACGTAGTGCTATACGAGACGGAAGAAATTTCCCATCGCTTAGCATTCGTTAACATGGCGTTTAACAGGTTTGGACCAGGCCCACAACGAAAAGTTTCCCCCTTTCTTCTCTCCGCGGGGGTTCCGGACTAGGTGCCATCCTGGGTTTTCAAACTCAAGCGGCTGATGGTACCAGAGGAAGGAACCGATCGAAAATGGAAAACTACCACTAGGTATCAGGATAGTAGGGCGATTTTAATTGGGGTACTGCACCAATCAAATTATAACCTAAATTGTAACCTACCATTGTTTGTGTCGACGTGGATCTGTGGTGTTGTGATCTGGAAAAGAAGTGTGGTCTGGTAATCATATTTCGGAATCAGCCAGAAAAAAGGTAAGTTCAGTTTTTTGTTACCAAACTATCCAAGAAGTTCTACACGCTTCGACGTTTCAAAATGATTTTTTGTTAACCAGTTATAACCCTTAGTTCAATTTTCGATGAAGTGTGGGGTGACTAGGTGCCACCTTGTTTTGCAGTGTTTTGGCCATTTTTAAGTTTCTAGAATGTCATTGATGTCCTAGATGTTGACCACCCATCTACAACTGTCTCTGGTGAACCGTTGACAAGCAGTGAGTCAGTCACTGACGCAAAAAACACTGGCCCTGTGCAAGGTGACTTTGTTGCAGTAAAATATAAAGGAAAAATGTACCCGGGTCAAATGAGTTCTAATTTCGACAGTATCAACGAGGCATGTGTGAAATGTCTAGAGAAAAGTGGACGATTCTGGAAGTGGCCTGACACCCCTGATGTTTTGTGGTACAAAAAGAAACAAATCCCGAAGAAGATTTGTCTTCCCGTACCTCTACAAAATGGCGACAAATCTCAGGTTATTCTAAATTCGAATTGACTGAAGAGATAATTTCTATCTCAAATTTGTAGTTTGTGTTTCGCTTAATAAATTGAGTTATTTTGAAAAACATTTTGAAGAGTTTCTTTAATAAATAGTTTTTCCATATGTATGGCCTTTTTTATTTTAAAATTTGAAGGTATACTCATAAAAAAATAACTTATAATAGCTAAAATGACAAGGAGATGAATTCTGAAGGGTGAGAAGTCGTCAGCGATCGTTTCTAATATATTTAAGAGGAGGAAACATGCGTGGCACTTAGTCACCCCCAAGTGCGGGGTGAGTAAGCGCCACTAAGAAAAAATTATATCTCCCTTTCATGATATCTTAGAATCATTTTTAATATGTGAATTGAAAGCTAAGATGTGTAATTATGCTGCATTAAATAATCAACCCGAAAGGTGAAAAAATAGAGAAAATATGACACGAAAACGTCAAAAAGGGGCACATAGTCACCCCGTTTGACGGTATTGCCACAATATAACTATTTTTTTTTAAATTCTAATTAATGCCCAATTTCCATGTTTTCCATGTTTAAAACGAGGTAAACTATCTGTTGATTCATTTCAAATACAATTGCGTGTTTTAGCTTTCAAACTGAACAAACAGTAGTTAATGAACAGTATTTTAAAATGTACCCAATTGGGTACACCTGGAATGAAAAGGATAATCCCATTCGTAGTCATTCCCTGTAAAAGGAGAATTCCGAAATTGAAGCCAAGGTAGCAGCTAAATTTAATCTTTTCGTAACTGAAACATAACAATCAGTTACATATTTATTCATCGCCACTAACAAAAGCGAAAGTTGAAAGCTACAGGGCCGTCACCCGGATTTTACCAGGACAACCTTTAATGATTCCATCACATAACCAGAACATTCACTTCGGAATATCAAAATGGAATTTAATAAGCTACAAAATTAAACTGCATCGCTATTTCCCAAAACAAAAGACCTCGATGATTAAACTTTGAATTTAGTCGGACCGGAATGATTTTGAAACTGGATATGGAAGTTCGCAATATTTTCTAATTCTTCGGATACAGAGGCAAGCTGTGACTTTACGGTACGGTGTTATTCTTAGATTATGCTTTCAGAAGCTTCTTACGCAGAATATTTCTAGAACAATGCACGCGTTTTGGTAAAAATCTATCGCAAACGATGCAGTAAAGAGTATCTTTTGCTTTCGAAAACTAGACGAATTATTTCTTACATTTTTTCCCCATACACGAACTTTAACTGCTATCTAACGAAAGTAAAAAAAGCTGTGAGGTTCTCTGTCTTTATACTCCAACGTATTTAAGCGTGTATCTAACACGTATTTTAAAAACTAACACAGTTTATTTACAGCTTCATTAGACGAAACTGGACAACAACGGACGAGACGAAACCAGAATTTTCAACACACATCGCACACCACTACACACTCTCAGAAATAAACTCATGTTTGTGAAAATTGCAACACCATGAAGTACTTACGCGAGTGAGCTGAAATTTTCAGGAAATGCAAAGTAGCGCATGATATGCAAATGATTAGAATTTCAAATCCGTAGCGCATGCGTATGCTGAGCAGCGCCCTCTGAACGGCGGATGGATCCGAATAAATAGATGGCTGTAGCGAGGCGTGTATGGTTATCGGTAGTTATCTGCTAGTGGTAAACGTTAGCTCAATCTTTACTTATGCCTCTTCGACGAAAGAGAGCGAGATTTGAACAACTTACAGATTTTGAACGGGGGAGAATCATCGGCCTTCGTGAAGCTGGATTGTCGTATCGTGCAGTAGCCGCTCGTGTGCAGCGTAACAGCAGCACAGTGATGCGTGTTTGGAAGCAGTGGACGGACGAGGGTCGGACAGCTCGGAAATCCGGGAGTGGACCCCGAAATGTGACGTCAACTCGCGATAATAGACACCAGGTCCGCATGACGCGGACGGATCGTACAGCTTCCTCTAGACAATTGGCAGCACAGTGGGCAATAGCTACAGGTGTTTCATTGTGTGCTTCATCAATCCGTAGACGTCTGCTGCAGCGTGGACTGCACGCAAGGACTCCTTTATACAGGATCCCCCTCACGCTAAACCATCGCCGCCTGCGGCTACAATGGGCCAATCAGCATAGAGACTGGCGTGCTGATTGGCAGCATGTCGAGTTTTCTGGCGAATCCCGCTTTAATTTGTGGTACCATAATGGCCGCATTCGTGTCAGACGCTATGCCGGTGAACTCCACCTTCCGGAGTGCATTATCGAACGTCACAGTGGACGAACACCCGGAGTTATGGTCTGGGGCGCCATAGCCTATCATGTACGAGCTCAATTGGTAGGAATTGTGGGCAATCTGAACAGCAACCGGTACATCAGTGAAGTTCTACAGCCCCAAGCTATTCCCTTCCTTCAAAGCTTGCCAGGCGCTGTATTTCAACAGGACAATGCCCGCCCTCATATTGCTAGGACTGTTCAATCCTTCTTTGCAACGTAGCAGGTACAGCTTTTTCCTTGGCCTGCGTATTCCCCGGATATATCGCCAATTGAACATGTGTGGGATTTTGTTGGTCGGCGTCTTGCTCGTGATCCTCGTCCTGTTGCTTCTGTAGACGAACTTTGGGTACGCATACAAACAATATGGAATGCTCTTCCTCAGGCAGACATTCAAAATTTGTTTGACTCCATGCCACGTCGTGTAGCAGCACTTATTGCGGCGCGTGGTGGCTACGCAAAATACTGATTCTGATCTCTTGTTATTGTTTGTTTGCTTTGAAAATTTAATCATTTATTTGTACCACTACCACTCAACTGTGTATTAAATTTCATTCAATTATGACGATTCCTTCATGGTGTGGCAATTTTCACAAACATGAGTTTAGAATCGACACTTTTGAGGACTTTTCAATCGTCAAGAAAATTTCGTCATTTACAACGATACTTTCTTCGCGTGATCACGTGACTTTAAAAAGTTACTACACAAATTTCGGCAATTTGACGAAAGGTTTACTCGGAGAATTTTTCACTTTTTTTTTTTTTTTTTTTTTTTTTTTTTTTTTTTTTTTTTTTTTTTTTTTTTTTTTTTTTTTTTTTTTTTTTTTTTTTTTTTTTTTTTTTTTTTTTTTTTTTTTTTTTTTTTTTTTTTTTTTTTTTTTTTTTTTTTTTTTTTTTTTTTTTTTTTTTTTTTTTTTTTTTTTTTTTTTTTTTTTTTTTTTTTTTTTTTTTTTTTTTTTTTTTTTTTTTTTTTTTTTTTTTTTTTTTTTTTTTTTTTTTTTTTTTTTTTTTTTTTTTTTTTTTTTTTTTTTTTTTTTTTTTTTTTTTTTTTTTTTTTTTTTTTTTTTTTTTTTTTTTTTTTTTTTTTTTTTTTTTTTTTTTTTTTTTTTTTTTTTTTTTTTTTTTTTTTTTTTTTTTTTTTTTTTTTTTTTTTTTTTTTTTTTTTTTTTTTTAACCTACTACATTAAACCTATTGAAGGTAATTTAGGTGCCAACCCACAACGGCCTAATAGCGTAGTAGGCAGAGCACGGGAACAGTGTCTCGTATGGAGCGGGTTCGAACCCCGTCCTAGTCAACAGTAGCTTTTTTCGCAAAATGTTAAATAAACGGAGGAAGCTCTTCGAAAATATGAAAATTGGTTTCTAATTTAACTTTATTTGTTTTCACATTGAAGGAATCTTAGATTAAAAATTTAATAACAAAAGCCAGCATCAAGTTTTTAGGGGTCCGAACATGCGCCATACGTCTTACAACTCTAGTACTCTGGTGCCTAATTCGTATGCAGTTTTATGCCAAATAGTTTATTACACCGATATAAGACTGCCTAGTTTGCTGTATTAGTAAAATTCGGTAAGGTTCCTTAAATTATGGAAATTTTTACAATAAACCATTGAAGGTAATTTAGGTGCCAACCCACAACGGCTAATACGTAGTAGGCAGAACACGGGAATAGTGTGTCGTTGGAGCGGGTTCGAACCCCGTCTAGTCAATACGCTTTTTTCTCAAATGTTATAAAAAAACGAAAAGCTCTTAAAATATAAAATTGAGCCTAATTTACCCTTATTTGTTTTACTTAAAGGATTTGTATTAAAAATTTAATACAAATGCCAGAAATTTTTAGGGGTCCGAACATGCGATTAGTTTACAATTCTAGCACTCTGCCAACTAAGCTTGTAGCTCTGATACGGAAAAGTGTCTAATTCAAGCTATAAGTTTTATGCCAAATAGTTTATTACACCGTTTTTAAGAAATGTCTATTTTGTGTATTAAGTAAGAATTCCTAAGGTTCGGAAAATTATGAACCTACTACATTAAAACTAATGAAGGTAATTAAGGTCACTTACAAACGTCTTAATAGTGAGTAGGCAGAGCACGGGAACAGTTGTCAATGGAGCGGGTTCGAACCCCGACCTACGCAGTAGTAGCTTTCCAATTTTCGCGAAACTTAAAAAAAACAGGCAATCTTCGAAAATATGAAAATTGGCCAAATATTTAACTTTATTGTTTTACATTGAGATTTTGTGTATTAAGTAAAATTCCAAAGGTCGATCAAATTTTAGCTACGATAAACTATGAAGGAATTTAGGTCCACCCAAGCGGCTAATAGCTAGTAGGCAGAGCACGGGAACAATTCCAGTATGGAGCGGGTTCGAACCCGTCTATGCATTTTGAGTATGCTTTTTGCAATTGAGTAAAATAAGGAGGAAGCTTTGAAATATTAAAATATGAACTAATAATTTTGTTCACATTCAAGAAGCCTAATTAAATTAATACAAAGGCAGAACTGTTTTAGGGGTCCGAACCGCGCCATAGAGTAGCTTTTTCGCAAATCTTAATCTAAAGGAGGAAGCCTAATTCCAATATGAAAGTTTTATGCAAATTAGCTTTATTCACCATTATAGAGTATCTAATTTTAGCTGTAATACGTAAAATCCGATAAGGTTTGAAATATCGAACTCTACAGAAACTATGAAGGAATTTAGGCCAACCACAACGGCCTAATAGCGCAGTAGGCAGACAGGGAAAGTGTTCGAGGAGGGGTTCGAACCCCGCTACAAGTACTTTTCCAATGTAAAAAGGAGAAGCCTTAATATAATTGCTAATTTACTATTTGTTACATTAGGATTAATAAAATTTAATACAAGCCAGACATTTTTAGGGGTCCGAACTGGATACACTCTATACTCTGTGCCTAATTCACATATGAGTTTTATGCAATAGTTTATCACCTTTGAGTATCTTTTTGTGTATTAGTAAAATTCGAGGTTCGTAATATGAACTTCATAACTATAAGGAATTAGGCCACCCACACGCTAATAGGAGTAGGCGACACGGGAACGTGTTCTGGAGCGGGTTCGAACCCCGCTAGCAAGTCTTTTTCCAAAGTAAAAAGGAGGAAGCCTTCGAATATAAAATTGGCTATTTTATTTGTTACATTGATCCCAGTACTCTGATGCCTAATTCACCATATGAGTTTTATGCAAATAGTTTATTCACCGTTTGAGATTGCTAGTTTTGCTGTATGTAAAATTCGAAGGTTCGTAAATATAACTTACATAACTATGAAGGATTAGGCAACCCACAACGGCCTAATAGAGTAGGCAGACACGGAACGTGTGTCGAGAGCGGTTCGAACCCGCCTAATAGTACTTTTTCCAATGTAAAAACGGAGGAAGCCTTCGAAATATAAAATTGGTGCTAATTTACCTTATTTGTACATTAAAGGATTAATTAAAATAATCACAAGCCAGAACGTTTAGGGGTCCGAACTCGCATGACACTTGCCAACTAAGCTTAACTCTGATACGAAGCAGCGCCTAATTCACCATTATGCAGTTTTATGCCAAATAGTTTATTACACCGATGTAGCAGTACTGCCTAGTTTTGCTGTATTAGGTAAAATTCGGTAAGGTTCGTTAAATTATGGAAATTTTTACAATAAACCTATTGAAGGTAATTTAGGTGCCAACCCACAACGGCCTAATAGCGTAGTAGGCAGAACACGGGAACAGTGTGTCGTATGGAGCGGGTTCGCACCCCGTCCTAGTCAATAGTCGCTTTTTTCGCAAAATGTTATAAAAAAACGAAAGAAGCTCTTCGAAAATATGAAAATTGGAGCCTAATTTTCCTTTATTTGTTTTCACATTGAAGGAATCTTAGATTAAAAATTTAATAACAAAGCCAGCATCATGTTTTAGGGGTCCGAACATGCGCCATACGTCTTACAATTCTAGTACTCTGCCAGCAGTTGAGCTCTGATACGAAACAGTGCCTAATTCAGACTATGAAGTTTTATGCCAAATAGTTTATTCACCGTTTTTGAAGTATTGTCTAGTTTTGCTTATTGGTAAAATTCGAGGTTCGGTAAATTATTAACCTAAATAAAACTAATGAAGTAATTTAGGCCACTACCCACAACGGCCAATAGTGCAGTAGGCGACACGGGAACTGTTCGAAGAGCGGGTTCGAACCCCGACCTACGAGTAGTAGCTTTTTTCGCGAAATGTAAAAAAAGGAGGAAGCCCTTCTGAAATATTAAAATTGGTGCATAATTTACCTTAATTTGCTAACATTAAAGGATCGTAATTTAAAACTTAATCACAAAAGCCAGAATCGCATTTTTAGGGGTCCGAACTCGCCATGGAGCTGTAGCGTTCTGCCAACTAAGCTATAACTCTGATACGAACAGCGCCTAATTCACCATATGAGTTTTATGCCAAATAGTTTATTACACCGTTGCAGTATGCCTAGTTTTGCTGTATTAGTAAAATTCGGTAAGGTTCGTTAAATTATGGAAATTTTTACAATAAACCTATGAAGGTAATTTAGGTCCAACCCACAACGGCCTAATAGGTAGTAGGCAGAACACGGGAACAGTTGTCGTATGGAGGGGTTCGACCCCGCTAGCTATCTTTTTTCCAATGTATAAAAACGGAGAAGCCTTCAAATATAAAATTGGCCTAATTTACCTTATTTGTTTTACATTAAGATTGATAAAATTTACAAGCCAGACCTTTTTAGGGTCCGAACGCGCATACTTACTTCTGCCAACTAAGCTTACTCTGATACGAAAAGGCTAATTCAATAGAGTTTTATGCCAAATTTTATTACAGTTGAGTGCTTTTGTTATTAGTAAATTCCGTAAGGTTCGTAAATTATGAACTTCATAACTATGAAGGTAATTTAGGTCCACCACACGCCTAATAGGAGTAGGCAGACACGGGAACAGTTGTCATGGAGCGGGTTCGAACCCCGACCTACAGTAGTGTTTTTTCCGAAATGGAAAAAAAGGAGGAAGCCTTCGAATATAAAATTGGGCCTATTTACTTTATTTGTTACATTAGGATTTAATAAAAATTTAATACAAGCCAGATCGTTTTAGGGTCCGAACGCCATAGCACGTTCTGCCACTAAGCTTACTCGATACGAACAGGCCTAATTCAATATGAGTTTTATGCCAAATAGTTTATTACACCGTTTTGAAGATTGCTAGTTTTGCTGTATAGTAAAATTCGTAAGGTTCGTAAATTATGAACTCTACATTAAACTATAAGGAATTTAGGCCACCCACAACGGCCTAATAGGATAGGCAGAAAAAAAAAAAAAAAAAAAAAAAAAAAAAAAAAAAAAAAAAAAAAAAAAAAAAAAAAAAAAAAAAAAAAAAAAAAAAAAAAAAAAAAAAAAAAAAAAAAAAAAAAAAAAAAAAAAAAAAAAAAAAAAAAAAAAAAAAAAAAAAAAAAAAAAAAAAAAAAAAAAAAAAAAAAAAAAAAAAAAAAAAAAAAAAAAAAAAAAAAAAAAAAAAAAAAAAAAAAAAAAAAAAAAAAAAAAAAAAAAAAAAAAAAAAAAAAAAAAAAAAAAAAAAAAAAAAAAAAAAAAAAAAAAAAAAAAAAAAAAAAAAAAAAAAAAAAAAAAAAAAAAAAAAAAAAAAAAAAAAAAAAAAAAAAAAAAAAAAAAAAAAAAAAAAAAAAAAAAAAAAAAAAAAAAAAAAAAAAAAAAAAAAAAAAAAAAAAAAAAAAAAAAAAAAAAAAAAAAAAAAAAAAAAAAAAAAAAAAAAAAAAAAAAAAAAAAAAAAAAAAAAAAAAAAAAAAAAAAAAAAAAAAAAAAAAAAAAAAAAAAAAAAAAAAAAAAAAAAAAAAAAAAAAAAAAAAAAAAAAAAAAAAAAAAAAAAAAAAAAAAAAAAAAAAAAAAAAAAAAAAAAAAAAAAAAAAAAAAAAAAAAAAAAAAAAAAAAAAAAAAAAAAAAAAAAAAAAAAAAAAAAAAAAAAAAAAAAAAAAAAAAAAAAAAAAAAAAAAAAAAAAAAAAAAAAAAAAAAAAAAAAAAAAAAAAAAAAAAAAAAAAAAAAAAAAAAAAAAAAAAAAAAAAAAAAAAAAAAAAAAAAAAAAAAAAAAAAAAAAAAAAAAAAAAAAAAAAAAAAAAAAAAAAAACCCCCCCCCCCCCCCCCCCCCCCCCCCCCCCCCCCCCCCCCCCCCCCCCCCCCCCCCCCCCCCCCCCCCCCCCCCCCCCCCCCCCCCCCCCCCCCCCCCCCCCCCCCCCCCCCCCCCCCCCCCCCCCCCCCCCCCCCCCCCCCCCCCCCCCCCCCCCCCCCCCCCCCCCCCCCCCCCCCCCCCCCCCCCCCCCCCCCCCCCCCCCCCCCCCCCCCCCCCCCCCCCCCCCCCCCCCCCCCCCCCCCCCCCCCCCCCCCCCCCCCCCCCCCCCCCCCCCCCCCCCCCCCCCCCCCCCCCCCCCCCCCCCCCCCCCCCCCCCCCCCCCCCCCCCCCCCCCCCCCCCCCCCCCCCCCCCCCCCCCCCCCCCCCCCCCCCCCCCCCCCCCCCCCCCCCCCCCCCCCCCCCCCCCCCCCCCCCCCCCCCCCCCCCCCCCCCCCCCCCCCCCCCCCCCCCCCCCCCCCCCCCCCCCCCCCCCCCCCCCCCCCCCCCCCCCCCCCCCCCCCCCCCCCCCCCCCCCCCCCCCCCCCCCCCCCCCCCCCCCCCCCCCCCCCCCCCCCCCCCCCGGGAACAGTGTGTCGAATGGAGCGGGTTCGAACCCCGACCTACAAAGTAGTAGCTTTTACATTTTCGCGAAATGTAAAAAAAACGGAGGAAGCCCTTCTGAAATATTAAAATTGGTGCATAATTTACCTTAATTTGCGTTAACATTAAAGGATTCGTAATTTAAAACTTTAATCACAAAAGCCAGAATCGCATTTTTAGGGGTCCGAACTCGCGCCATGGAGCTGTAGCGTTCTGCCAACTAAGCTATAACTCTGATACGAAACAGCGCCTAATTCACCATATGCAGTTTTATGCCAAATAGTTTATTACACCGATTAGCAGTACTGCCTAGTTTTGCTGTATTAGGTAAAATTCGGTAAGGTTCTTAAATTATGGAAATTTTTACAATAAACCTATTGAAGGTAATTTAGGTGCCAACCCACAACGGCCTAATAGCGTAGTAGGCAGAACACGGGAACAGTGTGTCGTATGGAGCGGGTTCGAACCCCGTCCTAGTCAGTAGTCGCTTTTTTCGCAAAATGTTATAAAAAACGGAGGAAGCTCTTCGAAAATATGAAAATTGGAGCCTAATTTAACATTATTTGTTTTCACATTAAAGGAATCTTAGATTAAAAATTTAATAACAAAGCCAGCATCAAGTTTTTAGGGGTCCGAACATGCGCCATACGTCTTACAATTCTAGTACTCTGCCAGCTAAGCTTGAGCTCTGATACGAAACAGTGCCTAATTCAAATATAAAGTTTTATGCCAAATAGTTTATTACACCGTTTTTGAAGTATTGTCTAGTTTTGCTGTATTGAGTAAAATTCCGTAAGGTTCGGTAAATTATGAACCTACTACATTAAAACTAATGAAGGTAATTTAGGTCACTACCCACAACGGCCTAATAGTGTAGTAGGCAGAGCACGGGAACAGTGTGTCGAATGGAGCGGGTTCGAACCCCGACCTAGCAGTAGTAGCTTTTTTCACGAAATTTTCGCGAAATGAAAAACGGAGGAAGCCCTTCGAAATATTAAAATTGGTGCTAATTTACCTTAATTTGCTTAACATTAAAGGATTCGTAATTTAAACTTTAATCACAAAAGCCAGAATCGCATTTTTAGGGGTCCGAACACTCGCTGGGCCATACGTCTTCAACTAAGCTAGTAACTCTGATACGAACAGTGCCTAATTCACCACTATGAAGTTTTATGCCAAATAGTTTATTACACCGATTTTTGAGTATTGTCTAGTTTTGCTGTATTGAGTAAAATTCGGTAAGGTTCGGTTAAATTATGAAACCTACTACAATAAACCTATTGAAGGTAATTTAGGTGCCAACCCACAACGGCCTAATAGCGTAGTAGGCAGAGCACGGGAACAGTGTGTCGTATGGAGCGGGTTCGAACCCCGTCCTAGTCATATCAGCTTTTTTCGCAAAATGTTATAAAAAACGGAGGAAGCTCTTCGAAAATATAAAATTGGAGCCTAATTTAACTTATTTGTTTTCACATTAAAGGAATACTTAGATTAAAAATTTAATAACAAAGCCAGCATCAAGTTTTTAGGTGTCCGAACATGCGCCATACGTCTTACAATCTAGTACTCTGCCAGCTAAGCTTGAGCTCTGATACGAAACAGTGCCTAATTCACCAGTATGAAGTTTTATGCCAAATAGTTTATTACACCGTTTTTGAAGTATTGTCTAGTTTTGCTGTATTGAGTAAAATTCTGTAAGGTTCGGTAAATTATGGAACCTACTACATTAAACCTATTGAAGGTAATTTAGGTGCCAACCCACAACGGCCTAATAGCGTAGTAGGCAGAGCACGGGAACAGTGTGTCGTATGGAGCGGGTTCGAACCCCGTCCTAGTCAATAGTAGCTTTTTTTCGCAAAATGTTAAAAAAAACGGAGGAAGCTCTTCGAAAATATGAAAATTGGAGCCTAATTTAACTTTATTTGTTTTCTACATTGAAGGAATCTTAGATTAAAAATTTAATAACAAAAGCCAGCATCAAGTTTTTAGGGGTCCGAACATGCGCCATACGTCTTACACTAGACCTGCCACTAAGCTTACTCTGATACGAAGTGCCTAATTCACCACTATGAAGTTTTATGCCAAATAGTTTATTACACCGTTTTTGAAGTATTGTCTAGTTTTGCTGTATGAGTAAAATTCCGTAAGGTTCGGTAAATTATGGAACCTACTACATTAAACCTAATGAAGGTAATTTAGGTGCCAACCCACAACGGCCTAATAGCGTAGTAGGCAGAGCACGGGAACAGTGTCTCGTATCGGGGCGGGTTCGAACCCCGTCCTAGCAACAGTAGCTTTTTTCGCAAAATATTAAATAAACGGAGGAAGCTCTTCGAAAATATGAAAATTGGATTCTAATTTAACTTTATTTGTTTTCACATTGAAGGAATCTTAGATTAAAAATTTAATAACAAAAGCCAGCATCAAGTGTTTAGGGGTCCGAACATGCGCCATACGTCTTACAACTCTAGTACTCTGGTGCCTAATTCACCACTATGAAGTTTTATTTAAAATAGTTTAGTACACCATTTTTGATGTATTATCTCGTTTTGCTGTATTGAGTAAAATTCCGTAAGGCTCGGTAAATTATGTAACCTACTACATTAAAACTAATGAAGGTAATTTAGGTCACTACCCACAGCGGCCTAATAGTGTAGTAGGCAGAGCACGGAAAGAGTGTGTCGTATGGAGCGGGTTTGAACCCCAATCTAAGCAGTAGTAGCTTTTTTCACGAAATGTTATAAAAAACGGAGGAAGCTCTTCGAAAATATTAAAATTGGTGCCTAATTTACCTTAATTTGTTTTAACATTGAAGGCTTCGTAATTTAAACTTTTATCACAAAAGCCAGAATCGCATTTTTAGGAGTCCAAACTCGCGCAATACGCCTTACAGCTCTAGCGCTCTGCCAACTAAGCTATAACTCTGATACGAAGCAGAGCCTAATTCACCAGTATGAAGCTTTATGCCAAATAGTTTATTACACCAGCATAAGAGTATTGTGTAATTTTGCTGTATTAAGTAAAATTCGGCAAGGTTCTTTAAATTATTAAAATTTCTACAATAAACTTAATGAAGGTAATTTAGGTTCCAACCTACAACGGCGTAATAGCGTAGTAGGAGGATTTCCTGAAGAATAACAATTAAGGAAAACATACCACCACGAGTCCAGTAGAATTTACGGGTACTGAATGAGATGTAAATGCTGCGGAAAAATTAAAGTTTCTCTGACTCTCGAGAATATCACCATCGATGTTCTTCGTGTTGCAGAAAATTCTACTGAATCCAAAGATCCGCAGTAGCTAATGATCTGGACTTTTAAAGTCATCAATGAACATTTTTGTCAATGAAATGTTTAGTTTCGCATCTCTGACCACCCAGCCCGTTGTATCAGGATGAGGAACAAGAACTGTGCCTGATAGAGCAGTGTGTGTGATCGTTCATAGAACAAATAAACATTTAATTTGTCAACTTATGTGTCGTCAAGGTGGGTGAGTGACATCTTCATTTTCCCTATTGCACGCTAACATCGGCCGAGATACTGTGAAGCGCATTCCTTTAATTTAGGATCGTTCCTGATGAAATTGAGAATAGTTATTTCATTTAGTATTGTCATATTTTATACATCCGGCCTTCTCAATATGACATGTGGTTTCCCGTGACCAGCGGCAATATTTATGCCCGCTTTTTGCGTTGACAGTACCTCTGTTGATGGAAGTTATTTTGTTGTTAATTTAATTGTGCAACCTATTTGATAATGTGTTATTTGCATTGATAATCAAAGAATCAAAAAGTAGTTTATTTTAAATTTTATAGATGACTACAATTAATTTGCAAACATTAGTAGAGCGCGCAAAATTTTTGTCTATGATAAATGTATAATTGATAAGTGTTATACTGGTATATATATATATATATATATATATATATACATTATATATATGTGTGTGTGAGTAGTACATTAGTTGCACATTTAAATTAATCACTTAGAAATTATCTGATGCATATGAGCTGAAAATTTGTTATTTATTGTATGAGTTTATAATAATTAATGCCCGTTACAACAAGAGCGATGTCTACTGAATCACAAACCTCTACAAATAATGTTGCACAAAATGTGCCGGAGCACTCTCGTCAAAACTGTCAGTATAATTTTTCAATTGAATCTATTATAGGCGACCCTGAGAAATTTGATTGGTTTGCGCAGCAAATTAAAGAATACAAGATATTAAATAATTGGTCAGAAAAGGCTGCTGTATATTTTCTAAAAACTAAGTTAGTTGGGTCTGCCCAAGAATTCTTTTCAAAATCTCCTGCGTGCCAAAAGGTAACAACTTTAGCGGACGCACTGAAGAAATTAAGAGATTTTTTTCTATACAAGCAACACCTTCAAATTATTTAAATTAATTTCAATTAATTAAGCTACAGCAAGGTGAATCAATGAAAAATTTGGCTCATCGCATTGATCTTGCTGCAATTAAGGCATATCCTTTTATTACTGATGAAAATGCTCTGAGTCACATTAAATCATTACAATTTTTAGCTGCAATCCCTGTGGTATTGAGGGAAATGTTAATTCACGAAGATACTGTAAACTTTCATGACATTGTTCAAATAGCACATAAATTTCACACCATTCAGGAAAGTGTATATTTTTCAAGCCCAATTGAACATGTACCGAAACAGACTTATAACAAGCAAAATAATTTAGAACAGATTGTTGAAACCTTAGCCAACAAAATAGAGCAGTTGACTGTCGCATTTGCAACTGCACAATCTGTGTGCCAATTATGCGGTGATTCATCACATGTAATTAGTGAATGCATATATAATGCAAGGAACAAAAATATAAGTATAAATAGTCAAGGTACTCGGAGAAATGACTTTGAGTACAACAATAAATTAAATTCAAGTACTGGAACTAATTGTCAAAATCATGATAATGTAGGTAATTTTAGTGCAGAACCCAATTCCCACTTTAATAAACAAACTATTCCTAATTTTCCTGATTTTAAACTTCCTTGCCTTTTTTGTCATAAATTGGGACACAGTTTTGCGGAGTGTAGAGCATATCTTGATATGCAGCGACAGGGAAATTTTCCATCCAACTCTACTAGATTTACAACACCCCATTTTCCCGTAAGACAAAATAGAAATAGCACGGAACAAATAAAGAGGCAAAATACCCCTTTTAGACCTTATAATAATTACAATCAAACTCGGCCTCAGCAATCAGAAATTTTTTAACTCCAGAAGAGGCCATTAATTGGGGAAGTAATGTCCTCTCAAAACCTAATCATTTCTGGCTCCCCGTCATTTTCACGTAAAAATAAAGCATTAAGTGAATACTTAAATAGTAAAATGGTAGGTAATAACTCCGTTGACACTCAAAACAAAGATCAAACTATAGGAGAATTTCTCAAAACGTTTTCAACTGTTGAAAATAAAAATGAAGAATGCATTGTAAATATTTATATGGTAAATGCATGTTTACCTGTTATTCAGGTGAGTTTCGGCTCCCAAATGCTTTTGTTTCTTCTTGACAGCGGATCTAGTGTAAGTTTAATGCCAAAACATATTTTTGAACAAATAAAAACACACACTAAACCTCGTTATCTTTCATATGCAGTAAAAATTCGTACAGTAAACTCCTGTTTAAATTTCTCATCTTGTGTTGAAATTACATTTAAAATTTCCAAGCAATATTTTCGCCATCATTTTTACATAGCGGACTTTTCATTAAGTGCCTTTGATGGCATCTTAGGTTTCGATTTCATTTCTGCTAATAACATTATTATTGATACCAGTAAGCAAGACGCGACTTTTCAAAATTTTAGTTCCGTTGATTAATGGGGAGAAAAATTTGGACTCTAAGCATGACAAACATCAGTTGACTCCCGAACAATGTTTTGCTGCTTTATCGCAAAAAGTAGTGATTCCACCGCATGAGGCTGTTTGGGTAGAAGTTTCGGTTTTGAAAGGAACTATTAAAGCGAATAAGAACATTCTATTTGCTCCTGATATTAAAAACAAACACATTGAAATCCATCTCTCTATCCATTGTGTTTAGGCGGGAAAATTTTCTACGTTATTTAAAAATATTGGGGACAGTACCGTTCACTTAAACAAAAATCAGAAGGTGGGATTGGTTTATACCGAATTTGATATTGATGAGAGCAATCAAAGTACAGCTTCTTCTGATGAATCATAGTGCTTTATGCAATGCTATAGCTGCTACTGAAGAAACATTACAGAAAAGAAAAGCTGACCTCAGTGAGCATGATTTTTCTTTAGATCATTTGACGCCCGCTCAAAAACGTTCAGTGATAAAAATTCTCACAGACAACTACACTGCATTTTCAAAGCAGTTGGGTACTTTGGGGTGCTGTGATCTTAAAAAGCCCCAAATTACGTTAACGAATCATAATCCAATTAAGACATTGCCGTTCGAAATCCCACATGCACTGAGAAATCAGGTCAAACAAGAGTTAGAGGAATTAATAGAGGCTGGTATAATATTTCGTAATTTGAGTCATTGGGGTTTTCCGTTAGTCATGGTCAAAAAGAAAAAAGAATTAAATGACAGTTCTAATGAGCAAAAATACAGAATGGCTCTTGATTTAAGACTTTTGAATTCAGTTATTGTTAATTCAACGTATCCTCTCCCCAAAATTTCGTCATTAATTCACGAAGTATCAGCTTTTAAGTATTACTCCTTGTTGGACTTCAAAAATGCGTACTGGCAAGTTTTGCTTCCTGAGGAATTTCAAAATATACTAACTTTTGTAACATCTTTTGGCTCCTTCAGTTACAAGAGCTTATGCTTCGGGATTAAGAACGCCTCTGGTTGTTTCCAAGCGATTATGGGCTGTCTGATTGATGATTTAAGAACCCAAAATGTTACTGGTGTGTTCGCGTATCAGGACGACATTTTAATAGGCTCAAATGACTTTGATGAAATGTCTTGGAAATTAGAATCTGTACTAAAAATTTTAACCAAACACAATCTTACCTTATCTCCTTCCAAATGTGAAATATTTAAAGAAGAAATTGATTACTTAGGGTTTCGTTTATCACATAATACAATTCAACCCATTTCGTCCAATATCGCAAAGATTACCCGTTTTTCTCCTCCTGCGAATGTCAGGCAGGTGAGGAAATTTCTTGGTCTTTGCGGTTTTCATCGGACATTAATTCCAAATTATGCCCAGAAAACATATATTTTGTCTCAACTAACTGCGAAAAACTAGAAATTTAAATGGACGAGTGAACATCAGGAAGCGTTTGAGGAGTTACAAAATACTTTTTTCACTACACCATTTGTTACCCTCCCAAACTGGTCGGAGCATTTTTACGTAAACACTGATGCTAGTGCCTTAGGTATTGCTGCTGTATTTTTGCAGAAGCACAATGGAAAGCTCAAACCGGTTTCATATTACAGTAAAGCGTTAACTCCCACAGAAAAGAAATATCCGGGAATCAAGTTAGAGCTTTATGCCGTTTACAAAGGCATTACTTCATTTAAAACCTATTTATTTAATAGGAATTTTACTTTAATTACAGATAGTAAGCCGCTGCTTAATTACAAAAAGATTGTGTCTCCTGCGAACATCATAACGCGTTGGCTGCTGGAACTAAGCCAGTATACTTTCGATATCCAGTTTTGTCCTGGCCGTTTAAACGTGTTAGCCGACTATATCTCACGCTGTCCAGATGTGAGAGAATCGGCACTGTCCCATGAAAATAACGACTTAATTTTGCCATTCGTGGAGACCACTAGCATTCAGGATGAACAAGTATACAATATAGTGACTGATCCTGAATTTGAAATTTCTCATGAAACATTTAAACTAGAACAAAGCAAAGACTCTGTCATACAGGAAGTTGTAGCACTCTTGAATTCGAAGTCTTTAATTAACCACAAAAAAGTGCAGGGCTTTTTCATTTGTCCAAAGACAAATTTACTAATGCACCATATTAAAAAAGGGAATTTTAAAACAATAGTGGTTCCTGAGTCATTAAAGGCAAAGGCTATGTCAATTGCCCACGCTTGTCACAACGGAATTCAGAAGACATATGAGATATTGTCCAAAAGATTCTTCTGGAAACACTGTTACTCAGATACCGTGAACTACGTATTGAGCTGCGACAGCTGCATAATGAATAAGCCATATTCAGCAAAACCAGCTCCGTTTAAATCAATGTGGCTACCTCAAAAGCCGTCAGATTTTGTTTCTTGTGACATTGTAGGACCGATTAAGGGGTGTAGGGTGTCTTAACGGTGTCGTGAACAACACAATGCAGATAACATTTCGATTGCTAATGTGCTGCACATGAATATTCCAAAGTGCTTAATTTTTTGGCAGTATGTTTTAAAAAGTTGGATTTTTTTAGGGAACTTAACACTAATTTTAAACTTATAGTAATTATTTTGTAAAACAGCAATAAAGTTAGGCCAAATAGTAAACAAATTTATAACGGAGTATCCCACTGTGCGCATCATTGTGACTTAATAAAAGCTGTTAGGACTTCAATTTCACTGTTAAAACAATGTTGAAGACTTATTCTAAGATGTATACCTGCTTTTATACCAATTAAATAAAAAAAAATATTTTTAATGCATTGCAACCTAAAACATGTAACGATTTTATTAAAAAGTTAAAGCATTATTATTTTTAAAAAATAATAATAATGGTATTTTGGTTCATACTGAGGTATACATTAGTAACTACAGTATAATGCATAATCCCGTAAAATTTTTAGACAATATCTGCATTAGTTTTGAAAATATTGTGCGCGAAAGGTCAGAAAATGCATTCAGAGATAAAAGCGTTTAAAGTTGCTTTTTTCTAATACATGAATAAAAACAAAACTGAACTTACTCAAAACATCTCTAAAATGTACGTCTCTCTTTCTTTAACAAAGTAAATGCCATTTTAATTAAAAAAACAACAAGAAAATGATTTTTTAAAAAAATTATTGCAATTGTTTCAGCTCGCAATAATATTAACGACTCTGTTCAATGTGAGACGTTAACGTCTAAAAACAAAATAACAATTTTAAAAAAGTAATTATTTGTTGTATAAATCATTAAATAGTGCATAATGAATAATTATGCTCAATTTTTAGACAATACATGCATTATATGAGAAAATATTGTGCGCGAGAGATAAAAGATGTAATTTAAAAAAAAAAGAATTAAAGTTGCTTTTTTGAAATGCATGAGATAAAATTAAAGTGAACTTACTCAAAATCCTCCTGCAACGTATGTTTTTCCTTTCATAACTGAACAAAATGTCTCTAAAGAACTTAAGCCAGCGCCAATACTTCTCATGGCAAGCACCGATCTTCTGTTTATCTCCGGAATGTTACGCTTTTCTCCAAGCATATTACAGGAAGGAAACGTAGTTTTGTTTTCACAACTCAAACAGCTGATCTGAAAATGAGATGATAGCCCACGAGTTGATTTTTCGGTAAGGGTTAAGTGGCTATGACACACATTGCAACAAGCTATTTCTGATAATTTGGACGAGAACAGTGCCAAATCTATAATTCTATAACCTTGAAAGTGATTGTCACTTTTTCTCAAATTATTCTGCAAATTTTCTTCGTTGCATTGAACTTTTTTGCTCATCGAACTTCTGTTCTCAGATTGTGCATCACTGTCTGAAAAAATCTGAGAAATTGAATTTTCCGATTTACAAACTTTCTTAAACTGATTTCCCTGAAACTTCTTCTTTTTAGGTCTTCGACCAGAAGCTCTCCTTGGAGGCATATTAATCAGCAATAAAAATCGGCAACTAAAACCAGCAACAATACGCTAAGAAGGCTAAAAACCAGAAATAATCCACTAAAGAAAGATACTCAATTTGATGTTCAGCGCTCAAAAAACCACGTTGTAAACAAACAGCGAGTAGAAGGAACGAAAAGTTGAGTAGTTTAGCTGCTACTAACTAAGTATGGTCTTTTATAATGCCAATAAAGGCTTTGCTAATAGACACATGAAGAAAAAACTCGAATCTAAAAAAGGTAAACAAACAAAAGGGGGCGTGTCAATGTCCCTTTAAATTATGATTTACGAATAGTTGCTTTAGGTTTTTAGCTATAACTTCGGAAATTTTGGGTTTTCGCAAAAAAGTTTGGTATCAAAATACTGAGCATTAATCAGGGAATAACATATATTTTTTTGGAAAAATCGAAAATTTTGAAGTTTAAGACACCCTAGACCCCTTAAAGACTGTGGACACCTTTTATCTTTTATTGACCACTTTTCAAAGCATCTTACATTATACCCGTTGAAGAATCTCTCCGCTAATACGGTCACTAAACATCTTATTAATTATATTTCACAACATGGTAGAATGGCATTTCTTCTATCAGACCTTGGGACTCAATTTAATTCCGAAGTTTTTCAAAACGTCAATAAAACGCTTGGAATAAAGCTTCAGTTTACCTCCTCACAGCATCCAGAATGCAACGCTGTATCTGAGAGAGTAAATACCGCAATTAAATCATCCATACTATGTTTACGTGATAAGGGTGTTTCGTTGCAGAATGCAGTACTAATTCACCAATCATTATACAATGGAACAGTCAATTCAAGTACTGGGTTTTCCCCTAATTTACTTCATTTTGGAAGGGAACTATCACTCTTTTTTGACACATACAGCGAACATCAAGAAATTATAAATTTAGACAAGTCACATTATGTGAAGCAATTACAAAGTGATCTTAAAGAAACATATAAAGCGGCATACAGTTCTCTTCACAGGCAACAAGTCAAGCAAAATTCGCGTCAATTACCGAATGCAAAATTGAGGATTTTTAAAGTTAATGATGTTTATTATTTAAAGTCTAAAAATGCCTTTAAACCTAAATTTACCGGACCGTTTATAATTACATGCAGGTCCAATGATGTCAATTATATGATTAGGCTTTTAAATGATTCCTCCGCTGACCCATTCAAAGTACATATTAACAGACGCAGATTAGCTCCGAATAGAAAAGAAAATTTATTACTTGAACCTCACCCTGTTCTTAGAGATAGACCCTCATCTGTCACTACAGACAGGTACTTTTTTCGTAGAAGGAAATCTTGAATTTTTTTAAATTTGTGGTAAGGTATTCTGTATTGATGTGCTGAAATCAGGGTATTTTGTTTTCTCTATGCGGGCGTAGTTAAAACATTATGCTACTCGCGAGCTGATTTTTGCAACCACTGCTACAATTGCTTTCTCCTCAAATTTTTGTTTTTTTTTCCCTCTATCTTATGTTTTGTGCTTATCTACTTATGACACAGCTAAAAGTCTGCATTTAATTTATTTAAACCACAAAAAAAAAAAAAAAACCGTTGGTGATTAACAAGCTTGATATGCTGTATTGTACATGTAACGTCACTCATGTAGATTGTCAAATTGTATGGTTCTAAGTGATTTATTTTACATCAGGTGTGTAAAAGTGTAGTTTATGCATCAGATGATTTCTTGATGGGGAAAATTGGAGTTAACTTTCCTAAGTTACATTGTTGCAAATGTCTTATATGTTATGCGTTAAATGCTATGTTTACACATATGTAAATTGTACATATGTTATTCTAGATGTTTTTAATTCTTATAGAGGCACAGTTCGTGTTTTTGAATGTTTTAAATGCAAAAATAGTAAAAAAAAAAACTTAGAAATTAATTTAAAAAAAAAAATTTTTCCGTGACTTTTGGGTGATATCTCATATTGAGATTAATACCTCACTAATACAGCGGTGTTAGGTGGTCATTTTCCCTTCGCCTCGTTTCCCTTGCATCGTCCCCCGGGCGACGGTGACCTTGGAGTCTGACCCCCTTGTGTTCCGGAGGGGTGCAGCGGTTCCGCCGCAAGTAGAAAAGAGAGGGGGAAAACATGTTGTGGGCCTGGTCCTCGCGAAACGGGAGATTTGTTAAGCGATGGAAAGCAACGCTGTGTTTCGATAATGTTTCGTTGCTTTATGAATAATTTCATTAGTTACATCGATAGCAAGTGTTCTTGCAGCAAAATTTTTGTTCTTAGAATTGAACAGGAAACTTAAAAATGTGTTTTTGACTATGATAGCTGCATTATTTTTTTTATTCCGCATTTTTATTTTTTAAGTGTTGAATTACTTCCTTTCAAAGTTTTAAACTTTGCCAGAGCCATGTTAGCCTACTGAAAAAAATTCTAGCGTTTTCCGCGAGGCTCCACGAGGAGGTATGGTTGGTCTTTGCTCTCTAGCCCCCCCCCCCATAAATTATTTACTTTTATTATCTTTAAGTTAAATTTTAACTTGTTATTTTAAAATACAGATATTATTTTGCTTTGTTAAAAAATCAATAATACTTATATTATAGAATGTCATAATAATAGAAGTCAAATAGAATGTCATAATATTTGTTTTCCATTCTATGGCGAAATGAAAAAGCAGTATTAAAACAAAAGGGAAAATATTTATCGCCCAGGCCCATTATTTCGCATTTTTTCCGAGGGGAGGAGGCAAAGGGTATAATTAACTCAAATCGTAATACATTTTTAGAAAACAGCAAAATATTTATGCATAGACATTTTAATTCTTAATCGAAAGGAGTGCCACTGCCCCTCCTAACCCTCCAAACTGACGGGCCTGGAATCGTCCCTCCCAAATTGAATCTCTGGATCCACCACTGACACACACAGACATATATATATATATATACATATCTTTATATATATACAATACGACTGTACGTTCCTAAATAGCATAAAGACTTTCGGCCCACTGAAGTGATTTTAGAGCTGTTTGCACCAATATATAGAGTGACTCATGAGGAAGGTTTAGGTATAAAATTTGTGTAAATTGGTTGAAATATAACGGAGATATAATTAACAAACCTCATATTTCAAACCATTTTCTGTTAATTTCTTTTTCTGTTATTGCCATTTTGAATTACTTTAGCCCAAAAGGCTTACCTCTGAGTTCACTCGCTCAATTTGAATATTTTCGGAAAAATAAAGAGTACTTTTGTCGGTAAATAGATGATTTTTGTTGACGAAAAACTAATGAAAATTATTTTTGCATAAAGTGGCATACATATACCCTAGGTTGTTAGATTTTCGATGTCGCTGATTTTTGATGAAATTTAAAATTTCGAAGTAACGAGGTGGGGAATCCTCCGCTCCATGTAGTTAATTGTTCTCAATATATTATTTTGAGCTTCGTACACTCTCAAAAATAGAATCCTCATTTTTAGACGATTCTTCAATCGTGAAGAAAATTTCGTCATTTATAACGATTATTTCCTCGCGCGATCACGTGATCTAAAAAAATTACTACACAAATTTGGGTAATTTGACGAAAGGTTACTCGGAGCATTTTTCACGAAGCCATTTCGTCAAATACAACCGAAGTTTCGTGAGATTTGAGCATGCGTTTCTGAGAGTGTAACTTTTCCAAACTGTGCCAAAAATCCTTATTAGTAATTTTCGGGGGAAGGAGGTGGAGAAGGTGGCACCCGTGCTAGGAATGCCACCGATATATATGTATTATATATATCTATATATATATATATATATATATAGAGAGAGAGAGAGAGAGAGAGAGAGAAAGAGAGAGACAGTAACGTCACTTGGGGATCCTCTCCGGGTGAAACCCTTTAGAGGGGAAGGTTACATCTAGAATGAGACTAAGAGTTCTTGGAAAATCCATCTATACATAGTTGAATTACATTTACTTCAGCGTATTATATAAGTGAAAATAAATGTCGTTTCCTGTAAGTTACGCCAAATAAATAAAATAAAATTTCTTCTTTTTTTTTGCTCTACTGAAAATAATATAAACTGCATCTTTATACAAAACAGCAAAGTGTTTTTCTGGGGGGGGGGGGTGGAGCGGGTTTCAACCACTATACATACAGTAGATCACCGATTATTTTGCTTTAAGGGGGGAGCCAAGGATAGGATTATGGATGAAATGCATATTGATTTTGCCGGATGTCAAGTTCCGGTATCCCTTTTCTGACGTAGCCGTACTTGAAATCTGACTCTAATGTTTGAAACCTGTAATTCTGTGCACATTTTTAAACATCTCAAAACTTCCGAACACGGAATGAATTTTTAATTTACATACACCGGCTCTGATTTTGAATATTTAAAAAAAAATCGTCGGATACCGGATATGGCATGCATTCTCGGGGCGCCCCTGTATGTGCATATATACAAGCATACATACAAACCAACTACGCAGAGCAACCACCACTAGGGGGATAGGAACTCACACCCTAGCTTTTTTTTTACGCAAGTGATTCCATCCCCCATAAAACTAATAATCTATACTTGATATCGTAGTTTATTCTCCGAACGTGCAATATTTATCTAGTAGCGTAGGATATTTTCTCAACTTGTAGTTTTTCTGGTGAAACCGAATCTACTAGATGATAAGAAAAAATAACAAATTTGTGTCACAAGCACCAAAATGAAAATAATGCAGTCCAAAAAGAAGCATTTTCTGTACAATAGGTATTTTATAGTAATATTTTCTGCGAAAGTAAGAAATTTCGCTAACTTTTAAAAATCAAATAATATTTATTATGTTGCCTTGAAAATTGTTATAAAAGTAAAATGTACATAATTATTTTTGTAAAAATGTTCTCTTTAATTAAAAAATAAAAACTGTTTAAGTTGCATATCCTATGCATATAGGTTGTTTAGCATGCTGTTGAGAAAAAACCCCACAAAAAATTGCATTTAAAGTTGCTTCCCTTTTAGATTTCAAAGGATTTACAGCTCCGGTTTGAAAGCCCTTCAAAGAGCAACAAACACGCTGACACCAATCTGCGCCTTCTTTCAACTGTCGATCAAAATCACTCACGTCCACCGCAACCTTTTAAAGCCAACAACACCACCAAACAATACTTCTGGGGGAGAAAGTCAGGGCATTGCAGGAAAGCATTCGGGGAAAATTCAGGCGCTCGTCTTCTACCAAATAGGACCATTCTACCTCGGACGAGATATCTCGTCCTCAACCATATGAGTAACCTCCATCTTGGACGAGATATCTCGTCCTCAACTGCAGGGTGGTTAAGCCACTTTTTTTTTCTTCTTTTTTTATATACACATGCAGATTTGAAGTGATACATCTTTATTCATAATTTAACAACAACATACGACCGGTAAGGTTTCGCAACCAAGATGGACGCCCGATTCTTATTGAGCGCTTGACAATTACGGTTAGTTAACCCTTTATCTACTGACGGTACTTATAAGTACCATTCTCTATAAATTCCATCCGAGCAACCAGTTTTACCAATATTCAGATGGTACTTTGCCGGGACAGTCTTTAAATTCCCCTTTTTCAGGATACATATCAGCAAGGGTTCTATAAAGAGTATTTTAGCGAGAAAAGGAGCATAGATAGTTTTGAAACCGATGCTGCGTTTTGAACTTCCATTTTGTTCAGATTGCTCCCTTAGCGTTTCGCTTCAGAAAAGTAGTAAAACTCAAGAATCAAGTCACTGATTTTTTTAATGTATTAGTTAAGAACTTAGAAAACTATTTGACGAAATATTTTGATTAAAAAGTGCATGGAAATAATTTTACAGGGTAAATACTCTGTGGCACATATTAGCTGCAAAGAAATAAGAGTTCACGAGTTATGCACTTTTGTCAAATTTTATAAGTTTCGTCATAAAGATATGATTTTTTAAACGTAAGTTAAAAATAATCATATTTTTTAAGATGTTTGGCAATAAACTTAGTTATTTAAAGTTGCCTATTGTCTGTTTCTTCATGGAAATGTAAAATTCTGTGAAAAAAAAATTAACAGAGAATTCCACTGGCGATCCGTTAAGTTGATGCATATAAATAAGAATATGAAGTTAGTTCATAGTTTTTTTTTTTTTTTAAGATAACGAAAACTGATATACAATATTTTACTTATATCTAGGATTAACCGTCAAGCAGCCAAAAAGTGCATTTTCAGAAATTGATACAAGAAATTCCATCTAGAGCTGTACGACCCTACTCTCCGGTGTACCAACATCAAACTTGTAAATCCGTTATTTTTCTCGCTTTCTGTTTTGTGTATAAAAAACGCAAAATGAAAGTTTAACAAAGTTTTTTCCAGAGTATAAAAATCACACTACTGATTCGGTGAAATATAGAAATAAAAATAGAAAAAACGGTATTTTTACGGTACCCATTAAGCCTAATAATAATAAATACAATTATTGTGGGGCGAAATGTTTTGCTTTCTTATTCATTTTTTTTTTTAATGTTATGTTTTTTCATTTATTTTTTTATCTTAAAATGTCCTTATAGCTGGCGCTGTAGCATATTTTTATAAAAATATTGTGCCTACATCGAGTTAAATGGGCGGACTTAGGGTTAGCGGACCCCCCTAACGCTATATTAAGTATTTTTCTCATTTCTGAAAAAGTTTTACTCCGGACGTCAAAATTCGCAAGACAAAGATAAAAAGCTTTCCTTGGTGCTTCATATGCAAAAAACCGCTTGAGGATACTCCAATAAATAACGCAGGAGATGTGGAAAACCCGCTCCGTAGACATAACATGGGAGACGATGATTGATCGTGCCGCTCTCTACTTCATTGGATGTTGCTGATCACGTGGGTAAACAGCCGCCATGTTAGCGCTATAAAATTAGTGAATCTACGGTACTTTCGGGTACAGAAAAGCGCATGAGGACAATGGCGAACGGCCAACACCCCCTGAACTAGAAAGCCTCCGGACTGAAACTATTGCGCAACACTAGCGTCTAGGGAGAAACCCGAATGCACTTTTGCTCCTCACCTGACGTCACAGGTCACATGATCTTCGAATCACGTGATCTCGTCGTCTGCTTCAAAACAGAGCTCAGGCTCTTGAAATCCGCGAAGTCGGCGGGAACTCCGACCTTTAACATAATTAAAAGACACATTTTTTTTTCTCGATAATTTCAGTGGAATCCCTTATAATTTTCTTACAGTTGGTTGTCGTTATGCATGTTGCAAATCCGTTGCATGACTGAAAAGAAGCAAGATTTCAGATCAACTTACCAATGAAATTTTCACCTTCAACCATCATTCAGCAACAAACGCTTTTTAAGGAATTATGTTGCGTTATTTAATGCATTTTTGATATTATAAGATTATATAAAAAGTGTATCATTTTGAATGCTTAGAAAGTCAATTTAACTTCATGTATTAATATTATTATTATTATTATTATTATTGTTTATGTGAAAAGTTAAAAAATCATTGCGTTTAAAATTTTATTGAGAGAGAAAATCTGTGGTTTTACTTATTTTTTCATTTAAACTTAATTTTTGTTAAAGATCCAAACAAATGATTTTCGATCATCTAATGTTCAACAATTTGAAGCAGCAAACACAAGATTATGCTCTTAATTTAAAGAAAGTCCCCAGAAGAGTTGTAGCAAGTCTTTTTGTATGGATCAACTTCTGAATACCTGTATGACAGCGAGAGGCGGTCCTACTATTATTTTAACAATTTCTCTGTCGGTGCTTTTCAGTTTATACATTCGGGGATGGACTGGGACTCCTACGAAGGTGGTGGACCAGCTAACCAAAGGGCGGAACTTTTACTATAAAAAATTACTAAAAAAAGTTTGTATAATCATAAAAGTGGTAATAATGAAATTAAAAACAACACACACACACACACATAATATATATATATATAGGACGATATCTACGTGACACATGAGGTTTTAATGCCTCCTTTGGAAAACTTTGACTCCAATTATCAGTAAATCAGTCATAGAAGAACAACCCCACTACTTCAGGCTTGGAAACATAGCTTCATGGCATAACCTAGTTTGTTTTGCATGAAATGGTTATGCTGCAGTATTGGAAATTTTGTTTTAACTGAAAAATAGAGGCGATTATTCTAATTTATGCAGTAAACTTCTAATTGAATGCACAAAGTAGACTTTTGATTTGAAATATTTGATGCTTAATGTAAAAATAATATCGCCTGCCATTCTCACTCAGATACAGTAGGTTTTTTTTTTTTTTTTTTTTTTTTTTTTTTTTTTTTTTTTAAAGCAACACTAACACTTTAATTGCTACGTATTACTTTTTCTCACCTTTTCAAAAAAAAAAAAAACGAAATATTATTAGCAGTGGTGTAGTCCTGAAAAAAAGTTTTTTTTTTTGGGGGGGGGGACGCTTATGAAAAACATTTGAAATTAAAAGTGGAGGGACGCTTAATTATGTTAAAATGTAAAAAGTTTGGGGGGACGCTTTTATTAAAATAAAAAGGTAGGGGACGCTGTCCCCCTGCGTCCCCCTCGACTACACCACTAATTATTAGGATAGTTATATATAAAGATTATTTTTACATAACTGAAGCAGAATTAGTGACCTCTTTTCTTAAAATACTGGTGGTGAGGGGAGAAGGAGAGGGACTGTAATTCCCCCTGCATTACGGCAATAGCACCCAACTCCCCTTAAAATATGCAGCCAGCAACGTCTATGCGTCACTAATTAACAATCACGAATTTTCATTTCAGTCAAACTAATTGGTTCACATATGAAGAGTCCACTGGAAAAACGACCTAACTCACATACTACTTGATGAACTTTGCTTTATGTTTTATTCATTCATTTATAACATAAATGTCAATTTTAACCATTCGAGTCTACTTTCTGTAACACCCAAATTTAAATTTATAATACATAATTTATAATAAGACATAAAGCAAGCTTCATAAAGTCGTGTATGTGATTTAGGTCGTTTTTGCAGTGGACCCTCCACATATTTCAATAAACAAAAATATCAACAAAATATTTGAAGATCCTGGGGAAAACACACACTCACATCTTTTGCAGTGCAGCATTTAATTTATAAGTAAGCAATCCGTATAATGTGGGTTATCCTGTTTGATATTCTGACATTGATCCACAAACCTCAGGCATCTCACATCATATTAGCCTATTATTAATATTATTATTACTTCAGCTTCTCTAAAATCTCAAGTAGGCATTTGGTTCAGAAAAGAATCCCTATTTAGAAGCAGATGTAGTTACATTGTCTTAGTTTTAAAGTTTAGATTTAATTCCGTGAATGAAAATGTAAAAAAATAATTCAATATAATTAAAACATTTAACATGTGGTTAACATTGTACTATTGTGTTTGTTGTTAACATATTTTTTATGAGTACGAGAGCGGGGACTAGTATACGGACACTTTATATTAAAAGCATTGTTTATATTTCATATAACAATTGAAGTATTAACATTTAAATTTGATTTATTAAAAATTAATCAGTGAAAGGTTCAAATACTGAATTTAGGAAAGTCAGTCAAACAGTTTTTTTATAAAAATATTTCACTGGGAAAACTAAAATTCCTTGCAGTCAATATGCAGCAATATATTTAGATGAAATAATTTTCTGGATAAATATAACTAACCCGTATTTACTAAATAGCTTTGAAATATAAACATAAAATATTAAAAAATATATTTAAAAGGCTAATTACTTAATTAATAAGGGTCATTAGGTTGAAACTATTAATTTAGCATATTAATTGATCTGAATTACAAATTTTTTAAAAAGAAAGAAATGGAAAGAAAGAAGGAAAGAAATGAAAGACATATTCATTTATTTAAATTTTGATTTATATTATGAAAAAACTTATATTTGCAACATAAACGTTACATATTGCAATGGGAAGTGAATAAATACCATTTAAAATATGATCCTATTTAATGTTATGATGAATAATCATGTAACAGTAAAATGAAGAAACTCATCATGCAAGAACCAAGTAAGAAGTCCAAGAAAATAATTAATCAATTAATTGATTAAAACACGCTATTTATTCTCAATTTGACTTATAAGCAATTCAAAGAATCTTTCGTCTGTGCTTTAGTACATATGGCATTTTGGCATAATACATTTTTTAAATGAAAAATACTAAGAAACTCGAAGAAAGTGATACCAGAAATTGTACGAAATGCAATCGCCCGTCTAATATGTTGTTGGGTTTTTATGAAGTACACCGATTAGGGTATTTAACACTAATTACAAAGTTTTGTAGTGCTAAAACGTTTTTCTTTCCAGACCGCAAGACTTAGAAAGAAAATTTTAAAACTAGAACATTGTTCTCGTATGCTTTGTATTGGCAAAGAAATTCTTCAACAAAAAAAGAATCATATGTAAAATAATTCTTGTGAAATATTAAATTTGTATAATTTATTTTAAAAATAATAATAATAACAAATTTCAGGCAAATTTTTAATTTTTGATAAAAATCATGATTTTTTTTAATAATTTAAATCAGTGATTCAAAACACTTGATTTAAATCTCAAAACCCTGTAATTCTAATTGTGTGAAATAAATACATACATTAACTTAACTTATAAGATAGTTGCGATAAAAAATATGTCACTTTTTGGTTATCAATATAAATAAATAATAATGGAACCAATAGGTTAAATTATATTAAAATTAGATACAATCTTAAAATAAAATTAGCTAAAATCAGATATAAACCAAGTCAAATTAGTCTGTTTTGCGCGAAGTCCAGATTTTGAAACAAAATAAAAACAAATAATACTCAAAATAAAGTACTCGAGCAAAGTTCCACCTAATAGAAAAGTGTAGAAACACCTTATTGACCTCACTGTATCATTGCTAAGGCATATAAGAAATTTTTAAAATTAAATGAAATTCAATTTTGGAATAATAACTATTTTTTCAATTAGTTATTATTATTACCAATGGAAGTGTCATGTCACTTCCCACATTCAAAAAATATAACAAATGTTCAAATAATTTATTTCAATCAGTTTTTTCTACTTGAGGCTCTATGCTTCTGTAGAGGATACAATAGAAAAAAAATTCATAAGTAACACAAAAATATTTTCCTATACTAATAAAAAGTGTTTTTTAAAGTAGTATAGGAAAGCAATATTTTTTTATTATCAATTTTTACTATAGAACTTAATTTATTCGTTCTCAAATGTGTGCTCTATAAGTGGACTCTTCAGTGGACGTTATTTGATGGCTTGATTGCAAAAACACGCTGATTAATAATGTGAGTTGATCGCCAGCGCAGCAGAAGCAATAGATTTTGGCCTACGGAGAGACGGGAAACTTAGTTCCGATTTCGGCCTGAGAAGGGAATCGCTTCTCCGTTAGCTCGCGCGTGGAAAAATTCAGCGCGCGCATCTGGGTTCAATACGTCATCGAGGTGAGGAGCAGAGTGCCTCCATGGTTTCTCCCTAGACGCTAGTTTACGCAACGTCCGTAGGCCGATTTTCACCCCGCTCGTCAGCCGATAACATTCGTAAATGGGACATTACTGGATTTCGGCAGGAAATCTTTGCATAAAAACAAAAGGATGCCATCAGAAATAGCAGAATGAGCTCAACACATTTATATACTTACTCAGTTTGGAAAAAAAAGTTAATATTTCCACTTCGAAAATAATTTTTCTGCATTCAGATAATTAACCTCTACTTTTCACGAAACATGATTACTACAATATAACTGCAATTTTAAACATTTTATAGGTGTTATTTTTGATACATAGATGCTTATCAAGATATATTGAAGGATTATATTTTATTTAAGCTTAATATTTTAACACTAATGTTTGTTCATTTTCATAAAAGAAAAAAATCCATTTTCATATAGTTTTTAATGATATTCCTGAAACTTATGAAGTTATTAATGTCACACTTGTGTGATAAATGCAAATCTTGACTAAGGTTGTTTAGATACTAAAACTTTAAAAATCAAATTGAAATGAAGTAATAAATTGAGGCAAAATATTTAAAAGCAAGCAATAACGGAAAGCTTTCTGCAGATTTTGAATTTTTAATGTAAAACTTATTTTCTAGGAGCCTGGTCACTTCTGAACAACGCTATACGACCACTTGAGAATACTCTTGTACGCCACATTCGTAAAAGAAACCAACAAAAGTGACGAAAAAGTATTTACATAGTGTTCTTATCAGGCTCCCACAATTACGTTTTCTATTCCGGTGGTCTTTTATGACTGTGTGATTGGACATTGCAAACGGGCTATTGAAAATAAAAGCTTTTGTCCAGTGGACATTTTATGACTCACTCATCTCAGAATTCTAGAAATTAGGAAGATTACCTTTTACTGGAAAATAAAAGATGTTTTAAGGGCATCTTTGTGTTACTCCAGGATCTTTCCTTCTGCGAAGGCTACAAAAAAAAAAAAAAAAACTGTGTGATGAGTAAAAGAAATGTTTTAAACTATTGAAAATCGGAATTACGTTCTTCATTCTGATGCGAAGTTCAAGTTAAAAATTAATGATTTACAAAAAAGCAAAAAAACGGAACAACAGGGGTAAATAATTTCCAACACTAAATTATTAAGCTATTTTTTTTTTTTTTTGGAAAAGAACTAAAAAAGAAGTCAAAAATAAATTGAACAGAATTAAATCCATTAATAAAAGGTCTGTACAGAATCTTTTCCTTATTTCCTTGTAAGATATAGTTATGCATGAATCGAAAAAAGTGGCAAATCGTGTTATCAAAAACACAAATAACATTTAATAAAACAAATAAACATATCAAATATACATTACAAATATAAGATTACACTTGGATCGCGAAAATCCATTTTCTATTCTCTTCATATTTTAAACAATGTATAATCTAACGTGCTAATTAAAAGAAACAAATTAAAGTTATTATTCTTAACAGAAATATATTTTTCGCTCGTGAGAAATATTAACAGATATAAACCTCAAACTTTTTAAACTGAGAAGTTTTTTAAAGAAAAGTTGATGCATTGTTTTTTTTTATTTTTGTACGTGCTACGTTTGAGTAATTCATAAATTTCCCCCGAAATATAAGAAGTTTCAGACATTGAAAAAGCTTTGATACTGGAATCTTTTATTAATTAATGTGTCACAGTTTTTCAATGCATTTGTCACAAAATGGAACACCTCAATGTACCCCTTTCCCTGTCAAATGTCACGCTATATTACATAAGCATATTTATTTGTAGTTCAGAAACAAAGCACTACGTTATACATCTCATCTCCAATTTTATCTTGAACTTTTAATGACATTTCTGAGCATAACAATAATAATGATTATGTGTGTGCTTAATTTGTATAACATGAGATTAAGGTTTACAAGGAAAAAAAAAGTAATTAATATATAATGTTAAAAACATTAATCTTTCGAATTTTGGAGAAATTAACGCTCTATTTTGTCTTAAAGTGTAAATGCCCAAGATTTTCTTTCAAATTTAACTTTAACTTGAAGCTATTTTAAACCTTTATCAGCATCGATGCTTTCGCCACAAAATAAAGTCAATGAGAACACAAGAACACAAAACAGAAAACAAAAATCATAAGTAACACAAAAATATTTTCCTGTTCTAATAAAAGTGTTCTTTACAGTATAGGAAAGCAAAGATTATTTATTATCAATTTTTAGTAATAATTTAGAATAGTTTAATTTAGAATTAATTTTTATTTGTTCTGAAATGTGTGCTCTACAAGTGGACTCTTTAGTGGACGTTATTTGATGGCATGATTGCAGAAACAAGCTGATTAATAATGTGAGTTGATCGCCAGCGCAGCAGAAGCAGTAGATTTCGGCCTCCGATTTCGGGCTACGGAGAGAAGGGAATCGCTTCTCCGAGAGGCAGTCCAGAGGCTTTCTAGTTCAGGGGGTGTTGGAACGGCACACTATCTATTCTAGCCACTGTAGTCTACGGCCGTTTAACATGTGCATCTCCGTTCTTATTTTTGTTTTATGATTCTTAGAGTTTTTTTTCCCTTGGATGCATGAAATATTGCATTCGCAGGTTGACAATTTTTCGAGTAATTTCTTGGTCATATATTGCTTTAAAAAAATACAAGATCTTTTTTTTTGTTTTTGTGTTTTTAACAGCTTTAATTCCAACTCTTCCACACAATTATGCAATTAGCAAAAGTGAACACTTATTTTTTGAACAATATAAATAGATTTGACTACAGGCGTTAAAATTCCAGTTGTGATCTTAACAATTCTGTTTAAACAAATATTTAAAATATTGTCGATGTCTATCAATGTCGTATCTTCATGATTGTTTATCGAATTTAAAAAGGGCAGCATTTTAAGATGAGCAACTGTTGCTCTTATACTCAACAAGAATGTCAATAAAAATTAAAGTTCAGTATTAAATCTATCATGATTAATGCAGGTTGTGTATGCTCCTTAAAAACTTCTTAATTTTTTGCTCATGGTATATTTTTGTCATCAATAAACCACAAAATTGTGTAATCTATCAAACATTTTATTCTCATTCCAAGCATTATGAATTTGAGAGAGTTGAGTGTATTGTATTTATATATATTAATTATCTTATATTTAATATTATTACGATAAAAAAACTTCTGCACACAACCACTAGTTAGTTTTTACAATAATTAAAATAAATCACGTTTTACTATGTTCTTTTTAATGAACATGTTGCTTTCGTATCATTTTTTAAAAAGAAAACCCTCTCGTCTCTTACATTTCATTGTAGTACTAATTAGAGATTTATTTAAAGTCCAGTTTTTAAAAGTTTAGATAATATGGACGTTTAATAAAGTATCGGGCTTCACTGGGTTTGTTGATTTAAATCAAGTGAATCAATTCAATTCCTAAGAAAAAAAAATATCAATCATTTTTAATTTTTTTTCTTAGGAATTGATTTAGTGTTAAAAAGTGTTGTTCAAAAAATAAGTTGGATTTACAACCTCTATTTCAAGCAAAACTTCATAGGTCCCTCTGTTCAGTGTGTGCATAATGTAACATATTTCATATCTTTAGAACTAATTATTGCAATTATTATCTTAAAATATTGCTCTTACTCTTCACATATCTTAACATCAAAGCATAATTCATTGAAACATTCATATTGCAGCTCATAGTAATGGTCCATTTTTATGTGTTTTTAGTTTTAATAATAGTGCCACAAATAAATAATTCAGAATGATAGTGCTTAAAACGAAGTTGTTTAGAATTTAGAATATGTAACCTTAAAGATGTTTCATCCATGTCCTGTAATAGCTTAAAGTTATCTTTTCCTTGTAAATATTTTTTCATCTTAAAAACTGTAAATAAAGATATTTGTTTAAAACAGAAATTTTCAGTTTTTAATAATGGAGTGAGCAGGCGATTTTACTAAATGGGTAAGTTAAAAATTTTAAGTTATTTCAGTAAGCAGAAAAATGATTAAAGTACACTCAATGTAAAATTAACTGCACACAATTTTTTTATTTTTTTTTTTTCAGCTTTCAACAACAAAAGAATTCAGATCAAAATTGTTAATTTTTTATTTACTTAGAAGGTATTATTATTCTTTGTAGGGTTTAATTTCACTTGACTCATGCATTTATATTAATAATTTGTTTATCTTTATTATTAGTATTAAAAAAATATTTTCTGCAGTGAAAATACCTTAAAATGTGTTTTTACGTGTCATATTATTTTTATGTCTCGCATAACAAATATCCGAAGTTTTTTAAGATCTGTTAAAAAAGAAAATAATAAATCCGATTTAAAACCACTCCCACACGCCCCACTTTTTTTTTAATTAAAAGAAGAATTCGGACCCTGGCTTGAAGGCATTTATTGGTACGTAAAATGAATGTTTATATCAATACAAGTACATGTATTTCAAAAAAAAAAAAATATATTAAGCTTTGTTTTATTAATGAAGGAAGTTCTTTTATTCCATAAATTTTATGCTATCTTTGAATTATATTTTTTCTTTTCAGTTTATTAACGAAAACGATCATTATGGACAAAATCCTATTTATGTAATGGATATATTCGTATAAAATTAAAGAATTAATATAAAAGACTAATTCGTTTTTATACTGGAAAAGTTATCGATTTTAAGGCTAAAAATAATTAACTCTAGTGCGATTCGATGCATAATGATGAAGTTGGCTAGCAGGTGATAATATTTTAACAATCGACTCACTCATAATTCCCTTTTATTATTATTATTACATGGTTTTATTTAACTTGACTTGTGGCGGAATTTTGTAAGGCGGTTTTCGACAACTATTACTGCATAAATTATCTTCAAATTTTGCACACAAGCTTATCTACGATGACAATACAATAATCCATCCATTTTATAATTTATTATAACGTTAATTAGGGAAAAAAATTAATAACTTTGGCTCTGAGGAAATGATCAGCATTATCATTTGTCGTTTGGCAACAATAGTTTTGTTTGGATAATGCAACTATAGCGCCCTTTACACATACGTTCTTAACCGCGCGACTGATCGTGGCGCATCCAACCACGCTCAAGAACGCAAGTAAAACCGTGGCGTTCAAGAATGTGTCGAAAAATGCACCACATTCTTAACCGCGCGCAAGATCGCGTTCAGATGCGGGGCGTTCATTGAAGCTCCCTACAGAGTGACGTGCGGAATTTCGGAACTAACAACGTTCCTCGTTCCAAGCTATGATTTATGAAAAAAAAAAAAAATGATCAATGTTCTCCAGAAAAGTCATTTTTTCAAATCGTACTATTGCTGCGGCATTATGTATTGCAGCAATTACTTAAGTGGTGAAAAGAAACCGAAACGACGTATTTGGGTGAAAAAAAGCAGAGGAAAATATAATCGCATATCTTTGCTGCATAAACGCGTAAATATTGTAAATAATGCATCAAATAAAGTATTCTTACTTGTTCTGGATGTTCCCCTTCAATCGGTGTACAAGAATGAATATATTCGTTAGTACTCGTACTTTCTTTGCATTTAATTTTCATTCATACCGACTTCCACTTCGGCAGATCATCGCTTGTTAAATTACTGATGCTTTCACATGGAGTTTCTTGGTCTTTTGTAAAGAGCACACTGCGTTTACTCTCAGATATTTTTCTTAATTCTTTCCTAAACGCACTACGCATACTTTGAATTTTTTTTAACTGCGAACTCGCGATTCGCTTCCGAGAAAGCCGTTTTGCATAAAGATACTAGTTTGTAGTAAACCACATCTTTTATTTGTTGCTATATTCCTTGCTTTTTATCTTCCAAAGGTACGGCGATTCCTTATATAGAGCTAAGAACTCGCATAAAAGCTCTCTGATCATCAAAAATCCTCCATACCTAGTTTATTCGTTGATCAATTTAACTCGAAATGCTATAAAATAAAGTTAAACAAAAAGAATAATTGTTTTTATCTAGTTGAATCGTTCTGCTTTTGAAAGGACAAAACAATTTTAGTCTAAAAAAATCTAGCAATGATAATTTCATACATAAGTTTGTCGTCTGCTGCACTAGAAATGCATATAACATAAGTTGCTTCCAATCTGCAAAGAAACAAATTTAACATTGTCTGTATTAAACTTCAATCAACCATAGTGAAAAAAATCAAATATTTGAAACGAAAATTCTATTAAACAAAGAATGCTTTCATCATTTTTTTTTTCATTTATAGTTTTTAAAAGTAACGTCAGGGCCCGACTTAGAATAATTGGGGCCCTCGGCAAAAACTTATTTGGGGCCCCCTCTGCTTCACTTTTAAAAAGTTCATGAAAGAAGGAAACGCAATATAAACTTTCTATTTGATTTGGGGGCCCCTCAGATGTGGGGCCCTGGGCAGCTGCCCCGTATGCCCCTGCCTTAATCAGGCCCTGAGTAACGTATGCACATTTTCTTTTCAATGGTTAGATAATTTTAATTCTTTGTGTAGTAACATTCTAACACAAAATAAAATGTAATTCATAAAAGAAAAATTTCAGACACAAAACCGAGCAAAAGGCATTTTTTATTACAGAAGCCACAGGCTGCAGAATTGTCCAATCCTCCCACTTTGATGCGCGGTTAAGAACGTGTATGTAAAATGCATCATTTCTTGGAGCGCGATCATGAGCGCGCATCTGAGTGTCATTCTTAACCGCGCTCTTGAGCGTCCTAAAATTGCATTTACACGCACGCTCTTGACCGCGGATCTGAATGGCTCGCCGTCCGGACCACGGTTAAGAACGTGTGTGTAAAGGCCGCTTATGTTTTGTTTGTTACATGGTTTTATTTAACTTGACTTGTCCCGTAACTTTGTTACGCGGTTTTCGACCACTATTACTGCGTAAATGATCTTCAAACTTTGCACATAAGCTTATCGTCGATGACAATGCAATAATCCATCCATTTTATAATTTATTATAACGTTCATTAGGAAGAAAAATAATAATTTTGGCTCTGAGGAAATGATCAGAATTATCATTTGTCATTTGGCAACAATAGTTTTGTTTGCATAATGCAACGATGTTCTGAATTTAAATAAAACCATGTAACTTAAAACATTTTTGGCGATTTAATATTATAAATGTGAACGCATTTCAAATATTTGGGCAAAAAAGGAATGCAATAAAAATATTTTTTTTAAAGGTTGAGAATTATTTTAAAACTTCTTTGTGCATAACAAGGTTTTAATAACAAAATCAATTTCCACTCAGGGTATAAATTAAAGGAGGAAAAAAAAAACCTCATATTTATCAATAAGAAGTTAGCAAGAAATTGCAATCAAGAAGCAAAATATACTACTTTGTTACAGCAGACATAGGAAGACAATTGACGTTTAGCACCAAGATGGCGGACGATCCGTCATGTCGCTACTTAAGCTGCGATTCGCTACTAGACCCACAATGTATGTACAATCACAAATATTAAATACAAAATTATTTTCGAACTTTACTCAACGGCGCAGTGCGCCTGCAACTCTAATCTAATAGTACTAACAGTAGCACCCACTAAAATCGTTCAGAACATAACACTTCTGAAGTGAAGCGCCAGACTGTGAAGTTCTGACTTCACAAGTGAAGTTCAGAACTTCACAGTCTGGCGCAGAACTTCACAGACAAACGCAATCTATTTGTATCTCGATCGATATAATGTTAACAACGAATATTAACGTTATTTCGCCAAACGCTGTCAACTTGGGACCAATTTTGTGATCAATCCCTTCTCTTGTAATTCTCAAAAAAAAAAAAAAAATAATTAATAAATAAATAAATAAATAAAATAAAATAAAAATAAAATATTTTTTATAAAAAAACAGAACCGACTTCAAATCATAAATTGCGCTAAAAAGTGAAAAATAAATTCATTCTTTAAACAACATCGATGTGACTTTTAAACATAGTTTTAGAAGTCGGTGCAAAACTAGGATAGATAAAATCTTTTGTAATCATGAATCCAATTACAAATATATTTATTTTCGCAGAATTAGCAACAGTTCCAATATGAAATAGGAAGTGGTATAATGGTAATTAGACTCATAATTTTGCACCGACTTCTAAAACTATGTTTAAAAGTCACATCAATAATGTTTAAAGAATGAATTTATTTTTCACTTTTTAGCGCAATTTATGATTTGAAGTCGGTTCTGTTTTTTTTATAAAAATTATTTTATTTTATTCTTTTTAGTGTAAATGCATTTTTTATATAAATACTGTATTTAAAAAAAAATCCATATCAAAGGGCAAAACTTCTTTGAATCAATGGCACTAAAAACTAATCATCTGTGTGATAAATTCCCCTTTGGAGTCGATTTTAGCAAACAAACAGATTGGATTAATTTTCGCCTTCAGTAAAACTCTTGCTGTAATTTCTTTTAATATTATAGCCCATGACAACAAACATGTTTTCAACAATGACTTTTATATTTATTAATAGATTTTCCAACAAAGAAAAATCAAGCCAAGCCTTTCCAATTAAAATAAAAAATACTCATTTTTAACTCGTAACGCTTTTTCTAAAAAACGAATGTAGTTAAATTGATTTGCAATATTTGAATTAGACGACCCTTTATCGATTAAAGAAAAAATCATCAAAATCGGTTCATTTAGTCAAAAGTTATGGATGAAAAAACAAAAAACATACTACATTTCTGCCCATTACTTTTGTTCTGTTTATCGAATATGATCAAACGAAGGTACGGGACCTATGGGAAACCACCCTCGAGCAATTGGAAAAAAAAATCATGAAAATCGTTTCATCCAGTAAGAAGTTATGAGTGGACAAAAAAAAAAAAAGACATACATACAGTATGAATGTATAACCTCCTTCCTTTTGTAAAGTCGGTTAATAAAATAAAAGAAAGAAAGAGCTCTGTGGAAGTTGTTTATTTGCCAATGTAGTGTCAATGCAGAGAAAACAAACTGTTGCCCAACTGTTTTTTTTTCTCTTATTTTTTTTCAACTACTACAAGCTAATGAAGATACATTAAAAACCATTTTGAGAGGAGTGAAACTTAGGATTTATGAGAGTTAACATGGGAGACGGATAACCTAAAATTTTAATTAAATTTACCATGTACAGTAAAACCTGTAAAGTCGACCGCCTTTGTAACCGCCGTATTCACCGTCAACTCTAACCTCATGGTTTGACGCGAAACCGGTCTCCAACCTGAAGTTACCGCGGATTTCCTATTCACCATCAACTTTGACTACGCGCAAACAGGTTCCCGAAACCATGCCAGGTCGAGTAACTCAACCAAGCTCCAGAGCAAAGTTAAGGTTTGAGCGCATGCTCAGTACATGTAAACATTAGCAATGGCGGACTGGATGTTGCGATAATTGGAATATGTTGAGATTTTAGAGCTTTCTTCGCTTTACACGATCTTGAATTTCTGAAGAAGCCTTACAAAAATACAACTTTAGAGTTGTTTTAATTTTATTAACTAGTATTGTTCAATGATTTCTTTGTCACTTTTGTGTGTTTCCGATAATGTTTTTCTCTCGGGAGCTATTACTTCATTAAAGATTTTGAAACTTTATCATGATTCCTAATTGAACAGAAATACCAAACAATGGGGGGTAATATATCTTTAGTATTTTTATTTAATTATTTATTTTTCTCTCTCCTTGTTGCTTTTTGATATAATTTTATTCTACTTTAAAGTGTACATGTATATACTGAACTTTTAACATGCGTCCTGATTTTTTTTGCCAAGGTTACTTCTGGGCCTGCGAAGTTCATGTGGAATATTTTGATTTATGTATGTCGAATAAAATAAACTTGTTGACCTTTACCATGTGTTTTATGTCATTGGCCAATTTACATTTGCTTGTACATTCTTTTCTTTTTTTTTTTAATTTAACAAAGGTTTTGAATATGTGAAAAGCTTCTTTAAAAAAAAAAAAAGACATATGAAATGAATCCATAATGCTAATGGCAGTTTTGTGTTTAAAGGTAAACTGCAAGGTTTTTGAAAAAGTCAAATTATTCGTCATATGTATTTGTATTAATGAATTCATATTTGCATTAGAAAAAGGGTTCTTGTTAACCCCAAATCACATAATTTTGAATTGCCGTTTCATGCAGTTGTAAGACTTAAACCAAATTTTTACTGTACTTTGCCAATACGAAGTGATTGTAAGAATAAAGTATTTACAATAGTTATAATTGAAATCAAATGCATTTTTTAAATACTCGTATGAATTTAATGCAAATCCATAGCCAGATTTTTTTTTTGGGGGGGGGAGGGGAAAGGCTTTGAAACACTTATGTTGAGGAAAGTTTCAGGGAGGAATATATGCTACATAGCGAAAATTTGGGGGGGGGGGGGCGGGGGGGTTCGTGGGCATCCCTGGTTACAGCCTAGATTTAATGAAACAATATTCAAATAAAAATTTATAAGATACAATAATACACTACTGCTTGGTTCATAATGATACATTTCTATATTATATATATATCGTTTGTGAATGGTACCTTTCTAATGTCAGAAAGAGATATATTACAATGATAAAATTAGTTATAATTTCCTATTCGCTAAATATATATATATTTTCATTTTCCGAGAAAAATTTTATTGGATTCTTTACTTTTCAATATTTTTAAATTTTTTCCACGAGTGCTAGAAGTAATACCTTCTCAAACGGGCTAAAATCCACTCGTGTTTTATTCATTGCTATACCGCAGAGAACGGGAAATTTAAAAAACGGGAAACGAAATGTACACTGCGCGGCGAAAAAGCATGAAGAAAATCATGTGATAGTTTTGACCAATAACGGGCCTGCGTACGTTCCCACATGGCGTCGAGTTGACTAACTTCGTGGTTGGAAAACCCCAGGTTGATTTCCCTCCGTGAATACCGATTTTTAACTTCGCAGCGCTGAGCCCCAACTCCGAGTTAACGGATCTCGTGGTTTCACGCGTGGAGTTAGGTTGACGGTGAATATGGCGGTAAGTGGACCACCTGTCTAAGTTTACCCCTTTTGTCAGGAACGGAATGAGCCCTCCACCCTCTAACTCACCCTCTATAAGTTGACCACTAAAGTGCTGCAGCACAAGTATGGTCAACTTACAAAAGTTTCACTGTATTTGCAACAGAGGAATTGGAGAGGTGAGCTTAATTTAATTTATTTTCTTTTTAAACTTGTCCTCACCAAGCTATGTGTACAACACACATGAAAATCGTGAAAAACGCATCGCTATCAAAAAACAATCTCATAACGTACAGACAGACACGCACACACAAACACAGATAGACACTTTCCACTAATGTGCAAATTCGTCAATATGCGGAAATCCAAAATTTTCACAAATCCGATATTTTGTTCTATATATTTTGGATGTGGAAGCAGCCTCCACCAACACCCCCCCCCCACCCCCCACCCCCCACACACACACTCACACACACACAAAATCGGTGGCACCGTTGCCATGGCCACAGGGCTCGTAGGTCAAATGGGCCCGCAGATCTGCATTAAGAGTAAGGAAGGGGGAAGAAATTTGTATTTTTTTTCAATTGGCGTCAGCAAAGTAGCATTATTAAATATGATACCTTTGCTAGAAGTAGAAGAGATTTAATGAGTGTTGTGTTAACCTTTTGATTACTGGAAAAATAAAATGCTTGATGCTTTAAAGCAGAAAGAAGAGCGCAAATAAAATGAGAGCAATATTGAATAAAGTTAAGTATTTTAGCTATTACATGTTAAATATATTTTTATATAATAACGTTCTCTCTAACAAATTGCGTTATAACACTTCAACATCTTACCACAGTAAAAGTCCTCTATAACGAACACCAGCGGGGGAAAAATATTTGTCCGTAATAGAGAGGTGTCCGTCTAAGAGGGTTTTTTTTATCGTCAATTCTTTGTTGGCAGAGAATTAAAAACTGTCCGCCCAAGAGGGGTATCCGCATTTGATAGGTGTGCACATTTGAGGGGTTTCCGTTAGGAGAAATTTTACTGTATAAGTCATATAAACCCCTTTTTTTCGGTAAACACAAAATGTATAATTTAGAGTTCAACTAAAAGAGGGGGAAAAAGAAAAAAAAAGATTAAGAGGGGAAGGAGTTATAATATCTGGCAAAATGGCCCATAGAATGATGGGGGGCGATGGTTCTTAATAGAAGAAAGTAAAAATTCAAGCAGAACTTATCTGAACTAAACTTTCTAAAATATAAATCAAAATGAGGAACACGTGCTCTTCAAATATTTACCTATAATGTTTTTATCGATAATGTTACACGTAATATCCCGACTGCCCTTATTCCAAGAAGTAATGATTACTTACCTTTTAAAAGCCTTTTCAAATTGAATAATGGGATCGTTTTCATATATCTAATGGTCAAATTATTTATGATTCCGTGCTATTATTTTTAATGTCTTAAAGCTCTTCTTAGGAAAATAATATTTGCTCGCGAATGATACAGAGAACGAGAAAAAATATTTCAGACGATTAGAATCGAATAAATCAATGCATATTTACTTATAAGCTTATTAATATGGCAACTAATGTGGACATTTAGTTTTATGGAAAGACCAGGAAAAGAATCGGGAATCACATTAAAAATTTACCAAGTTACAGTATTGAAGGTAAGCCGCACTTCCTTGCATGGAGAGCTTGTTTAATCCCAAAAAAAAAAAAAAAAAAATCTGCTCTTAAAAACACCCTACGTTTTCGATGTATGCTCAATTGGAAATATTAAAGCAAAGTGTAAGCTGTTGTTCGTGAAAATACTCGTCTTAGGAGAAAGAGCAAATCAGATTTTTCATTCTCCGAGAAAGATTTTGCTGCGGATCAAGATCTCATTTTGAAGTTTTGTGGGCTGTACATGGCTGAATAGTAGTAATTAATAATAATAATAAGGCTATAGTATATATACAGTAAGTAAGACTATTTTAAATTATTCTCCCTAACTGATTTCCGGAGTAATTTAAGTCACATTTTTTCGCTCTCAATTTTTCAAGTTTTTTTTCCTTATAATTATTAATGAAAATGTATTTAATTTAAAGAAATTTATTTAATTAACAAAAAAGTTTTGTGGGCTGTACATGGCTAAATAGTAATAATAGTAATAAGCCTATAGTATATATACAGCAAGTAAAACTATTTTAAATTATTCTCCCTAACTGATTTCACGAGTAATTTAAGTCACATTTTTTTCGCTCTCAATTTTCCAAGTTTTTTTTTCTTATAATTGAATCGGTGAGTGAAAAAACAGTACTAGTCCAAAATCGGTCATTTTTAGATAACTGTCAAAAGTAGCACTAAAAACGTAGAGCTACACGTTGTAATGAAGAAGTATACACTTGTCAAGAACTCTCACGTTTTAAAAGCTAGCCATAAACAAAAAATAATAAACAAAAACAAACTTGTTTTTGAAAATGTCTCAAAATGAGCTTTTTGGACTAGTATTGCTTTTCCACTCACCGATTCAATTATTAATGAAAACTTTAAAAAAAAGTTTAAACTTTAGTTTTTACATCAACAACGATATTTTTAGACTTTTTAAACTAATCATTTTAATAATTTAATTTAACATGAAAACTTTTGTTAATAGTTGATGGCGATAACAATAGCCTATTTACGTAGGGCAAATATTTCTGTGAGCGGAAAATCTTTGTAGTGAGTTTTCCTCATGGCATGATTAATTTTAAAAATGTCTTTAAGTACGAGAGCATTACTGGTAGTTGTGTTGTTAACCGCTTGTTTACAGCAAAAAAGTAAAATGCAGTGATACCTGTGTGAGTTGACCACTTGTGGTGCAGCACTTTAGTGGTCAACTTATAGATGGTGGAGATTTTTTCTCTTATTTCTTACACTATGCATTTATTCATTTATAACTAATTAAAATGTAGCTTCATGTTATGACGTTACTTTAAAATAGTGATTACCTATTTCTTTTACAATTATCTAAAATATCATTAGATAAATTTAACCTGAATCACTTACAATGTATCCTATACAACTTCAAAAGTAAAGTACTTAGTTTAAATTTAGATAAATATCATATTAATTATGTCAGTTACTTATATGATGCTAAAGATTTCTTAAACATCGGTATTTCTCAAAATGGCTATACTAGATCAAAGAAAAAAGAAGAAATTTATGTAATTAACAAAAAAGTGCTCATAGTAGTTTTCCCATTTGGTTAACCTATAATGAGGTTTAGGCAAACTTTATATTGATGTTTCATTCATCCAGACAAATACTGGTTTAACATTATAGCATAAAAATATCCTGGAGAAGCTATTTTAGTTTTTTTTTTTTTTTTATCTTTCCACAAATAGATAAAGAAATAAATATAGTAATAATTAGGCGGTCCACTTACAGAGGGTTTTTTTATAATGCTCCCACCCAAATATGGCGTACATAAGTGGTCAACATAGACAGGTGGTCAACGTAGGTGGTCAAGTTACAAAGGTTTCTCTACATTATATAATATAGCGCTAATTCCGTTCCTGACAAAAGTGGTCAACTTAGACAGGTGGTCAACTTAGGTGGTCAAGTTACAAAGGTTTCTCTACATTATATAATATAGCGCTAATTCCGTTCCTGACAAAAGTGGTCAACTTAGACAGGTGGTCAACTTAGGTGGTCAAGTTACAAAGGTTTCTCTACATTATATAATATAGCACTAATTCCGTTCCTGACAAAAGTGGTCAACTTAGACAGGTGGTCAACTTAGGTGGTCAAGTTACAAAGGTTTCTCTACATTATATAATATAGCACTAATTCCGTTCCTGACAAAAGTGGTCAACTTAGACAGCTTACAAAGGTGGTCAGCTTTACAGGTTTTACTGTACTTGCTGCTTTAAAGAGAAAAAAATTCCAACTAGAGTACATTATAGAGAGAAATTAAGTAGTATTTATGAAAGTAATACGAAATTAAGTACTAATACGAAAAACAGCAAAATACAACCCTGGACTCTTTGTGGAAAATAGTGAAAAATACATCGTTAGTTCAGCTTATTATTTATTCTATGATTATAAGTAAGGAGTTAATTTTTTAAAACTATCATCTAAATTGTTTTCCCATTTAATAGTGTTTGGTTGGCAATATCTTAGTCGTCTGGTGAAAAAAAGGTTTTAAATAAAAAAAAAAGTACTACCAGTTATTTTCAATCTTTGTTGATTGTGTTGTTTTAAAATTAATCAGTAGTAGAAAAAAAAAAACAGAAACGCAAACAGCAGTTCGGTAACAAGTAGAGGCGTAACTGTTATCAATCTGCTTGTTACAGATCTGACGAATTTCCCTTATTATGTTCCTAATCATTGCTAATTAATAACATGAAGCCAAAATGTGTAGAATTCTGTTCACAACATTCAATTCCGTTTTTAGTAGATAAAAAAACTAAAAAATCAATGTGGCTTTTAACTTGCGTTACCGAACTGATCTTTCATTTGGTAGACACAGTGAAATAAAAATTGAAAAATTCTTACCTGTAATTATGTTTAACATAAGTTCAACCGTTCAACCTGTACTTGCACTTCGCAAAAAGGGGTTCTAGCATACGTAGTTAGTTGGCACTAAAAAAAGTTTTTTCAAACCGAAAATAATTCCTCGGAAGTCGGCGTTACCGATCTGATACGAAAACTTGGGACACGGATAGATTTTTTTTTCAATGAATATTTACGTTTTCTAAAACTTGAAAGCGAATTCTTATAAATAAACATAAAATACAGCGTTTCTGCTGGTAGTTGTTTTTCTTGCGAAGTTTTATAATACACAGGATTCTTTTTAAAGATCGCGATTCGTAACTGGGCCATGTTGCAGTACCGCATCTTGGAGTTTTCCGAGACGGGCAAAACTTAAAAATGCCGCCTCCCTCCATCCAATTATTGTTAATACTTTATATAACTTTTAGGCCCTGGCTTTTTTTATTTATTTTTAAGATTTTTTCCCTTTCGGCTGCTGATAAGAACTTTAGTTAGAACTTTCGTTAATGTTCCCACAGCATGGCCCTTTCAGCTCAACAGGGGAGGGGGAGGGAGGTTCAAACCATATGAAGGATCCCACTTAACAAGAGATGAAATTCTGATAGTTAAAGGGGGTCCGGAGGATTCTCTCCCGGTAAAATTTTAAAAACTGTATGCTAACTGAAAACTCTGATATATTTTGAGGCCTTAGGAGACGTCTTTGGGACTTCAAAAGCTTCAGGGAAAAAAAAAAAGCAAACAAAAACTTTTTTATTTGAACGCTTTTACTCATAAAAATAATCATAAAAAATGCAGAAAAAAATTGGCATTTTTTTCTTAAAGTTCAGGGCTGGACATCTCCCTCCACCCTCCCCCTCTGCTTCTTACTAACATCCATATTGAGGAGTGTTTGAATTCTCAAGCAACACTTTACAACTGTAATAAAAAAAATAATTTTACGTTAACAAAGCACAAATAAGCATTAAAATGCAGACGTATGCTTCGGGATTGCTTCGAATCCCTTTCTTCAATGCGACAGGGGGCTTCTACCTACGATTGCTTCATTGCATTCTAGAAGCTCCCTTGTCGCATTGAAAAAGGGATTCCAATCAATCCCGAAACGTATGTCTGCATTTAATGCTTATTTGCTTCCTTAACGTGAAATTATTTCTTATTGCAGTTTACTTAGCACAAAGTTAAATTATTATTTTAACACTTTACAAGCTCCCACCTCTTCCCAAAAGATGCTTTGACGGTTTGTAAAAGGAAAACTATTGGGTATTGTTCGATCATAGCATAATTTATACGTATTTCACTATTATGAGGGGAGAAGAAACCTTTTAAAATTTAAAGTGTTAAATTTTAACATTGCGACATTTTCGTACCCCTAACCTCAATTTTAGAGTTTCCAACACTTTATACAAATAAATAATTCTATTAACTGGTTTTAATCGTTAGCAAAATAGTTGATCAATGATAAAATCGGAGGGACGAAGCAGGATTTTAGTTCTCTTCCAAAAGTTAATTTTTCTTACCAAATACTTTTTCTTTTCTTGTATTTCTTTTCTTCTTCTTTCTTTCTTTCTTTCTTTTTTTTTTTTTTTTTTTTTTGTGCATCACAGTTGAATTTGCCGCCCCCCCCAGAAGTGCCACCCGGCCCAAGGGCCCCTGCTTGCCCCACCCTAGATCCGGCACTGACATGTTGCCCATCTGATTTTGAAGAAATGGAAAGCTTCTTTTGCCATAAATTAAAATAACAATTTTGAAATTTTGCCATGGATTGAATGTTAAACAAAGTTAACACTATTAGAAAAAAATATTTCTTTGGTTTTGAATAGAAAATGTTTCAGAAAAATCTCTGAGACACGAATTGCGACTTTTCCTAATATTCACCCATAAATCATTTTTGGCATTCATGGAGCATAATTTAGAGATAAACTAAGAGAGATGGAGGGGAAGGGAACGAGATTGGGGAGGATTCCGTTATAATATCTGTTAGCGGAGCCCAAAAAATGATGAGGGGGTCCTGCTTTCAGACTATGAAATTAGGCACAGCTATTGTCATAGACCTTAAAGCACTAGACACCGCAAGTAAACGGGGACTCGATGGCGCGCAAATAAGTCACTTTAGCAAGAAAGACCTTAAGAACATATGTCTGTACAAAAACCTTAAGAACATATGTCTGTACAAAAACCTTAAGAACATATGTCTGTACAAAAACGTACCAGAACGCGATGGTAAGCACTCTGGTAGACTTTCTTTCCATCAGGGACGGACTGGGACCCCTAAAAGGGCGGCAGCCTTTACTTAAAAAAATTTTAAAGCCTCTTTTGGAAAACTTGAACTCCTAATATCAGTCATACAAGAACAACCACTACTTCCGGCTTAGAAACACAACTTCATGGCATAACTTAGCTTGTTTTGCATGAAACGCTTATGCTGCAGTTTTAATTGAAATTTTGTTTTAACGGAAAACGGGGCGACTATTTAAATTTATGTAGTAAACTTCTATAACTAAATGCACAAAGCAGACTTTTGCTTTGAAATCCTTGATTACACTGATCAACAAGTGTTTTGCCCCAAGAATGAATTTCACTTTTTCTTTTGCACGAGGAATCCATATCTGGTATTAAAATTTTTCCATCACGTATAGTTTTTTATGAGGAAGGAAATGTTCAATTTTTACGTTTTTTCAGTGTTTTTCAGATCATGCAGCATCGTTTGTATTGAGATAAAGAACTCAAAAGAGATTGAATGTCAACCGTTAAATCAGTGGTCACTTTATTTTGCTGGAAAAAACTTAGTGGAGTGTCGCAAACAGCCCCCGCAGACCCCGAACCGAAGTGCGTATCAAATTACTGCACTGGGTGCGGGTCTCGGTAGGAATTTCGCGAGAATTGGGATACAAAGGCAAATAGGGAAAAGATCGATACTGTACGACACGTTTAATGAGCATGAGCTACTATTTTTTATCATAGAAGTCTCCTATTGTGTGTAAAAATACCCCCTGAAAACATGGGAGCTGTATAACCAATGAACATGGAGAGCGGTTTCATCAGGACATTTCATGTATCGAAAAGAGATATCAAGGGAAGTGGAGTGCAACTATGTTAGCAGATTCCTGCTGAACAAAAAGGGACATTCCTGAGGCAAAGTATGCCATAACATGTCAAAATGGACCCTTTTAAGGAAAATATAAAATTACTTGGTTTTTTAGTGGAAATGCTTCTAATGTAAAAATTACAACGCCCTTAAAAAAAAGGGGGGGGGAGGGTCCTAAGGACTTTATTGACTGATCTCAGAAGTATTTTCCAAGCTGAATTCGAAAATGAAAACCACTTTCCTTATCACTTAAGGGGAGCTTGAAAGGTACTGCAATAAATTACGGTAAATGTTATTAATGTCAACTATTACAGCACCTTGCACGGAAAATCCTTGCGTGATAGAGAAAAATGGTTTTCATTTTCGAGTTCAGCGTGAAAAATACTTCTAAGATCAGTGAACAAAGTCTTTGGGGCAGAAAAAAAGTTTTTTTTGTAGACCAGTGTTATTTATGTGAAAATATTATCGCCTGCCATTCTCACTCAGATACGATAGTTTTTTTTAAAGGAGCAACACAAATACTTTAATTGCTACGCATTACTTTCTTTCACCTTTTCAAAAAAAAACCCAAAATATTTTACTTTTCTTTCTTGTTCTTTTTTTTTTTTTTTTTTGCTTAGACCAAAATTTTTAAAACTTACCAAAAGTAGTGGCTGGTTATAATATGAACAAAAAATCTATAATGCAATAATATAGTGCAAAACGGGACAAGCTAGAAATCAGTGACCATGCCATGCAAAGCTCTAAAAAGACTGAAAAGAAATACAGACAATTGATTGCTCACGTCGGAGGTATAACTTATACAATGAAAAACAAGGCTTAACTGATTGAATGAAGACATAATTTGTATAAACAGCTAAGTTAAATACAAAAAAAAATTAGGATTATACAAAAATACAAGGTTGTTCTTACTTTTTGCGTTTGTTCAAGTCATTTTTTTTTCTTTTTTTTTTAAATAGGTGGAAATGAAATTACTGTTAATTAATACAAGAACAAAGGAATCTACAATGAAAAGAAAAATTCATTACTGCACTTTTGTGTAATATTTTTCAAATGTTCCTTAAATTTTTCTACGCCCGTTAAAATTATTTTTTTAGGCACATAGAGATAGAGGCACCAGATTTACAAATTTGACACAATCATTGAGAAGACGAAAATGAAGCAATTTTGTTAAGAATCAGGCACCTTAATGAAATACTTAATCTGAGTTATTTCTTATTTTTTTAGAAATATAACAATAATTGATTTGAGAAGTAATTTTCAGCTGGATTTTCGAAGAAAAATTATTTACAAAAGAGTGCTTAGTAAATTAGAAGTATAGCGCAAATTAAAACATACACCGATCTAAAGAAGCTAATTCTAAATAATAATAATTCAAATTGTTACTTTGCGCTGCTTATTTTATATACTAATTTATTAGCGATATTCTCATATTACTATTATTATTATTATTATTATTCAGAAGCACCATTCAAAAGAATAAAACTAACAATCGGTTTACATTTAACAATGACAGACGTTTCTGAAATGTTATATTTGAATCTAATGTAAAAATAATATTTACAGTTTGATACTGTTAGTTATTGTTTGTAAAGGATTTAAAATATGAGACAAGCAATGTATGTGCAGTCTATATTTTGATGTAATCTTAAAAGTAGGTAGTAAGAGTAAAACTAATCTACTTTGACTCTTAAAAGCCTATTTCTTACCATTATATTATTTTTTTCTAACATTATAAAGTTTCTGTGGCAAAAGTTTATTTAGAGCAGTGTTTCCCCAACCTTTTTTCATTTTTGAACCATTTCTAAGTTCCAAAAGATCGCGAATCTTATTTGCTCTTTTTGAAATATTATTAGGGCAGTAGACATATGTATTACTAAAAAAAAAATTTTTAATTATTTTTCCGACAGGTTCCACTTTGCGGTTGAAATATACAAAATTTTGGAAAAGTTGGAAATTTAAAGGAAAACTAAAATTTACGTGACTTCGAAATTTTAATTGCTATTTTATGATAATGCAGGAAAGTTGGAATAAAGTGTTATAAATGTGAGTCCATATTTTAAATTAATGAGTCAATATCTTCTGGTTCCAGTTTAGGATCTGTATTATGAAAATTAAGCCTAAAATATGCAAACTTTTACATTTTATGCAGTCAATTTTCATATTTCTGACTCGTTCTTTGCCCTTGCAAAGAAAAAGTGGAAAACGGTTGGAGAAAAATCCGTTTTAAACTTTAAAATAAGTCAATAAATATCTTTCGGTAAAAGTAGAAATAAGTGCATTTCAAATTTTGTATGTATGCTTTCTATGCGAAATCATTACTTTTCTGTATAATCTGGAAAACAATTCATTTTTTCAATACCATTTTTGCACTCTTTTCTAAATAGTATGTAAATTTTTTATTTTGTTTTTTCTTTTACGTTAGCAATGAAAAACTCCGCCATTATAATATTATTTCCGTGAACCCCCTTTCTACACCGCGCGAACCCCTAGGGGTTCGCGAACCACCAGCTGGGAAACGCTGATTTAGAGCAGTGGCGTAACATATTGTCCCGCAGGGCCCGCGCTCCGGGGGGGCTCAGGCCTTTGGGGCCCTTGAACTGATAGAAGTTTAAACGGTTTTTTGTGGTGTCTGTCTTCAAAACTTTGTATGTAATAACAAGGATAAACATTAAATTTCTGAAAATCAAAATAGTTAGTCCATTACAATTTACATTTTATTTATTTTGCACAAACTTAATCTCCCGTTTCAATGTAGCGGGGCGTTGTGCTGGTCTGGTCCCACTCGGCGCCGTCTGCCCTTCTTTATCCTTTTCGCTAGTTGACTCCCTCATCCAAAAATTTTGAAAGCTTTATCAAAATTAATTTGCTTAGGACTAAATCAAGTAGAAAAAATTAAGCAAATGCTTTGAAAATGAATCTTGAAAAATTTGAGTTTGTTTTTCAAATTCCTTTTCACATATTAATTTTAGAACTCTTTCAAAGAAAAGACGCAGAAATATATTCAAAGCAGCTAGCTTGATGGAAAATGCTGTTAAAACATTGACAGACCTTAGGAAAAAAAAAACTTCGTTAAAAAAAAACTCGTTTTAAAAAAAGCTTCGTTTAAAACTTCGTTAGTGACAGCTACTAACATTGCTCAGCAATGGGGAATAACTTGTAAGTTCAAAAATAAAAGAACTGCCGAAGTTAAAAAACACTTTGTTGAGTTGGCTGTAGATGAGCGGCTCGCAAATCTGTAAAACATTATGAAGTAACAGTTTATAACGAGACTCTAGATATTGCTATAAATCAGATCATGAGTCGTTTTGAGGGCCTCAGCGAAGTTGCTAGTCTTTTTGAAATTCTTAAGCCTGGTTTCCTTTCATAGGTAAATGATGAAGAATTTCACAAAAAAGCAAATCAGTTGGCAGTGGAATACAAAGAAAGACTTACAAAATGATTTCTCTAATGAACTGCAGAGCTTCTGCTTAACCTTGCGTGGTGAAATTAAAAACTGTAAAACTGTTTATATGATGTAACGGGGTATCTCCTTTTAGTTGAAAACTATGGGTTGGCGTGCAGCACACCAAGCGTGTGTACCGCTTATTTACTTTTTAAAAAACTCTACCTGCCATATCTCTACCTGCTCTACCTGCGATATGAACGATCTTTCTCTAAATTAAAAATTATAAAGAACTACTTAAAGGGTACCATGTCCCAAGAGAGGCTTTGGGGACTATATTATGCGTGGAAAATGAAACTGCTCAGGGAACCGACATCCAAGAAGTTGTTGAGATTTTTGCATCAAACAAAAGCAGACGCTCCGTGAAATTTAAGTAAGCTTTGTTTTTAATAAATTTGTTTGTTGGAGTTGGACATTATTTATTCGTTGGACTGGTTCATTTATTTTATGTGTGTTAAATTTAATTTATGTCTTATTAATTAAATAAGATGAAAATCTGAAGTGAAAACTTCATTTAGGCCTATTCACTCCACAGTTAAAACTAGTATTGTATACACAACTTTAATGCATGCCTTAAAATTTAAATAATATCAGCCCTTAGTTACATTAGAAAATCAAATTACAATAATTATATATTTCTTTAAAAAGGGGCAGTGTTTCGGTATGTGTACTTAGTGTATCGAATACTATATAGTACTTTGATAGAAATACACAGTACGTAGTACATAATAAAACTTTACATACATTGTTCGTCGCAAGTACTTATACTTTTATACGTTTTTTATGGTGTAAATACAGGGGGCCCTAACAAAATATTTGGGAGGGGGTCCCAACCAAAACCGTTACGCCAAAGATTTAGAGTAATGGTTAATGCAGTTTTATTGATGAATAAACAAATGTTTAGCATATTAGTTACGTAAATGGCACGTTAAAAATTATGCGTAAATAAATATAATACTTTTACTTCAGTTATTTCAAATATAGTACACTAATCATATGGATTGATTCTTGTGAAATATTATATTTGTATAAAAAGTAATAATAATAACAAATTTCAGGCAAATTTTAAATTTTTGATAAAAATCATGTTTTTTTAAATGATTTAAAACACCGATTTAAACACTTCATTTAAATCACCGATTTCAAACACTTGATTTAAATCACCGATTTAAAACACTTGATTTAAATCACCGATTTAAAGCACATGATTTTAATCGCGAATCCTCATAGACCTATAGACCATAACACTTATGCTCTCGACTGTCCCCTCACCCCTTTCCCCGAGCCCTAACCAAAACATGTCCCTGAAGCATATACGTCCTAAAGCGCCCACAAATGTGGTTTTGCCTGGGAAACACTCAACTAACACATATTATTATTATTATTATTATTATTATTTGGTTTTAATAAAAGTGTAATATAAGTAAAGCGAGTACAAACGTATTTGTACATATGGGGTGATGAGAAACATAGTGGTGTAAGTTTAGTGATTAAAGGTATTTTGCAATGTAAGAACCGTAATGAAAAATACCGTTTTGCTCAATATTTTGAGCAGTAAGGTACTTTACAGTTTTTACGTTGCGGTATTTAATTAGAAAGAAAAAACAACTAATGGTGCACTCTGTTGAGAAATTTTTGAAAAACTTTTTTTTAAGCTTTTGGATACTGTAAATAATGGTAGTGACATCTCATATTGTGGAAACTTGAATTGACTTTTCAAATAAAAAATTGCTTAACACCAGTATTTTTCTCCCCACCTTATGTGTGAATTTTAGTTTAGTAATTCGTTCCTTTCGTTTGTTTGTTTTTTACATAGGAAGATGGATTTCAATATGACAAATGAAACGCTTTTCCTTTACGACTTCAACGAAACCTTTCCAGACATCTATAGACGCCAATTTTCAATGAGAATTCTCGGTTCCGCTTTCACTCTGTTCTTGGGGTTAGTAGCCGTCGTCGGAAATCTTGCCGTGGTCGCTGCCTCATATTGGGACGAAGAACTTCGAAGCCAAGCAAGTAATCTGCTGCTTGTATATTTGTCAATGACTGATGTAGTAACAGGTCTTTTCCTTATTATTCCCACCGCTGTGTCGGTTGCATTCGACTACTGGCCATTTGGCAACACCTTCTGCAAGTTTCAGAACGGTATAGCTTACGCCTGTTCTTGTTCTTCTTCGTTTAATATTTCATTTATCAGTGTGGACAGGCTTGTGGCTGTGGCGAGGCCATTACAGTATAGCATTATAATGCACCCTAAAAGAATAGTTCACCTATGCGTATTTCTTTTTTTTCTGGGATTGACTATATTACTGCCAGCACTGATTCTGGACTATAGTCATTTCAGTTATGTGGATGGGGCATGCGTGTTTGATTGGAGCATTCCTGAAGCACGACTTCTTACGTCAACTTGGTCCATGGTCAGTTGTTTCTACATCCCTGCCTTGTGTATGTTCTTCAGCAATGGATGGATCATTCTAGCAGCCAAGAGGAAAAAAACAGTAAAGCTATTTGTACGGAGAACGGGAAATTCAGTACCTGTTTCAGGCAGTTCAGGCATGAATAAGATTATTACAAGTGTTGGTGTTCTTGTTGTAACATATTGTGTTAGTCTTGCCCCTTATCTTATCGCATTGAATCTCAAATTTGTCATAGAGGACTTTACGGTCCCCCCACAGTTTCATTACTTCTCAGCTCTGTTACTTTTTGTATCGTCTGCAGTAAATCCATTTATTTATGGTATTTTCAGGAAAGATTACAGAAGGGCATACAAAAGAATGGTTCAAAAATCTTTAAACTGACTTCCTCAATGGAGTTGAACTGGTAAGAAACATTTTTATTTTATAGCATGTCGATGTCATTTACACTGATAGTGTACGATTAATTTGCACTTGTATATTTGAAAAGTACTTTTCGTTTCTTACCGTTATTAAAAGAGTCTCTAGCAGCACCTTCTTGTATTATTCTAAGAGGCAAGCTCTAACCTGCAGCTAGACGCTTTATAGTAAAGTTAAAACGTTTCGAAATATCTATATATTTTTTTTTCGATTTCCCACAAGTTTTGGAAAGAAGAAAATGAATTTTCTCAAAATAGGAGCCTTTTTGTCAGAGATACACTAATTCAATGCTGCTTCCTATTATCAAGTGCAAATGGGATTTAGTTGAATAAAATACTTCTCTTTAAATGTGTATTGTTTTGGAAAATTACGTGTATTATTTTATCTGCAATTCTCTTTTATGAAGCAGCCAACAGATGTAAAATAACTTTATTCCTCTTCATTGAATTATTAAATGCTTTTTAAAAGCTAACTTCTGAAAATTACGGTAAGAAAAAAATGAAAGTGTTTTAATTGAGCACAAAAAAACTGATATGTAGAAAGAAATGTTTTTTCTTTCTTTTTTTCTTTTTAAGAAATAATTTTAAAATCACTCTGTTCTTTCATGCGTGAGTTGATCCACGAGTAACTTGTGAATTATTGTCTACCAATAACTCTTGTCTTGATATTGACAAGATTTTGCTTCACCTAAGTTGGAGTTTTCTTTTTTTTTCTTTTTCCCTTCAATTAGATCCTAACTCATGATTCTAAATAAGAATACGAACGTATACGTTTGATTGTCATGAAACAAGCCAATGTTAATAAAATATGCAAGCCGTGCGGTTACTAAAATATGAAAAAAATTAGATTTATGATTGCAAATATTCTTCCTTTTTTCAAAATAGAGCCAAAGGAGTCATTTCAATGTTTTTCAAGTGAAAAGAACGCACCTAAGTTGATCTATATATGGTATAATCCGTGTCGATTCAGGCAGGGGGGTACCGTCATAGTCTCAGAAGTTTTTGAATTTCACATATGTTAAAATTTAGAACTAAGAGAGTTATAGGTATATTTTTGTTTTGCTCAAGAAAAAAAAAAAATACTCGCCCGAGATACAGGCCGCCAAAAGTGGCGCCTCCGGTGCAATTTCTCACTTGCGATTTTCGATAAAAACTTTCAAGTGCTCTATTTCCTGCACAATGCCAGATATTTTGATGCGGTGTTTTTTATTTGAAACATAATTATATTCTATTTATGATAAAAGCCTAAATTGACACAACTTGTCATCTAAATTGTTTAACTTTTTTTGCTGCAGCCTTCCGAAATTTTTGTAAAAAACCTTTATTTTTTTCTTTCTCAAAAAAGCCAATCTCAAAAATTTTTATTTTTTTACTGTTGGTTAATACCATTAAGGGGACCCGAACCGTTTTGAGGCGGCCAATTTGTAGTCAACTTTCTTCAAGCGTTACTCCTCAGCCATAGGGAATTTTGCTTCGCGGTTTGTTTTTATTTTTCTAAGTAGGTCTTTCTCTATATGTAGACCAAATTGTATCCAAAAATATTGAATATTTATTTTTTTATTCAATATCAAAGTTTTTTTACAATTTCATAACTTTCGGAACATTTTTCTCATAATCCATTCAAGATTTTATTGATCTTATTTTTTTATTTTATTTGTCACATCTTATAATGAAGTCACAACCAGGGATATTTAAAATTTTCACTTTATAAAAAACTGGTCAGCTAAAAACTTTTCGTAGTGAATACACAACATTGAAAAAAATTGTTTTTTGTAGGTTGTGTTCAAAATTTTGGAAAACCCTTGGTTGTAAATATAGGCCTAATATAGCCAAATCATATGCAAAAAAAAGTATATTGATTCATTTAGCCATTTTCGAGAAAACGGTTCCGAAAGAGGAAAAAATGCAACTTTTCAGGAGAACCGATTTAATCCAGAAGTTCAAATTTCCCGCTATTCCCGGGCTTTTTGTTCTCTTAGTTCGATATTTCCATGCTATGAATGCCATCGATTGTTACTGTCACTACCATCGATAGTCTGTATATCGAAATACACTCGAAAACACAAGGAAGGGTAAAGTGTTTCCCCTTGCAAAGCAAAAAAACCCAATTTCGATAGACTCGCAACTTTCAAAAAATCATTTCAAGTACTTAGAAAGCTCAGATTTACATAATTTTTACAGCAAATGATCCAGGAAGAGTTCTAGTTTTAATTAAAAAATTAAAAGAAAGTGAATTTTTTCACCCAAAAACGGTTCGGGTCCCCTTAAGTACTACATTCCTTTAAAAGGAGAGCTTCCACTTTTGCGTTTAATGGTTTTTAGAAACAATTTAAGATTTCGCCATATATTTTATCAGTTTTGTTAACAACATAGTCATATATTGGTCTCATTAAGTCAAAATTATATTAATTTAATTTTCTTTTACATGACATTTAATTCTTAATAAATATTAGCGCGGAAAAAATCATGACTTTTTTTTAATTAAAAAAAAGTTTGTTCTTTTTAGCCTACTTTCCCGTAAAAGCAAAAAAAAATAATAATAAAGCATGAAAGAAGGCTTAATGTATCGTAAAAATATCGTTAAAAATAAAGAAAAGTCAAAAAAAAGTGAAGTAATTAAATAAAGATTGAAAAATAAAAAATTTGAAAGTAGGGTTTTGAGATGGGGAAAAAGTGTGTCGGTCGGTCTGTCGGTCGGTCTGTCTGTCTGTCGGTCTACTTTTTATTCTGAATTTGTGCCTTTTTACGTTGTTTCATCTTTGTACTTACAAGGTATCGTATAGTTACTTAATCTGGCTGATTTAGGTTTTTTTCTATATTTTTCTGAATACTTTTAACAGCTTCGGCTAATTTAGTTATCTTCTTCGAATTACTTAAAGCAGTTGAGATTGGTTTTAATTGATTAGGCAGATAATCAACATTCTGTTCCATTGCCACGTTGAAAATATTTTGATATTTATTTCTCTACTCAAATTCCATTTCCTTCTTTAAATGCCTGCATAAAAATTAGCCAATTGCTTATGTAACTTTTTATGAAACGATATATTAACGTCCATTATCTTCTGAAGGTAAAATGAATGCCATTTCGTTACTATCAGAACAACATAACTAATGAAATTATTTTTTCTTGTTTTGAATTGAGAAGATGTTTATTGGTTTATTGTCCCCATACCTCACAACTCATAATGCTAACTCAAATTAGTAATAAATTCTTCAACATTTTGCTTGATTTGATTTTTGTTAGAACTATTGAGTTAAATCAATGATTTTTTTTTTTTTTTTGAAAAAGTCATCTGCTTTAAATTATGTACAGTCTAATAAATATTTGAAATATCTTTTCAAAAAAACAAAAAAAGGAAAGAAAAACACTAATAATAAAATATTAAAGCTTGCAATATATGGACATGTTCCAAAACATACCATTTCCCAAAATTATGTCGAAAGTTATTAAATAAAGCAAATAGTGGTGTTTCGTGCATGTGCTCTGTTTTTTTTTAGCTTCCTTATGAAAGAAAAGAAAGAAAAATGCAAAGTGATTGAATCCTAAATTGATTCCCCCCTCAGTAGTGTTCCTCATTTTTTTTTTCTTAAGATCAATATCAAGATATGAAAATTAAATATAAAAAGCTATGTTTTACTGAATAACACATATATTAAAATTAACAACTAATAGATTTGAACTCCAGCTATGAATAAATGAGAAAATGATATTTAAAAAAAATAAAAGAAATCAATAAATATTTTAAAGCAGCAATAAGATTGGGCAATGTATGTCTGTCTGTTTGTCTACTGGTAAATTTCTTTTGTGGGAAGGGGGGGATATGTTTCTGATATTTATTAAGACAATTAATTAATGTTAATGTTAAAGTATATAATGCAGTTATTTCACAGAATACGTAGTTATTCCATGAAATAACTGTTCGTGTCTGCTAAAGTGTGTAATATGTTATTAATTTTGACACTTTAACTAGTTATTCAATGAAATAACTAGGTATTCTATAAATTAACTAATGAGAAACAGTTAAAGTGTAAAATAAACAAGTTATCTAAAATGAAATAACTAGGTATTCTATAAAAAAACTAATGATAGACAATTAAAATGAAAAAGAAGCAATTTATCTCATTTATGCAGCATATAAATGGTATTTATGAAAACGTACCATAAAATCATTTGTCACAACAAGGATTACTAAAATGACACTTGGAATTACAAAGAACATTATTTCTAAAACAAAAAAAAATTTTGTTGACCACACTGGGATTTACACGAACATTTTTTAAATCCCTTACCAGTACCTAAACTTTGAGCTGTAGCAACCGACCGGAGCGATATTTCTACATCCAGTACTTCTTCGATTTTAATTAATTTTTGTTCGCAGACACTGGACTGGGATCGGGAATATAATTGTTTTATGCGGCCGTTTCTTGTGCCCAATTGGAAAAATCCGTCTTCGGTTATTTTTATGATGATAGCTAAAATAGATTTGGCATCACCTTTTCCTCTGTTAACTTCAGGCACTGGGATGCGGACGGTAAACCCCACAGAGGCTTCAGAATGAGATTTATCCGACGTTAATTTCATCGTAGGGGAGGAAGGTAAATGTTTTTGTCGTGCGAGATATGATATAGATTATTTTACACCTTAATTACGGGCTGCAGATCGTTATTCTATGAAATATCTAGTTAAACTATGAAATACAAGAGGAGTTTAACACTTTGACGGACACGATCAGTTATTTCATGGAATAACTAGGTATTCTATCACATAACGGATTTCCTACTTTAACGGTAACATTAATATAATTTTGACTTAATGAGACCAATATATGACTATGTTATTAATAAAACTGATTAAATATATGGCAAAATCTTAAATTGTTTCTAAAAACCGTTAAAGGCAAAAGTGGAAGCTCTCCTTATCAGAGAATGTAGTATTTAATGGTATTAACCAACAGTAAAAAAATTAAAAAATTTTAAATTGGATTTTTTGAGAAAAAAATTAAATTTTTTTTTTAAATTTCAGAAGGCTGCAGCAAAAAAAGGTGAACAGATATTTTAAAATTTAGCCTTTTATCTTAAACAGAATGTAATTTTCTTTCAAATAAATAAGAACCACATCAAAATATCTTGCACCGTTCAGGAAATAGAGCACTTGAAAGTTTTTGTCGAAAATCGCAAGTGAGATATTGCGCCGGAGGCGCCATGTTTGGCGGCTTTTATCTCGGGCCAGGAATTTTTTCAAGCAAAACAAAAACATACCAAAACTCACTTAGTTCTAAATTTTAAAATATGTGAAATTCAGAAACTTCTGAGACTATGAAGGTAAGATTTTATTTTTACCTGCCTGAATTGAAACGAACTATGCCATATATATGTTATTGTGAAAGCCCGAAGTTTGGTAAATCCTAGCTTTTATCGGTAAAACCCAGCTTTTACCAGAGTAGCTTGGTAAAAGTCCAAAAGTGTGCTTTAGTTTGATTCCATTTCGGGCTTTTACCAAGCCTTTGCGGCGAAACCTTGGAGTTGCGAACGCCTCCCAGTAAAAGCCCCCAAAGAGGGATTACAGTTCTCCCATCAACCAAAGCGATCTGCCTGGCCAAGAAAAATTCATTCATATACAAGGGAGGAACTGCTGGTATAAGGAATGTTCCGTATTCTGTTCTCGTTCTAGTTCGTTTAGCACACTTAATTTTTTCCGAACTGATGTTACTTTCCTGTTTATAAATGTAGTTGCTTTCAACAAACAGCGAAGCAAACATTCTGATTCGCGGACTAAATAAACGCACCTGCAACATGAACTTCCCCAAAACTCGAAAGGGTTCGTAATTCTCTGACATGCGCAGAAGCGACCGAATGTCAGCATTCGGTAGAACTATAGGTTTTGCCGCACAGGGTGCCCGAAATGGAATCAGATTAAGGCATACTTCGGACTTTTACCAAGCCACTTTAAGGACCAAGTTAGGTTTTACCAATTTTTGGGCTCTTACATACATATTTATATACATCTGGGTTTTAGAAGATAGGACTCAAAAATCTTCTTCTAGAGTTGCGAACCACTCTTTTTTGAACGATGGGGCACTTGCTTGAACAGCTATTACTTGCTACAGTTCAAATATTTTCAGTAGATGGCAGTACTAAAAAATTTTCTTAAAAAATTATTATCACCATATTTCAAAAAAAATATATTACAGTAAAACCCCGTTATACCGCACCTCAGTATACCACGGTGACTATCATGTCCCCCGACGTTTAAACCGAATGTCGAACAAAAGGTACAAAACCAAAAGGTCCACGGACATAAATCCAGCTTGATTTCAAAATCGGATGCCATCGCCAGGACTTGTTTCTCTTGACATGGGCGGAACTCAATCTGTCCGGGACTGTTCAATGCTTAACTATCCCATTTTCAGAAGTCTAGTTATGCGTGTGTAACTTCTTTTATAGCGCTATCAACCCATGTATTTTAGATTCTTTAGCATTCCTGGAAAGTAAACATATTCCACAGTGAGAAGTGCGTTCCTCCCCTTCCAAATATAATTTTTTTCTTAAGACCGCTCCCCCTTCACAATCCCATGTTGATAACCTAAAGAGATTTTTAAGCACCTTTTCTCACAGAACACAGATGGTTTATAACCTATCGCTCGGTAGACTGCTTGCGCAGCTGAGATGTGTGCTGTTTGCGCAGCACTTACAGTGAATAAACTGGCAGCAAAGAAAAGAAAAAATGATACCATAGGGGGAAGAAAAGTTACGAGTAATTCATAAAGTTAAAAATGATGCGACAAAAGTAAGTATTATTTCCTGAACATGGTTCCACAGTATAGTTTTACAATACCGCGGTTATTTTATAACCATGGGGGGGGGGGGGGGGGTGCCAAACATGTCCCACGACACCCGCGTTTTAACGGGGTTTTACTGTATTTCAAAATTTTTAGAGATTATTTCAGGAAAAAATATTTGTACAAATTATTATGGAAAAAATTTATTCTGTAATGCATTCATTACATTTAAAGTGACAGAAAAAAGGTGTTCTTTTTACCACAAAAAAGCAGCTTAGGGATCATATTCATAAATGATGTCACGCTTTGAGGGGGGAGGGGGGTTCGTGAGATAGTGACAAAGTGTGACAAGGGGAGGGGAGGAGATAACATGAAGTGCGACATCCCTGCTTATGCAACATAGCGTGACGCATGACAAAGGGGGGAGGGGGGTCAAATATGTGGGAAAAAAGCGTGCCAACATTTATGAACGGTCGCAGCTTCATGAAAACATCCCGCTCCCCCATGTGACGCTATAATATGCAGTTATATAGGCATAGTCTCGACTCCAGTGTACCCACCATAGGACACTCTTACAAACAGTTGAACTCAAATATTGCCCTACCTGCGACCCCCTGGTATACATTATGTTAATATCTATAATAGTTTTGACACCGTGGTCTCCTCCATGTGGGGCTTTTATTCATATTTTACTGATTGTCACCCTACTAAGCCGCCCTGGTATATATATTATATTATTAATAGCCTCGACGTCGAGCTCACCACTATATATATATATATATATATATATAGCTTTATGAAAATATCACCCAGCACGTGATGTTCCAATATGCAGTTATATAGGCATAGTCTCGACTCAAGTGTCACCACCGTGTGAATCCTATGTATAGTGTATACGATAGGCTCGACGTCAAGGTCACCACAAGAAGGCGCTCTGATATATAACTTCATGAGAACATCCACATAGGTATAAAGGCAGTGGTAGCCTGGTGGTTAGGACATCGTACTTACACCTGGAAGGTTGTGTGCAATATCCGCTGAAGACCAGACCCAATCCATGTACACTTGGGGATATGTGCGCATGTAAAATCCGTGAACCCCGCTACCTCGCCCTCGGCATCTCTAAGGCGTAGTTCTAATAGGGAAGGAGGTTGGAGGAGAAAAGAAAGTTATACAGGCATATCTTCGACACCAGGAGGCCTTATTTACAGTTTAACGCAAATATCGCCCTACTAGGTTCCCCGTGTATATATGTATACATACATATAAAGGAATCAAGATGGTTTCACGACCACATCACCCAAACGTGTGCAGCGCCTATAACAAGTTATATAGGTATTGCCCTGACACCAAGGCCGCCGCTTGGTGGCGATCTTATTCATAGTTTAACCCAAATATCGCCCTACCAGGGCCCTCAAGGTCGCCACTGCAGGACGCTTTTATATATTTCTTCTCCTGATATCACTCCACCATGTGAGTGTTACCACTTAGCGAGGTAATGGAAATGCTTTATTGCTTGTCAATTCGAAAAGCTTCTTCGGTTGGCCGGTACTGCATAATCGTTGCTTCACTGCTTTTATGGAATGCACATATATTTATGCATATTTTATCTTAAGTGTAAAAATAGAGTTGATTGTTTTCCTCAAATAAGTGAAAATAAAGAAGCACAGCTTTTGAAACAAAATAAATCTTTATTTTTACAACTTTTCTCATAAAGATGAGTAAAAGAAAAATGTAATCATTATGGTATGGAACACAATCACTGAAATGATGGGAAGAAACTAAATAAATAACATCATGATCACTCTTGCGTCTCTACTGATACTAAATTTCCTATAAACATTATCAAGTACAGATTTGGAACAAAAAGTAATTCGACAAATTATTAATGGATTAACTCTATAAAAAATACATAATTATTCAAAATGATAGATAGAATGCTAAAGAATATTAAAATTCCTTCTTGAGTCCTTAAAAGCCCGTTTTTCAAATTTTATTCCTTTTTCTTTTCTTTTTTAAAAGCAAACTGAGGGGAACTTGTGTGATTTATTTTTCTGTGGCCTTAAATGGTAGCCAGTTACTGGGCACCATTGCATTTTTTACAAATGCTTGTGTTTTGATTCGACTTCTCTCACTAATATTTAAATTTTTGTTTTAGATGTAGCTCGATTTTCTTTTTCATACAATTTCAGGAAATAGCAAATTGGAAGCTGCCATGTGGGTGGGTACAATTTAATTTTAACTGAATTGGGCGTTGTAGTTTGAAGCATTTTATCAAAATCCATGAACCTTTTCTTTTTGTCAAAATATATAACACATCAATTTTCTTATAACTTTTCAAAAAAATTAAAAAAAAAGAGTTACTTATTTATTTACCAGTTGAGAAAGCACTGAAATTTGTAGTAAAAATGCGATGACGTTTATGTAAGTCCGCCATTTTTGGTCCTGTCAATCCGCCGTTTTGGGTCTGTCGAAAGCCGCGATAGTACCGGACCCGAGCAAACCAAATTTGAGGTTCGATTAAGTAGTTGAAATGAAAGAAGTTTGACTCTTGTGAAGAAAACAAATCATAGCGTAACAAATACAGTGGTAGAAGTGAAAATTTGGAAGAAAAAAAAAGGAAAAAAGGGATCTTTATATGAAAAAAAAGGAATTTCAATATGAAAAAAAAAGGATGGTTCTGATGCTTTTAAGGCATTATGCATATGCATAACAGCATAATTTTATAACAAAATTAAAAGAAAAACCCTTTCAAAGTTGATATTTTGAAAATTGAAGAAGAACTGATTATTCAAAAAAGTATAGGAAAACAAAATTGCATCTTACTTAAGAAAAAATACTTAAATCCTTCCAAAACATTTGAAGGGAGAAAACCATTAGTTAATGTCCTCAAATTTTAGTTTAGCACAAAGGAAAGATCAGATTGACAAAGCTTTCAATCTTTTGCATTTTTTTCAACCACTATTTTGACATTTTTTACTTCATAGATTAACTGCTGAAAACTTAATAAAAATATTTTTGTCCCAGGTACCTATGTTTCCTATGACTGAAATTTTACTAGAATCATTGCAGAAAGTTAAGTGCTTACGATGAAATTTCAAGGTATTTGTTTGAAGAGCAATACATACACACTTAATTGTTATGTATTCAGTTTAGCTAGTACTGCTGATAAACTAGTAAACACTTTTAAGGGCTGAAATCCAAATTTTTAAGTGTAGGGGAGAGCCCCTCCAAGCTTTATACATAGTTTTACATATTTTCAGAAGCGAGACATTATGGCAAAATAATTTGATTTTTTCAGGCCTTTTGTGTATTCCTTATTGTAAAAGTTTTTACATCCTAGTCAAGAATAAATTTACTTCTACTGGAAAGGTATACATTAGAAAAAACAGAATTCTCTCCGTTTGGGAGGGGATTACAACAGTTCTTTCATACATATTTTTTACCATACTAGGATTGGCAATACGGCTTTAACCAAAGAGTGTATAATAAAGTTCGTTTAAGCCAAAATTTTTCTCTTCCATGGAATGGAGTTCACCAACCTGTCTATAACTGTCGGGGATCTGAAAATTTGGAATGTAATCCTCTAATCCTGCCATCCCCTCCCCCTAAATTTAAGTCCCTACTTTCGCACAGATGAAAATTTCAGGAAATTGTGATTAAGATTTAAAAATTTTAATTTATATACATATATATATACAGTCAGACCTTGATATAAGGCCACCCCTCGGGACTTCCACGAAAATGACCTTATAACCGATTCATACATATTTGATATTCAAGGAGCCGGGGCTTTAGAAAAGTTTCCTTATATGCAGGGTAACCTTATATTGGAGGTCTGACTGTGTGTATATATATATACATATACATATGAAATGTAGTAGGTAGTCAGTTTGCATGCAGATAATGCTCCTAATCAAGTAGCATGAAAAAAAAAAAAAAAGGAAAAAAAAAAAACAAAAAAAAACAAAAAGAAAAAAATCAAATGTTAAGTAAAACTATAATTTTTATTTTTGTTTTAAATTTAAACTTTATTGCAAGTACTTTATCAAGCATATTCTTTATTTCTTTTACTATTGATGTTTCAATCATTGTAGAATTAATTTTCATATTATTCTTATCTTTAGATTTCAGTGATTTTTAATCACTGGTTACCTTCAGTTAAACAGATTTGAAAAGGTATTTTTATAAATTTTCAATTTTCAGATTAACTGACACTATTTTTTACTTTGGCTTTTTTTTTTTTTTTCATTTTTTTCCTTCTCTTCTTATTTTCTGTAGCTTTTTCAAGAGCTCAACCCCCCCCCCCCGTTTTCCCCTGTGCTTCTTTTGCAACTACATATGAAGAATGCTTAGGTTCAAGAAAAAACACCTGAACTTTTTAAGGTTAAAAAGGGGGGGGGGGAGGCTAGTTGCTTTCATTACTTTTAATGAACAGTGATATATATAGTTCTTACTTTTTAATATAATTCTAAAAACTCTATCTTTTATAATAGCGGGTGCTAAATTCAAATATCTTTTTTCCGTAATTTTGAAAAAAATAAGACTTCTGCTCTTTAAAATTGATAAAGTGTTTTGAAATCAATTTAGATTGCAGTTGCTGCTTACTATGGAAAATAATTTAATGGGATGTACTTAGCAAATGTCCAAATCTATACAATGAGAACTGGTTTTAAGATCTAACATTCTTATTAATCAAGATGTGTGCTAGATGAATCTTATTGCTTGTCATGAATTTAAAATAACTATTTTTACTTTAAATGACCTATTCGGGGCCGTTCATAAATGACGTCACGCTTCTTTCCCATTTATTTGACCCCCCTCCCCCCCTTTGTCACGCGTCACGCTATGTTGCATAATGCATGATGTCACACTTCTTGTTACCCCTCCCCTTGTCACACTTTGTCACAATTTCACGAACCCCCCACCCCCCCTCGAAGCGTGACATCATTTATGAATGATCCCCTCATGCACTGCGATGAATATGCTTTAAATAAAAACGATCGTTGTATGACGAAACAGCAACTTGTGTGTACTCACCGATTCTGATTTTTCAAATGGAATTTTAAAAATGTTATCAGTTTTATTCCTTATTTATTTATATAAATTTTTATTTATTATTGCAAATTTTTTGAACGATTGGAGACATGTATAAATTACAAAATGTTAAATAATTGACACAAATAAAAATAAACCTGAATTCAGTGTTTTTCAACTTTCTGACAATTGAGAACTCACACCCCTAATAAGCAAAGAATGTCGTTTAAAAATTTTCAAATCAAGATTTTACTGAAAATAAAAGCGAATTTTTTAAATTTTCCCTTTAATAATTCTTAATAGACATCAATTGCGAAAAAATTTCAATTCTAACAGCGGAAACAAAAAGATTGCATTTTTTTTAAATGAAGGTATCAAAATATAAGGGGAAAATAAAAGAATTTCTACAAATAGAATAACATTAGGATAGCATTAATAGGGCTGATCAACACTAGTACTAAAACCGGCATTATGGTAGGAAATTTGAAGCAAATTAAAAACAAGGGAAAAAAAATGGCCAATTTTTGAAATTTTGAAAGTACCGAATTTCCGGTGTTAAGATCCAAAAACTACAGAAATTCCGGTGCATAACCGGAACACAATCACCTCAAAAAAAAGAATGGGGCATTCTCAATGGATATATTGTACCCGGACCAAGTCTATATATTGGATGTTCAATGTAAGCACTGCATCCAATCCAAACCTGCTTAAAGCCATGTTACTTAGCAGCTGTGCTTAGCTGGGAGTATTCCCAATGTTATCAGACACCATTATCTGTGGTCTTTTAGCTGTCTATACTTTTCAAAGCCATCCAAATTGATGCTTTAATATTTGAAAAATATTTATACCCTGTAAGTAACTGTTTAAAACAAATGACAAAAAAAAAAGAGTTAAGAGTTTATTTAGTAAAAATTTTATAAAAATTAGTAATAACAAAAATACATTAAATAAAAAGTAAACAAAATTAGTTTATTAATTATTAAAATCAAATACGCTGCTCTAAGGTAGAACATGTTAAAATAACTTCCTAACATTAAAAAAATTGAAATATTTAAGAGATGCAAAAGGATTGAAATCTCAAACACGGGAAGCCATTTTCGGCGAAATGACAGCCGCTCATCCAAAAACGTTTAGGATTGGTTATCCAGTTGACCTTGAAGAAAGGAATCATACGATGCGAATTGAAATTGCCGAGAAAACAACATTTAGGACAATTAAAAAAAGAAGTGCGAACAGGAGAAAACAAAAAAAAAAAAAAAAAAAGGAAAAATGAAGCATGTTTCACAAAAAAGGAGAAAAATAGGAAAAAAGGAGGTCTGCAACCCCTGAAAATAGAGCGCATGGGTACCTTCTTAGTTTAACAAAAAAAAAAAAAAAAAGCACCTGGAATAAAAAATAAGGATTTTTTAAGGCCTTAAAAATGAAAATGAACATTAAGGACTTTCTAAGGACCTTTAAGGACCGTACGAACCCTGGACACACATGGAGGGTGTTTTCCCCATTTTCTTCTCTTCAGTACACTCGAGGAAGACCATTCTCCCCCAGTGGAATGAGTTTTAGTGCAGTATAAGTTATCCAGCCTTTCGAACCACGAAACAAACCAGCAGGATTTCCGACAGAGCAGGAACAGTTCTTTGCACATCCCCGACTCAGCAACAACCCAGCTGACACTCCTCAACACATTCCAATACAAACAGTAACAACGACAGAAATATTTGCAATGAAGAAAAAAACAATACTACAAAGATTAATATTTAAATCTGGTTCAATTGCAGTTCAAAGGTAAAAGACATCCCCGTCATTTCAGAAATTTCCATGGGGAGGGGTGGGGGCAAAGGCATATGTTCAACGCGCATTACAGGTACAAAAACAGCAAAATACATAAAAGCCTGTATAAATTAATGTTATTTCAAAAAGTCTTTAGGTACTTATAAAACTAAGAAAAAATTGTTTTTTAAACCATGCATGTCAATTTTATAACTTTAATTTCAAAAAAATATTTATACAAACTGATACTACCTAACTAAGTAAAATGTTCTTCCCCACAAGGATGACATACAACAAAGGAATGTTCATTACAGACCGTTCTTTTGCACTTTCGGCAACTCCTTTTCGACTTTTTGTTCTTCCTCCTCGGACAATAGGCGCAGAACTGCGACGGGATGCGGGAGCCGGAACTCGTGGGATTTTCCTCCTCCACACCAGCGATCCTCTTCATTTTGTGTCTTTCCAGCACAGGCATGGTGGCCAGCTGTGATCGGCTCACCAGTTGATGTTTGATGAGTTCCAAAGCCAAGCTTTTGAGGAATATTCTTCTCTCTTCGACTGTATTCGTATTGAGGTTATATATTATTTGACAATTAACTCCTGCAACGTTAAGAAGTGAGAAAAACGTGGTGAGTGGCCATCTACAACTCACCCGGTAAACGGAGTAATTCGACGCCATTTGGTGGACCACGTCAACCCCTCCTTTTGTGGCGTCGCAAAAAGTAATAATTTCCGGTGTTTCCAGTTCACTTGTTGTTTCATTTATTTTGCCGCCATCATGCAGAGTAGAAATGTATAAAAAATTCTTTCGGTTATTTGATTTTGGTTTGTAAGACACCAAAACCTCCTTCTGGTTTTCCAAAATGCCAAACTTACAGCAGCATCTTTCTCCTACCTTCAACTCTAGCAATTCCTTCGGAAGTTGTTCGCTTTTTCGTATAGCACCGACGACGGTCGTTCCGTTCTCTGACAGTTCGGCAGCCAACGGAAGAGAGGTGAAACGACTACCCATGGTTATATTTCTCCCCGTTCCCAGGATGGGCCGAGCCAGAAGCATGACTACAGAGTGTACAGAGTTGTCACATTTGTACGGACCATCGGGTTGTTTGCCGGCATAGATCTCCATATTGAGGGTGTAAAAGAACCTCGCATCCACCAGGGAATACACTTTGATTCCGTACTCGGCGAGTTTCTTGCCTATGTGCTGTCGTAATTTACACCTCCCTCTGAATGTATCCAGCCCCTCATCTATTGTCAAATACTCCCCGGGCCGGTAGCTATTTCTACACCTACTGTTGAAGTCCTCAAACACCTCTCGAATCGGCGCCAAGTTATCGAACGCCTTTCTTTCGTTATGGGTGCTTATATCATCGAATCGCAGAGCCCTCAACAGCAAAAGAAGCCTTTCCTTCGACATGGTCGCCCTGAAACATTCCGGTGCGCTGCCATCGGTGCTCCATAATTCTTTTACGTTGAGGTGTTGTGATTTTTGCACTCCCGTCATATATAACAACCCCACGAGAGCAAAAATTTCCGAGGGATCAGTCTCTCGACAATCGCGACCCCTGCTGTAAGACGTTCGCAGTTTGCCGAGATAAATGTTGGTACATTTTACGACGTGTTCAATTATGTGATCTGGAAAGGAAAGCCTCCAGCACTCCAGCCTGGTCTTTGCATTTTTTGCAACTTGTGTGACACCAGGAAGTTGAGTGATGATATTCTCGCACCCCCTGCTCACTTTAGCATTACTTACTGTCTTCTCACCCCTTCCCCCCCCCCCCCCAATAGCAATTTCCGAAGCACTGGCTCGATGTTCATCATCGTCACTTTCGGGAGCAGATTCTTCTGCGGAATGTTCCGAATGGGTCACATCATCACTTTTCACCACCAGACCCCTACCTGTTAGCCGAGGCCTTAGGATTGCTTACGCACGGGGAGAGGTAGTGGGGTCTACGGATTTTACATGCACATATCCCCAAGTATACACGGTGGTCTTCAGTGGGTATCGAACGCGCGACCTTCCGGGTGGAAGTCCGACGTGCTAACCACTAGGCTACCACGGCCCTCAGATCATCACTGTGCTCCGATTCCACATCACTCTCTAGATCATCCAATCTGCCATCATCATCTTGCAACAGTAACACATCATCCGCCTCGGGAGCTGCCCAAAATTTTTTAGCCAGAGCCAGTTGAACTAACACCTGTTCTCGTGAGGTCATCATCTACTCTTCCCGGAAAAAAAAAAAAAAAAAAAATAATAATAATAATTTCAGTACAAAGAAACTTAACAATATCAATAACTATTATCTGCAATTGATTTATTTTAGTCCATTTAGGTACATACCTGGTATAATATCCGATGAAACAAATCCTCCGAGCATTTGCCCGATAAGAGAAACACTCACATTCAAAATAAGCAGTCACCAGATCTTGCTATGAAAAATACACTCACACTTGACTACGAAGACTAGCAAACGCCCTTGGCGACAGCCAGGCAAGGACTTGATGAATGTGAAACACATTGTGGCAGCGACAGAAAATTACAAGGAGAACCTAGACATAGACAGAGCAGCATCTTTGCCTATGAAGTAGAATACAAGATATACTTTTTCTTCTCGGGGTCAGTATTTTGCTCAACGCACGAGTTCTGAAGGGTTGACAAAGTGCAATATAAAAAAACAATAACAAAATTAACAACATCAAAAATTACCATTCCATGCAAATTTATAACTATAAGGAAAAAGTAAGAACAAATACTCCTCAAATTCAGCAGAGGTCACATGAGTATGGAAAATATCATGATATTTATACAAATATCAGATATATACAGATGCTTGCATGTAAACTATTTAAGTACAATGTCTATTTAAATGTGGGATATTATAAACCAGAATATTATGAAATGAGTTATTTCCTAATATCCTCACTGAGTCTATACAAATTTGCTTTCATTGATAAAAAATATTAATATATTCAGGTTTTTACTAACTTTATCACTTCCATCTATCCCAAGAAATATTAGGTTCACATAAATGTGTACCCCTTATGTTGTCTGTGGAACATTTACATCTTCAATGCAAATTTCTAGGAATCAATGCAAATTTCAAGTAATCAATTTAAATTTGGTCATCATAATGAGAAACTATTTATTATGCTACATACTTTCTTGGTAGGCATAATTCCATAAATATAGAACAGCTTAATGGTAAAAGTTTCTATTTATGTTGATTGGTAGGAAAAAATTCCTTCCACATGCGAAAAGAGGTTTCGTCTCGGGAAGCAGTTTTACTCATCATTCTTTTCGCACTGTTTACAAGTTTTACGCCTTATGCTACTCGATTTCGCTTTTCTGAATGTTAAATTTTAAAACAAATTCTAGGAATATACACAACTGAGGGTGTTTAGCCTGATATTGTCAAGAAAATAATTGGATTAATTGTTTCAAAATTATATGTAATTGCTTTCCTTTAACATGGTTGCATTATTTTGTTAATGCTGAGTTGTCGGGGTTTTGAACAACATTGACGACTGTTAAACGTAATTTTTGAAATCTGTACAAAATTATGATAGTTTTTAATTCATTATTACAAAATAATCATGAATCATTACAAATAGCCCAGAGTTTGCAACAGTTTCAATTAAAGTAACACATGGTGTAATGATAATTAAGTAATTTTGCGCCGTCTTCAAAAATTAGGTTCAAAAATCGTAATGTTTTTTTAAAAGAAATAATTTATTTTTTAACTTTTTAGTGCTATTTACGACTTGAACTTGGTTTTATTTTTTCCAAAAATTATTTTATTTTGTTTAAATGTAAGTTACCTAAGTATACTTACTTTTAAAAATCAAAATTATCTTTTAAAAAATTTCTAAATTGTAATTTCTACCCCCTCCCCCTTCTTGCCATATTTATGAGCACCAAATGGTTGTGTAAGAAAAACCTTTCACGGCACACCCAACAAAATCATGCCTACATGATAATTGTACGTATGCATCATTTTCATAAACAAAATATATGTTTTTAAAAGTTTAAATCCTTGTGTATTTCTTACTCTCGAGTTTCAAAGACATTTAGGATATGAACTAATAAAAATGGACAAAGCAATGTCACTATCATGAGTATAAATTATTTCTGTATTTTAAGATAAGAAATTACTTTTTCAATAATAAATGAAAATTATAAGTAACAATAATCTTCTACCATAGTATTAAACATGTCTAGAAACGTACAAGATAGGATTTTTCATAAATTTATTACAGAGATAAAAAATGATTTACATAAAATTAGAAAATAAACATAGACGAAATAACAAGTAAAAAAAAAAAAAATTATTGCGATACACTTTCAGGTTATTTCATTTATCATCGCCAAGTTGAGTAGGTGATACGAAATATGGAGACTGACAAAAATTAACTGATGGGGAATGCCATGCTGGGTAGAAACCGCAAAACCTCTGCTCCAGGGCAGGAGACAACTAGATTCACATTTACCCGGTAAAAAACCGGAATGCAGTTTTTAAAGTGGGGGTCAGTGGTATATAAAAGTGCCATGTGAACGGTGCTTATGAGTTCAGGGTCAACTTAAAAGAGAAAATAAATATTTATGATTCTGAGGTTCATTCTAACCCCGAGCTCATCACTAGAAATTTAGTTCCAATATGCTTCCTCTTACATAATTATTTTCTTAATTATTTCACTAGCCTAGAAGGGAATTATTGCGGCAATCCAAGATGTGTTTCACTTTACACAACATAAATTTGCAGTTGGATATACAGTAATACCTGTACAGTTGACCCTTTTTGTCAAGAATGGAATTAGCCCTATATTATGTAATATCGGGAAACCACCTATGTAACTTGACCAGCTGTCCATATTGACCGCTTATGTACGCCAACATTTGGGTAAGAGTACTATAAAAAACCCTTTGTAAATTGACCACCTCATTATTACTGTATTTATTTGCTAATCTATTTTTGCAGAGACAAAAAAAAAAAAAAAACAACCTTAAAACACTTCTCCAGGATATTTTTTAAGCTATCATGTTCAGAGGCGTAGCTAGGGGGGGGGCAAGGAGGGGCAGCTGTCCCCGGGCACAGCGTCAAGGGGCGCCAAATTAATGTTAATTCATTTTATTTTTAAATGCGAAAAGAAAATTATTTGAACTAAAGAGGAGTGAATATGTTCGACAAAAACGTGGGAGCGCCGCAAACCATATCGGGAATGACCAATGTAGACGGACAAATAATTTAGATAAAATAATGCAGTCAATGATAATAATGCAAAATCAGACAAATAATTTCACGAAGTCAGTGTCCCAGTTTTCCCTTAAAGTGAATGGTCACTAATAAAAATGGAAGTTAAAAGGGCTGCTTTTTAGAGCAATTTATCATTTAGGAAGCATAAAAGTTTTTAAAATTCCCTTTAGGGCCCCTAGGCCTGAAGGGGTACAGGGGGGCACAAAATCTTCAGTTGTCCCCGGGCGCTGAAGACATTAGCTATGCCTCTGATCATGTTGGACCAGTATTTGTCTGGATGGATAAAACATCACTATAAAGTTTGCTTAAACTTCTGTGTAAGGTAACCACATGGGAAAATTTCTATGAGCACTCTTTTATTCTTTAAATAAGTTCCTTCCATCTAACAGAGCCATTTTGAAAAATTATGTATTTATAAGATATCTTTACCATCAAATAAGTAACATACATAACTAATAAAATATTTAGCTGAGTATTTTAATTTTAAAGTCGTATATAAGTAAAATTTCTGTAATATTTTAGATAATTGTGAAAAAAAATCAGCTAATGACTATTTTACAGTAACATTGATAGATGAAGCTGAATTTAAATAGTTACAAATGAATAAATGCATAATGTAAGAAATGACCAAAAAAATAAATAACTAAAATATCTATCCTCTATAAGTTGATCGATTAATTGCTACGCCACAAATGGCCAACTCACACAGGTTTTACTGTATATCATGATACATATAAATATCATGATATATATATATATCACAGTAGATAGACGCCAAGCGCCAACACTGGAAACACATATTGAAATATTGTTCAAAAGATGTCCAAAATCAAGTTCCAATTTGATGGCAAGTAAGACAACTCCCTCTCATACTTTTAAAGGAATTAAATTTAACAGCTGCTCAATATACTTAACTGTATTGCATCTGACAAAACATAAATCTTATTAAGAATTAAGCATTAATGGCAATGCATTTGAGAAGGTAAACCCATTAGCAGATTTTATTTCTGTCCTACTTTAGAAACAGAAGTTTATGTGTTTTGTATTTCACAGTTTACTTAGGAAGTAATAATTTCTTTTTCATAGTCAAATAAATTATTACTGGAAAACAGTAAACAAAGTTTGGTGATTTTCTAATGAATTGACAGATTAGGTTTGGCATTATCTGAAAATTGTTGCATTAAACATAAAAACTTGCCGAGGTATGGATTCCTAATAATTTATTGCATTTTGAAGAGATGACTATTTTTGACCTAATGTATTCATATTTTAGACCTTTCAAAAAGTGGTAACAAGTGATAGTTTTCTCACAAGTGCTGCTATTATTAAACACTCTGTAAATTGATCCTTATCAACAATGAGTCAAAAAAATCTTATTAGATAACCTTAAATACTTTGTAATGAATGAAAATGGTATTTATATTTATTTATTTAAAAGTTTTAAAGCAGGGGTCATTCATAAATGACGTCATACTTTGAGGGGGGTTCAAGAAATTGTGACAAGGGGTGAGGAGGGTGTAATGTGAGACATCACATTTTGGTTCCTATAAAAACATTTAAAATCAGCAAATGATATCTATTTTAAAGTTTTCTTGATCTTCACAATTTGATTTTAACGTTTGACTGATTTCATTTTTATTGAATACCGGGACGCTGATTAAGGTTGGAATTTACTTCTAGTTAAAAGGCACTCTATCTACACTTTGAAGAGAAAATTGTGAGGGGCATTTTTTCAGAAATTGAAAAATTAATATATTTTATCTTTTGTTTTGCAAACCTTAATCTCATTTTATAGAAATTAGGTGCACATGTAATCATTATTGTTATGTTAAAAATGTCCTTAAAAGTTCAAAAATAAAATTAGAAACATCAACCATAATGCTGTGCTCTGTTTTTAAACTGCAACGCTGCAAGTATATATGCTTATGTAATATAGCATGACATGTGACAAAGGGAATATTACATGTATGAAAGGGAATGTAAGGGGACATGCTGAAGTATGATTTTGTTACAAAGGAGAGGAGGCAGGCTTAAATATATTGAAAAAGAGTGTGACACCATTTATAAACAATAGGGTCAGGTGGGGTAAAATGGGTCATTTTTAGCTATTTTCAGATTTAAAGTTTCATAGCAACAAAATCAGAAACATTTCCCATTTCTTTTCAATTGCATCTTAACATTGAACTCCTTTAGATCAATTTTATGTCCTTTTAATATTTATTTTTTAATTATGAAATAGTTTAACTGAGCTTATAAAGTTGTGACCTGATTTACTCCATCATCGGGTAAAATGGGTCATAATGCAAAATAATGCTGAAAACAGTTATTTATTACTTTGAAATTTACAAAAAAAAGTAAGTAACATATTTAGCAACATTTTGAATTATAATTACATTGAAATGTTTAAATAATATTGTTGTAGATTGTTATATATTGGTCCACATAACGCTTCAACAACATCACGTCTCGCTACCACATCAACATGATCTTTTTCAGGGAAAACATTAAAAAAAATTTTAAATTTAATTTCATTAAAATAAACAATGTACACTGTTTAAATTTAGGATGTTTCTGCAGTGCAGTGCAACAGAGTAAATTTTAAAACACTAATAGAATAGAACTAGCTAAGCCTAACCATGACCCATTTTACCCCATCCAAGAAAAACTGGTGTAAAAAATTCAATATTTAATTTTTTTTTTTTACATGCTCGGCTGTAGCTGTTCTCCAAAGTTTCTTTGCGCAGAAATCCTTTAAATTTGGGTTCTTACTTGATAAAATATTGAGATTTTCAGAAGTTGGTAAACCATGTGTTTAGCACACCATCATCCAAAAATTAAAAAAATATTTTTTTGTGTTGCCATACTTAAGAACCTAACTTTTTTTAGAATGAAAAATGTTGCCAACATATTGAAATATAACCTCATTTGTGCTTTAAATTAACGTGAAATTATATTTCTATTACAATATAACTTCTAGTAATAATGTATTTTATCAAAAACTAAATACACTGCAGGTATAAGAAGCGACTGAAGGGTCCACTGGAAAAACGATCTAAGTCACATACTACTCTTTGAACTTTGCTATATGTTTTATTATAAATTATGTATTATCAATTTGAATTTGGGTGTTACAGGAAAGTAGGCTTGTATAGTTAAAATTAACATTTACGCTATAAAGTAATTAAATAAAACATAAAGCAAATTTCAAAAAGTAGTGTGTGACTTAGGTTGTTTTTGCAGTGGACCCTTCAACTGGATAGGTTTAATTAGCAAAGCAATTTTTAATTATTAACTATATTAATACAATTTAAATTTTTAACTACTGTAACATTCATGAGAGATGGTAACACCCATGAGACAAATGTTGCAATAATGAACAAATAACCAAATAATAATAATAAAACCAATAATTATATAGAGAAAAACCAAAATTGAATTTTTTTTAACCCCATTAACTGTTGTGTTAGTCTAAAAATATAATAAAAGATCACTACACAACTCACTTTCATGATTCGGAAATTTTGATCAAGAAATAGAAATTTTTGATCCGGATTGATAAAAATACAATCTCCTTTCAGTTTTAAAGTAGGCAATAGCAATATGTAAATAAATTGTTCTAATTCTACTTTCATATTAATTTAAGTAAAGTGTCAGCTTTCCCAGAAAGAGTATGCAACACATCTAACAATTTTTTTTTTTTTTTGGGGGGGGGGCGGCGGGGGGCGGATACAAGAAGGTTTTGTTCTTTTTCTGTTTTTTCCCCTGAATTGTACTGTACTTGGGACAATTACAGGTGATTGTCTTTGTTTAAACATATCTTAAACAAAACACACACAAAAAAAAAAAAAAAAAGAAAAATCATTTCTGACAATGCTAAAATTTTGAGTCAGGGTGTCAATTTTTAATAAAAAATGCATAAATAGTGATAAAATATATCCTTAAATAAAAAACTTATATCAGCATGAGTTAAAGTTTACAAAATATCTACATCTGCTTATTTATTTATTATTTGGTTGTTTTCAATCATGATTGTTACTCCCTTCTCCTGAGTTACTATTTCCAAGAGCCACTCTAGCCCGCCAATTAGATTTATAAAATAATTCTTCACAAGAATAAATTCTGACTGTGTTCTTGAGAATTTAATTGGACCTACTGATTCCTCTACAAAACATACACTGTTGCTCAATTGCTTATTTTTATGCTGTAAAAAATATTGGGAATAAGTGGGTAACATCATCAGGAGAAATAAAAATACTCATCATGAGTTATATGTCCCACTATACAACAGTAAAAGTATAAAACTAACCCATCCTAGGTAGCAGAGAGTGAAAAGAAACATACGGGGCTTTCCGACCACAGAAAATAATTTCTATGTTCAAATATTAGTTAATAATGAAAACTTCCTCGAGGAAAAACTCATGAGCTGCATGTCCAGACAGATACTTCAGTTGAATTTTAAAATATTAGATAAGCAAGTTATTTGGAATGATAAAGGAAAAAAAAGACTCAAGATCTGAATTTTTATTTCTAGACACATAAATTTCAATTACTTTCCAATGAAAAAAACAAAAGAAGACGGCTATTTCACAACTTGGGAAAAAATGTAATGAATGATTGAATTAAATATGAAATGATGCTCCCCTATGGGCTTCTACAGTGTCAGAATAAAGGTTTTATGAGCTTGAAATTCAGGCTTTAAAATGCAGACTTCAAACTGTCAATCATTTTGTAAAACCCCCAGTTACTTTTTAAAAAAATCAACAATACTTGACTTTTAACCACTAAAAACTTTGCATTCAGTTGCCACCACTTTTGATGTTACTGAACACGATTTTTGGCACTCAGTTGGTGTAAGGATGAACATAATTTATTTTTGATACAATTCAAACATTTTTATGATTTTGTCGAAAGTAATATAGACAGAATAATGTTTCTTAGCACATGAAATGTGTTAACTCCGTTATGTATCGCAATGTCACTGCGATGGCTCATTTCTATGAAAATAGGATAAATGAGAACTCGTAATGAGCTCTTGAGTTAACAAACATCATAAGCTAAAGGACATTTTGCTGTATGTTTTATTTAAGACAGACAATTAACAGAATTTAAAATACATTAAAAAAAAGAATTTTCAACTTTAACAGCAAAAATAGTATTAATTAGTAAAATTCAGTATAATAGTAAAAATGGTGGAAAGTAAATACAACATTGTTACAGTATACATTAAAAATACAAAGTTACTGTAAAAATTAAATAATTAATTAAGGATCGAACTAAATCTATAATTCAATTAGTAACTACATGCACCACTGACTTAGAAAACTAGTTTATGTAACATTTTCACTGATGTTCTCCGAAAAATGCAAAAAAAAAAAAAGTCTCATAAATTTCTATTTTTAAACTTGGCAAACAAAAGAAACTTTTAATGCAAATTTTATCATTGTTTTGTTCAAATATTCATATTGCTTTAATATCAGTAGAGATAAATATCTACTTGCGATTCACGATACCGGGTCGGACGAATGCCTTTCAAAATACTGTTTATTTCATTAGTGTTTGAGCAATTTGAAAGCTAAAACACCCAATTGTTTTTTAAATTAATCAAAAGATGGTTTACTTGGTTTTAAACATTTAAATTCGAGATTAATTATTATTTAAACTAATTATTAATTAAAATTTAAAAAATAGCTATTTTATTTCGGAATTATTTTTAAATTAGAAAACCATAAAATTGTCAAAATCGTTTGCTTAATTGTGGGGTCTCAAGAGGTTAAAATATAACGTCCTTATAATATTCACTACAGTAAAATAAATGTTATAATATTTTAATTCAACTATATCAGATAATCATCATTGATATGTTGCCAAAATTTTGTGACTTCAAATAAAATTTTTTTGAAAACAAACATATCAATTATTTCAAAAACTGATCATAATGTTTCCCAGAAATATTTCATTCTTGATAGTTAACCCTCTTTTAGAGCTCTGTAATGGGTCCTCTTTGAGATTAATCTTTTTAAGGGGGCAGAATACCTCAAAATTGCTCAATATATTTTACAAAATTTTATTGCATATTTCGTTAGAACTGTTTTAAAGCCTCATGCAAAATTTCAAACTTCTGTGAACGAAACTTTAAAATATACTCTGGTTTTTGTAAATCACTTCAGCCGTTTTTATGCTGCATTTGAAATCTTTAAACGCATTTTCTCTCCTTTTTATTTTTTACCAATTACGTATAATAAAATCCCTAATACAGCTTCGAAACTAAAGATACAGCTTTGAAACTTTTTACGTGGATTCCACAATATTTTTAACAAAAATTAACATGGGTTTGACTAGTGATGAGGGGTCCGGCAAATGCCCACTGGGGCCCATTTGCCCAAAATCCTAAAAACCACCACATAAAAAAATCCTCAAAACCACCCACATCAATGCCCATTCATATTTATGAATGGGCATTTATGTGGGCATTTGCCCAAAACAGTTTTAAGCGTCCAAAATCTGGGCATTTATAAATATATTTTTTTATATTTTTACATTTTTAATGTGTAATATTACAGCTTATAAGATAACATTACAGTTGTTTTACAATATACATTTCTTTGATAAAAGTATAAGGGCTTATAAATTGCTACATTTTTATGAGTATGGTCATGTCAGGCAGGGGTTTGGTGGAGAAAAGTATTGATCATGGAATATGGGGTCATTTTATTAATTCAACACAGGGCCAAAATCTCACACACCTCTTATATTTTCTGGAAAATTAACAGAGGTGTACTACCAGTATAGACTTGGGTAAATGTGAAACATTTCTGAAAGCTATATTTGTTTTCGATTTACAGAGGCGTAAAATTCCAATAAGAACAGAAGATGGCAAATTGGGAATTGATCTACAAACTTCCCTAAGAAAGAAAAATGATACTTTTTGATGTTTGCATTGTAATTTTCACAATGGCTATAAAATTTGGAAATCTCTGTTGCAAGTGAAAATGAAATTCTCGAGTTTGATAAATTGGGCATGGGTACATCTGAATGTCAAAGCCACTTCTTCAGAGAGGGGCAGTAATGATAAGAAAGACGCCAAGGAAAAACTAATTAATTGCATTTCATTTGTGGGTGTGTTTTAATTTTATTATGATTATTATTTGGTGGAAGTGGTATGCCATATATGTTAGAGGTTAGCTGTTAGCCTATTTATAATGTAATATCAAAAACCAACTCAAATGTTACTCAAAATAAAATCATTTAAAAAAAAATAAAAATAAAAATATATATATATATATATGCAGGTGGCACTATTAATTACTGCTTCTAACAAATGCATTATATTTACCAGGTTTGAAGTATATCCAATTATTAATAAGATTTTGTTTGGTTGTTAAACAATAATCAGTATTTCTATAAAAAAAGCAAAAATGCCCGGGCATTTTAGGATTTTGGGCATTTGCCCGGGTGTTTTACCTGGGCATTTGCCCAAATTTATAAATGCCTGGGCATTTTACAACACTAGGTTTCACTCTGAAGTTTTTTTTTAATTTAGTTGTTTAACTTGAATTTTTGAATTGGTTGTCCTTTTTGCTAAGTTATTAACAGAAATAAAAAATATGAAAATTCAACTACGTTTCAGGCAGTTAATTCCATTCCTACTTTTATTCTAGAATTTTTAGAAAGTATTACTCAGAAAAAATCTTTCAAAAAAAAAAAAAAAAAAAAATTGAAAAAAAAAAAAAACATGTTAATTACAATGCAAAATTTCAAATTTCATTTCTGATCAGAATTGGAATAAAATGTATGCATGCATTATTTTTTATCTGGCTATTAAACAAAAAAGGATTTGGAAAGAGGTACTGTACCCCCTTAAAATAAGATTTTATTATCACAATAGCAAAAAAGTTTTTTGACCAATCATGATTGGCAAGCTTAACCACAGCTTCATGATAAATATTAAGGTCATTGCTGATTTTTCTATTTGAAATAGAAAACATGCTTCAATAAAGACTGGTTTTAATCTTGAAGCATAATATCATGAAACAACTTGACATTTTTACAAAAAACATTTATATTTTTATTACAGTATGTGCTAATCTGCCCCATGGATACATACTAACACCAAAAGCAACTAATTAATTATTTTTAACCAACTTCCCACAAAGGAGGAGGTTATCAGTTCAAACCATAGTTTTGTTTGTGCATCGATAACTTCTCACTGGATGAAGCAATTTTGACAATTCTTTTTTTGATCGATCTAAGTTGGTCTCCCATAGGTCCGGTATCGTACTTTGGTCCGACTAGATTCGATAATTAGAAAAAACAAAATGGGCAGAAATGTATGGATTTTTTTCATTTATCATCCGTAACTTTTGACTAACTGAACTGATTTTGATGATTTTTTTGAGTCAATAGAAGGTCGCCTAACTCAAACACTGCATATCAATTTGACTATGTTTGTTCTTTAGAAAGATCGTTATGGTAGAAAAATAGGTACTTTTCTTTTGATAGGAAAGGCTTGGCTTGCCTTTCTGCTTCTTTGCTGGGAAGATAATTAATAAATATAATATCAAACTCACGGTTAAAAGGAGTTTGTTGCCATTAGATAGAAATATTAAAAGCTATTACGATAAGAGTTTGTGTGAAGGTAAAAATTGAATTCTTTCAGTGAATAAGATAGATTTTTTAAAATCAACTTCAAAATAGAATTTGTCATACGAATGATTAGGTTTTAGTGCCAATCATTCAAAGTGCGTGTGCCCTGTCATGCATATTTTTTTTAATAAAAAAGAATATTAATATGAAAAATGTATAGACACTGAAGAGAGTAAAACACAATCATTTTTAGGGAAAAAAATAAAATCAACTTTAAATTAAAAATCGCTCTAAAAATGAAAAAATAAATTCATTCTAAGTCGGTGCAAAATTATGATAGATAAAAACTTTCGTAATCGTGAATCAATTACAAATATAAATGGCCTGGAGTTTGCAACATTTCCAATGTAAAGTAACACATGGTGTAATGGTAATTAGACTCATAAATTGGCTTTGACTTTTAAAGCTATGTTTAAAAGTCGTATTGATGTTGTTTAAAGAATTAATTTATTTTTTACTCTTTAGCCCAGTGTTTAATTTGAAGTTTTTTTGTTCTTTTTCATAGACAACGTCCTTTATAAAGAGCAAATATAGTCAGATCGATGATGGATATTTGAGCTAGGTGACCTTTGACAGGTTTATGAGAAAATTTCACGCAACTATTTCAGAAATAAAGATTCAAAAAATTTCAATTGCATGGGATGGGAATGAGATACAAATAAATAAATGTTTTTCTTTTCTTACCTCACACATGACTGGGGATAAAGCACCATTCCTGACACATTCGAAACGACCGCCGACAGTTTTACCGAAAGCAAATGCCATCAATTTGCAGCACAAAATATGGCAGAATACCTAAAAATAAGTGTTAGATTAATTTCCTGCTTCGGATGGAGGGGCGGGAAGCATTTTTAAGTTTCGCCACGAGACGGAAAACTCCAAGATCTGGTACTGTTCATGAATTTACTTACAAACAGAAAAGGACTCTCATGAGAACATATATTCACTTGTAGATTTTCAGACTTCCGTGAGAAAACTTTCAGGGAAATGTTCTCTGCTCACCCATTCTCAGTATAATAGTGTTTCACCTGAACTTGAATTTTAGTGTGAGTCTGTAGCAAGATATAGGTTTTTCAAATACAGTAGAACCCCAGTTAACCAAAAAAGTACAGGACCGTAATGTTTTCGGTTAATTGAGGTACCATAAAAATGTCCGTATAAGCGAGAATTATAGGCAAAGGACATGTTTATAACCAACATGTTCCTCCTGCACATCATAGCGATATTTTTACCTCAAAATATTACATCAAAAGGCGTTATCGGATACGACTTCTGCAATTTTTGATTGAAGGAATAGATGACGGAGAGGAAGTTATCCAACATTTAAAGTTGGTGAATATGAAAACAGTTGGATAACGGGCTGCTTCTTCATGGGATGAAATTCTAAAAGAATCTTTAGTAAATGCGTGGAGAAAATTGTGGCCGACCGTTGAATTGCTTGTTTTTGAAACAAATGATTCCTTACAAACATTGGGTGACGATTCTGATACGAATAATGAAGCGTTCTCTGATATGTTTAAGCTGCTTGCAGGGAATATTCCCGACATGGAAGTACAGGCCTGGCTGAGTCAACAAGTATCCAGGAACAACTGGACATGCATTGTTCATGTTTCTGATCTTTGGTAGTACCTACGCATGTGAACAATTATTTCATCGAATGAAGAGCACAAAATCGAAAACAAGAACACGTCCGACAGATTAACAACAATTGAGAATACATTACGAGTCTGAACAACTCGGATTCTTCCGGATATGGAAGCTTTAATAAAACAATGGCAAGTATCCCGTTAAGATTAAAGTGTTTTAAATTTCTACAGACACTCCACTGAACATTTTTTTCTTTAAGAAAAAGAAAGAGAAAATATTGTAACAATTGAAAATTTCTAACCCCACCTATTCCCTTAAAATGAATTGTAATGTGTTACCTTCTGCTCCACTCTTAAGATTTCTGCCTACGCTGCTGATTGACAGATTGTGGTGCGCCGCAAGAGCAATGCTTAAAGGGGAAAAAGAGCTTGACACCGGATGAATAAATAAATATGAGAACAAGATTAGTAATACACAATAAATCTACTTGCGATTTAAACACACAATAGTTGATTTTTTTAATTTATATATGTGTGCATAAAATTGAGCTACTCGACTAATGAAGAGGCACAATTAAAAACATTATATTTACGTTTCTGTCATATTTAACTACTGATTTATGGCATTTGAAAAGCAATTGCTAACTTTTATCACATGTTTTTAAAATTATATATATTGAATGAAAATATAAAGAAATGTTATTTGTTCATTTTGTAACAATATACAATGACTACTTGAAGGGGTGGGGAGTCCTAATGCTAAAGATGATCTGATATTAAAAAACATTTTAAATTACATGCAAAAAAGGGGGTGGGACATTTTTGGCATGCATTTTGTAAAATTAGGTTATTAAGGCTGTAATATTTAACAGGGCTCGTTGATTTAAATCATTTGTATTAAAAATTGTGTATCATTATTATTATTAAAAAATAATTATTGCTGTGAAAATAGCTTAAAGTGTGTTTTTGCATATTGATTAACATGCCATATTGTTTCCATGAATATAACATTAAAAATATCCAAAATATTTAAGGTCTTTTTAAAAATAAAAAAAAATCCGATTTAAATAAAAAAATGATTTAAATTAACTTTTTTGATTTTTTTAAATAAAAAAATCACGAACCTTGATATTTAATAATTACAATAAAAAGACATGATCACTAAAACTTACAGGCAAAAAATCGCTTAAATTTTCGGTCAAAATTTAGAGCGGGCGTGGCAAACTGAGCTCCACGAAGCTTTTACTACAGAAGTTAAAATGTAAGAAAGATTAAAAATAATGGTAAGCTGAAAACAGTTAGTGTCCAAGTGGAAGAGTCAGATAGTAAACGAGAGCTAGCAAGTTTTTGCCAATGTCGATGCAACCGGATTTCGAAATACATAAAGAATCAGGATTGACCCTTTAAAGAGCAAATAAAGGACAAAATGAGAAAATTTCATTCATAGTTTGTAAAACTTGGAAGGTTATGTATGCAGGTTACTTTCAAAAAAATTCATAAAAAAGAGAGAGAAAGAAAGCCTTTCAAATTTACAAATTTTCAAGGAAACTAAATTTTTTTTTCTAAAATAACTGAAAACATGGAATTCCGTCGAAATGTGGAAAGATCACATGCGTTGAAAATTTAAGAGATTTCAAAATGGCACTATTGAAAATTTTTAACCCTAACAGCTGATTGGTTCTAAAACAATTCTTACAAAGATGAAAACTATTACTTTGAAAGTTATAAGTGATTGTAAGATATACTACCACACTTCACCTCATTTTGTTTTTTATAACTTATAAAATAATCATCACTAAATTTTAAATGAATAACAGTCATTCTCAAAAAATGTTACAAATGCTATCTTTCAAGTTCCTTATTACTCAGATTTTTAAAAATTCTCATTAATTTTTTAAAAAGAAAATTCGTGTTCATTTTGTTAAAAACAACACATTCTTAAGATATGATTTTATTAGTTTCAAAATTTGAAAGCAGAAAAACAACTCGAAAAATATGTCTACTAGCAAATGCTAAATCAATGCCTGGTGACACCTTTGTTGGAGGGAGTATGTGGCTGTGCGCTAAAGTACCTCACCAATCAATTTTGTTCATATGCCTTAGCATTTTGCACTCTTCATTTAGTTGAAAGTGAGGGTTTGTAGTTTTAACTTATTCAACAATAATAGGGTGGCATGCAAATTTTTATTTCTATTTCCTTTACAGGAGAAGGAGAGCAGAAAGTTAAAATTCACGGACAATATGTGCTGCAAATGCATTAAAATAAATAACTATTTTAATGGCTATTTAATCAGTTAAGGAGAAATTATGGCTAATTGAAATATTTTAGCAAAAACTGTAGTCTGACAGAAAAACTAAAATGTCTAAAAGTTGTTTAAGCGTTGGAGGCTGAACCTGAAACATCCAATGAAAAACAGTAGAGTTGCCTTTGCTGGGAGATTTCTAGTTTGCATAATTTTACCTAAAACACAACAGCATTCTCTTACAGTAAAATAAAAAATGTAGTCTTTTTCTTTCAATTTAAGCATATTTAAAGCAGCAATTCCCTATGCAATTTTTGATTTTTAAGGGAATAGTAAGTCAATATTCAAAACAGATGCTGTTGGAGAACACGTGACAATAGGCATTTAAACACAACTAAAAGCAACCACTCCACAATATGGATATTTTCCAAAATTAAGCAACTCTCATTAATTTATAACCTAAAAACAAAGTTAAAAAACAAATAATTTTTTAAAATACAAACTAAAATGAGCCAGCTTATGGTTGCATGTTGAAGTAACTTGCATCTTTCAAAATAACTGAAAATTCAATTAAAGTTTAATACAGATCTTGAAAAGTTCATAAAAATCATCCAGTTCTCAAAATAAGCAAAAGTTTTGTAGAACGAAGAATATTAGTAAAAAATATATATATCCAGCAAAGGACGTGTGTTTAATGTTCAAAAGAATGATTGCAAAATGTAGTTGATTTGTAGTTATTCTACTTCTGAATGGTTGTGAAAGTAACTTGATGCAGATTTTACTGTATAGGGGAGAGTGTTGTACCTTGGGACACTTTTCACATTTTAATTTTTAACTTCAAAAATCAAAATTAGATTTGAAGTCTGAAGATATTTTTTAAATACACCAACATTATCCTCTATAATATATTTTTTCAAATTCAAACAGTTTAAAAATAAAAAAATGCCAGCCATTTTAAGTAGTAACTGAAAACTGTCCCAAGGTACAACACCCTGTTGTACCTTGGGACATACTTCGTGATTCATGCAACAGTTATATACATAACCAATTTTATACAAAAAATCAAAAACTTTATTTTGGTCATTATTTACTTCAACATAACTAGTTTGGTTTCACAGTAAAATGATGTAGTCTGAAAGTGTTGATGGATACTACAACATTGAGAAATTCGTAACACTATTGAACTAAAATATATCATATTCTAACAATTCTTGTATTTGAAAGACTGCATTTGATTAGAATATCTCTCTTTATACTAAAATATATCCAAATTATTAAGAACCATGTGTATGTTGTACCTTGAGACATGTCCCAAGGTACAACACGGTTTACTGTCCCAAGGTACAATCATCACATGGTTTAAAAAAATCAAAATGGTGGTCAATCAAAATGCAGTATCATCACTTTCTCATAACCAAAACATTTAAAAATCTTCTGTTCTATATCCAATTAAAATTCAGTAGAAGAGTTTTACAAATGCTATTTCAGTAAATGAAATTAGAATGAGAAAGATATTTACTTTTGAGTGATGAAATTTTGTTTCTCTCACCAAGGCACCAATTCAGTGCTTCTAATGCTGCCTTTTTCTGTGATGCTATCTGCTCGCTAAGGTCACAATTAGAAATAAAAAAAATGTTAATTTGCCAATAGGTTTTTAGAAATTGCCAATGTAACAAGGTACAACACTCTCCCCTAAATATGAAAGAAATCTTGTGAGAAATGAATTTGACTAATGCAGTCCTTGAACTTGTGTGACAATGGAAAATGCATGTTAAAGAAATTGATAATGTTCAGCCTACAACAACATAGCCAATCATGAAAGCCCACAAATGGTTTCCTTGCTTTGCTTCAGAAAACATTTGACTTTGGAGCGGAGGGTGGAATCTTTCTGCATGCTAAACAGAAACTAAAGTTATTACTTTTAAAAATGTTAGAAAATCATTTCCAAAAGGCAAACCAATATTTGTTAATATTATTTTCTTCTGAATTTGAATTTTGCATGTATGGAGTTTATATTAAGGACTACTCAGAAAATTGGACTTTTTGAGGGATTTAATTTTGATGGATGAAAGTAAAAGATTCTAAAGGTATCAAACAGGGTAAAATAGTCCCATGGTACCTCTCTTTAAGCCATATTTTTTCATTTCTATATCAAGTTACATATTATTATCCAAATTTAAAATTTCCAGTGTAAGGTGTATGAAGTACTGTTAACAGTGACCAACTATATGTATTTTAAAACAAAAAAGATGGGTTCTTTTTTTGCTAAACACATACTTTTCCCCCTAACAATTTTTTTCGATTTCTTTTACAACACCTCCAAAGTGAAATGTCCAATATTTTTGCATTCTTAACAGGAATTAGAATTTTCCCTTACAAAACATTTAATTATTCTCCAAGAATTTTTTAATAGTATTTTAACTAAATGTTTGAATATTTTACTATTACACCTGCAGAAATGAATCGTCCAAAACATTGCGAATACTAATGTTCTCCTTCTATATCAACAAGGATGCAAACAGGGTGGTTTGGAGGGTTAACCATCCTGAGACCTTTTTTGAGCCATATTGCCAATTCTGGTGGAGTAATAAATATGCATGTAAACATTTATGAAACTCATTTCTCTGCCCCTCCCACCCCAAAAATAAAATTTTGGTTATGCCACTGTGCACCATTCTACTAAAAATAGGAGTTAGACTTGACACGTATTTATAACATTTACAGTGTGAGAATATAGAAAAGGTTGAAACCATCATATTACTATTTCTTCTCCTTTCCAAAAAAAAAAACACTGTAATCTCCTCCATATACAGATCTTGGAGGGGAGTTTCTCCTCTTCTTAAAAATTTAAATTTCAACTCCCGTGTGAGCATTTGGGGGAGTAAATGTGATCACAAATGTTGCATCCAAAAGAAAGATGATAATAAAGGAATGAAGAAGAAATGTCCTTTCAAGCAAGTACATTTGAAGGATTTTTTTTAGATGTGAGTACAACATATAGCACCATGGATACTTACAGACACAAGGAGTAATATTTCCCTCAGCTTGAAAGATGCCAAAAAATATTTTCAAAAGCAGAGTGCAGTAAAAATACAAAAGCACACGTGAGAATAAAAAATAATTTTAAAGTAAGTAAAATTTATCTTTAATAAATGATTACCACATATTAGGCTATATTATAAGACTCAACCTAATTTTTAAGCAAATTTAACACTTCAAAAATGCAAAGGCAGTAGTTTATAACGCAAATTGACCCTCAAAGTTGCCAGCAGAGCTTGATTCTTCTTCCTGGCATTTTAGAGACTGGCAGTGGAATTTTAAATCAAGCTCAGGACATTTTAATATCAGTTTCAAACAGGGTAGGGGGCCGAAACAGGTGTTGGACGGAACAGATGGTTTTCACTGTTCAAAACTGTCCTAGCTAATACAATCTTAGTAATGCATAAATATAAATATTAGTCAGTTGTAATTAATAAATATTTGATATTTTTCTCTGAGAGGTTAATTTGAAAAAAAAAAATTACATGAAAAAAGTAAAAAAATGGCTAATATCTCTATTACATAAAAGCTTCCTTATTTAAAGAGTTGATAGTGTTGAGAAAAGAAAGTATCAAAGTAACTCATTTCAGTTCCATTTATGATTCAAAACTGCTATTAAATTCTATTATACATTTAGAAGAAAAAAACTTAAAATTTCTTACAATTGTTTTTGTGTGATAATGTTTTACAAGATGTTTTAACAAAAGTTCTTTTCTTAATCCTAGATTGAAGAATAATAAATGGATCATAAAATGATGGCACTTATATTTTTAACCAGCAAATTTTTTTACCTGTAACAACAATAAACGGAAAAATAGTAACTTGATCATTTTTAGAAAACATTTGTTTTAAGCATTTTCCTAGAGTAGATGGGTGGTCATTTAGTGTCAGAACCTAAAATCGCAGCATAGTCATTTTCATGAAAGTAAGGCAATGTTGACTTAGTAAAAGTAGACTGACCAGTGTTACTCTCATTCAACTTCTATGCAAACAGATTACAATCATCTGTATAAGTTTTATTACATTTTAATATTACTAAAATATTGCTTTAATATATTTTATGCTGTTTTTGGTATTTGCTTATAAAATGCAACTTCACCAAAAATATAGTTTTGGACAGTTTTAATCCTTTAAGCGTTTGCAACGTAAAATTCTGTTGCCCAGTGATGTATCTAAAAGCGCATGCAAGGTAATATTCTGACATCAAATTCCAAAAGCATGAAGAAAAGACCTTGCACTTTTTGAACAGGTGCCTTCAGCAAAAGCTGCTCAAGAATGGAGCTATTCTGGATACATCACTGGGCAACAACAGTATTTGCATCAGTTTTTAAATAACTTATTGTCTACAGTACATATGACAGAAACTGCAACTGTAAAAAAGTAAGCTACCTTTCTATCTTTTACTATATTTCCTTCTAGGCCTTTAGTATATTTTGTAGCTTCTGAACAAAACTTGAAAACTCTTCATCCATTATTCCTCTGGTTATCTGCAAACAGACATTGTGGGTGAATATTACAAACTAACACACAATTAAATAAAAAATCCTTTTTAATTTAAAATTTTAGGCACATGTCAAGTAAAGTGTTGAAAAATGCCAGATATTTATAAATTGGGGCAAAGGCTGATGAAAAATGTCCAGACAAATGCCCAAAATCCATGCATAACCAAAAAACTAGGCATTTATTCATTTTTAATACAAATATTGATCATTGTTCAACAGTCAAACAAATTCTTAAAAATAATTGGAATTACTTCAAACCTGAAAAATATAATGTAATTCTTTGTAATTTATTAATGTAATTAAAAAGAGTAACGCAAAAATAAATCACTGGCTCTAAAAACCTTAATTAAAATCTAAATCCTCCTCAAATTTCATTACTGACATTTAAACGATGAAATGGTGAGATAAGATTTTGAACACGAGTAGAAAGCTCATACCCATGGAAATGGCGGGATGAGCAATTTTAGCTACATTTATGTTGCAAGTAGAAATCATGTGGTAAGCAGTCGGAGGGTTAAAAAGGCTTTGGGCAAATGCCCATCTATAAATGTCCTGCCAACATCACTAGTCAAGTATGGTCAAAAGTAGGCACCAGCAGAAAAAAAATATTTGTTGGCAATAGAGATATGTCTTCTTTAAAAAAAAAAAAAAAAAAGCTTGATGCTTTGCCTAGCGGGGAATTGAAAACTGCCACTCGAGAGGGGCGTCCGTTAGAAGTAGTTCTTTTGTACTATATTTGTAACTCTTCTACACTCACTAAAGTTTGCAGTTATAGTCATACAAAATATTCATATTTATCTACATCAGGAATGGTCCATTTGTTTGTTACAAAAAAGGATTTCATATCATATCACAATCTACCTTTGAAATTTTTTGCCTCTTGTTGGTGTATAAGAAATATTTTAGAAACATTGTTTAGTATAAGTACATATATTGTGCATGCTTCATAAATGTAGTAATATATTTCTTAAATAACACAAACCTAAAATTTGAACTTGTTATGTAAAGAAGCCACTGTTATGAAATCTCCCCTCGACGGCTGTTTCGTCGGAGTTCGGAAAAAAAACCCATTGCCAACGACAAGATATGACATTTTTATCAGGGGTCGATCCAACCTTTTTTAACAGGGTCAATTTTTGTAAATTTTGAAGAGATTTTTGTGAAAATTGAAAATTTAAACATATAGTGATGAAAAATTTTATTATTATTTTCCACTTCTATAACAAATAACTCTGCAAAAAGTATGATTTGGAAGCTTGGAATTTTGCGAATGGTCCCGAAACAGACCTGAATTTTCTCTGAAGCAAACCTTGCTTATGTTGCCAAGAATGTGGTGCAGATGAATAATGAAAAAAAAATAAATAAAGTTTTAATAATTAAGTAAATAATCTAAATTTTTACATTGCAAATTGCAGCTGTGAGCCGCAATAACCCAGATAAGACTGCAACCACGTTTCGCGATAAAAAAAAATTAATTAGTTTAGGTATGAATGATGGAGTAGGTATGAATGCCACTATTGTTTTTCATCAAAAATAACAATAATTATAATCACATACCTGGGAACCATTCCCTGAAAAATTGTATAGGTGAATCATGTGTACAAGCTTGTTGAAATCCAGCGTTGACTTGTTTGAATTTATATTCTCATAGGAATTGAATAAAGATAAGTATTAAAGTCATATTTTTATGCATTGACATGAATTAATTCATCTGTAAGAAAATGTGTTTGCCAAAATACAAAATTGAAGACAGACATCTGTTTTTGTAAATCATATATTCTTTTTATTTTGTCACCACAAAAGAACATTTTATCCAGTCAATAACGAGCCATTTTTTTGGAAGTGCATAATTATTAAACATGTGCAAGCATATCAAAATAATACTGTGTGGCACATTTGAACAAACAGTATAAAATGTAGAAGTTCAACATAAGTGGCAAAACACCCAACATACTGATGTAAGTTTAGTTGCACTTAAATACATGATGAGATAGGCATTAGAGAAACCATCATATTAATTATGGTCTGGAGAATAGTAAGAAGTAGCACTCACGACTGATTTTCATAATGTATGACACTTAATTTCCAGTACATAAGTAACAGTAAAACAGAAACTCACTTTTTTTTTAAATTTGGAGGGGAGAAAGTAAAAGTCCCCTGGACGCCAAATATTTTACCGCTTCAAATAACTAGTAAAATGAAGTCATATATTAACAAGTTTCCTTTCTTTTTTTTTACTGAAAGAACAGCTTAGTGATGCAAAGGCGGGATAAGGGCACACCATGCACCGACCCAAATTTTAGCACAGTAAAATTTAAAAGAAGACATGGGCATTACACAATTTAATTTAAAAGCAGAAAAATCGGTATTAAAACGAATACTTAGCACATGAAATTTTTGGCAGGCCAGCTCAATACGGGGAATCCTCCTTCCATTGTTTCGGGAAAAAGGCACCTCTTTTTTTCCACGTCCTTCATTTTTACAAAAAGACGCTACTAACTTTTTCGAATATTTTCAGCAGCGTTGCTGAATTGCATGCTGGGGCGAGTCAACTTGTTGACCAATGAGAGTGTGATCACATTCAAACGAGGCACTAGGTCACACACAGTGCAACGGTAAAAGAACATTCTAGAAAGATTGGAGAGGAAACAAGAAGGCTTTGAAGGACCTTGGATGCACACCAGGTGTGAATCGTCATGCTTGAAAAGAGAAGGAAAGAATTACGAACATTTTTCCCATGGTCTGCAAATTTTCGTACAGTCGGCGACTCATTCCTTCCTTAAAGCAGAAGGGGGGGTGCGTTTGCGATGGAGCGAAGCGCAAGACAAAAAAGTTTAAATGTGAGGTGGCACACTCTCACAAAGTTCAAATGTCGTATATCTCTCTTGGCGGTGCTTTTTATTGCCAAGGATGACCTCTCATTACATAATAACACAAACACATATACACCACCAATCAAAAACATACTACCAAAAAGACATACTATATTTTACATAAAATGGCAATACTACAACATAAAAGATTTAGCATATTTCTAAAAAAGAAAATTATTCTAAAAAGAGGCAATTGCATTACACTATAGGAGAATTCATTATAAAATTTATATCAACAGTTCAGCTACTCAAGCATAGTTCACATCTAACAACTCTAATCAGACAAGCCTACACTTTAACATAACTAAACCACCCATTGCTTATTACAGTGGTACAATTGAAAATTATATTAAAACAGCAAATGTTTGTTTAAAACAGTAAAAATTACATTTTCTCAATATTATGAAAACATAAAATAACGAAAAATAAACTTCAGTAATGAGTCAGTAAAGGTCAGAATGAAAAATTGGACTTTATAAAAATACAAATACATAAGTGACGACCAGCAACAGGCTCAGGGCCAGCTAGGCAGGTCCTTGTCAATTTAACAGACCCCAATGAACATCAAGAGCTTTTTAAAAAGTTTTGTACCCCACTGCAATTAACAGCTGCTTCCGGTAAACTATTCCGACTGCCTACAACATTATTGAAGTAGTCATTTGTCTCCATTTTAAGATGAGTTTGAGATTTGAAAAGCTTAAAACAGTGACCTCTAGTTCTACTTTCAGCACATAACTGTAACCCATCAACATTTCCGATTTTAATGAATTTAAGCAACTGACACAGGTCCCCTCTAACTCTCCTTTGCTCAAGATTATACATATTGAACCTTTTAAGCCTAATCTCATAATCAAAGTTTGAAAGACCACTTACCAATCTAGTAGTCCTCCTTTGAACCCTACTAGGTTGGTAAGTGGTTTTCCTGACTGCAATAATTTTTCATTCAATTTATTAACAATTTAGTAAATGGAATATTGTACAAACCAAACTGCAGTAAAACCTGTAACATTGACCACCTTTGTAAGTTGGCCACCTGTCTAAGTTGACCACTTCATCCACCAACGGAATGAGTCCTACATTATATAATGTAGGGAAACCTCTGTAACTTGACCACATAAGTTGACCAACTGTCAATATTGATTACTTATGTACGCCAAATCTGGGTAGGATTATTATAAAAACATCTTTTTAAGTTGACCCCCTCAATATTACTTTGTTAATTTGTGTATCTAATTTTCGAATGAAAAAAAAAATTAAATAACTTCTCCAGGATATTTTTTATGCCATAATGTTAGACCAGTAATTTATCTGGATGACGAAACATCAATATAAAGTTTGCCTATACCTCTGTGTAAGTTAACCATATGGGGGAAAACTACTATGAGCATTCTTTTCTTTTTTAAATAAGTTTCTTCTTTTTTCTTCTACCTGATATAACCATTTTGAAAAATTATGTATTTTTAGGAAATATTTACCATCAAATAAGTAACTTACATAATTAATAAGATATTTATCTTTATCTTTAGTTTAACCTTGTACTTTATTTTATAATTTGTATAGGATATATTGTAAGTCATTCAGACATAGTTTATCTAATGATATTTTACATAATTGGGAAAAAAGTAGATAATTACTATTTTAAAGTAATGTTAATACATAAAGCTATACTTTAATTAGTTACAGATGAATAAATGCATAGCATAAGTAATGAGAGGAAAAAAACTCCATCCTCTATAAGTTGATCGCTAAAGTGCTGCACCGCAAGTGGTCAACTTGCACTGTACTTCTGGATCCGACCACATTTTACAAATGGCACGGCAAAAACAAAATATGCCAATCGATTCCTCGCCACAATGACAGAAAACAGAAGAGAAACAAGAACAAATCAACACTTAAGACTGCAAGAGGGAATAATATCATAGCTGCCTTTTTCCCTTCATAAAAGTTTTGCAAGACAAAAATATGATGCTGCACAAGTTTCTTAGCACAAAAAAGTATTAAGAACATTGGCAAACTTGATTTTAAAAAAAAATAAACAAGTAACTGAACTATGTCATGATATAGCACCAATAGGAGACAAACTATGTCATAACAAAGTGAAAGTGTCCTACACATTATGTATCATGGTAAAAAGACAAAAATATGCAGCCTACTGATTTTTCTTTTTATCAATACACACAAGTACTAGGAAACGTTCATAAATGATGTCAAGCCTTTTTTCAATATGTTTGACCCCTCCCCCTTTGTGACATGTCATGCTATATTAAACAAGCACTGCGTTATAGACAGGGTATTTGCTACACTTTTAAGTTTTCAATTCCACGACTTTCCATGATTTCCCATGACTTTTGCCTGTGACTTTAAATGACTTACAGACCACAGTTTTCTCGACAAAAACAAACTTTTCAACTTAATTACATAAACCAGTCTTTCACAAAAATCAAATTGAATATCTGATCTAAAACACTAAGCTCAGTTATCTTTGAATAGTTTTGTGTTACAACGAATCACAAACATGGCACACAGTTTTGGCATTTTATTTTCTTGTAATTCATTATCATAAAAAAATAATTGCAATTTCGTACACCAATGTATCATGCAACCTTTTTCATATTTAAGAGTATTACATTAAATGGATTGATTTTCTCCCCAAAAAAATGTCATATAAAAAAAAATATTCATTTTGATCTATAAAAAAGTATTGAATAAAAATTATAATTTTGAATATGTTATGCTTTAAATGAAAGCATGTGCTAAATTTTGTGCTGTAATGACAGAATCCTAACTTTAAATATTACTTGTGTACAGCCAAATATTAAGCTAATAATTATGAATACTCTAGTTTAAAATTTTAATTCTATTTCAAAAGTTTATTAACAACTAAATCAAATTCAAAAATCAAGAAAATAAATAAATTATTAAAATAAGAAATAAAATAAACCAAAATAAGCTAGCATATGTGTAAAGAGCTTTCAAATTTCAAATTAATTGAAATATTTGCAGGATGTAAAAGGATTGAACTCATGAAAACATTAAACAATTTTCCATGAAACATCTGTTAAGTGTTGGTATGGTCCCAAAAACGAGAGAATTTTATCTGCACAAGTTAGAAATTGGGCTTAAAATCATTTAGGTAATCTTCAAAAGAAATCAAATTTTTGCAGAATGAAAAACATTAAAATGTTAGTAAGACAGGTCATTTCCCACACAGGGCGTGTTACTTTATTAAAAATTACCTTCAAAGTTACTATAGTTAGAAAATAACTCAAGGGTCCATTTAGAAGACACTGGAGTCATATTTATGGATTTTTCCCATCTGGAAAACCGACCTTTCAAAAATTTCCAAACTCTAGAAACAAATCTTTTACAAAGTTATTAAGTCCAAAAACTGAACTTAGCTATCTACTGGCAAAAGATTTCTATTTTCTGAACATAATTTTGAATAAATTTACCCAAAAATAATATTTTATTATTTTTTTTTTGTGTAAGAAATGGATTGTTGCACAGTTTACAGCCTTGAATATAGAAAAACAATATTTTAGTAAATTTATATCATAGGTTCCAGATCTTAAAATCCATGACAAACTTTCAAATTCCCCGACTTTTGAGCACTTTTCACTGAAAATCATGACTTTCCATGACAAATTTTGGTCACAATCGAAATACATGACTTTCCACGACTTCCCAGGTGTGCAGATACCCTGTATAGATCACGTTTCTCATTTCATTTTTGAACTTTTAATGACATTTGGGAGCACATTAATAATGATTACATGTGTACTTAATTTGTATTGAATGAGGTTAAGGAATATAATTAGAGAATATAATTAGAAAAGAACAGTAAAATATATTAACTGTTTAAATTGTAAAAAATAAAAAAAAACCATACACAATTTAATCTAAAAAGTCTAAATGTCTAAAAAAATTTACTTTTAAACTTTTAATGAGAAGTAAATGTAAACCTTAATCAACATCATTGTTTATGATAGACATTGATGAATGAAACTTTAAAATTAAATTATGAAAATCACAAAAATCTTTGAAAACAAATTTAATTTGCAGGTTTTAAACATTTTTACAGAAACCAAAATGTGTAATGTCACACTTCTTTTTACCTCCTCCCCCTCAAGGCATGACATCATTTATGAATGATCCCCTAGCGGAGTTCAATACAAAAAATGAAACATTTACTAACATATATTACAGCAAAATGACAGACATATATAGTAAAACGATTTACCTTTACCCTAGACGCTGTCTAGTTGATTATCCTCTTTCTTGCCTCAAATGAAAAATTAAAGGTTCACCAACAAATCATTTCTCACACTTACAAGCATTCAGACTGCTCCAGCCAAGAAATCAAGTAGTTTCTTTACAACACTAAGCTTAAAAAATGAACTCATTTTAAAAATTATATTCTAAAATGTATAACAATGCAGATAATTATTAAAAAAATTACACATTTCTTAGATCTACAAATAGTAATACAGTGAAATGTGTGTAAGTTGACAACTTGCAGTACAGCACTTCAGTGGTCATTTATCGAGGGGTTTTTTTTTTTGTCATTTCTTACACTATACATTTATTCATTTGTGACTAATTGAAGTATAGCTTCATGTATCAACATTACTTTAAAATAGTAATTAGCAATTATTTTTCATTTATCTAAAATATCATTAGCGAAATTTAAGCTGAATGACTTACAGTTTGTCCTATACAACTTTTAAAGTAAAGCCCTTTGCTAAATATAAAGATAAATATCTTATTAATTATGTCAGTTACTTATATGATGGTAAAGAGTTCCTAAAAACACATAATTTTTCAAAATGGCTACATCGGATAGAAGAAAAAAGAAGAAACTTATTTGAAGAATAAAAGAATACTCATAGTAGTTCATTCAACATTATAGCATAAAAAATATACCGGAGAAGTTATTTTAGTTTTTTTATCTTTGCAAAAATAGATAAACAAATAAATATATAGTAATAATTAGGCAGTCAATTTACAAAGTTTTTTTAAATAATACCCCAAACCAAATGTGGCTTCATAAGTGGTCAATATAGACAGGTTTTACTGTACTTGACAAAATAACTTGTACTTGAAATAGTTTTCATACTTTGATCTGTATTAGAAGGAAACATATACAAAGTTTACCAATATTTTTTCTTTAGTACAAATACAAGATAAAAATAGGATATGGGGTAATTCCTAGTCACTCTTTCTCCAGGGTGATTAAAGGGCACGCATTTTTGGGTTTTGTAAACTGGTATAACAAAACAACTGAAATATGCCAAACACTCTTTAATTATTCAATTTTTTTATGCAGGATGTAAAAAAACACATAGATTTCAGGCAAGTTTGTAGGAAAAAAATATTTTATTTACTACCACAAAAACATCTTGAAAAAAAGATTGTCTACAAAAATTAGGCTTTTTTTAAAGATCCATAAAAGTACTAGATTTAAAACGAAAAAAAAAAAAAAAACCTTCTTGAAGTTGTTTTACATTACAAATAGCCTATACTTTTGAATCCAGTGCATATATTTTGTCCATTTTTAAATACATCGCTTGCATAGGTATACTCATTTATATCCCAGATTGCTGGGGTCATTCTTGGACACCAGAATTGTTGGTGACTGATCTCCCTTAGAAATTCAGAAGTTTTACATATTTATTTCAGCCTAAACATTACCAGATCTTAGTTGGTAGATATATACACAACTTATTAATATAGGATAATTTTTATTTTTTGAAAAATAATATACTTCTTCATGATAATAGAAAGAGGTAATTATAGATTATGTACATGTGCATATACAAAACATGTTTAAAGTATTTAGCTATTTTCTACCATAACTATTAGCAGAAGTATGCTTATTTTTAATTTATTCACAGTTTTGTTTACTTTTAAATGTGACCAGAACATTCCAGAAAAAGCTAAAGATTTTTTAAAAAATGAGTGTTAAGAAAACCACTAATGGTAAAAAAATTAAAGCCATGTCTGATGCTAATACAGCTGTTTTACCATCAGGAAAAAGGCTGTGCTTTGAAGCATCAGATGAGGAGCTAGAAATATCTCAGGTTGAGAATAATAACAATGTCAATACGTTTGGAATTGGAAAAATTACAAGAGAGTTCAACAGTAGAAAATGCAAGAAAAATAGTCCAGAGATGTCTATCAAGCAATTTTAAAATAATAATAATTTTCTGCCTACTATTACGAAGACTGTTTTCACATTGGGAAAATTCCTAAAATAGTAGATGAGACGAGCGCTGAAATGAAATTTTTCGAAAAGAAACCAGAAAATTTCCGATGGCCCAAGCAAGCCACCTTAGAAATTGCTAATATATTTTATGGGCCAGTCATTTTAAAGGGAAGTAACACTTTCATTGAGGACACTAGTGTCCTTAATAATGCTTACAAATGTTATAAGAAATTCTGTCAAGAAATGTAGAGTTGAAGCACTTTAAGTTAAAATAAAAGTGTCCTCAGATGTGGCATTATAGTATTCTTTTCTACATTATTAAATTTTAGTAATTATTAAGAGGGGGAAACTATTAAATTATTTATACTCCAAATACCTTAAATAAGGATACTAATACATCACATTAATTTACTTATGACATTTACTATAAAATCAAAGTGTGGCCAATATTTACCCTGCATGTGACCAATATTTACCCAGAAGACAGGGTAATTGCTAGTTACTTAATGAGTTAAATTAAACAAAGTTCATTAATTATTGATAAAATGAATATAACAATAGCTCACACATAGTTAGTTATGTCAGCTTGTTCCATGCCAAATTTAGTAAAATTAATCTAATAAACTTCTGGAGATATTCAGACCTTGTTGTTTTTTGACCAGGAATTGTCCCCTATAATAACTTGCAAAATTAAATACAGTAAAACCCCCACTTTAAAACGCGGGTGTCGGGGGACATGTTTGGCCCCCGCGTTATAACATAACCGCGGTATAGTAAAACTACCGCGGAGCCCTATTCACGAAATATACTCGCTCCTGCTGCACCACTTTTAACTCTATCAATTACTCGTAACTTTCCTTCTGTTGTATAACTGTTTCTCTTTTCTTGTTTGCTGCCAATTTATTCGCTGTGATTGCTGTGCAAGGAGCACACATCTCAACTGAGCGGTTAGTCAGTCCATTGAGGCATAGGTTACTCAGATTAAATTTTTCTGCTCTCGGAAGTTCCTAAGCTAAAACCATATCAGCCGCAACAAAAGCAATTGTGTTCTGAGAAAATGTGGGCTTAAAAATATTGTTAACTTGTCAACATGGGATTATGGAGGGAGAGATATTCTAAGAAAAAAGTAGATTTCTGTGGAAGCTGAGGAACGCACTTTCCAGAGGAACAAATGTTTTAAGCCTTTATGCCCTCTCTCGGACTAGGAAATATGTTTGCTTTTCAAAAATTTCAAAGAATCTGGAATACAAAGGGTGATCTGTAATGACATGGGATGGTTTAAACCGTCGGGGGAGAAGACAATAACCGCATTATATCCGATTCCGAGGTTTACTGAGGCGCGGTATTACTGTATCAATTTTTTTTCTTTCAAAAAACTGATAGCTAAATTTGCACAGAAAGTTGAAATTTAATCTTTCTAGTATTCTGGCTATTTACAGTGATTACGGGCAACCAGTGGCATATGTCTACTAATAATACCTTTCCTGGATTTTTAAGAGAGGAATGTAAAACATTAGAAAGCTTGGATATAAAAACTTTTTGACATCTCAGTTCACAACCATGTGGTGTTGTTCAGTTGCTTGTTGCTGTTTTTAATGCCACTTGGGGTATCCAAACTCCCCTTCACTGAGGGAACAAGATTTAAGGCAGTATATTCCGTTTATAGATGAGGCCCACAATGGTGGATGTACCACTTGGCTAATGGTGTATTTGGATGACACCACATGGTGCCACTTTCCTTTTTGACCCACTGTTACCCTCGGAACTCCACAGATTTTACATGTACGTATGTCCCCAAAGGGCTCCTTCAGCCGGTCGGGTATCACACACCAAATCTTCCGATTGGAAGATAGATATCTTAACCACTAAGCTACCATGGCCCTTATGTGGTGGTGTTCTTACTCTTGCTATTAGAGTTTGTGCCATTTGCAGCTAAATTAATCGTTGATCAAATAAAGAGTTGATTTTATAAAGGGATTTAATTTTACTCTAGAGAAAAAACAGCAATATTTAGGGGGCACTGGATATGAAAGGAATAGCTATCCTCTAAAAATGCTGAGTAATTATTGTTTTTGCTTTATAATCCAAACTTGCTTGAGGGGGGAGGGGGCTATTCTCGATAAAGAAAACACAAAAGTGAACATACAAGGAAGATCATTTGTATTCCTATGTGTTACTTATTAGGGAAAATCAAATTAAAAAGTACCTTTGTCAAGATGATGTGTTTTTTCAATTTTATAATTTTACTCTTTGGGGGAGGGGGGGGAGGAACTATTATTCCATGTATGTATTTTGTTTACTTAAGTAATAAAATTATTTTTATGGAACAAAGAATAAGCATCAAGCTTCATATTGTGTCAGGGGGGGAGATTATATTTGAAATGTTCAATCAAGAGTTTTACATACATATAAATTAAGCCTGTTACAGACTCTGCTAACTAACTGTATACACGACCGTGATTTCAAAATTACATGGCATTCACCCGAACGCCGAGCCTGCAACAATCTAACAAGTTTCCCGAGTGATTTCGTGGAAATTGCTTGATTATGCCTATCATATTAGTTTCATAATTTGTTATTTTACATCAGCCAGTTTGCCTATTCTAAACTAAAGCTAAAAGCTGAAGAGTTAACACAAACAAACGTGCTAAAAACAGGAATGTAATGTAAATGTTATAAAGCCAATTATCATACCTCTTTATTGTAGTAATTTGTGTTGTCTTGGGCCAGTGGAATAACTGTAGCAGAGTATACAACTCCCAAGTTAAGAGTTCTTCAATATAGAAAATTCTAGGGAATGAGCCACATTTCTCTTCAAAACACTTTTTCTTATTCACACAATTCATAAAACTGAAAAACAAAATTATACACATTAGGCATGAATTAATTTATCATTCCCCAAAGAACAAATTCAGCGATATCTTGTCTCCATCAACATGGATCCTAAATTTGTGCGGCCATTTTCATAATGACAATTTCAGTTACCATAGAAACGGTGGTGCCGTTGCCAACTTTTGAAATGAACAACAGCATGGCTCATCTCGTATAGTGACGTCACGAATGTATTTGTAGAAACCAAGCACAGGTTCACTTACTTAGCACTTTATTGCATAACAAACACACTTACTAACATATAAAACTTAGACTTATTAATTATAAAGCAATATTAACGTAAATATCAATCGTAAATGGGAAAGAAATCGTAGATCGTTCATACAGACTGTAGCTCCGCTCGAATCGAAACTCTCTCTCTCTCTGTTTTCAGTTACTCTGACAGTTAATGCGTAGTTCCTTTCTATTCTATTCTATTTAAATGCTTCTAGCATCAGACGAAATTACAGGACGTAGTTCTTTTAAGTTGCAACATACTCCCACCTTTGTGTTGATGGATTATGCAACACAAATCATAACCACATCTATTACAGGTTGAGTTTAACAGGAGCCTTGATGCTTCGTCCAGCTCTAGTTCTTCGGACTGGTGCTGATGGCGGTGGGTCTCTAGAAACAACTTGGTTCCCTTTGACTCCCCTTTTGGCCAAGCGTTTCTCAGGAATCTCTTTGTCAATCTTAGACCTAGGCAACTCAGTAGCCTCCTCGCAGGTCAATTCCAATGGGTAAATTCTCTGAAGGGGACGAATAATTTCTCCAGCTGCTGTACGTAACTTGGCAACACGCTCCACCGAATCCCTTCCTGTGTACAGCTCCACCACTCGGGCTAGCGGCCAAGTTATTCTGTTAGCGTTTTGAACTTGTACAAGAACGATTTCACCTGGTGAAATTTTCCTTCTTCTAGAAGGTACTTTAGGATGTCGTACAAGCTCTCCTAAATACTCCTTAAAAAAACGCTGTCTTAAGTGGTGTCTAAGTGAATGAACATAACGCACACGGTTTAGAAGATGACGTGAGTCCACGACATCCAAATCCATAGTATCTCCCTCAGTACAATCTTGAATGAAATGTGCCGGAGTCAGTGGCTGCAACTCGTTTGGGTCATCAGACAGATAGGTAAGCGGTCGACCGTTGATGGTTTTTTCGCAATCGCAAAGCAGAGTTAGCATCTCCTCGTAGGTGACACACGCTCTTTTCAAACTTCTCCGTAAAAGCTCCTTTAACACTCGAACCATTCGCTCCCACCAACCACCATACCATGGGGCAGAAGGTGGATTAAAACGCCATTCAATACGTTTTGTTGCACATTCACGTTGAATTGATGAGCAATCAATCGCTTTCAAAGAGCGTGCAGTTCCTGTGAAGTTTGTACCATTATCTGAGTACATAATCGAACATCGGCCTCTTCTTGCAAAGAAGCGTCTTTAAGCTTGCATAAAACTTTCTGTTGAAAGGGATGTGACCAGTTCGAAATGGACTGCTCTATATACCGCGCAAGTGAAAAGTACAATCCAAGCCTTTTGTCCACCTCTAAGGAAAACTGGACCTGCCAAATCCACCCCGGAAACTTGGAATGCAGCTACTCGATGAATCCTATCTGGAGGCAAAGGCGCTGGATCAGGACTCACAGGTTTTGTTAAAGTCTTCTTGCACTGCAGGCACTGGCGTATTACCTCCCGTACTACCTTTCGACCCTTGGGGATCCAAAAGCGTTGTCTTAAAAAGGCCAATGTAGCAAGCATTCCTCCGTGCTTCAAAACCTTATGAGTGTGCTCTATAAATCGCCGCACAATAACATGATCAGGTAGTACGATAGGTTTTAGAAATTCATCATCATCTTCACTTAATATTAATCGAGTTTTGACTTTTAAGAGGCCCTCATCCTCAAAGAATTGGATTGTTTCTGAATATTTTTCTCGAACTTTGGATGACCATTCAAGCTGAACCAAACTTATCATAGTCTTCTCTGCTATTTCTAACTCTTTGGCAGTAAGTTCACCAGTAAGTTTAGGCGATCTGTTTTTGGCGTTATGACTGAACCTTAACATCCAAGCAATCATGCGTAAAAGTTTAGTATAATTCGAAAAATATAAGAGTCTATCACTAAACTTTTCATCTGAAGTGAGACTTACTAAAGTAGTACTTGCAACTGTCTTGCGCCGCTCCAAATATGCTTCATCCGGAACAGTTATTTCAGAGGTTGGCCAAGATTCTTCGTTTTCATACAGCCATCTAGGACCCTCCCACCACTGACTTTGAAGGAGGTCGGACCAGTCACAACATCCAGTAGCCAAGTCAGCAGGGTTGACTTCTCCAGGAATATGTTTCCAGTCATCCATATTAGTCAATTCTCGGATCTCCTTCACTCGATTTCCCACGAAGGTTTTCCACGGTTCCATTTTTGTAATCCAACTTAAAACTACCATGGAATCAGTCCAATAAAGGATTCTAGAAAGAGTGGGTAGAACAGAATGCAAAGTTGCGGCTAACCGAGCCCCAAGGGCTGCCCCTAACAGTTCAAGTCGTGGAATGGTGGGTTTTTGCATTGGAGCAAGTCGAGCTTTAGCTGCTATTAATTTCACTGTCACTTGGCCTTGGAATTCAAATCGTAGGAAAGCACAAGTACCGTATGCGTAGGAAGAAGCATCTGTGAAAATATGCAGCATGACATTGTCGTATACTCTAGGAAATATTCTTCGGGGAACTGTGCATTTCGTCATGAGATCCGTGGTTTTCTCCCACCGTTTGTACTTCCGAAGAAGTTCTGAAGGCAACACATCATCCCAGCCTAACCGTTTTCTCCAGGCTTCCTGTAAAAGCAATTTCGGCAACAATAAAGCCGGGGCTGTGAAGCCAATAGGATCGTAAATGCTGTTGATTAGAGAAAGTAGCAACCTTTTCGTAACTGACGTTTCTTCTACAGTACGATCTAAAATTGGCGGTAGCTTGCATGAAAGTTCGTCATCGACTACATTCCATCTTAAGCCAAGTACCATTTGCGTATCTTGCTTTTCCTCGGAATCAGTAGCTACCCAGTCTCGTATTTCAAAGCCACCTTCTTTCATGACTTCTACAGCTTGGGATTTCAGTTGCTCCAGTTCTCTGACGTCATTAACACTTGTGACTAGATTGTCCACGTAAAATCCTTCTCTCAAATGATCAATTGTATTTTGAAAATTCTTTGTCTGAAATTTTTGCAGTCCCAGATGATAATTTATTGTGGCATTCAGAAGAAATGGACTAGAAGAAACGCCGAACACTACTCGGCAGTGTCGATAAACCTTAAATTTTGTGCATTGCTCGTCTTCCCACCACAAGAACCTTAGAACATCTCGGTCTTCGACCCTTAAACGTATTTGTAAGAAGGCTTGTTTTATGTCGGCAATTACTCCTAAGGCACCTGAACGAAATCTCAGCAGTAGTGGAAGTATCTTATGTATAAGACTCGGTCCCACACTCAAACACTCATTCAAGGAAGCAAATCCAGGCTTTTTGCACGAAGCGTCGAAGACGGGACGAACCTTCGTAGTACTACTAGATGGCTTAATTACTGGTCTGTGAGGAAGATAATGACCTGGTTTCGTGATATGTTCCTCAGGTACAGTCTCTATAATGCTTTCTGATTCCCACTGTTTAAATACAGCATTGTACGCTTCAAAATGATTTTCCTTTAACAAACGTTTAGTTGTGGTGCGAAGTCTTGTTTCTGCTGTGTCGTACTTGTCGTAAAGAGCAGGATGTCCGGCCAACCATGGCAAAGACACTTCATATCTTTGATCTTCACAGACTCTTAAGGTTTCCCTGAAATGGATCAAAGTTTCTTCTTCGAGAAGGACCTTACTCTTCCTTTCTATCGGATCCGTAATTCCTAGAATTTCCAGCTCCCATATTTTAGGCACCTCAACGGTTTGTAAGTTTAACTCTTTATGCCCCGAAGCCAGCTATTTTTTATGTGCTTGGAGTCCCAGCCAAATAGCCCAGTTCCAAGTTCTATGCTTTCCCCCTGTCCCTTTGTATTGCTGAGTTGCTAATCCTCTGAGTAACAGGAAAGAGATTCCCCTACTCTTTTCTTCCACCCATCAACTGGTGACAGCTAACCAACCCTTAGCACGTGGTGTAAATTCCTGCTGCATTTACGCTAAAACCTGGAGTCTGAAACATTTTATTGAACATTTATAGTTACAGATGTTTATATAAGCTGCATACACGTTGATGGGTTTTTTTTTGTACATATTTAGTTATTTTATTTTAAATATTTATGAATTTTTATAAAATATATTACTAATAACTACTATAATTTTGTAATTTAGACATACCAACTCTAATTTAGAAAATGTATTTACAAGCCTACGTTCTTTTTGTGAAAGCTTGAAGGAAATCCTATACTACTAGAAGTTTATTTAGAATAATTTACCCAATTTAATATTTTATGCACCAAAATTGATTTTGCTAAGTAACTAACAAGGCAAATGTGCTCTAAATTATTTCAGATCATCGGTATATGAACGGTTAAACGAATATTTTTAAGGATAAATTTTTTTTGCATCGAAACAGAGTTATTATGAAAAACGATATCGAAGTCATATTATCATTAGTAATTGAATTGAGAACAGCAGTAAAGTGATCAAATTTTAAAAAATCGATGAAAAACAACCGTCTTGGGTTATAAGTGCTGCATGACAAAGTTAGTCAATATCAAATCCGCCTATTAATGAGTAACATGTCCTGAAATCGTAGCCATCTGTCAGATATATTTGAACAATATTTTTCTTTTTTTGCTAATCGTATAATGCCCTCAAGGATTAAGAGGGGGGTGCACATGCTGTCTAAAAAGCTGAGATTTTGTCATCTAGCAAAGCAAAGTGTTTCAGCTTTTTTTTTTCTTTCTAATTTTAACATTTATTGTATATATATGCTATTTATTTGTTGGCAATAATTTCACTGAAGGTTACACCTACTTTCAGGCTTTATTTCTACTATACTTATTAATTCTTAAAACGTTTTCATACATTTTTTCTTTTTATTTTAATTTCAGTATTTATCATTCCGCTCTAAAGGAAGGAAATTAACAATAAAAGTAACCAGAAAAAGGCTTCCAAGGATGTGGGTGTAAATACACATGTACATGAAAAAATATATATTAATACACATATATATACACACACGCATTCCATATAAGTACGTATGCAAATATCTTTGACTTTTAGCGGCGTGTGCTTAAAATCTAGGCGAGCTGGTGGATTTCTTGAAACTTTACGTATGTGTTATCTGTGTACTATCTAATTCAAACTTTATCATTTTCCTAATCGAATCGAAAGAGCTTCGGTTATTATTTCAAATCGTTTCAATCTGCTGCTTTTAATTTTACATTTCTCTAGTGAAATTCTTTTCTAAAAAGAAAACAAACAACAGCAACCCGATAAAATTTAATATCCTATAATAAAATTTAATATCCAAGCCCTCCCCCAGCTAAAAATTTCAATGGAGCTAGATGTGCCATACTACCCTCCCCCCTCCCCCGCTAGTGGGCGGGGGGAGGGGGGTGTGTGTATGTATGTATGCTACATACATACATACAGACCACTGTGTGTATAGTAATGATTTAACTTTGTGCAAAGTAATAGAAATAAAATTTCACGTTAAATTAAAGCAATGCTCACGTTAATTTAAAGCAATGCTCATTTGTGCTTTAATTTAACGTGAAATTTTATTTCCACTGTGTGTATGTATGTATGTAGATTTGGTGTTTCAAAGGTTTTCTTTACTGTTTCCCAAGTTTTAATCCGTATTAATTTTTTGTTACTGTATTCTATATGTATTTTTGATTTGCTTACTTTTCATTTATTTTTTGCTTTCTCATACATATATATATTTCTATTTTTACACTTTGCTTGTGCATATATTTACTTACACATACATTCAGTGGCATGTGGCATTCCTAGCATGGGTGTCACCAGGGATCGTAATTTGTGGTCCCCCTCCCCCCCCCCCCCCAAACAAAAAAGGTATGAACTTGAAGGTTTGTAGTTTGTTTTATATTATTTTCAGTAGTGCTAAAAGTTTAAAAAATGTATTTTATTTATTTGGTGAAATCTTTAATAAACTACACACTTGTATGCGTGTACGTGGGTGTGTTAATTATCGTTTTCTGTGTCTATTTTTATAATTTTGTTTGAGTGGCTCAGATTGAAGTGACATGATATACATCACAAGTATTTCATCATCATAGCCTTTAACAAAATTATGTTTTTGAACTAATTTCAGAAGCAATTTTTGCATAAACAGATCTTGCAAAGCTCACATTCCCAAGAACTTTGAATTGAGTGACCTGAATTTGTTTTCTTGTTGTTTTTGCGGCATTTGATACATGTTTTTTTGCTTCCTTCAATTTTAGCTCGTTTGTGGTCATGTTCATAAAATCCTTCCACCACTGTTGCTGCTCGTTTCCGAGATGAAAAATCTTTCACTACTTGTTCTATTAATTTCATTTTAAAATCTCTCAGGGTTTGTGGACGTTGTGCAGCAGGAAAATTTGTCACAGACATGATGATGAAAGCATTCACCATAGCCGTGTCCAACAAAAACCAAAAAAGGTAGTACCACCATTTGATGGACTTTCTGGCAATGCTGTAATATTTCCTCTTCTGATCTGCGAGGTCTACTCCACCCATAAAACAGTTATATAACTTGAATGGCTCAGGACATGTTACTTCGTTGGTTTCTTTTCCTTTCCGTCTTTTTACTGCGGTCAAGCTGTAATCTACATTTGTGGACAGTAAACTAATTTGTTTTTTGTCCATCCAGGTGCTGCATAACATTTCAGATTCCTCATTGCATTGAAACACTGCACTTTCTCCTTGAGCTTTAAGCTGTATGTTTTTTACTTCATTTGGTAATTGCTTTCGATTTTTTAATATTGTGCCGCAAGCATACATTCCTTTTCTCAGCAAATCTCTCAATAATTGGACACTTGTAAAAAAACGATCAAAATAAATAGTGTGAAACTTGTCTTTCAGCGATGCAATGAGGTTAAATACCACATCATAGCCTAGTCCATGGTTGGATCTCTCTACAGCATCATTTCTTCCTCCATAGATGTTGAAGTTGTACACATATCCCAGGTATGATGTACAAAGCATCCAAATTTTGATGCCCCTTTTTGCAGGCTTTAGAGGCATGTATTGCACTATACCAAGTCTGCCTTTGTATTTGATAAGGGCTTCATCGATCGCTAATTCTTTGTAGGGATTAAAGTGGGCTTGAAAATTATTTCGTAAGGCCGAAAGCAGTGGTTCCAATTTTTGAAACAAGTGGAACCCTTCTTCTCCTTTTTGAACTTCATTCAATTTGTTTGAAATGTGAAAATATTGAAGAATTTTAAAAAACCGATTTCTTGGCATAATTTTCTTTATCATGTCATGACCTAAAATGGGATTTGATGACCAATAATCTCTAAGCTTGGTCATTCTGACTAAGCTCATGATCATTAATACTGCAAAAAAGGCCCACATTTCGCTTATGTCTTGGACAGGCTTCCAGCTGTTGTCTTGTTTTTTTCTTTTTTCGGCCAAGAATTCAGCATAAATATTCGTATTTTTACGAATATTTTCCATCATTTCGTCATTGAAAAGCAATTTGAAATACTCTATTTCGTTCGATCCTGTTTCTAAAGAATGTTTGGGACCTGGATTTCCATGAAATCGTCTTCGATCATTTTTTTTTAATCCCGAACTGCAACAAGTTAAATCATTAGTGTCAGCTTCCGCTAATGATGTCTCATTTTCTGATTCTTCACTTTCTGAATCTACGTTATTAGTTGGGCAAACAATCGAAACATCATTTTCTGAAAAATCTTCGATTTCAATGTCAGACTCATCAGAATCTGAATTAAACAATATCGCATCGATTTCATCTTGCGTCAAAATTTTCCTTCTCCGAAATGCCATTTCAAAAAAATATCAAAAAGCTGAAACCACCTCCAAAATAAAAATACGACTTCTCGTCTAAGATAGAGCAGTAGCAATGAGAATTTCAACAGAGTAAAACTGAACCTGTAATGACAATACGCGTTCCTTCCTTTATATTTCCCCCTCTCACCCTCTCATCAGCTGTCACTCTCTAATCCTTTGTACACTCCCCACGAGTTCACGCTTGTTAGTTTTCAAGGGGGGTCAAAAATCTCCGGCTGAATTGGGCACTTGTGGGAGCCAAGTTACTTGGGAGGGTTGGGCTATTATGGGGTCAGGAGAGTTAAGGCGACTAGGTTAGCTACTTGCCTTTTTCTTCCTAACCCCAGAATTGTCCAGCCAAGAAAGGTTTCCACAGCCGACAATCCCGAGCTTACAACCTTTATTCTTCCGGTAAGAAGTCTCCCCAGAACATCAGCTCCAAGAAGCACTCTCACTGGTGGGGTATCTCTACCCACGTCTGACAGCTGTATTCCTCGAGCAGAGAGCTCAGCCAACAAGTCCTTATCCTTCATTCGAGGCAATTCAGAACAAATCCTTGGTTGATCGAGCAGAGATAACTTACACGAAAATTTGTTACAAATACTTTCAACTTGAACTTCATAACGCTCATGCATAGCTTCGGCTGTAACCCCTCCACCAAAAAGTCCCTGGGATAATAATTCTTTCCCTGAAGGTGACAACTCGAGTTCTAAGGCTAACTTCTCTTCAATGTAGGATCTGTGAGATCCATCATCTAAAAGGGCTCTCACATATTTTACCTTATTTTTGTTACGTATTCGTACCATTAGAGTTTTCAAATAAATGATGTTAGCGGAAGGTTCAACAGATATTAAAGAGTTCGATGTCCCATCAATTTTTGAAACAGTTTGCTTACTTAAATCCGGACACAAGAGCGCGTAATGTCTGCGATTGCAAATAATACACCTGACAGCGCTTCGACAGGTTTTAGCAATATGTCCATATCTTAAACAGACCAAACAGCAATTTTTCTTTATAACGGTAGATTTTAAATCATCTAACGGCATGTTCTTTGCTTTTCTGCAATCATAACTATTATGCTTTCCTTCACAAAAAATGCAACGAGACTTACTTGATGATGAGGAAACCAATGCTGATGCAGATGGAATCATTTCATCTACCGAATACGTATTTTGCGCATGTCTTTTATTTTTAGAATCGGGTTGAAATCCCATTTGAGCCAAAGCGCGGTGCTCCTCCCCTTCAACTTCATGACTCAAAAAAGTCATTAAATCTTCAAGGAGTTTTTCTTGTTTCTTAGAAGAAGATTCTTCTCGATTCAATCTATATCTATCCCATGCCTTTAATGTATCAACCGGAAGGCAGGACTCAACTACTGGGAAAAGCATTGCTGCATAATTCGTAGTCGTGACACCTAATGTCTCTAATGCTCGCAAATAAGATCCCAGTTTATCATACAATTCTGCTAACTTAATATAAGATCTATTGTTCACCAATGATAATAGATTTCTTACGTAAACTTCTATCAATAAATCATCTCTGCCGAATCTAGATTTAAGATGTTCCACTGCTTTCTTATAATTTTCCTTTGAGGGCGGATAACTGTCTACAATGTCTCTTGCCTTAGTTTTGATTTTTAGCGAACTTATAAGATATTGGAATTTATCCTCTTCTCTTATATCTTCATCATCATGGATTCGACCGAACTGACCCCAAAATGCAACCCAATTTTTGGGGGACAAGTCAAATTCCTTGAGCGTTAACTTAGGAAGCTTTAAATTATCTGGCGATCTTCTTCCGGATGAGGTAGAAGTAGTATCATCACGATTACTGTAATTTCTTTCGTATAAAACTCTTATTTCGATAAATTGATCCCTGTAGGATTCTATTTTGTCATACTCTTCGTCAGAGAAAACTACAAGTTCTTTCAATTCTTCATCAACTTTAAACAAGCGCTCTGTCTTTTCTATTACTTTCTGATATTGCACAACTATATTTTCCACATTCTTATTTTTATGCAGCTCGTTAAAAGTATTAGCTGCTAACTTAAACAACCTTCTTAAATTTGTTCTGTCTCGCTTTAATTGCATAACAGTACTTGTTTCAGTCTCATTTTCCACCTTATCAGTTTCTTTCGTATCCGTTTTATTCTGCTCAATCATTTTTATTCTTAATAAAGCATTCGCAATGCAAAGAACACACCAATAAAATTGCTACTCAAATGCAAATCAAATCACTTTCGCTGCGATTCTCACAACAAGGAAGTTATTAGCATTTCCCAACGTAAACAGCTCGCTCTATCTTCGTAGCAGCATTCCTACAGTCGGAACGGCAAAAGTTTCAGTTTCGATTTAGTCACTTCAGTCACAGTCCTGTCACGGACGCCAGAATTTGTAGAAACCAAGCACAGGTTCACTTACTTAGCACTTTATTGCATAACAAACACACTTACTAACATATAAAACTTAGACTTATTAATTATAAAGCAATATTAACGTAAATATCAATCGTAAATGGGATACAAATCGTAGATCGTTCATACAGACTGTAGCTCCGCTCGAATCGAAACTCTCTCTCTCTCTGTTTTCAGTTACTCTGACAGTTAATGCGTAGTTCCTTTCTATTCTATTCTATTTAAATGCTTCTAGCATCAGACGAAATTACAGGACGTAGTTCTTTTAAGTTGCAACAGTATTCTCGTTCTTCAAGAAAAGAGTTTACTTTTCATTTAAACGCACCGAGACCGTTCCTGGCGTAAAGAATAGAAACAAAAAAATTACATTCTTAAATGAAGGTAGAAGATTATGAGATGTGCTTGAAAACTCTTCTCGTAAAAAAGCAATAATGAAATAAAGTTACACCGTCACAAATATTCATATTTTTAGGAGTGTTTTTGTTTTGTTTGTTTGTAAACGACTATTTGAGGTCACATTTATTTTCGAGTTTTTTTTTGCTATTCTTAAGGATATGCCTCAAACTCTCGTCAAATATGACAGATAGAACAAGGCAGTACAATAGTAGTTAGAGGGTTCAGTTGTTTAAATTCATTAAAATGGAAAATGTTGACGGACTGCAGCTATGTGCTGAAAGTAGAACCAGAAGTCATTGTTTTAAGCTTTTCAAATCTCAGGCTAAACTTGAAATTAGGAAAAATTACTACTTCAATAGGGTTATAGGCAATTGGAATAGTTTACCGGAAGCGACTGTTAATTGCAGCGGGGTAAAAACGTTTAAGAAATCTCTTGATGTTCATTGGGGACTGCTAAATTGACTAGGATTAGCCTAGCTGGGCCCTGAGCCTGTTGCTGGTCGTCACTTTTGTATTTGTATTTGTATTACAATACAAAGAGAGAGGGAAGTGAGAATCGAACCCATGCCTCTTTCACTGTACGCTGGCAGGCAGCGGAAACTGGTCCTAAGATCGCTTGGCCACTGAGGCCCCGGTTTTGTTTTGAAACTAACCGATTCCGTTTTTCAAAGAGCCCCGCCTGCTTTGCAATTTATTTAGTGGGAGATTCAAGTAAGATATAGACGATTGCAACGTACGATGGAATCGCAAAGTTTCAATTCAAGTGTGTAATTGTTATTGCAACACTGAATCACGAGACCAGAGCCTTGCAGCTCCCACGAATTGGGTATAGAAAGAATGTGGTGTCGAAGCGCTGTAGCCTCTAATAGCATTTTATACAGAGATACGTTTTCTCCCTCTTCTTCTTCTCTAACCTCCCCCCCCCCCTTCAGTCTTTCTCACATGTAACCGATTTTTTAAAAAATCTCTATGAGTTTTGAGACGTTTTAATATCTCCGAGAGAATAATCCGGGAATTTGAGGAACACTCAGGGAAGAAAATCATTTTAACACCCTTGATTTATTTTTAATCATCCGAAATTTTTTCAATTATATTTATTCACAAATAATTCAGAGGGAAAACGTTCTTATTGATGCAGTCCGTAGCATAAAATAATAGTAATAATAATAACAATTTTAATAAACCAAATTTTTGAACATTTTCAAATTTTTCAAATTTGTTGGCTTAAGAAAATATTTATCATACGTTAATGAGATTTTTTAGAAATATATTATCTTTAAGTTATCCCCTCTTTCCACGTCCGTTTATATTTGCTTTCAATTCCATTTTTTTTTTTTTTTTTGCTTAAGTTTTTTTAATTTAAGGAAGACACTAAGGTTAAAGAGAGCCTACCTTTAATTGACCTTGCAGAGACCATTTTTTTATGCTAAGAGGATGAATTCCTTTTTTTATAACCTTTTTCAAAAGGATGACGACGAAACAAAGTACAGTGAAACCTGTAAAGTTGACCGTCTTTGTAAGCTGACCACCTGTCTTAAGTTGAGCACTTTTGTCGGGAAAGGAATTAGCACTATACAGTAAAACCCCATTATAATGCGCTTCAGTATACCGTGGAATCGGATATACATCGGTGACTATCATGTTCTCCGACGTTTAAACCACCCTTCATCATTGCCATTTAAAGGTGATTCCTTATTTACCTTTGTAAGTAAAGCCAGCCCGATCACACAAATATTCTAGCCAAAGAGCTCCCATCCTCCCACCACACACACTAACAGATAAAGCCCTATTGTAATAGGCCTGATGTACACCTTTTCGTTTATAACATATCACTCGATAGACTGATTGCGCAGTTGAGATGTATGTTTCTTGCACAGCACTTACAGTTTATAAAATTGCAGCAAAGAAAAGAAAAAATTATGCGATAGAAGAAAAGTCACGAGTGATTTAAAAAGTTAAAAATGATGCAACAAAAGCGAGTATTGTTTGGATATGTGGTTCGGCGGTATAATTTCACTATACCGCGGTTATGTTATAACGCGTGTGCGAAAGATGTCCCCCGACACCCGCGTTTTAACGGTGTTTTACTGTATTACCTATGTAACTTGACCACTTAAGTTGACTACTTGTCTATGTTGACCACTTATGTACGCCAAATTTTGGGAGGGAGTATTCTTAAAAACCCTTTGAAAAAGTTGACTGCCTAATTATTACTATATTTGTTTATATATTTTTGGAAACGAAAAAAATAGCTTCTCCAGCATATTTTTTTTTTGCTATAATGCTACACCAGTATTTATTTGGCTGAATGGATGAAACGTCAATATAAGATTTGCCTCAACCTCTTTGTAAGTAAACCAAATGGGAAAACGACTATGAGCACTCTTTTATTCTTTAACTCTCTAAGTCCGAGGCCGGCCGAAAACGGCTTTGTTAGTTAAGACCGAGCTGGGCCGGTATGGGCCGGCAGACGGGAAGATAGGGGAGAAAGGTAGAGAAGAGAACTCCTGTTGCGAGGAAGGGGGACCCCTGTGTATCAGAGGTCTTTCGTCTTGCCGATAGTCATTAGAAAGTGACTGATGTGCAAACATGGATTGATGGCTTTTAGCTACTTGAGGATTAGCTCTTTCCGCAAGAAGCAGGAAATGAAATACATCTCTCTCTCATTCCAACTTTGAAATACGAACAACTTTCATTTTTTTATTTTGTAAAAAAAAATGAATGAAAATTATTTTGTAACAGATGTCCAGTTTTGGTTTTTTAAATTTATGTGTGATATATCCGTTTAATTGTTAATTCTGACCATCTCAAAGAACTTTTATGAATTTCTAAGGGCGAAGTCATCTAGTGCAGTGCTATAATAAATGACTACTTTTTTAAAACCTGCATCCGATCATAATTTGTTTTCTAAAGTATCGCTTTTATTTTTCGGCCATCATATCGGTGAACTAAATGTCTCTTTGGACGAATTCGCTATTTGAATATATCTGTTCATAGTAATAACAAACCTCATCGAACTTTGTGAAAGTAAATTTTATTTCACAGCAATTTTGTTATTTTTTGGGTTTGCCGTCAAAGTTCATTTATTATGTGAAGGGAAAATGCACAAAGTATTTTAAAATTCTATGTGGTTGTAATCGTGAAATACATCTAAAGTAACCAATTTTCAACAAAATGCTTCAACTTAAAAAGTATTTTTATTGATATGTAGTACTTTTTGCGTCCCACCTACCTTATACCGCAAGTTTTGTTTCTCCAATCTAAAGATTCATTGCCAAAAGTTTATGAAAGTATATTACTATCATTGTTGTATTATTGTTATTTAATTAATATTTTAATAATTTTTATTTAATTATTATTGTTTGAAGAAGCACCTTCACATTGCTTTTTTACATAAAATCTGTTAAACTGTTAATTTTCGTTTTTCTATTCGGCCACATGACAAACTGGAATTTTTACTTTTTTCTTCTTACAAAAGTTACATATTAATTTGATTTGCCAAAATTTTCGATTTCTGAAAAAGGTGGATTTGCACATTTTAAGATAGGCTGAGCACTTTTGGACAAATGTGGAAAATATAAGTACATGTAAAAATTTTTGATAGCCACTAGCGTAGATAGGGGGGAAGCTCACCTCCAAATGGTGACGTATCTATGAGAGGGCTTTGAGGGAGGGGTGTAAAACAATTAGCATTAATATTTCCCCGACGACACCCCCCCCACACTAAATGAGGTTCTAGCTACGCCACTACCCATCACTTATTAAAGCTACCAATTAAGAACTATATATTGCTCAAAAGGGTTAACTCTTAAAAATTATTTATAATTTTTTTCTAAAAAAGCATTTATATGAAAGATATAGAAGTAAATTATGTGATGGCCACAGCAAAACTATGCTACCACATTATGAGGAGTAGGAAAGATTTCAGTCATTTATTAAATCCTCTCAGTAAGTTAAGAAAATGAAAATATGCTCCTAATTAGTTACTAATGCTGGCTTTTAAATGCTGTTACTATGGAAATGGGTACCTTCAAAAAGTTGTGGCTTAGATTTATGAACATTTCTGATTTGTTTTTTCTTTTTTTTATTTGATATTCCAGATGCAGTCAATGCAAGAAATTTGAAATATCTACGATTTTTATGTAATTCGTTTTTCTGAAAACTATTTAGATAAAATTAATTTGGGGGTAGAGCTAATGTCTCAAAAATTGATTTATAAACGAATATTTTTTCACCCATATTTTTAAATAAATATTTCCAGCTTATTCAAATATTAAGCTTAATTTTTTCTCTGAAATTTTTCTGTTTCATAATTACAATATGTGATTTCTCTCAATCTATTAAAGGATTATATTTCTAGGCTATACACAAATTCATGGAAAATGTTTTTTAAAAAAATAAAGGAAACCAAAATATTACACTATTTATGTGTCTCTTTCACTTGCTGAAGAAGACATCAATACTAATATTTTGAGGGACATCGCATGTAAAGAGCTCTTTGAGGAGGTCTCACGACACATGGTGCCGTGAGACCACCTCAAAGACATCTTTCTTCTGACCGAAACTCTTTCAACGAGTGACAGTGATTTGCATTTGGCAGTTACCCTAATGGCAGTGTAATTACTTGGATTGATAGCTATTATCAACTTGAAAACGTGCCATTTCCGGAAGAAAATGAGCATAATGTGTTATTCATTTTAGTTTTTTCATTCATGCAATTTGTATGAGAGATTTGAAATATTTGTCTAGGGTTCAGCCAAGGTGGTATCCAGAAATTTTTGTCCAGGGGTGGGTGGGGGGGGGGGAGGGCTGTCTTCAACACATTACGTTTTGAAAGGTTTGGGAAATGAATTTATGCTACATTAAGAAAAATTTTCAGGGGGGGGGCACGTAAGTAAGCTCCCTTATGAATACAAACTTGGGTTCAACGTTTTCTTCAAAAATATTAGCTTTTGATATGTCTAAACATCACAGGCAGCTGACGCAACAAGAAAGTAATGAAATTTTATTTCATCAGGAACGGAAAGTGGTGAGCTTTCCAGGGAAGAATATGGTTGACCAAAAGAGCTGCATGCAAATACTTCTTATTTTGTTTAACTAGATTCCAGGAGCTCCCACCGGGAGGGGGGGGGGTAAATGTTTTAAGCTGCGCCTTTGAAATTTTTAAGGTGGGAATTTCCAAGGTGTTTAGAGGCGGCTTAGCCGTTTAGGGGGCATTATTTTGGGGGTTTAGTTTTAGGTGGTTTGCCGTCGCTCCGAGGGGGGGGTAGGCTCACTCCGACGGGAGCGGTGTAGGTTTCAACCATGAAGAGTTTTCTGTAATAATTAACAACAATTTATCTATATATATATAATTCTATATGATTACCTATTCATATAATATTCTCAATTCAGACTAAATAGGCAACTGATCGGATAGAAAAAAATATGGCAATAGCCAAAAATTTATCATAAATTTCCTTTATTAAATACTGTTTGATTACTTTTAAGCATGCACGTAGTTTGGCATATTATGATTAATTATTATTATTATTAATTTTTTTTTTTTTGCCTCGCATCCTCCAGAAAAAATATAGTTTGGGAACTAATTTAAACAAAACGAGGCGGCCCACTTTAAGTAAACAGACAAGAGAACACAGTTTCGAAGCGTTACAATGAAAGTAGGATGACAGATCACCCCGCCTACTGCAATTAGGAAACAGATGGACTCCATGGGGAGCTGAAGGGTGCTGAAGAATGGATGAGTCCACTTGAGGAATCGCCTAGTAGAAAAGCTTAGAATTTATCTGTAGTAAAAATTTCCACCCTTCCCGTACATAAAGAGTTAATGAACTTCATTAAGTTCAATGTAAAAGTTTTGATAATTTAATGAACTTCATAATGGTAAATTAGGCTCACTCTTGTATCACGGTTATAGCTTAGTTGGCAGAGCGCTAAAGCATTGAGGCGAAGGGTCCGGGTTCGGCACCAACAATGCGCAGTCGGGATTTTGAATAAAGTGTTAAATCACAGAACCTCTACAATAAATTGAGCTTTAATTCTTGTATTTTACAAGAGCTTCATCTGATCTTCTTAGAACAATTTACGAAAAAAACTGGATATTTCATAGGTCGGGGATCTAACAAGCACCATACGCCGCTCTGTTTCCGTGTTTTGCCGACTAGGCCATTACACCGCTGTAGGTTGTAGCCCTTTTTACCTTTATTAAGGTAGAAGAATCGAGAAATTTACTAAACCTTCCCCATTAATCTTAATAGTTCTAAGTTAGGCTCCACTCTGTAACCACATTACATCGCTGAAGGTGGAATTTAATGAATTCATAATGTAAATTAGGTCACTCTTGTATCACGGTTATAGCTTAGTTGGCAGAGCGCTAAAGCATTGAGGCGAGGGGTTCGGCCAACAATGCGAAGTCGATTTTGAATAAAGTTAAATCACAGAACCTCTACAATAAATTAAGCTTTAATTGTATTTTAAAGAGCTTCATCTGTTCTTCTTAGAACATTTACGAAAAAAGCTGGAATTTCATAGGTCGGGGATCAACACGCACCATACGCCGTCTGTTTCGTGCTTGCCGACTAGGCCATAACACCGCCGTAGGTTTACCCGTTTACCTTTATTAAGGTAGAGAATCGATAAATTTACTAAACCTTCCCATAATCTTAATATTCTAAGTTAGGCTCCACTGTAACCACCTTACATCGCTGAGTGGAATTTAATACTTCATAATTGTTTAAATTAGGCTCACTCTTGTATCACGGTTATAGCTTAGTTGGCAGAGCGCTAAAGCATTGAGGCGAGGGTCGGCCCCAACAATGCGAAGTCGGGAAATTGAATAAAGGTTAAATCACAGAACCTCTACAATAAATTAAGCTTTAATTTTGTATTTTACAAGAGCTTCATCTGTTCTTCTTAGAACAATTTACGAAAAAAGCTGGATATTTCATAGGTCGGGGATCGAACACGACCATACGCCGCTCTGTTTCCGTGTTGCCGACTAGGTAACACCGCCGTAGGTTGTAGCCCGTTTACCTTTATTAAGTAGAAAATCGATAAATTTACTAAACCTTCCCCATAAATCTTAATAGTTCTAAGTTAGGCTCACTCTGTAACCACATTGGGTTCGGGCATCAACAATGCGAAGTCAAAATTTTGAATAAAGTGTTAAATCACAGAACCTCCACAATAAATTAAGCTTTAATTTTTGCATTTTACAAGAGCTTCATCTGTTCTTCTTAGAACAATTTACGAAAAAAGCTGGATATTTCATAGTTCTAGGATCGAACACGCACCATTCGCCGATCTGTTTCCGTGCTCTGCCGACTAGGCCATTAACCGCCGTCGGTTGTAGCCCAGTTTACCTTTATTAAGGTAGCAGAATCAATAAATTTACTAAACCTTCCTCATTAATCTTAATAATCGTAAGTTAGGCTCCACTCTGTAACCCCATTACATCGGTGAAGGTGGAAATTAATTTACCTTCATTAAGTTCAATGTTGAAGTTTTGATAATTTAATGAACTTCATAATGGTAAATTAGGCTCACTCTTGTATCACGGTTATAGCTTAGTTGGCAGAGCGCTAAAGCATTGAGGCGTAGGGTCCGGGTTCGGGCTCCAACAATGCGTAGTCGGGATTTTGAATAAAGTGTTAAATCACAGAACCTCTGCAATAAATTAAGCTTTAATTTTTCTATTTTACAAGAGCTTCATCTGTTCTTCTTAGTACAATTTACGAAAAAAGCTGGATATTTCATAGGTCGGGGATCGAACACGGACCATACGCCGCTCGGTGCCCTTGCTCCGCCGACTAAGCCATTACACCGCTGTAAGATACAGCCACGTTTATTAAGGTAGAAAAATCGATAGTTAACTAAACCTCCCCATTAAACTTATCAGTTCTAAGTTAGGCTCCACTCTGTAACCACATTACATCGCCTGTAGGTGGAATAAAATATACGTTTAATAAGTTCAATGTAGAAAGTTTGATATTTTAATGAACTTCATAACGGTAAATTAGGCTCACTGTTGTATCTGTGGTATAGCTTAGTTGGCAGAGCGCTAAAGCTGTCAGGCGTAGGGTGCGGGTTCGGCCCGTCCAATGCGAAGTTGGCATTTTACTTAAACTGTTAAATCACCGAAACTCTACATTAAAATTAATAAAGGTAAATTAACTTTTTTTTCCTTATTTTGCAAGAGCTTCATCTGTTTTATTTTAGAACACTTTATGAAAAAAGCTACAATTGCGTAGGTCATGGTTCGAACCAGCATCATAAGCCGACTAGGCCATTACACCGCCGTAGGTTGTAGCCCAGTTTACCTTTATTACGGTAGAAGATTCGATAGCTTAATAAACCTTCCCCTATTAATCTTAATAGTGCTAAGTTAGGTTCCACTCTGTTACCGCATTTCATCGTCGTCGGTGGAATTTAGTTTATCTTCATTAAGTTCAATGAAAAAGGTTTGATATTTTAATAGACTTTATTATGGTTAATGAGGCCCACTCTTGTATCACGGGTATAGGTAAGTTGGCGGAGCGCTAAAGCAGTGAGGCGTTGGATAAGGGTTCGGGCCCGACCAATGCGAAGTTGGCATGTTGATTAAACTGTTAAATCACCGCTGTGCATTAAAATTAATAAAGGAAAATTAAGCTTTTTTTAGTATTTTACAACAGCTTCATCTGTTTATTGTTAGTAAAATTAATGAAAAAAGCAACTCTTTCATAGGTCGGGGCTCGAACTCGCACCATACGCCACGCTCTTCCCGTGCTCTGCTGACTAGGCCTTTACACCGCTGTATATTGTAGATTAGTTTACCTTCATAAAAGTAGAAGAATCGACAGTTTACTAAACCTTCTGCATTAGTCTTAGTAGTGCAGAGTTAGTTTCGACTCTAACCGCATTACATCTTTGTAGGTTTAATTTAGTTTACCTTTATTAAGTTCAATGTAGAAGGTTTGATATTTTAATGACCTTCATAATGGCAAATTAGGCCCACGCTTGTATTACGGTTATAGCTTACTTGGCAGAGTGCTAAACCAGTGAGGTGTAGGGTGCGGGTATGGTTCCCCACAAATGTTAAATTGGCATTTTGATTAAACAGCTAAATCATCAAACCTTTATAGTAAATTTAATATAGGTAGATAAGCATCAATTTTTGTATTTTACAAGAGCTTCATCTGTTTATTTTAGAACACTTTATAAAAAAAGCTACTATTGCATAGGTCTGGGTTTGAACCCGAACCATACGCCGCGCTGTACGCGTGCTCTGCCGACTAGCCCATTACACTGCTGCAGGTTGTAGCCCAGTTTACCTTAGTTAAGTTAGAAGAATCGATAGTTTACTAAACCTTCTCCTATAAATCTTAATAGTACTATGTTAGGTTCCACTCTGTTACCGTATTTCATCGTTGTAGGTGGAATTTAGTTTACCTTCATTAAGTTCAATGAAAATGTTTGATATTTTAATAGACATCATTATGGTAAATTAGGCTCACTCTTGTATCACGGTTATAGCTTATTTGCTAGAGCTCTAAAGCAGAGAGGCGTAGGGCGCGGGCTCGACCCCTACCAATGCGAAGATGGCATTTTGATTAAACTGTTAAACCACCGAACCTCTACATCAAAACTAGTAAAAGTAAATTAAGCTTTAATTTTTGTATTTTACAAGAGCTTCGTCTGTTTTTTCAGAACACCTTACGGAAAAAACTACCATGGCATAGGTCAGGGTTCTAACCCGCACCATACGCCGCGCTGTCCCCATGCACTGCAGACTAGCCCAGTTTACCTTTATTAAGGTACAAGAATCGATAGCTTACTAAACCTTCCCGGTTTCACTCTGTAACCACATTACTTCGCTGTAGGTGGAATTTAGTTTACCTTCATTAAGTTCAATATAGAAGGTTTGATAGTATAATGAATTTCATTATGGTAAATTAGGAACTCTCTTGTAACACGGGTATAGCTTAGTTGGAAGAGCGCTAAAGCAGTGATGCGTAGGGTCGGGTTCGTGCCCCACCAATGCGAAGTTGGATTTTTGTTTAAACTGTTAAATCACCGAACCTCTACATTAAAATCAAGCTTCAATTGTTGTATTTTACAAGAGCTTCATCTGTTTTATATTAGAACACTTCATGAAAAAATCTACTATTGCAAGTGTGAGGTTCGAACCTGCACCATACTGCTCGCTGTATTCGTGCTCTGCTGACTTGGCCATTAAACCGCTGAAGGTTGCAGCCCAATTTACCATTATTAAGGTAGATTAATCGATACCTTACGAAACCTTCCCGGTTCCACTCTGTAACCACATTACATCGCATGTAGGTGGAATATAATATACCTTTAATAAGTTCAATGTATAAAGTTTGCTATTTTAATGAACTTCATAACGGTAAATTTGGCCCCCTTTTGTATCACCGGTATAACTTAGTTGGCAGAGCGCTAAAGCAGTGAGACATAGGGTGCTGGTTCTGACCCCACCAATGCGAAGTTGGAATGTTGATTAAACCATTAAATCACCGAAACTCTACATTAAAATTAATGAAGGTAAATTAAGCCTTAATTTTTGTATTTTACAAGAGCTTCATATGTTTTTTTTTTAAGAAAAATTAATGAAAAAAGCTACTACTGCGTAAGTCGGGTTTCGAACCCGCACCAAACGCCGCGCTGTTCCCATGCTCTGCCGACTAGGTTATTACACCTCTGTAGAATGTAGCCTAGTTTACCTTTATTAAGGTAGAAGAAGCGATAGTTTACAAAACCTTACCCATTATTCTTAAATGGTGCTAAATTAGGCTCCACTCTGTAATTCCGTTAGAAATTACAGAGGAAGGAACCGTTAGGAAATGCGATAGGAACTCCGAACATTCGGTAAATTAGGGAACCTTCTGCAATGAACCTAATGAATTTAAATTTAGGCTCCAATCTACAACGTTGTAAGAGCCTAGTAGGCAGAGTACGGGAACAGAGTGGCCTTTGGTGCGGGTTGGAACCCCGACCTACGCAGTATTAGCTATTTTTCACGAAATGTTGCAGAAAGAGGGAAATCTCATGTAAAATACAAATATTGGGCCTAAGTTACCTTTATTAAATTCAACGTAGAAGGCTTGGAAATTTCAAAATTTAATCACAATATCCTGCATCGATTTTGCAGGGGTCCGAACCGGCGCCTTAGGTCTCACTGCTCCAGTGTTCTGCCAATTAAGCTATAACCGCTATGCAAAGGTGTGCCTAATTTTTAATAATTAAGATTAATGCAGGAAGATTCGGTAAATAAGGAAACCTTCTACATTAAACCTAATGAACCTTATTTAGGTCCCAACCTACCACCATGTAATTGCCTAGGATTCAGAACACGGGAACAGAGTGGCGTATGAAGCGGGATCGAAACCCGTCCTACTCAATAAAGGTGTTTTTCCCGAACTTTTATAGAAAACAGGGAAGCTTTTGTAAAATACGAAAATTGCAGCTTAATTTAGCAATTTTCACATAGAACGCTTGGTATTTTAACAGCTTTATCACAATCCCCAGCTTCGAATTTGCAGGGGTCCTAACCGCAGGGCTAGATAAGAGAGAAGGGCTAGTTCACTCCTTTGAAGTATCCCTCGCCGCTCTGAGTCTTCCGGTTTCTGCTCTGACGTCACTGCGCTGCCCAGGGAGAAAGGGAGAAAGACCCAGAAAGGCGGGAGCAGAAATTAACACTCGTCTGTGGGTTGATTACTTTGTTTTCTCGCGATTTTCAATTTTTTTCTCGTTATTCTAATTGTTTATCTTCATTTTACTCAAGTTATTATTATTGATTTGTGTTCAGTTTCACCTGAAACGTCAGTGTGCGCAATAGCAACTTGCAAGAACACGCACAGAAACTGCAAGGGAAAAAACATTGTTTTCCACGTGTTCCCCAAAGGAAATAGCGAACTATGCAAAGAATGGCTACAGAAATGCCGTCGAAATGATCCTGTAAACATAAAATATGCAAGGATCTGTAGTGAGCATTTTGTTGAAGAGGATTATGAAGATGACATGAAGAACAGATTGCTTGGATTGCCTATTCGAAAAATTTTGAAGCCCATTGCTACACCAAAAATAAATATTCCAGCAGCCTGTAATTTGCAATCAAATTCTCCTCGTCAAGAAAGGCAGAAGAAGCGGGAAATCATTGTGAGTGCGTTGCATAATTTAAAAACACAGTCCGAAAAAAGATAAATTAGAAGAAAATTTAAATGCCGATGGGTTACGTTCACTCTCTAATGTTTGCAATAATTGTGCTATACTGGATGAAAATGTGCAACTCTTAAAACAAAAATGTGATACCCTGGAAAAAAAATTACAAGAAAGCAAAGCAGAGAATGTAAAATTAAAAAGAATATCTCTTCAAAGAATAAAAAGATGGCAGATCTGCAGGAAAAAATTTTCCAAAAAAATTCGAGAGCAAGGAAAGGAAATTTTTAAATTAAAATCCAATTTTAAAAAGCTGGGCAACTTGCATAAGAAAATTGAAAAAATTTTCACAAAATCACAAATAAAAGTTTTAATGACAGGTTGTCAAACTTTTAAGCGGAAAGCTGAAGATATTTCTCGATGCATTGCGTTGAGATCCCTTTCTACGAAAGCATATGACTTTTGGAAGTCCAAGATAGGAATTCCCTTACCAAGTGCTAGCACTTTAAAACGATGGTGTGCAAAATTATCATGCGAGCCTGGATTACAAAAGAACATCTTAAAGCTTATGCAAATAAGTTCAGAAAATTTAAATTGTGCTGAAAGGATCTGTGTGCTTAGTTTTGATGAGATGCACGTGGCTTCCGATATATGCTATGATGCTGGGCTAGACCAAATACTTGGTCCATATAAGATGTTCAAATGGTTCTAATTAGAGGTCTTTTTTCTAATTGGAAGCAACCTGTCTTTTACGACTTTGAAGTTTCAATGGACCAACAGCTTTTATTCAACATATTGAAAAATTTAGAAGCAATTGAAATTGTTGTGAAAGCCGTAGTTTCGGATTTAGGAGGATGTGGAACACTCTGGAAAAATCTGAGAAGAAACACAGATTCAAATTATTTTATTAGCCCAAGTAAAACACCTACGAAGATTTTTGTTTTTGCTGACATGCCCCATTACATAAAACTATTGCGAAACCACTTTTTGGATTCCGGAATAACTTTGGAGGATGATACTGTAATAAATGCAAAAATAGTAGAAGAGGTTTTAAGTAAAGACACGGGGGAGATTAAACTTTGCCATAAGCTTAAACCTTCATATTTGTCAGTAAAAGGAAATGATCGACAAAAAGTAACACCAGTTAAAGTTCTATTTTCAGCTGCTGGGAAAGATATGAAGGCTGCTTTTGGTCATAAAAATTATTTTGCGAAACAAAGAGGGGTTCTCAACGCAATGATGGAAGTTACTCAAAAAATGAGGGTAAATGGAAAAAAAAGGGCTTTTACCCTTTCAAAAGGGAATAATTATTTCTATTAAATCTTTATTTTCTTTATTGGAAGATTTGAAATCATTGGGAGTGAAGTACATCTTAACAACAAGGTTGACTCAGGATGCCCTAGAGATTCTCTTTAGTCAAATTAGAGGTCTCGGTCGCTTTAATGACCATCCAAGTCCTTCAGAAGTTATCAAAAGATTTAAACACCTTTTGATGGCCAATAAACTTCCAAATCTTTCCTCGAAAATATGCACAGATAGAGAAAGATAAGAAGGGAGTTCTTATTTGACTGCCGAGGTTATAGAGAAAGCATTTGATAGCGATGTTAGCCGAGGGACTTAATCAAATATTGGAAGTGAAAAGGAAACAGAAAATATTGATATAAATAAAATAGAAGCCCAAGATGAAACTGAGAACGTAAATGACTTAATGATGATATTGGACAGTATGCCTTTGTCGTGGGATATTGATTTCAATTTAGAAAAGCATGACATTGATTCACAAGAAAAAGAAGGTCTAAATTATATAGCAGGATATGTTGCATTCAGATTGAGAAATATCGATCCAAGTTTGGGAACGCCTTCCTCTCAAGTTGTCAACTTTGCTAACAACACAGACTGGATAAACTTATTGTCTAAAGGAGGATTAATTGTGCCTTCAGCATCATGGATTAATGTGTGTGAAGAATTCGAAAAAAATTTTCGAAGTGCTCATGGGAAGTATTATCGAAAGACTAAAGGAGTAATAAAAGAACTCACTGAAGAGCTAGAGGAACGTTTTCCAACTGTTCATAAAAAAGTAATACGTTTGTTCTGTCGCTTAAGGACATTTATCAGAATCCGACATTTAAACAGAAATCGACCAGTAACATCAAAAAGAAAAGCTACACAAAAGATGCAAAAATGGATTGATTCAAAGAAGAAGAGAGGCGAAATTTAAAAGTAAGTTTATATAGTATTTTTAAAACTAAAAACATAATGTATTCATACTTTTTATAATGTTTATAAACACCTCAAATATTCATGCACTTTTAGTAGCAAGCTAAATCCAATAGTATCTAAAATCATCTCTTAACTTTTAAATAATTAAAAGTATATTATATATTTAAGGAAGTCAACATCTTATTTTGCAAAAACTGTACAGAATTGAATGTAATATTTATTAACAGTGCGAAATAATATTTAAAAGCATTTTTCTTTGCAAAATTATAATTCCGTAAGAAATCTGCTTCCCTTCGCTTAGCAATTTCTTTCGCGGTCAGCGCCGTGACGTCATCGAGTGGGAAAGCGCAGCTTCAGTAAAATGTGGCGAGTGAACCAGCCCTTCTCTCTTATCTTTAGCCCTGTCCTAACCGGCGATTTTGGTCTCGCCAGCACTCTGCCACCTACGCTATAATCGTGACACAAAATTGAGCCTAATTTACCATTATGAAGTACAATGTCATCTAGGTTATTACGCCGTCATCAGAGTAGAGCCTAATTTAGCAATATTAAGAACTATACCTGAAGATTCGGTAAATTAGGGAACATTCTACCATTAACTTAATGAAGGTAATCAGGCCCCAACCTGTAACGATGCCATACACTAGTATCGGCGGGTCATGGAAAAAGAGTGTCGCACGGAGCGGGTTCGAACCTTGACCTATGCAACAGTAGCTATTTTTCACGAAATGCTGTAGAAAGAGGGGAAGCTGGGTTAAGATACGAAAGTTTTTGGGCTAAGTTACATTTAATATTTTTAATCATAAAAGACTTGTTAATTTAAGAGTTTAATCAGAAAAGCCAGCATCGCTTTTGTAGGGCTCCGAACCCGCACCTTTCGTTTTAGTGCTTCAGCGCTCTACCAACTAAGCTATAACCGTGACACAAATGTGTGCCTAATTCACTATTATGAAGTTTAATGCCAGCTAGTTTATTGCACCGTTTTAGAGTTAAGCCTATTTTAGCATGATTAACATTAATGCGGGAAGGTTCGGTAAATTATGGAACCTTCTATATTAAACCTAATGTAGGTTATTTAGGTTCCAACCTACTACGATGTGTTAGTCTAATAGGCAGACAACGGGATCAGAGTGACGGATGGAGCGGGTTCGGACTATGACCTACGCAATAGTAGCTACTTTTAACAAAGTGTTATACAAATCAGAGGAAGCTCTTGCAAAATACGAAAATTGAAGCCTACTTTGCCTTTATTAATTTCAACGTAGAAGTCTTGGTAATTTAATAGTTAAATAAAAAAAGCCAGCATCGAATTTTTGGGGGGTCCGTACCCGCGCCATACGTCTCACTACTCTAGCGCCTTGCCAACTAAGCGATAACCCCAATACACAGCTGGGCCTAATTTACCTTTATGAAGGTTAATGCCAACTAGATTAATACAGCGTTATAGAGTCGAGTCTAATTTTGCATTAAGATTATTGCGGAAAGGTTCGGTAAATTATCGAACCTTCTACATTAAACTTAATGGAGGTAAATTAGATAATAACCTACAACAATGTAAGAGCCTAAATGGCAGAGTTTAGGAACTGAGTGGTGTAAGGTGCGGGTACAAACCCACACTTATGCAAAATTAGCTTTTTTAAAGAAAATATAATTTTATGAACATCTTTTTAAGATACTTTAGTCTTTTAATTTTTGCTCAATTAATTTGTAATTTATCGAACGAAAAGTTTTAACTTTAGTTTTCACTACATAAAATTGGTGTATAACCGTAAGATGGACGGTGTGGTTCTATAGTCATAAATCAAATTGAAGGGAAAAAGGTACAGGCCCGATAGTTTTGGGGTTGCACCTTTCGGCGAGTAACTGAGTGGACCTGGGTTGGGGTCCCCGTCCGAACTGATGGATTTTTACACAGTTAATACTAATGAACTATTTAACGAAACCCCTTTTAAGTACACGGTTCTGTAGGACACAATTGTTATGCTATCCGATAGGAGCTGCGCACTTTTCTTGGGTATTTGTGACCTATGTCCTTCCCTCATATCGATCCCCTTGTTTTGTGAAAAACAAAAAAAAAGTCTTTCCCGCGGGAATCCCACTTTTTTTTTTTTTTTTTTTTTTTTTTTTTTTTTTTTTTTTTTTTTTTTTTTTTTTTTTTTTTTTTTTTTTTTTTTTTTTTTTTTTTTTTTTTTTTTTTTTTTTTTTTTTTTTTTTTTTTTTTTTTTTTTTTTTTTTTTTTTTTTTTTTTTTTTTTTTTTTTTTTTTTTTTTTTTTTTTTTTTTTTTTTTTTTTTTTTTTTTTTTTTTTTTTTTTTTTTTTTTTTTTTTTTTTTTTTTTTTTTTTTTTTTTTTTTTTTTTTTTTTTTTTTTTTTTTTTTTTTTTTTTTTTTTTTTTTTTTTTTTTTTTTTTTTTTTTTTTTTTTTTTTTTTTTTTTTTTTTTTTTTTTTTTTTTTTTTTTTTTTTTTTTTTTTTTTTTTTTTTTTTTTTTTTTTTTTTTTTTTTTTTTTTTTTTGTATAAATGCATCAAAATCATACCTGTTTACACCTGGCTGCGAAGAGGTGCGGCTAAGTGCTCAACGGCAACCGTGACTTTTCAGAGTCTTTATCTATATTGCCGTGAAGTGGACGATATTTTATTTAAAAAACAAGTGAATGAATTTTATTCCGAAAAATCAATTAACAATAATTTAATTAAAAATATTAGCGGCCACATTTTGATAGGCAACCTGGTAGATATATATTCTCCTAATCATAAATATGCTTAAAAATTTAGATTTTAGCAAACACTCGATGCGCACAGAATTCTGCAGCCGGATCTTAGACTATAAGTGTTTGCAATAATTTTGCACTCCTTGTGCTTTCATGATGCTGGTTTCATCATTCATTTTTTTTTTTTTGCACAAAGGTCTTAGCTTTTTTTTTCCTCTCCCCCGTTTTTTTACACAAATAAGGTAAAGTATTTAAAAAGGTGCAACCCTGTAACAAGATGCTTGTTACATCTCGCGATCATAACAACTTTAACCAAATACTTTGGTTATTTACTTAGTCCTTGGTGACAAGCCTTGGCATTTTTACTCACGGTTCTTTCTGATTAACCGATAGGCGTAACCACCACTTGTCACTTCTTTTTTAATTGCCTACGCCGCCAAAAATTTTATACCATTTTATTTTTTAGAAACAACATTTTAAATTATTTTTTCAATTAGCTTTTTCACTGGGTATTTACCTTTCAACCATTTTTTAAATTTAATTTAATTCCGTCGCATTTCAACATCACAAATTTGAATTATTTTATATATGCGACGGGAACTATGTACTCTCTCGGAGTAATACTCCCCTTTTTCGCGCCTTTGCCAATTGTTCCGGGACTGAATCGGTGTGTTTTCCCCTCATTCCTACTGAAAGTCGAATACGGTAAGACGCGCCCGTTAATGCGTTAAATAGCAGACATTTAAACTTAGATTTCATGCATGCATGGCTGAGTTTCACTCTTAAGAACTACAAAAGCGTGACTTATTTTTAAGGTATCCAGTAAAAGCACACTTCGTTAGAATAAATACTCATTGGGAAATTGCTATTCCAAAGCTATGCTATTAGTTCGAAAGTAAAATCCATTCACCCTGGAATGCGTCAGAATCGGCCCGAACCTGCTTTTAATCATGCGTCTCAATTTGTTTCTAATCATGAACTCTTCACAACGGCAGAATCTACGTATGAATAGGCAAAGACAAAACAACTAAGTACCATTTTCTCCTCTGTTTTTCAACTAATTTTCTTAGTTTTGTTTTTTATTAATTTATTTTTCCCCTCTTACTTCGACGTAGACCTGAAGCCTTTTTTCAGAAGTTTTTATTCGGCATGTTTTCATACTACTCCTTACATCTACGAATCTACGACATTTTTACAATGCTCTATGCATATTTTACTACTTATAATTCAAAGAACAAATGCCGAACAATATCAAAAACTGACGTATGAAAGTCGAGATCAAACAAAAGGGACAATAAAATCCTTTGTATGTTTACGGCCTAATTATTACTATATTTATTTGTTTATCTAATTTTGCAAAGATTAAAAAAAAACTAAAAAGGCATCTCCCAGTATAGTTCTTATGCTATAATGTTAAGCCAGTTTTTGCCTGAATGGATGAAACATCAAAATAAAGGTTGCCTAAACTTCTTTGTAAGTTTACCAAATGGGAAAACTACTTTGAGCATTCTTTTATTCTTTAAATAAGTTTCCTCTTTTTTTCTTATAATGGATCTAGCCATTTTGAAAAATATTTTTTTTTAGGAAATCCTTTGCACCATATAAGTAATTGACATAATTGAAATGATCTTTTTCTTAATTTTAACGAAGTACTTTACTTTTGAAGTTGTATAGGATACATTGTAAGTGATTCGGGTTAAATTTCTTTAATGCGTTTTTTTGGTTATTGGGGGAAGGCTAATCACAATTATGAAGTAACGTCATTACATGAAGCTATATTTCAATTGGTTATAAATGAATGAAAGTATAGTGTGAGAAAAGACAAAAAGAAAAAAATCTCCACCCTAACCACTAAAGTGCTGCACCGCAAGTGGTCAACTTGCACAGGTTTCACTGTACATAGAATTGATTTTATAGCGTGATAATTAATGCATTATAGCCCGTAGCTCACACTCTGACCTAACGAACTACTCTGAAAGAAAACAACTACATGGTGCAGCTAACCATGTAGACACCAGCCGACTGGTCCAACATAGCGCAGCGGACCAGTCGGTAGAAGCTCGGTTACAGCAGATCAACGAAAGTGAAGCAACGTCGACTAAGGTCAGTGTTTGGGAGGGTGACAACCTCTCGCGGCTGGTTCCTGTAGGGCCGTGTACGCTAAAGGGAGCTGGTGCACGTTAAATAGGTCGTGGCTCCAATGTCCTCCAACGATACCTCTGGGGGTGCCAATCCCAGGTGACGGTCTCACATCTGGGAGCCGGTTCAAAAATGAAGAGACCTTTCAAAGGGGCGGAAATCGGACTCCTGCCTATAAGGGCCCCGTTAGACTGCGTACCCACAGCGTACCCACTCTTCCTCGCTACGAGGACACGACAACAACTGCATGACGCTACCTGTTGCAAATTGTTACTTTATATTTATAAATCTCGAGATTATAAAATTGTTAGGAGTGAAAATTCCTGAGAAAGAAATAATTGAAATAATAACACAAAGACTACAACCACAATTACAGGATGACATAGATAGAAAAAACGTGGAAACTGCAGGAGCTATTAAAATAACCCGTGAATTTGAATCGAGAAAAGAAATTTTTAAACAACAAAGTGCATTGAGATTTACGAAGTACCCTGAGAGCTATCGCAATTCTTCCAGAATTGGTCAACAGTATTATGAACTTGTTCGAAAAAATAATAGGATTAATGAGTTTAGATTAAAAAAACCAACAGAAATGATTGTTTAAATGTGAAAATATCGAAAGGAATCAAATGGAGTACAGTACGACAGTACGAATCTGAGAAAATAGTTTGAATTCTTAGAAGGTAAATGAAGAAGAATGCAAATTGCTTCTATATCAGTGTGGTCTCGTCGCTGAGGGGAGGTATACTAAAAAAAACACCGTCTGTTAAGAAAGGTGCTCTAATTCAAGTGATGTCGGATAATGGTCCTCAGTTAATTAGTGGCCTTTTTTCAAAAATGTGTGAAATGCTTGAAACTAAGTTATAACTACTGTTCCTTATAGGCCACAATCTAATTTGAGGGAATCGTACTTTGATAGAAATGATTAGTGCTTTCATTGAAGATAATAAAATGTGATAGAAATTTGTAACAGTTTGCGTTTTCCTTAAAGAACGGCTGTGCAAGACTTGACAATAGAAACTCCGTCGGAATTGTTTTTAGGAAAAGCTCACCACCCTATTTAAACAGCCTATATTCGTGGAACCACACGAACTGGAAACATTTACCGCCATATTCACCGTCAACCTAACTCCACGCCTGAAACCACGAGATCCGTTAACTCGGAGTTGGGGCTCAGCGCTGCAAAGTTAAAAATCGGTATTCACGGAGGAAAATCAACCTGGGGTTTTCCAACCACGAAGTTAGTCAACTCGACGCCATGTGGGAACGTACGCAGGCCCGTTATTGGTCAAAACTATCACACGATTTTCTTCATGCTTTTTCGCCGCGCATGTTTCCCGTTTTTTAAAATTCCCGTTCTCTGCGATATAGCGATGAATAAAACACGAGTGGTTTTTAGCCCGTTTGAGAAGGTATTACTTCTAGCACTCGTGGAAAAAATTTAAAAATATGGAAAAGTAAAGAGTCCAATAAAATTTTTCTCGGAAAATGAAAAAATATATATATTTAACGAATAGGAAATTATAACTAATTTTATCATTGTAATATATCTCTTTCTGACATTAGAAATGTACCATTCACAAACGATATATATATATAATATAGAAATGTATCATTATGAACCAAGCAGTAGTGTATTATTGTATCTTTTAAATTTTTATTTGAATATTCTTTCATTAAATCAAGGCTGTAACCAGGGATGCCCACGGACCCCCCCCCCCCCCAAAAAAAAAAAAAATCTGGCTATGGCCTTTCATTAAATTTATAAGAGTATTTAAAAAATGCATTTGATTTCAATTATAACTATTGTAAATATTTTATTCTTACAATCACTTCGCATTGGCAAAGTACAGTAAAAATTTGGTTTAAGTCTTACAACTGCATGAAACGGCAATTCAAAATTATGTGATTTGGGGTTAACAAGAACCCTTTTTCTAATGCAAATATGAATTCATTAATACAAATACATATGGCGAATATTTTGACTTTTTCAAAAACCTTGCTGTTTACCTTTAAACACAAAACTGCCATTAGCATTATGGATTCATTACATGTCTCTTTTTCTTTTTTTAAAGAAGCTTTTCACATATTCAAAACCTTTGTTAAATTTAAAAAAAAAAGAAAAGAATATACAAGCAAATATAAATTGGTCAATGACATAAAACACATGGTAAAGGTCAACAAGTTTATTTTATTCGACATACATAAATCAAAATATTCCACATGAACTTCGCAGGCCCAGAAGTAACCTTGGCAAAAAAAATCAGGATGCATGTTAAATGTTCAGTATATACATGTACACTTTAAAGTAGAATAAAATTATATCAAAAAGCAACAAGGGGAAAGAAAAATAAATAATTAAATAAAAATACTAAAGATATATTACCCCCCATTGTTTGGTATTTCTGTTCAATTAGGAATCATGATAAAGTTTCAAAATCTTTAATGAAGTAATAGCTCCCGAGAGAAAAACATTATCGGAAACACACAAAAATGACAAAGAAATCTTTGAACAATACTAGTTAATAAAATTAAAACAACTCTAAAGTTGTATTTTTTGTAAGGCCTCTTGAGAAATTCAAGATCGTGTAAAGCGAAGAAAGCTCTAAAATTTCAACATATTCCAATTTTCGCAACATCCAGTCCGCCATTGCTAATGTTTACATGTACTGCGAAACCTTAACTTTGCTCTGGAGCTTGGTTGAGTTACTCGACCTGGCATGGTTTCGGGAACCTGTTTGCGCGTAGTCAAAGTTGATGGTGAATAGGAAATCCGCGGTAACTCCAGGTTGGAAACCGGTTTCGCGTCAAACCATGAGGTTAGAGTTGACGGTGAATACGGCGGTAAGTGGTAATGGAAACTAGCCGGACCAGAGGAATACCAGCGCCGGAAAAAGGACCGTGCACAAAGGGCATTCGATTTATACGGACGCCTGAAGTACATCTTCAACTTAGTAGCTACAGTTCAAGTAGTGCAGGCAATGCAAATGACTGCATTGGCTTCGCATATACGACTTACAGGATAATTACTTATTTAGAGATCGAGTTTAGGTTCATATCCTGATTTTATATTTTTGTTGAATAAAGTAACGATATATTGTTGAGTAAATGAGCTCACCTTTCGTTGTGACGTCATCACCTCCGATATCTTGATGTCTACTAACTCCACCCCAGTGGCAAGAACATCGAACAAACATAAAACGGAAAAGACGTTTTCTTTACAAACTTTTATTTTGTAACAGAAAAGAAATTGAAATTACGAAATTCATAATAAATACATAAATATAATTTCCTATTAAAGATTTACAACAAACTCAAAGTATTTCTGGTGACATTTTTAAAAAAATTCTATCATTGTTAAATGAAAAGTTGTTTAACATATAAAATAAAACAAAAAACAAAAATAATTTAAATATACAGTCCGTGGCCAAATTAATAGACGCACCACAGAGTTTTCGTAATTTTATACGAAGTCTAAAGCAAAAACCCGTTTTTTACTTATTAGGCCACCGTTTTAATATTCACACTTTCCAGAAAAATTCCTTTGCTCTTGCATTTAGGGAGCTGTTAACAAGTTGTAAAATTTCTTATAGAAATGAACAGTGTCATATCTGCAAAATGGACATTTTTTAGAAGATGAGTTTGAAGGTTTTACTAATTTGTTTTATTTAATTACCTTATTTGTTTCTATGATTATTGTAATCGATTTTGTTCGTAAAATAGTTATTGTTCTAGTTCTCTCACATGATGGATCTTAATGATGTCAAAAAAATTATAAATAACTATAAAAAGTAGTTATTACAGTATTGCACCAAAACAATAAAATTTTCACTTTTAAACATTTACTTATGACAGTAATCCCAACATAAAGAACGCAAAAACCTGAAAATTTTGATAAACGAAAAAATAAAAAAACGAATTTTTTGCAGATATGACACTGTTCATTTCTATAAGCGAAACGTTTTGGAGTATTTGTAGCGTAAAAATCTGGGAATGAGCTATATGTTTCAGAAAAAAAAAACTCAACATTCATGTACAATTATTCCATGCATTACCGTGAAAAGGGTAGCCGGTATATTTTGTACTCACGATGAATGCACTTATACTCACGGAGACATAGGCATTTCACCAATTTTTTTCACACGTTTTTGGCTTATAACAAGCAATGTTTTTTGCAAAATAACTTCCAAACCCAAGTGTGCAGGGCAACTCAACAAAATTTCAGTTGAATATATTGAAAATTCAGCATATAGGCAATTTAGCGAGATGTATTTAAACTTCTTTTTGGAAAAGAGCTATTTCTTAAGGGTATGGTAACAAATCAGTCGCAAGTGCTTGCAATCATTCAGAGCTGAGATTTGTGACAAAATTTGAATTTTTTCTGAAATAGCCTCTCCATCCATATTTTTAGTCCCGCAGTGGACCAGTCGGTAGAAGGTCGATTCCCGCAGAACACCGAAAGGGAAGCAACATTGATGAGGTCAGTGTTTGGGAGGGTGACAACCTCTCGCGGCTGGTTGCTGTGTTGTCCGTGCACACAGAAGGGAGCTGGTGCACGTTTAATAGGTCGTGGCTCCAATGTCCTCCAAGCGAAACGATACCTCTGGGGGTGCCAATCCCAAGTGACGGTCTCTCATCTTTTTGAGCTGGTTCAAAAATTAAGAGACCTATCACATGGGCGGAAATCGGAATCCTGCGTACAAGGGCCCCAATAGACTCAGGAGCAGCGTACTCACTCTTCCTCGCTACGCCCGAGGACACGACACCAACCAACCATCCATCCATATTCTTGGTAAGGATGATAAATAATTCTTCCAAAATACTCAATTTAAAGGTGCCTAAGGATGATATCAGATGATTATACTGGAAAATGATACTTATTACCTTTAACATGTTAAACATGTGCCCGCCTTTATTACGAATGACAACTTAGAAACAACACACGGAACTAATAACTGCAGCAGCTAAAAAACCTGATGGGTGCTATAGGTTTTGTGTCGAATCCCGACATGTAGCTGTACAAAAAAACTCGGTTTATTTCTCTACATTTTGAAAGTAACCCCAAACCAAAAATAAATCTGTCTAAATCCGGTGAACAAGGAAAGAGAGGAAATTCATTTGTAAAGCAACTGCTTACTAACCATTCTTTGATAGTGTTTAATCCGGAACAGTCAATTTTGTTGTAATTTGAGGGGGAGCCCTATCTTGCAAAAATGTAATTGTTTCAAACAGGTATTTTGCAATACCACAGGATATGGCCACATGTAGTAGTAACATTTGTTCTTGATTTAGCAACAAAAAGCTTCTTCTTTCTTTATTCCTTCCAATTCTGTTTTTTTTTTTTTTTTTAACTACGATCATTGAGTTGCTTTTACCTACGACGATTTTTTTTCTTAAGACTATTAAACATTATTACTACTACCTTACTCACTTATTCGTTTTGTTTTTGCACAAGTACTTTATTTGCTTTTTCAAAAAAAAAAAAAAACACAGTTAGTTGAATAAATCTCCTGCACATCAAAGTTTAAAAAAAACTCAATAATATTAGTTTTACTTATCCTACAACAGCATGCTTAAGCGATTGCAAACTGCTATTCTAAAACTATCTCAATTGCAACACCAGCTTAAAAATAATACCTAACAATTTCAAACTAATCAATTTGGAATTTTGACTGTCCGCCAGAAGTTAGAGTATAAGAGTTTTTCCAAGATATATTATATATATATGCATCTGAATATACATAAAATAAAAAGAGGAATTTTTTTTCAGGTCAGTTTTTACCATGGCATTATTCTGACATCGGTCGACCCTCTGATCCACGGTTACTGCAATAAGCGTCTCACAAAGGGTTGCTCGACCGGGATTTAGATTCCAAAAGAATAACATAAATGACACTGATATAACATTATCTGCATGAAATATATCAGAAGCACTCTTACAATCTAAATAATTATCCATTTTTTAAGCTTAAAACGATATGAGTATCACACACTGCTCCTCAATTTCTTTTTTATTTAAATACTGTTTTCTTTCTTTGTTTCTTTTCTTTTTTCATTTTCTCATTGAGGAGCACTTTCTTTGCTTAATTAGGACAAACACTTTATTGCATTAATTAAATGTAAATCTTTAAAAGAAAGGTCCCTAACTGAACTTTTTTTTCTCTCTAATCACAGCATAGTGTGCCAGCAATTGAGAACAGTTTTATCAATATATCTCAATAGCAACACCAGCTTAAAAATAATACCAAACAATTTCAAACTAGTCAATTTGGAATTTTGTTTGTCCGCCAGAAGTAAGAGTAAACGAGTTTTTTCCAAGATTAATATACATTTGAATATACATAAAAAAAGAGGAATTTTTTTTCAGGTTAGTTTTTACCATGGCATTATTCTGACATCGGTCGACCCTCTGATCCACGGTTACTGCAATAAGCGTCTCACAAAGGGTTGCTGGACCGGAATTTGGATTCTAAAAGAATAACATAAATGACACTGACATAACGATGTGAATCGTTAGACATAACATTATCTGCATGAAATATATCAGCACTCTTACAATCTAAATAATAATCCATTTTTTAAGCTTAAAACGATATCAATCTGACACACTGCTCCTCAATTTCTTATTTTATTTAAATACTTTTTTCTTTCTTTCTTTCTTTTTTTTTTTTTTTTTTTTTTCATTTTTAATTTTCTCATTGAGGAGCACTTTCTTTGCTTCCTTAGGACAAACACTTTATTGCATTAATTAAATGCAAATCTTTAAAAGAAAGGTCCCTAACTGAACTTTTTTCTCTCTTATCACAGCATAGTGTTAAAGCAATTGAGAACAGTTTTATCAACATATCTCAATAGCAACACCAGCTTAAAAATAATACCTAACAATTTCAAACTAGTCAATTTGGAATTTTGTTTGTCCGCCAAAAGTAAGAGTATACGAGTTTTTTCCCCCCAAGAAGTATATATACATCTGAATATGCATAAAAAAAAAGGAATTTTTTTTCAGTCAGTTTTTACCAGGGCATCGTTCTGACATCGGTCTACCCTCTGATCCACGGTTACTGCAATAAGCGTCTCACAAAGGGTTGCTCGAAAATAAATAATAACACCTAATAATACAAATAACAAATTCATACTTGTCAATTTAGAATATATCTTTTATTTCAATTCGGATCATGTCGTTTCTCATAATTGAACTTACTATTTCTACTTCTGCTTTTCTTTTGGATTAGCAATTTTGTTTGCTTCCTTACGACAGTTCGTTTACTGAGCAAATTAGTAGCAAATCTTTAAAAGAAAGTCCTCTGATCGTGGTGTTCTATTTTACCACATTATACCTGTACCAGTAGCAAGATAAATAAACAAGTGTTTGAAAAACGCAAAAAATGAAAACTTTCAAACATTCCTTTCTTGAGAATTACAAATAAAGTTTTACCTCATTTCGAAAAGTTGCGTTTCCTAGTTTTTTGATAAATTCAAATTTTAAAAGCAACGAACTTACTTAACACTTTTTAAATTTATGAAATTAATTAAGAATTTGTACTTTAGTTAAGACTGCCCATTTGAATACAGGCAACAGAATGGATCCTAAATATTCTCTATCTGACTAAGGACAACAGGTCCTAAAAATCTTTAGATTAAGAGCAGAAATACCCAAAACTCTCATTAGCTTAACAGTCCCAAAAAGTCCTCATTCATTTCTTCTAAAACTCGAAATCAAGACAATAGTATTTAAAAAGCGTGCATGTTAACCCTGTTCCATTTAGCTCGACCAAACTCGGGCGTAATCGGTAGTCTTCCGATTATCCCTTCACGAGTCTGACTCGTGATATTCATGTTTGGCCCGATTATCCCGTCACGATCTGACTCGTGATATTCATGTTTGGCCCGATTCATGTTTGTGCTAAAATCTTCATCACGCTTGAGACCAGTTAAAATATGACAAGGGGGTTAAAAATCGAATTTTTGTTTAAAGCTACGAGGAGTTGGAACCACGAATCACCAAAATGCCTTCAGACCAACATAAACATAGTCTGAACCCGTGGAAGCGCGTTTATTCATATTGTTCCGAACATCAATGAAAACTATTTTACTATGGGCCGTGGTATAGCCTAGTGGTTAGGATGTTGTACTTCCAACCGGAAGGTCAGATGTTCGGCACCCGACCCGATAAAGACCCACCATGTACACTTGAGGATACGTGCATGTAAAATCCGCGGACCCAACTACCTCGCGCTTGGGAGGAGGGTATCCCTAAGGCCTAATACTAACAGCGAAGAGGCTGGAGGAGAGAAAAGTACTATTTTACTGTTCATTTGTGTGAATTTTGATAGGAGATTTTTCCATGGGAAGGTTTTTGGCGACATTCGGAATCTCACGAAGCTTCTCAGACTGAAATACCTCCTTTATTGTCTAGCAAGTTCAAACAGGATTTAGCTAAGTTATCAGGGAGAATCAAGCAGTGGATATTGATTTCGTTGGATATCCAAAATCCTTTCTTTGACGGATGTGAACCGGACATCAACGACCTGTAAACTATCCGCCTATTTGTAACCATCCCTAAGTTCACAAATCCGTTGTACCTTTTCAACTCCCATTCATTTTCAAAAACAAATTTTCGGTGGAGAGGAAGGTCGTCTTCTCTTCTCCGGATATTCTACCAGATTTCCAGCCGGCTACACCGCATCATGGGATTTTTAATACAGATTCCGGGGTTCCAGATATTAAAAGAACGGTCGGATACGGTATATTCAAGGCTTTAGGGGCGTCCGGTTCGTTCCTCCGCATCAGTACACAACCGACCACGTACAAAAGATTTATTTTTCGATTCCAAGTGCTGTGTGTTATGTAGAAGACAAAACCAGTTTACCCCGGAAAAAGCAAGCGATTGAGAGAAGGGGCGGTAGTCCCCCTAGTGTATAAAAGTAAAAATCTGCCGCCGCTAAAATGTGGCCAACTTTGCTTCATAATGAAATTTATACTAAACGGACAATAAGTATACAGCATGTGATAAAATAGCATCAAAGCAAAACTTACGTGACCTCAAATTGACCGCAAATAGATCGCTCGTAAACCGGGACACCTGAAAATTAAAAAGAGAAAAAAATGGCTTTCTTTAAAAGAAAACAAAATGATAAAAGTCATTACCAAGTTCTGATGGTGTACTATTTGGCTATCATAAAAGAGTAAATGATCTCATTAGTTCAAACAAGGGTGTGGAAAACAGGTTTGCCTCAAGATCAACGTACAAAAAGAAGCGATAAGAATCCTCCGCATCAATAAAGGATCACTCTCAAGGTCAAACCTTCGTCTCTGAGCTACACTGTCATTTCGGAAGAGATGATTTCAGATATATGTTGTTGAAGTTTCGCGCTACAAACGGGAGAACTGTCTAAATCACACAATAATACCTATGTATTGCGTGAAACTTTTAGCATTAGAAAAACAATGCTTACAGCTAAATAGTGTTGTTGTTGCTGTTAATTTAAATGCCCCCCTTATCTACTTATACAATTAAAAGTTTTCAGTTTTCTATGTGATATCTAGTTTCGATGACGTAACCTTTGGAATGAGTCAGGTCTTCTAATAACCTAAAATGGCAACCTTATAGAGTCTAAGTAATTTGTAATTTTCATCCAGACAATCAAGGAGCTTCAAATTTAACAATTAAAGAACAAAATTTAAAAACTCTTCCTAGAGGAAACCCGTTTTAAGAGGACGGTTTTTAATTCCCAATTAGAAACATTTCACCAATAAATGCCCTCAATTTCGGACGCGGAACTAAAAAATCAAGATTCGAGAATGTAATAACGGAAAGTCAAAGTTTAAAGCACATTATACGATTAGTTGAAAAGTAAATTGATTTAAACATTACTTAACAGTTTTACTTTTTATCGTCTATATAAAATTATCTACACAGAGAGAAAAAAAAAATCAAATTTCTTTCTTTTTTTCCCTCGCCCCCCCCCCCTTAAAAAATTTTAATCTTGCTATTGCCTTATTTGGTTATAGACTATTGATAAATTATGCCTCATTCGAGCATCATTTCAAAAACATTTTTCACAGGATAACAGCTTGTACAAAGCAAAATTTAACACCAGTATTATATTACTGATAAATTTGGTGTTAGGTAAACACTGATTCATTGCATCGTAAAACAAAAACATTTTTCGGATAGGTTGGTAAACGGATGCTAAAATTCACCTAGGTTATTTGCTCTGGTTGATAGCGACTTTTTAAAATCAGCTTCAAATCGGAATTTATTATGCACATGATTAGTCTTTAGGGCCATTCAATCAAAGTAGCATTTTCTTTGATATATTTTTATTTGATAGAGTGCTCATATTATAATGCATTTACACTTAAAAGAACAAATCAATATAATAATTTGGGGTGGGGGGATTAGAACAGACTTCAAATAAAAAGTGGCACTAAAAAGCAAATTCATTCTTTTAAACAGCATCGATACTTTTAAACAATTTTACAAAATGATGATAGTAATAGAAATAAAATTTCACGTTAATTTAAAGCACAAATGAGCATTAAAACGCAGACATATGTTTCGGGATTGCTTGGAATCCCTTTTGCAATGCGACAGGGAGCGTCTGGATGCAATCCCGAAACATATGTCTGCGTTTTAATGCTCATTTGTGCTTTAAATTAACGTCAAATTTTATTTCTATTACTGTTTACTTGCACAAAGTTAAATTATTATTAAAATGATGATAGTTTAAAGTTTTTGTAATCATGAATCAATTACAAATATAAATGGCCCAGAGTTTCCTGCAGTTGATATTAAAAGTAAGTAACATAATATAAGTCGAAAAAGGTTGGGAACCCCTGCACTAGACCACAAACCTCTACCTGGACCAGACTAATGCAAGTCCAACAAGAAGTTCCGTCTAGAACTATACGAGCCTACTTTCCCGTATACACCAAATTCAAATTTATAATCTAGCTATCTCTTTCTCTCTCTTTCTTATTTATCTTTAATTCTAAATATTGAAAATATACCTTTTTCAACGGATAATACATATTCATTCACTCACTCATTCATTCATTCTTTCATTTATTCAGCCATGCATTTATTCATTCATTCGTTAACTCATTCAAGTGTTTATTCATTCATTTACGCATTCATGTATTTATTCACTCATTTATTTATATTTTCATTTATTCAATAATTTATTCATTCATTCTTTTCCTCATTCATTTATTCATTGATTTATTCTTTCACTCTTTCATTTATTCATTCATTCATTATTTCACTCATTGAGTCACTGAGAAATATCCTTGAAAATCCCGATCAAAAAATTTCATAGCAAAATAGGCTCGTAAGTTCTGGATAAACTTTCTATTTCTACATGTTCTACGTTCTAAGAGCTTTCCGATAAAGTTTGTTCCAAGCAAATCGGTCAGTTAGATCAGGATTTATATAGGGTTGAAATTTCCCCGTAAGCTCTGTGTTAATTTTTTGAACTGTTCAAAAATGAACAAAAACTGTTCAAATCAATATTTCACGCCGATAACTCCTTTCAATAAGCTTGCAATAGGAACTTGGCTCTTGTGCCCAGAGTTTACAGAATTTGCTTCAATTTTGTCCATAGGCGCTAATGTTAAAATTTTTTGAACTGTTCAAAATTGAACAAAAAATTGTTCAAATCAAAAAGTAAAATATAGAAATGAGATGTCCTCGCCGAGATCTTTCGAATGCAAAAAGAATTTTTTGAATCGGACAATTCGTTCAAAAGTTATTAGGGGGGGACAGACCGACAGACCGACAGACAGACAGACCGACAGACACACTTTTTCCCCATCTCAATACCCTACTTTCAAATTTTTTATTTTTCAATCTTTATTTAATTACTTCACTTATTTTTGACTTTTCTTGATTTTTAACGATATTTTCACGATACATTAAGCCTTCTTTCATGCTTTATTATTATTTTTTTTTACTTTTACGGGAAAGTAGGCTAAAAAGGGCGATTTTCAGATATCGCTAAATTGTACGAAATGAATCAGCAAGGGGGCATACATATTATTTAGTGTTGACAATCCTGCTTTCTAGCCTAATTTATACAGCCAACTTTGTTACTAGGCGACGAAATCATTCCTTTCAGTTTTTAAAGTAGTGATCATGTGACCTACGCTAGTCTCGCACAGAAATTTGAAGAGTTTAGTAGAAGGTCAGGTAAAATTTAAAATTTTCATATGTATAAGTTATTACTCAAGCCAAGTAGAATGCAGGGGCTTAGCCAGTTTAGTTTTTGGAGCATTACCCGCCTCTTCCCAAATGTTTTCCTATAATTTAAGGGATTGTTAAGAACTCATCCCCCCCCCCAGAAAAAATTCTGATCGAACCCATCCGAGGACGTCTTGGGGGGGGGGGGACTCGGAGCAGTCACTTTTTGAGTTTCTCAGCTCCGACTTCTAAATACTTGATCCGGCTCCGCTTCGTGCTCCAAGTAGTTTGAATAGGAATTACATTATGTATCTCTTTTCTTTAGGTAAAGATTTTTTATGTGATAAAAATTTAAAAAGTGACTTGAACTTCTTCAGTAAATATATAATGTTTTACGTATAATGTGTTACAAAAACGCACCCCTCTCTTCCCCTCTTCCGCACCCCTTCTCCTCTTGTGTTTAAGGTTATGAGTGTAATTGAAAGCAATCGGATCAGTGGAGAACGACACATTTTCTTGGTCTGGCTCTGCTCCGGTTTCAACCATAGTCTCGCCCCTTACGTTCCAAGCTCCCCTCAAGATCCCCGATTTATTACCCCTTTTTTGGGGGAGAGTGGGGGTTGGGTAGATATGAATGTACATCTTACCTCATCTCGTCACCCTCCGTTCAGATTTTTGTTTCTGAAAATTTATTGGATCTATTTATTTTTTCCGAAATGATTTTTCTTGTTAAAAAAAATTTTGAAATGAATGAAGCTTTGATTTGGAATCAAGGATTTGCTTTTGAAGGGACTGCACAGAAAATCCACTGCAACCGTGCCTGCCAGACAGATCAGCAGTATAAATGGCAGTAACAGCGCCAAACTGTCTGAAGCACTGGTACTCCGAGTGTTTGTACGTTGAAAGCTGGCCAGGCATGAGAATGCTGGTTCTTGCATTAGTTCAAAATAAAGGTGTATTTAAATGGAGTTGTATTTAATGAGATTTGAGCTTATATTTACAATTTTAACAGAGACCATTGATACCGAAGCGCAAAATTGCACTAAAAAAACTCAGACTTCTTGGAACACAGCAGTCAAAATGCATTTCTCAAGGGAGAAGAGGAACTTGACCAACTGCATACATGAATTTCACATAAAAGTTGCTCATAAGCCCCCCCCCAAACGTATATTGTTTTCCTATTGATCCCAATTTATCTGTGCTCGATCACTGTTTTCATTTTCTCAACCCCTAAGAATGCAGACATTTCTTAGGAATTAGTACATCAAGCAAACAAAGTAAAAATTTACATTAACGGAAAGATAATTCAACCATATCAAAAACAATGTACATAATGAAACGAGCACATACCAAGGGGAAGATACTGTAAATAAAACACCAGAATGCTATTTCATCACGCTTAAATGTATTAAAGGTTGACTAACAAAACTTAATCAAGCATTTCTAAGATTTTCAAAACAGGAGCAGTTAAGACAAAAATGAGAACGCTGCACAATTGCACATTTTCTTTACGGTAAAAGAATGCAAAGTAAGCAGTAAAACCAGGCCCATTCTTTAGGATATCAGAAGAGGACAACTGCCAGCCCCTTAACCGACCCCCAGCTCTCAGAAACTGTATTTATTAATGTATTTCTATTTTTTTCCTACCTATAATATACATTGATTAAATGCTTTTTGAATTGCCCAGGGAAAAATTTTGAAATGACGGGCGAGTAAAACGTTCATTATTTCAGTTAACAGGAGGGTTAACGTTATTAAAAGACAAACTGCAAAAATATTGTTTTCCAGTTAGAAAACGTTTTTAGCTTTCGGACATTAAAAGCACCTGTCACAATAAAGTAAATTCAAATTGTAGGAAAGGTGGTGACAAAATGTGTGTATTTTGTAAAGTTTTGCGCCAAACAGCGTTGATTTTCTCATTTAGAGAACAAAAAAATAAACAGAAGACAAAATGGGATGTTCTCAGAGAAATTTCAAAAGGCAATAGTTTGCTAATGAAGTTAATACCCACATTCATACGTTAACGTAAGCAGAAAAAGCAAACATATCTAAGAGAACTCTATCGTTACCTTTAAATTCTGTTATTAAAAGCATATTACGAATGTAACATTTTTTTTATCTGGTTCGAGTTAAAGTAATGATTTTAAAAAAAGAAGCTGTATTCATATTAAAATTCAGTCTATAAAGGCAATACACATACGATGACATTACCTAAATTCGCACAAATATTTTTTTTAATATTTTCTTAATAAACGGCCTCATATTTTCAATTATTTTCCCAAACTAAAATGGCGAAAAATGAACAAATGAGATGTATTAAACTAGCGTTATTAATGTCGAAGTACTACTAACTTGTCTATATCCTATTTAATACCTTTTAATATTTACTCGCTACAATAAATAAATCATAAAACAATATATAGGAGCAGGAATATTACAAAACACATGTACGTTTGCAATAGACAAAAATGCATAAATAAGTTTTTTTTAAAATAAAGTATGCTTAAAAAGTGAATTATTTATAAAACAAAATGTAAGCGATTAAAATAGTTGTACAATATATATATATGATAGAAAATGATCAAATAAAGTAATATTCAGACTCGTTCTGGAAGTAGTGGAAACAAAAGGGGGAAGGGGTTTTCAGAAAGTCCCTCGGTGTGACTTGCTTAGGAACTATATACATAAACAAAATTCGAATTTCTTTAAGAATACAATAGGAAATGAACAGCTATTTAAAAAAAAACCGTCCCTCATTGAAAAAAATCGTTTTTTTTCCCCCTTTAATGCAAAACACTTCCAGGTAAGTATTGTGTTTTGACTCATCTAAAGTGGACAAGTATTTAAATTACGTTTTATTTCACAATTAATTAGGAGATAAATTGCAAAAAGAGATAAATTAAATAAATAAAAATTAATAAATAATAATAAATAGATGTCGTTTTTAAAATTTGATAACTATCTTTTAAGGGAAGAAACGCTCAGAAATTCATAGATATATCTTAGAATTTTAAATCTGCAACTGAAATAACGAACAAGAAAAGGGGAAAAATAAAGATATAGAACATAAATTTCCACCCGCTCGTACGAAATAAGTGAACTCTATAAAAAGGCACCATTATGAAGCATCACAGTCGTAATTACGGCACATGATGTCAAAAATACCGAACAAACTTACCGCCTTACAATCCTTTTGATAACCGCAAACAATTCTTCAGGTCCGAACAAGGGTACAAACAGAAAAAAAAATTTAAACATGAAAACAGCGTTTCTTAGCTTTGTACACAACTATCAAGGAATATAAAGCAACGGACTTCAAACACAGCTAAAAAAGACATTTTAAACTTAAAAACTTTAAATCAGCTTAGTTAAAAAATAGCTTCCCAATGCTAGGCTACGCCATCGGAATCAAGCTAGGTGTGCAGGTCGAAAAAGGAGATCAGACAATCTCGCTTTCTCTCATAATTTCTTAACCAATCAAATCGTGCGGTGAAATCTTGCAGTGATGTTATGCAAATGAGGGGAGCTCTCCTGCCAATCAAGTGTTCCTTCGTTCCCAGCGAAAAAGAAATTCCCTGTTCCTTCTAAATTGCATCGGCCTTGGAGAGAAAAACTTCAACTGAGAAGGACGGAAGAATTTTCGCGTCAAAGTGAAATTTTCCGACACAACACATATCGGTGGGAAGAAAATTTTGAAGGACTGGGAATTTACAAACTATTTTCACTACCGTCATTTACAGTTTCCTCTTGCCTGTTTAAAAGTTGGTATTTTTAAAGTTAGACACAATGTTCTGTAATGATACTGCGTTTCGATAAGTTGATGAAAAAAAGTTCATTCATGTATTTATTTTTCTTTCGCGTTCTTCTGTGAGGAAGGAAAAGGGGGAGAGATAGCACTTTCCACGGGCTTCCACATAGGCTTCGATTTTCTGCATTTTCCTTTCAATTTCGGGGCATATGATGAGTTATAGCGCGTCAGCAGCAAACTTGCAATTAGACTGAATATATCGAGTTTCTAATTAAGTATACTTTTTTATTTGCTCCCAACACCATATCAGTTTAGAGTTGCCAGGTGTCTTTCTAAAAAACATTGAACCAGTGGGGGAGGGGGATAAAGTGTCATCGTGAAAAACAACCCAATTTTTAAGTATCAAATTTGCAGTCAAATTTCCTATAAAAGCTTGGACCGAAAGCCAATAAAGGTGGGATTTGCCGGAAGAAGTACAAATTTTACAACTAGTGGTATATTTACAAGTATATAGAAATTATTTTTCAAAAATGCCAATTATATTTGTAAAATACCGAGGTTTTCGATTTCCGAAATAAGTGGTTAACGATCGCAAACATTCGTCGAAAATTTCAATACTTTATCTTTTCTACCAAAAATGGTTTGTAATAATACACGACCATTATCCTTTATTTCTTTTGGTGTGCTGGTAATTAAAAATGAAGAAATTTGATTTATAACGTTGCTGTCTTTGATGTTCGATCTTTCATAGAGAGAGTCGATAAATGACATTACAACATTTTTAACACCTGTCGATTTGGGGCTCACCGATGGGAAGGGACAAACGGAACCTTCCCCCTTCTAGAAGGCATCGGATATTCGGTATCCGACCAAATTTTAAATATCTAGAATCCAATTATTTCGCACGTCAAAAAAAAAAAAAAAAAAAAACTGACATCCGGAGAAGTTACTGTAAGTATTAAATCGAGAGTTGATTTCATTGCTATATTAGATCGATGGCATTAACCCCTTCCCTCTCGCTCCCGTGAATGTAACGGGCTGAGGTTTCGCCTTATATTTCTCGCCCCCGTGAATGTAACGGGCTGAGGTCTTGCCTTCTATTTCTCGCCCCCGTGAATGTGACGGGCTGAGGTCTTGCCTTCTATTTCTCGCTCCCGTGAATGTGACGGGCTGAGGTTTCGCCTTCCATTTCTCGCTCCCGTGATATTTCCGGGCTGGAGTGTTCAGTAGTAACGCGCCAATAAGAATAAAACTAATTCATTTCTTTTTCCCGGAGAACATTTTAGGTTGAAAGGTATCACTCAACAGACAACATTCCAAAAAGAGGGTGGCCAAGCTTTGAGGATAATCTCAATCGGTTGATTGAAAGACATTTTATTAAACAGATACTCCCAACTGATAAGAAACGGCAACTATTATAGAGAATGCAAACTTTTTATTTCTTCTGGAGCAACAAACTATGAGAGCTGTAGGAAGGAAACTCGGTACTACTGTCCAGATTGTGACGTTGACCTCTGTATCTCATGCTTTGAAATTTATCACACAAGAAAAAAATATAATCTTTATTTATATAATACGTCAGTTTAATAAATTCTAATGTTTAAAACACATATTTTTTAAATTTTCGTTGCTTGCTGTTAAACCAACATTAAGTCATAGAATGTTGGCTTTTCCTAAAATTTTTTTTTTTTTTAAATTTCGTGCTAAAAACAAATAAAATATTAAAAATAAATATACAGTAAAACCTCCAAAGGTGACCACCTCCCTACGTTGACCACCTCTCTATATTGACCGAAATTTTATAGTTTGAATGGTCACAACACATTTTCAATGGAGATTTACCTCTTTATGTTGACCACCTCTAAAAGTTGTACGGTGACCACTTTTTAGTAGGTTATTTGAAATAATTTTTTATAATTTACTTTCTGTAACTTGACCACTGACGTTTTCTTGAATTTGCCTTTTCCCCGGCTTGTTCTCCATCTGGTTTCCAGGAATTTATTAGTCATTCGGCTTATCTGAGTATCACTCGCCCCCCCCCCCGCACATTCCGTTCTGTTTTCTGGATTCTTTTTAATTTCTTCTGAGCAACTTAAAGATTTTGCTGTAGAAAATGCCCAAGCAAAGCTAATAGACTTGTAAACTATGAAAGTACTTTGTACAGTTACCTAATGACGAACAAAAAGAGGCCGCAGACAAAAATTGGATCATTTCATTCCTTTAAAAAATGAAAAATTTGCTGTACCTTCAGAAAAAATAAGAATGAGCCAGTGTAGAGTTTTTCCTTAGAAACTACTAAAATAATAATAATTTAACTTTGTGCAAAGTAATAGAAATAAAATTTCACGTTAAATTAAAGCACAAATGAGCATTAAAACGCAGACATATGTTTCGGGATTGCTTGGAATCCCTTTTTCAATGCAACAGGGAGCTTCTAGATGCAAAACATCCAAATGAAGCAGACAAAACAACAAAAACATCTCTTATTGGTGCCTTTCCTACTACTTCTACTTCCACTTCACACTGCCTTTATTCTCATTGGTTTACAGTTAATTCTTAGGCTATATAAGCTTTGTTTTTGTTGTTTTGTCTGCTTCATTTGGATGTTTTGCATCTAGAAGCTCCCTGTCGCATTGAAAAAGGGATTCCAAGCAATCCCGAAACATATGTCTGCGTTTTAATGCTCATTTGTGCTTTAATTTAACGTGAAATTTTATTTCTACTACTAAAATAGTTTAATAAATATATCTCTAATCTAATACATTTCTATTAATAGTTCCTTAAGTTGACCACCTCCGTATGTTGACCACTTAGTTACAGTCCCTTAGGTGGTCAACTTATGGAGGTTCTACTGTATATATTGTTCATATACATATTGTTATATAATTTGCTGGGATAAAAAAATAGGCACTTTTATGACCGTTCTCTTGAAAATGACCCGACCGTTAAGGGATTAAGACCATACGCTAAAAATTTTGCGCTGATCTGCTACCACTCTTGTTGTTACTGAATACCATTTTTGATATTTAGTTAGTGTAAAGTTTAAAATACATCAAAAATTGAATCATTTTCGATTGTTTTAAATGTCTATCTAAAAAAATGGACAGCCAGAGAATGTTTTTTAACACGTGATGTTCTTCCAACTCAACCTATGTATCAAAAGTTCATCACGATTGCTTATTTATCCTGTTTTCATAGAAATGAGCAATACGATCGCTTATTTATCCTGTTTTCATTGAAATGATCAATACGATTGCTCATGTATCCTATTTTCATAGAAATGAGCAATACGATTGCTCATGTATCCTATTTTCATAGAAATGAGCAATACGATTGCTCATTTATCCTGTTTTCATAGAAATAGGCCGTCGTATTGAAATTTCGAGTAGTAACGGAGTCAACACGTTTCATGTGGTAAGAAACATTATACTTTCTGTATCTTTTCACATAGACACACAAAAAAAATTTTCAATACAGTTGAACTCGCTTAATACGAAATGCCAGAAATTCGCGGATATGTTCGTATTATCCGTTATTCGTAACAACCATGAATAAGTAAAATTGTGTAAAAAAAGTATTAGAAATGCATGTTTATATTTTTAAAATAATTACTACTATTTATAATAAAAAGTAAAATAAATAATGAAAACAAATGATTTATTTTCGCTAATATACTTTTTAATCTTATTAGTACATTGATTAAAATTTAACTGACCTTTTAAAATTTAACTATTTTGGGAAAATCCTTAAATGATTAGTTGTTTTTTAGGTACATTACATTTTATCATGCGCATGTCTCGGCGCAAAATGCCTAGTGCCATTTATACGTGGTGCTTTACAATAACTCAAAATAATCAACAATTTCTATATAAAAAAATAATTATATGCAATCGGGAAAATGTTTCGCGAGTAGATCAGAAATTTTGTTCGTCTTAGCCGAAATTTGTATTTTGGCCTTTGTAATCTGCGTGAGATATTTAGTATACTTAAATAGTAAACCAAACTTAATGAGCAAAATGTTCGCTTTAGCCGTGATTTCGTATTAACTGTGTTCGTAGTAAAAAAGCTCAACTGTTTATCATAAATGAATTATTTTCAACTTTACACCTACTGAGCACCAAAAATCGCGTTTAATGACACCAAAAATGATGGCAACTAAACGCAAAATTTTTACAGTGTACAGTTAGTATTTTACGTCCTTTGAATAATGCTACTTATTATTCGAACTAAAAGCAGTTTTTATCCTGTTTGATTTTAATTTGCAAAAAGCAAAACAAGCGTTAAATCTTTCGAAATTTTTGTTTGCTCATCTTTCCCTCATATTTTTGCAGTCCCAAGTGCGCCTCCTAAGACGTCAAAATGCACCCGTCGGCCATCTAGTTTTTAAACATTTTCCTGGGGAAAAAATCCCCGGATCCCTTTTAACTGGGAGTATTCCATACTTCTAGTTAAAGAGGGGTTGAGGCTCTCTTCATATGACCCTACTTTACTCGGGTTGGTCTGAAACGTATTGAAACGTTCATGGGATTATCAGTGACATTCATGAAAACTCCTTCAAAAATCACCTGCTAAAAAAGTGGACACCCTTTTTTCGGAAAATAGGGTGGATTTTATGCAGAAATAATGGATATCTAGCCTCTTTAATAGCAGTTCATTTAAACATGATTCTGAGCAGTCTTTGTATTCGGATCTCCCCCGCCCCATCGCCCGCAGTCCAGGTGAGCAAAAGCAGTAAATAATAGCACACAAATCAGTAAATTTTACTTTTATTTTTATACATTTGATAAAAGAAATCAATCGTTATTGCATTTCTTGATTTGTCAATATCATTGTATACCGCGTAAACGTTGAATATTATCAAAGTTCCTTTCTCCTGAAAGCAGTAGTATTAAATCATTCGTAAAATTCGCAGATGAATCAAATAATGGTTATCCTATGAATTAGGTTAAAACCGTGCACAGTTCTACCACCAACCAAAGCAATCTGCCCGGCGGAGTGCCAAAAATAATCCTTTCACGTTCTGGGGAGGAGCTGCTGGTACAAGCAATGTGCGTTTTTGTTCTCGTTCTAGTTCGTTTAGCATACTTGATTTCTTCCAAGCTGATGCTATATGCCAGCGGTTCCCAATCTTTTGTTTTTGCGTACCACCATTTTTCTTTCAAACCATTTTGCGTACCACTGCTAATGTAACTTTATTATATAGAATAGAGCTCTAATAAGTTATAGATAGAATTTTGTTACCTGCACGCGTACCACCTGGAGAGGCTTCGCGTACCACCATTTTTCTTTCAAACCATTTTGCGTACCACTGCTAATGTAACTTTATTATATAGAATAGAGCTCTAATAAGTTAGATAGAATTTTTTTGTCTGCACGCGTACCACCTGGAGAGGCTTCGCGTACCACCATTTTTCTTTCAAACCATTTTGCGTACCACTGCTAATGTAACTTTATTATATAGAATAGAGCTCTAATAAGTTATAGATAGAATTTTTTTGCCTGCACGTGTACCACCTGGAGAGACTTCGCGTACCACCATTTTTCTTTCAAACTATTTTGCGTACCACTGCTAATGCAACTTTATTATATAGAATAGAGCTCTAATAAGTTAGATAGAATTTTTTTGTCTGCACGCGTACCACCTGGAGAGACTTCGCGTACCACTATTTTTCTTTCAAACCATTTTGCGTACCACTGCTAATGTAACTTTATTATATAGAATTGAGCTCTAATAAGTTAGATAGAATTTTTTTTGTCTGCACGCGTACCACCTGGAGAGGCTTCGCGTACCACAGCTTGGGAACCGCTGCTATATGCTATTTCATTTATATAGTTGCTTTCAACAAACAGAGAAGCAACATTCTGATTCGCGGACTAAATAAACGCGGCAAAACGAACTTCCCTCAAAATTGAATGGATTCGTTCTTTTCTGCCCATGCGCAGAAGCGTCCAAATGTCAAAATTCCGTAGTCGAACTGTACTTAATGTTTTAAAGTTTCATTTGCCAATAAATATGTTTGCTTATCTCTGCATAAAACGGTTTTACTTATCATGGGGCATACAATAAAATTACTCCCTCTCTCCTGCAATATTCAATGCAAGAGTGAAAACAATTCAGCAAAAAAAAAAAACAGGAAGGGGTTACTTTAAATTAAAACGCGGAAGGAATTAAAGGCTACAAAGTTCTCCCCGCGTTTACGTTTAATAAACAAACTTCAATATATTTTAGACGGTTGCGTTTAGGACAAACAGTATTTACAAAAATAATGGTTCGCAAAGCACAAAGTAGTTGGAAAATTGAGTTGTATTTGATATAAGATAGTTAGAATCCAGGTTACCCGAATTTTATGGAACAGTCCCATATTTTGCCAAAATTTTTCCGCTTCCAGGGGAAATTCAATACGGGACAGCAGAAGTCAGGATATTGATTTTCCGGATATCCGGTTACCGGTCGTACGAGCTATCCGACTGTGATGTTTAAACCTGTAAATTGTATATATTTTTTAAACATCCCACAGTCTCAAAATACGTAATACTTAATATATATATTTTTAAAATATGCAGGGATCTAAACAGAGACAGATTAAACATTAATTATGCAAAAAATTAAATCAAAATTGACATGCCGCTTAACCGAATCTCTGGTGCAGCGTCCAGATCAGATTCCGAATCATCATCCTGCCCCTCCCCTTTGGTCCATTCTTGCTGCCCCGTATTTGCAGTTTTTAAATTTAGCAACCCTGGATGAAACTGAAATTGAACATCCATGGTCACGCAGGGTGCGTGATTCACTCACCCTGCAAGTGAAAATGAACACGATATTGAGGAAAACTCTACAGCAACGGTTAATGATTTGAATCTGTAATAAAGTGCTTTTAGATTGCACTTTGGTAGCTAGATAACTAACAGACACTTGTTATAATGAACTTGCTTTACGTTATCCCATGAATGGTTTTCAACTCGAGTGTTACCCACATTGCATTTTTTTAAAAAGTTAATTTTTTACTCGAGTTAAGGAGATGAATTTTCCTTTCGTGCATTTAAAAAATGTTTTCAAATGTTAGGATTTTTGGACTAGTATGAGTAGTTCATTTCAATCTTGCTTGCTTTCGTCTTCAGTTTGAAAACAGAAATGTAAGCATCTACGTACTGATGAGGGGGGGGGGGGTATCTATTGGGATGACTGAATCATGCTTTAAGAGTGCACATTTCTAACCATTGTTACGTTATGAACATTAGAAAAACCTGTTTATTTAGGAAAAAATACCTGCCGTATAAAATTTTTTATGTCTAGAGGTGAGCACGAAAAATGCGAGGTGCCGTTTCAAAAGTAAACGGTTATTATCTTCGGTTTCTTAACCCGTTATCTGCTTCATTATGATCTGCCAATTAATCTCTTTTACGTACAAGATTTTTTGAGTAACTAGTAATTTGTATTAGTAAAATACTCAGCCTATAGAAATAGTCCGTTACAGCAAATAAAAACCACAGATTAATCAAACTGAAATCAGTTATATACACAGATCAATTACACTATTTAACCAAACATTTTTCTAAATCCTTCACTAACACATTGAAAAATTCAGAGAATTAATTCTTGAATTTTACCACAGATCCGGAGCAAGACTCGGAAAAGTGGAGCTGAACAAATGGCTGAAAAGTGGAATCGAAAAATCGTTCCTGAAAAGCTCCGTCAGAATACTCGCAAAAAGGGTTACCGGGTGGAATTTTAGACAGGGGTACTTATGAGTAACGTCAATAAATATAGGGGGTTTTTTAAAGTAAGAAAGAAAAGTCCACCTACTTTAAGAATTGAAAAATTTTTCTGTAATTCTAAGCGGAAATCTAAGTTTTGTGTAAATAAAGTCATGTTGGTGCAATATTTGAATGTTCTTGCAGAGGATGGGGACATTAACAAGACAAAGTTTCAAATAGCCAACACCCCTTTAATAATATCAGAGACAATAGGTCCGTGGAACATTAAATCGTTAGTAAAAAATTAAAATGATGAATTTATGCATTACAATCATTCCAATTAAACATAACAATTAGTTGCATCTTACTTACTCTATGAAATAACAAAATCAAAAATTTAACACCAGCCCATTGTGGAAAAATAGAGCATCACTAATACATTTACACTACTCGTTATTATTAGCAAAATAATATGAAGTGTTTCGTCTTCATTTACGCAAATGAACCAGTAGTTGCCCAAAACACTGGGGGACATTTTGTAGGATTTTCTTGGAGTTTTTTAGTAATTTCTGGGAAAAATTGAGCCCTCCTGCCATTTTTGAACAGTACGCATTTATCCGAAATAATCACATTATTTAATAATAATAAAATGTATATTTTTCCGTTTACAAAAGATATAACATTATGCTTCAAATAGAAGCTCTGTAAATTACGAAATTTTGAGACAGTTGAAATTTTCTGTCTATCCATTTTTCTAAATTTATAAGCATTTCTTTACTGTTTTCTTCTTACTTAGAAATGCATCACTATTTATTAGCTAACAAATATTTATAGTAAAGTACGTGACAGAAGGTAAATAAACAAAATTACTAAAAATGGCACAAAAGCAGATATATTACCATAATAACAGATATACAGGCGGGAAAAATATCTCAGGGCACGAGGTTGGTACACAATGATATAGCCATTGGGAAAACAAATGATGGGAAGGAAGAAAGTGCACGTCCCTTTCTTAAGTTCTGAATCTTAATTTAAAACAGAATAAAATATAAGGTGAGAAATAACATTGAACAAGAATTTAAATTATTATAGGTTTTGATAAAAAAAATATCATCAATTAAGAGGGAATCATTCCTTTAAATTTTCGACGCAATTTATTACAACACAAATTACGATTAAAGAATTTTCGACGCAAACTTCTTCCGGGGAATGAGATGCAGCATAGATGAAATGTTTCTCGTTTTAAAATTTTCAGTTTTCTTTTACGAGCGCAAAAATTTAAGAAAGGCGTTTTCTAAGTACACTAAAAATTTTTGGTGTGAAGTTGATATGTATTATTTTTTTTTTATGTATTTTAAATTCTTTTAAGTGTTTGTCTGAAAAAATACAGACAACAGAATGTTTTTTTGGCATATAGTCCCGATGTTCATTGACTCATCTACGCATCAAAGTTCATTACGATTGCTCATTTATCATATTTTCATAGAAATGAGCTATCGCAATGAACAATTTCGATACGTAACGAAGTTGAAAAATTTCATGTCTAAGAAACATTATACTGTCTATAATTTTTTAAACAACATAAAAAAAAAGTACGTCAAGAAATGAATAATTTTCAACTTTATACCAAACTGAACACCAAAAATGATGTTCATTTCGTGTAAAGTTGAAAATTATTCATTTTGTGATCTATTTTAATCTTTTTAAGCGTCTGTCTGAAAAAAAATACAGGCAGCCGAATGTTTTTTTAGCGTATGATGTTCGTTAACTCATCTACTCATCAAAGCTCATTACGATTGCTCATTTATCATATTTTCATAGAAATGAGCTATCGCAATGAACAATTTCGATACGTAACGAAGTTGAAAAATTTCATGTCTAAGAAACATTATACTGTCTATAATTTTTTAAACAACATAAAAAAAAAGTACGTCAAGAAATGAATAATTTTCAACTTTACACCAAACTGAACACCAAAAATGATGTTCATTTCGTGTAAAGTTGAAAATTATTCATTTTGTGATCTATTTTAATCTTTTTAAGCGTCTGTCTAAAAAAGTAGAGGCAGCCGAATGTTTTTTTAGCGTATGATGTTCGTTAACTCATCTACGCATCAAAGCTCATTACGATTGCTCATTTATCATATTTTCATAGAAATGAGCTATCGCAATGAACAATTTCGATACGTAACGAAGTTGAAAAATTTCATGTCTAAGAAACATTATACTGTCTATAATTTTTTAGACAACAACATAAAAAAAAGTACATCAAGAAATGAATAATTTTCAACTTTACACCAAACTGAACACCAAAAATGATGTTCATTTCGTGTAAAGTTGAAAATTATTCATTTTGTGATCTATTTTAATCTTTTTAAGCGTCTGTCTAAAAAAGTAGAGGCAGCCGAATGTTTTTTTTGCATATGATGTTCGCTATCTCATCTACGCATCAAACATTCATTACGATTGCTCATTTATCCTATTTTTTTACAGAAATGAGCAACCGTAATGACATTTCGATACGTAGCAAAGTTAACACATTTCATGTGCTAAGATACGATATCCTCCTGAGACCTGAGCAAAATTAATACACATATTCTCTCAACTATTAGTTTTTCTGAGCAATTAAGCATTAAAAAGTGATGTTTTTCAAAAAATTAATGAACTTTAATCTTTAAATTTTTCTGGAGGACACATCCATTTAAATCTATGTTGAGGTCATAACTACAGTAGAACTATGCGATACTTAGAAAAAATAGGTAAACAAAAAATTTTATTCATTACTTATAACATAAGAAAAGAGATCAAACTTGAATAAAAATCCTAGAACAATACTTAAAAAGAAAAATAATAATGTGAAAATCAAAATAACCGAGAGAGCGCCGAATTCCAATTTGACTGGTATTCTTTGCCATATTGTAAACAAATAAACTACTGTTTCTGAACTCTGAAAGTTAAAAAGTGATTTCCTGTTCCTCCGTTATAATTCCAGTCCAGGCCTTGGTTGCTAAAATAAAATCTGTCACAACAGGGAGGAAAAGCAAAACATCCATTTTATTGTATGCCAGGTCTCAGGAGGTTAAAATATCTATACATATTATACTGTCGTAAAAGAATTTTAAATACATCAAAAAATGAATAATTTTCAACTTTACACAAATAGAACACCAAAACTGGTGTTTAGTAACGCCAAAAAGAGGGGCAACTAAACTCAAAATTTTACATCGTACTGGGACATTTAGTTACTGAAACAAACACTTAAGAAGCATAAAACATGAGTTTAAAATGTATAAAGCCAAATGCAACTTACCCTAAATTCTTTTTGATGAATAGCGGTTTTGATGAATGCAGCTAAAAATTCTGTACACTCCTCGGCTCTGAGGACATGAATAGAAAAAGATTTAGTTACGATTATTTAAAGCAGTAACTGTATTTTTAACAACAGTTTTTATCAAAAATTTTAAAAGCCATAAATCAGTTTATAATAAGCATATCGGAAATGTATAAATTATTCAGAAGCAAATACAAAAATAATAAAAATGCATTTGGGGGGAGGAGATATTTTTAAATAAAATAGAGTTTTGCAACAGATGTCCTAACCTAACACTGGACTCAAACTAATAACTTACTATAAGCCGCAGTTCACAAATATTAAACCTTATAAAGTAAACCTAATATAAAGTAACCTAGCCTTACAAGCTACGCAGTTATATTCTCACTTCTTTAACACTAGATTGCCTAGGCCGTTTAGAGCCATTTCCAAACTTTCATTTTACACGAAGTTGCTAATAATTACAATAAAACTTTCAGTCACATTCACTTGTATTACTTACCGTGTATTAGGGCATTACCATTGTAAGTTGCACTCTAATTAGTAACAAATTATACGAAATGGAAGCTTCGAAACAATCAAAATGACTGATCTCGGTAATCTAGTGTAATATTACCTTGAATTTCATTGTTACTTAATGGTTTTTCTCACACCCTTAGTTAAATAGAGCAAAGTACGCTGATTATTTCCCTCAGTCAGCCATAAGCCTTCAAAACATTTTGGTGCTAAATTACGCAGGAGAAATGATGTCAAATTTTTTCACCCTAGCCATAAAATATGAAAGGACTTATTTTTTTCATTGAATTAGCTCATTTTGTGAAGCATAAGTTCCCAACTTGAAATGGAAGGTGCTTTTTCTCTTTACACTGCCGTAGTCCCTGCCTGACAAAAAAAATGTTCGCGTTTTTTACCTATTAATACACTAAGACATTTAGTGGTAAGTTGCACAAAACAATGGTGCTGATTTTCTGGCTAAAAAGGATGGTGCCCAATTTTGCAATATTTTGGTAATACTTGGGTATGTTCCACCAGCAGAAACTAAATTTAAGCATCATTAGTTGTAGTAAGAAAATCTCCATAATTTTTTGGAGCAACATGCAACAAATATTTTTTTACAGTGTAAGCGAATGTGGTGTCTCCGCCACTGTTATACTTTGTGTTGTGCAAAAAAGTCCGTCGAAGTTCTTGAACCATCAAACAGCAAGCAGAACTATTTTCCTTATACTTTCCTGGGTTTGTAAATATGAAAGTTAAATTCATAAAGACGTCCTGATAAGTTGCGTCACACCCAACGATTGCGCCCTTTATCACTTAAGTCAGGGGTTTTTCCAACTACGATCACGGGCCAAATCCGGTCCGCCAATGTCATCAGTACAGCTCGCGGCAGCTAATGGATTATTATTGTTATTATTGCTATGTAAAACACACACAATAATAATAACACTTTATTTACTTGGCTTTTGTATTTGTTTACTTGGAGTCTTGAAAAAGTTGGAGAATACTAACTTCTAACCACTATGACGGAAGTTGGGCGGTGGGCATGCAATTTCATGAAAAGCTTTAATCGGCAATGAAGGCGAAGATCTTTCCCCTTTTAGAAAATATATATTCTGGAGCTGGAGTATGTCCCTGAAGCTGGAGTCTGGGGGTGATAGAGGGAACCGCAGAAATAGGACCGGGCCGAGAAGGGGCCTCAGGAGGAAAAACAAATGCTTTTTTTTCTTTTTCATATTCCTAAGGTTGGTAAATTTGGTATCCCCTGATGTATATAATCAAAAGTTTGGAATACCACAGCCGGATGTTCGGTAGATATCTGCTTTTGAAAAAGAATCCAGATATCCGATATCCCCCGCAAAAACATCCGATGTATCCGTAACTCTGACCTTAGGCCGAATAGCGAATGTTCGGCCGCCGACCATTAACAACTTTCAAAGCTAAATAATATAGAAGTTTCTTGTCAATAGAAGTTTAATAAAAGTTGTTTGTTGCGTAAAAAAATAATCACCAACTCGAACCATGTATAAATTTAGGTATTTTGACTAAATATATGCTATAATCAGCTCATTTTAGAGGAATCTTAAATGCACTTGCTTTCTGCGTTGCTTTGAATGCAATGACATTTATAATTTCAATTCACCTATAAGTGGAATACAAATGACATTGCTATGCTAAAATGTACCCTATTTAAATACATAGTTGATGCAAATGAAAAAAACTATATTACTATTATTTAATGATTTTGTACCATTATGTATTGTATTGTATCTTGTACGCAAAAGTGCAATTAGAGGAGCAGAACCCTTGTTTGTAAGCCATATTGCCAATTCTAGTGCGGTAATACTAGAATCGGCAATAATAAGACCACTACATTAGGAGTACAAGTACAAGCCAATAATTATGGTTAGTATTGGAAATAGTAAGATGGTTTGAACCCCCCAAATAGTGTTCATTTTAAGATCAATGAACTTTCTAACTTAAAAGAATCATAATAAAACTCAGCATTTTTGACATTAAAAACGAATTCAACTTCTTCAGATTAGGCTAGTACACAACTGGAGTATATTCTGATCATCAGAATAGGAGGTAAGAAGACAACGGGGCCATCTTTATTTCCAACATGCTAATTTGCAGGTCGAAATTCCATGAAGCCATGAAAACATGCATTAACGTTTTTCTGCTCAATATTCCTTGCGAATTCGCTTCAAAAGATGCCTAATTTTTTTAATACAAACTTGAAACCTACTTGCTTTGGAGTTTAAATCAGGAAAATATTTTTTCAACAAAGTGCTTTTTAATCATTATTTTGGATCATATAAACAGATGTTTTTAGAGATCAATTTTAGGCACTCACTTGCAGTTCATAAACTTTATGCAAGTGACGCCATCTCTGGAATAAAATCTTATTTAAAGTCTAAAATACTTCACAGATTTTAAATGCACATAAAAAGCTATGCCGTGGAAGTCGGAAGGGGGGAGGGAGGAATTTTCGTTACATTTACGTGGAAATTGTGGGATAAGCAGGCCAGAGGGTTAAAAGACAGAATGACATTAATTTTTAATGTGCAACTTTTAAGTGACGGAACCAAATTGGGTTGAAACAACATTAGATTTCCAAAGAAAAATAATCAGGATATGCGTTTATATGAATCTTCGAAATTTCAGTAAAAATGTTCAATGTTATTTTATTATTATTATTTTTTTTTTTTTTTGCTACGTTTAAAAATATATTTGATACTTTTTCTTCGTCGTAGTTGAATATAGAAAATTCCTCACTTTAGTAAACCACTAAATCCATCAACGTATAGACATTTACCGTAAGGTATTTTACCACCCCCGGTTGGTAAAATTTATAAATGCCGTGGAAGTATATTTACAACCAAAGTTATCAATTTCTAAATGTGTTTAGTAACCTTCCCCCTCCCAAGAAAAACAAGAAGTTCCGTCTAGAACTATACGAGCCTACTTTCCCGTATACACCAAATTCAAATTTATAATCTAGCTATCTCTTTCTCTCTCTTTCTTATTTATCTTTAGTTCTAATTATTGAAAATATACCTTTTTCAACGGATAATACATATTCATTCACTCACTCATTCATTCTTTCATTTATTCAGCCATGCATTTATTCATTCATTCGTTACCTCATTCAAGTGTTTATTCATTCATTTACGCATTCATGTATTTATTCACTCATTTATTTATATTTTCATTTATTCAATAATTTACTCATTCATTCTTTTCCTCATTCATTTATTCATTGATTTATTCTTTCACTCTTTCCTTTATTCATTCATTCATTATTTCACTCATTGAGTCACTGAGAAATATCCTTGAAAATCCCGATCAAAAAATTTCATAGCAAAATAGGCTCGTAAGTTCTGGATAAACTTTCTATTTCTACATGTTCTACGTTATAAGAGCTTTCCGATAAAGTTTGTTCCAAGCAAATCGGTCCGTTAGATCAGGATTTATATAGGGTTGAAATTTCCCCGTAAGCTCTGTGTTAATTTTTTGAACTGTTCAAAAATGAACAAAAACTGTTCAAATCAATATTTCACGCCGAGAACGCCTTTCAATAAGCTTGCAATAGGAACTTGGCTCTTGTGCCCAGAGTTTACAGAATTTGCTTCAATTTTGTCCATAGGCGCTAATGTTAAAATTTTTTGAACTGTTCAAAATTGAACAAAAAATTGTTCAAACCAAAAAGCAAAATATAGAAATGAGATGTCCTCGCCGAGATCTTTCGAATGCAAAAAGAATTTTTCCAATCGGACAATTCGTTCAAAAGTTATTAGGGGGGGACAGACCGACAGACAGACCGACAGACCGACAGACCGACAGACAGACAGACCGACAGACAGACCGACAGACACACTTTTTCCCCATCTCAATACCCTACTTTCAAATTTTTTATTTTTCAATCTTTATTTAATTACTTCACTTATTTTTGACTTTTCTTGATTTTTAACGATATTTTCAAGATACATTAAGCCTTCTTTCATGCTTTATTATTATTTTTTTTACTTTTACGGGAAAGTAGGCTAAAAAAAGGGTGGGAGTAAGAAGCACAGTAATTTTATTCACCGCACATATGGATCGTGTTTTGGAAACCAATCTTATCTGCAAAATATTTTAATACACCACTTCTAGAAGAAAACGGGCCTTATAAAGGGTTGAAACACCTTAGTGCTCGTTTTCATGGCTTCATGAACTTCGACACATAAATTAGTTCGTTAAACATAATGATGGTCGCTTTGGGAGTTCTAATAGTCAGAATTTACTTATATTTGGCACATAAGTTCATTTGAGCGCGCTGAGTTTAGTTTTATTAAAGATATGGCAACCCAATCAATGTTTTGAAGTGAGTGATCATTTTTATATGAATGCCGGCAGTTTATCGACATTTTATTCAATATTTCAAGAGTAGACTTTAATCGATATCGCTCGACATCTGTATTTCTAGTGCTCAGAAAGACTCAGCATTTATTTATTTCTCCTTTTTCAGGACGGAACAGTAGGGACAATATTATGCATTCACAAAATTACTTAAAACAGTTATTTGTTTTCGTTGCGTTATTATTGGACCATAGCATTAATTTTCTTTTTGGCTTGGTGAAAGCAAAATTTCAGCATAAAATGAGAAAGTAAGTAAATGCAATGCTAACAGGTGGTGTCTTAAACTGGTGATCATTTGTCGATAGTTCGTTAAATTTCGAGACAGACAGAAGATGCCAAAATCTATTAACTTGGCGGTATGGAGAGATTCAACCTTAGAACCCTTGCAAGGGTCGTGCCAGAGGAAATTCAAGTCTGTTTTCTGACCCTTTACAAAACTTTAATTAATCAAAACGGGCCCTTCACAAATTTCCAATCAATCAGAGCGGACCCTTCACAAAGTACCATTCAATCAAAACGAACCCTTCACAAAATTCCATTCAATCAAAACGAACCCTTCACAAAACTTTGAGCTACTGAATCTTACTTTTTGCAGAATTATTTATTAAATAAGCGGCAAAAAGAATAAAACATTTTACCGCTGTATGTTTAAAGCTTGAATTTTCACAAAATTATCTGATTTTTCACAAAAATCTTTTTTAAATAAAAAAAAACCGGACCCTGTTAAAAAATATGCTGGATAGCCCCTTTAATAAACCCCCTTTGTTAAACGATTGGCGAGATGTTTATCGAAAATATCACTGTCCTTCCTGCTACGGTAAGCTACAAGATAAGAAATGTAGGTATTTAAAAGTTTCCCCTTCACTATAAGGCACTTTCTATATTACATTTTCGTTATTTTTACACATTCTGTTTATTTATACTTAGTGCAATTTCAGATTTCAGTAGGAGGGAAACCTTGAAGTTTGAATGGGAAGCTCTAACTTTACTGTACTCTAAGTATAGACAAGTGTCTAAAGTTCATAAAGAAACTAAAAGTTCATTACAACATTATGAAACAACTTTTAACGCGCGTATTGAGCATACGCGCAAACATATTTTTTTAAATTATAAACTTTGTTAATAGTTCCTGTTTTCCTTCATGTCTTATTTGTTTTAATGTTACGAATGAAAAGCTCCTAGAATGAGTGATTGCGTAAGGAGCCCTTCATAAATCTGCCGCTAGGGGGCGCAGAGTGTGCGTCATGTTTTTCAAGCTCTTGAAAATAAGAAATTTTGGAGGTAATTAGTTATTGTTTTTGATTAAATGTGGTTGATTTACATTTAATATGTTGTGTAAAGCTTAGTGGTAAGGTGATAGCACCAAAAAACTGGCGATTTAACTTATATTTTGTGAGTTATTGTTGTTACCTGTTAGGCGTAACACGGCGTGGAATAGATAACGTGATTTGTTCTCGATTGTGTGCTTTATCTGCGATGGGGGTGTTGAAAAATTTAAAAGAGTTGAAGAATGGAAATGGAGTCTGGTATGTTGAATGTGATGATTGTGGAATGCTGAGCCCGGCGGAAGTAGATGATAACAGTACAACAGCGAACAGGGATTACTTGTGCATAAAGTGCAGAAAAGTAGCGGAGTTGGAGGCCAAGTTGAAAGAAATAGAAAAAGAAAATAGCAAAAAGAATGATGTGGTAGTGCATAATGTGTCAACAGACTGCAAAGACTTAAACAAGGCCAGAGACGACACTACAAGAGGCGTAATTCTCAGGGACTCATTGGTCAGAGTTATCGGAAACATAGTTGGACGAGAAAAAAGTTCTATGGTGCGATGCTGTTTACCAGGAGCCAGGGTAAAAGATGTTAATGAAGTGGTAAAAAAGAATGGAGTGAACAAGGACGACAAAACAGTGCTGTGGGTCGGAACAAACGACGTGGGAAAGTCAACAAATAATGCTTTCAGGAAAGACTTTGTTGACGTTATCAAATGTATAAAGGAGAAAACACATGATTTGAAAGTGCTGGGTCTCCTGCCAAGGTACGGCACTACATCCGGGTGGCAAAACCAAAGGGCAAAAGTGTTAAACCACATATTAAAAGACCTGTGTACGGAGCACGGTGTGGAGTTCGTTGACATATGGAAGGCCTGCAAACGAGATTGGATCAGCGCCGATGGAATTCACCTCAGCCGAAATGGAAACCGAGAGGTGAGTAAAATAATTTTGTGTGGTTTGGAGTCAAAAATCTAATTAGGAATGGGGGTGACTTACCTACTCAGCAGATAGGCAAAATTGCTAGGCAGATTTCGATAAAGTGTTTAAATGATAAATTAAAAGTTTTGTACTGCAATGCACGTAGTGTTAGGAACAAAATGGATGAGTTGAAAGCTTTAGTAGCAATGGAAAATTTGGATATAATCGGGATAACTGAAAGTTGGGCAAACAAAGACGACTCTGCAATTTTAGAATTAAATGGTTTTTCTGTATTTAGGCAGGATAGAATATTAAGAAAAGGGGGAGGGGTGATATTATATGTTCGAGATCATTTGAGCTGTAGGGAATTAAATTTTAGTCATAAATCTGAAGCTGCAGAAACAGTATGGGTAGAAATCTTACATCATAATGGAAGAAAATTAGTAATTGGAAATGTTTATAGACCACCTAATATTAGTATTTTACAGGGTGAAATTCTATTTAAGCATATAGAAGAAGCATGTAGGTCAGGGGAAATTATCTTGATCGGAGATTTTAATCTTCCGGGCATAGACTGGGAAGAAAATTTTTCAGTAAGCGATAGGGGAGAAAAATTTATTAATGTAATACAAAATAGCTTTTTACAGCAAATGGTACAACAAGGCACAAGAGAAGAGGCAATTTTAGATTTATTATTTTGTAGTAATGAGGACAGGATTCATAATCTAGATATTGGAGAGCACTTGGGAGATAGTGACCACAACATCATAAGATTTGAAATTATTCTAAAGACAAATAGAGATCAAAATAATAGGTTAGTTCCAAATTTTAAAAAGGCTAATTTTAGTTTGATCAGATCTGAACTTATTGATGTGTTTAAGGAAGGGCTAATGCATGGAAACGTTGAAGAACAGTGGGCTGATTTTAAAAATAAAATAAATACAATAGTTAAAAACCATATCCCATTTGTGCAAAAAAGGAAGTTGCGTAAATTATATCCTATGTGGTTTAATAAGGAAACTAAAACAGCTTTAAAGCAGAAACAGAGGACATTCGGTATATTCAAGCAAACGGGAAAAAGAGAACATAAGATTGAATATAATAAATCAAGGAAAAGATACAAACTCATTAGCAGAAAACATAAATGCGAATTGGAGCATAAGCTTGCAAATGACATCAATATTAATCCGAAGTTTTTTCGCATATGCAAATGGTAACAAGAAAGAGGACACACACTTAGGCCCACTAATCGACAGTCAGGGCAAGATAGTAGATGATGATTTAGAAATGGCAACTATGTTAAATGAATTTTTTGCAACTGTATTCAGTAGGAATTTTAACTGTGATAGCGCTGTTGTGGAAAATGCTAACAATGAGGGAATAAATGATCTTAAATTTAATAGGGAAGAGGTTATTTACCATCTAAGGAATTTAAAACCTTTCAAAGCTCCTGGGCCTGATTCTATCTATCCAAAATTTTTAACGGAGTGTGCAGAGGAGATGGGGGGTGTGTTATGGTCTATATTTGAATGCTCTTATCAGTCAGGAACAGTGCCGACAGATTGGAAATTAGCAAATATTACTCCTCTGTTTAAGAAAGGATCCAAGAGTGAGCCAGGGAATTATCGTCCAGTTAGTTTGACATCAGTTATTTGTAAAATCTTTGAGACCATGCTAAAGAGTCATATAACTGAATATATTGAAACAAAAGGTTTGCTAGCACAAAATCAGTACGGATTTAGGAAGGGAAAATCTTGCACGACTAATCTTTTAAATGTTTATGATGTAATAACAAAGGAGTTAGACCGCAATAATAGCATAGATGTAGCTTATATTGACTTTCAGAAAGCATTTGATAAAGTTCCACATAAAGCTCTGCTACTTAAATTGAAAAGATTCGGTATTCAGGGTCATACATTTGAATGGATTAAAAGTTGGTTAATCGGGAGAAAGCAACGAGTGCAAATCAAGGGTAATAGTTCTCGATGGATAGAAGTAGAAAGTGGTGTTCCACAAGGTTCTGTTCTTGGACCACTCCTATTCATAATATTTATTGATGACATAACTGAGGGTATACTGGGCAAAGTTAGTATATTTGCTGATGACTTAAAAATAATGGGAATTGTCAACACAGAGGAACAAATAGAACGATTTCAAACAGATTTATCACGAATATCGGAATGGGCTGCTAAGTGGGGTATGTCATTTAATATTAAAAAATGTCAAGTTCTACACATGGGTCATAAAAATAAATGCGCAGCATATAACTTGCAAGGACAACAAATTAAATCAGGGAATACTGTAAACGATTTAGGTGTAGTGGTTTCTAGTGATCTTAAAATGGGGTATCAATGTAGAGAAGCAAGTAATAAGGCAAATAGAATGTTGGGGTATATTAAAAAACATGTTTCGTGTAAATCAAAAGACGTTATTTTGCCATTGCACAGAGGACTGGTTAGGCCACATCTAGAGTATGCAGTACAATTTTGGTCGCCATATTTAAAAAAAGATATTGACATGTTAGAAAAAGTTCAACGCAGGGCTACAAAAATTATTAAAGGAACCTCAGGTATGGCTTATGAAAACAGATTAAAGAAATTTAACATGTATACGTTACAAGAAAGAAGGAAACGGGGAGATTTGATTCAGTTGTTCAAATTTATAAAGTTAAATGAAACAGAAGGTTTACAATTTTCTCATAGTAATAGGACTCGGGGAAATGGATTGAAATTATTTAAATCACAATTTAAGAGGGAGTGTAGGAAACATTGCTTTTTCAGTAGAGTTGTCGACGATTGGAACACTTTGCCATCGCACATTGTTAATTCTAAGGATGTTAAATCGTTTAAGGAGGGATTGGATCGTCACTGGGGGATTGTGAAGAGAGCAGCCAGTTGAAATCTAATAATGTTTCTCTCTTAGCTTTTGTTCAAATAGTTTTTTATGTAAATTGATACTGCTTTTTCTTTTTCTTTCATGCAAATGGGCGTTCAAGATAAAAGTAGGGACAAGAAGAAGAGGAAGAGGAGCATGAAGAAGTCAAGCAGGAATTGCTCATCTATTCACCAACCTTGTTGGGCCTAGCGCCTGTTGTTGGTGTACTTTTTGTATTGTATTGTATTGTATTGTATAAGTGATGTCACACTTTTTCAAGATATTCTACCACTCTCCCTCCCTTTGTCACAAAATGTCACACTTCATCGTACCACCCAACCCCCTTTGTCCCATTTCCAATTTTCTTTTTGAACTTTTAATGACATTTAAGCGTTTGAACAACAAAGATTCTATACATACTTACTTTGTATCAAATGAGATAAAGGCTTAAAAAATAGCAAAAATTAAAAAAGCAGAATTAGTACGTAATGTTGGAAAATATTTTAGAATATAATAGTTAAAAACATTAATTGTTTTGATTCTGTAAAAATAACTCGCGCTTGTCTGTCCTAAAAGGGTAAATGCCCAAAATTTGCTGTTGAGTTTAAGCTTTCAACTAAAAGTTAAGTTAAACCTTAATCAGCATCGGTGTTTACGATCCAAAATGAAATTAATAAGAATAGAAGACAAAAAAAAAAGTTAAATAAATAATGGCAGAATGTTTATTCAGCTAATTTTAAACGTTTTTATTTTTAACAAAATGGGGGAAGTGTGATAAACCACTTCTTGATAAACATTTCCCTCCCATTGTCGCAAACTTATAATTCCTCAAACCCCTCCCCCTCGAAGCATGATGTCATTCGTGAATGACCCCTGACGCTTTAAAAAAATAAATAAAAATAAAAAAAAAACAGAACACTCGTTTCGACTACGGGCGGTTTTTCTACCCTAAAACGCTTTACACCGCAAGTATACCGCTGCTGCAGTAAAAACTCTCGCACGAGTTTCTACTGTCGAGAAAAATTCGTTAATTAAATGTGTTCTTTTTCATGTCTATCAACTTTGTTTCATTTCAGGCATTGGGTCATTCCATATCAATTCAACATAAAAAGATATTTTTTAACCTCAATGTCTCAGCTTTTGTCGAAACTTGCTACAGGTGCACTATTGGTGCAAACTAGGAAAACATGAAATTTTATCTGGATATGTGTGTTCGTTTTTTATTCACAGGGGGGAGGGGTAAAAAAAGTGAATATCAGATGTTTGAATTTCTCTCAGCTCTTGTATAATTGAGATAGAGACATGAAATAAATCTCATTACATAGCAATTTTTATGTTCTTTCCAATGATAAGGCTACACTACTATATAGTTTGATATAAATATTTTTTTCAAAATCTAACTGAAACATAAATTTAGTTTTTTCGCGAAGTGCATGATCAAAAGTTTTCATATTTTAATTCTATGAGTACTTAATATTGTCCTTTATCACAGGTTAAATTTAAACTCGGGAAGATAATGGCTTCATTGGTAAAAGTAAATAAAAATTGTAGCTCCAGATCCATTAATTTGACTATATTCAGGTTAACTAGTACCGCAACCCTAATATTCACATTTTCATGAAAGTAAACATTGGCATGAGTGTAAAAATATTCTCCAATATCTGAAGTAAACTTACTATTAAGGAATGAGATCTCTTTGACATTTCAAATTCGAGAGAGCTCCATTTGTTCGCCACACATTACTTTCAAGTGGATAGAATCTAGAATAATTACTGAGGATTTTTTTCAATGCTTGACGTTGAAAAATGCTGTTACAAATTACAATACGCATGTTATCTACTGCACAATAATAAGACTAACCTATACAGGAAATACCTGTACCACCCCTAATATGCCTGTACCAAATTTCGAGAAAATCTGAAATGGTGAGGTTTATCACTATTGAATTGACGTGGAATGACCCTACTAAATATTAAAACTGGTTCATAAATGTTTGTGTGCTTAGACATTTCCAAGCCTATTTCGAAAATGGCAGAAAATTTTTATTCTAAGAAATAGATATTTTAGCCTAATAGATAGATATAGATCTTCCTAAGATACAGGTATTACTAAGAAATAGATATAGATTTATTGCCTAAGATACGGATATTGCTATAGTCTGGGAAATTAGAATAGGCGCGTCAAGGACGAGTTTCCTGCTTGTGTCACCATGGCAACGGCGAGAAAGATAACGGCGCCACACTTTTTTTTTTGCACTGCAGTTAAGGCAATTGCATTACTACACCTCCGATTCAAAATATTAGGATACTTGAGAAAAAGTAATAGAAAGAATTTATTTTCCATTTATTTAGTTTTGATTCTAAGTAAATGCATTTAAATTTCTTATAAATTAAATCTGGAATGTTAAGATAAGATTTTAACATTTACAAAATATAAAATACAATGAATTAGGTATAATAGCTTTCTGAAACACATCAAAATATTGGAATAAAATGCATATTGGTTCAAAATATTAAGAAGAATAAAGAGACAAACTGCAAAAAGAATACTGGTTTTAAATAAAATCGTCTGAATTTTATCAATGATGCCACCAGTTATGAATTGGGGATAATTAAAGGAAAATTATTGCGAAATATTCTAATATTTTGAACCAGTTGAATAATTATTCTAATATTTTGAACCATTTGAAAAAATATTCTAATGTTTTGAATTTTCAACATTTTTTTTTTTTTTTCAAATTATCTTTTAAAAAATGATATTAATTTTATGATAATAAATAAGTTTAATCAACAATAAGTTCTTAATGAAAATATCGCTTGCATCTTTGCAGTAAAAGACATTAAATTACCAAACGATATTTTTAATTCGTAAAAAAATATTCTAATATTTTGATTCTGAGGTGCATGTTTTCCAGGCTTATCGAGTTAGTTCTAGCACTGCAGGTTTGTTGTCTAATTTTAACCTCACTTCTCAGTTATTACTTCATTATTGTATCACAAATTCAGAGCTAAATTGTTTGTGAGACCTTTTATCGTTTCATCATGAGTAGCCCTGATGTCAGAAGACAATCCAAACAAGTTATTTACAGTGTGTATAATTATGTCAAAGAAGTGGTATCATCGCAGCCAGACGCTACTGTTAAAGAACTGTTTACAAGTACGCAGAAAGTAACTGCCGATGCGTGTGGCATTTCTTACAGAACAGTGCAAAGAATTTGTGCTGAGGCTGATAGAACTGCTGAGACTGCAGCTGCTTATCTTGTAAATAATGCACCAGCTTTTGAGTCTCCCAAGAAAAAAAAATCCCCGTGCAAAACCTGTTACAGACTTGCATGATTTTAATAAAAGTGTCGTTCGCCAAACTATTCAGGAATTTTATGACAGAGGGGAATACCCAACCATCGCAGGTTTGAAAGTGCATTTAGCTGAAAAGATCAGTTTTTCTGGATGCGAAAAATCGTTATGGGTAATCTTAAAACAACTTGGATTTTCTTACACAAAATGCAATGATGGGCGCAAATTTTTAATGGAACGAAACGACATTGTTGTTTCCCGCATGCAGTTTTTGAGAAAAATGCACAATGTCAGAAATGACCCTTTATTCAGGCAAGTGATTTATCTCGATGTAACTTGGGTAAATGCAAACCATTCACCAGCAAGGGAGGACTAAAAGTTCCATTGGGGAAAGGTTCTAGACCAGGGGTCTCCAAACTTTCCAGCCTTAGGGCCATATTGATTACTCCAGTAAATTCCAAGGGCCAAAACCATATTATCATTAATTGTTGCCGGTGGTAAAAAGTTGAATCAGTCCACTAGTGGTGTAAAATATGATTACTTTTTTGCCAGATGCCATTAGCGGCGGGGAAGCTGATCTGTCCGCGGGCCGGATGTGGCCCTCGGGCCGTAGTTTGGAGACCCCTGTTCTAGACTAATAACACTGTGCAACACGAAAAATGTTCTTTGGATGAAAATGTCTGTTTCTTATGTATTTTTGGCTGAGAATTACGAATCTGCAATTATTTTTTGCTTATCACGTACCATTTTTCCAAAATTCCACATTTTAGCTTTTTACGTATATTCTGGATAAATGTGCATATTTTCGTAATTTATCGACTGAATTTATTATAAATTATAGCTTTCTCATTGACAGTGGAATTGTTGCCATTCTAGAGACTTTTTTAATGAACTTGGGTTACTTTAGCGACATTTTTTGGCAACAAAAGCTTTATCTACTTCTCGAAGTTTCGAGTTTTTTACAAGACGACAAAAGCATTTTGTAGACTATTTTGCGAAGAAAGAAAAAATAGTATGCTGCTGTGATGTGAATGTAGTGTTTCAAGCATTAGGACATGAGCACAATTCAGCAGAGTGGTGCTTATTTATAGGTGCTTTTCCATCTAAGTATTGTTTTCCTATTCATTCCTGTAGCATATTCTGCAAACACAAAGGAAAATTTAAAATTTTGAGTGGCAAAAGCATATTAAATTAGCCACTTGTAAATCTACAATGCGCCTTTTTCCCACAATTGTATATTAAACTTGGATTATCGAAATATTTGTAAAAGCTCTGGACAGAGAAGGAGTGATTTTCTTGCATTGCAGGAAAAAATTTTAAAAAAATAAATGAGGCAAAACTAAAAGAAAGGATTTTTATTGGCCCACAACTTAAGGAAGTCCTTTCATGATGAATAGTATGAACAAAAACAGTGAGAAGCCGAAAAATCTGCCTGGATGGTCTTTAAATCAGTGTGCTCGCGTTTCCTTGGAAATGAAAAAGTTGAAAATTACGAAAATCTTGATTGTGACATGATAAAATGCTTTTGTATTATTAAGTTGCTATATTTCATTAAAACCACACCTTTTGGACTCCCATATGGACTTCTTTCCTCAAAACCTTGGCGTAATTAATGATGAGAATGGGGGAAAGGTCTCATCAGGATATCTGCGTTTTAAAAGCGTTTCAGCAGTCGATAGAATGGAAGTATACGAATTGAATATTGCTAATCTGTTATCAGGGCACACCAACAGATGCCCACAAGATGAAACGGCCAAAAAAATCTTTTTTGTGTTTGTGTTTTCAATAAGTAAGCTGCAGTTCTTCTTCTATAACCAAATTGTATAAATATGAGAAGTGGGTATCTGGCAAAAACGGTACGTGATGGACCATTTTGGTTTGGATATTTGAATTAAGCACCTTTTGTTTATATAGAATCACATAGTTTCATCTAAAGGACAAAAAAAAAGTTCAAATTTGTTGCACAGTGTAATTTGCCATGCTGGATCTGCTAATCAAGGCTTTATTCCGACGGCACAGCTCATATTCCAGTCAAAAAGCACAGGGTATTATCACAAAGAAATGAATAGTGAAGTTTTTAAAGAATGGTTTCTTAATTTACTCCGAGGATTAGAAGAGCCATGCGTAATCGTTATGGACAATGCAAGTTACCATTCAACATACGCGGAAAATATTCCTTACACAAAGATGATAAAGCTGACATTGTAGCTTGGCTTCGAATATAATAAAATAATTAATATAAAAAAATATTCCCCACAACGCCACCCAAACCAGGCCAGAACTATTGAATATTGTGAAGGAACACAAGCAAAAATACAGGGTTTACGAACTGGATCAAATGGGCCATGAAAAGGTGAGATTTCCCCTTATCATTGCCAATATAGCCCAATCGAACTTATATGGGCCCAAGTGAAAGGTGAAATTGCGAACAAAAATAAAACATTAAAAATTAAAGATGTTCGCAATTTACTTGAAGAAGCTTTGCTAAACGTATCAGTAGATAATTGGAAAAATTGTGTGAGACATGCGGAAAATTTGCAAGAGGAAGACTTTGTAAAATCTGCTATTAGAGTCGAAGCAGTTGAAAAAATTGTCATTAACTTGCAAGATGACAGTGAAACTAGTTTTAGCGAAAGCGAAGATGAACTTTTTTTTAACTGTGTTAGAACTTGCATTTTTGAAATTGACATGCTCTGAACTTGAACTAAAAGATATGTACTAATTTGTAAACTTTTCGCTTTTTTAAAACATATTCATTATTATTAATTGTTATTTTATTATGCATCAAATCTTTTAATAGTATTTTAACTCTTCAAAATATACTTTTGTCATTGAAAAATAAATCGGATTTGAACTCTTAGTTATTATTATAACTAAAACAACAAATTTACTTACAATAGCCAAACTAACGTGGGGCAAAATTTCTAGCACGGAAACCATGACGACCAGCAGGGGAAAAGGTAGAGTTGTGTGACCTTGACGCGCCTATTCTAATTACACAGACTATAAGAAATAGATATTCATTAACTGATTGATTATTATTATTAATCTAGGAAATAGAAAATAGATATTAACAGATAAAGAAATAGATCTTTTATTTGTAAAAATAGGACTGGACATAGTTCTCATTAGTGATCTGAAATGTCTGTTTAATGATTCAATCATCAGAGGATCGTTGATTTTTTAACCGTTCATCGAGCTCGTTCATTTGAACGGCTTCGTTCATTCTCCGAAGAAATGCGCATTTTATTGCTTAAAAGCAATATTCTAGACTGGGCGCAGGTTCTCAATCCTCGTATGTTTTATTAGGTCGGTCGTTTTATTATGCGGTATGTTTTATTATGCGGACATTTCATTCTAAATTTTGAGCAGGAAACGAATTCATTCCAAAAATCTCCCCCCCCCCTCCCCCACTAAAAAAAATTCCTGAGCTGAAAGTTCAAGTCCATCCGTCCTCGAAAAATCCTTAATAAATCATTTAAGATCGCAAAAACACCTGCCTTTTTTTTTGAAATAAGAATGTAAAAATAATTTTGCAGAATTTTCAAATTAGCAGAAAAAATTCTGTATTTAAATAATAAAATCAACAAAATGTATTTTGCGTACAGTAATTTTTAAGTCTAGTTTTAACTTCCTGCCACGACTTTTATTTAACCACTATTATACTTTAATTAAATTTATTAAACTGAAAAAAAATTGAAAAAAATAAATAGGTAAATAAATAAAACCTTTTTTGAAATTAATTAAAAAACTTAAAATTCATCAAAAGCCGAAACACAGCTATCATTGCTTGATTAGAACTTAATCTTCTTAAAGCAAGCTTATTTCACCTAAAAATGCAGCAATTAAACATTAAATTTTTATAGCAGGCTCAATAGCATTGCAAAAGCGAGATATAACGTGGTGTTTCGTCGTCATTTCAAAAATATTTGAATGGAGAAAAACGAAATGATAGGGAAACAATATCAGTTCACGATTGTATAGGCAGAAGAACAAAAACTTAATACTGGAATCAAAACAAATTTAACTTAATGAACAACGTTAATTACTTCTTAGAAACACGCCGAATTTCACAATTCTTACCCATTACCCACAATTCTTCGGCTCGGTAATCTGATACACAGGCATTTTCGATATAAAGAGGTAATACAACGCTGGAAAGATAATCTAATCTCCCCCCGCCCCTTCCACACCATTGAAAATAATAAATTAAAATAGAGGAAGAAAAAGATGAATTATGCAATAAAAAAATCAGTTTTCTTTCAAATGATTATTCCCGGGCTGGGCCGGGTCAACTCAGCCTTTCACCCCTGCAGTGGAATCGATATAATGAGGACCAAGCTTGCTGGGGAACTAAACACTGGGAGTTCCGCGTCAGGCCGCCCACTTGACCGGAACTTCTGCTTCTGCACCCCAGTGCACTCTGTCTCGAAAAGTGGGATGGGCACAGTAGGCCATGGCCCCCAAAAGCGATGGCGCGCCACTGAGTTTAGTTTTTATCAAATGATTAATAAACTGATTTAAAAACCCTCCCGGTCAAATGTTAAGAAATTCAACATTTCAACAAGCCATTTCAACAACCAAAGTCCTTGCTTCTTGGGAAAATGTCCTTACACATTTGAACTGCGACACTTTTGAAATAACAAGAAGGGTGGGGTGAATTTAATGTATTTCAATTCCTTCCTAATATTAAAAAAAAAAAAATCAAGGTCTATTGAAGTAATAAATAAGTAATAAGTTTTGTATTTAATGGAAATTTTTCATCACGATTGTAACTATACTAAACCTAATTATGGGGGAAGCTACACACAGCAATAATAGCATGTATTTACATTGAAAAATTAAAATCTTCCATGATCTCGCTCCTCGGCCTTCTCAATGTTGCAATTCCCGCAAAAGACTAAAATAAATAAATAAATAAAAAGCCTTGCTTCCCCCTTTCTACTTTGTCTTATTTGTCCGACATTGAGTTTTGTAGCACTTTATTGTAATTAAAGATACCTTATTTTAATCACGTGATGACTCTTGTTCTTTTGCTGAAGTTGCTACTTACTTAACCTGTACGAGGTTAGAAAGCAATATTCTAGGACGGAGGTATCTCCCATTTATTCTAATTCTCCGTTTCTAAACTATTCGCCTTGGCGCTGAATGAAACAAAAGACTTTTTTTGGCATACATTATATGGAGGGTTCAGAATGCAAGTGAACCAAGTCCAAGAGAGACTTGGTTCATTATTGCAGGGAAATTTTACATAGTTAGTGCCGACTATTGCGCTGCTCACTCGAAAATAACAAAAAGTGGACTTGGTTTACTTTTGTTTTGAACCCTCCATATGAAACGCCGATAACATTGTCGATATAGTAGCACGACTATGTGTTTTGGCGCTTAATAAATAACTAAGAATGGTAAAGTTTCCCTTTTTTTAGGGGGGGGGGGAGCGAAGTAGCTTGTAGTATGTTTTGAAGATTGTTTGGTTGCTTCGGGGCTGTTTAAGCTTGGTGGACCCTGTTCTAGGTTAACAAGTTGACTGCCGAAACGCTGACTGCCAGCCCTGTTTGAAGTCTATGGATCCCCAGACGGTAGTTTAACTTAATTAAAACACATTGTACAAAACATTTTACTAAGTAAAAAATTACCAATTTTCTATAAATGTATTGAAAAATGAAAAAAAGTCTACAACAGCAAGACAACTTGTAATTGGGTCTTTCAACAAGTTCACCTACCACGAGTTATCTCGTAGGTTGGAAGTCAACGTGTTAATAACCATCGGAGAGGTCTCAGAATACTAAGTACACGCTACATCGTCATCCACTGCATCAGAAGAGTATAAATATTCACTTTACACCACACAGATTTGGTTCAGTTACAAAATTTCGACCCTTTATCTACTGCATTATGATCTGCATCAGTTTTTGTTTTACGTAATAGGAATTTTTTGGGGGAGGGGCAGCAAGTCCACTGAAAAGTAACGGATTAACATTAATAACAATTACATAATTATATAAATTTAGTTTATCACATTTGGCGATTATAACAGTTTATTTTGATCCATCTCACTTAGGGGTCATTCATAAATGATGTTACGTTTCGAGGGGTAGGGGAGGAGGTTCATGAAAGTGACAGTTTGTGACAAGGAGAGGGGAGGGGTAACAGGAAGTGCGACATCGTACATTGTGATTTCTATAAAAATATTTAAAATCAGCAAATTAAACTTATTTTATGCTAATGCAATAGAGCGTAGAAGGTGACAAAGGAGGAATGGGTGTCAAGTACATTGAAAAAAAAAATAAGAAATTTATGAACGGTCCCTTAAGGCAAGCGTATTGAAAAACATTGTCGGCGAAGGGCCGATTGCACTTATAATTGCAGCCGCTTTTACTTCAGCAAATTTCATAATAATAATTTTAATGGTAGTTGAACAAACCTTACATGTTTGCTGCCATAAACTATTCTCTTTCTTCATTTCATTATTTTAGAGAAGCCTTTCCTAAAACTCCTATTATAATTGCTTTTAATATGACTGCTTAATAGCAACAAACATTTTTCTAACAATGAGTTATATTTATTACCTAATAATATAACGAAGACCTGCTTGCCATCTGCTATCTATAACAATGTAACATTTTTTCAAATGAGGTTTTGTCTGATATAAGAAAAGGGGAAATAATTAACTATTAATAAACTGTTTCCAAAAATTTTCAGCTGATATCACTCTAAATCTCGTCAATAGCTATTAAAAAAGAAAAAAAACATAAGAAAATTGGGCGAAAAGCAGGAGCAAATGGTTCTGAACTGCTTTTTTCTTTTCCGATTTTAGATATAGATAAAATATGCTGCGTGTAGAAATTTACTTTATTACAGTGAATTAATACCGCAGACAAATTTAACTTGAAATCAATTACATACACTGTTCGCTTAAAATAGCTGGTCAAATCGTTTTCTCAGTTTTTAACTATCACATTTAAAAAATAAGAAAATTAATCCTTGAATTTCACCAATACTCTGGATCAAAAAGCAGAATAGTGGAGCAACTTGAACAAAATGGCAGTTCAGAACACAGAATTGGTTTCAAAGCTGTCCTCTTTCTTCGCTACTCTTTGTGAAACCCTGCTGAAATGTGTCATAAAAGAGTAGAATTATAAGAGTGTTCCTACATAGTGCCGTCCGAAATTGGTAAAAATGGTCAATACATGGAATTTTAAAGTGAGTGAGTATCATTTATGAGTGCCATCAGTAGATAAAGGCTTATCGAACAAAAATCATCGGACAGTTTTGTACGCAACAAGTTAGTACCAAAAATCTATAGTCGAAATCTTACCATTTATGACTTAGAAATTTCCAGTTCCGTCTGATCGTCAAAATACACAGGAAGTCGATGTCGGATGGCGCACAATTTGACCTTACGAGGAAAAAGAATTACTTTATCTTACTAGCAGTCTTCCAGAAACATCGCGTAACAAATGCCACAAAATTTGAAAAAAAAATGCCCTTAGAATTCACAAATCACTCAACGCAACATTCCAAAATGATTGCCAAAAAACCTGTTTTTTCTGTTAGCATTAGCACAATAGGAATCAACGAGTTCTTCTAAAGAATCAAATTTCGTGTGCTAAATGCTTTAAAAAAAGTGACATATGGCTTCAATATTTCAAATAGAATCCATATAAAAGTAAATTTAATAACAGTTAAATTTAATGAAGTGTCATCCACTATAAGTTAAAAAAAATATATTTGAACTTCAGGGGATGAATTGAAAATATTTTACTAACGGTTGAAAATTAGAACAAGATATAGGGAGAGTGAACTAATAGTAAGAATTGAAATTTAAAAAAAAATAAAAAGACTTTTAGAAATACGAACAACACCATGACCTATAATATTACGCTTCATATCAAATGTTCTCAACATTGTTTATTTCACAGCGAAAAACCTGAATTGAGCAGAATCTCTAACGTGCAGATATTTATTGTTACGAGCAAAAAGCACGAGCTTTATAATTTTACTAAAAGAAATTCAAATATAATACGCCAGTTGATCCCCCGAAGAACGTCTGCGGATCGTAAATTAACTACTATTTAAAAATTGTAACGCTTTCTATTTCAAAAGGCTTCAGTAAAGATCGCTAGGTATAAACAAATTAAGGTGTTGCTACTGCAAAGAATCGGAAATTAAAAAATTAGTTATGAATGCAAATACTTTTTAAGATATAGAAATAAATTTGTTTAAGTCCCGAAAGTTAAAATAATAAATACAAATATTATTTCTTTTTTATGGTAATCATTGAACAATTTTTAAAATATCGTTATGTTATAGCTTGGTTTTTGCTTGATGTCAGTATCGTATCGTACCGCAAAATTTAATCGCAACTTTTCCACGCTAAGTGAAATACAGTAAAACCTGTTTGTGTGCGGGGGATAGGGACCGCATAAAAGAAATCACACAAAAAAATATTTGGAAATTTTATAAATTCTTACATATAATAAACAACTTTGTACGATATACTACCTAAATTTTTTTTCATGCAGTGGATAGGGACCGCATAAAAAAAGTCGGACTTGGAAAATACATCAATGATTTATGAAATAGATGAGAGAATGCTTTCAATTAAATTAAATAATTAAATTGGACCTAAAGAAATTGTAAAAATATTTCATTGTACATATACATGGAGAAGTTTTCAAATTATACATTAAATAGTTTGCTCCTACTCGTCGTAATCCAAAACGCGCATCTTCTTGTGACGAATTGGTTGAAAATCGCTTTCGTCGCTTGAAGATAGGATTTCAATTGTTTTTTTTTTTTTTTGGTACCATGAAGTCAGTGATCAGTTTTTATGACGACGGTCGACTGGTCAATTGCTTGTAAACGTCACGATAGTGAGACATGCATGATCTCAGTTCTTTTTGGAATTTTAATATCTTTCCGCATTATTATCTATTTTAAGAAAATGCGTTTCCAATTTTTTAGAAATCTGGATCCTTGCATACATTTTATCTGCTGTAATGGATTTCGGTTCTTCTTGTCCATTTTCATAATCTATCAAACTATTGATAATGTCACTATCATCGATAGTTTGGTCCTCAATCATCTCGTCGAGGTCATTTTCGCCGAAATTATCAAAGCCTTCTCCTATAATTTTTATTTATACAGTAAGCACATGGGCACTTCCATGTGCTTACTGTATAAATGAAAATTATAATTAGTTGTCATTTTTAAATATGTATATGTACATTGATAGGAAACATTACACTGGTGCTAACGCCGCTAAGATTCATATACCGCATAAAAATAAATCGCACGAAAAAAATCCACAAAAATATAATCGCACAAAAGCAATCGCACAAAAACAAAATCGCATAAAAAAGGACCGCACAAAAACAAGTTTTACTGTATATATATAGATTTCAAATCCTGGATGACATATGATTATTCTTCTTGATTATAATTTTGTACACGTCAGGCGCGATTTTCATTAGTTATTATGCTTCTGTTCAACAACCACTAAAGAAGATTTTTATTTAAAGCAGAGATATCCGGCTCTATTATTTGAGCCCTGTAAATTCTATACATGTTAAACATCCCACAGCTTCCAAATATACGCAGTAAGTTTTTGTTAAATGCTAGTTAGGGATCATTCATATATGGTTTCGCTCTTCAAGGGGGAGGGGGTTCGTGAAATTGTGACAGGAGGAGGGGTGACAAGAAGTGTGACATGATGCTTATGCAACATAGTGGAACATGTGACAAAGGGGGTAGGGGTTCATTGAAGTGTGACATTTTGTAACAAAGGGAGTAACAATATTTTGGGGAAAAAGCGTGACGTATGGATGGTCCCTAAATTAAAATTAAAAACTGGGTATGACTTGCCGGATAACCGGATTTTTCTATCACAGGCTGGATTTCATTCTGGACATTTAAAAATCGGTCGGATAATGGGTACCTGATGCCTTCTGAAGAGAACCTCCCCCCGTCCGTCGGTTTTTCCCCTGGCATGCAACAATTATCAAGGACTGTACTTCGAAAAAAATGTGAAATTTATTTATTTCAATAGCAAAAAGAATGATCAAAAAATTTTGCCATAAACACCCCATTAAAGATTTTATGCAAAAAGTTTAGCAACAAAACTACTAGCAATATAAACTGTTGATTATTATTAGTAATTCCGTCATTTCTAGACAATTTTAACAAATATTTCTCTGGGTGGCTCATGAGAGCTTCTCATTAATTCTTAGATTTAAAATATAGGGTTTAATTAGCACTCACAATTTAAATATTCCAATTACAGTGCTAAACTATGAAAACTCGCCTAAAAGACGCTGACCGTTTTTAGCCTACTTTCCCGTAAAAGTAGACAAAAAATTATGAAAGGAGACTTAATGTATGTTAAAAATAAGAAACAGTCAAAAATAAGAAAAAGTCAAAATTAAGCAATTAAATAAAAATTGAAAATTTAAAAAAATGAAAGAAGGGTTTCAAGATGGGAAAAGTGTGAATCTGTCGGTCTGTGTGTTTGTCCCTCCCCCTCATCTCAAATAACTTTTGAAGAAACTGCGAGATTCGAAAGATCTTTTTGTATTCGATAAACCTTCGCGAAGAACATTTCATTTCCATATTACACTCTTTTATTTGAACAACGTTTCGTTCAGTTTTAACAGTTAAAAAAATTTGAACATTAGCGCCTATGGGAAAAACTGAAGCAACTTTCCATAAGATAGAAGTTCCTATGAATAAGCTTATTGTAAGAAGTTCTCAACGGAAAAACATTTACAACGTTTTTCTCAACTCGCTTTCTTGTCTGTCCGCGGAATTTTGCGATCGAAGTTTCGACCATTTCCCGATAAACTGTTGTTCCGAAGCTTTGCATATAGCTCAGAATCAACCAGATGACAATGCAATATTCTACCACTTTTACCATGATTTGATGAATTTCTGAAGTATTTACAATAAAATAAAATTAATTATTTCAATTAGTTCCGAAAATTGCGGCCAAAACTCAATAACGGCACTGCGACCGTATTTTCTACCTTTTTAGTGCACAAGAAAAATGCGTTGTTTAATTTTTGAATAACACCTTTTTAATTATTGTGAACTGAACAGCTTTTGTTCAATTTTGAACAGTTCAAAAATATTTAACATTAGCACCTGCGAAGAAATTTCAATCCTATATAAAGCCTGTTCTAACAGACGGATTTGCTTGGAAGAAACCTTATCGAAAAGTTGTTATTTCGTAGAACATGTACAGATGCAAAGTTCATTCAGAACTAAGTGAGTCTATTTTTCCACGAAACTTTCTAATATTTCCGAATGAATAAATGAGTGAGTGAATGAATGAATAAATTATTGAAAAATTGAATATGTATTATCCGTTGAAGAAAGTATATTTGAAGTAATTAAGAACTAAAGCTAAATGAGAGAGATAGCTAGGTTATCAATTTGATATTCGTACATACGGGGAAGTAGGCTCGTATAGTTCTAGACGGGACTTCTTCTAAAAAGTATAAACCCAAGTAATAATGTTGATGCCACAAAACGCACATTATGTAAAAAGTTGATGTCCTCTTAATTACTTTTCATTTTTAAAGTGACTTTCTGCATTTTCGTAGAATTTAGTCTTGAAAGTGCTGCGTACAGTTACAATAATTTCTAGCACAAGGTAAGCGCAGCCATACTGTTCGGAAATTAGGAGTGAAGGTCGACTTTATTTCCTGAAATGAAAAATTGCCGAGGAAATTTTTGAAATTACGAAACAGAAATATTAACCTGGAAATTTTAAGGTTCTGCCTTCATTTACAATCAGCGACTATGTGCTTTGAGCTAAATATGATGTGTAGGGTCAGGTGGGCTAAAGTGGTCATGCAGCAAATAAAAAGGCTATAGCTTCGAAATAAATAAAGGAATTAGTGTGTGTTTCTCATTTTAGCTTTCAGTAATTAGGAATTAAATTTTACGCTCAAAATTATTTTAATAGAAACTCTTCAGGTGCAGAAAACAGTTAATTTGTTTGTTTATGAAACAATTTGAGCTTCTCGTTGACATTTTGTTTTAAAGAATTTGCAGCAAATGGACAGTGCAGAAAGCTTTACACAGATCTGAAAAATACTTCATCACTAACCGTGAAGCTAGGTTTAGTTTGTGTATCGCTCATGGGCTGCAATAGTGGCACAACTCAAAAAACACGCGTTTTGGACCGAGAACATTTGTAAATATAAAAATACACATTCTTTTCAGCAGCAATACTAGCACAACTCATAATTCAATATTAGGCCGTAAGATGGCAGTAGACTAAAGCATTTCTTATGCACTTTCCCTAGCAATGGAAACTTTGAACCTACTGATCTCAAAACGTGATTATTTGAGTTGTCGCTATTGCAGCCCATGAGCGATATTATTTTACAGTAGTTTAAGTAAGATGGTTTAAAGTGGTCATAGTATTTCGCTTAACATCGCCGATGTCCTGAAATTACTTTAGGTTAATTAATGAGGTAGCCCAGGACTTAGAAATTAACGGGAGCTAAGCTACCTAATTTATTTTGAGTTTTATGCGAATTATTAACTATTAGAATGGATTCAGGCTATTTACGAATGAAAATTAAATTTGAAGATTGCAGGGTCTTTTGTTCAAAATTAGGCGCCAGGCAGTTGTCAAACATTAATTTCACTAATGCCTGTATTGTTTTGTTAATAACTTTTAAATTCACTTTCCAGTAAACATTATAAAGCATAACTGAGCTAAAATGCAATAGAGAATGAAATTACTATAAGACGGTCTTCTTACAATGGTGTGTTTAGTATTGAAAAATTTTTAGAAGCACTTTTGATAAAATAAATTTCAAGTTATCAATAATTCATTTCTAAACAGACCTGTTATAAACATTAATAAGCTGTAAATGCTTAGAACTAGCAGTACTGCGAACAAGAACTACACCTGAAAACGAGGGAGAATTAAAAATAGCGAGGTTAAAATACGTAGTTCTCCTTCCACTTTGATTTTCAATAAGCTATAATAATCTAAGTACTCTACATATTAAGAAAACATTGCTCTTAAGATTTTAAGTAATTTAGTCATTCAATAAAAGCTTTGTTAAATGTTTTCACGGGCTAATTTTGAATTCCAAATGTATGTGTTATTATGCACATTAAATTAAAGGACATCACTTGCAATCTAATGTTTATTGATTAAGACTACATTTATCAGACCAGTCATTTTGACTGTTTAGAAGCTTCCATTTTGCCTCATTTGCTACTAATTATAGTGCAACTCTCCAATGACATTGGCTTTTCCGAATACACAGTAAGTAAGACAAGTGAATGACTGAAAGTTTAATTATAATTAGTAGCAACTTTGTGTAAAATGAAAGTTTAGAAATATTTAAAAGCGTATATAAGCGCTATATATCTAGGTGGTATTAAAACCTAAGAATACCTGCTGTTATCTATCCTAAAACTATTTTTGTTCTTAACTTTGTTTTAAGACCATCCATGCAGCAGTTGAAGAGACTGAGGTACCTTATCGAGATCTTACGAAGATTAGGCCAACTTGTGGAGCTAACTCTACATTCCAAATGTACCCAATTGCCCAATTGGGTACACTTTTAAATACTGTTTATTAACTACTGTTTGTGTAATTTGAAACTAAAACACCCAATTGTTTTTGAAATGAATCAACAGAGAGTTTACTTCGTTTTAAACATGGAAAACATGGAAATTGGGCATTAATTATTATTTAAACTAATTAGTAATTAAAATTAAAAAAAAATTTTTAGTTATTTTGTTTTGTAATCATTTTTTTAATCAGAGAACCAAAAAATTGCGCCAAAATTGTTGGTGTTTAGTTCTGGGGTCTGGAGAGGTTAATAGAGGGCATTAATAAGTTCAGTTGAGTGAAATAAAGTTGTTTCCTTTCTCAGAAATGAACCTATGTTGACTATTTTGAAATGCTATGATTATTTATACTTTTATATGGTCCTTTTTTTCAGTTATGACCACTTTTCCCTACATCTCACTTTACCCCACCATATGGGGTAAAATAGTCCCAAATGCATCCAAGAATGAAGGTGTCATAAAATTATTTTACTTATTTTTTATTTATTTTGTGCACAAAATTTAATGCAATCCGTTTTCAAATAATGTAATGTAAAATATCAAGAAAAAAATCTGAAGGTTTTGACAAATTCTTACATTTATTGCCGACGAAACTTGAAGAGCATGGATTTTATGACCGCTTCACCCCACCTGACCCTATCACTCACAATGATCGTTACCTGATACATCCACGTTCCGTAGTGCCAGAGCAATGTTCAAATTAGATGGCGGAATACAGTCATAGGAAGATGAATCTATTCTCTTAAAAATCCCTTTGCCTTTAAAAGGAAAAGTATACCGACGATTAAGATCTGTCTCTACTCGGTACAGGAAGCATGTTGTAGGAAATAACTTTTTCTATCTTAAAATTTACTTTTTATGCTCACACACGCTTGAAGGAAGTTTGATCAGCTTCGAAAATGAAAAGAACTGATTGAGTTGAGAACTCGAATGGTAGTGCATTTTATCATCTTCCCCTGAACCTGTAAATTAACTCGTTGAAAATAATGACGGTCCCTTATTTCAACATATCTGGCTCTAACTGTCTCTATTTACTTCTTATATATAAGCGGCTTATTCTGTCTGTCTGTCCGCTATAGAATCCCAGGCCGTTTTACCGTGCGGGACCACATTTGGCACGGTTAATGTTTACGACCCGAGAAACTCATCGCTGCAAAAATGAAAGTTGTGACTCAATTAGTTTTTTTTTTAATTATATTTTTTTAATTTTGAATGATTTTTTTTTTTTTTTGACCCGCTTTACTTTATTTTTGAATTGTTACCGTCGTTTCCAACCATATAATTACAGTTGCCGCGTGAATAAACAAATCATTGCAGTTGTCATCGTAACAAATACACTAATAATAATCAAAACGTTTCTCTAGCATCTTGAATGAGACTTCGCTGTAGTTGCAATCTCCGTTAAAAATGAATGTACACGCGAATTTAATTTAATCCTTTCTTTCTTTTTAATTTATTGATTTATCGTCTGCGTTTTTTATATTTTTCTTATTCAGCGCTTTTTCCTTCCCAGTTTCGTTAAAACTTTTGTTTTGAAAAGCATAATAAAAGTTTCAATAAGTTCTTTCCGATGGTAAATATATATTTTTTTAAAAAAACAATTTGATTATATAGTAAATAAATATATAGTAGTGTGGGGCAGTAAGCAAAGGGGCGTCCTCGCCGCCTGACCTGGGTAATGCAGTTTGAATGAGCAGACACCTTTGCACAAATCATTTTAATTACAATTTATAATATCTAGAACAGCGGTCATTTCGTATGACTGCCGAGCTTACTAGTAAATTTATACTCGGGTAAGTTGTGCACTATTTTTCACTATTGTTATTATTTTCTCAAAAGCAGGTCATTTTGTTCAAGATTTTTAAGTGACTACTCATTTTACTATGAATACGGCATCCAACCAAAAAATTCCTAAGAAATTGAATCTTATTTAAGCAGGTCACGAAACTGTAGCCATAATTTAATTTTCCAATGAATTTCCAAAATTTTCCAATGAACTTACATATTTATTCATAATAATTGGCATTTAAATTTACTAAATATACATTAATTAAACATGTTTCGTAACTTATGTAAGCATGTAACGAGAAAAAACTTGAAGTTTTATATCAGAAACAAAGCAGTCGGCTCAAAGAGACGATCCCACCAAATGTTTAACCATTTAATGTTAAATTTCACCCGACCAGCAAAAATAAAAAAAAAAATTTAAATTAAATTTTATTACTTTCATGTCACATTTCCACACATTTAGCTCTTTCCAGAATGTTTTAGAATGACTTGGGTAAATTTTACTTTCATTTCCGCTCTATTTCGGAATGTTACAGTAATAAAGGGGTCATCCATAAATGACACAACGCTCCGAGGGAGGAGGGGGTTAGAGAAATTGTGGCAGTTTGCGTCAAGGGGAGGGTGTAACAAGAAGTGCGACATCACGCCATTTTGGTTTCTATAAAAACACTTAAAATCAGCAAATTAAATTCATTTTTAAAGTTTTTTTATTTTCATAATTTGATTTTAAAGTTTCATTGATCAATTTGAATCGCAAACACCGACGCCTGATTAATGGTCATTTTTCCAGAACTCGAACAATTAACATATTTTACTGCTCTATACTAATGATCTTTTGAATTGTAAACCTTAACCTCATTTTATACAAATTAAGTACACATTCGTTATTATTATTATGCTCACAAATGTCATTAAAAGTTCAAAAATAAAATTAGAAACATGATCTTTAACGCAGTGCTTTGTATCTGAACTGCAAGTATAAATGCTTGTGTTATTTGGCGTAGCATCTGACGAAGGGGGGTGAGGGGGGGATGAAGTGTGACATTTTGTGACAAAGGGGGGTAGGGGCTCAAATGTAACTGCAAAAAGCGTGACATTTGTGGACGGTTCCTTTTCTGGATTGAAGTTTTGAGTTATATATATGTTTTTTCCAGAACTGTACAATATTTTTTTTTACTATTTTTATGCATAGGATCTTCATTATTGGCACTTTAAAAATTTAAATCCTCACTTTAGTACATTATAACTAATGAACTAATGTACCATGTATTAGCGCACAAGATGGGTGGATCATTTGGAGGTCAACCGAAGAACCATTTTTAACACGGCTGATTTTTCTCAATTAAATTGTGAAAGAACGGCTGAAACAGGTGGCATAGAACTTCGTATACTACTAGGTGTCATTAGAATGTAATTTTATTTTCTTTTAAATATGAAGTCCGAAATTTTAAAAATATCATTTTATATAATATATTTTCCTCGATCCACTTCATATATAGGTAGTAGACGTTCGCGTAAATTCTAAACCTATTCTATTAAATATGATTCTGTTAACATTTCCTGCAGTATACTTTGTAACAACAAAAGGTTCTTCCCTTAACATCAAGATTTAAATGTAGGGGAGACCGGGGAGAGTCTGGACAGGGGGAGACTATGGGCAGCCCGTTTTTTACCTAACCTATAGGTTTTCCCGCGCAAAAATAATTCTGTTATGTTGGTAGTATTCTGCTATTATTGTCATGGGCAAATTGTGCCCGTCAAGTCAAAATACGGCAGTGAAGTGAAAAAAAGTGATTTGGCATAGTCTGATCTAAAATTTTGCGGTAAGCAGCTAAGCTTTCATGAAGTAAATTGCCAAGTCATGTTTTTTTTTTCCGTATTTGTCATGAGAGTAGGGTATTTAAGCTAATTATATGTGTTTAAACTGGCGTGACGTACACACTGCTTGCGTCAGATCACATTTTCTTCAAGAATGTTGCTTGGGGAGACTCAGGACATTTGTCCCGCGTCTCTCCAGGTATTCTGTTTGTACGTTTCACGTATAATGAATGCAAGGAAGAAAGGGAACAGGAGCTAGCACCCAAGCACCCCCCCCCCCCCCGAAACACACACTGACTTAAAAAAAGCAATAGTTAAAAAAATGTGACCCCACTGTGACACGACAAGCTCGGATAGCGACACCGACATGTCCTCTGCATCATCTGATTTTGACATTTCGGAATATTCAGGATACGAAGCACATCAAAAGGAAGGAGAATATGTCGCAGTTAAATATGGCGGCAACGTCTTCCCGGGCGTGACTAGATGACGGACTGGAGGTTAAATGCGATAAAAAAAAACGGTTCATTGTGGTAGTGGCCCTTTCGTTAAGACATCATTTTTTATGAATGGGGTCTCAGTTTTAGGGCACCTTGAACGTCCTCAACAATTCAGCAAAACTCGCCAAATTTTTACCGTACCCGATTTATGTAAATATATTTCTTGAATTATTGCTCATTGTTACTTAAAACTTTTGTATTAAACATTTAATTCTTGTGTCATTGGTCATAGTCTTTTATTGTATACCCAGCTTTCATTGTTTACTAGAGATAACTTAAGTGTCAACTTCTTCAACCACTGATCTTTATTTTCCCATGTGTCCTGAGTCTCCCCGCATGGTGCCAAGCCGTCTCCCCATGTCGGGGAGACCGCGGAACACTTTCCCTTTCTGCACTAAAATTCATACTCTCCCTGTATAGGGCGTCCTATGTAATTTTAAAAAATCTCACGCAAAGCTGAATCTTCAGGTCACAAGAAAACGCTTTCTGAAGATTTCTAGCTGACAAAATCGAAGAAAAATTGTCCGGACTCTCCCCGTTGTCCCCCATCCCTTTTCTTCCCGATACCCTTGTAAATTCAACTGTAAGGATGATATTTTTGAACTCCATCGTTAGTAGATATCTAACAATAACAGCTGTCATTTTTTACATACCATTCACAAATGATGTCACACTTTAAGAGAGACGTTCGTAAAATTGTGACAAGCAAGCAAGGGGGGTTCACAAGAAGTGTGCTTTGAAACATTTCATTTGAAATAAAAAAAATTTAAAGCTTCTTTCGATGATTTTGTTTTGTATTCTCGCTGATTTCATTAATTTTATTATCTTAAAACATTGATGCTGATTCAAGTTTAACCCGTAAATGGTAGTATTCGCCTGTGAGACTGATATGGTTTAGTTTTTTAACGTGAGGTGGCATAATTGTAGGTTTGAAGGATTCTCCTTAGAGTGTACCAGTTGGTTCCTAACCTTTAATACGTTTGTAGTCTCATAAACGGATATTACCTCTTACGGGCATTGCCATTTACGGGTTAATTTAGTCTGTTTCAGATTTTTGCAGCAAGACATATGAAGTTTTATTGAGAATTGCAAATTACTACTGTTTTTCGTTGCTCTTTCATACCAATATTTTATTACTAATTGTGCTCAAATTATGCTTTCTGTTGTAAAACTTAAACGTTTTTCATTCAAATTAAGTGTTCATTGAATCATTATTATTGTTATGCTCAAATGCCTTAAAACACAGTTACAGTGTAAAAATAAATTTGGAAGTAAGGCAGCGTTTCTCAACCTTTTAATATTTGCGGCCCAATTTTCTATCATAATTTTCATCGCCCCCCCCCCTTATCATAAAATATATACAACACTAATGTATATTGAGTACTGATTCTGTTTGTGCATTATTTTTAACTAACTGCCAAAACAAGAGTAAGAACGAGTAGTTTAGTAATAAAATCAATTTAGTAATAAATCAATTGGAATTTTGGGCAGGAGTAGAGGATGATTTTTCTGCACTAAAAACAAGGGCATTTCGCATTCTGTATTACCATTTTCAACGTCCTACTTTTGTGAAACTGGATTTTCTGCTGTGGCTTCTTCGAAGACAAACTATAGATCTCGGCTAAATATAGAAACAACTGAGAGTGGCTATTTCTAATGTCAAGTCCTCCTTCGAAAAACTTTGCTTTGAAAGAGAGGCCCAAGGAAGTCGCTAATAATTATTAAATTTATTTTTAAGTAAGTATGTTTGGATTGAGAAAGTTTTAATTTAGTAATTTGTTTTACTTTAATAAGTTATTAAATATGTCGAAAGGTATTTTGCCATCTATGTGTATGTGTGCTTTCCTTTCAGTCAGTTAATCAAATTTTTAAAGTAATATTTTTTCTTGGATATTCTCGCGCCCCCTTTCTCTTGTGCTCGCGCCCCACAGGTTGAGAATCGCTGAAGTAAAGTACAAAACGTTGCGCTTTGTTTCTGTACTGCAATTATATGTTTATGCAGTGTAGAGTGACATGGGACATAATGAAGAATGGCACTTCGTGCTAAAAGGGGGAAGGGGTCAAAAGTATTGAAAAAAAAATGAATGTGACATCATTTATGAACAGCCTGCAGGCCCTTGCCAAGACAAATAAAAAAAATCGAACATTTTTTCGTTCAATTTTGAACAGTTAAATTATTAACCTTAACGCCTGTTGAGAAATGTGAAAGAAATTGTATAAACTCTGCCTACAAGATCCACGCTCCTTTGAGCTTATTTGAAGAACCTCTCGAAGTGAAATATTTTCTGATTTGAAAAATTTCTGCTCAATTTTGAACAGTTAAAAAAAATCATATCCTCTTAAAAGCAGTTAAATCCTATATAACTCCTGTTCTACCAGATGTACTTGAAACAAACTTTATCGGAAAGATGCGACGACGTAGAACACATGAAGTTTAACTAAAACTAAACGAGCCTGTTTTAGTATAATTTTTTTTAATCTGGATTTTTAAGGACATATCTAAATGAATGACTAAGTGAAATAAAGAATGAATAAATGAATATGTACTAATAGCTGAAAAATATACATTTGAATTAATTAAGAACTAAAGCCAAACTTTATTTTATGCAGCCATGTTGAAAAGTGAGCGTATTTATGATGAAAGTATAGAACACGGATTAAGGATACTTACAGTAGCTGAGGAGAGTCTGGAATCCAGTTCAGCTCAACCTCCCAAGTCCTTAAGTGGTTGAGATAGCTGCTTCCTACTCAGGAGACCCGGGCTCGATCCCCACAGTGGAAGATTTTGTCCACTTCACAAATTCCAGTGCACTGAAATCCTGCTGATGCAACCTATAAAGAAAGAAGTTGGAGAGAAAAGTTAAACTTCTGCAGGAAATGAGGCTCCTTTCACCTGGAAATTCAAAACTCGTAATATGGAAAATATGCAACTAATTATGTTCATAATAAATAGTCAACAGCCTTTCTTTCTTTCTTTCTAATGAAGCTGCGTATAGTCATTTACCTTTGCAGACCTAGTCCGTACCCCGGTAATCGGCATCCATTTTTTCAAGTAGCACCACTGTCAGTGAATGCCATTGCCACTGAGAATTTGGACACTCAGTTTCCCTTAGATGGCGGCCCCTGAGCTCTCATTTGATGCGAATTGCACTAGGTAGTTAATTTAGCCGAGAGTATCTTAGCCAAACGGATACTCAAGGGATCTTTAACATGCCGCTTAATGATGCGACATGGGAGCAGACGATTTTATGCATCTTGAAAATCCCCCGACTTGGGCCAGGTTCGAACCTGCAATCTCGGCCATACGAGACCAGCGCCTTACCACTATGCCACCCTGTCGACAAATAGTCAAAAGTTTAAAGGCTTTTTGGGTGAACAACTTCACTGGATTTCCCTAACTTGATCGCAAATGTACTTAAGCTCTTGAAGACTACAAAAAGGGAAAAACGCAATCAGTTCATTAGAAACGGATCAACATTCTCAAACTATTAGACAAAGTAGAAGTATTGAAACCAAATTGAACAGTAATTTTCAGTACAAACGTTTTAAAAAACAAATTTTAATTTTTGAAATCATCTTGAGAAAACATCTTAAATCATAACAGCAACTACGCTAAGCTATCCATTTTGACTTTCTTAGATTAATTTTAAAATAAAGTTTCCCTCTTCTTCACTCGTTACTAATGTCATCCTCACAGTTTGGTCAGACCTCTGTTTTTTCTTTGTCTTTATATTCACGTCTCAAACAGAGAAGGATTAAATGCATAGCGATCACATTCACACACGAGTTAAGCATCATTTGTTTTGTGCGATGCAAAAATGTACGACTATTTATTTATGAAATGATTCCAGCATATCGTCTATTACTTTTCAGAAAACAACTCTCAATGACCAATTGCTCTTGCTTAAAAGGACTATTCTTATGATGCTATTTAGCTTAAAATTTTAACTTAAAGAAAAAAAACTTCATAGAGATTCCTTTTAAAAGAAACATTTATGCGTTGCAAAACATAACATTCTAAAATGAGTATGTTCAAACCTATTCCCGTTTGTCTTATGACATTCATTTTCTTCTGTTGCCAGAGTATTACTATTAAAGGTTTGAATCTGATCATTTTCAATTGATTTTTTTTTCTTGTTTCATGTCCTTTAAGTATTTTATGAATTAATGAGAAACATTTCCAATCTCAGTTTCACATATAGAAGGTTAATTCCGTATCAATCTTGTCATGAACGATACAGGCATTTTGTTTCATTTCAGGTATTAAATACTCAAATTACTAAATAAATGTTGGTTTGCTTATACATCGTCATGTGTACTTTAGAAACAATAAAAGAATTTTAGTCCAGGAAATAAATATTTTTAATTATCTACTATATATAAATAGGCAAAGAAAAACGTTAAGTACCCTTTTCGCTTCTGTTTGTCAACTGATTTTCTTACTTTTTAATAAAATTTAGTAGCTATTGATGAGTGTTAGTGTTATCAATAAAAACATTTCGGTATGTTTCTTTCCCTATATACTTTCGGCAGCCTTTTTTTACAATTCCTTATTCGTCATACTTTCATACTACTCCTTACATCTACAATAGTTGCAGAATACTCAATATATCTTTACTAATTCAAAGGAGAAGAAATGTAAAGAACCAAATAAATTGAAAATCTACTCCCGTATTCAAAGGTCGCCAAAGCAAAATTACTTCCAGTGTCAGTTAGTCCATTTCCAAAAGAAATATGTAATATGTCAGTGAGATTGTTTGTCCAGTACAATGTTAAACAAAACAAAATACTATTTGAACATCACAGCGTCTAATATATAAAGTGAGAAAGTCAGTGCGGTGACATGTTATTTTGCTTCGAATTACCGTTTCGAGAGTATGTAAATTTTCATTAGCTTTTTGAACTCTATTAAATTGAAAGCGAGTGTTTTCATTTCTAATTTATTCAATAATAATTGGATGGCATAAAAAAATTTACTTCACTATTTAAATTTTTTTACTGGAAATCAAGAGCAGAAAGATAAAATGTATGTGTAATATGTGTTTCAAATGCGTTAAACAAAATAACTCAGTGAACAATCAGTCGCAATGAGGAGGGCTTATCGCTCATTGAAATATTTAAACAAAAGAAACGGCTGTCAAAAAGAAAAACTAAAATTCAGGTAATTTCATTGTTGCGCTTTTAATCTTCATTATAGATGGCAGCAGGATCTGGGGCTTTATAACTTTCATTCTCTCAATGTTAAAAACAGTAACACGTTAGGCATTTAGTATTGCGACATCAGTCACACTGGGAAGTTAGCGCTCATTGAAATAGTTAAACAAAACAAACTGCTGCCAAACAAAAAAAGAAGTGTCTAAATTCTGTCTAAACGTTCAAGGCTGAACTTAAAATTTAATGAATTACAGTTGAATTCCGAGCGCTGGGCGAATTCTAGTGATATAGAAACATGAGAGACAGACATGACAGAAATGGGTTAAAGAGACACGTTTTTACATTAGAATCCAGAGCTAAAAAGTCGTTTACTTTAGACGAAAATTCTTCTTCCATTTTTAAAGTAGGCATGGAGATGTGAAGGCATACAAGCTTTTATTTAGTTATTTTAATATTTCTTACCTGAAACGAAACAACAAAAGAAAGGTGTTCTCTATAATACCTGTTACATGTGAAATTTATCCAAAATATTTTAAAATATATTTTTGAAGTAAGGAACAATCAAGAGTTTAAAAATCCGGTAAAGTACCACCTTTCTTAACAAAGACATACCTAATATTCCAAACGAATGAACTTTATCTGCTTCTTCATAGTTCCCTCAGTATGTACACGTACCACGGCTTTTATCTTCTAAATGTCAAGTAATCGGCGCTAGAGACTTAAGTTCAGTCTCAAACTTTGTTTAAATCCCAGAATTATATTGATGAAAGTTGGCTAATCAGATGTTGGGTGCCACTAGTTTAAAAAAATTTTCATAGTTAATTAATTTACATCCATTGCGACAACGAGAAAACTGTTTTCGCAGAGTTCCATCTGACGCCATCTTTTTTGTATCATTCAATGAACATTCCTTCGAGTGAACACTCATTGGTCATTTTTATTACGTCATTAAAAATGCGTGTCTCACGGAGATCCGTGATAACCTTTCTTACGTAAGATGGGGATTTCCTTTGACGTCCATCGGGACAGATAAATCCTCTCTGTTGGTTTGATGAGCACAACAATCTATTATGACTGAAACATTTTGTCGTTGTCGCAATGAGTGGGAATGTGCAGTCAGTTATCAAAGTGATATACAGTCATATAGATGCTTTTACACTAAAGGTGACTTAGACAAAAATCTCCTATTTTCTCATCTTCCCAAGTGCAGAGCATCTGCATGCTCTGGAATGGAATAACGCCTTTGTCGCCTTTGGTGTGAAAGCCTTTTAACTTTGAACCAATCAGGTGAACTATGAACTCATATTTTTTTAGTATGTATGACTTAAAACAAAAAGAACAAGAAATAGAAGTTCCAGTGGCTAATTTGTATAATCAATTTTCTACTCTTAATTTTAAGAAATAAGTTGGCAACACTGTACACAGGTAATTGTATCATCCAGATATTCTGAAGTCATTGCATGGAAGCAATTCTCCAATGCTGGTTTTAAGTTGTTTTATCATAAACTATAGAAATCACGAGATAAAGAGACAAAAATGAAATATCTAGACGTTCTACTTTTTTTTTGGTTTAAAGTTACGCAACGATAACACGTATATTAAAATAATTATTTTCAAAATCACTTTTCTGTCGTGGTTCAGAGTGACCCTCAATGAAGATATCCTATTGGACTAGGTTAAGAATTCATTTTAAATATTTTCAGCATTTATTGTTTTTTTTTTTTTTGACTAGGCAATACTTTAGGAGTAGTACATCAGTTTTATCCCAGTATATTAATAAAAGAATCGTGTCATTTTGATTCCAATGACTGACTCTAATTATTAAAAGCCACAATTTCAAACTCATAAGGCTTCACAATCTTAATATTATTTGCAATATTTAAACTCCTGTAGTTACAGCTCAAATCGCGTAGGAAAGAGCGTGTAGTTAAACTTACACCCAATGAGTGTAAGTTTAAGATTGGGTCCATGCATAAAGAAATACTTAGCAAATTGAATTACATTAAGTATTTATATTACGCTAGTTGGCTCGATTTAAGGGATTTCAAGAGTTTTAAAATGTAATAAAATTCAGTAATCAGAAGAAATCTGGAAGAAGCGATTCTTAGCCGTGAATTCTAAGAAAGATGACATTTTGAGACTGCCTATGCATAGATTCTGGAGGAAATCGGCATTTACTACACTAAGTAAAAGGAAAAAATACTCTCCGAAAATCGGGAAGAGATTATGTGTTTAAAACTAACATACTGGATCATTTTTAGATTTTGAAAAGTACAATTTCAATGCAAAACAGTTTGCTTCAAGACAAAATTTACCAAGATGTTTAACGGGGGGGGGGGGAGCATGATAATGACTTAAATATCACTGCTAAGTTCTAAACATTCAAAAATGATCTGAACAACGAATTCCTATTTGTAAAATAATGACAAATCTTACCTGATTTCTCGAGCAAGTGTAGGTTTCAAATACTTTCAACACAGTTCAACCTTCTGCTTTGTGTAAACTAATTGAATTGTTCTTCACAAATTTTAACTGTACCTCGTTCAGCTTACAAGTCAAATCAAATCAAAGGAAAGAAATGAAGACATGTTTACAAAGAGATATCAAAATTACAGAAATCGATTCACTTCGCAATTTGAAGATCTTTGTCTTTGGATTTTTTTTTTTTTTTTTTTTTTTTTTTTTTTTTTTTTTTTTTTTTTTTTTTTTTTTTTTTTTTTTTTTTTTTTTTTTTTTTTTTTTTTTTTTTTTTTTTTTTTTTTTTTTTTTTTTTTTTTTTTTTTTTTTTTTTTTTTTTTTTTTTTTTTTTTTTTTTTTTTTTTTTTTTTTTTTTTTTTTTTTTTTTTTTTTTTTTTTTTTTTTTTTTTTTTTTTTTTTTTTTTTTTTTTTTTTTTTTTTTTTTTTTTTTTTTTTTTTTTTTTTTTTTTTTTTTTTTTTTTTTTTTTTTTTTTTTTTTTTTTTTTTTTTTTTTTTTTTTTTTTTTTTTTTTTTTTTTTTTTTTTTTTTTTTTTTTTTTTTTTTTTTTTTTTTTTTTTTTTTTTTTTTTTTTTTTTTTTTTTTTTTTTTTTTTTTTTTTTTTTTTTTTTTTTTTTTTTTTTTTTTTTTTTTTTTTAATTTTTGTTATTTTTTAAGCCTTTATCTCATTTGATACAAAGTAAGTATGTATAGAATCTTTGTTGTTCAAACGCTTAAATGTCTTTAAAAATGTTCAAAAAGAAAATTGGAAATGGGACAAAGGGGGTTGGGTGGTACGATGAAGTGTGACATTTTGTGACAAAGGGAGGGAGAGTGGTAGAATATCTTGAAAAAGTGTGACATCACTTATGAAGGGCTCCTTACGCAATCACTCATTCTAGGAGCTTTTCAGTCGTAACATTAAAATAAATAAGACATGAAGGAAAATAGGAACTATTAACAAAGTTTAAAATTTTAAAAAAAAAAAAATGTTTGCGTATGCTCAATACGCGCTTAAAATTTTGTTTCATAATGTTGTAATGAACTTTTAGTTTCTTTATGGATTTTTTAGACACTTTTCTATTCTTAAAAGAGTACAGAAAAAACCCCTTTCAAACTTAAAGGGTTTTCCCCCCCTATTGAAATCTGAAATTGCACTGACTATAAATAAACAGAATGTGTAAAAATAACAAAAAATATAAAAGTGCCTTATCTTTAAAAGGGGAAATTTTAAATCCCACACTTATTTTGCCCCGGCAAAATTTTTTCGAAAACATCTGAATTTTAACAAATGGGTTTATAAAAGGGGCTATAATTTTTTAAAGGGTCCGGTTTTGTAATTTTTAAAAAAATTAGTTTAAAATAAAAATTTTGTGCCAAATTTTCCATGCTTTAACATGCTTTTAAAATGTGTTATTCTTTCCGCTTATTTAATTAATTCTAAAAAGAAAATTGGGAAGTTTTGAGGTTTCGTTTTGATTGAATGGAATTTTGTGAAGGGTTCGTTTTGATTGAATGGTACTTTGTGAAGGGTCCGCTCTGATTGATTGGAAATTTGTGAAGGGCCCGTTTTGATTAATTAAAGTTTGTAAAGGGTCAGAAAACAGACTTGAATTTCCTCTGGCACGACCCTTGCAAGGGTTCTAAGGTGGAATCTCTCCATACCGCCAAGTTAATAGATTTTGGCATCTTCTGTCTGTCTCGAAATTTAACGAAAAAACTATTGACAAATGATCACCAGTTTAAGACACCACCTGTTAGCATTGCATTTACTTACTTTCTCATTTTATGCTGAAATTTTGCTTTCACCAAGCCAAAGAGAAAATTAATGCTATGGTCCAATAATAACGCAACGAAAACAAATAACTGTTTTAATAATTTTGTGAATGCAGCCTACTGTTCCGTCCTGAAAAAGGAGAAATAAATAAATGTGAGTCTTTCTTTAATTCTGCAGAAAGTAAGATTTAGTAGCTCAAAGTTTTGTAAAGGGTCCGTTTTGATTGAACGGAATTTTGTGAAGGGTCCGTTTTAATTGAATGAAACTTTGTGAAGGGTTCGTTCTGATTGATTGTAAATTTGTGAAGGGTCAGTTCTGATTGATTGGAAATTTGTGAAGGGTCCATTCTGATTAATTGGAACTTTGTGAAGGGTCCGTTTTGATTGCTTGGAAATTTGTGAAGGGTCCGTTCTGATTGATTGGAAATTTGTGAAGGGTCCGTTCTGATTGATTGGAAATTTGTGAAGGGTCCGTTCTGATTGATTGGAAATTTGTGAAGGGTCCGTTCTGATTGATTGGAAATTTGTGAAGGGTCCGTTCTGATTGATTGGAAATTTGTGAAGGGTCCGTTTTGATTAATTAAAATATTGTAAATGGTCAGAAAACAGACCTGAACTTCCTCTGGCACGACCCTTGCAAGGGTTCTAAGGTGGAATTCTCTCCATACCGCCAAGTTAACAGATTTTGGCATCTTCTGTGTGGCTCGAAATTTCATGAACTATCAACAAATGATCACCAGTTTAAGACACCACCTAAGTTTGCATTGCATTTCCTTACTTTCTCATTTTGTGCAGAAATTTTGCCTTCATAACGCCAAAAAAAAAAAGAAAAAAAGAAAATCAATGTAATGGTTCAATAATAACGCAACGAAAACAACTAATTGTTTTAAGGTAATTTTATAAAAGCATAATATTGTCCATACTGTTCCGTCCTGAAAAAGAAAATGTTGAGTCATTCTGAGCACTAGAAATACAGATGTCGAGCGATATCGAACAAAGTCTACTCTTTTAAATATTGAATAAAATGTCGATAAACGGCCGGGATTCATATAAAAAATGATCATCACTTCAAAACTTGATTGGGTTGCCATATTTTTAAAAAAAACTAAATTCAGCGCGCTCAAATGAACTTATGTGCCAAATATAAGTAAATTCTGACTATTAGAACTCCCAAAGCGACCATCATTATGTTTAACGAACTAATTTATAGGGGGCGAAGTTCATGAAGCCATGAAAACAAGCACTAAGGTGTTTCAACCCTTTATAAGGCCCGTTTTCTGCTAGAAGTGGTGTATTAAAATAATTTGCAGATTTTTGATTGGTTTCCAAAACACAATCCATATGTGCGGTGAATAAAATTAAAGTGCTTCTTTTCTCCCACCCTTTTTTTTTTTTGGGAGGGGGAAGGTTACTAAACACATTTAAAATTGATAACTTTCATTGTAAATATACTTCCACGGCGTTTATAAATTTTTTTCCAACCGGGGGTGGTAAAATACCTTACGGTAAATGTCTATACGTTGATGAAATTTTGTGCTTTACTAAAGAGAGGAATTTTCTATATTCAACTACGACGAAAAAAAGTATCAAATATATTTTTAACCCTAGCAAAAAAAAAATAATAATAAAAAAAAACATTGAACATTTTTACTGAAATTTCGAAGGATTCATATAAAAGCACATCCTGATTATTTTTCTTTGGAAATCTAATATTATTTCCCCCCCAATTTCGGGACCGCCACTTAAAAGTTACACATTAAAAATTTAAAGTTTATTCTGTCTTTTAACCCTCTTTACCTGCTTATCCTACAATTTCCACGTAAATGTAACGAAAATCCCCCCCCCCCCCCCCCTTTCCGACCCTTTCCCCGGCATGAGCTTTTTATGTGCATTTAAAACCTGTGAAGTATTTTAGACTTTAAATAAGATTTTATTCCACAGATGGCGACACTTGCATAAAGTTTATGAACAGCAAGGTGAGTGACCCAAAATTGATCTCTCAAAACAAATTTTTTTCTATGGTCCAAAATAATGATTAAAAGGCACTTTGTTGAAAAAATATTTTTATAATTTAAACTCCAAAGTATATGTAGGTTTCAAGTTTGTATTAAAAAAAATAGGCATCTTTTGAAGCGAATTCGCTAAAGAATATTGAGCAGAAAGGCGTTAATGCATGTTTTCATGGCTTCATGAATTTCGGCCTGCAAATTAGCATGTTGGAAATAATGATGGTCCCGTTGTCTCTTTCTTCCTATTCTGATGATCAGAATAAACTTCAGTTGTGTACTAGACTAATCTGAAGCAGCTGAATTCGTTTTTGCTATCAAAAACGCTGAGTTTTATTAGTATTCTTTTAAGTTAGTGTTCATTTGAAGATCAATGAGCTTTCTTTTTGGGGTGTTCAAACCATCTTACTATTTCCAATACTAACCATAATTATTGGCTTGTACTTGTACTCCTAATGCAATTGGTCTTACTATTGCCGATTCTAGTATTACCACACTAGAATTGGCAATATGGCTTACAAACAAGGGAGATGCTCCTCCAAGGGTGCCTGCACATTTGCAGACAAGATACAATACAATAAATAATGGTACAATAGATAATAGTACAAAATCATTAAGTAATAGTAATATAGTTTTTTTCATTTGCATCAATTATGTATTTAAATAGGGTACATTTTAGCACAACGATGTCATTTGTATTCCACTTATAGGCGAGTTGAAATTAGAAATGTCATTGCATTCAAAGCAACGCAGAAAGCAAGTGCATTTGAGATTAATCTAAAATGAGCTGATTATAGCGTAGATTTAGTCAAAATACCTAAATTTATACATGGTTCGAGTTAGTGATTATTTTTTTACGCAACAAACAACTTTTATTAAACTTCTATTGCCAAGAAACTTCTATTTTAATTGGCTTGTTAGTTGTTAATGGCCGAACATTCGGTACTCGGCCTAAGGTCAGAGTTACGGATACGGTTTTGCGGGGAATATCGGATAGCTGGATTCTTTTAAAAGCAGATATCTACCGAACATCCGGCTGTGGTATTCCAAACTTTTAATTATATACATCAGGGGATACCAAATTTACCAATCTTAGGAATATGAAAAATAAAAGAAAAAAGTATTTGTTTTTTCTCCTGAGGCCCCTTCTTGGCCCGGTCCTATTTCTGCGGTTCCTTCTATCACCCCCAGACTCCAGCTCCAGGGACATACTCCAGCTCCAGAATATATATTTTCTAAAAGGGGAAAGATCTTCGCCTTCATTGCCGATTAAAGCTTTTCATGAAATTGCATGCCCACCGCCCAACTTCCGTCATAGTGGTTAGAAGTTAGTATTCTCCAACTTTCTCAATACTCCAAGTAAACAAATACAAAAGCCAAGTAAATAAAGTGTTATTATTATTGTGTGTGTTTTACATAGCAATAATAACAACAATAATCCATTAGCTGCCGCGAGCCGTACTGATGACATTGGCGGACCGGATTTGGCCCGTGTCGTTTCGAAATTGGCGAAAAACCTGCAAGTAAGCCGCAAATTTACTTGGTTTCTGGAAACTTCATAAAGTGTTCTGGGCTACTACTGGTTGATTTGCGTAAATAGAGAAGAACACTTCATATTTCAAACAACGTTCATTTTGCTAAATAACGTACAGGTAGTGTCACATTTTTTTCAAAAAGGCAGGGTGTATTTCTTAAAAAGGCACCTTTTTCGGGAAAAATGGTCACTTTTTGCTATGTGAAAAGGGGTTTCTAAAGCCTCACGAAGTTACATGTTAAGTGTAAAAATATGTTAAGACCTATCATGCTTGCGTACCGGAATGCATTATGATATTTTGAACCACTAATACTTATGTGTGTATTTATCTATATTCAAATGCTTATCTTTCTGGAAATTCTTGAACCAGGTAAAACCAACGAAATTATCTTACAAAATAACAACTTCAAAATGTTATAGCCAGCGAAAAGATAGCTCAATTTTCAGTCTATAACATCTATCTCAGGCGTGCCTACCAGACTACGCCATTGATTGACTGCCAATTTTGGAGGGTTGCTTAAGTTTGTTAGACGAGGGATGCGCCATTACAAAGGAAGTTTTAAGCATTTTCAAAATAAAGAAATGATGTGGTCAGTTAGGGATAAACTTGTTGCTAATGGGATTTATTGAAAAAATAATGATAATATCAATGCTAATAATAAAATTAATTGAAAAAAGGAATTGTAATATGAAAACAAAACAAAGGTTACATTTTTAAACAATTAGACAAAAATCCAACCTGTATTCATTATTATAAAAGTAATTTGTTGCTTTTATCAAGATAATTCTTAAAATAATGCTTAATCAAATTTTCCTGCTGATAATTTAGACCATAAATAAAATTATTAAGGCTTATGAGCTCCACAGAGGGAAATTTGATCAGCTAATTTCTTATTTAAAAGACTGCTGAAATAAATACCATTAAGAAATCATGAAACTTCAAGTGAATAATATTAAATAGATTACCGAGATCAGTCATTTTGATTGTTTCAAAAACTATCCATTATCGTACAATTTTTACTAATTAGAAGCGCAACTTACAATGAATCATAATACACGTGTAAGCTATTATTAATGAATGTGATAATATTTTTACTGTAATTATTTACTTCGTGTAATTAATGAAAGTACTTGAGAAATCGCTCTATCGGCCTGTGGCAATCTAGTGTTAAAGAAGTGAAAAAAATCTTCTAGCTTGAAGGCTAGGTTATTTATATGGTCTACTTTATAAGCGTTCAATATTTCTTTTACATGGGCTTATAGTAATATTAGTTTAGTCCAGAATGTTAAGTTAAAATATGTATCAAAACTCTATATTTATTTAAAAACTATCTCAGTCCCTCCAAATGCATTTTCTATTATTTTTGTATTTGGCTTCTGAAAATTTATCATTTCTTGGATATCAGTTATAAACTTTTATGGCTTTTAAAATTTCTTGATAAAAACTGTAGTTAAAAATACATGTATCCGCCTGTTAAATAATGAACTACAACTTTTTCTATGCATGTCCTAGACCGGGATACAGAATTTTTACTGATTATCAAAACGCTATTCATCAAAAGAATTTAGGGTAATTATTTGGCTTTTACTTTTAACCATTTTTATGCTTTTAATGTTTGTCATTCAAATAAATGCAGTACGATGTAAAATTTGAGTTTAGTGCCCTCTTTTGGCGACTAAAAAGTTTTGGGTTCATTGTTAAATTGATTTTCTTTTTTGTTATTTAAAATTCTTTTACGACAGATAAATTATAGATATTTTAACCTCCTAGACCTGGGATACAATAAAATTGGATTTTTGCTTTTCCGTGCCATTTTACAGATGCGTTGCTTTAAAAAGCGCAATGACTGGAAATAAACGTTAAGAATATTGTAAAAAAAATTCTATTAATTTAAGATTAATAACATGAATTTCGTTTCGTTTTAAACCATTTAATGGCAAAAAAAGTTTAGTGATTGAATATGCAATTTCATAATTGATTATTCCCATTTATTATTTATTCATCAATTCTTAAATTTGTTCATAAAAAAGGATTTTTATGCAATTTTGTATCATCGTTTTTTCAAATTACGGTCCCGCGATTCGAGTATATTTGGGACAAGTGTACATAAAATTAAACCTCAATGTAAATCAGGTTATCCACATATGATGTATTGCTGCTATCCAGAGTCCATGGTGCCCTTTCGCTTATATTCGGCTAGAAAAATTAAGAATTAAAATAAATAAATTAAATAATTCTATAGAAAAACAAACTAACGTGCACGAGGAACGATCTTAAGTATAATAATGAGGGCATTTAGATGTTTTTTAAGGCCGATGGATCGAGTTTTTTTTTTTTTTTTTTTATTTATTTTTTTATGTTAACATCGGCTGCCGAAAGGGGGAAGGTCGCCGCGCCCTTTGAAAAACGCGTAACTAGAACACTTGGTGGGGTAAATGTATTCGTGATGCCCTATTGTTCCACAATGGGCTCGTGTTAAATTTTGGATTTGGTTAGCTATCATTTCATAGAATAAGTAAAACGCAACTTATTGTTATGTTTAATTGGAATGATTGTAATGCATACATTTTTAATTTTAATTGTTTACTCCCAATTTACTGGAAACTTCACAAAATGTTCTGGGCAACTACCTTTCTCCACCAGACTCCAAACCTGTTAGGCGAAGCCTTAGACCTGCTGAAGCTTGGAGATAGACTGTATGCATACAACAACCCCGCCAGCCCAGCCTACCCACCTCTTGCTGTATGAACCTGGCCCTCCTTGGTACCCCATGATTGGGGAGTATCATTTTGGAGGGTTATCGTTCCCTCCGGGCTACTACTGGTTGATTTTCGGGAATGGAGACGTCTCGCATCATCTATTGTCTTGCATATGCAGTAAGGCATATACAGTATTTTAAGGGACACCTCTAATTAAGGGACACTTTTTGTGGTCCCAGTCCCTTTCAATAGGGACTGCAATGTATTTACCTCTGAATAAGGGACACTCTATTTAAGCGACATTCCAAAATTCAAGAAAAACAGATAAAAACATTTACTGGAAGGCTAAAGACTTTTTTTTCTAATAATTAAATTCTGAAAGTTGGTATGAGTCGTAGAAGCATCAACAAAGTATTGCGAAAACCTACTTGTAAAGGCTTTTCCCTCTTTTGTACCACGAAATACATGTAGGTTCAGCATTGACAGACAGTACACAGCTACCAACAAGTTTTTTATGCAACGATTGGAAAAAAAATATTCTAAACGTCATTTATACTGTATTGTACAAATTACGTACTTTAAAACAAACCCATCGAATAGATTACTTGAAAGGAATTTCTGTGAGCCTCAAAATTTTGCCAATACGACATTTATACGAAAATTTTACTTTTTCAATGAAAAATTTTTAATTTTCAATAGTTTTGACTGATATTTTGTATGCATTTTCAGTTTTTAAGCTTAAATGGTAACAAATGTTTATTTTAAAAAATTTAAACGTAGTTAATACTTTATATGTGTATGCATCAATTTATGAACCTCCGAGGAAGGGACACCTCTATTTAAGGAACAAAATTTCCAGTCATCTTAGTGTCCCTTATTGAGAGGTTTTACTGTACTAAGAGGGGTGTTGCTATTTGAAACTTTGTCTTGCTAATGTCACCATCCTCTGAAGAACATTCAAATATTGCGCCAACACGATTTATTTTGCACAAAACTTAGCTTTCCGTTTAGATTGGCATGAAAAGTATACACTTTTTAAAGTCAGTGGACTTTTTGTCTTCTTTTCTTTCTTTACACCTTATATTTATTGCGGTCAAAAGTACCACTCTCTTTAAAGTTCCATCCAGTAACCATTTTTCACTAATACTGACAATACTTAACAGGAACTCTATTTTAATTCCACTTTTTCAGAACGTGTTTCAGGAACATTTCTATAAATAGTATTTTAGCGAGGGAAGAGGATAGCGTTGTTACCGATGCTACGCTTTTCGAATTGCCATTTTGTTTACATTGATCCACTTTTCTAATTTTTGCTCCAGCGAAGTGGTAAAATTCAAGAATTAATTCTCCGATTTTTTGAATGTATTTGTGAAACATTTAGAAAACGATTTGGCCCAGGCAGTTTAATTGAACAATGTATATAATTGATTTCGAAGATTAATGGCTCTGCGGCTCTCATTAGCTGTAAAGAATTATTTTTAATGGCTGAATATTTCCCTAATATAGATTCCGCAATTTTCATAGTAGTTACTGAAAAATATCTGGTTTGTGAGAGAAAAAAATTGCTTCATTTAATAATGCAGTAAAGATAGTTAGGACGCCGAAGATAATTTTATGAATCGTTTTATTTTAGAAACGGAACAGGTAACATATTTAAAATTCAACCCAGACATAAAAACTTTTTATGGTAAGCGCCTTGTTTAAAATATACAGTTCCCTTTCTTCAGTGCATTATTTCCAAAAAAAAGTAACTAGTGCTATTTTTTATGTAGAGCACAAACCTTTTCGAAGCAAATAGTATTTTGTTTAGAATAACTGAGCTTACTTTTTTTTATTTCAAACTGAGGACTAAAGCAAGCACGATTAAAATGAACTATTTGTCTAAAAATCCTAATTACCTTTAAAAACATCTTTTAAATGCATAAAAGAAACTGAAAAACATTAATGGGATAACTAAAGAAAGTTGATAACAAGTGTCCATTAGTTATCTAGCTACTGAAGTGCAATTTTGAACCATTTTATTACAGATTGAAATCATTAACCGTTGCTGTAAAATTTTTCTCAATATCGTATTCATTTTTACTTGCAGAGTGGGTGAATCACGCACCTTGCGAGACCATGATTGCTGAGTTTCAGTTTCAACCAGGCTTGGAGTAATCGCGATTACGTAATCGTAATCGGCTGTAATCGATTACATTTTGACAAAATCGTAATCGTAATCTGACGATGGCATATTCTCATAATCATAATCGAAATTGTGTAATCCCGTAATCCTTTTTCTCCCGTAATTTTAATCGTAATCTTAAAGAAAAAATCCGTAATCTGCTGGTCCTGCAATCGTGTAATCTTGACCTGCTGAAAGCTGAAATTTTTAGCTCTACCATTGGATAGAAAGGATAAGATTACAAGAAAAAGGATTGAAGCTGTGTACTGAAGTCCTATCCTAAGCGGTCTGTAACCTACGGGCGATCATAATATAAAAGGTTCTGTGGGGCGGTCGCAGAGCCTTGATGGCAGGACCATATAATAGTCTGCTAGAGACGCTTGTTGTCCTACTGTTGCGGTCTCTCAGAATTCTTAATTGCGGCTCCACTCTCCACGGGGAATGGCTGGAGAGCCCGAGAAGAAAGAGAGTGGATATGTCACTCGCATCGCCTTGGGGCTCTCACGGGGGGGGGGGGGGGTCTCCGGTCTCCTCGCGTCGTCCAGTTTCGATAAAAGAGCGGTAATCTGTCCGCAAGTGAAAGATTTTGGGGTAGATAAGAGAGTGGAAGGTGTTTATAGAAGGACCAAGGCCCTGAAATGCATCGGACATTTTGCTTCCTTAATTACCCCTTCAGAGTATATTCAAACGGTTGGGCAATAGGCGAGAGTCTGGACGGGATCGCCGCGAGTAAAAGAGAGTGTCCCATTTCTTCTCTCCGCGTGGGTCCCGTTCAATAATCGAAGCAGACTGCCCCCTGAAAATCTAGTGGAACGAGTACTATCACCTACACACATAAAGAGATACGAAATGCCTTTTGCGTTTTCGCCTTTCTTTAACGGCCGAAGTGAAGAAATTTTTCTAAAGAATAGCACATTTACACTTCAGCAATTTAGGAGCTGGCGTTACATGATGCTCTATGCTTAAGATGCATGAAATCTTAACCCTGGTACGTGTGATTATTATTATTTTTTTAAATATGTTCTTCGAATATTTAAAAAAGTACATACATTTAAATCTTAAATTTATTTATATTTTAATGCTAATATTCTTTTTAATTAATAGTTATGTAAAAGAAAAAGTGATTTATGTTCAGACATTCTCCCAATTGTTTTTTTACATGCATGAATTAATATTTAGGAATTATTTTTAAAAGTTAATTATTTTTTTCTTCTTAGAATTACCTCAACAGAATTTTGTATCTCAGTTTAATCTTGTGCGTTAAATTTGTGTTGTAAAATTACTTGCACTTTATTTTTTTATTAAAACAGTTAGTACATGGGAAAACATTATATGCTCGTGCATGTTAAAAAAAAACACCACAAAAATCTATTTAAAATATTATAGCCATTCGTGTTATAATTATTCTTCATATTACTTTTTAACGATTACTAATTTTGCTAAGAGTTATTTGAATGTTCATGTTCAAAATTTTTGAAATTATTCTAAAATGCAGCATTTATTTATATTTAAGAGATTATTTATCTCTTACACTATCTGAATATTTTGTTATCCCGTGCAATTCATACACATCTTATAAGTGATTTCATAAAGAATCATACAAAATTATTATTTTCAGTAAACTAATTGGTGTTATGTGAAATTTTTGCACAATTAAAACTAGAAAATAAATACAATGGAGAAATATACTACATTTTCAGAAATTGCGGCCAACTAAATTTTGATTGTATGCACACAAAATAACAATGAAGCAGATAAATCACTTATGCATTATATATACATTTAGTGCATCGTCTTTGCTTATATACAAAATACGATCAATGTAGTTATCCCTCACGTGAGTTTTAAATATTCGAAAAATACTGAATGTGCCTTTCCTGATTTTATATATATATATTACAAATTTTCATTTCTGCAACGACGTCATAATTCCAGAACTGTGATGTTGAAATTATTTCATTATAATTGCATTCATCATCATTTCAGTTATGATTTTTAATTAAATTTTTGATTTAATAAGAGATAACTTTTTGATTTATGACACTATTGTAAAAATGAGAGTTGTATGCATAATATCGGATAATTTTATGCTAACCTAATCGTAATCAAAATCGTAATCGGATGTCATAATCGTAATCGATTACATTTTTCAACGACTGTAATCGCTTCTGTAATCGTAATTACTTTTTGGCAAAGGATTACAATCGTAATCGTAATCATAATCTCTCAATTTCTCCCTTTGTAATCGTAATCGATTACGTTTCTTTGTAATCGACTCCAAGCCTGGTTTCAACCAGGTTTGCTAAATTTAATCCTCTGGCTGCATAGCCTGCAATTTTCACGGGCAGCGCAGATGTAATAAAATTTGTGCTGCCCGTGGAAATCGCGGGATACGTAACCAGAGGGTTAAAAACAGCGAATGCGGTACAGCAAGGAAGCACCTAAAGGATGCGGGGAGACAGGGTGATGATCGGACTGATTATCCGGAATCCGATCTTGAGATCCGGTTACGCGGCATGTCAATTTCTATTTTTAAATTCTCTGCATATTTTAAAAATGTGTCAATTAAGAATAAATTACGTATTTGAAAACAGTGGAATGTTAAAAAAAAATTATACAATTTACTGGTTTTAACCCTTTATCTACTGCATTATGATCTGAAATAGTTTTTTTAACAGAAAAATTTTGTCTAGGTATTTACACTGAAAATTATAGAATGAGCATTTTATTTATCTAAATTCCTTAAGTATTTATTTCTTTACAGCTAATAAGTCGCACAGAGTATTTACCCTGTGAAGTTACAATTACATACACTTTTTAATCAAAATATTTCGTCAAATAGTTTTCTAAGTTCTTAACTAACACATTAAAAAAATCAGTGACTTGATTCTTGAATTTTACTGCTTTTCTAAATCGAAACTGTAAGGGAGCAATTTGAACAAAATGGAAGTTCAAAACACAGCATCGGTTTCAAAACTATCTATGTTCCTTTCCTCGCTAAAATACTCTTTATAGAACCCTTGCTGATATGTATCCTGAAAAGGGGGAATTTAAAGACTGTCCCGGCAAAGTACCATCAGAATATTAGTAAAAATGGTTGCCGGGATGGAATTTATAGAGAATGGTACTTATATCGACATTCGTTAGATAAAGGGTTAATCATCACATCCGGATATCTGGTACGAACCGTTGCACAAGAGTCAATAATGTCCGGAAAAATCAATATCTAACTTCTGCTATTCCGTATTGTATTTCCCCGGGACGGTGAACTATTTCATTATGTAGGAGACTCTTCCGTAAACTCAGGGACATTTGGAAACTCTAGTTCCAACTCAATTTCTCGGGTACTTTGTGCTTTACGAACCAATAGTTTTGTAAATACTTTGTAATAAAAGCATAGTTAAATGCCACCAAAACGTTATTGTAGTTTGTTTATTGAACCGTAAACTCTTTGAAATTCATAGCATTAACCCCCCACCCCTCCCCGTCCATGCATTAATTTAAGGTATTGCCTTTTTTTCCTTGCTGAATGCTTTTCACTCTTTCATTGAACGTGAAAGGAAAAAGGGAATTTATCATCGTAATGGTCGTGCATTAATTCAAACCATTTTTTGGCGGAGAAGATAAAGTGTAAACTTCGACGAATGTTTGCGACTGCTAATGGATCATTCGTAAATGAAGTCACGCTTTGAGGGGGAGTGGGGGGGTCGGCAAAATTATGACAAAGTGTGACAAGGGGAGGGGAATAGGGGTAACAAGAAGTGTGACATTATGCAACATAGCGTGACGTGTGACACAGGGGGGAAAGGGGTCCGCTGAAGTATGACATATTGTGACAAAGAAGAGTAAAACGAAAGAATGATTGGATATCCTTCTGGTGAAACAAATTAATTGGGATTCCATTAAAGGAATCATTATGAAGCATTGCAATCGCAATTGCGCCACGATATCAAAAATGCCGAAAGAAACTGACCGTCTTACAATCCTTTTAATGACCGCAAGCAATTCTGCATGGGCACAAGGACAATATGTTTCTTAACTTTGGAAACAACCAGCGAAGTCTAAAAAGCAACGGACTTCAAAGTCCGCTTAAAAAAAGACATTTTAAACTTCCAAACTGAAAACAGCTGAATTTAAAAAAATATCCCTTCCACGTCATCGAAATCAAACAACTAGCAGTGATGGTCGAAAGAGGAGATAAGATAATCTCGCCATCATTTATGAAGGGCCCCTAACGACTTATTTCGAAAGTTGAAGACCTCGATATTTTACCAATATAACCGTAATTGGAAAATAATTTCAATGCACTTTTAACTATACCACTATCTATTTATTTTTTTACTTCTCCCAATAAATCCGGCTTCTTTTGGCTTTGGGACAAAATGGCCACTGCAAGGCCATTTGGCCACAAGCTTCATACTTAAAAAATGGCCTGTTTTTCAGGATGACACTTTACTCCCCCCTTCTTCCTTCGACTTATCTACCGTCTTTTAGAACGACACCTGCCAATCCTAAATGGTATGTTTTTGTAAGCAGAAATAAAGTATATTTAGTTTGAAATTCGATACATTCAATGTAGTATTCGTTGCAGGGTTGCCGCTGACGTGCTATAATGCATCATAAACCCCAAAATGGAAAGGAAAATGCAGAAAATTCCTCCCGTGGAAAGTGTAACCCCCGTATCCCATCTGTACATGATAACGCTCCCTTCCAAAAAGAAAAGTAAATAAATAAATAGACGTCGTTTCATCCAGTTATCGAAATGCTGTATCATTACTTACGTTGTGACTAAGTTATAAAAATATCAACTTTTAAACAGGCAAGAGCGAGCTGTTCATCTGAAAATGACAGTATCCAAAATAGCTTGAAGATCTATTTTCCCAAAGCGACTCAATTTTTTTTTCAACCGATACGTGCTTGGTTGGAAAGTTGTACTCTGACGCCTCAAGGGCGAATCAAAGTGAAAATTCTCACTTCACAAAATTCTTCGTCACTCTCAGTTGAAGTTTTCTCTCTCCAATGCCGATGCAATTTAGAATGCACAGGGAATTTACTTTTCGTTGGAATGAAGAAACACTTGATTGGCGTACAGCTCCTCTCATTTGCATAAGATCACTACCGAAGATTTCAACCGAACGGTTTGATTGGTTGAGAAACGTAGAGAGAAAGCGAGATTGTCTTATCTCCTTTTTCGACCATCACTGCAAAATTGTTTGATTTCGATGGCGCGGAAGGGATATTTTTTTTTAATTCAGCTGTTTTAAGTTTGGAAGTTTAAAATGTCTTTTTTTTTTTTTTTTAGCGGACTTTGAAGTCCGTTGCTTTTTAGACTTTGCTAGATGTTTCCAAAGTTAAGAAACACGGTCATATTGTCCATGCAGAATTGCTTGCGGTCATTAAAGGGATTGTAAGACGGTAAGTTTCTTTCGGCATTTTTGATATCGTAGCGCAATTGCGATTGCAATGCTTCATAATGATTCCTTTTAATGTAATACTAATTAATTTGTTTCATCAGAAGGATATCCAATTATTCTATCGTTTTACTCTACTTTTTATACTCTTTTATTTTCTATGTTTTTAATTGCAGATTTGAGAATCGTAAGATATACTATCTATGAAATCCTGCAATTTTTTTCACCTAATAAATTTCAAATTTTAAGAAAATGATCTTAGTTTTTTTAATGTATATATTTATTCCCTTATTTATATTGTTTCTTTATTTATGTTATTCTTTACTTACTTTGTGTATTTTAAAATTAATCTTAGACTTAATTTCAAGATATCGAATCCAGAAGTTTTTCGAGTAGGGGGTGTCATGCTGAAGAAATTTTTTCTTACCAGATTATTTTTAAAATTTTAATTTTCAAGTTTTCGTTTATAGCGTGTGAAAGTTAAGAAAATTTTAAAGTAGTGGGATTCTAACACCTTACACCTTTTCACCGCTTTTCTCCACCAGACCCCTACCTGTTAGCCGAGGCCATAGGATTGCTTGCGCACGGAGTGAGGTATTGGGGTCCACTGATTTTACATGCACGTATCCCCAAAAGTGCATGGTGGGTCTTCAATGGGTATCGAATGCGCGACCTTCCAGGTGGAAGGTCGCGCGTTCGATATGGTCGCGCTACCACGGCCTCACCTTTCCACCGCTGGTTACGGCCTTGGTGAGATAAAAATTATTTAAATACCTGTTCCCTTTTGATGAGTTAAAACTTAATATTTACCTGTTTCTTTCTTTTCCTTAAAAAAACGCCACGCAATTTTTCTGAAGGGGAGCACTTCCTATGTTTGTCAAAAATAATAGTTCATTTTTATTGTATGCTAAATAAAATTCGATTTTTTCTTTTAATTCTTAAATATGTTATCCGGAACCCTGATGGTGGACTTTCTCAAATGCCCGACTCGTTTCCTCATTTTACGAAACGTGCCTTAATATTATTTTAACTATTTTTTATCAAGCTTTGCTTTCATATATATTTTTTATAACTTACTTTCTATGCTTACCTACGTGTTATAAATAAGTTACTTGTTTATGCAAACTTGGTTCTTGTTAAATCTTATTTAGATGTGTTTTGTTCTATTGAAACTTACATGAGAGCCTTATAACATTTTTACTTGTCTACATACTGCTTTATAATTGTCTATTTATTTTAACAAATAAAAAAATATTAAGATATGAGATGTGATATAGGAAATAAACAACTTAGTAGTACATCTACATTAGCAACGTCCATTAATAACCAGTGCTCCCATTTACTTATTTGTCGTCAGTTTTGCATTATTGTGAGCAAAAATCATTGAAAATATAAAGCCGTCTTTTAAGAAAACATAAATTATTTGCGTGAATTTAGGTCATTTCGTCTTATATTCAGCGTGTTCATAAGACTGCATTTTGCATGAATACTGTGTTTTTCTTTTTATAATTACTTTAGCTCAAACGGGGAAAATAGTTAAATTCATAAAATGTCTTTTAGTAACAGAATTGGAAGGTAACAATTGCGTTTTCGTAGAAATATATTTGCTCTCTTTTTACGTCAACGTGTGGCTGTAGTTACTTCGTTAGGAAAACATTGCCTTTTGAAATTTCTGAATGATTTTCAAATGTTATACGCATTTCAGAAAATATCCAACTTTTCTTGTGTTTATTTTTATTTATTTTTACTTATTTACATCGCTTAGTTAATTAATTTATTTTTGTGCTCTAAACGAGTACATTAACTCTGTTAATCGCAAAACTTTCAAAAAATACACATATTTTGGATCCACCTTTCCAGCAATGTGAATGGACTTTATTCCGACTGCTGCTTGACGACCGAAAGCTGAAAACATTTTCTCATTGAAGAAGTGGTTCTTGGTTTCCCCGCTTATTTTGCATTGTTTTACAGTGATGAAAATGTGCCGCGCTCTCATTTTGATTCTAAGAGTCTAATTATGATGTAGGTTTGAAAATCTTACAAATGCGTCATTTGGTTTGTTAGTCAGCATTTATGATACTTTAAAACAGGGGTCTCCAAACTTTCCAGCCTTAGGGCCATATTGATTACTCCAGTAAATTCCAAGGGCCAAAACCATATTATCATTAGTTGTTGCCGGTGGTAAAAAGTTGAATCAGTCCACTAGTGGTGTAAAATATGATTACTTTTTTGCCAGATGCCATTAGCGACGGGGAAGCTGATGTATTTTCTGTATCGTATGGGTATCCGTTATAATGGGGTACCCGCATCGTATCGCCATAGTAATCATTGATTACAAAAGTAATGAAATACACAAGTAATCATTGATTACTTTTTCCTTCAGTAATCGTTACTTCGGTTTCTAACGAGTACTCAAGTAACGAATGAGTATTTTTTTACATGAAAAAAAAAGTCCGAAAAAGTACGCCACGTTTAAAAAAGGCTGCAAATCGAACTAAAGTCCGCAAAACGGCAACACTGCATATTATTAATTTTCCTGTCATTATCTGTAATTTCTAGATTAGTCGTAGAGTACGAGCGAGCCATGAGGAGTAACGTGACAGGACATCTGGTGGACACAAGCAGAAATAGGTAGTACCTTCTATCCCTAACAGATGGCGCTAATAGCACTTACAGAATAATCTCGTTGGTTCGATAAAGTTCTGGTGTCTTCCACTCACTTCTAGATGGCAGTAAGTGAAATATATAAGAAGGCTAGTGGCGCAACCACAAGTCAGTTCCTATGACACTGCTGTGAAATAAAATAGTGCGTACCTCCTTAAAACGTGTTTGTGCGTGTTTAAGTTTAAGACATCTTTGTAACAATATTTTTATTTGAATTGTTGCTTTTGTGTGTGATTTAGTAGAATGGAAAAGAAGCGAAAAATTGATAGTGAATGCAGAAAATTCAAAGATCAGTGGAACATTCAGTATTTCGTAATTGAGTCCAGTAACAAGGCGCTATGTTTGATTTGCAATGAAAGCATAGCCGTTCTCAAAGAATATAACATTAAACGTCATTATGAAGCAAAACATTTTCAAAATTACTCAAAATATACAGGAAGTTTGCGGACAGAAAAATTCGAAGCTATGAAGCGCGGATTGAAATCGCAGAAATCTTTATTTACAAAACTCAAAACTGAACAAGAGGCTGCAACTCGTGCCAGCTTTCGTGTGGCTCTTGAAATTGCAAAACGTGGAAAACCATTCACCGATGGAGAAATGGTCAAAGAATGCATAATCGCAGTAGCCGAAGAAATGTGCCCGGAATAGGTAAATTTATTAAAAACTGTCAGTATGTCAGCAAACACTGTGGCTCGAAGGGTAGAAGACATCGCTGAAAATATATCCTCTCAACTGTTCAACAAAAATGGACATGTTGAGTGGTTTTCTTTGGCCTTGGATGAGTCAACGGATGTGTCAGATACTGCTCAGGTGTTGATTTATATTCGAGGAGTAGATAAAAGCTATGAAGTGCATGAAGAACTTCTTGATATGTATAGTATTCATGGCACAACTACTGGTTCAGATATTTTTAAAGGAGTTGAAATGGCCATTAAGCAAAAGAACCTTCGATGGAAAAACTTGAAATGTATTACAACTGATGGAGGCAAAAACATGAGTGGGAAAGATAAAGGAGTGGTCGCTCTTGTGTCAAAGGCTGTAGAAAATGACGGTGGTTCAAAACCAATAGTCTTACATTGTAATCATTCATCAACAGTCTTTGTGCGGAAAATATTTGGATATGTCTGAAGTTCTGAAACCAGTCATATCAACTGTTAATTTTATCAGATCTTTTGGGCTGAATCACCGACAATTCGTACAATTTATTAAAGAGATTGGAGAAAATGACTTACCTTATCATACTGCCGTACGTTGGCTTAGTTGTGGGAAAGTCCTTCAGCGCTTTTTTGAACTTCGAGCAGTGATCGAATTTTTTTTGAATGAAAAGCATCGCCCTCTTACTGAATTGCAAAACAACGCATGGCTGTGGAAGTTAGCATTCTATGTTGATTTGACAAAACATGTGAACGAACTGAATTTGAGATTGCAAGGAGAAAACCAGCATCTTCCTGATTTATACAATAATATCAAATCATTCCGGAAGAAATTGATACTGTTTCAATCACAACTACGAAGTAAATGTTTTTCACATTTTAAAACATGTGAAATATTTAGCCACACCACTGAGACCGAGTTTCCTATCGATTTTGCAATCGAAACTTTGAGTGCTTTGAAAATAAATTTTGATACTCGTTTCTCGGACTTTGATGCCATTGCGAATCAAATTAAGATTTTTCAGAATCCTTTTGATACTGACATTGAAACCCTAGCCCCGGAACTTCAAATGGAAATGATTGATCTACAGTGCAGTGATATAATTAAGAACAAATATCAAAACTTATCTTTGTTGGAATTTTATAAGTGTCTTCCACTGACACAATTTGATAATTTGCATAAATTTGCTCGTGGGCTGTTTTCTGTTTTTGGTACTACTTATTTGTGTGAGAAGACCTTTTCCAAAATGAAGTACACAAAAAATGTTTACAGATCTAAATTAACTGATGAGCATCTTAAATCTCTTTTAATAATTGGTACAAGTAAAATTAGTCCACAACTACAAACTATTGTCAGTGGAAAATCTCAATTACATAAATCTCATTAGTATTTCATATGTCGTTATGCTTGTTATAAGTTATCTTTTCATTTAAAATGTATAAAATGTTAGTTGGATTCATTTCAATAATTTGTTAGTTAGTAAATAATAACCTACAACAATGTTATGAGTAGTTAGCCCATGACCATATCAATGTAGATGTCATATTAATAATTATTCAACATAAAAATAGATTACTTCAGTAAACTTAATTTAATTTGCTATAAAAAATAAATATGTTCTCTAGAAGGAGTTTTCTTTCAAGTATGCTAGCTCTCCGCGGGCCGGACAAAATCTGTCCGCGGGCCGGATGTGGCCCTCGGGCCGTAGTTTGGAGACCCCTGCTTTAAAACGTGATAGAACCTCATTTTAATGTTCCTTTCCTCCTTCCCGTATGCTAGTTTTTTTACGCACATTGCTTTGGATGTGGTTGAATTCCGTTAATGTATTTTTTCAATTTGATTCATGATGTACTACTTCCTAAAAAGTACTAGCGTTCCTAAGGGTTGAAAATGGTAATAATGGTCGAACACTGATAAATTATCTTTTTTAAGAAGGCTCTTGATGTTCATTGGGATTCTTAATCTGACTGGGCCAGCTTAGCTGGGCCCTATGCCTGTTGCTGGTAGTCACTTTGGTATGTGTGTTTAAATTAACACCCACAACTTACTAGTCACTAATAGGAAAGGAATGCAAATTTGGTGAGGGATTGATAAGCAATTTCTATGTAAACTGCATGTGTAGAAGAGTTTTTTGGTTTTGCTCCTCCTCTCAACAATTTTTATTTATGACTGTATGTGTTACAACTGTGGATCCTAATGGGAAAAAACTGTTCTGATTTGATAAAATGGGAATTTTAGCAAATCAGAATTAACATTTATGTTTGCCTCTGTTTCTGTGTTTTTTAAGAACTGTGAGATTTTTCAGTGCGAATGGTCCCTTCCAAATAAACTTCAGAGTTCCAAGTCAAAGTTTGAGTAAGCTCAAAAATTCTGTAAAGGTAAAAATAATTTCAAAATGATGAATATATCCATAAAATATTTTAAAACAAAAATCTGAGGATAGGGTGGTAAAATAAATTTCTGCCATTCAAGTGTATGTACCCATCCCCTCTCCCGGAAAAAAGTAATAAATCAGGGGTGCGGAGCGAGGAGCTGGAGCGCCGAGCAACAATATTTTGCTCCAAAGAAATTGTTATGCTCTACTGCTCAGATTCTTTTTCTAAAATTAAACTCATAAACTGAAAAATAAGCGGATAAGGCGTTTTCGGGGGAGGAGAGGGGTGCTTTTTCGCAGCACAGTGCAAGTAAAACATTATGTACATTTATTAATAAAGTGCAAGTAACTTTTTCATTTTTTTTATCGCATAAAACTAAGAGAAAAGAACTGAGAGTTTAACTAAAGAAAATAGATCCCAATTACTATTACAATTACAGTCAACGCTCTTTATAACGACCGCACTTTATAAAGACCATTCCATTATAACGACCAGTGGTAAAAATCCAGATTTTATCCCTATGAACTCTATGTTAATTTGCTTTCGGTATAGCGACCTTTCTGAATCGTCTAATCCAATATAGCGTCCGTACCAGGTGTTATGTCAACTCGGAAGTTCTGCTTCCAGATGTGTGAATGTAATTTTTTCCCTATATTTTCTACTTTAAAATCTGTTAATATCTGTTATAATATTTTGCACTGATAATTTTTTTTCAATTCCAGTGATTAAAAATAATTTCACCGTTTGGATTTTTTTAAAAATTACCAATTTTAATGGAACTACGGAACATGCATGATGCAAGTATATTTTTTAAAGAAAATTCTACCTCTTATAGCGACCACTCGTTATAAAGACCTTTTTTTGTGGAACGCAGATGGTCGTTATATCGAGCGTCGACTGTATTTTGAGAACGAAGCGGAGCCGGATCAAATATTTAGAAGTCGGAGCGGAGCCACTCAAAAAAGTGACTCCTCCAAATCCCTAATAAGCAAAATTGAGAGATATCCTCTGAAAGGTGTGAACAGATTTTTTTCTGGGGGGGGGGGGGGGGAGGGAAGAACGAGATGGTTCCTAAGAACCCTTAAATTATAGGAAGTCATTTGGGAGGGGTAGGTATTGTCCCTAAACTCCCCTGGTTACGCTCCAGCATTGTATTTGCCTTTGGTAATAACTTATTCATGTGGAAATTTCGATTTTTTACGTGACCTCCTCTCGAACTCTTCACATTTCTGTACTTAGGGGCCAGACAAACGTAAGTCACATGATCACTACTTTAAAAACTGAAAAGAATGATTTCGTTGCCTAGTAACGAAGCTGGTTCTATGGATTAGACTACAAAACATGATTGTTAACATTAAAAAAAACTATGTATGCATTATTCCTTGCTGGTTAATTATCGTTAATTAAACATCATCTGAAAATCGCAATTGTTGACTTACGTAATTCTGATCCATGTACATATTTGTGGTCCAGTGCAAGACCCACCTTACGCGTGACGCAACACTGATGCCCAAACCTTGGATTTGAAAATTTCACAATTGAATGTGAGAAAACAAGGAAAACGTGATGAATGTTAGACCTTCTCGTTTCTCAAAAGCAACTATTTCAAAAGTTTATATTAGGATGCTTAAATTCTAGTATAATATATTTTGAAGAGTTGTAGATGTTTTCAGGTTGTTTAAAAAATTTTCCTGGAATCGCGTAATTAGTTTAAGCATTTTATGTTCTCAAATTATAAATGTATATGGTATATATACACTGCTTTTTCAACCTTCTTCTGTTGCGATGTTTGTGTTAATATATAACATATTAAAATATATTTAATTGTAATTTTTCGGGGTAAAAATAGAACAGACTTTAAATTAAAACTTGCGCTAAAAAGTAAAAATAAATTTATTCTTTAAACAACATTCATACTACTTGTAAGCATAATAACAAAAAAAAAAAAAAAAAAAAAAGGAGTCTAATTACCATTACACTATGTTTTACTTTACATTAGGAATGCTGGAGACTCTGAGACTTTTATTTTGATGCTAATATCGAAATTGGTTTATAGCTGGTTTGATGGACCACTCCCCCATTAAGATCATAGCATGAAAATTTGCACTAAATTTTGGTTTTTTTTTGCACTTAGAAATTGGATACTTTGAGACAACTTTCGTAGCAACCGTTTGAAAAAGAGCGGGGATGGTGGTTATAATTGGTAAAGGAAAAAAGAATGCTTCCCCCATGTGATTTTTAGCTTCTGAAGTTGGTGCGACGACGTCAGAAAAAAACTTCGCGCTTGGGTATAAATCGACCACGGAGTTTTGACCCTTGGGAGCTTTGCGCATGTCAGAAAAGGACGAATTTATTCAAGTTATAGGGTAGTTCGGGTTGCAGGTGCGTTTATTAGCACGCGGATCAGAATGTTTGCTTCTATGTTTGTTAATAGAAACCGAATTTATAATTTGGCATATAACCTAAGTTCTGAAGAAATAAAGCATGCTAGCGAACTAAAACCAGAGAGGAATGCGGCTCATTCCTTATACCAGCAGTTTCTCCCTCGAACATTAATGGATTCTGGCCGTGCATTTTCTTCATTTACTGTCAGGTCTTCCTGCCTATAAAGGCCTCGTTAGACTCGGGAGCAGCGTACCCATTCTTCCTCGCTACGCGCGAGCAGACGACAACAACAACTGGTAGGACTGTACTTACTTCACATTGAAGGGAATTTTCACTTCTGAGAAATGATATAATTTTTTTTTCATTTAAGTGTCATTGATGGCTTGCTGACTGGGTGCAGGGGAGGGAGGGGACGAAAATAGTTCTTGTAGAATCAAATGTAATGCCTTTCGGAAGTTGCAAACGGTGTCGGAGTGCTTTAAAAGAAGCTTTTGTGCGTTTCATTGAAACATTGCAATCGAAGGGGCAAATAGGGCTCATCAGAAAAAGCAGCAGTGAGCACCAAAAAGGCAACGGGACGCTGCGGCCTGCTTCCCCTCACCAAAAAAGTGCTACAGTCAAAACTAGTTATAGCTGCATGAGCTGTCAAGTCGGGCATCCTTCACAACACTAGCAGTACAGTTTTACCAGCAAAAAAATATATATATCGCTCATGGGCTTCAATAGTGGCACAACTCAAAAAACACGCTTTTTGGACTAAGAACAGATTTAAAAATGAAAATACTCATTCTTTTCAGCAGCAATACTAGCACAACCCATACTTCAATGTAAGGCCGTAAGATGGCAGCAAACTGAATCGTTTCTTATGAATTTTCCCTAGCAATGAAAACTTTAAACCCTCTTATCTCAAAACATGATTTTTTGAGTTGTGCCGCCATTGCAGGCCACGAGCGATATATACCACCCTCTGCCTGACACAGTGCCAATAATAAAGTGCCAAGTCCATTCATGTTTAAGGGGGGAAATGTTAGTATAAAGAATGTGCCGTATTCTGATATCGTTTTAGTATTTTTAGCATATTTTATTTCTTCCGGGCCTATGTTATATGACAGTTTATAAAGTTGGTTTCTTTCAACAAACGGAGACGGAAACACTGATTCGCGTGCTTGACAAGTTTAAACGCACTTGCAAAACGAACTGCCCTAAAACTCGAATGGATTCGTCCTTACCTGCCATGCGCAGAAGGGGCCAAGTGTCAACACCTCGGGATCGAACTGTAGCATTACCTTAGCAACTGCTTCTTGTTAAAATAAAATTTCAGTAGTTGTGTTCTACCAATTTCATGCTGAATTATATTTTCATGAAATAAGTACCGGGTTACTGGAATACTATTGCTGTAAAAACCCCGTTAAAACGCGGGTGTCGGGGGAGCACCAGCGTTATAACATAACCGCGGGATAGTGAAAACTATAGTAGGGTAAGTTGGGGTAATTGTAAACATGGGATAATTGTAAACAAGCTTCATAACTGCACTTGTGGTGGTTTTGAAAACTTAACTGCTTGTGAGTGATAAACTGGCAGCATAGGGAAGACATTGAAATAGTTTCGTAAGTTTCGAAACAACTGTGGAGGCGTCACTATTGTTTGAAAATGGCACAGTGTAAAAAGTTGTTTAACAAAATTTACTGATCTTACATTTTCCTCTCCAGCTCATCTACAAAAGCAATGTAAACGGTTTCAACCATTTTTATTTGTCATATAGAATGCTGCTAAAAACATTTAGTTATGAACTTAATCCTCCCTGTTATTTTTTATGTGCAAGTTAGGTGTTTACAATTACCCCATATATTTTGTACTTTGGGGTAATTGTAAACACTTAAATTTATCGTATTTCCAATATTTCGGAGGGACAATAAGAATTATATTTGGATGTAAATTACACTTTTGTGTCTATCTTACATAATAACTGTTGTTGTTGTTGCTAATGCCACTTGGAAATCCAAGCCCCCTTGCAGGGCGACCACGAATTAAGGAAGATCCTATTGATTGTTAATGAGCTCCGCTAGAATGAAGTAAACTTGGCTCAGAGGGGCCTAATGATTTTAAGCCAGCTCCCAGAAGAGAGATCGTCATCTAGGTTGGTCCCTCAGCCGAAATTATTTCTAACTTGGTGGACCTTTAAAGCGACGATGTATTTTCCGTGCACAGCTAACTATAGCGCACTCTGTCTCAGAGTAATCAGTCGCGGGAGGTCGTCACCCTCCCAAGCGTTGACCACGGCCAGTTGTGCTTCACTTTCGGCGTTCTGTGGGATCCAAGCTTAACCGACTGATCCACTGCGGGACAAATTTTACATAAATTTGTCGCATTACTTGATTTTTTGTGAGATATTTCTCATTAAATGATCTCAGCCGACTCATAACATAACTCAGCGGACCACAAGCGACCTGTTGGGGTAATTGTAAACACGAGCTCATTCGCTAACAAATAGTCATAAAGTCAAAATTTTTGTGCACATTTACTCACAAGAAGTACAGTTGTGGCTTCAATGCTCAAAATTTTATCTCTGAATTCATTCAAGAGGTAGGGAAAGATAAAAAGTTGAAACATTGAAAAAGCGTTTACAATTACCCCAACTGACCCTATATATTTTTTCTTTCCTTCTTTGCTGCCATTTTATTCACTGTAATTGCTGTGCAGCAAGCACACATCTCAGCTGCGCAATCAGTCTATCGATCGATAAGTTATAAACCAACTGGGTTCCTAGAAAAAAGATGATTAAAAATACCTTTTTTTGTTATCAATATGGAATTGTGAAAGGGAAAGGTCTTAAGAAAAAAATAGATTTAGAAGGGGAGGAACGCACTTCTCGTTGGGGAGCATGTTTACTTTTCAGGAATGCTAAAGAATCTGGAATACAAAAGTTGATGACGCTATAAAAGAAGTGACACACGCATAACTAGACTTTTGAAAATGGAATAGTTAAGCATTAATCTGATAGATCCTGACAGATTGAGATTCGCCCATGTCAAGAGATACAAGTCAGGGCGATTGCACCCGATTTTGAAATCAAGCTACATGTTCTAGGTTGAAAGACAGAAAAAACAGGAAAAAGGTGTACAACACGCCTGTCACAATAGAGCTTTATCTGTCATTGTGCCTGGTTGGGGGATGGGTGCTCTTTGGCTAGAATAGTTGAGATCTCGAGCTGGGCTTTATTTACAGTGATAAATAAGGAATCACCTTTAAATGGCAATGATAAAGGGTAGTTTAAACGTCGGGGGACATTATAGTCACTGCGGTATATCCAACTCCCTGGTATACTGAGGCGCGGTACAACGGGGTTTTATTGTATTTATAATTTATATTGTCAATTTTTTGGGTTTTATGGTTCAGGTGTCTCCATGGGAACTACTTTGCGTTACATATTTTTCTCTCTCTGATATTTCAGATGAATATGTTCCTGTGTGAAAATGAAAATGATCATGTTCTGATGAAAGTATTCTTCTCTCGAGCGTCGGTAGTTTCACAGGTATTTAATGACTAAAATTTTCAGTACTGATAAGTATTTTTCAATCAAAGAAAGAGAACAAAATTGGTCATTTTTCAAAATAATTTGTCTGGAAGGAATTAATTTTTGCTCATGCTATAGTTTTATAATTAAATTGGATTTGTGGTCAATAATCAATGGAGAATCCTAAAACTAAGAGCTATTGCTTTTCGAATGTTTTAAAAATAAAGTATAAATTCTGTTTTGTAAGGTTCAATGGTTGTTTTGCCTAATTTCTGTAAATCGTTAAAAAAAATGAAGATTTGTTTTAGAGAAATATTTTAATAAGAAACGTTACTAGTTTTTCAGAAATTGTCCGCGGTGCTTAGGTTTTTCGAGTTTTAATAGTAAATGAAATAAAAGTAATTGTTTTTATTTTATACAAATGAATTTAATTTAGTGATGAAATACAATTTTTGATATTATTTACTTTATAGAGTGAACAACCATTGTAAGAAAATGTATAAGTGATTCAGCCTTTCTTTTATCATCAGAACTTTTGAATTGTTTGTCTAAATGTAAACTTTTTCTTTATTTAAGTGCAACTATGTACATTTTTCCCAAAAAAATAAATAAATAAATATAGTGTCTAATTGTCAGTAAGCCCTAACATGGCTTTATAGTTTGACCAATTTATAAAAGGTTTAGCGCTACCCATATTTTAAGGAAAATATTCCCCCTTTTTTTGCATAGATTTCTTAAATATAAATCTTTCCTATGATTTTGATAATATCGAAATTTTTGGTTTATGATGAAAGCATCGTCCAGAGTATTTAGCATTTAAAAAACGTACTGTTTCTGAAATGATGACAGACTATATATTTCTGTTTAAGGCGTGTCCTGGCAATGATGAAAGGTATATAATAAGTTAATATTATTAGCAGTTGAAAGGATATAGGTTCTTCATTTTTTACCCCCTTCAATGCTTTAATACAATAAGACAGCAGTCTTTCAGTGCGCATAAAAAAAATTAACTTCGTAATGTTACATCAGCTATAACTTTAGTATATTACAACAGGTTTGACTAAAATTCCTTACAGCTAGTTGTAGCTATTATTTGTATTTTTGTGAACTTAAAAGATGACTACTATTGACACCCTACTATTTTCCGATCACGATGTGTCCCTTTTATTGTCGCAGAATCGGGAATCGACAATGTTTTTCTTTATTCGTTTTTCGGCCTCTTTCTTTTCAATTGCCTGCTGATACGGACTAAGTGAAATATGTAAAATAGATATATTATACGCAGGTGTCAATCCTACATTTTTAACAGGGTCCTATTTTTGTGAATTTAAGAGATTTTTATGAAAAATCAAATAATTTTGCGAAAATTCAAAATTTAAACATATAGTGATAAATGTTTTAATCGTTAGTTAACGCTTATATAAAAACATGTTCTGTAAAAAAAATACGATATTTGTAGGTCGGAGTTTAGCAGGGTTCCGTTTTGATAGTTTGAAATGTTGTGAAGGGTCCATTTTGATTAATTGCAATTTTGTGATTGGCCCATTTTGATTAAATGGAATTTCCTCTGTCACGTCCCCTGATACGATTGTGTTGATCAGTGAAGACGCCCGATGAAACGGTAAACAAAATATTGTAGAGTTCAAAACCACACAAGTATATTGCCTTTTCCTACATATCAACGAGCTAGATTTCGATTCGGTTTACAAGTGAAAAAAATAAAGTCCGGAATTTAGTTTGCTGTGAGTGATTCTGTACAATTATAATATACCCGGGAATTCGCGCCGAGGAGTGGGGTAGAATTAAGTTATCGTCGCATATTGATTCCGACCGATATTGGATATCCGGGTGTCCCCTGTCTGACGGATTCCTTAAATATAACTGGCTTTTAAACATCCCAAAAAATCCAAATACTTTTTAACGTTTTAATTCATCCATTTCAAAAGCACCGTAATTAAAATTTATAAATCAAATTTTACATTGTGAATTATCGGATCTTCAGTGGCTAGTAATCGGATCAGATACCGGATGTCTAAAAATCGGTCGGATACCGTATATTCGATGCCTTCTTGTGAAGGGAAGGACTGGTCCCGCTGGTCTCCCCCATCCATGCGACTCTGGTTGTAAGGATTTTATTTTAAAAATTCAGTTCTTCCTTAAAGATGTACTTTGAGCTTGTTAGATTATATTTTATTTTATGTCTTTAATTTAGGGTTAATTTTTAAAGTAACTATCTTTTGAAAAGGAATTTCTTATTCTACCTCTATTTGAGAGAAAATGTGTTTCATAAAACGCTTTCGAGAAGTAGAATTCGTTTCAAATGAGAATTACGATCAATCAATCTCCTCTTCCATTATAAAATAGGAGTGCACTATTTGATTTAATCGATTCTATTATTCGGAAATTACACTTTGCGAATTCCTTTTTTGATTGGTATTTTTGTCTTTTCTGCAATTTGGGCGTTATTTATTTATTTATTACTATTGCCGTTTTGAATAATTTCCTCAACTTTCTCAATGATTCGCTTATGACTCTCAGTGTTTTGTAACAGAACTGTAAATAGAACCCTTAAGCCGAAAACTATTATTTTACGCATAAAAAAAATGGAAAGAGACGGTACATAAGAAAAAAAATTAAAAAATGATAAAATAAGATTTTCTCAAACTCAATTTTCGACATGCAAAAAGTGCTTGTTTCCATGCGAAAAATTTCATTCGAGAAGTTTTAATAATTTTCCTAACTTGAAATACGTTACTTATGGGGGGGGGGGGGTAAGGTTACTGAAAGGAAAAGAATAAACAGGGCTACTGAATCTCAATTTGCAAACATATCGCTAACACGTGTTTCGGGATTAAACGGAACATCTTTATCAATGCATATTGTGAATTTCGGAATGTTAGAAATCTAAGTTAACATATAAAATGGAATGCGAAGTTTTTATTCTCAAATCTTACAAATAATAAACCAATTGAAAACAGGGATAAGCTCCATTATACAATAAAACGCCACTTAACTCCTGCTTTATTATACTTAAATGAATTTTTCAGCTCTATTATATCTTGTTTTTAGATTTATCCCACTTTAATTACACCAGCACGAAATTGTACTTTTACCCCGATTTAAATACCCTGCGTTGGTATCCGTCTTCTATTGCCGATATACAAAAAGTACTTGGTGCGGTATAAAAAAAATGATCAAGAAAGCTATATATAAATAGGAAAAGACAAAACAGTTAAAAACCATTTTCTCACTTTTTTTAAAGTTTAATTGTCGAGTTTTAGTGATATGAATTAAATTTTGAATCAGTTTGTCATTTATTATTTCCCCATTTCGTTTGTCATGAAAGCCTCATTTACAATTGTAATATAATATTGTTATAGATAGCAGATGGCAACATGTCTTCGTTGCGTAAATTATTAGCTAATAAATATAAAACTCATTGTTAAAAAGAGGTTGTTGCCATTGACCACTATATAATTAAGAGCAATTATAATAAGATTTTGAATGAAGGCTTCTCTGAAACAATGAAATGAGAAATGAGAATAATGTATGGAAGCTAACATTTAAGTTTCACTCAACTGACACTCAACTGAGTACGACATCGGTAAAAGGTCAGGCGGCTACATTTATGTGCACAATGGGCCCTGCGGCGACAACGATTTGCAGTACGTTTAGGGATGATCAAAATAAACTCGACGTTATAATCTCCAAATTTGATGAATACTTATAAAATTACATAAATAGCATAATGTTTTTGATGTTAAGTTCAATTATTACTGTCGAATTTTGACTGTTCGGCGAACACTAGTTTTCAAAATTTTCTTAACTTGAACTAGGTTAATTAAGGTAAGGTTACTGAAAGGAAAAGTTCAAGTAAAATATATATATATATATGGATCATGAAACATGTCATTGGAAATTTCTGTGCATAATAAAAGTCAAAAATTGAGCCTGAAAAATTTGCCAGACAGTAAAAAGTCTTCTATAATATTGTAAAATTTAAATTTTATTCTTACTAAGATTATTTACTTTGATATCTTCTTTTCCTATCACTTTTGATGCACACATGTTCTAATGCTTTAGCAATATCAGACACAGTAGTATTTTAATCAATTGGTGAATATTGTAATTTTGCATTAGTATTATTTTTTGTTAACGCTACTTTGATTTTGTGTACCACAGATATTGTAAGAGCTTAAGTACATTAAATATGATTTCTGGATCAGGACAGTTGGATTAGGATTCGAGCAACCGGGTCGAAGAAGCTGCATGGAGCAGGGGAGGCCTGGTCGGATCCGAAACAACTGCATGCACCTGATTCATGAAATCTAAGTTCGGTTCCAAATTCGTTTCCAGTTAAAGGTTCAGTTAAGGCTGTCGGCATACCATTTTTTGTCAAATATGTTGCTTTATTTGCTTTAAAGTAGAGTGGGTGTCTTGAGAGAAGTTACTTGAGAAGAAATGATGTATATTTATTATTCTTAAGAAGATTGCAATTTGTATTACTGACAAGGGCTGCATTAAAAATGCCACTATGAATGTGAGCTTTTTTATAGTAATTTATAATTTTTAAATACATGCTCCATTTTGCCAGAACGCATCAAAAAACACTTTAAAAAGCGTTGCATTCTCCAAGCTGGTAATCTGTATTTTTCCAAATTTGTGAGGGGCTGGGCTAATTATTTCAGCCTGCAAATGACACTGTTCCGAGGAGATGAAAAAAAAACTTTTCTGAACAGTGACAACTTTTCAAATTCCCTTAAATGAAAACGTTTTGATCAGCAAGGTTACTGAAGAGGGAAAGCCTCAATATTTTAAAATGCTCGAGCTGTAAAATAATTTTTTCCTTCTCTTTTTTTTTTTTGGAGAAAATGTGTCGAATGCAAAGTTAAAATTTGTATTCAATTTAGTGATTATAAGAGATTCCTTAAGAAATTTATTCATAATTGTGATCTTCTATTAGGAAAAACATTTTATTGTGTATGTCTGAAGAAAACTTATTGTGAGCATGACTATGAATGACCTTTTCATAGTAAAGCATCGTTTTACATGCTCCATTTTGCGAGAACGCCTCAGAAAAAAAATAAGCAGGCGTTGCTTTCTCCTGGCTAGTAACCTGAACTTTTTTCCCAAAATTTTTGAGGAATATGGCTATTTTATTTCTGCCTGCTATCACTACTGTTCAGAGGAGATGAAAAAAAAAAAACTTTTCTAAACAGTGACAATTTTTAAAATTTCCTTTAATAAAAACGTTTTGATCAGCAAGGTTACTGAAGGGGGAAAGCCTCAATATTTTAAAAATGCTCGAGCTGTAAAATATTTTTTTTTCTTCTAGTTTTTTTTTTTTTTTGAAGCAAATTCGTCGAATGCAAAGTTAAAATTTGTATTCAATTTAATGATTATAAGGGATTCCTTAAGAAATTTATTTATAATTGTGATCTTCTATTAGGTAAAACATTTCATTGTGTATGTCTGAAGAAAACTTATTGTGAGCATCACCATGAATGACTTTTCATAGTAAAGTATCGTTTTACATGCTCCATTTTGCGAGAACGCCTCAGAAAAAAAAATAGGCAGGCTTTGCTTTCTCCTGGCTAGTAACCTGAACTTTTTCCAAATTTATGAGGGATAGGGCTATATATTTCTGCCTGCTATCACTACTGTTCAGAGGAGATGAAAAAAAAAAAACTTTTCTGAACAGTGACAATTTTAAAATTTCCTTAAATAAAAACGTTTTGATCAGCAAGGTTACTGAAGGGGGAAAGCCTCAATATTTTAAAATGCTCGAGCTGTAGAATATTTTTTTTTCTTTTTTTTTTTGGAGCAAATTTGTCGAATGCAAAGTTAAAATTTGTATTCAATTTAGTGATTATAAGAGATGCCTTAAGAAATTTATTTATAATTGTGATCTTCTATTAGGAAAAACTTTTCATTGTGTATGTCTGAAGAAAACTTATTGTGAGCATCACCATGAATGACTTTTCATAGTAAAGTATCGTTTTACATGCTCCATTTTGAGAGAACGCCTCAGAAAAAAAAAATAGGCAGGCGTTGCTTTCTAATGGCTAGTAACCTGAACTTTTTCGAAATTTATGAGGGATAGGGCTATATATTTCTGCCTGCTATCACTACTGTTCAGAGGAGATGAAAAAAAAAAACTTTTCTGAACAGTGACAATTTTAAAATTTCCTTAAATAAAAACGTTTTGTTCAGCAAGGTTACTGAAGGGGGAAAGCCTCAAGATTTTAAAATGCTCGAGCTGTAAACGATTTTTTTTTCTTTTTTTTTTCTTGGAGCAAATTTGTCGAATGCAAAGGTTAAATTTGTATTCAATTTAGTGATTATAAGAGATGCCTTAAGAAATTTATTAATAATTGTGATCTTCTATTAGGAAAAACTTTTCATTGTGTATGTCTGAAGAAAACTTATTGTGAGCATCACCATGAATGACTTTTCATAGTAAAGTATCGTTTTACATGCTCCATTTTGCGAGAACGCCTCAGAAAAAAAAATAGGCAGGCTTTGCTTTCTCCTGGCTAGTAACCTGAACTTTTTCCAAATTTATGAGGGATAGGGCTATATATTTCTGCCTGCTATCACTACTGTTCAGAGGAGATGAAAAAAAAAAAACTTTTCTGAACAGTGACAATTTTAAAATTTCCTTAAATAAAAACGTTTTGATCAGCAAGGTTACTGAAGGGGGAAAGCCTCAAGATTTTAAAATGCTCGAGCTGAAAAACGATTTTTTTTTCTTTTTTTTTTCTTGGAGCAAATTTGTCAAATGCAAAGTTAAAATTTGTATTCAATTTAGTGATTATAAGAGATGCCTTAAGAAAACTATTTATAATTGTGATCTTCTATTAGGAAAAACTTTTCATTGTGTATGTCTGAAGAAAACTTATTGTGATCATCACCATGAATGACTTTTTATAGTAAAATATCGTTTTACATGCTCCATTTTGAGAGAACGCCTCAGAAAAAAAAATAGGCAGGCGTTGCTTTCTCCTGGCTAGTAACCTGAACTTTTTCCAAATTTATGAGGGATAGGGCTATATATTTCTGCCTGCTATCACTACTGTTCAGAGGAGATGAAAAAAAAAAAACTTTTCTGAACAGTGACAATTTTAAAATTTCCTTAAATAAAAACGTTTTGATCAGCAAGGTTACTGAAGGGGGAAAGCCTCAAGATTTTAAAATGCTCGAGCTGTAAAGGATTTTTTTTTCTTTTTTTTTTTTGGAGCAAATTTGTCGAATGCAAAGTTAAAATTTGTATTCAATTTAGTGATTATAAGAGATTCCTTAAGATATTTATTTATAATTGTGATCTTCTATTAGGTAAAACATTTTCATTGTGTATGTCTGAAGTTAACTTATTGTGAGCATCACCATGAATGACTTTTCATAGTAAAGTATCGTTTTACATGCTCCATTTTGCGAGAACGCCTCAGAAAAAAAAATAGGCAGGCTTTGCTTTCTCCTGGCTAGTAACCTGAACTTTTTCCAAATTTATGAGGGATAGGGCTATATATTTCTGCCTGCTATCACTACTGTTCAGAGGAGATGAAAAAAAAAAACTTTTCTAAACAGTGACAATTTTAAATTTCCTTAAATAAAAACGTTTTGATCAGCAAGGTTACTGAAGGGGGAAAGCCTCAAGATTTTAAAATGCTCGAGCTGTAAACGATTTTTTTTTTCTTTTTTTTTTTTTTGGAGCAAATTTGTCGAATGCAAAGTTAAAATTTGTATTCAATTTAGTGATTATAAGAGATGCCTTAAGAAATTTATTTATAATTGTGATCTTCTATTAGGAAAAACATTTCATTGTGTATGTCTGAAGAAAACTTATTGTGAGCATGACTATGAATGACCTTTTCATAGTAAAGTATCGTTATACTTGCTCCATTCTGCAAGAACGCCTCAGAAAAAAAAAATAGGCAGGCGTTTGCGTTCTCCTGGCTAATAACCTGAACTTTTTCTTAATTTATGAGGGAGATATCTATATATTTTAGCCTGCTATCCCTACTGTTTAGAGGAGATGGAAAAAAAAACTTTTCTGAACAATGACAATTTTTCAATTTCCTTTTAAAAAAGTCTTGTGTAAGATAGTTTCCGATATTCTTAAAATATCTCCTACTTAAAATATCGTCACAAATCCGTAATGATCCAGGCTTTGCCAATTTCTAACTTTTTACTCACCCTAATTTCATATTACTAGAGTTCGCCCAAGAGTTTGACGGTAATAATTAAATTTAGCTTGGTAAACATTACACTATTTATATAATTATATAAGAATTGTGCATCAAATTTGGCGATTATATTATCGAGTAGCAAATGTATTTTTAGTCATCGTCACTGCAGGTACATTTGCTCTTATCAATGTAGCCTCTTGTAATTCTATCGATTTCGTACGAAGTTGAGTTTCCGCTGAAGAAAATTTAAGTGTTTGCTTTCACGCATTATTCTCGCTCTTTATCCTTTGTTTCAGAGATGCCTTCACTCAAACTATCATTATAATTGCTCTTATTATTACTTCTTAATGGCTACAAACTCTTTTTAACAATGAGTTTTATACTTATTACTTAATAATTTATTCAGTTTCTTGTCCGAAAACAAATCCACGTTCGCTCCGCGAATTTGTCAGCGCAGTATGTACGTCTGCTGTGCGTTTACAATACCAAATAAATATATTTTAACTTTTAAAAAAAAAACTCTTTTGTAAGGAAAAATTCTTTTTCCCACGCACCAAAAGTTTTACTTACGAACAGGGTTCGTGAATTTTTTAAATTTTTTAAAAAATCAAAATAATCGGGTTTTTTAATTTAAGTCGTTTTTTTTATTAAAATAAAAGACCTTAAATATTTTGGATATTCATTATGTTTTATTCATAGAAACAATTATGGCATGTTAATCAATATGCAAAATCACACTTTAAGCTATTTTCACAGCGAAAAATATTCTCTAATAATAATAATAATGATAAAATAACTTTAATACAAATGTATGACTCAAATGAAACTTAACCCCACCAGGAATAATAGCACGCTCATGATTACAGAGAAAATGAACAAATTTAATGTATTTTTTTTTTCTTGTTAAAATCTGAAAGAAGTAACCATTGTGTGTACTTAATTTTTACATCGAGTCATCATTAATCTTTTTACTTTAATCATTTTTTTATTTTATAAATGAAAAAGCCTAAAATATTTTTATCCATTTAGTAAAATCAAATGCTCACACCATTACTAAAAACTGAAACTTTTTGTTTTAATCGAATATTTTTATTGAAACTTCTATGATAAAAAATACTTAAGAAGGAAAAAACCTTAAGCTATTAGGGGACATGGCTGAAACTTTAAGGATACACATTCCAGATTCTAACAATTGTTGTTGCAAACACTATCATTCTGAAGTATTTATTGTGTGGCATTTATTAAGTGGATCTAAAATACTGTTTTTAAGATAAAAGCACAGAATGGTTCATGACTATTATAAATTCTAATTTGAATGATTGAATGAATGATGCTTTGCTGTTAAGATGCTTGAAGAAAAAGAGTAACATTGTAAAATTAAAAAAATACACAGTCCAGTCACATTAATGTGACCATCTGTCAAAAGCCAGAATAACCACCTTTCGCGGAGCGGACTGCTGCGAGACGTGCAGGAAGAGAGTCACTTAGGTTCCTGAAGGTGTTCACTGGGCTGTTGAGCCATACCGACTCTAATGCCGTGGCCAGCTGCGCTAGATTACGCGGTTGAGGATCCGTGGAGCGAACAACCCGATCAAGATGGTCCCACAGATTCTCGATTGGGTTTAAGTCAGGTGAGTTTGCTGGCCAGGGGAGGACGGTAAATTCATCCTGGTGCTCTTCGTACCACGCACGTACCCTGCCAGCTGTATGGGACTTCGCATTGTTCTGCTGGTAGATGCCATCATCCTGAGGAAAAACAATGCAGTAGTAGCGTATGTAGGGGTGGACATGGTCCGCAAGGACAGATGCGTACTTGTATTGATTCATCGTGCCTTCCACAATGATCAGTGAACCCAGAGAATGCCAGGAAAACATTCCCCAGACCATAATGCTCCCGCCTCCAGCTTGGACCGTTCCGGCAATGGTTGCAGGGTGTTTGCTTTCAGAGGTTTCACTCCTTATACGCCAACGTCCATCTGTCCGATGGAGCATAAAACGCGATTCATCGGAAAACGCTACCTGTCGCCACTCAGTGGACGTCCAGCTGCGGTACTGGCGTGCAAATTCTAGCCTTCGTCGTCGATGAACAGCAGTCAGCATAGGTGCACGAACCAGGCGTCTGCTTCGGAGGCCCAGACGCAGCAATGTTCGCTGAATAGTAGTATCGGGGGGGGGGGGAACACTTGTGGTAGCCCCTTGGTTCATTTTGGTGGTCAGCTGCTCAACGGTAGCCTGTCTATCTGCCCTAACGCATCTCCGCAACCGTCGTTCGCCTCTGTCATCTATGGCCCGTGGTGCACCACATTTGCCACGTCGCTGATTTTGGGCAGTCCCATTTTGCCATGCACGGTCCACTTTTACCACGACGGCACGCGAACAGTTCACAAACTCAGCCGTTTCGGAAATGCTTCCACCCTTGGCCCGAAAGCCAATGATCATGCCCTTTTGGACGTCGGATAAATCGCTTCGTTTCTGCATTACGCCAACGAATGAAATGTTTTCCGAAGCCCTCACATACCCTTTATATACGCTCAACTGCACTGTGCTGCCACCTGCCTTCTGTGATTGGTTATTTAACACTGACGTGGAAAGTACGTGGTAGTCACATTAATGTGACTGGACTGTGTAGTAATTAGTTCTAAACTTATGAAATATGTTATGCACACTGACAGATGGACCTAGGAAGTTTTGTTTGAAACAGTGGTTGTCATTGCAGCATATTTCATTTTACAACTTTCTAGCATTGTAAAATAAATGATTTTTTGAAGAAAAAAATCACTTGATTTAAATCAACGAAATCTGCTTAAGGGTTTTGTTCATATTTTGAAAAAGTTACACTGAAAGGTTCCTGTTATTTTGCGCTACATCAAGGCAGTAAACGGGTTCTTTTTTTTCATCAGGAAATCCGGTAATGTCCGATTTCTTGTTTTGATTACAGAAGTACATATTTAAAGGCTGTTTGTTCTCATTTCTGAGACACCTTAATGAAACGAGTAAAGAAAGAAGGTGGTACATTGCAAGAGTAAGTGATAATTTTGTCGTAAGCGCTTAGTAAAGTGAAAGTAGTAGGTACATGGGGTTGGAAAATAGTAATTACCCTCCGTAAAAAAAATATGTAGAAAAGGTCCGGAAAGATTTCTGGTTTCTAAAAATATCATATTTTTAAGAATGTTTGGTGTATCATTTGAGGAAAGATAGTCATTTATCTATTATACGAGAGTTAAACGGTCAAATTTAAATTTTTAGACGTTGCTTTCTATTGGATTTTTCAGGCTTTGAAATAAGTTGCTCTTGTTTTAAATTAAAAAATAGCATTTTTAAAAAAGTAATAAAAAACTATTGTTTAATTCATAAAAAATGAAGTGAAAAATTTAGTTATTAACATACATATAAATAGTACCAAAATTTCTTCAAGAAGAGATTTACGAATATTTGCTTTAAAAAAAAGGTCACGCTCTACTTTTTAATTTCTTTATTTCTGGATATTCGGTATAGTATCAGATTGTATCTTTCTTTAAAATTTAAAACTTTCGCGCACCGGTAGGAAAATCCAGTGATCAGTGGACGGAATATCATATATAGGGTCAGTTGGGGTAATTGTAAACGCTTTTTTAATGTTTTAACTTTTGATCCTTCCCTACCTCTTGAATGAATTCAGAGATAAAATTGTGAGCATTGTAGTCACTACTGTACTTCTTGTGAGTAAATGTGTGCAAAAATTTTGACTTTATGGCTATTTGTTAGTGAATTAGCTCGTGTTTACAATTACCCCAGTGTGTTGACAATTACCCCAGAGGTCTGGGGTAATTGTAAACAGTGATTTATTTTCGAAAAAAAGTTGATGCAAATGGAAAATTGCTTCATACACAGTCTGCTTGAAGTCTTAAGAAGTTCCTGAGCAATGGTTCTCAATCTGCGACCCACAGGCCGCATGTGGTCCGCTTAGTTATGTTATGAGTCGGATGAGATCATATAACGAGAAATATCTTGCAAAAAATCAAGTAATGCGACAAATTTATGTAACATTTGTCCCGCAGTGGATCAGTCGATTAATCTTGGATCCCACAGAACACCGAAAGTGAAGCACAACTGACCGTGGTCAACGCTTGCAAGGGAGACCACCTCCCGTAACTGATTACTCGGAGACCGAGTGCGCCAAAGGGCACTGTGCACGTAAAATACATCGTCGCTTCAAATGTCCACCAAGTTAGAAATAATACCAGCTAGGGGGCCAACCTAGGTGACGATCTCTCATCTGAGAACTGGTTTAAAATCATTAAGCCCCTTTGAGCCAAGTGTACTTCATTTTAGCGGATCTTACTAATAATCAGTAGGAGCTTCCTTAATTCATGGTCGCCCTGCAAGGGGGCTTGGATTTCCAAGTGGCATTAGCAGCAACAACAACAGCTATGTAAAATAGACTCAAAAGTGTAATTTACATCAAAATATAATACATATTGTCCCCCCAAAATATTGGAAATAGGATAAATTTAAGTGTTTACAATTACCCCGGAGTGCAAAATATATGGGGTAATTGTAAACACCTAACTTGCACATGAAAAATAACAGGGAGGATTAAATTCATAACTAAATGTTTTTAGCAGCATTCCATATGATAAATAAAAATGGTTGAAACCACTTACATCGCTTTTGTAGATGAGCTGGAGAGGAAAATGTAAGATCACTAAATTTTGTTAAACAACTTTTTTCACTGTGCCATTTTCAAACAATAGTGACGCCTCCATAGTTGTTTCGAAACTTACGAAACTGTTTCAATGTCTTCCCTATGCTGCCAATTTATCACTCACAAGCAGTTAAGTTTTCCAAACCACCACAAGTGTAGTTATGAAGCTTGTTTACAATTACCCCATGTTTACATTTACCCCAACTGACCCTACGTGCACTGGTAGGTCCAGCCGAAAACTGATTAGTGTGAAGAAGATTTTGCTTCAGTTTATCACTGTACATAACAAGTGCTGTAATCGTAGCAGAAAGTTTACAGTTAGATTACGGAGTTCTGACATTTGGAAGCGTCTGCGCATGGGCAGAAACGGACGAATCCATTCGAGTTTTAGGAAAGTTAAATTTGCAGGTGCGTTTATTACATCGGGTATCAAAATATTTGCATCTATGTCTGTAGAAAGCAACCATATTTTTGAACTGGGAAACAACATCCGTTCGGAAGTAATCAAGTATGCTAAACAAACTTCTAGGAGAACAGAATACGGCTCATTCCTTATACCAGCAGTTTCTCACTTGAACGTGATTCTTGGCACTTTGCCAGTCAGAGTTTTTTTTTTCCTGCGGCACAACTGTATGTGGTTTTTGTAATGTCCGTTGTCGGCTTTCCCTCACTCAGATTAATTATTCGGCACATGACGGATTTTTAAATATCGGAAACCTGGAACGAACAATGCACGAAAGATACAGTTATCCAAAATGTCAACTTTTATTTTCAAAATTTAATGAATTAGCATGTTTTTTAAATATATGTAAGTTGCTGTTTTAAATTTTCACATGTAATTCTCGATAAAAAAAACCGGAGCAGGGAGCACACATTTTCTTTCTCCGGTTCCGCAACAGTTTCGAGCAAAATCAGGTTGCTCCACTACTCCCGCTTCTGCTCTACGCTCCGCTCCGGATCCTTGACGATAACTGATAAAATACGTTGCGTAGTTAGACCACTTTATGCCGTTGTTTTACATAACTTTTTGATCTCAGTATGAATTTAATAAGTTTTTATATTACATACGCACTCTTACATTCCAAAAGAAAGAGAGAAAAGTAACTTAGATTTATTCCTTTTTCGCTTTTCCCCCTTTTTTTTTTTCAAAATTTAAATCCAGAAACAAATCTAACACATTTGGCAACTACGCATTTTGTGACTTGGCAGCTAAATCCAAGGGATTTTATTGACACGTTATTAACCCTTTGGGTACACTTGACGAGTGAGACTTCACCTGCTTACTTGGGAGAAGTCCTGCGACTCGTCCTCTGAATTTAAGAAGCAGGCGTTGATGTTTGTGGCAGCCTCGCCAAGGCCCGTGGTAACCTAGTGGTTAGAATGTCGAATTTCCAATCGGATACCCGCTGAAGACCCATCATGTACACTTGGGGATACGTGCATGTAAAATCCATAAACCCCACTACCTTGCCCCCAGGCCCGGGCATCCCAAAGGCCTAGTGCTGATAGGGAAGGCGAATGGAGGACAAAAGCCTAGTGGGTAGGACGTCGGGTGACTTTTTTTCATGTCTACATTTGATTGACACAAGTAAGCATTATTGTACTAAGTAAAATACTAATGCATTTGTTTTCTTGTTTACTTTTTCCGCTGCTGTGGAGCCACGCATCCGGTTGCTTCCTAGATGGACGTACCTGAAGTTGATTCCTAGGTGGACGTACCTGAAGTTGCTTTCTAGGTGGACGTACCTGAAGTTGCTTCCTAGGTGGACGTACCTGAAGTTGGTTCCTAGGTGGACGTACTTGAAGTTGGTTCCTAGGTGGACTTACCTCAAGTTGCGAGTTGTAGGAGATCAGAGCCAAGCTTCGTGCACTGCATGCTGAGCCGAACAAAAGTAATATTTCGTTCTCTATTTCTTAATGACCATTTATATCACTACTTACGAATCTTTTAAGATTTGAATTTTGTGATTATGAAAACATACTGCAGGCGGAAGTTGCAGTTAGAACTTTTCTATTATGGTATAAGAAAGTTGACTTTTAACGGTATAATTTTTACTTTTCTCTTGTACAGGGTGCGGCACGGGAAGTAGACATTTCTGGAACGTGTCATACTCGGCTTGTGAAGGAAGTTCCTTGGGGACATGGACATTTGGATTCGTTAATCGTCTGTCTCTCCTTTCTTCAAGACAAAAACCCAGACAGTACTGGGGCCGGAAAAGAGAAAAGTTATCTTTGATTTGCATACGAAATTGCAGGTTAGTGCTAATATCGCAACTTTCTTTTCCTCGAATATGCCCACACTCACAGAAATGCATGCTCAAATCTCACGAAACTTTCGTCGTATTTGACTAAATGGCTTCGAGAAAAATTCTCCGAGTAAACCTTTCGTCAAATTGGCAAACTTTATGTAGTAGCTCTTTAAGTCGTGATCGCGCGAGGAAAGAATCGTTGTAAATGACGAAATTTTCTTGACGATTGAAGAATTGTCGAAAATGAGGATTCTATTTCTGAGAATGCATTACCTTCTTTTGGCATTAAATAAAAAAATGTTCTAAAAATGCACGAGAAATGCATATAAATAGTGTGAAAATGATACATCGGTAGTAGCTTACCTAAATAAGTGGCAAGCTCTGTTGCCAGATCCGCTGGCTTCTTTTCCATTTAACCCTCACACCCTAATCCCCGTTTAAAGTTTAAAAAAGTCGTCTGAAAATTTCTTTTTACATCCCTAAAACTAGGAACATTTTACTCATAGATTTACAGATAATTTTACTAAACTTACTACATTTTCTAGTCAGAAGTTGCACCAATGTTAAGTTTAAAAATTTTTAACTAAGTATTTTTAAAACAATATCTTTAAAATTCAATTGGCTTAACTTGTAAAAATGGACGTAGTTTGACGATTTAAAATTTTTCAGTGGGGTTAAAAATTCTTAAGGGTTTGGTGCGATTGTCAATAAGTGTTTGAATGAACAAGGAGTAATGAATGCTTTTTCTGCAAACATAACTGAACATAAACTTACAAAAGTGCATTTTATTTGAAGAAAGTGCCATAAATATGGTTATTTGCTTTGTTTTCAACAAAGAAAATGTGAGTAAAATTATACATTTATTTGATATTTTATAAACGCTTTTGCTTTAGTTCAAATACTACAAACGTATTTGTCGTCATTTGCGTAACTTTAGAAGTGTAATAATCGAACTGATGGTTGTAGACAGCATTTAAATTTCTTTTATGTCAATGCAGTGCGTGAAAAAATACAAATAGAATATAAATTATCCACACAAATTGGAAAATTTAAATAAACCAGCGTGAGAAAACAAATTGTTGCCTAGTAATTGTGGGTCAGTCTGTGACCCGCGGGTCATAGGTTCACCATCACTGTATCAAAAGCTCATCAGGTGGTCTCTTATACAAAGTCCTTCGGAATCTCCGAGGCTTCTTTTACAATAGTCGTATTGCTCTTCGTTGTAAGATCCCGGATAGTCCGGCAACATCGGCCTACTGCATACTGTTCCGTTGTGGAACGTTTTTCTTCCTTCGGGAGCTGAAAGTCGACTGTTGTTGCTCGCTTGTCTCCTTTTCGGCTAGTCGCTGTTTCATGGATCCTTTCGTCCTCGTTTTCTGTAGGATGAGCCTTCTGAAAAATATTTCATTAGTAAATTTAGTTACATTTTCGGCAGAATTTGGTCACTCTTGATCGTTTAAATCTATCCATTCAGCCCTATCTCTATATAATCTTATTTTATGTGTTCGCCGTCTGAGCATCATCTGCTTTCTTTACCAATAAATTTCCTTTCTTCACTTCCTTAAGTACATAAGCTCCTTAGTATTTATCAGCGCACGTCCTAGCAAAATTTCTAGGACCTGAACTTAACAAATGAGTTTTCAGAAAAAAACTTTATCTCAAGGTTTAACTTCCATTGATTATCTTGTGAGATTATAATATTTCTCCTGGCATTTTTGTGACTTCTTCAACGTTTCTTTCGTTATTTTCTCAATACTTTCACTTAGTATTTCCAGTTTGTGCGGTTCCGCGAACCAAAGTCTTTTAACCCATTCGAGATCAATTGCACACCGTGTGTGCAATTGATTTCCGAGGCTATGATACAGCCTGAACACCATGTGTGCAATAACAGTAATGTGCAACTATCAATTATTCTGAGTAAACTAGTCGTCGAAATAAGATTTTTCCTGAACTAATGAAATCTGTAAAGTACAGGAAAATTGTACTGGAATGAAAATTGGGCGATTTCCATTGTAAACATTTTTTTTTATTAAAAATGCTTCGCTCCTAGGGACAGTGTTCTAAAAAAATTGTCGTCTCGAATGGGTTAAATGGAGTGATGGAGCTTACTTCCTGAAAACATTTCCGACGGAGTTTTTCCTTTGAGTCGTGCACAGCCGTTCTTAACACGTTCGCAGCTGACCACGCGTCAATTCTTACCACAGTGCCAATATTTCTTTAATTAACACTTCTTTAACTCATAAGATGTGGATTTATTTTTATTAATTTGTTTTAAGTTTTCTTCAACAAATTCTGGCAGTTTTTAATACTCATAAAATAAATATATCCTAACTAATCTTTTTTTGTTCTTCAATCAACTGTTCCCTCGAGCTCAATACAGTGACGTAAATATCGGCTATTGTATTTTTTGATTTTTAAACTCGGACATTTTTTAATGAGCAGTTCACGTCCACGTTTGCATCTGTGAGTTGAAAATGGTGCGAATATGCTGCCAAGTCGCTAGAATCGTCTTCTGCTTTACCCTCTTGTAATTTTTAAAATTAATTGTTAAAGCTATATCAACAAAATTTGGTTTTAAACCAAACCTTCGCATAAAATCCACACCTAAAATACAAGGTACTTGGGATTTTTTTGATAGTGAAAAACTTTCAAGTTGTTTTCACACCTATTGTTTCCACATTCAACGATATTTGTCCTTCGAGTTTACATGTGTTACTCAAGTAACAAAGCGACCAGGATGATTGGGTTTATCAGAAAAGGCTATTTCGAACATGTCTAGGAAGCTGTATTGCCATTACACAGAAGTTTAGTAAGACCTCGTTTGAAGTATGCTGTTCAGTTTTGGTCTCCATACTTAAAGAAGGATATTACCTTATTAGAAAGGGCTCAAAGGAAATCTAGTAGGTTGGTAAGTGGTCTTTCAGACTTAGATTATGAGGTTAGGCTTTAAAAGGCTCAATATTTATAGTCTTGAGCAAAAGAGTTAGAGGGGACATGAGTCAGTTGTTTAAAATCATTAAAACCTGAAATGTTGAGGGGCTACAGATATGTGCTGAAGGTAGGACCGGAAGTCATTGTTTTAAGCTTTTCAAATCTCAGGCTAATTTTGAAATTAATAAAAATGACTACTTCACAAGGTTTTTAGGCACTTGGAATAGTTTACCGGAAGTGACTGTTACTTGCAGAGGGGTGAAAACCTTTTTGAAGGCTCTTGATGTTTATTGGAGATTGTTAAATTCACTGGGTTCCTGTTACTGGTCGTCACTTTTGTATTTGTATTTAGTTCCTTTCTGAGAAACTTCCAATAATACCAATTTACGCAGCTTACACTTAAAATATTTATTGGCTATTTTCATCCGAAATAAATGATTTCTCTGCTCTAGTATCCGCCATACAATGTACAACTATCTTATTTAATTGCATGAAATTTCGGTAAATAAATTGATAAATAGGCCTTAGAACCACTGCATTTACTTTTAAACATTCCGTAGGATCAGTTTTATAACCGAACTCCGATTACGCTAACAAGTTTGCGTTTCTTCCGAATACGGAATACGCATGTGATTGTTCTTAACAGACGGTGTTTTTTTAGTATACCTCCCCTTAAGCGGTAATACCACACTGATAAGGAAACTATTCGCTTTCTTCTTGATTGACCTTGAAAGAATTCAAGTGTTTTCCCATATTCACCTTTTGCTTGATTTTGTTCACTTCAATATTTTCACTTATAAAACAATAATTTCTGTTGCGTTCTTTGAATGTAAACTCATTATTCCTACTATTTTTAGGACCAGGTTCGGAATTCTGTTGACCAGTTCTAGCAGAATTGCAATAGTACTCAGGGTCCTTTTCAAATCTCAATTGTTGGTTAAAAGTTTCTTTTCGCGATTCAAATTCACGGGTTACTTTCAAAAGTTCCACAGTTTCCGCGCTTTTTAACCTACTTTCCCGCAAAAGTAAAAAAATAATAATGAAGCATAAAAGAAGGCTTAAAAATGTCGTTAAAAATAAAGATAAGTCAAGAAAAAGTGAAGTCGTTAAATAAAGACGGAAAAATAAAAAAGTTGACAGTAGGGTTTTGAGATGGGGGGGGGGGGGGTGAATATGTGTGTCTCCAGGTCTCTCCCCCCCCCCCAATAACTTATGAAGGAAGTTGCCGATTCGAAGAAAAAATGTTTGTATTCGAAAGAGCTTTGGTGAAGACTTTTCATTTCCGTATTTTATTTTTTGATTTGAGCAAATTTTTGTTCAATTTTGAGTAGTTTAAAAAATCTTTTACATTTGCACCTATGGTCTAAACTGGAGCAAATGATGCAAACTCTCGACACAAGACCCAAGTTATTACGAGCAAGCTTATTGGAAGAAACTGTCGACGTGAAAAATTACTTTAAACAATTTTTGTACATTTTTGAACAGTTCAAAAAAAATTAAAAAAAATAACAGTGCCTACGAGGAAATTTCAGTCGCATATAAATCCTGATCTAACAGACTGATTTGCTTGGAACAAAATTTATCGGAAAGATGTCGATACGTAGAACATGTACAGATACGAAGTTCAGCCAGAACTAAACGAGTATATTTTCTTATGCAATTTTTTGATCGCGATTTTTAAGGATATTTTCGAATGAATAAATGATTAAATGAATGAGTGAAAGAATGAATGAATGAGTGAATAAATAATAAAATAAATGAGTAAATAAATAATAAAATAAGTGAGTGAATAAATGATAAAATAAATCAGTGAATAAATGAAGAAATAAAGAAATGAGTGAATAAATACATCAACGAGTGAATGAATAAATGAATAGATGAAAGAATGAATGAGTCAGTGAATGAATACGTATTCACCGTTGAAAAAGGTATATTTAAAGTAATTAAGAACTGAAACAAAATGAGAAAGACAGAGACAGATAGCTAGATTAATAAATTTGAAGTTGGGTATATAAGGGAAAGTAGGCTCATATAGTTCTGGACAGAACTTCTTGCTCTATCTACAAAATTTTCTAAACGGGGTTTTAGCCTTTGCGCTATTTATTTGTATTAGATATTTCTTTTTCAAGAATTTTCACTCCCAACAATTTTATGATCTTGATTTTTTTAAATATAAAGTTTTGGGAACTTTCACCGAAATTTTGCAGCTTACTATAAAGTTCCGCTTCCAGAGGACTTTTATTTATTTATATTCTGCGAACATTTCTAACAAGCCCTTTCGTAAAGAAACGTTAAGTTTCAACACCCGCTTAGGAAACTAATTTGTATCAGTTTTTAGCACAACCTAATGAAGCATTATCAAATAATCACAACAAAGAATATTTTCGAAACTAAACCATTCTTCCAACGCTTCTAAAAATTTATACTTTCTTTTCTGTAATACTTGTAAGGGATTATTTTTTGTTTCTTTTGAACTTTGTTGTAGGTTCTCGTGACTTGAGTGCAACGCACTAACTTTGTTTGTAATCTCATCTATGCTCATTTTAAAATTATGTATTGCAACTTTTTATACTTTATCACTTTTTAAACTTTCAATCCTTTATTAACACGTTGAGTGCCACGCGGTTTTATAGAGACTTCCCCGTCAGGCCGCGCGCAGGTATCGTAGTACAACAATGCGAAGCGCAATACTGGCAAATTAGAATTTACTCGATGGAAATTTTAAAACGTATTAGAGCTATTGTTTCTTAGCATAGTGGAAGGTATTTCTGTTCGAAATGGAATGCTTATATAAGCATTCATTCAACACGTTAGGCCCCTCGCCTGTTTTGTTTATAGTTTGGCCCGCTAGAGATAAGATTACATTGAACTCCACTTCGAATATGATAATGTCAGTATCTTCTTGTCAGTCACCGGTAATTGACGCGGCCTGAACGGAAAGGTCGGTGTAAGTCGCCGGTGACTGACGTGGCACTCAACGTGTTAAGGGGGAAATACGTGTAAAGGTCTCAAAAAATTAAATTTATTTTTCTTCATAAACCCATTCTACAACTATTCAATACCCTGCACATTTTAAAGCAAAATTCCAAGTCGTATAAAAGTTATAAGCATTTGAGCGAGCGCCCCTTTTCGAGCAGTTGAGCAGTCCCTAATGAATGACTTGAAGGGTATTAGAGAACGATAGCAGATGTCCTTTTATTTTTTTTAAAAATTGAGTTTTTTTGGGTAGAAATTTCAATAAGAATTAGTATCTAGTGATGGGCATAATCGAGTGATCATAATCGAGAACTCGATTATTTAGGATAACTCGAGAACTCGATTCAGACGACCATCTCGAGAACTCGATTGACCATCTCGAGAACTCGATTGAACATTTCGAGAACTCGATTTAACTTCTCGAGAACTCGAACATCTCGAGAACTCGCTTAAACATTTCGAGAACGCGGTTGAACATCTCAAGTACTCGGTTGAACACCTCGAGAACTCGGTTGGTTTACTTCTCGGAAGAAAGAATCGAATGAATGTCTCGAATGATTTTCTTTTCGGGAAATACATTTGAATGATTCGTAGTCACGTGATTGCGAAAATGTCTTTGTGTGTGATTAGGTAACAAAGGCGGATAGTTTCTTATTTAAGAGGAAGTCATTGCTGGAAACACATTTAAAGGACGGGAGTGCTGGGGAGAACAAACAAATGGATAAATAAATTAACGTATATCGTAAAGGGTAATTTCAAAAGCAACGTATTTTTTAATCGAAATGTTTATTTGATTCGCACCTCCCTCTTTATTATCTTCGCAGAATTGCCTTATATCTAGGTGTACTTACATAACGCTTTACATTGAAAAGTTTATGGAATTGAAGTGCTTGAGAAAAGGGGTTTCACGGGGGATTCTTTGAGGATAATTTTCTAAATTAAATTCTTCAAAATATATCTTTAAGATACCGCTGGTGACATTAGGAGAACGGGTTCGTACAATTTCTCCGAAAGTTTTAGAAATTTATACGCTAAAATCGCAGTTTTGTGTTGTATTTTACAGATGTTAGGAAAAAGAGACCTCCCAAGAACGCTTCTTTAGGCTATTTTTCCTGGGGAAAGGAGGGGGAGGGGCCTCTCCTTAAAAATGTCTAGAATTAAATGTATAAAAAATAGAAATTGAGACTATTTTTATCATGTTAACGAAAAGAAAAGTGACGGAAATGTTTCGAAATTAAAATCCTGAAACACAATTTTGGGTGGTGCTATTAGTGTTAAGGGGGGGGGGGATTTTTACGGGGAATTACTTTGAAATTGAAGAACGAGAATCTTAGTTTTAAACTCTTTGGTAGCATTAGGGGGAGATGGCACATTTCTAGAATAGTTTTGAAATTTAAGTGATAAATTCGCAGCTTAATGCTGCATTTATAGAGCTGTTTGGAAAAGCTGGTATTCGGGATTATCTCCGGAAATGTGCGTTATTTTAGTATATTTTTGGTGATGGGAAGGGGTGGAGGAGGGTAGGAGACTTCTCCCGGAAATTGCAGAAAACGGAATGGTAAGTTGTTTTTGATGACGTTAGGAAAACGGGAGGAAGGAGGGGGTTTCCCAAAATTTTTCGAAATTTAAGTTTTACAAGCGCATTTATAGGTTATAGTTAGTGTGTCATCAGGGGTAAGAGCATAAGCAGAGGGGGGTTTGGTTGCTCTTCCACTGAAAAGTTTTTTAAATTGACATTCTAAAATCGGGGTTTCAAGGCACCGTTCATTAATGATGTCACACTTTTTCAATATATTTGACCCCCTCCCGTCCTTTTTCCCTAAGTGTCACACTTCAACATACCCCCTACCCCTTTGTCACGTCTCACGATACATTAAATTAGCATGAGATAAGTTTAATTTGCTGATTTTAAATGTTTTTATAGAAATCAAAATGTGCGATGTCAAACTTCTTGATACCCCCTCCTCTCCCCTCGTCACGAACTGTCCCACTTTCTTGAACCCCCCCTCCCCCCTCGAAGCTTGACATTATTTATGAATGACTCCTAAGCTGTATTGCGAAATGTTAGGGCAACGGTAGGGGTTTGGAAGGATTCGCCGGTTCTTTTATTGAGTAGGGAAAAAGTTGGGAATTCTTAGCTGCCAACAGGATGTGTGTCATATATTGTGTTACAATAACAAGTTCCCCTCCTCAGTTCCAAAGCAACGACTACAACTCTTGAATACGTTACCACTTTGACCGGAATCGGACCAGAGCTTTATTAGCTTTCCTTATCAGGAGTACAATTTTGAACTTTTTCAGTAGGACGCAAGGGGTATATTCTGAATTTTATTACATAAAAAAAAACATGCATTGATAAAAATACACTATATTTCTCGAAGCCAGGGAAAGGCAATTGACCATTCCTGACCCCCCCCCCCCCTAAATGACAGTACTGCTCCCCAAAAAATTCTACCAAAAGGGGAATTGCTAAATTTTTAGCTTGTTATTCATATAATCTCTAATTCCAGACCTCTGTAATTCCATTTTTTGATCCGACCCCCTGTATTCGCCCTTGAACCATTGTTCAGAAGAGCAGACTTTCACAGTAGTTTAATATATTTATATATATAACTATTATATTATAAACAAAATATGTTTAATGTCTTATTTATTTAATCTATTAGTTTTATTTTACATGTAGTTTTGTGAAAAAACTAAGAAACGTGATACAGTTCATTATTACTGAAGTCTTTAATGTGTAAAATAATATCATTGAATACATATATTATCTGTGCTAAATATGCAACTAAACGACATGAGAAAATTACCTAGGCTTAAATTTGATCTACATAGAAAATTTAAAAAAAGAAGTTATTTACATGTATCCCCTATTGTTCGTATGACAATAAACAAAAAATTTGAAGCTGTTCTGATCATTTAAAATTAGAATATCATTAAACATGGCATCTTTCTTCATTAAAACTAGTTTTAAGTGAACAGCAACGTAAAACGAAAGGTGATTTTTCCAAAAGAGTTTTTTCAAAATAAATTGTCTATAAATAACTAAATTTACTATCACTTAATTATTTAGTTAAATAAATAAAGATGATTTCTGTTAAAGTTATTCCCCGCACGGAGCAGAGCTGGAGCAGCGTTGGAGCAAGTATTTAACAGTCGGAGAGGAGCAACTTAAAAATTCTGTTGCTCCAGTTCCCTAACACGAAAATACTTGCACCTACGGAGAAATACATTATATTAAGGTTTGGGAGGGGGTGGAAATTTTTCCCTTCTGACTCACTAAATGACGTCCTTGTTAGAGATTCATTCCATTCCTAAAATCGCTCGAGAACTCGAAATAATCGCTCGAGAAGTAAATCACTCGAGAACTCGAAACGATCGTTCGAGAACTCGAAATGATCATTCGAGAACTCGCGAACTCGAAAGGATCACTCGAGAACTCGAGATAATCACTCGATTATCAAAACCACTCGCGCGAGTACTAATCACTCGATTATTGAAAACTCTCGATTATGCCCATCTTTATTAGTATCTATAAGTATTAAGAAAATTGATTGATTGATTTACTTCCGGCTTAAATTTACTTTCAATACCACTCTTTTTTTCAAACGCGTTTTTCTCGAAACTACTTTTATCGAATTTGCGTACACTCTAGCTCGCAGAGTTTTGGATCAATCCTTATCAAATTTAGTACACATTTTCTTTATATATATATACGGTCTAGTTGAACTAGAATCATAAACATATCTTTAATTTTACTTTTTCTATTGTAAAAAAAAGAACAAAAATAAAATAAATAAACGACTAAAAATCGTACTTAATTTTCCCATTCTAGAAAAAAATAGAAAGTTTCAATTTTTTGTGATGATTTTAGTTAAACTAGAAGATTCTTATAAAAAAAAGTAGATAAAAAAAAAATGATTTCAGATAAATATTGTGACCTCCAGGATGTACGCAAACAGGCGACCCGGGTGGCAACTTACAGTGTGCCGCAGTTAATATCTCCGGGATTTTTCTAGAGAAATGTTTGAACATTTCAGTAAAAAGTTACAATGCACCATAATTAGTTTGTTCACAGAGGAACAAATACTTTAGCCTTGACTAACTTATCTTAATTTCCAAATAACACTTACTTTTTGTTCGGGCACCACTTGTGAAGTTCTCTGTCTTTATACTCCAAAGAACAGCACGCCTTTTTAAAATCAACACAGTTTATTTACAGCTTCATTACAAGAAACTGGGCGACAAGGGAGGGGTTGAAACACGACTAGACAACACACCGCTTTCACACGCATCTATAAGTGTCAAAAACGCGTGCTCCAATCTCACGAAACTTTCGTCGTGTTTGACGAAAGGGCTTCGTGAAACATGCTCCGAGTGAAACTTTCGTCGAATTCACGAAGCTTGTGAAGGAACTTTTACAAGTCACGTGATCGCGCGAGGAAGCAATCGTTGTAAATGACGAAATTTTCTTGAAGATTGACGAATCGTCGAAAGCGAATGTTCTAATTCTGAGAGTGTATAACTGTGAAATCTCCGTGGTCGGAATGTACACGTATGAAATCGTGGGTTGATTTTTTTTTTGACAGAAGTGGGGTCGCGACGTGAAAAAGGTTGGGAACCACGCTTCTGAGGTCTCTGTCTATTATAGATATCACATCAATATATACCTCTGAAGTCTTATCTTCGATTTTTTTCCGAATCAGGTACAAAATTGGGATTTGCAAGGTTGTCATAGAAATCTAGACCAGTGCTTTCCAAACTTTCGACATCTGTGTACCTCTTGCTGTAATTTTTGTAAAGTTGAGTACCCCTCGTCAAAAACATAAGTAAATAAATAGTAATAAAATTTACCTATATGTATATACATTAAATAGGTATAGTTTAATAAAAATCAAAATGGCACTTTACCGCTTTCTATCCCATAAACAAAATAAAAATGAACGGAAAATAAAATTCGTCCATAATAAAATATAAGCAAGCAAATAAATTTCGTATCATGCATGAACTTTGTTATAATCATGAAAAAAATTATATTTTTCAGGGCTTTCTTTGTTAAAACTGGATACACATGTTCAATTTGCTACCAGAATGATGCTAAAGTCACATGTCTTATGCTTATTTTTCAAGAAAACGCCTGAAACTGATTCAAGCTCTTCTTCGTCCCACATATGATGAACTTTCTGACATGGTTATTTTATTGTTGTAAAAATGGATACTTTAGCCATTCAATATTTTTTTTTTTTTTTTGAATCAGGAAAATAGTTTTTCAGGCCTCATTGATAAATTCTAAACGCATTTTATACATTGCTGAGGATAGGCATCTATTTTACGCGCAGAACTTGTTATAGACTCAGAAGCGAGTAAAATGTAACCAACTATATTTTCCTTTAAATTATTTTTTTTATATGGCAGCTTTTACTTTATCTCGAATATCAAACAATGAAATCTATTAGCAATTGTAATGATGAGGGCAATTTAAAGCAGATATGTTTCCCCGACGTTCTTAGGCTGGTGCGCTGGGTACCCTACCAAGCTTTTCCTGTTCCACCGGGGGTACACTTGGGAAACACTGATCAAGACCGTCTTTACTATCTGCATCCTCAATTGACAAGATGTGGTGTTACCAGAGATCTTGTTACCTACTTTTTAACATTTTTATTACACATTTCAGTACGTTTCCATCTTTTGTAAATAACACAATATCATCTACATAAACATCCAAAACTAAATTATTATTAAATTTATATAAACAGTTACACCATTTTAACTTATGAAAACCTATGTTATGCAATATAAAATACTATCCACTTCGATAACACAATTCCATTCCCTTCCACTTCGCTTCAAACCATACATTGCTTTACCTAACAACCAATATTTATTTTCAGCACTACTGACAACACATCCTGGTGGTGACTTCATATACAGTTTCTTTTAAAGAACCATATAGGTAAGTTGATTTAACATCTAATTGTACGTGATACCAATTTAACATAGACACCAATAAAATAAACATTAATTTAACAATCGAAATATTTACCAGTAGGGGAAAATGTGTCCTTAAAATCAACAAAAGTTCTGGGAATATAGGGTCAGTTGGGGTAATTGTAAACACGGGGTAATTGTAAACAAGCTTCATAACTACACTTGTGGCGATTTTGAAAACTTAACTGCGGGTGAGTGATGAACTGCAAACATGAGGAAGACGTTGAAAAAGTTTCGCATGTTTTGAAACAGTTGTGGAAGCGTTACCATTGTTTGAAAATGACATGGTGAAAAAAGTTGTTTTACAAAATTTAGTGATCTTGCATTTTCCTCTCCAGCTCATCTACAAAAGCGATGTGAGCGGCTTCAACCATTTTTATTTGTCTAACGCAGGGGTCTCCAAACTACGGCCCGCGGGCCACATCCGGCCCGCGGACAGATTTTGTCCGGCCCGCGGAGAGCTAGCTAATGGCATCTGGCAAAAAAGTAATCATATTTTACACCACTAGTGGACTGATTCAACTTTTTACCACCGGCAACAATTAATGATAATATGGTTTTGGCCCTTGGAATTTACTGGAGTAATCAATATGGCCCTAAGGCTGGAAAGTTTGGAGACCCCTGGTCTAACGGAATGCTGCTAAAAACATTTAGTTATGAACTTAATCCTCCCTGTTATTTTTCATGTACAAGTTAGGTGTTTACAATTACCCCAGAAATTTCGTATTCTGGGGTAATTGTAAACACTTAAATTTATCCTATTTCTAATATTTTGGTGGTACAATAAGTATTATATTTTGATGTAAATTACACTTTTGTGTCTATTTTACATAACTGTTGTTGTTGTTGTTGCTAATGCCACTTGGAAATCCCTTCCTTGGTCGCCCTTGCAGGGCGACCATGAATTAAGGAAGATCCTACTGATTATTAATGAGCTCCGCTAGAATGAAGTCACTTGGCTCAGAGGGGCTTAATGATTTTGAACCAGCTCCCAGATGAGAGATCGTCGCCTAGGTTGGTCCCTCATAGGAAATTATTTCTAACTTGGTGGATATTTGAAGAGACGAAGTATTTTACATGCACAGATCCCTTTAGCGCACTCGGTCTCAGAGTCACCCTCGCAAGCTTTGACCACGGCCAGTTGTGCTTCACCTTCAGTGTGCTGTGCGATCCTAGCTTAACCGACTGATCCACTGCGGGTCACATTTTACATAAATTTGTCGCATTACTTGATTTTTTACAAGATATTTCTCGTTAAATGATCTCAACCGACTCATAACATAAATCAGCGGACCACACGCGGCCTGTTGGCCGCAGGTGGAGAACCACTGTTCCGCAACTTTTCAAGCCTTCAAGCAGACTGTGTATGAAACAATTTTCCATTTGCATCAACCTTATTCGAAAATAAATCACTGTTTACAATTACCCCAGATCTTTGGGCTAATTGGGCTAGTTTTCTATTAATTGGAATTTGGATATAGCTTGGGGTCATAAAATGACCCCCGCGCGTTCTCTCATGTTAAGTAATAAAAAAAATATTTAAGTTGTATTTCTTATTTCAAGTCTTTTATTCATTTTGCTAACACTATTATTTTTTTTTTAATTTCAATTAGACCAAATAAGACAGCATTAAGTAGTTCCACAACTCACCTAGGGGATCTGTGTATTACCAATATTTATGCCCTCTTTTCTCTTAGACAGCTAAGTGGTGGGTCCCAAGATTGCAAATTTTTGTTAGATGGGTCGGAGACCAGTGAAATTTGGGAACCACTTTTGGTCTACAGAACTTAATTTTTACTTCTTTTATTTTTTTGTCTTCGTCGTTGCTTAAGGTATCACCTGGAAGTTCGTGATTAAGATCCAGCGTAGCATTCCTAAAACTGTTTGGGTCAACTGATGTTTTGTTAAAACTCAATTTGCTATAATTATAGCCATTATTATTCCCAAATAACGCATCTACACCGTTTCTAGTTTGATCTACACGAACATGCACAACAATTTCTACAACTCGTCTTTCCTTTGGAACGTATAATCCGCTGGTTTTAATAGCATACGCAACTATAAAATGCCTATTAGAGCTTTAGGATGTAATTTATTTTGTTAAACTTCAGGGACATGAGCAGATGATATAGAATTAAAAATTCTTAAATGTTTTACCGAAGGTTTAATTCCTGTCCACACTTTTTCCATTTTTGGACCTTCAGCTCTATTTTTGCGTGAATGAACGCTTTTAGGGGTCGTTCATAAATTATGTCACGCTTCGAGGGGGGGAGGGGGGTTCTAGAAATTGTGACAGTTTGTGACAAGGGGGAGGGAGGGGAGGGGGTATTAGGAAGTGTGACATCACCCATTTTGGTTGAAGTAAAAGTATTTAACATCAGCAAATTATTATTTTTTTTTTTTCATTTTAAAATTTGCTTTGTATTTTTATTGATTTTATATCGATAACATCGATGCTGATTAAGGTTTAAATTATCTTCTAGATAGAGGTTAAAAGGAAATCTTGGGTGTTTAGATTTTTAAGACAAAGTAGCGCGTTTCATTTTTACTGCCTTCGAACAATCTTAAGAGAAAAAAATATCGACATAAAGCAGCTGAACCCAAAAAAAGCATCATCTCAACTTTGGTTTCCTTCCATAACTATTTTGATAAAATCCACACGTATGAGCAAAAGTATTGAGACAGTACGATACCACCTAATTCTGTTTTTGCACGAACATTTTTACACGAATTGACTCAATACCAATTTAAAGTAAATAGTATTATTTCATTCATTTTTTAAGCAAGTCGTTTTGATGTAACGCAAGCGGTCGAATTCAATTTCAAACTTTTCTTTTGCCTAAATCCTAAGACAAAAATAAAATATTTATGACGTAGTAGACATACTTGCTTTTTTTTCTTTGTGCATTACAACTACTCCACTCGACGAGGTTGCGTAATAGTTAAAGCCCCGATTAGATATTTAGTGCTGGAGCCAAAAAACACAAGGATTATTCTGCAATTCTTTTAAATGAGCTGTCATCACTTGGAAACTGTTTACTGATGCCTGTTTTCTAAATGGATTTATTTAGGTATCAAAGTGTGCGAAGGAGGAGGTTTATATTCGGCTATCACCCCCTCCCCCCTCTCTTGGGAGCTGGCTCCTTACTCTTTTGCCTGTCGCCTAGATTTTTAGAGAATGTTTTCAATCCATTGTTTTCAATTCTTCTTTTGTATTAATAATTTTTTTACTATTATATTCTATGCTAATTGTTTTTATTTTAAACCTTAATTTTATTTTACACAAATTAAATAGACAAATACTTATTATTCTTAGGCTCATAAATGTCATAAAAGTTCAAAAATAAAATTGTAAATGTGATCCATAACGTAGTGTTTTGTTTCTAAACTGCAAGGGTATATGCTTACGTAATATAGCGTGACATGTGACAAAAGGGGGGAGGGGGGTATGCTGAAGTGTGACACTTTGTGACAAAGGGGGGGAGAGGGGTATGCTGAAGTGTGACACTTTGTGACAAAGGGGGGAGAGGGGTATGCTGAAGTGTGACACTTTGTGACAAAGGGGGGGAGGGGGGTCAAATATATTGAAAAAAAGTGTGACATCATTTATGAACGACCCTTTAGGGGCTTCCCGTAAAATTCGGGTTTTCACCCATATCCTGATCTGTTCCCACACACTTAAATTTTTTCCCACTTTGCCTTTCAACGTTTATTAAATACTTGTTACAAAAACATTCGAAAACTTCAGTTTTATCTTTTATAATATGAACTTCAGTTTTCCGTTATTGGCAAAAAATATCTACCCTCTGCTAAGGAACTATAAAGATATCAAATCAATAAATACCTCCTCAGGAGTTTGTTTTGTCATGCGTTTGTACAATTATCCTCTTTTGAACGATATTCTTTTAGATTTTGCTGCTACACAAGTTTCACCGATTTTGTTTGCGTTAATATTGCGTTTAGATTTTCAATTCTTTTAACGCAATTATTTTTACTAATTTTTGCAATCAAAGGTAAGTTATGACAAATCGAAGATGAATAATTTCTTAATCTAACTGGTTGAAAAAGCATAATTTTTACATTTTGAAACATAACTTTCAACGAAAATTACACGGGGTACTATAAATGAGTATCTTTTAATAAACAACCCTTTTTATAATGTTGCCAGACGGCACGACAGCATCGTGGTAAGGCGCGGAGCTCGTACGTCACCAGTCAGAGGATTGATCCTGGCCGTGTCGGTGGATTTTCAAGACGCAGAAAATCATCTGCGCCCATGTCGTATGATTTTGCTGCATGTAAAAGATCCCTTGAGTAGGCATTTGGCTTTTAGGCTCTCGACAAAATTAAATTTTAGTGCAATTTTTCATCAACAGAGTCCGGTTGCTCGCCCTTTTAGGTTTAGAAACCAGAAGTCAAAATTCTCATGCGGCGATGATACCACACTCATTGTGGTGCCACTGTAAGAGAGGGTTCTAATCTCTCGGGAACGCACTAGGTCTGCAATAGGCAGAAGCCAATAGCAGCCCATTAGAAAAAAAAATAATAATGTCGCCATTCAGCTTTGTTTATCTGAAATATCAATATTAGTCCCCCCCCCCCAATTCAATTTCTTCTTATATTAAGTGCATAAAGTACATTTTTGAATTTAAGTTCCATAATTACCTTTTATATCCGGAATGACAAAGTCAAAGTCTTCCGAAACCTAAAATTTCAGATGAACTGCCCTTAGCTCCATAAACACTTTTTGATGAGTAACTCCTCTAAAGGTTGAGAGAAGTCCCTTAAAGGTTGAGAGAAGTCCCTTAGAAGTTGAGAGAAGTCCCTTAGAAGTTGAGAGAAGTAAAACGAGAAGTAGCTGACGAGTCCCAAGACAAATTCTACTTCCTTTCAGAAGATACTGATAACACGTAGTCAGGCGACCTTGAATTTTAACAGTACAGTGCTTGCTTTCTCCCGCGAAGATGCGTTTTCTTGAAACATTTTAACTCCGAGTGTCCTGATGTTCTGCAAAAATTGCAAATCAGATTCGGCCCCATACGATTAGGCCGTGAAGATTCCAAATTGGGTTACAGGTCGCTTCCACTGCATGTAAGATATGGATTTTTCTTATTTCTTAAATTCTTCTTTAAATTCGCTGTTTTCGTGATAAAAGCTAGGACATTCGTCTATAATATCCCTTCTTTCATCTTTTATTTTCAAAAAAAATTCTCCCACATTCATTGATTAATTGTTTCGAAACATTTTACGAGGTAAAATTTTAAGTTGCACATAAAGGAATATAAAAAAAAAAAAACGAGTGTAAACTGCAGCCTTAATTAAAAACAAACCAACAGTTTGGGCAAATAAATCTGGCATCTTTAATCTGTATCTTTTTTCCTTCAATTCTCTCTCAGGAATAACCTAATAGTTTCTTCTTCCCGATTTAACTTCATTCCAATTCATCAACAAATCCTTTTAAATTTGGACTGAACTTCGTGACTTCGGTTCGAAATTCGACTTGAAAATTTCCCATGCTTCAGTATCCGATTTCAATTTGAGATGTATGAATTTAAAAATTTTCCTTCAACGGATTTAAATATAGTAGAGCAAGATTTGCGTTTACGCCATTCGAAGTATTTTTTTTATTACGTTCCGAAGGGCCCTTTCATCTACTTTACTCTGTACAATTGTAATTTACTCTGTACAATAATTGAATTAGATTATCGTATTCTTCCGGCAACCGGCGTATTAAGGCTACGGTTTACACTTAAAATGTCGAAAATTGGCCAAAATATCGGATTGGTGTATTAAGTATGCCTACACTGTATTAATGAATATTAGATATCAAATTTAAATTTATAATACTAAACTTTTTAACACATTATGAGCAGCAGACTGCAAGGGAATCCCTCTTTTCATTCACGTTAATAAAGTAAATAATTTCATCAATTATGAAAAACGACTCAGCATAAATTTTGTAAACGGTTCAAAAGGTTTCTTTGCTTGATAACTGAAGGGGTAAGTTAACACATTATGAGCGAGAGCGGATATTTGTACCTGTTTCGTGCATTGCGGTGTAAAAGCGGGGGCTGGTATTTGCATCCGTTTAAAATCACCACTTTTAAGTCATACAAGGGAAAAATAACGTTTCATAACAGTAATAGAAATATAATTTCACGTTAATTTAAAGCACAAATGAGCATTAAAACGCAGACATATGTTTCGGGATTGCTTGGAATCCCTTTTTCAATGCGACAGGAAGCTTCTAGATGCAAAACATCCAAATGAAGCAGACAAAACAACAAAAACAGAGTTTATATAGCCTAAGAATTAAATGTAAACCAATGAGAATGAGGGCAGTGTAAAGTGGAAGTGGAAGTAGCAGGGAAAGCACCAATAAGAGGGCAACAAACGAATCCAGTTGAAAGTTAGGAAGTAAAAAGGAATATCAATAAAAACAAAGCAAAAAAGACGACAACATGCATAAAAATAAAATACAAAGAATAAAATGGAAATAAAATAAGTACAGAAAATACCAAAACAAAAAGCAAACCAAAGTACACATGCAAAGGAGAGGGAGGGGGGGGGCGGAGAAAAATAATAGAAGTTTGTTGCCCTCTTATTGGTGCTTTCCCTGCTACTTCTACTTCCACTTCACACTGCCTTCATTCTCATTGGTTTACAGTTAATTCTTAGGCTATATAAGCTTTGTTTTTGTTGTTTTGTCTGCTTCATTTGGATGTTTTGCATCTAGAAGCTCCCTGTCGCATTGGAAAAGGGATTCCAAGCAATCCCGAAACATATGTCTGCGTTTTAATGCTCATTTGTGCTTTAAATTAACGTGAAATTATATTTCTATTACTGTTTACTTGCACAAAGTTAAATTATTATTAACGTTTCATAAATTGTATGAATTGGTGTATTTTTAAAGAACATTTTCTAACTTAGCCCGCTACTCAGCAGACACAGCGCTACGTCGCCCGCTCATAATGTGTTAATATATAAGTACTTTTATGCTCCTGAGACCTGGCTTCCGATAAAATGGTTGTTTTGATTTTTCTCCCTGTTGTGACAGATTTTATTTTATCAAGCAAGACCTGGACTGGAATTATAAAGAAGGAATAAGAAATCACTTTTTAACTTCGAGAATTCGGAAACGGTAGTTTATTTGTTTACAATATGGCAAGGAACACGAGTCAAGTTAGAATTCGGCGCTCTCGCGGTTGTTTTGATTTTTACATTATTTTTTTCTCGTTTAATATTGTTCTAGGATTTTTATACAAGTTAGATCTCTTTTCTTGTATTATTAGTAATGAATATTTTTTTTGTTAATTTATTGTTGAGTAAGCATCGCATAGTTTTACTGTAGTTATGACCTCAACATACATTCAAATGGATGTGGCCCCCGGAAAAATTTAAAAATTCAAGTTTATTAATTTTTTGAGAAACATCACTTTTAATGCCCAATTGTTCAGAAAAACTAATAGTTGAGATAATATGTGTATTTTATTTTGCTCGGATCGCAGGAGCTTATATAGTTACACCCTTTTAAAATGAAAATGTATTTTTCATCAAAATCAGAAATTTGCCTCAAACAGAAATTCAAAACGTTCCATGCGCCGCAATTTTTATGCTATTACTCCCAAACTTTCCAAAGGTATTCTTATATTACATACTTATAGTTGAATGTATGAAATGTAGCAGTAATAATTATTTGAAAAAAGATATTTGATTTATTTTTTGAAAAAGTCGCTGAATTTTCAGAAAATTTCATATTAAAGTACATTTTTGCCTTTATTTTGAAAATTATCATATAAAGTGTTTTACTTTATCCATTCATTTATAAAAGGATATCGAATGATTTACATTCAGGAAAACTTTTTAATGCTTTTTTAAAATATCGGCACGTGGAACGTTTTTAAAAAGTTCAAAATTTTTTTTTTAATTTTAAATTCTTTAAAACTACCCATTTTTTTACTCCAAATTTTTCGTGGGGTACTTTTTCTAACGTAAGTACGAACTGACAAAATTTTAAGTTGCACATAAAGGAATATGAAAAAAAATGAGTGTAAACTGCAGCCTTAATTAAAAACAAACGAACAGTTTGGGTAAATAAATCTATCATCTTTAATCTGTATCTTTTTTCCTTCAATTCTCTCTCAGGAATAACTCAATAGTTTCTTCTTCCGGATTTAACTTCATTCCAATTCATCAACAAATCCTCTTAAATTTGGACTGAACTTCGTGACTTCGGTTCGAAATTCGACTTGAAAATTTCCCATGCTTCAGTATCCGATTTCAATTTGAGATGTATGAATTTAAAAATTTTCTTTCAACGGATTTAAATATAGTAGAGCAACATTTGCGTTTACGCCATTCGAAGTATTTTTTTTTTATTACGTTCCGAAGGGCCCTTTCATCTCATTTCAGTTCCGATTTTGTATTAAAATCCGAGCAACTTCTATCAATCAAAAGGCACTTTATATCAGGTTTCTAGGATGCATATACTTAGTCCGATAATTTCGGAAAGGTGTAAGACAACCATTGCTGTTTTATACTTTCAACAGTTCAAGAAATACTGTATTACAGCTTTTGAACAGTCCATATATATATATTAAACCTCACTACTTTGCAATTTGCATGGCCAATGTTAAGAATATTTAGCAGAGTTTTACCGTGTAAGCTCAAGGCTTGAGCTAGACAACAGCTTCAAAATAATAAATTTTTATTCATTCAACTGCCGTCGACAGGTTGGCGTAGTGGTACGGAACAGGCCCAAGATCGCAGGTTCATTCATACCTGGCCCAAGTCTGGGGATTTTCAAGATACAGAACATGGTCTGCGCCCATGTCGTATGATTATGCGGCTGGTTAAAGATCCCTTGTGTATCCGTTTGGCATGGATAATCTCTGCTGAATTAAATTCCTAGTGCTGTTTGCATCAACAAGAGCTCAAGTGCCGCCATCTCGGGGAAACTGAGCGTCAAAAAATACGGCAATGATACCCCACTCATTATGGTGCCGCTGAAAGAGTTTGCACCAATCTCTGGGGACGCACTAGGTCTGCAATAGTTGAGGACCAATACTACAGCCCCATTAGAAAATAAAAGAAATCATTCAACTCCCGAAGGGTAAAATAGCATAAAACAGTCCTTCACAAACACAGAGCTTCTGCTGGATACGACATTTAAATATTTCAATCATATATCTTATAACCGGATGATCAGGTTCTTTCATTCTTATGCACACAACTGTTTGAAAAAATCGCATCTGATTTACAGTTCACTGTTAAATATATTTTAGACAAAAACAATATATAAAGTTCAACACAGATTACCACACCTCCCGCTCGCTAGTCACCCCCCTACAACTGAAATTGCCAAAAAAATCTTTACTTAACCTATTCCTTTTCTGAAGAAAAAAAAACTCTATCAATTTTTACCAGTTTTTCCGAAAAAGGGGGTTAATCTTCAAGGGGGTTAATCAACATTCGTTTTAGAACTTCGAATTTAAAATCATGTCAAATGTGCCTTCACCTTTATATTGGCTAAACCTACATCAATCCACTACATAACAGCTTAGGGGCCGTTCATAAATGACGTCACGCTTTTTTTTCCATATATTTGACCCCCCTGCCCCCTTTGTCACGCGTCACGCTATGTTGCATAATGCATGATGTCACACTTCTTGCTACCCCCTCCCCTTGTCACACTTCGTCACAATTTCACGAACCCCCCTCCCCCTCGAAGTGTGACATCATTTATGAATGATCCCTTAGGGGCCGTTCATGAATGACGTCACGCTTTTTTTTCCATATATTTGACCCCCCTGCCCCCTTTGCCACGCGTCACGCTATGTTGCATAATGCATGATGTCACACCTCTTATTACCCCCTCCCCTTGTCACACTTCGTCACAATTTCACGAACGCCCCTCCCTCTCGAAGTGTGACATCATTTATGAATGTTCCCTTATTCACCCCCCTAAATGTGATCGAATTTTCGGTTATCAGACCTGAATCGATTGTAACCAGAGAAGTTAAACGTGAAATAAATAAAAATAGATTCAGGAAAAACTACCAATATGAACTGATTTATATTGATTTTGCAGTTGTGAGAAGTTCATGATTAAAAACAAATTGAGACGCACGCAGGGTCAGATCGATTCTGAAGCATTTCAGGGTGAATGGTTTTATTTAATATTTAGCTAAAATAAAATAATATAGCATAATAACCACCTAAAGTAAAGCAAAAAGAATAATTTCTTGAGGGTTATATCCTTATTGACTTAGTTGTATATGCAGTTTTACCACTTAACCACAAGCCCGCATATTTAAAAAAAATCAAAGATAAATGCACAAAACATAAACTAAAACTGCAGACACGTGTTTTGGTGGCACAAGGATCCCCTTTTCCAATGAAGCAAGAAGTTCCCTCTAGAGATATCTGAGCCTACTTCCCTGCAAACACCAACTTCAAATTTATAATCTAGCTATCTCTCTCTTTCTTATTTATCTTTAGTTCTTTATTACTTCAAATATATAGATTTCCCAACGATTAATACATATTCATTCATTCATGTATTTATTCACATTTTTTTTTCATTTATTCACTCGTTCATTTATTCACTGATGTAATTATTCACTCGGTTATATAATATTTTTTCATTTGTTCATTCATTTATTCCCTCATTTATTCATTCATTCTTTCACTCATTCGTTTTACCATTTATCCATTCGGAATATTCTTAAAAATTCAGATAAAAAGGCTTCATGGGAAAAAAGGCTCCTTCAGTTATGGATGAACTTCGTATCTGTACATGTTCTACGTTATAAGAGCTTTCTGATACAGTTTTTTTTTCAAGAAAATCCGTCTGTTAGATCGAGATTTATATAGAATTGAAATTTCCCCGTAGACGCTAATGTTAACATCTTTAGGACTGTTAAAATTGAACAAAAATTGTAAAATCGTTCAAATTAAACAATATTTCAAGCCGAGAGTTTTTAATAAGCTTGTCTGTAGGAACTTGTGTTTTATGTACAGGGTTTATGTTTTTTGCATGACATTTCCGTAATAGTTCTAATGGTAAGGTTTTTTGAACTGTTAAAATTTAAACAATAAATTTATCAAATAAAAATAATAATAATAATAAAATTTAGATGTCTTTGCCGAGATCTTCCCGAATACATTTTTTTTTCTTTTTGCGACGGATAATCCGGACTCAAAAAATTGCGAATTTTAGGACAATTCCGGAAGTCGGGGGGGGGGGGGGAGACAAGCAGACAGACAGACCGCCAGGAATCCCTTCTCAAAACCCTACTTTTAATTTTCTTATTTTTCAATCTTTATTTAATTACTTCACTTATTTTTTTTTTTTACTTTTCTTAATTTTAACGATTTTTTTACGATACATTACTGATTCTTCCACATTTATTGTTTTTTTTACTTTTACGAGAAAGTAGGCGGAAAAGTAATCACAAAACACGTGTTTGCTATTTTGCGCATTTAACGTTAATTTTATATTGATTTTTATTTGAAGACATATGGCCTAATAAATAAACGAACTCTGTAAAACGCTTATCACTGAGAACGTATAATGCCCCAATTCAAAGAAAACAACGCTCTATTCCGCTGCAATAATCGTACTTTTCTCCTAATAACCACTTGTACCTTAATCTTTTCCCAGAGTCTAAGCGTTTGACGTGCCTATTTTATCTTTTTCTCTGGCGGGTCACCTTTTCTTAAAAACGGTTTACTTCATGTGTGTTAACGTATAGGAAAAAAGAAAGCTTAGACAAGGGGTCCCCAACCTTTTTGTACCTAAGAGCACATACCAGAATGTCGGTCGAATGGCGGGCACCATTTATATTTTTAAGATAATTTTATAGTTGGTCTACATAGTTAAAATACACACAATTAATGCTTAGTTAATAAGGCACAAAAATATTTAATTCCGAAACTTAATTTAACATATGAATATCATTAGTATCATTCTTGTGTAAAATAAATGATTACTAAATTGCTTGCAAAACATACGAAGTATAAAAACTATTTATAAAATATATAAAATACAGTCAATGTGATCTTTGGCATTGCATTTCACTGGCCAGCACTTCATGATTGGGAGAATATGATGAAATTTCTGCTCGCAAGCAATTGTTCAGGTGTTCATCTGTGAGTCGTGATCTATGTTTTGATTTTATGATATAATATATTCATTGTCATTTATCATTACAGGTTTATTCATAGTTACATGGCTCTTTATTCATATACGCTAGATTCTACATATTCTCTTGTTTAAAAAAAATGAAATATGCTATCGTTGGACACAAGCAGCTGGCGCACCTAGACCGATCGACGGTAGCAAAATTATTGCAGACACTTAGCTTTTTTGGTCACTGCTACTTAGCGTTGTAAAGCAGCCGAATCAAAAGTCGTAATTTTAAATAAAACTAAAACGAAAACAAACGCACACACACAATAAAACCCTAAAAAAACCCAATTAAACCCGTAAAACAATTAGGTTGAGTTTTTCGGGTTTTTTTTAATAATAAAATATACGTTCAGTTATGAATTCACCCGATTACGTCGAGCAAGCTTATTCTAAATTAAATTTTCTATGGAAATAATTCATCTAAAAAAAGAAAGAAAAAGAAAAGCATGTATCTAAGCCTAAAATGGACGCTACAAAACTTCAATGAACTGATTCTCTTTTAATATAACCTTATAATCTATTACAGGAGAAGCAGTTAGGCAACTAAACTGTAAAGGCCTCCATTCGTTAGAAGCTTCTACGATCCAGTGCCACAGATCCCTATAATCAGCCTTTACGAATCTCTCCTCTTTGCGATGCACCCACGAACATAAATTGCGTTAAATTAGCCTACGGTAAGATCATTGACTATTCTGTTGATTGTATTATCTTATTTTGTTTTTTTTCTTTGCTATGCGCTAATACTCATTAGTGTCTAAAACACAGAGATGCGTTCAATCTCACGAAGCAAAATGCAAACAAACCGCATTTTCAGCACATGCGCGACATGTCTCCTTTCGCATATGAAAATTCATTTATAATATTTGCTCCTTTCGTATTCAAGACCATCTGCCTTCGAAAATAGCGTTTCTCTTCCTTTTATCATGTTTCTTTTTTCATTAATGATATATTTATTTTAAACAGACATGGACTGTTCATAAATGATGTCACGCTTTCCCCCCACATATTTGACCCCCTCCCCTCTTTGTCACAAAATGTCACACTACAACGGACCCCCTATCCCCCTTTGCCACATGCCCCGCTATGTTGCATAAGCAGGGATGTCACACTTCTTGTTACCCCTCCCCTCGTCACACTTTGTCACAATTTCACGAACAACCCACTCCCCCTCGAAGCGTGACATCATTTATCTTTTAATACTTCAAAACATATATTTATAGACACGATGTTGTGAATTTTAAATACATCAGAATAAATTTATATTGGCTCAAATTTTTCTTAATCATTTATGTGTACACACTTTTTAATCATTGATCAAAAATTAAGTTTTGAATATTACTGTGCTGCACCTAAAATATTGTCTCGCAGGGCGCCAGTCGGTAGAAGCTCGGTTTACGTTTGAACATCAAAAGTGAAGCTACATCGACTAAGGTCAGTGTTTGGGAGGGTGACAACCTCACGCGGCTGGTTGCTGTAGGTCCGTGTACGCTAAAGGGAGCTGGTGCACGTTAAATAGGTCGTGGCTCCAGTGTCCTCCAAGTGAAACGATACCTCTGGGATGCCAATCCCGGGTGATGGTTTCTCATCTGGGAGCTGCTTCAAAAAATTAAGAGACCTTTCAGAGGGACGGAAATCGGCCTCCTGACTATAAGGGCCTCGTTTAGGAGCAGCGTAGCCATTCTTCCTCGCCATGCGCTAGGACTCGACAACAACAACAACCTAAAATATTTTTAAACAAAGTCTTTTATCGTTCATTCACAAATTGATTACTTCAAAATTTAATTTTCAATCTCATATTGTAGTATAAAATATACTTAAAAAATAATCTATACTAATATTATAAAGCTGAAGAGTTTGTTTGCTTGAACGCGTTAATCTCAGGAACTACTGGTCCGATTTGAAAAATTCTTTCAGTGTTAGATAGCCCATTTATCGAGGAAGGCTATAGGCTATATATCATCACTCTAAGACCAACAAGAGCGGAGCACCGAAAATTACATAAAATAGTCTTTTTTAGCGGAAGAAATTATCGCATTCTTTCGAGCTTGATACAAATGGAAAAGCGCGTAAAAAACTACTTCAGGAAGAGTTTTTCGCTACGTGATGAAATTCGAAGCCTTTTAAATTAACTAGAAAAAAAGTTATAAGCATTTTTCTCTGTAGTTTGAAGTTATTTTTGCCCGGTAATTAATTTTAATTTTATTTGACCCAGATGATGAACGTTCTATTTTATTTGCATTGTTGCATCGTTTCAACAATTGTTACAGTTGCCGTACGAACAAACAAATCAATGCAGTTGCCATTGTTAAACAAATCAAATATAATAATAATCAACGTTTCTTGCATTTTGATGAGGCATCGCTGTATTTTCAATCTTCGTTAAATTAATGTACGCGAATTTAATCCTTCTTTATTATTTTTAAACAATCAATATAATAATATTATAAAACTGTAGAGTTTGTTTGTTTGAACGCGCTAACCTCAGGAACTACTAGTCCGATTTGAAAAATTCTTTCAGAGTTAGATAGCTCAGTTATTGAGGAAGGCTATAGGCTAGATATCCTCACGCTAAGACCAATTGGAACGGAGTTCCGAAAATTGCATAAAATTGTCCTTTCTATCGGAAGAAATTATCGCATCCTTTCGACCATTAAAAAGCGCGTAATAAACTACTTCAGGAAGAGTTTTTCCCTTCGCCCTAAAATTGGCACCCCCTAAATTAACTAGAAAAGAAGTTATAAGCGTTTTTCTCTGTAGTTTGAAATTACTTTTTCACTATAATTAACTTTAATTTTATTTGACCCTGAAGACGACCGATTTATTTCATTTGCATTGTTGCATCGTTTCAACAATTGGTACAGTTGCCGTCTGGAAAAACAAATCAATGCAGTTGCCATTGTTAAACAAATCAAATATAATAATAATCAACGTTTCTTGCATTTTGATGAGGCATCACTGTATTTGAATCTCCGTTAAATAAATGTACGCGAATTTATCCCTCTTTATTATTTTTAAACAATTGATTATATTCAAGCAATTTGATTTTATGTTGATCTTATTTCAAATGTTATCTTTATTCTGTTAAGGATTCTTTGGGATTGTTCTTCTTATTCCTAAAGGGATTTGAACATGTGCCACGTGACATCACTTTGTTTGAATACTCTAAATTGAGATAGCCCGTACAACGCCGGGCGACTCATCTAGTTGATTATATACAAACAATTTGATCACATATTGATCTCATTCAAATGTTATCTTTATTCCGTCAAGGATTCTTAGGGATTGTTGTTCTTATTCCTAAAGGGATTTGAACATGTTCCGCGTCACATCACTTTGTTTCAACACTCGAGATTAGCCCGTACAATGTAGGGCGACTCATCTAGTAATTGATAATGCTAAATTTTGTAGAATAATAATTTTCAAATATCGACCCTTTTATTGAAAAAAAAAACAAAAAAATGAAATTCACCCACTAGTTAGTCAAATATCTTATTGCATAGTAATGTGCTCTAGGGCCGTTCCACAGAAAGTGGTCCTATGTGACTCAAAATTCAAAATTTCAGGAAAAACTCAAAAATGACACATTATTTGAAATCTAAAAATTGCATTTTTCAAAACTAGTGATATTTTTATAAATATTAAACAATATTTCTTAGAATTTCAATAATAAGTGGAACATACTGGTAAATTTCATTTATTGCCTTTTTTGGCTCATGTGTATTTTCATGGACACCTGAAAATATAAAATATCATTAGAATAATTATATCACTGTTTAGACATTTCATCTTTCATATAAAGTTATGAAATTTTATCTACCTACATTTTTTATTTATTAAAAGTTACTTAATGACAGTAAGATAATTACTGAGTAACACACTAACAAAATTAAAATTTTTTTGTTATAATTAGCTTAAATAAAATATATTTTTTAAAAAAACTTTATAATATAAATTAAGATAACTTTAATTTTTCAGAGAAAAACTTCAAAATGTTTAATCATCATTAATTATTTTTCAATAATAAATTTTACCGTTACGTGCGTTTCACTAATGTATTATGTCAGAGTTTGTTATAAAACTGTTCAAAATTTACTTTAATGATAAGTGTATTTAGAACTTATTTAAATTTAAAATATTTGGTTGCTTAAATGGTTATAGAACTATTTCAACGCAACTCCGTTCACATAATATCAAGTTATTTTTTATTCTTGAAAATCAAAGATTATAATGCTTACTGCAAAATAAAAAACATATGCAATGGTTTGTACATAAAGTTTATGCTGAGGGAAAACTTTGTTTACACTCATTAGCAGAGCCAAATCATATGTTAGAAACAAAGTGCTAATCAAGCAATATCAGTATTGCTGTATAAAGTTTTAATTGATTATCTAATTTTGATAAGTCTTTAATGCCTGCTACAACTATTGTGTATATAAGTGAGGATAAAATCACTGAATTTATTAAAATATACAATCCCATGGGGGTTAATGTTATCCACAGCATAAAATCTATCAGGTTGCAAAACTATGGCAGACAAACAATTTTTACTAGAATTTCCTCTTGATATTCTAGATTGCCCAGCCAACTAATATAATAACGAATATAGCAGCAGCAGAACCAAGCAGAACAAACTTTCGCGCATGCTGTAACCAGCGCCTGAAACACACAATAATCTTGTTGCAGCGCGCGGAAGTGACAAAAAAGTATGTGCATTTCGGTTCGTGATATCCAACGCTTTCTGCTCTCTAGACGCTAGTCTTTTTTTTTTTTTGTTTTTTGTTTTTTCACGCGGTAGAATTGTATCTTATTCCTTTTTCTTGCTATGCGACAACACTTTTCGACCCCGCTTCGATTGAAAAATTGGCATGCGGCGTGCAACAATAGAATCGAATTTATCGTTCCAGCTGGGAGAAAGAACATTTTGTTCGTTCATTTGAGAAGTTCTTTCTGAAATTTGAGAATCGGTTTTATGAATGTTGCATCTCTCAGCAGAACAAAACTAATTCCTTGGAAGATGTTTGTTCAGACACAGAATAATATTGAAATAATTATGAAAGATATATTTTTTAACATTAATGTAGTGAAATAGTCCCTTACTAACTATAATTTCATTCGAAATGTTTTTTCTTTCTTTAACAAATTGGAATAGTTTGGAGCGTATGGTGCACTAACATAGTCAATTACATCATTTTAAGGGGGGCACAGTCCCTCTTTCCATTTTTTTTATTTACCAATCAGATAAAAATTAATGACTGCATATTATTCCAATTTGGATTAGAAATGAAATATGAAAGAACTTCATTGTGATTAGCCATTAACTTAAAAATTAGCTTTTTTTCAATTTATAAAATTTCTTATATCTTTCTGAATTATCTTTTTTCAAAAGATTTGTTCTGAATAATGCTTCCCAAATATGCTAGTATTCTAGCATGTTTGGGGTTAAGTTAGCATGGAATTAACTATTTGATACTAAGTTGAATTTAAAAAAAAAATTTCGTTAAAAACCCAGAAAAATTCAAATTCAAAACGTCAAATTCAGCCAATAAACGAAAACAAACTACAAACATCAGAGTCAAACCCATGCTAATTTGTGCTAAGCATACTCCTTGGAATGCACATGCGAAATTTCAAAGCTGTATCTTTAACTGAAAAAAAGCAGTAGGGATTTTCTACACGTCATTGGTCAGAAATACAAAGCAGAGAAAAATGCGTTTTAAAATTTTAAATACAGAATGAAAACAGATAGTCATTTACAAAAAACCGGAATTATCTTTTAACGTATTGCTCACATAAGTTTGAAAATTTGCATGATGCTTTAAAACCGATTTATTTATAGCAATACGTAATACAAATTTTTTCGATGTTTTCAATAGTTTAGAGGTACCCCTTTACGTATTACATTTAAAAAAATTAACTTCTCTGAGGTATTACTGTAGTAAATATTTGCTGAATCACGGCTATTTTATTCGTTTTGTAAACTGCTTGAGCATATTTTTGCCAGTTTGGATTTAAACCAAGGAACTCCACAATCAGCCATAAACGTTGAATTTTTTTCTTCTCTGACATCCCTGTGAAAGGAACTTCGAGGCTATAGTTCGGGTGAGATTAAATTATATAGCCCAAAACTTCCGTACTCCGTGGACCCATTGTCAATTGTTTCTATGTTTCGTGTACCCTCCCTAGGGGATCATTCTAAAAGAAATCAATGAGTGCAACATTTATGTTTGAAATTTCCAAAACAGTGCTACTTCTACTTCCACTTCACACTGCCTTCATTCTCATTGGTTTACAGTTAATTATTAGGCTATATAAGCTTTGTTTTTGTTGTTTTGTCTGCTTCATTTGGATGTTTTGCATCTAGAAGCTCCCTGTCGCATTGAAAAAGGGATTCCAAGCAATCCCGAAACATATGTCTGCGTTTTAATGCTCATTTGTGCTTTAAATTAACGTGAAATTATACTTCTATTACTAGCTTTTACTAGTTATAAGAACAAAGAAAAAGGGTCTATAGTTGCACAATTTATGAATTATATTTTACAAATGTACAATTAGTAAATTTATATGCTTTTTGTATAAATAAATGACATTGGCAAAATTTCTGTTAGGTGCATCATGTCAAAAAGTTGGTGATAGCATACTGCAAAAAAATCCACTCCCATAGACCCCTCTTTTAATCTCATGCGTCCCCAATTGTTTTTTTCCGTTGACTTGGACTCTTTGTAGGTCGCAGTGGGACTATAGGATCCATATGGACCGCTTTGGAATCTATTGGTCTCTACTCATGTCTTTGATACTGAATGTAATTTAACAATCACGCATTGTTCTACCGCAAAAAAAAAAAAAAAACTCTGGCTGGCAGAATGCCAAGACGTCCATTCATGCTCAAGGGGGAAACTGCAGCTATAAGGAATGTGCCGGATTCTGTTCTTGCTTTCGTTAGTTTAGAATACTTTATTTCTTCCGAACTGATGCTAAATTCCAGTTTATAAATTTGGTTGCTTTCAACAAATAGAGAAACAAACATTATGATTCGTGTGCTAGTAAACGCACCTGAAAAACGAACTTCCATAAAACTCGAATGAATTCGTCCCTTTCTGCCCATGAGTAGGAACGAACTAGTGTCAGACCTAGTGTGTTCATCCGGAATACGCGTACGATGCATTATCACTGTACGCTGTTCAGTAGAAATGCTTAAAAAAAGCCCGAACAGGCACAATTCCGTTCGTGCATAGAACACCTATGGCTACGTGATTTTTTTTTTTTTTTTAAAATGGGTTTAAAATTAAGTATTTTATTCATTATATTTAAAATCTACTTATATTTTGCAGTTCAAGTGCGTATTATATTTTTAGCCTACTTTCCCGTAAAAGTAAAAAAAAATAATAAAGCATGAAAGAATCCTTAATGTATCGTGAAAATATCGTTAGAAATCAAGAAAAGTCAAAAATAAGTTCAGTAATTAAATAAAGATTGAAAAATAAAAAATTTTAAAGTAGGGTTTTGAGATGGGGGAAAAAGTGTTTCAGTCGGTCTGTCTGTCTGTCGGTCTGTGCCCCCCTAATAACTTTTGAATGAATTGTCCGATTGGAAAAATTCTTTTTACATTCGAAAGATCTCGGCTAGAACATCTCATTTCCATATTTTACTTTTTGATTTGAACATTTTTTTGTTCAATTTTGAACAGTCCAAAAAATTTTAACATTAGCGCCTATGGGTGAAAATGAAGCAAATTATTTAAACTCTGGGTACAAGATATAAACTCCCATGAACAAGCTCACTGGAAGAAGTTCTTGGCGTGAAATATTGATTTGAACAATTTTTGTTCATTTTTGAACATTTTTTTTTTTTTTTTTTTTTTTTTTTTTTTTTTTTTTTTTTTTTTTTTTTTTTTTTTTTTTTTTTTTTTTTTTTTTTTTTTTTTTTTTTTTTTTTTTTTTTTTTTTTTTTTTTTTTTTTTTTTTTTTTTTTTTTTTTTTTTTTTTTTTTTTTTTTTTTTTTTTTTTTTTTTTTTTTTTTTTTTTTTTTTTTTTTTTTTTTTTTTTTTTTTTTTTTTTTTTTTTTTTTTTTTTTTTTTTTTTTTTTTTTTTTTTTTTTTTTTTTTTTTTTTTTTTTTTTTTTTTTTTTTTTTTTTTTTTTTTTTTTTTTTTTTTTTTTTTTTTTTTTTTTTTTTTTTTTTTTTTTTTTTTTTTTTTTTTTTTTTTTTTTTTTTTTTTTTTTTTTTTTTTTTTTTTTTTTTTTTTTTTTTTTTTTTTTTTTTTTTTTTTTTTTTTTTTTTTTTTTTTTTTTTCGCGTACCACCATTTTTCTTGCAAACCATTTTGCGGACCACTGCTATATAACTTTATTATATAGAATAGAAGATCAATAGATTATGGATAGATTTTTTACCTGCACGCGTACCACCCAGAAATGCTTCCCGTACCTCCATTTTTTTTGCGAACTATTTTGCGTACCACTGCTCTATAACTTTATAATATAGAATAGAAAATCAATAGATTATAGATAGATTTTTTTGCCTGCACGCGTACCACTTAGAGAAGGTTCGCATACCACCATTTTTCTTGCGAACTATTTTGCGTACCACTGCTCTATAACTTTATTATATAGAATAGAAGATCAATAGATTATAGATGGATTTTTTGCCTGCACGCGTACCACCTAGAGAGGCTTCGCGTACCACAGTTTGGGAACCGCTGCTTTAAAGTACAGTGAAACCCCGTTATATCGCGCCTCAATATACCGCGGTGACTTTCATGTCCCCCGACGTTTAAACCACCCTTTATCATTGCCATTTAAAGGTGATTCCTTATTCATCATTGTAAATAAAGCCAGCCTGAGCACACAAATATTCTATCCAACGTGATCTAATTCCCTTATCACGCACACTAACAGGTAAAGTTCTATTGTAATAGGTCTGATGTACACCTTTTGGTTTATAACTTATCGCTCTATATACTGATTGCGCAGTTGAGATGTGTGCTTCTTGCACAGCAATTACAGTTAACAAAATGTCATTAAAGAAGAATAGAAAAAGTTATGCTATCAGAAGAGAAGGCACGAGTAATTGATAAAGTTAAAAATCAAACCACCAAAATGCCAAACATGTCCCCCGACACCCGCGTATTAACGGGGTTTTACAGTAAAAAATATATGTACTAATTTATTTCGAATAAAAATCTAATAGATTTACATTTTCAGTCAACTGCCCATACAATCCGAGACAATTTTAAAGAAGAAAAATTGTTTTAAAGATTATACCCCGAGGACTAGGGTAGTAGAGAGGACCGGGGCCGTGGGTAGCCTAGTGGTTAGCACGTTGGACTTCCACCTGGAAGGTCGCGCGTTCGTTACCCACTGAAGACCACCATGTATACTTGGGGATATGTGCATGTAAAATCCGTAGACCCCACTACCTCTCCTCGTGTGTAAGCAATCCTAAGGCCTCGGCTAACAGGTAGGGGGTCTGGTGGAGAAAAATAGAGAGGACCTGGTACAAACCTCTAAAACTATTAAAATGAAAGATTCTGATGGGTTAAATTTCGATTAGAATACATAACCGGAGGTCAATGTTACAATTCTACCATCAACCGAAGCAATCTGCCTGGCAGAGTGCCAAGCAGAATCCATTCATATCAAGGGGGGGGGGGGAACTGCTGGTTTAAGAAATGCGCCGTTTTAGTTATCGTTCTAGTTCATTATGCATACTTTATTTCTTCCGAACTGATGCTATGTGCAAGTTTATAAATGTAGTTGCTTTCAATAAACAGAGAAGCAAACATTCTGATTCGCGTATTCAATAAACGCACCTGCAAAGCGAACTTCCCTGAAACTCGAATGGATTCGTTCTTTTCTGCCATGCGCAGAAGCGTCCAAATATCGAAATTCCGCGGTCGAACTGCAGCTCAGTAGCTATGGTTGTCGAAAGTGATTTTATTTAAATATGTTTTATATCTCTTTGCAGATTCTGCTATCAAGAAAGCAATTAAAAATTACTTAGCGGAATAATTATAATTACTTTTATTCCTTTTGGGAGAGGATAGGCACCCAGAGCCTACCTTAACATTCGATCCTGATTTAGGACAATACAACTCTTAAAAAGTAGCATTATTTTTTATCATAGGTTTTTGAAGATTTTAGAAGCGGAAATTGGTCTGTATAAAAAGTTGTTTAACCCTTTATCTACTGCATTATGATCTTCCGTATTTTTTTACATAAATAGTTGTCTGGGTATTTACACAAATAAAATGCCCAGTCTATAAGAATTTATTTTTTTACAGCTAATAAGTGCCACAAAGTATTTTAACCCCGAATTTAATTACATCCAATTTGTAATCAAAATATTTCGTCAAATAGTTTTCTAAAATCTTAACTAACACATTAAAAATAATCAGTGACTTAATTCGTCAATTTTACCGATTTTCTGGAGCGAAACTAAGGGAGCAATCTGAACAAAATTAAAGTTCAAAATACAGCATCGGTTTCAGAACTATCTGCCTTTCCTCGCTAAAATACTCTTTTTATAGAACCTTTGCGGATGTGTATCCTGAAAAAGTGGATTTCAAAGAGTATTCCTGCAAAGTATCATCAGAACATTGGTAAAAATGGTTGCTGGATGGAATTTATAAAGAATGGTACTTATAAGTACCGCCAGTAAATAAAGGGTTAAGAATGTGTAGGGCGGCGGCAGAATACGAAAACAGGAAACTAAAGTGCATTCGTAAAGTTATGCAAACCCCAGGAAGTTCTGTGCGTTACTTAAAGTCGGGAAATGTTTTTCACTACTTTTTGGATTTTCTTAAAGTTTTGGAAATCAAGTTAGTTAGCATAGTATTTAATATCAATGGCCTTATTAATAATGATTATAAAAATTATTTTTGATTGTGCTATCATTCTAGAACGATTTTAGAATTATAGTATAGCTGGAAATTAGTAGCCAGAAATTTCTGTTGACTACCAGTTTGTTTTCTCAAGTTTCTGTATGTTTGAAGCATTTGTTATTTATGTCAATAGCTGCAGAAAAAACTGCGCTGCATGTCAGAAATTCTACTTTGAGAGCACACAGAACATGGTAAAGAGTCAATTTCCCAACTAAGCATTAATCACGCTACTAAACTTCTATAGTAAACTTGACCCCCAAAGCAACCCTCTTATAACTAAACAATTTGAATTCACGTGTTCTAATATTCAAAGAAAATACCCTGTTAGTAATATGGTTCTAAACTATCAGTCTGTAGTACAACTCGGAATTTCCACCACTCTCAGTGTTTTCTCCGAAAATGCTTTTCTTTCTACTTTCCTCCTCTGAAGAAAGTTCTTCAACCACTTCCTCTTGCAGATCCCCTTAGAAAGTTAAAATTTTCAGTCAAATCTCTAAAAGTATTAAAATTTAAAAACGCCAAGCAACTTACTTCTTAAAGAAAAAAATTGTTGAAAATTCTTTTACATTTTTCATCATGTTTTATCATTTTTGAATCAATTTAGCAACCATTAACTTCATCATGACAGGACCATTTATCTGACTACATTGTATTTGAATTTGTTTTTCTAAAGAAGAGTTTTCATGACAAGTATGATCACTATAAAGCCAATTCTAGTAACCTGAAATCGTACCGACTCAAATGGGAATACCCAAAACTCATTATAACACTTACCGACTGAGATGGCACAATTTCGCCCTACCGACTCAGTTGGGAATGACTGAATTGGCACTAAACCAACAACACTGTATGAAAAATATAGCAGTCTTAAGACAGTTCAACTTAAGGAACTCTAGAAAAATGAAGTTTTTAATCAAAATAATTTTTATCCTGCAATTGATGCTGTTGTTTGACTTAAAGCAACGTGATTAAAGTACAAAAATGCCAGGAAAATAATTAATAAAAGTAAGTATGTTAAATTAGAAGTAAATAGAAACAAATGAAAAAAACAAAACTAGGATAGTAGTCGATTTGAGAGAAAAATTTAGAAATTGTTAAATAACCCTGTTAATCTTTAATCGTCATCAATTAAAATCATGTTTCGGTACTGTATTAAACATTTATTTCAGTGTTTCCCCATATTTTTTACCTTGCGAGCCCCTTCTAAGATCCGAAAGAAAATGGCGAACCCCCTTCTGAAGTCGTTAGTACCGGGCGACAAAACTATAAAATTTAGTAGCACCACATTTAATTTCCATGTTGTGCAATACTTCACAGTGGCGTAACTAGCCGTAGTGGCGCACGGGGCGAATAATAAAAGTGCCGCCCCTTTCCCGTGCCAAGAACAAAGTCGTCAGAAGGCAGAAAACGGGGGGGGGGGGGGGTATTAATAACTGATTCATTTAATGCGATGAATAGATGAAAGTATCTGAAATCTTTATTTTTAAAAGCGGTGGCTTAACAAAGGTTTCACATGGATGTGAATCCATTACTTTAAATTTGATTTGATAAACGGCTGATTTAATTAAGCAGGGATCTTAATAGAGGTGGGCACTACATTCGGAAAAGCTGTATAAATCTTGTTATGTAACACCGACGCACAATAGGGGTTTCGGGGGCTCTCCCCGAAAATTTTTTGAAAGTTAAGCCTTACAAATGCTATATTAGGCTATATTTCATGACTGGGAAAAACAAGAATTTCGGTTACGGTCCTAGAAATATTTCGAAATTGAAATCTAAAACGAGAAATTTTAGGCTAGGCAAGAGGGGTTCAGGTACTTTTCCCTGGAAATTCATCGAAATTGATGCCCAAAACCGTAATTTCAATCTATATTTGGAGACATTAGGGGATTCTCACTCTGCTCAGAAAATTTTTGAGGTCCTAAAAACAGTTTTAGGCAAGTATGGTTTGGTCATGTCGAGAGGAAGTACACTTGCCTCAGTTAAATCGAAAATGTCACGAATAGTTTTTTATCATCTTGTTAATAATTAATAAGCGTATCTATCGTGACAATATAGAAAATCCTTCACATTATACTGAGCGAATGGGAAATTTATTAAAAGCTTTAGAATGAAAAATTGTTTTTAATAAATATTATTGTAGCAAAATTTATTTGTATTTTAATTTAAGTACTTATATTTAGCTTAAAGCTTAATTCAAATAAGTAATAAATTGAACGTAAACAAGAGATAAAATTTACTTAACTTAATTAAACAAATTACGGTTCATTCTACAAAAATTTTGTTGTAGAGGAAACATTTTCCAGTGTTTTTTTCCCTTATTAAAAAAAATAAGAAGCACTTCATTTCTTTTTAAATTATAATGAAGTATCTAGCTAAAGAGTAATTATAAAATGAAGTATGCTATAAATATTTTATGCTCTAACAAATTTTATCAAAAATTTGAAACGAAACGTTGCCGAGGGCTTGTTGCTTTTTTAAAAATTTTATATCATAAAATTGAGTTTTGTTGCGTCATTATCAACATTTCTTAGTTACTTATTTCATTTATATGCAGTTAAAAAGCAGTCTGACGAACTCTCCTCTTATTACGCGGACGCTTTTTAATTACTCTGCAGCAAAACCATAAAGCCTCATGTATTAAAAAAAACCTCATTAGCTACATATTACCATCCATTATCTTATTAAGATGTTTGTTTTGTAATAAAATACAGATGCAACAATATATATATATATCTATATATATATTTTAATTTGAGAAGGATAAAGCTTTGATATCCTATTTTTTCTGCTCTTTGATCAAGATGTTCAAGAAAACGGGAAGCTCAAAGGGTACCGCAAAGTGTGAAAGGTTAGACTACCCTGCTCTTACAGACCTCCTCAATTACTAAGACGAACATAATTTTGGGATAAAGTAGATAGAACTAGATAAATTGCAAGCACTATTTCGGGAGAAATAAAATAAAATTCGAGAAGTAAATGATTAAATATCGTGAAATCTATTTTTCAAGCTAATTATACGAGTTGTTAAGAAGGTAAATTAATAACAGCATTACTTAAAAATTTTATTTTTCGTTATTTATGTAAAATGTTTTAGGTTTGACAACGTAATTAATTTTTATTTGGTTTACTTTTTTTCCCGCTATTTCCTCCCCTCCCCCGCTCCCCTGCTGTTGCCTTATCCGGTTCTGGAGTACTTATAAATTATGCATCTTTGAAGCATCCACTGGCGTAGATAAAGGGGTAGTTTTGGGTTACCCCCCCCTGAAATGGTAAAAATTGTCTAGAATTTGACCAATTTTTCTTGTAAAACAATGAAATTAGCACACTTTGCCAGAAGAATCCCCCCCCCCCCCAAATCCGAGTCTAGCTACGCCACTGGAAGCATCGTTTAAAAAAATGTTTTTATGTGGTAACAGCTAATATAAAACACGGTATTAACTGAAAAATCTGTAAGTACTTCAAGCGTGCTCAAAATTACTTTGAATTCTCAGCGCCTGCGTTATACTCTTCAGTTGAAAAAAAAAAAAAAAATCGTTGAGGGGTGTACTGAAGATTATTAATAAATGTGGTGTTGGATAAACACAGATTAATTAAATCTTTAAAGAAAGATATTTTTGATGGCTGCATCGGAAAAGGAGTCAAAGCTCAATTTTTTAAAGTTTAAAATTAAAAAAAAAAAAATCAATTGACTGCTATAAATCCGAATAAAAAGGTTTGGTTAAATACTATCATTATGTTCGATTGGCTACCCACTTTGAGTAACAAGCTGTTATGCTATATTGAGATAATTTTTTTTCTCTCACTGCTTTTTTTTTACAGTTGCAGTAGTTTCACGGTTACAAGAAACTTTTATCAACCCCAATAGGCTCTATATAAGTATATATATATGTATATCTCTCTCTCTCTCTCTCTCTCTATGTATATATATATATATATATATATATATATATACATAATTGTATATTTTTGCGGTTCTGGCGAAAAAGAACTACATAAGTAAGTCGGTAATAACATAAAAATAAGGATTATACCTTGCATTTTAAGTTAGCGGAAGTACTTTAATTGTAACTATTGTAGCTGTTTGTTCCCATAAAAACAAAAATTTGATATAACGAGTGTATTTAATATAATATGGTCCCTGCACCCCCCCCCCCCCGTTTGAACGAAGGTGTGCCCCGCTAAAAGGCTGAAACCCTCCCCAAGAAACCCCCCCCCCCATTTCAATGGCGCAATTCTGCGCCATGATCCCCTACTGGTGGGCACCCCTGTCTTTCGGCACGGCACCTATAATCTCTCGCTTTGGCACCTCAGGGTGACGGGGCGCCCAGTTTGAAAACCTCTGTATTAATTGCTAAGTCTTAAAATGTGTTCAGGGCCGGCGCGAGGTAATTTTGCGCCCTAGACAAAGTTGATGGGCACGCCCCTTCCTTACAAACTTATATTTTTTTAAATAAAAACAACAGTAATAAACTAATCACGGTCGTAATAAAGCTAATTTGGGCGCTGTAGAAGGCTAGCGGTGCTGGTTTTGTGTCCGGAGATCCATTGGAAATGAGAGAATTTTGAACAAAGACCTCTTCACCCCCTCCTCACAAACATGAGTTTATAATTAACAACCGAGTAGCTTTAAAAAGGTGGTTGGATTTTTGCGCCCCCTTCAAAGTTTGCACCCTAGGCAGCTGCCTAGTTTGTCTTAATTGGTAGCTCCGGCCCTGAATCTGTTGTTATGAAATTATTTTCCCGATTGTTTCTACTTTCCGGTTAAAATGTACAAAATTCGGAGAAGTTTTTGAAATTTAAAGAAAAAAAAATTTACATATTTTCTAATTTTTAACTGCGATAGTTCAGAAAAGTTGGAGTAAAGTGTGATAAATGCGATTGTACAGTTTATGTAGTAAATTTTCATATTTCCGACTCGTTCTTCGCGCTTGCGAGGAAAAAGTCGGAAATGGTAGGAGAAAAATACGATCTTAAATTTAAAATAATTCAATAAATATTTTTCGCTAACAATTTGGGGTCCAAATTGGTACCGAAATGATAAATTTGGTTGTGACCCAAATTAATAATCTGGCAAAAGAAGAAATAAATGAATTTCAAATTTTTTATGCATGCTTCCTATGCCAGTCCACTACTTATCTGCCTTATCTGGAAAACAATTTATTAAAAAAATCCTATTTGCACTCTTTCTTAATACCTAATTAATATTTATTATTTCGTTTTTTCATTTACGGTAGCAATAAAATATTCCGCCATTGCAATATTATTTTTGCGAGCCCCTTTTCTGCACCTAGCGAACCACCTGTTGGGAAACGCCGATTTATATGATAAAAAATGGTTAAAGTATCCGCACGCACACAATGAACTCAAACGTATGAAATAATTTCACTGGAGAAAATATAAAATTGAAAGTATTTGTGTCAAAAGCACACTAATGTAGCTTTTTAAATTGTCTAGTGCTGCCATCTAGTTACTATATGTAAAACTAAATTCTCCGTTATAATTATTAACTATTTGTACTTCTGTTTTTTTTTTTTTGGCATTGACTTTTTTATACCTAAATTGGATTGCTTTTTTCTGGCTTAATTACTTCAGTTTTAACCGATTATTTCGCAGCTACCTTTTATTTAAAAGCTTTTCTACGAGTCGAATGATAATATGATGAATCTCTCTCTCTCCCTTTAGCTCCAGATTTGTTACTTTTGCCAAATGACTTCACTTCATCGTGCCCGGGGGAGGACAGCTAGCTCTAAGGGCACGTGCTAACAGGGGAGGGGGATGGAGTAGAGAACTAAAGAAAGGATTCTCTGTACGAAACGTGTGTACAGACTCATTGAAAGTGTTGCCTTGTAGCTTTGTTTTTCATGCAAATGAAATCTCTTATCAATGTTATTTTTATTAATATTGTCATACTTATTTATTTATTTATTTATTTATTATTGCAGTGCGAACGATTTTGAAAGTGGTTCAGCCCACAAAGCATTTCGGGAAGGTGGCAAGAACTCAAAATCAGTAAGTGCATTTGAGAGCAAAACGCTCACCAATGACTTATCTATACAAATAATGTGTGTGTGTGTCGGTCGCCTTCTGGCAAGATGAGAAAGGCCGAAAGTACGAAATTTTGGTACTGGGATGTTCGCAACATATTAATGCTCCTAAAGCACTGCACAAGATGACCTATTTGAAAAATTTCAGGGACAATTAAAACACACATTATTTGCTTTTTGCGTATAATCGCAAAAGAAGAAAGAAATTTTGTCCCCAAAAATAGGATTTCTTCTTCTAGTGTAAAGCTAATGATAACTATTTTTAGATTAAACCCGCAAACAATGTTTTCGCACCAAGAGGTCATTATTTTTTTTCTCGTGCTGAAAATTTGTTTTTTAGTTTTGTAATTTTCCGAAAACTAGACGAAAAATCCTTATCCGTAAAATTCGTCTGGTTGATTGGAGACAATTCACTGCTAGAGGGACTCATGAGCGATCATCGTTGTCACATGATATCGCTATCTGTTTCCTAAAGCGGTTATCACACGACAGGAATTACAGGCAAACGCAACCGTAATAGGAATCGTCAACTCTATCGGAAACTGGTTTTTCTACCAATTTTCCCCATAGTTTCCTCAAAATGCTCGTGTGCTATATCAATTCACGGTTGCTCGAATTAGAAGCAATTCGTTATCTGCGTAAGAAAAAAATTGCTTCTAGAACGTTTAATTTAAGGCAAATCAAAAAAGGGCCCAATCATGGAGCTGGAATTTCGTGACTTCAAATTAACTTTCCAGTAAACATGGCGGTGAAGGATTTGAAGAGTGGCGATAGAAGGATAAATGTTAAAAGGAAAATGCTATTTCTAAATTAGTTTTTTTTTTTGGTTTAAATTTTCGAAATCATACTGAAAAGCATTTGTAGGATGTAAAGTCGCTAATTTACTAGTGCAAGACATTTCAAAGAGTGTCTTATAATGACATCGCTGCCAAAATACCAGTGCGTTTCAAGTGATAAGTTTAGAGACTGTATAACAACCGTATTTTTTTCTTTCTTGTTTTTTTCTTAATTTATATATCATAGACAACCATTCTATAGCGTTATCAGCAATAATACTCTAGGCATCATACACTGTTTTACATTTTGGATAATTTTTTAACTAATCTTTGTCATTTTATTTTAATTAAATTTAAACTGCAGTGCCATTTTCTGTTTCGTCAGAATTCGAAGTCTGATGTCCAGTAAATTGTGCACTAGGGTGGGCCGAAAAACCCTTTTTTATTATTTCGAACTTGTAATAGCGCGGAAAACTTGTGAATTATATAGAAAAGGAAAATAAAAAAAAATTATCAAAATCGGTTGACATCTTCCGGTCGCGCATAGGCCCTAAAGTTTGACAAAATATGAAAAAAATCTCATTTTCACTATATTTTTTTAAATTTTTGAATTAGATGTTTTCGTAATGTAATAGTTTGTAACGTCTTCAAATAGAGCTTAAAAACAATGTGTTTTAATTTTGTTTAGATAAGTTGATATCTTCCGGTCGCGCACAAGCCCCAAAATTAGCCAAAATATTGAAAATTTCCCATTTTTACGAGTTTTTTTTACTATCTTTAATATACTTTATTTTAACGTACTAGTTACAGCATTTTTAGTTTTGAACATAAGAAAATAGCATTTCATTATGGTGTGAATAAATTAGGAACTTTCGGTCGCGCAATGACCCCAATGCTATACGAGAACAGTACCCAAAAAAGTGTCTCTCAAATTCCTGCGCCCTCTTCCCCAGTTACGGGATCTGCAAGTCGCTAGTTACACGACTGACCGCGTGGCCACCGTTAGTCTCAACCTTTATCATATAGGGATTTCTTAAAACCTGTTTCCCAAAACAAATTCTAATAGGACAACTGGGTAAATGCCTTGTGTATCCAATCTTAAAGGATGTTTCTTAATGTCTTTTATTGAGGATGAGGGAAGGCTGAGGGCAGCACGATGAAATGTAGGTGTGCCCCTCCACAAATATTGTTCCTGATCATACTTCTAATACCATCTTGGTCTACGTTGCTTAAATGCACCAAAAACTATAGGCGGCCTACTTTTGGAATGAGAATGTAGTAACAAAATATAACTGGTGTGAAATGTATGTTAAATAATTGGTTTCAAGTTGTTTTCTGTGACCAAGTATTAATGTTTCGTTTCTTTTTGCAGTGACTTAACTACGCTCTTAACGTTCGACGGGGTTATGCTGCAGCCTGTCTTAGTTTAAGCCTTTCGCGGGATTTTTGCTCACCTTACCTTAAGACCGGCCATGATTGTACTTGTTTACTGGATTGACGCATCGATGGTGGAAAACACGCACTGTACAGGTTCCGATGTTCAATAATACAGAAATCCGAATATTCAATATGTACGCTTTAAAAAACTGTCGAAAGAGTGAAAAGTTGTATCTTCAACAGTTCTGTTTTTCAAATGAAAAGAATATTGCATTTTGCTGTAAAATTAACTATGTATAAGTATTTTGCTTTTGAAATAAAAATAAAATGAAGGGCGGGAAGAGTGGGGTAAGGGAGTGAAGGATTCTTTACCCTTAACCCCTGGTAAGTAAAAGGTAAGTGGTTTTGAATCTTTGCAGAAGTACGTTTACTGGGAATTTCATCAAAAAAAAAAAGTTATAAACTGAAGCACTTTCTGTACGATGTACATTTAATGTGTCAGTAAGATAGGAGATATTACTTTCCAGAAGGAATAAGGGTTCAAAATCTTTAAGAAAAATGGCTAATGTTTTTTTTTAAGTATACTTAGAAAGTAGTCATCGAATAATGATCAATGTTACAACATAAATATTAATCATGTTAATTCTATTTTTATCCCTATATTTTAAACTTAAAGTAGTATATTGTCCAAGAAAAGAGAAAGGTCTACGATATTTTCTCCATTTTGATAAAAGTAGACGCTAATATAATTTCTGGAGATCAAATATTTGATGACTTCTGATCTATCTGACTGATAATGGCCGTGTAATGAAAGTACTGTGCTTTCATGTACTAGAATAATGAATTAAGTCAGTGCTTCTTAAAATGCGTCCCCGCAAAACCCAAGGGTCCCCCAAGAGTTCCATGAAAAAAACTGTCTTTCTTTTCTAACAACTCGAGAAAAAAAAAAGAAATCTTTGAAAAAAAAATTAAAAAATGTAAAAATAATAATAATGAAAATAATTGACTAACTTGACACTAAACCTACCAACAGTTCTTGTATACCTATACCTACTGCGCTTGGTCAAATTGACCGGCAATTAAAAAATAATATGATTTTTAATTAATAAAAAATAATTTCTCAATCATTAAAACATCAAGTACTTTTCTAATAAAAAAATATTTTAGTTTTTTTTTTTAAATTAAAGAGAAAAAATAACTAGAAGTACAGAGTGAAAAAAATATTACATTTTCTAAGAATTGTCATATAGTTCGATAACGGTATTATAATATTTAAAGTGTGTAATTCTTATAAAAGTTTAAAAACGGTCGATTTGACCGCTACTAGGTAGTTTTACTACTAAACAGTGAGCTCGAGCACAACTCTGCCACATCGCAAGAGTATGAAATAGAATAAAGAATCCGCCAAAATCGGAAATGCAGGAGGAATATAAAAGAGTGATGAGGTTTGTGTGCCATAAAACAGCAATTAAACGAGTTTTAGAACTATGAAAAGTTGCCTCATAATATCTTCACAACATTGAAGCATACATAATTTTCTCCTGAGGGGACTGGGGGCAAAATTCCTTCGTGATTGCGTTTCAGAAACATTCATACTCCGGCAAGCCTCTCAGTTGCTGGGTTCCCTTTTGGAACTTGATACAAGCTGTCACGGAAATAGATGAAGCTTGCCTCAGAACCCGTTAGGAGGCTGTCGACTTTCTACCACATTTAATACTGAAAAGTCATTCATTCGACAAAAATAGGATGATTAGAATTACGTATTAAGCAACATTTTTCAAAAAAAAAAAAAAACATTGAATGTAATGCCCATCAAGCCAAACACATGAGTATTTACTGCTCACGAAAAAAAAAAATTCAGTTAAAAACCAATATGGTATTTAAGGAATTTTTATACATTCCGAATACTTTCATTACTTACCAACAATTAAAAGCTGATCAGAAAAGATAAATTTAAATCAGGGGATAGGCTCACTCGAGAAATATTTGAGCACGTAAAAAGTTTTATTCAAACTTTTAATCAGTATTATATTTTAACGAACAGCAGAGTAAATATGTAAGTTAATCTACGGCAAGGGCAGACTTGACTTGCATCAGTCGAGGCACAAGGCACAAAGTATACGAGACCCCATAATGAATTAAGAGTAGGAGTTGTCCTGGCACATATTGACAGTCGTTGGATGAATGTTTTTCTTTTTTGTTAAACATACATGGTATTAAAACACATGTAAAAAAGATTTTAGAGAAATCATGGTGAGCAAATGAGTTTACAGTTTTTGATACATTAATTGTCCATTAAAAGTTACTTGCTAGAATTATATTCTGAAAAAAAATTAATTGAAATTTTGGGGCCTAATCCCTAGGATGTGTTTCCTGTCCGAAAATCAGCCCTTCATTGAGGGTAAAAAGGAGTTTTTGTCAATTTACGATTTTCGGCCTTGCCAGTAGAAGAATATAAAACCTTTATCAAAGTGACACCTTATTCATCATGTACTAATTTTCCTACAAAACTACTAATGGGTTAAGGAAAGGACTTTTGGAGTAGTTTAAAAGGTTCCCTCATTGTTACAAAAGACCTTGCTAGCACCTTTGCCATTTGCCCACTCATATGTGCGAAATGGAGTAATCAGTTTATGTGTTGGCAAAGAATAAATACCGCAACTTTCATCCGAAAGAGTAAATATGTCCGAGATTTAAAAAAATCATTACCACTCATCTTAGAAATTTAACGTTTTGAAACCTCGTTTAAATATTATATTCGTAGTTATTTTATTAATTTTCGTCTTAACCGAGGAATTCGTTATAATATTGGCCTCTCTTATAGGCGTAGCGCTACATCATATTGAACATTTCCCTTTTATTTAATGATTTTGAGGCAAAAATACTGTAGTACTAAATTTTATAAATCTCGCAATTCTTCTTGAATTGAGAAAGAGCTTCATTTGAAAGTAACACTGACAGAAGCTGTTGGGGAATTTACTTTTCTACATTTAGCTTTCCTTGAACTTGTCAAAGGATTTTTTCTGATTATAAATGCTTCTAAAATTGAAATCTTCACTACCTAAGCAGTCCTTATTATTACTATCCTTTAACTGAAATTCAAAATATTGGAAAATGAAACAAACAAAACACCACGCTTTGAAAGAAAAGCACGTTCTGAGGCTTTGTAATATCAAGAAGTCGCTACGTATAAGCAGGTAATATTTTATCAAATCGACAGGTGTTTATTATAACGGAGGTCTCGGTCTCAACATTAAATTTTGAAATTATTTTTTTAAGTCTATTTCATATATTTAAGCGAGCAACTCTTTCTTATATATACATGAGTTCTTGATAACTGTTACATCGATTTGAATCAAATTTTGTACATAGGTAAGGTTTTGTTTTTTAAGTTTACCTACATAGGTTTCTTTCCCGGAAAAACGTGATTATACACAAAACAAAACGTTTTTTATAACACAATTGAGGTACTTGTAACAATGAACAAGCATCAGCCCCTATAGATATTGTATTTTAATTGAGATTGCAATATATTGGCAACACTTATAACTACATAAATATATATGAGCACCCTCTAGTGGTAACCCTGGTTTCGAAGCTATGTCTTGTCAATATTACTACCTATAGTAGCGTCAAATGGTTAAGTGATGTTCTATAGAAGCTAAACATTAGAGCGCTCCTGGTGTCGACCTTGACGTCGATGCTGTCATACATACAGGATGTCCCAAAACGGACAGCATAAACTCTGCACAGCTAGATTCCTCGTTGGGAGTACATAAAAACTGCCCGAACAAGAGTTGTTGTAAGATTTATATTTCACGAGGAAAATACGAAAATCAAATTATTACGTCACTGCCAGTGCAAGAAAAAACACTGTAGGGTCATTACAAGTGAAATCGTCCAGCGGAGATAAAGTTTGACACCCGCGGTCGGCCGATTTTGATGAAACTTGGTGAGATTGTTCTACCTATAGATGTAAGAACAACTGTAAAGTTTTATCTCAATATATTGATTAGTTCTTGAAATAGAACACTTTAAAGTTTTGCCAGAAATTTGCAATTCGACGCTGATCGCAAATCAAGCAATTACGCATACTTCTATATTTCTTACCGTAAAACAGTTATTTTTGAAGATAGAAGATTATTTTTTTTTTTGCATTGTGTTCAATATTCTTTTGTGAACAGAAATATAGCATTAAATTTGGGATTTAAAGGTATTAAGGCAACTTAAAAAATCTTTGAAGAACAAAATTGAGTTGTATTTACTACAATGACTGGCATTCAGAAACTGCTCAAGAACAAAATTGAGTTGTATTTACTACAATGACTAGCATTCAGAAACTGCGCAATTGCATTAAGAACGTATCCTTCGATTTTAAAATTAATTATATCATTAGAAACTAGATTAAAAATGCTTCAAAGTGGTACATCGAAATTGATGGGGTTTGGACTGAGTTAGAGCTGATCAAAGTTATGCCTTTGAAAAGTACCAAAATCTATTGTTCCTAATAACTTCAATTTCCAAAAAAAAAAAAATCGACAGCTCTTATACTGTTGTTATATAGTGTATTTATATATATATACACATACACATATTGTTGTTTTGGCTTTCCACTAAAACCGAGTGAAATCATAGAATATTCTGAGATATTTACAGCAAAAAAACGTCGTTCTTTTAGAAAATACTTATGATCTAGAAAGTTCTTCAAACAAGCATGAAACTAGGAAAATAAAACTGTAAGTTTGGTTGGTAACTGATCGAAGTTGCAAAATCAGCCAGACCTTCTATAGTTCAAAATAATATACAATAATGCATGAGAAAGGTTTTTTTAAAAAATACTCTTTTTTCGTAAAATGTCATGTTTGTTAGATAAACTAAGATAAGAAAGTTATATATATAGATGTAGGATACGAGTGCGAAGAGACATTGACAGCAGCGCCCTCTGGCGATAGGGAGCGCAAGCAGTTAGTTTGAGTAAGACTCCGTTCTGTGTGGACGTAAGCGCTGCGGTGCTCGGATGATGTTGTTGTTCGTAATTGAAGCTGTTCTGTATCTAGTTTTGTAAATAGGAAATTTAAATATAGTCAGTTTTTTATATCTTTATGGTGAGTGGTGAATTTAGAAACCCCTAGACACCCAAACCAAGAGCCTATATGTGGGGGCTCGGCCGGGATAAAGTGATTGCCTGTGGATTAATTTAGAAACTTCATTGTGATTATTTGAAGCAGACATCGGACTTAACCTGTGAGTACTTTGTTTCTAATTTTGGTGCATAATGTCTTTTCTTGGCAAAGCTCGCAAGGAAGACTTATTAAAACTAGTTTCGGAATTAGGTTTAAATATTCCTGAAAATCCTACGATATTAAAACTTAAAGAAGTAATCGTAGAGTGTGAAAATTTTGATGAAGAATTTACTAAAAATTTGATTGATACTATAATTGCGGAACGGATTGAAAAAAATGCAGAACGGATTGAAAAAAATGCGGAACAGGTTGCGGAACGAGTTGAAAAAGAAAAACGCGAATTTGAATGGGAAAAGTTGAGAATAGTTACCCGTTCGAAGAACAAGAGAAAATACGAAATTAATGTAAATATAAAGGGACAGAACACTTCATCTTTGGTCGACACTGAAAGCGAAATTAGTTTGATTTCTTATGATTTTTATGCAAAAATTGGTTCACCTAAAATGTGCTTCGATGAAACAAAAATAAGTGGTATAAGCGGAGAAAATGTGTTTCCTATGGGCTATTTTTATTCTAATGTAAATATTGATAATTATGTGCTTTCAGCAATATTTTATGTGTTAAAAAATGTGTGTACGGATATGATTATTGGTGCAGATTTACTAGAGCAGTTAATTATTAAGGTAGATGAAAACGGAATTAAAATATTGGGTCGCACGAAATATTCAAGCCCTTCAAACGTTTTGCGAAACATCCCAGACGAGAACAAGGCGCCAATGAAAAAAGAAAAAGACAGCTGTGAGAATCTTTTTCCCCCCACCCTAATAACGGCTGGCGAAGATTTTTTAGCTGAGGTGACGCCACTAGAGAAAAAAAATACGCTTATCTTCATTGAGAAAGAAAAACAAAAATCGGAATCAGAAATAAATTTCACGGATAGTTTTTTGCATTGCTTAGCAAATGCTGCAGAAGAACTGGAATTTGATCGTAGCAAGTTATCACGTCAGATTCGTGATGACGTGAAGGAATTAATAAAATCTCACAAACCGCTTAAAACAAAGGACACTAACTTAAGAATGAAAATTACATTAACAGATAAAATACCTACATGTTCGAAAACCAAAAGAATTTCATTTGCCGAACAAAAAATAGTTGAAAAACAGATTACGGAAGGTTCGGAAGAACAAAATAACAGACAATCTTGTTTAAATTATTCCGCTGGAATCCAGATGAAACGCGTAGACGTCCTTAATCGAAGAACAATTGCGGAAGAGGTTAAAACTAAAAAAGCTGAAAATACAGTACGCAGCGACGTAGAGAATCACAAAGAAACTTCGAAAAAAAAGTTTGGAGGAACTGATCCTAAACCAGATGACGAGTTCGATTCAGAGGAAGATGTCGGATCTGTAGATGAAAGAAACAATGGCAAAGAAGAAAACAAGGCGGAAGATTTCAGGAGTGAAGTAGAAAATTCGGAAGAAGATACTATTAAGAAAAATGCCGTTTCCAAATCGGTTGATGAAGATTCTGCTACGGAAACTAAAGACAAGAAAAAGTCTAAGAAAACAAAAAATCAAGAAGTAAGCTCAGAAGATAAAGATGCTGAAGCAGAGAGCACTGGTAAGAAGAAATCAAAGAAGCAAGATTCCAATGATAAATCAGAATCAAAGAAAAAGAAAGATCAAGCTGTTAGATCTGAAAATGAGGATGATGCGGATGCTAAGATTAAAGAGAAGAAATCTAGAAAACACACATCAAAAAAATCCACAAGTGATGACAAGAAGAAACCAGAGAGACGTGGACGCCCTAAAAAGCAAGCAGCCTATGCAGAAAATTCCGACTCTGAGAAAAAAGAGCGAAAAGCAAAGTATGAGGATGAAGACTTCGTGGCTGATGGTGATGGCAGTCAAAAGAAAAAGAAATCAACTTCATCAAGGCGACGAAAAGCTGCTCTGAAGTATACTGAGGATTCAGATTCTGAGGATGAAGGGATAGGGAAATCTGAAGATGGAAGTGATGAGGAGTTCACTGCAGATAAGGAAAAGAGTCCCAAAAAAGAAATGAGTGGTTGTCCTAAAGATTCTATCAAAATTGAAGGGAAAGGTAATATCTTGAAGATTCAGGAAGATAATCGTAAATACTACGACAGGAAAAGAAAAAAAAAAATCCGACTTCATGAAGCCCTGGTCCCGGAACTTGGACTGAGCATCGACCAATGGACATTGACTTTTTTTTCATTTTTCCTGTGACTGTTTTATGTTGTTTTTGTTTTTGTTTTTTTTAAATGTCTTTCCAGGTTTGTCTGAGGACAGCCAAAGTGTCAGTATGACCGAGATGTAGGATACGAGTGCGAAGAGACATTGACAGCAGCGCCCTCTGGCGATAGGGAGCGCAAGCAGTTAGTTTGAGTAAGACTCCGTTCTGTGTGGACGTAAGCGCTGCGGTGCTCGGATGATGTTGTTGTTCGTAATTGAAGCTGTTCTGTATCTAGTTTTGTAAATAGGAAAGTGTAAATATAGTCAGTTTTTTATATCTTTATGGTGAGTGGTGAATTTAGAAACCCCTAGACACCCAAACCAAGAGCCTATATATATATATGTTTTATTAGAATAGTATTTAAGATGCCTATTATTGAAGTGATCACTACTCTTAAAATCGTAGATTGAAAATGTTATAAATTTCAATCAATGTATTTAAATGCCTATGTCTCTTATTAAACAGGCTAAAACTAGGTTTCCTTTCAAGTTTGAACCGAGGAATTCGTTATAATATTGGCCTCTCTTATAGGCGTAGCGCTACATCATATTGAACATTTCCCTTTTATTTAATGATTTTGAGGCAAAAATACTGTAGTACTAAATTTTATAAATCTCGCAATTCTTCTTGAATTGAGAAAGAGCTTCATTTGAAAGTAACACTGACAGAAGCTGTTGGGGAATTTACTTTTCTACATTTAGCTTTCCTTGAACTTGTCAAAGGATTTTTTCTGATTATAAATGCTTCTAAAATTGAAATCTTCACTACCTAAGCAGTCCTTATTATTACTATCCTTTAACTGAAATTCAAAATATTGGAAAATGAAACAAACAAAACACCACGCTTTGAAAGAAAAGCACGTTCTGAGGCTTTGTAATATCAAGAAGTCGCTACGTATAAGCAGGTAATATTTTATCAAATCGACAGGTGTTTATTATAACGGAGGTCTCGGTCTCAACATTAAATTTTGAAATTATTTTTTTAAGTCTATTTCATATATTTAAGCGAGCAACTCTTTCTTATATATACATGAGTTCTTGATAACTGTTACATCGATTTGAATCAAATTTTGTACATAGGTAAGGTTTTGTTTTTTAAGTTTACCTACATAGGTTTCTTTCCCGGAAAAACGTGATTATACACAAAACAAAACGTTTTTTATAACACAATTGAGGTACTTGTAACAATGAACAAGCATCAGCCCCTATAGATATTGTATTTTAATTGAGATTGCAATATATTGGCAACACTTATAACTACATAAATATATATGAGCACCCTCTAGTGGTAACCCTGGTTTCGAAGCTATGTCTTGTCAATATTACTACCTATAGTAGCGTCAAATGGTTAAGTGATGTTCTATAGAAGCTAAACATTAGAGCGCTCCTGGTGTCGACCTTGACGTCGATGCTGTCATACATACAGGATGTCCCAAAACGGACAGCATAAACTCTGCACAGCTAGATTCCTCGTTGGGAGTACATAAAAACTGCCCGAACAAGAGTTGTTGTAAGATTTATATTTCACGAGGAAAATACGAAAATCAAATTATTACGTCACTGCCAGTGCAAGAAAAAACACTGTAGGGTCATTACAAGTGAAATCGTCCAGCGGAGATAAAGTTTGACACCCGCGGTCGGCCGATTTTGATGAAACTTGGTGAGATTGTTCTACCTATAGATGTAAGAACAACTGTAAAGTTTTATCTCAATATATTGATTAGTTCTTGAAATAGAACACTTTAAAGTTTTGCCAGAAATTTGCAATTCGACGCTGATCGCAAATCAAGCAATTACGCATACTTCTATATTTCTTACCGTAAAACAGTTATTTTTGAAGATAGAAGATTATTTTTTTTTTTGCATTGTGTTCAATATTCTTTTGTGAACAGAAATATAGCATTAAATTTGGATTTAAAGGTATTAAGGCAACTTAAAAAATCTTTGAAGAACAAAATTGAGTTGTATTTACTACAATGACTGGCATTCAGAAACTGCTCAAGAACAAAATTGAGTTGTATTTACTACAATGACTAGCATTCAGAAACTGCGCAATTGCATTAAGAACGTATCCTTCGATTTTAAAATTAATTATATCATTAGAAACTAGATTAAAAATGCTTCAAAGTGGTACATCGAAATTGATGGGGTTTGGACTGAGTTAGAGCTGATCAAAGTTATGCCTTTGAAAAGTACCAAAATCTATTGTTCCTAATAACTTCAATTTCCAAAAAAAAAAAAATCGACAGCTCTTATACTGTTGTTATATAGTGTATTTATATATATATACACATACACATATTGTTGTTTTGGCTTTCCACTAAAACCGAGTGAAATCATAGAATATTCTGAGATATTTACAGCAAAAAAACGTCGTTCTTTTAGAAAATACTTATGATCTAGAAAGTTCTTCAAACAAGCATGAAACTAGGAAAATAAAACTGTAAGTTTGGTTGGTAACTGATCGAAGTTGCAAAATCAGCCAGACCTTCTATAGTTCAAAATAATATACAATAATGCATGAGAAAGGTTTTTTTAAAAAATACTCTTTTTTCGTAAAATGTCATGTTTGTTAGATAAACTAAGATAAGAAAGTTATATATATAGATGTAGGATACGAGTGCGAAGAGACATTGACAGCAGCGCCCTCTGGCGATAGGGAGCGCAAGCAGTTAGTTTGAGTAAGACTCCGTTCTGTGTGGACGTAAGCGCTGCGGTGCTCGGATGATGTTGTTGTTCGTAATTGAAGCTGTTCTGTATCTAGTTTTGTAAATAGGAAATTTAAATATAGTCAGTTTTTTATATCTTTATGGTGAGTGGTGAATTTAGAAACCCCTAGACACCCAAACCAAGAGCCTATATGTGGGGGCTCGGCCGGGATAAAGTGATTGCCTGTGGATTAATTTAGAAACTTCATTGTGATTATTTGAAGCAGACATCGGACTTAACCTGTGAGTACTTTGTTTCTAATTTTGGTGCATAATGTCTTTTCTTGGCAAAGCTCGCAAGGAAGACTTATTAAAACTAGTTTCGGAATTAGGTTTAAATATTCCTGAAAATCCTACGATATTAAAACTTAAAGAAGTAATCGTAGAGTGTGAAAATTTTGATGAAGAATTTACTAAAAATTTGATTGATACTATAATTGCGGAACGGATTGAAAAAAATGCAGAACGGATTGAAAAAAATGCGGAACAGGTTGCGGAACGAGTTGAAAAAGAAAAACGCGAATTTGAATGGGAAAAGTTGAGAATAGTTACCCGTTCGAAGAACAAGAGAAAATACGAAATTAATGTAAATATAAAGGGACAGAACACTTCATCTTTGGTCGACACTGAAAGCGAAATTAGTTTGATTTCTTATGATTTTTATGCAAAAATTGGTTCACCTAAAATGTGCTTCGATGAAACAAAAATAAGTGGTATAAGCGGAGAAAATGTGTTTCCTATGGGCTTTTTTTATTCTAATGTAAATATTGATAATTATGTGCTTTCAGCAATATTTTATGTGTTAAAAAATGTGTGTACGGATATGATTATTGGTGCAGATTTACTAGAGCAGTTAATTATTAAGGTAGATGAAAACGGAATTAAAATATTGGGTCGCACGAAATATTCAAGCCCTTCAAACGTTTTGCGAAACATCCCAGACGAGAACAAGGCGCCAATGAAAAAAGAAAAAGACAGCTGTGAGAATCTTTTTCCCCCCACCCTAATAACGGCTGGCGAAGATTTTTTAGCTGAGGTGACGCCACTAGAGAAAAAAAATACGCTTATCTTCATTGAGAAAGAAAAAAAAAAATCGGAATCAGAAATAAATTTCACGGATAGTTTTTTGCATTGCTTAGCAAATGCTGCAGAAGAACTGGAATTTGATCGTAGCAAGTTATCACGTCAGATTCGTGATGACGTGAAGGAATTAATAAAATCTCACAAACCGCTTAAAACAAAGGACACTAACTTAAGAATGAAAATTACATTAACAGATAAAATACCTACATGTTCGAAAACCAAAAGAATTTCATTTGCCGAACAAAAAATAGTTGAAAAACAGATTACGGAAGGTTCGGAAGAACAAAATAACAGACAATCTTGTTTAAATTATTCCGCTGGAATCCAGATGAAACGCGTAGACGTCCTTAATCGAAGAACAATTGCGGAAGAGGTTAAAACTAAAAAAGCTGAAAATACAGTACGCAGCGACGTAGAGAATCACAAAGAAACTTCGAAAAAAAAGTTTGGAGGAACTGATCCTAAACCAGATGACGAGTTCGATTCAGAGGAAGATGTCGGATCTGTAGATGAAAGAAACAATGGCAAAGAAGAAAACAAGGCGGAAGATTTCAGGAGTGAAGTAGAAAATTCGGAAGAAGATACTATTAAGAAAAATGCCGTTTCCAAATCGGTTGATGAAGATTCTGCTACGGAAACTAAAGACAAGAAAAAGTCTAAGAAAACAAAAAATCAAGAAGTAAGCTCAGAAGATAAAGATGCTGAAGCAGAGAGCACTGGTAAGAAGAAATCAAAGAAGCAAGATTCCAATGATAAATCAGAATCAAAGAAAAAGAAAGATCAAGCTGTTAGATCTGAAAATGAGGATGATGCGGATGCTAAGATTAAAGAGAAGAAATCTAGAAAACACACATCAAAAAAATCCACAAGTGATGACAAGAAGAAACCAGAGAGACGTGGACGCCCTAAAAAGCAAGCAGCCTATGCAGAAAATTCCGACTCTGAGAAAAAAGAGCGAAAAGCAAAGTATGAGGATGAAGACTTCGTGGCTGATGGTGATGGCAGTCAAAAGAAAAAGAAATCAACTTCATCAAGGCGACGAAAAGCTGCTCTGAAGTATACTGAGGATTCAGATTCTGAGGATGAAGGGATAGGGAAATCTGAAGATGGAAGTGATGAGGAGTTCACTGCAGATAAGGAAAAGAGTCCCAAAAAAGAAATGAGTGGTTGTCCTAAAGATTCTATCAAAATTGAAGGGAAAGGTAATATCTTGAAGATTCAGGAAGATAATCGTAAATACTACGACAGGAAAAGAAAAAAAAAAAACCGACTTCATGAAGCCCTGGTCCCGGAACTTGGACTGAGCATCGACCAATGGACATTGACTTTTTTTTCATTTTTCCTGTGACTGTTTTATGTTGTTTTTGTTTTTGTTTTTTTTAAATGTCTTTCCAGGTTTGTCTGAGGACAGCCAAAGTGTCAGTATGACCGAGATGTAGGATACGAGTGCGAAGAGACATTGACAGCAGCGCCCTCTGGCGATAGGGAGCGCAAGCAGTTAGTTTGAGTAAGACTCCGTTCTGTGTGGACGTAAGCGCTGCGGTGCTCGGATGATGTTGTTGTTCGTAATTGAAGCTGTTCTGTATCTAGTTTTGTAAATAGGAAAGTGTAAATATAGTCAGTTTTTTATATCTTTATGGTGAGTGGTGAATTTAGAAACCCCTAGACACCCAAACCAAGAGCCTATATATATATATGTTTTATTAGAATAGTATTTAAGATGCCTATTATTGAAGTGATCACTACTCTTAAAATCGTAGATTGAAAATGTTATAAATTTCAATCAATGTATTTAAATGCCTATGTCTCTTATTAAACAGGCTAAAACTAGGTTTCCTTTCAAGTTTGAACAGTTTTAACACTTCCCCTTGAACTTATTTCAGCTTTCATTAATATTTTTCATGGATATTGATCCAATTTTGAAAAAACGACTGATATGTGATGTTACTTTTGGACTTTCAACAGTACATAAGATACGTTGTGGGAGAACAGGCATCCATCTTGCCTTTCAGGCCAGTAAAATGTTTCTCAAAGGCCATGCGGGAGCATGAAAGCAATTGTGTCACGCCTTCATCTTTGTTCATTTTAACGACACTAGACCACTCCACCAGTTTCCTTCATAAACGCATGCAACATAATTTATGTAAATTCCTATCAAAATCCGGCAACATATTTGACTTTGATAATATTCCTTTAGTAATATTCAATATACTGCATGATTCAAAGTCTAGACTTGTAGTTTCGTGCTTGTCTGAAGAACTTTCTATGGCATAAGCATTTTGTAAAAAAACGATGTATTTTTAACCAACTTTGCAAAAGAAGGAGGTTATACTTTGATGTAAACTTAATTAAATGTAATATAAATATATATTAATTAAATAATAATTATCAAATTGATATAAACATATATTAATAATATAGTATAACATTCATACTGTATATGCCGATTGTTTTTGGTTTCTCCACTCATGACTTCTTACCGGATGAACCGATTTTCATGATTTTTTTTAATTCGATCGAGGGTAGTTTACCATAGGTCCTGTACCTTTTTTGAAAAATAAATTAATTCTTAACAACATAGATACCACTTTATAACCTAATTTTTGAAATCGGTGCAAAATTATGACAGTCCAATTCTCTTTACACCATGCGTTATTTTACATTGAAATTGTTGCAAAATCTACTCCATTAATAATTGTAATTGTTTCATGGTTACAAAAGTTATCATGAATCAAAATCCATAACAATTTTACACCGACTTCAAAAGTTCTGTTTAAATGCCGTATCGGTGTTGGTTAAAGAATTTATATTTATTTTTCACTTTTTCGCGCATTTTATGATTTGAGGTCGGTTCTATTTTTTTTTTCCAAAAATTGCTGTAAATATATTTCTGAATATTTTATGATTTCACTCGGTTTTGGTGGAAAGCTCTTTGCACAATGTATATATATGAATGTAAATTAAATACACTATATAAGAACATTATAAGAGCAGCCAATATTATTTTTTTGAGAATTGAAGTTATTAGGAACAATAGATTTTGTTACTTTTCAAAGCCATAACTTTGATCAGCTCTAACTCAATAAAAAGTCCAAACCCCATCAATTTCGATGTACCACTTTGAAGCATTTTTAATCTAGTTTCTAATGATATAATTAATTTTAAAATCGAAGGATACGTTCTTAATGCAATTGAGCAGTTTCTGAATGCTAGTCATTGTAGTAAATACAACTCAATTTTGTTCTTGAGCAGTTTCTGAATGCCAGTCATTGTAGTAAATACAACTCAATGTTGTTCTTCAAAGATTTTTTAAGTTGCCTTAATACCTTTAAATCCCAAATTTAATAATATATTTATATTCACAAAAGAATACTGAACACAATGCAAAAAAAATTAACCTTCTATCTTCAAAAATAACTGTTTTACGATAAGAAATGTAGAAGTATGTCCAATTGCTTGATTTGCAATCAGCGTCGAATTACAAATTTCTGGCACAATTTTAAAGTGTTCAATTCAAAAACTAATCAATATACTGAGATAAAACGTTACAGTTGTTCTTATATCTATGGGTAGAACAATCTCACCAAGTTTCATCAAAATCGGCCGACCTCGGGTGTCGACCCCTGGATGATTTGGCATGGAATGTCCCTGTATTGGACATAACAGTATTTGCATCTATATTCAGGTGATAATGTTTAAAGCGCACGTTTTAGTGTAGAAGGTTCCATAATTTACCGAACCTTCCCCTCTTAATCTTAATATTGCTAAATTAATCTCTACTCTAATAACGGTGTAAAGCCGGCCATTCACGAGCGAGCCATGTGGAGCGAAGCCGTTTGGAGCTCATCTATTTGGGTAGGTGAACAATTCGGAAAGCATTCACGGCCGATCCACACCGCGCCATCTTAAGCCTTACCGTAGTTCGTTATTGTTAAAATGTAAAAATATTTACAAGTTCAAATCTTCATGTATATAAAAAAAGTTTTAAAATGTGGAGTAAGCAGGGGCTCCTAAATAGAAACACATACACACGTAAATCAAAAATTGGATACATCGGATTGCCGAACAGTTTGCGAATTAGCGAACGCATAATTTGAGCTTCTGAAGCTTGTTTATGGTTTCATTTTTGAAAAAAATGAAATGATTTTCGCCAATATACAAAAAGCAGGCCAAAAATGAGTTTGGATCTAATTAAAAACTAAAATCTCAACTTTATGAAGTTTACCTGTTGAAAAGAAACATTTATGGATACATAAACACCGCTTCTACGTAGTGAAGATGGCCGAATGGCAAGAGAACAAGTCTTGTACACCGAGTGTGCTCGGTTCGAGTCCCGGGCGTTTGCGTTTTCTCCAGTAATGTTTTGCTGCACCGTTGATTTTTTTTTTTTGATAAACTCAATATGGAAAGGGCTCTTTTTTATTTTATTTGCAGTTTTTTTTTTTTTTTTTTTGCGGGAAGGGGATAAATTAAAAGATACACTATTAAAATTATACATTAAATAAAATATTCATTGCGTAAAATAATTCTTTGGAATGAATTCATCGAACAAACTCTGTTATTATTATATTATTAGTTGCTAAATTGAAACATTTTATGTGAATACAAGATGTTCTTTCTGAATATAAGTAACTGACTGGCGGTCCTGAACCAGCTGGTTCGGACCCCTACAAATACGGTGCTGGCTTTTGTGATTAAATTACCTTTATTATTTTTAATTTAGAAGGCTTGGTGAGTTATCGGTTTAATCAAAACGCCAACAACGCATCGTAGAGGTCCGAACCCGCCCGTACGCTTCTCTGCTCCAGCGCTCTGCCTACTAATAAGCTATAACTCTGATACAAGGATGAGCCTAATTACCACTATGAAGTTTAATGCCAACTACATTATTACACAATTATAGGGTGGAGCCCAGTTATAATACTATACTATTCATATACTATATATAACATATATAGTTATAATACTATATATACCAAACTATTCAGATTAATTCCCCCGGAGGGTTCAGTAAAATATCTATTCTTCTGCAATAAACACTATGAAGGTAAACTAGGTTCCCGCCTACAGCGAAGTAATGGGCTAGCCCAGTGGTCGGCAACCTGCGGCTCGAGAGCCACATGCGGCTCTTTGGATGTGAAGCTGCGGCTCTTTACTTCCATACGCAAAAATTATTTATTTTATCAAAAAAACATTTAAAATCGTTCTGAATCGATTAATGATTCTTACGTTTCACTGCATAATACACCAAGAAGCGCTTTGTGCCCAAACATTTCCGGCCGAAATAGTTGAGGTCATGAATCAAGATTGTTAACAGCATCTTGCCAAAAGCACTCTAATATCGTCAGTTTAAAGATTTCTTAAACAAAATGAAGATGCAGTATGCGGAAGTATTGTGGAGACCTCGTTCGTCACAATAAAGTGCGATGGCTTTCCAAAGGTAAGGTGTTGAAACGTTTTGCTTTGTGCCTGATTGGAATAAATACATTCCTCAATAAAAAAGGCACTCCCCTGAATTATAGAACGACATATGGTTGCAAAAATTTTACTTCATGGGGGATATCATAGCGAAATTAAATGAGCTGAATCTAAAACTGCAAGGAAAGGGAAACCCAGCCTATGTTTTGGTAGCAGAATTAGTTTGTTTCGAAGAAAAATTAATTCTTTTTTCAGAAGATATTCAAAGCGGTAAATTACTTCATTTTCAATTTCTAAAACAATATCGCGATAAAACCAGTGCAACTATTGACACGAATTATTGTTGGTAAGAAAACATTTTGTGGCTCTTTACAAACTTTGAATTTTTGTAAATTATAATTTTTGACTCTTCCAGTCGGCAGACCACGGGCAGGGTCTTTCTTATGGTGCGGGTTCGAACCCAGACATATGCCAATAATAGCTATTCTCATAAAGTATTATAAAAAAAACAGAGGAATCTCTTGTAAAATACAAAACTTAAAGCGTAATTTACCTTTATTACTTTTATTGTAGAAGGCTTGGTGATTTAACAGGTTAATAAAAAAAAAACAACATCGCATTGTTAGAGGTCGGAACCCGCACCGTGCGCTCCTGCGCTCCGCCTACTAAGCTATAACTCTGATACACGAGGGGCCTAATTTACCATTATAAAGTTTAATGTCAAATATATTAATGCACAGTTATAAGGTGCAGCCCAATTTAGCGTAACGCTTAATTTACCTTTATTAATTTCAATGTAAAAGTCTTGGTGATGATTTAAAAGTTTAATCAAAACGCCAACATCGCATTGGTAGAGGTCCGAACCCGCACAGCACGCTTCTCTGCTCCTGCGATCTGCTTACCATTCTATAACTCTGATGCAAAGGTGAGCCTAATTTACCATTCTGAAGTTTAATGCCAACAAGACTTTGACGCAGTTTTAGGATGGAGCCCAATTAAGTACTGTAAGGATTAATTCCCCCGGAAGGTTCAGTAAACATTCGATTCTTCTACAATTAACTTAATGAAAGTAAGTTAGGTTCCCGCCTACAGCAATGGAAACTTCTACGTTAAACCTGAAGAAGGTAGTTTTGGTCCCAACCTGCAACGATGTGATAGCGTAGTAGACAACGCTACGGAAACAGAGTGTTCTTAAAATAAGGGGAAGGTCTTATAAAATACAAAATTCGGGGCCTAGATTACCTTTAATTATACTGGTCTACAAAAGAAACTTTTTTTCCGTCCCAAAGACTTTGTTAACTGATCTTAGAAGTATTTTTCATGCTGAACTCAAAAAGGAAAACCATTTTTCTCTACCACGTAAGGATTTTCCGTGCAAGGTGCTGTAATAGTTGACATTAATAAGATTTACCGTAATTTATTGCAGTACCTTTCAAGCTTCCCTTAAGTGATAAGGAAAGTGGTTTTCATTTTCGAATTCAGCTTGGAAAATACTTCTAAGATCAGTCAATAAAGTCCTTAGGACCCTCCCCCCCCCCTTTTTTTAAGGGCGTTGTAATTTTTACATTAGAAGCATTTCCACTAAAAAACCAAGTAATTTTATATTTTCCTTAAAAGGGTCCATTTTGACATGTTATGGCATACTTTGCCTCAGGAATGTCCCTTTTTAACATCCAGCAGTAATCTGCTAACACAGTTGCACTCCACTTCCCTTAATATCTCGTTTCGATAACTGAAATGTCCTGATGGAACCGCTCTCCATGTTCATCGGTTATACAGCTCCCATGTTTTCAGGGGGTATTTTTACACACAACAGGAGACTGCTATGATAAAAAATAGTAGCTCATGCTCATTAAACGTGTCGTACAGTATCAATCTTTTGCCTATTTGCCTTTGTGTCCCAATTCTCGCGAAATTCCTGCCGAGACCCGCACAATTTGATACGCACTTCCGTTCGCGGCTCTGCGGGGACGGTTTGCGACACACCACTAAATTTTTTCCAGCATCATAAAGTGACTACTGATATAACGGTCCACATTCAAGCTCTTTTGTGTACTTTCTCTCAATAAAAACGATGCTGCATGATTGGAAAAACACTGAAAAAACGTAAAATCGAACATTTCCTTCCTCATAATTAAAAAACTATACGTGATTGAAAAATTTTGCTGCCAGATATGGATTCCTCGTGCAAAACTACTTCACGAAAAGTGAAATTCATTCTTGGGGCAAAGCACTTGTTGACCGGTGTTATTATTACTCAAAAGGCTTCGCAATTTAACAGTTTAATCACAAAAGCTAGCACGGGATTTGCAGGGGTGATAACCAGCCTTACGTCTCACCGCTCCAGCGCTCTTGCCAACTAATCTATAACCGTGATGCAAAGGTGCGTCTCATTTACCATTATAACATTCAATGACAACTAGGTTATAACACTGTTATTAGAGTGTAGAGCCTAATTTAGCATTATAAGGATTAAAGCGGGAAGGTACAGTAAATTATTGAACCTTCTACACTAAACTTAGAGAAGGTAATTTAGGCCCCAGCCTGCAACGGTGTGATAGCCTTTTTTTTTTTTTTTTTTTTTTTTTTTTTTTTTTTTTTTTTTTTTTTTTTTTTTTTTTTTTTTTTTTTTTTTTTTTTTTTTTTTTTTTTTTTTTTTTTTTTTTTTTTTTTTTTTTTTTTTTTTTTTTTTTTTTTTTTTTTTTTTTTTTTTTTTTTTTTTTTTTTTTTTTTTTTTTTTTTTTTTTTTTTTTTTTTTTTTTTTTTTTTTTTTTTTTTTTTTTTTTTTTTTTTTTTTTTTTTTTTTTTTTTTTTTTTTTTTTTTTTTTTTTTTTTTTTTTTTTTTTTTTTTTTTTTTTTTTTTTTTTTTTTTTTTTTTTTTTTTTTTTTTTTTTTTTTTTTTTTTTTTTTTTTTTTTTTTTTTTTTTTTTTTTTTTTTTTTTTTTTTTTTTTTTTTTTTTTTTTTTTTTTTTTTTTTTTTTTTTTTTTTTTTTTTTTTTTTTTTTTTTTTTTTCCACCCAGAAATCCGCACCTTCAATGGGGATCGTCCACTATGAACAAAAAAAAGTTTTTTAGGGCTTATGGCCCTAAACAATTTTTTTTTTCAAAGTGAACGATGTTTCGTTATTTTAAGTCACAAACACCTCAACGCCGTTTAATTTTGTTCAGGAATTCTTCCGCCCAGAAATGCAGCTCCCGATAGAACGCCTTTTGTAATATTCACGCACGTCGATAAAAGTTTGGTCAGGCCATCAGTTCTCATCCATAAGCATTAAAACTTACGCGCGAACGAAGTCGCTGGCAGTAGCTAGTGTAACAATAAATCAATTACGGACATAAATCCATTTATTTTCTGAGTGTGAAATATTTTTTTCTATTAAATAGTTTTCGCATATGTTACATTGCTAACAGTGCATGAGGATACTTCTACTTTGCTTTTGATTTTGCGCTGACTTTAAAGTATTACATTCAAAAGCAGTATTGATGTTATTCAGAGAATGATTATTTTTTGTTTCTTTCAGCAGTTTTCAATTATATGTGTAATGAATGGTAGTTTTATGGTTCCTCGTCAGTTTTAGTTTAAAGTTTTATGTTTGTGTGTATGCATACACTCCCCCCTCCCCCCGGGCCCAAAATGTGTTGATCCTTACAGTTTAAATTTAAGAGTTAAGAGAAGTATAGTTTGTCTGTAAATTATTTTTTATTTGAGTGGCTACACGTTAGTTAGGATTATTGTTTCCTTGATGCTTTCTTTAAATTGCTGTTATAATTAAATAATTTTATGTTCAATTATGTCACATGCAGGTATGCTGGGAGCTGATGATACGTTAGAAATTTTTCGAGCATTACAAACATCCATTTCCAGTGTTGTTGATAGGTTCCATCCTCGGCTGAAGTAATATTTGTTCATCCGCAACTCCTGCAGTGAGTATAACTAAACTTTAATTACCAGTGTACTATTTGAAAAAAAAAAAAAAAAACCAAGTGTGGAGAGTAGAAAGCATAATTTTGTAAGAGTTATTGCGTGGTCATTATAACAGTTGGCCTTATCTGCTTCACATTTGCTCTGCTCTACGCTAAGAGCTAAATATTTTTCTGCTTTATTTTTTTTCATTAAAAAAAAAAAAAAAAAAAAAAACACGTAACTTGGGCTAATGCTTGCCTAGCTTTAATCGTTCGCAGCTGTTTTATGAATCCTTTTCCCCCCACGCAGAATGGAGATACTTACGAACGTCTTGCTATCGTAAGAGCCTTTGTCTCAATACAACGCATTTCATTCCGATCTTCTATATGTTCCCCAAGCTTATAAATTTTCCTTTGAAACATCTTGAATGACATTTACGTAAACGCATTTATCGCATGAGGGATCGTGAAATATGATCGCCCTATCGCTATTGGCGACCCGTAGATTTTAAGTGGCGACGAAATTTTCAGCTTATTATCAAGGAGTCAAATTTGCTTTATTTATTTATTTTCATTTAAGCACAAATTTCACGCATTTTAGTTTTTTTTTCCGCTTTTACATGTTAGTCTTGATCTTACGCTAAAATTTAATTATTTTTTTTTAATGTATGTGAATTACGAACTTAGTATGTATTTGAAAGCTGTTTCTATTTAAATACGTACAGTAGAACCCTGTTTATCCGAAAAGTACGTAATGTTTTCGGTTAATCGAGGTAGCATAGAAATTTTCGGATTCGCGAGAATTATAGGCAAAAGCCATGTTTATTACCAACATGTTCCACCCTACGTATAGAACTTCTTCAAGCTGCGGAATGCAATGGATTGCCAATCAGATTAGCCGGTTCTGAACTTGAATAAAACATAGCTATTGCAATAAATTCTATACAAAATATTACAATTTTACGTTCATGTCATTTAGTATTATACATTTTATCATGTACTGACAATATTTTTGTTATGGAAGAAATGGGCCATTTGCCCTTTATGAAAAAAAAAAAAAAAAGAGCATTTGGCCGTCGTGGGAAAAAAAAACCCTGACCCATTTGCCTTTTCGGTAAAGCCGATTAACGGGATTCGGATAACCGGGGTTCTATTGTGTTTAGAATAAACAAGTTTTCAAACAACAGAGGCGAATATCCAGTACGTATGCGTCATACGGGGTATATCTGGTATCGTTCAGAACCAACATCCCGAAATATCACCGAACGGTCCCGAAAACGTCATAAAAATAATACGAAAATATCTCTTAAAAATATGTAGACACTATTCCTTGTGTTCAGTCAATTACTTTAAAGCATCGATTCCCAATCTTTCTTTTTCGCGTACCACCATTTTTCTTGCGAACCATTGCTCTATAACTTTATTATATAGAATAGAAGATCAATAGATTATAGATAGATTTTTTGCCTGCACGCGTACCACCATTTTTCTTGCGAACTATTTTGCGTACCACTGCTCTATAACTTCATTATATAGAATAGAAGATCAATAGATTATAGATAGATTTTTTTTGACTGCACGCGTACCACTTAGAGAGGGTTCGCGTACCACCATTTTTCTTAAGAACCATTTTACGGACCACTGCTATATAACTTTATTATATAGAATAGAAGATCAATAGATTATGGATAGATTTTTTAACTTGCACGCGTACCACCAGAAATGCTTCCCGTACCTCCATTTTTTTTGCGAACTATTTTGCGTACCACTGCTCTATAACTTTATAATATAGAATAGAAGATCAATAGATTATAGATAGATTTTTTTGCCTGCACGCGTACCACTTAGAGAAGGTTCGCATACCACCATTTTTCTTGCGAACTATTTTGCGTACCACTGCTCTATAACTTTATTATATAGAATAGAAGATCAATAGATTATAGATAGGTTTTTTGCCTGCACGCGTACCACCTAGAGAGGCTTCGCGTACCACAGTTTGGGAACCGCTGCTTTAAAGTACAGTGAAACCCCGTTATATCGCGCCTCAATATACCGCGGTGACTTTCATGTCCCCCGACGTTTAAACCACCCTTTAACATTGCCATTTAAAGGTGATTCCTTATTCATCATCGTAAATAAAGCCAGCCCGAGCACACAAATATTCTAGCCAACGTGATCTAATTCCCTTATCACGCACACTAACAGGTAAAGTTCTATTGTAATAGGTCTGATGTACACCTTTTGGTTTATAACTTATCGCTCGATAGACTGATTGCGCAGTTGAGATGTGTGCTTCTTGCACAGCAATTACAGTTAACAAAATGTCATCAAAGAAGACTAGAAAAATTTATGCTATAAGAAGAGAAGGCACGAGTAATTGATAAAGTTAAAAATCAAACCACCAAAATGCCAAACATGTCCCCCGACACCCGCGTATTAACGGGGTTTTACAGTAAAAAATATATGTACTAATTTATTTCGAATAAAAATCTAATAGATTTACATTTTCAGTCAACTGCCCATACAACCCGAGACAATTTTAAAGTAGAAAAATTGTTTTAAAGATTATACCCCGAGGACTAGGGTAGTAGAGAGGACCGGGGCCGTGGGTAGCCTAGTGGTTAGCACGTTGGACTTCCACCTGGAAGGTCGCGCGTTCGATACCCACTGAAGACCACCATGTATACTTGGGGATATGTGCATGTAAAATCCGTAGACCCCACTACCTCTCCCCGTGCGTAAGCAATCCTAAGGCCTCGGCTAACAGGTAGGGGGTCTGGTGGAGAAAAGTAGAGAGGACCTGGTACAAATCTCTAAAACTATTAAAATGAAAGATTCTGATGGGTTAAATTTCGCTTAGAATACATAACCGGAGGTCAATGTTACAATTCTACCATCAACCGAAGCAATCTGCCTGGCAGACTGCCAAGAAGAATCATTCATGTTCAAGGGGGGAACTGCTGGTTTAAGAAATGCGCCGTTTTAGTTATCGCTCTAGTTCATTATGCATACTTTATTTCTTCCGAACTGATGCTATGGGCAAGTTTATAAATGTAGTTGCTTTCAACAAACAGAGAAGCAAACATTCTGATTCGCGTATTCAATAAACGCACCTGCAAAGCGAACTTCCCTGAAACTCGAATGGATTCGTTCTTTTCTGCCATGCGCAGAAGCGTCCAAATATCGAAATTCCGCGGTCGAACTGCAGCTCAGTAGCTATGGTCGTCGAGAGTGATTTTATTCAAATATGTTTTATATTTCTTCGCAGCATAATTTAAAAAATTACTTTTCTGCTATCAAGAAAACAATTAAAAATTACTTAGCGGAATAATTATGATTCCTTTTATTCCTTTTGGGAGGGGATAGGCCCCCAGAGCCTACCTTAACATTCGATCCTGATTTAGGACAATACAACTCTTAAAAAGTAGCATTAATTTTTATCATTGGTTTTTGAAGATTTTAGAAGCGGAAATTGGTCTATATAAAAAGTTGTTTAACCCTTTATCTGCTGCATTATGATCTGCAGTATTTTTTTACATAAATAGTTGTCTGGGTATTTACACAAATAAAATGCCCAGTCTATAAGAATTTATTTTTTTACAGCTAATAAGTGCCACAAAGTATTTTAACCCCGAATTTAATTACATCCAACTTGTAATCAAAATATTACGTCAAATAATTTTCTAAAATCTTAACTACCACATTAAAAATAGTCAGTGACTTAATTCGTCAATTTTACCGATTTTCTGGAGCGAAACTCTAAGGGAGCAATCTGAACGAAATTAAAGTTCAAAATACAGCATCGGTTTCAGAACTATCTGCCTTTCCTCGCTAAAATACTCTTTTTATAGAACCTTTGCGGATGTGTATCCTGAAAAAGTGGATTTCAAAGAGTATTCCTGCAAAGTACCATCAGAACATTGGTAAAAATGGTTGCTGGATGGAATTTATAAAGAATGGTACTTATAAGTACCACCAGTAAATAAAGGGTTAAGAATGTGTAGGGCGGCGGCAGAATACGAAAACAGGAAACTAAAGTGCATTCGTAAAGTTATGCAAACCCCACGAAGTTCTGTGCGTTACTTAAAGTCGAGAAATGTTTTTCACTACTTTTTGGATTTTCTTAAAGTTTTGGAAATCAAGTTAGTTAGCATAGTATTTAATATCAATGGCCTTATTAATAATGATTATAAAAATTATTTTTGATGGTGCTATCATTCTAGAACGATTTTAGAATTATAGTATAGCTGGAAAGTAGTAGCCAGAAATTTCTGTTGACTACCAGTTTGTTTTCTCAAGTTTCTGTATGTTTGAAGCATTTGTTATTTATGTCAATAGCTGCAGAAAAACCTGCGCTGTATGTCAGAAATTCTACTTTGAGAGCACACAGAACATGGTAAAGAGTCAATTTCCCAACTAAGCATTAATCACGCTACTAAACTTCTATAGTAAACTTTACCCCCAAAACAACCCTCTTATAACTAAACAATTTGAATTGACGTGTTCTAATATTCAAAGAAAAAACCCTGTTAGTAATATGATTCTAAACTATCAGTCTGTAGTACAACTCAGAATTTCCACCACTCTCTGTGTTTTCTCCGAAAATGCTTTGCTTTCTACTTTCCTCCTCTGAAGAAAGTTCTTCAACCACTTCCTCTTGCAGATCCCCTTAGAAAGTTAAAATTTTCAGTCAAATCTCTAAAAGTATTAAAATTTAAAAACGCCAAGCAACTTACTTCTTAAAGAAAAAAATTGTTGAAAATTCTTTTACATTTTTCATCATGTTTTATCATTTTTGAATCAATTTAGCAACCATTAACTTTATCATGACAGGACCCTTTATCCTGACTACATTGTATTTGAATTTGTTTTTCTAAAGAAGAGTTTTCATGACAAGTATGAGCAATATATAGCCAATTCTAGTAACCTGAAATCGTACCGACTCAAATGGGAATACCCAAAACTCATTATAACCCTTACCGACTGAGATGGCACAATTTCGCCCTACCGACTCAGTTGGGAACGACTGAATTGGCACTAAACCAACAACACTGTATGAAAAATATAGCAGTCTTAAGACAGTTCAACTTAAGGCACTCTAGAAAAATGAAGTTTTTAATCAAAATAATTTTTATCCTGCAATTGATGCAGTTGTTTGACTTAAAGCAACGTGATTAAAGTACAAAAATGCCAGGAAAATAATTAATAAAAGTAAATATGTTAAATTAGAAGTAAATAGAAACAAATGAAAAAAACAAAACTAGGATAGTAGTCGATTTGAAGGGAAAATTTAGAAATTGTTAAATAACCCTGTTAATCTTTAATCGTCATCAATTAAAATCATGTTTCGGTACTGTATTAAACATTTATTTCAGGGTTTCCCCATATTTTTTACCTTGCGAGCCCCTTCTAAGATCCGAAAGAAAATGGCGAACCCCCTTCTGTAGTCCGGGGCGACAAAACTATAAAATTTAGTAGCACCACATTTAATTTCCATGTTGTGCAATACTTCATAACAAGAAATGAAAACATAATTATTGTAAAACATCTAAGTTTAAATTAAAATTAAATACAGCTGCAAAATGTTTTTTATTATTATTACTTTTTAATTATTTGTTCTTTTTGAAATATTATTAGAGCAGTTAACATATGTATTCCTAAAAAAAAATTTAAATTATTTTCCCGATTGTTTCTATTTCCGGTTAAAATGTACAAAATTCGGAGAAGTTTTTGAAATTTAAAGAAAAAAATAATAAAATTTACATATTTTCTAATTTTTAATTGCGATATTTCAGAAAAGTTAGAGTAAAGTGTGATAAATGCGATTTTACATTTTATGTAGTAAATTTTCATATTTCCGACTCGTTCTTCGCGCTTTCGAGGAAAAAGTCGGAAATGGTAGGAGAAAAATACGATCTTAAATTTAAAATAAATCAATAAATATTTTTCGCTAATAATTTGGGGTCCAAATTGGTACCGAAATGATAAATTTGGTTGTGACCCAAATTAAAAATCTGGCAAAAGAAGAAATAAGTGAATTTCAAATTTTTTATGCATGCTTCCTATGCCAGTCCACTACTTATCTGCCTTATCTGGAAAGCAATTTATTTAAAAAATCCTTTTTGCAATCTTTCTTAATACCTAATTTATATTTATTATTTCGTTTTTTCATTTACGGTAGCAATAAAATATTCCGCCATTGCAATATTATTTTTGCGAACCCCTTTTCTGCACCTAGCGAACCACCTGTTGGGAAACGCTGATTTATATGACAAAAAATGGTAAAAGTATCCACACGCACACAATGAACTCAAACGTATGAAATAATTTCACTGGAGAAAATATAAAATTGAAAGTATTTGTGTCAAAAGCACACTAATGTAGCTTTCTAAATTGTCTAGTGCTGCCATCTAGTTACTATATGTAAAACTAAATTCTCCGTTATAATTATTAACTATTTGTACTTCTGTTTTTTTTTTTTTTTTTTTTTTTTTTTGGCATTGACTTTTTTATACCTTAATTGGATTGCTTTTTTCTGGCTTAATTACTTCAGTTTTAACCGATTATTTCGCAGCTACCTTTTATTTAAAAGCTTTTCTACGAGTCGAATGATAATATGATGAATCTCTCTCTCTCTCTCCCTTTAGCTCCAGATTTGTTACTTTTGCCAAATGACTTCACTTCATCGTGCCCGGGGGAGGGAAGCTCTAAGGGCACGTGCTAACAGGGGAGGGGGATGGAGTAGAGAACTAAAGAAAGGATTCTCTGTACGAAACGTGTGTACAGACTCATTGAAAGTGTTGTCTTGTAGCTTTGTTTTTCATGCAAATGAAATCTCTTATCAATGGTATTTTTATTAATATTGTCATACTTATTTATTCATTTATTTATTTATTATTGCAGTGCGAACGATTTTGAAAGTGGTTCAGCCCGCAAAGCATTTCGGGAAGGTGGCAAGAACTCAAAATCAGTAAGTACCGTTTTTTCCCAGTGAATTTGAGAGCAAAACGCTCACCAATGACTTATCTATACAAATAATTTGCGAGGCAGTGTGTGTGTCGGTCGCCTTCTGGCAAGATGAGAAAGGCCTAAAGTACGAAATTTTGGTACTGGGATGTTCGCAACATATTAATGCTCCTAAAGCACTGCACAAGATGACCTATTTGAAAAATTTCAGGGACAATTAAAACACACATTATTTTCTTTTTGCGTATAATCGCAAAAGAAGAAAGAAATTTTGTCCCCAAAAATAGGATTTCTTTTTTTAGTGTAAAGCTAATGATCAACTATTTTTAGATTAAACCCGCAAACAATGTTTTCGCACCAAGAGGTCATTATTTTTTTTCTCGTGCTGAAAATTTGTTTTTTAGTTTTGTAGTTTTCCGAAAACTAGACGAAAAATCCTTATCCGTAAAATTCTTCTGGTTGATTGGAGACAATTCACTGCTAGAGGGACTCATGAGCGATCATCGTTGTCACATGATATCGCTGACACATGATCCAATCTTAAAGGATGTTTCTTAATGTCTTTTATTGAGGATGAGGGAAGGCTGAGGGCAGCACGATGAAATGTAGGTGTGCCCCTCCACAAATATTGTTCCTGATCATACTTCTAATACCATCTTGGTCTACGTTGCTTAAATGTACCAAAAACTATAGGCGGCCTACTTTTGGAATGAGAATGGAGTAACAAAATATAACTGGTGTGAAATGTATGTTAAATAATTGGTTTCAAGTTGCTTTCTGTGACCAAGTATTAATATTTCGTTTCTTTTTGCAGTGACTTAACTACGCTCTTAACGTTCGACGGGGTTATGCTGCAGCCTGTCTTAGTTTAGGCCTTTCGTGGGATTTTTGCTCACCTTACCTTAAGACCGGCCATGATTGTACTTGTTTACTGGAATGACGCATCGATGGTGGAAAACACGCACTGTACAGGTTCCGATGTTCAATAATACAGAAATCCGAATATTCAATATGTACGCTTTAAGAAACTGTCGAAAGAGTGAAAAGTTGTATCTTCAATAGTTCTGTTTTTCAAATGAAAAGAATATTGCATTTTGCTGTAAAATTAACTATGTATAAGTATTTTGCTTTTGAAATAAAAATAAAATGAAGAAGGGCGGGAAGAGTGGGGTAAGGGAATGAAGGATTGTTTACCCATAACCCCTGGTAAGTAAAAGGTAAGTGGTTTTGAATCTTTGCAGAAGTACGTTTACTGGGAATTTCATCAAAAGAAAAAAGTTATAAACTGAAGTACTTTCTGTAGGATGTACATTTAATGTGTCAGTAAGATAGGAGATATTACTTCCCAGAAGGAATAAGGGTTCAAAATCTTTAAGAAAAATGGCTAATGTTTTTTTTTTTTTTTTAAGTATACTTAGAAAGTAGTCATCGAATAATGATCAATGTTACAACATAAATATTAATCACGTTAATTCTATTTTTATCCCTATATTTTAAACTTAAAGTAGTATATTGTCCAAGAAAAGTGAAAGGTCTACGATATTTTCTCCATTTTGATAAAAGTAGACGCTAATATAATTTCTGGAGATCAAATATTTGATGACTTCTGATCTATCTGACTGATAATGGCCGTGTAATGAAAGTAATGTGCTTTCATGTACTAGAATAATGAATTAAGTCAGTGCTTCTTAAATTGCGTCCCCGCAAAACCCAAGGGTCCCCCAAGAGTTCCATGAAAAAAACTGTCTTTCCTTTCTAACAATTCAAGAAAAAAAAAATCTTTGAAAAAAAAATTAAAAAATGTAAAAATAATAATAAAAATAAGTGACTTAACACTAAACCTACTAACAGTTCTTGTATACCTATACCTACTGCGCTTGGTCAAATTGACCGGCAATTAAAAAATATGATTTTTAATTAATAAAAATGATTTCTCAATCATTAAAACATCAAGTACTTTAATTAAAAAAAAAAAAACTAAAATATTTTTTTATTAGAAAAGAGAAAAAATAACTAGAAGTACAGAGTGAAAAAATTATTGCATACATTTTCTAAGAATTGTCATATAGTTCGATAACGGTATTATAATATTTAAAGTGTGTAATTCTTATAAAAGTTTAAAAACGGTCGATTTGACCGCTACTAGGTAGTTTTACTATTAAACAGTCAGCTCAAGCACAACTCTGCCACATCGCAAGAGTATGAAATAGAATAAAGAATCCGACAAAATCGGAAATGCAGGAGGAATATAAAAGAGTGATGAGGTTTGTGCCATAAAACAGCAATTAAACGAGTTTTAGAACTCTGAAAAGTTGCCTCATAATATCTTCACAACATTGAAGCATTCATAATTTTCTCCCGAGGGGACTGGGGGCAAAATTCCTTCGTGATTGCGTTTCAGAAACATGCATACTGCGGCAAGCCTCTCAGTTGCTGGGTTCCATTTTGGAACTTGATACAAGCTGTCACGGAAATAGATGAAGCTTGCCTCAGAACCCGTTAGGAGACTGCCGACTTTCTACCACATTTAATACTGAAAAATCATTCATTCGACAAAAATAGGATGATTAGAGTTATGTATTAAGCAACATTTTTCAAAAAAAAAAAAAATAAATCAATGAATGTAATGCCCATCAAGCCAAACACATGAGTATTTACTGCTCACGAAAAAAAAAATTCAGTTAAAAACCAATATGGAATTTAAGGAATTTTTATACATTCCGAATACTTTCATTACTTACCAACAATTAAAAGCTGATCAGAAAAAGATAAATTTAAATCAGGGGATAGGCTCACTCGAGAAATATTTGAGCGCGTAAAAAGTTTTATTCAAACTTTTACTCAGTATTATATTTTAACGAATAGCAGAGTAAATATGTAAGTTAATCTACGGCAAGGGCAGACTTGACTTGCATCAGTCGAGGCACAAGGCACAAAGTATACGAGACCCCATAATGAATTAAGAGTAGGAGTTGTCCTGGCACATATTGACAGTCGTTGGATGAATGTTTTTCTTTTTTGTTAAACATACATGGTATTAAAACATATGTAAAAAAGATTTTAGAGAAATCATAGTGAGCAAATGAGTTTACAGTTTTTGATACATTAATTGTCCATTAAAAGTTACTTGCTAGAATTATATTCTGAAAAAAAATTAATTGAAATTTTGGGGCCTAATCCCTAGGATGTGTTGGCCTGTCCGAAAATCAGCCCTTCATTGAGGGTAAAAAGGAGTTTTTGTCAATTTACGATTTTCGGCCTTGCCAGTAGAAGAATATAAAACCTTTATCAAAGTGACACCTAATTCATCATGTACTACTTTTCCTACAAAACTACTAATGGGTTAAGGACAGGACTTTTGGAGTAGTTTAAAAGGTTTCCTCATTGTTACAAAAGACCTTGCTAGCACCTTTGCCATTTGCCCACTCATATGTGCGAAATGGAGTTATCAGTTTACGTGTTGGCAAAGAATAAGTACCGCAACTTTCATCCGAAAGAGTAAATATGTCCGAGATTTAAAAAAATCATTACCACTCAGCTTAGAAATTTAACGTTTTGAAACCTCGTTTAAATATCATATTCGTAGTTATTTTATTAATTTTTGTCTTAACCGAGGAATTCGTTTAATATTGGCCTTCCTCTTTAACTACTTTCCTACGAAGGCATAGCGCAACATCATATTAAACATTTCCCTTTTATTTAATGATTTTGAGGCAAAAATACTGTCGTACTAAATTTTATAAATCTCGCAATTCTTCTTAAATTGATTAAGAGCTTCATTTGAAAGTAACACTGACAGAAGCTGTTAGGGAATTTACTTTTCTACATTTAGCTTTCCTTGAACTTGTCGAAGGATTATTTCTGCTTATAAATGCTTCTAAAATTGAAATCATCACTACCTAAGCAGTCCTTATTATTACTATCCTTTAACTGAAATTCAAAATATTGGAAAATGAAACAAACAAAACACCACGCTACGAGAGAAAAGCACGTTTTGAGGCTTTGTAATATCAAGAAGTCGATACGTATAAGCAGGTAATATTTTATCAAATCGACAGGTGTTTATTATAACGGAGGTCTCGGTCTCAACATTAAATTTTGAAATTATTTTTTCAAGTCTATTTCATATATTTAAGCGAGCAACTCTTTCTTATATATACATGAGTTCCTGGTAACTGTTACATCGATGTGAATCAAATTTTGTACATAGGTAAGGTTTTGTTTCTTAAGTTTACCTACATGGTTTTCTTTCCCGGAAAAAAACGTGATTATACACAAAACAAAACGTTTTTTATAACGCAATTGAGGTACTTGTAACAATGAACAAGCATCAGCCCCTATAGATATTGTATTTTAATTGAGATTGCAATTTATTGGCAACACTTATAACTACATAAATATATATGAGCACCCTCTAGTGGTAACCCTGGTTTCGAAGCTATGTCTTGTCAATATTACTACCTATAGTAGCGTCAAATGGTTTAGTGATGTTCTATAGAAGCTAAACATTAGAGCGCTCCTGGTGTCGACCTTGACGTTGATGCTGTCATACATACAGGATGTCCCAAAATGGACAGCATAAACTCTGCACAGCTAGATTCCTCGTTGGGAGTACATAAAAACTGCCCGAACAAGAGTTGTTGTAAGATCCATATTTCACGAGAAAAATACGAAAATCAAATTATTACGTCACTGCCAGTGCAAGAAAAAACACTGTATTGGACATAACAGTATTTGCATATATATTCAGATGATAATGTTTAAAGCGAACGTTTTAGTGTAGAAGGTTCCATAATTTACCGAACCTTCCCCTATTAATCTTAATATTGCTAAATTAGGCTCTACTCTAATAACGGTGTAAAGCCGGCCATTCACGAGCGAGCCATGTGGAGCGAAGCCGTTTGGAGCTCATCTACTTGGATAGGTGAACAATTCGGAAAGCATTCACGGCAGATCCGCACCGCGCCATCTTAAGCCTTACCGTAGTTCGTTATTGTTAAAATGTAAAAATATTTACAAGTTCAAATCTTCATGTATATAAAAAAAGTGTTAAAATGTGGCCTAAGCAGGGGCTCCTAAATAGAAACACATACTCACGCAAATCAAAAATTGGATACATCGGATTGCTGAACTGTTTGCGAACGAGCGAACGCATAATTTGAGCTTCTGAAGCTTGTTTATGGTTTCATTTTTGCAAAAAATAAAATGATCTTCGCCAATATACAAAAAACTTAGACCAAAAATGAGTTTGGATCTAATTAAAAACTAAAATCTCAACTTTATGAAGTTTACCTGTTGAAAAGAAACATTTATGGATACATAAACACAGCTTCTACGTAGTGAAGATGGCCGAATGGCAAGAGAACAAGTCTTGTACACCGAGTATGCTCGGTTCGAGTCCCGGGCGTTTGCGTTTTCTCCAGTAATGTTTTGCTGCACCGTTGATTTTTTTTTGATAAACTCGATATGGAAAGGGCTCTTTTTTATTTTATTTGCAGGTTTTTTTTTTGGTGCGGGAGGGGGATAAATTAAAAGATACACTATCAAAATTATACATTAAATAAAATATTCATTGCGTAAAATAATTTTTTGGAATGAATTCATCGAACAAACTCTGTTATTATTATATTATTAGTTGCTAAATTGAAACATTTTATGTGAATACAAGATGTTCTTTCTGAATATAAGTAACTGACTGGCATTTCCTGAACCAGCTGGTTCGGACCCCTACAAATACGGTGCTGGCTTTTGTGATTAATTTACCGTTATTATTTTTAATTTAGAAGGCTTGGTGAGTTATCGGTTTAATCAAAACGCCAACAACGCATCGTAGAGGTCCGAACCCGCCCGTACGCTTCTCTGCTCCAGCGCTCTGCCTACTAATAAGCTATAACTCTGATACAAGCATGAGCCTAATTACCACTATGAAGTTTAATGCCTACTAGATTATTACACAACTATAGGGTGGAGCCCAGTTATAATACTATACTATTCATATACTATATATAACATATATAGTTATAATACTATATATACCAAACTATTCAGATTAATTCCCCCGGAGGATTCAGTAAACTATCTATTCTTCTGCAATAAACACTATGAAGGTAAATTAGGTTCCCGCCTACAGCGAAGTAATGGGCTAGCCCAGTGGTCGGCAACCCGCGGCTCGCGAGCCACATGCGGCTCTTTGGATGTGAAGCTGCGGCTCTTTACTTCCATACGCAAAAATTATTTATTTTATCAAAAAAGCATTTAAAATCGTTCTGAATCGATTAATGATTCTTACGTTTCACTGCATAATACACCAAGAAGCGCTTTGTGCCCAAACATCTCCGGCCGAAATAGTTGAGGTCATAAATCAAGATTGTTAACAGCGTCTTGTCAAAAGCACTCTAATATCGTCAGTTTAAAGATTTCTTAAATAAAATGAAGATGCAGTATGCGGAAGTATTGTGGAGACCTCGTTCGTCACAATAAAGTGCGATGGCTTTCCAAAGGTAAGGTGTTGAAATGTTTTGCTTTGTGCTTGAATGGAATAAATACATTCCTCAATAAAAAAGGCACTCCCCTGAATTATGGAACGACATATGGTTGCCAAAATTTTACTTCATGGATGATATCATAGCGAAATTAAATGAGCTGAATCTAAAACTGCAAGGAAAGGGAAACCCAGCCTATGTTTTGGTAGCAGAATTGGTTTGTTTCGAAGAAAAATTAATTCTTTTTTCAGAAGATATTCAAAGCGGTAAATTACTTCATTTTCAATTTCTAAAACAATATCGCGATAAAAACAGGGCAACTATTGACACGAATTATTGTTGGTAAGAAAAAATATTGTGGCTCTTTACAAACTTTGAATTTTTGTAAATTATAATTTTTGACTCTTCCAGTCGGCAGACCACGGACAGGGTCTTTCTTATACCTTTATTACTTTTATTGTAGAAGGCTTGGTGATTTAACAGGTTAATCAAAAAAAAAAAAACAACATCGCATTGTTAGAGGTCGGAACCCGCACCGTACGCTCCTGCGCTCTGCCTACTAAGCTATAACTCTGATACACGAGGAGCCTAATTTACCATTATAAAGTTTAATGTCAAATATATTAATGCACAGTTATAAGGTGCAGCCCAATTTAGCGTAACGCTTAATTTACCTTTATTAATTTCAATGTAAAAGTCTTGGTGATGATTTAAAAGTTTAATCATAACGCCAACATCGCATTGGTAGAGGTCCGAACCCGCACAGCACGCTTCTCTACTCCTGCGATCTGCTTACCATTCTATAACTCTGATGCAAAGGTGAGCCTAATTTACCATTATGAAGTTTAATGCCAACAAGACTTTTTACGCAGTTTTAGGATGGAGCCCAATTAAGCACTATAAGGATTAATTCCCCCGGAAGGTTCAGTAAACATTCGATTCTTCTACAATTAACTTGATGAAAGTAAGTTAGGTTCCCGCCTACAGCAATGGAAACTTCTACGTTAAAAGTGAAGAAGGTAGTTTTGGTCCCAACATGCAACGATGTGATAGCGTAGTAGACAGAGCAACGGAAACAGAGTGTTAGTAAAATAAGGGGAAGCTCTTATAAAATACAAAATTCGGGGCCTAGATTATCTTTAATTACACTGGTCTACAAAAAAAAACTTTTTTTTCTGCCCCAAAGACTTTGTTAACTGATCTTAGAAGTATTTTTCATGCTGAACTCAAAAATGAAAACCATTTTTCTCTATCACGTAAGGATTTTCCGTGCATGGTGCTGTAATAGTTGACATTAATACCATTTACCTAAATTATTGCAGTACCTTACAAGCAAAACCCTTAACTTCGAAAGATTTTTATCTGTAGTATATACTAATATAACAGAACCATTTTTAGTTTCTTACCGCTTTAAACCGCTGCCACCATGTGTAGTTATGTACATTTAACGAGTACATCCGAGCGCTATAGCTGGCGTAAAATATATACTTTAATTAGCACAATTGGTTCTTAAGAACAAAGACATTTAATAGCAACCAAAACGATACTAAAACTACAGTTACTGAATATAAACAATAAAGTCTTCTGTAATAAAGTTACAGTTAATCTTGAAACCACCACAACCACAACTCGGCATCAGACCATGGAATATAGCATTATGACTAATGCCACATAGTTCACATCTAACAACTCTAATCAGACAAGCCTACACTTTAACATAACTAAACCACCCATTGCTTATTACAGTGGTACAATTGAAAATTATATTAAAACAGCAAATGTTTGTTTGAAACAGTAAAAATTACATTTTCTCAATATTATGAAAACATAAAATAACGAAAAATAAACTTCAGTAATGAGTCAGTAAACATCAGAATGAAGAATTGGACTTTATAAAAATACAAATACATAAGTGACGACCAGCAACAGGCTCAGCGCCAGCAAGGCAGGTCCTTGTCAATTTAACAGACCCCATTGAACATCAAGAGCTTTTTAAAAAGTTTTGTACCCCACTGCAATTAACAGCTGCTTCCGGTAAACTATTCCGACTGCCTACAACATTATTGAAGTAGTCATTTGTCTCCATTTTAAGATGAGTTTGAGATTTGAAAAGCTTAAAACAGTGACCTCTAGTTCTACTTTCAGCACATAACTGTAACCCATCAACATTTCCGATTTTAATGAATTTAAGCAACTGAAACAGGTCCCCTCTAACTCTCCTTTGCTCAAGATTATACATATTGAACCTTTTAAGCCTAATCTCATAATCAAAGTTTGAAAGACCACTTACCAATCTAGTAGTCCTCCTTTGAACCCTACTAGGTTGGTAAGTAGTTTTTCTGACTGCAATAATTTTTCAATCAATTTATTAACAATTTAGTAAACGGAATATTGTACAAACCAAACTGCAGTAAAACCTGTAAAATTGACCACCTTTGAAAGTTGGCCACCTGTCTAAGTTGACCACTTCATCCACCAACCGAATGAGTCCTACATTATATAATGTAGGGAAACCTCTGTAACTTGACCACATAAGTTGACCATCTGTCAATATTGATTACTTATGTACGCCAAATCTGGGTAGGATTATTATAAAAAACTCTTTGTAAGTTGACCCCCCTCGATATTACTTTGTTAATTTGTGTATCTAATTTTCGAATGAAAAAAAAATTTAAATAACTTCTACAGGATATGTTTTATGCTATAATGTTAGACCAGTAATTTATCTGGATGACGAAACATCAATATAAAGTTTGCCTATACCTCTGTGTAAGTTAACCATATGGGGGTATGGTTAACCCATAGTAGTTTTACTACCATGGTAAAGAGTTCCTAAAAACACATAATTTTTCAAAATGGCTACATCTGATAGAAGAAAAAAGAAGAAACTTATTTGAAGAATAAAAGAATACTCATAGTAGTTCATTCAACATTATAGCATAAAAAATATACCGGAGAAGTCATTTTAGTTTTTTTATCTTTGCAAAAATAGATAAACAAATAAATAAATATATATGAATAATTAGGCAGTCAATTTACAAAGTTTTTTTAAATAATACCCCAAACCAAATGTGGCTTCATAAGTAGTCAATATAGACAGGTGGTCAAGTTACAAAGGTCTCCCTACTTTATATAATATAGGGCGAATTCTGTTCTTGACAAAAGTGATGAACTTAGACAGGTGGCCAATTTTACAGGTTTTACTGTACTTGACAAAATAACTTGTATTTGAAATAGTTTTCATACTTTGATCTGTATTAGAAGGAAAAATTTCCAAAGTTTACCAATATTTTTTCTTTGGTACAAATACAAGATAAAAATAGGATATGGGGTAATTCCTAGTCACTCTTTCTCCAGGGTGATTAAAGGGCACGCATTTTTGGGTTTTGTAAACTGGTATAACAAAACAACTGAAATATGCCAAACACTCTTTAATTATTCATTTTTTTTTTATGCAGGATGTAAAAAAACACATAGATTTCCAGCAAGTTTGTAGAAAAAAATATTTTATTTACTACTACAAAAACATCTTGAAAAAAAGATTGTCTACAAAAATTAGGCTTTTTTTAAAGATCCATAAAAGTGCTAGATTTAAAACAAAAAAAAAAAAAAACCTTCTTGAAGTTATTTTACATTACAAATAGCCTATACTTTTGAATCCAGTGCATATATCTTGTCCATTTTTAAATACATCGCTTGCATAGGTATACTCATTTATATCCCAGATTGCTGGGGTCATTCTTGGACACCAGGAGAATTGTTGGTGACTGATCTCCTTTAGAAATTCAGAAGTTTTACATATTTATTTCAGCCTAAACATTACCAGATCTTAGTTGTTAGATATATACACAACTTATTATTCTGTCTTATTAATATAGGATAATTTTTATTTTTTGAAAAATAATATACTTCTTCATGATAATAGAAAGAGGTAATTATAGATAATGTACATGTGCATATACAAAACATGTTTAAAGTATTTAGCTATTTTCTACCATAACTATAAGCAGAAGTATGCTTATTTTTAATTTATTCATAGTTTTGTTTACTTTTAAATGTGACCAGAACATTCCAGAAAAAGCTAAAGATTTTTTAAAAAATGAGTGTTAAGAAAACTACTAATGGCAAAAGAATTAAAGCCATGTCTGATGCTAATACAGCTGTTTTACCATCGGGAAAAAGGCTGTTCTTTGAAGCATCAGATGAGGAGCTAGAAATATCTCAGGTTGAGAATAATAACAATGTCAATACGTTTGGAATTGGAAAAATTACAAGAGAGTTCAACAGTAGAAAATGCAAGAAAAATAGTCCAGAGATGTCTATCAAGCAATTTTAAAATAATAATAATTTGCTGCCTACTATTACGAAGAGTGTTTTCACATTGGGAAAATTACTAAAATAGTAGATGAGAAGAGCGCTGAAATGAAATTTCTCGAAAAGAAACCAGAAAATTTCCGATAGCCGAAGCAAGCCACCTTAGAAATTGCTAATATATTTTATGGGCCAGTCATTTTAAAGGGAAGTAACACTTTCATTGAGGACACTAGTGTCATTAATAATGCTTACAAATGTTATAAGAAATTCTGTCAAGAAATGTAGAGTTGAAGCACTTTAAGTTAAAATAAAAGTGTCCTGAGATGTGGCATTATAGTATTCTTTTCTACGTTATTAAATTTTAGTAATTATTAAGAGGGGGAAACTATTAAATTATTTATACTCCAAATACCTTAAATAAGGATAATACATCACATTAATTTATTTATGACATTTATTACTATAAAATCAAAGTGTGGCCAATATTTACCCTGCATGTGACCAATATTTACCCAGAAGACAGGGTAATTACTAGTTACTTAATGAGTTAAATTAAACAAAGTTCATTAATTATTGATAAAATGAATATAACAATAGCTCACACATAGATAGTTATGTCAGCTTGTTCCATGCCAAATTTAGTAAAATTAATCTATTAAACTTCTGGATATATTCAGACCAGGAATTGTCCCCTATAATAACTTGCAAAATTAAATACAGTAAAACCCCCACTTTAAAACGCGGGTGTCGGGGGACATGTTTGGCCCCCGCGTTATAACATAACCGCGGTATAGTAAAACTACCGCGGAGCCCTATTCACGAAATATACTCGCTCCTGCTGCACCACTTTTAACTCTATCAATTACTCGTAACTTTCCTTCTGCTGTATAACTGTTTCTCTTTTCTTGTTTGCTGCCAATTCATTCGCTGTGATTGCTGTGCAAGGAGCGCACATCTCAACTGAGCGGTTAGTCAGTCCATTGAGGCATAGGTTACTCAGATTAAATTTTTCTGCTCTCGGAAGTTCCTAAGCTAAAACCATATCAGCCGCGTCAAAAGCAATTGTGTTCTGAGAAAATGTGGGCTTAAAAAATATTGTTAAGTTATCAACATGGGATTATGGAGGGATATTCTAAGAAAAAAGTAGATTTCTGTGGAAGCTGAGGAACGCACTTTCCAGAGGAACAAATGTTTTAAGCCTTTATGCACTCTCTCGGACTAGGAAATATGTTTGCTTTTCAAAAATTTCAAAGAATCTGGAATACAAAGGGTGATCTGTGATGACATGGGATGGTTTAAACCGTCGGGGGACAAGACAATAACCGCATTCATTATATCCGATTCCGAGGTTTACTGAGGCGCGATATTACTGTATCAATTTTTTTTCTTTCAAAAAACTGATAGCTAAATTTGCAGCACAGAAAGTTGAAATTTAATCTTTCTAGTATTCTGGCTATTTATAGTGATTACGGGCAACCAGTGGCATATGTCTACTACTAATACCTTTCCTGCATTTTTAAGAGAGGAATGTAAAACATTAGAAAGCTTGGATATAAAAACTTTTTGACATCTCAGTTTACAACCATGTGGTGTTGTTCAGTTGCTTGTTGCTGTTTTTAATGCCACTTGGGGTATCCAAACTCCCCTTCACTGAGGGAACAAGATTTAAGGCAGTATATTCCGTTTATAGATGAGGTGTATTTGGATGACACTACATGGTGCCACTTTCCTTTTTGACCCACTGTTACCCTCGGAACTCCACAGATTTTACATGCATGTATGTCCCCAAAGGGGTCCTTCAGCCGTTCGGGTATCACACACCAAATCTTCCGATTGGAAGATAGATATCTTAACCACTAAGCTACCATGGCCCTTATGTGGTGTTCTTACTCTTGCTATTAGAGTTTGCCATTTGCAGCTAAATTAATCGTTGATCAAATAAAGATTTGATTTTATAAAGGGATTTAATTTTACTCTAGAGAAAAAACAGCAATATTTAGGGGGCACTGGATATGAAAGGAATAGCTATCCTCTAAAAATGCTGAGTAATTATTGTTTTTGCTTTATAATCCAAACTTGCTTGAGGGGGGAGGGGGCTATTCTCGATAAAGAAAACACAAAAGTGAACATACAAGGAAGATCATTTGTATTTCTATGTGTTACTTATTAGGGAAAATCAAATTAAAAAGTACCTTTGTCAAGATGATGTGTTTTTTTCAATTTTATAATTTTATTCTTTGGGGGAGGGGGGGGGAGGAACTATTATTCCATGTATGTATTTTGTTTACTTAAGTAATAAAATTATTTTTATGGAACAAAGAATAAGCATCAAGCTTCATATTGTGTCAGAGGGGGGGGGGGGGGAGGGATTATATTTGAAATGTTCAATCAAGAGTTTTACATACATATAAATTAAGCCTGTAACAGACTCTGCTAACTAACTGTATACACGCCCGTGATTTCAAAATTACATGGCATTCACCCAAACGCCGAGCCTGCAACAATCTAACAAGTTTCCCGAGTGATTTCGTGAAATTGCTTGATTATGCCTATCATATTAGTTTCATAATTTGTTATTTTACATCAGCCAGTTTGCCTATTATTCTAAACTAAAGCTAAAAGCTGAAGAGTTAACACAAACCAATGTGCTAAAAACAGGAAAGTAATGTAAATGTTATAAAGCCAATTATCATACCTCTTTATTGTAGTAATTTGTGTTGTCTTGGGCCAGTGGAATAACTGTAGCAGAGTATACAACTCCCAAGTTAAGAGTTCTTCAATACAGAAAATTCTAGGGAATGAGCCACATTTCTCTTCAAAACACTTTTTCTTATTCACACAATTCATAAAACTGACAAACAAAATTATACACATTAGGCATGCCTTAATTTATCATTCACCAAATATCCGCCATTTTGATGAATATTCGGTATGATTGGTCAATGTTTAGCGATTAATAAACAAAACAATTTTTTAAATTACAATTACGTTTACTATGCCAAGAACAAGATAAAATACTGCCTGAGTTTAGTGCTAAGAGGACATCCTTTTTTTTCTACATAAGATATATATTTAATATAAAATTGTACAAACACTCTGAAAGAAAAAAATAAGAAATAATGCTCCCATTTGATACTATTATGAATAAAGGAATTCCAGTATTTTTAAATGGTAAAGTGAAAATATAAACATTTTGGTATCATAAACTATTTCTCGCCGGTTCCTGTTAAAACTCGTAAATAAAACTTCCACTTTTTATTATTAAGTGTGCTTAAAAATATGTAATAAACATCTTGTTAACTGCTTCACCATTGTAGTGAATTGTATATTAAGGTTTTGGTAAACTTCAGCACAATTCTAAATAACAAATAACCCTATTAAATGTAGAATTTATCAGAGTTTCTAAAGAGTGTCCTATGTATTTGTGTTCAATTGAATCTTTATAGGCACTTCTTGAATTTTTCGACTGTTGTAATAACCTAACACATTCAACTTTTTTTTTTTTTTTTTTGTTATATTTTGCTAGACGTTTAAACAATAGCATTTTCGATCACAGATTGTAATCTAAACAACATTTTTAGATTTATAAATGCAACGGATTTGACAGAATACAGGTATTTGTAGGGTAATTATTACATAAGCACATACTTTTTAATTTGTGTTAAACACAAAATTAAGTATTTTTAGATCCAAGATTATTATTAAATGAAGAGTATGAAGTTATGGATTATTAAAATTCAGTCGTTAAAATAACATCATTTAGCTTCATTAAATATAAACTAATGTAATAAACAAAGTGAAACTACTTTTTGTTTTACTTAGAAACCGAGAGAATTTACAATTGAACAAGCTAATGAAATTAACCAAACATACAAATACAAACAAACACACAAAAATACACCACTGCTACAACAAAAGCGACTGCATTTAAAATCAACAAATCCTTTCCTAAGAAAACAACAACCTCATCTTCGAAAATAATTTCTAATTACTTATAGAAGAGAACAAATTGAGCGATATCTTGTCTCCTTCAACATGGATCCTAAATTTGACGAACGGTTAAAAAGGAAACAGTCTCCTTGAATGTGACGTCGTATTCATGGTTATTTTAGCAGTCAAAAATTAGACTTCGAATTCAGCATTAATGCTGCCATCTAGCGGTTAACTGTACAAATAGTCACCCTAAAGTCTTTGTCATAAATTTTATTGGTTTTAAAAGTATTTATGAACTGATATCAAAAAATGAATTTTAAAATATTGGAAGAATTTTTGTATTATTAATTTGTTTACTTGTTCTTTTACAAACAGAATTAATATTAATAAATATGAATGAGAGGCGAAGAAAATAAGTAAACGCAAACCGTTTAAAATAACAACTGTTACAATCAAACAATTATATTAGTTTATTGATAAACGTAGTTTTTGAAATAATAGCATTGAAATATTTTTTAAATCCCTGCCACAAGAGAGAGAAAAGGAAAAAAGAAAACACACATACAGTATTTATGATTTATTCTAACTTCGAAACAGAATAAAAATAAAAAAATAAAAATGAACCTTTTTCAACAAATTTCTTTATTTTTCAAAATTATCAATAATATAAATAAATGGCTAGGGAAGTGAATAATTAAAGTATAAACGGTACTTAAAAAAATAATAAGAACAATATTAATAAAAATTTAAATTAGTTCGTTTATAACTATATCTTCTAAAATGATGAATCCTCTGATAAAAATTAATTAATTAATTAATGTTTCTAAAATGATTAAAAAAAATGTTGAAAAAAAAAGCAAATATTTATTATCATATTCATTTGCAACGTTTCACAATACATAGCAAACCAGAAAGTCATAAAGTTAAATGAAAATCAAATAATTTATGTAAAAAAACAGAACCGACTTCAAACTATAAATTGCGCTAAAAAGTGAAAAATAAATTCATTTTTTAAACAGCATCGATGTGACTTTTAAACATAGTTTTAGAAGTCGGTGCAAAATTAGGATAGATAAAATCTTTTGTAATCATGAATCAATTACAAATATATATATTTACGCAGAATTAGCAACAGTTCCAATAAGAAGTAGCAAATGGTGTAATGGCAATTAGACTCATAATTTTGCGCCGACTTCTAAAACTATGTTTGAAAGTCGCATCGATGCTGTTTAAAAAATTAATATATTTTTCACTTTTTAGCGCACATTATAATTTGAAGTCGGTTCTGTTTTTTTATAAGAATTATTTTATTTTATTCTTTTTAGTGTCAATACATTTTGTATATAAATACTCTATTTTTTACAAAATCCGTATCAAAGGGCAAAACTTCTTTGAATTAATGGCACTAAAAACTAATCATTTGTATGATAAATTCCCTTTTGAAGTTTATTTTAGCAAACAAAATGATTGGATTAATTTTTGCCACGGAGAAGAATTCAGTCAAACTCTTGCAGTAATTCCTTTTAATACTATAGCCCATGACAACAAATATGTTTTTAACAATGACTTTTATATTTATGATTAGATTTCCCAAAAAAGAAAAATCAACTCAAGCCTTTCCAATTAAAATAAAAAAGACTTATTTTTTCACCCGTAACGTTTTTTCTAAAAAGCAAATGTAGTCAAATTGATGTGTGATATTTGAGTTAGACGGCCCTCTATCTATTAAAGAAAAAGTCATCAAAATCGGTTCATTTAGTCAAAAGTTAAGGATGAAAAACCAAAAAAAAGACCCTATTTCTGCCCATAACTTTCTTTCTAATTATCGAATATGGTTAAACGAAGAAATAGGACCTATGGGAAACCACCCTTGATCGATTAAAAAAAAATCATCAAAATCGGTTCTTCCGGTGAGAAGTTATGAGTGGACAAAAAAAAAAAAAAAAAAAAAAAAAAAAAAAAAAAAAAAACGACATACATACAACATGAATGTATAACCTCCTTCCTTTGTGAAGTCGGTTAAAAAGAAAGAAACTCAGTTTCAGTTTAATGATGAATTAGGAATAGAAATATGTTTATGTAAAAATCTAGCACACGTCTAAAATAAAGGGAAAGGAGTAGTGATTGAACGGGGATTAAAAGTGGTGTTCATATTACTGGGGTATTTAGATTATAGGTATTCGGAGCACAGAAAAGTCTTCATAATATGGGTGTGTTCACTTTAGGGTGTCTCCCCTCCCCCCAGATGGAGCGATAGTCCAATGTATATATTATTTTCATTAGTTTTTTTTTCCCAAGTAGATAAGATATAAAATAATTTTTGGAAAAAAATAGAACTGATTTCAAACTATAAATTGCGCTGAAAAGTAAAAAATAATATTATTCTTTAAACGACTTTGATACGACTTTTAAACATAATTTTTGAAGTCAGTGCAAAATTATGGTAGTCTAATTATTATTACACCATGCGTTATTTTACACTGAAACTGTTGCAAACTCTACGCTATTTATATTTGTAATTGGTTCATAGTTACAAAAGGAATCATGCATTAAAATCCATCATAATTTTGCACCGACTTCAAAAATTATTTAATTTCTTCTTCAGAGAAGCCTTTTTCTTGTTATAATTGCTTTTAATTTAACAATAAGTTTCATTTTTATTAACAACTTTCCCAACAAAGAAAAATCGAGCCTAGCCTTTCCAATTAAAATGAAAAAATACTTATTTTTCATCCATAACGTTTTTTATAAAAAACAGATGTAGTCAAACTGATGTGCGATATTTGAGTTAGACGACCCTCTATCGATCAAAGAAAAAATAATCAAAATCGGTTCATTTAGTCAAAAGTTATGGATGAAAAACCAAAAAAAAAACACATATCAGCCCATAACTTTTTTTCTAATTATCGAATATGGTCAAACCAAGGTATGGGACCTATGGGAAACCCCCCTCGATCGATTAAAAAAAAATCATGAAAATCGGTTCATCCGGTAAGAAGTTATGAGTGGACAACCAAACAAAATCAAAAAAAAAAAAAGACATACATACAGTATAAATGTATAACCTCCTTCCTTTGTGAAGTCGGTTAAAAATATTCTTACTTGCATAGCTTCCAAATCTTTTGACTTCTTCATTTGACTCTATGGAATAAATGGCCTTCAAATGACATAAAAAGTCAGATTGGTAAGATGCTTTGAAAGAACAGTCATCCTCCTGGCAAACATAAAAACCGTGCTTACTTTCAATCTTCTTTTTCGGACTTTCAACGAATGTGCATTTTCTTAATGCTTGTAAAAATATGATCGTGAAAAAGTACGTCCACATTTACAATCATAAGACTTCAAAACTTTATTAGAAGATGGATCGATCTCCGCGCTGTGTATCGCGATGAGTACTGGCTGATTCACTATTATTGCGCGCTTTGGGAAGATTTTGCGCCAAAAGGTCTCAATGACATATTATTGCCAAAATGAATGGCGTTGATTGGTCAAAGCACACAATCCGCTGTCCCTCTCCTCCGGATCATACATGAAACACCTGGGTACTACTATTATCTCCAGCGATCTTCGAACAAAGGGAGTTGGCCCATGGGGCGGAAAAATTGCCTCGAACTCTGCGGTAGCCAGCCTCATTTTCGTGAAATTGAAGAAAATGTGCAATCGGAAAAAAAAAATCCTCATTGAATAAGCATGAAGAATTATTCAATTCTACTGGAAAAGCATGTGAAAGGAATAAAGAGAAACAGCCAGATGAAAAAAATACCCTTGAAACATGCGATATTTACAAAATGATGATCTGCTCGGGCAGTGGCGTATTCAGGATTTCTTTTCGCCGGGTGATTTCCTTAGGATTTTAATGGCTTCTATTAGATTTTGGAGTTTCGGGAGGGTATATTACCCGATATCTGTCCCCCCCCCCCCCCCCTGAATGCGCCCATGTCTATTCGTATGCATCAATGATCAATATGTCAACTTTTGATGTACGAAGAAAATAAAAATGGGAGCAAGAACAAAGTTTTTACTCATTTATTAATCTTAAAATGTTGTTTTTCTTTTTCATTTTTGCAAACATTAAGTAATAAGTACGATGATGTTCCATTATTTTTACTTATCATCCTTAAAATTTGCTCCAGAAAGTTTTTAAAACGAATATATTGATTTACCTTAACACAACTCGTTAGTGATTTTTATTTACTGTACTATTTCGTTTCCTTTTATTTCTTTAAAACTTATGAGGGTACATAACATTAGTGCATATTTATATACGCATACCCATTATGCTCTTAAAATAATATGAATTAAATGTTTTTCGATAATTTTAGAACCGAATGGTATTTTTCATAATAGTTGTCATTATTTTGAAATAAAGTACCCTGATCAGTTTCTATTGTCACGATTTTTATGTTGGTAGCACTCTGCCTTTGTGTTTTGCGTGCCGCTCATTTGTTTACATTATTGTTAACTGTAAGTGAATAAGTAAATAAATCATTCTGTATATGTTTACATTAAAAATACTTCGCCGTTGACTTTAATTTGCAGTAATATATTTTATTTTTTACGTTGATATTTGCAAATAATTATAAAAAATACCCATACCACACACATACATGTACATCATATGGACAAACATTACTACATAAACACACACACCACGCACATAACAAAAAGCATTCCCCCCCCCCTATCATTTTAAACACACTTTGGTATTTTTCATGACAGCTGTCTAATGTAAAAGCTGCGCTTATCAACGAATTAATTTAATTCATGTTATTTTAATACTACATGTATCGAGTTATTTTTTTTTTCACATTCCATGTCATTTATTTAAATTATTGTCAATTGTAAAGACTAAAAAAATTCTGTTAATCATTTTGTATTATTTGTTAAAGTTTTATCCCAAAGTATATGAATATATACATTGAAGGTATTAGAAAAGAAGCTTTAAATTTTCCCCCTCATTAAATATTATTTATCGTAATTTTATATTAAAGGTAACCAACATTTATTTTAGAGTTAACCACTGGCCAATAGATGGCAGCAGTAATGCGGAATCTCTTTTCGCATGGATATGATGTCACGGAGTAGGAGACTGAATGCTTTTTAACCGTTTGTTAAATTTGTGCGGCCATTTTCATAATGACAATTTCAGTTACCATAGAAACGGTGGTGCCGTTGCCACCTTTTGAAATGAACAACAGCATGGCTCATCTCATATAGTGACGTCACGAATGTATTCTCGTTCTTCAAGAAAAGAGTTTACTTTTCATTTAAACGCACCGAGACCGTTCCTGTAAGAGATTCTGTAAAGAATAGAAACAAAAAAATTACATTCTTAAATGAAGGTAATTTTTTTTGTTCTACGTCTACATTCTTAAATGAAGGTAGAAGATTATGAGATGTGCTTGAAAACTCTTCTCGTAAAAAAGCAATAATGAAATAAAGTTACACCGTCACAAATATTCATATTTTTAGGAGTGTTTTTGTTTTGTTTGTTTGTAAACGACCATTTGAGGTCACATTTATTTTCGAGGTTTTTTTTTTGCTATTCTTAAGGATATGCCTCAAACTCTCGTCCAATATGACAGATGAAAACTTCTTGAACGTGTAAATGACAATTATTGAATGGGACAAATTACGAATGTATGGCCGATGGTTTAGGGACACTATCCAATAATTTGTACACAGATAATCTAGAAAAAATATTTCGATAGCCAGAAGAATCCGGGAGAAAAAAACTAGACCAATATAAAGTAATGTTGAAAGTCAGAAATATAACACCATCTGAACCCTCCTAGTCTTTGCATTTTTTTGCTAATAACAAGTAGAAGATGATTCAAGAACTTGATTCTACTTATTTTGCTTTAAGTACATAACTACATATGTGTTTCAAACTATGTATATTAGTTCTGTAACATATTTGATGTAAAGTGTGTGAGTTTATAACTAGTAATTCGATTGAACAGAATAACGTGCATTAAATCACAGTAGCTACACTTTGTGCAAGGGGGTTTTTAAGTTCTAAGAAACTTAAATACAATTTATCTGCAGTATTTGTGTAACAACATAGTATATATTTCTTAATAAATATTGTTTAAATCTTATATTAAAGTGATTAAATAAGAACAAGTTTGAATTTCTGGCTTTTTTGAGAATCGCACAAAAGGACACTTTTAAAAATCATGTAAAATATCTGGGACAAAAATCCACAATATAAGTGATAGCAGCTCATTAAGCAGTTCAAGGGCAACAAATGAGCAGATTTACATATTTTTTAAAAATGCCTTTTTTGAGTAATCAAAAATCGTAATTTTTGAACATTTTCAGATTTCAAACTTTGAATTCTGAGGGGATATGCATCTCAGGCTTACAATAAAATTTGATACAAAGCTTCCATAACAGCACTTTAGATTGCCACCTCTGTGTTGTCAAAAATAATTTTTTTTTTTGATGAGGAAAAAAAAATCATAAAATCGCTAAAAATAGACATTTTTCACATCAAAAACACTTTCAATAAATCCAACTAGATTTTAAAAATTAGTTTCTAAGTTAAATACCATCCCTTAGTTATTTATAGAAAAACATATTAGAATCTGTTAAAAACTTTTGAAACAGTGGTAATTTTAAAAGTAAGTGTTTTGCTGATTTTCTGAAAATCTTCCAATTTTGTCCCAAATTTTAAGTCTGTAACTCGAGAAATATTTTTTTTTTGCAAAATCCTTTTGGGATGTTTTATATGTCCCTTAGTTGTAACTACTGTAATTTTCTTAAAAAAATATGTGAGGGTCATGTAAAAGGTTTTAGACCTGCCTGCCTGATTTGAAATGGAATGACTCTTCATATATTTCTTGTTGGACTCGTCATTTAGGAGAGTCTGTGGGGAGCTATGAGAATCTCATATTAATTCATAGCTGCGCATGTATTTTGTTGGTTCTTCGCGGCTGGGATATCCCCATATATCCAGATCCCCCCCCCCCCCCCAACAGAGAGCTTTGAGACATTGTAAGAAATTCATAAGTCGTTCGGAAAAGGTTAATGCAATGTATAAAGAGAATATACCCTTTACTTTTGGAAAAAAATTAAAATCCTAGTTCAGCTCTCCGATTTAACCATTGATCGGCTATTTTGCTAACGATTAAAACCGATTAATAGATTTATTTATTTGTGTAATATAAACTTTAGGAAACTCTAAAATTGAGGCATACTGAATATGTTGTGTGGTTGATCCGTCGGTTGGCTCCTATGGCAGGCACAAGGCTCTTGGGAAGGCAGTTTTAGGGGGCGGAAATTTTGCAACGTCAAAATTTAAAAAAAATAAAGAAAAGTGAAAGGTATTTTCCCCTTGTAATAGTGAAATATAAATCAAGCTAAAGATTTTCAAAGCATCCTTTTGGGAAGGGGGGGGGGGAGCTTGGGATAGCGTAATTTACTTCATGCCATACTGAAACGATACAATAGCTTTTCCTTTAGAAACTCTCAACGCATCCTTTTGTGAAGCGGCTGGGAGGGTGGAAGATTGCAAGTGTTGTTTCAGAGGGCAGACAAGTGGATCTTCGATATGGGAGTTAGTAAGAAGGTATTTTTATGAGTAAAAGCATTTAAATTTTAAAATGTTTTTACTTGCGTTTTTTCCGAATATTTTTTTGCAATCCCAAATGCGTCTCCAAAGGCCTCAAAACGCAGCAGTTTGCATAGAATTTTCAAAATTTTCCCAGGGGAGATTCCCCCGGACCCCTCTTGACTGTCAGAATTTCATATCTCCAGTTTAGGAGGGACTCTTCATATGGCTCTACCCCCTAATGTAGAGCAGAAAGGGCCATGCCGTGGAAATATGAAACGATAGTTTTTTAGGTTCATCAATGGCTCACAAGGGAAAACCCCCGCAAAAATAGCCAGCGCATAACAGTTTATGAAATATGAAGATAATTAGATGGAGGGAGGGAGGCGGCATAATTAAGTTTTGCCCCGCCACGAAAATCCCCAAAATACGGTACTGTAGGAGAGACGCCTAACAGTCTTTTTTTCAATTCGTGGTGTATTTCGAAAAATTTTTGTCAAATTCAAATTTTGTTTTACTGAAAATCGCCTATGGTGTGGCTCGCCGATCTCTTGGGGCTAATGGATGTGGCCCTAGGATGTAAAAGGTTGAAGACCCCTAATCTAAAGCGTTTTCCTTCCCCCTCACGAGTCCTTGCACGACGGTCAACGCAAAATTTATTGCTTGGGGAAGAGGTTGACGAGAAGCCTTCGAGGTGTCCCATTACACCTCGAAGCGAAAACGCGTTGGATGTTGTACAATTTTTGTTGATTTGATGCCTGCCTGGTCAGACTTTAAGTACAGCCAAGCACTTTTTCCCTTTAGCGCATCATAATTTCTCCCTCTAGAAGTACTATTTCACAATCTGTTTTATGCCCCCCCCCCACCCGAGAAGGCATCGGATATACGGTATTGAATAGATTTTTAAATATCAGGATCCCGATCCGGCCATATACGTTTATCTGGCAAGCCAAATTTGAATTTCCAAATTAATTAACATTTTGAAAATTGTGAATTATAAACTTACTATGTGTTTGAAAGCCGTGGAAGGCTAAAAAAAAATGTACAGAGTTCGCAAGCTTTAAACATCAGACATCAGAGCCGAGTATCTGGTACTTATTCGTCATACAGGTGTGACAGAAAGGGCAGAATGAATAAGTGATACATCATCGATTGATTACGAAATTTCACTTTCAAAATCTGTACACGTCCTGCATATACGTTAAAATGAAGTTAATATTTTTCTAAGGGCAGCCGTTTCTGGATAACTTGGCATCGCATTTCCCTATGCATACATATGTTTTCCGAAAATATCACACACTACGCATTCCTAGCCACTTGCTTTATTTAAACAGAGCTTTTTCCTTCTGGAACTGTGATATTTTTACCAAAAGTCACGCTCAAGGTAAAGTTGAATATATTTCTACATGAAGCAAAAGCAAACGTCGGCTAATTAAAAATATGCCCAGCTGCAGCTTCGTCGAAATTTCTTGAGTCATGTTCGGGCCTGATTAAATATGACATCTCCTTTAAGAAGCGGGGCATTCCGAACGAAAAGCATTCCGGTTTGAAAGACTGAAAAGACTGAAGAACTGAAAATTTTGAAGACTGAAGAAATTCAAGATGAGGTTGTCAGCGCTATTTACGCTCGCCGTTGCTGTACTCTTTGCACTGTTAGCTGGAGGTAAAGATTTGTCTTGTTAATACGTCTGTCTGTAATGTACTCTTTCTCTATGGTGTTTGTGCTTTCGGAAGCTTAAAACCTGATTACATTGTCATCATTTTCGCGTAAGTTTGCATATTTAATGTATGTATGCATATTTCAAGTGTTTCATGTGTCCTATCATTTAAAAAAAAAGAAAAGAAATATCAGATACTAGCGTACTACTTCTTTTAAATTTGATAAAATACAGGTAGTTTGTTTCTTAAATAAAACACACATGTGAAACACCGTTACATATTTTAATTAACTCACCAAGACGCACGGGCGTCGTGACCTATGAGGATTCGGGGACGCGTCCCCCCCCCCCAATAATTTGGCAGAGGGGACAGTCCCCCTCAATAGTTTGGCAGAGGCACTGGCGTCACAGATGTCTAGTTATTGAGGGAGACAACGCCAACTTCGGATTTGTCTTTCTAATTTTACCAAACAATAACTGAAACACCTTATTATTTCAGCAATAGTATTTCCCATTTTTTTGATCGATACAAATTGTGTTAAGTATTTACTTATTTTGTAAACTTAATTTGCAACAAAAATTAGATGTGATCTAGAGAAATGAAATATGATCAGAAAACATTAAAATTTGAAATATTTATTCAAAAAAATAAAAAAGGTATATTTTACTCTGTACAGAGTCATTTTTATATGGTTTATAATTATGATGTGACGACAGGGTTCGTAGTGGTAAGGCACAGGCCTCGTACGCCCAAGTTCGCAGGTTCAAACCTGGCGCAAGTCAGTGGATTTTCAAGATGCAGAAAAATCGTCTGCACCCATGTCGTTTTATTATGCAGCATGTAAAAGATTCCTTGAGTACCCGTTTGGCATGGATATTCTCGGCTAAACTAAGTTCCTGGTGCCGTTTGCATCAACGAGAGCTCAGGTGCCGCTTTCTAGGAGAAAACTGAGCGTCAAAAAATTGCGGCAATGGAACCACACCCATTGTGGTGCCGCTGAAAGAGTTGGTACCAATTTCTGAGAATTCACTAGGTCTACAATGGTTGAGGACCAATACTGCAGCCCATTAGAAAGAAAAAAAATAATTAATGATGTATACGGATTTATTTCATTTCTTTTCTGCCCCAAAAACATTTCTTGACATCTTGATGAACGAAACACATCTCAACGTGATTCAATCGCTTTTGTGGCATTGTTGAGCGTAAATACAACTTCAGCTTTCTTAAGAGGCTGAAACTTATTTCCGTCTCGCAACTGGATGCTGGAGATACCAGCAAAAGTCGTACCAGAATTTCTATATTAGAGAATAATCGCCTAGACCTTGTTTCCATTTGTAGTAACGCTTTTCTAACATCATGTGCGACAGAGGTCCTTAAATTCCTCTCTGAAAAGTGCAAGTCGAATCTTTAATTTTGAAATATTAAGTTCTGAGTAGTTTACTGCAAGCTCCATATTACCTTCATGAAGTAGTATATTTTCTAATTCAACTTGTTTTTGAATTACCTTTGATTCAATATGCGATTTTTTAGTCCGGCAATTGTCACATCAAGTAAGTGGAAGAATTCAATCCGATAGTATTCTTCAAATGAAGGAAAATCATGACCTGTTGCCGGCCACCAAACCCCTTCTTAGGAGGTTTTTTTTTTTCTTGGCAATTTTAGGCGTTCTAGTCCAAGTTCTATTTTTTGACACAATCATCAAAAATGGTGGAAAACGCAGGTCGTTTCGCATCTTTTCCAAGTAATTAACATGTGTTTGAACTGATTTGACCCGTCCAGCTACAGTACTTTTCCTCCCTTGGAAGGATGTGTTCAGTTCTGCCAGCAAATCAATGGCTTCTTTCCCCAAAACTAATCAAATATGCAACCGTTTTCGAAAGCAGCTAAAGACTGCTAGCGCCATCATAATTGTCTTCAGCCAACTGACTCAACGTGTCCATAATTAAAGAATATTTTTTCAGTATTTCTTCAATTTGACAGCTTTGATATATATATCTTGTTCGACACAGAGGTCTAATTTTGCAAGTATTCCCTTTGAGACATTCAGATTCATTTTCTAAAGGGCTCTGAAACAAGCCGTTTGATTTTGTTTTAGACAAAAACATTCCTATCTGATTGGCCACTTCTAAAGAGGTTTTTTCCACTGACGTGGAATTGCAACTGTCTTTCATTATTAAGTTAGTGCAATGTGGCTCACACTGAATTAAATCTGCTAAAGATTGTTTTTCACTCATAATAGATTGAGCACCTTTAATATGGCCACTCATATCGGCCGCTCCGTCAAATGTTGAATCCGAAGATTTCAAGTTGAAATCGAACAAGGGCCTCACATATAAGGGCAGCTTTAGTTTTTACCGTGACTGAGCGGGTTTCGTAAAACTATAGAAAACTTTCACACCTAAGTTAAAGTAAAGAAATGTGGAGTGCTGGGGTATTTGTTAAATATAAAAAAATAAGTCGGGGGTCCCTCTTCCTCCCACTTTTTTGCCTAAGCCTAGCACCACTGGTGTAAAGTGAAATATGTACTGAAGCACAGTTTGGGTAATAAAAAGTGCATGTTTTTCAAACCTATCATAAAATGTTCCCCAATTTGTAGAAATAATAGTTCGTAACATGTTTTGCATGCACTGAAGACATTTCAAAACGCATGTTTGCAATTTTTGTTAAACTACTTAATTACTCTTCGTGGTTATAAAACTCTCTTAATTTGTTGCATATGGAAATATTGACGCGACGGAAGCATATTTTCTCGGATCCCCATTGGTCCCATCACAGATGGACAATGACACAAGATTAAATTCCAGAATGTTCATATAAAAAATAAAGCAGTAGGACTTTTTGATTCAAACTCTATACGCGCATGGTCCCAGTGGTGCAGTCGAGGGGGGACGCAGGATGACGGCGTCCCCCTACCTTTTTATTTTAATACAAGCGTCCCCCACTTTTGATTTAAATTGCTTATCTTCTTATGTTTATGCGTCTCCCCAACTATTTTCAGGACTACACCACTGCGTGGTCCTTCACTTGTTTTGAATTTTAACATAAGCATACCCCCACTTTTTGATGATTGTATATGTAAGCGTCCCGGCACCTTTTTCCTGAACTACACTAGTGGGTCCTTTTATTTCTAAATTTTCCTGTGAAAGGGGGAGACTGTCCCCTCTGCCCACGGGCGTCACGACCTATGGGGATGCGGGGACGCGTCCCCCCCCCCCCAATAATTTGGGGGGTCCCTCTGCCAAACGATTGAGGGGGACTGTCCCCTCTGCCAAATTATTGGGGGGGGGGGGCGCGTCCCCGTTGGCATTTTCCTCGTCCAAATAATCTTGCAAGGGGTACCAACAGATTCATTAGAGGTAGAAATTTTCGAAATGTTGGCTCAAGGGGTAACCACCCATACAAAAGCAGGGGGAATTTTACAAACAGAAGAAATTTAAACAAAAGGGGGTACTTGTAAAACAAAATTTGCCAAAACCAGTTCTCGAACAGGTGCCCAGTGTAGAAGAGAACCAAAAAAAAAATCATGACAAAGAAAAATAACAAGAAAAAAAAGGGACTCATAACAATTGTCAATCAATTACTAATCCCGTAGAAAAATTTGTTTTGTCATGCAGTGATGAAAACAACAACAATCTCCCAATAATCCAACTTAGGTTTGGTAATTTAACTGTTAATGCTCTTTTGGACAGCCGTGCTTCCTTATCACTAATTGATCCTGACATTATATACAAAATAAAACAGGAATGCAAGGTAGAATTTGTTTCCCGCAGTGTGAAAATTGTCACTCTTGACAAATCCACTATTCCTTATATGTCAGCAATGAGTATCAAATTCAAAATACAAACTTCCTTTTTCAACAATATATTTTTTGTAACTAAAAATCTATGGAATTCTGATTTTAACATCATTTTAGGATATGATTTCATACAGAGAAATAAAATCATCTTATACTCAGGAAACAGGATATTAATTGTAGGTAATTGTCACCTACCTTTCCATTTGACTAATGAAATTAACAACCAACCAACTCAGGAATATATAAATAATGTACATAAATTCAATACTATTAATACTGTTAGAACTTTGTGCAATTACACAATACAGCCAAAATCCTCTGAAATAATAACACTAAAAATTCCTCAAAATTTACAACATCTAGAACAAGTCTTACTCACTCCAAAAAAAGGTAAATTAGATATTTCTGTTACTGAATCCATTCATCAAATATCCTTTAACAATTGCATTCAAACTATTATAGAAAATAATACTGATAAACCAATTACCCTAAGAAAAAAAACTATTTTCGGGTACATTGAAAAATTTCATGAATCGGACTGTGTCGAACCTTCAAAAACTCAGCATTTTCAAATTAACAAGCTCAATTTGGCTGAAGTTAGAAAATTGCGAAAAGAAGAGATCAAAGAATCTGATTTTGATGTCGCTCATTTAAATCCACAACAACAAAAGGAAATTCTCCAAATTTTAATGAGCAATACTGAAGTTTTTTCAAAATCATATATGACCTTATGCTCTACAAATGAAGTAGTGCCCGAGTTTAAATTACTCCATGATTTCCCTATGCAGACTAAACCATATCCCATACCCAAAATATCCAAAGAATTTGCTCAGCAAGAAATAGCCCATTTACTTAAAGCAAAATTAACTGAGCCATCTTCATCATCTTATTCTTTTCCTGTAATTTTTGTTAAAAAAAAATCTTTGAAGGGGGATGACCCAAAAAATTTGAAATTCAGAATGGTAATAGACTATAGATTACTAAATAGCATAACTGAATCCGTAAAAATTTGTTTGCCCAGAATTTCTGAAATTTTACATGCCATTGCTGGTAGATCTTATTATTGTGTTCTGGATTTAAAATCCACCTTTTTTCAAATTCAACTTAAAGAATCTGACAAAGAAAAACTTGCCTTTTACACGGAATTTGGCAATTATCATCCAACCGTCTTACCTTTTGGCACACGAAACTCAACATCTTTTTTCAGTATGTGTATCATAAAGTTGAATATATTCTACATGAAGCAAAAGCAAACGTCGGCTAATTAAAAATATGCCCAGCTGCAGCTTCGTCGAAATTTCTTGAGTCATGTTCGGGCCTGATTAAATATGACATCTCCTTTAAGAAGCGGGGCATTCCGAACGAAAAGCATTCCGGTTTGAAAGACTGAAAAGACTGAAGAACTGAAAATTTTGAAGACTGAAGAAATTCAAGATGAGGTTGTCAGCGCTATTTACGCTCGCCGTTGCTGTACTCTTTGCACTGTTAGCTGGAGGTAAAGATTTGTCTTGTTATACGTCTGTCTGTAATGTACTCTTTCTCTATGGTGTTTGTGCTTTCGAAGCTTAAAACCTGATTACATTGTCATCATTTTCGCGTAAGTTTGCATATTTAATGTATGTATGCATATTTCAAGTGTTTCATGTGTCCTATCATTTAAAAAAAAAGAAAAGAAATATCAGATACTAGCGTACTACTTCTTTTAAATTTGATAAAATACAGGTAGTTTGTTTCTTAATAAAACACACATGTGAAACACCGTTACATATTTTAATAACTCACCAAGACGCACGGGCGTCGTGACCTATGAGGATTCGGGGACGCGTCCCCCCCCCAATAATTTGGCAGAGGGGACAGTCCCCCTCAATAGTTTGGCAGAGGCACTGGCGTCACAGATGTCTAGTTATTGAGGGAGACAACGCCAACTTCGGATTTGTCTTTCTAATTTTACCAAACAATAACTGAAACACCTTATTATTTCAGCAATAGTATTTCCCATTTTTTGATCGATACAAATTGTGTTAAGTATTTACTTATTTTGTAAACTTAATTTGCAACAAAAATTAGATGTGATCTAGAGAAATGAAATATGATCAGAAAACATTAAAATTTGAAATATTTATTCAAAAAAATAAAAAAGGTATATTTTACTCTGTACAGAGTCATTTTTATATGGTTTATAATTATGATGTGACGACAGGGGTCGTAGTGGTAAGGCACAGGCCTCGTACGCCCAAGTTCGCAGGTTCAAACCTGGCGCAAGTCAGTGGATTTTCAAGATGCAGAAAAATCGTCTGCACCCATGTCGTTTTATTATGCAGCATGTAAAAGATTCCTTGAGTACCCGTTTGGCATGGATATTCTCGGCTAAACTAAGTTCCTGGTGCCGTTTGCATCACGAGAGCTCAGGTGCCGCTTTCTAGGAGAAAACTGAGCGTCAAAAAATTGCGGCAATGGAACCACACCCATTGTGGTGCCGCTGAAAGAGTTGGTACCAATTTCTGAGAATTCACTAGGTCTACAATGTTGAGGACCAATACTGCAGCCCATTAGAAAGAAAAAAATAATTAATGATGTATACGATTTATTTCATTTCTTTTCTGCCCCAAAAACATTCTTGACATCTTGATGAACGAAACACATCTCAACGTGATTCAATCGCTTTTGTGGCATTGTTGAGCGTAAATACAACTTCAGCTTTCTTAAGAGGCTGAAACTTATTTCCGTCTCGCAACTGGATGCTGGAGATACAGCAAAAGTCGTACCAGAATTTCTATATTAGAGAATAATCGCCTAGACCTTGTTTCCATTTGTAGTAACGCTTTTCTAACATCATGTGCGACAGAGGTCCTTAAATTCCTCTCTGAAAAGTGCAAGTCGAATCTTTAATTTTGAAATATTAAGTTCTGAGTAGTTTACTGCAAGCTCCATATTACCTCATGAAGTAGTATATTTCTAATTCAACTTGTTTTTGAATTACCTTTGATTCAATATGCGATTTTTTAGTCCGGCAATTGTCACATCAAGTAAGTGGAAGAATTCAATCCGATAGTATTCTTCAAATGAAGGAAAATCATGACCTGTTGCCGGCCACCAAACCCTTCTTAGGAGGTTTTTTTTTTTCTTGGCAATTTTAGGCGTTCTAGTCCAAGTTCTATTTTTTGACACAATCATCAAAAATGGTGGAAAACGCAGGTCGTTTCGCATCTTTTCCAAGTAATTAACATGTGTTTGAACTGATTTGACCCGTCCAGCTACAGTACTTTTCCTCCCTTGGAAGGATGTGTTCAGTTCTGCCAGCAAATCAATGGCTTCTTTCCCAAAACTAATCAAATATGCAACCGTTTCGAAAGCAGCTAAAGACTGCTAGCGCCATCATAATTGTCTTCAGCAACTGACTCAACGTGTCCATAATTAAAGAATATTTTTTCAGTATTTCTTCAATTGACAGCTTTGATATATATATCTTGTTCGACACAGAGGTCTAATTTTGCAAGTATTCCCTTTGAGACATTCAGATTCATTTTCTAAAGGGCTCTGAAACAAGCCGTTTGATTTTGTTTTAGACAAAAACATTCCTATCCGATTGGCCACTTCTAAAGAGGTTTTTTCCACTGACGTGGAATTGCAACTGTCTTTCATTATTAAGTTAGTGCAATGTGGCTCACACTGAATTAAATCTGCTAAAGATTGTTTTTCACTCATAATAGATTGAGCACCTTTAATATGGCCACTCATATCGGCCGCTCCGTCAAATGTTGAATCCGAAGATTTCAAGTTGAAATCGAACAAGGGCCTCACATATAAGGGCAGCTTTAGTTTTTACCGTGACTGAGCGGGTTTCGTAAAACTATAGAAAACTTTCACACCTAAGTTAAAGTAAAGAAATGTGGAGTGCTGGGGTATTTGTTAAATATAAAAAAATAAGTCGGGGGTCCCTCTTCCTCCCACTTTTTTGCCTAAGCCTAGCACCACTGGTGTAAAGTGAAATATGTACTGAAGCACAGTTTGGGTAATAAAAAGTGCATGTTTTTCAAACCTATCATAAAATGTTCCCCAATTTGTAGAAATAATAGTTCGTAACATGTTTTGCATGCACTGAAGACATTTCAAAACGCATGTTTGCAATTTTTGTTAAACTACTTAATTACTCTTCGTGGTTATAAAACTCTCTTAATTTGTTGCATATGGAAATATTGACGCGACGGAAGCATATTTTCTCGGATCCCCATTGGTCCCATCACAGATGGACAATGACACAAGATTAAATTCCAGAATGTTCATATAAAAAATAAAGCAGTAGGACTTTTTGATTCAAACTCTATACGCGCATGGTCCCAGTGGTGCAGTCGAGGGGGGACGCAGGATGACGGCGTCCCCCTACCTTTTTATTTTAATACAAGCGTCCCCCACTTTTGATTTAAATTGCTTATCTTCTTATGTTTATGCGTCTCCCCAACTATTTTCAGGACTACACCACTGCGTGGTCCTTCACTTGTTTTGAATTTTAACATAAGCATACCCCCACTTTTTGATGATTGTATATGTAAGCGTCCCGGCACCTTTTTCCTGAACTACACTAGTGGGTCCTTTTATTTCTAAATTTTCCTGTGAAAGGGGGAGACTGTCCCCTCTGCCCACGGGCGTCACGACCTATGGGGATGCGGGGACGCGTCCCCCCCCCCCCAATAATTTGGGGGGTCCCTCTGCCAAACGATTGAGGGGGACTGTCCCCTCTGCCAAATTATTGGGGGGGGGGGGCGCGTCCCCGTTGGCATTTTCCTCGTCCAAATAATCTTGCAAGGGGTACCAACAGATTCATTAGAGGTAGAAATTTTCGAAATGTTGGCTCAAGGGGTAACCACCCATACAAAAGCAGGGGGAATTTTACAAACAGAAGAAATTTAAACAAAAGGGGGTACTTGTAAAACAAAATTTGCCAAAACCAGTTCTCGAACAGGTGCCCAGTGTAGAAGAGAACCAAAAAAAAAATCATGACAAAGAAAAATAACAAGAAAAAAAAGGGACTCATAACAATTGTCAATCAATTACTAATCCCGTAGAAAAATTTGTTTTGTCATGCAGTGATGAAAACAACAACAATCTCCCAATAATCCAACTTAGGTTTGGTAATTTAACTGTTAATGCTCTTTTGGACAGCCGTGCTTCCTTATCACTAATTGATCCTGACATTATATACAAAATAAAACAGGAATGCAAGGTAGAATTTGTTTCCCGCAGTGTGAAAATTGTCACTCTTGACAAATCCACTATTCCTTATATGTCAGCAATGAGTATCAAATTCAAAATACAAACTTCCTTTTTCAACAATATATTTTTTGTAACTAAAAATCTATGGAATTCTGATTTTAACATCATTTTAGGATATGATTTCATACAGAGAAATAAAATCATCTTATACTCAGGAAACAGGATATTAATTGTAGGTAATTGTCACCTACCTTTCCATTTGACTAATGAAATTAACAACCAACCAACTCAGGAATATATAAATAATGTACATAAATTCAATACTATTAATACTGTTAGAACTTTGTGCAATTACACAATACAGCCAAAATCCTCTGAAATAATAACACTAAAAATTCCTCAAAATTTACAACATCTAGAACAAGTCTTACTCACTCCAAAAAAAGGTAAATTAGATATTTCTGTTACTGAATCCATTCATCAAATATCCTTTAACAATTGCATTCAAACTATTATAGAAAATAATACTGATAAACCAATTACCCTAAGAAAAAAAACTATTTTCGGGTACATTGAAAAATTTCATGAATCGGACTGTGTCGAACCTTCAAAAACTCAGCATTTTCAAATTAACAAGCTCAATTTGGCTGAAGTTAGAAAATTGCGAAAAGAAGAGATCAAAGAATCTGATTTTGATGTCGCTCATTTAAATCCACAACAACAAAAGGAAATTCTCCAAATTTTAATGAGCAATACTGAAGTTTTTTCAAAATCATATATGACCTTATGCTCTACAAATGAAGTAGTGCCCGAGTTTAAATTACTCCATGATTTCCCTATGCAGACTAAACCATATCCCATACCCAAAATATCCAAAGAATTTGCTCAGCAAGAAATAGCCCATTTACTTAAAGCAAAATTAACTGAGCCATCTTCATCATCTTATTCTTTTCCTGTAATTTTTGTTAAAAAAAAATCTTTGAAGGGGGATGACCCAAAAAATTTGAAATTCAGAATGGTAATAGACTATAGATTACTAAATAGCATAACTGAATCCGTAAAAATTTGTTTGCCCAGAATTTCTGAAATTTTACATGCCATTGCTGGTAGATCTTATTATTGTGTTCTGGATTTAAAATCCACCTTTTTTCAAATTCAACTTAAAGAATCTGACAAAGAAAAACTTGCCTTTTACACGGAATTTGGCAATTATCATCCAACCGTCTTACCTTTTGGCACACGAAACTCAACATCTTTTTTCAGTATGTGTATCATAAAGGCATTAAACGACATAAGGGGGCGCAATATGCAATTTTTTCTGGACGACATAATCATTGCTGCTGATTCAATTTCTGAAATCAAACAAACCCTTCAAACTGTTTTCAATAGACTAAAGAAATTTCATCTCACCTTAGACCCTGCAAAAATGCAAATCTGTGAGCAGGAAATTGTTTATTTGGGTTTTAACTTAAATAAAAAGGGTTTTGCACCATCTGATGAAAATATAAAAAAAGTTACAAAATTTCCTACTCCTAAAAATATCAAAGAGGTTCAAGCTTACTTAGGTATGATCAAATATTTTCGACATAGGATTTACAATTTTGCTGAAATCACTCAACCTATTGTCAACCTCACAAAAAAAAAAAATGTACCATTCATCTGGAGTGAAAAATGTAAACACACTTTCGAAAAGATTCAAAACCTTATGCTTAACAAACCTTCATTAAAGAACTTCAACTCGGCTGATAATTTATATTTGGTGACTGATGCCTCTAAAATTGCAAAATGTGGTATTTTATTAAATAAAGTAGGGGATAATTTTTTTCCAATTGAATTTTTTTCCAGACAATTAAATCCTGCAGAGCAGAAATATCCTTCAATTAGAAGGGAATTGTTAGCTATTTTTGCTTCCATAAAATTTTTTCATGACAAACTTTGTGCTAAGACTTTCGAAATTTTGAGCGATGCAAAAGCACTTACTATGGTGTGGTGTTGTGTTTGGATTTAGTACTTTGATACATTGCGTTGTGTAAAAAAATCAAAATATATTAAAGCATTCGAAACTGAAAATGATTGAGCAAAAAAATATGTAAATTTATATATTCAAAAAATTCATACGAGTAATAATACGAAATCATTAATCATTAACTGTGAAGATTTATTGCATTATAACATCAGACTGCATATAAAAAAAATGTAAAGAGCTCTTTAAGAAAAATTAAAAAGATCAAAACGTGAAACACAATATTACAACTGACTCTGTACGAGAAGTATTTGAAATTTACGTATTTGATACAGATGAAATTTACTTGTCTTATGCTGTTATGACAAAGCTATTGTAAAATACGGATGGAATAGATTATATCACCTGATACTTGAGTTCATGGATGATTGCTGAAGTTGAGAGATCAATTTAATGATAATAAAACATACTTTAGCTCCTTCTTTTGGTGCCTGGGTTTCATACTACTTCATGAAGGTAATATGGAGCTTGCAGTAAACTACTCAGAACTTAATATTTCAAAATTAAAGATTCGACTTGCACTTTTCAGAGAGGAATTTAAGGACCTCTGTCGCACATGATGTTAGAAAAGCGTTACTACAAATGGAAACAAGATCTAGGCGATTATTCTCTAATGTAGAAATTCTGGTACGACTTTTGCTGGTATCTCCAGCATCCAGTTGCGAGACGGAAATAAGTTTCAGCCTCTTAAGAAAGCTGAAGTTGTATTTACGCTCAACAATGCCACAAAAGCGATTGAATCACGTTGAGATGTGTTTCGTTCATCAAGATGTCAAGAAATGTTTTTGGGGCAGAAAAGAAATGAAATAAATCCGTATACATCATTAATTATTTTTTTTCTTTCTAATGGGCTGCAGTATTGGTCCTCAACCATTGTAGACCTAGTGAATTCTCAGAAATTGGTACCAACTCTTTCAGCGGCACCACAATGGGTGTGGTTCCATTGCCGCAATTTTTTGACGCTCAGTTTTCTCCTAGAAGGCGGCACCTGAGCTCTCGTTGATGCAAACGGCACCAGGAACTTAATTTAGCCGATAATATCCATGCCAAACGGGTACTCAAGGAATCTTTTACATGCTGCATAATAAAACGACATGGGTGCAGACGATTTTTCTGCATCTTGAAAATCCACTGACTTGCGCCAGGTTTGAACCTGCGAACTTGGGCATACGAGGCCTGTGCCTTACCACTACGACCCCTGTCGTCACATCATAATTATAAACCATATAAAAATGACTCTGTACAGAGTAAAATATACCTTTTTTATTTTTTTGAATAAATATTTTAAATTTTAATGTTTTCTGATCAGATTTCATGTCTCTAGATCACATCTAATTTTTGTTGCAAATTAAGTTTACAAAATAAGTAAATACTTAACACAATTTGTATCGATCAAAAAATGGGAAATACTATTGCTGAAATAATAAGGTGTTTCAGTTATTGTTTGGTAAAATTAGAAAGACAAATCCGAAGTTGGCGTTGTCCCCCTCAATAATTAGACAGCTGTGACGCCAGTGACCAAGAGCATGGTTAATGTAACCGACTGACATTCCATATTGTTATTGTTGGCAAGTATTTTTTAGGGCCGATGAATAGCCTGACAAATTAATGAGCATTTTCTGAAAAAAAAAAAAATGCCTTCCGATCCAAAAGTCATTTGATTTTTTTTCCTTTTCAAAACTATATAAACTGTCCCGCGATCGAACGAAAATGGGCACGGGATCGACCGGTTGAGCACGATCGACCGGTTGCCGGCCACTGGTTTAGACCTTCTTAAAAAATGGTCTTTACGAGAGGTGGTCTCTTTATAGAGGTGGTCTTTATGAGAGGTTTCACGGTATGTGATACTCAACAAAGTAATTGATTTCTTTTTTCGTTTGTTCAACTGTGTATGTGAAGAGGGGGGGGGGGTAACAATTTCTTTGCAAGTGCTTCCTTGATTAGGATGATTCTTCTAAGCACACCTGTTGTTTTGTTTACGTTAATTATTGATCCTTTCAAGGAAGAATCAATGGATAAACAGTGATTTATGTATCTTTGTGTTTGAAATGAGCGAAATAAGCGCGCAATGTGTTTTTTTCTCTCTCCCAACACTTTATGTTTTATAGCTTAACCATTGCGATCGTCAAACAGACGTGGTTTCATTTAAACAGTTTCATATGTTTTGCAGGTAAGGTCTTAAAAATATATTTGAGCCATCAAAATAAATAAATAAATAAAATAACAAAATCAATCAAATGAGATAATTAAAAATTTCTTCCCTGGGGGGTCTAAACCCAACACTATCAAACATGTTTTTCACTTAAAAGTACCAAGTACAGAAAGGCACTGACAACCTGTAAATTGAGCCACCAGTATAATAGTAACCAGTACATAAATTAAACTACTTGTTGCATTTATTTAAAAGAAAAAAAGATGAACGGTGAAGTGTTCGTTAAAGTTTTTCTCTTACGTTTTCCTTGAAGTGTTTGTTTTTATGTTACATCTGATTTCTCTTTTCAACCATTTCAGGACATGCCGAACCAGACCCTAACTTAGGCATAGATGGTAAGAATATATATTTTTAGTTAGTTATTTCATTAGTTGCATTGTGTATATCGGTGCTCCGTAGCCTTTTCTCATCTACGATGCACCAAAATGCTTTCTAGAACTCCGCGCTCCGCTGCACAGCAAAAGCTAAAGTATATAGGTATTAATTGATACTCAAATTTTACAATAAATGTTTGTTTTTTATTTGGAAAGTATACATACATAAAACCATAACATATTTATTTCTACGCAATCATAATAATTATTAATGTGATACCTGCGCGTGTTTCAATGAACACAAAAGTTTTATATTCGGCTCAATATTTGACAACGCAACCCGAAGTTCTTGGTCAAGATCTTTTAAGCATGACCGCTTACCATTTTTAATTAATACAAGAGTTGAAAAACTTTGCTCACATAAATATGTCGTCGAAAATGGAAGTGATGTTAAGATTGCTTTGTAGGAAATGTGAGGGTATTCTTTTTCAATGTAAATCCAGAAATCATCTAATGGAACTTCGGAGAAGTATAATTTTAAAGTCATGTCATTATTTAAATCTGTAAATTCCTCTCGAATTTGTAGAGGCAGTGCTTCTGTAGAATTTACTGCATTGGTTGCAAAAGGATTTCGAATCCAATCATATTAATGGAATAAAAATATTGATCAAATTTCTGCTGAAGCATACTTAAATGTTGTTGGGCCAGATCCACAATTAATTGGTTGTTTTCAATTGTAATATGATTGGTCCTGTGGTACATTTCCAAACATCTTTTTTGCAACTCTTTCTGCCAAAGTTCGAGTTTTTTAATAAATCCTTGTAATTTGTCAGAGCACGTCAAAATATTCTCATTTCGACCTTGCATTTTTTTATTAAGTTCATTCAAATGCTCGAATATATCAGCCATGTGTGCAAGTTTGGCTATCCAGTAATCATCATCGAGGTGCTGGCATATTTCGAACATATTCTGTGTTAAAAGAAATTCACGCACCTCGTGAAGAAGCTCAAATAATCTAGCCAAAACTTTGCCACGGGATAGCCAACGAATTTCTGTATAAAATAATAAGGATTCATATTCGGCTCCCAATTCTGCACAAAGTAATCCAAACATTCGCGAATTTATGTCTCTTGATTTAATTAAGTTTATGATTTTAATGCGATCATTCATCGTGTTCAAAAGCTCTTCCGGCAAATTCTTGACCATCAATGCTTCTCGATGTATGCAACAGTGTGTAAATTGTACCGTCGGTTTTTTTTTTTTTGTTTTACACAGGAGAAAAATCCTTTTTTACTACCCGTCATTGCCGCAGCGCCATCCGTGCAAACAGCAATGCAGTTGCTCCATTGAATATTACATATTTTGAAGAAATCATTGGTTACTCGAAAGATTTTTTCACCGGTAGTTCGCTCTGGAACCTTCTTACAAAATAAATAATGCTCTTTAATAAAGTCCGCGTCAACGAAACGTACAATAGCTATCAGCTGTGCTTTAATTTTAATATCAGTTGTTTCATCGATCTGAAGCGAAATTTTTTCAGCCGATAACAGTTTTTTAATCAGTGTTCCAAAAATATCGCTTGACACATCGTGAATACGTCTTTTAACAGTATCAGCAGACAACGAAACTTTATTCACTTCCTTAACTTCATTGGGCCCAAGCATAAGGCAAAAACAATCTCCATGCATGCAGGTTTAATACGTGTTTCGCCGACAGTATGTGGCTTCTTCTGACGTGCAATTAATTTTGCAACATGATAGCTAGCTTCTAATGCCTTTTCAGAAACTGTTACGGCCGATTTCATAATTTTCTTCTGTTTTTTATTTTGTTCTAAGCAGCTCTTAAAATATTGTTTGTCTTTGTTGGCGCAGCTAGGATGGCTTGAATATAGATGCCGCTTTAATTTACTGGGTACCATTGACTCGGTTGATAGCTGATCGCCGCAAATGATGCACTGTGGTCTTGGTGCCGTTTCGTCACCACACCAGGAGAATCCATATTTAATGTAGTCTTCGTCGTACTTTCTTTTCACTACCTTCTTTAGCTTTTTTGTAACACGTGCTGTGTTCTTCATCATCTGTACGTGAAGACGAATCTTTCCGACGTAAAAATTTATCCATATTTAACCTTTACGAATCGGCTGAAATTGAGAGAAAATTTCCTTTCCGTACGGCTGCTTATTCAACTTAGGAGACAATTTCTTACCCCCACTTGAATGTTCAGTTCAGGGAAAGAATAACGCGCATGCTCCAAGTGGAGTCTATTGCAACAAGCAATGGTGACAGTTAGTTGAGATGTGATTCTATATTTCTTTTTATTATATTTTTAAGCCAATCAGTCAATGTTTTTATTTTGTACTTTTGATAAGACTTCAGGGAAAACTTTTATCTTCGGTAAAAATAGTTATTTTTTTTTTTATTTCTCGCAATCGTTTTATTTTATTTTCTTAAATTGAGGCATTCTTAATTCAATAAAAACTTTCATGGTCTTTGTATAAGTTTTGGCAACTCTTCGCATGTTTTTAATATTATTTTCATTTGTCGTTCTTAGTTTGCTTTATGTCCCAAATTATTAATTTATCAAATTTTTAATTAATTATGCCCCAAATTATTTTTGAAAAAACGGCAGTTTTCAGGGCCAAACCAAGACATAATTTGTCAGATATGTCAAATATCTTTCGGGCAGAGGAAAACTCTGTAAGCGCATATGAGGAAGTTCCATCCAGAACGTGAATAAGTTTCCGTTTTGCAATGCAAAAATAATTCATCTGCAGTAAAGCAGTACTTTAGTAAAAATAGTAAATAATTTTGAATGTAAAGTCAGAGAGGGGTATCCTTTTTATAAAAACTATTGGAAAGTTGAGCAAACATATTTTCCGAAAGCATGTCACAAAAGTCGTGTTTAAGAACTGATAAAACTTCCTTCTTTGTATTAGATAACAGTTAAGCTGCAAATGTGTCTTTCTGAAAAAATAAAAGCTTTGTTTTATTAGATTCAAGATGTAATAAAAATGTTATGTAGTAAAATATTCAATGTTATAAATTCACTACTGTCAACCGATTCGATGCCACACATCCATTTTTATTTAATATTTTATAAACGTCAAAATAGTAACTTTGCTTCAAAATTTTGCTTTTGATTCATTGAACTGTTTACTGAAAAGAAGGGAATTAAATGAAAATGACAACTTTTACGAAATTGTTATGTAACGTGGTAGGAACGTGTTTATTTAACTTTGTGTTGTGAAATAGTGACAACATACGAGTGAACGTGATGTACCACGCGCAAATGCAAATAACGCATGCGCATGAGTCTTCAACGACGCGCATAACGGTCATTTTGCTTTATCTGTGATTAATTTGGTGGGCCTTGGTGTTTACACAACACACTGTGCAGTTTTCAACTGTTCTCACCAGGAAACCGTTGAATAATTATTTAGTTATGATAATTATTCTATAGTATATTTAGAAAAATAGATATTATTATGAAAAAAAATTGTCATTGTGCATAAAATACATGATGAAAAATTGTAAAATGTCAAATACAATGTATTCAACCGCGGCACACCTGTATCTGGCTTATGACACACCAGTGTGCCGCGGCACACCGGTTGCGGAGCACTGGGCTCATCACTATATCATTGCACTCTGATTCATTATTCAGGTCACTCCGTACCGGATGATAAATCTAAAGAAGGGTCATTCCATGGATAATGTCCATCACGTGACAAATGTATTTCGAAATGAAAGACGAATTTAGAATGTGAATTTCAAAAGAAGTAATAATTCATTACTGACAGAAACGTATTTTTTGGTGACCGTCGCACAATGCGTGATTTCTTGAACCCTTTTTTTCTCATTTATTTTTCTTCTACTAGTTAATTAAAAAATAAAATCATGTGTCATATTTGATACCTGTGGACATGAATGTCTCTTTTTCCGAAGAATGTCGCAACACTAAAGTTTCTTGAAGAATATTGTAAGGGTTCCGCTAGATTTTACCAGCTTCAGCTAAACATAAAATATTCCAGCGGCTGCGTTGCCTATGATAAACATCTATGTATGCAGAGAATGTATTCGAGCAACATAATTCCCCGTCAAACCCCTTCCGAAAAAATATGCATTTTATTGATTTTATCAAAATAAAGTATTCCCGCCGCAGTAGTGCCTGTGTTTGAACGGGAAAACGTATTTCCGACACGACCTTTTAAGAGTTTTAAAACAATAACTTGTGATGCCAACAAATTAAGATCATACACACAAACATATACATATATTTGATAAAAATACGCCTGAAAAGTATCACCAGGAAAACAACTGTTTCTAAAAATCTCCGGTACAGTAAATATAAAATTTTCTCATTAACATAAATATTTCTTTTAAAACATTGTTCTGTGAATGTGGCAAGAAAAATTTTAATATATATATATATATGAAAAAAGCCCTTTTATTAATTTAACCAAATCTCTTAAACGTATATATATATCATAAGACTATTGAAAAAACCTGATGGAAATTTTCCTTACAATAAACTCCAAAGCTCGTAACATTTATATTCGTCCTACAAAACTGTTCCTTAAACTTGACGAGAACGTTTGCTCCTTCTAAAAATAAAAGGATAAATCACGCAGCACTATAGTGAGAATGAACTGAGCTAAGACTAGGAATTTCGATGTCCACTCCCGTTCTAATTAACGTAAAAGTTTGTTTTTACTTTTTCTGAAGTTTGGTACAATCTCTCTCCTTCGAATGCTTTAATGCTAAGGTTTGTGACTATGTTCGCCTCCGCTTCTTAGGTAATTTAAGCGACAAATTAGGTTAAATAATTAATTTAAAAAATAATTCGAAAATTAAAAAGAGAAAAGCCCCTTCGAGGTGTTGACCTCCAAGGATCAAAGTAACCTTTTACAAAATTTCATGATTAGGTGCTATAGGGTCACTGAACCAAACTGACACAAACAAAAAAAATGCTTCAACTTTGCATGTATCAGCGATTCTCAAAGTGTGGCGCGCTTGTACATTATCACAACATTCGATACATTGTTATCGTATCGGAAGATGGCTATGAAAATTATGATTGAAAGTTGGGCTTTAAATATTGAAAGTTTGAGAAATACTGGTATACACAGATTCTGCGATATAAGTTGCTACTTAAGTACTCAAGTTTTCTGAGTGCACTCCTGAAAACTTTTTATTTACATTTGTACGACTATTTACTCAGTACTGTTTATTAAAAAACACGGTAGTACATTCCAATGGAATAAAAATATAGTATAATAGGGTGATTTTCAAAAAGAATGACGGTTTGATGACCGCCGTATAAAAGCTGAATTTCATGTCGATAAAACTATTATTCTGTCACTGTAAAAACCTGTAGGGAAGCATACTCTCATACTTAATTCAATGCATTCATTACATTTTTTCCAAGTTGTGAAATAGTAGGCTCCTTCTATAACTTAAGTTAGAAATTAATGGAAAATTGCGTGTCCGGAGCAAAAAATTCACAGAACCAGAGTCTTTTTTTTATCATTCCAAGTAACTTTTTTTATTCAATATGATTTAAAACATGAAGTAATATGTATTTACTTAAAAAAAATCCAAGTGATTTTGCTGAAATGTTTATCTATTATTTTAAAATTTAAAGAAAGGTTTTGTCCGGACATGCAGCTCATGAGTGTTACCTTGAGAAAGTTCCTATCATTTAACTATCAAAATATTTAAATATTGTAATTATTTTCTGCGGCAGGGAAGCCTTGTTTGTTTCTTTTAATCCCGTACCATCTAGAACGGGTTAGTTTTATTCCTTTACTGTTTTACAGTGGAACATATAATTCAAAATGATGAGTATTTTTATTACTTCTCAGGAGTGTTACCCATTTATTTCAAAATGTTTTTTACAGCATAAAAATAAGTATTTCAGCAATAGTGTATTTCTTGTAGAGGAATCAATCGGTTCAATTAAATTTTCAGGAACACAGTCAGAATTTTATTTAGTAAAGAATTTCTTAATAAATCTCATGAGTGTTACTTGTTAAGAGAAGGAAGTTACAATCCTGATTGAAACAACCATATATTAAATAAATCTGCACATATACATATTTTATGAGCTTTAACTAAAGCTGATATTAGTTTTTTATTCAAGAATATATTTTATTTCTCTAAATATATATTTTAAAAGAGACACCCGGACACAAAATTTTTACGTTGGAAGATATGTTTTTTGAGCGTTTTGTTTAAGATATGTTTTATTCTTAAGGGGTAAATAAAGAAAAACTCCCGTACTTTAACCCCCCCCCCCCAATAAATAAATGAAAAAACAAATGAGTAAAAAAAATAAACATTTGTTGGGGTATTTTAGTTGTTACTTTATGTAAATAAGAAAGTCATGTGTTGCAAACTATTATCTTCATTTTACCTTAATTAAAGATATGGTTTGCAGAATTAGAATTATTTATTTCGATATTTTTACTGCCTACTTTAAAATTGAAATTAATTTTTTATTAGTTCTGTCTAAAAACATCTATTTCTGGATCAGAATCATGAGAATAGTGATGTTTTATCACATTTTAAATGTAACATCGCAAGTAATGGGGTAAAATAATTTCAATTTTGTTCCCCTTTTTATAATTATTGTTATTTTTATTACTATTATTATCTTTGGTGCATTATTGCTTGTATGTCTCATGAGTGTTACTGCAACCAAAAATTCGAATTGTATTAATATGTTTGTTAGTTAATAATTAAAAAATGGTTTCCTAATTAAGGCTATACAGTTACTTCTTATACCTGCAGGGAAAACATTTAGTTTTTAATAAAATACATTTTTATTGAAAGTTGTATGCTTCATTTAAGAAACAAAGTAACACTCCTGTCGTGAACCGGAACTGTCCCACGCATCCGAAATATCCCCCGCTTGAACTCCGACCTCGGCCGAAGGGGTCTTGGAGGGGGCGGGGAGAGGCGTGGGAAGGGAAGAAGCAAAAAGGGGACTTGCGACCGAGATTGTCCGGAGAACGGACGCGACAAAACCTTGCTTTTATCCAAGATGTTGTAAAAAGACTTACTGTATATGTATATTATGTAGATAGTTGTATTGTGTCCCATCATCAGTATGTGTATAATAAATGTCTAGAACTGAATATCGTTTCATCAATTTCACATCGAGGAGGGAAACCATCCCAGTATGGAATACGCACCTCAGGCACTTATCTATTAATTTCATGTGTGAGAGACGAGAATCTCACGCAATATAAAGAGAGATATTCACAACATTGGTGGCTGCGGTGTAGATTGGTTTGGCCGACGTAGATGTTTTGCTGTAAGTATAGCTGAAGGGGAAATTGATTTTCTCTGTTGAGAAGATGTCGCCCATTGTAAGGAGAAGTACCAGCCGACGAAGGAAGAATGCCCGTATGCATACCATGAGAACTTTGGTCTATTAAGGAAGCCCATGTTTACCCACAGAAAGAGGAGCACCGTCCGAGAGGAAAAGTCGAATGTTGTCCATGGAACCGCTGCCGATGGGACCGACGCCCAGTGAACGTGAAACGCCGATGTCCGCAGAGAACGCCGACTGCTGAAAGTGCGCCGTCCTAGGGTGTGAATTGTGCCCCAAGAAATCTGATGTGTTCAAGATTATCCTCTGTGCTGTGTCCTGCAATCGTCAGGGGTGAGTGGCAGTTGCTTCTGGTTGGCTTTTTGCAGGGATAAAATTTCTTAAATATGTTGCTATCTTTAAAAATATGGTATAAATTGTTTAGTTTTTCATAAAATTATTGATATAGAGGTTAATTTTTCCTTAGAAGGTTAGCACGATTAATTTTGATCTGATTGATAGACAAATAATGTTTTACTCATGATTGATTAAATTAATGTGGTTAAAAATTTACTATTTCTTGAGAAATTTTAATTCATTGAGGCAAGGAAATTATTATTAATTTTGTGAATTGTCGCTAATGAGTTGAAAAATTGGTAATTAGTATAGGATTACCACTTATATTCGTAAATTATTTTGAAATTTTGCTGGTAAATGCATTTAAGATAGTGGTTGCTTTAAAGCTCTGTTTGCGATACGTGTTGATTTATGTCAAAAGGAGTAAAAATGTCCTTTCTCTTTAAAAGCAAAAAGGTAGATCTGATTAGCTTGGCAGAAGAATTAGTTTTACAGGTTGCATCTACGATTACAATCAAGCTAATAAAGCTTATTTCGGGATCTGACGATTTTAAAGAGGATGAGGAGAGGGTGAAAAATATCCTGGGAGTTACAGTGAAACATCGGTTAGAAAAAGAAGAGCGCGATCGAAAGGTTCGATTCGAAAAAGAGGAGCGCGATCGAAAGGATCGATTCGAAAAAAAGGAGCGCGATCTAAATGAGAGATTAGAAAAGGCAAGGAAAGAAATGGAACAGCGGATTGAAAAGGCAAGGATTGAAATGAAACAGCGGATTGGAAACGTAAAAATAAAATAACAAGTGATCAATGTGGTGGACGGGGGGGATTTCCGATAGAGGGGAAAATCCAGAGGCAGAGAAAGAATTGTCATCAGGGCAAACAGTGGCAGTTTCTTATCAGAAAGAAGAAAAGGGGGGAGCGTTTAGCGAGAAGAGGTGCAGGCTATGGACAGGGCCCAAGTAGGGTCATCAGAAGTTTTACTAGGGGAAGAACCGAGAAAGGTTACTGTAGTGGGAAGTGCAGAAAAGTTAAAAATGATAAAGGAAACAAAATCGAATATTTCTGTCATTCCTGACGTTAGCGGAGTGAGGGCAATGGAAAATTCTGTGGCGATAAAGGAGAAATGCGCTGAAGGCTCAAAAGGTCTGAGGGGAAATAAGAAAGATAATTGCACAAGGGAAAATCTGGATTATGATGAAATAGATTTGAGTGAAACATGTTTGCCTATATTTGGATCAGATTTAACCCCTGAAGGTAGGAGTAAAGTCGAGGGAAAAATGTCGCTGGTGGGTCCAGGTAGGGACAAGGAATCCGGGGATAGTGAGTCGTCAGAAGCTCATAAGGTAGGCCATCGAAAATTCCAGGACATAGAAATCTGCGGGGGAAAAACTCTTAACTTTCGAAGTCGGACGGGATCTGGAAAATTTTCTGGAAAGATTCGGGGATCTGATTTAAAGGGAGATAGATGGTTTCAAAGAAAATCACGGAAGGTCTTAGGTAGAGCGAAAATCCGATGGGAGGCAACGGTTAGAAAGGAATTTAAGGTATTGCGAAAATTAATTGGACCGGATAAATGCTTGGAAGCTATGGAAAATCTAAGTAAGCCTGAGATAAACTTACAAGTGGATCTTAGATTTTTGAGACTGGAAGGAAAGGAAAGTGGGAAAATATTTTTTGAAAATATAGACTTTCATTTTCAGTTAAAATTTTGTTATCATGAATTAACGGGAGTAGTTTGTTTCCTTCCGAATAACGAAAGGGAAAAAGAGATTCTACTCACAGCTGTCCGAAAAGGGGGCAATGAAGGAGGTCCAGTTATTCCGGAAGAAAGAGAAGAATCGCAGGGGGGTGGTAAAAATCCTCTGCATCGTAGGGTCAGAAAACGAGAACGCCTCAAGAAATATAAGATGAGGAGAAAGGGGATAAAGAATAAGGGGGTTCCTACTCCGGTGTATATGGTTCATTGTGATAGTCAAATGTTGGTCGATGGAAGGGAGATAGGAGGCAGTGTTCTTGCTGTCCCACGGATACAGCTGGGTAGCGCGGGAACGGTTAATGAGGTTCTGAAGTATTTAGGATACGGGGGTAAAAAACGGCCCAAGTTTGCGATAATAGAGCTGGAAAGAAATGGAAGCTCTAATATACTGAGGACAGCTGTCATTCGGAAAAATAGAGAGGAAGAATATCTTCCTCGCTTGCTTCAAATTTCGAGTGCGGAAAGAGGGGAGTTCCATGATGGAAATAAAGGGGAGAATAGTTTCTCCACGAAGAGTAAACGAAGTTTTCGTAGGAAGAAGGAAAATGAATCGAGAAATCGGATACGGGGTGAAAGGAAGGGAAAAATGTGTGGAAATTTTGTGGTTAATGCTCGTTACAAGCAAATCGTAGTATTAATGGGTGAATTGAAACTGATAGGGTTTAAATTAGGAATTGTTTTAGGAGTAGGTGACGCCTTAAGGTTGTCAAATCTAAGATTTGAGAGTACCGGTATCGATGAGATAGGTCAACTATTTTATCACGATAGTTATGATTAGTTAGAGTTAATAATAAAGGAAATTGGGCGGACAAAATGCTGATGAATTTATTTGTCTATCGATAAAGATTTTTTGGAAAAAACGAATTTTAATGGCTTGTATTTCTGCTGTGCTTGAAATACGTTAATAATGTACATGAGTTTCCGTATGTCAAATTTTTTAAGAGTGTAAAATTTTAAACTGAGATTTGAAAAAGTTATGTGCATAAAAATTTAGGAATTTTGTAAAGGATTAAAGCTTTTAATGGCATTTTTTTTGTTTGTGTGCTATTTTAGGAAGAAATTTATGTCATTGTTTAAAGGTAAAGTTTGAAAATGGTTTTATATTTGGGAAATTAAAGTAAAAAGGTGTGGGTAAAGATGTGCAAATTGTAGAGGGATGTAGAAATTATGTTTAGAGCATGATTTGTAATGCTACTAGGTATTCTAGTGAGTTATGCCTTGTATTTTTTTTCTGTGCATAAATGTTTTTTTTTTTTGTTAATTAAATATCCCTGCAGATAGCAACTTAAGTGTGTTATTTTAATTTTTGGAAGCAATTGCCATCTTGCCTTGTGTGTTCACATGTGCTGTTTAGAAGTGAAATTAAGTGTGTGTTCACGTGTGTTGTTCAGGAAATGGAATTAAGTGTGGTTCACGTGTATTGTTTAGAAAGTGAAATTAAGCCCCTATAAAAAGAGGCTAATTTTCCCTCTTGGGTGGGGCGTGTCGTGAACCGGAACTGTCCCACGCATCTGAAACATCCCCCGCTTGACCTCCGACCTCGGCCGAAGGGGTCTTGGAGGGGGCGGGGAGAGGCGTGGGAAGAGAAGAAGCAAAAAGGGGACTTGCGACCGAGATTGTCCGGAGAACGGACGCGACAAAACCTTGCTCTTATCCAAGATGTTGTAAAAAGACTTACTGTATATGTATATTATGTAGATAGTTGTATTGTGTCCCATCATCAGTATGTGTTTAATGAATGTCTGGAACTGAATATCGTTTCATCAATTTCACATCGAGTCGGGAAACCATCCCAGTATGGAATACGCACCCAGCAGTAACAAATAGTATACCGCACGGACACTTTCATATTAATCTCAGGAGTGAGACACGAGAATCTCACACAATATACAGAGAGATATTCACAACAACTCCGGAGATAAAGTGTTATTAAAATAGTTTTAAAATGTTAAATATATCAATTTTAATACTATTTTTACTTATTACAAAGTATTTAAGAATACCCGAACACGATTTTTTAGATTAAATATTGATAAGGATTATTTTACAGAATGTTTAATAATGGTAACACTCATGAGAAAAAAAATCACTTGTCAAGACAATTTTGAAATATCTAAAATATAAACAAATTACCTCGAAAAAAAAAAAAAAAAGCACCTGCGTAGAATGCAGTAAATTATAAGGAATTCATACGTAGGCAAGTTTTTATGTTTGATGCAGCAAAAATTTTCAACAAATTTGCAAATCACCCATTAATGATGGTTGATGTGGAGCTGGCCAAAGAAATGTTCAGCAAAATATGCACGAGTCAAAGTTAGCAAAAAATAATATATATAATAATTACGCACTATGTGCAAATCCCGTGTTAAATTTTACATTAAAATGTCTATGCAATTTTCTTAATATTGCAACATTTTTTACAAAGGAGATCGACTTCACCAAACAAGTATGTTATATATTCATACCGTATGTATGTCGTTTTTTTTTTTTTTTTTTTTGTCTCTCCATTCATAACTTCGCTCCGGATGAAGCGATTTTCCTGATTCTTTTCTTTAATCTATCGAGGGTGGTTTTAGTCTTTTTTTTGCTTTTTCATCCATAACTTTTGACCAAAAGAATCAATTTCGATGATATTTTCTTTAATTTATTTAGAGGGTGGTCGAACTGACATATCGTACATCCATTTGCCAACAATTGTTCTTTAGAAAAAAACATTATGAATGAAAAACAAGTATTTTTTTTAATATTGAAGGGGGTTGCCTTGATATTTCTTTGTTGAGTAAAATATTAGGTAATAAATATAACACTCATTGATGAAAAGTGTTTGTTGCCATTAAATATGTAATATTAAACAGCAGTTATAATAAAAGTTTGACTGAAGGCTTCTCTAAAATAAGAATAAAATTAATTTAGTCTATTTTAAGACTGAAGTCTGTTCTGGACTTTTGAAAATAAATTTCAAAACGCAATTTATCATAAAATTTAATTAGTTTTCAGTGACAGTCAAAAAAATAAAGTATTCATATGAAAAATGCATTTTCACTAAAAGAATAAAAAAAAATATTTTTTGGAGAAAAATAAAATTGATTAATAAAGCTTCCAATTATAAATTGCGCTAAAACGGAAAAAAAAAATTAATTCTTTAAACAAAATCGACGTGAGTTTTAAACATAATTTTGGAAGTCGATGCAAAATTGGGATAGATAAAAAAAAATATTTTGCAATGGTGAATCAATTGCAAACGTAATTAATGTAAAGTAACTCACGGTGCAATAATAGTTAAACTAACATAATTTTGGGTCGGCTTCAAAAATTATGTTTAAAAGTCGTATCGTTGTAACGAATTTTTTTTCTTTACATTTTAGCGCAATTTATAACTTGAAGCCGGTTCTCTTTTTTTTCCAAAAATTATTTTATATAGTCCAAATATTAACCAACGCATTTTGATAATACAAAATCTTCATATCTTTATTATATTCAAGTGAGTATTAATGGTTTTGTCTCTATAATTAAAAGTTTACGAGTTGTATCATTGCTCTTCAAAACGAGCTCAAAAAGAAAATCTAAACTTTTTTTCATTCTTTTCAGGTAGACAAAAAAGAGAAGCAGGTAAGATATATTTTGATTTTATGAAAAATGCTTGAAATTCTTCTGAAACGAAGATATTTTCTATTTACGTTGCACACTTTAAATGCTATTATTGACGAAGCCTAATTAGTAGAATTATTTGTGAAAATAATTACCGGTAAAACAGGAACTTTTTTTCTACTATTTTTATGCCACGCTGTTATTATTGAATAAATCAGAAATGCTAACACTCGCTTTCAATTTCATCAAGAGTTTAAAACGCAATGCAAATCAACTAACTTACGAAACGTTGATTGGAAACAAATATAAAACTGTTTTTTGGCATTAGCTGGCATGACAAGCTTTAAAAAGAGGGGTAAATCATGGAATTTGATAAAGGAATAAGGTAGATATCGTGGATCGACAGAAAAACAGGCTACAGAAATAATATATGAGGTAAATGGCCCGGTAGTGGACAAAGTTAAGAAAATTTTCGTACTCTCTTACGTGGCAAATTTTTTTCTAGGGACTTACATCAATATTTGCATATTTAGCTTAATCGCCAACTATTTCTCTAAACATTAATGACCTATAAAATGTCATTTGATGAAAAATTAGGATTTTTATGTCAAATTTACAAAACGCTTCATTTGTGTCTATAGTGGACATTCATAAGACACGTATTTGCATGAGTAGTTGACGGATATTAATATCATTTATTTTATGCTGTTAACTTGGAGAAATAATTTAAAAAATGACTAAGGGACCATTCATAAATGATGTCGCGCTTTTTTCCCATATATTTTCCCCAAACCCCTAACCTTCTTATGGATCGGCTTTAGTAAAGAGTGTGTGACCGTTGTGGAGGCAGCTATTAAATATTATGATCCATGTACTTGCATAGATGCTTCACGCCAGTAGTGGGCTAGTGGGCATACTGCAACAGCAGGCGCAATGCGCAACGTGCCACGCCCCCCTTGCGCCTGCCACCTCCCCTCCCCTCCTCCTCCGCCTGCCGAGTAGGGTTGAGTAGTAGGGTTTCCTCGTAGAAGATTACGAGGGTTTCTGAGTGGAGTTGAGTTGTTACTCTGCGTCTGAAGTTTTGTTTTTAGGAATGGCAACGGCGATATAGCGGTTGTCATGACAACGGTTACCAACTAAAATTGCTCATGGCGCCACCTAGTGAGAGAAATTATTTTTTTGTACTCTGAGGTTATACACATGGCGCCATCTAGTGAGATAAATATTAATTTTTCCATTTAAATATATTTTTCGGACTTGGAATTATTTTATTTAATTTCTCTTTCCTAGATCGGGAATCGAACAGGCGACCTCCAGCTCCAAAAATCATTTGACGCTCTGGTGAATTGCGCGCTTTATCCATGAGACCACCAAATGATTTCAGTAAAGTACAGTTTAAATCAATCCTAATATAATTCTCTTTCAGATGTTCGAGAAGCCTGCCATCTAGCGAGAGAAAAATTATTTTTGGACTTTTCTGCTATTTTTTTTTCCTTTACATTATATGAATATAATACTATATGAGAATAATTTTATTTTTAATCATGCCATCAAGAGAGGAGGTTGTGTGGATAGTTGTCCTTTATATATTGAAATTCACACATCTCAGACCTTTTAAGTTGTAAAACCCATTCGAGAAAGCTGTGAATGCTATGTTTTTTTTTTTTTTTTTCCCCTTTTATTGTATTAGATTTAACTGTTGTGTTCTAGCGAGAATTAATAATTTCCATCAGAATTAAATTTCACAATTTTTAATCAACTCATGGTATTAATTTAATCTTAAAATCGATTTAATAATGTATTAGTATCAACTATCTCTTAATTTTGAACATATTTTTTCACCCTAAAATGCCAAAGACTGGATTAAATGAGAACTGATCAAATCTCTTCTTGAGAAATTGTAGATTTAATGTGAACCAATCAAGTCAATTCCCAAAACTTACTAAATTTATGCCAAAGCTAATTATAGAAAAGTTTAAGACTTTGAAAATGTGCATCAGTAGGTTTATACAAACATATTTAGTGATACTTTTACGAAAAGAGGTGATTTATTCTATACTTAAACATGGGTTTACATTCATTTTACAGTTTTCTATGAATACAAATCAATGAATTTATATCAACTAAGACTGTATTTACATTATAGATAGTCATCCTTTAATCCATATAACACCGCTAGATTTTTCACAAGTTTAAGAGTTTGCATAAAATAATAGAAGTTAGAATATGTTCAGCAACTCGATTTTGTATAGAATGATAAGCAAATGTTTTATATATTCCAATATATTTATTTTATTTGTTTTTAATTTAGTTTTTTCATACACATTTTAACGTTTCAAACGACTACAATCTCAGAGATTATTGTAGCAATATGAATCATGATTAAAGAAACTTTAAGAAATAGTCAAGAACATATTACTAAATTTGTAACTGTAAAGCAGCTTAACAACACGATTGACGTATAATACATTTAACGAACATTTCAGATATTCAAAACTTTGTCTTTAACATTTAACGAATTTTTCATTTATTCAAAGAGTTATTTATTTTCAAAAGTCTGTCTTTAACACAGTTTTTATAATTTACACAGAATAATACAACCGAGAAAAAACATTTAAGAAACTATTTGCAGCGCGACTTTCATATATTGGAAATGTTTATTACTAAAGTACGAAGCAACTTTACGTTTTAAATTTCATGTTTTGAAAAAGTCTATTACTACTTACCTACATACAAACTTGGAATCTCTACTTTAAGACTAAGCTCGTATGGATATAGACCCTAACTTAAATACAGAAATGTCTAAATCGTACCAAACATAAGGTACAGAGTATGAAAAAGTTAGAAATGCTAAGATCGAAGACTTACATTACTAACTGAAATAAAGAAACTCAACTTTCAACTAGCTCTGCAAAACTAAGATTCTTCTAATAAAAATTGAAAAGTACCATCTATACAAGACGGTGAAACTTGGATTCGTCTCGTAAAACTTGTCATAAAAAGTATAAATATAAAAATACTTAAATTTACTAAAACAAAAGTTTTCTATAGCAAAATGTTTAAAATTAACACGAAAAATGTAGAAGTACTTAGCACAAACCGCTAAAACTGAGAAACTTCATAAATGTAGAAGACATAAGAAAAAACGTAGAGAAAATGAAGACAAAAGAAAAATTCACCAATACATATCAAAAATAAAGCTAACTGAGATATACAAACGTATGTGAAAGTAAGATCGGAGAAGGTCTAATCGCGATAAAACTTGCTGTAGAAGTGATTAAACTCTGAAGGATATTTCATTTCGAAAAAAAATTAGAGGAAACTTTGAAAATATTTTGAAAATAAAAGCAGAGAGCTCGAGAGAAAAAAAAATAGCCTCCGTCTTCGTTCAAGTCCCAAAAAGAAGTGACTCAAATCATAATTAAAGTCTGAATTCGTTAAAAGTGTGACGTAGTTAAAATTAATTAGTTAGAATCAATGAGTGTTTTCAAAATGAGATCTTGACAATTGTCCAATGAAAATCAGTATACGTGATGGAATAGGATTTTATCAACTTTCCAGAAAAGGTCATATACCGAGTGTGATTTCATTCTCTAATCTTAGTGAGTAATTGATATCACCCTGAGTCATAGATAACGTTAAGCTTGGGGAAGCTATGATTTCATATCGAGGTCACAGCACCCCTTCTATGGTTCGGGGCAGCGATAAGACGTTTCCCCACGATCGAGTCATTTCAACTTGCTACTTCATTGAATGCGGTTAGAGCGTATCGCTTTGCAGTGCACTTTTTCTCCGTTTCATTGGGACTCTGTTTCATAACTCCGTTCTTGTGTTAATTTAATGTATTAGTTCCACGATGTTTTCTCCCGTTAGTTTGAATGAGCATGGATTAAACGTGAGAGTTTGCGACGAATTCTACACGCGTGATGAAGCAGATGGAATATTCGAAGAACTTTTAAAACTTCCATTTCAGCATATAAATGTAAAAGTCCGCGGGAAAAATTATTGTCCGAAGCGAAAGTCGTTCGCCTATGGAGATAAAGGTTTAAACTATTATTATTCTGGGACATCGAATCCCGCAGAGCCTTGGTCTCCACTTATGCTAAAAATGAAAGAAAATGTAGAATCATTGACAGGAAAGAACTTTAACTATGCTTTGTTGAACTTGTATCCCGATGGAATGAGTGGAATTGGATTTCATAAGGATAATGAGAGCTGCTTAGACCCGTGCAGCCCTATCGCATGCTTAAGCTTCGGTGCAACTCGGACCATTACTTTTACCAGGCCTCATTATCAACCAACAGATATTACATTGCAGCATGGCAGTGCATATATTATGCACCCTCCAACAAACAGACTCTTCATGCATGGAATAAGGCCAGACCGGAATGTGAAGGACCCACGCATAAGCATCACATTCCGGAAAATTGCTACCGACTCGGAGCCCCTGCCCAAGAGCCGCCGTATGGAGGTAGAGATGGAAGCGCCCACTACTGTTCAGAGACCCGTGGAGACGATCACCCCTGACCCCTTGGAGACAGCCGCCCCAGCGCCTGCAGAGATGTCATCCCCAGCGTCCGAGGAAGTGTTCATGCCCTTGGTGATGATGCCTGAGACAAGTGCCCGCAGTGAAGAGCAACACCAACACCGCAACAAGAAGAGGACATGGAATTTTTCGAATTAGAAATGCCTCGTTTGACTATTCCCCTCGTGGCCGATTCCTAAAGCCTACGATGAGTGAGCCTCTACATGACCCTGCACTTGTACGACCAGCATCCCAGGAGTCTACGGAGAGCCCCGTGCCCGCGTTCCAGGAGATTTCGCCGACAGAGCCCCTGCAAGAAGGCCCCGCATCCGAGCAAGCCTCACATTGTGATATATTGGAAAATATAATGAAAGACAGTGACATTCTTCCAGACAGTGACTGGTGCACCGACTATATAAAAGTGCTTTCTCCGAAGAGAAAAAAAAAAATTTTTTTCAACTTGCACAACGGAATTTATTTAAATGTCGTTTTAAACAGTGCCGAATTCTCGATAGAAATTGAAGACGAATTCACGAATCACGCAGTTGTGTTCACACCAGCAGCTTTCCTCGAATTTATGGATAAAGTATTTCATTTCAATATAAGCTATAAAAGTAGCAGCTTTATTTCCAGAAATGAAGTGTTGGCGCTCAGTTGTGGTGGATTTTGCAAACTTATGCAAATTAATCCTGCGTTTCAATTACATAGTGAAAGTGTGTTATTGTCTGAAGAAGTGATAAAATATTTATGCGAGAAAAAAGAAGATATTTTTGAACAATTGCGTAAAGTGTTTTTTTCATATATTTTGAAAGAAATCTTGCCTAGTGAATCTTTCAGTATCGTTGATAGTTCAATTCTTTCAGATGAGCACGAAAAAAAGTTAAAGCAATATTTGCGAGATGGAATCACAGGGTGTGTGAATGAATATTTTGAGTGCGAGGGATGTGCCGTTTTGCATCCCTCACAACGCAGACATCCATGTATGTCTTTAAATGTTTCTGAAAAGTATAACCAGATGAATGTGAATACGCTTTTATGTTTGGATGTTAAAATGTTAGCTACAGCCTTCAGAGAAAAAAATATTTGTTTCGATGATCTTGATAAAAATATGGATTGGCATATGCTCGACGATTATGCTTCTAATATGTAAGTAATTTTTGTAAATATTATATATATATATATATATATATTTTTTTTGTTCAATAAATGTATGTTTTTAGTTTTATCCATTTTCTCTGTTTTATTCAGTGTTTTAAATGAGAATGCTTTTAAAAATAATTTCAAAGTAAATAATGAGACAGATAATTTTTTTAAATGTACATCTTTATTTATACATGTGTTCCCATTTTACATTGGAATTTCGCTTCCTTCTGCGAAGTTTTGGTGTAAAAACAGGTTTCACATCATCATTTAACATATAAGTTGAAGATAATTTCAAATCCAACAAATTTTTATTTCTCACAAAATGCTTAGGTACATTTATTTCTTCCAATGAACTTAAAAATTCATTCACCCATGGTACATGAATATTTTTTTTATGACTGAACATTAAATTTAATAAGTCCGCAATGTTCGTATGTTCCATTTTATGATTTTTATAAATGACTTGCCCTTTTTCATTCCATGTCAGAATATCAGAGTGTCTTTTCATAATGTCTATCAAATTTCTTGCTTGAAGTAAATATTGCTTATTAATACTGTTTAATATTGTCCACTCGTAATCTTTCGAACTTTCTTCTTTCTTTCTCACATCTTCCTTTTCATTATTTTCTTGAGATGGCTGTATCCATGGAGAATTAAATTCCGTGAGTTGTAATTTCTGTTGTAAAATGTCATTATATCTCATCACCTTTTCATGTTCTTCCAAGTTGCTGTTTAATATTTTCATCATTTCTTTATCCAATTCACTGAGTTGTTTTGATGATACTGTGTGTTTATTCACCAGTTCTTCCGGTACGAGCGCAAATTTTTTAGCGTGTTCCATTGAGAAGGGTGGATAATACACTGACTGCTGCAGGAATTAAGAAATTTAAAAATCCGCCTTTTTGAACGACTAACTTGCGTTTCGTAGACAAAGCAATGTTTGGGGCCGCCAACTTGCGTAGTGTCGTCTTGTGATTAGAGAGCTTCTTTTTTTGATGTTTCGACAATGGAATATTACCTTTCAATGTATTATGACAACATTCGCAGATTGCTTTAATACAGTTTAAATCAATCTTTCGTAATAAATCCTTTTGAAGGTTTGTAGGACAAATTTGTAAAAGATGAAGTTGCTTGAGCTGTTGCTTCGTCAGTCATGTTGCTGTATGAGCACCTCTTCACAGGAGTATTTTCTTTTATATTATTTTTCTTTGATAGATATATTGAGTTTGATTGGGTAAAATATCTGTACGCAGTCTGAGTTCTTCCGATGTATCGTTTTTCAAGTCGATGAGCAGATATGAAAATCTCTTTTTCGTTGCATCCTCATACACTTCTTGGAAAAATTTCAAATGTCTCGGAAAAATTTGTTTTCCTAAATGTGTAATTTGTGCCATGTCTCTGCTGTTTTTAAAAAGAATAATATAATGTGCATTTAAAGTAATTTTACGCATTTCTTTTCCTTTATGAAAAAAATTTTGTGTGATGAAAATAACTGATATGTTTAGATGGTGACTACCACGCGTAAAAAGTTTGGTGGGGGATTCATTTTTTCCACATTCAGACATTAAACCATCAATAATGAATAATGTATTTGTTCCTAAATAGTCTTTGAAAGTTGAAGGGAATCCTTCGACGAATGTCACATCTGGAATCTCGTCGTACAAGAGTTGGTGTATGCCGTAAAACTACACTTTATCGGGTACTGTGGAAAACATTTCGCGTCGAAATTTTAACAATTGAGATATGAAAACGCTTTTGCCGCTTCCAGTAGGCCCTGAAGCAATCATTGTGAAGGGAACCTGAAGTTGAGGTGAATTGTAGGTTAAGTTCTCCATCGTGAATGACCCATAAACACAACTGATTTTCACTTAAATATATTTATTGAAAGGAGTTTGGATGTACATGAAAATGTTTAGCAACAAAATTATACACTCGCTTATCATTACACACATGCGTGTTTACAAAAGCAGTTATCATAGATTTTAATGAAGTACCACGACACTTGGAATATAAATAATAAATACAATATTGTCCGCATACAGCAGCGGAATTACTTTGCAAAGTCATGGGATTATATACCACTTTTGAAAATTGTGATACAAAATCGTGAATAGGTCCTTCAAAATAGAATGGGCTATACCCATAGGAGTCAAAAAATTCCACTTTCTCTTTTCCCTCGACCTAAATTGCAATCCAATGCGGCCCTGCCTGAGATGCTGGGTCAAGGTTCGCTACAAAACATGCCGGAAATGTATGAAAATCTTTCGGCAGTTGATCGCTCGGAAATACATCTAAGAAATAGTTTTTAGTAAATGGATCGCGAACTAGAATATTTCGTATTTGTTCGGAATCCATCTTAATTGGCAAAGTCACACAGAACGTGACGTGATTTTGTAATTTCGATCACGTTTTGAAATTCAGCATAAATAATTAATGAAAGAGTTTCAGCAATTGCTTTGTTAAATTTAATTTCCACTCTTAAATTCCCTTGATGTTGTAAATTCAAATGGGAGCTGGAACATAAATCGGCATTCAAATTGAAGCTGCAGATTGCATGTGAGTTGGCATACTGTTCCCGTGACAAATAAATACCTTTATCACTATTAAATCCATCGAATAAACTGTGATAGGCTCGAATGTAATTATTATTCTTAAAATCTAATTCCATAGGTTTGCTCGGTACGGGCTGCCCATCCACATAAATAGATATAAAATTCACATCCTGATGTGAAAACATGAAAGGGTTCTTAGAATATTGACCGTTCATAGCAGCAGTTTCGACACATGTGATGATTACTCTTTTAGGCATGACACCTAAAAAAACATTATCTTGCATGAAGGAGAAACTTCCCTTTGAAATGGAATAGGTTTTACACAAAACTCTGTCGATGGGATATTTAGCTGAAAATTTCTCCAGTGCTTTTGCATGTCCAAGTAAAACTCCTTGGTTGACTTTGACTTTCCGAATGAATAATGAAGCATGCTTCAATATCACTTTATAATCGGTATCAGTTTTTGTAGATAAAAGGCAAAATGGTGCACTGCTTCGAATCATTTTAATTTTAATATCCACCAAATTTAGCATGAATCGATTCTGTTGAAAAATGTCACAATGTAATTGTCCTATCATATCGAATGTTTTGCTGTTTTTGATGAGTTCATATCGAGATTTCACTCCTTCGTCCGTATCGTCAGCTGTAGGATCGATTTTTTCAGGATTCAACTCCTTGAAGAACATTTCACAGATAAGTAAACTTTTCTTTGCATCTTCTCCATAATTCAAAAGAGTTTCAATGTATGATCTGAATGGATATGTATTACTTGCAGAGGAAATATTTCGCTCGTTGAGACTGACGTCTACTTGAGAAAAAAGAGAATGTAAGAATAAATTAACTGGAACGACGGGTTCTTTGTCGGGTAACGGGGATCCATCCGCTTTGACAATTTTTGTTTTGACATAAATGTAGGATGCACTTAGGTCGTTGTATTCTTCACCACTTCCTGAGATGTTGAACTCCACGGGGCCTCCATCGCGAATATTTGGTATGGGGTGATATTCCACAAATTGTCCTTTTTCAATAGCAACTTGAGTAGGCGGGAGAGTGAAAAGATCTAATTCACTCTTCACACATGCAGGAGAATCTTGATGGATGAGTGAAGACATTTTATTAGGAGAAAATATCGTGTGCTTTCACCTTCTTGGTTTTGCGAAAACTGACGCGTTTCTTGGAGAGCTTGCGCTTTTTATTCCTTCTGCCGGATCCGATCATTTTTTTTTTTTTTTTTTTTTTTTTTTTTTTTTTTTTTTTTTTTTTTTTTTTTTTTTTTTTTTTTTTTTTTTTTTTTTTTTTTTTTTTTTTTTTTTTTTTTTTTTTTTTTTTTTTTTTTTTTTTTTTTTTTTTTTTTTTTTTTTTTTTTTTTTTTTTTTTTTTTTTTTTTTTTTTTTTTTTTTTTTTTTTTTTTTTTTTTTTTTTTTTTTTTTTTTTTTTTTTTTTTTTTTTTTTTTTTTTTTTTTTTTTTTTTTTTTTTTTTTTTTTTTTTTTTTTTTTTTTTTTTTTTTTTTTTTTTTTTTTTTTTTTTTTTTTTTTTTTTTTTTTTTTTTTTTTTTTTTTTTTTTTTTTTTTTTTTTTTTTTTTTTTTTTTTTTTTTTTTTTTTTTTTTTTTTTTTTTCTGCTCAAGTTTCAATAAAAATCACTGAAAATTCAGTAAAAATCGTAAAATCAAAAATGCGTTGTAAAAAAAAAAGAAGTTTCGTCTAGAACTATACGAGCCTACTTTCCCGTGTTTCAAATTTATAATTTAGCTATCTTTCTTTCTCATTTAGCTTTAGTTCTTAATTCTTTCAAATATACCTTTTTCGACGGTTAGTGTATATTCATTCACTCATTCATTCCTTTATTCATTCATTAACTCATTCATGTGCTTATTCACTTATTTTTCAATCATCCGCTCATTTATTCACTCATTTCTTCATTCATTCTTTCACCTATTCATTTAACAAAAATTTATTAGACATCCCAATCATAGGAAAATAGGCTAGTTAGTTCTGGATGAACTTTCTATCTGTACTTGTTCTACGTTATAAGAGCTTTCCGATAAAGTTTGTTCCAAGCAATTCGGTCCGTTAGATCTGGATTTATACAGGATTGAAATTTACCCGCAGGCGCTATGTAAATTTCTTTTGAACTGCTCAAAAATGAACAAAAATTGTTCAAATCAAAAAATTATTCACGCCGAGAGCTTCTTTCAATAAGGTTATTCATAAGAACTCTAATCTTATTCCCAGAGTTTATATAATTTGCTTCATTTTTGCCCATAGGCGCTAATGTTAAATTTTTTGAACTGTTCAAAAATGAACGAAAAATTGTTCAAACCAAAAAGTAAAATGAGATGTTTTCGCCGAGATCTTTCGAATGCAAAAAGAATTTTTCGAATCGGACTATTCGTTCAAAGTTACTAGGGGGGACCGACAGACCGACAGGCAGACCGACCGACACACTGTTTCCCCCATCTCAAAAGCCTAGTTTCAAATTTTTATTTTTCAAACTCTATTTAATTACTTAACTGATTTTTGACTTTTTTTGATTTCCAAAGATATTTTCACGATACATTAAGCCTTCTTTCATGCCTTATAATTATTTTAAAACGTTTACGGCAAAGTAGGATAAAAGGGGAAAATTTGTAAAAATTGTATTACGAGCGTAAAACCGTAAAATCTGACCGAATATCGTAAAATTTACGAAAACTTCATTAAAGTTGGCAGGTATGAGAGCATGGGTCATTCCATATCAAGTGATACAACGAATTTTACCTCACCTTTTTTGATTTCTTTCAGATTTGGCTCATCAACTGTATCTCTCAAGATAATTAAAAATATAAATTTTTAATTATCATTAAAAAGTTTTTTAGTTATCAGGCTTTGATTTTGTAAAAAGCTCATTTTTGCATTCAACACAAAACAGGCCATAACTCATCAACAAATAGAGATAAAAAGTTCTAGTAAAAAGCACTTTTAAGTATATCGAAGGTTTCATATGATATGCATTATGACTAATTTTTTATATATATACTTTAATTTTAAAATTTAAATTTTTAATTTCTCGAAACACGTATAATGAAAAATTTTCAATAAATTCTCGAGTATTTGTCTATTCTACCTTTAATGCCATAGTTCAACTTGGGATCTCAATGGAATCATATTTTCCTGAATTTTCAAAAATATTTGATTTAGGAAAAAAATGTATATTTTTCAGATTCCAGCAATTTAAAAATAGTTTTAAGTAAGCGTGATCTCAACAACCAAATAACTTCGTGGTAAGAATGTACTCTAGAACTTTAGTAAGGTGTCCCTTTTAAGAGTAGGGATTTAAAACCTTTTGAGAAAAAAAATTGTAAATTTTTACTACACAGTACAAAATAATAAAACTTGCAGTCCATTTATAATTTTACTTCTCTTACTGTATCTTTTAGAAAATATTTTGTCAAATCAACTATAATATTAGTGTTATGGTGTGTGTTTGCTTGTTGCAATGGTGGGATTTAATTATTAAACTAAATTTGGGCACCAAAGCAATAAACCAACACAGTGTGATCGTATAGTGGTTTTTTTTGTCTTATGCGTTGTGTAATTATGAATTCAATTCAAATATATACATAAAATCATACCAAATGAATAGAATTATAAAATACTTTAGAAAAAGGAAATACACTGCATTAAATTTAAGTTATTTATTAAATTCTGGATTTTCATATATCAAAATATTTTGTCAGATTAGGTGCACCCCAATTTTAGATCAAAAGCATGAATAAAATTCACATCATAAGTTATAAAAGATAAAAATATTCATCCATTGAAACAGTTATAATGAGCAATAAATGAAGATGGTATTAAAAGTTCGTATGAACCACAAGTTAGATGACAAAGTTAAAACCGTTGGGTTTATCTTAAATGCTCATAGCTTTTATTTGAGCTATATCCTTTTATCAACTCGTCGAGAGGGTCAGGAGTCGACGGCCTTACCCCTCTCAGACGGTGATTTGTAAAGTATTATAAAAAATATTACTTCAAGGTGGCTTGGATTTTGCACGTGGCAGTGCCTTCCTTCCAGTAGAATTTTGGGAAAGGTCTTTATCAAACTTGATGATCCACAGTTGCACGTCATATGAAGATCACTGCACTCCTTTCGTTCCCATTGCTTGCACGACGGTAATTCATCGAAAATATTTCATACTGGGAATGTGTTTGGAAAGTTCATTGCAGCATCACGCATGACTCTTATTCTTCATCTACTTGGATCGCTCGTTCACCTTCTCGTAACTTAATTATTTCTTGGTTATTTATAGATTATATCGATGCTTTTCATATGCATAGATTTAGTTTTAGGAAATTCATCCTATTTCAGCAACATATTTTTTTTTTCTTTCTTCTTCCCCTTACCCTTTTCTCATCGCCAATTCCACGACCTTCCATCTTCGCAGATGAGGAGAGAAGTTCGAAACTTCTAGAACAAAAATGTAATTCAATTTTCTCTTTGTGACGTAGTTGGACCTTTCGTGTCTCTGATTTGTTAACTATTAGTGTGTCTGTGGTTAAGGTAAATCACGTTAGCTGGTGGTGCCATCTGGCAACGAATTTTGCTGTTAGCTAACATTTTGATTATAATGTAACATTTTCGTTACAATTAGAAACGACACTGCATATATATAATTATTTACTATAGCTGTAAAAAAACTGTAGAGGGAGAAAATGTGAACAGTCATTTGTCAAAGGTGAAAAATTGTTTACATTTAACCCAAACAAATGCTTCAATCATTTGTGGACAAATATCTTGTTTACATTTTTGTTGTTGCTTCATTGATTTCTTTTCAGATAAATAATATGTGTGACCAGTGAGAGTTCAGGGACCCACACAAGTCGAAATTTGATCGATTGAAACTCATAAAATGTCTTCTTGTTGTGGGTAAACAAATAATGAGGATTTTCCTGAAGGGTGCAAGAAATTAAGAGTCGATACATTTTTTTTGCACATATGTTGAAATTACTTTTATCCAGCCACCACTTTTCATCATACTCACATTTAACATACCCTTTCAGGTTTGTCAAACATTTGAAATTTCTTCAAAGACTTTGTGCTTCTGAAAGTTATTACTATGTGAATACACTTTTGTAGTAATTTCATGTTCTCTGAATGGAAAAAATCTGTGATACTTCAGTGTTCCTTCGACTGGTAGTGCTCTTAAATCTATCTTTTAAAACTTTCTTTCTTCTGAATATTCTGAACATTACGTAAAAAAAAAACTGACTTGAAGGAATGTTCATGACACTCCAATTGAAAAGTTGAACTGGTGTCAGGATTTGATCTGGATGCAGTTTTTTAAGGATAGTTTTGGCAGCAAGACGTTTCACTGTCCCGCCCAAGCCATCCCATACTCCTTTCTCATAAGCTGTAGCATAGAAATGCAATGCCACATAGCAGCTGCAACACCTGTGTTGCAGCTGCTATACATTTCCTTTCTTCTTATATTGTTTTTCATTTATATTTTGGAATGTGAGGTATGGAAATGCTAGGATATATATTAAAAAAAAAAACAAATAGCTTTGTGTTTGCTTATAATGCTTTATTTATTCAACTTACTTAGAACCCACAACCCTATTTCAAGGGGGAGGGAGAGTAATATGCATATCTTTTTTTCCCCTTGCTTTGTCGAGTAGCTCATAAACGCACATCAAGACTATCAACCAAAAGTTGCAAACGCTAGCGGCGGTGCCCCTTCCGTCACCATTTCAGATGAATTTAAGTAAACACTTTTTTTTCTCCTCATATCATTAATGGCTCATTTACATATATCTGGAATCAAGGAATTAATCAGGAAAAATTATTATTAATGCATAAAGTAAGTAGATTTGTTCCTTTAAAAATAATTATTGAATTATTTGAAAACAATATTTTAAATAACTATCATAAGACAAAAATGTGTATGTACGAGTATTTGTTGCTCCCTCCACCCAAATAAATTTTGAACTTGTTCATTTCATGCACAGACATGCCCATGCTTGTTCACTTCTGCATAGATGCGTTTAGAAGGCTAACTAAATCATCGTCTTTAAGGAACCATGACCATAAAATAGCTTGAATCACAAAAACGCTCATTTTTTGATGAATTAAATTGCATTCAAAAATTTGAAAAAATATATGATCCCATTGAGATCCCAAGTTGAAATTTTGCATAGACATAGATAAAATAGACAGAAATATTTGAGAATTTTTTGAAAGTGCTTCATTGTACTTTTTTCGAGAAATTTAAAATTTAAATTTTAAGGTCCTTTTTTAAATTATTTTTTCTAATTAGTCACGATGCATATCCTATTAAACGGCATTCAATATACTTCAAAATGCCTTTTACTTGAACGTTTTATCTCCATTTGTTAATGAGTTACGGCCTGTTTTATGTTGAAGCATACATGTAAAAATGCGAGTTTTTTCAAAACCAAAGCATGATAAGTAAAAAACCAAACAGGACAAAATCTAAAAATTCGGAATTTTTAATTATCTTGAGGGGTACAGCTGATAAGTCAAATTTGAAAAAAAATCAAAAAAGGTGAGGTAATTTTTCTCTCAGATTTTGGATCACCCATATGACGTTATAATACAGTTAAACGTAATTGATTTCCTTTTTCGTTTGTTCAACTGTGTATGTGGAGAGGGGGCAACGATTTCTTTGCAAGTATTTCCTTGATTCTGATGATTCGTCTAAGCACACCTGTTTTGTTTACGTTAATAATTGATTCTTTCAAGGAAGCATCAATGGGTAAACAGTGATTTATGTACCTTTGTGTTTGAAATGAGCGAAGTAAGCACGCCAACGTGTTTTTATCTCTCTCCCAACACTTTACCTTTTTATAGCTCAACCATTGCGATCGTCAAACAGACGTGGTTTGATTTAAACAGTTTCATGTGTTTTCAGGTAAGGTCTTAAAAATATATTTGAGCCATCAAAAAATAAATAAATAAAATAACAAAATCAATCAAATGAGATAATTATAAATTTCTTCCTTGGGGGTTTACATCCACCACTATCAAACGTGTTTTTCACTTAAAAATTGCCAAGTACAGAAAGGCACTGACAACCTGGAAATTGAACCACCAATATAATAGTAACCAGTATGTAAATTAAACCACTTGTTGCATTTATTTAAAAGAAAAAAAAGATCAATGGTGAAGTGTTCGTTAATCGTTTTCTCTTACGTTTTTCTTGAAGTGTTTGTTTTTATGTTACATCTGATTTTTCTTTTTCAACCATTTCAGGACATGCCGAACCAGACCCTGGCCTGATCCCACCAGGTAAAGAGATTCCTTTTTAGTTAGTTTTTTCATTAGTTGCATTGTGTATTTCATTGTACTCTGATTCATTATTCAGATTCATTTACAGTTTATCAAAAACACAGTAGTGCATTCCAATGGAATAAAAATATAGTATATTAATGATGGTTCATGTGGTGTTGGCCAAATAAATATGCATTAGTCCAAGTTAGCAAAAAAAATATACATATAATAATTACGCACTAAGTGCAAATCCCGAGTTAAATTTTACATTAAAATATCTATGCAATTTTCTTAATATTTGCAACATTTTTTACAAAGTAGATCGACTTCACAAAGGAGGATGCCGTATGTTCGTACCGTATGTATGTCGCTTTTTTTGTCTGTAAATGCATACCTTCGCTCCGGATGAAGCGATTTTCCCGATTCTTTTTTTTTTTTAATCTATCGAGGGTGGTTTTAGTCATTTTTTTGTTTTTTCATCCATAACTTTTGACCAAAGGAACCGATTTTGATGATATTTTCCTTAATATATAGAGGGTGGTCTAACTGACATATCGTACATCCATTTGCCTGCAACTGTTCTTCAGAAAAAACATTATGAATGAAAAACAAGTATTTTTTTATGTATTGAAAAGAGTTGCCTTGATGTCTCTTTGTTGAGTAAAATATTAGGTAATAAATATAACACTCATTTATGAAAGGAGTTGGTTGCCATTAATGTGTAATATTAAACAGCAGTTATAATAAAAGTTTGACTGAAGGCTTCTCTGAAATAAGAATAAAATTAATTTAGTCTATTTTGAGACTGAAGTCTGTTCTGGACTTTTGAAAATAAATTTCAAAACGCAATTTATCATACAAATAATTACTTTTCAGTGACAGTCAAAAAAATAATGTATTCATATGAAAAATGTATTTTCACTAAAAAAATAAAATAAAATAATTTTTGGAGGAAAAAAAAATATTAATAAAGCTTCAAATTATAAATTGCGCTAAAACGGAACAAAATTAATTACTTCCTTAAACAAAATCGACGTGAGTTTTAAACATAATTTTGGAAGTCGGTGCAAAATTGTGATACATAAAAAAAATATTTTGCAATGATGAATCAATTGCGAACGTAATTAATGTAAAGTAACTCACGGTGCAATAATAATTAAACTAACATAATTTTGCGCCGGCTTCAAAAATTATATTTAAAAGTCGTATCGGTGTTACGAATTTTTTTTCTTTACTTTTTAGCGCAATTTATAACTTGAAGCCGGTTCTCTTTTTTTCCAAAAATTATATTATATAGTCCAAATATTAACCAACGCATTATGATTATACAAAATCTTCATATATTTATCATATTCAAGTGAGTATTAATGGTTTTGTCTCTATAATTAAAAGTTTACGAGTTGTATCATTGCTCTTCGAAACGAGCTCAAAAAGAAAATCTAAACTTTCTTTCATTCTTTTCAGCTGCGAGACGTAAAAGAGAAGCAGGTAAGATATATTTTGATTTTATGAAAAATGCTTGAAATTCTTCTGAAATTACGTTGCACACTTTAAATGTTATTATTGACAAAGCCTAATTAGTAGAATTATTTGCGAAAATAATTACTGGTAAAACAGGAACTTTTTTTCTACTATTTTCATGCCACGCTATAATTATTGAATAAATCAGAAATGCTAACACTCGCTTTCAATTTCATCAAGAGTTTAAAACGCAATGCAAATCAACTAACTTACGAAGCGTTGATTCGAAACAAATAAAAAACTATTTTTCGGCGTTAGCCGGCATGATTAGCTTTAAAATGAGTGGTAAATCATGGAATTTGATAAAGGAATAAGGGGCCGTTCATAAATGACGTCACGCTTTTTTACCATATATTTGACCCCCCGTCCCCCCCTTTGTCACTATATATCACACTTCAGCGGACCCCTCCCCCCCCTTTGTCACGCGCCACGCTATGTTGCATAATGCATGATGTCAAATTTCTTGTTACCCCCTCCCCTCCCCTTGTCACACTTTGTCACAATTTCACGAACCCCCCTCCTACCCTCGAAGCGTGACATCATTTATGAATGATAACTAAGGAAGATATCGTGGAGCGACAGAAAAACAGGCTAGAGAGATAATATATAAGGTAAATGACCCGGTAGTGGACACAGTTAAAAAAATTTCGTACTCTTTTCGTGGCAACATTTTTTCAAGAGACTTACATCAATATTTGCATATTTCGCTTAATCGACAACTCTTTCTCTAAAACTTAATTACCTATCAAATGTCATTTGATGAAAAATTAGGATTTTTTCGTCAAATTTACTAAACGCTTCTATAGTGGACATTCATAAGACACGTATTTGCATTAGTAGTGGACGGAAATTAATATCTATTTTATGCTGTTAGCTTGGAGAAACACTTTAAAAAATGACTAAGGGACCATTCAATAAATGATGTCACGCTTTTTTCCCACATATTTTCCCCAATTCCCTAACCTTCTTATGGATCGGCTTTAGTAAAGAGCAGCAAATGTGACCGTTGTGGAGGCAGTTATTAAATATTATGATCCACGTACTTGCATAGATGCTCCACGCCAGCTTTAGTTCTATTAATCAGCACTAGGAATCGATCGCTATAGGCTCTGATAATTTCATTCAAGTTTAATGTTACATTCGCTTATTTGAGGAGCTTAAAGTTCTAACTGTCCAATACTGGAGCAGTGTCCACTACCAGGGCCGTGGTAGCCTAGTAGTTAGCACGTCGTATACTTGGGGATATGTGCATGTAAAATCCGTAGACCCCACTACCTCTCCCCGTGCGAAAGCAATCCTAAGGCCTCGGCTAACAGGTAGGGGTCTGGTGGAGAAAAGTGTCCACTACCGGGTCATTTACCTTATATAGATAGATTTAAAGATGAATGAGAAAACGTATGTCTCTTGAACGCGTGGATCCTTTTCTATTTCACCGATAAAAGGCCTCTTTTTTTTTTTTACTTGAGTCTAACTAAGGCTAGGATTGGAACACCAATAGTTGATGTAAAACTTTGGATTTCTAATCTTGTGAGCATAAATAAATTAAGTTGAATGTTTTTGTGTGAGACATTTAATGCAATCTTTTCTTTTAGATAAATATTTATACTTTTTTTAAAGCTTATCCGTAAATTATTTAACACAATTTTTATTTGCATGCCTCATCCGATCATGTACATGATCGGATGAGGCATGCAATAGGGCATGCATTTTAATAATAATACTGATTAACTTGCCTCATCTGATTACGTTGGTTTTCCAGTTAAATTAAAATTTTTAAATGCCTGAGTATTTAGTTATTAAAATGAGCATTTTTTTTCCAGCTCCGTTTATGATTGGCCAGTAAATTCTGCGGATGCCAGTTTCCAGAAAATCTATCTATCTATATTACAGTCTGATGATAATTTCGAAAATAGCAGCTCCATGTGCCTCAGAATTGCTGAAAGTTGCGAAAATTACTGCGTGCAATTTTCTACTTGAAACTGAAAGAATGCCAAGAATACAGACCTGATCCTTCGAGTTTCTCAGCCCATTAGGACGTGGAGCTTCTAAAATAAATATCTTAAATGATAACACATGGTTTAAAATACTTCATCTAAATAGATTTTGTCTAGCCATATTTTGCTCTCGTAATTTCTTTATTTTTTTCTGGTAAATAAATGGCATTAAATCCATTGTCTCCTTTTTTTTTTACATCTCGTTTTCTTATTTTTATTCACATTAGAAATAACAATGAATATTTTAAGCTCTAATTAGAAGGGCGAAAAGTTCTTGAACGCCGTAGCTCTGCTCTGTTCCTTAAATCTTTCTTGAATACGTTGATACATAGAAAATCTCCATGGAATTGCAAGCACTAGCTGTTCTAGATGAAGGTTCACACAGCTGCGTGGTTTAGATTAGGAATTAATTTGCAACAGCACCGATGGACCAAGAAGTCTTTACAAAACAATTAAAACTTTGCATTATCTTAGTTTCAAATGAGTTGCCTATTAATTCATGCAAAGACATGGCTCAAGTCCTACTGAAGCAATAATACGTGCAAATGCTAGTTAGGAGCTGACAAAAATGTTCGAGAACTTGATTTCCACATGATTTTGTGAACTAGAAAGAAAACGGTAGCAGTTATTCATGCTCCAAATTCCTGCACTTAAATTTATTGTTACATTTTATGAAAAGCACATATATGCATCCTTAATTTTATGAAGTCGGCCATATTGAACGCACACAATAAAAAAATCAATGTTTCTATATAAATATATATCTTGAAGTTTTTGTATGAAGTACTTTAAGTGCTATTTTGCGGGAAAAACCCAAACTGAGAAAGCGAAATAAAAGAATACAAAACCATCAAAAAGATTTGTACTTACATAATTACATTATATTGATCGTATCATTTAAAAGCTCTGCTCGATATACTAGGCGATTCAAACCACGTTTTAACAAAAGGAAAAGAAAAATCCTTATTTTCGGCGATTTTTGCAATTTGAAAGGTGTTGATCCCCTTAAACCTCCGACTGATTATCCCGCAATTTCCACTGGCATGAGCTATTTAGGCGTTTTTAAATTATTAAAAAAAACAAAAAAAAAAAATCCATCGTTAAAACGTCAGTAATGCAATTCCTCAAGTTTTGGGACATTAATTAAGGTTTTATTGAAGAGATGGCTTTAGTTGCATTAAGTAGACCAATTTTTAGCGAATCTAATTCGCTAAAAAAGGGAGCAGTCAGAGGTTTAAGCGAAAAGCGGGGGAGGGATTTAAGATGGTTCTGATGTAGCGAATTCTGACATCTAGATAGCACTGCAATCAAAAGCCAGTTTGGTGATCTGTTGTTTTCTTTCCTGGTGGCTACCGGATTGACCCTATTCCTTAAATACACAAACCCATTAAGAGGGACCTAACAAAAGCTCTTATTGTTATCCGAAACACCACCATCTGTACTCTCCTAGAGGAAAAGGGATCTGAAAAAGAAAAACAGTTTTGCGGACTTGAAAGCCCCGGATTAATTTATCCGTCTGAAATTTAAAGTTAGCTACTTTTTGGCCGTTATGATGGGGTTGACTCAAAAACTCTTTCCAGAAATCCTAGTCCCCCTTCTATGACCGAGAAGGTCAAGCTCCCCTGCGAGCTTTTCGCTTTCGGACAAGAAGGTTACGTTTGTTCTCTCCCATCACGTTCCTTGATTAGTTCTGGTTAATTCCACGTGTGTCAAACATGAAAGGGACACCAGTTTAGTTTTGTTTTAGACACTAAATATTACAATAACTAAATAAAAGTTGGTGTCTTGCACATCTTCATGCATACTTCAAATAATGATGAAAATTTAATCTAAAAATCCAATTTCGAGTTGTTGTGAAACAACGTCTTGAAAACAAAGTCCAATATCTGTCATGTCTGTTACGGCATGTTTTTTACATAATAATTCAAAATATTTAATTCTTAGCTTTTTTTTTTGTTAAATATTTTCTTCCATTTCTTCCTGTTCTTTTGCAAGAAACCCAAGTACTAACGCTAGCGTGTTCAGGCCTTTATTTATTATAAATTCGATTTTCTAAAATTATCCTTTAGTGTTTCCCGACCATAAAGATTTTTATTTAACGGGGAATTTTCGCCGGTATTATTATGTAATTCGTAAACAATGCATCAGTTTTTAAATGATTATCTCCTTGGATCACTTGCAAAACTCCTTTTCTAGCAGATATAATTTATTTCTATTTTTAGTACACGCGAGTAAAAACATAATGCGGACCACTCGACACGAAAAATCACTTGACACTGCTATATGAACTAAATATTATCAATTATTTGTCTTTAACTAATAAGTTTTTGCGTACTTTAATGCACCTTTTACGTTTTTTATGGTTTTACTAGTTCTCAGCTCCAAATAAATATACAAGCTGTTCGTCAAAAAATGGCATTAAATAAAGATGCTCATCTTTAAGCAGACCAACTGGTCACCGTCCAGTAATCAACATTAAATTCTACTACAATGATTATTGATCTAACAAAAATGTTGTTGCTATGTATAAGAAAAAAAAATCCCTTATATAAAAGCGAACCAACTACTCACCACAGGCGTCTTCTTTAAATTTTTACGATGAGTAGTGCTATAGGATAACAACCGTTTAGTTTACAAGGATTATGTAAGTATTTTGTTAAAGGAAATGAAATACTTGAAGTTATAAATATAAAAACAGAAATTTCAAAATCACTTTGTTTCTCTTCCTCTTCTTGCATTGAGCAAGCATTTTCCATATTTTGTTTGTGGTGTAAAATATATGCTAGAAGAAATTAATGAACGTAGTTCTTTACTGCGAGTTTCAGTATTCTGAATTATTTTAAAGTAATTCTTAATATAAAATATTAATTTTAAGTGAGAAATATACTTGAATCTGTAATATAGAATGTCAACATAAACTAACATAGTATAGGTGCTAATAAGTCCAGCTTTTTTCAAGGAAAACTGGTCTTGTTTAATAAAAGCCAGCGGTTTGGTCTCTCTCTCTCTCTTTTTTTTTTTAACCGGGTTTTTGCAGCCCTGATTTAAGGAGGGTATCATTAGATTCGGTAAAGATTCGTTTTTAAGGAGGATATTTGATTTGGCTCCAAGTGCAAAGAAAAAGATTTTGCTTTAATTTTATTTAGTTTCAGACTACACTCTTTGATAACGTACACGCATAAAAGGTATGTGCGGTAAAACCTGTAAAAGTTAACACCTTTGTAAGCTGACCACCTGTCAATGATGACCACTTATGTGCGCAAAATTTGAGTGCAAGTATTATAGAAAGCCCTTTGTAAGTTTTGACCCCCTAATTATTAATATATTTGTTACTTTATCTATTTTTGCAAGGGTGAAAAAAAAAAAAAAAATAAAATAATTTCTGCAGGATATTTTTATGATATAATGTTAAAACGGTATTTGTCTGGACGGATGAAACATCAATATAAAGTTTGCCTAAACCTCTTTGTAAGTTAACCATATGGGAAAACTACTATGAGCACTCTCTTATTATTTAACTTACTTAATTTTTTTCTTCTATCTGATGTATCCATTTTGAAAATCATGTATTTTGAGGAGATCTTTACCTCATATAAGTAACTTACTACATATAAGTAACTTACATAGTTAATAAGATAACTCAGTGGCGCGACAGCCCAATGGGGAACCGTTGCCTGCTGTGCCCATCCCAGCTTTCGATACCGAAGGCCCTAGACTGCAGAAGCATCTGTTCCGGTCAAGTGTTCGGCGTGACGCGGAACCCCCCAAAGTTCAGTTCCCTAGCCCTGCTTGGTCTTCAGTTTATCGCCCCATTGCAGGGGTGAAAGGTTGAGCCAACACTGACCAACCTGGGAATCGAACCCCAGACCTGTGGCGTGGTAGCACGGAAGGCTACCACTCAGCCACTAGGCTAAATTAATAAGATATTTACCTTTATTTTAACAACTAAGTACTTTATTTTTAAAGCTGTATAGGACACATTGTAAGTCATTCAGGTTAAATTTCTCCATTTATATTTTAGATAATTGTGGGGGGAAAAAAGTTAATGGTTATTTGAATAAATATTAAAATAATTATTAAAATACAGCTTCATGTAACGTTAATACATGAAGCTGTATTTTAATTAGTTACAAATGAACAAATGCATCGTATGAGAAATAACCAAAAAAATCTCCACCATCTGTATTCTATAAGTTGACCACACGTCTAAGTTGACCACTAAAGTGTTGCACCGCGAGTGGTCCCCTTACACACGTTTCACTGTACTTAATAAATACATTGGTAATCTGAATGTGTTATTTTAATAATGCATGCATACCTTTCATGCACGTTGCTTTTTTTCTTGGGTTGAAAGTAGAGATGATATTTTGCTTCGCATAAAACTCATTCAGGAAAACTGGTGTGTTTTTATTTCTTTTCTTCTCCTTTAGACGAAGCTAGCCCCCCCCCCCCCCCGTAAAAATTCTGGATACACCTTCAAATGTCCTATACGTGGAACTAGTAGCTAAATGTTCTGAATTATGTCGGTGAATATATATATTTTTTTTTTTGCTCTCTTTTGAATTACTCATTTCTTTACCTCTTTAGGACTATGACAGTGTAGCGAACGTGGTAGCTGCAGCTGAGTTCAAAATTAGATACTGATGATTAAAGTTTGTGCTCGATTCAGAAAGTTCTTTTTCAGAAATTGTTTTAAAATATTTCCCATTTACATATTGCATTGCAATGGCAATAACTCAATTTCCCCCGAAAGGGCAGATACGACTTTTGTTTTCAACACGGAAGTATTTGTGCGTTACAAAAGAGTTCTGAATCTAAGGTGGGGCAAGCCGGGGCCCATGCCCCGGGCGGCACTTCTGGGGGCGGAAAATTGAACTGTGAACACAAAAAAATAGAAAGAAGAAAAAATAAGGAGAAAGAAAAAAAAACACATTGAATTAAGAGAATTTAACTTTTGGAAGAGAATTAAAATCCTAGTTCGGCGCTACGATTTTTTCATTGATCAACTATTTTTTTAACGATTAAAATAAATTAATAATTATTTTTTTTGTGTAAACTGTTTGAAATTCTAAAATTAATGTTAGGGGGCGGAAAATTTCGAAATGTCAAAATTTAAAAATTTAATTTTAAAAAGTAAAGGTTTCCCCCCTTGTGGTAGTGAAAGACGTATAAGTTATGTTATGCGGAGACAATACCCAATGGGTTTTCTTTTAGAAACTTTCAAAGCCTCCTTTCGGGAGGAGGGGAGAGCTCGTAAATGTCGTTTGAGAAGGCAAACACTTGGCTCTTCGATATGGGCGTTAGTAAGAAGGAGGAGGAAGGGAGGGTCTTGGACTCTGGTTTTAAAAAAAAAGCCAATTTTTTTCTGAGTTTTTATTGTTTTTTTTTATGAGTAAAAGAGTTTAAATTTCAAAAAGTTTTGTTTGCTTTTTTCCCACCTGAAATTTTTGAGGTCATAAAGCGTCTCCTAAAGCCTCAAAATGCAACAGTTTGCATGTAGTTTTCAAAATTTTCTTGTCAGAATTTCATACCTCCAGTTACGAGGGACCCTTCATATGGTTTTGCCTCCCTAATGTGAAGCTAAAAGGGCCATGTGTGGGAACATTACCGAAAGGTGCTATTCATCAGTGGACCCTAAAGGAAAACAACCTCAAAAAAATAAATAAATAAATAAAAATACAGCCATTGCATAAAAAGTGAGATGAAATATAGCCAATAATTGGTTGGAGGGGGTGGCATTTTTAAGTTTTGCCCCGTCTCGGAAAAGTCCAAGATATATCTTAGAAGTCTTCGCCACAACTCTCAAACGAAGCGAAAAAGATTCTTGCAGTCAAGATAAACCAGGCAGCAGAAGCGGCTGATTGAGGAGGATACGAGCTCGGGGGAGCTGACCATTTCCGCGAAAACAGCGAGGTTGACTGAGGGAGGCTTTGAATTTCACATTTCTTTTAAAAATTTAAAAATAATTTTACAGAAAAACAATAAAAAGCAAGGCATAGATTTGTCGTTATAGATTAATTCAAAAAAAGAAAAATTCGAAAATCTTAATTTGCCGATAAGCTATCGTATAAATGAGAAGACATTCTGACCCATTCGTTAACAGAGGGAATTGAAAACCGGAAATCTGTCTGATGCGGGCGTGATCACGTGATCACGTGAGATCACGTGAAGCCTACTTAGCAATTTCGTCTCTTCTTTCGACTTCATGCGTCGTTTGCCTTATCTTCATATTGATATTTTTATAGTGTTCCTATAACACCTTTAACTCAAAAAATGAGACGAAATTTACGGGTGGGCGCTTCACGCCGGACATGAAATCGATGCGTTTAAAAAAGGTGAAAAAAGACGAGTACAGTAAAACCTGTAAAGTTCACCCCCTTTGTAAATTGGCCACCAGTCTAAGTTGATTTTTCATAGGAAAATAGGCTCGTTAGTTCTGGAAAAACATTCTACTTGTACATGTTCTACGTTATAAGAGCTTTACGATAAAGTTTGTTCCAAGCAAATCGGTCCGTTAGATCAGGATTTAGATAGGATTGAAATTTCCCCATAAGCGCTATGTTAATTTTTTGAACTGTTCAAATTGATATTTCACGCCAAGCGCTTCTTCCAGTAAGTTTGTTCATTGAAACATGGATCTTGCACCCAGAGTTTACATCATTTGCTTCATTTTCGTCCATAAGCGCTAATGTTAAATTTTTTTGAACTGTTCACAATTGAACGAAAAATTGTTCAAATCAAAGAGTAAAATATGTAAATGAGATGTTTTCGCCGAGATCTTTCGAATGCAAAAAGAATTTTTCAAATCGGACTATTCGTTCAAAAGTTATTAGGGGGGACAGACAGACAGACAGACCGACAGACAGACCGACAGACCGACAGACAGACAGACCGACACACATTTTCCCCATCTCAAAACCCTGCTATAGAATTTTTTATTTTTGAAATATTTATTTAATTACTTCACTTTTTCTTGACTTTTTTTTATTTTTAACGATATTTTTACGATACATTAAGCGTTCTTTCATGCTTTATTATTATTATTTTTTACTTTTACGGGAAAGTAGGCTAAAAAGGCGTTATTTCAATCATCGATAACATCACCACATCTTTTAAAAACACCCTGTAAGAACAAATCCAAGAAAGAATTTCAATTTAACTTCGTTGACGATTAAACAAAACTTCTACTGCCCATTCAGGGGTCGCGACAAAATTTTACACAAAATAGGGGGTCGCAAATGTTTTTTTTTTTTTTTTTTTTTTTTTTTTTTTTTTTTTTTTTTTTTTTTTTTTTTTTTTTTTTTTTTTTTTTTTTTTTTTTTTTTTTTTTTTTTTTTTTTTTTTTTTTTTTTTTTTTTTTTTTTTTTTTTTTTTTTTTTTTTTTTTTTTTTTTTTTTTTTTTTTTTTTTTTTTTTTTTTTTTTTTTTTTTTTTTTTTTTTTTTTTTTTTTTTTTTTTTTTTTTTTTTTTTTTTTTTTTTTTTTTTTTTTTTTTTTTTTTTTTTTTTTTTTTTTTTTTTTTTTTTTTTTTTTTTTTTTTTTTTTTTTTTTTTTTTTTTTTTTTTTTTTTTTTTTTTTTTTTTTTTTTTTTTTTTTTTTTTTTTTTTTTTTTTTTTTTTTTTTTTTTTTTTTTTTTTTTTTTTTTTTTTTTTTTTTTTTTTTTTTTTTTTTTTTTTTTTTTTTTTTTTTTTTTTGTGTCAAACATGAAAGGGACACCAGTTTAGTTTTGTTTTAGACACTAAATATTACAATAACTAAATAAAAGTTGGTGTCTTGCACATCTTCATGCATACTTCAAATAATGATGAAAATTTAATCTAAAAATCCAATTTCGAGTTGTTGTGAAACAACGTCTTGAAAACAAAGTCCAATATCTGTCATGTCTGTTACGGCATGTTTTTTACATAATAATTCAAAATATTTAATTCTTAGCTTTTTTTTTTGTTAAATATTTTCTTCCATTTCTTCCTGTTCTTTTGCAAGAAACCCAAGTACTAACGCTAGCGTGTTCAGGCCTTTATTTATTCTAAATTCGATTTTCTAAAATTATCCTTTAGTGTTTCCCGACCATAAAGATTTTTATTTAACGGGGAATTTTCGGCGGTATCATTATGTAATTCGTAAACAATGCATCAGTTTTTAAATGATTATCCCCTTGGATCATTTGCAAAACTCCTTTTCTAGCAGATATAATTTATTTCTATTTTTAGTACACGCGAGTAAAAACATAATGCGGACCACCATGACACGAAAAATCACTTGACACTGCTATATGAACTAAATATTATCAATTATTTGTCTTTAACTAATAAGTTTTTGCGTACTTTAATGCACCTTTTACGTTTTTCATGCTTTCTCAGCACCTTAACTAGTTCTCTGCTCCAAATAAATATACAAGCTGTTCGTCAAAAAATGGCATTAAATAAAGATGCCCATTTTGAAGCAGACCAACCGGTCATCGTCCAGTAATCAATATTAAATTCTACTACAATGATTATTGATTTAAAAAAAATGTTGTTGCTATGTATAAGAAAAAAAATACCTTATATAAAAGCGAACCAACTACTTACCACAGGCGTCTTCTTTGAAATTTTTACGATGAGTAGTGCTATTGGATAACACCCGTTTCGTTTACAAGGATTATGTAAGTATTTTGTTATTTATACTTGATTTATAACTTCAATACTTGAAGTTATAAATAGAAAAACAGAAATTTCAAAATCGAAAACGACGAAACCGGCTTTTTTGCAGCCCTGATTTAAGGAGGGTATCATTAGATTCTATTGAAGCTTTGTACTTAAGGAGGGCATTAGATTTGGCTCTCTCGTGTGGGAAAAGAAAAAGATTTTGCTTATTTTTTATTTAGGTTCAGACCACACTCTTTGATAACGTACACGCAGAAAAAGTATGTGCAGTAAAACCTGTAAAAGTTAACACCTTTGTAAGCTGACCACCTGTCAATGATGACCACTTATGAGCGCAAAATTTGAGTGCAAGTATTATAGGAAGCCCTTTGTAAGTTTTGACCGCCTAATTATTACTAGATTTGATAGTTTATCTATTTTTGCAAGGGTAAAAAAAAACTAAAATAACTTCGGCAGGATAATTTTTATGCTATAGTGTTAGACCAGTATTTGTCTGGATGGATGAAACATCAATATAAAGTTCGCCTAAACCTCTTCGTTAAGTTAACTATATGGGAAAACCACTATGAGCATTCTTTTATTCTTTAACTTAGTTCCTTTTTTCCGTCTATCTGATGCATCCATTTTAAAAATTATGTATTTTTAGGAAATCTTTACCATCAAAAAGTAACTTACATAATTAATAAGATAACTCAGTGGAGCGACAGCCGTTGGGGGCCATTGCCTACTGTGCCCTTCCCAGCTTTCGAGACCGAGGGCCCTAGAGTGCAGAAGCAGATGTTCCGGTGAAGTGGTCGGCGTGACGCGGAACCCCAATGTTTAGTTCCCAAGCCTGCTTGGTCCTTTTTTTCATCGACCCCATTGCAGGGGTGAAAGGTTGAGCCAACACTGACCAACCTGGGAATCGAACCCCAGACCTGTGGCGTGGTAGCACGGAAGGCTACCACTCAGAGACTAGGCTAAATTAATAAGATATTTACCTTTATTTTAACAACTAAGTACTTTATTTTTAAAGCTGTATAGGACACATTGTAAGTCATTCAGGTTAAATTTCTCCATTTATATTTTAGATAATTGTGGGGGGAAAAAAGTTAATGGCTATTTGAAAAAATATTAAAATAATTATTAAAATACAGCTTCATGTAACGTTAATACATGAAGCTGTATTTTAATTAGTTACAAATGAACAAATGCATCGTATGAGAAATAACCAAAAAAATCTCCACCATCTGTATTCTATAAGTTGACCACACGTCTAAGTTGACCACTAAAGTGTTGCACCGCGAGTGGTCCCCTTACACACGTTTCACTGTACTTAATAAATACATTGGTAATCTGAATGTGTTATTTTAATAATGCATGCATACCTTTCATGCACGTTGCTTTTTTTCTTGGGTTGAAAGTAGAGATGATATTTTGCTTCGCATAAAACTCATTCAGGAAAACTGGTGTGTTTTTATTTCTTTTCTTCTCCTTTAGACGAAGCTATCCCTCCCCCCCCCCGTAAAAATTCTGGATACACCTTCAAATGTCACGTGATACGTGATTGATACGTGACACTAGATAGATGATACGTGACACTAAATGATACGTGAAACTAGTAGCTAAATGTGTTCTGAATTATGTCGGTGAATATATTTTTTTTTTTTTTTGCTCTCTTTTGAATTACTCATTTCTTTACCTCTTTATGACTATGACAGTGTAGCGAACGTGGTAGCTGCAGCTGAGTTCAAAATTAGGTACTGATGATTAAAGTTTGTGCTCGATTCAGAAAGTTCTTTTTCAGAAATTGTTGTAAAATATTTCCCATTTACATATGACTTCAAAGCATTGCAATGGCAATAACTCAATTTCCCCCGAAAGGGCAGATACGACTTTTGTTTTCAACACGGAAGTATTTGTGCGTTACAAAAGAGTTCTGAATCTAAGGTGGGGCAAGCCGGGGCCCATGCCCCGGGCGGCACTTCTGGGGGCGGAAAATTGAACTGTGAACACAAAAAAATAGAAAGAAAAAAAATAAGGAGAAAGAAAAAAAAACACATTGAATTAAGAGAATTTAACTTTTGGAAGAGAATTAAAATCCTAGTTCGGCGCTACGATTTTTTCATTGATCAACTATTTTTCTAACGATTAAAATAAATTAATAATTATTTTTTTTGTATAAACTGTTTGAAATTCTAAAATTAATGTTAGGGGGCGGAAAATTTCGAAATGTCAAAATTTAAAAATTTAATTTTAAAAAGTAAAGGTTTCCCCCCTTGTGGTAGTGAAAGACGTATAAGTTATGTTATGCGGAGACAATACCCAATGGGTTTTCTTTTAGAAACTTTCAAAGCCTCCTTTCGGGAGGAGGTGAGAGCTCGTAAATGTCGTTTGAGAAGGCAAACCCTTGGCTCTTCGATATGGGCGTTAGTAAGAAGGAGGAGGAAGGGAGGGTCTTATACTCTGGTTTTTAAAAAAATGCCAATTTTTTTCTGAGTTTTTATTGTTTTTTTTATGAGTAAAAGAGTTTAAATTTCAGAAAGTTTTTGTTTGCTTTTTTCCCCCCTGAAATTTTTGAGGTCATAAAGCGTCTCCTAAAGCCTCAAAATGCAACAGTTTGCATGTAGTTTTCAAAATTTTCCTGTCAGAATTTCATATGGCTTTGCCTCCCTAATGTGAAGCTAGAAAGGACATGTGTGGGAACATTACCGAAAGGTGCTATTCATCAGTGGCCCCAAAGGGGAACAACCTAAAAAAAAAAAAAAAAAACAGCCATTGCATAAAAAGTGATATGAAATATAGCCAATAATTGGTTGGAGGGGTGGCATTTTTAAGTTTTGCCCCGTCTCGGAAAAGTCCAAGATACATCCTAGAAGTCTTCGCCACAACTCTCAAACGAAGCGAAAAAGATTCTTGCAGTCAAGATAAACCAGGCAGCAGAAAGTTGGTGGCAGATTGAGGGGGATACGAGCTCGGGGGAACTGACCATTTCCGCGAAAACAGCGAGGTTGACTGAGGGAGGCGGCGTGTCAAACGGCTTCGCTGAAGGGAGAAGAAATTTAAAACTTCTGAATTGGAATAGTTTCACTTCGCAAATTATTTCTCCTGGTTTTATAAATCTGCAAAAAATATTTTAATATCTTCAGATAGTTGAGATAATGCGTTATGATTTTGCGTTTTTTAAATCCGAAAAATCCACATGGTTCATCAAAAAACCACTTTCTTTCGCTTTGAGATTCACATTTCTTTTAAAAATTTAAAAATAATTTTAAGGAAAAACAATAAAGAGCATGGCATAGATTTGTCGTTATAGATTAATTCCAAAAAAGAAAAATTCGAAAATCTTAATTTGCCGACAAGCTATCGATTAAATGAGAAGGCATTCTAACCCATTCGTTAACAGAGGGAATTGAAAACCGGAAATCTGTTTGATGCGGGCTCTTCATTCACATTTCCTGTGGTTGGATCACATTTTGGATTGTTGTATAATTATAGATGTTTGAAATCTAGATGGAACTACAGCGCTTTCCTCCGTTATGTTGTCAAGCGACTGAGGGTTGAGAGATCACGTGAAGCCTACTTAGCAATTTCGTCTCTTCTTTCGACTTCATCCGTCGTTTGCCTTATCTTCATATTGATATTTTTATAGTGTTCCTATAACACCTTTAACTCAAAAAATGAGACGAAATTTACGGGTGGGCGGACATGAAACCGATGCGTTTAAAAAAGGTGAAAAAAGACGAGTACAGTAAAACCTGTAAAGTTCACCCCCTTTGTAAATTGGCCACCAGTCTAAGTTGATCACTTTTGTCGGGAACGAAATTAGCCCTATATTATGCAAAGTAGGGAAACCTTCGTAACTTGACCGCCTAGTTATTACCATGGTATTTATTTATTTAGTAACAAACAATTTTTCTAGGATTTTTTTTTTTTTATGCTGTAATGTTATATCAGTATGCGTCTGCACTGCATGGATGAGGCAGTAATTATAAAGCTTGTGTAAACCTCTTTCTAACTCAACCAATGGAAAAGCTACAACAAGCATTCTTTTATTATTTAAATAAATTTCTTCTTCTTTGCTCTATCTGATATTTTGAACAATTATGTATTTTTAGGAAATATTTGCCACCAAATAAGATATGTATTTTCATTTTAGCTAAGTACTTTAATTTTAGAGTTGTGTGATACACTGTAAGCCATTCAGGTTTAATTTCATTTATGATATTTTAGATAACTGTGGAATAAAATAGCTAATTTCTATTTTAAAGTAAGGTCAATACATGAAACTAAACTTAAAAGAATTTTAATTAGTTAAAAATAAATAAATGCATAGAGTAAGAAATGACAAAAAAAAAAAAAAAAATTCTCTACCCTCTATAACTTGACCACCTGTCATAGTTCTGCACCGAAAGTGGTCAACTTACATAGGTTTTAATGTAAATAAAAATAATAATAAATTTCTACATGCAACCAGGTGCATGACAATTGCCTTAATTAAAATAATATAGCAAAAAATTTTGTTGTCACCAATTATTTTAGACAACGTTTGATCAACTTTAATATATTTTGACACATTTCTTATTTGTGTGAATAATCTAAATTGAAGGAATATATTTCCCCTTTTCAAACCTTCGAGTGAAAAAAAAATATGCAGAAAATGCATTCCATCCAATTTGAAATGAAATGTTTGTCAAGATTGATTGGCAACGGTACTTGATTTATATTTTTCCCACAGAAAATGCATTTACAGATTTTTTTTCTTTCTCTAAATAAGAACTGCATGTACCACACAATTTTATTGCTTTTCCTTGTAATCTTATATTTGTTTTTCTTGAAGAAAAAAATCTAATAAAAGAGAAATATGTAGTTTTGCCTTGCTGTAATTTTAAAAATAAGTGTCATCATATTCGACTGTTAATTTAGCAAATATTTTTAAATATTTCTTTGACTATTTAAAACTTTACAAATTAATTCTTATCTTTTTTTTGTTTTAATGCTGGGTGACTTGTTGCTTGTACACCATAAAAATGACTTCTGTACACATTTCCAAATCAACTTAATTTTATTGTGTTGCTCTATTTTTGTCGTTTTCAATGCCACTTGGGTATCCAAGCTACCCCCGACCTGGAACTGAGACAGTAAGGAGCATCTTTCGTTTATAGATGTGCACCGCAATGGTGGAAGAACGACTTGGCTCATTGTGATTGATGTATATTTATTTTTGCGCCATATAAATCTCATCAAATATTTTAAGATGGAGCCTGAAGATAAGCCTTGAAGCTAGACGTAAACATTTCTTCGTTCAATTTATGTTTTGGCAACGAGGTAGGAGGCCGTCGAGAGTCATGTCGGACCCCTTGTCAGTTTTTTCACTCCTTCTCACTTGCCGCTTGTATATTAACCATAGACACATTTTACCCGCTGCACTACTGCTATGCCAAACCGGGCTCCTTCGAAAGGGGCCATCAAAAGGCCTCCACCCCCTCTCGATGGCCCTGCGAGGTAGAAAAGCTGCATGGAATTTGTATTGATGGGACTTTGTTGCGTTAGAAATATATTGTAAAATAGGAAATAATAAAAGTTTATTTTTTTTTTTTTTACTAAAACGAATATTCTTCAAATTAATTTTATTGATCTGGATGAGTTGCTCTCAATTTTTAGAACAATGTTACAGTTATATTTTATGGATTGTTCTGTCTCGATTATACAATTCTGGCCTTCTATGTCGATAGGAATGTAAATTAGTGCCAGTAATGTATATATTTTTATATATAATTAATAGCTTGATCGTTTAAAGAATTGTATCACTACAGTTAAAGCAGGGTTACTCAACGGGAGCCATATGGCCCCCTAGGGGGCCACAGAGAAAATCTGGGGGGGGGGGGGCACAGGGTAAAATAGTAAAAGAGGGGAGACATGAGCCTTGGGAACGGAGACCCACAAACAACCATTTCAAACTGTAAATATTTCCCATAGTGGCAAAACGTTACATTTCTTAAACCAAATATATTAAAAGTATATATATAACATATTTTATTCTTTCCTGGAAACAATATATTTGCCTGTGCTCAATTATACTATATATCAATTGAATAGTTTGGTATTCATTAGATCAGTGATGGCGAATCTATGAGCGTGGGTCAGACACTGACCAACGCAAGATTTTTAACTGACCCACGATTAACAGGCAACCATTTGTTTGTTTAGGCTGGTTAGTTTAGATTTTCTAATTTTTGTACGTAATTTATGCTCCATTTGTATTTTTTCAAGCACTGCATTGACACAAAAGCAATTTAAATGCTGTCTTATAACCTTCAGTTTGATTTTTACAGTTCAAAAGTTACCCAAATGACGACAAATGCGTTTGTAGTATTGGAAATAAAGCAAAAGTGTATAGGGGAGGATGGGGTAAAATGGGTCATGGGGTAAAATGGGTCCCTTATTACATTAATATGCGCAACGTTTTTTTCATCCCCATATTGGGGAGTTTACGTGGAAAATTTCGTAAAATTGGAACGAAAAATGAACTACTTGTAGGATTTTTTTCTAACCGGTCTATAAACCACTCTGTCTATTGATGAAAACCGCGTTAAAATGCGTTGCGTAGTTTAAAAGATATAAGCGTGCATAGTTTAAAAGCTCTAAACGTAGAAAAAATTATTGATAAATTAAAAAATTAATTAAAAAAAAACTAATTGAGTCGCAATTTTCATTTTTACAGCGATGAGTTTCTCGGGTCGTAAACATTAACCGTGCCGAATGTGGTCCCGATAAGTAAAACGGCCTGGGATTCTATAGAGAACAGACAGAGCGACAGACACTGCTCTTTTATGTATAGAGATTGACTCCAACGCGAACCACGAAGTACTCGGCTTTAAAAACTCCCTTTATTGAAGACTTTCACAAAGATCGATATTTACATATATTTACAACAAATCAATAATTTTAATAACTCGAAACCTACTTCTGTTAATCACAATAGGATGATAGGAAAATCAGTACAAAATACAACTCTTATATTAAACTAGCTTATCCCCTGCAGAACATCTGCGAGTTGAAAGTTCAACAATCAAACAAAGCATGATGATCGCGTGGTATCGACAAACTATGATGTTGCCACTTCAAAGAATTGGATTTTAACCATTTTAAAAACGTAAAAACCGTTAAAATTCGAAAGGCTTAAGAAATCTCTAGATATAGGCATGAGAATGATTGCTCGGTATAAACAAACAAAGGTGTTGCCACTCCAAATCATTGGAAATTAAGTAAATTGAATTACGAATAGAAATACTTTTTAATAAATAAAAATACATTTTTAAAGTCCCGCGAGTTACGACAATAAGTATATATTATGTTACTTTTCTATGCTAATCATGAAACAAATTTTTAAATATAATTTTACCATAGTTTGGTTTTTACAAGATGTCAGTATCGTATCGTACCGCAAAATTTAATCGTAACTGGCCCACTTTAATTGAAATATATATATAGATAATCGCAGTTCAACAAATAAATATTTTTATATCTCAAAACCTACTTTCGTTAATCACAATAGTATGATAGGATAATCAGTACAGAACACAACTCTTATTTAAATAATTGTAGCGCTTCTCATTCTCACGCGAACCGTTTTCATTTTCGAAAAACTCTCACGTTGCCAAAACGCGATTCGTAAAAGTTTCGGAATAAAAAAAATAATCTTGAATAATAGTGGAGGCTTAACTCAACACTAATTATTGGATCTGAATTATTTTCATCAGACTTAAAGCAGCCTGCGCAAATACAGACAATCTCGGTATTAACTACATAAATACTGCTGCGAAATCTATTATATTATAACTTTGTCTACTTTAAAGATAACAATTCTGTTGTAATTGGGGAAATTACCCCAAAACAAAAATTTTATAAATACATAAAAAAATTGAGAAGTTAGAAATTGAGCTATGTAAACTAATTGCAAAAAAATGATGACATTTTCTCCTGCTTAAAATTGAGTAGAATACGAGCAAGGTACTGAAGCTAGCATCTGGGTAAGTAAGACAGCAAATAATTAGCAGCTATTTAAATAGTCAAAACAGTCGAATCAATCAGGGAGACCAACCCAGGGAAAATTTGACTGTACTGAATGACGGCATCAAATTGCCTAAAGGAACACTTAAGTGGAAATGCACTATGCAAAACAGCCAAAAATGCAGAAAAAATTGAATAAAACTGGCACGGGGGATAACAATTTAAAGAGAAATAAAAATTGGAAAAGAGAAACTAATAAAATTAATAACCTAAAACATTAAAATAAATACAATTACAGAAACGGCACAACAAATGATTTATAAAAATCATGTTGTGACAAACTTACTGATTAACAAGAAGTTCCGTCTAGAACTATACGAGCCTACTTTCCCGTATACACCGAATTCAAATTTATAATCTAGCTATATCTCTCTCTGTCTTTCTCGTTTAGCTTTAGTTTTTAATTGCTTCAAATATACCTTTTTCAACGGTTAATACATATTTTATTCAATCATTATTTATTAAGTCATTCATGTATTTATTCACTCATTTATTCATTCATTCTTTTGCTTATTCATTTAATCATTCATTAATTAAAAAATATTCTTGAAAATCTCGATCAAAAAATTTCATAGGAAAAGAGGCTCGTTAGTTCTGGATTAACTTTCTATTTTTCCATGTTCTACGTCATAAGAGCTTTCCGATAGAGTTTGTTCCAAGCAAATCGGTCCGTTAGATCAGAAATTATATAGGATTGAAATTTCTCCGAGGCGGTATGTAAATTTTTTTTTTCAACTGTTCAAAAATGAACAAAAATTGTTCAAATCATTACTTCACGCCAAGAACTTCTTCCAGTGAGCTTGTTCATGGGAACTTATATCTTGTACCCAGAGTTTACATAATTTGCTTCATTTTTACCCATAGGCGCTAATGTTAAAATTTTTTGAACTGTTCAAAATTGAACAAAAAATTGTTCAAATCAGAAAGTAAAATATGCAAAATTTTTGGCGATGGAACACGCAAAAGGATAACAGCGACGATATTCTGTGTCATTCTGTGTGGCATTAGTTGCATCATTTTTGGCGACTTTATCGCCTGCCCCGGAATAATGAAAAAATGCCGCAATTTTTTTTTTTTTTGAACTGTTCAAAATGAACAAAAACTGTTCAAATCAATATTTAACGCCAAGAGCTTCCTCCAGTAAGCTTGTTCATTGGAACTTGGATCTTGTACCCACAGTTTTCATAATTTGCTTCATTTTCGCCCATAGGCGGTAATGTTAAAATTTTTTGAACTGTTCAAAATTGAACAAAAAATTGTTCAAACCAAAAAGTAAAATTTGGAAATGAGATGTCCTCGCCGAGATCTTTCGAATGCAAAAAGAAATTTTCCAATCGGACAATTCGTTCAAAAGTTATTAGGGGGGGACAGACCGACAGACCGACACACTTTTTCCCCATCTCAAAACGCAACTTTCAAATTTTTTTATTTTTCAATCTTTATTTAATTACTTAACTTATTTTTGACTTTTCTTGATTTCTAACGATATTTTCACGATACATTAGCCTTCTTTCATGCTTTATTATTATTTTTTTTTACTTTTACGGGAAAGTAGGCTAAAAAAACAATATAAAAGTTGCACACACATTTTAGACGAAACACTGAATGAGAAGTGGAAACTTAAAACGGAGTTGTGTACGTCATAGTAGCCTTGTAGCTTATTTAAATGACTCCTTTTAACTAATTTCAGCACAAAAAAAAATTATTTATGACTGTCAAAATGAATAAATAAATAAGTAGTTACACATTAATACGTTTAACGCTTCATTTCTATTTTGGCTGCAAAATCCCGTCATTCTTGTGACCCTGTGTAATGGGCAGTTTTTCAAATTATACCAAGAAAAGATTTCAGCATCGAAAAATCCCAAGAGTCAGTAGCGTGAAGAGGGGGGGATAAAGAATTAAAATGGTTTATTTGATAACTCTCAACAATATGATTAGCTATTTGACATAGCAGACAAGTATTTATGGACGTTTTAACGCAATTTTTGCAAATTATATACTAAGATCTGTACCAATTAAAGAGTAATTTTTTTTCTTGGTTTCTATGAATTAAATTATAATATGTGATAGTTATATGATATAATTAATAATTAAATTTTTATAAATTAATAATATATTTATTAATTAATGTGTAAGAATTATTGCAATTGTAATTATTTGCATGATCTCTTCGTATGGAAACAAGTCTCTGCATTGACAATTATACTATGCTCCTCCTATGTGATCGAATATTCTATATTTATACAGGTAATACCATCTATTGAAGCGATGTGACGCTAAAGGAAATTCAAATTCGCTTTCTAGGTAGTGACTAATATAATCTTGCACTGATGCGTAGATGCTTTGATGAAGTAATGAATAATATTAATAAGCATGCCTTCATATGTGTGAATACAGGTGGTTTTCGGATTACGGATCCATTAAAACTAACTATAAAATATTCTGAAGAAACCTCTCATTCTACTTTCAGGAACAAAAAAAAAAAAAACCCGTGTCTGATAACTTGGCATCGCATTTCCGTATGCATACATATGTTTTCCGAAAATATCACACACTATGCATTCCTAGTCACTTACTTTATTTAAACAGAGATTTTTTCCTCTTGGAACTGTGATATTTTTGCCAAAAGTCACGCTCAAGGTAAAGTTGAATCGAATTCATTAGCTTCATTAGATTTAAATTTACAAAAGATGAAATTCGTGCACAGGTATAAGTTTTGGATGTTCACTTTTATCCTCTAACCTCCTTTCATGCTAGCTGCAGGCCTTAAGGATGACCTCCCCCGTGCGCGGGGTAGTGGGGTCCACGGATTTTACATGCATGTATCCCCAAGTGTACATGTTGGGTATTGAGCGGGTCGGGTATCGAACACCCGACATTCCGGTTGGAAATTCGACATCCTTACCACTAGGCTACCACTGCAACGGGAGTGCCGCAAACATCAACTCCTGCTTCTTAAATTCAGACGACGAGAAAGACTCGTCCACCGTCATTTCGCCCAAGTAATCAGATGACGAGTCTCACTCATCAAATGTGCCCAAAGGATTAAACCGATGCCACGTTTGGGCGTGTACAGGTCTCGAAAGTCCGAAAGAGGTCAAGAGTTCCGAAATTCGGACACGAAAATTTTCCATCCAGCGGGATCAATCTCCCCGGAAGGCAGAGGATATCCGGTATCGGATGTACTTTTAAACATCCGGATTCCAATCCGGCCATATCCGGCTATCCGACGAGCCACATTTGATTTTTAAAACTAATTAACATTTTTAAAATAGGCGTGAATTGCAAACTCACTACGTTTTTGCAAGCTGTGGGATGTTAAAAATTTTTATGGAGTCCACAAGTTTTAAACATCAGAGCCGGGTATCTGGTACTTATACGTCATACAGGTGTCAGAGAACGTCCGATATGTGACAGAATGAATAACTGATGTATCATCAAACGATCACAATATTTTCCTAACAGCAGCAGATTCTGATATCTTGGGTATCGCATTTCCCTATGCATACATTTGTTTTCCAAAAATATCACACACCTTGCACGTGTTATGGATTCCTTGGCCCTTACTTTATTTAAACAGAGATTTTTTTCCTTTTAGAAGTTTCATATCGTTGCCAAAAGTCTCGCCCAAGGTAAAGCTGAAGATGCTTCTAGATGAAGTGAAGGAAAACATGTGCTAATTAAAAATATGTCCAGCTGCAGCTTCAATGAAATTTCTTGTATCATTTTCCTGCCTGATTAAATATTACATCTCCTTTAAAAGCGTGGCCCTTTCCGAAAGAAAAGCATTCCGGTTTGAAAGACTGCGAAGACTGAAGAACTGAAAATTGTGAAGACTAAAGGATTCAAGATGAGGCTGTCAGCAATATTTACGCTCGCCGTGGCTGTTCTCTTTGCACTGCTAGCTGCAGGTAAGTTCTGTCTTAGTACTCTTTCTCTATGCTGTTTGTGCTTTCGGTTGCTTAAAACCTTATTGCATTTTCATCAATTTCGCTTATGTTTGAAAATTTAATGTGTTTCATTGGGCCTATCATTTTAAACTCTTGATTAAACACGGGGCTTCAATTTAGGCTTCCCAAAATCTCTCATCTCCCCTCTATTTTGGCGCAGATTACGCCATTAAGATTTTCTTCCTTTTTTTGAGGGGAAGGTTGGTCTACTGGTTGGCTGATTTGGGAGATAGTGGTTTTTGGAGGTTTCCGTAGTTTTCCAGGGGGTCACTCTTAGGGGAGACATCTGTCATAAAGAGGATGAAATGAAAACTTACGTAATGTATTTTAGTTTTTATCTCTCAAATGGTTATAACCAGCAAAAACTCCTAATCTGTTTATTTTTGAGTTTTCGAACAACCGCTCTCTGACGTTGTTTTTAACGTCAACTTAAAAATAATATGAAATTTAAAATTAGTAGAATTTATTCGTATTTTCAATTTTCAAAAAAAAAAAAAAAAAATCCTAAAACCGATATCAAAATATTTTTTTTTATGTGGACTTCTCGCGTTTTTTTTCCATTAGGGAATTATTGAATTTCGTGTCAAATGTTACGCATATCCATTAGTTAATATAGCCAAGGCTGAACTTGATCGTAACCGTTACTGCACAGGCTGTTTCATTACTGTAAACATCAAAAGAACCGACGTCGCACTTTTTCCTCCGCTAGTGGGGCTAGTGCCCGACCCAGAAAAGTTTGTTCATATCATTTTAAAGCTTCTTTATTTTGCTAATACGATGTCCTTTAATGGTTTCCAGAAACGTTGAAATGAATATTTTAAACGTCGTCCTGTCTCTGTTTTGAATGCCATTTTTAAAGATTTTTGCAGTCAATCTTTTTCTAATGAAATTGAGGTACTTTTCCGTTTAGGGGAGACTGGCGATGGTAATTTTTTGTTTTTCGCCAAATCAAACGACTTTACTATTTTGGGGTGCGGTTGGCGATGTTTAAATATTTTCCCCCAAAACAAATTCCAGACAGAGAACAAATTGATTTGGCAAAATAATAAATAAATAAAAAATAACCATCATCAGCAACCTCCAAAACGGAAAAGTACTGAACGTTATTCTTGTTTCAGTAGTAACTACATTCTCAACTCTGAAATAAATTAAATTTAATGATATTCGGCTTTTGATTTACAGTCAATATGTGTGTGTGTTTTAATGCATTTGTTTGCATTTTATTTTTCTTTTGTGCAGAAGTAAGTGCTTAGAATAAAATCATCTATTTATTCACCATTTAAAGCCATATTTTTTTAATTCAAAAATAGCAAATTACCCATTCAACTCTTAACTTAAGATTGATTAAATGTAACTTTGAATATTTCAAAAAAATATGTATTGCAAATTATGCCTGAGGCAGCAAAAGTTATGATAATGCTATTTATTTTATAATACAAATAGGTCAAATTAGCAAATAACATTTACTAAGCATATAAATTATATGTTCAATGAACTATATATGTTTACAGAAATAAGCAATATAGTAATAAATGTGGGTACTTATCTTGAATTGTTTTAAACTTAATAATAGACAACATTAGAATTTCTCAAATTTTTAATTAAACTATTATCTCATTGGAATTTCTCAAATTTTTAATAAAACTATTATCTCATTGGAATTGTTGAAATTTTTAACTGAACTTTTTTGAAACAAGCACTGGCTGCAATGGTTCGATTCTTTTTCGTCAAATCAATTACGCCAAATCAATAATCTGATTCTTATCTGTTAGAAAGTAGCCTCAAAGTTGAATAGATGGCGCTAAGTGCCGACCCCTATTTTTGGCATTTTTGTCCCTTCATTTATGGCGAAATGAAACAGCTTGAATAACAGTTAAACAGTAAACTGTATCAAGTTCAGCCTTGATATAGCTTTGTATAGTGAATATACGATCATACGCTCAGATGAAACCGCTTTTTTTTTTCCTTTTCAGAACTTCTTTTGTGATCTATATGAAAAACTTGATGCGCTGACTAAAATAATTTACGTTTTTGTAAACTTTTTATCTACCGACGATAAAACGGTACCGAAAGGTAATAAATTCATCTCCGTCAGATATTCCAAATAAGGTTCTCATTATCGCTGAACCTGGAAACCAAACTTCAGAAAATGTTGTTCTTCACTCAGGAAGCAACTCTTTCTCTTTGGTGTTTCCGTAGCATAAATATTTAGGAGTGCCCCCTACGATTACCTACTCAAGTCCTTAAAGTACAGTCATCAGACATTGACAATAGATAGCTGACATTTTAAATCCATCCATTTGAGTAAAAAATTGCTAAAATTTCAATAAAAAACAATTTTCATTAAAAATTGTAAAATCAAAAATTGTGAAAAAAAGAGAATTTGTAAAAAATGTATCAAAGCATAAAACTGCTAAAATCGAACAAAGAGCTAAAAACTGAAGAAAAAAAAAAAGAAATGCAACTAAACACAACTTACAAAAATTATAGACACTTGTTTCGAAATTACGAGATTACATTTTTCAATGCGAAAGCGGTTTCCATACCTATTCAAGTCTATAATTTTCAGTCATCAAAAATTGACAAATGATCGCTGAAATTTCAACTCGATACAGTTGAGTAAAAAAATGCTAAAGTTTCAATAAAAATCACTCGAAATTCAGTAAAAATCGTAAAATCAAAAATTCGTTGTAAAAAAAAAACAAGAAGTTTCGTCTAGAACTATACTTTCCCGTGTTTCAAATTCATAATCTAGCTATCTCTCTTTCTCTCTCTCTCTCTCTTTCAGCTTTAGCTCTTAATTCTTTCAAATATACCTTTTTCGACGGTTAGTGCATATTCATTCACTCATTCGTTCCTTCATTCATTCAATTACTCATTCATGTATTTATCCACTCATTTGCTTATTTTTCATTCATCCGCTCATTTATTCCTTCATTTATTTATTTTTATCATTTATTCACTCATTTCTTCATTCATTCTTTCACTTATTCATTTAATCAAAAATTTCTTAAACATCCCAATCAACAAATGTCATAGGAAAATAGGCTCGTTATTCGGGATGAACTTTCTATCTGTACTTGTTCTACGTTATAAGAACTTTCCGATAAAGTTTGTTCCAAGCAATTCGGTCCGTTAGATCTGGATTTATACAGGATTGAAATTTAGCCGCACGCGCTATGTAAATTTACTTTGAACTGCTCAAAAATGAACAAAAATGGTTCAAATCAAAAAATTACTCATGCCTAGAGCTTCTTTCAATAAGCTTGTTCATAAGAACTCGAATCTTATGCCCAGAGTTTACATAATTTGCTTTATTTTTGCCCAGAGGCGCTAATGTTAAATTTTTTTGAACTGTTCAAAAATGAACAAAAAATTGTTCAAACCAAAAAGTAAAATATGAGAATGAAATGTTTTCGCCGAGATCTTTCGAATGAAAAAAGATTTTTTCGAAACGAACAATTCGTGCAAAAGTTACGAAGGGGGACCGACAGACCGACAAGCAGACCGACCGACACACTTTTTCCCCCTATCAAAAGCCTAATTTCAAATTTTTTATTTTTCAAACTCTATTTAATTACTTAACTCATTTTTGACTTTTTTTTATTTGTAACGATATTTTTACAATACATTAAAGCCTTCTTTCATGCTTTATAATTCTTTTAAAACTTTCACGGCAAAGTTTTACGGCCTAGTATCTTAAAAATTACGGAAACTTCATTAAAGTTGGCAGGTATGAGAGTATGGGTCATTCCATATCAAGTGATCCAAGGAATTTTACCTCACTTTTTTTTTTCATTTCTTTCAGATTTGGCTCATCAACTGTACACTGTTAAAAATTTCCGTACGAAAATAGTAAAATAACCATTATTTGATTATTATTTTACCATATTTAATTACAACAGTTGAATAACCACTAAAAATATGGTACTCAAACCGCTTATAGCGAAAAAAATCGTTTATTCTCTGTTTCTACTAAAGAACGTTTAACTAACCGTAATTTTCAAGCCCTCAATAAGAATCGGGCGTCCATCTTGATTGCGAAACCTTGCCCGTCGTACGCTGTTTTAAAATAGGAATTCGGATTTATCAGTTAAAATCTGCATGTGTATATAAAAAACGAAGAAAAAAAAGTGGCTTAAGCAGTGGATACTAAATAGAAACACATACACACGTAAATAAAAAAGTGGAGACATCGGATTCCCAAACTGTTTGCGAATGAGCGAACCCATCATTTGAGCTGCTGAAGCTTGTTTGTATTTTAATTTTTGCAGCAAATAAAATGATTTTTGTCAATATACAGTAAATTTAGACCAAAAATAAATTTAGATCCAATCAAAAACTGAAATCTCAGTGTTAAGGCTGTTTGCCTGTTGGAAAAGAAGATTTATTGATAAATAAACGTCCGCTTTACGTGATGACGGTGGCCGAGTGGATAGAGATTAAGACTAGTACACCACGCATTCGGGTTTCGAGTCTTGCAAGCTTCGTTTATGGTTTCTACGCCTCGAAGATTCTACGCCTCGAAATGGATCAAAAACGGGGAACATTTTGTTTTGAAACCATTTTTAAATGGTTATAAAACCGTAAACTTTTGTATTTACGGCTTTTTAACCAAGTTAATTAGAAATGGTTAGGTCCCGTAAAGATAGAAAAATGTTCCAAACGGTAAATTTAACGGTGAATTAGATGGACAGACTGCTGCCGGTCATTTAACCGTAATTTCATGATGTGAACGAATTCACATGATGAAATTTCTAACAGTGTACCTCACAAGATTGTGTAAAAAATCTAAATTTTTAATTATCATTAAAAAGTTTTATAGCTATCAGGCTTTGATTTTGTAAAAAAACTCGCATTTTTACATGTATGCTTCAACACAAAACAGGCCATAACTCATCAACAAATAGAGATAAAAAAGTTCTAGTAAAAAGCATTTTGAATGATGTTTCATATGATATGTATTATGACTAATTTTATATATATATATATTTTAAATTTCTCGAAATACGTATAATGAAAATTTTTCAAAAAACTCTCGAGTATTTGTCTATTCTATCTTTATCTACGCAAAAGTTCATCTTGGGATCTCAATAGGATCATATTTTCCCGAATTTTCAAAAATATTTGATTTAGGAAAAAAAAATGCATATTTTTCAGATTCTAGCAATTTAAAAATAGTTTTAAGTAAGCGTGATCTCAACAACCAAATAATTTCGTAGTAAGAACGTACTCTAGAACTTTAGTAATGTGCCCCATCTAATAGTAGGGATTTAAAACCTTTTAAGAAATAAAAATTGTAATTTTTACTACACAATACAAAATAATAAAACTTGCAGCCCATTTTTAATTTTACTTCTCTTACTGTATCTTTTAGAAAATATTTTGTCAAATCAACTATAATATTAGAAACGACACTACATACAGTAAAAGCTCTTTATTCGCGGGGTATATGTTCCATAAATATGCCGCGAATACAGAAACCGTGAATACGGAATGGTAATTTATATGGGATTATAGGGGATACGTTCCTAGGTGACAAAATAAAAAAAAAACAAATACATAAAAAAATCAATTTAATTGAAGTTTTTGAACATTTTGATTAATTATCTTAAGGATTAGGCAATGGTTTGAAGAATTTTGTAATTTTCCCTTGCTTGGCAGTTTTTAAAAGCTCCTTCAATTCAGACTGATACGCAGCAGTCGCACAAGCAATTTGCTCTTAAAAATAAGATTTCGTTCCATAGACGGATCAATAATGTTCATAAAGGAATCGCATAGCTCATTTGCCATTCTTAAACCTTCACTAAGATTTTTCAAATTAAATGTCACGTTTCCAATGCTTGTTGAAGCCTCTTATTCAATTTGCTGCGAATTTAACATTTCCTCCAAGTCGGTTTCAGTCAAACCTTAATCTTGCGATTCAAGCAATTCCTGAATGTCACTTGATTCTATCTGTTTGAACCCATCTCGTCCTATTCCATTCGCGATTTCGGCTATGTTCGCAGTCAAAGTAGGAACATGCACAGATTCTTCGACATTTTCCGCAGTCAGAGCAGGCCACAGTTTTTTCCAGCATGACTTCAATGTGTGTGGCTTCAGTTCTTCCAATGATTCTTTTATGTTTACGATGCATTTTGCTATGTGAAATTTCTTCCAGCATTCCATAACATTCATATCAGGATTACATTCCATTTTATCTAATATGATTTTGAAGGTTCGTCTAATGTAATAGAGCTTAAAGGCCTGGATTATTCCTTGGTCCATAGGTTGAAGCAAAGCCGTCGTGTTGAGGGGTAAAAATGTCACTTTTATATTTAGATGCAAAGTTTCAAGTTCGCGAGGATAACCTGGTGCATTGTCCAGAACTAGAAGTGCTTTAAAGTCTAAATTCTGTTTTTTAAAATAAGTTTCAACTTCCAGAAACAAAACAATTCCGGAAATAGTCACAAAAAATAGCGCTTATAACCCACGCTTTCTTATTAGCACGCCAAAACACTGGCAAGTTATCCTTGTTTTGATTTTTTAAAGCCCGAGGATTAAACGATGTGTAAAGCATCAGTGGCTTAATGACACAATCTTTAGATGCATTAGAACATAGCAGCAGTGTAACTCTATCCTTTGCTGCCTTAAATCCAGGAGCAGACTTTTCGCTTTTAGAAATGAATGTTTGGTTTGGCATTCTCTACCAAAACAGTGCAGTTTCGTCTGCAGGAAATACTTGCTCAGGTTTGCATCCTCCATCAGTTACTAGGTTTGCAAATTCTTCTGGATATCGTTCTGCTGCAGCAGTGTCTGCAGATGCTGCTTCTCCAACGATTTTAATGTTATGCAATGACTGTCCCACCTTAAATTTATTGAACCAACCTTCCGATGCTTGAAATCCTCCATCTGTACATTCACCACTACAACTACCAACAGGTTCTTTAAAATGAGCGTAAATACGCTTTGCCTTCTCCCGGACCATTGGACCACTCAGGGGCACCCTTTTTTGGTTGCGGTCTTCGATCCATAATGACAACACCACTTCCATTTTTTCTATTGCTGGATCACGAACAATTTTCGCTGACAGTGAAGTTGAAGCTACAGACGACCTTATTTTATCTTCGGATTTTTTTATCGGTCGTACAGTTGATTCGTTGACATTGAATGAGCATGAAATGGATGCAAACGACTCTTCAAGGCGTAAACGATCAAGCATTTCTATTTTCACTTTAAGCGGTAACACAGATTTTTTTCGTGTCGAAACTCTTTTCTCATTTTTTTTAGTTGACATTATAAGTTAGAAAAAGAGCAGTAGAGACGTGTTACTCGCGTCAAAAATATAATTTATTCATTGAATAATAAGGTTGCTTTAATTCTGTTTGTTTACATTCTCAAAAACACCGATCGCGGCGAAGGCGGCTTACTGTCCATAATGCTAAGGGAGAGGTATGAAAGAATTTGGCGTCAGGTCTGCTTCGATTTAATCGAAATAGGGGTGATCGGTTGATATGAGACATTATGATGAGTGTTTTGTTTTTTTTTTTTCGTTTCTTTTTTCTCCTGTATTAATTCAGCCTAACGAGAGTCGGTTTGTGCGGATGTTTTATTTTTATCGATTTATTTTTTATTTCTCTTTCTAAGCGGATCTTGGAAAATTATGAAAAACTTTTCAGCAATGCTGCCGCGATGCATTTTCTTAATAAATAATTTCAACTTGAACTTCAAATATTGGGTTGGATACCTATTGGAATCCTTTTATTATTATGTATGTACTTATTAGCTCCGCGAATAAAGGAATTTTTAGCCGTGAATATTGGAATTGGGTCGCAATTTTTTAATCCGCGAATAGTGAAACCGCGAATGGAAGAAGCGTGAATAAGGAGCTTTTACTGTATATATATATAATTATTTACTATAGCTAAAAAAAAAAAACTGTAGAGGGAGAAAATGTGAACAGTAATTTGTCAAAGGTGACACATTATTTACATTTATCTCAAACAAATGCTTCAATCATTTGTGGACAAATGTCTTGTTTACATTTTGGTTGTTGCTTCATTGATTTCTCTTCAGAGGAATAATATGTGCTGCCAGTGAGAGTTCTGGGACAACCCACAAGTCGAAATTTGATCGATTGAGACTCATAAAATGTCTTTTTCTTGTGGGTAAACGAATAATGATGATTTTCCTGAAGGGTGCAAGAAATTAAGAGTCAATAAATTTTTTTTGCACATATGGTGAAATTACTTTTAGCCAGCCACCACATTTCACATTTCATCATATTCACATGAAATACCCTTTTCTAGTACCCTTTCACGTTTGTCAAGCATTTGAAGTTTCTTCAAAGACTTTGTGTTTCTGAAAGTTATTACTATGTGAATACACTTTTGTAGTAATTTCATGTTCTCTGAATGGAAAAAAGCTGTGATACTTCAGTGTTCCTTCGACTGGTAGTGCTCTTAAAAATCTATCTTTTAATAACTCTCTTTCTTCGAATATTCTGAACATTACGTAAAAAAAAACTGAGTTGAAGGAATGTTCATGACACTCCAATTGAAAAGTTGAACTGGTGTCAGGATTTGATCTGGATGCAGTTTTTGAAGGATAGCTTTGGCAGCAAGACGTTTAACTGTCCCGCCCAAGCCATCACATACTCCTTTCTCATAAGCTGTAGCATAGAAATGCAATTCCACATAGCAGCTGCAACACCTGTGTTGCAGCTGCTATACATTTCCTTCCTTCTTATATTGTTTTTCATTTATATTTTGGAATGTGAGGTATGTAAATACTAGGATATAGATAAAACAAATAGCTTTGTGTTTGCTTATAATGCTTCCTTTTTTTAACTTATTTAGAACCCACAACCCTATTTCAAGGGGGAGGGAGAGTAATCTGCATAGCTTTTTTTTGTCTTGCTTTGTCGAGTAGCTCATAAGTGCAAATCAAGACTATCAACCAAAAGTTGCAAACGCTAGCAGCTGTGCCCCTTCCGTCACCATTTCAGATGAATTTAAGTAAACACTTTTTTTCGCTCCTTATATCATTAATAGCTCTTTTAAATATATCTGAAATTAAAGAATTAATCAGGGAAAAATTATTACTAATGCATAAAATAAGTTAATTTGTTCATTTAAAAATAATTATTGAATTATTTGAAAATAATATTTTAAATTGCTAGGATAAGACAAAAATGTGCATGTATTTGTTGCCCCATCCACCCAAATAAGTTTTGAACTTGTTCATTTCATGCACAGACATGCCCATGCTTGTTCACTTCTGCATAGATGTGTTTAAAAGGATAACTAAATCATCGTCTTTAAGGAACCATGATCTTAAAATAGCTTGAATCACAAAAACGGTCATTTTTTTGGTGAATTAAATTACATTCAAAAATTTGAAAAAATATATGATCCCATTGAGATCCCAAGTTGCAATTTTGCATAGACAAAGATAAAATAGACAGAAATATTTGAGAATTTTTTGAAAATGCTTCATTGTACTTTTTTCGAGAAATTTAAAATTTAAATTTTTAAGGCCTTTTTTTAAATTTTTTTTATTGGTCACGATGCATATGATATGAAACGGCAGTCAATATACTTTAAAATGCCTTTTACTTGAATGTTTTATCTCCACTTGTTAAGGAGTTACGGCCTGTTTTATGTTGAAGCATACATGTAAAAATGTGAGTTTTTTCAAAGCCAAAGCATGATAAGTAAAAAACTAAACAGGACAAAAATCTAAAAATTTGGAATTTTCAATTATCTTGAAGGGTACAGCTGATAAGCCAAATTTGAAAAAAAAAAAGGTGAGGTAATTTTTTTTCTCAGATTTTGGATCACCCATATGCCGTTATAATACAGTTAAACGTAATTGATTTCCTTTTTCGTTTGTTCAACTGTGTATGTGGATAGGGGGCAACAATTTCTTTGCAAGTGCTTCCTTGATTCGAATGATTCTTCTAAGCACACCTGTTGCTTTGTTTACGTTAATAATTGATCCTTTCAAGGAAGCATCAATGGATAAACAGTGATTTATGTACCTTTGTGTTTGAAATGAGCGAAATAAGCACGCCAACGTGTTTCTATCTCTCTCCCAACACTTTACGTTTTATAGCTTAGCCATTGCGATCGTCAAACAGACGTGGTTTGATTTAAACAGTTTCATATGTTTTCAGGTAAGGTCTTAAAAATATATTTGAGCCATCAAAAAAAAAAAAATAAATAAATAAGTAAAATAACAAAATCAATCAAATGAGATTATTATAAATTTCTTCCCTGGGGGGGGGGGGGTTCTATCCAATCCGGGTGACGTAAGGCATACTTTGTGGTATGAATGTGGCCTCGGGTCGGTAAAGCAGGTCGGCAAAGCTCTGTCAGCCCAGTTCTTTATGGCTGGTGCTGGTTTGTCCTCTGTCAGAGAGTTTGTGGGAAGTGCGAAGGAGGACAGCGCCACGGTAGCACCCCCTCATACTGGGGGGTAGTCTGAGATAACCGAAAAGGTTCAGTTAGTATGGCCGTGGTTTTGCATTGGATACCCACCACTATCAAACATGTTTTTCACTTAAAAATGCCAAATACAGAAAGGCACTGACAACCTGTAAATTGAACCACCAGTATAATAGTCACCAGTAGCTAAATTAAGCCACTTGTTGCATTTATTCAAAAGAAAAATAGATCAATGGTGAAGTGTTCGTTAATCCTTTTCTCTTACGTTTTTTATGAAGTGTTTGTTTTTATGTTACATCTGATTTTTCTTTTTCAACCATTTCAGGACATGCCGAACCAGACCCTGGCATGTTCCCACCAGGTAAAGACATTTTTTTTCGTTAGTTTTTTCATTAGTTGCATTGTGTATGTCATTGCACTCTGATTCATTATTCAGATTCATTTACAGTTTATCAAAAAACACAGCAGTGCATTCCAATGGAATAAAAATATAGTATATTAATGATGGTTCATGTGGTGTTGGCCAAAGAAATACGCATTAGTCAAAGTTAGCAAAAAAATATACATATAATAATTGCGCACTATGTGCAAATCCCGAGTTAAATTTTACATTAAAATGTCGATGCAATTTTCTTAATATTGCAGCATTTTTTACAAAGTAGATCGACTTCACAAAGGAGGATGCCATATGTTCGTACCGTATGTATGTCGCTTTTTTTGTCTGTAAATTCATACCTTCGCTCCGGATGAAGCGATTTTCCCGATTCTTTTTTTTTTTAATCTATCGAGGGTGGTTTTAGTCATTTTTTTGTTTTTTCATCCATAACTTTTGACCAAAGGAACCGATTTTGATGATATTTTCTTTGATCTATAGAGGGTGGTCTAACTGACAGATCGTACATTCATTTGCCTACAACTGTTCTTCAGAAAAAACATTATGAATGAAAAACAAGTATTTTTTTATGTATTGAAGAGTTGCCTTGATATTTCTTTGTTGAGTAAAATATTAGATAATAAATATAACACTTATTGATAAGAAGAGTTGGTTGCCATTAATATGTAATATTAAAAAGCAGTTATAACAAAAGTTTGACTGAAGGCTTCTCTGAAATAAGAATGAAATTATTTTAGTCTATTTTAAGACTGAAGCCTGTTCTGGGCTTTTTAAAATAAATTTCAAAACGAAATTTATCATACAAATAATTACATTTCAGTGACAGTCACTCAAATAAAGTGTGCTCCTTGATATGTTTATTTCAAAAAATAAAGTATTCATATGAAAAATGTATTTTCACTAAAAAAATAAAACAAAATAATTTTTGGAAAAAAGAAGAAAAAAATATTATTAACGCTTCAAATTAGCAATTGCGCTAAAAAGTAAAAAATAAATTCATTCTTTAAACAACATCGATGTGACTTTTAAACATAGTTTTGGATGTCGGTGCAAAATTGTGATAGATAAAAGGAAAATATTTTGCAACAGTTTCAATGTTTTGTAACTCACGGTGCAATAATAATTAGACTGACATAATTTTGCGCCGGCTTCAAAAATTATGTTTAAAAATTGTATCGGTGTTACGAATTTTTTTTTTCTTTAACTTTTTAGCGCAATTTATAACTTGAAGCCGGTTCTCTTTTTTTTTCCAAAAATTATTTTATATAGTCCAAATATTAACCAGTGTATTATGATTATACAAAATCTTCATATCTTTATCATATTCAAGTGAGTATTGATGGTTTTGTCTCTATAATTAAAAGTTTACGAGTTGTAGCATTGCTCTTCAAAATGAGCTCAAAAAGAAAATCTAAACTTTTTTTCATTCTTTTCAGCTCCAAGGAGTAAAAGAGAAGCAGGTAATATATATTTTGAATTCATGAAAAATGCTTGAAATTCTTTTGAAATGAAGATATTTTCTACTTACGTTGCACACTTTAAATGCTATTATTAACAGAGCCTAATTAGTGGAATTATTTGCGAAAATAATTACCGGTAAAATAGGAATTTTTTTCTACTATTTTCATGCCACGCTATTATTATTGAATAAATCAGAAATGCAAGCACTCGCTTTCAATTTCATCAAGAGTTTAAAACGCAATGCAAATCAACTAACTTACGAAACGTTGATTCGAAACAAATATGAAACTATTTTATCTTCATTAGCCGGCATGATTAGCTTTAAAATAAGGCATAAATCATGGAATTTGATAAAGGAATAAGGAAGAAACTATAGATTTTCCCAAACTATAGATTTTCCTCGAGAAAAATATATAGTATGGGGAGCCGGTGCTTGGTTAGGGTTCCCTTCATCGCCGGTTAGTTGCCACTTCTTTGTTCGCGAGAAGAATATCTCCAGCTGTAACTTTAAGATTAAAGCAGTTTTAATTTTGAACTTTTTTCTTTTACATACTTTATTGTGTTTCACTACATATATTTAGTTTTTCACAGTTTTAACATTTTTGCTCGCAGAACTTTAACATTTTTTATCAAGATTTCAGTTGATGAATCTATGGTTTTGATACTTTATACTTGTTATTTGTTCATTTTTATGATGTTTTAACATTTCGTGCTCAATAATTTTATGTGTTCAGTCTAAGTTTTAGTCGACTGATCTAAATTTTTTTTTTTACGTTTTGTATTTAATATTTTGATATTTTTGTGTTGCTTTAATATATTATACTTAGTATTTTTACCTCATCATTGCAGATTTTAGTAGATAAAGTTAAGTTTTAACATTTTGAAAAGTGCATAACACTTTTACTTTGCAAATTTCCGTACTATTATTTTTTCGTTCTAAGTTTCTCTGAATGCATTTAAGTTTTGTCATGGAAGTCAATTTGTCATTTAAGTTTGAAGTTAGCACTCTTTCATGCATTATTGCTTTGTATTGTGTATTTTTAATATTTCACAGTGTTAGCATTTTGTTCTTCGAACTTTTACATTTTTCTGATTAAGATTGCTCTAAACACATCTACGTTTTGATGGTGAATCTATGTTTTCAAGTTTTATTTGATAACTCCAAATTTTTTATGTTTAGTAATTTGTACTTTTACAATTTGTGTTGCTTCAGTATATTATACTTAGTATTTTTATATCTCCATAGTACTTTAACATTTTCGTTATGTTTTTACTAAATAAATGTATATTTGACGTTCTGTGCTTAGTACTTTTACATTTTCTATACTAAGTTTTACTAGATGAATCTAAGTTTTGATGTTTTGTATGTAGTACTTTTACATTTTAGTGTTGCTTTAATTTATTATACTTAATATTTTTACATCTTCATTCCATGTTTTAGTTAAAAAGTTTTAACATTCGTACACAGTACTTTTTACATTTCGCAAGTGCATTTCAATGTACAAATCTATGTTTTGATACTTTATACTTGTTATTTAGACATTTTTATGATGTTTTAACAATTTGTACTTAGTAATTTCACTCGACTTCAGTCTAAGTTTTAGAAGATAACTCTAACTTTTTTTTTTTTTACGTTTTGTATTTTGTACTCTTAAATTTTTTGCATTTATAGAATGTTTGAACATTTTGTACTCATACTTTTTACGATTTTAGTTTGAATTTTTGTAGATCCATCTATATTTTTTAAGTTTTGTACTTAAACTTTTACATTTTCGTACAAAGTTTCACTTGATGAATACGTTATATACTTAGAATTTTTACATTTTGTACGTAGTAATTTTTACATTTTTGCATTAAGTTTTAACATTTTACAAGTGTATAACACTTTTCTTTTGAAAAGTTCCTTACTTTTACATCTTTGTTTTGAGTTTTTCTGGGTGAATTTGAGTTTTGCAGCTTTATACTTAACATTTTTACATGTTTTGTTGTTTTGTACTGCGTGTTTTTTTAATTTTTCAGAGTTTTAGGATTTTGTTGTTAGAATTTTTACATTTTTGATTAATATTTCAGGAGCCAAATCTATGTTTTGTTGCTTTATACTTGTCATTTTGACATTTTTATGATGTTTTAACAGTTTGTACTTAGTAATTTTACGACTTCATTCCAAGTTTTTGTAGAGAAATCATTTTTTTACGTTTTGAAGTTTTAATAACTTGTGAATGCTTAACACTTTTGTTCTGTAAACTTTAATAATTTTACATTTCCGCTCTAAGTTTTTCTAGACGAATTTGAAATTATATGGTTTATCAAAAATTTTAGTTCTAAGTTTTTACCATTTGTATGTAGTATTTTTTCTTTTTTATGATACATTGTTTTAGCATCTTAATCTATGTTTGACGTTTTGTCTTTTGCACTTTAACATTTTCATTTTGCTTTTATCAAATTAATGTATATTTGAGGTTCTGTCCTTAGTACTTTTACATTTTTATACTAATTTTTACTAGATGTATCTAAGTTTTGATATTTTGTACGTTATACTTTTACATTTTAGTGTTGCTTTAAGATATTATACTTAATATTTTTACATTTTCGTTTCATGTTTTAGTTAAAGTTTTAACATTCGTACACAGTACTTTTTACATTTTGCAAGTGCATAACACTTTTATTTTTGAAAATTTTCGTAGTTTTACATTATTCGTTCTAAGTTTTACTAGATGACTCTGTTTTGATGTTTTGTGCGCAGTACTTTGACTTTCCTTATGGCGTTTTTAGCAGGTTAATATAAGTTTTGCATTGGTAGTAGTTGTTGAGAGCTATGTTTCTTTATTTCAGTTAGTAATGCAAGTCTTTGAGTATAACGTTTCTAACTTTTTTTTTTATATTCTGTACTTTATGTTGCTACGATTTTAACCAATTCTATATTTAACTTGAACTCTGTATAAAATTGTTTGCAATCTTAGTTTCAAAGTAAAGATTTCAATTTTGTATGTAGGTAAGTAGTAATAGACTTTTTCAAAACACGGAATTTGTAACGTAAATAGCTTGAAAGTTTTCTTTGTACTTTAGTAATAAACCTTTTCAATGTGGGAAAAGAAGCGTTGCAAATAGTTTTGATAAATATTTTTCTCGGTTGTGTATCATAAACCCTATGTAAATTATAAAAATTGTGTTAAAGATTGAGTTTTGAAAATAAATAACTTCTTGAATAAATGAAATAATTGTTAAATGTTAAAGAGTAAGTTTTGAAAGTCATTGAATAGATGAAATGTCCGCTTGATTATAATATTAAAGGTGTGAATAAAGTAAAGATTCTAAGTTTGTATGTAAGTAATAGACTTTTTCAATGCATGAAATTTGCGGTGTGAACAGTTTTAAAGGTTCTTCGTGCTTAAGTAATAAACTTTTTCAGTGTGTGAAAATCATGTTGTAAATAGTTATGTTAAATATTTTTCTCGGTTGTATTATTCTGTGTAAATCGTAAAAATATGTTAAAGACAGAGTTTTGAAAATAAATAACTCTTTGAAAAAATTAAAAATTCGTTAAATGTTAAAGACAAAGTTTTGAATAGCTGAAATGTTCGTTAATATTATACGTCAATCAGGTTGTTGAATTGCTTCGCAGTTACAAATTTAGCAATATGCGCTTGACTATTTTTAAAGTTTCTTTAATCATGATGTATATGCCCACAATAATTTCTGAGATTGTATTCGTTTGAAACGTTAAAATGTGTAAAAAAAAAATAATTAAAAACAAAATAAATAAATATTGAAATGCACGAAAAATTCGCTTATCATTCTATGTGAAATAAAGTTGCTGAACATACTCTAACTTCCACTATTTCACGCAAACTCTTAAACTTTGAAAAAAAATCTAGTGGTATAATATTGATTAAAGGATGATTATCTAATGTAAATATAGTCTTAGTTGATATAAATTCGTTGATTTGTATTGATAGAAAACAGTAAAATGGATGTAAACCTGTTTAAGTATAGAAGAAATCGCCACTTTTTGTAAAAGTATTGTTAAATTAGTATGTATAAACCTATTGATAGTCATTTTCTAAGTTCCAAATATTTTAACAAAACTATTAATTGACTAAAAATTAGTAAATTGTGTGGATTGATTTGATTGGTGCTTATTAAATCCACACTTTTTCAAGAAACTGTTTGATAAGTTCTCATTTAATTCTGTCTTTCATACTTTAGGAAAAAAGATTTTAAAAATTTTTCTAAGTCTTAAACATTTCTATAATTAACTTTGACTTAAATTTTGTAAATTTCGAGGATTGATTTGTTTGGTTCACATTAAATATAAACTTTCTCAAGAAGCTGTTTGATTGGATCGCAATTAATCCTGGGTTTAATATTTTGGGGGGAAAAATTACAACTGTAAAAATAAAATATGTTCAAAATTAGGAGATAGTTACTACTTATACATTATTAAGATTAAAATAGTGCTATGAGTTTATTAAAAATTATGAAACTTAATTCTGATGGAAATAATTAATTAATTATCACTAGAACACTTCGGTTAAGTCTGATACAAACGCAAGGAAAAAAAAAACATAGCAATCGCGATTTGATTGAATGAGCTTTACAACATTAAGGTCTGGGGTATATGAATCCGAATATCTGAAAGAAGACTTAATTAAATAAAATACTCTATGTCCAAAAATAATTTCTCTCACTGGATGACAGCATGAGCGTTTCGACTCTTGAAATTAAAACTAAAAACATGTTACCAATTCAAAAATTAATGTTACCACTCGCGAAAAACCAAAGTTGGAAATTAAAAATAACAGCAGAAAACGATAAATTTCAAAAAATTATTTCTCTCACTAGGTGACGCCATTAGCGTTTCAACTCTTGAAATAAAAAAAATAAATTAATGTTACCACTCTTGAAAAACCTAAGTTGGAAATTAAAAATAACATCGAAAAATGATAAAGTCCAAAAAATAATTATTCCTGTTTTTCTCCACTAGGAGGCTGTCTCTTCGTAAAAATACGTTGTCCTGGAAATCATTAAATATTCTATGCTCAAAAAAAGTTTTCTCTCGCTAGATGGCAGTCTTCTCAAACATCTGAAACATAATTATATTAAGATTCTTTTAAACTGTACTTTACTGAAATCATTTGGTGGTCTCATGGATAAAGCGCGCAATTCATCAGAGCGCCAAATGATTTTTGGGGCAGGAGGTCGCATGTTCGATTCCCGATCTAGGAAAGAGAAATTAAATAAAATAATTCCAAGTCCGAAAAATATATTTAAATGAATGAATTAATATTTAGCTCACTAGATGGCGCCATGTGTATAACCTCCGAGTTCAAAAAATAATTTCTCTCACTAGGTGGCGCCATGAGCAATTTTAGTTCATAACCGTTGTCATGACAACCGCTACATGTGGTATCACAACCGTTGCCATCCCCTAAAAACTAAACTTAGACGCAGTGTCAGAAAAACAACTCAACTCTAAAACCCCGTAATCTTCTACAAAGATAGCATCAGGAACCCTACTACTCAACCCTACTCGGCAGGCGGATCGGGCGGGGCGGTGGGACCACGCCCCCTTGCGCTTGCACTCCACCGCCACCGCCTCCTGGTGCAGAACTGTCAATTTTATACTACTAGCAAATGTGACCGTTGTGGAGGCAGTTATTAAATATTATGATCCACGTACTTGCATAGATGCTCCACGCCAACTTTAGTTCTATTAATCAGCACTAGGAATCGATCGCTATAGGCTCTGATAATTTCATTCAAGTTTAATGTTACATTCGCTTATTTGAGGAGCTTAAAGTTCTAACTGTCCAATACTGGAGCAGTGTCCACTACCAGGGCCGTGGTAGCCTAGTAGTTAGCACGTCGTATACTTGGGGATATGTGCATGTTTTTTTTTTTTTTTTTTTTTTTTTTTTTTTTTTTTTTTTTTTTTTTTTTTTTTTTTTTTTTTTTTTTTTTTTTTTTTTTTTTTTTTTTTTTTTTTTTTTTTTTTTTTTTTTTTTTTTTTTTTTTTTTTTTTTTTTTTTTTTTTTTTTTTTTTTTTTTTTTTTTTTTTTTTTTTTTTTTTTTTTTTTTTTTTTTTTTTTTTTTTTTTTTTTTTTTTTTTTTTTTTTTTTTTTTTTTTTTTTTTTTTTTTTTTTTTTTTTTTTTTTTTTTTTTTTTTTTTTTTTTTTTTTTTTTTTTTTTTTTTTTTTTTTTTTTTTTTTTTTTTTTTTTTTTTTTTTTTTTTTTTTTTTTTTTTTTTTTTTTTTTTTTTTTTTTTTTTTTTTTTTTTTTTTTTTTTTTTTTTTTTTTTTTTTTTTTTTTTTTTTTTTTTTTTTTTTTTTTTTTTTTTTTTATAATATTTACTTATTGTCGTAACTCGCGGGACTTTAAAAATAATTTTATTTATTAAAAAGTATTTCTATTCGTAATTCAATTTACTTAATTTCCAATTATTTTTAGTGGCAGCTCCTTTGTTTGTTTATATCGAGCAATCATTCTCATGCCGATATCTAGAGATTTCTTAAGCCTTTCGAATTTTAACGGTTTTTACGATTTTAAAATGGTTACAATCCGATTCTTTGGAGTGGGAACACCATAGTTTGTCGATACCAAACGATCATCGTGTTTAGTTTGATGCTTGAACTTTTAGCTCGCACATGTTCTGCAGGTGATCAGCTAGTTTAAAGTAAGAGTTATATTTTATACTGATTTTCCTATCATACTATTGTGATTAACAGAAGTAGGTTTTGAGTTATTAAAATATTGATTTGTTGTAAATATATGTAAATATCTATGTTTGTGAAAGTCTTCGATAAAGGGAGTTTTTAAAGTCGAGTACTTTCTGGTTCGCGTTGGAGTCTACATATCTATATATATATAAGAGCAGTGTTTGTCGATCTGTTTGTCGCTCTGTCTGTTCGCTATAGAATCGAAGGCCGTTTTACCGATCGGGACCACATTCGGCACTGTTAATGCTTACGACCCGAGAAACTCATCGCTGCAAAAATGAAAGTTGTGACTCAATTAGTTTTTTTTTTAATTATTTTTTTAATTTCTCAATGATTTTTTCTACGTTTAACTATGCACCCTTATATCTTTTAAACTACGCAACGGATTTTAACGCGGTTTTCATCAATAGACAGAGCGGTTCAAGAGAAAGTTTTATAGACCCATTAGAAAAAAATCCTACGGGTAATTCATTTTTCATTCCAATTTTACAAAATTTTCCACTTTAATTCCCCAATATGGAAGTAAAAAAACGTTGCGCATATTAATGTAATATATCAATCAAAAGCGCTGATTTTTCTGCACAAGATGAAATTTGTTCGAAGTTTCTAAGTCAATAAGAACGGCAGTTATGAGCTTCTTAGTTCGATTTCTTAAGGCTTACCTTGACCCAAAAATAACAATAAGCAGTTTCCTCAACTTTGGCGATGTCTTTTGATTCGTTCATATGTTTTGTCAAGGCTGAACTTGATCGTAACCAGGCTGTAAACTGGATGAAGTTCAGCCTTGGTTTTGTGATTCGTTCATATGTTTTTCAAACTTGCTATTTACAAATTGGCAACGTATGGTTGCTATTGAAATTTTTTAACGTTCTAATTCATATCCGTATATTTAAAGAGTATAAAACAAAGTCGCTTCCCGTGTCTGTACGCTGAGATCTTTTAAACTACGCCACAGATTTGAATGTGATTTGCATCAATAGACAGAGTGATTCAAGAGGACGAATCATAGACCCGTTAGGAAAAAAATCCGACACGTAGTTCTTTTTTTATTGCAATTTTACGCAAATGTCCCCATAAATTCCCCAATATGGGGTTGACAAAAACGTTGCGCATATTAATATAATATATCAATCGAACGAGCAGATTTTTTTTGTACAAGAGGAAATTTGTTCGAAGTTTCTAAGTCAATAAGAACGCCGGTTATAAACTTTTTAGTTTGATTTCTTAAGGCTTACATTGACCCCAAATAATAATTAGCAGTTTTCTCAACACCGGGGAATAGCGTTAGCTTAATTTCAATATAAAACTTATTTTTTGAAGTGGTTCAGTTACTAAAGATGAAAAAATAAAAAAGCATATTTTCGACTTAAAGTTTTTTTTCAAATTAGCAATAATTTTTAAATTCGAGATTGAACTTGATAAATGTTCCGTCTCCCCGATTTTACGATTTAGCAATAGCATTTAAGAAAATATCACCTCGAAAAGTTTACAGACGTATACTTTATTCTAGACTTCAAATAACGTGGCGAATGACGACACGCTACAATTTGATTTTTTTTAATTAGGCGTTGGTGATAAACCGGAGATAAAGAATACTAACAAAATTGTGCATGCGTATTTTAGGTATGGTTTACAGTATCATTTAACTATAAACATTATCACCTACGATTTCATCTCTATGGTACTGCTAGGGAAGCTTCATTTCATTATGAAACTTTTCTTTCGGTTAGCGAGACAACAGTTCATAATGGCTGGAAAATAAAATTAAAATAATACTGCAATTTCATTCTTGCAATCAATCTAAGATCATCGCCGGGGCTCATTCCAGATGAAAAGTAATGCAACAAATGACGCCGTGCTACAATTTGGCAGTTTTAATTACCCTCTGGTGACAAATCTGACCCTACTGATGGAATTGTGCCTAAGTTTTTTTAATTGATCCGTCTACATGTTATATTACTTTTCAAGCGTTGATAATTTCTGTTTTTTTTTTTTGACAAATAGACACACGATGTTTTTCAAACACTGCAAGCTTTATGTCTCAGGTGATTTTTTTTTATACTCTTAGCAAGGACAGCGCCGTAGGCGACGTTTTTAAAATTCAGCCCAGGCAACGCCGTGCGGGCACCGCTAGTATGAAAATAAGCGTAATACTTCATCGTTTCGCAACAATTAGCGCAACATACAGAAATATGAACTTAATGGACCTGTCATTGCAATCCCAAGTTAATAAAAAGATATCTTCAACCAACAATATCTGAGTTTCCATTTTGTCACAGTAAATTACACTTAAGATTCTAATTTCGAAACTGTTATGAGTGGCAAAGTTTTCAAACCGTAAAAGTTTTGTTTCGAGTTAGTTCGTACATCTTTGCCTTGGATGTATGGCAGATAACTTAGCTTGGGCGTATGTGCTGGAATGGGCAGAGAAGTTAATGTCTTGTTACGGAAGTTAATCGTATCTCGAGGAGCTCTTCATTCGTACATTAAAAGAATGGGAACCACGTGATGGGAATGCCGCGTTTAGCACCAACGGTAACATATTGAAATTAATTCTGCTGTCAAGACCTTTCCCAATACTATATTAACCCTTAAATGCATGATTTCTTTTTGTTCAAAATTTAGAAAATCAAAAACTCGAAGATTTGACAAAACTGATGCAGGGAAAAACAGAAAAAAAAAATCCTTTTGAACCATTTTATTTTTTGAAAAACAGGTATGTAGCCAAATGGGAACATCATGCATTGATTACATAGTATGACCTTGCATTACATGTGACATTGTTTGAAACAATTTATTACTATGTTTGTTGAGACATCATTCTATACCTTACTTCTCCCACTGGGTATGGGTAAATCCTTTGCCTTGAGGCAGCTCGAATCTCATTTTTTATTTTCTATCATCGGCCAGTGCCCAGTTCGGTCAGCGAGTGGTATTTGTGCCCAGTTTGGCCAAACATTTTTTGGTTTACTAAAAAATGATTGTAACCAAATTATAATGCAGTACGTAGCCGAACGGATACTTTATGCAACAAAGCGATATTTGCTCTAGTGTGAGTTTGAATGGTATATTAGAGAGTGTATTGCCGAAACGCAACATTGGGCATTTCAGGGTGTACTAAACAATTGTGATTAATAATTAAAAGCAAGCATATAAAATTCATACATATCTGAAGAAAAATGAAAAAAATAACTATAATAACTTCAAAGATAACAAAATAATGCATGTTTTCCAATGTTGTAAGATTACTTTATCATAGTCTGAAATACATCCGTAAGCCCTGTCAGCCCTAGTCCTTAGAGATGCCCTGGCCGGGGGAGAGGTAGTGGGGTCCACGGATTTTACATGCGTATCCTCAAGTGTACATGGTGGTTCTTCAGCGAGTATTCGAACACGCGATGCTGCATTCGTTATTAAATAAAGCTCCGCCCGGTTGACACCCTTTTGTGGGAGTTGGGAAGGGGGGGTGCCAAATATATCAAAATAAGATAGGGTCAGGTGGGGTAAAATGGGGCAATTTTAGCTATTTTCATATTTAAATATACATAGCAACAAAACCAGAAACATTTCCCATTTCTTTTCAATCGCATCTTAACTTTGAACTCCTTTAGATCAATTTTATGTCATTTTAATATTTATTTTTTAATTAAGAAATAGTTTAACTGAGCTTATAAAGTTGTGACCTGATTTACTCCATCGTGGGGTAAAATGGGTCATAATGCAAAATAATGCTGAAAACAGTTATTTATTACTTTGAAATTGAAAAAAAAAGTAAGTAACATATTTTGCAACATTTTCAATTATAATTACATTGAAATGTTAAAATAATATTGTTCTAAATTGTTATATGTTGGTTCACATAACACTTCAACAGCATCCCTTCTCTCTACCACATCAACATGATCTTTTTTAGAGAAAACATTCAAAAAAAATTTTTAAAGTTTAATTTCAATAGAATAAACAACATACACTGTTTAAATTTAAGAATTTTCTGCGGTGAGGTTGCAACAGAGTAAATTTTAAAACAGTAATAGAATAGAACTAACTAAGCCTAACCATGACCCATTTTACCCCATCCAAAAAAAACTGTTGTAAGAAATTAAATATTTAATTTTTTTTTACATGCTCCGCTGTAATTGTTCTCCAAAGTCTCTTTGTGCGGAAATCCTTTAAATTTGAGTTGTTATTTGCTAAAAATATAGAGATTCTCAGAAGCTGGTAAACCATGTGTTTAGCACACTATCATCCAAAAATTACAAAAAATCTTTTTTTTTTGTGTTGCCATATTTAAGAACCTAACTTTTTTTAGACTGAAAAATGTTGCCAACACATTGAAATATAACATAAAAAATATTGGTTTAAAAATTTCAATTTCAAGTTCTATTATTTTGAGTTTTTTATCAAGTGACCCATTTTACCCCATGACCCATTTTACCCCATCCTACCCTAGAGTTTTTGAAAAATACATATACTGTATAATTATACAACTTTACTGATGTTATTTGAGCCAGCTGAAAATCGTTGTAGTTTACTTAAAGTGAACGAAATAAAATATATGGAATTTCTTAAGTTTTTATACTACTGAAAATATGAACTACGACTACAAGTTTATTTAGAGCAACAAGGTTTTTTTTTGTTGGGGAGGGGGTGGCGCCACAGATTACGCCCAGCGAGACACACGTGCTAGGAACGCACTTGTGTACGCATAAAAGTAGGTATTTCTTAATTAGTTTAATTTAATACCGCTGTCCTGAATATTTTGCATATATTTAAGGAGTGCTTGTTTCAAGATGCTTAGGAATATTTGAAAAACTAAGTTAAAATGTTTGAAGATTCCGCTTCTTAAAATAAAAGTGTAAAGTTTTGAATAGTTAAGTGCCATATTTAGAGTTTGAAATGGATGCAAGTCGTAAAAGTTGTCTACAGGAAATGTACCTTTGCTCCCATATATCATCTGTTTTTAACCGACTTCACAAAGGAAGAAGGTTATACATTCATACTGTATGTATGTCGTTTTTTTTTTTTTTTTTTTTGTTTGTCCACTCATAACTTCTCACCGGATGAACCGATTTTCATGATTCTTTTTTTAATCGATCGAGGGTGGTTTCCCATAGGTCCCGTACCTTCGTTTGACCATATTCGATAATTAGAAAAAAAAAGTTATGGGCAGAAATGTAGTATTTTTTTTTTGTTTTTTTATTCATAGCTTGTGAATAAACGAACCGATGTTGATGATTTTTTCTTTAATCGATAGAGGGTCGTCTAACTCAAATATTGCAAATCAATTTGACTAAATTTGTTTTTTAAAAAAAACGTTACGGGTAAAAAATAAGTATTTTTTATTTTAATTGGAAAGGCCTGGCTTGATTTTTCTTTGTTGGGAAATCTATTAATAAATATAAAAGTCATTGTTAAAAACATGTTTGTTGTCATGGGCTGGAAATTACAGCAAGAGTTTGACTGAAGGCTTCTCTGTGGCAAAAATTAATCCCATCAGTTTGTTTGCCAAAACAGACTTCAAAAGGGAATTTATCATACAAATGATTAGTTTTTAGTGCCATTAAATCAAAGACATTTTGCCCTTTTATATGGATTTTTTAAAAAATAGAGTATTTATATAAAAAATGTATTTACACTAAAAAGAATAAAATGAAATAATTTTTATAAAAAAACAGAACCGACTTCAAGTTAAAATTGCGCTAAAAAGTGAAAAATAAATTCATTCTTTAAAACAACATCGATGTGACTTTTAAACATAGTTTTAGAAGTCGGTGCAAAATTATGAGTCTAATTACCATTATACCATTTGCTACTTCATATTGGAACTGTTGCTAATTCTGCGAAAATATATATATTTGTAATTGGATTCATGACTACAAAAGATATTTTCTATCCTAATTTTGCACCGACTTCTAAAACTATGTTTAAAAGTCACATCGATGTTGTTTAAAGAATGAATTTATTTTTCACATTTTAGCGCAATTTATAACTTGAAGTCGGTTCTGTTTTTTTGTAAAAATTATTTTATTAACTACTAATAAATTAGGCTTAGAAAACTACAGATAATAAGAAATAGATTTTTTAGTGGACCCATGCACGATAAATTTTAATTTATTAATATACATTTTACAAACGAAATATTTTTCAAAAAAAAAAATAGCTACAGCTTAAAATTTGTGCATACTCGTATTTCCCCATATTATAAGCGTGATTTAAAATTTTTATTCAGTTATTTATTTGTGTTCTTTACTTTAATCGTTTGTATGTTTTGTCCTTGTTTTTAGCCTACTTTCCCGTGAAAGTAAAAAATAAATAAATAAAGTATAAAACATGACAATGTATCATGAAAATATTGTTAAAAATTTGTTAAAAAAGTTAAAATACGTTAAGTAATTGAATAAAGATTGAAAAATAGAAAATTTGTGTTTTGCGATGGGAATAAATAAACAAGCTATGGGTAACCACCCTCGACCAATTAAAAAAAAAAGAAGAAAAAAAAAACATGAAAATCGATTTATCCGATGAGAAATTATGAGTGGACAAACAAACAAACAAAAACAACATACATACAGTTTGAATGTATAACCTCCTTCCTTTGTGAAGTCGGTTAAAAAAGCATGCATATATCTATCAAAATTGAAGAATCTTAAGGTCTCAAGTTATTAGTTTTAGATTTAATAGCGAAATAAGTTACGTCAGGATTAAAAACTAACGCTGTTAAAAATTCTTCTTACCCTATTCACTTGAATTATTGTGTTGAATCCGTTCAGTAAACATCTCGCAATAGGTCTTTTGTGCAGTCTGAAAACGTTAAGGGTTTCAAATCCATACCTTAGTGCTGATAAACGCACGCTGACTAAACATTTCTCTTTTTAAAGAAATTGGAATGTTATTGTGCAGTGAGTGCATGCGAAAATGAAAAAAGTAACACATAACGCCTTAAACGAAAAAGTGTTTTATTTATTCTAAAAGAATAATTATTATATTTAAACATTTATAAAAGTCGTTTTTATTTATTAGATATAGTATTAAAATATTTTTTGGATTAAGAATTGGTAAAAGAAAAGAAAATCATTTCAAAAACTATTCTAATTTTTAGACCTTTTTATTTTTGCAGAAGAACATCCTCGCCATATTAAAAAATTGATGTATTACGTGGAAAGGATATTCATGTAATAATATTCAAAACTTAACTGTAGACTTAATTCCTAGAAATTATCAAAATAACTTCATTTTAGTGTGCTTACACTCCTTCATAAATACTTTAAAGTTAGAGGTCAATTCCCATAAAAAAAATTTTAATTTTGTCCCGAACTTTGAAGTGAGAACCATGACATTTTCTTCTCATGTCTGTCAACGGCACATTCTTACATATAACTCAAGAGATTTATTCTATAGGCTACAATTCCTCCATTTTTGAACTGGGTATAAAAATATGTAACCACACTAATTCCTTTAAAGTTATTTTAATAATTAGTAACTTGAAATGAAACTCTTGTGTGTTCATTTTAATAAAAAGAAATTTCAGCACCCCTGGATTTTATTAGAGCTACGTTCTCAGAAATACAACATACAAAAAACAGCAATGAATACTGGTTCCTTTTAAAACAACACGTTTTTCAATTTTCAGTTTTGGTTTACATTCAACTTTTACCAATTCGTAAAAGATATATGTTAAAACTATATAAATTTAAAATGTAAATTACGAAAGTCACTTTAAAAATGAACAATAATTTCGTCCTTTACTATATGTAATACATTTAATATTTATTATTTATTTTTCCTAGAATTAATTTAATTTATATTGACCAAATTCCTAAAAAAAGCAAACAAACCAATGACGTCGACGAAAGCGGCTTGTCCAACTTCCGGCTTGGCGGGTTCCAATGCTATCATATTGGTTAGTCAGTTGATCTTGCTGTTTTGTTTTCTTTCTGTAAAATGTCTTCAGCTTATTACAAAAACTTAAGTGATGGTGATAAGGAATTATATAGCAATAAGTTGTCGTTCAAGGGCTCTGACCTTCCTGATCCATTTGATGAAGTCATTCGAAAATTGGTCTATCTTGCCAAAACATTTCCCAAGATAGCTATGATTGACATTTTTGAATACTTGGTCACGAAAAATAACGTATACTCAACGAAAGCTTTCAAAGATTTTAAGGACTTGCCATGTTATAAATATGTTGTAGCGAACAAAGTTCGCAATTTTGGATTGTATCGCAACGATATATTAAATGTTTCTGTCTTAGTGGCCGATGTTCAAGGCAGTCAGGCTTTAAACAAAATCCATCATGGCTGGACTGTGGTACAAAATAATGGGGAAAATGTGAGTGCCCATTGTACTTGTATGTCTGGGTAAGTGTTTCTATTGTTATAACTTTTTTTTAATAGTAAGTTTTGCGATGTACGATAAATCTGGTTTGTTTGCATTTCATTGTATATATGTAATAATGTGTTTCACTGCATTTGATTTTGTGCGTGTTCAACTGGATTGATTTTATGTTCCTGTTTTCGGAACTAATTTCATAAACGTTAAATAGTAATTTCTATGTTAGTCAGTGATGAACAAAGCCTTTTAACTTGGCAAGGTTAAAGTGATTTGTTGACTTGTATATGAAAAAACGAAATGATTTTATGTACTTAATACACAGTTCATCATCCTGCAAGCATTAGTAATGCAATTAAAATTTTAATCCCTATTTGAACATTTAATTTAAATCAAAAGAATTTAACTCAAATAAAAGAAACGGTCATTTAAAATAAGGAAAATTTAAAAAGAACATCATTGTTGCTACCCTAACAGTACGGGTGTAGTTTTTGTTGCTAAAAGTTTGCCAAACGCCAGTTGATAACATAACAAACAGTTTTGGTAAATGCTCTAGATTGCCAAGGTCTCTTGAGACTGATCACACATTTGTGTGAAATAACCATTTTACTCCGTACCTTTAATTATTGGTGCAAATTACATAGAATTGGAGTTGCCTAAACTTTGAAGTGTTGAAAAAAATTGTTAGATTAAGAGAAAAAATAAGGGGGAGTAATATAGACTTGAAATAATCAGGTATAAGCACAATAGAAATCCATTTCAATGAAGAGTGAACTAATTTTCATCAATCCAAAATGTATGGTACATTTTATGTAAAAATAATTTGCATTTCATGCAGTAACTAAAATAAAGTTATAAAATGAAATGGTATCTAACACCACTTTTGCGCTTGGGTCACTTACACATGATAATTATGTATACGGGCAGCGTCATGAAAATTCAAGTGCAGCCTGAGGACTGACCATTGAGCCATTACCACTACTTATGGGGTAAACAAAAGTCTTACACACACTTGTTGGAATGGGATAGTCAAACATATAGTTAATATAACTGAAAAAAAGTATTTCATGAGATAACTAGTCCTACCATTGTAGCAAAAGTAACCTAAGCATATATAAAACAATTTTACAGATTTGGAGCTACTTGCGCCCATGTGTCAGCCATATTATTTTTTGCTGAAGATTTGGTGAAAAACCAAGTTGCACGTCACAGCCTTGTTCTTGGAAGAAGATTTCTAAAGACGTAAGTGCTTTTAAATCTTATTCACGTTCAACCGTACAATGCAAAGAATTTTTTTTTTTTACTACCGACTTAATTTATTTTTCTTCTCTTTCTTTTTAATTTTTATGCCAGTTTTCAAAGGTGTTATATAGATGCAATTCTTATTTTGTTAATTGTTTATGTTCCTAATATTTGTGCCATGACAAAAACAACCTTTATTTCCCTATTGTTGTGAAGCACCTGATTTATTTTGTTAAATTAGACTGCTTTCATTCAAAAGCATTGTCTAAATATAAATGTAATACCTAATTAACATTTCCTTTGAGGTTTCTTAAGGACTTACTTAAGGTATACATACACACTTGAAATCGCGAAAATCGACCAAAATATCGCTATTTTTTTTAATGCTTCAAAAGATTCTCCATATTTTCAGCTTTCCAATAATACTAAGATATTGTCAATATTCGGAATATTTCCGGAGTTACAAAGATTTTTCTTGAGATACTGCCACAGAAAATTCATGTTTCGATATCTAAGCCTAATGCAAACAAACTAAACTTTCTAGATTTTTATTTTAAAATTATAATTTTGGCAAAGAAGTAATTATTTTAAAATATTTTTTTTAATTTGGGCTGTTTGGCAACGGTATGTAACTGTTAAAATAACTGATTTGAGCTTCGTTTGTTTACTTTTTAACCGGCGTGTTCTATTTTCTGTTCTTCCCATCTGTGTATCTTCGCTTTGCATTTATAAATTATTTTGATTGAAAATGGGTTCTTCGAGTCGCTCTAGTCGATCAAAAAAAAAGAAGTTCCTTGGCAATCAGCATAAAAAGGTAAAACCTGAATGTATTACTGAAAGTAATGATGAACAATCGTCTGCATCGAAGACAAAATTGGGCAATGTTAACGATTCAGAAACGGACAATGACGTGTTAGGAGAGCGTTTTTTTATTGAACTGGATTGTCTCAATGAATTGTTCAGTGTAATAAACTGCCCAAATTGCTCAGCAAATAATCTGTATGTACAAAGCAATGTCAACATAAATATGGGATGCTGTATTAAGTTGAACCTGGCATGCCACAACTGTGACTATCTTAGTGCTCCTTGTGAAAGCTCTAAAAAAATTGGTCAGTTCTACGAAGTGAATAGACGGCTAGTTTACGCCATGAGGCAGTTAGGATGTGGCCACAGAGAAGCGACTCAGTTCATGAGTGTTATGAACATGCCTCCGCCACCAAATCCGACTCCATACAATCAACACATGAAAGCGCTACTTCGTGTCGTGAAGCCACTTGCTGAAGAAACCATGCGTATGGCTGCACATCGAGTTGCTGAAATTAAAGGATCTGCTGAATGTGGAGTTTCTATGGACGGAAGCTGGCATAAGCGAGGCTACTCATCATTAAATGGAGTAGTTACAGCGCTTTCTGTCGACACAGGGGAAGTCCTCGACGTAGAAGTGCTCTCAAAGGACTGCATTGGGTGCCGCAAATGGAGTGGAGAAGACAAGTCCTCTTCAAAATATGAAAGCTGGAAGGCAAATCACGTTTGCGCCATAAATTACCATGGCTCTTCTGCGAACATGGAGGCTATCGGTGCTGGGAGAATTTTTCAGCGTTCCGTTGATACAAGAGGCCTGGAGTATGTTGACTTTTATGGCGATGGTGATAGCAAGAGCTATTCTGCTGTCTGTGAACTAGACCCATATGACGGGAAGGAGATTAAAAAAAAAGAGTGTATTGGGCATTACCAAAAAAGGCTTGGGACTGCGTTGAGAAAATTGAAGAAAACAGTGAAAGGAATTGGCGGCAAAGGAAAGTTATCTGACGCCAAAATAAACAAAATGCAAAACTATTTTGGCCTTGCATTAAGAAACAACACTGGGTCAGTTTCAGAAATGTCCAAAGCAATTTGGAGTACATTTTACCATTTGAGTGCGAAGGATGATCATCCTCTCCACACCAAATGCCCAAAGGGAAATGACAGTTGGTGTTCGTATCAACGTGCCGCAGCTCGGGGAAAGCAGATAACTTACAAGCATAAAGGAGGACTTCCATTACCTCTGTTAAAACATATTAAACCAATTTATGAAAGGTTGACCAACCCCGAAATGCTGAAAAAATGCCTCCACGGAAAAACTCAGAATGTTAATGAGTGCCTCCACTCCCTAATTTGGAAACGATGCCCGAAAATCAAGTTTGCCGGAATTGAAACAGTAAAACTATCAGTGTTTGATGCTGTTCTCCACTTTAACAGTGGATTCAAACCTGAACTTGAAGTTATGAGAAGAATGAATATCAGTCCTGGACATTACATGGTACTCGGAGTGGAAAATAGGAACAAACTTAGACTCGACGAAAGTTTGCGACAAGCAACCCCTATTCAAAAACAGAGGAGGAAGCAGTTACGAGGAATCAAAAAGAAAAAAGAAGATAAAAAAATTGAAAAAGAAGGACCTACTTATGTTCCAGGAGGGTTTTAGTGTTGTAAGTACTACCCATTTTATCACTTTTGTTCACATGAAGTTATGAAAACATGTTTCCAAACTTTAAACTCAATTTCTGAAGAATCCTGTTTTTGCGATATATTGCATTGTTCCAAACATGATAACTCAGCAATGAATTAACCTATCATAATTATTTTAGTATCATTATGTGCTGTATAGTACAGCAGATGTTGTCTGCCTCAATCTAGGTTATTATTCTAAAAATAAATTTTTAGTGAATTTTTAAACGGCAAAATTTCATGAAAAATTTTGATTTTTCGTCTATCCGTAGTGAAAAAAATTATTAAAAAAAAACTATAATCTCTAATATCTTTATTGAGGCACAAAACATGAAGAATAGTTTTAGGAATAATTTTCAATTGAAATTGTGTGTCTAGACAAATTAGATTTTGAGATATCGCGTTTTAAAAAACATGCTAATTAGCTCACATTACCCTAATTAATTAATTACCAATTATCTCATTAGAGTTTTTTTATGGTGAAATGGTTTTACACATACACCAGTTACTTACTGTTAAATTATAGGATATTTAAAGTGAAAATTAAAAAAAAAAAGTCCTAGTGTGTACGTACGCCTTAAGAAAATCATTATTATTAACACTTTACCGACCGGTAGCGGTTCGAACATACTATGCCCTTTCACCGCAAGCAAACGTTGAATAATCGACGGCCGGTCGGTATGCGCTGAGAACAAAACGTCGATTAATCGACGAACGTCGGTAAGCGCTGGGCAGCAAACGTCGAATAGTCGACGACCGGTCGGTATGCGCTGAGAACAAAACGTCGATTAATCGACGAACGTCGGTAAGCGCTGGGGAGCAAACGCCGAATAATCGACGGCCGGTCGGTATGCGCTGAGAACAAAACGTCGATTAATCGACGGCCGGTCGGTAAAGTGTTAAGAAGTGAAATTGCGCCATAGGAAATTCAGGTCTTTTACCTGTCACAAAATTCCATGCTTCCAAATTGTACTTTGCACACCATTATTGATTAAAAAGAAGCAAATTGTAATAACATTTTTCATCATTATATTTTTTTGCAATTTCACAAAATTGTTGGATTTTTCACAAAAATCTAAGATTTTCAAAAACAGGACCCTGCAATAGGTCAATCAAGCATATGGAAAATGAGAGGATTTTCCCCTGTCTGTTTCAACCCATTTCTTCCAGCAAACTTTTTACTCCTTTGTTTTCATCCCATTTTACAGAAAAGTAAACCAGCAACCCTGCCTCAGATCCCTTGGTTTCAACCCTTATTGCTGATTTTCATATAGTCAAGGGGTGATTGTGACACAAAGTAAAAAACCCTGAAAAAAATTTATGCATAAAGTCGGTATCACTTTTTAAGCATCATAAATTATACGACAGCTTTTATACACATATAGTTACAACATGTTTAAAATAACTTTTGAAATTAAAATTTATATTTTGCTTTGCCTACTTCTAACTAATAAGAAAAATTTAATTTATTTATTTATTGAAAATAAATTGTAATTTATAGTGAAACATAATGAATAGGAATTTCCCATGACTATATATTTTTTACCAAATTTTTGCAGTGAAATACTTTTTCTATTTAGAGTTATTATTTCTTCATTTATTTGTCAAATATCTGCAAATTTTAAAATAAAAGTTGAGAAAATACAGACAACTCTACGAAATCCGCACTGCTTGGGACCAAGGGTTGTGCGAATTTTAGAATTTTGCGGATTTCGGGTCATTGATCTGTGTACGCATTTTGCAAGGTTATAATGTTGCATTCATCTTTTGACTTATTAATTTAAAAATGTGTTGGTAAAGCACTAATTACACGGACATGAAATAAAATGTGACCAAAAATTTCATTGTCGATTGGATTTCATTGCCGAAAACATTGTTGGAGACCAAAATTGTTTTCAATGTATAAAATGCAGATGTGAGTTATTGCGAACATTTAAAGTTTAAAAAAAAATGCGTTTAGCTTTGAAAATTTAAGAAATTTCTAGTTTGCAATAAAGTTTTTTAAACTAAGTTTCGCTGTTTACATCGGAACTCTTATGCGGATTTTGGGTCCGCGGATTTGAGAGAGTTGACTGTATGTCCAGCGCCGATTTCATTAAAAGGACGTAAAAATGCGTTAATATGCAAAAAAAAATGAAGATCAGAAAATGAGTTCAACTTTTATGTTTAATGTTTATCGAAAAACTAAATCAAAAAAAAAATTCCAAGTTTTCTTTATCGTTCTTTTAAAAATAAAGTCCTTAAAAAAAATTACCACTTTTGGCGATGTTTACATCGGGAATGTAAACTTCGCCAACCCTGGGGTTTGGCGGCGAAAAAAAATCCAAAATGGCGCCAACGCTCAGTTACCCGTAACAACGGAAGCACGTGGGACGTGGTACCGTTCGTGTTCGGAACAAAAATGGTTGGCACCGCTACAACCCTTGTTGCGTAAAGGGTTGCTACAAAAGGAATGTTTATCGCTTTTCGGCGTATTTTTTTTCCCATCCGCTAAATTTTCAATTTGGAAGATCAAAAACTGCGATTTTTAAAACACGGGAAGAGGATATGAAAAACCCGGATTTCCGGGGTACACCCGGAATACAATCACCATTGTATAGTAGCATACATACATGTTATTAAACTTCCCCTTCCTGAAGGAAACACGTTAGCACACTGCTGATATGTACTGATGTTTACAGGTTGAGCCATCCCCTACTGTAAACATTCACTTTAGCAAGCCTGAAAGGAAGCGCAAAATTAAAGCAGCAAGAGAAGTTTCAGTTCCTGAGGCAAGCGAAGCAACTTTTATTACCTTTCTAGATAATTTGAAAGTAAGTATCATACAGCAACTGCTCGCGTTATTTATTTATTTATTTTTTTTTTTTTTTCATTTTTTAGAATTACTGCTTCAAATTTGATTTTTCCATGTAGTAAGAATAGTTTTTGTTTCATGTGTTTTTATAAGTTTTTTAGATCCATGAATCTGTTCTGCATGTTGAACAAATTTTCGGAGCATGTTTCCTTCACTTCTGGTATGTTCATGAAAATTTACTCATCTATTTGTGCATGGTCTACTTAAAATGAGGTTCTTTTTGTTTTTGTATGGAACTTTTTGTGCTACCGAAAGTTTTCTTAAACAAAATTATGTTTTCCCCCAGAAAACATTGCCAACTGCTGCAATTCTTCAAGCTTTATCGGATGATGAGGAAACAGAATCAGAAGATGAAACGAAGAAGGGTTCTGAATTGACCCAGGAGATTTCTACGTTTCTTGAAAAAGTTAAGGGAAAAATGAAGCTAGTCTGCCAAGACACTTCAACACATTTTGATCTTAAAAAATCATACTTCTATTTGTGCCGCATGAGCAGCACAGATATTTCCCATATAAAGTTAACTACAGAACAACAGGGAAGATTCTGGATGGCAGAAAGAAGAGGACGATTAACTGCCTCAAATTTTGTGCGTATTGTCCTCAGCAAGACATCCGAGTCCATTATTTTGGATGTAATGTTCTACAAATCGGAAGAGTCGACAAGAAACGTTAGATCATTAACATGGGGTAGGACTATGGAACATGCGGCAAAAGAAAAATTTTACGAAATCCTTAGTCCACTCCATGTTAATTTAATGATCAGACCTGCGGGTTTATGTGTGGATGAAACACAGAATTTTTTAGCTGCCACACCTGATGGCTTTATTAGCTGTGATTGTCATGAGGACACTTTATTGGAGATAAAGTGTCCATACAATCAAAGAGATAACTCATTTGCCGAGATTGAAAAAAAGAGTTTCTTTTTTAATAGTCTTGGCAAATTGAAAGACGATCACATATACTATGACCAAGTACAAGGCCAAATGGGCATAACTGGTGTGCAAAGCTGTTACTTTGTAACATACACCAACAAATCATTGGTCTATGATCTTGTTTATTTTGATGAAGTTAAATGGCTTGCAATGAAAGAAAAATTAAGTGCATTTTTCTTTAACATTGTTTTGCTTGAAATCATTTACGGAAATAAAGAAAAATAACTAAGTGTTGCAAATAATCAGTGTTCCTGTGCAGGAGCTAAATCTGGAACTACTATAAAATGTGTTTCTTGCGGAAAGATTTTTCACAGATTGTGTGTGAAATTCTGGAAGAGAGAGGCCTTTGGAATTGCAGTGCATGTAAGAGTAATAAAAGAAATTAAACAGCAGAAGGCCTGACATGTTCAGCAACTGATATGGTAAGTTGTGAGGTTTTTGCTTGTTTCTCAAATTCCGAATTTGAAGGATTCATTTGATGAAGTGTCTATAAATATATTTCATTTTTTGCTTAACAGTGATTTACTTTTAAATATCTAACATAAAATGGATAACTAAGCGGGGGGGGGGGTTGGGGGGCAAAAGCAGTGAATGGTAAAGCATTTGTAAAAAAAGAAAAAAAGTTTGTTTATAAAATAATTTTAAAAATTTCTCCATATGCATTAAAATCATTAGGTAATTTGCATGCTCTTTGCTTGACAATTTGTGGCTTGATTTGTAGGTATTTTTTAGTTCTAAGTTTTAATTGTGTAATTTTTAGGTTTGTAACAAGACAGATATGCTTACCAGAAAATTCTTTTAATATCTATTGCATTCAGAACCTGACCTGCTGAAGATCCACCATGTACACTCGGGGATACGTGCATGTAAAATCTGTGGACCCTGAAGTCCTGAGGCAGTTCCGAGTGTACCGGAGACTGGAGAAAATTTCCCTCCCCTTCAGTCTCAGGTCTGAAAAGGGAGGTGGTGCAGTTGAGGTGGAGCTATCTGACAACACTACATTAGGGTTAATGCTGGTTTCCAGGACAATTGAGTCCTAGAAACTTTTTTTTAATATTTTTTTCTTTCGAAATTAATAATTGAGTTTTTTTTAATTAATTTGAGCTTAGGTTGCATATCTGTAAAACATCCATTTTAATTTTCTTCTTAATTTAATATTGTTTTCTTTTTTAATTTTGGCTCTAAATGTATGTTTTCAAGGTGCATGTATTTGTCTGGACAATTATGTCCTGGAAATTTTTCTTTTAATATTTATTTTATTGCTAAATTGATTTGAGTTTCTTATTTTTAGGTTGAGTATCCATAAAGATTGGCACTTTTCATTTTGAACTTTTTTTTTTTATTTTAGGTTTGATGCTAAATGTTTTCAAGGTGCATGTATTTGTCTGGAAAATTATGTCCTGGAAATTTCTCTTTTAATATTTAGTTTATTATTAACTTCATTTGTGTTTCTTATTTTTAGGTAGCAGATACACAAATAATGATGTTATGATGATTTTGGATATATTCTTAAACGCTACATTAGAATTTTAGGAAAAAATAGTTGAACGTAATTATGCCCGCTGGTTGATTGCAGTGACTGTGTTTTATGTTTATTGATTCTCTTATCAGTCCGTAGGCTCTTACCTTAGGCCTATCAGTCTTTAGGCTCTTACAGTATGGGTTCTTTTGCCACACTAAGAGAAACAAAGAGAGAATAAAAAAGTTGTAAAATGGGTATCCTATCAAATGTTTCATCAATCATTTTAAAATTATTAAACCATTCTCTTTTTTTTTTTTTGCCAAACAGTTTCTTCATGTGCGAAAGGTTTTACTTGTGTATGCATGTGTATATAATTTTAATATAAACTTTTTAAATATATATACATATATATAATATATATATATATATATATGTCTCAGGACTGTATTTTTTAAAACTACGTCTGTTATAGATTTCTGTCCAAGACAGTTATATTTTTCCTATATGTGATAAAACTGAATGGTTTATGACAGAGAGATTTGATTTTGTTATTTGATCAATTCCTCTGTTACAGCTTTTCAGTGTACACATGCTTAAATCTGATAAAAAGCAAATATACGTTACAACTTTATTTTATCTACATATATTAGTACAGGAGTTATATAAGGCTTGTACAAATTAAAGTGGAATAAAGAAAGAAGCAGCTATATTTCAAGAACTTTCAAGCATTTGTTGCAGATACTGCAGGAGAAATACCATGGCGTTGCTTATGTAAGAACTGATATCATTCAATGAAAATAAAAAATAAATGATTAAGCTGTTATGAATATATATATATGTTATTATTGAAAAATTGTTTGCTAATCTGAGCATGAAATTTAGTCCCAAAATTCTCATGATTTATTTTAAACAGAAAAGCACTTCAGTACACATGTAAGCTACCATTCTTCTTACATGTAAGCCAAAACAGCAGCACACTATTTGGTATTATTCTTAATGTACTAATTACTCCTCAGTTTTTTTATTAAGCAATATTAAAGATAATTTGTTGGTGAAAAGGGAAGTATGGCCAGATACTCTCCATGTGCAAAAACATTTGCTGGTTCATTAAACAATATGCTTATACAATAAATGAAAATAGTTGTTCTTTTATATGACCTGTGACCTGAATATTCTTTTTCCCCCCCTTTATCATGCTAGCTTCATAATTAACTGTGATCTAAAGCAATTTATCGAAAAAACTGAAGATTTTCTGTGCTGTTTTTTCTACACTTAATACTGAATGATTCACGACGGGGACTATTTCTCTGTTGTGTAAAAGTGTAAGTGATTGCAAACGTTTTCATATGCTACATTAAGTACTGCTCAAAATTCAACAATTTAAAAAGAATGAATTTCCTTATAAGAACAGAGATGGAAAAATTGCCAACACCCATGAATTTCTCTAAATACTAGAGGATGTTATGCAGACTAGTTCTTGTAGCACCATAATTAAAAACGTGTTTGCAATCAATTCCTGTTAATATAAATTAAAAAAGTTGAATTAGAAAATTCCGTTGTAGCAGTGATTTACTTGAAACCGAAAAGCATGTCACTATGTATGCTAATATAAGACAAAACATAGTAGCACACCATTCAGTAGTTTTAAGTATCAATTACCCTTCTGAATTCTTTAATTGAGTAGTATCTCACAGAGGAAGATGTTGCTGATAAGGTAATTTTCCAGTGAAAATTTCATTATTCAGCTGCAAAGAACTACAACTAAAAAAGACTACAAAAACAAATTAGTATATTTAACATAAAAATAGAACAAGCAAACAAATTATCTAGATGTAACAATTTATTACTTTACTTTTAAAGGTACAAAAATCTTGTACCATCACTCTTTAAGGATCTGGAAGAAATGGTTAGAATTAACTAAGATAAAAATTAGTTTCGAACTTTCCAGAGAATGGTTGTTCAAACAAACATGTTATCTTTATAGCATGCAACTGGTAGAATTAACCTAAAGAAAAAGGATTTTTATTAGGTTAACTATAAAAAATAACAGACCATTTTAGGAAATGTCACCGATGATATTTATGTAGTTATGGTGAAATAATGCACATGCATAGGTTGCGCTTAACCGAATTTTATTGCGACTTACTCCTGCGAAGTCTAGGGTTCATCTCTTGATATTTTACACATAATATTTGTTATTTAGAGAATATGGCTCCATTATGTGGCGCCATCTACATTGGAGATCACCACAGAGTATCCCCCCAGTGACATAGGAACGATTATGTATAATATCAATTTCAAATATATAAACATACTGGACTCTATAAGCATGAATTCAATGTTAAGCACACAAATAATAACTATATACACAAATTGAGAAATTTGAAGTAAGGTAGTATAAATTTGAAAATAAATGAATAACTTGAAATAAACTTGTATATTAAATTTGACAATAAATGGTTGAAACAATTATATGAATAATCACTAAATATTTACACTTGTAACCAATTTATCTGGAAAATGAACTCGTCTGCCTGACCGCGTTATTGTGTGCGGTGCACGCGACTCATGTGATGTGGCAGATTTTGCAGTGGTAACCTTTGGTGCATCAGAAAAGTTTTTCTGTATCACATCAGGTATGATATGTGCTGGTTTTAGACGGTCTATTGAAATCGTTGATTGTTTTCCGTTTATGCTTAATTTGAAGGTCCTTTGATTTCGATGAAGCACCTTATATGGTCCAGCATACGGTTGTGACAATGGTTTTTGCACACGATCGATACGCAAAAATACATGAGTGCACGACATTAATGAAGGATGTACATAAATGTTTGGTTCACTATGCGGAACACTAGCAGAAGGGTTGATCTGTCTCATTAGGTTCACAAGGTTTGTCACGAAAGGTTCGTTGCACACAACTTGTGTAGAATGGTCCACCATTTCACTTGGCAAACGTAAAGGTGTGCCATACAGAATTTCTGCACAAGAGGCGTTTACGTCTTCTTTGACAGCAGAACGGATACCTAAGAGCACAATTGGAAGCACTTCTGTCCACATTTAGTTTTCGTGTGCCTTGACAGCAGATTTTAGATGCCGGTGGAAGCGTTCAGTAATGCCATTCGCGATTGGGTGGTAGGCTGTGGTTTTTATGCGATTAGTGCCAAGTAAGTTGCAAAATTATTTATACAGATTAGACAACATTTGGGCTCCTCGATCTGTTATTATAACGGTTGGGCAACCGAAGCGAGAAATCCAAGTGTCGAAAATGGCACGGCAGATGGTTGTTGTTTTTATATCAGGCAATGGTATTGCTTCAGGCCATCTAGAAAAGCGGTCTATCATGGTCAGGATGTATGTACTTCCGTTGCATGATGGAAGCGGGCCGATCAGGTCTAGATGCACTTCGGAAAATCTAGCATCAGGGAGCTCGAACGTTCCAAGCGGTGCCTTGGTGTGGCGTTGTACTTTTGATCTCTGGCACTGTTCGCAAGCTTGAACCCATGATTTGATTGTTCTCTTCATATGTGGCCAGACGTATCTGCTGCATATCAGCTTGGTTGTTGCCGCCACGCCAGGATGGGAAATATTGTGAAGGTGGTCAAAGATCTGCCTCCGGAACTGTTTGGGTACAAAGGGTCGAGGAAAACCAGTTGAAGTGTCACAGAGAAGACTTGTTCCCGTGGTGTGACATGGCTTCATTGATAATTTCAAAGAAGAACTCGTATCATTCACATATTGTTGTACCTCTACATCCGATTTTTGTTTCTCGGCAAATTCCTCAAAATTTAGAAATTCAGATTTTGTAATTGAGTTTATTTCAATTCGAGACAATGCGTCTGCAACGATATTTTCACGACCATCCACGTGCCTGATATCAGTGGAATATTGAGAAATTAAATCTAAATGACGTAGTTGTCTGGGGGAACATTTGTCAGGGTTTTGTTTAAAGGCATAAATTAATGGTTTTTGATCTGTATATATGGGAAAATTACGTGTTTCTAGCATATGTTTAAACTTTCTAATGGTAGAATATATTGCAAATAATTCCCTATCATAAGTTGACCATTTTTGTTGGCTTTTGTTGAGTTTCATTGAGAAAAAGGCTAATGGTTCCCAATTTCCTTTCGAATTCTGCATGAGGCTACCTCCTACCGAAAAATCACTTGCATCTACCCATAAACCTAACTGAGCACCTGGGATGGGATGCCTCAAAAGGGTTGCATTTGCAATGGCCAGTTTGGACTCTTGAAAAGATTTTTCAGCCTCTTCGTTACCCTTGTAATTGTTCAGATTTTTTCTGAACCTTAGAACGGGCTTTCTTTGCATTTTTATTCCCTTCCAAAAATTTTACTAAAGGAGCCAATACTTGAGCAGCTTTAGGTATGCAACACCTATAAAAATTAAAAATTCCTAAATACCTACGAAGCTGAGTTAATGATTGAGGCTGAGGAAAGTCGAGAATGCACTGAACTCGATCTGGTAGGGGTTGTATGCCATGTTCTGAAACTCGAAATCCCAAAAAATCAATCTCTGATTTCCCAAACGTACATTTTGAAGGTTGTATCGAAAGACCATATTCATTCAACCGTTCAAATAGCATTCTTAAATGATTTAAATGCTCTGTTTCATTCTGTGATGCAATTAGTAAATCGTCCACAAAAGGCAAATCTCTAGTCACCTCATCGATGAATCTTTGAAAAGTTGAACTAGCATTTGTCAATCCGAATTGCATGACTGTGCTTTCGAACAATCCAAATGGGGTGACTATTGCACTTTTGTGCACGTGTGGTGGGTAGATGGGAATTTGATGATAAGCCTTTACGAGGTCAATGTGAGAAAAAATTTTTGTTCCATGTAGTTCACCACTAAAATCCATGATGCATTTAACTGGGTACTTATCTTTTATCGTTTGGGAAATAAGAGATCGGTAGTCTCCTACAGGCCGCCACTCATTTGTATTCTTTTTGGGTACCATATGAAGTGGAGATGCATAGTTACTACTGGAGGGTTTCATATGACCTAATCGGATCATATTTTCAAATTCCGCCTTAGCTATTTTCAACCGATCGGGTGCCAAACGGCGCGGTTTTTGTGTGACCGGGGGACCGACTGTTTCAATGTAATGAAAGGTCTTGTGTTTAACCGGTTGATCGGGGTTTGGTAATTTTGTAATATTTGGATATTCTTTCAAAAGATTGTGATAAACGCTATCACCAGTTATAGTTTTTACGGAATGGAGATCTGTGTGTTTCACCTGCCCTAAAATGGAAATATTTGTTTTGGTGTCCCTCAAACATTTTCTTCGCAAGTCAGGTAACAATTCAAAGTAATGGAGAAAATCTTCTCCAAGAATTGGTGTGCTGATATCCGCTACAAGGAAATTCCAAACGAATTCTCTTCTTACATTTAAATTTAATAAAAGGCACTTTTGTCCGTAAACATTGATTTTTGAAGAGTTTGCCGCGAAAAGGGTTTGTTGGGGCGAGTTTCTTTTTATGAAATTGTTTGCTGGTAAGAGGCTTACATCGCTATCTGTATCGATGAGAAAGGAAATATTACTCTTTCTGTCTTTAATGAACAGGCGACGTGAAACCTTAGGCAAAGAATATGCCGCCATTACTCTTCGCCGTTTGCATTTCCCTGAAATGAGCAGGGAGCAACACATTTCTCAGGTTTGCATTTATCGCCGAATCGACGATGATACCAGCAAACCGAAGAATGGCGATTTCTAGAAGCGCTCTGTTTGCGGAAACTACGCCTATTACTACGACGAAAAGGCGATCGACCTCTATTGAAAGAAAGATCGTCTATTCTTTTATTTATACGTTCTATTTCTCTCAATATTTGGCTCTCGACAGAGTTAACGTTATTTTGTGAAACGGCAAAATTTTCTACAGGAGCTGAGTTCACCTCAAGAATTTTATCCGCGATTTCCGCGGCTTTATCTACATCAAGGTTTGTGACGGCAGCCAAAATTGATTGTACTGACGCTGGCAACCGCTGTAGGTACAACTCCATCATGAGGTCTTTTGGTACCTTCAGATTCTCGGCACGGCGCTGCATATCACGTAGTAGTTCTGAAGGCCTTCTATTCCCTAGGACTTCTCCAGAAAGGAGTTGACGGATTTCCTGTTGGGAGGATTCTCCCGAACGAGTTATCAAAGCATCTTTTAATGTTTTATACGGGTCTTACGCATCAGGTTTCATTAAAATATCCCTTACTAAGGATGCCACTTCAAGAGGCAAGTTGGCAACTACATAGTTATATTTTGTTACAGGCTCGGTAATAGCTTTAGGAGTTGCAAGCGCAAACGTGCTTTCGCACATTACAAACCATAAGGTAGGATCTGCCCTATTATAATTAGGAATTTTAACAGCACTGACATCAGCCATAGCAAATCTGTTTCGTGAAAATATATATGCTTGATTATTTTAATATTATATATATATGTATATATATATATATGTACACTTATTTACTCATTAATGCCCTTTTTCTATAATATGTAGAAAATTCAAATAAACATTTCCTTTATACATTTTAAACTACAATTTTCGAATGTAATGGGATTGAGGTACATCAATAAATGAATCTCTTACTTGGAAAGGCCAGGCAAAAGGGAATCTCCATAGGAATGCACTGGTAGAGGCCCGTTTTTGGGGAGTCTGCTGAGCTGTTTCCAATGGGTGCGGGGGAGTTTCGATCTGAGATGCCGCAGATAGATTTATTTGTTGCTCTTTTCTCGATGACATTTTCGGGCAATTAAAGAATTTGGAGGTTCAAACGTCCGGAATCGCCACTTTAGGAAATGTCACCGATGATATTTATGTAGTTATGGTGAAATAATGCACATGCATAGGTTGCGCTTAACCGAATTTTATTGTGACTTACTCCTGCGAAGTCTAGGGTTCATCTCTTGATATTTTACACATAATATTTGTTATTTAGAGAATATGGCTCCATTATGTGGTGCCATCTACATTGGAGATCATCACACCATCACTCTTCAAGGACCTACAAAGCAAGAACTTGGAATTTTACCTAGAAATAAAAAATACATAAAAGATTTTTCCAGGACAATTGTCCAGATACACACATGCAATTGATACTACCAAGATGAAAAGGAATTTAACGAGTAAAAATACCACATTTCTTTTCAAGGATCGGCTGTAAATCCAATAAGCTTAAACTGACCCATAGCATCATAAATGTGACGATGTTCTTTTACCTAACATCTTATTGCAAGAATAGTACCATAAAATTGGGGCCGTGGTAGCCTAGTGGTCAGCACGTCGGACTTCCATCTGGAAGGTCGCGCGTTCGATACCCACTGAAGACCACCATGTATACTTGGGGATATGTGCATGTAAAATCCGTAGACCCCACTACCTCTCCCCGTGCGTAAGCAATCCTAAGGCCTCGGCTAACAGGTAGGGGTCTTGTGGAGAAAAGTACCATAAAATTGTACCTAAAGGCAATGCAATTCCCCATAGGCTTGTGATATTTAGTATTTACCCACATTTAGGATATCATGAGGTATAGCCAAAAAAAAAAAGGATTGCTGGCTGGATGACATTGCAGGGGGAGGGGGGTGCAGTAGGTCAATTTTATCACATTTAGGGCAGATTAATTCTAAATGAGATATGTAAAGTACTCAGATATGACACCATATCTATGCCTAATTGTTATGCACACAAGGTAACCATAGCAATGCCCTTTATAATAATTAACAATGTTATTGGCTTTTGGAACAAGACTAATAAGTATATTATAATTAAAACACATCTTATTTAAAACACTTTATACTTTTGCTTAAAGATTATCGCTTTTTCTTGCTTATGCGTTTAGTGTTTCAATAGAATTAGGAAATGTTAGGGGAGATTCGTTGCAATGGGAAGATCCCCTTCAAAAAACTTTCTTGCAATGCAAAGTTTTGCTTTTTGTTCTTGAAATACAAATGCTTTATTATGTCTCATTTATGTACCATTCTTGCAATAAGATTTTAGATAAAAGAACATTCACTTTTATGGGTCATCACATTTATTCTTATTTCCTTTAAATGTGACATAATGTAACATTTGTATCTCCAGAAACGAAATGCTATTAACCTCCATTGCTTAAAAGTGTTTTTTTGCGGGAAGACTTCCAAGTTCTGTAAATATCATTCATTATCAGCCCCCCCCCCCCCACCCCAAAAAAATAACATCCTCTAAATGTACTGAAACCCTAAATGCGTAAGTGCAAAATAGCAATTGTCATTAAGTCAAAGAAAAGTATTTTAAGTATGAATGCTAAATATACATAATTATAATATATTCCAAAACCCAATAACATTGTGAATAATTTAAAAGGAGAGTAATTGGGATGCATAAGTTGCAGTGGACTTAAAACTTGCCGGGCCGTATTAGGAGTAATTTTGGCGGGGCCCCCCTTCTTACTAGTTACAGTTTACAATTTTCGTTAGAATACCAGTCTTAGCGAAATGTCAAGAACTACAATTTCCTTTGTTGAGTTTTGTAGTAGAGTGAAAAAATCAAAATGTGTATTTAAAAAATGCACTTTTTGAATTACTTTTATAAAAATGAAAACATTTTGAGGTACACGTGCAGAATGCTTGAAACCTTATTAAACTAAGATATACTGTCAAAACTTTTTTCTTTACCAGGAAAAATTTAATCAATGGAACCTGAAATGCTTCCCTTTAGGTGCGGGGTCCCATTGAGGGCAACCAATCCAATAGGCTTAAGACTGGCACTGATAAGTTAGTTGCGTTGTCAGTTAAGTACTTCAGATATCTCATTTAGGTTTAAATTGCTCTACATAGGATAAATAACTTGAACGTAACAATGACAATATTTCAAAAAATTAGTTATAAAGCCTTCCTTTTTTGAAAACAAATTAGTTTAGCATTAGAACTAGAGTGTCCAATCTCCTTTTGCTTACATGCTAAACTATGTTAAATGTGGTCTGATGGGAAATTGCATCACAATTAAGCACAATAACTTCATAATTGACATAAAAATAAAGAAAATTTCAAAATACAATTATCTCGACAAACATGTATTTTTTAAACACATGCAGCTGGGATTCACTTAAAAAGAAAAATAATTTTTCAACATATTACTTCTCTGCAAATTAGAAAATACTTTTGTTAAAATTAGTAAAAACCACATTTGAAAACTAAATAACACAAAATTTTATATACTGAAAATGCATGAAAAGTAGTTTTAAATTTGACGATAACAAGTATAAAGTTCAGCAAAAGGAATAATTCAAAAAAACAAGAAATAATTACACACAAGGTAAAATTTTAACCATTAACAATAAGAATGCTTATTAAAACCATTAATTTTTAATTAGAGGATTACTAACATTAATTAAAGCTGAAACAATGCATAGAATTTTATCGACAGTTGAATATTCAAAGTCATTGTTCCTCTTAACCATTGATGTTGGTAAATTACCATCCAATATTTTAAAAGTTTTAACTTTACCTATGGCACGTTCTATATGTACTCTAACTTTTGACATTTTTCTGGATTCCACAATATCTTTATATGAAAGCTGTAATTTACATTTTGTATATGCTGGTACACAAACATTTGCACCCCTCGACTCAACCATACTCGAGATATTGAAGCCTCTATCTGCGAGGACCAAGTCATTAGTTCTTAACATGTCAAGAAAACCACTATGTAATATTATATGTTTGTCCGATACTCTTCCTCCCCATGCTTGAGAAGTAAAACAAATATTTCCAGCAGGCAAAATACCCACAAGAAATTTCATAGTGTTATGGTTTTTATAATTAGAATATGTTTGGGCTCTTGCGTTTAGATTTTTTGGTTTTTCAATGAAAATTTCTGTACAGTCAATTATACAAGTCACATTGCCCAAGGACATATTATAAAAACAAGAAGGAATGCTTCTTTTTATTGTCCTTTGTGAGGGATAAATTATGAATTTTCGAAAATTAACCATCATGACATCTAACCAAGAATGAAATATTTTGCTGACTGATGCTGGAGAGATGTCAAAACTAATAGCTAAATCTTGATTTAGCAAACCTAATCTTAGCTTCATTAGTACTAAGATAAATTGTTCACATGATTTTAAACCAACTTTCTCCTTTGGTTTCCATACTGTTAACAAATATTGTAATAAACCTTGAAAGAGCAAGAAATTTTCTAATCTAGTAAAAAATTTAAAAACTTTGTTTGGTTTCTCTGTGATGATGTCATAAACTGGAACACGAGTTGAACTTTCCCTAATACGTTTATTTTCCTCTTCAAGGAATTGCAATCTATGTTTCAATAACAAATTTTCCTTTTCTACTGCAGCCAGCATGTCTCCAGTGGTGTCAGTTTGTACGGAAACACTAGCACTGTGAATAACAGAATCAAAATTACTATCAGAAACAGAATCAATAACACCGTCAGTAACTGAATCAATATTAATGCCACCTTGGTCTTCATTGTCAGTGATAGGCAGACCTGAAAATAAGTCACGAGGGGCCTCGGTGGCCGAGCGGTCTTAGTACCAGTTTCCGCTTGCTGCTTGCGCGCAGTAACGAGGTCGTGGGTTCGATTCCCACCTTGCCCTGGGTGTATTTCTGTTATTTCCTCTCTTTGGGATGTAATAAAATCTTTCATGTATTGTCTTGTGCTATCTGTCATATTGGACGACAGTTCATAAGCGAGTCCCAAGACTAAGCACACGAACTGGAAAATAAATGTACTTCAATTCAACTTCAATAAGTCACGATTATTAAGCTATTGTAGTACAATCCCTTTTTTTAAACTTTTAATTTATGCATTAAAAAAAGTGAAGTGAAATAGTAAGGACTGGATAGCAATTAGTATTGACATTTTGCTGACACAGAATTACTCAATAACAATTGTTAGAACTAGGGATGCAAAAGATATCCAACAATCACACAGCACTCGGTTTATTCAGTGCATTGATAGAGGCCTGAAGTTTTTGCCTAATTACACACAAGGTAAAATTTTAACCATTAACAATAAAAATGCTTTTTAAAGCCATTAATTTTTAATTAGAGGATTACTAATATTAATTAAAGCTGAAACAATGCATAGAATTTTATCTACGGTTGAATATTCAAAATCATTATTCCTCTGAACCATTGATATTGGTAAATTACCATCCAATATTTTAAAAGTTACAGTTTATATGGCAGAATAGCTAACCTTAAATTATAAGATGAGGAATACAGAACAACTTTGATTTAACAATTTCCTCAAATTAGGGCTATATTTTATAAGTTCTGAATTATATTGAATAAATGCTATCTTTCCCAGATGTCAAAGTGTGCTTAATTTATCGAAAGTACTTAACGGTCCACAGCCAATCATTAAATTGAGGTTATACTGAATTTATGATAAATAAATTAAACTAATCATAATATACTATGTTCATTACCGGTAAAGAATCTTGTTTCCCCAATTTTCATGAATTTGTAGAAACTGGTTGTCTTTTTCCTCTTAAGTAGGCTTTTAATAAGTACTTACATTATTGGATATACTTTTCGCCACCAGACCCCGACCTATTAGCCGAGGCTTTAGGATTGCTTACGCACGGGGAGAGGTGGGTGGGGTCTACGGATTTTACATGCACATATCCCCAAGTATACATGGTGGTCTTCAGTGGGTATCGAACGCGCGACCTTCCAGTTGGAAGTCCGACGTGCTAACCACTAGGCTACCACGGCCCTTTATTGGATATACTATAGTTAACAAGTATCTGAAATGCCAACATTTCAAAAGGCATAACTATGTTGAATTATAATTTTTGTATGCTATTTTTTTTTTTTTTTAAATTTTCATAACAGATTCTTTAAAATGTTTCAGGAATTTTGGATCAGAATCACTCACGACCCCGACTATTTAAAAAGTCGTCATATAGTTATCTGCGTCAATATTTTTACTAAATAACATTATTGTATTTAAACACAAATCAATGAACTGAAATTATATTTATATCTTAAAACAGGGTCCTAAAATTGTACAAACTTACATGAAGAATTATCTTGTTGAGCATTGCAATCAACTTTCTTACGCTCTGCATACCTTTCAAATCTTTCTAGCTGCTTCTTCCCATTTTTTACAGAAGAGTCACTGAAACTGAAAATGGAAGGAACATAGTCTGGATGTCCTACTTCTTTAGATGGTTTCCCTAAAAAAAATTTTTTAATTGTACAAATAAAAAAATTATAATCTAAATTTATTCAATAACCGTAAAGTAATGAATAAAAATAGAACAAAAAATAAGTAAATAATGCTAAAATTCAATGTTACAATTAGCTTTCAATGTTAACGCTGATATGCAAGATGATTAGCTGATATCACAAAGACATTGAAGTTCATACTTTTTTCCTCACCAAAATACCTCACCGTAATTACGACTGCATCAACATTATAGATACAATTTCATCCAAGGATGGGCCAGAGAATATATTATTGCACTTCAGAGGTTTGCAGATTATTACAAGTTGTCTTGAATACTTTATATTATATTTGCATAACTTTATATTATATTTGTAGAAATACATGAAAACAAATATAATATAAAGTTTATGCATGAGTTAATCATTGGTTATCGTACAGTAAAGTTTAGCCGTTTTTCTATGAATCAATTTTTATTTCAAATCATTTCCGTATAATACAATAGAAACGCATAATTAATAATATAATGGTGAATATATTAAACGCATAAGTACCTTCTATAAAGTGTCTACTGCATAATAAGCTGTTATTTGTAGGGATCCAGTCTTTTCGCTTTAAAGCGTTGGCCCATTGAGATCGACGTACGGGATCTCTTGGAAAGGCAAACATTTTTATTGTAGACAATAAATTAGTTCCTCTTCTCATGGTACACCCAAAAGCAGAACAACTTCCGCCATTTGTACGCAAATTTTTTGCCATTAAAAACTAATAATAAATTTAAAAAATCAAACTATATTGGTACACGATCACAAACTGCAAACACAACCACATGCAAAATCAATTGAACTCTAACTTCCGGCGGAAGCTGAATAAGCCCAGTGCAAACCCTGCCACCTACCGTAGAAACGAGAAAACATCACCCGGAATTTGGTGAATAGAAAACAGCTTGACTGGTGCAGTCATCTAGTGGCGAAAAGAGGAATTATTTTCCCATTACAAAACAAAAACGTTGCGACCTGTAACGGAAGACAAAATTCATGGAATTCGCCTACATCGAAATATTCTTTTCTTCTCAATTTAGAAAGATACGCAGAACATTATGAATCGGGAAAGAAGTACAGAATTAGAAAAAAATCCAAAAAAATCTGCAATATTTTCAAATACTCGCCAACATTTTTGTTTGCTAAGTAACACTTTTGCTTACTTTACCGATACATTACGTTACGTCATCTATTGAAAAGATTAAGAATAACAAGAAATATCCCATTTTATGAAGACTTCACATACACAAACAATTATGTGGTCATTCGACTCGTCTTTTAAAGTTGCAAACAAAGGGGGCAATAAAGAAAAGAAAATGTGGAACCTCTCAATAATATTTTTTTTCTTTTCATTGAATATATTTTTTGAATTTTGCCACAAGTCGACTCAAGGAAGTTCAGTCCTAATTAGAAAAAATATATATTAAAATAATAAAACTACAAGTTTGATAATCACATCCATTTTTTAGCCTACTTTCCCGTAAAAGTAAAAAAAAATAATAATAAAGAATGAAAGAAGGCTTAATGTATCTTGAAAATATCGTTAGAAATCAAGAAAAGTCAAAAATAAGTTACGTAATTAAATAAAGATTGAAAAATAAAAAATTTGAAAGTAGGATATTGAGATGGGGAAAAAGTGTGTCTGTCGGTCAGTCCCCCACTAATAACTTTTGAACGAATTGTCCGATTCGACAAATTCTTTTTGCATTCGAAAGATCTCGGCGAGTACATCTCATTTCCATATTTTACTTGATTTGAACAATTTTTGAATTAATGAATGATTAAATGAATAAGCAAAAGAATGAATTAATAACTGAGTGAATAAATACATGAATGACTGAATAAATGAGTGATTGAATGAATATGCATTAACCGTTGAAAACGTATATCTGAAGCATTTAAGAACTTAAGCTAAACGAGAGAGAGCGAGAGACAGCTAGAATATAAATTTGAAGCTGGTGTATACGGGAAAGTAGGCTCGTATAGTTCTAGACGGAACTTCTTGTTAGAATTATATTATTTTATGGTACCAGTATTTGAGACAAACACAGTAGTGTAGTCCTGAAGAAAAAAACTGGAGTGGCACATGCTTGTGAGCAGTGACGTAAGCAAGGGGGGGTTAGAGGTTTAACCCCCTCCCTTGAATTCAAGTCAAAATTGTCTTGCTGTCTAAATTAGGGAAATAAAGTGCTTTATTACATACTCGAATTTATTTTAAGGCTATAGTGGACGTTTCGTAGAATTTTTTTTTTACATAGTTACATTGATGGAATTTTCATGAAATGTTCTTATATAGATATAATGTCAATAAAGGACAAAAAATGTGCAATTTTTGACCGTTTTCTTGAAATTTTGTGTTTTTTTAAAAAACGTAAGCGTAAAAATTAATAAATTGTAGCACGCTCCATGCGTCAAAATATTGAGTTAATACTGTTAAAATATTTTTTTTCCACATCTACATTTGATAAATCACAGATTGTTGCGAAAAAATTTTCATTCTTTATCACCAAATTAAAAATAAGGACAAAAGTTCATGTTTTGATGACATTTTCTGAAAAAACATGCCGAAATGAGTTAATTTCACGTTTCTATCTGTTACAATACGACTCAACCTATAATTTTCCAAAATGTGTTCCCAACATTTTATAAATAACCTATTGGGAGATACATAAAAAAAGTTTCATCTTTATCCGTGAATTATTTTGACGCAGGGAGCATTTGAAAATTTTGCTTTGTAAGAAAAAACTCGTTTTGAGAAAAAAGCATTTTAAACTTTCAAAGAGCAATTTATAACAAAAAAAGTAACTTCATACAAAATATCCAGCTAAGGATAAAAAAGGTATCTTATTACACAATTCAGGGAAATATTTTTTTATATATTTGAAGTAAAAAATAAAAATAAGCATTATTTGTATAATCATACATCTCAACAAAATTGCGAAATCGTGCAAGCATTGTAATTGTTTGCATTCAGTACATCTTGGTAACAACAACAACATCTTTGTAATAATGCACTAACTACATTTATCATAAATGAGGTCAATACTAAAAATATTTAAAATGTAAATTGGATAATGAATTCAAAAACACATCAAAATGATCCGGAAGCGTAGCACGATTTATCTTTGGCGTTCACTTTCGCTTTTTTCTTTTTCAGGAATCGTTCTCGAGTATAGTTTGGAGATTGGCATAACATTTTCAGTGAAAGCCTCCTGCTTTCTTGCCTATTAGCAATAGTGAGAGAGTAGCTATTAGCAAGTTCATCACACTGGTTATTTATTTCTAGAGCTTTGACTTTCCCTAGGTTGAATTCCTCGATAGCCTCGATGACGGCAATTTCTAAGCGTCGCTTAGACACAGACACCTCTTTGGGACACTTACGCCAGATGCAACTATGGAGGCTTTCATTCAAGTTTTGGGTTTTACCCGCAGTACACCGCTTCAATATTTCATCGGAAGCCAGCCTCTGGTAGACAGGCATGATTTTTTCTAAGGTATCTTCAGAGAGATAAATCGACATGGATGAATGCGGTTTTGGAACTTTTCCTTTTGCAACTGCACGTTGGAAGAAACACCATGAGCTCTCTCCTGAGGGACATTTTGCATGCTTTGGTTTCTCATCTGTTGATGAGCAATGCAGTACGGTGGCATAAATTGCACTCTTCATTTTTTGCACATCCGGCACATTGTCTTTTATGGCCTTCCTATAAAAATTTTGCAGTCTTGTAATGTTTTCTCTTGTCAATCCGCCTTTCCTCCGTCCTCCAAGTGTAACTTTTTTTATTCTCCATTCATCAACAATGTTTCTCAGAGCAGTACTAAGCCTTTTAGCGACGTGATTTATACATTCTTCTTTTGTTAGTCTGTATTCTTTCCCATAAACTTTGCTTTCTGATAGAAATTGAAAAGTTTTGGCATCCCCGTCACTTAAAATAGACAGGTAGCGCATTTTGCATTTTTGAATAGAACGCTGTCATATGACTTTAGCAGCGTTCATTTCCATTGCGCCTGATGCGCCCTCAAAGTTTTTGTCACACTCATCAGCATGGCCTTCCAACCAGACCTTGAAATCTGGCGTTTGACTTCCGAGCTGACTTGCAGTCATTACACAGTTTTGGCAGTACTTTGAAAGTACTTCAAAATCTATAACAAGTCCAGTTAGCACATCTAGAACGATTCCAATCCCTAAATTAGAAGTGTACCCCCGTTTTTGCCAGGTACCGTCAAATGAGACGCTTATGTCTAAAATATCACTGTTTGTCGGATTTTGAAGGCTTGAATGTGCATCTCGCACAGCGTCTCGTAATATTTGTAATACCTTTCCTTTAACCTCAGCATATTTTGCACTGATATTTCTTAGACACTTTGCGAATGTTTTCTTATCCATTGACGGCATGTTCAAAACAGCAGAAAAAGTTTCCAGTGCTGCGTGACCTCGACCTATGGACAAGAAAGCTTGGACAAGTTTGTTGTTTACATCAAAAGTTTTCTTCTCCTTTTCGCGAACACTTGAAAAAGTTGATCCATAGTTCTCACCACAGTTCTCACAAACAAGTTCTAATTTTATGGAGTATCCAAAAGAGTTATCCTGTTTGGTGGCAAAAGATGAGCAGCCACAAGTTTTGCACACAACATTTCTTAGAAGCTCTGACCACATTGACTGGTGTGTCAAAACATAAGTTGCTTCTAAATGTTTTTGAGCACTTGAAATATCCTGATTATTTATATCTGAATCAGTTTTTGTACTACAATCTTTTTCATCAAGTAGCTTTGGTTTTGGCTGGACACTTTCAGATTTCTGCGAACGACTTTTTAAATTCTCGCAAAGTACCTTCCTTCGCTTTGAAGGACGACCTTTCGGTTTTCGATATCTTGATGATATCAAATCCATCTTAATTCTATGATTTTTCAATTATTCAGAAGACAGAAGCAATTTTAGCCCTGAAAAGGGCTGGTTTTTTTTTAATATGATTAGCAAAAATCACTAAAGTAAAAGAGCGAACAGCGTAAATATAAAAGCAAACCGAACATAAACAAAGCTATAAAACGTTACAGTCACAGTCGAAGTTATTTACTCTCTGCAACGACATAGCAGTAAAACAATTCTCAAAAAATAATATCAAGGCATGACACAAGCAAAATATTTTTAAAAAAAGTTAGAGGGGAATGTTTTGTGGAGTAAACCAGCAGACATAGCAGCAGATGGCGAAACAGCTGATCGCAAAAGGTAAACAAAGGGGCGTGGTTTTTGAGGTGATATCGCTATAATAAGCCATAACTCATGAAAAAAAAGTCGAATCAAAAATTTTTTTTTTGTACTGCATAAAGCTTTTTACAGAGCATAAAAATAAACTAAAAACAGAAAATAAGTATTTTGAAGGTTTTTCGCTGATTTCGAAGTCCACTGTAGCCTTAATATTTTCAGAAAACTATGAACCCCTTGAAAAAATTCTGCGTACGACACTGCATGTAAGCATAAAAAAATTGGGAGACGCTAGAAATAAAATAATGAAAGATTGGGGGGACGCCGTCCCCTTTCGACCTCACCACTGTACAAACACAATGCAAGAATTATTTTAATGCAAATTTATATAGTATTTTCACTTATTCAAACAAAATAATAAATTTCCCGGGTTAACTTGGAAGGTTAGACAACATTTTGAAAAAAAAAAATGATCTTAATAACGTACAAAATTACAGAGTGGACGATATTACTCAAATTTTACTTCAGATCTGCATACTTGGCAACACTATAAGAGTATAATCTATTGCCAACTTAAGAAAAGTAAGATGCCCATCTTGTCAAATGACTTACAGGGAAATATTGTGTTTACCAAATAAATAATTCACACTAAATTAGCTGCTGCTGCACCCCTAATAAAAGCACATAAATTCATTCACACAAAGCGGCTGTCCCTATTAGAACTAGACTTTGGTTTTGTTACAACCAACCAAAGTATAAAAGTACTTTTTTGTTTCGTACAGAAGCCTTGCCTGCCACAGGAGAAAGCCGACTTGATTAACAACGCAACGTATTCGGTATACCTAAAATTATAGTTTCCAACAGGTAATACAAATAAATAAGTCTATAAATCGGTTTTAATCGTTAGCAAAATAGCCTATCAATGATCAAATCGGAGCAGCACACTAGGGTATAATTGCCTTTCCAAAAGTAAAATTTTCTTAATGAAATTTTATTTTTCTTTCTTTCTTTCTTCTTGCTTTTTTTTTTTTTTTTCACAGTTGCATCACAGTTGAATTTACCGCCTCCCAGAAGTCCCACCCTGATGGGGGGATGAAAAATATGTATAGAACTTACAAGTTCCAAACATCAGCGCCGGATATCCGATATGTGTCAAAATCAATATCCGATGCATCCCTGAAGGGTCCCGAAAAGGTCACGAAATTTCAATCTGAAAATCTTAGACACCTGTATTTGCTTCATATTCTTTCTAAACGCTGCCCTGGGAAAGTATGACGCGATAACCTTCTCTTTTGGGAAGTCGGAATGCCCAAAAGAAAAGGTTATTAATTCATACTCTACATTAGGGCGGAGTGAAAATCTTTGTTTTTTGTTTTTGTTAGCTCGACTACGGAAAATTTTCCATTTTTCCATACTAAGAATATTGTAAAATTATTTTATTTTCTCTCAACTCTTTAATCTGCCTTTGCCTTGCTGAAAAAATCAATATTTTAACTTTTCATGCCTAATCGGCTCATTAAAATGCCACAAACTTTGAACGCCATAAAGAATACTTTATTTACTTTTTAGCGATGGTAATTATTAATTACTAATTAACATTGCCAATGCTATTTATTTGTTGTTACTTTCGCTATCGTATTAGCAATTCTAATAAATAACAAGAAGTTCCGTCTAGAACTATACGAGCCTACTTTCCCGTATACACCGAATTCAAATTTATAACCTAGCTATCTGTCTCGCTGTCTTTCTGGTTTAGCTTTAGTTCTTAATTGCTTCAAATATACCTTTTTTAACGGTTAATAGATATTCATTCAATCATTCATTTATTAAGTCATTCATGTATTTATTCATTCATTATTTTGCTTATTCATTTAATCATTCATTAATTCAAAAATATTCTTGAAAATCCCGAACAAACAATTTCATAGGAAAATATGCTCGATAGTTCTGGATGAACTTTCTATCTGTACATGTTCTACGTCATAAGAGCTTTCCGATAAAGTTTGTTCCAAGCAAATCGGTCCGTTAGATCAGGATTTATATAGGATTGAAATTTCCCAATAGGCAATATGTTATTTTTTTTTTGAACTGTTCAAAAATGAACAAAAATTGTTCAAATCAATATTTCACGCCAAGAACTTCTTCCAGTGAGCTTGTTCATGGGAACTTGGATCTTGTACCCAGAGTTTACATAATTTGCTTCATTTTCACCCATAGGCGCTAATGTTAAAATTTTTTGAACTGTTCAAAATTGAACAAAAAATTTTCAAATCAAAAAGTAAAATATAGAAATGAGATGTCCTCGCCGAGATCTTTCGAATGCAAAAAGAATTTTTAAAATCGGACAATTCGTTCAAAAGTTATTAGGGGGGGACAGACCGACAGACAGACAGACAGAGAGACCGACAGACAGACAGACAGACAGACAGACATACAGACAGACCGACCGACACACTTTTTCAGCATCTCAAAACCCTACTTTCAAATTTTTTATTTTTCAATCTTTATTTAATTACTTAACTTATTTTTGACTTTTCTTGATTTCTAACGATATTTTCACGATACATTAAGCCTTCTTTCATGGTTTATTATTATTTTTTTTTACTTTTACGGGAAGTAGGCTAAAAAGACCAGTTTCCGGTCTCTATGAGAAGGTTCTTCGTTTAACCTTTTATCTATACCTAATTGGTTTACATTCTTATGAATTTTTAGCCTGATTCACTCGAATTTCAGCGTGTGTGTATGTGTGTGTCGTGTGGCTTCTTACATTATTATTATATTACAGTACGGAACTTCCAATTTGAAATAATCGGAATTGAACTACTTCCGATTTTTATTCAATCAGGCTCGAAGTATTTAAGTAGTTCTTATTTTGTTCAACACTAAATGGCAATAATAAGTAGTTTAATACAAATTTAGCATTTATTTTAACTTAAAAAAGCTCATTTTGTGTAATATATAGACGCAAATGGATCAAGGGATCTTTTACATACCGCATAATCATACGACATGGGCGCAGACGATTTTCTGCATCGTGGAAATCCACCGACACTGTAAACCACAGAATATCAATTATAAAACATGTAATTTTCAGTAAATAAAAAAACTAAAGTTACATTTAAATGATTATAAAGGCCTGACGCTTGATATTTATTTGTCGAGTAATTTATATCGTGGTTAGAAAATAACATTTACCATTCTTCGCGTAACCTTGAATTTTTCTGTAGTTATCAATAAATCTTCCAAATACTTATGTCGACAAATTATCAGGAATAATACTATCGATGCAATATCATCTAATTGCTAGGGGGGAACTGATAAGCATTAATATTACGAAACAACTAAGGGAAAGAGTTGCATCCTGAGTGAAAGGAGATAAGTGAGTCATTCCATTTTAGATCCGGCAGAGGGTGTCACATGACCCTTACAGATTTTTAAAAAAAAAATTACAGTAGTTACAACTAAGGGACATATAAAGTATCCCAAAAGGATTTTGCAAAAAAAAAAAAAAATATTTCTCTAGTTACAGACTTTTAAAATTTGGGGCAAAATTAAAAAAGTTTTTAACCGATTCGAATTATTTTTTTCTATACATAATGAAGGGATGGTATTTTATTCATACACTAATTTTAAAATCTAGTTGGCTTCATTGTTAAAGAAAAAAAAGTGTTTTGAAGTGAAAAATCATATTTTTACCGAATTTATGATTTTTTTTTCTTATGAAAAAAATTTATTTTTGACAAACGAGAGGTGGCAATCTAAAATGCTGTTACGTAAGATTTGTATCAAATTTTATTGAGTAAGCCTGAGATGCATATCCCCTCAGAATTTAAAGTTTGAAATTTTAAAATGTTCAAAAATTACGATTTTTGAAGTGTGATTACTGAAAAAAGCCATTTTTTTTAAATCAGAAAATCTGCTCATTTGTTGCCCTTAAAGTGCTTAATGAGGTGCTGCCAATTATATTGTATATTTTTGCCCCAGATATTTTATATGATTTTTCAAAAATGGCCTTTTGTGCTTTTCTCAAAAAAGCCAGAAATTCAAATTCGTTCTTATTTAATTACTTTAATATAAGATTTAATCAATATTTATTAAGAAATATATTATATTGTTACACAATTACTACAGGTAAATTGTACTTAACCTTCTTTGAACTTAAATAGCTCCTTGCACAAAGCGTTGCTACTCTGATTTAAAACATGTTATTCTGTTCAATCCAATTACCAGTTATAAACCCACACACTTTATAGCTCTGATATATATAGTTTAACCCTATTTGAAGTTATGTACTTGAAGCAAAATAAGTAGAAACAAGTTCTTTAATCATCTTCTACTCGTTATTACCAAAAAAATGCAAAGAATAGGAAGGTTCGGATGGTGTTATATTTCTTACCTTTAGCATTACTTTATATTGGTCTAGTTCCCCCCCCCCCCTCACATTCCCGATTCTTCTGGTTATTGAAATATTTTTTCTAGATGATATGTGTACAAATTATTCGATAGTGCTGTCCCTAAACCATCGGTGATACATTCGTAATTTGCCCCATTCAATAATTCTCATTCACACGTTCAATAAATTGTCCTATTTAGAAATCATGCATTGAGTTATATTTGTTTACTAGCGGTGCCGGCACGGCTATGCCCGTGTTAAAAAATGGAAAGACCAGTCGGTTCGGCATTGTGTACATAGCGGTAACTTTGTTATGTGTAAATGAAATATGTTATTTTATTAAAATGTATAGCATTCCACATAATAAAAAAATTTCTGAACACGGCAATCAACCAGCGATCCTACACATTTAAACATTTTTTTTTAACAAAATACACAATAAGAGATGACAAAAGAAGGAAAGAAACGAAACAAAACGAAAAAGAAAATATTTAAGAGAAAACGCACTTGTTTTGTTTAGTTCAAGTACATGCACAAAAAGGACGATTATAATCCATTAGAATAGCTTTAATTAATACATTTTAAGTTTTTATCTATTATTAATTGACAGTAAAATAGAACGACGAAATTTTGTAGTTTGCAGAAACTAACAGCAGCAAAAAAAGCTTTGAAAGCCGAAAAACCTTTCATCTGAACATAAATAGGCAAATAACATGTTTGCTTATTCACTGGAGAAAAAAAAATAAATATATAAAATTAATAATAGAATGGAATAACAAAAATCGCTATAAAGGGTAACATTTAAAAAAAAAAAACTCTGTGCCGTATTTTAATTGGTTTAAATAAAAAGAATAATCACATCCAAAAAAAAAAAAAGAAAAATTAAAAATCGGCTGCTCCTCAAAATGATAAAAACCGCAAGAAATAAATTTTAATTCGTTAAAGAGAAAAGGATCATAAGCCACTCGGCAAGGTAAGAATTCAAATAAAATTAAAGTTTATTACCGTGAAAAAATAATTTCGAACAACAGAGAAAAACGCTTATAACTTATTTTCTAGTTAATTTAGAGGCTTCAAATTTTAGCACGTATAGCAAAACCCTTTCTTGGAGTTTTTTATGCGCTTTTCAACGGTATCAAGCTTAAAAGGATGCGATAATTCTTTCCAATAGAAAACGACTATTTTGTGAATAGATACCGATTACCGATAGAAAACTAGAAAACGATTATATATTGGAATAAAAAGAACAAATTCGAAATCAAGTTTCAAACTTTAAATTCTGAGGGGATATGCATCTCAGGCTTACAATAAAATTTGATACAAAACTTCCATAACAGCACTTTAGATTGCCATCTCTGTTTTGTCAAAAATAAATTTCTTTCAAAAAAAAAATCATAAATTCGGTAAAAATCCGATTTTTTCACTTCAAAAACACTTTTTTTTCTTTATCAATGAAGCCAACTAGATTGTTAAAATTAGTGTTTAAATAAAATACCATCCCTTCATTATTTATAGAAAAAAAACTATTCGAATCGGTAAAAAACTTTTGAAACAGTGGCCATTTTAAAAGTGAGTGTTTTGCTGCTTTTTTGAAAACGGCCAACTTTGTCCCAAATTTTAAAATTCTGTAACTAGAGAAATATTTTTTTTTTTTCGCAAAATCCTTTTGGGATATTTTAATTGTCCCTTAGTTGTAACTACTGTAATATTTTCAAAAAAATCTGTGAGGGTCATGTGACAATTTTTTGACCTGCCTGCTTGATTTGAAATGGAATGATTAAAGTTTGATTTCTATACTAACTTTATTATTCTATTCTAACTTTATTTAAATGTCCGACAGAGAAGAATTTTTTACTTTTCTGTGGAGAAAAATTTAAAAAAAAACGTAAATCATGTTCGACAGCACATCAAAATTTTTATATAAATTACATAAGTTCTGATTTACTATACACAGCTGTATTAATTGATAGAAATGCATAACACCTGGCACAAAATTCAATTAATGCCTAATGGAGAAAACGCTCGTAAATCCCACGTAAAAAAGTTATTCTAAATCCGGTTTTACTATTTCTTTAATCAAAAATACAAAAAAATCAACATATTTCAAGTTTTATAATATTTTAAAGTTGACATTGACATCAACGTCAAAGAGAAGTCGTTCAAAAACTCAAGATCAAACAGATTTGGAGCTTTTATCTGTTTATAAATTTTTGCTTTTTATAACTAACTGTAAATAAGTCAAATACATTTCGTAAGTTTTCATTTTATCCAGTTTAGGACAGGTATTCTCTCCCCCCTCAGAGCGATTGCGCACCCCATGAAAAACTACGGAACCCATCAAAACCGGTATCTCCAAAATCTGCAAACCAGTAGACCCAAAAAAGGAGAATCTTAAACGCGTAATCCGTGCCAAAACGGAATGGGGAGATTTTGGGGGCTGATAAAAATGCAATAAAGTTTTAAGCTCCCGAAAGTACAAACAGCATAGAGAAATAGTACTAAGACAGAAATACATAATTATTAACAAGATAGAACTTACCTGCAGCTAACAGCACAAAGGGAACAGCAACAGCGAGCGTAAATATCGCTGTCAGCCTCATCTTGAATTTCTTCAGTCTCCAAAGTTCTCAGTTCTTCTCTTCTTTACAGTCTTCAAAACCGGAATGTTTTTAGTTCGGAAAAGGCCGCGCTTTTTAAAGGAGATTTAATATTTAATGAGGCCCGAACACAACTCAAGAAATTTCAATGAAGCTGCTGCAGCTGGGCATATTTTTAATTATTACATGTTTTCTTTAGCTTCATGTAGAAATCCTTAACTGTATCTTGGGCGTTAGTTTTAGCAACAATATGAAAGTTCTAGAAGTGAAAATTTTCTGTTTAAATAAAGTTAGTGCCAAGGAATCCATAACACGTATGAAGTGTGTGCTATTTTCCGAAAAAATATGTAGGCATAGGGAAATATACGATACCCAAGATATCAGAATCTGCTGCCCTTAGAAAACATTAACTTTATTTTAATGTATATGCAACGTGTTTACAGACTTTGAAATTGAAATTTTGTGACTTTTTCGGGATCGTTCGGTGATATATTACATATCCATTCTGCCGTATATCCGACATTCTGTGACACCTGTTTCAGGCATAAGTGCCAGATCCCGGCTTTAAACTTGTGAACTCTATGCATATTTTTAAACATCCCACAGCTTGCAAACACATAGTAAGTTTGTAATTTGCATATATTTTAAAAATGCTAATTAATTTTAAAAATCAAATTGTCCGATATTCGGATATGTCCAGATTGGGATCCAGATATATAAAAATCTAGTCGATACCGGATATCCGTTGCCTTTTATTGAATTAATCCCGCTGGATAGAAAATTTTCGTGACCGATTTTTGAATTCGTGACTTTCGTGACCTGTACACACCCAGACGTATCAACGGTTTCATGACTGAGAAAATTCGTAAAAAAAATTAAATGTTCGGTACAATGGTTTTCAGGGATAACAATTTTAAGTTCAGAATTTGATGTAATGTACGAGAACAACACATCGTGATGCAGCATGAAATATTGACCCAAGAAAACTTTATACCTACGAATTTCATCTCTTTGAAATTGTAAATTTAAATCTACGTTCTTTCCCTCAAAAAAAAAAAAAAATGTTCAGTTATTGCATAGCGCGACGCTATCTCAAATATTGCATTATTTACTAGCGGAGAAGAAAAGTAAACTGATGCCATACATGCCTAACATTTTCTCCTGAATAAACAAAAAGTTCCGTCTAGAACAATACGAAACTACTTTCTCTTATACACCATTTGAAATTTATAATCTTGCAAACTCTCTCTCTTCCTCATTTAACTTAATTTCTTAATTACTTTAAATATACCTCACTCATTCATTCTTTCATTCATTCAGTCATTCATTTATATATTTTTCAATTCATACACTCCTTTATTTATTTTATTATTGATTCACTCATTTATTCGTTTATTCATTCATTCATTTATTTTTCAATTCATACACTCATTTATTTATTTTATTATTGATTCACTCATTTATTCGTTTATTCATTCATTCATTTTTCAATTCATACACTCATTTGTTTATTTTATTATTTATTCACTGATTTATTCACTAATTTATTCGTTCATTCCTTCACTCATTCATTTAATCAATCTATTCATTCGAAAATGAACTTAAAAATGCCGATCAAAAAATTTCATTAGAAAATAGGCTCGTTCCGTTTCTGGTAAATTTTGTTACAAGCAAATCGGTCTGTTAGATCGTGATTTATTATAGGATTGAAAATTGAATAGGCACTGATGTTAATATTTTTTTTAACTGTTCAAGAAGTTGAAGAACTGTTTTTAACTGTTCCTTTACCCCGGGGCAAATATCGCCAAGCAGACTTTTTGGCAACAGCACACACAAAAAGTTACCAGCGGAGGTATTCCGTTTGGCGTTGGTTGCCTCATTATTGGTGACTTTATCTCCTTAGCAGAGATAAAGGAAAACGTACCTTTTCTTTTTTTTAACTGTTCAAAAATGAACTAAAATTGTTCAACTCAAAAAATATTTTCCTTCGAGAGCTTCTCTCAATAATCCTATTCATAAGAACTCGACTCGTATGCCCAGAGTTTGCATAACTTTCTTCATTTTGGTTCATAGGCCCTAATGTTAAGATTTTTGAACTGTTCAAAATTGAACAAAAAATTGTTTAAATCAAAAATTAAAATATGGAAATGAGATGTCCTCGCCGATATCTTTAGAATGCAATATAAAACCTTTCGAATTGGACAACTCGTTCAAATTTATTAGGTGGGACAGACATACAGACCGACAGTAGGTAGCAATTGGGGGTTCAACCCCAACAGGCGCAATGCGCAAGTGCAAGTGCAAGGGGGCGTGGTCAATCCGCCTGCCGAGTGGGGTTGAGTAGAAGGGTTTCCTCGTAATCTTTTACGAGGGTTTTTGAACGGAGTTGAGTTGTTTTACTTGTTACACTGAAGTTTCGGTTTTTTGGAGTGGCAACACCGATTTAGTTTTGGTTTTGATTAAATTTATATTTTAGGGTATGGCAATGGTTCTACCGTATGTTTTAGTTTCCATGACAACGTATTTTTACGAAGAGCCTCCTAGTGGCGAAAAACAATAATTATTATTTTTTGGACTTAGTCGTTTCCCGATGTTATTTTTAATTTCCAACTTGGATTTTTCACGAGTGGTAACATTAATTATTATTTTTTTTTTTAATTTCAAGAGTTGAAACGCTAATGCTACCATCTAATGAGAGAAATTATTTTTAGACATAGAATATTTTATTTAATTATATTTTCTCTCAGATATTCGGATTCATATACCCCAGACCTTAATGTTGTAAAACCCATTCGATCGGATCACGATTACTATGTTTTTTTCCTTGCGTTAGTATCAGACTTAACCGTTGTGTTCTAGCGAGAATTAATTGTTTCCATCAGAATTAAATTTCACAATTTTTAATTAACTCATAGCACTATTTTGATCTTAATGTATAAGTAGTAACTATCTCTCTTAATTTTGAACATATTTTATTTTTACACTTGTAATTTTTTCCCCCAAAATATTAAACCCAGGATTAATTGCGATCCAATCAAATAGCTTCTTGAGAAAGTTTATATTTAATGTGAACCAAACAAATCAATCCTCGAAATTTACAAAATTTAAGTCAAAGTTAATTATAGAAATGTTTAAGACTTAGAAAAAATTTTAATATCTTTTTTAATAAAGTATGAAAGACAGAATTAAATGTGAACTTATCAAACAGTTTCTTGAAAAAATGTGGACTTAATATGCACAAATCAAATAAATCCACACACTTTACTAAATTTTAGTCAATTAAAAGTTTTGTTGAAATATTTGGAACTTAGAAAATGACCATCAATAGGTTTATACATACTAATTTAACAATACTTTTACAAAAAGCGGCGATTTCTTCTATACTTAAACAGGTTTACATCCATTTTACTCTTTTCTAGCAATACAAATCAATGAATTTATATCAACTAAGACTATATTTACATTAGATAATCATCCTTTAATCCATATTATACCACTAGATTTTTTTTTATTTTTCAAAGTTTAAGAGTTTGCATGAAATAGTGGAAGTTAGAGTATGTTCAGCAACTTTATTTTACATAGAATGATAAGCGAATTTTTCATGCATTTCAATATTTATTTATTTTGTTTTTAATTAATATTTTTTTTACACATTTTAACGTTTCAAACGGATACAATCTCAGAAATTATTGTGATCATATACATCACGATTAAAGAAACTTTAAAAATAGTCAAGAGCATATTGCTAAATTTGTAACTGCGAAGCAATTCAACAACCTGATTGACGTACAATGCAATACATTTAACGAAAATTTCAGCTATGCAAAAGAGTTTTAAAACTTTGTCTTTAACATTTAACGAATTTTTCATTTTTTCAAAGAGTTATTTATTTTCAAAACTCTGTCTTTAACATATTTTTACGATTTACACAGAATAATACAACCGGGAAAAATATTTAACATAACTATTTACAACACGATTTTCACACACTGAAAAAGTTTATAACTTAAGCACGAAGAAACTTTAAAACTGTTCACACCGCAAATTTCATGCATTGAAAAAGTCTATTACTTACATTCAAACTTAGAATCTTTGAAACTAAGATCACATGAATACAATTTAACTTAAATACGATAATGCTTAAAATCATAGCTACAGAAAATAAAAAAGAAAGTTAGAAATATTATACTCAAAGACATAAAAAAAAACACACACAAGACATACCATCTGCAGAAACTACTATCATTAAAAATAATTAATAACATCAAGAGAATTTCTAGAACTTGGAAGAATGAATGCTAAAAAAGCCTCTTAGAAATAAAGGACAATTTCAACACATCCCCCACCGAGTTCCTACTATGCAAAGCAATCGTTGCATGTTTTCAGTTATCCTATACACGAACTCAAAAGCAACTATGCAAAATCTAGCAATACAATTAGTGAATGAACACAGAGAGAATGCACTTAAAATAATATTATTCACACATTGAAAATCGAAGAAGTTTTTCATGCAATATAGCTATATTTCAATTATTCAAACTTACATGAAACTAATTTTAACAGAATACAATCTTAGAAATACTTTAAAGTTGAAATACAAATTATATAAAGCATCATTTACTTACAGAGAAGGAAAATATATCTCTTCCTAGGGCAAACCGCAGCGTAGAAATGACTCTTCAGGCTCTTATCAGCTGATGAAGATAAGGCTCATCGGCCACTCCAATCGAAGAATGACACATGCAAACATGATGCTACCAGCTGAGTAACACTATCGATAAACCAATTTGACTTCGATTGAAGTTTAATATGAATGTAACAGTAAGTTTTAATTAAAAAATATTTCATACAAGCAAACATATACATACATATAAATTTAATAATTTTACGATGACCTATTTATTTAACTCACCATACTCAGACAGTTTTCCTTAAACACACATTTTTTCCTAGATATAACCCTTTAATTCATTAGTTCCGAGTGAAGAATTTCTTCCCTTTAGCATTATAATCAAGCCATACAATGCATTTAACAAACGTTTCATTTATTCAAAGACTTTCAAAACTTACTCTTAAACATTTAACGAAAGTTTCATCTATTCAAAGAGTTCTTTATTTTCAAAACTCAATGTTTAAGATATTTTTTTTACGACTCACACAGAACTTATAATTTATAAAGATTTTATGATATACAACCGAGAAAAATATTTAACAAAACTATTTAAAACACGAGTTTCATACATTGAAAAGGTTTATTAGCAAAGTTCGAATAAAACTTTAAGACTATTTACACTGCAAATTTCATGTTTTGAGAAAATCTATTACTAACATACAAACTTGGAATCTTTACTTTGTTCACACCTTTAATATTATATCAAGCATATAACACATTAAACGGACCTTTCATCTATTCAAACGCTTTCAAAACTTACTCTTTAACATTTAACGTATCTTTCATTTATTCAAAGAGTTATTTATTTTCAAAACTCAATCTTTAACACAATTTTTATAATTTGCACAGAGTTTATGATACACGACTGAGAAAAATATTTAACAAAACTATTTCCAACGCGTCTTTCACACATTGAAAAGATTTATTACCAAAGTTCGAAGAAAACTCTAAAGCTATTTACGCTGCAAATTTCATGTTTTGAAGAAAAAAAAAGTCGATTACTTACGTACAAACTTGAAATCTTTACTATGAAATTAAGATCACATGCAACATAATACAGAGCCCAACTTAAATACAGAATTGGTTAAAATCGTAACAACATAAAGTACAGAAAATTTAAAAAAAAGTTAGAAACGATATACTCAAAGACTTACTAACCGAAATAAAGAAACATGGTTTTCAACTACTACCATTGCAAAACTGAGATTCACCTATTAAAATAAACTATAAAAAATATAAAAGTACTGCATACAAACAATCAATATTTAGAACAATAATTTGAAAATTGTATCAAACTGTATAGTACACAGTACAAAAGCCTATAAAAATTATTAATTATAAAACTTTAATCACAAGTAAAACTTGAAATGAAAATGTAAAAAGTATTTAACATAGAAAAATAAAAGTGTTTTCTTCTTGCGAAGGGTTAAAACTTAACACGAAAATGGAAAAGTACTGTAAGAACAATGAATGAAAAAGACGAAACCAAAAAAATAGAATACAGAACTTATAAACAAAATGCATAATTAAGTGTACAAACATTACAGTAGTAAAACGGAAATGTAAAATGTTAACTGCAGATTGCAAAAGTACTAAGTACAACACGTCAAAAAAAAAAACTTAGATTATTTTAGTAAAATTAAATATTAAACCAAAGGGGTAAAACGTCATATAAACTTTAAAAAAATTTGAAACTTTGAAGAACCAAAACGCAAAAACTTAGAAACAGAAAAGCTTATAAACTTTGCACTTTAGAATTGTCTCACTTATTTACACACACATTCATTTACAAACTTTGAAACTTGACTTTAAAACATGAAAACCTCGAAACAGGAAAACTTGCATGGGATACTCAAATAAACAAATACATAAACAAATGCTTATTATTTGTAGAAACTTAAGCGAGACTCTACTTTAAAAATTTTTAAAACATGCAAATACATATACACACATGCAATATATGGGCTTTTACCTAGAGAAAACATCTCTATGACACCTGGAGATCTCATTCAAAGCTTCGGCATTTGGGGTTTTTTTTAATAACCCAGGTGCCAGCCCCTTCCCCAAACTCCACTCTGAAATCATCGATCTCCAACATTTAAATGACAAAGAAATTATTTTAAATGTAATAATGATCTTAAATTACTCACACTTCTGATATTTTTGAATAAAGAAACCACTAGAAAGTCGACTAAAGTCAATGATCATTTTTCAAGAGCAAATTAATTTACGTAAGTTAAATACCAAATTATCATTTACGAACATTCTATTTTCTATGGTAACATTTCTTAATTTTATTAATATTAGATAATTTTTATTTGGCGGCTAATAAAAATGAGGGGTTTCCGTATGTATTTTGTGTTTTAAGTGAACATTTAAAACTCAAAATACATATGGAAACCCCTCATTTTCATTGACTTCCCCAAAACCTAATTCTGCATTTTCATTGGTTGATGCTCTTCTTTGGATTAATCCTGTCTTTGTGCATATACATTTGCGATGATTACCTTAAAGGGTCATTTGTGGATCTGACTTTGTCGTGTTCACATCGAGTGGATTTCTGAGTCTGTGCAGTATTTTAGTGAATTGTTGAGCATCATTTGCATTTCTGATGAAAAATTGAAGTGAACATTCGAGTATGATGAGTAGTGATGCTGCAGTGAAAGATAGTGTCCCATCATATGTAAGTTCTGATTTAAAAGGATATTGTATTGATTTCCTTTTAATGATTTTGTAACGAGGTTGAAGTCCTTTAGAAAATGATATATTAATGAGAAAATTTATAGATGTTTAATTTTATTTAACGTTATCAAGATGTTTTTTTTTTATATTTCATAGATTTGTGTGTGTATGTGTGTTTCATTTTGTAGGTAAATATTTTAATATATTTAAATTACTATGCAATTGTAACTTCATAGATGTGATATTTAAAGAAAAAAATGATTAAATTTTTTAAAAATTATTCTTAAAGTTTTTTTTTTTTTTTTTCGCAATTTCTTTCCTAGGTTTGTGCTACATGTATGAAGTCATTTAGTACAAATACAAACATGATACAACATAATAAAACACATTCTGGAGTGAAAGCGTTCAGTTGCTCAAAGTGTAATGCTTCCTTCCTGCGGAGCTCTACACTAAGAAGACATTTGAAGACGCATTCTTCATTTAAGTGTGAGAACTGTGGTATATCATTAGATGGACGAAAGCAGTTGAATCGACACCTCAAGAGTCATGAGTCTGCGTTTATTTGTAAAGAATGTGGGAAATCCTTCAAATGGAATTCTACCATGAATCGTCATTTGAAGATGCATAATTCCACAATGTATGAATGTTCTGAATGCCATAAAAAGTTTAAGAGGGAGGATATTATGAAGAGACACATGAACATTCATGGCAGAAGCTATTCATGCGGGGAGTGCGAAAATGTTTTTACACAGAAATCTAACCTACTGCAACACATTCGTGTCAATCATAGTTCCTTAAAAGCAAAGGCTGTTAATATGAAACCTGTTCCTAAAAGAGAGAGACCGAATAGTCTAACTGCATTAGGGGTTTTTGCTACAGATTTCGTAACTCCAAGTCCTGAAAATTCGAAGGACTTTAAAATGTGCTTTCAAGAATTAAGGCCGCAAGTTCATGAATTGTTGGTCGATGAAATGGATGAGAAAAGAGCTATTGAGTGGCGTATAGTAATGAAAGCCGAGATGACGCGTCATGTAGGAAATTATAATGATGATAATGATGAAGATGAAGAGCATATCATATCTTATTTCGGAAGTACAATGCAAATTGAACTTATCAAAGAAAGTATATCCGATCACTTGAATGATAGCATCTCTCAAGTTGAAAATGCTTTGGAAGAGTTTATACAACTTGGTTCTGGTTGGGTACTTGATCGCATTATTAGTGTAGAAGTTCTAACTGCAAAATATGCACCTTTAGCCGCCAAATAAAAATTATCTAATATTAATAAAATTAAGAAATGTTACCATAGAAAATAGAATGTTCGTAAATGATAATTTGGTATTTAACTTACGTAAATTAATTTGCTCTTGAAAAATGATCGATGACTTTAGTCGACTCCGTAGTGGTTTCTTTATTCAAAAATATCAAAAGTGTGAGTAATTTAAGATCATTATTACATTTAAAATAATTTCTTTGTCATTTAAATGTTGGAGATCGATGATTTCAGAGTGGAGTTTGGGGAAGGGGCTGGCACCTGGGTTATTAAAAAAACCCCAAATGCCGAAGCTTTGAATGAGATCTCCAGGTGTCATAGAGATGTTTTCTCTAGGTAAAAGCCCATATATTGCATGTGTGTATATGTATTTGCATGTTTTAAAAATTTTTAAAGTAGAGTCTCGCTTAAGTTTCTACAAATAATAAGCATTTGTTTATGTATTTGTTTATTTGAGTATCCCATGCAAGTTTTCCTGTTTCGAGGTTTTCATGTTTTAAAGTCAAGTTTCAAAGTTTGTAAATGAATGTGTGTGTAAATAAGTGAGACAATTCTAAAGTGCAAAGTTTATAAGCTTTTCTGTTTCTAAGTTTTTGCGTTTTGGTTCTTCAAAGTTTCAAATTTTTTTTAAAGTTTATATGACGTTTTACCCCTTTGGTTTAATATTTAATTTTACTAAAATAATCTAAGTTTTTTTTTTTGACGTGTTGTACTTAGTACTTTTGCAATCTGCAGTTAACATTTTACATTTCCGTTTTACTACTGTAATGTTTGTACACTTAATTATGCATTTTGTTTATAAGTTCTGTATTCTATTTTTTTGGTTTCGTCTTTTTCATTCATTGTTCTTACAGTACTTTTCCATTTTCGTGTTAAGTTTTAACCCTTCGCAAGAAGAAAACACTTTTATTTTTCTATGTTAAGTACTTTTTACATTTTCATTTCAAGTTTTACTTGTGATTAAAGTTTTATAATTAATAATTTTTATAGGATTTTGTACTGTGTACTATACAGTTTGATACAATTTTCAAATTATTGTTCTAAATATTGATTGTTTGTATGCAGTACTTTTATATTTTTTATAGTTTATTTTAATAGGAGAATCTCAGTTTTGCAATGGTAGTAATTGAAAACCATGTTTCTTTATTTCGGTTAGTAAGTCTTTGAGTATATCGTTTCTAACTTTTTTTTAAATTTTCTGTACTTTATGTTGTTACGATTTTAACCAATTCTGTATTTAAGTTGGGCTCTGTATTATGTTGCATGTGATCTTAATTTCATAGTAAAGATTTCAAGTTTGTACGTAAGTAATCGACTTTTTTTTTTTTTTTCAAAACATCAAATTTGCAGCGTAAATAGCTTTAGAGTTTTCTTCGAACTTTGGTAATAAATCTTTTCAATGTGTGAAAGACGCGTTGGAAATAGTTTTGTTATATATTTTTCTCACTCGTGTATCATAAACACTGTGTAAATTATAAAAATTGTGTTAAAGATTGAGTTTTGAAAATAAATAACTCTTTGAATAAATGAAAGATACGTTAAATGTTAAAGAGTAAGTTTTGAAAGCGTTTGAGTAGATGAAAGGTCCGTTTAATGTGTTATATGCTTGAATATATTAAAGGTGTGAACAAAGTAAAGATTCCAAGTTTGTATGTTAGTAATAGATTTTCTCAAAACATGAAATTTGCAGTGTAAATAGTCTTAAAGTTTTATTCGAACTTTGCTAATAAACCTTTTCAATGTATGAAACTCGTGTTTTAAATAGTTTTGTTAAATATTTTTCTCGGTTGTATATCATAAAATCGTTATAAATTATAAGTTCTGTGTGAGTCGTAAAAAAAATATGTTAAAGATTGAGTTTTGAAAATAAATAACTCTTTGAATAGATGAAACTTTCGTTAAATGTTTAAGAGTAAGTTTTGAAAGTCTTTGAATAAATGAAACGTTTGTTAAATGCATTGTATGGCTTGATTATAATGCTAAAGGTAAGAAATTCTTCACTCGGAACTAATGAATTAAAGGGTTATATCTAGGAAAAAATGTGTGTTTAAGGAAAACTGTCTGAGTATGGTGAGTTAAATACATAGGTCATCGTAAAATTATTAAATTTATATGTATGTATATGTTTGCTTGTATGAAATATTTTTTAATTAAAACTTACTGTTACATTCATATTAAACTTCAATCGAAGTCAAATTGGTTTATCGATAGTGTTACTCAGCTGGTAGCATCATGTTTGCATGTGTCATTCTTCGATTGGAGTGGCCGATGAGCCTTATCTTCATCAGCTGATAAGAGCCTCAAGAGTCATTTCTACGCTGCGGTTTGCCCTAGGAAGAGATATATTTTCCTTCTCTGTAAGTAAATGATGTTTTATATAATTTGTATTTCAACTTTAAAGTATTTCTAAGATTGTACTCTGTTAAAATTAGTTTCATGTAAGTTTGAATAATTGAAATATAGCTATATTGCATGAAAAACTTCTTCGATTTTCAATGTGTGAATGATATTATTTTAAGTGCATTCTCTCTGTGTTCATTCACTAATTGTATTGCTAGATTTTGCATAGTTGCTTTTGAGTTCGTGTATAGGATAACTGAAAATATGCAACGATTGCTTTGCATAGTAGGAACTCGGTGGGGGATGTGTTGAAATTGTCCTTTATTTCTAAGAGGCTTTTTTAGCATTCATTCTTCCAAGTTCTAGAAATTCTCTTGATGTTATTAATTATTTTTAATGATAGTAGTTTCTGCAGATGGTATGTCTTGTGTGTGTGTTTTTTTTATGTCTTTGAGTATAATATTTCTAACTTTCTTTTTTATTTTCTGTAGCTATGATTTTAAGCATTATCGTATTTAAGTTAAATTGTATTCATGTGATCTTAGTTTCAAAGATTCTAAGTTTGTATGTAAGTAATAGACTTTTTCAATGCATGAAATTTGCGGTGTGAACAGTTTTAAAGTTTCTTCGTGCTTAAGTTATAAACTTTTTCAGTGTGCGAAAATCGTGTTGTAAATAGTTATGTTAAATATTTTTCCCCGTTGTATTATTCTGTGTAAATCGTAAAAATATGTTAAAGACAGAGTTTTGAAAATAAATAACTCTTTGAAAAAATGAAAAATTCGTTAAATGTTAAAGACAAAGTTTTAAAACTCTTTTGCATAGCTGAAATTTTCGTTAAATGTATTGCATTGTAAGTCAATCAGGTTGTTGAATTGCTTCGCAGTTACAAATTTAGCAATATGCTCTTGACTATTTTTAAAGTTTCTTTAATCGTGATGTATATGATCACAATAATTTCTGAGATTGTATCCGTTTGAAACGTTAAAATGTGTAAAAAAAATATTAATTAAAAACAAAATAAATAAATATTGAAATGAGTGAAAAATTCGCTTATCATTCTATGTAAAATAAAGTTGCTGAACATACTCTAACTTTAACTATTTCATGCAAACTCTTAAACTTTGAAAAATAAAAAAAAATCGAGTGGTATAATATGGATTAAAGGATGATTATCTAATGTAAATATAGTCTTAGTTGATATAAATTCATTGATTTGTATTGCTAGAAAAGAGTAAAATGGATGTAAACCTGTTTAAGTATAGAAGAAATCGCCGCTTTTTGTAAAAGTATTGTTAAATTAGTATGTATAAACCTATTGATGGTCATTTTCTAAGTTCCAAATATTTCAACAAAACTTTTAATTGACTAAAATTTAGTAAAGTGTGTGGATTTATTTGATTTGTGCATATTAAGTCCACATTTTTTCAAGAAACTGTTTGATAAGTTCACATTTAATTCTGTCTTTCATACTTTATTAAAAAAGATATTAAAATTTTTTCTAAGTCTTAAACATTTCTATAATTAACTTTGACTTAAATTTTGTAAATTTCGAGGATTGATTTATTTGGTTCACATTAAATATAAACTTTCTCAAGAAGCTATTTGATTGGATCGCAATTAATCCTGGGTTTAATATTTTGGGGGAAAAAATTACAAGTGTAAAAATAAAATATGTTCAAAATTAAGAGAGATAGTTACTACTTATACATTAAGATTAAAATAGTGCTATGAGTTGATTAAAAATTGTGAAATTTAATTCTGATGGAAACAATTAATTCTCGCTAGAACACAACGGTTAAGTCTGATACTAACGCAAGGAAAAAAACATAGTAATCGTGATCCGATCGAATGGATTTTACAACATTAAGGTCTGGGGTATATGAATCCGAATATCTGAGAGAAAATATAATTAAATAAAATATTCTATGTCTAAAAATAATTTCTCTCATTAGATAGTAGCATTAGCGTTTCAACTCTTGAAATTAAAAAAAAAATAAATTAATGTTACCACTTGTGAAAAATCCAAGTTGGAAATTAAAAATAACATCGGGAAACGACTAAGTCCAAAAAATAATAATTATTGTTTTTCGCCACTAGGAGGCTCTTCGTAAAAATACGTTGTCATGGAAACCACAACATACGGTAGAACCATTGCCATACCCTAAAATATAAATTTAATCAAAACCAAAACTAAATCGGTGTTGCCACTTTGAAAAAACGAAACTTCAGTGTAACAAGTAAAACAACTCAACTCCGTTCAAAAACCCTCGTAAAAGATTACGAGGAAACCCTACTACTCAACCCCACTCGGCAGGCGGATTGACCACGCCCCCTTGCACTTGCACGTTGCGCATTGCGCCTGTTGGGGTTGAACCCCCAATTGCTACCTACTACCGACTGACACACTTTTTGCCCGTCTCAAAACCCTACTTTTAATTTTTTTATTTTTCAATCTATATTTAATTACTTAACTTATTTATGACTTTTCTTGATTTCTAACGATAGTTTCACGATACATTAACCCTTCTTTCAGGCTTTATTAATTTTTTTTTTCTTTTACGGGAAAGTAGGTTAATAAGGATACATCACACTTAAAACTCCAATTGTAAAAAGTACACTTGTTTAACTGCAATAAAAATAAGCAAGGTTAAAAAATTTCCATTCATTCCAAGAATTTTCAAAGTATGGAACATATCAACTTTCAAAAAATATCACATTGATGAACGTAATTTTTGATTAAACATAAGCCATTATTGAGTTCAGTTCATTTTTAAAAAATATCAGCATGCATGGAAGTTAGAACCACTCAAAGAACTTAAATTATTTGCTATATTTATTTCTACATATTTTATTAAAATAAGCATTAAACAAGCAGTTCCGTCTAGAACTATATGAGCTTTCTTTCCCCTAAACCACCCATCTTTAAATTTATGATCTAGCTGTATCTCTCTCTTTCTTGTTTACCTTAAGTACTTTATTACCGCAAATATACCTTATTTCAACGATTAATACATATTCATATACTCACTCATTCATTCATTCATTGCATTCACTCATATATATATACCGTAATATATAAACCGCTTTTTTGTCTTCAGCCGCTGTACATTGCTATCTAATAAACCCAAAACGTGTTTTTTTTCTGTTTCTTTCAATGCAGGTAAATGATATTCGACAAATGCCTTTAGTAGATTAGTTTAATTTATTACAAATCTACCTTTATATGTTTTTCTTCAAGATTGTTTACTCGGTGCCGAGTAATTAAGCATAAATTGCTACCATACTGGCGCAAGAATTGTGTTTTTACAAAACGCATCTACCTACAATGTTTTTGAGCAATTTTCGTGCAGTGATTCTGGTTCAACTTCCTTACAGTCAGTCTCTCTCTTTTTATATATGAACATATTTTTTCAACTTGCATTTAAGTAAGTTAACCCATTAAACGCCGCTACATGTTCCAACAATTTTTTTTAATAAGTAATTGTTTTTTTGTAATGTACAGTATCTATACCTATTTCGTTTGAATTTGTAAAAAATAAAAATAAATAACTAAAAGTTATAGCATGTTCCCAAAATGGGAACATTGGCGCCTAATGGGGTTATAAGATTCCAAATGCATTTTGTATTAGACATTTGAATTTCTGAAGTTTACTGCATAATAGTAGCTGCTTTTACGATTTTAATTAACAAAATCTAACTTACCAGTTCGTAATGTTTTTTAATTGTTACATCCTTTTTTTATAAACTATTATTTTGAATGAAAGAGAGCTGTACAGTTCTTACGAAGCATTACGCTACATTTTATCCCAAGAAGGTGAGTGTTTTTTAGACGAACTTTGCACCTTGCTCGTCTTCCTGCATTTTACAGGAAATGATTAACCCTGTCAAAGCATACATCTTGGGATATAGATCCAGAACGACGGGACGAAAATGATCCTTATGTTTTGGCTCATTATCTCTTTTCATCAATGTAGTCGTAACTTCTCGCAGAAATTCCAACATAGAGACCTTTCCCTCACATTCTCTATGCAGTCTCCAGGCAGCTACAATTGCCATGCTTCATGTATTGGTGAAAAAAAATGGCCACCATCATTTCTTGCCCTTGATTTTCGAAAAATCGATCAAGCAGATCGACCCCTCCCATATATTTCTTGTAGGCAGCAACAACATGAGGCTGCGCTATATCAATTTTTTGGTTTCTGTTGTACTCCACTTTTTTGTTGCACCTATCTGTTCAACTGGTTCAATATTGGAAGCTAAACAAACAATCTGGTTGTCTTTCCACTTTACAATGCTGATCGACTTTGCAGTAATCGAATCAAATGTCGGTCTTTTATCTTGATGTCCTTATAATTTCTTACAGGGCAATTTTGTAGCCTATTTTCACGCATTGCTTCTGTGATGATACACATAACTAACCTTGAGACAGTTAGTCACCGGAAGTTGCACATGTTCTATTTTGCAGGTGTAGCGCCGAATGTATGCTGAGATCTGACTCGCTTCGAAAACTAACGAAGGCGCCAATGTTCCCAAAATGGGACAAAGCTATTCGTTCGTCAATTGCGAATCTTTTTTCTTAAATTTTCGCTTTGGATCAGTGATATTTTATAAAATAGACAGTTATAATCTAAACGAAGGTGCAAAATTAATTTTCATTATTATATTATTAGGAAAAATATGCATGTGTATTGAATGTGTTCAAAAAGATAAATTTCGAGTTTTTAACATTTTTATGAAAAATATTAATTACTAAGCGAGCTTTTTAAAAAAAATTACAGAAGCTGTCACAAACATAGAGGCTTGAAGAAAAGTTAACAGTATAATGATATTTGGAATGAGTATTTTGAAAAAAAATCGGAAGTTAATGTTCCCAAAATGGGAACATTGGCGGAGGGGATTGTAACAGGCGTTTGTAGTGATGTGTTCAATTACATGTCTTCTTTTGTACAAACACCCGTTTACTTTTTCTATTCTTCTTCATGTCTTTTCTCCTAAATTAGGGCGGAATTCCGCACAGGTCGACTAGTACAAAATGGCGTCATTCTAGCTTAAAGGGGAATCGTCACCTTTCAAGTTGCAAAAATTGCTGAAAATATCGAGTACTCAGTTTTTTTTTTTTTTTTTTTGCTTAAACTGTGAATTGACTCTCCTAGTATAACTGAGCAAAGTTTTTAAGCGATACGATCACTGTAAACGTAATTAAGTAAGTACGAATGTTTTTGGTGGTTTTGTATTCTTTAGCTGCGGTTTCTCAGTTTGGGTTTTTTCCACAGAATAGTCATGATTAAAGTGGTACAATAGATATATATATATTTATAAACATTTGTGTGTGTATGTGTTCAATATGCTGTGCTAAAAAAATAAAGGAAAAGGTAAAAAGAATTGAACCCAAGTAGCATTTTATCTTGGCCCAATATTGTAACTTGATTGGAAAATGAATGGGATAAGACTGGCAAACAATATTGGCTGTAGCTTGGAGGGGATACATTTTAACAATAATGGCCAATATTGCTACTTCAATCTTGAACCAATATTTCGTCCCAGCCTTACGCCAATATTGGCTTTACGCTGGCGAACAAGTTTCATTGTTTCTAATTGCTTAAAAATATAAAAATTGTTATTGTTATTCCTGAATTTAGCTAGAAAAAAAAGTGTAAATGCAAAAATTCATGGCGCCATCTATGAGTCGTCGGACTAACCATTCCTAGTGTATGACTGAGTGAGTCAGGAACTGGGTTCGAACTGACGCCCTCTCGTATCACAATCTAACGCTCTAACCGCTGCGCCACATCTGTTGCCAGCGGAAGTTATACTATATGTTATCTATTTACGGAGGTGGATTATCTTCTATTAGTTGCATTAGGGAGCAATAAAGGTGTATAAAAAGCTATGATAGTTGTTGAAAATGAAGTAGTTTTTAATATTCAGCAACATTCAACAAAGATCTATCGGCTGAACATCACAGAGCAACATTCGTCCAATATTGGTTTACCAGAATGTAGCCAATTTTGCACCAATATTGCTTTCCATTATGAGAGCAATACTGTTGGAGCAGTATTAAACCAATATTGGACCAATCTTGCCTTCCATTATGAGAGCAATATTGTTGGAGCAGTATTAAACCAATATTGGACCAATCTTGGTTTCCTGGCTATATGCAATATTGCGCATGCAGCATTTAGCCAATATTGGCTAAACATTGGGAAAATCGCTCCAATATTGCCCAAGATAAAGCCAGCACAAACAATCTTGCGCCAATATTAAGCCAACATTCAATGCTGCTTGGGAAGTAACCCTTTTTTTCTCAAAAGCTAACTTGAGGGCAAAACCCATCCGTTAAGTTTTAAATCATACGAGGACAAGTATTTGTTTTGTTTTTTTTTGGGGGGGGGGGAATATAAATTAACCAGAAAGAAGAAAATTTAATATCGTCATATTTATTTTTTTTAAATTTAATTTTAACATTTTCTATTGGTTAAATTTTGGTTTTTCTTGTGCAAATAATTTTGTTGAACAACAACGCTTCATAATATACGCATGAAATAAGTTTAAAAAAATATATGACGAACACTTAATACGAAAACGCTGCTATATCTCTTACCAACTAGTCTTTGTTAATCCTTTAATGCCTAACATAAATTAAAAAGAAATTGTGTTCAAAGGGAAAAATAATAAAACAAAATAACTGCACATTTGAAAAATAATTTAAAAGAAATAAAAAAACTAGACGTCTCAAAAATAAGAGGGTACAATTTTTTTGAGCACTGCATTTAATATAAACTACAACTACCAACGATACACAGTAACACGGTTAAATGCTAGTAATTCCTTTCAAATACATTTTTTAGTATAGAAATGTAAAAACTAGCCGTTCACAACGGTCAACTTAAACATTTTTGACACGTTTTCTCCTTTTATTTATTTTTCTTTCTTTAGTGTGCGCACCTCAACCGAGTAAGGTTGATTGTGGTTCCATTTTTCCTTCAGCCCTAGAGCTGAGAATGTGGAATAGTCTCAGAAACATTCCATAAAATTCAGTTTTCAAATAAATATATCACCTATGCTAAATTTTAGAAATCAAGCAAAAGTTTGTAAAAAAGGTGAGCACATAAAAACAAGCGATACAACAGAATTTAAGTATTAATTTTAAAACATTTATAAACGTTCATTTCAAAAACGCTTTATAAATAGGTTCATTATGGAATTAAATATTATTTTTTACACACCTCACAGGTTTATATATATATATATATATATATATATTTATGAATTAAAATTTTTGTTCAATGTGTATTAAGAACACTTATTCACTTCAAACAGTTCTCACCGGTTCTTAACATAAGCTTGCTACAGCATGATGTGCTATTTAAGTACATTAAATATGGAACGGAAAGTGTATCTTGCACAATAGACTACTGGAGATACATAGAAAGACCTTTGTTTTCTTTTGAATTGATCAGTGGTGACTGGAGGTTTTTAAGTGATCGGAGGTGATTGCAGACATTGCAAGCGTGTTTTCTTTTCACAGATGAGTGGTAGTTGCAGGTTTGGAGTGGTGATTGGAGACTTTGGAAGCTCCGTGTTTTCTTTTCTCAGATAATTGGGTAAGGATGATTAGTTGGTAATGCTAATAAAGTAAGAACTCTTCTTAAAATTTAACTCTGAAGTTTAATTCCGGAATTAGGAGCACGAATAATTGCTATTGCTAGCGTTTCATTTTCTAGTTTACAAAATAATGTGGAAATCAAGTTCTCGTGCATTTTAGTCAAAGCCTAACTAGTATTTGTACGCATTATTGCTTTACTATGAACTACGCCACGCCTTTGCATGACGGGGTAGGCAATTCATATGAAACTAAGATAATGCAAAGTTTTAATTGTTTTTTAAAGACTTCTTGGTCCATTGGTGCAGTTGCGGATTGATTATAAACCACGCAGCATTGTAAACCTTCATCTTGAACACAACTAGTGCTTGAAATTCCTTGGAGAGTTTTTGTGTATCAAGGTAATCAAGAAAGATGTAAAAAACAGCAACAGAACAGAGCTACGGCTATACAGAACTTTTTTCCCTTCTAAGTACTGTAATTAGAACTTAAAATACTCATTGCTTTTTCTAACGTGAATAAAAATAAGAAAACAAGATGTAAAAAAAAACATAGGTAAAGGATTTAATGCCATTTATTTACCAGAAAAAAATGAAATTACAAAAGAAAAATAAGGTTACACAAAATATATTTAGGTGAAGTATTTTTAACTATGTGCTGTCATTTAATATATTCATTTTGGAAGCTCCACGTCTTCGTGGGATACGAAAGTCGAAGGATCAGGTTTGCATTAATGACATTCTTTCTTTTTTCAAGTAATAAGTTGCACCCGGGAGTTTTCGAGACTTTCCGCAATTCTGAGGTGTTCCTTCAGAAGATTTCTATTTTCTAAATTATCATCAGATTGTAATATAATTGGATTTTCTAGCAACTGGCATACGCAAAATTTATCCTCTTTCATTATTTTCCTTTTTCCGCAACTGGAAAAAAAATACTCGTTTTAATTGATAAATACTGAGGCATTTAAAAATTTTAATTTAAGTTAAAAACCAACATAACTTAAAACAGCGATTGAATATTAAGTTACTCGGTTAAGCTTAATACGTATGGGTTTTTTAATGTTATTCTGCATTCAAATTTTTAGGAAATTTATTAGATTTTCGATAATTCGAATTTTTGATAACTCGAAAATTTTATTTCTTCCCTTCAATTTCGAGTTATCGTGAGTTGACTGTATATATATATATATATATATATGTGTGTGTGTGTGTGTGTGTATTACTTTTTCTCGCAACATTCTCGAAACAGTTGCTTTTCTGGTAATACTTTTCAAGCGTATTTTGATCAAATAAATGCATATATTGTGTGTATGAACTTAATTTGACGGCTCCGCTAGTTATTTTTTACATGGTTTTATTTAACTTGACTTGTGGCGGAATTTTGTAAGGCGGTTTCCGACAACTATTACTGCATAAATTATCTTCAAATTTTGCACACAAGCTTATCTTCGATGACAATAATCCATCCATTTTATAATTTATTATAACGTTAATTAGGAAAAAATATTAATAATTTTTAATAATTATCAGCATTTTTTTTTGCCGTTTGGCAACAATAGTTTAGTTTGGATAATGCAACGATGTTTTGAATTTAAATAAAACCATATAACTTAAAACATTTTTGGCGATTTAATATTTATTGTGATATATCAACATGGGATAGACCGTAGAGTGAATGCGTTTTTACGATCGCATGGGCCATTCTGCGGCGGGAATACTTAATTTTAGTAAAATCTATGACACGCGTATTTTTTCCGGGAGGTGGGGAGACTTACGCTCTTAGCATCCTCTGCTTACTTAGAATACATCCTTTGCGTACAAGGATGGTGTTTATCATGGACGATAGGTGTTTATCATGGACAAGGCAGCGGGAGGAATATTTTATGCTTAGGTATAGCTAGTAAAATCTTGCAGAGCACTTACAAATTTTTTCAAGAAACTTCGGTGGAAAAAACTGTTGCGATTAAAAAAGAGACATTCATGTCCACATGTATCAAATATGACATAGGATTTGAATTTTTCAATCACTAGTAAAACAAAAAGCAATGAAAAAAAAATGGTTTAAGAAATCCCAAATTGTGAGATGGTCAGCGTTTTCGTTAGTAATGATTAATGAATCATTACTTATTTTAAAATTATTTCTACATTTTTCTTTCATTTTGAAATACATTTGTCACATGAAGAGCATTTGTCCATGGAATGTCCCTTCGTTATCTTGCGGTACGGAATGTCCTAAATTATGAATCACAGTTCAATGATATACACAATGCAACTAATAAAATAACTAAATAAAAATAAGATTTTTACGTCTGTCCTGGACATCCGCTTTTCTTACAGCTCCTGAAATGGATGAAAAAAAAAACAGATGTAACATAAAAACAAACACTTAAAAAAAACGTAAGAAAATAATAAACGAATACTTAACCATTCATCTTTTTTTTTAATTAATGCAACAAGTGGTTTAATTTATATACTGGTTACTATTATACTGGTGGGTTAATTTACAGGTTATGTTTGATAGTGGTGGGTTTTAGGTACCCCCGGGAAGAAATTTGCATTTATCTCATTTGATTATTTTTAATTTTTTTATTTAATTTATTTATTTGTTTTTATCTATTTATTTGATGGCACAAATATATTTTAACACTATTGTGGAAAACATATGAAACTACAAAAGGATTAAGGGAGCAGAAGCAACACATTGCGCGTTTATGTCGCTCACTTCGAACACATATATTTTTACGGCATATACTCTCATACCTGCCCACTTTTATGAAGTTTTCGTAATTTTTACAAAAATCGGTCAGATTTTACGGTTTTACGCTTGTATTACATTTTGCACAAATTTTCCTTTTTTTACAACCAATTTTTGATTTTACGATTTTTACTAAAAATTTTCTGTGGTTTTTATTGAAATTTTAGCAATTTTTTACTCAATTATATCGATTAAAAATTTCAGCGATCATTTTTCAATTTCTGATGACTGTAATTTTTGGACTTGAGTAGTCATGGACATGGCCAAATTCTTTCGAATTGAAACATGTGTCCCTAGTAATAAAAAAACATTTAAAACTCAAAAACAATTGTTCACGTAACGAAAGCACAAATGAGCATTAAGAAGCAGACATATGTTTCGGGACTGCTTGGAATCCCTTTTTCAATGCAGTAGTGGAGCTTCTAAATGCAAAAATATCCAAATGAAGCACGTGAACAATTGTTTTTCAGTTTTACTAGTGCAAAGTTCATTTATTTTATTTTATACTAGCTGACCTGCCCGGCTTTGCGCGGGATAATATTTCATCATTCGCAGGTTAAGTGACGCATGTCCAAAATCCTGTTGTAAAGATATAAAGAAAATTTTTCTTAAAAAACCTAAAAGTAGGAGATGGGCAACAGGCCTTAAAAACCTTATTTAAACAGTAAAAATCATTAAGAAACACGATTGTATTAAAACAAACAGCATAGAAAAATTCCTTTTAGAATAAGAAGAATAGTCCATAAAAATCCACATTAAAATGCCAACAACAGTTCATAAAATTGCCATTAGAGTAATTGCAACAGTAACTAAAATGCGCACGTGCAGCGAGATAATTGTGCCAAAAGGATATCAAGAGTCCATAAAAATCGTAATTACAATATTTACCACAGTACATCTAAAAATTCCCATCAGAATAAGAGCTGTATTCTGTTTTAAAATGCCCATCAGATGAAGAACAACTGTCCCTGAATATTTCTGCTACAATAAGGAAAAAAATCCTTAAATCATCCTATTTCAATAAAGACAACTATTCCTAAACATCCCTAATAGAATAAGGACATTAGTATCAAAAAATATCCAATAGAATAAAGAAGTCAGTGACTAAAAATACCCAATAGAATACTGACCTTCCAAAGCTACTGCTATGAAAATTACCAACAAAACAAGGGCAGTTCCTATAAACCCCGCTTGCAAAATTGTCAAAGGATTTCCTGAAAATTCAATTAAATAGCACTTTCATAAAATTCGGATAAAAACGAAAGAAAGGAAAGCATTATTTCCAAAGGCAAATGCGCATTTAAATTAGAAAATGTTTAGTGCTGAACCAATCCTGACGTGTGAAATTTAAGTTGATAGAAAGAAAACAGTAAATTCTGTCCAAATAGTGCCTAATAGACAGTAAAAAAAAATAAGTAAATGTTCTATAAAATAAATCACTTGAGTAAAATATGGAAAGAAAAATCAACCTCAAGATAAAGTAATTGAAAATCGTCTGCAGTTTATAATCCACAAAATATGCATAAAAATGAAATAAATTTTTAGAATTTGTTTCGTTGATAAAACGGACACTCTACCATAAGAAATAATATGTTTCATGAAATTGTTGAACTGGTACCATAATACTAAATCACCAAAAAGCAAAGAAGAATCAACCTCAAGAAGTAATTAAAAATCATCTGCAGTACGCTAAAAAATGAAATGAATTTTTAGAATTTGTTTTACTCATAAAACGGCAAGAATAACGATAAAACATCATTTTTTAGCCTACTTTCCCGTAAAAGTAAAAAAAAAAAAATAATAAAGCATGAAAGAAGGCTTAATGTATCGTGAAAATATCGTTAGAAATCAAGAAAAGTCAAAAATAAATTAAGTAATTAAATAAAGATTGAAAAATAAAAAATTTGAAAGTAGGGTTTTGAGATGGGGAAAAAGTGTGTCTGTCGGTCTGTCCCCCCCCCCCCCCTAATAGCTTTTGAATGAATTGTCCGATTCAAAAAATTCTTTTTGCATTCGAAAGATCTCGGTGAGGACATCTCATTTCCATATTTTATTTTTTGATTTGAACAATTTTTTTGTTCAATTTTGAACAGTTCAAAAAATTTTAACATTATCGCCTATGGGTGAAAATGAAGCAAATTATGTAACTTTGGGTACAAGATCCAAGCTCCCATGAACAAGCTCACTGGAAGAAGTTCTTGGCGTGAAATATTGATTTGAACAATTTTTGCTCATTTTTGAACAATTCAAAAAAAATTAACATACCGCCTACGGGGAAATTTCAATCCTATATAATTCCTGATCTAACGGACCGATTTGCTTGGAACAAACTTTATCGGAAAGCTCTTATGATGTAGAACATGTACAAATAGAAAGTACATCCAGAACTAAAGAGCCTATTTTCCTATGAAATTTTTTGATCGTGATTTTCAAGAATATTTTTGAATCAATGAATGAATGAATAATATTAAATGAATAAGCAAAAGAATGAATGAATAAATGAGTGACTAAATACATGAATGACTGAATAAATGAATGATTGAATGAATATCTATTAACCGTTGAAAAAGGTATATTTGAAGCAATTAAGAACTAAAACTAAACGAGAAAGACAGAGAGAGAGAGAGAGATAGCTAGATTATAAATTTGAATTCGGTGTATACGGGAAAGTAGGCTCGTATAGTTCTAGACGGAACTTCTTGTTCAATCTTACGTTAACAAAAATCATCAAATTGGCGACAAAAGTAGTATTTATTTTGGCGAAAACACGCAAATTGGGCAGATAAATTCGGAGGTAAGACTCGTTTTAAAGTTCGAAAGCTACTTTAAATGAATATTGCGCGTGTTCTATTTGTTCTACGAACTTCATAAAGAAATCATCTTGTGCAGTTTTTTACGGGCATTCATACGCTGCAAAATTCGAAAACGTGGGCTGTTTCTTCGATGAGATAAACCCAAAATCAACAGTTTTGCTTAAAATTGGAATTAAAAAAAAAACAAATTCGAATTTTAGGAAAAACGCTTCGAGGTGCACGAGGACCTGATCCAAGGTACCTGTAAACTAAATTTTCGTACTTCTGGAACGTTCCATCTCGCCAGGAGGCGATCGACAGACAGACAGACAGATACACACACACACAAACTTTCCGTTTTATTTATATAGATATAGATTTTATAGAAACATGTGTCTGTAATTTTTGTTAATTATAGACAAGTGTTATTTTGTGTTAAGTTACGTTTTTTTTTTTTAAATTTTTTAGCAATTTGTTTCTTACTGATTGCATTATTTGTTCATTAAATACACTATTAACTACTTGCGCTGGAAAGACGTGCCGCGTACGTCGTAATGCTTTTATCGCAGAATCGTCAACTACGTGGTATCTACTTTGTCATGCGATTCTCACAGAAACAAAAGCGACTTGCGCGGTACGCCAGCATTTTGCATGATTATTAATAAATAAATTTATTATTTATGTGAGTTTTATAATAAGCCGACGCTCGATATTCCCTTCAAGAAACTATTAAAGATCCTAGGTCGAAAATAAATAAGTTTAGAAAATATAAATATTTTTTATATTTCTCTAAGGCATCGAACACTGTGACGCCTCTCAGCGAGTTACACTGGTACACGAGTCTTTTTTTTTTTTTTGCAAAAACAGGTGGTTAAAACATAACTGCACTATTTAATCTTTAAATACTTTACAGGTTGGTTTTTTTTTTTTTTTGGTATATATGTATTTAAAAAATGATACACTTTTCGTGTTTTGAAAGAAACATTTTCTGTTTTACGCTGAGTTTTTCCGAAGTTATCTATAGTATAAATCTTCCAAATTATCATGTCGAGAATATAACAGGATTAATATTATCGATGCAATATCATCAAATTTCTAAGGGACACTCGTAAGTATTAATATTACGGAGAAACTAAGAGGAAATGTTGCATCTTGAGTGAAGGGTGACAAGTTTGGCTCCCAGGTTCAGCGATTACGAGAACTTTATTTGAAATATCTGACAGAGAAGAATTTTTTACTCTTCAGTGAAGAAATAGTAAAAAAAAAAAAAAAAACGTGAAATTATTTTTTATTGCAGTTTACTTGCTCAAGGTGAATTATTATTTTGATGTAAATTATGTTCGACAGCACACTAAAATATTTATATAAATCACAGAAAATTTTCTGATTGACTACGCAAAGCTATATTAATTGATGAATAAGCATAACATTTGGCACGAAATTCAACTATGGCCTAATGGGGAAAACGCGCGTAAGTCCCACGTAAAAAATAATTTTAAATTCTGGTTTAGGATATTTTTAAAATTGAAAATACAAAAAAAAATCAAACATATTTTAAATTTCATATTTCGAAGTTTTATTTTATCCAGTTTATGACAGATTCCTCCCCTGACAGAGTGATGACGTACACCCCCCCCCCTCCCGAAAATCTACGGAACCTTCAAAAACAACTATCTCCCAAATCAGCCAAGTAGACCAAGCCCCCACAGCCCCCCAAAAAGGAAGAATTCCTTTACGGCGTAATCTGCGCCAAAGGGGGGAAGTTAGAGAGATTTTGGGATACCTAAGTTGAGGACCCATGTTTAATCAAGAGTTTAAAATGATAGAGCCATAAAACACATTTAATATGCAAACGTACGCGAAAATGATGAAAATGCAATAAGGTTTTAAGCTTCCGAAAGCACAAACAGCATAGAGAAAGAGTACTAATGGAAAAAAAAAGTAATAATTAACAAGACAGAACTTACCTTCAGCTAACGCTGCACAGAGAGCAGCAACGACGAGCATAAATATCGCTGACAGATTCATCTTGAATTTCTTCAATCTTCAAAATCTTCAGTTCTTCAGTCTTTGCATTCTTCCAAACCGGAATGCTTTTCGTTCGGAGAAGCCCGCGCTTTTTAAAGAAGATTTAATATTTAATCAGGCCGAACATGACTCAAAAAATTTCAATGAAGCTGCAGCTGAGCATATTTTTATTAGCATATGTTTTCTTTCGCATAATGCAGGATTGTCTTCAACTTCACCTTGGGCGTGAGTTTGTCACCAATATGAAAGTTCAGGAAGGAAAGAAATATCTGTTTAAATAAAATAAGTGCCAAGATATCCATAACACGTGTAAGGTGTGTGATGTTTTCGGAAAACATATGTATGCATAGGGAAATGCGATATTCAAGCTATCAGAATCTGCTGTCCTTAGAAAAATATTAACTTTATTTTAACGAACATGCAGTGTGTTTTCTGATTTTTCAAGTGAAATTTCGTGACTTTTTCGTGATCGTTCGTGATGATATATAAGATATTCATTCTGTCACATATCGGACATTCTCTGACACATGTATGACGTATCATTACCAGGTACCCGGCTCTGATGTTTAAAACTTGAGGACACCATACATATTTTTAATACTAGAACAGCCGAAATTTGAGCTTACCGAAAACCGGCGTTTGGGGTCAATTTGACCCACGTTATTATTGTTATTATTGTTATTTATTAGTGTTATTATTTTTCAGTTTTTAAAGCTTTTGCTTCTTTTTTTGACAATTTTTCTCGATTTTATTTTTTATTTGATGACAAATGATTTTTTTTTTATTAGAAAAGCAGCCATATAATGCAATATATTTTATTCCATTATGTTATTTCAAAGTACCATACGTAATCAGAACACAGGCAAAAAGTACAAATACCGATAATGAAAATTAGATTTTAAAAACATAGCAACTAGAAAAGAAAACAAAACACACGATTCAAAATAATGCGAATTCGAGCATGTGTTTCAAGATATTACAAAACACATAACATAAATAAAGGCCCAAAGTGTTACGTTTGTTAGACATTAGCTCAAGTGCAACACTATGCACGCTTGACAGTCACAGCAACAGCAACACATTTACCACAAATAGAATTCTGGTATCCCTCACAAGTGATAAAAGTTCCATTCTCTCCCTTGCAACTCTGAAAAGAATATCTTTTCTTTTTTTGGGTTCTGTAAACGAACATTTGACGGGCATATATTGCACAACCCCTTCCCCCCTTCATATATGAGTCTAACTGTCCTAGCAGGTCAAGGAACTCCCGTGCACTCAATTCTTTTCGCATTTCTGGTACAAAAATAAACTTACGCTCTGATTGCAATCAAAAGCTCTGAGAACACTTCTGTTCCATATGGTCTCGACCTTGGTTTTCGACCGCAGCTGTAGCAGTACAGGACTGTTTCCCCGCAAAGCGCAATTTGTGTGTGCTCACGGCCAATATTATCAGCACGATGGAATTTCATTTTCCTGATTTATGTTTCAGATAAAGGACATTAGTAAACGAAGCTTAAATTCTTTTTTTTTTTTTTTAAATTAATAGAAAATGTTAGCTAGAAATAAAATATATGCGTAATGAATGTAATATCCCAGATAGCATGGATACTTGCAACAAGTTTGACTTTCCCTTGATAAGCTTTTGTTACGACAAATTAGACGCAACAAATTTGCGGCAAAATTATTGCAAGGTTGACGACTTGAGCAAACACTCCCTTGCATCGCAATTTTGCTGCAAAAGTGTGGCAAGTTTGTCATCCAACGCACGCGCTGTCCATGGAGTGGAAGTATGGCGATAAGAATGCAAATGCTCACTACCCACGTGCGAAAGAAAGAAGCTGGCGTGCTAATTGTGGTCGCGCATCGACTTCTAGACAATTCTTCAAAGTTCGGAGTTTTATTTCCTGATCGGATTAAGATGTGAGTATGTTTTCTTATTTGTTTGGTACTCAATTTGTTGAGATTTAATTTTAGCATGTAATATTTCAAGAAAGATTCTTTTTGTACTTCTAAAATGCTGGCTTTGCTAGATTTAGGGTTAACTCTAGTATGTACAGTATTATTAGTGATAGAGCTATTTATTCATGTAAAGGGATCATTCATAAATGATGTCACGCTTCGAGGGGGGAGGGGGGTTCGTGAAATTGTGACAAGGGGAAGGGAGGGTGTATCAAGAAGTGTGACATGTGACAAAGGGGAGGGGAGGGAGATCCGTTGAAGTGTGACATTTTGTGACAAAAGGGGAGAGGGGGTCAAATGTGGGGAAAAAGCGTGACATCATTTATGAACAATCCCTAAGTACTTTATTAACGTGTTATTCCACTAGTTTGATTTTTCCTTAACCACGGACTTTTTATTTTTTAAAATATTCTGATGATTTTTGATTTCATTATCTCGTACTTATGGTTGCATTTTTAATTTTCTCTTTTAGTCTTTTTTTTTTTTTTTTTTTTAGTTTTCAAATTTTGTCTGTTTTATTTATTTAATTAAGTTTTCTTTGTTTATTTAATTTATTTGTTTTGCAAAATATTCAGCTAATTATAGAGGTTGCATTTTTAATTTTCTGTTTGTTAATGTTTTTTTTAATTATTTTCTCTCTTGAATAGTAATTTAGTTTGTTAAATTAATTTTGAAACTAGATCGATTCACTCGGTATTTGGTTTCTCTATTTAAATTCGGTTTCTAATTTTTAATATTATATCATTTTTGTGAAATTAAGATGCATTGTTTGTTGCTTCGCGTACTTTTCTTGAATTTTATATATTGATATGTATTTAATTTGAGTGTTAAAATTACTTTTTTTTTATTTTGATGATTTTAGATTTCCTTTTTTTCTCGTACTAAGATCCATTTTTAATTTTTAAGATTCTAAGAAAAATCATTAATTTTGCTCTAACAGTAATTAATTAGTAGGTTTTTTTAAAAATTCATTATCATTTTTCTGATATTTAGTATCATATTTAATTTTGGTGCTGTGGTACTTTCTTGAATATTTATTGATATGTATTTAGTTTTTAAGGTATTTATCATTAAATTTTGTTTGTTGCTATTAGGCCTTCTTGAATTTTATCTATTGATATTTCAATTGATTTTGGTGTAAAATGTTTGTGTATTTCAATTTGGCCTTGAAGGCTAGTATGTGGCTAACACAGCTGAAACTAATGCATAATTTGTTTTTGTTCATTCCTCATATTAGCTACTTTGTGGCTTTATTTTGATCTTCCCTTTTTCTATTACCTGTTGAATTCAAATCAATAGTCTAGCTACCTTATTTTACAAGCCTATAAATATATTCTTGAACACGCTGAATTCTATTGAGTTTTTTGTTAACCTGTTTTTTAATGAAAAAAAAATTTTTTTTTGGTTCTGAGGAGCAAACTTTTTTATTAAAAAAAAAAGAGAAAGTTTTATGACATTAACAAAAGTTGGAAATCTCCAAATATTAAGGCAGATTTTACTTCTTTATCAACTATTTTGTTTATAGTTAAATAAAATTAGAAAGTCCTTTCTTAAAAAAAAAAAAAAAAAGTTGCACAGGATATCATAAAACCAAACTGGATTCTATACTTAATCAATATAAAATATCTTCATAAATTCTTATTATTAAAGATGACTATTAATGATCTTCCGTATCCAGGACATTCCTTACTTTCACCACTTTAATTTACATTGTTATTGTTTTTTCGTTGCATGAAAACACAAGTACAATTTGTGACGAAGAAGAAAACTCAATAATGCTTTTTAAAAATTCTAACGTAATTGTTAAAAAATAAATTAAGCAAAATAAAGAAAATATGTAATGGCGAAAGAGCTGTAAGAATGTAAAAACAAAATTTTCTTTTTATCTAAAGGGGTAATCTTCTATGCTATATGTATTTAATTTGTTGTGCGACTGAAATATTACAAATCGCCTGTGGATTGAGTTATGAATTTGAAAAAAAAAAAAAAACATTTTTATTATCATTGGATAAAGTTGTCTCTGAGAGAGGGTAGATTTCTCGCCAAAAACTTTATAACGACCATGTGGTTCACCAGCAACACCTTCCAGATTTAAAACTGTTCACTACCTGAACCATTAATTTAAATAATTTAATGAATGTTATTTTAAAATTGATAGCTATAAAATTAGTCTCAAATGTAAATAAAAGTTCAATTTTAAATAAAAAGCAGTTAAATCATATATATTATAATAATCCGTTTTTTAATATAATTAATATTAAGGGGTACATTGAAATTTTTTCTTTTTTTTAGCCTAGATGTTAAAAAAAATGTTTTCCTGTCAAGGGGAGATGGAGCAAATGAAATGCATGAGCGTCTTCCTAGCAAGAGAAATTTTCAAATTTGATTTTTTGTAAGTATGCTTTTCCTTGTAAAAACATTTAAATAAAATATGAATTTTAAAAATATAGGAATATGGATAGGTTTAACTGTTGGAATGCAGTGTAAATGATGTGTCAATTTCTCGCGCCATTCAAGGAAGAACCTGAAGAATTTTGTATCTTTGTTTGGCATATTAATTAACTGTCTAAAAAGATTAAGGCATTTACAGAAGAGAGTGTCCGCATTGTGCATGCTACTTTGTTTTTCCCTCTTCTATTTTTGAGTACCTCTGAACCAATTTGATGCATTCTTTTTAAATGTTTCTCTTGAAGCATAATTTATTATTTACAGTTTCTACTTGAAATTTATTCATCCTCATTGACTTGTGTATTATTGTTATTAATTGTTTTGAGAAACTATTTCAGTTTGGTTTAGCATTTTAGTTGCCTTTTTTTTTTTTTTTTTTTTTGCCTTTAAACTTTAATAAATAATAAAATCTGTTAAACTTTGGGCTTAAAAATGTACTGATGCAGCAAAAAGAAAACTCCAATATGCTGGTAAATTAAACCTTTGATTTTCTTAAGATATTGTGAATAATTTACCTTGCCACTGTAACAACAAATACATATGTATATATGTACAGAAATATAGAACTTAATTTAACTTACATTAGTTGTAACTTTTCTTATTTAAATATTGACTTTTTTTAAAAAACTTTTTCTATGGTTAAAATTCAACTTTTTTTTTTCCAAAAAACAATTTTTTAATAATGGCTTTTGAAACAGGTTTTGGCTGATTAATTTTTCTATTTCAAGGCCTTGTTAAACTTACAAGCTTCTGTAGCATTTCTCATAGTATATTATTTTTTTTATAGATACTTGCCAGAGGGTATATAAAGATGCAGCAGAGTCGAAAATGAAAGAGGCTGTAGGCGATTGGTTAAACCAAGACAAAGTCAGAAAACTCCAAGGGTAATATTATTTTTATTATCTGAAAAAGGCTATACCAAATTAAGCTAGAGGCTATCTTTGTCATTGTGAAAGTTAATAGGGAAACCTTATTCTGAAGTCTGATTTGCTGTCTATGGCTTATTGCCTAGCAAAATTGATTTGTTTCTTTTATTGATTTCTTATCCAGATGGTGTTTTCATGTGAATGAATTGCTGTATAACAACAGTTCTCAACATGAGGGCACACCCCTTGGGAAGGCAAAGAATTTCAAGAGAGTAAAACTAACTGTAGTTCACTCTATTTGGCGGTTACAATGTAAACTATGATGTCTTTTTAACAATACAGCATTTTTTTTTTTAGATTCAACAATCTACTACTATTGTAAATGATTCCTGTTTTCAGACAAGTTTCTTTAGAAGTTTTGATGTTCTTAGTGCAGTTTTCATACACATTTCTATGAATACAGATTTTCAGCATTAGCATACATCAGTGATTCTCAACCACTGTGCCGTGGCACTTTAGTGTACCCCCAAATTTCAGAAATGTATATAATAAAAATTATAATGCTTTTTTTATTACAAGTAAAGTTGGTTTAAATAAAAGAAAAGCACACTGTAGAAGAAAGCTTGTTTGTACAGTTAAAATACCATATTTTTAACTTAAAATGTTTATAATAAACTATTTTACACAGTATATTAGAGGTAAGTAAACAACTTTTAAACTTATCTTTTTTTTTTGTGTGCCGCCAACTTTTGAAAACGTTCATAGTATGACGGAAAAAAAAAGGTTGAGAATCACTGGCATACACGATCAAATATTCAGCAAAGGTGGATGTGGTAATAACCTGAGATATACTTTGTCACAGCTATACAACCTAATGTTCAAAAACTTAGAGAGAAGAACTAAGTGTCAGTCCTTTAATTAGTGTTGTGAAAGTGACAGTTGCATAGCAACCTCCCTTGATTATCTCAAACACATTTGATTTATGTTTTAATTCTTTGGTAACTTATAGTATTTATAAAAGCTTTTTTTTCTGTTGTAGGATGGAAAGACAAGAAAAGAAGACAGGAGACAGTTTGCAGGATTAATACCTTCAGGGTTGCTACTCTGCTGGGGGACAAAATTCCGCCTTTTAGCAACATATATTTTTTTAGATTGATTAAAAAAAAAAGAATTTTCCAGTAATGTTTTAAATATTTTAATTAAATGTTTGTAATTTGTATTTTTTACAGCTAGAAATTTATTTATTTTTTTTGCAATCATATAAATGATGAACACGCGCTTTGCCGAAAGTCGCCTCTTGTGGGACGGAGGTTTCGATACCTTTGCATCATTCAGTTATTTTGGAAGTTATTTTAATATAATATGGTTTAGAATGGCTTATTTAAATTTTTATTTCAGTAGTTTACTTTTTTTCCTTTTCTTTCTTTATTGCTTGTGAACTTAATTTAATAATTAAAAATTCATAATTTCTCTTTTCTGGGTAAAGGGTCACTACCAATCTTAAAGTATCAAGCATTTACTTACTTGATCTTTCATTTTATTTTTTAGATGAAACACTTTTGAAAAAATTTTTAAATGAAAAAAAAAACTAAAAATAGGCATTTTTGGTAAAAAATTGTCTTAGTGATTGAATATTTATGAGTAATGAATAAGAAATTTAAAAATAGGGATGCAAATTAAACATCTCTTTTTATTTTTAAATTATAATTTCTGTTAAGCGCATTTTTTGAGATCATAAATGAATACAAATCAAGCAGTAAAGTATATAGATAACAATTAGAACAAACAAAGATTCTATATGTATCACAGATGTTTCGGAGATAAAAATCCATTTGCTTACATATACATTTTTCAATGTGAAAATTTTACGATACATAAAAAAAGAAAACCTCTCTTTGAAAAAAGTTTTTTTTTTTCTTTTTAAACACGCACACACAAACAAGTAAACTTGTTTATATGTGATGAATTCCTGTGTCTAAACTGCTCTCAAGCAAGATTCCAGTAGTTGCACTACTGTGTGACTTAGTATTACTTTATTGTTCTATCCTATTAATCATTCATAAACAGGATTTTTTTTTTTTTTTTTGGATTATATGAACGAAATTTCGTTTGATCATTTAAATGTATTTTGCAAATTTCATTCACTTCCAATTTTTGTAAATATATGTATATACGCTGTGTGTACATACAAGTTTTATATCTTCTGAAAGCAATAGTGGTAATTCATAGCTGATAATATTGATGCTACGGTATGTAGTCAGCTATATTAAATATTTTCAGTCTTGTGATTTTTTAAGAGTGGTGCTCCTACTTCTTAATTTTGGTCTTATATTGTATATATAAATTAAGTGTTCTTATTCATGTAACATTAAGTGTTCTAAAAATAGTGAAAATAAAGCTTGTATGTTAATAAGCAATTTTAGTCTTGTTTTATTTATGTTTTGTACCTATTTTAATGATTTTATTTATATAAAATTTGTTAATTGCATGATCATACATTAAAAATGAATATAATATGCCTAAAATAACTAGTAAATTAAACTCCATGCAAATTGAAGTGCATTAATCTATATAGACTAAGCCTGAATCAAAGTTGTATGTTTTTGATTAATGTAGTGCAAAAAATCTTACTTTAGGATTAAACATGGCAACAAGAAATGATGTCAAATTTGACAATCTAGACATTCATATGTAAACTGCTTCTTTTTCTTAAAAGTGGTAAATGTGAATATTTTGGAATAATGCATCTAAGAGAAATTAGCTTAAATGCCACAAATTTGCATCAAACTTGATAGGAAAAAGTGAACTTGCCAAGGGTATTTGCAGCAAATTTGATACAAGAAATTGATCAACTTGATATGACAAAGCTTGCGTTCGAACTATCTTGCCACAAAATTGCAGGAAACTTGGTAAACTTGCAAAGAGTTTGCAGCAAATTTGCACGTCAATGGTAAATTCACAAGGAACTTGCTGAAAATTTGATATAGCAAAGCTAGCTTTTGTACCAGTTTGTCTCAAACTTGCAGTGAATTTGACGTGACTTGCATGACAAGTTCACTGCAAGTTCGAAGTGTGGTGACTTCGGCACTTGCGTAAACTTCTTACAGTCTTGCTATGAACTTTCTGCAAGTTTCCAATCTTGCAAAGCAAGGTTGCTGCAATTTTGTTGCAAATGAAAATTGCTATCTGGGATAAAACATAAATACTAGTGAATTAAAATAAATTATTGAAGGATGGGAAAAGATTAGAAACTGAATTGTGTAAAGTAATTTCATGTACAGTTGGGGTACTTAATATTAATAATAAAGATGCATATATTTTTAAATAATCCAAAAAATAAAGCTGGCATTAAAAATAGGTTTGATAAACTTCATAATATAATATAAATAACACCAAATTTAAATAATTTTACTATGGATGGAAAAAGATTGAATAGTCAATCACAATAACCCATTGGTGTGCAAACAATCAATGATCACAGAACCAATGCAACCATGAAAGGAGCTGCATGTGCTAAATTTAAAACTGGAAAAGTTTTAAGGATACGAAGTCATAGATGTTTTGTACTGCATAATATTGAGTTGGAGTGCAGTCACAATTTTAAATATTGACTTTTTTTTCCCATAGGAGAGTAATGATAAATATATATGTGGATTGATTGTTATTCCTCAAAATAAAGTTAATTTCAAAAATGTATTTAACGAGCTCCATTAAAGACCATAAATAACAAATATATATGTATTCATTTTTTGTAGATGAAAATATATTTAAAACTGAATCGCGTGGAATAATTTAATGCACTGCTTAGATAATGAACAAAATTATATATTTATATATTAGGTTTTCTCAAAATGGCCTGTACTTTTGTGAAACCATAGCTGCCACCACAATTTTTGCAAAGAAATCATTGACTTGTTTAATATGCGATTATGAAAGTGAATGTGTACTACATCAAAATTGTGGTAACATTATGATTTTATAAAAGTACAGCTTGCGAAAGAAGTTTTTGGGACAACCTAATAGATATATAAATAAATAATCTGTTTAAATAATCAAATAATCCCCCATATAAAGTTCAATTAAATATATATATATATATATATATATATATATATATATAATAAGCTTTATACAATACAATAAATAACAACAAAATAAAAATATTTTTAGACTGCAAATTGAATCCAAGGCTAAATACAGAAAACTTATGCTAGATTATAGCTTAAATGTTTTTTTATTATTTTATTAGGGCTACAATTTAAAACAATAAAGCAAAATACTTACATTTGTTTGAGAATCCGATACTTCAGATGAAACAGAAACAGGCCTACTGCTACAACTTGCTTCTGGTTCTGCTGACAAATTTGTTTCTTTTTCCCTAAATTTCTGTGAAGTAGATTTTGCTCTTTGAGCCTTGGAAACAATACAACTGTCTAGAATTTTTTTCATATCAAGAGGACACTTGAAACACTATTTTATGTGGCTTGCCATTTTATTGACATTTGAATGCGTATAGACTTTCCCACAATATTTGCATTCAACTCCTTTTTTTTTTCTGCTTGAAAAAATCCCAAGGTAGACCCTTTCTCTTCACCATATTTTAAAAAAAATACTTACTAAAATTATTTTCTGAAAAGAACAAACTCTTTGAAACAAATTCACAAAAAAGACACGCTCATCTCATCTGAACAAAAAGCTTAACTGATTTTGTAGCCAATAAGTCCCATAGTCAGCTATTCTGTCTAAATTGGAATGCTGCCAAGTATTAACAGGAAACCAAATCCATAACGTTCTTCTTGCTTATTGGTCTAAATGACTGATTGTTCTGATTAACTTTTTTTTAATGGAAAAAAAATGTTTCATTTATATGGATATTTATAATTTTTTGAAATATTAAAGATGGGGCTATTATATTTTAATATGTTAAGTTTTACTACTATAAATTAAAGATATTGATATTAACAGTACTATATTCAAAACAAATTCTGGTTATATGCTCTAAAAATAACTGAAAACCATGAATACCCTAATTTTGGGTATTTATGAAGGGCTCGGGTAAATACCCATTTATAAATACCCTACCCACTGGTGCCGTGCGGTGGTCTGCGTAGAATAGCGCTGACGTAGTTATGCGTGTCGTAAGAGGCGACTAAAATAGCATTATCCGATCCGGGTGACGTAAGGCTTACTTTGTAGTAGGGCTGAGGTCTCGGGTCAGTAAAGCAGGTAGGCAACGCTCTGCCAGTCCAGCCCTTTATGGCCGGTGCTGGTTGTCAAGTGTCTAGAGAGTTTGTGGGAGATTCGAAGGGGGACAGCGCTGCCCTCTTGTATTGGGGGTAGTCTGAGAAACCGAAAAGGTAAAGTCAGTAGGGTGGGTCGAAAAAAAGTAATATTGTTTTTTCGAAACGCTTTACAGCGGAAAACTTGCCTCTGGGGTAGGTAAGTAACATGCAAATTAAAAAACAGATTTTTATTGAACCCCTAGCTAGCGCATTGTACTTCAAATTTCGATTTTTTTGGAAAATCAAGAGATTTTTCAAGTTTTTTTCCCAGAACTCGCTCTTTAATATTTTAAACTGCAAAAGTGAAAATCATTTATTAAAAGGATTGAAATGTACACAAAAAAGTTAAAACCGTCAAAATCTTTCAATTTTTGGTAGCGCAACAGACTTAAAAATCGGTAAATTATTGCATTTAAGGTACATACTAACACCTTATGTGAAAGGCATAGTCCAGCATGCTGAGTTATGTGTTAATAGCCCATGTCTTTTCTTTTATACTTTACACTTCAATTCATTGTAATAGAATAACGTTTCATAACCAGTGGTTCGCGAAACCCCAGTGGTTCACGAAAATAATATTGCAATGGCGGAATTTTCAATTGATAACGTAACTAATAAAGAAAAAACTAAATAATAAATTTGCATTCGTATTAGGAAGGAGTGTAAAAATGATTTTTTTAAATAAATTGTTTTCCCGATAATGCATAAAATTTGTGGACTGGCATAGGAAGCATTCGTACAAAATTTGAAATGCACTTATTTAAACTACTGTCCGATTTCGAAAACTTGAATCACAAAGTGGTATCTCAAGAAATTCCTTGATTGATTTAAAATTTTGAACGTATGTTTCTCCTACCATTTCCCACTTTTTCATCGCTAACACGCAGAAAAAGTCGAAAACATGAAAATTTTCCTAAACGTTAAATTTTTCATTATTTTCTCCCATACAAACCTTAACCGAAGATATTTAATCATTTATTTTTTTAAATTTTGTATTTGCATTTATCACAAGTTATTCCAACTGTTATGCATGTTCGCAATGAAAAGTTTGAAAACAAATAAATTTTAATATTGCAATTTTCCAACAACTTTAAGAATTTGAGAAGAAAGATATTTATTAATTGATTCAAAAATGTGCACGTTTGGTTAGTTCTTATAATACTTATGGTTAGTTCTCATGACGCTGCACTAACATTTTTTTCGCACAAACGGTAAAATAATTTTTAAAGATTTTTTTTACTGCTCTATTATAATTCAAAAAGAACAGCTAATAAAAAGTAATAATTAAAAAAAACATATGTATTTTCTTATAGCTGTATTTTTGCTTTGGTTTAAACTTGTACAAAAATGAAAATAAACGTGACAGCAAATTTTAGATTTTGTTACCCGTTACTAAGGACTACAGAAAGGGGTTCGCCATTTTCTTTTGGACCTTAGAAGGGGTTTCGAACGAAAAAACAGGTTGGAAACCACTCCTTTATGTAGTCATTCTATTACAGTGGTTCCCAACCATTTTTATAAAACATCTAAGTTTACTTTTTCTTCGCGTCGGCGAGGAAAAAGTTGGAAATGGTAGGGAAAACATACGTTCAAAATTTTAAATTAATCAAGGAATTTCTTCCGATACCACTTTGTGATTCAAGCTTTCGAAATCAGACAATAGTAGAAATAAGTGCATTTCAAACTTTGTACGAGTGCCAGTCCAAAACTTTTATGCATTATCGGGAAAACAATTTATTTAAAAAAATAATTTTTACACTCCGTCCAAATAAGTATGTAAATTTATTATTTAGTTTTTTTTTGTACGTTATCAATTAAAAATTCCGCCATTGCAATATTATTTTCGCGAACCACCGGTTGGGAAAAGCTATTCAATTGCAATGAATTGAAGTGTAAAGTAAAAAAAAAAAAAGAAATGGGTTATTAATACATAATTCAGCATGCTGGACTATGCCTTTCACATAAGGTGTTTGTATGTACCTTAAATGCAATAATTTACCGATTTTTAAGTCTTTTGCTCTACCACAAATTGAAAGATTTTGACCGTTTTAATTTTTTGTGTGCTTTTCAAACCTTTTAATAAATGATTTTCACTGTAGCAGTTTAAAATATTAATGGGTTACTTCGGCGAAAAAACTTGTAAAATGACTTGATTTTCCAAAAAAATCGAAATTTGAAGTACAATGCGCTAGCTAGGGGTTCAATAAAAATCTGTTTTTTAATTTGCATGTTACTTACCTACCCCAGAGGCAAGTTTTCCGCTGTATAGCGTTTCGAAAAAAAAAAAAAAAACATTACTTTTTTTCTACCCACCCTAATAGTCAGTATGGCCCTACCCACTGGGTATTTACCCGACCCATATCTGCGAAAGAGAGTCATTCAGGGCATGTGTGTTTCAAAGTTATAAAATAAAAAAATGCTTAAATTCATTATTTATGAAATTTTAGAAAATTTGTTTAATTTTTCTTTTATACCAAGCTGGGTCTTTAATTAATGCAATAAAAAATATGCTTTTTTAGGAACATTTGTGTAAAAAACATTAAACAGTTAAAGGGTTAAATAGCTGTAATAAATGTATTGAAGCCGTAGAAGTTTATTTTGAATCAAAATCCTTAAAAATATATAATTACAAGGTTTTATTTCATTTCATAAACCTAGTCTTAGAAATTCTTTGACATACTGCGTATTAACATGACAGAACTTACCTGCAGCTAACAAACAGCAGCGGCGAGCGTAAATGTCGCTGACAGTCTCATCCTGAATGCGCAGTCTTCAAAACGTGGGTGCTTTTCTTTCGGAATGCCAAGATTTAAAGAAAATGTAATATTTAATCAGGCCTGTGAGGTGTGTGTAATTTTCCGCAAGCATGTGTATACATAGGGAAATGCGATGACTTATCTATCAGAAACAGCAGCCCTTAGAAAAATAGGGACTTTATTTTAATGCATATACTTTAGTAACTTTATTTTAACGTAGGTTGCTTATAGATTTTAAAAGTGAAATTTCGTGATCCTACGGCGATACATCACTTATTCTTTTTTTCGTTTCTGTCACACCTGTATGACGTATATACCCGGCTCTGATGTTTGAAACTCTGGAACTCTATATATATTTTTTAACATCCCACTGCTTACAAACACATAATAAGTTTGTAATTCACATATATTTTCAAAATGTTAATTTTTTTTAATTTCAAATTTGACGTGCCAGATAAACGGATATGGCCGGATTGGGATCCAAATATTTAAAAATGTATCCCATTCCGTATATTAGATGCTTTGTGGGGGGAATAATCCCGCTGGAAAGAAAATTTTCGTGGCTGATTTTCGAATCCGTGAGTTTCATGACCTGAACACACCCAGACGTGTCATCAGTTTAATAACCGAATTAATTCGTAAGAAAAGTAAAATGTTTTCAGCGATAAACATTTCAAGTTCAGAATCTACCGTAACGTACGACAAACAACGTATCGAGGTGAAGCAGGAAATCAGTACCTAAAGCCGCGCTTACACAATGCCAGTTGAACCTGCTCACACTGTGAAAGTCAGTCGGTAAGGGTTATAATGAGTTTTGGGTATTCCCCATTTGAGTCGGTACGATTTCAGGTTACCGGAATTGGCTATATAGCGCTCATACTTGCCATGATAAATGTTCCTGTCGCGATGAAGTTAATGGTTGCTAAATCTATTCAAAAACGATAAAACATGATGAAAAATCTAAACGATTTTTTTTTCATTCCTAGGAATATTCAGAAAGTTAACAATAATAATAAAATTACACGTTAATTTAAAGCACAAATGAGCAATAAAATGCAGACATATGTTTCGGGATTGCTTGGAATCCCTTTTTCAATGCGACAGGGAGCTTCTAGATGCAAAACATCCAAATGATTTATATATTAGCTTCGTTTGGATGTTTTGCATCTAGAAGCTCCCTGTCGCATTGAAAAAGGGATTCCAAGCAATCCCGAAACATATGTCTGCATTTTATTGCTCATTTGTGCTTTAAATTAACGTGTAATTTTATTATTATTGTTTACTTGCACAAAGTTAAATTATTTTTATTCAGAAAGTTGTTAAGGTGTACTTACACACTTGAAATTGCTAAAATCGACCAAAATATCGAAAAAAAATTTATTACTTCAACTTGTTCTCCAGCTCTTTACCTTTCAAACGATGCAAAGATGTTGCTAATATTTGGAATAGTTCTTTAATAACTAGGTTGTTTCTCTAGGTATTACTATGTAAACATCCGCATTTCCTTAACTTTGAAGCCGATTTCTGAAGAATCATGTTTCAGCTATGTGACGCTTAACTTGAAACAAGATAACTCAGCAATGAATTAATCTATCACAATTATTTTTGTACCACTAAAATCTACATAATACAGTGGATGTGTTCTGCCTCAATCAGAGTTTTTAATAAAGAAATAAATATTAAATGCATTTTTAAAAGTTAAAATTTTGGAAAAAATAACGATTTTTTATCCATTAGCAGTGATAAATATTTGTATAAAAAAACTATGCTCACCGCCATCTTGATTGAGGCACAAAACATGAAGAAGGATATTATCTATAATTTCCAACTGAAATTGTATGTCTAAACAAATTATATTTTAAGATATCATGTTTCAAAAATGATGCTAATTAGGTCATTAAATCTTAATTAAGTAATAAATATTTAGGTTAATATGATTTTTTCCATCTGAAATGTCATCTAACACACATCACTGATTAACTGTAGAAAAATTGGATTTTTAAATTGAAAATTAAAGTAAAAATTTTCAAGTGTGTACGTATACCTTAAGTACAGTTAAACGTTTTTTAATACGAACACGGTTTATACGAAATCACGGCTAAAACGAACAATTTGTTTATGAAGTTTGGTTTACTATTACACTAAATATCTCACGCATACTACGAAGGCTAAAATACAAATTTCGGCTAAGACGAACAAAATTTCTGACCTATTCACGAAAAAAAATTTCTATTGCATATTTAATTAATTATTTTGTTTTTTAGAAATAGGTGGTGGTTTTGAATCATTGCAAAACACCAAGTACAAATGGCACTATTGTACAAATTGCAATTTTGTCCCTAGATTTAAGAAAAATAAAAGTATCAATTAAAGATATACATTGAGTATTCATAATTTTCAGCCGAAAGTACATTAGAAACGCATTTTTATCCAAAGGACATTTTTCGTTCACCTACTTTTATTAGTTCATCGCTTTTATAATACGGAAATATCCCCCCCCCCCAAAAAAAAAACTATAAAAATGTAGCTTGTGTCACCATCTGAACGATACCATTTTCATCTCATTCATGAAAATCGGATGAGTAATTCAGGATGACGAAAAAAAAATCAAAATCAGAATTTACTCTCTGCTTGACACTCAATAAGTGCGGTAGAACGACAACGAGGAATAACTCATTCTGCAATGGCGATTCTGTCCCCCTCACCGTTCTGGCACCAGTTATACAAACTGCGTCAAGTCAGAACCACCGACTCAAATGGGAATACAAAGCTATCGCTAACTCCCCCACCGACTGAGTTGGGACAAAATTCTTACACCGACTCAGTTGGGAACGACTGAAATGGGACATCCCCGTGAAAGTATTGGCACGGCAGTTGATGAAACGAACACAGCAGACTTGACTGGCATGAGTGAATTGGCACAACACAAAGCGAATCAACTGGCTCGACAACTGTGATTCAAAGTGGTGGGGGGCGTCACTGGGTTCAGTTAATTGTCCTCTGTCTACTCCTCGAACCAACTGAATTTCAGGACAACTGTCTAGGCAGTTGACTCGCCAAGCGGCCTGAATTGTTCACACGCAGCCCAGGGAAAAAAATGTTGAGTTATTGCATAGTCCTATGTTATCTCAACTACTGCCTCATTTTCTACACTGCACTGTAAAAAGTGGAGTGAAGCAGCTCTAAATTTGTTGTTTAAAAATCATAAGACAAACATTTTATTTTAAATCAACATCAAATCAAGCGCGCATGAGCGGTTAGAATCTTGTAGTTTGCATTAAAACACAAATACTGGTGAATTTTTGCACCACATTGAATCTGTCGTGAATTAATTTCACTTGTGAAAACACCAACTTTGGATTACGTTTCAAAACTTACATAGTGGCAACGATAGATTATTTATAAACAAACATTTGATTATGTTTGATTAGTTATTTTATTAAAGTCGCTGCAGTAGTTGCTGCCGAAACGAAATTTGATTTTATTCGACGTATGTTTGTTTTTAGTTGTGTAATAAAGATAATTAAGTTAACACAGGATAATTGTAACTTTATGTGTATGTCATTCGTATTTAAGTGTTTTGTTAAATTTAATTTATAAGTTACGCATTCCATGATTCTGAAAATATCTGTAATAAGACTACTTAATTCGTCTTCATTATAATTCGTTATTTTATTTTTCAATCAGCTTTATTTTTCAATCAGTATATGCATCCTTAATTATTTTAAAATGTATGACAATTTTAAATCCTAATTCTAATTTGCATAATAAAAATGTATTTTCGAAATGTAATAATTCAACAATATTCTTAACTTCTGACAAAATTACCCCATTCAGAAAAAGCATAAATTTATTTGATTTTTATTAGTGAAGAATAAGAGCTTTCTTTAACAACGTAATTCTTGACATTTTTACTTGCAGAAGAACATTGCAATTGTCGTAATGCCCGTTTTGAATAAAGTGTTATCAAGTAAAATAAAATGTGTATTCTCGCGCGGAAGTGTTAATAAACTGCGTAATTATCCAACAGTCTGAGAAATGTTCTTTCGATTTTGTTTGAAGAAAGTAGCCTAAAACCACGCAGACGATAATACGACAGCTGCTTTTATTTTATTCTTGTTTACTTTTCATGGACAATTCGTAGTCTTTGAGCTGCAACGGTACAGTGCTGAAGTTTCATTTGATTTTTTTATAAAAATATTTTAATTTTATTAGTTATTGATTTCAGTTAAGAACCTCTAGGAGCTACTGAGTCTTAAGAACTAATTTTGTAATAAAATGTGCTTAATTACACCCACCCATATGCATTTGTGCATCTTAAGTGCATCTTTGTGAAACTATTCATATTTTTACTATATTTTACATAGTATGCATAAATACATAGGTGTCGTATTTATTTTCTTGTATCTTTGCATAACAAGCAGATTTTTGTTTTATTTGACGGCGTTTTGTGCTTATTATATAAAATATTATGTGTGTTACATTTTCCTTGCAAAAATCTTGTTTTAAAATTTCCTAGAAATTCATGTGTCCTGCCCCCCTCTTTCCCATGAATATCAGCTGGTGTAAATATATGTTAGGTTCTGCTATTAATATGGGTTTTTCAATTAAAAATTCCATACCATAAAATATTTTCAAACCATCGTTACAGTTTGTATTTTGTTCTGAAAATTAAAAGTTCTAATACATGGTCTAAAAGCTAGACATCTTGTCTTCTTTTACTTCCCTAAATAACGTCCGTTTCCTCCAGGGCTGTGGCGTCGGAGCCGGATTCGGGCTCACTTTGGGATAGAAGAGTCGTTTAAAAATGTGTCGACTACTAATATATATATATATATATATACACTATCTACCAAAAAGTATCCGGACACTTTGGATTTTAGACAGTTTTTTTAAAGTCTGAAGAAATATTAAACTTGCTGTTTTGTATTTTGTACTATGGAAAGAACATACTTAAACTCACATTTAGGAAACAAAATTCAGACTTAGGGGCAATTAGGGGGCGGTCAAAAAATTACAGAAGAAAAACAACACTTTTGAACATCTTGTGTCAGAAAATGATCGAAATGTCCTGTAACGTTTGCAAAATATTTTTAATTATATATGCAATGCTTTCTACCGCTTTCGTCAGAGAAGCAGTAATATTCATGTAGATGTGGGCATTTGTTTTAAATATTCGAAATATTTCGCAAGTGTTTTGATTATAACTCGCTAAGTTCTATCTCAAATTACATGAAACTTGCAGAAAATTTGGCAAAACAAGAAGTAAGTATGGTAGCAAAACGTAGGGAAAATGTAACAAATAGTCCATGAGATCTGAGCAGTTTTATTAAAACAAACGTGATTGCGCATGCGCGAAAGATATTAATTATTTTTTTTAATATTTTGGTAGTGAGATCTATGGAGCAACTTATGTACAAGTTTCAGTTGACTGTTGAAATTTTTCAAAGAGATATACACCATATAGTGATCCGTATTGAGCAAGCTCTCAAATTGGAGAAAAATGATAAGGGGTTTTCCACAAATGTTTATATTGCATGATAAATTGGAAAATTGAAAGATGTTAAACTGAATTACATTGCATTATTTGTGTTTATGGGGTCTGAATTTGAACGCTATTGTTTACTTTGCCAAAATTATTTATACTTTTAGCCTATTTTTTTATATTTCTTCGATGCCACGTGCTAGGCACAATAATAGCTTTTTTCTGCAATTGTGCAACAACTTTTTTGCATCTATTTGCGGTTTACGTTTTGTTAATAGTTTACAATCTAATATTGACTAAAAATGCAAATAAAATTTTGAGTAAATGTTTTTTTTGGTTTAAATCGCATTGATTACCATAAACACTAAACTTACCGACAGTTATTGGATACCTATTCCTACCACGCTCGGTCAAATTGACCGGTAATTAAAAAATTAAATAATTAAATAAAGAAATTAAATTTTTCTTGGAAAAGAGGACAAATAACTAGAAGTACACAGTGAAATCATATTATATGCATATTCTAAAAATTATCATATAGCTCGGTAACGGTAATTAAAAGTTTAAAGTGTGTAATTCCTATAAAAGTTTAAAAACGGTCAATTTGACCGGTGCTAGGTAGGTTTAGTGTTAAAGAAAATTTTTTTATCAATATATTCATGTACTAGCGGTACCCGCACGGCTATGTCCGTGTTAAAAAATGGAAAGACCAGTCGGTTTGCCATTGTGTATATAGTGATAACTTTTTTAGGTGTAAATTATGTTATTTCATTAAAATGTATAGCATTCCACATAATTAAAAATTAGCTGCCCACGGCAATCAGCCAGAGATCCTACACATTTAAGCATTTTTTTTACAAAACACGCGCAATTAAAAAGGAAAGAAAGAAACGAAACAAAACAAAAAAGAAAATATTTGAAAGAAAACGCATTTTGTTTGTTTAGTTCAAGTACCCACACAAAAAGGACGATCATAATAGATTATATTTTTAATTAATAAATTTTTAGTATAATTAATTTTTATCTATTATTTATTGACATTAAAACCGAGTGAAGAAGCTACGTTTTGTACAACCTTTTGTCTACGCAGTCTTAATACTGAATGAAAACGTTGCAGTTTTTTATGCGTCTACGTGGTGCAGAGATATCTGTATATTTCACTCAGTTTTGTGCGGTATCGTCATGAAGGAGGTACTACTCTGGTCAATTTTGGCATGGTGTCATGTTAAAAAAAAAGATTGGAACGTCTCAGAAGCACCCGGCGTTTAAAGTGGTGGTTCGTGGTTCGACAGTGGTGGTTCGACAACTGCAATCTCTTTATTTTCATCGATGATATTCCTAGACTGCCTTGGTGTCTCCTGATCGTTTAGCAAATGTAACAAATCAAAATACCAGAGAGATAGCTTGTAGATTTCGTCTCCAGCCCCAGTTCGAATCGATTTATTAACTTTTGCCAATTCTTTACGGTAAACACTTCTCAAAGAATTAATTATTTATAACTGTTTCTCTGTTTGCGGTTGCATCAATTTCTTTGAATTTTTCCTCTAAACTCTCATAAGCGTCCCCCTTTTTATCCCTGTCACTATACTCCTTGGATATGACACGCCAAATGCATGGGAAACTTTCGCATAATGCAATAAATTTTGTGAGAAACTCCTGAGAACATTGCCGAAAGTCGGTCATTGTCACCTGAGGAATTGAAACTGAGAAACAAAATGAATCGGAAAAGGGTGCTACCGTCTACATGTGCCGATTTGTCTGCACAGTTCAAAGACATCTATGCTTTCTAGCTCAGTTATCGTTGCAACTGTACAGTCTTCGCACCGGACTCAAAACTGCGCACTTTTCTAATCTATACGCAACGTTTTATCTGCAGCGTGTTGAACTGCGGAGACAAAAAGTTGTGCAAAACGTAGCGTCGGGTTCACAGGCGAAAAATAAATAAATAAATAAATAAATGAAAGTATAAATAATAATAAGCTGGAATAACAAAATCGCTATAAAGAATAACATTTCTTTTAAATACCCCTGTGCAGTATGGAAAATGGTCCCGTAAAATACATGTCAAAATAAGGAAATCAAAATAAAACTATCAATCGCCTGTGAGCCGCAGGAAATAAATTTCAATTCGCTTTAAAAAAAATAATAATCAAAATCTAAAAAAGAAATAAATAAATTAAAAATCGGCTGCTCCTCAAAATACTAACAAGAAGTTCCGTCTAGAACTATACGAGCCTACTTTCCCGTATACACCAGCTTCAAATTTATAATCTAGCTATCTCTCTCTCTTTCTCGTTTAGCTTTAGTTCTTAATTGCTTCAAATATGCCTTTTTCAACGGTTAATACATATTCGTTCAATCATTCATTTGTTAAGTCATTCATGTATTTATTCAGTAATTTATTCATTCATTATTTTGCTTATTCATTTAATCTTTCATTAATTAAAAAATATTCTTGAAAATCCCGATCAAAAAATTTCATAAGAAAATAGGCTCGTTGGTTCTGGATGAACTTTTTATCTGTACATATTCTACGTCATAAGAGCTTTCCGATAAAGTTTGTTCCAAGAAAATCGGTCCGTTAGATCAGTATTTATAAAGGATTGAAATTTCCCCGTAGGCACTATGTTAATTTTTTTTTTGAACTGTTCAAAAATCAACAAAAATTGTTCAAATCAATATTTCACGCCAAGAACTTCTTCCAGTGAGCTTGTTCATTGGAACTTGGATCTTGTACCCAGAGTTTACATAATTTGCTTCATTTTCGCCCATAGGCGCTAATGTTAAAATTTTTTGAACTGTTCAAAATTGAACAAAAAATTGTTCAAATCAAAAAGTAAAATATAGAAATGAGATGTCCTCGCCGAGATCTTTTGAATGCAAAAAGAATTTTTCCAATCGGACAATTCGTTCAAAAGTTATTAGGGGGGGACAGACCGACAGACCGACAGACCGACAGACAGACCGACAGACCGACAGACAGACCGACAGACAGACAGACAGACTGACAGACCGACAGACAGACCGACAGACCGACAGACACACTTTTTCCCCATCTCAATACCCTACTTTCAAATTTTTTATTTTTCAATCTTTATTTAATTACTTCACTTATTTTTGACTTTTCTTGATTTTTAACGATATTTTCACGATACATTAAGCCTTCTTTCATGCTTTATTATTATTTTTTTTTTAATTTTACGGGAAAGTAGGCTAAAAACCGCAAACAATAAATTTTAATTCGTTGAAAGAAAAAGGAATTAATAGTCAGTCGGCATGGTAACAATTAAAATTAAAGTTAATTACCGTGAAAAAATAATTTCGAACTGCAGAGAAAAATGCTTATAACTTCTTTTCTAGTTAATTTAGAGGCCTCGAATTTTCGCACGCAGAGCGAAACTCTTCCCGGGGTAGTTTTTCACGGGCTTTTCAACGGTATCGAGCTCGAAACGATGCGATAATTTCTTCCCATAGAAAATGACTATTGTATGAAACTTTCGGCTATAAATTGGAATAAAAGAAGAACAAATTCGAATTTCAGAAAAAACTCTCCGAGGTGCACACCCCCATGTTCCAAACTAATTTCGTGCCAAATTTCATGAAAATCCGTTGGACGGTCTGGGCCCTACGCCGTACACAGACACACACACATACTTACTGCTTTATTATTAGTAGAGATGTGTTACAAAGTTAAATAATTTTAAATGTAACGTCCTTATGCCTTATGTAGCTTCAAGGTACATGTTGTAGTAGACTCTTAGTCGTGTTAACCAAAAGTCTTTATTTTTATTTAATTACTAGCGATACCCGCACGGCTATGCCCGTGTTAAAAAATGAAAAGACCAGTCGGTTTTCCATTGTGTATATAGTGATAACTTTTTTAGGTGCAAAATGTTATTTTATTAAAATGTATAGCATTCCACATAATTAAAATTAGCTGCCCACGGCAATCAACCCGAGATCCTACACATTTAAGTATTCTTTTTACAAAACACACAACAAAAAAGGAAAGAAAGAAAGGAAACAAAACAAAAAAGAAAATATTTGAAAGAAAACGCATTTTGTTTGTTTAAGTTCAAGTACCCACACAAAAAGGACGATTATAATAAATTATAATAGTTTTAATTAATAAATTTTTAGTATAATGAATTTTTATCTATTATTTATTGACATTAAAGCCGGGTCCAGATGCTATGTTTTGCACAACCTTTCGCCTGCGCGGTCTTAAGACTGAAAGAAAACGTTGCAGTTTTTTATGCGTCTACATGATGCAGAGATATCTGTATATTTCACTCAGCTTTGTGCGATATCGTCATGAAGGAGGTACTACTCTGGTCAATTATGACATGGTGTCATGTTAAAAGATCTCGACGAAAGATCTCGAAAGATCTCGGCGAGGACATCTCATTTCCATATTTTACTTTTTGATTTGAACAATTTTTTGTTTAATTTGAACAGTTCAAAAAATTTTAACATTATCGACTATAGGTCAAAATAAAGCAAATTATGTAAACTTTGGGTACAAAATCCAAGTTCCCATGAACAAGCTCACTGGAAGAAGTTCTTGCCGTGAAATATTGATTTGAACAATTTTTTTACGTTTTTGAACAGTTCAAAAAAAAAAAAAATTAACATAGTGCCTACAGGGAAATTTCAATCCTATATAAATCCTGATCTAACGGGCCGAATTGCTTGGAACAAACTTTATCGGAAAGCTCTTATGACGTAGAACATTGTACAGATAAAAAGTTCATCCAGAACTAACGAGCCTATTTTTTTATGAAATTTTTTGATCGGGATTTTCAAGAATATTTTTGAATTAATGAAAGATTAAATGAATAAACAAAATAATGAATGAATAAATGAGTGAATAAATACATGAATGACTGAATAAATGAATGATTGAACGAATCTGTATTAACCGTTGAAAAAGGCATATTTGAAGCAATTAAGAACTAAAGTTAAACGAGAAAGAGAGAGAGATAGCTAGATTATAAAGTTGAAGCTGGTGTATACGGGAAAGTAGGCTCGTATAGTTCTAGACGGAACCTCTTGTTATTAGTAGAGATTCATTTTTTCAACGGCTGGTTAGTTTCTCGCGTTTCCAGAAATTTTGTTCGTTTTAGCGAAAATTTGTATTTTAGCCTTCGTGGTATGCGAGAGATATTTATTGTTCGTATTAAGGAAAGTGTAACTGTACTTAGCAATATTTTCCTTAACACTATTTTTAGTAAGATTAGATTTGGTTTCCTGAGAAACTTTCTAAATATTCCTTGGAATGAAAAAAAAAATCTTTCTTAGATTTTTCATTATGTTTTATCATTTTTGCATCGATTTAGCAACCATTAACTTCATCACGACAGGAACATTTACCACGACTACATGTACTATTTCAATTTGTTTTTCTAAAGAAGAGCTTTATGGCAAGTATGAGCGCTATATGGCCAATTCTGGAAACTGAAATCGTACCGACTCAAGCAGGAATACCCAAAACCCATTATAACCCTTACCGATTGAAATGGTAAAATTTCGCTCTACCGACTAAGTTGGGAACGACTGAATTGGCACTAAACCACTGTCTCCCTGCCCCTGAAACAATGCTAACCACAACACTCTTTTCAAAAAAGTTGCGTAATTTATGAAGAAACACTTTCGGATCATTTTGCAGGCTAATGATCATGGGTGGATTAATGGGGGGGGGGAGGCGTTGCCTTCTCCCAATCCATTTGGGATTGCTTTGAATCTTAGTTTTTTCTTTAAAGAGAAGTACGGTATATTTAATAATACTTTCCCCCTCTTCCCCTCATGGTCTAATTCCTAAATCGCCCCATGCTAATGGGGAAGCTTTGAAGGCCAACTTTTCAATAATTCTATATATATATATATATATATATATATATATATATATTTAGAAAGAAAGGAAGAAAATTTTAAAATATTATAGCCAACTCATATTTTACAGGGGTGTCTACAAAATTAGTTATGGGGAGAACTGCGATAATGAAAATTGTAGGGGTTATTTTCGTGGAGTTTTTCCTTTTTAGGGGGTCATCGTTCTGGGAGTTCTGTAGCTGTTTTTTTTTTTGGGGGGGGGGGGTGGATGTACATTGCAAAGAAAATTTCACTTGCTTTATGCATTTTTATTTTGTATAGAAAAAAGTCTTGTCAGCTTATTTTGAGGATAGATCATCCCCCACACCTTGGCTCTTCCCTTAAATACGTGCATGTAGAAGATCGAATATATTTGAGACATTGCAAAATATTTGTTAACCCATTTTTAATGTGCAATACAAGTTTTATTTTCTTTTTTATTAGACAGGGTATCTGTTACACTTAATATTTTACAACGCTCGACTTTTCATGATGTTTCATGTCTTCTTTCTCTAACTTTCCATGACTTACACGAGGCTGTTGTTTCGACAAAAACAAAACTGTTCAAAACGTTAAAATATTAAACAGACAATTCCTTGAAAGAAAAAAAAAAGTGCTAATTCTTTAAAAATTATCTTATAAGTTCTTTCTTCAGGAGTTAATTAAAACAATGTTCGAAATCCCCCCCCCCCCCCCACCCATCGCAAAAAAGGAAAAGCAACTCGTTCACTAATCGACTATCAGTTGTTAAATGATACGAGCCACCAGCAAGTTTTTCACCGCCAAGGTAGTCGCATTGTAAAGAAAACCCAAGTACAGAGTTCAGTTTATTGGTTGTAATCGCAAAAATGAGACGATAAGAATGTGGCAAAATATTGAGCATAAGTGCTTAGAAGTATTTTTTAAATTCTTTTATACTAAAATGATTTATTTTAATGAAATTTATAAGACAGTCTCGGACAGAAAAAATTATGTTTTTTCGTTGGATTTAAAAAAATAAATAAATCTAAACTTCTCAAAGTAAGACATGCCTCGTAAAATGTTGGTTTTTGATAAGTAATGAGTGTGCATGTTATAATAATATAATATTTAAATAAATAAATTTAAGGTTAACAATAAACTATGCTATAAAAGGTATTTTTTAATGATTTTATTTTTAAGATTTTTAACAAGTGGGAATTATTAAAACCAATAACTCAGAAGGTTTCATTGGCGCATCCTTCTGAAGCAAGCAAGTTTTTCACTGCGAAGATTCGCAAAGAAAAAATATGTAAGGAATTTATGCTGGTTGTGAATTACTTAATAACTTTCCTTAAAATTTAATGACTCTTTCTGGGCCGCGCGCTATTCAATGCGAAAATTGGCGAAATTTAAAAAATCAACTGACAATGTATAATGAGGTGAGGAACATTCACTTGAAAAGTGGCCGTGAGCTACCAAAAATGACCCCAAGATCTACAATTTGGCGACCGCTGATTTAGAAGAAAATGGAGTTATTTGTGGATTGTTCACAAAATTCCGAACTCTTAATAGAAGGATTCTTCGCGAAACTGAACTCTAAACACAGACCCTTTACAGAGCTCTGAACTCCCAAAACGAATAATCAAATATTGCTCAATGAAAAAAAAAAAAATACCAAAGCCGGCAATATGTGTGATACTTTGCTGTGAAAATTTTCATATTTTAGCCACTTAACGCATTTGCCAGTGTCTGACGCGGATGAAAGTTACAGGAATGCCCTTGTCCGTACGTTATTTTGGTTTTTTATGCCCGTCTGAGATCTGTTTACACTTTGTTTGTATAACATTTTTTCTTTATGTAACTTTGCTCCACCAGTAGTAGAATAAGGAGAGTTCTGCAACAGGAGGAGGTAGCGGTGGAGTGCAAGTGCAAGGGGGCGTGGTCACACCTCCTGCCGAGTGGGGTTGAGTAGTAGGGTTCCTACTGCTGACGTCGTAATCTTTTACGAGGGTTTCTGAGTAGAGTTGAGTTGTTTTATTTGTTATACTGAAGTTTCGTTTTTTCGAAGTGGCAACACCGATTTAGTTTTGGTTTTGATTAAATTTATATTTTAGGGTATGGCAATGGTTCTAAAGTATGTTGTGGTTTCCATGACAACGTATTTTTACGAAGAGCCTCCTAGTGGCGAAAAACAGGAATAATTATTTTTTTGGACTTAGTCGTTTTCCGATGTTATTTTTGATTTCCAACTTAGGTTTTCGCGAATGGTAACATTAATTTATATTTTTTTTAAATTTCAAGAGTTGAATCGCTAATGCTACCATCTAGTGAGAGAAATTATTTTTAGACATAGAATATTTTATTTAATTATATTTTCTCTCAGATATTCGGATTCATATACCATTAAAACACAAAATACATACGGAAACCCCTCAATTTCATTGACTCTCCCTAAAATCTAATTCTGCATTTTCATTGGTTGGTGCTCTTCTTTGGATTAATCCTGTCTTTGTGCATATACATTTGCGATGATTACCTTAAAGGACCATTTGTGGTTCTGACTTTGCTGTGTTCACATCAAGTGGATTTCTGAATCTGTGCAGTATTTTAGTGAATTAATGAGAATTCAGGTTCATCATTTGAATTTCTGATAAAAAATCAAAGTGAACATTGGAGTATGATGAGCAGTGATGTTGCAGAGAAAGACAGTGTCTCATCATATGTAAGTTCTAATTGAAAAGGGTGTTGTATGGATTTCCATTTAATGATTTTGTAACGATGTTCAAGTCCTTTGGAAAATGATATATTAATGAGAAAATTTATTGATGTTTAATTTTATTTAACATTACTAAGATGTTTTTTTTATATTTCATAGATTTGTGTGCGTGTTTCATTTTGTAGGTAAATATTTTAATATTTTTTAAATTGCTATGCAATTGTAACTTCATAGGTGTGATATTAAAAAAAAAGATTAATATTTTAAAAAATTATTCTTAAAGTTTTTTTTTTTTGCAATTTCTTTTCTAGGTTTGTGCTACATGTATGAAGTCATTTAGTACAAATACAAACTTGATACAACACAATAAAACACATTCTGGAGTGAAAGCGTTCAGTTGTTCAAAGTGTAATGCTTCCTTCCTGCGGAACTCTACACTAAGAAGACATTTGAAGACGCATTCTTCATTTAAGTGTGAGAAGTGTGGTATATCATTAGATGGACGAAAGCAGTTGAATCGACACCACAAGAGTCACAAGTCTGCGTTTATTTGTAAAGAATGTGGGAAATCCTTCAAATGGAATTCTACCATGAATCGTCATCTGAAGATGCATAATTCCACAATGTATGAATGTTCTGAATGTCATAAAAAGTTTAAGAGGGAGGATATTATGAAGAGGCACATGAACATTAATGGCAGAAGCTATTCATGCGGGGAATGCGAAAATGTTTTTACACAGAAATCTAACCTACTGCAACACATTCGTGTCAATCATAGTTCCTCAAAAGCAAAGGCTGTTAATATGAAACCTGTTCCTAAAAGAGAGAGACCTAATCGCCGAACCGCATTAGGAGTTTTTGCTACGGATTTCGTAACTCCAAGCCCTGAAAATTCGAAGGACTTTAAAATGTGCTTTCAAGAATTAAGGCCGCAAATTCATCAATTGTTGGTCGATGAAATGGATGAGAAAAGAGCTATTAAGTGGCGTATAGTAATGAAAGCTGAGATGACGCGTCATGTAGGAAATTATGATGATGATAATGATGAAGATGATGATAATGAAGATCATATCACATCTTATTATGGAAGTACAATGCAAATTGAACTTATCAAAGAAAGTATATCCGATCACTTGAATGATAGCATGTCTCAAGTTGAAAATGCTTTGGAAGAGTTTATACAACTTGGTTCTGGTTGGGTACTTGATCGCATTATTAGTGTAGAAGTTCTAACAGCAAAATATGCACCTTTAGCCGCCGAATAAAAATTGTCTAATATTAATAAAATTAAGAAATGTTACCATAGAAAATAGAATGTTCGTAAATGATAATTGGGTATTTATCTTACATAAATTAATTTGCTTTTGAAAAATGCGCAATGACTTTAGTTGGACTTTCTAGTGGTTTCTTTATTCAAAAATATCAAAAGTGTAAGTAATTTAAGATCATTATTACATTTTAAATAATTTCTTTGTCATTTAAATGTTGGTGATCGATGATTTCAGAGTAAAGTTTGGGGAAGGGGCTCGCACCTGGGTTATTAAAAAAAATCCCAAATGCCGAAGCTTTGAATGAGATCTCCAGGTGTCATAGAGATGTTTTTCTCTAGGTAAAAGCCCATATATTGCATGTGTGTATATGCATGTTTATGTAAGTTTTAAATTTTAAAGTAGAGTCTCGCTTAAGTTTCTACAAATAATAAGCAATTGTTTATGTATCTGTTTATTTGAGTATCCCATGCAAGTCTTCCTGTTTCGAGGTTTTCATGTTTTAAAGCCAAGTTTCAAAGTGCGATCATTACCTTAAAGGACCATTTGTGGTTCTGACTTTGCTGTGTTCACATCAAGTGGATTTCTGAATCTGTGCAGTATTTTAGTGAATTGATGAGAATTCAGGTTCATCATTTGAATTTCTGATGAAAAATCAAAGTGAACATTGGAGTATGATGAGTAGTGATGTTGCAGAGAAAGACAGTGTCTCATCATATGTAAGTTCTAATTGAAAAGGGTGTTGTATGGATTTCCATTTAATGATTTTGTAACGATGTTCAAGTCCTTTGGAAAATGATATATTAATGAGAAAATTTATTGATGTTTAATTTTATTTAACATTACCAAGATGTTTTTTTTATATTTCATAGATTTGTGTGCGTGTTTCATTTTGTAGGTAAATATTTTAATATTTTTTAAATTGCTATGCAATTGTAACTTCATAGGTGTGATATTAAAAAAAAAAGATTAATATTTTAAAAAATTATTCTTATGTCCTTTATTTCTAAGAGCATTTTTAGAATTCATTTTTCCAAGTTCTAGAAATTCTCTTGATGTTATTAATTATTTTTAATGATAGTAGTTTCTGCAGATGGTATGTCTTGTGTGTGTTTTTTTATGTCTTTGAGTATAATATTTCAAACTTTTTTTTTATTTTTCTGTAGCTATGATTTTAAGCAATACCGTATTTAAATTAAGTTGTAGTCATGTGATCTTAGTTTCAAAGATTCTAAGTTTGTATATAAGTAATAGACTTTTTCAATGCATGAAATTTGCGGTGTGAACTGTTTTAAAGTTTCTTCGTGCTTAAGTAATAAACTTTTTCAGTGTGTGAAAATCGTGTTGTAAATAGTTATGTTAAATATTTTTCTCGGTTGTATTATTCTGGGTAAATCGTAAAAATATGTTAAAGACAGAGTTTTGAAAATAAATAACTCTTTGAAAAAATTAAAATATCGTTAAATGTTAAAGACAAAGTTTTAAAACTATTTTGCATAGCTGAAATGTTCGTTAAATGTATTGCATTGTACGTCAATCAGGTTGTTGAATTGCTTCGCAGTTACAAATTTAGCAATATGCTCTTGACTATTTTTAAAGTTTCTTTAATCATGATGTATATGACCACAATAATTTCTGAGATTGTATTCGTTTGAAACGTTAAAACGTGTAAAAAAATATTACTTAAAAACAAAATATATAAATATTGAAATGCACGAAAAATTCGCATATCATTCTATGTAAAATAAAGTTGCTGAACATACTCTAACTTCCACTATTTCATGCAAACTCTTAAACTTTGGAAAAAAAAATCTAGTGGTATAATATTGATTAAAGGATGATTATCTAATGTAAATATAGGCTTAGTTGATATAAATTCATTGATTTGTATTGATAGAAAACAGTAAAATGGATGTAAACCTGTTAAAGTATAGAAGAAATCGCCGCTTTTTGTAAAAGTATTGTTAAATTAGTATGTATAAACCTATTGATGGTCATTTTCTAAGTTCCAAATATTTCAACAAAACTTTTAATTGACTAAAATTTAGTAAATTGTGTGGATTGATTTGGTTGGTGCATATTAAGTCCACACTTTTTCAAGAAACTGTTTGATAAGTTCTCATTTAATTCTGTCTTTCATACTTTAGGAAAAAAGATTTTTAAAAATTTTCCAAGTCTTAAACATTTCTATAATTAACTTTGACTTAAATTTTGTAAATTTCGAGGATTGATTTGTTTGGTTCACATTAAATATAAACGTTCTCAAGAAGCTATTTGATTGGATCGCAATTAATCCTGGGTTTAATATTTTGGGGGAAAAATTACAAGTGTAAAAATAAAATATGTTCAAAATTAAGAGATAGTTACTACTTATACATTATTAAGATTAAAATAGTGCTATGCGTTGATTAAAAATTGTGAAATTTAATTCTGATGGAAAAAATTAATTAATTCTCGCTAGAACACTTCGGTTAAGTCTGATACTAACGCAAGGAAAAAAAAAAAAACATAGTAATCATGATCCGATCGAATGGGTTTTACAACATTAAGGTCTGGGGTATATGAATCCGAATATCTGAGAGAAAATATAATTAAATAAAATATTCTATGTCTAAAAATAATTTCTCTCACTAGATGGTAGCATTAGCGATTCAACTCTTGAAATTTAAAAAAAAAATTAATTAATGTTACCATTCGCGAAAACCTAAGTTGGAAATCAAAAATAACATCGGAAAACGACTAAGTCCAAAAAAATAATTATTCCTCTTTTTCGCCACTAGGAGGCTCTTCGTAAAAATACGTTGTCATGGAAACCACAACATACGGTAGAACCATTGCCATACCCTAAAATATAAATTTAATCAAAACCAAAACTAAATCGGTGTTGCCACTTCGAAAAAACGAAACTTCAGTGTAACAAATAAAACAACTCAACTCTACTCAGAAACCCTCGTAAAAGATTACGACGTCAGCAGTAGGAACCCTACTACTCAACCCCACTCGGCAGGAGGTGTGACCACGCCCCCTTGCACTTGCACTCCACCGCTACCTCCTCCTGTTGCAGAACTCTCCTTATTCTACTAATTCCACCCCACCCCCCGCTCCCTAGTCACCCTCACAACCAGAAATTGCAAAGAATAACTTGCAGACTTACACTATACTAGTTTTTCAGAAAAAAAATCGTTCTCTAAGGGGTTAAAAATATTCTAACTTATACGGCATTTATGATTTTTATTTTTTTAAAATTGACATTTTATTATTATTGTTGTTGTGTCTGTAAACACAGATAACTCATTATAGTGAGAACTGCTACGAATTATTATTTTTTAATGTAAAATATACAAGCATTAAAGGAATGTTTCTGGCGTTTCAATTTCAGAGCACCGGAGAAACTCTTAGCGCTGATTGGGATAAAGCAAGACCACCGGACTGGAAGTTCTAGTCTCAGTGGTATCGGATAAAGGCGCACAACTGCGGCGATGATCAATCAATCTTTTTCATTCCACTGGGAAGTAAAGATAACAGGACGATTGAGACTTGTTCGAAAAGAGCGAAAAACAACCATGACGTCACTGACTCTTGTAAAATCCCGACCACTTCTCGAATTTTGCAAGCTTCACAAGAGTATAGCTTTATTTGAAAGATGTAGCACGATTGTTTCTACGGCAACTCGAATCACGGTCGAAAAGGCCGCGCAAACCCGACATTCCGATAAACTCGTGTAGTGTAGTAGGTTCTGAGTACTTTTTCGTGATACATTCTGATTGTGCATTGAACGCGTATTTTAGGCAGAAAAGGTGAGACTATATGTTTTAAATTAATTTTAATAGTATTAGCTTTTTCATATTTTGTGTACCGTGTGTTTGTGATTTAATTAATGGGATTAGTAATTAGTTAATGCCTCCCGACTTCTTTTTAATTATGTTTGAATTTTCACGTGTTACGAGGAATTCGGAATGTTTATTTATGAAAATACTAGCGGTACCCGCACGGCTATGCCCGTATTAAAAATGAAAAGACCAGTCGGTTCGCCGTTGTGTCTATAATGGTAACTTTTTTTATGTGTAAATTATGTTATTTTATTTAAAAATATAGCATTCCTCATAATTAAAAACTATCCGCAAACGGCAATGAATCAGCGATCGTACACATTTAAGCATTTCTTTTTACAAAACACATACAAGAACAAGAAGTTCCGTCTAGAACTATACGAGCCTACTTTCCCGTATACACCAAATTCAAATTTATAATCTAGCCATCTCTTTCTCTCTCTTTCTCATTTAGCTTTAGTTCTTAATTTTTTCAAATGTACCTTTTCCAACGAACAATACATATTCGTTAACGCATTCATTTTTTCCTTTATTTAGCCATTCATTTATGCATTCATTCGTTTACTGATTCAAATGTTTATTCATTCATTTATTCATTCATGTATTTATTCCCTCATTTATTCATTCTTTTCCTCATTCATTTATTCATTGATTCATTCTTTCACTCATTCATTTATTCACTGAGAAATATCCTTAAAAATTCCGATAAAAAAATTTCATAGGAAAATAGGCTCGTTAGTTCTGGAAGAACTTTCTATTTTTACATGTTCTACGTTATAAGAGCTTTCCGATAAAGTTTGTTTCAAGCAAATTGGTCCGTTAGATCAGGATTTATATAGGATTGAAATTTCCCCGTAAGCGATATGTTAATTTTTTGAACTGTTCAAAAATGAACAAAAACGTTCAAATTGATATTTCACGCCAAGCACTTCTTCCAGTAAGCTTGTTCATTGGAATATGGATCTTGTACCCAGAGTTTACATAATTTGCTTCATTTTCACCCACAGGCGCTAATGAAAAATTTTTGAACTGTTCAAAATTGAACGAAAAATTGTTCAAATCAAAAAGTAAATATGGAAATGAGATGTCCTCGCCGAGATCTTTCGAATGCAAAAAGAATTTTTTGAATCGGACTATTCGTTCAAAAGTTATTAGGGGGGACAGACCGACTGACACACTTTTTCCCCATCTCAAAACCCTACTTTTAAATTCTTTATTTTTCAATCTTTATTTAATTACTTCACGTTTTTTTGACTTTTCTTTATTTTTAACGATATTTTTACGATTACATTAAGCCTTCTTTCATGCTTTTTTTTTTTTTTTTTACTTTTACGGGAAAGTAGGCTAATAAAAAGTACGTCGGAAAAATAATAAACGTTGTATTTTACGATAAGTCATGTGATCATGTGAACTGAATTTAAAAAAGGAAGAAAGAAAGAAGTCGGCTTCAACAGTGCAAGCTTCAAGAAAGAATTTGTTCGTTCGAAAGGAGAGTCCAGATTTTTCCGAGGTTGAAAAGAAAAGAGAACGTAGAACGAATCCCCACTTCCAGATGTTAGTACGTATGCATCAGCGGAGCCCTGAGGGTCATCCACTGAGGGGGTCATCAGGAACAGTCTCTTTTTCGAGGAAAAGGGTAGTGTCGGACCATTCGTTCAAAAGTTATTAGGGGGGGGACAGACCGACAGACCGACAGACACACATTTTCCCCATCTCAAAACCCTACTTTCAAATTTTTTATTTTTCAATCTTTATTTAATTACTTCACTTTTTTTGACTTTTCTTTATTTTTAACGATATTTTTACGATACATTAAGCCTTCTTTCATGCTTTATTATTATTTTTTTTTACTTTTACGTGAAAGTAGGCTAAAAAGGGAAAAAAGAAAAGAAAGAAATGAAACGAAACGAAAAAAAAAAACTACGAAATTTTGTAGCTTTTAGAAACTAACAGCGGCAAACAAAGCTTTGAAAGCGGAAAAACCTTTCAGAAAAGCTCAAATAAGCAAATAACATGTGTGCTAATTCACTCGAGAAAAAATAATAAAATAAATAAAAATATAAATAATCCTTTTAGTGTTTGTGTTTTCAATAAGTAAGCCTCAGTTGCATTCTTCTATAACCAAATTGTATAAATATGAGAACTTGGTCTCCAGCAAAAACGGTACGTGATGGACCATTTTGGTTTGGATATTTGAATCAAGCACCTTTTCTGTATATAGAATCATAGTTTAATCTAAAGGACAAAAAAAAAAAAAATTCACATTTGTTGCACAGTGTTATTATTCTGTATTACATTTTAAGAAGTTAAGTTTCCATATTTTTCAACATATTATGCATTAAAATAATGAATTTTGTGTTGATTTGAGAAATATTTTCAACTTTAAGCAAATTTAAAAAATATAGCTCTGATGTAAACCACTGTTCGCGTCATCAATTATTCCTCTATTTTAAAACTGATTTTTACTGTTTTCAGGTACAGTCTGCCTGACGTTTTACTGGGGTCAACAGATTATTCCACTTCAATAGATAAGTGGTAAGTAGCAAATGAGTGCCGTTACTGATATTTTTCTATATTTCTTTCTGAAATATCTTTACCACCAACTTAAGCCAAAGTTAGTACTTGGCTGAAATTTTAATGCATTTGCAATAGATCAAGAAATTCTACTTCAAACCTTAAACTTTTTACGTGAACCGTGTCCTACCAACTTTTTTACGCTACACATTATCAAAAGTTATTTTTGACCACTATTCAAATTAATTCATGCAAAGCATATGCTCTACAAGAAGATGTGCTCTTTGAAAATGCTATTTCATGCCTATAAAATTTACTTTTTAAATTAAGGCCGTGGTAGCCTAGTGGTTAGTATATCGAGCTTTCAACCGGAAGATTGAATGTTCGATGCCCGACCTGCTAAAACCCCACCATGTACACTTGGGCATACATGGATGTAATATCCATGGACCCTTAAGTCCCGAGGCAGTTCTGAGGGTACCGGAGAGAGGAGAATTTCCCTTTCCTTCACTCTTAGGTCAAAAAATTAAGGTGGTACCATCTGATGTCATCCAAATACAAATACAAAAGTGACGACCAGCAACAGGAACATGGCCCATCTAGGCTGGTCTTACTCAATTTAACTACCCCCAATGAACATCAAGAGCCCACTTATTTTTTTTTTTAGCCCAATGCGAGTAACAGTTGCTTCCAGTAAACTATTCCAACTGCTTTCAACCCTATTGAAGTAGTCAGTTTTCCTCATTTCAAACTGAGATTTTAAAAGCTTAAAACAATGACCTCTGGTTCTACCTTCAACGGATAGCTGCAGCCCATCAACATTTCCCATTTTAATGAATTTAAACTGAATCATGTCCCCTCCAATCAACGGCGGATCTAAGGGGGGGGGGATGGGGCGATCGCCCCCCCCCCCCTTGGGCTGATTCAAGTGGATACTACAACGACACTCCTAAGTGAGTTTTTACTCTTTGTGCCCCGGGACCAGCCATTTTTTTTATGTTCTTGGAATCCCAGCCTAAACGCCCTTCAAGTTCTATGCTTTCCCCCTGTTCCTTTGTCCTTAAGTATTGCTGAGTTGCTAATCCTTGGAGTAATGGGAAAGAGATTCCCTGCTCTTTTCTTCTACCTATCAAACTGGTGACAGCTAGCCAACCCTTAGCACGTGGTGTAAATTCCTGCAGCATTTACGCTAAAACCTGGAGTCTGAAACTTTTCATTGAACGTTCATAATTACAGATGTTTATATAAATTGCACATACTCGTTGATGGTTCTTTTAGTACATATTTAGTATTACATTTTAAAAATTTTAGAAAATATATTACTAATAATTGCTATTATTTTGTAATTTAGACATATCAACTCAAATTTAGAAAATGTATTTACAAGCCTACGTTTTTCTTGAGAAAGCTTGAAGGAAATCCTAACTCGGTTAAAACTTGGCTAAGAAGCAGAATGAGTGATGATAGGCTCACTGAATTAGCGTTATTGCATATCCATAAAGATATTACATTGGACGTTGAAAAAATTATAGACAGATTTGCGAAAGCAAAAAAACGTCAGCTTGTGTTCCTTTTATAAGGACTTTGAATAAACGTATATGCATTGAAAAAATGTGCTAGTAAAATTTTAAATAGCACTACACTAGCATTGTTTTTGTTGTTCCTGCTGTTTGAAAAAAAGGGGGGGGGGGCGAGGGACTGTTGAAAAGGAATGAAGAATCTCCTCCATCCATCCTTACATTGAACCCTGAGATTTCCAAAATGAGATTTCCCTGATGATGATGATCCCTGAGATTTTCACCACCCTTGAAGATTTTCTAGATCCGCCCTTGCCTCCAATTCTCTTTTGCTCTAGACTATACATATTGAGCCTTTAAAGCCTAACCTCACAAGCTAAGTCAACAGTTATGTACATAATGATCTAAGTCGTACTTCCACCGTTGTGGTGCTCATCTATAAACAGAAGGTGCTCCTTACTACCTTAATTCCTGGTCGTCGCTCTACGAAGGGGAGCTTGGATACCCAAGTAGCAATAGAAATAACAACAGCAACTTTTAAAAGCAATTGTATGTCAACTAGTATTTAACAAAATTTCAATAAAAGTAAATAAATACATTAATAATAATGAAATAAGTGAATGTACCAAAATATTGCATAGAAAGATTTTGTTTGAAAATTATATTTTTGGTAAATGTCTTAAAATTCCCGTTTGACTTTCTAAATGCACAGATGCAAACCAATTTTTATTACCTGTTGTCACTATGGAAAATAGCCAACTTTTCCACTTTACTATGGAGCATGCAAAATGTAAAATTTTCTGCAGAAAATCAATCATGTTTTTGTCAGTCCACTTTTGGAAAGAAATAATTCTGAACCTGATGTTTGATCTCTTATAATACAAAAGCATTGTTTTGGAGTTGTTACATTTGTTTTAAACAATTTTAGAAATATATGGCTCTTAAAAATAATTATTTTTATAAAAAGGGATTATTTAGATGTGTTGCATTTTGTATTTAACTAGAGTTTTAACTGAATTTTGCTGAATGGAAAAAAAATATATATTTTATTTCCTAGCTTTTTGATGCCTAGATGAAGCAATTTGCTGTAGAATAATGTAAAAAATAGCCTTAATTTTAAATAAGATGTTTTTGCGCTGCACCATATCTTGTATTTCATGTTTGTGTATATCAGACATTTTTTATATTGATAAAAAATGGCTCATTTGTACTTTAGCGAAATGAATTTCAAATATTGCTGATTGTATAGCGTTTCAAAAGGAGACCTCATTTTATTTAAATAGTACATTATATTAACCCTTACATCTTTCATATTTATGATTTATATTACTTTGATAGTATAGCATTTTAGAGAATAGTCTCAGATAAAATTCTTTAATTTTAATTAAGGGCAAAAAAATAAAAGGTGGCACTAAATACAGTTCAGGTCTTTAAAAATGATAATTGGGCCCTGAAAAACGAAACTTTTTAAGTGGTCTAGTCACCTACCTACCAACCTACCTACCATTAGGGGGCACTTGATTCTCTCATTACTTACTGCTCCTAGTGAGGGATGTAACTGGGGGGGGGGGGGGGGGGCAGGCGGGGCCTGTGCCCGGGCAACAAAATTTCGGGGCGTTAAATTGACTAAGTGCATGTGTGTATACAAATATATATATTTCTTGTGTATATCAGAGGGGGGAGCTAAAGTCAGGTCTTGCCCCTACTGGAAAATGACATAGGTCCATGTTCTTAGTGATACGAAGATCAGGGGTCGGGAAATTCGGGGGGGGGGGAAGAAATTCAGGTCCGTTTTTGGACCCTTCACAAAATCCAAATCAATCAAACCGGACCGTTCACGAAATTCCAAGCTTCCAAATCGCACTTTTCACACCATTATTTATTGTAAAAGCGGCAAATAATTCGAAAATTTCTCATCACTATTTATTTTAATTTTCAATTTTCACAAAATGATTTGATTTTTCACAAAAATTTCTATAGACGATATGTTGTAACTAGACAGCAATGCTACAAAATTCAGAAAAACTATTTGCTGCGCTTTTCCGATTCGTGGCAGCACTTCAAAGTTTACAGAAACTATTCCGGCCATTATCCAGTAGATGGCAGCACTACAAAACTGTGGAGCATTCTTTGCATGCTCCTTGCGTCGCTATCTCAACGGGAGGGATTCGAACTTCCACTTAGGCCCCTCCGAGTCAGGAATGTAACATGTTTCACAAATGACAGTTTTATTGAAACTTCGGCAGAAAGACAAAGTCTCAGTTCAATTAAGACTCCCGTCCTAATGCTGAGACCAACTTCATCTCGCGCTCATGGGTCATGGGAATGGAATGAGGTACGAAAGGTGCTGCAAGAAACGCAAAATTGTTCGTTGCAGTATTGATTTATTCCCTTTTTTGTTGAAAATAATGTAATAAATGTGCAAATCTTCAGTAAATTTCTCAACCAGTAAAGTTGTCGGCAAGACAGAAATATCATAAATGAACATTGACTGCCACTGCCAGCAACTCAACTAGTACAGCAGGAATACACACGATTAGATCAGGTATATTCACCTAAAAATAATTGGACTTTTCATTGACTGCTCCTTAGTACTGACGTCATCAGTTAGTGTGCAGGTGGTAGACCTGCTTCTAGTAGGGTTGGGGTTTTGGGCGTCCGAAACTGGTGTTGAACAGGACAGGTGGTGTTCACCGGTCAACACTGTCCAAAAGTGTTTTAAACTGTCTTAAAGACAAAGGGGTCTAAACTAATCAGTTTATATCTAATGCAATATTATTAATGCATAAATATACATACTTGAAAAAATATTTTACGGGAAAAAAGCGATAAAAAACTTGCTAACAACTTCATTACAGGGCCGTGGTAGGTAGCCCAGTGGTTTGGATGTCGGGCTTGCAACGGGTTGCCCGACCTGCTGATGATCCACCCATGTACACTTGGGAACACGTGCATGTCAAATCCGTGGATCTTGAAGTCCCCGAGGGTGGAGAATTTCCCTTCCCTTCACTCGTAGGTCAAAAAAGGAAAGTGGCGCCATCCAAATGCATAATGACATAAGTCGTACTTCTACCGTTGCGGCGCTCCTTACTGCCCTAATTCCTGATCACTCTGCGAAGGGGAGCTTGGATATCCAACTGGCATTAGAAACAACATAACTCTGTCACATAAAAGCTTCTATATGTAAGAGTTGGTAGTGTTGTAAAAAGAAATAACCAAAGTAACTCATTTCAGCTCCATTTAATGACTCATAATTCCTATTAAATGCTATTATATATTTATAAGCGGAAATTTAAAAAACTTAATTTTTTTTTTTGTGTGATAATGTTTTACATGATGTTATAACAAAGATTCTTTTTTAAATCCTAGATTAAAGAATAATAAATGGATGATAAAAATTTGGCACCCACATTTTACAACTAGCAACATTTTAACATAATTTTTGCTAATGTATTCTGTATCTAGAATAAATAAAAAATATAGTAACTTGATAATTTTTAGAAAACAATATCAGCATTTTGCTAGAGTAGACGGGCGGTCATTCAGTGTCAGAACATGAAATGGCACTGTAATCATTTTCTTGAAAGTAGGGCAATATTAACCCGGTAAAAGTAGACTGACCAGTGTCATTCAACTTCTAGCTTACCAGCCAAATATCATCTGTATAAGTTTTATTAAGCTTACTTACATTTTAATCGTAATAAAATACTGTTTTAATACATTTTATTTCATTTTTGATATTTGTTTACAAAATGCAAACTCACTAAAAATATAGTTTTGGACAAGCAGTGTCCGAAACCTTGCCAACCCTGGCGTATAGTATAAGAGACGTGTGTCATTAAATATTGATAAGGTCAGTTGCGGACCGCTCATAAATGACGTTCAGCTAAGCACAAAACACTACGTTATAGATCACGTTTCTAATTTTATTTTTGAACTTTTAATGACATTTGTAAGCATAATAATAATAATGATTACATGTGTACTTCATTTGTTTACAGTTTACTTGCCCAAAGTTAAATTATTATTATAAGGTTTCAAAACAAAAAATAATTAGTACAGAACAGTAAAATATAATAACTGTTTGAATCTGAAACAAGAAGTTCCGTCTAGAGCTATACGAGCCTACTTTCCCGTATACACCGAATTCAAATTTATAATATAGCTATCTCTCTCTCTCTGTCTTTCTCGTTTAGCTTTAGTTCTTAATTGCTTCAAATATACCTTTTTCAACGGTTAATACGTATTCATTCAATCATTATTTATTAAGTCATTCATGTATTTATTCACTCATTTATTCATTCATTCTTTTGCTTATTCATTTAATCATTCATTAATTAAAAAAGTATTCTTGAAAATCCCGATCAAAAAATTTCATAGGAAAATAGGCTCGTTAGTTCTGGATGAACTTTCTATTTGTGCATGTTCTACGGCATCAGAGCTTTCCGATAAAGTTTGCTCCAAGCAAATCGGTCCGTTAGATCAGAAATTATATAGGATAGGAATTTCCTCGTAGGCGGTATGTTAATTTTTTTTGAATTGTTCAAAAATGAACAAAAATTGTTCAAATCAATATTTCACGCCAAGAACTTCTTCCAGTGAGCTTGTTCATGGGAGCTTATATCTTGTACCCAGAGTTTACATAATTTGCTTCATTTTCACCCATAGGCGCTAATGTTAAATTTTTTTGAACTGTTCAAAATTGAACAAAAAATTGTTCAAATCAAAAAGTAAAATATGGAAATGAGATGTCCTCGCCGAGATCTTTCGAATGCAAAAAGAATTTTTCGAATCGGACTATTCGTTCAAAAGTTATTAGGGGGGGGGGGACAGACCGACCGACAGACAGACAGACCGACCGACACACTTTTTCCCCATCTCAAAACCCTACTTTCAAATTTTTTATTTTTCAATCTTTATTTAATTACTTCACTTATTTTTGACTTTTCTTGATTTCTAACGATATTTTCACGATACATTAAGCCTTCTTTCATGCTTTGTTATCATTTTTTTTTACTTTTACGGGACAGTAGGCTAAAAATGGCCCACCCAATTTTATCTTAAAAGTATAAGAACATTTCTTTTTAAACTTTTACCAAGAAGTAACGTTAAACCTTAATTAGCATCCATGTTTATGATACAAAATGATGCATGAAACTTTTAAATCAAATTATGAAAATAAAAAAAAAGGCTTTGAAAATAAATTTAATTTGACGATTTTAAATGTTTTTATCGAAACCAAAATGTGTCATGTCACACTTCTTGTTACCCCTCTCCTCCTCTTATCACAATTCCCCCCCCCCCCCTCGAAGCGCGACATCCTTTATGAATGACCCAAGTGCCAAGTATCACTCTGCAGCAGTTTGTCTAATTAATCACTTCCAAAATCGTTTACACTGCAAAAATAAATAAATAAGTATAACAACATTAATAATAATAACGTGACTAATAAAATACCACCACAAGTGAGGTTATGAAGATTGGTTATATTTACCCCCCCCCCCCCCCCCCCATGTTTACAATGATCCCAAACGACTCTGCTCAGATTTAGAGGACAGTAAAATAAATTATTCCCGTAAATGTATCATAAATAACTATTCATGAATGCAATATTAGTGCATGAAATTTCGTTTGTTTTTTTTTTTTTTTTTTTTCGGGAGGAAATTTTGGTTTTAACAATGCTTCAGAAAGGACATCTCTGGCAATGCGTTGTGTATCTGTATTGCAGTTTATATCTTGTTTGTGTGTTCACATGCACTGATTAATATTTTACTTTTGATAGTTTAAGATTTGTATCAAAATCGTGAAGGAATTTCCGATTTCGATTTAGACTAAAAGTGAGTATTTTGCAGCAATGTGGGAGCACATTTCACACAACAATGTAAGAAAATCGAAGTACATTTTGATGAACTTTTTCGTTTCCAACAATACTTTGCAACAGTCTGAATGGGTTTGTTCCAACAATGCTTCGGTAACAACAATGAAATGCAAACCAAAATTTGTCATTCTAACTTGCATGTGATGCTGTAAAAGCTGAATTCCAGTTAAGCTCCTGAAAAATTTGATTTATTTGCAGAGAATTTTATGAGAATTAGTATTTATCTCTACTTTTGTGAAGTTAATCAATTGTGAGTACACAATCCTTTTTTTTTTTTTTTGCCCTTTAATTTAAATGAAATTCAATGATAAACGCATCTTTGTTTTCCCCTATGAATACAGTGTGGATTTAGAAATCTTATCATTTATTTGTATCGCTTGCTAATGCTGAGAGGGGAGAGAGAGAGGGATTGCGGCTATATATATATACTGAACGTCATAACCGAATAACCTATATAATTCTTAATACTTCAGATAAGTCTTTTATTATTTTTTTTAATGCATGAAAAAAAAAAAAACTCTACTGAATTCCAAGTTAGCTAGTTTTAATGGCATCTATCCATTCTGCAACTAAAGTTTCAAAACAATATTAAGGCAACAAATGGTGAATGTGAACTGTGCGCATCTAAGAAGGAGTTCCGAGAGGTTACTCAGGCCCTGACTATAGCACGGGCACCCAGGGCGCGTGCCCTGTGCAGGAACTTTCTAAGGGGCGGGAAAATTTTCCATAATATCATTATTTAAATTTATTTTTAAAAAATCATGATACTAAGCAACCGGATTAATTAATAATAACCGCTGGTAAGTCTTCATAATAGCAGGTTAGTCTTAGTAAAAACCAATTTCACATTGACTGTAGTACACACATGCATACACACACATATTTATATAAATCAAGTGAATCATTCAGAAGGGGGCAGGAAAAATTGAAAGTGCCCTGGACATAAAAATTTGCAAGTCGGACCCTGAGTTACCCACTGGAATTCTTGGTTTTGAGTCATTTTAGATACTGAATATGGCAATGGCACATCAACTGTGTCAGATATTTTAAAAAAAACAGCAATGCAATTTTAGGCTTCGCATCAGTTTTCTACAAACAAGAAGGCAGCGCTGAAAGGATAACGATGAAAATGATAGAAGTTGCGCAGCCAATCTGCACTCTCATTTCTTATCACTCATTGTATTATTAATTTACTTTTATTTTGCATTTATACATATGTAATTTATTCCTGACGATACATACATTACTAGCTAACGTTTGCTCGCTAGGCGGCAGTATGAAGGATGCAATACGTAAATTTAAACAGCTCTAACATGATTGGTTGCGTCCTTCGGCGCGTGGGTGGGCGGAGTCTAAAGTTTCCCAGCGTGCCTCACTATATAAATGACGAGGCCGTCTTTACTGTCCTTTTTCAATTACGTACAGTACTATTTGCTATTAGCACCTATACTAGGTTACCTTATGTTGCTAAGCTATAGTTAATTTGTAAAATAAAGATCAAATCATCTTTTTTTTTTGGAGGACTTTTTTTTAAAATTAGATTCAGAATTGTGTTGTTATACAACCTGAATATATTTTATAATACTGATTACCATTTTCGAGTTTGTGAGCTTAATTTTGAGAGACTCTATTAAACCCTTGCCTAATGTTATAGATAGTACATAATTGATTTTTTTCAACCCAAAAAGAGAAGGAAATTATATACAGGTTGAGAGAAGAATCTAATTCTGCTTCTATAGTCAAGTGTGTGTCGGTAAACAAAACCACTAGTCACGATATACGATACCTTATCTTGATACATATGACATCCTATATTACAGTTTCACGTACATACGTCTCATTTAAAAATTATATCTTAATATTAGGAATTTATTATTTTTAAATAATTCAGAATAACAAAACTTGCAACAAAGGACTACACTGATTAATTTTTTGCTAGCATTTATTTCACAATACAAACAAATATTTTGCACAATGCGAGAAAAAGGAAGAAAAACAATGTGATTTGGAATTTTCTGTTTTAGTATTTACAACTTCAAGTATCTCCTTTCCTTTCACAATATACTTACATAAATCCTAATAAACTAAGCTAATGTTTTCCTAAAGCACGACTCATGGTAAATATTTAAAGGAAGTCGCTGGTGGTGAGTAGTTGGCTCGCTTTTATATAAGGGAATTTTCTTTTATGCATAGCAATAGAATTTTTTTAAGATCAGTATCATTCAAGTAGAATTTAATATTGACCTCTGATGTTGACCAGTTGGTCTGCTTCAAGATGAGCATCTTTATTTTATAAATGATTTTTGGACAAATAGCTTTTATTTTTATTTGGATCAGAAAACTAATTAAGGTTAGTTAGAACTAGTTACTATTTATTCTGCAAGGTTCTGTGAGTATTTTGCATGAGCTACGATTAGTTTTTTCTATCCTCTTTGATTAAGTTATTTTTTGTTGGTAAAAAAATCACATTACAGTAGTATAGGTCTATAAAGTTTTAGTTCTCAGAATTAAATGATGGAATTTAATTTAATATTCGGCATTACTGAAACAACTATTCTGTGTAATACAATATTTCATGTTTTTATGAATTATCTTTTACATTCGAACAAAGCTAAAATTTGTACTTTATAGTATGTGCCTAGAACAAGTAACTTTTTTAAATTAGAAGATATTTTGCAAAATTATAGTGAAAATTATTGATTATGTCCTTTTATAACAAATTTTGATAAATAATTTTCATTCCTGCATTCAACACTATATTAGTTAAAATGAGCTAAGTATAGTTTTATTTCACAATCTTGGAAAATCTTAAGCAATTGTGTTTTTTGTAAAACTTGGTGTTTCGCTTCTATATATATACATGAGGAGTATACATAAATATATGTGTATTACTTCTTTAATGTTTGAATATACATCCATTACTAAAGTATTTTGAGCTTTATCTGTAGTGCTCTGATTTGTTTTCAAGTTTTTGTGAATGTAGCTGACAATTATAATGTTATAATTGAGGATTGTTTGAGTTTTCCCTTAAATCTGAACTAATGAGGTCATGATTTTACTGTTAAAAATGTCCGTAAGAAAACAGTAAAATAACCATTTATTTGATTGTTATTTTACCATATTTAATTACAACAGTTGAATAATTATTAATAAGATGGTACTCAAACCACTGATTGTGAAAAAAATCGTTTATTCACTGTTTACCCAAAAGGACGTTTAACTAACCGTAATTTACAAGCGCTCAATAAGAATCGGGCGTCCATCTTGGTTGCGAAACCTTACCGGTCGTACGTTGTTGTTAAAATATGAATAAAGATTTATCAGTTCAAATCTACATGTTTATATTAAAAAAGAAGAAGAAAAAGTGGCTTAAGCAGTGGTTACTCAATAGAAACACATACACACGTAAATCAAAAATTGGAGATATCGGATTTGCGAATGAGCGAACTTATAATTTGAGCTGCTGAAGCTTGTTTGTATTTTAATTTTTGCAGCAAATAAAATGATTTTCGTCAGTATGCAGTAAATTTAGAGCAAATATAAATTTGTATCCAATCAAAAACTAAAATCTCAATTTTAGGACTGTTTGCCTGTTGGAACAGAAGATTTATTGATAAATAAGCAGCCGCTTTACGTGATGAAGGTGCCCGAGTGGATAGAGAGCAAGACTTGTATACCACGCATTCGGGGTTCGAGTCCCAAGCACATCATTTACGGTTTCTACGCCTAGAAGATTCTACGGCTGAAATGGCTCAAAAACGGTTAAAATTTTGTTTTGAAACCATTTTTAAATGGTTATAAAACCGTAAACTGTCGTATTTACTGCTTTTTAACCAAGCTGATTGGATATGGTTCAGGTCCCGTAAAGATAGAAAAATGTTCTAAGCCGTAAATTTAACTGTAAATTAGATGGACAGACTGCTTCCGGTTATTTAACCGTAATTTCATGATGAAATTTCTAACAGTGTATTGTGAAAAGATTCAAGCAGCTGCAAATGTCTGGAAGAGGAGGGGTATGAAAATACACAAGTTGCTAATTGTTTTAATTTCTTGATTATCAAACGTCCAGTTTTTGATTTTGTTATCCAAATTTCTCGTAGGGTAAATTCAGAGTAATTATTCATCAGTTAAAAAGTAATTTGCTATTAAATGGTTGTTTGCTATTTTATTTTTCTTTGCATATTTATGTAAATTCTGCCATACTTTACATGTTTTTTTTTAGAGGTAGCAATCTACATTTTGTATTTGAATAAGTTTTCTTTCCTTTATCCGTGTGTATGTGTATATTTTTGTGTGCAAATTAGACAAACGTTACAAGATTTCTTTTACATTCTTATGAAGAAAATTTTGTTCTGAGTGGAAAAATTCAGATCTTAAAAAAATTTTTTTAGATGCAACCAGGCGAAATGAACAGTTGGGAAATGCTTCAACTGATGCGGCAATTGAAGCATCCATAAAAAACTGGCAGAGGCATGCAAAAGCAAGGTACTCTGGAGTTGCTATGATAGGAGACTCGGCCAAATCGCCATCGTTTTTAAGCAATTAATAATCGACCATCTGTTTTGATGCGATTGAAAATTTTGTATATATTTTTTGTACCTTTTTTATCATTCAAATAATAAAAGAAAAAAACTTATTTATTCAGGTGTTTTTTTGTCTCACAGTACAGCAGCCTACTCTTAATCACCTTTTTCAGCCAAAAGTAATTATAATAACTTTCTTAGAACAGATAGTTTTGTGTTGCATGCAAAATGTAAAATATATATACAAATGCTGTATAAACTGCTTCAAATCAATACAGATATATGTATTACTAGTAAGCCCGGCGGTCATACGAAGTGACCGTGTTCTAGATACTATAAATTGTGATTAAAATGATTTGTGCAAAGGTGTCTTCTAATTCAAACTGAATTACCCAGGTCAGGCGGAGAGGACGCCCCTTTGCTAACTGCCCAACACTACTATTTACTATACAATCAAATTGTTTGTGAAAAGTATATATTTACCATCCAAAGAGCTTATTGAAAGTTTTATTAGGCTTTTCAAAACAAAAGTTTTAGCGAAACTGGGCAAATAGAACGCCGCCACGCTAATAAGAAAAAAATAATTAAAAAGAAAGGAAGGATTAAATTAAATTCGCGTGTACATTAAATTTTAACGGATATTGCAAATACAGCGAAGCCTCACTCAATATGCTAGAGAAATGTTTCAATTATTATTAGTATATTTGTTACAATAACAATGGCAACTCCATTGATTTGTTAGTTCACACGGCAACTGTAATTAGACTGTTAGAAACGACGGCAACAATGCAAAAATAAAATAAAGCGGGTCAAAAAAATCATTGAAAATATTTTTTAAAAAAAATTTTAAAGAAAAAAAACTAATTGAGTCATAACTTTCATTTTTGCAGCAATGAGTTTCTCGGGTCGTAAACCTTAATCGTGCTAAATGTGGTCCCGATCGGTAAAACGGCCTGGGATTCTATAGCGGACAGACAGACAGAATAAGCCGTTTATATATAAGAAGTATTTATTACGATAAATACAGTACATCTTGACTTAACACTTCTCTAGGGAGTGTTAAATGCTATCATTACATCAGTAAAATCTGGCATTAATTTGAGTAAATAAGTAATTAAATCTGAATTATACTGCATACAAAATATTAAAAAGGATTTAAATTTCCTGAATTGAGTATATAAAAATCATAAGTAATTTAAGTTTTCGAAATTAATGCTCTAAATGGATGTACGATTTTAAAAACCGTTCTCTTTTTATGAATTAATATTTAATTTGTTTAATAGTTTTTTTTTTTTTTTAAAGCAATTCAATATGGATTCACAGAAGAAGATAAAAAAGTTTTGTTATACTATATAATTTTTGGTTATATTTCTTTTTTTGTAAAATATTGAAATGTGCTAAAGATTTATTATTCCATATGCATGAAGTGTGTTGACCTGTAGCCTAATATATATATATCTAGTATATTGAGTATATTCATTAAAAATTTTACTTAATCATATTTTTCTAAAGTGAAGATTTGAAAATAAATTTTAAATATTTTCAAAAGTAGTTATTATAGGAAAATAATGGCTATGTAATTATAATTATTTAATGAGTAATAATTTACATTGCTCAATGTATGTTATGCTATAGGCTTAATACACTTTTTGCATATGTAATAAATCGGCAGCATATTCTGATGTTTTATGAATACTCATTAACCATTCATTTGAGGCCCCATATGGATATCCAAGCTATATCCCTTTATCCATGAGATGGATATCTAAGAGATAACCTTACGACGTCAAGATGTATAAGGGATATCTATGAGATATCCTGGATATCCATGAGATATCTAATACACGTCACGCTATCGTGACGTCTCTGGGTAGTGCAAGAGCTGCAACCTTTTTGACGTTCTGTGGATATTCAGCAGATATATGGATGTCTCTGGATATTTCATGGATTTGGTTATATCTACTGAACTTATCTAATAGATATCCTACGGATAAATTTTGAGATTCATGGTTGTCTGTGAAGGACACGGTGGTGCAGGAGGTTTGCCGGAAACGGGGATAGAACCCCGGACCTCCACGGTGGAAAACCAGTGATTCCGTGCTTTGTCAAAAGATACCTAATGGCCGGGACGGAAGTTAGCTCTTGAAGGCGTCGACTCACACCGCTACAGTTATGATAGTTAATTCTTAAAATATTTTGCTTTGCTTCTTAGTTATATTAGTTACCATGAAGATTTTGGAATGTTATTGTCAAGTGCGTTTGTAACTAGTAGAACACAAAAGTCTGTATTTTCGAGATAAAACTATGTAACTGATTTTTTTTTTTCATTAAAAATATGATGTGCAGTGTATCCCAGACAACCACAGATATCCCTCAGCAGTGGCGTAACTAGGGGGGGGCGGTGGGGGCGGTCCGTCCCGGGCGGCACAGGTCTACAACTGTTCAGGGGGCGGCAAAAAGTCCGGAATTCCCATCTAAAAAAACGCAATCTTGTTTTTTTTTTTTCAAATTTCGCAAACAGGGCGAAGTTTTTCTTTTTTTTTTTTCGAAAAGTCCCATTTACCGCACTTAATAAAGGCGGGGGGACAGAAAGCGTTTCGGCCATAGAGTGAAGTCTGGTTTCGGCTTTTTCTGCACCCCCTAGGCATACTTTTTGTTTTGCTTCCTAGGGAAAAATGTTGCTTCCTTGCTGTGCTGTTGGAGATAATAGGTAGTAACTTCTAAATAGTCTATAAAGTCATTTCCGCGTCTGACGTTCCGTCAATGTCAACAAGTATTTCAAAAGATTCTGAAGGGCATGTGGCTAAAAGGACAAGTAACAAAAAGCACTGATAAGAAAAGTATGGAGGTGCGCCAAGCCCTGTTAAATTAACTCAAGTAACAGCTGTCATCTCTCTTAGAACCCGCCCATTGACACCGACTATTCCCGTGCCGACAGAAAAGCAAAGGGTTCCCACGCAAGTAGCAAAGGGACGTTTTCTACACGTAATTTTTAAGACATAAAAATCAAAAGACGTCTCTTGTAAAAATAGGACGTTTTCAAAACGGCAGTCTAAGCCCAGAAACGTAAAAGTTGAGTTTGTGACCTTTTTGAGACATTTACGCAAAAAATAGTCAGTTTGGTGTCGTTTTAAAAACGTCAGCGTTAATCCCAGTAACGTTTTTGCTGTATGGAGATTTTCAGTCTTTTAAAATCGCCATCTCCGACTCAAGCGCGCATGCGCAATGCACGATCGACGATGAACAAGATGGATCGTCTGGATGGTACGATAGGAGCACGTGTTTGGATTTTATGTTTATTTGAAGAAAAGATTACAGGTAAGCAATAGGATGCATTTTTTTTTTTTTTTTGCATTTCGTATGCTTTGTATGATCAATGTTTTTTTAAAAAGAGGTACGGAAGTGCGCGCGTGTGTGTGTGTGTTTATTTTTAATGTTTCTACTTTCCTTGCATGTGAAAATTTAGAAACAGGTATGGCTGGCTGCTAGATATTTTTTTATAACAATAAGGTGCTTATGACTGTCTGTCAGTTCAACTATGTTTTAGTATTTGTCTGCAATGATTTATGCGTAATAAAATAATACAAGCATACACTTGAAATTTTAAATAATTTGGTACATGGGCGTATCAATATAAGGTGTTTTCTTTCATTCTTTTTTTTTTTTTTTAATCAATCTCAATTGTTGTTAGACTTAGCTGCTAATCTAGGAGAAGTTTTTTTTATCTTTAAAGATATTTTTGTCATAAATGATTGAAATGTACACATTTCATATGTTTCTATGCATCATTATTTTAAATCAGCAATTTAATTTAATGCCAGATAATAATGATTTTGTTGTATCAATAAGTTTTCCTATGGCAGTAATTTCAAACTTAATGAACTACCTAATATTGCCTGCATTATTTTACTGTGAGGAAATCATATTTAAATGCAAAAGGTGTTGAGAAGTTTTCAATTCAACTTTAACTGGTATATTGCCATCTGTTTGATCTCATTATATGTTTATTAGTTATATGTTATTGATTTTTAATTACTAGCTGTTGCATGCAGCTCTGCACAAGTTATAAAAGCAGCACAATCTTTTAATAAAGAGCAAAAAATAATTTTTTAAAAAGTTTACCCATTTTTTGTTTAGTTTCGTACGTGTAACTATTTTGTCACACAAACCAGAATATTAAAATTAATGAATATGAATGTGCTTTATAATTAAATGATTCTTTGACCATATCACTGAATTTGTCTAACAAATAGCCCTTTGCAGTGAGAATATAATCTGCAATTACTTGCTAAACGGAAAAAAAAATTTTTTAGGTGTATTTATGTGCTTGCACACAAAAGCTATCTCAACATGTTAAATGTTTTGACTCCCATTATCAACTATGTCCAGGAAACCCATTAAAACTTGGCTTGTCACATGTAGGTGGTCCTCTGCAACTTCAGTATGGTTAACTAAACAATCATAATGGTGTTGGACAAAATGACGTAAACATGAGGTAAAGTCAGTGGTGTAGTCGAGGAAGGACGCAGGGGGACGGCGTTCCCCTAGCTTTTTGTTTTAACACAAACGTCCCCCCAGTTATTTTGAATTTTAACATAAGCGTACCCCAATTTTTTTTATGTTCATATATGTAATCGTCCCCCCAGCGTTTCTTCCAGGACTACACTACTGTGTAAAGTAGATTTTTAAAAAATACTGTGCCAAATATCGTCTTAAATTTTATAAAGTAAACAAAAGGTTAAATAACAAGTTGAAAAAGCTAATTGCAACCATGTGGCAATTAAAAAAACTAATTGATTTTGTCATTTATATTTAATATAAATATTTATATAGATTACATTTATATTATATTTTATATAGATTATTTTCTGTTAACTAGAGAAAAGTACCACAAGCCGAAAAGAATGTGGGATTTCTTCACCTGAAATGGAAACATTCGAGGAAAAAAAGGAATTATTAGTGACGAGGCTTCAATGAGAAAGCAAGCTTTAAAGAAAGAATAAGTTTTAAAACTGGTGAGTAAATAAATAATAAACTTTTTTTACAACTTCAAGTTTGTAAATATAGATATTTAGCAGAGTTTTATGGGTTTTTCTACCTCTGACATATATGATAATTTAATCTCTCACCCCCCCCCCCCTCTTTTTTACAAAAATGTATGTTTTTAACCACTTAAAGTGCTTATCTTCACTGAAAGACCTTCATAAAAACCAACTTTTTCAATTCGTCTGCAAGAGTAATTAATTCTTATTCAGTGTGTGGTACAAAATGTGTGAATTATTATATAGATACACAATAAAAAACAATTTTCACTTCTACTCTAGAGCCAATTTAGTTTCATAGCCGTTCTTTGATAAATTTTTTTGCTATACATCTATACAATGATTAAAAATAGTAACAAAATAATTCAAGGCCGTATCCAGAGGGGGAGGGGGGCCCGCCCCCCCCCCCCCAAATCCTAAAATTTTTTGCAATATACCATATATTCCTCTCTGAAACTTTCCTCAACATAAGTGTTTCAAAGTTAGCCCCCCCCCCCCCCCAAAAAAAAAAAAAAAATTAATTCTGGCTACGGCCTTGGAATAATTCTTTTGTCACGCTTTTTTGGAGTACTTAATGGTCTCGTCTTTTTTAGTTTTATGAACTGTTCTAACAAACAATATCATGGCACACCGACCGCACAACTTTTTCTATATTACAGGGTGAGTCACAAAGTATTACACTGTTTCTTTTTAATGCACTATAAATCGAGAATAATGTAAGATAATATGCATTGCCTGGAAGAAAATTGTATAAGATTATTTTCAATTTTGTTAGGGATTCTCAAGAGTCATATGTGAGACCCGTTAGTACTGATAAAAAACTTTAAATTTAATTTAAGAAAACTAATTTCTTTTAATTTCAGGGAGAGAGACTTACTGTGCATATAGCATTAGAATTCTATCACATTATCTGGAAAATAAAGCCCTTTGATAGATAAAGCTTGACAGGTACCTACTAAAAATTAATTATGCATTGCATTATCGATAATCTAATTTTTTTTTACTTGTTTCAATGTATTGTAATATTGCATTGCCGAATTCAGAGTTGCTAAAAATATTTGTATAAATACATGTATTTTATTAAAAAAGTTATTAAATAATTTTTTTTTATCTAAGTATCTAAAGGAAGTAATTTTTGCTCTGAAAAACTCCTGAGCTTGGGTCTTCATTACAAAAAAGAACAGTTTGATTGACACAATAAATTTCCATAATAATGTTAAAACTTTAGTTCTAGCAAGCTTGATGAAATCATAAGTGTAAATATATACATAATGTATTAAATCTGGTGTGAAATGAATATGTTTTGTCAATGTGTATTTTTTGTTTCAAATGGCTGATGTAAATGTATTTTCTAATTTGTTCATTATGGTTAAGCCTTTTCCCCAGTATATCGAGAAAAGGTACTCATTTTCAAGTTTCAAGTAATATTAAAGGAACAAAATAGCTCTTTCCTAAATCTGCATAAATTGCAACAAAACACTGCTTCGTTAAAAGCAGATTTCCTCATTCTATAACCATTACTTTTTTTTCCAATATGATGACACCTGATAGCACCTGTAATCCCCACCCTGAGAGAAAAAAAATCTTAAACTGCAGTGTAAGTCTTAATTAAGGATTTAATATTGTGCTACTGTATGTATCTGTGAATATTCAGCAAGATTATTATTGTGCCTGTCCCTTATTTTATTTGTTGTAAAGTTGACTGTGTTATCATTAACATAGGAAAATGGCAATGACAAAAATTCTGATGGTAGTACTAATGAATTGTTTTCGATTTTTTAAACTGATGTGTTTTGTTTCTTTTTTGGTTGGGGGGGGGAGGGCTTTTGTTATAATTTTTTATTCTACCAAATATTTCAGATATAAGTTTTTTATAAAACTAATTTTTTTTTTTTTTTTTTGAGAATTTTAATCTATTATGATGATCATTTTAATTTTTTTGTTTCATTTATTTATTTTGTAAATAAGTGTTTTGATAAAAATATATTCTAATATCTATTCATTGATGTGGACATTAGAAAAAACTTGTTTATTTAAGAAAGCTTGTCATTAAAAATCCTTTAGTGTATGATGCACAATTTGAAAAATGATTTTAGTTCTTTCTAAAACAATTTAAGTGTGTCATTTTCAGAATTGGTATTTTTGTCAACAAAAGGGTACTTTTGGTAGGACGGTTTCAAAAACTGGAAAGAACCAATGCAGCAATTAAAAAAATGGACCAATCGCAAAAATAGTTATTGTATCATAAATAATGTGCAGTGAGGTCTATAATTTAATAGGGACTTAAATAATTAAATTAATATTGGGGCATTATTGAATACCTTCATTTTGTTAATTAATAAATGTTGCAATTAAAACAACTATTTAATGAAAGTCTAAAGTTACTGCTTGCCAAAGGTAAACACCACCTGCTGCATGGCCTAGACCAGCGTTGTTGCTTAATTGTTTTCATCCATGAAACATTAAGGTAGACTGCTACTGTGTGTACTTCCCTTGTTTTTAACTCTTTATGTACGGGAAGGGTGGAAATTTTTACTACAGATAAATCCTAAGCTTTTCTACTAGGCGATTCCTCAAGTGGACTCGTCCATTCTTGAGCACCCAGCAGCTCCCCATGGGGTCCATCTGTTTCCTAATTGCAGTAGGCGGGGTGATCTGTCATCCTACTTTCATTGTAACGCTTCGAAAGGGATTTAAAAATTAAAAAAGCAATAAAGAGATGCATTTAATAACAATTTAGGGCAAATAAACATATTTGCCTCAGAAGCAGGACTTGCTGGTATGGCCATGCAATTCAATGCATTACAATACATTCTTTATGATTCTAAAGTTTAAAAAAATCCAGGATATAAATTTAATTGGTCTATGATAAGCAGATAAAGCAGTAAGTTGAAAATTGAAAAAAAAAAAAAAAACAGGCAAATAAATTGTTTGTTAAAATGAAATGTCTATACATTGAACATGGTTCAAAGAAACAAGTCTAGGCAAACCCAACATATGTTCTTCTACCCTTATGAGGCTTGTGGAGTGCATTTGAAAAATTTTCAGGGACAGAGAACACTATACTAGAAAATAATGAGTTAAGGTGGTCAACTAGAGCTTTTTCATAGGCTCTGTATTCTTTTTGGAGCCTTATACTTGTAATAGCATTACATACAACAAGGGTGCTACCCCCCCCCCCCCCCATATCAGGCAAACAATCGACCAAGCTCCTAAAATGAACCCCACCCCCAAAAATCTCAATGCCTCGGTCTGTATCATGACCCTACCTAGTGGGCATCCCTGGGTATAATAGTTATTACGATGCAAAAAATACAGATGTAGACGAAAATCTTACAAAATTAACTAAATACATATAAATTCAGTATATAAGGCACTAAAATTTACAATCAAAATATTATCCTTCAGAAATTTAAATACAAAATGAGCAAAATAAGACTATGGGCTACTATTGCCCACCATTGTGTAAAGATTCATGAAAAAGATGTTTATTAATTTTCAGCAGTTTACATTAAAATAAAGAAATATTGCAATAATAAACAAAATCAGCGAAATATTCAATAACAAAATGACAATTTTGTAGAACAGTATCACGTTAGGATAAAAAAAAGTTTACAGAGGAAAAACAAATGAATCGTCTTAAAAATAAATTTAATTTAAAAAATAGATATTTAATATATTTTTAAAAAACTCTGTATAATTCTAAAATTAAAACTAAGTAATAAGTAATAGGAACATAGAAAGAAACATATTGAAGAAGTCGAATACAAATACAAAGGGAGTATCAGCCAGTCTCGGAGCTCAGCTAGACTGAACCGAATTAATATAATACTACAATTTTGAGGAAGGATGTGAAATAAGAACTTCATTGCAAAACAAAACTTCAAAATTAAGTTTTATAAAAGATAAATTCATAATAGAGAAGAAAAAAATTTAACTTTAAAATTATTGCAAGTTGATTTTTTGGAAAACTCTGGGTATGGCAATTCTAATTGCAGAACAGAAAAAAAAAAACTTTTTCATTGAATTCAATAAAAAATCTTCGACCCCCTTTTTACAATATATATTTTCTGTAAGCAACTCTGGAACATAAATGAGAGCATTCTGTGAAATTGGAAAAAATATGCAAAATAATAAAATTCTCCAGAAAATTAGCACAACAATTACAAAACAAATAAAGAATAAAAATCAATTCCGTACCAATATAATTATTAAAAAACTAATATTAATATGTATGGTCAAGATTACTGTCATTTATAGAAAGTTCTTCTTTTAAGAGTATGGATTTTTTGGCTTCTCTTTCATTGCAAGTAGGTTTGGATAACTTAATTTTTTTTACAGTGGGAGATTTCTTGATAGAGTGAAATCTTTTTTGCTTTTCTATTTTTTTATTGCAAGGTTCGGCTGGATTAACTTTTTTTCCACCTGCAAGAACATTTTCCCCACTAATTTGCATTAAATGTTCAATGGCATTTAAATGATGCATTATTTGGGATGATATATTGTTGTCCATATTCTCTAACATGTTCAATTTTGTGCTGAGTGATTTTATTTTCAATTTGTTTGCCTCATGGTATGTTGGTTGGGATTCTTTAAATAACATATTTTCAGTTGTATTTTCAGCAATTTCATTTAAATTATGTAAAGGGCCAATAAAATTTTTTTCTTCATTTAATGACAATACCTTGAAATGTATGTGGTTGCAAATAAAATTCGATATAAGATGGTCATGACACGTACACACATAAGCAGTGGTGCATATGGCACAAGTTCTGCAAGTAATGGCACAAGTGTTGTTGCAAGTGTGTATTTTAGTGACAGTATAAATTTTATTTTCATTCATTACCTCCCATTCATTTTCATTCATTGCTTTAATTTTAGCTTTTAAATTTTTAGCAATTCTATGTCTCTTAAAATTTTCAGTTGTTTTTTACGTGATTTTCCCTTTTACTGTTTTAATATAAGAATCAAAATTTTTGTCATTAACAAGTTTAATTAATTCGTGAATCACCTTATCAACTCTTTTAATTTTTTTCCCCTCCAAATATATGTGCTTCAAACACCTGTGGAAACTTTCTATATGCATATTGGTGTTTATCTGAGCCCCCTTTCGAAAACAGTATGCCCAAACTTCACATCTATCATAGTAATACCTTTTGAAATAATTATAAAATTCTTTAGTATTTTCATCCTCCTCAAGCATTTCCATAAAGTTGTGGAGCATGGTTTTAAACTTATTTACATCTAACTCATACATCAAGCTTTTTAATGTTTTATATACATCATCTCTAATATCTCTTTTTAAAGACACCACATGCTTTTGCCACGCTCTATCTACGTGCCATGCACACAGTAGATATTTTGTGCATGGACCAAAAACAGTGACCCATGCATTGTGAAACATAATGGCATCATCACTCATAAAAACCCGAGGATTTAAATTACGTGACAATGCGGTTTTTACACAATTAAAAAATGCGTAAGGGTTTTTGTATCAACAGTTGATGCAATGCAGAAGGCAACTGGTATTCCTTCTTCATATTCATCAATTGTTAAAATTGTTATGAGTTCAAATTGGTAGCTCGATATTCCATGTGTAGAATCAACACATATCCTATCGGTACCAAAACGAGATAAGACATTTTTTTGAAAATTAGTCATGATAATTAACATGAAATCTTTTTTATCAATGACAGAATGCTCAACATCTTGCCTTTTATAAAATAAAACCGGGTTGAATTCTTCTTTCTTCATTTCTTCAACCCATGAATGAACACTCGCTTCATCATTAGCCAAAACCGTTCCTTGGCTTGGAAGGGTGACACCATAGTCCCTTTTGATATTTTGCAGATCTTTGTTTGTAATTAGGTGCTCTCTTTCCATTCGTATTCCTACCGAATGTCTTATGTCCTGTAAAATCCTTTTTTCCGTGACGCCTTGTAAGAGTTTACCTAAAAAAGTGCGAATGAATTTTAAATAATAATTAGCTGAACCTGTGCAGGAAAACTGTACTTTAATATGTACTATTTCAAATAAAAATATATAAGTAATACAAAAGCAGCACAACATCGAAATTGGTGTATCTTTCAGGCATCTCTCCAGGAGGGGCTGCCCCCCTGGAGCTAACCAACTGCCCACCCGGGGGGAAAAATTCAGATCACAATTTTTTTTAAAAATGAAAGAAAAGAGAGATTCCACTTTTAAGACTTTAGTTTCAGAAACACTTTTAGAGAAAAGACATCGATCACTCACCAGCGACACCAAAAGTAACTTAAAAGATAAGAACTTATTTCGAAAAATTAGCAAAGGAAGACTAATCAAACTCCTTTACGTACTCTGCGTCCTCTAAAATCACTAATGAATCTCGAAATTGTATTGTTAGGAAGATTTCAGAAAGTTTCCTTCATTTTTAAGACTGCAGTTTCGACAATTTTCTTAGGGGAGAACTTCTGAAACTCCTTCCTCTAACGTCTTCAAAGGTATTCTCAGGAGCTAAATTGCAAAAAAATCCCGGAACCCCCTTCAGAGGTAGCCTAAACATTATAGTTGTAACATCAGTTTCAAAAGTTTAAGATACAGGAGCCCCCCCCCCCCCCAAAAAAAAAAAACTGTCCTAAACTTCACCAAAGATAGTCTAAAAATGCACCTACTGTATATGGTACCAAAAATCGATCATATACTATATAAAATATATTCATATTATCATCATTTCTAGTCAGAGATATATAAATATAAAAAGGTAATGATTTTGAAGCATCCACCGCCCCTCCTAATTCTTAACATGCCCCCCGGAGCAAAAGGTACGAAAGAAACATTTTTCTCCACCAGACACCTGTAGAGAAAGGTGTTTCTTTCAGACCTTTTGCTCTGGGAGGCATGTTAAGAATTAGGAGGGGCGGTGTGTGCTTCAAAATCATTACCTTTTTATATTTATATATCTCTGACTAATTCTTAACATGCCCCCCCCCCCCCGCCCCCGGAGCAAAAGGTCTGAAAGAAACACTGATCGAAATTGGGTTTGGGAGGAATCTTTTTAGCAATGCAAAGATTTGCTGTTCCTGGATGTAAAAAATTCAAGTCATTTGCACTCACTTGGATTATTTACATTTGGGATCATTCATAAATGATGTCGCGCTTCGAAGGGGGGGTTTCTTGAAATTGTGACAAGGGCAGGGGAGGGGGTAACAAGAAGTGTGACATCCCTGCTTATGCAACATAGCTTGACAAGTGACAGGGGGGGGGGGGTCTGTTGAAGTGTGACATTTTGAGACAAAGGGGGGAAGGGGTCAAATATGTGGGAAAAAAGCGCGACATCATTTATGAACGGCCCCTTTTTAGGTATGATAAACAGGTTCCTTTTAATTCCGAAACATGTGTACATAATGTTTTTTTTTTCAAGTTATATTTTAGAACAGCGTTTCCCAAACAGTGGTTTGCGTGGTGTGGATAGGGGGTTCTTAAAAATAATATTGCAGTGGCAGAATTTTATAATTGCTGACTTAAAAGAATAAATGAAGTACTAATAAATTTATATAAGTATTCGGGTGTATAAAAATTTTTTTTTTGAATAAATTGGTTTCTCGATAATGTGTAAAGGTTGTGGACCGACAGAGAAAGCATAGGTACAAAATACAAAATGTACTTATTTCTACTGCTACATAATATCTAAAATCTGAATTTCAAAGTGGTATCAAAAGTTATTCATTAATTTATTTTAAATTTTGAATATATGTTTTTCTTCCTTTTTCCTCGTGAAGAAAGAGTCAAAAATATGAAAATTTACTAAAATGAAAATTTTTTCATTATTTCAGCTAATTTCTCATACAAGACCTCAAAGTGGAACTGGAAGATTATTCATTCATTAATTTTGAATTTTGTACTTACATTTATCACACTTTATTTCCAAATTTTGAGAATTTTGCATAATTCAACCCGAAAGTGGAACCAAGCGATATCCATTTGATTTATTAAAAAATTCGTACATATTTTTTCTCATACTGTTACATAACTTTTTCACACTATCGAGAAAATAATATTTAACTGTATTTTTTATGAATACATATGTTTACTGCAATATTAATCATTCAAAAAGAACATATATATTTTTTAAATGTTAGTATTTATTTAAATTTGGATGTTTTGTAACTATATTTTTATTTCTTGTTATGAACTATTGTGCATATGGTAAATAAATTTGTCAGCAAATTTTATATTTTTGTTAGACGCTGCTAATGACTACAGAAGGGGGTTTACCGTTTTGTTTAAGATAAATGGACGTAGGGGTTTGCAAAGAAAAAAAGGTTGGGAAACGCTGTTTTAGAATAATGATTTTCTCAGCAGTTGTTTCCATTTAAAAACAGGAATCCCCATTCTCAGTGCCACAATATTTTGGATGTTGGATATCTGGTGTCCCCTGTATGATCTATTACTTACCTGATATCCAGCTTTTATGTTCGAGACTTTTGAATTCTATTCATATTTTCAAACATCCCACAGCTTCCAAACGCATAATAAGCTTAATTCACATATATTTCCAAATCACGTTAAAGTTAATTAGTTAAATTTCAAAAATCAAATTTCACATGTTGAACAGCTTGATATTTCGTGCAGTAGCCAGATTGGATTACAGGTATTCAAAAACCTGTCAGGTGCTGGTGTAGATGCCCCCCCCCCCCCCCCCCCCGAGATTCGGGTCCAACAGCGCCACTACGTCCAGTACCAGATATCGTATGCTTTCTGGGGTTGGGGGAAGGACCAGTCCTGTTGGAGGGAAAATTTTCGTGATCTTTTCCTAATTTTTGTAAAACTCTCATGTGATCAGTATTAACTTATGCATCTGAAACATGGTCTCTAACAGCAAAAGAAGAGAAAAAGTTGGTAATCTTTTAGAGAAAACTGCTATGTAATATTTTTTGTGGTATCAATGAGAGTGGGAATTGGCAAAGAAGATACAACTCTGAACTTTACAAACTCTTCAGAGATGTTGACATTTTGAAATTTATTAAACTGAACAGAATGAGATGGGCTGGCCACCTCATGAGAATAGAAAGTGATAGGGCTGCACCGAAGGTTTTCAAGGCAGGCCTTTTCGGACGACGTCCAAGAGGTAGACCGAAATTGAGACGGGCCAACTGTTTAGATGCTGATTTTAGAGTAATTAAGATCAAAAACTGGAGATGCACGGCACCCTGAGCAGAACAGGCAGACTGATTCTTTTAAAGAAGGCCAAGGCCCAAAAGGGCTGTAGAGCCAGTTATGATGGTGATTCCTAATTTTTGTGACTAATCTGATTTTCAAACTCGTGACGTTTCGGGACTTTAGCGACTTGTAGACATCCTGTCAAAGTTTGGGTGTGAGGCCGTAGACGGTTGTCCATACTTTATGCCTCTACTAGAGGGAGTTATCAATTATTAGCTCTGTATAAAACATGCCAAAGAAGTCTAGCACAGAGTTATAAGCATGCAAAAAGCTTTAGTATTGGGAGTACTTCTGTGTTAGTGGGGATACCAATGTGAGGCGAGCTCAGATTACACATAAGATAGGGGTTCCAGGTGCACCTCAATGGCAACTTTCGATGAGTTATTGGAAAGAAGCAGTTTATAAAGTATCTGAGATGTAGAAATAGTAAATCTAAAGTGTACAAAGCTTGTCAGTTTCGTATTAGCATTCGTTTATAGGTGCTAGTGGGGAACCACAGTACTATGGGGTTCTACTTGGTACCACGGCTAACGGGGCACAACTATGCTTGTAGTGCTTTCACAGATTGCAGGAGACACAACAAAATGAGACTTGAATAACTAGGACATTATCTAAAGAAATCATATACAGATTAACTAACCCACGGTCACGCAGAGGTCAATTTGTCACCTTCAAATGGTTCCTTCAATAATGGACGAGAGTCTTCCAAAACGGTTGAAGGCTTTTCAAGGAAAATTCTTTCCCCTCCATGTAGGCGTGTGTGGTGGTCAAGTGGAAATAATTGTAATTGACGAAAGGGACAGCTGTTTAGAATCCCCTCCCCGCTAAACGTGTTTCTTTAGGAAACAAGTTTCCCTTTGTCCAAGCCACGCTTGCAGATTTAGAAAGTAATGGTGTGGAATCTTTGCTTCTAAGACGAACTTATATAGCCAAAGCAATTTATCAATAATTTTTTATTTCTTTTCTTTGTTTTAAATATCTACATGACATGATTTCTCGATTAAAACCTATATTTCAGTATAAGTCAGAAGTCATGCATTTACTAGGATCAAGTTTCCCTACTTATCATTTTGGAACAAATATCTTAAAGTTAGAAACTTTCAAATGCATTTAAAAATAATTGTAAATATTTGCATGCGCTATAAGTAATAATAATTGGCTGAGAAAGATATAAACAGGACCTTTTTATATTATCTGTCTATCTAATTCAATCGATATATATATGTTTGCGGAGTTGTTGATTTCCGAATTTGTGTGTATGTTCTTTATACAAATTCACTTCACTGTGAATGTTCGCATAATTTGACACTGAGGTACATTGATTTCCAGTAATTCAAATTCCGTAATTTAAAACAGTCAACTATAAATTTGCAAAACATTATCTTTTCCATGCATAGAATTTCTACATATCGATTCGAGTTTATGCCACTTTCAGCTCGTAAAAGACAGTGCCAGATGAAGTTTCTACAAAGCCTGTAAGACAATTACAGAACCTGGAAAAAGTGTTTGTTGTGAAACAAAACTAAAGGGCAAAATTGCATTTGTCACATTCTCTTTATTCTAACAAATAACCTGTGTAATATTGATCAAGAGAAAAAGATAAAGTATACAGAAGTATTTGCGTAGCTAATAAAATGCAATTTGCTTTATTATTGTTGTTTTAATGAAACTGTAGATATATCAATAGGCTCAAGATGACAGGGTAACATTAAAATCATTAAAGGGTAAATTATTTCAAGTTAAAAGTTTGAGTATTTTTCGACATGAATTGGAAAAGTGCCCAATGTCTTGCTTAGTTTTCTTGTTTACTCTGAATACCACTGGTACAAAAAAAGGCGATCCCCCCTCCCCCCCCACCGAATTTGTGAGTAGATACTTTGAGGGACCTTCGCAAAACAATAAAATTAGCTGCGAGCGATCGTATTTCCCCCGAAACTAGTGTCGGGTTAAGCCACTAGTGAATACACACATAAGCGTTACTGTTTTAATACGATAAATTTATTACACAAAATAATATATTTACATAAAAAGAATTTGGGAACTATTTTCTTGTTTTTCCCCAACACGAGCTCTTTCTTTGAAGCGTGAGGAGAATGATTTTGATTAGGAATTTACTGCTCCTTTACTTTGAACAAAAAAGTTTAAAAAGCGTTTAAGCATAAATATATGTGCGATTGCTATAAAGAGGAATTTGGCATTGCTTCTAAGTATTTTCAATTACTACACCAGAAGGCATCTAAGGGGTCATCCATAAATGATATCACGCTTCAAGGGGGGAGAAGGTTCAAGAAAGTGTGACAGTTTGTGACAAGAGGAGGGAAGGGGCAGCAAGAAGAGTGACATCGAATATTTTGATTTGTATGAAAACCTTTAAAATCAGCAAATTAAACCTATTTTATGCTAATGTAATATAGCGTGACATATGTGACAAACGGAGGAGGGGGTAAAATACATTGAAAAGACGTGTGACACCATTTCTGAACGGTCCCTAAGCTATATGACTGGACTAACATACATAGTCTATACTCGTGGCACAAGAAAAAATATATAGGTTTTGTACTGCTGCTTTTGCTTTTTCTGTATTTATTACCTTTTTTGTTTTGACGCGTTGTGGTTAACAGACGTGCGACGCCAAACACACACACATTTATATATACAGTAAAACTCCTCCTAATGGACACCCCTCTTAGGCGATTAGTTTTTGATTCCCCAGCAGCAACTGGATACCTCACTACTACGGACAAATATTTTTCTCCTGTTGGTGTTAGCTATACTATATATATACACACACACATATATATATGTACAAGGAAGCAGAAGAGAATAGGAACTGAAATAAGAGCAATCTTCACTTTTCTTGATAATACGTAAATAAGAGAATCAACGTCTCATTTTTTTATATCAAGTCAAGAGTAACCAGGATCTTCATCAAAGGGGGGTGCATCCCTTCAGTTATCTGGAAAAAGAGTCGCCAATTTCGACTTGTAAAAAAGAGAGATGTAAAAAAAAACCTGCAGAGCTTTAAAATGATAATAATAATAATTAAAAACTGCAAGTATGTTTTTTGCAAAACTTATAAAGAAAATTCAATTATAAAAAATATTACTTAGGAATATGAGCGGCTCTGTATTATAAAGATTTCCTAACTAAAGGCCGCTTAAACACGCATTTCAAACATGTAAGCAAAACAGAAATGCATTTATTATGCAATAGAAACCCGAGCAAGTCTCAGTGTAAAAAAAATAATGCAGAAATAAACAGGATAGCTTCATAGGGAGCGCCGACAGTTTTCTTTTTTTTTTAATCAAAATAACATAAATTACCCCAAAGAGTAGAAAATACATAGCGAGAGAGAGAGAGAAATGAAATATTTGGGCAATTAACACTCAGCAAAAGGTAAAGCTTTTACAAATTTATGATTTTATTACATTATTTTTCAGGTTATTATAGTACAAAAAAAGTGTTAAAATAATAATCTTTAAAACAAATGAAGTTATAAAAACCATAAATTTTTAAAAGCTTTAACTTTTGCAGGGTGCTCCGCTTGCCATCGAAATGATAATTTTCATTCGGTGATAGAAAAGGTTCGTTGTAACGCCGAAACACGTGTCTGGAATCTGTTGCAATTTATTCTTTTATTACGTTGTTTTTCTGATTTATACGTATGTATATGTTACGGCAAATGTCCGAAATTGGAGAATGTCGACATTCTCCAGTCTGATAGATGGTGATTGTTGACATTCTCTATTTGATGTACGTCGACATTTTCCGATTTCGGACATTCACCGTAATATATACATATAAATATACCACACTGACGTAGTCACGTTAAGTTATTTCCTTATTGCATTGTAGTTTATGTATTACATTTTAGCTATTAGTTTCTTAAAACAGTAATGGAATTTAATTATCATTTTTCATCATTATATATATATTGAAATTTTATCATTATATGCATATCATTATGTATACAGCCAGATGAAATATACTAAATACATTTCACACGATATGTTAGTGCTTTTTTTCTTCACTTTTGTATAGATAAATTTTGAATTTCTTGAAAACATATTAAATAAAGCAAAATAAAGAGTGCAACACAGTTTTGAGTTGCACAGTTAACTATCCACCATTAACTATGATGACAATTGTTATCTGCTGAATTCTGCTGAATTTTAGAAATTCTTGAAACGGTAAGCATCTAAATCAAATAAATAGGAAAACAAATACGTGTCAATAGCCTTTGAAATTGAGATTATTACTAACCCTGATAGTTTTATTAGAATAAAATACTTTTTATCCACTTCGCGAGAACTAAAGGGGTGTCCGTAAGTGTCAGTATGAAACGTAGGTGGTACGCTTACTTTGTATGCTAGATAATCTTACTTTTGTTATTTGACAACTAAAGAGTTAATAGGACTGAAGTACAAGGAGACTCAGAACAAAACATCTACTCCTTTTATGTCCGTCTTAGAAGTATAAAGCAAGAATGAGACATTTTACACACACAGACCTTGTATATATATACACACATACGCATATTTTTAGAACAAGAGGAGTGCAGCCCTTCTTTTTCCTAAAATATTCGAAAAGTAGGCCTCAAAATGAGGCTGCTGAGTAGAAAAGTCTCTAATTTCAAGTTTTTTTTCAAAATGTGCGCCCTTGTGCATACCTTAATGCGGAGCGAAAACCATAGCTTTGATGTTTTATTATTTTCAATATGCCTTAACGCGAAAAAGTTGCGTATTGACGAGAGAAATCCACGTACCAAAAATTGAGAGAATTTAATTCTTCCTGTTCCTCATGGGTCCCAAAAATTATCATTTTTGGCAAATATTAAATGTTACTATATTTGTTCGTTTCCTTTTTGTTGTATCCTAGGTAGCAATATATAATCTTCGATGATAGGGCAGTTAGTAAAATAATAATGATTACAGTTTGCCCAATAGTCGAAATTCGACACTAATTAAATTTAGCATATGAAACATTTTTTTTAAACCCCCCCCCCCCCCCCATAATTATATAAGTATTCTTCACAAAATTTGGCGATGATAACCTTGAGTTTATTTTGATCATCCTCACTCAAAGAAAGCGTGTTCTAAATAATTGTCGGCACAGGGTCAATTGCGCTCATAAATGTAGCCAGCTTGTACTTCTGCCCATTTCGTACTAAGCTGAGTGGCAATTGAACAAAATTTCAATGTTTGCTTCCATACACTGCTCTCATTTTTAATTTCATTGCTTAAAAGAAGCTTTTACTCAAACTCTTTACTTTTATTATTACTTCTTAAGGGCATCAAGCTCTTTTTAACAATAAGTTTTATATTTATTACCTAATTAATAATTTACTCAATCAAGACATGTTATCTCATCTGCTATCTTTAACAATATAACATTACAATTATAAATGAGGCTTGCCTTTCCCTTTTTGTTGACAAACGAAAAGGGGAAATAATTAACTAATAATAAACTGTTCCCAAAGTTTGTTAACTAACATCTCTGAAACTCGTCAACAAAAAACTCTGCTACAAAACAAAAAAAAGTAAGAAAATGGGTTGAAAAGCAAAAGAGAAAATGGTTAATAACTATTCTGGGTTTGCCTATTTATCTATAGATAATAACAATAATAATAACTATAAAAAAAATATCTTAGATTCCTGCCAGCACACAAGTATTCAACACTAGGGACTATTGAAAAAAAAAAGAACCCCAGTTTCGAAAATTTTATATTTTGTGTCCCATAAGGAACCTTAATTTTAATTTCATTCCATTTTTTCTGCACATGGATTTCTTATCAAGACACAACCTTTCAACGCTAGGGTATATTGAAAGGAAAATGAAGTTTTTGTTCGCTCTGCAATAATATACATGTATATAACAGCGAAGCTCTTATCAGGCATGGAAATAATCGTATGTTATAAAAAGTACAAAAACTTTTGAAAACGGCTCTCTATCTTGATAATGACCCGACAGGGTCGTTGCGAGTACAAAAATATCGAGGAGGGAGGGGAGGGGGTTATGTGTTTGGCGGTCCCTCCATTTTGAAACGTGTATTTATATATATATATATATACATATATACCTAATAACGTAATTTTAATCGATCTTGGATATGTTAGAGGGGTTTTGGGAAGTTCTGTCCCAGGGGGTTCGAAATTGAGGTTCTAAAAATGTGATTTTAGGTGATCAAGATAAGGAAAGAGGGTTCGGGGTTTACACGTGAGTTTTTTGTACAGTATTTAAAAACAAATATTAGTATATTTTTAGTAACGCTAAAAGACAAGGGTATCGGGTGTTCTCTGCGGGCAATATTGTGAAATTGAAGTCAAGTCCTAAACACGCAATTCTTGGCCAGCTTTATGACGTTAGTGGAAGAAATCGACCTCATGCCCCCCCCCCTTGGTTATGTCCCTATGCCTCCTTTTATTTCTTTTAAATATGAAGGATGTGGAAAATCCTTCTCCATTTTTTAAAAATGTTTCGCCCCATGTGTCAACCCATGAAGCTATCACGTTTATTTATCCACTTAGAAACACTAAGGCTTGCTTGGGTTTTTAAAATGTTTTGTCTTAAAAAAATGTTTGAATTGTTCAATTCAGTTAATCTAAAGGTAATCTTGATAATGCAGATTGGCCGGTATTGCTATAATATTTTTAAAACGAATGATCTTTTTGAATTTAACAAAAAAAAAAAAAATCTTTCTTTATATTGCAATATTTTTTCAATTTTGATTATTTTTTTGAAGACTTAGAATGTTTTCCTTCTCCCCCTACCCCCGTCTCTTTCTCTTTTACATCTCTAAATCGGAATTGGCTATCGCTTATTTTTCGGAAAACTGCTCCATCTTGACATCGGCCCGGAATGCACAGCAAATTTGACTGGGATTGTAATAAAAACCCAATGTAAAACCTCTTCACTATAACTTAATCTTCTCATCTCGCCACTATAAGCTACTGATTTTAATTTCCGTGCATATATCTTGTTCATATACAATGTATATCCTCCAAAGAAATGAGGGTTTTTTTTTTTTTTTTTAAAGCAGGATCAATTTATTCTCACCCGAATAAAATTTAATTTTTCAAACTTCGTAATTTCATTAAATGCGATGACCTATAAATAATTTTATTAAATTGCGTTCGTTGACCACACAACCAAACAGAAACTGACAAGATGCGACATAGGACAGATATATACATTTTTTCAGTTTTAAGAATAAAATTTCACTTGCTATTGTGGCATTTTTAAACGTTGTAATCAAGAAGGATTTCTTGTACTTGCAAGCTGATTTCAATGCCCCCTCAGGGGGTAGTGGCTGAATGCTGAAACTTGAAAGCACAAAGGGAATGAATGGTCATTGTGTGCGTATGTGAGAAAAGGGGCGGAAAAGCAACGCCTCCGGCGCACCAGGGAGCCTACTTGGAAAGAGGGGAAAGAATCTCGCAAATATACGCTACTGACCATTTCGACGCAGAAAAAGTGCATCGTAATATCACGGCTTCGACCATCTCAAGAAAGATTTCTCATGGCGTGATATCACGGCCTAGACCGCCGGTGAGTTAATAAGATTTGTGATCTTGACCATAGGCGTCACCAACGTCTAACTATTGAGATGGGGGTAGGGTCCATGGCAATTTTTTCTTACCTTCCTAATTGTGTCCTAAAGTGTCTACCGAATTATTGGTGGGACACGTTTCCGAATCCCCATATGTTGTGACGGCCATGCTCTTGGCAGCATGAAATCCCTTGGCATAGGAGCTGCCTGCTGTGCAGACAATGACACAAGGCACTCTACACCTGGAAAAATACTTCACACGATGTCACTTGATTAAAAGGTGACAATCTTGGAAGGTTTTACCAGGTATTTTCAAAGAACACTCACTGATATTTACTTCTAAACATTTGGTTATATGGAATGTTTTTAGTTCTTATGACATTCAGCTGATATAATAGTTACAAAGGAAAAAAATGTCATGCATTAAATTAGAAAGTGTGAATTTAACAAACTTATTTTTACCTGCAATGTTTTCTTTTACTTCCACTGAAATAGGAAGATGGCCCAATGCATCATCCCCTAGTGAGTGTTTATAATGATGCTTGAAATATACAACAGAAACATGATTTTTAAACTCTTTCACTTGAAGGCTTGCTGTACAGTGAAATCCTAATTTTTTGCTCCCTTGAGCCTTTAACTGCCTGTCTCTGTCTTCAACTTTTGATTTATAGATTCCACTTCGGCTGCATGACAAAGATATATATAAAAAGTCTTTCATCTTTTTCTTTGAATTTATCACAAATTTTGAATTTGAATTTCTTTCTTCCTGGGCGAGCCACTCGAGGAAAGCTGAAAAGTATATACTAGTTATAATATTTGCATATAATATCTTGTAGAATTGCTTACACCTAACATTTGTTTATTTTATTAAGTATTTGTTGCTGAGTATTTGTTTATTTAATTAAGATTATAATAAAGAGGCTAATTAATTTCATAACTGACATTATAAGAAAAATACAAAAGAGCCATTGCATTAAAGAAGTACAACTATATCCAAGATTTCAAAAATAAATTAAAATACAATGATATGTAGTACTAATTCTTATAGCATATATGTAGCAAAAACTTAAGAGTTTTGTAGTCTTATGTGATTTTCACCGCACAAAAAGGGGGGGGGGGGGGGAGGTAAAATTAGGAAATTATTAAGCATTATTTCAAAGATTCCTTAATTCATTCACTTCTGGATGGGCCACCCCCTGTAGAAACATCACTTCATAACTAAGACCATGCACCAGTACCTTATTATACATGTTATATTACCCAATAAGAGACATAAAAATCCTTTCTCTCATATATTTATTCAAAAAATATGTGTTTAAAATTTTGATATTTATTCTCCAAAATATGCTTAAAATATTTTATATTTATTCACAATAAATTAACAATTAAATTAAAATAACATTATGTAGTTATTAAATTTTTTCTTGATTCTCTTTACCATTCAATGATTAAAATTAAAGATTAGGGAGGTTATTAACATTTAGGTAGGTCAATAGGGGCTTTGGATTTTTTTAGTACATGCAATGTATTTTGAAACTTATGTGTGCAAGCATTTTGTTGTTTTTTTATGCAATACGTATTGAGCGTACTTGCCTCTTTTTGCTGGAAAACTTTAAAATGGTGAAATCTTTAAGAAAATCTAATCAATTGTTAAAACTCCTGCTTATATTATGGTGACGATACACTTTAAAAATGAGCAGGTGACATTCTCTGTTGATATCTTTTTTTTTTCTTTTAATGTGTAGATTACTTTATCTCACAGTTTTAGGTGTTTTTTTTTAAATTCTTTAAAAATTCAAGAGTTTTAGATATCTGACAGTAATGTGTATACACAAATAAAAAGTTAAATATACTTTAAATTTTGATAATGTCTTTGATTTAAACCAATAATAATTAAAAAAGCAAAATCAACTGCTTTAAATCATTAATAAAAAGGAAAAGGAAAAAAAGATGCTAATAAATAGCACTAAGTTGCTGATACATACCTGCATAGTTATCAAATTCAAAATTTTGGTGATTTCCATGGTCTTTAATTTGATGGACATCTATTAAATGCCTTCGTAAATCACAAACTGTGCGAAACTTAACATTGCAGTCTTCTTCTTGGCATTGCACACGATTTCCTAGTTGCTTTTCCTTGTTTAGATTCTTTTGTTGGTTGTTATCATTATTTCTGTGCTTTAAATCATGCACACGTCTTCTATGATCTGTTAAATACCTTTTATAATAAAATTCTGCATTACACAAGTCACATTTAAATTCCATTTTCAACTTGTAAATATTGGCGATAGCGTCACCGTTACGTTACCAAGTAACCATAGCATCGACCAATCACGTTCGATGTGCGGATTTCTCATCCTGGGTTTGAGGCGCTTGTTAGACACAGTGGATCAAGAGAACGGTTTAGAAAAATATCCTAACGAATGCTACAACTTTCACCTGAACACAGTACGTGTATTTTAATCTCAAAGCAAGCAAATCTTCGTTGAAATAAAGAAAAAGCAAATACTAAACGGAAATATGGAAAAGTAAATTTAAAATTAGCCAGAATTGTTTGTGGTTAGACATTGAAAATACTTTTAGCCAGCAGCATCTTAAATTAAATCTGGCAACTTAATGAAGCCCGCCAAACCGGAAGTTTGACCAGAGCTCCCTCTGGTTCGACTCACCACTTCCTTCGTTCGACGTCATCTATCGGTTTGGCATGTCCATAGAACACGCGAATCTTCACCCCGCAAGGTATGCCAAAAGGCAAATGACTAGCCGTGAGGTATTGGCGTGGCTGCAAGATTTGGCGCTTTATGCATTAAACAAATATTGCTGCTCAGTGCGCGAATCCTCGGAAACCGGAAAATCTTCTTTCTCAGACTGCGAATCTTCATTTTTCTCTGTGCGATTTGCGACCTTTGTTAATCTTCATTCTCTCCCACAGCAGTGATAAGCGAAACAGGCCGAAATTTGGACATGTTTATTTTTTATAAAGCACCATGATGAAAATTATTTTATGTTTTTTTCCTCTTTGCTACAAATTCTTGGTGAAATTAAGCGGTGTAAAAATTAATATTATTTAACTCTCTTGATGTTTATTAACGATAAACATGCTATTTATAATCACCTTTCGGCTATAGTGTTGTAAAATATGTAAGGAACTATAAAAAACTATGAATAATTCAAAATTTTTACCAACTTTTTAACGAAGTTAACTTTCATAGAGAAAAAGCACAAAATATAAAATTTCTAAAAAAAATCGCGTTCACGTATTCCAATTTTTATTTATTCTTTTATTCATTTATCTTGATATTAATATTATTTGATTTTTTTTAAAATTTAATTCATGCAGTTGGAGATTTTAAGATTATACAGGAAAAATATCCCTGAGAAGTCTTCCGCACTGGAACTCAAAATAAATAAATAAAGCAGATTCTTTCCAAAATGATCGAAATTTACAATATTTTAAAAGTAATGAAAATGTTCGAAGAGGGGGGGGGGGATTAAAGAATGCATATGGATATTTTTTTGATGGATGTGTCTTTGCATCAGTTTAAGCTCACATTCTTTTTTTCATAAAAAAAGGAATTCTTTGTAATACCTGAAACACATGTGCCTGAAATTTTGTGCATAACGTTGTTAAGCTTATTTTATTTGTTTTTTCCACAACAGGTTAAATTGTTAGTGATTAAAGAATGGTTTTAAATAAAGTTTCCGTTTCTTCGATATTGTTTTTCAAAAACTTCTTTGTTACTAATTTGAAACTTCTGGGAAATTGTTATTTATTCAGAATACCCCACAGCCTCAGGTCTAAAATTTAGCAATAAATTAATACTAATATTAAATTATGCATTTATGCAGGTTTTAAATACCCTGCAGATAAATCCAAAATATAAAATCTGTATTAATCAGTTTTACCCTTGAAATCTTCCAGAATCTCTGGGTTGTTATTGGTACTAAAAATATTTAATAAAATCATTGGAAAGATTTGAAAATAAATTTCGCAAAAAATTTGAAAGCATTTTCTTATATGCTATATTATTGTTTAATCTGTAAAAGAGAATGTTCTTTGGAATTTAACATGTTTCGCGCAGGGAAATAACTCAATTTAGCATTAATGTTTAAGTAAAGTAACACAAAAGGAACAAAACTATATGTTGTTTAAATTAATTCAAATCCAAATTAACTTATTCGAAACATGGGGGCCCACACAAAAACTGATAGAAGCCTTTTCTCCCCACTCCCAGCCTCAGAATATTCTGCAGTATAGTTCTATTTTGTAAAAATTATAAAAATGCGGAAAAAATGAAAAAAGCATGAAGAAAAAAAAAATAATTGCGTAAATTAATTTTTCATTAAAACTTAATAATTTATGCGCTTGTAAATTGAAGAACAAGATTTATGATTATAAAAAAATGATTCATTAAATTTATTTTTCATTAAGAATTTTCAATTAGTTGGTTTGTAAATTAAATAACTAGAATTACCAAAACTGAAACTAAAAATCCTTGCTCCCACTTCTGAAAAATATTAGTTGAGAACAATGAATCAAAAATTGCGATGCATTCTGACATTCATTACTTATTACATGAAACATGTAACAGCGCACTGGCCTAAATAAGGGGGGGGGAACCCCCCTGAAATGGTGAAGATTGTCTAGAATTTGACAAATTTTTCCTGTAAAACAATAAAATTAGCTCACTTCTTGAGAAGAAACCCCAATGAAATGGTGAAGATTTTCTAGAATTTGACCAATTTTTCCTGCAAAAGAATGAAATTAGCTCGCTTCTCCCGAAGAACCCCCCCCCCCTCCCCCCCCAAAAAAAAATCCGGGTCTAACTACGCCACTGTAACAGAGGGTACTGCAGAGGCGTAGCTAGGTGGGGGCAAGGAGGGACAGCTGTCCCCGGGCGCTGCGTCAAGGGGCGCCAAATGAATGTTAATTTATTTTATTTTTAAATGCGAAAAGAAAATTATTTGAACTGAAGAAGTGTGAATATGTTCGGCAAAAACGTGCGAGCACCGCAAACCATATCGGGAATGACCAACGTAGAACAGGAGTGCGTGGGAAATCATACAAATAATTTTACGAAGCCAGTGTCCCATTTTTCCCTTAGAAGTGAATGGTCGAAGAATGAAAATGAAAGTTAAAAGGGCTGCTTTTTAGAGCTATTTATCATTTAGGAAGCATAACAGTTTTTTTCAATTCCCTTTAGGGGCGCCCCTAGGCCTCCAGGGGCACAGGGGGGGGGGGGCGCGCAAAATCTTCAGTTGTCCCCGGGCGCTGAAAACCCTAGCTACACCTCTGGGTCAAAGTGATTTAAGAACGGGTCACATTAACATTACAAATAAATATACATATAATATATACATATAGTATATATATTTATTTCCAATATTGTATATTAGTTATATATATATAGGCTCTTGATTTGGGTGTCTAGGGGTTTCTAAAAATCATCACTCACCATAAAGATATAAAAAAACTGACTATATTTACACTTTCCTATTTACAAAACTATATACAGAACAGCTTCAATTACGAACAACAACATCATCCGAGCACCGCAGCGCTTACGTCCACACAGAACGGAGTCTTACTCAAAACTGACCGCTTACGCTCCCTATCGCCAGATGGCGCTGCTGTCAATGTCTCTTCGCAGTCGCATCCTACAGCTCGGTCATGCTGACACTTTGGCTGTCCTCAGACAAACCTGGAAAGACATTTAAAAAAAACAAAAACAAAACAACATAAAACAGTCACAGGAAAAATGAAAAAGAAAGTCAATGTCTATTGGTCGATGCTCAGTCCAAGTTGCGGGACCAGGGCTTCATGAAGTCGGCTGCTGTTGACGTTTTAATTGGCCCTTCGTGCTGGCCAACTCTCTGAACCTCATATCGGTCCCTACCTTTCGCATTGACCACTCTGTACGGCCCCAAATAGTCTGCGTGCAGCTTCAGCCCAGGCGCAAACTGGGTTCGCTTGATTGCAACTAAGTCTCCCGACTTGTACTGATTCGCCTTTTTTCCTTTTCCTGTCGTAGTATTTACGATTTTCTTCCTGAATCTTCAAGATATTTTGCTTGGCTTCATCCCTAATTGCCATTCGGTTTTCCGCAAAGTGGTTCTCACTTTCTTCATCTAATAGCTCTTTAATAGCAATATCTTCTTTGTTGCGCATTTTTACCCCCGTTAGAAGCTCAAAAGGGGTCCATTTAGTGCTGCGCGAAGTTACACTATTGATCATTCTCTGTAGGCGATCAACATTCTTGAACCATTTCTCGGGTTCCTGTATAGACATTTTGGTCAAAACTGTAACGATGGTGCGGTGGACTCGTTCCACCTGTCCGTTTCCCCTTGGAACTCCGGAGGTAATTAGTATATGTTTAATGTTTTCTTCTTTTATAAAATCTTCAAACTCTTTTGATCGAAATGCTCCGCCTCTGTCAGATATAATCCTTGCTGGGTTACCAAAGGTTTTTTGCTGGAGTCTTAACTTGTCTATGGCTGCTTGGGCTGTTGTGGATTTAACGGGGTATAACCAAGTAAATTTTGTGAATGAATCCACAACTGTGAATATATGTTGGTAATTTTTATTCGTCGAGGGTAGGGGGCCTATAAAGTCAATATGGTACGTATCCAACGGACTATCATTTTTTGGAATAGGATTGAGAAATCCTTCCTGCTTCCCCGACTTTTTGTTTACAAGTATGCATTCTACGCAGTTAGAGATTACAGTCTCAACGTGCTTTCTCAATTGCGGAATAAAAAATTCCTCTTGAATCATATCCATTGTTTTTGCAATAGCGAAATGTCCTTTTCTGTGAATCATCCTAATTATTTCATTTGACATCACTTCCGGTACCACTAACAGTTCCCTACCATTTTCACCTTTATACAATGCATTGTTTTTGATCAGATAATCGTCCCGTTCTCCCTTCTGAAGTGATGTTTTCATTAGTTTTACATATTTGTCTTCCTCTTGAGCTGTAACGATTTTAGATGTTATTTCGTCTTGAGAGCGGGTTACCACTAAAACAGTATTGCGGCTAAGCGCGTCTACGTGTTTCATCTGGGTTCCAGATCTATGAACGATTTCGTATTGAAATTCTTCTAAAAACATAACCCACCGGGCAACTTTCGGTGTTAAGTCCTTTTTTTGAAGGGTTTTCTGAAACGCGGCGCAATCTGTTACTATTTTAAATTTTGAACCCAGAAGGTAATTTCTAAATTTCTTTAACGCTTCAATCACCGCCAACGCTTCCAACTCATAGCTACTGTACTTCTCTTGCTGTGGTGTCGTTTTCCTACTGAAATAGTGTACTGGATGGAGATGACCATCATCCGCTTTTATCAACAAAACTGCGCCAAAACCATGGCTACTTGCGTCTGTGTGCAACTCTAGTTCTTGACCCTGCTTAAATATGTGTAAAACTGGTTTTTCTGATAGAAGACTCTTTAATTTTTGAAACGATTCGATCTGTTGCGCACCAAAGGAAAAGTCAGATTCTTTCCTCAAAAGATCACTCAATGGTTTGGCTATCAATGCATACTGAGGGATAAATTTCCTGAAATAGCCAGTCAATCCGAGGAAACTCTGAACCTGCTTCACAGTTCTCGGTTCCGGAAATTTCTCTACAGCCCTTGTTTTATAACTGGATGGTCGGACTGTGCCATTCCCTATTTCGTATCCCAAGAATTCTATTTCTCGTTTAAGAAATTGACATTTCTTAAAATTGAACTGGAGTCCATAATCAGACGCTACTTTGAACACTCGTTTTAATTTTTCTAAACCTTCTTCCTCGTCTTGTGAAGGAATGACAATGTCGTCCATATAAATGACCAAGGTATTGTCATTCAGCAGTTCTCTAAACACCTGGAAAATATAGCGCTGAAAAACACTAGGACTATTAGCCAATCCGAAGCTAACCTTGCAGAATTCATACTGCCCATTATGGGTAACGAAGGATGTATATTTTCTACTCTTCTCATCAATGTCAACATGGAAAAAACCATTCTTTAAATCGAGCGTTGTGAAAACTTCTGCGTCACTGAGACGGTCTAACACATCCTCAATAAGTGGTAGTGGGAAATGATCCCTAACTGTCTTTTTATTTAATTTTCTGTAATCAACACATAGGCGGTGGGTGCCGTCTTTCTTTTTTGCCAAAATAATGCCGGAATAATAATCGCTACACGATTCTCTAATAATTTCTTCCCTTAACCATTCCGAAATTTGTTTTTCCACAACTTTTTGTTCGGCGAAAGACATACGCCTAGCTTTGGAACATACGGGTGTTTCATCTGTCAATATAATGTTCATTTTTAGATTAGTGTCCTTTGTTTTAAGCGGTTTATAGCAATTTATCAACACTTCTACTTCATTACGAATGCGACGCTCTGAAATGTGGCCAAGGTCAAAGTCCACTTCTCCCACAGCATTTGCTAAGTTAATCAAAAAACTATCCATGAAATTTATTTCCGATTCCGAATTATTTTTTTCTTTCTCGATAGAAACGCTTGTATCTTTTTCTTCAGTGATCTTAGGTAAGCAAACTTCGCTATCCGTTATTAGGATGGGGGGGAAAAGATTCTCACAGCCGCTTTTTTCTTTTTTCATTGGCGCCTTGTTTTTGTCTGGGATGCTTTGCAAAGCGTTTGAAAGGCTCGAATATTTCTGATTCGTTTGACCTAGTATTTTAATTCCGTTTTCATCTATCTTAACAATTAACTGCTCTAGTAAATCTGCACCAATAATCATATCTGTACACACATTTTTTAACACATAAAATTTTGCTGAAAACACATAATTATCAATATTTACATTAGAATAAAAATAGCCCATAGGAAATATATTTTCACCGCTTATACCACTTATTTTCGTTTCATCGAAGCACATTTTAGGAGAACCAATTTTTGCATAAAAATCATAAGAAATCAAACAAATTTCGCTTCCGGTGTCGACCAAAGATGAAGTGTTCTGTCCATTTATATTTACATTAATTTCAAATTTTCTCTTGTTTTTCGCACGGGTAACCATTGTTTCTTTCACGACTGGAAAGGGACATTCACTCATTATATGACCAGACCTGTCGCACTTTCTACACGTCGGAGTTTCTTTTTTGTTTTTACAGGCAAAAGACTTATGGCCGTAGCCGTTACACGAGTAACATCTGATAAATTTTTTATCGGTATTTTCAAAATGGTTTTTGGACGGCTTATTACTCTCAGTTGCTTGTCGTGCATGCACCGGAAAGTTAGGTTTCGCATTTACGGCAGGATATTTTCGCAAATTATGCCTGGCGGCCTCGTAATTTTCCAATTTCTCAACTATTGTTTCTATACGGTTCCATTTATGCCAATCATCCAAATAATGTTCGCGGATATTTTGTGGTGTTCTTCGTTTCAATTGGTCCGTAACTATCAGTTCTTTTAAGCCTTCGAAGTCATTTGTGTTTGAACCGTTAATCCATTCTTCAAAATAATGATTAAGTTCAAAAGCGAAATCTCGCCAAGTAGAATTGCTGTCCTTATTATGAGACAAAAACTTTTGTCGAAATTGTTCCGGCGTTAATTTAAATCTTTTTAGTAACAAATTTTTGACATGATCATAATCATTTTCGAATTCCTTTTGCACTCTTGCTATTACTTGCGCGATATCCAGGGGAAGTAATCCCAACAAATGTGTCACAAAATCTTTCTTTTCTATGTTTACTCTTGTCGCTTGTCGTTCAAATAGTTCCAAATACGTACTAATATCACTAGTAGAACAAATCGAATCGAAACTCTTGATTATTTTCGCAAGATCTTTACTTTTACTCTCAACAGAAATAGATTCGGAAATGTTACTTTCTTGACTTTTAGGATTTGAATTATATTCTATTCTCAACTTTTCCAATTCAATTTTTTCAATCCGTTCCGCAATTATAGTATCAATCAAATTTTTAGTAAATTCTTCATCAAAATTTTCACACTCTACAATTACTTCTTTAAGTTTTAATATCGTAGGATTTTCAGGAATATTTAAACCTAATTCCGAAACTAGTTTTAATAAGTCTTCCTTGCGAGCTTTGCCAAGAAAAGACATTATGCACAAAAATTAGAAACAAAGTACTCACAGTTTAAGTCCGATGTCTGCTTCAATTAATCACAATGAAGAGTTCTAAATTAATCCACCGGCAATCACTTTATCCGGGCCGTGACCCCACATATAGGCTCTTGATTTGGGTGTCTAGGGGTTTCTAAAAATCATCACTCACCATAAAGATATAAAAAAACTGACTATATTTACACTTTCCTATTTACAAAACTATATACAGAACAGCTTCAATTACGAACAACAACATCATCCGAGCACCGCAGCGCTTACGTCCACACAGAACGGAGTCTTACTCAAAACTGACCGCTTACGCTCCCTATCGCCAGATGGCGCTGCTGTCAATGTCTCTTCGCAGTCGCATCCTACATATATATATAGCAAACCAGAACTGCTATAAAAAATCTAAAACCTATCTCATGACGATCAGACCCGGTACGCATCCGCGTGGATTCTCCTGCCATCAACTGGCTTTGGTCCTGTGACCCCATGTGACTCAGAAGCGCGACGCGGGAGTTTCCATTAGGGCGGCCCCTCTGATGGAGCGAACCACATCCGTTTTCCACACAGGGGTCACGAAAAACTGATAGAAATCTCTCGGCAAATTTTGGCCCAGTATGGGGCTGCAATGGTCGTGGTAACCTAGTGGTTAGGATGTCGGACTTCTAACCGGAAGGTCAGCGGTTCGATATCCGACCCGCCCTAGACCCACCATGTGCACTTGGGGATACGTGCATGTAAAATCCGTGGTCCCCAATATCCCTCCCACTACCTCTTGCCTGGGGAGGGCATCCGCTAACACTGCTAAGGCCTACTGCTAACAGGGAAAGAGGTTGGAGGAGAAAAGCATGGGACTGCATGTTTATCGCAGACTCAGATGTACGAATGGTGTGAGAAATTCAGCAGCGGCACAAAAACTTTGGTGGACGTGCCGAAGCCAGGGCAAGCACATCGTTTTGTGACAGCTGGGGCGATTGCAGCAGCGGAGTACTAAATGATTCTTCAGGATAGACAGGTCGGCGTCGATGATATTGCAATGCAATTACTGGTCAGTCAGGAAACGGATCCCTATGCGCTGCTCTTTGTGAACTCCAACAGAACTCCTGTGCAGCGCTCTGGGTCACGTAGAGTCGCGGGACCGATGCCAGTTGATGGGGGGGGGGGGGGGAGAGTCCACGCTCATCGCTGCCTGGGGCTGATCGTGGTAAGAGAGGTTTTAGATTTTCTAGAGCAGTTTCCCGGTTTTCGTTTGCCTCGTCCTCCTGTATGAAATCTGCTCCATATAGTACGGTCTTCCATACACTTTCTACCCTTAATTAGGAAATGTGTTTATCAGTGATTTTGTATGGGAGCATACCCTAAAAGCACTCTAACTCTCGAACAGTCGTGCACATTAAAAGGGTGGTGACGCCATCCCTTCTTCCTAGTCTTCCAGAGGGACACAGGGCCGCCGAGAGGGAGTGTCAGTCATGTCTGATTCATGGGGCCCGCGTTTTTGAGAGGGCCAGGTTCGGCATCGGAATTGTGCAAAAGGTAAAATGTGTCTATGGCCTAGATTCAAGCGTAATAGGGCTGGGGCGTGACGGGGAGGGCGGCACCAAAACTGACACGGGCACGCTTTGGCTCTCGACGGCCCTGAAAGGTCTCTGACAATAGGAACAGAGTATTTTTTTATGAATAGCAATATACCAGTTGATACTAACTGATTCCACACAAGTTCATCGCTCTAATTCTAGCAGAACAGGGAGCGCACTTATGACTCAGCTGAATCCCCATGACTAATAGTTCATTGAAATTAGAACTATTATCAAAACAAAACACAATGGAAAGTTTTACACTTTAAAAACTTAAACTTTGACAGAAGATATCTTCCCTAAATTAAATCTATATATATAAGGCAGTGTGCTTCATAATCATAACCATTTCCGTAATTTTTTGATACCAAGCCTCCTAGTCAAAGAGATTATTCGTTGTTTGCAGATACTCTCTATATACAGATATAGACTTTCAGGGGTGGACTGTTTCGACGACGACCCATTGGCACTCGGGCCGGTGTGCCCTCGAACCCATTTGCCCCACTGCCTTCTGTGGAATGCTCTTAAAAATGATGCAATGGTATCTCTAGCGCTTTTTGGCAGGACGCAGACCACAGTTGCTCCTTCGGTGCACCTTGTTACCTTTCACAGTGCATTTTCTTGCCCTTTACAAGCATATTTTTAAAGAAAAGGTATGTTTTTCAATGGGAGAACCCGTACTTTTTACGTTCTGTAAAAATTATAACTTAAGTGCAAAGAAGAGTGCGCAAATATTAATTTTTAAAAGCTTCCCGTCAGAGGATATGAATTTCCTTCTTTTTTGACAGAAAGTGCTTTAACCCTCCCCCTCCCCCCTAGTGCGCCGTGCAGGAAATAAATATCGGTGCCCTATTAGGGCAGCCAGTCCGCACCTGAAGACTTTGACGTATTAAATTAAGTCTGTATCAACGTTATATGTGTAAACTATGAATTTCTATAGAATATATATGATCTCACAGTCACATCAGAGATCACATTTCTATAGATCATAACATAAACTCCTTATTTTCCAACAAACTTGGAACCTCCATCATAGTCCATGTGTTTAAACGAAACTAAAGCAAGGCTGTCATTTAGGGATGAGTTTTCCCCCTCCTGGCTTCAAGAAACATACTTTTCTCCACCAGACCCCTACCTGTTAGCCGAGGCCTTAGGATTGCTTGGGCACAGAACTGGAGGCCAAAATTAAGAAACATACTGTGCATGTAGGTTCCTGTATTGTGTTTTAATTTTACCCACAATTAATACTTAGAAAGTTAAGAAACCCTTTGCCCCGCTGCCTGTCCATGTGAAAAAAAAAATAAATGACGGGCCAATCTATAATTTATTTCGATATAACAATGGTCATTGCAAACAATTTCTATAAAATGCATAATACAAATTGTAACCATATGATGTAGAAACTGTAGTAAGCATTTAAGGGAAGGAAAAAAAAGGAAAAGAAAAGGAACAGTAATGCAGTTATTGCTGTGTCAACGATGGGGCTTATATTGTATCAGAGCCTATCATGTTAAGGGGCGCCATTACCATTTATAATGCGTTAATTTCTATAGCAGCATTATTTTAAGTTTAAGGCGTTTCGGCTTAATCTTTGTGAAGTACAGAATGCTAACGAGCTAACGCAATGCGCATACGTTAGAAGACTCAGATGAAAAAATTTAAAAAATGTAGAGTGTCTAGTCTACATGGCGTCTGATTATAAAATTACTCAACTCGTATGTTAGCAGTTTGTGTTCCATAAATTAATTCCATGGTTGAAGTATATAGATACAATGATAAGTTTCTAAAGCTCTTATGGAACATGTATAAAATCTATTACTAGGAGCATTCACCCCCTCAGAGCGATATAGCCTCCTTAGAATGGCGTATTAGCATGGGTGACACCCGGGGCGGTTATTGTTGGTGTCGTCCCATGTAGTAGATTAAACAAAAAAAAAAAAGGGTAAGCGCGAATTGTGCATTGTGATGCAATACATTAAAAAAAATTATCGTAACTTTGAAACAGAAAAAAGGGGGGGGGGGGAGGGGGAGTGCCATTCTTATCATCGGCGTCATAATATTTAAGGTATTTGTTGACGGTAATGATGTGTTTTGCAGATAAAGAACACTTGACTATATTTTTAAAAGGAAATGCTTTTCAAGTTGAAAATAGAAAGAAATTGATAGAAAAAATGATCCAATTTGAGGTATTTGCTTTGTTCAATGGAGCTTTTAAGGTTTCTTTTATTCCCTCGTGGCTGGGTTGTCACCCCTGTACGGGTCGCACCCGGGGCAGGTTGCCCCCTAAACCAATCAAAACCATCGGAACCCCCCCCCCCCCCTAAAAATTTCAATTACGTTGTCTCGCTGTCTGCGCCCTCCTATATTTATATACTTGGACTTATCGGCGGAGGGGAGGATTTACTTTTGTTTTGGAAAATTTGTTCCAAAGCAGAAAAACTGAGTTATTATTCATTGTTCATATAATCTCTCACAATATTTGACCACACCGTCCAGTTTTTTCAGGAGTGGAGGTAGCGGGGGAAGCTCAAGGGTATATTATAGGTTATACCCAATGCACATTATAGGGAAAAAAACAAGAAAATACGCGTGTACATTGTGTACACCCACAATATATAGTGCTTCTGAAAATCACGGGAGACAATTACCCTCTCCTGATTCCCCAAATGACAGTCTTGTATTTGGCGTTCAGGAAAGGGCAATTGCCCCCTTATCCACGCCTGGGCGTGGATCTGTGGATGTGGGCAGTGATCTGTGGATGTACCTTCCTCCTCGAAATTCCGATATTTAAGAGCGGCCATTAAAAAAACAAAAGCATTAATAAACGGAACTCAAGATATACACTCGAGATGCACTGATAAGCATGACTGATTACTGATTAATAGGCTGGATACTCGTCCGATGCTGTTATAAATTTTCATTCCCTTCAAAACATTTTTTTATGTAATCATATTTTGAGAAATGTTACTCTGATACTTCTCTTAGTTATGTTTTGGAGGGGGAAGGTGCATCATCACTCTTTTAGGAAGGGCACCCATGGTTAATTACTAAATTCATTCAGCAAGGTTTCTTGTTTTTGGCATACTAAAAGTAATTTTAATAAAACAAAATTGTTCGCCAAAATTGGTCGATTATGAAAAATCGGCAAAGTGACCGATTACCGCTGGTTAATCGGTGCATCCCAAGTATATAACATAACATAGGTTATTCAGTATGTATGTATGCATCGGGTACAGAGCCAGAATTTTTTTTCGGGGGGGGGAGGGGGAGCGGCTGAGTTTGAAACATTTATGTTGAGGAAAGTTTCAAGAAGGAATATATGCTACATTGCGAAAAATTTCGGGATTTCGGGGGAGGGGGGCAGAGCCCGTGCCCCCCCCCCCTTACGGTACACTAGTTTTAAAGATTACAATCATAATTTGAACGCTTTTCCATCAAAGAAAAGATGACTTTTGCAGAAGGAGAGTTAATTATAATACGTTAACGTTATTTTGTATACCAACATTTATTTTCCTAACCCGACATTAAATGTTGATTATTTACTTGTAAATTATCGTCTTTGTGTTGTAAGGTTTAAGGACATCGATTTATAGCACTTCTCTTTTATCTTCGGACAGCCGCAATATACCGAGGAGCTACTCCGTGTGCAGTCCTGGTCATGAGAATATAATGTATGTTTATGAATAAGCATGATTTTGTTGCTCATTATGTTAGGAGAATATGCCCTTTAAATCCCCCCCCCCCCCCCGCAAAAATTCGAAATGACGGGAGTGGTAATCTTGTTTTTCAATGCGCCCGGCACCTTTGATCCTGTGTCACTCTGAGGAAGATTTTTTGGTATTGGCAGTGAAGTGATTGATGTTAAATAACTGCAATTTATTTATAAATGATAATGCAAGTACATGCTGTGCAATTATGTTATGATGTCTACAGAAAATGTCTTCATGCACAATGGGCTGCACTTTATTTTCTTAAAATTAGTCTCAGGTACGCAATAAAATTGTTTCAAATCTGAAGTCTTTAATGTATTTTCTCTTCAATTTCATTGTTTTTCAGGACCCTGAACTGTTTTTAATGACAATGTGATCAATATTTTTAAAGATTTATAATGATATGTGTAGAAGCAAATTTATTTGAAGACACAGTAAATGAGCTTAATCATGATTTATTTTCTTAAAAATGCAAAACAAAAATCCCCCTTCGATTCGAATGAAAAAGTAACCTCAGAATGTAACTTATACTAGTTTGGAAACAAAATAACTGTCTGAATATTTTTTTTTCTGATGCGATAAAATGTGGAAACTAATAAATGATACTTTTAAGTCTGAATGAAGTCGCAGCAAAAACATTCCAATGCTATTCCCTATAAGAGCCGTTCATAAATGATGACACGCTTTTTTCACATATATTTGGCCCCCCTTCCCCCTTTGTTACGTCACCCTATGTTGCATAATGCATGATGTCACACCATCTCCTACCCTCGTCACAATTTCACAAATCCCCCTCCCCTCTTGAAGCGTGACATCATTTATAAATGATCCCTAATCAGTAAATAACCAACTAAAATGGTGCTTCAGGAATTAATCTCGAAATATTTCAAGTCATCCTATAAAAAACTGAAACTATACAAAACTCTATGTCCTCGGATATTTGAGTTTCAGTACTTAAACCCTATGAAACTTACTTGTTTTAATGTCAAAAGTTTTATTTTTCAAATCAATGTAAATTTAAAGGAAGTGAGGTGTTGAAAGGTAATTTTAACGCAGTCAACTATTCACATAAAATTAGTTTATTTCAATAATTTATAAGATCCCTATTGCTTTAAATAACAATAACATATTGTACTTATCTGCCTAATTAAATAATGCATTTTATAATTTGAAACTATTAAAAATTAAATTTCATGTTTCTTTGAATTTCTACTTGGTTTACTGTGCCCCCCCCCCCCCAAAAAAAGATAACTCTGTACATACTAGTTTTATTCCCCCCTACTTTATTCTTTGATAAACTTTGCACTTGTATATTACTTACTGTTAAATATGGCAAAACTTTATTCCTTTTTAATATGCAACCTACATTGTGAGGGTGGGCAACAGGAAATATTATATAAAACTGTGACATTCTATAAACTATTCATGTTTATGACATATTTGGCAAAACAAGTTTCTTTTTACTGAACTATTATTATTCATTTCTTTTCTCAATATTTTAAATTTATTACTTTCTTGCAATTTGTATTTCTTTTTATTCTTTTTTGTTTCTTGTATCTTTAAGTCACCATTTGATTCCAGATGCTACATAAACTATTCAATGTTTCATTTTCAACAATTACTTGAATATGAATGAATTTATAATGAAGCAATAAAATGAACACAATTTTTTTTATTTATATATTTTTTATTCTCCATGAATGGTTGACATTTATAAGAATTTAGGTAGGGTAAACCGGAAAGATATTGACACCCTTAAGACACTAGCGTCTAAAACGCAGGAATGCGTTGAATCTCACGAAGCAAAATGTAAACAAATCGCATTATCGGCGCATGCGCGACCTGTCTCCCTTTGCATATAGAAATTCATTCATGCTATTTTTTTTTCTTTCGCATTCAAGACCATCTGCCTTTGAAAATAACGTTTTCCCCCCTTTTTATCGAAGATCTTTTTTTTTCATTAATGATCTATTTATTTTATACAGACATCCAGTGATGCTTCATAATATATATATTTATAGACACGCGCAGAAGTTATTTAAGTTTTAAATACATCAGATTAAATTTATTTTCGCTCAAATTTTCTCTAAATCATTTATGCGTACACACTTTGTAATTATTAATCAAAAGTACAGTTTTGAATATTACTGTGTTGCACCTAAAATATTTTTAAATGAAAAAAAAAGACTTTTATCCATTCATTTATAAATTTTAAACTACTGCAACTTGACAAAACTGGTTTAGAACATGAAAAAAATTTAATTAACAAAATAAGAAGCATTAAGCGAAAAAAAAAGCAAAAAACAAGGAACCTCTTTTTCAATTTTGATTGATGTCTTTTCAACTACAAGTTCACGTATTTCATTGAAAAAGACGCATATAAGCTCCGAAACACGTGTCTACCACTTTTATCAGCACATTGTCCTACGCGTTGAATGCTGAAAATCTGTGGTGTTTGTTTTATTTGTGCCTTAAAGTTTTAGGAAACCGGCAAATAACGCTATTGTTTTTTAAAAAGTTGTATTTTACTAAACACCTAAAAGAAATTTAAAAAAAAGAGGGGGGGGGGGAGAAGGGAAAGAAATAGAAGTGGATCTGCTAATCATATGGAAATAAAAGAAATAAATAAATAAACACAATTAATTGTCCGAGATTGAGTAAAATAAATAAATTAATTAATTGAATAAAATAAAAAAGGTAATAATAAAATTACTCTCTTGAGCAGTAAAAAAATTCACTATGTATGACTGAATTTATCTCATTTTTAGTGCTTGTTGATTGAAACTAGAAATAAATTGGCGTCATACGAGTAATTTTCAGGTTCCTTAATTCATTTATCCTATTTGTCGACTGGCCCCAACTTCCACAGTAATTTAGTTTTTCCTATTAGTTTTGTTTAGTTGGAGAATTATATGCATTGTAAAAGAGCTCAAAAATCAATATGTATTTTTAGTATTGCTACGTTCTCTAAAACATATAACACGACATATAATTAATTATCCAGTCAAGTATAGAAGAGTCAACTGAATTGAATAGCAGCTAGCACAAAAGCTATTACCATAATAAAATGCAAAATTACAAACACTCTAAGTCTTAAATAGTTAAAATGTACAACAACGCGCAAAGAAAATATTTTTGCCAACATTTGAATTTTCCCATTCAATCATATCAATAAACATTTTAAAATGAAAATCTCAGATCCATTTATTTTCAACAAAAAATCATCAAGTAACGCATTTTTAAAGTTAAATGCTCTTTTCCGAATTTTTTTCTAGACTAATATATGTATTTCATTTGTCCCCTTCACGTATGATTGATTTCATAACAAAATGGTGTTTTAAAATTTGTATTATTAGTTTTTAGTATCTTGCAACGTAAAACACGCTCATTCTAAAATTATACAACTTTCGATTCTATTCATTTGCGCTGACGTCATAAGATTTGTGACGTATTAGAATATAACAAATGAAACGGTTGATAAGTAAAAAACTTTCGCGCATGCTCAAACACAGTAATCTCGTTGCAGCGCGAGGAAGTGACGAAAAAGTGTTTACATTTCGGTCCGTGATATCCAACGCTTTCCTGCACTCTAGACGCTAGTCGTTTTGTATGGTTGCTTTCGCTCTCAGGTCGCCAAATCTTATCTAAGCGTCTCTCATTTTCATCAATGAATGGGGCAAATTTCCCGCGCTTTGTAACTGATTCTGTGCGTTTGTATTCCTATTTTCTTCTTATTATATAAAATTTTAGGTATTTTAAACAGCAATTATTTTGATTAAACTTGTTATTCTTTCATTCCTATTTAAGTATGAAGTAATTTTAATGAATATTTCTGTTATTTGCAGATATTTATTGGGATTATGCTCTGGCGCTTAGAAAATGGTAACAAAAGTTTTAATTTTGTTCAATAGTTCTGTAATATCTTCGTAAAATATTAGTTGTTTGTATTTATGTATTGGATTTACAGTTTTTATTCCATAAAATGAAGATTATTTACTCGTTTGAATATAGCCTCCAAACATAGGCGTAATCAGGGGGGGGGGGTTTTGGGGGTAAAACCGCCCCCCCCCCTCATTGGGTATTTAATTATTTAGGCACACAAAAAAAATTTTCGCTACGACCTTGCAAATCATTTTTTTTCCTCTAAGAAAATTAAACACATATACATATGATTTTATTTCCTCTTTCTCTGAAATGTTGTAATCATGACCAAATTATGCAGCTCATAATAAAGAGGACTTTTCATCTGGTTATAATCAACCCCCTTATCAACTTTGGGAGGGGGGGGGGATTGCAGCGAAAGGTGGCTTCAATCACCGTACCAGACACAGATCCTTTCAATCACGCCAGAGGGTTTTTTTTCCTCCTTGATGTCTTTTTTTACACAAAGGCAGCAATTTGGGAGCCAATTGTCCTAATGGGTTAAACCCTCAAGCCAGGAAGGGATGCTCATCAAGAAACGTAAAGAGCAGTTTGTATTTATTTATGACTTCCTGTCCAAACACCCATTCTGGTAAAATCTATTTTGTAAATGAGCCGATTGGAAAACTGATGAACTGTATTAACATTGCATTCTCATTTACAGATGTTCTCTCATCTCTTATATTTTAAATGTTTAGGAATATTTTTTATATTTTTTAAGTACTCTGTTTTTTTTTTATGAGCTATTTAATACGGGTTCACAGAAAAAGATAATGTTTTGTCAATACTATATAATTTTTGTTACATTTCTTGCTTATATATGTAAAATATCAAAATGTGCTAAAGATTTATTGCATATGCATGAAGTGTATTGACCTGTAGCCTAATATATATCTCTAGTATTGAATATTCATTAAAAATTTTAATTGCTTAGTCATATTTTCCTAAAGTGAAGATTTGAAAATAAATTATAAATATTTTCAAAAGTAGTTATAGGAAAATAATGGCTATGTAATTATAATTTGTAATGGAGTAATTACATTGCTCAAATATATGTTATGCTATAGGCTTTGTACTCTTTTTGCATATGTAATAAATCTGTAGCATATTCTGATGTTTTATAAATACCTATAAACCATTCATTTGAGACCTCCTATGGATATCCAAGCTATATCCCAATATCCAAGAGATGGATGTCTCTTGGATATCCTAGAAAGATGTCTATGGGATATCTGTTGGATGTTTTCAGGATATCTATGAGATATCCTGGATATCCATGGGATATCTAATACACGTCGCGATATCGCGACGTCTCAGGGAGTTCCAATAGCTGAAACCTTTTTGACATTCTGTGGATATTCAGCAGATATGTGGATGTCTCAGGGATATCTCATGGATGTGGTTATATCTAATCTTATCCAAGAGATATCCTATGGATGTAATTTGGAGATTCATGGCTGTCTGGGAATAGACCCAATAAGAATGAAATTCTAAATTGTATCCCAATTGTAAAGAATAAAATTGCTTGCCTCACCCAAACGACAAGTTTAAGACATGAAAATTGCTTTATCCAACAAATCTTACTGAATTCAGTAGAAATAATTTACATGAAATGAAAAATACTGTTAAAAACTACATATGCCTGAAATTAAAAAAACAGAGCAATTATATACCTGAAGTTAAAAATACAGATAAATTATACACCTGAAATTTAAAATACAGATAAACTGTATACCAGAAATTAAAAATACAAACAAATTATATCCCTGAAATTAAAATGATAAAAGCTACATGGGTGAAATTAAAAATACGGATTAATTACACGCGTGAGATTAAAAATACTGATGAATTATATATCCCTGCAAGTAAAAATAGGGAAATATTATGTCCCTGGAATTACGACAAAGCAATTAAATCAAGTAATTAAATAATAATCATTAAAAAACTGAACTACTTTTAATAATCATAGGCATAATATAACACAAAAATATATAAAATATATTAATACGAACAACAAAATCTGATCCGGCTACGCCGCTCACCAGCGATGCAATTGCATTGCAGCAATATTATTTGATCTTTTGAGCTATGCACCAAAAACCACGGAAGGTGAGTTGATCAAAATTACAGTTAATTTTTTCAGTTCAGCACACAGTTTTAATAGAAAAAATTAAGAAAAACTATTTACCTTAATTAACCACGAAATCTCTAAATATAACAATTTTGAGCATCAGAGTGAATATAAATAAGCCTAACAGTATCCAAAAGTCAAATAACATCTCAGGGATATGAATTGGACATACCTGAGATATTCATGGAGGATATCTCACAGTCATCCACAGGATATCCAAATATCTATATCTTATACATGTAACAGTCTGGATATCCATAGGATGTCCAAATGTCTATATCCCAAACATGTCACATTCTGGATATCTCAGGGATATCCAGAAATCCAAATCCATGACTTGGATGTTTTTGGATATCCACAGGATGTCCCAATATCTATATCCAAAACACGTTACTATCTGGATATCTCAGGGATATCAGGAGATCCAAATCCAGGATTTTGAGATATGTGGATGTCTGTGAGCTATCCAACATATCCAGCAGATATCCAGGATGTTTTTTATATCTTTTTGGATGTCTCAGAGATATCAGTGGTTGTCTGGGAATATGCATTTTTTTCTCTAGGCTCCCAGATTCCACTATTTCCCTGTTTTTAACCGACTTCACAAAGGAAGGAGGTTATACATTCATATTGTATGTATGTCGTTTTTTTTTTTTTTTTTTTTTTTTTTTTTTGTCCACTCATAACTTCTAACCGGATGCACCGATTTTCATGAATTTTTTTTTAATCGATCGAGGGTGGTTTCCCATAGGTCCCATACCTTAGTTTGACCGTATTCGAAAATTAGAAAAAAGTTATGGGCTGAAATGTGGTCATTTTTTTGCTTTTTCATCCATAACTTTTGACTATATGAACCGATTTTGATTATTTTTTCTTTTATGGATAGAGGGTCGTCTAACTCAAATATCGCACATCAATTTGACTACATTTGTTTTTTAGAAAAAAAGTTGTGGGTGAAAAATAAGTATTTTTTCATTTTAATTGGAAAGGCTAGGCTTGATTTTTCTTTGTTGGGAAAATTGTTAATAAACATGAAACTCATTGTTAAAAATGAAATTGTTGCTATTAAGACGTAATATTAAAAGCAATAATAACAATGTGAGTTAATATGATAGTCAAAGTCAAAATAAAGCTTAAGAAGATGAGAAAAAATACATCATTTCACTGAAGTTTGAATTATCTCAAGTAAGGAAAAGTGCATTTCTTAAATTTCATTGCATGATATTGCTCTTATATTCAATCATACTACACTCAATCTTATATAGTCTAGAGCAAGCACTGGTGTAATTAATTTTATGCTTTGTAAGTACATCTTGTAGGGTAAACAGCTATTGACACTCAGTACAGTTATTCAGACTTTTACTTAATAAGTAAACAAGTCCTAATTTTATTTTAAGATATACATGAAACTAATGTTTGAGGGTCCTCTAAGTTATTTATAATGTAAGTTTAAGAAACTAACCACAGGATGTCTATAACTAGTTTTTGCACTTTTTACCTTAAATATTGCCACATGGTGAAAGGAATTGAACTTCTGACCCAAAAAACCTCTTGAGTCTATATAAGGATAGATAAAGGGAAGCTATAGGAAGGTTCAACAGGATCCCTTCATAAAAAGTTTTTTTTTTGTTTTTAATTTCACCACAGAAATGTAGTCTTAAGGGACTAGCGTCTAGAGTGCAGGAAAGCGTTGGATATCACGGACCGAAATGTAAACACTTTTTCGTCATTATTCATTAAAATTACTTCATACTTAAATAGGAATGAAAGAATAACAAGTTTAATCAAAATAATTGCTGTTTAAAATACCTAAAATTTTATATAATAAGAAGAAAATAGGAATACAAACGCACAGAATCAGTTACAAAGCGCGGGAAATTTGCCCCATTCATTGATGAAAATGAGAGACGCTTAGATAAGATTTGGCGACCTGAGAGCGAAAGCAACCATACAAAACGACTAGCGTCTAGAGTGCAGGAAAGCGTTGGATATCACGGACCGAAATGTAAACACTTTTTCGTCACTTCCTCGCGCTGCAACGAGAATACTGTGTTTGAGCATGCGCGAAAGTTTTTTACTTATCAACCGTTTCATTTGTTATATTCTAATACGTCACAAATCTTATGACGTCAGCGCAAATGAATAGAATCGAAAGTTGTATACTTTTAGAATGAGCGTGTTTTACGTTGCAAGATACTAAAAACTAATAATACAAATTTTAAAACACCATTTTGTTATGAAATCAATCATACGTGAAGGGGACAAATTAAATACATATATTAGTCTAGAAAAAAATTCGGAAAAGAGCATTTAACTTTAAAAATGCGTTACTTGATGATTTTTTGTTGAAAATAAATGGATCTGAGATTTTCATTTTAAAATGTTTATTGATATGATTGAATGGGAAAATTCAAATGTTGGCAAAAATATTTTCTTTGCGCGTTGTTGTACATTTTAACTATTTAAGACTTAGAGTGTTTGTAATTTTGCATTTTATTATGGTAATAGCTTTTGTGCTAGCTGCTATTCAATTCAGTTGACTCTTCTATACTTGACTGGATAATTAATTATATGTCGTGTTATATGTTTTAGAGAACGTAGCAATACTAAAAATACATATTGATTTTTGAACTCTTTTACAATGCATATAATTCTCCAACTAAACAAAACTAATAGGAAAAACTAAATTACTGTGGAAGTTGGGGCCAGTCGACAAATAGGATAAATGAATTAAGGAACCTGAAAATTACTCGTATGACGCCAATTTATTTCTAGTTTCAATCAACAAGCACTAAAAATGAGATAAATTCAGTCATAGTGAATTTTTTTACTGCTCAAGAGAGTAATTTTATTATTACCTTTTTTATTTTATTCAATTAATTAATTTATTTATTTTACTCAATCTCGGACAATTAATTGTGTTTATTTATTTATTTCTTTTATTTCCATATGATTAGCAGATCCACTTCTATTTCTTTCCCTTCTCCCCCCCCCTCTTTTTTTTAAATTTCTTTTAGGTGTTTAGTAAAATACAACTTTTTAAAAAACAATAGCGTTATTTGCCGGTTTCCTAAAACTTTAAGGCACAAATAAAACAAACACCACAGATTTTCAGCATTCAACGCGTAGGACAATGTGCTGATAAAAGTGGAGACACGTGTTTCGGAGCTTATATGCGTCTTTTTCAATGCTAAATACGTGAACTTGTAGTTGAAAAGACATCAATCAAAATTGAAAAAGAGGTTCCTTGTTTTTTGCTTTTTTTTTCGCTTAATGCTTCTTATTTTGTTAATTAAATTTTTTTCATGTTCTAAACCAGTTTTGTCAAGTTGCAGTAGTTTAAAATTTATAAATGAATGGATAAAAGTCTTTTTTTTTTATTTAAAAATATTTTAGGTGCAACACAGTAATATTCAAAACTGTACTTTTGATTAATAATTACAAAGTGTGTACGCATAAATGATTTAGAGAAAATTTGAGCGAAAATAAATTTAATCTGATGTATTTAAAACTTAAATAACTTCTGCGCGTGTCTATAAATATATATATTATGAAGCACCACTGGATGTCTGTATAAAATAAATAGATCATTAATGAAAAAAAAAGATCTTCGATAAAAAGGGGGGAAAACGTTATTTTCAAAGGCAGATGGTCTTGAATGCGAAAGAAAAAAAAATAGCATGAATGAATTTCTATATGCGAAGGGAGACAGGTCGCGCATGCGCCGATAATGCGATTTGTTTACATTTTGCTTCGTGAGATTCAACGCATTCCTGCGTTTTAGACGCTAGTTACAAAACGGCTTGGTGATTGTGTTCTCGCCGGGAAGATTCGCGTGTTCTACCTCGCCCCATCGGTTTGTTTGTATTTTATCTTTGTTTTTGAAAAATTTCGACATTTCGTTCGCAGTGCGTCTTCTTAGGATTATTAGTTACAAGTTCGAGTTAACAACGTCCCAAATTCTTCGTTAGGTAAGTTAGTATTTTTTTATTTTAGCTCTATCTAATGTCGCCTATTAGCCGATTGTCGTTCATGTACATTTAAAGCAGTCTGGTAAAAAGGTAAAAGATTTAACCTTATAGAGTGACCTGGAGTAATTCCCAATCTAATAATACAAACATCAATTTTGTAAAAAAACCGCTTGCGGTAGAATTCTAATTTTTTCTGAAAATTTGATGATTGCGGATGGATTTCTGTACAACCTTTATTTTCCTGAAAATAAAAAGAATTTGGAATTTAAAATTTTCAGCGACTAGGAATTATTCATAGAACGGGGTAAATGTTGATCACTTCTGGGGCAAATACGGATCACCAAATTTTCTTGAAAACGAAGGGCTTTCATTAATACTTATATGAAAGTAGTTAACAACTCAACATTAAAATATAAATAAATAGGGGAAACATAATTTATCAGCTGACAAGTTGATTTATTAAAAAACTGAATGGATCATCTCCATTTAAGGTCACAAGACCATAAAAAATCTATTTCACATTTATCTTTTAATTTTGTCCCTTTTTGGCCATCTGTAGTTGCCAGTACCTGTTTCTAAAAACTACATTTGAATCAGGTCTTCCAATCTATTTAAAGATTTAAAATGTACATCGAATAATTATCATTAATTAAGTGCATAATAGCTGTGTAAAGACATATTCTTGTGATGTTGTGAATAGCATCCAACAAAAATTTAGCATCATCTAATTGGGTTGATTTATTTATTTGATCAACTTGTAAATTTTCCACTAATGATTTGCTATCCTCTTTGTTCATAACTTGCTCTATACTTTTGTTTCTTTTATTCCCATTAGTCTTCGTCCGCATTTGATCTCACTCAGTGGTGTAGTCCTCCTGAAAAAAAGTTGGGGGGACGCTTATACATATGAAGATAAGCAATTGAAATCCAAAGTGGGGAGACACTTATGTTAAAATGTAAAAAGTTTGGGGGGACGCTTGTATTGAAATAAGAAGGTAGGGGGACGCCGTCCCCCTGCGTCCCCCCTCGACTACACCACTGATCTGTCTTTAAAAATAACTAAAATTTTTTGTTTTAGCTATTCCTGATGAAATTTATGCCAAGAAAAGCAAGTGATCGGGAATTACCCCAATGATCAATATTTACCCCATCTATACGGGGGGCGGGGGCAACATTCGGTACAACCTTAAATAATAAATTTTAATGTTTACAGAAGATGTGAAACAATTAATTAAAACCTTGCACTATGTTTAGATAATATGAATACAAAGTAGAACAAAATATGTTCAGGAATAAGGATCTTTGTAAAAATGTGCATAATTAAGAACCCATCTTTGAAATGAGAGCAGTTTTGAAATTTACTTAATTTATCACACTTAACAGCAAGTAATTATTTAGTAAATGTAGTTATATTTTACCAAATTGTCTAAGAATACCCGACTATATCTCAAATTACACAAAAATGAATTTTTTATTCATAAAAAATGAGTGATCAATATTTGCCCCAGAAGCACAGTGATTGCGAATTACCCCGGGTCACACTAACTCCTATGGCTCCATGACTGTAATGTAGCAATGGCTGCTGTGATGGTTGCTTCGGTATGTATATTTGCTTTTTGAACTTAATTTAGGTCTACTATTTATAGAATCATTTTTATCCCAAATTTTTAAGTGAAAAAAAATGCGGCGGGTCATCGTAAACGAGAAAAACAGTTTGAAAATGTTACAGCAACATATTTGAACATTTATTTTATAGTTCGGCCTGTGAAACACTATTTTCTTTTTGTTCCATAAAATAAACATTGCTTTATATGTGTATTTGTATTTTTAAAGTCCTTTAAAAAGTCATTCTATAGTGACGATTGACATAACTTATTTTGAAACGTTATAATACTTTTTAAACACGGAAGTTATCATGAATTCTTTTTTTTTTAAATTAGTACATTAAATTAACTTCTAATTTAACATACTATAGGGTCATTCTTCTGTTATGCACGGGACATTTGCAGACTTTTGAAGCTTGTAAAAAAATTAAATAAAAATGTTTTTTTTTTGTATCCCCCTTAAGAGCAGGACTGGTTCTCAACCTTTAGGTGCAAAACAAAATAATAATTGCACTTAAATATGTAAAAACGGATTTAAGATGCTCGTTATACACGGGACTCTGAAATTTTTTTTTCCTACCCTGACATATGTCAAACTCTGAATTTAGAACTTCTATTTTGCCATTGTATTTTTTTCCTAATAGCTAATCAGTTTCTCTATCATATAATGCCACATTTTTGCCAATTGCTTTTTTAAATAAAATTTCAAATCTATTTAAGCTGTGTTATGCACGGGACATGTCTGAATTTTTCTCTATATAAGCGGTCAGAATTCAAAAATTAGGCTGGTAATTAAATTCCTGATAAAATAAGAGCTACTGTAGATAACCATAATTCAGGTTAACTATTGAAGGGGAAAAAATTATTTTTTAAATTTAATTAATATTTATTTATTTTTTTTAATGTTTTTATTTTTAATTGGCTGTATATATATATTGGTATTTATTTAATGTGGTAATTACATAACTGATAACATTTGTTAGTGGAAAGTGCAATACTTTTTTAATATCTTCCGATACTCCTGAGAAAGAAAAAAGCTATGAAAGCCTTCATTAAAAAAATTTATGATGAAATTCAGTTAAATCAGGATTCGCTCTAGGCCGCGTGATTCCCGCAATATTTTTTGAAATCCTGCTCAAAAAAAATTTGTTTGCGCTTAAATTTTAAAAATCCCACTTAAAATTTTGGTCAAGGTGGGAAATCCCACCTTGTATTTTTCCCCAGTGTGAGCCCTGAGTTAAATGCAAAAGAAAACAAATTTTTTGAAAAAATAATATGGACAGATGGCGCTTCATCTGAATTTAAAGACAGATACATGACCTTGCTGCTACAAGACCTCAGCATTAAATACAAAAAAAATTTCCACTTTAAATATTTTGCAACAACGCACGGTAAAGATGTGGTGAATGGAATTGGTGGTAAAGCAAAATCTTTAGTACGAAGTGCTGTGATGTCAAAAAAATCTACTGCCCCAATTGTACAGTCAGCAGAAGACTTTGCAAATGTTGTCAAAAATGCTATGCCATCTACACAGTTATGTTAGTTTTAGATAAAAACATAAATAGAGATAACAATACTGGGCTAAAGGGAAAGCAATACCAGACATTTCAAAAATGCTTAGCATTAAATGTTCTCCTTCTTGTTTGGAATTTTTTGTAAATGCTGTAACACCAATGAAACAAACTACTGATACTTTAATTAGCACTGTAAATATTTCTGTAGGAAATTGGGTAGTAGTCAAGTATGACGAAAATTTATATACTGGTAAAGTTACGCAAGTTTCAGGTGAAAATACTGAAGTTTCTGCCATGGAAATGGTGTTATGCACAGGACAAGAAATCAAATACTAATAATTCCACTTATCCTCCTGTGACCCAAGCAAAATAAAATACACATATTCCCTCAACTATTAGTTTTCTGAGCAATTGGGTATTAAATGTGATGTTTTAAAAGAATTAATTAAACCTGAATTTTTAAATTTTTCTGGAGGGCACACACATCCATTTGAATGTATGTTGAGGTCATAACTACAGTAGAACTATATGATACATACACAAAAATAGATAAACAAAAAATTTTAGTCATTACTTTAACATAAGAAAAAGATCAAACTTGTATAAAAATCCTAGAACAATATTAAAAAAGAAAATAATAATGAAAATCCAAAACAACCGCGAGCGGGCCGAATTCCAACATGATGCATGTTCTTTGCCATATTGTAAACAAATAAGCTGCCGTTTCCGAATTCTCAAAGTTAAAAAGTGATTTCTTATTCCTCCTTTATAATTCCAGTCCAGGTCTTGCTTGCTAAAATAAACTCTGTCACAACAGGGAGAAAAAGCAAAACATCCATTTTATTGGATGCCAGGTCTGAGGAGGTTATATTAAACTTGAAGTCAAGCTTTCTTACGGTATACATTGGTATTAAGAAAAAGAAAGTAAATTTATAATAGTCCCTGTTTTACCTTAAAAATAAGCATGGAGCATAAAAAAGATGATGTTTTGTGTTATGCACAAGATATCAAATTCTGGGTCGAACAAATCCTCTTTTTCTGCAAAATTTTACTGTGGTATTTATTATTTTCTTTTATTACTAATTAAGAACATTATATAGCTCTATTTAAAAATAATAAAAAATAAAATAAAACTGTTTTTCCAGTTAGGGAAAAGCAGGTAAATATGTTGATCATATTGTGAAAACTTAAAAATTACAATGCTAAGTTTCACGAATTAATTACATAATACATATTAATAAATTTAGTTAAAAGAAATAATTTATTTTATTTAATGAGGTTCAACTTATGTTCTTTAATACTGCACAAGTAAAAAACATGTACAAGTTTTTTAAAAATTGGGGTTCAGAGACTTTACAGTGGAGAATGACCCTAGGGTCAAGTGGGGTAAAATCATCGAGTAGGTATTACTAACTAGAGGGAGCGGGTCTAATGCTTTGGTGGGGAAATGCACGTGCTAAGATTTTCTTTAGTCACATGACTAGTTAGTCATGTGACTAAAGCGTGATTGCCACGTTTCGGCACGCGATCGCACTTTTGGCGTAGCCGATTACTAGAAATGTATAAGCAATTCAAAAGTAGCTAGTTTCGTAGTCGGCGCTTCATTATTTAAAACTTCTTATAAGCTCTATGCATAATAGTTGCATTTAATGTAATGGTATGCATATGATTAATTTTAAAAACTAGGAGCCAGAGACGCCTCAAAAAGTATTTGTAATTTAATTAATAATAATGCATATATACTTGAATTAAAAAAAAAACACGACTTTCATTCATCAAATTAGTTTTAAACGTTTCCCATAACCAGTAGTGAGAATTTCTATTTTTATGGGAGAAAATTGCAATAGATTTTCCTTTGAGAATGCTGAAAAGTAGATATTGTTATATTTATTTGTAATGATGCGTAACATTTTAATATATAATAATTGAAAATCTTTCCTCCCCTCCCCGAAATATATTTGTACATGATTGTCCGGATGAAATTTCTTTCATTGCCATTGGCAATTATTCAATATATATAATCACATATGCATAACTGCAGGAATAGGAACAACCATTCGGGAATGAGTTGTGCAGGGTTATTAAAAAACTTTACATATTGATAAAAACGCTTATCTACTTAAATATTTTATTTCCACACAAAGGTTTTAAAAAAATGTTTTACTTCTTGCAATATATATTTTACAAAGTTTATTTTATACTCATTCAAATAACTATTATTGAGCATAGTAACTATTTTATAAAACCACAAGCAAAAATTAAAGGCAGCCTTATTCAACTTATGAGTAAATCAATTACTTGCAAAAATTTAAGTATAATTTTTTTTTCATTCACAATGATGTAATACATTTGATTGAGTGGGGTTTTTAAAAACAACGTATGTTGAAGGGTTGGTCAAATTTAAGTTTATTTTTAAACTTATTTATTTATAAAAGCTTGTGATAAAACTAATGGAGATTAAGTCTTAAAATAAACCAATACTATGAGTATTTCAAAGTTAAATAATTTTAATAAATTTAAATTTTGTTCACTAGATACAAATTTAACATAGTGTTTCAAGACATGGCATTCTTTTCGTTTCATGATTCTCTTTTGCCAATTTAATTAACCATATATCAAAGAAGGACAAAACTTTCATTATTAAAAATATTTATTATGCACTATAGTAAGAAATAGTTTTTTTAATTCACAGGAAGTCATAAGCACATCACATGATGAGCAGTAAAAAACTAGAAAAGATAAAATTCCAAATCTGAAAATGTCATACATCAAACATATTCAGGGTTCCCACCAATAATATGATACAAAAAAAGTGGGAAAAGTGACCAAATGACAATAAGCTTTACCACTAAAACACGTGTAGAAAAAAGGCTTATAGGTTTTTAAGCATAGAAAAATATAACATTTATTTTCTTCTCATACAGAAGTTCCGTCTATAACTATACCCCCCCCCCCCCCCCCTAGCCTACTTACTCGTACATTTCAACTTCAGATTTATACTCTTGCTATTTCTCGTTAAATTCTACGTTCAGACACACATTTTCCACATCTCAAAACCCTACTTTCAAATTTTTCAATCCTTATTTAATTACTTGTTTCACTTTTCTTTATTTTTAATGGTATTTTTACGATGCATTAAGCCTTCGTTCACACTTTGATTTTTGTATTTTTTATGGGAAAGTAGGCTGAAAACAGCAGAAAATTCAATCCTCAACTGATCTTCTATAAATAAACATCACTATCATCTGGAATAAGAAATCATTTTTAAAAAAAAACAATGGTTTTTCATCAGACACAGAAAGAAAGCAGCCACATATATATATATATATATATATATATATATATATATATATGCCAGGGGTGACCAATTATGCTAACAATTTAGAGAATCAACTTTATTTTTTAATGTGTGAAACATAACACATGTAACACCAAGAAAAAAATATTTAAAATGTTTGATCACAAAAAAAAATATATATATATATATATATGTATATATATAGGTAATAAAAACATTTAGAATATCAGAGGAGCATGTGCTAAATATTTGAAACAGTTAGATAAATTAAAAGTATGTATATACAAGAAATATTATAATCCTTTATTAAAAGATTTAATTCAGAGCATTCTTTGATCACAAAATTAAAACACTAGAAATAAATACTTAAAATGCATGCTTGTGCAAGGCTCAAAAGACAAAAAAACAGTTTAATATTTCAAAATTTACTTTTCATTAGGATTACTACAGATATAAAGTTAATTTGAATAATATTTATATTTATGTCAAATTATATATTTTAGAGTAAGTAAAAAATAAAAATCTTTTGATTGACAACTAAAGAAGCAAATAAAATCAATTATAAATATGAAAAACAGGAAAGGGGTCAATGCAGAATTAAATCAAGCAAGGAAATTGCTGAATTAAACGCATACTATGCAAGAAATGATTTTGATTATAATCCTTTGTCCAAAGCTAATTTAGAAAGTTCAGATACCAAAAATAAAATACAGTCGAACCTGTTTATCTCGAACCTGTCTTTCTCGAAAACCTCCCTATCTCGAAAATTTATATTTTCCCTGCATTTATACCCTAAATTCAATGTATTTTTTCATGTTTATTTCGAAATGTTTTCCCCCAAAACCTCCATATCTCGAATTCTGGTTTTGCTGCCATTTTGGAATTTGAAGCCGAGTGACTTTTCGGCAGCTAACAAAATTGATGCGGAAATCGTAGAGAACGTAAAAGGTGATTCGGAAGTAGAAGAGGAGGTTGAGAAAAACAAAGATGTCGCGAAAGTCGCTGTAAAAAGAAGCAGAGAAAGCTATTGAAACATTAACTTTCCTCGAATTTCAGGAAAATTTTGGTCAAGGTGGATTTACAGTGATCGCTACCCTCAAAAGTATAATAGAGTCGAAAACAACCAGACAACAAAAAACAGTAAAAGACTATTATTCTGGTGCTTGCTAAAAAAAGTAGTAGTACTTGTCTTGTTTTTAAGAGACTTGCAAAAGGGTATGCTGAATACTATTTCTTTATTGTCGATGCTATTTATGCGAGTATAAAACTCGTTAAAAAAAGTTAGTATAATATTACAGTAAAATGCTTAATAAAACTAAGGCAGAAGATTTTTAACCTACATTATATGGTCTTTGTTTCAATTGCAAATTTTAATAGTTTTATCAAAACCTCTGTATCTTAAAACCTCTTCATCTCGAATATTTTTACCTTCCCTTGAAATTCGAGACCGACAGGTTCAACTGTACTTGAAAAGTATACTTTGAGTGCTTACTTATTATCCTGTAGCAAAAAGTTTTTAACTTGCAAATTGTTCAAAGGTTTTGAAGTTAAAAAGTTTGGAATAGAAATTTTTCTGAGACTAAATAATTTACTGCCCTTTAAATAAAATAATTTTGGTGTTTTTGTTTCTGCATTTATTTATTTGCAGTTCCTCTGTAATTAACTTCCCTGCATGAAACAGACGAACTCTGAAGTATTCGAAAAGGATTGACTTGATTAGCATAATCTTGTGATTATCCATTGGACATTGATCATAAGAATGATCATTCAAACAAGCAAAAATATCTGTTGATGCATTTGATTCTAATTGCTTCAAGCTATGGGTAATAAGTTTAGGCATAATATTATTTGTTCTCAAGCCACCAGTAGCTTGAAACATTCGAAATCCCTTTTCTGCTAACTGCAAATTTTTATCACGTCTTCTGAGGGAAAAGTTAAGCCACCTTTGTTTTTCCTATTTATTAAGCTGAACATGCCAGTCATTGTATGGCTTTCAAGAGCATAAACACATGTTACACATTTTAAAATGTTTGTCAGCTTTTTGCACACAAAGCCCGAAATGTATTCACTTACATCACAAATGTACTGATTTAAAGTTAATTCTGGAAGGTTATTTTGGCATGTGCTATCTTCGTTTACTGGTTCATCATTAATTACTAAATTATAAGTATTTACAGCAGAGGAAACATTTAAAATGCTGCTGTTATCCAGTGGGATACAATTAGCACTTTTGCTGCTAACAATTTCTGCATGACATAAAAGCCTTTTGTATGCTGCTTCGAATTGCTTTGCCGTAGGGTTATTATTATAACCTCCCTTGCTGCGAATGGCTGAGAACATTTCTAAATGATCCTGCGACAGTTTATACGTCAGCAGGAATGTCATTTTGCATTTCACTATTTTTTTATAAATCCCAGAAACACTATGCAAACAAATTAAGAACCCCAAAAACCCCGTCTTCCTGTTACTGTCTAAAATAGATTGCCCATTAGGTGCAGTTTTTAAATTCTCAATATATATTTCAACGTCTTCAAAAAAATCAGAAAATTCATTTTCATTAACTGCACTAAGTGGTCTTTTAAACCCTTTACTTAGTAAGTTTCTGGAATTCAAAATATCAAAAACATGATTAAATTTTCTAACAAGATTAATTGTGGCAGAGTATCCTTGAAATTGGGACAGTTTTAAATCCTTTTCAAAATACTCCAGAGTCCAGAGCATCTGCAACACTATTGCTAAGTGTTTGCGCTGCTAGTCGAACCTTCATTTTCTCTCGGTGCCACTCTATGTGGCGCCTCTTTACTTTTGTAGCTGCTAGCAGCCCTTCACTACTTTGTATTTTTTCCAGTTGAACAATATACTCCCAAAGAATAAACCCATCCGGGTGCCAAATTGAGCCTTTCGAAGCAAGTGTATTTCTAATTAATTTTATCATGTGGCTAGGATCCAACATGATAAATACATCTTGCTTCGTTATAGGATGCTGAAAAGAAGGTTTTAAATTATACACATCTAATTCCACTCCTAGTACCTTAGCGGTAGCAAAATTTGTACTGGTGCCGTCGAAAGTCAAACAGACTACTTCAGCACCAGTATCGTGGACAAATTCCAATCCTCTTCTAATCAAGTTTGCTCTTTCATCAGCACTTAATCCATCGATTAAAAAATAGCCAATGGGCAATTTCCATGAGCTATTTAAACAGTTCAGCATAAACACATATGCTTCTCTAGCAACTGGAAGTTGATCATTATCCAACCCTGTCCCAAAATCAACATAACCCCTAAATTTTCTTCCATCCCATTCAATATGCATATTACAGGGTTTTTTTTAGCAGCTGCTTCTGAAACTCTGATTTTTAACACCTGAAGAGCAGCATCTGTGAATCCCGGTGAACAATCTACAACTTCATACCACTTCTTTAAGGTTTTTGGATGCGGCAAGCATGTGCTAAAAGTTTTCCTCACATAATCATAAGCCTTTGCAGAATAAAAATTCAAAGTTAATGCAAAACTTCTAAGTTCTGGTGGATATTTCTGCGATGAAGAAGAACTTTTCAATCTCTTGATCAATTCAGCTGATGGCCCTGGTAGTGAAAGCTGAAATGGAAAAATATCATTCAAGTATTACAATAATAATCTACCACAGAATAACTCATTTTTTAATTACAGTAAAACCTGTAAAGTTGACCACTTTTGTCAGGAATAGACTAGCCCTTCACTCTCTACCCCACCCTCTATAAGTTGACTACCCGTCTAAGATGACCACTAAAGTGCTGACCGCAAGTGGTCAACTTACATTTGTTTCATTCTAATACGAAAAGATGAAAAATATTGAAAGTTTTTATTCAGGCCAGTCAGATCCACATTTTCTACAGGGGGGGGGGGGGGCAAAGGGTATATATTAAATTTATAGGTAAAAAGCAACAAAATACATAAACACATGTATAAATACATTATATATCTAAAATTCAGGTGGGCATGACCTCCACGAAGTGCTAAGAACATAAATATTTTTTTAATTCAAAAGTTGTTTCAAAGTATTCTATTCAATAACTTCAACATATTCAAGCTTAATTATTCCAAATTGACCACCCTTGCAGTTCATGTAACTCTGGGACTGTAAGTGATGCATAAGTGAAAGAAAAATTCTTACCTCTAGTACATTACTTGCTGATTGGGTAATTAAGGCCTTTTTTTACATAGTCGTCAAGATTTCCTGAAGTGAGCAAACTCTCTTCTGCAATCTTTTGCTTTTCTGTTTTAAAGCCTTAATTGTTTTGGAATCACGCTTGGCTTGCAATTTTGCGATTGATAAAACATTTTTCGCCTTAGTCCGAGACTCCATGTCACAATCATCAAAATCCCCCAAGTAGTGTTTTCGCTTCTTGCCTGGAAAAAAGTTTACTTCAATAAAGCTAAATAAGTATATCTTTCATGCAAACCTTGGAGAACAACTATGCAACTTAATATTATATGAGAAGAGAAATTATCAATGCAGTCATTAAGAGGTAAGCAAAGCATCTAAATTCAAAATTCGTAAGTATATGTAGTTTAACTTAATTAAAGCTATTTATTACTTGTATTGTGACTACAAAACATAAGAGCTCACACTTTATTTCAGGATGTCTGAAAAGTGTATTGAAATTTATTTTGGGAAGGGCTCAAGATAAACATTAAGCAAGTATTCCCAGGGACATAACTAGCATTTTTTTAATGTTTTAAATACAGTATGAAAGTTTTAAAAATTGTCTTGAATTATTCAGTGAGCTCAAACTATTTTTGTAGCTTATTTTAAGAGTTACAATCATGTATTAGAAGATTTAACAGCATTTACCATTATCATTTGAGGAGATCAACTTCTGTGTTTCTTTCACGCGAGCTTTTCTTTCAACTGCTGTTTTGTTCCTTGGTTTTTGAAAGTCAAAAATAGTGGGCACAGCATCATTTTTCAGCCATGTGCCACCAAATTTTTCTCGATCAAAGAACTCGGGCGAAAAGTGTTTGGAGCAAATTTTATTGTGTTCTTTAACTTTAACATCTTTCCAAGGAATTTGAGATATCCACAGCTTCCTTCGATTATCATCCTTGGGAAAACTGCAAAATAATAATACCAATAGTAGTAACAATAATCACTCCTGATGCAAAAACAACAATTGTACAGAAAATGCATGAAATATCAGTTCAAATTCTTCCAGGGGAGAAATAACACTCAAATTATAACGAAATATCTTTGTAAAATTAAATTTATTTATGTTTGAACTCCCATTCTTCACCATGTTTTATTACTAATAAAAAATGTATTGCTGTTTACATCTGAAAAAAAAGGGAAAAAGAAAAAGGATTATTTATAATTCTTTTATTAATTGAATATTTTAAAACACAATAAAATCTCAGCACTACAGAAGCCATGTATAAATTATCAGCAGTTACTGGAAAATAATTATATATGCATCAAGTTTTTTAAACTGAAACATCAAGGAATCAAATCATTCCGTTTTCATATCCGGAACTTTTAAATGCCTTTACTAAACTTTAAATGCCTTTCCCCTAACCTTGGCGCAGAAAACACTCGCCAAGCAACGCGGGAAAATCTCGTCGTGCACCAAAAAACTTTAGAACGGTAAAATAAATTTATATTTATGCATTAACGTACAGTTTGGAATGAGAAACGAATTTCGCAGTCATAAAGTAGAGTATTTGATTAAAATTATCGAAAAAATAAAGAAACAGAGGCATTTAAAGTGACATGTATTTCCTGAATGCATCAGTTTTTAACTTTTGTTTCCTTTAAAGGCAAGAAAAAAAATGCGTACATACCTGTGAAACGTCACTGAACCTCCTCGCACGCCTATTTCTTTACAAGTTGGAACGCAACAATTACTAACCATTGCTAAAAAGATAAATATTTCCACATCAGTTAAAACACAACTTGTACAGCCCGTATTAGCTAATGCAGACTCCTGTCCGTGGTTGCGGTTAACCGGAATTCTCTTCTAAAGTCACGTGGTATCATTGGCGCTTCAGGGAAATAGGGTTACACTCCCTCTACCTTCCATTTCTCCTCGATGGGTAAAATAGGTCAAAAAACAGCACATTTTACATATACCCTTAGATAGCAAAAAATGTAATGATTCCATGTGTTAAAAATTGGTACAAAGTATGCAAGTGAATGTCCCTTGTGACATTTTAAGAGAAATATCACTGTAAAAAACTGAATTATATATTGAAAAATAAATTCTGAAATATGCTGTTTGTGACCTGTTTTACCCCTTGGGGTGGGGTAAAAAAATGTTTAGATATTTTTGTAGGGATTTTTTTTTTTTTTGAAACTGACCTATTTTACCTCTTGACTTATGTTATCTCACCCACCTGACCCTATAGCAGAAGAAAAATAATATTTTGCGCTGCTTTACAATTAGTGATTTAATTTTTAAATAATTAAATTTTTTTAACTGTGTGACGGGTGAGAGTTCCATGACATACTTTTTATGTGCGTCTATATATGTTAAAATTCTTTTGAATTTTAGCATTGGTAAAGTTTTGCTTTTGTTCATCCATCACATTTTTTTTAGTGCGTAAATTATACAAAATATCATTTTGTAAATAAATTGAACTTTTTAACACTGCAAGATTACAAAAGCACCCCCAAGCTATTTTGCCTGGGGGAAATTCTGGGTTAATTTTTTAATTTAATTGCCGATGTTAGCTTTATTTCCTTATTTTGATCAGCATCAAATTATGACTGAATTTCGTTAAAAGTTACATGTATAAATCGGGTTGGCGATACTATCTTTTAATTGATATTTTGTTATATATCAATAAAGGCAACCAGGCCTCAGGCAGGGGTTGGTCCAGTAATTTTAGCAGGGTTCTATTTGTGTGGATTTTAAGATTTTTGGGACTTTAACTTATAGGGACTTTAAATTATTGGGACAAAATATTTATTATTGTTGTCCGCTTAGTTAGTAAATAATTGGGAAAAGTACAATCTGGTAGCTCGGAATTTTCTGAAGCGTCCGTTTTGATCGATTTCAATTCTGTGAAAGGTCTGAAATGGACTCAACTTTCTCCTGGCAAGACCCCCATAGGATGTTGGAAAAGGAATGGAAACCATGTATTCATCAGAATGTATGAATCAATCATTTAAAATAATAGTCATTATTTTAAACTAATGTCGAAACAAAAAGTTTCATGTACAGGGTTCGCGCTAGGCCGCGCGATCGCGTGATTCCCGCAGTATTTTTTGAAATCCCACTCAAACAATTTTCGTTTGCGCGCTGTTCCCGCAACTAGCGGACACGCGTTCAAAACGTCGCGAAACGAAACTACTGTTCTAAACTGATAATTCGATACAAACTAAATGAAGTATTGTTAGTTTTCAACTAACATCTTATTCTCATTAATGAAAAGAAGAATCTATGAACCCTATTTACCATATATAATAACATGGGGGAAAGATTGGCAACTTCTTCATTCCTTTGGAATATTGAACAATTTAAGCCCTTTGTAAACGCACACTTATCTTCATTCATCCTATTCACAGAAGACAAAATAAAAAAAAAGAGTGGAAAAAGGGAATCTTCCTTAGTCACAAGGTTACAAAAGAATGCTGGTTTCTAAAATATACCGTTTTCATTGAAAAACATCAATAGATATAATGACATATGCTCAGAAAAAATAGAGAAAATATTAAACTAATTTTTAGGATTTTTTTTTGTAAAAATCACCCATCGAAGAATTTTGGTTAGTTAACATTTTTTAAAGCACCCATTTTTGCGATCGCGAATTTTGTGAAGCATCCAATTTTGTGTGAACTTTGTTGATGTTTATTTCTTTGCTGAGCATAGCTTAGATAATCATCTTTTATTACATAGTTTGTATTGGATCATGATTGGAAAATTCAGTAATACTTTTAAAGACAAAAACAAAAAGAAAAGTTCCCACTTAAATTTTAAAAATCCCACTTAAAATTTTGCTCAAGGTGGGAAATCCCACCTTGTATTTTTCACCAGTGTGAACCCTGATGTAGCACACATCTTCCACAAAAAGAATGTAAAATCTTAGAATCAATTCCCATTGTATAGTTTGGAAGATTTGCTTAGTGTGTCCTATTTAATTCTTTTTAATATTTAGTATCAAATGTAGTTTTATTTAATTTCAAAATGTGCTTCATTAATTTCGGCTTTTGAGAGCAAAAGTTTTTTTTTTTTTCAAAATTAAACAAATCATATTTTGGAATTTGGTGTTATTATTATAGATAAGATTCTTAGGGTAAAAAATATATGTTTATTAAAAATAATAAGAGTGGGAATCCCCCTCCTATTTAACTTTTAAAACGTTCCTGTAGTATTTCATTTGAACTTGCTATTATCCCTGTACCCGAAGCAGAAATTGCGCAGCAAGGCAGCAAGGGCTGCAGATTTATCTTAAAGCTTGCAGATTAATAGGCCACCTTACAAAAAAATTTGTTTACTATACTAGTTAGTTTCTTACTCCTTAGTTAAGTAGGTTTATTAATGATTCAGACAAATGTTTACCCTGTTTTCACTAACTTATATAATAAATAATTTTCAACTATTAGACTGTGTTGTATTGTTTTTACTTCATTTTCTCTTAGCTTGCATTAATTGCATGTCAATTTTAGATTTCATTAATTTATTTATAAGTTATTGAGTAATTATAATATTTATTCATTGTCTGCATGCATTACTGTTACATGTCAACTATTTTGAATGCATAGTTTGCTATTTTTTATATTGTAAATTTTGTTCCACATCATTTGATGCCGCAGATAAATTTAAATTTTGACTTGTGAAACTCATGCTGCAGATTGATACAGAAAGTTCTGCTACTGGGCCCCTGTTGCGGGAGGGGGCAATCACCACAATCGAACCTGCCCTGCATAGGAGATATGCTAATAAGCGTTAATACCTTCATGAGCCTTTTAATATTTTTGCTATCTTAAATTTTGAAACAAATCCATTCTGAGACAAAACGCAAAATGCCCCTTTGGAAAATGTTATTTTCAAAAAGTGTTTACCACCGTTTTGTTCTATCAAAAATAACAGATTCTTTAGTGGTTCGAATTGGTTTCACTACCCCCTCCCTTCATTGCAAGAGTGTGCCCAAGAAAAATTTGCATTCCCAAAGGCCTTTGATTGTTCAATAATCCCAAAGAATATAGACGTAGTCCATCTTCATGTTACTTTGCAATAAATAAGGTTTCTAGATCCTTCTTTGCAAGAGTCGTTGGGTTGCCAGATTTCAGCCAGGCCAATGAAAGCCGGCCGGCTTTTTTTGGTTTAAACCGCTTTAAAAAGGTCTGTTTTTATTTTTAAAAAGTTTGAATTTTTTGCCAAAAAAGTATAAATCAAATATTATATTTATATCTTCCATTAGGCAGTGAAAATAACGAGATCAAAGTCAAGAAAAACAGCATGTTTTTGTTTATTACGTGACCACACACAACAGAATAATAAACACAGAGTGATAAATGAAAGGGTTATAAAAAAGGATTAACCACACTTGGCGAGCAATCATTCATTCGGGGAATTTTTGCGAGTATACTTCACACATGCCCCCCTATTCGCAAAAATCTACAAAAATACAATTCACAAATTTCAAAAGATTTAATTTTAACAATGCTTCCGTTAACATATCGGCTATATTGAGTTTGGAAGGCATATATGTAATAACAGCTGAACTTTTCTGAATTAAATCTCTTGTATAAAAATCTCGAACATCTATATGCTAGGTTCTGTTATTAACAATAACATTTTTTTTGAAAAAGCAATAGCAGCGTGGTTATCATAAAGAACTCTAGGAATAATAACATTTGAAATTTTTAAAAATTTACATTGATTTATTACTTTTGCCAAATAATGTGCCTCTGTGACTGCAGCATCTAGAGCAACAAATTCTGCTTCAATCGTACTTTTGGCAATGCATTTCTGGGTTGCGGATCTCCATCCCAAATAAACTCCTCCAATGCACCATATGTAGCGTGAAATGGACCTCCTACAATCCACGGATGAAGCCCATGAGGCATCAGAATATATTGTCAAGTCACATGAAGTGGCTTTAGATACATCAATAGTAAAATATTTAGTAGATCCAACATATTTTAAAATTCTCAAGAGTAAGTAACAATGGTGAGCATTAGGTTTAGAAGAAAATTGAGCAACATATATTACAGAAAATAAAATGTTGGTTCTTGTGCGATTAGCTAAAAATAACAAAGACCGCAGCAATTCTTTGATTTATGATACATATCCATGCATTCGTTTGTTTCAGAAAAAGCATGGTTAAGATTAGGATCTAAAGGAGTAATACACTTTAACATTCAAATCAATTTGTATGTATTTTTGTAACAATTTTTCAATATCATCATTTGGTTCATGTATGTTTCCTATTACACTTTTGAAATTGAACTCCCAAAATGTTAGAAATCTCACCTAAATTAGTAATAAATATCATGTACACATAATGATAAAAATGCACTTTGAGAACCTTCTTTATATTTGGCATAGAAACAACAAAGTCATCAACATACAAAAGAATAACACATTTAACTTCAAAATAAAAGAGCCAAGGATTAAACTGTGATTGCGTAAAATGTACATACCAACTATGACCACACTGTTTAAGACTATATAAAGCTTTTTTCAGTTTCAAAACTTTATTTTCATTAACATGATCATGACCTTCTTGTAATTTCCATATATATATACCCTTACTTAGAATTCCAAATAAATAAGCGCATTTCTCATCAAAATGCCCCTTTTGCCTACCATTCAAAACTACTAATAAAACATAAAACATTTTAATTATTTCAAAATCTATAACAGGTGAAAATGTCAATTCATAATCCTCCATATATCTTTGTTTACGTCTGTGAACAACTAAATGTGCTTTAAATTTTTTTAATTATTCCATCCTGGTCAGTTTTAATTGAAAAACCCCATCTTCATCTACTATTCATTATTTTCTCAGCTTTATTATGCAGAATTAATTCCTAAACGTTCCGTTTTGTAATGGTATCTAACTCTTCTTTAATTGCTCTTATCCAATTATTGCAATTAGGAGCCAAAATTGCTTCCTGATATGTGTTTGGGATCTCAATATTAAGGGCTATAATTACCGATTCTAGTTCACTATCGGACATTTAACTGTTTATCTCATTATCAATCGGCTTAAAATTAAAGTGGTCTAAATTAACTTTTACAGTGGAACCTCGGTAGCTTGACACGTGGATAAGTTGACTACCTCAGTAATTCGACATTTCCCCCCCCCCCCCCCCCAATGGTTGGCCCAATGCTAATTTCAATGGACGAAAAACTCTCTAACTTGACACACAATTTCCAGGAACCCCTGTAAGTCGACCTCCATTTTGTATTCTTTTTAACTTATTCTTCCGGTTTTTTTTCACTGTGTGCAATTCTGAGAATTTTAGTGATGTTTCTTCGTCAATGAATCGATTATTTTCTGGAAAATATTCCTGGCAGATTCCCTTGTACCCGGGGGAGCCTCACCATTTGTTAGGAATACGTGAATATTGATCTGAACTGGGTAAAATGGGTATAAAAATCAGCTTTTTTCATTTTAGTGTTTGGTAGCAGATACATCATTAGACATAATCATGTTTTTATTCAATATTTTTTACATTGTGTATCTTAGGCTTAAATTTAGCATAATTTGTAATTTTTATCTGCTTTACTTTTTATGTAAAGTGCTATACCCATTTTACCCCGTGGGCTGGGTAAAATGGGTACACACTGGGGTAAAATGGGTATAAAGGTGAATTATGCTATGATTAATTTTATAAATGAGAAATTAAAGTCAAGTTACACTGGAAAATGAATTTTTATCAAAAGCTACTGTTTTTACACTTCATCAGGGCAAAGGTTCAGGGGCAAAATGTATATTTTCAAACTCTGTTGCAACTTGGTTGCAGTAGCTTTCTGACTATTTGCTCCCTGCTTGTCAGCTATCATCTTTTTCAGGGAAGATGTAGTATAACCCAGCAGAGGACTTGTTTACAAACTTCACAGTGTAGGTTTCAATAAATAGGCCTATAAATTCGTTAACAGACTTCATTGTAATGACCAGTCACCAATCACTGCAAGAAGAACCACTGGTTTAGCTTCTATACAATTGTCTGGTTCAATTTCTTTTTTTTTTTGTACTTCTTGCCTGCTCTTCTGCATGAAGTCTCTCAGCCACATGCTTTGTAGTTAGAACTTCTCCCATCTTTGCGTGCATTTTCTTGAGTTTCCTCTGGGAATTTTTTATAACTTCACCAGTGCTCGGAGATGGTGTTGGCGAAAGGGTGTTTATGATTACTTGGGTCTCAGTTGTTACAAAGGAGAAGAAATTGGAGCCTCTTTGCACTTTGTTGTGAAGCATCAGGATTTTTTTTTGTGATTGGATGTGGGATGGGTTTAAGTGAACCAATCTAATGCCGAACAGCGTCTTGGTTGAAAGGAAAAAGTCCAGTTCTTTAAAAACCTACGATTGCATTTCTTTCCGACACATTTATGAATAACTGTTTTACAAGAGAAGGAAATATAGCCTTATCTACTTTCTTCAGTTGACTCTCTCTAAACTGTCTTTTTTAAAACTTAAATATTTGGCTTCAAAAGTCTTTTAACTTTCACTATTCTTCATACATTTACATCTTGAACACAAAAATATTGGCTATACCCATTTTACCCCGTGTAACAAAAAATGTAATAAATTATTTGTGTGTAATAAAATTTAATTACTTTTTGAGTTTCCTGCTAAAAAAAACTTCTATGAAATTCAAGCAATATATTTGTCAAAATATTCCTGTAACTTTTTATAGTGAGAAGTTTATCGTTCACAGAAAACACGATGGTGTATCTTCAAAGATACGAAATGGCTGCTGACCCTATATAGAAATTGTTGGCAAAAAAATCTATTTTGAACATGTACATGTTCAAAATAGATTACCCCATTCAACTGACAAACTACCGACACCTTATAAAAAATGGTATGGGAGAAAACCGAATATCTTTTATTTCGGCATTTTTAGAAGTTTGTGTTTTTATCATTTACCGAAAGTATATCGAAATAAATTAGAATCTGTAGCGCATACAGCTATTTTTGTACATAACATTGTAAAGCTTCTGCCCAAAAATTAGTTTGGATGCTAATAACAAAGTTCATACAGCAGTCATCGAATCACCATGACTTTTTTCAACTACTCCATTCATTTCTGGGGATTCTGCATTTGTTCTTAGGTGTTTAATTCCTAACTTAGAAAAATATGTTCCAAGTTCCTCATTGCAAAATTCAAGTCGATTTAGCTGTCGTTCGGAACGAGCAAAGAATTCTTTCAAACTGTGAATAGCATCATTTTTATTTTTCAAAGGAAAAATTGCTATCATCCACTATTCATAAAAAATATTTATTTCCTTCGAAACTAGCAACAGGGGTAGGACCCCAAAGATCGGCATGTAATAATAATTCAAGAGGTTGTTTAAAATTAATATTTTTCAACCTTTTAAATGGACCTCTTTTAAGTTTGCTTTGTATACAGCATACATTCCTGACAATTTACTTTTCCATTTTGAACATTATCTACACCTAACACCGTTTTTGTTTTAATCAGTCAATATACCGTCCCTACATTAATATGAGCGCAACGTTCATGCCATAATCTAAGCGATTTTGGATTTAATTTCTACATTAACGCTTTCTTCTAGTTTCGCTTTCATAAGTACCTTGAATAGGATAGATAGAATTTCGATTTGCCATTTTTAAGAGCAACTTCCGGTTTGGATCATAAATCCCTAAATAACCATTGTTACCGACAAAAGAGAATCCTGCTTTCTCTATTAATCCTAAACTTATCAAATTTTACTTTTTTCAGGTATATAATAAACATCAATTAACTTGATTTCAACAATTTTATTTCCGCCTTTCAACACCATTTCGATATTTCCTATCCCTTTAACCTTATAAATATCCTTTTCCCTGCTTTACCTTTTTACCTGAGTTCCCTAAACGTTGTAGACAAATTCTTATCATGACAAAAATTATTGATAGCTCTTGAATCAAAAATAAATGTTATCTTATCCCAATCTTCCTTAAAAATTTGCTTACACCTTGCCCTTGATAAATTGGACTTAAAAATGGGCTTACCCTCTTCCGCAAGATTGATGTGCTATTCCACGATTACCTGGGAAAATATTTTGTTTTGGATTTAAATGGGGACAAAAACGGATTACATGACTTTCGCGACCACACGAAAAGCACTTTAATATTTGAAGAACAGGCATTTTGATTGTATCTTGTGCTTGCTGTATTTTTTAAATTTACACTAGAAGAAAAAGCACCGGAAATATTTCCATTCATGCGATCAATGTTTTGTGTTTTTCCACCCTCAGCTAACAAAGCTTGGCTTGCGTGTTCGGAGGTGAATTCAGAGTCGTTGTTGGCCTTAGAGATTAAAGTTACCTTTAAATGAGTTGAAAAGATGAACTAAAATATTTCTAAAGATAGCCAACCGAAAATTAGAAGCGTGGAATTTTCTGAGGGAAAGACATTGCAAGTATTTGTAAATAAATGAACATTTATTAAACAAGTTAAAAACATAACATTCAAAAATACCCGAAATACTTCAAACAAATTTAGCACATCCCCAAAGTAAAATATCAACATTAAAAAGAACAATATAGTCACCAAAAGTCCATAACTTTTGAGCTCAATATGTATATGAAGTATCACCGGAGTCCAGGTATAAACATTCACCATCACCGGTTTCCCGAAATCAGTTGGTACCAGATGTTGATTCAGATGACCTCATGGCGTCAATCACCTAAGTCAGGGAAGCAGGAAACCTTTCACTATATGGTCGACCAGACGGGGATCTTCAATGACCAATATTTAGACTCGGGGAAGTTGGTACTCAACCTTGTCGGACTAATTGGTCCAATAAGAAACACTAAAGTTAAAAATGTATTCCAGGAGCAACATACACTCCAGATGACGCGGAGGAATCCACCTCTTAAACAGCTTCTGCTGAAGCAAAATTAAACAATGCACTATCACATATGTAAAAAAAAGTCAAGCCCCCAGCCAGCGGGCGCTAGCCAAAAGTAAAGCTACGATCACTATCGCTTAGTCAAGCGATAATGCCTGCTGCCGCCTGCCTTGCATACAAGTTGCGACCTCCCCATGCAAACGCCACTGTCATCCGTAATTTGCATGGGGAGTACGCAATTCAACACCGGTCGCAATAGGTTAATGCATTTTCTTCAGCTTTGGCTTCGGCAGCAAACAGGCAAAGCAAGATACCTCAAGTATTACATTTTGAACGTGTTGTCACTTATTTACATGGGCGACACGGCAGAGATGTCCAGATGGGGGAAAGGAGAAACCAGCAGGCAGTGAACGGGATAGAATCGTAAGCATTTGATTTCTCCAAGAAAAAACATGCTTTTAGCACGAGTCATTTATTTGATATAATTGTTGAACTATTAAATTATATTTATCCGGTAAATTCAAGATCATTTTATAGGCCAAGTGTTTATTGTCCAGTTCACATTTCACATTGCTTAATTGTCTCACAAAACCTTGAAGTTGTGCTAAATAAATTCTGAGGGACTCATCACGTTTCATCTTGGCTGCAAAAAATTCGGTAAATAATCTTCTGATTAGCGCTTTAGATGACGGTTCAAAATGTTAGCAAGCAGTGTGGAGATTTCAACATCTAAGAGAGTGTGGAGAGAGAAGATTAAGAGGAGTTTAGGTGGCAGTGCATTTAGGGTGAACATAGCCGGAAAATCTTCAAAACTTTCCTGCATGCGACCGTCTCGTTATACCAGAACCGACTTAAAAACCAAGGTCGGAGAGCTCTTGATCACATGAGTTTTTCTCATTTTCAAAGAGGTAAGAAATTGTCATGAACTGCTTCGCTTTCCCCCGCTCCGACAGCGTTAATTCTATGTGTTTGTCATCAGACGGATATAACCATGTGACCAGGATCCGAAAAATCCCGGGCACCAGGTCGCCCGGGCGACTAAAAAAATGCCTTGGCGACTAGTTTTTCAGGTGTTGACAAATGGAAATATTATAGCTGGCTCCTAAAAATTTTCCCTGGCTCCTAAGATTTTCACATTTTTGTCAGACTCTGCATGTGACCAACTAGTTCATTATGTCCACCTAGTCTAGGGCTGGCAATTCATCCGAAGCACCGGTCTGCAGGTGAAAGAGTCCTAGAACCTTTAATGCTTTGTAAAAGGAAAAAAAAACTCAATAGAAAGGTAAGTTCTGTAGTTTTTCTTTTCTGTTTGGATTTTTTTCTGCATTTAAATGGTAGAATTCTTTGGCGAAATGTGATATGAAATGTAAAAATTGGTAAATTTTTTTAGTAGGCATATCTTTTAGTACATTTTAACCCCTTGGAAGCATGGTTTTTTTTTTTTTTGACAGAAAATGAATATACAGGTATAGTATAAATAGTTTTGGGAAATTTCAGTTATAGAGGGTGACTAGACAGCAGGGTGTGGGGTAAAAGTTATATAAAAAATTATTATACAAACAAAGTGCAAACGGATCTCAGAGGGGCATTAGAAATAACATAACGCCAGATTCAAGATCGCTCGTGTTATACGGGCATGTGCAAATTTGTCTGGTAACTTTCGTCTGTGTCATACATGGTCAAATGCATGAAGTGGGTACGTTATTTTATCAATGTTGTAAGAAAAAGAGAGGGAATGTCCGGCTTTTGCCTCCAAGGAGTACTGATAAACATGATGGACATGTGGCTTGTTAATTTCGGCTTTAGCAGCTCCTGTTTTCTAACAAATTTAGGTATTTTTTTTTAATAGTTGCATAAACCTACTATGACTTAATTTTTTAAAAATGTATATGCGATTTTTATTGAAAAACAGATGAAAGGCCCCTCTGCCCCCTAAACACTTTAAGGGCATGAGTTGCCATTGTTCTTCTGTTCATATCACTGACTCATGCTCTGATCTTTACAAAAGAATTCAGAGGTAAGGAATAGGAGTTTCCGTGAAGCCTGAAATATTTAAATCTTTGAAAAGTCTTTAACCCTCAAGAAATTCCAATATTTGCCCAAAGCCTCCTGCCTTGTTCTTAAAGAGTTAAGCATGTTCCTGAGTTTTAGCGTTATTAGAAAATTACCGGAATCTACTTGGAGGTAGTGATTTTGCATTGCATAAAATTTTTAAAGTATAGTTTCAATGTTATTCAGCAGTTTTAATATTTTTAAAAATTGTTTTTCTGCATTTTGTTTAAAACTTGAAAATCGCCCAAAGTGAGGGATCTGGATCCTATGGACCCATCCCCCTTACCCTGGATTTTCCCTTGAGAGCAAGCAGGTAAGAATATTTTGCCTTTTTAATCGATGTTCTAAATGCAGCCAACAAATACGGTACTCGTGAAGAAGGGCTTGAATTATTGAGATCATAATAGTTGCATTATAACATTACTATGATAGGGATGCCAAATATGGTGTCCATAAAATCATGGTACACTTTTGACCAGTCACAGGAAATCAATGTAACAAGATAGAAATGTGAAGTCTTCACCGAATGAAAAGAAAAATTCTCCAAGTTCCTGAAGTATAAAGTACAAGGGCGAAGCAAGATGTTTCGGTCCCTCCTTTTTCCCAATGAAGAAAATATTTAAAAATTAGCTGTAAAGTTTCGGATACAATTGGATAAGTTTCAAATTTCCTAGTACAGTCGGGCTTTTCTTTTTGTTTCCCCCCCTTCCCCCTGATATTCTCCCTTTATTCCCATTGATTAATTTTAATTGTACTGCATACTTATATGAATTATTTGGTAATATGTTTAGAATAAAGTAGTGTTTGAAAAGAAGAAAAAAAATTAAGACCCTCAGTTACACATTGTTTTCCACATTTAAATAAAAGGAGTTTTTGATTTCAATATACCAATGCATAATTTTATTAATTTGGAATGTTCAGAGTTAAAAAAAAAAAAAATACCAAGTTTTTAAAAATATCTCCAAGTCACAGAATTTAACATAAATTATAGTACATGTCAAATACTGTTGACATTTTTTGTCCCCTCTGTTACACATACTTTAATTTAATTAAAGAGATCAAATGGGAATGTAATTTCAATGTTGAGTGAAATAATTATACTCTGCTACTTAAAGTTACAGATTGGCCTACTAATTTTTGTCTTTAAAAATTTTGTGTATTTTTTTGAAAGCAAAATCTGTGTATGATGTCCCCTATGTTGCGCTTGGAACTCCACAGTATATATAATGCAAAATAAGATTATTTTTAGAAGCAATAACTTCATAATTTAATGTTGATGAAGTTTAAAATAATAATAAGAAAAAAAAAACATAAAATTGAGAAAGAAAAAAGTAACTAAATCATGATTTTTTACAAAGTATCCAAGCATAATGCAGGCTCGTTTCCTATTTACACCTTTGACATACCAAATGGCCAAAAGTAACTTTAATTTTTTAAATAAAACTATTAAATAAAAATTTTTTGTGTGACAATACCTTTTGTATTGTCCTTGAGTTTGTTTTAAAATTTTTTTGCACCGAGACCTATTGAAGTAATCTCCTTCTGCGAAAAAAAATTAGGGATGAAACGGATCTTCAGCAACTATCCGGCAATTTTTAACTATCCAATCTGGCCCTGCAAAAAATATCTGAATATCCGGCAGGTTAAGAAATATATCCGACAGGGTATTCGGCCGTAATTTGGGGAAGAAAATTTCCCTTTATATCCTTGAGTAAAATTTTCAGTGCCAAATGAAGCTAATTGTATACCAAAATTTTTCATGACATATAACTTATATTTCCTTCCATTGATCAATTTCAGCTTTTCAAGCAAAAATAACAGGTTATAACATCAACTTTCTTCTGAACATTTATAGCGCCTATTTATGACAAAATTAAAGGGACTCGAGGAAAGTTTCGTTATTACCGTAATTTTGTCATAAAAAAATAAGAATAATATGCAGTAAAACGAGGGGAATTGAAAATTATTATTTATGTAAATTCACTCTATATGACTTTGCTATAAACAAGTGTGCCTGTATTTAATTAGCATTTATTCATTTAATACGTTGTTTTTGAGCAATTCAAAAACAATTGCAATGGTAAAAATGAGTTACAGAACGTTTTTTTACTTCATTTTCTTGCTATTGTTATTTTCCTACATGTGTATGTATTTATTCGACTCAAAATAAAACTGTACGTGATTTTTAAAGCTGTTAAATAATAATAAAACTTCAAACATACTCAATTATTTTCTTTTTATGCTTTGTGAAATTCACCATAGAATATTTTATGCAAACACTACAAAAATAAGAATTTAAAAGGGCAATAAAGCTATACATATTTTTAGAAAAATACTTCTAAGTTCGCCATAGGTATATCGCAAAACATTTTATGTGTATAGTGTGTTTCTTTCAAATTCTGTACAAATAAAAACAATGTTTTAATGTCTTATTTTACAAGTTACATTATTAAAAGGCACATAGCTTTAAGTGTACATATGATTTCAAAAATGTTTTTTGATATATTAAAAATGCTTTAAAAGAAATGATGAGTGATACATGCTTGTGATTTATTGTTTTAAGGTTGTAGTATATAAAAAAATGAGTACGTAACATAACATAACTGAACATGACTACGTAACATAACTGAAAGCTGAGCAAATGGCAGCCGGATATCCGGCTGAACAACAAATATCTGGTGGAACATGTATCCGGTTGAATTCTAATAGGTAGAAAAAAGTGTAGGATACCCGCATCCGGTATCCGGTAAAATCACTATCCGGTTCATCCCTAAAAATAATACATTCTACCTGATGCTTTCGTAATTGTTAACCAGCTACTGTAATACTGTAACTGGTTAACAATTGAAACATGCAAGAAGCTGTAACTGTTCTATCTTGTAGATGAACTAATAATCAATTCTAATGTTTTATTTAGACATAAATGCAACCGTCCCATTCCTCCCCACTCTTCCTTACTGCTTTCTATAACCTTTAGTTTCCGTATTCTCTCCAATTAGAAGTCAACATTTGCTCACTGTCAAAAATTCTATTGATTTTGTTTAAAAACTACATGTTTTTTTTTCCTAAAAATTTAGTCACAGCTTTGTTTGTCATTAACTCTTTGCTCACTAATGTTCTTGTTGAGGGCTCATTGATTTGCCTCAGAAAGAGGTTTACTAAATTTCACTTCAATTCACAAAAAATTGTGGATTTAATTCTCTTCACTCGCGTAAAAGAAACGATGCTAATTGTATACCAAAATTTTGCATGACATAAAACATATATTTCCTTTCATTGATCAATTTCAGCTTTTCAAGCAAAGATAACAGGTTATAACATCCACTTTCTTCTCAACATTTATAGCGCCTATTTATGACGAAATCAAAGGGACCCAAGGAAAGTTTCGTTATTACCATAATTTTGTAATAAAAAATAAAGAATAATATGCAGTAAAACGAGCCGAATAAATACGTACACATGTAGGAAAATAACAATAATAGCAAGAAAATGAAGTAAAAAAACGTTCTGTAACTCATTTTTCTTTTGATTTTAGATGGAATTGCCCTTTAAAATGGAATTGCGGTGGGAAACCCTCTAGGCCCTGTTTTGAGGGATTTCTATGTGTTATTTTGAGGTTACGTTGTTTCAACAATTATAGTTTTAATTTTTAGGTTCACTGTGACTGCTTTGTGTTAATGAACCGTAATCTGTTTAATGTTGATAAAATCTTATGATCTCTTATGAAATCAATCGATCCTCACACTCAATTTTCTTGCGATATTGAGTAGAACCAGTGCCTTGCCTTCTTGATGTTCAGAATTTTTATACTGAATTAGGCTTTAAAACTAGTGTTCCGTTAACCTTTTGCTGTTTCTTCACCTCCTCGTTGTCAAAAATACTCGGCTTTTAACACTTTTGTTCTCTGTGCTATGAATATTTATTGTTCTCCCGAACTTCTTAAAGCTCGACTCAGCTATCTTTGAACTGTGGCTATCCTGCGACTTTAATCCATTCCATTTATGAGAAATTGGCTAAAAGATCTCAGTCTAATAGTATCATTAAAAAAAAAAAAAAGAAAACTCTTTCTACGAAGAAGTTTGTTTGATTGTTTTGCCATTCTTTCCTTCTGTTAGTTATCAAGTGGGTAAAATTTTGAAACGTTTCCAATTCTAGGTTATATTCTCTCTTGTTAACAAACTGTCACATTCACTCTTCACTTACGGATCCTATTCATCTACTTAATAGTTTTGGAATTTGTAAGATTAATTGTAATTGTAGTCATAGACCAGACTACCGGTAAAAGAAACGATGGTAAAGATTAAACAACGTTGTTGAAACAACGTAACCTCAAAATAACACATAGGAATCCCTCAAAACAGGGCCTAGAGGGTTTCCCACCGCAATCCCACTTTAAAGGGCAATTCTTGAAAGAGCACGAAAGCTATGTGCAGAAGCAACAATTGGAGAAACATACTTGCCAAGTCTACTGTTTTTAACGGGAGACTCCCGTTTTTTGCGTCTGTCTCCCGTTTTTTGCGTCTGTCTCCCGATCTCCCGTTTAACACAATTTTCTCCCGTTTTTGAAATTTTCGCTTTAAAATAAATGAATGAAGCTTCAATCTTTCTTTGCTCAACGGACGGCACTCGGGATCGTAGTTACTTGCCGAGTAGTTTTTATGTAATTTTCTTGTATTTTGACGAAATTCCGTATTTTTGGTATTTTTGAAAAGTCAAAATTTCGGTTCCGCGAATGTACGTAATTTTAGTACTTTTTCCTTTCTTTAAATGAGAAAATTTTGAAGCAGCATGCGTAGAGACTTTCTTTATGAAACTTTTACAAATTAACTGTAAAAACTTCCGCATTTTGTCTTTCATATGCTTTCAAGGGTCAGTCCCGATTTTTTCAAAAATCCGATTGCATCCGCTTTGGTAAAAGTCCCTAGTTCTTGTGTACTATCTCATTCAATCTCTTGGACATCAATACCTTTTGGTTTACCATTATTTTTAATATTTTTTACGATTTAGCCTCTGTATTAGAGGATTCGCACATCTCCTTTTGCCACACCCACTCGAAATTTCAATGAAATATTTTAGCCTTTTTAAAAAACTTTGGTGATTATTTAGTTAGTTGTAACTATTAATATTGCATCCTTATTAATAATCTAGTTTTTAAAAAAATTTTGCATAGAATTAAATTTTTTTTTCATCCTCTTAGGGTTTGGCTTTTTTTTTCCTTTTTGGTAATCATTATATATTGTTACAAAATAGATGAATAAAATTTCTTCCTATTTTCATCGAATATAAAACTGAAAAATGAAGTTTCGTCCAGTGCTGTCAAATGAAAATCTAGAGAACATCCTATTGCTCATAAAAAATAATTTTGCTAAAAAATGTTTCGATCAAACATTTGATGATAAAATTTTATCAAATACTGCTGTAATGAACATTATAAAAAAATTTTTTCCTCCAAGGTTGGCAAGTATGGAGAAATCTAGTATTGCTGAACATCGTTCGAATTCCGACCACACTTTCGATTTTTGGTCCAGTAACATCATTCAAAAAGTGTCATCCTCGTCTGATCTTTATTTTTGATGGCATTATTTTTCTAAGCAACAGTTCTAATGCAGTTGATGACCTTACGGCTGTTCCTTGCTTTTCACCAGCTTGGCTTTTTCCCTTATTTTCCCTTTCTTTTGTGTTTACTTACTTACATCGTTGGTAGATGGCGACCACTTGTTTCACTTTTTGTCTTTTGCGGGTTTAATTTCTTTGGTGGGATTCTCTTTGGGGTTACTTTTGTTGTTCCTCGATTCCCTTGTTCCCTTCTTTCTTGCATTGGCAAAGGCATTCCAGGTAATTCCGAAACACGTGTTTGCATTTTGCATGTTATGAGTAATGTATAACTGTTTATGAAATTGGCAAGCCTCCCTCTCCCCATTTTTGAAAAGTTGTGTTTATTTTTTTAAATGGTTAACTTTTAATTTGTTAAAAAAAAAACAACCTATCGCTTGAAAGTAATTGAATTTTTTTTCTCTTTGTATTTAAGGATTTTTGGAAGATGTCCGGAAGCTGATGGAAGAATTATCGCTGAAAGTACTTCACATGTATAATTTTTTATTCAATGTATTTCTTGCTTTTTCTTTAATAAAGTTTTCATACTGAGGAATGAGTTCCTTTCTTTTGCCCTTTAATTAGGGTGTGTCTGCGACCGAGTTATTTTAATTAAATTTATCTGTAAAGCGTATTACTTGAATCTTAATCTTCGAGTGTAGATTTAATCATGTATTCCGATAGAATTTACAAGATCTGTAAAATGTTCTTTAGAGGTAAATGCTTTCCTTGTTGCTAGTAGGGAAAGAGAATGGAGGAGAAAAGTGGACAAAAACCTCGGTAGTTAAAAAAAAAAGCCTCAAAAGATTTTTTTTAGATGAAATGATCACGGGGGGGGGGGGGGGGAGACCTTTATTCCGTTCAATTTTAAGCTGTGTGACAACTAACACCTGAGTAATTATTTTGATTACATGAAAATGACTTCCCCTGAAACTTTTATGAAATGGTTGTGTCTTTGAAACTTCCAGTTTCTCTGCTAAAGTAATACAGTGGTACCTCCTTTAAGGGACACTTTTTCTGGTTCCAGTCCCTTTGAATAAGGACTGCAATGCATTTAGCTCTGAATAAGGGACCCTATTTAAGGGACAATCTTAGAGAAAAATTTCCAAAATTCAAGCTATGTAGATAAGAAAATTTACTGCAAGCTGAAGTTTTTTTTTCTCTAAAAATTAACTTCTGAAAATTGGTATGAGTCCTAGAAGCATGAACAAAGAAACAAGTGTTTTTTAAAGTACTGGACAAAACTTACTTGAAAGACTTATCCCTCTTTTGTACTTTGGAATACATTTACGTTCAGCAAGGACGGACAGTACCCGGCTACCAACAGGTTTTTTATGCAAGGATTTCAAAAAGTACACTAAAGGTAATTTATACCATATTGCCCAAATTACGTACTTTAAAACAAACCCATCTAATAGATGACTTCAAATACATTTCTGTAAGTTACAAAACTTTGATAATACGACATTTATGTTAAAATTTTAGTTTTTCTATGAAAAAATATTTAACTTTCAATAATTTCGACTTATATTTTGTTTGCATGTGGCAATTTCAGTATTTAGGCTTAAATGGCAACACATGTTACCAAAAAGTTAAACTTAGTTAATAGGGTAGGATAGGGTAAAATGGGTCACTTGAGAAAAAACTCAAAATAATAGAACTTGAAATTGAAATTTTTAAACCAATATTTTTTATGTTATATTTCAGTGTGTTGGCAACATTTTTCATTCTAAGGTTCTTAAATATGGCAACACAAAAAAAATATTTTTGTAATTTTTGGATGATAGTGTGCTAAACACATGGTTTACCAACTTCTGAAAATCTCTATATTTTATCAAATAACAACCCAAATTTAAAGGATTTCCGCACAAAGAAACTTTGGAGAACAATTACAGCCGAGCATGTAAAAAAAAAAATAAGTATTGAACTCTTTACAACAGTTTTTTCTTGGATGGGGTAAAATGGGTCATGGTTAGGCTTAGCTAGTTCTATTCTATGATTGTTTTAAAATTTACTCTGCTGCACCTCACTGCAGAAAATTCCTAAATTTAAACAGTGTACGTTGTTTATTTTATTGAAATGAAATTTTAAAAAAAAATTTTTGAATTGTTTTCTCTAAAAAAGATTATGTTGAGGTGGTAGAGAGAAGTGATGTTGTTAAAGTGTTATGTGAACCAATCTAGAACAATATTATTTTGAAATTTCAATGTAATTATAATCCAAAATGTTGCTAAATATATTAATTACTTTTTTTTTTAATTTCAAAGTAATAATTAACTGTTTTCAGCATTATTTTGCATTATGACCCATATTACCCCACGATGGAGTAAATCAGGTCACAATTTTATAAGCTCAGTTAAACTATTTCATAATTAAGAAAATAATATTAAAATGGCATAAAATTGATCTAAAGGAGTTCAATGTTAAGATGCAATTGAAAAGAAATTTGAAATGTTTCTGGTTTTGTTGCTATGAAACTTTAAATATGAAAACAGCTAAAATTGACCCATATTACCCCACCTGCCCCTATGCTATATGTGTAAGCATCAATTTATGAACCTCCGAGGAAAGGACACCTCTATTTAAGGGACAAAATTTCCAGTTTTCTTAGTGTCCCTTACTGAGAGGTTTTACTGAAAAAAGGTTAGGTTTGGCGAGCATAAATACTTATTAGCTTTTTCTTAAAATGACTTTCAATTCTGTAAGAGAGAAATGAATTCAATTGTTTCAATCAAGTTACGTTCAGACACTGGTCGTTGAAATGGAAAAACCAGTGAATGAACAAAATTGTAGAAGAATAAAAAAAATTAACCATTTCTGTCAAGGTGCTGCGCTATACGCACCACAATATGTATATAAATAATTTTTAATAAGGCTCGAATATTTACTAAAAATAGCATGTTTATCAAATAATGATGTATATATCTATGAATCAAGTCTTTTACATTTAGAGAGTTTTATTATTATTATTTTGAACAATTTTTAAATGTTAATCACTTTTTTCCCCAACAATTCTACTATTGAAGTACGGAAATTTGGGGAGAGTAAATGGTAAAATATTTACTTTGTTTGCTGGGGGCACCTCTTTAATAACAATTTAACGATGTTACATAACATCTTGCAAGATGGAAGCACAACCAGGAAAATCGGGGAAGTTTTATGTTCTGGAAAATAATCAGGGAATATTTTAAGTTTGCCTTAATAAAATATCAGTAAAATGATCGTTTTGAATATCCAGACCGACAAGCGTCCGGAGTATCGTTTGCCGAATTTCCTTTTCGTTGCGCGTCGTTGGCTCGATTGCCGATTTTTCAATGGTTGAAAGCGACCTCTCTCCGATTAAGCAACCAAAAAAAAAAAAAAAAAAAAGCCCATTTTTTTGTCTGTAAGTAAAGAAGACATTACAATTTTTCCTAAAAAGACGCGCATCAGCGTTGATGCTTCCGAGGAAACTCCATTTTCGGTTATATAAATCCGCCATTTTCGGTCGTGTTCCAAAATTTTTTGGGCTCGGTACAGTGGCGCACCAAAGGGGCCACAGATAGCCCATGCAACTCTCGCCTTCCCCCCCCCCCCCGAGTAATGATTGGAATTTTTTTAGAAATATTTTTATTCAATAAAAGAACAATATGCATCTTAAGCAAAATGAAGTTGTAAAGCGTAACATAATACAAATACAAAAAGTACACCAACAACAGGTGCTAGGCCCAACAAGGTTGGTGAATAGATGAGCAATTCCTGCTTGACTTCTTCATGCTCCTCTTCCTCTTCTTCTTGTCCCTACTTTTATCTTGAACGCCCATTTGCATGAAAGAAAAAGAAAAAGCAGTATCAATTTACATAAAAAACTTTTTGAACAAAAGCTAAGAGAGAAACATTATCAGATTTCAACTGGCTGCTCTCTTCACAATCCCCCAGTGACGATCCAAACCTTCCTTAAACGATTTAACATCCTTAGAATTAACAATGTGCGATGGCAAAGTGTTCCAATCGTCGACAACTCTACTGAAAAAGCAATGTTTCCTACACTCCCTCTTAAATTGTGATTTAAATAATTTCAATCCATTTCCCCGAGTCCTATTACTATGAGAAAATTGTAAACCTTCTGTTTCATTTAACTTTATAAATTTGAACAACTGAATCAAATCTCCCCGTTTCCTTCTTTCTTGTAGCGTATACATGTTAAATTTCTTTAATCTGTTTTCATAAGCCATACCTGAGGTTCCTTTAATAATTTTTGTAGCCCTGCGTTGAACTTTTTCTAACATGTCAATATAAATAAGGATGGTAAGGATGATAGGTTGGGGTTCGATCTTCATTCTTTAAAAAAAATTAGATTTAAAATTCTCACCAGTTGCAGATTATATTACCACTTAGAAAATTACGTTATTTTCTCTTTTCTTTCCCACCCTGAAAAAAAAAAAAAAACCTTGCACGAAGTTTAGATGGAGTAGTGCAGTACAACCCCCCCCCCCCCCCCATAATTTTTCTGGTTTCACCACTGTGATACTGTCACTACACATGACAATGATGCTTTGTAACTCACAATTAAAATTATAAAATCAGTTAAATTTTTGGAGCTCGATCAGGGAATTATCAGGGTTTTTTTTTTTTCTTGGATTCTGTTTCCACCTTGTACATTTGAACTTATACTATTTCTCCTGCCGTTCCCCACTTTTTCCGCGCCAGCCCGAAGAAAGAGGAGGAAATATGAGAATTCACTAAAATATAAATTTTGCATCATTTTCGGCTAATTTGTTACTTATAAACCCGAAAGTGGAACCGGAAGATATTTATTGATTAGTTTATAATTTTGTATTCACATTTGTCACACTTTATTCCAATTTTAAATTCGAAAATGTATAAATTTTAGTATTTCTGTACATTTCAAAACTCAAGCTAATCTTGAAATTAGGAAAAATGACTACTTCAATAGGATTTTAGGCAGTTGGAAAAGTTTAGCGGATGCAACTGTTAATTGCAGTGGGGTAAAAACTTTTAAGAAGGCTCTTGATGTTCATTGGGGATTGTTAAATTGACTAGAGCCAGCCCAGCTGGGCCCTGTGCCTATTGCTAGTCGTCACATTTGTATTTACTTTTGCGAATTTTGTATATTTCAACCCGAAAGTAGAACCGAAATGCATTTATTGATGGATAGAAAACTTGGTACGTAAATTTTGTATGCTGTTCAACTTTTTCGCACTATTCGGGAAAATAATTTAAAACAATATTCTTAGCGAATACATATGTTTACTGCCCTAATAATTACTCAAAAAAAAGAAATACAGTGGAACCTCTATATTCGTACGCAATGCGTTCCAGGAGTCAGTTCGAATGGCGATGTGTAGAAATGACGAATTATTTTTTGACCTAAGATACAATATAAATTGGATTAACACGTTCCAGACCCACAGTTGCTTATTTAAACCTATGAAAAATAAATGTACAGTACTGTACATGAAATTATACTATATTAAAAATTTAACTGTACTTTACTGGTACTAAGGCGAGCTGATGGCATAAGTAGTGTTGAGAGGAAGGAGAGAAATGTTGATGTTACTGTTTGGAAGAGGAGTTTTCTCCCTCTCTTCTGTTCTCTCTTTGTTCTGTCTTTTTGCATTAGAAGAATCTTTGGTTCCTTTCTCTAAAAAGTTGTCCTGTCCAATGTTGTCTGTTTTTGACGATTTTTCATAATTTTTCTAAAGTCGTCAATAACATTGTCGTTGAACAAATTGATGCTCCTGTTGACCACAGCAGTGTTAAGATGCCAATTTTCCACCTCTCTCTGTGTTATCTTCCAGTGGTAACACAGCTCGTTAATTTATGCAAAGGTAATGCTTTCTTTACTCCTTTCCTCCTCTAAAGAAGAAAGTTCTTCAACCACTTCCTCTTGCTGCTCCCCTTAGAAAGTTAAAATTATAAGTAAAAACTTAAAAAGTATAAAATTAAAAAAAAAAAAAAAAAAAGAAAAAAAAAAAAAAAAACGCCAAACAAATTACTTCCAGACAAGTTAAACAAGAAGTTCCGTCTAGAACTATACGAGCCTACTTTCCCGTATACACCAAATTCAAGTTTATAATCTAGCTATCTCTTTCTCTCTCTTTCTTATTTATCTTTAGTTCTAATTATTGAAAATATACCTTTTTCAACGGATAATACATATTCATTCACTCACTCATTCATTCTTTCATTTATTCAGCCATGCATTTATTCATTCATTCGTTACCTCATTCAAGTGTTTATTCATTCATTTACGCATTCATGTATTTATTCACTCATTTATTTATATTTTCATTTATTCAATAATTTATTCATTCATTCTTTTCCTCATTCATTTATTCATTGATTTATTCTTTCACTCTTTCATTTATTCATTCATTCATTTTTTCACTCATTGAGTCACTGAGAAATATCCTTGAAAATCCCGATCAAAAAATTTCATAGCAAAATAGGCTCGTAAGTTCTGGATAAACTTTCTATTTCTACATGTTCTACGTTATAAGAGCTTTCCGATAAAGTTTGTTCCAAGCAAATCCGTCCGTTAGATCAGGATTTATATAGGGTTGAAATTTCCCCGTAAGCTCTGTGTTAATTTTTTGAACTGTTCAAAAATGAACAAAAACTGTTCAAATCAATATTTCACGCCGATAACTCCTTTCAATAAGCTTTCAATAGGAACTTGGCTCTTGTGCCCAGAGTTTACAGAATTTGCTTCAATTTTGTCCATAGGCGCTAATGTTAAAATTTTTTGAACTGTTCAAAATTGAACAAAAAATTGTTCAAATCAAAAAGTAAAATATAGAAATGAGATGTCCTCGCCGAGATCTTTCGAATGCAAAAAGAATTTTTCCAATCGGACAATTCGTTCAAAAGTTATTAGGGGGGGGGGGGACCGACAGACAGACAGACAGACAGACCGACAGACACACTTTTTCCCCATCTCAATACCCTACTTTCAAATTTTTTATTTTTCAATCTTTATTTAATTACTTCACTTATTTTTGACTTTTCTTGATTTTTAACGATATTTTCACGATACATTAAGCCTTCTTTCATGCTTTATTATTACTTTTTTTTACTTTTACGGGAAAGTAGGCTAAAAAAGAGGATAATTTCTCGATTTTTTTCTTTAAAAAATCCAAACTGGCCACCCTATCCCGTGGGGCCGTATGAATCGCAGGGCAAGCGTACTAATGACGAGTTGATTTTTTTTTTTTTTGAACAAATTGGACGAATAACGAGTTGTACGAATAGAGAGGTGGACGAATAGCGGGGTTCCACTGTAATTAAAAAGTAATAGTAAAAATATGCATTCATTTTTTAGTAGTTATTATTTTAGTTTTCACTTAATCTTTGTGTTTACACTGTAAAAAAAATCTCCTGAAAATAACGGAAAAAGTACGGCATCAGAGTTCTTTTCTTCTTTTGCGGAGGCTTCTGCGCATGGCAGAAAAGAACGAATCTAGTGTAGTATTCTAGTGTAGAATTTTGAAAAATCTATTTTTTTTTTTTTTTTTTGGTTCATATTTCCAAAGTTTAGACATTTAAGAATACGCCATTAAAAGGATTTATTAAAATTCCTATTATTTCATGAGTTATAGCCGTTTTAGTGACGTGGCATCGGTTACAGTCTAACCGCCACAAGTCAACATAAGACGGTAGGCGTTCCCGAGTCCCACGGCTGAATATACCTTATAGAATATTTGTTGTATAGTATCCCTTTTAAATCTATATTTAATTGAAGGACAAAGAAACTTGTTTTGTTGGAATATTCTCCGTTTAGTTTTATTTTAAGTTAGTTTTGAGTCAACCTTCGTACAAACCTTTGCAGTTAGTATTTTTAATGAAGGTTTTATACCCATATTAAAAATCGTAGATGTTATGGGAATCACGATTGGCCCAAAAGCTAATGCTTTTGCAGCGAGGCGGGACGAAGCGCGTATCTTGCGCTCGGAACTCCGGACTTCAGAGACGTCAAAGGAGAGTAAAGCTGCTCGTCTTCACCAGAGAACATCGGAGAATGAGCATTTTGAAGTAGAGGAAGGTTTCTTATATGGAGCAGGAATCGCCGATTAAAAATATGTAAGTATTCTGTACCATTCAATAAGTAAAAGTGCCGAAAACGTGTCTCAAAACTTTGAACGCGTTTTTCTCAAAACTACTTTTCTCGAGCTGGCGGTAAGGATATCTCGAGTTCTAATAAACCGATTTACTTCAAATTTGTAGAGGATGTTCTTTATACATCCCTTTATCGTGTGAACCTTGCCCAAAACTGTAACTTTTCATTTAGTATTTTTAAAAAATTCATAATTGTTAAAAAAAGATGCAAAAAAGGAAATTGTTTTTCGAACAGCCGCCATTTTGTAATTTTTTTTTTTTTTTTTAACTTGTCCGAGGTTCATACGATAGCGGCATCTATAGTAATTAAGAATCCGTCTGTTTTTTATTTTTCAGATCACCAGGAGGGTTTCAATAATGCACGCCAGGACACCCTCTTTTTTTTTGGAGCCCCCAATTTGACTGCTCATAACTTTGTCAATTTTAATTATTTCTTTTTTGGGTTAATTTTTGTATGTAATAATAAAACATCAATAAACAAATGATAAAAAAATGGATACTAAAAGTATTTATTTTTCCTTTGTATGGCGCTTCAGAAACCGGGCGAAATTCATGCCTCTACACTAGAATACCCCTTTAAGAAAGTTCGTTTTGCAGGTACGTTTATTTAAAACGAGAATCAAAATGTTTGCTTCTCTGTTTGTTGAAAGCAACCAAAGTTTTAAACTGGCAGTATACTGTAAAAAAATCTCCTGAAAATGACGGAAAAAGTACGGCTGCTAAAATGCCGGAAACATTTCGTTTCTGATAATATTTTCCCGTGACTTGACGGAAGTTCCATTTCTTTTTTATCCGTTGATCCTTTTAAATGCAGCAACCGTAAAACGGAAAAGTTCCGTTTTCGTACTTTCAGGACGTGATATTTCCGTTTTTGGAAAGAAAAAACCACGTATTGCAGCACTACGGAAATCTTCCGTTAGAATCAGTCAAAAAACGCTCTGAAAATTCAGGGTCTTTTTAACAGTGTATTTCTTGTTATGAACGATTGTGCAACATGTAAAATAAATGGGCTAGCGAATTTTATAATTTTTTTACCCGTTATTAACGACTACATAATGTGGTTTGCCATTTTCTTTCGGATTGGGAACCGCTGCTCTAGTGCAAATAAATTTGTCAATTGTCCCTGTGAATTTATCACTGGAAAATACACATGTGCATCTTTCAGCAATTAAGGGGACCCGAACCGTTTTGAGGCTGCCAATTCGTAGTCAACTTTCTTCGAGCGTTACTCCTCAGCCATAGGGAATTTTGCTTCGCGGTTTTTTTTTAATTTTTTTAAGTAGGTCTTTCTCTATTATGTAGACCAAATTGTATCCAAAAATATTGAACCAAATTGTATTCAAAAATATTGAATATTTAGTTTTTTATTCAATATCAAAGGTTTTTACAATTTCATAACTTCCGGAAAATTTTTCTCATAATCCATTCAAGATTTCATTGATCTTATTTTTTTATTTTATTTGTCACATCTTATAATGAATTCACAACCAGGGATATTTAAAAATTTCACTTTACAAAAATCTGGTCAGCTAAAAACTTTTCGTAGTGAATACACAACATTGAAAAAAATTGTTTTTTGTAGGCTGTTTTCAAAATTTTGAAAAACCCTTGGTTGTAAATATAGGCCTAATATAGCCAAATCATATACAAAAAATGTATATTGATTCATTTAGCCGTTTTCGAGAAAACGACTCCGAAAGAGAAAGAAATGCAACTTTTCAGGAGAGCCCCCGATTTTCCAGAAGTTCACATTTCCCGCTATTCCCGGGCTTTTTGTTCTCTTAGTTCGATATTTCCATGCTATGAATGCCATCGATTGTTACTGTCACGACCATGGATAGTCTGTACATCGAAATAAACTCGAAAGCACAAGGAAGGGTAAAGTGTTTCCCCTTGCAAAGCAAAAAACCCAATTTCGCTAGACCAAATTTCGATAGACTCTCAACTTTCAAAAAATCATTTCAAGTACTTAGAATGCTCAGATTTACATAATTCTTACAGCAAATGATCCAGGAAGAGTTCTAGTTTTAATTAAAAAACTAAAAATAAGTGAATTTTTTCACCCAAAAAACGGTTCGGGTCCCCTTAACAGAAAACAAAAAACGATCAAGATGTGGAAAAAGTATTTCTTGAGTGTATAAATATTTAGTACAGTTAAAACGCGGGTGTCCGGGACATGTGTTGCACCCCCGTGTTATAATATAACCGCGGTGTAATGAAACTACACCGCCGAATTACATTCACGAAATAATACTCGCTTTTGTTGCATCATTTTTAATTTTGGAAATTGGGTTTGGAAGGTGAGAAAATACACTGGAGAATATGTTTACTTTTCAGGAATGCTAAGGAATATGGAATACAAAGGTTGATAATTTTATATATACGAATGCATAACTAGTCTTCTAAAATGAAGGTAGTTATAAGCATTGAACAGAACAGTTTCTGACAGATTGAGTCAGGTTGAAAGTCAGAAAAAGCGTGAAAAATGTGTACATTAGGCCTATCACAATCAGGGGCGGACTGGGAAGAAAATTCGGCCCGGGGATATTTCAAACAGACCGGGCCCTTTGGGGGGGGGGGGGGATACTGCCAAGGAACGAAAACTGAACGCTAATTAGATACTATGCACCCCTCCTCCCCGAAAATTTTTGAAATTTACTCAATGACAACAACGAGTTGTAGCATTTTAAAAAATAATTTTGGCTTTCAAAAATTGCAGTAATTTACATGAAAAGAAGTAGAGTTGAAGAATAAATGAAAACAGGAAAAATTATGTGCCCATCGTATTTTTTGTGTATTGAGTGTGTCACAATCAGTATGTTAACATCAAGTAAATATTAGTTCTACTTATGAAAAAGTTTTTTAAAAAATGTGTATTGTTTTAATTTTTAGTACCTATAACTATAACATACAAACAGTAACGGGTTTCAAAAAAATAAACTCACCCGCAATCAAATATACATTGCAATATTTGCTAAAAGATTATTTTCCTTTTGAAAATAGGTTTAGTATTTTAAAAGGGGACTCTTTACTACATCATCTATTTGACTTTCCATATGTCAAGCTTTACTAATATAGGGAAAATAGATCAATTTTAAATAGTTCTAAATTTTTAACAAACAGAATTAAATCATACATCATAGATTGTGTAATTGGTGTTTGACTTTGTGAATAGTTTTAAATTTGACAAATACTTTCTATTACAACGATTTTCTAGAAATTTTCGTATTCGGCCGCCGAATATTCGGTATTCGGCCTAGCCGAATATTCGGCTTCGGCCTAGTCGGCCTAGAAGAAAGGACCGAATATTCGGCTTCGGCCTGGAAGAAATGGCCGAATATTCGGTATTCGGCTATTCGGCCAAATCACTATTCGTTACATCCCTGTTGTAGACATTAGGCAAGATTGGTTGAGAAATTTTTTTTATTGTGTCAATTGAATCCTGTAGCTTTATTAAGACTAGTTATTTGTGGAATACGTAAAAAGCTACGTTTTACCCTTTAAAAGATGCGACAGCCAGTCACTTGAAACACTTCCACATTCTCTCAAGTTTGCGGTGATTTTTATTTCATTTTTAATTGCATACTGATATGCAATGTGTATACTTCTTTAGGAGACAGGTTATACTACCTATAAATGGGAAGACCTCTCAAGGTTTTTTATAACCAACGCTTAGTAGTTCAGTTTTAGTATCTCTTATATAAAGTTGGCCTTGTTTACTTTATGAACTCCTCATCTTTGATCGTTACATCCCATTAATCCTAAAATGTTTGATGTTTGATGAAAAGTCTTTTCTATAGCTTAGTATTTCGTAATGGAATTAAATGCATTTTTAATCTTTAGCAAATGCATAATTTTCTTAATAAAATTTGGACATTGCAAAAAAGAAGTTTGAAAGTTATGCATGTTCATTCTTCTTTCAAGCAATTACTCTTTCACCTGTCAAATTATGTTGAGTAGCATAAAATTCAATTAAATAGAAGCAAAATTAAGTTCAATGCTTTGCCTGTTGAACATTAAACATTAAATTGCTAGCAAGTAACAAGGGATTAAAGCACTCATTTTGTTTTTCAAAAGAAATACTGTAAAACTAATTTGATACTTTATTTTTGTGCTGAAATTTTTTTTCTCTGCTATGCAACAATGCCTCTTTCTTCTTCTTCAAAATAACAAAATTAAATTTTGTAACGTTTTACTTGCTGCAAATTTTGTAATATCTAATATTTTAATGCAGCATTCATTTGTGTTTTGAATATGTCTGCTTTTTATCTTTTGTGTGTAGATATATGTATTATATGTACATATATTATATGTAATATGCAAAATATACAATCAGGGAAAAGTCAGGGAATTTTGCTTCAGTGATTTTGTAGCCACCCTGAAAAACAAGTTTTGCCTCAACAGAGCTATAGCAACTTGCCTCATATATAGCGTCATTTTATATTTTAATCTGCGTATGTGATATAGAAATAAAAATGTAAGGAACTTTTAAATATGTGATCTTGTACCTGAAATTTAGGCCTTTACGTAGTACAGAAGGTATTGAAATGTGTTTAAGGGTCTAGCCGCCTGTAATAAAATATAATTTATCTGAAACATTACCAACAAAGGCAAAAGCAACGCTTTAAATGCGCAGTATCTCTGCTACTATTTCCAGAGAACTTCTGGGGCTGGTGAAGAATCTACAAAAATAAAAGCTAACATGTGGTTCATTTGAACGTAACAGCTTGCGCCGTGTAAACAACTAGCCCGGTCCCCCTACTTCATCTAAAGAAGTATAATCAGTTGTGGCTCGAGCCATAAAACACAAAAGAAACCAAAAGTTACTTAATTATCAAGAAATGCTGGGGGGAAAATATGCTTATCAAGCTTAATGGTGTTTTAAAATAAAGACTGTACGCTATTATATTGCTTTATGTAACTCTTATTTTTGCAACCAATGTGAACATAGCTTCATTTCATACATTGAGGTAACTTGAAACTCCTTGTAATTCCGAAACACGTGCGAAATTTTTATTGCACATTTGCCTAACATCGTTGGATTTATTAATGTGTACTGTATACTTACAAATCATTTTTCTTCCTTTCAGAAAATGGCAGAATCTGAAGATGAAGAAGAATATGAAGTCGAAAAAATTCTGGGGAAAAAAAATGTTGGAAATAATGTATATTATTTGTTAAAGTGGAAAGGTTACGATGAGTAAGTTGTATTTTTAAATAAGGTAATGCATTTAAACTGCATTGTAGCAGATGATTGTAACGATCTCTATTATTTTTCCTAATGATACACATACGTACACACACACACATTTAAGCGTTCAATAATATGACTATCTATCACCCGCAGAATGGACTAAGTCACAGCGAAAGAAGAATTCCTCTCATATGTGTTGTAGTTGATGTTCTTGGGAGAGGGCTTGTACTGAACGTTGTTAAATCTCTTAGCTTTTTCATATTTTAATAAGATATTGTTTATCAATTTTATTACTGTAATGTGGTCCCTTTTTTTTGACGAAATAAGTTTTGGAATTATGTTAGGCAGAATGGGGTTTAAGTTCCGGAGCTGTTTAAGATATAGGGTCTTTAAGTCTAGATATTCTGTGCCGGATATTATAGTTTTGTGATATGATTTTTATCCGTGACTTGAGTTTGTTTACCTATTTAAATATGGCGGGCGGACCGGATTCAAACAAGTTAGGGATGGAATGCAGACCGAATAAAATGATTAGGCCCCAGCTTCTATTAAGAATAAATAAGTAATAGGAAGTTATTTTCCTACAGTGCACCGGAACTCCCAGAACTAAATAAAGAATCTAACAGTTGCCGCTGAGTCCGGCATAAAATGTCCTCCAAGTCAACCTTCTAAAAATAAAAAGTAAACAAATGTAGATTGTCATGAAGGCAAAAAAAAAAGTCGTAACTCATTAGACCTTAATCATGTTCTGTTTTAATTGCTATTGTAATTGTTTGAAAAAAAAATCTAGAGCCATATCAAATATATAATGTTTTGTTTTCTTTACAAACATTAGAAATGTAAGCCGTGACATTTCTCAGGAACAGCTCTAATTTCATTAACGATAAAAAAGGTACACAGGCTCTAGGATAATTAAGGTAAATGACCCGGTAGTGGATCCTGCTCTAGTAGTGGATACTTAGATCTTTAAGCTCCTAAAATAGGCGATTGTAACATTAAACTTGAATGAAATTATCAGAACCTATAGCGAACGATTCCTAGTGCTGGTTAATAGAACTAAAGTTGGCGTGGAGCATCTATGCAAGTACGAAGTACATGGATCATAACATTTAATAGCTTATACAACGGTCACATTTGCTGCTCTTTACTAAAGCCGATCCATAAGAAGGTTAGTGATTTGGGGAAAATATATGCGAAAAAAGCGTGACATCATTTCTGAAGGGTCCCTTAGTCATTTTAAAAATTATTTCTCCAAGTTAACAGCATGAAACAGATGATATTCATTTCTCTAATACAAATACGTGTCTTATACGTGTCCACTATAGATATAAATAAGGCGTTTAGTAAATTTGACGAATATATCCTAATTTTTCGTCAAATGAAATTTTATAGGTCATTAACTTTGATAGAAATAGTTGACGATTAAGCTAAATCTACAAATATTGATGTAAGTCCCTTGAAAAAATTTTGCCACGTAAAAGAGTACGAAAATTTTCTTAACTGTGTCCACTACCGGGTCATTTACCTTATTTCTTAATATTTTAAATTGGACGCAGGTAGAAATTTAATAAAAACCCTTGACTTTCTTTTTGAATACCACGCAAAAGAGCCTTTGGTTTTGTGAATGCTAATAAAGGGCAGTAGTTAAATCTCATTGTAATTACATATCAGCTTAGCGCCACAGCTTATATCGTGAAAAGCTGCTGCTCAGTGCACCATCTATTTAATTCATGTGTGACTGAAAATAAAATGCACATTCTTTCTTATGTAAACAAGTAATTCATTTGAAGTATCCAGGGTAAAAAAACTGTCTCTGAATGACTTAAAAAAAATCTTGACTTTAAATTTAATAAAAGGTTTTATTATGTAATATGCAGTGACATATAATGCACATCCCCCCAAAATGTTCCATTTGTAATAGATTATCCACGGATTCCTAGTACTTATCTTCCATATTTTTGGGTAGAACTTTATATTTTGGCGTAGAACCAGCTACTACAGTAACATTAATTATATTAAATTATTCTTTTTGAAACTATCTAAATTGAGTTGCATTTTCCTAAAAATTGACTCTTTCTTTACTTTGTTTTTGTGGTGAGCCAGTCTGACTCTCAGATTTTTAAGCCTAGAGCAAGCACTGCTTGCGCATAAAGACGGTGCACATCTCTGAAAAATTTGTAAAATTTAGGCCCAGGACGAACTTGTTCCGCTAGTAAGTCAAAAGTGGAACCCCTTGAAAAATCTCTACCGCAGAATTCTCCCCTAGGCTGGAAGGGAAACTATTAATTGTGCAACTCAGCTTTCCGGATATCTCTTGTACATTGTTAGCGACCCCATTGTTTCATTCATAGTGACAGCTGTAGGCAACATGTTAGTAGGCGAGATATGGGGTGAACCAAAAGCAAAAGGGAAATGTGATGTAGAATGAACATTGCATGGAAAAGGGGTGCACAGTGAGACGCTTGGAGTATTCCTATGATTCAAATGTATTCAAAACTTAATAATATTAAATCGCCAAAAATGTTTTAAGTTACATGGTTTTATTTAAATTCAAAACATCGTTGCATTATCCAAACAAAACTATTGTTGCCAAATGACAAATTATAATTCTGATAATTTCCTCAGAGCCAAAATTATTATTTTTCTTCCTAATTAACGTTATAATAAATTATAAAATGGATTGTCATCAAAGATAAGCTTATGTGCAAAGTTTGAAGATAATTTATGCAGTAATAGTTGTCGAAAACCGCCTTACAAAATTCCGCCACAAGTCAAGTTAAATAAAACCATGTAAAAAGGTTTATTTAACTTGTAAAGCAGCACTGTAGAAACGAGTCACTGTCACATTCCATCTTGGTAAAAGTGTTTCTTTCTGTTACTGCTATTGGAACAACCTATTAAGTTTTACTTTTTCGGATTTGAAACGCAAATCATCATCCATTAATTAAGGCAACTTCATTCATTTAAAGCTTAAACATTCTTAATTTTGTATTTTCTGTGGAGCCTTTTAATTCTTGATTTAAAAATACTTTTGACGGTACAGTGGGAAATGTTGATGCGGGTACACTAAAAAAGTTCTGTAAAAATACACAAAAAAAAAAAAAAAAAAAAACTGTTTGTTTAAATTTAAGAATTTGTTTCAAATCAGATAATCAAGTTTCTTGATAACAGTTGGTCAGTAAAATTCTTGTTTTTCTGCACATCTACAGAGAAAGCTCTGTTTAAGTTACGTAAAACTAAAAACTTCAGATCTGTGACCACCAGTTTAAAATTGTAAACAAATGCTTAATTAAACACTTGAGATCAGCAATTCCCAGTTAAAAAAAATGTCAAGAAATATATTATATGTTTTTAGCGTACGGTTCATTTCCAGCTCTAGTAAGCTGCCTAGCCCTCCGCGGAATCTTTGTCCTAGCGGCGTAAGGTACAGGAATCACAACAGCGTGGGCTCAACTGGACTCACCTTCGACTTTGTGTATCAGTATTATGAATTCAGCCGACTCACAAATGGCGCTACTATTGCGGCATATTATCTGTTGCTGTCAATTTACAAAATGTTCTTTATTTTCATTCTGTGTAATTTCCTTTTTTTAACCCCCCTTGACTTTAACTACGGGTAACGTCAATAGACGATTTGGCGAAACTTTCCTGCGGTACGGGTAACATTAATAAGCGATTTATTGACGTTAATTGACGTAATTAACTTTTTTTATTGGTTAGCCAATAACAAAATTTGCAATGGCGAATGGCACTTTTTTTTTTTTGGCGTTTACACAAACCGATTTGTGAATATATTCCGGTAGTTAAAGACTTTGTAGTTTCCTGTTTTTAGTTCTCTGTAATCTTTCGAGAGAAAATTAAGTTTTGTTTTTCGAAGAAAAACTTAAGGAATTATTAAGAAAACAGTTGCAGTGAACACTGAAAGTCGCTAAAATATCATTCCGTATTTATTTTTTTTAAAAAAGAAAGAAATAATAATAACTAAAATGGTGAAAATTATCAAATAACTAAAAATTTTTCATTGCTCCCTCCCTTTCATTGCTCTATATATTGAATGTATTCTCTGATGATTTTAAAAATGTGTGCCAAATTTCTTAAGGGGCCGTTCATAAATGATATCACGTTTTTTCCCATATATTTGACCCCCTCCCCCCTTTGTCACAATATGTCGCACTTCAGCGGACCCCCGCCCTCGTTTGTCACATTTCTTTTACCCCTCCCCTCTCGTTGTCACACTTTGTCACAACTGCATGAACCCCCTCCCCCCTCGAAGCGTGACATCATTTATGAGTGATCCCTAAGTAGTTTCACTCTGATTTCCTTAAATGTAAATAGAATATTGGGAAATTTTCATTATGTTGATACTTTATGGAATTAAGAATTTTTTTTTTCACTAATGGCCTTTTATTTTTTTCTAAAGGCCTACTTGGGAACGTGACGAAAACCTTTGCTGCCAACAGCTGGTTGAAGAATTTGAAAATAATCAGCTAATCAATTCCTACAGGAATTCTGCTAAATCCCCAACTGCATCATCAAATGTTCATAACTATAAAACTGATCCTAAGAAAAAAGATCTTAGTTCATGTGAACAGGCGAATGTAGATGCAGTGGACAAACCTGCTTTTGTATTTAGAGTTCTGGAGAGCCCCACAACAAAGGTCAAAAAGAAAGTGAATGAACCATCTACTTCATCCAATGGAAAAGAAGTTGAAAATCTGTCTGAACCATCACGTTCATCTGAACCATCACGTTCATCTGAACCATCACGTGCATCTGAACCATCACGTGCATCTGAACCACCACGTGCATCTGAACCACCACGTGCATCTGAACCATCACGTTCATATGAAGGACCTCCATTACCATCAGAATATGTCGCTTCAGCTTTGGAATCATTCCCAACGGATTTGAAAATGAAACCTCGTGCTGAATCAAATTTGACGTGCTCTGTGGTCCCTCGTGAAACTACAGAGGAGGCTTCTGAACGTGGGATTAACGCCCCTGAAGAAAATCAACAGGAAGATGGACCGCATGTGGAAAGAACTTTAATTTTAAACGAAGACGATATTGCTGAAGTCTTTGTACATGTTACTCCAACATATAAAGTAAGATACTTTTATTCTTGTTAAGGAATAAGCTATTTCTTTAATTTGAAATATTTAACCAAAATGCAGATTACAGATTCTTACAAAAATTTTTAAAATTTCGTTGAGGTTTTGATGTAAAGGAATTTTGTTCTTAAAGTCATAAAATCTTTTTTTTTCTCTCTCCAATTTTAGAATAATATGCGTCAATGCTTAGCCGTTCTCATCTTCCTGAGTAGTCTGATCAAGAGAAAACGGCACACAAAGCTAAGAAAGAGATGAATTTTCATCCTTTTCCCTTGCCAACTGGTTTTCCCCCTTCCGTCAATTTGGTCGCGCGTATGTGTTTAAGCAAGCCACCAAAATAGGGGTTTTGGTGCCAACAATAAATAGTACTTGCATAAATAAAGTTTTTTTGATAAAAAATCTATTTATTCATTAAAGAAATATCTATTTATTTATATTTAAGTAGTGTTTTTTTACAAAAAATTAGATAATATATATATATGGCATTATTAGATAACTACTTATTATTTAAGTAAAAAATTAAAACAATTAAACATTTACTTACAATACAAACTTGTACTTCAATAACAAACAATTGAGCAAACAAATTCAATGAGAGCGATGGCTTTGCATGGTTATTCAAGTAGAAACGAATGCAGAACGATTTCTAAATGTCTTTTGATAAAATAAATAATATTTGCGTATGGAACTAAAGAGCCGCAATTTCACATCCAAAGAGCAGCAGGTTGCCGACCCCTGGCTTAGGGGTTGATCCTGTTGAGTCAAATAGCCTTTGTGGTACTGACGGCTTCCAATTAATACTTGTAGCACAGTCAAGTATATCGTGCTTGTTGCAGAGCGTTGTTCGAAAAATCGTGATCCAATGTTAAAGAGCAACTATAAATGCAGGATATACATAACAACTTGTAGTGAAATTAAAATTGATGTCTAAAATTATCATCCTCTTTTATTTTAACACTTGGCATGCGGGCATACTTCGCCACCGAATTAAGCGTGCAGCGGGCGTTTTTTCGTGAATCGCGCGGAAGTTTGGTTATTCAGAAGGATCGCAGTAAATCAAAAACTACTTCGTTTTTATGAACGAACTTTTTCTTATTTTACACTTTATTTTACAACTACAAGTAGAACCGATAACGTGTTAATAGTTTTTTACAGTATGGTACCGCTCGAAGCATTTTCCTCTGTGAAGAGGAACGCAAGCAACGCAAACAACACGTATATAATGTCACAGATACATGTAATTGTATGTATTTGTGGTGGTTAGAGGGGATCCAACACAAATCTACCAAATACGTATTTTTACGTGACCTGCGCTCTAGTGACAAACTGCAAAAAACGCAAAAATAAGTTGCCCGCATGCCAAGTGTAAAGGTGGTTTATTTTATCCGGTCATTTGAATTAACGAAAAAGGCTGGGGAATTTTTGGTAAAGAATTTTAAAAACTGGCAGTTGCATTCTAATAAGCGTAAATGTTAAAAGAACGTTTTCTCTGATATGAGCGACATGAAATAAAATAATGGAAGGAGGGGGGGGGGGGAAGGAAGGGAATGTTTAAAATACATTTATTTCTTGTTCATATTCCCATCAATATATTTAATCCGAAAAGTTACTTTCATAGGTTTATTCAGGTAATGTTTCATCATTAACAGCTTTTTCTCTCTTTCTCATTTAGCTTTAGTTCTTAATTACTTTAAATATACCTTTTTCAACGGATAATACATATTCATTTGCTCACTCATTCATTCTTTCATTTATTCAGTCCTTCATTCATTCATTTACTCATTCATGTATTTATTCATCCATTTACTCATTCATGTATTCATTCACTCATTTATTTTTGTATTCATTCACTCATTTATTTTTTTATTCATTCACTCATTCATTTATTTTATCATTTATTCACTAATTTCTTTATTCTTTCACTCATTCATTTATTCATTCATTCTTCACTCATTCATTTATTCATTGAGAAATATCCTTAAAAATCAAGATCAAAAATTTTCGTAGGAGAATAGGCTCCTTCAATTCTTGTTGAACTTCGTATCTGTACATGTCTACATCGTAACATCTTTCCGATAAGGTTTGTTGCAAGCGAATCCGTCGGTTAGATCGGGATTTATATGGGATTGAAACTTCCCCGTATGCGCTAATGTTATTTTTTTTAACTGTTCAAAAATGAACAAAAATTTTTCAAATCAAAATTTCACGCCGAGAGCTTCTTCCAATAAGCTTGCTCATAGGAACTTGGATCTTGTGCCCAGAGTTTACATCATTTACTTCATTTTTGCCCATAGGTGCTAATGTTAATTTTTTTTGAACTGTTCAAACTTGAACGAAAAGATTGTTCAAATCAAAAAGTAAAATAAGGAAATAAGATGTCCTTGCCGATATCTTTCAAATGCAAAAAAAATTTTTCGAATCGGACAATTCATTCAAAAGTCATTAGGGGAGACAAACAGACCGACAGATATACATTTTCTCCAGCTCAAAACCCTACTTTCAAATTTTTCATTTTTCAATTTTTATTTAATTACCTCACTTTTTTTAACTTTTAACGTTATTTTTACGATACATTAAGCCTTCTTTCATGCCTTTTTATAATTATTATTATAACTTTTACGGGAAAGTAGGGTAAAAAAGGAAGATTAAAACCTACTTTCGCATTGAGTCTTCCGATTAATTAATTTATTTATTTATTTTAGAATGCATTTATTTATATTATAATCGAAAAAAGCCTAGTATTGAAAGAATATTTGCAATATTTTAATTGATCCAGTTAAAAGTGAACTTAGGTACGATTGGAAAAGGCTTAAAAAATGTGTCTTTGTGTTAAAATATTTTATTTAAAATGAAACAAAATTTATTTAAAAAAAAATATTTCCTTCCATTTTAATACATTTCATTTAAACATTTATCCAAATAAAGATTAAGAGTAATTACATAATAATTTCTTTTTTAATGTTTCAGGGTTACTATCCGAAGAAAGTATGTGGCTATCAGTTTACGAAGACGAAGGAAAGAAAACTTTTGTATCTAGTTGAATTGTAAGTAGTATTTATTTTAGCAAAAAATCGGTATCAAATAAATCAGCCAGTGTGGAATAACAAACCGTAGGAACCATGTGACAGCACTCTCGAGGCTTAGGGTATACATAAAGTAAACATAATTCACGGGACAATTCCTCTTTTATGCCCCAGATAGCAGCGGCCAGACCAAATGTGCAGCCTGGGGAGAAAATGTATTATATGTATATGTGTGCGAGTGTTAAACTTTAGAAAAAAAAATTACAACAGAGATAATGATTAGCAGCCATAAATGTTTCGTGCAAAAACATACCTATTGATTTTTGCATTTATAGAAAATGTAAGGGGCATAGATTGGGACAAAGGAGAAAATTTCTTAACTACCGTAAAATAAAAGTTATAAGTTTCACACTTGATGGAGCAGTAAAACCTATAATGTTGACCACCTGTCTAAATTTTGTCTGAAACAGAATTGGTTCTATATTATTGTAATGTTAGTAAACCTTCGTTACTTGCCTGTCTATATTGACCACTTATGTAGACCAAATTTGGGTTGGTGGGAGTGCTGTAAAAAACCTTTCGTAAGTTTACTGCCTGATTTATCACTTTATATATTTGTTTATTTGGGTTGGTGGGAGTGCTGTAAAAAACCTTTCGTAAGTTTACTGCCTGATTTATCACTTTATATATTTATTTGTTTTTTTTTTTTTTCATTTTTCCAAAGATAAAAGTAACTAAAATAACTTTTCCATGATATTTTTTATACTATAATGTTAAACCAGTATTTGTCTGGAAGGATGTAAAGTTTTTCTAAACCTCTTCGTAAGTTAACCATGTGGGAAAACTACTTATGAGCACTCTTTTATTCTTTAGATAAGTTTCTTCTTTTTTGTTTTACCCTATATATAACCATTCCGAAAAATTTGTATTGTTAGGAAAGTTTTACCATCAAATAAGTAACTAACATAACTAATAAGGTATTTATCTTTAACCAAGTACTTTCAAGTTTAGTTTCTTTAATGATATTTTAGATAATTGAAATAAAATATTGATTTTTTTGAAAAAAGTAACCTAAATACATAAAGTTAAACTTAAACATATTTTTAAACGAATGAATGCATAGTGAAGGGAAGAAAAACAAAATCCACTCTCTATAAGTTGACCATGAAAGTGTTGCGCCACAAGTGGTCAACATACACAGATTGACTACTTGTCAGCAAACCATAGGCACCATGTGGCAGCACTCTCGAGGTTTAGGGTATACATAAAGTATACCTAAAGTATACACGGGACAATTCCTCTTTTATGTTTTCAGGTATGGCTCCTTTCCTTTGCCCCGATAGCAGCGGCCAGATCAACACTGTATGTGTTTGTATCTGCAATTTCAAGTGATTTGATGAAGCCTGTTTCGAGCTAAAAATGTTAGTTTTCCGTTATGATAAGTAATATTTCTTAACAGTCTAAAGTCTAATTGTTAGGAATTTCCTTAGTAGAAAAAATAGTTTCATTTAAGCAATACTATATATTCTTTTAACAACTAAGAGAGTGATCATTTATTTTGACCAAAAAGGAGAGGGCGGATGATATTTTGAGGGGTCATGAGAATTCAGGCATGTTTTGAGGGTGGCAGGAAAAATTATGCTTATCATGAAAAGTTTTTCCAATTCAGTGGAATTTTTTTTTTTTAAGCCATTGAAAATATCAGGGCTGCAAAGTAGGTTGCACAAACAATAGCCTCTGTCTCCTAGAATGTTAGAGCTCCGACTACCTTTACAAATATATGTTAGTGATGTAACGAATATTTGACCACTATTCAGTATTCGAAGCAATTTTAAGCCACTTTGACTTCTCTACCCCGAAATCATAGTCTGACTTTGACTTCCCAGCCAAAACATCAGCCCGATTCCAACTCCACAACTCTGAAAAATATTACGCTGCATGTTTTCTAAAATAAACTTGCAATGCATTTTTTTACATCTTATGCCTTATGCAGTTTCTGGAGCAATTTGTGTCAAAAAAAAAAAAAAAATCTTAATGCTCATATCAGTACTTCAAAATCTTGCAGTATCTATGCTATTGACACTCAATCCTGTGGCTCACAGAGTGTATGAGGCTCATAGAGCTTTGTAAAGTAGCCCAATAAAAAGGTAGTCAACAAATTTCACAAGCCATAATGTCCGACTTACTTTCCATCAAGTTTCGCTTTTTTAAAAGCAATTTTTGCTTTGGGTAGCCCTATAAAAAAACATGTAAAATGTTATGGCCCATAGCACAATCAAAACAAATGGAAACTTAACCTATGTCATATATTGTATGTTGTTGTTATATATATAAGTTTACTTTGGAACATACAGCCTGTTACATGCCAAATATTTTCAATTAGTAGGGTCAGTTGGAGTAATTGTAAACGCTTTTTCAATGTTTTAACTTTTGATCCTTCCCTACCTCTTGAATGAATTGAGAGATAAAATTGTGAGCATCGTAACCAATACTCCTTGGGAGTAAATGTGTACAAAAATTTTGACTTTATGACTATTTGTTAGCGAATGAGCCCGTGTTTACATTTACCCCAGTGTGTTTACAATTACTCCACATCCTCTGGGGTAAATGTAAACAGAGATTTATTTTCGAATAAGGTTGATGGAAATAGAAAACTGTTTCATAGACAGTGTGCTTGGAAGCTTAAGAAGTTCCGGAGCAAAGGCCCTCAATCTGCGACCCACGGGACGCATGAGATCATTTTATGAGAAATATGTTGCAATTAATCAAGTAATGCGGTAAATTTATGTAAAATATGTTTTTCAGTGGATCAGTCGGTTAAGCTGGGATCCCACAAAGCATCCGAAATTGAAACACAACTGGCCGTGGTCAATGATTGTGAGGGTGACCACCTTTCGCAACTGATTAGTCTGGGACCGACTACGCTAATGTGGGCTGTGCACCTAAAATCCGTCGTGACCTCAAATTTCTACTAGGGATGTAACGAATAGTGATTTGGCCGAAGCCGAATATTCGGCCAGTTCTTCAAGGCCGAATTGGCCGAAGCCGAATATTCGGCTAGGCCGAATACCGAATATTCGGCGGCCGAATATTAAAATTTCTAGAAAATCGTTGTAATCGAAAGTATTTGTCAAATTTAAAATTATTCACAAAGCCAAAACACGCAATCTATGATGTATAATTTAATTCTGTTTGTTAAGAATTTAGAACTATTTAAAATTAATCTATTTTCACTATTGTTTTGAATGTAATAAAACTAAGAATTTCACCCACAAGCAAAATAGAAATGACAGGTTTTACGATAGTAAGCATTGGCATTATTTTACTAATTATTTAATAGCAATGAAAGAAATACTAGTGCTTAGTGAACTTTTACCTTGCTCAAAACTGTTTTATGAAGACATTTTAAAAGTTATAAAAGTTAATATTTTTATTTTATGGGTTTTTGTACGCACCTATTTTTAAAAGCTCTATTGAAACTTAATGCACTTAACTGGAATATGTTTTTATTTTCAAAATCCCCAATAATTTATGCTATCTTAATATTCATGATATATTCTGGGCTTTTCACATTTCTCTCTAACCCAATATTCACAATAAATCAGTCTACCCAAACAAAATCTGGCTTCCACTTTGTTAATATTAACAAAATGAATTTATCATATTATCTATTATAATTAACTATTGGCAGCTTTTGGGAGCAAATGCTAAATATAAAACACAATATTACATCTTTAAAATGTGTTTTTTGCTCAGTCAAGCCTAAAACAAGTAGTTTATTCAAAATTATTTTTATTTCTTAAAACAATAGTGGACTAATGTATTCTTTTGCAATAATTATAATACAATTTTAGATGTTTAAAATCTACTAATTTCTTTATTATTTTTACTTTTTTACTGCAGCAGACCTATTCGGCCGAATAGTCCATCAATATTCGGCCAGGCCGAATTTGACCTTACCCAGTATTCCGATAGGCCGAATATTCGGCTGGGTGATGAAATGACTATTCGGCCAGGCCGAATACTCGGTCAAAGGGCCGAATATTCGTTACATCCCTAATTTCTACCAAGTTACAAATAATACCTGCTGGCGGAACAACCTAAGTAACAATCCATCATTTGGGAGCTGGTTCAAAATCATGAGCCCCAGTCTGAGCCAAGTGTGCTTTCATTCTAGAGGAGCTCATTAATAATCGGTAAGAACTTCCTCAATTCCTGGTCGCATTGCAAGGGGTAGTTGGAATTTCAAGTGGCATTAGCAACAACAACAACAATTATGTAAAATAGACACAAAAGTAATTTACATCAAAATATAATATTTATTGTCTTCTTAAAAGATTGGAAATAAGATAAATTTTAAGTTCTTACAATTAGGGGTCATTCATAAATGATGTCACACTTCGAGGGGGGAGGGGGTTCTAGAACTTGTGACAGATTGTGACAAGGGGGAGGGGGTATCAAGAAGTGTGACATCACCCATTTTGGTTAAAGTAAAAATATTTAACATCAAGCAAATTAAATATTTTTTTTTTTTTAATTTTAAAATTTGTTTTGTATTCTTACTGATTTTATATCGATAACATCGATGCTGATTAAGGTTTAAATTATCTTTTAGAAACTAAAACTGAACTCAGTATCGCGCCAGCCCTTTTTTGTGGGCCATGGCCTACTGTGCTCATCCCAGTTTTCGAGACCGAGGGCCCTGGGGTGCAGAAGCAGAAGTTCCGGTCAGTGGTCGGCCTGACGCGGAACCCCCAGTGTTTAGTTCCCAAGCATGCTGGGTCCTCATTGTCGACCCCACTGCAGGGTTGAAAGGCTGAAATTATATTCTAGATAGAGGTTACAAGGAAATCTTGGGTGTTCAGATTTTTAAGACAAAGTAGCGCGGGTCATTTTTACTGACATCGAACTATCTTAAGAGAAAAAATATCAAAATAAAGCAGCTGAACCCAAAATAAGCATCATCTCATCTTTGGTTTCCTTTCATAACTATTTTGATAAAATCCACACGTATGAGGAAAAGTATCGAAACAGTACGATGCCACCTAATTCTGTTTTTGCACGAACATTTTTACAGAATTGAGTCAATACCAATTTAAAATAAATAGTATTATTTCATTCATTTTTTAAGCAAGTCGTTTTGATATAACGCAAGCGGTCGAATTCAATTTCAAACTTTTCTTTTGCCTAAATTCTAAGACAAAAATAAAATATTTATGACGTAGTAGACATACTTGCTTTTTTTTCTTTGTGCATTACAACTACTCCACTCGACGAGGTTGCGTAATAGTTAAAGCCCCGACTAGATATTTAGTGCTGGCGCCAAGAAACACGAGGATTATTCTGCAATTCTTTTAAATGAGCTGTCATCACTTGAATGATCTACTTGGTTAGTTGGGGGCAGAGTCCGACAAAAATGCGAAAATCTTAGGCGCCAGGGAACATTTTTAGGAGCCAGCTATATGTTTATTTTTATTTGTTGCCAAATTTTATTTATATTGCCAAACATATCACATTTTAAGTGCTGCTTATTTGCAGCACCAAACAATGCAATGAAAAGCATTGCAGATAGACAAGGAAAAAAAGTTTAAGGGTTCCGCCAATCCCGCGGTTTGATGCCGAAAAAAGAAATCCAAAATGGCGCCAATGCCCAGTAACTCGTAAATTTCCCGAATTTGTTTTCGCACTTTTTTTTTTATTTTGATACTTATTAGAAGAAGAAAATTATTCTTACATTTTCCAAACATGAAGCACACGAAAAATCAACAGCACACGAGCAAACACAAGGCAGCATGAGAAACGGTGCACATAATTTACCGATGGATCCCACGTGAGTAGAAGTAAGGTTTCTTATACACGCGTGAAGTCACCGAACGAGAGAAGTCGCGCGTTCGCTGACTGCTTTACGTTGTACGCGCAGAAACCTACTGCGCGCTTTACGTACCTTCCCTGCATCTTGGTGTGTAGATGATTGCATGATCCTATACAGCCTTACTGTTTGTGAGAAGAAGAGGAGCTAACGAAATGAGCGATCATCGGCGATGCAGTTTGGCGATTGAATGTGAACAAAGCTAAATGCTGAAGGGGAAAAAAAGCTAACATATGCTTTCTGTCTGCGCAATGGAATCCTTTTTCCACCTGAAAATCTAGTCGCCAAGGCATATTTTTTAGTCGCCTGGGCGACCTGGCGCCCGGTAAGGGTTTGTAAAACCCTGGTTGGGGGTATTCACGTGTTTACTGATGCCTGTTTTCTAAATGGGTTCATTTGGATATCAAAATGTGCGAAGGGGGAAGGGTATATTCCGCTGACACCCCCTTTCTCAATACTCACATGGGAGCTGGCTGCTTACTCTTTTTGCCTCACGCCTAAATTTTTAGAGAATGTGTCAACTTTTGAGATTGTGTGGATTTCGAGAAGCTTGCTTTTGTTTAGTCTAGAAATAAGTTTTATTGTTGGATTTGATTCCTCAAGATAGTCTGGTGTTTGTCTAATGGCTTTTGAAATATATGAAGGGGCGGGCTAGTATGTGAGTTGGCGTTTGCACAAGCAGAGACTATTCTTTCGAGAGCTAATTGCTAGTCCAAAATTTCGTACCTTCAATCGTTGCTTAGGGGTCTTTCATAAATAATGTCACACTTTTTTTCAATATCTTTGACCCCCCAACACAATTTCGAAATGCCCGTGTACTCTATGAACGAACACTTATATTCACCTTAGTAGGAAGAACAAGGATAAGATTAATGATTACAAATAATTTCTGTTTTATAATTGTGTATAAATTTTTTAAATGTAATAAATTTTTCATATCTAAAATCATGTAAAATTTATTAATTTATATACAATACACAAAATTATATATATCTATATAAATAAAAATGTAAGTGTTCGTTTGTGCGAGCCGCAAATCTCCGAAAGTACTTGACCGATTGGTTTGAAATTTTGCCAGTTAGCAGAGTGATTCAAGCGGATGGTTTATAGACCCGTTAGAAAAAAAATCCGACAGGTAGTTCCTTTTTTATTCCAATTTAAGGCAAAATTTCTACATTAATTTCCCATTATGGGGGTGTTATGGTGTGTGTTTGCTTGCCGCAGTGGTTGAATTTAATTATGTGAATTAAATTATTTAACCAAAGCAACAAACCAACACGGTGTGAAAGTATAGTGGTTAGATTTTTGCGTTGTGTTTTTAAGATAAATTCAATCAAAATAACTGAATTACGTTTAGAACATTTTAAATAATAAGTTCGATGATGTCTTAACTACTGAATTGAAAACACTGTATAATTGAATTTCATATTTATTTAAAATCTTAAATCATTAAAATGCTAGCATGACTGCAATATTCATCTTAGGTGCACCATTATTCTCGAAATAAAAAAATAAAAAATTTTTTTTTCATTAAACAACATATTGAAAATATCAAATGAAGAGATTGAAATAATCTCAATGCAATAAAAACACAGCAATAATATATATCTGGATTATGGAAAATAGCTTGAATTCGATTGAATAGAAAAATATCAACTACGCTTAAAACTGCTGGAATTCATCATTTTTTTTCTCTAGTAAAAATGATCCTCATAGGATTTCACATTTTACATTTAAATCCCCACTCCCGGACGCAGGGACGACGTCTGCTATCCGTAGAGATGGTGATAATTTTATTTTGTAAGTTGAATGCTACTTATCTGCGTGACAAAGACCAATGCCATTTTTCCTGCTGGAACACCAGAAAAGTTGAACTTCACCAAACTGTAGAAATTGGTTTAAAAAATTTAAACTTTTAGCGGTGGTGCTTCGAAAACAGTTCAAGCAGGCGATGGAGCAATTTTCATATTCACAGATTCTGCAACGCTCGAAGAAAAATTCTAGCAGACAAAGTGACCGTTGGAATTCACTGGTACTGCAGTGCTATGTGAATTTACTTCAATCTTCTGGAACACATCTGCTAATTTTTGCGAAAGTTCCCTTCATGTTAGCACGCGAATGAAATAGATTTTCGCAGCATAGAGTCTGTAGGATTGACTTGTTCTTCTTGCACGATGCTTGTCCTATCGAAGTGCGTTGTGGATTTCCTTTTGTAGTTTCCGTAGTAATCCATCCGCATCGTTTTCAAATTTAAATATTTTCTTGATTAATCTTGACTATTATAAAATTTTCACTTATTTACATTCCAAAGGATTCAGTATTTTTCTTCTTGCATGATTCGAAATTATTTCTTTTTCCTTTTCTTTCTCCTTCCACACACTTTCTCTCTGCGATTTCTTCCGCCGCCGTTGGAACTTGCAGTCGAAGAAAGAGAGTCAAAAAAAATGTAACATAATCTTTCTTTCTGTGACGTTGCTGGCGTCCCCAGCTCTCATTCGTCAGTTTGAAATTTGAAAGGACTGAGGGAAAAAGGATTTCATTGGCCTGTGAAAACCTTTCATTGTGATGTGAAAACCTTTCATTGGCATGTGCTGCCCTCTATCAAAGAATTCACAAGTGATTGTGAAATTTAAATTTAATGTAACTTTTTGTTACATTTATCCCTCTTCAGAGGAAAAAAAAAGAATATGACATACAGGTACAATAGCAAAAGAAAATTTTAAAACATAATCATTCATAATGCTGATTATCAAAAACAAACAATAACCCTTGAAGTCAATATCATGTGACATACATATCAAAAAAAAAATTTTTCAATGCAGTATTTTCAAAATTAAATTTTGTATATATCCTTGATCAAATTCAATCAGTCACCAGAACAGAATTTAATTCATGTCATAAACCCTGATGATTGTTTTTGCTATCATTGCTTTCTTTACATTCAATTATCATGATTCAAATTGTTGACACATTAGTATTACCTTGTGACATATACAATATACTTGATTCCATTCTTCATTGCAAGGTGTTGACACATTATCAATTATCACTCATGAGCTGTGATTATATAACAATAAAAATGTGACTACTAATTAATTTGTAGCATGTTTTACTTAATTTCTCTTACAAAATTTTTTTTTGTATAAGGTAGAAAACAGAATTGATGTTAGAAAATTCCTAGTGATATATACACAAATCTATTTTTTCAGAAAATTCCTCCCCAGTTAAACACGGAACCAGCCTGCTGTAAAACTAGAAAAATGCCTTAGTGGCGCCAAAAGACATGTAGGAAACCCGAATCTGGAATAAGTTTTCTGTACCCTATTTGTTTTATGTAGAGGAGAAAAATGATTTGTTTACATTTTTATTGTTGAAGATTAGGTCTCAACTCATGCATAGGAATCAATTTGCTAACATGTACTTTTAATTGTTTGTCATCACTATCTTTTTGTATGATGTAATTGTCATTTCTGATAATACGTATGATTTCATAAGGTCCTGTGTTTTTCTTTTCTAACACATTTGAACTGTGAAAATTTTTAAGATAAACTTTGTCCCCAATTTTAAATATGATTTTATCCCTACCTTTAATTTGTTTATTTACACTTTTAATGTATTCGTTCTCATTTTCTTTTACAATTTTTTTTGTTTCTCTGAGATGTTCATTTAACAATTTGATATAAGTAGAGTATTCTTCTACTTTTTTAGGTGATTCAAAATTTTCAGAAGGCATATTTAATTTTCTTCCCAAAAATAATTCAGCTGGAGTGAATTGTGTAGCAACATGAACAGAATTGTTATAGTGCAATTTGAAAAATAAAAGTCTGTCAGACCATTCTGATCTTTTCTCTGACATAGCAGCTAAACTCTGTTTCATGGACAGATGGATCTTTTCAAGAAGACCATTGGATTGAGGAAAATAGATAGATGACTTTCTATGTTAAATTTTTAGATTTTTTTAAGTATTCCTCAAATTCTTTCGAACAAAAATTAGTGCCATTATCTGTTAGTAAAATTTTGCAAAGTCCAAATCTGGAAAAATACTCATTTAGAGCTTTAATAATAGCAGGTGTTTTGATGTTGTGCAATGGTATTGCTTGGAAGTACCTACTATAGTGATCAATTATTGTCAAAATATAATTTTTGTTGTCATGTGATCTTAGTAATTTTCCTACAATATCAATAGCAAGCATCTGAGCTGGAGCAAGTTCACTTTTGGGTACCATAGAACATTTTGTTTTGGTGTTTCTGCTTTTGTTTTCAAGGCATTTCGAACAGTTATCAATGTAGGATTTTGTGTCCAAGAACATTCCTGGCCAGAAGAATTTGCGGGATAAACATTTATAAGTTTTTTTTGTACCAAAATGTGGTGCATGGGCATTGGCAAGACAGATTTTTACAAGTGAGACAGGAATTAAAATTTTGTTATGTACAGATTTTGATTTGCTTTTGGAAGAATGTTTGATCATAACAAGATTTGTATGAGAGTCAATGAAAAATTGCTCTTTGGTATTCAAATTGTTGCTTTTTATCTTTTGTATAATGCTAGAGATAAATTCATCACTCTCTTGTTTTTCACGAATAGTCTCATAAGAAATTTCATTTTCAGCACAAAATAAATTAATGTTATTTACTGTAACAGGTTCATTTATTACATGAGAAAGAAAATCAGCTGAATTTTTAAATCCAGGTAGGTAAGAAATTTGATAGGTAAACTGTTGTAAATATAATAACCACCGTGAAACTATATCAGGCTGTTTGTCAAGTTGGATATGATAAGTCAAAGCTTTTGCATCAGTAAGAATGGTAAAAGATTTTGCATATAAATTTTCATGGAAATGCTTTACAGAAGCAAAAATTGCCAAAAGTTCCCTCCTGATTGAAGGATACCTAGATTCTGCATCTGATAATTTTCTGAAATAAAATTCAACATTAAAAAAATTATCAGGATATTTTTGCATTAAAATTCCACAAATGGCTTGCTTGGAGGCACCTGTTACTAGGTATATATCTTTTTCTTGGTCAAAATTCTTTAGAACAGGTTTGTTTAAAATTATATCCTGTACAGTATTAAAAGCTTCTTGGCACTCAGAATTCCAATTAAATGGTGTATTTTTTCTAGTTAAATTGGTTAAAGGTGCAATTAATTCAGAGAAGTTATAAATCATATGCCTGAAGTAATTCAGCATACCTAAAAATGATTGCAGTTGTTTTATGTTTTTAGGCAAAGGAAAGGATAATATTTTGTTGATATTATCTTCAGAAGGTGCAAATCCATTTTTATCAAGTGAAAATCCTAAGTAATTTATTGTTTGTTTACATATTTGGACTTTAGCTGGATCAAGAGTTAAATTGAAGTTTTTAAGTTTGTCAAAAATTTTCTGTAAAAGGACTGACATTTCATTGATGTTGTCAGCAGCGACGATGATGTCATCAAGAAAAAATTGAACATTTTCCCCAGTTAACCCATTTAACGCTTTGGAAATTGCTAAATGAAAAAAACTAGTTGCATTTTTTGCCCCCTGTGGCAATCTAGCTGGTCGAAAAAAACCTATTTCAGAACAAAATGCAAATTTATCTTTGTCTTCATCCTTTAACCTGATTTGAAAAAATGCAGATTTAAGATCTAGCACACAATAATAATTGCGGCCTGCAATGTTTTGGATAATTTCAGAGATCTTTGGTAAGCAAATTTTTAAAGGTTCAGTGATGTTATTTATTAACCTATAATCTACTACCATGCGAAATTTAAGATCTTCTGGTTTTTGACCAGGAAGAGACTTTTTCTTAACAAAAATTATTGGAAAATTATATGAAGATGTCGATGGTTCAATGATACCTGCTTCTAAGAGTTCAGCTATTTCTTTTTGGCAAAATTCTTTGCTATTTTAGGAATTGGGTAAGGCTTTGTCTGTAAAGGGAAATCGTGCAATAATTTGAAGTCTGGAATGATTTCTGAAGTTAAACCTAAAGTTTTATAACTTTTGGAAAAAACAGAGTAGTTAGTCATCAATAATTTAAGAATATTTTGTTTTTCATGATTTTTCAAATGATCAAGATCAAAATCCGATTCTTTCAACTCTTCTTTTCTCAATTTATCAACATCAGATGTTGTCAAATTGTTGATTTGAGATACATGTTTATCATCAGGTTGTATTAGATCAAAGTTTTCATATGATTCAATATTACCAATAATTGTTTTATTTTTAATGCTTATTTTTTTTGAAGTTTCATTCTCAATTATGGTATATATATGGGAACATGGACTGATTTGGTGGACAGAATTTTGGATTGAATAATTTAGTTTATTTGATTTTGGAGTTAATATTACTTGGTTATGTTTTTTCATGGAATCAGGAATCTCTAATTTTACAATTTCAAATTTCCCTGGCAAAATGGAAACATTGTTTACAATTTTGACATAGTTTAAACTACTGTTGTTGTCAATTTTGGTAATATTGGACTTTTGAGGAACATTGTCAGGAGTCCAAAAATTAAAAAAAACATTGTTCATGATAAGTCTGTTATTTTATGGATCAATTAACAGTTTGTTTTTTTGAATGAAGTCATAGCCTAGAATAAATTGATAGTTAGACTGCCAATTGTTTTGAGTTACAAAAAATAAATTTCTAAACCATTTTGTGTCAATTTTAAATGATAAGTTGACAGATGACATATATGGAACAGTAGAACTATCAAGTAGTTGAATTTTGACAGATCTTGAAACATATTCAACTTTTGCAACTTCTTTAATTTGTGACAAAATATTAGGCTGTACCAAAGAAATGCTTGCACCAGAATCAATTAGTGCCTTAAAGTGCATGTCACCAAATTTGATTTCAATCACAGGTAGATCACACTGTTCTACAGTATTGCATGATGAGATATTTTCTATTACCAATTTACTAACATCTTGGGTAATTTTTGAATCATTTTCATCATTTTGAATGCAATTTGGAACATTTTTTTCATTTTTACTTGTATTTTTTGTTTGTTTGCTGTCAGAACAAGTGGTGATTGTTTTGTGTTTGTGATCAATTTTTTTGTTTGCTTAATTTTTTGAATTGTGATGTGGTGCACTAAGGATTTTCTTTTTACTTAGGGTCTCCGCCTTATACCTTAGTTCAGATTTTTCACTGCAAAAACCCCCTACTAGTTTAAATTTGATTTTCTGAAGTTATTTCTTCTTTCATATGGCCTAAAATTGCCCCGCTTATGAGTGTTGAATTTTCTATTGCCCCTTGAATAACCCCTATTTGAGTTGGAATTTCCCCTATTATTTGATGGGTAGTACCAGCATTCAGTTGTCATATGAGGTTTTGCACATATGTGACAAGTAACCTTGCTTTTTGGGTTATTTTGGAAAGTCGAATGAGGTAAAAATTCTGGAGCAGCTGGATTAGCCCAGGATGTGCTTGGCATGTTGTTGTTATGCACATGATTGGTTTGAATTTTGTCTTGCTTTAGTTTACTAATTTCATCAGTTAAGAGTTGAATGCTTTTATTGGTTTCCAATTGGCTTTTTAAGAGAATATCTATCTATAAGCTCTGTTTGATTGTGACATTATTCACTACTGAACACTCCTCATCATTTAGAGCATTTTCTATGTTTCTGGCAATTTTTGATGCTTCAGAAAAATTTGATGGACCTAGCATCTTTAACTCACGTCTTATTTCAGGTTTAACCGACTCAATTAGTTTTGTAAATTTTAGATTTTCTTTTAGATCTTGGACTTCTTTTGATGAATTTTCCAAATTTATATAGTTATTTGCAGCAATTTCTATTTCTGTTATTAAATCAGAAACATATGCTTTCTGTCTGCGCAATGGAATCCTTTTTCCACCTGAAAATCTAGTCGCCAAGGCATATTTTTTAGTCGCCTGGGCGACCTGGCGCCCGGTAAGGGTTTGTAAAACCCTGGTTGGGGGTATTCACGTGTTTACTGATGCCTGTTTTCTAAATGGGTTCATTTGGATATCAAAATGTGCGAAGGGGGAAGGGTATATTCCGCTGACACCCCCTTTCTCAATACTCACATGGGAGCTGGCTGCTTACTCTTTTTGCCTCACGCCTAAATTTTTAGAGAATGTGTCAACTTTTGAGATTGTGTGGATTTCGAGAAGCTTGCTTTTGTTTAGTCTAGAAATAAGTTTTATTGTTGGATTTGATTCCTCAAGATAGTCTGGTGTTTGTCTAATGGCTTTTGAAATATATGAAGGGGCGGGCTAGTATGTGAGTTGGCGTTTGCACAAGCAGAGACTATTCTTTCGAGAGCTAATTGCTAGTCCAAAATTTCGTACCTTCAATCGTTGCTTGGGGGTCTTTCATAAATAATGTCACACTTTTTTTCAATATCTTTGACCCCCCAACACAATTTCGAAATGCCCGTGTACTCTATGAACGAACACTTATATTCACCTTAGTAGGAAGAACAAGGATAAGATTAATGATTACAAATAATTTCTGTTTTATAATTGTGTATAAATTTTTTAAATGTAATAAATTTTTCATATCTAAAATCATGTAAAATTTATTAATTTATATACAATACACAAAATTATATATATCTATATAAATAAAAATGTAAGTGTTCGTTTGTGCGAGCCGCAAATCTCCGAAAGTACTTGACCGATTGGTTTGAAATTTTGCCAGTTAGCAGAGTGATTCAAGCGGATGGTTTATAGACCCGTTAGAAAAAAAATCCGACAGGTAGTTCCTTTTTTTTTCCCAATTTAAGGCAAAATTTCTACATTAATTTCCCATTATGGGGGTGTTATGGTGTGTGTTTGCTTGCCGCAGTGGTTGAATTTAATTATGTGAATTAAATTATTTAACCAAAGCAACAAACCAACACGGTGTGAAAGTATAGTGGTTAGATTTTTGCGTTGTGTTTTTAAGATAAATTCAATCAAAATAACTGAATTACGTTTAGAACATTTTAAATAATAAGTTCGATGATGTCTTAACTACTGAATTGAAAACACTGTATAATTGAATTTCATATTTATTTAAAATCTTAAATCATTAAAATGCTAGCATGACTGCAATATTCATCTTAGGTGCACCATTATTCTCGAAATAAAAAAATAAAAAATTTTTTTTTCATTAAACAACATATTGAAAATATCAAATGAAGAGATTGAAATAATCTCAATGCAATAAAAACACAGCAATAATATATATCTGGATTATGGAAAATAGCTTGAATTCGATTGAATAGAAAAATATCAACTACGCTTAAAACTGCTGGAATTCATCATTTTTTTTCTCTAGTAAAAATGATCCTCATAGGATTTCACATTTTACATTTAAATCCCCACTCCCGGACGCAGGGACGACGTCTGCTATCCGTAGAGATGGTGATAATTTTATTTTGTAAGTTGAATGCTACTTATCTGCGTGACAAAGACCAATGCCATTTTTCCTGCTGGAACACCAGAAAAGTTGAACTTCACCAAACTGTAGAAATTGGTTTAAAAAATTTAAACTTTTAGCGGTGGTGCTTCGAAAACAGTTCAAGCAGGCGATGGAGCAATTTTCATATTCACAGATTCTGCAACGCTCGAAGAAAAATTCTAGCAGACAAAGTGACCGTTGGAATTCACTGGTACTGCAGTGCTATGTGAATTTACTTCAATCTTCTGGAACACATCTGCTAATTTTTGCGAAAGTTCCCTTCATGTTAGCACGCGAATGAAATAGATTTTCGCAGCATAGAGTCTGTAGGATTGACTTGTTCTTCTTGCACGATGCTTGTCCTATCGAAGTGCGTTGTGGATTTCCTTTTGTAGTTTCCGTAGTAATCCATCCGCATCGTTTTCAAATTTAAATATTTTCTTGATTAATCTTGACTATTATAAAATTTTCACTTATTTACATTCCAAAGGATTCAGTATTTTTCTTCTTGCATGATTCGAAATTATTTCTTTTTCCTTTTCTTTCTCCTTCCACACACTTTCTCTCTGCGATTTCTTCCGCCGCCGTTGGAACTTGCAGTCGAAGAAAGAGAGTCAAAAAAAATGTAACATAATCTTTCTTTCTGTGACGTTGCTGGCGTCCCCAGCTCTCATTCGTCAGTTTGAAATTTGAAAGGACTGAGGGAAAAAGGATTTCATTGGCCTGTGAAAACCTTTCATTGTGATGTGAAAACCTTTCATTGGCATGTGCTGCCCTCTATCAAAGAATTCACAAGTGATTGTGAAATTTAAATTTAATGTAACTTTTTGTTACATTTATCCCTCTTCAGAGGAAAAAAAAAGAATATGACATACAGGTACAATAGCAAAAGAAAATTTTAAAACATAATCATTCATAATGCTGATTATCAAAAACAAACAATAACCCTTGAAGTCAATATCATGTGACATACATATCAAAAAAAAAATTTTTCAATGCAGTATTTTCAAAATTAAATTTTGTATATATCCTTGATCAAATTCAATCAGTCACCAGAACAGAATTTAATTCATGTCATAAACCCTGATGATTGTTTTTGCTATCATTGCTTTCTTTACATTCAATTATCATGATTCAAATTGTTGACACATTAGTATTACCTTGTGACATATACAATATACTTGATTCCATTCTTCATTGCAAGGTGTTGACACATTATCAATTATCACTCATGAGCTGTGATTATATAACAATAAAAATGTGACTACTAATTAATTTGTAGCATGTTTTACTTAATTTCTCTTACAAAATTTTTTTTTGTATAAGGTAGAAAACAGAATTGATGTTAGAAAATTCCTAGTGATATATACACAAATCTATTTTTTCAGAAAATTCCTCCCCAGTTAAACACGGAACCAGCCTGCTGTAAAACTAGAAAAATGCCTTAGTGGCGCCAAAAGACATGTAGGAAACCCGAATCTGGAATAAGTTTTCTGTACCCTATTTGTTTTATGTAGAGGAGAAAAATGATTTGTTTACATTTTTATTGTTGAAGATTAGGTCTCAACTCATGCATAGGAATCAATTTGCTAACATGTACTTTTAATTGTTTGTCATCACTATCTTTTTGTATGATGTAATTGTCATTTCTGATAATACGTATGATTTCATAAGGTCCTGTGTTTTTCTTTTCTAACACATTTGAACTGTGAAAATTTTTAAGATAAACTTTGTCCCCAATTTTAAATATGATTTTATCCCTACCTTTAATTTGTTTATTTACACTTTTAATGTATTCGTTCTCATTTTCTTTTACAATTTTTTTTGTTTCTCTGAGATGTTCATTTAACAATTTGATATAAGTAGAGTATTCTTCTACTTTTTTAGGTGATTCAAAATTTTCAGAAGGCATATTTAATTTTCTTCCCAAAAATAATTCAGCTGGAGTGAATTGTGTAGCAACATGAACAGAATTGTTATAGTGCAATTTGAAAAATAAAAGTCTGTCAGACCATTCTGATCTTTTCTCTGACATAGCAGCTAAACTCTGTTTCATGGACAGATGGATCTTTTCAAGAAGACCATTGGATTGAGGAAAATAGATAGATGACTTTCTATGTTAAATTTTTAGATTTTTTTAAGTATTCCTCAAATTCTTTCGAACAAAAATTAGTGCCATTATCTGTTAGTAAAATTTTGCAAAGTCCAAATCTGGAAAAATACTCATTTAGAGCTTTAATAATAGCAGGTGTTTTGATGTTGTGCAATGGTATTGCTTGGAAGTACCTACTATAGTGATCAATTATTGTCAAAATATAATTTTTGTTGTCATGTGATCTTAGTAATTTTCCTACAATATCAATAGCAAGCATCTGAGCTGGAGCAAGTTCACTTTTGGGTACCATAGAACATTTTGTTTTGGTGTTTCTGCTTTTGTTTTCAAGGCATTTCGAACAGTTATCAATGTAGGATTTTGTGTCCAAGAACATTCCTGGCCAGAAGAATTTGCGGGATAAACATTTATAAGTTTTTTTTGTACCAAAATGTGGTGCATGGGCATTGGCAAGACAGATTTTTACAAGTGAGACAGGAATTAAAATTTTGTTATGTACAGATTTTGATTTGCTTTTGGAAGAATGTTTGATCATAACAAGATTTGTATGAGAGTCAATGAAAAATTGCTCTTTGGTATTCAAATTGTTGCTTTTTATCTTTTGTATAATGCTAGAGATAAATTCATCACTCTCTTGTTTTTCACGAATAGTCTCATAAGAAATTTCATTTTCAGCACAAAATAAATTAATGTTATTTACTGTAACAGGTTCATTTATTACATGAGAAAGAAAATCAGCTGAATTTTTAAATCCAGGTAGGTAAGAAATTTGATAGGTAAACTGTTGTAAATATAATAACCACCGTGAAACTATATCAGGCTGTTTGTCAAGTTGGATATGATAAGTCAAAGCTTTTGCATCAGTAAGAATGGTAAAAGATTTTGCATATAAATTTTCATGGAAATGCTTTACAGAAGCAAAAATTGCCAAAAGTTCCCTCCTGATTGAAGGATACCTAGATTCTGCATCTGATAATTTTCTGAAATAAAATTCAACATTAAAAAAATTATCAGGATATTTTTGCATTAAAATTCCACAAATGGCTTGCTTGGAGGCACCTGTTACTAGGTATATATCTTTTTCTTGGTCAAAATTCTTTAGAACAGGTTTGTTTAAAATTATATCCTGTACAGTATTAAAAGCTTCTTGGCACTCAGAATTCCAATTAAATGGTGTATTTTTTCTAGTTAAATTGGTTAAAGGTGCAATTAATTCAGAGAAGTTATAAATCATATGCCTGAAGTAATTCAGCATACCTAAAAATGATTGCAGTTGTTTTATGTTTTTAGGCAAAGGAAAGGATAATATTTTGTTGATATTATCTTCAGAAGGTGCAAATCCATTTTTATCAAGTGAAAATCCTAAGTAATTTATTGTTTGTTTACATATTTGGACTTTAGCTGGATCAAGAGTTAAATTGAAGTTTTTAAGTTTGTCAAAAATTTTCTGTAAAAGGACTGACATTTCATTGATGTTGTCAGCAGCGACGATGATGTCATCAAGAAAAAATTGAACATTTTCCCCAGTTAACCCATTTAACGCTTTGGAAATTGCTAAATGAAAAAAACTAGTTGCATTTTTTGCCCCCTGTGGCAATCTAGCTGGTCGAAAAAAACCTATTTCAGAACAAAATGCAAATTTATCTTTGTCTTCATCCTTTAACCTGATTTGAAAAAATGCAGATTTAAGATCTAGCACACAATAATAATTGCGGCCTGCAATGTTTTGGATAATTTCAGAGATCTTTGGTAAGCAAATTTTTAAAGGTTCAGTGATGTTATTTATTAACCTATAATCTACTACCATGCGAAATTTAAGATCTTCTGGTTTTTGACCAGGAAGAGACTTTTTCTTAACAAAAATTATTGGAAAATTATATGAAGATGTCGATGGTTCAATGATACCTGCTTCTAAGAGTTCAGCTATTTCTTTTTGGCAAAATTCTTTGCTATTTTAGGAATTGGGTAAGGCTTTGTCTGTAAAGGGAAATCGTGCAATAATTTGAAGTCTGGAATGATTTCTGAAGTTAAACCTAAAGTTTTATAACTTTTGGAAAAAACAGAGTAGTTAGTCATCAATAATTTAAGAATATTTTGTTTTTCATGATTTTTCAAATGATCAAGATCAAAATCCGATTCTTTCAACTCTTCTTTTCTCAATTTATCAACATCAGATGTTGTCAAATTGTTGATTTGAGATACATGTTTATCATCAGGTTGTATTAGATCAAAGTTTTCATATGATTCAATATTACCAATAATTGTTTTATTTTTAATGCTTATTTTTTTTGAAGTTTCATTCTCAATTATGGTATATATATGGGAACATGGACTGATTTGGTGGACAGAATTTTGGATTGAATAATTTAGTTTATTTGATTTTGGAGTTAATATTACTTGGTTATGTTTTTTCATGGAATCAGGAATCTCTAATTTTACAATTTCAAATTTCCCTGGCAAAATGGAAACATTGTTTACAATTTTGACATAGTTTAAACTACTGTTGTTGTCAATTTTGGTAATATTGGACTTTTGAGGAACATTGTCAGGAGTCCAAAAATTAAAAAAAACATTGTTCATGATAAGTCTGTTATTTTATGGATCAATTAACAGTTTGTTTTTTTGAATGAAGTCATAGCCTAGAATAAATTGATAGTTAGACTGCCAATTGTTTTGAGTTACAAAAAATAAATTTCTAAACCATTTTGTGTCAATTTTAAATGATAAGTTGACAGATGACATATATGGAACAGTAGAACTATCAAGTAGTTGAATTTTGACAGATCTTGAAACATATTCAACTTTTGCAACTTCTTTAATTTGTGACAAAATATTAGGCTGTACCAAAGAAATGCTTGCACCAGAATCAATTAGTGCCTTAAAGTGCATGTCACCAAATTTGATTTCAATCACAGGTAGATCACACTGTTCTACAGTATTGCATGATGAGATATTTTCTATTACCAATTTACTAACATCTTGGGTAATTTTTGAATCATTTTCATCATTTTGAATGCAATTTGGAACATTTTTTTCATTTTTACTTGTATTTTTTGTTTGTTTGCTGTCAGAACAAGTGGTGATTGTTTTGTGTTTGTGATCAATTTTTTTGTTTGCTTAATTTTTTGAATTGTGATGTGGTGCACTAAGGATTTTCTTTTTACTTAGGGTCTCCGCCTTATACCTTAGTTCAGATTTTTCACTGCAAAAACCCCCTACTAGTTTAAATTTGATTTTCTGAAGTTATTTCTTCTTTCATATGGCCTAAAATTGCCCCGCTTATGAGTGTTGAATTTTCTATTGCCCCTTGAATAACCCCTATTTGAGTTGGAATTTCCCCTATTATTTGATGGGTAGTACCAGCATTCAGTTGTCATATGAGGTTTTGCACATATGTGACAAGTAACCTTGCTTTTTGGGTTATTTTGGAAAGTCGAATGAGGTAAAAATTCTGGAGCAGCTGGATTAGCCCAGGATGTGCTTGGCATGTTGTTGTTATGCACATGATTGGTTTGAATTTTGTCTTGCTTTAGTTTACTAATTTCATCAGTTAAGAGTTGAATGCTTTTATTGGTTTCCAATTGGCTTTTTAAGAGAATATCTATCTATAAGCTCTGTTTGATTGTGACATTATTCACTACTGAACACTCCTCATCATTTAGAGCATTTTCTATGTTTCTGGCAATTTTTGATGCTTCAGAAAAATTTGATGGACCTAGCATCTTTAACTCACGTCTTATTTCAGGTTTAACCGACTCAATTAGTTTTGTAAATTTTAGATTTTCTTTTAGATCTTGGACTTCTTTTGATGAATTTTCCAAATTTATATAGTTATTTGCAGCAATTTCTATTTCTGTTATTAAATCAGAAACTGATTGGTTTTGTTTCTGTCTTATATTTGAAAAATTTGTTTGGATTTGCTGAAAATCCTGCTTTTTGCTAAATTTGTTGATAAGAGCTGCTGATAAGTCATCAAAAGTTGTTGCCGATTTGGCTTTAGGATCATTAATTAGATAATCTAATGCTTTATTTTTTAGATTAAGTTTCAGAAAAATGAGTCGTTTTTCTGGAGTCCAATTCTCTAAATCTGCGACATCACTTAACTGTTTTATGAAAAATTCGACATTTTCAGTGTCATTTCCGGAGAAATGATTGAGTGCATTTGCCAAGGACATATTCGTGGATAAGTGGTTCAGGTCTTTTTGACTTTGATTTGGGATTGGGTTTATTGATTTTGATTTGTTTGCTCGACTTCTAGTGTTCATTAACCTTTTTTGCAAAACATTGACCAAGAATCAATTCAAATGAAAAAAAAAATTCAACATAACTGTCCATAATTCAAAATAAAATATTGCATAAAGCAATGCATATTCAATGCAATTCAAAATATCATTCAAATAATAAATGATTGTTTAAATCCCAAAAAGTAAAATCAGTAAAATATACAAGTTCATCCCCCAAAATTATATTCTTTTCATATATAAATAACTTTCATTCATATATCAGAAAAAGTAAAAAAAAATGCACACTTTAAATAAATAGAACCAATATGAATAAGTACATTATCTGGTGAATGACTGAATGATCAAGTTATATTTCAGAAAAAACCCCCGAGTTCTCAACCTAGTTTAAAACATTACTAATTTTCTTTTTTCACGGCACCATATGTTATGGTGTGTGTTTGCTTGCCGCAGTGGTTGAATTTAATTATGTGAATTAAATTATTTAACCAAAGCAACAAACCAACACGGTGTGAAAGTATAGTGGTTAGATTTTTGCGTTGTGTTTTTAAGATAAATTCAATCAAAATAACTGAATTACGTTTAGAACATTTTAAATAATAAGTTCGATGATGTCTTAACTACTGAATTGAAAACACTGTATAATTGAATTTCATATTTATTTAAAATCTTAAATCATTAAAATGCTAGCATGACTGCAATATTCATCTTAGGTGCACCATTATTCTCAAAATAATAAAAAAAAAAAAAAAAAATTTTTTTTCATTAAACAACATATTGAAAATATCAAATGAAGAGATTGAAATAATCTCAATGCAATAAAAACACAGCAATAATATATATCTGGATTATGGAAAATAGCTTGAATTCGATTGAATAGAAAAATATCAACTACGCTTAAAACTGCTGGAATTCATCATTTTTTTTCTCTAGTAAAAATGATCCTCATAGGATTTCACATTTTACATTTAAATCCCCACTCCCGGACGCAGGGACGACGTCTGCTATCCGTAGAGATGGTGATAATTTTATTTTGTAAGTTGAATGCTACTTATCTGCGTGACAAAGACCAATGCCATTTTTCCTGCTGGAACACCAGAAAAGTTGAACTTCACCAAACTGTAGAAATTGGTTTAAAAAATTTAAACTTTTAGCGGTGGTGCTTCGAAAACAGTTCAAGCAGGCGATGGAGCAATTTTCATATTCACAGATTCTGGAACCGTTGAAGAAAAATTCTAGCAGACAAAGTGACCGTTGGAATTCACTGGTACTGCAGTGCTATGTGAATTTACTTCAATCTTCTGGAACACATCTGCTAATTTTTGCGAAAGTTCCCTTCATGTTAGCACGCGAAAGAAATAGATTTTCGCAGCATAGAGTCTGTAGGATTGACTTGTTCTTCTTGCACGATGCTTGTCCTATCGAAGTGCGTTGTGGATTTCCTTTTGTAGTTTCCGTAGTAATCCATCCGCATCGTTTTCAAATTTAAATATTTTCTTGATTAATCTTGACTATTATAAAATTTTCACTTATTTACATTCCAAAGGATTCAGTATTTTTCTTCTTGCATGATTCGAAATTATTTCTTTTTCCTTTTCTTTCTCCTTCCACACACTTTCTCTCTGCGATTTCTTCCGCCTACCATCGTTGGAACTTGCAGTCGAAGAGAGAGAGTCAAAAAAAAAAATGTAACATAATCTTTCTTTCTGTGACGTTGCTGGCGTCCCCAGCTCTCATTCGTCAGTTTGAAATTTGAAAGGACTGAGGGAAAAAGGATTTCATTGTGATGTAAAAACCTTTCATTGGCATGTGCTGCCATCTATCAAAGAATTCACAAGTGATTGTGAAATTTAAATTTAATGTAACTTTTTGTTACAGGGGGTGAAGAAAACCTTGCACATATTAATATAATATATCGATCGAAAGCGCTGATTTTTCTGCATAAAATGGAATTTGCTCGAAGTTTCTAAGTCAAAAAGAACGCCTGTTATAAGCTCTTTAGTTCGATTTCTTAAGGCTTACCTTGATCCAAAAACAATAATTAGCAGTTTCCTCAACACCGGGTAACATAAGCTATGTAAATAAAAATGTAAGTGTTTGTTTGTTCATACAAGGCTGAACGTGATCCAGTTTACGGTTACGATCAAGTTCAGCCTTGGTTCCTAACCTCAAATCGTAAATACTTCGATTGCTTTGAAATTTTATCAAAACATGTGTTTTAATATATCGCTTTTAATTTATTTCAACTTTGATTTAAATATTTCGGTTTTTAATGTTTTATTAAGGAGAATGAGCCACTGCAACTTTTGGCAGGGTACAGCTATTTTAATTTTGATTTAATAATTTTTTCTGTTTGTATTGAAGTATTTGTTAGTATTTTTGCACTCGAAGATTAAGGGGAACTTTAAAACAAAGACTACTTATTTTGAATAGCAACAGTTTAATTCAGCTATTTTCATTTTGATTTAAAATTTTTTTACCCTGACTTCACAAAGGAAGGAGGTTATAGACTCATATTGTATGTATGTAGTTTTTTTTTTTTTTTTTTTGTCCACTCATGACTTCTTACTGGATGAACCGATTTTCATGATTTTTTTTAAAATCGATCGAGAGTGGTTTCCCATAAATCCCATACCTTGGTTTGACCATATTCGATAATTAGAAAAAAAAAGTAAGGGACTGAAATGTGGTAATTTTTTTGCTTTTTAATTCATAACTTTTGACTAAATGCACCGATTTTGATTATTGTTTCTTTGATCGATAGAGGGTCGTCTAACTCAAATATCGCTCATCAGTTTGACTACATCTGTTTTTTTTAGAAAAAACGTTGTGGGTGAAAAATATGTATTTTTTCATTTTAATTGGAAAGGCTATCCTCGATTTGTCTTTGTTGGGAAAGTTGTTAATAAAAATGAAACTCATTGTTTTATTAAAAGCAATTATAACGAGAAATAGACTGAAGGCTTCTCTGAAGAAGAAATTAAAGCCAATCAGTTTGCTTGCTCCAGTGACTCTTTAAAATCGGTTTTAAAACGAAATTTATCTTGCAAACGGTTAGTTTTTAGTGTCATTCCCTCAAATGTTTCCCCTTTGATATGTATGTCTTAAAAATAGACTATTTATATAAAAATGTATTTACACTAAAAATAATAAAATAAAATAATTTTTGGAAAAAATAGAACCGACTTCAAACTATAAATTGCGCTGAAAAGTAAAAAGTAACATTATTCTTTAAACAACTTCGATACGACTTTTAAGTATAATTTTTGAAGTCGGTGCAAAATTATAATGGATTTTGATGCATGATTCCTTTTGTAACTATGAACCAATTACAAATATAAATAGCGAAGAGTTTGCAACAGTTTCAGTGTAAAATAACGCATGATGTAATTATAATTAGACTGTAATAATTTTGTACCGACTTCAAAAACTATATTTAAAAGTCGCATCGAAGTTGTATAAAGAATAATGTTATTTTTTACTTTTCAGCGCAATTTATAGTATATAGTCGGTTCTATTTTCTCCAAAAATTATTTTATTGTTTTTTTCGTTTGTATTGAAGTATTTGTTAGTATTTTTGCACTCAAAGATTAAATGAAACTTTAAAACAAAGATTACTTATTTTGAATATTAACAGTTTCATTTAGCTATTTTCATTCTGATGTTAAAATTTTGAAGTATTTTTTAAATATTTTTGAACTTGACGATTAAGGAAACTTTAAAACACAGATTATTTATTTTGAACGGCAATTTTTTAATTTAGAATTTTTGTGTTTGTGTTTCTTCTGTTTGGATAAGGCTTATGTTGGAACTTTTCAATGTGCTGAGCCAGACAATATCAAAATATTCACCGACAATGGAACAAAAAAAAAAAAATTGCCCGCAAACATTGTGAAAAAACATAAAGCTCAAGACCAATCAATCAAATTGAGCAGTTTAGATTTTCTCATGTGTACAGTTATAAATTACGTGTTCTAGAATGGGTAAACCAGACAATCTATATTTTCAGACAATGAAACAACAAGCATTGTCAAATGAAACATATATGTGCTTTTTCTTGCTTTTCCATCGAACCAGACTGAGCCACAGCAAAGCGTGGCCGGGTACAGTTAGTATTACTTATAAATTCATGTGAAGAATAAAATGAGAAGTCAGTTCAACTATGTAAATTCATTTTGAGGCGGGGGTTTGTTATTTTGAAATTTAAGCTCTTAAGCAGGGATGCACAAACTTTTTTGGGTGAAGGGCCAAAAAATTAGAAAGTATCAGGTTGGGGGCCAAAGTAACGTAATGTTTTGTTCATAAAAATGCAGGGTGTATTTCAGTTTTTATTTAGAGGTAATATGTACAAATTACATGTATTAATAATTACTGTACTCAGGAACAGATTATTAAATGAAAGTTTTTAAAAATAATGTAAATGAATTCAAACAAAATGAGGTGTGAGATTTCTAAACAATTAATTGCACAACATTTATGTTTTTGACGATCAATGAAGTGATTGGTCAAATGGCAAAAAAGGGGAATACTAAAATGTTTTATAAAAATGTGTGCAAATTATGAAAATGAAACAAATGGAAAATAAAAAGGTAATTTAAACTTAGAAAAAACACAGCATTATTCTCTAAATTATAACTTTCTTTATACTTTAGATAATTTTTCTTTGACATTTTATAATGTAAAATTTAAAATATATATTAAGAGTTAAAATGAGAAATTAATTAAAAGTGCGAATATAAATACAGAAGAAATAAACACATATATTAAATAGCAAAATCCAAATGCTGTGAGTCTGTACATGACGTTAAACCCTTGCAATTCAGAATTACTACTAGTCAATTTGGCTGGTAGAATTGTTTTTTTAACTAACCATTTACAAAATCGTATTAGTTAAATGGGCACAGTAATATTAAATTTATACATTGCTACATGGACAATTAAAAAAAAAAAGTTAAACTGATTCCTTTATCAAAAATCAACATATTTCGTTCCATGGCATATAATTAAATTTAAATCCTAGTTTTCCTGCAGATTAGAAATTGATATTTGTGAATTAATGTAAAAAATCGTTATTTATTTATTTATTTCCTAAATACATATCAACGATAAAATTTTCCTAAATATATATCAACAATAAAATTTTTAAATTTTGATGATAAATTACACTTTATAAAGTAAAATAATTATTCATATTGATATTATTAATTCTGCAAATTAATGTTTAATTAATCAATTTTTATTCATTCATTACTACTAGTCAATTTGGCTAGTAGAATTGTTTTTTTAGCTAACCATTTACAAAATCTTATTAGTTAAATTGGCATAGTAATACAGTACAGAACTTCTTATCCGGAAACCAGGAAACCGGGAATTTTTTCGTGAATTTTCCCGCCATTTTTGAAAAGTTCGCGTTTTTTTGCCCATTTAGTAAAAATACGATTTTTTTTAAATGCCTTTAAAAATACGCATTTTTCCGTTACAAGTAACATATTCAGTGTTTATAGGTCGAACAATTTAGTCTAAAAGCGATGTTTTTTTAGGGGAGGGGGCGCCAACTTACTTGCAGATGAAAATTAGAAATAAGAAAAAATATCCAACGATACTTGAGAAAAATCAGACCTTTTCTCTATATAATTTCAATAATTAAACATGAAAGAAATAAGTAATTAGATTCTTATACATTTATTTGTCTCGTCAGTATTCGAAGACGAATTGCAACAAAAGTCGGACTAGACGAAAGTTCGGAAAATTTCTAATACGGCAGATTCGCGAATTTTCCGCAATAGCTGATCGTGTGATAATTAAACCTCGTTTATTTTTGTTTTATATATTTTTTTATTTACTTAAGAGCTGAAATAAGGTGATAAGAATTTAAAATTGATATTAAGGCAACAAAAATTGCAACTGTGAAAATGAATTCTTTATTAAAATCGAGTTCGCAAAAGCGAAGTCGTTTTACACAAGTATGAAATTTGCGCGTTTCTGCTATGTAAATATGCTTCTTACATTTCGTTTTCCTCCTTTTTGAAATCATTTATTACTGTAAAAATGATTGATGAACAGATTTTACGAAATTAATAATTTGATAAGCAAGATGTCCGGTTCGGAAAGCATCCAAATGGTGCTACACCCGAGCGATGACAAAGAGCAAGATAGCGTTGAAGACGCAAATAATAATATTTTGCCTGCCATGTCTAACGATCGTTGCTTTGAATTAACTAAAGAAATCATAGCAGGAATGGGACAAAATTCTTTTATAGACGAAATAACGCACATAATGGCTGTTCGAAAAATCCAGCAATTGAATTTTCGACCATTTCCCGATAAGCTATATTGTTCTGAAACTTTACATAAAGCTCAGAACCAAATGACAATGCAATATTCTACCACTTTTATCGTGATTTGAGTAGTTTCTGAAGTATTTCCAATAAAATGCAATTAAATATGGCGATTAGTTCCGAAAATTGCGACCAAAATTCAGTAGCGGCGTTGCGATCGTATTTTTTTACTACGATTTTTCGTAAGCTTTTTTTAAGATTTTTTTTTTCTTTAGTATTTTATTTTATTTTATTATAATTATTCTTTTTTATCAACTATATTAGCGGGCCAATTCAAAAGGGTCGGCGGGCCAATTTTGGCCCGCGGGCCATAGTTTGTGCATCCCTGCTCTTAAGAGTACTTTGTGTACATAAAAAAGGGATAACGTTTTTAGAGCAAACTATATCAAGCTCTAAAATTCCATTGTTTTCAATTGTTCTTTTATATTAATATTTTTTTACTATTATATCATTTGCTAATTGTTTTTATTGTAAACCTTAATTTTATTTTACACAAATTAAATAGACAAATAATTATTATTGTTATGCTCATAAATGTCATAAAAGTTCAAAAGTAAAATTGTAAACGTGATCTGTAACGTAGTGCTTTGTTTCTGAACTACAAGTACTTATGCTTATGTAATATAGCGTGACATGTGACAAAGGGGGGAGGGAGGGGGTATGCTGAAGTGTGACACTTTGTGACAAAGGTAGGCGGGATGTCAAATATATTGAAAAAAAGTGTGACATCATTTATGAACGACCCCTTACCCCAGAGTTCGAAATATATGGGGTAACAGTAAACACCTAACTTTCACATGAAAAATAGCAGGGAGTATTAAATTCATAAGTGAATGTTTTTAGCAGCATTCCATATGACAAATAAAAATGGTTGAAACCGCTTACTTCGCATTTGTAGATGAACTGGAGACGAAAATATAAGATCACTAAATTTTGTTAAACAACTTTTTTCACTGTGTCATTTTCGAACAATGGTGACGCCTCCACAGTTATCTTTCTCTCTCTTCCCTATGTTGCCAATTCACCACACACCAGCAATTACGTTTTAAAAACCACCACAAGTGCAGTTATGAATCTTGTTTACATTCACCCCATGTTTACAATTACCCCAACTGACCCTACATTTGTATTGATGCTAGTGTTATTACTTTTAATTTGCATGATGTAAAGCAATATTCATGAAGGTTCAGCATATCTGTTTAAGTTAGTTTAATATCTACAGAGCAATAACCCGTTGAGATTTTGGTGGTGCAATCTTTTGAAGCTGCATTACTATAAGTGGAGAGCTTTTTGCCAAAGAAATTACGTATAGAATGTGACATTCTATTGTTGACTGGCGGAAGGAAAAAGGTTTCCCCCTAAATTGCTTTAGCTTTGAAAGTTTGGCTTGGTATTTTGGAAAATTCAACTTTGCCTACGGAAAGCAATAATAAATTGAAAATACTTTTTTATTTTCTTTCTTTTTCACTTTTTGTTGAAAATAAATAAATTAAAAAAAGTTTTATTGCTATTTTTTTAAAATTTACTTTTAAAGCAAAATAAATAAAAGTAAAAACTGACTATATTTTCATAATGAAAATATGATAAGCACTGTAATTTTAAGGTACTGCTGCTAGACTCCATTTGCAACAAATAAAATGAAGGTAGGTTAAAAGGCATGTAATAAAAGGTTAAAAATGACATTCATATGAAAGGTAAAAAACTGATGTAGCTACATCGCCAGGGAAGTGAAAACAGCGCCCTCTTCATTTCTTTACCTTATTTCGGCAGCAAGGATCGGTTTTCTTCCTCATTTGATGCAAGGTGGATTGCCAGCTGAATGGAGGCAATTCACCGCTAGAGGGACTCACGAACGATCACCGTTGTCACGTGATATCCGCTCTTTGTTTGCTAAGATTTTCAATTACGTTCTACATGGAGTTAGTTCACTAGGCAAAATGAGTTATCTTAAAATTAATTAGACTATTTTCAGTTTTTTCTGATTGTAACCCGGTATTTACATTTAATTTAATCATTATTCAGGAAATTTATTAATTATTACAATAGTTATAGTGTTAATTTTATGTAATGTAGAACTTTATTTAGGCCTTGTTTTTATTAGATTTGCCGAACTCGAAGTAAAGCAATGCTACGGCTTCCGTTGTTTACATTGCTTTAATCGCTGCCACGTGACCAATGACTAAATTTTGTTAAACAACTTGCTTGAATTGCCTCCATTGGATTACACACGATGTCACAAACATAAAATATGGAAAATGAGACATTTGCTTTAATTCAATTTTTTGTGTTCATCGTTGGAGGTAAAACCTCCTTATGTGTTTGACACATCAGGGCATGCTTGACATGCATGTCGCAGTCAGCATGTGACTTTTGCGACATGCATGTCATAAGCTTGCCTTTACTGAACTACAGTATGCCATTTACTGACTTTTCAAATGGTCATACACTATCAGGGTCAAAAATTCAAATTTTTAAGAGGAAGGAAGACGGCTCTCCAGGCTTTATGTTTGGAGGAGATCATAAATTTTTGGGAGGGAAAAAATAATGTATCGCTAATTTCAACTCTTTCCTCCTTCCCATTCCAAAATTTTGGATCTATATGGTGGGAGTCCCCTCCTGAATTTTAGCCACAACTTTAGTTAATGAGACCTACATAGTATGTACTTATGTTTCTATGTAATTCATGCCCTTAACTTCAGCACAAAATATTTCAGAATGATATTTAGTATAAGAATGAGTAATCTTGTCGATGTGGCAACTTTTTTTAATTGTCAATTGACCTCATGAAAAGTGATTTGTGACCCCATTTGGGGTTGTGATACACAGGTTGGAAACCCCCGTTTTCACCAATTTTACCATCGGACCATAATAAAATTCGGTATATACCGTCCTGGTAATATTTAACTTTTACTATTAGGGAAAAATACGTGTGTATACTGCATAAGTAAAGACAAAAGATTGATGATAGAAGTAATGAATGCATATTACAGTTGAACTTGGTTATAGTGAAAACTCTGTTATAACATCAAGAAATTCCAGTCCCTTCATTCACCCATCAATAGTAATGGTGTTCGCTTATAGCGTCATAAATATCCTGGTTAATCCGGTAAAATCTTCCGGTTATAACCACTTTCTGCCGGCAAAAACCCAGCCATGAGTTGAACTGACTGCATAGCATCATGGCAATATAGAGGGACTACTTTATAATATCGCCATTAGTTACTGGAAGATAAACCTTCATATTTCAAAAATTATCCCTCTCTCCTCTCTCCCGTTCCGTAACTCACATCACCATATAACGTTTTCAGTTCTTACTTATGTATGTGTGCTTGTATATATATGTATACTTTTTTATTTATTTAATTTTTCCTTTTAGCTGGAAGCCAGGAAAGAAATGGACTTTCCTTGACTTTCTGCCAGCGGAGCAGGTGGCATTATTATGCCCACAAGTTTTAATAAAATTCTTCGAGGAGAAGATAACTTTCACTGAGCAGCCCACCGCACAAAGTCGTGATGGTGAAGAGGATGAGGAGAGAGATGAAGAGGCTGAGGAAGATGAGTACAGTAACTCTGAGAACCTAAGTAGTGATGATGAAGAAGATGAGGAGAGAGATGAAGAGGCTGAGGGAGATCGTGGAGTTGAAGAGACTGAGGAAGATGAGAACAGTGACTCTGAGAACCTAAGTAGTGACGATGAAGGAAGGGGACACTAAAAAAGATAAAAGGAGCAGCAATGATCAGTGTTCTCCAAAGGAATAAAAATGAAAATAATTTAAAGCAAAAGGGAGAATATAACACCGAAAAATTAGTCTCTCAAGAACAAAGCGTTTTTCAAAACCCAAATTCTAGTTCTTGTGGTCAAGCCACTTCCAATGCTACATCTTCATTTGATGAGAGAAATCCATCCATCATTGGTCCTGACGATTATAACCACTGTAACAAAACGGAAGAGATCTAAATCTTCTAACGGATGGAAAAGATCAAAATTTTACAAAAGAAGAGATCAAATGCTGAAAGTGAAAAAAGTTACCCACCAAAAAATTTTGGTACAAGTGAATTTAAATGTATGCAGCATGAATCTGTAATAGATAAAAATAATATTGTTGAAAGATCAGATGCGATGTGTCAGAAAAAGTTGAATCATCAGAAAACAAAATCAATAATGAAAAAATTACACCTCTAACCGGCTTGGATATGAAGAAACCTGCATTAAATAAGAAATTATCACACATTCTGAACCACCTATAAACGAAGAACTATCAGCAATTCATGATGCTACGTCATATTTGGTGATTTTTGTGTTGTTAATGATAACGGTCATTGTTTAATGTTGAATAGTTATGTTTTTAATATCTAACTTTTTTCAAAATAAAAGCTAAAATCTTCTTTAAGAAAAAAAACTCAAGAAAAAGTTTGTCCACTTGTCACAAATTATAATCCGTTCCTACTTTCGCCTGATTTTCAAAATTTTGGTTCAAATTGGTAACAGAAGATATTCGTTTACTTATTTTAAATTTTGAAGGTATGTTTTTCTCCGGCTATTTTCATATTTTATGCTCTGACGAGAAAAAAAAAAGAGCTAAAAATCATCATTTTTGGGTAAATTCCTCATATTTAGGCGACAAAGTGTAACCGGAAGATATTTAAGGATAATTCAAAATTTTGTAGTCATATTTATCACTGTTTCATCTAACTGTGCTATGAGAAATTTTAAAATATTGCAATTTTGTGAATTTCTGTAATTTTTGTCGAATTTTACATATTTCAACCCCAAAGTGGTACCAGAAGACATTCATTAATTAATTTAAATTTTTGTTTATTTATTTCTCAACCTGACAACCTGTTCGCGTTATCGGAAAAACAATTTCTGAAAAAGTTTTTTTGCTTTGCGCCTAACACTTGTGCTCACTGCACTATTAATAATTCAAAAATAACAAATACAGTCGACGCTCGATATAACGACCATCTGCGTCCCACAGAAAAGGTCTTTATAACGAGTGGTCTATAAGAGGTGGAATTTTCGTTAAAAAATATACATGCATCATACGTATTCCCTATTTCCATTAAAATTGGTAGTTTTTAAAAGATTCCAACTAAATTATTTTTTGTCATTGGAATTATAAAAAAATATTTGTGCAAAATATTATAACAAAATATTCAATAGATTTTAAAGAGGAGGAAATATAGGATATTTAATATAGGGGAAAAATTACATTCACATTTCTAGAAGCCGAACTTCTGAGCTGACATGACATCTGGTACGGTCGCTGTGTTGGATTAGACGGTTCAGAAAGGTCTCTATACCGAAAGAAAATTTACATAGAGTTCATAGGGATAAAGTTGTGAATTGATTTATTTAGTTTTAACGTGTTACTAGAGAGGGGTTCACCAATTTCTTTCGAAAGCTAGAAGGGGTTCAAAAACAGGAAAAGGTTGGGAACCACTGTTCTAGCACGTGGGAACACTATCTTTTATTGGAGAAAGGATTTAGCACTTAGATTAGCAGAAATATTTATCATTTAAATTAAATACAGTATTTGGCATGCTCGGGACCAACGCTAAATTGTATTTCAGAATGTTGCTGGATTTCGGAATACGACTAAAATTCTAGACCTTACGGCACCCAGGTTGGTTTTTTGAGTATAAATTTCAAAACAAACCATGAATAACAGGACAAATTGGGATGTTTTTCCCACTCTTTTCAAAGATATAGTAAATATAGGGCGTCTGCGAACCCTGTGAAAATGGCTTTAAATATGTTCTTTAACATGTCATGGAATTTTCATATTTGTATCACAATAGATATCGAAAACAGTTGAAATCCCAGTTAATCGGACTATAAAGTTTAAATTTTAAAACAATGATGAACCCTGTAGTTGTTGTCCACTGATTCTTTCAGACCAAAAGGCATAAGTAATCACCACACAACATGAAAATGCAATTGGAGGGATTTTACCATTTTCAGGTGAAATTCATACATTTTAAACAGAAAGCAAAGTGACATAGAAGAACTCTTTTGCTCTCAAATAAATAAATCAATTTAAATTTTTTAGATAACATTTAACGCAACGCAAATCCTTATGGAAAAAGTCACACAATAGGCCTACATCTTGAACCAACTTTGCAGAGCATATCAATCATTAAAAGGTAGAGTAAAAAGCAAATTATAAAATCAAAATAAAATTATGTTCTCTAAAAAACACATATTTCACTGCAATCGTGCCTTTGGATGTTAGAATTCTACTTCGACGTATTCAAAATCCAAACTATCACTATCAAGTGAGAAACCGGCTCATCAAATCATATCGAGGACTGCGAACGGACGCCTAGCCTCTCAAAAATTAAAGTAGTTTGGTTATGAAAAACGCACTGGGCGGGGAGGCACGATAAAACGGAGGTTAGAAATCATAACAAACAAATGCCCAAAAACAAAAGGAGAGCATAACGGAAAGAAGGAAGGATGAGTAGAGAAAAATTAAGGAAATCATGGACAAGATGAGAATATTCTTTTGGAATCAGATAGTTGATCAGATTGGTTCTGGCCTTATGGAATTTTTTGCAGATGTATAATCGATGATGTAGGTTATCTGGCAATTGTGATGAGCAGTTGTGGCATGTTGAGGAGTTTTCAATTTTCATTCGGTAAAGTTTGTCTTTCGTGATAACGCAGTCTGTAATCATTCTATTTAGTAAGATTTCTTGTTTTCTGTTGAGTTGGGTTTTTGGTTGGATGATGAGTTTTCTGGATTTGAATTTGCTATAATACTTGTAGCTCTTCCATTTGGTTTCTCTTTTGAGGTTTCTATCTTGTTTGATTTTATTTAAGCAGTCTTTCCATATTGAACATTTTATTTTTGGCGTAGCTTCGTTGTTTGTAGCTTCTTTTGCTATTTTGTCAGCCATTTCGTTTATTTCAATTCCAGAGTGGCTGGGAACCCATATTAGAGTTATTTGGGTATTGATTGCTAGATTTTCTAATATATTCCTAGAAGCAGTAATGGCTTTGTCTTCTTTCTTTTTTTTTCTTTTTATTGCGCTTAGAGCACTTAGGCTATCCGTCAAAATCCAAACAATAACAGATTACATTGAGCAGTAATGGTACGGAAGAAAAGGAGAGGATTAGTCCGCGAGTTTCTCCTCTCCTTTAATAATGATTGAGAAGGGAAAAAAATCTTTTGCTTCTTACCTAATTGACGTCACTTGAAGGTGTATGAGACCGGTAGCAGACGAAATTCAGATTTTCCCCTGTACATCAGCGTATTATGCTAGGGTGACCATATTTCTGCGCGTCAATTTGGCGTAAACTAAGGCAACTACTTAAAAATTGCTTTAATATTATCTAAAATTTTACAAAATACTATCAATAAGTTCTAAAATCAAATTGGGAAGCAATTTGGAAAGAAAAAAACAGTAGGTTTTAAATTTGGGGACATTACGCGTCCCCAAGTAGTTAAAGTGTTTTTCGGGACAAGGCATTACAAATATACAAATTTGGGACTGTCCCCGAAATTCGAGGACGTTTGGTAACCCTAATTTTGCATATTCTCTTATAAAACACAAAAGCCATTTGCAGGGCCGGCGCTAAGCTGAGGCGGTGGGGCCCCCGCCTCAGGGCGCGTCGTTCTTGCTCATTAGCCATAAATATTGACTGCATCTTTTTAAGTAACAGTAGTTTTCCCAAAAAAATTGAATTATACTCAAACTGTTTAGTTTTGCAAATGATGCATCAAACCTTCATCTAGTTTTATTTTTGCATTAATATATATTACACGTTTAAGTTTGATAAAATTAAGCGTGTAATTTTGATAAATGTTTAATTTTGTTTAAATTTTATCAAAATTTTTGTTAAAATGTTTAATTTTGATAAAATTAAACACAGAAACACTTCAGGAACATTTTGAAAAGTTTCCATTTCTTTCTTTCCTTTGTTGAAAGGATATATTTTTTACCGGGTTATTTCTTGTTTTGCACATCATCCCTTTCATCTCCACAGGGACAAGCGTCTTCAATATATCCGGAGACGATATCGCTTTATAAGTGTTTGCAGTTCCAGGAAGTGTCTTCTCTATTTCACGACTAGCAAAATGCAAGCTATTGCTTTTTCTCTCTTTCTGCTTTTTATTTTTCCCTATTCAGTCCATTCTGATCAGCAATTGTTTTCCTTTAGCTTTTCGAAATACAATACAATACAATACAAAAAGTACACCAACAACAGGCGCTAGGCCCAACAAGGTTGGTGAATAGATGAGCAATTCCTGCTTGACTTCTTCATGCTCCTCTTCCTCTTCTTCTTGTCCCTACTTTTAACTTGAACGCCCATTTGCATGAAAGAAAAAGAAAAAGCAGTATCAATTTACATAAAAAACTATTTGAACAAAAGCTAAGAGAAACATTATCAGATTTCAACTGGCTGCTCTCTTCACAATCCCCCAGTGACGATCCAATCCCTCCTTAAACGATTTAACATCCTTAGAATTAACAATGTGCGATGGCAAAGTGTTCCAATCGTCGACAACTCTACTGAAAAAGCAATGTTTCCTACACTCCCTCTTAAATTGTGATTTAAATAATTTCAATCCATTTCCCCGAGTCCTATTACTATGAGAAAATTGTAAACCTTCTGTTTCATTTAACTTTATAAATTTGAACAACTGAATCAAATCTCCCCGTTTCCTTCTTTCTTGTAACGTATACATGTTAAATTTCTTTAATCTGTTTTCATAAGCCATACCTGAGGTTCCTTTAATAATTTTTGTAGCCCTGCGTTGAACTTTTTCTAACATGTCAATATCTTTTTTTAAATATGGCGACCAAAATTGTACTGCATACTCTAGATGTGGCCTAACCAGTCCTCTGTACAATGGCAAAATAACGTCTTTTGATTTACACGAAACATGTTTTTTAATATACCCCAACATTCTATTTGCCTTATTACTTGCTTCTCTACATTGAAAGTTAAAGTATGTATAATTGAAGTTTGCATCGATTATGTTTAATCTCTATTTTTCTATAATATATAGAAAGGGCAGAAAAAAGTTTTTGCCTCAGGCGCCATTCGTGCTAAAGCCGGCCTGGACGTATGTTCAGTTTTTCTCCCATAAATGTTTAAAATATGGAAATATGTGTTCGTTTACTTTGAAATTTTTTCTTTTTTATCGTATTTTCCAGATCTTAAGCATACTGTATCATACATTTGTAAAAATCGTTATCGGCTTCTCCTTTCACGAAATAATTTTCAGCGAATCAAACGATCTTCAGAAAAAAAAACTGTTTTTCAACAACAATGAGCTGTTGTTCAACAACAATGAGTATGGGAATACTGTTCTCTAATTGCGTATGCATTATCGCATTTATTAATGTAACCCAGGACAGTAGACGTGTGATTATCAACTGAGAAGACTGTGAAAAAGTAATGGAAGCATAACGTAAATGCTCCATGATGGTCTAGTGTAAATAACGTGTCGAATAAAATGAGAACAATGCAATATTGCAAAAATAAGACACTTTGATTTCATACTGACAAAGCACTATCGTGTATACTGTCTGTGACAAGAAGAATGCAAAATTCCGAAATTAGAGTACCTTGATTTTATACTGTCATATCAGTATTTACTGTCGGGGAAAAGGTGAATGGAATATCGCAAAAGTAAGACACCTTAACTTTATAGTGACATTACGCTGCGTGCACCTTGACAGTCAATCTTGAGGCAGCCTGCAGGCAGTATAAATGGAGTAACATAACAATGTTGAGGCAGCATGTATGCAAGATTATGCATGCTGATATATCAACCTTTATGCAATATTGTGGAAGCATATTTTGCTTGCTGGGTATACGTATGACGAGCGTGAAAAGTAGACCAGCATTCACTATATTTTCTTATTATGCTAGTGTATTTTGTTCTTTGCACTTTGCAGTTTCACACCTTCTAATATAATGCGTAAAAATGCAGATAAATCTCAAAGCAGGAAAAATCTTGGTTGAAATAAAGAAAAAACAAATAATAAACTTCAATATAGTAAACTAAATTAAAAATTAGCCAATATTATCCAGAATTGTTTGTGTCTAGTAATGGAGGCAATTCATACAGCGTCATAGGTCACGTGATAGCGATGTAAACAAAGGAAGCTGTAGTATCGCTTTATTTCGAGTTCGACCAATCTAATTAAAACTAGGCCTAAATAAAATTGTACGTTATTAAAAACTAGAACTAAATAAAGTTCTACGTTATATAAAATTAACACTAAAAGAAACACTATAACCATTGTAATAATTAATAAATTTCTTGAATAATGATTAAATTAAATGTAAATACATGTTATAATCAGAAAAGCTGTGAAAATAGTCTAATCAATTTTAAGATAACTCATTTTGCCTAGGGTACTCCACGTAGAACTCCATTGAAAATCTTAGTAAACAAAGAGCGAATATCACGTGACAACGGTGATCGTTTATGAGTCCCTCTAGCGGTGAATTGCCTCCATTCGTTCTGTCATGTAGTTTTGGTAAACGAAAGCACCGAATAGAGAGCTTTCAAAGTGCCCAACGAAATGTACTCCATATTCTCGTGCTATTGAACGAGTTCGTGTGCAGGAATTATAAACTTGTAATCATTTGGGTTGCAAGTTTGTCGCGGAAAAAGGAGCCCGAAATTCGCGGCAAATTTCGCAAAAAAGTGAGTAACAACCTCTCACGGCTGATTCCTGTGGGTCCTGTACGCTAAAGGGAGCTGGTGCACGTTAAACGAGTCTCCAAAGTCCTCTAAGTGAAACGATACCTCTGGGGGTGCCTATCCTAGGTGTCGGTCACTCATCTGGGATCTGGCTCAAACATTAAGAGACCACAAAATCAAGTCAGTCTTCAGCCCTCGTGGATCTTCGCTCTAAAATGAAGCTGCATATCACCCTAAGCCAGTGGATTATTGATCTTCTGCACCTGGTACTACACTGTAAAGAAAATCTCCTGAAAATAACGGAAAAAGTACAGCAGCAGAGTTGCCGGAAATATTCCGTTTCTGATAATATTTTCCTGAGATTTTACAGAAGTTCCATTTCTTTTTTCTCCGTTAATCCAAATCAGGTTGCGAAAATACAGCAACCATAAAACGGAAAAGTTCCGTTCTCGTATTTTCAGGACGTGATATTTCCGTTTTTGGAAGGAAAAACCATGTATTGAAGCACTACGGAAATCCGTTAAAATCAGTCAAAAAACAGTCTGAATATTCAGGTTTTTTTAACAGTGTAGGCTTTCCTATGTCAAAGGTATCAGTAACAACAATATTGCACAAAGGGAAAAGAAACTAGTTGATAGTAGAAAAAATACTTTCCTTTGGTCTTTCGGCAACCATCGGCGTTGACAATGTAGATAGCAATTCACAATATAGCGCTGCTTGCATCAGTTAGAGCTCAGGTGCTACCATCTATGGGGAAACTGAGCGTGAAAAATTGCGGCAATGGTACCATTCATTGTGATGCTGCTAAAAGAATTGGTACCAATCTCTGCGCCCGCACTAGGTCTGCAATGGTTAGTGTATAAGCAGCCGGTTAGAAAATTGAAAAAAATATTAAAATAAAACAAACAATATTTTTTACAACTTTCAATTCGTTTCCAATTTCAACCTTTTTTTTTTTTTTTGTGCCGTACCCAATCGCGTAAAATTTCGTTTTCATGCTTCGAAATTTCAATGGAATTCTTTTTTTTTTTTTTTTTTTTTTTTTTTTTTTTTTTTTTTTTTTTTTTTTTTTTTTTTTTTTTTTTTTTTTTTTTTTTTTTTTTTTTTTTTTTTTTTTTTTTTTTTTTTTTTTTTTTTTTTTTTTTTTTTTTTTTTTTTTTTTTTTTTTTTTTTTTTTTTTTTTTTTTTTTTTTTTTTTTTTTTTTTTTTTTTTTTTTTTTTTTTTTTTTTTTTTTTTTTTTTTTTTTTTTTTTTTTTTTTTTTTTTTTTTTTTTTTTTTTTTTTTTTTTTTTTTTTTTTTTTTTTTTTTTTTTTTTTTTTTTTTTTTTTTTTTTTTTTTTTTTTTTTTTTTTTTTTTTTTTTTTTTTTTTTTTTTTTTTTTTTTTTTTTTTTTTTTTTTTTTTTTTTTTTTTTTTTTTTTTTTTTTTTTTTTTTTTTTTTTTTTTTTTTTTTTTTTTTTTTTTTTTTTTTTTTTAGGTTTTTAAAAAAAATAATTTTCTAAAAATCAAACATCTGAAGTATTATTAGTAATGATTAACAATGCTTTATACTAAATTTGAATTTAGATTGTAAAATTGAAAATGCACCACAGTATCATTACCTTCCATATGTTCATAACTGTTAAGCTGGATGGTTATAATGACAAATGACATGGATGGTAATGATACTGAACACTTTTTCTCCTCACAGAACACCAAATATCGCTGCTTTCATAAAAGTTTTACTTATTTAAAATAAAGATTCACCTAACATAAGCATATAAAGAACAAAACAGCTCAATGCTGTTTAAAGCAGGGTTTGTGATTTAAAAAAAAAATCGGATTTTTTAAATTTAAATCGGATTTTTTTTTTATTTTTTAAAAAAGACCCTAAATATATTGGTCATTTATTATGTTACCTTCATAGAAACAATATGGCATCTTAATCAATGTGCACACACTTTAAGCTATTTTCACAGCAATAAATATTTTTTAAATATTAATAATGATAAACAAATTTTAATACAAATGCATGACTCAAATGAAACTTATACACTCATAAGTACAGAGAAAATGAACAAATTTAATCTGAATTATTTTGCTTTTGAAAGCTGAAAAAAAGTACCAATTGTGTATACGTAATTTTTACATTGAATGTACTTTTTTCAATTTTATAAATAAAAAATCCTGAAATAATTTTAACCATTTAGTAAAATCATATGCTCACACCAATAATAAAAACTGGAACTTTTTGTTTTAATCAAGTATCTTTATTGAAAACTTCTATGATAAAGAAATATTTTAGAAGGGAAAACCCTTAAGCTATTGTAGGGGACGTGGATGAAACTTTAAGGATACATATTCTAAATTCTAACAATTGTTGTTTTAAATTATTATTCTGAATTATTTATTGAGCGGCATTTATTAAAAATTTAATCTAAAATACTATTTTTAAGATAAAAAACACAGAATGGTTCATGATTATGTATTCTGAATTGTAATTTGAATGATTGAATGAATTATGCTTTGCTGTTAAGATGCTTGAAGGATATTGTAAAATTAAAAAAAATATTGTAAAATTTAAAAAAATAGTAATTAATTCTAACCTTATGAAATATGATGTACACACAGACAGATGGACCTACGAAGTTTGTTTTGAAACAGTAGTTGTAATTGCAACATATTTCATTTTTACAACACTTACTAACATAGTAAAATCAATGATTTTTTTGAAAAAAAAAATGCTTTGATTTAAATCAAACTGATTTAAATCAACGAACCCTGGTTTAAAGTAACTCATAACACATAAGGATGGTAATTACAGCATTTTTTTTTTTTTTTTTTCTCACTTACCTTGTCACTTAGTAAACTGAAGCAAAATGCTTAGATATTTTCACACATAAAATTCTTACTTCACACACAGCTGGCTGCTACAAAGATAGACTGTTATTTGAATTACCAGTGACACTTAGTGGTCATGAATACCAGTAAAAACCCTAGGATGGTAATGACTAGTGATAACTAGTGCAGAAACTAGGACAGGTGATAACTAGTGCAGAAATATTTTTTAATTGCAATCAAGCAAAAACGGAAACTCTACTTCAAAAGTGAATACTTGAGGCATTATAAAAACCTATTTTAAGGATGTATTTTAGCTTTTTTTAATATGTAGGCAGAACTTAAAAGACAAAAATTCTAGTGAGGGACAGTGGATGGTAATGACACTTTAGCCTTTCTAGTAAGTCTTGAGAAAAAACTATACTACTTAGCTCATTTAAATGCTTGTTATTTTGTTCTTTAGGGGGATATAGATAAATAATAACAATAAAAGAAATGTAAAATACTTTTCTGAGGTTGTTGTAAACATGGAACAACAAATTACACCTTTTTAGAGAATGACCCAGATATGGCAGTCACAGAGGTACATTATTTGGCAAAAAAAGTAATAAATGAATGCAATTCTTTTTAATATTTCAAATGTTATTATTCCTAGAGTTTTTTGTGATAAAAAAGCTGCTATTGCTTTTTCAAAAAATGTTAATAACGGAACCAAGCATATAGACATTCAGTATTTTTATATAGTAAGAGATCCAATTCAGAAAAATTCAGTTGTTATTACATATGTGCCTTCCAAACTCAATATAGCCGATATGTTAAAGAAAGCATTGTTAAAATCAAATCTTTTGAAATTTGTGAATAGTATTTTTGTGAATAGGAGGGCCATGTGTGAAGTATAGTATTCACAAAAATTCCCCGAATGAGGGATTGCTAGCCAAGTGTGGTTAACCCTTTTTTGTAACCCTTTCATTTTTCTCTGGGTCAGTGTTTATTATTCTGTTGTGTGTGGTCATGTAATAAACATATTGTTTTTGTGAACTTTGATCTTGTTAATTCCGCTGCCTTATGACTCCTCACATATAAATATAATTATTTTATTTAATACTTTTTTGGCAAAAAAATTCAAACTTTTAGAAAATAAAATCTGGCCATTTTAAAGTGGTTTAAACCAAAAAAAGCCGGCCGGCTTATTTTGGCCGGGCTAAAATCTGGCAACTCTGCTGCATATTGCACGACTCTTGCAAAGAAGGATCTAGAAACCTTTTTTTATCGCAAAGTAACATGAAGATTGACTACATCTGTATTCTTTGGGATTATTGAACAATCAAAGGCGTTTGGGAATGCAAATCTTTCTTGGTCACACTTTCGCAATGAAGGGAGGGGATTATTCATAAATGATGTTATACTTTTTTTTCAATATATTTGACCCCCCTCCCCCCTTTGTCACAAAGTGTCACACTTCAACAATCCCCCCTAAACCCCTTTGTCACATGTCACGCTATATTACATTAGCATAAAATAGGTTTAATTTGCTGATTTTAAATGTTTTTAAAAAAATCAAAATGTAAGACGCCACACGCCTTGTTACTCCCTCCCCTTCCCTTGTCAAACTGTCATGGGGGTCATGACCCCCTCGAAGCGTGACATCATTAATGAACGACCCCGAGGGGGTAGTAGAACAAATTCGAATCATTAAAGAATCTGTTATTTTTAATAGAGCAAAAGGGTGGTAAACCCTTTTTGAAAATAACGTTTTCCAAAAGGGCATTTTGCTTTTCGTCTCAGAATGGATTTGTTTCAAAATTTACCATAGCAAAAATTAATATAGGCTCATGTAAGTAGTAACGCTTATGGGTCTTTCTCCGATAATGGTAAATTTCATGTCCTTGGCTTAAAAATACTAATTGATTTAAGTCCACCATGAATTTTAAAACTTTTACACACATTTCTATTCAAACCCAATATTGTGCACTAGTTTAAATATTACAAAAAGGTAAATTTGAATGTTTTTAAAGTTGTAAATGTCATTACCATGGCATGTTCCTATCTGCAAACTTAATTATTTGAATCTCTATTGTAAAAATTGGAAAGTTTCAAAAACATAGACAACAACCAACTAGGTATATTTCATTTCTCTATTTTAAATATATTTGGATCTTCTCACATAAAGGGAAAATTATATTCCTTTTTTCCCCTTAAAATTTGTCCCTAGAAGTAATTGTCATTACCATGGTGTGGAAGTTACTTTTTCTCTACATCCCCACCAGATGCCACTTTTTACACTATCAAACTATTAGCAATAGAGGACAACATGCTCTTACTGGCAGACAATTCATCTTTGGTTCAAGTAAATAACAACCATTTCATTTTGTTATTTTTTTTACGAAAATTTAAACCAGTGTGTTTTTAACCAGTTTATTATGTGTCATTACCATGTCTATTGTTACTGAAATATAAAGTGATTAAAGTTAAATTTTTTGAATGATTTATAGACAGTTTTAGGACTACATTTAGGATAAATATAGCATTTGATTTTAATTGCTATAGTTTAGCCATAAGCAGACCTAACATTAAAAAATGTCATTACCATGTCTTCAAAATACCATGGTAATGTTGTCTAAGGACATGGTAATGACAGTTTTTGACTTTAAAATAAATTCATAATTATTCTGAGAGGAAATTGTCTTTATTTTATCCTGCAAACCAAGTTGAAGTATTATAAACTTTTGCTTTGATTTGTTCACGTAGGTGATCACATTAAGTGATCTTAATGAAATAACAAAAACCATTTTGGATTCTAATAAGCAGTTTTATTTAAATTTATTATTGTTATAAAAATTTTCTAGATCCTTCCACTAATCTTCTTATGACTTATTAACCTACAGAAATTCAGTTCTTATAAAGAACTCAATATTTAAATTCATAAAATACGGTTGCATTTTATTTTCAAACATACTGCTTTAACTTACTTATTTTCAAGCTTTTTTTTATTTTTAGAAATAATAGAAGTCTTTTTCCTTTTTTTTTTTTTTTTTTTTTTTAATATGAAGGTTAAAAAATACTCTAAAAAATAAAAGCAGTAAGAATAACTTTAAAATACTCTATTTTTTTTAACTATTAGAGGATTAATACGTAATTTGTTTCTTTGACATGCATAGTAGTTGTAAATCCAAAAGAAATTAAACTTTTCATTGTAAATGCATTTTTAAAACATAAACTAATGAAGATGATTTTAATATAGTTTGACACATATTCTTCTACGCAAATATACCTAACTATTTGTGTAATTATTTAGCCTATAGTTATTTCCATGGATCACCTGTCATTACCATGTCCCAATAAAATATAATTGTTTAATTAAAGGTGTAATTAAAGCGAATGATCTCTGCTGGGATTTTTCCCCAGATAAGTGGACATGAATAATTGTTTCGACATGAAAAAATTTAGAATTGAAACAAAAAAAAAAAAAAAAATTTAAAAGCTAAAATTTACCATTATCTGAGAATGACCCTTATTAGCATATCCTCTATGCAAGGCTGGTAAGGGAGGCAAGGAGGGACAGCTGTCCCTGGCGCAACGTTGAGGGGGCACCAAATTAATGTTAATTTATTTTGCTTTAAATGCGAAAATAAAATTATTTGAATTGAAGAGGTGTGAATATGTTCGAGAAAAAAGTGGGAGCATCGCAAATCCTATTGGGGATGATTGTAGCGCAGGGGAAATAGACTAATGTAGAGAAACAACTTTTGAGTTGGAGTTGGGATGTTTTCTAGGGATCGGATCCCATGATGACTCTCTAGGAGCTAGGAACATTATTTTCTTTGAGCAGCAGAAAAGCAGAGATAAAAGAACCGGACGCCCAGAGAACCCAGGAAAGGTCAGTTGAGAAAGGAGAAAAACAAATAATTTTGCAAAGCCTAAGTGTCCCATTTTGCCCTTCAAAGTGAATGGTCGCCAGGGTTCGTACTTTTTTTGATTTTTTAAAAAAAATTTAAAAAATCGGATTTTTTTGATTTAAATCAGATTTTTTTTATTTAAATCGGATTTTTTTGATTTTTTAAAAAATACCTTAAATATTTTGGATATTTATTATGATAAACCCATAGAAACAATATGGCATGTTAATCAATATGCAAAAACATACTTTAAGCTTTTTTCACAGCAATAAATATTTTTTAATAATGATAATAATAAACAAATTTTAATATAAATGCATGGCTCAAATGAAACTTAACCCTGCCAGGAATAAAGTTCACTCATAAGTATAGAGAAAATGAACAAATTTAATCTGAATTATTTTGCTATTTAAAGCTGAAAGAAGTAACAATTGTATGTACTTAATTTTTACATCAAGTGTACTTTAACCATTTTTCTATTTTATAAATGAAAAAGCCTGAAATATTTTTACCCATTTAGTAAAATCATATGCTCACACCATTACTGAAAACAGAAACTTTTTGTTTTAATCAAATAGCTTTATTGCAAACTTGTATGATAAAAAAGTATTTTAGAGGAAAAAACCTTAAGCTATTAGAGGACATGGATGGAACTTTAAGGATACATATTCTAAATTCCAACAATTGCTGCTTTAAACACTATCATTCTGAATTATTTACTGTGTAGCATTTATTAAACTGATCTAAAATACTATTGTTAAGATAAAGAATACAGAATGGTTCATGATTATTATGAATTCTAATTTGAATGATTGAATGAATTATGCTTTGCGGTTAAGACGCTTGAAGAATAAGAGTAATATTGTAAAATTTAAAAAATTGTAATTAATTCTAAACTTATGAAATATGTTATGCACACAGACAGATGGGCCTAGGAAGTTTTGTTTGAAATAGTGGTTGTAATTGCAACATATTTCATTTTTACAACACTTTCTAACATTGTAAACTAGAAGATTTTTTTGAAAAAAAATCACTTGATTTAAATCAATGATTTTTTTTTAAAAATCACTTGATTTAAATCGCGATTTAAATCAAGCTGATTTAAATCAACGAACCCCGATGGTCGCTAATAAAAATGCAAGTTAAAAGAGCTGCTTTTTAGAGCTAGTTATCATTTAGGAAGCATAGAAGTCTTTTAATTCCCTTCCAGGGGCTTCCCTGGGCCCCCAGGAGTGTGGAGTGGGGGGGGGGGAGCGCAAAATTGTCAGTTGTCCCCGGGCCAGGGTTGGCAAGTTCTTGCCATAGGCGGAAAAAAACCTGGTAAAAACCGCCCTGGCAAAAATAGGATTCACTGTGTCCATTTAATTTCTTTCCAAGTAAAAAGTAAATTAAAACATCAGATAAAAGAAATTTTAGTTACAAATGAATGTTATTCATACTTTATTTGAGCACTAAGTTAAATAGGTGTAATATATGCATTAATATTAGAAATATGCATTTTATGAAAAAATACTCAATTTTATAACAAAATTAGAAATGAAACTAGAAGAAAAAAATGAACAAATTTTATAGTAAATAAATAAATAGAAAATTAAAGGAACTGTTAATTTTGTTTATATCATAATCATTAATGATATCCACACAAGAATTGCACAGAATAGGACTGTGCAGGCTGTAAATTGTAAATGGATATAGTGTTTATATGTGTTAGAAATGCAAATAAACTCTATATATATTCTAAATTGAAATTTTTATTACACTTAAAGCAGAACACTATTAAACTTCGACTAACATCAATGTGACTTTTAAACATAGTTTTAGAAGTTGGTGTGCAATTAGGATAGATAAAATCTTTTGTAATCATGAATCCAATTACAAATATATATAGTTTCCCAGAATTAGCAATAGTTCCAATATGAAGTAGCAAATGGTGTAAATGGTAATTAGACTCATAATTTTGCAATACTTGGGGGACAATGTACTTTGATTGATAACTTATGTATGACCTAGGCTCATTTGACAATGGATTGCATTGGTGAATTTCAGTATTTGAATAGTAAAGATACAGAAAATTAAAATTACTGAAAGTGATTGAAGTAACTATTTGTTCTTTTTTCTAAAAGCAAGAGGAAGAAAATAAATCTAGTTGCCTTAAAAGACTTAACAGAAACGTTTTTTTCGATATATAATTTTGAGTTAATTTTAACTACTTCTTTATTTGTAACATAAGACTGTTTCATTAAATATGTTTTAATTATAATATTTATTAATTAGCAAAATAAAGATAACATTAAATAACACACACAAAAATTAAATTAATTATTTAGGACATTATAACATTTATTAAATTGTAGACCTTACTACATATTATTTAAGAACAATAAGTATTTGCCATTTTTACCGGGTTTTTTTCCTGTTTTTGCCAACAAAAATACCAACCCTGCCTCGGGCGATGAAAACACTAGCTAAGCCTCTGCCCCTCCCCCAACAAATGAGATTCAAGGGAGAGAGAAGAGGAACATAATAGAACTGATGTAAACAAATACAGGGGTAATAGCAAGTTCAAATGAAATACATAAACATTTTTAAAAGTTAAATGGGAGGGGGCTTCCCACCCTTATTACTTTTAATAAACATATATTTTTTACCCTAAAAATCCTTTCTATAATAACAACACCAGATTCCAAAATATGATTTGTTTAATTTTGAAAAAAAAAAAAAAACTTTTGCTCTCAAAAACTGAAATTAATGAAACACATTTTGAAATTAAATAAAACTACATTTGCTACTAAATATGAAAAAGAATTTAATAGGACGCACTAAGCAAATCTTCCAAACTATGCAATGAGAATTGATTCTAAAATTTAACATTATTTTTTCTGAAGATGTGAGTTACATGAAACTTTTTGTTTTGACATTTGTTTAAGATAATGACTTTTATTTTAAATGATCTATTCATACATTCTGATGAAGATATGGTTCCCACTTCTTTTGCAACACCTTACAGGGATCATGCAAGGGGGAAGTTGGCTCCGTTTCAGACCTTTCACAGAATTAAAATCGATCAAAACGGACGCTTCAGAAAATTCAGAACAACCTGATTGTAATTGTCCCACAATCAATTACAAACTAAGCAGACAACAATATGTTTTTGTCCCAATAAGTGTAAATCTCCATATATGTTAAATTCCAAAAAATCTCAAAAACCACAAAAATAGAACCCTGTTAAAATTGCTGGACCAACCCCTGCCTAAGGCCTGGGCGCCTTTATTGATATATAACAAAATATCAATTTAAAGTATCGCCAACCAGATTTATACACTTAACTTTTAAAGAAATTCCGTCATAATTTGATGCTGATCAAAATAAAAAAAAAACCTAGCATCAGCAATTAAATTTAAAAATTAACCCAGAATTTCCCCCAGGCAAAATAGCTTGGGGGCGCTTTGTAATCTTGCAGTGTTAAAAAGTTCAATTTATTTACAAAATGATCTTTAGTGTAATTTACTCACTATATAAAAAAAAAAAAACAACAAGTGATCTATGAACAAAAAAGCAAATCTTTACCAATGCTAAATTCAAAAGGATTTTAACATATATAGACGCACATAAAAAGTCATGTCATGTAACTGTCATCCGTCACACATTTAAAAAAAATTAATTTTTTTAAAATTAAATTGCTAATTGTAAAGCAGTGCAAAAATTATTTTTGTTCTGCTATAGGGTCAGGTGGGGTAAGATAAGTCAGGGGGTAAAATAGGTCAGTTTCAAAAAAAAAAAAAAAAAATCCCTACAAAAATATCTAAACGTTTTTTTACCCTACCCAGGTCACAAACAGCATATTTTGGAATTTATTTTTCAATATATAATTCAGTTTTTTTCAGTGATATTTCTCTTAAAATGTCACAAGGGATATTCATTTGCATACTTGGTACCAACTTTTAACACTTGGAATCAATACATTTTTTGCTATCTAAGGGTATATGTAAAATGTAGTTTTTTGACCTATTTTACCCCACCTGACCCTAGGGCCATTCTCCACTGTAAAGTCTCCAAACCCCAATTTTTAAAAAACTTGTACATGTTTTTTACTCGTGTAATACTAAAGTACATAAGTTGAACCTCATTAAATAAAATAAATTGTTCCTTTTACCTAAATTTATTAATATATCTTGAAAGTTAGCATTATAATTTTTAAGTTTTCACAATATGATCAACATATTTACGTGCTTTTCTCTAACTGGAAAAACATAGTTGTATTTATTTTTTTTTAATTTTTAAATATAACTATAATATAATGCTCTTAATCTTAAAAGAGTATAAAACAAAGTCACTTCCCGTGTCCGTACGCTGAGATCTTTTAAACTATGCAACGGATTTCAATGCGGTTTTCATCAATAGACAGAGTGAGTTAAGAGGACGAATCATAGACCCGTTAGAAAAAAATCCGACAGGTAGTTCTTTTTTTATTCCAATTTTACGCAAAGTCCCCCATAAATTTCCCAATATGGGGGTGAAAAAAATCTTGCACATATTAATGTAATATACCAATCGAAAGCACTAATTTTTCTACACAAGATGATATTTGTTCTAAGTTTCTAAGTCAATAAGAATGACAATTATAAGCTTTTTAGTGCAATTTCTTAAGGCTTTCCTTTATCCAAAAATTATAATTAGCAGTTTCCTCAACTCCGGGAGAATAGTGTTAGCTTAATTTCAATATAAAACTTATTTTTCAAAATAGTTCAGCTTAATAAATATAAAACAATAATAAAGCATATTTTCGATTTAAAGTTTTTCTCAAATTAGCAATAACTTTTAAATTTAAGATTGAACTTGATAAAAGTTCCGTCTCCCCCTTTTTTCGATTTCCTTGATTTAGAAATAGCAATAAATATCGCCTTGAAAAGTTTACAGACGTATAGTTTAGGTATTCTAGACTTCAAATAACGTTGCGAATGACAACACGTTACAATTTGAGTTTTTTAATTTGGCGTGGATGATAAACTGGCGATAAAGAATGCTAACAAAGTTGTGCATACGTTTTTTAGGTATGGTTTACAGTATCATTTAACTCTGAATATTATCACCTACGATTTCATTTCTATGGTGCCACTAGCGAAGCTTCATTTCATTATGAAACTTATCTGTCGGTTAGCGAGACAACAGTTCACCATGGCTGGAAAATAAAATTAATATGATATTGCAATTTTATTCGTGCAATCAATCTAAGATCATCGCCAAGACTCATTCTAGAGGAAAAGTTACGCAACAAATGACGCCATGCTACAATTTGGCAGTTTAAATAACCCTCTGGTGACAAATCTGACCCTACTGATGCAATTGTTCCTAAGTTTTCTCAATTGATCCTTCTACATGTTATATTACTTTTTCAAGCATTGACAATGTCTAATGTTTTTTCTTTTTTTTTTTGACAAATAGACACACAATGCCTTTCAAACACTGCAGGCTTTATGCCGCAGGCGATTTTTTTTATACTCTTAGCAAGGACAGTGCCGTAGACAACGTTTTTAAAATTCAGTGCGGGCAACGCCGTGCGGCCATCGCTAGTTAGTAATAACAGAAAATAATAAATACCACAATAAAATTTTGCAGAAATTCAGGATTTGTTCGACCTAGAATTTGATACCTCGTGCATAACACAAATCATCATCTTTTTTATATTCTATCCTTATTTTTAAGGTAAAACAGAGACTATATAAAAAATTTACTTTCTATTTCTTAATACCAATGTATACTAAAGGTCAAGACTCAGAAATTTTGGAAGTGGCCACTAAACTTGATTAACTTGGTGGCCACCTATGCAAAGCGGGGGGGGGGGGGGGGGGACATGCCCTCCTCCCCCGCAATTCCTTATGTCTTATTTTCAGTGAAGAAAACATAATAATTTGTCAAAATTATTAAGTTTACAAAAAAAAAATCTTATGACTTTCAAATTGGAAAAATAAAAAACTAGATTCGTTGGCGATGGTAAATTAAGGAAATATGAATTTTTGCGATATAGTTTTCTATGTTGAATGTTATACAGTACAAAAGATTTAAATGTAAAATTTTTGTGAAGAATAGAAGCAACATATAACAAAAATCCCAATTACAGAAACGAACCTTTTACAAAAAACAACGATCATAAATACGAACCATTTTCGAACACAATTATAAGAAAAATGTATATTTCCAGTTCTAAATTTCTTCAGTACATTTTATTTTCATTCATTTCAAAACTTTTTTTTCAAACTTTCACACCATTTTCAAAATGGCGCGACACTTACGTTTTATAAGTTCTTGTGAAAATGGCCGATCTGAAATGCAAGTGTTGTGGCTATGAGAAAAAAAAAAAATCAATATTTAGATTGTTTCTCACTGTATTTAAAAGATTTATATGGCAGAGAAGATTAAAAAAAAAAAAAAAAAACAGCGCCATCGGGAAACGTTTTCGCCATTTTTTTCTTGTGAAAGGGGAAATGAAGATTATCGGCCGAAATTCGGTTACTTTAATGCCGAATTGATGCGTTTTTATTGTGCTTGTGTGCACGAAAGAAGCAAGGGTTGTAAATTCTATAAATGCATTTGAAAAGGAAGGATTTACTTTAAAAATTAACAAAGAAAGGAAAGGTGGCGATCGCTTTTAATTTTTTGAATCGCCACTTTTTCAAACAAGGTCGCGACGTGGCGAGTGGCGACCGTGTATCTTGACCTTTAATGTATACTGTAAGAAAGTTTAACTTCAAGTTTAATATAAGAGGACATATTAGTATTTGTTTTCTTGTCCTGTGCATAACACCAATTTTTTTAAAATCGGATAAATCAAAAACCTCATGAGCATATTTTACAACTGTAGGTGGTCTAATAACTTAGTTTTTATAAAATACTTTATCTTCTAGTTTTGGCCATTTCCAAAACTCCCCTAACTTTTCTATGGCAGAAACTTCAGTGTTTTCACCTGAAACTTGCGTAACTTCACCAGCATATAAATTTTCGTCATACTTGACTACTACCCAATTTCCTACAGAAATATTTACAGTGCTAATTACAGTATCAGTAGTTTGTTTCATTGGTGTTACAGCATTTACAAAAAATTCCAAACATGAAGGAGAACATTTAATGCTAAGCATTTTGAAATGTCTGGTATTGCTTTCCTTTTTAGCCCAGTATTGTTATCTGTATTTATGTTTTCAACAAAAACTAACATAACTGTGGTAGATGGCATAGCCTTTTTGACAACATTTGCAAAGTCTGACTGTACAATTGGGGCAGTAGATTTTTTTGACCTCACAGCACTTCGTACTAAACATTTTGCTTTACCACCAATTCCATCCACCACATCTTTACTGTGTGTTGTTGCAAAATATTTAAAGTGGAAAATTTTATTGTATTTAATGCTGAGGTCTTGTAGCAGCAAGCTCATGTATCTGTCTTTAAATTCAGATGAAGGGCCATCTGTCCATATTATGTTTTCTCAAAAAATTTGTTTTCATTTGCATTTAACTCAGTGTTCACACTGGGGAAAAATACAAGGTGGGATTTCCCACCTTGACCAAAATTTTAAGTGGGATTTTTAAAATTTAAGAGCAAAAAAAATTTTTTTCGAGTGGGATTTCAAAAAATATTGCGGGAATCGCACGGCCTAGCATGAATCCTGATTTAACTGAGTTCCATCATAAATTTTTTGAATGAAGGCATTCATAGCATTTTTCTTTCTCAGAAGTATCGGAAGATATTAAAAAAGTATTTCACTTTCCACTAACAAATGTTATCAGTTATGTAATTACCACATTAAATAAATACCAATATATATATGCAGCCAATTAAAAATAAAAAAATTTAAAAAAAATAAATAAATATTATTTAAATTTAAAAAATAATTTTTTCCCCTTCAATAGTTAACCTGAATTATGGTTATCTACAGTAGCTCTTATTTTATCAGGAATTTAATTACCAGCCTAATTTTTGAATTCTGACCGCTTATATAGAGAAAAATTCAGACATGTCCCGTGCATAACACAGCTTAAATAGATTTGAAATTTTATTTAAAAATGCAATTGGCAAAAATGTAGCATAATATGATAGAGAAACTGATTAGCTATTAGGAAAAAAATACAATGGCAAAATAGAAGTTCTAAATTCAGAGTTTGACATATGTCAGGGTAGGAAAAAAAAAATTTCAGAGTCCCGTGTATAATGAGCATATTAAATCGGTTTTTACATATTTAAGTGCAATTATTATTTTGTTTTGCACCTAAAGGTTGAGAACCAGTCCTGCTCTTAAGGGGGATACAAAAAAAAACATTTTTATTTAATTTTTTTACAAGCTTCAAAAGTCTGCAAATGTCCCGTGCATAACAGAAGAATGACCCTATAGTATGTTAAATTAGAAGTTAATTTAATGTACTAATTTAAAAAAAAAAGAATTCATGATAACTTCCGTGTTTAAAAAGTATTATAACGTTTCAAAATAAGTTATGTCAATCGTCACTATAGAATGACTTTTTAAAGGACTTTAAAAGTACAAATACACATATAAAGCAATGTTTATTTTATGGAACAAAAAGAAAATAGTGTTTCACAGGCCGAACTATAAAATAAATGTTCAAATATGTTGTTGTAACATTTTCAAATTGTTTTTCTCGTTTACGATGACCCGCCGCATTTTTTTTCACTTAAAAATTTGGGATAAAAATGATTCTATAAATAGTAGACCTAAATTAAGATCAAAAAGCAAATATACATACCGAAGCAACCATCACAGCAGCCATTGCTACATTACAGTCATGGAGCAATAGGAGTTAGTGTGACCCGGGGTAATTCGCAATCACTGTGCTTCTGGGGTAAATATTGATCACTCATTTTTTATGAATAAAAAATTCATTTTTGTGTAATTTGAGATATAGTCGGGTATTCTTAGACAATTTGGTAAAGTATAACTACATTTACTAAATAATTACTTGCTGTTAAGGGTACTACTGTGATATAATCCCCCCTTGGTGACATTCGAGCTAGCGCGCCAATTTGTAATGATTTTCGGTTGGCGATATCTTTTTGTTTACCCAGCGCCATCGATGTTGGCTGAGGTAATGTGTGACAACCCTGATTATGCAATGGGTGTTTTTAGAGTGTGATGGTTGGACCTTTAGAAAGTTCTCTTTAACTAATAGGTAGCTTTTTAGTAGTTAATTTCATCGTTAAAGTTTGTGGAGATATTTCCTGTTGATAAAGGAAGAATGTAAAGTGTTAAAGTGAATTAATTTAGTTCAATTGTTTTGTATTATGGCGAGATAAATGAATTCATATTAGTTTGTTAAGGCGCCATTTTTCGAATCTGACGGAAACGTGGTTTGTAGTTTGTGCTATCTGAAGTACGAAATTGTTTTGGTTGATAAGTGCATAAGTTTGGTTAATTGTGACTAAAAGCAAAGAAAAATAAAGTGGTAATTTTCGGACCATTTTGTCGTATTGGATTGTAAGTTTGATGCTATTTGGGATTAACATTGAAAAGCCAACTGGTTTAAAGTGAGTTCTTTATTTTTGTTAGATTATTATCTGCTTATGTTATGCGTTTGTAAGGTTATAAAACAATGAATTTTCAATTGCTCTAAAATATTAGCTGTAGTAATTAGGGGCGTTGCTAGTTTTGATAAAGTGGGTTTCCGTTAGTTTAATGAAAAATGTATTTGAAGTTTTCCGTGCAATTGCGCGATATTTTTACTATGTTTTTCGTCGAATAAGCATGTCATTTTATGTAATGATAATTAATTGCAATAGTCATTATTGTGCATGAAATGCGTGTTCTTTCAACGAAGTGTTTTTATGGTATTTTTAATGTTGGTTTCTAATAGTTTAAGACAAAATGTACTTGAAGTGATGACCGTTATTAATTTTGTTGTCTAGTTTTTATGCTAGTTTTAGTGTAGGCTTCCAATAGATTGATGTAATATGTGCTTTAATTGATCAATGTTATATATTTTCTAATGGAGTCTCTTATTTTAAAATTCCCACAGTTTTAATAAACATTCGTTTTGCGTTGAATTGCGCGATATTTTAATTATGTTTTTCATTAAAGAGTGCATATCATTTTATTCAATAATGAATCATTGCAGTAGTTATTATTGGGCATAAATTGCGTGTTCTTTAAAGAAAGGGTTTTTATTCAACTTTGAGTGTTTGTAAAGTAAATAATTCTATTTTTCGAGTAATGATCGATCCGTTAATGTATTGAATTGCTGTTGAAAAATGCTGTACGTGCTTTACATAGTAGCGTTGATATTGTGTCTAAGATATAATTTGCAATTTTTGGTATTTTACTGTTTTTTAGTGATTTTTCTTGACATGTTTGCTATGTGTATGATGTAACATTGTTGGCGATATAATCATCGCCAAGAGTGTTGTATTGTGTTTGAAGTTGGCGACATAAAAATCTTGTTGTTGGCGACGGTTTCTTGGCGCCAACGAAAAAGTCGCCAGGGGGGGGGGGGGGGGGGGTTATATCACAGTAGTTCCCTGTTAAGTGTGATACATTAAGTAAATTTCAAAACTGCTCTCATTTCAAAGATGGGTTCTTAATTATGCACATTTTTACAAAGATCCTTATTCCTGAACATATTTTGTTCTACTTTGTATTCATATTATCTAAACATAGTGCAAGGTTTTAATTAATTGTTTCACATCTTCTGTAAACATTAAAATTTATTATTTAAGGTTGTACCGAACGTTGCCCCGCCCCCGTATAGATGGGGTAAATATTGATCATTGGGTTAATTCCCGATCACTTGCTTTTCTTGGCATAAATTTCATCAGAAATAGCTAAAACAAAAAATTTTAGTTATTTTTAAAGACAGATCAGTGGTGTAGTCGAGGGGGGACGGCGTCCCCCTACCTTCTTATTTCAATACAAGCGTCCCCCCAAACTTTTTACATTTTGACATAAGCGTCTACCCACTTTGGATTTCAATTGCTTATCTTCATATGTATAAGCGTCCCCCCAACTTTTTTTCAGGACTACACCACTGAGTGGGATCAAATGCGGACGAAGACTAATGGGAATAAAAGAAACAAAAGTATAGAGCAAGTTATGAACAAAGAGGATAGCAAATCATTAGTGGAAAATTTACAAGTTGATCAAATAAATGAATCAACCAAATTAGATGTGCTAAATTCTTGTTGGATGCTATTCACAACATCACAAGAATATGTCTTTACACAGCTATTATGCACTTAATTAATGATAATTATTCAATGTACATTTTAAATCTTTAAATAGATCGGAAGACCTGATTCAAATGTAGTTTTTAGAAACAGGTACTGGCAACTACAGATGGCCAAAAAGGGACAAAATTAAAAGATAAATGTGAAATACATTTTTTATGGTCTTGTGGCCTTAAATGGAGATGATCCATTCAGTTTTTTAATAAATCAACTTGTCAGCTGATAAATTATGTTTCACCTATTTATTTATATTTTAATGTTGAGTTGTTAACTACTTTCATATAAGTATTAATGAAAGCCCTTCGTTTTCAAGGAAATTTGGTGAACCGTATTTGCCCCAGAAGTGATCAACATTTACCCCGTTCTATGAATAATTCCTAGTCACTGAAAATTTTAAATTGAAAAATTCTTTTTATTTTCAGGAAAATAAAGGTTGTACAGAAATCCATCCGCAATCATCAAATTTTCATAAAAAATTAGAATTCTACCGCAAGCGGTTTTTTTAAAAAATTGATGTTTGTATTATTTGATCGGGAATTACTCCAGGTCACTCTATAAGGTTAAATCTTTTACCTTTTTACCAGACTGCTTTAAATGTACATGAACGACAATCGGCTAATAGGCGACATTAGATAGAGCTAAAATAAAAAAATACTAACTTACCTAACGAAGAATTTGGGACGTTGTTAACTCGAACTTGTAACTAATAATCCTAAGAAGACGCACTGCGAACGAAATGTCGAAATTTTTCAAAAACAAAGATAAAATACAAACAAACCGATGGGGCGAGGTAGAACACGCGAATCTTCGCGGCGAAAAACACAATCACCAAGCCGTTTCGTATGGTTGCTTTCGCTCTCAGGTCGCCAAATCTTATCTAAGCGTCTCTCATTTTCATCAATGAATGGGGCAAATTTCCCGCGCTTTGTAACTGATTCTGTGCGTTTGTATTCCTTTTTTCTTCTTATTATATAAAATTTTAGGTATTTTAAACAGCAATTATTTTGATTAAACTTGTTATTCTTTCATTCCTGTTTAAGTATGAAGTAATTTTAATGAATATTTCTGTTATTTGCAGATATTTATTGGGATTATGCTCTGGCGCTTAGAAAATGGCAACAAAAGTTTTAATTTTGTTCAATAGTTCTGTAATATCTTCGTAAAATATTAGTTGTTTGTATTTATGTATTGGATTTACAGTTTTTATTCCATAAAATGAAGATTATTTACTCGTTTGAATATAGCCTCCAAACATAGGCGTAATCAGGGGGGGTTTTGGGGGTTCAAACCCCCCCCCCCCATTGGGTATTTACTTATTTAGGCACACAAAAAAAATTTTCGCTACGACCTTGCAAATCATTTTTTTTCCTCTAAGAAAATTAAACACATATACATATGATTTTATTTCCTCTTTCTCTGAAATGTTGTAATCATGACCAAATTATGCAGCTCATAATAAAGAGGACTTTTCATCTGGTTATAATCAACCCCCTTATCAACTTTGGGGGGGGGGGGGAGGTTGCAGCGAAAGGTGGCTTCAATCACCGTACCAGACACAGATCCTTTCAATCACGCCAGAGGGTTTTTTTTCCTCCTTGATGTCTTTTTTTACACAAAGGCAGCAATTTGGGAGCCAATTGTCCTAATGGGTTAAACCCTCAAGCCAGGAAGGGATGCTCATCAAGAAACGTAAAGAGCAGTTTGTATTTATTTATGACTTCCTGTCCAAACACCCATTCTGGTAAAATCTATTTTGTAAATGAGCCGATTGGAAAACTGATGAACTGTATTAACATTGCATTCTCATTTACAGATGTTCTCTCATCTCTTATATTTTAAATGTTTTTTTTCTTATTATGTTCCGTCAATGATTGCATTTACGACTCTGGAAATCATCCGTTCAACATTTCCAATCTCACTGCTACGGTTTAATGCTGCATTTTAATTTACAATCAAGTATTATTATTTAAATTTTAGCTAAATTTCTAATTATTTTCGATACATAATAATGTTTGCACTCCGGTGATAGACACGTTCGTCATCCAAAAAGAGAAGATTTGATTCAGACGCTTCCACTTCTGAGATATGTTTTGCTACAAATTTAACAACATTTTTAGAAATTTATTGTGGGGATGAGCATTTTTGTAGGGGAATATGCATTTTTTTCTCTAGGCTCCCAGATTCCACAAAAATTCCACTATTTCCCTGTTTTTAACCGACTTCACAAAGGAAGGAGGTTATACATTCATATTGTATGTATGTCGTTTTTTTTTTTTTTTGTCCACTCATAACTTCTAACCGGATGCACCGATTTTCATGAATTTTTTTTTAATCGATCGAGGGTGGTTTCCCATAGGTCCCATACCTTGGTTTGACCATATTCGAAAATTAGAAAAAAGTTATGGGCTGAAATGTGGTCATTTTTTTGCTTTTTCATCCATAACTTTTGACTATATGAACCGATTTTGATTATTTTTTCTTTTATGGATAGAGGGTCGTCTAACTCAAATATCGCACATCAATTTGACTACATTTGTTTTTTAGAAAAAACGTTGTGGTGAAAAATAAGTATTTTTTCATTTTAATTGGAAAGTCTGGGCTTGATTTTTCTTTGTTGGGAAAATTGTTAATAAACATGAAACTCATTGTTAAAAATGAAATTGTTGCTATTAAGACGTAATAGTAAAAGCAATAATAACAAGAAATAGACTGATGGCTTCTCTGAAGAAGAAATTAAATCCAATCTGTTCGTTGCTGAAGTGACCCTTTAAAATCGATTTCAAAACGAAATTTATCATACAAACGGTTAGCTTTTAGTGTCATTCCCTCAAAGAAGGTTTGCCCTTTGACGTGGAATTTTTAAAAATAGAGTATTTGTATAAAAAATGTATATACACTAAAAAGAATAAAATAAAATATTTTTTGGAAAAAAATAGAACCGACTTCAAATTATAAATTGCGCTAAAAAGTGAAAAATAAATTAATTCTTTAAACAACATCGATGTGACTTTTAAACATAGTTTTAGAAGTCGGTGCAAAATGATAATATATAAAATTTTTTGTAATCATGAATCAATTACAAATATAAATGGCCCAGCATTAGCAACAGTTCCAATATGAAGTAGCACATAGTGTAATGTAATTAAACTCATAATTTTGCACCGACCTCTAAAACTTCGTTTAAAAGTCACATCGTTGTTGTTTAAAGAATTAATTTATTTTTCACTTTTTGGAGCAATTTATAATTTGAAGTCGGTTCTATTTTTTTCCAAAAAATATTTTATAATATTATGAATGCCTGAACATAGAAGATTGCTTAGCGCTAAATATTGAATTTTCTATTGCGTTTGAATTAAAAAATAAACTAATAGATCTAGTTGTTTAATGTTTTTGTGAATCAAGGCCGTATACAGAGGGGAAGGGGGACCCACGGGCCGCCCCCCCCCCCCCCCGAAATCTTTTGCAATGTATCATATATTCCTCCCTGAAACTTTGCGTAACATAAGTGTGTCAAAGTCTGCCCCCCGCCCTTGAATAAAAAATTTTGGATATTGCCTTTGCTCCGGAGCAGGGGGAGCATGTTAAGGATTAGGAAGGGCAGTGTATGCTTCAAAATCATATCCTTTATATATACATATATATAGATATATATGACTAGAGATGATGTTAATATGATTTTTTTACATATATGACAGCTTTTTGATGTATATAATATAGTAGATGTATGTTTAGATCTTTGGTGAAGTTAGAGGAGTGGGTATTTGGGGCTTCTGCAACTTAAATTTTTGTAACTGGTCTTACATCTATAATGCTTAGGCTAACTCTGGAGGCAAGGGTTCGAGGGCTCTCCCCAGCAAACTTTTTGAAATCTTAATAGCAATACAATTTCGGGATACTTTGGTGATGTTAGAGGAAACAGAAAGGAGTTTGGTTACTCTCCCCCCGCAATTTTTTTCATAATAAAGTCTTATATCTTTTAAGTTACTTGGTGTCGCTCGTGATAGTGTTCAATGTCCTTTCCCTGAAAGTCAAGTGCCTTAAAAGCGTAATTCCTCTTTTCTTAAAACTTTTGATCTGAATTTTTTTTTGCGGGGGGGGGGAGGAGTTTTGCTCCAAGGGGGTAGCTCATCACCCCCCCCCCCCCCCCGAAAATGCCTGAAATAAACACGGAATATATCTTTAGAAACAAGTATTTATGACTAGTAAATTTTCAACTCTTTTACGCTTCTCATTGGTGTTTAGTCTGTACATTTTTAGGGTGACCCCCCCCCCCCTTTCACCAACCCTAGTTACGCCTATGCCTCCAAAAAAAGGGGAACTAGCAAAAGGTAATTAAAAAATTATTTTCATCTCTCTGTTAAAAATATTTTGTGGGTAATTTTAGTTTTACGTTTCACTTAAAAGATTTGTTAAATTGATAATTTTTATTAAATTGTAGTCCTGCTGCCGATTCATTTTTTTTATAATTATCTATTATAACGTGGGTAAATGTACCAATATGTGTAGCATTATGATAATGGTTTTCATGTTTATGAATGCTTATGTGTCTAAATAATTACAAAATAAGTAGAATAAATTTACATAATTTATATTCCTGCTTCTATTGTTTATTTGTACTTATTTTTCTTACCAAGCTTGTTTTTAGTTTTGAGCATAAATAGTAAGTATTTCCCACTCCTTTTCTAATTAAGCTAGTGTTGGTAACTTTTTTTTAAATTAAAGAAATTTCTTTGATGTGTATACTGAAAATTCAGGAGCGTTCCTTTTGTGATTTGAATTATGATGGATTTAATGAAGATGAAAAATTTCTTTTAATTTGTGCAAGTTTTTGTTTTTTGGACGTTAAAAACTACATCTTTGGCTAAAGTAGAATGAATAAAGCATGAGCATGTATGTGATTTGCTTCAACTTGCTCTTGCTTTGTTTTTTCTGTTGATAGTGAAGTGAGTTAATATGATAGTCAAAGTCAAAATAAAGCTTAAGAAGATGAGAAAAAATACATCATTTCACTGAAGTTTGAATTATCTCAAGTAAGGAAAAGTTTCAAAAGGTGAAAGCTTGTTGTGCATTTCTTAAATTTCATTGCATGATATTGCTCTTATATTCAATCATACTACACTCAATCTTATATAGTCTAGAGCAAGCACTGGTGTAATTAATTTTATGCTTTGTAAGTACATCTTGTAGGGTAAACAGCTAATGACACTCAGTACAGTTATTCAGACTTTTACTTAATAAGTAAACAAGTCCTAATTTTATTTTAAGATATACATGAAACTAATGTTTGAGGGTCCTCTAAGTTATTTATAATGTAAGTTTAAGAAACTAACCACAGGATGTCTATAACTAGTTTTTGCACTTTTTATCTTAAATATTGCCACATGGTAAAAGGAATTGAACTTCTGACCCAAAAAACCTCTTGAGTCTATATAAGGATAGATAAAGGGAAGCTATAGGAAGGTTCAACAGGATCCCTTCATAAAAAGTTTTTTTTTTGTTTTTAATTTCACCACAGAAATGTAGTCTTCAGGGTGTCAATATCTTTCCGGTTTACCCTACCTAAATTCTTATAAATGTCAACTATTCATGGAGAATAAAAAATATATAAATAAAAAAAATGTGTTCCTTTTATTGCTTCATTATAAATTCATTTATATTCAAGTAATTGTTGAAAATGAAACATTCAATAGTTTATGTAGCATCTGGAATCAAATGGTGACTTAAAGATACAAGAAACAAAAAAGAATGAAAAGAAATACAAATTGCAAGAAAGTAATAAATTTAAAATATTGAGAAAAGAAATGAATAATAATAGTTCAGTAAAAAGAAACTTGTTTTGCCAAATATATCATAAACATGAATAGTTTATAGAATGTCACAATTTTATATAATATTTCCTGTTGCCCACCCTCACAATGTAGGTTGCATATTAAAAAGGAATAAAGTTTTGCCATATTTAACAGTAAGTAATATACAAGTGCAAAGTTTATCAAAGAATAAAGTAGGGGGGAATAAAACTAGTATGTACAGAGTTATCTTTCTTTTTTTTTTGGGGGGGGGGGGGGGCACAGTAAACCAAGTAGAAATTCAAAGAAACGTGAAATTTAATTTTTAATAGTTTCAAATTATAAAATGCATTATTTAATTAGGCAGATAAGTACAATATGTTATTGTTATTTAAAGCAATAGGGATCTTATAAATTATTGAAATAAACCAATTTTATGTGAATAGTTGACTACGTTAAAATTACCTTTCAACACCTCACTTCCTTTAAATTTACATTGATTTGAAAAATAAAACTTTTGACATTAAAACAAGTAAGTTTCATAGGGTTTAAGTACTGAAACTCAAATATCCGAGAACATAAAGTTTTGTATAGTTTCAGTTTTTTATAGGATGATTTGAAATATTTCGAGATTAATTCCTGAAGCACCATTTTAGTTGGTTATTTACTGATTAGGGATCATTTATAAATGATGTCACGCTTCAAGAGGGGAGGGGGATTTGTGAAATTGTGACGAGGGTAGGAGATGGTGTGACATCATGCATTATGCAACATAGGGTGACGTAACAAAGGAGGAAGGGGGGCCAAATATATGTGAAAAAAGCGTGTCATCATTTATGAACGGCTCTTATAGGGGCATTGGAATGTTTTTGCTGCGACTTCATTCAGACTTAAAAGTATCATTTATTAGTTTCCACATTTTATCGCATCAGAAAAAAAAATATTCAGACAGTTATTTTGTTTCCAAACTAATATAAGTTACATTCTGAGGTTACTTTTTCATTCGAATCGAAGGGGGATTTTTGTTTTGCATTTTTAAGAAAATAAATCATGATTAAGCTCATTTACTGTGTTTTCAAATAAATTTGTTTCTACACATATCATTATAAATCTTTAAAAATATTGATCACATTGTCATTAAAAATAGTTCAGGGTCCTGAAAAACAATGAAATTGAAGAGAAAATACATTAAAGACTTCAGATTTGAAACAATTTTATTGCGTACCTGAGACTAATTTTAAGAAAATAAAGTGCAGCCCATTGTGCATGAAGACATTTTCTGTAGACATCATAACATAATTGCACAGCATATACTTTCATTATCATTTATAAATAAATTGCATTTATTTAACATCAATCACTTCACTGCCAATACCAAAAAATCTTCCTCAGAGTGACACAGGATCAAAGGTGCCGGGCGCATTGAAAAACAAGATTACCACTCCCGTCATTTCGAATTTTTGCGGGGGGGGGGGGGGGGGGGGATTTAAAGGGCATATTCTCCTAACATAATGAGCAACAAAATCATGCTTATTCATAAACATACATTATATTCTCATGACCAGGACTGCACACGGAGTAGCTCCTCGGTATATTGCGGCTGTCCGAAGATAAAAGAGAAGTGCTATAAATCGATGTCCTTAAACCTTACAACACAAAGATGATAATTTACAAGTAAATAATCAACATTTAATGTCGGGTCAGGAAAATAAATGTTGGTATACAAAATAACGTTAACGTATTATAATTAACTCTCCTTCTGCAAGAGTCATCTTTTCTTTGATGGAAAAGCGTTCAAATTATGATTGTAATCTTTAAAACTAGTGTACCGTAAGGGGGGGGGCACGGGCTTTCCCCCCTCCCCCGAAATCCCGAAATTTTTCGCAATGTAGCATATATTCCTTCTTGAAACTTTCCTCAACATAAATGTTTCAAAGTCAGCCCCTCCCCCTCCCCCCCCCCGAAAAAAATTTCTGGCTACGGCCTTGGCTGTACCCGATGCATACATACATACTGAATAACCTATGTTATGTTATATACTTGGGATGCACCGATTAACCAGCGGTAATCGGTCACTTTGCCGATTTTTCATAATCGACCAATTTTGGCGAACAATTTTGTTTTATTAAAATTACTTTTAGTATGCCAAAAACAAGAAACCTTGCTGAATGAATTTAGTAATTAACCATGGGTGCCCTTCCTAAAAGAGTGATGATGCACCTTCCCCCTCCAAAACATAACTAAGAGAAGTATCAGAGTAACATTTCTCAAAATATGATTACACAAAAAAATGTTTTGAAGGGAATGAAAATTTACAACAGCATCGGACGAGTATCCAGCCTATTAATCAGTAATCAGTCATGCTTATCAGTGTATCTCGAGTGTATATCTTGAGTTCCGTTTATTAATGCTTTTGTTTTTTTAATGGCCTCTCTTAAATATCGGAATTTCGAGGAGGAAGGTACATCCACAGATCACTGCCCACATCCACAGATCCACGCCCAGGCGTGGATAAGGGGGCAATTGCCCTTTCCTGAACGCCAAATGCAAGCCTGTCATTTGGGGAATCAGGAGAGGGTAATTGTCCCCCGTGATTTTCAGAAGCACTATATATATTGTGGGTGTACATAATGTACACGCGTATTTTCTTGTTTTTTTCCCTATAATGTGCATTGGGTATAACCTATAATATACCCTTGAGCTTCCCCCGCTACTTCCACTCCTGAAAAAACTGGACGCTGTGGTCAAATATTGTGAGAGATTATATGAACAATGAATAATAACTCAGTTTTTCTGCTTTGGAACAAATTTTCCAAAACAAAAGTAAATCCTCCCCTCCGCCGATAAGTCCAAGTATATAAATATAGGAGGGCGCAGACAGCGAGACAACGTAATTGAAATTTTTAGGGGGGGGGGGGTTTCCCATGGTTTTGATTGGTTTAGGGGGCAACCTGCCCCGGGTGCGACCCGTACAGGGGTGACAACCCAGCCACGAGGGAATAAAAGAAACCTTAAAAGCTCCATTGAACAAAGCAAATACCTCAAATTGGATCATTTTTTCTATCAATTTCTTTCTATTTTCAACTTGAAAAGCATTTCCTTTTAAAAATATAGTCAAGTGTTCTTTATCTGCAAAACACATCATTACCGTCAACAAATACCTTAAATATTATGACGCCGATGATAAGAATGCTTGTAAAGGGCAAGAAAATGCACTGTGAAAGGTAACAAGGTGCACCGAAGGAGCAACTGTGGTCTGCGTCCTGCCAAAAAGCGCTAGAGATACCATTGCATCACTTTTAAGAGCATTCCACAGAAGGCAGTGGGGCAAATGGGTTCGAGGGCACACCGGCCCGAGTGCCAATGGGTCGTCGTCGAAACAGTCCACCCCTGAAAGTCTATATCTGTATATAGAGAGTATCTGCAAACAACGAATAATCTCTTTGACTAGGAGGCTTGGTATAAAAAAATTACGGAAATGGTTATGATTATGAAGCACACTGCCTTATATATATAGATTTAATTTAGGGAAGATATCTTCTGTCAAAGTTTAAGTTTTTAAAGTGTAAAACTTTCCATTGTGTTTTGTTTTGATAATAGTTCTAATTTCAATGAACTATTAGTCATGGGGATTCAGCTGAGTCATAAGTGCGCTCCCTGTTCTGCTAGAATTAGAGCGATGAACTTGTGTGGAATCAGTTAGTATCAACTGGTATATTGCTATTCATAAAAAAATACTCTGTTCCTATTGTCAGAGACCTTTCAGGGCCGTCGAGAGCCAAAGCGTGCCGGAGTCAGTTTTGGTGCCGCCCTCCCCGTCACGCCCCAGCCCTATTACGCTTGAATCTAGGCCATAGACACATTTTAACTTTTGCACAATTCCGATGCCGAACCTGGCACTCTAAAAAACGCGGGCCCCATGAATCAGACATGACTGACACTCCCTCTCGGCGGCCCTGTGTCCCTCTGGAAGACTAGGAAGAAGGGATGGCGTCACCACCCTTTTAATGTGCAGGGACTGTTCGAGAGTTAGAGTGCTTTTAGGGTATGCTCCCATACAAAATCACTGATAAAGAAACACATTTCCTATTTAAGGGTAGAATGTGTATGGAAGACCGTACTATATGGAGCAGATTTCATACAGGAGGACGAGGCAAACGAAAACCGGGAAACTGCTCTAGAAAATCTAAAACCTCTCTTACCATGATCAGCCCCGGGCAGCGATGAGCGTGGACTCTCCCCCCCCCCCCCCCCCATCAACTGGCATCGGTCCCGCGACTCTACGTGACCCAGAGCGCTGCACAGGAGTTCTTTTGGAGTTCACAAAGAGCAGCGCATGGGGATCCGTTTCCTGACTGACCAGTAATTGCATTGCAATATCATCGACACCGACCTGTCTATCCTGAAGAATCATTTAGTACTCCGCTGCTGCAATCGCCCCAGCTGTCACAACACGATGTGCTTGCATTGGCTTCGGCACGTCCACCAAAGTTTTTGTGCCGCTGCTGAATTTCTCACACCATTCGTACATCTGAGTCTGCGATAAACATGCAGTCCCATGCTTTTCTCCTCCAACCTCTTTCCCTGTTAGCAGTAGGCCCTAGCAGTGTTAGCGGATGCCCTCCCCAGGCAAGAGGTAGTGGGAGGGATATTGGGGACCACGGATTTTACATGCACGTATCCCCAAGTGCACATGGTGGGTCTAGGGCGGGTCGGATATCGAACCGCTGACCTTCCGGTTAGAAGTCCGACATTTTTTTTTTTTTTTTTTTTTTTTTTTTTTTTTTTTTTTTTTTTTTTTTTTTTTTTTTTTTTTTTTTTTTTTTTTTTTTTTTTTTTTTTTTTTTTTTTTTTTTTTTTTTTTTTTTTTTTTTTTTTTTTTTTTTTTTTTTTTTTTTTTTTTTTTTTTTTTTTTTTTTTTTTTTTTTTTTTTTTTTTTTTTTTTTTTTTTTTTTTTTTTTTTTTTTTTTTTTTTTTTTTTTTTTTTTTTTTTTTTTTTTTTTTTTTTTTTTTTTTTTTTTTTTTTTTTTTTTTTTTTTTTTTTTTTTTTTTTTTTTTTTTTTTTTTTTTTTTTTTTTTTTTTTTTTTTTTTTTTTTTTTTTTTTTTTTTTTTTTTTTTTTTTTTTTTTTTTTTTTTTTTTTTTTTTTTTTTTTTTTTTTTTTTTTTTTTTTTTTTTTTTTTTTTTTTTTTTTTTTTTTTTTTTCTCTTGGAGGTCAGTATTCTAACGGGTATTTTTAGTCACTGACAGTCTTTATTCGAATGGAAATTTTTTGAGACTAATATCCTTATTCTATTAGTCACGTTTAGGAATATTTGTCTTTATTGAAATAGGGGGATTTAAGGATTTTTTTCTTTATTTTAGCAGAAATATTCAGGGACAGTTGTGCTTCACCTGATGGACATTTTAAAACAGAATACAGCTCTTATTCTGGTGGTAATTTTTAGATGTATTGTTCTAGATATTGTAATTACGATTTTTATGGGCTCTTGATATCATCTTGGCACAATTATCTCGCTGCATGTGCGCATTTTAGTTACTGTTGCAATTACTATAATGGCAATTTTTTTTAACTGTTGTTGGCATTTTAATGTAGATTTTTATGAACTGTTATTTTTGGTCAAAAAGGAATTTTTCTAGGCTGTTTGTTTAAATGTAATCGTGGTTTTTTAATGGTTTTTACTGTTTAAATAAGGTTTTAAGGCCTGTTGCCCATCTCTTACTCTTGGATTTTTTAAGAAAATTTTTCCTTACATCTTTACAACAGAACTTTGGACATGCGTCACTTAGCATGCGAATGATGCAATATTATCCCGCGCAAAGCCGGGCATGTCAGCTAGTTCAAGAATAAAAATACGTTAAGAATTTCCAATTTTTTAGTAATTAGGGTAAAAGTTTGCAATCGGGTGGTACCCTTTGATTTTTTGGTGATTTGTTTTGACGCCAAGATGTGATTAGTAAGATGTGAGCTGTCTAACCGGAAATAAAATTTTATAGTCAAAATTTTATAGTCGCTAAACTAAGGGATACCCGATTCTACAGCGATACGGTAATTAGTTCAATTTAATTTAAATTTAGAATAATATTTAATACACATTCCCGCCAAGTTCTGTTCGCGGTTGATCGCCAATCTTGGCTGTTTTTTGAAAACTGCAAACAGGAATGACGCCAAACAAAAATCGCCAATTTTGCAAAGGGGCACCCGAAAGTAAATTTCTACCCAATAGATTATATAGTACGAATTAAAGAACTAATCCCAAGAGAAATATTATTAATGTTTCATATAACCTGGAAAGTGAAAAAATAAGGATTCCAATATTTTATAATTTGAATCACGAGATAAAATAATTTTTAGAAAAAAATAAAACTGACTTCAATTATAAATTGCGCCAAAAAGTGAAAAATAAATTAATTCTTTAAACAACATCGATGTGACTTTTAAGCATAGTTTTAGAATTCTGTGCAAAATTAGGATAGATAAAATCTTTTGTAATCATAAATTATCAATTACAAATACAAACGGCCCAGAATTAGCAGCAGTTCCAACATTAAGTAGCACATGGTGTAGTGGTAATTAGACTCATAAGTTTGCACCGACTTTTAAAATTATGTTTAAAAGACACATCGATGTTGCCTAAAGAATTAATTTATTTTTCACTTTTTAGCTTAATTTATAATTGAAGTCGGTTCTATTCTTTTCTAAAAATTATTTTATTTTATTCTTTTTAGTGTAAATACATTTCTTATATAAATACTCTATTTTTAAAAAAATCCATATCAAACGGCAAATCTTCTGTGAATGAATGTCACTAAAAACTAATCAATTGCATGCTAAATTCCGTTTTGAAGTTGTCTTTATCAAACAAACGGATTGGATTTAATTTTTGGCTCGGAGAAGGAAAAAAAAAAAAAAAAATACCGCCGAGCAAAGCTCGGGCGCTATTTTTACCAGGTACTGCTGATAATGAAAGAAAAATATTACTCTCATATACACAACTTGAAACTTAGTATTATTGAGAATACCTTTATTTTAGTTTCAGTTTTTATAACCACAATATTAAACAACAGATCTCCGATACCTTTCCAAGAAAACTACTGAAAAATGTTGTAAACTTGTTTCTATGATTTAATTAATGTGTTATTTGAACTCTTAGAACCCAGAAAACCAAACTTTAAAACCAAAAGTAAGTTTGTATCCTTATTTGTTGCTCAATATGAATGAGAAAAGGAAACAAAATAGCCGCCATACTTGATAGCCCGTAACATTATTTCGCCCAGGAATTAACATGTCTACCCAAGATAATTAATCTTATAATAACTAGATAATTTATACTAGAACCCTTACAGATCCTAATCCGAAGGAGAAAATCTCCATTCATAAAATTTTTATTTGTCTACATTGTAGGGACTGGAATATTAACGAAATTTTAAATATCATCAAAAATAAGCGATATCGGATACCTTCCAAACCAGTTTTAATCGGAGAAATAAATACTGAGACGCCAAAAAAGAACGAAGAATCAGCTCAAGATAAAGTAATGGAAAATTGTCTACAGTTAATGCACAAAATATGCATAAAAATGAAATTATTTTTTAGAACTTGTTTCGCTGATAAAACGGACACTCTACCCCATAACAAATAATATGTTTCAGGAAATTGCTGAACTGGTACCACAACATTAAATCGCCAAAAAAGAAAGAATCATCAGCCCCAAGATAAGGTAATTAAAGATCTTCTGCAATTAATAATCCACAAAATATGCACAAACATTAAACGCACTTTTAGAATTTGTTTTGCTGATAAATCGGCATGAAAAATGGTAAAACAGCATTTTTTAAATCTTACGTTAACGGAAATGATCTATTTGCGACAAAAGTACTCTTTATTTTGGCGAAAATATTCAAATTGAGCAAGTAAGTTCAGGAAAAATTAATATTGCGCGTATTCTATTTGTTCCATAAACTTTAGAAAGAGATCATCTTGCGCAGTTATTTACGGAGATTAATACGCTTCAAAAATCTAAAACGTGAGACATTTCTTCAATGAGGTAATCCCAAAATTAACATTTTTTCTTAAAATTGGGATAAAAAAGAATAAATTTGAATTTTATTACAAACGCTTAGAGGTGCCCGAGGACCTGACCTAAGGTACCTGTAGCTAAAATTTCGTACTTCTGGACCATTTCCATTTCGCCAGAAGGCGACCGATACACCCACACATAAACTAGTACACACCCAAACTAATACACAAACTTTCGGTTTTAGTTATATAGACTAGATGCGTCGCCCGGCGTTGCACGGGCTAAACAAAAAAAGAGAACATTTCTGAAATGACGCTAATAGTTCCTTCCAACGCTAGTAGCTCGCCTTCGTGCGAGCTTAAATAAGAGCAACAGTCCCTAAAAATCATAGATTAATTAAGTACAATGCTCCCAAAAATTAGTTTTCTTTTTGGTGTGCGATTTTTGTTAAGAAACCATTGTACGCCCGGCTCTGCGCGAGATTAAATACAACACGGCATTGAAATTCTTTATTATCTATCCATACACAGACATACAGATTCGGACAGATATTAATAATAGAGAAATTAAAAAAAATTGCATTAGAGTAAGAACAATTAATTCTCCCTTTTAAATTCCTTTTTCGATTTTACGCCATTTTCGTTTCATGCATTCAGAATAATTAAAACAAAGTTTAAAAGTCCCCGTTAAAGTACGAAAAATAGTTTTTATTAGATATCAGACGATAAATAAATTTAAAAAGAAAGAAGGATTAAATTTAACGGAGATTGCAAATGCAGCGAAGCCTCACTCAAAATGCTAGAAATGTTAATTATTAGTATTGTTGATTTGTTACAACAATGGCAACAACTGCATTGACTTCAATTTCTCCGCTATTGAAAGTCCCACGCGGATGAGACCGTGCGATATGGGCTTCCCCGGAAAATTCCGAATCCGACGATACCCGGCGCGACGTCGCACAGTCTGCCGTTCTCGAGGAGATGAGGTAACAGACACACGTATAGACGCGGACAGGTTTTAATAGAGTAGATTGGTTCAATTGGTAGGTGATTTTCTTTTCTAAATTTTGTTAACTTATAATAATAATAGCTACTGTTTCTGGCCTTACTAAATATTCTTCTAGGTAGTATTTAGTAGACGTTTTCCAATCATTAACTATGCGATCACGACCACCCATATTCATCATTCCTCCCCCCGCCCATCTAATTCAAACCAAATATATAAAATTACAACAAGTAGTGTAGCTTTAGGGGATTATTTAATCTATTGATGAGTAAATCGCTCTACTGCCTCAAAATCACTTCCCCCTTGTTTCTTTTTTTTTTTTTTTTTTTAATTTGTTCAGAATAAAAAACTTTTTCAATCGTTTTCTTAAAGGGGGGGGGGATAGCACAGTCACCGCATCGGGGGACATCCGGGGGCAATCGAACGGCACTGTTGGAGTGTAAATAAAATGATTCAAACAGGCTCTGATGAAATCGCATCAGAGCCTGTTTGAGCACAAATATCAATATGTCCACAGGGTAATGGAAATTTTTCATTTTTGATGATGGGGATGGCTCGTAGTGTAAAAATGAATTACTTTGGAACCATCTACTGTTGTAGAATAATCATGCTTATAAATTTACACGAGCGCTTTTAGAACCGCAGGAACATGAAATGAACAGAGTTAAATTACCTTCTGCAAAATTTTTCCCGCGCTTAGTTATTTTTTTATGGTTGCAAGAAAACTACTGTGTTTTACAGACTTCATTTTGCTTTAAAAGAAAGCCAATAAAATTTGCTACAACTACATTTTTATAACTTTTCTTTAAGAAGGAGAGGTTACGTCGATTTTTGGCCATAAACATTCTAAAACCTCAAATTTTTCTATTTTTGGAAACAAGGCTCTATTTTTGAAACGCCATATCTCGGAAGCTATTGGTCGTGGTTGAGCTTAAATTCTTGCAAATTTAATGTACTTTAAGATTGGTGAACGCAATTTTTATGAAAACTTGGATAGGTTAGGAGTTATAATAGGTGAAAAATGTTCTAAAAATTGCCGTTTTTCACCTATTAGGCAGCAAGCACAGGTTTTCAGAAACAGCAAACTTAGATTTACACTTCCCCAACTATCCATAACAACATATAAAAAAAAATCAGAACTATATCACGCTTTGCAATGTCACCCCTTTTTTGTACGTATTATCTGGACTAATTGATATTAGTTGTGCAAATTAAGTGGCGATTTGGCGACTTTTTCTCTTTCAAGGAAGCACGCAAAAACAACGAAAATAGATTAGTACTACACATTTAAAGATGCAGTGAAATCGCTGCTGACTTTTAAATCAATATCTTCTTATATTATATAAGCGGCTTATTCTGTCTGTCTGTTCGCTATAGAATCCCAGGCCGTTTTAAAGATCGGGACCACATTCGGTACGGTTAACGTTTAGGACCCGAGAAGCTCTTTCGCTGCAAAAATGAAAGTTGGGACTCAATTAGTTTTTCTTAATTAATGTTTTAATTTTTCAATGAACAATGTAACTATAATGCAGTTGTCTATGTTGTATCACATGTCAAATATACTAATGATCAAAACATTTCTCTAGCATTTTGAGTGAGGCATCGCTAGTTTTGGAATCTCCGTTAAAGATGAATGTAAAAACGAATTTAATTTAATCCTTCTTTCTTTGTTTTATTTTATTTATCGTCTGCGCTTTATATATATATTAAAATGGCAGCGCTCTTTTTTTCTAGTTTCGTTAAAGCTATTGTTTTGAAGATAATTATGTTGGATATTGTATATTTATAATATCTAGAACAGCGGTCATTTCGTATGGCCGCCGGGCTTACTAGTTGCTATATATCTCGACAGAACTCTGTTTACTTGTATTTCACTACCATTAATATTTTTTAACTTAAAAATCCTGTTTAACCAATTCAGTTTTTATTTTAGGTGTATTTTTTGGAATCAAACCTACGAAGTTTGATTTTATTCACTTTTAGCTAAAATAATATACAGAAATCACTCATAAATTTTCTCTGAAGTAAACGGTGGAGGAAAGAGGAATGTTATATTTCATTAAAATGGGATGTATCGACTAAACCGTTTGTAAAGCTACAGAAAATATTTTCTTGAAAAAATTAATATTTATATATAAACAGGCAAAGACAAGACAGTTAAGAACCAGTTTCTCCTCTGTTTTTCAACAGATTTTCTTACTTTTTTTTTAGTAGCTATTGACAAGTTTTAGTGATATCAATTTAAAAAGTTTGAAACAGTTTGTCAGGTTAGGCCTAGGCCGGAAAAACCTACGGGGCCTACGTGACAGGACGAAGGGGCCCACACGACAGGAAATGGTGCACGTGTGTCCCCTTGCCCTCAATGTCGGCCTAAGGTCAGGCACCCCCTATATAAGCTGCCCTCAAAAGCGGGGGCGAGAAGATCGACTTTCGCTTGCCTACGAGGTTGCGGTCGGATAAGACTAGCGTCTAGGGAGAAACCCGAATGCACTTTTGCTCCTCACCTGACGTCACAGGTCACATGATCTTCGAATCACGTGATCTCGTCGTCTGCTTCAAAACAGAGCTCAGGCTCTTGAAATCCGCGAAGTCGGCGGGCGCTCCGACCTTTAACATGATTAAAAGAAACATTTTTTTTTCCTCGATAATTTCAGCGGAATCCCTTATAATTTTCTTACAATTGGTTGTCGTTATGCATGTTGCAAATCTGTTGCATGACTGATAAGAAGCAAGATTTCAGATCAAATTACCAATGAAATTTTCACCTTCAACTATCATTCAGCAACAAACGCTTTTTAAGGAATTATGTTGCGTTATTTAATGCATTTTTGATATTATATGATTATATAAAAAGTGTATCATTTTGAATGCTTAGAAAGTCAATTTAACTTCATGTATTAATATTATTATTATTTTTTTTTTTTTTTGTTTATGTGCAAAGTTAAAACATCATTGCGTTTAAAATTTTATTGAGAGAGAAAATGTGTGGGTTTATTAATTTTTTCATTTAAACTTAATTTTTGTTAAAGATCCAAACAAATGATTTTCGATCATCTAATGTTCAACAATTTGAAGCAGCAAACACAAGATTATGCTCTTAATTTAAAGAAAGTCCTCAGAAGAGTTGTAGCAAGTCTTTTTGTATGGATCAACTTCTGAATACCTGTATGACAGCGAGAGGCGGTCGGCGGTCCCACTATTATTTTAACAATTTCTCTGTCGGTGCTTTTCAGTTTATACATTCGGGGATGGACTGGAACTCCTAAGAAGGTGGTGGACCAGCTAACCAAAGGGCGGAACTTTTACTTTAAAAAAAATATACTAAAAAAACGTTGAATAATCATAAAAGTGGTAATATTTAAATTAAAAACAACACACACACACACACACACACATATATATATATATATAGGACGGTATCTACGTGACACATGAGGTTTTAATGCCTCCTTTGGAAAACTTTGACTCCAATTATCAGTAAATCAGTCATAGAAGAACAACCCCACTACTTCAGGCTTGGAAACATAGCTTCATGGCATAACCTAGCTTGTTTTGCATGAAATGGTTATGCTTCAGTTTTATTGGAAATTTTGTTTTAACTGGAAAATAGAGGCGACTATTCTAATTTATGCAGTAAACTTCTAATTGAATGCACAAAGTAGACTTTTGCTTTGAAATATTTGATGCTTAATGGAAAAATAATATCGCCTGCCATTCTCACTCAGATACGGTAGTTTTTTTTTTTTTTTAAAGGAGCAACGCTAACACTTTAATTGCTACGTATTACTTTTTCTCATCTTTTCAAAAAAAAAAAAAAAAAACGAAATATTATTAGCAGTGGTGTAGTCTTGAAAATAAGCTTAGGGGGAGGGGAACGCTTATACATATGAAAAGCAATTGAAATCAAAAGTGGAGGGACGCTTAATTATGTTAAAATGTAAAAAGTTTGGGGGGACGCTTGTATTAAAATAAAAAGGTCGGGGTCACCGTCCCCCTGCGTCCCCCCTCGACTACACCACTAATTATTAGGATAGTTATATATAAGGATTATTTTTACATTACTGAAGCAGAATTAGTGACCTCTTTTCTTAAAATACTGGTGGTGAGGGCAGAAGGAGAGGGACTGTAATACCCCCTGCATTACGGCAATAGCACCCCCCTAATAATATGCAGCCAGAAACGTCTATGGGTCACTAATTAACAATCACGAATTTTCATTTCAGTCAAACTAATTGGTTCACATATGAAGAGTCCACTGGAAAAACGACCTAACTCACACACTACTTGATGAACTTTGCCTTATGTTTTATTCATTCATTTTATAACATAAATGTGAATTTTAACTATTCGAGTCTACTTTCCGTAACACCCAAATTTAAATTTATAATACATAATTTATAATAAGATATAAAGCAAGCTGCATAAAGTCGTGTATGTGATTTAGGTCGTTTTTGCAGTGGACCCTCCACATATTTCAATAAACAAAAATATCAACAAAATATTTGAAGATCCTGGGGAAAACACACACTAACATTTTGCAGAGCAGCATTTAATTTATAAGTAAACAATCCGTATATGTGGGTTATCCAGTTTGATATTCTGACATTGATCCACAAACCTCTGGCATCTCACATCATATTAGCCTATTATTAATATTATTATTATTTCAGCTTCTCTAAAGTTTCAAGTAGGCATACCTTTGGTTCAGAAAATAATCCCTATTTAGAAGCAGATGTAGTTACATTGTCTTAGTTTTAAAGTTTAGATTTAATTCCGTGAATGAAAATGTAAAAAAATAATTCAATATAATTAAAACATTTAACATGTGGTTAACATTGTACCATTGTGTTTGTTGTTAAAATATTTTTTATGAGGACGAGAGCGGGGACTAGTATACGGACACTTTATATTAAAAGCAGTGTTTATATTTCATATAACAATTGAAGTATTAACATTTAAATTTGATTTATTAAAAATTAATCAGTGAAAGGTTCAAATACTGAATTTAGGAAAGTCAGTCAAACAGTTTTTTTATAAAAATATTTCACTGGGAAAACTAAAATTCATTGCAGTCAATATGCAGCAATATATTTAGATGAAATAATTTTCTGGATAAATATAACTAACCCGTATTTACTAAATAGCTTTGAAATATAAACATAAAATATTAAAAAAATATTTAAAAGGCTAATTATTAATTAATAAGGGTCATTAGGTTGAAACTATTAATTTAGCATATTACTTGATCTGAATTACAAATTTTTTAAAAAGAAAGAAGGAAAGAAATGAAAGAAATATTCATTTACTTAAATTTTGATTTATATTATGAAAAAACATATTTGCAACATAAACGTTACATATTGCAATGGGAAGTGAATAAATACCATTTAAAATATGATCCTATTTAATGTTATGATGAATAATCATGTAACAGTAAAATGAAGAAACTCATCATGCAAGAACCAAGTAAGAAGTCCAAGAAAATAATTAATCAATTAATTGATTGAAACACGCTATTTATTCTCAATTTGACTTATAAGCAATTCAAAGAATCTTTCGTCTGTGCTTTAGTACATATGGCATTTCGGCATAATACATTTTTTAAATGAAAAATACTAAGAAACTCGAAGAAAGTGATACTAGAAATTGTACGAAATGCAATCGCCCGTCTAATATGTTGTTGGGTTTTTATGAAGTACACCGATTAGGGTATTTAACACTAATTACAAAGTTTTGTAGTGCTAAAACGTTTTTCTTTCCAGACCGCAAGACTTAGAAAGAAAATTTTAAAACTAGAACATTGTTCTCGTTATGCTTTGTATATCAATAAATACTGGCAAAGAAATTCTTCAACAAAAAAAGAATCATATGTAAAATAATTCTTGTGAAACCATTAAATTTGTATAATTTATTTTAAAAATAATAATAATAACAAATTTCAGGCAAATTTTTAATTTTTGATAAAAATCATGATTTTTTTTAATGATTTAAATCAGTGATTCAAAACACTTGATTTAAATCTCAAAACCCTGTAATTCTAATCGTGTGAAATAAATACATACATTAATAAAAAATATGTCACTTTTTGGTTATCAATATAAATAAATAATAATGGAACCAATAGGTTAAATTATATTAAAATTAGACACAATCTTAAAATAAAATTAGCTAAAATCAGATATAAACCGAGTCAAATTAGTCTGTTTTGCGCGAAGTCCAGATTTTGAAACAAAATAAAAACAAATAATACTCAAAATAAAGTACTCCTAATAGAAAAGTTCCACCTAATAGAAAAGTGTAGAAACACCTTATCGACCACACTGTATCCTTGCTAAGGCATATAAGAAAATTTTAAAATTAAATGAAATTCAATTTTGGAATAATAACTATTTTTTCAATTAGTTATTATTATTACCAATGGAAGTGTCATGTCACTTCCCACATTCAAAAAATATAACAAATGTTCAAATAATTTATTTCAATCAGTTTTTTCTACTTGAGGCTCTATGCTTCTGTAGAGGATAGAATAGAAAAAAAAAATTCATAAGTAACACAAAAATATTTTCCTATACTAATAAAAAGTGTTTTTTAAAGTAGTATAGGAAAGCAATATTTTTTTATTATCAATTTTTACTATAGAACTTAATTTATTCGTTCTCAAATGTGTGCTCTATAAGTGGACTCTTCAGTGGACGTTATTTGATGGCTTGATTGCAAAAACACGCTGATTAATAATGTGAGTTGATCGCCAGCGCAGCAGAAGCAATAGATTTTGGCTTACGGAGAGACGGGAAACTCGATTTCGGCCTGAGAAGGGAATCGCTTCTCCGTTAGCTTGCGCGTGGAAAAGTTCAGCGCGCGCATCTGGGTTCAATACGTCATCGAGGTGAGGAGCAGAGTGCCTCCATAGTTTCTCCCTAGACGCTAGTGTCGGATGAGAAGGAGATCTTCGAATGCTGGACAGGGAGGAGTTGCGCCCGTCCAGACGTAACATTGTGCGGGAGATCTTGGGCCCGTCAAAAGAAACACCAAAGAGCTTTAGAACGTTTATTGTGCGGGAGAGCTTGTGCCCGTAACTTTGAAACATCTAAGAACTTTAGACCAATGAGGTGGAGTCTGAGCCACTGCAAAAAAAAGTAAGATAATAATGTAAATAGGCAGCGAATTGAATAAATGTTTAAAAAGAAAATATAGCAAAGAATCGTAACTCAGTTTATTATTAGTTAATTCCCCTTTTATTTTGTCAGGGAAGCCCCGTTTATAATTATAATGTTATATTGTTATAGATATCAGATGGGAACATGTCTTGGTTAAGCAAATTATTAGGGAATAAATGTAAAACTCATTGTTAAAAACAGTCTGTTGCCAATAAACAGTAATATTAAAAGCGATGAAAATTAGGGTTTGTGTGAAGGCTTCTCCGAAACATTGAAATAAAAAATGAGATTAGCGTACAGAAGCAAGCATTTAAGTTTTATTCGACTGCCACTCCACTTAGTACGAAATCGGCGGAAGTGCAAGCGGCTACATTTAAGGGCGCAATGGGCCCTGCGGCGACAATGATTTAAAAATATGTCTGCTTTAAGTGAAGGTGATCATAAATAAACTCTACGATATAATCCAAAATTTGATGAGTAACTCTTTTATAGCATAATGTTTTCAATGCTAAATTTAATTATTGCTGTCAAATTTCGACTGTTGGGCGCACTCTAGTTCAATTAAACAAACAAGTTATACTGGAGTTATGAAACTATTTAAGAAATACCTAAAAAAGGAGGCCGCAGAAAATTGTTCTGTTCCCTTTGATACTGCATTTATTGCATAAAATGGTTCTTTATATTTTATTTCGGTAATTAAAACTAAAATGAGTAATTAACACTAAAAGAGAAGCTTTTTTTTTTTTTTTTTTTTTTTTTTTTTTTAGAAAAAACGTTTTTTACAAAATTCTCCCTATAAAAAACCAATTTATGAAATAAATGTAGCGTCAAAGGGATCAGAAAATTTTTCTGTGGCTTTCTTTTTTTCCTTTTTTATTGGTAAAATGAATAACTTAGACAGTTTATTGATTGTGAATAATGTGATTTTGTCCAAATGAACAACATTGAACAACTGACAATAGAAAAATGTTGCGGTTTATTAAATACTAGTAAGCCCGGCGGTCATACGAAATGACCACCGGGCTTATAATATCTAGAACAGCGGTCATACGAAATGACCGCTGTTCTAGATATTATAAATATACAATTCTCCAAGTAACCGGAAATGCACATCACATCAAAGAGATATTATCAGGTAGAGCAGTAAAGTTTAATGAATAAATGATAAACATATAATTATTTCGGAAAAAATATTCGTACCGAAAAAAAAAATCTAAGTTATAGTAATCTGTAAAATAAAAATATTATTTACTATATAATCAAACTGTTTGCGAAAAATATGCATTTATATCCAACATAATCATCATCAAAACAACAGTTTTAACGAAACTGGAGAAAAGAGCGCAGCCACTTTAATATATATATAAATTGCAGACGATAAATAAATTAAAACCAAGAAAGAAGGATTAAATTAAATTCGCGTTTACCTTAATGTTTAACGGAGATTGTAAATCCCGCGATGCCTCAATCAAAATTCTAGAGAAATGTTTTGATTTTTATTCATTTTCATTATAGAAACAATTGTGTAGATGACAGCACGATGCAATTTTCAGCGCTATCGGCAACAAACAAACAGACACTCAAGCGGCTTATATATAAAATATTGTATAAGCACATAATACTTAAAACTGAACCTTGCTTTAACAAAATCATAATTATAGAGAATATTGTTAGGACTAAACATTACTTTCGGGTGTCCAACTAAATTTCGACAAAAATTCTACCAATGCCAAATTTCAAATTCAATTGATGAAAAAATACATAACAAACAAATGTATACTTTGACCTATAAAATCACAATATATTTTATTGTTTGTTATTGGAAGAAAATATGTTCTTTTCCTTTGACAGAATAGTAAATCCATTAAATTATTAAAATAAGATGCAAATTGAAATTTTGAAACTGAAAGGAGCTTCATGTTAATTATTTACCAAAATCTAAATCTTTCGTGACTAATTTCCTTTCTGTGCTAATCAAAACTCTATAAATATTCATAATTCTTTAGAAGATTCAAAACCATTTAAACATCCGTCAATTCATCTATCATTCGGATTTAGGGATTCAATCCTAAGTCTACAGAGGAACTTTTTTTTTTTAAATTTTATGTACAAAACGTCTTTCTATTTTTTAGGACAAAAACTAACAACAAATCTTTGTGAATTCTACTGTTTTTATGTAAATATTCTATTTCTGGATTGTTAAAGATGAAAAGGTAAAAATTTCTCTAGTAGCCGCAAGTGTTAAAAATTCACAAACTAAAATGTATGCCAACTTTCAATTTTTTTGTGCTCATATGCGCTGGCTGCTTTTTTATGATATGTATAGTCAGTCATTTGCAAATGTTAATTTCTTTTCAGTTCTTGAAAATATCTCATTAAAATTTGCGTTTCCCTAAAGCCAAGCATTTTAAATCTTAAATCTGTGTTACAGAGGTAAATCATAAGGACTACTTACAAGAAGTAGTTTTCCAGTAACAGCAAGTATACTTAATAGTCAATTAAGTTATTTGCTTCTTCTCTCAGTTTTCAAAAATACCATATTACGAATTTAACTTCCATAAAGCTAAACATATTAAATCGTTATTTTTTATGGTACAGGGGAAAGCAACGATAAATATTTAATGGATTCTCTTTTTTTTTTGTCAGTAACATGAAATATACTTAATATATTTATATTCTTAAAATACACGCATAAAAATTTGCGTAACAGAACACCTATTTCTTCATGTCAAAATGTAAATGGCTATCTACATATTTTTCTCAAAAATTACACTATATGTTTTGTATAAAGTCTTCATATGTAAAAATTATTGCATTAATGCGACAAGTTTGTATAATATCTTGTATTAAATAAAACTGCAGGAACACATAGAAATATTCTATCAAACTTCACATGCAACTACTAGCATTTCAAAAGGTTTTTTTTTTAGGAATTTTAAACAAAATTCCTTAAAGCTCGCTAACATGTTACAGCAGATTTTCCTATCTAATATGTATCAGACATTAGCACAGCGATTTAAAAGTTTTCTGTACGATACAAAAAAATCACATTAATTTTCAGTTTTCTATGTTCGTTGCAGCTAAATTTCACCAGTTTTTGGAGAACGGTTGAACCAGGATTTTTACCGGTGTAGGATTTAACCGAATTTAGCAATTGTAATTCGTAATTTTACGTACATATATATTTAAATTCTTTCGTAACAGAAAATGCAAAGAAAATCGCAATTCAGTACCCGCGATAAATTCATGAAAATTTTTTCTAGAAGAGCTCAATCAATTAATTTCAAAATCAATGGAAGAAGAAAGGCAGTATTATTTATTTCAAGGAATGATAATATTAATTTTTCTTAAGTGAGAATATGCATGAAAGTATTCGACATAATGCTCATATGAACACACGTTCCTTTATTATCGCTTAGACAGTTCTGTGTTAAAACACGTAAGGGGATATTTTCGTGGCACAAACAATGCGTACATAAAAAATAATGGTCAATCGTTGAAATACATCGACGCCACGCAGGAGTGCTCATTGAACAAATTTCTCACCAATCGACGAATCCATCTACGATGATTTCCTCCTCTTTTCTACTACTTGTTCTATGAGGGGCGGAAGTCGGAAACCACGGTTGGCGTCCTCTCTCGCCTTTTCCTGTCCTTGAGGAGCTGCCTTTCTTTGAGGAGCTGCCTTTCCTTGAGGAGCAGCCTTTCTTGTACTCTTGCCGCCAGGAGAGTGTGGAATGGTCTTAGGAAGTTCGTGACTATTTTGATTATTTTGCGTTCCCCCTAATCCTCCGGTTAGTGACTTTAAAAATAATGATAACCGCTGGTCATCCGTTTGTCCCTGGACTTGACAGAGGATCAGCAGGAGAACTAGTAAAGGCAGCGACAGTTGTGCAAACCGAACCATGATGCTTCTTGGAATAACACTGAACTATATTGGCTTTCGTTTAAAAAAATCCTCCTATATATACCTGAAAATCATCGGGATTATTGGTAGGTTAGCCAATATGTCATTTTCTTTCTGTGCCCATTTTTCTCTGTCACGAGTATTGCATTTTCGCACGAAGCTATTTTGGACTGACACCAGTTGCGCGCTCACCTGTTTTTCCGAAATAGCTTCGCACGAAGTTCTTTCGATTTGACTTATCTGTTGTGGGCACAGCTGGGCCTCCGAAGCCCGTTTAAACAAAACAATTCATCTCACACGCACTCCATCGTTAACTTTGAGTGAATTATTTTTCCTATTCAGGAATATTTTAATAAAATTCCTTAACTTATCTTGAACTATTGAACCTTGATCTGCCCCTAATGCTCCTCAGATGCTAAAAAAGATCTTTGAAGCTTTATGCATTAGACAAAAGGTCGCATTAACATTCAGATCGATCTGAGCAAACCAGATGCAAACCTGATTGGAGTCATTGATTCATGATTACAAAAGATTTCATCCGTCAAAGTTTTTGCGCCGACTTCTAAAACTATATGCAAGAGTCGTATCGATGTTGTTTAACGAATGAAATTATTTCTTATCCTTTAGCACAATTTTAAATGTTAAGTAGGTTCTATTTTTCCCCCAAAAAATTATTGCATTTTGCTCTTTCTTGTAAAAATACATTTTTCATATAAATACTCAATTTATTTAAAACAAAAAATATATAAAAAAGCACACTCAGAATGTCCGGCAATAAAAACTAATCATTAGTATGATAAGTTCCGTTTTGAAGCGCTACTTCTGTAATACTAAATGCCTAAGGTATTGCTGTTAAGGATACCAATTAGGGCCAGTCATTTTATTATGTATATATTATATTCTTAGTATGTATTATTAAAAGTACTCATTATTTACTTTTCATAATATTTTAAGTTACTGTTTAGTTTTCTATTACGAAAATATTCGTTTTATTTTGTGATTTTCACTTATACATTTTTTCATTTATACGTTGTTTTCGCTCGGTCCCTTTAGTTTGTTCTGCATTTCTATGGGTAAAAGCATTCAAATTTTAAAAAGTTTTAGCTTGCTTTTTCTTCAAAAGCAACTCAGAACGCCCGGGTCAAAAGCAATCAAAATGCCTTTCCAGTTTAAAACATAAGGTTTCTGTTTAAGAATTTTTTCCCCCGTTTAAGGGGCCCAAGGTTCCCCCAAAAAAACAATTTAAGGGAGGTTAAAAGGGAAGGCTTTGGGGGGCTTTTGGCCGGGGGTTGGGGGTTAAAAAAAGCCATTTAATTCCCGTCCAAAAGAAGAACTAAAACCCCGGGGGGGCAACTGGGGGCCCACCGTAGTCGACCGACGGCCATCGGCTCCCTACCTAAGGCTTCCGGGTAAGGGTGTCCGATGGAGAAAAAAAAAAGTACTATTTAACAATTTAATCGCCTTAGTACACTTTCAGAAACGCATGCTCAAATCTCACGAAACTTTCGTCGTATTTGACGAAATGGCTTCGTGAAAAATGCTTCGAGTCAACCTTTCGTCAAGTTGGCGAAATTTGTGTAGTAACTTTTTCAAGTCAAGTGATCGCGCGAGGAAAGAATCGTTGTAAATGACAAAATTTTCTTGACCCATTGAAGAATCGTCAAGAGGGTGCTTTTCCGTCCTTGCCAATTGGGTATGAACCCAGTATTAATAGAATAATCTCCAAGCTTATTTAACTTTATGCATTATATCCAGTATTTTTATTTTTCGCACCATAGGCTGCCCCAAAATAATGTTGTGCCTTGGGCCCCCGACTGTCTTAACCCCTTAACAGTTCAATTTTTTTACCACAAGTGTTCCTAAAAAAGCATATTTTTTATTGCATATAATTAAATACCTAACTCGGTTTAAAAGGAAAATGAAAGAAATTTTTTTTTTAATTTCATAAATAATGAATTTAAGCATTTTTTTATTTTATACTTTGAAACACAAATGCCCCTGAATGACTCTCTTTGAATCTATTAAAAATACGGATAAATCAAAACAAGAAAGGCGGAAATATCAATGTGCCCGTACGCTGTACGGGCAAACCAGTTGAGGCCAACTTTGAGGGGGGGGGGAGGTTAAAGACTATGGGGTTGAAGGGTTAAAGACCAGTTAAGGGGTTAAAGACTATGCAATTTCATTATTGTCCACAAGTCGTAAAGACACGATGATTGGTAGGACAACTATTAAACACTGCGGCATAGTGTGCATAGTGTCTATGCATTCAATACTGGGCACTCCAAAAGCATGAAAAAGTACAAGTTACTCCCGGAGTTATGGATAATTCACTTCAAAATAGATGAACACAAACACTAAAATCCTACTAAAATCTGAAATGCAGACACGTTAAACAGTATCTAAAAGCACCGGGGAAATAAAATGAAGCACCTTTTAGTAACGAAGACAAATCACTAGCGATCTTCTTCGCATTCACTCAAATACGAACCACAAAACCTCAGTTTTAGCGGACTAAACAGAGGTAGAAATTCCTTTCGTTATCGGCAATTATTAGTAGCAATCTCAGAGATGCGCAGACATTCAAGGAAGAAGTTTAATACACAACTCTGAATCAATACTAGAAAAAGATCTCACAACCGATAAATTCTTGTAAATACGTCGATCTTGAAAAAAAAAAAAAAAACGAACACCTGTTCACTCGGTAAAGATTTTTTCTCTTTCAGTTCAGAAGAGGCAGACAGTCTTGTCAATGTTGCCGGTACGCCATTTTTCGAAAGAATGTAGTTTACAGTAAGCTCAGGATAAAAGAGGAGCGGGGAATTTTAAATATCTTGACACCATGCAAAATAAAAGAAAGGATTCCGTGACTCAAATGATATTAAAGGAATAAACTAAAGACATTTAATAAAGATATAAACGGCGATTTACAGGGGAAGGGAGAATTGAAATTAACATTCAACTAGAATTCAGAACATTCGGCATGTCCCGCTGTACTCAGCGCATCGACTCTACTTGCAGCATCGCTGCCATCCTCTGAACGCCAAACTTCCTTTTAGGGAGCTGTTAAATGGTGTTGATTGCTAGCGCATCCTGGCGGAGGCAAGAAACATTGCCAACACCCAGAGGGCGTAGACATTGCTGATTATCATATTTCTAGCGGCATCCGGACATAAGCTCCATAACCAAAACGTTCCCGGACATAACTTCCACTTCCAAAAGCTCCAGCGGACAGAACGTCCAGTGGACATAAGGTCCAGCGTGCTTCGAGGTTCACGGTTCACATATATTTGTCCGAGGTTTCAAACTCCAAGAGTCGGTGTTTTAAAATTACCGGATTCAAAGTAGGTCTTTTTCTTAATTGACTTCGCAGCTCTGTTGTAAAGGACAACGTTAAAAGAAAAAGAAATCATAATAACAATAAATTCGTTCCCAATGATTAAGCAGTTTCATCCATACTAATATTATAAAGCTAAAGAGTTTGTTTGCTTGAAGGCGCTAATCTCAGGAACTACTGGTCCGATTTGAAAAATTCTTTCAGTCTTAGATAGCCCATTTATCGAGGAAGGCTGTATATCATCACGCCAAGACCAATAAGAGCGGAGCTCCGAAAATTGCATAAAATAGTCCTTTTCTATCGGAAGAAACTATTGCATCTCTCCGAGCTTGATACCATTGAAAAGCCCGTAAAAATCCGAAGGTTTTTCGATACGTGTGTTACTCTTCGGGTAACACACGTAACGAAATTTCAAAATTTTTTTAACAGACAGCAAATACATATATATCTTCAATTTTTTTTTTTTTTTTGCATACTTAGGACATATGTACTTCTATCAGTAAAAATTTAAAAAAAACCTAAAAAATACCCATCAAGTTTGTTAGAAATCTCGTTGAAGTTGAAAAATACTGTGTAAGAGTAACGTCCGTTACTATGGAATGACCGAATATGGTTCCGCGGTATAGTGAAACTATACCGCGGTTATGTTATTACACGGGTGCCAAACATGTAACCAGACACCCGCGTTTCAACAGGATTATACTGTATTCAGTTCTGAAGAATGCTATACTTCTTAACATCGCTACACATTTAAAAACAAGTTCACAATTTATGTATAAAGGCGAACCAACTGATCCTTTAACGTTTTACCACGGACGTGGCTGTGCGGGTACCGCTAGTTTTGGTACAGAAAAGATGAAATAAATTTTATTCATATCATATCATCAGTCCTGAAATAAGCGCAAACAGCTTAGAAAAATAGCCATCAATCGTGATGTTCTCCACTCTATCACAAACATATTCCACTTTATTAGTACAACTGCTATTATTATGCCGATTCCTATCAGATCAAATATTCAGAAGCGATAGATCAAGGATTTGATGAACGAGTAAAGATTAGTTCAGACAGCGGATTAGCTATGTCTCATTAATAAATAATAATAATTTCTTTTGAATATCATTTTACAAATTCTTATTGCTCATCAAGTGCCTCGACGGGCTGAAGATGGAGGGAAAAAGAGCCAAGAGTCGCGCAGTTTTAAAGCATTTTAAGCAATTTTTCAATCATGATGTGATGCTTTAGTATTTCATACTAGTAAGCCCGGCGGTCATACGAAATGCCCGCTGTTCTAGATATTATAAATATACAATTCTCCCAGTAACCGGAGATGCACATCAAATCAAAGAGATATTTATCAGGTAGAACAATAAAGTTTAATGAGTAAACAATAAACATATAATACTTTCGGGGGGGAAAAATCCAAGTTATAATAATCTGCAAAATAAAAATATTATTTACTATATAATCAAATTGTTTGTGAAAAATATGTATTTATATCCAAAAACAATCGTTTTAACGAAACCCCCTATAAAAAAGAGCGCTGCCACTTTAATATAGTATATAAAAAGCGCAGACGATAAATAAATTAAAACAAAGAAATAATTATTAAATTAAATTCGCGTTTACATTTATTTTTAATGGAGATTGCAAATCTAGTGATGCCGCACTCCAAATTCTAGAGAAATTTTTTGATTATTAGTATATTCGACATGTGTTACAACAATGGCAACTGCATTACAGTTACGCAAGCAACCAATAAGCTATCGGTGACAGACACTTAAGCCGCTTATATATAAGATTAATAAACATGTTTCAAGGACATAAGTAGTTCAGTTTTGGGAGAGCACTTTATAAGGAATATCACGTGACGAACACAAAAATCCTGTTTCAAGCATCTGGTTTTTCCGAATCCCGCAAATAACAGAGCTTGATATGTATTGTACAAGAATAAATATATTTGTAGGCCAGTCTTTTAACTGCAGAAATTGGGACAACACGTTTAACGAGTGCAAATATTCTTTAAAAATTTGGTACCCAACATGTTCTTAATGTGGTAAAGTAGATACCAATTGCACAAGTATTCTTTGCCCTGATATAAGTGTACTTAGCTAATAAAATATTTTTTGGAAAAAATAGAACTGACTTCGAATTATAAATTGCGCTATAAAAAGTGAAAAATAAATTTATTCTTTAAACAACATCGATGTGACTTTTAAACATAGTTTTAGAAGTCGGTGCAAAATTAGGATGGATTTTTGATTCATGGTTACTTTCGCAACCATGAATAAGTTACGAATATAAATGAATTACAGTTAGCAAATTTCAAGCATGGTGTAATGATAATTAGACTCATAATTTTGCACCGATTTCAAAAATTATGTTTAAAAGTAGGATCGAAATGTTGTTTAAGGGGGGGAAATACGTGTAAAACGGCGTATTTTTTTAACGTATAAAGAATAAATATTGTTCAGTGAGATTTTGAGGTTACTTTATAGATATATTGAAGAACATTTACTGAAATTTTCAATCATTTTTCTTGGAAAATACCGGAGATCTCGGCTGCTGCACACAGTAAGTCGCCACACGTGTCGGCAGCTTGCGTACATCTGGAGGTCACAATTTTTATCTGAAATCATTTTTCTAAAATCTACTTTTTTATAAATGTTTCTTCTAGTTGAACTAAAATCATCACAAAAAATTGAAAATTTCTATTTTTTTTTAGAATGGGAAAATTAAGTACGATTTTTAGCCGTTTTTTTTTTTTTTTGTTCTTTTTTAACAATAAAAAAAGTAAGAATAAATATATGTTTATGATTCCAGTTCAACTAAAGCGTGCATATATAAAGAAAATGTGTGCTAAATTTGATAAGGATTGATCAAAAACTCTGCGAGCTAGAGTGTACGCAAATTCGAAAAAAGTAGTTTCCAGAAAAACGCGTTTGAAAAAAAGAGTGGTATTGAAGGTAAATTTAAGGCAGTAATGAATCAACTTATAGATACTAATACTTATAGAAATTTCTATCCGAGGTCTCAATTGTTAAAAAAAATAAAAGGATATCTGCTAACGTTCTCTGATACCCTTCAGGTCATTCAACTGCTCTAAAAGAGCGCTCGCTCAAATGCTTATGACTTTTAAACGACTTGGAATTTCACTTTGAAATTTTCAGGGTATATAATTGAATAGTTGCAAAAGTGATTTATGAAGAAATTTTTTTAAAAAAAATTTTTTAGACCTTTACACGTATTTCCCCCCTTAAAGAATTAACCCTATTCTCATAAAGTAGCATATATGCAGTCAAATTGGTGTGCGATGTTTAAGTTAGACGACCCTCTATCGGTTAAAGAAAAAAATAAGAAAAATTGGTTCATTTAGTCAAAACTTATGGGTAAAAAAACAAAAAAATGAAAACATTTCTGCCCATAACTTTTTTTCTAATTATCGTATATGGTGAAACAAAAGTACGGGACCTATAGAAAACCACCCTCGATCGATTAAAAAAAATCAGGAAAATCGGTTCATCCGGTGAGAAGTTATCAGTAGACAAACAAAAAAACAAAATAAAAACGACATACATACAGTATTGAATATATAACCTCCTTCCTTTGTGAAGTCGGTTAAAAATATATGGGTATTTTTAATCCTTACTTAATTAAGCAATTCGCTCACGATCGCCATGGAAATTTAAAATGGACCATGTTTTGTTTGACTAAAGTCAGCTTCATAGATCAAACAACACAGAACAAGCTGATCGTAAAAGTGCATGTAGGGGAGAAGGGGGCTAGTGTAGACACTGGGTTAGTGAATAATTCTGTAATATTTTGGTTCAATTTTATCAGTAAAATTGTTCAGTTTTGCAACATTGATGTGCATTTCCCTTAAAGTTACATGAAAATGCATTTCATAGTTCATTAGGACAGTTGTCCCGACCGGTCCGCTGGACGGGTATATTGAATTATTCCCAAGTTACATTAAATTATTTCCCCATGATTTAGCGTTCTATTTAAAATGTTAAATCCGTTTTGTTAATATTTGGTGCAACTGCATTTTATTTTAAAAGCATGTTTAAATACAATTAATTAAAAAATATTAAATCCAAACTTAAGCAATCAGCGCTCCCCTCACAGCGGACCGCAGTACAATTACCAAACGTTGACCGTTACATTGAATGCATTACGATTACCCTTGAGGTTACAGAACCGGAGATTGTCATAAAAAAATTCGTATTGTTCCAATCTCGTGTATTTATAAAAAATCCGGCATGATAAAACATATTCTTGTTCTTTTAGAATTTATATATGTGAGATCCTGCTACTTTGAAACACGCCAGTTTATAAGCCCAAAAACTGCAGTCTTTTCCCGAAGAAATCGAAAATCAATTCGAAAATCTCTTATTAGAGGTCACTTTATAAAAATTTGCAAAAAAAAAAAAACAGAAGTTAAATTTGTATTCAACTAATGGTATTAAAGCGTATCGTCAATATTTTATTAAGCAATATTTTGTTAAGCAATATTTTATTATATTAAAGCTTATCGTCCTCTCATGCATGTAAACCTCATATGAGGTGACATAAATTTCTGCTTCAAATTTTTATGCAGATTCGTTTTTGTGCTGTTTTTTGCATGTCATCCTCCTCTGGAGACTCCGAACAGTTCTTCGAAACCACAAAAAGCTCCATAGGGAATTCAAGATAGTCAAAAGATTAAGATCTCTTTAGAAGTCCATGGAGTATTCAAGAAAGATGAGAAAATCTCGGTTTCGAATCAAATTCTGTTTATTTATTTTGAAGCGTATATTACATTTCTGGGAAGTTTGGTAGTATTTTATAGCTTCTTATTCCTTATAAATTAAGTTTGAATATTCAGTTTTCCATGTTTATTTTTATATTGAATAAATATGACAAAAAAGCATAAAACGTCTTCATACAAGGACTCAAATTTTTGACTATACAGGACAAAAATTTCAAAAAATAAATTAGTACACTACAATCCTGAGATAAGAAATTGGTTTGTAGCATAAAAATTGTCTTTATATAACACAAATTAATAAATGCATGCATGAGAGGGTTAGAAGGGAAGCCATTATTGTGTCAAAATAATATTTTCCTTTGCGATATTCCACCACAATATTAACCTCTCATTGAATTGGAATATTAAAAAAATATATATTTTTCACTTTACAAAAAGCTATGAGGAAAAAAAATTATTCGCATGATCCACAAAGACCTTACTTAAATATTAATTTCAGTAAGGGTCATTCCATGTCAACTGGACCAGTGGTCCCCACTCGACCATCTCCAATTTTGATAAAATTTTGCACAAAGATTCTGGTTGGTATAAAACTAAGTTAGCCAAATTTTTAGACCTTGAAACTAAAAACTCATGTAGCAGGGGGCGCCTAACTGAAGGAACCAAGATGGCTGCCATTGACGAACGAACCAAGTAGCCATGTTTGGATGTAACTGGAAAGCCACATAATAAAAGTACAACCCCGAAATTTATTTTCCTCAGACAACTTTTTGTGCTTAATCTAATAGCAACGTTTTGAAAGATCACAAAGAAAGTTATTTACTATTGTGTTCAGTCAAAGTTGGCTGAAAATTCAATTTGAGAAAATTTTTTTAAACTTTATACTGCTCGAAATCGTCAGTAACTAAACTTACACACTTGTAATTTTGTATATATCTAAGTCAACTACTTGTCAACGTATTCTAAAAATTTCAAAAATTTCATTAAGATAGGTTTTGATTTATAGTTACCTAAACATGCAGCGGTTTTCAAAAATGGCCAATTTTGATCATTTTTGAACCATCATATCTGAGGGGGAACTTAATGAATTTCCATCGTTTTACTTTCATTAGATAGAGGAAAGCTTTCTCTACCAAATTTGAAATTTTTAGGAGGGTGTTTTTTCGTAAGCCGGAGAAAAAGTGGTTCAAATTTGAGTTAAAAACCATGCTGATATGTGTGCATTTTTAGCATCAATTTTGCTTTTTTGAAGTTTTATTTGACATTTAAAAGGAAAGAAACTTGAATTGGGTCCTGCAGGGCTCGCGCATACTCGCATTTGACACATAATCAATAATATTTGAAAAACTTTACTCTCATTTTCGGAAGATGAGAGTCAAACTTTGGTAAAATTTCGACCAAAAGACATTCTAATACTGAAAAATTGACTTGTATTTTTGCTCAATATGCTTTGTATTGTGAATTATAAATAAAAGAAGTAGAAATATTGTAAAATAAAAGCAGATGCAAAAAGATTGCAGCGCGATTGCAGCAAAACGTTCTTACTCTTCCTAACAGGCGGCATCAAAGAAACGTAAAAAATAAGCTAAAAGTAAGAAAAAAAAATCATCATATAAAGTCCCAATGTGAATAATTTTTAGCATTAAGATAAATAAATAAATAAATTTAAAAAAAAAATGAACATTTTCGAATCGTCTAAATTCGTTAAATATGCATGTTTGCATCACGCCGTAGTTTTTTTTAATTTATGCTCTACTAATTCTTCTTCGTAATTAAAACGTTCAACAATAAAACTCTTCTTTAGCGGATACCAGCGTGACAAGAATATTTGTGCGCGATAGAATTATGTCCGCAAATGAGGGGTTTTTTAGACTTAATGATTTGCTGGCGGGAAATTAAAAATTGTTAACCTAAGAGGTGTGTGCAGATATTAATGTTTTTAAAGTAAATATTGAAAGAACTGAACACAAGTCACAATATTCAAATACCCGTTTTTTCGAAATTTCAGAAAGTGGTGTGCATCACGCCGTAGTTTATTTATTTATGCACGAAAAATTCTTTTTCGTAATCAAAACTGTGTACAATAAAACTCTACAATAGCGGACAACAACGTGACAAAAATACTTGTCCGCAATAGAAAGGTGTCAGCAAAAGAGGATTTTTTTAGACTAAATAATTGGCTGGCAGGGGAATTTAAAATTGTTCTTCTAAGAGGGGTGTAATTTTTTAGATGAAGTATCATATTGATATTTATGGTTTTGGAGTAAATGTTGAAAGAATTGAATACAAGTCACTGAAATCAAATATTCAATTTTTCGAAATTTCAGAAAGTCGTAAGCATTATGACATGCATCATGTACTTCGCCAATGCAAAGTGATTGTAAGAATAAAATATTTACAATAGTTATAATTGAAATCAAATGCATTTTTAAAAATACTCTCATGAATTTAATGCAAGGCCATAGCCAGATTTTTTTTTTTTTTTTGGGGGGAGAGGGAGCCTTTGAAACAGTTATGTTGAGGAAAGTTTCAGGGAGGAATATATGCTACACTGCGAACATTTTCGGAGGGGGGTTCCTTGGGCATCCCTGGTTACAGCCTTGATTTAATGAAAGAATATTCAAATAAAAATTTAAAAGATACAATGATACACTACTGCTTGGTTCATAATGATACATTTTTATATGATATATATATCGTTTGTGAATGGTACATTTCTAATGTCAGAATGAGATATATTACAATGATAAAATTAGTTATAATTTCCTAACGTTAAATATATATATTTTTTCATTTTCCGAGAGAAATTTTATTGGATTCCTTACTTTTCAATATTTTAAAATTTTTTCCACGAGTGCTAGAAGTATTACCTTCTCAAACGGGCTAAAAACCACTCGTGTTTTATTCATCGCTATATCGCAGAGAACGGGAATTTTAAAAAAACGGGAAACGAAATGTACACTGCGCGGCGAAAAAGCATGAAGAAAATCATGTGATAGTTTTGACCAATAACGGGCCTGCGTACGTTCCCACACGGCGTCGAGTTGACTAACTTCGCGGTTGGAAAACCCCAGGTTGATTTTCCTCCGTGAATACCGATTTTTAACTTCGCAGCGCTGAGCCCCAACTCCGAGTTAACGGATCTCGTGGTCTCACGCGTGGAGTTAGGTTGACGGTGAATCTGGCGGTTTAGTCCGCTACGCAATATAGTTGAGCGTGCTACGTCGGCCACTCATAATGTGTTAAGAACTAAGTTTCAAGAGAAAGAGAGAGAGATAGCCAGATCTCAAGTACACTTTCTCACAGTTTACTATTTTGGCAGCCATCTGTTTATTTAATGATTTTTTTAAATGACGCAAAATTTTCGACTGAATGCCCACAAATACTCTAATTTGAAATTTGCACATGGATTTGACAGTAAGAGTAATTTTGGTATACAACCTCCTGGACTTAGGTAGCTTTGCGATAATTAGGAGTTTAGTAAACTGCGTTGTATGTACTGCGTTTCGAAAGGAGTCTATTTGAGAAATTTGTGACACATATAAATACTGCTTAAAAGTTTTACTCGAACTTAAAGAGTATACTTTTCAAGTGAAAAAGATAAACAAGTAGTTACATAATTACAAATGCATTTTCATGAAGTTCCCTTTTTTGGGGGATGGGAGGCGGGGAGGGAAAATTTAATACAAAAATTGCTTATTTTACTTACATGTGCAATTTAATAAATGCCAGAAAACATATGGCATAAAGCATACAGCAAAATTTATCTTCGCCTTTCACTTGCACTTCCCTTTCTCAAAACACTTCATTTGTTCTTGTGAAAATGATGCAAACAATTGAATAATAAAAAAACAAAAACAAAAAAAAGAGTTATTTTTCCCCCGAAAATATTTTGATGTGACGCAAATCAAAATACGAAACCCACTTAAGAAATGAAAATTGCACGCAACGAATAAGACAAAAAATAAAAAAAGAAACTCAATTTCCAAGTTTTACTTGGATGCATGAATTAGTGGTCGTTATAAGTATCGATGGTCTGAATCGATTCCATCATTTCAGGATCATCATTTAGTCCTTCCTAAATGCATATCATAATCGTATTGATTAATGTTATCGAAGTTTTTGGAGGAAGTCCGTATCGAAGTTTAGTATTCAGTCTCATGAATTGTTAAGTGCTCGCTTTGGCTTCTAATTTTATGACAAATGTCATGAAAATGCAAGGCCGGTAAGAGATTTTTTGTTGTTTATAAGTACGAGTAATTTGGTCTCAGTTATGCTTAGCACTGCAGTTAACAATTGAACCTTTCACTATGTTTAAACATAGTAATACTAAACTTTAATTAAAAAAATAAATGTTGTAATACAATAAGAATACACACACACATGAAATATAATAAGTTACAGCAAGAACGGGAAAACACCATGTGCCACGTCCTTTTGGCATTTATTGCTTAGTACAATTTTTGGAATTATAGAATTGATAGATAAATTTACAATTATCTGTCACTTATACTTGTACAACACTGCCACTTATACAACACACTCTCAAAAACAGAATCCTCATTTTCGGCGATTCTTCAATCGTCAAGAAAATTTCGTCATATACAACGATTCTTTCCTCGAACGTGTCTGAAGTTGTATCGCAGACATCATCGATGAACAACGTGATGTTTGACTCACTGTAATCCATTTTCCTAATTGAGAAAAATATTAATAAAAATTAGAAAATAGTTATTTAACCCTCTGACTGATTACCCCGCGTTTTCCACGTGCTACGTAAATGTAGCGAAAATTGCTCATTCCGCGATGTCCACGGGCATGTGCTTTTTAAGTGTATTTAACCCTACAATGCGTGATTTTTTTATTTCTCTGAAAAAAACATATTTGATTCCTATAACAGAGTAAGTTAATGGAAAAATACTTCAAAAAATCAAAAACAAAATTTACTATATTTTTTTGAGGAAAAACGGCATGCAGCAACATGCTTTAAGGTATGCGCACACACTCGATTTTTTTTTCTTTAATTTTGATTTAAAAAATCAAATTTTTCCACAGTTGATCAGTGACGTGCCTTTGATGACATTTTTAAGGGAAAAATCATATTAACCTAAATATTATTTACCCAATTAATATTTAATGACCTAATTAGCATAATTTTTGAAACTTGATATCTTAAAATGTAATTTGTTTAGACATACAGTTCTGGTTGGAAATTACAGCTAATATCCCTCTTCATGTTTGGCATGCCGCACAGTCATGGAACATGGGCGCAGACGATTTTCTGAATCTTCAAAATCCACCGACTTGGGCCAGGTTCGAACCTGCTGTCCCGGGCGTCCGGGACCTGCGCCTTACCACTACGCCACCCAGTCGACAATTAGATTTACTAAACCTTTAAAATTGCAAATTTAACGATATTTTATACTCTGCTATGAATTCAGAGGAAAATTGGAACAAACGTTGTTTTGTAGTTTTATATCTGCTTCCTGCATGGTGTTGCCAAATGGCAACAAATGAATTTTGTTAACTGGGTAATTAATTATGGAATCAAATGAGACTAAATTCACCAAAAATATAAACAAACAATCACTCTTTAATTACCAATTTTTTTGCTGAATGTTGTTGCTTTACTTTTACGTTTTTGGCTCCGAACTTAAATTTCCAAACTAACAAACATATTTAGCAAAATTTAACTTATGCCAGCATATAGTGGCAATTTTATGAGCTAGTTACATAAATGTAGGCTTATATTACACTTCTTGCAAAAAAACTTTGGTTTAAAGCTGTTACTGAAGCGGGTATGGGAGTAAAAACGTGTGTTGCCAAATGGCTACACTATGCACTGTAGGGTTAACCTCTTCAGACTCCAGAACTAAGCACAAACAATTTTGACGCAATTTTTTGGTTCTCTGATTTAAAAAATGATAGAAAAACAAAACAACTATTTTTTAAAAATTTTAATTAATAATTAGTTTAAATAATAATTAATGTCTAATATCCATGTTTTCCATGTTTAAAACGAAGTAAACTATCTGTTGATTAATAAAAAAAAAAAACAATTGGGTGTTTTAGCTTTCAAATTGCAAAACAGTACTTAATAAACAGTATTTTAAAATGTACAAAATTGGGTACACTTGGAACTAAGAGGTTAAAATAAAATCCCGCTGTTTCATCCTTAAGCCCTTGAAGCCACGAGTTTTTTCTGAAAAACTGGTAAAAGTTTTTTGACAGAGAATGAATATGTAAGTATAGTATTAATTGTTTTCGACAATGTCAGTTGTAGGGGATGACTAGAGAGCGCGGGGTGGCGTAAAAGGTACATGAAGGAATTATTGTGCAAACGAATCTCAAATGGGCATTAGAAATAAAATGACGCGAGATATAAGGGTCCGACACGGGCAATTGCGTTTAGTGGTTAAAGCGTCAGTGATGCAATTTCTGAGGTATTTGTACATTAATTAAGGTTTTATTCCAGAGATAGCTTTAGTTGCATAAATTAGACCAATATTTAGCGAGTTGAATTCGCTAAAAAAAGGGAGCAGTCAGAGGGTTAAGAAATTATTAGTCACAAACGTTGTTTTAATACAGTAGAACCCCGATTATCCGAAAAGTACGGGACCGTAACGTTTTCGGTTAATCGAGGTGACATAGACATTTTCGGATAAGCGAGAATTATAGGCGAAGGCCATGTTTATAACCTACATGCTCCCCCCGGCGCATATAACTTCTTTCAACTGCTGAATACAATGGATTGCCAAGCAACATAGGTGTTGTAATACATTCTATACGAAATATTAACATTTTACTTTTGTGTCATTTATTATATTGTACATTTCATCATGTACTGAAAATATTTCTGATAGTTAAGGAAAAGACGGACCATTTGCCCTTTATGGAAAAAGAATTAAAAAAAAAACGACCCATTTCCTTTTCGGTTATGCCGATTTTCGGATAAACGGGATTCGGTTAACCGGGCTTCTACTGTAATTAAAAACGCACTTAATCGAGTGAAAAATAAAATCTTCTCTCCAATTCTTCCTTATTTTTACCGTTCAATAGAAATTAAGTCTCTTAATCCTCATCTTTCCTTATTGGAATTTGACTATTTCCCCACTATAAATATTTAACTATAACTTAACTATTAACTTAAAGTTAACTATAGGTGTCACGGAATAACGTGTGACAATAAGATTCTTTCTCAGTGACTCAAAGTTAACCTCAAAACTAAACATTTATTTTACATAAAAAAACAAGCAAGTAACACTATATACATAAACTGTTTACACGATACTTCTTTCAAATTTAAGAGCTTTTAACAACGGCGGCGATCTCGATTCTCGTTAAACTATCCACGTTCTGTCTTTTCAAAAAGTCGGTCGTTCAAGTCGAGCAGTACTTTGCTGACGTTTAAGAGGGGAAATACGTGTAAAGGTCTAAAAAAGGTTTTAAAAAATTTCTTCATAAATCGATTCTGCAACTATTTAATAATATACCCTGAAAATTTCAAAGCAAAATTCCAAGTCTTTTAAAAATTAAAAAATTTGAGCGAGCGCCCCTTTTGGAGCAGTTGAGCAGGTATTCCCTCATGAATGACCTGAAGGGTATTTTAGAGAACGTTAGCAGATGTCCTTTTATTTCTTTTAGCAATTGAGACCTCGGATAGAAATGTCAATAAGTATTAGTATCTATAACTATAAAAAAAATTGATTCATTACTGCCTTAAATTTACCTTCAATACCACTCTTTTTTTCAAACGCGTTTTTCTCGAAACTACTTTTTCGAATTTGCGTACACTCTTGCTTACAGAGTTTTTTATCAATCCTTATCAAATTTAGCACTCATATTCTATATATATACACGCTTTAGTTGAACGAGAATCATAAACATATCTTTATTTTTACTCTTTTTATTGTAAAAAAAAAACAAAAAACGGTTAAAAATCGTACTTAATTTTCCCATTCTAAAAAAAATTAGAAATTTTCATTTTTTTTTTTTTTTTGTGATGATTTTAGTTCAACTAGAAGAGACACTTATATAAAAAAGTAGATTTATTAAAAATTGATTTCAGATAAAAATTGTGACCTCCAGGATGTACGCAAACTGCCGACCCGGGTGGCGACTTACAGTGTGCAGCAGCCGATATCTCCGGGAGTTTTCAAGAAAAATGTTTGAAATCTTCAGTAAATGTTCTTCAATATATCTGTAAAATAACCCCAAAATCTAAATAAAATATATTTATTCTTTATATGTTAAAAAAATCATGAAAAATTTCTCTTTATACGCCGTTTTACACGTATTTCCCCCCTTAAAAGAAATGGTTTGATCAACAAAAGAATTTCCCCTCTGCTCATCAGCCTTTTGATCGATTGCTATATTTAGTTACCCTCTCGGACATTTCGATTATAGAAACGAACAGTGTCATACTTTTGGACTTTTCCGAGACGGGGCAAAACTTAAAAATGCCGCCCACTCCAACCAATTATTGTTGACATTTCATATAACTTTTATGCACTGGGCACTTTTTTTTTTTTTTGAGAATTTTCCCCTTTGGGGCAACTAATGAACTTCAACGTTCAGTAATGCTCCCACAAGTGGCCCTTTTAGCTCAATATTGGGAGGGGGGGGGGCTGAGCCATATGAAGGGTGCCTCTTAACTGGAGATATGAAATTCTGACAGTTGAAGGGGGTCGGAAGTTTCTGCCCCGGGAAAATTTTGAAAACTATATGCAAACTGGTGCATTTTGATGCCTTAGGAGACCCTTTGGGACTTAAAATATTTTAGGGGAAAAAAAAGGCAAACAAAAACTTTTTGAAATTTAAACGCTTTTACTCATAAAAATACTAATAAAAATTCAGAAAAAAATTGGCATTTTTTTAAGTCCAGAGGGCAAGACCCTCTCCTCCCCCTCTTTTTTACTAACGCCCACATCGAAGAGCCAAGTTTTTACCCTCTCAAACGACATTTACAAGCTCACACCTCTTCCCAAAAGGATGCTTTGAAAGTTATTTCTAAAAGAAAGAGCATTGGGTATTGTCTTCGCATAGCATGATTAATACGTATTTCACTACCACAAAGGGGAAAAAACCTTGAATTTTTAAAAATAAATTTTCAAATTTTGACATTTCGAAATTTGCCGCCCCCTAATCTCAAATTTAGACTTTCCCAACAGTTTATACAAAAAAATAATTCTATTAATCGGTTTTAATCGTTAGAAAAATAGCTGATCAATGATTAAATTGGAGCGCCGAACTAGGATTTTATTTGTCTAACAAAAGTTAAATTTTCTTAATTAAATATTTTTTTCTTTACTTTTTTTCTTTCTTTCTCCTTTTTTTTTGTGCATCACAGGTGAATTTGCTGGCCCCCAGAAATGCCGCCCGGGGTGTGGGCCCCGGCTTGCCCTACCCTAAATCCGGCACTGGTGTCATATCTGCAAAAAATCGTTTTTTTTATTTTTATATCAAAACTTTCAGGATTTTGCGCTCTTTATATTGGGAATTTTTCCGTAAGTAAATGTGCAAAAATTAAGGCTAAAAGGCAACTGTATTCTTTTGGTGGAATACTGTAACAACTACTTTTTACAATTATTTCTTTTTTTGTTTTTTGTTTTGAAATAATTAACATCCATCATGTGAGAGAAAACTAGAACAATAACTATTTTCTGAAGAAAATCGATTGTAATAATCATTGAAACAAATAAGGTAATTAAATAGAACAAATTGTAAGCAGTTCAAACTCCTCTCTTGAAAAATGTCCATTTTGCAGATATGACACTGTTCAGTGTTCATTTCTATAAGCGATATGTATTCCATGGAAATGTGAACTTCAAAGGTAAAAAAAAAGAAGGTTTTGTTAACTAACTCTAATATTTTTTAACATTATTTATATTGAACTTTTAAAGAAGTCTATTTTTTCAAGTTTTTTGCAAGATGCAGTGAAAATGATTTGCTTAATATATAAGCTTATGTGCATATACAAATGCATATTGATTTAAATCGTGGAATACTTTAAAACTGAAATCCTAAGGTATTCGAAGAACTCTTAAGTTTTCGAAATTATCGAAGCCATGACTACTTAATTATTCTTATTATATATAACAATTTCTATGTAAGGTTAGTCACAAAACATCACTATTTTCTTCGTCAAAATATACTCTTATTTAAATATTATTGTTACTTGTATTTTTGACACTACGCGTTTCGCTGATACGTTCCAAGTCTTTCATTTGAATAATCTCTTGTGTAAATGTAGTTGCGACATTAATTCCTATAAAATAGATGTAAAATTATTAAACAATATTAAAATTATTGTAATGCTGGTAGTTGATAAAGTTGCAAATAGCATTGAAAACGGGAAGGACCCATCAAGCAGGTCAGAGCAGGTTGCTAGCAGGAAATATTAAATAAATAATTAAATAATAAAAAATTAATTTTACTTTTCAAGTTACCATCAATTAATTAATTGATTCTATTCATAACAAACTTTCTAAAAAAACTTCTGGTCCCAATCATGTGGTTTCTAGAAAGAATTTGGTTGTGTTACCATTCTTTCATTCTCTAAGTTTTCGTATTGCTAAAATCCTAAAAAGGTTTCAATTTCAAGTTGTTTTTGCTCCTAGCAACAAACTTTCCTTCTCTTCTCTTAAAGATCCTGTCGATCAACTTAATACTTGGGGTATTTACCAAATTAGTTGCCGTTGCGGCCTTTCTTACATTGGACAGACAAAACGTGCTCTGAAAATTCGGTTAACTGAGCATAAAGGTTATGTACGAAAGCAAGAGCTAAATAAGTCTAGCATTGCTCAACATAGTTGGAATTCCAACCACTCTTTTGATTTCAATTCTGGGAAAATTATTCAAAAATGTTTTTCCCCTTTAGAACTTGACTTTTGGGAAGCTTATCATATTAACAGGAATAGTTCTAATTTGGTTAATGATTCTTCCTCAACTCCTTATTTTTCACAGGTCTGGCATAAGTTCCTTTAATTTGTTGTTCTTTCTTGGTTTTCTTGTTAGTTTTCCTTTTTTGTGTCAATTTTTTTTCCCTCTTTCTCTCTCCTTCCCCCCCCTCCCCCTCTTTTGCATGTGTACTTTGTTTTGATTTTTGTTTTTGGTATTTTCTGTACTTATTTTATTTCCATTTTATTCCTTGTATTTTATTTTATTTTATTTATTTTTTTTTTTTTTGCAATTTTCATGTATTTTCACATTTTTATGCATGCTGTTGTCCTTTTTTGCTTTGTTTTTATTGATATTCCTTTTTACTTCCTGTACTTCCAACTGCATTCGTTTGTTGCTCTCTTATTGGTGCCTTTCCTACTACTTCTACTTCCACTTCACACTGCCTTTATTCTCGTTGGTTTACAGTTAATTCTTAGGCTATATAAGCTTTGTCTTTGTTGTTCTGTCTGCTTCATTTGGGTGTTTTGCATCTAGAGGCTCCCTGTCGCATTGAAAAAGGGATTCCAAGCAATCCCGAAACATATGTCTGCGTTTTAATGCTCATTTGTGCTTTAATTTAACGTGAAATTTTATTTCTAGTCTCTAATTGCTTGCATAGTCTTAAAATAAAATAAATATAAGTTGTCCGAAAAATTTCGGGTAAAATATATATATTATATATTAAGGCGCCTTTTTTACTTGTTGTTTTAAAACAACACCGCGCATGCGGGGGCAATTTCTATGCTCCTGCATTATTCGCAGTATAAACAAAAATAGGTGTCACAGGTTGTTCTATTTCACTTTATTTAGTATCTTTTAGAAGATTATTGTTAAATATTTCACAAATTAGCTTAAAGTGGTCGATTAAATTTTTATTTAGGAATTTTGTTTAAAATCAGTTCATGCTCAACTAAAGAAAACGAACATTATCGCATAGACCCCCTACAGATATTAGGTTTCTTGTTTAAAATCTTTTAGTGAAATTATTATTAAACTTTATTGGTAATCAAGTAAAAATTTGCACATGTAACTAATAATTATTAGTTACATCTGCAAATTTTTACTTTAATAAATTTTATAAATTTACGAACAATAATAAAATTAATTATTTTAATAATTTTTCATATTTTAGTGCTATTTTATGATTGTAATGCATGCTTATTTATTATTGATTTGGCTTCATTTGTTAAAATGATAAAATAAAAAAAATATTATTGTTACTCCTAAATGTGCAGCGTTGTTTTTAAACAACAAGTCAATTTTTCTCGAATTCTACTTTTCCGAATTAAATAAGAATTTTTTAAGTATTTTTCCCACTTATAACTAGCACAAACAAACACAAAAAAAATATTTTACAAAGAAAAAAAAATGCGCAGTGTAGGGTTAAATAAGCCCGTTCTTAAATTACAGAGAGTAACAAAATGTTCTCTAATTTCTGTTTTACATCGATTGTTCAGCAATGTTTTATGCTCAATTATTGGATTTTATTCTGAGAAATAAACGAAACACGTTTCTTAGGCTTAAAAAACTCTACAAGTGCAATACATTTTGCATGAACTTGAACTATGAATCATTAATTCCCTGTCAACGTTAATGAAAGCAATGAATTAGAAAATAAAACTTAATTTAAAAAAATAATACAGACGTAACTTTCGAACGGCCATTGTCTCACTTCCGTAATATTAGCACTCCGTCGGGCGCGCTCCAAATCTTGCACTATCGGGCGCGCTGTATCTCACAGATACACTTCGTAATAGCAATGCGTAAATTTAATTATAAAAGTTTTTTAAAATGTATTTTTGTTTTGGACAGCAGGCTCCACCTCCCCTACACTTGGACCCTTGCCTCTATTTTATTTCCTTTATTTCAATGCAAAATACAATTAAAATATTAAATTACACACAAATACTTACAAGCAAAAACTAAAATGTAAAGTAATAAAATATATGCGTACAATTGTCTTTATATATAATTATATTAAGTGAAAACATTCTTAATTAAAATATTAACTATTCAAATAATTTTAGCAAATGAAAGAATTACTCCGACTCGGATACATTTGGTTCATCAATTGCACATTTTTTACAAAACATCACCGCATGTTTTAAGCAAAAACGCTTGCTGCCTTTTAGGCACTTATATTGCGTTGACCTAGTCTCCTTTTCTTGTATGACCTTCCATAACCACAATGACATTCCATGAAATCTTTATTCTTATCACTTTCATCGAAACGTTTTGCATCTAAATCTTCATTTTCATCGAAAAATAAAATTTTATGAACTGTTTCAAGATTTTTCTGATCATTTCAATTCAGAAAGAATTTTTCACTAATTTTCCAAAGCAAAATAAATGCAAAAAGTAATAAAATCGGTATAACAAAAAGGAAACGTCATCGGTCGCGCTGTATCCCACAGATACAAACCACAAAAGAACCCCTAAAACCGGGGGAAAAAATCCCCCGACACCTACTCCCACAACATTCTAAAGAGACCTCGTGAACGGAAGGGCAGATATTGCTCTGGTCAAGGTCGTGACATACTTCCTTCGATTAAAAAAAAGGGAATTTCAAAGCTTTGTATCTGTGAGATACAGCACGACCGACGGAGTGTTAATGAGAAATAGTGTGTCAACCAAAGGGCATCGACCATATAGTTATACTTGAGTTTTGAGATAAGCCGTTCAATATTCCAAAATATTTTTTTAAAACTTGATACTGAAAATTCTTCACTGAGATGATTTAAGCTAAGGTTGATTCATTGTGTCAGTCTCCCAATTAACCACTTAATATGAGCGGGTACCATGAGACCATTTTTTTCTCTATGGTATTTTTATTTACAATTTTTGTATCGTGTCATCTTATATCACTTCATAAGAAATTTTATGTTAAAAAAATTGGATTGCTTAAATATATTGAAAATTTTAATCTTAAAAACGAAATTTAGCAATTTTTAAAAATGCATCTTCTTTTAAAAAAATTATCGTAAAGTCTCAACATTTTTTTCATTAATTTATTATTCATGAAGCAAACCTTTTATGCTTTGAATTTTTTTATAAGTCAAACACTTTTTGAAATAGAAAAAAAAAAAAAAACGCATATAAAAAAAGATGAGAAATGAGTTGCATTTTATTGTGATTTTTAATGACATAGCAAAACATGGACCTGGAAATATACATGTATATATATATAGTAGGGTGGGCAGAAAGAAACCTTTTTTTTTTATGTCGAAGTTGTAATAGCGCGGAAAACTTTTAGAATTATATAGAAAAGAAAAATAAAAAAAAAATTATCAAAATCGGTTGATATCTTCCGGTTGCGCATAGACCCTAAAGTTTGACAAAATATGAAAAAAATCTCATTTTCACTATATTTTTTAAAATTTTTGAATTAGATGTTTTTGTGATGTAATAGTTTGTAACGTCTTCAAATAGAGCTTAAAAACAATGTGTTTTAATTTGGTTTAGATAAGTTGATATCTTCCGGTCGCGCACAAGCCCCAAAATTAGCCAAAACATTGAAAATTTCACATTTTTACGAGTTTTTTTTCCTATCTTTAATATACTTAATTTTAACTTACTAGTTACAACATTTTTAGTTTTGAAACTAAAAAAATTGTATTTCATTATGGTGTGAATAAATTAAGAACTTCCGGTCGCACAATGACCCCAATGCTATACGAGAACAGTACCCAAAAAAGTGTCTCTCAAATTCCTGCGCCCTCTCCCCCAGTTACGGGACCTGCAAGTCGCTAGTTACACGACTGAGATGCAGAACCAATCATTACATAAAGCATCACAGTAATGTCAAAAATATCTGTTAAATTTCAAACAAGAATTATTTATTAATTAATATTGTTAGAAATGAAGGCTGCTCAACATCACAGTACAAAGAAAATCAAATTTGGTCAAAAAAGCAATTCAGTAGAACAAAAAATTTGTTTTTAAATGAAAAACTTGAGTAATTTGAATAACATTTAACAAAAATATGACATTCAGATTTAGTTTTCAACCTTGAGCTACAAATTTTTAATTGATACCTGCCACCAGGAGTTTATAGCGTTGATGAGATCAACCATTAAATCCAGTTTTTTATTTTGCTTTTAGTTTCTAATTCAAGATTTTTTTAAAAATTATTTTAACTAATATACTACATATTTACCCCTGTCTCAACTTTTGCATAGGAATATTGAAATTTGTAGGAAATTGTTTTCAGGTGTTCTCTTAGCTCTTAAGCGGTCATTGTTCTTGGGGCTATATAGCTTTCTTTTTGTATGCGGGATGGGAAGAGTATGCAATCGCTTTTAGGAGGGTATCCTGTTGATACCAAAATCAATTATAAAAATTATTTATCTATTTCAACATTCAACAATTAAATGTTTAAAATAATAAAGGAACATTGTGCACAATGAAACTGTAAAAAGTAATCGAACGTAATTAATGCATTTTAATGCTCATTTGTGCTTTAATTGCGTGCAATTACTTTTTAAAGTTCAATTAAATGCTTATTATGAATTTAAATTTTGTATGGTAAATATCAATGTTAAACTTCAAGTGAAAAGGTTATTGGAAATACAGGGCATTTAATGTTACAAAAGCAGTCAAAGAAATCTCAAATTTTGCAAAAAAAATAAGAGCAACAAGAATTTGTTTTCAAAGTTAGAAATTTGAGTACATTTAAAGAACAGTACAAACATCTGGCAACATTTTTTATACCTCATTATCAGTTCGTGTGAAAAAATGCTACGGCTATTGCATTTAAATAATAATTATTTATCAAGTACCAAAAATGCGTAAAAATGTAAAATGTTCAATATTTTGGCGCATTTTGGGGCTTATGCGCGACCGGAAGATATCAACTAGTCTAAACCAAACTGAAACACACCGTTTTAAAGCTCTATTAAAAGACGTTACAAACTATTACATTACGAAAACATATAATTAAAAAAAATTTTTAAAAATCGCAAAAATGAGGTTTTTTCATATTTTGTAAAATTTTAGGGCCTATGCGCGACCGGAAGGTGTCAACCGATATTGATACTTTTTATATTTTTCTTTTCTATATAATTCGTAAGTTTTCCGCCCTATTACAACTTCGAAATAAAAAAAAAGGTTTTTTCGACCCACCCTAATATATAGGGTCTTTAAAAAATTTTGCATGAAAGAACACAAAGTACAGGTCAGGCGCCAGGAGCAGCACTATATTACATGCTTTTAAAGATGTTTAGTTGTTGCAAAATGATTACGAAGCTTAATCTACGGCATGCAAACAAGCAACTATAGGCCATAACAGTCGTAACCGTAAACCAAGGGCATTAGGCCATAACAATAGAAAAGCAGAATATAATGCAATAAGTGAGAAATAGACAAATATAAAAGAAATATAAACGAGCAGCTTTCTCTTCTCATCAGGCCCAAAAAACATAGGCATACAGGTTCCCATAAAGAAATACCCGATGAATTAACTTGTATTTATTATGGGTCAAAATGGTATTTTCAAAACGATAAACGTTTCCCATTTATTATTTAAAAGAGAGCCAGGAGAATATATTTTCGTGGACGATCGACATGAAATGAAAGAACACGAATCTTTAAGACAGTTCATTAATTATTCATCCTAATCTGAAGATTTTGGTAATAAGAAATTCTCTGTCTATTTAAGAAAACTTTAAGGAAACATGAAACAGGAAATCATGAATATTTTGATTCATAATATTTTGCAAATGATTCTGCGAATCTAATGCCAGACTGTTTTTCATTTTTAAGAATAAATTAAAGTAAAACCACCTGCATGCTCAGTGCCTCACTGATTATAAAAAGGCTCATCCAAGTGGTTCTCCGTGACTGCGTTCTTCTTCTTCTTCAAGAAAACTTGCCCACTATTTTTCTCTACTAACAAAATCAATATTTTAGCCCAAGAAGCTACGATACTTTTTAAGAGAAGAGTAAAAGCGGTAAGCAAATTTATTTTATGGTGTCCAAAAGAGCTGCTTGAATGGTTTCATATTTAAAAATGTATTTAGTTTATATATTTTTTTGAAACGTTCGATTGAACTTGGCTTAATGTATATAAATACATGCCCACTAAGTCAATATTAAACGGTAAATTAGTTCCGAAAACATGAAATCGAGTATTAGTAATAGTTGTAAAAAAAATATTTTCACGTTAAGAGCGCACAAATTAGCATTAAAATGCATTTTAATGCTAATTTGTGCTCTCTTAACATGAAATTATTTTTTATTACAGTTTATTTAGCACAAAGTTAATTTTTTATTTTATTAGTAATAGTTGTTTCAGTCAGAGCATAAAATTATAAAAATCTCTTTCAAAATAAGTAAAGGTATCTTAAAAAATATTGTTATCAAATGAAAGTACAACGTTTTAATTCATATTGAAGAAATAATTGCAAAAATAAAAATAAAAAAAAGTTTCTAACAACAATACTTTTTCCTGCCTTCACCTGGATTTGCGAAGAATATTGTATCAAAATATGCTTTGAACTCATAGCAAGTCTTGAATCTACATTAAGAGCAATAGTATAGTCATAACCGAATTTAAAAATTTTTTGAAACAACTCTTACATTAATACATTAAATTACATACACAGTGTGTCAAAAAATTTTTATACTAGGTTTAACAAATAAAATAAAAACTAGTATCATATATATTATTTTTCAAGGCCTTTTTTTTTTGTCGGTACGCCATAACTTCCATAATACTACATCAAATTTAATGAATGGGGCATCATTTTAATGCTTTCCTTAACCGCTACACCGGAAAAATATACACGCAGTCTAAAAATGTACCGCTTTTCATAAATTTGAAGTTTAACATCATTTAAGAAGGAGGTCCTTTAATGGTTATTGGTTAGAGGCCGAGTGGTTAGGAGTGCAAGGCTGGTACACCCAACATCCATGGTTCGAGTCCCGGATTTCGTTTACGTTTTCTCCAATTAATTGTTCTGCTGGATCGTTGATTTTTGATAAACTGAATTTAAACAGCCTCTTTTATATTTTATTTGGTGTTTTTATTTTCATGCAGTAAATTAGTAAAAAAATAGTAGAAAATATACTATTAAAATTATTTATTAAATTAAATATTCATTGCATAAAAGGCGGAATACCGCACGGGTCGACTACTTTAACATATGATGCATTGGATATATTTTTAAAAGTATTTTTATTCAAAATGCGCTCCTTCTGCTTCGATACATTGACAGTATACAGTTACAGTGGTTCAACAACGATTCGAACGCCTGTTCCGGCTCACACTGCGGGACTGCCTCCAGAGCCCGCGTCCAAGCTGTTTGTATACTGTCAATGTCATCATAGTAGAAAAAAAAAAAGCAAACAAATGAACTGAGGTTTTGGCAGTCGATCAGCTGATAGTTAGGGAATCTCACGAAAGCTCGATAACACAGATAGCGCCACAGCAAACTTAGTTCCAGCTGTAGGGGAGAGTGTTGTACCTTGGGACAATGGCAATTTCTAAAAACCTATTGGCAACATTAAAATTTTTTTATTTCTAATTGTGACCTTAACCAGCAGATATCATCACAGTAAAAGGCAGCATTAGAAGCACTGAATTGATGATGTGAGAGAAAGAAAATTTCATCACTCAAAAGTAAATATCTTTCTCATTCTAATTTCATTTACTGAAATAGCATTTGTAAAACTATTTTACTGAATTTTAATTGGATATTGAAGAGAAGATTTTTAAATGTTTTGGTTATGAGAAAGTGATGATACTGCATTTTGATTGACCACCATTTTTATTTTATTTAAACCATGTGTTGATTGTACCTTGGGACATGTCTCAAGGTACAACATACACATGGTTCTTAATAATTTGGATATATTTTAGCATAAAGAGAGATAGTCTAATCAAATTCAGTCTTTCAAATACAAGAATTGTTAGAATATGATGCTATATTTTAGTTCAATAGTGTTACGAATTTTTCAATGTTGTAGTATCCATCAACACTTTCAGACTACATCATTTTACTGTGAAACCAAGCTGGAAGGTTGCGATAATGAAAATCTTGACTTGGCCACATTTGGCGCATGATGTTTTGTATAAATTGGGTTATGTATATGACTGTTGCATGAATCACGAAGTATGTCTCAAGGTACAACAGGGTGTTGTACCTTGGGACAGTTTTCAGTAACTACTTAAAGTGGCTGGCATTTTTTTATTTTTAAACTGTTTGAATCTGAAAAAATATATTATAGAGGAGAATGTTGGTGTATTTAAATAGTGTCTTCAGACTTTAAATCTAATTTTAATTTTTGAAGTTAAAAATTAAAATGTGAAAAGTGTCCCAAAATTCAACACTCTCCCCTAGTCTTAAAATTTCTTTGACACACTGTGTGCACACAGCTTCGATGCGAGCGTAGGAGGAAGTCCCACAATGTGAGTTGGAACAGGCATTCGAATAGTTGTTGAAACACTGTAGCAGTATTGAAGCCGAAGGAGCTTATTTCGAAGAAAAATACTTAAAAAAATATAATAACTAGTTTTTATTTTAATTTATTTTATAAACCTAGTCTTAAAAATTCTTTGATACACTGTATGCACACAGCTTCGATGCGAGCGTAGGAGGAAGTCCCACAATGTGAGTTGGAACAGGCATTCGAATAGTTGTTGAAACGCTGTAGCAGTATTGAAGCCGAAGGAGCTTATTTCGAAGAAAAATACTTAAAAAAAATATAATAACTAGTTTTTATTTTAATTTATTTTATAAACCTAGTCTTAAAAATTCTTTGATACACTGTGTGCACACAGCTTCGATGCGAGCGTAGGAGGAAGTCCCACAATGTGAGTTGGAACAGGCATTCGAATAGTTGTTGAAACGCTGTAGCAGTATTGAAGCCGAAGGAGCTTATTTCGAAGAAAAATACTTAAAAAAAATAGAATAACTAGTTTTTATTTTAACTTATTTTATAAACCTAGTCTTAAAAATTCTTTGATACACTGTGTAGGCTACACAACTCTTTTTATAGCAAATGTACAACACTACTTTAACGATTGCCTCGGGACTGTTAAATTATGTCGTTAATTTAAGAATATTGTTAAACCGGAGAAGTGCAACATTTATGAAATCGAACCCGGGAGTTTTAAAACTTATCGCTAATTGGAGGAAAAATCGTTAAATCGAAGTTATACACAATGAAAGTAGAATGCTTAAAAATTTAGTTTTTAAAACTTGAAATAGAACTGACTGTTTCCAATTTGAAGATAAGAAAATCGAGTAGTTATTGCAATGCATTTTTCTTTGAACAAAGTGTTTGTCCGCAGTTAAACTAGCTTAATTTATTGTAAATTACTTTTTATGAGTTAAAATAGAAATTTCAACCAAAAAGAACTTAGTCAAATCACAAAAATCTTTTATCTTGTGTTAAACGTCAAAGCTCGTTCCAAACAAATTTGCCCGTTAGGTTAAGATGTAATGTGAATTCAAACTTATTGAACTTACATTTTCCAATATCTTAAGCCTATTTTTTATTTTTATTTTGCTTTTAGATATTTATTGAATTAAATAATTAATTTTATGTTTTGTCCTTCTTTTCCTTTCCTGGAAATTTAGTCTACATTTATTAATTGTATTTCCTCTATTTTTTTGTTTAAGTTGTCTCTATTTTCTCTTTTTTTTTCTTCCATTTTGACAAACAATCATGTACTAAATTTACTTTCTTCGACTAGTGTTGCGACTTTTTTTTATTTTGTTTTATTTTTATTTTTATTTGGTAATATCATACACCCTATAGCATTTTGCTTTACGCAATATTGTATTTTAAAAAAACCTACCACATCTTCAGTTTCTCCATGTGAATTCTAAGTGTCAAATACTTATGTAATTTCTGGCTTTAATTTAAAAAAAAAGTTAGCTATTTTTCCTAGGTTTTCTTAAAAGTATATTAATGTAAAGCGTATTTTTTGCCTAATAATGATCATACATTCTGCAGCTAATATTATACATACACATTTTATATTACACAAACCTTGATTGAACTAAACATGCTTCTAAATGTGAATTCATGATGCCAAATACATGTGTAACTTCTGGTTCTCCAATATAAATTCCTATTTTTTCGCAAGTAGTGTGTTAGGCGTGTTTATGGTACATAATGCGCATATGCATCCGCGAACATCAAGCTGGTAAACATATCACTTAGTTTGCTTTTAATAACGAATGCATGGTGTCGTAAATAGAGTATTTGATATAATATTTGCCTATTTATATATGGAGCGCTCATAATACAAGTGAACCAAATACACAAAAAGTTTCTTTGTGCTACAGAGGTTTAAAGTAAAAGCTTTATAGCAGAATTACCTCTTAATTTTTTTTATTTAAATTATTAATTAAATTTTAAACGTTTGAAGAGAGACTTGGTTCATTATTGCACTGAAATTTTGCATAGACTGTTAAAAAACACTGAAATTTCTGATTGTTTTTTGACTGATTTTAATGGAAGATTCCCCTAGTGCTTCAAAGCATGATTTTTCCTTTCAAAAACGGAAATATCACGTATCCTCACAAAGACGGAACTTTTCCGTTTTTGTGTATTTTTACACCTTAATTTGATCAACAGAAAAACCAACAGAGAAAAAAGAAACGTAAATTCTGTCAAGTTTAGGGAAAATATTATCAGAAAAGGAATGTTTTCGGCAACTCTGCTGCCGGTACTTTTTCCGCTATTTTCAGGAGATTTTTTTACAGAGTTAGTTAGTGCATGGCTATTCCTCAGCTAACTCGAAAATAACAAAAAGTGCCCTTGGTTCACTTGTATTCTGAACCTTCCATATATGCGTATGTATACATATTATTGTTGGGGAAATAATTCAGTTCTCCTCGAAATGGGTGAGAAAACACTCTCAAAAATAGAATCCCCATTTTTGAGGATTCTTCAAAGAAAATTTCGTCATTTACAACGATTCTTTCCTCGGGAGATCACGTGACTTAAAAAGAAAGTTACTACACAAATTTCGGCAAGTCGAAGCATTTTTCCCGAAGCCATTTCGTCAAATAGGACGAAAGTTTCGTGAGATTTGAGCATGAGTTTCTGAGAGCTCAAGCTTACAGATGATGAACTTTCATTTTAATTTGATGTTTTGTTAAATTCTGACAGTAATAACATGAAGTCTCAGAAACACATGGTCAAATCTCACGAAATTTTCATCGTATTTGACGAAATGGCTTCGGGAAAAATGCTCCGAGTAAAGCTTTCGTCGACTTGCCAAAATCTGCGTCGTAACTTTTTTAATCTTGGAGTTTTCCGAGGCGGGGCAAAACTTAAAAATGCCGCCCCGATCCGCTCCATCCAATTATTGTTTAATATATCATATTACTTTTATGCACTTTCCTTTTTTTATTTATTTTTTTTCAGGATTTTTAGCTTTTGAGTCATGTCCCTTTGAGCTCAACATTAGGGGGGGTTGAGCCAAATGAAGGTTCTTCCTTAATTGAAACTCTGACCGGTAAAGGGGGGTCCGGGGGTTTATCCCCAGAGAAAACTCGGAAAAACTGCATACTAACTGGTGCATTTTGAGGCCTTAACAGATGCATTTGGGACTGCAAAAATATTAGGAAAAAAAAGCAAACAAAACCTTTTTTTAATTAAAACGCTTTTAAATATTCATAAAAATGCAGAACAAAATTGACATTTTTTTTTAAATCCAGGAGAAGGACCCCCATCCTTCCTCCTTCTTACTAACGCCCATATCGAAGACATACGTGTCCACCTCCTCAAACGACACTTACAAGCTCCCCTCACCCCTTCCTAAAAGGATGCTTTGAAAATTTGAAAAAAAAAAAACCTACTGTACTGCTTGAACATAGCATGATTTATACGTGTTTCACTATTGCAAGGGGAAAACACTTTGACTTTTAAAAATTTTAATTTTTAAATTGCGTAATTTGCGGCCTCCTAACCTCAACTTTAGAGTTCCCCCCCCCCCCCCCCCCCCGACAGTTTTTCCAAAAAATATAGTTCTATTATTTCGTTTTAATCGTTAGCCGAATAGCTGGCCAGAGCGGAACGCCAAACTAGAATTTTAACCCTACACTGCGCCGTGTTGTTTTTAAATAACACCTCTATTTTTCTGTTACTAAGCTCCTGTTTTGTATAACTTTTTACATGTAGTGCATTTTTTCGTTTTATTTTGTATGTATGATCATATTAGTTAATATAGTTTCCGTTAGATCTTGTAACCTGAGCTCAAGGCTCATCTTTTTTCACAAAGTCGTAAAACATGTTGAATTCGTAAAAAGCAATAACTTTTTTACTACAAATTTGAAACGACAAGTTGATCTTAAAAAATAGTCTTTAATTGCTTACATAGTTTCAAAATAAAATAAATATAAGTTGTCCGAAAAATGTCGGGGAAAAATATATTTGGGCGCCTTTTTTATTTGTTGTTTTAAAACACCAACGCACGGGAGTAATTTTTATGCTCCTGCATTATTCGCAGTATAAACAAGAACAGGTGTCACTGGTTGTTCTATTTCACTTTATTTAGTATCTTTTAGATGATTATTGTTATAAATATAAAACAAATTAGCGTGAAGTGGTCGATTAAACTATTATTTAGGAATTTTGTTTAAAATCAATTCGCGCCCAACCAAAGAAGAAACGGACATTATCGCACAGACCCCCTACAGATGTTAGGTTTCTTGTTTAAAATTTTTTATTTTAATTATTATACTTTATTCGTAATAAAAATAAAATTTGCACATGATGTAACTAATAATTGTTAGTTACATGTGCAAATTTTCACTTATTTTTTTTTTTTAAATTTATAAGTAATAAAAAAATAAAATATTTTAATAATTTTTACTACGTTATTGCTATTTTATGATTAAAATGTATACCTATTTATTATTAATTTTGTTTCATTTAATAAAATGATTATATAAAAAAAATATTATTGTCACCGCTAAATGCGCAGTGTTGTTTTTAAACAACAAGTCAAATTTTCTCGAATTCTATATTTCCGAATTAAATAAGAATTTTCTTTTTATTTTTTCCACTTGTAACTAGCACAAACAAACACACACACAAAAAAAAAATTTACAAAGGAAAAAAAAAAGCGCAGCGTAGGGTTAATTTTCTTCTAAAAGTTAAATTTTCTTGATTAAACTTTTTTTCTTCTATTTCTTTATTATTTGTTTTGTGTTGAATCACAGTTGAATTTGCCGCCCAACCCTAGATCCCGCACAAAATTCTGACTCATCTATCAGTCATCAAAGGCGCCCCCTGGTTTGATCGTTGGCACTAATATACAGGCATTATTATCATTGGTGGGCACTAATTACCTGCTATGCTTAAAATAGGTTTCTTTTAGCATTAATTGTAGTTAGGTGATTTACCACATTTTAAAGTGGACCTAAATTACATCACTGTGGCACAGCTGCAAATTTAGCGTAAATCTTTGCAGCTGTGATGGTTTGTAATTAAAAGTAGGACTATGCATTGAGCATTTCGCGCAAAATTTCTTAGCTACTTTCATTGAGATTCCATAACTGGGCTTGTGCAACGCCAAACTAAGGGTAATTTTGTCTAAACACGTTTTTGGAAGAAAACAAAGTTCAAGAGTTATCAAGTAAAAACGATAATTGAAACTATTTAAATATGGCGCTAAAAATTGCTTTCTTATAAAAATTTATTTACACTTGGGCAGATATATTTTGTCTATCTAACGTCATGAAGCAGTAGCAGGAGAAGAAAAAAGATTTACTCATCCTGTTCATCAACGAATGTCTGATTTTTTCTGTCTAACGTCATCAAGCAGTGACACGAGAAGAAAAAAAAAATACTCCTTCTGTTCATCAACGACTTTCTGTGATTTTCTAGTTAACGAAGAAACAAAAACATCATTAAAAACCGAGCTAAAATTTGAGTATAGAACAATTTAAATCAACTATAAGGCACAATCCAGTATTTGTATGATCTTCAACGTTTTGCCTTATGTTGCTGTTTTTAAATGGTGTAAAAAATTAAACTGATGCACGAGACGCTTCTGCTCTTATATACTCGCAAATCCCATGTGGAGAAAGAACAAAAAAAAAAAAAAAAAAAAAAAAGGTTTAGGAACTTTAGTTTGACGTGCACTGCGTAAAATCAAAACCCAAGTTTAAGGGAAAGATACTATGAAGTTCAATGTGATTTTCTGTTATACCTCTACTTTTACACCGTACTTGAGAAATATACATAATCAATGTATCACAAGCTTCTATGACAATTATAATTCCCTGCTGGAAATATAAGGCTCGAATTCAAGACTTCGTACGGTAAAAATAAAAATAAATACATTATTTAGCATGAGAAGCAATATCACGATCTAATTTTAATGAATAATTTTCTTGCATGTATCGCTGTTTGTTGTTATGTAAAACATTTATTTTTTTAGAAAACACTTAAGAGCTTTTGTTGCAAATGATGCAACGTTTTTTATCGTGTTTATACATGGCCGCACGGGCAACTGACAACCATTCTGCCTCTCACTCGCTCAGTTGACTATTTTAACCCTTTTTAGTTGCTCTTAAAAACGAACTTTTGTTTTTCTTGTAATGTTTTTTTTTTTTCTTTTTCCTTAGGAGGCTGAATACCAACATGGAAAATTTTACGTTTTCATCTGACGATTTCAACAACACACTACCGGAAATGTATAGAAGAAAATTCTCCATGAGAATACTTGGCTCTTCTTTTACCACTTTGATGGGAATCATAAGCATTTTGGGCAATCTCGCCGTCATCCTAGCTTCTTTCTGTGACAAGACTCTTCGAAGTCAAGCAAGCAACCTATTTCTGGTCTACTTATCCGTAACCGATGCAGTAACAGGACTTTTTACTACAATTCCTCTGGCTGTTTCTGTTGCCTGTGATTATTGGCCATTCGGGGACACGCTCTGCAAGATTCATAATGGGTTATATTACACATGCACTTGTTCCTCCTCATTCAACATATTAATGATCAGCATAGATCGAGCAATTGCTGTGATGAAGCCACTGCAATATCCAAACGTCATGAGTACTAAACGTGTGGTTTCTTTATGCATATTTCTATTTTGCCTGGGAGTTTCTGTGATGATGACAGTCATGAGTTTTGATTGGTCGCGTTATAATTACGCAGATGCAACCTGCGTTTATGATCTCGATATCTATGAGGCTCGATTTATGTCATTTCCGGCATTGTTTTTTTGTTTCCACATTCCGGCACTGAGCGTTGTGATTTGCAACTCTTTGATCATTTTTGAAGCTTTAAAGCAAAAGAAAAGAAGGCTTTTCACCAGAACGGGCAAATTTATCGCTCCACAAAACGATTCAAACCATTCGAATCTCAATAAAACAATACTGAGTATGGTTGCCGTTGCAGCAGCATATTACATTACCCAACTTCCTTACGTATCAATGAAGAATAATGAAATTCTGTTTGATAGAGAAGTGTCTGGTCAACTCTATTATTTTTTTGTAATATTATTGCATATGTCTCCAGCAGTGAATCCTTTTATTTACGGCATTCTCAGAAAAGATTATAGAAATGCATATAAGAAGATTCTAAGAATTATAATAAAGAAAATTCTCAGGCAGAGTTAAAATATTTGAGCAATAGCAGACGCACAGCATTAAGGTACAAAAAGTATGAGAAACACGTGTTTATTATTTAGATTTTGAAAATGACTAGACATTTTGCCACGACATTTCTTAATAAGATTCGAACCTTCTTAATGTATCTCACTGTAGTTGCCTCTGGTTCTTGCAGCAAACACCCGTATCATTATTTCGCCTATAGAAATGAACAGTGTCATATCTGCAAAATGCGCATTTTTGAGGAGAGGAGTTTAAACTTTTTACAATTTGTTTTATTTAATTATCGTATTAGTTTTAATGATTATTACAATCGATTTTTTTTCGGAAAATAATTATTGCTTGTTTCTCTCACATGATGGATGTTAAAAGATGTCAAAAAGTTAGAAATAACTGTAAAAAATGCAGTTATGACAGTATTACACCAAAAAAATATAGTTTGGAAGTTATTGAAAAGTAGTACAGTGACTAAGTATTGTTTGTTCCTGTAGCTAAATGGGGGTAACTGTTCAATTGATTAAAAGCTACTTTCTCCAATTAATATTTTTATTATTTTTTTATCTAGACTTTTCCACTCGGAACATGTTTATATTATTTCATTAATATAAGCCTTAATTAGGTCTTCATATTACCTATAAGTTATCTGAAAAAAAGCAAGCTAAAGAGTATTTAAAAGGAAAAGTAAAACAAAATATAAACGTATAAAAGTTGATTTACTTAGGAAATATTAACGTAATTCTTACAATTTAGAACTTAAAATAGGAACACAATTTTAATTATTTTTTATGAAATGCACATTATTGTGATAGTTGTGCTGCATCCCCATTAACAAAGCAACCAAATAAATAAAAACATTGAAATGAATACTGCCTTATGCACCAATCAACCATAAGTTTATTCGACAAAACTGCTGAAAGGTCAAATAAATCAGCAATGGAAACTGCCGTATCTACCAACCCGACGGTATTCATCTTAATGAAGGACGTCAAAAGATGAAAAATTGAAATGAATACTGTCGTATCGGATGATACGTCAATAGTTCCATCTGTTATGAGTATATAAACTACATGGATTTTGAAATTAAAGCTGATAAAACAGTGCACTTGCAAAAACTGCGATGATATCCCGTTGAAATTCTATAACCAACCGAATTATTCTGCAATAAGGCGGTGTTGACATGTGAGAATTAGCGATTCCAGCCAAAACGCATAGTGACACTTGAGTTCTCTGGCCTTAATTTTTGAACATTTACGTACAACAGTATTCCCAATATAAAGAGTGCAAAAATCTGAACATTTTGATGTAAAAACCAAAAAAATGATTTTTTGCAGATATGACACTGTTAATTTCTATAAGCGATTTGTCTTTGAGTGCATCTGATTTACATCATTATAATAATAATAATAAATGAAAAAAATTAAAAAAATCGAGGAAAAAATTCTGGCAAAATATTTTGTAATGAAATGTTTGCTAATAAAAGAATTAGCTAATATGAAATATCATTATGTTTTCTCTTGACTGTGCAACTTAATGTTATACCGTCTATATTCTATCGAAAGTACTGTATTTAAGATAAAAATTACTAAATGCTGTTCCAACTCTTATACTAATGGATAGCCCAGTAGCGTAGGCGATAGAGCATTAGGCTGCCTTGCCATGGGACAAAGGTTTGAATCCCAACCAAGCGATGGATGTAATGATTAGTGTAGAATGTCAGATCAAGTGTTTGTTCGGAATCTATAGCTGCTGGTCGATGACTTCTATTTTGATGCAACTATCAATTTTCATGCAAAAAAAAAAAAAGGAACCGACTTCGCAAGAAAGAAACTACAAATTGCGCTAAATAGTAAAAAATAAAGTCAGTCTTTAAACCACATCGATACTACTTTTAAACATTATTTTCAAAATTTGCAAACTCTTTTATAATCATGAATCAATTACAAATATAAATAGCAAAAGTTTTCAACAGTTCCTTCGTAAAGTAACACATGGAGTTATTGTAACTTGACTTTCATAATTTTGCGCCGACTTCAAAAAGTGTGTTTAAAAGTTGTATAAATGTAGTTTAAAGACTGAATCTATCTTTTACTTTTTAGCACAATATATAGTTTTCCTCTTTTGAAGTCGGAGTATTTTTCATATAAATACTCTATTAAAAAAGCAACATATGAAAGGGTACTTGGAGTATTTTTCTTATAAATACTCTATTAAAAAAGCAACATATGAAAGGGTACTTTGAGTATTTTTCATATAAATACTCTATTAAAAAAACAACATATGAAAGGGTACTTAGAATGACTGACACTAAAAACTAACTATTTGTGTGATAAGTTCTGTTTTGAAGTTGATTTTAAAAAGTGTAATTTAACTTATTAACTAAAATAATTTAATTTTCGTTTTAAAGAAGCCTTCACTCAAACTCATATTATATAGTTGCTTCTAATATTACTACTTAATAAAAACTCTCTTTTAACAATGAGTTTTATATTTTTTAATAATTTACTCGATAAAGAAATATCAAGCCAGGCTTTTCCAATCATTTAAATGTAACTTTTTTCTTTTTACTGCAAAATACATGTTTTATAATTGATATTTCTCTATTACAAAACGGATAATTTGTTCTGAATTAAACTATCATTATAAGTTAATATTGGTATACTTGTTTTATAAACATGTTTCCTTGAAAAAGCTTCTAGAGGAACTGAACTCTTTAATTTTATTGTTATTTTTAAAAAACTATTAATCTATTTTTTTCCTCCATAAAATATTTCATGTATTACAGCATAGAGTTTATTCCTTGAATATTAATACTCATCATATTTATTTTAGATAAATTTTCTTTTTTAATTTTTAATTTCCAGATTACTGTAAAAATTGGACGAAATAGACAAAATGATATTTAGTCCGGTCCGGTTTTTTCCGAGACGAAAAAACCCGGAAACCCTGTTGTTAGCTGGAGAAATTTCTGTTATCCAAAAATTTTCGATTCAGAAAAATATCCTCATTGAAAACTGCCCTTGTTGTTGATTTCATGTCACAAGTTCGAATGATAAAGTTAGAAGAAAGTGAAAATTTGTAGAAGTCGTCAACAATGACATCTGCACGGATCGATGTCGGTATGTACGTCATGTTGTGTTCAGAAGTTATGTATAACATGCTATTTTTTCCTTAGTTTCTCGTCGTTTATTAGTTAACATTACTGCACGTCAGTATCATTCGAAAGCGCAATCACGCATTTTGCACTATGTTAAACAGCCCAGTGTATGTGTAGAGCAAATCGTAAACTGCCTCCTCTAACGTGTTATTAAGCTCTTTAATGCTTTGTCGTACTTCTACAAAGATAAGTGCAGATTGCGACTCTTTATTAATTCGAGCTCTGGATACTTTTCGGAATATGAGAAAATAGAACGTTCATTCCCATTAAACATTCTTTTCAGAAAACTAAATCAATTGCTAGCCAAATTACACTCGAAAGCTCACATTCTTAAAGTTGATAACGTAATTAGCAAAATTGGGACAAAAACTTCAGCTATACATTCAAATCCTATTTCATATTTGTCAGATTTTGCAGAGACAGAGGACGATTGCGATTATGAAAAAGTGGAGAAATACTTGGTGCGGGTCTCGAAAGCTCATGAAACTTTTGACGATGTCCGATTCAAATGAATACAAGAATTCAGTGCCACTGAGTGGACTTTCACTGACATCACTTTCAGTTAAAAGGCACATCCTACGAGCTTTTTAGTAGTGTTCGGCAGTAGTTAACTAGAACTAGTTAACTACTAGTTGTAACTGCTTTTATTTTAAACTAGTTAACTATTAGTTAAACTACTTTTTTCCCAACTACTAGTTACAACTACTTTCAAAATTCCAACTACTTTCGATTTTTTTTATCTATTTAAAAAAAAAATACTACTTTTTAAACATTGAATTATTTAAATGTTTTGCTTATGAATATTACTCACACAAATGTACTTTTTAAATTGTGTTAAAATTACTCATACAAAACTCATAATATTTATTGCAGTGTTTACGCAAATTAGGAAAAGCTTTCTAATACAAGCAATAAATGGCGCCTGTACCAGCACATGCCCTATGAAGTTTCACTTAAAGACCAAATCTTCATTATAAGGAAGATTTACCTCTATTCTAATACCATGCATGCGTTTGGAATACCATATTAAACAAGCCTTCAACACAATTTGAAAGAAAGAATAAAGCATGCGAGTTACAAAGATATTTTGTCAATGAACAGGGGTTGGGTAGAGGGAGAATTTTAAATTGATATTAGGGGTAAACCCTTTTATTTTATAACAAACTAAACAAATGAAGAAAAAAAATATAAACGTAACAAATTTATTTCTGTATGCGTCAAAGAATATTGAGTTGAATTATTAGGATTAAATATTTAAGAACAAGCTTTAAAATGGAAATTAAAATAAATTATACCTAAAAGTAGTTCACTAATAGTTAACTACTAATTACAACTAGTCTAAGAAAAAAAGTAATTAACTACTAGTTGCAAATAGTTTTGTTTAGATTAGTTAGTAATTCGCAGTTAACTACTTTTTGATGAGTAGTTGCCGAACACTACTTTTTAGCATATAAGACGAAATATTCGTCTGCTTGAAAATAAACAATTAATAAATGAGTCATGTCATTTTTGTTGGGAAAAATTAACGGGGGCTGAAACCCAAAAAAATCTTGCATTTCCGTGCCAATGGAACTCCTGTGTGAGTAAATGTTAGGTTTCTGTCTCCGTAAGATGTGCTTGCAAAGCTGCTGTTGTAAAGTGCACTATTTTTGTCAAATACACCAACAAGGAATGCAAAATCAAATAGGATGTTTTTATTCATTAATTTTTTTATGGATTAATCTTACATTTTGCTTTTCTTATATAATTCTACCAGTAAAATGAACGTATAATTCTAATAAACATGAGTTGAAACTTAGTATTATTGATAATTCTTTTATTCTAGTTTCAATTTTTTCAACCATAATATTAAACAACAGTTATCGGATACATTTCCACGCAAACTACTAAAAAATATAGTAAAATTGTTTCAATGACTTAAATAATATGTTATTTGAATTCTTAGTCCCGAAAAACCGAAGTTTAAAATCAAATTAAGTTTATGTGTTGATTGGTTCCTGAATGCCAAATGAGAAAAGGAACCAAAATGGCCGCCATATTTGATGGCCTGTAAAATTATTTCGCCCAGGATTCAACATGTCTACCCAAGATAGTTTCGCATTAGAACATCGACAGATCCCGATTCTAAAGAGAAAATCTCTGGACATAATTTTTTTTACGGTTCGACATTGTGTGGACTGGAATATAAGGTATTTAATGTGTTTTGGGGTATAGTTACAAATCTCAATATCTTTAAAAAAACTGCCACTTCAATGGACATTAAAAAAAGAAGCAAAGAAGGTGAAAAAGCGTCCTCTATAAAAAGAAGAATTTTTTTGTTATAGCTGTACTAGTAAGCCCGGCGGTCATACCAAACGACTGCTGTTCTAGATATTATAAATATACAATTTTCACAGTAACCGGAAATGCAAATCAAACCAAAGAGATATTTATCAGGTAGAACAGTAAAGTTTAAGGAATAAAGAATAAAGATATGATAATTTCGGAAAAAAAATTCTTACCGAAAAAAAAAAATCTAAGTTATAATAATCTGTAAAATAAAAAAATTATTTACCATATAATTAAATTGTTTGTGAAAAATATTTATTTATATCCTACATAATCCTCGTCAAAACAATGCTTTTAACGAAACTGGAAAAAAGAGCGCTGCCACTTTAATATATATAAAAAGCGCAGACGATAAATAAATTAAAACAAAGAAAGAAGGATTAAATTAAATTCGCATTTACATTCATTTTTAACGGATATTGCAAATCTAGCGATGCCTCACTCAAAATGCTAGAGAAATGTTTTGATTATTAGTATATTCGACATGTGTTACAACAATGGCAACTGCATTACAGTTACGCAAGCAACCAATAAGCTATCGGCGAGAAACAAACACTTAAGCGGCTTATATATAAGAAGCTAAAGTAACATTTTCTTTAATTATAAACACGAAGCTCATTTGTTTTGAATAGGAGTTCAGAAAAACTTCTTTGACGATCTTGCGGTAAATTCGCTTTCCAAAACAGAAAAAATGGTAAAACCAGGCACCGGAAAGGCAACATGCCGGGAGCAACAACGGAACAGTAACAACATGATTTCATCACCAGCTTCTTACACAGAAGTGACAAAATATAGTTAATTCATTTGCCGACGCCTACGTTAAACACGAAATCGTAGTTGAACTTTCTGTTATGAATCACTTAAAAAAAAAAGAAGGTTATATGTTAGATTGAGCCGGCAAAGTAGCGTTGAGGTAAGGCGTGGTACTCGTGGCAGCGTCGGTGGATTTTTACGATGCAAAAAATCGTCTGCGCACATGTCGTATGATTATGCGGCATGTAAAAGATCCCTTGAGTAGATATTTGCGTCTGTATATTACACAAAATGAGCTTTTTTAAATTAAAATAAAAGCTAAAATTTGTAATAAACTACTTCTTGCCATTTAGTGTTGAACAAAATAAGAACTATTTAAATAATTCGAGCCTGATTGAATAAAAATCGGAAGTAGTTCAATTCCGATTATTTCGAATTGGAAGTTCCGCACTGTAATATAATAATGTAAAACGCCACAAGACACACACACACAGCACATGCTCAAAATCGAGTGAATCAGGCTAAAAATTCATTAAAATGTAAACCTATTAGGTATAAATAAAAGGTAAAAGAAGAACCTCTTCATAGAGACGGGAAAATAGCCTTTTTAGCCTACTTTCCCGTAAAAGTAAAAAACAAAAAATAATAAAGCATGAAAGAAGGCTTAATGTATCGTGAAAATATCGTTAAAAATCAAGAAAAGTCAAAAATAAGTGAAGTAATTAAATAAAGATTGAAAAATAAAAAATTTGAAAGTAGGGTATTGAGATGGGGAAAAAGTGTGTCTGTCGGTCTGTCTGTCTGTCTGTCTGTCTGTCGGTGTGTCTGTCTGTCTGTCTGTCGGTCTGCCCCCCCCCTAATAACTTTTGAACGAATTGTCCGATTGGAAAAATTCTTTTTGCATTCGAAAGATCTCGGCGAGGACATCTCATTTCTATATTTTACTTTTTGATTTGAACAATTTTTTGTTCAATTTTGAACAGTTCAAAAAAATTTAACATTAACGCCTATGGACAAAATTGAAGCAAATTCTGTAAACTCTGGGCACAAGAGCCAAGTTCCTATTGCAAGCTTATTGAAAGGAGTTCTCGGCGTGAAATATTGATTTGAACAGTTTTTGTTCATTTTCGAACAGTTCAAAAAATTGACACAGAGCTTACGGGGAAATTTCAACCCTATATAAATCCTGATCTAACGGACCGATTTGCTTGGAACAAACTTTATCGGAAAGCTCTTATAACGTAGAACATGTAGAAATAGAAGGTTTATCCAGAACTTAAGAGCCTATTTTGCTATGAAATTTTTTGATCGGTATTTTCAAGGATATTTCTCAGTGACTCAATGAGTGAAACAATGAATGAATGAATAAATTAAAGAGTGAAGGAATAAATCAATGAATAAATGAATGAGGAAAAGAACGAATGAATAAATTATTGAATAAATGAAAATATAAATAAATGAGTGAATAAATACATGAATGCGTAAATGAATGAATAAACACTTGAATGAGGTAACGAATGAATGAATAAATGCATGGTTGAATAAGTGAAAGAATGAATGAGTGAGTGAATGAATATGTATTATCCGTTGAAAAAGGTATATTTTCAATAATTAGAACTAAAGATAAATAAGAAAGAGAGAGAAAGAGATAGCTAGATTATAAATTTGAATTTGGTGTATACGGGAAAGTAGGCTCGTATAGTTCTAGACGGAACTTCTTGTTAATTATTAGAATTGCTAATGCCGAAACAACAACAAAAAGTTAGAATTGACAATGTTAATTAGTAATTAATTATTACCATCGACAGAAAGTAAATAGAATACTCTGTATGGCGCTCAAATATTGAGGGATCTTAATGAACCGATTATGCATGAAACTTTAAAATATTGATTTTTTTTTTAGCAAGGCGAAGGCAGATCAAAGAGTTGACAGAAAATAAAATAATTTTGCAGGATTCTTATTATGGACAAATGGAACATTTTCCGTTGTCGAGCTAATAAAAACAAAGATTTTCACTCCCCCCTAATATATAGGGTAAGAATTAATAAACTTTTCTTTTGGGCATTCCGATTTCCCAAAAGAGGAGGTTATCGCTTTATACTTTCCCAGGGCAGCGTTTAAAAAGAAAATGAAGCAAACACTGATTTTCAAGTTGAAATTTCGTGACCCTTCAGTGATGCATCGGATATTGATTCTAACAGATATCGGATATCCGGCTTTGATGTTTGGAACTTGTAAGTTCTATGCATATTTTTTATTATCCCAATGCCAGATCTGGGGGTTGGTAAATTCAAGTGTGATGCACGCAAAAAAAAAATTAATTAAGAAAATTCAACTTTTGGAAAGGGAATTACAGTCCTATAATAATAAAATTACACGTTAATTTAAAGCACAAATGAGCAAAAAAATGCAGACATATGTTTCGGGATTGCTTGGAATCCCTTTTTCAATGCGACAGGGAGCTTCTAGATGCAAAACATCCAAATGAAGCAGACAGAACAAGAAAAACTTATATAGCCTAAGAATTATCTGTAAACCAATGAGAATAAAGGCAGCGTGAAGTGGAAGTAGAAGTAGCAGGAAGACACCAATAAGAGAGCAACAAACGAATCCAGTTGAAAGTACAGGAAGTAAAAAGGAATAACAATAAAAATAAAGCAAAAAAGACGACAGCATGCATAAAGATTGTAAAAATAATAAAATAAAATACAAAGAATAAAATTGAAATAAAAATAAGTACAGAAACTACCAAAACAAAATGCAAAACAAAGTACACATGTAAAGGAGGGGGAGGGGAGGGAGGGGGGAAGGAGAAAAATAGACACAAAAAAGGAAAACAACAAGGAAACCTAGAAAGAACAACAAATTAAAGAAATTTATGCCAGACCTGTGAAAAATAAGGAGTTGAGGAAGAATCATTAACCAAATTAGAACTATTCCTGTTAATATGATAAGCTTCCCAAAAGTCAAGCTCTAAAGGGGAAGAACATTTTTGAATAATTTTACCAGAATTGAAGTCAAAAGAGTGGTTGGAATTCCAACAATGTTGAGCAATGCTAGACTTATTTAACTCTTGCTTTCGTACATAACCTTTATGCTCATTTAAGCGAATTTTCAGAGCACGTTTTGTCTGCCCAATGTAAGAAAGGCTGCAACGGCAACTAATTTGGTAAATACCCCAAGTGTTAAGTTGATCGACAGGATCCTTAAGAGAAGAGAAGGAAAGTTTGTTACTAGGAGCAAAAACGACTTGAAATTGAAACCTTTTTAGGATTTTAGCAATACGGAAACTGACAGAATGAAAGAATAGTAACACAACCAAATTCTTTCTAGAAACTACATTATTGGGACCAGAAGTTTTCTTAGAAAGTTTGTTATGAATAGAATCAATTAAAGAGTGAGAAAATCCTCTATCAACAGCTACAGCTTTCAGATAGTTGAGTTCAATCTTGAGAAGCTCAGGAGAAGAGCAAATATTAATAGCACGATGGACCAGAGCATTAAAAGCCGAATATTTTTGGTTGGGAGGATGAGACGACAGTCTGTGAGGAGGTAAAGAAACAGCGAAAGGTTTACGATAGACAGAAGTAGTGAAACCAGACTCACTCTTAGAAATAAAGACATCAAGAAACGCGAGGCTACTATTAAGTTCTTTCTCACAAGAAAACTGGATATTAGGATCAATGGAGTTCATAATAGAAAGAGCATCATCAATACCTAACAAGTTACTGTCCGTTAGGACAAAACAATCATCCACATAACGAACATAAAATTGAAATTGCAATTTCTGGAACAGTTTTTCCTCAAAATAATGCATATAGAAATCACTTAAAATAGGACTAAGAGGACTTCCCATAGCCAGGCCATCTACCATAGCATAGAATTTACCATTAAATACAAAAGTGCTCTGTTGCAAGCACACACGAGTAAGGAAAACGAATTCCTCAATTTCCACAGAAGTAAAATGGAATTCAGAAAGCCTTTTCCTGAGGCAAGTCAAAGCGCCATCAACAGGAACATTAGTAAACAAGGAATTAACATCAAAAGAGGCCATAACTGAATTATTCGGAACGAAGTTATGAAGTTTCTTAACAAAATCGGTGGAATTTTTAACAGTGAAAACATTCTGACTCCTAAGTGGAGAAAACACAGAAACTAAATACTTGGAAAGTTTATATGAAGCAGTGCCAATATTGGAAACAATTGGTCTGAAAGGAATACCTGCCTTGTGTACCTTTGGTAAAGCATAAAAACGTGCACAATTAGCAACAGAAGGAATCACAGACCGTTTAGCAATCAAAGGAATAGAATGAACAGACTTAACAGCAGAAGAAATAGCTTTTAACTCTTTGTCACTAGGATCTTTATAAATTTCAGAATAAGGACCAGAAGCAATTAAGTCATCAGTTTTTTCAACATAAGATGATTTATTAAGAACAACAATCTGACCACCCTTGTCTGCTTTGGTAATGACCAAATCAGAATTGGAAACTAAATTATTGACACATCGTTTCACAGAATGGGTAAAACCAGTATTAGGAACTTTTGAATTGAAATCAACATTGGAAGCAATAAGATGCCGAACCGACTCTTTTTGAGTGGAAGTTAAGGCACTAAATTTGAAAGCTTTTTCAACCGGAGCAATAAGTTCAGAAAAAGAAGGCTTTTTAGCCAAAGCAAAATTGTTATTACATTTCAGAGCATTGATTTCATTACTATTCAAAGGAAATTTCGAAAGATTTACAACCGTGTTCCTATTAACAAGAGGCAAATCAGCCGGAACAGGAACATTTGAATCGTTACACAACTTAGTAAATTTCTTATTTAAAGTAATTTTGTGACTGTCGGATGAACGAAGAGCTCTTGCCCATGACATTCTATCAATAGACTCAAAATCGAAATTAGAATTAGATACAGAAAGATGTAAATCATAAAGTTCACGTTCTATGAACGAAAGTTTTTTCCTAGTTTCTTGGATAGAAGCTCTAAGTAACGCTAATTTAGAACGAAAAATTACCTTATCAACCCTAACAGAACGCGGTAAATTACACTTCAAGGTGATAAACTTAGGAATAACTTTCTTGCGCCTGCAAGACTGGAGAAATTTTAAATGGTTCAAAAACCGAACCTTTTTAATCCGTAGATTACAAAATCTGTTAACCTGAGACATAACCAGAATCAGAACAACCAAAACATAAGGGGAAAACAATAGCTAAACCGTTCAATAAATAAAAATAAACAGAAAGAACAAAATTCAAAAACAAGTGCGAAACATACACAACGTAACAATATGCGGAATAAATGTCAGAAAACAAAAAAGCGAAAACAAAAAAGCAAAAACAAACACAGTCAAGAAAAGCAATTAAGAAAAGAACAAAAAACAAACACTCACCAAGCAGCGAACAGATGGAAGAACAAAAACAAAAGAAAGAAGAACAAAATTCAAGGCACGTTAAGCCTAACGGATAAAAATAATTTAACTTTGTGCAAGTAAACAATAATAATAAAATTACACGTTAATTTAAAGCACAAATGAGCAAAAAAATGCAGACATATGTTTCGGGATTGCTTGGAATCCCTTTTTCAATGCGACAGGGAGCTTCTAGATGCAAAACATCCAAATGAAGCAGACAGAACAAGAAAAACAAAGCTTATATAGCCTAAGAATTATCTGTAAACCAATGAGAATAAAGGCAGCGTGAAGTGGAAGTAGAAGTAGCAGGAAGACACCAATAAGAGAGCAACAAACGAATCCAGTTGAAAGTACAGGAAGTAAAAAGGAATAACAATAAAAATAAAGCAAAAAAGACGACAGCATGCATAAAAATTGCAAAAATAATAAAATAAAATACAAAGAATAAAATTGAAATAAAAATAAGTACAGAAACTACCAAAACAAAATGCAAAACAAAGTACACATGTAAAGGAGGGGGAGGGGAGGGAGGGGGGAAGGAGAAAAATAGACACAAAAAAGGAAAACAACAAGGAAACCTAGAAAGAACAACAAATTAAAGAAATTTATGCCAGACCTGTGAAAAATAAGGAGTTGAGGAAGAATCATTAACCAAATTAGAACTATTCCTGTTAATATGATAAGCTTCCCAAAAGTCAAGCTCTAAAGGGGAAGAACATTTTTGAATAATTTTACCAGAATTGAAGTCAAAAGAGTGGTTGGAATTCCAACAATGTTGAGCAATGCTAGACTTATTTAACTCTTGCTTTCGTACATAACCTTTATGCTCATTTAAGCGAATTTTCAGAGCACGTTTTGTCTGCCCAATGTAAGAAAGGCTGCAACGGCAACTAATTTGGTAAATACCCCAAGTGTTAAGTTGATCGACAGGATCCTTAAGAGAAGAGAAGGAAAGTTTGTTACTAGGAGCAAAAACGACTTGAAATTGAAACCTTTTTAGGATTTTAGCAATACGGAAACTGACAGAATGAAAGAATAGTAACACAACCAAATTCTTTCTAGAAACTACATTATTGGGACCAGAAGTTTTCTTAGAAAGTTTGTTATGAATAGAATCAATTAAAGAGTGAGAAAATCCTCTATCAACAGCTACAGCTTTCAGATAGTTGAGTTCAATCTTGAGAAGCTCAGGAGAAGAGCAAATATTAATAGCACGATGGACCAGAGCATTAAAAGCCGAATATTTTTGGTTGGGAGGATGAGACGACAGTCTGTGAGGAGGTAAAGAAACAGCGAAAGGTTTACGATAGACAGAAGTAGTGAAACCAGACTCACTCTTAGAAATAAAGACATCAAGAAACGCGAGGCTACTATTAAGTTCTTTCTCACAAGAAAACTGGATATTAGGATCAATGGAGTTCATAATAGAAAGAGCATCATCAATACCTAACAAGTTACTGTCCGTTAGGACAAAACAATCATCCACATAACGAACATAAAATTGAAATTGCAATTTCTGGAACAGTTTTTCCTCAAAATAATGCATATAGAAATCACTTAAAATAGGACTAAGAGGACTTCCCATAGCCAGGCCATCTACCATAGCATAGAATTTACCATTAAATACAAAAGTGCTCTGTTGCAAGCACACACGAGTAAGGAAAACGAATTCCTCAATTTCCACAGAAGTAAAATGGAATTCAGAAAGCCTTTTCCTGAGGCAAGTCAAAGCGCCATCAACAGGAACATTAGTAAACAAGGAATTAACATCAAAAGAGGCCATAACTGAATTATTCGGAACGAAGTTATGAAGTTTCTTAACAAAATCGGTGGAATTTTTAACAGTGAAAACATTCTGACTCCTAAGTGGAGAAAACACAGAAACTAAATACTTGGAAAGTTTATATGAAGCAGTGCCAATATTGGAAACAATTGGTCTGAAAGGAATACCTGCCTTGTGTACCTTTGGTAAAGCATAAAAACGTGCACAATTAGCAACAGAAGGAATCACAGACCGTTTAGCAATCAAAGGAATAGAATGAACAGACTTAACAGCAGAAGAAATAGCTTTTAACTCTTTGTCACTAGGATCTTTATAAATTTCAGAATAAGGACCAGAAGCAATTAAGTCATCAGTTTTTTCAACATAAGATGATTTATTAAGAACAACAATCTGACCACCCTTGTCTGCTTTGGTAATGACCAAATCAGAATTGGAAACTAAATTATTGACACATCGTTTCACAGAATGGGTAAAACCAGTATTAGGAACTTTTGAATTGAAATCAACATTGGAAGCAATAAGATGCCGAACCGACTCTTTTTGAGTGGAAGTTAAGGCACTAAATTTGAAAGCTTTTTCAACCGGAGCAATAAGTTCAGAAAAAGAAGGCTTTTTAGCCAAAGCAAAATTGTTATTACATTTCAGAGCATTGATTTCATTACTATTCAAAGGAAATTTCGAAAGATTTACAACCGTGTTCCTATTAACAAGAGGCAAATCAGCCGGAACAGGAACATTTGAATCGTTACACAACTTAGTAAATTTCTTATTTAAAGTAATTTTGTGACTGTCGGATGAACGAAGAGCTCTTGCCCATGACATTCTATCAATAGACTCAAAATCGAAATTAGAATTAGATACAGAAAGATGTAAATCATAAAGTTCACGTTCTATGAACGAAAGTTTTTTCCTAGTTTCTTGGATAGAAGCTCTAAGTAACGCTAATTTAGAACGAAAAATTACCTTATCAACCCTAACAGAACGCGGTAAATTACACTTCAAGGTGATAAACTTAGGAATAACTTTCTTGCGCCTGCAAGACTGGAGAAATTTTAAATGGTTCAAAAACCGAACCTTTTTAATCCGTAGATTACAAAATCTGTTAACCTGAGACATAACCAGAATCAGAACAACCAAAACATAAGGGGAAAACAATAGCTAAACCGTTCAATAAATAAAAATAAACAGAAAGAACAAAATTCAAAAACAAGTGCGAAACATACACAACGTAACAATATGCGGAATAAATGTCAGAAAACAAAAAAGCGAAAACAAAAAAGCAAAAACAAACACAGTCAAGAAAAGCAATTAAGAAAAGAACAAAAAACAAACACTCACCAAGCAGCGAACAGATGGAAGAACAAAAACAAAAGAAAGAAGAACAAAATTCAAGGCACGTTAAGCCTAACGGATAAAAATAATTTAACTTTGTGCAAGTAAACAATAATAATAAAATTACACGTTAATTTAAAGCACAAATGAGCAAAAAAATGCAGACATATGTTTCGGGATTGCTTGGAATCCCTTTTTCAATGCGACAGGGAGCTTCTAGATGCAAAACATCCAAATGAAGCAGACAGAACAAGAAAAACAAAGCTTATATAGCCTAAGAATTATCTGTAAACCAATGAGAATAAAGGCAGCGTGAAGTGGAAGTAGAAGTAGCAGGAAGACACCAATAAGAGAGCAACAAACGAATCCAGTTGAAAGTACAGGAAGTAAAAAGGAATAACAATAAAAATAAAGCAAAAAAGACGACAGCATGCATAAAAATTGCAAAAATAATAAAATAAAATACAAAGAATAAAATTGAAATAAAAATAAGTACAGAAACTACCAAAACAAAATGCAAAACAAAGTACACATGTAAAGGAGGGGGAGGGGAGGGAGGGGGGAAGGAGAAAAATAGACACAAAAAAGGAAAACAACAAGGAAACCTAGAAAGAACAACAAATTAAAGAAATTTATGCCAGACCTGTGAAAAATAAGGAGTTGAGGAAGAATCATTAACCAAATTAGAACTATTCCTGTTAATATGATAAGCTTCCCAAAAGTCAAGCTCTAAAGGGGAAGAACATTTTTGAATAATTTTACCAGAATTGAAGTCAAAAGAGTGGTTGGAATTCCAACAATGTTGAGCAATGCTAGACTTATTTAACTCTTGCTTTCGTACATAACCTTTATGCTCATTTAAGCGAATTTTCAGAGCACGTTTTGTCTGCCCAATGTAAGAAAGGCTGCAACGGCAACTAATTTGGTAAATACCCCAAGTGTTAAGTTGATCGACAGGATTCTTAAGAGAAGAGAAGAAAAGTTTGTTACTAGGAGCAAAAACGACTTGAAATTGAAACCTTTTTAGGATTTTAGCAATACGGAAACTGACAGAATGAAAGAATAGTAACACAACCAAATTCTTTCTAGAAACTACATTATTGGGACCAGAAGTTTTCTTAGAAAGTTTGTTATGAATAGAATCAATTAAAGAGTGAGAAAATCCTCTATCAACAGCTACAGCTTTCAGATAGTTGAGTTCAATCTTGAGAAGCTCAGGAGAAGAGCAAATATTAATAGCACGATGGACCAGAGCATTAAAAGCCGAATATTTTTGGTTGGGAGGATGAGACGACAGTCTGTGAGGAGGTAAAGAAACAGCGAAAGGTTTACGATAGACAGAAGTAGTGAAACCAGACTCACTCTTAGAAATAAAGACATCAAGAAACGCGAGGCTACTATTAAGTTCTTTCTCACAAGAAAACTGGATATTAGGATCAATGGAGTTCATAATAGAAAGAGCATCATCAATACCTAACAAGTTACTGTCCGTTAGGACAAAACAATCATCCACATAACGAACATAAAATTGAAATTGCAATTTCTGGAACAGTTTTTCCTCAAAATAATGCATATAGAAATCACTTAAAATAGGACTAAGAGGACTTCCCATAGCCAGACCATCTACCATAGCATAGAATTTACCATTAAATACAAAAGTGCTCTGTTGCAAGCACACACGAGTAAGGAAAACGAATTCCTCAATTTCCACAGAAGTAAAATGGAATTCAGAAAGCCTTTTCCTGAGGCAAGTCAAAGCGCCATCAACAGGAACATTAGTAAACAAGGAATTAACATCAAAAGAGGCCATAACTGAATTATTCGGAACGAAGTTATGAAGTTTCTTAACAAAATCGGTGGAATTTTTAACAGTGAAAACATTCTGACTCCTAAGTGGAGAAAACACAGAAACTAAATACTTGGAAAGTTTATATGAAGCAGTGCCAATATTGGAAACAATTGGTCTGAAAGGAATACCTGCCTTGTGTACCTTTGGTAAAGCATAAAAACGTGCACAATTAGCAACAGAAGGAATCACAGACCGTTTAGCAATCAAAGGAATAGAATGAACAGACTTAACAGCAGAAGAAATAGCTTTTAACTCTTTGTCACTAGGATCTTTATAAATTTCAGAATAAGGACCAGAAGCAATTAAGTCATCAGTTTTTTCAACATAAGATGATTTATTAAGAACAACAATCTGACCACCCTTGTCTGCTTTGGTAATGACCAAATCAGAATTGGAAACTAAATTATTGACACATCGTTTCACAGAATGGGTAAAACCAGTATTAGGAACTTTTGAATTGAAATCAACATTGGAAGCAATAAGATGCCGAACCGACTCTTTTTGAGTGGAAGTTAAGGCACTAAATTTGAAAGCTTTTTCAACCGGAGCAATAAGTTCAGAAAAAGAAGGCTTTTTAGCCAAAGCAAAATTGTTATTACATTTCAGAGCATTGATTTCATTACTATTCAAAGGAAATTTCGAAAGATTTACAACCGTGTTCCTATTAACAAGAGGCAAATCAGCCGGAACAGGAACATTTGAATCGTTACACAACTTAGTAAATTTCTTATTTAAAGTAATTTTGTGACTGTCGGATGAACGAAGAGCTCTTGCCCATGACATTCTATCAATAGACTCAAAATCGAAATTAGAATTAGATACAGAAAGATGTAAATCATAAAGTTCACGTTCTATGAACGAAAGTTTTTTCCTAGTTTCTTGGATAGAAGCTCTAAGTAACGCTAATTTAGAACGAAAAATTACCTTATCAACCCTAACAGAACGCGGTAAATTACACTTCAAGGTGATAAACTTAGGAATAACTTTCTTGCGCCTGCAAGACTGGAGAAATTTTAAATGGTTCAAAAACCGAACCTTTTTAATCCGTAGATTACAAAATCTGTTAACCAGAGACATAACCAGAATCAGAACAACCAAAACATAAGGGGAAAACAATAGCTAAACCGTTCAATAAATAAAAATAAACAGAAAGAACAAAATTCAAAAACAAGTGCGAAACATACACAACGTAACAATATGCGGAATAAATGTCAGAAAACAAAAAAGCGAAAACAAAAAAGCAAAAACAAACACAGTCAAGAAAAGCAATTAAGAAAAGAACAAAAAACAAACACTCACCAAGCAGCGAACAGATGGAAGAACAAAAACAAAAGAAAGAAGAACAAAATTCAAGGCACGTTAAGCCTAACGGATAAAAATAATTTAACTTTGTGCAAGTAAACAATAATAATAAAATTACACGTTAATTTAAAGCACAAATGAGCAAAAAAATGCAGACATATGTTTCGGGATTGCTTGGAATCCCTTTTTCAATGCGACAGGGAGCTTCTAGATGCAAAACATCCAAATGAAGCAGACAGAACAAGAAAAACAAAGCTTATATAGCCTAAGAATTATCTGTAAACCAATGAGAATAAAGGCAGCGTGAAGTGGAAGTAGAAGTAGCAGGAAGACACCAATAAGAGAGCAACAAACGAATCCAGTTGAAAGTACAGGAAGTAAAAAGGAATAACAATAAAAATAAAGCAAAAAAGACGACAGCATGCATAAAAATTGCAAAAATAATAAAATAAAATACAAAGAATAAAATTGAAATAAAAATAAGTACAGAAACTACCAAAACAAAATGCAAAACAAAGTACACATGTAAAGGAGGGGGAGGGGAGGGAGGGGGGAAGGAGAAAAATAGACACAAAAAAGGAAAACAACAAGGAAACCTAGAAAGAACAACAAATTAAAGAAATTTATGCCAGACCTGTGAAAAATAAGGAGTTGAGGAAGAATCATTAACCAAATTAGAACTATTCCTGTTAATATGATAAGCTTCCCAAAAGTCAAGCTCTAAAGGGGAAGAACATTTTTGAATAATTTTACCAGAATTGAAGTCAAAAGAGTGGTTGGAATTCCAACAATGTTGAGCAATGCTAGACTTATTTAACTCATGCTTTCGTACATAACCTTGTAATTTTATTATTATTGTTTACTTGCACAAAGTTAAATTATTTTTAATTACAGTCCTAGTTTGTTGCTCCAATTTGATCATTGATCGGCTATTTTGCTAACGATTAAAACTGATTAATAGAATTATTTATTTGTATTACCTGTTGGAAGCTAAAATTTAGGTATACCGAATATGTTGCGTTGTTGATCAGTCGGCTGGCTCCTGTGGCAGTACAAAACAAAAAAGTACTTTTATACTTTGGTTGGTTGTAACAAAACCAAAGTCTAGTTCTAATAGGGTCAGCCGCTTTGTGTGAATGAATTTAGATGCTTTCATTAGGGGTGCTGCAGCAGCTAATTTAGTGAATCATTTATTTGGTAAACACAATGTTTCACGTTTATAGTATTGCCAAGTATGCAGTTCTGAAGTAAAATTTGGGTACGATCGTCCGCTCTGTAATTTTGTACGTTATTTTATTTATTTATTTATTTTTCACAATTTCGTCTAAACTTCCAAGTTACCCCGGGAAATTTATTATTTTGTTTGCATAAGTAAAAATACTATATAAATTTACATTAAAATAATTTATGCATTGTGTTTGTCCAGTGGTGAGGTAGAAAGGGGTCGACCCTCCCCCCCCCCCCCTCCCCGCTCTTTCTTTATTTTATCTCTAGCGTCTCCCAATTTTTTTATGCTCGCATGTGCATGTGCCACTCAAGTTTTTGCTTCAGGGCTACACTACTGTGTTTGTCTCAAATATTGGTACCATAAAATCAAATAATTGAAAAAAAAGGATATGATCATCAAACTTGTAGTTTTATTATTTTAACTTACTGTACCCGGCCACGCGTTCTGGTTCGATGGAAAAGCAAGAAAAAGCACATATTTCTAATATGTTTCATTTGACAATGTTTAATTGTCTGAAAATACAAATTGTCTGGTTTACCAAGTTCTAGAACACGCAATATATAATTGTACACATGAGAAGATCTAAACTGCTCAATTTGATTGATTGGTCTTGAGCTTTATGTTTTTTTTACAATGCTTTGAGGGCAATTTTTTTTGTTCCATTGTCTGTGAAGATTTTGATATTGTCTGGTTTGGCACATTGAAAAATTTTAACAAGCCTTATACAAACAGAAGAAACACAAACACAAAAATTCTAAATTAAAAAATTGCCGTTCAAAATAAATAATCTGTGTTTTAAAGTTCCCTTAATCGTTAAGTTCAAAAATATATAAAAAATACTTCAATACAAACAGAAAAAACACAAAATTTTAAAATCAAAATGAAAATAGCTGTACCCTGCCAATAGTTTCAGTGGCTCATTCTCCTTAATAAAACATTAAAAAACGAAATACTTAAATCAAAGTTGAAACAAATTAAAAGTGACATAAAAAACACGCGTTCTCATAAAATGTCAAAGCAATCGGTGAAGTACTTACGGAGATTTGAGGTTAGGAACCAAGGCTGAACTTGATCGTAACCGTAAACTGGATTAAATTCAGACTTGTATGAACAAACAAATACTACTTACATCTTTATTTATATACCTTAAATTACCCGGAGTTGAGGAAACTGCTAATTGTTACTTTTGGATCAAAGTAAGCCTTAAGAGATCGAACTAAAAAACTTATAGCTGGCGTTCTTATCCACTTAGAACAAATTCCATCTTGTGCAGAAAAATCAGCACTTTCGATAGATATATTATATTAATATGTGCAAGGTTTTTTTCACTCCCATATTGGGGATATAATGTGGAAATTTGCGTAAAATTGGAATTAAAAAAGGAACTACGTGTCGGATTTTTTTACTAACGGGTCTATAAACGTTCCTCTTGAATCACTCTGTCTATTGATGAAAACCGCAATTAAATACGTGAAGTACTTTCGGAGTTTTGAGGTTATGAACAAACGAACACTTATATTTTTATTTATATATATATTTTTCTAATTAGGACTAAACTTCCGGGAGTCGACTTGTGGTAAAATTCAGAAAATGTATTAAAAAAAAAAAGAAAAAATGTTGGTGAGGGGTTCCACATTTTCTTTACTTTATTGTTTGGCAATTTTAAATGATGAGTCAAATGGTCACATATTGTTGCTGCATATGAAGTCTTTGTAAAATGCGATAATTCTTGTTATTCTTGATCTTCTCAATAGATGGCGTAATGTATTGGTAGAGTAAGCAAAAGTGTTACCTTGCTAGCAAAAATGTTGGCGAGTATTTGAAAATATCGCAGATTGCAGAATCTATGTATTTTTTTCCAACTCATATATGTAATACGTATCTTTCTAAGTTGAGAAGAAAAGTATATTTCGATATAGGTGAATACCATGTATTTTGTCTTCTGTCACAAGTCGCAACTTTTTGTTCCATTTCAATTTACTAATTATTAAAATAACTTTAAAATATTTAGTGTGGTTACATATTTTTACACCTAGTGTAAAAATGGAAGAATTGTAGCTTAAGGAATAAATATTTTGAGTTATATGTAAGAATATGCCGTGAGAGACATGAGAAAAAATTGTCATGGTTCTCACAGGATGTTATAACATAATTCAAAAAATTTTTTCTTAGACTCTACCTATAACTTTAAAGTATTTTTGAAGAAGTGTTGGCACACTAAAGTCATCATAATTAAGTCATTTTGATAAGTCAGTACATAAAATGGGACGAAACAAAAGTTTTTTTTTTTTTTCAAAATCTGAAAACATGCGGATTTAAAGCTGTAGTCGTTCCGTGGCGCCATCTAGGAACTAATCATACAGGTAAATTTTGAATAAAATTACGTGAATACCCTTAGCACGTTTTTTAAGTATGGTTCTTTATTCTTCTACAAGGAAAAACAGGGATAAAAATTAAAACAATACTTTCAATAGACTACATGATTTTCATTTATTTTACCAATTCTTAATCCAAAAAATATTTTAATACTATATCTAATAAATAACAAGAAGTTCCGTCCTAGAACAATATCAGCCTACTTTCCCGTATACCAGGGGTCGGCAACCTTTTAAGTCAGCAAAATCAAAAATTATAATTTACAAAATTTCAAAGTTTTTAAAGAGCCACAAAATGTTTTCTTGCCAACAATAAATAGTACTTGCATAAATAAAGATTTTTTATAAAAAAGCTAATCTATTTATTCATGAGAAAAAAATATATATTTATTCATATATAAGTAGTGTTTTTCACAACAAATTAGATAATATAAAAGTGGCATTATTAGATATTTACTTATTATTTAAGTAAAAAATTAAAATATTAAACATTTACTTAGAACACTGACTTGTACTTCAATAACAAACAATTGAGCAAACAAATTCAATAGGAGCGATGGCTTTGCATGGTTATTAAAGTAGAAACGAATTCAGAATGATTTTTAAATGTCTTTTTTGATGAAATAAATAATATTTGCGAATGGAACTAAAGAGTCACAGCTTCACATCCAAATAGCCGCATGTGACTCGCGAGCCGCAGGCTGCCGATCCCTCCACCAAGTTCAAATTTATAATCTAACTATATCTTTCTCATTTAGCTTTAGTTCTTAATTTCTTCAACTATACCTCTTTCAACGGATAATACAAATTCATTCACTCACTCATTTATTCGTTCATTTCTTCAGCCATTCATTTATTCATTCTTTCATTTACTCATTCATGTATCTATTCATTCATTTACTCATTCAAGCATTTATTCATTTTTTTATTTTATCATTTATTCACACATTTATTCATACATTCATTCTTTGACTCTTTCATTTATTTGTTCATTCATTCTTTCACTCTTTCATTTATTTATTCATTCCTTCTTTCACTCATTCATTTATTCCTTTATTCCTTGATAAATATCCTTATAAATCCCGATTACAAAATTTCAGATGAAAATAGACTCGTTCAGTTCGTGTTGAACTTGGTATCTGTACATGTTCTACATTGTAACATCTTTCCAATAAAGTTTGATGCAAGCATACCCGTCGGTTATTTCAGGATTTATATGGGAATGAAATTTCCCCATAGCGCTGTTATTTTTTATTTATTTATTTTTTTAACTGCTCAAAGATGAATAAAAATTATTCAAAACCATATTTCAGGCCGAGAGCTTGTTCCAATAAGCTTGCTCATAGGAACTTGGATCTTGTGCCCACAGTTTACATAATTTACTTAATTTTTGCCCATAGGCGCTAATGTTAAAAATTTTTGAACTGTTCAAAATCGAACGAAAAATTCTTCTACTCAAAAAGTAAAACGTGGAAATGAGATGTACTCGCCGATATCTTTCGAATGCAAAAATAATATTTCGAATGGGACAATTCGTTAAAAAGTTATTGGCAGGAGGGAATCAGACCGACTGTCCGACAGACAGACCGACAGACACACATTTTCCCCATCTCAAAACCCTACTTTCGAATTTTTATTTTTCGATCTTTTTTTAGTTACTCACACTTTTTTTTTTTTTGACTTTTCTTGTTTTCTAACATTATTTTCACGATACATTAAGCCTTCTTTCATGTTTTATTATTATTATTATTTTACTTTTACTGGAAAGTAGGCTAAAAACGACTTTATAAATGTTTAAAAACGTTCACGCTGGTGCCGATTTTCATGTTTTTCGGTGTGAGGCGGCGCTAAAATTCATGCTGCGCTTCATCTGGCGGCGCCGCCCGTTAAGACAGTCTAATGCCGGCCACCGGTGGTACGCGATGACAGATGAGAGAGTCTAGTGCGGGCCACCGGTGGTACGCGCCGACCGATGAGACCATGGAGGTAGTATCGAGGGGAGATGACACCGCGGCTAACATCAGAGAGATCGGGGTTACCATTTCCTGCCATGTGTCGCTCTTTCTCATCGGCACAAACAAACCGTGTGCTTAACGCTTTTCTACGAGAATTTTTCAAATTTTCATTGCCTATATCTTATTCCGATTTCATGCAATCTTCCAAATAACGCGAAAAACAATTACACCATACTATTGGCAAGTTCTCATTTCAAAACGGTTAACATTAGGTGCAATTTTAATATAGAAAATGCAGGTTTTTGTAGCGCATTTTTCGATGCTCTGAGCGCTTACCCTTCGATAATTTTGCCGGTTTTCTCATGTATTGAATTAATACTAAACTTATTTTATACATTATTATTCAGAGCTTGCGCTTCCTGTCTTCTCAAGCATTTAAAAAAAGTTTTAATAAAGATCTTGAGTGCTTATTAATATATGTACATATATATATATATAATATTTATTTATTTATTTACATGTACATTTGATCTGATATTTATGGTTATATAAGCAATGATATTGCATTGTAATAGAAAGCTCATTAATGTAAATATTTCAAAGAGGACATTTAATTGTTGCGTAACATTTTATTTAAAATAAAGTACATTGTATTTCAAGAAATAAGTAGATTTTAAAAACATATTTGCAGAATTATGCATAAAAACTCGCGTCAATAATTCAAAGTATAATTTTAGAATTATCATTTAAAAGTGATTATATATTAAAATTGAGATTTTTTAATGAACGAATAACTTCTTTATTTCTGTTCAAAAACACTGAAATGATATAAATAATGACAAGCATCTGCTTACTGATGTGACAAATAATTCTTGGAATTAAAAATTAAAATAATCTATTGGTACAAAAGTTAATATTCATAACACTAAAAAGAGTTTCACACGGGGAGAAAGAAAGAAAAAGGAGGGAAAAACTATTAATATCTGGGGAAATTGATCTTTAAAAAATTTCATTACAATATAAAGAAAAATGATTAAATGATTTAAATTTCTGAATGACTGAACACAAATGGGTATGTTCACTAAATTTGAAGCATTTACTGGAAAACTAGGAACATAACTGTAATGCTTAAATTTTGGGGAGTTAGTGTATAGGAATGTAAATTTTAGCATCATTCAAACCCAAGGTTGATGAGAGAGGGCCCCCCTCCCCCCCCCAAATTTTTTGTATTCAGCGTCAAATTTCAGGACAGTGATATGTAGATATTAATAACATGATTTATTAGGAGAAACCCCACTAAGAAAAATATTCTGGTTGTACTACTAATTAAAAGAATCAGTGACAAAGAGCATATGAAATTAGAAAGGCAGATAAAAAGGAGACTGTGTCATATTTAACAGTGCCGGTTCTGGGGGGGGGGGGGGGGAACTCGGGCGGCACTTCTGGGCAGCAAATTCATTTGTGATGCAAGAAAAAGAAAGAAAGACAATAAAATAAAAAAAGAAAAATATATTTAATTAAGAAAATTTAATTTTTGGAAAGAAAAAATTAAAATCCTAGTTCGGCGCTCGATCATTGATCGGCTATTTTGCTAACGATTAAAACAGATAAAAAGAATTATTTATTTGTATAAACTATCGGAGACTAAAATTGAGGTATACTGAATATGTTGCGTTGTTGATCAGTCGGCAGGCTCTTCTGGTAGGCAAGGGCTCCTAGGAAGGCAGTTTTAGGGGGTAGCAAATTTTGCAATGTCAAAAATTTAAGTTAAAAAAAGTCAAGGTTTTTTCCTCTTCTGATAATGAAATATAAATCATGCTATGCTAACAATTTACTAATAGTTTTTCTTTTACAAACTTTCAAAGTATCCTTTTGGGAAGGGGCGGAAGGGGGGGGGAGCTTGTGATAGTGAAATATTAATTGTGTCATGCTCAAACAATAGAGCAGTTCTTCTTTTACAAATTTTCAAAGCATTCTTTTGGGAACGGAGGGCTTGTAAGAGTCATTTGAGAAGGCAGACATGGCTCTTTGATACGGGCGTTAGTTGGGGGGGGGGGGGATTTCTCCTGCATTTAAACAAAAATGCTAGTTTCGTTTTGCATTTTGATGAGTATTTTCGTGAGTAAAAGAGTTTAAAGTTTAAAAAGTTGTTGTATGCCTTTTTTCTTCCTATTTCTGCCGTCCCAAATATGCGCCTCCTAAGGCCTCAAGATGCACCAGTTTGCATATAGTTTTCAAAATTTTCCCGGGAGAGAAACCCCAGGACTGTCAGAATTCCATATCTCCCGTTAAGGGGACTTTTCATATGGCTCTACCCCCTCCCAATGTTGAGCGGAAAGGGCCATGCCGTGGGAACATTAACGAAAGTTTCATGGATTTATCAATGGCCCCCCAAATAAAAAATCCTTAAAAAAAGGTCAGTAAATAACGGTGATGTAAAATATGACCAATAATTAGATGGAGGGGAGCAGCATATTTAAGTTTGGGTCGCCACGGAAAACTCCGGCACTGATATTCTATCGTATGTGGAGTTAGCATTACAGACAATCTTACTTTCTCACAAGATTAAAGAACATTACTATTCATATTACAATTAATATACATGCGTATATTTTTTACTTTTTAAATATGAGTTACTTATCTAATTTCATTAAAATTATAAAAATGTTTTCCACATCACCCAAGCGGTACTGCTTATAGAAGCATTACCCCTTTTGCAAAATGCAAGGCGGGTATCCCCAGGAGGTATATATTCCTTCTATATTAAGTTAAAATAATGATTAGGTGTAGTTTTTCATAACATTTTATTGCGTACTGCTATATGTACAGAAGTAATTTAAAATGAGTGGCAGCTCTAGAAAAATTTAAACGAAATTAATTGGCTGATTTCAAATTTGGAAAAACAGTCAGGGGATACGTCTTGGAAATGCAACTATAGCATTATAAAAACAACAGACATAAAAAGACAACAGAATCAATAAAAGCTACGAGAACGAGCACGAAAATAACGGTCAGTTCAGCAGAAACTTTGGTCTCTGATCGGCACTTGGATCGGCCCTGCCACGCCCCCCTATCGGCACAAACAGAGCTCGGTAGGGTTGCTATTTGGCAGGACGTCACATGGTACGATGTCATCTCCCCTAGATAATAGCTCCATGGATGAGACAGTCTAGTCGGGCCACCGGTGGTACGCGCCGACCGATGAGACTGTCTTGTGCGGGCCGCCGGAGGTACGCGCCGGCATGAACGCGTTAAATTATTTCTCGTTATAATATTAATTGCTTTAGAATTAATAAAACGCTTTTTCGTTTGAGGCTTTATGTGTTGCTTTTTCCATCTTCGCATGCACTGCACAGTAGCATTCTAATTTCTTTGAAAAAGGAATTGTTAGTCGGTGTGCTTTTACTAACACTAACGAATGGATTAGAAACCTTTGCCTCCAAACGCTTTCAGAGTGCACAAAAGACGTATTGGCAGATGTTTACTATGAGTTACCAGAAGGGATTCAACACAATCCAAGTGAATGCGGTGAGAAGCATCTTTAATAGCTTCAGGATAGATTCTTCAATTTTGATAGATACTAAATGCATGTTTTTTTTACAGAGGCATTTTGACATTTTGCAACCAATCATGCCTGTTAGATTAAAAGTTTTCTGGTTTATTAATACTCCACTGAGTTAGCTGAAAGGATCACATTAATGGCTTTTGACCGATTATCTGATTTTTTTTTACTTGGTGATGGGAGACCAGAGGCAGGCAAGTTGGAGAGCAAGTATTTCTTAGAGACATGTGGTGGCAATGATCCAGGCGGAGGGGGGGGGGGGGAGGATGTCAAACCGAGTGTTAGACGAAAATAAAAGGGACGGCAAAGGGGTGCCATGGCTTTAGAATAGCAAAACTTAGTACTGTTGCGAATTCAAAGGTTGCAAAGGATTTGTTCAAAACAAATAGATCCATTAACTTCTTGATCGTTCTTCGAAATTCCAATTACCATGAAGGCATCCTCATATGGGGGTACATTCAGGCAGCAGCTCCAAAAACTGCAACTCCTTCAGAACGTAGAAGAGTACCTCTAAAATTGATCATTTTTGCTTCAGGGTTTATAACAACTCTAAATAGTACTTAGGCCAAGAACCAATAAGCGGCCCCAATAAGGACAAAAGCATAAAACAACTTATGATTCAGAGCAATATTTTCTGTTACATTCTATTATTTAATCACTGAATTCAGTTCACTGTATGCACAATAAATGAGCAATCGCAATACACTTTTGATTCGTAAATCAGTTAACGAACATCCATACGCTACGCAAAAAAAAAAAAAAAAAAAAAAAACATTCTGCTGGCTGTATTTTTTTAGACAGACACTTAAATGAATTTACAATGAATAAAAAAATGAATAATTTTGAACTTTACACCAACTGAACACCAAAAATGGTTTTCAGTCCATGTAAAGTTGAAAATTATACATTTTGTGATATATTTTAACTAGTAAGCCGGGCGGTCATAGGAAATGACCGCTGTTCTAGATATTATAAATATACAATTCTCCTAGTAACCAGAAATGCACATCAAATCAAAGAGATATCTATCAGGTAGAACAGTAAATTTTAATGAATAAATAATAAACATATAATCATTTCGGGAAAAAATATTCTTACCGAAAAAAAACTCATCTAAGTTATAATAATCTGTAAAATAAAAATACAGTTGAACCTGTCTATCTCGAATTTCACGGGAAGGGAAGGGAAAAAAATTCGAGATAAAGAAGTTTTGAGGTACAGAGGTTTTGATAAAACTATTAAAATTTGCAATTGAAACAAAGACTGTTGTAGGTTAAAAATCTTCTGTATTACTTTTATTAAGAGCATTTTACTATAACATTATACTAACGTTTTTTACCGAATTTTATATTGGTATAAATAACATCGACAACAAAAAAAAAGTCTTCGGCATACCTTTTCGCAAGTATTTCAAAAATCAAGACAAGTACTACTACTTTCTTTAGCAAGTACAAGAAAAAGTCTTTTAGTGTTTTTTGTTGTCTGGTTGTTTTGGACTCGATTATATTTTTGAGAGTAGCGATCGCTGTAAATCCACCTTGACTGAAATTTTGCTGAAATTCGAGGAAAGTTTTTAATGTATCAATAGCCTTCTCTGCTTCTTTTTACAGTGATTTTCGTGACATTATTTTCCGCAACCTTCTCTTCCTTTTTCGAATCACCTTTTACGTTCTTTACGATTTTCGCATCATTTTTGTTTGCTCCGCTTCGAATTCGAAAATGGCAGCAAAACCAGAATGCGAGATATAGAGGTTTTGGGGGGAAAAAATTCTAGATAAACATGGAAAATACATTCAATTTAGGGTATAAATGCAGGGAAAATATAAAATTTCGAGATAGAGGGAGGTTTTCGAGACAGACAGGTTCGAGATAAACAGGTTCGACTGCAGTATTTACTACATAATCAAATTGTTTTGGAAACAATTTTTTTCCAACATAATCATCGTCAAAAGAATCGTTTTAACGAAGCTGGAAAAAGAGCGCTGCCACTTCAATTTATATCAGAAGCGCAGACGATACATAAATTAAAACAAAGAAAGAAGGATTAAATTAAATTCGCGTTTGTTTGTTTGTTTGTTTTACGACCATTTCAGGTCACATAAATATTCGAGTTTATTTGCTATTCTCAAGGATATGCTTCAAACTCTCGTCTAATATGACAGATAGAACAAGACAGCACAACAGATTTTAATATACAAAGAAGGAAATGCACCCAGGGCAAGGTGGGAATCGAACCCACGCCTCTTTCTCTCCGCGCAGGAAACTCGCGTTTGCATTCATTTTTAACGGAGATTTCAAATCTAGCGACGCCTTACTCGAAAAGCTAGAGAAATGTTTTGATTATGTCGTTTTCATTGTAGAAAAAATTGTGTAGATGGCAGCACGATGCAGTTTTCTCGGAGCTGTCGGCGACAAACAGCCACTTAAAAGAATTCTTATATATAAGCCGCTTAAGTGGCTGTCTGAAAAAATACAGGCAGCAGAATGTTTTTTTAGCACATGATGTTTGTAAACTCATCAAAGCATCAAAAATTCATTACGATGGCTATTTTATCATCTTGTCATAGAAATGAGCAATCGCAATCACATTTCGATACGTAACGGAGTTAGGTATCGGAATCACATTTCGATACGTAACGGGGTTAGGTATCGCAATCACATTTCGATACGTAACGGAGTTAGGTATCGCAATCACATTTCGATACGTAACGGAGTTAGGTATCGCAACCACATTTCGATACATAACGGAGTTAGGTATCGAAATATGTGCTAAAAAACGTGCATGTACTAAAAAACGTTATGTGCTAAAAAATGTTATACTGTCTATATTTTTAAAGAAAAACACATAAAAATATTTAAAAGTACATCAAAAAAAAATTTTTTTCAACTTTACACCAACTGAACACCAAAACTTAGTGTTCAGTAACACTAACTAAACGCAAAATTTTTACAGCTTACGCGTTCATTCACTTTTCACTTCACGTCATTTTTCAATGTTGATGCGAATTCGGGCATTAAACTTCGCTTATCTTCGCTGAACATCTTAATAAAATATTCCGCATAGGACGTTGAGAAATATTAAATGACATTGCAAAAGCATATGAAAGGACAGAGCAGATAACTTTATTACCTGAGCTTGACGCAGAAGTTATATAAACCAGGTTATAATTTTCCCCTTGGGCTCAATTACGTAAAATATAACTTATCCTTCGCTTTGTGTAAGGATAAATTATTCACCCTTCCTCAAGGAGAGAATAGTTACCCACTCAGTAAGGATCCTGAATAATGTAGGACAACTCTCGTTAGGGATCTCGCTGCAGTTTGAAATGGTGTCACACATGAGTTCAAAGGAGGACAGTTAAAGTTTTGAATGGCGCCAACTTGCGTCCAGCCCGTGTTTATAAATCTTCCTCCTCTGTGTTTGGAGAAGAAAATGATTTATGTAGCCCCATTAAAAGAGACCCATTGTTAGCTGTAAGTTTAAGAACACATTTCTCAGCATTGTTAGCCAAACCGAAAAAAAAAATTTTGATGATCAACGTTTTATCTCCTGAAAACGAAAAATTCACAGCTAATTTTCAATGAAAGTGCACAATACAGTAAAACCCCGTTAAAGAGCGGGTGTCGGGGGACATGTTTGGTATCCGCGTTATAACATAACGGCGGTATAGTGAAACTATACCGCGGATAACCATATTCACGAAATAATACTCGCTTTTGTTGCATCATTTTTAACTTTATCAATGACTCGTAACTTTTCTTCCCCCAATAGTATAATTTTTTGCTTTTCTTCTTTGCGTCCATTTTATTCGCTGTAATTGCTGTTCAAGAAGCATACATCTCAGCTGCGCAATCAGTCTATCGAACGATAGGTTATAAATCAACTGTGTTCCGAGAAAAAAAGTACCTCAAAATCTCTTTATGTTATCAACATAAGATTGTGAAGGTGCAGAAATCTTATTTCGCGAATAGTTCGCCGAATTTGGCAACATCTCGTCAAATTTGGCGCCAAAATAGTGAAGACAAATCCGGTGTTCGGATGGTGATTTATGTCATGTTTGGCGATTTTCTCGTAGAACTCCCATGGTAAAGTATTTGCAAGAATGAGAATACTGTTTAACTCTTAGAAAGGTACATTATATAGGTAAAAAATCTTTTTCTCTTTTTAGCCAACTTTCCCGTAAAAGTAAAAAAAAATAATAATAAAGCATGAAAGAAGGCTTAATGTATCGTGAAAATATCGTTAGAAATCAAGAAAAGTCAAAAATAAATTAAGTAATTAAATAAAGATTGAAAAATAAAAAATTTGAAAGTACGGTTTTGAGATGGGGGAAAAAGTGTGTCTGTCGGTCTGTCGGTCGGTCTGTCGGTCTCCCCCCCCCCCTAATAACTTTTGAACGAATTGTCCGATTCGAAAAATTCTTTTTGCATTCGAAAGATCTCGGTGAGGACATCTAATTTCCATATTTTATTTTTTGATTCGAACAATTTTTTGTTCAATTTTGAACAGTTCAAAAAATTTTAACATTAGCGCCTATGGGCGAAAATGAAGCAAATTATGTAAACTCTGGGTACAAGATATAAGTTCCAATGAAGAAGCTCACTGGAAGAAGTTCTTGGCGTGAATTATTTATTTGAACAATTTTGTTCATTTTTGACCAGTTCAAAAAAAAATTAACATAGTGCCTACGGGGAAATTTCAATCCTATATAAATCCTGATCTAACGGGCCGATTTGCTTGGAACAAACTTTATCGGGAAGCTCTTATGACGTAGACCATGTACAGATAAAAAGTTCATCCAGAACTAACGAGCCTATTTTCCTATGAAATTTTTTGGTCGGGATTTTCAAGAATATTTTTGAATTAATGAAAGATTAAATGAATAAACAAAATAATGAATGAATAAATGAGTGAATAAATACATGAATGACTGAATAAATGAATGATTGAACGAATCTGTATTAACCGTTGAAAAAGGCATATTTGAAGCATTTAAGAACTAAAGCTAAACGAGAAAGAGAGAGAGATAGCTAGATTATAAATTTGAAGCTGGTGTATACGGGAAAGTAGGCTCGTATAGTTCTAGACGGAACTTCTTGTTTCTCATTTCTAATTCTGTCTAAGTATCTAACGGGGGGTTTAAACTTTTAATATTATAAAGCATGCCCCATTTTATCAAACCTTATTCATTAAATTTTTTTTGGCATCCAATATTTGCCAATTAGCCGTGGTTTGGGTGTACTATCTATTTTACCAATAAAACTCCTCAAGATATTCTATAAGCTCTATTTTATGGGAACTATAGGTTCTAAAGTGTGATATTTTTAAGAACAAGTATTTTCCGCATTTATTGGCAGCGATTTTAAAATTAATTCAGATCAGATGCGGAACAAAAACGATCATTGAACTGTCAGAAGCAAAGTCGGGAAACTTACTTACAAAAACCTACCGGAAAAAAAATATTTTTTCGCTTTCAAGCCGATAAAATCCTATTCTCATCTCGAAATAGTCACACTTTTTAAAGGAGGAAAATACTAGTGTAAACCCGTGAGGGACACCTACTCGCAATCTCATTATAATTCAGACAAAAAAACAACCTTGCCCCACTTCAGCCCTCAGGGGGTGCCCATCCCCCAAAGAACACCCTTCTCAAAAGCAACGGATCGCTCAAGAACGATTCTAGTCCTGACCCCCCAAAAATAATCTAAGACCACTAAAATTTCAGTATGTGACATGACTTCCCTCGTAAGCACCTCTGCCTGTCTTACCCCCTAATCCCCCAAGTGGTAAAGGATATTTATAAGAAGCACCTGACTCTTTATTGCATTAATACATAAGCTAGAATGATAATCCGTAGCGTATAACAAAAGCGCGTCTCTCATCTAGGGGAAGGGGCAGTTGTGTAGCCAAGTCTCTTATTTGGGGACCTCAAAAAACAAATTCATCAGCAACAGTGCTAAACAATCCAAAGTGGTTTTCTTATGAAGCATAGCATTCCCAATGGCGATGATGTTAATTAATCGAAAAAAAAAAAAAACAAATCCCCAATTTGATTTTCTATTTTTTAGTAATTTTTTTATGAATGAGGTCAAAATTGGAATTCTCTCACTTTTTCATGACATTATAAATTCAAGAAATATTAAAAATTAAATGTATTCATAAAGATCGAGTACAATTTCATCATTCAAAATATAAATGCAATTGACTAATTTAATATATTTTTATTGCGAGTTGAGAAAAAAAAAAATTATTGGAGGTTCCCAAGATGGGATACATTGTGCTTGACCCATGAATGATTTTTGACTAGTTTTTTTTCTCGACGCTCGTACGTATGTATGGACAATGGACAGCTTAAACCAGTGCTTCATTTTAAAAGCACTAAGACATTTATTAATCTATTACAATCACAAATAACGCAGGTACATGGCAGCGATCTACTTTCTAAAAATCGCATAAATAATTTAATTTAATTTTTCTAATTTAGCTTATCAAAAATTGGGCTGCGAGGTGCACAAAACTACACCTGTGTACCAATCTCGTCGTTAGAGACCCATATCATCATTTTCAACTTTAAAATAAAATTTGGTTTACTCTTATAAATTACATTTTCTTTCTAAAACAACTAAAATTTACTTTATTGAAATAATACAATACAAAACGCTGAAGAACCACTTTAAAATGGAGTACTAAATATACGAAATCTGCAGTTCTTGAGAAAACCCTAATTCCTTTTGACTGAACCTCAAATCTGCCCAAGCCAGCAATCCTATATTTTAATTTATTGAAGCGATCCTCTTCTTAAATTTGGTCCAGTTCGAGTAATTTCTGCGCGATTGGTTCCACCAGAATTCTCAGAATTTCGTTATTAAATAAATCATCGAACAAGCAGGAGCCAATTCTGGATAACTTCATTAAAGCATTCATACTCGGTTCATTTATCACGACTACAGTCCTTCGATTTTCTCATTAATTGGGAAAGTTCTGTCTGGCCAAGACACGTGTTTTAGAACTTCTAAAGATAATCATATATTTATAGTCATTATTTCGGTAATTCTATGAACGGTTGTACCAACTTAGTTAAAATGTACTTAACTAATTAAATAGTTGGAAAAAAATGGAAAACTGAGACTTGTTTTCAATTTTGCAATTTGGTAACGGGATTGAAATTTTACTCTTTAGATATTACAACAGAAATTTTAACTCCCTCACAATGCTTTTCAGTTTTCAAATGGTCAGGTTTATAAAAGGTAATCGACGTAAATCAATAAAAAACTTAGAACACGAACGAAATTAATAAGTTTAGTAGAAAGTTTTCATTATGTGGATTCCCTCATGACAAATAATAAAACTGACAGAAAAAAAAAAGTGAGTAAATTTGACTACTCTGTACAAAAATCTGCGCCGAAAATTTGCGTCATTTTGATGGTAAAATGTATTAGCATATGAAAGGTTTAGTCGACCTTATCCAGCACGGGGATTGAACCCCGAACCTGGGGGCATGAAGAAATTATACGGTAAAAAGCATTGGCATCCATTTTGCGAATACTTTTTACCACAAGTAATATTTTTTACTTACGGTAGAAAGAATTTACAGTAGACTTGATTTTATTTCTACCGTGGTTAAAAATAATTTTGACAGTAAAAAGCACTGGCAACCATGGATGCCAGTACTTTTTATCCAAAAATTTCTTAGCATTTTTAGTGCACTGATTATTGGGTAGTGTTGCTTGGCTTTGTGAATGAATTTATCCCTTAAATGTATATTGTTGCCTTTCGGCAACACACTCACTGCCTATTATACCATACAAACTCACACTAGAGAAAATATCGCTTTGTTGGATGAAGTAGCCGCTCGGCTACGTACTGCTTACAAGCATTTTTTGGTAAGAAAAAAAAAACAATCTTCTAAGCAGTACGTAAATTCTTGGCTAAACTGGGCATTAATAGCACGTGCTGACCAAACTGGGCACTGGCTAATTATAGAATATAAAAAAATGAGATGCAAGCTGCCTAACTGCAAAGGATTTACCCATACCATGTGTGAGAAATGCGGCGCTGAATTATGTCTCAACAAACATAATAATTCTTTCGAACAATTTCAATGTCATACTATGTCGGCGTTTCTCAACCTTTCAGTATTCGCGGCCCAATTTTCTATCATAATTTTCATCGCCCCCCCCCCTTACCATAAAATGTATACAATAATAATGTATAGGAGTACAGATTCTGTTTTCGAATTATTTTTAACTAACTACCAAAACAAGAGTAAATCAAGTATTTTTAGTAATAAAATTAATTTAGTAATAAGTCACTATTTGAATTTTGGGCAGGAGCAGAGGATGATTTTACGGCACTAAAAACAAAGGCATTTCGCATTCTATTACCATTTTCAACATCCTCAACAACTTTTGTGAAACCGGATTTTCTGCTGTGGCTTCTTTGAAGACAAACTATAGATCTAATTTAGACTAAGACTAAATATAGAAACAACTGAGGATGTCAATTTCTAATATTAAGCCTTCCTTCGAAAAACTTTGCTTTGAAAGGCAAAGGAAGTTACTAATAATTTGCCAAGGAAGTTACTAATAATTATTAAATTTGTTTTTAATTTAGTATGTTTTGATTAAGAAAGTTTTAATTTAGTAATTTGTTTTACTTTAATAAGTTATTAAATATGTCGAAATGTATTTTATTTTCTATGTGTATGTGGGATATTCTTTCCGTCAGTCAATCAATTTTTAAAGTAATGTTTTCTCTTGAATATTCTCGCGCCCCCTTCTCGTGCGCTCGCTCCCACTAGGGGGGCGCGCCCCACAAATTGAGAATCGCTGTACTATGTAATCAATGCACGATGTTGCAACTTGGCTACATACCCTTTTTTCAAAAGATAAAATGGTCCAAAATAAAATATATATATTTTTCTATTTGTCCCTGCATCAGTTTTGTCAAACCATCGAGTTTTTAATTTTTCAACTTTAAACGAAAAGTCATGCATTTAAGGGTTAAAGCCACTGCCCAGCGTAATGCCACATTGAAGAAAAACATCTTTGCATATTCCCAGGCGTCGATTATTGTCTAAAGTTCTCAACTCTTTGGAAGAAAAAATGATACCCCATTGGTTGAATATGTTTATAATATATTAATAAATTTATATTTAAATTTAATACGAGATGAGTCGCCCGGCGTTGTACGGGCTAACCTCGAGTATTGAAACAAAGTGATGTCACGTGGTACATGTTCATATCCTGATAGGAATAAGAACAACAATTCCTAAGAATCCTTAACAGCATAAAGATAACATTTGAATAAGATCGATATATAATCAAATTGCTTGTATATAATCAATTGTTTAAAAATAATAAAGAAGGATTAAATTCGCTTACGTTAATTTAACGGAGATTGAAAATACAGCGATGCCTCATCAAAGTGCTAGAAACGTTGATTATTATTATATTTGATTTGTTTAACAATGGTAACTGCATTGATTTGTTTGTTCACACGGCAACTGCAACAATTGTTGAAACGATGCAACAATGCAAGTAAGATAAAACGGTCATCATCTGGGTCAAATAAAATTAAAATTGATTACCGTGAAAAAATAATTTCAAAATACAGAGAAAAACACTTTTAACTTCTTTTCTAGTTCATTTAGAGGCTTTGAATTTTAGCACGTGGCGAAAAACTCTTCCTGGAGTAGTTTTTTTACGCGCTTTTCAATGTTATCAAGCTCGAAAGGATGCGATAACTTCTTCCGATAGAAAAGGACTATTTTATGCAATTTTCGGTGCTTCGCTCCTATTGGTCTTAGCGTGATGATATAAATCCTGTAGATTTCCTCGATAAATGGGCTATCTAACACTGAAATAATTTTTCAAATCAGACCAGTAGTTCCTGAGATTAGCGCGCTCAATCAAACAAACTGTTCAGCTTTATAATATTAGTATAGATTTAAAATTGCATAAATGGTATGAAAATAACTCACCACTAATGAAAAATAATTATCAAATATTCGATTTAGTCACATTAAAAGTTGGCATTCCACAACAAGATTTACTTTTAATACAACCTTAATGACGCAAAATCCTGAAGGCCCGGATTTATACACGCGTAAACTTCATATGTATTATGGGTAAATATAAAACTATCCAAACGTACTAATTTGTTGCATTAGTTAGTGTATTTAGGAATAAAAGAAAATAAATAAACACCACATGAGGAAAAATTGGAATTTCCGATTTCTCCTGCGAAGGCTAATATTGTGGCAGTGAATGCATTTCGTCGGGTGGTGAAATTAATCAAGCAATACTGTTAGCTTTCAATTAGCGGATTTTATCCAGTCAGCATATTACCGAGAAGATACTTTCTGCTTTTAGTTTTACTTAGGTAGTGTTAGAATCTTTATCTAGAAACACTAATCACGTTTCTCTCAAAGGAGAAGCAAATCCAGCTTTACAGAATAGCTCGTCTGTGATAAAAATAGAAATTCAGTTGAACTCACTTAATACGAAATGGCAAAAATTCGTGAATCCATTCGTATTAGTCGTTATTCATAACAGCCGTGAATACGTAAAATTGTGTAAAAAATATTAGGAATGAATGTTTATATCTTTGTAATATTAAATCGCCAAAAATATTTTAAGTTACATGGTTTTATTTAAATTCAAAACATCGTTGCATTATCCAAACAAAACTATTGTTGCCAAATGACAAATGATAATTCTGATAATTTCCTCAGAGCCAAAATTATTATTTTTCTTCCTAATTAACGTTATAATAAATTATAAAATGGATGGATTATTGCATTGTCATCGAAGATAAGCTTATGTGCAAAGTTTGAAGATCATTTATGCAGTAATGGTCGAAAACCGCCTTACAAAATTCTGCCACAAGTCAAGTTAAATAAAACCATGTAAAAATCATTACTACTATTAAAAAAAAAAATAATATAAATAGTGAAAACAAAATGTTTATTTTTACTAATATACACTTTTAAATCTTACTAATACATTGAGAAAAATTAACTTACTTTTAAAATTTAACAATTTAAAAAAAAAACCCTTAATGTTTAGGTGTTTTTTAGGTACATTAAATTTCATCGTATGCGTACCTGGTGGTTCACAATGACTCAAAATAACCAACAATTTCTTTTTTAAAAAACTAAATTATATAGCAATCGAGAAAATATTTCGTGAATGGGTCATAAATTGTGTTCGTCTTAGCCGAAATTTGTATTTTAGCCTTCGTAATATGCGTGAGATATTTAGTGTCATTAAATAGTAAACCAAACTTGATGAACAAAATGTTCGCTTCAGCCGTGTTTTCGTATTAAGAAAGTTCAACTGTAATTGATTCCTGTAGACCAGGGGTCCCTAACCGTTTTGCACCTAAGAGCACATACACGAATATCGGTCGAATGGCGGGCACCATTTATTTTTTCAAGATAAATTTGTAATTGGTGGACATTGTTAGTAATATACACTATATTTTATTATAGAAAGAAAATAATTTTAAATATTAATTTAACAATGAATATAGTATCAATATTCTTGTGTAAAAGTTGATTACTAAATTGCTCGCAAAACATACGAAGTATAAAAATTATTTATAAAATATATAAAATACAATCAATGTGATGTTTGGCATTGCATTTCACTTCCCAGCGCTTCATAATTGGGAGAATAGGATGCAATTCCTGGCTCGCAAGCAATCGTCAAGGTGTTCCTCTGCAAGTCGTGATCTATGTTTTGATTTTATGATATTCATTGTCGAAAAGAATGATTCACACAAGTATGTGGAACCAAAAAACGACTTTATTTTATATGCTTCTCTTTTCGAGAATGGAAATTTATTGCTGTCATCTATATTCCAGAATTTCTCATCTGATATAATAGTTTTGAGGAAAATGTCATTCTGAAGATCCAAAATTTCGATCTCCACTTCGTCCTGCCTTAATTGAAAAAATTCTGAAATGTATGTTGTTATATTTCGGTTACGTTTATTTGGCTGGAAAAAGGATTTACAAAATTGTAACCATGGGCTCGATGATATTAAATTGTTGAAAGCTATATTTTGTTTGTGGTTATATCTGTGGGGATGGAGGTCATTTCCCTGGCGATTTCTGTTTTGGTTGTGCTTATCACAAAAGGGTTATTCATAGTTTTTAATGTGGCCCTTTATTCATTTACTCTAGATCAGTGATGGCAAACCTATGACCCATGGGTCAGACACTGACCCACGCAAGATTTTTAACTGACCCACGATTGCTAGGAACCCATTTGCTTGTTTACTCGAGTAGATTTAGATTTTAAAATTTGTGTGGATAATTTGTATTATATTTGTATTCTTTCAAGCACTGCATTGGCACAAAAGCAATTTAAATGTGGTCAATAACCTTCAGTTTCATCATTACAGTTCTAAAGTTAAGAAAATGACGACAAATGCGTCTGTTGTGTATGAAATAAAGCAAAAGTGCTTCCAAAACGTAAAATAAAGTGCACAATTATGCTCTGTTTTTTGTTGAAAAAAAATCGACAAACCAAAGCAAATAACCGTCTTTAAAGAACTTTCTTCAAATAAAATGTGTGCCATTTTCGTTACTCCTTGTTCATTTAAAGACTTATTGCCATTGCCACCAAACACTTGAGAATTTTTAATCCCACTAAAAGTTTTAAATCGTCAAACTACGCCATTTTTAACAGTTAAGCCAATTGAATTTTAAAGATTTTTAGTTTTAAAAACACTCAGTTACAAATTTAAAACTGAACTTTGGTGCAAATGGGCATTATGACTCACGAGCTAGTACTAAAAAAGTATGAGCAAAATTTGACCCACGTCTCAAAAAGGTTCGCCATCCCTGCTCTAGATTCTAAATGTTCTCTAGTTTAAAATGGAAAACTGAACTTTGGTGCAAATGGGCATTAGTGACCCACGAGCTAGTACTAAAAAAATTATGAACAAAATTTGACCCATGTCTCAAAAAAGTTCACCATCCTTGCTCTAGATTATAAATGTTCTCTAGTTTAAAATGGAAAACTGAACTTTGGTGCAAATGGGCGTTAGTGACCCACGAGCTAGTACTAAAAAAATTATGAGCAAAATTTGACCCACGTCTCAAAAAGGTTCACCATCCCTGCTCTAGATTCTAAATGTTCTCTAGTTTAAAATGGAAAACTGGTGCAAATGGGCGTTAGTGACCCACGAGCTAGTACTAAAAAAATTATGAGCAAAATTTGACCCACGTCTCAAAAAGGTTCACCATCCCTGCTCTAGATTCTAAATGTTCTCTAGTTTAAAATGGAAAACTGGTGCAAATGGGCGTTAGTGACCCACGAGCTAGTACTAATAAAAAAATTATGAACAAAATTTGACCCACGTCTCAAAAGGTTCACCATCCTTGCTCTAGATTCTAAATGTTCTCTAGTTTAAAATGGAAAACTGAACTTTGGTGCAAATGGGCGTTAGTGACCCACGAGCTAGTACTAAAAAAATTGTGAGCAAAATTTGACCCACGTCTCAAAAAGGTTCACCATCCCTGCTCTAGATTCTAAATGTTCTGAAGTTTAAAATGGAAAACTGAAGTTTTTTATCGTTGGGCACAAGCAGCGGGCGCACCTAGACCGATCGAAGGGCGCCATGGTGCCCATGGGTATAAGGTTGGGGACACCTACTGTGTATATATTCCGATCAACATTTTAAATTACTTTATGTTCTGACAGATAACTTTTTGTTTCAAATTAATTCTGAAAATCAGGGCGAGTGGATTAATTGCTATTATTGTTTCTAATGACACTTGGGTATCCAAGCTCCCGTTCGCAGAGCGACCAGGAATTTAGGCAGTAAGGAGCGCCTTCCGTTCGTAGATGAGCACCAAAACGGTGGAAGTACGCCATGCCATGGCTCAATATGTAATTGGAGGACACCAAATGGCGCCACCACAAATACGCCATACTCCTTTTTTCAGAAGTGAAGGGAATGGAAATTTCCCAACCTCCGGTACCCTCGGAACTGCCTCGGGACTTCAGGGTCCACGGATTTTAAAGGCACGTATCCCCAAATGTACATGGTGGGTCCTCAGCGGCTCGAATATCGAACCCGAGATCCTTCGATCCGAAGCTCGACATCCTAACCCCTAGGCTACCACGACCCCGGATTAGTTGCTAAAAAAGTCTGGAAAACCATTTATTTATTTCTCTGAAATTATCGCATTATTATATTTTGAAAAATTTCAGCTCGGCATTTCCGTGTTACGAAATAGGTAGATTAATTATTTGGTAATTTTAATAAAAAACAAATAAATGAAGAAAGAATACGGTTTCATGTAAATACATTTTTGTCCGAGCGGGATGTACGTTGCCAATACATAAATATGTTTGATTAGCCTTACATTATTTCAAACCTTAACCCTCTAATTCCCAATTCCGCCTCAAGGCGGACGACGATAAAAAAGAGCATTACAGGGTTCACCCATCCTCGCGTTGACTGATTGGTATTTTTACTGACGCAGTAGAAACCGCCAAGTACTGCGTTATTAAGAGCCAATTAGGTTAACCAGAGGTTTCGCCAATCCGTGGTCTAGCCCATACCTGTCACCATGAATGGAAGAGGCGGGCGTAGGGGATTAACTCTTTCATTCACAACTCCGCCTCAAGGCGGACGACGATAAAAAAGAGCATTACAGGGTTAACCCGTCCTCGTGTTGACTGATTGGTATTTTTACTGACGCAGTAGAAACCGCCAATCCGTTAACACGAAGGCGGCGTTACTGAGTTATTAAGAGCCAATTAGGTTAACCAGAGGTTTCGCCAATCCGTGGTCTCGCCCATACCTGTCACCATGAATGGAAGAGGCGGGCGTAGGGGATTAACCCTTTCATTCCCAACTCCGCCTCAAGGCGGACGACGATACAAAAAGAGCATTACAGGGTTAACCCATCCTCGTGTTGACTGATTGGTATTTTTACTGACGCAGTAGAAACCGCCAATCCGTTAAGACGAAGGCGGCGTTACTGAGTTATTAAGAGCCAATTAGGTTAACCAGAGGTTTCGCCAATCCGTGGTCTCGCCCATACCTGTCACCATGAATGGAAGAGGCGGGCGTAGGGGATTAACCCTTTCATTCCCAACTCCGCCTCAAGGCGGACGACGATAACAAAACTTGAGCATTAGAGGGTTAAGGAACTGTTTTATTTAATTTTTAAACTCATTTTTAAATTTACTATTATTACTTTTGCTTCTTGCAAAGTATGTTGAAGCAAAGAATATTTCATTGCAAACCAAAGTACAATGAAAACTAATTAAAAGTTACTAATTAGATTTGCATGTTGAAAGCGGCAGCTTAAGTAACTTCTTCTAAACACACTAGAATATAACGTTTAACACACACGGAAAAGTTTGAATCATTTTTTCTTTCAAAGGATCCTGTTGTTAAAGTTAATACGATGACATCCAATAAAAACAACATCTCCGTTTCTTGTCACGACTTATCCTTTTCATCAGGAACTTCCCTATTTGCCTCCCATTAGCAAAGGAAGCTCGGTGTAGAAAGGAAGGGAGTCGCGGTAAACAATCTGAATACTAACAGAACAAAACCATTCATTTATGCATGAATGTTCTGTGGTACCGAATCCCCATTTATAATCTACTAGTACGAACGGCGGTCATACGAAATGACCGCTGTTCTAGATATTATAAATATACAACTCTCCCAGTAACCGGAAATGCACATCAAATCAAAAATATACTTATCAGGTAGAACAGTAAAGTTATATGAACAAATAATAAACATATAATCATTTCGGAAAAAAATATTCTTACCCAAAAAAAAACATCCAAGTTATAATGATCTGTAAAATAAAAATGGTAGGGTCAGTTGGGGTAATTGTAAACATGGGGTAATTGTAAACAAGCTTCATAACTACACTTGTGGTGGTTTTGAAAACTTAACTGCTGGTGTGTGATGAATTGGCAACTTAGGGAAGACACTAAAAGAGTTTTATAAGTTCCGAAACATTTGTGGAGGCGTCACCATTGTTTGAAAATGATACAGTGAAAAAAGTTGTTTAAGAAAATTTAGTGATATTGCATTTTCGTCTCCAGCTCATCTGCAAAAGCGATGTAAGTGGTTTCAACCATTTTTATTGGTCATATGGAATGTTGCTAAAAGTATTTAGTGATGAATTTCAACCTCCCTGTTATTTTTCATGTGCAAGTCAGGTGTTTACAATACCCCATATATTTCGTACTCTGGGGTAATTGTAAACACTTAAATTTATCCTATTTCCAATATTCTGGGGGGACAATAAGTATTGTATTTTGATGCAAATTACACTTTTGTGTCTGATTTTACATAACTGCTGTTGTTGTTGCTAATGCCCCTGGAAATCCAGGCCCCCCCCTTGCAAGGAGACCATGAATTAAGAAAACTCCTACTGATTATTAATGAGCTCCGCTAGAATGAAGTACACTTGGCTCAGAGGGCTTAAATTTTGAACCAGCTCCCAGATGAGAGATCGTCACCTAGGTTGGTCCCTCAGCGGAAATTAATTCTAACTTGGTTTGCATTTGAAGCGACGATGTATTTTACGTTCACAGCTCCCTTTAGCGCACTCGATCTCAGAATAATCAGTCGCGGGAGGTGGCCACCCTCCCAAGCGTTAACCCCGGCCAGTTGTGCTTCACTTTCGGCGTTCTGTGGGCTTCAAGCTTAACCGACTGATCCACTTTTGGACAAATTTTACATAAATTTGTCGCATTACTTTAATATATTACTCGTTAAATGATCTCAGCCGACTCATAGCATAACTCAGCGGACCGCAGACGGCCTGTTGGTCGCAGATTGAGAGCCTTTGCTCCGGAACTTCTTAAGCCCTCAAATCACTGTGTATGAAACAATTTTCCATTTGCATCAACCTTATTCGAAAATAAATCACTGTTTACAATTACCCCAGATCTCTGGGGTAATTGTAAACACAATGGGGTAATTGTAAACACGAGCTCATTTGCTAACAAATAGTCGTAAAGTCAAAATTTTTGCTCACATTTACTCACAAGAAGTACAGTAGTGGCTACAATGCTCACAATTTTATCCCTGAATTCATTCAAGAGGTAGGGAAGGATCAAAATTTAAAACATTGAAAAAGCGTTTACAATTACCCCAACTGACCCTACTTTCTATATAATGAAATTGTTTGCGAAAAATATTTATTTATATCCAACATAATCATCGTCAAAACAATAGTTTTAACGAAACTGGAAAAAAAGTGCTACCACTTCAATTTACATAAAAAGCGCAGACGATAAATACATATAAACAAAGAAAGAAATATTAAATTAAATTCGCGTTTACATTTATTTTTAATGGATATCGCAAATCTAACGATGCTTCAATCAAAATGCTAAATAAATGTTTTGATTGTTAGTCGTTTTCATTTTAGAAACAATTGTGCAGATGACAACATGATGCAGTTTTCTAGAAGTAAGAAATCCGAAATAGGCTATTGGCGACAAACATACACTTAAGCGGCTTATATGATGAATTGCCTTTCTGAAAGAAATCTAGATAAAAAAATATTTTAACATGCCGCTGCTAGAAGAAAACGGCTTTATATAGGGTTAATGAACAATTTCTTTTTTTTGTTTTCAGTGTTGCTATAGAACGTAAATGATACACATTGCTACCATGACTATTGCTTACTTGTTAAACTTGTGTCTTACCAGCTGAATCCTGGAGTCACTAACATTTTACTGATTTTCATAATATTTTACGGTCATAATCGGGTCATTAATTAAAGCTAAGAAATATTTTCGCAGTCAAATTTTACTTTGCTTACATGCTCATAGAATTTCATCAGTCTGAAGAAACAAAGCAAACTGTTTGCACGAGAAATTGTTAAGGCAGAGAATAACAATATTGAAATTAAACATTTTTTCGAACAGAGAAATGGAAAAAAAAAACTATCTGTCATTTCCCGTGGGAGTTGGTCTGCGGAAATACCAAAACGCACTTTGTGAAATACCGTTTTTGCATTAACAGATTTTGCTAAACTTTTTTTACGTTTCTTAAGCTGCGATTCAATATTTTTTAGAATAACATTTTTTTTTCTTCAGGTGCAACCTTTCCCACAAGAAAGGAGGTTTTTCATCCATTGTTTTGTGACTTTTTTCTGGTAAATTGATAAAATATTCTTCTCATACTGCTTTCTCCAGAGCAGCTGTTCCCAATCTTTTTTTTTTCTTTTGGCGTACCACCATTTCTCTTGCAAACCATTTGCGTACCACTGCTAACATAGCTTTGTCAAAAATAATAGAATACTAATAGATTACAGAAAAATACTAATACGACTGGGTAATATAAACCGCAGCATTTTTGATAGCTAATGCAGAGAAAAGCGCTTATTAAAATAAAGTGGTATGTATAAAATAAAACATATGTTTAATACTTACTTCCAAAACAGCATTAGAAATACGTCTCTAAGTACAAAATACCTATCATGTAAAAAAAAAAAGGAAAAAGAAAAGAAAAGTTGGCTGCTGCATGACAGATACAAGCCAGGTCATACTTGGCTTAGTAGAAGCTGGTTTTGACCTCAAATTTGGGTCGACATTTGTTTCTATATAATTATTAATGGAGACACGGGGTTGGACATCCTGTCTTGGTTTTCTCCTCCTTTGGCGGGACTTTTGTAGGGTTTTTGCTTTCCATGCTTCTTCCTTCTTGCACTGATAAAGGATTTCCATGTAATTCCGAAACGCGTCTGATTTTGTATTTTAAATTTGTGCTGAAATTCGTTGCTTTTTTTACTTTTTTCAGTAAATACCATATTGGAAAAAGCAGTTTCACAAAGATAAGTGGTAATGGACTGAATTAAAAACAACAATGCTTTTCTGGACAATAACGGGAATTCATTTTTAACTTTGATCTAAAACTCTACCAACCCTAATTGGGCAAATTCGAATTCAATCCAGAGTCACACGATAGTTTTATTAACTATTCCTGTTCTTCATTTGATATTGTTGCGGGTAGTGTTTTACACACGAATGGAAAGTACTAAGCCTTCATTAAACTACTTTTCAAACGATTCAGCTATCATTTGGCAGTTGTTTTTTATGTTATTGGACATTTCGTTGCTCAATGTAACATCCTGTTCTGTTGTAAAATTTTCCAAATTTGGAACCGACTGCAGTTTTCAGTCGAAACACTTGTATTTAAAATTTGTGACCTTTTAATAAACCTTTTTTTAAAGAAATTCCTTTATTTTGTCATTAATTGAAAATTTATTTAGGGTTTTACGTTGTAAACCTACATTTAAGTCAGTCAAGTGACTAAAAATGTTTGTTAACCCCTTCCCTCTCGCTACTGTGAAAATGACGGGCTGAGGTTTCGCCTTCTATTTATCGCTCCCGTGAAAATGACGGGCTGATGTTTCGCCTTCTATGTCTCGCTCCCGTGAAAATGACGGGCTGATGTTTCGCCTTCTATTTCTCGCTCCCGTGAAAATGACGGGCTGATGTTTCGCCTTCTATTTCTCGCTCCCGTGAAAATGACGGGCTGATGTTTCGCCTTCTATTTCTCGCTCCCGTGAAAATGACGGGCTGATGTTTCGCCTTCTATATATCTCTCCCGTGAAAATGACGGGCTGGAGTGTTTAAAATTTCAAAATAAAAACAAATCAAAAATTAAAAATGAATATATATATATATATTGTTTATACACATATTTTATATAATTTTCAGGGATAAAAAATAGGCTCTTTTATGATCGTTTTCCTGAGGCGTTTTGGGTTAAGTAGGCAAGAGTTGATATCCATAGCCAAAAATTCACGCAGTTCAAAATTGTTTCCCATCAAAAACAGCTGTACCTCGGAGCGTAATTAAAACAACCTACTTAAAACTTTTCCGCGAGAAAGCCATCTCACCTCAGTGCGTAGTGGCAACTGAATATGAACACCGCCCATTTCAGAACACAGCTTTGAGAATAATCGAGAACTTAGATTTAATGAAGGACCAACTTAGCAGATTCCTGTAAAACACATTTAAATGGCTCAGGCATAACCTTTGCTGCAATCTGCTGTTTATGAATGCTGCAGTGGATAAAAGTGCAGTTTCTGGCCAAAGATTTTATTTTGGGAAGAACTTATCCTTGTTTCCCTGTCAATGTCACTGGCCGAGTACCATCAGAGGAGAAATCAACGCAATGTTTCCAATCCAGTCCATTTCCTACAAAACAAATCGTTGATTTTCTTGAATATTTCATCAGAGGTTGGTGTGTAGGTATAGCAACTCACAAAACAAATATACCTCCACAATTTTAGTTTCAATTGCGTATCGTACGAAAACCGAAAGTTGTGCATAGTTTGTTACATCTGTGCGAAACATCCATATGAAATGTAAAAAAAAAAAAAAATCGCTTTTTTTTTTTTAAATCATGGCCAAAACATTTTCTCTAATTTTCATTGCCATTCTTTCTATCTTATAACAGACAGTATTATTTGACAATGATGCCATATCTAGTTGTTTAGCTGCGGGTTCTCCAACATACCTGTCACAATATCCTTGATCGCAGGTAGCAATAGTTCTTCGCCGATTGTGTGAGTTTTTCCCCTCCTTACTATTCTTAAACTCACTAAGAAAGATGCCTCTACTGCTCTTCGTGTGGTGCCGGTAAATATCGACATAACTTTCATTGTTCATTTCACCTCAGACAATTTTCAAACGAAATAATCTTTCGGCTTGTTTTCCAAGCTTGCATATTTTGAACTTGGTGAAGTTGCCAAAAAAAAAAAAAAGGACATGTAGTGCTAAGATTCGAGTTGTGAATATCAAATGAAATAGCTTTTTCACGATAGATTACATGTAGAAGATAAATATAATTATTTCTTTAATAGTTAGCCAGATTTATTTGAAATCAATTTACTTTTTCATTGAAAGCACTTATATTTCCTCCTTCAGTTGAAAGAAATTATATAACCTTTTTCAAAAAGAGAAAACTTTCAGATAATTTTAAAAGTAAAAAACGCCTAAATTTTTATTCTAAATATTTACTCGGAATGCACGAAACATATTATAATTAGGGGAGTTTTGTTTACTGACTTATTATTGAAAAAACCATTTATGATGACTTTACATTAGCTATTATTTTGACCAGTGTACTCAACTTTTTTACGCTCGGGCCACATACACATAATGATTATTTCAAGCGGGCCGCAATACAGTGAAACCCCGATTTAAGGTCCCTCCATTCTACGTTTTCCCCGAATGTTACTTTTTTTTTTTTTGTATCAGGTCCCAGCTTTCCCGTATACTAATTAAGCTTAAGATAACCCGTATTTTAAGTTTGTTAGCTATCGAAATCCCCGCTTTTTACGTTTTCCCTAAAAAGTTTAAAAAAAAAGGAAAAATGTTCTAAAATTAGCAATATTTTCCCTTTTGGGCTGTTTTTAACGCTAATCCACGTTGTTGAAATTTAATTATTACTTTCTCACAAAATAAATTACAATCGAGGATAGTTTTTGTTTTCGAGAATTTTCAAAAGGAGTCCATTCGAGTTCCTCAAGACGTGAGAAAGTTCGTTCGCTTCCAGAATTGAGCTGGAAGAGTTAGTTCTTTTTGCCATTTTGAAAAGAAACAAAGTTTCAACACTTCGAGTCGAATGAAAATTTCGTTAGAACTCACTAACACGTGCTATATACTGTATTCTTATTGGACTTATATCTATATTTATAATCCACTGTTACGGATTATTTTCAACCTAAATGTGTGTGTGCCAGAATTCGTAACTGAATGTGTTAAAATGGTTTCTATAATAATTTTCGTTTCGAAAAACAGATATTATAATTTTTGAAAGAGTTATCTTTACTACCTTTAGTTTTTTTTGCTTTTTATGTATTGTCCGTACTTTACTGGTTTTTATCCAGTCGCTTGGGAAGAAAAATGGGAACCACAACCCTTCAATGATACTCTTCAAGCATAGGGGTGGGTATCAAGGAGGGCCAGGTCCACACAGCAATGTAGTAAGGCTGTAATGTAATATTTGTTTGATAATGTTACTAAATTCTTCTAAGAAAGATCGTTTTCACTTTCGCATCTAATTTTCTATTTCTAAATGAAACTTCAATTGCACGTGAGAAGGAAAAGAAATAGTGTATGGACAAGAATAAGTTCATGTCAGGGCTTGTCAAGTTTCTGAACTACCTTTATTGAACCATTGAAATTTGAAAAAAGCTCCGTGGGTCACAAGTGCCCCGTGAACCGCAGATTAAACATCGATTATCTAGACCAGGGTTTCTCAACGGGGGCCACAGAGAACATCTAGGGAGCCACGAGAAAAGATTTTGAAAACTGGTGGTCCATGAACGTTGGGAAAGGGGACATCAAACGCTTCAAAATGGAAAAATCTTTTTACACGAGAGTAGAATATTTCGTGTAATTTATTACAAATGAATAAATGACAAAAAATTAATAATAAAAAGAAGGAGAGAGAGAGGGAGAGAGAAAGAAACTTCCATTGCTAACGTACACAATTTCTCAAAGGATCATTTTTTTAAACCATTACAATAAGAATAATGGTCATTTGTTTTGGTGACTCTCAGGACATGCAAAAAGGGATTCATAATTAATCCTTGAATTGCAAATTTATAATTATTAATGCAAGAAGGTTTTCATGGTGAAAAAGATAAAAAAACTAAGTTTTTTTTAAATGTTACTACTTCTGTTGTGATTATATTACAGAATTGTTTTTCTCTTTTTTTTTTTGAATAATTAGACTTGAATTTTGCTGAAATACATTTTTTAAATTTAAAAATTGTATGTGGTGTTACATTTCTATTTTTTGCATACTTTCCTATAATGTTTTTTATTAAGATAAAAATAGAAATATTTCTTTATAGAGACCCCAAGAAAATGTCATTAGAAAAAGTCAAAAAGTAAAATAAAATTAATAAATTTAAAAATAAAAAAAATGGAACGTTGGCTAGTGCGATGGGTAAAAGTTCGCTTTTTTAAAGAACTTTGAATCTTTAATGTGTTAATCTTTTTAAGCACTTCTAAAGGTATTATTTAAATTTGCGCAGTCACTTAGAATGTGCTCCCGGATTTTGATTTTCATAGTTTTTATTGCATAGCTTTATATTGAAATGTGCCTTACTATTGTTTTTATACAGTTCTGGATTTTTTTATTATAAATTAATTAATTGCATTTTTTTATTAATTCTTTTATTTTAAAACTAGTGTTTGATTTTATCATATTTTATATGTGACCCATACTAAGTTACTATATATAAGAGGAGGCCATGAAAAAAGTTTGATTCTGAGTAGGGGGTCCACAGGTCAAAAAAGGTTTAGATACCCTGATTTTGACTATTGAAAATTTGTTTCTAATTGTGGACATCAGAATGAAATAAAGAAACATGTAAGGTGGGCATACAGCCTCCGTCTCCTACTCAATTTAGCGTGTAATACGATTAAATATTCCATCCAACCGTAAGCTACACTGAAGCATATATGCTTTAATTTTATTGGTCCATAAAATATATTTTGCAGTTTGAACAAATAAACCCTTATGATTACAGAATTTACTGAGAAGTAAATACGCGTTTCTAGAGTTAAACAATTATTTATTTAAAACTTAATCAAGATATGGCAATCTAAAATAATTACTATTTAAGCAGAGTTATTGAATGTGAATTTATACACAATATTTGCTAAAAACGATTACACAGGAAATTGCGTTTTACACAAATTCCAATTGGAAACAAGCGTTTAAATCCAATTAAATAAACAAATAAACACAACGATTGAATTACTTCGAAAATTGAGCTCATTATACGAACGAACTAGTAATGAGAAAACGCGTAGTTTCAATGCTATATATTTATATATTCAAACCGTCTCGAGATTTTTGAGCCACTATATAATCCTCTAAATTTTAGTTAGAGGTGGACTATTTATTTCACTCTTCGTTTTCCTGTTACTCTTCGTCAAATTCTTCACGTATGAGATTTAAACCCGTCTTCTCTCCTCCACTACTAGTTTAGTCGAGTACTTCCTCAATCTGAATTCACTCCTTCATTGAATGGATACTACTTATTTTATAAGTTGAAGTTATGTGGGAAAGTTGCAAAACTAAGTTTTAACCCTTTAACTACCGGAATATATTCACAAATTCTGTTTTTCTGAACGCCAAAAAAAAAAAAGCATCCGAAAATTGCATAAATGGCGATACATCTAATTCTATGTATATAGCGGCCTTTACACAGACGTTCTTAACCGCGGTATGGACGGCGAGAAATTCAGATCCGCGGTCAAGAGCGTGCGTGCAATTTTAGGACGCTCAAGAACGCGGTTAAGAATGACACTGAGATGCGCGCTCATGATCGCGCTCCAAGAAATGATGCATTTTACAATCACGTTCTTAACCGCGCATCAAAGTGGGAGGATTGGACAATTCTGCAGGCTGTGCCTTCTGTAGGGGACTTCAATGGAACGCCCCGCATCTGAAGGCGTTCTTGCGTGCGGATAAGAATGTGGTCATTTTGCAACACATTTCTGAACGCCACGGTTTTACTCGCGTTCTTGACCGTGGCTGGATGCGCCACGTTCAGTCGTGCGGTTAAGAACGTATGTGTAAAGGGCGCTTATGTCATGAGTTTCTTACATGAGCTTTCGCCTTAGGAAAATTTTGTTATTGGCTAACCAATAAAAAAAATTAAGTCAATTAACGTCAATAAACCGCTTATTGACGTTACTCGTACCACAGGAAAGTTTCTCCAAATCGCTTATTGACGTTACCTGTACCACAGAAAAGTTTCGCCAAATCGTTTATTAGCGCGTGGGCCGAATGCATTTATCTTTCACGATCTGTTTTCAAAGTGTTTTTGTAGTAGTAAGTAAAATATTTTTTCCTCCAAACTTTCTGCAAATCTATATTTTTTTTACATCGTGCACAATGAAATAACAGAAAAATATATTATTAGCACTTGTGTTCTATTGGTATTCAAAGTGCGTATGGAGCGCTTGCTTTCTGTTATATATCTATGTTGCACATTTCTAATTCAGAAGCAATTTAAATAGTGTGTACACATCAGAGGACTTACTTCATAGTTGCCCCCGTCCTTGTTGTCTTCCATTTAAGTATCCGTTCCGTTATTGAGTAAAATAATGCATCTTTTTTATAGAGAGGAAGAAGAAATTTAATAAAAATGCTATGCACATTGCGAGCTAAATTTTACACTACATTGTTAAACGGAAATATGTTAGCAAGAGAGAGTTTTTTTTAAACATATAAATATACACGCATTTGGCATTAAAATAGGTAGGGGTTTCCCCATCTTATTTAACACACTATTTACAGCTTTATGTTTGACACATGTGGTATCAAAGCAAATTTTATTATTGTTCATGTCCTTGAACTTTATATCTGATACCACTAATTCACTTATCGAGGCGAGGAAGAAATCTTTTCTTCCAACATGAAATAGAATAGTTTAGCCTACACTGCACTGTTGTTTTTTAACAACATCTCTAATTTTCGTTCATTAAGCTCGTGTTTTGTATTATTTTTAACAAGTGGTGCATTCTTTCGTTTTATTTTGTATGTAAGGTCATATTAGTTAATATAGTTTCCCCTAGATCTTGTGAACTGGGCTCAAGGTTCGTCTTTTTTCGCAAAATCATAACATATGTTGATTTTGTAAAAAACAACAAGTTCTTATTTTTTTTTAAATTTTAGGGAACAATTTTATTTTAAGAAATAGTCTCTAATTGCTTACATAGTGTTAAAATAAAATAAATATAAGTTTTCAGAAAACTTTCGTGAAAAATGTATATTAAGGCGCCTTTTTTACTTGTTGTTTTAAAACAACACCACTCATTCGGGGCTACTTTTTATGCTTCTGCATTTATTGCAGTGTAAACAATAACAGGTGTCGCTGGTTGTTCTATTTCACTTTATTTATTATGTTTTGGAGGATTATTGTTACAATCATATAACAAATTAGTGCAAAGTGGTTGACTAAATTATTCTTTAGGAATTTTGTTTAAAACCAATTGACGCTCAACCAAAGAACAAACAAACATTATTGCATCAGACCCTTGTTTCTTGTTTAAAACATTTTAGTGATATTATTAAACTTTATTGGAAATTAAAGTAATTTTTTTTTAAATTTATAAATAATAATAAAATAAATTATTTCAATAAATTTTACTATTTTATTGCTATTTTATGATTATAATGCGTGTATATTTATTATTAATTTTGTTTCATTTATTAAAATGATATAAACATTATTAATGCTACCCCTAAATGCCGGGTCATATGGGTTTCTGAAAGATAAAAAGTGAAAAATAGAAAAGCCGATTTGTGCCCTGAGGTTGTGTCCCCCTTCAATGCATACTCGTCTGGAATGATATAGAACATCCCCAGAATTTTTAAAAGGAAGAATATTTTCAGTGACGTAGCAAATGTTAAAAAAATTGATTAACATTTTTTATGAAGTGGATTTATTATTTTCCCCTTCAGAGTTCAAAGTTTAAATGCTTTCTTTTATATGAAATAAATCATTGAAGTTGCATGTAAAACTCAAAACTTACTGTCAATGAACTATCATACCCCTTACATTAAAACTACAATTGACAATTTTTTATAAGTGCAAACATAAAAAAAAGCAGCGTGAAAACAAAAAGAATTGTATAATTCCAAAGAATGAACGTTACTAAAAAGTAAACAGAGGGCCGCTCCTGCTGCTCTGATTGGTCAAGTTCTTTCTTAGTGACGTCACAGTGCGATCTCTTTCGGATATTCATGCGCTGACGTGAAAGCGAAATAGCTCCTCGTAATTTTGATTATTGTGAATTACTGGACAATCATATTTTGGAGAACTTTATGAATTTACATTTACCAGCCAAGATAATGCTTGATTTTAGCAAAATAAAATTGCCATTCAAGTGTCGGAACGAAAATTAATTTTAAGTTCTTCATGAGACTTCGGCCCACGGACTATATTGACGTTTCTCGTATTTAAAGAGTTAAGGACTGATAAACACTATCTGAAGGAACCACTTAAAAGTAATAACATTAAATCCGCAGGGTTTTATCATTACAAGTGTAGTAAATTTTATAAACCTTCGAAAAGTGACGTTTTTTTTTCTACTTAAGGGGCTGCTGAATTCGCTTCTGCCAATTGCAGACCTAGTGCGTTCACCAGAGATTGGTACCAACTTTTTCAGCAGCCCCACGGGGGGTACCATCGCCACATGAGAGTTTTGACATTCAGTTTCTTCACCTAGTCCGGGTGAGCACCCGGACTATGTTGATGCGAATGCACTAGGAATTAAATATCACCGAGAGTATGTAATCCAAATGTCCACTCAAGGAATCTTCTACATGCAGCATAATCCTACGGCACGTGCGCAGACGATTTTCTGCATCTTGAAAATCCTCCAACACTGCCAGGCTTGATCCCATTACGTTATATGCGTGAAATCGTAACTACCGGATACCTTAAATCAGGGCTCACAACACGCATACAATACATTATATTTCAAATCTACTTTTAAGATATTAACGCATTTTGCAATTTATTTTTATTTTGCTCTCTTGATGAACAGAACTAAAAATTGCTACAGATAACAGATGTTACACTTTTTTTTGCACAGGCTGAAGATATAATTGAAACAATTTTTTTTTAATTGCTCAGTGGGCAAAACGCCAAATTAATAGGTACCCGTTTTTGGTAATCAGAGTTTCGTTGTTTTCCCTCTGCACCCTAAACTATGCTCAATATAATTTAGTTAATTAAATACATTCTTGCTGATAACCCGAAGAACTGCTGCGGGCTATAAGTTCAACAATAAGACTTTTGAATGATCGCTCGATATGAACAAACTAAGGTGTTGCACTCCAAAGAACTGGAGAAGAATGGAAATATTTTTCAAGAAATAGAAATAAATGTGTTAAAGTCCCCCGTTAGTTACGATAATAAATACAAATATTATGATACTTTCTATGATAATCATTAAACAGATTTTTAAATATCGTAAAATTTTAAAACCGTAAAAAAACAGTTTGAAATTCGAAAGGCTTCTAAAAAGATGACTGGGTATAAATATGAGAATAATCGCTCGATATAAACAAGATAAAGTGTTGCCACTCAAAATAATCGGAAGTTCAAAATTGAGGCTGGAATGGAAATACGATTTAAAAAATAGAATAAGATGTGTTAAAGTTCTCCCGTAAATTACGATTATAAATACAAATATTATGTTACTTTTCCAAGCTAATCATCAAACAAGTTTTTAATATTGTTTTACCGTAGCTTGGATTTTGTATGAAGTCAATATCGTATCGTACTGCAAAATTTTATCGTAACTGGTACACGTTAATATATATACGGGTGCCAATTTTTCTGAATTTTCTCAACACATAAGGGTAGATGATACAAATAATTTTTAGTTCCACACTTCCAGAGACCGTCTCGTTCACTAGTTTTGTAAATAAAATGGAATGAATTCCCGGAAAAAGAGCTTCTTCCATTGTGAAGCTTCATTTACAATATCAATAGAAAGCAATTTACTCACTCTTCTGAGAACTACCTTTCGAAAGCTCGGAAGAGGGATGTTCAGTAGCAGAATCAATTCTATTCCGGGAACGTGACACTCATGAGTAATCCTGACATAAGTGAAATAGATAGGAGAGGAGAAGGAGAACTCATTTGACCGGAAGCGCTTTTTTTCCCTATGGCTGGATTTTTACCTCCACTTTTACAAACCATTCACCAATACGTGCTCCAGACGTTTCTCGTGAACTGAAAGAAAAGTAGTAGTCCGTATCGAACAACTTTCCAAACTAAGAATTTCGGATAATAAACACAGATATAACGAAGAAATTATTGAGCTGAGAAAAATGAAATTGCTAAGAAACATAACTTCAATAGTATTATAGGGAGCCGTTCATAAATGACGGCACGATTTTTTCCCATATATTTGATACCCTGCCCCCCCCCCTCTGTCACAACATGCCACACTTCAGCGGACCCCCCCTCCCACCCTTTGTCACGCGTCATGCTATGTTGTATAATGCATGATGTCACACTTCTTGCCACCCCTTCCCCTCCCCTTGTCACACTTTGTCACAATTCCACGAACCCCCTCCCCCCCTCGAAGCGTGACATCATTTGTGAATGATCATTAGGGTCAATAAAACAAGCCTCGTATCGTAGTAAATAATAGAAAAATCTAGTTTGACTTAATGACTAGTAATTAAACAAGAATCTCCGTCTAGATCGATATGAGCCTACTTTCCTGTATACACCAACGTCAAATTTACAAGTGTCATTCGATAATTAACATCTTAACGCATTTGCCCGTGTCTGACACGGGCTTATATTATCATATAACTTAAACGGTCGTATAACTTATCGGTCGTATTAACCCCTTAACGTATTTGCCCGTGTCTGATACGAGCGAAAGTTACCGGAAAATTTGTCCATGCCCGTGCGTTATTTCATTTCTAATGCCCGTCTGAGATCCATTTACACTTTGTTTGTATAATATTTTTTTCTACGTAACTTTTACCAAAACCCCCGCTCCCTAGTCACCCCCCCCCCCCACAACCTGAAATTGCAATGAATAACTTACATTATACTAGCTTTTCAGGAAAAAACTAATGCTTTAAGGGGTGAAGCTTATATTATCATCTAACTTAAACGGTATTATAACTTATCGGTCGTATTAACCCCTTAACGTATTTGTCCGTGTCTGACACGGGCGAAAGTTACCGGAAAATTTGTCCATGTCCGTGCGCTTTTTTATTTCTTATGCCTGTCTGAGATCCATTTGCACTTTGTTTGTATTATATATTTTTACTATGTAACCTTTACCACAGCCATGCCACCTAGTCGACCCCCTGCCACAACCTGAAATTGCAAAGAATAGCTTACATGGGTATCATATTGGGCAGAATTAATTTTCGTCGAACAGACAGTAATATATAATAAGCAAGATTATGAAGGGAAAAAAAAAGTTCATTCATTCTTTTTTTTAATTTTAGATATATGTCAATAATGTGTTTTAATTTTATGTAAAAATTATATTTTATAGTCCTCTATCGTGAGGTATCTTTCAAAGCGCTGGTGGCTGAGAGTAGACATACGACTGCAAATGGTTTATAAAATAAGGCTCCTTTTGTAGCAAATAATAGAAGAACCAAGTTTGACTAAAAATCAATTTAACAAGAAGTTCCGTCTGGAATGATAAGAGCCTTTTTTCTCGTATACACCCGATCTCAAATTTATAATCTAGCTATCTCTCTTTTTTTTCTCATTTAGCTTTTGCTTTTAATTACTTTGAATATACCTTTTTCAACGGTTAATGGATATTCATTCACTCACTCATTCATTTATTCTTTCACTCATTCATTCAGAAATATCCTTAAAAATCCAGACAAAAAAAGTTCATAGGAAAATAGACTCGTTTTGTTCTTTATTGAGCTTCGTATCTGTACATGTTCTACCGACATAAGATCCCGCCAAAAAGTATGTTTCAGTTTTCAAATAAGGCAGTTAGATCAGGATTTATATAGGATTGAAATTTCCCCGTAGGGGCTAAAGTTAACTTTTTTCAAAAAATATTTCGCGTCGAGAGGTCCTTCAAATAAGATTGTTCAAATAACTTGGATTTTATGTCCAGGATTTATAAAATGTTGTTCATAATTTCCGGATTATCTATTTTTTTGTAAGTATCGCATAGTTCTACTGTAGTTATGACCTCAACTTACATTCAAATGGATTTACCCCCCAGAAAAATTTAAACATTCAAGTTTATTAATTTTTTGAAAGACGTCACTTTAAATGCCAATTGTTCAGAAAAATTAATAGTTGAGAGAATATGTTGGAATTATTAATTGGAATTTTGTGAATGGTCCATTTCGATTAATTGGAATTTTGGGAAAAGTCTGAAAACGTACTTGAATTTTCTCTGGCGTCACCCCTGAATTTTGAATTTTCAAAAGCTATAAAAATTGCTCAAAGATAAGGTAGTCGAGTCTTCAGAGAGACAGAAAAAGTTAAATTTTACATCCGGGTGATTTCATTTTTAATTAGACATTGAATACATTTGGGATCGCTTTTATAATAATTTTGCTCGTACATTTAGCAAATTGAGGAAAAGCAAACTTGTCACAACTGTAACCGGAAGAATTTATATATTCTTCACGTTACTTTAAAGCCTTCTGCAGCAAAATAGGATACATTATATGTATCGCAAAATACTTGTGACACATTAGGACAGACATATTCTAACGGAGATTGATCGTCTTCAAGATATCGAAAATCCCAGAATGTATGATACATAACTATCCAAAGCTGTCAATGATGCAGAATTTTGAATAAAAGCCTGTCAAGTAAGGGAATAAGAATACTTTGTATTTCAGTTTACGTGAAATAGGAATTTAGTGTCATCGTCTTTGTTTTTGGAAGCTATACTTATCCTCTAAAACTTTGTTTTAAATGATGGATTGCCAAATGATTAACATTTTATGCATTTCATGTGTTTGCTTAAAGTTTCGCCCACGAAATAAATCCAGTGCAGTGTATGCAAATATTTCACGTATTATAATATGATTTGACCATATAATAAGTAAAAAAAGTTTACCTTTTATGCGACAATTGAAGTAAGTCAAAAAGCAACGTATTTCAGCACAAAACAAAAATACAAAAAGCAGACGCGTTTTGGAATTACTTGGAATTCCTTTTCCAATACAAGCAGGAAGGGGGCAAGGAAAGCAAAGACCCTACACGAATCCTTACATTGAATTCCATGTAATTCCGAAGCGCGTCATTTTTTCATTATTTTTTTGTATTTTAATTTTTGTGCTGAAATTCGTTGATTGTTTTACAGATTTCAGTAAATGAATACGGAAGCAATATTTCATTTTTTAAAAAATACAGTTTGTTTTTTATTGCGCAGCATTTGATACATGACAATACTGTAAGGCTGTTAGATTTTAAATCTGACAAAAGCCATCTACACTGTTAAAAATTTTCGTAAGAAAATAGTAAAATAACCATTTATTTCATTGTTATTTTACCATAGTTATTTACAACAGTTGAATAACCATTAAAAAAATGGTACTCAAACAGCTGATTGTGAAAAAAATCGTTTATTCTTTGTTTATCCTAAAGAAGGTTTAACTAACCGTAATTTTCAAGCGCCCAATAAGAATCGGGCGTCCATCTTGGTTGCGAAGCCTTATCGGTCGTACGTTGTTGTTAAAATAGAAATAAAATTTTATCAGTTGAAATCTGCATGTGTATATAAAAGAAGGAGGGAAAAAAAGTGGCTTAAGCAGTGGTGACTAAATAGAAACACATACACACGTAAATCAAAAATTTGAGACATCGGATTCCTGAACTGTTTGCGAATGAGCGAACCCATAACTTGAGCTGCTGAAGCTTGTTTGTATTTTAATTTTTGCGGCAAATAAAATGATTTTCGTCAATATGCAGTAAATTTAAACCAAAGATGGCTTTGGATCCAATCAGAAACTGAAATCTCAATTTTAATGCAGTTTTCCTATTGAAAAGGAAGATTTATTGATAAATAAACGACCGCATTGTGTGGTGCAGATGGCCGAATGGTTAGAGAGCAAGGTTGGTATACCATACAAACCGGGTTCGATTGCCGCAAGTTTCGTTTACAGTTTCTTCGCCTCGAAATGGTTCAAAAACGGTTAAAATTTTGCTTTGAAACCATTTTTAAATGGTTATAAAACCGTAAACTTTTGTATTTGCAGCTTTTTAACCAAGCTGATTGGAAATGGTTAGGTCCCACAAAGATGCTTTAAACCGTACATTTAACGGTGAATTAGATGGACAGACTGCTGCCGGTCATTTAACCGTAATTTCATGATGAAATTTATAACAGTGTAAATGCCATATACTAAAAAATGTAGTCATACAAATCAACGATAGCACTAGAGAAAATTCAGGTCTGTTTACAGAAATTTTAGAAAATTACCACTTAATCAAAACGGATCCTTTCCAAAATTCCAATCAATCAAAACGGACCATTCACAAAATTCCGATCAATCAAAACGGACCATTCACAAAATTCCGATCAATCAAAACGGACCATTCACAAAATTCCGATCAATCAAAACGGACCATTCACAAAATTCCGATCAATAAAAAACCCCCCGGGACCTTTCACAAAATTCCGAGCTACCAAACCTTACTTTTTGAAGATTTGCTTATTGAATAAGCGGGAAAAAACTGTAAATTTTTTTATCGCTGTATGTTTAAATTATGAATCTTCACAAAATTATTTGATTTTTTAGAAAAAAAACTTTTTAAAATTCACAAAATCCGGACTCTTAAAAATACTGGAACGACTCCTGCACATAAATACTGCATAATAAACCAAAATGATTCTAAAATTTTGAATAAAATAGAATCGTCAGAAACAAACTACTCCTATTCTCGTCCCATAAATTGAATTTTCTCAAGTATCGGAACACGTTTATAATTCATGAAATCTTTTCGTATTTGAACCGATTTATCTTCATCAATCGCCTTATTTAATTCCTCAGTGAAAACGCGGGTCCTCATAATATATTAAAGCGTCATTACAAGCTCTCATTGCTCAAAACAGTCTGGGAACATCCCCTGCAATCAAGGGAAGATTTATCCCCCTTATTTGCTCATTACCGACGCACCACTCCCAGCGGAGACTTTTGGTATTAGAGATCTACTTTGCTCTATATCATAAATCTCAAAGAATGCCCTAACCGGAAAATATTTGTCAAGTACTACAAGTTAAAGGGAAATATGATTCCATCGGTTCTCCATGTTCTTTATTGATGTTGTCTACCCTCTGCAATAAATCTCTCCATACGTTGCGGCGCGATGGAAAAAGCGACTTCAAGTGCAACAGAACGTTTTGCTTTGTTCTTTCATTGTATTTCTTTTCCTTTCTTGAACGAAATATTATAAAAGCAATGCTTTTTGATAAAAACTAATAAAGGTCAGTAAAATAATAAGTAAGTTAAAACCTTGGTAAAAAAACAAAGAATAAACATTATATGTTTGAATGCTGAAGTCTAAGAAAGGTATAATGAATTTTTTAGTAGTTTCAATTCTTCAGCAAAGAAAATGAATTTTTTCCTGATATTTGGAAACGTTTTTTTATATTTTTTCTTGCCTTCTTGTACTTGTTTTTATATTTTTTCTGTCTACTTGTTCTGTCTTGTTTCCCTCTATCCTTCCCTTCTCGCGTTCCTGGTCTCTGATTGGTTTTATTCATTCCTTGTCTTTGTTCCTATTGGTTAATTTCTAATCTGACCCATTTGGTATAAATATCGGCTGTCTCCTGGTTGTTGCCCGTTCACTCACAACTTTTTTGTTGCGTGTTGAGCAGTTTTCATTCCTGTACTGATGAAAAGGCTCCATTGTAGACATTGACATTTTGACAATTTGTGATTTGTTTACGTTGTCTTTCCCTTGTACTGAAAGACAATGTGTTACGAATTTCTTAAGCACCTGTTGACCTGTCTATTTGTTTGTCCGTGTATATACACAGTGAAACCTGTGTAAGTTGAACACTTGCGGTGCAGCACTTTAGTGGTCAACTTAGACAGGTGGTCAACTTATAGAGGGTGACGTAGAGGGGGAAGGGCTGATACCGTTCCTGACAAAATGGTCAACTAAGACAGCTGGTCAACTTTACAGGTTTTACTGTATATATATATATATATTTACAGTAAAATATGTAAAGTTGACCCCCTTTGTAGCTGACCACCTGTCTAAGTTGACCACTTTTTCAAGAAACGGAATGAGCTCTATATTATGTAATGTAGGGAAACCTTTGAAACTTGACTACCTCATTTGACTACCTGTCTACTCATGTATGCCAAATTTGGGTGGGATTACTATGATAAACTCTTTGTAAGTTTGACCACCTAATTATTACTTTATCTATTTTTGCATACTCTGCTCTTTAATAATACCTTTTTCAACGCGTAATACCTATTGACGCACTCACTCATTCAATCATTCAGTCTTTCGCTCATTCATGCAAACATTCAGTCTTTTACTCACTCATTCAATCATTCAGTCTTTCACTTACTCATTCAATCATTCAGTCTTTCACTCACTCATTCAGTCTTTCCCTTACTCATTCAATCATTCAGTCTTTCACTCACTCATTCAATCATTCAGTTTTTCACTTACTCATTATTTCATTTGTTCATTCAGAAATATGATTAAAATTGCAGATCAAAAAGTTTCGAGGGAAAAAAGTTATTTCTGGATGAAGTTCGTATCTGCACATGTTCCGCTTCGAAACATCTTTTCCATAAAGTTTTGTTCCAAGCAAATCCGACTGCTATGTCACGATTTATATAGGATTGAAATTTCCCCGTAGGCGGTAATGTTTTTTTTTGGACAAAATTTGTTAAAATAAAAAAATTTGTCCCAATGAAAGCTTCTTCCAGTAATCTTCTTCAAAGGATCGTGGATCTTATGCCCAGAGTTTACATAATTTGCTTCATTTTTACCCATAGGTGCTAATGTTAAGATTTTTACCTCTTTAAATGAAAAAGTAAGATCTGGAAATGAGATGTTCTCGCCGAGATCTTTGGAATGAAAAAAAAAAACACCTTTCGCATCGCACAATTCCTTTAAAAGTTATGGGGGGGGGGGGGGGTTGAGGCAGACATACCGACAGACACACATTTTTAAAATCTCGAAACCCAAGTTTCATTTTTGTAACTTTTCAACCGCTATTTAAGCACTTAGGATATTTTACATCGATTTTTTCGACGTTACCTCAAGCCCTTTTTCACACTTTTTTTCCCTTTTAGCCTACTTTTCCGTAAAAGTAAAAAAAATAATAATAAAGCATGAAAGAAGGCTTAATGTATCGTGAAAATATCGTTAGAAATCAAGAAAAGTCAAAAATAAATTAAGTAATTAAATAAAGATTGAAAAATAAAAATTTGAAAGTAGGGTTTTGAGATGGGGAAAAAGTGTGTCTGTCGGTCTGTCCCCACCCCCCCTAATAACTTTTGAACGAATTGTCCGATTCAAAAAATTTTTTTTGCATTCGAAAGATCTCGGTGAGGACATCTAATTTCCATATTTTATTTTTGAACAATTGATTTGAACAATTTTTTGTTCAATTTTGAACAGTTCAAAAACTTTTAACATTAGCGCCTATGGGTGAAAATGAAGCAAATTATGTAAACACTGGGTACAAGATCCAAGTTCCAATGAACAAGCTCACTGGAAGAAGTTCTTGGCGTGAAATATTGATTTGAACAATTTTTGTTCATTTTTGAACAGCTCAAAAAAAAAATTTAACATAGTGCCTACGGGGAAATTTCAATCCTATATAAATTCTGATCTAACTTGCCGATTTGCTTGGAACAAACTTTATCGGGAAGCTCTTATGACGTAGACCATGTACAGATAAAAAGTTCATCCAGAACTAACGAGCCTATTTTCTTATGAAATTTTTTGGTCGGGATTTTCAAGAATATTTTTGAATTAATGAAAGATTAAATGAATAAGCAAAATAATGAATGAATAAATGAGTGAATAAATACATGAATGACTGAATAAATGAATGATTGAATGAATATGTATTAACCGTTGAAAAAGGTATATTTGAAGCAATTAAGAACTAAAGCTAAACGAGAAAGAGAGAGGTATAGCTAGATTATAAATTTGAAGCTGGTGTATAGGGGAAAGTAGGCTCGTATAGTTCTAGACGGAACTTCTTGCTTCTTATAAACTTTTACAAGAAAGTAGGCTGCAAGCGGCTCAGTGGAGCGCAACCAATTTCTTGGCTCCGGCTTAGTTCCAGTTTCGAGCTCCAGTTTCTTTTTGCTCCACTACTCCGCAATCCTGCTCCAGATCCCTTAAAAACTACTCTTAACTTAATTGATTTTCGGCTCTTTTCCCATAAAAAAAGTAAGGTAACTATGACATCAAGTCAACCAACTAAAGCTTCAAGTAGATTCTTTTTTTATGCAGGCAGTATTAAAGTAAGAAGAGCGTACTTGAGGGCAAATGGCGTCGTAAACTGGAGAGGAGTTTCCTTTCCAAGAGCTCTTATGTTTAAAAGATCTCGTAGAGGAAAGAGTAGTAAAGTAGAAATATAGTTTTTTCAACGTAACCCTGAAAAAAGGACAATATTTTTCAACAAGAAAATGTGAAACATCGGTATCAGGAAAATGATTGCATTTATTTTTGTTAACTTTATTTAGATTTCCGATTACATTATTTTTATTTGTTTATTTATTATTATTTTTTTTTTTTTTTTTGATAGCATTAAAAGGTTGATGGAAAACTTTTACAAGGTGTAGAAATTTCAAATAAAAAAATCTACAAAACTAAAATAGGTATGTATTTTAGTTTCATAAATTATTTTTAATCTTCGCTACATTGTTTTCTACATTGGTAATGATCCAATGTAACCCCGAAGTAACTACAATATTCCTCAACAGGAAAGTGTGAAACACATTATCATGAAAAATGACTGCATTTATTTTATTTATGGATTTATTTTTGTCAACTTATTTAGACTTCAGATAATTTTATTATTATTTTTTTTCAATAGCACGAAAAATTTGATGGTAAAATTTTACAAGGTGTAGAAGTTTCAACTAAAAAAATCTACAAAACTAAAACACGGTATGTATTTTAGTTTCATAGATTATTGTTAATCTTCCCTACATTTTTTTCTACATTGTTAAAGATCCAATGTAACCCCGAAGTGTAATATTTCTCAACATGAAAGTGTGAAACATAGCTATCAGAAAAAATGACTACATTTATTTTATTTATGTATTTTATTTTTGTTAGCTTTATTTAAATTTCAGATAATTTTATTATCGTTTCTTTTCGATAGCATGAAAAAGTTGATGGTACATTTTTATAAGGTGTAGAACTTCCAACTAAAAAAATCTATGCAACTAAAAAACGATATGTATTTTAGTTTCATAGATTATTTTTAATCTTCCCTACATTTTTTTCTACATTGTTAAAGATCCAATGTAACCCCGAAGTGTAATATTTCTCAACATGAAAATGTGAAACATAGCTATCAGAAAAAATGACTACATTTTTTTTATTTATGTATTTTATTTTTGTTAGCTTTATTTAAATTTCAGATAATTTTATTATCGTTTCTTTTCGATAGCATGAAAAAGTTGATGGTACATTTTTAGAAGGTGTAGACGTTTCAACTAAAAAAATATATGCAACTAAAACGCGATATGTATTTTAGTTTCATAGATTATTTTTAATCCTTGCTACATTTTCTTCTATCATTATTAAAGATTCAATGTAGAATTTCATAAGGAATACAGCATACACGTATGAATTTTGTATTCCCTATACAATTCTTCAATGGATTTTTAGATCATTTACCATGGTGCAGTTTCAATGCTAGGATCACAGTCGAGTTTACAGATTTTAAAAGTCTCCAATCCACTGGAATTTTAACTTTTGAACCATACTATTTCTTTTTGCGCGAGAAATGATATAAAATAAAAGAGACGTATTTAAGCACATATTTTCAGCATACAGCGGTTTTGTGTAAAAACAGCACACAATTTTTGCAACTTCGTGCTTAAATATACGTTGCATCTTTTTATTTTATTTAATAAAATTAATATTATATAATTCTATACAAATCCTTTCCATGTTTACCCAACTTAAAAGGCAATAAAAAATGTGCAGGAACTGAATTGTATCCTCTAATCCTGTATACATTAATGTATGATAGATATTATTGAGAGCTAAAGCGAAAGAGAAAGGACAAAAAAAAAAAAAAATCTAGAAATGCTTTCAGAAAAACACTTTTGATTGATGACATTTTCTCGATACTTAATGTGAATGACAGCTAAACTAATGATCACGAATAACCAATCAATTCAACGAGATTGTCAAGCACATATGTGTGAAAACTCCAGAACTTATGGGGGCAAGTGCAGATAAATGCATAAAAAGAGCACTTTATTGAACCCACATTTTTTCGTTCGAAGTAAAAGCGGAATGTTTGTTACAAAGAGAACTTTTTCTCCTCGCAAAAAAAGCGTAGTCAACCGTAAAAACAAAAATAGTTTACTTTCTTGCGAAACATCAGGGGGTGAAAAATCAGCGTTAGAAAGCACAACACAATAAAAATGTCTCTCATGCATGTATTTATTCACTCATTTATTTATTTTTATTCACACATTTAATCATTCACTCGTTTACTCATTCATTTATTCATTCACTCGTTCATTCATTCATTTAATCATTCACTCGTTCACTCATTCATTTATTCATTCACTCATTCTTTTATTCACTCACTCGTTCACTCATTCATTTATTCATTCTTTCATTCATTTAATTATTCACTCGTTCACTCATTCATTTATTCATTCACTCATTCTTTAATCACTCACTCGTTCACTCATTCATTTAATTCACTCGTTCACTCATTCATTTATTCACTCACTCGTTCACTCATTTATTTATTCATTCATTCGGAAATATCCTTAAAAATCGAGATGAAAAAGCTTCGTGGGAAAATAGTCTCATTTAGTTCTGGATGAACTTCCTATCTGATCCACGCAAATCCATCTGTCAGATCAGGATTAATATAGGATTGAAATTTTTCCGTTGATGCAATGGGTAATTTTTTTGGAAAATAGGCTTGTTTAGTTCTGGTTGAACTTCATATCTGTACATATTCTACGTCATAACATCTTTCCGATATGGTTTGTTCCAAGCAAATCCGTTTGTTAGATCAGGATTTATATAGGATAGAAATTTTTCCGATGGCGCTATATTGATGTTTTCTTAACTGTTCAAAATTGAATAAAATTGTTCAAATCAAAACATATTTCAAGCCGAGAGCTTTTTCAATGAACTTGTCTGTAGGAACTTGGGTCGTTTGTACAGGGTTCACGTAATTTGCCTTTATATTTCCTCAATAGTGCTAATGTTAAAAATTCTTTTAACCGTTCATAATGGAACAAAAAATAGTTCATTTCAAAAAATAAAACATAGAAATGAGATGTTTTCGCCTAGATCTTTCGAATGAAAAAAAAAAGGGAATAATTTTTGAATCCGATCCCTGAAAAGTTATTAAAGGACAGGCACACATTTTCCCAATCTCAAAACCCTAATTTCAATTTTTTTATTTTTCAATATTTATTTAACCTATTTTTGACTTTTCTTTATTTTTAACGATATTTTTACGATACAGTAAGCCTTCTTTCATACATTATTTATTTTTCTTTTTACTTTTACGGGAAAGTAGGCTAAAAAGCGCATCCCTCAAAGCTTTTGTCAGAGATGTCTCGACATTCGTAATCTCAAATCATTGCTTTGAGAAAAAATGCTCATTATAACCCCGAAAGACGTGTCTAAGAATTTCATTGCTATGTATGCTTATAATGGCAATTTTTGATTTTTAATATCTAAGTTTTCCTTTCATTAATTAGTTCAGAATAAAAGAAATAGCAAGAAGGACTGATCCGTGTTGTCAACCCTTTGGCAAACCAGCGGAAACACTGATACGGTCGGAAATGTCTTATCGCTCGCTATGTGTCATGAAGGAATTGCCGTTCAGTAAACTCACCACAAAGTATTATTTATGTTTTTTAGATTGCATTTCCCGTAATATTTAATTAATTTATTTTTTATTTCAGGAAAAAACCATAAGGGAAAATTTTTTATATACACATATTGGTTAAGTTACTATAAAGTTAGTATGGTATATGGCGGGATAATCTTGGAACTTTTTTTTTTCTCGAATGGAAGCCCTGTGTCTACTCTCTCCCCTCTCTCTCTCTCTCTGTTGCTTTATATAATCATCGAAATATAAATACAAATGAGACGACCAGCAACAGGCACAGGGCCCAGCTAGGCTGGTCCTAGTAAATTTAACAGTCATCAATAAACATCAAGAACTTTCTTAAAAGTTTTTACCCAGTTCCTAATAACAGTCGCTTCCGGTGAACTATTCCAACTGCCTACAACCCTATTGAAGTAGAATTTTTTCCTAATTTCAAGATGAGCTTGAGATTTGAAAAGTTTAAAAGAATGATCTCTGGTTCTACTTTCAGCACATAACTGTAGCCCATCAACATTTCACATTTTAATGAATTTAACAACTGAATCATGTCCCCTCTAACTCTCGTTTGCTCAAGAGTATGATTGAGCAAAGCAGGAATAAATACAAAAAAATATTAATTTCTAAACAATGTGTCTACTTATATGCTTTAAAATAAAGATATTGTAAGAAAAAAAAAAGAAGTTCATTAAAGCAGATACTCATAAGAACTCAAATAAAAACACTCCTCAAACGGTTAAATTCCACGGAAATTATACACAAATGTACCCCCCCCTCCCCCCCAAAAAAAAAAATCGTGTTTTGAGGTTACATTGTTTTCTTTCTTTCTAATGGAGCTGCATATGGTCACTAACCATTGCACAACTTGTGCATTCACAGGAAAATCGACATGCATTCTTTCAAGTGGCACCCACTGTCGGCGGAGGCCACTGCCACTTTGAGAATTTTCGACACTCCGTTTCCGCATAGATGCGAGCACCTGAGCTCTAATTGATGCAATCTGTACTAGGAATTTAGTTTATCCGTGAGTATCCACTCCAAGCGGATACCCAACGGATCTTTCACATGCCACATCATCATAGCGATCGGATACTCAAAGGATCCTTGACATGCCACATCATCATAGCGATCGGATACCCACAGGATCCTTGACATGCCACATCATCAGAGCGATCGGATACCCAACGGATCTTTGACATGCCACATCATCATAGCGATCGGATACTCAAAGGATCCTTGACATGCCACATCATCATAGCGATCGGATACCCACAGGATCCTTGACATGCCACATCATCATAGCGATCGGATACCCAACGGATCTTTGACATGCCACATCATCATAGCGATCGGATACTCAAAGGATCCTTGACATGCCACATCATCATAGCGATCGGATACCCAAAGGATCCTTGACATGCCACATCATCATAGCGATCGGATACCCACAGGATCCTTGACATGCCACATCATCATAGCGATCGGATACCCACAGGATCCTTGACATGCCACATCATCATAGCGATCGGATACCCAACGGATCTTTGACATGCCACATCATCATAGCGATCGGATACTCAAAGGATCCTTGACATGCCACATCATCATAGCGATCGGATACCCAACGGATCTTTGACATGCCACATCATCATAGCGATCGGATACCCACAGGATCCTTGACATGCCACATCATCATAGCGATCGGATACCCAACGGATCCTTGACATGCCACATCATCATAGCGATCGGATACCCACAGGATCCTTGACATGCCACATCATCATAGCGATCGGATACCCAACGGATCTTTGACATGCCACATCATCATAGCGATCGGATACTCAAAGGATCCTTGACATGCCACATCATCATAGCGATCGGATACCCACAGGATCTTTGACATGCCACATCATCATAGCGATCGGATACTCAAAGGATCCTTGACATGCCACATCATCATAGCGATCGGATACCCAACGGATCTTTGACATGCCACATCATCATAGCGATCGGATACCCAACGGATCTTTGACATGCCACATCATCATAGCGATCGGATACTCAAAGGATCCTTGACATGCCACATCATCATAGCGATCGGATACCCACAGGATCTTTGACATGCCACATCATCATAGCGATCGGATACTCAAAGGATCCTTGACATGCCACATCATCATAGCGATCGGATACCCAACGGATCTTGACATGCCACATCATCATAGCGATCGGATACCCAAAGGATCCTTGACATGCCACATCATCATAGCGATCGGATACTCAAAGGATCCTTGACATGCCACATCATCATAGCGATCGGATACCCAAAGGATCCTTGACATGCCACATCATCATAGCGATCGGATACCCAACGGATCTTTGACATGCCACATCATCATAGCGATCGGATACCCAACGGATCTTTGACATGCCACATCATCAAGCGATCGGATACTCAAAGGATCCTTGACATGCCACATCATCATAGCGATCGGATACCCAACGGATCCTTGACATGCCACATCATCATAGCGATCGGATACTCAAAGGATCCTTGACATGCCACATCATCATAGCGATCGGATACTCAAAGGATCCTTGACATGCCACATCATCATAGCGATCGGATACTCAAAGGATCCTTGACATGCCACATCATCATAGCGATCGGATACCCAACGGATCTTTGACATGCCACATCATCATAGCGATCGGATACCCAAAGGATCCTTGACATGCCACATCATCATAGCGATCGGATACCCAACGGATCTTTGACATGCCACATCATCATAGCGATCGGATACCCAAAGGATCCTTGACATGCCACATCATCATAGCGATCGGATACCCAAGGATCTTTGACATGCCACATCATCATAGCGATCGGATACCAAAGGATCCTTGACATGCCACATCATCATAGCGATCGGATACCCAAAGGATCCTTGACATGCCACATCATCATAGCGATCGGATACCCAACGGATCTTTGACATGCCACATCATCATAGCGATCGGATACTCAAAGGATCCTTGACATGCCACATCATCAAGCGATCGGATACCAAAGGATCCTTGACATGCCACATCATCATAGCGATCGGATACCAAAGGATCCTTGACATGCCACATCATCATAGCGATCGGATACCCAACGGATCTTTGACATGCCACATCATCATAGCGATCGGATACTCAAAGGATCCTTGACATGCCACATCATCATAGCGATCGGATACCCAAAGGATCTTGACATGCCACATCATCATAGCGATCGGATACCCAACGGATCCTTGACATGCCACATCATCATAGCGATCGGATACCAAAGGATCTTTGACATGCCACATCATCATAGCGATCGGATACTCAAAGGATCCTTGACATGCCACATCATCATAGCGATCGGATACCCAACGGATCTTTTACATGCCACATCATCATAGCGATCGGATACCCAACGGATCCTTGACATGCCACATCATCATAGCGATCGGATACCCAACGGATCTTTGACATGCCACATCATCATAGCGATCGGATACTCAAAGGATCCTTGACATGCCACATCATCATAGCGATCGGATACCCAACGGATCTTTGACATGCCACATCATCATAGCGATCGGATACCCAAAGGATCCTTTTACATGCCACATCATCATAGCGATCGGATACTCAAAGGATCCTTGACATGCCACATCATCATAGCGATCGGATACCCAAAGGATCCTTGACATGCCACATCATCATAGCGATCGGATACCCAAAGGATCCTTGACATGCCACATCATCATAGCGATCGGATACCCAAAGGATCTTTGACATGCCACATCATCATAGCGATCGGATACTCAAAGGATCCTTGACATGCCACATCATCATAGCGATCGGATACCCAACGGATCTTTGACATGCCACATCATCATAGCGATCGGATACCCAAAGGATCCTTGACATGCCACATCATCATAGCGATCGGATACTCAAAGGATCCTTGACATGCCACATCATCATAGCGATCGGATACCCAACGGATCCTTGACATGCCACATCATCATAGCGATCGGATACCCAACGGATCTTTGACATGCCACATCATCATAGCGATCGGATACTCAAAGGATCCTTGACATGCCACATCATCATAGCGATCGGATACTCAAAGGATCCTTGACATGCCACATCATCATAGCGATCGGATACTCAAAGGATCCTTGACATGCCACATCATCATAGCGATCGGATACCCAAAGGATCCTTGACATGCCACATCATCATAGCGATCGGATACCCAACGGATCTTTGACATGCCACATCATCATAGCGATCGGATACTCAAAGGATCCTTGACATGCCACATCATCAGAGCGATCGGATACCCAACGGATCTTTGACATGCCACATCATCATAGCGATCGGATACCCAAAGGATCCTTGACATGCCACATCATCATAGCGATCGGATACCCAACGGATCTTTGACATGCCACATCATCATAGCGATCGGATACTCAAAGGATCCTTGACATGCCACATCATCATAGCGATCGGATACCCAACGGATCCTTGACATGCCACATCATCATAGCGATCGGATACTCAAAGGATCCTTGACATGCCACATCATCATAGCGATCGGATACCCAACGGATCTTTGACATGCCACATCATCAGAGCGATCGGATACTCAAAGGATCCTTGACATGCCACATCATCATAGCGATCGGATACCCAACGGATCTTTGACATGCCACATCATCATAGCGATCGGATACTCAAAGGATCCTTGACATGCCACATCATCATAGCGATCGGATACCCAACGGATCTTTGACATGCCACATCATCATAGCGATCGGATACCCACAGGATCCTTGACATGCCACATCATCAGAGCGGTATCGATTTTCTGCATCTTAAAACTCCACCGACTTGGGCCAGGTTTTATCCCAGCGAACTAGGCGCATAATGCCTGCGCCTTACCAGTACGCCCCCCTGCCTTCGTTTTGAGGTTACAAGGAACCCCTTTTTCAAAGATAAACAACTGAGCTTATAAATCAAAAATATAATTGTGATGATTCGTCTTTATCTTTAGAAGCTCACTTTTTTTTTTGTACTGAGAAATGTGCTCCTCCTAACGCCAAACACCGTGTCTGAATTTATTTTCCCTTGATTTATTTACCTTGACCTTAACCTTTTTATTTGTAGTATAAATGTCTTATTTTTCTTAAAATTACCGTTTTCAAGCAATGTTTGTACTGTTCCTTATTTAGTAATTAATTCTTTTCCTTCAACTTTAATAAAATGAAGCAAAAACCTTCATTATTTTGAGTTTAGTCTTATACCCATTTCAGGATCCTTATTTAGAAATTCAACATTTTAAGCATCAAACCACAATGGCATTTTAATATCAGCATTAAAAAATATCTTTCTAATTATAATAAAGTACACAGCAAAATTCTCAAAGATTTACTTTTGAAGGCATTGTTATTCTTAAAATTTATTCCAAAAAGAGCACGCAAACTTATTAAACTGCATCCCATTGTTCTTAAAAGAAACACTCTGAATACTTCGTTAATTAACAACACAACACATTGTTCTCTAGGATTCAAATTAATGAACTAAGAATTTGGAAATTATTGTGAAGACGCTATTGTCTCCAGTTATTTTGCCGATCATTATCCTTCGGTCTGAAGGAAGTTCAAAATTATGAATACCGTTGTACACAAACATAATGACGCTGAGCACCTTTTTTCGTAAAGGTATATTAAGAGCAAGATAAGCTGTGTAAATTCATGTTTGAAATGTGAAAAAACACCTTTTTCTGGGGAGATTTGCGTGGAAAGTAAACTAATTAGTTACACGCTTTTAATTAGAATTGCCTAAACATTGAAATAAGAGCAGGGATATTGCTATTTTTATGCTAATTTTAAAATTAAAATAATGATTTGTAAGTACAAAGATAAAACTACGTGAAAAAGCACGAATTCAGAATAAAAAGTATCGCGTACAAAGCATTTTGATCATTTGCTTTATAAATTAATGATTGACAATATTAATTTTGCGGAAGTATTTTTTAATTTTAAGCACTTCTGGTAATTATTTAAGAAAAAAAAAGATGTCACATCTACTTGATTCGGTTCTAAGCAGAGATCTAGAACGGAGCGTGGAGCAGGAGAGCGGAACAACGTGATTTTCATTGAAACTGGAGCGGAGTTGAGAAGTTTTTTGAAGAGTTTTGTTGTGCTCTACGGCTACGAGTTTTTTTCTTTTTGCTTAACACTAAAAAATGTCCCGCAGTGGACCAGTTGGTAGAAGCTCGGTTCCCGCAGAACACCGAAAGTGAAGCAACATTGACTCAGATCAGTGTTTGGGACTGTGACAACCTCTCGCGGCTGGTTGCTGCGGTCTGTGTACGCTAATGGGAGCTGGTGCACGTTAAATAGGTCGTGGCTCCAATGTCCTCCCAGTGAAACGATACCTCTGGGGGTGCCAATCGCAGGTGACGGTCTCTTATCTGGGAGCTGGTTCAAAAAATTAAGAGACCTTTCAAAGGGGTGGAAATCGGACTCCTGCCTACAAGGGCCTTGTTCGACTCTGGAGCAGCGTATCCATTCTTCCTCGCCACGCGCGATTACACGACAACAACAACAACAACAAGACTAAAAAATAAATGACTGAAATCTTTCCTTTTTTTTATTTTTTATTGCATTTTAACATGCTTAAAGGCTGCACCTAACCAATCTTGGTTAGACATAAAAAACTAAAACAAAAAGGGCTCAAAATAATAGACACAAGCGAGGCTGACAGCTCGCTCGCTGTTGTTTATGTTATTCCCCCTTTTTTTTTGAATATCATTATAAATTATTTTCTCTAAATGAAATCAAATCTTTAACTTCATATTAAAAAAATACACATTAAACTTTACTTTTTCCATGACAACAACGGACAAGAAACATAAACGAATTATAGTGTCTAGAAGAGATAGTGTGTCGGCCGAGGCGTAAAAACGAGGTAGATAAAAAGTGATCCGTTAGTATGAACAATTCGTATAAAAGGACTCTTCATTCACAATATTCATAAATTTTAAGAGATAATATTTCTAATACATCGATTGTATTCCCTTTTAAAAGCAAACTGAAATGGCTAATGATTAAAAATCTTTCATTTTCCTTTATGAACTCAAAAAATAAAAATAATAAATTCTTCGTTTTTTACCTATTTTATTAACTAAATGATGCTTGCTTAAGCTATTTATGTTACATTAAAATTAATTTTTGAGAGTATACAGTGCATATGCATACTCCTGCGTACATGTGCACTTCTGTGTAACATATAAGTATATAACATATATGTATAATATACTATTCTGTACATTTGTATATATATGCATACTACATGTATCTGCGAAGAGTTGTACAGTGTGTATCTATGTGTACACAAACCTATCTGTGTACAAATATGCACACGTGTATGTGTATAATAGATGCGTACAAGATTTGTACATGAGTAGATAAGCACTCGAGTGTTTTTGGGTACTCATGCACTATTGAGTATAAGCGTACATTTGTACACGTGTGTACTCCTCTATCTACGCGTGTATCTGGTGTATATGTATGTACATGTACACTGCACTGAACATGCACAGTATTCCCATTTCATCTGTGTATACATGTGTACACGTTTATTTTTACATCTGTATACATGTGTACTCCTGTGTACATGTGTACGTACATGGTCTACAAATTAAAAAACATTGCACAAGTAACAGGACATAATTAATAATAATACCAGTTTTAAGAGACGCAATATCTACGAGTTATCTGCAGAAATCCGTTTAAATTTAAGGAAAATTTTCCAAATCTCAAAAATATATGTTAAAAATGTTATCAATTTTGCTTTCATGCAAAATAAAACACATTAAAAACCATATATATATTCATAATTTTGAGGATTTAGAAAGATCAACTACCAAGAGCTTGCATTATAACTACCGCGCGATATAATGATTTCATACTTCATATATATAAGGTGCAGATTCTAATTGGTTTATATAGGAGGAAGTGGGAAGAGACGATTAGTAGATAAGATGACGACTTTGATAATCGATATGTTTAAAAATTTGCTTCAAGTTCTGGTGCTGTCTTTTATACTCTTCAGTTATGATTTTTATTTTGCTTTTGCGAAAGATATTCTCAAAATAATAGATATTGTCCTGACCGCGTGAAAATAAAAAATCGATTTAATGCTTTAGTAAATTCGAAGTGTTTATTCCGTAAATACCCCGGATCAATCGTATGGAGCATTGTCAGCAGAAATAAAAGACTCTGTTTAAGAACATCTGAAGGTATAGAAATAAAGAACTCAGCATATTTTATATAGTATGTTTACGATTGCAACTTATTCTCTACTGGGGTATAACCTTTTGCGACTTTCTGTACCCCATTGGGTACATTTTAAAATACGGTTTATTAACTACTGTTTGTGCAATTTAAAAGCTAAAACACCCAATAGTTTTGAAATTAATCAACAGGTAGTTTACTTCGTTTAAAACATGGAAAACATAGAAATTGGGGATTAATTATTATTTAAACTAATTGTTAATGGAAATTTAAAAAAAAATAGTTATTTTGCTTAGTAATGATTTTTTAAATCAGAGAACAAAAAAACTGCGTCGAAATTGTTTGTCCTTAGATCTGGGGTCTGAAGAAGTTAAACTAACGCGTCAAAAGCGCTATTCGTTTAATATGTGCTTCGATAATGCCAAATGGCTTTTCTATAATTTTGACATTGTCTGATTATAAACGTATATCGTTTCAGGCAATAAGTATAATTTACGTTACAGCAACTGAAAAAGCTTTATATTATCGTTTGCATTACCTGGGTTCATTGATAATATATTTTCTCTTATTTTAATCACCTGCATTGTTTTATATTTCTTGTTATTAGTGAATTTATTTGTAGTCATAATTATTCATTTGTAATTTGAACGGCAATGTTCAGATTTATTAAACAGGATAGTTCTGATTTTATAAACAAAAACCTGGAGCGGAGCCTAGAGCAGTGACAGCGGTGGAGCACAAATCTCGTCGCTAGATTTATTGTGCTCTACTGCTTCGATTTTTTTGAAACTGTATTTTTTTATTTTCTCAGAAATTAACTACAAAAGAGTTAAAGGCAATTTATTAAAATTGTTCGGAGCGTGGAGCAGTGATAGCAGTGGAACACAAATCTCGTCGCTGGATTTATTGTGCTCCACTACTCCAATTTTTTTGAAACTTTCTTTTTTTTAATTTTTTAGAAATTAACTAAAAACAGGGATAAATGCAATCTATTAAAATTATTCGGAACGCGGAATGGAGCCGAAGCATATATAGAAGTCGGAAACTCTAACAGGTGGTTGGTCCAAGTATCTGCATCTAAACGTTATGGTGTTCATAAGAACACCATAATATTGTAGCAAAAAATATACCATCAAAATGTTTGTTTATAATTAAGCATCAATATGTATTGTTACGCATCAATGATAATCTAAGTGAGAACGCTGTAAACCGATACAGTAGCAATAGAACTCCGATAGTAAAAGTAATGGTGTAGGTTTGAAATGAGCTAATCTATCGTCAGAGAAGGGGGGGTGCAGGGCTGTAAATCATAGTTAAAGTTATGCTGTCTGGCGGAAACTAGATCTAATTCATTACCAGGTAGCAAGTATTTACATCTCCTGACTTCATTCCAACTCCGAATTCTGTAAGATATGCAAGGTACTACATATATTTTTTGTACTGATACGATAAAAGACATTTCCGCTACCTGACAATTCTATCACGACAACGCACCTTGCCACAACGCGCTACGAGTCCGCGAGTTCTTGGCCAAACACCAGGTGCCAAGGCTTCCCCCTATACTCCTGACCTCGCTCCAGCAGACTTTGTTGTTCCCTCTAATTAAGGCAGCCCTGCAAGGTTGCGTCGTCCATAGAAGAGATCCAATCAGCCATGACGAAGACCTTGCGAAAGATCCCCGAAGACGTCCTCCAGGGCGCGTATCGGTCATGGCAGAGTCGCTGGAAAAAATGTGTAGAGGCCCAGGGACAGAACTTTGAAGAATCTTAAGTGTTTGTGCAAATCTGTTCAATAAATTACTTTAAAAATAAATAATTGCATTGATTTTGGGACGCAACCTGTAGTACTAAAAATGTTTATTTTTTAACCATATCGCAAAAACTCGAAAAGTGGACTTCAGATACTATGGATCTCAGGGACAAATATAGTTACTGATAATTAAACAGTCTATAAGTATTTTTATTTTTCAATTTTTATTATACATGTACTTATAAATAAATTGTCCGCTTAAAAGCTGTAAATAATGTAATTTTTCATATACTGTTCGGACCTCGGAGCGCATCTGAAGCAAGTATTTAGAGGTCGGAGCAGATCTGGACTTTAGCAACTCGAAAGAATAGCTGGTCCAAATTCCTTAGTGATAACCACACATTAGTCACTAATTCATCGGTTAATCTTTGAAAACCAATCATAAAAATCTATTTTTGAACAAGTTATTTCAACATCGTATAGCTGGTATCAGACAGGTTTTTAAATAACCGGAATCCGATTCGACCCCTGCACGAAATACCCGATTATCCGATTTGTCAACTTTCATTTTTACAATTTAGTTAAAATGTTTTGAAAATATGTATTAATTACAAACTTACTACATGTTTGGAAGTTATGGGATGATCAAAAATGTGTAGAGAATTTACAGGCCAGGCATTTGGAGCCAGGTATCCGGTATTTATACATCATACAGGGGAAACCGGATACCCGATATCAGGAAGAATCAATATCATATGTATCACCGAAAGGTGTCACAAAATTTCACTTTTGAAATTAATAGTATGTTCAAGAATTTGCATCCGTTATTATCTTATATATAAGCGGCTTAAGTATTTGTCGCCGATAGCTAATTGGTTGCTTGTGTAACTGTAATGTAGTTGCCGTTGTTGTAACACATGTCAAATATACTAATAATAAAAACATTTCTCTAGCATTTTGAGTGAGGCATCGCTCACTCAAAATTGATTGAAATCTCCGTTGAAAATTGACGTAAACGCGAATTTATTTTAATCCTTCCTTCTTTGTTTTAATTTCTTTATCGTCTGCACTGTTTATATATACTAAAGTGGCAGTCCTCTTTTTTCCAGTTTCGTTAAAACTATCGTTTTGACGATGATTATGTTGGATATAAATAAATATGTTTTACAAACAATTTGAGTATATAGTAAATAATATTTTTATTTTACAGATTATTATAACTTAGATGTTTTTCTTTTGGTAAGAATATTTTTTTCGGAACTTATTTATGTGCATTATTTATTCATTAAACTTTACTGTTCTACCTTATAAATATCTCTTTGATTTGATGCGCATTTCCGGTTACTGGGGGAATTGTATATTTATAATATCTAAAACTGCGGCCATTTCGTATGACCGCCGGCCTTACTGGTTAAAATTTATAATACAATAATAATCTTGAAATTTCTATTAAGCACACTGTAAAGATCAGAAAAATAAGAGTAATTTTAACTTTCATTTCCAAGCACAGTATATTTTATGCCTGCTATTGAAAGTTCTACTCATTTTCTATTATTTTTCTCTCTCAATATTTTCTCAAATTTCAATCATCCGAATCTGTTGGAATTTAGGTCGTATTATCGTTTTAAATCGCTGTGCTCCAAAAAATGCCAAAACTTAAGGTCCTTAAATAATTGCGAGTATCAGAGAAGAATGTGTAACGATTGTTTAGCACACGACGCTATTGTTTAAAATTTATGTTGAGAAGAACTCACAAACGTCCCTAAATTGCTTCCCTTTGTCTCAAAACGAAATGAATGCTCCGCATACCATGGTAATTAACATTATCAGACATTGTTGTCCGAGATTCAAATTAATGAACTAAGAACTTTTGCATGATTATGAAGATGCTTTTGCCTTCTCCTTATTTTTCTGATCTTTACAGTATGCTAAGTAGCAATTTCAAGATTATTGCTTACCGGCAAAGTTTGAAATCGGAAATTCTATAGAATGCCTAGGTATATAATGCCTAAAACTAGCCGGCAATCTATGAAACAATTTTTATTTCTCACATTTCCTAGGCATTTTATAGAATGCCAAATGAGAAACCGTCAAGGGGGCCGTTCATAAATGACGTCACGCTTTTTTCCCCATATTTTTGACCCATTCCCCCTTTGTCACAATATGTCACACTTCAGCGGACCCCCCTCCCCCTTTGTCGCGCGTCACGCTATGTTGCATAATGCATGATGTCACACTTCTTGTTACCACCTCCCCTCCCCTTGTCACACTTTGTCACAACTTCACGAACCCCCCTCCTCCACTCGAAGCGTGACATCATTTATGAATGATCACCAAAGAATAACCCTTTGCACTGCAATATGTCCGCTAGGGGGCATTCAACATATGGCTTTTAAAACCATTGGCTCCTCCTGTTTCGTAAAATTTCTATATAATATATAATGTTCTAATAAAGAAATAAACAAAAACTAATATTCAAAATATTTTGAAATATATTTTTTCAATAAATTAAAATTGTCTTTTTATGGTCAGCATACCTCTAGAGTTGCTGATACCCAAAGTTGAAAATGGCCTGGAGTCAAAGGGTTAAAATACATCTCTGATTTGCTTCGGATGTATGAGCAAAACTAAGTCCCAAAATACGAAATATCTTTGCTTGAAAAATGTAATGAAATGTAATTCAAAATGACATGAAAATAACATTTTTATTTTTGAGAAATGCATATTATTTACATAATAACCTCATTAGGACGTTTTTTTCATATTTTGCCTAAATAGCATTTGTCATTCTATAGAATGCCTAGGTATTATATACAATGCCTTAGTGAAAGTATGTAATACTTCTCATGTTTCGTACCTGACCTAAAAACTTCCGGCATTATATACAATGCCTACATAATGCCGGTGTTTCATACTTCGCCGGTATTATGTATAAATTATAATAGCGGATACAAATTCTTGAACATGATAAAAGAAAAATAAACAGCATAGAGCTCAGCATTAATAAAAAAGAAAAAAACAAAAGTTTTTTTTTATTAATTGCTGATCAGGGTTGCCTACCGATTTTCAAAAGTGAAAGTTCGAGAATTTTTCGTCATCGCTCGGTGATACATATGATATTGATTCTTCCGGATATCCGGTCTCCCCTGTATAATGTGTACGTACCGGCTATCCGGCGAGCGTCCCGAAAAGCATTAAGGCCTAGAAAAATGAAATTTTTTACACAGGTGTAGTTTTTATCATATTTGTGGACCTCGCCCAAATTTTGATAAACGTACTTATCAAAGAATTGGGGATGTGCATAATCGAGTGATCATAATCGATTATTCAGGATAACTCGAGAACTCAATTCTAACGAACTTCTCGAACATCTCGATTGGTTTACTTCTCGAAAGATATTAGAGTCGAATGAACCTTTCGAGATCCTGTGATGTCGAGTCGTTTACATTTCGAACAATATCATAATCGAATGAATGTCTCGAATGGTTGATTTTTAGAGCTATTTCAGAATCAAATGGATGTCTCGAATGGTTAATTTCTCTAGCTATATCAGTATCGAGTGAGTGTCTCGAATGGTTGCTTTGGCGAGCTATTTCATATACGAATGAAACTTCTCGAGTACTTGACTTCTCGAACAGTTTTAAATAGAATAATTCGCTCGAACGATTATCTTGTCGAGTAATGCATTATATGATCCGTAGTCAAATCATTGCGCAAATGTCTATGTGTGCGAGTGGGCAACAAAGGCGAATATAGTTTCTGATTTAAGAGGAAGTCATTGCTAAAATATGAGCGCACAAATTTTGGGGACGGGGGTGCTGGGAGACGAAACATAGATTAAAAAAAAAAAAACGTATATAGAAAGGGTCATTTCAAGAGCAATGCGGTTTTTTCCCCAGACATGTTTCTTTTATTCGTACCACCCGTTTTCTTCTATCTTCGCAGAATTACGTTATATCGGGGTGGTTACATAACTCTTTACATTGAAAAAATTATGGAGTTGAAGTGCTAGGGAAAAGGGGTTTCGAGGGGTGCTCTCTGAGGATAATTTTCGAGATTAAAGTCCTCAAGCATTTTTAAACTATAACTGGTGACATTAGGGTAACGGGTTCGTAGAATTTCTCCGGAAGTTTTCGAAATTTAGACGCTAAAATCGCAGTTTCGTGTTGCATGTTGCAGGTGTTAGGAAAGAAGGGGGTTTCAGGGATCTCCTGGAATCGTTCCTTTTGGCTATTTCAAAAATAAAAAATGAAAATTGAGACTATTTTTAATCATGTTAATGGAAAAGAGAGTATTTCCCGCGGAAATGTGTTGTATAATTTAACTGCGTTTGAAAATCTGGTTTTGTCTCAATGAAATACTGTTCTGCGCCACACTGCGATTTTTTTCTCATGAAATGCTATTTTCAATAAATTAGTCCTATGTACAGTTATTAAATCTATGAACAAAAAACCGACAGTAAAAATATATATACATTTCTCAGTTGTGCTACTCGTATCTAAAAATTGTAAAAAAAAAAAACTTTTTATTTTAAATACATTTTTGAAATTATTTTTTTTTTTTTTTGTCAACTCCGCGTTCCGAAGCCCCTCTGTGATTTGCTATAATTTCTGCTATGATATTACCATTTTTAAAGCCTAATACTGCCAAAGAGAAAAAAAAGAAGAAAAATATCAATACATATGAAGCAACCTTAAAGTTAACATTAAAAAAATGCGCTAAATTAAATTTGCAAGGAATTATTATTTATATATTTAATTTATAAAATTGACAACTTTCATTAAAGTGAATATTTAGCGATTTTTCTTAAATTGAATATTAAGTGCTTTTATTAAAAATGCTTATTTAATGCTTTCATTAAAAATGTTTTTTTAATGCTTTAACCCCATAACGCATTTGCCCGTGTCTGACGCGGGCGAAGGTCACCGGAAAATTTGCCCATGGTCTGACACGGGCGAAGGTCACCGGAAAACTTGCCCATGGTCTGACACGGGCAAAGGTCACCGGAAAATTTGCCCATGCCCGTGCGTTATTTCAATTCTAATGCCCGTCTGAGATCCGTTTACACTTTGTTTGTGTAACATTTTTTTCTATGTAAATTTTACCTCACCCCATGCTCCCTAGCACCCCACACAACCTGACATTGCAAAGAATAACTTACACTACAATAGTTTTTCAGAAAAAATCTCGTGCTTTAAGAGGTTAAGAAAATTTACTTTTGAATCAAAATTTAAAAACATTCAACTTTTTGTCATTAAATAGTAAATGATGCAAACAGCGATATATTATAAAATCGTACAAATGTAAAAATGTTTTATTTATCATTAATAATTTTATTATCATTATTTTACAGGAAACTATTTAGAGATGTTATGTAATAATATGGTTTGAATCAATCAGCATCTTCTGAAATTTTTTACTGGTTATGCCATTGAAAAGTTACACAGGAAACAAGAAGTTCCGTCTAGAACTATACGAGCCTACTTTTCCGTATACACCGAATTCAAATTTATAATCTAGCTATCTCTCTCGCTGTCTTTCTGGTTTAGCTTTAGTTCTTAATTGCTTCAAATATACCTTTTTCAACGGTTAATACATATTCATTCAATCATTCATTTATTAAGTCATTCATGTATTTATTCACTCATTTATTCATTCATTATGTTGCTTATTCATTTAATCATTCATTAATTCAAAAATATTCTTGAAAATCCCGAACAAAAAATTTCATAGGAAAATAGGCTCGTTAGTTCTGGATGAACTTTCTATTTGTACATGTTCTTCGTCATAAGAGCTTTCCGATAAAGTTTGTTCCAAGCAAATCGGTCCGTTAGATCAGGAATTATATAGGATTTAAATTTCCCCGTAGGCGGTATGTTAATTTTTTTGAACTGTTCAAAAATGAACAAAAATTGTTCAAATCAATATTTCACGCAAAGAACTTCTCCCAGTGAGCTTGTTCATGGGAACTTGGATCTTGTACCCAGAGTTTACATAATTTGCTTCATTTTCACCCATAGGCGCTAATGTTAAAAATTTTTGAAATGTTCAAAATTGAACAAAAAATTGTTCAAATCAAATAATGAAAATGAGATGTCCTCGCCGAGATCTTTCGAATGCAAAAAGAATTTTTCCAATCGGACAATTCGTTCAAAAGTTATTAGGGGGGACAGACCGACAGACCGACAGACAGACAGACAGACCGACAGACAGACCGACAGACCGACCGACACACTTTTTCCCCATCTCAAAACCCTACTTTCAATTTTTTTATTTTTCAATCTTTATTTAATTACTTAACTTATTTTTGACTTTTCTTGATTTCTAACGATATTTTCACGATACATTAAGCCTTCTTTCATGCTTTATTATTATTTTTTTTTACTTTTACGGGAAAGTAGGCTAATAAAAATGGATTCAAAGTGGGTCCGAATGTAACAAATTATCATTACCACAATAAAAAACACTGATATAGTCCGTGAAAATTAGTCAAGTTCAGATTTTTATTTAGTAGATTGGATAAAGTAGTTATCTATTGCAACTGACTTGAATTTTTTAATTATGTAAAATATGTTACATGTAAGAATACTTTAAAAAATTACCTGATTGATTAGGATATCTAATGAGAAAAACTAAGCTAAAATGCCGTGACGTTTGTGTACGTATTGGAAATCAATCGAATCAATTAATTAAGCTAAAAACTAAATTAGTATTTTATTGTCTTTTGTCAATGCAGGTTTTCCTTATTTTAGATCGATGAAGAACATTTCAAATACGTGTGACATTTTCAAAATGAATAAAAGTAGCGTTTAGTTTGAAAACAAATGTCAATTATTATACGTTTATTGATTTCAGAGCAGCTGTCATTATATGGCATATTTGAAAAGATATATGGACACCTGAAAAAGAAGGGCTCTGAATGTTTCTTTCATGATTTTGAAAAATTAATAACCCAAATCAACTAAACAAATAAATAAATTAAAACTGGCTTCAGGGAACTTGTTTTATTGCACTTAGGATAACATAAAATTTAGGCGATAATAGAAATGATTATTTTTGAAGTATTAATATTTTGATTGATCCCATCCTCGTTGCCATTGTTAAGTTTTGAATACTAATTTTATTTACACAAAAACATCTTAGTACATAATCTGTAGAAGTAAGCGTCACCCAATCATAAGTGTGGCGCCAATGAGGCAGCCAATAAGCGCCAGCTAGGTAGACGCAGATGCAGCATTTAGACACAACAGTATTGCAAATGCAACTTTTAACACAAAATACTAGCATTAGTTTGTGGGAAATGGCAACAACCTCGTAAATCACCTCAGCGAGTTTCGCTCTTAGCGAAAGTTAAAACAAAACCACAGACAACTTAAAAAGGCTCTATAAAGAAATATTTTTTGATTATAATGCAGTTCAATGCCTTTAATAAAAACATGCAGTTTAAGCAAAATAGCTTACAGTTATTCTAACAGATGAACTTCTAAGAATAAAGTAGAAGAAATTAACAAAAAACTGTAAACTAAGTAAAATCAGAGATCGAAAATATGATAAATCGTAGAGAAAACGTAACAGAAATTTCGAGACTAATCGGGAGCAATAAGACCTAGATTAATCAACCAAAAAAAAAAGTACATGCACTATAGCGTTTGGTAGTTCAGTAGAAAAACATCATGAATGAAAACATCTATGGACCTCTACAGTTTTGCTTTTTCGTGCTCGGTGTTAACATATACTTTATTGAAAGTTCAGCAAAAATACGGAAATGGGATCGGTTATGTAAACTTATATTCTATGTTTTTAGAATTCTTGAGTTATTTGTGATATTTTCTATGATGGTAATATTTGTTAAGGAACCCAAACAAACATTTTTCATAGTGTTCTGCTTGATTTCCATCTGAATGATAACGAAATGTATGCTGTATCGGAAACAAAAGGACAACGCAGTCATGTTGAAGCAGGTGTTGGCTCTGGAAATCAGCCGTACGTTTCAGTTGAAACTGATTGCAGCACGTAAAACTGCGTAATGTGCGTTTTTGCATTTGTTTGATTATTTTATGCAATGCAAACCTGCTGTCGGCTTTTAACCCTTCACTGCTTCCGGATGACGCTGAAAGGCCTCGAGAACAACATAAATACATTGAACTGTTCAGTTTATTTGCTTTCAGTAAAGCAAATTTTACCCTCCTGATTGGTTTCGTAATAAGCTTGGACGTTTTGCTGCCTTACTATTTATTCATACTTTTACACTGTACCTACCATTTCTTGGCATTTAAAAGGAGCTATCATAGATTATTCGAAGAGACTGCCACAATATCAACTTCACGTGACCTACTGCACCAGTTCATACAACGTTATCCGCACCACTGTGGGTCAAGTTGACGAAACCTTGCGTCCGTTCACATTTCTGTCAGTTCTCTTCTTATCTGTGGACGTATTTTTCAATATATTTTTTTTTCTTGGTAAATATGCATTACACGCTGGTGTTGTTTTTAACACTTGTAATAATGTTGCTACTTAAATTGGCTTTACTGTACGTCATGTTACACTTCGATGGTGAAATAGCCCGTGCCAATGCGATAGTTGAGGACGCTCTCTTTTCGATGCCTGAATGTGTTGTGGAGAACAACAGCAGAGTTTTGTTTGCGATGCGAGTGCAGAAAGGGCTTTATTTAACTATAGGTGGAATAGTACCAACGAACAAAGGGGTGTTTCTGTCTCTTTTGGCTATATTTGCGACATATTTCTTGTTTAAGACAAATGATCAAAATACTTTGTGCAAAAATGTAAGTACAAAGATAAAACAACGTGAAAAAGCACAAATTCAGATTAAAATTAACGCAAATAGCTATTTCGAAGCTACAAATGGAGCCTCTTCATCAGTGCATAAAAAGAAGAAGAAACGCTCAACACACAAGCAAGAAAGCTGTGAGTGAACAAGGCAATAACCAGAGAGACACCGGTATTTATACCAAATGTGTCGGATTAGCGATTGACCAATCAGAGGCCAGGAACAAGGCGGGAACAGAGCCCGAAGGAAAAGGCGGGAAACGAATATGTAAATTGCAGGAGAAAACCAAAAATGGAGAGAAAAATTATAAAAATTGTTTCCAAATGTCAGGAAAATATGGAGTGCTGGAAAAATCATTTACTACAGAATGAGAATTTTTCCAAATGTGATAAGCTTCCCAAAAATCAAGTTCATGGACAGAAGAGCATTTGCTGATAATTCTAGCAGAAGAAAATTCAAAACAATGATCTAAAGTCCAACAATGCTGGGCAATGGAAGAACGTGCAAGTTCTTTACGCTTAACATAATTTTCATGTTCTTTCAGACGGTGCTTTAAGGCACGTTTAGTCTGACCTATGTAAAACAGACCACATTTGTAAGAAATACTATAAATACCCCAGTTGTTGTGCAAACCAATGGGATACTTCAAATTTGTAAATTTTATTTTATTCACAGGGGAAAATGCAGTATCAAACCCAAACTTCTTCAATATTTTAGCAATTTGCTGACTGATTTTTGGATAAAAAGGTAAAATAATAGTATAAGCAGGCTTGCACTTAGAAACATTGCCAGAAATTGAAGGCTTAATTAACCTGTTATAAATAGAATCAACGACCTTAGGAGAATAACCACGATCCAAAGCCACAGCCTTAATGTACGAAAGCTCAGCATCCAAAGAGTTAGAAGAGGAACATATATTCAAAGCACGGAAAACAAGAGCCTTGAAAGAGGCCAACTTTTGGTTTGGGGGGTGAGAAGAACATTTGTGAGGAGGTAGTGTAACAGCAAAGGGCTTGCGAAACATTGAAGTCATAAAATCGTCATTACTTTTAGTAATTAAAACGTCCAAGAATGAAAGAGAACTATCCACTTCCATTTCAATAGTGAATTGAATGCAAGGATCAATGGAATTAAGCTTATCAAGTAAATGATCAATATCCACTTGCTTCTGATCAAGCAATACAAAACAATCATCAACATAACGGACATAAAAAGGAAACTTTATGGTTTCGAAAAGTTTAGTCTCAAAATAGTGCATATAAATGTCACTTAAAATAGGGCTTAAAGGATTACCCATAGCTAAACCTTCAGTCATACGAAAGTACACACCATCAAATACAAACGTATTTTGCTCAAGACAAACACGAGTGAGAGAAATAAGTTCTTCAATCTCAAAACTAGAGAAATGATATTCCTGAAGTCTCAATTTAAGACAATCCAATGCGCCATTAACCGGCACATTGGTGAAAAGCGAGTTTACATCAAAAGAAGCCATAGTTAATCCAAAAGGTTTGAAATCACGAAGCTTATGAACAAAGTCGACGGAATTTTTAACAGTGAAAGAATTACCATTCAAAAGAGGAGAAAAGATGGAGACCAAGTGTTTAGCAAGTTTATAAGAAGCAGTATTAATATTGGAGACAATAGGACGGAGAGGTATACCAGGTTTGTGGACCTTAGGAAGAGCGTAAAATCTGGCACAGTGTGCGACTGAAGGAATCAAGGACATTTTTGAAGAATCGCAAATGACAGAAGACTTTACAGCCTTACTAATCAAATTTATCTCCATAGTGCTGGGGTCTTTGCGAAGTGTAACATAAGGACCAACCTTAAGTAAATCATTACATTTATCTAAGTAAGAGCTTTTATCTATAACAACAATTTGACCACCCTTATCAGCCTTAGTGATAACCAAATCAGGATCAGAGCACAAGTTTTTGACGTAACTATTAGCATGCTTGCTGAAAGTATTTGAAGATAACTTCGAGTTAAAATCCACAGTATTCGCAATGAGATGCCTAATCGAATCCTTTTGAGAAGCAGTGAGAGCACTAAATCTAAAGGCTTTCTCAATTGGAGCAACCAACTTAGGAAAAGAAGGTTTTGAAGAACAAGCAAAATTGTTATTCAGTTTGAGAGCATTGAGCTGATCAGAATTTCCATATTTTCCTGACATTTGGAAACAATTTTTATAATTTTTCTCTCCATTTTTGGTTTTCTCCTGCAATTTACATATTCGTTTCCCGCCTTTTCCTTCGGGCTCTGTTCCCGCCTTGTTCCTGGCCTCTGATTGGTCAATCGCTAATCCGACACATTTGGTATAAATACCGGTGTCTCTCTGGTTATTGCCTTGTTCACTCACAGCTTTCTTGCTTGTGTGTTGAGCGTTTCTTCTTCTTTTTATGCACTGATGAAGAGGCTCCATTTGTAGCTTCGAAATAGCTATTTGCGTTAATTTTAATCTGAATTTGTGCTTTTTCACGTTGTTTTATCTTTGTACTTACATTTTTGCACAAAGTATTTTGATCATTTGTCTTATACTTTTGGCTTAAACGGGCCTTTTGATCATTTATCTTCCTTCCTGTGTTCATTTTATTATGTCTGAAATTAACAGGTTTTGCAGTCTTAGACTCAAGAAGTTTAGGTTTTTGGATCATTTGTCCTTTCTCTGCAGATGCAAACGTATGAGAATCATTCCTAAATTTATTTCTTTAAATTGTAATCTTTCGTTTTCTCCTAAAATCAACAATGTGCTTTTTCGTTCCAAATTGGCTCTTTTAAGAGCTCTGATTCGGGAAACTCGTAAAAAAGTTGCTGTCATTGAAAAAGAATTGTTTGCTTTGCATATCAAACTTTCGAATTTGGTCTTTGACTTTGACTCAATCGATAGAAAAAGTTGGAATAGGGTTCTTCAGTCTACTTTTAAACATAGATCTACTCTTCAGAAAAAGTTTGAATCTCTTTGCATTAATAATGTTGCTGATACTCTTGATGGTTTGCCGAAGGTGAATCTGAACGCTGTTGTTAATCTTTCTTCAAAACCTCTAAATTCTGATCAGCTCAATGCTCTCAAACTGAATAACAATTTTGCTTGTTCTTCAAAACCTTCTTTTCCTAAGTTGGTTGCTCCAATTGAGAAAGCCTTTAGATTTAGTGCTCTCACTGCTTCTCAAAAGGATTCGATTAGGCATCTCATTGCGAATACTGTGGATTTTAACTCGAAGTTATCTTCAAATACTTTCAGCAAGCATGCTAATAGTTACGTCAAAAACTTGTGCTCTGATCCTGATTTGGTTATCACTAAGGCTGATAAGGGTGGTCAAATTGTTGTTATAGATAAAAGCTCTTACTTAGATAAATGTAATGATTTACTTAAGGTTGGTCCTTATGTTACACTTCGCAAAGACCCCAGCACTATGGAGATAAATTTGATTAGTAAGGCTGTAAAGTCTTCTCCTGTCATTTGCGATTCTTCAAAAAGGTCCTTGATTCCTTCAGTCGCACACTGTGCCAGATTTTACGCTCTTCCTAAGGTCCACAAACCTGGTATACCTCTCCGTCCTATTGTCTCCAATATTAATACTGCTTCTTATAAACTTGCTAAACACTTGGTCTCCATCTTTTCTCCTCTTTTGAATGGTAATTCTTTCACTGTTAAAAATTCCGTCGACTTTGTTCATAAGCTTCGTGATTTCAAACCTTTTGGATTAACTATGGCTTCTTTTGATGTAAACTCGCTTTTCACCAATGTGCCGGTTAATGGCGCATTGGATTGTCTTAAATTGAGACTTCAGGAATATCATTTCTCTAGTTTTGAGATTGAAGAACTTATTTCTCTCACTCGTGTTTGTCTTGAGCAAAATACGTTTGTATTTGATGGTGTGTACTTTCGTATGACTGAAGGTTTAGCTATGGGTAATCCTTTAAGCCCTATTTTAAGTGACATTTATATGCACTATTTTGAGACTAAAATTTTCGAAACCATAAAGTTTCCTTTTTATGTCCGTTATGTTGATGATTGTTTTGTATTGCTTGATCAGAAGCAAGTGGATATTGATCATTTACTTGATAAGCTTAATTCCATTGATCCTTGCATTCAATTCACTATTGAAATGGAAGTGGATAGTTCTCTTTCATTCTTGGACGTTTTAATTACTAAAAGTAATGACGATTTTATGACTTCAATGTTTCGCAAGCCCTTTGCTGTTACACTACCTCCTCACAAATGTTCTTCTCACCCCCCAAACCAAAAGTTGGCCTCTTTCAAGGCTCTTGTTTTCCGTGCTTTGAATATATGTTCCTCTTCTAACTCTTTGGATGCTGAGCTTTCGTACATTAAGGCTGTGGCTTTGGATCGTGGTTATTCTCCTAAGGTCGTTGATTCTATTTATAACAGGTTAATTAAGCCTTCAATTTCTGGCAATGTTTCTAAGTGCAAGCCTGCTTATACTATTATTTTACCTTTTTATCCAAAAATCAGTCAGCAAATTGCTAAAATATTGAAGAAGTTTGGGTTTGATACTGCATTTTCCCCTGTGAATAAAATAAAATTTACAAATTTGAAGTATCCCATTGGTTTGCACAACAACTGGGGTATTTATAGTATTTCTTACAAATGTGGTCTGTTTTACATAGGTCAGACTAAACGTGCCTTAAAGCACCGTCTGAAAGAACATGAAAATTATGTTAAGCGTAAAGAACTTGCACGTTCTTCCATTGCCCAGCATTGTTGGACTTTAGATCATTGTTTTGAATTTTCTTCTGCTAGAATTATCAGCAAATGCTCTTCTGTCCATGAACTTGATTTTTGGGAAGCTTATCACATTTGGAAAAATTCTCATTCTGTAGTAAATGATTTTTCCAGCACTCCATATTTTCCTGACATTTGGAAACAATTTTTATAATTTTTCTCTCCATTTTTGGTTTTCTCCTGCAATTTACATATTCGTTTCCCGCCTTTTCCTTCGGGCTCTGTTCCCGCCTTGTTCCTGGCCTCTGATTGGTCAATCGCTAATCCGACACATTTGGTATAAATACCGGTGTCTCTCTGGTTATTGCCTTGTTCACTCACAGCTTTCTTGCTTGTGTGTTGAGCGTTTCTTCTTCTTTTTATGCACTGATGAAGAGGCTCCATTTGTAGCTTCGAAATAGCTATTTGCGTTAATTTTAATCTGAATTTGTGCTTTTTCACGTTGTTTTATCTTTGTACTTATATTTCTTGTTATTTAAGTCTTTTCACTCTCTGATTAGAGAGACAGCGAAAGTCGTAAAAGTAGCTGAAAGTATACTATAGAAACTTTCCCGGCCGTTGTCCATACCAAACATAATATTTTCCAGGCTTATAGGTCGTGGTGCAACCAAAATATTTCTGGCTGCCATTTTGCCTGACATGTTTCAGGCTTCTTCAGAGTGAAAATCTAGTAAAGGCAGAGATCTGGACCTTATATATCAAGCATCACATGTGCTTAAACCTCATTGTATAAGCCACCAATCACAAGCTTGCTGGGACTGCTTCTGTTTGGTTCCCCTTCTTTGGTCTAGTTGTTCTTAGAACAAAAGCATAATGAGCAAAAAAAAAAAAATTTTTTTTTGGTATGATAGAACTACGGTACTTTTCGAATGAAGAAACGCCAGCAGTTTTGAAATATCAACTGTATTTGAGTCACAGGTTTCGTTATTAGCCTACTTTCCCGTAAAAGTAAAAAAAAATAATAATAAAGCATGAAAGAAGGCTTAATGTATCGTGAAAATATCGTTAAAAATCAAGAAAAGTCAAAAATAAGTGAAGTAATTAAATAAAGATTGAAAAATAAAAAATTTGAAAGTAGGGTATTGAGATGGGGAAAAAGTGTGTCTGTCGGTCTGTCGGTCTGTCTGTCTGTCGGTCTGTCTGTCTGTCGGTCGGTCTGTCGGTCTGTCTGTCGGTCTGTCTGTCTGTCGGTCTGTCCCCCCCTAATAACTTTTGAACGAATTGTCCGATTGGAAAAATTCTTTTTGCATTCGAAAGATCTCGGCGAGGACATCTCATTTCTATATTTCACTTTTTGATTTGAACAATTTTTTGTTCAATTTTGAACAGTTCAAAAAATTTTAACATTAGCGCCTATGGACAAAATTGAAGCAAATTCTGTAAACTCTGGGCACAAGAGCCAAGTTCCTATTGAAAGCTTATTGAAAGGAGTTCTCGGCGTGAAATATTGATTTGAACAGTTTTTGTTCATTTTTGAACAGTTCAAAAAATTAACACAGAGCTTACGGGGAAATTTCAACCCTATATAAATCCTGATCTAACGGACCGATTTGCTTGGAACAAACTTTATCGGAAAGCTCTTATAACGTAGAACATGTAGAAATAGAAAGTTTATCCAGAACGTACGAGCCTATTTTTCTATGAAATTTTTTGATCGGGATTTTCAAGGATATTTCTCAGTGACTCAATGAGTGAAATAATGAATGAATGAATAAATGAAAGAGTGAAAGAATAAATCAATGAATAAATGAATGAGGAAAAGAATGAATGAATAAATTATTGAATAAATGAAAATATAAATAAATGAGTGAATAAATACATGAATGCGTAAATGAATGAATAAACACTTGAATGAGGTAACGAATGAATGAATAAATGCATGGCTGAATAAATGAAAGAATGAATGAGTGAGTGAATGAATATGTATTATCCGTTGAAAAAGGTATATTTTCAATAATTAGAACTAAAGATAAATAAGAAAGAGAGAGAAAGAGATAGCTAGATTATAAATTTGAATTTGGTGTATACGGGAAAGTAGGCTCGTATAGTTCTAGACGGAACTTCTTGTTTAAATTAAGGTACGTTTTGTACCCCAAAAACACAACTTGCTTTCTCCTATTCAAAATAGTGAAATGACCAAACGTGCAGCATGTATTTTAATGAATGTTGTGTTTGGGCGTGTTAATATATATATATATATATATACACACGTGAATATATGCATATTTATGGTAGTGCTGCACCGGACAAAATGTGTTAATGAATTATATATTTTTTTCAATATGAATTTGATTATTACTAAGTTTATAGTAGTGATTACTGTGTTATAATTACTGCTGATGTTAAAACTTTCAAGGTCACTCAATAAATTATTTAATGGAGTAAAACATTGTTTACTCCTTAATTACTTTAATTATAAAAGTAACGAAAATGATTCTCGTTCAATACTTTGTACTCAGACTTCCGTTGTACTCTAAGGGTTTTACAACTGTTTGAACTTAGATTCTTATAATTTCGTTTATTAAAAACATTTTCCATCATTAACCATCTTTTCAATTCAGCGCAAAGAGTACAAGTTAAAAGGCGTACAGTAGCGCTTCCTATGCTTTTTTGGCCATGATTTCCGTTTGAACACAAACCTCAATAGTCTATTGCAAAGGATTATTGCTCTCTCGAAGAAAAACATCATTGCGAACTTTCTTGCTACAGTCATTCTGGGTAATTCTGGACCATTGAGGTCAACTTTGAACAACGTTATACTTTTTGGTGTATTTGATTTGACTTTTAAAAAAAAAGAAAGAAAGAAAACTAGAAGGTCCAGTGGTACACTCAGCCGGGTAGGTTATAAAATCAGTTTTCTGCTCTTAAGGGGAGTCGGCACCATGAGACCATTTTTTTTTCTCTATGGTGTTTTTATTCACAATTTTTGTCTCATGTCATGTTGTATCACTGCATAAGAAATTTAATATTTAAAAACTGGACTTCTTAAACATAATTTGAAAATTTTAATTTTTAAAACGAATTACACGACATTTTTTAAAACGCATCTTCCTATTGAAATATTGGCGTAACGTCCCAATTTTTTTATTGATCCATTTCTCATAAAGCAAAACTTTTATGATGAATTTTTTGTAAGTCAAACACTTTTTGAGGAAAAAATAGAAACTAAAGTAACCCAGAAAAAACAACGAAAACTTCAAAAAACGTACAAAAATAATTTTAAAAAAGTACTTAGTTTTCATAAAAGTAAAGCATAAATTCGTTATGTATAGTCTAACATGTGGGGAAAAAATCTACATTATAGATACACATTTAAAAAAAACCTTTGCATTTTAAAATAGATGAAATGCGCAAAAAACAAAGCGAGAGAAAACAGCATTTTAAGTTTTCGGCTTGTAATAGCTTTATCAAAATTTCAAGTAAGGAGTTACAGTCACGATGAATTTGCTTCTTCTCGCTTGTTTCATTTTAATAAATAAATATGTGGCTTATATTCAGCACAGTTTCGGTTTCGGAATGAAAAGGTGGTAAATCACACCGAAATAAAAGCAATGTTAAATCAATAAATAATGCTTCAAATTTTCTGAAACTTTCAGGGAGCATTTTTAAAGATTTATTTTACCATTTAAGCCAATAAAATGTTTTTCGGTTCTCTACGACATTTTTGGGTGCTGACTCCCCTTAATTTTACCAAGCAGCTCGCAACATTTTTCACAGATAATTGTATAATACAGTCATTCCGAAGCCCATGGCTTAGCAGCTATTTTTAATTCTAGTTTGAAATTGTTGAAACCCTTGAAGTTATTGAAATTCTTGAAGTTTTTCCATGCACCATCATAAATTATAAAAATCCCGTGACGTTGTGAAACGAAAAATGTGAAATGTTTAGAAGTTTTATTTTTCTGATTCAAAGTTTCCCAACTATAATATTTTTAATAAAATATTTCTATTTAAAATCACTTTTCTAAAGGCAAGTATGACCCCCCCCCCCCCACCTCCCGAGGAGAACGTCACTGAGCGTATTATTAGCATTTGTGAGAATGATTTGAAAACCTTTATTATTGTATCTGGTTCACCATTTAAGTTCTGCTCTTAAAATTTGACAACGAAAACAAACTCTTTACAGTTCTAAAAGTTATTGTTAACAAAAGTTATTGTAAAAATTAACAAAAAGATTAAATTCTCCTATTAATTTTGCTGCACCTTAAAACATTAGACTATGCTTTTCTGAGAAAATCAATAAACATTAACTTTGTTTGAAACCTTTAAACAACAAGCCATAAATCAAAGTAGAAGTTTTGAGCAAAATAAAAGAGTACATTTGCGATCTCTAAACAATTGGAGGGTAGAGTGGTGTCATTGTCTAGCAATTATTGTGCCAACAAATATTTGTTAACCTATTAACACTAATAGAAAGATGCTTTATCTGTGAAAAACAAAAAGGCTGTTTGAATTTTCAAACTTTCACTTATACGGTAGAAAAGGCGATTCTGAATCTATCGATATGAATAGAATATAAAATTTGCACTCGACATATATATACAGTGGAACCTGTCTAAGTTGACCACTTGCGGTGCAGCACTTTAGTGGTCAACATATAGAACGTGAGGTAGAGGATGAAGGCCCAATTCCGTTCCTGGTAAAAGTGGTCAACTTAGACAGGTGGTCAACTTTACTGTATATTGTATAGTTTTACTGTATATTGTATATATAAGAGTATTTTGTTTTAGGAAATGGAACATAGAAGTAAAGTCATGATGATTCATTTCTTTAACTTACAGTTTTAAAATGTTAGAGTTTCTAAATTGGTGGAGAAACAGATAAAAAAAAGAACGCTATCAAGACGTCTTCTAAGAAAAACTTAACATCGGTTACATTCAATAAAATTACATCAATTTTTTTACAGAAGAAATTATAACTGTTCGTTTATTACGTAAAATGTGCAAAAGTTACAAGATCTATTTAATTTACCATGTAATATAAAAATTAAACAATGAGTAGATATTAGTTTTAATAAAAGAAAATTTGTTAATTAATGTAAAAATTTTGAGAATTAAAAATTTAGGAAGATGTCGCACCATTTTACAACATTTTTTTTTTTTTTTTTTTTGTATGTGTTTGAAGTTTATTTGCTTGTATTTGTTATGTACACTATTTCACAAATTACAATCGGATCAAAAGATTTTATTTGGTAAAATGACAGAAATTAATACAAACTGAGAATTGAATAATTTACATCCTAACGCATTACTTGTTTTTACCTTATCTTTCTCTGCAAGAGGCATTAAAAGGCCTTCATTAAAAGGCAATAAAAAGACCATGGGCTTTTTTATTCATCATCTCAATTAAAAATAAAGCTTGTGACACATTTTAATTATTGCTTTTCTAATTACTGCATTCCATGAAGAAGGGAAATTAATGTACGACAAATTGCTTTTTATTTATTTTTTCTCTATGACAGTTAAAAAGCATTTTTAATTGTTTTTGTTCTGAAATTATGTAGTGGAAGAAACACTTTCCTTTTTTAAGTACTGCTTACAAATACTTCATAGTTTTTGTCAAATGCTAATGAATCCATTCGAAGCAGTTCATTTTTTGAAGAGCGTAACAGATTACATATAAATAGCAAGCCCGGCGGTCATTCGAAATGACCGCGGTTCTAGATATTATTAATATACAATTCTCCCAGTAACCGGAAATGCCCATCAAATCAAAGATATATTTATCAGGTAGAATAGTAAAGTGTAATGAATAAATAATAAACATATAATCATTTCGGAAAAAAATATTCTTACCGAAAAAGTAACATCTAAGTTATAATAAATAATCTGCAAAATAAAAGTATTATTTACTGTATAATCAAATTGTTTGTGAAAAATATTTATTTATATCCAACATAATCATCGTCAAAACAATAGTGGAAAAAAGAGCGCTGCTACTTTAATATTTATACAAAGCGCAGGCGATCAATAAATTAAAACAAAGAAAGAAGAATTAAATTAAATTCGCGTTTAAATTCATTTTTAACGGAGATTGCAAATCTAGCGATGAGTCACTCAAAATGCTAGAGAAATGTTTTGATTATTCGTCGCTTTCATTATAGAAACAATTTGGTATATGGCAGCTCGATGCAGTTTTCTCGGAGTAAGAAATTCGAAATAAGCTATCGGACAAACAGACAGTTGAGCGATATATACGATTTAGCAAACCTAAATGGTACGCCTTTAATTATCTTCATTTTTCACGCGGAAATGTGTTGAAACATCATAACGTTCTATTTACGTTTACTGACCCACATTTATACGTGATGTAAAAATCAATTACATTTGAAGTAACATTTCAGGTGAAAACAAAGATTTATATTGTAGAACATATATATTTGGTTATATCGTATTTAAAAATTCAACTAGAGATTTTAAGATTTGACTAAATTTTGTATACTAATCGAAAAATTATGTATACTAATAAATTATGTATGCAGTCGAAATTCGACAGTAATAATTAAATTAAGCATTGGCAACATTATGCTATTTACATAATTATATAAATAGTATTCATCAAATTTTGCGATTGTAACGTCGAGTTTGTTTTGATCATCCTCACTTAAAGCAAACATATTGTAAATCAAGGTCGCCGCAAGGTCCATTTCACTTATAAATGTTGCCGCTCGTACTTCTGAACATTTCGTACTTAGTGGCAGTTGAATGAAAGTTAAAAGTTTGCCTCCATACACTATTCTCATTTTTCATTTCATTGTTTCAGAGAAACCTTCATTCATAGTTTTATTATAATTGGTTTTAATATTACTACTTAATGGTAAAAACTCTTTTTAACAATCAGTTTTATTTTTATTACGTAATAAAAATTACTCAACCAAGACATGTTGCCATCTGTTATCTACAAAAATATAACATTACAATTATAAATGAGGCTTGCCTGACAAAAGAAAAGGAGCAAAAACTAAGTAAAAACAAGAAGTTCCGTCTAGAACTATACGAGCCTACTTTCCCGTATACACCGAATTCAAATTTATAATCTAGCTATCTCTCTCTCTCTGTCTTTCTCGTTTAGCTTTAGTTCTTAATTGCTTCAAATATACCTTTTTCAACGGTTAATACATATTCATTCTATCATTATTTATTAAGTTAGTCATGTATTTATTAACTCATTTATTCATTCATTCTTTTGCTTATTCATTTAATCATTCAATAATTAAAAAATATTCTTGAAAATCCCGATCAAAAAATTTCATAGGAAAAAAGGCTCGTTAGTTCTTCATGAACTTTCTATTTGTACATGTTCTACGTCATAAGAGCTTTCCGATAAAGTTTGTTCCAAGCAAATCGGTCCGTTAGATCAGAAATTATATAGGATTGAAATTTCCCCGTAGGCGGTATGTTAATTTTTTTTGAACTGTTCAAAAATGAACAAAAATTGTTCAAATCAATATTTCACGCCAAGAACTTCTTCCAGTTAGCTTGTTCATGGGAACTTATATCTTCTACTCAGAGTTTACATAATTTGCTTCATTTTCACCCATAGACGCTAATGTTAAAATTTTTTGAACTGTTCAAAATTGAACAAAAAATTGTTCAAATAAAAAAGTAAAATATGGAAATGAGATGTCCTTGCCGAGATCTTTCCAATGCAAAAAGAATTTTTCCAATCGGACAATTCGTTCAAAAGTTATTAGGGGGGGGGGGGACAAACCGACAGACAGACAGACAGACAGACAGACAGACAGACCGACAGACCGACAGACACACTTTTTCCCCATCTCAAAACCCTACTTTCAAATTTTTTATTTTTCAATCTTTATTTAATTACTTAACTTATTTTTGACTTTTCTTGATTTCTAACGATATTTTCACGATACATTAAGCCTTCTTTCATGCTGTATTATTATTTTTTTTACTTTTACGGGAAAGTAGGCTAAAAAGCTGTTTCCAAATATTTTTAATGTATATCACTAAAACTCTTTAAGGGGGGAAATACGTGTAAAACGACGTATAAAGAGCCATTTTCATGAATTATTTTTAACGTATAAAGAATGAATATATTTTATTGAGATTTTGAGGCTATTTTGTAAATATATTGAAGAACATTTACTGAAATTTTGAAACATGTTTCTTGAAAAATCCCGGAGATATCGGCTGATGCACAGTGTAAGTCGCCACCCTTGTCGGCAGTTTGCGTACATCCTGGAGGTCACAATTTTTATCTGAAGTCAATTTTTTTTAAACCTACATTTCTTATAAGTGTGTCTTCTAGTTGAACTAAAATCATCTAAAAAATTGAAAATTTCTATTTTTTTTTTTTAGAATGGGAAAATTAAGTACGATTTTTAACCGTTTTTTTCGTTCTTTTTTTACAATAAAAAAAGTAAAAATAAAACCATGTTTATGGTTCTAGTTCAACTAAAGCGTGTATATATAAAGCAAATGTGTGCTAAATTTGATAAGGATTGATCAAAAACTCTGCGAGCTAGAGTGTACGCAAATTCGAAAAAAAAGAGTTTCGTGAAAAATGCGTTTGAAAAAAAAAAAAGAGTTATTTAAGATAAATTTAAGGCAGTAATGAATCAATTTTTTTTTACTTATAGATATTAATACTTATAGAAATTTCTATCCGAGGTCTCAAGTGTTAAAAGAAATAAAAGGACATCTGCTAAAATTCTCTAACACCCTTCAGGTCATTCATGAGGGACTACCTGCTCAACTGCTCCAAAAGGGGCGCTCGCTCAAATGCTTATAACTTTTAAACGACTTGGAATTTTGCTTTGAAATTTTCAGGTTATATTATTGAATAGTTGTGACAATCGATTGTGGGAATCGATTTAGGAAGAATTTTTTTTTTTTTAAATTTTTTGAGACCTTTACACGTATTTCCCCCCTTAATAGAAACTGAAAAAAAGTAGGAAAATCGGTTGAAAAACACAGGAGGTAAATGATTCTTAACTGTTTTGTCTTTGCCTATTTATACATAGATATATACCTATTTTAAAACAAAAATCAGCTATTTGAAAATATTTAACATGGAACATATTTTGAAACTACCATCGCATTACTCATACTAGTTTTTAGATTCATATATATCTTACAAATACGTTACTTAGTTAAATATTTTGGATTGGAAAAAATATGCAACGGAAGTATGAAAATTTTATTAGGATTATAATATTTAGTGAAAATGAGATAAAAAATGTTTTAAGTTATACGGCTTTACACGGTTTCCGCTGCGTCGCAGTTTCCTTTTTCGCCATGATTTGAATATCTTAAAATTCGAAACACCGTTGCATTATCCACACATTCCAAACACAGCTTTCGTTGCCATTCGACAAATAATAATTCTCATAATTTCCTCAGATTCATAATTATTATTTTTTTCCCTAACTGACGTTATAACAGATTATAAAATGGATGGAATATTGTATTGTCATCGAAGATAAGCTTGTGTGCAAAGTTTAAAGATAATTTATGCACAAATAGTGGTCGAAAAACGCGTAACAAATCAAGTTAAATAAAACCGTAAGAAAATGAAATCAGACCGGCAACCTGTGAGGTCAAAAAGCCTAATGTTACTTTCTACAACACAACACAACACACAACAAAGTTAAAAGCAACAAGAATTCAAACATAAAATGATGTATACGTGACTGCGTGTTAAGTGATAAAACGTGCGTTAATTTTGTGTTTTTTTTTGCATGGTTAAGCCGTGTTGTGTAAAACAAAAAATCGGGCTTTGACTTCCTACAATGCTTTTTTAGAATTAATTTGAATCTTTCAAAATTTTTTATTGAGGAAAGGAGGAAATATTTGAGTGAAATAAATCATGAAAACGTTGCACAAGGTTAAGTATAGCTATATTTTTGCTAAGCAATGGGTTTTCCAAATGCGTAATGTTTCACAAAACGTACACGTTACGTCAGTTTTATTTGTTAACGGTATTTAAAATTATTATGTGTTTTTTTCCTGTTGTTGTTGTTAGCGAGTCCTCGCACGAAATGAGGAAGAGAGGTTGCGCTACTCCTGCGTTTAACTGGGTCCTTAACACTAGAATTACCAGAGCGCTCCTTTTGAATGTGTCGAAGCTTCCATTTTGCATAATAGTTACTAATTAAAGTGCAACTTTCAATTGCATTGTCTTTTCCTAATACATGGTATATAGGACAAGTGAATGTAACTGAAAGTATTAGAATTAGTTGCCACTTGGTGTAAAATGCAAGTTTAGATTTGGTTGAAAACGGCCTGGTATTTCTAGTGTTAAAGGCAGGAGTCCGATTTCCGTTCCTATGAGAGGTCTTTTCATTTTTAACCAGCTCCCGGATGAGATACCATCACCTGGGTACCGTTTTACTTGGAGGACATTGAAGCCATGACGGATAAAACGTGCAGAAGCTCCCTTTAGTGTGCACGGTCCCCGAGCAATCAGCCACGAGAGGATGTCCCCATCCCAAACCACTGACCTCAGTCGATGTTGCTTCATGTTCGGTGTCCTGCCGGAACCGCGCTTCTATCGACTGGTCCACTGCGGTTTTCCATTGTTATTCATAATCATTACTTATCTGTCAATATTATTATCTTTAAATAAAAATCAAGGATCTGGAGCAGAAGGCGGAGGTGGAATATAAGATTTTGCTCAAACTGGAGCGGAGCAGGAGCAAGGAAATTCGTTTTGCTCCAATGCTCCGAATTTATTTATAAAAACTATTTTTAATTTTTATCATGTAAAAAATAACTAAAATAGAGAGAGCTAAATACAGTGGAACCCCGCTATTCGTACACAATTCATTCTAGAAGGCAGTTCGAATAGCGAATTATTTTTCCACATAAGATACAATGTAAATTGGATTAATCCCTTCCAGGCCCCACACATGATTGCATATTAAAACCTATGAAAAACAAATGTACAGTGCTGTACACGGGATCCGTTTTCAAACTTTGCAACGCGTTCTTTTTCAAATTCAATTGTAGTTCTTACTGCTGTCTTTTTAGGCTTCGTTGAATCAAGCTTTTTTGGACCCACGGCTGCCCTATTTTAATAGAAATTACAAGAAATGTCACAACGTTTCACGGATCTTGCGTGGATGCAGTGTACGCACGGAAAGACGGACGAGACTGATCTGAAGAAGGCTGCTAGATGAAAAGGGTCTCTCTTGAGACCCTTTTAACCGTTCTGAAAAAATGCCGAAGAAAAGGCGAACTATTAAAAAAAAGGGAAAAAAAATATCTTGTTTAGAAAGTTAAAACTGCCAATAAAATCCCAAAAAGTATTAAAACTAATAAAAAACAAAATCCAAAACGCCAAACAAATACTTCTCAGACGAGTTCAAAAAGAACATAAGTTCACGATTTTTTTCTTTAAAGACGAAAATACTGGCAACCCTGTTCCCTGCAAATAGCGGGACAAGTGCGAATAGCAAGTTGGATTTTGCTTGAAAAAGTTGTACGAACAGCGAGTTGTACGAATAGCAGGGTTCCACTGTAATGCACCTTATTAAAATTATTCGGAATGTGAAGAGGAGCAAGAGTTAGTATTTAGAAGCCGGAACGAAGCAACACAAAAAGTGGCTACTCCAGATCCCTGATATCCAGTAGAAAATTAGGGAACCTATGATAATTTAATAGGCCCTTTCATGACATTTAGTATACTTAATCTTACACTGTAAAAAATTTTGGTGTTACTGAATAATATTTTTGGTAATAATAATTTAACTTTGTGCAAATAAACAGTAATAGAAATATAATTTCACGTTAATTTAAAGCACAAATGAGCATTCAAAACGCAGACATATGTTTCGGGATTGCTTGGAATCCCTTTTTCAATGCGACAGGGAGCTTGTAGATGCAAAACATCCAAATGAAGCAGACAAAACAACAAAAACAAAGCTTATATAGCCTAAGAATTAACTGTAAACCAATGAGAATGAAGGCAGTGTGAAGTGGAAGTAGAAGTAGCAGGAAAGCACCAATAAGAGAGCAACAAACGAATCCAGTTGAAAGTTCAGGAAGTAAAAAGGAATATCAATAAAAACAAAGCAAAAAAAGACGACAGCATGCATGAAAATGTGAAAATACATGAAAATTGCAAAAAGATACAAAGAAGAAAATGGAAATAAGAAAAGTACAGAAAATACCAAAACAAAAAGCAAAACAAAGTACACATGTAAAGGAGGGGGCAGAGAACTGAACACCATTCTTAGTGCTCAGTAGGTGCAAAATCGAAAGTTATTAGTTTTTTGATGTATTTTAAATTCTTTTTAGTGTCTGTCCAAAAAAATACAGTCAGCGGAATGTTTTTCCAGTATATGATGTTCGTTCATCTACGCATAAAATCCATTACGATTGCACATTTATCCTATCTTCATAGAAATGAGCCATCCCAATGACATTTCGATACGTCACGGAGTTATCACATTTCATATGCGAAGACATCTTACCACGTCTATATATTTTTTAAAGACACACACATAAAAAATTAAAACTATCAAAAATGAATATTTTTCAACTTCACAACAACTAAACACCAAAAATCGTCTTCAACAAAACCAAAATTTTTTACAGTGTACGGAAAACAAACAAAAAGAAAACAAACTGATTTCAAAATTACTGTATGAAATGCAAATTCTTCTGTAATTCACCGATCTTTCCTTTTTGAAATGCTCTGAAATTCTGCGCTAAGCTGTATTTTATACAGTAGTGCCAACAGCCCCCTGAAATAGAAAGCCTCTGGACTGCCTCTCGGAGAAGCGATTCCTTCTCTCCGTAGCCCGAAATCGGAGGCCGAAATCTACTGCTTCTGCTGCGCTGGCGATCAACTTACATTATTAATCAGATTGTTTTTGCAATCAAGCCATCAAATAACGTCCACTGAAGAATCCACTTGTAGAGCACACATTTCAGAACAAATAAAATGAAGTTCAATACTAAAAATTGAAAATAAAAATTAATTGCTTTCCTACACTTTAAAAAACACTTTTATTAGAATAGGAAAATATTTTTGTTTTACTTATGAAATTTTTTTTCTGTTTTGTGTTATCATTGACTTTATTTTGTGACGAAAGCATCGATGCTGATTAAGGGTTAAATTAGCTTCTAGTTAAAGTTTAAATTTGAAAGAAAATCTTGGGCATTTCCACTTTAAGATAAATTAGAGCGTTAATTTCTCCAAAATTCGAAAGATTAATGTTTCTAATATTATATATTAATTACGTTTTTATCCCTTGTAAACCTTAATCTCATGTTATACAAGTTAAGCACACACATAATCATTATTATTGTTATGCTCAGAAATGTTATTAAAAGTTCAAGATAAACTTGGAGATGAGATGTATAACGAATTGCGGTTTTGTTTCTAAACTATTATACAAATAAATAAGATTATGTAATATTGCGTGACATGTGACTAGAAAAGAGGGTACGTTGAAGTGTGACATTTTGTTACAAAGTCTTATACATTGAAAAACCGTGACATCATTAATTTATAAATGATTCCAGTATCATAGCTTTTTCAATGTTTGAAACTTCTTATATTTCGGGGGAAATTTATGAATTACGCAAACGTAGTACGCACAAAAATCAAAGAAACAATGCATCAACTTTTCTTTCAAAAACTTTCCAGTTTAAAAAGCTTGAGGTTTATCTTACAATAAAATAAGACAAAGACTATGTACAGACCTTTTGGAAATGGATTTAATTCTGTTCAATTTATTTTTGACTTTCTTTTAGTTCTTTTTCAAAAAAAAAAAAAGCTTAATAATTTAGTGTTGGAAAAGATTTACCCCTGTAGTTCGCTTTTTGCTTCTTAGTAATTCATAAATTTTTAGCTCAGAGTGAGAAACGTAATTCCGAGTTTCAATAATTTAAAACATTTCTTTTATTCGTCACACAGTTTTTCTGTAGCCTTTAGAAGGAAAGATCATGGCGTAACACAAAGATGCCCTTAAAACATCTTTTATTTTCTAGTAAAAGGAAATCTTCCTAATTTCTAGAATTCTGAGATGAGAGAGTCATAAAATGTCCGCTGCACAAAAGCTTCTCTTTTCAATAGCCCCTTTCTAATCACACAGTCATAAAAGACCACCGGAATACAAAACGTAATTGTGGGAACCTGGTAAGAACACTATGCAAATACTTTTTCTTCACTTTTGTTGGTTTCTTTTACGAATGTGGCGTACAAGACTATCTTCAAGTGGTCGTATAGCGTTGTTCAGAAGCGACCAGGCTCCTAGAAAATTATTTCTACATTAACAATTTAAAATCTACAGAAAGCTTTCCGTTATTGCTTGCTTTTAAATATTTTGCCTAATTTTTTAATTTCATTTCAATTTGATTTTTAAAGTTTTAGTATCTAAACAACCATAGATTTGCGTTTATCACCCACAAGTGTGACATAAATAACTTCATAAATTTCAGGAATATTATTAAAAACTATGTGAAAATATATTGTTTTCTTGTATGGAAATGAACAAGCATTAGTGTTAAAACTTTAACCTTAAATAAAATATAAGCCTTCAATATATCTTGATAAGTATCTATGCATCAAAAATAACACCTCTAAAATGTTTAAAATTGCAGTTCTACTGTAGCTATCATGCTTCGTGAAAAGTAGAGGTAATTATCTAAATGCAGTAAATTAATTTCGAACTGGAAATATTAACTTTTTTTTTCCATACTCAGTAAGTATATAAATGTGTTGAACTCATTCTGCAATTTCTGATGGCATCCTTTTGTTTTTATGCTAAGATTTCCTGCCGAAATCCAGTAATGTCCCAATTACGAATGCTAGCGGCTGACGAGCGGGGTGAAAATCGGCCTACGGACGTTGCGCAATAGTTTCACTCCGGAGGTTTTCTAGTTCAGGGGGTGTTGGTAGTGCTGGCTGAAGCTCCGACACATTTACTGCAGAACCAAGTCTGTAAGTCTCTAAAAAACAAGATGTATAAAATGATCTTGTTTTTAAAACGTAAGATTTTTAATTATCACAAAGTAAAAGGAAAGTTATTCCTTTTCTAAAAAGTGTCAGTGCGTTTTTAAAAGAAAATAACCAGATATAATTTTTCCTGAGAGTTTTAGTATCTGCAGTCCATTTTTCGAGTTTCACTTCATAGATACAGAAAGCACCGACCACAAAGCCACTAGCTGCATGATGGTTCCGAACTTTTAAAGCCCCAATCGGTCATCCTTATTCTAAGGTTCGAACGGAAAAGTCTAGTTTAAAAATTTTAATTATTAAAAATTTTTATTTTTTAACTTCAACGCAAAAACTGGGAAAATGGATTATGGCTTCTAGGTACAGAAATGGTGACAATAAGTTTACGCCGCAACACGATATCGTTTAACTAAATGTTTTTTTTTTCTTACCCCCCACCAGGCTTGGAGTCGATTACAAAGAAACGTAATCGATTATGATTGCGATTACAAAGGGAGAAATTGAGAGATTACGATTACGATTGTAATCCTTTGCCAAAAAGTAATTACGATTATGGCAGCGATTACAGTCGTTGAAAAATGTAATCGATTACGATTATGACATCCGATTACGATTTTGATTACGATTGGATTAGCATAAAGTTATCCGATTTTATGCATACAACTCTCATTTTCACAATAGTGACATAAATCAAAAAGTTATGATTTTTAATTTAATTTCTGATTTAATAAGAGATAACTGAAATGATGATGAATGCAATTATAATGAAACAATTTCAACATCACAGTTCTGGAATTATGACGTCGTTTCAGAAATGAAAAATTTGTATTATATATATATATATAATCAGGAAAGGCACATTCAGTATTTTTCGAATATTTAAAACTCATGTGAGGGATAACTACATTGATCGTATTTTGTATATAAGCAAAGACGATGCACTAAATGTATATATAATGCATAAGTGATTTATCTGCTTCATTGTTATTTTGTGTGCATACAATCAAAATTTAGTTGGCCGCAATTTCTGAAAATGTAGTATATTTCTCCATTGTATTTATTTTCTAGTTTTAATTGTGCAAATATTTCACATAACACCAATTAGTTTACTGAAAATAATAATTTTGTATGATTCTTTATGAAATCACTTATAAGATGAGCATGAATTGCACGGGATAACAAAATATTCAGATAGTGTAACAGATAAATAATCTTTTGAAAATAAATGCTGCATTTTAGAATAATTTCAAAAAAGTTGAACATGAACATTCAAATAACTCTTAGCAAAATTAGTAATCGTTAAAAAGTAATATGAAGAATAATTATAATACAAATGACTATAATATTTTAATATGACTTTTGTGTGTGTGTTTTTTTTTTTTAACATGCACGCGCATATAATTTTTTTTCCATGTACTAACTGTTTTAATAAAAAAATAAAGTGCAAGGAATTTTACAACGCAAATTTAACGTACAAGATTCAACTGAAATACAAAATTCTGTTGAGGTAATTTTAAGAAGAAAAAGATAATTATTTTTTTTAAAATAATTCCTAAATATTAATTCATGCATGTAAAAAACAATTGGGAGAATGTCTGAACATATATCACTTTTTCTTTTACATACCTATTAATTAAAAAGAATATTAGCATTAAAATATAAATAAATTTAAGATTCAAATGTATGTACATTTTTAAATATTCGAAGAACATATTTTAAAAAATAATAATAATCACACGTACCAGGGTTAAGATTTCATGCATCTTAAGCATAGAGCATCATGTAACGACTGCTCCTAAATTGCTGAAGTGTAAATGTGCTATTCTTTAGAAAAAATTCCTTCTGCCGTTAAAGAAAGGCGAAAACGCAAAAGGCATTTCATGTCTCTTTATGTGTGTAGGTGATAGTACCAACACTAGATTTTCAGGGGGCAGTCTACTTCGATTATTGAAAGGGAAAATGGGGCGTCCAATCTTAGGGCTCCTCCGCACTTACAGACTCGACCAAGACACGACCAGTGTCCCCCACCTCATTAGGGCTTTGATTGATGGGCTATTAAGAGAAACTCCAATGTGAAGAGGTATTTTGCAAAGGGACGACTTTTGCGGTAGACATGAAAGGCGAGCAAGTTGGTTGCTGGCCATGGTTTATTTAAATGACATGAATTTTTCAAATGCATACATTTGTTGCAGTATTTTCTGTTTTTTTTTTTTTGCCTTATTTAACTGTTTACCAACCTATTTCAAAAAAAAAAAGAGGGTGGAAAAGGGGGGGGGGGCGAAAAAGTAATTCTTAGAAATAAATAATTGCACATTAAATGTGTACTGTAGTGTAATAAAAGCTCACTTATCAAATCACGGGAAAAACTAATAACTATTTATATTAATAAAATGATTTTTTTAAAAACATTTTTAAGAGAACAAAACATATTGTACTGATTTTACATTGGATGCGCAAATAAAACTACAAAAATTGACATCAAACAGGCGAACATAAAATTTCAGTGTTTATATTATGCAATAAATAAAATAATTAATAAAAGCTTTTTCACATTCTCACGTATTTATTCCAATCGCAGTTTTATAAACAGAGAACAAATATTTCTGCATTTCGATGAACGCAGAAATATCTGTTTTTCTTATTTCACATCTATAATTTTATTCCTACTTATTATTATTACCTTGTTTATTTTTTAATTTATTACATTTTTTCACTGCACATAATTAACACGTAAGAATTATTTGTTTCCGAAAATTTATTTCGAAATTGACATCGAATGCTTTGTAAATTCGGAACGGGGAAATTCTCACTTCGAGGGGGGGATTTCAGGCAATGGTGACAGTTTGTGGCAAAAAAAGGGGGGGGGGTAGAGAGAGGGAGCGTGACATCAGACATCACATATTTTGGTTAAGTTACAAACGTTTAGATTCAGCACACTAGATATTTTTAATTTACTTGTTTTTTATTCTTATTGAAAACTCTAAAAAGTAAAACTAATATCATTGGCGTTCCTAGCATGGGCGTGAGCAATGCGGAAATTTGTGCTATCCTCCCCCCCTCCAAAAAAAAAACTCAGCTGTGTTGTACAAATTTGTAGTGTTGTAGTTTATATTTACAGCAGTGCAAAAAAAAAAAAAAATCTCAAGAAATTTTATATTTTATTTATTTGGTGCAACTCGCATTAAACTGCATTTCTAATCAGCAAAGAGATGTTGAAACGGTACCAGTAAAATCGAAAAATGCAAGTGTATGTATTTTTAAAGAACTCTTAAATTTAATTTGGGTGTAATTCCCCCCCCCCCCCCCCCGCAGTGACGCTACTGCTAATATCATGGCATTTTTTCTTTTTATTATTCAATCTGTTGCGGCAAACCAGTGAAATTAAATTGGTATTGATAATTTGAGGAATGGGGGACTTTCCGAATGAATTCAAAGTGGATGATATACTTAAAAAACAGCCCATTCAGTTAGACATTAATTCAGAAACACATGAAGTATGAATTGCCAATAATTCCCCTGATTGCAGTTGTTAATGGTAAAAGGACTGATAGGAAATTGATTCTAGTTAAACCATGAAAACCTCAAGATGGGGCCAGGATTTTTTTTATCGCGGTCGGAATAATCCGCAGTGGAGAGGTCCCAAAGACAGCTGTGCTCTTTCACCGCAAGAACAAATTTTTCGGTATCAAATAATAACATATCTTTATTAGACATTGCTAACTGGTCGGGTCTGGTCGGTTCTAGTGCGGCTACAGTGCCTTGTGCTTGAAGAACGCTCTCTGCACCGACTCACTATACAGATCCGATTTTGCCCCGACCGAAAGTCTGACCACGGTCGTGCAACAGAAGAAAAAGCAAGTGCGGAGAGCTCAACACATATTCGCGTATAGCCCGTCGGGGATCATCAATCACAACCCTAATGAGGTGGGGGACATTGGTCTGGTCTTGGTCGGGTCTGTAAGTGCGGAGGAGGCCTTACAGACCCGACCAAGACCAGACCAATGTCCCCCACCTCATTAGGGTTGTGATTGATGATCCCCGACGGGCTATACGCGAATATGTGTTGAGCTCTCCGCACTTGCTTTTTCTTCTGTTGCACGACCGTGGTCAGACTTTCGGTCGGGGCAAAATCGGATCTGTATAGTGAGTCGGTGCAGAGAGCGTTCTTCAAGCACAAGGCACTGTAGCCGCACTAGAACCGACCAGACCCGACCAGTTAGCAATGTCTAATAAAGATATGTTATTATTTGATACCGAAAAATTTGTTCTTGCGGTGAAAGAGCACAGCTGTCTTTGGGACCTCTCCACTGCGGATTATTCCGACCGCGATAAAAAAAATCCTGGCCCCATCTTGAGGTTTTCATGGTTTAACTAGAATCAATTTCCTATCAGTCCTTTTACCATTAACAACTGCAATCAGGGGAATTATTGGCAATTCATACTTCATGTGTTTCTGAATTAATGTCTAACTGAATGGGCTGTTTTTTAAGTATATCATCCACTTTGAATTCATTCGGAAAGTCCCCCATTCCTCAAATTATCAATACCAATTTAATTTCACTGGTTTGCCGCAACAGATTGAATAATAAAAAGAAAAAATGCCATGATATTAGCAGTAGCGTCACTGCGGGGGGGGGGGGGGGGAATTACACCCAAATTAAATTTAAGAGTTCTTTAAAAATACATACACTTGCATTTTTCGATTTTACTGGTACCGTTTCAACATCTCTTTGCTGATTAGAAATGTAGTTTAATGCGAGTTGCACCAAATAAATAAAATATAAAATTTCTTGAGATTTTTTTTTTTTTTTGCACTGCTGTAAATATAAACTACAACACTACAAATTTGTACAACACAGCTGAGTTTTTTTTTTTTTTGGAGGGGGGGAGGATAGCACAAATTTCCGCATTGCTCACGCCCATGCTAGGAACGCCAATGATATTAGTTTTACTTTTTAGAGTTTTCAATAAGAATAAAAAACAAGTAAATTAAAAATATCTAGTGTGCTGAATCTAAACGTTTGTAACTTAACCAAAATATGTGATGTCTGACGTCACGCTCCCTCTCTCTACCCCCCCCCCTTTTTTTGCCACAAACTGTCACCATTGCCTGAAATCCCCCCCCCCCCCTCGAAGTGAGAATTTCCCCGTTCCGAATTTACAAAGCATTGGATGTCAATTTCGAAATAAATTTTCGGAAGCAAATAATTCTTAAGTGTTAATTATGTGCAGCGAAAAAATGTAATAAATTAAAAAATAAACAAGGTAATAATAATAAGTTGGAATAAAATTATAGATGTGAAATAAGAAAAACAGATATTTCTGCGTTCATCGAAATGCAGAAATATTTGTTCTCTGTTTATAAAACTGCGATTGGAATAAATACGTGAGAATGTGAAAAAGCTTTTATTAATTATTTTATTTATTGCATAATATAAACACTGAAATTTTATGTTCGCCTGTTTGATGTCAATTTTTGTAATCTTATTTGCGCGTCCAATGTAAAATCAGTACAATATGTTTTGTTCTCTTAAAAATGTTTTTAAAAAATCATTTTATTAATATAAATAGTTATTAGTTTTTCCCGTGATTTGATAAGTGAGCTTTTATTACACTACAGTACACTTTAATGTGCAATTATTTATTTTTAAGAATTACTTTTTCGCCCCCCCCCCCTCTTTCCACCCTCTTTTTTTTTTTTTTTTTTTGAAATAGGTTGGTAAACAGTTATATACGGCAAAAAAAAAAAAAAAACAGAAAATACTGCAACAAATGTATGCATTTGAAAAATTCATGGCATTTAAATAAACCATGGCCAGCAACCAACTTGCTCGCCTTTCATGTCTACCGCAAAAGTCGTCCCCTTGCAAAATACCTCTTCACATTGGAGTTTCTCTTAATAGCCCATCAATCAAAGCCCTAATGAGGTGGGGGACACTGGTCGTGTCTTGGTCGAGTCTGTAAGTGCGGAGGAGGCCTAAGTGCGGAGGAGGCCTTAATGCCGGCTTCAAACCGGGACCCCCGCGGAGAGAAGAAAGGAGACTCCCTGCGGTCCCGTCCAGACTCTCGCCTATTGTCCAACCGTTTGAATATGTTTTGAAGGGGTAATTAAGTAAGCAAAATGACCGATGCTTTTGGTCCTTCTATAGACACCTTCCCCTTTCTTATCTACCCCGAAATCTTTGACTTGCGGCCAGATTACCGCTCTTTTACCGAAACTGGATGACAGGAGGAGACCAGAGACCCCCCCCCCACCCCTGAGAGCCCCCAGGCGATGCGAGTGACATATCCAGACCAGACTCCCTTTCTTCTTGCGCTCTCCAGCCATTCCCAGTGGAGAGTGGAGCCGCAATTAAGAATTCTGAGAGACCGCAACAAGTAGGACAACAAGTGTCTCTAGCAGACTATTATATGGTCCTGCCATCAAGGCTCTGCGACCGCCATACAGAACCTTTTATATTATGATCGCCCGTAGGTTACAGACCGCTTAGGATAGGACTTCAGTACACAGTTTGAATCTTTTTTCTTGTAATCTTATCTCTTCTACCCAAGGGTAGCGCAAAAAATTTCAGCTTTCAGCAGGTCAAGATTACACGATTGCTGGACCAGCAGATTACGGATTTTTTCCTTAAGATTACGATTAAAATTACGGGAGAAAAAGGATTACGGGATTACACAATTTCGATTATGATTATGAGAATATGCCATCATCAGATTACGATTATGATTACGATTTTGTCAAAATGTAATCGATTACAGCCGATTACGATTACGTAATCGCGATTACTCCAGGCCTGCCCCCCACCCTTTGTTTTTTTTTTTTCATTTTAACACAGCATGTACTGATATAAATCAATGGATTTGACGCTATATCGAGGAAATTACATCAATATCTATTAGCTGAAAGTTTGCCAGACTATTTTCTCGAGATTACATAGCTATTATAATAAACTTAAATGCTATCAATTCTAATATTACTATTAGACACAAAAAAAAACTATTTGCATCAATAACGATCATTTACATCATTATGCCGAGTCATTATATTTATAAATACCTTAATAACGCGCATTCAATAATCTCTCTTATTGGAATAACACGAACAAGTACTTCGAAAACAGCAGCTTCCAAAAAAAAAAAAAACCGCAAAAAAAACTTTATTGATCTGCTCCATTAGACCATCTGAATTACCTTTCAAACAATATACTCACATGATAAAACTCTCATCCCTAGTTTTCATTTAACTGCTGCTAATAACATAATAACAACAGTAAAATGAACATATCTACAATAAATGAACTATTTTGTATGCAACTCTTTGTGTTTCAAACATATTTTTAAAACCTTTTTTGGACAACCTATATCAACGACAACTCTTAGAAGCAATATTGTTCATCTAAAAATAATAAGTATTTAAATCGACAACTACTCATTATCTATTGTTCTGAGAAGACGCACTAGCTGTGACCGTGTTCAAAGTTATCTTATGTTCAAACTAATCAACTGATTTAATTGCTTTTTCCCAGATTGTTCATTGTCTCATTATATTAATAATCATCAACTATTCCTCTGACAGAAATTCCAATTAATGGGCAGACTGCAAAAGAAAACTCATTAAAACAAATGAAGATCTTGATTTTAGTGTATATCCAGAGAGAAAAAGCTACATTCATAAAAAATTCAAACAATTATACGATGTAAGATACTTCATCTCTTAATTAATGGCCTTCGGAAATATTAGTATTTTAAAGATGAATTCGTTAGCAAAATGATTTTATTATAGTAAAGCGATGTCAAACATAATTAAATCTTCCCTTGTTTTCAATTCATAAACTCTAGAAACAAGTAAAATGCAAAAATAAAAAATTAATATTTAATAATCGTTATTGATTCAAATTAAAAATTTAAAATATTTGAGAAAAAGAAAATAATTACAATATAACAGATACTCTAGATTTAGAACCTCATAGTAATTATGTAATTATTAGTAAATACGAAATTGTTTTTTAAAGCAAAAATATTTCTTGTTTTTACTTTAAAATTATGATATAATTTAAGGAAAAATTACACAAAAAGATTACACTATTTCCGTTTTTATAAAATGAGTTCCAAAACTAATGAAGAAATTAAGAAGGGGGGGGGGGGGGGGTCACGAGAGTAAGAGGTGTAAATTTTAATCATCATCACCAACTGCTCCATTTCTTAATTAAATATATTTTATTTTAGTATTCAGTGCATACATTAATGTAAGAAATTTTGTAAACGTTTTTAAATATTCCTGGCAGAAATTATACATTTGCTTTGCTGTTAAGTTCTAACTGAAAACAAGTAGTTAGCCATTTTAAAAAGGTTTTATTATTAATGATAATATTAAAATAGGCATTAGTTTGATTTAACAAAACAACCGTTTTCGAGATTTGCATTGAGCTTTTTTCAGAAAAAAAAATACAATGTGTTTTTTTAATAAATTTACAGTTTAAGTTTGCGGTTTGTCTGAACACGACATAATGATTCCAAAAAAATTACTTATTCTTAGTAACGGTGTAAACGTAAGAAGTTCAAAACTTTTAGGTCAATAGGAAAAATAAAGCAAAAAGGATTACATATTGTATTCGAGGAAGTTTTAAGCCATTGCAACTCATTTATTTTTTCTCACGTCCAAAATAGGTGTGAAATATAATTCTATAAGACAGAAATTAAACGAACAAACTGAAGCTAGTAGGTTTCAGTTGGAGGTTTTCCACCTGAACCTCACTTTTTCAGCATTGACAAAGGGTTCCTTGGAACCTCGAAACACGTGCCTGCATCCTTTGCAAGATGTGTAACCAATACACGTCGTAGTTTAGTTTTTTTTTCTGGAAATTTAAATATTATTATTTATTTTATTTTTCTAAACTACTAGCTTCGTTGCAGTTTTTACAAATCCTTTTTTAAATCAAACCAAAAGTCAGGTGAACATATTTGTCGTTGCAAATGTCACTTGGATATCCGAGCTCCCCACGCAGAGCAACCAGGAATAAACGCAGTAAGGTAGCTCCTTCCGTTTGTAATGAGCACCGCAAGGGTAGAAGCACGACTCGGTTCAAAGAATAATAAGTACATTAACCTCTTAACTGTCGCGGGAGTATATATACGATTTTCCGAAATGCAATTCTTTGCCTTGTGCTGCTATCAGTAAAATTACAGCTGATGCTTTGGAATGTCATAAAGTAACTCAATGGTGTTTGCGGAGAATATACTTATTTCTGGGGGGTGCGAACATGCTTTGTACCGTTAACTACGAGCACCTGTTTGAAAAACGGTGGCACGGGAAAGCGAATCTTGTAAATTTTCCCCGGACAGGCAAAGGATTAACATGTTTGAAAATGTACTTATTTAAGCAATCATATTTTTACTGCAGTTACATTGATTCAGCACCCAAAAATATCGAAAAAAATGAAAAAAAAATTATTGGCTTAAGTAGTAAAATAAACCTTTAAAAATGTTTCCTGAAAGTTTCAGAAATATTGAAGTAATATTTATTGATTTGTCATTGATTTTATGACGGTGTGATTTGCCACCTTTTCATTCAAGAAACCAAAATTGTGCTGAATATAAGCCACATATTAATTTTCTTAGATAAAATAAGCCCGAAGAAGCAATTTCCTCGTGACTGTAACTGAAAAAAAGTTCCTGACTTGAAATTTTGATAAAGATATCGCAAGCCGAAAACTTAAACTGCTGTTTTCTCTCGCTTTGTTTTTTGCTCATTTCATCTCAATTAAAATGCAAAGGCTTTTTAAAATTTGTATTTATAATGCGGATTTTTTCCTCACATGTTCCTGAAACTATACATAACAAATTTATGCTTTACTTTTATGATAACTTAAGCACTTAAAGAAAAATACTTTTTGTCGAATTTTTGAATTTTTAGTTGTTTTTTCTGCGTTACTTTAGTTTTTTTTTTTTCCTCTAAAAGTATCTGACTTACAAAAACGCAAATCATAAAAGTTTTCTTTATGAGTAATGAATCAATAAAAAGTTTTGAGACATTACGTGAATTTTGGAAAAAGATGCATTTTTAAAAGTAGCTAAATTTCGTTTTGAAAATTAAAATTTTCAAAATAATATTTAAGAAATCCGGTTATTTTTAATATTAAATTTCTTATGAAGTGATATAACCTGACATGGGTCAAAAATTGCAAATAGAAACACCATAGAGAAAAAATGACATAATGGTGCCGACTCCCCTCTGAAACACATGTACATATATCAGTAGATGAAAAAGGACAGTTTTGCCCCAAGAGGCGGTGGGCGGTGGAAGGGGGCATGGCCCCACCGCCTGCCAATGCCCCCAGGCGTGAACTCAGGCGTTAGTCGAGTGGAGTTGAGTTGTATGCCCCAGGAATTTTTCGAGTGGAGTTGAGTTGTTTTTGCCCTCAGGTGGTTTTCGAGGGGAGTTGAGTTGTATGCCCTCAGGCATTTTCAAGTAGAGTTGAGTTGTATGCCCTCAGGCATTTTTCGAATAGAGTTGAGTTGTATGCCCTCAGGCATTTTTCGAGTAGAATTGAGTTGCATGCCCTTAGGCGTTTTTCCAGTAGAGTTGAAATGTTTTTCAAAAATTTATAGTTTTGGAATGGCAACACCTTTTTGTTTCAGTTTACGACTTGATGCAATGTAATGTTGATTGCAGCGCCATCTATGAGAAAAAAACGCAACTATTTTCGAACTTGATTTTTTTTCTACTGTTTTCTCTCAGAATTCAAGCAGGGACTATTTTATATTACAAAAAATAATTAGAATGTATAATGAATTAAATGTAATCTTGTTAATTACCTTCTTTTATATCTTTATTTTTTAGACTTAAAATTTTCTTCTTTTTCGATCTTTTTAATGTTTTCACTTAGCATTCCCGCAGGAACTACTTCATATTAATAAAAAAATAATTATAAAATGATAGCGCTAAAAAGTGAATGCTTAAAAAGAGGTTATTTTAAATGCAAAGGGAATTATTAAAGTATTACATTTAAATGATATTAAAAAATAATAATAATATTCTTAATACAAATTAGTGATGATAAAAGGTATATTCAACATACCCTAGCAGGAGATTCAGTAGATTGATAATTGATTCTTGAAAAATCCATGGTCGAGCGTATAAGGAACTGAGAAACGCTTTTAAAAAAGAGCAGAGCAAAAATTCATCTTTACTAAGCAAGTGTAGAAAGCGAAGTGACTTGTCACTTTCCAGTCTTGTAGCATTTTCTTTCAAGAAATATAGAAGCTAAAAGTTAACCAATTAGAATGCAGTATACATCGCAGTTGAAGAGAATGTATCCATTCAGGGTACATTTGCCGAAAGTTATATTTCCTGCAGCATTGCAAGACATGAACAAACTTGTATTGCGCTAAAAGATTGAAATCATAGTGCAGGTTTTTTTTTATGGCTTTAGGTCCTTTGTGACGATCGGACAGAAAAGAAAAGGTCCCCTCTCCACCCCTATAGGCGTACTTTCTCTTTCTACATTGAATGAAGTGATTGACAAAGATCGCTTTCCTTTTCACATACAAAGCATCTCCATTGTACTTAATTTTTAACTGTAGATAATGGATACATTACTTGATGGTGGTGAATATCAGCTTATTGAAAACAAAAAAAACGTTAATGAGAGATGATTTTTACTCGCAATAAAACATGTTTGATCGTGTTTTCTTCTATTAGCAACCTTTTTTTCATTAGTGCAGAAGCTACTAGTAGGATTCATTCCGTAAAACAATAGAGAATGTAAGATTTTACTAAATAAAAATCTTTGAACTTGCAAAACAAAATTATTTTCTACTTGCAAAATTTTAGAACTTCGCATGAAAATTTAAAAAAAAAGTACTTATTCAAACGGTTGAAACTTGGAACTAAAATTTCAACACTGAATCATCAAAAATCCGAAACAATTTAAGCTGTGGAATAAAGATTCGAGACTTAAAAAGTAAATGTAAACTCACTAAAAGAGATTTGAAAATCTGGAAAGAGAAATAGAATAATAACTTCACTAGAAACACTGAAATAGAATGGTAAAACTTGAAAAATTTAAATCACAAAACTTAAATCTATTGCAAAGAGCTTTATGTGAAACGTAAAAGTGCTAAGAGCAAAATGCTAAAACTGAGGAAACTTAGAAATACGTGGAACAAATCATTTAAAACTATAAACTTTAAAAACTTAAACTCATTCAGAAAAGAACGGAAATGCAAAATTACAAAACAAAAGTGTTACGCTCTTGCAAAATATTAAAACTTAACGCAAAAAAAATGTAAAAAAGTACAAAACACCAAAAGTTAAGAGTAGTATAAAAAACTGTTACTTATATTCATCTAAAACATAACTCGGAAAAAGTAAAAGTAAAATATACAAATTGAAAAAACTTATATTCACCTAATTAACATATCAGAATAGCCAGTACAAGACGTTAAAACAAAACGAAAATGTAAAAGTGTGAAACGTAAAATTACAAAACCTAAATTCATCTGGTAAAAGTTCCGTAAAAAATGTAAAAGCACTAAGAGTGAAAACTACAAAATAGCATGAAAGCTAGAAATAAAAAATATACAACATCAGAACTTAAACTCATCCAGAAAAACTTAGAAGAAAAAATGTAAAAGTTCGGAAATTTTCAAAACAAAAGTATGATGCACTTACAAAATGTTAAAACTTAGTGCAAAAACGTAAAAAGTACTATGTACAAAATGTTAAAATTTAGATTTATCTACTAAAACAGTGAATGAAGAAGTAAAATTACTAAGAGTAATATATTAAAACAACACGAAAACGTAAAAGAACCAAGTACAAAACGTAAAAAAAAATTTATTTATCTGCTATAACTTAGACTGAAGTCGTAAAATTACTAAGTACAAAGTGTTAAAACATCATAAAAATGTAAAAATATCAAGTATAAAGCAGCAAAACATAGATTTGTCTATAGAAATCTTGATGTAAAAATCAAACAACTTAAATTTTTCCACAAAAAGAACGAAGTTGTAAAAGTACGGAACTTTTCAAAGTAAAAGTGTTATGCACTTACAAAATGTTAAAACTTAGAATGAAAATGTAATTGAATCAAATGTACTAAGTATGAAATAGTAAAGTAACATGAAATGTAAAAGTAATCAGTACATATAGCGTAGTCATGAAGCGAAACTTTGTACAAAAATGTCAAACTTAAGTGCGAAACTTAAAAGACTTAGATCTGTCTGCAGAAATCTTGATCAAAAAACGTAAAAATTCAAACATCAAAATCCTAAAACTCTGAAAAAAGTAAAAACACGCAGTACAAAAACAGCAAAACATAGATTTGTCTACTGAAATCTTGATCAAAAATGTAAAAGTTCTAACAACAAAATCTTAAAACTCTGAAAAATTAAAAACGTGCAGTACAAAACAGCAAAACATGTACAAATGTTAAGTATAAAGCTGCAATACAAATGCTAAGTATAAAACTTAAATTCATCCAGAAAAACTTAGAACGAAAAATTTAAAAGTACGAAACTTTTCAAAATTAAAGTGTGATGCACTTGAAAAACATTAAAACTTAATGCGAAAATGTAAAAAGTACTACGCACAAAATGCTAAAATTTAGACTTATTTACTAAACTATTAGATTATGATGTAAAATTATTAAGTAAAATATATTAAAAGCAGCAAGAAAATGTTAAAGTACTAAGTACAAAAACGTAAATAAATTGATTTATCTACTAAAACATAGACCGAAGTTGTAAAATTACTAAGTACAAACTGTTAAAACATCATAAAATTTGAAAATAGCAAGTATAAACCAACAAAACATAGATCTGTTCACTGAAATCTTGATCAAAAATGTAAAAGTTCTAACAACAAAATCCTACAACTGATAAATTAAAAACACTCAGTACAAAACAACAAAACATGTAAAAATGGTAAGTATAAAGCTGCAAAACTTAAACTCAATCAGAAAAACTTAGAACGATGATGTAAAAGCGTGAAACTTTTCAAAATAAAAGTGTTATACACTTGCAAAATGTTAAAACGTACTGCAAAAATCTTAAGAATTACTACGTAAAAAATGTTAAAACTCTGATTAATCTACTAAAGCAACGCAAAAATGTAAAAGTACTACGTATATAACGTATTCATCAAGTGAAGTTTTGTACGAAAATGTAATCGTTTATGTACGAAACTTAAAAAAAATCCCAACTAAAGTCATAAAAAGTATGAAATGTTAAACATCATGAAAATGTAAACTTTCCAAAAATGCAAACATCAAAACAACTTAGATGTATCTAATAAAATTTAGAACGAGTAAAAGTGTCAAACTTAATAAAAGTACTAAGTAAAAAATAAAAAAAAAAAAAAAAAAAAACTAATATTCATCTACTAAAACACAGATAAACTTAGAACAAAAAGGTAACAGAAAATTTTCAAAATAAACCTGTTATGCACTTGCAAAATGTTAAAATTTAAATTTATCTACTAAAAATCAGAACAAAGATGTAAAAATACTAAGTATAATACATTGTAGCAACACAAAAATTTAAGAGTACTAAATACAAAACGTAAAAAAAGTTAGAGTTATCCAACTAAAACTTAGACTGAAGTCGTAAAATTACCAAGTACGAAATGTTCAAGCATCATAAAAATGACTAAATAACAAGTATAATGTATCAAAAACATAGATTTCTCTATTGAAATCTTAAACGAAAATGTAAAAGTTCTGAGGACAAAAATGCTAAAGAAGTGAAAAAATGAAGAATACGCAGTGCCACACAACGAAGCATGTACTAACTATAAAACTTCTAATCTTAAATTCATCCAAGGAAAAAAAAAACTTAGAAAAAAAACAAAAAAAAAAAAAGTAAATTCAAACGAAAATTTTTAGCAATAAAACTGTTATCCACTTGCAAAGTGTTAAAACTTAATGCAAAAATATAAAAAGTACTGTGTATGAATGTTAAAACTTAGATTTATCAACGAAAACACGGAATGAAGATGTAAAAATATTAAGTATAATATATTAAAGCAACACTAAAATGTAAAAGCACTATGTACAAAGCATCAAAACTTAGATTCATCTAGTAAAACTTAGTACAAAAATGTAAAAGTACTAAGCATAGAACCTCAAATATACATTTATTTAGTAAAAAACAGAACGAAACTGTTAAAATACTAAAGCCAACGCATCAAACAAGGATTAATCTATTAAAACAGTATAAAAGAAAGAAAAGCACTAAATACAAATTGCAAAAACTCTTAGAAATAAAATTTCAAAATGTAACAAATCATAAAATTTTAAAACTTAACTTCATCCAGAAAACTTAGAACGGAAATGTAAAATTACTGAAGTTTACAAAACACAAGTGATAGGCATTTGCAAATTGTTAAAAGCAAAAACGTAAAAAGTACTAGATACAAAAAGTAAGAAACATCAAAACTTGGAGTAGTATAATAACAAAACTGCAACTTCGATTCATCAAGTAGGACTTAACTCTAAAATTGTGAAAGAAATGTGAAAACTGATATTCACCTTTTAAAATGTAAAAATATTAAGTACACGATGTTAAAACAGAACAAAAATGTAAAGGTACGAAATGTAAAACTCCAAAATGTTAAATTCCTCTACTAAAAAATGGTTTGAATTGTAAAAGTACTATGTACATCAACTAAAAACAGCATGAAAATTTAAAAAAAAAAAGTACAACACGTTAAAACATCACGAAAATCTAAAAGTACTAAGTACAACGCATCAAAACTTACGTTGATCCAGAAAAGCTTGGAACAAAAGATGTAAAAGTACGGACATTTTCAAAATAAAAGTACTATGCATTTGCAAAATGTTAAAACTTAATGTAAAAACGTAAAAAGTACCATATACAAGATGTTAACACTTAGATTTATCTACTTAAACCTAGTATGAAGATATAAAAATACTAAGTATAATATACTAAAGAAACACAAAATTATAAAAGTGCAAAATACTAGAACTATCTATTAAAACTTCAAAACATAGATTCAGCATCAAAACATATAATCTTTTTACAAAAATCTTAATCAGAAATACAAGAGTTCGAAGAAGAAAGTGCTAAAACTTAAAAAGTAAAGAAACGCAGTACAAAACAATAAAGAATGAAAGAGTACCAACTATAAAGCTTCAAAATCTAATTTCACCCATAAAAATTTAAACAAAAATGTAAAGCAACGGAAATTTTCAAAATACAAGTTTTATGCACTTGCAAAACTTAAATTCATCTACTAAAAATTCGGTTAAAAAAGTAAAAGTACTACTAAGAACTAAAAAAACTAAAAACAGCATGAAAATCTAAAAGTACTAAGTACAAAACATCAAAGCTTAATTTTATCCAGAAAAACTTAGAATAAAAACGTAATTGTACAGTTATTTTATAAAAATAAGAGTATTATGCATTAGCAAAGCGCTGAATCGTAAGGCAAATGTGTTGAATGAAGATGTAAAAATACTAAGTATAATATATTAAAGCCACACAAAAATGTAAAAGTACTAAATACAAAACGTAAAAAATGAAGATTTATCTACTAAAACTTAGACTGATCCCACAAAACTACCGAGTACGAAATGTTAAAACACCATGAAAATTTATAAATAACATGCATAAAGTTTCAAAACATAAATTTATCTACTGAAATCTTGTTCAAAAATGTTAAAGTTCTGAGAACAAAATTATTAAAACTGGGAAAAATTAAAAATACGTAGTACAACACAATAAAGCAGGTAAAAAAAAAGCTTAAATCAAAACTGCTTTAATTTTAAAGTCACAATTGGATTCATTCTTCTCGCGAACAGAGAAGTGGTTGTTAACTGACAATGAAGAGAGCCCTAACCAAGCACTGACTACCCCAACTATAAATTATCCTCGACAGAAAATTGTTCACAGTCGGGAAAATATATAGTTGGGGAACCAGTGTTCTGTTAGGGTTCATTTCATTGTCGGTTAACAGTCACTTTTCTGTTCTCGAGAAGAATAAGTCCAATTGTGACTTTAAGATTAAAGCAGTTTTGATTGAAGCTTTTTTTTTTTTTACGTGCATTATTGTGTTGTACTACATATTATACTTGTTATTTAGTCATTTTTATGATGCTTGAACATTTCGTACTTGGTAATTTTACGACTTCAGTCTAAGTTTTAGTTAGATAACTCTAACTATTTTTACGTTTTGTATTTAGCACTCTTAAATTTTTGTGTTGCTACAATGTATTATACTTAGTATTTTTACATCTTTGTTCTGATTTGTAGTAGGTAAATTTAAGTTTTAACATTTTGCAAGTGCATAACACGTTTATTTTGAAAATTTTCTGTTACCTTTTTGTTCTAAGTTTTTCTGTGTTTTAGTGGATGAATACTTTGTACTTTCTTTTTGTACATTTTTTTTTTGCGTTAAGTTTTAATATTTTGCAAGAGCGTAACACTTTTGTTTTGTAATTTTGCATTTCCGTTCTTTTCTGAATGAGTTTAAGTTTTTAAAGTTTATAGTTTTAAATGATTTGTTCCACGTATTTCAAAGTTTCCTCAGTTTTAGCATTTTGCTCTTAGCACTTTTACGTTTCACATAAAGCTCTTTGCAATAGATTTAAGTTTTGTGATTTAAATTTTTCAAGTTTTACCATTCTATTTCAGTGTTTCTAGTGAAGTTATTATTCTATTTCTCTTTCCAGATTTTCAAATCTCTTTTAGTGAGTTTACATTTACTTTTTAAGTCTCGAATCTTTATTCCACAGCTTAAATTGTTTCGGATTTTTGATGATTCAGTGTTGAAATTTTAGTTCCAAGTTTCAACCGTTTGAATAAGTACTTTTTTTTTAAATTTTCATGCGAAGTTCTAAAATTTTGCAAGTAGAAAATAATTTTGTTTTGCAAGTTCAAAGATTTTTATTTAGTAAAATCTTACATTCTCTATTGTTTTACGGAATGAATCCTACTAGTAGCTTCTGCACTAATGAAAAAAAGGTTGCTAATAGAAGAAAACACGATCAAACATGTTTTATTGCGAGTAAAAATCATCTCTCATTAACGTTTTTTTTGTTTTCAATAAGCTGATATTCACCACCATCAAGTAATGTATCCATTATCTACAGTTAAAAATTAAGTACAATGGAGATGCTTTGTATGTGAAAAGGAAAGCGATCTTTGTCAATCACTTCATTCAATGTAGAAAGAGAAAGTACGCCTATAGTGGTGGAGAGGGGACCTTTTCTTTTCTGTCCGATCGTCACAAAGGACCTAAAGCCATAAAAAAAAACCTGCACTATGATTTCAATCTTTTAGCGCAATACAAGTTTGTTCATGTCTTGCAATGCTGCAGGAAATATAACTTTCGGCAAATGTACCCTGAATGGATACATTCTCTTCAACTGCGATGTATACTGCATTCTAATTGGTTAACTTTTAGCTTCTATATTTCTTGAAAGAAAATGCTACAAGACTGGAAAGTGACAAGTCACTTCGCTTTCTACACTTGCTTAGTAAAGATGAATTTTTGCTCTACTCTTTTTTAAAAGCGTTTCTCAGTTCCTTATACGCTCGACCATGGATTTTTCAAGAATCAATTATCAATCTACTGAATCTCCTGCTAGGGTAAGTTGAATATACCTTTTATCATCACTAATTTGTAATAAGAATATTATTATTTTTTTTTAATATCATTTAAATGTAATACTTTAATAATTCCCTTTGCATTTAAAATAACCTCTTTTTAAGCATTCACTTTTTAGCGCTATCATTTTGTAATTAATTTTTTGTTAATATGAAGTAGTTCATGCGTGAATGCTAAGTGAAAACATTAAAAAGATCGAAAAAGAAAAAAAATTTAAGTCTAAAAAATAAAGATACATAAGAAGGTAATTAACAAGATTACATTTAATTCATTATACATTATAATTATTTTTTGTAATATAAAATAGTCCCTGCTTGAATTCTGAGAGAAAACAGTAGAAAAAAAATCAAGTTCGAAAATAGTTGCATTTTCTTCTCATAGATGGCACTGCAATCGACATTACATTGCATCAAGTCGTAAACTGAAACAAAAAGGTGTTGCCATTCCAAAACTATAAATTTTTGAAAAACATTTCAACTCTACTGGAAAAACGCCTAAGGGCATGCAACTCAACTCTACTCGAAAAATGCCTGAATGCATACAACTTAACTCTATTCGAAAAATGCCTGAGGGCATACAACTCAACTCCACTCGAAAACCGCCTGAGGGCAAAAACAACTCAACTCCACTCGAAAAATGTCTGGAGGCATACAACTCGACTCCACTCGACTAACGCCTGAGGGCACGCCTGGGGGCATTGGCAGGCGGTGGGGCCACGCCCCTTCCACCGCCCACCGCCTCTTGGGGCAGAACTGTCCTTTTTCATCTACTTATATCTACATGTATCTTAAGATAAATCTATCATGTTGTTAGGTCATGTGCATTGATATTTTTACTGAGAGAAAAAAAATCATTTATTTTTAGTAGATATATTTCGGACAATTATCAAGCCTTTAAAATGTAAAGAAAAAAAAGTAAAAGTACTTAACAGTGTTGTAGAACATTAAATACAAATCAGTAAGTGAATCTAAAAATCGAAAAAACAGAAAACTGCCAATGCACGGCATCGAATAATTTAGATACAGTACAACAGAAGCAAATCCCATTCAAAACAAGCAAGTAATAAACTGCTGGAGCAAAATGCATTTTAAAGTATAACAGACATTGATTGATTAAATTTCATTCGAGCAAGATTGATTTGCTTTACTTGATACTTCTGAAAGATATCCAAAGCAAGCGAGAAAATGGAATTTGTTCCGGCACATTATCGAAGAAGGAGTAAGAGTAATCGATTACAATGTTACTGAAATTCCTATCTGCCATTTCTGATGTACAGCAAAACATGCTTTTTTTTTCCTTTAAGAAGAGACATTAGAACACCATTTCCTGGCGATAAATATTCATCTTAGCCATTTTAAAATGATTATTAAACTACTGCGTTTTTAATCTTCAAATAAATAAACAAACAAAAAATATCGTCGGCGTTATGGTAAAAGTCCTTAACTTCGAAAGTAATCAAATACACAAAATAAAAAATAAACTAACAAATAAATAAATTATTTAAGACAGATTCTGGGGTTTGAATTTCGTAACTTTTTATTTCACGGCACGAGCAAATCACACAGTTAAAAACGTATATATGCAAAACTACTGTCCGGAAGAAGGGTCGGTAAACTGATTTTTAATATTTTTATGAACAATTTAAAAGTATGGATAAAGATACTGTAAAAGTCTGGTCATGAACCTAAGGTTTGGTTTTTAAGCAAGCGTCACGTTCCGTCTCACTGTCTGAAGCCTTCCCGAAATCACACATTCTCTGGTAGGTGTGTTCCAGAAATCGTAACAATGGCTTGAGCATCTAAGGTTTGAGCAACCTCTGTGGTTAAAAGGGAACATGACTCAACGCACATTTATATATATTATTTCACTAGCCTGTTTTTCTGTCACTCCGCGATATATTCCTTTGTTAGGTATTGGAATTTAATTATAGTATAATGAATTTTAATTGTGTAAATTTTAATGTATTTTATTTGGCTAAGATTGTTCATAGCACATATTCATTGTTCATGGTACACTTCTTTTTCTTTGGCTACTTTCTTGTTCCCTGAGTCATGTTTGTCCTTCTTCGCGCCAGTAGCAAGAAGGGGGGTAAATTTGACCGCGGTCACCTTCACGCCTGATTTACTACGGACGTTGTAGAAAGCTGTAAATTTTCTTAAGCCCGTCTTGGGGTATAAAAAGCCCTGACCACTTGAAACTCCCCCTCTCCTTTAATTTTTTTCAGCTTTCGCAGGGACGCTCTTCCGACCCCCTCCCGAATCAACAGGAACCTGACCCTCGTGAAAATTAGGTATGATTTCCCAACTTGTAGCCAGTGCAATAAGTCCAATTGAATAATTCTAAACTTTTTTTTTCTTAATTTTTATTTTTATGATGTGCTATGACATTTTGGTTAATGAGGTGTTATCTATGTTATAATATGTGTAGCTTTGCTTACATCGTGAACTTGTCTAACATGTGGTAGGTTTTTGTTTGATACAACTTGTAGATCATGTAAGAAAAATAAACCTTGTTTATTGTTTATAAAGATGTGTACGTGTTAATATAGTCTGCCAGGCATTATTGAGTTGAGCCTATGTATTAAAATTTCGCTATAACGATCACGACCACCCCTTTATTTTTCTTGCCCCCCTCATTCAAAAACTTAATATTTAACACCTTTTTCACATTCCATAAGTTGCACATCATTTTAAAGCTTATCGTGCCGGCTAATGACGAAAAATTTACCCACGGTCTAAACATGTACCGCTTCTCTTAAATTTGAGATTTAAAACCATCTAAGAGGAGGTCCTTTAATGGATGCCAAATGGATGCTGTGTATGCTGGAGCCATCTGTTATCAAGTATTCAAACAATAAACTCTTCTCTTGTGTAGAAAAGTTTACAGTTTCAGCTGCGTCTGTGTGTTAAACTTATTCAATCGTCAGGCTCTACACGTTCATTTATATTATGAACGTGTAGATCCTAACCAACCAACAGTAACTATATTTTAAGTAATGGAACTGTTTTATTATTGTGATTATTTTATTATTTTGAATATCTAAACAATATCCAGCGACTAGTGGCACCTTCGGCGCACACAACACATTTTTTTTACACATTAATTTCACCAATATTTCTCCCATGTTTATATAGTACTGCTTTATTATGTTTTCTTCTATTAAGTTTAACAATAAGTTCCGCCTAGAACTATACGATCCTACTTTCTCATAAACATCAATATGAAATTGATAATTTAGCTAATTCTATCTCGTTTTTTGTCGAATTCGCTTTAGTTATTAATTACTTCAAATATACTTTCTTCAAAGGTTTATGAATATTCAATCACTCATTCATTTATTCATTCATTCATTCGTAAAAATCCTTAAAAATACAGATCAAAGTTTCGTGGGAAAACAAGCTCGTTAAGTTTTGTATGAACTTCGTATCTGTACATCGTCTATGTTATAACATGTTTTCAAACTTGATAGCTTTCTGGCTATCAAATACTATATACTTTTCTAGCTACCTCTATCTATCTCATTTAGCTTTAGTTTGTAATAACTTCAAATATACATTTTTCGTAAGTCAATACATATTCATTCGTTCATTCCTTATCTCATTCATTTTTTTATTCATTCATTTATTTATTCATTTTTTCTCTAAATTCGTTTATTCTGTCTTCCATTCTGGAATAGCTTTAAGAATCATATCGAAAAGTTTCCTGGGGAACCATGCTCGTTTAGTTTTGAATGGACTTTGTATCTGTACATGTTTTACTCTTAAGCTTCTTCCCATAAAGTTTGTTCCAAGAAAATCCGTCTGTTAGAACATGATTTGTATTGGATCGAAATTTCCGTGTAGGCGATAATGTTAAATTTTTTATACTGTTTAAAATTGAACAAAAATAGCTCAAATCAGAAAATGTTTCCCTTTGAAAGATTCATCCAATAAGCTTGTTCATTGGATCTTGTGCCCAGAGTTTACGTAATTCGCTTCATTTTTCCCCATAGTGACTAATGTTAAGATTTTTTGAAGTGATCCCAGTATCCTGAATAAGTGTAATTGTATGCAAAATTTTCCTTTAGCAAATTATGAATTTTATAAGTGAATCTATAAAATGAAAAATCATATGTTATCCGAACCAATTGATCTATGTCATCCAAAATAAGCTTACCTCCTACTTTTTAACACTAAATTTAAAACTTAGAAATTCAACTATTCTTGCTCTTATTTATTTGTTTTTCTTTTTGGAAGTCATGTATATTAAGAATAGATGTTGCGGTTCAAAGTTAATGCCAATGATTTAGTTATCCTGAATGATTGTAATCGTATGCAAAACTTTCTTTTAACAAATTATGAATTTTATAAAAATAAAAAATTCATATATTATCCGAACCAATACATCTATGTCATCCAAAATAAGCCTACCTCCTACTTTTTAACAATAAATTTAAAACTTAGAAATTCAGCTATTCTTGATTTTTTTTTCATCTGTTTTCTAGGCACTGAATATTTTAATAAGCGATTGCGAGCAAAACCGGTAAGAAAAATCTGAATATTTATGAGCCAAACGGAGAGGTAAAATATGAAATGAAGGACGCAGAGGATATTGATTTTTAGTAATTCTTTCATTTGAACTCTTTCTTCGGGAAGTGTGAAGGTAGGGCTCAAGAAGCAATTACGATTTTTTTTTGTCGACTTAAAAAGAGAACAGAACGCTTATGTCGTACAAAAGTGAAACAAAATTTAGCACTTCGTCTTGGCCGAGATTCCTGAAAATTATATTTTTGTACTCGGAAACATTAATATGAAATTTAAACATTGAGCACCAATTAGTGTTTACGTCCTCTACATATATGTAACGGCATCAACCCATACTTCATTTTCGTAAGCAATATTGTGCTTTCAGAAGAGTCTTGACAATCAGAAGAAAAATGTAAATTTACAGAAAAACATGTTCTATTTTTTGAAAAACTTATATTTTGGGAGCGAAAATAATGTCTTGAGAGATCAACTTTGGGAAATTATCCTAATTTAAACGTATGCTAAAATTTGTCTACGGATAGTGATGAATTTAAGCTCTCTTATTCTGCAAAAAGCAACTCTGAAACGCATAATAAAAAAATAAAAAAACTTATTGTTGGAAAAAATCGAAACCCACGCATCAAATCCGTAACAAAGAGCTGCTTCATTGTTACAGATCTGACGATTCTCCCTTATTATATTCGCTAAACATCGCTAATTAATGAATTGAAATCAAAACGTGTAGTACCAACATTCAATTCCTTTTTTAATAGACAAACCAAAAAACCAATTAATTTTTGTTTTAACTTTTGTTACCGAACTGATCTTTCATTTGGTAGACACAGTAAAATAAAGATTGAAGAAATCTTACCTGTAATTCTGTTGAACTAAAGTTCAAACATTCAACGGGTACTTGCACTTCACAAAAGGGGTTCCAGCACACGTAGTTAGTTTACCGATCTCATATGAAAACTTGGAATGAGCATAGATTTTTTTTCCGATTTATATTTACATTTTTTAAAACATGAAAGTCAATTACTATATATAGACATAAAATTCATTGTTTCTGCTGATAGTTGTTTCTCTTGCGATGTTTTATAATGCACAGGATTATTTTTGAAGATCGCGATTCGTAACTGGGACACGTTACCGATGTCATTTTAACGAAATAAAAAGTTTCTTTTGCCATAAACTAAAGTAACAACTCAAAAATTTTGCCATGGATTGAATGTAAAACACTATTTTTTTTTTTTTTTTTTGGGGGGGGGGGGGTTAATAGAAAATGTTTCAGAAATTTCTCTCAGACACAAATTGACACTTTTCCTAATACTCATCCATTTATATAAACTGTGCATTTTACTGCATACATATTATATATATATATATATATATATATATATATATATATACATACAGTAAAATACTCATACAGCGTACCCTAGAGGGCCAACATTGCTAATAATAATAATAATATTGCTGCTAAGCATTAATTCCTTTTAATTTAAAGTTGTTACTGTGTTATTCAAAAGTAGCTAGTTATTTTGTTTGTAATTTACAAATGAAAGACTTTGTGACATTACCCTAATTGGGCGAAGTCATTTTAAGAATACCGCGACGTACCGACCCCCGGTAAGGGAGGGGTGTCCGTTAGGAGGGGTTTAACTGTATATAAATATAAGGTAAATCCAATAATAATAATGTGGAATCGACACAACCATTGGTGAACAGTTGAACTGATTTACAATCGTAGAAAAACTACAGACGCTGAGAAAAAATATTCTAGTTATTAGCCTTAAAGAAATTTCGTGTGTATTTACTGGGAATAAATTTTAAAATTGTAACATTCCAGGAAACTATGGGAAAACGAGACTTATCAACCCGTCTTGTGCGTTGGGCATTATTGTTGCAGGAATTTGTCTATGTAATTGAGCATCGTCCCGGAAATAAAATGCCTCACGTAGATGCACTAAGCCGATCTCCTATAGATGTGATGTGCGTCTCAATTGAAAATATATTACCCAAAATTAAGCTTGCGCAGGAAAATGATAACGAAATAGAAGCAATAAAGAAATTATTAGCTATCATTGATCACGAGATTATTGCGACAGAAACTGAATCCTTTATAAATTTGTGAACGGTCGAGAATTACTAGTCGTATCAAATGATATGCAAACAGAGATCATAAAGGACGCTCAGGAGAAAGGGCACACAGGTGTCCAAACATACGGAAAAACATCTTTCGGAATACTATCACATACCCAAGCTTAGAGATAAAATAGAGTAAATAATTTCTAATTGCGTCCAATGTATACTTATTTTTTAAATAAAAAATACGTAACGTAAACGAGGGAAAAGGGAAGGATTTTTACACCCGCGATATAAAGACGATATACCGCTTCATGCCTATCATGTAGACCATCTTGGACCCCTAGAAAGCACAAATAAAAACTACAATCATATTGTGGTAATAGCTTTCACTAAATTTGTGTGAATTTATCCCATAAAATCAACAACCTCAGCGGAGGTGATAAGAAAATTAGACGACCAAAAAGCGATCTTCGGAAGCCCTTTTCAAATTATTACCGACAGAGGTACTGCGTTCACTTCTAACGAGTTCGCCGAATATTCTGCTCAGGAGGAAATTACACATCATACTATTACAACCGGCCTGCCAAGGGCTAACGGGCAAGTGGAACGTATAAATCAAGTCATAATATCGGTCCTTGCAAAATTATCTATTGAGAATCCCTCCCAGTGGCATAAACACACAAAATAGTTACAACTAACCTTGAACTCCACCTACCACCGCAGCATACATGCCATCCCATTCGAGCTGCTATTTGGGAGCAACACGAACTTCAAAAGTACTGATAAGTTAAAAGAAATGATTGAACGCGAATTTAAAATTCAGTTTGAGGCTCAGCAAGGCAATTTGAGGAAACATGCGAAAGCTCAAATTCTCAAAATTCAACAAGAAAAAAAAAAGTGTATAATCTGCGGCGGAGGGCGGCTTGGCCTTACAAGGTTGGAGGCTTGGTTGCAATAAAGAGAACCCAATTTGGTCCGAACTTAAAATTAAAAGCTAAATTTTTTGGACCATACAAGATTACAAAGTTAAAAAGAGGAGACACTTTTGATGTAGTTAAAGAAGGTTATCACGATGGACCACAATGTACTACAACCTGTGCCGAATATATGAAAAAAATTGACAGAATCACAGTGATTTGAACTTATGAAAAAGATGGACATTTGCGTTTATTAGTTTTTTTGCTTGTTTTTGTGTCCTTTTTATGTGTTTCAGGATCTGAGGACAGCTTAATTGTCGGATGGCCGAACTGTGGGATCGACACAGCCATTGGTGAACAGTTGAACTGATTTACAATCGTTACTGAGCTGAAATAGCTTTTTGCCGAAAGGCAACGGAGCTGCCATAAAAGGCGTTACAAGTTGTGTTCCAGGGAGTTGAGTTAGTTGTTTTTCAGGGAGAATGGCCAAGCAGTGCTCTCTCGATGTAAAAATTATTTTCTGTACATAGTTGTATAAAATAGTATGATTAAATGGTTAAAATTCACTTGCTGCTTCTCGGCCCAATTAGTGTGAGAGAATGGGATTACTAGAATAATAATAAGGCAGCTAAGCATCAATTCTTTTAATTAGAAAGTTGTTGCTGTGTTATTTAAAAGTAGGTAGTTATTTTGTTTGAGATTTACAAATTAAATGCTTTATCGCATTACCGTAATTGGGCGAAGTGATTTTAAGAATACAGCGATGTACTGAATTTTAGGAGGATTAAACTCCTGGTGGTGGAGGGAGGTTGGGAGAGTTTTAGTTCAGTGAGCGCCATAAAATGTTTCGACAAAATTTTGAGAAATAAGGTTAAAAGAGTTAATTTGGAAGAAAATATAGCTCTTAATATAGAATGGATCCTTGCTTCTGCAGTTTGTTTTACAAAATTCTTTAAAAAAGTTTTTACTGCCACAAAAAAGTTCATAAAATGAAGGAATACTATCTATTTTATAAATTATCATCAACAGAACTTAGAGCCAAAATAATCCCTAAATGCACGCGGGTTTTCACAAAGCAATTACTCCAAAGTAAATTATCAAGAAGAATGCGTGTAAAAATGATAGGATAAATTTTAAAAGAAGTGTTTGCTTCTTACATTTTGTTTAATTTATCACGAAACCAACAGATCTCTAAAATAAATACATAGTGCGTTGTTAATAAATTGCAATAGCCAATGAAGTATGACGTGTATGGAAATTACTCATGCAATAAATTAATAGGATTTTACGTAACACCTTTTACTTCCAAACTACGGGGGTTGCGCCAGAGGAAATTGCAACCAAACGAAACGGACTCTGCACAAAATTTCAATCAACCAAAACGGTACCCTAAACGAAATCCCGAACTACTCAATCGTACTTCTTATAGAATTATTTATCAAATAAGCGGCAGAAATAATAATAAACAAAATCACTATGAGTTTAGGTTTTGAATTTTCACTAAAATATTTGATTTTTCAAAAACATGTTTTAAATTTCATAAAATTCTATTTAAAAATTCTGGAACGACCCCTGAATTAAAGAAGCCCCGAGAGGCACTGTATTATGCATCTGTGCTTTTCAGATTTTATCTAGTTGACAAGTAATGCAATAGTTTGATTCGAATACCTTTATTATTACCAAAATAAATAATAACAAAAAAAAAAAAAATAAAAACATCACATTTTAAAGTTTCTATAATGGAGTATCAAAACGAATTAAAAGTTTAAAAAAAAATATTTATATTCTTAGATTTGGTGAAAAAAGAATGAAGCATTACACCTGAATACATAAAAAGGTCGAAAGAAACGAGCGTAAGGCTTATCACGATATCAAAAGCACTGGAATAAATGAGCCAGATAAGAAACACCTGCTACTCGCTCCCATAAATTTCGTCTGCAGACCGTGCAAACCCCTCGAAGATTTTATGGTCTTAGTTGAATTATATTAGGTCTAAGATATTCTCCAAGCAAATGTATCACGATTTTTCAATTTTTTCCTCACGGTTCAACACTTCACCAGTTTATTAATTTTTGTCATATCGCTTATCTCCTAAATTAGATTTTTTTCCTTCTATATGACATTTTTATCTATTTTCTATTTTTTAATATGCATTCTAAACCAATTAATATTTTTTTAAATATTGCAGTGAAGGAAAAAAAATATATATATTTCGTACAAGTAGCTAAGAATTACTACAAAACTGATGAAAAAGACTTGATACTAAAATATGAGTACATGAAAAAAACAACGTAAATAAAGCACAAATTGTCAAATCACTGCTGCAAGTAGCTATTTCGAGGCTATAATGGAATTTCTTCATTAGTGCAAGGAAAGAAAAGTGCTCAGCATACAACAAGAAAGTCGCGAGTTCCCTTGTGAGTGAACCGGAACTCATAACTTTCTTGTTGTGCGCTGCACAACTTTTTCAACAATGGAAACTCTTCATAAGCGCATGGGAAGAAAAGTGCTCAACATACAACAAAAAAGTTGTGAGTGAACGGGACCTCACAACTTTCTTGTTGTGCGCTGAGCACTTTTTCAACAATGGAACCTTTTCATCGGAGCATGTAAAGAAAAGTGCTCAACATACAGCAAGAAAGTTGTGAGTTAACGGGAACTCACAACTTTCTTGCTGTGTGCTGAGCACTTTTTCAACAATGGAGCCTCTTTACAAGCGCGTGGGAAGAAAAGTGCTCAACATGCAACAAGAAAGTTGTGAGTGAACGGGAACTCACAACTTGCTTGTTGTGTGTTGAGCACTTTTTATTTGCATCATTCATTTGATAATTTGTGCTTTATTTACCTTGTTATTTCCTTGTACTCATAGCTAAGAACTCTTAGAATTAAGTGTAAACACATTTTGAATTCTACGTTTTTTCTAAAAAAAGGAGTGAAACTACTCTGAATATTTAACCTCTGTATCATAGTGGCAACATACCGTTCAATCGCTGTTTTGTGACTTTCTCTATAGGTATTTGATAAGTTTCCTGAAGAACGTGAGTTTTATTTTTTTTTTTTTGCTATTATCTCCAATTCAAAAAATCAAATTCGAATTCAAGAGCACTTTAAAAGCTAGGTATTGTAACATTTTTCTCAATGATAATATTTTCAGACTGGCGGTTTTGTGACGTTTATACACAAAATATCGTTAAAAGCGTTGTTGTTGTAAACGGGTTCGACAACATAAGGATCATTTCAAACCCCTTTTTTTATTGCCCAGATAACCAACTTGGAATTAAAATAAACCCCGACTCAAAACCCATTCTACCTTTTTTTCATTTTTTAAAACCAAGTGTACAAAATATTTCACAGTATGCCAGAAGTACAGTACACTTGAAAATTCAAAAACTAAAAACTGTCTGAGCAATAGTAAATGAAATTAAAATCAACCCCAACTCAAAACCCAGTCTAAATGTTTTTATTTCCTAAAACTAAGTTCGCAAAATACTTTACAGCTCTCCAGAAATACAGTACACTTCAAAGTTCGAAACTGAAAATGTCTGATTAATAGTAAATGAAATTAGAATAAACTCCAATCCAAAACCCATTCTAAGTTTCTTTATTTCTTAAAACTAAGTATATAAAACACTTGACAATACGCCAGAAGTACAGTACACTTGAATTTTCGGAAACTGAAAGATGTCTGAGTAGCAGTAAATGTTTTTCTTTACTTATATAAATATGTATATTTATATAGGGGTCATTCATAAATGATGTCACGCTTCGAGGGGGGAGGGGAGTTCCAGAAAGTTACAGTTTGTGACAAGGGTAGGGGGTAACAAGAAGGTGTGACATTGTACATTTTGATTTCTATAAAAACATTTAAAATCAGCGAATTAAATTTATTTTTAAAGTGTTTTCGATTTCTATAATTTGATTTTAAAGTTTTACTAATTTCCTTTTGTATCGAAAACACCAATGCTGATTAAGATTTAAATTTACTTCTAGTTAAAAGTTTAAAAGGAAATATTGGACATTACGCTTTAAAAGTAAAATTGTGCAACAATTAATATTTTTCACTATTAATACTAATTATCTTGGTTGAAGTAAATTTAATCTCATTTTATAGAAATTAAGATATACACTAACCCCTCGTTGTAACGTGCTTGTCGGGGGACAGCAAAAAATCGCGATATATCCGAATGCGCCATATAACCGATGCCGTTATAAATAACTCAAAAAGCACAAGTAAATTGAGTGAAATTGCACATGCCACCAGAGCGTGGTGCGAAAACGATGTCAAAGGTAAAGGTAACCATTTACTTTCCAGGAAATTTCCTTTACCTATCACTCTCCCTCTCTTGGTTAAGGGGATTGTATAATTTGGATTTGTTCAGCCAAGTGCGAATCCTTTCTGTACTAAAAGGTATCCATAAAGGGGTGTTTTTTGTTCTCCTTGGGCAGCAGACATCTCTCTTTCATTCAATGGGCGTTAGGATCAATACAAAAAGAAGAAGTCAAACGTCAACTGGTTTGAGTAGAATCATTCTGCAGTCATGTAAACTGGGGAGTGGGAGGAGAATCGTTGCAGCTTTTAACTGCAGCAAAATCAGAAGAGAAGAAAACGTAAGAGGCCGTTCATAAATGGCGTCACGATTTTTCCCCATATATTTGACCCCCCCTCCCCCCTTTGTCACAATAAGTCACACTTCAGCGGACCCCCTCCCTCGCTTTGTCACGCGTCACGCTATGTTACATAATGCTGGATGTCACACTTATTGTTACCCCCTCCCCTCCCCTTGTCACACTTTGTCACAATTTCACGAACCCTCTCCCCCCCCCCTCGGAGCGTGACATCATTTATGAATGATCCCTAACTGTGTTCGATGGCATTTTTTTAATGGGGAAGAAGGGCTTTACTCATAATGCACTATTTTTACTTTTTAGTTAAAATTTTGGAAGATATCGAAGAAGCGCGATATATCCGAATGAACGTAATAACGAGGCGCGATATAACGAGGGGTTACTGTATATACTCAATATTATTAATATGGTGACAAATGTTATTAGAAGCTCAAAAATAAGATTAGAAAAGTGGTTTATATCGTTGTGCTTTAGTTCTGTACTGCAACACTGCAAGTACATATGCACACTCTCAGAAAATCTGACGAAACTTTCGTCGTGTTTGACGAAATGGCTTCATGAAAAATGCTCCGAGTAAACCTTTCGTCAAATTGGCAAAATTTGTGTAGCAACTTTTTTAAGTCACGTGGTTTTTATCGTAGTGCTTTAGTTCTGTACTGCAACACTGCAAGTACATATGCACACTCTCAGAAACTCATGCTCAAACCTCACGAAACTTTCGTCGTGTTTGACGAAATGGCTTCGTGAAAAATGCTCCGAGTAAACTTTTCGTCAAATTGGCAAAATTTGTGTAGCAACTTTTTTAAGTCACGTGATCTCGCGAGGAAAGAATCGTTGTAAATGACGAGATTTTCTTGACGATTGAAGAATCGTCGAAATTAAGGATTCTATTTTTGAGAGTGCAAATGCAATATAGCTTGACAAGTGACGAAAGGGGGTAGGGAGTTTGTTGAAGTGTGACACTTTGTGACAAAGGGGGATCAAATATATTTAAAAAAGTGTGACATTTATTAACGGCTCCATACATCATGTAAACGATTAATGTAGAGAATATATTCATGTGAAAAAGACAACAACTTAAAAACTTCTAAAGAGTTGGGATATGTTAACAGACATTTCGGCATCAAAACAGAAACGTCAAAGAAACTTCTAATTTGGAGAAAATTTTTGTATATGTCTTCAAGAAAATGCCACTGCTTTCAAAGCTGGCATAAATCTCAATAACCGAGATATTCACTCTATATACTATGCGCCCCTATCTTCGAAATAGGTTTCGTTGACTTAAATAGGTCGTTATTGACTGGAAGCTTTGAATTTATTCTCTAGAGCTTTGAAGAATATTAGAGTCGGAATGAATATTTCATTTTTTCTAAGCCTTCAGCTTTCCTCTTTATTTTTAGAAGCTTATTGAGGCTCTCTACGAGACTTATCCGTAAACCACTACTAAGATTCCTTTCGTTCACGTTTTAAACTATAAACGTCACAAAATTTATAATACATCAGCATTTTTGAGAGAGAAAAATGTGTTTTTTTCCACATATATATGTGTATGTAGTAGCACACCCAGGACTTTGCAAGGGAGAAGAGGGCAGGGTCAGGATTTAGGATACATTGGATATTGATTTTGAACGATATTGGATATTCGGTGCTCTTGTTTCTTATGCCACTTGGATATCCAAACTCCCCTTCGCAGAGCGAAGCGGAATTAAGGCAGTAAGGAGCGCCTTCCGTTTATAGATGAGCACCCATGGTGGAAGTACGAGTTGGCTCATAATGTACTAGGAGGACACGAGATGGCGCCACCACAAATACGCCACCTTCCTTTTTGGACCTATGGGTGAAGGGAAGGGAAAATCTCTTTCACCGGTGCCCTCGGAATTGCCTCGGGACTTCAGGGACCACGTATTTTACATGCACGCATCCCCAAGTGTACATGGTGGGTCTCCAGCAGCTCGAAATAAAATGAAACAAATATAATAAAATATGAAATAAAATATATATTTCATTTATATTTATTTTATTTCATATCAGTGGATTGTTGTGTCACATTGTTTCTATCGAAAAGAGAAAATGTAACAGATAAGAAGTATTTATCACTGTGCTACTAAAGAACTAAATACATTTATCGACTAAAAATAAACTAAATAAGAATGGAGGCTTTTGACGGAAAAGTTATCACAAGTTCCTAATGAAATAGACATCTCCGAGCGATGGCTCATAAGATAGCTTCTTTCTCACCTCATTAGGCAGCAAAAACTTATTCTTCGAGAAGAAACTTTCTCTTCGAACGAGACGCTTATTCAGAATAATAAGGATTGGGCAAAAGCCTGATTAGCTGTGGAATCAATATGTCCGTCCTTAGAAATGATATTCTCACTTTTCCCGAACGCTTTATCAATACACATTGAAATTTAGAGGTGGACTTTTAAAAAAAATAACAGTAGTTGAAGAGTTTTAAAAACAGTTTTTTAAAATGGCACTTTAATATTTAAATCCTGATGCGTTTCATTATTTAATCACGCAATTAAGAGATATAATCCTTTTTCAAGTATTTTTTTAAGGGAAAAACATTTTCGAATTTTTAAAATGGAACACACTGAAGTTTAAATTTTAAATGTATATTTCAAACAGAAATAAACACTTGAATAATACACAATAACCTGTAAATCTCAGGATTTTCAGTGTAATAAATAACAAAAAAAATTATCCACCCTCTGTAAGTTGCCCACCTATCTTAGTTGACCACTAAAGTGCTGCACCGCCAGTGGTCAACTTACACAGGTTTCACTGTATATGTTGGGAAAAAGGGTAGCATTTTGCGTGTTACAAGCACCAAAATCGCATTCAGATATTAAAAAAAATAGGCATGTATATGTAAATGAAAGAAAAAATACTGTTTTCTTCTTGTGTTATGCGAAAAAAAAAACATTTCGCAGTGGAAAATAAACGAAATTCGTATTTCAGCTGTTTTGTTAGAAATCTCCTCACAAACAGATATAGCCATTTCACATAGAAGCATATGAAATGCATAAAGAAAGCTTTGTGCAAAAGCGGAACATTTTTATGGCCATTAACAAATGTGTTCTTTGCTGCTGTGCAGAAACAAAACACTTATGAATTCATCAATGCATAAAATTCAGTACACGAATAATTTATTTTGCTGTAGCAGAACTCATGCAGCAGTTTTCGTAATGTGATTAAATTAAAGAGTTTATTTCAAAAACATATGATGTGTTTGTTTAATTTTGAACAATAACAGAACATAGTTAAAAATGCAAGTTAAAAATAAGGAAACATTTTGAGCAATTTCCAACTTGGAATAGCTCTGAGTAAAAAAGGTTTCAATTTTGGAAAAAAAAAAGAAGTAAAAGAAAAAAATACCCATTATTTTTGAGACTAAAAAACTGAATATGGTCTGGTTCACATTTTTAAATTGATGTTCTGATTATCACTTTTAAATAGATATTCTGGCCCTCTTTTTGAATAGATATCTTTTAGAAGTGAACCTTTTGTCAGCGGTAAAAGCATAAAATACATGGGTTGTGAAATAATGTGTGCGTAAAAGCACATCACATGTTTCCACCCCTAAATATGTTCTTCAAAAAATAAAAAATCAATTTTAATAAAGGTAACATTTGTGTATTTTTTACTTTGATCTGAAAAGAAATGACTCCCTTTTTCTAGAAGTCAAGAGACAACTCTTTTAAAAAACTTCGTTTTTCTGTAATGACACATTTTACACGCAATAACGACATAAAATTGCCTCAGATTCCCTGTGTTATGCACTGTAAAAATTTTGCGTTTTAGTGCCACCATTTTTGTTGTTACTGAACACCATTTCTGGTGTTCAGTTCTTTGTGTTATGCACTGTAATACTTTTGCGTTTTGGTGCCACCATTTTTTGTTACTGAACACCATTTCTGGTGTTCAGTTCTTTGTGTTATGAACTGTAAAAATCTTGCGTTTTGGTGCCACCATTTTTGGTGTTACTGAACACCATTTCTGGTGTTCAGTTCTTTGTGTTATGCACTGTAAAAATTTTGCGTTTTGGTGCCACCATTTTTGTTGTTATTGAACACCATTTCTGGTGTTCAGTTCTTTGTGTTATGCACTGTAAAACTTTTGCGTTTTGGTACCACCATTCTTGATGTTACTGAACATCATTTCTGGTATTCAGTTCTTTGTGTTATGCACTGAAAAAATTTTGCGTTTTGGTGCCACAATTCTTGATGTTACTGACCTGAAGACCTGACTACCATTTCTGGTGTTCAATTCTTTTCGTTATGCACTGTAAAATTTTTGCGTTTTGGTGTCACCATTTTTGGTGTTACTGAACACCATTTCTGGTGTTCAGTTCTTTGTGTTATGCACTAAAAATTTTGCGCTTTGGTGCCCCCATTCTTGATGTTACTGAACATCATTTCTGGTGTTCAGGTCTTTGTGTTATGAATTGTAAAAATTTTGCGTTTTGGTGCCACCATTTTTTGCTACTGAACACCATTTCTGGTGTTCAGTTATTTGTGTTATGCACTAAACATTTTGCGTTTTGGTGCCACCATTCTTGATGTTACTGAACACCATTTCTGGTGTCAGTTCGTTGTGTGCTCTTTGTGTTCACTGCAAAATTTTTTTTTTGGTGCCACCATTTTTGGTGTTACTGAACACCATTTCTGGTGTAAAGTTGAAAATTATTCATTTTTTGAGATATTTTAAATTTTTTGAACTTTTTAGAGATAGCAGAAGTTTTTTCTAGCATGTGATGTTCGTTACCTCATTTACGTATCAAAAGCTCATTGCGATTGCTCATTTACTGTTTTCATAGAAATGAGCAATCGCAATGAAATTTCGTTACGTACGTGTTACTCACGTGCTTATGTACGTGTTTTGATATATTTAATAAATATAGTTTGATTTAAGTTTTTTTATATACTTGTCTAAAAAAATATAGACCGTTTAATGTGTCTTAGCACATGAAATTTGTTAACTCACGTGAGGTAACAAGTTAGTAGTGAACCTATGTTAGGAGTAAAAGCATAAAAATTTTGATTTTAATTTTTAAATAACATATTGGGGGGGGGGGGGGGCATTTGATGTGCTTTTACGCGCACAGTACTTCACAACCCAAGTATTTTATGCTTTTACTGCTAGCAAAAGGTTCACTACTAACTTGTTACCTCACGTGAGTTAACAAATTTCATGTGCTAAAACATATTACACGGCCTATATTTTTTTAGACAGAAACATAAAAAAAAAACTTAGCGCAAAAATGAATAATTTTCAAGTTTTCACCAACTGAGCACAAGCAATCATGCTGAGCAACACCAATAATGGTGGCAATTAACGAAATATTATTATAGTATACAGAAGTAAAATAGAGTTCAGATAAATATGTTCTCAGAAATAGCTTAACCTTTAGGTCTAATAATTATTTGTTTGTCATTCCATTTGTAGAATATAATTATATTGAAAATTTTTCATTGTAGAAATTTCATCTAATTTTTAATAAGTTTTCTGCGGTTCTGGACATTTTTGATATGTCTCTTACCGTTTTTAAGTTTAAGTGTCGCGAACTTTTCAATTATTAATGCTTTGTTTTATTTATTGTTGTATAGTTATTTTTTGCATCACTGCAATAGAGGCGATTCATACAGCGTCAAATGTCACGTGATACCGATGTAAGCGATGTAAACAAAGGAAGCTGTAGTATCGCTTTACTTCGAGTTCGCTTGTTTAACATTATGTTTTTGCTTGAATATTTCATTGAGTTTTAAAAGACGTCATACTGCGTTGCATATGGGTCATTTATTTCAAATGAATGTTACGAATGTTAAAAACTTGAGCTTCATAAGCATTGAAATCTATGAAACAAAAAAATGTCAAAATAAATTACGATAAATGAACAATAATAAAAACTTACCTTGCATTCGGTTGAAATCCTAACTTTTGCTGTGAAAGCTCCTTTCCTTTTGATTCCAGCTTTGACAGTAGCCGATATGTCAAAAAAATGCATTGTTTCTGACGGTTCGAGGGAACAGATTTTAGAAACGAATTTTAAATTAATTAATAATGATCATTTCTTTACTTTAGCAATCACGCTATTATTTCCAGCTAGTGCCGGAAACTTCTCGGCATATTCCATGATGAAAAAATTGGTAAAATCCGTTAAATACAACGGTTTATCAACAATAGAATTAGCCAAGGAGCCTATAAAGCATGAATCATTACTAATTAAAACTTTTTTATTTTGAATTTAAACTAATCTAATTAAAAACTAGGACTACATAAAGTTCTACGTTATATAAAATTAACACTAAATAAAACACTGTAACTATTGTAATACTTAATAAATTTCTTTTATAATGATTAAATTAAAGGTAAATTACTTGGTTTATAATCAGAAAAAGCTATGAAATTAGTCAAATTTTAAGATAGATAATTTTGCTTCGTGAACTCCACTTAGAACTGAATTAAAAATTTGGTAAACAAATCAGCTATCAGCGTTATCACGTGACGCGATGAATTGCCTCCATTGGATTTACCTCTAGTGTGCAAGTCTTTTTCTCTTTTTTTTTTTTTTTTGAAGCGATAAAAAAAAAAAAAAATACATACGTCTACCAAAAGATTTTGTCTACTATATGCCAATATAAAGTTTCACAAATTTACTTGTGATTCGAAACATAAAACTATTCCTCCACCATCATCATTAGTAACGGTCAAACCTTGCTATTCATAAATGATGGCATGGATTAGGATTAAATAATTCAGGTTGGCGCAGTTTGCACTCACATGTATCTATCTATATGCATAAGCTGCTTGTTAGGTTTCCTAGCTGACACCAGGGCATTAGTTATCCCACCGTGTTAATATTTTATAGATATATATAAAGGGAATTTCGATCGGGGCCTGAATAATAAATTATTATTACCTATAATTCCGGCACGAACTTCCCCTATAAATTCTGCTTGAAAATTCTATGCATTCATATCTATATGTTCGTTAAGAATTGTAGATCGCTAGTAGTATTAAATGGGAAATATTGCAAATTGTGGAGCATAACTAAGTCATTTTACACAATAATGAGAAAGAAAAAAAAAGCAAAGTATAGATGTGCAATCGTTACAAGGAAAATGTCTAATATTTTGTTACATGGGAAGTAATAAGAGTTTTAAAAATATCCATTAAAACAGTATACAAAAAAATGTATCTATATATTCATGGGTCTTGTTTTGCACAGCAAAATGATAGAAGAGTTCAAATATTATGTATTAACTTTCAAAGAAAGTCAATATAGTCAATTAACTAAGTCTCTTACTTCAATGATATACAGCAGGACCTCTGTTAACCGGGTTAATTGGGAGCGATGGTAAGCCGGTTAGGAAAAATCAGGTTCGATGTTTTTTGATTTAAATACAAAAAACAGCGATTTTTTAAAATTTAAAGCAGATATTTTTGATTTTTTCTAAATACACCTTAAAGCCTTTGCACATTTATTATGTTACACTTTTAAAAATAGTAAGACGTGTTAAACATTGTGCAAAAACACATTTTAAGCTATTTTCACATCAGTTGATATTTTTTAATGATAATAAAAATGCACAAAGTTTTAATACGATTCAAATGAAATTTAACCCTACCAGGAATAATCGTACACTCAGGAACAATAGTAAAAAAATGAACAAATTTCGCCTGAGTTCTTTTACTGTTGAAAGCTGTAAAAAAAAAACCAAACATTTGTGTGCACTCAATTTCACATTGAATGCACTTTATTAATTTTTCTATTTTATAAATGAATTTCAGCAACTTGATTTTTTTTAAATTTACCCATTTAGTAAAATCATATGTTTACTCCATCCATTACTAAAAACTGAAACTGTTTGTTTTAACCAGATATCTTTAATGAAAATTTCTAAGATGAAAAAATATTTCACGACGAAAAAAAAAAAACCCTAAACTTAAATGGAACATGGATGAAACATCTTTAAGGATACATATCCTAAATTCTAAACAACTTTGTTTTAAATTTGATTATCCTTCATTATTTATTGTGTGGGTGGTATTCATTAAGTAGAACTAAAATACTATTATTAAAATTAAAACACATTAAATGGATGTATCGTGATTTCTAAGAATTGTTCAATAAACTGTGTTTTAATGTTAAGACATCTGAAGAGCAAGAATAATATATCAAAATTTAAAAAATAATCTTAATAATTAGTTCTAATGTTATGAAATATATATACACACACAGACAGAGGGATCTATGAAGTTTTACTTGAAATAGAAGTTATAAATGCCAACACTAAACTAACACTAACACTAAAATCAATTTTTAGATTTTTTTTTTAAATTGATTTAAATCAATGACTTTTTTAAAAAAATCACTTGATTTTAATCAAGGAACCCTGGTAAAAACACAGTTGAAGCAGGGGATAGCAAAAAGTGGGTGTCATGTTATGCAATTTAAAAGTGACTAGGAGGTGTGATGATTTATTGCGTTTTAGTGCAGTTACTTTGAGAATTACATACCAGTCATCAAGCGCTAGCAAAAAAGTCTTTGACCCGTTTTTGTTGCAGACGAGAATCCCGGTACTTCCGCGTAGTCCCGCGATTTCTTTAGGAGTATCACATCCACGTTAGTAGCTGATGGTTGCTGCTCGACGTATATCAATGCCTCTTCAAGTGCTCTTGCTCCGTCCACATGAGTGAAAAAATTCACTCGAGTACCGCAGCACCTGTTTCTTCCATATAACTTTTCTCTACCAGACCCCTACCCGTTAGCCGAGGCCTTGCGCACGGAGCGAGGTAGTAGGGTCCACTGATGTTACATGCACGTATCCCCAAGTGTGCATGGTGGGTCTTCAGCGGGTATCAAACGCGCGACCTTCCAGGTTAAAGTCCGACGCTCTAACCGCTAGGCTACCACGGCCACCTCTTCCATATAACTAGCGCACTAAAAGCTTTTTTTTTTTTTTTTTTTGTATTTTCGAAAGTATGGTCCGGATAAAGCGAAGGCCGGTAAATCTGGAGCCGGTTAAGAGAGGTTCTACTGTACTATTCTCCCGTAGAACGCCCTGTGACAGGAAGAAACTTGGGGGGACTTGGGCATTGACTTGGGCATCCAAGATCCCATCCGCAGAGCAACCAGAAATTAAGGCGATAAGAGCGCCTTCCGTTTACAGATGAGCACCCCAAAGGTGGAAACACGACTAGGCTCATTATGTATTTGGATGACACCAGATGGCACCACAAATACGCAGCCTTCCTTTTCTGACTTAAGGGGAGTCGCCAAGATGAGACTATTTTTTTTCTCTATTCTTTTTTTTTTTTCACAATTTTTGTCGCATGTCATCTAATATCACTTTATAAGAAATTTAATATTAAAAGAACTGGATTTCTTAAATACCATTTGAAAATTTTAATTTTTAAAACGAAATTTAGCAATTTTTAACTATGCATCTTTTTAAAAAAAATTGGCGTAAAGTATCAAAAATGTGTTATTGATCTATTACTCAAACAGCAAAACTTTTATGCTTTGAATTTTTTTTTAAGTCAAATACTTTTTGAGAAAAAAAACCCAAAAATATTGCAGAAAAAACAAGGAAAAAATTCAAAACTCTACAAAAATATATATATTTTTTAAAAGTACTTAAGTTATCATAAAAGTAAATCATAAATTTGTTATGTACAGTTTCAGGAGCATGTGGGGAAAAATCCACATTATAGATACAAATTTAAAAAAGCCTTTGCATTTTAATCGAGATGAAATGCACAAAAAAACAAAGCGAGAGTAAACGGTATTTTAGGCTACAATATCTGTTTAAGCTACATTATCAGTTTTCGGCTTGCAATATCTTTGTCAACATTTCAAGTAAGGAACTTTTATTTTTTCAGTTACAGTCACGATGAAATTGCTTCTTAACGCTTATTTTATTTAAAAAAAATAAATATGTGGCTTATAATTATAAATATGTGGCTAAAAATCAATGATGAATGAAAAAATATTGCTTCAGCGTATCTAAAACTTTCAGGGAACATTTTTAAAGATTTATTTTACTACTCAAGCCAATAAAAACTTTTTCGTTTTTTTTTCGACATTTTCTGGTGCGAAAATATGTCGATTTAATATCGATTAATCATATGTTACCGATTAATTAAATACCGATTAATTATCCCTTAAGTGCAAAAGGAAGGGAAATTATCCACCCTCCGGTGCCCCTGGAACTGCCTCAGGACTGCAGGGTCCACGTATTTTACATGCATGTATCCCCAAGTGTACATGGAGGGTCTTCAGCGGGTCTGGTATCGGAAGTCCCAATCTTCCGGTTGGAAGACCTAGGCTACCACGGCCATTTGATAGATATAGATAGCCTGCTGGCCCCTTGACAGATTGCATGTTGTTAGATAGGCTGATGATTGGAAATTAAGGACTTTTTAAAGACTTTGAACCCAAATAAAATGCTCTTAAGGACCTTCATAGCTGACTTTTTAAATTATGAGTGAATTATGTGAAAATTGTGTCATCTATATAAATTATTTCTCTAGCCTGTTTTTCTGTCCCTCCGCGATATCTTCCTTATCCCCCTAAGAACCTACTTTCCCGCCATACACCAACATATTTTGCGATATCTTCCTTATCCCTTTATCAAATTCCACGATTTACCCCTCATTTTAAAGCTTATCGTGCCGGCTAATGACGAAAAATAGACCCACGCTCTAAAAATGTACCGCTTCTCTTAATTTGAGATTTGAATTCACCCATTAAGAGGTCCTTTAATGGCTGCCAACTTTGTGTTGACGCCATCTGTTATCAAGTAAACAACCAAGAAACGTTTATGTTTTTATTGTGCAGTAAATGGGACAGTTTTAGCTGAATCTGTAGGTTAAACTTATTCAATCGTTAGGATCTACACATTCATTGAATGTGAAGAGCCTAACCAACCAACAGTAACTATATTTTAAGTAATGGAACTGTTTCATCATTGTATTTTAATGCTATTTATACTACTAATAAAAATAATTATCTTTATTATTGTGAGTATTTTATTGTTTTGAATATCTAAATAATAATGGGAAAAAATTGCAACAGCTATTTGTACTGGCTAATTCCATGAAAAAATGTACTTTGAGTGATTAAAAAAATATTTTATGGGGGAGTTATATTTTCTGTATGTGCTATAGAAATGTTTGAATTTATTAAATTTTGCATAAAAAACATTTTGAAATTAATTTTGTGGCAACAGTAGAGTTTCAAAATGGCTGCTTTGCACATATAAAGTTGTTTTGAGTTTTGGAAGATTTTCAAGTTCTAATTTCAAACTTAAGTTAAATTCTTACAATAAATTTTAGAGTATATATTAAAAATTTAGTGTTTAAATCACGTATAAAAATATTTGTTGATACTATTATTTATAATTTTTCATTTCCTTTATGAAAAAGAACTTTAAAAAATTGTTGTAGAGTAAGTCACAAGAAACAAACAAACGTTTGTGTTAAGTTTCTAAACAAAGTCAGATTTTCATAATTTTTCCAATTTTCTTTCTTGATGATGGTGACTGTAAAATTTCAATTTTGTATTTTTAAACGCTAAATATATTTATTGAATATTACACTGTTTTATAGTGTAGAGTAAGTCACATTCACATGCGTCATTAAAGTGATTTATATTAAAACATTTAAATATTGTCTCACTTTTACTTTATATGGGAAAAACTGCATCTGAGAGAAAGAATTAACACAGAAACAGGTTAAAAGCTAATGTAAATTATGAAGCTTTTAAAGAAAAGGTATCTAAGAAGCAAAAAGAAAGACGAAGCAAAAACAAAAATTCATGACTATTGAAGAGAAAAAAGCTTTAGAAGTAATGATGAGGGTAGAAATGAGAAGATATAGTGCAAAGAAAGTACAGAAAGCTAACACGGATGCACAGAATTCAAATTTGGATTATCCACGTAAATCATTTATAAGTCCTACTTTATTTGGAAAGGTGCCTTTGCAAAGGTGAAAAAAAAAAAAAAAAAAAGCCAGGAAGTCCTAACATATCTAAAGCTTTGGTGAAAAAGTTAGCTTTTCAATTGATACCAGATATTGTTCAACCAACATCTAGCAAACCAAAAATTTATGGGCTCTGTGAAGAAACAATATCAATAGTAACAGAATTTTTTGAAAAGTACAGCATCTCCTATCAGACACCAGGAACTAAGGATTATGTTATTATAAAAAAAAGCAAACGAAGAAAAGTTAAAATTACAAAATAAATATCTATGTATGACTCTTGGTGAAGCCTTCCAAAAGTCATATATCAATCAAATGGGGCAGGCCAACATTTGAAATAGATTTTCAATTTGTTTGGCAGTGCTTGTAAAGTGGCACTTTTCAGCCACAGGTCATGGCAAGGGACCTATTGATGGTATTCGTGTAATTGTGAAACGCAGAATAAGGGAATCCACTTTCAAGGAAAATAGATCTTAGTTCTGCTTAATTTTTTTTCCCTTCAGCAAAGAATCTGTGCAAAAATATTACCATTCTTATGGTTACTGAAAGTACAATCCTTGAGGAAAAAGCCTTTATTGACGAACTATGCGCACCTTCAGGAAGACAAATGTATTAAATTTATGAGACGAGAAAAAAGCATTGCATCATTAAAATTAAAGATTATGAGCTAAAGATAGCTAACGTTTCCCAAAACCACAAATTATTTTTAAAAATGAACCTTATCACAGGAAAAATTGAAAATTTGAAACCTGAAGATTTTAATGATAACATTACCAATGACACCACAGGAAATAAATTGCCTTTGTTGTTGGCGATTGGGTTTTAGTACCCTTTGAAAGGAAAAAAAAAGTTAAGCATTTTGCTGGGCAAATCATAGGTAGAGAGAAGTTTTTGCAAAGGTTAAGTTTCTGAAATGGAAAATAAACCATTTTATTTGGCCATCGAAAGAAGACGATGAAGTTACCAGAAATAAATTTTTATTGAAGAAGTAACTTAAAATTTACAAATTTAAACTTTAATAAATTTTTAATGGGATAGTTTAATGTATTAATCAATGTGTAGTGTAAGTCACGATTCCACTGTAGTGTAAGTCACACAGAATAAATTAAATTTAAAAAATTTAAAAGAACCTTCATTCTTGTTAATTACATTCTCTTAAACTTGAAGCTCTGTAGCACAGAATCTGCAAAAAAAAAAGTTTCAAGAATATCTCGTTTGGAAGAAATATTAAAATGAAAATTCTGACAAATTGCAACTTCATTTTATGCAGTGTAAGTCACATCATAACAAAACAAATTTTAAAAACTAAACGACTATTGAAAACTTAAGAGTTGTTAAAAATAATTTACATGTGTGTAATTAATTTACCATACATCACATTTTTTTAACATGCAAATGTTTGTCCGAAATGTATCATGTAAAGCGTAAAAAGTCTTCTGATGTAGTGTAAGTCACACATGGAATTAGCCTACTGATGTTTTCAATGACATGCCTTCTTTTGTTCCAACATCCGTTGACTTTTTTGTATTCTTCTTCCTAATGTCCTTTCTCCCAAATTAGTGCGAAATTCCGCACGGGTCGACTAGTTTTTTTTTATATTCTAAACACACATTATTTTGTAAATTGTTTGAAGAACTATTTAATTTATTTATATTTCAGTTTAAGAACGGTAGAAACCCCGATTTAATATCTGTCATATTCAAGACATATTAAAAATTCTAAAAGTCACTTAAATGATTTTAAAATAACGTTTTTTCGATTCTTTTTCTGTTTTAAACAGCAGGAAGACAAGTGCTGAATATTCGAAAGTGTGTTTAATAAAATAAAATGCAGATATGTGTCCAAACTCAATTAAATTCTATTTAACAGTAACAGAAAAGTTGAACGAATTCTGCCTTTTTCGTACTAGCTGCTGGAGCTTTCAAGTTTCTTGTAACACAGAGCTTTGAATTATTCCAGTTATTGCGTTCATTTTTTTTTTCTTAATTTTCTTTATTTAAATGAAGGGCGCTGTAAATACTCTTAATCTTTTTGATAGACTTGCATTCTTTACGAAATTGGAAAAGTTTTCTCATCTTTCCAAATGTGGAAACAAGATTAAAAAACATCGTGAAAAGTGTAATTGATTTGCATGCTTTATTCATTTTTCATTCTGAATGTTACGAATTTTCAAGTTGGTTTGAAAGTTTTATCTTCTGAAACTTCTTTTGTTTTTAAAAAGAGCCCACTTTGTCAAAATTAAAAACTTTCGGGAAAGATTAAAAGTACAGAAAATACTGCTAATAAACATATTCTTTAATAACTTTTTATACTCTTCAACTATACATTTTAGTAAGTTTTATTTTACGCAACTATTCTACTCTCGACCTTATGTTTTTTTAAACGAATATTTAAAGACCAGCTTTTGAAACGAATATCTATGAAATTATGCTATCTTAAATTTTCTAAACAAATTTTGTATTAGGTTTTGCTAAATAATACATTTTATAAAAGGAATAAATTAAAAAATAACATTTAATCATCTTAAATTTTGTGAGATTAATTTTCTCACATAGTATATTTAACCGTTGTATGACTTAATATCAGGAACTAATCTTATGGATACTACCATTCCATTTTAGGTTTGATAGAACTTTTCGTAAAAAACTCCAGCTGTAGTTTCAGTAAACAAAATGCAGATTCAAAATTTCAAAACGAACACACTTTCATTACTTGTTTTTGGGAATGTTGTTGTTTTCTCTAATCAATCAACATACCACTTATATTTGAGCGTAGAAACTTACCATCGGAATTGGAACTTGGTTTGTTAGCGCGTCCGTTGCGAGATTTTTAGCCATCATACTCCACGTGCTCGCTTAACAATAAAAATATTTGTCCAACATTCGTTGCAGCTATATTGTTTTGAGAACTTGTGTTTATTTATGTCGTTTTTTATTTGTACTCACAACTATCTGTTGTATGTGTAAATTACTCTTAAATAAAGATAATTTAAATTAAAAAAAAAAAAGCTATTAAGCATTTATGAAGCATTCCCTCCTAACCCGCGTGCATGAATACATGCTTTTTTTAACGAAGTAGTAAAAACAAATGTTAAGCAGCTAGAATGCTTCATTTCTTTACTCAATATGTATTTAGAATTACTCGAAAAGTATGCCCAAACATTAAGAAAAACTATTTTTAACAGTTCAAACCATAATTAATCTAAGTAATAACGAATAGACGGTTTTTTCTTCAAGTGCCCGCTGTTGAAAATTTCGCTAAAGATAGACAATAAAATCAAAAAATACTTTTTAGATTAAAAAACCATTTTTATGTTTTACTGCAGTCAAACTTTGATAAAGATCCAATACAATCTTAATCAAGAGAAAATGAAAAGCGTAGCAAAATTTAGTTTTCAGAAACGTTAGTTTTCAAGAAAATATGAAATGCTAATTCTTTAGAAGCATACTGATACATTGGTTGGATTAATTTATAAATTTTACTCTTGCTGAATTCTGCAAACTTAATATTTAAATATTTAAAGACGCTTTTTCGCAAAAAAATATCTAGAAAACAAGCAAGCTCTTACCCAGTACATCAGAATATCTCATTTATTACAACTTTCCTTAATTTGTTACATCACACTCATTATAACATGGACTCCAGATATTAATAATTCAATCTCCCTCTGTGGTGGGCCATGTTTGAGCAGGTGTCATAGGATTGCGTGAATAATTCAGTAGTTGAAAGCAATGAAGGTACGTATCAGTAAACGTACAACTCATTGTATGTAGCTTCATTTAATCAAATATAATCATGCTCAGTAGATATTACGTGAAAATTAGAAATGTGAATTGTTAGTTGTTTTTTTTTCCTTTAGCTGAGGCAATTTGAATGTATTTAAGCGTATTCTATAGTCAGGTTTTATTTTTCTTATGCTATAATTTATTTTTGCAAATGAAAATTTATTTTAATAAACCGTGAAAGCTTTATAACATCGACATTTTTAATTTGTAACCATGACAAAATTAAGGTCAACCAATGATCTCTATATTAACAACGAGAGTTCAACAATAACGAAAGTATTAATATAATATTTTTGTTGTTTACCTGAAAACAGTTCAAAATAAAATACACGAAAGCTTTCAAACGAAGCAGCTGGCCAGAATTTTTATTCTGAAAAAAAAAATACTATTACGGTAACGGAATACAAAATTTAAAATTAATTTTAGCTAGATTTTTTTTAAATACAAAATAGTATACATTTTCCGCAATTTGGGACAGAAGAACTTCAATAATGTGTCCCATAACGCCCCGGTAGCAGAGAGCGCTGCAGATTTATCTTAAAGCTTGCAGATTAATTAGCCACCTTAGAAAAAAAAAAGACTAGTTAGTTTTTTACTACTACGACCCTTAGTTAAGTATTAATGATACAGACAAATGTTTACCCTGTTTTCACTAATTTATATAATAAATAATTTTCAACTATTAAACTGTGTTGTATTGTCTTTACTTCATTTTCTCTTAGCTTGCATTAATTGCAAGTCAATTTTAGATTTTATTAATTTATTTAAAAAGTGAACGATTATAATTTTTATTTCTTGTCTGCATGCATTACTGTTATATGTCAACTATTTTAAAATGCATAGTTGGCTATTTTTTATGATTGTAAATTTGGTTCCACATCCTTTGGTGCTACAGATAAAGTTTCACTTCTGAAACTCTCGCTGCAGATTGATACATAAAATTATGCTCCTGGGCATAACGCATATTCAAAACCCCTTCTAACTCGAAGTATACTAGTAAAAGCACTTTATTGTATTCATAAAAGACTCTGTTAACTGAATAACAATAAATATAAAATGAAATTTACTTAAAAATGTCTTTTGTTCATATTAGTTATCGGGAGTGTCTCTGAAAAAAAAAAAATTCTTTGAATATGCTTCACTTTGCTCACACGTTCATTCAATAACACCGTAAATATGCAGTATGTAAACTCTAAAATTTGATGTTGATTAACATCTTTTTTTTTTTTTTTTTGAGTGATATATACGAGTATTATCATATGAACTAAAGCGAAATATTTTCCAAAGACGCTCAGAAAAAACTTTTCAAAGGTTTCTGTGACCGTTGCGTTTCAAATAAATTATTCTGCGTACATCATTCAAAATACCCTCAATTTTCGTTGTGTCATATCCAGTAAACTCTGATTGATGGAGCCAAACTTGCCGTCAGAGGGAATGAGATATAGCTACAAATATGTATCATTTATTAATTGAAGTAAAAATAAGAACACTTTTTGTTTTATTATATGATTTAAAATTTAAAAAAAAACTACCGACTCTGATTACATAAATGTGGAAGAAATTAAAACTGTTAGTCATAATTTTATCAAAGATAACAAAAGCAGCCAAAAGTAATTATGCGCTTAAAAAGTACAAAACAATCATCCTTTTGATTCCAATTATATGTTAACTATATTGTTGTCCCGCAGTGGACCAGTCGGTAGAAGCTCGGTTCTCGCAGAACACCGAAAGTGAAGCAACATCGACTGATGTCAGTGTTTGGGAGGGGGAGAACCTCTCGCGGCTGGTTTCTGTGAGGCCGTGTACGCTAAAGGGAGCTGGTGCACGTTAAATAGGTCGTGGCTTCAATTTCCTCTAAGTGAAACGATACCTCTGGGGGTGCCAACTCCAGGTGACGTTCTCTCATCTGGGAGCTGGTTCAAAAATTAAGAGACCTGTCAAAGGGGCGGAAATCGGACTCTTGCCTATAAGGGCCCCGTTATACTTTGGAGCAGCGTACCCATTCTTCCTCGCTACGCTCGAGGACGCAACAACAACAACAACTATATTGTTAATTACTATACTAGACTGCAACGTTTCTTGACAATGACGTCAGAACGCGCGGCAGAAGAAATGAGTAAACGGCGAGGCTGTTGGGGTTACAAGGACGAGGGTCGAAAAGCCGCCACACCAACTTGGCGAAATATTCCGATTAAGCATTCTATTTGGCACATTGCACGTTTGAAAACTCATTTGTCAGTTTATCAGAAAAAGATAAACAGATGTAACAAATTAAAAAACTTATTTCTTTTTACATAATCATAATTTCAAATATATTTCTTGTTAATGTAATCATTTAAAAGTATATTTTCTTCTAAAAATCCCTTTTCCCTTCAATAATTCATAAAAACGGTTGGGCTTTTGAACACTTTCGTTTTTCAAATAAATAATTTTTTTCCTTCCTGTTACCATTTTCTTTTCCTGTGTAAGTTTTTTTTTAATGGAAAATTACGATATTAACGAAAATAATAATAATAACTATTTAGCTTGAAGCAAAGTCACATGTCAGCGAGTCGGACATAAACATAAACCATTCTAAATCTCGCCAAACCGCTTATGGCAAGATCGCCAACTGCTCGTGAGCTCTTATTGGCTGAGCGTTCAGTTCTATATGAAGGTATTACTACGCGTTGCACTTTTCGTAAAATTGAAATTATATAACATTTTATGAAAATTAGGACAAATAAATGCGATAAATGAGTAGGTTAAAATACCTTATCATATTTCTATAGCAAAGTGCTTAGTTTAACTCGAAAATCGGACACCGCACGAAGAACTACTTTCTTCGTTTGCTCTCAGCATATTTCTCCATAGTCAAGAAAGTTTGCAGTTGAGTATAATTATTTCGTCAATGTACCACAGCATTTCTTTTCCGCAGAGATCAGTCAAGGCTTCCATGAAACTTGGTTTTTCCCGCCATAACACTGAAAAACGTCAAAGGAAAAATAATAAATTTTAAAAAGGCGTTAAAAGATAAAATAATAGCTAAGACTCGCTTCCTAACTTAAATAGTTTGTGAAAATGATCTGAGGATGAGGGGCCATTCATTATTCGATCCCTGGTAATGTCCCTCCCCTACACTCTCAGAAACGCATGCTCAAATCTCACGAAACTTTCGTCGTATTTGACGAAATGGCTTCGTGAAAAATGCTCTGAGTAAACCTTTCGTCAGATTGGCGAAATTTGTGTGGTAACTTTTTTAAATCACGTGATTGCGCGAGGAAAGAATCGTTGTAAATGACGACATTTTCTTGACGATTCAAGAATCGTCAAAAGTGAGAGCTCTATTTCTGAGAGTGTAGGGCCGGTCTATTTGAAATATGCCAGGGCGAATTTTCGCACGTATCAAAGAAATTGAGACACGCTGATTCAACAAAAGGTTAGTAAAATCAACTGTCTTCTCATTACTTATGTAAACAGATTCGCAGTATCACCATTAATTCACTTGGTGGTTAGTTTTAATATCTTCATTTGGCTCAAAAGCACCGCCGCAGTACTTTCTGACACCCCTTCCACTTAGCTTTTGTGTTGTACTGCTTTTCCACTTCTCTGAAAGCTTTAATCAGTCAATTATATAAGTACTGTAAAGTACCGATTGAAGCATGAATACAATAGTCAAATGCGTGTTGTCGTTTCTAAACTTATTTTTTATAAAGTGGATGCAAACAAACGTCAGAATGGATGAAACATGGCAAGTTGTTGAGAAAATAAATCTGCTGCAATGCTTATTTCTAGCCAGCAGAGCTTGATATAGCTCATCATTCGCTGGATTTAGAGATCGCTCTTAACAGAGCCTGTAAAATGCTGGTCATTTGTGAAGGGTCACCTAATAGGCGACCAGCATTAACCCTAACATGATATCAGGGGCGGAGTGGAAAGAAAATTCGGCTCTATCATATTTCAAATAGACCCGCCCCAGGAAAGGGACATTACCAGAAATCGGAACATGAATGGCCCTTCACCCTCAGATTAGTCGTCACCCCCAAACCCCCTCCCGAAAAGTTTTGTAAATTTACTTACTACAAACAATTAGTTTTAGCAGCATTTCAAAGAGAATTCCAGCTTTCAATTTTTTTTTTAATAAAGTGTTTTTAATAAAATATAAGAAGCACAGCAAAATTGCAGCAATTTACATGAAGAGACGTAGAGTTGAAGAATAAACTGTTTTCTAGATCTCAATCTAAATTATTTTTTGGTTTAATCCTGACATTCTGCCTAAGGCAAATTTTTGGCCATAGTTCAGTTTTATGAACCTCGTGAAAGCTGTTTACGCTGTAAAAAATAAAATAGGTAGATATTTTTGGACTAGCCCATTGAGGCCCGGCCCTTTCGGTATTTGTCCGAATACTCACATAGACAGTCCGGCGCTGCATGTTATAATCGGATGACACCAGATGTCGTCACCACAACTACGCCGCCTGTAATTAGTTATATTAATTAGTTATGACTTGCAATGCAATTAGTTCAATCCAATGTAATTAGTAATATTAGAGCTCTGGATCTGTTTATCAGTCTATGGTCATTTAAATTGTCGGTACGCTTACTTCTTTGTCTCCTTTGAATAACATCAAAAGTCAATATAGCGAGGAAAATGGCTGAAGTTTATGTACAGTATAAACCTAATGAAATTTTATATTTGCTCCGCACTCCGAGTAATTTTTATGGATTTTTAAGATTTATCTCTTTTTCTTTTAGTTAAGGTATTTATTTAGGGATTATTCATAAATGATGCCACGCATCGAGGGGGAAGGGGGTTCGAGAAATTGTGACAAGTGGAGGGTAGAAGGTAACAAGAAGTGTGACAGTACACATTTTGGCTTCGATAAAACATTTAAAATCAGCAAATTAAATTTATTTTTAAGGTTTTTTTAAAATTTTCATAAGTAGATTTGAAAATGAAAAATCTAGTTGCATTTTGGTCATTTTGCATCGTAAACATTGTTACTGATTAAGGTTTTAAAATATTTCCTGTTAAAAGTTTAAAAGGAATTTTTTTTAGGCATTGGCACTTTTAAGAAAAAATTGCGTGGGTCATTTTTTCAGAATTCGAACAATAAATATATAATGCTGTTCCATACTAATTATCTTTTGTGTTGTAAACCTTAAGCTCATTTCATACAAGTTAAGTACACATGTAATTATTATTATTATTATCACAAATTCCATTAAACGTTCAAAAATAAAATAGAAACGCAGCGCTTCGTTTCTGAACTGCAAGTATATATGCTTCACTAATATAGCGTGACGTGTGACAAAAGGGGTAGTGGGGTATAATGAAGTGTGACATATTGTGACAAAGGGGGAGGGAGTATAATGAAGTGTGACATTTTGTGACAAAGGGGGAGGGAGTGTAATGAAGTGTGACATTTTGGGGATCATTCATAAACGATGTCACGCTTCGAGGGGAGAGGGGAGTTTGTGAAATTGTGACAAAGTGTGACAAGGGGAGGGGGTAACAAGAAGTGTGACATCATGATTTATGCAACATAGCGTGACATGTGACAAAGAGTAAGGGTGTCCGTTGAAGTGTGACACATTGTGACAAAGGGGGAAGGGAGGGGTCAAATCTGTGGGAAAAAAGCGTGACATCATTTATGAACGGTCCCTTGTGACAAAGGGAGGAGGGGGTATAATTAAGTGGGACATTTTGTACCAAAGGGGGAGGGGATATAATGACGTGTGACATTTTGTGACAAACGGGTATAATGAAGTGCGACTTTTTGTGACAAGGAAAGGGGGGGGGGTAAATATATTGAAAAAGGTGCGACATTATTTATAAACGGTCGCTTATAGGATAAAAAAGTAAAAAATTTAAATATTAATTTTAAAAAAAAGGAGGTGTGGAGCACAGCAGATTTCGTTGCTCTAGGTCCGCTATAGTTCCGCTAAAAATCCTATATTCCAGTACTCTGCGTTAATGATTCCTCCGCATATAATATATATCGCTTTCTTAAAAATATAAATAATTAAAATTGTAAACGAAAGAATAAAAGTAAAGCTACTTTATTTGTTCCCTGAAAGAAGGAAAAATATGAATTGAAATAATAAACATTTTAATCCTCTTTTCTTCATAACACAAACCAAATTATTTTGAACAAAGTATTTTTTTCAAAGCGAGCAAAAAAAAAAAAAAAACGACCCCTAATAACCATCGCTTCACGTCAAGATACATATCTGATCTCGAAGTAGAATTTTAGTTTTCTCTGCAAATAGAATATCAAATAAGAAGATTAAATCCCTTCTCCCACAGTTTCGCCAAAATAGAATACTTATCTAAAGACTTTAAAGAAATCCTCGTAACATAAAAGAAAAAAACTTGGAAGTAAGTAGTTCATTAGAATACGTTTTTTCTTATAAAATTACCTTCTAATCTTCAGCCCAAAACAATATTTTCTGAAAAATAACTAATGCAATAACGTTTTTGTCAGCTTAACCGAACGTAGTAAACGATGGTAATTCTAAGCTTTCGGGAAAATAAAAGTTATTTTCAAATTTTAAAATTTCTCTAAAAACACAAATTAGTGTCTACATTCAATCGAAATAAATAGCTTTGCATGGCTGCACATTTCAGATTTTAAGCTCGAGTATTTTGTAGTAATGTTCAAAATCGTTCTAACGTACTTTTTTAAGGCGTCTGAAAAAAGTTTTTTGGAAAGTTATGTATATATTATTGAAATTTTAAGAACTATTTTTAGATAAAATGTTTATTGTTTAAACTAAAGTACTACCGTCAATGGCGATGAGTTTGCCACATCCGGGGGGAATTTTCCCCATTCTTCAAATGTAAGTTTTTATCATTTCTGAATCTCGACAACTTCACCGCAAGATGTTTCTAGTTTGCATTGAATGAAAGGTTTATTTATCCCTTACGTTTTCATCAGGTTAGTTTTGTCACAAATGATACAAACTTGTATTTGCAGGGTGCCAACAGATTTTCAAAAGTGAAATTTCGTGATTTTACGGGATTGTTCGGTGATGCATCGGATATTCATTCTGCCGAATATCGGATATCCGTTGTACCTTGTATGACGCATACGAGCTGGATATCTGGCACTGATGTTTGAAACTTGCAAATGCTATGCATAATTTCAAACATTCCACAACTTATATCCCAATAAGTTTATAATTTACATATACAGTGAAACCTGTGTAAGTGACCACTGGCGATGCAGCACTTTAGTGGTCAACTAATAGAGGGTGGACTACTTACACTATGCGTTTATTCGTTTGCAACTATTTAAAATATAACTTCATGTATTAACGTTACTTTAAAATTTGTAATTAGCTATTTTTTCACAATTATCTAAAATATCATTCGATAAATTTAATCCGAAAGACTTTCAGGGTATCCTATACAACTTTCAAATTCAAGCACTAAGTTAAAATAAACATAAATATCCTATTAATTATGAAAGTTACTTATTGGACGGGTCGACAGGGTGGCGTAGTGATAAGAAGCAGGTCTCGTATGCCCAAGATCGCAGGTTCAAACCTGGCCCAAGTCGGTGGATTTTCAAGATGCAGAAAATCGTCTAAGTCCATGTCGTATGATTATGCGGCATGTTAAAGATCCCTTGAGTATATGTTTGGCATGGATACTCTCGGCTAAATTAAATTCCTAGTGCAGATTGCATCAACGAGAGCTCAGGTGCCCCATCTAGGGGAAACTAAGCGTCAAAAAATTGCGGCAACGGTACCACACTCATTGTGGTGCCGCTGAAAGAGTTGATACCAATCTATGGGGACGCACTAGGTCTGCAATGGTTGTTGACCAATACTGCAACCCCATTAGAAGGAAAATAAACTTATTGGGCTGTAAATATTTCCTAAAAGTACATAATTTTTTAAAATGACTACATCAATTAGAATAAAAAAGGAGAAACTCAATTAACTCTTTAACTACGGGTAACGTCAATAGACGATTTGGTGAAACTTTCCTGTGGTACGGGTAACGTCAATTAGCGATTTGATGAATTATGCTGAAAATGTAGGTTTCGGAATAAAAAGCTGAACAAATGGAAATGAATTCGTTCTTTACATTATAAGTAATAATTTATTCAATTGAAAATGGCAAAATTATAGGTGCAGCAGGGGATTTGACCACCCCCTTTTGATACAGTGTGCCGCCAATTTGAAAGCAATAAAAGCTACATCTCATAGTAATTTTGATTTGAAACAAAACATTTCAATTAATATTAGTCAAACAAAATATAACAAAACAAAATATAACCAAACCGAATATAACAAAACAAAGACAGTAACAAAATTTGCTATGCGAAAGCGTTTTTTTCTCAAAAAATCGCCATAGGTCGAAAATGGGGAGTCTACAACTAATGTTGATTAGAAATCTCCAGTTTTGCCTTTTTCATGAAAGAAACTCGTGACATATACATGAAATAAATGTTTCGCCATTTATGCAATTTTTGGATACTTTTTTTTTTTTTTTTGGCGTTCAGAGAAACAGATTTGTGAATATATTCGCGTAGTTAAAGAGTTAACGAATAAAAGAGTGCTCATAGTAGTTTTCCCATACGATTAACAAAGAGGTTCAGGCAGACTTTATATTGATGTTTCATCCATCCAGACAAATATTGGTCTAACATTGATGCATAAAAAATATTCTGGATATCCTGGTTATTAAAGTTTTTATTTTATCTGTGCAAAAATTGATAAGCGAATAAATATAGTAATGATGATTAGGTCAACTTACAAGGAGTTTTTATAATACTCCCACCCAAATTTGGTCTAAATGAGTGGTCAATATAGATATGTGGTCAAATGATGTGGTCAAGTTACAAAGGTTTCCCTACAATATAAAAAATAGGACTGATTTCGTGCTAGACAAAAGTGGTCAACTTACAAAGATGGTCAACTTTACAGGTTTTACTGTATTTTCCGAACATGTTAGTGAATTAAATTTTAACAAGAAGTTCCGTCTAGAATTATACGAACCTGCTTTCCCGTGTACACCAAATTCAAATTTATAATCTAGCTATCCTTTCTCTCTCTTTCTCCTTTAGCTTTAGTTCTTAATTTTTCAAATATAAAATTTTCAACGGATAATACCTATTCATTCACTCACTCATTCCTTTTTTCATTTATTCAACCATTCATTTACTCATTCTTTCGTTTACTCATTCACGTGTTCATTCATTTACTCCTTCATGTATTTATTCACTCATTTATTTTTTTTTTCATTTATTCATTCATTCATTCATTCATTGGTTCATTCTTTCACTCTTTATTTTATCTTTATTTTTTCTTTGATTTATTCATTGAGAAATATCCTTAAAAATCCGCATAAAAATTTTTATGGGAAAATAGGCTCGCTAGTTCTGGATAAACTTTTTATTTAAACATGTTCTGCGTTATAAGAGCTTTCTGATAAAGCTTGTTCCAAACAAATCGGTCCGTTAGATCAGGATTTATATAGGATTGAAATTATCGTAAGCGCTAAGTTAATTTTTTAAACTGTTCAAAAATGAACAAAAACTGTTCAAATTAATATTTCACGCCAAGAGCTTCCTTCATTAAGCTTGTTTATTGGAACTTGGATCTTGTACCCAGAGTTTAGATCATTTGCTTTATTTTCGCCCATAGGCGCTATTGTTAAATTTTTTTGAACTGTTCATAATTGGACGAACAATTGTTCAAATCAAAAAAAATCAAACATGAAAATGAGATGTCCTCGCCGAGATCTTTCGAATGCAAAAAGAATTTTTCGAATCGGACTATTCGTTCAAAAGTTATTAGGGGGGGGGGGGGGGGGGGCAGACCGACAGACCGACCGACACACATTTTCCCCCATCTCAAACCCTACTTTCAAATTTTTTATTTTTCAATCTTTATTTAATTTTTTCACTTATTTTTGACTTTTCTTTATTTTTAAGGATATTTTTACGATACATTAAGCCCTCTTTCATGCTTTAATATATATTTTTTACTTTTACGGGAAAGCAGGCTAAAAATCAAGTTTGACATGCCAGATAATCAGAATTTTCAAGCAGTGGCCGCATCGGATTTCGGATATTTTACGAACTATCAAATACCCTATATCTGATGCATTCTCGTAATTACCTGCCCCGTTGGACAGAAGATTTTAGTGCCCTATTCGTATTTTCATTATATTTCGCTACTTTCATGACCAATTTGTAATCGACGATGAAACTTTAGGCTTTTTAATTTTCAATAGAATTCATGAGTTATTTATAATCCAAAAGCAAGAAATAAAACCATGAACTATGTATAAAGTCGCAATATTTTGAAGTCGGTAAGTGGTAAGGCGCTGGCCTCGTACACCAAAGTTCGCGGGATCAAACCTGGCCTAAGTCGGTAGATTTATTATGACGCATATTAAAGATCCCTTGAGTATCGGTTTGGCTTGAATACTCTCGGCTAAATTAAATTCCTTGGGCAGTTTAGCATCATTTGGAGCTCAGGTGCTTCCATCCAGGGGGAAACTGAGCGTCAAAATTCTCAAAATCGTAATGGCATCCGCCGAAAGTGGTGCTACTTGATAGAATGGATGGATGTTTTCGGGGAATGCAATAGGTCTGCACTAGTTAGGGACCAGAGGCAGCCGCATTAGAAAGAAAGAATAGTCGATGCAAGAGTATTGTTATTATTTTACAAAAATGGAAAAATAAAAAATAAAAACAAGTTAAACTGAAGTCAATATGTTCCGAAAGAAAATAGACACCTGGATTAATTCAAATTTCCAGAGTCACTGGAATACTTAAAAATGCATAAGGGTTTGAAAATTGCGTTCTGTTCAAGATATCAAAAAGCAAAGTAAAAATAGAAAAATATCCCACCACGTAAATTAGCAAACAAAATATTGATTGAATAAATAGCTTCCTTTGAAGTTTTAATAATGGAAATGCAAAAGACTTGAAGTGAAGTAACAACAATACATTTTCTTTTGTTTAATGGAGAAGCATTATCTTGCTTTAAATAAACTAGTGCAATTTCAAAAACTTCTTTTACCTGCAGGAAAATGAAAAATTAGCTCGCTTCATGATTTACGCTGAGTGAACTTTCGTAAAATGAATGTTTTGAGAACAAAAATTGTTTTTCTTCGTAAAAGTAATTTATTTTTCTAGATATTCTCATAACAAGGAAAAAAAAGTCACATCAGAACTTTACATATCAAAATAAACATACTTATTTTAGAATTGATGGATGCGTAATTAATTTCACTAAATACTTAAAATTCGAATAATACACAATCTACCAAAAAGTATTTGGACACTTTGGATTTTAGACATTTTAAAAAAATTCTGGAGAAATTTTAAACTTGTTGTTCTGTATTTTGCACCACGGGAAGAACATAATTAAATTCACATTTAAGAAACAAAATTCAGGCTTAGGGCAATTAGGGGGCGGTCAAAAAAACTAAAGAAGGAAAAAAAAAAACACTTCTGAACATCCTGTATCAAAAAATGATCGAAAAGTCCTGTAACTTTCGCAAGACATTTTTAATTATATACGCAATGCTTATACCCGCTTTCGTCAGAATAGCAGTAATATTCATGAAGATATGGGCATTTGTTTTAAATATTCGAAAATTTTCGCAAGTGTTTTGCTTATAACTCGCTAAGTTCTATCTCAAATTACATTAGACTTGCAGACAACTTGACAAAATAAAAAGTAAGTATGGTACCAAAACGTGTGGAAAATGTAAAAAATAGTCGATGAGATTTGAGCAGTTTTACTAAAACAAGTGTGATTGCGCATGCGCGAAAGATATTATTTTTTAAAAAAATAATTTGGTGGTGAGACCTATATAACAACTTATGTAAAAGTTTCAGTTGACTATTGATATTTTTAAAGCGATAAAGACCGTACATTTAGCCGTATTTAGCAAGCTCTCAAATTGGGGAAAAAAGATAAGGGGTTTTCCACAAATTTTTATATTGCATGATAATTTTGGCAAAGTAAACAATAGCGTTCAATACCAGACTCCATAAACACAAATAATGCAATTTAATTCAGTTTTACATCTGTCAATTTTCCAATTTATCATGCAATATAAAAATTGGTGGAAAACCCCTTATCATTTTTCTCCAATTTGAGAGCTTGCTAAATACGGCTCACTGTACATTGTATATCCCTTTGAAAATATCAATAGTCAACTGAAACTTTTACATAAGTTGCTCCATAGATCTCACTACCAAAATTTAAAAAAAAAAAAAAATATCTTTCGCGCATGCGTAATCACATTTGTTTTAAATAAAACTGCTCAAATCTCGTCGACTATTTATTACATTTTCCCCACGTTTCGATACCATACTTACTTTTTATTTTGTCAAGTTGTCTGCAAGTTTCATGTAATTTGAGATAGAACTTAGCGAGTTATAATCAAAACACTTGCGAAAATTTTCGAATATTTAAAACAAATGCTCATATTTTCATGAATATTACTGCTATTCTGACGACAGCGGGTGTAAGCATTGCGTATATAATTAAAATGTCTTGCGAAAGTTACAGGACATTTCGATCATTTTTTGATACAGGATGTTCAAAAGTGTTTTTTTTCCTTCTTTAATTTTTTGACGGCCCCCTAATTATCCTAAGCCTGAATTTTGTTTCTTAAATGTGAGTTTAAGTATATTCTTTTCATGGTGCAAAATGCAGAGCAACAAGTTTAATATTTATCCAGAATTTTAAAAAAATGTCTAAAATCCAAAGTGTCCAAATACTTTTTGGTACATAATGTATATTAAGGAATTCATCCTTTTTTTTCCAATGTCATTTAACTTTTGTGATGCATAGATACGGTACTCTGCTAGTATCAGAAAAAGTCAAATACAGTAGAGACTTGATTATCCGAGGTAATGTGAACCGAGTTTTCGATTATCCGAGGTACCATCGTACCTCGGATAATCGAAAATTTGGATAACACCGACTCAGTTCGAATCGAGGGAGAAACGTGGGTAGTCTGGTGAAATTAATGATAATGTAGTGTAAGATGTTAAAAACGGCATTTACTGTACATACTATGAAATGAAAAAATGACGTTGCATACATACAAATATGTACTTTATATGCAGCATACAACTGTAGAGTACATGTTCCAGTTAAAATTATTTCTTGAAGAAATTCATATATCTATATATATATATATATTAGAGTGGCCCTTATTTTTCAACTTTCGAAAAGCTTAGCTCCCAACCCCCTATCTTGTTCCAATCAACAAAAAAATTATGTGTGCAAAATTTTAGCTTAATCGGACTTCATTCTGGCGGCCCCCATCGACCATGAGTTTTTGAAATTGTTATCTGTAAAGTTATTTTTCAAGATATTACTGTTATATAATATTTACTGTCTAAATTGAGAATTTTCGAGAAGGGAGAACAAAATGCTTTATAAAGTTCCCACTAGATGACAGCATCAGAACTGTATGAACTCAAAAAAACAAAACAAAAACTTTGTTTATTATTTTCATTCTGATTTGAGATGTGATTCGGGAAAGACGTAAAACAAAAGGGCGCTTCAGCCATTGTTCAATATATATTTTTGTGATTCTTCGAGAAGTTATTGTTTGGTGTAATAATTCAGTGTAGCCTGTGGATTCTGTCACTAACTGTTACTTAGATGAGATAATATTCATCCTATTAAAAATGCAATGACGGAACCAATGTTTATTTTTTGTGTACTGTGTACTTAATCTAATAAGTGTTATAAGCCAAATTCAAGCTTCAATTCCGTAAGTGAGTAAAAATATTTCATATTCTATAGTGAAATATCCGTTCTTACATTCGAAATACTTTAGTCGGTAATTACAACAACTGATTAAAATGTATTCACTTCAGCGGTTCAACCAACTTGTTCTGTTACGTGTTCTCCAACGTGTTACTACGGCAAGCAACACAGGCCGAATAAATGGTGCCTGCATAAATCTAGAAACTGTTCAATCGTGACCTGTTGTACCTCCCTTGTCGTCATCAAATCTTTAAATTAGTTTTGAGAAGCTGTTTCGACTTGCTGATGTATGCGACTACTTTTCTCCACCAGACCCCTACCTGTTAGCCGAGGCCTTAGGATTGCTTACGCAAGGGGAGAGGTAGTGGGCTCTACGGATTTTACATGCACATATCCCCAAGTATACATGGTGGTCTTCAGTGGGTATCGAACGTGCGACCTTCCAGGTGGAAGTCCGACGTGCTAACCACTAGGCTACCACGGCCCGGATGCGATTACTGGTCCAGACATGCCACTTTTTACAAAATTTAGAGAAACTTGGGTTAAATTGACAAAAATGTTTACATAACTGATAAAAATAAAGTGTCTTATGATGTACGCTCTACCATTATTCATTTTATTGAACATCAGCTTGCTACTCATAAACAACTGCGGGATGACTATCGAAAATTGTTGGAGTTAACAATGATCTTTCTTGGAGGCATTCCTAAGAATGGCATATCTTTTCATATACCAGGAGCTGTAAGTCATGCTAGATGGATGTCAGAAGCAGTCTATGCATTTAAAACATTCTTATTTCAAGATCAATTTAAATTATATCATAGGGAGAAGAAGTCCTTAAGAAGAATATGTATTTTTCTTGCTCGATTGTGTGTTCGAGCATGGTTCTCGTCACCAGATGCAATTAAAGCACCCTATCATGATTTTCTTTTCATGTATCAATTGCTAAATTATCAGGCTATTGATCCAGAAATCAGTAAGGCTACTTCAAAAAAAATTTCAAAACATCTCTGGTACTTAGTTCCCGAAACTGTGGCTCTTTCCTTTCTTGATGACAATGTTCCAATAGATGTTAAGACAAGTAGGGCTCAAGTTATGCTGGAGGTTGAAGGAAGTGAAGAACAGGAAGAAGATACAAATCAATTTAAGAGATACATTCTTCACCTAAACGATTTTTCATCATTTTCAAAAAATCAAGTTTCCGTCTTTTGTAACTTCTAGTACAAAAAAAAATCTTCACGAGATTTTCTATTAGCTCCGATTTTCTGTACAAAGGCCCTTCAACATGGAAAGATGATGTTGGTTATAAGAGTGGAATTGAGAAAAACTTCAGACCATTATTGTTGTGAAGGACGTTGCAGAAAGAGGTATCAAACTCATTCAAGATTATAATAACATTCTTACAAAAGATGAAGCTGAGAAACAATTTATATTACAAATTGTTGTCGGAGAGCGTAAAAAAAAAAAAAAAAAAAAAAAAACTGCTACTAAATCCTCACTTATGAAAAAATAATATTTATTGTTAATTTGCTTACATTATGTTGTAATTCTATCAAAAGTATTATAGTAAATAAAAGCGCTTTGTTCTTATCGAAGTTATGTGATTTATTTTTAAAAATCAAATGTGTCTTAATTTTTCATGCTGTTTTGAAATTTTTTTTATAATTTACTTTAAAAACATTTCAAATCAAATTTCTCTAAACAGTTGCTGGGAAGACCAGACAATTCCACATACATTTCTCAAAGAAGTAACGGACAAGCTAGGAGCTAGGGATGAATATACATGTTTGTAATGGAATTAATCAATATGCATTACTTCAAGCTCTTTGAGGGTCGCCTAAACATTAAATGATTAAGCGGAAATTTTGCATAGCCCTTTTTTTCCATCATTTGAACAGGAACAGGGGTTGGGAGCAGCAAAATTTTAACCTTCAAAAAATTACATATGGTTAAGGGCCACCCTAATATATATATAATCCAATATAACATTGAAAACTAAATAACTTTTTTAGACCCCTTTTTGAATTCTGTTTCGCTTTTGAAACATTGATATTTTTTAGATGTCCCCCAGCCTGGGAAACTAGCGTGGGAAAGATTATGTAATGTGAACTAAAAATAGTAACGAATAGCAATACCGGTGCATCATCACGTGACATGTAGCTCCAGAGGGTATAAAAGGCTCTCGCAAGCTTTTCGCGGGGATTCACGATGTAAATATTCTTGTAAAAACGTTGATATTGGTGTTCTTCTTTGTATTGCTTTGAATGTGTATTTCCTATGATGAAACTCAAATAAACCAAGGACTTAAATAGACTCTGGTCACGAATGTTTCCCACGATGACTTCATCGGCCACGGACATTCGAGAAAAAAACGCTGTTGTAACGGTGATTTTACATATATATATATATATATATATATATAAGTGTTTAACTAACTTAAACACGCTAGCTGCTTTGTTGCCGTTTCACGCCATCGTTGTAGCCGTAAAAGGTATGCTGCTGTATGTATGTATAGAAGATCTGGCGAAACTTTCCTGTGTTACGGGTAACTTCAATAAACGTTTAATTGACGCTAATTGACGTAATTTACTTTTTTTTATTGGTTAGCCAATAACAAAATTTGCTATGGCGAAAGTTCATGTAAGAAACTCGTGACATATACATAGAAATAGATGTATCGTCATTTATGCTATTTTTGGATACTTTTTTTTTTCGCATTCAGATAAAATATTTTTAAATATATTCCGGTAGTTAAAGGGTTAAATGGATTCTCAGCACTAAGAAACGTTAAGTAATTATGATGTGGGTAATGTTTCAATCTATATCGACATAAAGACAAATTACTCACTTATTAACATACGATAACCTTGATAATACCAAACAAAAAACTTTAAAAGATAAAATTAAAATAAAAAAAACCTTAATATTAAAAATGCCAATAAATTCTCCTAATTTGCTACAGAATTCTGATGAATGCTTTCAAGAAAATGCACTGCTTTCAAAGCTCGCATAAACCCTATATACAGCACGTAATCCACTTTCGCTCAATAACCGAGATACCACTCTATATACCATGTGCCCCTATCTTCGAAATAGGTTTCGTTGACTGAAATAGGTCGTTACTGACTGGAAGCTTTGAATTTATTCTCTAGAGCTTTGGAGAATATTAAAGTCGGAATGAATATTTCATATTTTCTAAGCCTTCATATCCTTTTTTTTTTTATTTTTAAGGATTGGGTTAGACAGATATTTAGGCAGTTCCGCAAGTCATAACCAGAGTTCTTGTTTTCCTACCTTTTAAGTTAAAATGCATCGCAAAATAGTTTAAGTAGACGGAAAAATAAATAAATAAATTCAATGAAAATATATTTTAGATAAGACTAGTGCTCTTTTTCTCACACAAGTGTACATACGCATGTTATAAAGTATGCTATAAGTTGGTGTCATCTTACCATTTTTGAGTGTTCACTTCTGCACTGCATGGTTTAAATTTATAAGTATTAATCTAAAGAAACAAATGGCATCAGAGAGCTAGTGTGGCAATTTGGTGTCGGGTCTCATTTATAAAAGTATGAATTTAAGGCTACAGTTTACAATTAAAATGTCGAAAATTGGCCAAAATATTGGATCGGTGTATAAAGTATGCCTGCACAGTATTAATGAATATTAGATATCAAATTTATGTTTATAATCCTAAACATTTTAATATATAAGTACTTTTATATAGTTATACCCTTTTAAAATGAAAGAAGCCTTTTTCATAAAAATAAAAAAAATTCTCATGTAAAATGTTTTATTTTATCCATTCATTTATAAAAGGATATCTAATTATTTAAAAATCAGAAAAAAATTTGAATTAAAAAAAAATTTTGGCACGTGGTGCGTTTTTAAAAATGTTCATTTTTTTTTTTTTTTTACATTTTTAATGTTAAAAAAATTGCCCATCGTTTGTATTCCAAATTTTTTGTGGAGAATTTTTACTAACATAAGTACAAAGTGACAAAATTTTAACTTTACACATAAATAATTTTAAAAAAATAGTGTAAACTGTAGCCATAATAGTGGAAATATATGTTGATGGGCTGCAGTTATGTGCTGAAAGTAGAATCGGAGGTCATTGCAGGGTTCAAAATTAGGATGTAAAAGTAAGGCGTCATTGACACCTAGCATTTTTGTTTCAGTTGTCAAAAATGTTCTGCTTGGCGTCGTTTTAAAATGATTGAAATTGCTAGGACAGAGACAATAACGAGTAACTATGAAGACAGTTGTGCAAAGTGCAATTGCTAAAAAATATCGCAAAACCTTACTTTACCCAACCTTACTGAGAAAATTATTGATAAGTAAGAGAAAGGAGTACAGAAGTCAATTTCTATTAGTAATTTAGTTGGTGAATTTACTTAAGTTTAGGAATCAATATAAACGTCTATTTTAATCAGTACATAATAAAATAAATATATGAGTTGATTGACCTAACTATTTTTTCAAGTGCTATTTGCAGTCCAGTTTAACTTACTTCATTTGTAAGTACAAATTCCCAACTACAAATTTGAAGATCAAGAAGTTACGATGTATTCATAGACATAGAAGATTAAATGAAATATGTATATAAAAATACAACTATAAAGTTATGCTAAATTTAAAAAATAAAAAAACATATGACGAGTTGGTGCAAATTGTGGTTTGTCAAACTAAAAGTTTTTTGAAAGATTAGGCGTCAAAAGTGACGACTGGATGTGAAATAACGGTCGTCAAACAGACATTTTTATTTGCGAAATACGACTAACGACCCCTAATTTCGAATCCTGGCTTATTCTTTTAAGCTTTTAAAATCTCAGGCTAAACTTGAAATGAGGAAAAATGACTACTTCAATAGGGTTGTAAGCAGTTGGAATAGTTTACCGGAAGAGACTCTTACTTGCAGTGAGGAAAAAAACTTTTAAGAAAGCTCTTGATGCTCATTGGGGAGTGTTAAATGGACTAGGACCAGCCTAGCTGGGTCCTGCGTCTGGTGCTGGTGGTCACATTTGTATTTGTAATAGTCACACTTCTTAAAGGAGAAAAATATTGTCGCAAACCTGTGAAAGATACTAACAAGATAATTATATCTCAAAGGGGAAAATCCAGGTTGCCCCAACTTGCACAGTATAATGCGCAAGATTGGGGGGGGGGGGGGGGTTGTATCCAGTTGGGTGTTCAATGTTTATATTATCGAACATACATATTTATGGAAAGTACAAATAGGTGATAATGCCACCTAACCTGTCAGAAATCACGCATGAACATGCATTTTTCTGACACCAGCAATTTTCCTCAAAACAATTACAAACAAGAAGTTCCGTCTAGAACTATACGAGCCTACTTTCCCGTATACACCAAATACAAATTCATAATCTAGCCATCTCTTTCTCTCTCTTTCTCATTTAGCTTTAGTTCTAAAGTATTTCAAATATACCTTTTTCAACGGATAACACATATTTATTCACTCACTCGTTCATTCTTTCATTCTATTCAGCCATTCATTTATTCATTCATTCGTTTACTCATTCATCTATTTATTTAGTCATTTATTTATTTTTTAATTTATTCATTCATTCTTTTCCTCATTCATTCATTCATTCTTTCACTCTTTCATTCATTCAGTCATTCCTTAACAAATATCCTTAAAAATCCCTATAAAAAAATTCATAGGAAAATAGGCTCGTTAGTTCTGGATGAACTTTCGAATTTTACATGTTCTGTGTTATAAGAGCTTTCCGATAAAGTTTATTTCAAGCAAATCCGTCCGTTAGATCAGGATTTATATAGGATTGAAATTTCCCTGTAAGCGCTATGTTAATATTTGAACTGCTCAAAAAAAAAAAAAAAAATTCACGCCAAGAGCTTCCTCCAGCAAGTTTGTTCATGGGAACTTGGATCTTGTACCCAGAGTTTACATCATTTGCTTCATTATCGCCCATAAGCGCTAATGTTAAATTTTTTTGAACTGTTCAAAATTGAACGAACAATTGTTCAAATCAAAAAAAATCAAACATGAAAATGAGCTGTCCTCGCTGAGATCTTTCGAATGCAAAAAGAATTTTTCGTATCGGACTATTCGTTCAAAAGTTATTAGGGGGGGGGGGACAGACCGACAGACCGACAGACACACATTTTCCCCATCTCAAAACCCTACTTTCAATTTTTTTATTTTTTAATCTTTATTTAATTACTTCACTTTTTTTTGACTTTTCATTATTTTTAACGATATTTTTACGATACATTAAGCCTTCTTTCATGCTTTATTATTATTTATTTTAACTTTTACGGGAAAGTAGGCTAAAAATGAAATATTTTCAGCTAAAAAGTCTTTTCTTTATTGTAAACACCCAACGTTATCCAAAATAATAAAGTTATTTGTAATATCTCGTACAGGTGTACTGTTTTTATGAAATATTATGTTACGCTTAGGTATTTTTTATATGTGGGGTACCAAATGATTTTTTTATGAAAACTAAGAAATGATTGTTTTTGCTAACTATGTGTGTCTGTTTTATGTGTAAAAGGAAGGTGGCGTATTTCGGGTGGCACCATCTCGTGTCATCCGCATTCATGTGATGTGCTTGAGCCAGGTCGTACTTCCACCTTTGTGGTGCTCATTATAAACGGAAGTCGCAAATTGTCTGCCTTAATTCCTCGTTGCTCGGTGAGGGCTGCTTGAATATCCAAGTGGCATTAGCCACAACAACATATGTTTTATAAGAATAATTTGTAGCCAGAGCCATTAGAACCAGCAACCTTCCTTGTGCATTCACCATCGAAAATGAAAACAATTTTTTAGAACAAAGAAATTTATATAATCCATTAACTTGTAATATGAAATTGATTTATGCATTAATTTTTGTCCATTTAGGTACCCAATGAACCTCTCATGCCCTGCTCTACTTGTCCATTTAGGTATATATCCGGATTATTGATAAACAAAATTTAAAAAAATGTTTTCGGTAAATCACCCGAGCACTCGCTTAAGGAGAAAAACACTCACACTTGACTACTCCGACTAGCAAACGCCTTTGGTGACTGTCAAAAACTGCGAAACACATCGGAACAGCAAGAGAAGGTAACAAGGACAAGCAAGACCTTCGCCTATGACGTTGAATACCAGATATACTTTATTTCTCATTGGTGTGAATCTTTTGTCCACGGCGCGAGTTCTGAAGGGTTAAAAAAAATGAGAGTGTCACCTGTTCCTCAACCCCATCTATAGAATGCATATCAAATTCCTTACAAACTTTCTTGGGAAGCGCTCTTCGCTCATGAAGGTTTTAAATTCAGTAAATAACATCAAAAATCCACAATCCCCGCAAGTTTGGAAAACCTATATTTACTGAGAGGGATGCGTTATGTGTGGACTTAAATGAGGTAGTACCATCAGATGCTCTCAAAAAGCTTTTAGAGTTAGTTCTCTGTAATCATACGCTCCAAATGAATTATTCATATTTCCTGAAACGGGAAATTTTCCCACAATTTTCTTTGCTTTGTCTCCGATATAGTTTAACCGATCTTAGCTTGGCATTTTCAGAGAAAGAATGTCACGAAAAAAGAAAAGAAAACATTGATTTTGAAACGAATATGCATTGTTTATTGATTCCAGCAAAAATATGAAGCAAAGAAATGAGACTTAAAGCTATAAAAATGACTATTGATTTTCGTGAGAGTTTTATCAATTAATAGGGATTGCACAAACATTGATAATAGTCTTTGTCTTTTGCACGCTTAAGAGGGACTTCTAAAATAAAAATTTTGTTTTTTAATTTTTTTACTGCATTTGGACCTATTTTAGCATTACTTATGCATATATTTGTGTAAATTTTAAGTATTAAGAGAATTGAAAAGATTTTTGGCTAGATAATTTTCAAAATTATAGAAAAATTGAAAAATATTAAAAACCACAAAAATTGCTCTTGCGTCTGAATTTTTGAGTAACTGCTCACAACTTTTTCTGCAGTTTGACATGGGTTATTATTTTTAAAAAAATGTTTTGCATTACTTTTTATGAAGAAACTATTAGCAAAAATCTTGTACTGATTTAACTGTAGCGAGAAGCACAAATTTTTGATAAAAAATGCTCGAAGTGTAGAAAAATATTTTTTTTTTCAAAAACGTATAAGATTAAACTGCAACTGTTTGCTAGAAAGTGTTTGCATCATTGTTGCGTATCTATGCGCAAATTTTTATGCAATCTGGTATGAAATTTTAGACGAAAGTCTCATTTTTGTGTTTTTCACATTTTGCATTTGCAATTTTAAAATTTTTTTTAATCAAAAATATTTTTTCTTGGTTTAATATTTAAAATTTAGCCAACATATTTATAATTAATATTAAAATAAGTCCAACTGCTGTTAAAAATTTAAAAAAGAAAGTTTTTTTTTCAAAGGTCTGTGTAACCTTAACGTTAAAGAAATAATAAAAGAAATGATGTTTCATTAGCTTTTGACGACTAAAGCAATTGCAACAAAAACTTCCTGCTTCTTTTAGCGCAAGTGTCCCATCTTGTGTATTTCATATGAAACACAGTATAACTATCTCTTTCCCGCATGTATCGACTGGTTTTGTGAAATTAAATTACCTTTGATTAAGTTTAAAAGCAGTACCAGTGATGCAGACTTGCTCGACTAAAAGACAATCTGTGCAGCAGGCGAAATAACCACGTTTCTATAGTCTATATCTTTCAGGTTAACAGCTTAATGTACCCCTAACGCTCAGTTTAGTGCTATCCTTAACCAATGATATTTGACAGGCGAAAAATGTTGCCGTTGCCATTGGTATGAATGCACCAAAAACTCGGTAAATCCTTCTTTCATAAAAAATGCAGGAAGACATTCATAAATTAAATGCATTTCTAAAAATCTGGGGGGCGCAATTGACCCCCCCCTCCCATGGATCACCCAAATGACGGGCCTGGTGTGACATGAATGTCACTCCCGAAATACCGCAATATGCAAAATTTATATTTTTAACTAAAACATTCTACCCCTTAGAAACTTTTAGATACACGCACTCTCAGATATGCAGCTCTCACCTTTGACGATTCTTCAATCGTCAAGAAAATTTCGTCATTTACAACGATTCTTTCCTCGCACGATCACGTGACTTTAAAAAGTTACCACACAAATTTCGCCCATTTGACGAAAGGTTTACTCGGAGCATTTTTCACGAAGCCATTTCGTCACGTATGACGAAAGTTTCCTGAGATTTGATCATGCGTTTCTAAGAGTGCGAGGGTTAATTGCATTCTGTAGCCAGTTTGCTCAGCAAACAAAAATTATAGGATAAACATATTTATATTTTAGTTTACATGGACATTACATACGACGAATAAAATACACACAACACATATTACAAAAAACTGCCTCCAAGGCACGCTGCTCTACGTCTACTTCTTTCCCTATCCTCATCTAAGATTGGGGAAAGAGGGATAAAAGTTAACGTGGCTGTATTAGAAAGAGGGAAAATAGTTCACGAGCTACAATTCTAAAATATACAAATTAAAAATCAATGGTTAAAAGTCTTAATGGAGGCAATTAACCGCTAGAGGGACTACTGAGCGATCATCGTTGTCACGTGATATCCGCTCTTTGTTTACTAATATTTTCAGTCGAGTTCTACGTAGAGTTCGCTAGGCAAAATGAGTTATCTTAAAATTAATTAGATTATTTTCGCAGCTTTTACATTTAATATAGCCCACTATTTACATTTAATTTAATAATAATAAAAAACATTTATTAATTATTACAATGTTTAGAGTGTTTTATTAAGTGTTAATTTTATGTAATTTGGAAGAACTTTATTTAGGCCTAGTTTTTAACTAGATTTGTCGAACTCGACGTAAAGCGATGCAACGGCTTCCTTTGTTTACATTGCTTTCATCGCTGCCACGTGACCATTGACGTTGTTTGAATTGCATCCATTGTGGTGCTAATATATATGTAAAAATTTCTTAATGGATTGACCAATAAAAAAATAACGAAAATATTTTAATTTTTGGGGAAAGTTCGATGATTACAGTGCAGTGATAAATCATAGTACGCTTCGCTCATTTTGCAAAGTTAGTCTTTTCAATACATTTGGGAAGCATTTATACTACATTTTCTTCAACAGTTTCGAGCTATTCCCTACTTTAGACAACATTACTTAAGGGGACCCCCATTACCAAAGGGGAACATGGTCCTTAAATTCCTCTTACTTACTATTCCTTATACTGAGTAGGAACATCATGCAAACTGTCTTTCAACCCCGGCATAGGTCTACTACATGTATTAATAACTCCGCAATTATGCCAAAAAGTTCCAAGATAAATCTTTTATGCTAATGCGTCTTAAGCAATTATTCGCTCGCGGAAAATTACATAGTTACATAAACTTCAGCAAGACAGTGTTTACCATCAGTTGGGGTAATTAACTTCCAATCTAGTACGCGCGCTGTTCTGTTGTAATTCCCCAAGAAAGAGTATTTTTTTTTTGTGATATTCCAAGATTAACGGAAGTTGAATTAAGTATGTCTTTATTTACAACGTAAGCAATCAATCACTATGAGCTAAAATACTCCGCATTTCTGTGTTGTTCTCTGAAGTGGAATTTATAATTTAATTCATATTTTCTGTGGAGTTTGTTTGAACAGCGAAATTGTTTTTAGAGTTTAAATACTTAAAGAATGAACTTATTATGACCCCATTTAACTTTGTGGAATGTTAGCAAGTATGCAAATTCTGGAGATAAAGTGGTAGTACTTTATATTTAATCAAAACATTTGCTTAACAAAAAAAAACAAAAAACTAAATCATTTTATAATATCGTGGGCTCCAGTACATAAGGAGAAATTTTATGCCTTGTGTAAAAATTTGATAAGGTATGACATTGCTCCTAATGCATATCATTTCATCAACAAAAAGAGAACAAATTGCTCTTTTTAAGATAAAACTAATAACAAGATGCTACTTTCCCTTCGTACATCGTGGGTAGATGACGCCACCTGTTCAGTTTTTTTTTTGTCTTTGGCGGGTTTATCCTAATTTTGGCGAGAAACTTCTGTTTAACAAAATTCTCATAGGATATTTGCTTTCCTTGTCCCTTATTGCTTGCATTGAAAAAAGAATTCAATGCAATTCTGAATCGCGTCTGCTTTTTGAAATTCAATTATGTGCCCTTATTCGTTTCTTTTTTACTTACTTCAACGAAATCTTGTTTTGTTATTGGTTTTATCGATTCTTCAACCTCATAATTCAGTTTTTAATTGATAACAAGATCTCGTAATATCAATACACATTTTTTAAAATATTAAATATAATTTTTTTTTGGAAACAGATAAAAGTTCAATCTGGAAACTAAAACCGGCATCATCTTTTAACAAATTAAATTAGGTAACACTGAATGTAAGTATTTTTCGCAAAAGTAAAGACATTTTTTTTTTCCCTTTCTTTCTAATGGGGCTGCGTTTGGTCATTAACCTTTGCAGACCTAGTGCGTACCCCGGTAATCGGCATCCATTTTTTCAAGTACCACCTCTGTCGGTGGATGCCATTGCCACTGAGAATTTGGACGCTCAGTTTCCCCTAGATCGCGGCACCTAAACTCTCAATTGATGCGACTTGCACTAGGTACTTAATTGAGGGATCTTTAACATGCCGCACAGTCATGCGACATGGACGCAGACGATTTTCTGCATCTTGAAAATCCACCGACTTGGACCAGGTTCGAACCTGCGATCTTGGGCGTACGAGGCTTGCGACCTACCACTACGCCACCCTGTCGACAGAGTAAAGAAACTTAAATATATAAATAAATAATAGTATAAATATGCAAATAACAAGAAGTTCCGTCTAGAACTAGACGAGCCTATTTTCCCATATACACCATTATCAAATTGATAATCTAGTTATTTCTCTCTCTCCCTCTCATTTAGCTTTAGTTCTTAATTACTTCAAATATACATTTTCCAAAGGTTCATACACATTCATTCAGAAATATCCTTAAAAATCTAGGTGAAAACTTTTGATGAGAAAATAGGCTCGTTTAGCTCCTGATGAACTTCGTAATTATACATGATCAGCTATCATATGCTTCTTCTGATAAAAAATGTTTCAAGCTATGCTGTCTGTTGAATCAGGTTTTATATTGGATTCAAATTTCCCCGTAGGCGTTAATGTAATTTATTTATTTTTTTGTACTGTTCAACATCAAAATCAAATAAAAATTGTTCAAAAAAAAATTTCCTGTTGGGAGCTTCTTCTAATAAGCTCGTAGGAAGGACCTTTGGTCTTAGTTTTATATTTTACCTAACTTACTTTATTTTTCCTCACAGGCGCTAATGATATTAATTTTTAAACTGTTCAAAATTGAACGGAAAATTGTTCAAATCAGAAAAATGAAATCTGGAAATACGATGTCCTCGCCAAGTTCTTTCGGAAGCAGAAAAAAAAGTCGTTCGACAGTTCCCTCAAAAGTTTTTAGGGGGAGGGGGGAACAGACAAATCGACAGACACAGATTTTTCCCCATCTGAAAACCCGATTTTCATTTTTTTTTTCAATTTTTACTTATTTAGCTCATCTCCGACTTTGTTAAAAACAATTTGAGGATATTTTACGATACATTAAGCTTTCCTTCACACTTTTTATTTTTATTTACATTTACGGGAAAGTAATCGAAATATATTAGGCGCTTACTCCTTTCACAGGAAATATAAAAAAACTAGATCTAAATCTGTGAACTTTTCAATAATTACAATATTAATACTCCTGTTATGTAATAATCTATACTAATATTATAAAGCTGTAGAGTTTGTTTGTTTGAACGCGCCAATCTCAGGAACTACTGGTCCGATTTGAAAAATTCTTTCAGTGTTAGATAGCTCATTTTTTGAGAAAGGCTATAGGCTATATATCATCACGCTAAGACCGATAGGAGCGGAGTTCCGAAAATTTCATAAAATAGACCTTTTCTATTGGAAGAAATTATCGCATCCTTTTGAGCCATTGACCTTTTTGATACCATTGAAAAGAACGTAAAAAACTATCCTAGAAAGGGTTTTGTCCTTCGTACTAAAATTGGAAGCCTCTAAATTAACTAGAAAAGAATTTATAAGCGTTTTTCTCAGTAGTTTGAAATTATTTTTTTTCACGGTAATCAACCTTAATTTTATTTGACTCTGATGATGACCGTTTTATTTTATTTGTATTGTTGCATCGTTTCAACAATTGTTACAGATGACGTGTGAACAAACAAATCAATGCAGTTGTCATTGTACAATAAATCAAATATATGAATAATCAACGTTCCTAGCATGTTGATGAGGCATCGCTGTACAGTCAAACCCCGTTAACGCGAACTCCCTTAACGCGAAAGGAATGCCATTCTCCGTCAGATAATCTAAGAACTAGTGCTAAATTAATCGTTTAACACGAAATCGATTTGAACGAAATCCCGCTTAAGACGAAAAATAAATCTTTTCAGTTGAAAAAAAATTAAAAAACAGGTGAAAAACATCCTTTTAACATGAAATTTCCATCGAGCTTTGGAAGCTTGGACGTTTTGTTGCACTTCAATTTTATGAATTCTATGAAAATAGCGAAACAGTTGAAATGCCTGCAGTTCATTCATGCTAATCCTATTTCTGACAGACGCTGTACAAGCGTGTTGATGCGGATCAGTGACAGGAATGAATTGACAAGGGACACCTCCATTAATGGGCATAGATAAGCAATGGACACTTCCATTAGGGGGACAATGAGGTAGAATTTCAAAAGTGTGTGGGTCAGGAAGATTTCCTACCCAGCTGCTTTTAACCCACCTTTTCCGCGGTTCGGAAGAAGCAGTCGAAGAAGAGCAGGATGAAGAAACAACTTCTTCAGTTCTCGAAGAAGCTGCTAAAAGAGACATAGTTTCAGTAGCCTTGTTTGAAGAATATGGGCAAATAGATGACGAGGCCTTAACTTCAGACGTAGTGACAGATGAAGATATAATTAGAGGACCCCAAAAGGAAACTGTAAATGAAATTGAAACACACGAAGAAGATGCTGATCCAGAAGCCCAAAATCTAATCACTGTAAACGAAGCTACGGCAGCATTATAAACTGTGCAACGATTTTTAATGCAGCAAGAGAATGCTTCCCATGCGTTAAATAGTTTAGAAGGCATCGATTCTTTTGTAAAAGGATGTTAGTTCAAAAAATTGAAGCAAAAATCTATAACAGATTTTTTTTAAAGTAATCCTTGCACAGGTAAATAAAAATTACTCTCCAGTTCTGATAATTGTTTTTAATACTAATTTAGTAAATTTCATAAAAATTTCCTAATCGAAGTATATAAATTCGTATGTGTGTGTATGTGCATTTTCATATAAATATAGTTTCGGGTCCTGTATTTTCTGCATCATAAGAAACAAACATTTTTACTAAAGTCAAAATCCTGCAATTATCGGTTAACGCGAAATTCGGTTAACGCGAAAAGTTTTGGCGTTCCCCTCGACTTCGTGTTAACGAGGTTTGACTGTATTTGCAAAATATACTTTAAGATAGACCGTGCATTACCGGGCGTCGCAGCTAGTAATAAATAAAGAAATATTAGCAAAAAAAAAAAAAAAACAATATGTTACAGACTAATAGAATTATACAATCATCAGTTTTGTCAGTTAGGATAATTACTCACATATTGCAGTAATTAGCAAATATAATGAGTTTAAATTAGCGTTTGCGTATTCATTTATTTAAAAAAAAAATTAATACTAATTATTACTACGCAATATTTAAAAAAACTTTTTTTGTGCACGTAAAGAAGAATTGGGGAAAAAACGAAATGATATAATGAAGATTTTAATCCTCTTTTCTTCGTAAAGCAAACAAAATATGTTTGATAAAGAACTCATTTAAAAAACTGCAACAAAAGCCGACCTTAATAATAAAGCTTTCTGCTCTCAAACATATATAATCTTAAAATAGCATTTTAGTTTTATCTGCAAATAGAATATGCAAATAAGAAGATTAAATTCCTTCGCCCGTCGTTTTACCTAAATATAATGAGAGTTGAAGGACTTTAAAGGAATTATTCTAATTTTAGGAAGGAAAAAAAAAATCTCTGTAGTAAATATCTCATTAAAATGCTTTTTTCTTGCAAGAATGTCGTTAATCTGGTCAAAGCAACTTATGCAAAACTTGATTGCGTATTATTATCATTATTTTTGAATATTCGATTGTAACGAACGACAGCATTTCAAAACTTTTAAAATTGAATGCAAAATTGTATGCGCTTATGTAGCTTTTAAAACAAAGGTTCAGCATTAGTTCCATTAAAAATACGTTAAAAAATAAATTTCAAAGTTTGGAACGTATGTTATCAGTTTGACTCTTTTTTAAAGGGATGTGCTAAGATAGAGCTCAACCACAAAATCGGATCTTTCTGCGCATGCGCATGGCAGAAAGGGACGAATCCATTGGATTTTTAGGGAAGTTCGTTTTGTATACGAGTCAATGTTTGCTTCTCTGTTTGTTGAAAGCAAACAAATTTTTAAACCGGCTGATAGCATCAGTTTGGAAGAACTGATGTATGCTAAACGAACTGGAACGAGAAAATACGGCACATTCCTTATTACACCAGATTCTCTCTTGAATGTGAGAGGATCCTTCTTGGCGCCCTGCCAGTCAAAGGTTTTTTTTTTTTTTTGGAGGTAGAAAGGAATCTATTCACCGCTAGAGGGACTCATGAACGATCCCCGTTGTCACGTGATATCCGCTCTTTGTTTACTAAGATTTTCAACTGAGTTCTACGTGGAGTTCACTCGGCAAAATTAGTTATCTTAAAACTAATTAGACTATTTTCACATCTTTTTCTGATTATAACCCAGTATTTACATTTAATGTAAACATTATTCAAGATTTTAAAAAATTATTACAATAGTTAGTGTTTTATTTAGTGTTAATTTTATGTAATGTAGAAGAACTTTATTTAGGCCTAGTTTTTATTAGATTTGTCGAACTCAAAGTAAAGCGATGCTACGGCTTCCTTAGTTCACATTGCTTTAATCGCTGCCACGTGATCAATGACGCTGCTTGAATTGCCCCCCGCCCCCCATTGTACTTAAGCGCTTTCTCAACTACTAGTAAAAATCACTTGCTACTACTATCGCTGCCAAAAAGCTCTTGCAACTACTGCTTTTACTAAAAACTGCTTCCTACTGCTCTACTACGACTGCTAGAGGGCGCTTGCCAGTACTGAAAGGTGTTCGTTACCACTACTGAAATACTGTGTTGTGTTTGTTTGCGACCATTTCAGGTCACATAAATATTCGAGTTTATTTGCTATTCTCAAGGATGTGCCTCAAAATCTCCTCTAATATGACAGATAGAACAAGACAGCACAACAGATTTTAATACACAAAGAAGGAAATACACTCAGGGGAAAGTAGGAATCGAACCCACGCCTCTTTCACTCCGCGCAGAGAGGCACCGGAAGCAGTCGCTTAGACCGAACAGCCACTGAGGCCTCTGTGTTGTGTTTTAGAAGAAAAAAACCAAATACCACAGTTACGGTTTTGTGTGAAGTGTCAGCGTTTAATTAAAATCAGTAGATCCAAAACTCTTATTTTGAGTCGAAGAAAACATTTAAATCGTCCTGATTAATAGCAGAAAATTACTTTACAGATATTTGCCGTGTATAGTAGGTATATGGATGTAACTTTTTAAACCCTTAACGTAGCGGTTCTCAAAGTGTGTTCCGCGGAACCCTAGGTTTCCGCGGAACACACTTTGAGGCAAAGGAAAGAAGCAAAATAAGCAAAGGAAGCAAAATAAAAAGAAGACTGTTCAGAATGCTTTTCAAATTAGTTAATTAATGTAAAAATTGTAAAATAACTTTTTGCTCTGATTTAGAAGACTCTAAAGAATTTATAAGCGTTTTTCTCAGTAGTTTGAAATTATTTTTTTTCACGGTAATCAACCTTAATTTTATTTGACTCTGATGATGACCGTTTTATTTTATTTGTATTGTTGCATCGTTTCAACAATTGTTACAGATGACGTGTGAACAAACAAATCAATGCAGTTGTCATTGTACAATAAATCAAATATATGAATAATCAACGTTCCTAGCATGTTGATGAGGCATCGCTGTACAGTCAAACCCCGTTAACGCGAACTCCCTTAACGCGAAAGGAATGCCATTCTCCGTCAGATAATCTAAGAACTAGTGCTAAATTAATCGTTTAACACGAAATCGATTTGAACGAAATCCCGCTTAAGACGAAAAATAAATCTTTTCAGTTGAAAAAAAATTAAAAAACAGGTGAAAAACATCCTTTTAACATGAAATTTCCATCGAGCTTTGGAAGCTTGGACGTTTTGTTGCACTTCAATTTTATGAATTCTATGAAAATAGCGAAACAGTTGAAATGCCTGCAGTTCATTCATGCTAATCCTATTTCTGACAGACGCTGTACAAGCGTGTTGATGCGGATCAGTGACAGGAATGAATTGACAAGGGACACCTCCATTAATGGGCATAGATAAGCAATGGACACTTCCATTAGGGGGACAATGAGGTAGAATTTCAAAAGTGTGTGGGTCAGGAAGATTTCCTACCCAGCTGCTTTTAACCCACCTTTTCCGCGGTTCGGAAGAAGCAGTCGAAGAAGAGCAGGATGAAGAAACAACTTCTTCAGTTCTCGAAGAAGCTGCTAAAAGAGACATAGTTTCAGTAGCCTTGTTTGAAGAATATGGGCAAATAGATGACGAGGCCTTAACTTCAGACGTAGTGACAGATGAAGATATAATTAGAGGACCCCAAAAGGAAACTGTAAATGAAATTGAAACACACGAAGAAGATGCTGATCCAGAAGCCCAAAATCTAATCACTGTAAACGAAGCTACGGCAGCATTATAAACTGTGCAACGATTTTTAATGCAGCAAGAGAATGCTTCCCATGCGTTAAATAGTTTAGAAGGCATCGATTCTTTTGTAAAAGGATGTTAGTTCAAAAAATTGAAGCAAAAATCTATAACAGATTTTTTTTAAAGTAATCCTTGCACAGGTAAATAAAAATTACTCTCCAGTTCTGATAATTGTTTTTAATACTAATTTAGTAAATTTCATAAAAATTTCCTAATCGAAGTATATAAATTCGTATGTGTGTGTATGTGCATTTTCATATAAATATAGTTTCGGGTCCTGTATTTTCTGCATCATAAGAAACAAACATTTTTACTAAAGTCAAAATCCTGCAATTATCGGTTAACGCGAAATTCGGTTAACGCGAAAAGTTTTGGCGTTCCCCTCGACTTCGTGTTAACGAGGTTTGACTGTATTTGCAAAATATACTTTAAGATAGACCGTGCATTACCGGGCGTCGCAGCTAGTAATAAATAAAGAAATATTAGCAAAAAAAAAAAAAAAACAATATGTTACAGACTTATAGAATTATACAATCATCAGTTTTGTCAGTTAGGATAATTACTCACATATTGCAGTAATTAGCAAATATAATGAGTTTAAATTAGCGTTTGCGTATTCATTTATTTAAAAAAAAAATTAATACTAATTATTACTACGCAATATTTAAAAAAACTTTTTTTGTGCACGTAAAGAAGAATTGGGGAAAAAACGAAATGATATAATGAAGATTTTAATCCTCTTTTCTTCGTAAAGCAAACAAAATATGTTTGATAAAGAACTCATTTAAAAAACTGCAACAAAAGCCGACCTTAATAATAAAGCTTTCTGCTCTCAAACATATATAATCTTAAAATAGCATTTTAGTTTTATCTGCAAATAGAATATGCAAATAAGAAGATTAAATTCCTTCGCCCGTCGTTTTACCTAAATATAATGAGAGTTGAAGGACTTTAAAGGAATTATTCTAATTTTAGGAAGGAAAAAAAAAATCTCTGTAGTAAATATCTCATTAAAATGCTTTTTTCTTGCAAGAATGTCGTTAATCTGGTCAAAGCAACTTATGCAAAACTTGATTGCGTATTATTATCATTATTTTTGAATATTCGATTGTAACGAACGACAGCATTTCAAAACTTTTAAAATTGAATGCAAAATTGTATGCGCTTATGTAGCTTTTAAAACAAAGGTTCAGCATTAGTTCCATTAAAAATACGTTAAAAAATAAATTTCAAAGTTTGGAACGTATGTTATCAGTTTGACTCTTTTTTAAAGGGATGTGCTAAGATAGAGCTCAACCACAAAATCGGATCTTTCTGCGCATGCGCATGGCAGAAAGGGACGAATCCATTGGATTTTTAGGGAAGTTCGTTTTGTATACGAGTCAATGTTTGCTTCTCTGTTTGTTGAAAGCAAACAAATTTTTAAACCGGCTGATAGCATCAGTTTGGAAGAACTGATGTATGCTAAACGAACTGGAACGAGAAAATACGGCACATTCCTTATTACACCAGATTCTCTCTTGAATGTGAGAGGATCCTTCTTGGCGCCCTGCCAGTCAAAGGTTTTTTTTTTTTTGGAGGTAGAAAGGAATCTATTCACCGCTAGAGGGACTCATGAACGATCCCCGTTGTCACGTGATATCCGCTCTTTGTTTACTAAGATTTTCAACTGAGTTCTACGTGGAGTTCACTCGGCAAAATTAGTTATCTTAAAACTAATTAGACTATTTTCACATCTTTTTCTGATTATAACCCAGTATTTACATTTAATGTAAACATTATTCAAGATTTTAAAAAATTATTACAATAGTTAGTGTTTTATTTAGTGTTAATTTTATGTAATGTAGAAGAACTTTATTTAGGCCTAGTTTTTATTAGATTTGTCGAACTCAAAGTAAAGCGATGCTACGGCTTCCTTAGTTCACATTGCTTTAATCGCTGCCACGTGATCAATGACGCTGCTTGAATTGCCCCCCGCCCCCCATTGTACTTAAGCGCTTTCTCAACTACTAGTAAAAATCACTTGCTACTACTATCGCTGCCAAAAAGCTCTTGCAACTACTGCTTTTACTAAAAACTGCTTCCTACTGCTCTACTACGACTGCTAGAGGGCGCTTGCCAGTACTGAAAGGTGTTCGTTACCACTACTGAAATACTGTGTTGTGTTTGTTTGCGACCATTTCAGGTCACATAAATATTCGAGTTTATTTGCTATTCTCAAGGATGTGCCTCAAAATCTCCTCTAATATGACAGATAGAACAAGACAGCACAACAGATTTTAATACACAAAGAAGGAAATACACTCAGGGGAAAGTAGGAATCGAACCCACGCCTCTTTCACTCCGCGCAGAGAGGCACCGGAAGCAGTCGCTTAGACCGAACAGCCACTGAGGCCTCTGTGTTGTGTTTTAGAAGAAAAAAACCAAATACCACAGTTACGGTTTTGTGTGAAGTGTCAGCGTTTAATTAAAATCAGTAGATCCAAAACTCTTATTTTGAGTCGAAGAAAACATTTAAATCGTCCTGATTAATAGCAGAAAATTACTTTGCAGATATTTGCCGTGTATAGTAGGTATATGGATGTAACTTTTTAAACCCTTAACGTAGCGGTTCTCAAAGTGTGTTCCGCGGAACCCTAGGTTTCCGCGGAACACACTTTGAGGCAAAGGAAAGAAGCAAAATAAGCAAAGGAAGCAAAATAAAAAGAAGACTGTTCAGAATGCTTTTCAAATTAGTTAATTAATGTAAAAATTGTAAAATAACTTTTTGCTCTGATTTAGAAGACTCTAAAGAATTTATAAGCGTTTTTCTCAGTAGTTTGAAATTATTTTTTTTCACGGTAATCAACCTTAATTTTATTTGACTCTGATGATGACCGTTTTATTTTATTTGTATTGTTGCATCGTTTCAACAATTGTTACAGATGACGTGTGAACAAACAAATCAATGCAGTTGTCATTGTACAATAAATCAAATATATGAATAATCAACGTTCCTAGCATGTTGATGAGGCATCGCTGTACAGTCAAACCCCGTTAACGCGAACTCCCTTAACGCGAAAGGAATGCCATTCTCCGTCAGATAATCTAAGAACTAGTGCTAAATTAATCGTTTAACACGAAATCGATTTGAACGAAATCCCGCTTAAGACGAAAAATAAATCTTTTCAGTTGAAAAAAAATTAAAAAACAGGTGAAAAACATCCTTTTAACATGAAATTTCCATCGAGCTTTGGAAGCTTGGACGTTTTGTTGCACTTCAATTTTATGAATTCTATGAAAATAGCGAAACAGTTGAAATGCCTGCAGTTCATTCATGCTAATCCTATTTCTGACAGACGCTGTACAAGCGTGTTGATGCGGATCAGTGACAGGAATGAATTGACAAGGGACACCTCCATTAATGGGCATAGATAAGCAATGGACACTTCCATTAGGGGGACAATGAGGTAGAATTTCAAAAGTGTGTGGGTCAGGAAGATTTCCTACCCAGCTGCTTTTAACCCACCTTTTCCGCGGTTCGGAAGAAGCAGTCGAAGAAGAGCAGGATGAAGAAACAACTTCTTCAGTTCTCGAAGAAGCTGCTAAAAGAGACATAGTTTCAGTAGCCTTGTTTGAAGAATATGGGCAAATAGATGACGAGGCCTTAACTTCAGACGTAGTGACAGATGAAGATATAATTAGAGGACCCCAAAAGGAAACTGTAAATGAAATTGAAACACACGAAGAAGATGCTGATCCAGAAGCCCAAAATCTAATCACTGTAAACGAAGCTACGGCAGCATTATAAACTGTGCAACGATTTTTAATGCAGCAAGAGAATGCTTCCCATGCGTTAAATAGTTTAGAAGGCATCGATTCTTTTGTAAAAGGATGTTAGTTCAAAAAATTGAAGCAAAAATCTATAACAGATTTTTTTTAAAGTAATCCTTGCACAGGTAAATAAAAATTACTCTCCAGTTCTGATAATTGTTTTTAATACTAATTTAGTAAATTTCATAAAAATTTCCTAATCGAAGTATATAAATTCGTATGTGTGTGTATGTGCATTTTCATATAAATATAGTTTCGGGTCCTGTATTTTCTGCATCATAAGAAACAAACATTTTTACTAAAGTCAAAATCCTGCAATTATCGGTTAACGCGAAATTCGGTTAACGCGAAAAGTTTTGGCGTTCCCCTCGACTTCGTGTTAACGAGGTTTGACTGTATTTGCAAAATATACTTTAAGATAGACCGTGCATTACCGGGCGTCGCAGCTAGTAATAAATAAAGAAATATTAGCAAAAAAAAAAAAAAAACAATATGTTACAGACTAATAGAATTATACAATCATCAGTTTTGTCAGTTAGGATAATTACTCACATATTGCAGTAATTAGCAAATATAATGAGTTTAAATTAGCGTTTGCGTATTCATTTATTTAAAAAAAAAATTAATACTAATTATTACTACGCAATATTTAAAAAAACTTTTTTTGTGCACGTAAAGAAGAATTGGGGAAAAAACGAAATGATATAATGAAGATTTTAATCCTCTTTTCTTCGTAAAGCAAACAAAATATGTTTGATAAAGAACTCATTTAAAAAACTGCAACAAAAGCCGACCTTAATAATAAAGCTTTCTGCTCTCAAACATATATAATCTTAAAATAGCATTTTAGTTTTATCTGCAAATAGAATATGCAAATAAGAAGATTAAATTCCTTCGCCCGTCGTTTTACCTAAATATAATGAGAGTTGAAGGACTTTAAAGGAATTATTCTAATTTTAGGAAGGAAAAAAAAAATCTCTGTAGTAAATATCTCATTAAAATGCTTTTTTCTTGCAAGAATGTCGTTAATCTGGTCAAAGCAACTTATGCAAAACTTGATTGCGTATTATTATCATTATTTTTGAATATTCGATTGTAACGAACGACAGCATTTCAAAACTTTTAAAATTGAATGCAAAATTGTATGCGCTTATGTAGCTTTTAAAACAAAGGTTCAGCATTAGTTCCATTAAAAATACGTTAAAAAATAAATTTCAAAGTTTGGAACGTATGTTATCAGTTTGACTCTTTTTTAAAGGGATGTGCTAAGATAGAGCTCAACCACAAAATCGGATCTTTCTGCGCATGCGCATGGCAGAAAGGGACGAATCCATTGGATTTTTAGGGAAGTTCGTTTTGTATACGAGTCAATGTTTGCTTCTCTGTTTGTTGAAAGCAAACAAATTTTTAAACCGGCTGATAGCATCAGTTTGGAAGAACTGATGTATGCTAAACGAACTGGAACGAGAAAATACGGCACATTCCTTATTACACCAGATTCTCTCTTGAATGTGAGAGGATCCTTCTTGGCGCCCTGCCAGTCAAAGGTTTTTTTTTTTTTTTGGAGGTAGAAAGGAATCTATTCACCGCTAGAGGGACTCATGAACGATCCCCGTTGTCACGTGATATCCGCTCTTTGTTTACTAAGATTTTCAACTGAGTTCTACGTGGAGTTCACTCGGCAAAATTAGTTATCTTAAAACTAATTAGACTATTTTCACATCTTTTTCTGATTATAACCCAGTATTTACATTTAATGTAAACATTATTCAAGATTTTAAAAAATTATTACAATAGTTAGTGTTTTATTTAGTGTTAATTTTATGTAATGTAGAAGAACTTTATTTAGGCCTAGTTTTTATTAGATTTGTCGAACTCAAAGTAAAGCGATGCTACGGCTTCCTTAGTTCACATTGCTTTAATCGCTGCCACGTGATCAATGACGCTGCTTGAATTGCCCCCCGCCCCCCATTGTACTTAAGCGCTTTCTCAACTACTAGTAAAAATCACTTGCTACTACTATCGCTGCCAAAAAGCTCTTGCAACTACTGCTTTTACTAAAAACTGCTTCCTACTGCTCTACTACGACTGCTAGAGGGCGCTTGCCAGTACTGAAAGGTGTTCGTTACCACTACTGAAATACTGTGTTGTGTTTGTTTGCGACCATTTCAGGTCACATAAATATTCGAGTTTATTTGCTATTCTCAAGGATGTGCCTCAAAATCTCCTCTAATATGACAGATAGAACAAGACAGCACAACAGATTTTAATACACAAAGAAGGAAATACACTCAGGGGAAAGTAGGAATCGAACCCACGCCTCTTTCACTCCGCGCAGAGAGGCACCGGAAGCAGTCGCTTAGACCGAACAGCCACTGAGGCCTCTGTGTTGTGTTTTAGAAGAAAAAAACCAAATACCACAGTTACGGTTTTGTGTGAAGTGTCAGCGTTTAATTAAAATCAGTAGATCCAAAACTCTTATTTTGAGTCGAAGAAAACATTTAAATCGTCCTGATTAATAGCAGAAAATTACTTTACAGATATTTGCCGTGTATAGTAGGTATATGGATGTAACTTTTTAAACCCTTAACGTAGCGGTTCTCAAAGTGTGTTCCGCGGAACCCTAGGTTTCCGCGGAACACACTTTGAGGCAAAGGAAAGAAGCAAAATAAGCAAAGGAAGCAAAATAAAAAGAAGACTGTTCAGAATGCTTTTCAAATTAGTTAATTAATGTAAAAATTGTAAAATAACTTTTTGCTCTGATTTAGAAGACTCTAAAGAATTTATAAGCGTTTTTCTCAGTAGTTTGAAATTATTTTTTTTCACGGTAATCAACCTTAATTTTATTTGACTCTGATGATGACCGTTTTATTTTATTTGTATTGTTGCATCGTTTCAACAATTGTTACAGATGACGTGTGAACAAACAAATCAATGCAGTTGTCATTGTACAATAAATCAAATATATGAATAATCAACGTTCCTAGCATGTTGATGAGGCATCGCTGTACAGTCAAACCCCGTTAACGCGAACTCCCTTAACGCGAAAGGAATGCCATTCTCCGTCAGATAATCTAAGAACTAGTGCTAAATTAATCGTTTAACACGAAATCGATTTGAACGAAATCCCGCTTAAGACGAAAAATAAATCTTTTCAGTTGAAAAAAAATTAAAAAACAGGTGAAAAACATCCTTTTAACATGAAATTTCCATCGAGCTTTGGAAGCTTGGACGTTTTGTTGCACTTCAATTTTATGAATTCTATGAAAATAGCGAAACAGTTGAAATGCCTGCAGTTCATTCATGCTAATCCTATTTCTGACAGACGCTGTACAAGCGTGTTGATGCGGATCAGTGACAGGAATGAATTGACAAGGGACACCTCCATTAATGGGCATAGATAAGCAATGGACACTTCCATTAGGGGGACAATGAGGTAGAATTTCAAAAGTGTGTGGGTCAGGAAGATTTCCTACCCAGCTGCTTTTAACCCACCTTTTCCGCTGCTCGGAAGAAGCAGTCGAAGAAGAGCAGGATGAAGAAACAACTTCTTCAGTTCTCGAAGAAGCTGCTAAAAGAGACATAGTTTCAGTAGCCTTGTTTGAAGAATATGGGCAAATAGATGACGAGGCCTTAACTTCAGACGTAGTGACAGATGAAGATATAATTAGAGGACCCCAAAAGGAAACTGTAAATGAAATTGAAACACACGAAGAAGATGCTGATCCAGAAGCCCAAAATCTAATCACTGTAAACGAAGCTACGGCAGCATTATAAACTGTGCAACGATTTTTAATGCAGCAAGACAATGCTTCCCATGCGTTAAATAGTTTAGAAGGCATCGATTCTTTTGTAAAAGGATGTTAGTTCAAAAAATTGAAGCAAAAATCTATAACAGATTTTTTTTAAAGTAATCCTTGCACAGGTAAATAAAAATTACTCTCCAGTTCTGATAATTGTTTTTAATACTAATTTAGTAAATTTCATAAAAATTTCCTAATCGAAGTATATAAATTCGTATGTGTGTGTATGTGCATTTTCATATAAATATAGTTTCGGGTCCTGTATTTTCTGCATCATAAGAAACAAACATTTTTACTAAAGTCAAAATCCTGCAATTATCGGTTAACGCGAAATTCGGTTAACGCGAAAAGTTTTGGCGTTCCCCTCGACTTCGTGTTAACGAGGTTTGACTGTATTTGCAAAATATACTTTAAGATAGACCGTGCATTACCGGGCGTCGCAGCTAGTAATAAATAAAGAAATATTAGCAAAAAAAAAAAAAAACAATATGTTACAGACTAATAGAATTATACAATCATCAGTTTTGTCAGTTAGGATAATTACTCACATATTGCAGTAATTAGCAAATATAATGAGTTTAAATTAGCGTTTGCGTATTCATTTATTTAAAAAAAAAAATAATACTAATTATTACTACGCAATATTTAAAAAAACTTTTTTTGTGCACGTAAAGAAGAATTGGGGAAAAAACGAAATGATATAATGAAGATTTTAATCCTCTTTTCTTCGTAAAGCAAACAAAATATGTTTGATAAAGAACTCATTTAAAAAACTGCAACAAAAGCCGACCTTAATAATAAAGCTTTCTGCTCTCAAACATATATAATCTTAAAATAGCATTTTAGTTTTATCTGCAAATAGAATATGCAAATAAGAAGATTAAATTCCTTCGCCCGTCGTTTTACCTAAATATAATGAGAGTTGAAGGACTTTAAAGGAATTATTCTAATTTTAGGAAGGAAAAAAAAAATCTCTGTAGTAAATATCTCATTAAAATGCTTTTTTCTTGCAAGAATGTCGTTAATCTGGTCAAAGCAACTTATGCAAAACTTGATTGCGTATTATTATCATTATTTTTGAATATTCGATTGTAACGAACGACAGCATTTCAAAACTTTTAAAATTGAATGCAAAATTGTATGCGCTTATGTAGCTTTTAAAACAAAGGTTCAGCATTAGTTCCATTAAAAATACGTTAAAAAATAAATTTCAAAGTTTGGAACGTATGTTATCAGTTTGACTCTTTTTTAAAGGGATGTGCTAAGATAGAGCTCAACCACAAAATCGGATCTTTCTGCGCATGCGCATGGCAGAAAGGGACGAATCCATTGGATTTTTAGGGAAGTTCGTTTTGTATACGAGTCAATGTTTGCTTCTCTGTTTGTTGAAAGCAAACAAATTTTTAAACCGGCTGATAGCATCAGTTTGGAAGAACTGATGTATGCTAAACGAACTGGAACGAGAAAATACGGCACATTCCTTATTACACCAGATTCTCTCTTGAATGTGAGAGGATCCTTCTTGGCGCCCTGCCAGTCAAAGGTTTTTTTTTTTTTGGAGGTAGAAAGGAATCTATTCACCGCTAGAGGGACTCATGAACGATCCCCGTTGTCACGTGATATCCGCTCTTTGTTTACTAAGATTTTCAACTGAGTTCTACGTGGAGTTCACTCGGCAAAATTAGTTATCTTAAAACTAATTAGACTCTTTTCACATCTTTTTCTGATTATAACCCAGTATTTACATTTAATGTAAACATTATTCAAGATTTTAAAAAATTATTACAATAGTTAGTGTTTTATTTAGTGTTAATTTTATGTAATGTAGAAGAACTTTATTTAGGCCTAGTTTTTATTAGATTTGTCGAACTCAAAGTAAAGCGATGCTACGGCTTCCTTAGTTCACATTGCTTTAATCGCTGCCACGTGATCAATGACGCTGCTTGAATTGCCCCCCGCCCCCCATTGTACTTAAGCGCTTTCTCAACTACTAGTAAAAATCACTTGCTACTACTATCGCTGCCAAAAAGCTCTTGCAACTACTGCTTTTACTAAAAACTGCTTCCTACTGCTCTACTACGACTGCTAGAGGGCGCTTGCCAGTACTGAAAGGTGTTCGTTACCACTACTGAAATACTGTGTTGTGTTTGTTTGCGACCATTTCAGGTCACATAAATATTCGAGTTTATTTGCTATTCTCAAGGATGTGCCTCAAAATCTCCTCTAATATGACAGATAGAACAAGACAGCACAACAGATTTTAATACACAAAGAAGGAAATACACTCAGGGGAAAGTAGGAATCGAACCCACGCCTCTTTCACTCCGCGCAGAGAGGCACCGGAAGCAGTCGCTTAGACCGAACAGCCACTGAGGCCTCTGTGTTGTGTTTTAGAAGAAAAAAACCAAATACCACAGTTACGGTTTTGTGTGAAGTGTCAGCGTTTAATTAAAATCAGTAGATCCAAAACTCTTATTTTGAGTCGAAGAAAACATTTAAATCGTCCTGATTAATAGCAGAAAATTACTTTACAGATATTTGCCGTGTATAGTAGGTATATGGATGTAACTTTTTAAACCCTTAACGTAGCGGTTCTCAAAGTGTGTTCCGCGGAACCCTAGGTTTCCGCGGAACACACTTTGAGGCAAAGGAAAGAAGCAAAATAAGCAAAGGAAGCAAAATAAAAAGAAGACTGTTCAGAATGCTTTTCAAATTAGTTAATTAATGTAAAAATTGTAAAATAACTTTTTGCTCTGATTTAGAAGACTCTGAAACAATATTAGGGTAGTTCAAAGAGACTACAACATCGTTTTATGATGAAAGGTTGACAATTATATGATAATGACCAATGAGCAAAGAAGGGAATTTAGTTGGTTTCGTTGCACTTTTGACATTATCCCCAAAATTAGTCGAATAATACGGTTTAGCACACTTTTTTTTTCTTTCTACATGGGCTACGTCATTAACTTTTGCAGACCTAAGTGCATTTACCGGAAACTGGCATCTGTTCTTTCAAGTTGCTCCATAATCGGTGGATGCTATTGCTACATGAGAATTTCGACGTCTAGTTTCTTCACTAGAAGGTGAAGTCCTTACGATGCAAAACTGCACTAGGACTCTGACTCTAATGATGCAAAACTGCACAAGGAATTTAATTTAGCCAAGAGACCCAAACAAAATAGATACTCAGTGGTTCTTTATGTGTAGGCACTATTCTGAATCTTGAGAATCCCCCAACATGATCGGGATTGAAACCACGATCTGGGGCGTACGAGGGTCGCGCCTTACACGTCGCTACCATGCCGGCTACGTTTAGCAAACAACAAACTAGTGTTTTGAAGATGGCATTGGAAAAAATTTGTTTTTATAGCCAAATGCCTCTTGTAATTAATGGTTCACAAAAGTTTGAAGTTTGTGTGCACAATCATGTCTCATCTGTTTCCTGTTTATGATTGTTACAGTAACAATTAAATTTTTCTGATGGACAATGCTTATCAACTTAACACAACTTTCACATGAACGCTTCAATGACATTACTCGAACAGTGCATTAGTTTCGAATTTTTCCGTTTTCAATCCGATATAAACAATATAAAGAACAATATTCTTAAACAGAAATTTTATCAAAATGGTAAAAAGTCAATTGGGGAAATAAAACTGGCCATGCGGAAAGCTCTATTTGGACTAGAAATGGTATAAAATATATGATTTTATCGGTGGAACACAGTATTTCATTTTACTAAGTTTAATTTATTAATTAGAAAATTCAATGATTGCTATTTAGTGCAATGGAAACATTAATTCTAAATATTTAATTGTTAGTATAGATAAAACATGACTCATGTATTTTTCACTCTATTTAAAAAAACTATTAATTTCAAATAAAGATTTCAACGTTTTTTTGTTAAAACTGCAGTTTTTAATGGGTGTGAAAATTATTAAAATAATAGTCACCAGGATAACTTTCATTTCATAGTTTACTTTTGACATTCAGTGTAATAACTTGAAGTGGTTGCAAGCATAAATACAAACAAGCGTACCATGCTGAATAGTATGAATCACTAATAAGATTTTAGGGAGACTTACAGAATGTTCGAGTTCATCTTATTTGAAACAATCTTTTCATTATATTTCAATATTTCATGCAATGAATTTTTGTTTAAAATCAAGAAAAATAAATTGAAAACTCGTATTTAAGTAAGCAAGCTATATTAATCCAGCTCCCCTTTGCAGTAACATATCGATGCAAAAAACCAAGATGTTTTGGCCTGTGCATATTTAAACACTAATTGAGAGCTAGATTTGACGCTACTCCAGGTCTATGTATTCAACTATCTGAGATAAAATATCCTACCTTTACAGTTATAACTATCAATAGTGACAGGTGTAATAATTTACAAAACTTTGCAATTAATTTTTATTTACAAAAGTGTATTTCATTAACAGCCTCAAAATTAAAAACAGGTTACAAAGGTAATTCAGAAAGATAACAAATGGTTACCCTTTTTCAACTTTTTAGTTGATTTTGAAATCCAGGGGCTTTAATTGGGGTTTTTTTCGGGGGGGGGGGTGGAGGGTGGCAAGGAAGAGCAAGATAAACATGAATTCCAAATGAGAATTTTACAATTCTGAAAACCTTCAATTCAAATCAAGTAGTTTTAAATTTTTTCCGGTATGTAAAGGGGGGGGGGGGGGCTTTAAATAAGCTTTGCTCAGATTGTTAAATTTGATTTTCAATATGAACACTTATCTCATATGGGGGTTCCTCAAAGTAAAAGGAAACCGTTAAGGGCTCCGTGGTCAAAAAAGTTTGGGAACTGCTGCCTTAACTCACTTGCCCGTTTCTGAATGAAGTAAGGGAAACGTTCCGTACAATACTCGTTACCATAAAACGGTTATCATGGTGAGAATCAGGGAGTGGAGGAGGAGGATGGATGACAAAAAAAGCGTACACACAGACACACATTCAGACAGGTTGTGACAGGACTAACCCACCGAAAAATAAATATCTATACCAAAGCTAACATTTACCTACTTTTTTGTTTGTCCGAAATGGTAGTTTAGTACTCTCAACTATAAATTAACTGCTTACTATTGCAACCTCTATTTTGCTAGTTGTTTTTGGTCAATTCCTTCTGGAATTGAACAAAACATCAATTCCAGTAAGTCAACCAAAGACAAGAAATAGGGAGAGTGTGACCTGTTCACACTCTCCCTATATCTTGTGCAAATTTTCAATCGCTAATAAAAGACTTTTCATTCATCCACTCAAGTTTAAATACATTTTTTAAAATTTGTAACACTTGATGTTAATACAGTTTTTTCAAATATTAATTCATTAATTCAATTTATTCAATTCCCACTATAAGTTCACACTCTCCCTATATCTTGTTCAAATTTTCAATCGTTAATAAAAGATTTTTCATTCATCCACTTAAGTTCAAGTACATTTTTAAAAACTTTTAGTGGATAACACTTGATGTTAATGCAGTATTTTCAAATATTAATTCATTTATTAAATTTAACATTTATGCATTTTATTTTTAAATGGATTCCATTACAAATATTGAAGCCATAGGTCCCTATTTTTAAAGCATTTAGCGCACGAAATTTGATTCCTTAGAAGAACTCGTTGATTCCCGCTCTGCTAATGCTAACACGGAAAGCCGATTCTTTGGCAATAATGTAGAAATGTTGCGTACACATACATTAACTAGCTGAAAGTAAGTTAAGAGCGACTTTTGTAATCATTTCATTAAACTGACACGTTTTTGACCTAAGTAGGAATTGACTTAAAAAAAAAAAAAAAAAAAAAACATCATGGGCTGCAATAGCGGCACAACTCAAAAAATGATGTTTTGAGATAAGTGGATTTAAAGTTTTCATTGCTAAGGAAAGTGCACAATAAATGCTTTAGTTTGCTGCCATCTTACGGCCTAATGTTTAATTATGAGTTGTGCTAGTATTGCTGCTGAAAAGAAGCTGTGTATTTTCATATTTACATCTGTTCATAGTCCAAAACGCGTGTTTTTTTAGTTGTGCCGCTGTTGCAGCTTATGAGCGATGTATTATTTGTTCTTTAGATTACTTAACTCTTTAGCGCATTTGCCCGTGTCAGAATAACTTACACTATACTAGTTTTTCAGGAAAAAAACTCGTGCTTCAAGGGGTTAAGTTTATATTATTATAAAACTTAATTGGTCTTATAACTTATCGGTCGTATTAACCCCTTAACGTATTTACCCGTGTCTGACACGGGCGAAAGTTACTGGAAAGTTTGACCATGCCCGAGCGTTTTTTTAATTCCTAATGGCCGTCTGAAATCAGTTTACACTTTGTTTGTAAAATATTATTTTCTCTGCGAAACTTTTACCCCCCCCCCCAGTCACCCCCCCCCCCCCAACCTGAAATTGCAAAGAATAAATTTCACTATACTAGTTTTTCATAAAAAACTCGTGCTTTAAGGGGCTAATAAAACTTGGACAGCACGGAAAATAACAGTGCTCTTAGTACTTTTTCTGGTTATCTTTTGTTCTTTAGTCTACTTTGGTACAAATTTCGTAGTAAGTAAACTGAATCGCAAAACTCTCATATATGTATTAACTGTTTACGACGTGAGGTTTATTTTGCTATTTATTTTTGACTTTTAGTTTACTTTGACAAAAACTTATCAGCAAGAAAAATGAATTTAAACTCATTCTTCAAAATCGATACATTGGCTAACCAAAAACTAACTAAGCACAAAACTCCAAACGATATTTAAAACTAAAATACTTTTAGAATAATAACAATGTAAGAGAATGAATTTTAAGCAAACAATAATTACAACAGGAACCAATAAATACATTCCCGAAACAAAAAACAACACCTGTTTTAACTGAACTGTTCTGGAGAAAGTTCTTCATCGGGTTATTTAAAGAGATGCACGATGCCTACTCTAGTCAAAAGTTATTTATACGCATCGAAACAAGAGAAACACAATAAAAAAAATTGCTGAAATATTTCAGTATGTGGGTTAACGAGCAAAAATATTGATTGGAGGAATAGCCTCCTTTGAAGTTTTAGTAATGGAAACGTAAAAGCCTCGAAGTAAAATAACAGCAATAAACTTTCTTTTGTTTAATGGACAGGCATTATCTTGCTTTAAACAAACTAGCTCAATTTCCAAAGCTTCCTTTTTTCCTGCAGTAAAATGAAAAATTAGCTCGTTTTATGATTTACGTTAAGTGAACCTCCGCAAAATAATAAATGTTCGAGGGCAAAAATTGTTTTTCTTTATTGCGAGTAATTTACTTCGCGAGATAGTTTCAAAACAGAAAACAAAAACCTTTTAGATCTTAAACATCATGAGATGCAATATTTTAAAAATTCAATTTCATTATAGTTGCTGATACCGACATTTATTCGTTGGAATTTATAAATGCGGTTTTCAGTAGAGTATTAGGCTCCCACATCACATGCCCAAGTTTGAATCTCGACCAGGCTGTATGTTACGGATCGGCAGAGTGGTTTATATCCAAGTGCAGTGTGTGGGGGGGGGGGGCAACCTTTGACGCGCCCAGGGCCCGACGCTACCTAATTGGGGCCTGGGGCAAAAACTTATTTGGGGGAATCCTCTGCTTTTCCCGAAAGGAAGTTTCCTGATTTTTAACTTTGTCATCTAACTGCAAAAAACGTTACCCTTGCTGACATCGGGGCGGAATTTAGCTACATTTTCGTGATTACGATGGCTCAATTAAGCCAATCAGAAGTCTATTTTTGTAACATATCGCATTTTGAGATATGCAAAAATGCAGGCTTTTGATTGGCCAAATTTGTCCATCGTGACTGCGAAAATTTATTTGAATTCCGCCCTAGAACGCCATGGATTTACGAAATATAGAATTTTTGTGTTCATACTACAGATTAATGAAGAAGCTAACAAAACTGACGGATTTTACACTGTAGTGATATTTTGTTTCAGAAAAGTTCAATTAAGAAGGAAACGCAATGTAAACTTTCTATTCCATTTGGGGCATCCTCAGATGTGGGGGGCCGAGGCAGCTGCCCCGTATTCCCCTGCCTTAATCAAGCCCTGGTCAAGCCGCAAAGCTATTTTAAATAACTGAGCAACTCACAACCCCATACGTATCATACACACACTTTCACACAAGTATTTTGACAACAACGATTCCTCAGGTTCCAAGCTGCTTCTGAATCCAACCTCACTGTAGATGTGCCTCTTTTATAATGTCCAAGGACTATAAAATAAACAAATGTTCCGTTGGTTGGACTCAAAGCTAGTATTTTTACTTTGACACTTTTCTATGCCCACTCTAACTGATAACTATGGGACTTGGAACTCAATTTGCTCACACATGGACCTTATAGGAAGTAATGATGACTTAATTGAACGTTTCTCTGGCAAGACATTACATTTTCAAATATATGTTCTTTTGTCAATAATGAGAGAAACACCGCTTTTATTTGAATATTTCTGTAAATTATTTATAATTTTTTACTCAAATGTTGTACATCATTTGAACATTTTTTTTGTACCTTTTCTGAATGTTCCTCTATATAATTTCAATATGTTTTATATATTTTTTGCTTTAAATATTTTTGATGGATTTGTTCTGATCGGCTATGACGAAAATGCTCACGTCACTAGATAATTTCTTTGTGATTTATGCCCTTAAGTTTAGCGCAAAATAACTCTAAAAAATATTTTGTGTAAGATAAACATTGTGTGTGTAGGTAGTAAAGTTTGCTTATTTAAAATTAGACTTCACTTTGTAAGCACCTCAGCAACCCTTACCAAGAAACAACGCCAATCGGGTAATTATAGAAATCAGAAAAATCACGTTCATCAGCGGGTCCCCAGTTTGACACCTCATAAATTATATGCCTTCGATTGCCCGTTCTTAAGATGCTTATTTTCAAGCTTGAGCAAAAATGCAGTTGGGAAAAAATGGTGAGAAGTGACGTTCATACTCAACTTAAAATTGGTGGCAAATAACTTTTAAGACTCAACTTCAAATTAGTAGGAAGGTACGCTCAGACTCAACTTCAGATTAGTAGGAAGGTACGCTCAGACTCAACTTCAGATTAGTAGGACGGTACGTTCAGACTCAACTTCAGATTAGCAGGACGGTACGTTCAGACTCAACTTCAGATTAATAGGAATGCACGTTTAGACTCAACTTCAGATTAATAGGAATGCACGTTTAACTCAACTTCAGATTAGTAGGAAGGTACGTTCAGACTGAACTTCAGATTAGGAAGAAGGTACGTTCAGACTGAACTTCAGATTGGTGGGAGGGGACGTTCATACTGAACTTCAAATTGGTGAGAGGGGACATTCAGATTCAACTTTAAAACCTCACTTAAAATACTCTCCTTGACAAGACGATACACGTCCTTGCTGACTTGAATATTGCAAAGAGATATTATCTCCTTTGACAAACATATATTTTATAAACATATGAGATTTTTCAAACCTATCTATTGGCTTTCTTTCCAGAAAATATTCTATTATTCTTTCCTATATTTTCAAAAACTTCAAGCGTTTTTTTATCTAAAGCGACCCAGATTTAGATTAAAAAATGTAAATTTGCATTGGGCCTGGACACCTCTACAATACAGTTTAAATATTCCCTTACCCAAATATAAATCACTCTTTCTAAACTACTTTCAAAATATCTGCTTTAATTTCAGATTTTTAAAGAAATTTCTGCACCTAAATTCCTCGATGTATTTTAAATAACTTTAATATCTAAAGATTAGAACTTTTTTACCTATGGACATTTTAAAAGATTTTCCATTGAGGATTGATGAATATTTCATGGTTATTGAGCGTGAAGCTTAAGATTATTCCCATTCATTTCATCTTTTTCGTTATTGATTTCCGGAAATCTCAAAGAATATTTTATTGTTTAAATTAGAAAATCACTTGATTAATGTATTGGGTTGATGCATAAGCTCCCGCGTTTTTTTAATAGGTTTCTTTTTTACATAAAATAACAGCAATTTAATCAACAATGTACTCTCCGTTGTAGTTCACGACTTCCTCCCAACGTTCAAAGAGATTTTCGATGCCTTTTCGGTAGAAATCACTGGGAAGCGTCTCGAAAAAATCGTCCAACCAAGCCCGTAATTCGACGTCGTTATTGAACGAAACGCTGCATAAAGCATTTGAAAGTGGCTATAGCACCATCTCCATACATGGCACAAATCTCTCTAGCAGCTTCTGTGGTTTTGGCACCTCGATTAAACGCAAAAAGAAGGTGGTTGCGGAAACACTCGTTTTTGTCGACTTGACACTTCATTTAAACGTCGTTTAATTAATTCGTCGTCGTTCATTTAAACGTCGTAATTCGACGTCGTTATTGAACGAAACGCTGCGTAAAGCATTTGAAAGCGGCTATAGCACCATCTCCATCCATGGCACAAATCTCTCTAGCAGCTTCTGTGGTTTTGGCACCTCGATTAAACGCAAAAAGAAGGTGGTGGCGGAAACACTCGTTTTTGTCGACTTGACACTTCATTTAAACGTCGTTTAATTAATTCGTCGTCGTTCATTTAAACGTCGTAATTCGACGTCGTTATTGAACGAAACGCTGCGTAAAGCATTTGAAAGCGGCTATAGCACCATCTCCATACATGTCATAAATCTCTCTAGCAGCTTCTGTGGTTTTGGCACCTAGATTAAACGCAAAAAGAAGGTGGTGGCGGAAACACTCGTTTTTGTCGATTTGACACTCCATTTAAACGCTCTAAAAAGTACCAAAAGTTAAAGCCAGCAATAAAGTGAAATACACTATTTTATAGAGCAAAAAATTCTCTTTCGAATAACACATAAGATTATACCAAAACATTTCATTTTCAACGCAATTTTATTTAATTCAAAAAAACTCGGGAACTTATGCATCAACCAAATAAATAAATTTTGTCGAAAAACAATCAAATTTATTATTCATGTAATTATTTATGCAAAAATATTACTTGTTTTTATTATTATAATAATATGTATATATATACATTGTTTTACACATTTTATTATTTACAATATGGCTGATAGAAGATACAGACTGAGGCCTATCTGACGACGGTGGGAATAAATGCTGGTTTTAGAGGTGCATTTCAAAAACATAAGATAATTTCTTAACATACTGGTTTTCCAGGATTTATTCCACTGAGCTCAGGAACAAGATACAATAACTCGGGAGAAACACAGAAAAATAAATTCTTAATGAAAAATTTAGATTACATGCGATACATTTACAACAACGGCAACAGCGATGGGAAACTTGGGTTCTATATCATTTATTAACCACTCCTTCAAATTGACTGATTGGCATTTTTACTTTGAGCCATTAAAAGCGAATTTTACCCAGATAACCGTGATTCTCCTTCAGTCGAGTGCACCATTATTTCACATCTTTTTATTTTTATTTTTGACGAATGTTTGCTTGTAAGAGACGGGTCATAAATAACTTTAATTTTTATGAAGCGTATACTTCTTTTTTATGAAGCGTATAGATTGAATTCTCTTTTAAATATTAAACTAAAATATCTAATGATTAAAAATTACTTCATTCCCCCCCCCCCCTTATGAATTCAAAAAATAAAATAATTATATCTTTCGTTTTGAACCTTTTTTTTTATTAACTGAATGATGCTTAATTCTGGCATTAAAAAATAGATTTTTGAGTGTACAGGGCCTACGCACACTCCTGCGTACATGCGCACTTTTGGATACGTTTGTACACACTTGTACATGCGTACATATAAAAGTAAGATGGTATGACTGATAATAACAGCAGTTTTAAAAGACGCAATGTCTGCGAGCGATGTACAAAAATCCTTTTAAATGTAAGGAACAGTTTCCAAATTAAAAAAATATATATATATTTTCAAAAATTATCAATTTGCCTTTAGGCAAAATAAAACAAATTAAAAAACGAAAAATTGGTGTTAAAAGGATAATTAATACGGAATCACAAGCTTATCAACACAGCGGAGAGAACCCCAGCGTCCTCTGCTTTTGTCTAATTTATCACCATTTAAACAGTGCCCGGTCGACCTTTTATCTCTTCTAGGCAATATAAGTCTAAAATAATCAAAATTTCGATTAAAATATATAGTCTGCTTAAGAAAAAAAAAAGAGAGTAAAAAGCTATAATGAATTAAGTTATGATATGGAATTGTTATAGTTACAATTACTGCAATATGAAATACAATTTTTTCTACTTTTCAATATCTTACAAAATTTTCCCTAAGGTTTACTAATGCAATTTGACAACTTTTGAATAATATATCTAGAGATCAATACTCATAGCGGTTCCAAAATCATTTTAATATGTTTTACGATAAATTTCATAGTTACAGCGCTTTTAGTAAAATGAAATTCACAGATTCTATTTAAGTGTTATAGATTTTATTGAAGTAGTTTAACAGTTTGATTTGCTTTTAAATGCTTCGTGCATTACTATCACAAATGATAGTAATACAAGCAGCTTACTGCTATCACTTGATAACTTCAACAATATTAGCAAGTAAAAGACATAATTCTATAAATGAGTTTAAATTATTTTAACTACACGATTTAATGTAAATGTTTGGGTACTCAGTTTTTGGGGGTTTTACATATTTCTTCATAAAATAAAAATACTGGATTGAGTTTATGTCTTTAAATATTAAAGTTTATGCGGTTTCTTTATTATTATAAATCGATCCTTGCTTTCAAAATGCTGCTGTTTTAGTGTTTATATATATATGCGCTATTTACGCTTTTATTGTCACTAATGATACCAACGCATGTTCTCAATTACACGTCTTTATCTCAATTACACAAGACATTTATATCTTAGTATGCTGCCTATATGAATACCTTAAGATAAATTACCTTGCAGAATTAACCATATCAGGAGAGGATTTCCACCAATGAAAAACAATTATTTGTATTAAATAGCTTTTCTATAGAATGCTCATTTTTCTTCATGGCAGCTTAAGACACTGAAAAGTGTGCAAGTAATTCTACGATTTGCTCTGTCGACAGTAATAGATGGGTAGCAACAGGGAAATTATTTGCGTTTTAAGGAAGAAAGCCACGTTTTTTTCCTTACAGTTGTTTTCCAAAATAAATGTTGCATATTAATGCCTATAAACTATCTTTAATCAGTTATCTAACCCTAGAACATATTAAACGTCAAACAATTTTTTTTAAATATATTTTTGTTCTAGAATTAAGATTCCCCACCATATTGTGGTTTATTGTTAGATCAACTTAATATATATTTATATATATATTTACATTTATATATAAGATCTACCAGAAAGTTCTGTCCGTTTTTGGAATCAAAGAAAATACACATTTTTCTTACTGCAAATAACTTGATCTAATAATATAATTGTCATTATTATCAATGACTTCTTGACAGCGTGAGGGCAATTTTTGAAAAATATTTTACTTTTGATTCGAAAAATTCAACCAGTGATTGTTTGATATCTTCTTCATTTTTGAATTTTTTGCTAGCCAAAAATTTTGTAAAGACAAAAACAAGTGGTAGTCGGAGGGTGCTATGTCTGGGGAATATGGTGAATGCGATAGAATTTCCCAGCCTTATTCTGCAATTTTTTGACAAGTCCCCTAAGAAGCATGTGACCTGGCATTATCATGATGCAGTATGATGTCCTTCCTATTGAACATTCCAGCTCATGTAATCAACTTTATTACAGCCAAATTGCTAGTCAGTATGTATACATTAACCGATAAAGATATAGAACCGAACATGCTAGAACATGAAACATGAAACGTGTCAAATTTGTTGCAATAGAAACAGACATAACTTTCCGGTAGACCTAAGATAATAATATAAGTGTGTGTGTTGATCTGTAAGTAAATATTAGGTAAACACAATCTGCAAAAAGGCGCCCAAGGCAGCCCGTTCAAAGAGTTGTATGATAATTGAATACATAAGAAACTTAAATATAAACTAGTTGGTATGTGAAATTTAACAATACTTTTAAAAATGACAATTAAATTTAACGACAAATAACAAATGAAAAATTAATAATTTCGAACGGCAAATTAACAAATGAAAAAAGCCTCCTTTTCATCAGTGGGATGAAGCAGGAAGTGTATACACCTAAAATATTGGCATTGCAGGTTTGTGAGAAATTCCAGCATAGCATGTAAAACATTTTTACTCAAGAACCAGAAACCCAAAAGATATAGCGTAGGTGGGGCAAAGGTCCTCATATTTTAGGTTTTTGCTAATTATGGCAACCATCGTGCACTTAGTTTCAAAGTAACATGCCCATTTAGACTGACTATTCTCTAATTACTCTCTACCCCAGTATTCTAAAAATATTCCAAAGTTTTTTGTAGCAATTAAAAAAATGTATTTGCGGGCGTTTGCCCCATTTGATGGTAAACATCCGCACCGCGGACTTTTCCCCATTTTGGATGTTTAAATAAAAAATATAAATTTATATATGAACAAATTATTATAAACAGTTAAGAAAAAGGTTAACATGATTTCGGAGTTATTACGAGTACAAGGATTTATTAATTAAGCTTTCTTTCTCTTCATACAGTCCTTCCAATTTCTTTTTATTGGCGTTGAAGTGAAAAATAATGATTGCTTTCCGCGACCTATTTTCCTGGAACGTTCCTAAACAGAGATAAACAACAAATTACATAATTTATTTCATACACATAAAATGGGACAAAATTCCGCATGCGGACTTTTGCCCCATTTAGTGTTCGGATCTTTGCCCCATTTTATCAAAACAAGAAAATGATGAATGTAAACAAACGATCCCAAAAACCAAGTCAAAGCAACAGGTTATTTCTGACTATTTGAACACCCCTTTTCATACAAGTATATCAAAACTACAATTCAATATAGTAATTAATAATAAATTAATAAAATTGTATAAGAAATAGATTAAAACAAGTAAAATAGACATACCTAATTTTTTGTCAACACTAGTAACAACCCCGGCGTAATTTCTCGGTAAATAAGCGTCCATAGAGAGAATCAGTGTTGCCATTCTCCACTAGAAATACATTTTCCCTCCGTTTGTTTAAACACTGAGGACATTTACCCCATGCGTATTTTGCCCCCACGTACCCCAATTTTTTAAGATATAAAACAGTTAAAGAAAGTATAACTCCACCGAATGAGAAGTGCGAAATTTTAAAGCAAATAAAAAAATAATATAAATACTTCAAATTTGCGCATCAACCTCAGAAACGAAAAAGATAACAGAAAAATCGAATTAACAGCAGAACAGACGTGCTATACCTGCAAAGCAATACTGGTTAAACATAACTTTAAAAAATTACTAACGACTCCACAAGGTAGAAAGAATTTCTCATCTAACAACAGCAAGCGAAAGAAATGTGCCATATGAAGTAGCTAAATCAGTCCGTGTCCAAAATCCAAATTGTTTCGTTTTCCACTCATCCTCAAGAAACTTTTATCTGTCATTTGTTAATTTGCTGTTCGAATTTATTAATTTTTCATTATGCTATTTGCCGTTTCGAATTCGTTAAATTTAATTGTCATTTAAAAAAAACTTCTTAAATTTTACATACTCACTAGTTTAAACTTTAATTTTCTTCTTATTCAATTTATATATGTTACGGCGAATGCCCGAAGTTGGAGAATGTCGACATCCACTGGGATTGTCGACATCTTCCAATTTGGAAAATTCACCGAACATATATATATATATATATATATAGTTATAATGAGGAGTTATAAAAAAATGCATTTTTATTGTTCATTTCTTTGTCTTAGTAAAATCAAACTCCGTTGGGACCATTTAGCGTAACTTTTTGTAAACCTGAACTAAAACTTATTGGGGCCTTTTTACGGGTCTACTCTCAAACGTGAACTAAAACTTATACTGTGAATTCTGATTGGCTAGCAGATCCCAAGAAAGTATTCCATAGTTAAAACTGAGCGTCACTTGGATAGGTTATGCCTAAAGTATAGCACGAAAGAAACTGCTCCTGCGAGATGTTCCCTATGGGGACTGCACTTGTAAATATTCCCTACATTTGTATATAGTCATCTGTATTCATCTCGTTTATCAGTGTACATAGTCGCCTTGTAAATACATCATGAGTCAAAAATAAAAAGAAAGAAAAAATGAATGCTGTTGCGTACATTTATGACCTTCGCCCGACTGCTGATACAAGACGTAACATATATATATATTATATATATATATAATAGGGTGGATCGAAAAACACTTTTTTTTCTGCAATACAATTCTAATAGCGCGGAAAACTTGCGCATAGGCGTCATTATAAATGAAAAAATTTAAAAAAATTCTTTTTCAAAATTTGAAATCGCGCAGACGGTCTAAAGTTGTCAAAATGACGGTAAATTTAAAAAAAATGCATAAGTTATAAAAAAATCATTTTTTGTTCTAGTAGTGAAAAAAGTGTTTTTAAGAGTGTCCTTAATGCATACAAAATATAGTTAGACCCATTCTTGTTTTACTGAATTCGGGCAAAAGTCCTAAAACTGCGGGTTGTATCGTAAAAAAAACGAAATTTGATGCTTTTCGACGATTTTTAATCCTGCGCCAAAATCCATAAAAGCTTTATTTTTAGTTTGTAATATTGTAAAAACCATTCAAAATAGTTTTCCCAATGCAGAAATAACAATTTCAGACCTGTTATTCCTTAACTGAATTCGCGCAAAAGGTCTAAATTATAGTATAAGTTAAGTTATGAAAACGCCCTTTTCCATATATGATGAGTGTTTATTTAACACATTAACAAGTGATTTACACAAAATGTATTATCCAAACATATCATATTGCAGCTCTCAGCTCATTTCAACATTTAATCTGTGCTGAAATGATCCAGGACCCACGGCGAGGACGTGGCTGCAAGGCGAGTCCCACCTCCACCCCACCCAACCAACTACTGAGAATTTTGTTTACAATATTTACAGTAACTATTTACTTTGTATATATGTTCGTTGTAGGCAAAAGGTTATTTACATAGAAGCCCCTTTGAATTCTGACTTTGAATTAAATGTGGGCATTAGCTGTTTTGATTTTAAAGTAGCTCTATCATAACCATCTCGATTTTCATGCCCGCACTTTTTCTGCTGCTTCTGCAACCAGTCTTACACATCTCTCAACTGACTGGGTGTGGCATGGGAATTTGAGGTAGTTTAACTCTGGTAGCGCTTTGTCTTTCAATTAAGAAGCAATGTGTTCAGTTGGCATCTTTGAGAGGAGTGGCGGCGGTGTTAACTTGCAGATTGACCAATCAATTAGTTCGGTTAAGTCGTTTGCACTAAAATTTATTGAAGGTATTTTGAAGTCTCTTACATAACCTTCAGCTGATGGCTCATTTCTGGATTTAAGGATCCTCCTGTAGTCAAGTTCTCTAATGTGTGGTCTCTCATCCATTATCATAGCATACAACGAACATATATATGCATTGTACAAAGTAAATAATTACTGTAAATATTGTAAACAAAATTCACAGTGGTTGGTTGGTTGGGTGGGGTGGAGGTGGGACTCGCCTTGCAGCCACGTCCTCGCCGTGGGTCCTGGATCATTTCAGCACAGATTAAATGTTGAAATGAGCTGAGAGCTGCAATATGATATGTTTGGATAATACATTTTGTGTAAATCACTTGTTAATGTGTTAAATAAACACTCATCATATATGGAAAAGGGCGTTTTCATAACTTAACTTATACTATAATTTAGACCTTTTGCGCGAATTCAGTTAAGGAATAACAGGTCTGAAATTGTTATTTCTGCATTGGGAAAACTATTTTGAATGGTTTTTACAATATTACAAATTAAAAATAAAGCTTTTATGGATTTTGGCGCAGGATTAAAAATCGTCGAAAATCATCAAATTTCGTTTTTTTACGATACAACCCGCAATTTTAGGCCTTTTGCGCGAATTCAGTAAAACAAGAATGGGTCAAATCATATTTTGTATGCATTAAGGACACTCTTAAAAACACTTTTTTCACTATTAGAACAAAAAATGATTTTTTTATAACTTATGCATTTTTTTTTAAATTTACCGTCATTTTGACTTTTTTGATAACTTTAGACCCTCTGCGCGATTTCAAATTTTTTTTAAATTTTTTCATTTATAATGACGCCTATGCGCAAGTTTTCCGCGCTATTAGAATTGTATTGCAGAAAAAACGCGTTTTTCGATCCACCCTAATATATAATGAGGACAAACACATGGTAGTGTTCCATGCTGCAGGTCCATTGCTTGATCACCGGGGGAAGTGGGCGGCGATTTCCCCTCCTCACGAACTAACAAAATCTACACATAGTTATAAATATAATATATTAATCAAGTGGGGGGAGTTGGGTTGATATCCCCTTCTCAGGCCCCTAAATGACGGGCCTGGAATCGTCCCGCCCAAATCGAGTCTCTGGATTTAACTACTGTGACCTACAGTTCGAAGATTCAAATCGGCTGGTGAAGAAAGCCACTAGAGAATAGACTCATTCAGTACGATGACCACATCGTCTGATAGGATCTGGAAGCGCAACGTAGATGACCAAATCTACCGAATATAATGACTTACTGATGGGACAGACATTGTTTGAAATTTTGGTAGTCTTTGGAATAACGAATCAAAACCCCACATACAATAACAATACTTTTGTGAAAACAGCTTCTACTTATATTTTTTTGGGCACTAACATTTTGTTCTATTAAGAATACCCATTATTATGCTCATGACATTAAGTAAAATTTTTTAAAAAATGTTTTTGTTATACACAAAACAATTTCTAAGTAGCATGTAACTTTTCCAAAGCAATTGTTTCAGAAATATGCAATTTTCTTGACTGAAAACAAAGGGAAAAGTATTACCTCAAAGAAATGAGGGCTTTATGTTTTGGAACAAACTTTGTTTAAATCACGCAATCAACGCCTCTCCAAGATCAATTAATCCTAGCGTTAATGGCTCTGCAATTATCCTTAAATTTTCAAAGATAAAACTTTTATGCTAATCAGCCCAAACTAATTATCCGCGCTCTCGGTGTGGTACATATTCTTACTAAAAGCGACCCAGGAAATGTTTAAAATCTGAAGTTTGTAATTATCTCTTTCAAAATAATAGGAAATGTTTTCACAATATTTTAAGAAGTAAAATGTTTCAAACTCTATGTAGTACAAATTGTTTGAAACATTTTTTCTTAATAAAGATTTGAGTGTAACCGCGTTGTAACTGATTTTTTTTGTATATTACTTATAAATCAATGCACTATGCATGGAAGTGAATGATGTTGTGGAATAAAAATCTTATTTGTTTGTATTATTTTTTATTTACTATTGTCCGTTCAAACTTTTAAGTTTGATTCTAAAACTTAAATTCAGGGCAAATACCTAACCTATCATTCTAGCATAAGAACAAAAAGTTACTGGCAGAAGGCCAAGAAGGGTCCATTCGTGCTCGACGGAGGAGCTGCTGGTATGAGGAATGTGCCGTTTTTGTTCTCGTTCTAGTTCGTTTCGCAAACTTGATTTCTTCTGAACTGATGCTATGTGCCAGTTTATGAATTTAGTTACTTGCAACAAAGAAAGAAGCAAACATCCTGATTTGCGTACAAGCTTAAGCTACCTGCAAAACGAACTTTCCTACACTCTCGGAAATAGAGCTCTCATTTTTGACGATTCTTCAATCGTCAAGAAAATGTCGTCATTTACAACGTTTCTTTCCTCGTGCGATCACGTCGCCAAAAATTTCGCCAATTTGACGAAAGGTTTACTCGGAGCATTTTTCACGAAGCCCACTTTCGTCAAATACGACGAAAGTTTTTTTAGATTTAAGCCTGCGTTTCCAAGAGTAAAACTCGAATGGATTCGTCCTTTTCTGACATGCGCAGAAGCCTCCAAATGTGAAAATTCCATGGTCGAATTATATATGCCTTACTACTTAAATGGAAACTATCTTTCTTGCTACAGAAAAGTGTTTTCCAGACTGGTAATTGCCATGCCCTCCCCCCACCCCCAATATTCTTTTCAAAACATAAAAATTCCACCTCGATTCTGATGCGTTACTATAGCGCTATATTTCACTCTAGCTGTACCTTGAAGTTAGTATAGTGAACTTTCGTTACAGCGAACACCGATGCAATGTAAAATATACAGCATAACGAAATACATGTTCAATTCTGTTTCAAACGTCTTTATGATAAAGTGATTTTGTTATAACCAGAGTTTCCAAATTAAAAACTGCAAATACTTCACAGCAGGAGCGCACCGACGGGATGGGTGGGTACGGGATTGATCCTTCCTCCTAGAGGCATGGAATAATCAGTATCCGACCGGTTTTTAACTGCGCAAAGAATCCAGTTATCCACTATGTCAATTTTGATTAAATATAATCTTATTGGCATATTTTGATAATGTACCTAATTAAAAACTAATAACATATTTGGAAGCTATGAAATATTTTAAAAATGTGTAGAATGTACTGGGTTTCAACATCAGAACCGGATATCCGGTACGGACCCGTCAGAAAAAGGTCAACAGATGCCTGATATCCAGCAAAATCAATATTCTAGCAAAAATACGGGAACTTTGCCGTCTCGTATTGGAGTTCCCCGGGACGCGGGACAATCTCTCAAAATACGGGATGATCTCCCAAAATTCAGGACGTTTAGTTGCAACGAATATTAATTAAAACGAAATATTTTTTTTGTCCCTCCCTCCTCCCCCAAGAGTCGATTGCAATGAATTCTCACTGCAATTATTTTTTCAGCCGGTGTAATTTTTTAGAAAAATGACTGTTAGTTTGGATGTAAAAACTTAGTAATGCTTAAGAGATCATTAAATTTTCTTGAAAATAAACAGCAATAAAATATTAAATAAATATGTTTTTACAGAAAGTTTCTTAATTAAAAAGAACTTCTTGGAATATTATGCCAAGCTTTCTATAAAATTTGTAAGTTCTTTCATTATTCGCAGAGAAACAAGTTCTACATTTTGAAATGCATTTCCCGACTTATCAATAGAGGAAACTTCAAACATTTCTCTACTTTTCCGTTCTGAAGTATATTTTTTGCCAGAAACATATTAATGCAAAGCAGTACCAAACATATAAAAATATATGCATAATTGAATTGGAGCGCATGAATGGCGAAATCCTTGAAAAGTTCTTACAAGAATTCATACTCAAAAAACATTTTCCCCGAATTTTCAAACAAATCGAAGGGATGTTTTTATCACGATTTAAATTCAACTATAACACCGACAGAAATATATTTGCACAAGACGAATATTATTCTTCTTCATAGTTTCGCAAATATTCGCTTTGCATTTGTTCACGAAGCGAGATAATATTTTTACCGTGCAAAGTATTGCTTTGTCTGGCATTTCTTTGAAACGGAAATGGATGCATTTCGCTTGAATGAACTTAGGTTGCAAAATTGCCTCACATGGTTTTGTCTACGCGTGGAAAATATTGTTTACACTCAAAACTTCCTTGCAAAGTATTGCTTTGTCTGGCATTTCTTTGAAACGGAAATGAATGCATTTCGCTTGAATGAACTTAGGTTGCAAAATTGCCTCACATGGTTTTGTCTACGCGTGGAAAATATTGTTTACATTCAAAACTTCCTAGTTTACACATAAAGAACAGCAACCTTGTCTGGTACAGAGACGCAATTAAGATTTGCCAGCTAACCTAAAAATTTTGCGTTTAATTGCCACCTCTTTTGGTGTTAATGAACACCGATTTCGGTATAACGGTTAGTGTAAAGTCAAAAATTATGTATTTTTTAATATATTCTTAATTTTTTTACGTGTCTGTCGAAAAATACAGACAGCAGAATGTTTTTTTAGCATCAGTTGCTCGTTAACTCATTTACGTATCAAAAGTTCATTACTATTGCTCATTTATTATATTTTCATAGAAATGAGCAATAGTAATGAAATTTCGGTTCATAACTGTTAACCCTTAATGTCAAAGTAGCATATATGCTACTTCATGAGAATAAGGGCTAGCAAACAACAATGCAACATGTGCGCTGGCGTCACTTAACAAATAGAAAGTAAGGGAAAACCCCTGGTAGCATATATGCTACTCTATGAGAATAAGGGTTAACACAATTTACGGGTTAAGGTGTTAACAAAAATGAAACATCGATACCCTAAAAACATAGACCTGAAAAGATTCATGTTGAAACAACATACTCGTAGTTTTGAAAACGTCGCTGTTTTTGCATAGGTACTACAATATAATCACTTTTGTAAGAGCTGAAATTGCATTTGTAACCCATAAATATAACTGTATAAAATTTGGAACAAAAATTAATGATTTGTTCGCATAACTTAAAATAAAGTTAACTCTAATCTGATACATTATTACTAATATAAATTATAAAACGTGATTTCATTTTTAAAAATATTCGTATATCTGAAACCTATGATTTTCACTGATTACGACGCAACTTCTATTTACCCGGATCATATTACGTCGGATAATCGAGTTTTCACGACATAATTTACAATATAACAATAAGTTCCGTCTAGATCTATACGAGCCTACCTTTCCGTATACATCCAACTTCAAATTTATATAGCTATATCTTTCTCTCTCTTTCCCATTCAGCTTTAGTTCGTAATTACTTCAAATATACCTTTTACAACGGATAATACATAATTCATTCACTCAGTGATTCATTCTTTCATTTATTCAGTCATTCATTTACTCATTCATGTATTTATTCACTAGTTTATTAATTTTTTCATTCATTCACTCATTTAATTATATTATTATGTATTTCCTCATTTATTCATTCTTTCACTCATTCATTTATTTATTGAGAAATTTCCTTAAAAATCCCGATCAAAAAATTTATAGGAAAATAGGCTTGTTCAGTTCTTTTAGAACTTCGTATCTTTACGTGTTCTACAGCGTAATATCTTTCCGATAAAGTTTCTTGTAAGCAAATCAGTCGCTTAGATCAAGATTAAAATGGGATTAAAATTTCCCGTAGGCGCTAATGTTAATTTGGCACCTGTCCATTATCACGGTGCAAATCTCCCCAAGCAGACTTTTTGGCGACAGCACACGCAAAATGTTACCAGCGACGATATTCCGTTTGGCGTTGGTTGCATCATTATTGGCGACACAATCGCCTGTGCCGGGATAATGGAAAAATGCCGCTTTTATTTTGAACTGTTCAAAAATTAACAAAATTGTTCAAATAATATTTCACGCCGAGAGCTTCGTCCAATAAGCTTGCAATAGGAACTTGGATTACATAATTGGGCATCAAATATTATCATTGAAGCAAATTATGTAAACATCTTGGCCCAGAGTTTATATAATTTGCTTCATTTTTGTCCATAGTCGCTAATGTTAAAAATTGTTTAACTGTTCAAAATTGTTCAAATCAAATTCTTGCGAATGCAAAAAGAATTTTTCGAATCAGACAATTCGTTCAAAAGTTATTAGGGGGGGGGGGGGACAGACCGACAGACACATCTTTTCCATCTCAAAACCCTTTTATTTTTATGTTTTTTATTTTTTAGTTTGTATTTAATTACTTTTTTTTTTGGCTTTTCTTTATTTTTAACGGTATTTTTACGATACATTAAGCCTTCTATCATGTTTTATTATTTTTATTATTTTATTACTTGTACGGAAAAGTAGACTAAAAAGGATAGTCCTTCAATCTCCATCCAAAACAAATTTGAAAGCTGCCTTTCTCGAAATCTAAAACCAATATTTAACTTAGCAAACGCTCTGCTAACACAGTGTTGTTACACCCATGGGGATCTTTATTTTTATTTCATGCTGATGAAGACATTATACAGCATTAGTTTAGTGATAAGAATAATCAAACATTTTTTTTCTGTAGACCGAGTGGAAGGGTTACGGTTCAATAATTTCAATGCGGTTAAATAAAAGGCTCAAAAGTGAAAACTTGACTGCAATAATAAAAAGAGGAATACTTAGTTTGAAATAACAGTTTGGTTAAAATAAAAAAGCAAGTTCTGTTAAGTTTTAGGTGCTTCATTATTTGTGCCATTTTAAAGGGGAAAACTTATTTTTATTATTGATTAATGCGTTTTTTGTCATTAATGAGCGTTGGATTCTTCCCCCACTTATGGATGACAATGTTCAAAGGGGAATTTAAACGAGATGCGACTTTAGAAAAATAACCTCACGTTTTTGCATCGTCTTTTAATGGGTTAAAAAATTACATACCTGTCGAATAAGCGAGTTGGTTAAGTATAAACTGCTTTTCATAATTATTTATTTATTTTTCACATGTGACTCAGAAACATAGATTTCTGATAAAAAATGAGGGTTTAGTTCTTCTGTTTAAAACAATGCACTGACATTTTTAATACTTTTTTACGTGCTAAAAATGATGTAACTCTGCTTCTCAGAAAATGCATTTTTCACTAGAGAGAAAATTTTAATACTTTTTACGAGATGGTAAAAGTGGTGTAAATAACTCTACGTCTATAACAATATATTTTTCACTGCACTGAAATATTTAATTATTTTTTTATTGTCGTACAAGTGGTGTAAATAACTACGTCTATGACAATACATTTTTCACTGCACTGAAATATTTAATTATTTTTTTATTGTCGTACAAGTGGCGTAAATAAATACGTCTATGACAATACATTTTTCACTTCATTTAACTATTTAATTATTTTTTTATTGTCATACAAGTGGTGTAAATAATGTTAGGTTTGATATTTTTTTTGTTTGGCAACCAGCAGTATGCAAATAATTTACAGTGTTATACCATTTTGATTTTCAGTATTGGCAACAGTTTTTTGTTAAAAATGCTCATGTGCTCTGGTTTCCTTTCAACATGTTGTGCTAACCTTTCGCCAGATGTGTGGTTTAAACGTTTTTCCATTTATGTGTTTGTGCCTTAAATTTACGTTAGTTAATTCTGTTACTTTTATTTTGCCACGTTCAATTCTAAGTCAGAATAAATTTTATTTTAGAGAAAACTGCCTATCTCTGCTAAATACAACTAACAGGTTATGGGCCCAGGAGTTATTTCTCGACAGTTTACTAGTGAATTTTGGCTGAATTGTTAGAAAGAATAAAATGGCAGAAGAAAAAGTAACTTTTGTGAAACTTAACGACACAAATTATGAGGTTTGGAAGTTTAAAATGGAAATGTACTTGACAGATAAAGATTTGTGGAATGCAACTTTACATGATAAACCTGAAAAAGCTGGTGATGAACAGAATGCTTGGACTAAAGCTAATAAATCTGCACGAGCTAAAATTGCGTTGTGTGTAGAAGATAACCAGTTAATTCACATCAAGCATGAAGAAACTGCAAAAGGTATGTGGAATTCTTTGCGTAAAGTTTATGAGCAGAAGCATTTGAATACAAAGTTATTTTTGCAAAGAAAATTATACAGTTTAAAATATGAAGAATCTGTTAGTATGAAAGATTATATTCATAATATTTTGGAAATTGTTGATCATTTTAGAGGCATAGGAAAAATTATTCCTGAAGATGATGTTGTAGCACTATTGTTATGCGGAATGCCCGAAAGTTATGATGCCTTAATTACAAGTTTAGAAGCACGACCTTCTGAAGAGTTATCGTTAGAATATGTAAAAGGAAAATTAATTGCTATATATGAACGCAGGGAAGAAACTATAAAATTAAACATTGAGCAAAATGCTTTGAAAATAGCTGTTAAAAATCAAGTTAAAAATGAACATTCTAAAATAGTCACTGAGAATAAATTTAAAAGAGTTTGTCACTATTGTAAGAAACCTAATCATATTAAGAAATTTTGCTATTTGTGGAAAGCTAAGCAGCGTAAATTACAAAATCATAAAGTAAATAAAATTTTAGAAGAAAATCTTAGTATAGAAGACAAACACAGAGAAGATAAAGATTTTCAATGTTTTAAAATAAATTCTAAAATTTCTTATACAAATTGGTATATTGATTCAGCTGCGTCAGCACACATGACGAATGATAAAAATTTTTATTCCGGAAATATGAGACCAAAAGAAGGAAAAGTAAAGGTTGCTAGTGGACAATTACTGGACATTAAAGGAATTGGTGATGGTTTCATTGAATATAAAGGAAAAGATAATGAAACAAAATACATAAAAATTTGCGATGTATTGTATATTCCTGACTTAGATAGTAATTTGTTGTCCGTGAAGTGTCTCGATCAGAAGAACTATTTTATAACTTTTGGATCCGGTATGTGTGAAATTAAGAAAGATAATGAAATTGTAATTGAAGGGAGTTTAGTAAATGATTTATATAAATTGAATACGAATGAAGTTGCAAGTAAAGTTACAGAAGAGTCGCACATAAACTGCATACACATGTGGCATAGAATATTTGGCCATCGTGAGCCTCGCGCGATTCAGCAACTACAAGATGAAAATTTGGTTACTGGTCTTAGAATGAGAGACTGTAAATGTAAAATGAAGTGTGTATGTTGCGTAAAAACGAAGATTGTTCAGAATCCTTATCCCGTAAAAAGTGAAAATAGAGCAGCGAAAGTTGGGGACCTGTTTCATGCAGATATTTGCGGGCCATTTACTCAACAGACATTTTCTGGAATGCGTTACATATTAACTTTAATAGATGATAAGTCAAGATTCCTTACTGTTTATCTGATGAAAAGGAAAGATGAAGCAGCAAATAAGATTGAAGAATTTTTAAATTTTGTGAAAACTAAGTTTGAAAGAACACCAAAAGTACTGCGTACTGATCGAGGTGGGGAATTCGTAAATGAGAAGCTAAAGAATTATTTAAATAAGAATGGTATAGAACACCAGTTGACAGTACCATATTCTCCTCCACAAAATGGTGTTGCAGAAAGAAGAAATAGATACTTAGTTGAAATGGTTAAGTGTATGTTGGAAGATTCCAAGTTAGATCAAAAGTTTTGGGGAGCTGCAGTAATCACAGCATGTTATTTGCAAAATCGTTTACCGACGAAAGCTTGTATATTGACTCCATATGAAATTTGGAATAGAAGAAAACCAACAGTTCAACATTTAAAGATTTTTGGTAGCGATGTTGTATATTATATACCATCTGTACAGAGAACAAAATTGAAAAATAGAGGAAAAGAAGGTATATTTCTTGGATATGCAGATAAATCAAAAGGATATCTCGTAATGGATAAAGAAACTAACAAAGTAATTGTAACGAGAAATGTAATTTGTATTGACAGCGGAAGAAATGAAATTTTAACAAGCGTTGAGGAAGATAGAAGACAAAATAATGAAGTAGCTTGTGATCTATATGAAGAAAAGGAAGTTAAACATAAAGTTGAAGAGCCAAAGGAAAAGTATAGACGTTCGGAGCGATCGAATAAGGGTGTACCTCCAGATAGATACGTATGCGCTTATAAAACGGTTCAATTAGTTCAAGAACCTTCTTCTTGGAAAGAAATGAAAACGTTACCACAAGAAGAACAAGAAAAATGGATAGAAGCTGCAAATGAAGAAATGAATTCCATGAAAAAGAGAGATGTGTGGGAATTAACAGATTTACCAAAAGGAAGAGCAGCAATTGATACGAAGTGGGTATTTAAACTCAAACAAGACGAAACAGGACAAATAAACCGTTATAAAACAAGACTTTGTGCGAGAGGATTTACTCAAAGGCCTGGTGAGGATTTTAAGGAAACATTTGCCCCAGTTGCAAATAATGCAACATTTAGAATATTGCTCACAGTTGCAGCAGCAAGAAGTATGAAAATTAAACATCTAGATGTCAAAAATGCTTTTCTGAATGCTGAAATTACAGAAGAATTATACGTAAAACAATCAGAAGGCTATACAAAAGGAACTGAAAAAGACAAAGTATATAAGTTAAAGAAAGGTCTTTATGGTTTAAAGCAGTCTGCAAGAGTTTGGAACGAAAAGATCAACAAAGTTTTAGCTTCAAATGGATATTTTTGTAGTAAAATAGATCCATGTTTCTTTAGAAGAAAAGAATCAAATGGTTGGAGCTATATTTTACTTTACGTTGATGACATTCTGATATATACTTTAGATGAAGAAACAGAATTGAAAATGATAAACATGTTTCAAGATCATTTTGAAATTACAGATTTAGGGAAGATAACGTATTACTTGGGAGTTCAAGTAGAACGATTTGAAGATGGAAGCTTTGCAATTAATCAAGAAACTAAAATTAAGCAACTTGTCACGAAATACGGCTTAAATGAAGCGAAAGAAGCAAACATTCCAATGAATCCTGAATTCGTAAAAAGTGAAGAAAAATCAAATGAATTAGAAAATAATATCGCGTACAGAGAAGTAATTGGATCGCTTTTGTATATTTCAACAACATCGCGACCTGATATATCCACAGCCGTAGGAATTTTGTCACGGCAAGTAAGCAAGCCGACTGAAAGGGATTGGAAGGCAGTGAAACAAGTTCTGAGATATTTGAAGAAGACCTCACATTTTAAACTGAAGTTTGGAAAAGATACATCTAGCTTAGAAGTGTACGTTGATGCAGATTGGGCAGGAAGTCTTAAAGATCGAAAATCAACTTCAGGTTACATCATCATGCTCGGAAATGCACCAATCGTCTGGTCTAGCAGAAAACAAAATTCAGTGTCCTTGTCTTCGACTGAAGCGGAATTCATTGCGGTATCGGAAGCATGTAAGGAAGGCAAGTGGATATCGCAATTAATGAGTGAAATAGAAGGTGATAATAGGATATTTACAATACATGAGGACAATCAAAGTTGCATTGCAATGATAAAGAGCGAAAAGGTGAGTCAAAGATCAAAGCATATTGATGTTCGGTATTGTTTCATTCGAGAACTTTATAAAGAACAAGTTATAGACATTAACTATTGTGAATCTAACGACATGATTGCCGATATATTGACTAAGCCATTAAGTAAAATTAAATTTGAAAAATTTTGTAAGAAAATTATGTTTGACATAGCTGGTTGAGGTGGGGTGTTAGGTTTGATATTTTTTTTGTTTGGCAACCAGCAGTATGCAAATAATTTACAGTGTTATACCATTTTGATTTTCAGTATTGGCAACAGTTTTTTGTTAAAAATGCTCATGTGCTCTGGTTTCCTTTCAACATGTTGTGCTAACCTTTCGCCAGATGTGTGGTTTAAACGTTTTTCCATTTATGTGTTTGTGCCTTAAATTTACGTTAGTTAATTCTGTTACTTTTATTTTGCCACGTTCAATTCTAAGTCAGAATAAATTTTATTTTAGAGAAAACTGCCTATCTCTGCTAAATACAACTAACAAATAAATACGTCTATGACAATACATTTTTCACTGCACTGAAATATTTAATTATTTTTTTATTGTAGTACAAGTGGCGTAAATAATTACGTCTATGACAATACATTTTTCACTTCATTTAACTATTTAATTATTTTTTTATTGTCATACAAGTGGTGTAAATAAATACGTCTATGACAATACATTTTTCACTGCCCTGAAATATTTAATTATTTTTTTAACGTCGTACAAATGGAGTAAATAACTCTTCCGTCAGTGACAAGATATTTTTACCTCTAGAATAATATGTACCCTGAACCCTTTTTTTTAAATTACATTGCTGAACTTAAAAATAAATGAATGAGCTGCTTTTACTGATTTTTTCTGCCTAGTTTTTTCGCAACGCAGTGCACCTAAAACATTAGATATACAGGATTTGTTCTGAAAGTAGTGGGACTCATTTTTATAAAAAAAACCTTGTTCATGTGAATGGTACAAACAAATAGAACATTTTTCAAAGTGCCAACGAGTGTTCCAATTTTTGTACGTATCCAGGAACGCCTAGACTGGAATACACAAACTTCGCGCACACTTCCTTCATGGCTAAGTTTTCTGTCACGATCTCAAAAAGTTGGGTTTCAAAAATGCTCAATTCATCAGCAATCACTCTGATTCTCATCGTATGATTACTGTTCAGTAAATTATCCACTCGGCGACACATTTTCGTCGGTCTCGCTGGTCAAAGGGGTTCCGGAGCGGTGGTCGTCTTTCACTCTTTCCCTACATTCTCGGAACCCTGTGCCATTTAAAAACACACGATCTGCACACCGTAGCACTCCTTAATCATGTCGTGAATCTCTTTGCCTGTTCTACCAAGCTTTACAAGAAATTTCATCGCTTGTCGCTGATCCAGAAAACGTTCCATGATCCTCCGCGACGAGGCGTTTCGACAGTGGTTTACAGTACAAGCGACCTGCTCTCTTCAACGGCCGACAGCCCGATTGCCGATATTTCCCAATGTTCCTATTATCCCCTTCCTCTGATCGTGCACGGGCAGACCACTGCTAGTCCGCCCGTTCTCTTAGGAAAAACCAGTCCTACTACTGTCAGAATAGACCCTGTATATTGATATATATATGATCTCTAAGTAACTTTTTTAATTTGTTATCACATCAAAAATATTAACTAAAAAAAGAGAAATAACATAATTAATATGAAAACTAGTCGGAGGAGCAGACAGAGCTGGAGTGAAGACGGAGCAAGAGTTTAGAAGTCGCAACGGAGCAACTGAAAAAAAATGGTTGCTCTAAGAATCCTGCAAAAAATATTCTTCCTCCCTTCGTTCTTGCAAACAGTTTTAATAATTTACACAGATTTTTGCTTGATAGGTTTTATTTTTACGACGTTTTCCCCCATATGCACGATAGTTACATGAAAATCTAACTTAAAATTTCACCAACTGTGTCCTTTTGCTGACAGTGCCAAACTGATTTACACTATTGTGTAAACTGTCAAGTACTTCCCTCATGATATTATAAACAATAGGGAGCACCGTACCTTAAAATAGTCCAAAATATCGAGAGAAAAAAATTATTACGTATTTCGATAGATAAAATTCTTTTAAAGCCTCAGGCAAATTTTCAAACTTATGTGGGCAATACTTTAAAAGATATTCCAGGTTTTGTAAATGACTTTAGCTGCTTTCATTCGGCATTTAAAAATTTTAAACGCATTTTTCTCTGCTTTGTATTTCTGACCAACGACGTGTGGTAAAATCTTTAAGGCTTTTTTTTCAGGTAAAGATACAGATTTGAAACTTTGTACGTGCATTCCACGGAGTACGTTTAACGAATATTAGCATGGGTTTGAGTCTAAAGTTCGTAGTTTGTTTTTATTTAACTGTTGAATATGAAATTTTGGATTGTCCCTTTTTCCGAGATTTTATCGAAAAAAAAAATATGAAAATTCTTTTAAGTTTCAGATAGTTAATTCCATGCTAACTTTTATTCTAGAATGTTTCGGAAGGATTATAAAGAAAAATCTTTTGAAAAAAGATATAATTTAAAAAATTATAAACAAATTTAAAAAATGAAAAAAAAAAGACTTTTTTTTAAATTTTAAATTAATGGTTGATCACAATGAAGTTTTACTTTTAAACTTCATTTCTAAGCATAATTAGAATTAATTTCATGCATTATTTTTCATTTAATTGTAAAACGATGGAAAATTTGAAAAGTGGTGCTGTGCTCCCTTAAAAAAAGAGGTATCCGCGCAAATTCCCTCCACATGAAATTCGTACATATGACTTGAAGTGAAATTTTAAATGAGTGTAAAATATTTTCGAAAAAACTATATCTGGATTTAGAAAATATGAAATATTCATTCTCCGTTTAATACCTTCCTAAACCTTTGAAAATAAATTCAGGAGTTCAAGCTCGTAACGACCGATTTATGTCAGTAGATTCTACTTTAGAGATAGGAAGTTAGTAGTGAAAAGTAGATTCTACTTCAGAGATAGGAAGTTGGTAGAGAAGAGCAGTGCATCGAAGTCACTCGCAAGAAATAAATTACTAGCGATGAAAGGGATTTATGCTCCTCTAAAGTAAAATTGTTACGTATTTAGAGTAAAATATTGAAAAGTGGAACTAGAAGCACAGACGCATAATTTATTACTATTTCATGCTAACGAATCTGAATTTTGGTCTAGTATTAAATTCCAAATTATAAGTTTCGAGATTTATAAATAGAGGGAGAGAATATGGAACGTTTAAATTTTATGCTTTAACAATTAAAGCGCATCGAGTATGAATAATAGAGATAAACTTGATATGAATAATATACGAATATATTGGTGAAAAATAGAGTAATTATTTAATATATTTCAGCATTTTGCATGTTTAAATGGTGCAATCCTTATTTCCAATGAGTTTTTGTTTTGTTTGTTTTTGAGCCTATTTTCTAGAAAAAGTTTTTAAAAAATGAGTGGAAGAAAGCTTAATTTATCGTAAAAATACCGTTAAAAATAAGAAACAGTCAAAAATAAGTTAAGTAATTAAATAAATATGAAAAAAAATATCTGAAAGCAGGGTTTTGAGATGGGGAAAATTTGTGCATGCCGGTCTGTCACCCCCCCCCCCCCCGAAAAAACCGCAGGAAAAAATTATTGAAACTTTTTCATTCGAAAGATCTCGGTGGGAACATCTCATTCCTATATTTTCTCTTTTGATTAAGCAATTTTTCGTTCAATTTCGAACAATTCAAAAAATATTAACAAAAATAAAGCATATTCTGCCTAAGACTCAAGTTCCTATTAACATGCGTAATGGAATTGGCTCTGAAAGGAAAATTTTTTTTTTATTTAAACTGTTCATTTTTGAGCAGTTCAAAAAATAAATAAATAACTTTAACGCCTACGGGGAAATTTCAATTGTATATAAATCCCGTTATAGCAGACGGATTTGCTTAGAACAAACTTGATCGAAAATATGTTATTGCATAGAACATGTACAGATACAAAGTTCAACCAGAACTGAAAGAGTCTATTTTTCCACGAAACTGTTGGATCTGGATTTTTAAGGATACTTCTTCTTTCTGATGGGGCTGCATATGGTCATTAACCTTTGCAGACCTAGTGCGTACCTCGGAAATCAGCATCCATTTTTTCAAGTAGCACCACTGTCGTGGATGCCATTGCCACTGAGAATTTGGACGCTCAGTTTCCCCTACATGGCGGCCCCTTAGCTCTCATTTGATGCGACTTGCACTAGGTATGTAATTTAGCCGAGAGTATCCAAGTAAAAGGGATCTTTAACATGCCGCACAATCATGCGACCAGGTCGCATGATTGTGCGGCATCTGCATCTTGAGAATCCACAGACATCTGCATCTTGAGAATCCACAATCTGCATCGGATATCTGCATCTTGAGAATCCACAGACTTGGCCCCAAGTCTGGGGGGGTTCGAACCCCCATTAGAACCCCCTTTCTAATGGGGGTTCGAACCCCATTAGAAAGGTTCGAACGGGGCCAATGCGATCTTGGGCATACGAGACTTGGGCATGGGATCAACAACAAACGTGCGATCTTGGGCATACGAGACATGCGCCTTACCACTACGCGACCTTGTCGACATTTTGAAGGGTACTTCCGAATTAATAAATGAATAAGTGAATGAATGTGTTTAAGCCGTTGAAAGAGAAATTTTTGAAGTAATTAAGAACTAAAGATAAATAAGAAAGAGAGATAGCTAGATTTTTAAACTTTGGTTTTAGGGTTACGGGAAAGTAGACTCAAAAGTTCTGGACAGATCTTCTTGTTTAACTGTACTTATTTCATAGGCATGAATAAAAAAAAAAACTTCTAATTCTTAAGGAATGTATATTGCTCTATGCTATCAGAAATACTAATCGCAAAACTGAATAAGGACTGTGCGTGGGAGTTCAGTGGAAATCACTACAAAGTTCTCACTGTATGAGTGGCTTTTTTTTAAAGTTTGGTGTAAAAGAGCTGCTTAGCTTGTTAAGGGGAAATTTCAGAAAATCACAAAAGAAATCTGCCCCTTTTAATCCTTTATATCTCATTACAAAAATTTTGAAAATCTAAAATTTTTTTCGGGTTTTTTAAACTACTATTAGGAGCGGGTTTTGGGTGTTATTTAAAACTTATATTAATTGAAAAATATTTTTAAACATTGCCTAAAGATAAAAGTAAGGATTTTTCGAGTAAAAAATAATCGATATGCGGTTAGGTACACTTTTGACAAAAATGATAAAAAATCTTACCTTAAAATTTTTTTTCTATACATCTAAAACAATGCAACTGATGTTGAGAACCTCCTTTTATTTTCACCATTTAAAAGTTTTTTAATAAAAAAGAGTTGAACATTCAAAAATATCCGTGATTTTTGGCATGGAAAAATGCCTTTAAAAAATTCATCAGAAATTCCAACTTTTTTTAGGTTTACTAGAGCCATTAGAAAAGTATAAGCTTTTTTCCCTTTTGATAAGTACAAATTTTTAAAATTGTACCTAAACAAAAAAAACCATATTTGGATAAAAAGGGCAAAAACAGTTTTGCCCTCTTGCTTTTCCCTTTTTTTCTTACTTTTTAAACAACTTCCCTGGTTTACAATCAGATTTAATCATCCTTCCAAACTAATGAGGAGGCTTCTGAATTTTTTTTTTTTTTTTGTTGGTTATGAGCTTTCTTGAGCAGATTTTGGGGTTCCATCTCCATTTTGGGAAAAAACCGATTCAAGAGAAGCTAAATGTAGATTTTACTTTGCGACTATACCTATATTTATAGGTTTATTTAAAAGCATAACTGAAATACAAACAATGGTGCCAAATTTTATAAATCAGTGCATAGGGATACATTTCAGAATAATGCACCTAAACATTAGAAAAATTTTCATTTTGTGAAAAGTTGCATAAACAAATTTCAGCCAAAGATAGCCCTTATTCTTTTAGAAGTTGAAACTAATTAAATAAGATTTAACTAAGATTTTTCGTAACAGGGAGGGTAAAGATAGCGAAAAACAGCTTGTTTACATTGTTGATGTCCCTTGTTTAAATGCGGGAAGGGTTTTGTTCACGATCTTTAAACTGTATGATTTACGGGTTTCTGTTGATAAAAAGTACCCTTAAAATTTTATATTTTTGTAAAGGGGAAATTCTCTTCTATTTTATGAAGTTTTCGTTTTTTTGGGTCTCTTTTAATCTGCGTACAGTAAAAGAGCTTCATAAATAAATACAAACACCAATAGTTTCAAATTTAGTTGCAAATAGCGGAGTCTTTCTGTTACATAATGAGCGATCTTTTTAAAACTAAGGTATGTAAGTGACAAAAAAGAAAACTTTTAAGACAACTAGCACAAATGGTACAGAAAAACCAAACTTTTTTCCTGGAAATGGGATGTTAAATGTTTTAAACTTAACAGGAACTGCTGTTTAGCGTTGTTTTGTTGGGAAAACCTTTACAGCTCTACCATCAACCAAAGCGCCAAGAAGAATAAATTCATGTTCAAGGGGGGAACTGCTAGAATAAGGAATGTGCCGTTTCTTTTTCCAGTTCATTTAGCAAACTTTATTTTTTTCCGAACTGATGCAATATGCCAGTTTATAAATTTAGTTTCTTTCAACAAACACAGAAGCAAACCTTCTGATACCCGTACTAAATAAACGCACGTGCTAAACGAAATTCCCTAAAACCCGAATGGATTTCTTCCTTTTTTGCCATGCGCAGAAACGTCCGACTGTCAAAATTCCGTGGCCGAACTCTACAACAAAGTCCCCATATGATTGGATATTGGACTTCGTTATACGCCAAAGTCACTTCTTTGGTTTTTAACCCCTTTAACTACCGGAATATATTCACAAATCTATTTGTCTGAACGCCGAAAAAAAGTATCCAAAAATTCATAAATGGCGATAAATCTATTTCTTTTGTATATGTCATGAGTTTTCACATGAACTTTGCCATAGCAAATTTTGTTATTGGCTTTAAACCCAATAAAAAAAGTAAATTACTCCATTAACGTCAAGAAATCACTTATTGACGTTTCCCCTACCACAGAAAAGTTTCGCCAAATCGTCTACTGACGGTACCCGTTTCAGCATAATTTATCAAATTGCTTTTTGACTTTACCCGTACCACAGGAAAGTTTCGCCAAATCGTCTACTTTACGTTACCCGTTTCAGCATAATTTATCAAATTGCTTATTGACGTTACCCGTACCACAGGAAAGTTTCGCCAAATCGTCTATTCACTAATGTTGTCACTAACATCCTCATGCTTCTATTTGAAAAGTAATCGGGTGATTTGAAAAAAACAACTAAGAGTCAATAACTATGTTGCAAAGTCTTATTAAAAATACGAAAAAAGTAGCCTCACTTAGCTCTCGGAGAACTTTGTCTCACTATAACAGTACGAATAATGCTCAAATAAACAAGAGCAGAACAAAGAGCAAGAAATCTTTTTAACTTGTTGCAGATGAACAAATTTCAAATATAGTAAAATACTAAAAATAATAGAAATGAACGAAATATGTGTTTTCAAATTTCTTTCATTGAGTATAACAGCAAAATAATAATCATAATAAAATCGGACCAATACATTTTCCTTTGTTAGAAGAAATGAAAAATATTCTAGCGAATCGATACAAAAACGTCTTAATTTCTCGTCTGACAATTACTTCCACGAATCTTCGAGAAAGTCCCGGAATAAAAACGTTATTGTAAATCGATATCTTTGCTTTCACTTATTTTTTTCCTCTCTATGTTATGCACATTAATATTCAGGCGTTGTGTCTTTCTTTACAAACTTAATCTTTGCTGAGGCATTAAACTGTCGACATTTTCTTCTGTGGAAAGGAATATTTAATGTTGTGTGAGTTTGAGAATCACCGGAAGAAATTAATTCCGTACATTACGCAGCATTAAGCTTTATAAAGATATTAATGAAAGAAAAATATGTTTTATAGATTTTTTTTAAATTTCAGTTAAAAAGGATGCATTTGATTATGATAAGAAAGAAATTATTTCAGAGATCTAACTTTGAAATGTTTATGAACACTATTATATACACTCAGTAAAATATAAATTATTTATTAGCTTAGTTAACTTTCAAATACGTGCAAACACTGTAAATATAAAGCAGAATCGATTATATTCATGCAATTATAGTAAGCGGTTGCCTGATTATCCCGAGTTATCTCGGGTTCGCATATATTGCAGTTAATTATTATCCCGAGAAAACTCGGCCGAATCGGTCAGTATGATTTGTTTTATCAAGGTTTTACTCGGCCTGGAGGAAATGAAAATAAATATTCAGCTTTGATTGTGCAGTTTGCCAAGTTTTGTTGGTTTGCTGTGCTGTCCTTTCATTCAAAAACTGTCATCCAAAGACCAATACAGTTTTTTTTCATCTCGAGATAGTAAACTTTAAATGCTTTTACACCTATAAAAAAATTAAAACTCAACTTAAAATCTACATATTTTGTTTTGTTTTGTTTCTTTGTATTTAGTGATAAAATTTAAAAAATCTGATTTTTTGCAATTTTTTTCAAAAAAATTTGTAATGGGAGCGGTTAAGTGCCATGATAAGTATATATGAAAAATGTCATTTTTTAAAGGTTATTTTACATCGAACAAGCGTGTTATTAATGTTTAAATAAGTTTTTTAGTTCACATTTAAGGCTATGTTATTCGTGGAAAGATGTTTGATCTGCAACATTTACCAAATATTATACTGGTTCATAAATGCGAAATTTTTGGTAGAAAGTATCAAAAGTCAAAGACTATACAATAAAATTAAAGTTATGGCGGGGAAATTTTTGTTTGACGACACTGTTTCTCTCCTATTATGTTTAACCCCTTAAAGCACGAGTTTTTTTTCTGAAAAACTAGTATAGTGTATCTTATTCTTTTCAATTTCAGGTTGTGGGGGGTGACTTTTTTCCTTCATATTCTTGTTTATTATGTATAACTGCTCGTTCGACGAAAAATAATTCTGACCAATATGACACCCATGTCAGTTATTCTTTGTAATTTCAGGTTGTGGCAGGGGGTTCGACTAGGTGGCGAGGGCTGGGATAAAAGTTACATAGTAAAAATATACAATACAAAGTGCAAATGGATCTCACACAGGCATGGACACAGGCACAGACATGGACACATTTTAAGGAAACTTTCGCCCGTGTCAGACACGGGCAAATACGTTAAGGGGTTAATACGACCGATAAGTTATAAGACCGTTTAAGTTATATAATAATATAAGATTAGCCCCTTAAAGCACGAGTTTTTTCCTGAAAAGCTAGTATAGTGTAACTTACTCTTTGCAATTTCAGGTTGTGGGAGGTGACTAGGGAGCGGGGGGTGTTGTAAAAAGTTACGTAGACAAGAAATATCATACAAACAAAGTGTAAACGGATTTCAGACGGGCATTGGAAATAAAATAACGCACGGGCATGGGCACATTTTCCGGGAACTTTCGCCCGTGTCAGACACGGGCAAACGCGATAAGGGTTAATCTCTTAGATAATTACGCGTGCAAAACAATAGATACTAATGAAAAATGACATAAAAAATTCACATAATTTTGCATGCCTTTTTCTTTTTTTTTTGCCGAAATGCGTAAGAAGTTTGGAAAATATATTTTCAGTAAAGTTTATTTACTTTTTCAAAATCACCATACGTTTTATCCAATAACAGGGAACTATAAGTAAGTAAATTGTTCTTACTGCAAAGCCCAATTGTTCTGGAATTTGAAACGCATCTCACTCAACAAAGTCAATCAACCGTATAAATATAAATAATAGCACTTACTGTGAAACATTTATATTGAATTGATATTTTTCAACAACCTGAACGAGTTCAGCAAAATCCCTTGTTACAGAATATGCCCTTTCGCCAGGGTTGCCAGATTTTCCAGACAACTTTTAGCGAGTTGAGAGGGAGAATTTAGTCAAAATTTAGATATTTAAATTAATTCGGTTGTTGTTGCTATTGTTGTGGTTGTTATTGTTGCAGCTGTTGTTATTGCTTTCAATTGTAGTTACAACCAAAGCTCCAACTCGGATACTCATTTTGTCGGATATCAATTATCCAGTATCTCTTTGCATGACGGATTTGTACCGGATATCGAATATCCGGTGTCTCTTGTCTGACGGATTTGTACCGGATAACCTCTTCTGATGTTTGAAACCCGTAAATTCTGTGTATATTTTTAATCTTGGTTGAAATAAAGGAAACACAAATAGTAAACTTTAATGCCATAAAATTTAAAATTAGCCAATATTAGCCAGAATTGTTTGTGGCTAGTGATTGAAAATACTTTTAGCCAGTAGCATCTTAAACTAGCCATAATGGTTACTTTTAGCCACATCTGGCAACCCTGCCTTTCGCCCGATTTCCAAAATTCGGAACGCAAAGTAAACCGGAAGATATTGATTGATTTATTTTTAATTTTTAGCGCATGTTTTTTCAATACTATTCTACAGTTTAACAGCACTAGAACAAGGATAGATTCGGAAATAAGAAAAATCACTAAAATGCAAAATTTCTCAGATTCAAAACATAAAAAGTGGGAGACTTTTATTGCGAAATTTTTAACATTTTACTTACATCTATCTAACCATCTTGTTCCAACCTTTACATTATAGTGCAAGAAGAAATGTCAAACTATGGAAATTTACAAAATTTTATCACTTCCTCACTCAAAAGTGAAACCGAAAGATATTTGTTTATTACTTTATTTATTACGCGCGTTTCTCGTGCAATTCCTAAATTTTCCGCACCCCCACTACCAGGAAAACACATTTCTACAAAAGTTTATGTCCCACCCTATTTGCATATATATAGAGTATTTAACACATATATATATGTGTGTGTGTATATACATTTCTATACAGACAGACTATCGAGATTTACGCAAGAATGTTATTAAATTTAGAAACTATCCTATGTAGAAAATATTTATTTTTTAAATAACAAATATAGCACACATTTGCTTCTAAATATCCTTTTCAAGGGATGAATCCATAAAGTAATGAAATAAAAATAAATGAATAAAGAATTAACCATAATAACCATTTCAAATAAGTAATATTTTTATAATTTCCCAATAAACATACTTGCATTTACACACCACATATAACTTTATAATTAAACCAACTCTCTTCTCCATACTACCGTCGTCTGAATATCCCAATGTGAAATCTGTCTGTTACATTTAATATGATCATTTTATTTATCTCTTCTGGCAAACAAATTCAAAAGCTTTCTACACTTAATGTATATAATTTAATTATACATTTAAATATTTCGCGTTTGTTTACTGTAGATTTATGATTTCGTTCCAGTCTAGGTACATTTCAGATTTCTAACATTCCGAAGCATTTGGGAATTTGCAAAGCTCAGTTTAGATTACTTTAGTAACATTTAATTTCAGCCTACGTGTATTTCAGGAAAATTCACTTTATGCAATGATTTTATTTTCCTAAACCACTGTCAGTATTTCAGAAAATTTCAAACGCTCTTTCACATGACTTACAGCTTGAAAATGTATTTGTTATATTCTTATCTTATAAGGATCAAAATACATTCGCGCCTCATTGAATATTAATAAACTGTTTAGTTTTGTAACATTGTATACGCAATGTTATATGGATTTCTCCGCAATATATTAGCTTTTTTGTAATAAGGCCTCTTTTTCATAAAATATTTCATTATTTTTGAAAATTAATTGACGCTCCGACTCATTAGGTTTACAGCTTTTTTACAACCATCTGAATTTTCAGGGTTTGTTTACATTGTCGAGTTTATATAAAATAACATCATTGGTTTCTTTCACGATTATGTAGGTTAACTTATAATAGGTTAATTTAGGTAGTTAATCCTAATTGAAATTAATATTAATTTAAAAACAATTATTCTTTATGAAAAGAAATAAAATTTATGCAGATATATTTGTAACACTTAGAAAAACCCTTATTGCATTACGTGAGGAAATATTTCTGACTATTCACAAAATTAATTAACTATCAGATGCATCGGGTTTACAGTTATTTACAACCATCCGAAATTGCAGGGTTTGTTTACATTGTTGGTTCCCTATAAAATAACATCGTTTTTTCCCCGAATTTTCCGTCTTGCGGGTTAACATAATATGATAATGTATGTGGTTAATCGTAATTGAAATTAATAATAATTTTAAAGTAATTGCTTTTCGTGACTTTTTTGTAACGTTCGCTACCTATTTCCAATTCGTGACTGTTTCAGCACCTGTAGATACCCTATATAATAAAACCCGTACCCCCCAAAACACAAAAAATCACTAAGTTATGTCTTTCGGAAGAAAAAAAACTGGGTTTTTTTCTTAACGGTAAAAGAGGCGTTTAGTAGGACTTCGCACGACAGCGCCGATCAGGCTTAGCACGGGCCTGCTTATAGAGCAAGAGCAAAAACTGCCTACTGCGCCAAACCAATAGCAATCCATAAACTGCTATTTATAAAGCTTGAAATTAGAGTAAACTACAAAATAAAATAGAAATAACATTATTTAATCAATAATCGCAAAAGTCGTTCTAGACCCACTTCACAGTAATCAATAATTAACATCAGTGTATAAATCTGAACTTTCAGATGAATGTTAAAAACTAACTTTGCTTAATGACCCCCATGCTAATGATCTCTAAATCGATTTTTCATTAGTCACTAAAATAAAAGGCTAAGTTAATAAACGTTAATATAAAGAACTTGACTCAAAAAGTACCTTAAAAAAATGATGGATTGCGGCTTCAGGGATTCTTTTCGGATTGTTTCACGGAACGATGAACTTTATTCGTGGACAACTGGGGAGTACCGAAATAGAATGATTTGGTTTACCAACTTTTCAACTTAAAATACTTTGTCAAAATATAGGCAGTTAAAAAAAGTAAAAAATATGAGTTTTCAATAGTTTAAATTCTTGAAACAAGCGTCACCAAGAAATAAATCTGATTTTTTAGAGACTATCTACAATCGAGCCGTTTATGAATTGGAATTTTTTGGAAGTAGCGCAAGTATTTTTGTTTAAAAGAAGATCTTAATGAAATTGTAACGAATATTTTTTGGCGGAATATCCCACTATCGAATATTCGGCCATTTTCTCAGGACAAAATCGAACATTCTTCTAGTCGAAAGCCGAATGTTTCAATTTCGGATATCAAATATTCGGCTGAATAATAAAATTTCACAGCATTCATTGTTTTTGAAAGTATTTGTTAAATCTAAAAGTAATCGACATTTCAGTATTTTTTCTATGCTTTAATTAGGTTTGTTTAAATTCTTAAAAACATCTAAAATTAATCTATTTTCTGTACTGCTTTGAATGCAGTAAAACTGATAATTCTATCCACATGACATACACTGAATGCAAATGACATACATTTTAATGTAAGAATTTCCAACATTTAAATAAATATTTAATTCAAATTAAAGAAATACCATTATCTAGTAAACTTTCATTTTGTTCGAAATGGCTCTATTCAAATATCTCTAATATAAGTTTATATATTTGCAATCGACTTTTTAAAAATTATTTACATAGTTAATTATTTGTAGTTAACTGATATTTCATAAAAAAAATAATGCATAAAACCATACCTAATTTATGTAGGCTTATTTGGGATGTGTTTTAGGTTCTTCCCATTTGTTTCTTACCTTATATTCACAATAAACCAGTCTCTCCGAACAAAGTATGTTGCCCTCCCCTTTGTGAACAATAGCAAAATGAAAGTATAATACTGTCCATCATAGAACATTTGCTCCTACAAAAAGGCAATTCTCAGAAGAAAAAAAAAAAAATTATATAATTTAGCTAGACAAACTGATGTTTTTACATCATAAGCTCTATTCATATTACGATGCATAATATAATAATTATATTAGTTCATTAATGCATATTTTCTACTCGAAACACTGCATGAAAAATAAATAAACAAAACACATAACTAGAACATTAGCGAATCATCCCATTTCAAATCAGGCAGGCAGGTTTAAAACTTGTCACATGACCCTCACAGCTTTTTTTTTTTTTTTTTTTAAATACAGTAGTTACAACTAAGGGACATATAAAATATCCCAAAAGGATTTTTCAAAAAAAAATATTTTTCTAGTTACAGACTTTTAAAATTTGGAACAAAATTGGCCGTTTTCAGAAAATCAGCAAAACACTCACTTTTAAAATGATCTATGTTTCTAAAGTTTTTAACCGATTCAAATATTTTTTTTCTATAAATAATGAAGGTATGGTATTTTATCTAGACACTAATTTTAAAAATCTTGTTGGCTTTATTGATAAAGAAAAAAAAAGTGTTTTCGAAGTGAAAAATTTGCATTTTTACCGAAATTATGATTTTTTGACTTTTCTTGATTTTTAACGATACTTTCACGATACATTAAGCCTTATTTTATGCTTTATTTTTTTTTTCCGTAGCTTTTACGGGCAAGTAAGCTAAGAAACGAATTAAATCGTAATAAAAGGCAGGTATGGCACAGTGGAAAGAAGTTATTAAGAAATTGTTTTAAAATGCTCGTAGTGTTTCATTAATAGCAATTTTTCAGTAACCCATTGATGAAAGAGCGTATATTAACATTATATCATTGTTAATTGCTGAAATTTGGGAAAAATCAATTGAGTTTTGTAATAAATCTCTGAACTTTCACTAAAAATTGCCAAAATCATAGCTAGCATAAAATTGTAATGACGTCTTTTCACAAAAAAATACGAAAAAAATCACAATAAACGTATTTACGTATAGCACTTTTTCAGTAAAAATCAAAGAGTGTATAATAACCCATGAAAGAGAGTATAATATAATTATATATAGCAATTTACAATGCAATAATAGAATTTACAAATTTGTCTTTCAAAAAAAAAATGGTATTTACAAATGTATATTTTTTTGTTTTACGAAATAAGAGTACGAAATATTAAAAATTCGGAAACGTTTTATATGTTACGCAACTAACAAGTATACAATTCTGAAGCAACGGACAAAACCTCTACTAACAACGATTTCAGTTGTTCACATAAATTTGAATTATAGGCGCTGCATAAGTTACGACTTTAAAAAGCATTTAAAACAATAAGTAGTAGACGTATCTAACAAACACTTTTCTTTTCAAAGAGCAATGTACTTTACGCCAAGTGTAAATTAATTAAAAATATTATAGAAGCATCTAGGTTAGCACTGATTTTGCAAAAGCTACTCAAAATATATATTATGTTCCACAAAAACGCATGAGACCAGATTTTGAAAAAATAAATAATTTCAAACCAGAAATATTGCAAGAGATTACAAATGGCACCTCACCGCTTGCTGCATTAATTGCCAATTAGATGCAAAAGAAAAATATTTTATACAAATTATATGTAATTATAAATAAAATAGGTTTTAGAGAATGATTTGGGTGAACTGATAAGACTTACCTTTAGTAAAATGATTAATGTAGAGATAACTGACCGTTCTTGAAATAGCATGAATAATGTCCAAAGGAGAGAAAGTTCCAGATTAATAAGAACGTTTTCACTGCACGTAAAAGCGCCGTTTTCAATGTAAACAATGTACAAATGGAAGAAATTACCAGTGCAGAAAGAACTGTTTTACCGTTCATGACAGCACCACTTTCATTTGAAAACGCGTGCATAGTAATACCAGGTAAAAAAACCGTTCAAGCGTCATTTTCATTGCAACCAATGTCTAAAGGGAGACAAATTTCAGTTTTGTAAAAACTCTTTCACCCTCTTTAAGGCCTTACTTTCCCTGCAAACAATCTCCAAGCGATAGTAAGTTTAAGTACAACTCGTACCGTTGAATAGCTCTCAAAAAGGGGCCTCGGTGGCTGAGCGGTCTTAGTACCAGTTTCCGCCCGCTGCTTGCGCGCAGTAACGAGGTCGTGGGTTCGATTCACACCTTGCCCTGGGTGTATTTCTGTTATTTCCTCTCTTTGTGATGTAATAAAAATCTTTCATGTGTTGTCTTGCGCTATCTGTCATATTGGACGACAGTTCATAAGCCAGTCCCGAGACTAAGCACACGAACTGAAAAATAAATGTACTTCAATTAGATAAATTAGAATCTCTCAAAAGTTCCATCCTTAACGAGTGGAATGCGATTTTCAGTTGAAAGCATGCGCACCAGAAGGCACATTTCAGTCAAATTAAAACGGTCTGTTTTCGTTTGTGTGTTGGTTTTACAACCACTTCAGGTGGGCCTCAGTGGCTGAGCGGTCAAATCGACTTACTCCGGTGCCTCCCTGCGCGGAGAGAAAGAGGCGTGGGTTCGATTCCCACCTTGCCCTGGGTGTATTTCCTTCTTTGTACATTAAAATCTGTTGTGCTGTCTTGTTCTATCTGTCATATTTTACGAGAGTTTGAGGCATATCCTTGAGAATAGCAAATAAACTCGAATATTTATGTGACCTGAAATGGTCGTAAACAAACAAACAAACCACTTCAGGTTGCATAATATTTTCGAGTTTTTTTGCTTTTCTCAATGGATATGCCTCAAACTCTCGTCCAATATTACAGATAAAACAGAACAGTACGATAGTTTATTACAATACAAGTGAGGACATTACAAGAATACACCCGGGGCAAGGTGGGAATCGAACCCACGACCTGGTTACTGCGAGCAAGCAGCGTGCGGAAACTGGTAACTAAGACCGCTCTGCCACCGAGGCCCCCAATTGAAACTGTTTGACTGTCTTTATAGTAATAATAATAATAAAATTACACGTTAATTTAAAGCACAAATGAGCAATAAAATGCAGACATATGTTTCGGGATTGCATGGAATCCCTTTTTCAATGCGACAAGGAGCTTCTAGATGCAAAACATCCAAATGAAGCGTGTCATTTTCGTGTGAAGTGTCATTTTCGTTTCAATCATTGCCAAAGCAGCCCTGCGCAAAACCTGACCAGCCCCGTCGTGTGAATGTCTAATGGTCTTATTCACCGAACACCTCGAACCTCTGTCAGATACTTGAACCGCCGATTTGAGCGTTGTGATTGGTTGAGGAAGGCTTTGATCTGCTGTTCGAAGGTTAAATCGACTGGTGAATAACATCGTAAGGATTGCTTCATTTAGTGTTAAAAAATCCCGTTTTTTTTTTCGAAAAACACAGCCTACTTTTTTTCACTCTCGGGTTTTATTCAAGGTTTTTTTTTTTTTTTGGAATTTATTTCTTAGGGGTAAAGCGAGGCACCATTTTTATTCGGGGCCTTCTTGCACCACACGACCTTGCACATATGGACAGCACGGATCCAGTCCAAAGGAGGACAGGACTTCGGAGTCGGATTCCGGACGCTGAAGAACCTATCGGATACCGCATATCTGGTGCCTGCTGGAAGAGACCAGTTCCTTTGAACGGAAAATATTCGTGACTTTTTTGTTATTTTCGCAACCGATTTCATGAATTTCGTGACCTGTAGACACTTTTATAACCATACGACATGGGCGCAGACGATTTTTTGTACTTTTAAAATCCACCTACATGGTCGCGTTTGAACCAGCGATCTGGGGCGTTCGAGGTCCAAGAATTAAAACGATGCCGAATTTTTATGATTTTGATTATATTTCTTTGAAAGCTATGTTATCACCATCACTTGCTCGATGAAACGTCTTCATTTAAAAATCTAAGTTATTAACCCCACCCATTTAAATGAGTTCTTTCTGACGAAGTGTCTCCTTCAAGTAGTTGCCTGTTATATTAGGATTTATATAAGAATCAAATTTCCTCGAGAAGAGCCTAATGTTCAATTTTTTTAACAATTTATGGGGTTGAGGGGGGGGTGGGTTTAACCGACACAAACACATTGCTCCATTGTGTAACACTACAATCAATTAATTAATTGTTCTATATTTACTGAATTAATTATTTTTTACATTTTTTTTATCGATTTTTTACGAAACATTAAGCCTTTAATCCTGTCCCTCCCTTCCTATTAAAACCTCTGACGGGAAGTTGTTGTAAAGAACCTGTTTACAAATTCTAGCCATAGTATGAAACTCCTTTCTAATTTTTGTTTCTGGACAAAAGCAAAAAATAGATTACCTTTTTTCACTTTCAACTTTTCCCCCTCATAATTACACTTTAACGAGCGTCTGTAATTACCTCTCAAATCTTCGTTTTTTTAAACTTAAAAGAATTCTTCAAGACTAGTATATGACTCAAGAACTCCTTGTTAATTTAATACAAGAAAAGAAGTGAAAAATATAATTACATTTCTCTTCTAGCACATGCTTCATATTTTTTTAAACATAATTACTGCTGATTGTAAATAGTTTTGATGGTAAACATTTATCACACCTTATAAAAAATGCAATAAAGTAACAGGTAAAATGTTTCTCTTTTTTTAAATGTAAGAGTTATTTTCCTTATTATTAACGTGAATCAAATGGAAATAATTCTCATTAACTTTTCGTTTCTTCTATTATTTCTGGTGTAGCGAATCACTAAGATGTGGTTATTTTTATTGAGAAAAATAAGGATGTGGTAAATAGTATTTTTTAATTCTTCATATACATAGACATATCAATGATATGGCCGATTAGAGTATTTTTTAAACGAACCATGGTAAGTAATTGAATAGTAACGGAACATATATAAATGGCTCAGTTCCAATTCGATTAATTTCCCAACGATTGGAAATGTGAAAATTGACGAGGGAGGAAGATTGGATTGGAAATGTGTTTAACCAAAACTTTATTATGAGTTCACTTACTCTGCTGGACAAAACTTTGGCGATCACCTGATTCTTAAAAACTACAAATCATGTACAAAAAGGGTGTTAAAGAAGTTCAATGTATCGTAGAGACATCGTTAAACATAAAGAAAAGTCAAAAATCAGGGATGTAATTAAATAAATTTTGAAAAATAAAAAAAAGTGAAAGTAGGGTTTTGAGATGAGGAAAATGTGTATACTGTCGGTCTGTCTACCACTCCCCCTCCCCAAACAACTTTCGAAGTAATTGTCCAATTCGAAAGATTTTCTTTTTTTTTTTTTTTTTGTACTCAAAAGATCTCGGCGATTTCTTGTTTTTCTTTTTTTATTTTAACAATTTTTCGCTAAATTTTGATTAGTTCAATAAATCTTTACATGGGGAATTATGAAGCAAATCTTATAAAGACTGGACATGAGATTCAAACATTAGCGCCTTCGGGAAAATTTCTATCCTAGATAAATGCTGATCTGACAGACGGATTTGCTTGAAACAAACTATAAATAAACAAAAATGAATCATAAAGCATAAAAGAAGGCTTAACGTACCATGAAAAAAAAATAAAAATAAAGAAAGGTCAAAAATAAGTGAAATAGTTAAATAAATATTAAAAAATTAAAAAATTGAAAATTGGGTTTTAAGACGAGAAAAATCTGTGTCTTCTCCTCCCCCTAATAAATTTTGAAAAATTTTCCTATTCGAAAGTTTTTTTTTTTTTTTTTGCATTCAAAAAATCTCGGCGAGGACATCTCATTCACACAATTTTTCGTTCAATTTTGAACAGTTCAAAAAAACTTAACATTAGTTCGAAGTTTTGCTGTACATCGAGGTTTTACTGCATGTTATTTTTCTTGGAAACCCACAGTGAACAGTGAAAAAAAAAGTCCCTTGTCCGATCGTTTGGAAAACCAAGACTAGACGGCGTCTCAAAGAATGAAAGAAAACAACAGGCAGCTCCAAGATAAGTGGTTTACTGCTTATAAAGCCATCCTTACCCTTATCTCACCCTGAAGAATCGAAGTGATTTATTGATAGTCGTAGACAACAGATCAATAAAGAACATGGAGTTCCGATGGAATCATATTTCCCTTTAACGTTTAATGCTCGACAGATATTTTACAGTGTGGGGGGCATGCTTCGAGATTTATGGGAAGAGGTAGGGTGGATATCATAGGAGAAATCTTTGAAGGGGTACTTCGATAATGAGCAAATAAAGAGGATAAATGTTTCGACAATTGTCTAAAGATTGTTTTCGCAATAAGAAACTTGTAATGACATTTTAATGTGTCGAGAGATTTCCCGTTTTCTCTGTGAAATTAAATAAATTGGCGGATGATAAATTTTCCACAAGCTGAAGGGAGTTAGTTAGTCGATGCGTTCATAGTGGGTGTGGGATCTTTCACGGAATTTGCTTTAGAAAGTGAAAATACTAATTAGTTTTAAAATTATTTTTTACGATTGGTACGATAGGATTTCTTGTGAAAAATGGCAGTGTTGACGCAATTAATGATTTACTTGTTTCCTTTGGAGAAATGAAGTCCTTTTGTCTTCTTTACTTGGTAAAACCATTGAATTGTGTCACCTTCTATTTTGTAAACCTTTTGGTGATTTGTATACACTCTTGGAGTAAGGTCCTTGCTTTGTAAATAACTTTTCCGCGCGTGTGTTCATCGATTCTTATGTTATGTAATAATAATTTAACTTTGTGCAAGTAGACAGTAATAAAAATATATTTTCACGTTAAATTGACCTGAAATCATATTTTTATTACTCTTATATTATGTATTGATCATCGAAACTTGATAATGGTTTAACGCGTTCACGCCGGAGCGTACCAACGGTGGCACGCACTAGGCTGTCTCATTGTGCAGCGCGTACCACCGGTGACCCGCACAGTAAACTGTCAGATGAAGCGCAGCATGAATTCGAGCGCCGCCTCACAGCGAAAAACATGAAAACCGTCCCCGGCTTGAACGTGTTAAATAACAATAAGAAAAAAAGACGTCAGTAACTATATTTTTTTCCACTTGGCCGTGGTAACCTAGTGGCTAGAATGTCGGGCTTCCAATAGGAAGGTCGCGTGTCCGATATTTGCTGAAGACCCACGATGTACATTGGGGGATACGTACATGTAAAACCCGTGGACCCCACTACCCCCATTACCTCGCTCCCTGGGCAGGGCATCCCTAAGGCCTTAGCCTAACAGGGGAGGAAGTTGGAGGAGAAAAGTAGCTGTATTTTAAGTTGTTTTATAATACTGGAAACGAAGCAGTGATGATTGCATTGTGGCGGTACCTGGTTTACTAAATAATTTGATAATGACAAAAAAAAAGGAAGACAAGAAAAGGCAGATTGCACAACGAGACCCTATGTGTTGGGAGTTTCTAATGAGAATTTCGTCTCTCACATATGAAATTAATACGCTAGTGTCCGAGTGGTATATTTGTTTCTGCTGGGTGCGTATTCCATACTGGGATGGTTTCCCGCCTCGATGTGAAATAATTGATGAAACCGTATTCAGTCCCAGACTTTTATTGACACGTTGATAGTAGGACACAATACACATATGTACATAATAAGAACATAGCAAATGTTTCTAAAACCTCTTGGATAAGAGAAAGTTGGTGTCACGTCTGTTCTCTGGACGATGTCAACAGCAGTCCCTTTTCAGCTTCTCCTCTTCCCACAACTCCCACGCCCCCCTCCAAGATCCCTTCGTCCGAGGTCGGAGGTCAAGCGGTTACAGATATATCAGACGCGTGGGACAGTTCCGGTTCACGACGCTATGCATGATCTTTTAAAAATCGCACTGTACAGAGATTCAAGGTCAGTAACAATTAAAAAAAGGATGTTTTTTTCTTTCCCTTTTTCCCGTATTTTTTATGTTTTTATCAAGCATCGCTACTTGATAATGGTGTAAACAAAAAAACAAAAAAAAAAAAAAAAGAGAAACGTCAGTAACTATTTTTTAGGTTGTTCAATAATACTGGAAATGAGGCATTGATGAATTATTTTGTGGTGGTACCCAGTTTACGGCATAATTTTTAAATGACAAAAAAAAAAAAAAAAAAAAAAAACGAGGGGAGGGGGTAATGATTGCACAACGATAACCTACGCATGGTCTTTTAAATATATCACTGTGCAGAGATTCTTCGTTAGTCAATGCAAAAGGGGAAAAAAAACGTGTTTTCTTTTCTTTTTCCCCATTTGCTTTTTCAGTTAAGCATGTCTTCAGATCCTAACATCCAAAAAATAGGAAATTAGGGAAATCAGAGGCAAAGGGAAATAATTAAGATTAATTACATTTTTCCAAATAAACAAATTGGAGATTTACTTTGAAAATGATAACAGTACTCGAGGAGAGAACAATGAATTTTATCATTGAACTTGCATTGGTATATTATTTTTCATTTTAAGCAATTAATTTGCATGTAAAAGGAAAAATGGAAAAGGATCCCCTTGCATTACGTATGTGGGTCAAATTGAAAAATTGAAATATTTTCCTAATAAAATAGTTTTCTGCAGAAAAATTAGCCCTTTGCAATCGTACGTCACCTTATGGTAGTCAAAATAACATGTAACGATTTATATTTACACGTACAGAACGTTAAAAATGCTTTTTATTGAACAAGAATAACTGAATGAATGAATAATTAATAAAGAGCGAATGAATATAGGAATTAATGAATGCAAAAAATAAATGATTAATTAAATGACCGTATAAAAATTCTATTTAATAAATGGACAAATAAATGAATTAATAATTGAATGAAGGAATAAATAAACGAGAAATTTACTTATCTAAATAGCAATGTAGGTGAAATAAAAATGTATTTCACTTTGTCCTCTATGCGCATGGCAAATTTTACTAAGCATGTGAAATCCAAACAAGCGCAACAGAAAATAAATTAATACTACACTGGACTTAGGTAACCCTTAACTAATATTTTAAAGTATTAATAACATGAATTTTATCATTATGTAACAGCAGGTAAATTCTTTTAAAACTTAAACGAAAATATTGCAAAATGAGCATCACATTCTGGAAATGGCTTGTCCTATCTCATGGTTCGATCTTTTGAGTTACTATTTTTTGTCTGGAATCAATCACATGTCATGTAACATAGTTAAAGTTTCATTAAATAGCTGGCCGTGATATTACACTTTAATTTTCCTAACTATTTTTCTTATCCCACATTCCGCTGCGTTTTCCAAAAAAGCACTTCCAAGTACGTTACGTGTACTGTGATGTTTTTTTCTTTCTAATGGCTCTGCGTGCGATCACTAACCATTGCAAACCTAGTGCATTCCTCAAAAAGCGGCATCCATTTTTTCAAGTAGCACCACTATTGGTGGGTGCTATTTCCACTCTGAGAATTTTTGACGCTTAGTTTCCCCCTAAATGGCGGCACTCGAGCTCTAACTGATGCAAACTGCAGTAGGAATTTTATATAGCAGAGCGTATCCACGCCAAACGGATACTCAAGGAATCTTTAACATGCCGTATCATGAGACGACATGGCCGCTGTCGATCTTCAGCATCTTGAAAATCCACCGACTTGGGCCGGGTTCGATCCTGCGAACTTGGGAGTACGAGGCATGTGCTTTACCACTACGCCACCCTGCCGGCAGCCTGATGTTATAGTCATGGACATTGTGTCAAATGTTTAAAATACAATTCATAATTATGAAATAATGATAATTATCTTTTTAAAAAAAATGAACGGATCCTTAATCCAGACGCATCGTCGGTCACACGTGAAAATATGAAAACCAATAATACAGTAATTTTTCACAATACTCGTAGTTTTTACCTAAAATACTCAAATAATTGAAGCAGTGAAAAGTATTTTTATTATGATGAAGAATGCAATACGGCTATAAAACTTATTCTTTTCTCTGTTTGGAATGGTTTTTGTACTTACGTGAAACTTTGAAGTTCCATGAAAATCTATATGTATATATATATATATATATATATATATATATATATATATATCACTTAGCGTGGACCAGTTATGACTAAATTTTGCAGTACAATATGATCCTGACATCATACAAAATGATATTAAAAATTTTTTTTAATGATTACCATAAAAAAAGAAAATAATATTTGTATTTATTGTTTTAACTTACGGGCTTTTAACAAATTTATTTCTATATGATAAAAAGGATTTCCATTCATCACTAAATTTTCAATTTCTATTTCTTTGGAGTGGCAACACCTTAATTTTTGTTTATATCGCGCATGTTTATATCTAGCTATCTTTACTGAAGCCTTTCGAAATATAAAGCATTTTTTACAATTTTAAAATGGTTAATTTCCGATCCGCAGACGTTCTGCTGGGAATCCACTAGTATAAAATATCAAATATATTTCATGTATTCCAAAAAGAAAATAAATATATTAAATAAAAAAAAAACGCAATGTAATTCGTATATATTCTTCTATTTGTAGCTTAACCCTTTAAAGCACGAGTTTTTTTCTGAAAAACTAGTATAGTGTAAGTTATTCTTTGCAATTGCAGGTTTGGGGGGTGACTAGGGAGCGGGGGGTTGCGTAAAGTTTGCAAAGAAAAAAATGTTATACAAACAAAGTGTAAATAGATCTCAGACTGGCATTAGAAATAAAATAACACACGGGCATGGGCACATTTTCCGGTAACTTTCGCCCGTGTCAGACACGGGCAAATGCGTTAAGGGGTTAATTCGACCGATAAGTTATAAGACCGTTTAAGTTATATGATAATATAAGCTTAACCCCTTAAAGCACGAGTTTTTTCCTGAAAAGCTAGTATAGTGTAAGATATTTTTTGCAATTTCAGGTTGTGGGGGCAGGATGACTAGGTAGCGGGGGTTTCGGTAAAAGTTGCATATAAAAAAATGTTATACAAACAAAGTGCAAACGGATCTCAGACTGGCATTAGAAATAAAATAACACACGGGCATGGGCACCTTTTCCGGTAACTTTCGCCCATGTCAGACACGGGCAAATATGTTAAGGGGTTAATACGACCGATAAGTTATAAGACCGATAATATAAACTTAACCCCTTGAAGCACGGAATTTTTCCTGAAAAACTAGTATAGTGTAAGTTATTCCTTGCAATTACAGGTTGTGGGGGATGACTAGGAAGCGGGGGCTTTGTAAAAGTTACACAGAAAAATATATAATAAAAAATTACTTACCCAATGCTAGGTTTAATGTTTGTAATAAAGAAAGCAAAGAAAATATAAGTTAAGATCTAAGAAAAGATGGTTAGTATTCCTTATAGATGGTTTACTTTATACTTAAAATAGTCCACATCAAAAATACGAGGGAAGAGAAAAACCTTAGTTCATTTTATTTAAGACAAAAGGAAAGCAGAAAGTAAGAAAAAGATCATCAGGTTTTCAACACACCTGAGATGCACTAGATCACGCAATGTGGCCGTATCAGATAAACCTAAAGTATAAACGTACAATGGGAACAGCGCTTCCGTTAACAGTACTCCTTCTTTTCGCCTTTTACTCCCAGCAAAAACTGATAATAGAGTTCGTGGAAAGCATCACGTATGTATAGCATCATTTGATGTCCCATGAAACTCTTTCGTTTTGAGATTATATTTACCGCTCCGATTGATTTTATCCGATATCGATGTATTTATCCTCCTGCTAAAGTATAACTTCTTAGAATCACATAGATACTTTGAAAATACATCTACATGGTTATCAAGCAAAATTATAGCTGTTCAAGTTATTGTAACTAACTTAACATTTCAACTTGTCAATAAGAAGAGGATTACATCTGATGAGTAAATTAAAAATAGTAATATAAAGTTTATTGCATCAAATCGTGAACGATTCCCGTTACAGTTGATTGTAAAAAAAGAAAAAGAAAGAAAATAGAAAGAAAAAGAATGAAAAAAGAAAAAAAATGGCTGTATTTTTCGCTAATGCTTTTCTTAAAACGAAAAACATTAGAAAAGAAAAAAGGAAAATTTAAAATCTTTTTTCGTAGTATTTTTCCCTAGTGCTTTTCTCAAAACGTAACCAAAAAAAAACACAACATAATTGTGTTATAAATATTGTTTAAAATAGTAAAAAATAATATTTCTGTAACTTTTTTTAACACAGTTCTACCATAAAAAAGAGCTATGACTAGAAGAGTACCAAGAATAATGTATTCATGCTCAAGGGACAAATTGCTGACATAAGGAATGTGCCGTTCTGTTTTCGTTTCAGTTTGTTTAGCATACTTGATTTCTTCTGAACTGATGCTATATGACAGTTTCTAAATTTTGTTCTTTTCAACAAACAGAGAAGCAAACATTCTGAATTCTCTGAGTTTTTTTTATAACCCTTCAAAACCGGGTCATTACTTTTGCCCCACCCTGTATTATGCAGTATTTATTTATTAATCGACGTGAATACGTTAAGATTTAAACACTTTTGACATCTTTGATTGATTAATATACAAATATGTCTTTTGTGAAAATTGATTGAATACCAGTCCATTCCAATATCATCATCATTTGAATACCGCAAATGATTCTTATCATCTAAAAAAAGTTTGTTTTGACATTCTAAAGTCTTTCTAAAGCTTTCTGTATTTTCACTGCTCAAAATAAATTTCCTTGAAAGGAAAACTTATTCCTACAATCGAAGGAAACATTCTTTGTATTATATTCTTCAATGGAACGTTAAGACAAAGAAGGCATTAACTACTCTAAGCGATATTTAACGAATCACAGCAGTGCCATATGTCATGTGGTACTTTATCTCTAAAACTGGGTCTGTGTTCTCTTTCGGGAAAAATGCAATTAGCGCTGGAAGTGAAAGGGTGACTTCGACACGAACTGGATACAAAAATAAAACGAAGGGAGAAAGTGACTTGTCAGTTTGCGCTGACTTGATAAAATCCAGTTAATTGAGGGGGAACCACTTCATGTGATTAATGACATTTATTCATTCTGAAAGAAAAATTATTGGCTGTGAGAAGGAGAAACGAGCGTTTGCATTTGCGAGTTTCAGTGTCTCGTCTTTGCTGGTTTAAAAAATAATCTGCAACGTAGATAGAAAGATTAAACTCAGCAGCGCATTAAATGTAGGAATAAAACTTTTTTCCCCCTCTATCACTCAGAAACTCGGATTTATTTGATTTGTAGGAATCGAGGTAGTTACAAAATAAATCTATATATATATAAATGAATGTATGTCTGTCTGTCCTCTGTCCTTTATGCATTACTACACTATTCATCCGATCGCCATGAAACTTTGGAAAGTTGTTGGGTAAATTCCTGCGAAGGTTTCTGGAAAAAAAATCCTACAGGTAGTTATTTTTTTATTCCATTTTTTACGCAATTGTCCACATAAATTCCCCAATATGGGATGCACATATTAATGTAATATATCGATCGAAAGCGCTATTTTTTCTGCACAGGATGATATTTGTTCTAAGTTTCTAAGTCAACAAAAACGCCAGTTATAAGCTTTTTAGTGCGATTTCTTAAAGGCTTGCCTTGATCCAAAAATAATAATTAGCAGTTTTCTCAACTCCGGGTGAATAGTGTTAACTTAATTTCAATATAAAACTTATTTTTCAAAGTAGAGAGACATCAGTTTAGTTATCGACGGAAAAACAATAATAAAGCATACCTTCGATTTAACGTTTTTCTCAAATGAGTAATAGGTTTTTAACTCGAGATTGAACTTGATAAAAGTATTGTCTCCCCGATTTAACGATTTCCTTGATTTAGCAATAGCATTTAAATAAATATCGCCAGAAAAGGAATACGTATGGTTAATACTAGAATTCAAATAACGTGGCGAGTATGACATGCTACAATTTGACTTTACCAATTAGTCATTGGCGATAAATCGAAACACACTAATGAAATTGTGCTTACGTTTTTTAGGTACGGTTAAAATTCAGCACGAGCAGCGCCGGGCGGGTACCGCTAATAAGTAAATAAATAAATAAAATAATAAATAAATAAAAAAAAATAATATATACATATTTCAGGATTTTTTATATTTTTTTACAAAAACAGTGATCGGACGGTATGTTGCCTATAGTCTACACCAGTGATTCTCATCCACTGTGCCGCGGCACTCTTGTGTGCCGCCAAATTCTTAAAGTGTGCCGCCAAATTTCAGAAATGTGTATTGTAAAATATATATTACTTCTTTTATTACGAGTAAAGTTTTGTTTAAATTAAAGAAAAGGACACTAAAAGAAAACTTGTTTTTACACTTAAATACCATATTTTTAACTTTTTTATATTTGGTGTATTTATAGGTAAGTAAACAACTTTTAAACTATCTTTTCCTTTCTGTGACGCCAAATTTAGAAATCGTTAAAAGTGTGCCGCGACAAAAAAAAAAGGTCGATAATCACTGGTCTACACTACGCTACAGAGGGTTTATCTATTAAAAAAAAAATTTTTGAAAATAATTGATGCAACTAAACGTTGTGGATTAATTGCTTTAAAGGGGTAAATTGCCAGCATTGAAACTGAAAAAAAAAGCCATTATGAGTATAAGGGCTTGCAAATAACAATGCAACATACGCGCTGACGTCACTTAACAAATAGAAAGTAGGGGAAAACCCCAGGTAGCATATATGCTACTTTATGATAATAAGGGTTAAGATTTAAAAAAGTGATTTCTTAAAGTACACATACTTTACTTTTCTTCTAATACAACAAATCACATGGGTTTAATGCATAGAGCTACCGCCGCAAGGATGGAATAAATATTATTTCAAAACCACTTTAAATCATGTAAATTAAATTATTCCGAGACTTTGTACGCAATGTTATTTTAACGTTCTCGTATCAATATGTTACGATTGTCTAACACAGTTAAAATTTTGATTGCATCGTTTCGATTAAGATCCAGAAAGTTCCGCCGACTAACGATTATAAATATTTAATGACCTTTGGAAGTTATAAAATACTTGTCTGGCACAGATAGAAACTTTTCCAATTAATGAGAAATTTATCGTTAAGACAACTTAGGTAGCGATGATAAATGAAAGTAATATGAATATTTTAATGAAGTTATTCCTTGAATTGTTCCCTCTCGCTTAATGATTTAATAAGACAACTTTGGGGAACGAAATGACATAGAAATTACTTGAACTGGACTTGATTGAGTAAAACAGAAACACGAATAGATTTAAAGACACTGTTATAATATTATAAGCTGGTTGTGTATAAGCTTATATAGATGTCACAAACATATATAAAGATAGCTTATACAAGCAAGATATAATATTATACAGATATTTCACTGGATTGCTAATGTTGATCTTACGTATCCAAACACTATCTAACAGAGGAAAGCAGAAGTGATCATTTATGTTGAAAAGACTGCAATGGTTTTGTCGTAACAGTTAACTTTTAATTTTTCAATTACGTTTTAAAGGAATACATGTTGTTGTTGTTCCTAATGCACAGGAATAGAGAGACCAGGAATTAAGGCAGTAAGGAGCGCCTTCCATTTTGAGGCCACTTGGGTATCCAAGCTCCCATTCGCAGAGAGACCAAGAATTATGGCAGCAAGGAGCGCCTTCCATTTTGAGGCCACTTGGATATCCAAGCTCACATTCGCAGAGAGACCAGGAATTTTGGCAGTAAGGAGCGCCTTCCATTTTGAGGCCACTTGGGTATCCAAACTCCCATTCGCAGAGAGACCTGGAATTATGGCAGTAAGGAGCGCCTTCCGTTTATAGATGAGCACCACAACGGTGGAAGTACGTATTTGACTCATTAATAGTTGGATGACACCAGGTGGCACCACCACAAACACGCCACCTTCCTTTTTTGACCTAAGAGCTAAGGGAAGGGAAATTCTTCACCCTATGGGGCACCCTCGGAACTGCCGCGGAACTACAAGGTTCACGGATTTTACATGCACGTGTCCTCAAGTGTACATGGTGAGTGTTCAGCGGGTCGGGTATCGAACCCCCCGATCTTTCGGTTGGAAGTCCGACATTCTAACCACTAACCTACCCCGGCCCAAAGAAATACATAACTGTGTATAGTTAATTTATGTATTCTGTTGTACGCATAAATCTTTTTATATTCTCACAAAAGCATGATTCGTCTGAAATTCTTTTATAATTATTATTTATATGTATATTTAGTAGCGCCCCAGGATTTTGCTCTGGGTGGGACCAATATCAGGATTAGGATTGATATTAATTTGGCAGGTTGCTTTTCTGACTTATCCTTACCGGATATTCACCTCTAATCTTTGAGACCTGTAAAAATTAATGCATATTTTTTTAACATACCAAGGATTCAAAATACGTAATAGGTTTTCCAGTTACATATGAGTCGTTTAGTTTCAAAATCAGCTACATCCAAAAAATGAAATTGTTCACGGCGGGCAAAAAATAATATCCAAGAAATTCGAATTTCTAGCTAAGAGCATTGGGATAGACTTTTAACTTGCTGAAATTTTAACACAAAAATAATTGTTCCTTGGAAGATATTTTAAGGGAAAAAGCTGACATGAATGTCGATGAGGGGGAAGGATTAATTTTGTAACAATCCGGCAAATTTCAAACACACTTTTTAGCATGATGTAGCTGCTTCAGAAACTTTAAAAAATAACACCATGTGAAGATTACTGTAAACTATTAGAAAGTGTAAAAAAGTTGAAATCGATAAAAAGTGGATGTGTCTGTGTTTGAATCTAGACGACTCATATATTTTTAAATCAAAAAATGCATTTGATTGCATATTGGACACATTTATCATGCCATGAAAATCTTACTTTTTAGTAGAATAGATACTACATTTTTTTATAATAAAAACATTATTACGTTCATTTGTAAAAAGTATGAGGAGATTTATCCATTTTAGAGTTACCAAAGTTCTTCATAGTCAATCATCTGATTCACATTTAAAAAACACGAGAGAAGTAAAATGTCGCTCTTCCGTAAGTTAATTACATAGAGAAGAACTGTTGTGATTGCTCTTTTCTATGTAAATAAGAACAAGTAAATAAGAATTATTTATCAATAATCATGCTTCAATCGATGTTAATATACAAAATATCAAAACTATATTTTCACAATATCTATTTTATAAATAGGCAAAGACAAAACAGTTAAGAAGCATTTTATCCTCTGTTTTTGAAGCAGTTTTTCCTACTTTTTTTTTGTTTAGTAGCTATTTACAAGTTTTAGTGATATCAATTTAAAATTTTTGGAACAGTTTATTTATTAACTAATCACTTCCACTTCTCTTTTCAGGCAAGCCTCATTTATAATTGTAATTTTTACATTGTTATTGGTGACATGTCTTAGTTGAGTAAATTATTGGGTATTAAATATAAAACTCATTGTTAAAAAGAGTTTGGGCAGTAATATTAAAAGAAATTATAAGAATAGTTTGAGTGAAGGCTTCTTTGAAACAATGGAATGAAATATGATAAAAGTGTATGGAGGCCATCATTTAAATTTTTTCAAATGCCAGTACGAAATCGGCAGAAGTGCAAGCCGCTGCTACATTTATGAGCTCAATTTTGACCCTGCGGCGACATTTTTGATTTATAATACGTTTGCCTTAAGTGAGGATGTTTAAAATAAACTCGACGTTATAGTCAACAAATTCAATGAATTAAATAATATATTGTTTTAAATGCTAAATTTAATTATTACGATAATTACATTCGGATTGATAGGAGAACTCTAGTTTTAATTATTTGTTGTCAAATATCGCTGTTAAAACATGCTATATCTACTTGCAAGCAATAAAACTAAGTATTACTTCTACTACAAAAGCATAGAACATGATTTTCCCCCCACAGCGTTCATATCACAGCGCTTTGCTTATTAAATTGATTTCAAGCGGATAATGTAAATGACATAATCGCAATTAAATTATCAATAAAGCAAATACAAATACAAAAGTGACGACTAGCAACAGGCAAAGGGCCGAGCTAGGCTGGTCCTAGTCAATTTAATAATTCCCAATGCACATCAAGAGTCTTCTTAAAAGTTTTCACCTCCTGCAACTAACAGTTGCCTCCGGTAAACTATTCCAACTGCCTACAACCCTATTAAAGTAGTAATTTTTCCTACTTTCAAGATTAACTTTAGATTTGAAAAGCTTAAAACAATGACCACTGGTTCTATCTAAAAACAAAGCGAATCTAGTATTTTTAAAAGTCATTCCAAAAAAATATACGTTTTCTTGTTTTGAATCCTAACAACATTATGTGATGAAATGAAATTAAAAAAAAAAAAATTGCTTGCATTAAAATGATAACTTACTAAAACTGTGAATAACTAAATAAAAATGCCTGTTATTAATTATATTTTTCTTGAGTTTTACGTTTTGGAGACAGTCTATGATTTTTTTCAGTAATACTATTTAGTGACTCATAGTAAAATGTATCATTTAATTATCTCAAATTTGGTATTTTTAAATACTAAACGCTTCATTTAGTAAGTATCCAGTAATGTAATAGATTGTAGTCTTATTTTTCTGAGACTGTGTACTCTCAGAAAAGAGCTCTTATTTCGACGAAAGGTTTACTCGGAGAATTTTTCACTAAGCCATTTCGTCAAATATGACGAAAGTTACGTGAGATTTGAGCCACTGACAAAGTTTGACATTTGAACTTTAGGTATGACCATTATTGTTAAATTTATCTTGTAATAATTTTTTTTTGAATAATTTAAAGCACCACATCATTAACATTTCTGAACAGGTAAACAACTCAAAATATTCAGCCCATAAAAATAATCTCTAATTTCACTCCTTCTTCATTATTTAAAAATAACGAGAATCAAAATTAATTGTTTTCGGACCCTTTAATAAACTTAAATTTCATTAGTTCTTCATTATTTAAAAATATCGAGTGTCAAATTTAATTGTTTTCGGACCCTTAATGAACTTAAAGTAATGAATGTTTCATAACTAAATTGCAACACATATTATACGATTAAAGTTTACTTAAAGCAAGAAAAATAAACATTATTTTCCCAAATAACAGTTTATTGAACAATTCTTTAAAAGACGTTTGCAGTAACGTCTCTTTAAATCGTTTACTGTAGAAAAACAACTTTTTTTCAATGCAATGAAATTGAATCATTATTTTTAACAAGAAAAAAAAAATCTCCAAAGAGCCAACGAAAAACAAAATTATGTTTCAATTTTTTTTTCCCTAACTGCTTTTAAATCTCAGTAAAAGTAAAGAAAGTTAGCATTTTGTTGCTTAAAACATTTTCTTCAGAAGCAAGTTTAATAAACCTTCTTTTAGGTTGAAAATCGCAGTGTTCTCTTATTTTTATAATTTCATTCATTTTGCAGGTAATGTATAAATAAATGCCCTCTAATATAGCATTGATACAGTAATTTAATATTAGTGATAATGCAACAAAAAAGTAATTCTAAGCCAGGTTTTTGCTTTCTTTTAAATGATTTTTTTCATTGATGTAGTGGTTAGGACTTTATTAATTCATTTGTTTTCAATCCATTTTAGTCTATCATCCTGGTGCTTTTTATATCAAAAATTGCAATGTTTCGAAATCATGAAATAGAGGCATAAAATGTTGCAACCACAATGAAACAGTACTATACTCAGTGGCGCGCCAGCATTTTTGGGAGCCATGGCCTGCTGTGCCCATCCCAGTTTTCGAGATCGAGGGCCCTGGAGTGCATAAGCAGAAGTTCTTGTCAAGTGGTTGGCTCGGCGCGTGGAGCCCCCAGTGTTTAGTTCCCAAGCATGCTTGGTCCTCAGTACTATACCTAAGCAAAAAAAAACTTAATGCCTCAAACCAAGGCCCACGCATAGACGGCGCCACCGTTGTCATGGGACAGGGCACGTAAATTAGAAGGGCCTGTGAGTCTCCAGTGTTAAAAATCGGAAAAATGACGAGTATGTTCAATTAGCGTCAAGTGTTGTTGTTTTTTTTTCTAATGCCACTTTTGTATCCGAGCTGCCCTTCGAGGATTCCCTACCAATAATTAAGGCAGTAAGGGAGAGCCTTCAGTTTATAGATGAGCACCACAACGGTGGAAATACGAATTGGCTCATTATGTATTTGGGTTACACCAGATGGGGCCACGACAAATTCGCCAGCTTATTTTTTTGACCAAAGAGTGGAGGGAAGGGAAAATATCCACCCCATAAGTAATGGGGATTCTCAAAGGCCCTTGATCACGTATTTCTTCGTGTTTCTTAACCCTCCGTTAGGCGCCCGAATCTGTCCGATGCATAAATAAAACAGTAACACAGGTAAATAGGCGCTAATATATTGACATAAGGTGCAGTATTTGTTACTGAAACTAGCCTATTACCTTCCTATCAAAAATAATGGATTGGAACTGAAGTAATATAAAAATTAGCACCAGTCTACCTATATCGCTATTTTATTTATGCATCTGACAGATTCGCGGAGTCTAGCGGAGGGTTAATAGAATTACGAGACATGAAATTTTGCCATCCACCAAGGATTGAGTATTATTTGAGATAGAATTTTAGACGCGGGTTACCATTTCTGAAAAATTTGAAGCGCAGAAGTTTTCGAATTAAGTCCCCGCCAGAGAATAAAGAATAATTTAGGTAGCCCGCGCAACGCCGGGCAACGCAGCTAGCCAATGCAATTGAAAGATGCACCATAATTAGTAACAAATGATGCAAAATGGAAGCTTCGAAACAGTCAAAATGACTGGCCTGGTAAATCTAGTGTGAAACAAACAACACAATGCTGACATATAGCCGTCATCATCAAGGGAGCACACCATCAGATCCCATATAGGGAACGTTTTTTGTATAAAATGTTTGACATTTTGAGGTTCGCCAATAAAGAAGTTTGCAGATATTTTCAAACTCATTTTGCGCAATGATTTTTGTTTGTTAACGCAATGTGTGCGGGTACATTTCGCGGCGGAATTGTGCCGGGCTCGGGGGTTTTGCGTGCAAATTTAGTTATTCCGTTAAATCTCAATAAATCGAAAATTATTTAAATTTTAACATAAACTTTTCGTATTTTATATTGAAATATATAATATTATGATTGTAGTAAACAAAAAATAAAACTTTCAGTGGATAAATTTATAATAGTATCGTAAATATGAAAAAATCAAATAGAAATATATAATTTTAATTTTTTCGAATTATATTATTTACAATCTTTCTTACATTATGAAAAAAAATGAGTATAGGAATCATAAAACTAATTAGCGCTGTGGGCCGTCTGTTGTGATTTTGTACGTCACTGCAAAGGTGTTTTGACATGCTCTGTTCCATTTTATTTTGCACAAGGAATAGCAAAAAATGTGTTTACCAGCTTACTACTTCTTTTTCTAAGAGCAATACAAAGAAACCATGCCGCTACATAACCCGTACGAGTACGTATCTCGCGCTCAAGTATCAATCGTCAGAAAAGGTGCTAGTCCGTGTCCCGCGCTCAAGTATCAATCGTCAGAAAAGGTGCTAGTCCGTGTCCCGCGCTCAAGTATCAATCGTCAGAAAAGGTGCTAGTACGTGTCCCGCGCTCAAGTATCAATCGTCAGAAAAGGTGCTAGTACGTGTCCCGCGCTCAAGTATCAATCGTCAGAAAAGGTGCTAGTCCGTGTCCCGCGCTCAAGTATCAATCGTCAGAAAAGGTGCTAGTACGTGTCCCGTGCTCAAGTAGCAATCGTCAGAAAAGGTGCTAGTCCGTGTCCCGCGCTCAAGTATCAATCGTCAGAAAAGGTGCTAGTACGTGTCCCGCGCTCAAGTATCAATCGTAAGAAAAGGTGCTAGTCCGTGTCCCGCGCTCAAGTATCAATCGTCAGAAAAGGTGCTAGTCCGTGTCCCGCGCTCAAGTATCAATCGTCAGAAAAGGTGCTAGTACGTGTCCCGCGCTCAAGTATCAATCGTAAGAAAAGGTGCTAGTACGTGTCCCGCGCTCAAGTATCAATCGTAAGAAAAGGTGCTAGTACGTGTCCCGCGCTCAAGTATTGATCGTAAGAAAAGGTGCTAGTACGTGTCCCGCGCTCAAGTATCAATCGTAAGAAAAGGTGCTAGTACGTGTCCCGCGCTCAAGTATCAATCGTAAGAAAAGGTACTAGTACGTGTCCCGCGCTCAAGTAGCAATCGTCAGAAAAGTTGCTAGTACGTGTCCCGCGCTCAATTACCAATCGTCAGAAAAGGTACTAGTACGTGTCCCGCGCTCAAGTAGCAATCGTCAGAAAAGTTGCTAGTACGTGTCCCGTGCTCAAGTATCAATCGTCAGAAAAGGTGCTAGTACGTGGCCGGCGCTCAAGTATCAATCGTCAGAAAACGTACTAGAATGTGCCCCGCGCACAATGTGTTAATATAAAACTTCTTCTAAGTATGAATACCTACTTACACGATCATAAGATCAACCATCTTACAAAAATAACAGCTTTTTAGGAACATATACGATGATATTTGCAAAACACAAACCGTCACGACTAAGATGGCGTTCTTACCTTCAGTGTAGCGATCACGAAAAAACATGAGACCCTGCTTCGACGGCGCTTTAATCTGTCACTATCACGAAAAATCGTCCCAGAGGCAATAAAATTCCCTGAGACACAACATTTAGATTTATGAAGCTCCATCCTCCCAGGAGGAAGAGAAACAAGTAATTTTATACGTGAGAAAAGCTTTTATTCGCTGTGAGGAGGCAGTAATGTCAAGTGGAGCGATTATTCTGCATTCTCGGGAGGTAAGTCCCTTCTTAAAAAGTCATGCGTGTTTCTTTTATCCGGCAGTAAATCTTGATGACCAGAGAAATAGAAACAAAACACTTCGTTCAGTAAAGCTTGATGACCAGAGAAATAGAGACAAAACACTCCGATCAATCTATAAGGGTGCTTTCACACCAAAAGTGACAAAGACAATATTCCTGTCTTTTATCGCTTGCGCAAGCACAGTGCATATTTCTGAAGGGGCTGCGCTTGCGTAGGTGAGAAAAGACCGGAATATTGTTTTTGTTGCTTTTGGTGTGAGAGCTTCCTAAGACGGCGCAATTATTCTGAACGTTAGCGATGTTTCTACAACGTTTCCGCTTACTCGCACTCGCACAGTGGTCCCGAAGTGGTCTACAGTGAGACCTGTGCAAGTTGACCACTGGCGTGGCAGAACTTCAGTGGTCAACTTTGACAGGTGGTCAACTTATAGAGGGTGGAGATTATTTTTTGTCATTTCGTAAACTATGCGTCTATTCACTTGTAACTAATTAACCCTCTAATTCCCCACTCCGCCTCAAGGCGCACGACGATAACAAAATTTGGGCATTAAATATAACTTCATCTAGTAACGTTACTTTAAAATAGTAATTAGCTATTTTTTTCACAATTAACTAAAATCATCTTTAGAGAAATTTAACCTGAATGACTTACAATGTGTCCTACGCAACTTTAAAAGTAAAGTACTTGGTTAAAATGAAGATAAATATCTTATGAATTATGTAAGTTACTAATTAAATGAGAGTAAAGATTTCCCAAAAATACGTAATTTTTCAAAATGGCTTCATCAGATAGAAGAAAAAAGAAGAAACTTATTTAAGAGAATTAAAAAGAGCTCATTGTAGTTTATATTGATGTTTCATCCATCCAGACAAACACTGGTCCAACATTATAGCATAAAAAATGTCTTGGAGAAGTTATTGAAGTTATTTCAGTTTTTTTTTAAATCTTTGCAGCAATAGATAAACAGTATAGTAATACTTAGGTGGTCAACTTACAAAGGATTTTTTATAACACTCCCCCCAAATTTGGCGTACATAAGTGGTCAATATAGACAGGTGGTCAACTCAGGGTGTCAAGTTAGGGTCAAGTTACAAAGGTTCCCGAATATTATATAATATAGGGACAATTCCGTTCCTGACAAAAGCGGTCAACTTGGACAGGTGGTCAGCTTACAAAGAACTTTGCAGGTTTTACTGTATTTTGATCTACGAGAGTTCTAGAAGAACGGAAGAAAAAATGGCGGTTCATAACATGTAACAAGCAGTTTACGAGACTAGATCTTATTTTAATAGATATAATGCAACATTTTTTTTCCATTATACTTGTAATATTAATACATTCCGCATATAAATTAACAAAACATATAAAAAATCATTGTGTGAGTAGGTACCCATTATCTGTGTGCTTATAACTAGAAAAAACTTTTTATATTAGTCGCAAAGCCGTAACCTGGAGAGACAGAATGATAGCATAAAGAAATGATAACACAGAGGGAAACAAAGTATGCATAATGGGGGAAAAGAATTAAAAAAATCATAAATTTAAAGTAAAACTTCAGTTTTCAAGAGATATTTCCAAACAAGTTTGTTTGGTCCGACTGTTTCAGTATTGCTTGAGTGAATGTTCACCTTCAGTTCTACTCCCTTTTGGAATTTTCAAACGTAAATTGTTCCGCTAATTATTTTCTTTTACAGCAGGACGGAGTCTACGAAACACCGAAAAAAAAGGATAAGGGTTCTACGTGATAAAAAAAAAAATATGGAATCTTTGCGCTTCAACTACTACAAAAGAAAAAAGGAGGACGCCAAAAATGGAAACCTACGAGTCGCCTAGGGACGCCTAAATTTGAACTGAACCCAACAAAAAACTGTAATTCAATGCAATAATTTGAATTTTAAATTTTAGAGGATATATCGTTCAATTTTCTAGAAGTGACATCAAATGACAAAAATAAATGAAATAAGTACACAACAATAAACGGTTTAGAGTTTTTGAGGTAGAGTGGAGGGTTTTATGGATGTAGTAACTGGTACCAGCAAAATATGGTACTTTCCGTTTCGAGGGGAGGGATGGCGACGGTTAAATCTTTTTCGTCAAATCAAACTACTGTACCAGTTTGGGTGGCCGTTGGCCATGTTTAAATCATTTTCACAAAAACGAACTCTACACACAAAACAAATTGTTTGGCGTAATTGATTTAGTGGGGGAAAATCATCATCAGCCTCCCACCGCCCCCGAAACGGAAATGTACCAAAAATATAATGCAGATAACTAATTATTATATAAACAAAGTATTTCACTGCGAGACTCTTGGTTTAAGATTAAATTAAAAATAAATATTTACTCTTTTTTTTTTGTCCTTTACTCAAGAAAATCCTTTAGGAAAGAAAAATGAATATATGATAAAAATTCATGCAATGGAATATTAAACTTGGGACTTTGATTTTTGAAGTCGGAAAGAAACGGTTAAAGGATTTTGTCTGGTAAGTGCTTCTTTTGCTAAAAAGGAAACGCTTCGAAAATATGAGCATCTCCGTGGAGATAAAAGTTTGATGCGAAAATCCTCTGGACCATTTTCGTGATGAGTTAGGAGGAAAAGAATTCCCAACGTCTTTAAGAAAAGCAATTCTTGCGTTGCTTTGTTTTGGAAGTAATTCCACTGAGTAAATGCGGAGCTGCAATTTGTATTTTTCTTTTTTTTTATTACTTTCCTTTAAGCGTTGGTTGTGATCTTGTGATGCATGAGGATTCAGTAGTATACATGTTCAGTATGAGTATTCAGGAGCATGAATATTCAGGAGTATGAGTATTCAATATGAGTATTCAGGAGTATGAATATTCAGTACGAGTATTCAGGAGTATGTTCATTCAGTAGGAGTATTCAAGAATATGAGTATTCAGTAGGAGCATTAATGTGTATGAGTATTCAGGAGTATGAATATTCAGTATGAGTATTCATGAGTACAAGTATTCAATATGAGTATTCAGGAGTATGTTTATTCAGTAGGAGTATTTAGGAATATGAGTATTCAGTAGGAGTATTTAGGAGTATGAGTATTCAGGTGCATGTGTATGAGTATTCAGGAGAAAAAACAAAGTAATGCATCTTAATTTTCATTAAACTATTGAACCAGCTTCAAAAAAAAAAAGTTATCTTCTAGGATGCAATCAATTACGCTTTTCAAAATCAGTAAAAGCAACTGTAAAGGGTGCAAATAAAAGGTTAAAAATGGTGGACCGGTTTCAAGGGCAATCAGCCACCTTCGTCAGTTCCGAGAGTAGAAATAAGGTTAAAAATGGCGGACCGGTTTCCAGGCAATCAGCCAAGAAATTAAATACTAGGGTATACACGAATTTTAAATACAGTAAAACCCCGTTAAAATGCGGGTGTCGGGGGACATGTTTGGCAACCGCGTTATAACAAAACCGCGAGAAAGAAACTATACCGTGGAACCCTATTCACGAAATAATATTCGCTTTTGTTGCATTATTTTTAACTTTATCAATTACTCGTAACTTTTCTTTCCCTATAGTATATTTTTTTCTTTTCTTTGCTGCCATTTTATTCGCTGTAATTGCTGTTCAAGAAGCACACATCTCAGCTGCGCAATCAGTCTATCGAGCGATAGGTTATAAACCAACTGTGTTCCGAGAAAAAAAAAGGTGCTTAAAAATCCCTTTATGGAATCAACATGGGGGTGTGAAGTGGGAGATTGAGCTCCGCCCATATCAAGAGAAACAAGTCAGGGCGATTGCACCCGATTTTGAGATCAAGCTATATGTCTAGGTTGAAAGACAGAAAAAGCATGAAAAGGGTGTACATCACGCCTATCACAATAGGGCTTTATCTGTTAGTGTGTCTGGTGAGGGTGCTCTTTGGCTAGAATATTTCTGTGCTCGGGCTGGCTTCATTTACAATGGTAAATAAGGAATCACCTTTAAATGGCAATGACGAAGGGGGATTTAAACGTCGGGGGACATGATAGTCACCGCGGTATACCCGATTCCGTGGGTTTTACTGTATGTAAGACAGGAATCCGAACCAATGAGGGCTCAGCATTTGCTAAAACACAATTGGCCGCGGAGGTATTGGAAAATGGAAAATCGAAACCGTTTAACAAAATAGAAGAAATATGAGGGATAGCCAAAGACGCATGACAAATATTATTTACTTTTTTATGAACATGTTAGGGCTCTAGAAAATCTAAATCTCCAATGGTAGAAGATCTGCAATTAATTTTAGCTTTAGAATATTTGAATTGGTGGCTGGAATTACACTTTTCTGTATTAGTTTTCACAGAAAAAAATAAAGTTTTTATATCTCCTCTCTGGTGATAACTGAATGAAATACCTTAGAGATCAAATTAATCGGTGCGTGGAAAATCAGAACTGGTCCAGAAAACGTTGTGATATACTTGCAAAAACAACTTTCGTTTTCATTTTTTTTTTTGCTAAGGTTTTATAACGTAGGAGGTCTTCTCAGTTGTATTCTTTCTCATTGCAACGTGTTGTTCTAAATATTAGTGTAATTTCTGCCAGGTATCTAAAAATGACCGATTTTGGACTAGTACTGTTTTTCCACTCACCGATTCAAATGTACTCTAAGGAAAGCCGTTCAATGTATGTGAGGAGTCAACGTATGTCTTCATTCAATGAATGTCTAAGGCTTCAATGTATGTGAATGTTTTAGGGTGAGGGAGAAACAGAGGCAAAAAAAAAAAATCAAGAACTTTTCATTGGGCTAATTTTAATTACATTTTTTTGTTGGTCTATAACTTCATTTCGAACGCAAATGGTCAGAAAATATGGCGGGAACCTTTATTTTGGTCAATGAAGTTGTGGAAAAAATTACATTGAGTAATAAATGACTAAGTGAATTTCTCCCATTTTGCAAAGATTCAAATAGGAATTCTTAACCGGAAAACCGGTGCGGTTCCTGGGAATTAGTAAGATTTTTTTCCTGTTTATGAATTTCAAGGGACTGTACTTAATTTCTGAAGATTAACGGGAAATTTAAAAAAAAAACATTAAAGTGGAGATTGATTGGGAAAAGATAATTTGTTCAGACTGTAAAGCACTAGTACACTAAAAAACATTTGGTCTCATGTTGCACCAAACAATGTCGTAAATTTGTAGGCTATAAAAGATGGTAATCAATTTTACTATATTTTGGTGCTTATTTAGGATTTAAGGACCAAAATATAGTACAAATGACCATCTTATAAATGTTGCGCTCGTTAATGTTACTGTGCGGCATAGCGGACACCACGAAATGGTTAAAATGATAGTTACATAAGACTTCCCATATAATATCTAAAATGCGGTGCGAGTAATACTAGAACTATATAAATAAAGCATAAAATAGTAGAACTATATAGGTATGTGGTTTTTTTAATCTAACCCTGTACCATGTTCTTGGCGGCCGCATCCGGTCAGAGGCGGCATCCGGCCCTTTGAGCCCATTCCGGTGCATCTCCATTTCCTCTCGGTTTCCTTTAATATTATCTGCGTCTAGAAAACGTGATACTTCCCAATCCATACTCTAAACAGTCCTTCCTTTCCAATTTTGACCTCTGAAAAGTGACATTCGGATATCCCAAAAGCTATTTCCGTTCCCAGTGCTGTGGCCCGCCGACAAAGGACGGCCTCATCCCTCTCTCTATTTTATCTCAAAAAGGGGGGGGGGGGCTGGCCGATTTCCGCTGGTCTAGTCGAACGGAAATGCATACAAGGGTAGGAATCTTCTTGGTTCTGGGAGAACATCTTTTGACTAGGAGAGTAGACTGACGCAACTTTCCGTCTCTCCCTCACTCTCCACCAACCCACAATTTTGATGAAGCTGTACAAAAGTTGTAAATAAAATCTTGTTAAGTTTTACCATCGAAGTCATGCTTTACCACTCGGCAGATCTAATATCCACGACGCTACAACCCTTAATGCCCAATCCGTAGAATAGAGACCGGTTACAAATGATGTCGCACTTCTCTCAATATATTTGACCTCCCTAACCCCCTCTGTTACATACTACACTAACTTACATAAGCATATGTACTTGCATTCCGAAACAAATCACTACGACACATTTCTATTTTTATTTCTGAAATTTCAATGACATTTATGAGCGTAACAATAATAATTATTACGTGTGTACTTCATTTGTATAAAATGAAATTAAGGTTAACAAGAAAAAAGATAATTAGTATACAATAGTAAAATATATGCATTTGTTTGAATCATGAAAAAATGACTGTTCTATTTCATCGTAGAAGTGTACATGCCTAAACTTTCCTTTTAAACTTTTAACTAGAAGTACATTTAATCCTTAATCAGTATCGGTATTAACGATACATCGAACCACATCCCTCCTACTGATACTCTTCTAGAGTAGATATATATAGGAAGGCCAGATTCACACAGCGAGAGGTAGTCAAGGCTGGGCTAGCGTCCAGCAAAGCTATCTCGGAGCGGTTATGAGCGTTCGACGGACGTTCCTTCCCCATGCCCGAGGGAGGGCACCCCTAAGGCCACGTGCTAACCGGGGAGGGGGATGGAGTAGAAAAAAAAAGGTCTTTATAATACAAAATGAAATCAGTAAGACTTTAAAATCAAATTATGAAAATCAAAAATACTTTCAAAATAAACTTAATTTGCTGATTTTAAATGTTTTTATAGAAACTAAAATAGGTGATGTCACACTTCATGTCACCTCCTTTCCCTCCACTTGTCGCAAACTGTCACAATTTCTCGAAGCCTGACATCATTTATAACGACGGCATAGTTGCAAACACAAAATGTATAAGTATGAAAAATACAAAACCAATTGCCGAGCATCATAAATGTGCTTGAATGTAAGATTTACTGCAGATGGACTAGTAAATTTTATTTGATACATTTGTATTTACCGAATAAAAATATTTTCTGGATTTATCTCGACTTTTATCGAGTTAGGGACAATAGTATGTGAGGGGAAATGTTTGATATATGGAGGCGACGAATGTCTTCCCCCTAATGCGACATTACGCGCAATCAAGACGACATAAAAAAGGTACTTTGCGAGCTTTTTGCGCATGTATCATGTCACGGGGAAAGAATTATTTGCTTTATTTATTAGTGTACGAATGACATTTCGGGGAAAATGGTTGTCATTTTTTGCTCAGAGAAGTGTAGTTTGATACAAAACTAACGGCCATTTAGTTATTTATTTATTCTGAATTAGATTCACTATACTACCAGTTTCTTATAAACGCCAAAAATAAAATAATTTATAAATTATTTTTATTAGCCTGGACTTTTTACTTACTTGTATCATACATTTAATCATTGTATTGTTTTTTTTAAATTATCATTGTTATAGTACTAGTGCTTTTTAAAGAGTTAAAGTACCAGTACTTTTTTAGAGTACTACTTACGTAATGAGTTAAATAATAATAACAAAGCAATGTCTGACGTAGTTAATGTCGATCATTTGCCAGGAGATATTTTATTTATAGGCACTATACAACGCTTCATTTCGAATTTCTAAGGGTGTTAAAATACTCACGACCATTTAGTAATGTATTTATTCAGAATTAGATACACTATGCTAAAAGTTTCTTTTAAACTCCAAAATCAAAAATAATTTTTAAATTTTTTCTATTTAGACTCTTAATTTACTTTTACCGTGCACTTAACTCTCCCACTTTACCGATATTATCCATATATATATATCACTTGACGTGGGGCAGTTACTATTAAATTTTGCGGTACTATACGATACTGACATCATACCAAAACAAATTATGGTAAAACGGTATTTAAAAATTTGTTTAATAATTAGTATAAACAAGAAGTTCCGTCTAGAACTATACCAGCCTACTTTTCCGTATACACCAAATACAAATTTATAATCTAGCCCTCTCTTTCTCATTTAGCTTTAGTTCTAAAGTGTTTCAAATCTACCTTTTTCAACGGATAATACATATTCATTCACTCACTCACTCATTCTTTCATTTATTCAGCCATTCATTTATTCAGGCATTCATTTACTCACTCATTTATTTATTTTTTAATTTATTCACTCATTTATTCATTCATTCATTCTTTCCCTTATTCATTTATTCATTGATTCATTCTTTTACTCTTTCATTTATTCATTCATTCATTATTTCACTCATTAACAAATATCCTCAAAAATCCCGATAAAAAAATTTCATAGGAAAATAGGCTCGTTAGTTCTGGAAGACCTTTCTATTTGTACGTGTTCTACGTTATAAGAACTTTCCGATAAAGTTTGTTTCAAGCAAATCTGTCCGTTAGATCAGGATTTATACAGGATTGAAATTTCCCCGTAAGCGCTATGTTAATTTTGTGAACTGTTCAAAAATGAACAAAACCTGTTCAAATTAATATTTCGCGCCAAGAGCTTCCTCCAGCAAGCTTGTTCATTGGAACTTGGATCTTGTACCCAGAGTTTACATCAGTTGCTTCATTATCGCCCATAAGCGCTAATGTTAATTTTTTTTAACCTGTTCAAAATTGAACGAAAAAAATGTTCAAATCAAAAAGTAAAATATGAAAATGAGATGTCTTTGCCGAGATCTTTCGAATGCAAAAAGAATTTTTCGAATCGGACTATTCGTTCAAAAGTTATTAGGGGGGGGGGGGGCAGACCGACAGACCGACCGACACACATTCCCCCCCCCCCCCCCTCTCAAAACCCTACTTTCAAATTTTTTATTATTCAATCTTTATTTAATTATTTCACTTATTTTTGACTTTTCTTTATTTTTAAGGATATTTTTAAGATACATTAAGCCTTCTTTCATGCTTTAATATATTTTTTTTACTTTTATGGGAAAGTAGGCTAAAAAGTAGCAAAATATTTGTATTTATTATCGTGGTAACAATTTAGTTTGTTTATATCCAGCGATCATTCTCAAGTTTGATTTTTTAATTTATATCAAGCAGATGTTCTGCGGGAATTGGCTAGTTGTACTGTCTTTTCTAATATCAATGTTACAGTATTAATACTTTTTAGACTACTAGTAACATAATGAGTAAAATATTAGAAAGAAAACAATATTTAATGCAGTCCTTTAATTGATCCTTTAATTGTGAATATTTTAATTTTAGGCATTATAAAGTTAAGTGCCCTAAAACTGACACCCTCAAATAAAAATACATTTAAAGTCTTACCATTTCCCTAAAATAATTTTAAATGAGACTTTCTTTCTCTCGGGAATGGTATCAGCTTCTTAAATCCCTCCACTTCTTAAATCTCTTTAAGTTGGTAAGACTTTAAACGTTTTTTGTTTGTGGCTTTAGGAACCGTTTTTTGGGTGTCAGCTTTAGGGCATTTCACTTTAACACTTCATTTTGAATTTCTAACGGTGTTATTGAGCACCAGGTCTTTGCGTTTGCTAAGACAAGGTGTGATCAAAATCTATATATTTGGAAAGGGAATGAAAAATCTATATATATTTTTTTGAAATCTATATAGTTTCAAGAAAAACGCACTAATGCATTAAACATTTTCCAAACTTGAACTTCGGGCTAAATAAAGCAATTTTCCCAGCAACAAATTAAGAAAGGAAACACATATCCACACACAATATGTATATCACCGTTGCCACACGCCTCGGCATTGATTCAAAGAGACTTTGGACGTGTTCTTGGGGTACAGCAGACCAAGCAGCTTCCACAAATTGCCAAAGTTGATCTGGGGCGGCAGCTGGGGATGTACTCTGGGTCAATCGTTGAGCAACCATGGACTGCATGATTTCTATCAGCGAAAGATCCGGAGAGCGACCCGGCCAAGGAAGCAATTCAATCTGGCGGTTGACGAAGAAGCCTTGGACAATGCGTGGCACGTGTGGTCGCGCATTATCCTGTTGAAATATGGCTATGGGCAAGCCCTTAAGGTAAGGAAGGACAACTGGCTCCAACACCTCGCAGATGTAGCGCTGTCTGTTTGGAGTACCAGCAATGCGTACTAGAGGAGTGCGAGAGTGGTATCCAATAGCGCCCCATACCATAATACCCGGTGCAGGATGAATGTGGCGGTGCATAACGCAGCTGTTCGGCATACTCTCTCCACGGTGTCTCCAGACTCGAATCCGACCATCGTGGTGTTGCAGACAGAAGCGTGACTCGTCAGTAAAGACAATTTCATTCCATTCTGCCGCCCACATCCTTCTTCCATTGCACCATTGGCGGCGGAAACGTCTGTGGTTCTGCGTCAACGGAGCAATGGACGTCTTGCAGACATACCACTCTGCTGCAAACGATGTCGAATGGTACCCGCAGACAATGGATGATGCGTTACAGACTGAATCTGCTGTGCTATGGTTCGTGATGTGACTGAGCGATCCGGCACTGCCATGCGCACAATATGCCATCACGTGAAGTGGTGCACTGAGGTGGATGCGATCGATCACGTCGGTCCGTCGTACCCCCTGCATCCAACGATCACATATCCACATTACAATTCTTTGGTTTCGTCCAACACAGCTAAAAATTTCCCTGAAAGATAATCCACAATCTCGGTTGGTCACTATTCTTGCTCTGTCGAACTCGGATACTTGATCAAAAGATGATCGCTGTTTTCTACGGGGCATAATTGATCGTTTTTTTTTTTTTTTAAACCACAAGAAAAACAGTTTCCGTACTTGAAATCGTCGAAATCTCCAAGCCTTAAAAAGCCCTTTCAAGTGGCGCCACAGGCGCGCGTGATGTGCGTCTGCGCTGAAATTCTAATCATTTGCATATCTCATCTCCGATAATGCATGTTGTAAATTTCATATTATTTGCACGCTTCCTTCAGGGTGTTGCATTTACGGTGGCCATCAGTATATTTGATTTCTACAGTTTCACTGATGCGATTTCAACGCATTATAACTGAAATAAACGTAGTTTACTGAAAAGTTACATCAAATAAATGAAATTTAATTTCTTAAGAATTTGTGTACTACTGAAAATAATAGAAAATAAAAAAAAAATTACAAAACTTCAAGTTTATACTACACAGCATTTTTGTGTGTGTGTTGGTTGGGGGCGGGGCACCATAAATTATCGTCGAAGGTGACACCCATGCTAAGAACGCCACTGTAAACAAACTACATTACACAAATTTTATAATGAGGAATTATTTTTAGAAATACTGAAATTTGCCTTCAAAGCATATTTTGATTATTAATCATGAAGCTTAAACTTTGTTGAAATTAACATTTTTACATAGAAATATTAAGTGATGGTTTTCATAATGTATAAGTTATTCCAGTCTACCATTAATCAACACCCTGAACGTTTCAGAGCTTATTTGAGTGCCGTTTCATGCATTGCGTGACATAAAAAGCGTTAAAGATGACCTTTCAAAATTAATGGCGTTTTTTACATCTTTTATCAGAATACTTCAAACGAACATCCTCGAAAATTTTTCTCCGCCCTTTAAATGTATATGTATTGGAGCAAAAGGAGAATTTTTAGAGTATTTTTATTCGCGGTGGATCGTAGAAGCATTTTTTCGAGTTCGGTGTATGCTTTTCGAAAGGTACTATATTTAGCCGTAATGCGTAAAAAGGGTCTGCTCATAAATGATGTTACACTTGTTTTCAATACATTTGACCCTCCACCCCATCCATTTGTCACGAAATGTCACACATTGTCATACCCCCTACCCTCCTTTGTCACATGTCACGCTATATTACGTAAGCATATGCAATTGCCGTTCAGAAACAACCGCTTTTAATGTCATTTGTGAGCATAATAATAATAATGAATGCATGTGCACTTAGTTTGTAAAATATGAGGTTAAGGTTTTCAACACAAAAGATAATTAGTATATAACAGTAAAATATATTAATAGATCGAATTCTGAAAAAAATGACCCACGCCATTTTATCTTAAAATTGTAAATGTCTATGAAAATTTCCTTTTGAACTTTTAACAAGAAGTAAATTTACACCTTAATCAGCATCGGTGATGACGATACAAAATGATCAATGAAAGTTTAAAATCAAATTTTGAAAATGAAAAAAAAAAAACAACAAAAAAACTTTAAACATATGCTTAAAATGCCGGTTTTAAATGTTTTTATAGAAACGAAAATATGCAGTGTCATTCGTCTTCGTGTAACCCCCTCCCATTGTCACAAACTGTCACAATTTCTCGAAGCGTGACATCATTTATGAATGACCCCAAAGCAGAGAATTCGAGCAGCCATTTTTTTCTAAATTACTCTACTCCAACTCCGCTCCTACTTCTAAGTGCTTTCTAAAGTTTTGCCCCGTGCTCGAAAACAGTTTTTATGGTAACCATATTACGCATCGCTTGCATTTAGTTAATTTATTAGTGGTGTGTGCGACACGAAGTGTTGCAATTTAAAAACTTGCTTTGGATGTTGAACTTACATTATGCACACATGATACACATTAAAAAATTTATTCGTAAGATATTTTATGCATATTTATAGGCTATATTATGCTACAAGTTGACTCCAGAATCGGGTGCACCCTGGCGACTTTTGGCGATTTTTATTCATACAGGATTACACACTTAGAGAAGGGTAGCTAATCACAGAAAAGCAGCTCGGGTGCATATCGCCAATTTGGCGGGGGCCCCCTATTCTGGAGTATTTATAGGATTTCCTGTAAAAGTTCAAAAAAAGGAAGAAATGAGGCTTAATATATCGTTAAAATTAAGAAAAAGTCGAAAATAAGTTAAGTAATTAAATAAATATTGAAAAATAAAAAAAATGAAAGTAGGGTTTTGGGATGGGAAAATTTGTCGGTCTGACACCCCCCCCCCCTCCCAACCTTCGAATTTTATCACCGGTACGAAGTTTATCCAGAACTAAACAAGCGTATTTTCCCACGAAACTTTTTGATATGTATTTTTAAAGATACTTCAGAAAGAATAAATCAGTTAGAGAATGGATAAACGAATGAGTGAATGAATGTGTATAAAAAGCTGAAAAATGTATATTTGAAGTAATTAAGAACTGAAGCTAAATGAGCAAGAGAGAGAGAGAGAGAGAGAGAGAGAGATAGCTGGATTATCAATTTGATGTTGCTGTATATGTTAGCGCTCGTATAGTTCTAGTTGATACTCCTTGTTTATCAATACATTTATAATGTTTCATATGCACTATGCTGCAAAAATAAGCATGCCCTCCTCCCCAAATAAATAAATAAAAGACTCGTTCGTTTATTTTTAAGTTTGAAATTTAATTAAAATAAATCGGAGCAGCGGAGAGCAGCTAATTTCCTTGCTCCGCCTCCACTCCAGTTTCGAGCAGAATCTTGTTGCTCTACTGCTCCGCGCCCTTGCTCCACTTGCTGGAGAGGAACGTGGAGCAAGAGCGCGGAGCAGTAAAGTAAAGAAAGATAGAAAGAGATAGATATAGCTTAGAAGGTTAGAGACGAAAAATATATGGTTTGGGAATTATTTTGCATCAATTATTTTCTAAGTAAAATCTAAGTTTGTTGATTTTCTTTGCAGGACTACCGTACCAAAATATGACTATTAATATCAACTACAGTGCTGCCAAAAGTCAAAATTCGAATGTAAAAATTACATTTTGCATTAAAAACACGATGATATTTATATATTTGTATTTCTCACCAAATTTGGCGATTCTAACGTCGAGTTTATTCTGATCATAATCACTTAAAGCAAACGTATTATAAATAATTGTCGCCACCGGGCCCATTGCGCTCATGAGTGTAGCAGCTTGTACTTTTGCCGATTTCGTACTAAATGGAGTGGCATTTGAATAAAACTGAAATGTTTGCTTCCAGACACTATTCTCGTTTTTCATTCGATTGTTTCAGAGGAGCCTTATTTCAACTTCTTGTTATAATTGCTTTTAATGTTTCGGCCTAATGCCAACAATTTTTTTTTAACTATGAGTTTTATGTTTATTACCTAATAATTTACTCAACGAAAACATGTTGCCTTCTGATATCCATAACAATATAACATTAAAATAAAAAATGAGGCTTGCTGGACAAAAACGTCGCTTGAAAAGAATAGTGACACAACTCAGAAAATACCGAAAATAAGATTTTTAATTGATAATACTTTTAAAAAAATGATCTTTTATATGGAATAAAGAACCAAGTCGTAGATAGCAATGTTGTCCGTAGGATATCATATGTGTCTTTTCAGAATGTATATAAAAAGCCTTTTTTTTTTTTTTTTTTGTTGAACAATGGCATATACTCGTGTTGTGTTTCGACTGCTGTTACTGCCAATTTTATTGAAAAAAGGCACAACTCCGATTAGGTCCTAAGTGATATATATATTCCCTTATAGACCAATAGAGACCTATTTTGTGTTGTCTCTGTATTGATGTTAATGTAGGATTTCTTCATAAAATTTTATTATGGACAATAGAGACATATTTGGAGTTGTGTCTGTATTGATTTTAATGTTACAATTTTTAAAAGACCTTTTCAGGGTTATTATGCTATTCCTCAAATTGTTGTTTCAGAAAAATTGTTGTTTTCCTTCGAAAGCCACACAACTCAAAGTCTCCTAAATTTGATTAAAATTTCTAGAAGCCCTAAAAGGCTAGCACAAAAAATTCCTGAAATAAACAAAAATAACAGTATTAACCATTTTTAAGGGGCATTACAATAATTAGGACTAGTTATGAATGAAACAACAATAAATTACATATCGCAACAATTTAAAAACTGGTTTCCTGAAAAAGTTGCTTTTTTGAGTTGTGTCATTATTCTTTTTAACCGACTTCACAAAAGAAAGAGGTTATACATTCATATTGTATGTATGTCGGGTTTTTTTTGTTTGTTTGTTTGTTTGTTTGTCCACTCATAACTTCTTACCGGATGAACCGATTTTCATGAATTTTTTTTAATCGATCGAGGGGGATTTCCCATAGGTCCCATACCTTGGTGGACCATATTTAATAATTAGAAAAAAAGTTATGAGCTGAAATGTGGTCTTTTTTTGCTTTTTCATCCATAACTTTTGATTAAATGCACCGATCTTGATTATTTTTTTCTTTTATCAATAGAGGGTCGTCTAACTCAAATATCGCGCATCAGTTTGACTACATCTGCTTTTTAGAAAAAACGTTATGGGTGAAAAATAAGTATTTTTTCATTTTAATTGGAAAGGCTAGGCTCGATTTTTTTTGTTGTGAAAACTATTAAAAAGTATAAAAGTCATTGTTAAAAAAAGTGTTTGTTGCCATTGGGCTATAATGTTAAAAGCAATTACAGCAAGAGTTTGACTGAAGGCTTCTCTGAGGCAAAAATTAATCCAATCACTTTTTGTTTTGCTAAAGTCGACTTCAAAACGGAATTTATCATACAAGTGATTAGCTTTTAGTGCTATTCATTCAAAGAAAGTTTGCCCTTTGACATTTATTTTTTTAAGAGCAGAGTATTTATATAAAAATGTATTAACACTAAAAAGAAAAAATTAAATAATTTTTATAAAAAAACAGAACCGACTTCAAATTGTAAATTGCGCTAAAAAGTGAAAAATAAATTAATTATTTAGACAACATCGATGTGACTTTTAAACATAGTTTTAGAAGTCGGTGCAAAATTATGAGTTCATTACGCCATTCTTTACCATTACACCATTTGTTACTTCATATTGGAATTGTTGCTAATTCTGCAAAAATAGATTCATGATTACAAAAGATTTTATCTATCCTAATTTCTAAAACTATGTTTAAAAGTCACATCGATGTTGTTTAAAGAATTAATTTATTTTTCACTTTTTAGCGCAATTTATAATTTGAAGTCGGTTCTATTTTTTTTTTAAAAATTATTTCTTTAAGCAACGAAAAGAAAAGGGGAAATAATAAACTAATATAATAAAATGTTGCCATTTATTTTACTTAGTTTCACTAAAACTCGTCAATAGCAACTGGACAAAAAAAGTCAAAAAATCGGTGGACAAACAGAGGAGAAAATTGTTTTTAATTTTTTTTTTTTTGTCTTTGCCTATTTATATATAGATTATCATTATGTCTATGCAAAATAGACAAATTCTGCTAGTAAAAAAAATATTTTGAAAACTGTTTAGCCTAATCAAACAAAAATGCATGTGAGTTTATTATTACTTAATTATTTACTCGTGTTTTCCGTAATTTATTAACCAACTATATGATCGAGCTTCTTATGTACGCTAGCATATTATTCACCGTTTTTGCAAATGAAAAAAATTCTTTAATTTCTTCTAATTATACTTATGGCTGTTTACCGTCAATTTTCATTACTTAATTAATATAAATGGAAGCTTTTCCATCAATTTTCGGAGTAGCTTCTGGAGCGAGAATTAGCACAAGATTTCTTCCATCAGTGGTGCAGTTTCTCCGAATTTATTAATTATTATTAGTAAGTAATTTATTTCAAAAATATAATATTTAATTGGATAAGTTTTTTTAATTAGCTATTCCTAGTAAACAATCTTTTAGGTAAGTAATTAATAAGGGATATTTTAAAATAGCATAAATTCTTGTTAGCGGCAGGTTTTTTTCTTTCTTCTTTTTTTTTCCGTTTAGCATGAAAATGAGAGATTGATCGCAATAAAGTCATATCAAATTCACATTTATTTTTATTTTACTTAGACTTTGATGTTAACAACTTGCACTATGCATTAATTAATTAACATTTAATGTTTGTAACAGAACTACTTAGAGGAAAAATCCGGCAATTCTCTACATTTCTGATCGGTTGTAAATTTTATAATACTATAAATTTTAATGATAATATGTTTAATTTGAAACTAATCTTAGTTCTAGGTGAAAATTTTAGCGATATTTCTTTAATCCGACAAGAAAATTAAAAAGGAAAAGTAGTTAGTTATTATTTTCGTTTCATGGGCTCTACATACATGTTGTATATAAGAGCATCTTAAAATTGAGGTAAAACATCTAGTTTTTAGCCTACGTTCCCGTAAAAGTAAAAAAAATAATAATAAAGCATGAAAGAAGGTTTAATGGTATCGTAAAAATATCGTTAAAAATAAAGAAAAGTCAAAAAAAAGTGAAGTAATTAAATAAAGATTGAAAAATAAAAAATTTGAAAGTAGGGTTTTGAGATGGGGAAAATATGTGTCTGTCGGTCTGTCCCCCGCCCCCCCTAATAACTTTTGAACGAACAGTCCGATTCGAAAAATTCTTTTTGCATTCGAAAGATCTCGGCGAGGACATTTCATTTCCATATATTACTTTTTGATTTGAACAATTTTTCGTTCAATTTTGAACAGTTCAAAAAAAATTAACATTAGCGCCTATGGGCGAAAATGAAGCAAATTATGTAAACTCTGGGTACAAGATCCACGTTCCAATGAACAAACTTACTGGAAGAAGCGCTTGGCGTGAAATATCAATTTGAACAGTTTTTGTTCATTTTTGAACAGTTCAAAAAATTAACATAGCGCTTACGGGGAAATTTCAATTCTATATAAATCCTGATCTAACGGACCGATTCGCTTGGAACAAACTTTATCGGAAAGCTCTTATAACGTAGAACACGTACAAATAGAAAGGTCTTCCAGAACTAACGAGCCTATTTTCCTATGAAATTTTTTTATCGGAATTTTTAAGGATAGTTTTCAATGAATAAATGAATGAGTGAAAGAATGAATAAATGAGGGAATTAATACATGAATGAGTAAATGAATGAATAAACACATAAATGAATAAACACATAAATGACTAAACGAAAGAATGAATAAATGAATGGCTGAATAAAGGAAAGAATGAATATGTATTATCCGTTGAAAAAGGTATATTTGAAAAAAATAAGGACTGAAGCTAAAGGAGAAAGAGAGAGAAAGCGATAGCTATATTATAAACCTGAATTTGGTGTATACGGGAAAGTAGGCTCGTATAGTTGTAGACGGATCTTCTTGTTATTACGTATTTTTACAGCTGAATTTTTTTGTAAGTCTTGAAAAATTACAAACGTTCAAGAAACACTTTAAAAAATATTTTGGGTTCCGTAAACAATGTTCTTTCCTTATTTAAAATCTTCTAACCTTTTTTTTTTTTTTTTTTGTATTTTTAACCATTTCATGTAGTAAAATGCGTAATTTTTTTTTCTTTTCTTCTCCAGTTAAAACTTTCAAACGTTTTGTGCACTCCACGCAGTATGTTTACCAGAATTAACATTTATTGGATTCTAAAGATTTTATTCTTCATTTAATTGTCAATTTGATCTTTTTTTACTGATATGGTAAGGGAAAAAGGAATATAAAAAAATGATCTAAGTTTCAGACAATTAATTCCATGCCCATTTTCGTTCTGTAATGTTTGGGAAGTACTAATCAGATTTTTTTAAAACTATAATTGAGAGAATCAAATAATAATAATAAAAATTAATTTTTTGGGGACTTTTAACTAATTATTGTTTCCAAGATTACTCTTGCAAATTTTAGTTGAATAGATTGCATTACTGCATTCTTTTCTGATGGGATTGTTGAACGAAAAATAATGAAAAAAGCAGAATTTTGTGCTCCCTTAATAAATTAAAAACAGCATACAAATAGGCCACTAAACAATATTAAGAAACGTAAAGAATATTACAAACAGCATTTACCATCACATGTTTAGATAAAAAATATCAAAATACGTTCAAAATTTCTGCACTTTCTGGGATTTTTAGAAAAAAAACAAGTTTTCATTTTTACTTTGCGTAAAAAAGGGATCTTTCATAAACGATGTCACGCTTCGAGGGGCAGGGGGTTTGTGAAATTGTGACAAAGTGTGACAAGGGGGAGGGGGGTAACAAGAAATGTGACATCCTGATTGTACAACATAGCGTGACATGTGACTACATTTTGTGACAAAGGGGCCCGTTGAAGTGTAACATTATGTGACAAAGGGGGGAGGGGGTCAAAAATGTCGGAAAAAAGCGTAACATCATTTACGAACCTTCCCAAAATTAAATGTTTCCTGCCTACTGATTTATTTATTTTTAATGTTAACCATTTTTAATGTTTTAAAAAATATACTTAAAATAGTTAAGTTAACAGTTAATCAAGTCGAATTAATACATCCTTAAAATAGTACCATCTAATGATACTCTTTAAGCATAGGGGTATCAAGGAGGGCCAGGTCTACACAGCAAGAGATAGTTACCCTGGGCTGGCGCCTAGCAGCCCTATCTCGGAGCGGTAATGATCATTCGTAGGACTTCTCTTCTCCGCGCCTGTTGGAGGGCAACTCTAAAGTCTCGAGCTAGCAGGGGAGAGGGATGGAGTAAACAGCCCTTGAAATTCTAAATTTAGGTGCGACTACACCTTCGGCATTTAGGTGTAACCACAGTTTCGTTCTCATAAATCGTAATTCCTCTGACTCAAAGAGGGTGACTACGGATTTTCAAAATGAAATGTTTTGAATTTTTTCTGACCGTTCGGTGGTGCATCAGATATTAATTCTGCCGGATATACGGTGTCACTTGTATGTGTGGCGTATAAGTACCGGATAACCGGCTCTCATGTTTGAAACTTTTAAATTCTATAGATTTCTTAAACATCCCACAGATTCCAAGCACGAAGTAAGTTTGTAATTCGTATATTTTAAAAACATGTTAAATAATTTGAAAAATAAAATTTGAGGTTCTGGATAACCGGATATTTCGTGCAGCGTTCGTGGCAGGTTGTGGGGAATGACTATGAAGCGGGGGTGGGTAAAAGTTACATAGAAAAAATTTATAATGCAAACAAAGTGTAAATGGATCTCAGACGGGCATTGGAAATTAAATAACGCACGATCATGGACAAATTTTCCGGTAACTATCGCCCTTATCAGACACGGGCAAATATGTTAAGGGGTTAATACGACCGATAAGTTATAAGGCCGATAATATAAACTTAACCCCTTGAAGCACGAGTTTTTTCCTGAAAAACTAGTATAGCGTAAGTAGTCTATGCATTTTCAAGTCGTGGGGGAGGTTTGACTAGAGAGCGGGGGTTTTGGTAAACGTTACATAGAAAACATGTACAAACAAACAGTGAAACGATTTCAACGGACATTAGAAATAAAATAACGCACGGGCATGGAAAAATTGCTTCGGTAACTTTCGCCCGTGTCAGACACGGACAAATACGTTAAGGGGTTAATACGACCGATAAGTTATAAGACCGATTAATTTATATAAGAATATAAACTTAACCCCTTGAAGCACGAGTTTTTTTTCCTGAAAAACTAGTATGGTGTAAGTTGCTCTTCGCAATTTCAAGTTGTGGTGGGGGGGACTAGAAAGCGGGGGTGTAGTAAAATTTACATAGAGAGAAATATTAGAAAACGAAGTGTCAACGAATCTCAGGCGGGCATTAGAAATAAAATAACGCACGGGCATGGCCAAATTTTCCGATAACTTTCGCTCGTGTCAGTCATGGGAAATGCGTTTAGGGGTTAATGTACATCTAATGATTGAAGAGAAACAATAACTGACCTGGCGCACTTGAATTTGTAAGTGATATGATTCAAACGAACTTTATTGAGGTAAAATAAAAACAACCGATAGCAATTTTTGGTGCTGCTCTTTTAAAATAAGGGTTGATTCAGAGGTATTCAAAAGGCAAAGGTTCATTCAGGGCAAAAACAAAAATACCCATAAAACAAAACTTGTACTTTTCAAAATAGTGCATCTCGAGAAACATTCGGCACGAAGTAGTCTGCATCTTCTCATTTAAGTTCTTTGTCACATTTAAAACTCAGCATAAGAAAACAAAAAGCAAAGAAATGGCTTCTCCCCGAAGGGACATTCGGCAAAAGTATAATATTTCTTTCGAAGTAACAAAGGAACGAAAGTTTGGCAGAAGCTTAAAATGCTGCCCGAGCGAAGATATGGGAACTAGTGACAAACAACTTTAATCTTTAGAGAAAAATCTCATATATTCAGTCCGAAATGTATCGCACATGAAAATAAATGTCCGCCTTTTGCTGTATAATCCTTCAGCATTTTCTTTTCCGTTTACGAGTGCTGCTAATATTCAATAGCGCGCGGGATAGAAGTTTTATGTCACACAGGATTTTTCGACACTCTTCGGCATTAATATTTATTCTCAGGCGAAGTATGAGCCCCCTTTCTAAATTAGGTTTCACTTTCATAAAACCCCGGGATGCAGAAGTTTCGCTTTCTGGCGAAGAAAACGCTTTACTTCGAAACTTGATGCGAGGATATTGCAGTGTATTATCTCGTTTGCAACATATTGATAAAGTGTTTGTGTGCAACGCAACTCAACGCGCAGATGCATTTTTTCTCGAATATTTTTCAGAAAAATTGCTGCTTAATAGATTTTTATTTCTCGCATTCAAAAAAAAAAAAAAAAAAATGTGAATTCATGATTTTGGAAACAAAGAGATTAAAATGAAAGAAATTGGTTTGCATGAAAGAAGCAAAACACACGTAACGATATACATTATTATTATTTCTAACTAGCTGCGACGCCCGGCGTTGCACGGTCTAACTTAAAACGATCTATCTTAATGTTTTGCAAATATAGCGATGCCTCATCAAAATGCTAGAAACGCTGGCAACTGAATTGCAAACAATGGCAACTGCATTGATTTGATTGCTCACACAGCAACTGTAACAATTGGTGAAACGATGCAACAATGCAAATAAAATAAAACGGTCATCATCTGGGTCAAATAAAATTAAAGTTAGTTATCGTGAAAAAATAATTTCAAACTACAGAGAAAAACGCTTAATACTTCTTTGCTAGTTAATTTACATCATTTTCTTCTCCGTTTATGAAGAGAAAAACTAAGTAATCATTTCAATGGGCATTTCTTAAATTATCGTGCATCCATTTCCTCCCCCCACCCTCTTCAGCTTATCAAAAGATAAACTCACTTCTTAAGATCTGAAATGTAATATTCTACTTTTTAATTTTGTTTACGCACTCAATTTGAAAGATAAACAGAGATTTTTTTCTTTTTGAAGTGACATCAAAATATGTTTTTACCTCTATACAGAGAAGAAAACAGATTGTAGCATAGTCAAAAATATTATAACGACTATCCCTAAGTTAGATTTCAATTTCGGTTTTAACTGAAAATAAAAAATCTTTGCAGATCTAGTTGCAGCAATATCAATAGCGCTGATAAATTGCTTGAAAAAAAAATCGCCGTTTCTTTATTTTATTTCTTCATAAATTGAGTTTTTCCTTCAAGCATCATTGCACCTTTTAGGAAAGAAAGATGTTTCGAAAACATGCAATTTTATCGCTATTTACTTTTTGGTGATTTATTTCATCAAAAACCTTAAAGAACGAAACTCTTCGAGAAGTGACGATATCTTCAATAAATCATATTTTAATACATCCACTTTTTGTAGACTTATGATATCGATTCAGATCTAGATGGGGTAGGAGTAGAGGCAAATTGTCTTCCATTTGGAGTAAACTTACCCGTAATCAACCCGGTATCAGATAGAAGTTTTGAGCTTTTTCTTAAATAAATCTTGTTTACGGTAATTCGCTTTTAACAATTTATTTTCTTGTATTTAGTTTTTTTTCTTTCTGTATGAACATTTGTAAAACGGAAATAGTTCTTTGAGCTATATCTTGCTTTTTTAGATTTGTTTGAAAAAAAAAAATGCTACTTCGTAGTTTTACGTTCTACGACTATGAAATATCCTTTTTGTTATATTACACGACTGTTATGCATATTGAATAGGGTAGGATGTGGTAAAATGGGTCATGGGGTAAAATGGGTCACTTGATAAAAAACTCAAAAAAAAAAAAAAAAAAAAAATAGAACTTGAAATTGAAATTTTTAAACCAATATTTTTTATGTTATATTTCAATGTGCTGGCAACATTTTTCATTCTAAAAAAAGTTAGGTTCTTAGATATGGCAACACAAAAATATTTTTGTAATTTTTGGATGATAGTGTGCTAAACACATGGTTTACGAACTTCTGAAAATCTCTATATTTTATCAAATAACAACCCAAATTTAAAGGATTTCCACACAAAGAAACTTTGGAGAACAATTTCAGCCGAGCATGTAAAAAAAAAAATATATTGAATTTTTTACACCAGTTTCTCTTGGATGGGGTAAAATGGGTCATGGTTAGGCTGAGCTAGTTCTATTCTATTATTGTTTTAAAATGTACTCTGTTGCACCTCGCTGCAGAAAATTCCTAAATTTAAACAGTGTATGTTTTTTATTTTATTGAAATTAAATTTAAAAAAAAATTTTGAGTGTTTTCCCTAAAAAAGATCAGGTTGATGTGGTAGAGAGAAGTGATGTTGATGAAGTGCTACGTGAACCAATATATAACAAGCTAGAACAATATTATTTTAACATTTCAATGTAAATTATAATTCAAAATTTTGCTAAATATGTTATTTATTACTTTGAAAGTGGAAAAAAAAGTAAGTAACTGTTTAAACAAAAATATCAGAAAATATTTCAATATTACGAGGAATTTTTTTTTTCAATTCCATTGTGAGGAAACGACTGATCCAAATAACGCGAAAATTCGTACGCAAGGTTAAATTTATATCCTGATTACAAATCTGCGACAAAAATGGGGTATACCGGTAGAAATTTTAATGTTGATGTTCACTCCAATATGAAGACGACCCCTTAACATTTTTTTTTTTTTACAATTGGCATTTTATACAGTACGTTGTTTCGGATAAATTTACATATTTCATGTGTGTTTTGTGTAAATAGCATTCAACGAAACAAAGTTCTCTTTTAAATATACAGTTTTTAAATACTAATAAAAATGCTAGAGAATGCACTCTAAAGAATGCTTGCATTAGCTAACTTTTTGGCGGCATTGTAAACTTAACTTACTAAAACTACTACTACTACTTGTAAACCTCCTGTGCATCGTAAAAAAATCGCAAACCGACATAATTTTGGTGAAGTGTTACACATTTGCAACAAATGAAGGACTTACCTCCCTTACTTATTATTATTATTTATTATTATTATTATATTTATTTTATTATTATTGTTATATTTTATTTTATTGATTATTATTATTATTATATTTTATTTATTATTATTTATTATTATTATTATTATTATTTACATGAACTTAGTGCCACGAATGACACTTTTTCCGCACTGCTCATCAAAAGTAGATTTTTCTCTCTTTTTTTAAATTACTTTACGCAGCATTTGACAGAAATTCCAACGCAATTGAGGCAAATCAAGACTAAAACCCTGCAAAATGCAACCCTTCAACTACCGGAATATATTCACAAATCTGTTCGTCTGAACGCCAAAAAAAAAAAAGTATCCAAAAATTGCATAAATGGCGATACATTTATTTCTATGTATATGTCATGAGTTTCTTACCTGAACTTTCGCCATAGCAAATTTTGTTATTGCCTAACGAATAAAAAAAGTAAATTACGTCAATTAACGTCAACAAATCGCTTGTTGACGTTACCCGTACCGCAGGAAAGTTTTGCCAAATCGCTTATTGACGTTACCCGTACCACAGAAAAGTTTCGCCAAATCGTCTACTGACGTTACCCGTAGTTAAAGGATTAAAAAAAACAGCTCTACGTTATGCCAACAATGGAACCGTTTCAGCACTGTCCTTCATCGAAAATACTTTTTCCGGTCTACACCGTATATAGTACATCATACCATTATCTTTTTTAATTACAAGGTCTAAAGCACTGGGCCAATTTTCTTAGTAGTAAAAAAACGCGTTACCAGATTTCCGAAAAGAGAAAAATAAATTTCTCTACATTATTTTTACCAGAAACTATCTACAAGAGCACGAAATCCTCTAACCATCAGCCATAAACTTCAGTTCTTTCCCTTTATTGCCCGTTGCACAGTTTCTTTTAAAGTTAACCTCTCTCGAATTTACGACGCTATACGCCAGCAAAAACGGCCCTAAGCTCATTTTATGATCTTAGGGAAGAAAATCGGTTTCACACATGCGGACATCCCTGATATGTGGGGATATTCCACCTCTAAATATTCATAGGCTTGCTACAGAGGGAATTCTGGAAAAGAAAATGTTCGTCGTAAAAAAGAACAGGGATTCGTGTAAATAAATCTACTTATACTCATTGCTTTATTCTGCTTCGAAATAACCAACCGCACATTTTTTGAAATATAAACTTAATACATGACGTGCAAAATGGATTTTTGGGACTGCGCTTTTTTTTTTTTTTTTTGCTGGCAAATAAATGTAACTTTTGTTTTTTCTTCTTATTCTTGTAAAGAGGAAACCGTTTAACCATTTATAAGGCTTTTTTTTATCTATTACTGCATTACTAAAACAATTTATATTTTCGGATTGGTTTTAGGAAAATAAATTCATGTAGCGTAATAAAAATATTCGGAAAACTTGTAATAAAAATTATTTCTCGTTAAGAAAGCACAAATTAGCCTTAAAATGCAGACATATGTTTCAGGATTGCTTAGCATCTCTTTTTCAATGCGACAGGGAGCTTCTAGATGCAAAAACATTCAAATGATGCTGACAAAATAACAAAAACATGGCTTATATAGCCTAAGATTTACCTGCAATGAGAATAAAGGCAGCGTGAAGTGGAAGTAGAAGTAACACGGAAGGACCAATAAAAAAGCACCAAACGAATCCAGTTGAAAGTACAGGAAGTAAAAGAGGAATATCAATTACAACAAAGCGAAAAATACTACAACGTGCAGAAAAGTGCGAAAATACATGAAAATTAACGTGAAATAATTTCTTTATTACAGTTTACTAAGCGAAAGTTAATTTATTGTTCAGAAAATACTGCGCACATGTCGTATGATTATGCGGCATGTAAAAAATCCATTCAGTAGACATTTGGCTTGGACAGTCTCGACTTAATTAAATTCCTAGTGCAATTTCGCATCAATCGAATCCGGGGGCTCACCCTTGCAGGTGAAGAAACTGGACGTCAAAATTATCATGCGGTGATGGTACCACACTCATTGGGGTGCGGCTGAAAAAGTTGGTACCAATCTCAGGGTCACCTACGTATTAGGGCTTCAATGGTTAAATGAACCAAAATATTGGCAGCCCATTAGAAATAATAATAAAAAGGCTATTAAAAATTTAATTGACTTTTGCACCCCCTCTCCTCTAGCACCTAATACACCAACCCCATAATCATAAACATGTTTCTTGGTCAGAATTTGATATTAAAACTCTAAGAAGGTTCCTATTTAAAATAAGAAAAAGCTGCAACTGACTCAAATTTGAAATGCAATTTTTGTAATTACAACGGCTGAACTAAAAGATTAAAAGTAATGTTTCAATGGTATACAAGCAATGTGTATAAACTCATTTGTGTATGTGTGTGTGCTTTAAGCTACACAAAGTATATAATTACTCACACCAATTGGCGTATTGGAATGAAATTTGGCACAAAATTCAATCATCCCCTGAGACAGGTAACGCTGGCAATCCCATTCGAAAATCCGAATTGTTAATATTTTTTTAATCCGAATTTCATGATTTGTTTCGAAAGTACAAAATAGAAAATAATCATCTCACTTTCTAAATTGGTATAGCATTATGAAGACGGCAAAAACTTTTTCAGACAGAATTTGCTCGAAAAAACTATAACAAATAGAATATGAGTTTTTGCTCGAAACCTTATTTATTTTAAAGCGAAATTAAAATTTCGCAGCGATGGAATTCCAATAATTTACCCCCCCCCCCCGTTTTAAAAATCAACCCTCCAGTTTTAATTTGAGCTTAATTGGTGAATTTTCTGCAACTAGCTTTCGTGCTATTTAACATGTATGGGTCTGAAATATTTACTCAATTTTACTATTGTAGCGGGCAATTATGCTTGTCTATATAAATAATAAAATATTTTTTATAAAAAAATAGAACTGACTTCAATTTATAAATTGCTCTAAAAAGTGAAAAATAAATCATTTTTTTAAACAACGTCGATGTGACTTTTAAACATAGTTTTAGAAGTCGGTGCAAAATTAGGATAGATACAATCTTTTGTAATCATGAATAAATCACAAATATATATATTTTCCCAGAATTAGAAACAGTTCCAATATGAAGTAACAAATGGTAATGCTAATTAGACTCATAATTTTGCATCGACTTCTAAAACTATGTTTGAAAGTCACATCGACGTTGCTTAAAAAGTTAATTTATTTTTCCCTTTTTAGAGCAATTTATAATTTGAAGTCGGTTCTATTTTGTTATAAAAATTATTTTATTTTATTCTTTTTAGTGTAAATACATTTTCTATATAAATACTCTATTTTTTAAAAAATCCATATCTGAGGGCAAACCCTCTTTGAATGAATGGCACTAAGAACTAATCATTTGTATGAAAACCTCTATTTTGAAGTCAATTTTAGCAAACAGACTGATTGGATTTAATTTTTGCCGCAGAGAAGCCTTCAGTCAAACTTTTGCTGTAATTGCTTTTATATTATAGCACAATGGCAACAAACACTTTTTAAACAATGACTTTTATATTTATTAATCGTTTTCCTAACGAAGAAAAATCAAGCAAAGCCTTTCCAATTAAAATAAAAAATACTTATTTTTCACCCGCAACGTTTTTCTAAAAAACAAAAGTAGCCAGATTGATGTACGATATTTGAGTTAGACAACCCTCTATCGATTAAAGAAAAAATCGTCAAAATCAGTTTATTTAGTCAAAAGTTTTGGAGGAAAAAACAAAAAACATACTACATTTCTGCCCGTTACTTTTGATCTATTTATCGAATATGGTCAAACGAAGGTACGGGACCTATGGGAAGCCACCCTCGATCGATTGAAAAAAAATCATGAAAATCGGTTCATCCGGTGCGAAGTTATGAGTGGACAAAAAAAAAAAAAAAAAAAACGACATACATACTAGTGATGGGCATAATCGAGTGATCAATAATCGAGAACTCGATTATTCAGGATAACTCGAGAAGTCGATTCAGACGACCATCTCGAGAACTCGATTAAACATCTCGAGAACTCGATTAAACCTCGAGAACTCGAACATCTCGAGAACTCGATTAAACATCTCGAGAACTCGATTAAACATCTCGAGAACTCGGTTGGTTTACTTCTCGGAAGATAGAATTGAATGAATGTCTCGGATGATTTTCTTCTCGGGTAATACATTTGGCTGATTCGTAGTCACGTGATTACGAAAATGGCTCTGTGTGTGAGTAGCTAACAAAGGCGAATAGTTTCTTATTTAAGAGGAAGTAATTGCTAAAAACAAATTTAGAGGACGGGAGTGCCGGGGAGAGCAAACAAATGGATGAATAAATTAACGTATATAGTAAAGGATCATCTCAAAAGCCTTTCTTTTTTTTTATCGACATGTTTATTTGATTCGCACCTCCTGTCTCTTTATATTCGCAGAAAATTGCTTTATATATGCTCTAGATGTGGTTACATATCACTTTACATTGAAAAGTTTATGGAATTGAAGTGTAAGAGAAAAGGGGTTTCACGGGGGACTCTTTGAGGATAATTTTCTAAATTAAAATCCTCAAAATATATCTTTAAGCTATCGCTGGTGACATTAGGGGAACGGGTTCGTACAATTTCTCCAAAAGTTTTCGAAATTTATACGCTAAAATCGCAGTTTTGTGTTGCATTTTGCAGATGTTAGGAAAAAAGGGACCTCCCAAGAACGTTACTTTAGACTATTTTTCCTGGGGAAAAGAGGGGAAAGGGGTCTCTCCTTAAAGGGTCTGCCTACGTTCGGAGGCTTTTTTTTCAAAACAATGAAATAATTACTAAATGCATATTTTTTTAAGTTAAAAAGTAATTAAAATTAAGAAAACAAACAAAATAATAGCTATATTTTTATAAAATTTTTCAAAATTGGGAAATTTTAGCCAAAAAAAGGCGAATTTTACAGTTTACGCCAAACTCTCTATACTCACTTTAACTCGATATATTTTAAAATCCTTAATAATATATGTTTCTACATTACTTAACTGTGTTCTGAACTAAAAGTTTTATAATAGGTCCAAAATTGAGAAAAATATAGCAGTTTTTTAGAAATTCATACGTTTTTCACCGAAAAAAACACAATATTTCACAAATAAATGCCTGTAATTTTTTTAAATACTGACATAGAGCTTAGATTTTAGCTTTATTTAGCTTAGATTTTTGACATAGAGCTTTCAAAACACAGATAGAAATGTGTGAAACAATACTTTAAAAAATCACAGTAATGGGTATAAAACGGTATAAAACTTTTCGAGTTATGAAATCTGCCGTGAATAAAAATATCGAAAAAAGTAGTTTTTCAGAAAACGCATTTTAAATTCCACTTTTATGGGCTTGTGATGCGACTTCTGGTTAACTTAAATTCGTGTAACTTCGTTTCTATGTATCGTAGAAACAAAAACCAGACATTTTTGAAATCATGAATACTTATTCTTTTTAAATTAAAATAAAAAAAATATCGATTTTTTTCGCAAAAATCGTATTTTTGGTGCAGGTCCCTTAAAAATTTATAGAATTATATGTATAAAAAATAGAAATTGAAACTACTTTTATCATGTTGACGAGAAAAAAAGTGACGGAAATTTTTCGAAATTGAAATACTGAAAACTCAATTTTGGGGGGTGCTATATTACGGTTAAGTGGGGATTTTTATTGGGCATTACTTTGAAATTGAAGAACGAGAATCGTAGTTTTAATCACTTTGGCGGCGTTAGGGGGGAGGGGGCACATTTCTAGAATTTTTTTGAAATTTAAGTGCAAAATTCGCAGCTTAATTCGGTATTTATAGAGCTGTTTGGGAAAGCTGATATTCGAGATTATCGCTGGAAATGTGCGTTATTTTAGTATATTTTTGGTGATGGGAAGGGGTGGAGGAGGGTAAGGGACTTCTCCCGGAAATTGCAGAAAACGGAATGGTAAGCTGTTTTTGATGACGTTAGGGAAACGGGAAGGGTTCCCCAAAATTTTTACAAACTTAAGTTTTACAAACGCATTTCTAGGTTATCGTTAGTGTGTCATCAGGAGTGGGGGTTCGGTTGCTCTAGCACTGAAAAGTTGTTTAAATTGATATTCTAAAATAAGGGTTTTAAGGGACCGTTCATAAATGTTGTCACACTTTTTTCAATATATTTGACCCCCTCCAACCTTTTTCACTAAGTGCCAAACTTCAACATACCGCCTATCCCCTTTGTCGCATCTCACGCTATCTTACATTAGCATAAAATAAGTTTAATTTGCTGATTTTAAATGTTTTTATAGAAATCAAAATGTGCGATGCCAAACTTCTTGTTACCCCCTCCCCTCCCCTCCCCTCGTCACGAACTAACAGACTTTCTTGAACCCCCCCCCCCCTCGAAGCGTGACATTATCTATGAATGACTCCTAAGCTGTATTGCGAAATGTTAGGGCAACGGTAGAGGTTTAGAGGGATTCGCCGGTTCTTTTACTGCATAGAGAACAAGTAGAGAATTCTTAGCTGCCAACAGGATGTGTGTCATATATTGTGTTACAATAACAAGTTCCCCTCCTCAGACCTCAGTTCCAAAGCAACTACAACTCTTGAATACGTTATCACTGGGCCCCGAGTCGCCGAGTGGGACCTGAGCTTTATTAGCTTTCCTTGTCAGGACTGCCATTTTGAATTTTTCCAGTAGGAAACAAAGGGGTATTCTCCTTTTTATTGCATCAAAAAAAAAAAAAACATGCATTAACAAAAATACACTATATTTCTCAAAGACAGGGAAAGGCAGTTGCCCATTCCTGACCCCTTCTAAATGAGTCCTGCTCCCCAAAAATTTGTACCAAAGGGGCGAATTGCTAAATTTTTAGCTTGTCATTCATATAATCTCTAATTCCAGAACTCTAATTCCATTTTTTGATCCCTCCCTGCTGTTACTTCACTAACCAGTAAAATAAATAAATAAATAAACAAATGTTTGCAATATGCAATCAATAAGGAACGTTTATCGGGTATTCAGAAAATAATCATAAGCATTAAGCGGTAAACAGATCAAGCACGAAACAAAATTAGTGAAATGTAGCCAGCCCTAGGTGAGCATAGTATAATGTATGAACGATGAACGTAGTACAAATAACATTCCTGTTCTCACCCTTCCGCTTAAAAGGTTTCATCTACTCACTACTTCCGCTTTTCCCGAAATCCCTTCAACATCCATAAATCTGTATGCTTCGAGGGCGGTGAGAGGGGGTCATCTTTAATTTCCTGCCCAGAAATCATTTGAAATAATCATCAGTAACTTGTCGAGATCATGCCCGTCATTTCAAAGGGGGGGGGGGGGGTATAAACTTGGTACAAGTTACATGAAAAAAAAAAAAAAGAAAAACAGCGATCTGGAGCGGAGCGTCGAGCAGCAGAGCGAAGCAGTGGAGCAGCTAGTTTTTGCTTGGAGTAGGAGCGGAGCCAAAACACGAAAACTTGTTGCAATTATCTGCTCTGATCATTTAAAATTAGAATTTCATTAAACATGGCATCTTTCTTCATTAAAACTAGCTTTAAGTGAACAACAAAGCAAAACGAAAGGTGATTTTTCAAAAAGAGTTTTTCAAAATAAATTGTCTATAAATAAATAAATTTACTATTATTTAATTTATTATTATTAAAGATGATTTCTAATAAAGCTATTCGCTGCACGGAGCAGAACTGGAGCAGCGTTGGAACAAATATTTAACAGTCGGAGCGGAGCAACTCAAAAATTTTGTTGCTCCAGTTCCCTGACACGAAAATACTTGCACCTATGGAGAAATACATTATATTAAGGCTTGGGAGGGGGTGGAAATTTTTCCCTTCTGACTCACTACATGACGTCCCTGTTAGAGATTCACTCCATTCTGAAATCGTTTGAAAACTCTAAACAATCGTTCGATAACTCGAAATGATCACTCGAGAATTCGAAAGGATCACTCGATAGCTCGAAATGATCACTCGAGAACTCGAAATGATCAATCGAGAACTCGAGAATTTGAAACGATTAATCGAGAACTGGAGAACTTGAAATCATCAATCGAGTACTAATCACTCGATTATCCAAACCACCCGAGTACTAATCACTCGATTATTGAAATGTCTCGATTATGCCCATCACTAATACATACAATATGAATGTATAACCTCTTGCCTTTGTGAAGTCGGTTAAAAATGCAACTCTTTGTTTGTTCATAACCTCAAATCTCCGAAAGTACTTCTCGGATTTTAATCCGGTTTTCATCAATAGACAGAGTGATTCAAGAGGAAGGTTTATAGGCCGTTAGAAAAATATCCGACAGGTAGTTCCTTTTTTTATTCCAATTTTACGCAAATTTCCTCCTAAATTCTCCAATATATGAGTGAAAAAAACCTTGCCCATATTAATATAATATATCGATCGAAAGCGCTGATTTTTCTGCACAAGATGGAATTTGTTCGAAGTTTCTAAGTCCATAAGAACGCCAGTTATAAGCTTTTTAGTTCGATTTCTTAAGGCTTACCTTGATCCAAAAATAATAATTAGCAGTTTCCTCAACTCCGGGTAATATAAGCTATATAAATAAAAATGTAAGTCTTCGTTTGTTCATACAAGGCTGAACTTGATCCAGTTTACGGTTACGATCAAGTGCAGCCTTGGCTCCTAACTTCAAATCTCCGGAAGTACTTCACCGATTGTTTTGACATTTTATCAGAACATGTGTTTTTATATATCACTTTTCATTTATTTCAATCTTGATTTAATTATTTCGTTTTAAGCCTACTTTCCTGTAAAATTAAAAAAAACAATAATAAAGCATGAAAGAAAGCTTAATGTATCGTAAAAATATCGTTAAAAATAAAGAAAAGTAAAAAAAAAGTGAAATAATTAAATAAAGATTGAAAAATAAAAAATTTGGAAGTAGGGTTTTGAAATGGGGAAAATGTGTGTCTGTCGGTCTGTCTGTCGGTCTGTCCCCCCCTAATAACTTTTGAACGAAAAGTCCGATTCAAAAAATTCTTTTTGCATTCGAAATATCTCGGCGAGGACATCTCATTTCTATATTTTACTTTTTGATTTGAACAATTTTTCGTTCAATTTTGAACAGTTCAAAAAAATTAAACATTAGCGTTTATGGGCGAAAATGAAGTAAATTATGTAAATTCTGAGTACAAGATCCATGTTCCAATGAACAAGCTTACTGGAAGAAGCTCTTGCCGTGAAATATTAATTTGAACAGTTTTTGTTCATTTTTGAACAGTTCAAATAATTAACATAGCGCTTACGGGGAAATTTCAATCTATATATATAAAATGAAAGTTTGATGAACTTTCAAGTTGGCAACGCCCATGTTTATATACGCGCTACAGTAAAATCTACGTTACGTACGATTACGAGAAGGTTCACAAAATTCTATCATATCTTGGTGGTTTGCACTTCGAAGCTGTTTTTTTTAAAATTTGTTCAATATTCTTTAAATTCAACAATTAAAATATTAATCCTCCAGCATTTTCTTTACTTCACACGAGTTCTTGAAAGTAAATTAAAGTGAAGTGAGTTTCAGAAATTCCGCGGATGAATGTAAACAATAATGGCGCCGGCCGTGCATGTAACGAAAATCAGTGTGTTTCAGAAAGTCTTTTCAGATTTGATTAAATATTTCAATGAAATTCATTTTTTAAAAGATGCAATCCATATAAATTGCAGTTACAATTACATCAGTAGCAAATAATGTTTACTGCATGGGTAATTCTAATCCGACATTTCCGAAAATCTTCGAGCACCTGTTCCGAAAGTTAAAGAAAAAAAAAAAAAAAAATCCGAAATTTTTAAAATTTACTTATTTTAAGATTCCTTTGACAATTAATACCTGTGTTTTTCTTACTTCCTATTTTGTTCTACTTTAAAATTTAAAATACTTTCAATACAATAATTCTTTAAAAAAAGACTTCTGGTAAAAAGACCTTTCATGTAATTTCTTGACCAATTATTTTTGAGCTTATATATATATATATATATATATATTTGCGTATGTACTGTGTGTTTAGGAGGGGGGGAGTTGTTAACCTATATAGTTTTTTATTTTAAATTGATGGTGCATACTTTATCTGAAAATTTTGTGTGAAGTTCGGAATTTTTTTTTTCCGCTTTGAATCACCCATTTTTATTGGAGAGGTGGAAAATTTGATTTTCTTTTTTAGAATGTTGTTGGGCCTTCTTAAACAATATATATCCATTTCAAGCATTATTATTCAATTAAGTCGCTCGCCCAACCAGTTTAATTCAGCTGGGATGTAAAATTTTAATATGTTAATAGATTATTAAACTTATTAGTAACATAGTATCTACTCATAAAAATAATATTCATCAATTACCAAAAACAAGTAGCGAACAACTTTCACTGGAGCGGTGAAGAATTCAATTTTTCTTTTGAAAATGTTGACAGGGCACTGCTGCAGTGCCGGATTAATGGTGGGGGGTTGCAACCTCCCGTGATACACACATTCAAAATAGAATAAGTACGTTGTTTTTAAATAAAGAATTTTAAAAATACTTGAGGTATTTATGCATTTTAATGAATGTAAACATGGTTTTGAACCGATTCGAACTCGCGGATTTAATTTATTCATCCTAGGCATTTGCCTTTTCTCGAATGTGCTTTTAGTATTTCAATTTGTAAGAAATGCAGGAAGAGAGCTGGGGACGTCCACCTTTCGCTAAACGCGTCGAACGACAGCCTATGCAAGTAATTTTAGAACTTCGATTTCAACTAATTTCGAGGAAGATCCCCTTTTCCCCTCCCCTAATCCTACCAAAAATAGTGCAAAATTGAGTTTTTCGAATTTCAATTTCGAAAAATTTCTATGAAAGAGCTGTTGCCGTCTTTCTTCCTATTACATAACCGAAGATAACCCAACCATTAACCAAAGTTGCTTTCAGCTACTTCAATATTCAAGATCATTTCATTTGGTCGCTAATCATATCCGTTGTCGTCAACAAATACTTTAAATATTATGAATAGGCTAAGGGTATTAGTAACTGTTAGATTTTTCAGATGATCTTTACTAAATCGCTTTGTCTGATGAATTTATCAATTCCCCATTTAGCCTACTTTAATTTGTAGCAGTTAAAATTTCATATTTAAAATTATATCAATTCATTTCTCTGATTTGATTTCAAAATGTATGTTGATGTATAAAACTACTAATACACTTAATTTTTTAATTTTTGTACCACAAATTACCCTTTTTATTGATTGAAATAAACATTAATGAAATAACATTTATATTTTTGAATTCAGACTCAGAAAGAATGTACTGCTATTTATCAGAGTCAGAGTAAAAAAAAAAAAAAAGGTATGTAAAGTTTTGATGTAATAAAGATAAATATGCCACATGATGCAAATATAGATCAATAAATATAGGTTATTAGTTGTTGTCGTAGTTGTCGAGTCCTCGCGCATGGCGAGGAAGAATGGGTACGCTGCTCCTGAGCCCAACGGGGCCCTTATAGGCAGGAGTCCGATTTCCGCCCCTTTGAAAGGTCTCTTAATTTTTGAACCAGCTCCCAGATGAGAGACTGTCACCTGGGATTGGCACCCCCAGAGGTATCGTTTCACTTCGAGGACATTGGAGCCACGACCTATTTAACGTGCACCAGCTCCCTTTAGCGTACACGGACACCACAGCAACCAGCCGCGAGAGGTTGTCACCCTCACAAACACTGACCTCAGTCGATGTTGCTTCACTTCCGGTGCACTACGTGAACCGAGCTTCTACCGACTGGTCCACTGCGAGACATAGGTTAATAGTGATAGATTGAAATAATTTTATACCTAAATCAAAGTGGATATACATTTATGGAAAAAGACTGGCTGAAATAAGTTTTTTATCTGCTCAGAAGTGACTTAAGAAGTCGCCTTCGGTGTCTTGCTTGGGGAAAAAAACAAGTTGCGCCGTAGGCGCCGCTATTTTAACTTTGCACGGGCAACGCAGTTGCGGGTACCGCTAGTCCTATATAAATCCTGATCTAACGGACCGATTTGCTTGGAACAAACTTTATCGGAAAGCTCTTATAACGTAGAACACGTACAATTAGAAAGTTCATCCAGAACTAAAAAGCCTATTTTAATATGAGATTTTTTTATCAGGATTTTTAAAGATATTTTTCAATGAATAAATGAATGAGTGAAAGTATGAATGAATGAAAAAATGAAAGAGTGAAAGAATGAATCAATGAATAAATAAATGAGGAAAAGAATGAATAAATGAATGAATAAATACATGAATGAGTAAATGAATGAATAAACAATGAATGAGTAAACGAATGCATGAATGAATATATGAATGGCTGAATAAAGAAAAGAATGAATGAGTGAATGAATATGTATTTTCCGATGAAAAAGGTATATTTAAAAAAAAATAAGAACTAAACCTAAAGGAGAAAGAGAGAGTAAGAGATAGCTAGAATATAAATTTGAATTTGGTGTATACGGGAAAGTAGGCTCGTATAGTTCCAGACAGAACTTCTTGTTTAATGTTTTATTAAGGAGAAATAGCCACTGCAACTATTGGCAGGGTACAGCAATTTTCATTTTGATTTAATATTTTTTCTGTTTGTATTGAAGTATTTTTACACTCCAAGATTAAGGGGAACTTTAAAACAAAGATTACTTATTTTGAATGGCAACAGTTTAATTTAGCTATTTTCATTTTGACATAAAAATTGTGTTTTTTTTTCTGTTTGTATTGAAGTATTTGTTAGTATTTTTGCATTTGAAGAATTAATGGAACTTTAAAACAAAGATTACTTATTTTGAATGTTCACAGTTTCATTTCGCTATTTTAATTCTGATGTTAGAATTTTGTGTTTTTTCTGTTTGTATTGAAGTATTTTTTTTAAACTTTTGAACTTAACGATTAAGGGAACTTTAAAACACAGATTATTTAATTTGAAAGGCAATTTTTTAATTTAGAATTTTTGTGTTTGTTTTTCTTCTGTTTGGATAAGGCTTATGTTGGAATTTTTGAATGTGCCGAGCCAGACAATATCAAAATCTTCACAGATAATCAAACAAAAAAACTGCCCGCAAGCATTATGAAAAAACATAAAACTCAAGACCAATCTATCCAATTGAGCAGTTTAGATCTTCTCATGTGCACAATTATATAATGCGTGTAATAGAATGAGTAAACCAGACAATCTATATTTTCAGACAGTGAAACAACAAGCATTGTCAAATGAAACATATTAGAAATATGTGCTTTTTCTTGCTTTTCCATCGAACCAGAATGAGCCACAGCAACGCATACAGCTAGTAATTTATAAAAACAATTACGTAAGCAGAGCGAAAATTACGATAACGTAAACATATTCATTTAATAGAATGAAACAGACATAAAAAGAACCCCAATGCGCTATTAAAAAAATACTGTCTGCATGTCTGAATCAAACTTCATGGGCATTACAGGAATTATTTTAAAATTTTACCAATGTGCATCGTCGAATAATTTCTATGCGTTTGAACATGATTACTATAACTAGGGGAGACCGGGGAGACTACATTAAGCACATTTTATACCTAATTTTAATTAATGGGCAGCCTTTTGCATATGGCAGTAATAATAGCAGAATACTACCAACATAAAAGAATATTTTTTGCGCGGGAAAACCTATAGGATAGGTGTAAAACGTACTGTCCGTAGTCTCCCCCTGTCCGGACTCTCTCCGGTCTCCCCTATATTTCATTGCACATGATATTTCAGTTTCAAAATACGACTCCGAAAACTGTATCCTTGAGAATGATAAACATGTCTTTCTAAAAAAGAGTACAAGAAATGTGAAATGTAAAACATAAGATTATGCAGTGATGCAATTTTTGTAACGATAAAGACGAGTTAGTTTTAAACCGTATGTGAGACAAACAATGGTCGAAAGTCTGTATATAAATAGGCAAAAACAAAACAGTTGAAGACCATTTTTTCCTTTTTTTTCAACCGATTTTCTTACTTATTTTTGTTTAGGAGCTATTGACGAGTTTGAGTCATATCAATTAAAAACTTTGGAAACAATTTATTATTATAAGTACAAAGATAAAACAACGTAAAAAAGCACAAATTCAGAATAAAAAGTAACGCAAATAGCTATTTCGAAGCTACAATGGAGCCATTTATATGCACTATTTTGAGACTAAACTTTTCGAAACCATAAAGTTTCCTTTTTATGTCCGTTATGTTGATGATTGTTTTGTATTACTTGATCAGAAGCAAGTGGATATTGATCATTTACTTGATAAGCTTAATTCCATTGATCCTTGCATTCAATTCACTATTGAAATGGAAGTTGATAGTTCTCTTTCATTTTTGGACGTTTTAATTACTAAAAGTAATGACAATTTTATGACTTCAGTGTTTCGTAAGCCCTTTGCTGTTACACTACCTCCTCACAAATGTTCTTCTCACCCTCCAAACCAAAAGTTAGCCTCTTTCAAGGCTCTTGTTTTCCGTGCTTTGAATATATGTTCCTCTTCTAACTCTTTGTATGCTGGGCTTTCTTACATTAAAGCTGTGGCTTTGGATCGTGGTTATTCTCCTAAGGTCGTTGATTCTATTTATAACAAGTTAATTAAGCCTTCACCCTCATGCAATGTTTCTAAGTGCAAGCCTGCTTATACTATTATTTTACCTTTTTATCCAAAAATCAGTCAGCAAATTGCTAACATATTGTACAAATTTGGGTTTGATACTGCATTTTCCCCTGTGAATAAAATAAAATTTACAAATTTGAAGTATCCCATTGATTTGCACAGCAACTGGGGTATCTATAGTATTTCTTGTAAATGTGGTATTTCTTAAATAGGTCAGACTAAACGTGCCTTAAAGCACCGTCTGAAAGAACATGAAAATTATGTTAATCGTAAAGAACTTGCACGTTCTTCTATTACCCAGCATTGTTGGACTCATGATCATTGTTTTGAATTTTCTCCTGCTAGAATTATCAGTAAATGCTCTTCGGTCTATGAACTTGATCTTTGGGAAGCTTATCACATTTGGAAAAATTCTCATTCGTTAGTAAATGATTTTTCCAGCACTCCATACTTTCCTGACATTTGGAAACAATTTTATAATTTTTCTTTCCATTCCTGTTCTTTCCCGCCCTTTCCTGTTCATTTCCCGCCTTTTCCAGTTCGTTTCCCGCCTTTTCGTCTTGGGCTCTGCTCCCGCCTTGTTCCTGGCCTCTGAATGGTCAATCGCTAATCCGACACATTTGGTATAAATACCGGTTGTCTCTCTTGTTCTTCCCTGTTCCCTCTCAGCTTTCTAGCTGCGTGTTAAGCGTTTCTTCTTTTTTGCACTGATGAATAGGCTCCATTGTAGCTTCGAAATAGCTATTTGCGTTACTTTTTATTCTGAATTTGTGCTTTTTTACGTTGTTTTATCTTTGTACTTACATTTTAGCACAAAGCATTATGATCATTTGTCTTATACAATTTATTATTAGTTCATTATTTACCCTTTTCTAAGGCAAGCCTCATTTGCAGTTGTAACGTCTTCGTTGAGTCAATTATTAAGGAATAAATATAAACTTATTGTTAAAAAGAGTTTGTTGCCATTAAACAGTAATATTAAAAGCAGTTATAATAAGAGTTTGAGTGAAGGGTTCGCAGAAACAATGGAATGAAAATGAGAATAATGTATGAAAGCAAACAACTAATATTCATTCAACTGCCACTCAACTTCGTACGAAATCGGCAGAAGAAAAAGCGGCTATATTTACGAGCGCAATTGGCCCTGCGGCGACAATGATATACAATACGTTTGCCTTAACACTTCGAGCACGGCGTGTACCACCGGTAGCTCACATGCAAATAGTTTATCTGGCGGCGTGTACCACCGGTGTGGAACATATACGAATAGTTTATTTGGTGGCGTGTACCACCGGTGGCTCACATGCGAATAGTTTATCTGGCGGCGTTTACCACCAGTGGAACAGATGCGAATAGTTTATCTGTCTTCGTGTATCACCGGTGGAACATATGCGAATAGTTTATCTGGCGGCACGTACCACCAGCGGCTCACACGCGAGTGGTTCATCTGGCGGCGTGTGTCACTGGTGGCTTATATCAGCTATAGTTTTATAACACAGTTTTGTTAGATGAAAAAAACTTCATGTGGTTAAAAATAAATTTTTTACTGAAAAATTGAAAAGCTTTTTTTTACAGGTAGCAAAACTCTGTGCGGTCTTCAACGTGTTTAAGTGAGGATGATGAAAATAAGCTCGACTTTATTATCGCCAAATTTGATGAATAATATTTATCTAAATAGCATAATGCTCAATTTAACTTATTACTGTCGAATTTCGACTGTTGTTCGAACTCTAGTAGACAGAAAACTGAAATAGTGGTTCTTTTCTCCGATGCGAATCACACACCTTTCATCCCAGTGTCAATTCGTTTACATCATATTGATCAAATAATATTAAATCGCCAAAAATGTTTTAGGTTACATGGTTTTATTTAAATTCAAAACATCGTTGCATAATCCAAACAAAACTATTGTTGCCAAACGCCAAATGATAATGCTGATCATTTCCTCAGAGCCAAAATTATTAATTTTGTTTTCCTAAGTAACGTTATAATAAATTATAAAATGGATGGATTATTGTATTCTCATCGAAGATAAGCTTGTGTGCAAAATTTGAAGATCATTTATGCAGTAATAGTTGCCAAAAACCGCCTTACAAAATTCCGCCGCAAGTCAAGTTAAATAAAACCATGCAAAAAGACAATTTCAAACTCATGAAAATAGCCTTGTTCAAATGTCTGGATAGGCATATGTTAGGATAATTATATACTTCAAAAATTGTCAGCATACAAAGCAACTACAAAACTAAGCCTGGTTTACACCAGGGTTTTCTCAACGGGAACAATATGGCCCCCATGGGGGCCACAGATGAAAATAGTAACATTGGGGAGAAAAACGGTAATAAAGTATAAACCGTAACTAAAATAGTAAAATAGGGGAAAACGTGGTCTCCGAAAGGAGACCACGAACCAATCATTTCAAACTGTTAAAATATTCCACCTTCCAACCAATGGTAAAATATTACACATTATTCTGATCAAATATATTACAAATCTATATTATACGGCAGCAGATTGAATTTTTCTCTGAAAGCATGAATGTGCTTACTGTACTCAAAGATATATCAGTTGAATGCTGTGGTATCTATTAGCTAGTTGATTTGAATTTCCTATATACGGCAAATTATACCAGCTATCAAAGCTGGAAGAAGCAATTTCATAATGAAACATAAAAATTTACACTAGGGATGTCACGAGAAAATTTGGTACATATAAGGGGGCCACAAGTCGAAAAAGTTTGAGAACCCCTGGTGTAAACGAAGACTGGTGACAGAATGAGAAACGATTTTTTTTTCTTCATTTCTTAAGGGGAAAAGATATTATTTGCTTTAGATATCAAGGCGCACTGGGAGAGAAAGTTAATCGACTGATATTTCAGGAGATATATTTTTTTCCTTCAACGCAGAAAAAAAAAGAAAGCCATTATGGGTTAATGAAACCGTCAATGACTGCATTTTTAACGAGCGATTGCACATTTGAGTACATACAAAGACGCCTTTTTTTTTCTTTTTTGTACACAAAGATAGCATAGATTTTTAAGAAAATATATATTTAAAGTTTGATATCATAATAGATTTATTTTCAGGTTAATTGAGAACACGCAATTACGCTACGTTTTGCTGAAAATATTTTACACAAGTCCCACTTAGTGGTGTTTTATAGTTTGAAAATTGGCTGAGTTAAGGATTAAAATATATCATTCTAACATTTTACTTCATTCGGCTTCTAAAATATTTAAAATATATCATTTTAACATTTATTCCGCTTCATTCAGTGTTGATGAGACTCAAAACGGTAAATTAACCTCCATTTTTTAAAAAAAATTCTTGCTTTTATACTTTATTTACCCATACACAAAATAATCGTTTGATGATCCTTTCAGATGAATTTTTACATACAGGAGAATCCTGTTATATGACGCCTCGATATATCGCGGAATAGAATATAGTGCGGCTAGCTTCTGGTGTCACCACATTTTTAAAGTTATTCAAAATTCCCCAACTCTTTAACTCGCGAAATATAGACAGGTCCCAACACATTTTATAAACATAACCTACATTCTAAAATCGGTTGGAGCAAAAACGAAGTACACTGTTAAAAATTTCATCATGAAATTACGGTTAAATAGCCGGCAGCAGTCTGTCCATCTAATTCCCCGTTAAATTTACGGTGCGGAACATGTTTATATCTTTACGGGACCTAAACTATTTCCAATCAGCTTGGTTAAAAAGCCGTAAATACAAATGTTTACGGTTTCATAACCATTTATAAATGATTTAACAACTGAAAATGTAAGTTTTTGCGGTTTTTGAACCATTTCGAGGCGTAGAATCTTCGAACCTTAGAAACCGTAAACAAAGCGTGCGGGAATCGAACCCGGGTGTACAGTGTACCAACCTTGTGCTCTAACCATTCGGCCATCTACACCCCTCAAAGCGGCCATTTATTTATCAATAAATCTTTTTTCCCAACAGGCAAACTGCATAAAAAATGAGATTGCAGTTTTTGATTGGATGCAAAGTTATTTTTGGTCTAAATTTACTGTATATTGACTAAAATCATTCTATTTGCAGCAAAAATCAAAATAGAAACAAGCGCCAGCAGCTCATGGGTGCGCTCATTCGCAAACAGTTCGGAAATCCGATGTCCCCAATTTTTGATATACGTGTGTATGTGTTTCTATTTAGCAACCACTGCTTAAGCCACTTTTTTTTCTTCTTTTTTATATACGCATGCAGATTTGAACTGATACATATTTATTCATATTCTCACAACAACGTACGACGGTAAGTTTCCACAACCAAGATGGACGCCCGATTCTTATTGACTACGAGACCTAGTGCAGAGGCGTAGCTAGGTGGGGGCAAGGAGGGACAGCTGTCCCCGGGCGCAGCGTCAATGTGCGCCAAATTAATGTTAAATTATTTTATTTTAAAACGCGAAAAAAAAAATTATTTGAACTGAAGCGGAGTGAATATGTTCGACAAAAAAGTGGAAGCATCGCAAATCATACCGGGAATGACCAATGTAACACAGGAGTGCGTGGGATATCAGACGAATAATTTTGCGAAGCCAAAGTGTCCCATATTTCCTTTAGAAGTGAATGGTCGCTAATAAAAATGAAAGTAAAAAGGGCTGCTTTTTAAAGCTATTTATGATTTAGGAAGCATACAAGTGTTTTAACTCCCGTTGGGGGGGGGGGGGGGGCAAAATCTTCAGTTGTTCCCGGGCGCTGAAAACCCTACCTACGCCTCTGACCTAGTGGCACTTGTACATTAGGGTTAGTTAAACGTTCTTAACAGAGAAACAGAGAATAAACGACCTTTTTCACAATCATCGGTTTGAGTACCACTTTTTTAGTGGTTATTCAACTGTTGTGTAAAATAACAATCAAATAAATGGTTATATTACTATTTTCTTACGGAAATTTTTAACAGTGTACCCAGAAAGTTCTCCAGCCTGAGTTTGTATTATAAGTAGATTTCTTTGTTAATTCCTTTTCATTTGAAAAATAAAAACGATTACAGTCCGACCACGAAGATGAGACATTAGGACGCTTCTGCGCATGGCAGAAAAGAACGAATCCATCCGAATTTTAGGGTCCCAAGTCCTTTTCGCAGATGCGATTATTAATTAGAATACGAAAATAAGTATTTGTAGCGTATATTATTTGATTTAACAAACATTTTTGAAGATATTGTTTATTGATTTATTTGCACTCATATGTTTACATGAAATATGTGTACATGAATAATAGGTTTGTATTAATAACATGTTTACATGATTGATATGTTTACGTGAATGAAATGTTTACATGAATGAAATGTTTACATGAATGAAATGTTTACATGAATGAAATGTTTACATAAATGAAATGTTTACACGAATAATATATTTACATGAATAACACTTTTACATGAAATAAGTTTACATGAATAATATGTTTAAATGAGTAACATGTTTATATGAATTATATGTTTACATGAAATATGCTTATATGAATAATAAGTTTAGATGAAATATGTTTAGATGAATAAGAATGTTTACTTTTCTGTTTTAAGCGACCCGGTGCGTCTACCAGACGTCAATGCAGATTCAATCAAATAAAGATTTATCTAAAATGCTCTTTAAATAAAAATATTTAGAAGCAAAGGAACTGAAGCATGAAGGCACCTTCATATATGTTTTTAAGGATTTATTTGACATACTCAATTACATCATACTTTATCCTCCCAGAAGCACACCAAAAACGAAATCGCATCAACCACAAACGTAGAACCGTTCTTCTTACTTTTTTACTTTTAATTAGGAGAAAACGATTTATACATATATATTAGCAAATTAGAAGATAAAACTTTAAAAAATAAGAACAAAATAAAACACCAATATAACAAATGGAAGAAAAAGCAAATTTAGATCAGAGCAAACAGATAAATATAATAATATAAATGAATAAGAAGAAGTGAATAGAATGCGATAGCCTTGACTTCAGAGAGGTCATCATATATATACATATAATGTATAACTTAGGGAACCTAATATAAGTGTCATCAAAAGTTTTGTAATATTTGGACTTTTATGCGAGATTTATCACATAAATTCTTTTCAAATATTCTAAGCTCTTAACTTAAAAAAATGTGTTATTCTTATGACATATTCTGTATTAGCGCTGTATTACGGCCACGAACTTGCATTCAGTAAAATTAGCTTTAACTATGCAGCCACTATGTTTAACACATTATTGAAACGTAATAAATATGTTTTAATAAATAAAAAAAGTTGATAAAAAGGTTCAAAAGTTCAATAAAAATGGCTCTAAAATGACAACGATCCCACTTCCAATGAGAAAAACATAATTTATAATAAGTAAAGTCTATAAATTACGAAAATATGCACATTTATCCAGAAAATACGTAAAAAGCTAAAATGTGGAGTTTTGGGAAAATGGTACGTGGTAGGCATAAAATAATTGCATATTCGTAATTTTCAGCCAAAAATACATAAGAAACAAACATTTTCATCTACAGGACATTTTTCGTGTTGCACAGTGTAATCCATCAGCAATTTTTTCTCCGAGTCAGAACAATCTAATTTTGCTCCAGCATTCGTGAAATAGCCGTAGTTTCAGTAAAAATTGCTTGAAACAATCAATTTTTCGGAAGAAATAACTAATATGTTTATAAGAACAATTATTGCTAATTAACCTCAAAATCGTGCTTTCTTTTAGAAGACTATTTTACCAAAATGTTTTTTCCCCTTTCATGCTGTTGTAACTCAGGCACAGTTCCCGCAATAAATCAATACATTGAAAAAAAAAATAATAATGCCCGATTAAATGACGGCCTCTTCACAAAATACAGTGGGAAAATGTTCATTCCCTTCCAAAGAGCCAATTTAAAAGTTTTCAAACACTAATGAGTGGGAAGATCACGGGAAAGGTTTCCAATGAGTGCACGCAAATGACAAAGAAAGCAAATATAAAAGTCTCTTTTTCAAATTGGAAGGCTCAGTAATTAAACTTTTACTTTCCCGAAATTCAAAAAAGGAAAAAAAAAAACCTCATATCGGGACTTAACATCGAAATTAATGAGTCCTCTTATGCTAATACGTGTGCGTGCATATTTAAAATTTTCCTTTCGAACTGTTTAGATTTCTTGTTAAAAAAACGAAACAGGCGAATGCAACGCATTGTTTTAATACTTCTTGGAGAGTCTTATCCTCGTTTGCTATGCAGGAGGGGAAACGGAAAATTTTCGAGTAATATTTGATTTAACAAGCATTTTGTAAAATCTTACTTTTTGATTTATTTACTCTCATTACTTTAACGCTCTTATTAGTCGAGATGAAACGGATAATGAGAGCTTCGTGCACTCGTATAAAATAAATGTACTCTGTAAAAGATCAATGTTTAGTTTTTGCTCTCTAAGGCCCGGGAGTTTATGGTATTGCAATTTTCCTGCACTTTTCGACGTTTTTCTCTATTTGCAGCATTTTTTAAGAATTTATACAGCATGTTTTTGCCTTTTAAAGTATTTTTCTCATTTCTTATGATTTAGCTTTTTTTTCTTTCGATTCTCTGATTAAAATTTAGTTAGATTAATTCATTACATTTTACAAAAAAAAGTTGGTGAACGGTTAAATTGCGAATCTATTACGACAGAGCTACCCGCAGAACACCGAAAGTGAAGCAACATCGACTTCGGTCAGTGTTTGGGAGGATGACAACCTCTCGTGGCTGGTCCCCGTGAGGCCGTGTACGCTAAAGGGAACTGGTGCACGTTAAATAGGTCGTGGCTCCAATGTCCTCCGTGTGAAAGGATACCTCTGGGGTGCCAGCCCCAGGTGACGGTCTCTCATCTGGGAGCTGGTTCAAAAAATTAAGAGACCACATATAAAGGGGCGAAAGTCGGACTCCTGCCTATAAGGGCCCCGTTAGACTCAGGAGCAGCGCACCCAATCTTCCTCGCTGCGCGCGAGGATACGACAACAACAACAACATTACGACAGAACTGAATGAAGACAACTTGAAGGAAACGAAGAATTTTTGACTCTGAAAAAAGTTGCTAGTAACTTTAAAGGGGGAAGAGATTTGGCGTGAGTTTAAGGAAATATTTTTCCATGAGTGTTTTTCTATATGTTAATTTAAAATTCGTCTCAATATTGAAAGATATCAAGACATAAAAACTTGCTTTCGGTTTAGCAGGGTTCAGTGATTGCAATACCGGTAAACATGTATACCGAACACCGATATTTGGTGGTATTTTTCAAGTTCGTAAATCCGGTAATTGCTGAAGTAAAACATCGGTATTTTCTGTATTGTTTATCAAAAAATAAAATTTTTTCAACTAAAGATATTTTAACTTATTAGATATATACTGTTGTTTTGAAATTAATCGTTTGCCGAAAGTTGGCTTAAAAAACATGAATTACCAGAGCATTAATTAATAAAAGAATCTGAAGAATGCAAAAAGACATTTTCGTCACTAGCTAGCGTTATGGATAATCACATTTTCGGGTATTATAAAACTGTAATTTGATTTCAAGTCTAACTCCAAGAGGTATTCCTAAACAGTAGCTATCGTTTTGAGGATTTTCAGTAACAAACATTGTGGTATATACGTATTCAAGTTTGTGATATGTGTTTTCATGCGTTTAGATGCAAGTTGATCTCTATTTGTCTGCGCAGTGTTAAAGTCAAGAATAAAGCCTTTAGTTCAGAAATTGTGCCTTTTTTCTTTTTTGTTTTCTTCTTCTTAATATTAACAATTTAAATATTTTTTTAAATAAATGAGTTCCCAGATAAGTACATCTTGAATTACACTTCGCTCAAAATATTTATAACTGTTCCCTATACTGTAATGGTTCATTTTTTACCTTTAGTTTTTTGTTCCTAGTGTCGAGAAATTTTTCAACTTTTCTTATTCTAAACATTTTATTAGAGTCCTTATGTTAGCAAACATAACAAAAATGTTCACATTGCTTTAGTTTATAGCTTTTTAATATAAAACTACAAAATATGTAATGAAATAAGTATGTTTTACTCCTTTTCTGGATAACATCCACTACCGGTATTAGTCCCGGTATTCCGGCATCACGTTAAAAAAATATCGAGTACCGGTATTTTATATTTGGTCCGGTATTGTAAAAACTACAAAGGTTTCATTGGCCTTTGAATAAAGTATGACGCATATTTTATTGCAATCATTTAAAATTTTAAAAAAATCGTTTTTGAATGTTTTTCCAAACAATATTTTGGTATTACAGTAGTTTTACGCCTGCTATGTACAAGGACGAATAAAATAAATAAAATATTGAAGAGTCTTCAAATGTAAGTTTTCAACCCTTTGATGTGCCATTTAGTAATAACTAAAATTCACCTAACAGTCGAAATTCGATCGCAATAAATAAATTTAGCATTGAAAACATTATGCTATTTATATAAGTACATGAGTATTTTTCATCAAATTTGGCGAGAATAACGTCGAAATCATTTTAAACATCCTTACTGTAAGCAAACGTATTGTAAGTCATTGTCGCAACAGGCCAATGGCGCTCATAAATGTAGCCGGTCGTACTTCTGCCGATGTCGTACTCAGCTGAGCGGCAGTTGAATAAAACTTACATGTTTGCTTCCGTACACTATTCTCATTTTTCATTTCATTATTTCCGAGCAGCCTTCACACAAACTCTTATTATAATTGCTTTTAATATTACTGTTTAATGGCAACAAACTCTTTTCAACAATAAGTTTGATATTTATTACCTAATAATTTACTCAATTAAGACATGTTTCTATCTGCAACCTATAACAATATAACATTACAATTATAAAAAGGGCTTGCCAGACAAAATCAAAGGGGAAATAGTGTAACTATTGGGGACTGCTAAATTGACTAGGACCAGCCTAGCTGGGCCCTGAGCCTGTTGCTGGTCGTTACTTTTGTATTTGTATTTGTATTTGTATTAGTAATAAAATGTTGATTTTTTTTTTAATTGATGTCACTAAAACTCGTCAATAGCTACTAAACAAAAAAAAAAAAAAATAATAATAATAAAAATAATTAAGAAAATGGGTTAAAAATAGATTAGAAAATAGTTCTTAACAGTTTCGTCTTTGTCTATTAATATATAGATATTGAAGAGCTTTCAAATTTAAGCTGTCAACCCTTTGATGGGCCAATTACTAATTTGGCTAATAATAACTAATGTTTTTGCAGATCAGATGTCCTGGTAAAACATTGAACCAGAGTACATTTAAGGTCATTATATCAGCTAAGATGGAGAAAAATGCGCAGACAACAATCTGCTTCCCCCTTCTCACCTCAATAGAAGTGGAAAAATTTCTGCGCCGTTTCTGCGCATGACTCCGGGACTTGGTATCTCCAGGATCGTTTCATCCCTTCAGAAGAGCCAGAAATGCGTACTGAAGCGGTGCTGGCGATCGCATCTTTCGTCAGGCGGTTCACTTCTTAAATCTGGAATAGCCATGCGCGTGCAATTTTAAAGCATAGTGCACGTAAAATGCACGTCTGATGAATTCGTTATTTCTAAATGTCAATACTTGTGTAGGTGATTTATATCAATATTTTCCGTTTTTCAACGAAGCGAAAAAATGTACTAATAAAAAGAACTGAGAGGAAAAGTGTATTAAAGAAAACTAAACTCTAATAAAGTATTAGTTCGTGTATAGCGGAACCGTAATTTGTTAATATCATTGTGAATATATCTGAAAATATGAAAGTGGCAGACATTATTTAAAAGTGAATGTCAGAAGAAGTACAACTGTTTTAAAAAAAACTAAAAATATAACTGCTTTCTCTTACCGGATTTGAATTGTGAACTTAATACATTTGTATTTCATTGGTATACTTTTGCGCATGCAGCAGTTAACTGCATTTTGCATAATCTAATTTTCTTTTATGAAGTATTTTGACTTGAGACTGATGGAAAGGTTTAACAATATTTTTAGATACTGTAAGTGAAAATATATTTGTTTTGCGTGACAATGAAGATATTTCGATTTTTCAAGAAAATCGCAAAGTGTGATGAAGAACATTTAGTGACTTGTTTTTAATTAGTGAAAGATATTTGACGTGCGCCGATAAGTATTGGATTTTCAGTGAAGACCTCAAAATGTACGGATACATTACGTATATTATTTTCGTTCTCCATATTTGTTTCCATTCTCTTCTTCTGACACCTGTTACGGGAGAATCGAGAACACCAAGCTCAAGAGTTGTTAACACTCGCTATGGCTCACTGAGAGGATTTATAAGCAGTTTACCGAATCGCCACTTGCAACCTGCTGAGGTATTCCTGGGCGTCCCCTACGCAGGTGCTCCGAAGGGGCCGTTGCGTTTTATGCCTCCTGTGACGTCACCGTACTGGAAGGGTGTTCGTCTTGCCGATCACTTTAGTCCTGTTTGTCCTCAAAAGTTACCAGACATAGCTAATGAAACTGAAGCTCTGAAACACATGCCACTTGGAAGATTCCGGCATTTGCAACGACTTTTGCCCTACCTAGTAAATCAAAGCGAGGATTGTTTATACCTGAATATTTATGCACCAGTTTCAGGTAAGCTACATTTCACTAATTCATTTACGTAAAATGACAGGGGACTTTAAAAAGGAACTTTTTTTATTTCTGATGATAAAAAGCTATTTGTTATTTGTGTGTGTCAGCTATGCTTATGCAAGATACATTGTGTATCAAGTTTCATTTTAAAATGTTGGAAATTTATTGAGACATTAATTTTAATCATTTTTTAATTTCACGTATCATGTGCCTTTGCCTTTACTTAAAGAAAAAACACTTTTTAATTTTTCGATTTTTAGTAATAAATAAGGTTTAGAATAAATGCTACTTATTATCGTTTTAAAAATATATGCAGGTCAAAAGAAAAAAAATATTTTTTTTGGAAAAATTTATCTAAATACAGGTCGCGATATGCTCTTATTTCATAAAATTCGCTATTGAAATGCTGAATTGTAAATCCAATTTAAAGAACGTTTCTAAACAACCTTATTTTTGACTAAAAATTGAAAAAAAATAAAAAGCTTTAAGAAAATTGTAACGCAAGGGACATATTTTAGTTACGTGTAATTAAAAAAGGATTTAAATATATATCTCAGTAAATTTACAATATATTTTAAGCGAAACTTGGTGCTTAATGTACCTTGTATGTACAGCTGACCAAAAAAAGGCTTTTATCAGCAAAAAAGAAAAACTTCATTTTAGGGACCGCTGTCCTCTTAACAGAAAATCAAGACAACAGTTTAATTCTAGAAATCATAATTTTTATATCATCAAGGCTGGTCTGCCCATTTTCGACAATATGTGAAACTCTGTTACAGCGAGCTCCCACGAAGCGGGAAAACATTTCGTTGTGAAAAAATATTCGTTGTAATTTAATATACGGTATCCCATAGATGTTTAAAATGATTGTGTTATTATTATTTTCTTTTCCTGTAATGTATACTTCGTTATAATGGAAATCCCTGTAGCGAAATTTAACTTAAATATACGTATATCCCGTTTAAACGAACTCCAAGTGAAGGGGAAAATATTTCGTTGAAACGGAAAATATGTTTATAACGGAATATACGTTATCTTAATGATGTTTAATACTGGACTGATTGTTTATTTCGAGATAGTGGATATTTTGTAGAAAATCTGTAACGAGACCTTACTGTATTTATATCTTACTTTTGGGCGAATAAGAAATTGCAAAATGGCTGTTGTTGTTGCATATGATACTTGGATATCCAAGTTTCCGTCGCAGAGCGACCTGGAATTAAGGCAGAAGGGTGCGCCTTCCGCTTCAATATGAGCAAAAACTATGGAAGACGACTTGCTCATAATGTACTTGGATGACACCAGATGACGCCACCACAAATACGCCACCTTCCTTTTTAGACCTATGGGTGAAGGGAAGAGAAAATCTCCACCCACCCCCTCGGACCTGCCTCGGGACCTCAGGGTCCACGGATGTTACATGCACGTACCCTCAAGTGTACATGGTGGGTCTTCAGCAGCTCGGGGATCGAACGCGAGATCCTCCGATCCGAAGATCGACTCCTAATCACTAGGCTACTACGGCCCTGTAAAATGGTAGTACTAGGAAGTGAGGTGAGAAAACCTTATAAAACATGCTGAAAAATACTATTCTACACTTCCTACCATATTTCTGACCACCCCTTTTTCTCCCTTTTGCAAATGGCTTTCATATTTATATATCTGCACAAGCTTTTGGATGTTGATGCATTAGTCTGAATCTTAAAGTTACCTACTTAGTACTACAACTTTTATGGGTTTCTCAAACGTGCAAATGAGGAAACTTCTAAGAATTTACATCTCGTTAACGGGCAGGTGATTTATTCATGAAGTAGAGAGAGAGAAAGAATGAAAATCCGTTTTAATACGTTCGTTTTTTTTCCTGTTTTTTTCCGTTATAATAAGATTTAGTTTCACTGTTAACACACTGACGGACAAAAGGGCCAAGTGAAGTTCGAAAATTAACACTATATGTTTTTGTAATTTTTAGAATATTAGAAGTATAATTTTACTCTTTCTGCTTAACTAAACCTAATTTCGATTTATGCAGCACCTTTAATTAGGTTGCAGCTATAACCGTCATGGCGCCAGTGGACTCTAGACACTAAGTAATGGGACGATGGCGGTAGTTAAATGTATCAATAACAACTATAAATTCAAGAGAACACCTGATCGCACTACTCCCTTCACAACCACGTGCATACTGAAGCTGCAAGTCGTGTAACAGGTGGAAAACGAAATTCAACCTAAAACAATGTTTCCAAAACATGGCAATAGACTTCTACTTGTACGCCGGTAAATGCATATTTGTACTGCTATAGACGTAGTGTCTAAAAACGACCGTTTCGTTTTGGACGGCTATTGCCGTCATGCCGCATAGTGAACGCTTTGACGGCTATAGACGCAAGTGTCCGTCAACGTGTTAATATAATTGCAAGAGCATTTATAGCAAATGAAATAATTTATGTGCTTATTCGCGTGCTTTAAGTACATAAAGTTACATAATGTATGTCAAGCTTTTTAAAATATGCTTCAACAGCAGCGACTATGATGAGTGCATAATATTTTATATATAACGACGAGTTGCTGTTCTGCTGTGCAAGAAATCTCAAAAATGGCATTTTTTGTCGATAGGTATGTTTTCTTAGCAATTTGTTTCTTAATGGCACTTTTTATTGTCAGAATAATGGTATTTGCTTTATTTAATATTATTCAGGTAAATGCAGGGTAACTTGATGAACTATGTCCTTTCGGGTTGAATGCCAGTTTGCTAATGCAGCAAAGAATTCAACAAGTGGTGCCGTAATTCAGTCACTATCCGTTAGTTTTATGTACCGATAATGTTTCTGCTGGTTAATTGCTTTGTTCTGTGCATGTAAATACCCCCCTGTATATCCTTTTAAATACAGGCAAGATACTTATACTTGTTAAATTTATTACAACAGTAATCTTATTACTGTACAGTGTACAGGGTGTTCTAATCGCAATGTTTTAATAAAGCTTTTCGAAGTTATGATTTCTAATAGCCATGCTTCCCATTTAAAATTATCCCATTGGCTTTTTAGCCTACTTTCCCGTAAAAGTAAAAGGAAAAAAAAAACAAGAATGAAAGAAGGCTTAATGTATCGTACAAATATCGTTAAAATCAAATAAAAAGTTAAACATAAGTGAAGCAATTAAATAAATATTGAAAAGTAATAATAAATAAAAATAAGGTTTTGAGATGGGAAAAAGGAGCGTCTATCGGTCTGTCTGTCAGCTCCCCAATAGCTGTTGAGGGAGTCCTACTCAAAGTATTGTTTTTGAACTAGAAAAATCTGGGCAAGGACATCTCAATTCCTTTTTTAATTTTTTTATTTAAGCAATTTTTCGTTCAATTTTAAACAGTTCAAAAAAATTAACATTAGCGGATTTAGCGATATATGAAGCAAATTTTCTGAACCCTGGGAATAAAATTTAAGTTCCTTTGAACAAGCTGATTTGAAGAACCTCTCGATGTGAAATATTTTTTGATTTGAACAATTTTGCTCAATTTTGAGCAGTTTTAAAAAAAAAGCATTAGCACCTATGGGGAAAATTTCAATCCTATATAAATCCTGATCTATCCGACAGATTTGCTTGAAACAAACTTTATCGGAAAACTGTTATGACGTTGAACAAGTACAGATATGAAATTCAACCAGAGCTAAACGAACCTATTTTCCTATGAATTTTTTTGATATGGATTTTTAAGGATGAATGAATGAATAAATGAGTGAGTGAATTCTTTACTGTGCACAGTTTCTTATTGCCAGTTCGTAATATCTCTTTTGTGCATTTACAAAGTTTTCACCATAACAATCCAACTTTGTAGATACCTACTAAAAACAAGCATACATTTGATGGAGGAAGTGAGTCTTGCAGAAGATGTTATTAATGAAATTAAATTAATGCGGGAAAATGCCCCTGAAACACTCTCTGAAATATTAAGCTCTTCTTCTCTTTTGCTAACAAGCATTGGATCTTCCATACAAATCCCTAGAATAAAGGGAAGACAGAAAAATCACGCCGATTTTCCCTCATCGACACATATCCTTTATCTGAAACATATTTCAGAGTTAGTGTATTTATTCCATTTATAGAAAATTTTATAACACAATTAGAGTTAAGATTTGCATCGCATCGTGATATTTTAAAAGGCTTTCAGTACCTTCTTCCTGCCGATCCTTTCATTTGCCTGAAGAGTGGCAAATTTTGCCAACCTTCAACCGTAAAGGCTTTTGAAGCACTAATGGAATTTTACGTTCAAGATTTAGATACATGTAAAGAACGCCTAAGTCTGAACTAAAACTCTGGCATAAAAGATTGAAAGGGATTAGTGGAGACGGAGGTAGTGTTCCAAAAACTGTGGCGGATGCTCTTGGAATGTGCAATAAAGATGTAACAGCAAACATTTTCAAACTCCAAAAAATATTGGTCGTTCTACCTGTTTCAACGAATGCAAACGAAAAGTCCCTTTCAAAGACTTATTTACGCAATTCAACTGGTAATAATAGAATGAATGGATTGGCGCTCTTAAACATTTATAGAAAATTAAGCCCAGCTGTAGAAGACATTTTAAACGAACTTGAAAAATAACCCCGCCGTTTAGATATTACTCTATAAATCATTAAATTTTTAGCGTGTTTGTCTACTGGTTTAATTCGCTATTTTTTGGTAAGTTATTTTTTCTTAATTTTTGGTCAAATTCATTGGTTTTCTGTAGAATATTCACAATTATACGGACATTATTTAGGTAGGTGTTGCATTATGAGTGGTTTTTCCTGGCTTGATTAATTCCTACTTTTTAATAAAAATAAAATATTTTACCTCTTATTATAAAAAAAATATGTTCTTAAATTTAAAAAATCAAATCAGAATTTAACTAAACAAAATAAAAAGTCAAAATTCCCTAGCTGTCTAAATTAAGAGTGCTTTATTACATATTAAATAATAGTGCTTTATTACATACTCGAATTTCTTTTAGTAGTTTCAAAAAATTATGAACCCTTGAAAGAAATTCTGCATACGTCACTGCAGGACTGAATGCATAAGCTCGTCCACGAAGCATTATGCTGACTGGTTTGATTGAAAGGCAAATAGGAACTTCTGTTAACAGACGCATGGGCATATATTAGGTATATGTTTAACATTTGCTTTTTATTTGTAAGTTATATGGTGTAAAAAGCATAAAAAGCACAAAATTCCATAATCTAGTTGGATCTGTGCTTTATTGAACAACTTTCTCCTTAACTTTCATATTCCCGGAAATAGCATTTTTACACGAGGGACAGCAGATGTTCATCAAATTACCTTAGCGAAACAAGGAGAAATAAGGAACATTCTAGCCAGCTGCAATGCAGAATGCAACTCTTTTCCACAGCTTACAGCCAGTTGAAAGCGAAAATAAATTAAGTAATACACCAATAGAAATGGTTCCGTCAGAAAAGTTTTAAGTTAGGTTTTTGGAAATGAAATTAATGTTTGCATTCTGTTACATTCCAGGGGAAATTCTGTTTCAATAGCCCTACTGGCTTCAGAAGTGCGACACACGAACATTATATGTATATATATATAGAGTAAAACCTGTAAAGGTGACCAACTTTGTAAGCTGACCACCTGTCTAAATTGACCCCTTTTGTCAGGAACGGAATTACCCTATATTATATAATGTAGAAAAACCTTTGTAACTTGAACATCTGTCAACCACTTATGTACGCCAAATTTGGGAAGGAGTGTTATAAAAAAAAAAACCTTTGTAAGTTGACCGCCAAACTACAGTAAAACCTCTCAATAAGGGACACTAAGAAGACTGGAAATTTTGTCCCTTAAATAGAGGTGTCCCTTCCTCGGAGGTTCATAAATTGATGCATACACATATAGTGTATTAACTTAGTTTAACTTTTTAATAGTAAACATGTGTCACCATTTAAGCTGAAATACTGAAAATGTCTCATTCATACAAAATATAAGTTGAAATTATGGAAATTAAGAGTTTTTTCATTGAAAAACTGAAATTTTAGCGTAAACTTCGTATTGGCAAAGTTTTGCAACTTACAGAAATTTATTTGAAGTAATCTGTTAGATGGGTTTGTTTCAAAGTACGTAATTTGGGCAATACAGTATAAATTGCGTTTAGTGTTCTTTTTACAATTCTTGCATAAAAAACTTGTTGGTATGTCTGTCCTCGCTGAACACACATGTATTCCATTGTACAAAAGAGGGAAAAGCCTTTACAAGTAGCTTTTGTCAAGTACTTTAAAATACACTTGTTTCTTTGTTCATGCTTCTAGGACTCATACCAACTTTCAGAAAAGAAAAAAGAAAAAAAGAAAAAAAAGAATTTCAGCTTCCAGTACATTTTCTTATCTATATAACTTGAATGTTGGAAATTTTTCTCCAAGAATGTACTTTAAATACAGTGTCCCTTATTTAGAGGTAAATACATAGCAGTCCCTATTCAAAGGGACTGGGACCAGAAAAAGTGTCTCTTAATTAGAGGTGTCCCTTTTACGGAGGTGTCCCTTAAAGGAGGTACCACTGTATTACTATATCTACTCTTTTATCTATTTTTGGAAAGATAAAAACACTAAAATAGCTTGTACAGGATATTTTTTGCTATATAAAATTAGACCAGCATTTGTCTGGACGGATGAAACATCAATATAAAGTTTGCCGAAACCTCTCTGCAAGTTAACCAAATGGGAAAATGACTATTCACGCTCTAATTCTTTAAATAAGTTTCTTCTTTTCTCTTTGATCTGATATTGCCATTTTGAAATATATCTATTTTAGGGAATCTTTAGCCTCATTATAAGTAATTGACGTAATTAATATGATGTTTATCTTAATTTTAACTAAGTGCTTTACTTTTGAAGTTGTATGGGATGCATTGTAAGTCATTCGGGTTAAATTTATTTAATAATATTTTAGATAATTAAAAAAAAAAAAAAGTTAATCACTATTTTAAAGTAGCGTCGTTACATGAAGCCTTAATTATAAATGAATAAATGCATAGTGTAAAAAACAAAAACAAAAATCTCAACCCTCTATAAGTTGACCACCTGTCTAATTTGACCACTAAAGTGCTGCACCGCAAGCGGTCAACTTACGCAGGTTTCACTGTATATATATATATATACAGTTGAACTTTGTTATAACGACATCGTTTATAGCGACAACTATGTTATAACGTCAAGAAATTCCAGTCCTTCATTCGCCAATCAATAGTAATGCTGCTCGCTTATAGCGTCACTTGGCTATTGCGTCATAAATATCCCGGTCCCTTGAATGACGCTATAACAGAGTTTCACTGTATATATATATATATATATATATATATATATATATATATACAGGAGGTGTGTATCTAAATATGTGCACAACAGATTTCAAATTTCGACGTATTTAGCTAAAGGGAAAAGTACCAAGAGCAGAAAAAATACTTCGCCTCTGTAGAACTGGTTACACAAATAGCATTTTCTTTATTAAAAATTTTTGGATTTGCTTTCATGAACGACGCGTCAAATATTTTATACTAAACAAAGAAGCAATGTTTAACAAAATAATAAGCAATTGTTCTTGCATTACAAAGAAAAGAAAGTTTAAACTGTTGCAGATTGGAATCCTCAAGTAAATTAAAACTTCAATTTTTCAAGAGCATGTTTTATCGAAATAACTACGAGCGGACATAAATATGATCTATATGATCTTGCCTATTTATAATTGAATCTTAGTCTTACGATACATAAAAAGTTATTTTTACGGTAACGGAAGTGTAGAGGAAATATTTACGAATTGCTTGCGCAGAAAAATCAGTATTTTTTTTAACAATTTAGCTCAAAAAGTTATATTTCATCAACCTAACTATTTCATGGAACACGTAAACGGATAAGGAATTGATGAAAATGGATGAATTATTCCCCCTAATGGACGCAACGAAATAGTTAGTCAAAAAAAGCAATTTATTCCAAGCGCAAGTGCTTAAGGATTTTTAAAACTTTATGGGTGAACCCAAAAACGTATTAGACAAGCAAAAAATTAAAGGGAGTTTTTGCCTGTTTTCTATTCTGTGTTACTACGAAATCGGTTGTTTCTGGGCGGTATTTATTTTTGTGAAAAAAAAAAAAAAAAAAAAAAATCAGAAAAATGTGATTTTTATTATAAACAAATTTTCTACCCAGTCAATTATGGTACACTTACTGAACTATTCCATAAATTCTATGATCCAGTTTCTACTTTGGGGAATTAAAAAAATATAAGTAATATAGGAGAATATATAATATTTACATTATCTGTCAGAAAGATTTGTGCGGCACATTTTACTGCTATGACAGTATTTCATAAATGTTCCATTTGAGTTTCTTTCATTTTCCTTTTACATACGTATCATGGAGTTTATTTCATTTTCCATATACATACATAGAATGGGTACGTGAAATGGGGCGTATTTCATTTTCCTTATACATACGTATAAAAGGTACGTATATTGGAGCTTATTTCATTTTCCATATACATACGCATAAAGGAGAGTATTTTATTTTCCTTATACATACGTATAATGGGGCGTCTTTTATTTTCCTTATACATACGTATAATGGGTACGTACATTGGAGCTTATTTCATTTTCCATATACATACGTATAATGGAGAGTATTTTATTTTCCTTATACATACGTATAATGGAGCGCCTTTCATTTTCCTTATACATACGTATAATGGGTACGTATATTGGAGCTTATTTCATTTTCCATATATATACGTATAATGGAGAGTATTTTATTTTCCTTATACATACGTATAATGGGGCGTCTTTCATTTTCCTTCTACATACGTATAATGGGTACGTATATTGGAGCTTATTTCATTTTCCATATACATACGTATAATGGAGAGTATTTTATTTTCCTTATACATACGTATAATGGGGCGTATATCATTTCCCTTATACATACGTATAATGGGTACGTATATTGGAGCTTATTTCATTTTCCATATACATACGTATAATGGAGAATATTTTATTTTCCTTATACATACGTATAATGGGTACGTATATTGGAGCTTATTTCATTTTCCATATACATACGTATAATGGAGAGTATTTTATTTTCCTTATACATACGTAAAATGGGGCGTTTTTCACTTTCCTTATACATACATATAATGGGTACGTATAATGGGGCGTACTTCATTTCCCTTATAACATAGACTGTAAACATTTTGTGTTTAGTTCCCACCATTTTTGGTTTTACTGAACACGAGTTTTGGTGATTTGTTGGTGTAAAATTGAAAATTATGAATTTTTGATACATTTAAATTTTTTATGCACCTGTATAAAACATATAGAGTGTGTAACGTCCCTTAGCACATGAAATTTTTTCAATTCAGTTAAGTATTGGAGTTTCGTTACGATTGCTCTCTTTTCTCTGAAAATAGAAAACATGAGCAATTGCAATGAACTTTTGGTAAATGATATAACGAACATACTTCTGCCTGTATTTTTTTAGACAGACACCTAAAAGAATTTAAATTACATCAAAAAATGAACACAACTTTACACCTAACACCAAAAATTATGTACAGTAACACCAAAAATGGTATTCAGTAACACCAGAAATGGTGTTCAGTAACACCAAAAATGGTATGCAGTAACAATAGAAATGGTGTTCAGAAACACCCAAAATGGTGGCAACTAAACAAAATTTTTCAGTGCACGTATAATATCTATAGTGAGTGCCAAAATGTACACCTCAGTAATACCGCTCAGAAAAGATTTCTATCACTACTGAGAAATCGAAGAGTTTTCTTCATTGTCACCAAAATTATCGTGGTCAGTAGCACCAAAAATGGTGTTCAGTAACAACAAAATTTTATTCAGTAACACTAAAAATGGTGTTCATTAACACCAAACATGGTAGCAACTAAACAAAATTTAAAGTGTACGTATAATGGGTACGTATAATACCTATAGTGAGTGATCAAAAGTACACCTCGGTAATACCGCTCAGAAAAGATTTCTATCACTACTGAGAAAATTGAAGAGTTTTCTTCATTGTCACCAAAATTTTGGTGTTCAGTAACACCAAACATGGTGGCAACTAAACAAAATTTTGAAGTGTACGTATAATGGTTACGCGCGTATAATACCTATAGTGAGTGATCAAATGTACACCTCGGTAATACCGCTCAGAAAAGATTTCTATCACTACTGAGAAAATTGAAGAGGTTTCTTCATTGTGACCAAAATGTTACGTGTCAAAACGATTTTTTTTAAATTTATTTTAGTCTTGAAGTCGTAAAAAAACTACTGAAAACACTAAAAATCAATAATTTAACTGGAAAAACGAGATACAAATTGGAGATCTAAAAGTGCGAAATCCAGAAAATGGGGTGATAATATTTCGATAATTAGGAAATTTGGGCCATCAACAAATTATGTCGATAACCTTGTAACTTCGACTATGCCAGTTTCTGAACTTTCTGTTTTTAGGACCCTTAGTTTTTTTTTATGTCCACTCACATAATTATTTCCAAAGTGGAAAAAAAAACAAAAAACGCATAGATTTTTGCACCAATAGAGCAATAAAAAAAATTTGTCAGGTTTCTCAGCTATCGAGATTATTCCAGTCAGTAGATTATCACCAAAATTTAGCTAACAGGCCAATTTTTAATTCGTCGGTTCATGCCCCGATCACAAATTTAGCTCTTCTAAAGGCTCTTTATTAAGCGCATACCATGCTGTATTTCACCAGCTGAGACCACAATGAAGTCACGCATTTTCGAATGCACGTAGACATCTCACCGATGCTTCGAAATGAAGATGTTGTTGATGTAGCAGAAACAAACCCTACTCGGACAAAGCTGAACTTGATTCATTTAGTTAACTGTTACGGATCAGGCTGTCTCATTTCACCATAAATGATGGGACAAAAATAGGGGTTGGCACTCAGCACCATCTATTCAACTTTGAGGCTTCTTTCTAACAGATAAGAATCAGATTATTGATTTGGCATAATTGATTTGACAAAAAAAATTTAACCATCTCCCGCCAGCGCTTGTTTCAATAGTAGTTATGACTAAAAAAGTTCAGTTAAAAAATTTGAGAAATTCTAATGTTGTCAATTATTAATTTTAAACCAATTCAAGATAATTAATCAAATTCGTTTATTACTATATTGCTTACTTCCGTAAATATATATAGTTCATTAAACATGTAAAATATGCTTAGTAAATGTTGTAAGCCCATTTAATTTATACATAAACAAACTGGAGAGCAACCAGCAATCTTGTAAGCGATTCCGTATCTTGCATGCAATATGGAAAATAGAAACTTAAATCAAAATACAGTAGCTCCTCGTTATATCGCGCTTCTCGAGGAACAGCAAAAAATCGCGATATATCCGAATGTGCGATATAACTGAGGACGTTAGAAATAACTCACAAAGTACAAGTAAATTGAGCGTCAACGTAAAACTTTTTATTTTATCTTACATAATAACAACTTTCTTAATAAAGAGAGTTTAATAATGAATCCTTATGCAATAGACATCTGTTTCTTTCATTCTATGGGCGTTAGGATCAATACAGACGAAAATGTCAAGTAAAACCTCAACTAGTTTGAGTAGAATCATTCTGAAAGTATGTAAGGTGGGGAGTGGAAGAAGAATTGCTGCCACTTTTAACTTCAGCAAATTCAGGAGAAATTAAAGCATTCCTGTTCGATGGCTTTATTTATTGGGGGAAAAAAGGTTTTACTGAGAAATGCAATACAGACCAGATACAGGGACTCTATTTACAACACATGTGTCGCTGAGACCCACGTTAAAAACCAAGCCTCTGACTTACCGTTTAGTGCGCCAACTTTGTGCCACAACGCCCTTTAGACACTAGGACTGCCTAACGGCTGTTGAGGTGTAACTCGAGCTTCGAAAAAATTTTAAGTGTTGTAAAAAAAATTTCGAAGCTCTACTTACACCTCGGCATCCAATTGGTAGTCCTAGTGTCTAAAAGGACGTTGTGGCACAAAGTTGGCGCGCTTGACGGTATCTTTGATTCCAATTTGATGTTGTTCGAATTAATGTGAAAACTAAGGCGTAAATTCCCCCCTTCTCCTTTTTTTAATATAAACATATCTCTGCATCAAAGTAATAGACATTAGTAATTAGTTTTCGCTAACAAAAGGTTAGCAACCTATTTCGCTTGAAAACATGCAGATTGTTGCCAGTCGACAGAAGAAAAGTTAACTTGTTTTTTTTTCCGTATTGAATCAAATATGTCACACATCACACGGGTCGGTATATGGCAGGCTTGGAGTCGATTACAAAGAAACGTAATCGATTACGATTACGATTACAAAGGGAGAAATTGAGAGATTATGATTACGATTACGATTGTAATCCTTTGCCAAAAAGTAATTACGATTACGGCAGCGATTACAGTCGTTGAAAAATGTAATCGATTACGATTATGACATCCGATTACGATTTTGATTACGATTAGATTAGCATAAAATTTTCCGATATTATGCATACAACTCTCATTTTTACAATAGTGTCATAAATCAAAAAGTTATGATTTTTAATTAAATTTTTGATTTAATTAGAGATAACTGAAATGATGATGAATGCAATTATAATGAAATAATTTCAACATCACAGTTCTGGAATTATGATGTTGCAGAAATGAAAATTTGTAATATCTCCATATATTATAATTTCTCCATTGTATTTATTTTCTAGTTTAAATTGTGCAAATATTTCACATAACACCAATTAGTTTACTGAAAATAATAATTTTGTATGATTCTTTATGAAATCACTTATAAGATGTGTATGAATTGCACGGGATAACAAAGTATTCAGATAGTGTAAGAGATAAATAATCTTTTGAAAAAAAAGCTGCATTTTAGAATAATTTCAAAAAATTTGAACATGAACATTCAAATAACTCTTAGCAAAATTAGTAATCGTTAAAAAGTAATATGAAGAATAATTATAATACGAATGACTATAATATTTTAATATGATTTTTGTGGTATTTTTTTTTTAACATGCACGAGCATATAATTTTTTTCCATGTACTAACTGTTTTATAAAAAATAAAGTGCAAGTAGTTTTACAACACAAATTTAACGTACAAGATTAAAAGGGAAATACAAAATTCTGTTGAGGTAATTCTAAGAAGAAAAAAACAATTAACTTTTAAAAATAATTCCTAAATATTAATTCATGCATGTAGAAAACAATTGGGAGAATGTCTAAACATAAATTGCTTTTTCTTTTACATACCTATTAATTAAAAAGAATATTAGCATTAAAATATAAATAAATTTAAGATTTAAATGTATTTACTTTTTTAAATATTCGAAGAACATATTTAAAAACATAATAATAATCACACGTACCAGGGTTAAGATTTCATGCTTCTTAAGCATAGAGCATCATGTAACGCCAGCTCCTAAATTGCTAAAGTGTAAATGTGCTATTCTTTAGAAAAATTCTTCACTTCTGCCGTTAAAGAAAAGCGAAAACGCAAAAGGCATTTCGTGTCTCTTTTTTATGTGTGTAGGTGATAGTACTCTTTCCACTAGATTTTCAGGGGGCAGCCTGCTTCGATTATTGAACGGGACCCCGCGGAGAAAAGAAAGGGGGAACTCTCTTTTACTCGCGGCGATCCCGTCCAGACTCTCGCCTATTGCCCAACCGTTTGAATATGTTTTGAAGGGGTAATTAGGGAAGCAAAATGACCGATGCATTTGGTCCTTCTTAGACACCTTCCCCTTTCTTATCTACCCCGAAATCTTTGACTTGCAGACAGATTACCGCTCTTTTACCGAAACTGGACGACACGAGGACACTGGAGACCCCCCCCCCCCCCCCGAGAGCCCCAAGGCGATGCGAGTGACTATCCAGACCATACTCTGTTTCTTCTCGGGCTCTCCAGCCATTCCCCGTGGAGAGTGGAGCCGCAATTAAGAATTCTGAGAGACCGCAACAAGTAGGACAACAAGCGTCTCTAGCAGACTATTATATCGTCCTGCCATCAAGGCTCTGCGACCGCCACACAGAACCTTTTATATTATGATCGCCCGTAGGTTACAGACCGCTTAGGATAGGACTTCAGTACACAGATTGAATCCTTTTTCTTGTAATCTTATCTCTTCTATCCAATGGTAGAGCTAAAAATTTCAGCTTTCAGCAGGTCAAGATTACACGATTGCAGGACCAGCAGATTACGGATTTTTTCCTTAAGATTACGATTAAAATTACAGGAGAAAAAGGATTACGGGATTACACAATTTTGATTATGATTATGAGAATATGCCATCGTCAGATTACGATTACGATTACGATTTTTTCAAAATGTAATCGATTACAGCCGATTACGATTACGTAATCGCGATTACTCCAAGCCTGGTATATGGCAACATGTCAAATAAATTTTAAGTAGTTAAGATACATGAAAATCGAACCGTTCTGTAATTAGTAACGGGACCGACCCCCAGTCAATGTTAAAATCTTCCAGTACTTTCGTCAATAAAGTCTCAGGAACAATTCACGTTTGTTTAACTTTATTAATGACGAAAATAAGAAAATAATCATGTTTTCCAAAACTACACATAATCTCTCCATCCACCGCAACAGACACAACTTCCAATCTACAACTGACTTTTATAACGATTTTTTGAGGCATTATCTCTCTAATAATCTAATATTTATCTATCTATCTATCTATCTATGTACACGTCATGGCTCTGGAACGGAGCGTGGAGCACAAGCGGAGCAGCAACGACATTTTGCTTGAAACTGGAGCAAAAAATGTTTTTTTTAATAATTTTTAATTTTTTTATCTTACCAAAAAATAAAACAACTAAAAAAAAAAAGCCAAGTCATACAATCGATTAAAATAATTCGGAACACGGTGCCTTGGAGAAAAATACATACCAATGTTTTCTAAAAGTAAATTTTTAAAGAAATGACATATCAATGTTTTCTAAAATGACATTGTTTAAGAAATGATGTATCAATATTTTCTAAAATTAAATTTTTGAAGAATTGATATATCAATGTTTTCTAAAATCAAATTTTTGAAGAAATGATATATCAATGTTTTCTAAAATTAAATTTCTGAAGGAATTATATACCAATATTTTCTAAAATTAAATTTGACATAACTACAATTAAAAACCTTACGGTTAACTGATTTCAAAATGTGTTTGAAAACTGAAGCAAATGATTAAAATTATCTAGATGCATTAACATATTGAAATAATCTCTTTGAGTAAATTATATATAACACAAAAACATTTAGACACATATATTCAGCTCATTCTTGTTTTCACCACCACATTCAAATTTTCCATCATGTCCAACACTTCTGCAGGGACGTTTTGAAAAACTAATATTTTATTCCAGAAATTTAAAAATTATTAGGCAAATGAAGTTCTTAATATATAATTCGTAACTTTTTATGTTATTTAATTATTATTTGAAATATTACATGAATACAAATTCCAATACATATTTTTAAAAACCGAGAAAAAGGGCAAAAGTTAAAAATTAGCGTTATTTTTTTTTTTTTTTTTGTAATTTACTGATTATATGCAAGGCGATTTAAATGCTTTTTAATATCGACAATAGATGGCACTAGCGTATGAGTTGGAGGTTTGAGACTCGGAATCGAAAATGAAATCTTAACGAAACGAAACGAGGTAAAGAAGGTTGAAAGTGTAAATTCTGAGACCGGCATGTTGAAAGGGAAACATTAAGACAAAACCAATTTAAAAAAACAATATTTGTACTTTTGAATGAAGTTTTTTACTGATTTCCAAAAACAAAAAAAAAAACCATAATCATAAAGTTTATTCTTTATCGTCTATCCCAGCTGTCGACAACCTAAATTGACTGAAGATCTACTTTCAAAGATCGGCGAAGACCAAGATCGACTCGGAGGACAGGGAGCAGGTGGGTGCACTACTATTAATACACAATTAATAGGGCATGTTGGGATTGCACCGGTCTTCAAATTGTAATTTAATTCTTGTCAGAAGAAGTTTTGATGCTTATAAAATACCTACTTTACAATTCCTAAAATAATACTATGTTAACTCCGTTAACTCGCATCAAAAGAATATTTCAGATGCTAACACATTATTTCTTTTAAACTTGATAAAGTACTGTTAGTTTTTGTTTTGCTTTTTAAGTAAAACACATATGTGTAATGCCGATACATTCTTCAATTAACTCTCACCGAGAGCATACTTAATGTGACTGCTGACATTCCATATTATTGCGAGTTTTTTTAATGTCCGGTGAATGGTCTCGCAAACTAATCAACATTATCTAAAGGGAAAAAAAAATAATAGTAAATTCGCCTTTTAATTCTAAAGTCGTTTGATTTTTTTTAAAACTATAAACTGTCCAAAATGCTGTCACGATCGACCGAAAATAGGCTCACGATCGACCGGTCGATGACGATCGACGGGTTGCCGACCACTGGTCTATCCTTCTCAAAAATCAGTACATTTTATTATTATTTACACGAGGGCTGAGTAATTAGGAGTGTTTCGTTCCCCCCCTCAAGCTTGAAAATAATTATTTGTGGCTCAACAAAATGTAACAGCTCTAAAGTGTTTTTATTTCGCTATTACTTTCTGAAATAATAATGATAAAAATAAAAATGTTTAAATATTCAGCGCAATTTAATGTATTCGACTCTTGTACGATGAAAAATGAATTGTTATTTGTACGTGTCCTACTTTCTTTTAAGATGTAATTACAGTAAAAACTATATTATCCATGCAACAATAAAATTAGATATAGTATTCAATCCATGTGTGTAATGGAGAACATAAAGGGACCGTTCATAAATGATGTCACGCTTTTTCCCCGCATAATTGACCCCTCCCCTCTTTGTCACAAAGTGTCACACTTCAACGGACCCCCTCCCCTCTTGGTCACAAAATGTCACACTTCATCAGACCCCCTCCCCCTTTGTCACAAAGTGTCACACTTCAACGGACCCCCTCCCCTCTTTGTCACAAAGTGTCACCCTTCATCGGACCCCCTCCCCTTTGTCACAAAATGTCCCATTTCAACGGACTCCCTTTACCCACTTTTGTCACAAGTCACGCTATGTTGCATAAGCAGGGATGTCACACTTCTTGTTATCCCCTCCCCTCCCCTTGTCACATTTTGTCACAATATCACGAGCCCCCTCCCCTCTCGAAGCGTTGCAATGCAGCGAGTCCCTTACTTTTAAGCGGTTGTTGGTATTTCTCTGGAAACGTGCCAATAATGATCTCAGGTTCAATTCCCGTAAAAGCGCTTAAGACTGCTACATGCACTGCTTTATAGCCTTACATCCAACCTTTCTTTCGAAGCTAGATTTCTTTCAGTAAGTAATTTTTCACTAGCTAAAGGGACCATGCAAAAAAAAGGGTAGGAGACTGATGGGTTGTGCATGAGTAGAACTCTCAGAACTCTCATACCTTTCTCCTAAGGACCCTTATCTGTTAGCCGAGGCCTTAGGATTGCTTGTGAACGGAGCTGGTGACAGAACTCTCATACTGAAATAAAAGCGTAAAGAGAGCAATATTCATGAAAAAAACTCTGCTAAATTGTAAGCAAATGTTAATATTTTCATTTTATGCTTCGGGTTCATAAAATGATATGCGTACACAATATTAAAAATTTACCTACTACTCCTTTACAGTTAAACTGAGTGACTCAAAATGCTTGCAATTTCTCAACTTATTTTCTATGTATTCACCTAGTAATCGTCGCATTTATTCACTATTTCCTAAAGCTATGCGTTATCAAATTGAAGAAAGATGCTGTTTGTAGCATAAGTTACTGTCCCCTCAAAACTTCAATCTCAGCTAAAAATTTAGCTGCCATAAATTGACTCAAACTACGATCAAACTAACCTTCAAATTCCAAACACAGAAAAGCATTGCTATAATTAGAAGCATATATTTTCTTTCCTCAGTTAGAAAGAATGCCTGGGTAGTCAAAAACGTTAGCGTCTGCCTAAAAATTGGTGTAATAAAGTTCAACTTTGATACATTTTTAAAGTATTGTTTATGATTTCATACAATCTTTTTAAAATAAGATCGACAATTAACAAATGGTTGGCATTGTTAATTTCTTTCTAAGGCAGAATTTAGTGTTATAACTTGAATGAATATATCCGTCTATCTCTCTCTCTCTCTCTGTATATATATATATATATATAAGGTAAGTGACCCGGTAGTGGACACTGCTCTAATAGTGGACACTTAAATCTTTAAGCTCCTAAAATAAGCGAATGTAACATTAAACTTGAATGAAATTATTAGAGCCTATAACGAACGATACCTAGTGCTGATTAATAGTACTAAAGTTGGCGTGGAGCATCTATGCGAGTACGTAGATCATAATATTTAATAGCTGCCTCCACAACGGTCACATTTGCTACTCTGTACTAAAGCCGATCAATAAGGTTAGGGATTTGGGGAAAATATATGGGAAAAAAGCGTGACATCATTTATGAATGGTCCCTTAGTCATTTTTAAAATTATTTCTCCAAGTTAACAGCATAAAATAGATGATATTCATTTCTGTCCAATATTAATGCAAATACGTGTGTTATAAATATCCACTATAGATACAAATGAAGCGTTTAGTAAATTTGACGTAAAAATCCTAATTTTTCATCCAATGACATTTTATAGGTCATTAATTTTTAGAGAAATAGTTGGTGATTAAGCTAAATATGCAAATATTGATGCAAGTCCCTTGAAAAAATTTTGCCACGCAAAAGAGTACGAAAATTTTCTTAACTGTGTCCACTAGCGGGTCATTTACCTTATATATATACATTTCATTTAACGTGGACTTGTTACGATTAAATTTTCCGGCACGATAAGATAGTGACATCAAGCAAAAATCAAACTATGGGGAAACGATATTTGAAATTTTGTTTAATGATTAGCATAGAAAAGCAACATAGTATTTGTATTTATTATCGTAACTCACGGAACTTTCACACATTTATTTCTATTTCTTTTAACAACTCCATTCATAACTCAATTTTTAATCACCAATCCTTTGGAGTGGCAATACCTTCGTTTGTTTGTATCGAGCGATCTCTGTTTAAGGCCTTTCGAATTTTAAACCGTTTTTTACGATTTTAAAATGGTCATTTGTTGGAGTGGCAGCACTTTAGTTTGTTTATATCAAACGAACATTCCCAAGTTTAGTTTGCTTGTTGAACTTGTCCGCAGATGAACTTGAAGAATTGATTATTGTTTAGCGGCAAAGTTAATTAAAATAATGATACATTAAAGCCATTGGATTAAAATATACTTGAACTAACAATTTAGTCAACGCAGAAACATAATAATCGGAAGAAGGTAGTATTTCACTATTCAATTAGGAAATATTTAGAATGCTGCAGCGATGTTGATTAAACACGATGAAAATGTTTCAAATGACGCAACATGCTATTTCTATGTAACAGAAAATCCGGCTAGTAAATGCCAGCAGCGTGAATGGATCAATGCCTATGATTTTACAACCTTTTGTATGTTGGGGTGCCTAAAAGGTTTTGACAATCTAATAGGAGTTATTGTATATATCAACACGAACCATGTTTACTGTGAAAACGAAAATTCCACTTTCATGTATTATTCGTTATTTAATACAGTCGTCGCATTTGGCGGCCTTATTCAAGATTGGCACTGATTTTAAGATAAATGATCAAAAAGGCTTTGTTGAAGCAGTGGTAACCTCGCGGTTAGGATGTAATCTAAAGCGAGTTAGTTGAATTAAAGTCTGAACAAAGATTTCTAGTTTGACTGCAGTAAATATACAGTAAAACCTCGTTATACCGCGCCTCAGTATACCGCGGAATCGGATATACCGCCGTGACTATCATGTCCCCCGACTTTTAAACCACCCTTTATCACTGCCATTTAAAGGTGATTCCTTATTTACCTCCGTAAATAAAGCCAGCCCGTGCACACAAATATTCTAGCCAAAGAGCTTATATCCCCCGGCACACACACTAACAGATAAAGCTCTGATAAAGATAGGTTATAAATTAAAAGGTGTACGTCAGGCCTATCACTCGATAGATTGATTGCGCAGTTGAGATGTGTGCTTCTTGCACAGCAATTACATTTCATAAAATGGCAGCAAAGAAGAAAATAAAAAAAAAAAAATGTTTTAGAAGAAATGTCACGAGCAATATATAAAGTTAAAAATGATGCAACAAAAGCGATTATTGTATGGATAATGTGCTTCTGCAGTATAGTTTCACTATACCGCGCTTTTGTTATAACGCGGGTGCAAAACATGTCCCCGAAACCCCCGTTTTAGCGGGGTTTTACTGTATTATACCTTACCTTTGAAGCAAAATTGCTGGACTTTGCTTCAAAAGAAAAAGACAAGAGACTGCAGCGATGATTCTTGACTTCAATTCCGGAAAATATTGGATTGACCGGCTTCGTCGATTTTTCGTCACTTCCGAAATTCATTCCGAAACTGTAATTATGAGTGACCTCTAATTTACCAATAGGACAGTTGCAGAGAAACAAGGAGGGACTGTGGTAGCCTAGTGGTTAGGATGTCGAGTTTCAAACCGGAAAATTGGGAGTTCGACACCCGTCCCGATAAAGACCCACCATGTGCACCTGGAGATACGTGCGTGTAAAGTCCGTGGACCCTGAAGTCCCGAGGCAGTCCCGAGGGTACCGGACGGGGGAGCAGTGCCTTACCCTTCACTCTTAGGTCAAAAAAAGAAGGTGGCGTATGTGTGGTGGCGCATCTGGTGTCATCCAAATGCATAATGAGCCAAGTCGTATTTTCACCGTTGTGGTGCTCTTATTAACGGGAGGCGCTCCTTATACTGCCTTAATTCCTGGTCGCTTTGCGAAGGGGTGGTTGGTTACCCAAGTGGCATTAGAAACAACAACAGCAAAGGCTTTGTGCTAAAATATGAAGAAACAACGTACATAAAGCACAAATTTTCTGAACAAATAATGCAAAAAGCTATTTGGAGGCTACCATGGGGCCTCTTTATCAGTGCAAAAAACAAGTGCTCAACACACAACCAGAGCAACACCTCGAAATAGCTATTTGCATTATTTGTTCTGACAATTTGTGCTCTATTGACGTAGTTTTTTCCATGTACAGTGAAACCTGTGTAAGCTGCCCACTTGCGGTGCTGCACTTTAGTGGTCAACTTATAGAGGTGGTCAACTTTACAGGTTTTACTGTACTCTTATTTTAGCACAAAGCATTTTTTATCGTTCCGAGTACCTTTCTGGTTGTTGCCTCACAGCTTTCGTTTTGTGTGTCGGGCATTTCTTTCCTGCACTGATGAAGAGGATCCTTTATAGCCTGGAAATAGTCAGCAATCCTCAACCTGTGGGGCGCGCCCCCTAGTGGGGCGCGAGCACACGAGAAGGGGGGCGAGAATATCCAAGAGAAAACATTAATTTAAAAAATTGATTAACTGACTGAAAGGAAAGCACACATACATATAGAAAACAAAATACATTTCGACGCATTTAATAACTTATAAAAGTAAAACAAATTACTAAATTAAAACTTTCTTAAAACATACTAAATTAAAAACAAATTTAATAATTATTAGTAACTTTCTTGGGCCTATCTTTCAAAGTAAAGTTTTTCGAAGGAAGGCTTAATATTAGAAATAGCCACTCTCAGTTGTTTCTATATTTAGCCGAGATCTATAGTTTGTCTTCAAAGAAGCCACAGCAGAAAATCCAGTTTCACAAATGTTGTTGAGGATGTTGAAAATGGTAATAGAATGCGAAATGCCCTTGTTTTTAGTGCAGAAAAATCATCCTCTACTCCTGGCTGAAATTCAAAGAGTGATTTATTACTAAATTAATTTCATTACTAATATTACTTGTTTTTACTCTTGTTTCGGTAGTTAGTTAAAAAAAAATCAAAAACAGAATCAGTACTCATATACATTATTATTGTATACATTTTCTGGTAAGGGGGCGCGATGAAAATTATGATAAAAAATTGGGCCGCGAATACTGAAAGTTTGAGGAACGCTGAGCTATGTGCTATATTTGTTCAGACACTTCGTACTTTATTTACGTTGTTTCTCCTTGTACTCATGTTGACTCTGATTATTATTGGGATATCAATGATAAGAAAGAAAAAAATTGTATTGAATGATGATAGAAATGCTGCAATGGCTTGTAACACAGAGGTGAATTTTATTCCTTGAAATTTAAAACAAAATTATTGTACCATTAAATGGAGTGAGAATGTGCCGTCATGGAATTCAGTCACAACAATGACACGATGCTTGCTGCTCCGTACTAAAATACCACTAACTATAATTTGCTCGCTGAATTCCATGATGACACATTCTCCCCCCAAGTTGGATAGACTCATCCCAAAGAGAACGGACCCATTCGAGTTTTAGGGAAGTTCGTTTTTCAGGGGTGTTAGTTAGGATGCGAATCTGAATGTTTTCTTCTCTGTTTGTTGAAAGCAACTTAATTTATGAACTGTTCGGAAGAAACCAAGTATGCTAAAGGAGCTAGAACGAGAACAGAAACGGCACATTCCTTATACCAGCAGTTCCTCCCTTGGGCATGAATGGATTCTTCTTGGCAACCTGCCAGTCAGAGCTCTTTTTTTTATTCTAGAACTTTTTTTGACATAAGATAGTCTTTTAAAAACATAGAAATCATTGGTGCACTATACTTCACTAGTTCATAAGAAAAAATAAAGGTAAATTATCCCTTCACCTAATGATTTAGCTTCTCCTGTTTGAATTGAGAGTATGATCATTTTTGAAAAATACTTTAAGTAATGTAAAAAACAAAACAAGGTGGCGTAATGGTTAGGCACTGGCCTCGTTTGTCCAAGTTCGCAGGATCGAACCTGGCCAAGTTGGTGGATTTTCAAGATGCAGACATGTTAAAAATCCCTTGAGTATATATTTGGCTTGGATACTCTCGGCTAAATTAAATTCCTAGCGCAGTTTCGCATCATTTAGAGCTCAGGTGAAGCCATGTGGGAGGAAACTGAGCGTCTAAATTCTCAAGTATTAATCACATCCGCCGATAGTGGTGCTACTTGAAAGAATGGGTGGCTGTGTCCGAGGAATGCACTAGGTCTGCAATAATGACCAAACGTAATCCTATTAGAAAGAAATAATACACCATGTGGAAAACATCTCACGTAAATGGTAGACCATTTTTTTTAATCATTTTCAAAATCGCTTATTCCTGGTCTAAAAAACAGTCAGTGTGCGCACTGTGCACTGCGCACAAATACACGCAGCACGGTTAGAGGTTGAAAATACGCTTATTTATCTCTATCATCTGCTTTTACCATAAATTGTGTTTTGTTTTCTTCCGTGTCTAAGTCAGCTCCACGATCTGCAACTTTCATGAAAATAAATGCGATATCCCTTTTACCAGGAACACGACATTAGGATGCAGTCCGGACTTTGTTTTATTATTTTCCCTTTTATTCCTTTCACTGGATATTCATCTACGGGTTCAGACGACGAAAACAATGTGTCAAAACACACAGCGCAAAAAACAAACTGTTTTTTAAAAGTTTATTGCCTGCGAACGGTGTTTCTTTCTTTTTTTTTTAAACATTTTATTTTATGTCTCACTTTCCGGTTCCAATATTATCGGGGGAAAATATAAAGGAACAGAAAAAGCATTCGGGGCATTTCCGCGTTCCCGAAATGGCACGTAGCGCAAATTGCTTCATCAACTATAAAATTTAATGCCTCCTTTCAAAAGCAACATTCCAAAAATCATTTGACTTTTTTAACGTCATTTTTCTTCATTTTCTTTATTCTCGCTGCCATTTTTTACTCGGGGGTGTTTGGGCGCGTCGCGGAATAAAAGACGAGCCATTTTTATTTTCAGTGATAATTGCGCTTTAGAAAAATGTTTAAAACTGCTTTGTACTTTTCGCATCAAATATGATTTTATGATTTTCCTGAATGAAAAGCAGCCAAGTCCCAGTTGCATTTATTGAACAATCATAAAATAATTGTTTTAATTCAATGAAGTTGAGACAAAAAAAAATAGGTATCAAAAAGTTTATTGAAAACATTATGTATGCGTTATTAGTTAAATTAGTGTGCTTTTTTGTTTACACATAACGCTAATTTTTATTCACATTTAGTACATTTATTTACCTGACAAATAAACAATGTTACAAATTACAATTCATTATCGCTTTAATTCACGTTCAAGATTTATTAATAGTTGCATAGTCTGTGAGCAAATTAGTAACTAGTACCTAAATGAAGTAGTTTCAAAGTAATCATGAAAGTTATTATTATAAATAATTTTTCAATTGTTGAGTAAGTTATCCTACCCTTTTTGGTTACTATTAGGAGTATTTAGAGTACTAAAAATATTCAGTGCTACTAAATGTCATGCTTTGAAACAATATTTTTTATTTTGTTTATTTATTATTTATTTCTAAATTTTTCCAGATTAGATAAATCGTGATAAAATAATTATCTTTGTAAATGGTTCTAAGAGTATTGATAGGAATTGCAGCAGCAATTATAATTTTTACATCTCCCCAGATGCAATGTTTCACAAAAACAGAGCTTTAAATGTATTTTTTTTTTTTATTAATCCCAAATTCTTTCAGGCCACAATTCTATTGATTAAAAGAGTAAGAATTAAAATAAATAGTTTCAAAGGTACAATACAAAAAAAAGCTTTTCTTTCGAAAACGTATTGATTCCCCCCCCCCCCCCCTTCCAAAAAAAAAAAAGATTTAAAAAAACGCGATCTACGAAAATGCTGTAGTACGATACCAAACACCGCCGATTTGTATTGTGGGGAGAAATTGTCTTGCGTGTAGAGGAACTTCAATACGGGGACAGCAAAAGTCCCGTATTCTTGGCGGATATGAATATCCGGTGACTCGTGTGTGATAGCTCCTACCGGATATCCGGTTCTAGTTTTTTCAAATCTGTAAATTCCATAAATTTTTTAAACATCCCACAGCTTCCAAATAATTCTTTATTTTCCGTAATAAGTTTTTAATTTTCCGTAATAAATTTTTAATTTTCCGAATAAGGATTTAATTTTCGGTAATAAGTTTTTCATTCACATATGTTTTCAAAATATGCAAATTAATTGAATTTTTAAAATAAAACTTGACTTGCCAGATAATTGGATCTTTCCTGCAGTGAATTTTCTCTCCTCTAACCCCCTTCCCTGTCAGCCCTACGCTTTAGGGATGCCCTTCCCCGGGCGCGAAGTATTTGGGGGTAGTGGAGTCCACGGATTTTACATGCATGTATCCCCAATTGTACATGGTGGGTGTTCAGCGGGTCGGTGACCTTCCGGTTGGAAGTCCGACAACGAAACGATGAGTAATGTTGACCGTCCATATCAGCATGTATATGAATATCCCATTACAAGAAAAAAGGGAAGAAATACCAGATGTTTGGTTCTGGTGTGGATTGGATTCCGGATATGTAAAGAAATGGCCGGGATATCTGATATCCTTGTCATGTGATATCGTATCCCTTGTCGTTGTGCCTCGATATTCCGTGTTATCAGTTCTAAAATTTGGCAACCCTGGTTGCTACACTGCTCTAAATCGTGCTCAAACATGGACTCAATAACTAGATTTCGCATTATAAATGTAACTCGTGTGTGAAGATATATTTGTGCCCAAATTAAACCCCATATGAAATTGCACGAAAAAATATTTGTTCAGAGCTCTACGAAAAACAGAATAATTAGAATTCGTATTTCGAACGAAAAGAAATCCAAGGTTCAGGAAGGAAATGAAACTCTAGACATGAATGAAATCGAAATATTTTTACACTTGATAAAATACCACTTATTTTTGTTCGTTTCCTTTTAAATTAAAGGAAATGAATATTATTAAAATGTATTAAAAGGTTTATCCGACTTTATAAAAAATATTGCCGCGAGTGTTTTTCCCCCTTCTTTCTTTTTCATACTTTGGTAATGGTACTTCAGTGTATTATTTCAATGATGCATGGTTTATAATTCTTTAAGAGACTAGATATTCTTAACAAAACTTTTTGGCAGGTGATTTTGTGAAGTTTTACTCAGGATTTATTCGAATGTGCTAGGTTGATGTCTTAATTTCTGTAAATTGCCATATGATCGTGATTACATTTTTCTCTCTCATTTAAATGTGTTTAGCTGCCTAATTATTAAGTTTAAATGAATAGGTGCACAGCCTTTTTTCTCTATATGAAAAAAAAAATATCTTACTTATATGTTAGTCTTAGATCGTATATATCTTTATCATTTTTTGTAGAATAACATGACATATTTAAAGCTTGTGCAGTTCAGAGCATACATATTTGTTGCTACAGCCATGGAAAAAATTATAAGGACAAGCGAAAAGTCGCGAATTCTAAGAGTTGCTTTGAAGAAAAGTATGCAAAAATTTTTGAGTTAAAAATACGTAAAAAGAGACATTTTAAAGCAAAATTTACTCCGAAAATTTTGAAAATTATTAAAATACATGAATTTTTGAGATTTTAATAGTTTGCTACTTGGAAAAAATTATAAAGACATACATTTCTTTTGAAATAGTAAGCAAAAATTTGCATATGCAGTTGTATCATATGATTGTTTACAATAACCCAAAACTGTTACGCAGTAAAATTTTTCACTTTATCTCATTCTTTATCATGCCGCGCAGCACACAATTTGCTGAATGTGAAAAGGGACAAATTATTGAAAACAGAAAATGTGGAATGAGTGGACGTGAAATTTCAAGGAAGATAAACAGACCTAAAACAGTAATTTATAATTTTTTGAAGAATCCAAAGCAGTATGGAAAGAAAAAGCGTACAGGTAGGCCTCCCACTCTTACTATGCGCCAGAAAAGTTCAATTGTCCGTTGAGATTGTTTAAAAAAACAGAGTTCTACTTAAATTAAAACAGAAATGAATTTACCATGCACTAGCTGAACAATGCGTAATGTTCTGCAAAAGAATTTCAATGATAGATATGCTAAATTACGGTCACGTCCGCCATTTACAAAACTTCACAAAAAGCGTAGATTGGAATTCGCTCAGAAATACGTTTCTTTTGGGTCTAGATGGAAAGACGTCGTATTTTCTGATGAAAAAAAATTTAATTTGGACGGACCAGATGGTTTTCGCCATTACTGGTATGATTTGCGAAAAGACAGGCCATTTTTTTCCAAACGACAGTTCGAAGGCGGGTCTATGATGGTGTGGGCAGGTTTTGCAGACAGTGGAACAACACCAATAGTGTCCATTCGAGGTCGCTTGATTTCAGAATCATATGTTGACATGTTAGCTGAAAATTTATTATTTGAAGCACCCCTTATCACAAGTGGTGATTATTTGTTTCAACAAGACAATGCAAGTTGCCATGTGTCTCATGCATCATGTTCATGGTTCGAGGCCAATTCAGTGAAACTTTTGGACTGGCCGGCAAGAAGCCTTGATTTAAACCCTATTGAAAATCTGTGGGGCATTTTAGCTAGCTACAGAAGTGTATAAAAATGGGACACAATATTTAAATACAGACGAACTGATATCATCCATTAATTTGGCGTGGAAAAACATTTCTAAACAAACTTTAACTAAACTTTCTGAGTCAATGACTGGACGATTAATAAAGGTAATTGAGAAAAAAGGTGATTTTGCAGAATACTAATTTATTTCGAGACATATGTGTTAATGTCCCTATATTGTTTTCCATATTTCATATAATACATTTGTATTAATTTGTGATTTAATAATTTTATGGTAATTTAATTTCATATTAACAAGTTTCTAATGTTTCCTAATTACAAGTAGTTAATTAAATTTGATTTTGTTTGCAGTTGGTGATTATTTTAATATATAATACTCATTTTTCAACCTGTCCTTATAATTTTTTCCATGACTGTATAAGGAAAAAAAGATTAAGGACGTTAATTGCATATTTGTAACATAAAGACCCTATATTTACCCACTTTTTTAATTTTCAGTATTTAAATTCGGGGCATGTAATTTTGTTCTTCAAAATATAACAATTTTTAAGGACAAGTAACTGAAAGCTTGAATCTGAAAACCTTTTAACAAGAAAAATTGTGTACTACAGTTCCATTTAAGACATATTAAAAATATATTTTGCTTGCATTTGCAAAATATGGTATTTTTGGGAAAACTCGAGCGTTTAAAATGCTTAATGCTTACCTAATAAAATTATAAATTACTCATTCTTATTTTTTCCCTTCTTCAACTAAACAATACTAAGTTCACTGAGTACTTGGATAATTGTATAAATGCATCCTTAGGGTTTTGAAATTCAGTTTTTTATAGTCAGAATAAAAGAAGGATAAGAATAAAGATAAATGAAATAGACTGAGAAGTAGCCCAGCAGCAGGCTGCCAAACAAGGAACATACGGATTTATTTTCGCCATTTATAAAAGGACTACCTACGTAGATAAAAATTAATGATTCTCACTGACTCTGCTCCACAGCCGAAGAAGCAAGCGGGGAGTTGAAACCTTTTATTCAACTTTCTCCAGTGGTCGAGATTAACTTCACAGCAGGATGCGTCCGTATTCTTAATGGGCAATTCAGGGAAGAATACAATCTGTTACACATGTTTTTCTGCAAAGAGCACTCTTTAAAATGAAAAGTTGAAAGCTGTGGTTTCCCTTTGGTATATAACTGGGATAATTTAGCTCTATTTCTCCTATTTTCTTCATGCTTGACTTATTTTCTTTCTGATTTATTCATGGTGCTGAAGGCAGCAGTTTAACCTTTTATTTTAAGAAAAAACCGTAACACAAACAAGTGTGGCACGATAAAATGAACTACTCGAAAGATGAGAATTATCACTATAAATAAACTACAGACCTTATTAAACTATTAGAGAACAAGAACGGCCATTTTAAAAGTGTTTCGTACGCTTGCATACGAATTTTTTCACCAAATACAATTCGGGTCTAAAATTTAGTCTTCCAACTTCCACTTTCTTTGACGTAAAACTTATTTTTTCAACTTATATTTTCATCTTAAATCTCACTGCCTTAACAGATCTATTAAGGCAGATATAGATGTTTTTCTATAGATAATGAAGTGAAAATCATCCACTTTTTAAACCAGAAGTAAAAATTCAAGTTTGTCATAACATGAACTTTAACCCTTTACTACGCCGATGTATATATCTGCAAAGCTAAGTTTGAATTTGATTTTTCATGCTGTCGACTATAATTTAACATTGATAACAGATTTGACTATCTACAAAGGTGCTTGTTTTAGTAAGGTAGAGGAATTGACTACCAGTATGTTTCCTGTATTCCTTGACTAACCCATTTTTTATAATAATGTTTGGCAGTCTTCACTTTCAAAAGAGTGTAGGGAAGGGTTCATCTAAAACCTAAACTTTAAACTCTTAATATACAACTAATATACAACATAATGCTTAACATACAACAACTAATATACCTAATATACAACAGAAATATAAAACAAAATTTTTCTGACGTTCTACTTAAAAATATGTAACACTTCCTAAGCATATTGAAGGATGTCAAAAGTCCGCTTTAGTTTGGAAATTCACGTAATATGCCTGCGTAACATTATCGTAAAAAACAAAACTACATTATATGCTTCTTATACGTTAAGACAGGATTAGATGAACAAAATAATGGAATTTAGTGTACTTTTCCATTTTATAATATAGTTTTATGTGTTACAACAACATAATAGTATTTCAACTAAAGTTTTGTAGCAGAGCCGTTTCTGTAATCAAAACCAAAGCAGTCCAGAGTATTTCTGAGTGTACCATGACAGTTCCCACACAGTGATTTTAAATTTTATAATATAATTTAGTCATAATCCATATAAATAAAAATTTAAGTGTTCGTTTGCTTATAACCTCAAATCTTCGAAAGTACTTCACGGATTTTATTGCGGTTCTCCTCAATAGACAGCGTGATTCAAGAGGAAGGTTTAAAGACCCGTTAGAAAAAAAATCCGACAGGTAGTTCCTTTTTTTATTCCAATTTTATGCAAATTTCCACATAAATTCCCCAATATGTTAGTGAAAAAAAACCTTGCACATATTAATATAACATATGGATCGAAAGTGCTGATTTTTCTGCACAAGATGGAAATCGATCTAAAGCGCTGATTTTTCTGCACAAGATGGAAATCGATCGAAAGCGCTGATTTTTCTGCACAAGATGGAATTTCTTCAAAGTTTCTAAGTCAATAAGAACGCCAGTTAAAAGCTTTTTAGTTCGATTTCTTAAGGCTTACCTTGATCCAAAAATAATAATTAGCAGTTTCCTCAACTCCAGGTAATAAAAGCTATATAAATAAAAATGTAAGTTCGTTTGTTCATACAAGGCTGAACTTGATCCAGTTTACGGTTACGATCAAGTTCAGCCTTGGTTCATAACCTCAAATCTCCGTAAGTACTTCACCGATTGCTTTGAAATTTTATCAGGACATGTGTTTTTATATATCTTTTTATTTTAATTTAACTTTGATTTATATTTCTTTTTTCAATGTTTTATTAAGAATAATGAGCCACTGAAACTATTGGCAGGGTACAGCTTTTTTTCTTTTGATTTAATATATTTTTCTGTTTGTATTAAAGTATTTTTACACTCGAAGATTAAGGAGAACTTTAAAACAAATATTACTTATTTTGAATGGCAACAGTTTAATTTAGACATTTTGATTTAAAATTTTTGTGTTTTTTCTGTTTGTATTGAAGTATTTGTTAGTATTTTTGCATTCGAAGATTAAATGGTACTTTAAAACAAAGATTACTTATTTTGAATGTTAACCGTTCCATTTAGCTATTTTCATTCTGATGTTAAAATTTTGTGTTTTTTCTGTTTGTATTGAAGTATTTTTTAAAATATTTTTGAACTTAACGATTAAGGGAACTTTAAAAGCACAGATTATTTAATTTGAACGGCATTTTTTTCAATTTAGAATTTTTGTGTTTGCGTTTCTTCTGTTTATATAAAGCTTTTGCTGGAATTTTTCAATGTGCCGAGCCAGACAATATCAAAATCTTCACAGACAATGAAACAAAAAAAAAATGCCCTCAAGCATTGTGAAAAAACATAAAGCTCAAGACCAATCAATCAAATTGAACAGTTTAGGTCTTGTCATGTGCGCAATTATATATTGCGTGTTCTAGAATGGGTAAACCAGACAATCTATATTTTCAGATAATGAAACAACAAGCATTGTCAAATGAAACATATTAGAAAAATGTGCTTTTTCTTCCTTTTCCATCGAACCAGACTGAGCCAGAGCAACGCGTGGCGGGTACAGCTAGTTTTATTAATCGCATATATGTTAATTTAATTGCAGCAACAAATATTTTCGCTTTGTTGTTTTCCAACAACATTATAATAATTCAACTAATGTTTTATAGCAGAGCCTTGCCTATGATCAAAACCCACGTAGTTGAGAGTATTTGCAACTATACCATGACAGTTTCCACACAGAAACCTCACTGTCTATAGCATTCTGGCATTTTCCGATTAAGCATGACAGCATCAAACGCATTCTACAGATTGCAACGCTCAACTATGACTGTCACACTAAATTGAGCCGTGTGTTTCAGTCATTTAACCATGCAGGTATGTCATTCCCATGCACGTTAACGTAGGCTGCAGGACGAATCAAATTTAACTAATTTATTTCGTATTAATGGCGATATTTGGTATCGTAACTTGCAACTGAATATTTTTACCGCTCATTTTTTGTTTGATGTTGATTTTAAGATAAAGTTATGTCAACCGTTTGGTCTTCAGTTAACATCTTTCACTAATAAATAATTAAATTGTTTTGGCAAATTGGCGGCTTTTAGATCGTCAATTTATACATGCAATTCATACACTTATATTTAGATTTGAGATTTACACATGCATTGGCAATTTATACAGTTTAACCCTACAACGCATCGTGTAGCCATACGGCAACGCTTCTCACACATTAAAAAAATCCCGTTAATGAATTACGCTAAAAATACTTTAAGGATAATGTTTACATTGACTTTTACTGAAATAAAATTATTTTTAGAAAAAAAAAATCGAACCGACTTTAAACTATTAATTGCACTAAAAAGTGAAAAATAAATTAATTCTTTAAACAACATCGATGTGACTTTTAAACATAGTTTTAGAAGTCGGTGCAAAATTAGGACAGATAAAATCGTTTGTAATCATGAATCAATTACAAATATATATATTTTTGCAGAATTAGCAACAGTTCCAATATGAAGTAACACATGGTATCATGGTAATTAGACTCATAATTTTGCACCGACTTCTAAAACTATGTTTAAAAGTCACATCGATGTTGTTTGAAAACTGAATTTATTTTTCACTTTTAAGCGCAATTTATAATTTGAAGTCAAAATATTTTTTATAAAAAAACAGAACCATTTTATTTTTTTTAGTGTAAATACATTTTGTATATAAATACTCTATTTTTCTTTAAATCCATATCAAAGGGCAAAACTTCTTTGAATTAATGGCACTAAAACTAATCATTTGTATGATAATTTCCCTTTTGATGTCGATTTTACTAAACAAACAAATTGGATTTAAGTTTTGCTTCAGAGAAGCCTTCAGTCAAACTGTTGCTATAATTGCTTTCTATATTACAGCCTAATGGCAATCAAGTCTTTTTTTTTTTTAATGACTTTTACTTTTATTATTAATAGTTTTATCAACAAAGAAGAATCAAGCCGAGCTTTTACAATTAAAATTAAAAAGAAACTTATTTTTTACCCGTAAAGTTTTCCTAAAAAAGCAAATGTAGTCAAATTGATGTGCGATATTGAGTTAGACAACCCTCTATCCATTAAAGAAAAAATCATCAAAATCGGTTCATTTAATTAAAAGTTATGGATGAAAAACAAAACAAAATCACTATATTTCTGCCCATAACTTTTTTTTTTAAATTATCGAATAGGGTCAAACGAAGTTACGATTAACATGATTAAAAAAAATCATGAAAATCGGTACATCTGGTGAGAAGTTATGAGTGGACAAACAAACAAACAGAAAAAAAAAAAGACATACATACAGTGCGAATGTATAACCTAATTCGTTTGCAAAGTCGGTTAAAAGTAAATACTATTCAAATAAAAGTCATTGCGAGCTCCAGTAGGATATGATTTTAAATACAACACAGTGACAGAAGCCATACTACATGGGGCGGGGCTGTCAGAGTGCAATCGAAAAAAGCGAGATATTCCTGCACATTGCCTCTTACAATAAAGTGTTTTTCTATACAACTGCTTACTTGAATAGAGTAGATAACTGATACAGTTAAAGTTTTAGTTTTTTTTATTATTTTTTTCTCTACAACATTTGGCAGTTTGGCACACTTTTTGACACAGATGCTACTTAAGATATTGAAAAATACTGAACTGGATTTTTTTTTAAAATATTTTTCCTGTTCCTTACGCAGTCATTAGAATACCAAAACTTTTCTAACAAGAGAACAAAAAATTATGCATTGTAGGTTTAATAACCTTCATGTATGCTCAGTATCCAAATAAATACAGTGAAATCATTTTTGTCAAGGCCGTAACTCTCTAGTAATTAACTTTCGCAACAAAATAATTAAAACGTTACTTAAATGCCTAAAATAGGGTCAATTTGACCCCAAAGTTATTTTTAATGTTTATATGACAGAACTTGTCAAAGTTAATATACAGTCGAACCTCTATTTAACGAACCTCTATTCTACGAATTTCTCCATTTTACGAATTTTTTTCTTGGCCGTAAGAATATTTAAGGTTTTCCATGTAACCCACCTCCCCAAATAACGAAGTGCACTCTCTATTTAACAAACTATTTTTTGGTAATCTAAAAAAAATTCCACCCCATTGTTCAAGTATTTCTTTTTTTAAACACTTTTTATGAAGTTTCAGTACACTATGTCTTTCAATAAATATAAACATTTGTTTTTTTGGAGTACTGAATAAGTTCAATTCTAGATTTTAATGATTATTCTTTGTTTCATCTTTTCTTAAGTGAAAGAATTAAAGTAAACTGCTGTAATTATCATTCTATGATGTGTAAAGCTTTTCTTAGTTTAAAATGAGTTCTTATGTAGCTAAAGTATTATTAAAAAAAATAAATTTCTATTTAATGAATTTCTCCATTTAACGAACGTTTTCGCTCTATTTTGCGATTTCATTAAATAGAGGTCCGACTGTGTATTATACAGGCAATCAACAGCTTTTCGTAAAAGCAGCGCAAATCCAACAATATTATGGATATTTAAGGCGTAACTTCCCTCATTTGGCTAGCTTAGGAAGCACACTCTAAACTTTCACCTAGACAGTGTGGGTTTTCTGTTAAACATTTAAAAAAAGCTACAAAATTTATCAAAAAAATTTATTAAAAATAGAAAGCAATAGAAAGAAAATACCAAGATACCAAGAGGAAGTAAGGGTAATATTTATGGACCATGTTTCTAGAGTAATCAAATTTATTTCGGAATTTATCTGAATGCAGGACCACGACTCTTTAACCCTAAATGTGAAGGGGAAAAAACACGACCCTTACCATTTAGCTCTTTTCCTGCGCTGTTTTGAAATTACTATCTACTCACAGCCGCGTTCCAGAATCATGTTTCTCCAATTTTTGAAAAATAACTAATACCGATTGATACTCACTCGACCCGATACCCTAGCCGCATTCATCCTTAGTTGTATCGAGTATATCTGGAGATGAGAAATTGCGATACATCCAAAATCGCGATATAACTTATGTGAAATTTTATGGAGAGCATAGTGTTGAATTTCATGACACATGTTTATGTCCGAAATCTCAAGTCAAAGTATGCGTGTACTGATAAAAACTAACTATACATTTGCGCATTATTAATATCTGTTATTCACTTCAGGCTTTAATAAAGTAGATTTACTCCTTTTATGGGGAAAGATATATTGAAGCAGTTCTTTTTTTATCATCATAAAACTTGTCTACTTAAAGTTATGTATCGAAAATAATTTACTTGCTTTGGAATGTTGTGAAATACTTTTTTAACCTAAGCAGCGCCCAAAACGTAAAGTCTTCTATTTGCTTTTCTATGAACGCCAAAAAACGCTACGCATGTGAATCTGTGATGCAGTAAAATTCATCCTAACAGCCACTGCTAAAATGAGGACACCTTCCTCAGCAAAACACTGAACCAAACACCTCCCACCCCCCCTTTTTCGGACATCCCACTACTACCGCCAAATCTTTCCCTCCCGGTGGTGTTCGCTGTAAAGGAGTCTTGCTGCATAACGAGGTGCAATATATCAACAGGTGGTTCATACTGAATAGTACCACACGCAGGTGGTTAATAGTGGTACCACACTTATTGTGATGCCGCTGAAAGAGATAGTACCAATCTCTGGGGAACGCAATAGGTCTGCAATTGGCAGAAGCCAGCAGCAGCCCATTAGAAACAAGAAGTTCCGTCTAGAACTATACGAGCCTACTTTCCCGTATACACCAAATTCAAATTTATAATCTAGCTATCTCTTTCTCTCTCTTTATTATTTATCTTTAGTTCTAATTATTGAAAATATACCTTTTTCAACGGATAATACATATTCATTCACTCACTCATTCATTCTTTCATTTATTCAGCCATGCATTTATTCATTCATTCGTTACCTCATTCAAGTGTTTATTCATTCATTTACGCATTCATGTATTTATTCACTCATTTATTTATATTTTCATTTATTCAATAATTTATTCATTCATTCTTTTCCTCATTCATTTATTCATTGATTTATTCTTTCACTCTTTCATTTATTCATTCATTCATTATTTCACTCATTGAGTAACTGAGAAATATCCTTGAAAATCCCGATCAAAAAATTTCATAGCAAAATAGGCTCGTACGTTCTGGATAAACTTTCTATTTCTACATGTTCTACGTTATAAGAGCTTTCCGATAAAGTTTGTTCCAAGCAAATCGGTCCGTTAGATCAGGATTTATATAGGGTTGAAATTTCCCCGTAAGCTCTGTGTTAATTTTTTGAACTGTTCAAAAATGAACAAAAACTGTTCAAATCAATATTTCACGCCGAGAACTCCTTTCAATAAGCTTTCAATAGGAACTTGGCTCTTGTGCCCAGAGTTTACAGAATTTGCTTCAATTTTGTCCATAGGCGCTAATGTTAAAATTTTTTGAACTGTTCAAAATTGAACAAAAAATTGTTCAAATCAAAAAGTGAAATATAGAAATGAGATGTCCTCGCCGAGATCTTTCGAATGCAAAAAGAATTTTTCCAATCGGACAATTCGTTCAAAAGTTATTAGGGGGGGACAGACCGACAGACCGACAGACAGACAGACCGACAGACAGACCGACAGACCGACCGACAGACAGACCGACAGACAGACCGACAGACAGACCGACAGACAGACAGACCGACAGACCGACAGACACACTTTTTCCCCATCTCAATACCCTACTTTCAATTTTTTTATTTTTCAATCTTTATTTAATTACTTCACTTATTTTTGACTTTTCTTGATTTTTAACGATATTTTCACGATACATTAAGCCTTCTTTCATGCTTTATTATTATTTTTTTTTACTTTTACGGGAAAGTAGGCTAAAAAGAATACTGAGTATAGCTTGCAATACTAACTAGATTGAAAATACTGAATAGATTGCGCGTTCAAATCAATAATGCTTCAAATTTCACAAAATGGGAAATATTATTTGAACTTCACTTTTAAATTAAACTAGTTTTCATAACCAATGTTTTGGAATATGAATTTTTGTTGCACGAAAAAGTCAAACATTTACCCCATTACCAGACAAAAATTAAATTCTTGAGTCTTCCCCACAAACAATTCAATGAGAAACATGATACGCATTACTAATACATTTTAGAAAACTGAAAAATTCTGTAACAAACAGGACAATTACAATTTCCCTCAGAAAAATTTGTAGAATTTTAAATCTAGAAAAACTAATTTATTTTCAATTACAGAAAGAATGGGGGAAACTAATTAAAATGTTCAGAAAAGCATAGATGAAAATGGACACAATTTAATTTTCTGCGCTTGAATTGCGCCAAATAGTGAATGCAATTGCAGAAATAATGGAATTAGATTAATTATTTCATTCAAAATAATAAAAAAAGTTTTCGCTCCAAGAAAAGACAGTTTAATATTTCCGCTATTTTTCAGGAAAAAATATATTTTCCACTCTTTCTGAAATCAATTAAATATTTTAAAGACAAATCGCAAGTAATTCACCAATTTATTTAAGCTTTAAACTCAAATTTCACTAATTACGTTGTGATGAAAAGGATTTTACAGTACAAGTGAATGTAATACATTTCGAACCCCCCCCCCCTCCTTTTTTTATCCGGTTAATGGATAAAGGCCATTGCCATGCCTGATTAGTTTTTAAATTTTATTGACTCCTTTTCAAATTGATTTTAAGCATTTTTATGCATTTATATTCGTTAAAGTAAAAATTAATTTTATGGCTTAAGGTGGTTGCAAACGCTCAAGTTCGCTTGACAATCATACTTGTACAAAAACATTTTTTTTTCTTCGCCACCGCATGGTACAAATATGGCTGAGAAAGTCCCCGTTTTCGATGCCACTTTGATAATAGTCGATCAAAGTTCAGTGAAAATATGATTCACGCATATTTTGCAGTTGAAAATGGTTTTGATGTATTGGAGAATATTTTCACTAGGTCTTAAAAAATTCTTTGAATTGATCTTATTAACTTAATGTTTTATTTTGAGAAGTGAAAAAAATCTTACTTGTGCAAGCATGTAAATCCTTACTACACGTGTTACGTTTTGCTTAAACAATCATGATTGTGTAATCTCGTGCGATTGAAATGCCATGCCTTCTTAAACTGTTTGCATATCTTAATATAAAAAAAAATATATTGCAGCGCGTGTTGCTTTTTTTCTGCCATGCACATACAATGTACATACTTAGTTTCAATGACATAGGGCTATTAAAAAAGTTCTAAGCGGCTTTAAACATGATAACTTTAATCATGCATATATCTAATTTCAATGACGTATGTCTATTTGAACAGGAAGTTCCGTCTCGAACTATACGAGCCTACTTTCCCGTATACACCAGCTTCAAATTTATATTCTAGCTATCTCTCTGTCTCTTTCTCGTTTAGCTTAAGTTCTTAATTGCTTCAGATATACCTTTTTCAACGGTATATACATATTCATTCAATCATTCATTTATTCATTCATTCATGTATTTATTCACTCAGTTATTAATTCATTCTTTGACTTATTGATTTAATCATTCATTAATTCAAAACTATTCTTGAAAATCTCGATCAAAAAATTTCATAGGCAAATATGCTCGTTAGTTCTGCATGAATTTTCTATCTGTACATGTTCTACGTCATAAGAGCTTTCCGATAAAGATTGTTCCAAGCAAATCGGTCCGCTAGGTCAGGATTTATATAGGATTGAAATTTCCCCGCAGGCGCTATGTTATTTTTTTTTTTTTTTTTTGAACTGTTCAAAAATGAACAAAAATTGTTCCATTCAATATTTCACGCCAAGTACTTCTTCCAATGAGCTTGTTCATTGGAACCTGGATCTTGTACTCAGAGTTTACATAATTTGCTTAATTTTCGCCCATAATCGCTAATGTGAAAATTTTTTGGACTGTTCAAAATTGAACAAAAAATTGTTTAAATCAAAAAGTAAAATATGGAAATGAGATGTCCTCACCGCGATCTTTCGAATGCAAAAAGAATTTTTTGAATCGGACAATTCGTTCAAAAGTTATTAGGGGGGGACAGACAGACCGACAGACACACTTTTCCCCCATCTCAATCCCCTACTTTCAAATTTTTTATTTTTCAATCTTTATTTAATTACCTAACTTATTTTTGACTTTTCTTGATTTCTAACGATATTTTCACGATACATTAAGCCTTCTTTCATGCTTTATTATTATTTTTTTTTTACTTTTACGGGAAAGTAGGCTAAAAAGCTCTACGCATCTAAACAGGATAACTTTAATTATGTACATACCTAGTTTAAACGACGCATGTCTATTAGAGTAAGCTCTGCGCAGATATATACAAGGTAACTGTAATAAGCACATCCCTATTTTCAATGACGTAAGTCTATTAGAGAAAGCTCTATGAAGATCTAAACAGGATAAATTTAACTATGTAGTACATATAATAATAATTTAACTTTGTGCAAGTAAACGTAATAGAAATATAATTTCACGTTAATTTAAAGCACAAATGAGCATTAAAACGCAGACATATGTTTCGGGATTGTTTGGAATCCCTTTTTCAATGCGACAGGGAGCTTCTAGATGCAAAACATCCAAATGAAGCAGACAAAACAACAAAAACAAAGCTTATATAGCCTAAGAATTAACTGTAAACCAATGAGAATGAAGGCAGTGTGAAGTGGAAGTAGAAGTAGCAGGGAAAGCACTAATAAGAGAGCAACAAACGAATCCAGTTGAAAGTTCAGGAAGTAAAAAGGAATATCAATAAAAACAAAGCAAAAAAGACGACAACATGCATAAAAATGTGAAAATACATGAAAATTGCAAAAAAAAAAAAAAAATAAAATACAAAGAATAAAATGGAAATAAAATAAGTACCGAAAATACCAAAACAAAAAGCAAAACAAAGTACACATGTGAAGGAGGGGGAGGGGGAATGAAAGAAAAATTAAAAATTGACACAAAAAAGGAAAACTAACAAGAAAAACAAGAAAGAACAACAAATTAAAGGATCTTATGCCAGACCTGTGAAAATACATGAAAATTGGAAAAATAATAAAATAAAATACAAAGAATAAAATGGAAATAAAATAAGTACAGGAAATACCAAAACAAAAAGCAAAACAAAGTACACATGTAAAGGAGGGGGAGGGGGGGGGGAGAAAAAAATTACAAAATAGACACAAAAAAGGAAAACTAACAAGAAAACCAGGAAAGAACAACAAATTAAAGGAACTTATGCCAGACCTGTGAAAAATAAGGAGTTGAGGAAGAATCATTAACCAAATTAGAACTATTCCTGTTAATATGATAAGCTTCCCAAAAGTCAAGCTCTAAAGGGGAAGAACATTTTTGAATAATTTTCCCAGAATTGAAATCAAAAGAGTGGTTGGAATTCCAACAATGTTGAGCAATGCTACACTTATTTAACTCTTGCTTTCGTACATAACCTTTATGCTCATTTAACCGAATTTTCAGAGCACGTTTTGTCTGTCCAATGTAAGAAAGGCCGCAACGGCAACTAATTTGGTAAATACCCCAAGTGTTAAGTTGATCGACAGGATCTTTAAGAGAAGAAAAGGAAAGTTTGTTGCTAGGAGCAAAAACGACTTGAAATTGAAACCTTTTTAGGATTTTAGCAACACGAAAACTGACAGAATGAAAGAATGGTAACACAACCAAAGTCTTTCTAGAAACCACATGATTGGGACCAGAAGTTTTTTTAGAAATTTCAACTATATAAGTCAATTAGAGAAAAACTCTACCCCGATCTAAACCGGATAACTTTAATTATAACTACTCCGAACAATATAACCAATTTTTCTATACAAAGCTTTCTTCAAACATCAAACAAACCAAGCAGGCGTACCTGTCTTTAGTTTGTTAAAGTATGGCAAATATTTTTAAACTGTAGAGCAAAAATACTCCGGAGTATAGTTGAGTAAATTTTGAAATCTCATTTTCTTTTTGAGGAAAAAAGTGTAATAAATGCACTGATCTGAGGTAACAGATTGTGTTGCTTTTTTTAAACTCTTTATACATTAAAATAATGTAAATAAAGTTTTGCCAAATAAGTTTTATTTGAATTTCCCACGACAATTAAAACATTAGTATCAAGTGGATTTTTATATTAAAAATTCAAGATTTTTATATACTTGACATGATTAAAGAAAACCGTAAAACGAAGTATCCAAAGAAATATGCACGAAATTTTGAAATGTTTTAAAACACAATAAAAAAACGCCATTCAGGAGAAACATTGAAACAAATTACACTACTTAAAATTTATAAGATTATATGAAAGGTATGGGGATGTTTCGACCAATTAAATATTCCTACTTTGCCAGCTAAGTATGGTTAAGACAATTAAAAAAAAAAATAAATTCTACAACACCAGACTCAGAAAACCAATTATTGATTTTTAATTAATTTTCAAATATCCCATGTGCAAACACAGGGTGGAGTTAAACGCGTCATTCCTTTACGTCATACTTAATGGTTCTCATCATTACTTTATTATTGCATTGAAATTATGGAGTCTAGATTCGTAAAAGATCAATCAAACAATGTGCCAAAAGTTACATCATTGATAAAATTTCATTTTATCTAATTTTATACCGCGAAATTTCTTACTTGGCGCCTTTTATCGCTTTCGAACATCTTAATGGCAAACCTGATGCAGTTGAAACTTGTTGAGTCATCTTTGGGGTTCATCTTCATAACTCAACTCCCGGGGGTGTCGCTCCTATTGTAGCCAGGCTCTTGGGTCACCAGAGTGGTGAGGTTTTTCTGCAAGAGTGATGCACGTGCGTCGTTTTTCTCTAAAGAGTGACGCACGTGAGCCGTTTTTCTCTAAAGAGTGACGCACGTGCGCTGTTTTTCTCTATAGAGTGACGCACGTGCGCAGAAAATTGTTTTTGCGTCGTTTACTGAGCTTGAACTTTAAAAAATATTTAAATACTTTTTTTAAAAAAATAAAGAATTAATTTCAGACAATTTTTTTTCTACGATACATAGCAAAATTTTCTTCAGTGATAATGTTTATAGACGTTATTTCATCAAATAAAAATTAAACCAAAAAATCGAAAACCTCCCTATAGCAATGTTAGCTTTATTTTATACTATTCGAAAATATCCATAGAACTCCAAAGCAACAATACTTCAAGTCAAATTCTGAGTGTGTTCTCTAATTACTCAGCAGGAAATTTAGTTTTCTTTCCATTTTCATAGAAGAACAATTTCACGCTCCCCCATTTTTATAGAAAAGAATGGTAAATAGTTAAGATAAGCTTCTATTTCAGAAATTTTGTCTGTGTTATGCTTCGTTGCGTTAAATTCAATTTTCTTCGGCATTGCTAAATAAGACCAGATCAATGTTTTTTTTTTTTTTTTTATTCACGAAAATAAAAATCCTTCTAATCAGGTGTCAGGGAAGACAGAGATTTCAAAGTTGGGTGGCTTTTCTGCCTGCTTCTTATGTTTTTATTCTCGAGAAATTTCAGTTTTTGAGATTTTCACAATACTTTAACAGTTTAATTTATTCTTAGTTTCAGGTTTCTTGTAGTGGGTGTTAAATTTTCATTCGTGTACAAAATTCACGCGATGCGCGTAATTACATTTTTGAACAAATAAATGGAAGATAGTTTTTCTTTAAGCTTTTCTTTCAATGAGTAGTGAACAAGGATAACTAATCACATCGTTCGCACGCATGCCTCATGTGAACTAAAACTACGGGAAAAAAAGTTATTTAACCCTTAACACATTTTCCCGTGTCTGACACGGGCGAAAGTTACCGGCGTATTTGTACAGGCGCATGTCTGACACGGGCGAAAGTTACCGGCGAATTTGCACATGCCCGTGTCTGACACGGGCGAAAGTTACCGGCAAATTTGTACAGGCGCGTGTCTGACACTGGCGATAGTTACCGGCAAATTTGCACATGCCCGTGTCTAACACGGGCTATCTTGTACGTCGCATTACTTTATTTATAATGCCCGTCTGAGATCCGTTTGAACTTTGTTTGTATGATAACTTTTTTTACGTAACTTTAACCCCCCTTCCCGCTCTCTATGACTCCCTACAACTGAAATTGCCAAAACAATTTATACTATACCTATATATTTATTTTCTGTGAACAAAAAAAACCTCGATCTTTTTTTCTCAGTTTTTTGGGAACAAACTCGTGTTTCAAGGGGTTAAACTAGATAACTTTCAGTGAAGCGGTCACCCCATACTCGGTTGTTATGTAACATTTTCTTCATAATAGAGTTCGTCCAACAGTCGAAATTCGACTGTAATTACATTTAGCATTGAAAACATTACGCTATTCGTATAAGTAATATTCATCAAATTCGGCGGTCATAAGATTAAGTTTATTTTGATCATCCTCACTAGAAGCAAACGTATTGTAAGTCAGTGTCGCCGCAGGGCCCGTTGCGCTCGTTAATGTAGCCGCTTGTACTTCTGCCGATTTCGTACTAAGTTGAACGGCATTTGAATAAAACGTGAATGTTTGCTTCCCTACCCTATTCTCATTTCATTGCTTCAGAGAAAGCCTCACTGAACCTCTTATTATAATTGATTTTAATATCACTGCTTAATGGCACAGGCCTTTTAACAATGAGTTTTATATTTATTACTTAATAATTTACTCAACCAAGACATATTGTCACTGGCCATCTATAACAATGTAACATTACAATTATAAATGAGGCTCACCTGGCAAAAGAAAAATGTCAAATAACTAACTAACAATAAACTGTTTCCAAAATTTTTCAATTGATAACACTGAAACTCGTCAATAACAACTAAACAGAAAAAAATGCCGGAAAATCGGTTGAAAAACACAGGAGAAAATATTTCTTCACTCTTTAGTCTTTCCCTATTTATATATAGATTTCACTTGTGCGTAAGGGTTCTTTAATGTTTCGAAACATGGGATTTCTGTCATTCTTTTTTTGTCGGAAGTTAGTTTAGTTACAAACTTAGAGCACACTTTTGTCGTAATGCACAGAAAACTGTTAAGTTAACATCAAAACTCAAACAAAATTAATCAAACAGACTATACACCATATGGATATTTTCAGGGGAAAAACAGTTACTAATCAAGAACATTAAAAATTTCCGAAAAAAAAATCTAGTTGCTAATCAAGGAAATGTGCAGCGTATGGTTATGGTAATTCAGCGTATGATTGGCAATTTTTCCCCCCGGCGGTTATACGAAACGACCGCTGTTCTAGAAATTATAAATTGTAATTAAAATGATTTGTGCAAAGGTGTCTGCTAATTCAAACTGAATTACCCAGGTCAGGCTGCGAGGAAGCCCCTTTGATTACTGCCCCACACTATACTATATATTTGTTTACTATATAATCAAATTGTTTGCGAAAAATATATATTTGTCGTCGAAAGAACTTGAAAATTTTATTATGTTCTTCAAAACAAAGGTTTTAACGAAACTGGGAAAAAGAGCGCTGCCACTCTAATAAAAAAATATTAAAAGCACAGACAATAAATAAATCAATTAAAAAGAAAGAAGGGATTAAATTAAATTTTCACATGCATTAATTTTTAACGAAAATTGCAAATACAGCGAAGCCTCACTCAATATGCTAGATAAACATTTCTATTGTTATTAGTATATTTGTTACATTTTTACAACAATGGCAACTGCGTTGATTTGTTTGTTTACATGGCAACTGTAATTATATGGTTGGAAACGACAGCAACAATGCAAAAATAAAATAAAATTGGTCAAAAAAATCATTGAAAAATTATAAAATTAATAAAAAAAAAACTAATTGAGTCACAACTTTCATTTTTGCAGCGATGAGTTTCTCGGGTCGTAAACATTAACCGTGCCGAATGTGGTCCCGATCGGTAAAACGGCCTGTGATCCTTAACGGACAGACAGAGAGACAGACAGAATAAGGCGCTTATATATAAGAGATAATATTAATAATAAAACGAAAAAAAAAAAAAAAACATTTGTCATGAAAAGCATATATGTGTTTTCGCAGCGAATTAGTTCAGGGTATAATTCATTGTTTGTAAATTTTAGAACAGTTCTTATTGGCCTACATTCTATGCTTCAAGCTTCGTAAATCTCAAGCATGGTCTCAAAAACATTCACAATTAATGATATAACGCGTATTAACTTACATAACCGATAAAACAATATGTATTTTGATTGCTTACATGTAGGTATTAACCGTTACATGCCAATCGTTGTTTAATATTAAGTTTATTATAACCAATAAGAAAATATGTATTTTGATTGCTTACATGTAGGTATTAACCGTTACATGCCAATCGTTGTTTAATATTAAGTTTATTATAACCAATAAGAAAATATGTATTTTGATTGCTTACATGTAGGTATTAACCGCTACGTGCTAGTGGTTGTTTAATATGAAGTTATTATGACCGAGAAAACAATATGTATTCTGATTGCTTACATGTAGGTAGGTATTAACCGTTACATGCCGGTGGTTGTTTAATATTAAGTTTATTATAACCGAGAAAACGATATGCACTTTGATTGCTTAAGTATATATTAGCCGTTACATGCCGGTGGTTGTCTAATGTTAAGTTCATTATAACCGGAAAAAAAAATACGTATTCTGATTGATTTGATGTAGGTAGATATTAACCGTTATAGTTGTTTAATATCGCGTTTACTATGACTGAGAAAACAAGATGCCTTTTGATTGCTTACATGTAGGTAATAACCGTTACCTGCCGGTGATTCTGTGATCCTAAGTTTATTGTTAATCGAATTGAACAAGTAACTACATAGGCTGAATCACAAAACTTCCCCTATCGAACGTTTCATTTTCAAAGAGATTTTCGTGACCGGAAGTGTATCACTCATAAACAGGTCATTATAAATGTCAACATCAATCACATACCAGATTAGCCGCTCTGCCTGAAGCAGCCAAAAGTCAACATAATTGAATAATTGAAGTAACGAGGCTGATTTATTGACCCTTAACATCATTCTCTGAATCGTTTTAGCCTCCAAACTATTGCAGTGTATGTCTCGTAATCCTCCATATTCGCACACGTGATTGATCTGAATTCAGATCACATGGGGAAGCATATCCAATAGGAAGAAACTGCGATCACTAGTGAAGTAGAGGTGATTGATGTAAAGGGGTTTCATGATATTACAGCGCCTGCACGATCATCAACTTAGCCTTTATGTATGATGTGTGGACATTTATTGGGTGAATGCATCGTGGTTAATAATACGAATATATACGTATAGAATAATATATAGCACACCTCTTAATGTAGCATCGAAATCTCCCAAAAGCTCATTTGAAACTATACACATAAATATGTATCTATAGACATGCCATATTTTTGGTTAGTAAAACCGGTACACATTAATATAGGATAGGACTCCCCACTGGGCCCCCCAGTGGGGAGGCTGGGGGGGGGGTAGCAGTGGGGAAATTTAAAAAAAAATAAAAGCAAGATGGTGAGTTTCAAGCCTTTTTTTAAGCCTCGCAAGTAACGGGATTGGGGAATCTGGAACCCTAAATTGTTAGTCTACCCACCTTTTAAAAATAAAAAAGGAATTTTCGCTATTTAATATACTTAAAAAGATATTTTTTTCTTCTTTTTAAAGCGAATTATTTCTGGTCTAACATCTAGAAAGAAGCTCTAAGAAAATAAAGTTTAAAATACTTCATAAAATTGTTCAATTGAACAATTACTTACTAAATCTTACTTTTTTTAACGACAAAAACCATTTGAAGAAAACATTTTTGTCAAACTAAAAAAGCAATTAATAAGTTAACAATGTTATTCTTTGTTTTCAAACTACTCATATTTCTGACTTGAATGTACTTTTTTCAAGCTGTCTGTTAAGCTTGCCTTTTTCACAAAAGTCAGAGCAAGAAAGGCCAATGTTTATTTTACATACAATCAATGCTCTTGCAGTGTACTTCTTCATGATTGCTCTGTCATGTTAAAGATTCTTCATAAAAGATTCTTAAAAACATAAATTCATTACTTTTTACATTTTACAGCCGTTTCCGGGACATTGATAAAAACGGGCGGGACACCGGGACAAGAGCAAAATACCGGGACTGTCCCGTTCAAAGCGGGACGTATGGCAAGCCTATGTATGTATAGAGCTTCCAAAGAGTGCGGCAATACATAGTAGGGAAGTTTTGACCTATTAAACTCCTTGAAGCACGAGATTTTTTTTTCGTAAAAACTGGTATAAAAGAGCTAGTTTTTTTTTGACAGAAAAGAAATATATATGTATAGTAAAATTGTTTTTGGCAATTTCAGGTGTATGGGGTGACCGAAAAGCGAGGGGTGGGGTAAAAGTTAAAAAAAATATTATACAAAAAAAAAATGCAAACTGGTCGCAGACGGGCATTAGAAATAAAATAATACAAGATTGCCCGTGTGAGACACGTGCATGTGCAAATTTACCGGTAACTTTCAACCGTGTCATACACGGGCAAATGCATTAAGGGGTTAAAGATTCCTATTTTGACAGCTAAATATTGCATTTATTACGACCAATAAAATCTTTAAAAATAAACAATAACAGGCTCAGAAAACCGATTTTTGATTTTTAATTAATTTTTAAAAATCCCACTCTCAAAACACAGGGTCGAGCTCATCACGTTAATCCCTGACGTCACTCTTTAGGTTTCAGTATAGACTTTACGTTGCTCTTAATTAGTTTGCTTTCTCTCATCATTATTTTATTGTTATATTATAATTGTTACTTTATTATGTAGTCTAGATTTGTAAAGGTCAATCAAGCAACGTGACAAAAGTTACGTCAATGACGTCATTTCCTTTTATCCAATTTTATGCAGCTACATTTCTTACTTGAAGACTGTTATCGCTTGCGAACATTTAAAAAAGCGAACCTGATGCAGCTGAAACTTGTTCTACGAGTCCTCTTTGGCGGACATCCCTGTAACTCAAACCCCGGATGTGTCGCTCCTATAGTAGCCTAATTCTTGCGAAACCACAGAAAATTGTTTTTGCTCGTCGCTTGCTGCGCTTGAATTTAAAAAGAAAAATTTTTAATGTTAAACACTTATCGCAGAACACGTTTTTTTTTTTTTCTTTTCAGAGGCGATGTTTATATACGTTATTGAACCAAATAAAAGTAAAACCATAAAAATTCGAAAACTTCCCTATTATATAACCTATTTTTAGCATAGCAGTGCAAAAATAACCGAGACTACAAATGGTAAATAAATATTATCTTAAATGTGGAGGAAAAAAAGTAGTACAATAGTAAATTAGAGTTTCCATATACAGTTCTAACCATCAACCAAAGCGAGCCGGCTGGAACTGCCAAAAAGAATCCATTCTTGTTCAAGGCAGGAACTGCTGGTATAAAGGATGTGCCTATATCTTCTCGTTCTAGTTCCTTTAGCAGACGTTTTTTCTCGAACTGATGCTATATGGCAGTTTATAAAGTTATTTACTTTCAACAGAATAAACATTCTGATTCGAGTACTGACTAAACGCTCCTGCAAAACAAACTTCCCTAATACTCGAATAGATTCGTTTTTTTCTGACATGCGCAGAAGCTCCCACCTATCAAAATTCCGTAGTTGAACTATTTTTATTTCTTCCTGTGTGTGTACTATTTTATTTTTTAATATACCTGTTTGAAATATAATTGCTTTTTACATCTTTGTATTAAAAGACAACATAAAAGACAACTACTTATGGTACTGACAATGAAGTAAAATTTTCTTAAAGTGGGAAATAGGTGTAGAAGACTCAAAAAAAATTTAAAAAAAAAAATCTTCATAAATCGATTCTACATCTATTCAATAATGTACCCTGAAAATTTCAAAGCAAAATTACTTGTCGTTTAAAAGTTATAAGCATTTGAGCGAAAACCCTTTCGGAGCGGTTGAGTCATTCATGAATATCCCGAAGGGTATTAGAGAGATAGAAGAACGTTAGCAGATGTCCTTTTACTTCTTTTAAAAATTGAGACCTCAGATAGAAATTTTCATAAGTATTAGTATTTATAAGTATAAGAAAAGAAATGATTCTGCCTTAAATTTACCTTCACTGCCACTCTTTTTTTCAAACGCGTTTTTTCTCGAAACTACTTTTTTCGAATTTTCATACACTCTAGCTCGTAGAGTTTTTTAACAATCCGTATCAAATTTAGCACACATTTTCTTTATATGTATACGCTCTAGTTGAACTAGAATAATAAACATCTTTATTTTTACTTTTTTTATTGTAAAAAAAAAGAACGCAAAAAAAACGGTTAAAAATCGTACTTAATTTTCCCATTCTAAAAAAATAGAAATGTTCAATTTTTTTGTGATGATTTTAGTTCAACTGTAAAGGAAACTTATTAAAAAAAAGTAAATTTTAAAAAAATGATTTCAGATAAAAATTGTGACCTCCAGGATGTACGCAAATTGCCGATTCGGGTGGCGACTTACAGTGTGCAGCAGCTGATATCTCCGGAATTTTTCAAGAAAAATATTTGCAAATTTCAGTAAATGTTCTATGAAATAACTTCAAAATCTCAGTCAAATATATTTATCCTTTATATGGGAAAAAAAATCACATGGAAATTGCTCTTAATACGCCGTCGTACACCTACTTCGCCCCTTAAGTAACAATTCCCATATTTCGCATTTCCGGGGAAAATATTCCTCAATAAAATATAAATAGCATGACATGTTTAAAAATATCATCCCTCCCCCCTTAAACCTTAATTCTTAAAGGAATATTAAAATAAATAAAAGAAAACAAACTTTTACAACAAAACTTTATCAATTGCGTACTGATATGCATGTGTCCCCAAAAGAAAATTAATATTTTTTGTGTGACAGAAGTTGTTTTTATCTTCTTTCTTACCACTCTGCACTCGAGGACAAAAAAAAAAAAACCATTTTTCTATTACAATCCCTCTAGAGTCTTCTTCAAAGATCTTCTGGAAACTGCACTCTGCCCTAAACAAACACAATTTAATATCCCATAGGGATTTATTCCTCGAACATCATTTTGCAAACTTCAAACGCGAGCCTCGATGGTCAAACAAACGAGATGTTTAGAAGAATTATTAATGCTTGCTTTTACCTCCTCCATTTTTCAAAGAACACGAAGCTTATGTGAGTATTAATCATGAGTCCCCAAAAACTTTTTAAAAGTATGCTCACTAGCTCATTAAAATAAGGATTATGCAGAGATATATCATCTTTTTGCAGTTTCATTAGGAAAACTAGAGTTTTTAGTTTGGCTTATTTCCACTGTGTTGGTTCAAAAAGAATGAAGTAAACACACACTGTTTATTCATAGTTGATTATTATAAACAAGCATATTTTTTCAAACTTTAGAATAAGAATACTAGTGCATTCTAATTTCATGTTCATTACCAAACCAACTTCTTAATTATGATAAAATTTAGATGGCTCAATAATAATATAAGTATTTGGGGTTTATTCCCAAATTCTTAAAAAAATAATACCTTTTTTCATCAATAATTTAATTAACTGCACAGACTGTTGTTTTCTTAACAGCTCTGCATAATCCTTAAATAAGGATTATGCAGAGATATATCATCTTTTTGCAGTTTCATTAGGAAAACTAGAGTTTTTAGTTTGGCTTATTTCCACTGTGTTGGTTCAAAAAGAATGAAGTAAACACACTCTGTTTATTCATAGTTGATTATTATAAACAAGCATATTTTTTCAAACTTTAGAATAAGAATACTAGTGCATTCTAATTTCATGTTCATTACCAAACCAACTTCTTAATTATGATAAAATTTAGATGGCTCAATAATAATATAAGTATTTGGGGTTTATTCCCAAATTCTTAAAAAAATAATACCTTTTTTCATCAATAATTTAATTAACTGCACAGACTGTTGTTTTCTTAACAGCCTTAATAGGAGAAGAAATATTGTTTTTATAAATTTCTTTACGAGTTTTGACATTTTCGTGACTCATTACAATAAAATTAGAGATTAGACATTTACTCGTAGTTAAACAAAAACATGCCGGAGTGGTAATACGTTTTTTTCAAAGAGATTTTCTCAATACTTGGGTAATAAGCTGCATAAAATATTTTCGCGTTTTAAAACTCTAATTTAAAGAAACCAAAACTTCGGAAGTTAACCTTTGGCATTTAAGTCCAAGTATTTGCCTAACTTGAAAATTATTCATTATTTTAACTAATAAGAAACACATAAAATAATTAAGCATATTGATGAGAGTTAATAAGAACTTCGGATACGTTAATAAGTTATCAGATGAATAAGTTAACATTATATATAAGCGTTTAACCTTCCGATTAACAACTCCGCTTCAAGGCGGACGACGATAAGAAAACTTGGGCATTAGAGGATTAACCCTTTAGCGCATTTGACCGTGTCTGACACGGGCGAAAGTTACCGGCAAATTTGCACATGCACGTGTCACACACGGGCGATCTCGAATCTCGCGTTATTTTATTTCTAATGCCCCCTCTGAGATCCGTTTGCACTTTGTTTGTATAATAACTTTTTTATATAACTTTTACCCCCGCTCTCTATAACCCCCCACAACTGAAGTTGAAAAAATAGTTTATAATATACCTATATATTCATTTTCTGTCAAAAAAACCTCGGTCATATTTTACCTGTTTTTCGGGGAAAAAAACACGTGCTTCAAGGGGTTAAAGTGCAAACTCTTCTCTTATTGGTGCAAATCTTTTTCCTATTGCGTTCAACTGAAAACTGACACGTTAGCTATTTGCAATTATTTTTTTCTATGCCTGAGATTTATAGTATCAAAAGTCTCTTTTTCGAGTTTTTTCGAGGAAGAAAAAAAAATATATATTTTTTTTCAGTGCTATAACTTTAAGAGTCATCCGTGCGAAGCTTAGAATAAAGATGTCCGATGAGAGCTTTAAATGTTTGGAACCCTCATGTAGCTGGGTGTCTTCGTCGTCGGTACTCTGCATTTCCATTGAGTGTAAACTCTCAAAAACTCGAAAAATGTACTTTAGATACAATGCCTCTGAGGTACAGGATTTTATATAAAAATAAAACAATATATATATCCTGTCGTATGGACACTTTACTAGCATGACAGGGATGTTACCATGTTTTATATTTTTAACCCCTTGACACGGAAATTAAATGGAACTTGATATGATCAAAAAATAAAATTTAATTCGCAAAACTGAACAGTCACGTGAGAGCTGAGAAAGAGTATTTCATTTTGAAATTTGGATTTTTATTAACTAGATTGATGTTAGCAAAGAACATCTCAATAACATTAAAAAATAATTTCTCGTCAAAGTCAACAGTGGCCCATGAAATGAATGACGAGTCAGACTCGCCATTTCATGTCAAAATCGGATATAAGTAATATATGTCTATATTGTATTATACATTCGACATATATTACTTAGTTACCATCATGGAAAAGTTATACAAACAAATTCATTTTCTCCAAAAATGTCCCATATTAAAATAAACTGAATCGGCGAGCATAAAAACAATACTAGTCCAAAAATTTCAATCTGAGTTAATTGCAAAAACAAACTTTTGTTTTCAAATTTGGTTTTTGTTTGTTAACGCCATGCCTAGACGTTATAACGTGAGAGGTCTTGACATTTGTATTCTTCTTCTTTCTTACAATGAGAAGTTCGACGTTTTTAGTGTTATTTTTGATAGCTATCCAAAAATGGCCGATTTTGGTGTAGTACTGTTTTTCCACTCACCGATTCAATTACTTCATTCAATTTCTTACTTCTTTCAATGTAAAGTATGAATCCTTTTTATAGAATATATTATTTATACATTTCTATATTGTTTTTGTGACAATTTCTAAGATTCGCCGAATCGTTTTCGGAACAATTTCTAAGATTCGTCATATTGTTTTTGCGGCAATTTCTAAGATTCGCTATATTGTTTTTGTAACAATTTCTAAGATTGAGCATATTGTTTTATAGTCAATTTCTAAGATTTTTAATAATTGTATTAAACTATCATTTAAGATTTCCTTCCACTTAATACTAATTGCATTAATTACGATTACATAAGTGATATTCAGTGACGTATGAGATTCCTTATCTATTAAAGTAATTTACCCCTCTCTGCATTGCTGAGAATTTATTTTAATGCATTATCCTACATAATTACTGTCACAAACTGCTTTGTCGCTGTAAAATTTATGGAGCAATAAATTAATTTGCTCAGCAAGAATCTCTTGAATATTCATGTCGTATGCAACCTTTTTAATTAATTTAAGATGAAATTTATTTTTGAGTAGGGAGTAGTTTTACGTTAAATTCAAGCAACGGGGTTTAACCATTATATTTCCAATTGCATTACAATCTAGGAAATTATTATTTATTTTTTCTTATGTCAAGAATAATTTTGTTAGTCGTTGAAAGAATTTTCTCATTTCATGTAGTTAAATGTTAAGATATGATAGTATTGAATTTCGATGGTTTTGCTGAAATTTCTATAGAAAGATAAAACAAGAAGTTCCGTCTAGAACTATACGATCCTACTTTCCCGTATACACCCATTTTCAAATTTATAATCTAGCTATCTCTCTTTCCCATTTAGCTTTAGTTCTTAATTACTTCAAATGTACGTTTTTCAGCTGTTAACACACATTAATTCACTCTAGATCTTTCGAATCGGACAACTCGTTCAAAAGTTATTAGGGCAGACAGACAGACATACTCACATTTTCCCCATCTCAAAACCCTACTTCAATTTTTTTTATTTTTCAATCTTTCTTCAATTATTTGACTTTTTTTTTACTTTTTCCTATTTTTAACGATATTTTTGCGATATATTAGGCCTTCTTTCATGCATTATTACTATTTGTTTTTTACTTTTACGGGAAAGTAGGCTAAAAATGAAAAGCGGAGTAAAAGAGGAAAGAGGAGAGAACGGAGAGAAACTGTACGACGAGAAAGAAAAAACTCTAAGATTTTGAAATTTGTTTGTTTAGATTTCAAGTTGATTGTAGGTTGTTTCTTGCAGAACTTTGAAGAGCACTGGAGAAAAACTGAAATAGAAATATCTTTTTTTCCTCATCTAATACACAGTTGATATAAGGAAGAATACAAAAACAACGTGTTTTGTGGAAAAAGCTTTCTGAGTTTTTATTTAAAGAGGCGTATCATTAGGAAGATTACGAAGTGTATTAGTACAATTTATTTCACGAGTTTATTTTGGCATTCCAGAAGGAAGTTTTTCACAGTAAAAGATAAATATGTTCTTTCTCAATACGCATTTGTTTTTGCACTGCAATTGTTTTGTGTTATTAAAGTAAAGTATCAAAATAGTTTCGAAACAATACTTCTGTTTCGCAAAAAAAAAAAAAAAAAATTCTGTTTAGCTTTATAGAAGTCAACAAACTTACAAAACGTTGATTCGAAACAATAAAACGCGTCACCGCACTTATTACCTCCCTTTGTATTTTGTTAGACGTTGTTAGTTGCCAATTGTATTTGATTTACGTTGACATTGTACTGGACAAACAATCTGACTGACTTATCTATTTATATATATATATATGGAAATGGATAAGCTCACACCTTGAGATAAGCATTCTTTTGCTGTGACATTTTTTAATAGATTACATTTACTCTTATTTAACAGTGTATTTAAGATGTGCGGAAAATTAATAGAAACCCGGGGATTTCCATAATGTAGTATTCTCAAACCGTTAGGCCACACAAAAGTATCCGGTTTCCGATGTAATCACGTTATTTGTGATTTTTTCCCTTTTAACTAATTAGCGAATTTCTACACTGTAAAAAATTTTAGTTGATCCTTTTCCCCCAAAACGAAAATAATGGTGAACTTTAGTTTTACAAGTTTATTCAAGTTCTACCTTTCACAAGAAAAAAAAAAAAAAAAAAAAAAAAAAAAACGGAAAAATAATGAAATTTAGCTGCAACTAACATTTTGTACTAAGTTGAACCATGAATGTGAAACTAGGAACCGTTTTAATGGTTCAACTTTAGCTGCAACCAACATTTCGTACTAAAATTCACCATTATTTTCATTTTTGGGGGAAAGGTTCAACTAAAATTTTTTACAGTGTAGAAATTCGCTAATTAGTTAAAAGGAAAATAAATCACAAATAACGTGATTACATCGGAAACCGGATACTTTTGTGTGGCCTAACGGCTTGAGAATACTACATTATGGAAATCTCCGGGTTTCTATTAATTTTCCACACATCTTAAATACACTGTTAAATAAGAGAAAATGTAATCTATTAAAAGAATGTCAAAGCTAAATAATTCCTATCTCCAGGTGTGAGCTTATCCATTTCCATATATATAAATATATAAGTCAGTCAGATTGTTTGTCCAGTACAATGTCAGCGTAAATCAAATACAATTTGCAACTAACAACGTCTAACAAAATACAAAGGGAGGTAATAAGTGCGGTGACGAGTTATTTTGTTTCGAATCAACGCTTTGTAAGATTGTTGACTTTCATTAGCGCTTTGAACACTTTTTAAAATTAAATATGAGTGTTTGTGTTTCAAATTTAACCAATAATAATTGAGCGGCATGAAAATTTATATTTATATTTTATTTACAGGAAAAGTAGTTTAGAAAGGAAAAAAGCATAATGTGTGTAACTAATGCATTAAATCAAATAACTTACTCAGTAGTTAATCAGTCGTACTGAGGAGAGATCATCGCTACTTCAAGTATTAAAACAAAACATAATAAAATTGTTTGAGCCGTTCGAGGTTAAACTTTTATTTCTTCTCAATCCTCCAATTACAACGAACTATATATCTGTATCTTTTTACTACAGCTATTTTCTCAATTTGTATAAATGTAAATTATTTTTTGCTACTACAAAGTATCTGAAGATTTCCAAATTTGATACATCGAATATTGTTTCTGCCGGATAGCAGATATCCGGTGTCACCTGTATGACGTAAAATTATCGGATATCCGATTTGATGTTTGAAACTTGTAAGGGCTATGCATGCTTTTTAACCATCCCCCAGCTTCCAAACATGTAGTAAGTTTGTAATTCACTAATGTTTTCAAAACATGCTAATTATTTTTAAAAATAAAATGTTTCATGCCGGATAACTGGACATTTCGTTCAGTGGCCGGATTTGATTTAGGATAATTGAAAACTTGTTAAATACCGGATATCTTGTGCCTTCTGGAAGGGAACGATTTCATTGGACGGAACATTTTCGTGACCCATTCGTAATTCTCATCGCTTTTTTCGTTTTAAAAATTCATGACTTTTTCGTTACTTTCATGACCGATTTCCATACACATGACATTTTCGCTACTGTTGTGACTGATTTCCAAATTCATGACATTTTCGCTACTGTTGTGACTGATTTCCAAACTCATGACATTGTCGTTACTTTCATGACTGGTTTCCAAATTCATGACTTTTTCGTTGCTTTCGTGACCGATTTCCATATTCGTGACTTTGTCGTTTTTTATGTGACCCATTTCCATATTCGTGACTTTGGCGTTTTTTTTGTGAATAAAATGCACGACTTTTTCGTTACTTTAATGACTCATTTCTCAATTCATGACTTTTTCGTTACTTTCGTGACCCATTTCCAAATTCATGTCTTTTTCTTTACTTTCGTGACTGGTTTCCAAATTCATGACTTTTTCGTTGCTTTCGTGACCGATTTCCATATTCGTGACTTTGTCGTTTTTTATGTGAGCCATTTCCATATTCGTGACTTTGGCGTTTTTTTTGTAACCCATTTCCAAATGCACGACTTTTTCGTTACTTTAATGACTCATTTCTCAATTCATGACTTTTTCGTTACTTTCGTGACCCATTTCCAAATTCATGTCTTTTTCTTTACTTTCGTGACTGGTTTCCAAATTCATGACTTTTTCGTTGCTTTCGTGACCGATTTCCATATTCGTGACTTTGGCGTTTTTTTTGTGACCCATTTCCAAATGCACGACTTTTTCGTTACTTTCGTGACTCATTTCTCAATCCATGACTTTTTCGTTACTTTCGTGACCCATTTCCAAATTCATGTCTTTTTCTTTACTTTCGGGACGCATTTCCAAATTCATGACTTTTTCCTAACTGATTTGAAAATTCGTGACTTTTGGAACTTTCGTAACCTATAGACAGTCTGCAACAGTAAAATTTTAAACACCGATGGCGGTAAATGAAACTGCAGGCATTTTGCTCGTTTTCAATCCTCTGTTGCTATAATTATTCGCATCCCTAATTACCTGACTACAAACGAAGGCTAATTAAGTTCGAGCCAGAGAAATCTCCATTAAGAAATTCAATTGATACCTTGTCTAAGTTGATTGCCTTTAATTACTCTTCTACTCAGAAGTCGGAGGGCAGCGTTCGGCGAGCGTGTTGTACTTTTCTAGCGGTACTCTCTACAGGGGTTGAAATTTTATTAATGCCAGGATATTAATTTCTGATGCTTAACTAAAATCCCGTGCTGATTTTAGATTAACAACTTCAAGCATGTTTTCTTAGCGAAATTACTAAATTAGCTCAGCTAAATACTTCATCCCGGGCAATATTTCGAAACTATGTTTATTAATTTTTATGTACATTTTCTAATCTAAAATTTGCGCTTTATTGGATACGTGTATCTTTTTTTGGGCACTAAAAATGCATTTTAGATTTTTAATTGAAATAATAGGCTGAATACTTTATTTTAGAAAAGCATTTCGCATTCTAATTAACTCTCTCTTTTGTGAGCTCCATTTAATAGCTCCATTAAGAAAACAACTCTTGTAAAATTGAAAAACATTGGATTTGTATACCTGCGTAACTGCAAAAATCGATGGAAGTATTTTCTAGTTTAGGTAAAACACAAAACTTTAGAAATGCTTAGCGGTTAGCTTTCTGTATACCGGCTAATCAGTACAAATAAAAGGTTTAGATTTATTTTCTTTAATAGTTCTTTAATCAGGGAAGCTAAAAGAATAAAGAATGCATCAGTAAGAGGTTTCTACAGGATTAGAACCTAAAGAGCTTAAATATATAATGAAAGGATCACTAAAAGAACATCAAATAAATATAAGTTGAAGTGAAGTTTTTTGAGAATGATGTGTGTATACCCGACACAGCAAAGATTGATATATGTTGGTATCTAACTTTGATTTAAAAATTAATAAAGAAATTCCTGCATTAAAACTAAATGATGCAGCTTATTTTCTCTCCCCATCAAACGATTTGAAAATTTAATTTACAACACAATAGTTGAACGAAAAATATCAAATCAACTGTGTCCGTGAAGTTCAGCGTTAAATCACTGTTGATGCCACTGAAGTAGAAAATAAATTAATTTTTAAAGAAAGAAAACAAAACTGCTATTGATTGATTTGTTTGTAGATTTCTGGGTAGAATTAATGTACTAAATGTAAGGATGTCTGACGAAATAAAACTTGGTTTTAATCGCAATTAAACAATTTGACACTAAAGAGTACGCAATTTTTCAAGTACTTCAGAGGAAAATGTCAAATATTCAGTACTTTTGTACGTCTGGACGCAATTAAAGTAGGTGCGACAGTATAATACATGATGTGGGAAACGACGAATGTTGTTAACTTTGAAAATGCTTATCAAGGAAAATAAAATTTGAGTTAATCAAAAAAATTTAAAAAAAATATTCTAAAAAGCACCGGCTCAAATATCATTTAATTACGCATCAGTAAAGCTGATAATGGTCGAGTTCAAAAGAGTAAACTGTGATATTAAATAAAAACAATGTATTGCAGAAAACTACACTGAGCACGACAAACATAACTTTATTTGAACTAATGATCCATTCAAAACTAGTTTTAATATAATTTGCCAGATTGAAAATATATGAAGTGATACACACATGTCCAGCTTTGAGGTAGAAAATATATATTGTAGCCATGCACACACACGCGCAAAACATAGTAATAGGTGATTTAAAGAAACCTGAGCACCCTGAAAAATTAAATTTGACGATATTCATCGAAAAAGGCTTCATTTGTAATGTAGTAATAGTCAAAATATTTTACTTTGTTTATATTTTATTGATTAAGGAACTGATATGAATTTTACCGAAACATTTAGCATAATTATAACTAGGAAAAAGTATTTAGTAATTAGATTGGGTCTTTCTCCATGCTTTAGAAAAGTAATGAACAGTTCTACTGACCATGATTCTATAAAATAATTTGCAGGGTAGAAAAGAAAAAAAAAAAAAAACTAGTGGGTTTAAATGACCTTGCGAAAACAGTTCATGTTTCAGAGAAAATCCTCGGTGTTCCAGCAAATAAAATTTTCACTCCTTATAGACTGTTCCAATTGACTAGAATTACTGAGTAGTTATTTCAATCTTGTAAACCAATCATACAACTACAAAAGGACATTTAGTGCTGGACACTAGACACCTGTAATATAAGGACATAACAATTCAAACACACTGTTAGAAATTTCATCATGAAATTACGGTTAAATAACCGGCCGCAGTCTGTCCATCTAATTCACCGTTAAATTTAAGGTTTGGAACATTTTTCTATATTTACGGGACCTAAACCATTTCCAACCAGCTTGGTTAAAAAGCCGTAAATACAAAAGTTTACGGTTTTATAACCATTTAAAAATGGTTTCAAAACAAAATTTTTACCGTTTTTGAATCATTTCGAGGCGTAGAATCTTCGAGGCATAGAAACCGTAAACGAAGCGTGCGAGAATGGAACCCGGGTGTATGGTATACCAGCCTTGCGCTCTAGTCATTCGGCCAATCAATAAATCTTCTTTTCCAACAGGAAAACTGCATTAAAATTGAGAATTCAGTTTTTGAGTCATTTTTGGTCTAAATTTACTGTATATTGACGAAAATCATTTTATTTGCTGCAAGAATTAAAACACAAACAAGCTTCAGCAGTTCAAATTATGGGTTCGCTCATTCGCAAATAGTTCGGGAATCCGATGTCTCCGATTTTTTTATTTAAGTGTGTATGTGTTTCTATTTAGTAACCACTGCTTAAGCCACTTTTTTTCTTCTTTTTTATACACAGGCTTATATACACAGGCAGGTTTGAACTGATAAATCTTTATTCATATTTCAGCAACAACATACGAACGGTAAGATTTCGCAACCAAGATGGACGCCCGATTCTTATTGAGCTCTTGAAAATTACGGTGGTTAAATGTTCTTTAGGATAAACAGAGAATAAACGATTTTTTCTTTCGCAATCAGCGGTTTGAATACTATCTTTTTAAGTTATTCAACTGTTGTAATTAAATATGGTAAAGTAACAATCAAATAAATAGTTAATTTACTATTTTCTTACGGAAATTTTTAACAGTGCCTTTTAAATCGACTTCATCTCACAAAAATAATTTTACACTTAACTTGAACACCGACCAAATAATCATTTCGTAAGGAAAACTTATTAGAGAATCCATTAAAGCTTAATCCATCAGAGGGATAATTTAATAGAAAACAAATTGGGGAGTCCAAGACAAGGGAGGGATCCGAAGACTGTAACCTACTGGATGCTCTTGCTCGACTTGCTTAACATGATCCTCCCCATTTGCTATCCGGTAACATGACACCCTTATTATTTATCCTGACTTCCTTCATATCAAGATGCTTAATACATATAATTACGCTCTCCCACCAGCTGTATAATCCAATTAAAAGCCATTTATCTCAATAGCTAACTCCCAGCTTTACGGCCCATTACCTTGGCTGGCGAGTCAAGGGAAAGAAGATTTTTGCACTTTTATGTTATTTGGGGCGGACGGGAAGGGCCACCACGTTCTGTAGCGTAAAGAACGAAATATAACATCCCATCAGCTGCAGTTGTTAAATCGAAAAGGAGTGGGTGTTATTCTGAGGAAATAGATACCAATTTTCGTCTTTTCTGCTGATTGGTGATACGTACGACTTCGAAAGTAATAGTTTATATCAAAGGCATAATTTTATTATCACAATCCCTATAATCTAAATCAAATTCGAAGAAAACAATAGTCTTAACTACGCTGATGTATAAGCCAAAGTTTAATTTAAAAATATATGGAAAATTATTAAACTACTATAATATCGCGTGGGAAAAAATAATTAAGCTTCATTTATTTACTTTTATACAACGATATAAATTTCCATAACTCAATCTCACTATTGCTGATATTTACAGATAACTTATTAAGTATCTGGGCGTGGAAGAAATCTATACAAATTAAACTGAAGAATTATATGGGAGTCGGGATATTGGGCTCAGATCGTGCTTCTGTTTTTAACGCATTACTGTATTAAAGAAGAAAATATGAGAAAAATGGTGTTAAAAAGGATTGTAATGTCATCAAAAAAAAAAAAAAAAACACATTATTTTGTAATTTATGCTAGATACACAATTTGACTCATCAGTGGTTAAAATTAATAACGGTACATTGATATATTTTAAAAAAAAACCTACTCTATATTACTTACTAACGAATTTAATAATTAAGTAACATAAAATGCAGTAAAATTAAATAAAACACCATATACTAGTTATTCTTCCAAGAAGGTTTTAATGTGAAAATAAATAACTAACTAAAAATAATAATATGTCACACTTCAACGGGACAATAAGCTTCAATTTTCAGATATGCAAGAAAGGTGGTACACACGTGTTTTGCAATACCAAAGTAGTACTTTAGCATAAGGAATTGGATATATGCAAGAAAAACAACGTTCCAATTAGCTTCAAAGATCCCAGTAAAAACAGCACGTAAATATTTTATAATAAAACATACATGAGAAAGAAAAACGAGAAAGTTTTGATATAAACCTGCAATAGTACTAGAGAATTTGTCCTACGATCGGAATCCAATAAACACTAGCATAAATATATCCCCACAACTGTAAATGCCGGTTTGAAGGTGCTGAAGAGGGGATAACACAAAGAGAGGTTGGAAGAGGCAACTAGGAATATCTCTGGGAGTAATCTAATCCGCATCTTGACTCAACCCCCAAGTACCCGCGCAGGAGAAAATCTTATTAGGGGGACAGTACGTGTCAGCGAAACTGGTAATAAAATCTCCCAAACCACACTGCGTGTGGATTTCATCGAAGTTGCTATTTTTAGCTCTTCGCGGGAGAAAATGTGCTCGTAGTATGGAACTCTGCATTTATCATTCTTTATGTCATCTATATCTGAGGAGAAATGTTTGCCTTTCTTGCAGGATATATTTCTAATATATTTAATGAGTGGAGTGAATATTTCTGGCATTCGTACTAATTATATCGGAAGAAATTATTCGGTTATTACTGATGAATTTTCTGGTAATATTAGTCCTTTATTTCTTGCGCGTTAGTTACAAGTAAAAAAAATATCAGAAAGTGATGCAAAAAAGGATGCAGAAATGAATGCGTACATAGTAAGCACCCATTTCTGCCTCAGGTTAGAAGAACTTTTTAAATTCCTTTCCCCCATTAACTTTTAGACGTTTTCCTAAACTTATAAACAAGAGTAAATAAAGATAATGGCAGTTTGAAATTTAAAGATTTTTTTTTTTTTTTTTTTGGGCTTCCGACGCCTTAATTTGCATTATCGTAATTTAATTTCAATATGTAAAAGTGACAAAAACAGTATAAAAGTGGGTTAGAGTGGCTGGTTAAGAACCTACTTTCCCGCCATACACCAACATCTTTTGCGAGATTTTCCTTATTCCTTTATCAAATTCCACTATTTACCCCTCATTTTAAAGCTTATCGTGCCGGCTAATGACGAAAAGTAGACCCACAGTCTAAAAATATACCGCTTCTCTTAAATTTGAGACATAAAATCATCTAAGAAGAGGTCCTTTAATGGATGAAAAATTGGTGAAGTGTATGATGGTGCCCTCTGTTATCAAGTAAACGAACAAGAAACTTTTCTGTTTTTATTGCGGTGAAAATTGGACATTTTTAGCTGCGTCTGTGTGTTAAACTTGTTCAATCGTTAAGCACTCGTTCATTTATCTTATGAATGTGTAGAGTCTAACCAACCAACCGTAACTATATTTTAAGTAATGAAACTGTTTCGCTATTGTATTTTAATGCTATGTATACTAATACCGTAATTATTTATGTACAGCTCCCTTTTTTAATATCTGCGGGCAATACACGGAATTTAAAAAATAATAATTATTATTAAAAAGAAAATAAATTGATTGTTAAATTGAAAGAAATAAATGATAGGTTTCGAAACGATGATCCAATTTTACCCATCCCTCCTAACTTCCCCTTGCAAGCCTTTGCTTCCATACCAATTAAAACACAGTCGGAGGGTAGGATCAGAGCAGAGGTCCCTGTATAAACAAAATGTATAAACAAAATATGGCAAAATGTAAGCTTTTTGAAATATAATTTTAAGTGGTGTTCTGTAATTTAAAATTGTTTCTTTATAAGCAGTGTACCTTACAAAGTGATTTGTTCATGTAATTGTTTTTGTTTTGGGTGCGGGTTATACACCGAACTTTATTTTTTTAGGATGAATTTTTCTTCCTGCGGACTATACAACGATGCGGGCTATTTACCGATAATTACGGTGATAAAAATAATTTTCATTATTATTGTGATTGTTTTATTATTTTTAATATCTAAATAATAGTAGGGAAAAAACTTGTAACAGTTATTTGTACTGATGTATTCAATGACATGTCTTCTTTTGTACCAACACCCTTTTGCTTTTTTCTATTCTTCTTCATGATGTCATTTCTCCCAAATTACTGCAAAATTCCGCACGGATCGAGTAGTCAAATTTATAAAATAAAAAATAAAAAGAAACTTTGTGCACACACAAACTGGAAAAAAAATATATATATATATTTGCATGTAATCAAAGCACAAATGAGCATTAAAATGCAGACATATGTTATGGGATTGCTTGGAATCCCTTTTTCAATGCAATAGTGGAGCTTCTAGATGAATGAGAACAGTGATGATGATGAATGATTTTGGCTTCATTTGGATGTTTTTGCATCTAGAAGCTCCACTATTGCATTGAAAAAGGGATACCAAGCAATCCCGAAACATCTGTCTGCATTTTAATGCTTGTTTGTGCTTTGATTACGTGCAAATATTTTTTTGCATCAACTTTATACTCTATCGCTCTCTTTTCCATTCAGCTTTAGTTATTCAATACTTCAAAAATACCTTTTTCAACGGTTAATACGTATTCATTCACTCATTTATTTATTTATTCACTCATTCATTTAGCCGTTCATCCACTCATTTATGTATTTATGTAGTGACCCATTCATGCATTCGCTCATTTATTCCTTCCATCTTTCACTCATTCATTTATTCATTCAGAAATATCCTTATAAAACCCAGATAAGAAAATTCATGGGGAAATAGGCTTGTTAGGCTCCGGATAACTTACTCTGGACATGTTCTACGTCATAAGATCCATTCTCTCATTTACTCATTCATGTGTTTACTCATTAATTTACTCATTCATGTATTTATTCACTCATTTATTTATTTTTTCATTCATTTACTCATTTATTTATCATTTACTCACTCATTTATTCATCATTTATTCACTCATTTATTCATTCGTTCACTCATCCATTTACTCATTCATTCATTCTTTCCCTTTCATCCATTCATTGAGAAATATTCTTAAAAATCCAGATCAAAAAGTTCCTTGTCAAAAGAGGCTCGTTTAGTTGTGGGTGAAATTCTCATCTGCATATGTTCTACGTCATAACAGATTTCCTATAAAGTGTTCCAAAGAAATCCGTCAGTTAGATCAGGATTTATATTGGATTAAAATTTGCCCGTAGGCGCTAACGTTAAAATTTTTTAAGCTGTTCGAAATTTAACGAAAACTATTCAAAATGAAAAATCACGTTGAGATGTCTTTCCAAGCTTGTTCTTAAGGAACTTGGATCTTATGTGCCAGGGTTAATATAATTTACTTCGTGTTTCCCCATAAGCGCTAATGTTATTTTTTTAAAACAGTTCAAAATTGCACGAAAATTGTTCAAATCAAAAATTATTTCATGTCTAGAACTCTTTCAAATGAGCTTGTTCAAAGAAACTTATATCTTATGCCCAGACTTTATGTAATTTGCTTCAATCTTGCCCATAGGCACGAATGTTAAGAATTTTTTTACTGTTCTAACTGTAATTGAACAAAAATTTAACAAATGAAAATGTAAAATATGGAAATGAGATGTCCATGCCGAGATTTTCGGACAAACTTTTTTTGAAAATCGGACAATTCCCTCAAAAGTAATTAGAGGACAGACAGACCGACAGACGCATATTTTCCCCATCTCAAAACCCAAAACCCTAGTTTCATTGTTTTTTCTTTTTCAATCTTTATCTAGTCTCTTCACTTATATTTCACTTTTCTGATATTTTTGCGATACATTAATCTTTCGGTCATACTTTTTTAAAAAACATTTTTACGGAAAAGTAGGCTAAAACGAAAGAAAGAAAAGGAACGATAAGGAGGAGATTCCATTATGATATCTGACAACTGTGCCCATACAATGATGTGGGGTCCTAATACAGATAAACAAATTTTTCAATATTGTACGATATTTCAATTTTAATTCCCAAATTGTTCTTGCGAAAATGCTACTTATATACTATGTATGGGATCATTCATAAATAATGTCACGCTTCGAGGGGGGGGGGGACTGGTGTTCGTGAAATTGTGAAAAATGGTGACGAGGGGAGGGGTAACAAGAAGTGTGACATCATGCTTGTGCAACATAGCGTGGCGTGGGTCAAAAAGAGAGGGAGCTATGTTGAAGTGTAACATTTTGTGACAAAGTTGGGGAGGGGGTGAAATATATGGAAAAAAGCGTGACATTTATGGACGGTACCATATATACTACAACTTTTAAAATTCACCTCCATATTTGAATCCACACAGCATTAAATAAAGAACGAATAACCAAAATGAATTGTTTACCATGAGCGAAATATTTGAATTTTGTTCTGTTATTGGGGCATTTCATGGAATGTGGGTCGCAATATAGTCATTAACATGTATGTATAATCTTGTACTTTCTATAAATTTTAAATACATACTTAAAAAAATGTTATAGACATCAAATACTTTTTGGATTTGTTTAAAATTTTTTGAAGATACAATAATGTCTATGCACATTCTGGACTATAGACTATATGTCAAATACCGTAAAATGTCCTTACTACTCTCTTAGTAAACATTTTAACTATTTCTTTATTGCCCAAAACTAAGTGATTGTCTTAAACGCAGTAAACAGGAACAGAAAATTAAAAGTCTGTAAAAAACATTTTTACTTCCCCTTAACGATCGGGCAATTTTCAAGAAAACGACCATAAAAGTGCCTATTTTTTTATCCCTGAAAATTATATAAAAATATGTGTACGAACAAAATATATATTCATGTTTAACTTTTGATTTTTCTTAGCTTGAAGCTTTAAACACTCTATCCCGGAAATATCACGGGAGCGAGGTAAAGAAGGCTAAACTTCAGCCCGTCATTTTCACGGGAGCGAGAGGGAAGGGGTTAAACTACTTTCATAAAGAGAAAAATGTCATTACGTTGTGTTCAAATGTTTGCATTTTAATGCTACTTTAAAAATGTTTGCATTTTAATGCTTTCTTAACGTGAAAATTTTTATTACAGAAAAATGTCATTTATCTTGATTTCAGAGTGAACAGCATGAAAATTTAAATGTTTAAGAAAAAGGTGAAATAAATAATTGAATTCAAGCATCAGTTAGGCTTGAATTTTTTCCCCGACATGAGAAAACCCAACTTACCTTACCGCGTCAAGGTGATAATTTTGCAGAGGCAATAAAAAATAATTGATGACAAAAATAGGATGCCACACACATATTTTAGTCTAATCTTTATTAAATAAAAGATCTCAAACGCCAAGTCATTAAGTACTTTTACTGCGAAGACTAAATGTATTTCCAGTGCGAAAGTCTGGCTTATCAGCCCATTCTTCTTTTTCCTCGACAAATCTTTTCCTTTTCATGTAGGAAGCTGAAAACTGTATGGTCAATTATCGTGCTCCCTAGGGAGTCGGTGACGGGTGGAGAGGACGTTTTAGGCCCCCTTTGCTCCGCCAACCATTAGCGAAAACTTTCCGAGTGCTTCTAGAACAAATTATCCGCGAGGCAGTTTTTATTACATGCTTATTAAGCAAGTAAAGGCCGAAGCGCAATAGTTTGAGAACTCAATGCTGAAAAGTATAAGGGTCTAATTTCGTTAGGAGTGAAGCTTCCATTTTTTTTAAAAAGCTCGGATTGAAATTTCTAGAGAAAGCAGTGCGTCATTCAGTAGTAATTTAATCAGTTAATTTTCCTGAGTTTTGCAGTGATTTTAGGGCTCTTTTTATTATTTTGAGTTCAGACGTTAATTTAATTTATGATTTCATGCGCGATGAAATGTGTTCGCTCAAAGTCGTTGTAGCCAATTAGACTGAATGCAAACCTCGGGTACGCGGAAAAACCACCGATTTAAAAACACTTAATAATTAAGAATCAAAGACAAGCCTAGTTCTGACAAATCTAATTTACCGTTTATGAATTGCATGCATGTTAAATAATTTGCTGGAAGCACATAGCTTAATATATATCACAACAAAAGTTATCACTAAAAATATAGTTTAAAGGGGACGGGGGGAACTTGTTTTACAATCGCTGTGCTATTATGGGTCATTAAATAAATGTATTATTTACATTTATTGCATAAATATTAACACTGGAAGTAACGGGCCGTTTCCAACCATTTCTAAACTGTCATTTTAGACCAACTTGCTAGTAATTATAACGAAACTTTCAGTCACGTTCACTTGCCCTACTTACCGCGTGTTAGGAAAAGCCACTGCAATTGAAAGTTGCACTATTATTAGTGACAAATGATGCAAAATGGAAGCTTCGAAACAGTCAAAATGACAGCTGGTCTGGTAAATCTAGTGTTAAGAGAAACGATAACGTTAAGCCAAAATGAAATATAACTACTTAATCAATGCTTTCTTACATATATTTTTAAATAAAATGTTTCGCTTCTATTTAAGGAATTTCAGAGTAATAAAAAATTACGAAATATACCAATGGACATAAACTTGATTTTCTCTGCTACTTCAAGTCTAAATGTACTTGAGCCTAACGTCATTGTTACTGCTCCAATGCTAAATAATCCTTTTCCCCCTCCTATCCCCAAAACAAGTACAATGTGCTGCAACATAAAATTGATATCTACGCTAGTTCCAGTCTAAATGCACTTGAGCCTAACGTCATTGTTACTGTTTCAATGATAAATAATCCTTTCCCCCCTCCTATACCCAAAACAAGTACAAGGTGCTGCAACATAAAATTGATATCTACGCTAGTTCCAGTCTAAATGCACTTGAGCCTAACGTCATTGTTACTGTTTCAATGATAAATAATCCTTTCCCCCCTCCTATCCCCAAAACAAGTACAATGTGCTGCAACATAAAATTGATATCTACGCTAGTTCCAGTCTAAATGCACTTGAGCCTAACGTCATTGTTACTGTTTCAATGATAAATAATCCTTTCCCCCCTCCTATACCCAAAACAAGTACAAGGTGCTGCAATGTAACTTCTGTTTTTGAAATGCGGGCCATTCATGTTAATAGATGCTGCTGCGGGGCGATAGGGATCTAATTCAAGAAGCATGGCCCTAAAGTTTTGATCCCCACCCTGGTACGGTCTCCTTTCATGGGTTAGAACAGTAACAGATTTTTTGAAATCCCGCATTTATGTCAACTATCCAAGCAATTATGCAATTTCCGTCTAAAGTGTTGTAGGATCTACAACACTTTATGGACAACATGTACACGGAAATTGCCAACACTCCTATGCATATCTCTACCAGACCTCTCATATCCCGAAGCATTAGGATTGCTTTTGCACAGAGCTGGTGGCCACACTCGTATGCTATCACGAGTCATGAAAAATGCCAAATAAGGGTGTTATGTCAGACTAGAGGGTGTTAGCTACCTAGTTTGATTAACTTTACATACTTACATAACTTTACATACTTACATACATTACTTTAAAAAGTTAAAAACTCTGATTCGTAAAATGAGGTTCATTGCATTTGAAAAAAAAAAGAAGTTATGTTACCGCATCTTGTAGAAAGTAAGTAGTGATATTATCTGGTAGTTTAGATTAGACTTATGATTGTGCGAGATGTTGTAGGTCAAATTCTCATAATTTTCTTGCCAGAAGAAGTTTCATAGTAGCGCCTATTTATTGTGCATTTTACAATAAGACTTTCCAAATCACACAGTTACCAAAAATATTGCAACCATAAAGGCTACCAAGTTAGTCAAGGATACAAAGGAGAAGTAATGGGGACAACTGAGCCTCCTTGAGAGTCATGTACTATTAAAAATTATTTGGATAATGATCCCCCTTACAACAAAGGAAATTAATGAGTAAATGGAACGTGTTTATGGCACAAATTGAAAGAACTTTGCAATATGCTTTTTTGCAATTTGGCTCTAAATATGGCGGTTTACTCATCAAAAGAAGTGCTCAAAACGAAGTGCAGATTCAATATCCGATGCATCACCGTACGGTCGCGAAAAAAAAATCACAAAATTACACTTTTGAAAATCTTTGCACAAACGGTTCATAGTTCTCTACATAATATAAAAAGTAAAAGCTAATTCAGTTCTGAAATTTCCCTTCTTGTTGGGAATATTTGGAGTTTTAATTAATGCTTTATTTTAGCTTTACATTTTAAAAAAATATTCATAATTCTTGTTTTAACTCAATTACATTTTATTTTAAGAAATAAAACTGCCGTTGATTGTTTGTAGCTTGTACAAGCTCCAGTAACTCATTTCCTTGATTCATCTCCTAAAAGTGCACTTAAAATTTCTCCACTTTAAGGGGAAATGGAAGAGGATCGTGAGAGTATAACTGGCAGGCATTACAAAGGAAAATTACACAAAGTAGGTGGACAAAATAAGTTTTAATTCCTCTTGCCACTAACTTCTTAAGAGGAAAGTTGTTTCTAACGATGCTCGAAACTTCTATAAACACTTAGTAATATTAGAAATTTTCAAACCATTTAATTTCGATAAATCTCTTTTGAGCCGTAGAGTAGTTTTTTTTTCTTTTCTGGCAAACTTTCGTCTTGTTTCCACTCATGGACCCAAACTAATTTCGCCAATTTGTCTTTGTTTACGACTTCTTCCTAAAGATAAACTGATCTGGGGAATCGTCTTTCTTCTTCATTTCTTTCCTCTTGCTTTCAACGTCCTCCCGGAAAACTCCCTTTTCAAACTCGTTCGTTCTATTTTTCCCACTTCGCTCCCGACATTATCCACAGTGGCTGCTTTACGACAATGGGCCAGGAATGACATAAAGGCGCAAACACCGCTCTGTTAAATACAGACGAAGAAAAGGGCAGGGGAAAAAATCATCAAGGAAAAAGAGGACTCCTTAAAGGGCTTCGGTTAAATTCTGGAAACTTTCCAGATGGCATCAACGATTGTTGTAGAAAAGTCAAAAGGGGGTGGCTATTGTATTTTAGAATGCTCTGAGCTATTCATAATTTCGTGGAATTAAGTACGGGATGGGCAGAGGGCTTTGTGAATTCAGAAGCTAAACAAAGTTTTCCAGCTTTTGTTCAGTATGGATCTTCTATTCACTGAAGACATAATTGTGGTTTACAGTACTGATAGACTGAGAAATTTCACGTCATTTCACTTTTTCGAGACAAGTTTGCCCACTTCTCTGAATGTCTTTGTTTTGAATTTTCCTGCATTACGTTCTTCATTTTGACGAGTTTTAATTAATTCACTGAAATTTTAACGAATTTTTTTCTTCTGGACTAAAGGTCAGACTCGAAATTGAAAGTTAGCTTGATTTTATTCATCTCTTTGAACATTTATCATAGATCAAAAGAGATGATTTAAACTGAATAGGAGTATAATTATTTTCGAAGCTGTGAATATTTTATGACAAAACCTTTAAAGGGAGCCAAGAGCAAATCGACATAGAAAATATCAAACCCAAGAGCCCTTGCTTTCGGGGCCATATCTCTCCAAAAATTACCAGTACAGTTTACATTTCATAAATATCAAATTCAAGAGCCCCCTTTTTAAGACGACATATATCTTCAAAAATTACCAACGCAGTGTACATTTTTTATATATAAAATTCAAGATCCCCTTTTTTACGGCGTCATATCTCTTCAGAAATTACCAGGGCAGTTTACATTTCTTTAATATCAAATTCAAGAGCTCTTTTATTACGGCGCCATATGTCTTCAAAAATTACCAGGGCCATTACATGTCTTAAATATAAAAATCAAAAGCCCTTTTTTTACGGCGTCATATCTCTTCAAAAATTACCAGGGCCAATTTACATTTCTTTAATATCCATATTCAAGAGTTCTTTTTTACAGCGCCATAGCTCTTCAAAAATTACCAGTACAGTTTACATTTTGTTAGTCATTTTTTTGTCTATTTTAGTCAGTCTATAGAATTGTGAAATTCTTAGTTGAATATGAATGTGTACTTTGCGAGTTGAGGTTAATTTAAAAACAATGCTTCCAAGTGAACCAAAATTGTTTTTTCTTTTTTTCTCCCTAAATTCCTAAACTAATTAAAAGTAAATGAAAAAATAAAAGAATAAAATAACTCTAAAATGCATAAAAGGAAGAAAAATGATTACGAAGATCTACAATTTTTCAAGATTACGAAGTTCTATATATTTTTTAAGAATATTATACAGGGTGATTCAAAAGGTATACAATTTCAATGGACTATACATCAAGAACATTGTAGGATATTATATGTTACTTGCAAAGTTCTATTAGAGAGAGTCACAGATGTTCTATGTTTAATTGCCGAATCTAGTATGGTTATACATGCATATAAGAACTGGGGCATGGAGATCTACTTTGTGAGTACACACACTCCCAACTCAATGGAAACATTTTTTTTAAATACAAATATTATCTCAAACTTGGAATATGTGATTTGAACTTCACTCGTTTATGATAGTTCCTTATAAAATATTTCTTTTATTTTTTTTTTCTGAATATCGTTTTTTCTGCAATATTTTTCATATTCCAAATATGACAAGAGCATATTAAACATTTTTGGATAACCTCTTGTACTATTTTATATGTAAACGTAACGGCTAAATGTTTTCCAAAAACAAATTAAAAACACATCATATTTTAATTTAGATTTATATATATAAAACCCCTTAAATTTTATTGGTATGTTATTTTTTATATATTTAAGCTATGTATTCTAAACATGCATAAAAATAACAAAATTGGTAATTAAAAAAAAAAAAAAATTCATGAAAAAATCAAAATTGTTTTTAAAAAAATGAAAGAAACATCCGTCATACTTTTTTTTCCATTCATATTTTAAAAATAACCCCAAATTTTATTTGATGTTAATTTTTATATGTTTAAACCATGCATTCTAAACATACATTGAAATAAAATCGGAAATTTAAAGAAATGGCTTTTTAGTAAAAGCAAATGTATTGTAGCTTTTTTTTCCGGTTTTAAGCAGCCCAATACTATCCAGTCAAGTCGTTAAGAGCATGGCGTGTAAGAAAATTTCAGTAACTTTTCAACCTGAAGTGCGAAATCACAATGTATTTTATATGGTCAGTGCACTGTAAAGAATATTTTTTAAACATTATTTGACATACTTACTCGTTAAATATAAGATGTCACTAATTTTTTAACACCACATTACGTAAAACAAGCTATCCTGGCAAGTCATTTCAACGAAAGATGTATAAAGTTTTTGAGATTGCTCAATGTGGTAACAAGAGAAAAAAAAAAAGAAAAGAAAAAAACAGACTGTGCTGAGTTGTAGTTCAAACATTGTAAGTAATATGTAAAAAAAAAATCCATTAATTTCTCTACTTGCTTATCAAAAATGAATAAAAAGCGAGTAACTGTCTCTACAAAATAAAACGTAAGTTTAATGCTATCAACACATTACTCCGCTTATTTTCTTTATTAAAGAATTGTCATTTACCTTACACACAGTCAAATTACTTTTCGAGTATTACGCTTTCTACCTTGGCAGCAGTGATTACTGGAAAGTATCCAAGAAACCATATTGATTTCTAGCCAGCTTTATTTTTCGCACATGCGCAGTTTGATGCGAAAAAAATCTTCGGCAAAAAAAGGGTAAAATAATACAAGGAATGAAAATGAAGGGTATCAAGCAAGAAGCAAAAAGTAAATAAATGAAATGAAGAAAAAGCCTGAAAGGGACCAGAGATTCGATCGCAGCAGCAATGAAAAGAAAACCTTAATCGAAAAATATTCCTTTAAAGAAAGACACAAAATTCTTTTCCTCCATTGATAACATAGATGGAATTGTCCAAATGATTCGTCTGGAATGCATTAGATTCATTCAGCTGAAATAATGAAGGTTTTTTCTGTAGTTTTTATCGCAAACTACACTCTTTAAATCTATTCAGAACTATTAGTGATGCAAAAACGAATTTAGTTTTCAGAGGAATTTCGCTGATTTCTTTTACATAATAAATGAATGTGTAAAAAAGAAAATATAAACATTCCGCCCTTAATTCCAAAAACAGATAAGGTAATATTTTACAAATCTGATTTGCGTATTTATTAATGCTAGATATTTTTTTTTTCAAATTCAAAGTATCGATTTTGATGTTTTGTTTTCTGTATTGTGTTGAGGTGTAGTGAGAATCATAAATGAAGTGTCAAGTGTTAGGGCAAATTAAGAAAGGAATAAGAAACAGAATGCGTCATGTAGAATAGTTTTCGCTAAAGAATTTTATTATTTTACGATTGAGTATCACAGTACTAAATTCGTAAGAACTTTATTAAATCAAATTTAAAAAAAATATGTATTACATCGTCCATATACACAACTAAAAGTAATCAAAAATCAAATTTATTACAGGTGATAAGCAGACACACACACACACACAAAAAACAGTGAATACTGTTTTTTACTCTCTTGAAAGGAATATAAGACACGTAATTTAAGAACATTATTAAACAGTATAATTGAAATTACAATTAATGAAATTATGTTCCTAAAACTTTGATTCTTATGTTTTTCATTTCAAAATCGGATTTGAGTATAAAACGCAATTTGGGAATTTTTGAGGACATTTTCCGAAAAGAAAAGGGCTTCCTAAATTCCGAAAAATGCAGTAAATATATAATTATACATTGTATAGTTTTGACGGGAATAAAATCACAGAAGTAAGGTAAGAAGGTGAAAATAAATATAATAACTGGTACATTTAAAGTTCGCGAAAGTATGAAATTGCAACCATCAAACCTTTTTGCTTGTTTCAAAACAAATAAATCAATTTTAAAAAAATACATATATGAATATCAAAATTTAATAATAAAAAAAAATAAAAAAAAACACAAAATAAAATTAAAAAAAAAAAGAACTAATTCGTTAACCCCTGATCTCTTGCTATTGCACCCCAGAGTGCAAAGGGACACTTTAAGAATCTTTGACGTAACTCATTAATGGTTACATAAATTTACCTTTTTAGTTTGCTTTCTAAAAATACTATTCCAGTTAATCTTGAATTTATTTTTCTTATACCTGAGAGAATATTCATGTCAAAATGCAAGCAACTTTCTCGGTTCATAAATTCTATATATAAGTTACTTCTGAGCTAGTATTCTTCAAGCATCATTTGAAGAAACAGGAAAAGAACATTGGAACATATCGAAGACGCTTGTCTCGAGTGTCCCCGGAATGTATTGCAATGTTCCATTATTTCCAGAACATTTCTTGCCTCACCCTCCTATCAATCACCTTTTTTCCTCTGCTCTGTCAAACGTTTGACAAGCAATCAAGGACACTTGAATGATGCCTCTATTAATACTTTCCCCGGGCTCAGTTTTTGATGCTTATAATCTAAAAAATAACAGATGATCAAAATGGAATTTAGATGGGATTTTTTTTCCAGGTAATGAAGATGTTTAGCTGAAAGAAGAAAGTTTAATATTAATGATATGATAATGAAAGTTTTTCCGCGTGTCTTCGGGAATAAAAGCATCAAAATAGCGTGATGCAGGTTAGTAACGTCAGGTTTTTATGTCTTCTTTGTAACGATGCGCTTGGTAATTAATAGGATGATGGCGTAATCTTGCAACGTGTATTTTCCTTAGTCTGCGTTGCTATTTTCCGTTACATAAACTTTCTTTATCTAGTAAGTTTTTTAGTTAATTTACAGATGATTACAATGGTAGCTATAAGTCTATAAAATGTACAAAAATTATCTTCAAAAAAGTAGCTACCTTTCTTGATTAAAAACCATTGTATGTATAACCTGTAATACAACATTAAACTAATGATTTATGTTTCCCATTCAATTTGAACTTTTTATACTTATTGTGTTGACGGGTAAACTCAAAAGCCTTTTCGTCAAAATATCCAAAATTTTTATCCCAAATACTTATCCCGAAATATATTAATATTTTACACATATTGAAACGTAGTTCCTGGCAGCTTGAGACAGTAAATTTTATGTTATTTTTCCTAATTTTATATTGATTAGAGCTTTATAAAAGTGATATTTGATTTTCATGAATATGCCATTAAAACAGGTGTATGTGAAATAATGTGGAAAGAGAAAAAATATGTCTATTGAGAATTAAATACAACCGATGCATTGAAATAAATGATATTGTTAAATATGCTCTTTTAGCACTGAACGAACTCCTTGTTTTATATTTCTCACCGAAATATTAAACGTTTTTCGTGGTGAACATTCAGTAAACTATATTTTTACTTATAAGTTTGGTGACAAACTTAGCAAATATGCAGGTACTTTTACCTCTGCCATATTACATAAATTTCAGTTTTGGAATCGACCTAGATCTTACATTCTATAATTCTATAACCACAATTCAACATACCTCCCCTCTCGTCATTTCTCTTTGTTTGAACAATAAACTTAAAAAAAAAAAAAGCCACAAAACAAAAAAAAAAAAAAAAAGACACACGTAGTAAAAAAAAATAGGTAATTGCAAAAATAACTTTTACAATTTTTTACAAATAAATCTGCTTTGAAGTGCTTAAAAACCGCAGTAAAAAAAAAGCAACTAGGTATTAATGAAAACTCACAAAAAGTCTTTGATGTCATAAAAAACGTTTAAACATTCAACTTCTAGTGCTTAACAAAAGTGCAGGGGACCCTGGTTTTTTATGGCTTTGAAAAAGAGAAAGTACATTTCACTAATTTGTTTTCCATTGGAATTAAAATGAAAAAATTAATGGTTTTTAAAATACAGTTTTATGCACTTGTCTGAATTAATTCCTCTTGTGATGGTAATTATTTGCTTTAGCTTTTGACTTAATATTAGATTCTGTGAGACTAAAACTTCAATTTTTCTATTATGCTCAGTTTTTTTAGACAGTTTAAATAGATGGCCTTAATTAAAACTTTTAATACGTTGAAGATTTTCTTCTTGTGCATTCAAACTTAACATCTGCGTCATAAAAGACTTAATAGCAAATTCACAAAAAATACTATCTAAAGAGTGCTGAAAGAAAGAAAAAAAAGGATGTACTTTGAATATTTCCTTTCTTAACCATTACTTTTAAATAAAAAATACTAATTTTACTCCTTTACAGAGAAATTAAATTTAGCCAGTAATGATTTTGTTATTTTGTTCAATTTCAATTTTTGTTCAATTTTGCATTTGCATGCAAATGACTTTTTGTTATTCTTATACTTTTTGAGTAAAAGGGCTATGTTAGGCGCAGCGAGCTCAGGTAATGTTTTCATAAGCTGTTTGAAACATGAATATTTATATTCGAATCACATTTCGTTGCGCGCGTTACTTATTTTTATCATACAAATTTTTGCTTCAAAAAAGCGACGATTAATTTACCAAATGAAAGTTAAAAAAAAAAAAAAAAGAAAGAAAAGAAAAATTCTAGTATTTTCGCTGTTATTCTGTTAAAACCAGACTGCTTTAATCTGTTTCCCAAAAGGAGATGCATTTGTCAGCGTTGTACTATTGGTAAAAGTTTAGAATGAGTCCAGCCTTTACAGAAAACACGATTTGTCCGCTTTTTCTCTCTCGTCCCGCCCTCCCCTTTTATATGAAACTACCATGAAAAGCACGAATATACCTTTTCCAACCCTGATTTAATTCCCCACAAACAGGGCTTACTATTTCAAGCATTTTGGAAAATTCGTTGAAGATTTTTTTTAATTTCAAATTAATTATTTGTTAATAAGAGTGCATTTTATAGTTTGAAGATTGGACTATCCAGATTTGTAAATCCTAAAATGTGCAGCATATGCAAGTTCCAATACTGCAGAATATTTTATTAAGATGTAAATCTCAAACAAATATCGTTTATTGAATTACATTTTTATTATTTGCTAGAATAATCTTAACGTTGCCAACTTTTTCCCTCTTCTATAGCTAGAATAATCTTCACGTTGCCCACCTTTTCCCTATCTATAGCTAGAATAATCTTCACGTTGCCCACCTTTTCCCTGTCTATAGCTAGAATAATCTTCGCGTTGCCGACCTTTTCCCTACCTATAAATCTATAAAATGAAAGGGATAAATGTTGCTTCTTTTTGTTCATTTTCAAATTTAAAAAAGATTGGAAGTTGCAATTATATTGTTTTCTGCATCAAAAATTGGTGCCAATTTGCTAGATAAAAAAGATGGCGTTTAATTGTACTATAATTTGGTGCTTACTTGTGGTGACCGACTACCTTCGGAACAATTTTTTTTAAAAAAATGCAATTTCTGCACATGTTTTATACCTTTTTGGTTAAATAATGATTTATGAACATAAAAATACTTTTAAAAAATCCATATGTATTGTAGTTTTTGAATGAGTGGGTAAAATGAGGAAAAGTTTAGTTAAATTTTATCAAAACGGTTAACCCTGTAAAAGAAAAAATATCGTTGCAATATTAATTATTCTCATCCATTAGTGACAAATAACAATGATCTTCCAAATGATCTAAAATGAGAGAGAAATATTAAAATTTATGAAAATTACAAGGAAAAATGTATGTTAATGCATCGTTTTTCCGAATTTTTAACGTGCAATCCACATAAAAGCATTTGTATATAAAAAAGTATTTTATTTACATTAAAAATTGTAGTTCATATGACAGCTGATACTATTTAAAACAAACACTGAAAATTTTGTGAGAATACATTGATTATATTTTCAGATATCATGATAATGGTAAATGGGTTTTGCGGAAAAATAACTTTCGAGAAAATGGCAGTTGAAAGTTACAGTTCGTTCAAAAACAAGCTGGAATTACATGAGGAGTAGCAGACGATATGTTTTAGAAAAAAGTTATAGCTATTATAAAGAACATAGAAGAAAAAGGAAAACCGTTTCGGAAAGAGAAAAGTTCAAAGTATTAGAAACGGAAATAAAAAAAATTTCATCCTTGAGGTCAAAAATCGATGATTTTAAGTTTTTAAGAATCGATGTTCACCCTGAGTATGCTGCACTAAAACACAAAATTGAGCCTTCGTAGCCTAGCACTATTTTTGGTGCATCATACCAACAGTGAAGTAACTTTAACGATGACAGTTAATTACATTAAATAACACGGTACAATAAAATTTTTGCTATCTTTTATTTTTTTGCTATTTTTAACGATCACCAAAATGCCCTTCGACTATGACAACCCCCCCTTTTTCATATTTCAATTTTTGTCCCAACGATAAAATTAGTCAATATCGTAAAACCTCCACTGTCGCGTTAAATGAACCAATCATAAATGACTTTACTACGTTCTTTCTTTTTCACCGATTTTGTTTATTTTCTTCACTGCTAGCAATTTATCAATATGATGTTACCTCAATTGTGAAAAAGCCGGTTTTTTTCCCCTCCCTTTATTCTTATCTCCGAAGCATAAGACTCTGCATGTCTTTCATTGAGTAACCATTACTCTACTTTATGCTTTTGTTTCGATTTCCCTTATTTTTTTACTTTCGCCCAAACGAAGACTAATGTTTTGTTTTGTCTTCAGTTCGTTTGTTTCTTGCTCCAAATATCCTTGCTGATTTGTTTTTCCCCGTGCTCCTTTGTCATGTTAAATAAAGGCCAATCTATGAAAGATGTCTTGTTAAGTGATAGCGAATAAACGATTCAGCTATTAATGCAAATGGCGCTGCGTCAATATATTTGACTGGGAGGAAGGGAGTATTGTTCTTTCGAAACTACGGAGTTTTTTTTTTTTTTTTAATATGTAGAATACCAGATAAGTAGAATACATTAGGTAATTACTCAGATTTATTTTTGTTGAATTGATTTTGGCAAATAATTTGCTACGTACATATGCTGCTAAAAAAATCCTATACATTTTTGTTTCTTTTGCTAATAAACATAAATTAAGGCAATTCCTCATGCAACGGAATATCGGTTCTAATAAAAATTCAAATGACTACAGTATTGTTAAGTTCAGCAAAACATTTTTTTTTTAGGTTTGTGACGAAATGACATTCTTGTGAAAAATAAAAAAAATAATGCCACTTCGTCACCCATTTAACGGTTTAAAGTAATACTATTAATTCCAATAACAATAATAATAGATGCCGGCATGATGGCGCCGTGGTAAGGCGCGAGCCGGGCAGTGTCGGTGGATTTTCAAGGTGCAAGAAATCGTCTGCGCCCATGTCATATGATGATGCGGCATGTACAAGATCCCTTCAGTAGACATTTGGCTTGGATGCTGTCTGCTAAATTAAATTCTTAGTGCAATTTCGCATCAACAGAGTCCGGGTGCTTGCCCTTTTAGGTGGAGAAACCGGACGTCAAAATTCTCATATGGCGATGGTACCACACTCATTGCCGCTGAAAGAGATGGTACCAATCTCTTGGGAACGCACCAGGTCTGCAATTGGCAGAAGCCCACAGTAGCCCATCAGAAATTTAAAAAAATAATAATAAAATAAAATATATGTAAAAAAGTAGTAATAAATAAATTTAAAAAAAATGTTATTAAAAAAACTAAACTTAAATAAATAAAAATACAAATATAGTTTGTTAATATTTATTTTTAATATTTTGTCACCTTTGATTTTAATTTTTAGTTCCTTTTAACCTAGTCCATATGCAAAAATAAATATGAAAAGAATAGGGTTGTATTTTCGTATAAAAAGCGGGCAAATGTATCACTCAATATTGAAACGTAATGCATTTTATCCTTAGTTATTTTGTATCCAATTACATTAAGTTCTTTGACAGGCTTTATCGATTTTTATTCCATCCCGTGAAGTAATTCTGATATTTCAGAATATTAAATCGCACGAATAGAAAAAGGAAATGGTATTGAAAAGTTTCTTTTTTGAAATTTAATTTCTAATGTACAAGAAACCTGAAATTTAATTGTTTTAAGGTTATTCACCGAAGCTTTAAGAAAAATTAAATTTTCAATGCATGTTTCAGATTTCATTTTTAAGCTTTCGTAGTTTTTCTTTTTTCTTTTCTTTTTCTTTTACAAATCACAGATCGAGAAGCTTCGTAATTTATCTTCATAGCTATAAATACCGTATGAGCTCAATTTTGAGATTAAATAAAATAGGCTTTCTGCACTTTAAAGTCTTTCTTTTATCTTTAACATCAATGCTTTATTTAACTCAAGTTTAAAGCAGTTCTTTGACATATTTAGACTTTTAATTTAAACAAAGTCGAAGGATCAATATCTATCTCAAAACGCTTTTAATAGTGCAAAAGCATTAAAATTATTTTCATTATTAATTAAAAGCACAATAATATTATCCTTATGTCGAAGGTACGCTGATATGGAAATTTGAGTAACAAATTGAAGAAATAAAGTGGAAAAAAATTAGATGAATAAGCTCCCTTTTAGAAAAAAAAAAAAAAAATTTTTACCTATATTGAAACCTACTTTAAAAAAAAAAAACAACAACAAATAGCGAAACAAATATTTGTGCTTTTTTTAAAAATTAAAGCAATGTACATTACTTGAAAATTTTTCCGGTACACTTAATTTTGGTTTATTCTGCATAATGGAATCAAAATGCGTTCTAAATACAGTAGTACCTCCTTTAAAGGACACCTCCATTTAAGGACACTTTTCCAGGTCTCAGTGCCTTTGAATAGGGACCGCAATGCATTTACCTCTGAATAAGGGACACTTTTTTAAAGGACATGCACAGAGAAAATTTTCCAAAATTCAAGTTATATTAATCAAGTTAAAATTTACTGGAGGCTGTTTTTTTTCTTGAAAATAAACTTCTGAAAGTTGGTATGAGTCCTAGAAGCATGGATAAAGAAACAAGTGTATTTTAAAGTTTACTAAAACCTACTTGTGATGCTTTTTTCCTATTTCGTGCTATAGAATCCATGCGGGCTCAGCATTGACTGACAATACGCAACTACTAACAATGTTTTATGCAAAGATTGGAAAAGGTACACTAAACGTAATTCATACTGTATTGTAAATTACACACTTTAAAGCAAAGCCGTTTATTATCTTCAAATAAATTTCTGCACGTTACAAAACTTTGCCAATACGACATTTTTGCTAAAAGTTTAGCTTTTCAATGAACAATTTTTAAATTTCAATAATTTCAACTGATATTTTGTATGCGTCCAACATTTTCTGTATTTAAGCGTACATTATAACACATGTTTATTATTAAACAGCTAAACTAAGTTAAGTGTGCATCTATTTATGAACCTCGGAGGAAGAGGGCAAGTCTATTTAAGGGACATTTTTAAGGAATTTTTTAAAAATGTTTTGGTGCGCTACTTTGGAACATTACAGCCCGTGATTTTGACGGAAGCAAGAGGTAAAGGGTTAAAGAAAAAAGGTGTATAACCGCAAAATTGACGGTTTGGCTCAATAGTTATAGATGCTATTGATAGAAAATTAGTATCGGAATGATAGTTTAAGTGGTTGAGCACTTGGCGCATAACTGAGGAACATGGATTCGAGTCCCATTCCGGGTTATTTGATTTCCCTTCAATTTCATCTATAAGTATGTAGCCATATCATCCATTATATGGTAATACACCATTTTTATACAATGAAACCTAAATTTAATCCCTTAAAGCACGAATTTGTTTGACATAAAATCAAAGTACAGGTACACTGCAATTTATTTTTTTGCAATTTCAGTTGGGAGGGTTGACTTAAGAGCGGGGGGGGGGGGGTAAGAGCTGTATATATATATTATTAAAAAATAAATGACTATTTTAATCCCTTTATGAGTTCAGTTTCTATTTTAAAACACAAAAACTAAAGGGACTTACAGACAATTGTAGGCACTTAATATATTTTGCCTTTCCCCTTTCATTCATAGCGGAAAAGAACTTACGTAACGTGAGCAAATTTTGTAAGAACAAACCAATAATTAATCAGTTCCTTCGTCACGTGACCAGAGACCGCGAAAATTATTAAAAGGCGATTTCGAAGGATTTCGTGGGGTTCATGAAATGTAAATATTGTAGATAAAATGTTGATGTTCTGTGTTGCCTTTCTGCTTTGTTTTGAAAGGTGCGCATTAATTATGTGAAGTTGCTAATAAATTAGGATTCATGGTTTTTACTCAAGACTGGCTTGATATGATTAATTTACAAACATACATCCTACTAAATGAACGGCTGCAATATTTCATGTATACACATATTATACAAACAAAGTGTAACTTTTCGGTAACTTTCGCCCGTGTCAGACACGGTAAAATCCGTTAAGGGGTTAAACCTTTTCAACGGAAAAATGTATTAATTTATTGAGTAAAAAAAATTGTTATTTAGTCTTTGAAAACTCGTTGTGTATAGTTTCGTCTTAACGCTGTCCTTTATAGCCCAGAATTGACAAAATATTTAATACCCAAAATTCACCTCCCACAAGGGGGCGTTTGATCTCTCACTTTGAAAAAAAAAGTTGTTCGGCTCCACAATGTTCCGCATTTTAAGCCTTCAAGGCTTCAACATCGTTTAATTTTGTTTAGAACTTCTGCCACCCAGAAATGCAGCGCCCAAAAGGATGGGTACCTTTTATAATATTTGCCTACGTGTGCATCGCATTTTGATCCGTCCGTCAGTTCTCACAGATACACATCAAAATTCCACGCGAACGATGTCGTAGGCAACAGCTAGAAACCTTCTATTTTCTATAAATTGTAAACAAATCCGAAATTTTTTTGGTGTCAAGAGCATGTAGTTATATTTTAACAACAAAGCTTTTTTCAGATTTATTCAAAAAATATCAGGATATATAAGCATGTTACGGACTATACATTATGTCCCAAACAATGAAATACCCCATAAACCAACCTTCTATGATTCAAAAACTAAATTTAACAATCCATATATATATATATATATATATATATATCTTAACGTGGACCAGTTACGATTAAATTTTGCGGTACGATACGATACTGACGTAATGCAAAAAACAAACTATGGTAAAACAATATTAAAGAATTTGTTTAATGATTAGCATATAAAAGTAACATAATATTTGTATTTATTATCGTAACTTACGGACTTTAACCCTTTATAAGGCAACGAGAAGTATGCTTCCCACCTAATTCATCAAGTTGTAGATGTTTATAGTAAGTTATTTTACCCTTTATGATTGGTAGAGTGTTGTAAGGACATTGGAAAGCATATATTAGAACATTCCCTAACCCCCCAGGGGGGCGGAGGTATAAAAAATAATTTTAATCTTATTTAATGTCCTATATGAATTTCTTCTTTGAAACGAACCAAAATCCGAAAAAAAATTTCATATATGGATGCTACAAAAAAATGGCCTCATAAAGGGTAAACACATTTATTTCTATTTCTTATAAAGTATTCCCATTCATAACTCAAATTTTAATTTCCGATTCTTTTGAGAGGCAACACCTCAGTTTGTTTATATCGAGTAATCTTTTCTTTAGCCTTTCGAATTTTAAAACTCTTTTTTTTTTTTTTTTTAAGTATTTCCATTCATAACCCAATATTTAATTTCCGATTTTTTGAGTGGCAAAACCTTAGTTTTTTTATAGCCAGCGATCCTTTCGAATTTTAAAGCGTTTTCTTACAACGTATTTCCATTCATAACTCAATTTTTAACTTCCGATTTTTTGAGTGGCAAAACCTTAGTTTTTTTTTTTTTTATAGACAGCAAGCCTTTCAAATTTTAAAGCGTTTTCTTAAAAAGTATTTCCATTCATAACCCAATTTTTAATTTCCGATTTTTTGAGTGGCAAAATCTTAGTTTTTTTTATAGCCAGCGAGCCTTTCGAATTTTAAAGCGTTTTCTTAAGAAGTATTTCCATTCATAACTCAATTTTTAATTTCCGATTTTTTGAGTGGCAACACCTTAGTTTTTTATAGCCAGCGATCTTTTCTTAAGCCTTTCGAATTTTAAAGCGTTTTCTTAAAAAGTATTTACATTCGTAACTCAATTTTTAATTTCCCTTTCTTTGGAGTGAGATCCCCTTAGTTTGTTTATATCGACCGATCATTCTCAAGTCTGATTGTTCAAGGCTGAACTTGATCGTAACCGACTATAGTCTGTGTAATTTGAATAGGCGCATCAAGGTCGCGTTTCCTGCTTTGTCCCCTTGGCAACTGCGAGAAAGATAACAGCCCCAGCCTTTTTTCTTTTTGTTTTGCACTGCAGTTAAGGCAACTGCATTACGACACCTCCGATTCAAAATACTAGAACAATTGAGAAAAAGTAATAAGAAATAATTTATTTTCTATTTATTTATTTTTGGTATTAAGTAAATGCAATTAAATTTCTCATAAATTAAATCTGGAATGTTTAGATAAGATTTTAACATTTACAAAGTATAAAATACAATAAATTAGCTATACAATATCTTTCTGAAACACATCAAAATATTATAATAAGATTCAGATTACTTCAAAATATTAGAATACTTTATCTTACGCAATCTATTTTTGTCATTGAGAAACAAATCTGATTTTAATCCGTCTATTATTATCATAACTAAAACAACAAACTGACTTATGGTCCCCAAACTAAGTGGGAAAAAAGTTTCTAGCACGAAACCATGACGATCAGAAGGAGAAAAGGTAGAGTTGTGTGACTTTGACAAGTCGATTCTAATTTCACACACTATAGCAACAGTTAACTGGAACACGTTCAGCCTTGAATCGTTGAACCTATATCCCGCAGCTTTTCTGCGGAAGATCAGCTTTATAAGTAATAATCTCTGGAATACCCAAGTTTTTCGGAGAGAAAAGTGAAGACAAACTTTCATCGGTGAATCCACAAGCGAAAAAGAATACACTTAATTCACAAGTATTTCTTACCTCAAGCCAAACTAAAATTTATTATCCCAGGCAACGTGATTAATGAAATTTTCCGTGATAAATAGCATCTTCAGTGTTTTGAAACATTGCTCTACGACAGCTATTTCTAATAAATTGTTTCTCAAAAGAAAGCAGCCGAAGGGAAGCCTATTAAGAAGAGAAAACAAGAAGTTTCGTGAGAAACTTACAAGAAAAACAAACATTCCCGGAACTTGAACCATTGTTGTTGTCCTACAGCTAATAGAATGCTCTTACAGAAGCAACGAAGCTTTAAAAGATTTCAATGGAACGTGCTCTAAATATCTCTGTGCTCGAGATTTTTCATGAGTCTACACTTTTGGAATTCTTAAAGGAAGGCACAAAGTAAGTTCTTACGTTCGAAGAATAACAAGAGTCTCCATGGGGGATTTCCTTGCGTGTAAATGTGGCCTACGAAGAGGTCTGACTTGAATTATCTTATCGAGTCTGATTTTTTTTCTCTGCTCTAAAACCAAACAATTAAATAGAATAAAAGGTGTTCGCCCATTAATTAATGTCTTAATGATTGCGTGGGGGTATTGTTTTTCTGCGAGACAAGTCTGAAAAAAAAAAATGGTGTTTAGTACTTTATTTATACTGTTAAGTTGAGATTTATTGCATTAAAGATGCCCACACTTCCATGTCTGTAAGAAAAAAAATATTGCGGTGATGTCGTCGTTAGTTTATACTCAATCCATTTTTGAGGTTATGACATTTCTGTATATATATATATGTTCTCTACAGTTGAATACCTGCAACCTTTATATTTTAATTTTTATATTTTAGAATGTAAATAGCCCTCGTGTGTCTTATCACAAAGTATACAATTTCTAAGCCATAACGAGTTAGTTAAAAAAATAATTTGTGTATGTTAAGAATGAGACAATGTCACAACCACAACATACAAAAATGATTCTTTTTCACATAAAACTTTGTTTTTAGAGACTTGATTCTTTGTATTAAGATACGTGATTTTACATGCACTGAAGAATATACAAATTAAAAGCTAAAGATTAAAATTTTTTAATTGTAGTGCAAGTGCATACGCAAGCATATCTCAAAACCGCAACAATAGTTACAGCTCGCTAAATGCTCACATTTAACAAATGGCTAATAATTACATGAAATCAAAAGCTAGTTAGCTAAATTAGAGTCTGAGCAAAGCTTCCAGGTCCGACTGGTGTTGAATAGATTGCTTCTTTGGAGCAAAACTGTGAGACTTTGCCTCAAAATAAGAAAAATCTTGAGAGTGCAGTGATGATTCGTAATTTCAGTTCTGGAGAATATTTCATTGACCAGGTTTATCTTTCGTCACTTCCGAAATTCGTTCCGAAACTGAAATTACGAGTGATATCTGCAGTGCTACCATCAACCAAAGCAATCTGCATGGCAAAGTGCCAAGAAGAATTCATTCGTGTTCAAGGGAAAAACTGCTGGTATATGCAATGTGCCATTTTTTCTTCGCTTTAGTTGGTTTAGAACACTTGATTTCTTCTGAACTGATGCTATAAGCCAGTTTATAAATTTAGTTGATTTCAACAAACAGTGAAGCAAACATTCTGATTCACGTACTAAATAAACTCGGCAAAACGACCTTCTCACATAAAATTCGAATGGATTCGTTCTTTTCTGCCATGCGCAGAAGCGTCCAAACATCAAAAATCATTGGTCGAACTGCAATTTACCAATGGAGGCAATTCATTGCGTCACGTGCGATAACGCTGATCGCTGATTTGTTTACCAAATTTTTAATTGAGTTCAACGTGGAGTTCACGAAGCAAAATTAGCTATCTTAAAATTAGACTAGCTTCATAGCTTTTTCTGATTATAAACCAAGTAATTTACCTTTAATTTAATCATTATAAAAGAACTTTATTAAGTATTACAATAGTTATAGTGTTTTATTTAGTGTTAATTTTATATAACGTAGAACTTTATTTAGTCCTAGTTTTTAATAACGTAGAACTTTTTTATTCCAGTTTTAATTATATTAGTTTAAATTCATAAAATATGTTTTAATTAGTAATAATTTATGCTTTATAGGCTCCATGGCTAATTCTATTGTTGGTAAACCTTTGTATTTAAGGGATTTTACCAATTTTTAAATTTTGTGTCGTTCAATATGCTATAATCTTATTCGCTATCATGTTTAAACAGAAAACAACATTCTTTTGTCCAACTATTTTGTTCTATGCTATATGTAAACCCATAAATAGTATTTCCGTAGTACAATGGATCAAGTACCTATCTATAATGGATAGAAGAGGGAAGTTTCCATGCGTTTTGAAATCATTTTATCTACCTCAGATTCTTAAAATTTAAATATAAAATCCGGGACATTTCAAGGCTCAAGTTTGCAAAAGGGAAACATGATGGTATTACATCAGCTTCAAGATAATGACTTCTAAGCACGAAACAAGGTTGATACCCAGAATTCGGAAGAGCTTAGTATGTTCTGCGATAGAGAAAACAAATTATGACTCATGTTTAAGAACCTTATTAAATTAAGCCGGAATGATAAATGGAGTTTCTTTAAAACATTATCACTAACAAAAGAAGCTCCACGAAGTCGAAAAAAGTCAATCCGAAGCATCCAAGAGACTCTAGTGTAATCCTCCATTATAAATTAGGTCCTACTTCGGATTAAATTGAGGAAGATATGAAAGAAAACGTAGTATGGAAACAAACAAATTTAATTTTTTCTTCTTATCTCACAATACGGAGAGTTTATCTTCATTTAATGCTTTCAGTTGAAGATTTTTTTCCTCTCCAGTTTTACTCTTTTAATCCATTCCATTCATAACCAGTAAGAGATTTTTGATAAGAAAAAAAAAAAAGGAATGCTCAAAGAGATAGGAGAACCTACCATCATCAATCATTTTAATGAGTGTTAAAGGAGTGTTTCTTTACACATGCAGACTATCATTCGACAAAAGCCTGCTATTAAGAATAAGAAAACTACAGCAATACTGTTGGACTATGTAATATGCAAACAAAATATTTTGACATTGAATAGATATTTTTATCTAACTGCTTCTTGCTATGTGATTTAACCTTTTAACTGTCAAATTATTTTGATGATTTGAGTTCATAAATTGTCAATTTTTTTATTGAAAAAATCAAATGTTTAGTTACAAAAAAAAAATATACTTAGTAGTTAAAAATTGATGTTTTGAATTGAAGGGTTCATTGGAAAAACGACCTAAGTCACATTCTACTTTTTGAACTTTGCTTTATGTTTTATTATAAATTATGTATTATAAATATATGTATTATAAATTTGAATTTGGGCGTTACGGAAAAGTAGGCTCGTATAATTAACGTTTATGTTAATTATACGAGCCTACTTTTCCGTACGTTAAAATTAACATCTATGTTATAAAATAATTGAATAAAACATAAAGCAAATTTCAAAAAGTAGCATGTGACTTAGGTCGTTTTTTCAGTGGACCCTTCAATTACATGCATAAAAATCTTAAGGTTTTGTAGCCACTGCAGATTCGCTTAAGGCGGCTGTCACTCAGCGCGGCAGCGGTAAAGTTCACTTCTAGCGGAACACTATTTTCTAAAAATTAAAAATAATAATTAATTTAATCATTTTTTAAATAAGTAAATAAAAATGAATACCTATTAGTAGTTATGTAATTCAGTTTTGTGTGGTATAAGTGGAAACACTTTTCCAAGCACAAACCAACTCCGCAAACAGCACACCAGAATAGTGTTTCCTTCCTTATCTTTTTCCCATTTGCATCCTTTTTTGATCAGCAAACTTTCCAGGCTCAAATCAGAGCAAATGAATTTCCCTGAGATAGACTCTGGTTTCACAAAGATATGAAGCCGAAATAAACTTCTCTCGATACATATTCGGGTATAGCAAAACAATGCGCTCAAAAAAAAAAAAAAAAGTACCCCGAGTAATACTCGGGCGTAAAATTTTGGAACACAAGTGCTGTACCCGAAATAATCTCGAGCATGAGAGGTAAAAGGTTAAACTATTTTCGACTTAAAAATGTAAACCTAATGCATAATAAAATGTAAACCTTTGCGTGACAAAGTAAAAAATATATAAAAAAACAACGTAAAAGTAAGCTCAAAATTTGTAAATATTACTGACACGAGTTTTGAGGTTGCAAGGAACACTTTTTTCAAAGCAAAAGAGTGAGCTTCTAGGTGGAGAAAGATCCAACTGATGTCTGTCTGCAATTTTTGCAAATTATGGACCACATTTTAAATCGATTTTTAACTTTTAGATTCGACATTTTCAAGCAAAACAATTTTCATAATTAAAATTCACACTTTTAACTTTTAACACTGTCTTGAACTTCTATTCTCTAAGACTCGGATGACTGATAAATATTTGGTGACTTTGCTTCTGCATGCGTAGTTTAATATATAATATTTTATGAGTATTCTGAAAAAAATAATTTTCTTTCACAACATTTAATGTAATGCAACGCTTACATATTAAACATTAACTTGTATTATAAACTAGCTGACATGCCCGGCGTTGCACGGGATAACATCGCATCATTCCCAGGCCAAGTGACACATGTCTAAAATTCTGTTGTAATTATATAAGGAGAACTATAGTTTAAAAATTAAAGCAGAAGATGGGCAACAGTACTTAAAAATCCCATTTAAACAGTAAAACTCCTTAAAAATCACGATAACATTAAAAAGAGCAGTCTCTAAAAATTTCTTTTATTGAACTAAAAGTAACAGTCCGTAAAAATCAACATTAAAATGCCAACAGCAGTTCAGAAAAATTGCTATTTGAGTAAGGGCAACAGTAACTGAAATGCTCATATGCATCAGGATAATTGTTCCAAAATGATATCAAGAATCCGTAAAAATACCAATTCCAAAATAGACAACGTCACATTTAAAAACTCCCATCAGAATTAGAGCAGTATTCTCTTTAAAAATGCCCATCAGATGAATAACAATGGCCCATGAATCTTTCTGCTACAATAAAGAAAGCATTCCCTAAAGCCCTTCATTTGAGTAAAGACTATTCCGAAGCATCCCTAATAAGGACATGAGTCTCAAAAAATCTCCATTCGAATAAAGACGTCAGTGACTAAAAATGCCCATTAGACTACAGAACTTTAAGAGCTGCTGTTCCTAAAATTTCCAACATTCCATTTGAAAATACCCATCAGAATAAGGACATCTAAAAATATCGCTTGCAAAATCGTCAAAACACTTACTAAAATTCAATAAAATAGCATTTTTATAAAATTCGGCTAAAAACAGAAGAAAGAAAAGCATTATTTCCATAGGCAAAGAAACATGCACATTTCAGTTGGAAAATGGTTAGTACTGCGCCAATACTGTGTGAAATATAAGTTGACAGAAAGAGATAACAAAATTCTGTCCAAACGGTGGCAAATAGGCAGTATAAAAAATAAATAAATGCTATAAAATAAATCACTTGAGTAAAACATGGAATCAATCAAAACCGCTGCGTAAAAAAGTTAAAATAAAGTAGAAGTTCGCCAAATTGCACTATTGTAATAGAAGCGTAACGCAAATGCGCCAAGATCCTACAATGTAAATCACGTATTGAATTGAATGAGAACGATATTACTAATAAGGAATTTTGGCGCCGTTTGGAAAAGTTACGAAGCGTAAAATATCATACTATATTGAGAACAAATACTGCATGGGGGAAAATTAGTTATCACCTCTTGGCGAAATTTTAAATTTCATCAAAAATCAGCGATATCGAAAGCCTTCCAACCTAGTAAATGTATGCAACTTTATCCAAACATTAACTTTTATTAGCTTTGCTGTAACAGGAATAATCTATTTGGCAACAAAAGTACTCTTTATTTCGGTGAAAATACTCAACTTGAGCGAATAAATTCAGAGGTAATTGAAGAATCGTTTTAAAATTGGGAAACTACTTAAAAAATGAACATTGTGTGTGTCCTACTTGTTCTACGAATTTCAAAAAGACATCATCTTATGAAGTTATGCAGAAAAATTAGTAATACATCTTATGCAGAAAAATTCGAAACGTAAAATAATGAATTAAAAACAATTGACCACGCGGGAAAAAAAAAAAAAATTCATCTTCTTGGCGAGAAAAGTATATGTTTGCAATTTAATCCGAAAGGAATTTTCATCAGTTTTGCTTCAGCAGAAATTTTTCTTTTGGCGACAAAAGTACTGTTTATTTTGGCGAAAACACGCAAATTGAGCAGGTAAATTCAGAGGTAAGCCTTGCTTTAAAGTTCGAAAACTACTTTAAATGAATATTGCGCGTGTTCTATTTGTTCTACGAACTTGAGAAGGAGATCATGTTGTGCAGCTTTTTACGGGCATCAATATGCTGTAAAAATTTAAAACGTGGAACGTTTCTTCGATGAGATAAACCCAAAATCAACAGTTTTTCTTAAAATTCGTATAAAAATAGAACAAATTCGAATTTTAGGAAAAACGCTTCAAAGTGCACGAGGATCTGACCCAAGGTACCTGTAACCAAAATTTCGTACTTCTGGCATGTTCCATCTCGCCAGGACGCGATCGACAGACAGACAAACACACATACACAGACTTTCGGTTTAATTTATATAGATTAACTTTTTAAATATCAGAATATATACTGTAAAAATATTCTTGTAAAATTTTCTGTTTTAAATCGGCAGCTTGGCTGGTTGTGGAAAACCGTAAAATTTACAAAGTAAATCCGCAGTCGCAACGCTTTTTTACCGCACGGGAATAACTTAACGGTAAAAACCATTGTATGTGCGGATTTACTTCGTAAGATTTACGTTTTTCCACAACCAACCCATTTGCCGGTTTTTAAACCGTAAATTTTGCGGGATTATTTTTACAGTGTATTTAGACACACCAAACCGTGTTGGATGATTTAAAGCCTTTTCTTCGACAATCTCCTATTTGTTTATTAATAAATGTTAGGGTGTATAACGAACATTTGGCAATTAACATCAGCATAATCTGTTAGTAAAAGGAGGCTTTATTTATTTGCTTGGCGAAAAACGTAACGAATTATGGTTGAATGAAAGACGTAAAAGCTGCTATTTGATAGGACTGAGAGGAAGCGGGTTGGATTTCCGCAACTGCCCGAGTGTAGCTTTTTTCTGATTATGCTATGTATTCTTTATTTACTATGTGTGTACTCAAAATAAGGGTCACTACAAACGCTCCAAGCATGCTTGCACAAACATGTTTGTGCAACAGGAGAATTTGCGCAAACATCATGCACAAGCATGATGTTTGCGCAAGCATCAAATGTTTGTCCAAACATCGCGCTCATGCAAAATTCTCCTACATACGCTTGCACAAACATATTTGCAACAGGATTTTGCTCAAGCGTGATGTTGGCGCAAGCATCACATGTTTGTCGAAACATCGCGCTCATGCAAAGTTATCCTGCATATGCTTGCACAAACACGTATGCCCAGGCATTTGTCAAACATGTTGGAGCATGATTATTCACCCTAATAGAGTCATTGTAGCTTCGTTTCTGACTGAACTTCAGCTTTTAATAAAAGTAATAAGTATTTAAACTAGATTTAAAACAATTTTCTTTTTTTTAAGGAGGAAAAACTTTGCAAAACTGGGTTTGAAAATATCTTTAAAGAAAAAAATATTATTCATTTGCGACTTAAAACATGTTTCTGCAAATATTAAAATCTATCTTATTGCGCTAACATAAGTATAAAAAGTACAACTTTTTTTTTCTTCAATATTTATCAAAAAGTTTTTTTTATATGAAATCAGAATTACTTAGCGGAAAAAAGTTTGCGCTAAGGAATTTAACTGTTACATTTTTTTTAAAGTCAATCTTGCTCATCAAAGTCTGTTAAAATGTATCATTCAAGGATAAAAGTTCAATCTTTTTTCTTTTACAACGAAAGAGAAACAAAAATTCCTGCATCAGGCTCGTTAATTCATTTTTTTAAGTTATTTCTAGGAAACAAAAAGAAATATTTAAATGATGGACACTGAGATTTTTCTTCATCCTTTACGCTTTCATCACAAGAAAAAGATAAAAGGTCATTCGAGCGGAAAATTGCAAAGGAAGGGCAAAAGCGCAGTCATGCTTGTTAGAGTATATAATGTCAAGATAAGAAATAATAACACAGATTTAAAAGGTTTAAAGAGTACTTTGTTTCCGAATTTTAAGAAAACTTAGTAAAGAAACGGTTAAATAAGGGGAAAATATCAGAAAGCTTCGTATAATTTCTACGAAAAAGATTTTCTTAAAGTTTTAATTTTTGTTATCCGATTTAAAACATAAATGTCTACTAGAAAAGCTGACTTATGTTTTTCTTTTTTAAAGGGGATGCTAAGAATTTTTTTCTCTCTTAAATTGAAATTGAATTGTCTTTGAACCATGTCGGTTGTAGATGCACCATTTGATAATTCAATTTCCTTGCGTTATTCACAGTTAATTGGAGAGATAATGCTGGGATATTGCAAGTGGAACTTCTTTTATTTACATTAGGGAATAACTAATCTTTTGTAAAGCCTGAATGACCATCATAACATTTTTTAAACGTTCACTTAAGAATGTTACTTTTAGTTCTCTGTTTTCTTCATCAGGGAAATAAAATGTGAAATTTCCGAAATAGAGAAGAAGTGATGCTTGCTTTCAGAGCAATAAATCGTAGTAATAGTATAAATCGTAGTAATAGTGTCTTTTCGAAAGCCATCTTACTGGCAGCTCAAGCCACCAAAGACTAACTCAGAAATTGTTGTTTAACGTATACATGCAAACTCAGAAATTGTTGTTTAGCATAGACAATTGTTGTTTAACGTAGACATGCAAACTCAGAAATTGTTGTTTAACATAGACAATTGTTGTTTAACGTAGACATGCAAACTCAGAAATTGTTGTTTAACATGGACAATTGTTGTTTGACGTAGACATGCAAACTCAGAAATTGTTGCTTAACCCATTTCTGGCCAAGCATAGACATTTTATTAAATGAAGTATTACTTTTATTAAAATATGCTTAAATTACATCCATTAAGACACAAGAAAAGTTTCATGCATGAAAAATAATATTTTATTTACGAAATGAAATGGTGCGTATACGCACCATTGGCCGAATCAATGAACAAAAAGTTGAAACTGGAAATGGAATTTTGAGGAATATGTTAATTGTATTATAATGAAATATTATATATTTTTTGAAAACTTTCAAAAGATTTTGGATGCAAATGTACTCGGCATTTGAGGCACGGATAAATCATGTGGCTTTACACACCTTACATTGTCTACGGGCTTTTTCTTCATGTTCACTTATGGTATGGCCGACTATCAGTCCGTATTTCTTTCGGTAGAGTTGCAGATTATGAACGCACTTTATTAAGATGAGTCATTTGTAGTTTATTTTCATCAGATATATTGTTCTTGAGTTCAGATTTTAATAGGGCAATTGCTATATGAGATCGTGTCTATGAGTGCCCTTTTTGTGTTAGTAAAAATTCTATGCAGATTCCATGAATTGACTACAACGCTATCAATGATATTTGTAAATAATGGCCACCAACATTTTTCACCTTGAATGCTTATGCTGTTTCATTGTCATTAGGTCAACAACTCCCATATGTTCATAGTAATCCGTAATAATGTTCGGTTGTTAAATCATAACATTCTTTCTTTGCGACTGTATCGTTTGGTATTTATAAGACTCAAAATAGTCGCATTATTAGTAACAATCGCTACCACAGCATTGTAGTTTTATTTGATTGCACATATTTCTGCCTCTTTGTTGAAGGCAATATCGCAGGAACCACGATGTTTTTTTATATATTTGGAGTCATCCAATGTACAACCAGATATGCGCCTTTCGAGATCTGTGCCAAATAAATAAAGAACTTTTTATTTTAAAATGTCGAATAAAGCGTAAAAAGAGAAAAAGTTATCAAAAAATATTGCGTGCATTTCAGGTTTCGGAACCACGCTCATTTCTAAACCACACTTGTTCCTAATGACAGATTTTGTAAATCACTGTTAGTCTCAGCACCTATATAGGGTATGAATTGGTAAAGGTATCCGTCAGATGAGCACGAACACCAAAGTTTGAATCCAAACCTTACTGCCTTCTTCTTTATTAACATTTCTGATGATCGCCTGCCAAATATGGCATAAAATGCCAAAATTTGCATAAAAACAAGGGTTTTTCAATTTTTGCTTTTTGTTCATGCTTTCGGCCAATGGTGCGTTAACGCAACATTAAATTTAAATAAAAATTTTAAAGTTTTTTAATGGTATTTATTTTATTTTTATTTTTTTTTTACAGAACCTGCCACTTAAGGTCATTATAAAAACATATGATTAACTTCAAATAGATAAGTTACACATTTTCAAAAAGTAGACTTTGTCAATGATTGTGTAGAATTGAAAAATTAGCTTTTTTTGAAAATTTCTCAGCATAAAGAGTTTGCTCTAATTAAGTCACTAATATTTTTTATTTGTCTTCAGAACCTTTAAAAATAGTAGAAAAATAAAATTACTGAAAAATATACGTCACAGTGTCAATAAAAAAAAATATTTCTTGAAATGGTGCGTATAAGCACCATTGGCCGAAAATGGGTTAACATAGACAATTGTTGTTTAACGTAGACATGCAAACTCATAAATTGTTGTTTAACGTAGACATGCAAACATCTGCAGTTTTATTTTGTGCAATAAATAGCTTGAATAACTTTTAGGGCTTATTGGGTAAACATTTTGATGCTAAAATATACTTTTCCCTACCTGTTAGCCGAGGCGTTAAGATTGCTTTCGCACGGAGAGCAATAGAAAAGCATGCCCACTTAGGACTTTATTTTTGTAACTTTAAGAGTGGATATTTTCCATCTTGTATGGAAGGAAGCAGAAACATACAGAAGTGTACAAAAGCGCAGATAAACTTAACGAAAAAGCTAAATTCTTGGAATGCACCTTTTCTATAAACTAATCATGAGTACGACTGTTAGTTAGGATCGTCATCTGATACGATATATCATATGGAGTACTTTTAAATATTCAAGTAAGTCTCGAATATCTGCGGAACACAATCTGAGACTTGAAGGGGCTTAGACACTAAAGTGTTATATCTGAATAAAATTTAACCATTGTTGCAGATTTTCACATTATTTTATTGCACTTGTTTTTTTCAAGATATATATATATTAATCCATTTTAAAAAATTAAAAAATATTTAAACAAATTAATAGAAAATTTAAAAAAAAAACGAGCAAACAAAATAAAATTTATTAGTATTGTCAAAATAATCATAGTTAGAGGGTCACAAAGGCTCCGATTTTCAAAAAGTAAGAAGACAAATCCCCTATTCTCCTCAAAAATAAATAAATAAATAACCGACTTTTATGTATGGCAAAAATATTTTACTTAATATCGCTATACTTAGCATAATGTCAATTTAAACTTAATTTTTCTAATTTCCTTTCAGAACACACACAGCTAAATTAAAATAATATGTCATTTCCCTAGCGAATTCTTCGGGGTTTAAATATAAAAACAAATTAATAATTTGGAATTGCAGTGTTTACTAAGACACTAATAATAATCAATTTAATGTCCGATTTTCCCAGATTCTTCTTTCGCAGAAGAAGACAACGTCATCCATTGCACCACTTTTTAAAAGGCGATTTTTCTGCATCGATCTTCATTATTGTAGTGTCACATAAAGTCTAAGAGAAAGAAAGAAGAAAGCGTTAAGTTTCTCAGTCTCTTCATTCAAGTAAACTTAATAGACTTGTCGAGATTATTATCAGCGTCAGAGGTGGGAGGCGGAAGGAAAGGAATGATTACATTGTTTCCCCAGATAATACCATACCTTAAAGCTAAGCATCGATTTCCTTGTTTACTTTTTTTTGCAGGCGATTGTTTTTCATATTGTGCATAAGCCCCTTCTTATCAGGAATATTCCAGCAAAATAAAATGACGTGGATTTTTCCAATCTTTAGTCAATTTGTTACTGCTCGTGTCATTTTTTCTGATGTCAAAGGGAAACTCGATCAATTTATGCAAAAGCATCTTATGCCTTTTTTTTTTTAAATTCTTCCCTTTTCTTTCAAAATCAGATTCTAGTTTGAGTGAAAGAAATTGTTATTATGCAAATTTTGGTTTGCCTGAATTGATGTCTTTAATAAACTGCCAAATTCTTTAGATTGACAATAAAGAGTTTTGATGTTATCTTGTTCTACATTTCGTGATGAAAAAATTATTATTTTTGCGTTTATGTAAAAGGGAAAAATTTACACCCAAGCATCTAGTGTGGATAAAACAATTGTCTAAAGGACGTAGAGCAAATGTACACACGATAAGAATGATATATTTTTAAGAATACTAGAATTTGCCCAACAGTCGAAATTCGACAGCAATCACTAAAGTTATAATTGAAAAAATTGTGCTATTTGTATAGATACATAAGTATTATTCATCAAATTTAGCAATTATAACGTCGAATTCATTTTGATAATCGTCTTTTGAAGCTAACGTATCGTAAATCATTGTCGCCGCAGGGTAATTGCATTCATAAATGTAGCCGCTTGTACTTCTGCCGATTTCGTACTTAATTCAGTGGCAGTTGCTTAAATCTTAAATGTTTGCTTTCATACATTATTCAGGAGGAGCTCACACACGCAGCTGTCTGCATCTGCTGTTAGTTGAATTCATGGCCTCTAAGCGAGAAGACGACGCGATCGCAGTTTTCGGTTCAGTGTTATCTACTAGTGCTAAGAATAAAAGGAAATTCAATGAAACATGCGATTGGTTATTAAAAAGAAATATGTGCAGTCATGACAATTTGTCACAACAGTCGAGAGAAGAAGAAGCGGACTACCTCAACTACTCGAGAATGGATGAAACATAGTACCAAAAACATTGTAGTTTATTGTGTCTCCGCACTGACATGTTGATTACTGACATTGAAAACGAAACCGCTGAGCACAAATAAAGTGAAGTGGAACAAAACCACTTAAAAAGAAATAAACTGAATGTAAATAAAAACATTTGTGCAAATTAAAACAGGGGAAAGCACAAAATATATCCGTTTTCTTGCGCTTGACCGAAGCTAAGCCTCACACACACGCGGAAGTCTGGTCACCCTCTAGCGGTAAAAAATAAAATTTTTCAATTCCACCAGGTTCGACTCCAGAGGTGTGTCCGCCTTCAGAGTTTCATCGCACGAAATGGCACACACGCCGGGGTTTACATATTGAGGCGAACACAATTTTGGTAAACCTCTGTGGTACACCTCTACGTTTATGACTACCTTAACAGATGAAAAATTTCATACTTTACAGAGTTGTTCTATGAAATAATGACTGATGGACTGTTAACGTGAAAAATAAACAATTTCAAAGTTATTTTATAAATTAGTTCATCATAAATAGCGAAAATCTCTCGAAAAATCCCCGTTTTCCGTTTTGCGAATTTAATGGTAAATAATAAAGAAAAAAAGTCATTGCTTGAAAACAGGTTGCAAAAATATTTGTCACTACAGTGAAATACGCTTAATCGAACCGCCTGATAATCGGACCAGCTGCTTATTCGGATCAAACTCTAAAGAACCAAAACATTTCCTATTACATAAGCCTAATATTATTCGCTTATTGTGAGTAAAAATCCGTTTAATCGGATTAGAGAAACAAAAGAAAATTAAAACCGAAGCCATAAGTTGCCAGAGTAGAACGTATTTGAAGCGAATAAACGAACATAAAAATTAATTTATTAAACATTAATTACAATTCTTGCAACTTTCAATAAAATCCAACGATAAGTATAGGATATATATTTAACAAAATCACACTAGATGGCGGTACTACTAAAGCAAAGGTCAAAGTTCAAGTGATTTTTCCAATTTATTCGGCTCAGCAGTCGGCAACAATAAAATAAATTATATATTTTTTAAAATTCTTTTATTGTAAAATAAGTAACTTCCATTTTAATGGAAGTTTAAATAGTTGTTGTGTGCTTTTTGAAACTTAATTTTCTGTGAACTGTATGTAAAAAAACCGTATCGATCAGAGCAGGGTGTCTAGCGTGTATAAAAGACTCTTCATTAAAGTTGCTTAAATAATTTTTTCCATGAATAAATTCCGTGAACAGTATATTTCTTCTTTGTATGTTTACCATAAATGTGTGCCCCACAATAATCATAAAAATACTTTAATCTAGAACGTCTGGTCTTGTTACACAGGTTATCAACGCGTAATAGGACCAGCCGGTTAATAGGACCAAAATAATCGCTTTCCGATTAACTGGAACCGACTGTAATTGAAAACATAATACACCGTCTAAGGGACCGTCCATAAATGATGTCATGCTTTTTCCCCATACATTTGACCCCCTCTCCCTCTTTTGTCACAAAATGTCAAACTTCAACATACATCCCCTTTGTCACATGCCACGCTGTGTTACATAAGCATGTCACACTTCTTGTTATCCCTTCCTTGTCACCATTTCACTCTCCCTTTGAAGCGTGACATCATTTATAAATAATAATCCCCAAAATAGACTTCTAAAAGCAACGGAATGAAGCTTACACAAAGACACGTCATTGCAAAGCAGCTAGAATCGGTTCAAATAATTTTCGCATTCCGTATTTCATACTTTAATGATCAAGTAATCGTTATTCTATACCGTGACTAGTTAAATCGTAGAATTCAATACACTTCAACTGTCGTGTCCAGTTATTTTATGAAATAATGAATTTCACGCTTTAACGGTAACATCAATAAAGTCAAACTTCAATGAGATGGACCATAACAAAAAAGCAACGTTATATTCCATAGACAGCTAAATTTATGAATTAAAGCATTTGGCAGTAACCCGTGCTCCGTTTATGATTTGAATATAAACTAATTCATTCTAACTAATAAGATTGCTAAACGTCAGATCGTATTTTCGGGAAAAAACTATATTCACGAATTGTACATCATTTTAGGATGGAAAGAGTAGATAATTTTTAACGAAGCATATGCTGATACTCGTAAGATGCTATAACAATGGTACTATAACAATGAAGGAATTGTTTTGGCACTATAACAATGCATTCACACTAAGTGCGACAGCAACGAAAAAGTGTCAGCCCGTATCATTGACGGTAGTTTTAATTACCATGCCTTCGTGTTAACTGATTGCCATTTTACTGTGTTATTAAAATAGACTTTCACCCAGAGGATAGGGAATTGTAGATTGCGCTAAGATGTTATTTGAAACTGATAATTATTAGTTGTTAGGTTTATATTCATAAGCAAGTCTATTACGACAGACGTGATGTGTGCGTCCCCCTTGGTTTGAAGGCACCATTACTGTAATTTGCATTGTTTAATCACTTTTAGATCTTAGTCATTTAATATTGAGGAAACTATGCCAAAAATACAGGAGTTCGAAAAAGAAACAACATAAAAATTGATTAATTTAATATTGTCTTTCCATTCTCAATTTTCCGCCTGATATTAAAAAAAAAGCCTTCTAATGTTACGACAAAAATATTCCAAAGCTTCTAAGCCTTGAGAAACAAAAACAATAAGGCTCGTTTTTACTTTTCTTCCTTTTCCTGAAATGCTTCTTATTGAAAAGAACAGGATATGACAAATGATACGGAAGTATAGAGCAAAATTCCTCCTCCCCCCTTTTCATTTTGAGAGAATCGAAAAGAATGGTTCAGCTGGAGAAGGAATTTCAATCAGCCTGGTTATTTGTCGGATTCTTTGTCTTCTAAGGTCCCTTTGCATTTTCTTACACTTTTTGAGCGCTCCGGAAAATTGTGGTCTCGAAAAATTTCTCTTATTTATGATGCTTTTCAAACTCCCCGGCCGCACTTCTTTTTGGTTTTTGTCGTTCAACTTCCTGTGGATTTATCGTCGCATTCTGATATGAAATCAAAATAATATACAATTTTGCTGTTTTTACAAAGAATACTTTTTTGCTCAGAATATATTCTCACTTTCGTGTTTATATGTAAGAGCTATGAAGACTATTTTATAATATAGTACATGAAAAAAATGTAGTTGTCAAATAAATTTTTGCCTGAATGCTTTTTTTTAAATTTAATAACAATAAGGGGCCGTTCATAAATGACGTCACGCTTTTTTTTCCATATATTTGACTTTGACCCCCCTCCCCCCTTTTTCACAATACGTCACACTTCAGCGGAACCCCTCCCCCCCTTTGTCACGCGTCACGCTATGTTGCATAATGCAGGATGTCACACTTCTTGTTACCCCCTCCCCTCCCCTTGTCACCCTTTGTCACAATTTCACGAACCCCCCTCCCCCCTCGAAGCGTGACATCCTTTATAAATGATCCCTAAGCAAATTTTTCCCAATAATTCTAAATTCAAATTTGAATGTTTTTAACAACAAAGTAATAAAACCTTTGAGATACTTTTTTTTTCTTTCTAATGGGAATGCATATGGTCACTACCCTTTGCATTCCCCGAACACCGGCATCCGTTCTTTCAAGTAGACCACTGTGGGCAGATGCCGTTACCATTCGAAAATTGTGATGCTCCGTTTCCCCCTAAATGGCATCACCTGAGCTATAAACGTGGATACACTGCATTAGGAATTTAATTTAGCCGAGAGTATCCGAGCCAAACAGATACTCAAGGGATCTTGCCGCATAATCATACGCAGTGGGCGCTGTCAATTTCCCGAGTCTCGAAAATCAACCGACTTGGGCCAGGCTTGATCCTGCGAAATTCGGAGTACGAGGCCAGTGCCTTACCACTACGTCACCCTGCCGGAAGTTTCAATATACTAAAGATTCAGAAAGACTGAAGCAGATTTTGGTATGTTTTAATGGGATATTTAAAAAAAAGGTTAGATCATAATCTTATGGAGAATGTTAATGTGCTACAATTCACATTAACATGCTTAGTAAATAATGTTTCTTCAGTAAATAAAGTTTATTTTTCTAAAAAAATTAAAAATCTGCGTAAGACTATTTTCATTAATCTACATTTTGTTTAGATCGGTAGTTCCCAAAATTTTTTTCTCGTACCACCCTTTTTCTTGCAAATCATTTGCGTACCACTGCTAATGTAACTTTATTATATAGAATAGAACTCTAATTAATTGCAGAAAAATATCAGGAAGACTGGGTAGTATAAATTACACCATTTTTTGCAGTTAATGCAGAGAAAAGCGTTTATTAAAATAAAGCTGCATGTATAAAATAAAATGTGTGAAGTAACGGGTGGTTATAATTAAATTTCATTCAGGGCATCCTACAGCTTAAACGGTTCAACGGATTGGCACCAAAATTGGTATAAGGACTATACAAGAGATGCGCTCAAGAAATCCTGAAGAAAACAAAAGTTCTAAAATTGGCCACTAATGGCGCTGCTCAGCCTTAAAAATGACCAGTCCGGCATAAAAATAATGATATTAATATTTATGAAAGGAGAAAAATGCATTTAATGATAACCTAAACTTGTTTTTTTTTGTCACACAGATGAACTGTTATAGCTGTCTTTACTTTCTTTTTAAATGGCAAGATGACAGAAATAGACGGAAAAGTGTATAATAAATGCTACTATTTTTGCGGGAAAAAAAAAAAAAAGAAAAGAAATCCACGGTGTTACCTCAATTTTACAAAAACAAAATATCAAATTCTTGAACCGTATAATATCTGCACTGAAAAATCAGAGTTAAATAAATCTTTCCATAATTCGTCAGGTAATCCCGTGTCAAAGAATTGAAGATTACGAAAACCATCAACATTTTCTAAGACTGAACAGAAAGCCCGGAACTTTCCACCGCATATGCCACACTGATAATGTCCTACGTACTTGGACGGGATTCCCTCCAATACTTAATAGTGAAACACTCAGCTTAGGAGAAATCTATTCAACAGCTGTACTAATCTGATACTCCTGTGTCATTAATTTGCGATTTAAACTCCCATTACCAGAAACTTCTCAAGCGTAAGACCGATTTATAGCCACCACAGAATATTAGGTTTCATATTTTCCAACACGGCAATTCTACCAAATTTCAAAGGTAGCGCTCGATTCTCGAAGCTTACTGAAGCTTACAGTAATTCATCACAGTTCAAAGCGATATGATGTTTTCGAATTTGGGAGGAGATTAGTGAAAGTGTTCTCCCAACCTCCAATATTGACGCAATACTACTAATTCCTTTGGAAGTTGGTTTAATTCAATGTATGGAAGGATTGAATGGTTTGCTTGATACTTTCCTAAAGTTTTCGCTTGCTCAAAGCTTAGGAAGAATTTACTGAGTTCGCTCGTTTTATTCACTAATAGGGGAGTTTCGACCTATTAAATATTCCAATGTTGACAGCTATAAAATTAACACGGTTGGGACGATAAAAAAACCTCTACAATTCAATAACGTCAGTCTCAAAAAACCAATTATTGATTTTAAATGAATTTTTAAATCAGCTATGAGAAACAAAAAAAAAAAAAAAAAACGGGTTAGAGCTTTACGCATCAGCCAATGACGTCATACTTTGTGTTTTACCAATATTTTATGGTTGCATCGAAATTATTACTTCATTATGGAGTCTAGATTTGTAAAGTATAAATGAAATTTTTGGTACGTCATTCAAGCAAGGTACCAAAAAGAGCATTAATGATGTTATTTCATTTCATCCATTTTTACACAGCGAAATTCTTACTTGGCGATTTTTTTGCTTGCGAACTTTTTAAGCGCAAACCTGATGCAGTTGAAACTTGTTCTATTGCGGACATCGCCTGAACTCAAATCTCGGGGATGCTGCTCCTATTGTGGAAAAGTTCCTGTGTCACCACATAGTGGTGACGTTTTTCCAGGAAGTGTGACGCACGTGAGCAGAATTTTTTTTTGGCGTCGCTTACTGCGCTTGATTTTCAAAATTTTTTTAAGAATTAAATGCTTATCGCAGAACAATTTTTTTACAGAGATGATGTTTATGGACATTAAATCAAATAAAAATAAAACTAAAAAATTGAAAAATTCCCTATTGCTCAAGTTATCTAAATTGTTTTTTATCACTAAAAATAGAATGGTTAGTTTATTTTATGTAATACAAGCACATTACTCGTCACTGCCCGCAAGAATAATTTTGAGAAAATATATCACACCTTTAAAACGGTCGCAGAATATCAACAATGATTAATTTTAAATAAAAGTCAGGGACTTATTTTTACCACAATGGAATTCATATGCTTTTCCAAATGGTCATTTAAAAATAGCTTAACCTTAAAGCATATACTGTAAAAAAAAAAAAAAAAAAGTTCAACCTTTCACCAAAAAAAAAAGAATCAAATGGTGAAATTTAGCAACAACCAAACATTTGTTAGTTTGAACCATTATAACGGTGTAGTTTCACCATGAATATGAAACTAAGAAACAGTATAATGGTTTAACCACATGTTGGTAGCAGCTAATGTTCACCTTTTTTGTCATTTTTTGGTGTAACGTTGAACATTTTTTTAGTGTAGCTTGCTAGTCCTTTGAAGTAGTAAGAATCAGCTCTCAGAAATAGAGCTCTCATTTTCGACGATTCTTCAATCGTCAAGAAAATTTCGTCATTTACAACGATTCTTTCCTCGCGCGTTCACGTGAATTAAGAAAGTTACCACACAAATTTCGCCAGTTTGGCGAAAGGTTTACTCGTGGCATTTTTCACGAAGCCATTTCGTCAAATACAACGAAAGTTTCGTGAGATTTGAGCATGCGTTTCTGAGAGTCCAATAACCATATTTCATTTAGTCTAGAGTTACCGAACAAACTCTATCTCAAGATTTTTTTTATTAGCTTCAAAAATAGTATTTCTTAACTTTTTTAAATTGAAATCTTAAAATTGAATGTGAAAGCAATAATTCAAATTTTTAATAAAAAACTTCCTGCGGTACCATTCTCAGAGGATGATGGAATTTTATATCAAATTCCGTTCCCAGCCTTAAGTGGTGTGGCTTCGTATAGCGAACATACAAACAAACATTGATAATCTCTTATGCTATAGATTTTAGTGTAATGTTGTATAGTACGTGCATAAAAATGTCAACCATGCAATATTAAAGTTGGTTCGCATAACTAATGCTTATTTTTATTTTTTATTTCAAAATTATATGGAATTTCAACTGTCAGAGTGCATTTGAAATGTATGCATGAGAAAGGATTAAACTTTACTACATTAAAAATATATATATAAGCAGTGGCGTTCTATGGGTATCCCCCAGGGCGGTAATTTGTGGTGTCCCCGCCTCAAAAAAAAAAAAAAAAAATGTTGAGTTGTATAAACTTGTGCTTTTGTAGTAATTATTCTCAGTAATGCAAAAAAAAAGTGTAGAATCTTTTGCTAAATATAGTGCCTTTTAGGAAACTATTCATTTTCAGCTATACGTTGAAATAGCCTTAGTAGAATTACACACTTCAAGGGTAAACAATAGGTATTTTTCAAAAAATTTTTATCTCATCTTGGATGTCACTCCCATCACCCCCCGAAGGGTTGTCCCCTGGGACGGACCGCCTCCTCCCTGTAGTGATGCTTCTATTAAAAAACCAACCATTAGAATAAATTTAGTGTTCATAGAAAAAATTATAGTGCTACATCGGCGAGAGAAATCCTTTACATACATTTCATATTAGTTGTTTAACAGTGCTTCTGTTATATTCGGTATGTAAGAGCTTTATAATTACTGTCACTTTTTCTCTTTTAGTTGGAAAAAACGGAAGTCGAGTCCCTGTAATGGTATACATTCACGGTGAATCCTATGAATGGAACGCTGGCAACCCGTATGATGGTCGCGTACTGGCAAGTTACGGTAATGTCGTGGTAATCACTATAAACTACAGACTAGGAGTACTAGGTAAGTGAAGTCCTGTCTCTTCAGCATGAAACATTAAAAATGAAAATTCCACTTAAAGCGACAGTGAATCTTTAAATGAAACATTTTTTTTATTTTTTCATGCAATACTTTGAAGTTTTCTGTACTTGAAAACCGCTCAACAGAAGTACGGAACATTCAAAAAATAATAAATTTTTATTTAAATTTCATAATGTTCCTACCGTTACCACTTTCGATTGTTTTTGGCTAAAGATGTTACATAATAAAGAGATGGAACACATTATAAACGAATTGCCGCATTTAAGAATATGCAGAAAAATATTTAAATACAGTTTGATTTTGTTAGTTACTGCTATTTTGTTTCTTGAAATTTCGCCTCTTTGAACGATTATTAATGTTTGAAAATTACGTAATAAAATTGCCTCATCGAAGAAACATTAAGTTGCAAGGAACATTTTGAAATTTCAAGAAATAGAGAAATTAAGTTTCTAGCAAAATGCAATTTAAGTGGCGATTCGTGCCCCAATCACGCCCACTTTCAAACTTAAGACCACAAAATGATCTCAAATGTATGCATAAATCAAATTTTCTATTTTGTTACACACGGTCCCCAGTGCTACAAACACAATAGAGAGTCACTGCGAAACTATATTTAAATTTGTTTACCTAAAAATCGTATTTAGTATTTCATTAATGGTAAAACGTAAATAGCTTAATCTATTTGTCAAGGGCGGAAGAATTTTGAAGTTTGAAAAAATACTACTATTTTTCCTCATTTTCAGCTTTTGACTATATGTTACCGGCATTCTATATAATGCCTAGGCATTGTATATAATGTCCAGGGTCCGACAAATCCCGGGCGACTAAAAAAAAATGCCTTGGCGAGTAGTTTTTCAGGTGGAGACTATGTTCGCAAATGAAAATACTATAGCTGGTTCCTAAACATTTTCCCTGGCTCCTAAGATTTGCGCATTTTTATCGGACTCTGATAATGCCTAAAACTAGCCGGCAATGTATGAAACGATTTGTATTTTACGCATTTCCTAGGCATTCTATAGAATGCCAAATGAGAAACCGGCAAAGTATAAAATACATCGCGGATTCGTTAAGAACTCCATCCTTAAGTGCCAAATGATAGTTAACGCTGCAAAAACTAGTATTTTGTAAACCTAAACTTCTTACCAAAAGTTAATAAATGATGTTGAAAAAGCCAAAATGACTACTAAGAAGGAACCCACAGATTATTGGTCGCGGAATAGCTACGATGTGATGATTGTGGAAAACAAAAATATATTTTTAATGACACACTCACTATTTTTTTAGAATAACATTTTCATTTTTGAGAAATGCACATCATTTATATAGTAACCTCATCAATACGTTTTTCCATATTTTGCCTAAATAGCATTTGTCATTCTATACAATGCCTTGGTGTTATAGACAATGCTTAGGGATGTATGTAATACTTCTCATATTTCATACCTTGCCTAAAAACGCCCGACATTATGTACAATGCCTAGGGAAGTATGTACTACTTCACATATTTCATACCTTGCCTAAAAACGCCCGGCATTATATACAATGCCTGCATTTTATAGAATGCCGGTGTTTCATACTTTTCCGGTACGATATACATTACGGACTTTTAACTATTTTACTTTTATTTGTTTTGTTAATATATTTTTTTAAGGGAAAATTGCGAATGCAAATAATCAAAAATTGATCTTTATTGTGGTTTATCTTCTGTAAAAAGAAGTTATAAATTTAACTTTAAAAAAAAATATATGAGTTATTTTTTTTGCTAAAAAGAAACAATGGAAAATAATAAACACATTATAAAATTGTAAAAAGCACTGCAGAACTCTAAAGATCGGCGAGAGAGACCCTAGAAATTATTTATGAATTGCTCAAAGCTAGTAACTTGGAAGCTTCCAAGGAGAAAACACAGGCAGCCGTCTTTACCAAGCCACGAAAACTTGTTGGGAGTCTCAGTTTAAAGTTCGGGTCATTTTTCATTAAAAGAGTATCACAAATCAAGTACCTTGGTGTGGTGATAGACAAACATCTTTCCTTCTTACATCACCTGTATCATCTCAAAAAAAAAAACAATGAAGCGCAGGGCATCTCTTCAGAGGATAACTGGCAAAAACTGGGGCTTCAACATAAAACTCAAAAAACAAATTTATAAAACTGTTGCAGAAACAAAGCTGCTTTATGCCTCTATAATATGGGCTAGCTTGATGCCTCCCAGAGCAGAATTAAAACTACAACAACTCCAGAGACAGCTCCTTCTTTCTGTTACAGGCGCTTACAGAACAACGCTCTACTCAGCACTGCACGTACTTAACGGAGTTTAAGACCAATAAATCTCTTAATAGAAAGTAAAAGAGCACTTTCCAAGCTTAGGATTAAAAAACAAGGAATACAAGTAGAAGATAGTTATGTACCCTTCTCGCAATTAGAAGAGAGTAATCAAAAGTGGTACGATACGCCTAGAAATCATCTAATTGTGCCCCAAGTGAATCTCAAATTCGGCACTCGTACCTTCACTGGTCAAGACATTTTCACGGACGGGGAGAAAGCTGATCTAGGCATTGGTGCCGGATGCGTGATATACAATGACGAGAAACGAGTGATTGGACTCTCATCCCGCCTCAACCACTACAACACAGTGTACCAAGCGGAACTCATTGCAATACTACAAGGCCTAATTTTGTTCAAAGATACTTTTCTGAACCACCATGGAAACCTGTATTCGGACAACCTCTCCTCACTCAAATAAATTAGCAACCCAATGCACCGGAATCCCATAGTCCGACAAATCCAGAGACATTTGCATGAAAGCAATATTACCCTCAACTGGATCAAAGGCCACGCTGGGTATATAGGCAACGAAGAAGCAGATCGTCTTGCTGGGATGGCAGCAGCAAATATATCTCACCCGACTAAAATCAACACCAAAATTCCAATATCCTTTGTCAAAGCGCAACAGGCGAAAGATCTAATGGCAAAATGGCAGACTTATTGGGATACCGCAACCACTGGAAGAATGGTTCATGCTATCTTCCCAAAAGTCACGGAAAGACTGAGAGTCCAAAATCGAAGTCAAACCCTTTTCGTCACAGTACATGGGCCATTCCCGTCATATCTTGAAAGGTTCAAAAAGATAGAATCACCAAACTGCGTATGCGGTGCTAGAGGGACTCCCGAATATTACCTATATGCTTATCCAGTGACTACAAGATTCCACATGCGGATGGACAACAGCTAAACAGTCAGCCACAAAATATAAGGCTTGCAATGAGTCATAATGCCGGGACACTGTGTATTTTCCAACTAATGGATTTTATCTTTTCCGAAGAGTACGCTCTGCAAGAAATGACCTATCCCCCCCCCCCCATCACCAAGTGAACGTTTTTTGACTGTTTAGACTGACTCTTTTCTGTCCCCCTTTTTGTATGTGTGTGTATGTGACTTTTTTCAAATCTCATCTTCTCTTTTATTCTATCTCTTTTTATCATTTTGTTTATACCCTATTGTCTTTTATCATTTAACATTTAATGCCTTTATATCAGTTATCAGTTTTATCGTATCCATAACGTCTTAAATTTATCTTCATATTGCAACCACCCACTCAATGCAACACAGCACTTGCTAAATTCATATTCGTAGGAATTTAAGTCCCTCTGTCGTTCCTCGACTACCCTACGCTGGTGGAGTCATTGCATGGCAGGAACAGTACAGGGTAGCCAGAGGCATAAATAAATAAATAAATAACTAAACGCCAAGAAGAAATAAATATGACAATGTATTTTCCCTTTACGTTTCAATAATTTATACTTCCATCTAAACATCATAAACTTCTTTTTTAAAAAGATTTCACATACACGCCAAACAAGCATTTTTAAAATCAGGACATATTGTTCTGAACTAAATGGCAGAATGGAAATGCATTTCATTTACAATATAAAACTTATAATATAATATAAAGCATATTTTCCCTTGCCAATTAGGGTAAATTCTCTACAATTAGGGTAAATTATTTTTATTCTCAATTTTGCTCTTAACAAATCTGCTTAAAAAAGGAAGGAGAACTTAACTAAAAAGCTAAAATGTGTACCCTTTCTTTACATTTAATTGCTTTTTTCCAACTTTCATATTAAAATTAGTCTAGTGGTTTATTTTTGCATGGAATAAGTTGAATCAACATTCTCTGAGATTTTGAAAAAATATTTTGATTAATTATCATTATTGCATTTTAAATTTCAGAGTTTTTTATTTTTAAACAATTTCACCAGGTCTAAGAAATCTAATTTTACTCAAAATGCTGTTGAAAACACGAGCATATGTAATAGAAATATAATTTCACGTTAATTTAAAGCACAAATGAGCATTAAAACGCAGACATATGTTTCGGGATTGCTTGGACTCCCTTTTTCAATGCGACAGGGAGAATCTAGATGCAAAACATCCAAATAAAGCAGACAAAACAACAAAAAAAAAAGCTTATATAGCCTAAGAATTAACTGTAAACCAATGAGAATGAAGGCAGTGTGAAGTGGAAGTAGAAGTAGCAGGGAAAGCACCAATAAGAGAGCAACAAACGAATCCAGTTGAAAGTTCAGGAAGTAAAAAGGAATATCAATAAAAACAAAGCAAAAAAGACGACAACATGCATAAAAATGTGAAAATACATGAAAATTGCAAAAATAATAAAATAAACTACAAAGAATAAAATAGAAATAAAATAAGTACAGAAAATACCAAAACAAAAAGCAAAACAAAGTACACATGCAAAGGAGGGGGAGGGGGGGGAGAGAAAAAAATTAAAAATAGACACAAAAAAGGAAAACTAACAAGAAAAAACAAGAACGAACAACAAATTAAAGGAACTTAAGCCAGACCTGTGAAAATACATGAAAATTGCAAAAATAATAAAATAAAATACAAAGAATAAAATGGAAATAAAATAAGTACAGGAAATACCAAAACAAAAAGCAAAACAAAGTACACATGCAAAGGAGGGGGAGGGGGGGGGGGAGAGAAAAATTAAAAATAGACACAAAAAAGGAAAACTAACAAGAAAACCAGGAAAGAACAACAAATTAAAGGAACTTATGCCAGACCTCTGAAAAATAAGGAGTTGAGGAAGAATCATTAACCAAATTAGAAGTATTCCTGTTAATATGATAAGCTTCCCAAAAGTCAAGCTCTAAAGGGGAAGAACATTTTTGAATAATTTTCCCAGAAGTGAAATCAAAAGAGTGGTTGGAATTCCAACAATGTTGAGCAATGCTAAACTTATTTAACTCTTGCTTTCGTACATAACCTTTATGCTCATTTAACTGAATATTCAGAGCACGTTTTGTCTGTCCAATGTAATAAAGGCCGCAACGGCAAATAATTTGGTAAATTTCCCAAGTATTAAGTTGATCGACAGGATCTTTAAGAGAAGAGAAGGAAAGTTTGTTGCTAGGAGCAAAAACGACTTGAAATTGAAACCTTTTTAGGATTTTAGCAACACGAAAACTCACAGCATGAAAGACTGGTAGCACAACCAAATTCTTTCTAAAAACCACATGATTGGGACCAGAAGTTTATTTAGAAAGTTTGTTATGAATAGAATCAATTAAAGAGTGAGAAAATTCTCTATCCACAGCTACAGCTTTCAGATAGTTGAGTTCAATCTTGAGAAGCTCAGGAGAAGAGCACATATTAATAGCACGATGGACAAGAGCATTAAAAGCCGAATATTTTTGGCTGGGAGGATGAGACGATAGTCTATGAGGAGCTAAAGAAACAGCGAAAGGTTTACGATAGACAGAAGTAGTGAAACCAGACTCACTCCTAGAAATCAAAACATCAAGAAACGCGAGGCTACTATTAAGTTCTTTCTCACAAGAAAACTGGATATCAGGATCAATGGAGTTCATAATAGAAAGAGCATCATCAATACCTAACAAGTTACTGTCCGTTAAGACAAAACAATCATCCACATAACGAACATAAAATTGAAATTGCAATTTCTTGAATAGTTTTTCCTCAAAATAATGCATATAGAAATCACTTAAAATAGGACTAAGAGGACTTCCCATAGCCAGGCCATCAACCATAGCATAGAATTTACCATTAAATACATAAGTGCTCTGCTGCAAGCACACACGAGTAAGAAAAACTAATTCCTCAATTTCCACAGCAGTAAAATGGAATTCAGAAAGCCTTTTCCTGAGGCAAGTCAAAGCGCCATCAACAGGAACATTAGTAAACAAAGAATTAACATCAAAAGAGGCCATAACCGAATTGTTCGGAGCGAAGTTATGAAGTTTCTTAACAAAGTCGGTGGAATTTTTAACAGTGAAAACATTCCGACTCCTAAATGGAGAAAATACAGAAACTAAATATTTAGAAAGTTTATATGAAGCAGTGCCAATATTGGAAGCAATTGGTCTGAAAGGAATACCTGCCTTGTGTACCTTTGGTAAAGCATAGAAACGCGCACAATTAGCAACAGAAGGAATCACAGACCGTTTAGCAATCAAAGGAATAGAATGAACAGACTTAACAGCAGAAGAAATAGCTTTTAACTCCTTGTCGCTAGGATCTTTATAAATTTCAGAATAAGGACCAGAAGCAATTAAGTCATCAGTTTTTCAACATAAGATGATTTATTAAGAACTACAATCTGACCACCCTTGTCAGCTTTGGTAATGACCAAATCAGAATTTGAGACTAAATTATTGACACAGCGTTTCACAGAATAGGCAAAACCAATATTAGGAACTTTTGAATTGAAATCAACATTGGAAGCAATAAGATGCCGAACCGACTCTTTTTGAGTGGAAGTTAAAGCACTAAATTTGAAAGCTTTTTCAACCGGAGCAATAAGTTCAGAAAAAGAAGGCTTTTTAGCTAAAGCAAAATTTTTATTACGTTTCAAAGCATTAATTTCATTACTATTCAAAGGAAATTTCGAAAGATTTACAACCGCATTCCTATTAACAAGAGGCAAATCAGCCGGAACAGGAACATTTGAATCGTTAAACAACTTGGTAAATTTCTTATTTAAAGTAATTTTGTGGCAGTCAGATGAATGAAGAGCTCTCGCCCATGACATTCTATCAATAGAATCAAAATTGAAATTAGAAACAGAAAGATGTAAATCATAAAGTTCACGTTCTATGAACGAAAGTTTTTTCCTTGTTTCCTGGATAGAAGCTCTAAGTAAAGCTAATTTGGAACGAAAAATTACCTTATCAAGCCTAACAAAACGCGGTCCATTACACTTCAAAGAGATAAACTTAGGAATGACTTTCTTGCGCCTGCAAGCCTGGAGAAATTTTAAATGGCTCAAAAACCGAACCTTTTTAATTCGTAGATTACAAAATCTGTTAACCTGAGACATATCCAAAATCAAACAAAACAAAAGGGGAAAAAAACAATAGCAAAACCGTTCTATAAACAAAAATAAACAGAAAGAACAAATTTCAAAAACAAATGCAAAACATACACGACGTAACAATATGCGGAACAAATGACAGAAAACAAAAAAGCAAAAACAAACACAGTCGAGAAAGGCAATAAGGAAAGAACAAAAATCAAAAACTCACCTAGCAGCGAACAGATGGAAGAACAAAACAAAAGAAAGAAGAACAAAACTCAGGATTTACTTAGAGCTTCTATCTCTTCATTCATCTGAATGTCACAAAATTACTTTAAATAAGAAATTTACCAAGTTGTGTAACGATTCAAATGTTCCTGTTCCGGCTGATTTGCCTCTTGTTAATAGGAATGCGGTTGTAAAGCTTTCGAAATTTCCTTTGAATAGTAATGAAATTAATGCTTTGAAACGTAATAAAAATTTTGCTTTAGCTAAAAAGCCTTCTTTTTCTGAACTTATTGCTCCGGTTGAAAAAGCTTTCAAATTTAGTGCTTTAACTTCCACTCAAAAAGAGTCGGTTCGGCATCTTATTGCTTCCAATGTTGATTTCAATTCAAAAGTTCCTAATATTGGTTTTACCCATTCTGTGAAACGCTGTGTCAATAATTTAGTCTCAAATTCTGATTTGGTCATTACCAAAGCTGACAATGGTGGTCAGATTGTTGTTCTTAATAAATCCTCTTATGTTGAAAAAACTGATGACTTAATTGCTTCTGGTCCTTATTCTGAAATTTATAAAGATCCTAGCGACAAGGAGTTAAAAGCTATTTCTTCTGCTGTTAAGTCTGTTCATTCTATTCCTTTGATTGCTAAACGGTCTGTGATTCCTTCTGTTGCTAATTGTGCGCGTTTCTATGCTTTACCGAAGGTACACAAGGCAGGTATTCCTTTCAGACCAATTGCTTCCAATAATGGCACTGCTTCATATAAACTTTCTAAATATGTAGTTTCTGTATTTTCTCCACTTAGGAGTCGGAATGTTTTCACTAATAAAAATTCCACCGACTTTGTTAAGAAACTTCATAACTTCGTTCCGAACAATTCGGTTATGGCCTCTTTCGATGTTAATTCTTTGTTTACTAATGTTCCTGTTGATGGCGCTTTGACTTGCCTCAGGAAAAGGCTTTCTGAATTCCATTTTACTGCTGTGGAAATTGAGGAATTAGTTTTTCTTACTCGTGTGTGCTTGCAGCAGAGCACTTTTGTATTTAATGGTAAATTCTATGCTATGTTTGATGGCCTGGCTATGGGAAGTCCTCTTAGTCCTATTTTAAGTGATTTCTATATGCATTATTTTGAGGAAAAACTATTCCAGAAATTGCAATTTCAATTTTATGTTCGTTATGTGGATGATTGTTTTGTCTTAACGGACAGTAACTTGTTAGGTATTGATGATGCTCTTTCTGTTATGATCTCCATTGATCCTAATATCCAGTTTTCTTGTGAGAAAGAACTTAATAGTAGCCTCGCGTTTCTTGATGTTTTGATTTCTAGGAGTGAGTCTGGTTTCACTACTTCTGTCTATCGTAAACCTTTCGCTGTTTCTTTACCTCCTCATAGACTATCGTCTCATCCTCCTAACCAAAAATATTCGGCTTTTAATGCTCTTGTCCATCGTGCTATTAATATTTGCTCTTCCCCTGAGCTTCTCAAGATTGAACTCAACTATCTGAAAGCTGTAGCTGTGGATAGAGGATTTTCTCACTCTTTAATTGATTCTATTCATAACAAACTTTCTAAAAATACTTCTGGTCCCAATCATGTGGTTTTTAGAAAGAATTTGGTTGTGTTACCATTCTTTCATTCTGTCAGTTTTCGTGTTGCTAAAATCCTAAAAAGGTTTCAATTTCAAGTCGTTTTTGCTCCTAGCAACAAACTTTGATTCTCTTCTCTTAAAGATCCTGTAGATCAACTTAATACTTGGGGTATTTACCAAATTAGTTGCCGTTGCGGCCTTTCTTACATTGGACAGACAAAACGTGCTCTGAAAATCCGGTTAAATGAGCATAAAGGTTATGTACGAAAGCAAGAGTTAAATAAGTCTAGCATTGCTCAACATTGTTGGAATTCCAACCACTCTTTTGATTTCACTTCTGGGAAAATTATTCAAAAATGTTCTTCCCCTTTAGAGCTTGACTTTTGGGAAGCTTATCATATTAACAGGAATACTTCTAATTTGTTTAATGATTCTTCCTCAACTCCTTATTTTTTACAGGTCTGGCATAAGTTCCTTTAATTTGTTGTTCTTTCCTGGTTTTCTTGTTAGTTTTCCTTTTTGTGTCTATTTTGTAATTTTTTCTTCCCCCCCCCTCCCCCTCCTTTACATGTGTACTTTGTTTTGCTTTTTGTTTTGGTATTTCCTGTACTTATTTTATTTCCATTTTATTCTTTGTAGTTTATTCTATTATTTTTGCAATTTTCATGTATTTTCACATTTTTATGCATGTTGTCGTCTTTTTTGCTTTGTTTTTATTGATATTCCTTTTTACTTCCTGAACTTTCAACTGGATTGGTTTGTTGCTCTCTCATTGGTGCTTTCCCTGCTACTTCTACTTCCACTTCACACTGCCTTCATTCTCATTGGTTTACAGTTAATTCTTAGGCCATATAAGCTTTGTTTTTGGTGTTTTGTCAGCTTCATTTGGATGTTTTGCACCTAGAAGCTCCCTGTCGCATTGAAAAAGGGATTCCAAGCAATCCCGAAACATATGTCTGCGTTTTAATGCTCATTTGTGCTTTAAATTAACGTGAAATTATATTTCTATTACTGTTTACCTGCACAAAGTTAAATTATTATTACGAGCATATGTATTTTCTGTTTTTATATTTATATGCATGCACTGATTTATGTTGCGCTTTTATTTTAATTAAAAATGCATCTTTGTATAGCAATATATATTATTTTATCCCTCTTTTATTACTAAAAACTTAGTGAAATCGAGTTAATTAATGCATGTTGTGAAAATTGATTTTTTGTAAATTACTTTACTTTGCTTGGAAATGCGAAAATATCTAGAGACTGCTATAGCTGTTGGTAATTTTTAAAGCATCATTTAGTTTATTTTATGAAATTAAAGTGCTGGTTTGACATTGGGTCGTGAAAGAAAAGAATCGAATCCCCCTCCCCCTTTATCAAAGCTTTATAATCAAAGAATATATTTGTTCATAAAGCCGAAGCAAGTAATTCTAAAAGTTACACGCAGTAAAACACAATTATTACAATTACAGTAAAATATGTGAATGTACTATTATAATATTTGAAAGCAACGCCTTTTTTTTTGTCATTTTACTTATTTTGTTGAGAAATATATAATTAATTGAACCTAAAAACAAAACGCTTTTCAAATATTTTCTTGAAAAGATGGGAAAAGAGATGCAAAAATTGTCAACTTAAAGTGTTTTTATCAGTTGTTTTTTAAATGAATAAATACTTTCAGCGGAAATGTAGTTTTAACAAAGTGGAAACATTAATTTTTTAATAATTTACTGAATGTAACTTTGTACAAGTATGTATCTGCACATGCATTAGGTAGTTGATAGCTTTTGATTCATTAAACTTTAATTAAAATACGAACCTTTTATAAGCAATTTTTTTTTGTGCGACTTATTAATACTTCGCAATATATTATAATAATTAATTACTTCAATTAACTGCAGCAGTTACTAATACTAAAAATTTTTTTTTAATAGTAAATAAGTTTATAAGTACCAAATTAAGTGTCATATTGATTCTTAATGTTTTATGAATATTTGAAACTAATTCAATTATTTAAAAACACAAATAGCATTCCATGAAATTAATCGAAAATAAGATTAGATTGAAGAGTATAAGATCCATGGCGAATTAATAATTAATTGATGATAAGGATAAGTGTTCAAAGGAAACAAGAGGGAGAAAGTTAGCTTTGAGTCAGCGAGTTTTATATCTTATATATAAGCCACTTAAGTGTCTGTGCCGATAGGTTATTCCGAATTTATTACTGCGAGAAAACTGCATATATAATAAGGAATTATTTCTCCCCCGAAACTATTTACATTCATTGTTCGGACCAGAAGCATCAAAAGCTATACAAAAACCTTCCTGCGGCTTTCACAGACATACAGTAGACATCATAGAACGTGGGAGGAAAAAAAATATTTATAAGCAATTAATAGTTCAGAGAGTCTAGTCATTAATTTTCAAATACGTCCCTGGTCATTATGGTCTAGTACACAATTCCTAGATATTATATAAATAACTGAAAATTAATTTCTTCAGGTAAGATGATAGCTGAAAAGTTACAAATATGATTGCTATAAAAAAAAAATTGGGGAAAAAATAGAAGAGACTTTAAGTCGGATTAATTATAATTTCCACTAAAAAGTAAAAAATTAAATATTCATTCTCTGAACAACATCAATAGTACTATTTTTAAACATACTTTTTGAAGTCTATGCGAAATTATGACAATATAATTACAATTACATTATATGTTACTTACTTTATGTGGGAGCTGTTGCATACTCTGGGCTATTTGTATTTAATTAATTCACGATTACAAAAGATATTATCAATCGTAATTTTGCAAAATTATGACGGTGCGAAATTATGACAGTATAATTACCATTACATTATACGTTGCTTAATTTAAGTGGGAACTGTTGCACACTCTGGGCTATTTATATTTAATTAATTTACGATTACAAAATATGTTACTTATCATAATTTTACAAAATTACGACGGTGCAAAATTATGACAGTATAATTACCATTACTTTATATGCTACTTTATGTAAGGAACTGTTGAATACTCTGGGCTATTTATATCTAATTAATTCACGATTACGAAAGATAGTATCTCTCATAATTTTGCAAAGTCATCAAAAATTATGCTTAAAAGTAGTATCGATGTTGTTTAAAGAATCAATTTATTTTTTATGAGCACTTATCGTAAAAAAAATAAGTAGGTATGTATAACACGCTTTGAACATGTAATACGACACCCAAAAGGAATAGAAACTGTTTTTCTTTTTTTTTCGTATTGCATATTTCTTTTCTCCATGCTCCATAAAACGTTTATATGAACTTTCAATGATGTACTTCTCTCAAGACGAGTTTTAGGTAAGTCTCTCTATACACAGTGATTCCGATCATAATCACCCTATACCAGGAATGATGAACCTTTTAGAGAAGCGGGTCAAATTTTGTTCATATTTTTTTAAGTTCTCGCTCGTGGGTCACTAGTGCCCGTTTGCACCAAAGTTACGTTTAAAATTTTTAACTGCGTATTTTTAAAACTAAATATTTTTAAAATTCAAGTGGCTTAACTGGTAAAAATGGGCGTGGTTCGACAATTTTGAAAATTTTAATGTTGTTAAAAATTCTTAAGGTCGGTTTGGCGCAAATGGAAATGAACAAGGAGTAACGAAAATTACATTTTATTTGTAGAAAGTGCTTTAAAGATGGTTATTTGCTTTGGTTTGTCATTTTTTAGCCTACTTTCCCGTAAAAGTAAAAAATAATAATAATAAAGCATGAAAGAAGGCTTAATGTATCGTGAAAATATCGTTAAAAATCAAGAAAAGTCAAAAATGAGTGAAGTAATTAAATAAATATTGAAAAATAAAAAATTTGAAAGTAGGGTATTGAGATGGGGAAAAAGTGTGTGTGTCGGTCTGTCGGTCTGTCTGTCTGTCGGTCTGTCGGTCTGTCCCCCCCTAATAACTTTTGAACGAATTGTCCGATTGGAAAAATTCTTTTTGCATTCGAAAGATCTCGGCGAGGACATCTCATTTCTATATTTTACTTTTTGATTTGAACAATTTTTTGTTCAATTTTGAACAGTTCAAAAAATTTTAACATTAGCGCCTATGGACAAAATTGAAGCAAATTCTGTAAACTCTGGGCACAAGAGCCAAGTTCCTATTGCAAGCTTATTGAAAGGAGTTCTCGGCGTGAAATATTGATTTGAACAGTTTTTGTTCATTTTTGAACAGTTCAAAAAATTAACACAGAGCTTACGGGGAAATTTCAACCCTATATAAATCCTGATCTAACGGACGGATTTGCTTGGAACAAACTTTATCGGAAAGCTCTTATAACGTAGAACATGCAGAAATAGAAAGTTTATCCAGAACTTACGAGCCTATTTTGCTATGAAATTTTTTGATCGGGATTTTCAAGGATATTTCTCAGTGACTCAATGAGTGAAATAATGAATGAATGAATAAATGAAAGAGTGAAAGAATAAATCAATGAATAAGTGAATGAGGAAAAGAATGAATGAATAAATTATTGAATAAATGAAAATATAAATAAATGAGTGAATAAATACATGAATGCGTAAATGAATGAATAAACACTTGAATGAGGTAATGCATGGCTGAATAAATGAAAGAATGAATGAGTGAGTGAATGAATATGTATTATCCGTTGAAAAAGGTATATTTTCAATAATTAGAACTAAAGATAAATAAGAAAGAGAGAGAAAGAGATAGCTAGATTATAAATTTGAATTTGGTGTATACGGGAAAGTAGGCTCGTATAGTTCTAGACGGAAATTCTTGTTTTTCAAACAAAATGTGAGTAAAATTATACACTTCATTTGATATTTTTTAACACTTCCTTTATTTCAAATATCAAAACGCATTTGACGTCATTTGCGTAAGTTTAGAGCTGTAATGATCAAACTGAAGGTTATAGACAGCATTTAAATTGCTTTTGTGTCAATGCAGCGCTTGAAAAAATACAAATAGAACATACATTTTCCACACAAATCAGAATATCTAAATAAACACGCGTAAACAAACAAATGGTTGCCTAGCAATCGTGGGTCAGTTAAAAATCTCGCGTGGGTCAGTGTCTGACCCACGGGTCATAGGTTCCCCATCACTGCCCTATACATTGTAATTTATGAAAGCTACTGCACAGGAAAGCATTTTTCTGCATCTCTGCTTCGTTCGTACTTTTATTCACTGTACCCCATTTGCATTTCTTTTCTGAGCCTTCAGCCAATTTATTTTCTGAAATCTTCTTTCCCTTTATCGAACTGAAAAATTTTGTATTCAAAGAAATATCGTGCGCTTGATACATGGGCACACAAAAAGTGGAATACAAATCTGCATAAATAAATAAACACATCCCTCCTGATGAGGCTCTTTATTGCTGATATCAATTTTCCACGTATGACGTGCTGCCCCTAGCAATATCTCGCCTCAGTGAGAAAGAAGAGATAAAATCAAGTCCTCCACCCCAACCGTCTTTTTTTGCTTTTTTCCGCTTTACTTAGCAGTATTTTCCCCTTTTGTGTGGGCTCGGGCATTCTCAAATTTCTCGTTTCGGGCATCAATGGAAGAGGATGTCTTCCCGAAATGACGTCATCTATTACTAGTGCAACATCAATATGTTTTGTACGCTCTCTGGAGATGTAGGAATACGAGTTATCGGATATCTGTCTGAGAAAGATGGACCTCAGCTTTTATACCTCTTGTGAAATATGAATATGTATTTTGTAAGGCTTTCATAGCAAACTACATAAGGCTTTTGAATTCGATATTTGATTTTTCATGCGTAGTAGTTAATATGTTCTTGGTAAATGTTGCTCTCTTTTTTCCCCCTTCAAAAGTTGTTGGAAGGGGAAATGATTCAAATAACATTTACTCGTCCTATTTTAGTCTGCCAAAGGATCTTAGAAAAATATGTGGAAGAAATTGTTTCGCGTATTCGAAGAGGATTGAAAGGATCTCACCTAAAGTTTAGGTTAATTATTTATTAGTATCGTTTGGCCTTTACAAGAAAGGAACAACAGTACAAATGAATCAATATTTTCCAATAATTGATATTGTTGAAGTTTTAAATTGATATCACATTCTAATTTGAAATCGGAATTTTATCTTAAATTTACAAGCGTAAAATTATGAATGAACAAAAAAATAAATATTTGAAAAAATCAGTAAAACAATTGCGATTTCTTGCAAAGTGAGTACGAAATACATTGTAAGACAGTCAACAAATTACATTAGTAATGAACTTTTCAAAATATATAGTGAATTTGCAACAACACGAATATGACTATAACTCGAATTTTCTATCAGGTCCTAACCCCTTTCCCGTCAACTCCATGGTAGCAATTCTCATTATCTCGATGTTTGTTTCCTTTAACTCTATGTTTGTTTCCTTTAACTCCATGTTTGTTTCCTTTAACTCTATGCTTGTTTCCTTTAACTCCATGCTTGTTTCCTTTAACTCCATGCTTGTTTCCTTTAACTGCATGTTTGTTTCCTTTAACTCCATGTTTGTTTCCTTTGACTCGATGTTTGTTTCCCTTAACTCTATGTTACCTTTAACTCGATGTTTGTTTCCTTTAACTCGATGTTTGTTTCCTTTAACTCGATGTTTGTTTCCTTTAACTCGATGTTTGTTTCCTTTAACTCGATGTTTGTTTCCTTTAACTCGATGTTTGTTTCCTTTAACTCGATGTTTGTTTCCTTTAACTCGATGTTTGTTTCCTTTAACTCGATGTTTGTTTCCTTTAACTCATGTTTGTTTCCTTTAACTCGATGTTTTTGCTTGACTTGAAATTTGATGACTATAAAAAAAAAGTTGGAAAACGATAGAACCGACTTCAAATTAAAAATTACGCTATAAAGTGAAAAAATGCATTCATCATTTAAACAATATGGATCCAACTTTTGAACTTATTTTTTGAAGCCGGCGCAAAAATTATGGCAGCCTAGCTATCATTACATCATGTGATACTTTACATTAAAACGTTGAAAACTCTGGGCCGTTTATACTTGTAATTTATTTATCATCACAAAAAAATTTAGCTAGCATAATTTTGCAATACCATTATTCGAAAAATACTGCTTAACCGCTATATTTATGCACGCACAATAGCTTGAGAAATGCTTTCTCATGAGTCAGAAATAGGCCTATTGTAAGTTAAAATGACGGATTATTTTAAGAAAATATGAAATACGAATTACAAGTAAAATTTATTTTGATGGTCTATGTAATAAAGTTTATAAATAAAGCTGTAGTCGGAAAACTAATCAGTTACGCATTTTTATCAATTATCAGCATATTTATTGAAATATTGGAATGTTTTTACTACTAGAATGTTAGAAACCAACTCTAGTGGTATGTCGAACGTCGCTAAGTCGAGGTTTTCCTTTTGTCCCCCCTGGATTCAAGTTATCGAGAATTGACTGTATATATATCAATTTCGGGAAAATTCTGTCAATGAAGCAATCTGAAAATTGTGTTAACACATTATGAGCGGGTGCGGGTATTTGTCTCTGTTTCTCGGATTGCTACCTATAAGCAGGGGGGGGGGGGGCAGGTACTAGTATCCGTTTCGTGCATTGCCGTTTAAAAGCGGGGCTGGCATTTGCACCCGTTTAAAATCACCACGGTTAAGTCGCACAAGGGAAAAATTAATGTTTCATATAAGGTATGAAATGGTGTATTTTGTTAAAACATGTTTAACTTAGTCAACTTAGCAAGCTACGCAACATAGTTGCGCGTGCTACGTCACCCGCTGATAATATGTTAACTTAGAAGACTTTCAAAATGCTTCGAAATATCGCACTCATTTTCACTTTGGTTAGCGTCATTTTCCTGCTAGAAAGGTTTATTTTTCTTCTAAACTGCAGTACAGTTTTTATCACAATTTTGTTTTTCACACTAAAAAATCGGAATTTTAAGCCATTAAAAAAAGTATCTTACTTTTAAAAAATTACTTTTTACGTAATTTACACTGGAAAGAAATTTAATTCAACTTTTCTCCAGAAAAATGAAAAGAAAAATGGTGAAATTTAGCAGGAATCAACATGTGGTAGTAAAGTTAAACCGCGTTATAATGGCTCCTAGTTTCACATTCATGGTGAAAGTTGGTGAAACTGCAGCATTCTAATGGTTCAACTTGGTACCAAATATCGGTTGCCGCTAAATTACAACATTTTTTATTTATTTATTTATTTATTTTTGTGAAAGGTTGAACTAGAATTCTTTACAATGTAGTTATGAAAAAAGGTGGACTATAATCTTATATATAAGCCGCATAAGTGTCTGTTTGTCGCCGATAGCTTATTGGTCGCTTGCGTAACTGTAATGCAGTTTAAATTGTTGTAACATATGTCAATATATACTAATAAACAAAACATGTCTCTAGCATTTTGAGTGAGGCATCGCTAGATTTGCAATCTCCGTTAAAATTAATGTAAACGCGAATTTAATTTAATCCTCCTTTCTTTGTTTTAATTTATTTATCGTCTGCGCTTTTTATATATACATATATATTAAAGTGGCAGCGCTCTTTTTTGCAGTTTCGTTAAAGCTATTGTTTTGACGATGATTATGTTGGATGTAAATAAATATTTTTCACAAACAATTTGATTGTATATAGTAAATACTATTTTTTTTTTTTATAGATTATGATAACTTACATGTTTTTTTTTTCGGTAAGAATATTTTTTCCGAAATGATTATATGTTTATTATTTATTCATTACACTTTACTGTTCTACCTGATAAATATCTGTTTGATTTGATGTGCATTTCCGGTTATTAGGAGTATTCTATATTTATAATATCTAGAACAGCGGTCATTTCGTATGACCGCCGGGCTTACTAGTATATCATATACTTTTTCTTTATAGTATACATTATTCATATTTCAGTTACTTACTAACTGAACTTTCTTTCAAGGTGAAATAATCTCAACTATGCTGACTGCTCATGCCTTATAGTTTTTCTAATAATTACATCAACTCGTCCCCCATCATCATTAAATAACTATTTTCTTACACGTAGTTCAATTTTCTTGTAGGATTTCTACCGGCCGTTGATAAGTCAGCGAGAGGAAATTATGGATTAATGGATCAAGTGGCCGCTTTACATTGGATCCAGGAAAATATTGAAGAATTTGGAGGCGACACGTCCAATGTAACCATATTTGGTCATGGCTATGGTGCTGCATGCGTGAATCTTTTAATGTTATCACCCATGGCTAAAGGTAAATCAGCATTAAACTTTGCATAATGTATACTTTCAAAATGTAATCAAAGCAACGTTAAAGCATGCAAATAAAAAGTATCGATTCTTTTTTTTTTCACTTTAGGTGCTGACGAAGGGGGCTGAATTGCGCTAGAAACCGGTCTACCATTTTTAGCCTACTTTCCCGTAACAGTAAAAAAATAATAATAAGAAAGCATGAAAGAAGGCTTAATGTGTCGTGAAAATATCGTTAGAAATCAAGAAAATTCAAAAATAAGTTAAGTAATTAAATAAAGATTGAAAAATAAAAAAATTGAAAGTAGGGTTTTGAGATACGGAAAAAGTCTGTCGGTTGGTCTGTCGGTCTGTTGAATTTTGAATTCGGTGTATACGGGAAAGTAGGCTCGTATAGTTCTAGACGGAACTTCTTGTTAACCTTTTATTTGCATCCTTTAACCCCTTAACGCATTGGCCCGTGCCTAACACGGGCTAAAGTTACCGGAAAATTTGCACCTGCCCGTGTCTCACACGGGCGATGTTGTATTTCTTGTTATTTTATTTCTTATGCCCCTCTGAGATCCGTTTGCATTTTTGTTTGAATAATAACTTTTTATATAACTTTTACCCCATCTCCCGCTCTCTAGACACCCCCTACAACTGAAATTTCCAAAAATAATTTATACTACACCTATATATTCTTTTCCTGTCAAAAAACTATCATTTTTTGCCAGTTTTTCTGAGAAAAACTCGTGCTCCAAGGCGTTAACGTTGCTTTTGCCTCATTTCAAATGTATGTTCAAAATGTCTCTCTTTTAATGTTTACTTTATTAGTTACCTTTTCACTTCATACTATACTTTATTTAATAAAGAATGTTATGTTAAGATACTAAAGCATTACGAGCTTAAAACGACGAACAAAATTGGTATTACTGAATATCAATATATTTCAACTATAAAAGTCAATATCGAGCAATTTTTCTTTAGCTAAATTTTCTTTTCTATTTTTTTTTTTTTTGCCTCAGTTTTAAATGAGTTATACTTTACATGAAAAAGTACTTTTGGATCCATACGCATTTTAAAGTTTTTAGAAAAAGCTTTCTGTGCTCTTACTCTGCCGCCTATGACACGAAACTTTATGCATTTGAAATAACAATCTAAACTGAATAAATAATAATAGAAATAACAACACTAATATTAACATATTCAGCAAGAAAACTAATCTATAATAGATGAAAATGTCTAATTTAACCCGCTTATTTTAAACTAGTACGCCCGGCAGTCATACGAAATGACCTCTGTTCTAGATATTATAAATTGTAATTAAAGTGATTTGTGCAAAGGTGTCTGCTAATTCAACCTGAATTACCCAGGTCAGGCGGCGAGGACGCCCCTTTGCCTACTGCCCCACACTACTATATATTTATCTACTATATAATCAAGTTGTTTGTGAAAATTATATATTTATCATCGATTAAATTAAATTCGCGAATGCATTAATTTTTAACGGAATTTGAAAGTACAGCGAAGCCTCACTCATTATGCTAGATGAACGTTTTGATTATTATTAATATATATGTTACATTTGTTAAATGGCAACTGCATTGATTTGTTTGTTCACACGGCAACTGTAATTATACTGTGGTAAACGACGGCAACAATGAAAAAATAAAATGAAACGGGACAAAAAAGCATTGAAAAATTTAATAAAATTAATTTAAAAAAAAACTAATTGAGTCACAACTTTCATTTTTGCGGCGATGCGTTTCTCGGGTCGTAAACATTAACCGTACCGAATGTGATCCCGATCGGTAAAACGGCATGGGATCCTATCGCGGACAGACAGACAGACAGAATAAGCCGCTTATATATAAGATGAGGACATATTTAAACTTTTGTCAGAAAAAGAAAAAGTCCGAATTATTAAATAGAACTCTGCTACATGGAACCTTTCCCCCTTTTTTTTAACTTTTGAAAAAACTTACATTTGAGCTTACATGAAGACTTACATGAAACATTACATTTGAAGTTAAAAAAAATAAACATGCATCATTTTAAGAGCATGTATATCTTTTTGAGAACCTATGTTTAAAAAAAAATAATTTGACATTTGAAAATCTACGCTACGGTAAAAAAAAACTCGAATAATGGCAAAATAGGGGGGATACACACATTTTAAAATTCGGCTTTCAAGATACGTTATCGCCTTCCTGACTATGCGCAATTTTACATTTATATGAGATATACATTTGCCTTAAAAGAAAAAGAAGATTAACGTTCAGTAAAAATTGTTCTATTCCGCTAATAAGTAGCAGAAAAGATTTTGTTCTTTTTAATTAAAATTTTGAATTTAGTTACGGTCATTTCAAACAATTGGATTTTCTTCATTTACACTCTAATCCTTTGGACGTGTTACCATCGCAAATTTTGTTTAATCCTAACTTAATAGAAACTTGTTAAAAATCATAGCCTTAGGGTTTCTTACAAACAGATCAAAGATGTAAGATTTGCGAGAAAGTAGTAAGGCATTAAACTTTTTTCTCTGACATATGAAGATCTAGCCTTTGGCGAACACAATTTCAGCGTGACTGCTACGGCGCACAAAAAACTATCTTGGCGGTTGCTTATAGAATTCCAAAAATCATTGGCATTTTAAGCCATTATTGCATTTTAAGGCATTGTTGCAGTTTAAAGCATTAGTTTAATTTTAAAACATTGTTTTATTTTTAAAGCGTTGTTTTATTTATAGAGCATTGTTTTATTTTTAGAACATTGTTTTATTTTTGAAGCGTTGTTTCAATTTTAAGGCATTCTTTTATTTTCGAATGTTGTTTAATTCTTAAGGGGTCTGCCTGCACCAAAAAGACGATTTTTGCGAAAAAAAAATCGATATTTTTAAAATTTTATATTTAAAAAGAATAAGTATTCAAGATTTCAAAAATGTTTCGTTTTTATTTTTACGATATATAGAAACGAAGTTACACGCAATTAAGTTAACCAGAAGTCGCATCGCAAGCACATCAAAAGGGAATTTAAGATGCGTTTTCTAAAAAACTACGTTTTTCGATATTTTTGTTCACGGCAGATCTCATAACTCGAAAAGTTTAATACCTATTACTGTGATTTTTTAAAGTATTGTTTTACACATTGCTATCTGTGTTTTGAACTAAGATCAAAGCTCTATGTCAGTATTTAAAAATTTTACAGGCATTTATTTGTGAAATATGGTGTTTTTTTCGGGGAAAAAAGTATATATTTCTACAAAACTGCTATAGTTTTCTCAATTTTGGACCTATTATAAAATTTTTAGTTCAGAACACAGTTAAGTAATATAGAAACGTATATTATTAAGGATTTTAAAATATATCGAGTTAAAGTGAGTATAGAGTGTTTGGCGTAAACTGTAAAATTCGCCTATTTTTTGCTAAAATTTCCCAATTTTTTAAAATTTTATAAAAATATAGCTATTATTTTGTTTGTTTTCCTAATTTTAAGTGCTTTTTAACTTAAAATAATATGCATTTAGTAATTATTTCATTGTCTTGAAAAAAAAAGCCCCCGAACGTAGGCAGACCCCTTAACGCATTGTTTTATATTTAAAGCGTTGTTTTAATTTTAAGGCATTATTTCATTTTAGAGCATTGTTTTATTTTAGAGCATTGTTTTATTTTTAAAGCATTGTTTTATTTTTAGAGCATTGTTTTATTGTTAGAGCATTGTTTTATTTTTAGAGCATTGTTTTATTTTTAGAGCATTGTTTTATTTTTACAGCATTGTTTTATTTTTAAAGCGTTGTTTTAATTTTAAGGCATTTTCATTTTAGAGCATAGTTTTATTTTTAGAGCATTGTTTTATTTTTAGAGCATAGTTTTATTTTTAGAGCATTGTTTTATTTTTAGAGCATTGTTTTATTTTTAGAGCATTGTTCAATTTTTAAAGCATTGTTTTATTTTAGAGCACTGTTGTAACATGCAACAAGCTGTGTGTTAATTACGAGTAAGATGAGTGTAAAATACAATTAACCAGTACATTGTCCCATTAACGGTATGCCAATCACATCTGCATTATTTTATTTTCTTTCAGTCTGAATATATCGGTAATAATATCTTCTTCATTACAGGACTATTCCACCGAGCAATAATGCAAAGTGGTTCTGCCCTAAGCCCTTGGGCAATCGCACACGAAGCCATAACTCATACGCACCACATAGCACAGGTGTTGGACTGTCCAGCGCAAGATAACACAGCCCTAGTCGAATGTCTGCGGAAACGCGAGCTTCAGGATATAATGGATGTAGAAATTCCGGTCCCTGATTACTTGTCTGCATTTGGCCCCACAGTGGACGGCATTGTTTTGCCCCAAGACCCAGTAGTTCTAATGGAAAGAAGTCCCGAGCTCTATACGCAGTATGATCTTATGTTCGGCAGTACAAAAATCGAGTCTTATTTCCAGTTTTCCGCCGTGGAAGAAACTTTCGGAATTGAGAGTGCAAGAAGAGATAGAATCTTAAGGACTCTAGTCAGAAATCTTTTTACATATCATTTGCAGGAGGTAATTGTATGTTTTAAAATTATTGTTGAAATGTTTTAAAAATCAATTAGTTAACTGGCGGCTTAATGAAACCATTTTTTATTCTCTAATTTGTTTTTATTTACAATTTTTGTCTCATGTCATGTTATATCACTTCATAAGAAATTTAATATTAAAAAAACTGGATTTTTCTAATTTGAAAATTTTAGTTTTTAAAACGAAATTTAGCAATTTTTAAAAGGCATCTTCTTTTTCAAAAATCGGCATAAAGTCTCTCTTTTTTTTTTATTTTATTGATTCATTACTCATAAAGCAAAATTTTTATGGTTCGAATTTTAAGTCAAATACTTTTAGAGAGAACGCAGAAAAAAACATTAAAAAATTAAAAAACCCTACAAAAAGAATTTTTTAAAAATGTAGTTATCATAAAAGTAAAGCATAAAGTTGTTACGTATAGTTTCAGGAACGTGTGGGAAAAAATCCACATTATAGATAAAAATTTTAAAAATCCTCTGCATTTTAATTGATATGAAATGCGCAAAAAACCAAAGCAAGAGAATTATTTTATTTTTAAAAATAAATCTGTGGCTTATATCCAGCACAGTTTCGCTTTCGAAATAAAAAGATGGCAAATCACACAAATAAAATCAATGATAAATCAATAAATAGTGCTTCAATTTTTCTGAAACTTTCAGGGAACATTTTTAAAGATGTATTTTACTACTTAAGCCAAGAAAAACATTTTCGTTTTTTCGACATTTTTGGGGGCTCCCTTATAGTTCTTCCCTTATAGTTTGTTCTCAACACATATAGTTGGAAAAAAAGCAAAAATGCATGGACTTTGGTTTCAACTGACATTACATTTTAATACTAATGTTAGTGAAACTTAGAGAAACAAACTTAAATGAGAATAAAACAATAATTGTTAAACTGAACGCAGCAGAATGATTGCCAGAATGTACCTCGTTTAAAGGTGATAGCACTGAATATAATATATTTCGCTATTACAAGCAATTGAATTTTAATTTTACAAACACATTTGATATTTTTTCACAAGAAACACTTTCTTGGATGCTTTCAAGAATTACCATTTCGGAAACGATGAAGAAAGTATAATGTTTGTCTGTGATAATATATATTTAAATTTTCCACTGAATTAAAGCTCCATCCGTAGCTGGAAAATAAACCTTCAGATTCAATTTCTTCAAATTTAATTTTGCAGATTAGATGGCAGACAATTTGTAAGAAGAACTGGCAATAAAGAGGAAAAATTAGCAAAACTCTAGGGAGGGGAGGGGTTAGAGGGAAATCAACTGTATTATAAATCACCCATGTCGACAGTGTGGCATAGTGGTAAGGCGCAAGGCTCGTACGCCCAAGATCTCAGGTTCGAACCTGGCCCAAGTCGGTGGATTTTCAAGATGCATAAAATCGTCTGCGTCCATGTCGCATGATTGTGCGGCATGTTAAAGATCCCTTGAGTATCCGTTTGGCTTGGATACTCTCGGCTAAATTAAATACCTAGTGCAAGTCGCATCAAATGAGAGCTCAGGCGCCGCCATCAAGGGGAAACTGAGCGTCTGAATTCTCAGTGGCAATGGCATCCACCGACAGTGGTGCTACTGTAAAAAATGGATGCCGATTATCGGGGTAAGCACTAGGTCTGCAAAGGTTAGTGACCATACGCAGACCCATTAGAAAGAGAGAGAGAAGATATAAGTCACCCATATACACTTATTTTGTGGGTCGGTAGAAATTCATCTTCCAAACAGACAAAAAAAAAAGTTAAAGCTTCCAAAGCTAAGCCAGTCATAATGGATTTCATTAAAAGCTGTTTAATGTCTTTTTTATTTTTAGCTTACTTTCCCGTAAAAGTTGAAAAAAAAAAGGAAAAAATAATGAAACAGAGCTTAATGTATGGTAAAAATAGTGAATAAAGGAATTGTCCGCTATGGAAGATTTTTTTTTTTTTTTGTAAGGTCTCGACGAGGACAGCGCACTTCCATATTTTACTTTTTGATTTGAACTGCTTTTCGTCTAATTTTTGAACAGTTGAACGAAATCTTAACATTAGTGCCTATATGCAAAAATGAAGCAAATTATGTAAACTCTGAGCATAAGCTCCTTTGAACAAGCTTATTCGAAGAAGCTCTCAACGGGAAACACTTTTTGACTGGAACATTTTTTGCTCCATTTTGAACAGTTAAAAAAAAAAAACAATAGCGCATACGGGGGAATTTCATTCCTATATAAATCCTGTTCTATTTGACGGATTTGCTTGGAACGAACTCCATCATAAAGAGAATACATAGAGCATACGAAGTTTTTCCAGAACGAAACGAGCTATTTTCCTACGAAACTTTTTGATCTGGATTTTTAACGATATTTATGAATGAATGAATAAGTGGGTGAGTGAATGAATGAATGAGTAAATGAATGAATGAGTGAGTAAATGAATGAGTAAATGAATGAGTGAATGAATGAGTGAGTAAATGAATGAGTGAATGAATGAGTGAATGAATGAGTAAATGAAAGAATGAATGAATGAATGAATGAGTGAGTAAATGACTGAATATTTCATTATTTCTGATTGAAGGATATTTCTGAATGAAAGAAAAAGTGGGTGAGTGAATGAATAAATAAATGAATGAATGAGTGGATGAAGGAGTGAGTAAATGAATGAGTGAGTAAATGAGTAAGCAAATGAATGAGTGAATGAATGAGTGAGTAAATGAATGAGTGAGTAAATGAATGAATGAATGGGTAAATGAATGAATGAAGGAATGAATGATTAAGTAAATGAATGAATAAATGATTGAATGAGTGAATCAATAAATGAATGTGTGAATGAATGAATATTTATAACCCGTTCAAAAAGGTATATTTGAAGTAACTAAGAACGAAAGCTAAATGAGAAAGTGAGATAGCAAGATCATCAATTTGATATTGGGGTATACGAAAAAGCAGGCTCGTATTGTTCTAGACGGAAATTGTTTTTTTTTTCTTGAAAAACTAGTCTAACATAGAAAGGTCTATAACCACTAATTTGAAACTCTATTTTCTTCACTTTAGATATTCCTGACAATCGTTAATGAGTACATGGACTGGTCAAAGCCGTTTCTCCACGCAAGTAACATCTTCGAGAACACCGTCGATGCTTTGGGAGACGCAGTAGTGGTCGCACCCATCATTCGAGCAGGCTCGTTCCACAGTGGCGGCCTCCTGCGCGACTACAACCACCCGTTCCAATCTTCTTCGAGCACGTCTGCGGAGAAAAGAACCTTTTTCTATGTCTTCACGTACCAGACTGAATTCGGGGACTTCACCTCGAAAGTCGGATGCATTACGGGAGAAGATCTCCCGTACGTTTTCGGAGCTCCGCTCGTGACAGCTTTGTCCCATTTCGGTAATAACTACACGAAAACGGAAGTTTCGCTTTCTGAAGTGATTATGACGCAGTGGACTAACTTTGCAAAATATGGGTATGATAATATATTTTTTTTTAAATTTAAAGTAGTTTTATGAGCGTAAAAATAAATATACATATGAGGCTGTGCATATGAGGTTACTGTAATTTTCCACAATAAGGGATGTCTTCTACCTTATTTACAGTAAGCTGAAGAACACTACAAACATTTATAAACATAGTAGTTTTTTCTTATCAAATACCGTAACGTTAAAATCGTGAGTCAAAATACCGTTTTCCTCAAAGTATTAATCTCTTGACTTACAATACAAATACAAAAGTGAGAACCATCAATATGCACAGGGCTCAGCTGGACTAGTTAATTTAATTATCCCAATGAACATCGAGAGTTTTCTTAAAAGTTTTTACCCAACTGCAAGTGACAGCCGCTTCCGTAAACTATTCCAACTGCCTAAAACATTATTGAAGTAGCCATTTTTGCTGATTTCAAGCTTAGCCTGAGATTTGAAAAGCTTAAAACAATGACATAATCTACCTTCAGAGCATAACTGCAGCCCACCAACATTTCATATTTTAATGAATTTAAACAACTGATGCATGTCCCCTCTAACTCTCCTTTGCTTTTGGCTATACGTATTGACCCTGTTAAGCCTGACCTCATAATATAAGTCTGATGGTCCACTCACCAAACTAGTAGATCTAGTTTGACCCCTTTCCAATAAGGTAATATCTTTCTAGACAAGGAGACCAGAACTGATCAGCATACTCCAAACGAGCTCTTACCAAACTTCTGTGTGGGTGCTTTCTTACAAAAGGCGACAACGACAAGCTTAAAACAATGTCTTTGTCTCCTTTGGTGTTACCCTAATTGTAATGGCAATAGTAGTAATTGTAGTGGTATCTTCTTTAGACTTGTTACACTACTATGTTCCACACCACCTCATATCTTTGGCTTGATGCAAACGGCATGCTAATGACAGATTTTGATAGTAACATCTGAATTTTCGAATGAATATTTTTAAGAAAATGTGTTGCTTTGATGTGATCACTACCTGTATCTTCAAAAAAAAAAAAAAAAATAATAATAAATAAATGATAAAAGCAGAGAATTTTCCCTTAACTTTCCTATATTTTTCGTAGAAAAGCACTGTGAAAATTTCGCAACCTAAATCATTTTAGTAGGTACTTAATTTGAAGTTATTAACTCCAAATTAAGTACCTTACCTTGACTTGTTAATTTGATAGAAGTAAATAAATTATTGCCTCTATCTTCAACTTCGGTTATCTCATAATTATAAATATTAAAATTTGTACTTCTGTCATCACGCCATAGATATATATGATATTATAATTTAATATTCAATGGTTAATACTTTTATTTTCCTTTTTGTATTTCGGAATCCATTATGTATTTGTAACAAGAAGTTCCGTCTAGAACAATACGAGCCTACTTTCCCGTATACACCAAATACAAATTTATAATCTAGCCATCTCTTTCTCTCTCTTTCTCATTTAGCTTTAGTTCTAAAGTATTTCCTTTATCAACGGAAAATACATATTCATTCACTCACTCATTCAGCCATTCATTTATTCACTCATTTATTTATTTTTTAATTTATTCACTCATTTATTTATTTTTTAATTTATTCACTCATTTATTCATTCATACATTCTTTTCCTCATTCATTTATTCATTCATTTATTCTTTCACTCTTTCATTTATTCATTCATTCATTATTTCACTCATTAACAAATAAACTTAAAAATCCCGCTAAAAAAATTTCATAGGAAAATAGGCTCGTTAGTTCTGGATGAACTTTCTATTTGTACATGTTCTACGTTATAAGAGCTTTCCGATAAAGTTTGTTTCAAGCAAATCCGTCCGTTAGATTTATATAGGATTGATATTTCCCCGTAAGCGCTATGTTAATTTTTTGAACTGTTCAAAAATGAACAAAAACTGTTCAAATTAATATTTCACGCCAAGAGCTTCCTCCAGAAGCTTGTACATTGGAACTTGGATCTTGTACCCAGAGTTTACATCATTTGCTTCATTATCGCCCATAAGCGCTAATATTAAATTTTTTTGAACTATTCAAAATTGAACGAAAATTTGTTCAATTCAAAAAGTAAAATATGAAATTGAGGTGTCTTCGCCGAGATCTTTCGAATGCAAAAAGATTTTTTCGAATCGGACTATTCGTTCAAAAGTTATTAGGGGGATGGACAGACCGACAGACAGACCGACACACATTTTCTCCATCTCAAAACCCTACTTTCAAATTGTTTATTTTTCAATCTATATTTAATTACTTCATTTATTTTTGACTTTTCTTTGTCTTTAACGATATTTTTACGATACAATAAGCCTTCTTTCATGCTTTAATATATATATTTTTTTACTTTTACGGGAAAGTAGGCTAAACAAGAAGTTCCGTCTAGAACTATACGAGCCTACTTTCCTGTATACACCGAATTCAAATTTATAATCTAGCTACCTCTCTCTCTGTCTTTCTCGTTTAGCTTTAGTTCTTAATTGCTTCAAATCTGCCTTTTTCAACGGTTAATACAGATTCATTCAATCATTCATTTGTTAAGTCATTCATGTATTTATTCATTAATTCTTTTGCTTATTCATTTAATCATTCATCAATTCAAAAATATTCTTGAAAATCGCGATCAAAAAATTTCATAGGAAAATAGGCTCGTTAGTTCTGGATGAACTTTCTATTTGTACATGTTCTACGTCATAAGAGCTTTCCGATAAAGTTTGTTCCAAGCAAATCGGGCCGTTAGATCAGGAATTATATAGGATTGAAATTTCCCCGTAGGCGGTATGTTAATTTTTTTTTTTGAAATGTTCAAAAATGAACAAAAATTGTTCAAACCAATATTTAACGCCAAGAGCTTCCTCCAGTAAGCTTGTTCATTGGAACTTGGATCTTGTACCCACAGTTTTCATAATTTGCTTCATTTTCGCCCATAGGCGGTAATGTTAAAATTTTTTGAACTGTTCAAAATTGAACAAAAAATTGTTCAAACCAAAAAGTAAAATTTGGAAATGAGATGTCCTCGCCGAGATCTTTCGAATGCAAAAAGAATTTTTGGGATCGGACAATTCGTTTAAATGTTATTAGGGGGGGGGGGACAGACCGACAGACACACTCTTTCCCCATCTCAAAACCCTTGTTTCAAATTTTTTATTTTTCAATCTTTATTTAATTACTTAACTTATTTTTGACTTTTCGACTTTTCTTGATTTCTAACGATATTTTCTCGATACATTAAGCCTTCTTTCATGCTTTATTATTATTTTTTTTTACTTTTACGGGAAAGTAGGCTAAAAACGAATATTTAACTTCTTAAAGCCAACTTTATAGTGAACTGAGGTAAACAAAGCAGCGCTACACTTGGCACTATCGTTGCCTACTTGGCGCTGGGAAGACTGGAAACAGCGCCAATGATACAAGGAAAATGTTTATGGCCGGTTTTCCCGGTTCAAAGGAATCGCGAATTCAGCAGGTAAATCATAAAAGTGGCCAATGTTGGCGACAAAACTGCAACCCGGTACGTTTACTTCTGGTATCACTCCTCCCTGAATGCCAGTATAGTCGAAAATCATTTTAAAAATTGTTTCACTTAAAACATGTACCTTTTTATGTCCTTTTCTTCTCCCCTCTCTCTTTTCTCTGAAATGGAATGTATTGCATGAGTTACGTTTGCTAACCTTATTTTATTTTTACATTTTTGCTACAAATTACCCTTCCATAAGTGTACGAAATTATCGCAACTCGTTGAAAACTGAGAATAAGATTTAGAGGCAAACGCTTGAGGTACACTATTATAGTATAAAATGACTGGAAAAATATGATATCAAAAGTTAGGTTATCGTGTCACTATCAAGCAAAGACTGTCTCTTGTTCATAATTCTCTCTTCATTTTATTCAGAAAATTTGGATGTAACTTCTAGAAGTAAACGGAACTCACGAAGTCGAAAAACAAACCAGTTATGTGCGTAAAGAACTGAAATGAATCGCATTTGCCCCCAAAACCCTCTTATTGTAATTATTTCCTATTTTCATGTATGATTAATGAAGTAAACTATTTGTTAATTTGTAGTAGTTATTACTATTTTTTTTTTCTTTCAGAAATCCAAATATTTTGACTCCAGACGGAGAAGCGCTAAGCGAAAATTTGAGAGGACGTTATGAAAAAGCTAACTGGCCTGCATATGAACCTATTCACCAGAAATATTTAAGCATATGTAAGGAAAATATTTTATGATCATGTGTTACTCTTCATTTGCAATCTATAACTCGTTTCCTACTATGTTTAATGCAGTAACGTATGTATTGCATTGAAAAAGCAGAAAAAAACAAAGTAAAAAATAAGACAACCACTTTACTTCTGAGTGTCTGGCATAACCAATTGTATTGGAAATAGACTGTGATTGACTTCAGCAACTTTTGGAAAATTGAGAAAAACTTAATAAAAGTTTATATTGACACGTGATAGACATTTTTAATGTCTTAATGGTTAGTACTAGGTCAAATACACTGTCCATATTCTTCATTAACCTGGAGTACATATACAGGAATTTATATTGAATTTTAAATTTCCTGGACTTATGGGGTTTCTCAAATTAGCATAAAAAGGTCCAATAAAAACAATTTCTTTTTTGCAAAATATGGTAGAATTGGAGGGGGGCTAAGTGCATGAATTATCTTAAAATAAAGGAAATAAAAGTAATTGGGGCAAACCTACAAATTACGACTAGCGTCTCAAAAGCAACGCGGCTGTCTAAGGAAATCGTAACTGCGCATGCGGGAAGTTGAGTTCATTAGGAAAGAGAGGTGTGAGTGTGTTGAAAAGAATGATTAGCTTCTGAGATATACGGGAGTGCATTGGGTTATGTTTGTTTACATTGCGATCCATGTACACCAGCGTTCATAGTGTGCAAACAGTGTAACTCACCTGACTTATAGGGTTTCTCAAATACATGTAATATTCTGTTTCCTCCAGACTGCTTTATACAGCCAGGACTGATGTGATTTCTCTATCAAACGATGAGCCTTCATCATAGCCAATCGATTTTTTACAAAAACTCATTTTCGCCAAAAATGTGACTTGTGGTGTTTCTTAAATAACTGATTCATTTTTACAAACTTCTTTTACAAAGCTATTTTTTCATAAGACTAGATTCTTTCACGAAAAAGATCCCGATAATTTCTTATTAATCATATTTTTTTGTTTTACAGCAATGAAACCAAAAGTCAGAGATCACTACAAAGCCCATCGGTTGTCATACTGGCTGAATCTGATCCCGCGCCTTCACAGCTCCGGTGAAATGAACGTTTCTGTCCAACACCACCGACTACAGGACCACGATAACCCCTCAAGCTATGATGGAATAGTTCGCAGCTTCCCGGGGAGCAGCGGCCCCTTTCCATCCACATCACCACCTCCTCCATTCATAGATGGATCTTCGAATGACCACCAAAATGAGTCCTACAGAGACGGGAATATTACGACCAAAATGGAGGCTAAAGAAACGGAATTCATTTCGAAGCTTGATAAAGGGAATAGTACTTTCTCTGCGAGCGGGAATCAGTACTCCACGGCCCTCATAGTGACCATAGCAGTAGGATGTTCACTTTTGATTTTGAATGTTATCATTTTCGCGGGAATTTATTACCAAAAAGAAAAAGACAATCTGGAGAAGAAACTACAGAAAACATTTTATCAGGTGATATTTACTTACATTTTTTTTTAAAATGTTGACGTGAATACGTCTTTAAATTTGCTACCATACGGGAGCAATCCTAAAAATCTAATGATAACAAAAACCGGGGAATACAGTTTGGCGTTGTAATTTCGAATCATTCCTCTACATCCAAAATTATATAATACTATTGGATAGCTAAAGGATCAAAGAATTCATTACTATAAGCGAGAACAGTGACGCATTGCGGGGGGTAAAGAGGGAAGCTCCGCCATTTTGAGGTTATTTTGCTGTGTATCGAAATTTGCAATTAGTATAGCTTTCGACTCTTAGAAGCTACGATGTTCGTTTAAGTTTTAATCATCAGCTGTCGTCAAAATCTATCGATTGTATATAAAACAGTAGTTTAAAGTAGTGACAGTGAATATAAATTCATGTTTGTGAAAATTGCAACACCATGAAGGACTTACGCGAGTGAGCTGAAATTTTCAGGAAATGCAAAGTAGCGCATGATATGCAAATGATTAGAATTTCAAATCCGTAGCGCATGTGTATGGTGAGCAGCGCCCTCTGAACGGCGGATGGATCCGAATAAATAGACGACTGTAGCGAGGCGTGTATGGTTATCGGTGGCTATCTGCTAGTGGTAAACGTTAACTCAATCTTTACTTATGCCTCTTTGACGAAAGAGAACGATATTTGAACAACTTACAGAGTTTGAACGGGGGAGAATCCTCGACCTTCGTGAAGCTGGATTGTCGTATCGTGCAGCTGCTGCTCCTGTACAGCGTAACAACAGCACAGTGATGCGTGTTTGGAAGCAGTGGACGGACGAGGGTTGGACAACTCGGAAATCCGGGAGTCTATCCCGAAATGTGACCTCAACTCGCGATGATAGACACCTGGTCCGCATGGCGCGGACGGACCGTACAGCTTCATCTAGACAATTGGCAGCACAGTGGTCAATAGCTACAGATATTTCATTGTGTGCTTCATCAATTCGTAGACGTCTGCTGCAGCGTGGACTGCGCGCAAGGACTCCTTTATACAGGATCCCCCTCACGCTAAACCATCGCCGCCTGCGGCTACAATGGTCCAATCAGCATAGAGACTGGCGTGCTGATTGGCAGCATCTCGTGTTTTCTGACGAATAATCCGGCTTTAATTTGTGGTACCATGATGGCCGCATTCGTGTCAGACGCTATGCCGATGAACGCCACCTTCCAGAGTGCATTATCGAACGCCACAGTGAGCGAACACCCGGAGTTATGGTCTGGGGCGCTATAGCCTATCATGGACGATCTCATTTGGTACGAATTGTGGGAAATCTGAACAGAAAACGGTACATCAGTGAAGTTCTACAGCCCCAAGCTGTTCCCTTCCTTCAAAGCTTGCCAGGCGCTGTATTTCAACAGGACAATGGCCGCCCTCATATTGCTAGGACTGTTCTATCCTTCTTTGCAATGCAGCAGGTACAGCTTCTTCCTTGGCCTGCGTATTCCCCGGATATGTCGCTAATTGAACATGTGTGGGATTTCGTTGGTCGGCGTATCGCTCGTGATCCTCCTCCTGTTGCTTCTGTAGACGAGCTTTGGGCACGCATACAAACAATATGGAATGCTCTACCTCAGGCAAAATTTGCTTGACTCCATGCCACGTCCTGCAGCAGCACTTATTGCGGCGCGTTGTGGCTACACAAAATACTGATTCTGATCTCTTGTTATTGTTTGTTTGCTTTAAAAATTTAATCATTTATTTGTACCACTACCGCTCAACTGTGTATTAAATTTCATTCAATTATGACGATTCCTTCATCGTGTTGCAATTTTCACAAACATGAGTTTAATAAGCTGTTAGAATTAAAAATATGTCAAAAATATATAGATAATGTCGGATTATACGCGTCGAAAAGCCAAAACTATAAAGTTATTAATTAATAAAGTAATATTGTAAAACAATAATTATTTGTTTCCTTTCTTTTATTCTAAATACATAAACACAAATATTTTATTTAAAATATATAACCCGTTACATAAACGTATTCAAGTACAGTACACTTACGTGTCCATGTACACACGGCCATACCCCACATGTTTTTTGAAAGTTCAGTTATCTAATATTGCGGGTTAAAACAAATGCAGACATAGCATGTAAAATCTTTAGGTTGTCGTGATAATAATAATTTAAAAAAAGCAAACACGTTACGTTTCTAGAAACGTTGACAAAACGTCACCCGAAATTTTAAAAGAGATACTATCATGCTCGCCATTTCAAAATTTTCTAAGGAGTGGGGGTAGGGGCAAAATGTAAATTTTCAATGCATATTATAGGTAAAAAAACAGCAAATACATAAAAACATGTATAAATTCAATGTATTCTTAAAAGTCAGAGGAGGTCAATTCATAAAAATGAATATAAATTCAATATATTTCTAAAGCTCTTGGGACTCTCCCCCTGATCGCCTATACGACGGGCTGGAAACTATACTTATTTTTAAGTGTCTTCGCCCGCAGAAGTATCCGTAAACTATTGCAGATACTACCCAACGGAAAACCAGCTTACTTCATTGCAACATTGTCTTTAACCATGTGATTATCACTAGTGAAATATTACGTTATTTGTCTGCTGTAGGAGCGCAGCATGTTAGTAATATGATGCATGTAAAACGTAAATTTCGCACACATTTGGGAAAGATTAAAGACGCGTGTTTTGAGGTAGCAAGGAACCCTTTTTTCAAAGTTGGATGGATGGTTCTAGATGAAAACATCTAGAACCTAACTCATTCAGCTTTGAAAAAGAGGTTTCTTTCAACTGCAAGTCGGAATCTACATTTAGATTACCAGCACCTAAACGACTTAAGTTAGTCGATTCATTAAATAATGACTGCGTTACAATGAATAAATGCGTTATAAAGATCTTTGAAGTCGATCTAATCCTTTTCCTTTTGTGATAACCTCATATTAAATATAACAATCAACGAAGGAACACTGCTCTTGATATAACTGGATGCACAATGAGTCAGAAATAGCAAGTGGGGATTTTCTCACTCTGCAAATTTATAAAAATCTTGCCTTTATCTATTCAACAGTGGAACATGCGATAAGAACTTGTTTGAAATTTTATGTTTTACATTGTATTTAATCATACAACTGCTTTAAATTGTCACAAAATCATTATTTTCATCAAGTTGGAAGAGGAGCGTATAGTGTCTCATTAAAGGCATTTTAATTAGCCTCACAATATCTTTTAACAAAAAACTTTTTTGATACATTTTATATTTTACGTTAATGAGAAATTTCACAGTAAAACGTTAAACAAATTTAAGGAAATGGAAATAATTCGTATTTTACTATTGATTTATTTGATGCGTCGACTACTTCACGTAACTACCAAAATAGTAGTAACGTTCCAGTAGGGTTGTTGTAATGCGAGTCGATTGGTATATTTAAACTTAGCTGCGGAACATATCTTAAAACACACCATACAGTTTAAAACACCTTTTTTTGCTATTGCTCTTGAGCTTTTGTGACTCTACCAGAATGTTTTTATTAGAGAGGGAGGGAGCTACTGGGATTGGGAAAATGGATTAAAAGTAAAGGTTCTACCAGGGGCCCATTGTCACGCTCCGTTAAGATTAACAATTTCCTAAAAGTGATTAATCCAAAGATGATTATAACGGAAATGTTTACATTTGCCCTATAAATGTAAATTAAAAAATGATAGATCAATCTGTCTGAGTATTAACAATTCAGGAAAAGACATCTATTTTTCGGAGTGTTTGTTTGAAACCATTTATACTGTGCATTCAACAAAAAAATAAGTTATAAAAATTCCGGTACAAGTATAATAATTTTTTATATGTGCAAATTACGGAATCATTCAAATTTAGCTGTGCCATGTCTTGGCATAAAAATTTCTAAAAGTTGATTGCAGAAAGCACCACTGCATATACTTGAGTAATAATGTGTTTCAACTTTCAAAGTAATGTAGGTAAAACACAAAAATTTCCCCGAATTATTAATTAAGAGAAGTTTTAGTTGATTGCTACGTATATGCGGTCACAACTGTCATATTTTTTGCAGGAAAGGCGGAGCGACGACGAGGAAGGTCACCCTTCCGGTGAGAAACCTTTCCTCGTCAAAGACATGTCATCGTCGATGATGCTCAATCAATATTGCTCGCAGCAAGAGTATGACGGCAGGCAAACGCTGGATCTCGTCCAGCCCAGCAAAGTCAAACAGCAGTACCAGCAGAGTTTGTCCTCGGCAAACAGCCACGAGTCCTGCGACGGACAGTTCCACATGAGCAGCAGGACGCCACAGTCCGAGAGAGGGGTTGGACTGAGGGAAGCTCAGCCCCTCTTGACTCCCCCGTCCTCGAACCCACACATCATCACTGCAACAGCAGACTGTTTGCAGGGATGGCAACACAACCAAGAAATGTCTGTGTATGCATAATTTATTATTGTGATATCACAAACACAATCACAAACAGCACAATCATAGCTATGCATTGTAAAATCTTCTAGTTCAACTATTTCACCCAAAAAATGGGTAAATTTTGCTGCAACTGACATTTGGTACAAAGTTATTTGGAACAATTATAATGGTGTAGTTTCACCATGAATGAGGCTAGGAACCATTATAAAGGTACAACTTGAGTACCAAATTATGGTTCCAGCTAAATTTCATCTTTCTCTTTTCTTTTTTTTTTTTTTTTGGTGGATGTTTGAACTAGATTTTTTTTGCAGTTTACATTGTAAGAATGAACTCATGTTTTCTAAATATTTAACGATGGTCATCAAGAGTTTAGGTCTTACGGCTCACAAATTTTTTTTATCCTGTTAACCCCATGTCTTTCATTTCTGTTTTTTGTGGACCCTCTTCCTCGGGGATCATTCTAAAATAATCAATGAATACAACATTTATGTTTGAAAATTCCAGAATAGCGTAAAACTGAGGGTAAAGTTTTCCCCAAAGAGTTTTTATGCATTAGAAAGATAGAAAAATGTTTTGAAATGTCACGTGAAAGTTAGGAAATGTAATTTAAAACAAAGAATTTTTTTTCTCCATCATATAAAGTTTTACCTTTACGCATCAACATTTAATGTCGAGGTCTCCCGACTACGGCTTTCCTATTAACATTAAAAGGGAAAGATTTTACTAGTTACAAGCGCAAAGATAATAGATACCCACTTGTGCAATTTATGAAATATATTTTACAAATATATAATTAGTAAATTTATTTGCTTATTATGTAAATAATTGGCATTCTCAAAATTTTTGTTGGACTCATTACGTCAGCGATTCTCAACCTGTGGGGCGCGTCCCTCTAGGGGGCGCGCGCACACTAAAAGGGGGGAGCGAGAATATCCAAAAGAAAGCATTATTTTTAAAAAATGATTAAATGACTGAAAGGAAAGCACACATACACATAAAAAACAAAATACATTTCGACATATTTATTAAATTCTTAACGTAAAACAACTTAAACAAAACATACTAAATTAAAAACAAATTTAATTGTTATTAGTGACTTCCTCGGGCTTGTCTTGCAAAGCAAAGTTTTTCGAAGGAAGGCTTAATATTAAAAATAGCTGTTATGTTTGTATATTTAGCCGAGATGTAAAGTTTATTCTCAAAGAGGCGACAGCATAAAATCAAGTTTCACAAAAGTAAGATGTTGAAAATGGTAATAGAATGCGAAATGCCCTTGTTTTTAGTGCAGACAAATCATCCTCTACTGCTGCCTAAATTCAAATAATGATTTATTACTAAATTAATTTGAGTGCTAAATGACTCGCTTTTACTCTTGTTTTGGCAGTTAGTTAAAAATAATTCAAAAACAGAATCCAAAGTACTTGATATAGATTATGGTTGTATGCATTTTACTGTAAAGGGGGGGGGGGGCGCAATGAAAATTGTGATTGAAAACTGGGCCGCGAATACTGAAAGGTTGAGAAACGCTGCATTACGTCTAGAATTTGGTGATAACTTGCTTAAATGAAGTCTAATCTCACAGACTCCTATTTTCATCTCATGCTACCCCGATTTTTTTCTTTCGTTGATGTAGCACTCTTGTAAGTTGCAATAGATTTTGTAGGTCGCAATAGGGGGTTCTCTTTCGGAACCTCTGGTTTAGACGTTACTTTACTCATCGATGTATTAGATATGAGTTATAGCAGCCCTCAGCATTGTGTACATTGTAAAAACTGTATTTTAACCTTCCCCCCCCCCCCCAAAAAAAAATGAAGAAAAAAAATTGATGACATTTAGCTGCAACCAACATTTGGTACTGACGTTGAACCATTATAATGGTTCCAAGTGTCACATTCATGATGAAACTCGGTGAAACTGCACCATTATAGTGGTTTAACTTAGTACCAAATGTCGGTTGAAACTACATTTCACCAATGTTTTTGGTGAAAGGTTTAACTAGAGTTTTTTACAGTGTAGAATGGTTCTTCCAAAATTTCCCAGGGGATCTCAGTTGACATTTAAATTTTCATTGCAGTGTTTTGTATAAACATCGGACGCCGTTTCATGTAAAATGGCGTGAGATTACTTGCAACGGCGTGTTTCATGTAAAACCGGATTAAGAATTAATTCATAAACTAAATGACGGCAGCATTGATGTTACGTTGTTTAAATGGACCGATATTTTATATTATTTATCACCCTAATGACAGTTAGCTTCTGCATTTAAAAAGGTATATTTTCCGGGTGAAAGGAGACCTGCCTTAATTTCCTATACAGACCTACTAACATAAGACTCCTTCCATTCCTGTAGTTACATTCAAAATATGAAGTGCTTTGTCAGAGACTCCAAAAAGTAGTTATTAGCAAAACTAGTATTTTTACGCAGTTTTAATATATCTTAACTATGATTTTTAGTGCGTGAAATTGCGACAAAGTGTGACAAGGGGAAGGGGTAACAAGAAAGGTGGCATCATGCTTATGCAACATAGCGTGACACGTGACAAAGTGGGATAAGGGGGTACGTTGAAGTCTGACCTTTTGTGACAAAGGGGAGAGGGGGTCATCATTTATGGACGGTCCTAAATATACAGTCTACTATAAACACTTTACTACAAATTCAAGCTGAATTTCATGGATGCAAATATATATTGGGACAATTATTGATTTAATTCACTATCTACTATTTCAACAGCTCTATACTTTCACTTTTGCGCCATTAAGCTACCTCTCTGTAATGATCATAAAACGGTTAAAAATATTATAAAATAAATTTACTGATTGCCTTTACAATTTCATTAACACTTAACTCATGAATTTTTAGGGAAAATTTATTTTCCTTTAATCAACCCTAAAATCAATTTATTTTCCCGCGCTATTATAACTCTTCAATCTGGAGAGGAAAACATTTGAGATTAGTGGGATGTTAAGTTTGATATTTTATTTTTGATTTTAAATTTAATAAACTAAATTGTATTATCCTTTTGAGTCCTTTAAATAATAAACAGTTTAATTGTGTTTTTTAATTTACACAATCCGTTAAAATTTTGAAAATCATCATTGAAATATTTTAAACATGCATGATGCATTCTGCAAATGACAAATTCTCTAATATTACATTAGTATTACAGGTGCCTAATTTTAGGTGCTTGACCAACTTTTTTCGTGCACAAATAGTTTTCCATAGTCATACTGTTGGCGGTGTGGAAAACTCTTTGCATAACGAGAATTTTTCTAATATTCTATAATGTATGATACTTGACAACAATTTACTTAGTTTCTCTGTACAACTCAAGGTACTATCATTATTTTTTTTTACTTTTTAGTCTACTTTCCCGTAAAAGGAGAAAACGAACGCTTAATGTATCTTAAAAGTATAGTTAAAAATAACATCTCATTTCCATATTTTACTTATTGATTTAAACAATTTTTCGTTCAATTTTGGACAGTTCAAAAAATCTTAACATTAGCGACAATGGGCAAAAATGAAGCAAATTATGTAAACTCTGGCCGTAAGATCCAAGTTCCTTTGAACGAACTTATTGAAAGAAGGTCTCCTCGGGGAACATTTTTTGATTTGAACAATTTTCGCTCAACTTTGAACATTTTCAAAAAAAAAAAAAAAAATAGCATTTCCGCCTACGAGGAAACTTCAATCCTACATAAATCCTGCTCTAACAGGCCGGATTGTTTGGAACAAATTTTATCGAAACGATGTTATGACGTAGAACATGTACAGACACGAAGTTCACCCAGAACTAAATGAGCCTATTCACCCACGAAACTTTCTGATATGGATTTTCGAGAATATTTCGGAATGAATAATTGGGTGAGTGAATGAATGAGTGAGTGAACGAATAAATGAGTGAGTGAATGAAAAAATGAATGAGTGAATGAATGAATGAGTAAGTGAGTGAATGAATGAATGAGTGAATGAACAAATGAGTGAGTGAATGAATAAATGAGATAGTGAATGAATGAATAAACAACTGAGTGAGTGAATGAATGAATAAGTGTATGAATATGTATAAATTATTGAAAAAGATAGATATGATGTGATTAAGAACTAAAGTTAAATTGAGAAATAGAGAGAGAGAAATAGTTAGATTATCAATTTGATATTCGGGCATACGCGAAAGTAGGTTTGTATAGTTCTAGGTGGAGCTTCTTGTTTATTTCTGTCCATTTGCGTCTGAGTTAGCAGTTTTAATTAAAATAATTTCATTTTCTATATTTTCAGATTTGGAATAGACGCACGTACATAAAAGAAATTGGTGTGTCCAGTTTTTCTACACATTTACCAAGAAAATACATCCACTTGTTTTGCTGCAAGAACTGTTTTTGAACATTCTTTTACGAAACAAAATATTGACGTAAAGGAAAAGAAAAGACACCATACGTCGCATGATTCTTGTAAACATTAATTTCATATAAAAACCGATAATATTCAGTTTCTGATTCTTGTCATGGAGGAAATCTTTACTCATATTTTATAGAGATTTGTGTACTAAAAATACAAATTTTCAGCTGTGATGATTTCAATGTGAAAAAAAAATAAAACTTGTGATATTTTTGCATTTTTTCCACTCATTTTGTGGGAATGTTTCTTCGGTTTAATTAGTGTAGGGTCAAATAACTCGAGGGTATACGAAATAAAGTTTACGTAAACGACACACGATTTAAGTACCATTTATATTGGAGTGCATTAATTATTTGTTAGGTTTACTTTTTTTTTAAGGGAGAAAAAATCCTTTTTACAAGAGGTAAGTAATACAAAAATTAACCTACACTGAACACATAAAATCTTCAAATTTCAAAAGAAATGCGTTCGAAATAGAAAAGTGATTCTTTAGCTAAAATGTAAAAGAACACAATTTTTGCAGCAGTAATATCAGTTGAGATAAATAGCAAACATTTTAAAAGAAAGGCATAAACAATTCTCGGAATATACAGGTTGATTATGCTTAAACTTCCCCAATTCAGGGCATCCTACAGCTAAAACAGTTCAACGGAGTGACACCAAAATTGGTATGTGGATTATACACGAGATGCGCTCAAAGAATCATGAAAAAAAGTTCTAAAAATGTCCGCTAGGGGCGCTGTTTAGCCTCATAACATGGTTTTCACGTCGGAACTGACCAATAAGGAATAAAACTAATAATATCAACATTTATTGTACACTTTTCCATCCATATCTATCATCTTGCCATTTATAAGGAAAGTAAAGAAAGTAACCGTTCATCTGTGTGGCACAAAAAAAAAAAAAAAAAACACAAGTTTAGGTTATGATGAAATTAATTTCTCCTTTCATAAATATGCCGTACTGGTCATTTCCTACCTTCAAACCATATCATACGGCTAAACAGCGCCCCTAGCGGCTACTTTTAGATTCTTTTTTTCTTCATGATTCCTTGAGCGCATCTCTTGTATAGTCCACATACTAATTTTGGCGTCAGTCCGTTAAACGGTTTCAGCTGTAGGATGCCCTGAATGGGGAAGTTTAATTACAACCCCCCTGTACTTTAAAAGAAATGCAATTTCTGCAGACGTAGTATCGGTTGAGATAAATAGCAAACATTTAAAAAGAAAGGCATACAAAATTATCGAAATGTATATTAAACACTTGAAAAATATTCACATTTACGCAATGCTGTACCTAGTATTCCCCTTAAAACTTTTTCTATTCTTAATATTCTACGTTTATTTCTATGCGATATATTGCTTTAATTTTAATTTTTAAAAACAGCTTCAAGCACAAGAGAATGTCATGCGCAAAAGTAATTTTCTCTCATCATGATTACCGTAATTACATTCATTTCCATATTAATTAATTTTGCGCTGCAAAAAATGCCGAGATTGTTCAGAACGCTAAATTATTTACCTTTTACTGAAAAGTTAATTACGCTTGTAATTATTCAAAGAAAGTTGATAAAAAACAACACATTTCTAAAGTTAATTTTAAATCAGTGCGTGCGATGTTTATTTTATACTAGTTCATTAAATTATTTGTTATGTAGCAGTTATGAAATTTTTTTGCACCGAGCAGCTTTCTCTTTTCGCAGGACGCTTTCTCTAAATTCATTAATAAGATGAAATCCATAATAAACAGGAATTTATTGTTAGTTTTTACATATTTTACGTCCAATTTCTAAGAGTTCTGACTTAATTAAGAAACCTATTTTGGAATAGAAACATTCTTGCAGAATTAGATATTAATGCCGCGGAAAGGTCATAAAAATATAACAAAAATTTAGAAAAAGCTTTGAACAATTTATGAAAACTTGAGTTCACCTATGAGTCGAAATCCGACCGTAATTATTAAATTTAGCATTAAAAACATTATGCTATTTACATAATTATATAAGTATTATTCATCTAATTTGGAGATTATAACGTCAAATTCATTTTGATCGTACTCACCCAAGGGGACTTGGCACCTTTTGGCAATTTTTTTTTTATTATTTAAGAACTTTTACCTATTTCATTTGTATATTGCGATGTGCTATTGTTCAACAAAGTGATTTTCACGTAAAAAATCAAAATTCAACTAACAGAAAATTTTAAAATTTAATTTTTTTAAAGTAATTTAACAATTTTAGATTTCCTTCTTCATTTCTTGACTTTTCTTTACCAAATTTTTTTAAGTACTTAATATAGTATGGTTTACAATTTTAGGGATGGGTTTTGCAATTAATTAGTTTTTGAGGAAAACGTTTTTAAAGTTACATCGATGGTAGAGCACAGAAAAAAGAAGCGGCTTTCGTTACATTTTCATTTTTAAAAATATTTTCTGAAAATATATAGCGAAATCCATCCCTAATTTTATCAAGCACATCATATTGAACACACACAAAAAATTTCAAGTTGCTACATGAATTTATGTAGAAGTTTTAGCATTTTCAGTACTCCAATATTGCGGAAAAATACAAACCGAGAAAACGCAGTTTAAAGAATACAAAATCCTACTAAAACATCAAATATATTTGAATTATCTTACTTCTTAACTACATTTATATTGGTTGTATCGCTTCAAAACTTCGCTCAGATAACTTGGAGAGTCAAACCATATTTTAAGCAAAAAATTGAAAAATCGGTATTTCCATCCATTTTCTACATTTGAGAGGTACCAAGTTCCCTTAAAGCTAACGTATTGTAAATAATTGTAGCTGCAAGGCCCATTGCACTATGAAATGTAATCGCTTGTACTTCTGCTGATTTCGTTTAAAGTTAAGTGGCCAGTTGAATAAAACTCAACTGTTTGCTTCCGTATACTATTCTCATTTTTTTTTTTCCATTGTTTCAGAGAAGACATCACTCAAACTCTTATTATAATTGCTGTTAATATTACTGTTTAATAGCAAAATGCCTTTTACAAAGAGATTTATATTTATTACCTAAAAATTTACTCAACGAAGACATGTTGCCATCTGCTATCTATAACAATATAACATTACAATTATGAATGAGGCTTGCCTGGCAAAATAAAAAAGTAAATACTTAACTATACTCAACTGCAAAGTTTCTTGACTATGGAGAAATATGCTGAGAGCAAGCGAAGAAAGTAGCTCTCCGCGCGGTGTCCGATTTTCGAGTTAAACTAAGCAATTCACTATAGAAATATGAGAAGGTATTTTAACCTGCACATGTATAACGTTTATTTGTCATAACTTTCATAAAATGTTATATATTTTCAATTTTAAGAGACGCGAACTAATACCTTCATTTAGAACTAACGCTCTAGCCAATAAGAGCTGACGAGCAGTTGGCGATCTTCCGGTAAGCGTTTTGGCGGGATTTGGAATTGCTTATATTTATGTCTGACTCGCTGACTTGTGCCTTTGCTTAAAGCTAAACATTTTTTATTATTATGTTCGTTAATATAATTATTATTATTATTATAATTATTATTATTATTATAATTATTATTGTTAATATCGTTCGTTTTATTATTATTATGTTCGTTAATATTGATCTAAAAATTATTATATTCGTTAACATCGTTGTTATTATAAGAATGGAATCTCCTGAATTGAACTACGTCTTTCAACCCCACAAGAAAGGCAGTGCTTTGAAAACCTCTGAAAAGACAATACTCATGAATGTATTTCACAAATTGAAAGAATGGAATCCGCCATTTGGGAAAAACTAGATAAGTCGATTTTTGGCCAAAATAAGATAAAAACCATGAGCAACCCACACTGGTGTCCTACACATCCTGTGAAAGTATGAAAGTCATAATGTCAGTGGTGTTCTTTAAAACCATTGTGCATTATTAGACCATTTTAGAATCATAGTGCATTTCAAAATGTAGCTGTGATAAAAAAGTTTTTTGATGTTTGTACAACATCTCTCTGCATAAAAGTATTAAGAGTATAATTTCTCTTTTTTTTTTGTCGAAAGGAATAACTTATGATGAAAATATATTTGATCCAACAAAATAAATTATGATTGCGTAAAAAAAATGAGTTTTTAAATTTTTTACATCGTCTTTTTCTGATAAACAGACAAATGATTTTTCAAACATGCAATGTGCCAAATAGAGTGCTTAATCGGATTATTCGCCAAGTTGGTAGCTTGGCGTCTTTTCGACCCTCCTCCTGTAACCAAACAGCTTCGCTGTTTACTCATATCTTCTGTCGCGCGTTGTGACGTCATTGTCAAGAAACGTTGCAGTCTAGTATAATAATAAACTAGAAATAAAATTTCACGTTAAATTAAAGCACAAATGAGCATTAAAACGCAGACATATGTTTCGGGATCGCTTGGAATCCCTTTTTCAATGCGACAGGGAGCTTCTAGATGCAAAACATCCAAATGAAGCAGACAGAACAACAAAAACAAAGCTTATATAGCCTAAGAATTAACTGTAAACCAATGAGAATAAAGGCAGTGTGAAGTGGAAGTAGAAGTAGTATTAAAGGTACCAATAAGAGAGTAACAAACGAATGTAGTTGGAAGTACAGAAAGTAAAAAGGAATATCAATAAAAACAAAGAAAAAGACAACAGCGTGCATAAAAATGTGAAAATACATGAAAATTGCAAAAAAATAAAATAAAATACAAAGAATAAAATGGAAATAAAATAAGTACAGAAAATACCGAAACAAAAAGCAAAACAAAGTACATATGCAAAAGAGGGGGAGGGGGGGGGGAGAGAGAAAAAAATTGACACAAAAAAAGGAAAACTAACAAGAAAACCAAGAAAGAACAACAAATTAAAGGAACTTATGCCAGACCTGTGAAAAATAAGGAGTTGAGGAAGAATCATTAACCAAATTAGAACTATTCCTGTTAATATGATAAGCTTCCCAAAAGTCAAGTTCTAAAGGGGAAGAACATTTTTGAATAATTTTCCCAGAATTGAAATCAAAAGAGTGGTTGGAATTCCAACAATGTTGAGCAATGCTAGACTTATTCAGCTCTTGCTTTCGTACATAACCTTTATGCTCATTTAACCGAATTTTCAGAGCACGTTTTGTCTGTCCAATGTAAGAAAGGCCGCAACGGCAACTAATTTGGTAAATACCCCAAGTATTAAGTTGATCAACAGGATCTTTAAGAGAAGAGAAGGAAAGTTTGTTGCTAGGAGCAAAAACAACTTGAAATTGGAACCTTTTTAGGATTTTAGCAATACGAAAACTTACAGAATGAAAGAATGGTAACACAACCAAATCCTTTCTAGAAACCACATGATTGGGACCAGAAGGTTTTTTAGAAAGTTTGTTATGAATAGAATCAATTAAAGAGTGAGAAAATCCTCTATCAACAGCTACAGCTTTCAGATAGTTGAGTTCAATCTTGAGAAGCTCAGGAGAAGAGCAAATATTAATAGCACGATGGACAAGAGCATTAAAAGCCGAATATTTTTGGTTGGGAGGATGAGACGATAGTCTGTGAGGAGGTAAAGAAACAGCGAAAGGTTTACGATAGACAGAAGTTGTGAAACCAGACTCACTCCTAGAAATCAAAACATCAAGAAACGCGAGGCTACTATTAAGTTCTTTCTCACAAGAAAACTGGATATTAGAATCAATGGAGTTCATAATCGAAAGAGCATCATCAATACCTAACAAGTTACTGTCCGTTAGGACAAAACAATCATCCACATAACGAACATAAAATTGAAATTGCAATTTTTGGAATAGTTTTTCCTCAAAATAATGCATATAGAAATCACTTAAAATAGGACTAAGAGGACTTCCCATGGCTAGGCCATCTACCATAGCATAGAATTTACCATTAAATACAAAAGTGCTCTGTTGCAAGCACACACGAGTAAGAAAAACTAATTCCTCGACTTCCACAGAAGTAAAATGGAATTCAGAAAGCCTTTTCCTGAGGCAAGTCAAAGCGCCATCAACAGGAACATTAGTAAACAAAGAATTAACATCAAAAGAGGCCATAACCGAATTATTCGGAACGAAGTTATGAAGTTTCTTAACAAAATCGGTGGAATTTTTAACAGTGAAAACATTCCGACTCCTAAGTGGAGAAAACACAGAAACTAAATACTTGGAAAGTTTATATGAAGCAGTGCCAATATTGGAAACAATTGGTCTGAAAGGAATACCTGCCTTGTGTACCTTCGGTAAAGCATAGAAACGCGCACAATTAGCAACAGAAGGAATCACAGACCGTTTAGCAATCAAAGGAATAGAATGAACAGACTTAACAGCAGAAGAAATAGCTTTTAACTCCTTGTCGCTAGGATCTTTATAAATTTCAGCATAAGGACCAGAAGCAATTAAATCATCAGTTTTTTCAACATAAGATGATTTATTAAGAACAACAATCTGACCACCCTTGTCAGCTTTGGTAATGACCAAATCAGAATTTGAAACTAAATTATTGACACAGCGTTTCACAGAATGGGTAAAACCAATATTAGGAACTTTTGAATTGAAATCAACATTGGAAGCAATAAGATGCCGAACTGACTCTTTTTGAGTGGAAGTTAAGGCACTAAATTTGAAAGCTTTTTCAACCGGAGCAATAAGTTCAGAAAAAGAAGGCTTTTTAGCCAAAGCAAAATTGTTATTACATTTCAAAGCATTAATTTCACTACTATTCAAAGAAAATTTCGAAAGATTTACAACCGCATTCCTATTAACAAGAGGCAAATCAGCCGGAACAGGAACATTTGAATCGTTACACAACTTGGTAAATTTCTTATTTAAAGTAATTTTGTGACTGTCAGATGAATGAAGAGCTCTCGCCCATGACATTCTATCAATAGAATCAAAATCGACATTCTGTTCTAATTTGGTTAATGATTCTTCCTCAACTCCTTATTTTTCACAGGTCTGGCATAAGTTCCTTTAATTTGTTGTTCTTTCTTGGTTTTCTTGTTAGTTTTCCTTTTTTTGTGTCAATTTTTTTCTCTCTCCCCCCCCCTCCCCCTCTTTTGCATATGTACTTTGTTTTGCTTTTTGTTTCGGTATTTTCTGTACTTATTTTATTTCCATTTTATTCTTTGTATTTTATTTTATTTTTTTGCAATTTTCATGTATTTTCACATTTTTATGCACGCTGTTGTCTTTTTCTTTGTTTTTATTGATATTCCTTTTTACTTTCTGTACTTCCAACTACATTCGTTTGTTACTCTCTTATTGGTACCTTTAATACTACTTCTACTTCCACTTCACACTGCCTTTATTCTCATTGGTTTACAGTTAATTCTTAGGCTATATAAGCTTTGTTTTTGTTGTTCTGTCTGCTTCATTTGGATGTTTTGCATCTAGAAGCTCCCTGTCGCATTGAAAAAGGGATTCCAAGCGATCCCGAAACATATGTCTGCGTTTTAATGCTCATTTGTGCTTTAATTTACCGTGAAATTTTATTTCTATTACTTTGCACAAAGTTTAATCATTACTATTTGTTAGGCTTAACGTGCCTGAATTTGTTCTTCTTTCTTTTGTTTTGTTCTCCCATCTGTTCGCTGCTTGGTGAGTTTTTGATTTTTGTTCTTTCCTCATTGCTTTTCTTGACTGTGTTTATTTTTGCTTTTTTGTTTTCTGACATTTGTTCCGCATATTGTTACGTGGTGTATGTTTTGCAATTTGTTCTTTCTGTTTCTTTCTGTTTATTGAACGGTTTAGCTATTGTTTTTTCCCCTTTGTTTTGTTTGTTTTGATTCTGGTTATGTCTCAAGTTAACAGATTTTGTAATCTACGAATTAAAAAGGTTCGGTTTTTGAACCATTTAAAGTTTCTCCAGGCTTGCAGGCGCAAGAAAGTCATTCCTAAGTTTATCACTTTAAAGTGTAATTTACCGCGTTCTGTTAGGGTTGATAAGGTAATTTTTCGTTCTAAATTAGCTTTACTTAGAGCTTCTATCCAGGAAACTAGGAAAAAACTTTCGTTCATAGAACGTGAACTTTATGATTTACATCTTTCTGTATCTAATTCTTATTTCGATTTTGATTCTATTGATAGAATGTCATGGGCGAGAGCTCTTCATTCATCTGACAGTCACAAAATTACTTTAAATAAGAAATTTACCAAGTTGTGTAACGATTCAAATGTTCCTGTTCCGGCTGATTTGCCTCTTGTTAATAGGAATGCGGTTGTAAATCTTTCGAAATTTTCTTTGAATAGTAGTGAAATTAATGCTTTGAAATGTAATAACAATTTTGCTTTGGCTAAAAAGCCTTCTTTTTCTGAACTTATTGCTCCGGTTGAAAAAGCTTTCAAATTTAGTGCCTTAACTTCCACTCAAAAAGAGTCAGTTCGGCATCTTATTGCTTCCAATGTTGATTTCAATTCAAAAGTTCCTAATATTGGTTTTACCCATTCTGTGAAACGCTGTGTCAATAATTTAGTTTCAAATTCTGATTTGGTCATTACCAAAGCTGACAAGGGTGGTCAGATTGTTGTTCTTAATAAATCATCTTATGTTGAAAAAACTGATGATTTAATTGCTTCTGGTCCTTATGCTGAAATTTATAAAGATCCTAGCGACAAGGAGTTAAAAGCTATTTCTTCTGCTGTTAAGTCTGTTCATTCTATTCCTTTGATTGCTAAACGGTCTGTGATTCCTTCTGTTGCTAATTGTGCGCGTTTCTATGCTTTACCGAAGGTACACAAGGCAGGTATTCCTTTCAGACCAATTGTTTCCAATATTGGCACTGCTTCATATAAACTTTCCAAGTATTTAGTTTCTGTGTTTTCTCCACTTAGGAGTCGGAATGTTTTCACTGTTAAAAATTCCACCGATTTTGTTAAGAAACTTCATAACTTCGTTCCGAATAATTCGGTTATGGCCTCTTTTGATGTTAATTCTTTGTTTACTAATGTTCCTGTTGATGGCGCTTTGACTTGCCTCAGGAAAAGGCTTTCTGAATTCCATTTTACTTCTGTGGAAGTCGAGGAATTAGTTTTTCTTACTCGTGTGTGCTTGCAACAGAGCACTTTTGTATTTAATGGTAAATTCTATGCTATGGTAGATGGCCTAGCCATGGGAAGTCCTCTTAGTCCTATTTTAAGTGATTTCTATATGCATTATTTTGAGGAAAAACTATTCCAAAAATTGCAATTTCAATTTTATGTTCGTTATGTGGATGATTGTTTTGTCCTAACGGACAGTAACTTGTTAGGTATTGATGATGCTCTTTCGATTATGAACTCCATTGATTCTAATATCCAGTTTTCTTGTGAGAAAGAACTTAATAGTAGCCTCGCGTTTCTTGATGTTTTGATTTCTAGGAGTGAGTCTGGTTTCACAACTTCTGTCTATCGTAAACCTTTCGCTGTTTCTTTACCTCCTCACAGACTATCGTCTCATCCTCCCAACCAAAAATATTCGGCTTTTAATGCTCTTGTCCATCGTGCTATTAATATTTGCTCTTCTCCTGAGCTTCTCAAGATTGAACTCAACTATCTGAAAGCTGTAGCTGTTGATAGAGGATTTTCTCACTCTTTAATTGATTCTATTCATAACAAACTTTCTAAAAAACCTTCTGGTCCCAATCATGTGGTTTCTAGAAAGGATTTGGTTGTGTTACCATTCTTTCATTCTGTAAGTTTTCGTATTGCTAAAATCCTAAAAAGGTTCCAATTTCAAGTTGTTTTTGCTCCTAGCAACAAACTTTCCTTCTCTTCTCTTAAAGATCCTGTTGATCAACTTAATACTTGGGGTATTTACCAAATTAGTTGCCGTTGCGGCCTTTCTTACATTGGACAGACAAAACGTGCTCTGAAAATTCGGTTAAATGAGCATAAAGGTTATGTACGAAAGCAAGAGCTGAATAAGTCTAGCATTGCTCAACATTGTTGGAATTCCAACCACTCTTTTGATTTCAATTCTGGGAAAATTATTCAAAAATGTTCTTCCCCTTTAGAACTTGACTTTTGGGAAGCTTATCATATTAACAGGAATAGTTCTAATTTGGTTAATGATTCTTCCTCAACTCCTTATTTTTCACAGGTCTGGCATAAGTTCCTTTAATTTGTTGTTCTTTCTTGGTTTTCTTGTTAGTTTTCCTTTTTTTTCTCTCTCTCTCCCCCTCCCCCTCTTTTGGCCTGTGTACTTTGTTTTGCTTTTTGTTTTGGTATTTTCTGTACTTATTTTATTTCCATTTTATTCTTTGTATTTTATTTTATTTTTTTGCAATTTTCATGTATTTTCACATTTTTATGCACGCTGTTGTCTTTTTCTTTGTTTTTATTGATATTCCTTTTTACTTTCTGTACTTCCAACTACATTCGTTTGTTACTCTCTTATTGGTACCTTTAATACTACTTCTACTTCCACTTCACACTGCCTTTATTCTCATTGGTTTACAGTTAATTCTTAGGCTATATAAGCTTTGTTTTTGTTGTTCTGTCTGCTTCATTTGGATGTTTTGCATCTAGAAGCTCCCTGTCGCATTGAAAAATTGATTCCAAGCGATCCCGAAACATAGGTCTGCGTTTTAATGCTCATTTGTGCTTTAATTTAACGTGAAATTTTATTTCTATTACTTTGCACAAAGTTTAATCATTACTAATAATAAACTGTTTCCATATTTTTTAAACTGATATCAATAAAACTCGTCAATAGCTACTAAACAGAAAAAGTAAGAATATTGGTTCAAAAACTGAGGAGGAAATGGGTTATTAACTCTTTTGCTTTGGCTATTTATATATAGATTAATATCGCAAATAGCCAGCAGGAATGAAGTGCAATGAGAAGAGCAATGTCTGTAAGAAGAATGAGATTTTTTCAGCAACCAATCTGAAGATGAGTTCTTTACTCCATCCCCCTCCCCTGTTAGCACGAGGACGTATTGCTGCCCTCTCCCGTGCACGGGGAAGTGACGTCCGACGAAAGCTCATTGAATTTTAGTTATTTTAAAAATAATTCGTACCTATTTACAAATTAAAATGTGAGCAAGATAAACAAAAATTTAGTTTTTTCACAGCAAAACACGATCGTGCAGCTCTACTCGTACTGTTGTAAGCACGAATTTAGTGGTTTAGAGCTTCTGACAGCAATGAAAATGATTTTGGCTTTATAAGTGAATGAATGCAATAGTTTATAAGGGAATGAATTACAATATCATCATTAAATATTAGAACACTTTCTTTTATACTAGGCGGCTCTCAGCCCCCCCCCCCCCCGCTCGTTATCACTCACCAATCCCCAGAAGTGCTTACGCTGCTCCTTCAGATCGCTTCCCTTGCTCATTACAAACTAACTGTTTTAAGAACATCTTTATGGAAAGAATCCGCTCTCTGTCAGAAATAATGTTCTATATTGTACGCAACTCTCTGGAATCAAAACTATATATCTTGTAACATAATGTGCATAGATTTTCTTTAGTATCAGACACTTAACGAAATTCGAACAGCCACATAAGGCAGTGAGAAACAAAGGGATGTAAATGAGCAAAAACATCTCTTACCACCATACAAATTGTTCTTTCCTTATCATTTGCAGTATTTATCACCAAATTTTGTCACCTACTACCCTTTGCTTCTATGTGCCTCATATATACTTAGATTTTTACTTACATCTATTATCAATTGTTATGACTCTTGGTGAAGAGAGGAAGAATTTTAGTATTCAACCCTGTTTTGCATATTTTAAGATTTGTGTAAAGACGTTGTTGTTGTTGCTTATGCCACTTGGATATCCAAGTTCCCGTAGCAGAGCGACCTAGCATTAAGGCAGAAGGGCCTTCCGTTTCAATATGAGCACCAACGGTGGAAGTACGACTTGGCTCATAATGTACTTGGATGACACCGGATGGCGAAACCACAAATACGCCACCTTCCTTTTTAGAACTAAGATTGAAGGGAAGGGAAAATCTCCACCATCCGGTACCTTCGGAACTGCCTCGGGACTTCAGGGTCCACGGATTTTACATGCACGTATCCCCAAGTGTACACGAAGGGTCTTCAGCGGCTCGGGTATTGAACCCGAGATCCTCCGATCCGAAGCTCGACATCCTAGCCACAAGGCTACAACGGCCCCAGACGTTTTCACGTTTGGAAAGGAAAGAAATTTCTTTAAAGCTTAAAGGGATGTAATGTAATGTTTCCCTGGGGGTGAAAAAAAATTAAAAATGTAAATGCAGGAGAAAAAGTGACTGCTAAAAGCCTGCTATTAAATTATCCCCAAAAGTGTTGCTGCATTAGATGTTTAACTTTAAGAGTAGTTTAAATAAGGGATGTATATGCTCGTATATGACGTCACATTTCGAGGGGGAAGGGGGGCTCGAGAAACTGTGACAGTTTGTGACAAGAGGGATTACAAGAAGTGTGACATCACGCATTTTGGTTTCTATAAAAACATTTAAAATCAGCAAATTAAATTTATTTTTAAAGTTTTTTTTGACTTCCATAATTGATTTTAAAGTTTCATTGAGCATTTTTTATCGTCATCACGAATGCTGATTAAGGTTTCAATTTTCTTCTTGTTAAAAGTTTAAAAGACAATTTTAATAGGCATTTACACTTTTGGGATAAAATTTCGTGGGTCATTTTATTTCAGAATTGGAATAATTTATATATTTTACTGTTCTATATTAATTCTATTTTGTGTTGTAAATCTCAACCTCCTTTTACACAAATTAAGTACATATGTAACCATTATTATTAAGCTCAGAAATGTCATTAAAATTTTAAAAGTAATATTAGAAACGTGATTATAACGCAGTGCTTTGTTTCGGAACTGCAAGTACATACGCTTATGTAATATAGCGTGACATGTGAAAAAGAGGGTAGGGGGTATGATTTAGTGTGACATTTTGTGACAAAGGGGTGAGGGGGTCAAATTTTCTGAAAAAAAAGTGACATCATTTATGAACGGACCCTAACTCAAATAAAAAAAACGCATAACAATAGTTTCAGTTTGCTAAGAAAAGCCATTGCTTGAATTTTAAATGCGTGCACCGCTAATGCTACCTCATTTCTGATTAGCTGCTGTTATAGTGGCTACGATTCGATTGGCTGTGCCGATACCCAACCAACATTATATGTATATATATATACACACGTGTATATAGATACTTTGATTCATGAGAGTAAAAATATTTTAACTGATCTGTGTAAATCTTGTTGGAAAAAGGGGGGGGGGGGTTAAATAGCACTTATCCAGGTGTTTTGGGGTGTGGTAATAAAAAGTGGTACAAAAGTGGAACCAGTGAGTATGCACAACTTTTCCCTTCTGGAAAATGTTGTGCATAAAAATACTAATGATAAATATAACAAAATAACATCCAGATTTGTATTCAAAATATCATTCAAGTGTCAGTTAACTTGGAATTGCATGGGAAGATATGACTGTTGAAAATCCATATAAAAAAATCTATTGAAAACTTATTTTTGAGAAAAATGTCATATTGTTCATCCTTGGGGTGTGTTCATGTACTGCTGAAATTGCTCTATACGTAAAAAGACGAATTTATAAGCAATCTCAATGTTTTTCGCGTAAATTCTATGTCTTCTTCCGCTAAACTTACACGAATGCTTATTTAAAGCATTAGTTAATCACTGCATTATTGAACAACAGGTAAGAATTTTTTCCATAGTTTTTAGAAATAAAATACTGTTTAACACTTTAATCGGTACCGGCGAGATATTCCTTTTTTTCTACCATTATTGTTCTGAGCTAAAAATGAAAGAACTTATCCTCTCTGTACTTTCTTCCGTGCTCACTCCGTACGAAGTTATTGCAAAGCCATAGCGAGATGTCCTTTTTTTAATACTCTATCTGCTGTAGGGTAGAAACTTATTAGAATGTCACTGGAATTGTAGGATAATGAAAATGCATTGATCAAAACTACACCATTTCAATATTTTCAGAACATTGCATGAAATAATTTAGCAATATAATCTAATCATTTAAGTACGATTTCCAAATGATTGATCTCCAAACGCTTAACCGAACTTGGATTTTTTTTTTGGAAAAAACTTCGCATAGCATATTTTACATGTGACATTTTAAAAAACATTTCTGAAATAAATGAACATCTCTGCATGTAACATATACAATGTTTCAGAGCAATTATAGAAAGAGCCATAGAATTTGCCATTACAAAAAATAAATTTTGGAATGCGCGTCTTGTGAAACGGAGAGTAATAAAACAAAAAGCTGTGATTGACACGAAATTTACCAGGCCGTCATCAACCATTCCTAAACTTCCATTTTACACCAAGTTGTTACTCATTTTAATAAAACTTTCAGTCACATTCACTTGCCCTACTTACCGTATATTAGGAAAAGCCAATGCGGTTGAAAAACAAATGATGCAAAATCTAAGCTTCGAAACAGTCAAAACGACTGGTCTGGTAACTCTAGTGTTAAACATAAAAAAGTATACACTGAAATATGCAGATATATATTTTTTAATTTCTCAGGTAAAAATAAGTATATGTATTATATAGTTATATACATAATTCAACTAATTAATAACCTATAGATACTGAAGTTCAGAATCTTAACGCAAAGTAAAAAAAATATATCTCCGTTGTCTTTGAGTATTAAATATTTCTTTGTTTTTTTTAAGAAGAGTAAACATTTCAGAATTTAGATTTTAAATGAATGTTCTGGAAACATTTACAAGTCAAACGCAGTTTCAGTTATTCAGTAAATAACTTTCATATGATTTTTTCCCTTAAAAAAATTCCTTAAGAGCAAAATAAACAAAGCAGGGGAGAGAAAACTACTAGACAGCAAAATATCAATCCTTTCAGCCGATAAATGACTCATAACCGCAGTACACAAATTTTTTTCAAGCGTAAAACATTCAATCTTTCTAAATAATGCAGGGTGTATATTTTTAAAAGCTTATTAAATTTGATTACGTATATTGATTTTATTACAAATTAGGAACAACGTAATAGTGAGAAAAAAATAATTCTCCCCCCCCCCCCCACTTGATGATGGTGGTTTTTTTCTCCATATTATTACCGTTTCATTCTACATAATTTTGTTGATGACAAATGGAAGCATCTTTACAGACTGAATTAAAAAATAAAAAAAAAACTAAAAATACATTTTCTTTACGTAACAAAAATTCTATCACAATTCTTTTAAAAGGAGACTCATCAACGTAAACATTTGTACAAAATTCAAGCCTGAAATAATAATAAAAGTAATTACACCATAAAAAGGGAGAAAATTTTTAGCTAACAAAGTTTCTTTTCTTTGTTTTAAATAAATAATGACAGAACCATTGAAAGAAGGAAAGTAAAATTTCAGAACCTTTAATCATGGTAAAAAGAACAATTACTTCTCAATCCTGAATTAGTTTTTAAAACCCGAAACACACATTTCGGATTGAGGTCAGTTTACAGAAAAAAAGATAACGAAGATTCCTGAAAAAACATCAAATTTCGATGATGTAATCTTAGCGAAAGGCTTTAAAGAATTGCATTTCTTTCGGGTTTTTCAAAATAAATGAATTTATAAAAGAAAGAAGTACGTCTCAGTAAAACAGGTAGGGTTTTTTGTTATTTCAAATTACTTTTTTAAGTAAGAAAATTGAGAACAGAAACTGAAGATGAAATCCGAAGAAAATTAAAAGAAAATAAGAATTCGTTTGGCTGAAGAAAAAAATTTTCTTCACCAGTTATTGTATCGATATATCGATAATTAAAAAGTAACGAACAATACGAATTCCTTTCAAATGATATCTCTCTATCACTTATATATATATATATATATATATATTAGGGTGGGTCAGAAAAAAGTAATGTTTTTTTTCGAAACGCTATATCGCGGAAAACTTGCCTCTAGGGTAGGTAAGTAACATGCAAATTAAAAAACCGATTTTTATTGAACACCTAGCTAACGCATTGTACTTAAAATTTCGATTTTTTTCGAAAATCAAGCGGTTTGCGAACCCCCAGTGGTTCGCGTGGTTTCGGAAGGAGGTTCGCGAAAATGTTGCAATGCTGAATTTTTAATTGCTAACGTACAAGAAAAAGCTAAATAATAAATTTACATACGTAATAGGAAGGAGTGTAATTGTTTTTTATATATAAAAATTGTTTTCCCGATAATGTACAAAAGTTGTGGACTGGCATAGGAAGCATTCGTACAAAATTTGAAATGCCCTTATTTCTACTATTGTCTGATTACGAAAACATGAATCACAAAGGGGTGTCGAAAGAAATTCCTTCATTAATTTAAAATTTTGAACGTATGTTTCTCCTACCATTTCCCCCTTTTTCCTCACCAAAGCGAAGAAAAAGTTGGAAAATGAGAATTTTTCTAAATGTAAAACTGCGCATTATTTTTGACTAATTTCTCCCATACAGACCTTCGTTTAAGCAAAGATATTTAATCATTTATTTTTTTAAATTCTGTATTCGCATTTATCACAAATTATTCCAACTGTTCTGCATGTTCGCAATGATAAGTTTGAAAACATGAATTTTAATATTGTAATTTCCACAACTTTCGCAAATTTTGAGCATAAAGATACTTATTGATTGATTCAAAATTGTGTAAGTATATGGTTAGTTCTTATGATACTTATGGTTAGTTCTCATGACACTCTACTAACATTTTTTTCGCATTAACGGTAAAATAATTTTAAAAGATTTTTTTACTGCTCTCTTAACAATTCAAAAAGGACATCTAATAAAACGTAATAATTAAAAAAAACATGTGTATTTTTCGCAGCTTTATTTTTACTTTGACTGAAACTTAGATATTTTGCAATTCCATTTTCTTTTTTTGTGACGAACTATTGTACAAAAAGGAAAATAAATTTGTCAGCAAAATTTAGTTTTGTTATCCGTTACTAAGGACTGCAGAAAAGGGTTCGCTATTTTCTTTCGGATCTTAGAAGGGGTTCGCACGAAAAAACAGGTTTAGAACCACTCCTTCATATAGTGATTCTATTACAGTGGTTCCCAACCTTTTTTGTAAAACATCTTTTACTTTTTCTTCGCGTTGGTGAGGAAAAAGTGGGAAATGGCAGGAGAAATATATGTTCAAAATTTTTAATTAATCAAGGAATTTCGTCCGATACCTTTGTGATTCAAGTTTCCGAAATCAGACAATAGTAGAAATAAGGGCATTTCAAATTTTGTACGAATGCTTCCTATGCCAGTCCACAACTTTTATGCATTATCGGAAAAACAATTTATATTAAAAAAAATCATTTTTACACTCCGTCCTAATACGTATGTAAATTTATTATTTAGCTTTTTCTTGTATGTTAGCAATTCAAAATTCCGCCATTGCAATATTATTTTCGAGAACTCCCTACCGACACCACTGGGGGTTCGCGAACCACCGGTTAGGGAACGCTATTCTATTACAATGAATTGAAGTGTAAAGTAAATCAAGAAAGAAATGGGCTATTAACACATAGCTCAGCATGCTTGGCTATGCCTTTCACATAAGGTGTTAGTATGTACCTTAAATGCAATAATTTACTGATTTTGAGTCTTTTGTGCTACAGCAAATTGGAAGATTTTGACTGTTTTAATTTTTTGTGTGCTTTTCAACCCTTTTATTAAATGATTTTCGCTATAGCAGTTTCAAATATTGATGGGTGGCTTCTGCGAAAAAACTTGTAAAATGACTTGATTTTCGAAAAAAAAATCGAAATTTTAAGTACAATGCGCTAGCTAGGGGTTCAATAAAAATCGGTTTTTTAATTTGCATGTTACTTACCTACCCCAGAGGCAAGTTTTCCGCGGTATAGCGTTTCAAAAAAAATTATTTTTTTTCGACCCACCCTAATATATATATATATATATAGTCAGTACTGTTACTGCGGGTGGCGGACGGGGAGTTACACGGTTTGAGAGGGTTTTAAGAGAGGGGTTACACCTAAAATGACATAATTCTTTTTAATAATACGTATTTGTATCATACAATTTTACTGATGGTATTTCAACGTATTAAAGAAAATAAAAGTTTGCTGAACATTAAATCAAATCAATAAAATGTGACGGTTTTTTTTCCTTTGCAGTATTGCAGTTACTGAAGATAATATAAAATAAAAATTACGAGCTTATAAACACAAAAAAAAAACAAATTTTTTCTATGTGGGACACGGGTTACAGGGGTGACAATAATCCTAGAAACGCCACTGAATATTATATATATATATATGAATAAATAAATAAACCCGCAACAGTTTAGATCGATTCGATATTTTTATCCTTCTGTAATACCACCCCTAAGTTCAGCAAGGATGTTTAATAGAAGATTTTTAACAGTTTAGTTAAAAACTTCGATTTTGTTAACAATTTACTTGTTTGAAACTGTCACCTTAGACAAATCTCTAGTTGAGACGTATGCACTGATAACTTCTTAAATCCCTGCATAGATTGATGTTTAATAGAAGATTTTTAACAGTTTAGTTAAAAACTTCAATTTTGTTAACAATTTACTTGGTTAAAACAGTCACCTTAGACAAATCTCCAGCTGAGACGTATGCACTGATAACTTTTTAAATCCCTGCATATATTGATGTTTACTAGGAGATTTTTAACAGTTTAGTTGAAAACTTCGATTTTGTTAACAATTTACTTCGTTGAAACTTTACCTTAGACAAATCTAATGTTGAGACGTATGAGCTGATAACTTTTTAAATCAATGCATATATTGATGTTTAATACAAGATTGTTAACAGTTTAGTTAAAAACTTCGATTTTGTTAACAATTTACTCGGTTGAAACTGTCACCTTAGACAAATCTCCAGTTGAGACGTATGCACTGATAACTTTTTAAAATCCATGCATATTAGGGTGGGTCGAAAAAAAACAATGTTTTTTCTTCGAAACGCTATACCGCGGAAAACTTGCCTCTGGGGTAGGTGAGTAACATGCAAATTAAAAAACAAATTTTTATTGAACCCCTTGCCAGCGCATTGTACTTAAAATTTCTATTTTTTTGGAAAATAAACTCAATTTACAATAATTCGCAAAACTCAGCCATTGCAATTTTTAACTGCTATAGTGAAAATTATTTATTAAAAGATTTGAAAAGCACGAAAAAAAATTAAACCTTCAAATTCTTTAGATTTGCGGTAGCGCAAAAATTTCAAAAATCGGAAAGTTATTGCGTTTAAGGTACATGCTCACAACTTATGTGAAAGTTAGAGTCAAGCATGCTGACATGTGTTTAATAGGCTTTTTTTTTTACTTTACACTTCAATTTATTGTAATAAAACAGCGTTTCCCAACAGGTGGTTCGCGAAAATAATATTGCAAAGTCGGAATATTTAATTGCTAACGTAAAAGAAAAAAAAACGAAATAATAAATTTACATACGTGTTAGGAATGCAGACATGATTTTTTTTAATAAATTGTTTTCCCGATACTGCACAAAAGTTGTGGACTGGCATAGGAAGCATGAATACAAAATTTGAACTGCACTTTTTGCTACTATTGTCTAATTTCGAAAACGTGAATCACAAAGTGGTATCGAAAGAAATTAATTGATCAATTTAAAATGTTGCGCGTATTTTTCTCCTATCATTTCCCACTTTTTTCTCGCTAATTCGAACAAAAAGTAAACTTAGATGTTTTACAAAAAAGGTTGGGAACCACTGTAATAGAATGACCATATAAAGCCGAGGTTCTCACCCTGTTTTTTCGTGCGAACCGCTTCTAAGATCCGAAAGAAAATGGCGATCCCCTGTCTGTAGCCCTTAGTAACGGGTTAAAAAACTGGAAAATTTGCTGGCACGTTTATTTCCCTTTTTGTACAATAGTTAATCGCAAAAAATGAAAATAGAATTGCAAAATATATAAGTTTAAACCAAAGCAAAAATACAGCTACAAATACAGCAGTACGTTTTTCAATTATTAATTTTTTTAGATGTTCTTTTTAAATTATTAATAGCGCAGTAACTATATGTATTCGAAAAAGATCTTTAAAAAGTATTTTACCGGTAGTGCGAAAAAAGTGTTCGTAGAGTGTTATGAGAACTAACTATACGTTCACAATTTTGAATCAATCAATAAATATCTGTCGGCTCAAAATTCGCAAAAGTTGTGGAAAATTACAATCTTATAATTCATATGTTTTCAAACTTCTCATTGCGAATATGCAGAACAGTTGGAATAATGTGTGATAAATGCGAATACAAAATTTTTAAAAATAAATTATTAAATATCTTCCGTTAAGCTTAAAGGTCTGGTTGGGAGAAATTAGCGGAAAATAATGCAAAATTTTACATTTAGGAAAATTTTCATATGTCTGACTTTTTCTTCGCGTTAGCAAGAAAAAAGTGGGAAATGGTAGAAACATGCATTTAAATTTTTTAATTAATCAAGAAATTTCTTCCGGTACCACTTTGTTATTAAAGTTTTCGAAATCAGACAATAGAAGAAATAAGTGCATTTCAATTTTTGTACGCACGCTTCCTATGCCAGTACACAACTTTTTTGCATTATCGGGAAACCAATTTATGTAAAAAAGTAATTTTTACACTCCGTCCTAATACGTATGTAAATTTATTATTTCGTTTTTTTTTTTTCCTTTACGTTATCAATTAAAAAATCCGCCATTGCAATATTATTTTCAAGAACCCCCTTCCGACACCACGCGAACCATTGGGGGTTCGCGAACCACCGGTTGGGAAACGCTGTTTTATTACACTGAATTGTAGTGTCAAGTAATAAAAAAAATGGGCTATTAACACATAACTCAGCATGCTTGATTATACTTCTCACATAAGGTGTGAGTATGTACTTTAAATGCAATAACTTACCAATTTTTGAGACGTTTGCGCTACCGCAAATTGAAAGATTTTGGCGGTTTAAATTTTGTTCGTGCTTTTCAGCACTTTTAATAAATAATTTTCACTATAGCAGTTAAAAATTGTAATGGCTGAGTTCTGTGAAAAAACTTGTAAATTGAGTTGATTTTCAAAAAAAAAAATCGTAATTTTAAGTACAAGTTGAAGTACAATGCCCTAGCTAGGGGTTCAATAAAAATTTGTTTTTTAATTTGAATGTTACTTACCTACCCCAGTTACAAGTTTTACGCAGTATAACGTTTCGAAAAAAAAAAAAAACATTGCTTTTTTCGACCCCCCCCCTAATGCATATATTGATGTTTAATAGAAGATTTTTAACAGTTTAGTTGAAAACTTCGATTTTAATAACAATTTACTCGGTTGAAACTTTACCTTAGACAAATCTCCAGTTGAGACGTATGCACTGATAACTTTTTAAAATCCATGTATATATTGATGTTTAATAGAAGATTTTTAACAGTTAAGTTGAAAACTTCGATTTTGTTAACAATTTACTTGGTTAAAACTGTCACCTTAGACAAATATCCGGTTGAGACGTATGCACTGATAACTTTTTAAAATCCATGCATATATTTACACAATAAACATAAACAAAAATTATCTCAAATATATGTAAAGTATTCCTTTTATTCCTAAAGTATCTGGAAAAATCTTTGACATAAAATCTTATAACAATACCCTTTTTAGTTTAAAAAGTTGAGCATGAGAAAAAGTCGTGATTGACATTCGCCAGAGAGTCAAAAAGTGGATGCATAAATAAATATTATTTTAAGGGATGCACTTTATTGAAAATATTTCAGAACAAAACATAAAATAATTTACCTCCATAGTTTTTTTCTTATTTATATCAAAGAGCTAACACACAGAAAAACATAGATTGTTCGGAGACGCTCAGTTATCAAATTCATATAATCAAGAAACTCTGGAACTATTTCTATATATTTTTCTCTGTTGCCAGAAGCTTTTCCTGCAAGTCTAGTTTTTCATCTATATTTAAACAGCAGGCTATTGTTCCAAAGTAATTTTAATTTGTTAAAACTAACGTATGCTTTAAAAACAAAAGAGAAATCGTACATATTTTTCAGTGTTGCCAGAAACTTTTTCTGTAAGCAGTTTTTCAGCTATATTTGAGCAGCAGTCGATTGTTTCAAAATAATTTTAATTTTTTTAACCTATTGTCTGCTTTAAAAACTGAAGATAAATTAACCAAATTAAAAGGTAAATTGGATTAAATTATAAATGGAATAGTAATAATTGTGAATGAAAGTCTAAAAAAAGTTTTTTTTTTTCGAAATAGTCCGTCAGCTTAAAAAAATAAATACATCACTTGCAAAAAATTCTTTCAATTTGCGTAGGGAGAATGTATTACAATTAACGAAATGTGATTACTTCAGTAAATAAATGGCTGATGAAAAAATATTTTTGAAACTTCAATGTGATAGAAAACATCATTTCATCAATTATTTATTTCTTAAGTATCGTTGTAAAAATGACACGAAAAAAATCATGCAGTAATACATCTACTAATATACTGATGATTAAAAAAAACCTTTTTAAATTTGTTTTTAATGTTATTGAAAGACGTATTCACCAAAGAGCTATTTTTTATATTCATTCCCTACTATTGCAGTAAAAAATGTTAATTAAAAATAAAGATGCTAAAGAAATAGTACTTTTAAAAAAATCTTTTTAATGTTTAAAACACCAAAATATTTACTAAATTCGTTAAAAATGCTTCACTTAAGTGTTTTCTTTTTAAATGAAAAAAAAGTTTAAAATGAGAAAAAAATATTTGAAATAAAGAACCAAATTAAAGGAGTATAAAACTTTTAAAATATCATTTTCAAAAGCTTTAAGTTCAGCAAACATGCAAATTTATAGTTTAAACTACGAAAATATGTTCGACGGCATTACGGTATAAGGGGCTGTTCATAAATGATGTCATGCTTTTCTACCATATATTTGACCCCTTCCCCCCCCCTTTGTCACAATATGTCATACTTCAGCGGACCCCCTCCATCTTTGTCACATGTATTTGACCCCTCCCCTCCCCTTGTCACACTTTGTCATTTACACGAACCCCTTTCCCCCTCGAAGCGTGACATCATTTATGAATGATCCCTAAGTTTAAAAGATTCTGTAAATTTGGTGGGGACAGTGTTCGTCGTATTCATCGTCACGTGGCTTTCCTTAGAGTTCATTAAAAAATAACTATTTTTGTTAAAATGAAATATCCTGATCGAACATTTTTCGTTACAAGGTTCAGTTTCAAATAAATTCGTACTTTATGATTTTTATAAAGTTTGAATTATTTGATTGAAATCAATCAGAAATTAAAACAAAATTACCTTAGCTGGTAGAAATTTAGTTTAAAAAAAATACACATGAAAATGTTAAGTTTTAAGACGAATACTATCACTTCGCAAAACGGTTTTCTTAAACATTTTTCTTCAGCCGAGGTTTACCATAGACTAAGCCTCATATCGAAAATTCGAAGCCATAGAATGTGAAACCGAACATAAAAAGAAGCGAGATATATAAAAGAATAAAAATAAGAAAACAATTTCCGATCCTTGGTAAAGAATTTTTATGGTAGCTTAAAATAGTATGATAAATGAAATGAAAGTATAGGTCAAAGAATTTCTTTCCGTTTCTGACTTTACGGAGAGGGAGGAGGGAATGGTACAGCTGGTGAACAGAATATTCAATCACGTTCGGTATTTGTCGAATTCTTTGTCTTTCCAAATCTATGGCATTCCTTCATTTCTTCATTTCTTCCGCAGGCTTGGGAAACTTGTGGTTGCCAAGAAGTTTATGTTATTTATAGTATTAGCGATGCCAATAGTGTATTTTTTCTTCCTATCTCATTCCTAAAAAACTAAGGAGCTAAACGTATTTTTTATACCGAAAATATACTTTAAAGATTTTTCAATTTTTCTTGCTTGAGAGATCCAGCTATTGAAAATATTTCATAAAGACAATTTTAGATTTCCTTTGATGCCTGAGATAAGGTTTACTGTTTACAGTTAAATGTGTTTATCGTGTTTTTAAAAAAAATGTTTGATTGATTTAGTTTTCTGAAAAATTTAAATATAGGTTTGACTATTATGACACAGTATTTGACACGAAAAAAATTTCATGTGCATCAAATTGCCATGTGTCACATTATTAATCTGATTACATTTTAGCTACTTGGTGATAATTTCTTTAATGCCGATTTCGGGGCGGAATTTTTCAATTTTTACTTTTTTTGTACATTTAGCTATTAAAATTTAGGCACAATTTTTACCTGAGATATTTTTAACACGCTCAATAACTTTTGTTCAGAAAAAAAAGCATGTCCATGTGACTTAATTTGTTAATTCATATCGCATAAAAATCACAAAACGAAACTGGTTTATACACATTTCTCAAACAATGATATTGTCATCATTTAAAAAGTGACAAGAAGTTCAGTCTAGAACTATACGAACCTATTTTTCCGTATACACCAAATTCAAAGTTATAATCTAGCTATCTCTCTCTCTCTCTCTTTCTCGTTTAGTTTTTGTTCTTAATTGCTTCAACTATACCTTTTTCAACGGCTAATACATATTCATGTATTTATTCACTCATTTATTCATTCATTCTTTCGCTCATTCATTTAATCACTCATTATTCAAAAATATTCTTGAAAATCCCGATAAAAAAATTTCATAAGAAAATAGGCTCGTTAGTTCTGGATCAACTTCCTATTTGTATATGTTCTACGTCATAAGAGCTTTTCGATAAAGTTTGTTCTAAATCGGTCCGTTAAATCAGTATTTATATAGGATTGAAATTTCCCCGTAGGTGCTATGTTAATTTTTTTTGAACTGTTCAAAAATGAACAAAATTTGTTTAAATCAATATTTCACGCCAAGAACTTCTTCCAGTGAGCTTGTTCATTGTAAGTTGGATCTTGTACCCAGAGTTTACATAATTTGCTTCATTTTCGCCCATAGGCGCTAATGTAAAACTTTTTTGAACTGTTCAAAAATGAACAAAAAATTGTTCAAATCGAAAAGTAAAATATGGAAATGAAATGTCCTCGCCGAGATCTTTCGAATTTTAACAGGATTTTTCGAATCGGACAATTCGTTCAAAAGTTATTAGTGGGGGGGGGGGGGGACAGACCGACATACCGACAGACAGACTGACACACATTTTCCCCCCATCTCAAAACCCTACTTTCAATTTTTTTATTTTTCAATCTTTATTTAATTAACTTATTTTTGATTTTACTTTATTTCTCAAGATATTCTCACGATACATTATGCCTTATTTCATGCTTTATTATTATTGAAGTGAAACTTCGAATGCGACTTCCAACAAGGTTGCGTTAAACCTTTAACGCTATCGGGGTCCGTATCCTTGCTAAATACACGATGGCTGTTAGTGAAGGGCGCATCTATATATTTAGATTGTCTATTTAAGTTACGTCATCGGGGTCCGTATCCATGCTAAATGCAGCACTGCTATTCATGAAGGGCGTATCTGTACATTAATTCTGTATTTGAATTACGACATCGGGGTCCGTATCCTTGCTAAATGTTGAATTGCTGGCTGTTTTTTTTTTTTTTTTTATTAAGATTGTATTTTTAAATTACGTCATCGGGGTCCGTATCCATGTAAATGCGGCACTGCTATTCATGAAGGGCGCATCTGGTCATTAATTTTACATTAATTTAGTTTGATTTGATACACATATAATTTAATAGGGTAGTATTTTTTATTTTCAAATTTAGTGGATAAGAATTGTAAAAAATGAGTGAAAACAATCCCACGGACAATGCGACGGATTTAAGGTTATGTCAAGGTACGTCTCTTGTGAATATCAATTGATTGTTAGGTTTTCTCTTTTGAAATTACATCATGACGCATTCACATACAGTATTAATACAAATACATTGTGAATTGTAAGCAATGTTAATAAATTCTGTTTTAAAGAAACAATATGATTTCACTAAAAATCAATTTCTACCCCTAACTATTTTCATTTCCACATTACGAAGTTTAACTTTTTCCGCGCAGAGGGACTGCACGCACTATTATTATTTTTTTCTTTACTTTTACGGGAAAATAGGCTAATAAGTATTAAATCCGCTACATAGATGGCTCGACGCTTCCGCCATTTTAAATCAGAGGGCGTCTTCTGTATGGTTGTCTTTTTTGACACGATATCGCCCTTTTGGTGAACTTTTAGAAAAAAAATGTACGATAATACGGTCGTTTAGCGCTTTTTTTCACTTTCCTACCGTTTCAAATTTTACTCTGTTTACCCCAAATTTGGTCGCAAGGCACATCTAATAAGGTCGCTAATGTGATTGTAATTGTAAATAAAAAAACTTACCACATAGACCAAATGACTATTTCTTACCCTAAATATAATTTTTAATTATGTTGTGCTAAACTTAAGGCACAATTGACGAAGGAACTGAATAGCGACATGAAAATTTTAGTCCTATCCGACCAGAAAAAAAGTCCATCAAAAATATTGAAAAGAAAGAAATGTAAGAAAAAGATTAAAATCATATAGGGATATATTCAAATATTCGAATATATACAAATAATAAACATAATTTGAATATTTTCAAATAATTTACAGAAGGATTCAAATAAAAGTTGTTTCTTTCATTATATGACAACCAATTAGAAAAAAATATCCTTCTATTATGTCTTGAGAATAGTTACGCGCAACGAGAAAAACGTACAATTGAGCCACGGCTCTTAACGGAATTACGCCAAAACTAATCAGCACAATTTAACATTAGAGTTTAATGCGTGTGCCAAATTTAGTTCCATTCCAAGTATTATATTTTCAGTTAAAGTGCACACAGTAAGCGTTAAAGCATAACCTCCTGAGACCTGGCATCCAATAAAATGGATGTTTTGCTTTTTCTACCTGTTGTGACATATTTTATTGGACTAAAATTATAATGGAGGAATAGAAAATCCCTTTTTAACCTAGAATTCGGAAACGGCAGTTTATTTGATTGCACTATATGGCAAAGAATGCGAGTCAAGTTGGAATTCGGCGCGCTCGCGGTTGTTTTGATTTTCACATTATTTTTTTCTTTTTAAATATTGTTCTAGGATTTTTATACAAGTTTGATCTCTTTTCTTATGTTATAAGTAATGAATAAAATTTTTTGTTCATCTATTTTTGTGTAAGTATCGCATAGTGCTACTGTAGTTATGACCTCAGCATACATTCAAATGGATGTGCCCCCCAGAAAAATTTAAAAATTCAAGCTTATTAATTTTTTGAAAAACATCACTTTTAATGCCCAATTGCTCAGAAAAACTAATAGTTGAGAGAATGTGTATTTTGTTTTGCTCGGGTCTCAGGAGGATAAAGGACATCTTTCACTCTAACTCCACTTAAGTTTGTTTATTTTATAGTCCTTGGATATAATAAAATCAACACATTTACAGTGGGGTTGGATTCAGAGACTGCTTGGAATCTAACATATCATTTTTGCGCCAAAATACTTCTGTGAAAGTTTGTGTGTACATTCATGGGGTCTCAATTTGCTTAGCTGTTAAAAATGGAGTCGGAGCTCCTCATTTGTTAAAAATGAGGTCACGAGTTGCTCATTTGATAAAAATGGGGTCGCGAGTTGCTCATTTGATAAAAATGGGGTCGCGAGTTGCTCATTTGATAAAAATGGGGTCGCGAGTTGCTCATTTGATAAAAATGGGGTCGCGAGTTGCTCATTTGATAAAAATGGGGTCGCGAGTTGCTCATTTGATAAAAATGGGGTCGCGAGTTGCTCATTTGATAAAAATGGGGTCGCGAGTTGCTCATTTGATAAAAATGGGGTCGCGAGTTGCTCATTTGATAAAAATGGGGTCGTGAGTTGCTCATTTGATAATTATTGGGGTCGCGAGTTGCTCATTTGATAAAAATGGGGTCGCGAGTTGCTTAGCTGTTAAAAATGGAGTCGGAGTTGCTCATTTGATAAAAATGGGGTCGCGAGTTGCTCATTTGATAAAAATGGGGTCGCGAGTTGCTCATTTGATAAAAATGGGGTCGCGAGTTGCTCATTTGATAAAAATGGGGTCGCGAGTTGCTCATTTGATAAAAATGGGGTCGCGAGTTGCTCATTTGATAAAAATGGGGTCGCGAGTTGCTCATTTGATAAAAATGGGGTCGCGAGTTGCTCATTTGATAAAAATGGGGTCGCGAGTTGCTCATTTGATAAAAATGGGTAGCGAGTTGCTCATTTGATAAAAATGGGGTCGCGAGTTGCTCATTTGATAAAAATGGGGTCGCGAGTTGCTCATTTGATAAAAATGGGGTCGCGAGTTGCTCATTTGATAAAAATGGGGTCGCGAGTTGCTCATTTGATAAAAATGGGGTCGCGAGTTGCTCATTTGATAAAAATGGGGTCGCGAGTTGCTCATTTGATAAAAATGGGGTCGCGAGTTGCTCATTTGATAAAAATGGGGTCGCGAGTTGCTCATTTGATAAAAATGGGGTCGCGAGTTGCTCATTTGATAAAAATGGGGTCGCGAGTTGCTCATTTGATAAAAATGGGGTCGCGAGTTGCTCATTTGATAAAAATGGGGTCGCGAGTTGCTCATTTGATAAAAATGGGGTCGCGAGTTGCTCATTTGATAAAAATGGGGTCGCGAGTTGCTCATTTGATAAAAATGGGGTCGCGAGTTGCTCATTTGATAAAAATGGGGTCGCGAGTTGCTCATTTGATAAAAATGGGGTCGCGAGTTGCTCATTTGATAAAAATGGGGTCGCGAGTTGCTCATTTGATAAAAATGGGGTCGCGAGTTGCTCATTTGATAAAAATGGGGTCGCGAGTTGCTCATTTGATAAAAATGGGGTCGCGAGTTGCTCATTTGATAAAAATGGGGTCGCGAGTTGCTCATTTGATAAAAATGGGGTAGCGAGTTGCTTATTTGATTAAAAATGGAGTCGGAGTTGCTCATTTGATAAAAATGAGGTCCGAGTTGCTCATTTGATAAAAATGGGGTCGCGAGTTGCTCATTTGATAAAAATGGGGTCGCGAGTTGCTCATTTGATAAAAATGGGGTCGCTAGTTGCTCATTTGATAAAAATGTGTAGCGAGTTGCTCATTTGATAAAAATGGGGTCGCGAGTTGCTCATTTGATAAAAATGGGGTCGCGAGTTGCTCATTTGATAAAAATGGGGTCGCGAGTTGCTCATTTGATAAAAATGGGTCGCGAGTTGCTCATTTGATAAAAATGGGGTCGCGAGTTGCTCATTTGATAAAAATGGGGTCGCGAGTTGCTCATTTGATAAAAATGGGGTCGCGAGTTGCTCATTTGATAAAAATGGGGTCGCGAGTTGCTCATTTGATAAAAATGGGGTCGCGAGTTGCTCATTTGATAAAAATGGGGTCGCGAGTTGCTCATTTGATAAAAATGGGGTCGCGAGTTGCTCATTTGATAAAAATGGGGTCGCGAGTTGCTCATTTGATAAAAATGGGGTCGCGAGTTGCTCATTTGATAAAAATGGGGTCGCAACATGAAAGAGAATGGGATGGACCACTTACATGAGATGCAAATCAGTAGCCATCTCGTCACCGTGGCCCTCATCTGAGGATCTTACGTCCAATAGCGTAATTATGGTTCAACAAACTAAAAAATATACCTTTAGTTTTGCTCAGTGTCTCCTTTTATTCATATATAACACACAGAAGATATAGGTGAAAACTTGGAAATTTGGCTAGTAGCCAGCGGTTGGTAGACTCACTTTCGTTAGTCGCCACTTTTTAAAATGATCAATAAGAATCAAAAACTCTAAAATCGTTTAGAAAATAAACTAACTATTGAAATAAAAAGAAATATGCAGATTTGAATTAGCACATGTTAAAGTTATTTCGAACTTTTAACATGATTTAAATAGATACAATATGCTAAAAGATTGAAAATTGATATCCGACATGAAATTTTCGGAAAAGCACGTATTCAATATTAGCATGTTTCCAAGAGAAAAAAAAAATTCATTCCAAATGGCGAGAGAAGAAAAAGAAAAAACAGAAACAAAACGATTACAGTAGAATATTCTAAAAAGCGATGTGTAGGAGTGCCGATCGAGGATGCATTTTTTAATCTTCACTTTTACTACTTTAATTGCCACGTGGCGAGCGGCGACCCTTAATTTTCACCTATAACAGAAGACCTTAAAAATGACTGTAATAATATTAAAATTATTATTATTTGTTATTAACCAATCAAATGTACATGAATTTTCAACTTCGTAATTTGCAGAAATTTACGAATATACACTTCTAAAATATTTTCAAATTGTAATAAGTATACAAGAAAAAGCAAAATGTATAAATTAAGAACATTGTTATTGTCTTTGACTTCATTGATGTCATGAATATACACCTCCCTCCAACCACTTCACATTACAGTGGAGTATGAAAACAGTTGTATGAAGCTCTTAATGAAAAGCTGAAAGGATAAATTTCAAAAGAATAAGTTTTGATTTGTTGTTATCTTATTTATTCATTTATATTTTTGAAAATAATATGTGGTGGCGTTTCATGCACATTAAATAGTAGACAATTTTATTTCTCTGATTTTCTCATAATTCGCTGACGAACAAGTGAATAATGGGACGTACACTCGTTTGCATGACAAAAAGAAACTCAATTTGCGTCACAAAGATAATGATAAGTAAATTTTAGAATGAAAACTCATTCGCTTCATCATTTACGTAAAAATTATATTACAGACATATAGTACAATATGTGAATATTGCTTGTCTACTCTGATACTTAGTTCCGAAATATTACAAAATAACTCGAATTCCCTTGGAAGCTTTTTAATAATCCTTGCTATTAGAAAAGCGACTGCTATCAAAACTGACAGCGAAACAATTGGACAGAGAAGAGAAATTAAATGCTTGCTTTCGAGAAATGTAATATTTCTGAAACATTCATTCATTTGAAGCAATTATGCAATTGTTGTTTTGGTTGACATCAAAGGACTGCAGTCATTTGCAGTCCTCTAGTGAACGGGCAGATTTCATTTTAGAATAAGCTAAGATGCATTTATTTGGTTTAAAAGTTTATATCGGCAAAACTAAGTAATAGTTGCCTCAACGTCGCATGAGCTTGAATTTTGCTCTCTGTAATTACTTAACCACTTCCGGAATTTAAACACTTGACACAAATTCAACTTTTAAAGCAACAAGTTCCGTCTAGAACATTTTTTCCGAATACACCAACATCAAATCAATAATCTAGACATTTCTCTCTCTTTCTCATTTAGGGTTATCTCTTACTAACTTCAAATACGCCTTTTTCAACGGAAAATACTCATTCCTTCATTTACTCATTCATGTACTTATTAATTCTTCCATTCACTCATTCATGTATTTATTATTTCACTCATTCATTCACTCATCAATGTATTTATTTATTCATTCATTCACTCACTCATTATGTATTTATTTATTCATGTATTTTCAAGTTGTTTCGAATACATAAGAATATAACTAAATTTTCGGACCTTCACCGACTTATTTGGTGAATGTTAACAATCACAGGGTTCGTTCTAGGCCGCGCGATCGCGCGATTCCCGCAGTATTTTTTGAAATCCCACTCAAAAGAAGTTCGTTTGCGTGCTGTTCCCGCAACTAGCGGACACGCGTTCAAAACATCGCAAAACGAAACTGCTATTCTAAGCTGATAATTCAATACACACTAAATGGGAGTGTGTTAGTTTTCAACTGCCATCTTATCCTCATTAATAAAAAAAGGAATCTAGGAGCCTTATTTATCATATAGAATAACATGGGGGAAAGATTGACAACTTCTTCATTCCTTGAATTCCTTCATTCCTTGGATCATTGAACAATTTTAGCCCTTTGTGAATGCAGACTTATCTTCATTTATTCTATTCACAGAGGACAAAATCAAAAAAAAAAAAAAAAAAAAGGAGTGGATCCTTGGTCACAAGATTACAAAAGAATGCTGGTTTCTAAAATATACTGTTTTCATTGAAAAATATCAATAGATAAAATGATCATGATCAGAAAAAATTAAGGAAATATTAAATTAATTTTTAGGATTTTGTTGTAAGAATCACACAAAGAATTTTGGTAAAATAACCAAAATACCAGAGTATCTTTTTCATGCATAACATTTTATAAAGCACCCATTTTTGCGATCGCGAACTTTTTTGAAGTATCCGTTTTGTGTGAACCTACCTAGTTGATGTTTATTCTTTCCTTGCTGAGCGTAGCTTAGATAATCATTTCATAGTTTGTATTGGATCATGATCGGACAATTTAGTAATATTTTTAAAGACAAAAACAAAAAGAAAAGCTCCACTTAAATTTTAAAAATCCCACTTAAAAATTTGGTCAAGGTGGGAAATCCCACCTTGTATTTTTCTCCAGTGTGAACCCTGCATTCCAAATTTCGGTCCGTAACATATACGAGTATACATACATATATATATATAATAGTACCCTCTGTAAGGTAATACAGTGTTCATGTATAGCATAAATCAATACAATTATGTAAAAATATATGTCCAACATAAATGAAATTAGATTCAAATTTATAAAAAACTCGAAGTAAAAAAAAAATATTTTAATTTAGCGAGGTGTTTTTCATGCATTCTTTGCTATATAAAAAATGTTGAAAAATAATGAAAGTTTTAACAAAAAATCAGGTTAGGATTTTAATTATATAGGTGGTTCTTTATTGAAATGTGTTAAAAATAAAGAAAGCGTTTCAACATGACTTTAGCTTAATTACGTTTTTTCCCCGGTCCAGACTGGTTTTCTTTTTTAGAAGAAAGATGGCGCTGTTTTTCTACTCTAGTCACCCCCTTTACTTAATACCCTTCTTTGTATTCAATAAGTGAAGAAATTCTTTTTAAAAGAAGATATTTAGAAACAAAAATAAGTCGTGAAATATGCAATTACTTTTATAAGATCTCTCGTCACTGAAATTTTAGGGTCCATTTAGAAGATATATTTCTAGAAATTTATAACCCCGTTTATACAAGTTTTTCATCATTTTTTAAACCTTTTTCTCGTGATTTTCGATACATTTAAAGATTCTAGAAATTTCTAATGGAATGGCAAAAGTTTATCATTGGAACGATATTGCCTTTTTATATAATTTATTTTGAATATACTTTGATTAACGATCGGTTATGACGCATAAAGAATTTGACTAGATTTACTGCATTCCTTCTACAAATTGTAAACATTTGAGTGGAAATTGCTCATGAAATCAGCGTTTACTTTTAGAAGATGAAGGTCTCGGATGCTCCCATACGGAAAAGTTTAAAGGATTAATTGTAAATACACATTTTTACGGCATCTAAGCTAGCGAACATGCAAAAGAAAGAAAAATTACAATTTCGTATTAGCGTTTGTTTATACTAGCTAATAGAGGAACCACGATACTCACATGCCCCCCCCCCCCCAAGCCTATGTTCTCAGGGTTTGTTTTTGTCTAGTAGAAATTCTAGTGTAGAATTTTGAAAACTCGAAAAAAAAAAAAAATTCATATTTCCAAAATTTAGACACTCAAGAATATGCCATTAAAAGGATTTTTCAAAATTTCTATTATTTCATGAGTTATACCCGTTTTAGTGACGTGGCATCGGTTCCGGTCCGACCGCTGCAAGTCAACAAAAGACAGTAGGCGTTCGCGAGTCCCTATGGTTGAATACCTTTAATATTATAAAATCTTTATTGTATCGTATCCCTTTTAAATCTAGATTTAATTGAAGGACATAGAAACTTGTTTTGTTGGAATAGTCTACGTTTAGTTTTATTTTAAGTTAGTTTTGAGCCAACCTTCGCAGTTAGTATTTTTAATGAAGGCTTTATACCCATATTAAAAATCTCAGATGTTATGGGAATCACGATTGACCCAGAAGCTAATGCTTTTGCAGCGAGACGGGATGAACCGCGTATCGAGCGCTCGGAACTCCGGACGTCAAAGGAGGGTAGCTCGTCTTCACAATAGAACATCGGAGAATGAGCATTTTAAGTGGATGAAGGTTTCTTATATGGAGCAGGAATCGCCGATTAAAAATATGTTTGTATTTTGTACCATTCTGTAAGTAAAACTGCCGAAAACTTGTCTCAAAACTTTCAACGCGTTTTTCTAGAAACTACTTTTTTCGAGCTGGCGTTAAGGATATCTTGAGTTCTAATGAACCGGTTTACTTCAAATTTGGAGAGGATGTTCTTTATATATCCCTTTATCGTGTGTAGCTTGCCCGAAATTGTAACTTTTCATTTAGTATTTTAAAAAAAATCGTAATTGTTAAAAAAAATATGCAAAAAAGATTTATTTTTTCAAACAGCCGTCAATTTGTAAAAAAAAAAAATAATTTGTCCAAGGGTCATACAATAGCGGCATCTATAATACTTAAGAATCCAGTTTGTTTTTTATTTTTCAGATCACCAGGAGGGTTGGAATAATGCACGCCAGGACGACCTCTTTTTCTGTTGGAGCCCCCCCCCCCCCTTTGATAGATCATAACTTTGTCAATTTTAACTACTCTTTTTGGTTAATTTTTGTATGTAATAATAAAAAATCAATAAACAAATGATAAAAAAATGATGGTAGAAGTATCTTTTGTTTACTTTGTACGACGCACAGTGGAGTATTTGAGTGAAAATCCTGGCTAAAAATAATTTCACGTGCTTCTAAGTTGAAACAACTGTTGTTGAGCGTGCATTTACTTTATTATAGTACAGGAGTGCCTTCCCTTCAGAGAAATGATGCACCACCTAAAAAACTACGCCCCGCCCCCTGCCCCCCCCCCAAAAAAAAAACGGCCACCCCTTAAAAAAAAATTGGTCAACCTCCTGAAAGTAATCCACTTTAAATTTCAATACCGCAGTCTGCGCCAATTTCCCCCATACCCTGGTCCCCCTCCCCTGAATAGTAAATATACTTAATTCTATTTTATGTGCAGAAAGATTCCCATATTTGTTTTAAAATGTAAATTAAATAAATATGTGATTATTAACTATTAATTTTTAAAGTTTAAAAATTAAATTTATTCGTAATTTATTTTAAAATATTTATTACTATGATTTATTTTTATCGTTTCATTTTAAATGTCTCCTAAGGCGATAGTCTTCACCCCCTCTCTTTTGACCGGATGAATATATCAGATTTCACAAGGATGGGATCGGGCTCGGAAAGAATTTTTCAGAGGGGACGCGTGATGTCCGAAGTGATGAGAGCAAGTTTGAGGTTTGATGATGAGTCACTCATTGCTTGAGTCGATACTTAGTATGTATATAGGTTCATTATAAGCATAAAATACTTTACACATTGTGATATGTTCTGCTAGGCCGGATTATTGTGTTTGATTTTCACCGTGAGTCGATAAACCAAACCGTCTGCGCACATGGATAGCGTGCCCGTGGTCGAAAGAAATTAAAAAAAAAAATAAATAAGGATCGCTAAAACGAATCAACTTGAAGGAAAGGGGGTACAATTTGCTGTAATAAAAAATAAGACATTATGTTATTTAGTTTATGGCTTGATGTGCATTCTGCACCACAAAACGAAAACCTCCTGAAGCAGTAACTTTTTATTCTTAAATAAAATACTAAAAAAAATATTAAAAAAAGAGTCAGTGATGCATACCCTCTCACCTTCAGAGTGATGGCATCCTCCCTCCCGCCCTCTCGCCTAAAATCTACGAAGCTGTCCACAAAAAAAAAAAAAAAAGATGACCCTACCTGAAAATTGGCCGAAACCACCTAAAAATTTTTAATGCAGCTGATTGCGCCACGCCCCCACCCATCCGCCCGTGGTGGGCACTTCGGAAAAAGTTACCTTCATAGTCGATATTCACTTAAAGAGCAGGATATATTATGTCAGAAGTGAAAATTTTACCTGAATGAAAAAGTAATAAATGATTAAATTTAAAGTAATAAAGTAATAAATGATTAAATTTTTCACGCATTTTGTAAAATGCGTGAAAATCTATGCAAATATCTCCACAAAAAAACAAAAAAATTGTATAGACATACTCTTAGGATACAAGTGAACCCTCTATCACTGCACAAGAATGAAAATTTTGGAATTATTCCAAAGATTTTCACCTAAAGCGAACATCCGTATGTACTTATAATTGAGTTTCTTGTAACCCCGAAACATGTGTCTATTTCAACTTGTACGTTTAATCATGTTGATTTTTCTCGTTTAGTAGTTTGTATTTTGACATAATTTACATGTATTCTGTATATAAAATGTATATAACAGTAAAATCACTATAAAATTGAAAAAAGTCATTCAATTTTCGGATTATATACGTTTTTTTTTAATTATATAAAAAAAATGGTGCAAGTATGAGCAATATTTTTTTTTTTTTGAAATGAGCCCTTAAGACTAGCACAAACACGATTCAATTTTTAAAATGGCTCGACAAAGCGCGGCACACACTTAGAAAGCTTCCACTATCTTAAAAATAGTCCTGAAAATGTCTTTAAAACATTCTCGGACCAAGTTACTTATTTTTTGGAATTTTAAAAATAAATCAATTTGATTTAATGTATAGATTAAAATTAAGCTCTTACTTTCCTTTAACACGTAAAACCAAATTAATTTAGATAGGGGGATTTGGAACCCCTCAAGAAAATTTATATTGAAACGTACTACGTTCACTGAAATAACTCAAAAAAAAAAAAACTAAACTCGCTTCGAAATGACAACTTCTCTCAAAGCTGTGAGCAGTTCTAAATGCCTCAGACTCCGGAAACAGGTGTCGATCAACGCGCCGGTTAAACAGCTTTTATAAAATGAAATTTAAAAAAAAGGGTAAATTTTAAATTTTGGACTTTTGGCCAGGATTTTCACTCAAATACTCCACTGTGCGGAGCTTTAAAAACCAGGCGAAATTCATGCCTCTACCCTATAATACCCCCTTAAAAGTAATTTTCGAAGGAAAACGTTTATTGACACAAATCGTCTTTTCGTAAGTATTCCAGAAATACTGATAACTCAAAAATCATAGATCGAAGAATATTTCGATAGTTTTAGCTATTTTTTCTGTTTAGTAGCACATTCTCTTAATTTTTAAAACGGTTTGACCTTTAATTTTTTTTCTTGTCATAAAATGTGAGGTGTAATATTAAAGGTGTTGATAAAATGCGTAATTGTGCATTTTAAAGGATTATTTTTTTACAGAAAAATGAAGTAATTATCATACAATATCGCTTATTGTCACATTATGTTACGACACAAGAATTAGAGAAGTCCTATATTGTCGAAAACTTAATTGCTCTTTCGAATGCCAATCTGATGAAGTTTTTGAAAAACGTAATTTTTCCCGTGATCGTAATTTTCGATAATATTTTCCAGTATGGGATAATTTTCTGATTTTCTCGGTTATTCCAGTTGCGTTCCTTTTCTTCCCCGTTACATCTGGGTTTTTTTTTTTTTTTGGAATGTTTCCTGGATTTCAGTAATTCTCATCTCAATCATAGTTCAAGTTCAATCCAGTCAGGCTTGCTAAATTATATATATATACATATTTGTTTTCTGATTGACCTTCAGTGCGGGAAAGTTGGAACTTTATTTTAAAATCCTGGAATCCTGTTTCGGAGTAGATACCTCATATTACCACCATTCCGACACATTTTTCTTTCGGGAACTGTACCGCGACCCATTGGAGTCCTGTTCCGGAATGGATGGCCCACATTAGGGGAACGTACCGTTCCGGAAGTCACCTCGTGTCGGAAAAGTGTACCACGGAGGTACATTTTCGTTTCGTGGACTGTACCGCTACTAATTGGAGTTGGGTTACTCATTTCGTTGTTAAATAACGAAATTTCCGTTAAACGGAGTTTCCGTTTTGACTAAAAAATACTTTAATTTTGTGTTTTAGCTTTCTAGCTACACAATGGATGAGCTAATGGAGCAAAAGATTCCGAAACTACAAACAACTAATTGATTTTCTTGTAAAATATTCACGTATGCACTACCAAATGTCAGATTTGTTTGATTTTGGGCAATTAAATGAGTAAGAAATGGCTATCAAAAATAAAAATTTAAGTGATTATAGGGAAGCTATATTCATCAAACGTCTGCACTGCAAGCTCTTGGATTTAGATTCTTTATCAAATTTGCCATTTCTTTTCTCATGGAATTGCACTGTTACCTTTTTTTTTTTTTTTTTTGGAAGTTCATTATCTTTACTTCGTGAGACTGAGAAGGAACGTTGTTAGAATAACGTAATTACTAGTTACTAATACGTTGCATACATACTAATTTTCAGAGTGTTGTTACAACCTGTGGTTCAGTTTGGGTGTAAACGCAGTATGCAACAACTGGAACAGTTTCCATCCATTTGAGAAATACGTATTACTTTATGACTGAGCCGTATTACTTTATGATAAAGCCAGTTGCTATAAGATCTAAGTCAATTATCAATGAATTTCAACCAGTCCGTTTTTGCGGTGTGCGGTATAATTGTTTTGGTTGATGATTTAATGCGTCATCCTCATAACAAAAAGAAGAGAGCATTGGAATGACTTGAATGAAACGAAAAATAACTAATTCTTATAAAACGAAAGTATGGGTATAAAGCAAAGTACATGTACAGTACATCTGTTGCCACATTGAAATTATTCTTGCTTTAATTTTAAAAGAAATTAATATAAATAAATAAAATAAAATAATAAAATTTAATTATATTACAAGACAAATTAACACACGATTTACCAGACCAGTCATTTTGACTGTTTCGAAACTTCCATTTTGCCTAATTTGTGACTAATTATACTGCAAATTTCAATTGCATTGTCTTTTCCTAATGCATGGTAAGTAGGGCAAGTGAATGTGACTGAAAGTTTTATTAGAATTAGTAGAAACTTGGTCTAAAATGAAAGTTTAGAAACACTTAGAAATTTCATCATGAAATTACGGTTAAATAACCGGCAGCAGTCTGTCCGTCTAATTCACCGTAAAATTTACGATTTGGAACATTTTTCTATCTTTACGGGACCTAAACCATATCCAATCAGCTTGGTTAAAAAGCCGTAAATACAAAAGTTTACGGTTTTAAAACCATTTAAAAATGGTTTCAAAACAAAATTTTTACAATTTTTGAACCATTTCAGCGTAGAATCTTCGAGGCGTAGAAACTGTAAACGAAATGCTTGGGACTCGAACCTCGAAGGCATGGTGTATAAGTCTTGCTCTCTATCCACTCGACCATCTTCATCACGTAAAGCGGCTGTTTATTTATCAATAAATCTTCTTTTCCAACAGGCAAACTACCTTAAAATTGAGATTTCAGTTTTTTATTGGATCCAACTTAATTTTTGGTTTAAATTTACTGTATATTGACGAAAATCATTTTATTTGCTGCAAAAAATTAAAATACAAACAAGCTTCAGCAGCTCAAATTATTGGTCTCATTCGCAAACAGTTCGGGAATCCGATGTCTCCAATTTTTTATTTACGTGTGCATGTGTTTCTATTTAGTAACCACTGCTTAAGCCAATTTGTTTTCCTTTTTTTTATACACACATGCATATTTGAACTGATAAATCTTTATTCATATTTTAACGACAACGTATGACCGGTAAGGTATCGCAACCAAGATGGACACCCGATTCTTATTGAGCGCTTGAAAAATACGGTTAGTTTAACGTTCTTTTGGATAAACAGGGAATAAACAATTTTTTCCCCAATCAGCGGTTTGAGTACCATCTTTTTAATGGTTATTCAACTGTTGTAATCAAATATGGTAAAATAACAATCAAATAAATGGTTATTTTACTATTTTCTTACGGAAATTTTTAACGGTGAAGGGTTGAGATCTAGTGCTAATAAAAAATGCTGTATTGCATTACGGTCTCATAGTAAAATCCTATATATGACCCATTTGAAACATATGAAAACTAATAAGAAATTCATTGTGCGAAAATATAAATTAAAGAAATAAACATTAAAAAATAAAATTCATTTGTACTTGAACGTTGATTAACTTTGTTGTACATTTCATCAAAGCAGATTATTTTACTTTTAAAGCAAGTTTTGAGTTTTGTATTTACACCTAGACACAAACATTCAAGCAAAACGCAATCTGCACACTTAAAAGAAAAACTATTTTTGAATAATCAACATGAGTCAAATTACTCTTAAAGAAAATGAACCTAAAAAGAAGTTTTTTTAAAAAAGTTTTACCTTAATCTAGGTCTAAGTACTTCCAGAGAAAGAAGGACATATTCCTTTAAAAGAACAACGGAGTTTTATTATACACCTAGTTTTTTTCCTACAACTCTGCTCGACTTCAGATATTTAAATTGTCTTTATCTTAATTACACTTTTTTCGACGCTCCTGCACATTTATTTCAGTTAGAATATTTTTTTCCCTTTAGAATCGTTTTTTCCTTGCCAAAAGGAAGGACTTTTCTCAAGACAAAGTTTTACTTTTTAATCAAAAATACTTTTGCAACTATTAAATAAATCTATACATGTAATGAAGTAAAATGTTAGTTTTGTGTGTGAGTTTGTTTGTGACAGGTGTCCCGAAAAAAACAAAGCATAGAAAAATGACATTTGGTGTACAGGGATGTAGATTTTTTCCGTAGTTATGGACCTCGGATATGTGTGTTCGTTCATAAAATAAGCTCCAAGAGTTTTCCTTACTAGAAGAAAATCTATTACTAATAGTCGACCCGTGCGGAATTCTGCACTAATTTGGGAGGAAGGACATTAGCGCCAAGAGTTTTAATTACTAGAAGAAGATCTATTACTAATAGTCGACCCGTGCGGAATTCTGCACTAATTTGGGAGGAAGGACATTAGCGCCAAGAGTTTTAATTACTAGAAGAAAATATATTACTAATAGTCGACCCGTGCGGAATTCTGCACTAATTTACGAGGAAGGACATTATGAAGAGGAATAGGAAAAAGTAAACGGATGATGGTACGAAAGACATATTATTGAACACATTAGTACATATAGCTGTTACAAATTTTTCAACCACGATAATTTAGCTATTCAAAATAATAAAATAATCACAATAATAGAAATATAATTTCACGTTAAATTAAAGCACAAATGAGCATTTAAACGCAGACATATTTCGGGATTGCTTGGAATCCCTTTTTCAATGCGACAAGGAGCTTCTAGATGCAAAACATCCAAATGAAGCACACAACAAAAACAAAGCTTATATAGCCAAGGAATTAACTTTAAACAAATGAGAATAAAGGCAGCGTGAAGTGGAAGTAGAAGTAGTAGGGAAGGCACCAATAAGGGAGCAACAAACGAATGCAGTTGGAAGTACAGGAAGTAAAAAGGAATATCAATAAAAACAAAGCAAAAAAGGCAACAGCATGCATAAAAATGTGAAAATACATGAAAATTGCAAAATAATAAAATAAAATACAAAGAATAAAATAATAATAAATATATTTATTGTTGGTACATATAGCATTAAAAAACAATAACGAACTGTTTCATTACTTAAAATAGATTTAATGTTGGTTGGTAAGGTTCTACACATTCCTAATATAAATGAATGTGCAGTAACGATTGAATGAGTGACTCACAGACGCAGCTAAAACTGTCCAATTTTTTACGCAATAAATAAGAAGAGTCTTTTGTTTGTTTACTTGATAACAGATGGCGCCAGCATATACGCCATCATACAACACGCATTTGGCCTAAATTAAAGGACCTCTTCTTAAATGATTTTAAATTTCAAACTCAAGAGAAGCGGTGCATTTTTAGACCGTGGGTCAATTTTTCGTCATTAGCCGGCCCTATAAGCTTCAAAATGAGTGCTACATCACGGAATTTGAAAAAAGAATAAGGAAGGTATAGCGGAGCGACAGATAAACAGGCTAGACACATAATATGTATAGATTGCTAATTTAGGACTTATTATCAGTGCTAGTGTTCGTTCCGAAAAAGGTTTTTGATCTAAATAATACAGACGAATAATCGAGTTAAATACTACATTTTAGTTCAACTTAAAAATAATGTGACATTGAAAATATATTAAGAGTTAGGCCTTCAAAATCTTTCATGTGTGTACACTCAGCCGACACCTTTGACAGATTTCCCGGTACATGAAATTACTTAACTCTGCACAGAACAACTGCATCATTCTGTGGAAAGAATAGAACTTAACCTTTGAATTTTAAAAGCTATACATCGGTTATTATTATTGCGAATGTCGTTACATCAAGTTCGATACTTGCCGTAAGTATCGAATTCGTGGAAAGATCGCGAGCTATTTATGATTATGGAAACTCGGATACGAAAATCCAAGTGTATTTTTCGATACATATAAAAGTAAATATCTGGTATATATAACAAGTACAATGGGGCCGTTCATAAATGATGTCACCTTTCTTCCTATATATTTGACCCATCTCCCACCTTTGTCACAATATGTCACACTTCAGCAGACCCCCTTCCCCCCTTTGTCACATGTCACGCTATGTTGCTTAACACGTTGAGTGCCACGACAGTAACCGGCGACTGACACCGACCTTTCTGTTCAGGCCGCGTCAGTCACCGGTGACTGACAAGAAGTTACTGACATTATCATACCCGAAGTGGTGTTCAATGTAATCTTATCTCTAGCGGGCCAAACTATAAACAAAACAGGCGAGGGGCCTAACGTGTTGAATGAATGTTTATATAAGCATTCCCTTTCGAACAGAAATACCTTCCTGTAAAAAATACATTTGAGTGCCCATGAAAATGTTAAACATACCTTTGGTTGTGCCTTTGAAAATGTGTTAAAAATATTTATGTTAAAATAATTAAAAATAGATAATGGAATGGCACCTTTAAAATGGAAAATGGAATGAATGGAAATTCCTGCATTATTAAAAATAAAAAACATTTATTTGAAAACACTTATTTCTTGATTAATCAACATCATAAAATGGAAATTATTAAAATCAAACATTTGGTGTACCAATAAATTATGATTTTCAATTTATGCAATTCATATATTTAGTTTAATTTATAATTAATTAAAACATGATTTAAAACAATTCACACATATATATTGAGTAAAATTTAGGATTCATTAGACCTTTGTTTAGACATCAATTGTTCGATGTACAATTGAACTAAAATTCAAATTTCATTTTGCAAGGAAGTGTTCGTTATTTTTTTCAGAATTTAAATCAAGTTCCGGAGCACAGGGTCGACGTCTGTGTCTCACGGAATATGATGCAAAAATAGGCATTAAAAAATTTTTCTCACTTGATGATGAAATTGCAGCAAGGATTAATGTGATACGGGTTCTGCCAACACTAGATTTTCTTCTTAGTGCGTGAACGTATGCGATTTTTTTTAGTACCACTTTTTGATGATTGCGTGATGAGAAGGTTCAACGGTATTATTCATATTTTTTTCTTCGTTTATTTCCTTGGCCACGCTATAACGAATTTCTGTCCAAGTCCATCCTACTTTTTTAGCTCTCAATATATGTTTCTTGACTATACTGATGATTGAAGCTTCTTTTACATTTTATTTAGTATAATATTTTCTAAAGATGATCTTCAAAACGATTTTTTTCTCCTTTTTCTTCTTGGGCATTCGCCCTCCTTCGCCAAAATTGTCGTAGTTCGTTCATCGTGGTCAGGAGTCGAAGTGTAAAAATGGTAGAACGTAACTTAATACTTCGGCGTCATCTGCTGCCATTTGTTGAAAACCAGTCCTTATCCATTTGAAAAACTCAGCCTCTTAACAATTGTTAACTACATTTACAGGTGCTGCCATCTGGCAATGAGTTTGCTTATGAATAAAAAAACAGAATGTAATATATTGTTACACTTCCACTATGCTAAAAACAATGGCCCTAATACGTTTTAAAATTTCCACCGAATAAATTCTAATTTGCCAGTATTGCGCTTCGGATTGCTGTACTACAATACCTGCGCTCGCGGCCTGACGGGAAAGTCGCTACAAAACCGCGTGGCACTCAACGTGTTAACCCCTTCATTGCAAGTGTACCCAATGGGGTACATTTTAAAATACTATTTATTAACTACTGCTTGTTCAATTTGAACACCCAATTGTTTTTGAAATTAATCAACAGATAGTTTACTTCGTTTTAAACATGGAAATTCGGCATTAATTAAAACTTAAATTAATTATTAATTAAAAGCAATTTTTTCTTATGGTTATTTTGTTTTGTAATCATTTTTTAAATCAGTGAACCAAAAAATTTGCGTCAAAATTGTTTGTGCTTAGTTCTGAGGTCTGAAGAGGATAAAGCATGATGTCACACTTCTTGTTACCCCTCTCCTCCCCTTGTCACACTTTGTCACAATTTCACGAACCCCCTCCCACCCTCGAAGCGTGACATCATTTATGAATGATTCCAATACCAACTTACTTTTCATAATAAGTTGTGTTCGCATTAGGAGAACATTCCAACAAAATAGTACAGATTACCTCGAAATGGATCAATATGGCGGGTTATTAAGTATTGAAATGAATAATCTCTTTAGAACAGACGATGTTTAATGTTCAAAATAATTTATTACCGCCATTGATCTGGTAGATATAATGAGTTGTAATGAGTCTGCAAACAGTTCTCAAAGGATCTCAGCACGACATGCTAACAGAAATGCTTTCGGAATTCGGTTCTAATCAATTTTGCATATCGCTCTGGGGGATTAAATGCTGGAAGAATGGCGGGTGACTACCTTCACGAGCGACAATATATATATTTGGGGATACTTACAGAAACCCATGATGGGAATTTGTATCACATATTCAACAGTTGTATTCCCATTTTTCCTATTTAAGACTTGGACATTCTAGATTTCCTTCTCGTTGCCACGTAATAATCATAAGTTTTAAACATAAATGCTAAATTTATGCTGATAAGTAATCAAATTTATTATACAGTAGGGCCCCAGAAACTCGGCACACGATAATCCGATAGTCCGGTTAATTCGACTACACCCTGGCCCGGAAAAAAGCTCACAGATAGTAGGCATTTCTTTCTTAACCGCTTGCCTGATTATCCCGAGTTATGTCGGGTTCGTACATATTGCAGTAATTATCGCGACAAAACTCGGGCAAAGCAGAATTTGTCTATATGATTTGTTTTATCAAGGATTTACTCGGCGTGGAGGAAATGAAAGGAAATATTCAGTTTTTATTCGCAGTTTTCCAAGTTTGGTTTTTTTCGCGTTTTTTCGGCGAGGCTGGTCACGTGTTTCCTCTATTGTATAGTAAACGTCGGCTTCGGCTTGGAGAAATGAAAGGAAATATTCAGCTTTGATTGTAAGTTAGCCAGGTTTTGTTGGTTTGTCCCTTGTTTAAAAAACTATCATACAAAGACCAATATTTAACTTTTTTATATCCCGGGATAAAATGTAATGCAAGGTAATAATTTTACTCCTGTAAAAAATGAAAATTCAACTTAAAACCTACATATTTTGTTTTGTTTCGTTTTCACGTATTTAATAATTTTTAAAAAAATGTGATTATTTTTTGCAATTTTGTTCAAAAAAATTTATAAGGGAAGCGGTTAAAAAGGACCCAGTTTCCGCATAAGGGCCGTCCATAAATGATGTCACGCTTTTTTTCCCATATATTTGACCCCCTCCCCTTTGTCACAAAATGTCACACCTCAACGGATCCTCCTACCCCCTTTGTCACTCCCTGCGGTGGCAGGAGTAGAATAGCGCCGACGTAGCTATGCGTGTCGTAAGAGGCGACTAAAATAGCATTATCCGATCCGGGTGACGTAAGGCTTGCTTTGTAGCATGACTATGGCCCCGGTTCGGTAAAGCTCTGCCAGCCCAGCCTCTATGGCTGGTGCTGGTTTGTCAGTTTGTCAGAGAGTTTGTGGGAAGACATGGAGGACAGCGCTGAAGTCGTGCCCCCTCATACCGGGGGGTAATCCGTGAAGGCCCAGTTAGCATTGAGCACCCCCCTTTGTCACTTGTCACGCTATGTTGCATAAGCATGATGTCACTCTTCTTGTTACCCCTCTTCCCCCTCGAAGTGCGACATCATTTATGAATGCTAACACAGTCGGCTAGTTAGTTTTCATTATAGATAGCTCTATGCCTTCATATACTATTTCTCTGAAGTTTCTCTTATCAGGTAAATTATTGTACAGTGTCTTCCTTCAATGTCATTTACGCGCAGTAAATGCTGCATGCCTTCATGAAATACGCGCGTTTAATTGCTTTGAGGGTGTTTATATTGTATTCTCAAGCAAACAGTACTGTATTATCTACTGTATTATCTGCGGAAACACTCGTACATTCAGTTCTACCGAAGAAAGTGCAAGGAAGAAAGTGCTATTAGGGATCATTCATTATCTGCGGAAACACTCGTACTTACAGTTCTACCGAAAAAAGTGTCAGGAAGAAAGTGCTATTAGGGATCATTCATTATCTGCGGAAACACTCGTGCTTACAGTTCTACCGAAAAAAGTGTAAGGAAGAAAGTGCTATTAGGGATCATTCATAAATGATGTCCCGCTTCGAGGGGGAGGGGGGTTCGTGCAATTGTGACAAAGTGTGACAAGGGGAGGGGTATGAAGAAGTGCGACATCCCTGCTTAAGCAACATAGCGTGACCTGTGACAAAGGGGGGGTAGGGGGACCGTTGAAGTGTGACATTTTGTGACAAAGGGAGGGAGGGAGGGGGGTAAAATTTGTGGCAAAAAAGCGTGACATTATTTATGAACGGTCCCTTATAAGCAACGAGCCGCAGTCTGTTCTCGTTTTAGTTTGCTTAGCGTACTTGATTTCTTCCTAATTGATCCTACTCCGAGTTTAAAAATGTGGTTGTTTTCAACAGACAGAGAAGCAATTATTCCGATTCGCGTGCTAATAAACGAACTGCAAAACGAACTTCCCTAAAACTGGAATGGATTCCTCCTTCTCTGCCCAAGTGCGAGAACTTCGAGGTCGAGCTGTACTCCTTTTTTTCAACCTCATTCCTGATAACCCAAAAATATCGCAAACTAACACCCTTCAGTCTACATTACAGACCGAAGTCTCTAATTTAGTCCTTTCCGAGTTTTCAGGACTCTACTGTATTGTGAAATCGTTAATTTTTTACAGGTACACAACAATCATTTTTGCGGGCAATTTTCTTTAGAAATTTTCAAATATTTTTTTAACTAAGCACTTTCTTAACTGAAAATCAGTATTATTTAATCCTGTTTCTTAAGAAAACAATTTATGCGACCTTTTGGAATATTTTCATTAAAAATAATGTTTGTCACCCCGAAAGAAAAGATATATCTTTAGAGATAATGTCTTAATTTTTCCAGGAATAGAGGAGAGAGAGTAAATCACCGCTTAAGCTAAAATTTTATTAAAAAAAAATATTAATAACTTTTGTAATATGTAGCATTTAATACCTGACAGTAAAAACATTTTTACTGATATAGGTAAATATTGGTGACAACATTTGGGGTTTTTTTAAATCACATTGCATCAAGTGTTTTTGGGTGAGCAACTTTACATCTTCATTGATGATTTTCGGAATATATTTTGTAGGTTATTTAGAAAGTGTGTCTTTATCTACGACTATTATGACAACGAAAACTGATGTCTTCTTAAATTTCAGTTTTCTTCTTTTAAGTTGTTTTAAATTATTAATGTTGGTGCTAACGCATTCTTCCTTACGACCCAACTCTTTTAATTTAATACCCAATTAGACTTTATTTAGAAGAAAATTTCTGAAATGTATTTATGAATCTCCCAAAAGTCTATTTAGTTATTTTGAAACGAAAACTGTATCTATTTTTCCTTTTTCGAAAATCCGGATTATTTGCCTTCGATTGAATGAGTTCGTCTTTGAAAGATTTAGTCTCAAATCTCTCATCGCCATACAAGAAAATGGAATAAAATATACGTTTTGAAAGTTAAAGCAAAGAAAGGATACCGTATCTTCAAAATGACAGCTAAATTTCGAGTGTTTGGGAATATTTATGCTTTCTTAAGAAGTTAAGAAGTTTATTGGTTATGACTAATTAAAATAATAGCAATACCAGAAGTTTCAGCAGTTCATTTTCTGTGTATACGTTGTACTTGTTGAATTTTTCCTAATAGTTGTATATGTTGCAAAATGTTGATTTTAAGCTAGCCTTGGTAAGCAGTCGTTTTACCAGTCAATAATTAAGATTGATTTTCAATAAGTTCATCCGAGTTCTTAAGGAATCAGCTACGAACGTTGCTAAGGCGTAGTGCAAAATTTGTAATGGTACATTCATTTGTATTAAAAAAGTAATAAAACGAATGATTTTACAGCATTTGTGTTAATAATAATAATACATTACTGTTGATTTTACACGGAGTTATGCATTGAAATAAAATGAGATTCTACTTATTTTTTTTTATTTAAGAATGATTAATTATTACATCTTCTCACTCTAAAGCGTTATGTTTTCCTTTATCAGACATATAATTTAGGTATTTAAAATGAGTAGCAGCAGCCGTATAGAGCGAAAAGAGAAGGTTAAAAATGGCAGACCGGTTTCAAGGGCAATCAGGCCCCTTCGTCAGTACCGATAAAAAAAAAAAAATGGGGGGTTTTCTTTTTTTTCTGCATTTTTAAAGCGGTTCTTTTAAAAACACATCTATATATATATTAATTAAAATTAATTTTTTTTTAGTTATTTTGTTTTGTAATCATTTTTTAAATCAGAGAACCAAACATTTGCGTCAAAATTGTTTGTGCTTAGTTCTGAGGTCTGAAGAGGATAATGCATGATGTCACACTTCTTGTTACCCCTCCTCTCCCCTTGTCACACTGACACAATTTCACGAATCCCCCTCCCCCCCTCGAAGCGTGACATCATTTATGAATGATCAGAATACCGTTTTACTTTTCATAATAAGTTGTGATCGCATTAAGAGAACATTCCAGCAAAATATTACAGATTTTCTCGAAAAGGATTAATATGGCGGGCTATTTTAAAACACAAAGTTTTTAAAAACACAACAGCTTTAAAAGTGCCGTTTTATATTATCTGTACTGTTGCCGTTTCAACAATGCACTTTCCATACAAACAAATCAATACAGTTGCCATTTTAACAAACCAAGTTCTAATCAACGTATCTAGCATTTACGGAATCGCTAAATTTGCTCTTCTTTAAAATTACGTGCTTGAAGCGCAGACGATATTTTTCAAATCAATTTGCAATTGTCATTTAAAGGACTGTGCCTGCATTTTTTATATGCGGTATGGTGTATATTTACGTTTATTTGCAAATTGTACAATTTGTTTTCAGTTTTGATGCTGGGTTTAAATTGTCCTAAGAGTTATCCTTCTCACTCTAATGGGACCGTTTTTGGATTAATGTCGTGACTGTCATGAAGATGTTTTAACGGAATCTACCGTTTTTAATAAATTAAAAGAGCAGAAATTTTCGAATGAAGTTTTCCGTCAGAGAATAAGCAATATTTGAGCTATCCCGTGCAACGCCGTGGAAAGCAGCTAGTAAAACATTAATCTGTGACAAATAATACAATTCCCATATTCATTTATTACCATGGATCTAACCTGAGTTTATATAAACATATTTAATCATATCGTCTCAATCATTGTTAGTGTGCATTCATCCAACATATAAAAGCCATTCATCATCATTTATGCCGCCTCCGTACCTCATGAACATTGTACATTTGACATTAACCTACATTTATCTGAGTATTGTCATTGTGAAAATGTGAGGCACATACGAAATATTCTAGTATAAATTATAATAGCTTAGGTTCGGCATGATATTATTTCATTAAGAGGGAGGTATTTCATCTACATACTTTTACAGTAGTTTTGTTATTAAAGGTTCATTTTTCTGTTTTTCAACCAGGAATAAATTAAGTGACGTCATGCAGAGATTGAGGTAATACTATTTTTAGAATGTGGATATTACAATTTAAATTTTTCAAAGAAATGTTTTGCAAGATACAATAAGGGTGTTAATAACTATGCATTTATTGTACGATGCGATATTGCATTTTATTGTACTACAAATTTTATTGTACTGTTTTTGCATGATACGTACTGTAGTTGGAAATTGATAAAATAATATTCTAATGTGCAGATTTATTTTATCTTTCTCTTGCCAAAATAATGTGTGGCAATGATTGAAGTTATTAAAAGCAAAAAAAAAAAAAAAAACATTTCTAAACTTGTATTAAACCATATAAATACATAAACGAAGACAAATAATATCAAAGATAACATAGTCACGAAATGTAAAAAAAAAAGCCTACTAACAGCCATTTATTATGATTCTGAACAATGTTAACAATTTAATGATACAGAAATTATCTGGCCAACTTTTTTAAAATTTGAAATTATCGCTTTTATGCGATTATGACTTTTATACAGTGCGTGAAAAAAGCGTTTAGTTAAAAAATCAAAATATCATATATTTGGAATACATATAGTGTTGCTTACGGATTGCAATTTTGAATTGCATTACGTAGCAAATAATTAAAAAAAATAGGAAAGCTATAAAATATTTTTTTATAAAAAAAAATAGAGCAGACTTCAAATTATAAATTGCGCTAAAAAGTGAAAAATAAATTAATTTTTTAAACAACATCGATGGGACTTTTAAACATAGTTTTAGAAGTCGGTGGTAAATGAGGACAGCTAAAATCTTTTGTAATCATGAATCAATTACAAATTTATATATTTTCCCAGAATTAGCAACAGTTCCAATAGGAAGCACCAAATGGTGTAGTGGTAATTAGACTCATAATTTTGCACCGACTTCTAAACCTATGTTTAAGAGTCACATCGATGTTGTTTAAAGAATTAATTTATTTTTCACATTTTAGAGTAATTTATAGTTTGAAGTTGGTTCTATTTTTTTTATTAAAAAAATTAACTTATTCTTTTTAGTGTAAATATTTTTTTTGCATAAATACTTTATTTTTAAGAAATCCATATCAAAGGGAAATCCTTCTCTGAATGAATGGCACTAAAAACTAGCCATTTGTATGATAAATTCCGTTTTGAAGTCGATTTTAGTAAACAAACTGACTGGATTTAATGTTTGAATCAGAGAAGCCTTCAGTCAAACACTTGCTGTAATTGCTTTCAATATTATAGCACAATGGACACAGGTTTTAATATTACAGCACAATGGCAACAAACACTTTTTAAACAAGGACTTTTATATTTAATAGTTTTTCCAACAAAGAAAAATCAAGCAAAGCCTTTCCAATCTAAATAAAAAATACTTATTTTTCCCCCGTAACGTTTTTTCTAAAAAGCAAATGTAGTCAAATTAATGTGCGATATTTTAGCTAGACGATCCTCTATCGATTAAAGAAAAAATCGTCAAAATCGGTTCATGTAGTCAAAAGGTATGGATGAAAAAGCAAAAAGCAAAAATACTACATTTCGGTCCATGACTTTTTTATAATTATCGAATATGGTCATACGAAAATATGAGACCTATATGAAACCACCCTCGATCGCTTAAAAAAATCATGAAAATCGATTCATCCGGTGATAAGTTATGAGTGGACAAACAAACAAAAAAAAAAAAAAACCGACATACATACAGCATGAATGTATAACCTTCTGGGTTAAAAATCCTAGGTCCTCGCGGGTTAAAAATGAAGAATACACGATAATATTTTCGGTATCTCTGCCGATTTAAATCGAAAATTTATCGAATTCTCTCAACAAAGAAAAGACAACTTTCACCTAATGAGTACATAAGAAAAAGTAAAATATTATTAATAATTACTTAGTAATGTTCTTGAAAAGTTTTTCGAATGCAAAAGCGAGAATAATGCAATTTTAAACCCTACAGTTCAGGTATGGTCAATTTGAAAAGGCAATGCAAAATGAGAAAGTTAGATCATTTATTAAAGATAAAATTAACCAACACAGAAAAGAAGTGGTTGGGAAGTTCCAGAGTTACATATTGAGCGCAGGAGATCTCGTCAAGAGCCTCAGAGTATATAATAAGTTTTTTTCGATAATTAACTTAATTAACAAGAATTGAAGAGGAAAAGAAATTTTGTGAGTTTCACGTGTATTTCTCGTCCTACAATGTTTTCATTGTTATCAGGACGTTAACATACATTTAGCAATGCTGATGCTCTAAAATGTAAATAATGTAGTGTAAGTAACCAACCACCTAACTGTAGCTTCACTATTAACCCTTTAGAGGGCCTTTTTTTTTGTAATATCGGTATGTTAAAATATTTTTCAGATTTTGTTTTGTTTCAAAAAAGAAATTCATATAGGACAGTAAATAAGATTAGTATGATTCCCCCCCCCCCGCCTCCTCCGAGGGGGGATATTTATAATATTTGAATATTGATGCATGTGGTGGTAAATATATTTCCCAGAGTCTTTGCAAGATTCTACCAATCGGAAAAGGTAAAATAGCTTACTATAAACATCTATAGTTTGATGAGTTTGGTGAGAAGCATACTTCCCACTGCCTTATAAAGGGTTAAGAGAGCAATAACAACAGCGCGTCTTTTGTATTGAAGAAAAACATTTTTAAATTGTGTAATCTCCAACTATACTACAAATAGTTTGGTACTGTCGTCTTGTACGCAAAACAAGAAATAAATAATGTTCGGGGAGTGAGGAATGCTTGGTACGCAACGTTTTGGTACGTTCTGTTTTCGACACTCCAGCCCGAGATTTTGATAGTAGCGAGAGGGTAAGGTGTTAAGAGGCGTGTATTATGCATAAACGCATAACTTGTAATTTTTCATGTTTTTATGACCAGCGCTCTTTTGAATTGTGAATTAACCCCTTAAGGCATTTGCCCGTGTCTGACACGGGCGAAAGGTACCGGCAAATTTGCACTTGCCCGTGTCTGACACGGGCGAAAGGTACTGGCAAATTTGCACTTGCCCGTGTCTGACACGGGGGAAGGTACCGGCAAATTTGCACTTGCCCGTGTCAGACACGGGCGAAAGATAGGTGCAAATTTTCAAATGCCCGTGTCTCACACGGGCAATCTTGTATATCGCGTCATATTATTTTTAATGCCCGTCTGTGATCCCTCTGCACTTTGTTTGTATTAGGGATGTAACGAATATTCGGGCAGTATTCGGTATTCGGCACTTTGGCCGAATATTCGGCCAAGCCGAATACTGGGTGAGGTCAAGTTCGGCCTGACCGAATATTGATGGACTATTTCGGCCGAATAGTTCTGCTGCAGTAAAAGTGTAAGAAAATGAAGAAATAAGTAGATTTTAAACATTTAAAATTGTATTATATCAGTATTTGGTTTATTGTTAATTCTTAGGCTATATAAGCTTTCTTTTTGTTGTTTTGTCTGCTTCATTTGGATGTTTTGCATCTAGAAGCTCCCTGTCGCATTGAAAAAGGGATTCCAAGCAATCCCGAAACATATGTCTGCGCTTAATGCTCATTTGTGCTTTAATTTAACGTGAAATTATATTTCTATTACTTTGCACAAAGTTAAATTATTATTATATATTAGTATATAGTTTTAATAAATAAAAATAATTTAGGAAGCACTACTTTTAAAGTAGTAATATTGTATTTTATATTTATCATTTGCTCCCAAAAGCTGCCAATAGTTAATTATTGATGGAGAATATGAGAACTGTATTTTGTTATTATTAACGAAGTGGAAGTCATACTTTGTTTGGGTAGACTGATAACGTTTGGGAACGATCACAATAAGTGAATGTAGGGTAAGAGAGAAATGTGAAATGCCTAGAATATATGAATATCTAGTTCGCATAAGTTATTGGGTTTTCTTAAGTGTACTAAGTTTTAAAAATAGGTATGTAAAAAAAACCCATAAAATAGAAATATTAACTTTTATAACTTTTAAAATATCTTCATGAAACAGTTTTGAGCAAGGTAAAAGTTCACTAAGCAACGTAGTTCTTTCATTTAAATTAAATAATTATTAAAATAATGCTAATGTTTACTACCATAAAAACTGTCATTTCTATTCCACTTGTAATAAAACTAAGAATTTCGCCCACATTTAAAACAATAAACTAGAATGATTTTAAATAGTTTTAAATTCTTAACAAGCAGAGTTAAATCATACATCATAGATTGTGTGTAATTGGTGTTTGACTTTGAATAATTTTAAAGTTTACAAATTCCTTCCATTACAACGATTTTCTAGAAGTTTTAATATTCGGCTGCCGAATATTCGGTATTCGGCCTGGGCCTATTCGGCCTTGAAGAAATGGCCGAATATTCGGTATTCGGCATTAGACATTGGCCGGATATTCGGCTTCGGCCTAGACGAAGATACTGAATATTCGGTATTCGGCCAAATCACTATCCGTTACATCCCTAGTTTGTATAATAGTTTTTTACACAACTTTGAACCTACCCTCGCTCTCTAGTCACCCCCCACAACTGAAATTGCCAAAACAATTTATACTATACCTATATTTTTATTTTCTATTAGAAAAAAAAAACTCGCTCCAGTTTTTCCAAAAAAAAAAAAAAAAAAACACTCGTGCTTCAAGGGGTTAATATATACAGTCGCCGAATTTTAATTACTAAAATCGTTGAGAATTTGAAATATGTGTAAGAAAAATTAATACAAGAACCATGCTTCCCTGCTTCCAATTCAATTTAAACCCAGATTTAATGCCACACAGCAGCACATACTGCAAATGCACGTACCTCAAATCTCAGCGAAATTCTCCATTTTCTAGTGGCAGTTCGAATTTCGAACAAAGCGGTTCATAATTAAGTTTCCGTGCTGCGCACTCCTATATCCATCCTCCAACCTCACCCAAGAGTATATCATCCGACCAGATTTCGAAAGCTTTGACTCTTAGACCACAACCGCAGCGTTTCCACATGCTCGGCCTCCAGATTCTAAGACTTGCTAATTAAAATTGAATCGGAAGTTCGTGTTTTACATTTCGTGTTGGGTAATGCGAGTCAATAGATTTAAGGAGAAAATAATTCTCTAGATTTGTTAATTAAATCATATGTACATGTGCTTACGTGATGTGAACTGTGAATCAATAGATTTAAGGTATAAATAGCGTTTTAGGTTACGTGATATGTTTATAATTCTTCAAATGGAAATCAGAAATACAAGTACCAGCATCTTATTAGCTAAGGTAATTTTTACTAAACACAAAGAAAGTCACTTTCAGGTGTCTGCAACGATTTTTTACTTCTCTTAAAATATTTAAAAAAATAAAATTAACGTTAGAAGCAAAACTGCAAGCTGCAGGCACTTGTTTCGGGATAATAAGAAGCCTCTTTTTAACGCAAAATATTATATGACTTATGCATAAAGATATCCGAAAGAAACCTTTTAGTACGTTTTTTTTTTATCAATAAAAACGTGTGTGTCTGCAGTTCATAAATAACAAATTTTGAATCAATTGATTTAAAAATTTAAGTTTTATATACGAAAATATCAAATTAATGACACACTTTATTCTAAACATTATTTTCTTAATTTAAAAAGTACTGCAGTTATCATTTCACAGATTTTCGCTTTCTTTTTTTTTTTTTTATTTAAATTACGTGTTTCAATGGTTGAAACTTCTATCGGCTGATGCAAAATTTCAAAAATGCTTATGCAATGCTTTCAAAGGTGATAATAATTTAACTTTGTGTTGGTAAACAGTATTAGAAATATAATTTCACGTTAATTTAAAGCACAAATGAGCATTAAAACGCAGACATATGTTTCGGGATTGCTTGGAATCCCTTTTTCAATGCGACAGGGAGCTTCTAGATGCAAAACATAGAAGCTCCCTGTCGCATTGAAAAAGGGATTCCAAGCAATCCCGAAACATATGTCTGCGTTTTAATGCTCATTTGTGCTTTAAATTAACGTGAAATTATATTTCTAATACTTTGAAAGGTATTCTAGCTTTTGAGATTGACATGATTCTAACCTATTTCATTCTGTATTCGAAATTGCTAAACGCATTTTTATTTCCTTATTATTTTTGAATACTTATATTTAGTAAGATTTTAAAGTTTTTTTTTCAGTTAAAAATACAGTTTCGAAGCTTTCTGCACAGGCTACAGAATATGTTTAACAAAAATTAGCGTGGGTGAGCGTTTTTTAATTAATTGCCGAATTTTAACTTTTGAATTTTTGCCTGTTGTTATGCAACCTTTATTGTTATGGTAGAATGACACACATTTCCCTATACCACACTTCAAAACGTTCGGTGGTATGTTAAGGTATACGTACACACTTGAATTTTTTTTCTTTAATTTTGATTTTAAAAATCCGCTTTTTCTACAGTTGATCAGTGACGTATGTTTGATGACAGTTTAGATGGAAAAAATCATATTAACCTAAATATTAATTACCCAAGTAAGATTTAATGACATAATTAGCATCATTTTTGAAACAGGACATCTAAAAATATAATTTGTTTAGACATAGAGTTCCTGTTGGAGATTATATCTAATATCCTTCATGCTTTGTGTCTCAATCAAGATGGCGGAGAGTATAGTTTTTTTATACAAATATTTATCACTGCTAATGATTAAAAAATCGTGATATTTTCTAAAATTTTATCTTTTAAAAATACATTTAATATTTATTTCTTTATTAAAAACTCTGATTGAGGCAGTACACATCCACTGTATTATGTAGATTTTAGTGGTATAAAATAATTGTGATAGATTAATTCATTGTTGAGTTATGTTGTTTCAAGTTAAGCGTCACATATCTGAAACATGATTCTTCAGAACTCGACGAAGTTAAGGAAACGAAGATTTTTACATAGTAATACCTCGAGAAAAATCCTAGCTACGAAAGAACTATTCCGAATATTAGCAACATCTTTGTATCATTTGAAAGGTAAAGAGTTGGAGAACAATTTGAAGTAATACTTTTTTTTTTCGATATTTTGGTCGACTTTAGCAATTTCAAGTGTGTATGTGCACCTTAAACCAACAAATGCTGCTAATTATAGTCTGTGTAATTAGAATCGGCGTGTCAAGCTCTCACAACTCAACCATTTCCCCTTCTGGTCGCCATGGTTTCTGTGCTAGAAACTATTTCTCCACTTGGTTTGGCGAACATAAGTAAGTTTGTTGTTTTAGTTATAATAATAATAAACGGATTCAAATCCGATTTATTTCTGAATGGCAAAAATAGACTGCGTCAGATAAAGTATTCTAATAGTTTGAACCAATCTAGTCTTATTCTAATATTTTTATGTGTTTCAGAAAGCTACTGTATACCTAATTTATCGTATTTTATAAATGTTAATATCTTATCTAATCATTCTTGATTTAATTTATGAGAAATTTAATTGCATTTACTTAGCATCAAAAATAAATAAATGGAAAATAAATTCTTTCTTATTACTTTTTCTCATTTATTATAATATTTTGAATCGGAGGTGTAGTAATGCAATTGCCTTAACTACAGTGCGAAAAAAAAGTCTGGCGCTGTTATCTTTTCCGCAGCTGCTATGGCAACGCAGTAGGAAACGCGACCTTGATGCGCCTATTCTAATTACACAGACTATAGCTGGCTACAAATAATGGTGATCAATTTTCCTATACTTCAGTGATTTATTACTACTAGAGCTCGCCTAACAGTCGAACATCGACCGTAATAATTAGATTCACCATTGAAAACATTATGCTGTACATATACAGTAAAACCAGTGAAAGTTGATCACTTGCGGTGCAGCACTTAAGTGTTCAACTTATAAAGGTTGAAGTTTTTATATTTTTGTCGTTTCTTACACTATGCGTTTATTCATTTGTAACCGAGTAAAATATAAAGTCATGTATTAACGTTTCTTTAAAATTAGTAATTAGGTTTTTTTTCCGCAATTAATTTAAATCTCATTAGATAAATTTAACCTGAATACTTTACAATGTATCCTATACAAGTTTAAAACTAAAGCACTTAGTCAAAATGAAGATAAATATCTTATTAAATTAATGTTATTATTAATAATGTAAGATACTTATTTGATAGTAAAGATTTCTTAAAAATACATAATGGCTAGATCAATTCGAAGAAACTTATTTAAAGAATAATAGAGTGATCATAGTAGATTTCCCATTTGGTTGACATACAGAGAAGCGTAGGCAAACTTCTTATCGATATTTCATCCAGGCAGACAAATACTGGTCTAACATTATAGCATAAAAAATATCCTGGAGAAATTATTTTAGTTTTTTTTTTTTAATCTTTGCAAGAACAGATAAACAAATAAGCATAGAATAACAGTTAAGCGTTTAACTTACAAAGGGTTTTTTATAATGCCCCGACCCAAATTTGGCGTACGTTAGTGGTCAATATAGACAGGTGGTCAACATAGACAGGTGGTCAACTTAGGTGGTCAAGTTACAAAAGTTTCTCTACATTATATAGTGTAGGGCTAATTCCGTTCCTGACAAAAGTGTTTAACTTAGACAGGTGGCCAACATACAAAGGTGGTCAACTTTACAGGTTTTACTGTATATATATAATTATGGAAGTATTTTTCGTAAAATTTAGCGATGATTACGTCGAGTTTATTTTGATCATCCTCACTTAAAGCAAACTAATTGGAAATCATTGTCGCCGCATGACCCATTGCGCTCATAACTGTAGCCGCGTATACTTCTGTCTAATTTGAACTAAGTGGCAGTTGAATAAAACTTAAATGTTCGCATCCATGTCCTATCCTCATTTTTTTTTATTTTATTGTTTCAGAGAAACCTTCACTCAAACGCTTCTTATTATATATGCTTAATGGCGACAAAGGTCTTTTAAACAAGGAGTTTCATATTTATTACGTAACGATTGACTCAACCAAGACATGTTGCCATCTGCGATCTATAACAATATAACATTGCAATTCGAAATGAGGCTTGCCTGACAAAAGAAGGGGGGAAATAACTAACTAATAACAAACTGTTTCCAAAATGTTTTAATTGATATCACTAAAACTCGTCAACAACTACTAAACAAATATATATACGAGATGCGTTCATAAAGTAAGGGCCGATTGCTTATATTTAAATAATGGCGCTTCGGAGCACAGTTTTACTACTGCAGCGCCATCTACTGACTCATTGTGAAGCTACAGCGTCATTTGTTTTGATCCTGAAGTCGTATTTTTGTCTGGGAATGCAAAGAACAATGGCTGCGAAAACCGTTGATCCCGCCAACTGTGAAGTGCGTTCAACAAAATGAGACGTGAGATCCAAAACAAAAGCCGCGGGAAACTGTCATCTGGCATAATGCTCCTCCACGATAACGAGAGTCCTCACACTGCTGCCAAAACCAAGGAGAACATTCAATATTTTCGTTGGGGACTTTTTGACCACCCACCGTACAGTCCCGACCTTGCACCTAGCGACTACGAGTACTTCCTCTTCTTGCATTTTAAACAGTGGCTCGGTGGACAACGTTTTGAAACCGAAGAGGGACTCAAAAACGCCGTTGTCAACTGGTTCAACTCTCAGGAGGTAAGTTTTTATGCAGAGGGGTTAAAGAAGCTGGTGCAGCGGTGAGAAAAATGCTTAGAAGTGAACAGCGATTATGTAGAGAAGTAAAGTAAGTTTGTACCTAACTAAATATGACAATAAAATTTGTTTGTTATGAGTATATTTTTTTATGTGACCAAACGGCCCTTACTTTATGAACGCGCCTCGTATATATATATATATATATATATATATATATATATATATATATATATTAAGAAAATCAGTTGCAAAAAAGAAGACAAAATGGTTTCTAAATGTTTTGTCTTTGCCTATTTAACTGATTCTCAGCAGAACATCTGCGGGCTATAACAATTTTAAAACCGTAAAAATCACTTTAAAATTCGAAACCCTTAAGAAAAGATCGCTGTATGTAACTATGAAATTGATCACTCGAAATAAACAAACTAAGGTGTTGCCCCTCCAACGAGTGGAAATTAACAATTGAATTATAAATGAAAATACATTTAAGAACTATAACTAGGTTTGTTAAATCCCAACACCCGCGTAAATTATCTTAATAAATACAAATATTGTTACTTTTTAAAGATAATCATTAAAAAAAAATTTAAATATCGTTTTACAATAGTTTTCCTTTTGCATAATGTCAATATCGTATCGTACCACGAAATTCAATCGTAACTGGTTCTCGTTAAGTGAGATATATAAGGTAAATGACCCGGTAGTGGACACAGTTAAGAAAATTTTCGTACTCTTTTACGTGGAAAATGTTTTTCAAGGGACTTATATTAATATTTGCATATTTAGCTTAATCGCCAACTATTTCTCTAAAAATTAATTATCTATAAAATGCCATTTGATGAAAAATTACAATTTTTGTGTCAAATTTACTAAACGCTTCATTTGTATCTATAGTGGACATTTATAAGACACGTATTTGCACTAGTAGTGGACAGAAATGAATATCATCTATTTTATGCTGTTAACTTGGAGAAATAATTTTAAAAATAACTAAGGCACCATTCTTAAATGATGTCACGCTTTTTTCCCATATATTTTCCCCAAACCCCTAACCTTCTTACTGATCGGCTTTAGTAAAGAGCAGCAAATGTGAGCGTTGTGGAGGCAGCTATTAAATATTACGATCCATGTACTTGCATAGATCCACGCCCACTTTAGTTCTATTAACCAGCACTAGGAATCGTTCGCTATAGGTTCTGATAATTTCATTCAAGTTTAATTCGAGAGAAAGCACAGGGGTCATTTTATGACCCCAAGCTATATCCAAATTCCAATTTCTAGAAAACTAGACACCTGCTCATTCCTTTCTTATCAGTAGCTGAGTTTCTCCCCCCAATCTACCTTTTACTAGTGTTTTGAAAGTATTTCAGGCATTTTTACGCCCCCAATACCCGTTTGGTTACTTAAAATCCTACTTTAAAAATGATCATAGCAAAAACAAAATGATATGTTTCTCTAAGAATTTCATGTTAAACATAGCAATAATACAAGGTGGAATATTTATTACAAAGTTCACAAATACTTACAAGTATTAAAACTAATTATTTAGCACTATTTTTATGAACTTAGTTACTTAGTTTATAGACGTGTATTAAACTACCTTTAATCACTAGCGCAATCCATGAAGCTAATTCATTCTTTAATGTAATTTATGTAAATTTTAATGTTTAAAAATGGACGGTATGGTTTTGACATAAATAAGTAAAGAAGTAATGATTTGAACTACGTTTTAGTTTGGGGTTATTCTTTGACCCCCGCGCGTCTTAACGTTGGTTTAGGAAGCGCGGGTTCTGTCGGGTTCAATGTTACATTCGCTTATTTTAGGAGTTTAAAGATCTAAGTGTCCACTACTAGAGCAGTGTCCACTACCGGGTCATTTACCTTATACGGATTATAGATATTATATGCTTTATTACTTTTATATAAACATAGATACAATGTTTTTTTTCACATTATTTTTGTCTCAAAATACCATGAACGTTTTGAAAGTGCAGCGGTCTTCTCTTTTTGAAATATATCATGCACTATAAATAATCCATAAATAAGTATAGATTCTCCTGAAGATATTAGAAGGAATTTTTGAAACGCCCCTCTTCCGCACCATCTTGCAACACTTTCCTTAATGCCATTATTACGAAAATTTTTCAAAAAAACTAATGAATCATGGAACCCTTGTTTCGCGCGCTACTTTATTCCATTAAACACATCGTAATACGGTTTTATCCTCTCGAATTGGAGTTCTTGATGTGAACATATGCATTTCCCTTAAGTGCCACTTTAGACTAAAATGCTATTTTTATCTTTGTTTAAGGCAGCGTCTCCCCGAATGAAATGTGCGGTTAACATTTTCAGGAGAATTAATAAGATTTAGGGAACCTCGTAATTGTCTTGTTGAAAGGCTCATAAAATAAAGCTACTTTATGCGGAAACTTTCAACTTTATTCAAGTTGAGAATCTTTAATATGACACTTGAAAACTAAGAACGACTTTAGTCGGGGAGTAGGAAACGGAAGCAATAGATGTCAATTCGAAGAAATGAATCACAGCCCAGTTACTTAAGTAACAATTCGCCCGACGAAACTTTTGAAGTATAATTTTAATTTCTTCCCATCTGAATTTTTGATACGCAATTCAACTTTAGTAATTTGCTTATGTGATTTCGTTTAGAAAGCAAAAATGAAGCAACTTAGTGGTTCGTTAGAGTGAGTAAAAAGAAATAACTTTAAAAATATCGTTGGAGACAGTTAACATGCAAAGGGGGTGAAATTATAAGTAAATGAAAGATAGCAGGAAAAGGAATACTGTGAAAAATATTTAAAATATGGTTTCTCGCCGTATATTATTATTATCTTTAAATAAATATGGTTGATCGATTATGATTTCATATACGATACGAAAATCATATACGATTATGATTATGATCGTATATGATTTTCTTTTCCTTGCATACATTTAAAAGCGAAATCCCGCTTACAGATTAATCACGAAATTTCAAAAACTAAAAATGCTCCAAACATGAAATCGTGTAGATTCTTCATGGGGAAGACGTCCGCTAAGAAAATATTTTTGAAAATTCTAAAAAGATTTTTTTTTGTAATATATTTCACGTAAATTTCCTAATTGGCGGATAAAAATATGCTGCACAACTTGTTGCCATATATTATTTGAAAGATTTGTTTCCTGCACAAGGGGATGTTTTCTCCAAGCTTCTAAGCTAATTAGAGCATGAGTTATAAGAATTTAAAAAAATAAATTTCCACTAAATTAACTCTTCTTTCTCACAGAAGAAACGTAAGGTAAAACAAGTAGAGTTGGCGCAAAACTGGGAAACATGATAAAACAGGATGAAAACGTTAATTTTTGGCCAAACTTTTGGTTGATAATGACTACATTCCTTCTGTGTGCATTTACATCATTATTTCCTTTTCATGCCGTAATTTAAAACGACAGCAGACATAAGACCAAGAACGCTATTTTTCGTTTCTCACCTTATAGGGCATGGAAGTAAGAATAACAGGATGGAACATGGGAAAAACTTCTTGAAGCATTTACTGTAACCGCGCCGCCATCTTGGTCACACCAAGAATTGCTATTCATGTGCTGAGGATAACGGAAAATTTAATTTTAATCACACGAAATTTACGAAAGAAGTATACGTTAGCTTAATATGTAGTTAGCTACATAAGGTGTAGGCAATATATATGTATTAATAAACCTCAAGAACATTCATTTACAGTGTTGATAATTCATTTCAATCAAACCGAAGTTAAGGTTATACAATTACTTGAATATAGATATAATAAAACAAATATAGTAGCATTTGTTTTAAATGATGGTTGTTTTAAAATTGACAGAAAAAGGGCGCATAGACGGGAGAGCGGGTCGCGACCAACGAGACCAAACTCTCCCAGAATGCGTCCGATAATCGGTATCCGACCGTTTATTAAATATCTAGAAACCACTCTGGCAACTGCACGAAAGATCCGGATAGCCGGCATGTCAAAATATTTTTTTTAATTAAATTAATGAGCTAGTTTTGAGAATATATACAACTTAAAGTTACTACGCATTTGGGACCTGTGGAATGCTTAAAAATATGTGTAGAATTTGCAGGTTTCAAATGTCATATCCGGATATCCAATATGGATAGTCAAACAAGGGGCACCAAATGTCCGATATCTCACAAAATCAATATCTGGAATATCCGGATCCTGACCTCGTCCCCTGGCGGAGAATTACTTGTACAAGTTTTTAAAAACCTTCATAAGTAATTTATTTTCATAAGTACTGAAATGAGCGTGTGCTATAAAAATCTATAGCTATAATACGAAGCACAGAAATATTTGTTAATTTTCATAAATCGAGAACTTAATATAAAACAAAATTGTTTTAAGCTGTATTTTTAAGTTTCCTAAATAGAAAATAAATACATCAATACTATCAGTAAAAGAGATAAAAGTAAAACGGGGAAGATCTTCATCCACACCACAAGCCTTTCGTTTTCAGGCAGTGGCGGCCATATTGGTCACACCATAACAGTTACTTCAATCGCGACAATGCTGCTATATATGCCGTGTTCCCTCCTGTATTCCTACCTCCATGTTATAGGGCGGGTGAGTTTGCGCATATGGGAGTTGTTTTCAATAATAAGGAGATTATATTAATGACAACTTTAGGTAAATTGTCAAAAATGGATGAAAAAAACATTCGTTTAAGAAGCATCTTGCAGTACTCCCATCAAAAGAAAATCAGAGGAACAGTAAAGAATAAAAATTCAGAAATATCCTTAAAAATCCCGATCAAAATATTTCACAGGAAAATAAGTTCGTTTAGTTTTGGTAGAACTTCGTATATGTACATCTTCTACGATCTAACATCTTACCGATAAACCAAATCCGTCTGCTAGATCTTGATTTATATAGGATGGAAATTTCCCCGTAAGTGGTATGCGATTTTTTTTTTTTTGAACTGTTCAAAAATGAACAAAAATTGTTCAAATCAAAACATATTTCAGGCCGAGAGCTTCTTCCAATAACCGTTTTCATAGGAGCTTGAATCGTATGCCCTGAGTTGATATACTATGCTTCATTTTTCCCATAGGCGCTACCGTTAAGATTTTTTAACTGCTCAAAATTAAACGAAAAATTATTCAAATAAAAAAGTAAAATATGGAAATGATATGTACTCGCCGAGTTCTTTCGAATGCAAAATATATATATATATATATATTTTGAATCGAAAAAACTCCCTCAATATATGTTCGGGGTGGACAGACCGACAGACACACACTTTCCCCATCTTAAAACCCTACTGTTCAAATTTTTGATTTTTTAATCTTTAAATTACTTTATTTTTGAATTTTCTTGATTTCTAACGATACTTTTACGATACATTAAGCCCTCTTTCAGACTTTATTTACTTATTACTTTTACGGGAAAGTAGGCAAAAATAATAAAAAAAAAACATCTTTTGTATAATAATTTATAGTGGCGCGTTATTTAATGAAAATAATTTTCCAGAATGCAAGTCTTTATTTGAAAAACTAGTTTATTTGAAAAATTCTCTAAAACTGAAATGAAAGAACAAAATAAAGCTCGTGTGTCACGACTATGTGCAAAAGTAATTCTGCTACAAATTTTCTGAAATCGGTCAAATTTCATTCTTATAACTGAAGGAACATTTACAAATAAATCTAGAAATTTTGAAGCGCAGCAACACGAATTGGGACAGAGATTGGAAAACGAATATATACCAATAGAAGGAATTGGAATTTTGTTGCAGGACAAAAATTGAAAAACTGATTTTACGGAAAGATGTAAGTTAGGTAACTTAAAACTCTTTTGATTGAATTGTAAGTCGATCACAACTTTTTGCGTCGCTTTTTCCCTGAATAGGCATGAATAGTATAATAAGTAGATAAAGCCTTCGTGTAATATCAGATATTTTAAAACAAAAGTTTTATGTATTGAATTTTTAGAAGCATTCACAAATATTAAATGAAAACTCTCTCAATATCAATCGAAACTGCTTAGTATATGTTCTCTTATTTTAAGCCTGAAAGTGAATATGAGAAATAGATACTTTACTTCATCTTTTGCATGTCTTTCCATTTAATAATATTTTAACGCAAGTATAGAAAAAGGGAAATGAATGCATTCAAAATGTCAGCTCAATAAAATCTTTAAATCTTATATATGAGCGGCTTATTCTGTCTGTCGATCTGTCTGTCCGCTATAGAATCCTAGGCCATTTTATTGATCGGGACCACATTCGGCACGGTTAATGTTGACGACCCGAGAAACTCATCGCTGCAAAAATGAAAGCTGTGACTCAATTAGTTTTTTTTAATTATTTATTAAAATTTTTCAATGATTTTTTCTACGTTTAGATCTTTTTAACTATGTACGCTTTAATCTTTTAAACCACGCAACGGATTTTAATGCGGTTTTCATCCATACACAAAGTGGTTCAAGAGGGAGGTTTATTGAAACGTTGGAAAAAAATACTACAAAGAGTTTTTTTATATTTCAATTTTATGGAGGTGAAAAAACCCTTGCACATATTAGAGTAACATATCGATCGAAAGCGCTGATTTTTTTGCACAAGATGGTATTTGTGCTAAGTTTCTAAGTCAATACGAACGCAAGTTATAAGCTTTTTAGTTTGATTTCTTAAGGCTTACCTTAACCCAAAAATAACAATTAGCAGTTTCCTCAACTTTGACGATGCCTTATCGAGAATTGTATGTTTGCAATAAATATCTAGAACAGCGGTCATTTAATATGACCGCCGGGCTTACTAGTTTTAAAATACGCATATAAGAATAGATAAGCATGCGTAGAAGTGCTCAAGTGTTAGAACTTTGTAGTTGAACTGTACCTGAATGAACCGCTTCCGAGTAAAATATGTTAATATCAACTGAAGAATTTCACCACTGCCGCTTTTTCCCTAAAATTTTAACATTCCTCTAAAAGTTATAAGTAAATCATAATAATTTTCAAAAAAAATTAAAATGGAATGTGTGAGAGTGTGACTCTCACATTAAATCAAATTATTTTATATTATAAGTAGAAGCTTGCTCAAGTGCTTCAATTCTTTTATTTTTCTGTCCGAGCATGCGTTTACAAGCGCAATCACATATACAACCCCTCATCGTACTCCGCAAAAGATGACTCATCCAGAAAACTTTCATTCGAAAAGTCAGTTTTCCTTACATGTGACGGCCCCCGAAAGGCGCGTCGCAAAAGGAACACTTTTTAGGAATCTCACAGACCCTGCAATGTGTTCAATTCTCAAATTCCGTAAACATTCCATAAACATCTACCCTCGCTAAGGGCTCCTAACTTTCGGGGACGCTGATTTGTCCGCTTTGAAGACGCTAGCCTCTCCAGAAAACCATGTTCTCTGATTGGTTGAGAAGTTTCATTCCTAGCGGTTTGAAAACTTTTTAGACACACACTTGACTAAGAAATCACATCCAGAAAAGTTGTGTGTTTCATCTCTCATGGACCCGTCGGAAGCCCAAAGTGAAGGACCGAACGAACGACATGGCTAAGTCTTTTGAGATTAAATTTGATTCTTTAATTCTTTCCATTTAAGGCTAAAATTGATATCATGTGCTACCGATTGTCTAAAACACACGAAATTCATTCGCCTTAATGGCCTGCCAAGCTTAAATGCAACTTAACGGTTCTTCGCATAGATGGCAGCCATTGTTGCTGACCATAAAATTCATTCCGAAAACAATGCATGGAATATGCATTTGTCTCTTTTAACTTTAAATGACTCAATTAAATCATAAACCGGCATGCTTATAATATATTAATAGTTGCAAATAATATTCTTAACTCGTCATTCTTAATATTTAATATGGTGCAAATTCTCAAGAATCTAAGCATAAAATCTTGAGTAAAGCCTAATGAACTAAAATGTTCATATTCTGAATTGAAATATTAAATTGGTCTAAAGTGCCTATACCAATATTGATACGGAGTGCCCTCCTGGAAATTATTGATTATTTATGTGTGCCATTGCCTTGTGCTTAGTAGCTAAGCATTGTTTATCCATATGTATGACAACTGAATATATTTTAGTGCCACCTTAAATTTCCAATTAATGAAAATGCTTATAGCTGTGTCAATTAGTAATTCAATTCTTATTTACATTAAAGTGGACAATAATTCCACTTGCTCTGAAATAGTGTTTCTTAAAAATTGAAACATAGCGTTGCAAATGCAACGAATATTCATGTTTACATAACTGAAGCTCAGTTCAGGTACCATATTGCCTGAATAAAATACGAGTATTTATTTAGTGTGGAGCGTGAATAAGTAATATTGTTTTTCTAAATCAAAATGTTGTCTTAAATTTTCAAAGAAAAAACACACACAAATTCTCTTACAGCAAAACTAAATCATTCATTTATTTTATCCTTTTGTTTGACATATTTCTTTTCTTTTCATCGACAAGTGTGCTCCGAGTTATCAAGAGATGCAATTGGTCTCAGTATATTAAACCCGTTCGTTGTTGATTTAAGGAAGGATCCGAAAGCTTTATTCAGGTAGTGGTCTTTTGGGGATCAAGGTATGTAGTATTTTCTTACTTTATCTGGATCCTTTTTGCTAAGAACCTGGTCATACCTCCCATCTGCAGACCCCCATTCCTGATTTTCACATTTCGCGTTTGTTGGCTGGAGTTGTTTGCTGGGGTTTGGCTTGAGTTTGGCCTCACACTTCCTATGTACACACCAATACGATCTTTGTCTTAACTATGCTTTATTATTTGGCCTCCTGGTATTTCTCTTCCCCCCCGGCATCCAACTCTTCCACAGAATGCTAGTGTTAAACAAAACTTTGAAGCAATAATTAACAGCAAACTTCGTTGGAGTTTTCTCATTTTAAGTATGAAGGAAATGCTAAATAAAATGCCACGAAAATTTGTATTAAAGATTGAATTCAAATGCTGATTAAGGAATCTGCGATTTAAAAAAAGAGAGATAAAGTTAACGCTCATTTTAACAGGGAGAATCTGTTAAAGAAACTTCATAAAGGGCATTTATACTGCATATTATTAATGACTAACTGCAACGCCCGACGTTGCACGGTCTATCTTAAATTATATTTTGCAAATACAGCGATGCCTCATCGAAATGCAAGAAACGTTGATTATTATTTTTTTTTATTTGTTTAGCAATGGCAACTGCATTGATTTGTTTGTTCACACGGCAACTGTAACAATTGTTGACACGATGCAACAATGCAAATAAAATAAAACGGTCATCATCTAGGTCAAATAAAATTAAAGTTAATTTCCGTGAAAAAATAATTTGAAACTACAGAGAAAAACGCTTATAACTTCTTTTTTAGTTAATTTAGAGACTTCCAGTTTTAGCACAAAGAACAAAACTCTTGCTTGGAGAGTTTTTTACGGGCTTTTCAATGGTATCAAGCTCGAAAGCAGGCGATAATTTCTTCCGATAGAAAAGGATTATTTTATGCAATTTTCGGAACTTTGCTCCAATTGGTCTTAGCGTGATGATAGATAGCCTATAGCCTTCCTCCATAAATGAGCTATCTAACACTGAAAGAATTTTTCAAATCGGACCAGTAGTTCCTGAGATTAGGGCGTTCAAGCAAACAAACTCTACAGCTTTATAATATTAGTATAGATAAATGGACACATTCCATGGGTCTTTCGTGTAAACAATATTCAAATGTGAAGGAGAGTTTCTTTTTCCCCCGTAACTGTAGAAGAGTACTAAAGGGTCTTTCAATAAGGGCGGGTAGATGTTTAAATGGAATAAACCAATCTGTGTGTGAGGTATTAACGGAATTCCTTTTTTATATGAAAGGCCCTTGTATACCATTATGTACGGAATATAGCATCATTCCATACATAGCCCTCTGACTGGGCTTCGCAGCAGCGTTTGGAAGAGGACTCCAATTGTTTACGAAAAATCAGCGTTAGAGAGGTGGCGCATTCTTGAATGAACGACTATGTTAACAAGCAAAATTGCCGTAATTGGCACAACACCAACCCATACTAGGTCCACCAGGTGATATGCATCCACAAAAATTTACGGCTTGGTGCGGATTCTGGGTAAGCGACGCCATTTGTGAAAACGACGTTGGTGAGGCGAACATCGAGTGCTTCAGAACGATAACAGATTTCTTTTGGTCCAAATTGAACGATACGGTCTTAGACAACACGTGGTTCCATCAGGACGGCGCTACGTGCCACACAGCGAACGCCACAATGCATATTCTGATTGTCAAATTTAAGAGTATGGGTATATCTCGCAAAGATGACACCAACATCGTGCTATTGGACCCTGAAAGACTTTTTCTAATGGGATTCATTGACGTCACATGTCTATAAAAATAGTTGCCAATTGCTAAACTACGGCATTGATCAAATTAGGTCGGATCTATGAGGCAGATTCATTGGAAATTGGACCACTCGGATTCGTGCTACCTTGAGGAGAATCGGCGGACATTTGAACGATGTTACATTCCATACAAAATGGCATAGAGGGAAACCTGTGTATGTTGACCACTTGCGGTGCCGCACTTTCGTGGTCAACTTATAGAGGCTGAGGCAGAGGGTGAAGGGCTAATTCCGTTCCTGCCACAAGTGCTCAATTTAGACAGGTGGTCAACTTATAGAGGGTGAGGTAGAGGGTGAAGGGCTAATTCCGTTCCTGCCACAAGTGGTCAATTTAGACAAGTGGTCAACTTATAGAGGGTGAGGTAGAGGGTGAAGGGCTAATTCCGTTCCTGCCACAATTGGTCAATTTAGACAAGTGGTCAACTTATAGAGGGTGAAGGGCTAATTCCGTTCCTGACAAAAAAGGGTCAACTTAGAAAGGCGGTCAATTTTATAGGTTTTGCTGAACATGGGCCCTTCAAACAAAAAATGCATTTCGTTAATACCTCGTCCTCGTACATAACTTCTTTTATTCCATTTCAACATCTACCGATCCTAATTGAAAGACTCTTTATGTATGGCTAAAATACTATTTCTGGAAATTGAATACTTGTCGAGATTTCTAATTTAATATCCATCCGAGTATTGGGCAATAATTTAATAAATACAGCGCCTAGAGCTCAGTGTTTCAATTCGGAGTCGTGCATTGCATAACTAATCTGTTCAGCAGCCTAACTCCAAGCCTGTAAATCATTAGTCGGAAGTGATCCCGTACACTCAAGACTCAGAATCCAATTTTGAATCAATAGGACTTATAACCTACTCAGGTTATCGCGGCAATGAGTCTCTGATCTGTGGTTACAATGTTTGAAATGAGAACTGGCTCCGATGCTACATTAATTGAGAATACAATAGGGGTCTCGTGTCCTTATAGTTGGCGATGCAAACTTGTCCTAAGCAATTTGCAATTCCCGTGTTTCTAATTATACTTCAGGATGGTAAATAATGGGAAAGGCATTGTATAAGTCACTGGGATAGTCCTTGTTTTTAATTAAATGTGAAACAATATTGATATTATGATTGTTTAGTGGAAATTAGATCATATTTAATCATATTTGGCCAAAATGTTCGTTCTAAAAATATCATACAACAAATAGAAAAATATGAGGTAAGATAAAGTACTTGTACTTCATTATTGTACCGTGACTAATGCATCCTTCTATCACTCAAGCTCGGTTTTGATTCATCTTTTATATTCGAGATAACGACGAAAACATAAAATACACATATTTTCTTATTTTAAAACTTTATTAATTATAAAGAAAACTAAAACATTTTTTTTCTTTTCATTTCTGTCTTATGTACATTTTTTAAACTAGTTTTCGTTTTTAATCATTGATGTAATCACCTTTTACATTTGCTACCTTTTGCCATATGATGTGCAAGTTTTTAATGACTAACAGATAATATTCGTTTGGGTTTGAGAAAATTACCTCAAGATGACATTTTGGATGTTACCTACGTTTATAGAGTTTCCCTCACATACAAAGTGTTAAATAAAACGGCATAACGGAAAATAAAAATAATTAAAAACGTTTTCTTCAGTAATAAAAAACGTTTGTCTTGCACACTAAAAAGGTAGAAAATACGATGGCAGCGCCGCTACTGAATTTTTTTCCAATTTTCGGAACTAATCACCATATTTAATTTATTTTATTGGAAGTATTTCAGAAACTCATCAAATCATAATAAAATTGGTAGAATATTGCATTGTCATCTGGTTCTGAGCGATATGTAAAGTTTCAGAACAAAACTTATCGGGAAATGGTCGAAAATTCGATTGCAAAATTCCGCGGACAGACAAGAAAGCGAGTTAAGAAAAACGTTGTAATAATAATAATAAAATAATAATTTTGCTTCTAACAATGGTTATGAATTATAAGTGAATAAATGAAGAAGAAAAAATTGTTTAACTATGATTTATACGTACACACTGTTAAAAATATCCGTAAGAAAATAGTAAAATAATCCTTTATTTGATTGTTATTTTACCATATTTAATTACAACAGTTGAATAACCATTAAAAAGATGGTACTCAAACCGCTGATTATGGAAAACATCGTTTATTCTCTATTTATCCTAAAGAAGGTATAACTAACCGTAATTTTCAAGCACTCAATAAGAATTGGGCGTCCATCTTGGTTGCGAAACCTTATCGGTCGTACGTTGTTGTTAAAATATGAATAAAGATTTATCAGTTCAAATCCGCTTGTGTATATAAAAAAAGAAGAAAAACAAGAAGTTCCGTCTAGAACTATACCAGCCTACTTTCCCGTATTCATCAACTTGAAATTTATAATCTAGCTAACTCTCTCTCTCTCTTCCTCATTTAACTTTAGTTCTTAATTACTTAAAATATACCTTTTTCAACGGTTAATACATATTCATTCACTCACTCATTCTTTTATTTATTCAGTCATTCGTTTATTTATTCAGTCATTCGTTTATTCATTCATTCATTATTCTCATTTATGTATTTATTCACTCATTTATTTATTTTTCAATTCATACATTCATTTATCTATTTTATTATTTATTCACTGATTTATTCACTCATTTATTCGTTTATTCCATCACTCATTCACTTAATCATTCAGTCATTCGAAAATATCGTTAAAAATCCCGATCAAAAAAATTCATAAGAAAATAGGCTCATTGCGTTCTGTTTGAACTTCGTATCTGTACATGTTCTACGGCCAAACATCTTTCCGATAAATTTTTTTCCAAGCAAATCGGTCTGTTAGATCATGATTTATATAGGATTGAAATTTCCCCGTAGGCGCTAATGTTAACCTCTTTTTTTTTTTTTCAACTGTTTCAAAATGAATTGCTTTATCTCGGTGCAAATCTCGCCAAGGCAACATAACACGCAAAAGGTTACCAGCGGATGTATTCAGTTTGGCGTTCGTTGCATCATTATTGGCGACTTTATCGCCTGCGCCGGGATAAAGGAAAAAGTACCGTTAATTTTTTTGAACTGTTCAAAAATGAACAAAAATTGTTCAAATCAAAAATATTTTCCTTCGAGAACTTTTTAGTAATCTTGTTCATAAGAACTCGACTCTTATGCCCAGAGTTTACATAATTTGCTTCACTTTTGCCCATTGGCGCTAATGTTAAAAATTTTTTAACTGTTCAAAATTGAACGAAATATTGTTCAAATCAAAAAGTAAAATATGGAAATGAGATGTCCTTGTCGAGATCTTTCGAATGCAAAAAGAATTTTTTGAATCGGACTATTCGTTCAAAAGTTATTATGGGGGTACAGACCGACAGACCGACATACAGACCGACAGACGACCGACACACTCCCCCCCCCCCCCCATCTCAAAACCCTACTTTCAATTTTTTTATTTTTCAATCTTTATTTAATTACTTCACTTATTTTTGACTTCTCTTCATATTTAACGATTTTTTTCGGACATTAAGCCTTCTTTCATGCTTTAATTTATATTTTTTTACTTTTACGGGAAAGTAGGCTAAAAAGTGGCTTAAGCAGTGGTTACTAAATAGAAAGACATACACACGTAAATTAAAAATTGGAGACTTCGGATTTCCGAACTGTTTGCGAATGAGCGAACCCATCATTTGAGCTGCTGAAGCTTGTTTGTATTTTAATTTTTGCAGGAAATAAAATGATTTTCGTCAGTATACAGTAAATTTAGACCAAAGATGGCTTTAGATCCAATCAAAAACTAAAATCTCAATTTTAATGCAGTTTTCTTGTTGAGAAGGAAGGTTTATTGATAAATAAACGGGCGCTTTGTGTGGTGCAGATGGCCGAATGGTTAGAGAGGAATTTTGGCATACCATACACCCGGGCTCGATTCCCGCAAGCTTCGTTTACGGCTTCTACGCCTCGAAGATTCTACGCTTCGAAATGGTTCAAGAACGGTAAAAATTTTGTTTTTAAACCATTTTTAAGTGGTTATAAAAACGTAAACTTTTGTACTTACGGCTTTTTAACCAAGCTGATTGGAAATAGTTAGTTCCCGTAAAGATAGAAGAAATGTTCCAAACCGTAAATTTAACGGTGAACTAGATGGACAGACTGCTGCCGGTCATTTAACCGTAATTTCATGATGAAATTTCCAACAGTGTTAGTATAAAAGATATGGAAAAACGTGCATTTCTCCATTTGATTAGACCTTTAACTAAGGGTAACATCAATAGACGATTTGGCGAAACTTTTCTATTTTTTATTGGTTAGCCAATAACAAAATTTGCTATGGCGAAAGGTCATGTAAGAAACTCATGACATACACATATAAATAGATATATCGCCATTTATGCAATTTTTTGATATTTTTTTTTTCTTCTTTTGGTGTTCAGACAAACAGATTTGTGAATATATTCCCGCAGTTAAAGGGTTAGACTTTGTTTTAAAGATTGTTGTTATGCTATGTATTGTTATATTATTTCATCAAACCTTCTATTGAACTTATTTAATAACTCATATAAACATCCTCGTCATTTGCTTCTCGTTGTGTATGGAACTGCCCTCTTTTTGAGAAATAGGTTTTTTTAGCCTACTTTCCCGTAAAAGTAAAAAAAAATAATAATAAAGCATGAAAGAAGGCTTAATGTATCGTGAAAATATCGTTAAAAATCAAGAAAAGTCAAAAATAAGTGAAGTAATTAAATAAAGATTGAAAAATAAAAAATTTGAAAGTAGGGTATTGGGATGGAGAAAAGGTGTGTCTGCCGGTCTGTCTGTCGGTCTGTCTGTCTGTCGGTCTGTCTGTCTGTCTGTCTGTCGGTCTGTCTGTCTGTCGGTCTGTCTGTCTGTCGGTCTGTCTGTCGGTCTGTCGGTCTGTCTGTTTGTCTGTCGGTCTGTCCCCCCCTAATAACTTTTGAACGAATTGTCCGATTGGAAAAATTCTTTTTGCATTAGAAAGATCTCGGCGAGGACATCTCATTTCTATATTTTACTTTTTGATTTGAACAATTTTTTGTTCAATTTTGAACAGTTCAAAAAATTTTAACATTAGCGCCTATGGACAAAATTGAAGCAAATTCTGTAAACTCTGGGCACAAGAGCCAAGTTCCTATTGCAAGCTTATTGAAAGGAGTTCTCGGCGTGAAATATTGATTTGAACAGTTTTTGTTCATTTTTGAACAGTTCAAAAAATTAACACAGAGCTTACGGGGAAATTTCAACCCTATATAAATCCTGATCTAACGGACCGATTTGCTTGGAACAAACTTTATCGGAAAGCTCTTATAACGTAGAACATGTAGAAATAGAAAGTTTATCCAGAACTTAAGAGCCTATTTTGCTATGAAATTTTTTGATCGGGATTTTCAAGGATATTTCTCAGTGACTTAATGAGTGAAATAATGAATGAATGAATAAATGAAAGAGTGAAAGAATAAATCAATGAATAAATGAATGAGGAAAAGAATGAATGAATAAATTATTGAATAAATGAAAATGTAAATAAATGAGTGAATAAATACATGAATGCGTAAATGAATGAATAAACACTTGAATGAGGTAAGGAATGAATGAATAAACGCATGGCTGAATAAATGAAAGAATGAATGAGTGAGTGAATGAATATGTATTATCCGTTGAAAAAGGTATATTTTCAATAATTAGAACTAAAGATCAATAAGAAAGAGAGAGAAAGAGATAGCTAGATTATAAATTTGAATTTGGTGTATACGGGAAAGTAGGCTCGTATAGTTCTAGACGGAACTTCTTGTTAATATCTTATGACAATAAAAACAAAATCATGAATCAGACAATTCTGATAGTATTTTTAATGTGTGAATAATAATATTAAAAGTCATCTAATGCTTGCTTTATTAGGTTACTCTGATTATACTGTTTACAATCCCACCTTAACTAACTATATCGTATCAGTTACTCTAAGGCTCCTAGAGTTACCTATTGCCGCCTGGCTTCAATATATAATTATTAATCACTTAATGAATCAAATTTCATAATGGAATTCTGAGTCAGCAGATCTTATTAACGCGCGGTAGAATGAAGCAGGAGATTTCATTCTGGTTGGCGCCATTCAACACGATATGAAGGGGTCTTGTTGACTCATATATCAAAAGAGACAAGGCTAAAGGCCTTTTGTAATCAGTCAAAATTAAGCTTCTGAATGATAACATTCTGTCTTGAATATTTACTGTTGAATTTTATTGTCCTAATGCACTGAAATTAGAAGAATATGGTGAACTACGGATGGGAAAAGGTTTATAATAAATACACGTAGAGCGTCCTGTTGCTTATAATAATAAATCAATGTAATTCAAGCCTAAGTCGAGAAGGTTTAGAGACATTACAGCATTTAAAAACAAAAAAAAGGTTAATAATTTTATCTGAATACTTAATTTAACTCTTTATTTGTTACTCAGAAATGGATCATCCCATTCAAAACATTTTTTTTCTGGATATTGGATCAAAAAGATTCTTTTACGTGATTTCATTTTCGCTATCCAATTTTCAAAATAGTGAAGGGCATAACGTGCATGAAAATACACGCCAATACGCAAAATATGCATGAAAATACACGATGTGTTCACTCAACTCTGAAATCTCTATAATATACATGTTCTCTGTATGATAAGCATTGCATGAATCGTGTTTTAAAGTAACTTGAAAAGCTTACATAACACACACAAAAAAAAAAAAATAAAATGCATTGGTTCATATGAAATATCTCCTTAATCCAACATCAGAATAAATTCTAAAACAAACTTACTATTAACATTCAAATTAAAATAATTTTTTTACAACGAACAGTTATTTCTTTACTGAGAACAGATTTCATTAGTAATATTTCTTATAATTTTATAATTTATTTTTATTTATTCATTTTGTACTCTGATACAACAAAAATATTCAAAATATGAAGGTAGTATTCAGGAGTTTTTATTTTTAATTAAAAACTCAAAGAAAACCTTATGTTGAAAATAAGTTAAGGGGAGTCGGCACCATAAGACCATTTTTCCTCTATGGTGTTTTTATTTACAATTTCATGTTATATTACTTCATAAGAAATTTAATATTATAAAAAACTGGATTTCTTAAATATAATTTGAAAGTTTTAATTTTTAAACCAAAATTTAGCATTTTTCAAAATTCATCTTCTTTTTCAAAAAAAAAAAAAAAAAGTCTCAAAAATTTTTTATTGATTTATTTCTCATAAAGCAAAACTTTTATGCTTTGAATTCTTTATAAGTCAAATATTTTTTGAGAAAAAAAATAAAAACTAAAAAGACGCAGAAGAAACGAAAAATTCAAAAAACCTACAAAAAGAATTAAAAAAAAAAACGAAACGTAGTTAAGTTATCATAAAAGTAAAGCGTAAATTTGTTATGTATAGTTTCAGAAATATGTGGGCAAGAAATCCACATTATAGATACATATTTAAAAACGTCTTTGCATTTTAATTGAGATGAAATGCGCAAAACAAAGCGATAGAAAACAGCACAAAGTTTTCGACTTGCAAAAACTTAAATCCTATCTTTTCAAAATTTCAAGTAAGAAACATTTTTCAGTTACAGCTAGGATGAAATTGCTTCTTCTCGCTTATTTCATTTTAAGAAATATGTGGCTTATATTCAGTACAGTTTCGGTTTCGGAATGAAAAGGTGGCAAATCACACCGTAATAAAATCAAAAATAAATCAATAGATATTGCTCCAATTTTCTGAAACTTTCAGGAAACATTTTTAAATATTTATTTTACTACTTAAGCCAATATATTTTTTTTTTTTTTTGACATTTTTGGGTGCTGACTCCCATTAAACATTACTTTTCGGTCATAAAACGTAAAAAGAACAGAGCCCAAACTCTTCTGAAATAAATTTTACAGTTATAAAAATATAACTACCACAATACCATCACAATGTTTCGCATGTTCAGATATTTACTTTTAAAACACTTATGAAAACCTTTTAAAGAGTAAGAAAGTTTTAACGCAGGTGAAATTCTCATTTTTTTTTTCATAAGCTTTTTGCTTGGACATCACGCTTTCTCTCTTAAGTTCTGGGCTTGCTTTTGAGGATTTTAAATCGAGAGTCTACTCAGATTGTAAAAATTTATGTTTCTTTTCTTTATTTTTTTGTTTATTCATACTTGTGCCTTAATACTTTTGCACGAATCACTCACAAGTCATGGTTATAAACATTTAAATCGATTATTTAAAACTAATAGTATATATTCAAAATTATAGGCCACAGTTTTTAAAAAATGCAGGTAAAATAGATATCTTATTTTTGTTTACTCTAATTTTTGTTCATTTTTGAATAGTTCACAAAATTAACAATATTGCCTACAAGGAAATTTCCATCTTGAAAGAGTATAAATCAAAGTCACTTCCCGTGTCTGTACGCTGAGATCTTTTAAACTACGCAACGGATTTGAGTGCGGTTTTCATCAATAGGCAGAGTGATTCAAGACGAAGAATCGTAGACCCGTTAGAAAAAATCCGAAGGTAGTTCTTTTTTTATTCCAATTTTACGCCAATTTCGCCATAAATCCCCCAATATAGGTTTCACAAAAACCTTGCACATATTAATATAATATATCGATCGAAAGCGCAGATTTTTTTGTACAAGATGAAATTTGTTGTAAGTTTCTAAGTCAGTAAGAATGCCAGTTATAAGCTTTTTAGTTTACTTTCTACAGGCTTACCTTGACCCAAAAATAATAATTAGCAGTTTTCTCAACTCCGGGTGAATAGTGTTTGCTTAATTTCAATATAAAACCTTTTTTTTCAAAATAGTTCAGTTTAATAAAGATAAAACAATAATAAAGCATATTTTCGATTTGACGTTTTTTCAAATTCGCAATAGGTTTTTAATTCGAGATTGAACTTGATAAAAGTATTGTCTGCCCGATTTAACGATTTCCTTGATTTAGCAATAGCATTCAAATAAATATCGCCAGAAAAGGAATACTCCCGTATGGCTTATACTAGATTTCAAATAACGTGGCGAATGACGACACGCTACAATTTGACTTTTTAGCCTACTTTCCCGTAAAAGTAAAAAAATAATAATAATAAAGCATGAAAGAAGGCTCAATGTATCTTGAAAATATCGTTAGAAATCAAGAAAAGTCAAAAATAAGTTAAGTAATTAAATAAAGATTGAAAAATAAAAAATTTGAAAGTAGGGTATTGAGATGGGGAAAAAGTCTGTCTGTCTGCCTGCCTGCCTGTCCCGGTCTGTCTGTCGGTCTGTCGGTTTGTCTGTCTGTCGGCCTGTCGGTCTGTCTGTCTGTCGCGCTGTCTGTCGGTCTGTCTGTCGGTCTGTCTGTCGGTCTGTCCCCCCCTTTTTTTAATAACTTTTGAACGAATTGTCCGATTCGAAAAATTCTTTTTGCATTCGAAAGATCTCGGCAAAGACATCTCATTTCCATATTTTACTTTTTGATTTGAACAAATTTTTGTTCAATTTTGAACAGTTCAAAAACTTTTAACATTAGCGCCTACGGGCGAAAATGAAGCAAATTATGTAAACTCTATGTACAAGATCCAAGTTCCAATGAACAAGCTCACTGGAAGAAGTTCTTGGCGTGAAATATTGATTTGAACAATTTTTGTTCATTTTTGAACAGTTCAAAAAAAAAAAAAAAAAATTAACATAGTGCCTACGGGGAAGTTTCAATCCTATATAAATCCTGATCTAACTGACCGATTTGCTTGGAACAAACTTTATCGGAAAACTCTTATGACGTAGAATATGTACAAATAGAAAGTTCATCCAGAACGAACGAGCCTATTTTCCTATGAAATTTTTTGATCGAGATTTTCAAGAATATTTTTGAATGATGAATGACTAAATCAATAAGCAAAGGAATGAATGAATAACTGAGTGAATAAATACATGAATGACTGAATAAATGAATGATTCAATGAACACGTATTAACCGTTGAAAAAGGTATATCTGAAGCAATTAAGAACTTAAGCTAAACGAGAAAGAAAGAGAGTGATGGCTAGATTATAAATTTGAAACTGGTGTATTCGGGAAAGTAGGCTCGTATAGTTCTAGACGGAACTTCTTGTTTAATTAGACGTTGGTGATAAACCGGCGGTAAAGAATACTAACAAAATTGTGCATACGTTTTTTAGGTATGGTTTACAGTATCATTTAACTGTAAATATTATCACCAACTATTTCATCTCTATGGTACCGCTAGCGAAGCTTCATTTCATTATGAAACTTATCTTCTGTTAGCAAAACAACATTTTACCATGGCTGGAAAATAAAATTAATATGATTTTGCAATTTCATTCTTGCAAACAATCCAAGATCGTCGCCAAGACTCATTTAAGATGAAAAGTAACGCAACAAATGACGCCGTGCTACAATTTGGCAATTTTAATTACACTCTGGTGACAAAACTGACCCTACTGACGTAACTGTTCTTGAGTTTTCTTAACTGATCCTTCTACATGTTATATTACTTTTTTCAAGCGCTGACAATATCTATTTATTTTTTTTTTTGACAAATAGACACACGATGTTTTTAAACACTGCAGGCTTAATGATGCAGGCGATTTTTTTAATACTCTTAGCAAGGACAGCGCCGTAGGCGGCGTTTTTAAAATTCAGCCCGGGCAACGCCGTGCGGCACCGCTAGTCCTTTATAAATCCTGATCTAACAGACGGATTTGCTTGGAATAAACTTTATTGGAAATATGTTATGATGCAGAATATGTACAGATATGAAATTCAACCAGAACTAAACAAGCCACTTTTCCTATGACATTTTTGATCGTGATTTTGGGGTTATTTCTGAACGAATGAGGGAAAGAGTGAATGAATAAATGATTGAGTGTGTGTGTGAATATGTATAAACCGTTGTAAAAGGTATTATTGAAGCAATTAAGAACTAAAGCTAAAAGAGAAAGAGAGGGAGAGATATCTAGATCATCTATTTGAAGCTGGTGTATACGGGAAAGTAGGCTCGCACAGATCTAGACGAAGCTTTTTTTTTTTTTTTTTTTGGGGTGACAAATTGTTTACATTCTGCACCTTTTTTTTTTTTGATGTGACACAAATTGTTTATAGTGCGGACTATTTTTTGATGTGAAGCAAACTGTTTACGGTGTGTTCATGTTTACATTTTGTGTTTCATGTTTACATTTTGAAATTTCCGAAATAAAAAGAAACCTTTCGTCGAACAAACTGGAAAACTCTATCTTTTTCAAGTAAAATATCCGGTGGCATAAGTCTCTGTAATGGCATTTCAAAGTATTTTTCTACGATGTTTCAAGTCATTAGATGCCGACGTGAGCAGAATGAATAAATGGAGAGCGCCATTTTGCTTTTGCGTTTTGAGTTATGGCCGTCGCGCTACTTCTATAGTCCTGATATGCTGCCACCTCTCAAAATAAAAATTTAGAAAAGTTTCGAGTCATTTGAAGTTCCGAGCATTATTGCATATCCATTCAATACAGGTTCATAGTTATTCGCATAGAATAAGCACTTTCCATAAGTTTAATGCACTTTTATCTCCCGGGAAATAACTTAGTAAAATGTCCCTTCCTGTACCTTTCATCATCATTTGTGTTTGTATACGCTGTTAGTTTCGGAGAATTGCATCGATTTTCTACTTCTTCATGTTCCGCTTCATGTAAACTACTTCACTGTTACTTTAAAATAAAATACTGCTCAGGCTTTCGACGATGCTATTTTTTTTTTGCTAGTTTTTCATATCGTCACTTATGTCTCACAAATATGTCTCACAAATATAAGAAATGACATCACAAAAATAACTCTAAGTAAAATACAATAAAACCTGTAAAGTTGAACACTTTTGTAAGATGACCACCTGTCTAAGTTGACCACTTTTGTCAGGAACGGAATTAGCGCTATATAATATAATGTAGATAAACCTGTGTAACTTGACCACCTAAGTTGACCACCTGTCTATGTTAACCACTTATGTACACCAAATTTGGGTGGGAGTATTATAAAAAACCCTTTTTAAGTTGACCGCCTAATTACTGCTATATCAATTTCTTTATCTATGTTTGGAAAGACTAAAAAAAATGAAAATAGTTTCTCCAGGATATTTTTTATGCTATAATGTTAGACCAGTATTTGCCTGGACGGATGAAAGATCCATATAAAGTTTGCCTAAATATCTTGGTAAGTTCACCAAATGGGAAAACTGAACGAACACTCATTCATTTTATACGTAGGTCTCTTCTTTTTTCTTTGATCTGATAGAGCTATTTTGGAAAATATATTTTTTTGGGGAAATCTTTAGCAACATATAAGTAACTGACGTAATTAATATGATCTTTATCTTAATTTTAACTAAGCACTTTACTTTTGAAGCTGTATAGGGTACATTGTAAGCCATTCGGGTTAAATTTCTTTAATGATATTTTAGATAATTGTGGGGAAAAAAAATGAATCACTATTTTAAAACAACGTCATTACATGAAGCTATATTGTAATTAGTTATAAATGAAAAAATGCATAGTGTAAGTAATGACAAAACGAAAAAAAAAAAACTCCGCCCTCTATAAGTTGACCACTAAAGTGCTGCACCGCAAGTGGTCAACTTACACAGGTTTCACTGCATTTCTTTTGTATGAATAATGAAAATAAATATGCTTTTTTAAGTAGTGATTTAACTTTGTGCAAAGTAATAGAAATAAAATTTCACGTTAAATTAAAGCACAAATGAGCATTAAAACGCAGACATATGTTTCGGGATTGCTTGGAATCCCTTTTTCAATGCGACAGGGAGCTTCTAGATGCAAACATTTGGATGTTTTGCATCTAGAAGCTCCCTGTCGCATTGAAAAAGGGATTCCAAACAATCCCGAAACATATGTCTGCGTTTTAATGCTCATTTGTGCTTTAATTTAACGTGAAATTTTATTTCTATGCATTTTGATGTTTGAAACTTTTTGTTCTTCATACACGATTTTGGATTGTTTTGCATCTAGAAGCTCCCTGTCGCATTGAAAAAGGGATTCCAAGCAATCCCGAAACATATGTCTGCGTTTTAATGCTCATTTGTGCTTTAATTTAACGTGAAATTTTATTTCTATGCATTTTGATGTTTGAAACTTTTTGTTCTTCATACACGATTTTGGATTGTTTTGCATCTAGAAGCTCCCTGTCGCATTGAAAAAGGGATTCCAAGCAATCCCGAAACATATGTCTGCGTTTTAATGCTCATTTGTGCTTTAATTTAACGTGAAATTTTATTTCTATGCATTTTGATGTTTGAAACTTTTTGTTCTTCATACACGATTTTGGATTGTTTTGCATCTAGAAGCTCCCTGTCGCATTGAAAAAGGGATTCCAAGCAATCCCGAAACATATGTCTGCGTTTTAATGCTCATTTGTGCTTTAATTTAACGTGAAATTTTATTTCTATGCATTTTGATGTTTGAAACTTTTTGTTCTTCATACACGATTTTGGATTGTTTTGCATCTAGAAGCTCCCTGTCGCATTGAAAAAGGGATTCCAAGCAATCCCGAAACATATGTCGGCGTTTTAATGCTCATTTGTGCTTTAATTTAACGTGAAATTTTATTTCTATGCATTTTGATGTTTGAAACTTTTTGTTCTTCATACACGATTTTGGATTGTTTTGCATCTAGAAGCTCCCTGTCGCATTGAAAAAGGGATTCCAAGCAATCCCGAAACATATGTCTGCGTTTTAATGCTCATTTGTGCTTTAATTTAACGTGAAATTTTATTTCTATGCATTTTGATGTTTGAAACTTTTTGTTCTTCATACACGATTTTGGATTGTTTTGCATCTAGAAGCTCCCTGTCGCATTGAAAAAGGGATTCCAAGCAATCCCGAAACATATGTCTGCGTTTTAATGCTCATTTGTGCTTTAATTTAACGTGAAATTTTATTTCTATGCATTTTGATGTTTGAAACTTTTTGTTCTTCATACACGATTTTGGATTGTTTTTGTTGAATAGGTGAGATGCATGTGATGCGAACAAAAATTTGGAGATAACCAATGCTCATAGTTGGAGAAACACTATTACATGCTGTGGCAATGAAATGTTATAAGTAGCCATGATAAGTGCTGCTATCTGGCGGGGTTTTGAAAAACTACAATAGAATAACTCCCTCATTAGAGCTCGAAATATTTTTCTTTTGTCACAAGTCATATGTGCTCTTGCGCAGTTTGGTAGATTAATTGATGATACGCTACACAGAACATATTGTGGAAGCAACTGGTTCATTCTATAATCACCAAACGGGTGAATAATTTACGACTTACGTACTAAACCGGTGAAGTTTAAAGAGTTTCATTTTGCACAGGTTTACTTAATTGTCCTGTCTATTAAACTTCAACAAAATACTAAAATACAGTATAAACTGCCCAATTTATTGATGTAGCACTGTACACTAATATACTCTAGTACATTGTACGTTACTGCAATGCAAAAAATTAAACATTATACAACTGCTTTGCTGCACACAAATACTTACATACTTAAAGTATAAACTCACGGAGGGTACGTTAGTTTATTGTCTAAAGTAAAGTGTGTGTGTGTACGAATTGAAGGAATGTTTAATCTATAAGTGTATTAATTAATTTTAAGTAATTTAACGTATCTTTAAGTCGATTTACGACAGCAGTACAAGTATACAAACATGCATTATACGAAATTTCAGCGTTTTCTTCGCAATTTCAATTTTTTTGTTAGAAACGTAATACAATTATGCACACATTGAAGTAAGGGGCCGGTCATAAAAAATGTCACGCTTTTTCTCCATATATTTGATTTCCCCTCACCCCTTTCACAATATGTCACACTTCAGCGGACCCCCTCCCCCCTTTGTCACATGTCACGCTACGTTTTATAACGCATGATGTCACAATTCTTGTTTCCCCCTCCCTTCCCCTTGTCACACTTTGTCACAATTTCGCGAAAGCCCCTCCCCCCTCGAAGCGTGACATCGTTTATGAATGATCCCTAAGTAAAAAACAACTAAATTACGCGCAAAATAAAATCAAAAATGCAAACGCGTTTCGGAACTGCATGAAATTCCTTTTTCAATGCAAGAAAGAAGGAAATCAAAGACCCTACAAGGCTCATGTAGGGTCTTTGCTTTTATTGCTCCCTTCTCGCTTTCATTAAAAAATTAATTCCATGTAATTCCAAAAAGCGTCTGCCTTTTTTTATTTTATTTTGTGTTTAAATTATTGCATTTTTACTTACTTCAATGTGCGTATATCAAAGTTGTGTGCATGTACTTCAATGTGTGTATATACTTCATTTGGCGCACAAAACAATTTTGTTTATACACACATTGTATGAGCACATAAAACGTTCGATTTCTATAAACTAGTCAATATATATATTTATTTTATCTTGTAAGATTGTTTTCCGCTCAATTTAAAAATAACTTGGAATATCTCCAGACTTGTTGAGAAAATAGGACAAGACATTTATGAAAATTTTATCTACTGTATGACGTTTGCACCAAATGAATTACGTAAGTTTGGTACCTGTTTTGTAACCGAACGAAATGTTTTTTTTTTTTGCAACGTGGCAGATAAAACTTTACAGATGTCTCTCAGACCTTTACCCATTGGTGCGAGGTCACTGGAAAATAGCCAACATTTCCAACATGTTTTCTTGCAGATAGCAACGGAGGAACTGGGACTGAAGGATGTGGTTTTTAGATGTGGCCACCTCCACAGGCAAGTGGATATATTTCTTCTATGCATGGTAAATATAAAGTCGATCGATAAGACCTTATCACATAAGTATATTTGATAAATTCTATCAAGCTAATCTAAATATCTCAGTCCTTCACATACAAAGAGATGAATGAGCGATTAAATTATTTTTAGTGAATAATTTAAATAACTCGGTCATTAACAGAAATAAATAAACAAAATAAATTTAAAAAAATAAATAAATGTTTAAATTAAATTTTAGTAAATATATTTCTTATATTAATAGAAAAATTGATTGGAACCTAGTAAATGCAATCAACTATGCTAGACAATTTAAGTAAAGCAGTCACTAGCCAAATAATAATAACAAAAAACTTTTAAGTACTGTTTTAGTAGATACATTTTTTATATTTATAGTAAAACTGAATGATAATAGCTTATCACATAACTACACTCAATTAAGTTTAGAAATATACAAAATGCAGTCAGTTTTTGACGAAAAAATAGCTAAATAAAAGAGTTAAGGATTTTTTTTTTCAGCGGATATTCTTCTATGCATAAGGAAATGCAAACACGATTGATAAGACCCTTTCAAAAATTTAATCAAGACATACAATGCTGGTTTCGACGAGGATTTAAATACATGTGTACATTAACGTTTTCGTGTACTGAGAGTTTTTATGCAAAATGTTTCCAAAAACTAACAAACTTTGGACATTATTATACATGAGCCATGATACGTTTTTTTTCCAAAACATACTAAGGTTTTGTGCCATGGAAAATGGTTCAAAAAGCAACTCTAAAAAAAGAACATCTACAGACAGTATTTTCCTGTTCGAAAATTACTTTTTACGTAACTATTTTAGTATCAAAAAATAGAGAAAAGGAAAATATTACACAAAGCGGAAAATAAAGAGAAATAAAGTAACCTCCTTTCTGGCATTGAAAAAGGAACTTTTTGGGAATCCGAAACGCGTGTCTGCATTTCTTACTGCAATTCTGTCTTTAATTGCTTTATCTTATTTCATTTTTGCTCATAATACAGAAGCTAAAAAAATCGATAATTTGTTAAATTCTTAAATAAGTACCTTCAATATTTTATGTGCCTAGTTTATTAACACACGCTTTTCTTTGAAAAAATGAACGAGCATTTGGTACTAATACTATTAAAAAATATTTTTTTAGAAAGTATTTGAAAAATTTCTAGAAATAAGACTAGTTAAATGGCTTAGAAACTCATAAATGATGTTTATTAAAAATATTTTTAGAATTTGAATGCTTAAAATCTAAATAAACGTCAACAACACAACACTTGCACAAATCGCGAATTGAAAGTGTAACCGCAGAATCATCAATAGCAACCATGCTATTGCCACAAGAACAATTTAAAACAGCATTAAAATCACAGGAAATAGTAGAGCTTTTTTCCTTGATAATAGAGAATGCAAAATTCTACGCTGTGCCACGCTTTTTTTTTTGCAATATAAATATACTAAATTATGTACATGACCATAGAGTGCAGCATAATTTTTTCAGTACAATTTGTTTTTAATCGCCGCAGGGGAAACTTTTAAATCATACTATCGGTACCCATACGGCGTTGCTCGTATTGATACCTGTAAAAGTTGACCACTTTTGTCAGGAACGAAATTAGCCCTTCACCCTCTACGAGTTGACCACTAAAGTTCTGCATCGCAAGTGGTCAACGTACACAGGTTTCACTGTATATATATATATATATATATATACATTATAGCTTCAAGTCTGTAAATGCACCAATGCCAGAACCGCATTTCTATTTAAAATGAAAACCCTTAATTCGATAAATACTTGTTTTAATTGGGTTACAACTTAGTGCATATGTTTTTTATCGAAACTTTATGTAAATGCCGTTAGTTTTCTTATTATTTACTAATGCTGTCTTTATTCTAGAAGCATTAAGCGTTCTTAGATCAACTTTATATGCAGCCTTTTCTAGATATTTAAATGTGGTATAACTTTAAAAGATTGAAAGATGACCTTGAAGATTCAAATTGTGTGTGTGTGTGTGTGTTTTTTTTTTTTTTTTTTTTAACAAAAATCCAAGGATATGTAACAACGTTTTAACACGGCTAACAAGATTACTTCTCAATAAAAGGAAGCAAGTAGTTTTAAATTTAACTCTTTTGTTTTTACCCCATCCCGTCCCGTCCATTCGAAATAGCACCGGTAGTTGAAGAGCTGCTTTTAAAAACTTGGAGCAGTTCCAGTTCACAAAGTTCCAACTAGCTCCAGTGGAGGGAAAAAAAACCGAGTCAAATAAATGAAAATTTAATCATGTCTTGCGAAACTTTTCACCGACTTTTAGTGAGTACTGTTTCACAACTTTAAGGTCAGAAAACTGGAAGTTGTGTTGTTTCACGATGCGGTACTAATTTTGGAAACGGTTGGGAGTTTTTTTTTTTGTTTGGAGAGTTTTTCTTTGAAGAGCGGAAAATTAAAATGCGTTTTATGAATTGTATTTCAATACGTATTTCATCGCTTACAATAACTTTTTTTTTCTAATGCTCGTAAAGAGGTAGTGTTATGAGGGAAAAAGTATGTTGTGAAAAAAAGTTTAAATTTTAAAAAATTGAAAATTTCTCAGCGTTAAGATAACTGCATGATTTCTTCTAATGTCATAATCAAATGTCATAATCAAAGATTAATGTGTATCTAATAACTGCATAAGTAACAGTAAAACTGTTTCCAAAAAAATCCCAGTTCAATTTTTGCCCATATTCATAAAAAACTGAAACTGTGCCTGAGAGCTGAATTATAAAATAATACGCATAAAAGAGTGATGCAATTCGTATACCGTGTCCGTCGCTTTCATTTTCTATTGTAGTTATCTCTACTAATAATAAAGCAGCAAATATGTCTGTGTGTGAGTGTGTTTGCCTGTTTGTCTGTCTGTCTGTCTGTCTGTGTCCGGCGTAGCGCCAAGACCGTTCGGCGGGTTTTCATGAAATTTGGCACGAAATTAGTTAGGAATATGGGAGTGTGCACCTCGAAATTTTTTTTCTGATATTCGAATTTGTTTCCTTTTTATTGCAATTTATAGCCGAGAATTGCATAAAATGGTCCTCTTCTATAGGAAGAAATTATCGCATAGAGCTAGATACCATTGAAAGGTACGTAAAAAACTGTCCCAGAAGGAGTTTTGCTCTTTGTATTAAAATTCGAAGCCCCTAAATTTACGGGAAAAGAAGTTATAAGCGTTTTTGCCGTAGTTCGAAATTATGTTTTCAAGGTAATTATCTTAAACTTTATTTTCCCCAAATGATTAATTAAGCGATTTAGTTTTATTTTATTCAGAACGCTGCCAATTTGTCTAGATGCATATTTGCTAAAGACATTTCTATTCACAATATTGTTATCATTATAGAGCCGCAACCGACTTTTAATTTCTCTTTTCAATTTTTTTTGGCTTTTGGTTATCTTTCCGTTTTAAAACTATTAAAAATTTAGATCCTGCAGAACTCGGCTGATAGATATAGCTTTATTTTGATTTCCTTATTTTGACACATATTTTAACGGGACTGCTCTTCATACTCTACTGTAATTTTTAAAGAAATGCTACTTTTATTCCAAATATTACTATACATTTTATTATTATTTTTCCCCCAGTAAGTTAACACGTATGTATGTTATTTGACTATTTGAGCTCGGATGAAAGTTTTCTGTTTTCTTCCCTCTATGATGCTGTTAGTTTCTGCAAGCAACAAAATTTCGTCTTTCTGTCGTACTGTCAATGTATAATAGATAAAAATGCAAAAAATATTAATCACACCAGAAATGCATGATTTGAAACTATCCTAATGCCTTATAATAGTGCTCTTTGTGTGGGTACTTGAAAAACACACAAATCGCGTTTTTTCATAGTTTGTTTTCACTTTCTTTCTTTTTAAGTGTGGATTTTTGTCACAAAAAATAAAGTTGTTTGAATATGTACGATTACCAAATGATATGTACGATTTAGGGAGCTAATTTTTAATTCTGTGGAAATCTATGCATCTTATGAAAATAACACGATATACATAAAAAAAAAAAATACCAGTGTATATATAAAGTGGCGAACCAACTGTTTTTTTTTTTTTTTTTCAGTTTTCAATACGGGCATGGTCGTGCGGGTACGCTAGTAGATATATATAGTGGCATACCCGTGATTTTTCTTCGGTAAATTCTATACACAAAATCAAATTTGACATGATGCATAGCCGGACTTCACGTGAATTGAACGAATCGGGTTTGATTCATTTGGATATTTACAAAAATCGGTCTTATATCAGATATACCAGATATCTAAGGGGGGATGGGTGTAGGTGCGCCCCTGTATTATATACATATGTAGATATATATGCGTATATATATACACTCGCACACATATGTATATACACATACGCATATATATGTATATATACACGTATATATATTTATATAAATATATAGACACGCACGTAATTCCTTTAGCTTTGAGAAGTAACTTCCTTTCATCGAAATAAGAGACTGTCAGTTCATTTTTTGCCGGCGCGAGAGAAATAGAAATGTCGAAGTAACATCGAACTGCAGCAGGAAGCAATAGCACGGACACATTTTTATGACACTTTCCATTGTAGGATCAAAATGTCTTGCAACCTCCCGCCCATGGTGTACACAAACCCAGAGAAAGAGGAGACGATCGAACTCGATTTCGGCAACCAGACTTCTTTTGCGCCCTCCGTGCGGAGGAAAGTGAGGAATAAGAAAAGCGAACCAGACGCGGAGCCTCGCTTCAGGTGGGACGCATTGCCGGATCTTGTGTTGGAAGATATATTTTCCAGGCTCACCATCAGGGAGCGCTACTATGCATCCCAAGTAAGTGCGTTGAGTGGGAGACACCATAGGCATAAAGGAAATAAAATGGAAACCTTAGTGCCACAAAGTTAAGATTAAAAAGCAAAGTTTGAAAAAAAAAAAAATGCAGACACGTGTTTTGAGGTTACAAGGAACTCCTTTTTCAATGCAAAAGAGGGAGCTTCTTTATGAAAAACATCCAACTGAAGCAATTGTTGGATGTTTTTCCTCAATATCCAACATTTTGATGCTAATATTCATTTAAAAAATTTTTTAAAAAGAATGGAGGGTTATTCGTAACCTCGAAATACGTGTCTGCAATTTTCGTGCTTAAATTTACGTTAATCTTTATTTTTTTTACCAGAAAAATTATACGTGCGATACCAAATTATAAATAATTTTTAAAAAATGGGATGCGTGTACTCACGTGTACACGTGTTGAAATCTATGCTTTTGAACATATTCACGGTTTAATGAATTTCAAGATTTTTTTTTTTAAATGAACATTTATGCGTGCCAGTAGGTGGTACGCAACCGGCATTTCAGTCCACAGGTGCTTATTAATTTACTTTCATTCACTCATATGCACTGAAAACAACATTTAAAAGAAAAAACTTCCAAAACTATCAGCCACTTTGCAAAAATGGATGGCCTTTAAAGCTGATTGAAAAAAAAAAAAAAAAACAAGTGGCACATTGGACACCCGAAAATAATAAATCGTGATTTAAGTGGCATACTGATCGGAAAAGGTTTGCCATCCATAGTTAAGACTCGTTTCTTCATTTTTAAAATACTCGCAATATTGAGTGTGACTCTTTCAAACATAAAACAAAAACTGAGCTTTTGCTGCCGTTCTTTTAAAAATAACACAATCGTTAAGATGCCAATGAGCTGATGTAAAAAACACGTAACCCTTGTTTCAGTTTTAACTTGATTGAAATAATGTATCAAGTGTTTTTCACAAAATAATAATAAATTAATTAAATAAATATAATTACATAATAAAACTATATTAACACTTAAAACATTAAATTAAAAAACTAATTTTAAAACTTAATATCAATATTGTTAATTTATAGTTATGTTTCTGCGTTTGGTAACGTTTGTGGTAAAATAAAGTTTACTTTCACCCCTTATTTCGTTTGCCCGTCTGGCGTACGTGTTACCCAAAATTGACCTCAAGTGGTTTGCCCGTACAGCGTAAGAGCATTGATATTTCCGCCTTTCTTGTTTTGATTTGCCATTATTTTTATTAGATTGAAAGAGAGTCATTCATGGCATTCGTGTTTCAAAGTTATAAAATAAAAATATGCTTAAATTCATTATTTATGAAATATTTTTGAAAATCCTTTCATTTTCCTTTTAAACCGAGTTAGGACATTAATTATATGCAATAAAAAATATGCTTTTTTAGGAACACTTGGGGTAAAATAATTGACCAGTTAAGGGGTTTCGTTTGTTTAATTTTTTCGGACACTTTAAAAAAAATGTTTACTTTGGTATTTATTTAAAGGAAGTCTAGGTTGAGATTAATTTGCAACTTAAGACTGGAGAAGTCCCTCGTAAATACTAGTTGGAAAATTGGGTATATAAAAATAAACACTTATATTTAACATTTTAATTGACTTATTTTTTCTCAGTATAATACTAAAAATAACTGATAGCGGGGCGTCATAAGACATCAAGCTGTTAACTTTACGCTCCCGTAGTAAGGGGGTTACTGGAAATACAGAAATTAGGATTTATGTATTAAAATTAATTAGTTGCATAGATCCAATTTGTGTGTCTCAAACTATTTTTCATGTCATTTTAGTACATTTAACACGAGTAAAGAAAAAATTTTTTAAATTAAATTTAAATAAATTAAACGTATTAAATTAAATGTAGCAGTACTTTAATATGTTACATTAAATGTTGTAACAGACACTGGAGGTTTAAATTAGTAAACAAATATGCAAACAAAGTAATTAATTGTCAGCATTCATCTTGTTAGTATTAATTTTTAGTTTTTATATATTTTGTTATTTTTAAATGTGCTGAATACTTGCGTTGTTAAATTTTGCCCTTAAATATCACTCAATAATAAATCTCGATAGGAAATTCTCCTCTATATGATTTTGAGAGTTAAGGATATTTTCCCATACATCTATAACGCTAACCTTTTTACTTCGTTTCAATTAAAAAAAAAAAAAAATGAAAAAAAAAAAAATTTTTAGATTTGTTTTCAACTGCTTGTAAAAGTAAACAAAATGTTAAAACTAAATAAGGGGGTAAATACAGCGGGGTCCTTGTGATATTATTATCAGTTAATCTGCTTTGCCGGTACATTAACACGCTTTTATCATTAAGATGGCTGAATTTCGCTGATTGCAGCGCTGATTTTCTTCCTTGGACGCACGAGTGGATGTGTTGGTGTTGTTGTTTCTAAAGCCACTTGGGTATCCAAGCTTTCTGCAGAGCGACCATGAGTTAAGGCATTAAGGAGCGCCTTTTGTTTATAGATGACCACCACAGCGGTGGAAGTACGACTAGGCTCATTATGAATTCAGATGGCGTTACCAGAAATACGCCACATTTCTTTTTTGACCTAAGAGTGAAAGAAAGGGAAATTCTCCATCCTCCGGTACCCTCGGAAACGGCCTCGAGAATTCAGGGTCCACTGATTTTACATGCACGTATCCCCAAGTGTACATATCGAGTCTTCAGCGGGTCGGGTATCGAATCCCTAATCTTGCGTTTAGAAGTTCGACATCCTAACCACTAGGCTACCATGGCCGCACGGGTGGATGTGGGCTTGTTGATACAAATAATGGAGGCAATTCAAGCAGCGTCATTGGTCACGTGGCAGAGATTAAAACAATGTAAACAAAGGAAGCCGTAGCATCGTTTTACTTCGACAAGTTCGACAAATCTAATAAAAACTAGGCCTATATAAAGTTCTTCTACATTACATAAAATTAACACTAAATAAAACACTAACTATGATAATAATTAATAAATTTCTTTTATAATCATTAAATTAAATGTAAATACTGGGTTATAATCAGTAAAAGCTGTGAAAATAGCCCAATTAATTTTTAGATAACTAATTTTGTTTAGTATACTCCACGTAGAGCGCAATTGAAAATCTTAGTAAACAAAGAGCGGATATCCCGTGACAACCGTGATAGTTCATTCAAATAATAGAAAGAAATCGAATGGTGTTAAATCATATGATATAGGGGGCCATTCTGATTACTGGGGGAATAAACGAGAAAACTGAATTTTTCTTATTCAACAATGAAAACTCGTTTTTTCGTGAAGTGCTGTATTTTTACTAACTCCAAAGTATCAGCTGTCAAACTATTTTCTTTTTATGGTTGCCAACACTAAATTAATTAATTTTCTATTTAATTATAATCATGCTCAAATCCGGGGCCACCCTTTTTTAACCGATCAATTCATTTCAGGTGTGCCGGAATTGGAACAGAATGTTCTATTCGAAAAGAGTTTGGGAGACCTTTATTCTAGAAGACCGCACTTTGACTCGAAGGAAATTCAACTATTACATGGGCGACCAGTACGTACTTGATCACTACAGGACGCAACTATGTTTGCACAAAGTATCCAGAGGTTTCAGGAAGATTATCATCAAGCCAATGGAGAACTTTTTCAACCTGTACGAGTTCATGATGATTCTATCGTACTACTGCGAAAAGTTTGAGCAGCTGCACCTTATCAGGACGCTCGACTTTACTTTCGGCTGTGAGTTCGCAGCTGAGAAATCTCAGAACAGTGGTGGTGATGACAAGGTGTTCGGAACTGGCGGGAAGCTCCTTGAAGCTTTGAAAAGGTTAATGAATGATCTGCCAGGACTGAAGCATCTCTACCTTCAGGATTTGCTTTTAGAGAAGGTAGGATTGTCTTAAAAGCATTTGATAAAGTTTTAATATAATTTGCAAGCTTGTTAATGACCATTTCAGGTCACATAAATATTCGAGTTTATTTGCTATTCACAAGAATATGCCTCAAACTCTCGTCTAATATGACGGATAGAACAAGACAGTACAACATATTTACTATGCAAAGAAGGAAATATGCCCAGGGGAGAGTCGGAATGGAACCGATGCCTCTTCACTGCACACAGGCAGGTACCGGGACCAGTCGATTAGACTACTCAGCCACTGAGGCCCCAATTTTCAAGCATTGAACTCAGTAAGATAATGTTGAAAGATCTGCAGCGGAGCACAGAGCATGAGCACGCAGCAGTGGAGCAACAAGTTTTTGCTCAAAACAGGGAACGGGAGCAAATATATTTGCTCCACTGCTCTTTTTTTTTTCCTTTTTACATTCAAAAAATTAAAGATAAATGAATGAGAGGTTTTTTTTTTTTTTCATAAATTTAAATATAAATCAATGATAGTTTCTTTCTAAAGCTGCTTCCACACCTGAGCGACGGCTAGAGGCTCACCGGAATGGCTGCTCGCGTGCTCAGGTCATGCGCAGAAGCTAGTTTTCGTCTTCATGACGTCAACAAACAGAAATGCTGATAGTTTTGAAAATACCGTATAGAATTTAGTTTTTGTATGCTTTGACGTTTTAACCCTGTGATCAGTGTTATACATCACATACGAGAAAGTTGTGTGCTCTAGCCTGGAAGCGGCCTCACATTCATAAATTTAAAAATAATCTAATGATAGCTTTTTTTTACCACATTGCATGTAAACTATTCCTTAATGAATAAATAATTTTTAAATAGCTTTTCAAATCTCTATCACATACATATACATAAAAACAAGAAAAATAGAAAAATAATTTGACGTCTTTTAAATTACCGGCTCACGGAGCGGAGTTAGGGAGGAGCCGGAGTAAATACTTAGTTGGAGTGGAGCAACTCGGCTCCAAATCCCAGATAATGTTCGAAAAGTAAAACTTATTTAAGTGTATCTTGAACTAATTGCCTGAGTTTAGATTAATATTAGCTGAAGCACATCGTAATTTAGCATTTTTTGTGTATCAATACTTTATCCATCTCCTACGTGAGCAAAAAGTAACTAAAATACCGTGGTGTCATTCCACCATGCTAATGCGCTGTGGTCGGATGATCCCAGATGACGCCACCACAACTATGCCACCTCCAGTCAAGTAGAGATTATAAATTACAGAAGTGAGTTAAGGTTCTTCGAAAACTTATGCAATCTAAAACCCATGTTTTCGCAGAACTTTAACTAAGAAAATTGTGTGTTCGCTCACCACCACTTTTGTTGTACCACATTTTATTCGCACACCAAAAAACACCTGAAGCAGTGTCCTTACACCTTCCTCCCCTTCAAATCTTAACAATACTTTCACACATCAGTGAAATTGTTTCTATTGTCATGCATTAAATACTACATACTAAAATATTATGAGTTGCAAAAATGAAATTGCGCTTAAGCGTTCATTGACTACTCGACACTAATCTTATTCATATGGCTGTGTTACACAGGTAGTTATACTGTGCTACACAGGTAGCTATACTGTGCTATACAGGTAGCTATACTGTGCTATACAGGTAGCTATACTGTGCTATACAGGTAGCTATACTGTGCTATACAGGTAGCTATACTGTGCTATACAGGTAGCTATACTGTGCTATACAGGTAGCTATACTGTGCTATACAGGTAGCTATACTGTGCTATTCAGGTAGCTATAATGTGCTATACAGGTAGCTATATGTGCTATACAGGTAGCTATACTGTGCTATACAGGTAGCTATACTGTGCTATACAGGTAGCTATACTGTGCTATACAGGTAGCTATACTGTGCTATACAGGTAGCTATACTGTGCTATACAGGTAGTTATTCTGTGCTATACAGGTAGTTACACTGTGCTATACAGGTAGTTACACTGTGCTATACAGGTAGTTATACTGTGTTATACAGGCCCAATATAGGCAGTCACCTATATTGTGAAGTGCACTGAGACCAGTAGAAGTTGACCACTCGCGGTGCAGCACTTTAGCGGTCAACTTAGACAGGCGGTCAACTTATAGAGGGTGGAGATTTTTTTCTTGTCATTTCTTACGCTATGCGTTTACGCTATTTTTTAACAATTATCTAAAATATCATTAGATAAATTTAATCTGAATCACTTACAATGTATCCTATACAACTTTAAATTGAAGCACTTAGTTGGAATAAAGAAGATAAGTTGTTTGACTTTTTTGATGGTAAAGATTTCTAAAAATGAATAATTTTTCAAAATGGCTAAATCAATTAGAAGAAAAGAAAAAAACTTATTTAGAGAACAAAAGAGTGCTCATAATAGCCCATTTCCCGTATGCTTAACTTACACAGATGTTTAGGCAAACTTCATGTTGATGTTTCATCCATCCAGACAAATACTTGTCAACCATAATGCATAAAAAATATCCCGGAGAAGTTATTTAAGTTTTTTTTCTTTTTTAATCCTTGCAAAAATAGATAAACACATAAATATAGTAATAATTAAGCGGGCAACTTACAAAGGTTTTGTATAACACTCCCACCCAAATTTGGCGTACATAAGTGGTCAACATAGACAGGTGGTCAACTTATGTGGTCAAGTTACAAAGGATTCCCTACATTAAATAATATAGGAGTAACTCCGTTCCTGACAAAAGTGGCCAACTTAGACAAATGGCTAACTTACAAAGGTGGTCAACTTTACAGTTTTTACTGTACATGTGTTTTTTTTTTCATATCACTATTCGCATTTTCTTAAATTTACAAACTGCCTTGTACTTCACAGGAAGAAGCCAAAAGCTTGTTAGACGATGTGGCTTACAACTGTTGCGAAACGCTTAAATCGCTTAGGATCGTGGATTGCTGCAAGGAACGTTATGCTATGCTTCATCCAGCAGTGTTCATCAATATGCGAGATCTCACCCTTTCAATGCAACATTTAAGTGAAGATCTTCTTCTGCTACTCGGTGATATTCACCTGGTGAACTTATACCTGGTACAGACTCAAATGACCCCGTCTGTTTCACCCATTTCCGCCAAAGTCTGGAAAGAATGTCACAAAAGTTCGCCATTTCTTAGAGTTCATCATTTGCTGGAAGGTCCACAGAAAACACCGGTAATATTGTTTTGCGTTCAATGTGTTGTGAATTTACTTGAAGCTTGATTTATTAACACAATGTGTGCTGGTAGATTTCGCGGCGGAATTGTGCCGGGCTCGGTGGTTTTGAGCTCAAATTTAGTTACTAAGTTAAATATCAATAAATCGAAAATTATTCCATTTTTAGTCTACTTTCCCGTAAAAGTAAAAAAAAAAATAATAAAGCATGGAAGAAGGCTTAATGTGTCGTGAAAATATCGTTAGAAATCAAGAAAAGTCAAAAATAAATTAAGTAATTAAATAAAGATTGAAAAATAAAAAATTTGAAAGTAGGGTTTTGATATGGGGAAAAAGTGTGTCTGTCTGTCGGTCTGTCCCCCCCTAATAACTTTTGAACGAATTGTCCGATTGGAATTTTTTTTTTTTTGCATTCGAAAGATCTCGGCGAGGACATCTCATTCCCATATTTTACTTTTTGATTTGAACAATTTTTTGTTAAATTTTGAACAGTTCAAAAAATTTTAACATTAGCGCCTATGGGCGAAAATGAAGCAAATTATGTAAACTCTGGGTACAAGATCCAAGTTCCCATGAACAAGCTCACTGGAAGAAGTTCTTGGCGTGAAATATTGATTTGAACAATTTTTGTTCATTTTTGAACAGTTCAAAAAAAAAAACATAATGCCTACGGGGAAATTTCAATCCTATATAAATCCTGATCTAACGGGCCGATTTGCTTGGAACAAACTTTATCGGAAAGCTCCTATAACGTAGAACATGTGCAAGTAGAAAGTTCATCCAGAACTAACGAGCCTATTTTCTTATGACATTTTTTGATCGGGATTTTCAAGAATATTTTTGAATTAATGAAAGATTAAATGAATAAACAAAATAATGAATGAATAAATGAGTGAATAAATACATGAATGACTGAATAAATGAATGATTGAACGAATCTGTATTAACTTTTGAAAAAGGCATATTTGAAGCAATTAAGAACTAAAGCTAAACGAGAAAGAGAGAGAGATAGCTAGATTATAAATTTGAAGCTGGTGTAAACGGGAAAGTAGGCTCGTATAGTTCTAGACGAAACTTCTTGTTTAACCTAAAATTTTCGTATTTTATATTGAAATATAATATTATGGTTGTTGTAAACAAAAAATTAAATTTTTAGTGGATAAATTTATAATAGCATCATAAATATGAAAAATCAAATACAAATATGCAGTGTTATTTTTTCGAATTTTATTATTTACAATCATTCTTACATTATAGAAAAAAGAAAATCGAAATCATAAATTTAATTAGTGCTATGGGCCGTCTGCTGTGATTTTGTATATCACTGCAAAGGTGATTTGGCATGCTCTGTTTAATTTCATTTTGTACAAAGAATAGCAAAAAATGTGTTTACCAGCTTGCTACTTCTTTATCTAAAAACGATATAAAAAAATCATGTCGTTACACTAACCCACACTAGTACGTGTTCCGCGCTCAATTATCAATCGTCAGAAAATGTACTAGTACGTGTCCCGCACACAATGTGTTAATGTGTTATAGGAATTAAACTGTACATTCACTTGAAATTTAATTTGAAAAAGATAGTTTGATTCAATTAGAGATAGTTTTCTTCTTTTATTATCGTTGCGGTCCCCCAAAACGCAGTGAAAAAAATCTATAAAGAAAACATGCAGTAACTCCATATATGGTATTACCGAAAATCAAAAGCGTAAATTATCTTTAAATTAAAGTTTATTTTAAGGCGTTGTATGGTAAACGGACCATTAAATGAACACACCAGTGAATGAATTTTTCGTTTTTTTTCTCAAGAGAATTAAACTGCTTATGCATTTGAAATTCAATTAAAAAATATAGTTCAATGTTATTTAAAAGAGTTTTCAGCTTTTATGAACGTTGTTGCTTCCCAAAAAGCAGTGGTAAAAAAACAAAACAAAACGCATTAACTCCAAATATGATATTCCCGTAAGTCAAAATGGTAAATCATCTTTGAAATAAATTTATCTTTAAGGCGTTATATAGTAAATGGACCATTGAATGAACCTATCACTAAATGAACATTTCCGTTTTTTTTCTTTTCAAAAATAAAATTTCAAAGTACTTAAACGGCATATTCATTTGAAATTTAATTTGAAAAGATAGTTCACTGTTGTTTAAAAGTGTTTTTAGTTTTTATTAACGTTGTTGCTTTCCAAAACTCAGTGTAAAAGAGTGAAAAAAAACGCAATATCTCCATACATGGTATTACCGCAAGTCAAAAGCGTAAATTATCTTTAAAGTAAATTCAGCCATCACATGCTAAACGGACCATCGAATGAACATATCAGTGATTGAACATTTCGTTTTTTTTTCAAAAATAAAACTTCAAAGGAATTAAACTACTGATTCACTTGAAATTTAATTTGAAAAAATAGCTCGATGTTAGTTAAAAGAGCTTTTAGCTTTTAACGATGTTGCTTCCCAAAAAGCAGTTAATTTTAATAATTAATTTCATTTTAAGGCGTTACATAGCAAACAGACCATTGAATGAAAACACCAGTGAATGAACAATTCGTTTATTTTTGAAAAAAAAAACTGTTTCTCGATGGATGGGGAGCAGGTCGTTTCACGCCATGCAATTCCAATCTATACGACACCCGAGTGATTATTAGAATCAAAATCTTACATGTGTATTGACAGGAAAATACTGCGTCTATTCCCTGATCGTTGACCACTTTTTATTTGTACACCCAAAAACACCTGCACCGGTGCCAATCAAAACCCTCCCGTTCTTAAACAATGTTTACGCACATCAGTGGAAACGTCTCTGTTCTCATGTGCATGAAATGCTATACGTTAATTATGGTTTTTTTAAAAATAGAATAGTGCTTAAGCTTTCATTCACTTTTCAGACCTCCCTATCAGGATTTTATTGAGAAAAACGTTTTATCAGTTACAAAAAGCAATGATCTTAAAATTTATTTTTTTGTACAATTTGATATTAAATCAAGTAAAAGCATATATGAGAAAAATTGAAAATTTACAGATAATTAGTGCAATTGAAAATTTGTAGATAATTAGTAGAAAGCCCCATTCTATACAGTGGCAAGATATGTTAGTAACAGCTCTAACAAATGATGCACCTAACTTGATTTAAAAAAGAAACATTAAACGTCCCATAAGATTCAAACTTTGAATAAGTTTTTCTCAGAATCGTTTTTTTTTTTTTTTTTTTTTTTTTTTTGCGCCTCCTCCCCCGCTTTCATTCCTTTGCTTCTGACTGCTCATATTCAATATTTTTAGCATTTTAAATAAATTCTGTCTTGTGTAGCTTATCCGTTTAAGGGGACGGAAAAGTTACACAAGACTGAATTAAACAACACCAAAAATGTTTTATTGGGTTAAGTAGTAAAATAAATCTTTAAAAATGTTCCCTGAAAGTTTCAGAAAAATTGAAGCAATATTTATTGATTTATCATTGATTTTATTACGGTGTGAGGTGCCACCTTTTCATTCCCAAACCGAAATTGTGCTGAATATAAGCCACAACTTTATTTTTTAAAAATAAAATAAGCAAGAAGAAGAACTTTCATCGTGACTGTAACTGAAAAAAAAGTTCCTTACCTGAAATTTTGATAAAGAAAGGATTAAAGTTTTTGCAAGCCGAAAACTTAAAATGCTGTTTTCTCTCGCTTTGTTTTTTGCGCATTTCATCTCGACTAAAATGCAAAGGCTTTTTTAAATTTGGATCTCTAATGTGGATTATTTTCCCACATGTTACTGAAACTATACGTAGAAAATGTATGCTCTACTTTTATGATAACTTAAGTACTTTTTTTAAAAATACTTTTTGCTGTCTTTTTGAATTTTTCATTGTTTTTTTGAATTTTTCATTGTTTTTCTGCGTTCTTCAGTTTTTATTTTTTTTCAAGAAGTATTAGACTGATTAAAAATTTAAAGCATCAAAGTTTTGCTTTATGAGTAATGAATCAATGAAAATTTTTTTTGGCTTTACGCCAATTTTTGAAAATAATATGCATTTTTAAAAATTGCTAAATTTTGTTTTAAAAATTAAAATTTTCAAATTATATTTTAGAAATCCAGTTTCTTTTTATTATAAAATTTCTTATGAAGTGATATAACATGACATGAGACAAAAATTGTAAATAAAAAACAATATATAGAAAAAAAAATGGTCTCATGGTACCCGCTCCTTTTAACTGCATCCATTTTAAAATTAGACGTTACATATTTTACAAAAGATATAAAAATTCTTGGTTGAAGAAATTTCAACTAATGATCCTATATACATAGTTCAAAACAAAACAGAACCGTAAATACAATTCAAGAAATGTTAATGTCTTTATTAGCATTTAGTATATAACGGAAATCGAGGGGAAAAAACTTTTAATGGAACAATTAACAACCTGCGAAGCAAAGGAGTTTAAACAATCAGCATTAAATAAAGTAATGGATAAAAGAAAATGGGCTTTCCCGAGCAATATCTAACTAGAGAGACTCATAATCGCTTAAAGATATTCGAAACAAATACCCATTCCCTATTCCCCATTTACAGATAATATAGCCTTCCGGAAATACTCCGGATCAAAATGGATTAACCATTTTCCGGCGTTAAATTAAATAAACAGCATATTGCTTAAATTCTTAACGAATTTATCCTTTTCATTGACCCAATTTCCCTTTCTCTTTCTGTGGCAATGAGCCATAAACTCCCGATTATCTACATCCCCCTCCCTTCTTTCTCGTAAAATCCCCACTTTCTATTTTTAGACATTAACACAAACAGCACCACTTGAAGTGATGACATTGTTTTGCATTGACTGCAGCAATTTTTCGATTTTGTAAAAGTGCCAGGCGTTACGTTTGAGCAACAAAAAAAAGTTTAATATCTGAAGAATTGAAGATTTTTAAAGAAGAGTTTTCCGAATGAATGTGTTTTCCCTAAAACTTCTTGCTGAGTAATTGCCAGCGTTTGCGAGATTGATTAATGTAAAAATGAACTGCGCTGAGCTTAAACAATTATATTTGCTCTTAAAGGATGCATGGGTATCAAGTTTACACTTTTATTAAACGGGAGTTTTCAATGCTCCTCACTGAAGTCCATAAGATTGTCGTTTTCTAAGCATACCCCATGCAAGTTAAGTTCGTTTTATTTTTAAATTTTAATTTCCCATTAACCACATTACATAACGCATATATAAATATTTTTATGTAAATTTCTTACTTGGAATGTAATTTTTTTTTCAACGCATATTTTTCGCTAACTGATAATAATCCCTTATCCAACAATTCAATACGATTGACTGAAAGAGCGAGGAAAATGTTAAGTGTTTATTTATGAATTTATCAGTACTTCTCCAACTTGTGCTCCCAATTTTTTACAAAATAAAAGTTACTCTTAAAGATACGTTAAGTTTTAGTTCCAAAGCACTGCATCTGTACATCGGGGACAGACTAACGTAAATCACATGATCACTACTTTAAGGGGACTTGGCACCTTTCAAATGTAGAAAATGGACGAAAATACCGATTTTTCAATTTTTTGCTTAAAATATGGTTTGGCTCTCCTAGTATATCTGAGCGAAGTTTTGAAGTGATACAATCAATAGAAATATAGTTCAGAAGTAATAGAATTCAAATATTCTTGATGTTTTAGTAGGGTATTGAATTCTTTAAACTGCGTTTTCTCGGTTTGTGTTTTTTCACAGTATTGTAGTACTTAAAATGCTAAAGCTTTTACATAGATTCATGTAGCAACTCGAAATTTTTTGTGTGTGTTCAATATGATGTGCTTGATAAAATTAAGGATGGATTTTGCTATATATTTGAAAAAAAAAAAAAATTTAAAAATGAAAATGTAACAAAAGTCGCTTTTTTTTCTGTGTTTTACCATCGATGTAACTTTAAACCTTTCTTTCTCAAAAACTAATTAATTAATAGCAAAACCCATCCCTAAAATTGTAAACCATACTGTAAAACGTACTTTAAAAAATTTGGTTAAAGAAAATCAAGAAATGAAGAAGAAAGAAATTTAAAATCGCTAAATTATTTTGAAAAAATTAAATTTTAAAATTTTCTGTTAGTTGAATTTGGATTTTTCACGTGAAAATCATTTTGTTGACCAATAGCACTTCATAATATACAAAGGAAATAGGTAAAAGTTATTAAATAAAAAAAGAAATTGTCAAAAAGTGCCAAGTCCCCTTAAAAACTGAAAAGAATGATTATTCTTTCGCATTTTTTTCTGGACTTTACCGCGACGCCGAATATTTATTCATTTTCTTACGATTTTTTAAAGGTCGTCTGGCAAGATGGAGCGGCTGTACGTTCCATCGTCTTCGACTGCCCAGAGAACGAAACATCCATTCCTTCCATCTTCACAGCCACGAATATGTACAGCAACACGCTGGAAGTGTTGGCATATTTGGGGCTTCCTCAACATTCTCTGCAAGACAGTTTCGAAGACAGAGCTGATACTGCCTTGGTAAATTACTTTCATTACTAGTTCAATATTTTATTTGTTTATTAACACATAGGTTACGTTATGTTCATAAATAATTAGGTTATGTTTTGCGCATTAACACAGATTACCTTATGCTCATAAGAATATAAGTTATGTTCTATTCATTACCATATAAGTTACTTTATGCTCCTAAACAAATAGGTTATGTTTTGTTCATTAACATATAGGTTACGGTATGTTCGTAAACAGATAGCGTAAACTATTTGTTTATGAACATAACTTACCCTATGTGATATATAGACAAGTAGGTTTCTTTATGTTCGTAAACAAATAAGTTGCGTTATGTTCATAAACAAATGTGCTACGTTATGTTCATAAAAAATAGGTTACGTTATGTTCATAAACAAATAGGTTACGATATGTTCATAAATAGGTTACGATATGCTCATAAACAAATAGGTTACGATATGCTCATAAACAAATAGGTTACGATATGCTCATAAACAAATAGGTTACGATATGTTCATAAACAAATAAGTAACGGTATTATTGTTACGCAATGTTATTACTTTTTTACTATAAAAAAAGAGGAATAGTGACTAATTAGAAATGTTGAACTAATAGAAGGCATACAAAAGGGTTCAGGTGTAGTTTCTTGTTTTAAAGCAAAAGAATCCACATTATGCGAAGGAATTAAAACCGAGAGCTTACGTAAAATCAGAATTTAGAGATAATTGAAAGTGTTTCAATTTTGAGATAATGCTGAATTACGCACATTATTTCTTATTACATGTGTTTAACTGTTTAAAAATGTAGTAAAATAAAAACGAGAAAAAAATAGTACTGTATTTAAATTATTCAAGCGTACAATATAAACATTTAAATAAAATGTAAACCCCTTTTGTGCTTCAAAGTTAAAATTAAAAAATCAAGGTAAAATTAACTACCAAATCTGCTGACACGTGTTTCTATGTTACAAGGAGCCCCCTTTTCAAGGCAAAATAGTGCTGTTTTTAATCCAGAAGCTCACTGTTTTGCATTGAAAGGGTTTCCCTTGTAACTTCAAAACACGTGTCTGTATTTTTTGCAAATTTTGTGTGTAACTTTACGTGGATATTTCATTTTTACTTTGAAAAGAAAAAACATTTGTTCTTTGTGCTATATGTGGGAACTTTAACTTTGAATATTTGGGACGGTCACAAGCATAAGGAAAATTTCGAAACACCTGTTAGGAAATGAGGAAGGGGACGAGGATGATTCGCGCTAGCACGGGAACCGGGCTTTAAGAAAAAGAAAATGCTTAAAAAATGAACTCTGGATAAAGAAGTCTCGGGTAGTTAAAGTTATACTCTCTATTATCTAGGGCTCGACCGATGGCAATTTTTGGCCGATGGGCCGATGCCGATTGTTGGCCGATTGTTCCGAGACCGGCCGATGGCCGATTATTTTCCTCTTCCATCGGCTGAAGGCCGATGCCGATGGCCGATGGAAAAACATTGCTTCAAACCATTAAAACGTGTAGAATGCACTTGTCAAAAGTGTCATTTAAATCATTTATTTATTTTTATGATTATGAAAACATAACTGCATTATTCAATCACCATAAAACTGTTTGGGGGAAGTTTACGTAATAATTAAAACTGAAAGAATCACTCGCGATTCTAGTAAAGTAATTAAACTATTTGGAGGTAAAAAAAAATAGCTGTATCAGAGGATATTTTCTTATTTTTTCAAAAAAAAAAAAAAAACTCAACAACTAATGGATCGGATCGGGTCTCCTTCCTTTTCCTTCAACATTTTCTCTTTCTAACACCTTCACTGCAAATGCCAAGTGCTAGCTGCCTTTATTTTCTTTTTTTTTTTTTTCATTGGGAGGAATGCAGATGTTCGCAGACTAACAAATACTTTGGGTTTGCATCATTAACAAATCTATCAACCCCTTGACAATTTTTCAATTGGCAATGTTGTCAATCGGGATTGACAATTTAACAAAATTGTCAACACGTCCCCTCGGATTTTTTTCATAATTTCTCCCTGTTTTAAATGCGGGAACGATTTATATGTTAATTTTTCATTATAAAAGATATTTTAACTAAAAATAGCACTTTTTATAAAATAAAAATAAAATATTAAAAAGTTTCGCTCGCAATAACGCCCCCCTCCCTCTTCCTGCTCATAACGAAGAAATACTGAATGTTGCTTTAAAAACATAAGACGTGCGATTTTGTTGTCATTACAAATGAATGAAGAACCAGTCTTATTACCCTTTTTTCCTTGCGAGTTAAAAATTACGCTGAAATACTTGATGTTATTTTTATTTTTATGAGCACAATGTAAGGTCATCGAAATAATTTATAACAATATTTTGTAACATGAAAAATATTTTCAGCACCAGCAAATCTTCTGAAAAAGATGTGATCGATTATAAAAATTAAAATGTGTATATATATATATATATATATATACGTTGTCAATTTTTGAAAATAAAGAAATTGTATCATTTTTATTAAGATATCCCATCCTGTCGCACGAACTCGTTTTTTAAGAATTAAATTTTTTGAGAATTGCAAGTCGAACTTGTACACATAAATTTTCGATCAATAAACATTTATACTGAAATATTTATTCATATTTTTATCAATATGTTCTATATTAATAATAAAATGACTAGAAATATTCTAAACTAAAAGCAGATGCAACGCGTTTGTTGTACAGTAGCAGGAAAACTGTCAACTGTCTAACACGTGACATCGAAGAATCTTAAAAACAAAGTACGCTAAAAAAACGAAGTTTACACGGGGAAGAATTAAAATACTTATCGTATAAAAAAATTACGATGTATTTTGAAAAAAAAAATGCATTGATCAATCTTTGAAACTAAAGAAATTCTAGCATTTTTATTAAGATGCGTTTTGAGAATTCAATTTTTGAAAATTCCACGTGGAACTTGGACACATAACATTTCGATCAATAAACATTAACACTGGAAAATTGGTTCTTATTTTTTATCAATTTTTTTTATGTAGTAAACTAAAAATAAAATAATGAAGATAACCGCGCACTAAAATCAGATGCAACGAGTTTGCTGCCCAATTGCAGAAAATTTTTAACACGTGGCATCGAAGGAAAAAAAACGCTAAGAGAAAAAAGTTTACGCTTGTAAAAATTAAAATGATTATCGTACTTTGATTGAGTTGACTTTGTATTGTTTACAATTTCAGAATAATAAGAAACTTGACAAACTGAAAGCAGATGGTATAAGATTATTGCACAATGACATCTAATGCACTAAGTCATTATTAAACGAAAACCGGACAAAAATGAGGCACCTAACCTAGTGCGAAAAACAAATAGCACTCATATGACGCCTCTATTATTTTTACTTTGAATAGAATGCTCGCGAAATAGACTACGTGAAAGAGAAATAATTTTAATTATGAAGGTTGTCGGGCAGCGATCGCTTAAACTATTTTTCCGAATTTTTTATCAAATACTTTGTAGAATGACATAATTTGTGTGCTTTTTTTTAACTGCTGTGCTGCCTGTTATTGTATGGAAGCAGAAATCTAGCTAAGGAAAAGAAAGAGAAAGTAGAAGACAGAATGTTTTTTTAGAAAGTTGCCCCTGCGAAAAACATCGGCCTTGCATCGGCTTTTAGATGTTTTTCACGGCGGATGGGCCGATGATTTTCTAAAGTTAACATCGGCCGCCGATGCCGATGGCCGATGTCAACTTTGTTGAACAATCGGCGCCGATGCATCGGTCGAGGCTTAATAATAACCCATTTTAAAAAATATATATATATATATATATATATATATATATATATAACCTGTTTTCTTTTTTTATAAAATGTTATGAAATTAAATGTTGGTTTTTAATTAAAGAAATGGATTATTTGAAGTAATTTTAAGTTAAAATTGGTTAGACTAATTTCGATGACGTAGGCTAAGTGAAAAGGTAAATTAAAAAATATGTACCGCGTCTGAGAAAGCAAATTAAATATGACTTTATAAGTATTACTGAGAGTTAAATAGGAAAATAAAACGTCTTCAAGGACCGCAAAAAAATGATTAGTCTACATTTAAATTAAATGGACATTATGGATTTCAGATCGTTTGCTTTTAAAGTTTAACATGTTAACTTAGGAGTAAATTAAAATGGAAGATTCTAAAAAGAGTTGCTCAGAAGATTTTACTTGATAATGCTATTACAACATGCAATGTATAAAGGTTAAAAGTGATTAGTATATAAATATCCAGTTCACATGATTTAATTTTTCGTTTAAATGATTGACTATGAAAAAACATAATTGAAAATTATAATAATAATGTTACTGCATTATTATTACCATTATAACGACTTTGAATAATGGATACGTGTTAATAAAATGTTTCAATGGTTAATGTGCAATACGCGTTAATAAAAATATTAAATTGTGCCAATGTTTTATGATACATGCATAAATGTCTTTAAAAAATTCGAAACGAAAGTAGTTATTTGTTTTCTTATTTCTAAAATATTTTTTGCATGACTTAGAAGTGCATTAACTTTTTGTGCAAAGGTCATTCGCAAGTTTTGGCTGAGAGGAGGAAAAAAAGATTTGTTGACGTTTTTAAGCTAAAGTCAGCTGGAAAAAGATTTATATTTTTTGATGTTCTTACCAATCCTTTTTTTTTCTCAAGTCCAAACGCTGCAGCCAAGGTTACCGACAACTTCTGCCACTGCTGCCAGAATCTATTTTCATCTTTCTTTCGCAAGCACAAACTAGAAAAAAATGCCTAGTAATTCATGTTTTGTTCAGTTTTCAACGGTTTCATCCCCCTTTTAAAAACTCTTTACAATTTAATGAAAAAAACCCTCTTCCAACTTATTGCAACAACGTTCAATGATAAAAATACGTTCACTATGCAGTTAATATATGTTGTAGTAATATGGTAAAATTTCTAATGGTACAATTTTAAAGGGGCACAGTTCCTCAAAAAAGCTCAAAATGTCGTTTTCACTTTTATTACGTATTTCTATAGATAAAACCTGTTTTAAAGCATCATTCTAAATTTCAAACCTATGTGAGCTAACTTTAAAATATATTTTATTTTTATTCCGCATTTTAAATTTTTAAGCTCCTTTTTCTCTGTTTTGTATTGTTGACCATTTGCGTGTAGCAAAATCCTGATGAAACTCCTGACAAAAATCCTGATAAATCATGATAAAACTCATTAACGGACAGCGTAGTTAAAATGGATATTGCACTAGCTCCATACGGTACATACGGAAGCGCTGATAAATAGTCTGAACTGATTCATGCGTGCTTAAGGGGACGCATTACTTCAAAATTGTGCAAGATTTCGAAAACATTTATTGCGTATTACGATAGATAAAACTGTTTTAAAGCCCTATGCAAAAGTGCAACCTATGTAAGCAAAACTTTAAAAGACATTCCGTTTTTGTAAATGAGCGTAGCTGCTTTCATTCTGTATTTAAAACACAAATACAAAAGTAACGACCAGCAACAAGCACAGGGCCCAGCTAGGCTGGTCCTAGACAATAACAATCCCCAATGAACAACAAGAGCCTTCTTAAACGTTTTTCCACCTCTGCAATTAACAGTTGCTTCCGGTAAACTATTCCAACTGCCTACAACCCTATTGAAGAAATAATTTTTCCTAATTTCAAGATGAGCTTGAGATTTGAAAAGCCTAAAACAATGACCTATGGTTCTATCTTCATCGCATAACTGCTACCCATCAACATTTCCTGTTTTAATGAATTTAAACAACGGAACCATGTCCCCTCTCTTTGCTCTAGACTATTCATATTGAGTCATTTAAGCCTAAGCTCATAATCAAAGTCTGAGAGACCACTTACCAACCTAATAACCCTCAATTGACCTTTCCAATAAGGTAACATCCTTATTTCGATAAGGAGACCAAAACTGAACAGCATACTCCAAATGAGGTCTGCTTTGTATTTTTTTATCAATGACGTGTAGTAAAATCTCTAAGTCTTTTTTTCAGCTAAAGATACAGCTTCGAAACTTTGTATGTGCATTCCACGGTGTATATTTAAAAAAACGATCAGGAGCTCGGCTCTGAAGTTTATAGTTTGTTTTTAATTTAATTGTCAAATTTGAATTTTTGAATTTTGCTTTTTTTTCTAAATTTTAAACTGAAACAAAAACATTAACATTTATTTATCACAGAGTTAATCCCATATGTACTTTTATTCTAGAATATTTGGAAGTATTATTTAGAAAAAATCTTTTCAAGAAAGATATAAGGTAAATGACCCAGTAGTGGACACTGCTCTAGTAGCGGAAGCTTAGATCTTTAAGCACCTAAAATAAGAGAATGTAACATTAAACTTGAATGAAATTATCAGAACCTATAGCGAACGATTCCTAGTGCTGGTTAATAGAACTAAAGTTGGCGTGGAGCATCTATGCAAGTAGATGGATCATAATATTTAATAGCTACCTCCACAACGGTCACATTTGCTGCTCTTTACTAAAGCCGATCAGTAAGAAGGTTAGGAATTTGGGGAAAATATATGGGAAAAAAAGAGTGACATCATTTATGAATGGTCCCTCAGTCATTTAAAAAAATATTTCTCCAAGCTAACAGCCTAAAATAGATATTAATTTATGTCCACTACTAATGCAAATACGTGTCTTACAAATGTCCACTATAGATACAAATGAAGCGTTTAGTAAATTTGACGTAAAAATCCTAATTTTTCATCGAATGATACTTTATGGGTAATTAATTTTTAGAGAAATAGTTGGCGATTAAGCTAAATATGCAAATATAGATGTAAGTCTCTTGAAAAAATTTCGGCACGGAAAAGAGTGCGAAAATTTTCTTAACTGTGTCCACTACCGGGTCATTTACCTTAGTTGAGAAAGTTATAAAAAAATTTAAAAATTGAAGAAAACAACTTAGTTTTTTTTTAAATTTTAAATTCATGGTTTGATCACCAATGAGGTTCTACTTTCAAACATCATTTCTAATCATAATTTGAATTAAATGCATGCATTATTTTTTATCTGATTGTTAAACCAAAATAAATTTGGAATGAGGTACTGTGCTCCCTTAAATGCAATTTGATAACTTATAACTAAGTAAGTAATTAATACCATGCTATTAAAATATTAAATAACTAAGATGCCTAAGCATGAGCTGATCCTAAACAGTATATTTTTTCTGTTAAGAAAAATCATAACTTTGAGAAATTCTAAATTATCTGCATATTTTAAATCCAACATAAACTATAGGAAAACCGAATGAGATAAAAAACCCTTTTTTTAAAAGAATTACCTAACTGTATCAAAAAAGTTTTTTTTTTTTTTTTCAGATGTGGCTTTCCCGGCATTGCCTTTACTTGGACACTCTCGTAATAAGGGACGTCATATCAACCGGAACTGTTCTATTGATCGCTCACCAAGCGAAGAACTTACGTAGATTAATAGTGAGAAAAAGAGCCCTCTTGAGAAAGTGCGAATGGCCTTACAATCCCGAGTGGTCTGACACGTTCTATCGGTGGTTGAGAAGAAACTACGATTCCTATGAAAGGACTGCTGAAGAGGTCACTAAGCTGTTGGGGAATAAGTGGAAACCATACACAGAAGAAGAATTCCAAAAATTTAAGCTATGAACCACACATTTTTTTTTTCTTCTAAATTTTGGACTATTGGACGATACTTTAAGCTATAGTTCTTTTACATAAGTTGTGATATTGATGATGGAGAAAGTCGCTATTTGACATAAGTATTTTGTGATTTTTTGAAAGAAATGAAAATAAATAAACTATTTTTACATACAACTACCCTGCACAAAGTAAGAAGCAGTGTAAATGCTTGAAACTCTGTTCCAAGCGTTAAAAAGAACTTGTTTATAATACTTTTATTGAATGTATTTTGCTACTATATTGTTCACAGTATGACATCTATAAACTACAGTTTAACTGAAACGTTTAATTTTAAAAATGCACATATATTTTTTAAATCCCTAGTTTGTTGTTTGAAAAAAAGTATAAAGGTAGTAGAGCATTTTTTTAATGAATACGACGCTTACTTTAGAAGGAGCGTACCATATAAACCTTTTTTTACGTCATATTTTTACTTGCAAAACCATAATTTTTACATCAAAAAGAAAAAAATGATTTAAGGTTACTTTGAATTCTAAATAACGTCATTCATCAAAAACGGTAGAAAATGAAGGTTTCCACTTATGTTTTCTATTCACTTAGCTTAATTATATTCGTTCAATTCCATGATTTTATTAAAGTTCGTTATTAAAAGGATTACATGTCATTTTACTTGTAAACCGTTTTGGGTTCAGTATTAAAATGCCAACGAATAAAGTTGTTTACAAACACCTTTCTTTACTTATTGCTAACAAAAAAACTTTAAAAAATCGATAAAAATAAAACTGTTTAAAGAAAAAACATAGGTAAACAACTTTTATGTGAAAATAAACCGATTTATGTAATACGATTGAGAAAATAATATAATAACACATTAAGGCATATTTTGAAACAATGTATTATCCTAAACCAAATCAAAATAAAGTATGAATATATACAGCATTTGTTACCACTACGAAAATATAATTCACAACCTGTGGTTCTACAGCCTATGGCATACACGTTATGGCGGCGATTTCTGAAGTAATAAGGAACAATAAAGTGAAGAAAATTAAGGGTTCGTGTAAATTATTAACTGTCAATGCATCTACATTTGATTTTCAGCGTAATAAACTTACTAGACCGGGATGGCTTTCTGAGTGAATAATAATAAGTAACAATAAGTGTCAACATGAGTAAAGAATAATAAGTAACAATAAGTTTCAACACAAGAAAAGAATAATAAATAACAATAAGTGGCAACATGAAAAAAAAAGTAAGAGGTGTTCTCCTAAATGTGAAGTTCTATGAATTGTAATGTTTTTATTAGTTTCTACCTCTGTGATCCAAATCACACCTGCATGTTAAGCCTACTTTCCATTCCTTTTTAATCCATTTTAATGAGATTTGTTTTTGTATTGACTCATACATTTTGTATTGTTTTTAGACCCTTGTTATGTCTGAAAAATAATTACTTTGGTGATATGTTAATTTCTGTGATTAAAGTTAATGTACACTTTTTAGTTGGTAATTCCTTTCTATGCTATTACATTTTACGTTAAAACTCACAAATCGGTAAGCTTTCCAAAACCATTGATGAGTGTTAGTAAAATCAGGCCGATCATTTCAAAATTTTATAGGGGGGGGGGCATAAACTGAAAAAAATGCATGTACATACATAGAAATGCATTATATTTCCCAAAGCAAGGGATCGACTCTTTTGACCTCCCTACATGACGAGCCTGAGTAAAATTATAAATTGTTTCCAGACTTTCAAGGAGGAATATGTGCAAACTTGCACATTGTTAAAAAGAAGGTTATATAATACAAAAAAAATCAAATAGATGACAGAAATTGCGTGTAAAAGCGATAGATATTTCGTATTGATGAATAAGTCCAACTAAGAACTTTGAATCTTACTTATTCGAAATTATTTAATAACACAGAATACTTGGTGAATTGCATTATTAATTTCATTGTATAGAAATACATGTGCATTCAATAATGTATATATATATATGCGCATGTGTGAGTGTGAAGATAAGTAAGTGTGACAGAACGCGCGATGGGGGGGGGGGGATTCCCTTCATATAACCTCTGGAAAAGAAGGAATAAACTGCTTTTGTACTACAAAAATGCCTTCGTTCTTTTATACTAACTAAAACAACACTTTCGACTATTGGATACGTGAAACGTATTTATCTCTACACAAGTAGAAGTTGGGGCCTTAGTGGTTGAGCGGTCTACGCGACTGGTTCCGGTGCCTCCCTGCGCGGAGAGAAAGAGGCGTGGGTTCGATTCCCACCTTGCCCTGGGTGTATTTCCTTCTTTGTATGTTAAAATCTGCTGTGCTGTCTTGTTATATCTGTCATATTAGGCGATAGTTTGAGGCATATCCTTGAGAATAGCAAATAAACTCGAATATTTATGTGACCTGAAATGGTAGTAAACAAACAAGTAGAAGCTGGTATTAGAAAGTAGCATTTTGCTTATATACCGATGACTCTAAGAGAAACAAAACAAATATTTTATTTTCAAGGAAAGAATTTCTCGGGACAGAAGTATTGAGTAAAATGCTGTTGGGCTAGTTCTAAAAGCATTTTCTTTCATTTTTTCCCTTGTGGTGCTGTACGTTGGCATCACCGATACAAAAATACAAACGTATATCTAATCTTGTCTATACTTAGTAAAGTTTAAGTGAAAAGAAAAAAATAAATAAAATCATGAAAGAAGGAAATATCGCAAAAAAGAAAATTAAATGAAAAATAAACAAGTTAAAACTTTTTGAGTGCTTTCGACTTAAAAAACATTTTGCACGTTTAAAACAGAAATGATTTTTTCATTATTTATAACATTAAGGCACATAAAACGATTTTGTTTTTGGAAAATTAAAAGTATTCTAAACTTGAAACCAAACGTTTGGTGGCTTCAAAAAAATATCCTAACTATGTTCCACCCGCATTATTTGGCGTGATTCTTATGATTGGCGAACATTTTCGGCTGGTGCTTCTTGAAAGGAAAAGTTTACTTTGATGACAGACTTAAAGTGTTAAAACAACTCACCAAGCAAAGTGAAACTTGCTATCAGAAAACTAACAATTAACTGCAAGAAATAAGTTGTAAGCTTTTGCGGTATAGGATGAAAGTAAGGGAGATCTAGAGGACGACTTCTTCGGGATTGAAAAAGGCATTTTTGCAACCTCGAGACACGTGTATGAAATCCTTCAGAAAATTTGTGCGAAATATACGTTGCATTTTACTTTTTAATTAACATCAAATTAAACTCACGTTCTTATTTTGAAATCATGCGTACAGCAATCAATTATTGGAATTATTTAATCCCAAAATCTTTATTTAACAATAAGGCTTAGATGAATCAGAAGAAATACGTTTATAAAAATAACCACGAAAAAAAAAAATCACGAAATATATTCATACCGCATGTATATATGTCGCTCTTTAGCCTACTTTCCCGCATGGGTAAAAGTAAAAAAATAACAAAACGAGCCTATTCTCCGATGATTTTTTTTGATCGGGATTTCCAAGGAAAATTTCGAATGAATCATTAAATGAATGAGTGAATGAATGAATAGATGATAACGTAAATAAATGAGTGAATAAATACATGAATGAGTAAATGAATAAATGAAAGAATGAATGAGTAAGTGAATGAATATGTAATCATCGTTGAAAAAGTATATTTGTAGTAATTAAGAACTAAAACTAAAAGAGAAGTTAGTAAAAACGTTATGGGCGGAAATATAGTCACTTTTTTATCTATAACTTTTGATAAAAGATTAAATTGTTTTATCATTTTTAAAGCAATAGAGGTTTTTCCAATTTAAGTATCCTACATCGATTTGACTGCAAATGTTGTTTAGTAAGAACGTTATAAATGAAAAATAAGTATTTGTGTTTAATCGGAAAGGCTTTCGATTAATCCGTAATATTAAAAGCTATTATAAGAAAAGTTTGATTGAAGGCTTCTCTGAACGAAAAACTAAATTCATTCAGTCTGTTCAAAACTGAAGTCTGTTCTGGATTTCTTAAAAATCAATTCCAGAACGTGATTTATCATACAAATGATGATTTTTCAATGAGAGCCCCTTAAAGGGGGTGTATCATTTGATAGGTATTGTCTTTCTTTTTTTTTACAGGAAATATTCTTACGAAAAATATATTTACATTGAAAATAATCAAATTACAATTTTCGAAAAAAAAAAAAAAAATAGATCCAGCTGCAAATAAAACTTTGCGCTAAAAAGTGAAAAATAAATTCATTTTTTAAACAACACCGCTACGACTTTCAAACAATTTTTGAAGTCGGTGCAAACTTGATAGATAAAATCTTTTGTAATGATGAATCAATTACAAAAAAAAAAAAAAAAAACGGCCCAGAATTTGCAACACTTTTAATGTAAAGTAATTCATGTTGTAATGATAGTTAGATTGTCATAATTTTGGGCCAGCTTCAAAAATTATGTTTAAAAGTTGTATCGATGTTGTTTAAAGAATGTGTTTATTTTTCACATTTTAGCGCAGTTTTAATTTGACGTCGGTTCTATTTTTTCCGAATTTTATTTTACTAATCATAACTTTTAAGAAAACAATATTTTTTTGATTGAAAAATGCTTAGATTCGGACTTTTGTAAAACAAAGCATTTCTTGAATATTTTTCTGTCAAACTGCTCAACTGAAAAAGAAATGTTATATATAAACATACAAGGCACAACGAACATACAATTACACGCTATGAGAAATATTTAGTAGTACCTATTGAAATTACTCAAAATATGCTGAAAACTCAAATCCATTTTGCCGAATTTTGTGAAGTTCATAGGCACAACGAAATGTCATGTTATTTGAAAACAAATCAAAAGATTCTTCAGAACAGTTTATCGGGTGAAAAATGACTAGTTAATATAAGCTGATGTATCAAACAACGAGGGAATAATTTTTCAAATACGAAATCAAAACGTAGCTTATAATTTCATAAAATCACAAGTGCAAACTGATAACGCTATCTATCTAAACGGGAAATATTCCAATTGGAGAATATTTTAGAATGGCAACACGCATGGAGAATTAGAGTCGTTCCTGGATTTACATTTCCAGAACACTGACGGATTTCTAGAACTAAGCGTCACAGGAGAATTGTTGCTGCAATACGGTGCAGTTCATGCTATGGAGAACAAATAAGTTTAATTTCGCACTTCAAAACTTTCGCCATACAAGCTCTTCAGTTCCAACATCCATTTTATTTCCAACGCTGTAGTTCAAACAAGTGTATAAATTTTCATGAAATAGGCACACGTGTTCAAACTTATATCTGCCTAATGTTTATATTAGCTTTTTTTTTCTTTTTAGTATTTTCGTTATTATTATAAGCTTGTTTTATTTAAAAATGTTACACTTAATGACTCTTTAAAGTGTGATTTTAATTCTTTTTTTTTTTTTCAAATAATTTTTCAAGCTCTGAAAGTCATTCGAAATTTGTTTGTTCGAAACTTTCCTTAAACATTTATTTTGTACCTACATGCGTTTTAACAGTTTGCTGATGCTGTGTGACCTATCTGAATGTTATGAATTATGATTTGCTCTATTTAATTCTTAATTTTTTTACCCTTTTATATTTCATTATTAAATAAAAAAAATTGTCCCTACTCCCTTTTTCCCACATAAAACTTAAGTCATTTTTTAAAATAAATTCATTATTATTGTTATTTCTCCAGTTGGTTATTTCATTGAAGAATTTCGACTTTTTCGCTCAAATTACTAATTGCGTTTTATTTACTGCTTTTATAATGATTTTTTCAAGTTATTCAAAGCTATATTAGCGTGAAATGAGTCCTCAAGGGTTACTACAATCATTGTTGAGGGGTATTTCCAACCGCACACAATGTAACCTAACTTGATCAGTGAATGTTTGCAAAAGGGACGCATGTTTGCTCTCGGACCTACATAGTATCGGAAGCGCGCGGTTAAACTAATTAAGTTTCTGATAAACCCCAAATTTAGATATCAGTGTGGAACATATTCTGGTTAAATTGGCTTCCATGAGCTAGCTACGTGTGTAAGGAAGTTTTTTTTCTTGTAATTGTTAAGGTTTTAAAGTTTAAAAATGTGATAAAGTTTACGAGGTTATGCAAAGAAATTTTTGGGAAAAGAAAAATAAACAAAACTGTAGAATATAAAATAGTAATGGGATGCCCAATATTCATATAGTTAGCTAGAAGCTTTTGTAAAATACAGGTTTTAACGTAATGAAACTCCAACGAGGAAGAAACGCTATAGTTACTACTCATAATAACTGCTATATTTATTTTAAAGACTTACATTAGTGCTATACCGCATTTGGTAACAAAATAACAGGAAGCCCAGCTGTTAAGTTTAAGAATCTACCGAGAAAAAAAGGCTTGATCCCTTTCAAACTATATCTTATATATAAGCGGCTTAAGTGTCTGTCGCCGATAACTTATTGGTTGCTTGCGTAACTGTAATGCAGTTGCCATTGTTGTAACACATGTCAAGTATACTAATAATCAAAACATTTCTCCAGCATTTTGAGTGAGGCATCGCTAGATTTGCAATCTCCGTTAAAAATTAATGTAAACGTGAATTTAAACTAATCCTTTCTTTGTTTTAATTTATTTATCGTCTGCGCTTTTTATATATATTAAAGTGGCAGCACTCTTTTTTCCAGTTTCGTTAAAATTATTGTTTTGAAGATTTTTTTGTTAGATATAAATAAATATTTTTCACAAAAAATTTGTTTATATAATAAATAATATTTTTATTTTACAGATTATTATAACTTTGACGTTTTTTTTTCGGTAAGAATATTTTTTTCCGAAATGATTATATGTTTGTTATTCATTCATTAAACTTTACTGTTCTACCTGATAAATATCTTTGATTTGATGTGCATTTCCGGTTACGGGGCGAATTGTATATTTATAATATCGAGAACGGCGGTCATACTTTAGTTTCAATATTTATGTGTACCAACATTTCCCTTTTTCCTGCTTGTGCGATGCATGTTATGACATTTTACACACATAACCTTGCTTGCGTAAAATGATTCGATGTGCACACTGAAAAAAATGCTACATCAACCTTTCACCAAAAAAAAAAAAAAAAATGGTGAAGCTTAGCTGCAACCAACGTTTGGTGCTGTTAAACTATTATAATTTCACCTAGTTTCACTATGAATGTGAAACTAGAGACTATTATAATGGTTCAACTTCAGTACCAAACTTCGGTTGCAGATAAATTTCACCATTTTTGGTGAAAGATTGAACATAAAATTTCTACAGTGCTTGTTTAGTCAATTTTCAATGAAATTAAAGCGAAAAAGTGATAAAGTTATAAAATTATTAATGAGCGCAAGATTGTCCATTGACGGCCACAGCCTTGCAACTTAGAGTTGCTCAATTGCTCCGACTTTAGACGGAGTTAAAGGTCCATTCGCCAAAAATGGAACAATTTCAACATACGTCGAATGAAGAAACATACAAAACAGAAATCGGACGAAATAGTACAGAATCATACAAAACGAAACAAAAAAAACTTTAAAATTGAATGGGAAACTAAATAAATAACAAGGTTATGTGAAAAAATTGCAAACATGAGTTGACATCTTTACTTCACTTCCAAGTGTTCAGAGATCTTATCCAAATCCAAACATCCTTTAGAAGAATCTTATCGCAACTGCAAGTCAATGCGGCTCACCAATATCAAAAACCTCAAGACTTTTTTTCATCAGAACGGTTTAAGAGCTACTTTTCTCAAAACCCCCACAGGAAATTTCCACATTTCTTAGAACATTTTAGCCATTAGGAAGGCAACCAAATCTTTTTCCCGTCTCTTTAAGTGCGAGCTGTTTTCTTAAAAAAACAGCTGTTATACTCCTTTATGTAATGTACTCCGTAAAACTTCGCAAAAGTAAAAACAAATATTTGATTATCAGCTTCTTAGACGATCCTGGGAAAAAAATACAACAAACAAATATCTTTTACATTTCGTAGAAAAGAGCCGGAGGCTATTACTCAGGGCATTAAAGATTTCCGTACCGTTTTCAAGATTATTTCCGATATGTTGATGTTATGATATATAAGAGATGCTTTATGAAGAGCATATGCTACTTTTATTTGACCCAACTGAAAAATCATTTTCTATGTTTTTTTTTGTTTTTGTTTTTCAACTGATGCATTAAGTTTCCTCAATTTTCTCAGTAAATAAAAGAGTAGTACAATTTATTAAAAGCTGAGTGTTATGATTTTTCTTTCATGTAAAGCGTTTTTCTGTTAGATTTAGAAAATGATATCGACTTCCATAAAGATTAAACATGATGTTGGGCATTAAAAAACATGGGTCAGCATAAAATTTTAAACCCATCATTTTCTATGTCCTTTTGAATTGATGCATTAAGTTTCACCAATTTTCTCAGTATATAAAATATTATTACAATTTATTTCTAAAGCTGAGTGCTGTGCTTTATGTTTCATGTAAAACGTTTTTCAGTTAGGTTTAGAAAATGTTTCAGGCTTCCATAAAGACTGAACATGATGTTGGGCATTAAAGCGCATTAATCAGTACAAAATATTAAACCCATCATTTTCTAGGTCTTTTTGTCTTTAAATTGAACCATCAATTATCATCAATTGCCACAGTAAATAGAAGACTAGTACAATGTATCCCTAAATCTGAGTGTTATGCTTTTTCCTTCAAGTGAAACATTTTTCAGTCCAGTGCGTTTCAGAGTTCCATAAAGACCAAATATGACTTTGGGCGTTAAAAAGCATGAGTCAGAAAATGGGTTCAAAATTTTATTCTATGTTTTTTTTTTTTTGAATTTATGCATCAAGTTTTATCAATTTCCTCAGTAAATAAACGGACTAGTATAATTTATTCCTAAAACTGTTAAGTATTATGATTTTTTTCCTTCATGTAAAACGTTTTTCCGTTAAGCTTAGAAAATATTTTCAAGTCCTATAAGGATTAAACATAATTTTGGGCATTGAAAACCATGAGTCAGTATAAAATTTTAAGCCTACAATGCATGATTGTATATTTATTATAATATTTATTATTCTAATAACTGCATAAGTTACAGGAAACATATATTGAAAATTTCCCATTGAATTTTTGCCCATAGTTGAAGAAAATTTAAAATATACAAAATAGCTATAAACTATTAAATAAGCAACGTAGAAAGAAAAATGCGAGTTGTTCCAAATGCGCAAATAGAATCGTATAGATAAACATTTTCACTTCTAAATGTTATATCCTTGAGTACCTCCATAAAAGGAGGCTTCACTTACTAAAATCGGTATATAATAATAATAAGGTAAATAAACACCCCTTGCCATAGTACGGCTTGTCAGTATTTTGTATTTAAAATCTGATCCCATTTTATTAAACGTTTTGGCAAAAAGTAAATGTAAAGTTTGCCCTTAGAATATTTTTGCTATTGATATGACATATTTTAAATAAAAATATGAAAAGTGGTGCCAAATAGCCACACGGTGCATTGTAGGGTTAGAATATAACAATATGCGAGGCGTTATTAAACCTCAACTTAGTAAACATTATATTTTGTTAATAAATATTTCAATGTTTCAGATTAAGACGTAATTGGGTGTGGAATTGTCTAGTCGTTTTACTGCTTATTAATATATAGTTCCATAAAAGCAAAGAAATACACGTTGTTTTCAAAGTTCTTTCGCGAACGCCAAGCGAGAGAACAAAACATTTAAAAATAATAATAATAACATTTTATGAGTTTTTTATTCAACATAATGGCACGAATTTAATTTCAGAGACATAAAACGTTAAATTATGCTCGTGATTTATATTGTAATCAGTACATATATAATTTTATGCTCCTCATAAAAGAGCGAAAGGAAGTAGATTTTCCTAAAAAAGACATATTTCAAATGTATGTACAATAATCTTGTGCATATTTAATTATAATTATCCGATAAGAAAATGTATTACTCTTTTGATCAAATTTCTTCTTAAAGAATATGCGAAAATTCCGTATTTAAAAAAAGGGAAGATTAAAAGTAGGAGAAATGATAAAAATAAACATGCCTAAACAACTCAGAGCGTAGTCTGTGCTTTTTAATTAAGTAGCCGCCGCTTCTAATGGTGTTTGTTTTTCACGAGCGCTGAAGTGTTTTCTATTTAATAATTCATGATTTTTCCCGTTAAATTTTGCGTTTTGTAAGTAAATATGTGTAAACATTCTCATAAATAAAATTAAATTAGTTGCTTTCGAGTTCTCTTGCATCTAAGTTAATAACGATTGCTTTCTATTGCGACAAGAAAACGGAAAAAAACAGCATAACTTTCGATAGACAATTTTTGGAAAATTATGTAGTTCTTTTTCAAAACAATCTGTCACGTTTTTTGAAAATAAATAATTGGGACCACTTATGAAATATTCAAAAATTGCTTCTACGAAATAAAGGAATATTTAGTTTTCAAATATTATCAGTCTCCAAATTGAGACTCATGCAAAAAATGAAAAATTAGGAGAAAACTAAATTTTGCTCAAACATTTTAAAATCTAGTTGAGTTATTAACAAGTTAAAAACTGTCGAGTTATGCTCAATTTGTATATGCAAGAAAAATGTATCTCAACAATTACGGTTTAAACAAACAACAATAACGGTTGAGTAAATATGGATCATTTTTTTTATTGTTTCACTTAAAACACATTTGAGAGAAATTAGATGCAGTTTAGCAAAAGAGAGAAAAAAATTAAAATAGAAGAAAGTTTTTCTCAAGTATTCAAATTCGTTTCAACACGTGATTGTTGGCGACTTTTAGGCAAACTCTCTTTCTGGTAAAGTCTCATTTTATGAAAAGAACTTTTTGTGGATTTCTGTTAACTAATTTGTATAATAATAATTTAACTTTGTGCAAGTAAACTTTTTAAAAATGGCTAGCATTTCTACAATAATGTATCAAAAAGGGACAGTTAAATGGCTAAAATTTCTATAATAATGACCCAAAGAGGCAGTTCTTATAATGGCATAACTTCTATTTAGTGTCTAAAAAATGGGCAGTTTTTAATGTAGATATAATTTCTATATAATGTCTTATAAGTGGGGCAGTTCTTATAATGGATATTATAGCCATTTTAATGTCTCAAAAATGGGGCAGTTCTTAAAATGGCTATAATATCCATAAGGTCTCAAAAATGGGACAGTTCTTAAAATGGCTATAATATCCATAATGTCTCAAAAATGGGGCAGTTTTTAAAATGGCTATAAAATCCATAATAATGTCTCAAAAATGGAGCAGTTCTTAAAATGGATATAATTTCCACAATAATCAATGAAATAACTTTTTTCAGTGAAGATCCACTCCTAGAGGGATTGGCTTTAAATATGAAATGACAAGTAGATTAGTAACATTGCTCAATTTAGGAGTTGGGAAGCGTTCGTTGCTTTGAAGAAAGAAAAGCAAAAGTCAAAAATGTTACTTTTCTCATAATTCAGTAATCATGAGAATGATTACTAAATTATGAGAAATTTAATTTTTGTTTTTGATCTTTCGCACTTACTGCACAAGGGCAGCACAAGGGAGGGGTACGAAGTGTTAATCGCCAATATGGAAGTGTCATACATCGTTGGATAGGTCTCACCGAGCATAGTTCACGTGTGCAGTATTTCGCTTGAATGGGCCTCCTAGGTGGCGCTGTGATCGATTTAGTCATACATAGGATGAAAATGTATACGCAGTTATTTCCCTTTTTACATTATTATTCTTTTATTCCACAAATTAAAGAAATTACTTCAAAATATTAAAAATCGTCTGCTTCTAAAGATTTTCTTTTATATGAATTAATTTGTATATCAGAGACTGTATATTTGTCTGTGTACCTGGAAGCAGACGATTAAAATCGTCTGCTTCTGAATAATTCTTTTTGTGAGAAGTTAGTTGAATATCAGCACTAAATCGATCACAGCGCCACCTAGAAAGCCCATTCAAGCGAAATACTGCACACGTGAACTATGCTCGGTGAGACCTATCCAACGATGTATGACACTTCCATATTGGCGATTAACACTTCGTACCCCTCCCTTGGGAGACATCGTGTGTGAGTTTGTGTTTCGTTCTTTTTCTTTAATACGAAAATTAACAATGTCTCACTGTGCGCAAGGGATAGTTCACAGTCAATAGAGTTTAAATACTATTTTAATTCGATTGACTGTGTTCATGAAATAACTGAAAAAGGGAGACTAAGTCTAGTTATTATAGGTATTGTCTATTTAGTGTGATCAACTGGGTCTCTATGTATATTATTAGTTTTTCATGAAATAACTAGACAAGTTAGTTAAAGTACATAAAATTGTTGAATCCAACGATTTAACCCATTTTCGGCCAATGGTGCGTATACGCACCATTTCAAGAAATATTTTTTTATTGACACTGTGACGTATATTTTTCAGTAATTTTATTTTACTGCTATTTTTAAAGGTTCTGAAGACAAATAAAAAATATTAGTGACTTAATTAGAGCAAGCTATTTATGTTGAGAGATTTTCAAAAAACGCTAATTTTTCAACTCGATACGATCATTGACAAATTCTACTTTTTGAAAATGTATAACATATCTATTTGAGTTTAATCATATGTTTTTACAATGGCCTTAAGTGGCAGGTTCTGTAAAAAAAATTAAATAAAATAAATATCATTAAAAAACTTTAAAATTTTTATTTAAATTTAATGGTGCGTTAACGCACCATTGGCCGAAAGCATGAACAAAAAGCAAAAATTAAAAACCCTTGTTTTTATGCAAATTTTTTTGGCAGGCAATCATCAGAAATGTTTATAAAGAGAACGCCGGTAAGGTTTGGATTCAAACTTTGTTGTTCGTGCTCATCTGACGAATACTTTTACCTATTCATACCTTATAGAGGTGCTGAGACCAACAGTGGTTTACAAAATATGTCATTAGGAACAAGTGTTGTTTAGAAATTAGCGTGGTTCCGAAACCTGAAATGCACACAATATATTTTGATATTCTTTTCTCTTCTTACGCTTTATTCGACATTTTAAAATAAAAAGTTCTTTTTTTATATGGCACAGCTCTCGAAAATCGCATATCTGGTTGTACATTAGATGACTCGAAAAAAAAAAAAAAAAACAAAAAAAAAGAAACCATCGTGGTTCCTACGATTTACAATCAATACAATCAAATTACTACAATCAAATAAACCGACAATGCTGTGGTAACGATTGTTACTAATAATGCGACTATTTTGTCTCTTATAAATACCAAACTATGAAGTCGCAAAGAAAGAATGTTATGATTTCCCAACCGAACGTTATTACGGATTACTATGAACATATGGGAGGTGTTGACTTTCATGACAATGACACAGCATAAACATTCAAGGTGAAAAATGTTGGTGGCCATTATTTACGAATATCATAGATAGCGCTGTAGTCAATTCATGGAATCTGCATAAAATTTCTACAAACACAAAAAGGGCATTCATAGACCAGATCTCATATAGCAATTGCTCTATTAAAATCGGAACGCAAGAACAATCTATCTGATGAAAATAAACTACAAATGACTCATCCTATTAAAGGGCGTTCATCATTCGCAATTCTACCGAAAGAAATACAGACTGATAGTTTGCCATACCATAAGTGAACATGAAAAAAAAGCTATAGACGATTTAAGGTGTGTAAAACCATATGATTTATCTGTGCCTCAGATGCCGAGTACACTTGTATCCAAAATGTTTTGAAAGTTTTCATAAAAAATATAATATTTCATTATTATATACATTTAACATGGTCCTCAAAATTCCATTTCCAGTTTAAACTTTTTGTTCATTGATTCGGCCAATGGTGCGTATACGCACCATTTCATTTCGCAAATGAAATTTTATTTTTCATGCATGAAACTTTTTTTGTGTCTTAATGGATGTAATTTAAGCATATTTTAATAAAAATAATACCACATTTTATGAAATTTCTATGCTTGGCCGGAAATGGGTTAAATTGGTATTTTATAGCATAAGGATTACTTGATCATGAAAGTGAAATAAGGCCCTCGAAAGTTCTTTGAACCGGTTCTAGCTGCTTTTGGTCAGTTTTGAACCGCTTATACATGATTTGCAATGACGTGTGTGTGTGTGCACGCGTTATTCCATACACACACACATACGCTTCTTTCCGCACACACACGTACTCTCCCTTCCGTAGCAATATGAGCAATAACAAAATTCATCATTTGTTTTTACTCATTATTTATCAATTAATTACCCGCTACAGGAATACAATTTATTTTTCGAGACATTTTAGCTATTTATGATCATGTAGGCCATTCAAACAACGTCATTGGTCACGTGGCACCGATGAAAGTAATGTAAACAAAGGAAGCCGTAGCATGGCTTTACATCGAGTTGGATAAATCTAATTAAAAACTAGGCCTAAATAAAGTTCTTCTACGTTACATAAAATTAACACTAAATACAACACCATAACTATTGTAATAATTAGTACATTTCTTTTATAATGATTAAATTAAATTTAAATTACGGGTTACAATCAGAAAAAAGCTGCGAAAATAGTTTAATTAATTTTAAGATAACTAATTTTGCCTAGTACCTTCTTCACGTAGAACTCAATTCAAAATCTTAGTAAACAAAGAGCGGATAACCCTTGACAACGATGATCGCTCTTGAGTCCATCTAATTTAATATCCTCCATTAATTTGTAAATTAACTTTGAAATAGTTTTTTTTTTTTTCACTTTAATATTTCTATCATTACAATAATTAGGTAAATTATAAGTGTTCATCTATTATAACTCTAAATGGTCTAGTTACTTCATGAAATACCTAGTAATTCCATTAAATAATTGAATTATACCCCCCCCCCCCCCACTTTAACACATACATAAAAATATTCTAAATATATTACCAATAAACAGATTTAAACATCAAATATTTATTTTATTTTAAATGAATAATTTATTCAGCTCTTAACCACCTTTTCTAAAATATATTCTTATTGTGTACACTACCCTACTTTAATACATGAGAGTAGTTTTTGTGGATAAAAACAAAAACAAATTTCAAATTAAAACGAATCCTAGAATATAGGTAATATACAGAGGTATTGCAATTAATATTATATTTGTATTCAACTAAGTATATGCTTTTCTATTGCATGTATCTTCAAGGCTTACAACTAAAACCGTCTTAAAAAATTCAAACCGTTTCCTAATCTAACCGTTATCCAATCTTTCTTGTACCCCTGGGCAAAACAAGATCCCATATATATTATAAAAAATTGAAGACTTATCTCTGAAAAACGAAAGGATATTTTTCCTTCCATGTTCCATGGGAATAAGTGAATTATTTATGAACTGCTGTTCATCGCTAACCAGAAGAAAAACGCAGGTGAAGAGAATAGCAATTTATTGTTTTTTTCTCTCGCAGGAGTTCTTTATTTTTATGCATGAGCTTCTTATGAGGGGAAAAAACGCGTATAGTATCATATAAATCAAAATGAAAAAAAGTGTTAGTTTTCCGTAAGTACTTGTATGGCGCTCTCTTGTTCTAGATCTATCCTCTGAGGTGAAAAAAACCTTCTTTCCAAACAGTTTTAACTCAATTTGGAGCGCATTATTAAATATAATTCACCAAGTACATCGTACAACTTAATTTAAGGTTCAAAAAATTATACGATTGCTAAAATTTTAACTAGCGGATTTGATAAACAGAAATAAACTAATGAAGACACGGTCTTTTTATTAATTGTTGATGATATTTAATAAATTACTACTATTACTTGTTTTTTCTTTTGGAGAAAGATAAATTCTCGATTTTGAAATAATTATTAGAATGTCACTTGTTTTTTTATAGTACCAAGAACATAAGAGAGCTTTACTTGAAATTCAGAAAATAAAAATATGTTTAAATATTGATTTAATAAATAGGCATGAATGTGTGAACACATTAAATTTTATTAAGTTTTTTAATATTTAATACGTAAAATAAAACAAAGCAACCCTCGTGTTTTGACATATGTGTTACATCTTAAAATTAAAACTCAAGTTTTATTCTGCTGTAAAAGTGGTTAAAAACGGACGAAAGACTTGATGTATCGTAAATCGTTAAAAATATAAAAAAGTTCTAACAGACTGATTGGCTTGGAACAAACTTTACTGAGAAATTGTTATGAAGTGGAACATGTACAGATACGAAGTTCATCCAGGACTAAACAAGCTTATTTTCCCACGAAACTTTTGATATAGATTTACAAGGATATGTCTGTGTGAATGAGTGAGTGAGTGAGTGAATGAATGAATAAGTAAATGATTGAGTGAATGAATGAATAAGTAAATGAGTGAGTGAATGAATGAATAAGTAAATGAGTGAGTGAATGAATGAATAAGTAAATGAGTGAGTGAATGAATGAATAAGTAAATGAGTGAGTGAGTGAATGAATGAATAAGTAAATGAGTGAGTGAGTGAATGAATGAATAAGTAAATGAGTGAGTGAGTGAATGGATAAGTAAATGAGTGAGTGAATGAATGAATGAATAAGTAAATGAGTGAGTGAATGAATGAATGAATAAGTAAATGAGTGAGTGAATGAATGAATAAGTAAATGAGTGAGTGAATAAATGAATAAGTAAATGAGTGAGTGAATAAATGAATGAGTGAATGATTGTGTATAAACTATTGAAAAAGTATTTTTAAGAGCTAAAGCTAAGAGAGAAATAGAGAGAGTTCAAATAGGTCCAGACAGAACTTCTTATTTTATATTAAAAATATTCCACGTTTTCGTATAGAGTGAAACAAATTTGAAAAACACGACTCCAACAATTGACAATTCCATAAGAGATAACTCATCACGATAAAGCTTAAGAATTCCGTCAGGGAATAGATTCGATAACATGTCTGGAAACATACTTCAACCGTTTATCGTCGGTTATAGTTAATCTATATGGAGATTAGCTGAAGTCTGGGTACTAATTTACTTACAACTGCGTAATACTGCGAATTGCTACTCTGCTGTGACCAGCAGCCGAGAACACGCCTTGTTTCATCAGACTAATCAGAGAGATGTTATACACCAGCAACAAATGAGATTTTCGTCTGTGTAGATATACTGTGCGACATTGTAAATAATTATTTTAAATTCTTCGTTTGGTGTGTCGCGTTAATAAATATTTTGATGGTAAGGAAAAATATTTCGTTTAAGCTTCAGTTAGTCTCATACTTTTAATTTATAGTGTCGAAGTAAATCTTGTTTAAGGTATACATACACACTTGAAATCGCGAAAATCGACCAAAATATCGCTATTTTTTTTAATGCTTCAAAAGATTCTCCATATTTTCAGCTTTCCAATAATACTAAGATATTGTCAATATTCGGAATATTTCCGGAGTTACAAAGATTTTTCTTGAGATACTGCCACAGAAAATTCATGTTTCGATATCTAAGCCTAATGCAAACAAACTAAACTTTCTAGATTTTTATTTTAAAATTATAATTTTGGCAAAGAAGTAATTATTTTAAAATATTTTTTTTAATTTGGGCTGTTTGGCAACGGTATGTAACTGTTAAAATAACTGATTTGAGCTTCGTTTGTTTACTTTTTAACCGGCGTGTTCTATTTTCTGTTCTTCCCATCTGTGTATCTTCGCTTTGCATTTATAAATTATTTTGATTGAAAATGGGTTCTTCGAGTCGCTCTAGTCGATCAAAAAAAAAGAAGTTCCTTGGCAATCAGCATAAAAAGGTAAAACCTGAATGTATTACTGAAAGTAATGATGAACAATCGTCTGCATCGAAGACAAAATTGGGCAATGTTAACGATTCTGAAACGGACAATGACGTGTTAGGAGAGCGTTTTTTTATTGAACTGGATTGTCTCAATGAATTGTTCAGTGTAATAAACTGCCCAAATTGCTCAGCAAATAATCTGTATGTACAAAGCAATGTCAACATAAATATGGGATGCTGTATTAAGTTGAACCTGGCATGCCACAACTGTGACTATCTTAGTGCTCCTTGTGAAAGCTCTAAAAAAATTGGTCAGTTCTACGAAGTGAATAGACGGCTAGTTTACGCCATGAGGCAGTTAGGATGTGGCCACAGAGAAGCGACTCAGTTCATGAGTGTTATGAACATGCCTCCGCCACCAAATCCGACTCCATACAATCAACACATGAAAGCGCTACTTCGTGTCGTGAAGCCACTTGCTGAAGAAACCATGCGTATGGCTGCACATCGAGTTGCTGAAATTAAAGGATCTGCTGAATGTGGAGTTTCTATGGACGGAAGCTGGCATAAGCGAGGCTACTCATCATTAAATGGAGTAGTTACAGCGCTTTCTGTCGACACAGGGGAAGTCCTCGACGTAGAAGTGCTCTCAAAGGACTGCATTGGGTGCCGCAAATGGAGTGGAGAAGACAAGTCCTCTTCAAAATATGAAAGCTGGAAGGCAAATCACGTTTGCGCCATAAATTACCATGGCTCTTCTGCGAACATGGAGGCTATCGGTGCTGGGAGAATTTTTCAGCGTTCCGTTGATACAAGAGGCCTGGAGTATGTTGACTTTTATGGCGATGGTGATAGCAAGAGCTATTCTGCTGTCTGTGAACTAGACCCATATGACGGGAAGGAGATTAAAAAAAAAGAGTGTATTGGGCATTACCAAAAAAGGCTTGGGACTGCGTTGAGAAAATTGAAGAAAACAGTGAAAGGAATTGGCGGCAAAGGAAAGTTATCTGACGCCAAAATAAACAAAATGCAAAACTATTTTGGCCTTGCATTAAGAAACAACACTGGGTCAGTTTCAGAAATGTCCAAAGCAATTTGGAGTACATTTTACCATTTGAGTGCGAAGGATGATCATCCTCTCCACACCAAATGCCCAAAGGGAAATGACAGTTGGTGTTCGTATCAACGTGCCGCAGCTCGGGGAAAGCAGATAACTTACAAGCATAAAGGAGGACTTCCATTACCTCTGTTAAAACATATTAAACCAATTTATGAAAGGTTGACCAACCCCGAAATGCTGAAAAAATGCCTCCACGGAAAAACTCAGAATGTTAATGAGTGCCTCCACTCCCTAATTTGGAAACGATGCCCGAAAATCAAGTTTGCCGGAATTGAAACAGTAAAACTATCAGTGTTTGATGCTGTTCTCCACTTTAACAGTGGATTCAAACCTGAACTTGAAGTTATGAGAAGAATGAATATCAGTCCTGGACATTACATGGTACTCGGAGTGAAAAATAGGAACAAACTTAGACTCGACGAAAGTTTGCGACAAGCAACCCCTATTCAAAAACAGAGGAGGAAGCAGTTACGAGGAATCAAAAAGAAAAAAGAAGATAAAAAAATTGAAAAAGAAGGACCTACTTATGTTCCAGGAGGGTTTTAGTGTTGTAAGTACTACCCATTTTATCACTTTTGTTCACATGAAGTTATGAAAACATGTTTCCAAACTTTAAACTCAATTTCTGAAGAATCCTGTTTTTGCGATATATTGCATTGTTCCAAACATGATAACTCAGCAATGAATTAACCTATCATAATTATTTTAGTATCATTATGTGCTGTATAGTACAGCAGATGTTGTCTGCCTCAATCTAGGTTATTATTCTAAAAATAAATTTTTAGTGAATTTTTAAACGGCAAAATTTCATGAAAAATTTTGATTTTTCGTCTATCCGTAGTGAAAAAAATTATTAAAAAAAAACTATAATCTCTAATATCTTTATTGAGGCACAAAACATGAAGAATAGTTTTAGGAATAATTTTCAATTGAAATTGTGTGTCTAGACAAATTAGATTTTGAGATATCGCGTTTTAAAAAACATGCTAATTAGCTCACATTACCCTAATTAATTAATTACCAATTATCTCATTAGAGTTTTTTTATGGTGAAATGGTTTTACACATACACCAGTTACTTACTGTTAAATTATAGGATATTTAAAGTGAAAATTAAAAAAAAAAAGTCCTAGTGTGTACGTACGCCTTAAATATTTTCATTGCGTTGATATTATGCTAAAGTCTGGAAATGGAAACGGTAGTGAAACTTTATTAAATGGGAGGGGGAAGGGGTAAAAAATTTAAACAATTCTTAATTTTAGTGCTTTAATTTTAAAACTATAAAAATGCTAATTTATATGTGACTGAATTTCTATGCTGATTTTTTTTTCACAGAGTGCAGGCACTTTATTTCTCGGTATTCGCCCCTTTACAAATTCACAGGAATTGCTGACCACTTCTGAAAGGTCACCTGATAGGGAGTGAGCATTAACTCCAACACGCTGTAATCGGGTGATACCAGATGGAACCGCTGGAAGTACCCCACCTCATTTTTTGGACCTGACAATGAAGAGGAGGGAAATTTTCTCTAGCTTCCGGTACCCTTGGAACTGCCTCTGGACTTCTGGAGTTTGTCGTTTGATTTTTTTAAAACTTTTAAAACGTGAAAATTATTTTAAGCGAGAAAACCGCTCAAAGCTCATACGTAAATTAATGGCAAGTAATAAATGAAAATAGAAACAACTGAATGTAGTGACTTATTTTTACTTTAACTATCACGCATCAACCTGAATTTATTTAATTTTTAAAAACAAAGATAAGATTTTTTTTAAAAACCCGTATTTCATTTTTTTTTACATAACTTAGAAAGAAAATGACACAGAGATCGAACGCTGCCCACAGTATGATACAGATGGTTAAGAAAATAATTGACAGATCATTGCATAGCGATACATTGTAAAGAAATGACAATACGAATCTTGGAATGTTTCACGAGCTGCAGGTACTTCATGAAAATTTGACGGGAGAGACATTATAATTTATTACGCATATATTTGTTTATATTTATAAAGTAGATTTCAGCGCGCGTGATTGGTTCTACATAATTTATTCATTACGTCTTCATGTGGACTCAATGACGTCACAAGTAAGAGCAACATGCTCCCATTTGTTGTTTCGCAATAATGTCGCTAAGAGCAGGTAAATCATAGCATGGAATGATTTCATTTGCTGTTAATCGAATAATTTTGACTGTGGACACCAGGGGGCCAAGTGTTGCATGGTGGTGTTCCTGCTCCTGTTCAAATTGAGTATCTTTGATATATTTTTGGTTATTTTCTGTTTAACACTCCGTCGGCCGCGCTGTATCTCACAGATACAAAGCTTTGAAATTTCTTTCTTTTAAATTGAAGGAGGAATGTCACGACCTTGACCAGAGCAATATCTGCCCTTCCGGTCACTAGGTCTCCGAAAATGTTGTGGGAGTAGGTGTCGGGGGATTTTTCCCCCCGCTTTTGGGGGTTCATTTGCGGTTTGTACCTGTGGGATACAGCGCGACCGATGACGTTTTCCGTTTGTTATACTAATTTTATTATTTTTTGCTTTTATTTTGCCTTGAAAATGAGCAAAAAAACGCTTTCTAGATTTAAATGATCAGAAAGATCTTGAAACATTCATAAAAAAAAATTTTTTTTTGATGAAAATTAAGATTTAGATGTAGAAATTTTCGATGAAAGTGATAAGGGCAAAGGAGATTTCATGGAATGTCATTCATCAAAAAGACTAGGTAAACGCAATATAAGTGCCTAAAATGCAGCGAAGGTTTTTGCTTAGAACATACCGTGATGATTTTAAAAAAAAGTGCAATTGATGAACCAAATGTATCACAGTCTAATTATTTTTTTTCATTTCCTAAAATTATTTGAATAGTTAATATTTCAATTTAGAATATTTTCACTTAACATAACTATATATAAACACCTATTGTACGCATATATTTTATTAATTTACATTTCTTTTTACTAGTAAGTATTTGCGTTGTAATTTAATATTTTCATTGTATTTTGTATTGAAATAAAGGAAATAAAGGAGAGATAAAGCTCCGAGTGTAAGGGAGGTGAAGTCTATAATCAAAAACAAAAAAAAAACATTTAAAAAAAAACTTTCAAAAATAAATTTACGCATTGCTATTACGAAATGTATCTGTGAGATACAGCGCGCCCGATGGTGCAAAATTTGGAGCGCGCCTGACGGAGTGTTAATTACTTGTATATTTGTTGCAATTTATTATTTAATTAAGTATGTTTTAATTTTGTGAGACAAACTCATTTTATTTGCTTTTTTCGGGCGTTATTCAGTTTTTCAGTTAAGCCTAGCCATATGGTGATTGTTTGCATTTTGTAAGTCTTGGGGAACAGCCTGGTGAATAGCATTATTTTGTTGTTTAGTGTAGTTATTTGTGTTTACATTCAAATTATCTGCATTTTCCTATAAGATTTGTGTTTTTAATCAGTGCGTAGTAGTTTAAACTTGTAGATTTGTGTATTATTTTGCTTTTTTGCCTATTTGCATTAAATTTAGTTAGTATGGGAGTCATATGCTTAATGAAGGAAATTAAAAATGGTGGCGGAAGTTGGTGGGTTTGCTGTGATAGGTGCGCGATTTTAGTGAATTGGAGGGAAATACACTGATGGAAAAAAAAATCCCAACACCAAGAAATAATTATTGTAGAGTAATGAAATTTCAGCAATACATTTATATAAGTAACGTACGTAATTGATTACAATTTCAAGATCACAGGCCAATTTAAGCCCGAGAAGAGCCATTGCAGCAGTGAAATACAGGTACATTAATAACCGGTGTAACCGCCAGAATTTTGAATGCAAGCATACAAACGTGCATGCGTTGAATCATACAGGTGCTGGATGTCCGTTTGTGGGATGGAGTTCCATGCCTGTTGCCCTAGGTCGATCAATACAGGGACGGTTAATGCTGGTTGTGGATGGCGCTGGAGTTGTCGTCCAATGATGTCCCATACGTGCTCAATTGGAGACAAATCTGGTGTTCTGGCAGGCCAAAGGCAACATGTCGACACCCTGTAGAGCACGTTGGGTTACAACAGCACTATGAGGTCGAGCGTTATCCTGTTGGAAAACACCTCCTGGAATGCTACTCATGAAAGGCAGAACAACAGGTTGAATCACCAGACTGACGTACACATTTGCTGTCAGGGTGCGTGGGATAACCACGAGAGTGCTTCTGCTGCCATAAGAAATTGCTCCCCAGACCATAACTCCAGGTGTAGGTCCAGTGTGTCTAGGCTGCAGCCGCTCACCTGGCCTCCTCCTAACCGACACACGGCCATCACTGTCACCAAGGCAGAACCGGCTTTCATCAGAAAACACAACAGATCTCCACTCCGTCCTCCAATGAGCTCTAGCCTGACACCACTGACGTCGCAAACGGCAGTGGTTTGGCCTTGGTGGAATGCACGCTACAGGACGTCTGGCTCGGAGCTGTCCTTGAAGTAACCGATTGGTAACAGTTCGTTGTGTCACTGTGGTGCCAACTGCTGCTCGAATTTCTGCTGCAGACGCAGTACGACTCGCTACGGCCAACACGGCGGTCTTCATTCTCAGTAGTGCCACGTGGCCGCCCGGAACCCGGTCTTTTTGAGGCAGTGCCTTCCCTTGACCACTGCTGCTAACATTCATGCACAGTGGATACATTCCTGCCAAGCCTTTCTGCAATCTCTCGGAAAGAAAACCCACCTTCTCGTAGGCCTATTACACGACCTCGTTCAAACTCAGTGAGCTGTTGATAATGGCTTTGTCGTCTTCTTAAAGACATTGTGGACTAACATCAACTCACTACATCAAATCTCGACGCTAAACAACGCTCAGGAACGTTACAGCACGTATTTAAAGCAAACCTGATTTGCATCTTCCGTGTGTCGCTACTAGCGTCACACTGATGCGCCAAGCGCAAAATTTGCATCGACGTCATCTTTTAGATGTATAAACACGCCTGCGAAATTTCGTTTCGATAGCACAACTCCTTCTTGGTGTTGGGATTTTTTTTTCCATCAGTGTACTAATACAGCTACAGAGCAGAATTATGTTTGCACAAAACGTGCTGAATTGTAAGAGGTAAGGGTGAAGGTGGTAGCATTGGAAGCCCAATTAGAAATAACTTGGGTGAAACTTCTACAAAAGAGGAAGGAACTTCTTGTGACATGCTTGTTAGAGAGTGTGATGTTGCAGGAGAAGGATCTGATATGGGGAAGGGAGAACTGTAGACATAAAAACAAAGTGGGTCATTTCAGGGGATTCTGTGGTACGCGGGATAGGTAATGTGGTCGGGAGAACAAGGCGCAAGGCGGCTAGGCGCTGTTTACCGGGAGCTTGGGTGAAGGATGTAAATGAGGTTGTAGAAAAAAAGGGAATGTTTAAACAGGGAGATTCCGTTATTCTATGGGTGGGCACTAACGACGTTGGTAACAGCAAAAACAAGGAGTTCCTTGAGAATTAGGCGAGCATGTTGGATAAAGCAACCAACTGGTAGTTGATAGATGTCCTGGTAGTTGGTTTGCTTCCCAGGTATGGGGTGCATAGGGGTTGGTTAAATCAGCGGGCTAGGAGCACGAACCCGGTCCTTAAACTTTACGAAAAGCATTCTATCAGGTTCATTGATGCTTGGAGTTGTTTTCAACGTGATTGGATAGCTAGGGATGGTCTGCATCTTCTAGGGGGGGGGGGGCTTAAGGTTAGTGATATGGTTTTAGAGGCTACCTATTCAAAAAACTAATTTTGGAGGGGGGGCAGATTTGAGAATGTCATTGTGTTGACTTCTGTTCGGGAGGTTTCAAAAATGAGGGGTAAAATATTAAGCAATAGTAACATTAATCATAGTGATTTGTGGCATCAAAAAATGTTTAAGACAAGCAAAATGGGCATGATCAAGATTATAATACTAATGATCGCATTATCAGGAATATGATGGATGAGTTAAAAAATGTTATCGCAGGTGAGGAGTTGGAAATTATTGGAATTACGGAAACATGGGTTACTCATGATAAGGATTTAGTGAGCATTACTGGATATAATTTGTTTAGGCAAGACAGGCTGGGTAAGAACGGTATATGAGTTTCATTCTATATTAAGGATACTTTTATTTGCAATGAATTGGTTATTAAGACAAGCCTAAGGATATTAAAATGGTTTGTGTGGAGTTGCGGAGCAATAAGGGTAAGAAGTTATATTTGGGGAATGTTTACTGGCCACCTAATGGTAACCACGATCAGGACGTGGAGAAGTATAGTGTTATTAGGGACATGTCTAGTAAGGGATCTGTCATGATGTATTTCAATTTCCCGGGCATAGATTGCAATAGTTTTTACACTAGCAATGGTAGAGAAGATTTTCGGAAAGTTATTAGTGACTGTCTTTTGGATCAAGTTGTTACCCAGGGGACTAGGCATGGTGGTATTTTGGATCTAGTTTTATGTGATGTCGGAAGTTCTGTTCAGGGGTTGAGTATAGGGGAACATATTGGAGATAGTGATCACAATACTATTAGGTTTTGGACCAGCTTTGATGCTAACAAAGGTGCAAATTTCAGATTTGTACCTAACTTCAGGAATGTTGATTATGTTGCACTTAGGCAGATTTTGAGGGAGGTTTTTTTCTTCTGAGTTGGAGAATAGTGAAGCTGAACTTCAGTGGGAAGCGTTTAAGGAGAAATTGGAGAAAAGTGAGGGATTATGTTCCTTTTAGAAAAAAAGGGGGATCTTACGAAAATTTGGCCCATTTGGTTCTCTAGGGAGGTGAAAGAAGCTCTTAATTACAAACAAGCCGCTTTTCGGCTACTTAAAGAGACAGGTTGCCATGTTGAGAAGTTTTTGTATTGAAAAGCTAGGGCGTACTTTCAAGTATTTGGTACGGAGTAAGAAAACGTAATTGGAGCAAAAGCTTGCAGATAACGTTGAAAGGAATCCTTAGAAATTTTTTGGTTATGCTAATTCGGGGAACGCTCATAATACTCAGGTAGGCTCACCAGTAAATGAGAACTGAAACTTAATTCAAAATGATGGGGATATTCCAGATATTCTAAATATTTTTTTTCCAGTGTATTTAACAGAAACTGTATTTCAATAGTTGATTTAAGTGAGACGCAAGCTAATACACAGCTTGAGGAATGTGTATTTTCTAGGGATGATGTTTTGTTACAATTGAAAAGGGATTAAAGTAAATAAGGCTCCAAGACCTGATAATATTTATCCTAAAATTTTAGTAGAATGCGTAGAGGAATTAGTGGATGTTGTTTTAACTATTTTCATATCTTTATACAACTCAAGGGACTGTGCCAGTAGATTGGAAGCTGGCAAACAACGCCGCTCTTCAAGAAAGGGTCTAAAGCTGAGGCAAGAAATTATAGGCCAGTGAGCCTTACTTCGGCAATTAGTAACATTTTTGAAACTCTGATCAAAATCAAGATAGTGAATTTCCTGGAGGCAAATGGAGCGTTGACTGGTTTTCAATATGGTTTTAGGAAGGGTAGATACTGTACAACTAATTTGTTGCATTTCTATGACAAGGATAGCAAAACGTGCGTAGATGTTGTTTACATTGATTTTCAGAAAGCGTTCGTTAAAGTACCTCATGAAGCTCTTAGCAAACTTGCTTATATTGGTATTAGTGGGAAAACTTTAATTTGGGTTAAAAATTGTCTGACTGGGAGGAAACAGAGAGTAGTAGTGAATGGCAATTGTTCTCACTGGATTGATGTTTTGAGTGGTGTTCCACAAATTTTAGTTTTAGGGACAATCTTATTTATGTATTATTTTTATTAATGATATTAGTCAGTGTATTTCTGGGAACATCAATATTTTTGCTGATGTCAAAGTGATGGGAATTGTTGACACGGATGAACAAGTCAATCAGCTTAAAGACGATTTAAAGAAAATTACTAAGTGGGGCATGTCCTTTAATATTGGGAAATGTCAAGTGCTTCATTTTTTTTTCATGGGAATAAACATACAAGCTATTATTTACAAGGTTCGGTCATTAGTGAAGCAGAAGCAGTTGTTGATCTAGGAGTATTGATTAGTCACGACTTCAAGTCCAGTCAGCTAGGTAGCATAGTAAGTAACAAAGCTAACAGGATGCTTGGGTTTATCAATAAGGCGATTTCGAACAAGTCTAAGGAAGTTGTATTGCCTTTATACAGAAATTTGGTAAGACCTCATTTGGAGTATGCTGTTCAGTTTCGGTATCCTTACCTAAAGAAGGATATAACCTTATTCGAAAGGATTCAAAGGAAGGCTACTAGGTTGGTAAGTGGTTTTTCAGACTTACATTATGAGGGCTGGCTTTAAAAGGCTCAATATTTATAATCTTCAGCAAAGAAGAATTAGAGAGGACATGATTCAGTTATTTACATTCATTAAAATGGGAAATCTTGATGGGCTTCGGTTATTTGCTGAAAGTAGAACCAGAGGTCATTGTTTTTTAAACTTTTCAAACCTCAGGCTAATCTTGAAATTAAGAAACATTACTACTTCAATAGGGTTGTATGCAGGCAACTGTTAATTGCAGTGGGGTAAAAACTTTTAAGAAAGCTCTTTATGTTCATTTTGGACTGCTAAATTGACTAGGACCACTCTAGCTGGTCCCTGAGCCTGTTGCAAGTCGTCACTTTTGTATTTTTATTTCATTTGCTGTTTATGGAATGATTTCATTTGCTGTTTATCGAATGATTTCATTTGCTGTTTATCGAATGATTTCATTTGCTGTTTATCGAATGATTTCATTTGCTGTTTATCGAATGATTTCATTTGCTGTTTATCGAATGATTTCATTTGCGGTTTCTGAAAAATTCCGTTACAGCGGACGCAAAACGTTAGCCATCATTTCTTTAAATGCACTTCAGAAACGATATAAACGGACCGATTATCCCCTATAAGTTTCAGAGGAGAACTGTCGGAAATGAAAAAAGGAAAATATAAAAAGGAAAATAATACCGATAAAAGCTGCAATGAAATTTGAGCAGATATTTTGCACCTGATAGTTCCAAAAATACCGAAGAACCATAAAAATGCTTCTAAAATTAATGTTGCCGCGTGATTCTAACATTTATCCAAGATTACTAACATTTTTTTTTTTAAACTAAGTATGTCTGCTAACCAAAATTTATTACATAGCCTTATCCTTAACATTTCAGATGTAAACAGTAAACATTTGAATGAGTGGGATGCGACGCAGCTAAGCAAAGATCGAAGAGCCATATAAAAGGCTTCTAAAATTCGTTAACAATGAAGCAGTGTGATTCTAAGTTTACTAAAGTTATCCAAGTTTACTAACTTTTTTTCAATTATGTCTGCTAACCGGAATTTATTGCATAGCCTTATCGTTAGCATTTCAGGGGGGAAACAGTAAACATTTAAGTGAGTTTGATGCGACACATCAAAACTAATTTTCTAGCCCCGTAACAAATGCATTCCGTGAAAAGTTTTAACTCGTTTACATAAGTTTTCGTATTTTTTAAAACTAGTTGTTTGTTTTCTGAAAACCCTATTTTATCAGCGTACGTAGTTATATATTTTTTATTTAAAACTTTTTTTTTTAATTTTTAGCAAGCATAACTGAGTGTTAGAAACTAGATGTTCAAATTCACGAAATATCAAAGTAATTTATGTTTTTACCTCGAAGGCTAAATTTTAAACTATAAATATTAAAATAGTTCTTCACTACGTACATTTGTAAGTTTTCAAAATATGTTTTCTGTAAAAAAAAATCTAATTGGATTTTTTAATTACATTGAATTTTGAAAAGCACATCTGTTTTCTCTTTTAAAAACAATGTAATTACATATTCTGAAGTTAATCATAAAAATCTTTTCCAACGTAATTAATAAGAAATATTATTTCTATTGCTTGACATGGAACAATTCATAGCACTGTAATTATTCTTTTCGTAGTAAATGCCTTTGTTTGAATCTCATTTTGCGGAGAATGTATCGAGCGAAATTTCTAGCATTTTCTATAATTTTATTTATTTTAAAATGTTTCATGACATTTTTATTAAAACATTTTATAAGTAAAATTCTTTGAATAGCATTATTTTCAGTGTTTTAGCAATTTCACTTTTAATTTGTGATAAATATCATGAATCTAAAACATCAAAATAATAGAGTTTGTTGAAATACAGTATTTATTTATTTGCTCTGTATAACATGTAATTCGTGAAGAACATTGTTTTTTTTTTTTTTTTTCCAAATTTTAACGACTATTGCAAAACAATATTTTCACACACACAATACACAAGTTCAAAGTTTCACGAAAATAATTAAATAAATAAAGAAATAAATAGCTGATATTTAGCTGCAATCAATATTTGATACTAAAGTTAAATCATTATAATGGTTCTTAGTTTCACATACGCGGCGAAACTACACCATTATAATATCTTTATTCAGAGTGGTTATAATTAAACTTCCCCTATTCAGGGCATCCCACAGCTGAAACTGTGCAATGGATTGACACCGAAATTGGTTATATGGACTATATACGAGATGCGCTCAAGGAATCATGAAAAAAAAAATAGTTCTAAAAATGGAGTATACACTAAAGTGGAGTATACACGAGATGGGGGGGGGGGGGGGGGGCTCAAGGCATCACGAAGAAAAAAAAGAGAAAATGGCCACTAGGGGCGCTGTTTGGCATTAGAACTGCATTTTAAAGTAGGAAATGACCAGTAAGGAATAAAAATAATAATAACAACATTTATTGCACACTTTTTCGTCCATATCCATCATCTTGCCTTTTAAAATGAAAGTAAAGAAAGAGCTGTAACAGTTCATCTGTGTGGCAAGAAAAAAAAAAAAAAGTTTAGGTTATCATGAAATGAATATTTTTCTCCTTATAAGGCTGTTATAAGGCTAAACAGCGCCCCTAGCGACCATTTTTAGAACTTTTTTTTTTTTTTCATGATTCCTTGAGCGCATCTCGTATATAGTCCATATAACCAATTGTGGTGTCAATCCGTTGAACGGTTTTAGCTGCAGGATGCCCTGAATAGGGGAAGTTTAATTATAACCACGCGGTATATTACTTCTCTAGCCTGTTTTTCGTCGCTCCGCGAGATCTTTCTTATTCCTTTATCAAATTCCTTAATTTATCCCTTATTTTAAAGCTTATTGTGCCGGCTAATGACGAAAAATTATCCCTGAAAATATTAACTCTGAAAAAATATTAAAAAAACTTCGTAAGATAAGGTTAAACGTTTAGTTCCCATTTCAACATAAAATAAATTCTGAATCGGGTTTACGGGCAACACGTTTTTAAAATTCAACACGGGCAACGCCATGCGGGTACCGCCAGTCTATATATATTATTTATCTAGCCTGTTTTTCTGTCGCTCCGCGATATCGTCCTTATCCTCTTATCAAATTACATGATTTACCACTCATTTTAAAGCAAGCTTATCGTTCCGGCTAATAACGAAAAATAGAGCCACGGTCTAAAAATGCACAGCTTCTCTTGAGTTTGAGATTTAAATCTAAGAAAAGGTCCTTTAATGTATGCTAAATTTGTGTTGTGTATTCTGGTGACAGCTGTTATCAAGTAAACAAAGAAGAAGCTCTTATGTTTTTATTTTGTAGTAAATTGGGCAGTTTTAGCTGCGTCTGTGTGTTAAACTCATTCAATCGTCAAGCTCTAGACACTCATTTATACTATGAATGTGTAGAGCCTAACCAACCAACAGTAACTATATTTTAAAATAATTATTACTATATTGTGATTTTATTACTTTGAATATCTAAATAATAGTGGAAAAAAATTGCAACGGCTATGACGGTATTGATGTGTTTGTGTTTATGTGTGTGACGGTATTGATGTGTTCAATTACGTCTTCTTTTGTACCAACACCCGTTTACTTTCTTCTATTCTTCTTCATAATGTCGTTACACCCAAATAAGTGCGGAATTCTGCACGGGTCGGGCTATGACGGTATTGATGTGTTGATGTGTGTGACGGTATTGATGTGTTCAATTACTTCTTCTTTTGTACCAACACCCGTTTACTTTCTTCTATTCTTCTTCATAATGTCGTTACACCCAAATAATTGTGGAATTCTGCACGGGTCGGGCTATGACGGTATTGATGTGTTCAATTACTTCTTCTTTTGTACCAACACCCGTTTACTTTCTTCTATTCTTCTTCATAATGTCGTTACACCCAAATAAGTGCGGAATTCTGCACGGGTCGGGCTATGACGGTATTGATGTGTTGATGTGTGTGACGGTATTGATGTGTTCAATTACTTCTTCTTTTGTACCAACACCCGTTTACTTTCTTCTATTCTTCTTTATAATGTCGTTACACCCAAATAATTGCGGAATTCTGCACGGGTCGGGCTATGACGGTATTGATGTGTTCAATTACTTCTTCTTTTGTACCAACACCCGTTTACTTTCTTCTATTCTTCTTCATAATGTCGTTACACCCAAATAAGTGCGGAATTCTGTACGGGTCGGGCTATGACGGTATTGATGTGTGTGACGGTATTGATGTGTTCAATTACGTCTTCTTTTGTACCAACACCCGTTTACTTTCTTCTATTCTTCATAATGTCGTTACACCCAAATAAGTGCGGAATTCTGCACGGGTCGGGCTACGACGGTATTGATGTGTTGATGTGTGGGACGGTATTGATGTGTTCAATGACGTCTTCTTTTGTACCAACACCCGTTTACTTTCTTCTATTCTTCTTCATAATGACGTTACACCCAAATAAGTGCGGAATTCTGCACGGGTCGGGCTATGACGGTATTGATGTGTTGATGTGTGTGACGGTATTCATGTGTTCAATTACTTCTTCTTTTGTACCAACACCCGTTTACTTTCTTCTATTCTTCTTCATGATGTCATTACACCCAAATAAGTGCGGAATTCTGCACGGGTCAGGCTATGACGGTATTGATGTGTTGATGTGTGTGACTGTATTGATGTGTTCAATTACTTCTTCTTTGGTACCAACACCCGTTTACTTTCTTCTATTCTTCTTCATAATGTCGTTACACCCAAATAAGTGTGGATTTCCGCACGGGTCGTCTAGGTTAGACTTAGTACCAAATGATGTTTTCAGCTAAATTTCACCATTTTTTTTTGGTGAAAGGTTGAACTGCAATTTTTTGTGTAGTAATATACATACAACAGCAAAATGGCCCAGTGGTTGCTCGCTACAATAATAACTTTGAAAAAAATATTAGACCCACACAAGGTAAACATGAGGCCAGGTCGCAGAAAATAAACAATTAAGTTTAAATTAAACTTAGTCTTCGTTTTACATCAATTAATTATTGGAATTCATTTAAGTAATAACAAGGATTTATATATACATCCATAAAGGTGCTAGATCCTTTATTACTGTTTAATTTATTATAGTTAATAATTAACCCAACGGTGTAACAACACGACGCATTTGTGAGGTAAGTTGTTACAATGTATTTGAATGCATATATCTGTTCACAGATGGAATTGCAGTTATTTAATCCATTTTTAATTCGTTAATGTTTCAAATCTAATTACTAAGCAACATAATCATTGCAGTTACAGCTACAAAAGACATTTCAAGATAAATTTATCTTCAAGTCCATAGAATCGTATACTAAAAGCCACCTCAACAGGAAAAACTATTATCAAGTAAATATTCGAAAACTAAATCAATTATGGATGAACGTTAATGGAATCGACGCCAAATTTAGTTAAAATAAAATTTAAAAAAAAAGCTATAGCACATTAACAACATCATTAAACAATATTTAACAGCATACATACTGTAAAATTCTCCACTAATGGTTTAAGTACATGATGAAGCATAAATATGAAATAACGATTAAAAACGGGAGTAATTAGATCTTTCCATAAACTACATAACTGTGTCCGTATTAATTAAATAATTTAAGAGCTATATTTTTATTCATGTTAAGAATGAAAAAATGCTTTTAATGCAATTACTTTCAATTAATCTCATAGAAATAATAGTTTTATAAATAGCGATCACACTTCAGTGTAGTATTCTGTATCATCTTTTTCAAAATTATCATTTTTCGTTTCTTATTTTTTTTAAGTAATTGGATAAAGCTTTTATCATCATGGAATAAATTAATTTCTTATTTGTTCAACACATACTTCAAATTCATTTTTATTAACTGTTCTTTTTTTTTTCTTTCCAATGGGGATGCGGTATTGGTCCTTAACCACTGCAGACCTAGTGCGTTCCCCAGAAATTGGTACCATCTCTTTCAGCGGCACCAGAATGAGTGTGGTCCCAGCTAGAAAAAGTGTACACTTTTTTTGCACAACAGTATACATTGTACACAATTTTTGCACAAAAAGTGAATAATTTTTGAATACTACAAAAAGTATACATTTTTTGAGTAAATTTTGTGTACTTCTTATTCACACCAAAAAGTGCATATTCTGCGTTTATAAAAACTTTGCACATTTTTTGCACAAAATATTTGTAAAATTATATTTGTTTGCGAAAATTGTGCATTTTTTAAAAATCTTACCTAAAACACAAATCTGGTTCAATTCTTCAAAAACTTCAAATTTTTTTTTCCAAACTGATGGTTTTCTTTCTTTGTACGACATAATCAACTACTACTTGGTTTACTATGTATATGCATTCATCAGGGTATGAGAAAATCTCTAAATTTTTACATGAACTGTCGCTCATGAGAAATTTTATAACCGAATGAAAAAAAATTACTTTTGCATGTTATTCAGGGCTCAATCAAGGCTTTAAAAATAGTACACATTTTGTGCATACAATACTTGCAATTGTATGTGTTTGCAAAAATTGTGTATCTGTGAAATTCCCAAGAAAGTCTACTTTTCAATTCAATACAAAAAATAATAATTTTTATTAATATTTACCCATTGATGCTCATTAAGACTATGAGAAGATCGAATTTCACACCAAAGAAAAAGGAGTTTTTCTTAATTGATAACATACATTATTACTTTTTATGTTACATTCGGATAATTCAATCGCTTATGATAATGAAAAAAAAAAAAATGTAAGTAGTCATCTCGTTAGCACATTAATATCTAATAAATGTCTTCAATGATGTAGATTATATTGAAATAATATATTTTAAATTTGCACTTTTTAAATTGAAGTTAGTTATTTAATGCTGTTTAAAATGTATATTATGCTTAAATCGAGAAAAAAGAGAAAGAAAGAAAAAAGATAAGACCGAATAACTGCAGTAAAAATATATTATTTTATTTGAATTATGTGATTTTATATCATTTTGACCAATGATCATTAAATTGTCAGATGATCCACTATCAGTAACATAATAAAACTTTAGACAAATCTCATATCATTATCCGTTTTCTTTAGATACTTTGTTGAATGTCACTGAACAACAAAAACTGTTTCATTTACAACAACTATCATAGCTAAGATTTCCTCATCTTCATTGCTTCCCCCCAAACAGTGGAGTCCGTGGCGCAGTGGTTCGAGCGTTGGATTGGTAAACGAAAGGTCGTCAGTTCAAACCCCAATCCTGTCTCATTCATTCACACGGTAGGGAAGGTTACTCAGGCGACCTGTAGATGGCGCCACGAAATTTTAGTATGCATGATTGCTCTGCACTTTTTATGCACAATTCAGTTTGCACTTTTTATGCACAATCAGAGGTGCCAAATACGCTCACATTTTGTGCACTTTTTTTTTTTGCACTTTTTGTGCAAACTTCTTCTAGCTGGGGTACCATCGCCGCATGAGAATTCTGACGTTCAGTTACCACTAGATGGCGGTACCTTAGCTCTCATTGATGCAACATGCACTAGGAATTTAATTTAGCCGAGAGTATCCATGCCAAACGGATACACAAGGGATCTTTAACATGCCGCATCATCATATGACATGGACGCAAACGATTTTCTGCATCTTGAAAATCCACCGACTTGGGCCAGGTTTGAACCTGCGACCTTTGGCATACGAGACCTGCGTCTTACCACTACGCCACCCTGTCGGCTCGTCTAAAGAGTAGTGGATTCAATAATTAAATCTGGTATAAATATGTTCACTAAGTATACTATTTTTGATAAAGCAAAATATTAACTAATGATTTTGGTGTTGTTATGCTAAGTACGGTAGAGCCTCGATTATCCGAGTTAATATGGACCGAGGGTACCTCGGATAATCGAAAACCCGGATAACACGGACTCTGTGCAAATCGAGAGGGAAACATGAGTTGAAATGAATGAAAATGTCGTCAAAGATGTAAAAAGAAAAGACATTTACCGTGCATATTATGAAATGAATACATACAAATTTCAAATTTTATATGTTTGCATCAGTAAAGTACATGTTCCAGCTAAAGTTGTCTTTTGAAGAAGTATGTATAACCTCCTGAGACCCGAGCAAAATAGAATACACATATTCTCCTCAAATATTAGATTTTCTGAACAATTGGGCATTAAAAGTGATGTTTTTCAAAAAATTAATAAGCTTAAATTTTTAAATTTTTCTGGGGGACACATCCATTCGAATGTATGTTGAGGTCAAAACTACAGTGGAACTATACGATACTTACACAAAAATAGATAAACAAAAAAGTTTATTCATTACCTATAACATAATAAAAACTATCAAACTTGTATAAAAATCTTGGAACAATATTTAAAAAGAAAAAATAATGTTAAAATCAAATCAACCGCGAGAGCGCCGAATTCCAACTTGGCTCGTGTTCTTTTCCATATTGTAAACAAATAAACTGAAGTTTCCTAATTTTCAAAGTTAAAAAGTGATTTCCTATTCCTCTTTTATAATTCCAGGACTGGTCTTGCTTGCTGAAATACAATCTGTCACAACAGGGAGAAAAAGCGAAACATCCATTTTATTGGATGCTAGGTCTCAGGAATATATAGTATATATATATCTCGCTTCTTCGCTGCCGTTTTACGAAATGGTTGTTGCCGTAGAAGGTCTGTTGAAATTGTCTGTTGTTCTAGCTCTTTATATCACCAGACAATAATTGGATGACTGACGTCAATGAGTAACGCCGCCATCGGCCGCCAAAAAAAAAGAAAAATTCAAGGGCAAATGTACCTCGGTTAACCCGGAACTTGGTTAATAGGCTCTCGGATAACCGAGGCTCTATTGTAATAGTAATATATGTATTTTGAAAGACTTTTAAAAAAAAATTCTTTCTTTTTACTAATTTTCTCTTTCACTTGCTGTCGTTGTCGTAGCATATTGTAGAAAAATTTGGTAGAATATAGATAAAACAAAATATTAATTTATGATTACGGTGTGTTTCGTTTAGCAATAATAATATAAGTTCTTTGAATGAATTTAAAATTTTTTCCTTTAAAACTTTGAACTAATGTTCTTTTTCACAACATTTTAATTGTTATCTACTACACTTGCTTACATTGTAGTAGCAAATAAAAGAAAAAAATTGGTAGAATCTAAATAAAGTAAACCAGCAAATTTAACTTATCGCATTCTTTGCAATGATATGATTTTTTAAAAGTCAGTCATTGATTGGTGGAACTGTGTTTTTGTTTGCTATTCTTAGTATTGTTTGCTTGCAGCGTCCTGAATGCAACCACTAATTTAAAAACCCAGCATATTTCCAAATTATTTCCTGCCTGAGAGCGATAATTTTCATCCCTAACCATAAAATCAAATTATTGATTCACCAAAAAGGAGCAATTTCTGGAAAAGTAGTAAAATGAAATTAACTAATTGAATAAACACGAAAAAGTTTTTTTGATTTACACTAATTAAATAATGTACAAAATATAACAGCAGTTATTATAAATTATTAGTTTATAAATGCCCTATGATTTTATTTAACACTTAAACTGAGCTCTTAAATCAACACAAAAAACCTATTTATGTTCAGAAACTCGTTCTGGGATATTTAGGATATTTTGTTTCGTTTAAACTAGTTTTAACTGTGTGATTCCTTTTTCTTTCTAATGGGCTTGCATATGGTCCCTAACCTTTGTAGACCTAGTGCGTACCCCGGTAATCGGCATCCATTTTTTAACACTGTAGCACCACTGTCGGTGGATGCCATTGCCACTGAGAATTTGGACGCTCAGTTTCCCCTAGATGGCGGCACCTGAGCTCTCATTGGTAAATATTACACTACAAATTTTAAAGTTTAGCCGAGTATATAAAAGCTTTTTTACGGCTTTTACACGCACGTATCCCCAAGTGTACCTGGGGTGTCCTCAGCGGGTATCGAACACGCGACCTTCCAGGTGGAAGTCCGACGTCTAACCACAAGCTTTCGAGGGATGCGGCCGGAATAAATTGCTTCCCCAGCATGAACGGTACCTGGCTCAGTTAGTCCGGAAGAAATGTGGTTACAGACAGTCACACAGACAGAGAGAGCGAAAGTCAGACGCGAAAATATTTTAAATATTCATTAATAACTAGTTTAAAATAATGGTATTTCAATCATTCTGTGATTTGGTAAGTAACAAGGGACTTCCACGAGTTTAAAAATTGCAAAAATGTTTAAATAGACTTTCAAGATTGCTACGTTTCAGCACCAATACTTCTACATATACAAACCAGGATAATTTGGTGTCCTTGTAAAAAGAAATTTAAATATATATAACACGATTTTAAAACTTCATTAAGGATTGAATAAAGTATTCACCGATACTACGAAAAATTGACACCAATTTCAAAATCTGTTGCAGCAGAGATACAGGATATATCGAGTACTTACGAATATTTTTGAAAAAAGAATCGAGTAAAAAAAAACACGAAAAGTATCAACTAAATATCAAACTTGAAATCTCATGCGTTATAAGGTGTACTTTTACAGTCTTGGAAATACTAAGCTAAGAAATAAATCATCGGGTCTGATTCTGAGTTTGATGTTACAATTTAACGTGTAGTATGCTGTATTTCTTATTAAATATTGTTATTCAAGCAATTTGGCCCTTTTTGGCTTCGGCCAACTGATATCAGTTCCACTAAATTAGAGCACCTATTTGTAGTGCCATTGATTGTATATTATTACGTGAAAATAGTGAAAATCAAAATATCGATTTTGATTCTTTCTGCATTTAATGTGTTTACGCGCATGCAAAAATGTGAAATAGCGAAGAAAATATTGTATACAAACATCTTTTAACATACATATCAAATTGCACGATTTTCTTTGTTTCTTCCTTTTCTCTTTTTTGTTTTGTAAAATGTCGAACGACTGACTAAAATATATTAAGCCACTGGTATAAGATTAAACGCATTATTAGTAGCGAAAAGGAAGAAAATATTAACAGTTCCTACTGCGTTGAATATAAGGGATTTTTAAAATTAGACTTCCTCTATTCAGGGCATCCTACAGCTAAAACCGTTCAACGGATTGACACCACAATTGGTATGTGGACTATACACGAGATGCGCTCAAGGAATCATGAAAAAAAAAAAAATTCTAAAAATGGCCGCTAGGGGAGCTGTTTAGCTTTATAACACGGTTTTAACGTATGAAATTACCAGTACGGCTCTAAAATAATGATAAGAATATTTACGAAAGGAGACAAATTCTTTTCATGATAGCCTAAACATTTTTTTTTTTTTTTTTTTTCCACACAGATGAACTGTTATAGCTCTGTCTTTACTATCATTTTAAATGGCAAGATGATAGATATGGACGGAAAAGTGTACAATAAATTTTTATATTATTTTTATTCCTCATTGGCCATTTCGTGCGTGAAAACCCTGTTATGAGAATAAACAACGCCCCTAGCGGCCATTTTTAGAACCTTTTTTTTCTTCATGATTCCTTGAGCGCATCTCTTGAATAGTCCATATATCAGTTTTGGTGTCAATCTGTTGAACGGTTTTAGCTGTAGGATGCCCTGAGCAGGGGAAGTTTAATTATAAACACTCTGTACTTGATAATGATTGGGGGGAAAGAATCAAATATTTCATATGAAAATTAATTAGCAGAAAGCAGGGGAATGCATTTTAACAATATGCATACAATAAGATGCGATGCATTAGTAGCTATTCGTAGTAAAATATATTTTAATGCTATCAAGTTACTGTTAGAAATGAATAAAACTACGCTACAATTCTACCATAAACAGTTTAATGAAATAGAATTATTAAAATTATGCGTCCGGTTCATTTCACATTCTTTACATCTAAAATGAATTAAAGTAATGCTTGCGTAATAAGCGAAATGAAATCCTTATCATTAGCATAAATTATTCGCTTATTAATAAGACAAATTTAAGACGATAAAATATCTTGAACAAGATAACAGTGGGGAAAAAAATTCAAAACGCTCTTAACATTTTCATTATGCATGTCGTAAAAATTCGCATAAAAGTAATGGCATTGTAAATAGTAATCCGAAATTACTACAATCGGATATTTTGTGTCGCTTTTAGAAGATAATTAGCTCTTCCGCTTGCTAAAAAATACATTAAGGTACATGCAGCCTTAGTCTTAAAACGAATGAACGGCCTTATTTTTAAAGAGCATTAAATATGCAACGATCTGCTAAATGCTCTTTTCATAAATATCAATAATGTAAATTCGTAAACTGTAAGTAATTCCTCTGCTTTACATTCTGCATGTTAGGAAATAATTTAAAGTGTTTTAATAATAAATGCGCGACGCTTTATTCATTAAAACATCATTTACACTGAAGATATTTAATAATACTTCATACGTATTTTGCTTAATAAAATCGTTGTCGCAGAACAAAAGCAGCACTAATGAAAGTAAAAATACTGCATTTTGTTATCAGATAAAACACAATTGATATTTAATATTTAGATTAAATAGTATTTCGTAGTTTAATCGAATAGGGGAACTATTCTTTTCTTTTTGGCTTTGTTTAAATTTAAGAAAATATGGCATGAAGTCATCCCTTATCCTTATTAATCCACTCCAATACGATAATTTTTACTCTATTTCTTTTTATGAAAATTATGTCAGCCCCCAATTGGTACTTCTAAATCTGTCTCCCTTTCTATGAGTGGTCATCAGGCCTATCATTTAAGCAGGTCAAAAGGGGGAATTACCACCCGCCGTCGTGAGAAATATAGTGTATTTAGAAACAGACGTTAGTGTATGTATTTTGTTGTTATTTTAATAAATTCTATAAACGTTGTGATTTTCCCTTTGCACTTACCTGGAAAATTTTCAACTGCCTGGGCTGCTAGTGTTCATTATTATTAACTGATGTTATTTTCAGACCCTGGGTAAGTTATTAGATGGCTTCAAATGCTTCATAACGACAAAGACAGCTCAAGAGACCACGCCACAAGATGCTAATTTTTATATAAGGGTTTTAAAAAGATAAATTAATATAAATATAAATGTGACAACCAGCAACAAAATCTGGGCCCAGCTGAACTGGTCCTACTCAGGTTTCAAAATGTTACAATTTACTGAAGAGGCCTGTAATTTCCTGCCTGTAATTTCTTTAGTTTTAGACCCTTTCTTGAAGAGCGGCGTTATGATTGCCAGCTTACAATCTAGTGGTGCAGTCCCTGACTTATATGCAGATATGAAAATAGTTAAGATAAGATCCCCTAATTCATCTGCACGTCCTACTACAATTTTTGGAGTCACTTTGAAACAGTTAGTTCTTACCTTAATTTTCATTTCATTTCATTTATAATCCTCTTCCGCTTGAACGAGCAAGAAGTTGTGAAACGCAAAAAAAAAGTGAATTTCTTACACCATTGAATTGTTATTTTGCATTACGCAGCGCAAATGAACTTTTCTAGAACTAACAATGCCGCAGAGAAAGCAACCTTTGATTACGAAAAGCACTAAAACCAAGAATTACATAAAAGATGGAGTTGAATGACCTTCAATTATTATTTGAATACGAAATAATTGTTTTCGACTCATTTCTCGTTGAAATCCTAAATAGTTATGTTTAAATAAACTATTTTATCTGGTAATAAATTATACATTTTGAAAAATATCAAGTAAATCGTGTTTTTTTATGAGTTACTAAAGTTACTTATTTTGACGGTAAGGGAGCAACATTTCTTAGCTATAAAGTGGGCGTGACGTCATAAATTTGAGTCATTAATTATCAAGGCACTATTCGGAGCACAAAATGTGTATAATAGGGTGGGTAGAAAAAAAGTAATTTTTTTCTTTCGAAACGCTATACTGCGGAAAACTTGCCTCTGCGGCAGGTAACATGCAAATTAAAAAACAGATTTTTATTGAACCGCCTGCTAGCGCATTTTACTTAAAATATCGATTTTTTTCGAAAATCAAGTCATTTTACAAGTTTTTTCGCAGAAGTCAGCCATTATTATTTTTAACTGCTATAGCGAAAATCATTTATTAAAAATGTTGAAAAACACACAAAAAAATTTAAACCGTCAAAATCTTTCAATTTGCGGCAGCGCAAAAGACTCAAAAATCGGTAGACAGCATTTAAAGTACATACTAACACCTTATGTGAAAGGCATAATCCATCATGCTGCGTTATGGGTTGATAGCCCATTTCTATTGTTTAGTTTACACTTCAATTCATTGTAATAGAATAGCGTTTCCCAACCGGTGTTTCGTGAACCCCGGTGGCTCGCGAAAATAATATTGAAATGGCGAAATTTTTAATTGCTAACGTACAAGAAAAAACTAAATAATAAATTTACATACGTATTAGGACGAAGTGTAAAAATGACTTTCTCTAAATAAATTGTTTTCCCGATAATGCACAAAATTTGTGGACTGGCATAGGAAGCAATCGTACAAAATTTAAAATGCACTTATTTCAACTATTGTCTGATTTCGAAAACTTGAATCACAAAGTGGAATCGGAAGAAATTCCTTGATTAATATAATGAAGGAGTGGTTCCCAGCCTGTTTTTTTGTGCGAACATCTTCCAAGATCCGAAAGAAAATGACGAACCCTTTTCTGTAGTCCTTAGTAACGGTAACAAAACTGTAAAATTTGCTAGCACGTTTAGTTTTCTTTTTGTACAATAGTTCATCACAAATAAAGAAAGTGGAATTGCAAAATATCTAACGAAAGCAAAAATACAGCTACAATAAAATACATATATTTTTTAGAATTCTTATTTATTATTAGATGTTCTTTTTGAATTATTACTATTAATAATTCAAGCATTAAAAAAATCTTATTAATTATTAATTTTTATTCTTAAAAATTATTTTACCGTTAGGGCGAAAGAAATGTTAGTAGAGTGTCATGAGTACTAATCATAAGTATCATAAGAACTAACCATACGTACACAATTTTGAATAAATCAATAAATATCTTTCTGCTCAAAATTCGAAAATTTTGTGGAAAATTACAATATTAAAATTCATTTTTTTTCAAACTTTTCATTGTGAACATGCAGAACAGTTGGAATAATTTGTGATAAATGCGAATACAATATTAAAAAAAATAAATGATTAAATATCTTCCGTTAAGCAAAAGGTCTCTATGGGAGAAATTAGCCAAAAATAATGCAAAATTTTACATTTAGGAAAATTTTCATATTTCCGAACTTTTCTTCGCGTTAGCGAGGAAAAAGTGAGAAATGGTAGGAGAAACATACGTTCAAAATTTTAAATTAATCAAGAAATTTCTGCCGATGCCACTTTGTGATTCAAGTTTTCGAAATCAGACAATAGTAGAAATAAGTGCATTTTAAATTTTGTACGATTGCTTTCTACGCCAGTCCAAAACTTTTATACATTATCGGAAAAACAATTTATTTAAAAAAAAACATTTTTTGCTCTCCGTCCTAATACGTAATTATTTAGTTTTTTTTCTTGTACGTTAACAAGTAAAAATTCCGCCATTGCAATATTATTTTCGCGAACTCCCTTCCGACACCACGCGAACCACCGGTTGGGAAATACTGTTGTATTATAATGAATTAAAGTGTGAAGTAAGAAAAAAAAAAGAAATGGGCTATTAAATCATAACTCAGAATGCTGGACTATGCCTTTTACATAAGGTGTTATCATGCACCTTAAATGCAATAATTTTCCCATTTTTGAGTCTTTTGCGCTGCCGCAAATTGAAAGATTTTGACGGTTTAAATTTTTTTGTGTATTTTTCAACCCTTTTAATAAATGATTTTCGCTATAGCAGTTAAAAATAATAATGGCCAACTTCTGCGAAAAAACTTTTAAAATGACTTGATTTTCGAAAAAAATCGAAATTTTAAGTACAATGCGCTAGCTGGGGGTTCAATAAAAATCTGTTTTTTAATTTGCATGTTACTTACCTACCCTAGAGGCAAGTTTTCCGCGGTATAGCGTTTAAAAAAAAAACAAAACATTACTTTTTTTCGACCCACCCTTGTGTAAAATTTGCATGCACTTAGTTCCTGTTTCTCCATCTTTTACTTCCTAACCCAACCTAATCAACCGTTCTCTGATTTTTTAGAAAAATTTCATTTTATTATATATATATATATATTTGTGTAATTGATCCCACCTCAATCAACATAACTATTAAAGAACAAATAAAATTTTTATAGTGGATTCATGGAAGACATCCATTATTTAACGCATCGATACGGGTTAGTCTATTTTTAAACCAATGACTAACTTCTTGTACGAAAAGAGCAATGTATTTACAGGATTTTTACACTATGTCCAGATTTAAGTACACAAAAATATCTCACAAAACTCCTACGTCACTGTAAAACCAACAGTCATCTCTTATCTGCTTCCCAAATACGAAAGGAATCAATCATAAAGCTTACAGCGCAACAGCTCACTCTGACCGGCACTCGCCAAAGTCTGAAACTGAAATGAACTCTTCTTGCCAAAGCTTTTTATATAACATCGCAGATCACGGAACATTAACATTCCAGAAAATTCCAGCAAAAACCAAGATTATCCAACGCGATCGGAATGTCGCCAAGCTTGGCGATAAACAACATAGCTACCTCGCAACAATATAGACATCGCTTGCCGAGATCTTGAAAAAAATTTGTTCCTTCAGGTCATACGAAATTCAACACAGTTCGTTCAGCATTTTTTTTTTCATACCAAAATAATAACAACAATAAGTTTCATGTAGTTGTGTTCCATAATTATTAAGCAATCTTATTATCTACCAATTTAGAAAATTTGTCATTTTTCTGCATTGACACATTCGAAATTTCTCATTTTGCGTTTAATTAATTTCCTATCCTTGTAATTTTAGATTTCTGTCGCCAAAATAAACATTACAATTTTTAAAGTGTTCCGTCATTAACAGACATGGTTCATTAATTTTTTTTTAAAAGTTTATATACATCGTTATAACTAATTTACTTTATATGTATATGAACTGTGGTTAAATTAAAAGTTCCGCTCATCATCATTACCAATAATTTAATTTTATTTTTCTTCTATTATTTTAATACTGTTTTTATAAACATTCATAATGAATTAATTTTATACATTTGTAAGTGCCCTCCATTATAACTATTATTTTATAATTTTAAATTAATGAATATAGGTACTTTAAGAATTTTTCATGGCCTCGTTCTAAGGAGATTTTTAAATGTACTTTCGTTCCGTTCTGATAAGGCATTTAATTAATTGATGCAAGTCAACATTTTTTATGCAAAAGCAGGAGCTTAATCCAAAATTATATGTTTAACTTGATCTTAACTAACAATCCATAAAACTGAATGCATTTACGAATTATAACTTCAAACGCGAAAAGATGAATGAGTAAAGCAATTTTCATTTTTTAAATTTATTTTTAATCTCGCACATTAGAAATATGAACGCATTTACCTTATTATTAGATGATATATTTGAAATATGAGCACATTAGCTCATTACCAGGTAATATATTAGAAATATGAACGCATTAGCTCATTACTAGGTAATATATTAGAAATATGAACGCATTAGCTCATTACTAGGTAATATATTAGAAATATGAACGCATTAGCTTAATATTAGGTAATATATTAGAAATATGAACGCATTAGCTCATTACCAGGTAATATATTAGAAATATGAACGCATTAGCTTAATATTAGGTAATATATTAGAAATATGAACGCATTAGCTTAATATTAGGTAATATATTAGAAATATGAACGCATTAGCTCATTACCAGGTAATATATTAGAAACATGAACGCATTAGCTTATTATCAGATAATATATTACATATATCAGAAGAATCGCTTAAACAATGGAACAGAAGAAAAAACATTAAAATATTGGGGGGGGGGGGCGAAAGAAAGGAAAGAAAAGGGAGGAAGATAAAGAAAAACCCTTTCTATTTTACAAGAACAATGAAAAAGACATTGTTTCAGTTCAGAATCTAATGTTTCAGAAAATTTCAACTCTGAAAAAACATTGAAAAACAGCTTTCCATTTCAATGCGGACTGCATTTCGTGAAATATTAATGCTTGACAAAAATTATCATTCCACAATACAAATCACGAATGAGCAGAAAGGAAAAAAAAGGGAGTTTCGGCAGAAACGTGCTATGTATATGTTTGATCCTTAGATGTTTTATTCATATTCTGGCATTCGTCTGTTCTTTAAATGAAGGAATGAAGTACTTTTATTTTCAAGTGCCAGCTTATAAGTAATACATTTTCCTAGGATTAAGTATGGCTTCTGCTTGATGTAGCATACATAGCGCTTGCTAACTTAAGGGGAAAAATATAAAGGTCTCAAAAATTTTTTAAAAAAAAATCTTTATTAATCGATTCTACAACTATACAATATACCCTGAAAATTTCAAAGCAAAATTTCAAGTCGTTTAATAATTATAAGCATTTGAGCGAGCGCCCCTTTTGGAGCAGTTGAGCAGGTAGTCCCTCTTGAATGACCTGAAGGGTGTTAAAGAACTTTATCAGATGTCCTTTTATTTTTTTTAACAATTGAGACCTCGTATAGAAATTTCTATAAGAATTAGTATCTATAAGTATAAAAAAATTGATTCATTACTGCCTTAAATTTACCTTCATTACCACTCTTTTTTTCAAACGCGTTTTTCTCGAAACTACTTTTTAAAATTTGCGTACACTCTAGTTCGCTGAGTTTTTTATCAATCCTTATCAAATTTAGTACACATTTTCTTTATATATACACGCTTTAGTTGAACTAGTCATTAACATATCTTTAATTTTACTCTTTTTATTGTAAAAAAAAAAAAGAACAAAAAGAATGATTAGAAATCGTACTTAATTTTCCCATTCTAAGAAATAAATATAGAAATTTTCATTTTTTTGTGACGAATTAAGTTCGATTAGAGGAGACACTTAAAAAAAGTAGATTAAAAAAATTATTTCAGATAAAAATTATGATCTCCAGGATGTACGCAAACTGCCGAGCCGTGTGGCGACTTACAGTGTGCAGCAGCCGATATCTAAGGGATTTTTCAAGGAAAATGTTTGAAAATTTCAGTAAATGTTATTCAATATATCTATAAAATAACCTAAAATTCTCAATAAAATATATTTACTCTTTTTACGTTAAAAAAATCATGAAAATTGCTCTTAATACGCCGCTTTACACGTATTTTCCCCCTTAAGAAAAATTCGCAAGAACAGTAAACACATTAAAATCGCCGTTAAAAATTCTAAGGGACATCATTTAAAGTATTATGATAATTTATTCATATTTTAGGTAATAAAACACTTGTTTCGAAATTGTATAAGCATTAAGAACGAGCTACGTTATTCCATAGATGCTATGCCGCATGTTTATACACTGTAAAAAAATGTGATGTTACTGATCATTTCTGGTGTTCAGTTGGTGTAAAACTGAAAATTATTCATTTTTTGATGTATTTTAAATTATTCTAAGAGTCTGTCTAAAAATATACAGACAACAGAATATTGTTTTAGCAGATGATGCTCGTTAACACATCTACGCTTCCAAAAATTCATTACGATTGCTCATTTATCCTACTTTTAGAGACATGAGCATTGAGCAATCGCAAAGACACTTGAATACGTAACAAAGTTAACACATTTAATGTGTTAGGAAACGTTATACTGTCTATGTTTTTTAAACAGACGCTTAAAAATATTTAAAGTACATCAAAAATGAATAATTCTCAACTTTACATCAACTGAACACCAAAAAATGGTGTACAGTAACCCCAAAAATGGTGACAACTAAATGCAACAGTTTTACAGTACCACATAAGATATTCCCAAATAAAAGCTATACATTAAATGTGTTAACAGAGTTAACACATTTAATGTGTTAGGAAACGTTATACTGTCTATGTTTTTTAAACAGACGAGTAAAAATATTTAAAGTACATCAAAAATGAATAATTCTCAATTTTACATTAAATGAACACCAAAAAATGGTGTACAATCACACCAAAAATGGTGACAGCTAAACGCAACAGTTTTACAGTACCACATAAGATATTCCCCAATAAAAGCTTTATGGGGATAAAAGCATATAAAATAAAAGCTTAAAGGGGACTTGGCACCTTTTGACTTTTTTTTTAAATTTAAGAACTTTTACCTACTTTATTTGTATGTTATGATGTGCTATTGTTCAACAAAATCATTTTCATATGAAAAATCAAAATTCAACTAACATAAAATTTTAATTTTAATTTTTTAAAAATTATTTAACAATTTTAAATTTCTTTCTTTTTCATTTCTTGAGTTTTTTTTACCAATTTTTTTAAAGTACTTATTATAGTATGGTTTACAATTTTATTGATGAGTTTAGCTATTAATTAATTAGTTTTTGAAAAAAGTTTTTAAAGTTACGTCGATGGTAAAACACAGAAAAAAACCGACTTTTGTTACATTTTCATTTCTTATTTTTTTTTTTTTGAAAATATATAGCAAATTCCATCCCTAATTTTATCAAGCACATCATATCGAATACACACAAAAAATTTCAAGTTGCTACATGAATATATGTAGAATTTTCGTCATAAGTACTACAATATGACGAAAACACACAAACCGAGAAAACGTAGTTTAAAGAATACAAAATCCTACTAAAACATCAGAAATATTTGAGTTCTTTTACTTCTTAACTACATTTATAATGGTTGTATCGCTTCAAAACTTCGCTCAGATATACTAGGAGAGTCAAACCACATTTTAAGCAAAAAAAAAATGAAAAATCGTTATTTTCAGCCATTTTCTACATTTGAAAGGTGCCAAGTCCCCTTAAAATCACAGATTTAATTACTTCACATAAAAGTATTTCTATAACACTTTAACAATACTATTTTCCCAAAAGAAAAACTAAGTCCTAGACATGTATCATAAATCCTGAAATTAGTTTCTTATTTATCGATAAAATATAAAAGTCCAACCATAGTTCTTAAGTACATTGTTTAATGCTTGTTTCTAAGTCACAATTTAGGATTAGCACCTTATGTATCTGCTTTACGTTACCCAGAGGAAACTTTAACGTTTTTGTAAAAAGCATTTTTGCCGCTATAAAGCAAGAAAAGTAGAGTAGCTTCTTCTTTGCTGAAGAATTAAATCTACTTTATTGTTATGGTTTTCACAGTTAGCTACAAATATCAGGAGGTGGAAAAAATAAATTAATTTTAAAGCACATTTAATGTTTTTACTAAAATATTTTATTTCAGTACAAACTTCTTTATCTATAATATTTATTAATACTACTAGTATTAGATTAAATCATGCTTATCAGACTAATTTTCACGGAGTTTCATATTTAGTCATGCTTAGAGGACGGCAGACTTGCTTGGCAGACTGATTTAGACATTAAATCATGCTTGGCAGACTGATTTAGACATTAAGTCATGCTTGGCAGACTGATTTACACATTAAGTCATGCTTATCAGACATATTTACACATTAACCCTTTATCTACTGACGGTACTTATAAGTACCTTTCTCTACAAATTCCCTCCAGCAACCATTTTTACCAATATTCTGATGGTACTTTGCAGGCACACTCTTTGAATTTCACATTTTCTGGATACATATCAGCATAGGTTCTGTTAAGAATATTTTAGCGAGGGAAGATGATAGTTTTGAAACTGATGCGGTGTTTTGAACTGCCATTTTGTTCAGATTGCTCCTCGTTTTAGGGTTTCGTTCCAGAAAAGTGGAAAAATTCACGAATTAAGTCACTGAATTTTTTAATGTGTCGATTAAGAACTTAGAAAACTATTCGACGAAATCATTTGATTAAAAAGTGTATGTAATTAATTTCACAGTTAAAATACTCTGGGACACTTATTAGCTGTAAAGAAATAAATTCTTACAGACTGAGCATTTTATTTATGTAAATTCCTCAATTTTCAGTGTAAATACCCAGGCAAACTATGTAAAAAATATACTGCAGATCATAATGCTGTAGATAAAGGGTTAAGTCATACTTAGCAGACTGATTTACACATTAAGTCATGCTTAGCAGACTGATTTACATCTTAAGTCATGCTTAGCAGACTGATTTACACGGAGTTACATCTTAAGCCACATACCTTTTAAAAAAATGGTAAATATGTATGACATTTGCAGCATTATAATGACAATTGTAGAGACTATCACTAAGAACGCTATTCCAAAGCTGAAAAAACACGAAATATGTAACCAAAAAGAAAGCCAAAAAAGGTTGTGTTGTATAAACTTTGTAGTTTATATTATTAGAATTTCCATTTTATTTATCAGGTGTAAATTTTAGTAATCATCATATATTTTCAGTTATGATATGTTGATATAGCATTAGTAACATTGCATAGCAACCGTGAAAATATAAAACTGTGCTCATATTTTTAACCTCTTCAGACCCCAGAACTAAGTACAAACAACTTTGACGCAAAATGTTTTGGTGCTGTGATTTAAAAAATGGTTACTAAATTTTATTTAAATAATTTTAATTAATAATTAGTTTAAATAATAATAAATGCCCAATTTCCATGTTGTCCATGTTTAAAACAAAGTAAACTCTCTGTTGATTAATTTCATAACAGTTGAGTGTTTTAGCTTTCAAATTGCACAAACAGTAGTTAATAAACAGTACTTTAAACTGTACCCAATTGGGTACCCTTGAAATAAAGAGGTTAAAACAATTACTACTATTTACAATAACAAGTAAAATAGTGAAAAACAATGATTAATTTTTACTAATATACACTTTTAAATATTACTAGTACTTTGAGAAAAAGTGAACTTACCTCTTAAAATTCAACAATTATTGAAAAAAACTTTAATGGTTAGTTGTTTTTTTAGGTACATTAAATTTTATCATACACCTATTTCGGTGCAAAATACCGATATCGTCATTTTCTGGACGCATCTCCTAAAAGTTCATTTAAGTACCTAACGCTTCTTCAGCTTTTCTATAAGCTATTGCAACCCAGAAAAAAAATCAACGTATGATTCGAAATACGTACTTGGTGGTTTATAACGACGAATTTTTTTTTTTTTTTTAAATAATTATTTGCAATCGTAAATTGTTTCTTCAATAGGTCAGAAATTTAGTTCCTCTTAGCCTAAATTAGCATTTTAGCCTTCGTAATATGCGCGAGATATTTAGTGTAATAGTAAACTAAACTTAATAAACAAAATGTTCGTTTCAGCAGTGATTTCGTATTAACCGTGTTCGTATTAAGAAAATTCAACTGTATATGTGCATTATATATGTGATGTTGAAAGGTTATGATCAGTACGCTACTTTAACAAGGCACGCAACGGAATGACTCTTTGTATTTCTGATAGCACGTCCCTTTCCGTTGTTACATTACAAATTACAATAACAGCTAAGATAAAGAATTTCATTATTCATGAAATCGTATTCCAAAAAGCTGCCATTTCTTCTGTCTAACAAAGTTACGTGACTCGGCTGCATAATAGCCGTGCGTGACTTCTGCGAACCATATCAGTGTTTGATGAAAGGTTCCAGCTACTTTTTGTGAAACACTCCACAAATAAGAAATATTCCCGATGAAGCTCGCAAACACAGGAACAATCTCACCAAACAGCGGAAGATAAAGGATTATTTGAGAGGATGCTTGCTTTTTTATTTATCAGACACAAAAGGAATACGTTTGCTTCAGTTTGTTGAATGCATTTATTCATTCCCCTTCTGGTACTTTATGGTTTGGAAGCACCGTGTCCTAAAATTTCTTTTAGGAAGCGTTCGTATCAGTTAAAATATGATGGAGATATGAATTTTTTAAGAAATTATGTTTTTCTCTGATGCTCTCCTTTTTAAACAATACTTTGGAAATTCGTCTGCCCTTGTGCTAGAAAAACAATCGCTATAAAACGTAACTTTAACTCATTACCCCTTTAACGGACCATTCGTTTTTAGTAGTCATGCACTAAAATATATTTTGTATTTAGCTTTGTTTCAAAAAAGCAATTCATATAGCTCATTGAACAAAAAGTAACATGGTTTTTAACCCCCCCCCTTTGGGGGAGGGGCACACAGCAACTTTCGTTATAACACCAGTCGAATTCATTCTATTATCATCACTAAACGTTTAACTTGAAACAAATGTATGACCAGGAAACTCAATGAAGAATTAATTTTTAAAACTACATCTTCATCTTTTCTGCACTGATATTAAACATTCGACGCTAAGTTTCAGTAACTTATTTCTATTAAATGACAAATTCTGGAAAGCTAATAGAAATGATGTGTGTAATTCGAGGTGCACTATAGCGAGCCCCCCAACCAACATTAATTGAATTTCATTTATCTGATGCTAACGGACACTATTACAAATCTTTTCCCGAGGCATCAAATATGTTTTTTTTTTCCTCTCAAAATGTCCAGTAAAGAGAAGATTTCAGTAATTGCTCTTTGAAATAAAAGAAAAATGGATTTAATGATTAAGTAAAGAGCTATTAATGATTTCGAGAAAAAAATGAATATAAAGTTCAAAGAGCACAACTAAAGAAGGATTTCGTTGAATTAAAAGTCATGCGTTCCTAAATTGACACGCAAAGAAATTGGTCCTTTTTAAACTTTTTTATTATTTTTTAAAGACGTCAATTTATGCTTTGATCAATAATATTTAACCACTTGCGCTGGGAAAAAATTCACCGATGCGTGTACCAGAACGATCCAGTGTAACACGTTGAGAAGCCTCACAGAGTGTTCGATGTCTCACAGAAATCGGAAAATATTTATATTTGTTGAGAATCTGTTCACGTGATTCACTTGAGTCATATCATAACTCGTGTCTGATGCAACCAGTCAACCTTGTAATAATAATTTAACTTTGTGCAAAGTAATATAAATAAAATTTCACGTTAAATTAAAGCACAAATTTTATTGATATTCCTTTTTACTTCCTGTACTTCCAACTGCATTCGTTTGTTGCTCTCTTATTGGTGCCTTTCCTACTACTTCTACTTCCACTTCACACTGCCTTTATTCTCATTGGTTTACAGTTAATTCTTAGGCTATATAAGCTTTGTTTTTGTTGTTCTGTCTGCTTCATTTTGGTGTTTTACATCTAGAAGCTCCCTGTCGCATTGAAAAAGGGATTCCAAGCAATCCCGAAACATATGTCTGCGTTTTAATGCTCATTTGTGCTTTAATTTAACGTGAAATTTTATTTCCAGTCAACCTTGGTCTAACGTAATCAGAAGAAGACTTACTTGGAACTTGGATTTCATGCAACGAGGTTGGAGCCTTTTCCAGACAAGCTCCTTCAAAAATGCTCGAATTAATATTTCTCAGTCTAAATATTAATTTAGTTGTTGTGTTTGTGTTTAATTGTTAAATAAAATTAATTAAAAGGCAAACAAGGACTTAATTTGGTACTTTCACCTTTGACTTGGCTATCCATCACTACACCGATACTCTTGTTCTCGAATCAAGAATTAGAATGAATACCCTTTTTTTTCTCAATATTTTCTAAACTCATTTGTTTTCGACCTATGACTTTTAATAGTTTAGTTTCTTTGAAGGGAATATAGAGCGTTGATTGATTATAAAATGAATAAATATTAAATTTATTTATTAGTAATCATGCAAAGTGTCAACGTGCCACGCCGTTTTTGTTTTTGTGACAATCGTATGACACGTACATATCACGTCGTTGGCTATTCTGTGACAAAAACATTACGGCGGGCGTGGCACGTCTTTCCAGCGCAAGTGGTTAACCATACAATTACTTAAAAACAATAACTTTACTGTTATCAGTTAACTGATCGTTAAGTATTACAGCAGACTTGCTTAGGTTAAAAATCCTTCTGAATTACATTACAAAAAGATTAATTGTTAAATCGATAAATCTGACCCTGTAAATAAGATAATTTAAAATTATAGGACTGAAAAAACAAATGAATAAGTTTATTGATAAGAAGTCATGCGATTTTGAATTCAGTGAGTATTACGGTTCTACAGCCAAAGCGATCTGCCTGGAAGAATTCATTCACATTCAAGGGAGGAAGCGATAGTATAAGGAAAGTGCTGCTTTTGTTCTCGATCTAGTTCGTTCAGCATACTGTATTTCTTCCAGAACTGATGATATGGGCCAGCTTATAAATTTAGTTACTTTCAGCAGAAGAACAAACATCCTGATTCGCGTATTAAATAAACGCACGTGCAAAATACGAACTTCCCTAAAACTAGAATGGATTCTTTCCTTTTTGCCATGCGCAGACGTGTCCAAGTGTCAAAACTCCGTGGTCAAGCTGTAAGTATTTCAGTTTTTCTACTAAGAGGGCTAGCGGAAGGGATGTAATATTATCAATAGCAAAAAGTGATATGTTCTTACAAAAGCGTTAAAATTAAACATGATGTGTACTTTTCAAACATGAGATTTGGAAGAAAATCTTTGCAAGTATTATATAGATGAACTGCATCCCACGTAATACTTGGGATAGATGCGCGAGTAGTATTTAGTGACTATGAAACGTTTTTGCGAAAAATTACATATAGTAAACTCTAACCTAAAAGATATCTAAAAATTATTTCCCTAAATATGTTTTCTTTTTAACAAATAAGAAAAATGCCAACGACTGTCTCTTATTAATTGCATACACGTAATCCGTATAATAATAACAACATTTTTGAAGTGCTAGATTTGAAAATATCAGCACACTTCTTTAAAAAATAGGAATTATACCTTATGAACAAACGCTTTCATAAATTCCTTTTTTTGTTTCAAATTCAAATACTTATTTGCACAAAACGCATTCGTTATTTTGAACGAAATTATGAATTAAACACGTAGAGCTGAAAATTAGAATATGGTAAATGGCTGGGGATTCGGTTCCGAGAATCCGTTCTCAATTAAGATTCTTCGGGAGAAATGGAATGGAAATTCCGACCTACAAAAGGAAATGTTGAATTTCCATTGGCGGATAGTTTAATTTGTAGAGCATTCGTTATGCAAGCGAATTCGCACTTCCGCAACCTTTGCACTTCAAAAAAATCGATTTGTAAAATTTTAAATAGCCAAGAATAGCTTTCATCTTTTAATAATGTGTGTCTAAGTAAACACTAGCTGAATAATTTCATATGTGCTATATGAATGGTAAATATTGTTATATTTACCATTCTTTAAAACTTAAAATGTGCAGCATTAATGAAAAAGTATAAAATGTCTGAAACAGCAGCTGTAATGACACCATAAATTAGTTCAGTTTTTCTCATCAAATTACTTTGAATAGTTTTGTATAATGATGTCCGACAACTAACAAATACATCCTACATTTTTTCAATTTTATGCGCTTGTCAATTGCTATTGATTATATATATATATATATATATATATATATATATATATATATTGATCATGACTGCTAATTTGAACTTGAATTTAAAAATAACACTTCCGCCTATTTTTAAATTTATTTAACCTGCAGCTGAAAATAAACCTTTCGTGATACTGTTAAAAACGCTAGATCCGGCTTTGAACATGTAATTGACGAAAATGTAATAAAAATTTAATAGACTGATTTAAAAAAAAAATGTCTGATTTTCTTCATGGTCATCTCCTTCTCACCTGCTGCTAAAATTTTGAACTATCTTTAAAAATGGGTTCCTTACAACCTTTAAGCATGTGTCTTTAATCTTTTTCAAAAGGTGTGTGTAACATACGTTGTATTTAACTTCGTATAAAAACTTTTGTATAAAAAACTTCCTTTTATATAAAAAATGTTGAATTTGAGGTTTCTTTCCTTACAAAGCAACGTAACATCGTTCTGAAAATCTTATCGAATGTAACGGAGTTATAATATTCGAAATTCTACTTCTCAATTTGAATACATTTTCAAGAGGTTTAAATTCGTCGACGTGTAGGAATGATTTTTTTTATTTTGTTAGGGTGGTCACTTCTGTTACAGGGAGATATACAATTCTTCTAATATATTTTTTACTTATTTATTCCTTACCATTTGCAGATCTAGTGCATTCCGCAGGGACTGGTAACAATTTTTAATGCAGCACCACTATCGGCGGATGACATTACCACTTGAGAGTTGCGACTCTCAGTTTCCCTCTAGATGGAAGCACCTGTTCTCTAACGATGCGAAACTGCGCTAGAAATTTAAACTTAGCCGAAAGTACCCAAACCGAACAGCTACTCAAAGGATCTTTAACATGCGAGATTCACATCGTCGATTTTCTGCATCCTGAAAATTCTCTTAATATATTTCTAATTTGAGGAAATATACTTTTTGCATAAAACTTGCCTTTTTAAATTACACAAGTAAGGCCGGCGGTCATACGAAATGACCGCTGTTCTATATATTATAAATATACAATTCCCCCAGTAACCGGAAATGCACATCAAATCAAAGACGTATTTATCAGGTAGAACAGTCAAGTTTAATGAATAAATAATAAACATATAATTATTTCGGAAAAAAATATTCTTACCAAAAAAACAACATCTAAGTGATAATAATCTGTAAAATAAAAATTTCATTTACTATATAATCAAAATGTTTGTGAAAACTATTTATTTATATCCAACATAATCATCGTCAAAATAATAGTATCAACGAAACTGGAAAAAGAGCGCTACCACTTTAATATATAGATATATAAAGCGCAGACGATAAATAAATTAAAACAAAGAAAGAAGGATTAAATTAAATTCGCCTTTACACTAATTTTTTACGGAGATTGCAAATCTAGCGATGCCTCACTCAAAATGCTAGAGAAATGTTTTGATTATTAGTGGCAACTGCATTACAGTTACGCAAGCAACCAATAAGCTATCTTCGACAAACATACAGTTAATCGGCTTAAATATAAGATGAATTTTTTATGAATGTTTAAGCACCCTGCCATTTAAAAAATCTAGAATAAGCTCTGCCGTGCGGAACATGACAAAAATATAATTCAATAACCTTCAAAATCAGTGATCATAACACGAAAACATTTCTGCACGTGGTCTATATAAAGTGTAGCTAAAGTTCATTTTATGACATTTTTCTTCACAGAAAGAGCACTTGCACAGTTTATCAATCAGCATTCTTCGTTCTTTTACGATCCCCATAGGATGTATAAAAACCGGTAACAAAACACCAATACGCTTTTTATTCCACGCTTGGGAATTCTCACTGTTTCCAACGTTAATTTCGAATCTTTATTGTCGCGTTCGCACCGTAAACAATGTTCGAAACATAGCGTATTAGACCAAAAAACGTTATTTATGCCGTTTATTGTGTTTTTTTTTTTTTTTTGGTATGTAATAATGATTTGCCTTTCGCCAAACAGTTTCCTGTAGAAAAGCTGTTAAACTACTGTAATTAATACGCATACCGCAAAGTTTCCTTTAAGGAAGTTTATTTACGTAAAAGAAACTCTAAACTGTTAGGATCTGTGCCAATTCGAGAACATAAGATTGCTACTCCTGATAACAATTTAAAAGTTCGTTTCTCAAACTCTTAATATACCGGCTCAATCAGTGCTTACATTTAAAAAAAATAAAAATAAAAAAAATAATAAATGCTGCAATGGTCAGTGGATAAATTTAATCCGTATTGAAAATAGAGTTCTGGTGTTCTTCGGTTTAGTTCCTAATCATCTAGTTCTTTATTTATGCGTATGATTTATTGAAAAGTTATCAGTACACAAACACTTTTTCCCTTCCTGGATATTTGAAATTTTATTTTTATTTCCTTCGTCATAGCGCTGGACTCATCTAGCAATTTATTAAAAATAAAAAGCATGACTTCTAATTTATTGCTCTAAAGCCCTCAATCACTTTGTATACAAACACATGAGAAGCAAAATTATCACAGCACCCAACTTCAAGAAATACTCAAATTAACCTAAGTTAACAGATTTTCCAAGCTGTTTACAACCATTCCTAAAATTTCATTTTACACTAAATTGCTACTCATTATAATAAAACTTTCAGTCACATTCACCTCTCCTACTTACCGTGTATAAGGACAAAAAATGCAATTGAGAGTTGAACTAAAATTAGTAACAAATTATGCAAAATGAAGCTTCGAAACACTCAAAATGACTGGTCTGGTAAATCTAGTGTTAAAAAAGTATGCTATTTAAATATTGTGTTATTACATCAAGATGCATTTTAAATTATTAGCTACTTTTGTTACAAATTTACTATATTTACAAAACTAAGAATTTTCCTACCTTTTTGCATTAGGAGCAGTAAAGTTTGATCCTCAAAACTATAAAATATTTTCAGTAATATTTGCATAAAAAATTACCGGTCGGGTTGAACGAATAGATTTTCTGACTACTTTGCTACATACTAGTGTGTAGTTATTAATAATGAATAATTTCAAACATTATTCTTAAGTATGATTATTTTACAATGTTTTTCTAAATGTCATCCGTAATAATGCTATTGTAAATATGAAAATAAATTTACGGCAAGCCATTAGGACGGAAATTTAATACCATAAAAACTATTATTGCAATTATGATAAAATAAAATGTAGCTGTGTTCAAAAGTAAAAACTTATTTATTTCTCCAGTCCCCGGTAATACAGATTTATAAATTACCAGAAAGTAAATTACTTCCCAGAAGTTACAAAATCACATTCTTGCGTTTCCTAAAATCTAAACATTCTAAAACTCCAATTTAACACGGCGATTTGTAATTCCGCAGCAGTTCAAAGGGTGTCTCACGATAAATAAGCAATTTCTATTCCACTAAGCATTCCAGTTTGGAATACTGATGTGGCTTCAAGACAATGATATTCGTAATTAGGTTCTAGAAGTATTCCTTTGTGCAGTTACTTAGGCGCTGCCAATATCCCTCCCGCTCGCTATAAGGGACTTGCAGCGTTGAATATGTGAGATTTTGAGGGCAATTTGAAACGATTAACCTCTGCTCCGTTGATGGAGTTTGATATAAGGAGTAACTAGTTTGTTAGAGTTACCCATTTAGATGAAATTGAAGTAATAATGTTGAACAACATACGGTTGAGAGTAAGTAAAAATTGATAACATTAATAGACTTAAATTTCCGATGCTAAAAATATCTGAACTAGGTTTATTCCATTTAAGACAGTCTTAAGGAAACACACCGTTTCAGTTTAAATTCATGTACTAGATATTAAAATGACTAAGATAACTGTTATTCGTGAGAGAACAATAATGAGTTGAGTTTCAATTCATGTAATAAATATTAAAATAGTTAAGATTACTACAATATTTGTAAGAGAAAGATATTGGATTGTTTTCAATTCATGTACTAAATATTAAAATAACTAAGATTACTATACCATTTGCTGGAGAACACTATTGAGTTGGTTTCAATTCATGTACTAAATATTATAATAACTACGATTACTCCATTATTTGTGAGAGAACAATATTGAATTGGTTTCAATTTATGTACTAAATATTAAAATAACCAAGATTACTCCATTATTTGAGAGAGAACAATATTGAATTGGTTTCAATTTATGTACTAAATATTAAAATAACCAAGATTACTCCATTATTTGAGAGAGAAGAATAATGATTTGGTTTCAATGTATGTACTAAATGTTAAAATAAGTAAGATTACTCTGCTATTTGTGAGATAACAATAATGAGTTGCTATTAAAAGTCAACAACTTTCACAAATTGTCTCATTTCGTGTCCTACTTGTAGGATTGTGTGAACAAATGTACATAAAGACGAATATTCATAGTTATTTTTTAATTTCGCATATTTATTTTTCTTCAGATAACACATAGCACATAAGTACAGTTCGATGATGAATTGTGACACCTGGACGCTTCCACGCATGTCAAAAAAGGACGAACCCATTCGAGTTTTAGGAAAGTTCATTTTGCAGATATGTTTATTAGTATGCAAATCAGACTGTTTGCTTATTTTCCTGCTGAAAACAACTGAAGTTATAAACAGGCGTATAGCATCAGTTCGGAAGAAATCAAATATGCTAAGCGACCTAAAACGAGAACAAAATACGGAACGTGCCTTATATCAGCAGTTCTACCCTTGACCATGAATGGATTCTTGTTGACGCTCTGCCAGTCAGAGCTTTTTTATTACACGGTTTTATTTAACTTTAATTGTCACGGTAAGTTTGTTACCCGGTTTTCGACCACTATTACTGCAAAAATTATCTTCAAACTTTTTCACACAAGCTTTTCTTCGATGACAATACAATATTCCATCCACTTTATAATTTATTAGAACGTTAATTAGGAAAAATAAATAACACTTTTGGATCTGATTAAATTATCAGAATTATTATTTGTCGAATGGCAACGATAGCTTTGTTTGGATAATGCAACGGTGTTATTTAATTTTATTTGTAACGGGATGTTTGCTACGCGGTTTTCGACCGCTGATACTGCATTTTAGTTTTTTTAAATAAAACCATGTTACTTAAGACATTTTTTGGAGATTTAATATTTATTTTTTTATTTGGTAGAACTGCACAGACATTAAGGAGAATATGTGGTACCGTGTGGTGTTTGTACCTTATCTCCGACAGGTAAAGCTAGGTAGAATGTCACAGTAAGTTAAAGTGCTAAAAAAAGGTATAAAGTGCAATCGAGAAATTAAATTTTTGCAGCTTTTAATCTGCACTTTTGAATGTAAATGTTTTCTATGTATGTTATATTCAGTTTTTTCCTCCTAGACAGTGTTGTGGCAAAATTTTCTCTATTTCAGCTTTTGGGTCTGGTAACATTGAACATAGATATGTAGGCAATTAACTTCATTAAATAAATTTCAATTTAGGTATTACAAAAAACAATTAAATGCATGGTGAACAAACCCCAGATTTTTGGCATGAAGAAGCATCCTCCATGATATAAAAATTAGATGTTGATAATATACAGAGTTAAATTTAAATTCGATATTGATAGTAAAACTAAAAAACAAAAACAAAAAAAAAAAAAAAAAAAAAAAACGAAAAGTAGAAAAATTAAGTGAAGAGCTATTCTATCAGAACTTTAGATCTTTTCTTATTCATTTGGAATATTTTAAATTAGATGTAAGACTATCATGCAGGTTATTTAACAGGAAATTAAAATATCTTTTCCCTTAAAGATTTTTTTATGACTTTTTTCTAAAAGTGCAAAAATTAAAGCGAAATTTTCGTTTCTCGCTTCAATTTGATACCTTTTTTTTTTTGCACTTTGACTTTCAGTTTCACTTTTTTTACGTAGCAGGCAAACAATCCCAGAAATTAATTAAAGTTGAAGTAAACAGGCTTCTCCATTTCTTAATCACGAAATTGGCACTTAATTAAAAATATTTCGAAAGTAACCTGCTCTAGGACATCAGTTTCATGTTTCTATATTTCCTCCAAATTTTAAAAAGCTACGTTGTGCTAAATTCTAAAATCAATGATGGAGAAAGTGTAATATTCATGAATGTTCTGGCATACGCTCACCTATGATAAATATACTTTTTATAATGAACAAAAACTTAACAATATGTTTGAATATAATTATAAGCTGATTATCTGTTCATTTTTATTTGCTTTAATAACTAATGTTCAGTTGAATCGGAATTTATTTATTTTGTATCTGATTTTCGTGTGTAATATAACATGCTTTGTTTACGTGTGTGTATCTTGAGTTAATCTGGTATTGTTGCTGTTATTTTTCAGTTGTATACACATCTTGCACAGCTGTTGCTATGGTTCATGTTTTTTTTTTTTTTTTGGTAATAACATAAATAAAACGCAGCTGAATAAGTTATTAATCTTCTACTTTGTATACTATTTTATACGTTATTAGGCTTTACTCTAAGTTTCGTTTAAGTATGTGTGCGGTTGGGTGTTATTATCGTTCATCTCACAAAGAACTTTGAAGCCCTTAGAGGAGGGGGAGGATCTTCGCGTTAACCCCGCCCTTTGTTTTTTCTTTAAAAATAATATACCATGGTCAAAAAAAAGTTACTGATTATTCTTGTTTGTTACTCCCATACACCACACTTTTGAAGGTATAGTAAAACCCCTCTATAACGGACTCTTAACTTTAACCGTAATAGAGAGACGCCCTCAAGAGAGTTTACTTAGGAATAATTAAAAATCAACGTAAAATTAAGCACTTAATTTGCAGACACATGTTTCGAGGTTTCAAGTTCACTTTACAAGGAGTGTACTTTTTCGAAGAGGGAGCTTTTACATGAAAAACAACAAAAGCAAATCAAATTGGCGTCAGTTGGAAGTTTGGTTCATCTAGAAGCTCAGTGCTTTGCATGGAAAGGGTTTCCTTGTAAACTCGAAACACGTGTCTGCATATTTTGTGCTTAATTTTACGCTGATTTATAATTTTTACTTCGTAGCAGAAATGTTCACATTTTATTTAATTGGGTTTCCTTGGGTTCAATGATCCGCTGCCGTGGAATTAAAAACTGTCCGCTTAAGAGGGGTGTCCGTATTTGACTAGTGTTCGTTAGGAGAAGTTTTACTCTATTTAAGGGTACATGTTTCCCCTTAAAACTGACTTTTTAAATTATGAGTGAATTGATGTGAACATTTTGTCATTTCTTTATACTGTAAAATATTCGAAATATTTTGATATGGTTCTTGAAATAATTAAATGTTAAAGCTTTAAAATAGGTACCGAAAAATTACCAAATTTTAAGGGGACTTGGCATTTTTCAAATGTAGAAAATGGATGAAAATACCGATTTTTCAATTTTTTGCTTAAAATGTGGTTTGACTCTCCTAGTGTATCTGAGCGAAGTTTTGAAGCGATACAACCAATATAAATGTAGTTAAGAAGTAAAAGAATTCAAATATTTCTGATGTTTTAGTAGGATTTTGCATTCTTTAAACTGCGTTTTCTCGGTTTGTGCTTTTTCGCAATATCGTAGTACTTAAAATGCTAAAACTGCTACATATATTCATGTAACAACTTGAAATTTTTTGTTTGTGTTCAATATGATGTGTTTGATAAAATTAGGGATGGATTTTGCTATATATTTTCAAAAAAAATTTTTAACATGAAAATGTAGCGTGTTCTACCATCGATATAACTTTAAAAACTTTTTTCGCAAAAACTAACTAATTAATAGCAAAACATGTCCCTAAAATTGTAAATCATGCTATAATAAGTACTTTAAAAAACATTGGTAAAAAAAAGTCAAGAAATGGAGAAGAAAGAAATTTAAAATTGTTAAATTATTTTAAAAAAAATAAATTTTAAAATTTTCTATTAGTTGAATTTTGATTTTTCACGTGAAAATCATTTTTTTTTTGAACAATAGCGCTTCATAACATACAAATGAAATAGGTAAAAGTTCTTTAATTAAAAAAAAAATGTCGAAAGGTGCCAAGTCCCCTTAAATTGTTTCATTCGCAATTAGCTTGCGCGCAAACCTTTTCCTTACACTCATTTCACACCATAAAAATAAACGTTACTAAAATTCTCAAATTTTTTTTTCGTAAAGGTGCTGAATTTATCAAAATAAAGTTTATTTAAGCAGAAAGAGTAAAACTATCCTTCTAATATTCCAAAAATTACAAAAACATCTAGTGTCAATTTTCGAGCTACACTTGTTCCTACTATCCGTCAATGTGTTAAAAACAAGTGCCCCGATTACTTAGAACTGAAAGTGGACATACTATCAATAAACACAGAAATCAAATGCTTTTGACAATTATTTGATTTTTAACTTAACTAAGCGTTTTCATGTAGTTTTTGGTTGCTTAACACATTCAGGGCGGGAGTCGTAGTACTACGATTTATCTCGACTGCGGCTTAAAGGCGGGAGTCGTAGTAATACGATTTAGCTCGACTGTACCGTAAAGGCGGGAGTCGCATTAGTACAGTTTGCAACCACATTGCACAATCCATGCGCCGCTCTACATTTGTATTCTTCACTTTCTTTACATTTGTATTTGTACACTAGATTCTTCTCATAAGTATGTACTTTAAAACATTTTATTGTAATTAGTGTTTAGTTCTTTTTAAATATTTCTTGTAGTTTTAAGAGTTTAAATAAACTTTTTTAAGTCTAAATTGTTTTATGATCACACAAAATGTCGCCCGCTCTAGGCCGAAAAACGAGGCGGGGCGGCCGCCGCGCTACCTAGCATACTTTCGTCGAGATCTCCCGCCGTTAATGTGTTCAGAACATCTCTTACTTTGGAATTTGTAGCAATAGCATTCGGTGCAAAATTGCTCATGTGAGTAAACCATAAACTAAATTCAGCGGCGTGACAATCCCCTGGAGACCGTGCCTACTGTGCCCATCCCAGTTTTCGAGACCGAGGGCCCTGGGGTGCAGAAGCAGATGTTCTGGTCAAGTGGTCGGCCTGACGTGGAACCCCCAGTGTTTAGTTCCAGAGCATGCTCGGTCCTTATTTAATCGACCCCACTAAAGGGATGAAAGGCTGAGTTGACCCTGCCCAGCCTGGGAATGGAGCCCCGGACCTATATGCCAGGTAACACGGAAGAATACTATTCAGCCACTGGGCCTCTTACTCATTCTTATAACAATATTTTAACAAAATACCAATACAACAAATGTAAACTAACTTTTGATATGCTAAATAATTGACCCTAATTTCTCATTTTCTTCATTTATATTTAGTAAGCCAACAGAAAAGGTTTCCGAATTTATTATATCTGATAGAACCGTATTTGTATGAGAAAGTACGCCAAACACAAATATGTTTATTGGAATAGTAAAGTTAAACCTCACTCTTCTTATCAAAAGCACTTTATGCCAAAAATTCTTAATTTCCATTTAAATTATCATCTTATCCCCATAAAGAATTTCATCTGAAAGTCGTAAATCTTCAGCCAGATCCATCTTTGGCTCATTTCAAAGCGCAAAGCTAAGGTTTTTATTGGGCCATAAACTTTACCGCTTTTGAAAAGATTTGAAGAATTTAGCAGAAGGCAAGCAATTTAGTAGAAAACCTAACAGCTTTATGCGACTATAAATTCGGGGGAAACATCCGTTATGAACATGAAGTTTGTGCTTCCACTTATAAACAAATTTTCATACTTAAAACAACCAAGTTTATAGTTAAGCATACAGTCAGTAAAATATTTCGTTATGTAATGAAATAACTCTTCACTTTAATGTAAAGCTAGACTATTTTACTTTAAAGGGGTACAGCACCTCTTTCTAAATATTTTTTTCGTTCAACAATCAGATAAAAAATTATGCATGGATTTAGTTCTACTTATAATCAAAAATGAAATTTGAAAATAAAACCTCGTTGTAGTATATTGATAATTTATTTTTTTTTTAAAGACAAAAAAAATTAAGAAATTGAAAAATATAACTTCCTCAATTATATTTTTTTCAAATGATTTTTTCTTTGTAATACTTACTATACAGTTTAGAATAAAAGTTAGCATGGAATTATCAGAAATTTGATTGAATTTGAATATTATGTCTCTTTAAAATTTCAGGAAAAGGACAAATTTAAAAATTGAAATTTAACAAGTAAAATAAAAAAGTGCTACAAACTTTAGAGTTAAACGCATGCTATTTTTGTTAAACATACTTCGTGACATATATATACAAAGTTTCAAATCTGTATCTTTAGCTGAAAAAAAAAACAAAAAACATTAGGGATTTTACTACACGTCATTGATCAAAAATACAACGCAGAAGAAAATGCATTTGAATAATTTAACTGCAGAATGGAAGCAGCTAATGTCATTTGAAAAACCGGAACACCATTTAAAGGTTTCCTCATATAATTTTTATATTTTGCATGAGGCTTTAAAACAGTTTGATCTGTCGAGATACGTAATAAAATTCCTTTTGATATTTAAAACATTTTTGAGGTACTGTGCCCCTTTAAAATGTTTTATGCATAAAATACATGCTAAAATTTCAAGCAAAAATAGCATCAGAAGTTGTTCGCTGCTTTAAAATGCAAAATTACTTCAATTAAAAATTTAACAAACAATTACTTACACAAACACCGTAAATAAAACTTTTAAACTCAGCCAATCAGGAAACAATACCGTAACCGATAATTACTTAATCGATACCTAATCAGCTCCGTTTATATTATACTCTAATGAGATATTTCTTTGTCTTAATGTACGTTGTAATTGTTGGTAATTTACAAATTTTTAACCGAATGCTCAAAATTCCACCGCGAGTCATTCTTATATATATATTTTTTGAAAATATGCTAGAAGTTAAAGGCACCGAGTTGAAATGAAATTTCAACAGAAAAAAAGTGACTGGACCATATCCCTGCATATAAGAATGCAGTTCTATTGCTTGCACTATTTATTTTTAGAGCTTTATAATTCTATGTATGTCATTTGTTAACCAAAAACTTACTTTAATAACGTTTAATATTACAGATTAGGAGTTTTCCCAAAGTAATTTTTATGGATAGCTTTTCCACAAAACTCGGAAAATTTCGAGTTAATTCATCAATGGTAGATCATAAGTAATTTTGCGATTTTGGGCAGACTTTACGTATGGTAATTAAACAACCAAATTTACAAAAAACAAATCCGCCATATCATTTTGTACCGCAAGGGAATCAGAAACTTAATTAACTAAATCATGTTTACGTTAAGAGCAAGTTAATTAATTGAAAGCAACTGAAAATCTGGTTAGTACAGCATTGACGATACATTTCCAACTGACGAGTTTTCCCAAAGTATTTTTTATCGATTTCTTTTCGACAAAACTCCAGACAGAAACTTTTGAGTTGATTCAACAAGGGTACATCAGAAGTAATTTTACTACTTTGGGCAGAATCTACGCAGTAAAGTACGGTGATTAACAAGTTGGGAAAGTCGTGTACCACTGGTGGCTCACACATGAATGGTTCATCTGCGGAGTGTATCATCACTGGTGGCTCATACACGAATATTTCATCTGCGGCGTGTATCACTGGTGGCTCACACACGAATGGTTCATCTGCGGCGTGTATTACTGGTGGCTCACACTCGAATGGTTCATCTGGCGGCGTGCACCACTGGTGGCTCATACACGAATGGTTCATTTGGAGGTGCGTACCACTGGTGGCTCATACACGAATGGTTCATTCGGAGGTGCGTACCACTGGTAGCTCATACGCGAATGGTTCATTTGGAGGTGCGTACCACTGGTGGCTCAGACGCGAATGGTTCATTTGGAGGTGTGTACCACTGGTGGCTTATATCAGCTATAGACTTATAACAGTTTTGTTAGATGAAAAAACTTAGTGTGCTTAAGAATGACTTTTTCACTGAAAAACTGAAAAGCTTATTTTTACATGTAGCAAAAGTTTGCGCCATCCTGAACGTGTTAAACAATAAAATGTACAAAAAAATAAAATCCGCCATATCATTTTGTACAGTGAATCAGAAATTTAATGAAATAAGGTAAATGACCCGGGGGGATTGGACACAGTTAAGAAAATTCTCGTACTCTTTTACGTGGCAAAATTTTTTCCAGAGACTTACATCAATATTTGCATATTTAGCTTAATAGCCAACTATTTCTCTAAAAATTAATTACCTATAAAATGTGATTTGATGAAACATTTGGATTTTTACGTCAAACAAAATTTTTACTAAACTCTTCGTTTGTATCTATAGTGGACATTTATAAGACACGTTTTTGCATTAGTAGTGGACAGAAATGAATATCATCTATTTTATGTTGTTAACTTGGAGAAATAATTTTAAAAATGCCTAAGGGACCATTCATAAATGATGTCACGCTGTTTTCCCTTATATTTTCCCCAAATCCCTAACCTTCTCATTGATCGGCTTCAGTAAAGAACAGCAAATTTGACCGGTGTGGAGGCAGCTAATTAATATCATGATCCCAGTACTTGCTTAGATGCTCTACGCCAACTTTAGTTCTAATAACCAACACTAGGAATCGTTCGCTATAGGTTCTAATAATTTCATTCAAGTTTAAGCTCCTAAAATACGCGAATGTAACATTAAAGATCTAAGTGTCCACTACTAGAATGGTGTCCACTACCGGGTCATTTACCTTATATACTTTTTCTTTTTTTTTTTGAAACAGAAGATATGTTTTATAAATTCATCTACACATCTATGAAACTTTTTTTTCTTGTATGCTCCAATATGATTTCGCAAATTTTATTTTAAATGCGACATTCCATAAAATAAGCTTTTGAAGTAAATTACGTTGTAATTTTTTTTGTACTAATGATGATTAGTAATCTTGCTCCCGTGAAAATGACAATTGAATTTAATTCCTTTTAATAGTAAAGTAAGAAAAGAAGTGCGATAAATAAACGTAGTTTTAAATAAATTGCAATACAGCTTTAAGTAAATGCGATTTAGTATGCAATTTAATTACTCTGGAAATTAAAGTTTAGACCTTAAATAAAACAGCAATGATGTTTCATTTTTAAACGAAGGTGAAGGCTTTTGAAAATGCACCCAAACTACACATCGGATATCCGACGAAAGAAATTTGCAGAGGTATATTAATTAATAATTTTTAATTAATAAAAATTATAAAAGTAAAAACATTTTGAGAATTTTCGCGGAAAAAGAGAAAACCTATTTAAAGACGTACAAAGGAAACATATGAAATGTCCACTGGAATAACGACGTAATTTACATACTACTTTTTGAACTTTGCTTTGTTTTATTATAAATTATGTATTATAAATGAATAAAAATTATGTATTATAAATATATGTATTGTAAATTTGAATTTGGGTGTTACGGAAAAGTAGACTCTTATTATGTGACTTGGGTCCTTTTTCCAGTGGACCCTTCATGCGCTCCCGCCACCCCTTACCTAAGATGATGCGTTCCCCTTATTAAATGAAATATGCGATTTTAAAAAATGTTTCTAAAATTCAGAATAATTTCTAAATGGAATTAAAACATTTATAACTATTTTGTTAAATCTCATCAATTAAAGAACATTACATTATAATCAACGCAGTAGAGGAAAACAAAGTTTAGTTCAGTCCATTGTGTATTTTTTCTTATTCACCTTACTCTTGTCACAAGTTTATTCCGCCAAACCATTAAAGAGACGTATCAGAACCTATTTTTTTAATGGAAAAAGATTTACAACCGTTAATTCACCCTACAGGGTATCTTAGTCGCATGTGATTAATGAAAGTTGCTTCCCTTGACACTCGACTTGTTACCGAAAACTTTTTAAAATGCTAATGTAGCAAAGTAATTAACAGCATTTAATTCAGAAAAAACTGCTTTGTTAACCATTTGAGTAAATTATTCTCTTTAAAGTAATGGTTTGTTTCGCTTTTATACGATACAGATTAAATAATTGCACCTGGTATGTTATTGTACTCCATGACAAATATTCTTACTAAATGAATAAATACAGTTGGTAATTTGTGTAGTGAACTTTTACCTTAGATTAAGTGACCTTTATACATTATATATTTATTTGATGGTTTAGGTAATAATACAAAAAGGGCTGTTTGGGAGGGGGAGGGAGCTTAGAGTCTTGTGTCAATCAAAAATTCACAAAAAAGATGAATTTGTGGTAAAATGTCTTATAAATAGAGCAATTATTTCTCTTTTCTTTTTATCAATAGTTTTTTTCAGCTTCTCTGAACTTTTCCTTTAAAAAATGAACAAGATACAGATACTTAGTCAACACATCTACTACTTATTTTTCTAAATCTATAACAATGCTTTAATTCTCATTAAAAAAACAGTAATTAATACTAACTGAAAACTACGTCACATATGAAAAAAAAAAATTGACCTTTTACTATTAGTAACTCGAAATGCTGAACACATTCTGAGATTAAGATCACGCAACAAATCAAAGTTGCGATTCTGTATGATACACAAGAATACAGGCACAGATAAACACCAGTTACTAAGGATTATCCTCATAAGTTTGTGCATTTTAACTCTTTATAACTGATTACAATTTTTCCATCATCAGAGGCGATAAGAAAAGTTGCATCACAAGGAGCACAGCTATGCATACTTGAATTTCTTTATTTCATCAATTTGTTAGGTAATTAAGTTTATAAAATGTGATTGTTTGAAATTGCCCTGAGAGGGAAATGTTCAAAAAGATGCCCCGTAGCTACGTTAGTTCTTGTACATTGCTAGCGACCTTTTAAGGGGACAGTGGACCTTAAAAATGAACTTTCTTATTTTTGATGGTAGAAACTTTTTTTTTTTTGTAAGCTATAAATATACAGTATATATGATATACTTTTTTTTAAAATTTCAAATGGCACATTAAAAGACAATTGGAAATCAAACGATAACAATAAATCTATAAATGATAGCAAGCAGTCCAGTATCGCTCCCAGATTGATGTACGAGGAAGGGCGGGGCAACGAAACAGGTGAGACATGGCCATCTCTTCGAGAAGGTCACACAAGGTGCAAAAAGGCTCAGTGACCACCTTGATGCGATATAGATGTTTGTTTAGGCAGTCATGGCCAGATAGAAGACGAAACATGGCAACAGATTTCATTCTAGGCCATTGAGGGACATCTAGAATTTGGTTTAGCCACGGTTTATTGGAATTACGATGTCTAAGTTCCTCGAGGAAAGAGTCCTTAAAGATGTTCTTTACTAGACATTTAATATCTTTAAAAGGGAGTCTGGGATTTGCTGTCTGTAAAACAGAGGCCCCTTTTTTTTGCCAAGAAATCAGCCGCCTCGTTTCCCTGGATTCCACAGTGGGCCGGAATCCATTGAAGAACTACTCTTTTATTTTTACTGGCAAGGCGGTTGAGCAGATTTAGGCAATTATCGATAGTTAAAGTTCGATAGTGACTGGGTGCATTGATTGCCTGTATTGCTGACCTTGGGTCAGTCAGCAACACAACTTTTGAAAAAGAGTCTAGCCGTATCTGTAGCTGTAGCAGGGCCTGGTGAATGGCCGTGATCTCACCATCAAAAGCCGATCCGTAGATACCGATGGGAGCGTAAAGGCAAAAAAGTTCACAGTAAACGCCAGCACCGGCGTTGACACAGCCGCTTACTCTGGATCCGTCAGTATATACTCTCAACCAGTCCTTCTCGGGGTAAAAGGAATCCATTGTTTCGAGGGCTAGTGCTCTCAAAACGTCTTCACTGGTATCCGCTTTTGAGACGTCCTTGATAAGCTCAAGGCTGGTAGAAAATCCCTTAATGTCAATGGGGTTAATGGGAGGAGGGAATTGTTCGACTTCGAAATTCAAGTCTAATTTAAATATCATTTCAGCAACTCCCTGCAGGAATCTATTTTGTGTTTTCAAATTTCTCTCAGAAACAGGGAGAGTATGGCTCCACAGGGACAGACACCCAGGAGTTCCGAGTATTCTCTCCCAAAGGAGAATGGCTCTTTCCTGAACGATGATCTTGAAAGGTCTGTTGTCTGTGCTGAGCAGCATACAGTGAATGGGTGTTGTCTTCACAGCCCCCGTAATCAAACGTAAAGCCTGATTTTGAAAAGTCTCAAAGAGGTTAAGAACTTGCTCTGATCCAGTAATCAATGGCTCACAACAGTAGACAAGAATGGGTAATATATACGTTTTATAAGTATAATTCACCGTAGTTATTGAGCAGCCCCATTTGGATCCAGCCAATATTTTAAAAAGATTTAGTCTTTTTAGAGCGCGTCGTATAAAGTCCCCTGCGTGAGATTTCCATGTAAGTTTTCTGTCAAAGACCACACCCAAATATTTAAAATTTTGGTGGTATCGGACGACCCTTGTAATAAATCTTTGGGTGGAAAGGTTGGTGCGTCAGAGAAAAAGATACTACGAATGTCTTATCAAGATTGACCTTCATATTATTGAAATCAGTATATTCCTGGATTACCAACAAAGCCCTTTCCAAAATACTCCCTATATTCTCCATTGCTTTGTTCTTAGGAGAAGTAGTCCAGATAACAAGGTCATCAGCGTAAAGCAGACACCGAATGCCTTCTATCTTTTTCAATTCAGTAACCAAGTCATTTATATATATATTAAAGAGTATACAACTAGTGACTGCACCTTGCGGTAAACCAGTCTTAAGTGCTCTGTATCTTGAAAAGCAATTGTTGTACCGAACTCTACATAATCGAGTTTTCAAGAAACCAGTAAACCATTTAAGCATGCTGGATTGGATGACGATGTTTGACAATTTTACAAGTAGGCTTTCTCTCCAGACGAGGTCATATGCAGATTTTAGGTCAATAAAGACAGCGGAGAGGATTTGCCTCTTGTCCAATGCATCCTTTATATTTTGACTAAGTAATGAAACATGCTGTCCAGTAGACCTAAACTTTCTAAAGCCAGCCTGTTCCTCTTCCAGACTGCCCTCTGTCTCCAGAAACCAATCTAGTCTTCTCACGATGATTTTCTCCATGGTTTTGCAGAGAATACTGGTCAAAGAAATAGGTCTATAACTGCTCACAAGGCCTGGATCTGAATCTTTCTTGTGAATTGGAATAACAGTAGATTTACACCATTGGGAAGGAAAAGTTCCTGAGTACCAGATTAAGTTGAATAGCTTTAGTGTAGTCTCGCAGGCACGAGGTCCCATGTGCAAAAGAAATTCTGCAAAGATACTATCCTCACCTGGAGATTTACGTGGTTTCAAGCTTTTCAATGCTGTCAGCAACTCATTTAAATCCAAAGGGGCATTGAAAATGTTTAAATTACTGGAAGAAGCTCCCTCTTCTTTCATTTTGCATTTAATATTTTTTGATAAAGTTCTTGAAAATTTTCTAGCGTACCTATTTTTCTGTTGTAAACCAGAGAAATGTTGAACAAACGTATTAGCAACTTTAATGTCTGAAGTAATTATCTTATTTTCTACCCGGAAGGGTCTTTTGGGGCCCTCCAAATTTGTATCCCTGTTATTGATGTTTGAGACAAATTTATAAGCTCTTGTGCCATCCTTACGGAAATCAAGGTTAGAAAGAAATTCATTAAAACTGGCCCGTTTCTTTAAAAATGGCAGCCTGCTTTCTCCAGTTCTTAACAGCAGAGGAGCGACCAGTCAGCTCTGCCTTTCTTCTAAATCTGTCGCGTTTCTCTTTAAGGTCTCTTAAATTTTCTGACCAAAAATATCTGTAGTTCTTTATCTTGCCCCTTGGAATGGCTTTCCTAGCACAACAAGTAAATTTATCACGGATAAGTTTATATAAAGAATCGATATTTTGACTGAAATCAATGTCTCTAGGTTCGAGTTCTTTGTCCAAAAGAGAACCAAAGAGGCCCCAGTTTGCCTTTTTAAAATTCCAGGAGGTCTTTGACTGTGGTCTGCAATTTCGCATAACTGGGAAATCAAAAATTGCCAGAACCTGACGGTGACCCGAACCAGGATCAGCAAGTACTCTACGTCTGCAGTTATGACCAATGTCAGCAGTTACCAAGAGTAGGTCTGGTGTGGTGCCAGTGCGATTATAGTGCAGATACTTATTAGGATCTTTGCGGTCGTAAATTAGATTGAAGGAAGACGAATTAAGAAGGTCTTCAACTGCCTCTCCGGCATGGTTCCTATCACTGTATCCCCAGATGGTGGAGTGTGCATTAAAATCGCCGAGGAAAATAGATCTTCTTGACACACTAAGGAAGGAAAAGTCTGGATTGCTCCCAGGAGGCGAATAAATTGAAAATATCTTAAAATGTTTGTCAGACTTCCAGACATCAAGGAGAGCTATCTCACTTTTGTCAATTCTGGCACCCATCTATTTAATGATTTGAAAATCCGCTGTGAGGCTTGATCTAACACCAATCAAAAGTCCGCTTGCAATTTGCCTTGATTTAGGTACGATATAAGTCACGTATCCTTTAAAAGGATAATATTTAGAGCCTTCATTGTTTATATTTGCCTCCATGATTGTAAACACATCAACGTTATACGTTTTTAAGGTATGAGAGATTTCCTGTCTCTTGGCCTGAGACATGCCACCAGCATTCCACTGTAAGACCGTCAGGGAGTCGCATCTTGATCTGCTCGTGCCAGAATTGTAGATCATTTTGCCGTTTAAAACGTTGCCCAGGTGCAACACGAGGAGGTAGATCTACGTTGCACCCCCCTAATGTACTAAGTTTCAGTAAAAAATGTTGGAATTTTTTTGAGATATTACTAAAAATATCCTTTTAATTATAGGTAATTAAAAATGTCCCTTGCGCAGTATTTTTTAAAAAACTTTTTTAATTTTTTGGTCACAAATAAGGTTTAGAACAATTATTACATAAAATGGTTTCAAAAAATATATGTTTTGACAACACAAAAAATATAGAAGTGATAGATACAAAATTTAAAAATTGAATTTTTTGGTCAAATTTCTGCTTTTTTAAGGTCTACTGTCCCTTTAACCTTGTATAATCTACTAATTTTTATGATAATGGGGGATATTACAACAGTGCAAACGATTCATTTGGCAAAGCTAGAAATAAAACAATTCGCTTCATATCTGTGACGGTAATCATATTTTACCCTTTAATTTTTCGATTAGTGGAATAACATTAAATACATTTGTCGTCAAGAGCTGCGATTTTAACTTATATCATAAAACTGTTTTAACTATTTATAAGTATACGCAGGGGCTTTGTTCATAATAAAGGCTTACCAAAGCAACTATAGTCGGGCTTTTGGAATTAAATATGCATACACACGTGACAAATAACTCTAAAGAGTTACTGCAAGTAAATAATGCAATGTAAAAGTATTAAAGAAGAATGTATGAAATAATAATGATATTAATATTAGAAACTGTTCATTTCATGTTCATCGGAACTTTGAAAGTTATCGAAAATGCAAATAATTAAAATTTACATTTGTGGCTGCACTACAGAAAAATGTATGTGATTATCTATACCATACTACTGGGAATACGTTTCTACTGGTTTGGATTTCTTGTGGAAAACAAGTACGATTGTAACTGAACCACGTATTTTTCTTAGTAGAAGTAATTTTGGAGATGTTTATGTGAATTATAAGCAGCAGCAATATACTCAAAAAACAAACATTGGAAATATTTAAGTAGCACACTAGTAACCAGTCCTTGTATAGTGGTCTATATTTAAGTAACACTATGATAACCAGTCGTTGTATAGTGGTCTATATTTAAGTAACACTCAGATAACCAGTCTTTGTATAGTGGTCTATATTTAAGTAACACTCTGATAACCAGTCGTTGTATAGTGGTCTATAATTAAGTAACACTCTGATAACCAGTCGTTGTACAGTGGTCTATATTTAAGTAACACTCTGATAACCAGTCGTTGTATAGTGGTCTATATTTAAGTAACACTGATAACCAGTCGTTGTATAGTGGTCTATATTTAAGTAACACTCTGATATCCAGTCCTTATATAGTGGCCTATATTTTATTAACACTCTGGTAACCAATTCTTGTACAGTGGTATATTCTTACGAACGTTTCTTTCATGCAAATGTTATTCATTTTAACGCTCTGGTTGGAATAAGTTTTTAAATATATTCACTATCGATGTCTTTAATCTCCAGCAATTGCATATAAATTTATTTTTATATACAATTACTAGGGAGTATACAAGTTTTACGATTATTTTATATACAATTAATACACAATTTTATACACTCTTTTTTTATATTCCATTACTCAAAGTTGCCTTAAAAATCGCAGGAAGATAATTTGTGATAACCGCAGAAAGTTAAAAAAAAAAAAAAAACGCAAAATAAAAAAACCGTAAAAAACAAAGATATCTCACTATCTAGGATAAGCTCTTAACTTTTACGAAAATAAATTTCAAATGGCTGTAGAGGCTTTTAAACTCATCTGAAACCTAACTGAAAATTATCCCTTGATTTTAGAATATACGGACACCAAACTAAATAAAAACAAAGTCTTAAAACTATCACAAAACCGTGTATTGAGAGGTTAATTATTATCTGTTAAATTTCTTCATAAAATTTACCTTAGGTAAAACTTAATGTTTCAACCAACATGTAACCGAAAATCCTACTTTATAGTTAAAGAAAATACCGTGTGGTTCATGGTTATAAAGGCAATTTTTAGGAAGCCCTTTCGTATATTTAAAAAGCGACTTAATGTAAATTACAATTGCATATTCACACCTAATTTTATATACAACGTTGAAGTGCTAGTTAAATTTGCCCACATAGAACAGTAGTAGACGTGAACGATTTTATCTATTATAATTAGCAATTTACAATTGTACAATTGATGCATTTGCAAAAATTAACAACTAATATGTATTTTTTTCCACACGTCTCACAAATTTACGAACACATTGAGATTACACAAAAAATTAAATAATTTGAAACCTGTCGTAATTTATTTAAAGCAACGGTTTACCATTTTTTGTTTCATTTATTATATTTTATATTTTGAGCACCCAAATGAAAGCGCAAATTAAACAAATCATGTTATTACGAAAAATAGGAAGCAAACACACCATCCATAATATTAATGCAATAGGTTTAATTAAATTCTTAATCGGCACTACATTTTTCAAACCAAAAATGGATAAATTAAACTAAAATCCGTACATTATTAGGATTGTTCGCGAAAATGAGCCAACGTCATTCTCAAGGCTTCTTCAGCGTTACAGGACGGTGGTATGTGCAAATTTAGTGGTAAAGAGCAAATGGTAATGGGCAAATTTAGAGACAATACAATTTCTTAGAAGGCATACTTGAATTTTTAAAATGAAACATTTCCCTTACCTGGTATAACTCCAACATTGGTAGAAGAATCCAGTACATGGATGTGTTTCCGCGAGTTCTTGGGATAAGGCAATGTAATACTCAAAGTTTCACAATACCTAAGAAAAATATTGTCACCATTCATACACAACACACTTCAAAACACATATCATAATACTCGCGAAAATACACTAATGTATCTTTGATAAATCCGAACAACATCGCAGCACTTCAATGAATTAGGCCTGCTAGAAAATTAGCTTAGTTGGTAGGCTTCTTCCCTTATTTCACTTCACGTGCATATGACCTGTCACGCGCAGAACTTCAAAACTATTAATGACGCTGAATTATTATTTTGACGTATTAATGACCAGCTTGCAAAATCTTCTACCAGATTTTGCAAGCTGGTTCGTATTCCAATATTGTAATTTGTTTTTTTTTTTTTTGTTTTTGTTTTTTTTTAAATATAAAAAAATAGCATTACTGCTTTATGTAGCTCAAAATAATGTGTATCAAGATGAATAAAATTTTCAACTCATTTCACAATTCAATTTTAGCAATTGAAATTAAAGATCCATATTGAAACCTGTAAGTTGGGGGCATCAGTGGCTGAGCGGTCTAATCGACTGGTTCCGGTGCCTCCCTGCGCGGAGTGAAAGAGGCGTGGGTTCGATTCCCACTTTCCCCTGGGTGTATTTCCTTCTTTACATATTAAAGTCTGTTGTGCTGTCTTGTTCTATCGGTCATATTGGACGAGAGTTTGAGGCATATCCTTGACAAATAAACTCGAATATTTATGTGACCTGAAATGGTTGTAAACAAACAAACAAACCTGTAAGATGCTTGCAAATAGTACGAAATTTACATCATTTTATTTTTCAAAGCTTTTATAGAATTTACTTGTGATATTTATGTTTAATTATTATTAGATGGGATATCCACCCTTGTTTTGGACACAATTCGTAATAAACTGTGAAACCTTTGATTTTGGTGATTTGACCATGCGTATTTTGATAATTACTCGGATTCCTGCTGTTTTTTTTTTTTTTTTTTTTTTTTTTTTTTGTAGGAAGTAGTTTATATTTATTTGAACCTGTTTTTTTCACACAAAACGCCGAATGCTTTGAAATTAAACTTGGAAATAATGAGTATATTTGTTTCTTTTTTTAATTCATTGATGCAAGATTTTTCAGCCAAATTTTTACTTTTTTTCTAACTAACTGTAATAATTAAATAATTGTAACTAAATAACATCTCACATTACTCGTATTTAATATTGCACTTTATTTATACATTTTACCTTTATTCCAGAGATTTTCAAAATTCATTTAAATATATATTTTTTAAGTCTTTAATATTAGAGGATAAAATTAAGGCATTTGCTATGCGCTCCTTGTTTTCTTTTTTTAACATTTTTTGGGGATTATGTTTCAGAAATAACAGCCATCCTCATTCCGTATTTTTTTTCCTCTATATTTGAATTCATCTGTGGGAGGGAGCGGGAACTATATACCACCGAAATCTTCCTGCTCCCACCCACTGATGAAGAGGCAGGCATTTTTCATTAGTTATGTTGCCGTTCGAATTTTAATGCTCGTTTTTTTTTGTTATTTGCCACTTTGAATATGCTTAAATTTAATTGTTATTTGTTCAATATTGTTAAATTTTTACAAACCCGCTAGTTTAATATTAATTTTCTTCTTTCTTCTTCATTCAACTATTATATAACTGTTTAAATGTGCTGACTTGGGGACCTTTTTGCAGATTGTGTCTATGTTATCATTACTTTCATATATATATATATATATATACAGTGTCAAATAATTTTTAAGACTACGTTTATAAAATAAAATAAAAGCTAGTAATTATATTTTTAAAAGTCTTTTTTATCAAAATAAGCTCTTTCGGCTCCAATACATTTGTTACAGCAGTTTAACAATGATTCGAATGCCTGTTCCAGCTCACATTGAGGGACTGCCTCCAAAGCTCGCGTCGAAGCTTTCTGTATAGTGTCAATGTCATCAAAGTAAAAAAGAAAGTTTTAAAAAAATAACTGAGGTTTTCGTCACGATGAACAGTGACATTATAGAATTCTTACAAATAATTATTTCATTTGTGCCATTTCCAAAAAGTGCATTCATCAAGTACACAAAATGTGCATCTTTTAAGTGACATTGAGATGACCTTGGCCGCCCTTGTGACAGTCCCCTCATCGTAAATTGTCAACTACTCCTCCCCTTTTCTTCTCCTGTGTTGCCACGCAATGCATTATTGCGAAGACGTAACCACTAGCCCTCAACAATTGGGGTTGGGATGTTTTTTCGCAGGAATTTTGCTGAATTTTTGTAAAATGCTGTAACCGTTGCAAGCGGCTTATAAAAGGATCCCCCAAACTGGGGGGGGGGGGAATGGACACTCACTCTCGGACAGACACGCTCACTTTCGCTCTCTGAGACGGATCTGCTGGAGACTCTCCGATGGTTACTTTTAGCGGACTTGCTTTTTGAAGGGGCCTCTGTGACGGCCGATGCCTCTGTGGCGGCGATGCAACTTCGATCGGCCCGAGAATGCTGACTTTTTTCCGTGCGGCCCCCAAAATATTTTAACCTAACCGGGGAACCAAAATATGAACTCTCGTCGCAACACTTGATCAAAAGTGCAGTAATATATATATAGTGAGAGTACTATTATTGTAAATGATATAACGAATGTTAAAATGATGAAACAAAAAAAAAAAAAAAGATATATGTTTAAATAAATCAACGTGAAGCACATCGCAGATGTTGGTGAGTCATTCTTTTTTATTTTGTGTTTTTTTTTTAATTGTTTTCTTCCATTCCCTCCTGGTGTTTTGCAAGTAACCTTTGCACTACCACTAACGTTCAGGCCCTTATTTATTCAAAATTACATTTCCTAAAGTTATCCTTTGGTGTTTCCCGACCATAAAGATTTATTTTAACGGGGAATTTTTCGGCATATATCATTAAATAATTCTTAAGCAATGCATCTGTTTTCAAATGTTTATTCCCTTGGATCACTTGCGAAAATAATTTTCTAGCAGGCATAATTAATTAATTTATATTTATTTTTTTTACACGCGAGTAAAATAACGAGGGGGGGGGGGGTCACCACGACAGTTTTGGTAGCGAACAAGCTAATAGTTAAGGAGTTTCATGAATGCTCAATAACACAGATAGCGCCACTGTAAGCTCAGTTACAGCTGTAGTCTTAAACATTCTTTGACACACTGTGCACAAACAGCTTTGACGAGAACTTAGGAGGCAGTAACACACTGTGATCTGGAACAGGCATTCGAATTGCTGTTAAACCGCTGTATCAAACGTATTGAAGCCGAAGGAGCATTTTTTGAATAAAAATGCTTAAAAAACATAATTATTAGGTTTTACTTTATTTTTTAAACCCAGTGTTGGAAATTCGTTGACGCACTGTACAAATATATATATATATATATATATGAGTATATTAAAATGCTTAAAATATTTTTCTTTCTAACAATTATTTGTTTTCACCTCGTTTAAATTAAGTCGAAACCTGTTTAAAAATGGCATCGTCCAAAGTGCGTTTCTCGGTCATTAAACACAGCCGTCGACTTCGTCAGAACGATCTCCATGAAATATCTGTATTCAAAGGAATGGCATTAAGTTTCTCACAGTTAAAGCGAAGATGCAGAAAATTAAAGTAACACATGTGAGCTTAGCTTGTCACTTTCTTAAGCCACATTTCCATTCCTTAGTTAGAACCTAAATTGAAAAGTTAAGGAATTTCGCGCACTTTCGTTTTATTTAACATATTCTAATTTTCGCGTAGTCATTGGACTTCTCCCGTCCTCTTTGACAAATGAATAATTCCCATTCCCGGCTAGGAATTACAATTCGTATTCCCTGACAACGTTTCGTGGGGGTAATTTGCAACGTTCACACTTAGGAAAATAAAAGAATGTTTCACGAAATTGGGACGCACGGAAACACGACTTATTAAAAAAAAGTCCCCTCACATACCTTTGATTAATTCCAAAATTTAAATGTCACAAATTAGATTACATGAAATCCTTTGTTTCATTGTCACCTTTTTTTGCAAGAAGCAACTTACAATCAATTGTTAGATGTTAGCAAATTACACGAGACGTTGAGAAAAATTCTATTTCAACCGTCTACTGAAAAAGTGAAAAAAAAAAAAAAAATGGTGACATGGAGCTGCAACCAACATTTGGTACTACACTGTTAGAAATTTCATCATGAAATTACGGTTAAATGACCGGCAGCAGTTTGTCCATCTAATTCACCGTTAAATTTACGGTTTGGAACATCATTCTACCTTCACGGGACCTACACCATTTTAAATCAGCTTGGTTAAAAAGCCATAATTACAAAAGTTTACGGTTTTATAACCATTTAAAAATGGTTTCAAAAAACAGTTTTACCGTTTTTGAACCATTTCAAGGCGTAAAATCTTTGGAGCGTAGAAGCCGTAAACGAAGCTTGCGGGAATCGAACCCGGTTGTATTTTATACCAACCTTGCTCTCTAACCATTCGGCCATCTGCACGACTTAAAGCGGCCGTTTATCTATCAATAAATCTTCTTTTCCAACAGGCAAACTGCCTTAAAATTGAGTTTTCACTTTTTGATTGGATCCAAAGCCATCTTTGGTCTAAATTTACTGTATATTGACGAAAATCATTTTATTTTCTGCAAAAATTAAAACACAAACAAGCTTCAGCAGCTCAAATTATTTATGGGTTCACTCATGCGCAAACAGTTCGGGAATCCGATGTCTCCAATTTTTGATTTAGGTGTGTATGTGTTTCTATTTAGTAACCACTGCCTAAGCCACTTTTTTTCCTTCTTTTTTTTATACTCATGCAGATTTGAACTGATAAATCTTCATTTATATTTTAACAACAACGTACGACCGGTAAGGTTTCGATACCAAGATGGACGCCCGATTCTTATTGAGCGCTTGAAAATTACGGTTAGTTAAACGTTCTTTAGAATAAACAGAGAATAAACGATTTTTTTCGCAATCAGCGGTTTGAGTACCATCTAACCAACTGTTTTAATTAAATATGGCAAAATAACAATCAAATAAATGGTTATTGTACTACTTTCTTACGGAAATTTTTAACAGTGTAAAGTTGAGCCATTATAGTGTTTCCTACTCTCATATTCTAATTAGTACACTTACATTCTTCTTCATCGGTGGCAGAAATGGTAATGGAAAACTAGAATCAACGAAATTATTTAATAAATAAATACGTAAATAAATAAAACCAATAAATACTACTTATGTGACCTGATCATTGCAAAAATGTGTATGTTCATGAATATTGTTTTAGGAAATAGGGAAATCGTAAGTGAGGATATTGGATGGTAGACGCTTTAATGGCAATCCATGGTTTTGTATTTTAAGCGAACCCCATGGTAACTCTTAACGACTCAGAACGTCCTGCCCTCACATGTGCTTTATTAAGCAAGCTCTAGGTATCGTGATCTTGAAAGGAGCATGGTCATGTGACGTCATCAGGGTCTATGTCTTGGAGCTAAAGCAGCGTTTCTCAACCTTTCAGTAGTCGCGAAATAATTTTCATCACGCCCCCCCTACCATAAAATGTATACAACATTAATGTATATGAGTACTGATTCTGTTTTTGAATTATTTTTAACTAACTGCCAAAACAAGAGTAAAAGCAAATAATTTTAGCAATAAAATTAATTTAGTAAGAAATCACTATTTGAATTTTGGGCAGGAGTAGAGGATGATTTTTCTGCACTAAAAACAAGGGCATTTCGCATTCTATTACCATTTTCAACATCCTCAACTTCTTTTGTGAAACTGGATTTTCTGCTGTGACTTCTTTGAAGACAAACTATAGAACTCGGCTAAATATAGAATCAACTGAGAGTGGCTATTTCTAATATTAAGCCTTCCTACGAAAAACTTTGCTTTACAAGACCAAGGCCCAAGGGTGTCACTAATAATTATTAAATTTGTTTTTCATTTAGTATGTTTTGATTGAGAAAGTTTTAATTTAGTAATTTGTTTTACTTTAATAAGTTATTAAATATGTCGAAATGTATTTTGTTTTTTATGTGTATGTGTGCTTTCCTTTCAGTCAGTTAATCAATTTTTAAAAGTAATGTTTCTCTTGGATATTTTCGCGCCCCCTTCTTGTATGCTCGCGCCCCACAGGTTGAGCTAAAAATTCGATGTCAACGACTCAGAAAGTCCTGCGTTCACATGCGCTTTAGTGCGCAAGTTCTAGGTGTCGTGACCTTTAATGGAGCATGGTCATGTGACGAAATCAGGGTCTATGTCTTGGGATAGAGACTTGATCTCAAGGGCTCACAAAGTCCTGCGTTCACATGCGCTTTAGTACGCAAGTTCTAGGTGTCGTGATTTTAAATGGAGCATGGTCATGTGACGTCATCAGGGTCTATGTCTGAGAAAGAGACGCGATCTCAACGATTCAGAAAGTCCTGCGCTTACATGCGCTTTGGTACGGAAGCTCTAGGGATCGTGACCTTAAATGGAGCATGGTCTTGTGACGTCATCAGGGTCTATGTCTAAGAGAAAGAGACTCGATCTCAAAGACTCAGAAAGTCCTGCTCTCATATGCGCTTCAGTACGCAATTTACTGGAGCAAGGTCACGTGACGTTATTAGGGCCTATGACTTGAAGATAGAGGTGCCCGATTTATTATTATTATTTTTTTGCAAACTTTAAAGAAATTATAACCAGCAAATCCCCTGTTTATGCATATTTGGAGTGGTGACATAATCCAGGTTTCACTCAAAATAGGATTTTAACGGCACATGTAATAGTTTAATTTTTCAAAGCTTTCAGAAGAAATACTCATTTCTTTACTTTTTCAGGATAGTTCACATTTCTGACATTTTCCAAGTGCCAGAGAAAGATAATTATGGAGGAATTTTTATTTGAAATGCGGAGAATAATCGGATTGTGATCCTTAAAAATGGCCGAGCATGAAACTATCTTACATTAGAGGCATTTTTTAATTCGCGAAACAAGCCAGAATTTTTAGTCTTTACTTTGCAAGTATAAGTTTTGAGTTACGAAACATAGCAGAAAAATTGTACTTTTAAATAACAATGTTATGCAGTATTTCCAAATCCTTTTGATACCGCCTTTTGAAGAACTGAAATTTTGCCTTAAATGCGTAATTATATTTCGCGCATGTTGAATACTAAGCAGTTATCCGTTTCCATTTTTTCCTGAATATCGCATAAGTCTCTTTGAGTAGAAAATTAAGCCGAACTAAGAATGAATTCTAGTTTTTTACAGACCGTTGTGATTATCTCGTCTCATTCAAGTTATTTTTAGCAGCAAGTAAAAAAAATACCACAAGTTATTTTTTATTATTATCATCACAAAAGACACATTTTTAATAAACTTGTAAACTGTATATACACTTTCTCCAAAATGTATTTAAAACTGATAAAATATATACAAACGTTAATGAAATGATAAATTAACTTTGTGCACAGTAAACAGTAATAAACATTTTCAGGTTAAGAAAGCACAAATAAATATTAAAATGCAGACATATGTTCCGGGATTGCTTGGAATCCCTTTTTCAATGCAATAGTGGAGCTTCTAGACACAAAAACACTCTAGAAGCTCAACCTATTACATTGATAAACGGATTCAAAGCAATCTCGAAACATGTCTGCATCGTAATGCTTATTTATGCTTTCTTAACAAAAATGTCTATTACTCTCTTACTGTTAATGAAATGGTTTGGATAAAACTTGTCTTGTATGTAACTCAAAAAGTAATATAAACATAAATTTCAAATTGCGTATAAATTTGCTGATACTTCTTGAACAAATCTTTTACTTTTTGCTAAATCAATAACAAAGTTTTGATTTTAATTTTAAAAAACAGTAATTAATACTAAGTGAAAACTAAGTCACACACAATTTTTTTTGCCCTTGTACTACTAGTAACTTGAAATGCAAAACAAATTTCAAAACATGAAAATATGCTTAATATTTTTTTAATGTAAAATTACCAAACTACGTAAGATTAAGATCACGCAAGAACTTATAAATTTGCGATACTGTATGATTTAGAGCTAGAATTGAGACTAGATAAAGTTGGAAAAATGTTTTACTTAACCTTAATGCCAGGAGAAAATAAAGTTATAGCCTATAAGTACATAAAATAAATTGAAAAAATAATGGAAAAATTTAGAGCCTGCTAATTTTTTTTTTTTTAATTTTCTCATTACACATAATTCTCTTATGCAGCTTTCTATTTTTTAATTTTTTGTAAACGAAAAATATAGCCTTGTAGTATAATTTGCAGTTAACTGTAATATATTATCCAAATGTAGAAACATATTAACGAAGGTAGGCGAACACCCATCATATCTTTCTAAAAATGAATACGTTTATGTAAAATAACAAAAAAAATAATTTGTGAACGCAGTTTTAAGGAAGCACTTAAGGAAAACTGTCATTACCTTATCATTTCTAGCGCATTCACTTTTTATATCTAACTCTTCTTTAGACACCAGAGAATGCAAGGGACCTCCAAAATGAGAAATAAATAACTGAACAAAAACTTTCTATCAGGATTTTTGAGATTTTTTCTTGAAAAACGCGCTTTTTAACTTTCATTTATCCTTATTAAAAACGTATATATTATACGAAAATCAAATTTTAGATGTTGCACAGGTAATATATTAGATAGGGTTAGGTTGGGTATATGGGTCAATGGGGTAAATTGGTCATACAGTAAATAATTAGTTATCTTGATCTAACTCTTGATCTTAACTGCACAACAGGTGATCCTTCTTTTTTACCTTTATAAATTTCCATAGAATACCCGATTTTGTTGGCAAAATTTCACCAGAGTTGTTTGAAAAAATGTCTACCATTCCACACACGTCAGTTGGCATAATCGGTTCTAAATCATGTTCTATAATGTCTTCTTCTTCAGTTATATTACCTGGTTCATCAGGAGTTAACTGGCATATATCTGTATCAGATGGATCCGAATCTGATAAGGTTTCTAAGTACGCCACGGCTTGTTTGTAAGGAATCTTTTCGACATTTTTTAGCATTTGCTTACGCTTGGTAAGCGCCTAACGCAACTGAAAAAAAAAATGCTACTAATAGCTCAGAAAACGTAAAAAAATTTGAAAGCCCCCTTGAAAACAGCTCTTTTAGATTTCTTATTCATTTAGTATCATGTAGCTTTGTCATTCAGTGCTATTTAGCTAAATAAACTAGGGGCATTTAGGTAGGTATAACTTACTTCAAACTTAGTTAATTTAGTTAATGTTTCAAAGGACAGGTGCACAGCAAATTCCTCGTTGGCCTCCGTCCCCTTTCGTTTATTGTTTTTTTTTTTTTCCAACCCCTACTCCACACCCTTTCAAAGTGTAAAATTATTAAACACCTGCAAAAACACCTGTTTTTAAAACATCTGCATAATTACATTGTAAAGAGAAAGATAAGAAAATGAAAGAAGCCGAATTCCCCCAGTAAAACCGAGTGACACATTTCCGGGAAGTGTGACTCCTTAGAACCGCCATTGTTCCAAAATTGGAACACAATTTTTAGAACATGCGTAGCTTTTTGAAATATCATCCAAATTATTTGCCAGTATTTTAGCATTACACATTGAAGTATTCTTTAGATGTAAAATGAATATTTCATAATTTTGTGCAAAAGCCGATTTTTGGTAAATTTTCGTGTAAAAAGCGGCAAAACTAAAAAATTCGTAAATTTCATAACATAAACAGATAAAGATTCAAATTAAAATTCAAAAAATAGTTCAAAACATGATTTACGAGCTTAGAAAAAAAGTACGTAATCGAAACATTATTTTTAAGGAAACTTTCTTTACTCAAATATCATTATCCATTTTTGGAACATTGGCAAGTAAACGGTTTTAACAGAAGCAAACATAAAACTGGTTTGTATATATGTATAACATTTTGAAATTAGAGCACTAGTTTCAACTTCTCTCTGGGGTTTTGTTACAAGCATTTGCAGTAAATTGAAGGAGCAGAAAGCTTTACACATGTCTCAAAAATATTTCCCGACGACTAACAGTTAATCTTCAATTATTGTATTGAATTTTTTATAGTAATTTAAGTAAGATGGGGTGGGCAAAGGGGTCATAGTATTAGGCTTAAGATACACCACTGTTCTAAAATTAGTTAAGGTTAACTTATGAGTAGACCACGGCTTAATTTTCATAGGAATTCACGGGAGCTCAATTCCTGTACTACTTTTCAATTTTAGTTTTTTTTTTTTTTTTGCCTTTTAGGTCATTTAGGCTAATTGCGCTTTGCTAATAAGTTTTGGATTGAGTTCTGCACTTCTTTTGGTTGAAATTAATCCCCGAGTTATAAGTTCGTTAAATATTAATTTCACTAAAGCTGTAAAAGATAAACATGATTAAACACAACAAAACTCAAAAAAAAAAAAAAAAAAAAACTTAATTAAAATTACTATTTTGCAGCTTCCTTACAATGCTATGTTAAGTATCGATAAATTCTTACAAGCACTTTTTCTGCAGCAAATCTGTCAAATTATCCCAGCAGATGATTTTGAATATCATTTTTTCCTCTAGCTCATTTCTAAGTATACTTATAATAAAAGCTTTATTAACAATTAACAGTACTTTGAACAAGAACAATACATGAAAGAGTGAGAACTAAAAACTATGTTAAAATGTGTATTTCCTCTCCATTTTGATTTTTAATAAACGAAAATTATCTTAGAGCTCTCCAGTTAAAAATGCTTTTTTGAGCTGTAATTCAAGTAATTTAGACATTGATTAAAAACTAAATTTTTCTCTGAAAATATTTTGAATTTACTATTTATGACTTATTATATTAACACTAGAATTACCGCATTTCTTGCATACCTAGAACTACCGGGGTGGGTCATAGCTGACCCATGGACTTCAGTGATGTCATTTTTTATTTGCATGAGCAATACAGATATAAATAAAGTGTTTCATGATTAATACAATGATTTTGCAATAATTGGTTTATGAAATTTATCTTCTAGAATGTTACTGAATATGAAATTTAGTCTATGGGTACCATAAAAAATTTAATTTCTAATTTCAGAAAAATACTTAAATGATTTGGCGGTTCGCATGAAATTAAATATAAGAATTATCTCTTAAATAATATATGTGTTAATTTGAGTTACATAATATTCAGATTACTAAAATGTTAAATCACAATAAAAATTAAATATACATGGCATTTTACTTACATTTTACTTTCCGTAAAAACATTTCACGCAAACTGTAATAGTCTTAGTTTCTTTCTTTTTTTTTGCTGTGCATAATCCACACACAAATTTTGAACATTTTTCACACACAGTATTAGTTTTATTATCCTTGCATTGTTTTATCTTGCAGCGTTTTCGTTACGTTGAAACTTCTGGGATGGCCAGTGCGCGGATAACTTCTGCTTCTTTTGCAATATATTTCTCTCTTAGTTCCTCTGCTAATTTTAGAGTGTAGTCTCTTCTGCTCAGATTTGAACTTGTTGTCTCTCTATAAACTACCCATGCATTGATCACCGCTAGATCTAAAATGTTGAAGAAAATATGCACTGGCCAACGCCTTGATGCAGATTTCACGGAATATTTCGGCAATTTCAAAATTTCTTCTTTTGAAAGACCTCTCCTGCTGGGTGCCGTCGTTACGCATTTGCAAAACTGAACTGCCACTTGCTTCCGTGCAATTTTCAACAGGGGAAAGATTTGTTTTACTTAGTTTTTAGTGTGTAATATATAACTGAGATAAGAAAACATTCTAGAACATTCCAATACAGAGAGACAATAGCTTCCAATCACACAAACTCACACATCTGCCTGACAGGTGCAAGCTAGATATGTGAAAACGCCCCCTCCCCTTTTTCCCCCATTCTAAAAAGCAGGTGCCATACATCACCATACTTTATTCCTTTATAACTAAAAACTGTAGCGTTAAAATCTTTGTTGAAATAAAGGAAAAGGCCATTATCTTGTTCGGGTCAGTTATGACCCCTCACGGTAGTTCTAGGTATATAGACAAATAAATAAAAAAGTATTTATTGGATTTAAACTAAATTCGTTTTCAGGCATTACACTAAATATTTAGGAAAAGTCAAAAAATTTGAAAGCTTAATTTTGAAATGCCGCTGTGAAGCGAGCAAAAAATCACATCTTGGGTCAGAGATGACCCGCCTCGGTAATTCTAGTGTTAAATTAACGATAAGAATTACAGACTAATAAATACGGCTTAAAACGGAAGAATACCTATCATGAATCCTAAAATGTTTTGGTACATGTCTTTAAGCCCGCTAGCAGTTTTGAAAGACTAAAATACCTTACGAGACGCTACGAAGATGGTATACAACTTTTGACTATGGAGGCCCTTAAAAATTGACTATGGAAACCATCAATTTGTATAAACAAAATGTTTTTTTTCGAATATGAGCCCTTGTTAAGTATTTTTCACTATTCCGGTTATTTATAATACTTTAATGAATCTTTTTTTGAGTTATGACCACTTTACCCCAACCCATGAAGTAAAGTGTTCATAAGTACATCCCAAAACGAAGGCGCCAAAGAAATCTTTATTACATTTTTTTCGACCTAAAAGGCTACGCAATGTGTCCCTAAGGGTGTTTTCACACTAAGGCGACAAAGACAAAATACTTGTCGTTTCTGATATGCGCAAGCGCAGAGCTTATTTTTGAAAGTAAAACATGCTAAGTTTTTTAGCTAATTGTAATTTATTATACATCAAAAATGAAAAGCATGAATTTTATGACCATTTTACCTTACCTAACCCTAAAATGTTTTACGAAGTTCTAAATAAATCGAATCAATACATTTTTAGGTAGAACTGTTAGCCTAAACAAAAACTTCGAAAACGAAATTTTGAGAAAAATAAAAATGGATTCCGTATTAACGGGCATTTATCTTTTATTTATTTTCCGGCAGTTTAATCATAATTTATCTATTGATTCTTTTTTTTTTTTGCATTTATAATGGAAACTGTTTATGCAATCTAAATTTCTAAAAATATCATAAAATGATTTTTTTCTTCAAAAATTAGGGTGAGTGCCTGTTTTTCAACGAAGCAGACAAATATTAATTACAAATAGTCTAAATTAAAAGCAATGTATGTTCATGCATCTGTTACTTACAAACTTGGGACATTTGGGGTAATTTCATAATTTAATTTAAATTATGAAATTATCCCAATATGACGCAAGAGAAATAATTTAATATAATCACTTGACTTTTCCTTCCTGACAACAAATAGAGAAGTTGTTTCCGTTAATATTATCATTTCTGTCCCATCTGAACTTTCAGTTCTTGTCGTAAATCTGCAATGAATCCTTCTTTTGCTCATTTAAAAAAAGCAAAGCAAAGATTTTTATGGGGTCGTAAAATTTATTATTTTATGAAACGACTTGAGGATTTCAGAAGATGCTCTTCAATTTAATTGCAAAGTAGGAAATTTTATGAACCTATAAATGTTTGTTCGGCATCCATTTTGGGCTCTAAACTTGTTGAGTTTCTTGGGGGAAACGTTAGTTTTTATCCATTTCCTTCGAGATTGTCAGAAATTGTGTGGGCTTTTGTAATTGCACGCATAACAAATGCAGAGCGAAGCTTGATATTAATGCAAAGTGCACTTTAATAAGTATGTTTTATGATTGCGAACATACATAAACAGAAAATGGAACATAAAACTAAGTGCCACTTTTGACTTGGTAAATGAAATACCAATTTGCAATTCCATACGATGTAATCCAAGCTTCAAGCAGTACGGCAGTAATGAATTTATAAAGTGAGAAGGTTGGCGTTTCTGTAATGATTTCATGAGATGAACAGCATGAAGATATGGATGCAAAATGTTTGGTAAAATTATGAGAAGAAATTCTCAAGAATACTAGCGGGTGAATTATCGTCCAAAAATTGTGGACAATAATCATACCACGGCAGTACACATTTTAGGTGCAAATGTTGTTGTTGTTGTTATTATTTCCTTGAAAGTTCTTATAGGGCCAAAATCATAAAAGATTCTTAGAAGAGGGTTGCCATTGCCTCAGGGAGGTTGGACTTTCCGCGGAAGGCAATCCATTTCCCTTCTACCACCCACTGAAAACCAGTGGAGAGGCTTTCCCTGATCCGCCACCTGGAGACGTGCTCTTTAGGGGTTGCCCTGCTCCCCTGATGGTTAGAGGGAGCCTGTTTAGGTGCAAATGAATAATTAAAAAAACTAAATAGATTTTAAAAATAATACTTAAAACGTCTTCCTTTCAAAGAAAAGGATAGGACTGGATAGAGATGTCAAGGGAATGCGTTTTAACGTCTTAAGGGGTCTGCCTGCACCAAAAAGACGAGTTTTGCGAAAAAAATCGACATTTTTTTTATTTTATATTTAAAAAGAATATGTATTTAAGATTTCAAAAATGTTTGGTTTTTGTTTCTACGATACATAGAAACGAAGTTACACGCAATTAAGTTAACCAGAAGTCGCATCGCAAGCACATAAAAGTGGAATTTAAAATGCGTTTTCTGAAAAACTACTCTTTTCGATATCTTTGTTCACGGCAGATCTCATAACTCGAAAAGTTTTATACCCATTACTGTGATTTTTTAAAGTATTGTTTCACACATTGCTATCCGTGTTTTGAACTAAAAGCTAAGCTCTATGTCAGTATTTAAAAAAAATACAGGCATTTATTTGTGAAATATTGTGTTTTTTTCGGTGTAAAACGTATGAATTTCAACAACACTGCTATATTTTTCTCAATTTTGGACCTATTATAAAACTCTTAGTTCAGAACACAGTTAAGTAATATAGAAACATATATTATTAAGGATTTTAAAATATATCAAATTAAAGTGAGTATAGAGTGTTTGGCGTAAACTGTAAAATTCGCCTATTTTTTGCTAAAATTTCCCAATTTTTCAAAATTTTATAAAAATATAGCTATTATTTTGTTTGTTTTCTTAATTTTAATTACTTTTTAACTTAAAAAAATATGCATTTAGTAATTATTTCATTGTTTTGAAAAAAAAAGCCTCCGAACGTAGGCAGACCCCTTAACGCTTTTGCCCGTGTCTGCCACGGGCGAAAGGTACCGGCACATTTGCACTTGCCCGTGTCTGCCACGGGCGAAAGGTACCGGCACATTTGCACTTGCCCGTGTCTGCCACGGGCGAAAGGTACCGGCACATTGGCACTTGCCCGTGTCTGTCACGGGCGAAAGGTACCGGTAAATTGGCACTTGCCCTTGTCTGATACGGGCGAAAGGTACCGGCAAATTGGCACTTGCCCGTGTCTGACACGGGCGAAAGGTACCGGCAAATTGGCACTTGCCCGTGTCTGACACGGGCGAAAGGTACCGGCAAATTGGCACTTGCCCGTGTCTAACACGGGCGAAAGGTACCGGCAAATTGGCACTTGCCCGTGTCTGTCACGGGCGAATGGTACCGGCAAATTGGCACTTGCCCGTGTCTGTCATGGGCGAAAAGTACCGGCAAATTTGCACTTACCCTTGTCTCACTCGGGCTATCTTGTATCTCGCGTTATTTTGTTTCTGATGCCCGTCTGAGATGCGTTTACACTTTGTTTGTATAACAATTTGTTTATATAACTTTTACCTCACCCCCGCTCTCTAGTCACTCCTACAACTGAAAGTGGCAAAAACAATTTATACTTTACCTCATTTTCTGTCAAAAAAAAGAAAAAAAAATATTCATTTTTTACCAGTTTTTCCGAGAAAAACTCGTGCTTCAAGTAGTTAAACTATATTCCAGTGCTAGGAGACTCATGGACTTGCAACGGCTGTGCATCAGCCTTGCAACCTTAACCGCAACCAACAACGTGAATCTGCTCAACTCAACTCGAGTTGTTACTTTGTTCTATGAGTAAAATCTCCAGAGTCATACTCGATGTTGGCTTATTTGGCCCGCCTTATTTCTTAAAGTTGTATATAAATCTGTCCTTGTAAATAAATATTTTTTTAAATGCATAAATGATTCCTGCATTGCGTGCTGACGTGCTAAGTGGTGACTCGGACGTGATTTGAACACGGAACCGTCTGATGAGTGAAGGTCCACTTCACCATCTGCTTACTTGCACTTTGTATTTCCACAGAGAAATGCTTGTTCGTCTTTTGTATGTGACGTCATGTGATCTCTTAATCCTTCAGAACTCGCGTCGTGAGCAATATACCCACACCAAGAAAAAAGTGTATCTCGTATTCTGCATCATAGGCGAAAGTGCTGTTCTGTCTAGCTTCTTGTAACTTTATCCTGCTGTTTCGTATTTATTAAGTCTTTGTCTGACTGTCGATGAGGGTGTATGTTAGTCGGAGTAGTCAAGTGTCATTGTTTTTCTCATCGTGCGAGTTCTGGTGTTTTTCTCATCAAGCGAATGCTCAGATGATTTACCGATTCTTTTGTATTTTGTTGCATCAAATATTGAATCGGGTATCTACCTAAATGGTTCATAAATTACTTACTCAATTACTTAGTATAGTTACCGGAATTACTTAAAATTCTTTGTGCTGAAAAATAATTTTTATTTTCGAGGATGACTTCACGAGGAAGGTTGTTATTTCAAATGGCTTTGGGATCGTTCATAAATGATGTCACGCTTTTTTCCCATATATGTGACTCCCTTCCCTTTGTCACAAAATGTCACACTTCAGCATACCCCCTTCACCCTATGTCACACGTCACGCTATGTTGCATAAGCATGATGTCACACTTCTTGTTACCCTCTCCACTCCCCTCGTCACAGTTTGCCACATGTACATGAACCCCCTCGCCCCTCAAAGTGTGACATCATTTATCGATGATCCCTTTGGTACGATACGCTTCTTGTAAAACTTATAAAATAGACATACATAGTTTGCAGAAACAATATTTTTCTTAGTTTTCATAAGGAACATTTTGTATCCCACAAATAGAAGTACCTAAGTTGTTTGACATAATATTTTATGAAAACAGTAAACTTGTACCATCTATTTTGAAAAACATTATTACTTTCGTATGACATTTGATGATTAAAATACATAAAAGGGTTGTTTAGGTCAAAGGCGTAGTGGTAAGACGCAGGTCTCGTATGCCCAAGATCGCAGGTTCAAACCTGGCCCAAGTCGGTGGATTTTTCAAGATGCAGAAAATCGTCTGCGTCCATGTCGTATGATTATGCGGCGTGTTAAAGATCCCTTGAGTATCCGTTTGGCTTGGATACTCTCGGCTAAATAAAATTCCTAGTGCATATTGCATCAATGAGAGCTCAGGTACCGCCATCTAGTGGTAACTGAACGTCAAAATTCTCATGCGGCGATGGTACCACACTCATTGTGGTGCCGCTGAAAGAGATGGTACCAGTTTCTGGGGAACGCACTAGGTCTGCAATGGTTAAGGACTAATACCCCAGCCCCATTGAAAAGGAAAAAAAAATGTTTAAAGTAGGTGATCTGAGAAAAATCATCATAAGCGAGTTCTCAGTTTGCTCATTTTGACGCAAGTTCTGAAGGGTTGAAAATAACTTTGCTGCTATAAAGAGAATGAACAAATGTTAGACTTGGGGACATAATTATGAATATGAAAATATTATTGTAATAGTAAAATAAAAAGCGAAACAAAAGGAACACAGAAAATTAATTATAGTGTAGATATTTCCATTTTAATCAGATCTAATTAAACAGAAGTTACGTATTCGCATTGCAGTTTAAACTAACCTACTTTACGACTAAAACAAATTTACGGTTTAATTTAAAAAAAAAAAGGTTTTGTGCAATTTAATCAGGGAAGTGTCACTTCAATGTCGTTTTAAGTAGAGAAAACTTGAAAATAAAAAAAAAATGAGACTCAATTTGAAAATAGAAGCCCCGATCAATCTCTCTTCTCGAACACCTAATAAAAATACCTTTACAAGATTTTCCACTCCTGACCATTAATTTTCCGTCACATTTTACCCTCTATAGCAGGCCGGAGAGCTGGAAAATGTTCATATATTTTGCCTTTTATTCGCAATTGCATGACTTAAAAGCTGAAATATTACACCAAAAAGAAGATTTTTACTCATTTATTACACTCATTTTCATTTTTGAATATGAAGCAAAGAGCAATTTTAAGACAGTTTGGAAAATGAGCGTAATAACAGTTTAATATAGCCTGGTTTTCTTAAAACTGATGAAGTCTTCTAGTACTTTATGTTTATGTATAATTGACAATTTATTTTTTTAATTATCATCATGCATGATTTGTTACACACCTTATTTTTCGATGTATTGCTATCACATTATCTTATTTTGGTCTACATTGTTTTTAATCGAAACTAAAGTAAACAGTCGTTCTAATTTAAATATTATTTGTACCAGACACATATTAATCGTTTAAATTAGAACGATTGTTAGCTTTAGTTTCGATTAAAAACAATGTAGACAAAAAAATATAATTTAATAGCAATACATGATGATAATTAAGACACGTGTCAATTCAATAATAAAGACACATGTCAACTGAAAATTCAGACGCCCCTCCACATTACGTCTGATTTCTTCCCGTTGCAGATGTTTTTCCGCAGAACAAATAAAAATAACTGCAGAAAAACCCACTGTTAGTTGTGACAGATTGCTTTCTTCATTTAGTTTACCAATTACAGGTATCAGTTCTCCCCCAATGAAAGAAAAATAATAATAAAAAAATACTAGTTCCGATTTAAAAATAAGTTGCTTTACATACTGCAGTAAATGATATCTATCGATATTACGAGTCATCTTTTCAAATCATTGTCAATACATAAAAACCTATTTTTATATTTTCTTCCTCAACTTTGTTAGTTATATTAACTTTTAAGCAACAGTGCATTCAAAACTCGGGACATTAACCCTGAAGGTAAACATTTTGTCCCCCACCGAATGAAATTTCGGAAATTATTTACAAACGTAAAACCCCTACGGAAAGAGATACCATTGATTAGTTGCAAATTTTCTAAAGATGTCTTTTCAATTTCAGCAGAATCATTTAGAAACGTTTCCGGGCGTTTTCTTTACTTCTAAGCGGCCTCTTTCTGTTGCAGCTGGATCGTTATTCATGCTTGTTTACATAAGAGAAGGTCGAGATTTAATTAATTTTCTACTGAACGCATTGAACTGCCAAAGAAGAACAAACATAGAAGGTAGAAGAGGGCAATCTAAAGGATAAAGAAATCTGTATAATAAATGAAAGTACGTAGTACAAAAAATGCTATTAATTAATTATGGATTATTTTGTGTAATAAACGAAACATTTTATATTTGTGTCTGATCAGTTTAGCGTAATTTTAGAAATGTATTTGTGTGTCTGTGTGGGTGTGAGTTTTTTAAAACTAATTAATGTAATCAAGTCCTTTCTATTTTTTATGACAATATTTAACAATAAAATTGTTATTTTTCAATTTTAAATTCGCTTTGTTTTAAACGGTAAGATGTGTTTCGGAGAATGTATTTAAAAAACGTAATCTCTTACAAAGTATTTGTGTTTTGTTCTTAAATTGCATTTTGGTTTCTAAGGACAAACGTTCATTTATTACTGAGCTAACTCTTAGTTTATTGCTTGTTAGCTTGATGATTTGCTATAATTTAGATTGGTTTTGTTGTTTTTATATGTGAATAATATTACTAATTGTAAATGAGAAATTTTAAAAGGTGCTAGTTTTTTCTGTACTTTTCTGTCTTTCTTTCATTTATATATTTATTTTTTAAAGGAAAATGTTTGTTTCCAGTTGAAGTGAAGAGAATATGATTGAGATCCATTTCTCGATTATGTAAACTAGAGTTAAAGTGCAGAAAGTGTGACTGAGAATCATATTTGCCGAGCATGTAAACAAGAGTTGAAGTGAAGAGAATGTGATTGAGAATTCTATTTGTAGAACACGTAAACTAGAGTTGAAGTGAAGAGGATTTGATTGATAATTTAATTTCTAGAGCGTGTAAACTAGAGTTGAAGTGAAGAGAACGTGATTGAGACTCCATTTGTAGGAGCGTGTAAATTACATCCACAATAATCAAACATTTTAGTTTACAATTTTAAATCTTATTTCAAGCATAGGAATGCGTTACAGCAAGGGAATGCGTTGGGTAAATTTCTGGAGTGTATTTTCAACCTATCCAACTATATGGAAAATTACCAAAAAAAGAAAAAAGGGTTACTCACCAAATCAAGGTAATATATTCATTAAACACTTTGATAATTCATTTGTAGATTTCATTTTACTATCTATTTTGCCATTGGTTATATTACTAATATAAATTCAACAGTTTAACGTCTGCAGCAATTCGGGAGCTTCACTTGAAGCAAAGTTTTATGAATTTAATTCGACTGCTACATAAAATCAGATATTTCTAAAAAAATTAGTTAAATAATACATTTAAACTGCAGCAAACATATTTTATCAAATAAGAAGCGTTAGAATAATTTTATTACGGATAAGGTATGTAGTTTAATAAAGCACAGTATATTTTTTGATGTTGGGAGCTCTGCATTTATAGAAATATTCCCGCAGAATATATGTAACTTTTAGCTTTATAATAAAATCATGATAAAAAGTGAAACTATTTATCACGCACAATTAATCATGCATATCCAGGGAAGCTTCGTAGGTATCACCCTTGTGCTACTGCTGTATATCTACTAGTACAGCAGGTTTCAGTAACTCACGACCCACGGGTCACCGGATGACCTACAATTTCAAGCGACCGACCCCGGACAAAAATTTCCTGGAAAAAAATTAAACCTCATAAAAACATAAAGTGAAAATAAACAGTAAGAATTACACCTTTGCTATAAAAAGCTTCAGTAATCAAGATGTATTTTGCTTTAAAAAAAATAAAAATTCGATCTTATTTTCAATGCGAAAGCGGCAAGTTTAGAACTTATGAAAATCACACTTTGGCACTAAAGGTCTTCTTTGCACACTCATTTCGGTTGATCTTGACCCACAGGCAAATAAAAAAAAGGTTGTCGATACCCGCTCTACAGGTATCTCAGATTGAGTAGTGTTTGGCTCCGGTAACATGACGCCTGACCTTGAAAATTTATTTCTACTTGGAGAATTCAAGAAATGGGGAAGTGTTATTGGCGGCGGAGTTGAGCGTCAAGTTGCCTTTGCGCCATCCCATGGAAAAGGCAAATGTCCCAGACGTAACAGCAATGTTAAATTTTTAAAAAATTACAGTAACCATTTGTTATACTGCTCATTCGGATATATCGCACTTTTTCTATGTCTCCCAAAATTGTAAGTTTGAGTTCTCAAAAGTAAAAATATTGCATTTTTAATTAAAGGTTCCCCCCCCCCCCCCAACTAAACAAAGCCATCGAACACGAATGTTTTCCCTTCTTCGGAATTTGCTGGGGTTAAAATCTGCAGCAATACAGCTCCCACTCTCCAATTTACATGCCTGCTTTTTATTGATCCGAACGCCCATCAATAAATGAAACAGAACAATGTTTACTGCCCAAGGAAAAAAAAATACACCCACTTCTTGATACCTTTTAGTGCAGAAAGGATTCGCCCTTGGCTGAACAAAACCAAATTATATAATCCCCTTAGCCAAGAAAGGGAGAGTGATAGGTAAAGGAATTTTCTGAAAAGAAAATGGTTACTTATCTTTCACATCGCTTTCACACCATGCTCTGGTGGCATGTGCAAGTCCACTCAATTTACTTGCACGTTTTGAAATATTTCTAACGGCATCGGTTACATCCTCAAAAGCATGCAACACAACTTAACCCGACAGAACGCGCGCTTCCTAAACCAACGTTAAGACGCGCGGGGCTCATAGAATGACCCCAAATTAAAACGTAGTTAAAAGCACTACTTCTTTCTTATTACTTATTCATGTCAAAATCATACCGTCCATTTTTAAAAATTGAAAATTACATTTAAACACAAGTGCGATGCATAAATTAATTTTAAAGGGCGATACGTAAAGAATAAATTAGCTTTATGTATTGCGCTAGTAATTAAAAGTAGTTTAATACAAGTCTATAAACTAAGTAACTAAGTTCATAAAAATAGTGCTAAATAATTATTTTTAATGCTTGTAAGTATTTGTGAACTTTTTAATAAATATTCCAGCTTGTATTATTGCTATGTTTAACATGAAAATTCTTAGTGAATTATATCATTTTGTTTTTGCTATGATTATTTTTAAAGTATGATTTTAACTAACCAAACGGGTATTGGGGGCGTGAAAATGCCTGAAATACTTTCAGAACACTAACAAAAGTTAGATTGGGGGGAGAAACTCAGCTACTGATAAGAAAGGAATGAACAGGTGGCTAGTTTCTAGGAATTGGAATTTGGATATAGGTTGGGGTCATAAAATGACCCCCGCGCGTTCTCTCGGGTTAATGTTTAAAATCGAGTAAAATGGTGCAATAAAGTGATCATGGTATATAATGACAGTGCAAAGTTTGACTCTAAAAGCTCCAAATTGTATGCAAGGTTTATTATTATTATTGCTGCGGGCTCTGCCTCTTGCTAACTTCTTCTCGCCCATCCCCTGTTTGAAAATGTCTCGATAATTTAAAAACGTCAAATTGTTGGTTTTAATTATTTCATTCGGGAAACATCGACGATTCGGGGGTCGGGCCCGAGGAATTTCGGATCCGTTTTCGGAAACAAAATTCCAATTAATTAAAACAGGTTTTTAAGGGATACGAACCGTTTTGAGGCGGTGAATTTGTAGTCGAATTTCTTCAAGCGTTACTCCTCAGCCATAGGGAATTTTGCTTCGCGATTTTTTTTTTATTTTTTTAAGTTGGTCTTTCTCTACACGTAGACCAAATTGTATCCAAAAATATTGAATATTTATTTTTTTTATTCAATATCAAAGTTTTTTACAATTTCATAACTTCCGGAACATTTTTTTCATAATCCATTCAAGATTTTATTGATCTTATTTTTTTATTTTATTTGTCACGTCTTATAATGAATTCACAACCAGGGATATTTAAAAATTCCACTTTATAAAAATCTGGTCAGCTAAAAACTTTTCGTAGTGAATACACAACATTGATAAAAAAAAAATTGTTTTTTGTAGGTTGTTTTCAAAATTTTGAAAAACCCTTGGTTGTAAATATAGGCCTAATATAGCCAAATCATATGCAAAAAAAAGTATATTGATTCATTTAGCCGTTTTAGAGAAAACGGTTCCGAAAGAGGAAAAATGCAACTTTTCAGGAGAGCCGACTTAATCCAGAAGTTCAAATTTCCCGCTATTCCCGAGCTTCTTGTTCTCTTACTTCGATATTTCCATGCTATGAATGCAATCGATTGTTACTGCCACTACCGTCGATAGTCTGTATATCGAAATAAACTCGAAAACACAAGGAAGGGTAAAGTGTTTCCTCTTGCAAAGAAAAAAAAAAAAAAAAAAAAACAATTTCGCTTGACCAAATTTTGATAGACTCGCAACTTTCAAAGACCATTTCAAGTACTTAAAATGCTCAGATTTACATAATTTTAACAGCAAATGATCCAGGAAGAGTTCTAGTTTTAATTAAAAAAATATCAAAAAAGTGCATTTTTTCACCCAAAAACGGTTCGGATCCCCTTAAGAAGATTCAAATGAATCGAAACGGATCCTTTACAAGATTAAAATGGCTCAAAAACTCTTCACAAAATTCTAATGAGTCAAAACGAACCATTCGCAAGATTCAAATGAATCAAAATGGAACCTTCAAAAAATTCAAATAAATCAAAACGGACCCTTTCACAAAATTCCAACTTCCAAATCGTACTTTTCAAACCATTATTTATTATAAAAGCGGCTAACAATAACAAAATGTTTCATCACTATATGTTCAAATTTTAATTTTCACAAAATAATGTGATTTTTCACAAAAATCTCTTTATAATTCGCAAGAAACAGACCCTGTAAAAAAAATGCTGGATCAACCCACTGATTTATAAAAACGAAAATCAAATACTTTCACAACGCAAACATTTTAAGGAACGTAAAATTTCTTTCACATTTATGCTTTTAACAATTTCAAAGAGAAATTAATTTTCACAAGAATCTGTCATTTTTCAAAATTGTAAAATATTTCATTGGGTTGGAAAAATTTAATCTAGACTCATTACATCTACCGCCATCTATTGAACAGCGTCGAAACCAATTCGATTGCTTATGTTTTCCAAATAAACATTAAATTTAAATGGACGTTTCGATTCGTTTTAATGCTTAGTCTGGGATAAAAAATATACCGTTTAGTGATTTCCCACATAAGTCAAAAGAAAATGGAAAAAAAAGGAGCATTTAAATCAGGACCAGGTATTTTCTCATCTTTGCCCAGATCCTGTAACCGTAACTATTGAACCGTGTAGATTAGGAATTTCGGTTTAAGCGTTCATTCATAAATGATGTCACGCTTCAAAAGGGGAGGGGTGGTTCAAGAAAGTGTGACGGTTTGTGACAAGGGGAGTGGAGGAGGTAACAAAAAGTGTGACATCGAACATTTTAATTTCTATGAAAATCTTTAAAATCAGCAAATTAAACCTATTTTATGCTAATGTGCTATAGAGTGACATGTGACAAAGGGGGGGGGGGAGGGGGTATGTTGAAGTGTGACACTTTGTGACAAAGGAGGAGGTCAAATATATTGAAAAAAAGTGTGACATCATTTATGAACGGTCCCTAAGGCCTTTTGTTACTAGTAATCGCCAGTGATGAGAAAATAATTTAAAATGCATAAACTATTAAAGGCTCTTTTTTTTAAAGATCACCTTTAAAAAGCACAAAAACAGCAATGGAAATTTCAAGCACGTGTTTCGGGGTTACGATGAACCCTTCTTTCAGTGCAAAGTATGAGAATATGGAAGCAAATTTATTGAATAAAGGCTGTAAGCTTTTGTCCGGTGTCTGAATCTATAAACGCACACGTTTTGAATAAGAAGGATAAACTCTGAAACACGTGTCCACTACGTATTTATACTTATGTTTTTTACTTTTCATTTTTTTGGACAAAAGTAAATCATTTGCTTCATAGAACAGCGTAATGCTCAAACATTTTAAAGAATATTGCAGGGAAGAAAAAGAATATTGATTTTAATAGAAGAATCGCTTTTTCTATTACTGCTAATAGTTCAATCAGTTATTATTTGAATTATCAAAGTTTTAGAGTTACTCCTGCGTAGGTTTATTTTTGAGAGGAGGAGGGGATTTCTTTGGGTAAGTTATAATATGTTATTTCTGCAAATTGGAAATCAAAATGTAACTTACGAAATTTGATATAAAATTCCATTTTCAAACTAAAGCTAAAATGCAATCATCAATACAGACTGTTAAGTTCATAATGTTTTCGTTTTAGGCTGTTTTTTATGCATATTTTTATTCTTTAAAAAATCAAAAAACCAAAAATAAGTAAATTTCCTATGAATTTGGACTAATATTGATAGGAGAGCATCAAATAGCAAACGCAGCAATAATAATTATTTTTAGTTAAAATGCTCAGTAGTTGCAAGGCATATCAAGTGATAGTAGTAAAGTTCAATACAAAAATAAATAAATGAGTTTGGAATAATTGTTGACCAATTAAAGCCTCTCATGGATGAAAGTAAATTTGTGGTTGTGACTTCTTTTACAACCCTGCCCATCCGTTTTCTGTCCAACAACCAAAATGGAATTGTATAAATGAATATGCTAAATACAATGGCAAAAAGAATATTTTTAAGCAAAAATGTTACACAGGCATCCGTAATCCCATCTTTTATTTTCATGGCATTACAATTCCCATTTTCCCACTTAATGCAAAAAAAAAAAACTATTCCCATTGATCACTACACCAAGTGTATACAAAAATTTAGTTTTAAATTTTGTAGCGAAATGACATGCCTAAACATGTTTGAGCTCCTCAGCTTTTCGAAAACTCAAAATTTGGCGAGAATTTATGGTAAAGAAAGTATGGTAAAAATGCATTGATTTTGTACGTGTATAAGATTTTATGCGTATAGTAACGCTTTGTGTACAATTCAGTAATGAATATGCTAATTTTGTTTGTAATGTTCAAGAAAAATGCAATATCACAACATTCAACTGTTAAGCCTTTGTACCAATCTCAGAATCGTACCTAGATGAAATGCGACATATTCCGAAACAAATTACATTGCATTCATCACATCCAATAAAACAAACCACCCCGAAGTCTTTTTCCGATTCTTTAACACGGGAAATGCTCACACACACACACACGGCTAGCCTTTTTATACCGCAGCTTTATGTATTATCTTTTATTGCTAAGCTTTGCACTTGTTCCGCCGATGTAGCAAAATGCGGAAAAATAGCGCAACATCTGCAGGCAGTTTATGTTTGGCGTTTTTGCTTCATTCACCTTTTATCTAACACATAAATGCTGGGATATCCTCTTTAGAAGAACAAAACAAAACACATATCTCAGCATAAAATGTGGATTTACTGTAAAGGATAAAAGAGCAAAGCTCGGAGAGGGCAAAGTTCATCGAACTAAAATTTTTACGTCTTCTCTGTAAGCATAGAAATAAATAAATAATACGAAAGAATTTAGCTTAACATACAATACGTACAGCACACTTTTTTCAGTTTGGATAAGGCGAGCATTTAAATGCATCTTTAAGGGGCAAACGATTTGAGAAATTGTATTAAAAATGTCTCAATGCTAGTAAGAATCATGTTTATCATCTGGAGCAAAGATGGCAAGCTTATGGCATGTGTGCCAGTAGGTAGTACACAACAAGAGTTCCAGCGGCACGTCCACGTAAGTGCATATTAACCACTTAACGCATTTGCCCCTGTCTGACACGGGCCAAAGTTGCCGGGAATTTGAACATGCACGTGTCCGACACGGGCCAAAGTTACCGGAAATTTGAACATGCCCGTGTCTGACATGGGCTAAAGTTACCGGAAATTTGAACATGCCCGTGTCTGACATGGGCTAAAGTTACCGGAAGTTTGAACATGCCCGTGTCTGACACGAGCTAAAGTTACCGGAAATTTCAAGATGCCTGTGTCTGACACGGACCAAAGTTACCGGAAATTTGAACATGCCCGTGTCTGACATGGGCTAAAGTTACCGGAAATTTGAACATGCCTGTGTCCGACACGGGCCAAAGTTACCGGAAATTTGAACATGCCCGTGTCTGACACAGACCAAAGTTACCGGAAATTTGAACATGCCCGTGTCTGACACAGACCAAAGTTACCGGAAATTTGAACATGCCCGTGTCTGACACAGACCAAAGTTACCGGAAATTTGAACATGCCCGTGTCTGACACAGACCAAAGTTACCGGAAATTTGAACATGCACGTGTCTGACACGGGCCAAAGTTACCGGAAATTTGAACATGCCCGTGTCTGACACAGACCAAAGTTACCGGAAATTTGAGCATGCCCGTGTCTGACACAGACCAAAGTTACCGGAAATTTGAACATGCCCGTGTCTGACACAGACCAAAGTTACCGGAAATTTGAACATGCACGTGTCTGACACGGGCCAAAGTTACCGGAAATTTGAACATGCCCGTGTCTGACACAGACCAAAGTTACCGGAAATTTGAACATGCCCGTGTCTGACACGGGCTAAAGTTACCGGAAATTTGAAATGCCCGTGTCTGACACGGACGATCTCTCGTTATTTTATTTCTAATGCCTGCCTGAGATCCGTTTGCACTTTGTTTGTATTATAATGTTTTAATATAGCTTTTACTCCATCTTCCGCCCTCTAGTCACCCCCTACAGCTGAAATGGCCAGAAACAATTTATACTATACCTATATATTCAATTTCTGTCAAAAAAAAACCTCGATCATTTTTCACCAGCTTCTCCGAAACAAACTCGTGTTTCAAAGGGTTAAATAAATTTTATTCACTCACATTCAACGAGAAACGCATTTCAAAAGAAAGAAATAAAGAAAAAGAAAAAAAAACTTCCAAGACCAGCAGCCACTTTGAAAAATGGGTGATTTTTAAAGAGGAATTTCAAAAAGAGATATAACAAGTGACAAACTGGGCACCTTAAAAAAATAAACCATTTGACTGGCACACTAATCTAAAAAGGTTCGCAATTCCTGATCTAGAGGATTAAGTATTTCATCGGATTTGGATTGGCCGCAGTGAAATAATAAAGCAAAATGAGCGAGGGAACGATTAACGCTCTTCTTAAATGCGCTATAAATAAATTTTGCCCATAAGTACTTAAGAACACGCAGCTGGTACGTTTAGAAACTATATACTTTAACTGGTATCCCTGACAGTCCGATGTTTTCCTGGTGTAGTGGTTAGAGGATTTGCTTATAATGAAAGCAGTCCGGGTTCAAACCCCAATTGAGAAAGTTTTTTTTTTTTAATCGTTCTTCGAAATGAGATTGTAACCGGGTCATTTTTTTTAGAAAAGGGGTACTTAAAAATTAAGAACTCGGTTTTTCAAATCGAAGTCACTTTGACTCGGAGCTAGTCCGAGAATTCTTACAAAAATAATCCCTTTTGTCCCAATAACAATAATTCTAACTTTACAGTGTGTGACTGCGTGTAGGCTGTAATTTCTAGCGAACACTGCGCTGAGTAGATTCCGAATCTTTCGCTTCTATTTTTAGACACTATCATGTCGCAAAAAGTTGAATTAAGCAAATTATTATCAAAACAAAAAGAAAAAAAAAAGGATACAAAAAATAAATCTAATAATTAACAAATGAATAAATAAATGAAATAAAATAGCTACTTTAAAGTTAAATAAATAAATTAATTAAAATAACTACTTTAAATGTAAATAAATAAATGATTGAATAAAATTACCTAATTTCGTAAAAGTAGTTTCTTTGCCGGCGCAGTGTCAATGCAGAAAAAACAACCTATCTTCTCTGCAAAACACGCGTTTACAAAGTGGTCGTTTCCTATCTACATAGGAACCGGTTTTAGCTGCTACTGGTCTAGAAATGGGCCCATTTGTACCTTCATTTTTCCCTGCGTAGGGAAAAAAGCAGAATAGAGGGTTCATTAATTACGAGTCATACATCCCGGCTGTTTGTCAATATAAACGAGCCCTGGGTTGTAGCATATGTGCGTATAGAAAATGAATTATTTGTAAGAAGTACTATCCAGTTATAGTGCCCACAAAACTATTTATATTAACATAACTGTTCATAAAAGTTATACGTTTTGATAAAAATGCATTTTGTACGCCCTATGTACGTCTTATAGTTAAATTCTATTTGTTTTTTATTATAAAAGAAGACTATTAAGACAGGTCAATTCGTATATTCACTTCTTTTTTTCTTTAATTCAAAGCAAAAATAAATATCACTTCAGTTCTCTTCCTTTTTATTGTTGAACCATTTTCGCAACAGTTTAGAAGTTTGAACCATGAATAGTCAGATGATGAGAAACTTAAATTTTTGAAAAAATAAAAAAGTAAAATAATATAATATAAAATAATTTGCAACTCACAGACAGCGAGCGGGCTTGATACTTTTTCGAATAGTTGTAACTAACTGTTAATGGGAATGGGAAGTCAGGTAGTGGCAATGATTTAGCTGTAATATGCAAATTTATGAAAATACAATAATTTAAAGAAAAATTCTCTGAAATGCATACATTTTACCATTTTTTTGAAATCCTTTTTTCTCTTGCGTCTATCTCATTGTTAACAATTCGAAGCTGCCAATACATTTGAAAAAAAAAAAAAGAATTTTTTATTTTGTAATTTATTTTTTTGTATTCTTTAGATTTGTAAAGGAATTACTTTTTTTTTGGGACAGTACTGCCGTTACGACGCAAATCACAAAATATGAAATAATAATAATATTAAATATCGGTAAAAGATTATGATACAAAGTACAAACTTTAAGTAAATATTTACTAAATACTATATATAATACTCAATAATTTTACACACATTAATTGAAAAAAAAAAAAAACAGTATTTTATTATCGTCTTGGAAAACGTCACTTTGACATCACTGGAACTGTTCCAAACACGTTATAAAGAACTTTTTACAAAAAAAAAAGACAGACGTTTAGCCTTTTTTCTTTCTCAAACAATAATAACTAACAGTCAATGAAGAAAGAATCAACTAAAGCAATAAAGTTCCGATTCCATCCAGACTGCACAACGAAAAATATTGCTCCTGGATCACAGGACTTAATACTGAATACCATCTACATTGCTTTAGGAGCTTATTGAAGAAAGAAAAAAAAATGAGAAAAAGAAAGTTGCTTCCCAGAAGAAGCGACATATTCTTGAAACTCATGATCCCCCGAGAGGCAAGTTCAGAAAGTATTAGACGACAAAATCCGCGAATGTTATTGTCAAATATCTTGTTAACTGTCAGGAAGGATTATCATCCGTGTGTATCTTTGCCTCTGGGATCCATAGATGCCCAGAGTTATTGGTCTCTTGGAAGGATGGTTAAGGTCTCTTTACGAGGAACGGAACCATCGCGCTGACGCGAGATTGTATAAGACTTTGACCGTTCCGGGGGGACTTCGTCTTTTTTAGAACTGGAAGAAATAATCACTTCCTGCCTTCCTTATGAGCTATATTTCTAGGCAATTGGCGTCTTAATATTTTTTTTTTTTTCACCGTGATTTATTTTTGTTCTGTGAGGCACGTTTGAACAAGATTTAGAAAAAAAAGCAAAATTTTCCCAAAGAGAAATATATACGGCAGCGAGAAGCGAAGATATGTGAGGGATCAAAAAAGGATTCCGAGAAAAACGTGTTCAAAATTTGAATCTTATGGGATCTTTAATGCTGCTATTTTTTCTAAATCATGTTAGTGGGCAGCACATGTTAGGACAACCCCTAACATATCTTGCCACAATATATAAAAAATGCTTTCTCTATCATTTGCACTATTTATAGCCAAATTTTCAATTTTGTCACTTCCACCCCTTTACTTCTAGGTGCCTCATGTTTCTTCCGGGACAACTCTAGAATTAGATCATATAGTACACAAAATGGTTTCGTTCGTTGAATTATCATTGAGTTAATGAGATTACTATTAAGAAGTAAAATACAATGGATTTTCCCAACAAAGTTTTCAAATGATTGCAGACACGTGTTTCAAGATTAAAAGGATCCCTTTTTACAACGCTGAAGAAATGAGCTGCTAATTGAAAAACATCTAACTGAAGCTTTGGAACCATTGTAACTTCTAAATACGCGTCTTAAATTTTTGCACCCACTATACCTCGTATTTACTTTCAACTCTATAGCACCAAGGTTTACAACTTATTACTTATTTACTAATGTTTCGATGTTTATACAGAACTAATTCTATTTCATTCATTTATTTGACTAATTTCTTTCTTTTATCAATATCCTTAAAGCTATCATGCCTTGGTACGTAGCGCTACTTATTTGACTAAAATCGAAAGAATTTTTCCATCTGTGATTATTTTTTCCATCAATTCACAATGCGCAACTTATGTCTTCTTACTTTCAGATGCGAACCGACGGGGTTGGACGAACGAGATCGAACACCTAGAAGCCATTGGGTATTTTATAGCTAACTGATTTTTTAATATTCCGACCCAATCATCCAATAATCCGATATCGAACCGACACAAATCTGATATCTGACCTATTTTTATTTACTCTCTCAAAGTCAATTATCCAATAATCAGATATCTGACCAATGATAATCATATATATGTCCAATAATTATCCAATATCTGACCAATAATAATCCGATATCTGACCAATAATTATCAAAAATCTGACCAATAATAATCCGACATCTGATAAATAATAATCCGCTATCTCACCTGTTTTTTTTAATCCGAAACCGATTCGGCATTAGATATCCGATATCTGACCTATATTTTTAAACTCATGTTCGTGAAAATTGCAACACCATGAAGGACTTGCGCGAGTGAGCTGAAATTTTCAGGAAATGCAAAGTAGCGTATGATATGCAAGTGATTAGAATTTCAAATCCGTAGCGCCTGCGTATGCTGAGCAGCGTCCCCTGAACAGCGGATGGATCCGAATAAACAAACGGCTGTAGCGAGGCGTGTATGGCTATCGGTGGTGATCTGCTAGTGGTAAACGTTAGATCAATCTTTACTTATGCCTCTTCGACGAAAGAGAACGAGATTTGAACAACTTACAGAGTTTGAACGGGGGAGAATCATCGGCCTTCGTGAAGCTGGATTGTTGTATCGTGCAGTAGCCGTTCGTGTGCAGCGTAACAGGAGCACAGTGATGCGTGTTTGGAAGCAGTGGACGGACGAGGGTCGGACAACCCGAAAATCCGGGAGTGTACCCCGAAATATGATGTCAACTCTCAATGATAGACACCTGATCCGCATGGCGCGGACGAACCGTACAGATTCCTCTAGACAATTGGCAGTACAGTGGTCAATAGCTACAGGTGTTTCATTGTGTGCCTCATCAATTCATAGACGTCTGCTACAGCGTGGACTGCGCGCAAGGACTCCTTTATACAGGATCCCCTCACGCTAAACCATCGCCGCCTGCGGCTACAATGGGCCAATCAGCATAGAGACTGGCTTGCTGATTGGCAGCATGTCGTGTTTTTTGACGAATCCCGCTTTAATTTGTGGTACCATGATGGCCGCATTCGTGTGAGATGCTATGCCGGTGAACGCCACCTTCCGGAGTGCATTATCGAAGGCCACAGTGGACGAACACCCGGAGTTATAGTCTGGGACGCCATAGCTTATCATGGACGATCTCAATTGGTACGAATTGTGGGCAATCTGAACAGCAACCGGTACATCAGTGAAGTTCTACAGCCCCAAGCTGTTCCCTTCCTTCAAAGCTGGTCAGACGCTGTATTTCAACAGGACAATGCCCGCCCTCATGTTGCTAGGACTGTTCAATCCTTCTTTGCAACCCAGCAGGTACAGCTTCTTCCTTGGCCTGCGTATTCGCCGGATATGTCGCCAATTGAACATGTGTTTGATTTCGTTAATCGGCGTCTCGCTCGTGATCCTCGTCCTGTTGCTTCTGTAAACGAACTTTGGGTACGCATACAAACAATATGGAATGCTCTTCCTCAGGCAGACATTCAAAATTTGTTTGACTCCATGCCACGTCGTGTAGCAGCACTTATTGCGGCGCGTAGTGGCTGCACAAAATACTGATTCCGAACTCTTGTTATTGTTTGTTTGCTTTGAAAATTTAATCATTTATTTGTACCACTACCACTTAATTGTGTATTAAATTGCATTCAATTATGACGATTCCTTCATGGTGGTGCACAAACATGAGTTTAGTATTCCGGTCACTGTACAAAAGACCCAGATATCCGACATTATTAAAATTTAACTCATTACCATGCTTTGAAACTATACGTAAACTAAAAATTTATTGCGTATTTAGAAGCATTAGATGCTTAGAAATATGTATAAATTTACAGGTTTCAAGCAAGAGAGTCGGATATCCAGTAGGAATCCGTCAGAATAAAGGAAACAGCTATGCGATATCCGGCAAAATCAATATCCGAAGCATCCCTAGTTCGGACAATCCCTCCCTTCTCTAAAAGCGAAATTCTGGGTGTATAATGCTAACTTTTGTTGTTAAGTTCCAATATGTTTAAAATCGTATCGCAAACATATATTTTTATATTTATTATTGTGCCAATATATATATATATATATATATATATCGGCAAAGACAAAACAGTTAAGAAAGTTCTCTTCTAAGTTAAGTTCTCTTCTGTTTTTCACCCGATTTTCTAAGTTTTTTTTTTTTTTTTTGGTTTAGTAGCTACGGAAGTGATTTTAGTAATTTAGTAATATCAATTAAAACATTAGGAAACAGTTTATTATTTGATTAATATTTAACCTTTTCGTTTTTCAGGGAGGCCTCATTTATAATTAAATGTTACAGGCAACAGATGGCGACATGCCTTGGTCAGGGAAAATATTAGGTAATAAATATGAAACTTATTGTTAAAAGTAGTTTGGTTGCCATTACGCAGTAATATTAAAAGCAATTATATTAAGAGAATGATTGAAGGCTTCTCTGAGCCCTAAATGAAAATTAGAATAGTGTATGGAAGCAAGCGTTTAAGTTTTAATCAACTGCCACGCAACATAGTACGATATCGGCAGAAGTACAAGAGGCTACATTTTTGAGCTCAATTGTTAATGCGGCGACAATGATTTACAATACGTTTGCTTTGAGTGAGGATGATCAAAAGAAACTTGACATTATAATCCACAAATTTGATGAATAATTATTATGTAGTAATAGAAATATAATTTCACGTTAATTTAAAGCACAAATGAACATTAAAACGCAGACATATGTTTCGGGATTGCTTGGAATCCCTTTTTCAATGCGACAGGGAGCTTCTAGATGCAAAACATCCAAATTAAGCAGACAAAACAACAAAAACAAAGCTTATACAGCCTAAGAATTAACTGTAAATCAATGAGAATGAAGGTAGTGTGAAGTGGAAGTAGAAGGGAAAGCACCAATAAGAGAGCAACAAACGAATCCAGTTGAAAGTTCAGGAAGTAAAACGGAATATCAATAAAAACAAAGCAAAAAAGACGACAACATGCATAAAAATGTGAAAATACATGACAATTGCAAAAAAATAAAATAAAATACAAAGAATAAAATGGAAATAAAATAAGTACAGAAAATACCAAAACAAAAAGCATAACAAAGTACACATGTAAAGGAGGGGGAGGGGGGAGAAAAAAATTAAAAATGGACACAAAAAAGGAAAACTAACAAGAAAACCAAGAACGAGCCACAAATTAAAGGAACTTATGCCAGACCTGTGAAAATACATGAAAATTGCAAAAATAATAAAATAAAATACAAGGAATAAAATGGAAATAAAATAAGTACAGGAAATTTTTACATTTTTATGCATGTTGTCATCTTTTTTGCTTTGTTTTATTGATATTCCTTTTTACTTCCTGAACTTTCAACTGGATTCGTTTGTTGCTCTCTTATTGGTGCTTTCCCTGCTACTTCTAGTTCCACTTCACACTGCCTTCATTCTCATTGGTTTACAGTTAATTCTTAGGCTATATAAGCTTTGTTTTTGTTGTTTTGTCTGCTTTATTTGGATGTTTTGCATCTAGAAGCTCCCTGTCGCATTGAAAAAGGGATTCCAAGCAATCCCGAAACATATGTCTGCGTTTTAATGTTCATTTGTGCTTTAAATTAACGTGAAATTATATTTCTATTACTGTTTACTTGCACAAAGTTAAATTATTATTACTTATTATGTAGTTATATAAATAGCACAATGATTTAAACGCAAAATTGAATTGTTTCGGCCAAATTTTGACTGTTGGAAGTACTCTAGTTTAAGTAATTATATGAACAATAAATAATTTTTTCATCCCTCCCCCCTCTTTTAAAACTTCTCGAAAGATCGAAGCGGAACTACTTTTAACTTTTGCATTGTGTCCTACTGCTTACTTTTGTTATTAAGTTTCAGTATACAGTAAAACCCCGTTAAAACGTAGGTGTCGGGGGACATGTTTGGCACCCGCGTTATAGCATAACGCGGGTGCCAAACATAATAGGTGCCAAACAAACCCATAACCGTGGTATAGTGAAACTATACCACGGTTATGGGTTTGTTTGGCACCTATACCTACTATACCGCGGAACCATATTCAGGAAATAATATTAGCTTTAGTTGCATCCTTTTTAACTTTATCAATTACTCGTAACTTTTTTTATTGTATTTAAAAAAAGTATCTCAAATATATATGTTTATATTTACTTGTATGACAAAAAATATAAATATATATAATTGTAAGAACAATAAATCTTTTTTTGTTTGTCATTCTTCAATTCCCTTCTGAAACTTCTCGGTAAATCGAAGCTGAACTCATTTTAACTTTTCCCTTTTCAATTCCCTAATTTCTTTCCTGCCTTCTAATGGCCATCCACGAAAGTAAAAACACCTAATTTACTTCTTTCTCTATCTTTTCCTCCGCAGCAGATCATCATCTAATCCAAAGCTGCAAGGGAAGCTTTACTGAGTACTAATTCTTCGCAGTAAAATAAACCCGAGTTTTCTTTTCCCTCTCTGCTCAAGCCTCTCCAAACTAATCAACAAAACAAGAACTGTTAATTGAATGGAGATCTTCGAGGAGCATCCCATGCTCTTGAGCCTCCTGATTGCTTCCTTATCAGTGAAGAAAGTCTCATTTTCCAGCATTAGTAATTTTCTTTGAATGCTTGCTAATGATCCGTACACACATAGTAAAAACACCAGAAAAATTGAAGTAAATGCATCTGATGAAATTTTTAATTCACCCAGAACCGAATTGCGGAAAAAATTGCATTATTTATCTTCACGCGCAATTTACGATAATCTTTTTTGAAATCTTGCTCAAATGTGAATTGAAAATGAAATTAAAGGCGAATTGAAAGCTGTTTTGATATTTATTTTTTTACCTTTCTGCTTATGATTACTTTAACGGATTCTTAAAGCATATGTGATTAAAACTTTTCACTACGTAAAATTTAATTGTATTGATATTTCGGAAGAACATTTAAACGAACTTTCTTTGTAATACAGTTAAACATGTGTAAATTGACCACTTGTGGTGCAGCACTTAGTGGTCAATGTAGACAGGTGGTCAACGTACAGAGGATGGAGATTTTTTATGTTCTTTCTTACACTATGCATTTATTAATTTGTAACTAGCTTCATGTAACGACGTTACTTTAAGATAGTGATTCGTTTTTTATTTTCTCACAATTATCTAAAATATCATTAAACAAATTTAACCCGAATGTCCTTACAATGTATCCTATACAACTTCAAAAGTAAAGTACTTAGCTAAAATGAAGATAAATATCATATTAATTATGCCAGTAACTTATATGATGCTAAATATTTCCTAAAAGTATATATTTTTCAAAATGGCTGTATCAGATCAAAGAAAAAAGAAGATACTTTTTTAAATAATAAAAGAGTGCGCATAGTACTTTTCCCGTATGGTTAACTTACAAAGAGGTTTAGGCAAATTTTATACTGATTTTTCATTCATCCAGACAAATACTGGGCTAACATTATAGCATAAAAAATGTACTGAATAAGCTACTTTAGTTTTTTTTTATATTTCCAAAAACAGATAAACAAATAAATATAGTAATAATTAGGCAGTCAACTTGCAAAGAATTTTCTATAATACTCCCACCCAAATTTGGAGTACATAAGTGGTCAACTTAGACAGGTGGTCAACATTTAGAGGGTGAGGTAAAAGGTGAAGGGGTAATTCCGTCAATGACAAAAGTGGTCAGCTTAGTCAGGTGGTCAACTTTTAGAGGGTGAGGTAAAAGGTGAAGGGGTAATTCCGTTCCTGACAAAAGTGGTCAACTTAGTCAGGTGGTCAACTTTTAGAGGGTGAGGTAAAAGGTGAAGGGGTAATTCCGTTCCTGACAAAAGTGGGCAACTTAGACAGGTGGTCAGCTTAAAAAGTGGTCAATTTTACAGGTTTTACTGTATATTTAAAAATAATTTTTAAAGTTCAAGTTATTTACCTATTGCAATAAATGTTGTAAATTGTAATTATAAAACGAGAAAACTTTTGAAATTACAAGCAAAATGAACACGTTTTTTTAAGGCTTTTTAATTCTTTTGATCCATCGTTGCAGCAGATACGTAATTACATTTAAAAAACTAATCTGTGATATTTTACAATGAAAGTATATAACTCTAGTATAAGCGATATTGAACAATATTCAGTAAGGTTTTATCGCTATCATCTGGAATGTCTAGTCCAGCGTTTCTTGATTTCTTTGAAAACGGAACTCTTTTCAAAGTCGATTCTCCCGTGGAACCCCTAACAGGGGAGGGGGGCACTGATAACAGGGTAGGGGTGGAGTTGAGAGCTCTTTATAGAATTCCAATCAGTACGTTATATATTTTTTAGTGTAACAAGGTTTGCCCATCGGGCAAGCGTAAGACACTCAAAATGAAAACTACAATGTTAACATATGATAATCAATGTTACCCCAGATAGGAAAAGTTCATATCTTTAGGGTCTGTTCATAAGTGATATTACACTTTTTGACCCTCCCCTCTCCATTTGTCACAAAATGTCGCAATGCATCATGCCCACCTACACTGTAAACAAATCTCCTGAAAATAACGGAATATTTCCGGCAGCAGAGTTGCCGGAAATATTCCGTTTCTGATAATATTTTCCCGAGATTTGTGACTGTTCCATTTCTGTTTTCTCCGTTAATCCAAATCAGGTTGCGAAAATACAGCAACCGTCAAACGGAAAAGTTCCGATCTCTCATTCTCAGGACGTGATATTTCCGTTTTTGGAAGGAAAAACCATGTTGATGCACTACGGAAATCCTCCGTTAAAATCAGTGAACAAACACTCTGAAAATTCAGGTTTTTTTTAACAGTGTCACACACAGTCTCTTTGTGACATATCACGCTATATTACAGAAGCATGTGTACTTGCAGTTCAGAAAAAAAGCACTAAGTTATTGATCACGTTTCTAATTTTGTTTTTGACCTTTTAATGACCATTTAGAACACAACAATGATGGTGGTTACATGTGTCCGGGATTTGTATGAAATGAGATTAAGTGATTAAAGTTTTCAACAAAAAATATAAATAGTACATAACAGTAAAACATATTAATTGTTCAAATAATAAACCCGTGCAATTTAATTTTAAAAATTGTTCGAATTCTAAAAATTTGACCCGTGCGATTTAATTTTACAAGTGTAAATACCAAAACATATTTTCTTTTAACAAGAAGTAAATTTAATCTTTAATCACCATCGGTGTTTTGGATAGAAACAGAAATCAATGAAACTTTAAAATCAAATTATGAAAATAATAATAAAAAAACTTTAAAATCAAATTATAAAAAAAAAAAAAAAAAAAAAAAAAAAAAAAAAAAAAAAAACTTTTAAAATAAATTTTAAAAACCACTTTAAAATAAATTTTAAAAAAATCTTTAAAAAAAATAATTTGCTGATTTTAAATATTCTTTTACCAAGTAAAACCCGGGATGTCCCAATTCTTGTGAACCCCTACCTTCCCCTTGTCTCAAACTGTCACAATTACTGGACCCCCTCCCCCCACGTAGCGAGACATCATTTAGGAATGGCCCCTTAGCACAGAAGCACGTTGGCACTGTATTGATTATATTTGCATAGTAAACATATAAAAGCTCACGCAAAATCGGACCCGAATACGGAAAGATAAAGAATAGAAAATATTTGAATCATTCAGGAATTTCCCCCTTTATTACTTGTGCAATCCCAAAATAACTCGGCGGGAATACTTCGGGAAAGACGTCTTTTACGTTAAGAAATGTAATAAGAAAAATATTATACTTGCAGAGAGAAATTATACTTCTGCCTTTACAGATGGTGCCTTATCTGAAGGAAAGATATGGTATCTTACGTGCAAAGAAAACATTACTGCTACTTTAACATATTATCTGATAGTAATGTAATCTTAAGAATGAGATGGATAAAATATCGCTGAGTTTAGTTCTTTTTGCTGAACTGATTTATGACGATAGACATACGTTGCTAGCTTATTTTTGAAATATTATCAGTTTTGCCATTAAATTATTTATTTATTTTCTTTGAGTAGCGCATTGAATACATATTCAGTTATTAACGATTTATATAATATACTATTGATATATTACGTAAATACAAAACTTCTAAACTTGGGTTATGCGATTTTTTAAAAATTTCTTAAGCATCTAAGGAACCATGCGAAAAGCATCTTATATATTGAGTGAACAAGGACAACTAATTCTTCATCCGAGAAATAATGCCATATTTGAGGTAATCAGGCAATGCAGCTATTTTTTTTTTTTTTAATTTGAGAGTAAACGGGTCATTCCACAGTAACGGACGTTACATTTATACAGCATTTTTCAACTTCAACGAGCTTTCTAACAAACTTCTTGGGTATTTTTTAGGTTTTTAAATTTTGGCTAATAAAAGTACATGTGTTCTAAGTATGCAAAAGCTTTTTTGAATATATATATGTATTTGCTGTCTGCTAAAAAAAATTCTGAAATTTCGTTACGTGTGATACTCTTCGGGTAACACACGTAACGAAATTTCAAAAAAAAAATTAATAGACAGCAAATACATATATATATATTTAACTTTTTTTGAATACTTAGAACACGTGTACTTTTACTAGCCAAAATTAAGAAACCTGAAAAATACCCAACAAGTTTGGTAGAAAGCTAGTTGAAGTTGAAAAATGCCGTGGAAATGTAACGTCCGTTACTGTGGAATGACCCAAACAAACGTATGTAACTATGTATGTCGCGCTATCTTCTAACGAACGGCTGGGAGTTAAGGGTCGAGTAAAGTATCAGAACATTCGAAATTATCCAAATTGTATAAGGAAGCCATTACGCATATTATCATCTTTATGGGATTTTAATGAGCAGAGATTTTAATTAAAAACGCAGTGGTTTTAAAGCTCCCTTTTATTGTAACTGTATTCTTGTCATTTCAGCAATACAGTTCGCATTTTAACAACGCAATGCAGTTGCCATTTTTACAAATAAAATTCTGATCAACGTTTCGATCCTTTTGTTGCATCGTTGCATTTGCTCTTCATTAAATTAATGTGCGTGAAGCGCAGACGATATTTTTCGAATCACTTTGCTATTGTCTTTTAAACGATTGTGCCTGCAGTTTTGTATGCACTATATGTTTGCAAATAGTCTTATTTGTTTTCATGTTTAATGTCACATTTATAATTGTCCTTCTCACTCTAATGAGGACTTTTTGGGACTAATATCGTGATTTAATGAGCATTTTTAATGGAATCTACTATTTCTGATAAATTTGAAGCGCAGAATTTTTCGAATGAATTCCTCCGCGACGTAATGAGCAATATTTGAGACAGCCAGTGCAACGCCGGGAGATGCAGCTATTTCAAAAATTATCTATCGTGTGGATTAAAAAAATAAAAATAATAAATATCAGTACTCGTCAGCGGTAGTGCGAAAATATTACCTAAAATTCCTATGCAGCATCTTAGATCGAGGGAAATATGTGTTGTTCCTAAAAAAGCTGTGAAATTTGGAACATTTTGTAAAAAAAAAAAAAACATTTCCCCCCCCCCCCCCCCCAATTCCCCGATTTCAGGAAAATATTTTTTCCTTTCCCTGTGCCTTTTGATACTTCGAAAAAAAAAAAAAAACTTTTAGAATTAATTTGGTGGTAAACTCTGAGATATGAGTTAATTTTGTTAAAAAAAAGAAAAAAACTGGTTTGCGAAAAGTTTTTTTTTTTTTCGTGATTCTACGAAACACTGCAGACAATTTTCGTTTCGAATTTTTGCAGCCTTTGCCAGAACAGAGGCTCTAACAGGAAAGTTTCTCACAAGATTTAAATGGTTGTAAAAATACATTTTCTGCGTTACCGCTAAAGGGTGCTTCCAATTTCGTATTTTCGATTTCCGTATTATCTGTGCGTCGTTAAAAATTGCAACTGTTGTGATAGTTAGATTGATAAGCAGTCGTTTGGAAAGTCAAAATAGTTTCTTGGGAGCATTACGCAACGTGGTTTGCAACGCATATTTTCTTTAAACTAGGGATGAATTTCAGAGTTTTTTAGTTATGTGTACAAACATTTTATGTTGCAATTTTACAATCCACGTTAAGTGAAATTTTAAAATCCTGAAAAACGCTTTAAAGTTCGAAAGGCTTAAGAAAAGTTCGTTAGATGTAAAGTTCGGAATGATCGCTCGATGTAAACAAACCAAGGTGTTGCCACTCGAAAGAATCGGAAATTAAAAATTGAGCTATGATTGGAAATTATTTTTAAGAGATAGAAATAAATTTGTTAAAGTCCGTAAGTTACGATAGTGAATACAAATATTATATTACTTTCCTATGCTAATTTTTAAACAAATTTTGAAATATTATTTTAGTTAAAGATATATATACATATATATGGATGCGTATAAATAACATTTAAGTTACTTTGCTTTATGAATGCAAAAACATTGGTTTTTACCGAAAATTAGTAGTTTATTCAAATTTGGAAACACAACTAGTATGCCCATGGTTATCCTATGAATAAGCTATTGTGGGAAAGTATAATATTATTGTCTGTACTTATTTAGTACCATTCGGTACTTATTTCCTCATGAAAAAGAGCGGATATTTAATTTTATTACATAAAAGTAGAGCCACTTTTAGATTTTGTGTTCTTCCTTTTCTTCTCTTTGCTTATTTGTTATACTATCAGTAAAATTTGAATATAAAATTTTGAATAAGGCATGTTTCATTTTGTAATGTGTAATGTTTTCTTAACTGGAAACAGTTTACATGTTTCATTAAATACTTATTTTTTTTTTTTTTTTTTTTTAAACACGTACACACAAGGAAATAAATATCTTAAAGAAATAAAAGAAATTCTAGTTTTCCGAAATATCTGGATATCACGCTATATAAAATGATATTTCTCTTGAAAATAATATTGAAACAGCTATAATACGCTTTCTATGTTTAAAAATAATGCAGATCGTTAAAATCAAGGATGATAAATTTAAGATCGCTGAATTGGTTTCAAGTCGATCTCTGATTAAGTTGTGGGACGAACTAATTTATTGCTGCGCAATAGTTCCTTACGCAAGCACAACCGACTTTTTCATTCTTCTTTTGTTTTCATTTATGTTATTTTAAAACATATACAACTGAACAATTTCTTTTTTACAATATTTTATTCTTGCACCTTCTCTGAACAACAGACGAAAAAAATCGAGGGTAGAACTTGAATAATTTTTTACATAGAATATCGAGCTTAATAAAAAAACAGTTGGCCTCCCCTGTCTATTTCATTCGTCCCAATAATTTCGAAGCAAAATTTTGGAACAGGTATCGTTCCCAAAGTGTGATAGATATAGTTAAATAATGCACTCCAGTAACAACAAAATAAACACAAACTCATACGACGTTGTATAGGTCGGTCACCTCTTAGGCAAAAATAATCCAGTGTTCCTTAAAAATACAAATACAAAAGTGACAACCAGCCAGCATGCACAGGGCCCAGCTAGGCTGATCCTAGTCAATTTCTCAATCCCCAATGAAAATCAAGAGCTCTCTTAAAATTTTTACCTCTCTGCAAGAAACAGTCGCTTCCGGTAAACTCCTCCAAGTGCCTACAACCTTATTGAAGTAGTCAATTTTCCTAATTTCAAGATTAGAGATAATGCGGGACTAGTCAAAAAAAAAAAAAAAAAAACGAAACAGAAGTTAATGTTGTCATAACATAAATCATAGCCGTTTTTGAAACGGCTAGAAATTGTTTTGCATACCAGTTACGATTGCGTTTAAATTTTGTGGTACTGTAAGATACTGACATCATGCAAAAAAATAAACTATGGTAAAACGATATTTAAAAAATTGGTAAATGATTAGCCTAAAACGTAAGTAATATTTCTGTTTATTATCGTAACTTACGGACTTAAACAATTTTTTTTCTATTTCTTAAAAAGTATTCCCATTCATAACTCAATTCTTAATTTTCGATTCCTCGGACTGGCAACACCTTACTTTGTTTATATCGAGCGGGCATTCTCATTTTTATGCCTAGCCATCATTTCTTAAGCCTTTCGAATTTTAAAGGTTTTCTTTTTTACAAGTTTGATTGTTGAACTCATAGCCTACAGATGTTCTGCGGGGGTTCGGCTTTATTTTGGGATCAAAACCTATGAAATATTTCTAGCTGAAAAGTGTATAGTTATTAAATATATACTTTATACAACATTCTTGCATTGATTTTTGGTATTAAATTATATAATTAAGTGACTAAGTAAAAAATATTTGGGGTGTTTTTTCAGTCACTGTGATCACCAACATTTATTTTCATAAGATAAAGATGACAACGTAATACAAGTTTCTTATATTTTTTGCATTGCTTTTTCTGAAGCAATAAATGTGTTCCTTTGTGTTAGATTTAAAAACTAATCGCGTATTTTCACTTATGTTTATTATATATTTTTAAAATATTTGCATTTAAATAAATGTTCCCATTGTACGCTAATGCCCAAATGTTTTACATAAATAAATATATTTCTTTGCATGAGCTTCAGCATCGTAAATTTCAATGAATATTTCCTCTTCCTAATAGCTGAGAAGAGTGAAAACTACTTCCTCCTTAAACAAGTAAGTTAAAGTGCTCTCCCAATCTTCCTCTTTTTTTTTTTTTCTAACCAGGATATGTTCTCGATCGACCTTTATTCCAAGAAAAGTAAAAATTCCTGTGTCTACCCTCTCGAACACCAAAGCCTCGACATCACGCGCTGGGATTTACGAAATATCCCTACGTTTTTCCCTGCAGAGAGGGAAAAGAGCCATCACGGGCTATCAACTCCGCATGCGTCACGAGAGGGGGCACGGACGGGAGAAGGTATCCTGCTTTTTCCTGCCAGTGGTTGAATCCGGCAACATCCGAGAGGGGATGCCGCTCGCAACGCTCTCGTGCGACCGTTTCTGAATCTCAGATTGAATGATCAGAGAGCTCTATTCTCACGGTCTATTACGTTTGGGAGATACCTCAGGATTTCCCACAGAATGTCGAAAATGTGTGTGATTTATGTAACTGAATAATGCAGAGCCAAATAATGACTTGACGCTCATAATTTTTGCTTTTACTCTAAAAACCACTGCTGTGGATAAGTATTATTAATCGCTGTTCATGCATTCATTCTAAAGTTATCAACTGTAGGAACTATTTATAAAGTTCAAATTTCCGTTTTGAACATGTGATTGTTTTATCCGTAAAATTATTATTCGCTTTCGTTCTCTATATGGAAAGAGACCTCCGTGCTGAATCAATATACTCATTACTTACGTTTGCTCTGAGCGTGAGCCTGCAATCTTCGAGCTGATATAATCGTTTAAAATTAAGAAAGGAGCTTAATTTTGCTATTTTAATTTAAGTCAAACTGAAAGCCTATTTCAAGATTGTCACGGAACTGTGAAATATATAGATGACTTTAAATGATAATTCGCGCTGCACTGGTTATCATACATTGCGCTCTAAGGAAGTATATGTAAGTAAATTTTGATTCAAATGCGAACATCAACGTCACTCAAATGGATAAGGTGTGAATCTTTATAAACCGACAAAGACTGAAACTCATACAAAGTAACCGTTCTATCGTCAAGCATGACAGACAAAAGAAGAGGTAGACGCGAATGGAGCTTGTGGAGATGGACTGCAGTCTGCTTGCAGACACTGACTTTTGAATGTGTGCTGGTGTCTGTGCGCCACGTTGAGCCAGACCTGAGACAACTAAGCTCCAGGGTGGTCCCTACCCGATATGGTTCGTTGCGAGGCTACATGAGCAGTTTGTCCAACAGGCAGCTTCAGCCGGTAGAAGTATTTCTTGGCGTTCCATACGCAGGAGCTCCGAAAGGTCCTCTGAGGTTCATGCCCCCTGTCACGTCACCTCACTGGAAAGGTGTGAGATTGGCTGATCATCAAGGACCCGTATGCCCTCAGAAGTTCCCAGATATATCGAATGAAACAGAAGCTTTGAAAAGGATGCCTCTAGGACGCTACAAGTACCTGAAGAGGTTGCTACCGCAGTTGACGAACCAAAGTGAAGATTGCTTGTATCTTAACATCTATGTTCCATCAGCAGGTAAGTGGGATATTTAGCTATAAGATTTCCTTTTGAGTTGGATTATGTATTTTAAAATAATGAAATATAGAATGCTGTGTATTTTTATAACTTTCATGCTGAAAAAAACTTGTTTAATACAACACAAAAGCTATTTTTCTTCAGGGAAATGTCAAATTAAATATTCCAAAAATGATCTTACTGTTTGCAGGTGGCCTAGAGATTTTTTTTACGAAAAAATGCGCAATATACGCGCAACACATTAATAGCAATCTGTGACTTATATCACCTTAAATCATAAAAGTCGTTTAGATAGGATTTGTTGTTGAATTCATTGGTAATTTTAGTGAGAGTGAATTATTATATACCTTATATAACCAATTATTCTATATTTATAGTTTTGTTTTGAACAAACAATTAATTTTACTAAATTAATATAAAATAAGAATTATTTTAAAATATTTATATAATTTTACAATCAATGTATATGTAATTTTAATAAATTATTATAAATAACAAGTATTCGAACAAGTATTCTATCCTGATATTAGTAAAAGAATTTGAAAACTTGATAAAACGATCATAAAACATCATTTTCGTATTGAGTAGAGCCTCCTAAGATCGTTGCTGAATGGAACACCAGTTTAACTGTTATAAAATACACCATTTTTAAGACTGATTCTTTTTAAGTTTCAAGTAAAAAAAAAAATTAAGATTGCTTATGAATTGCATTTAAAATGCAAGGAACCGATACACGCATTGTATACCAAGCTTCCAATCCTAAATTGATGTCAAATCTAGTGCAGTCCCCGACTCGAGCTATAATTACTAAGACCTCATCGGGACTTCCGTAATTGGGTCGTTACATCAAAGGGTCGTTATATCAAATTAATCCCTAACAACATGCGAGCAATTATCTCCTTAAATCTTATTAAAACATGATTTTCAATTAAAGCATAACACGAATAATATATTATTTTTAATGTCTAATAGAAGCTTTACATTTAAAGTAATAAACAAGAAGTTCCGTCTAGAACTATACGAGCCTACTTTCCCGTATACGACAGATACAAATTTATAATCTAGCTGTCTCTTTCTCTCTCTTTCTTATTTATCTTTAGTTCTAATTATTGAAAATATACCTTTTTCAACGGATAATACATATTCATTCACTCACTCATTCATTCTTTCATTTATTCAGCCATGCATTTATTCATTCATTCGTTACCTCATTCAAGTGTTCTTGTATTTATTCACTCATTTATTTATATTTTCATTTATTCAATAATTTATTCATTCATTCTTTTCCTCATTCATTTATTCATTGATTTATTCTTTCACTCTTTCATTTATTCATTCATTCATTATTTCACTCATTGAGTCACTGAGAAATATCCTTGAAAATCCCGATCAAAAAATTTCATAGCAAAATAGGCTCGTAAGTTCTGGATAAACTTTCTATTTCTACATGTTCTACGTTATAAGAGCTTTCCGATAAAGTTTGTTCCAAGCAAATCGGTCCGTTAGATCAGGATTTATATAGGGTTGAAATTTCCCCGTAAGCTCTGTGTTAATTTTTTGAACTGTTCAAAAATGAACAAAAACTGTTCAAATCAATATTTCACGCCGAGAACTCCTTTCAATAAGCTTGCAATAGGAACTTGGCTCTTGTTCCCAGAGTTTACAGAATTTGCTTCAATTTTGTCCATAGGCGCTAATGTTAAAATTTTTTGAACTGTTCAAAATTGAACAAAAAATTGTTCAAATCAAAAAGTAAAATATAGAAATGAGATGTCCTCGCTGAGATCTTTCGAATGCAAAAATAATTTTTCCAATCGGACAATTCGTTCAAAAGTTATTAGGGGGGGACAGACCGACAGACCGACAGACAGACCGACAGACAGACAGACAGACCGACAGACCGACAGACACACTTTTTCCCCATCTCAATACCCTACTTTCAATTTTTTTATTTTTCAATCTTTATTTAATTACTTCACTTATTTTTGACTTTTCTTGATTTTTAACGATATTTTCACGATACATTAAGCCTTCTTTCATGCTTTATTATTATTTTTTTTACTTTTACGGGAAAGTAGGCTAAAAATAATGACGAGGTGGGATGCCTCTCTCTTTGAGTATGATGAAAGTAATGATTTTATGCGACTATTTTCTATTTCTTTATCTTATTTTATGTATGAATTAAGAAAAAATATACACAATGCACACAAATATGGTTTCTGAAAAGATAGAACGCATTTCGAGAATAAGAGAAACGTCTTCCGGTACGTGCACAATGGGGGAAATAATATTACATTTCTAAAAGAGGATTTATCTTTTTTTAAATTATTTTAATGAAGATCGACATTTTTTTTTCTTTTATCACTTCAGATGAATGCAACGCTCCGAATTTTCAGAATAAGAAAACTCATATTTTGTCTTTTTCGGACTCATTATGTGGTTATTTAAATCCAGATTCCTTCACAGTCGTTATCTCGAATGTGAAAGGAAAATCATTATTTTGAACGATAAGTGTTTGGTTATTTTATAAGTCAGTTTCGTTATAACGCAATGTCTCGCTACAACATGTGGCCAACACTAATTTTTAGAATTTCCAGATTTTGTTTCAAAATGAAGGTTAACATTTTCTTTTCTCAACTGCAGATGAATGCAACGCTCTGAATTTTCAGAATTAGAAAACTCCTATTTGTCTTGTTCATATTTATTATGCGGTTATTTAAATCGAAAAACCTCCACGGTCGTTATATTGCATGTGAAAGAAAAAAAAAATATTTGGAACGATAATCGTTCGGTTATTTTTCATGTCAGTGTCGTTATAACGCAATGACTGGCTACAACGTGTGTCAAACTGAACTTTCTGGAATTTCCAGATTTTTTTTTGCCTCGATTAAGTATAAGATTATAACTGATTTTGAAATCTATCATGGTACGTTATTAAATATAACTTGTAATCTATTAAATATATTTAAATTTCAGTCATTTAAAATTAATTAAACATTGTACATATATTTCTTTAGCTTACTATAGAGAATTACTTAAAGTCGGTTTATGGTGAATATTTTTGTAAAAATATTTCAAACCAATAATAATAATACCCACAATTGAATATAAGCCCCCGCAATTGAAAGGAATTTAGAAATAGGATTCATCGAACAATGGAATCAGCATTCTTATATCTAAGCGCAAAAACTATGCAAAAAGAAATAATGGTGCTCATGAGAAACGTCACATAAAATTAGGTTGAGCAGTAATAAACGTGTGATTTTTTATTTATCACCATTATTTTTCTTCCGAAAGAAATATTATTGATGATCTAAAATATTTGATGTTGTTTACTTTTGAAAAGAAGACTTCTAAATAAAATGAGCAGTTTGAAATTCATAGCTGTTATTATTAAATATTATTCAGGCTATAATATGCTGTTATGCATGTTAAATTTATCACATAAAGTGGCACCTTAAAGTCTTGGTAAAAGTGTAAACATTATTGCATTGTTTGCCGTTTTTATTTCTATCTTTCTTTTTTTTTAAATTAAAGACTTAGATTATAGTAACTCAAATACGTTGCGTATGCTAATGTGTGTAAAGTGTAAGTAGATAGAAATAAATTATTTTAACTAAGTACATTTCTCAAGTTCATGAAACAAGGCAAGCATTGATGAGTTTTTCTCAAAATAAATAAATGTCTCAAGTATATGAAACATGGCAAGCAATAATGATTTTTTTTCAAACTGAATACATTTCTCAAGTTCATGAAACAGGGCAAGCATTGATGAATTTTTCTCAAGCTAAATAAATGTCTTAAGTGTATGAAACATGGCAAGCATTAATGATTTTTTTTCAAACTGAATACATTTATCATACAAGTTTATGAAACAGAGCAAGACTTGGTGATTTTTTTTTTCAAACTAAATAAATTTCTCGAATTTAAGAAATATGGCAAGAATTAAGAATGTTTAAAATAATTAGTTTTATGTTGCCAAAAAGCAACACGAAAAGCCCTTTTATTTTGAGTTAAGTGTGACTTTTTGTAAAAACGTAATTTTTATTAACCGATTTCACAAAGGCAGGAGGTTATACATTCATATTGTATGTATGTCGTTTTTTTTTTTTTTGTTTGTTAGTCCACTCATAACTTCTCACCGGATGAACCGATTTTCATGAGTTTTTTTTAATCGATCGAGGGTGGTTTCCTATAGGTCCCGTACTTTCATTTGACCATATTCGACAATTGGAAAAAAAGTTATAGGTGGAAATGTAGAATTTTTTTGTTTTCTTCATTCATAACTTTTGACTAAATGAACCGATTTTGATGATTTTTTCTTTAACCTATAGAGGATCCTCTAACTCAAATATCGCAAATGAATTTGACTACATTTGTTTTTTAGAAAAAACGGCACGGACGAAAAACAAGTATTTTTTATTTTAATTGGAAAGGCTTGGCTTGATTTTTCTTGGTTGGGAAAACTATTAATAAATATAAAAGTCATTGTTAAAAAAGTGTTTGTTGCCATTGGGCAAACTATTACGTATTAAAAGCAATTACAGCAAGAGTTTGAATGAAGGCTTATCCGAGGCAAAAATTAATCCAATCAGTTTGTTTTGCTAAAATCGACTTCAAAACGGAATTTATCATACAAATGATTAGTTTTTAGTGCCATTCATTTAAAGAAGGTTTGCCCTTTGATATGGATTTTTTAGAAATAGAGTATTTACATAAAACATGTATTTACACTAAAAAGAATAAAATAAAATAATTTTTATAAAAAAATAGAACCGACTTCAAACTATAAATTGCGCTAAAAAGGGAAAAATAAATTTATTCTTTTAACAACATCCATATGACTTTTAAGCATAGTTTTAGAAGTCGGTGCAAAATTATGAGTCTAGTTGCCACTACACTATTTTTTAATTCACATTGGAACTGTTGCTAATTCTGCGAAAATATAGATATTTGTAATTGGGATTCATGATTACAAAAGATTTTATCTGTCCTAATTTTGCAACGACTTCTAAAACTATGCTTAAAAGTCACATCGATATTGTTAAAAGAATAAATTTATTTTTCAATTTTAGCGCAATTTATAGTTTGAGGTCGGTTTTATTTTTTTATAAAAAATATTTTATTAATTTTGCTTTTTTTTTCCATAAATATACGCTTTATCAGCTATGTTCAATTTTTAGCCCTTTAAATACTAAAGTAACTTCCATAACAAAATTGTGTGAAGGTTATTAGGTAGAGCCGTCAAACAGTGGATAATACTTCATAATGCAAATTAGAATACAATTTTATAAAAGAATCATAATAATTGCAACCGTAATATAATGATTAGTACGAGTTTAAATATTTTAACTTATTCAAATTTAGATATTTCAACAACTGTATTTGTATGAACTTATTTTTACAGTTTACTAAATCTTGAAACAAATGCCATAAAAAATTAAACATATTTAATAAATGTATTAAGGATTAGGTCTCAAGGTTTCAAAAGTTGCTTAACCCTTCGAGTAGGGTTATGAAAGCAAAATAACACAAAGTAAACTGTCAATCTTCTTCATATAATTAAAATTGGTTATAATGTGTAAATATGCTCCATAAAGCCACCTGATGTAAATTTTCCACAGAAAATATACTACTTAAAGCCAATTCGACAAATTTTCTTAACAAATATGGCTCGATTTCTTAGAAACAAATTGTTACTTAAGTAACATTTTAAAACGATTACGGCCGTACTTACTATGTCTTTGAAAAAAATGTGACCAAAAATCTCATAAAATAACCCTTTTTTATTAATTTTTATTTTGTATATCTATAAAAATCATAAGATCATAAATATTAAAAGGAACTTTGCACAAGTAAAGTTAAAAATTGCACGTAATCAAAGCAAAAATGAGCATTAAAATGCAGATATATGTTTCGGGATGGCTTGGAATCCCTTTTTCAATATGGTAGTGGAGCTTCTAGATGCAAAAACATCCAAATGAAGCTAAAAAAGAGAAAAGGAATTCCAAGCAATCCCGAAACATATGGCTGCATTTTTATGCTTATTTGTGCTATAAATAACCTGCAATTTTGAACTTTATAAGGTCATAGATTAAGCTATTTCAAGTAATCTCATCGAAAAAACGTAATATGACCTTTAAAAGCTGCGTGATATTTCTTGTTTGAAGAACACGATATCATTAAAAACATGTTCTAAAATGAAAACAAATATGTTGTCTAAATAACAAAATATATTCTTTAAATCCCTTTTAAATAAGTTATTTAAAGAACGTGACACCATGTCTAAATCCCTTTTAAGTAAGCTTTTTGAAGAACAACTATCATATTTAAGACATTTTTTCGCAAAAATATTTTAAGAACACGCTATTACGTTGAAGTCGCTTAAAATCTTTCTAAACGTTTTAAAAGTAGTAATATTACAAACATTTTTATGTATTGCCTGTGCTTCATATGTTCCGAGCCATAATTTTGGAAAGAACACACCTAAAATATTCTCGAACGCTTCTGATTTCCGTGAAAGTCGGGCTAAAGCTTTTGGTAAAAAGCACATTACAAGGTTCAGCTTTTCCTGCAGAGCGGATTTTGAAATTTGCTTAGAAGATGACATTTTATTCGATAAAATATTCGAAAAGGTTTCTGCGTTGCTCTTTTGATATTTTTGAATTTCAGGTGATGCGGCATAAGGTAGCTTTTTGTCAATCCTTCCGAAAATTTAAACTAGTTACATATTTTTCCTTTTAGATACAAATGTCACATTTTAAAAGATATTCAAACAGTTAGTTTAAAAACATTTTTGCTAAGTTTAATTTGAGTGCATCTTGGGATTAACGAATGTTACTTGCTTAATAGTTCTAAAAAGGAAGCGTTTTTTAAATTTCTTTAACCTTTGCATAATTATCAATTCGTCATAATCTTATAATATAACATAAATTTTAAATGCATGTCTTTTAACTAAGTACCTGAACTTTTGATATTGTGACAATACGAGCGAGAAACACTTCTACTTCAACTACTTCATTTTCTCTCGAATAATGAATGCAGTAGTAATTATTTTCTTGAGCAGACATGTATATGTTACGGCCAAAGCCCAAAGTCCGGCCACTTCTCGAATTGGCCGGCCATTTCACACTTTGGCCGAGAGGTATGGCCAAAGTGCGATGTAATTGAAACAATCAGTGAATATTCTACTTTGGCCGGCCATTTCGCGCAGTAGCCACGATGTTTCGGCCAAAACGCGATGTGCTCGTTAAAAAATTCCCCGTAGGCGGCATTCTTGAATGATCAGATCTATATTCTCTATCGTAGTATTCTGTATCGTATTTTTATAGTATTCTGTATCGTATTTTTATAGTATTCTATATCGTATTTTTATAGTATTCTGTATCGTATTTTTACAGTATTCTATATCGTATTTTTATAGTATTCTGTATCGTATTTTTATAGTATTCTATATCGTATTTTTATAGTATTCTGTATCGTATTTTTATAGTATTCCATATCGTATTTTTATAGTATTCTACATTGTATTTTTATTACTATATCGCAATTTTGCCCCTTTTGTTTTCTTTTTTAATTTGAAAATATAAATCTTCTAATTTAAAAATATTAAAAATAGACAAGTTTTTAAATTAAAATTTGAAAAATTTAATTTTTTATTTTGTCTCAAATGGCCACATCCCACCGGAGTTAGCTGCGGGTACCGTAGCTAGTAATTTTTAAAGAATGAAGTTATGGTTATACAGAGCCAATGATTTTTTCTTTCAACTTTGGCTGATCCTCCCATGCCACTTTGCGATCTGGCCGGCCGATTCCCGAAATCAAGAAAAGATCGGACATTGGCCAGCCAATTTACAGCGTTCTTAGCCATTTCGCTATTTGGCCGGCCAATTCACGAAGTGACCGAATTCGGGCTTTGGCCGTAACATATATATGTTGCATTATTAAGTGGGCTTAAAAATATATCAGAAGCATCTTGTCAACTACTTAACTGCTATATTTTTAAGCACACTTAGTAACACATACCTAAGAAAATATTAAGAACATTTTTGCTTTATTTCTTAATTACCTCAAGTATACCTTTTTCAACGGTTGGTACAAGGTAAGATTAATAAGATTAATTAAAAAACTGCCCTAAGTGTTCAGATTTTTAAAATTTTTTAGAGGTGTTTTTTAAATATTAAGAGATGTCTTTAATTATAATTAAAATGAATAATTACAAAAAACAACTTACAAGTGCACCGAAAATAATTAATTTTTAAAAAAATAATGAAAAAAATCATAATATATATAAAATAAAAAATAAATCTTTGTGTTACATTGAAAAATAAAAATCAAAGTAAAATTAAGAAAAAAAAAATGCAAAAATCACAGACATGTTTCGAGGTTCGAACCCCTCTCTCAAAAGAGTGAACTTCTAGTGATCTTCAGTCGGATGTTTTTCATCTACAAGCTCACTCATTCGCATTGAAAAGGGGGCTGGCTCCTTGTAACCTCGAAACTTGTGTCTGTATTTTTGAAAATTTTGAGCTTTATTTAACGTTGTTTTTAATTATATCTATTTTTTTTTACCTTTCATATATGTTTCCTTTTTTTTCCCTTATTTATAAACCAAACAACCAAAAAAAAAAAAGAAACTTGTCTATCTTTTATTGCATATTGCGACAAACAATTCATACAATACTTAAAATGAATAAGAACGTATTTTCTACATTAAAAAAAATACTGAAGCATCATTTATGCTTCAAACATGAAACATTTTACTTCATGAATTACAGCGCTCACACATCGCCTTGTGAAACAATGCAACATTCAACTGAGCATTTCAGAAACGAGCTGCAAATGCAGAAACATTTCATTCTTAAAAATCATTTCTGTTTTATTCATTACTCTGGAAAATACATCTACATACTGATCGATTTCCATTACTACTGTTCATGACCCCAAGTACCTCTGGAAAGTTTCCCTATTTTGGCCGAGAGAATAAAATGAAGCAACAACAGAAATTGAAAAGTGTCTGACTCAAAATGTAACGAACTTTTCCTTAACATGTATTTTGAAAAATGAAGAAAAAAAAGTATTCTTTATTTTTGTGTTGTTTGTAATTATGATATATTGCGTGTCTAATCAAACAAAAATTTGCTATGACCAGGACCTGCTTTTGGTATCAAATCACGATTTCAAATACATTAAAACAGAAGCGATGCTTTTAGTTTTGTACTTATGTTCTATCGAGCAAGTGAAACTGGAAATGTTTTGATTTTTTAATATAACTATTTCAAACATAAATATCGCTTTTGCGAAACATAAAAATTTTTAAAGGCCATCCGAGTTTATTTGCTAGGGTTTTCTTTGATTGGAATTGAAACTGCCTCCAAAACTTGGAGTGCTTGTTGTTTTTGTAAAGTTTTACTAAAGGCTGCGAGTTCTTTTAGGTGTGTGAGTTAGATCTTTTTTTCAATTCAATTAGATTATTTTTTTCCATAACAATAATAGAAATAACAATTATTATTTAAACAATAAACAGTTTGTTGCTCTCAACGATGTGGTGAGAATTTATAACAGTATCTTTTAACAAAATTTTTTTTTTTTTTTAAATTGTAATTCTTATGATAAATTAGTAAACTGTTACAAGCATTAAAGTTTTGTTTATTTATTTATTTATTTCTCCTTGAAGAACGATACATTTTTCAAAAACATATCTTCAAATGCTTATTTGTGATACAGAATTTAACGTAATAACACGTTTTTTAACGTGATTTGTAACTGAGTCGATAAGCAAACGCACTCTTAAAACATATGAGAAAAAAATTATACAACTTCATATTCATAAAATAACGAATATTTGTTACATTTTGTACTTTTTACTCCATTAAAATTACAACTGCTCCCGACAACAGGGATACATCATATAATTCAGACAATTAATTTTTTATGCAAATATGCCTAAAAAAATGCACGAATGACCCCACGTTACATTTTAAACCGACTTCCCACAACCGACCACCCACAGGTACCCCACAATGTGTTCCCACAGGTTATCAGTTTAAACCGTCTGCACGTCGCCTTTTTTTCTTGTTTTGTTTGTCTATCGATAACTTCTCACTGGATAACCCGAATGATGAATCAATTATTAAACCATCGATGTTGGTATCCCATTAGTCCCGTATTTTGATTTGACTATATTTAATAATCAGAAAAAAACGTTATGGGCAGAAATGTAGTCATTTTTTTTGTTTTTTTCATCCATAACTTTTGACTAAATGAACCGATTTCAATGATTTTTTTTAATCGATAGAGGGTCTTCTAACTCAAATGTATCGATTCTTAGAACGAATGTTAAAGTTGAAAAATAAGAACTTATTTTGATTGGAAAAGCTTAGCTTCATATTTCTTTGACGGAACAATTACTTATAAATACAAAATAAACTTAATTGTTAAAGCGAGTTTGTTGCTATTAAACTGTAATATTAAAACCAATTATAATAAGAGTTTGAGTGAAGGCTTTTTTGCAACAAAAATTAAATTCTTTCAGATAATAAATTAGAATTTTTAATTTAAAAACGGAATTTATTAGACAAATGATTAGTTTTTAGTACCAGTAATTCAAAGTGGGTGTGCCCTTTCATTTTTTTGAAATAAAAAGATTATATGAAAAATATATCTACAGTAAAATAAAATCATTTTTAGGGAAAAAAGCAACGACTTCAAATAAAAAATTGCGCTAAAATTAAAAAATAAATTCCACCTTTACACAACATCAATACATCTTTTAAACATAGTCTGAGAAGTCTATGAAAAAAAATAATAAAATACCTTGTAATCAATTACAAATATAAATGGCCCGGAATGTGCAACAGTTCTAGCATGAAGAAATACTTGGTGTAATGGTAATTGGACTGTCATAATTTTGCGTCGACTTCTCAAACTATACTTAAAAGTTGTATCCACGTTGTTTAAAGAATGAATTTATTTTTCTAGCGTAATTTTTAATTTGAAGTCGGTTAAATTTTTCTTCCCCAAAACATATTTTATTTTCTTCCTTGTACCTTTGAGTTTCAGACGCTATTTTTTACTAAATTTCTATGTGAATCATATAATTAACAATTACCCGCCAATGTCCTTCTAGTAACCAGTAGCCTCATATCTATCAATCCACTCGGGTGATAATACCTGCGCTGAGCATTATAGATGAAGCCTTCTAAAACTGTTTCAAAGTTGTATCCACGTTGTTTAAATAATCAATTTATTTTGTACTATTTAGCGCAAATTTTAATTTAAAGTCAGTTTTTCTTTTCGTCTTTAAAAATTATTTTATTTTCTTCCCATTTACAGTACCTTTGAGTTTCAGACGCTACTTTTGACCAAATTTTCTATGTGAAGCGCATAATTAACAATTACCCGCCAATGCCATTCTATCAACCTCATATCTATCAATTCATTCGAGTGATAATATCTGCACTGAGGCATTATCGGTGAAGACTACAAAAGCTTGCTTAATTAGAGTTATTTATGATTTTGAACAGAATTTCCCTAATGGCCGAAGTTGGATACTCCCCAGTTGTCGGGGCAGGCAATATTTCGATCTTGAGTTAGTGTTATTTCTCCTTTATAAGAGTTTTATAGCGAGCAATTAAGCTCAGAAAGAAGGATTACTCGATGAATGGTTCTTTTGTTGTTAAAAGCACCAATCTATCGAAACGAATAATGCTTTCTGAAGATGAGTTTTCCCTTCAGGAAAGACATAAAATCTGGTATACAAAGTATTTTGCAGTTTAACATTGTATAGTATCCGGGAAATAGTTTATTATTATTATTTTTGAAGACAGGATGCAGTTACGTTAAGTAAAAATGAAGTCAGAAAATGTATATTCTTCGATTTATTTATTAATCAAATTCTTTTTAAAAAAAATTTATTTTTTATGCACATCTGCGCAAAAATCTAGTAAAGTGATGATAAACAGTTAGTGTTTGCGGTTACCGAGGGAAAAAGAACTCATCTGAGAAAAATGCAAATTCTTCCACTACACTTCTTGGTGGTGTGATCAATTCCTGATGTGATCCAAATGTGATTCATGTGCTAATGAGATCCAAACGGCGTATGTGATCCAAATGGCTAATGAGATCCAAATGACTAATTTGATAAGAAGAAGAAATGAATAATTTGATTCAAATTACTAATTTGATCCAAACGGCAAATTCGATATAAATGACCATAGTAAAAGCTTATAGGTAAAAATCTCTCCTATGTTGCCTTTTTTTTTTATCTTCTATGACACAATTTTTTATACCTTTATAAGAGAAGTTACAAAGCAGTGGCTACATACGACATAAATATACGACACGCGATTTATTTAATTAAATATGGGACAATAAGTCTTTAATTACTTCATTTAAGGCTGCCATAAAGATATGTGGAGGTTTTTAAAATTTGTCTTTCTGCTTTTAAAAACAAAAAATTCAACTAGAACTGAACGATAATACTTTCTCGTATACCAATCTATGTTTTCTGGCATCAGCTAAATTTCTCGTTTAATTGGTTTAGCTTTACCAATATAATAACAACAACTTTCTAAGCTCTCTTTCGATTGGCTTAGGCTGCAACTTAATTATCATATATATATTTAACAAATAAAACTATTTGCTAAAAACAAGAAGAGCCTATTTTATATTAACAGAAAATTTTAACTAACGTTAAAAAACCAGATCAATTTCATTCTTTCAAACTGTTATGTTTCATTAAATGTTGGAACATTTAATGAAATGGTTATTAGAAAACTTATAATTCAGTCACTCTTTTTCCAAATATTTGAGCATACAGGTGTCAGAAAGACACATTATGGAAAATTAAACAAATAAAAATAAACTTTAAAAAAAAATGAATAAGTAAGTAATTAAACAAATAAAGTAGAAAAGAGTTTTACAATATTGTATGAAGTAAAAAAAAAAAATGTTATCATTTCAATAAAAGATATTTTACATTTTAACAAGTTGACTGCCGACGCGCTGACTGCCAGCGCTGTTTGTAGTTTATGGGTATAAAGACGACAGCTTAATTTAATTACAACATATTGTATAAAACTTTCTATAAAGTAAAGAATTACTAACTTTCTATAAATGTATGGAAAAATGAAAAAAAAGTCGGCAACAGTAAGACAACTTGTAATTTGGTCTCTGAACAATTTCACCTACTGCGAGTTATTTCGTAGGTTGTCAGCAACGTGTTAACCATTATTCAATAACGAAATAATAATAATGATAATCAATAAAGAGTAATAAATGAAAAAAAAAAGTCGGCAACAGTTAGACAACTTGTAATTTGGTCTATCAACAATTTCACCTACTGCGAGTTATTTCGTAGGTTGTCAGCAACGTGTTAACCGTTATTCAATAACGAAATAATAATAATGATAATTAATAAAGAGTAATAAATGACAAAAAAGTCAGCAACAGTAAGACAACTTGTAATTTGGTCTATCAACAATTTCACCTACTGCGAGTTATTTCGTAGGTTGTCAGCAATGTGTTAACCGTTATTCAATAACGAAATAATAATAATGATAATCAATAAAGAGTAATAAATGAAAAAAAAGTCGGCAACAGTAAGACAACTTGTAATTTGGTCTATCAACAACTTCACCTACTGCGAGTTATTTCGTTGGTTGTCAGCAACGTGTTAACCGTTATTCAATAACGAAATAATAATAATGATAATCAATAAAGAGTAATAAATGACAAAAAAGTAATAATAAACAACAAATAAATAAATAAATAATTTATAAAAACATAAATAATTTTTTTATCTGAATCAGTCAAGTTTACGTTTACTAAAATTATCAAGGAGGAAATCCGTGAAAATGAGGGGAAGGGGTGTTGAAACTGCCAAAGTAATTATTTACATGAACGCACTAACATGGTTAGAAGCATTTGAGCAAAACTCTTTAATATTTTCCAAAAAAAAAAAAAATGCATAGGCATTGAATAGTGAGCAAATTCAATGGCTGAATATCACAGTCATAAAATTTCTTAAGAGACGCATGAAATGAAATATGTTACAAATTCCTGTAAAGGAAAATAAAATAACGAATTTGCAAAGCAGAAACTCTTCCGGACTTTTTTATTCGCAGCTACAGAACAGATTTGACACTGAATTTGACGCATGGGGTGTTCAATTGTGTTCTGACACAGAGAAATATGAGAAACTGTTCGGAATAAAAAGAAAGAACTATTTTCTTCTTTCTCGAAATTCTTGGAAAGAAAGGTAAGCGGATGTGGAAAAGATGGAACATGTTTTGTGAAGGAACGGTTTTGGAACAAAAAACAAAAAAGTGATGGGTAAAGTTCCTGGGGAATTGAGCATGTCAGGTCCAGCTGGTTTTTCCCAAACCATCTAAAGGCACAACGGTTTTAATATATTTAAATCGAAACCTATCTGTGTGTTTTATATGGAATCAGAGATTTTTTTCTCTTTTTTACCATCTAAAATTTTGAAAACATATGAGAGGTTTAAAAGGTGATGCAGAAAATACGGAAATCTGATCTTTCTTTGAAATTAAACAAAAAATCACATATAGGTGATAGTTCAGGGTTGGCAAGGTTTCGGGCATTAAAGTAAAAACCATGGTTTTTACCGCCCTGTTCAACACTATGCTTGTATCCAAAGGAGTCTAAAACTGTCCAAAACTATATTTTTAGTAAGTTTGCATTTTGTGACAAAATATCGAAAACATAATAAAATGCATTACAGTAATATTATATTAATATTAAAATTTAAGTATATTTAATGACACTTATACAGATGATTTTATTCTGGTGAGATAGAATTTCAACAAGAGTAACAGTGGTCATTTTACCTTACTAAGTTGAAGTTGCCTTACTTTCAAGAAAATGAATATAGTTACAGGTCCTGTTCTGACACTAAATTACCCCCAATCTTCTCCAGGAAAATGCTAATAATGTTTTCTATAAATGTCCAAGCTACTATTTTGTTGTTTATGGTCGTTGCAGAATACATTATGTAAAAACTAAAACATAAAAGTTTTGCTAGTTTTAAAATATAATTGGCAAAATGTACTATTAATTTATTATTCTTCAATCTAGAACTAAACAAAGAATTTCTGTTAAAACATCATTTGAATCAGACATGATGTCATCACACAAAAACAGTTTTTAAAAATGATACTTTTTTCCCCCTTCTAAATATATAATAGCATTTAAGAGTCATAAATGGAACTGAAGTTAGTTAATTTGGTACTTTCTTGTTACAACACTACCAACTGTTATATAAGAAAGCTTTTATGTAATAGAGTTATTAGCAATTTTTTTACCTTTTTTCACGCAAAATATTTTTTTCCAAATTAACATTTCAGAGAACAATGTTATCAAATAATTATTAATTTCAACTAATTAATATTTATATTTATACATTACTAATATTACATTAGATATAAATCGATTAGGATAAACCTCTTTAGCTTAGGACAGAATTTTGAACTGTAAAAACGACCTGTCATATCCAAAACCAGTTTCGGACGTCCAGAAACCACAACCCTGTAATGGTTATAAATTCAAAAAATATTTTGTTAAATAAAGCTTGTTCATTTATTTACGTAAAAACAGTCGAATTAAAAATATTTTATGCCTCTAAAAAAACTGTTTTCAAAATGGCGCTAAAACGAACCATCAGCAGAGAATGGTTCAACAACTGAGGTTACACATCAATGCCACTTTGACATACAAATCCTGGTTAAATACCTAATCTCCAAATCATAGGAAAAACTCCTAATTTATGAAAACAACTTGGAGAATATTTCGGAGGCGAATCACCACTACCTTGACACACTCATACATCGTACACCGTTGAACAAAGCGTAAAGAACCAAGAACAAAAAAACAAGATGCTCGCTGTTAATCAAGATAAAATGTCGAATGTATGGATGCAATCGAACATTCCTCTAGCAGTAATGAACGCCATAAATGTGCAATGGTAACCTATATCAGCGATTTTCGCAGTATTCGATGTGGTACCACTCTCGGCAGAGATTCTTTCCCCGTGTAAGTGCTTAGATAATATGTTATTTGCCATAACATTCTTCCTGAAGGCGTTTCTTCCATTTCCACGTTAGTTAGAGGCTGAGATAAAGCAGATCACTCCATTAAGCCCATAACTAATCTTCTCATTACTTAAGACACTTATCGTGACTTGGTTAATAATGGGTTTCTTCTTATTCATGGAGGAAGAACCCTAATATAGAAGGCTCCAGGATAAGTAAATATTAGTTCACTTTTGCGAAAGTATGAGGCCATTGTTCATAAAGTTGCTCCTGTTAATATGTTTATTACGTACGTTATATAATTTATGGGAATATTTATGAGATACCAACACACACACATAAACAGGAGTACTAGCTACTAGCCCATTAATTGAAGCGATTTGCTTCTGATAACGTAATGAAAGATCACATTATACGATATCTTGCGCGCAAATATATTTACTGTTCCTAAGAGAAAAAAATGTCTGACTTGAAGATTTCAAACCTATAAATTATTAAGAGGCAATAAGCCATGGGAGAACTCCTTCAAGACATTGCCTATTTGTCTATATATATATATATATATATATATATATATATATAACCAAATTTAATAAGATTTCATTACATTTAAGCAATGGGAAACATTATGTTTCTTTCGTGCAATTGGAAGCAAAAATACACTAGCTGATATCCCGTAGAACATCTGCGGGTTATGAGTTCAACAATCAAACTTGAGAATGATCGGTAGATATAAACAAACTAAGGTGTTGCCTCTCTAAAGAATCATAAATTAAAAATTGAGTTATGAATGGAAATACTTTTTAAGAAATAGAAATAAATGTGTTAACATCCGTTAAGTTACGATTATAAATACAAATATTACGTTACTTTCTATGCTAATCAGTAAACAAATTTTTAAATGTCTTTTTACCATAGTTTCTTTTTCTTTTTTTGCATGACGTCAGTATCGTATCGTTCTTTCAAAATTCAATCGCAACTGGTCCTCGTTAAGTGAAATTTTAATATCGCCAAAAACACTTTAAAATTCGAAAGGCTTAAGAAAATATCGCAAAACATAAACATGAGAATGACCGCTCGGCATAACAAATTAAGGTGTTGCCACTCAAACGAATCGGAAATTAAAAATTGAATTATGAATAGAAATATACCGTATCGTATCGCAAAATTTATACGTAACTAGTCCACGTTAAGTGAAATATATATAGAGATTTTTATACCAAAAAAATATTTTTTCTAAATTTGGAAGTTTTCTAAACAATAACCTTTTAATAAGCTCCACAACATGCCAGTTATTTTGCTTCAAAACCCCTTTGCGTAATATTAGCTTATGATTATATTAGCTTTAATATGATCTTCTGATATACTTCCATATTAGACTTTTAAAATCAGTCGTTATTTTTACATCTTAAACGCTATTGGTTAATTCCATACTTCTCAGACATCATAAAACGCTGTTTCTTTTCAGGTACTAAATATTAAAATGACTTTCTAAATGTTGGTGTGATCAAACATATTCATTAATACTGTAAAAATGGTGGAAAAATTTTAGTCTGAGAAATAAAGTTTTGAAGCATTAAGTAAAAATCTACTGCGACAAACGTGTTATTTTTAGCTCGGCATTAAAAGTGCCTTTCACTCAAAGGACCGTGATTTGATGATAGCGCTGTGATATCACGTAACTGAAGATTAATCGTGGTTGGTTTCCTAACCATAATAACCGTCTAGTACGTCCAGTAAGACATACACAAATTGTTGTCGCATCCCTTGATGTGAATGCACCATAGGTATTTATAATGAAAAAAAATGTAAGTAGCGTCAGGTGGGGTAATGTGGGGGAGTACATGAGGTAAAATTGGTCAAAATTGAAAAAAAAGACGTAAATGTATTGCTAATGACCATAATCCTTAAAACATGGGTGGTTCTCTGTGAAGAAAAATTCTGAAATTCACATAAATTTTTCGGAAAACGTATGCCCAAGGAGTTTAAAATATAAACTATATAGTTATAATCACCCTCTTTCCCAGACATTTTTACGTATGTATGTATAAACTCAAAAAAAAAAAAAAAAAGGGGAAAAACGAAAGAAAGAAAAATCAAGTGATTAAATGAAATTACTTAACATAATGAAATTACTTAACATTAATTTTTTTGCCGAAACGTTATTGGTTTAAAATTATTAACTAATTTGCTCATTCCAAAGTAGAAAGAAAGGCAGTTATTATTCGTACTTTAGTGCAGTAGAACAGTGGTGCGTGTAAAGCCTATGATCACTTTAGTCCATCTCACTTAAAGCAATGTAAAATAATAATGGAAATGACCCGGTACTGGACACTGCTCTAGTAGTGGATACTAAGATCTTTAAGCTCCTAAAATAAGCGAACGTAACATTAAACTTGAATGAAATTATCAGAACCTATACAAACCATTCCTAGTGCTGGTTAATAGAACTAAAGTTGGCGTGGAGAATCTATGCAAGTACATGGATCATAATATTTATTAGCTACATCCCCAACGGTCACACTTGCTGCCCTTTACTAAAGCCGATCCATAAGAAGGTTAGGGATTTGGTGAAAATATATGGGAAAAAAGGGTGACATCATTTATGAATGAGCCCTTAGGCATTTTTTAAATTATTTCTCCAAGTTAACAGCATAAAATAGATGATATTCATTTCTGTCCACTACTAATGCAAATACGCGTCTTATAAATGTCCACTATAGATACAAATGCAGCGTTTAGTAAATTTGACGTAAAAATCCTAATTTTTCATCAAATGACATTTTATAGAAATCATTAATTTTTAGAGAAATATCTGGTGGCTAAGCTAAATATGCAAATAATGGTGTAAGTCCCTTGAAAAATTTTGCCACGTAAAAGAGTACGAAAATTTTCTTAACTGTGTCCACTACCGGGTCATTTACCTTATATACAATAATTCTAACTTAACCGCTACTTGGGAAGTGTTTTTGAGATGTGTGTAAAACTTTCTGAACCGTCAAATTGCTGCAAATTATTTTAAACAAAATTTTCTGAGGGAAGTCAAAAGAGGTGTTTATATTTCAGAATGTTGCATAAAAAAGCTAATTGACTGTTTTCTTCGAGTAAAGAGTTGTCATGAAAATAATTTTGAATGTAAATTTAATTATTTTTTTAAAGCTAAAATAAAAGGCATACACCAATTCTTATGCTAATTCTGAGCTATAGCTCTTTTTATTTGCTGCATGAACACTTTACCTCAGTCACCACTTTACCCCAGAAAATGTTTTAATGTATATCAGTCTTGGACGTTTCCCCAAAGTTAAAAAAAAAAAAAAAAAAAAAAAACTGGAAGTTCGAAAACTTCCTAAACAATTAATTTTAATCAAAATCGATTAGGCAATAAAGTAAATTCCTATTCAATTTAACTTTATCCAAAAATTGAAAATTTCACAGAGGAGAATCGATTTTTTTAACAATCTCGATATATTTAAACTTCCCTCACATTTTACGATTAATGGAATTCCCAAATGAGCCATTCGGGACTATATGCAATTAATGAAAAATATTTAAAGGAAGATGAGGATCTTACACTCCTCCCCTCCCTCTTGCATTCCTTTTTTTTCGAATGATAATGGTTATATCATTGACTGATCTTTTTTAAAATACAGTTAGCTAAATATCCTTTCATTACTATTTTTTATAAAACTAATTTCACTAAAATGTTGTTATATTTCGCGTTACAAGCAAAATGCATGCATATGCAAGGATATGCTATATTCTACGTTTGGACTGAAAAAAATTGTTCCTCTAAAAGGTTATGTATAATACGTAAACTATTAATTCCCATGATATTTCAGCTCAAATGTAATAGCGTGCATTTAATTACAATCGGAAACGAAGCGTAGTTAATTTTTCAAGAAATTAAAGTAAATGACTACACAGCCTTAAATTCAACCAATCATGTTGTAAAAGTATACATATTTACTCCTTAACCAAAAAAAGGAAGTTATAGCTAATTATTTAATTGCAATTCTCATAAAATTATACGTATTTGTGTGTGTGTGCGTGGGCATGCTTAATTCTTTCCAAAGCTACTTTTTGGAGAAAAACACATAATAAAAAAGCCACATGTTTATAATTCAAGTTCCTACTCTTTTTTCTTCTATATTTTAAGCGAGAAAATATTTTTTGAATTTAATTTTAAGCACACGTAAACAATTTATTCTTCTTCTAATTGGATTTTTTCTCCTTGTTTAATTATTATATTTTAGTTTCAGGTAAAATGGGAATTATATATACAATCATTATTTTGATGTGAAGTTCCACTGCTGTAAATAGTTTGTGACTTTTTATCGGGAGAAAGATTTTGAAAAGACAGTTTTTTCCTTGATAACATATAAGTGTCTTAAATATTCGAAAAAATTGTATAATATAATGAAATATTCCGTTTTTTAATGAAAGCAAGTCTTCGGAAGAAAAAAAAGTTATTTTCTATTATGAAAGTAGGATATAAATAAATACATTCAAATAGGAAGTCATAAGAACATTATATGACTATTACCTTTATGATTTCATAGTTACATGCAAACTGCCATTAAAAATTCATAATCAATTTACGTTAAAAAAAAACCTAATATTTATTCATAATTACCAGACTCCAAAACAAACAGCAAAAAATATTAATGCTTCACAGGACGAACAATAAAACGTATCTTAACGACGAAACATTTTTATTCCAATCTTAATTGCCAAGTTCATCTGTAACATTCATAGAAAAAAAAAACGTGTCATAAAACAGATAATAAGTCATACTTCGGAAAATTGGCAATTACATATCAATATCACAGAGCGCGGCCATTGTTATTACCCTGATTAACCGAAAAATAAAACAAACGCTTGTCATTTTTCCTCTGGCTCTTTTTACCTCCAATCCAAATAGCAGCCAACATATTCAGTTGTCACAGCCTTAATGACATTTTAAATCATAAAAAGGAGCTATAAGTATAATTTATCATACGAAAGAAAACACATTTCTTTCTGATGGTGCATTAAAAGCAAATGGAGAAATTAATTACAGTTCGTGATTTCCCAACACATAAAAAATAAAAAAGTCTTTCAGAGGCAAAATAATGAGATATTAAATTTTCTTTCTGTGTAACGTTTAGCAGGACGAAAAACATCTTGCATCAATTTGGCAGGCCTCTTCGTTTATTTAATGAGAAAATTTTTGATAGCTTTTGGAACAGTGGAAGCTGAATGAGCATTTCCTCCAATGGAAATGGGTGTAATTAAAGTAAATTGTAAATCGGATGGGAATGCCTGCTTTTACGTTATCGAGATAAGATTTCAAAGTCTAATTTAATATCGCTAAAATGTTTCCTTGCCTTGCGGCAGATACATTTAAGAAAATCTTTTTAAGGATGTGTATTTTCTCCCCATCTTGTTAATTTGTTGAAGACGGTTGCTTGTTCCAGCAGCCTAATCATGCGTTCACGCTATGTACACAGTGTGTAAAAGAGTTTTTAAGACTAGGTTTATAAAATAAAATAAAAACTAGTAATTATATATTTTTAAGTATTGTTATTCAAAATAAGCTCCTTTGTCTTTATTAAAGCTCGCATCAAACATAATTGCCATAAATTTATCTTTAAAATGAAGTAAATTACATCAATATTAGAGACATTTTTAGTGTTTTATTTTCATTTCATGTTCTCTGCCTCTAAAAAAAACACTCTTTATTAACTAGTTTTTTTTTTTTTGTTTGTTTCTAATGCCACTTGGATATTAAGCTCCCTTCGGGAAGCAACTAGGAATTAAGGCAGTAAATAGCGCCTTCCGTTTATAGATGAGCACCACAACGGTAGAAGTACGAGTTGGCTCATTATGTACTTGGATGACACCAGATGGAGCAACCACAAATGCGCCACCTTCCGTTTTTAACCTAAGAGTGAAGGGAAGTTAAAATCTTCCCCTTCCGGAACCCTCGGAACTGCCTCGGTACTTCAGGGTCCATGGATTTTACATGCACATATCCCCAACTGTACATGGTGGGTCTTTAGCGGCTAGGGCATCGAATCCGAGATCCTCCGATCCGAAACTCGACATCCTAACCACTAGGCTACTACGGCCCCGTATTCACCAGTAAAACCTCAAAAAATCAACCGTAATGTCCCCAGATCACTACCCCCGACAACCCCGGAACTGCTTATGTAATTCCTCCTGATATAGCTTCACGATCGCTTCGCTCACTCATTGGACACTAAAATATCTTAGCTTTATCACTATCGCAGGAAGCATTGGCGAAAATGTCCCCTGCTAAAAATTACCTTTTGTACAACATGCGAATTTTTGTAATCAAAACAAAATGTATTGTGTAACGCTATATACAAAAACTGTCAAGAGTGGCGGGTGCCAAAGACCTGAAATACCTTTATAATTTAAAGTATCTGACAAAACACGCATACCTCCAAAATTTCCGAATATTTATTCTGTGATGTTCATTGTAGTTTGAATTAACACGATTCGTTCTTCATTTATTTATTTAATTATTTATTGAATTAAAACTTTTCTAAAATATTGACCTGTATTTAATATTTGTATATTTCTTTCCTCCTATTCTTCCGTAATTATGTAAATACACCGTTTTATTTTATTTTCAATTTTTAGTAATTATTATTTTCTTTAGCTGTTTTTTTTTCAGACTATACTTTGTGAAAATATATTAATATGCCATTAATTTTCAGACTTAGTTTCAAATTGCAAAACATAAGTTTCAGGATGGTCGTCAAACTTCGGCTAACTGTAGCCAAATATTTTTCGTCATAGCAACATTTTTTTTCTTTTTGCATTGTGAATGTAATCTATATAAAATGGTGTACTTAGCGTCCCAAAAAAAAAAAAAAAAAAAAAAAAAAAGGGAAAAACAGGTAGAGATACCTTTAAGAAGCTTTACAATTCTTCTATGTAAATAAGTCAGAATAAAAATGTAAATCAAGATTTTAATGTATCTCTCTTTCGATGTTGCCAAATCTTACAACTAAATAATACGCTCTTTGCAGAGCTGCAAATAATAAATCAATGAACAGAATCACGTACGACGTTTAAAAGTGGCTATTTAAGGGAAATATAGAAAACAATTTTAACCGTTTTTAATTTATTTTAGAGAAAGTTGAAATATTAAAACAAATATATTAATAGTAGAAGTTGCGAAACATTTCTGTCTTTATCTGACTAACCTAACTATTTCTACAATAAATATTTTATAGAAATTTTGGTCTTCAAAAGACTTCATCTCGTGATTTTATCATTTTAAAACTCGAGTTTTAATTAAATCAACCACTTATAAAATGTTTCTGAAAATATTTCCTTTCTTCGCATTAAATTTTTCGACGTATTATTTTTACTCATCATTTTTTCTCTCCTTGTTTCGAAAACTTTTAAGTTCAAAGAAGTAATGGTTTTCTTTTTTGCACTTTATTTAATATTTTTAAAATAAAAACGGCGTATTTCAGGCTCCGCAACTTTTCACTTTCTTCAGTTTACATCCTCTACAACTTAAGGACGACAAATTGAATTCAGTTTCCAATAAAGTGAGGAATTTGTTTCATAATTGGATGAAGCGAAGATAGGCGGTTGAATCATTTGATTAAATTCCCTCTCTTTCTCTCTCCTTTTGTGAGCAGAATTATGCTCTCGAGTTACGAGTGTTGGAGGTTCTTTTTCTTGAGAATGCGTCGAACCGAAATAGCAAGTTTGTAGAATATTTAAAAATCTACATTTTCAACGCGCACGATAATTTCTACTCATCAATCAATGAGGGGAAAATTTAAATAAAGAAAAATACGTCTTTAGTTCAGTGTAATATTTGTGTGAAATGAAAAGGAGGAGAAAAATGGGGAAAGGAGCACACAAGAAAAAGGATTGAAATTTTTAAAACGCACTAAAATGTAGAAATAATATAATTTGAATATCATTAATGTTAGACTTAAACATGATTCTAGAAGTGAAGTTTTTTTTGCTTTATTTTTACTACACTGTAAAAAAATTTCGTTTTGTTTTCAAAATTTTTCGTGTTACTGAACGTCGTGTTCAGTAACACCACAATTACACAACCAATGAAGTCAATTCACCGCTAGAGGGACTCATGATCGATCACCGTTGTCACGTGATATCCGCTCTTTGTTTACTAAGATTTTCAATTGCGTTCTACGTGGAGTTCACTAGGCAAAATGAGTTATCTTAAAATTAATTAGACTATTTTCACAGCTTTTTCTGATTATAACCCAGTATTTACAATTCTATTAATCATTATAAAAGAAATCAATTAATTATTACAATAGTTATAGTGTTGTATTTAGTGTTAATTTTATGTAATGTAGAAGAACTTCATTTAGGCCCAGTTTTTAATTAGATTTGTCGAGCTCGAAGTAAAGCGATGCTACGACTTCCTTTGTTTGCATTGCTTTCATCGCTGCCACGTGACCAATGACGTTGCTTGAATTGCCTCCATTGCACCAACGTTACAGTTGGTGTAAAGTTAAAAAATATTCATTTGTTAACTCCGTTGCATATCGACATTTCATTACGATTGTTCATTTCTATCCAATAAATGAACAATCATAATGCATTTTTGGTGCGTAGATGAGTCAACGAACATCATATGCTAAAAAGCATTCTCCTGTCTATTTTTTTAAACATACACTTAAAAGAATTCAAAATACATCAAAAAATGAATAATTTTCATTTTTAAACTGACTGAACACGAAAAACTGTGTTCAGTAACACTAACATTTTTTACAGTATGTACAACTATTACCCTTCTTTCGATGATAAGCTCTATAATAAACATTTATTTAAGGTAGCACAGCACCTCAAAATTGTCCAAAACATCGAAAAATATGTTACTACATATTTCAATAAATGAAACTGTTTTAAAGCCTCAGGCAAGATTTAAAACGTATGTGAGCAATATTTTAAGAGATATTCCAGTTTTTGCAAATGACTTTAGCGGCTTTCATTCTGTGTTTAAAAACTTCAAACGCATTTTTCTCTGCTTTGTATTTCTGACCAATTACGTGTGGTGAAATCCCTAAATGGCTTTTTTTTTTTTTTTTTTTCAAGTAAAGATACAGCTTTGAAACTTTGTACGTGCATTCCACGGAGTATGTTTAACAAATATTAGCATGGGTTTGATTCTAAAGTTCGTAGTTTGTGTGTATTTAATTGTTGAATGTGAATTTTTTGTCCTTTTTTCTGAGATTTTGACGAAAAAAAAATATTAAAATTCAACTACGTTTGAGATAGTTAATTCCATGCTAAATTTTATTCTAGAATGTTTCGAAAGAATTATAAAGAAATAATCTTTTGAAAAAAGATATAATTGAGAAAGTTATAAGCAATTTAAAAATTTGATTTTTTTCAAATTTTAAATTAATGGTTGATCACAATGAGGTTCTACTTTCAAATTCCATTCCTGATCATAATTAGAATTAAATGTGTGCATTATTTTTCATCTGATTGTTAAGCGAAAGAAAATTTAAAAAATGGTACCTTGCCCCTTAATCCCGAATAATTTTCTCAGTATAATGATTTCGTAGCACAGAAAATTTAATTCCAAGTTACAAATTTTCCGCACACAACTTTATTTCCAATTGGTTAATATGCAAGGAAAGGATACCTTAATTGGAACATTCTGTTTTTAGGAAAAAACAGATTCGGTTAAGTACACTTAACATTGGCATAAGTTAGAAGTTGAATGATTGAAGGGAAAAAAAGGGAAATCAGAGCAATTGGTTTTTTACAAGACTAAAAAAAGCTGCAGACGATTTTATATTTATTACGAAAGATCTGACAGCAAAAATTATTATATGGGAAATTCCGAGAAGCATTTTCCATTCAATATATATTTTTTAAACGATTTCTTCATTCATAATCAAATTCTCTACCGACAGAACCCAAATCCTTCTAATTCATTTATAGACAAAATAAATATATCCACTACATTAGGAAATCAGAATTGAAGAGTTCTAAAAAAATCTCATTTCGTTTCTTGCCAAGAAAATCAGGAAGCAGAGAAACTAGTATTTTTGATGCGTTCCGAATGTTTCTTCGTAAATTTGAGGAAAGAAATTGAGCAATCTAAAAATTATAATTCTCAGACTTTTTTGCGATGTGTTTCACTTAGCGAAAAAAAGTCAACGTTATGTATAGTAAGGATCGTATGACTCGAAAGAAATGCCAACACGACGGTACCTAATAAATAATTCAGTTAATACATTTGCATAATTACACGACCATTCTCATCTATATCACTATAAGTAAAATAGAACATATCTTTCTGGTTCCAAAAATAGAAAACGGCATTAACATCGAAAAAAGAAAAATCAAAATGAGTACAACTTTTTCCGAAGAAAAAAATAAGGTCAGATCAAAAAATGTATTTTCATTTTTTCTTCTTCCCATTTCTCTTTCTTTTTTTTCCTTCGCATTACAATTTGAATAGCAATTTTTTAAGGTGTTTTTTTTTCTTTTTTTCATACATATACTTTAAACTATATTTTCTCTTCAAATTGCATTATTGAAGACTATTAAGCATCTGCATTTTTTCTCTAAGAACAACGTGTGAACCTTTTGCAAAATCGTAGTAATTTCTTAATGGCCGACTAATTTTACCTTAGCTACATAATTACAAGCTCTAGTCCGTATCTGCAGATCATATTATACAAAACTTCATCCCTAGAAGCAAGTTTTTACCATTATATATTGTCTTGTCCTGCCAACGAAAAAACTTTTTTAAACAAAACTTTTTTTTTAACAAAAAAAAAACTTTTTTAAACATTAAATTATTTAAATTTTTAGCTTATGTATATTACTCACACAAATGTATTTTTTATATTATGTTATATAATGAAAAAGTACTCATAAAAAATCATACTATTTATTGCCGTATTTACGCAAATTACAAAAGGCTTTCTAATAATAGTCATTAATAGCACCCGCACCAGCACGTGCGCAATGAAGTGTCATTTAAAGACCAAATCTTCATTATGGGGAAGTTCTGCCTCTACTCCAGTACCATGTACGCATTTGGGATACCATAAAACACACAGAGGAAGAAAAAATATTGATTTTTATGATTTTCATTTTAGAAAAAATACTGATTTTTCTGATTTTCTTTTAAAAAAAAAATACTGATTAATAAGATTTTTGGTAGAAAAAAACTGATTTTTATAATTCTTTAGACAAGATATTGATTTCTAGGATTTTAAAAAACCAAAAATATTTATGTCAGCTTCTAAATTTATAGATTTTGCTTATTATAAATTTTTATATATTCTGGTTTCAAGTAATTCATTAGAATTGTAACTCACTATATGGTAGCCTTGATGCATCTGGTCCTCTAGGGAAAGGTTGTTAAGGTGTCAAAGAATGATATTTTATCAGAAGACATTAAGTCTTTGGACATGCTGACTACAGCAAAAGCATCAACAGCACCTTCGGAAAATATTTTTTCTACATTTGGAATAGTGCACTCAACATTAAGAAACAGATTGGGGGTTGATAAGGCGTCAAAACTGGTATTCTTGATGAAACATCTAAATAGTAAAAATGAATAATCTGTAGTAAACATTTTATGTGATATGTGCCATCTCTGTTTATATATTCAAGAAATTTGAATATACTAAAAAAATAATAATGGTCCAGTCAACTTATTTGTATATATTCAAGAAATTATAATACATTTAGTCCAGAAATATAAGCTTTCTGTTCTGTTTATTGTTGTTCTGTTTTTACTAAGGATACATTTTTTATATAATATAATTACTAAATAATTAATTTTGACTAGTAATAAATAATTATTCTAACTGAAATATCTTAAAATTATTTAAAGATATAAATAATTAACTGAATTTGTTACTGTATTTGGGTGGGCATACATGTTTTGCTTAAAAAAAAATCCAAAAAATCTGATTTAAATTCTTAAAAACTGCTATTTTTAAAAAAAAAATTTAAATTAAAAAATTACCAACCCTGCCTTTAACACAATTTGAAATAATATAATCCAAGTTCTAAAGCATGCGCGTTACAAAGATATTTTGTTAATTGGGGGTTGAGCAGAGAGATAATTTTAAATTGGTATTAAGGGGAAACCCCTTCATTTTCAACAACCCCTTCATTTTCAACATTTTGCTGCAAAATTGTAATTTCTAACATAAATTAACTTTATTGAAGAAAATACATATAAAAATAAAAGTTTAAATTTAGAGAAAAGGCTTTGTCTTTATTCATATTATATATTAATTGTTCAGTGTTATTTGAAAATATTAAATCTTTGAAAATTAAATCTTTGAATATTTTACAGGAATTTCTTAAGAATTGTTTTAATGATTAATAATAATATTAAGTTGATTTATTAGGATTAAATATTTAAGAACAAGCTTAAAAATAGAAATTACAATGAATTATGCTTAAAAGTAGTTAACTACTTTTGGAGAACAGTTAACTACTAGTTACAACTAGTCTCAGAAAAAAGTAGTTAACTACTAGTTGCAACTAGTTTTGTTTAGAGTAGTTAGTAGTTGGTAGTTAACTACTTTTTGACGAGTAGTTGCCGAACACTACTATAGGACATAATTGCACATGCGCCAGGAAAATTGAGCTAATACCTTAACGGCTGATATAAATTCAATTGCTAACAGCATTTACAATGTTACCATTACTAGACAATAGTAAGAATTATACTGTAATGAGAATTTATCTTTCATTGAAAAATAAAATCTTAATTCATTAAAATCTAAAAATTCCTAACCCAAATTTATCTCTTTCGTAGCGAAAATAAAATTAAAAGAAAAGCCAAACAGTGCTTAGACATTTTAAACAGTATATTTATTGAATACTATAGCACATATTTGATTTGTGTATTAGACAATAGTAAGAACTATGCTGTAATGAAGAAAAATCTGTGTAAAACACAATGCTATGCAAATTCGACTAAGAAGTTGAAATAAATGATAAGGATTTTTATTTTCTCTTTTTTCTTACCTCTTTATTTTCTTTTTTTACTTTTATTTCTTTTCTTATTTATTCTTTGAAAAAAAATCGACTACACAAACAAACCTTCAACGCTGAGTTTCACAATGTAGACTGAAACTAATTAATAAGGTTATCGTACGCTCTGAAAATTTTAATAAGACAATAAATGTGATTTATTTTGAACTAAGTATAACATTTAAATTGAAGTATTTGCATTCAAGGCACATGCATTGCTTTTAGAAAGAAAAAAAAGAGGCAAAACGGAAAAATGAGAATTTATCTTTTATTGAAAAGAAATATAATCCTAATGCATTAAAATGTAAAAATTTCTAACCCAAAGGTATCTCTTTCGTAGGGAAAATAAAATTAAAAGTAAAGCCAAATATTGCTTAGACTTTTTAAACGGTATATTTATTGAATACGATAGCAAATATTTGATTTGTATAAAGAGCTGAATCAATGTGTAATAACTTTAATAATATACTCATTTAACCTGGAGCAATTTATCTATTTTTTTCCTCCTGATTAAGCGTGATTGAATTATGAACGATAGAATTCCATAATTAGGAAAGTGGATATTTCCGAAATAAAGATAATTATGGAAATAATTATTTTAAATGACTTAATTGAAATAAATGTCCAAGTCAAAGAAAGAAAAATGACATTAAAGAAAAATATTCCATACTATTTATTGATTATAGATTTCCTGCAAGAAACGGAAGAAAAATTGACGCGTTTCCTGATGCATTATCATGAACATGTATTTTCTTGAATTTTATTTCATTTTTCAAAACGAACTGAAGTGAAAAAGAATGGAAATAATAACAGTCGAAGGTTTCAGCAATCGATCTAGATGCTTTCTTCCTTATCCAAAGCCAAGGTATTACACATCCGTTGAATTTTTTCCTGTCTTTTCACAACTTCAACTTAGCAGATTACTTTATTTTGCGTTCTATTGTTTCAGTGATTTGAACTTCCACCATTTTTTTTCTTCTTCCACTGCATTTTCATTCTTTTTTCGTTCCATTCTCTCTCGCCGTCTAAAGACGATAGAGATCAATCTGTTGGAGTTGTTCCAAAAACCTGGATTTGTTCCCAGGTTTGTATTTGACGATTGTCGTAAAAAGCTTTTCGTCGCTGTTGTTCGAGGCGAGTTGTTCGATTCTCTGCCATGTGTAAAGAAATTTTAGACCAACTTTCATCGGCATTTTATGGTCCCCCGATTTTATTGTTTGGTTTTCATATCCTTCTGCAGAAGAAGCCCAGATCGATTTCGGCATAAATTCTTCGTTTTACGACCAGAAATATGCTACATAAACTATTATAATGAGCTGAAAATTTCATAGCTCCTAATGTAGCGAAAAATCACCTAAATCTCACATAAATATTATGTGTGTATGTAGTAAGTTGAAAGCTTAACACATCGTTTGGTGCTAACATCGCACACTAGCCTGTAAATATCAGACGCTGTTAATCAGTTGCGCTTGCAAAAAATTAACCGACGCGTGGAACAGAACTGCCTGTTGCAACACTCTGAGAGGCGTCACACAGTGTTGAAAAAGCCTTAGAGAAATCAGGAAAAAAAATATGTTTTCTTTTTTCAACCAGAGACTTTTAATAGTTTTTTGAAGGGGAAATAGAGCCTTGATTAATTATAAAATGATACAAATATAAGTATTACATTAGTTTATTTCTAATCATGCTAAGTGCCCAAACCCATCGGTACTTATTAACTTTCGGCATCTCCCTCATTACCTCATAATTTGACTCGAACACTGTATAGTTTGTGTTTGTGGTGGTGCCATCTGGTGTCCTCCCAATACATAAGCTAAGATTGAGCCACGTCGTACTTCTACCATTTTGGTACTCATTAAAAGCAGAAGGCGCTCCTTGTCTGCCTTAATTCCTGGTCGCACTGCGAGGGGAGATTGGATATCCATGTGGCATTAGCAACAGCAGCAACACCGAATAAAATTCAAAGGACGGGATATACTGCATTTGTTGACTATTTAAAATCTGTATTCAACCAAAATATTAGCTTTTTTTTCAGTAAAATAATCTCAAGCGCTTTAATACTCTCGCATTGTGTGATGAAAGGAAAAATGAAAATATGCATCAATGACATCATCAACGCACACGTTTATACAATAAACTCATATTTATTACTTACACACAACGTTTTACATACTTTTAATGTGCTAATGCACTCTTGCGTTAGATACACAGGCAAATAGTTTCTACATTAAGGTTCTTCACGTTGAGAAAACTTCTGAAAAAAATAGCAACCATACGGAGCATAAATAAGTTGCAAAATCGCCCTTGCAATCGAAAACGGACTTATCCTAAGTGTCTACGTTTATTTCTTCGTCAACGTCTCCATCAATAACCTGGTCATGCGTTTTGCCCAAAGATCCATTTTCAATTATTCTCATACCAGCCTCCTCCTCATCTTCCGTCTTCACTTCAACGGAAGTCATTATTTCCTCCCTCGAGGGGGTTATTTCCTTGTCCTGCGTCGAATCACTGTGAATTGTGTAATCGCTGTAGCTTTTCGACGGAGGCACGTTGTCATGTCCTGCAGTAGTAGGCAAAGAAGAAGGCGGAGATCTATTTCCTGACGCATCATAAAAACCCGGTTGCGCGTGCGGTAACGGCAACGCATACCTGGTTTGGGGAATTTCGTCATGGACTTGATATCCATGCGGAGATTGAAATGGATATCCGTTCTTACGGAAATAACTTGAAACGTAAGCTGGACGGCAAGACGGACGCATATATGGGACAGCAGAGGTACTGCTAGACGCCTCCATCGTTCTTGCAAACTGAGGAAAGTACGCTTGCCTTCTCGCATCGTGCATACCTTGAGGAACAGTAACGGGAAATCTGCTTCTTGGACCATCATAGGAAGAATGAGGAACATCAAAATATTCGGGTTTAGGATATGTACTGTTCAGGAACAAGGGATGAAATCGGGGTAGAGGTTGTCTGTTCGCAGTTGTCAGGAACATGTATGGAGGAACCATTTGTGTATATGAGGCTCTAGAACCGGGTTCTAGAAGGCGTGGACTCACATAATTATTTTGAAAAGGGGACGTCGAAGAGTGAAACGCAGACGGAGACTTCCAGCCATCCATTTTATTTGGATCTCCTACAAGGCACGTATTTTGTGGACTTGACACTGCACCAGGAACGTTTCCATAGTCATAGCCTAAAAGAAAATGGGAAAAAACCCTAATAAAAGTTCTTTCCCTTGTGTTGCTATCAGTGAAATTACAGCCGATGCTTTGATGCTCCCGCTAATAAACCGAGTGACTACGTCCACTTATAAGAAAAACGGTGCCCCGGGAAGCGAATCTTGAAAATTTTCCTTGGCAGCTAAGGGGTTAAAGGAAGAGAGAGAGCGATACAGACAGAGAGAGAAAGAGAATGTTCTGAAAACTAGTCAAAGTGTCTATATATTTTGAAAAGTGAAATTTCGTGATCAAAATATTTTACACTGGATATTGATTCTGCCGAATATTGGATATTCGTTGCGCCTGCATGACGCATACATACCGGATATCCGGTTCTGATGTTTGAAACTTCCAAATTGAATAAATATATTTAAACATCCCACAGCTTCCGAATACATAGTAAGTGTCTAACTCACATATATCTTCAAAGCATATTAATTTAATTTACAACAAGAAGTTCCGTCTAGAACTATACGAGCCTACTTTCCCGTATACACCAAATTCAAATTTAAAATCTAGCTATCTCTTTCTCTCTCTTTCTTATTTATCTTTAGTTCTAATTATTGAAAATATACCTTTTTCAACGGATAATACATATTTATTCACTCACTCATTCATTCTTTCATTTATTCAGCCATGCATTTATTCATTCATTCGTTACCTCATTCAAGTGTTTATTCATTCATTTACGCATTCATGTATTTATTCACTCATTTATTTATATTTTCATTTATTCAATAATTTATTCATTCATTCTTTTCCTCATTCATTTATTTATTGATTTATTCTTTCACTCTTTCATTTATTCATTCATTATTTCACTCATTGAGTCACTGAGAAATATCCTTGACAATCCCGATCAAAAAATTTCATAGCAAAATAGGCTCGTAAGTTCTGGATAAACTTTCTATTTCTACATGTTCTACGTTATAAGAGCTTTCCGATAAAGTTTGTTCCAAGCAAATCGGTCCGTTAGATCAGGATTTATATAGGGTTGAAATTTCCCCGTAAGCTCTGTGTTAATTTTTTGAACTGTTCAAAAATGAACAAAAATTGTTCAAATCAATATTTCACGCCGAGAACTCCTTTCAATAAGCTTGCAATAGGAACTTGGCTCTTGTGCCCAGAGTTTACAGAATTTGCTTCAATTTTGTCCATAGGCGCTGATGTTAAAATTTTTTGAACTGTTCAAAATTGAACAAAAAATTGTTCAAATCAAAAAGTAAAATATAGAAATGAGATGTCCTCGCCGAGATCTTTCGAATGCAAAAATAATTTTTCCAATCGGACAATTCGTTCAAAAGTTATTAGGGGGGGGGGGGGACAGACCGACAGACAGACAGACCGACAGACACACTTTTCCCCATCTCAATACCCTACTTTCAAATTTTTTATTTTTCAATCTTTATTTAATTACTTCACTTATTTTTGACTTTTCTTGATTTTTAACGATATTTTCACAATACATTAAGCCTTCTTTCATGCTTTATTATTATTTTTTTTTTTCTTTTACGGGAAAGTAGGCTAAAAAGTAAATATAACGTGCCGGATAACCGAATATTTCATGTAGTCTCCGAATCAAATTCCAGATTCTTCAAAACCTGTCGGATACCGAATATCCGATGCCTTCAGGAGGAGGGAAGGAAAATTTTCGTGACCCATTTGTAATTTTCGTAACTCTATCGTTCCTTTCGTGACCGATTTACAAAATCGTAACTTTTATGAGTTGTAGACAATAAAACATGTATCATAAATGGTAATATTTTATTGTAAACTTATTTGTTTCGATTACGTCATCATGTCTTAGAAATGTTTATTTCTTTTTAAAATATTTTACCGAATGCGACAGTACTAAGTTTCAAGACAAACGCAGAGAAAAAACGTCAAAGCAGAATACGATGCAAAACTCTGCAAATAGATCTGTAGCCACAATATACGTAATGAAATCAAGCATTCACAAGTTGAAGAAGCTAAAATCATTTTCAGTTGCTGTACTCGCATCGTATTTTTATGATGAATGGGCTAACTGCAACACATTAAAAACCTCATTCAGTGGAACACGGAGAACGACACACCAGTCCTTTAATGAAAGGTGGATTCACATAAATGGTTGTAACGACAACATGTATTTACTTAAATGATGGAAAGCAAACATCCATATTTGGTTCCAGGAATGCAAATAAAAGTTCAAATAAAGGTTGTCCCACTTATATCTTGCTGTCAAATGTTGAAAAAAGGCAAAACACATCAGGGAAATGTTTCACAACCGACCGACATGTACACACTAAAATTGATTTATTTACTCCAATGATTTTCAGAGAGAAAAGTCATGCCAAGACAAAGCCGCTAGTTATACTTCAGTTAACTGTTACTGTACGTATTGAAAGAAATGAAACATTTATTCATATATTTCACTTAGCGTGGGACAGCTACGATTAAATTTTGCGGTACGATACAATATTGTCATCATGCGAAAAACCGACTATGGTTGAACGATATTTAAAAATTTGTTTAATGATTAGCTCCTGAAAGTCACATTATATTTGTATTTATTACCGTAACTTAAGGACTTTAAAAGAAATCAAGCTATCTTTTCTTAAGCCTTTGGAATTTTAAAGCGGTTTTTTGCGATTTTAAAATGGTTAATTTCCGAATCTTTGGATGGGCAGCACCTTTGTTTATATCAAACGATTATTCTCATGTTTACATTTAACGATCTATTTCTTAAGCCTTCCGAATTTTAAAGCGTTTTTTACGATTTTCATAGCCCGCTTAATATAGTAAAATAATGGAGTAAGAAAAATTAATATAAGAAAATATTGGAGTAAGAAGGAATTGGATTGGAAGAATTGGAGAATATATATATATATATATTTCTGATGTTTATCGGTATGATTTTTGTACTAATTCCCCGGACGCTTCTCTTGTGCACTGTTGTACTTTTCGCATGTTGAAAGGAGTTCTTTCTAAGCGCAGAAACCCGATTGTCCGTGGTAGGCGTTGGAGAGTAAAATAACTTTAATAAAATAATGCACGATGCATGCTTTAATTTGAGAGTAAAAATTTATCATATTGGATAGTTAAGCAATATTTTATCTTTCTACCATAAATATGTAAAAAAAGGGGGCACTGAAACAATTCTTAAAATGAGTCCAACATCCTCTTTCTATTTATCTTTTCCTCTCTGTTAAAATAGATAGATAAGTGGACAGATAAACATATACATAGACATATAAATAATTAGATAGACAAATACATAAATAGCTAAGCATATAGACAGACAGATGGATAGCTATACATGATTGGGTATATTAATCTGCACACACATACTTTGTTTCTTATTAGTCGAAACTAAGAGCGCTAGTCTAAAGGTCTTTATTTTCGCGGAACCCTGGGGTTTTACGTTGTTCATTTGTCCAAAATAATAAAGAGAAAGATACATAAAGCATAGGTCAATAGCTAACGATTGGTCATAAGCTAAAAACATAAACACATAAAAAAGAAGAAGCATGAAATATGAAATATTCAGTCTTGATTTTACAGTTAAGGCAAAAAAAAAAGGGACCAGCACACCAAATAAAATGCAAGAGAGTGGATATCTGGATATGTTAATGATACGTTACATTCATTTTATGCTAACATTTGCAATTCAAAAAAAAAAAAAAACTTTCCTTTTTAACATACACAACAAAGTGATCCTCTTGGAGAAAAATATGTTTCTGTGAGGGGGGGGGGGGGAATGCGTATCCCAAGAAATCCTTGTAAGTTCAAAATGCTCCCCAGGACAACGAAAATTGAAGAAAATGATCCCTTCAAGCCTCGCAACAAGCTTTTTGTCTGGATTCGCAAGCGGAGATTGCTTACAAAAAATGTTCCTGGAGAAAGACGAAATTTAAAAAAAAATTAAAAAACAAAACGTACCCATCGCGTGTTCAGACCACGTCGAATCCGGGCTGCGCACGGCACAACGGACCTCTCCGCCGTCTCTCTCACACCCACAGTGCATATGTCTTATACGTCCACCGCAGCATGCGTCTTGGCCGCTCGAACCTGACAGAGGGCCTGATAGATGACCGGGCCACAATCTTGCTCCCTCCGGGAAAGGAGGGTTCTGGAAGCAACTAGGTCCGCCGTGATGGATGTCTTGATGAGATCCCGTCGCATTTATGTTCCCATCGCACCGACGCACATCCGCACACCTGCACTGACCGCCCTCGCAAAGTTCCGTCATCGCTTGGAAAGGAGCGTACTGGTATAAATCTTCCTCACTTTGGAAGAAACTTGGATTGTTGGGCACGTAGCCTGGACTGTTGTCCTCCTTCGGTTTTGCATTCCAAGCTAAAGCACAAGGTAAAACCACGGGTCATTGTTTTAAATCAATGTCAAATCGCTGGATAATCTTGAAATTAGTAACTACTGTTCGACTACTTCAACAGGGCAGTTGGAATAGTTTTGGGGCAGTGGGCCGTGCTAGTCTAGTGGTTGGGATGTCGGACTTCCACCTAGAAAGCAGCGCGTTCGGTACCCGACAAGCTGAAGACCATAATCTTAAAAGACTTAAGAAATCTTAAAATGAAACAACAGTAACTGAACAACGTACGCATGCCTTAGGGTAATGCGTAAAGAACATTTTAAACACTTAAGCCTACTAGTTTGTTGAAAACCAATGGACGAAAGACAGTTTGACAACATCCTAATTCTTGCAAATACTTTAACATGTGAGCACTACGGGTAAGTCGCCAAATATCGCATAAATCGCCAAACCGACACTAGATTCATCTTGACTGTGCTGGCGCCAAAGTTGGCGAGATATTCGCAAGTTGTCGCCTTACTATGGAGTTGGTTTCAGCCTTTATGTAAATATCTTGGTATGGTAAACAACTAGAAATGTACATGCAACTGACGCAAAATCGCATAAAACCCTTTGTGGAACAACCCGTTACTAAAATCGTGTTCACGCCGAATATTTTCGATCTAATAACCGAGTCCTTCTATTTAAGTGAGAAAAATGTCCGTTTGAGTAAAAATCATACTCAATTGGGATTCAATTTAAATAAAAAGAATTTTTTGAAGGGTCTGCATTCAATGTTTTATCAAAACGTGTTAATTATCCTTGCAAAAATAGTTATCGTCCTTTTTCTTTTTTGAAAAATATTTCAGCGCTGCTATCGCAGTTCCGGGCATGCGCGGCAGTTATCCTGACTCACGGAGAAGAAATGTACGTCATTTTCAGATCGCTGCTACCGACGTATCCTTTGTAGTGCTTCTTTATAATGTCAGCCTCAATTGAAAATGCCGCCGCTTGTGAAATCAGATCTGTGATTTGTTCTCTAAATGCAAAGATACAGGGTTGAAAACACAAGCGGCAATCTTCTATGTATAAGGCATACGAAAACTTGTGCCACGCTATAAGTGCCTACAAAATTTCGGAAGCTATGTTGAAAAGTAGTTTAACAGTTGTAGTCTTTTGTACAATAAATACTTTTTCTATATCTGTACACGTTTTTTTGACATAACTAAACTTAACTTACTTTGTGGATATGCCTTAGATGCATATTTTTTAATTAGTACTACTTTAAAGTAATAGCAGCACTTTAAAGTAATTAGTAGCACTTTAAAGAGTATAACTTTAAGACTATGACTTTAAAGAATCCATGCTTCCATATTAAGTTGCAGTTATTGAATTATTAATATTATTACTATTATTATTAAAATTTTTTATTTCCAATTTTAATAGCTTAAGTAAAAACAAAAACATTAAATAACACTAAATTGAGCCAACATTTACTTTTTTGAACAAGATAAAAAATAAATGCACTAAAGAGCAGAAAAAATACGTAATAAATTACTTGTATTTTGTTCTGCTTCTTCAAATGTATCGACATGTTTTTCTGACTAAAGGAACGGAGAGAAAAAGCAATATTAGAGTTCTGTAAAATTAAAATCGAACCATTTAGATTAGTGGAAAGGGAAAAAAACATTACATCTACTTCCTCTTCATCTTCTTCACCAATCGGTTTAAAAACTGATACTTTTGAAGCTCTTTTTCCTACTTTCATCACTTTTTTTTCTTGTTTACGGCGTCGAGCTTCCTGAGGGCTATACACATAACCTGTTGTAACAGTATTTATTTAAGTATTAGAGGAAAGACTGCTCATTTAATTAAATCGCAAATTGCAAGCGATCAACAAGAAATCTGTGTAGTTTTTTGTCACAGGCACTCACTCTTTTTCTGCGCCAAATCACACTGCCAATTGCGATACTGTGCCAAAAAAATGCCATCGCGAGAAAACTTTCAACTAAAATACATTTAAAAGGGCATTCAGGCCAGCCGCAACAACGATGCAAATTTTCAGGGCTCATCATTGGTTCTAATATGACTTAGTGATAACCATGCCAATTGTATTGACTGCTTAATGTTTTCTATTGCATGTATAAAAGTGACGTGATTTGTTGATTAACCTTTCGAAGATATATGTATGATGATGGTAAGATAGATCATAAGTGATCGCTGCTAGTTTGATAATCATAGCAACAGTCTATTACGACGGATAGACTGTTGCTATGTCTATCCGTCGTAGTTAGACATAGCAACTGGACTAGCGTAGTTAGTCCAGTTGTAATGAAAGGATTACAACGCCAATGTCTTCATTGGCGTGGTCTCGTCAGTATGAATGGACTAAACAGATAGCCTTTGCATAAAAACGTTTGCTATTTCTATCACCAAATATGGTTGAAAATCACAACTGTAAAGCTATTTTTCATACGAAAAATCAGAATTGTTAGCTTCAACATTTGGCACGATACTACGATTTGCGGTGTGATTTGGCGCAGACTGACGATTGGCACCCGGATAGCAAGAAAGTACGTAAAACAGAAAGAGGATATGAGGTCGAACAATACTTACAAGATTAAAAATTACCAGCCCGAATTTCCTCGTACGAACCCGGAACAAGGTTCCCTAAATTCTATTTGTTGATTTGGTCTTGGCCCGAGCACGACGTCAAGCAACTACGCGCAGCAACCAAAATTTTCTGCCGAGAGACGACGGGGGGGGGGGGGGGGGGGATATTATACCCTTTTATCTTTTATCCTATTTTGCCGTCAAAATATTAAAAGAAGAATGAAAGAAAGCTTAATGTATCGTAATAATATCGTTAAAAATAAGAAAAAGTCAAAAATGATATTTTTACTCTGCCTTTGAAAGATCTCAGCGGGAACATCTCATTTCCATATTTTGCTACTTAATATGAACGATTTTTCGTTCAATTTTGAACAGTTCAAAAAATCTTTACATTAACGCCTATGGACAAAAATGAAGCAAATTATGTAAACTCTGGGCATAAGATACAAGTTCCTTTAAACAAGCTTATCGGAAGAATCTTTGTAAGGGTTTTTTTATTTTATTTGAACTATTTTTGTTAATTTTTAACAGTTTTATAATAATAATAATAAAACGAAAAATAGCAAATACTGGGAACTTTGAATCATACATAAATCCTGACCTAACAGATGGATATTTTTTGGAACAAATTTTATCGGAAGAAGCATATGACGAAGAACATGTACAAATACGAAGTTTATCCAGAACTAAACGAACCCGGTTTCCCGTAAGACGTTATGATCTGAATTTTTAAGCATATTTCTGAATGAATGATTGAATCAATAGGTATTAACCGTTAAAAAAGTTACATTTGAAGAATGAAGAAATAATACTAAGCGAGAAACTGAGATAAATAGCTAGATTATAGGTTTGATGATGGTACATACGGCAAAATAGGCTCTTATAGTTCAAGACAAAGCTTCTTGTTTGTAATTAGAATCGAAATTGCTATTAGAGAACACTAATGCCGTAATTGATTTAGACAAATTGTCTCTCCTGCATTTTTAGTCATCGCTCAATTAAACTATTCCTCCCGAAAAACGCTATTACTTGGTTGAGTTCACTGAAACAATTGTTTGAGAAGATGCATTCAATATCATTTTCCTATTTAAAAAATATCCATTATACATTAGGAACTGTTAAACGGTACATCAGAAGCAATTTAGAATCTAAGTGGCAGGAAGAAAGTGATATAGATGACGTTAGATTTGCTGGAAAGTAAATGCCTTTAGCTTTGCATGAGCTTATTTGTCTTTACTATTACACAAACCTATTTTTTTTTACATCTACTACGACATATTACACTTTAAAGATAAGAAATACATGAGTGATAGGGAGGCAAAGGCATTAGCACTTTTTTAAAAACTTGAATTTATAGGATAGTTCAGCTGTTCTTAAAATGACCGACGATCTGTAATAGTTATCCAACCCCATCGGTTCAGTCAAACCACGAAAAAAAAAAGGTTCTAAATTTTATTTTAAAATTTGCAAACTGCACAAAAATGTGAGCCAAAAAGAGGTGCCAAATTGTTCGCCGCTGGTGTTAATTCAACTATAGTCTGTGCTTGTTTCCACATGTTGAATCAAAATGTAGTTAAACTGAACATCCCTGATACGCAGAGAAAGGTCCCTTTTTTTTGGTGCAGTGTACGTTTTCCTTACTTTAATTAATTTATTTTTTAGCGCAATATAAATGCTTTTTAAATCAATTTTACGGGAAAAGTATTTTATAACATCATATAAACATCCACAGTGAAATTGCTTTAAATGTTTGCTAGCCTTAAAATATCTTTAAGTTACACGCTTTTTGATAATGAGGTATTTTTAACTGTCTTTATCACGGTCCTGATAAATGAGTAAATAGCAAAATCTTCGTTCATGCAGAAACGGTGAATTTTCTATTTCCCAAAAGCGTAGGAAATCTCAACGTCACCAAGTCATACAAAAAACCCCATAACTTCAAATGCATTTGGAAAAAGATGATTAAAGGAAACCCGGAATCGGCACTTATCATTACCCGGGAAACGTTTATTGTGCAGCTCATTCAGATACTTGAATCGCTCCTAATTTGCCCCCTTGACATCAGGACCCCCAAAGATCTCCACATCTTGTACACACAGTGAATTTTTTGGTTAATGAAAGCGCCTCATATCTCAATGCTACACAGCACAACGTCATACAAAACAGCCTATATATGCAAATGCGTTCAGAGCAAGTAATTAAAAAAAAAAAAAAAACATTGAACTCAGTTCCTACTTAGGCAAAAACGTGTCAGCTAAATGAAAGGATTACAAAAGTTGCTTATACCTTACTTTCTGCTAGTTAATATATGTGTACGCACCATTTCAAAATTATTGCCAAAGAATCAGTTTTCCGTGTTAGCATTAGCAGAATGGGAATCAACGAGTTCTTCTAAATAATCCAATTTCGTGTGTTAATGCTTTAAAAATAGTGACCTATGGATTCAATACTTCTAGTTGAATCCACATAAAACTAAAATTCATAACTGTCAAATTTAATAAATGAATGGAATATTTGAAAAATCTGTATTAACATCAAGTATCATCCACGACAAGTTAAAAAAAAATTTATTTAAACTTTAGTGGATGGATAAAAAGCATTTTATTAACGACTGAAATGTTGAGCAAGATAAAGGGATGGTGTAAACTAATAGTAGGAATTGAAGAGAGAGATTAAAAGAAATGCGAATCGACATTACTCATTACCCGGGAAACGTTTCTTGTGCAGATCATTCAGATACTTGGCTTGCTCGTAATACGCCCCCTTGACATCAGGACCCAGAGATCTCCACATCTTTCCCAGCATCATACTGATCGTCTTGTTGGTCACTTCGCGATTTTTAGAGGCCAGTACACTCCGGTTGTCCCTGGCGAATAGCATGAATGCGTTCGGAGGTCTCGCTATCTTTTCGCTGGATTTCTGCTTCAAAACGAGATCACACAATGCAGACGACCCACTCATATCGTCGCTTCTTTTACCACCCTAGAAATAAATTCAGTGAGGGTGTTCATTATGAATCTTTTTACCAGAGCGAAAAAGCGTAGGAGGAAGAATTGCAGGGATCTGGAGCAGAGAGCAGAGTAGTTTGTTGCGCTGCTGTTCCATTTTATTTAATTCTTTTAATCAAAAAAAAAAAAAATAATTATACTATTAGAGAGACAAATGATAAAATGTAAGAAAATGAATACGGAGCAGGGTGCAAGCCGGAGCAAGTTTTTCGGAGAGGAATTTGTTGCGCTCCACCGCTCCAAATAATTTATGTCTTTTAGTTTTTTCATCACACAAAAAAAAAATAAACATACTAAAAAAGAGATAAATAATGAAATGTATTACAATTAGCCGGAGCAGCAGGGTGTAGAGCCAGAACAAGTATTTAGAATTCGGAGCAGAATTTGTTGCGCGCCACTGCTCCAATCAATTTATTTTAAATTTTTTCATCACATAAAAAATAAATATACTAAAAAAAGAGGTAAATGATGAAATATATTACAATTATCCGGAGCAAGTATTTAGACGTCGGAGTGGAGCAATTCAAAAAAGTTACTGCTCTAGATCACTGAAAAATACATTTAACCTTCGGTCAAAGTACGGCCAAGTACAGTAAAACCTCACTTCAGGAGGTCTCTTTTAATTTTTGACCCGGCTCCCAGATCAGTGACCGTCACCTGGGTTGGTACACCCTCAGAGTTATCGTTTCACTTTGAGTACATTAGAGTCACGGTGCATTTAACGTGCACCGGCTCCGTTTAGCGTGCACGGTCCCAGAGCAAGACGTTGTCACCCTCCCAAACACTGACCTCGGTCAATGTTGACTCACTTTCGGTGACTGCGGGAACCGACTGGTCCACTGCGGGGCCAACTTCCTCTGTGACAATAGCGTATGCTACGGCCCGCTTCACTTTAATAATATTATGAACAGTTTTAAGCTTTTACATAACGACATCAACTCAAGAGCAAAAGTTATTTTATAACCTTCTGTAGCGTTAATAAGAGTTGCAAATACCAGTAAGGGGGGGGGGGGAACTATTTTTTTCTGCATTTTTCCCTTTTTTCAATAAAATTATCTTTGATGATAAAGCGAAATGTTTATTGAGAATATTGTACTTTAGTCTGCAACTAATGACGAATGGATTACGGCTAATTTTCCATTTCTAAGGATTAGATACTTTTCCTGCGTCATATCAAGTCATTCGTTGAGAGGTGGTTAAAAATTTAAAATACATCACCTCTCGATCTAACAACATTTCCCTCTATATCAATAACACAGCTCGTAAGTATTGTTATATCGAAGTTTTACTGTATTGCCTTATTACCTCCATTATTATGAAAATATTATGAAAACAGTGCAACACCTTTTTACATTTGAGTATTTAAATCACATATATTTGAAAACAGTCTATCTGCATGCCCTAAATAAGTCAATAAGGAACAACAAATAACTAAATGAATAATATACAAATATGAGCCAAATTTAGCGATAAGTAATTTGAGGTAAAGTTTATAAAATTAACGAATATTAAAACCACAATTAACTACCGACTTTATAACGGATTTTAACCGCAATTAAACTCTAAGCTTTTGAAACCTAGTGAGTAATTTCATAAAATCTTCATTATTTTATAGCTATCAAAAAATTATACAACAGTAAATTCTCCAACACTTAGTATCATTAAACAATATGAACGAATTAATGTCTTGAATAATACATGAAAAGCAATTTATACATATTATATTGATATCTGAGGCAGGATTGCTCAGGAAATATATTTAATTGTGTTTCATTTAAAGAAATATCTTAACTTTTTAACGGTTATTTGCACATTGCGTGAAAATATATGAGGGTTGAAACTCATAGGGCATCATATTCTGAAGGTTGGTCATTGTAGAATGACTAACAACTCAAACAGCAAGAAAAATGTAATTAAATACGATTTTCATAACCCAAAAAGTTTAGCTAGAGGGTGGCTCAGAACGATGTATCCTTGTTATTAAAATAAGCGTTAGTTGCTCATACAACTTTTCATTTTAAAATAAAACTAAATATAGCACTGTCTAATCTCGGAAAGGAAGTCTCAGTTTGGGGTTTTTGGCTGAGATTGAACATTTCGCCAATTGCTTTGTAATTAAATTTGAAGTCTGGTAAGACAGTCTTCTTTAATTGATTGCGTTACATAACATTTTCATTTTGGTGTTGGGACACAAAAGCATTCAAAAATATTTCATATGGTTGCAAATATCCCCCAAACTATTAGCATTACGAAAACAGTGTCCAGTAGTTAACCCGAATAATGTTGGAAATTTGTGGACGAACTGAAATTGTTTATTATTTTTCCGTTATCAGGTACTATTTATTTTGTATTTAGATTAGGTTATACATTCGAAGAAGGTAATATTTCTAGCAAGCAGTTTTAATCAGCAATTCAAAAATTCTGGTTCAATATTGACCACTTTAAAAAAGTGCAAATTTAAATTCAAACTTTGGACAAAACAAAAACGGAAACTTCGATCATTATTAAACCTTTATACAACTTAAAAACAATAATTAGTGGTACTGTTTCTACAATATGACACTGTTATAATACACTGCGTTTAGTGTTCAAATTTAATCATACATACATAGGAATTACAATTCTAAGCAATTGTTACACACTCGCATTTTAAAGAAAAAACTACATGACAATGCTTGTTAAATTTTAAATAAAATGAAATGCGAAAAGGAACAAATTACGAAATTACTTACACAGCGCAAAAAACTTATTTATAAAGAACTTTTTACTTTCTAACAGTTATAACTTTAACAATTATTCTTCGACACCAGGATTTCAAACAAAATGGTCTACAAACAAATTGCAAACAAATTATCTTTAGAATCGAGAAAATGAATGAAACGCGTGACATGATTTTGAAATAAATGTTCACAAATAACACTGAAATATTTAAAGGCTCATATGTAGATGGACAGTTTCGGATTCTCTAAATTTTCAAATATTTAAAAATATAATTACATCAGTTTTACACCTATTTTGCAACTCACGGTCAAAGTCACAATTTGTTAAAAACCTTTTGAAATGTTCGGTGCTCGCATTTTAGCCAAATTTATCAAAAAGATTTTTTCTGGGACCCCTACCAACACCACCGAAATGTTTTTCGGTGGTGTTGCCCCTACCCGTAAGTGAGCAATCTAGTGCAAAAAATCGTCATGACAACCATTCACCATCTTTCAACCAATTATAATTTACTGCCACTTCATTTATTTTTCTTTCGTCATTACTACTTTCTCTCACTAGGCAATGTTTTACTCAAACGCATTACAGTTCTAATAATATATGTTATCGTTTTTTCATAGTGTGACAGTAAAAACTGAGGTCAAAAGCTCAAACAAGTTGTGTAACTGACTAAAATATCGGTACTTTTGCGATAAATACCGATGGATTACCAGTTATGGGGATTTTTGGCACGAATTCACAGATTGTCATTTCTTCTACTGGTGTGTAAACTGATAATATCATTTGAAAAAGACTCTAGCCTACTTGTTTTAAATATTTTTCTCCTATCAATTTGGCGAAATGCCTAATGTTACCAAGAACTTCCGACCGGATATTACCAGTATCCCGAGATTTTTACTTCTTTATTCCTTATCGGAACATAGATCAACCTTTATATAAATATGCCTTCTTTTGAATATAATGCAAAAACCGTGGGTTAGAAAAATAACAGGGTTTTTATTTAGTTTAAACCATAAAACCGAGGTTAATACAGCTAATCCTATATTGCAGACAATGTTGAAAAAAGCCTTTATTTCACCTTGAAAAATAACTGCTAAATTAAATAATCACGTAATAAATGATATCCAATTGTTATTAGTAGATGAAAGGATCTCATTTATTGAGAAATTAAATAAACTCAAGTTCTCCCAACTGTCGAAAATTGACCTTCATAATAAAATTTAGCATTGAAAATATTATGCTATTTATATAATTACTAGTACGCCCGGCAGTCACACGAAATGACCGCTGTTCTAGATATTATAAATTGTGATTAAAATGATTTGTGCAAAGGTGTCTTCTAATTCAAACTGAATTACCCAGGTCAGGCGGCGAGGACGCTCCTTCGCTTACTGCCCCACACTACTATACATTTATTTACTATCTAATCAAATTGTTTGTGAAAAATATATATTAACCATCCAAAGAACGTATTGAAAATTTTATTATGCTTTTCAAAACAACAGTTTTACAGAAACTGGGGAAAAAGAGCGCTGCCACTCTAATATGAAAAATAAGAGAAGCGCAGACGATGAAGAAATAAACTAAGAAAAAAGAAAGGATTAAATTAAATTTCTTGTATACATTAATTTTTAACGGAGATTGAAATACAGCGAAGCCTCACTCAATATGACGTTAACGGAGATAAACGTTTCGATTGTTATTAGTATATTTGTTACATTTATGACAATAACAATGGCAACTACATTGATTTGTTTGTTCACACGGCAACTGTAATTATATGTTTGGAAATGAGGGCAACAAAGCAAAAGTAAAATAAAACGGGTCAAAAAAATCATTGAAAAATTTTTAAAAAATAATTGAAAAAAAAAACTAATTGAGTCACAACTTTCATTTTTACGGCGATGCGTTTCTCGGGTCGTAAACATTAACCGTGCCGAATGTGGTCCCGATCGGTAAAACGGCCTAGGATCCTATAGCGGACAGACACAGACAGAATAAGGCGCTTATATATAAGATATAAGTATTATTCATTAAATTTGGCGATGATAACGTCGAGCTTCTTTTGATCACGTTCACTTAAAGCAAACGTATTGCAAATCATTGTCGTCGCAGAGCCCATTGCGTTCATAAATGTAGCAGCTTGTTCTTCTGCTGATTTCGTACTGCGGTAGTTGAATAAAACTTAAATGTTTGCTTCATTGCACTATTCTCGATTTTAATTACGTTGTTTTAGGGTAGCCTTCACTCTAACTCCTATTATAATTGCTTTTAATATTACTGTTGAATTGCAGAAAACTCTTTTTAACAATTAGTTCTATATTTATTATCTAATAATTTACTCAAAAAAGACATGTTGCCATCTGCTATCTATAGCAATACGACATTACAATTTTAAATTAGGCTTGTCCGACAAAAGAAAAGGGGAAATAATAATTAATAAAATGTTTTTTTTTTTTTTTTTTTATTTAATTGATATCACTAAAACTTTTCAATAGTTACAAAACAAAAAAAAAGAGGGAGAAAATCGGTTGAAAAACAAAGTTGAAAAAATGTTCTTAACTGTTTTGTCTTTGACTATTTATGTATAGATTTTACAAGAAATGTACAATCTACGCTTAGAGAGATATTTGCTCAATTACAATTTCTTTTGACACTGCCCCTATCACGAAGCCATGCGTTCTAGTCGTAGATTGGCGAGATTGGATATTTGGCTGATATAAGAAACGAAGCGTCGTTTATTGTCAAATTTAAGCAAGTTGTTAAGATCGGTTTGTTAGAACTTAGCACCATTTTGATTGCAATATCACCAACGCTCGTGATCACGAAGACTCGGAAAAGTATTTTTTATTTATTTATTTATTTTTTAATTGATGCGTTTAACAAAAATAATAAATCTTGTTCTTTTTCAGCTATTTAAATACAATTTTTTTTTAATGATTGGTAACAATTTAGAGCCCAATGCATTTTTCCTATTTTAGTTCTGCAAACGCCTATTTTTTGTAAAGTAAAGGATCGGGCTTAGTACATTATTTATTAAATTTAACCTACATATCTCATTAGTTTTATTTATTTATAATCATTATTTTAAACATATTTACATGATTAATTGAGAACTTCGATTTATATATTTAAACGATTGATGTATTTATTGCATCTTTTTATATTAATAGATGATAATATTACATAGACATAATTTAAATATGTCTATAGAAAATAAATTTTATATAGACATATTTAAATTAATATACATTTAATAATGACATATTTAAATAAGTAATTGTTCTGTGAGCAACAAGGGCTCTCAACAATATAAGCAAAGTATTATAGCAATTAATTAAATCTTTAAAAGCCAAAAAGAAATCCGTTGATACCTTCTTAAAAATATGTTTTACATCATTTTAAATTAAGGAAAACGTCTTTTCTTAAAACGCTTAAATCTACTGAAGAATACATTCTACGAAAAAAAAAAGCCAAATGCTTTAAATCATTAGTCTAGTAAAATAATATATGTAGTGATAAAATATCTTATTCGTAAGCATAGTAAAATTGTCATTAAAAGTGTTATTAAAATACAGAAAAAAATATAATTATCACTTTGAGATTTCTAATTAGTTAGTTATAATTAAATGGATTAATTTTTATCTTAGCAATTACAGAATCCGCTTCCTATTTACCCAAAAATAAATTTTCTTTTGAACAAAAATATAAAGCAAAAATCCACCATGCATTTAATTCCTTCAATGACTTTTTCCTTTTCTTACCCACAACTTTAGCCCCTATCAGCTATTCAAGAAGACTAAAACAGATACAGCGAGAGGCAAAGGGGTTTAAGTCCCGAAAATAGGATTTTTGAGAAAAACGATTGCTAAAACCATGTAGGACAGTGGTTCCCAAGCTTTTATTCCTAACGAACCCCTTCTAAGATTCGAAAGAAAATAGCGAACCTCATTCTGAAATAAGTAGTAGGGGTATAAGAAGCTGTAAAACCTCTTAGTTAAAATAAAAACTAAAATACAGCTGCGAGAAAATTAACATATTTTTTATTATTGTTACTATTTGTTCTTTTTGAATTATTAATAGGGTAGTAAACATAAGGAATCACAAAAATTATCTTTAAAAGTTATTTTCCTTTTCCTGATAGTGCGAAAAGTTGGGGAATGGCATGAGAACTATACATAAAATATTTTGAATCAATCAATAACTATATTTCGGTTCCAACCGTCAGGTTAAAATATGCAAAATTTGCTAAAGTTCCTCTTTGCTTCTAGATGCCTCAATTGTAGACTGGGTTTAAACAAAACCCGGTACACACTTTTGTTGTCTGTAATGTTAGATGGTGTTTAGTAACACCAAAAATTTTTAGTGTGCCTCAAAACAGACCGGTTTTTCTCCTGTTCCTTGCACTAGTTATCTCAAAATTTTCATTTGTGTCGCTTACACCCCCTTTTGCTTCTAGATGCCTCAGTTGTAGACTGGATTTAAACAAAACTCGGTACACACTTTTGTTGTCTGTAATGTTAGATGGTGTTTAGTAACACCAAAAATGTTTAGTGCGCCACAAAACAGGCCGGTTTTCCTTGCACTGTTTATCGCAAAATTTTATTTTTGTCGCTTATACCCCTTTGCTTCTAGATGGCTAAATTGTAGATTGGGTTTAAACAAAACCCGGTACACACTTTTGTTGTCTGTAATGTTAGATGGCACCGGATGAATAACTAACGACAAAATTTCTTTTGTTTCATCTCATTCATTACGCTTCATTCGTATCACATGACATGTTTTGCACTGTTTTTTTTTTTCTTTATTCTAGAACAATACGTTCGAAATGCAGAAAGTCGTCGATTTTCTTCTTTAATCATCGGGAAATGCAAAGAGCCAAAGAAAGCAAACTTTTCTTCATAATTTATCACTAGGTCCATTACGCTTCTTGAACGCTTCATTTTCCAAAAGGATTTTTTTTTCTATTTAGTTGTGTTTCTTCATTTTCCAAAAGGATTTTTTTTTCTATTTAGTTGTGTTTTTAATTTTTTCCTGTGGTAAGTTGGATCGCACACAAAGAGAAGAGAAAATGTCTTAATTTTACATTTTTTTAAACAAGTAATCCAAAAAAAGGTTTATTTATCATACTTTTTTTTTTCTTTTCTGGAAATTAATCATTTTTCTTGTATTTTACTTTGCATGTTTGATTAATTTTTTGATACGCTCAGGTGAGCTACGTTCGAATTTAAACAAAAGCAATATTTATTTCTTTCATCAGCTATTTTTCGCGTGCTAATTTCAAAGAGCTAAAATCAGGAACTTTACGAAAACATAATAGGGTTGTTGGAAACAAAAGTGTCCACATCCAGAATCGTATGTACAAATATCAGCCCCCCCCCCATATTATATCATGTATTTTACGGGTTTAATAAAGTCGACAAACTACTTTGTGATGTAACCATCATATTGTCATATATATAATTATTAATAGTGTTATCAGAAAAATACAATTGATAACGTATCCTAGAATTTGAATTGAATAATTGTCTGGTGTTTTACGATTTACTATTACCATTGGCAAAGAGGGAAGATTTGGCGCATAATCTTTGGCAACAAACACTCCGGGGACAATTAAGGGGGGTGAGGACAAATAAAAAAAGAGAACAAGAAGTTCCGTCTAGAACTATACGAGCCTACTTTCCCGTATACACCAAATTCAAATTTATAATCTAGCTATCTCTTTTTCTCTCTTTCTTATTTATCTTTAGTTCTAATTATTGAAAATATACCTTTTTCAACGGATAATACATATTCATTCACTCACTCATTCATTCTTTCATTTATTCAGCCATGCATTTATTCATTCATTCGTTACCTCATTCAAGTGTTTATTCATTCTTTTACGCATTCATGTATTTATTCACTCATTTATTTATATTTTCATTTATTCAATAATTTATTCATTCATTCTTTTACTCATTCATTTATTCATTGATTTATTCTTTCACTCTTTCATTTATTCATTCATTCATTATTTCACTCATTGAGTCACTGAGAAATATCCTTGAAAATCCCGATCAAAAAATTTCATAGCAAAATAGGCTCTTAAGTTCTGGATAAAGTTTCTATTTCTACATATTCTACGTTATAAGAGCTTTCCGATAAAGTTTGTTCCAAGCAAATCGGTCCGTTAGATCAGGATTTATATAGGGTTGAAATTTCCCCGTAAGCTCTGTGTTAATTTTTTGAACTGTTCAAAAATGAACAAAAACTGTTCAAATCAATATTTCACGCCGAGAACTCCTTTCAATAAGCTTGCAATAGGAACTTGGCTCTTGTGCCCAGAGTTTACAGAATTTGCTTCAATTTTGTCCATAGACGCTAATGTTAAAAATTTTTGAACTGTTCAAAATTGAACAAAAAATTTTGTTCAAATCAAAAAGTAAAATATAGAAATGAGATGTCCTCCCCGAGATCTTTCGAATGCAAAAATAATTTTTCCAATCGGACAATTCGTTCAAAAGTTATTAGGGGGGGACAGACCGACAGACAGACAGACAGACAGACCGACAGACACACTTTTTCCCCATCTCAATACCCTACTTTCAAGTTTTTTATTTTTCAATCTTTATTTAATTTTTTCACTTATTTTTGACTTTTCTTGATTTTTAACGATATTTTCACAATACATTAAGCCTTCTTTCATGCTTTATTATTATTTTTTTTTACTTTTACGGGAAAGTAGGCTAAAAAAGCAAAAGAAAGGCCGCAATGGACACTTTCCTTGATCACTAAAAACCTCTCCTAACGGTTTACTATATATTTTTACTATTTACATCGGCAAAGATGGAATATTTAGCGTCTAAAATTTGGCGCCAAACATTCCAGGGTCGATTAATTTGGGTGGTTCGATTAATTTGGGTCCTTCATCAGCTATTTTTCGCTTGCTAATTTCAAAGAGCTAAAATCAGAAACTTTACGAAAACATAATGGGGTTGTTGGAAACAAAAGTGTCCATATACAGAATCGTCTGTACAAATATCCCCCCCTCCCATATTATATCATGTATTTTACTGGTTTTAAAGACGTCGACAAACTATTTTGTGATGTAACCATCATATTGTAATATATATCATTATTAGTAGTGTTATCGGAAAAATACAATTGATAACATATCGTAGAATTTGAATTGAATAATTATCTGGTGTTTTACGTTTTACTCTTACCATCGGCAAAGAGGGAAGATTTGGCACATAATCTTTGGCACCAAACACTCCGGGGACAATTAATGGGGGTGAGGACAAATAAAAAAAGAGAAAGAAGCAAAAGAAAGGCCGCAATGGACGCTTTCCTTGATCACTAAAACCTCTCCTAACGGTTTGCTATTAAGTTCTACTATTTACATCGGCAGAGATGGAATATTTAGCGTCTAATCTTTGGCGCCAAACATTCCAGGGTCGATTAATTTGGGTGGGGACGTTTAAAAAAAGAGAAAAGAGAAAGAATGGTGACAATGTAGCTTTTCCTTAATATACAGTAAAACCTCTGCTAACGGACACCCGCAGAAATCGTGAAGTGTATATAAAACCTTTCTTTAACGAACATCCTCAACTAAAGGAAGAGGACACTATTACGGGAGTATATTACTCCCAGAACAGTATAAATCATTTTCTATGTAATTACATAGAAACATATTTTTATCCCCTTAACGGTCGGGTAATTTTTAAGAAAATGGTCATAAAAGTGTTTTTTTATCCCTGGAAATTATATAAACATATGTGCATGAACAATATATAGATCATTTTTAATTCTTGATTTGTTTTAAATTTGAAATTTTAAACACTACAGCCTGGAAATCTCACGGGAGCGAAAACAAGAGAACGAAACCTAACCCCGTCATTTTTACGGGAGCGAGAATGAAGGGGTTAATAGGATAACAGCTTGTACAAAGCAAGATCTAAAAGCAAAGGGAAAAATTCGATATCGGATAAACACAGATTCTTGCATTTTAAAACAAAAGATGCATTTTTAAAATAGAATGGTTGGTGAATAGATCCCAAGAGGGGGAAAAATAATATTCCGAAAATGGGTAGTATTGCGGCTGAATCGGGAGAGTAGCCAGGTTTCTACTCTTTTAAGTTTAATAACGAAATTTAAAGAAAAGGAAAAAGGTGAAGGACATTTTATCATGTTTGATTGGCTTATTAATTTGGATAAGACGTCTGTAAGATTATTTCCGTTTTTGGAAAATATTTAATTAAAAAAACTTCATACATTTTTATAATAGTGTATGCTGACATTTTTTTTCTAGTGTTGTTGTTGTTTTTTTAAGTTTAATCTTCCCCTTCCTCCTTTTTTCTTTCTTTTTTTTTTTTTTTTTTTTTTAGTAAGAAATAAACGTAGGCCTTTTTATTCCTTACTGCTACAAAACTCTTAATTTGAGCTCAATTATGATTCTCTGAGGGTTTCATAAATGATAATCATCTGTTTAATGTTATTAATAAAATACACTTTGTGCAGTTTTCAGTGATTTATCACTTTTCACAACTCTTATTAGTTGCTGTAGTGTTCGCTAGAGTCACGGAGAATATTTTTTTTTTTATATGAATAAACTCTACTGTGAGTAATCGCCAAATGGAAGTTTGTAATGCCGCCAAGCTATGGTAATGTTGAATTTACATTGTCAATGGAGGCAATTCATCGCGTCACATGATAATGATGATCGCTGATTTGTTCATTTTTAATTGAGGTCAGCGTGCAGTTCACGAAGCAAAATTAGCTGTCTTAAAATTAGACTAGTTTCATAGCTTTTTCTGATTATAAACCAAGTAATTTACCTTTAATCATTATAAAAGAAATTTATTAATTATTGCAATAGTTATAGTGTTTTATTTAGTGTTAATTTTATATAGCGTAGAACTTTATTTAGTCCTAGTTTTTAATCAGATTAGTTTAAATTCATAAAAGAAGTTTTAACTAGTAATAATTTAGGCTTTAGAGGCTCCATGGCTGATTCTATTGATGATTAACCGTTGTATGTAACGAATTTTACCAATTTTTTCATAATGGAATATGCCGAGCAGTTTCCTGTACTAACTGGAAATAACAGCGTGATTACTAAAGTAAAGAAAGGATCATTATTATTTAATGAAAAATTCGTTTCTAAAATCTGATTCCTCGAAACGTCAGAAAACAATGCATTTTTTTGACATATCGGCTACTGTCAAAGCTGAAATAAAAAAGAAAGAAGATTACACAGCAGGAAGTTAGGATTTCAACCGAATGCAAGGTAAGTTTTTGTTATTGTTTATTTATCGTAATTTATTTTGATATTTTTTTTTTGTTTCATAGATTTGAATGCTTATGAAGCTCAAGTTCTTAACATTCGTAACATTCATTTGAAATAGATGACCCATATGCAACACAGTATGACATCTTTCAAAACTCAATAAAATATTCAAACAAAAACTTAATGTTAAACAAGCGAACTCGAAGTAAAGCGATACTACAGCTTCCTTTGTTTACATCGCTTACATTTCTATCACGTGACCTATGACGCTGTATGAATTGCCTCCATTGTCTTTTTTTTTAACTACAGTAACATGAGCAGTCGACCGCAAAATTCTTTTACTCAGTATTTGGTTTTTTATTTTAATTAATTTAATGCTAGCGAACGATTCTTGTTATTGAATATCTTTTCTAATTGTATTTATTGATTGAAAGGTGGCAATGGCAGACAGAGTTTAAAAAGGGAAAAAAAAAAAAAAAACAAATGCGAAAAAGAGCGAAATATATTAGAGGGATTTCTTTTTTGTTGCCCTTTCTCATAAATATGTACAAAATGAATCGTTTGTGAACTTTTTAACTGTTGAAAATTTGTCTGCATGCGATCAAACAACTCAGATTGCTATACACATGCTTTGGAATTACTCTATCGAATCATTTATTTATATATTATTGAACCCTACATACCAATCTTAAAATTCATTCCCATTATGAATATTAAACGCAACATGTCATTAATCATGTCGTGTTTGGATACACATTTTGCTTCACATAAGCCTTAAAAGATCGATAATTTCATTTTGCCAATGGCCGAGGCGGGAAACGGAAATGAGCAATGATCTCACTTCACTTCGGAATACTTTTTATATTTTATTTTGATAATCGTTTTCTTACATATATACTACAGCCAGAAATGCCATTTTATTTAAAGTTTAATAAAAATCACATAAGTTTCCTTCTATTAAAAAAAGGTCAGAAATGAGAAATGTTCCGTGAAGAAATTCATCGGATGAAAAAAAGCGGAAAATATTTGCAAAGAAAACATCTTGAAAATCTTATCATGAATGAAACTACTTTTTAAATCTATTCTAGATTCTTCGGAGGAGAAAAGATTATCTTGAAATTAAATGTCGTTTCTCTTTTTCTTTGTATTCAATCGAAATGTTAAAGAAATAAACTTCTTATATCTTCCGTAACGATCAAAACTTTAAAACTTACAGAATCAACTGAAAAACTTCTAAAAAGGATACTTTTTTTATTGAATCTTTAAAGAAAATCCGACTCTGGCTTATAAATTTTTGTAATTGGTATGTAGATTGTTACTAATATCAGAGTGATTTGTGTATTTTTTGTCGTTGAGTGATTTGTATATTGAATTGCAGTTGAATACGTTTTTGAATATAATCCCCATTGATCATTCAATTAACTCTATTTTAGTTTCAACCAAAAAGACACGGTTTTGATCACCATAAAATTATTTTTTCTTGCGTTATGTTTTTAGTTTTTTGGTTCAAGAAATTAAAAGGAAAAACATTAAAAATCGAAAAAATTCTTCGTAGACTTAACATTGACAATAGTTGAATATTGATAGAGAGAAAAAAGTAGATTCTCAGCGAAAATGATTTTATTGTTAAGAATCGTAATACAATCTGCTGTAGACCTGACAGTGATGAAGGTACGATGGATTGAATTAATTCTACGGTAATTATTCATTTAATTCGATGTGTTTTATTTTTTGTTCAATAGAAAGTGAAAATCCTGTGTATGATTTTCATTTCAAATTTCATGCGCAAGGTCACTACGAACAATCAGGTATAAAGCTAAGTGTCCACTTGAGAGAAAATGGTTTCGAGAGCAGTCGCGAGGCCAGACTCACGAATGTATTTGTGGCTGAAAACACTCTCAGAGACAAACCGATGCGAGTATCAGACACTGCATGAGTCACAAGTGGATATGTTTCATTGTTGCTCACGAGACTTAGTCACCAGTCTTCCGTCATTGTTTGAAGATCTGACTTGAGACTTTTTACTTAATAATTCTAGTTTTTATTATTAAATTTAATCTAATCAATAGATGTAAACCTTAATTTTTGATGTTTCTGTTATTATACTTCTATAATGAAAGTTATTTCTTAATTTAGAGCATACCCTTAAATATTCTTCCTTTACATTATCATAGATGACTTTACACACTTCTGGAGCTATTCTTCCTTCTAGTACAAGGCGGAATGCGAAAAATGTATTGCAAACTACAATAAGCATCTCCTGAAAATTCATTTCAATATAAAAAATGTAGGATTTAAGAGAAAAATATTTGTATATTCACTTGAAAGTGCTTACCTGAAGCCAGAAAACGATGTGTGACGATTACTCTATCATGCACTGGAATCACATCCCGTAACTTTGTATCTTGCTTTACAAGCTGGTGTTTTCCCAAATTTAAAAGCACTTCAAATTGAACTGCGGACATCCGGATGAAATTTTTAAACTGTTGTGCATCTTCCAACCCTCAACTCGCTCACAAGTGTTGAAGAAGTCCCCAATACATTTCGGCGAGCCACCCATTTTCTTACCCAGCACAACCTTTTTTTTTCCCATTTCCCATTTTTAGCCTACTTTCCCGTAAAAGTAAAAAAATATATATTAAAGCATGAAAGAAGGCTTAATGTACCGAAAAATATCGTTAAATATGAAGGGAAGGCAAAAATAAGTGCCCCCCCCCCCTAATAACTTTTGAACGAATTGTCCGATTCAAAAAATTCTTTTTGCATTCGAAAGATCTCGGAAAGAGCATATCATTTCCATATTTTACTGATTAATCCATATTTTACTGACTATTTGAACAATCTTTCGTTCAATTTTGAGCAGTTCAAAAAATTTTAACATTAGCGCCAATGTGTAAAAGTGAAGCAAATTATGTAAACTCTGGGCATAAGACTCGAGTTCTTATGAACAAGATTACTAAAAAGTTCTCGAAGGAAAATATTTTTTGAGTTGAACAATTTTTGTTCATTTTTGAACAGTTCAAAAAAATTAACGGTACTTTTTCCTTTATCCCGGCGCAGGTGATAAAGTCGCCAATAATGATGCAACGAACGCCAAACGAATACATCCGCTGGTAACCTTTTGCGTGTTATGTTGCCTTGGCGAGATTTGCGCCGGGATATAAGAATTCATTTTGAAACAGTACAAAAAAAAAAAAAAAAAAAAAGAGTGTTTGAGGTAAGTACGTATCGATAATCCCCCGCAAGAGGGCGTGGATAGCTGCGCATGCTCCGCTATATATTATACATTCAGTTAGCTCTGTAGTCATGTAGAAACAACTTGTAGATTTTTGTGTGCGCATTAAATTTATGTGGTTAATGTTCAAAGTGTTAAGTTATTGTCCCACACCCCGCATGTCTCGTACAAAGAGATTAACATTAGCGCTTACGGGGAAATTTCAATCTTTACTAATATTATAAAGCTGCAGAGTTTGTTTGCTTGAACGCGCCGAATCTCAGGAACTACTGGTCCGATTTGGAAAATTCTTTCAGTGTTAGATAGCCGAGGGAGGCTATAGGCTATATATCATCACGCTAAGACCAATAGGAGCGGAGTTCCGAAAATTGCATAAAATAGTCCTTTTTTATGGGAAGAAATTATCGCATCCTTTGTGTCCTTTGTGCTAAAATTCGAAATCTCTAAATTAACTAGAAAAGAAGTTATAAGCGTTTTTCTCTGTAATTTGAAATTATTTTTTCACGGTAATTAGCTTAAATTTTATTTGGCCTAGATGATAACCGTTTTATTTTATTTGCATTGTTGCATCGTGTCCACAATTGTGGCAGTTGCCGTGTGAACAAACAAATGAATGCAGTTGCCTTTGTTAAACAAATCAAGTATAATAATAATCAACGGTTCTTGCATTTTGATGAGGCACCGCTGTATTTGCAAAATATAGTTGAAGATAGACCGTGCAATGCCGGGCGTAGCAGCTAGTTCTATATAAATCATGATGTAACAGACCGATTTGCTTGGAAAAAAAAATTATCGGAAAGATGTTTGGCCGTAGAACATGTGCAGATACGAAGTTCAACCAGAACGCAACGAGCCTATTTTCTTATGAAATTTTTTGATCGGGATTTTTAACGATATTTTTGAATGAATGAATTATTACGTGAATGAGTGATGGAATAAACGAAAAAAAGAGTGAATAAATCAGTGAATAAATAATAAAATAGATAAATGAATGTATGAAGTGAAAAATAAATAAATTAGTGAATAAATACATAAATGAGAAAAATGAATGAATAAATAAACGAATGACTGAATAAATGAAAGAATGAGTGAGTGAATGAATATGTATTAACCGTTGAAAAAGGCATATTTGAAGTAATTAAGAACTAAAGTTAAATGAGGAAGAGAGAGAGAGAGAGTTAGCAAGATTATAAATTTCAAGTTGGTGAATACGGGAGAGTAGGCTCGTATAGTTCTAGACGGAACTTCTTGTTAATTTATATTTTGATAGAATAATTCTACGATAACGCATAACTAGCAATGAAAATTTTAAAACCTTTCTTACATTGGACAGACAAAACGTGCTCTGAAAATTCGGTTAAATGAGCATAAAGGTTATGTACGAAAGCAAGAATTAAATAAGTATAGCATTGCTCAACATTGTTGGAATTCCAAGCACTCTTTCGATTTCAATTCTGGGAAAATTATTCAAAAATTTCCTTCCCTATTAGAGCTTGACTTTTGGGAAGCTTATCATATTAACAGGAATAGTTCTAATTTGGTTAATGATTCTTCCTTAACTCCTTATTTTTCACAGGTCTGGCATAAGTTCCTTTAATTTGTTGTTCTTTTTTTTTTTTCTTGTTAGTTTTCCTTTTTTGTGCCGATTTTTAATTTTTTTTTCTCCCCCCCTCCCCCTCCTTTATATGTGTATTTTGTTTTGCTTTTTGTTTTGGTATTTTCTGTACTTATTTTATTTCCATTTATTCTTTGTATTTTATTTTATTATTTTTGCAATTTTCATGTATTTTCCCATTTTTATGCATGTTGTCGTCTTTGCTTTGTTTTATTTATATTCCTTTTTTCTTCCTGAACTTTCAACTGATTCGTTTGTTGCTCTCTTATTGGTGCTTTCCCTGCTACTTCTACTTCCACTTCACACTGCCTTCATTCTCATTGGTTTACAGTTAATTCTTAGGCTATATAAGCTTTGTTTTTGTTGTTTTGTCTGCTTCATTTGGATGTTTTGCATCTAGAAGCTCCCTGTCGCATTGAAAAAGGGATTCCAAGCAATCCCGAAACATATGTCTGCGTTTTAATGCTCATTTGTGCTTTCATTAACGTGAAATTATATTTCTATAACTGGTAGTATGTTGTTGTTGTTTCTATTGCCACTTGGATATCCAAGCTCCCCTTCGCAGAGCGACCAGGAATTAGGGCAGTAAGGAGCGCCTTTCGTTTTATAGAAGAGTACCACAACGGTGGAAGTTCGACTCGGCTCATTATGTAATTGCATGACACCAGGTGGTGCCACCACAAATACGCCACCTTCCTTTTTTGACCTAAGGTTGAAGAAAAGGGACATTCTTCACCCTTCGGTACCCTCGGGACTGCCGAGGGACTTTAGGGTCCACGGATTTTACGTGCACGTATCCCCACTTGCACATGGTGCGGTCTTCAGCGGTTCAGGTATCGAAATCCAATCTTCCAGTTGGAAAACCGACATCCTAACAACTAGGCCACCACGGCCCTCCCTGTTTTCTTTAATAGCATTGGTAGCAATGAAACATACTGATAATGAGCCGTTTGCCGATAAAACGGAAAATTGCATCAATTAATATTTATTATCCTCAAAAAATAACTCCAAAAACTAGTACTTGAGACAAAATAAATTCAAAATCTTCAATTATTATATTCAATTTGTTAGCATATATTCTTGTCCCTCTAACACTAGCTAAGAGTATCTAATTATTTGCATTGTAAATTTAACTTTGTCCCCGATAGTCGGGCTACGCAAATGAGTTTCAAGTGAAATTATATTTTAAAATCTTATTTTGGGCATGTATATATAATTTATTAAATATATTTTTCAGTTTTAATTTGTTTGTTTGTTTGTTATCGACCATTTCAGCTCACATAAATATTCGAGTTCATTTGCTATTTTCAATGATTAGCCTCACACTCCCGTCTAATATGACAGATAGAACAAGACAGTACAACAGGATTACTATACAAAGAAGGAAATACACCCAGGGGGCCGTTCATAAATGACGTCACGCTTTTTCCCCATATATTTGACCCCTCTCCCCCCCCCCCTTTTGTCACATATTACGCTATGTTGCAAATAATGCACGATGTCACACTTCCTGTTACCCCCTCCGCTCCCCTTGTCACAATTTCACGAACCGACGCCTCTTCACTGCGCGCAAGCAGGTACCGGAACCAGTCGATTAGACCGCTTTCCTTACATATTTCCTTATATGTTTTTTTTTTTTTTTTTTTGATGAAAGGTTAATGCAGATTCACAATATGCTAAACGCATATGCAAATTGCCTGGATATTTAAGACATGGACTGACTCGCCGGCAACCAGCTATTAGATCCCATCTATTTAAGTTCCTGATGGTTCATCGTCGCCTGAGTTGCAATGCGTATGAGGCCTGAGTTCTGAAAAGATGTAAGCCTGAGTGCGCTCGAAGTTCTTGAATTATGTGTTGAAAGTACTCAACCTAGTTTTATGCTGCATCCCCGGAGTTGCAGCACAAAACAAAGCTTGTTGCTTCAAGATAGTGTTTTTTCTTAATGAACTTGAAGATGACTAGCTGGCAGATAGGAGATGATTTTTTTAATGGACGTAAGTAACTGTTTTTAGCCTACTTTCCCGTAAAAGTAAAAAAATAATAATAAAGCATGAAAGAAGGATTTATGTATCGTGAAAATATCGTTAGAAATCAAGAAAAGTCAAAAATAAGTTAAGTAATTAAATAAAGATTGAAAAATAAAAAAAATTGAAAGTAGTGTTTTGAGATGGGGAAAAAGTGTATCTGTCAGTCTGCCCCCCCCCCCCCTAACAACTTTTGAACGAATTGTCCGATTCGAAAAACTCTTTTTGCATTCGAAAGATCTCGGCGAGGACATCTAATTTTCATGTTTTAGTTTTTGATTCCAACAACATTTTGTTCAATTTTGAACAGTTCAAAAAAATTTAACATTAGCGCCTATGGGCGAAAATGAAGCAAAATGGTGTAAACTCTGGGTGCAAGGTCGCGTTCCAATGAAAAAGCTTACTGGAGGAAGCTCTTGGCGTGAAATATTAATTTGAACAGTTTTTGTTCATTTACTGAACAGTTCACATGGCGCTTACGGGGAAATTTCAATACTATATAAATTCTGATCTAACGGATCGATTTGATTGGAACAAACTTTATCGGAAAGCTCCTATAATGTAGAACATAAACAAATAGAAAGTTCATCCAGAGCTAACGAGCCTATTTTCGTATGAAGGGTTTTTATCGGGATTTTTAAGGTTATTTCTCAATGAATAAATGAAGGAGTGAAAGAATGAAAAAATGAATAAATGAATGAGGAAAAGAATGAATAAATGAGTGAATAAATAAAAAAAATAAATAAATTGGTGAATAGATACATGAATGAGTAAATTACTGAATAAACACATGAATGAGTAAATGAATGGCTGAATAAATGAGAGAATGAAAGATTGAGTGAATGAATATGTATTATCCGTTGAAAAAGGTCTATTGAAAAAAATTAAGAACTAAAGCTAAAGGAGAAAGAGAGAGAAGGAGGTAGCTAGATTATAAATTTGAATTTGGTGTACACGGGAAAGTAGGCTCGTATAGTTCTAGACGGAACTTCTTGTTATATTCTGCGATGATCACCTCATGCACACAGAATGGTTCTGCCTAATAATCAATATTGTTATAATCAGTATCGGAGTTGCCCGCCCCCCATATTTAAGCCTAACAGTGAAGTTAATTTTCCTTTAAAAAAAAAACCTTTTGGTGCCTCCGGCAAGGGGGAAATATTACACATTTCTTCTGCGCTATGTACTTTAGAGAATTGCAAATACACGCAAATGCTGAAAGTAATTTTAAGGTCATCAAAAAATAGCTAAAACACTCAAACGTGAAAGAAGGCAATTCACTGCTAGAGGTACACATGAGCGATCATCGTTGTCACGTGATATCCGCTCTTTGCTTACTAACATTTTTAATTGAGTTCTAAGCGGAGTTCACTAGGCAAAATGAGTTATCTTAAAATTGATTAGACTATTTTCAGTTTTTTCTGATTATAACCCAGTGTTTACATTTAATTTAATCATTATAAAAGTAATTTATTAATTATTGCAATAGTTAGAGTGTTTTATTTAGTGTTAATTTTATGTAATGTAGAAAAACTTTATTTAGGTCTAGTTTTTAATTAGATTTGTCGAACTCGAAGTAAAGCGATGCTACGGCTTGCTTTGTTTACGTTGCTTTAATCGCCGCCACGTGACCAATGACGTTGCTTGAATTGCCTCCATTGTATGATATGTATAGCGTTTTCAAAGAAAAGTGTTCTTGCCTTTTATTCTTCGAGGACCACCTCATTCACTTCGTTATTTTCCTCATCTCGTGGTAAAATATTTACCATCACTCCAGGAGCATTTAGTGCCTCAGAAGTCTGAAGAATTCGAGGAGAATGAGAGCAATGTTTGTATCATCAGTCTTCCGAAAAAGAAGTAGCGGGAGAAAAAAAAAAGCCAAGATTATTTCGCGAAGTCTTCTGGAAAATAAATGGAAGTTAAGAAAAGGAAAAAGCTCTTAAGTGTTGCTTTATGGATTGTAAAAAATGTGGGCTTAAATTTCTATTTCAATCTCTGCTTAAGAACGTGTGCCAATTAATGATAAAATACTGAGGAAAATGCACTGATGTACAATGAAATAAAATTATAAATAATTAAATTAAGAAATATCTTATAATATAAATAAATAATAATTACTTCAATTAAATGTATTTTTCAGGTTGTAGTCGAATTTCAGCTATAGTCCAATTAAGTCAACGGATTTTTTCATTATGTAACTATATACTTAAAAAAAGAGAATATCTTCCCTTCTATCATTCGATCTCTCTCTTTCTATATCTATAATACCTAGTATATATCTATCTACATATCGTGGGGTCAATACAACGACTAGGTAACTACAATTCAGCTGTTTCGAGAAAAACGCAAATTAAAGTTGTGCTAAGATTTTTTAGGATTGTGGAGACTAAACTAAAAGTTATTTTGCTACCATTTCTTGATTATATCTGGATTAATCTTGCAGTTCTTCCAAGTTGAACAACTAGATAAGTTCACTTATCTAGTTGTAGATCGAACATTTTTCCTGATCATCAACTTCTATAGTTTTGAAAACTCTAAACAACTCCTGTAAAATGTCTACAACAGATACCTAGTTGTAGTATGGTGTGGACCACACCTAATGGGATTTATCTGTGCACTTACCCAGATTTCGCCAAATTTGTAGTTACCTAGTTGTAGTACTCACCCCACGATATATATGCGTGTGTATGAGTGTGTATACGTATGTATATGTATGTGTGTGCCTGGCTTATCGTGGCGTCGTGGTAAGGCGCGAAGCTCGTACGCCCCAGATCATAGGACCGGACATGGCATTGTCGGTGGATTTTCAAGATGCAGAAAGTCGTCTGTGCCCATGCCGTATCATTATGCGGCAGGTAAAAGATCCCTTGAGGGGACGTTGGGCTCAGATGCTCCTCGGCTAAATTAATTTCCTAGTGCACTTTTGCTTCAACATAGTCTGGGCGTCCGCCCTTTCAGGTGGTGAAACCGGCCGTGAAAACCGTCATGCGGTGATGATACCACACTCAATGTGGTGCCGCTGAAAGAGATGTTACCAATCTCTTGGGAACGCACTAGGTCTGCAATTGGCAGAAGCCGAAAGCAGGCTATTAGAAAAAAAATATATTTAGTATATGTGTGTACATATACATGAGGAGGAGGGAAACAGCTCAACCCCTCTCAACACTCTAAGCTGTTTCCCTCCTCTACACTCACACACACACACATATATATATATATATATATACATGTGTGTGCATCTATGTATATATATATATATATAACATCACAGTTACATGCAGCCGTTATTTTAGTGTAATGTCCGTTGGTAAATCAATCGTGGCCGAAAATCATCCTCCTTAATTTATTAGTAGCTTTACATGCTAAATACACATATTCCAAAATGCAAGACGACAAAAAACATCACACTCTTCTATCTACAATATTTACATCTTGAATTCCCGCGAAAAGCTTGCGAGATCGCCTTTTATAATCTCTCGAGCTAAATGTCACGTGATGAAGCAACGATTTAACTATTCGTTTTTCTGAAAAACCATCTAGGCTCACATTACATAAACTTTCCCGCGTTACTTTCCCGGGATATTTTAAAAGCGAGACTGAATTTAACAAGAAGTTCCGTCTAGAACTATACGAGCCTACTTTCCCGTATACACCAAATTCAAATTTATAATCTAGCTATCTCTTTCTCTCTCTTTCTTATTTATCTTTAGTTCTAATTATTGAAAATATACCTTTTTCAACGGATAATACATATTCATTCACTCACTCATTCATTCTTTCATTTATTCAGCCATGCATTTATTCATTCATTCGTTACCTCATTCAAGTGTTTATTCATTCATTTACGCATTCATGTATTTATTCACTCATTTATTTATATTTTCATTTATTCAATAATTTATTCATTCATTCTTTTCCTCATTCATTTATTCATTGATTTATTCTTTCAGTCTTTCATTTATTCATTCATTCATTATTTCACTCATTGAGTCACTGAGAAATATCCTTGAAAATCCCGATCAAAAAATTTAATAGCAAAATAGGCTCGTAAGTTCTGGATAAACTTTCTATTTCTACATGTTCTACGTTATAAGAGCTTTCCGATAAAGTTTGTTCCAAGCAAATCGGTCCGTTAGATCAGGATTTATATAGGGTTGAAATTTCCCCGTAAGCTCTGTGTTAATTTTTTGAACTGTTCAAAAATGAACAAAAACTGTTCAAATCAATATTTCACGCCGAGAACTCCTTTCAATAAGCTTGCAATAGGAACTTGGCTCTTGTGCCCAGAGTTTACAGAATTTGCTTCAATTTTGTCCATAGGCGCTAATGTTAAAATTTTTTGAACTGTTTAAAATTGAACAAAAAATTGTTCAAATCAAAAAGTAAAATATAGAAATGAGATGTCCTCGCCGAGATCTTTCGAATGCAAAAAGAATTTTTTGAATCGGACAATTCGTTCAAAAGTTATTAGGGGGGGGCAGACCGACAGACAGACAGACAGACAGACCGACAGACAGACAGACCGACAGACCGACAGACAGACCGACAGACAGACAGACCGACAGACACACTTTTCCCCCCATCTCAATACCCTACTTTCAATTTTTTTATTTTTCAATCTTTATTTAATTACTTCACTTATTTTTGACTTTTCTTGATTTTTAACGATATTTTCACGATACATTAAGCCTTCTTTCATACTTTATTATTATTTTTTTTTACTTTTACGGGAAAGTAGGCTAAAAAGGGGTTTAAAAGAGTTATTTGGTTTTTAATGTTATATATGTATATAAATAAATATATATATATATATATATATATATATATACTGTATAAACATATATATATATATATTTATCAGTCATACAGTAGCGTTTTTTGACCGTTAATAATTAAGTTGAAAGGAAATTAGGGGTTTTTATAGCATAAAGCTTGAGTTTAGTTTAAAAAAATGCATTTCCGCGCTGACCCTTATATAAAGGGATAACAGCACTGATGAGTAGTTCCTTAGACTCAACGTTACGTCCTTTCTCTATTCGTATCACGTAGTGTTGGCTTCAAAAAACAACGCTATTTTTTGTTATTCTACACCGCTCTTACAAGAACTTCTAAAAAGGGGCTCAGGTTTTTTTTTCTATTATTATTTTGAAAAAAACTGGAGCTAAGCTAGCGGAAAAATAAAAGGAGAAGAGAATCTTATTTCCGTTGTCCATTAGTGATTAAAGCACTTCTTGTACGAGAAAGGATCCTTTTTTTTTTGCCTTTCTTTTCCTGTCATGGTTGAAAACATACACAAAAAATATCATTCGAAAAAAAGAGTAGCTTTTATTTAGTGTTTTACCATGTGGAATAAGTACGGATAAAATAATTGGTTTACAATAGCTTCCGTACTTGACATACTTAGGTACTACTTACCTCCTTAAGTAGTTGAAGGTGTACAGTACTTATATTGACTTACATGCATTTCTATTTCAAGTAGTTGATAATTCACGAAAACCTTCTGATTTATAAATTGAATTTTAAGAGTAAGGGATTTTAGCTTTATGTGTTTCAGGGATTTATCATTTTAGAGAGAATTAAGCATTATTGCAGTACTTTTTTTTTCAGAAATTCATACTTAGCTTTGTCTGTATCTCTTTAATAATTATCTCTGAGTTGTACGACTCTTAAAAAAAAAAAAAAAAAAAAAAAAAAAAAAACTGCAATACAAATTACTGTCATTTAACTTTCACTTGCACGGAGTTTTCAGAGGCATCGCTCAGTTATAGGCCACTGAAAACTTCATTTTTTCTATTGTGTATAAAATTTTGTTTTCTAGAAATATTTTGATAAAAATGCGATGGTTTAGCACATAAACGTTTGAATAATATGGAAAAGATTATTTTGAACAATAACATGGAAAAACAACAAGAAAATCTTACGTACTTAACAAAATACATACTAACAAAAAATATATGTTAAATTACGTAAATTTTATTTTAACTTTATTTCTGTGAACATGATTTTATACTGGCCAACTATTCCGTAAGGCAGCGTTTCTCAACCTTTCAGCATTCGCGACCCAGTTTTCAATTATAATTTTCATTACGCCCCCCCCCTTACAATAAAATGTATACATCAATAATGTATATTGAGTACTTTGAATTCTGGTTCTGAGTTATTTTAACTAACTTCCAAAACAAGAGTAAAAGCGAGTAATTTAGTGATAAATTAATTTTACAATCAATCACTATTTGAATTTTAAGCAGGATTAGAGGATGATTTTATGTACTAAAAACAAGGGCATTTCGCATTCTATTACCATTTTCAACATCCTACTGTTGTAAAATTTGATTTTCTGCTGTTGCTTCTTTGAAGATAAACTGTACATCTCGGCTAAATATAGAAACAGAACGGAGACTGGCTATTTCTAATATCAAGTCTTCCTTCGAAAAACTTTGCTTTGCAAGACAATCCCGAGGAAGTCACTAATAACTATTATTTTTTTTTTAAATATAGTATGTTTTAATTAAGTAAGTTGTTCTACTTTAAGAAATTAAATATGTCGAAATGTATTTTGTTTTCCATGTATATGTGTGCTTTCCCTTCAGTCAATTAATCAATTTTTTAAAATAATATTTCTCTTGGATATTCGCGCCCCCCCCCTTCTAGTGTGCTCGCGCCTCCTTAGGGGGGCGCGCCCCACAGGTTGAGAATCGCTGCCATAAGGACAAAAATACGAATAATTTTATTTTTCAGCTACATTTAACATTATTTGATTTCACTAGGAGCCTTCTGCCCCCGGCTCGCTATCGCTCACCAACCCCCAGAACTAATTACAAAGCTCCTTCGGATCGCTTCGCGAGTTCGAGCTAGCTTCCCTCGCGCATTACAAATTAATCTACTTTAGAATATCTTTATGAAAGAATCCGTCTGTTGTCAGAAATAACGTTCTGTAATGTACACTACTCTTTGGAATAAAAAATAAAAACCTTGTAACATAATGTGCACAAATTTTACACCGTATTATAAGCTTGGCGAGATTCCAAATGTCGATATTACCCACAATTGAAATTGTATATAATGTTACAAAGTAATACATTCTTTCGGAAATTGAAAATAAAGCGAGCCCTGTGTTATCAATTCATGACTCACTCGTAGTTAAGTTTTCAAAACCACCACGAGTGGTTATAACTTAACGAACTTAATACTTTTACTTAAGACTTTTAATACTTATACTTTTCGTTCGAACTATGGTAACTATGGTTATTTTACTTTTTCTTACGGAAATTTTTAACAGTGAAGCTTGTTTACATTTACCTTAGGTTTACTACTGCCCCAATGCCCCTAGTTTGCTGCTATTTGAGATTGTCATTGCTAGTACGAATAGCCAAAAAAATATTTAAAATGCCATAAATATAAACAGTTTACAAATTTACAAATGCAAAACCGTTGCATTGTATATATACTTCAGTATTAACAAAAATAATTGTCAATTGGAAGAAAAGGCAAAAAAAAAAAAGTAAAAACTAATAACAAACATATCACTTTAAATATTTTTCTTTGCTTTTGCTTGGTCAAATCAATAAACTTTAATCTTCTACAATGGTATGTTTACCCACAAAACATCGAAAAACACTTCAACATCAAAGCTCTAGTCATTGATAACGTTTTACCGGAAAAGCCTTTCTTCTTAATCTCTTGAGAAATACCGCAGTTACATCTCCAGTTTACCCTTTTTTTCGATTTAGAAGCTAAATATTTGCTTTCTTTCTAGGTTCACCTAGCTATATAATTTCTAAAGAAACAAAAAGAACCTACAGAACGCGCATTACGTATTTGCTGGTTGAAATTATGTGGAAGTATTGTGATACATTTCTTTAAAAAGAAGAAAAAGAAAAAAAAAACAGTTAAAAACATTGAAAATAGTTCTAATAATAGATTCAAACACTATTGGGAATAATTATTTCCGACATGCAGCAGTGTGTCAAAGAATTTTTAAAACTGGGTTTATAAAATAAAATAAAAACTAGTTAATTGTATTTTTTACTTTATTTTATAAATATAGTCTTAAAAATTCTTTCACACACTATATATATATATATATGTCATATTTCCAGTTCAATACCGCCATAAGTGCATATTTCCATTTTTTTATTTTATGGCAGTTTACCTCATCAAATGACTAAGGCATATTCTAACTGACTGCCGTTTTTTTTTTTTGTAAACGTGGTAATTTCATCAGAACACAGACAATACCATTAAATCGTGACTTTGTGAAATCTATAAAAATAAATACAGTAAAGCCTGAGAAGTTCACTACCTTTGTAAGCTGACCACCTGTTTAAGTTGTCCGCTTTTGTCAAGAGCGGAATTAGCCCTATATTTGGTAGTGTTGTTAAACCTTTGTAACTTGACTACCTAATTTGATTACCTGTCTATATTAACCACATATGTACGGTTACTGACCACCTGTTTAAGTTGTCCGCTTTTGTCAAGAGCGGAATTAGCCCTATATTTGGTAGTGTTGTTAAACCTTTGTAACTTGACTACCTAATTTGATTACCTGTGTGTATTAACCACATATGTACGGTAGTAGTATTATATAAAGCCCTCTGTAAGTTGACCACTTAATTATTACTTTATTTATTTGTTTATTTATTTTTTCAGAGGGAAAAAAACGAAAAAAAAAATGCTTTTCCAGGAATTTTTTTATGCTATAATGTTAGACAAGTATTTGTCTGGATGAGTGAAACGTCAATATAAAGTTTGCCTAAATTTCTTTGTAAGTTAACAATATGGGAAAAATACTATGAGCATTCTTTTATTCTTTGAATAAGTTTCTTCTTTTTTCCTCTATCTGATGAAGTCATTTTGAAAATGTATGTATTTTTAGGAAATATTTTTTAGCATTTAAAAAACTTACATAAATAATGCTATTTATCTTCATTTTAACTAAGTAATTCACTTTTCAAGTTGTATACGATGCGTTGTTAATCAATCAGGTTAAATTTCTCCAATTTTAGATTCCAGAAACTTGCTGGCAAAGTAAAATAAGGTTTTTATTATGTTACAGTACATTTAAACTTGCTTCAAATATGTTTTGATCTAGTAGTTGTTGCGTTTTACTCTGACTAATTTGAAATGTGGAATTATAGCCTCGCAAAAAATAAAGTTGCTTAACTCAAACAAAATTAATGGAGTTTTGGGTTTGACGATTTGTTTTCATTTTAGAGCGTGTAAGCCGTTTAAAGTAATTGTTGAAGGACATAAAGGGTATTATTTTCTGTGAATTAATTGTGGAAAAAAGATAATTATTATTTTTAAGTAACCGTGAAGCTATATTTTAATTAGTTACAAATGAATAAATGCCTAGTGTAAGAAATGAGAAAACAAAAAGTCTCCAGCCTCTATAAGTTGACCACCTGTCTAAGTTGACCACTAACTTGCTGCACCGCAAGTGCTCAACTTACACAGGTATCACTCTAAACCCTTATTAAGAGGAACATATTTTTTGAATTTCTACATTCTAAATACCCTTTATTTTCTTCAATAATCACTTTAAACCGCTTACACGGTCTAAAATGAAAACAAATCGTCAAACCCAAAACTCCATTAATTTTGTTTGAGTTAAGCAACTTTATCTTTTGCGGGGCTGTAATTCCCCATTTCAAAATAGTCAGAGTAAAACGCAACAAATACTAAATCAAAACATATTTGAGGCTAGTTTAAATGTACTGTAACATAATGAAACCATTATTTTACTTCGCCAGCAAACTTCTGGAATCGCGTATTTAACCGTGTCAGCTCCGTGAATTTCAGCGAGCAGTGGAACGGATTTGAGTAAATATTCACGGCTACAAAATCAAATCACGAATCGAGTTTGACATAAAGACTATCAACGTCAGGATTAAGAGCAAATATGTTTCAAACACAGAGCCGGGAAGAGTTGCTTCTTCTTTGCTAACAGATTAGTCTCAAACCTCGCGCTCCAAAACGCAGTCGTGTCATTTGGAAGGGCAGGAAGATTTGAGTGAATTCCTCTATGAGAATTTGCATAATTAGTTCGCGGCGCAGAAACTGTGACTGCATACCACGGCTGCTTTTAAAAGAGATTAAAATATCACAATTATACAGCTTTAGAGACTTTACTTTCATTTTGGAAGATTCCGTTGTTTATACAGGAATTACAGCAAAAGGTAATTTTGAAATAGTTCACATAGATAGCTCTCCCCGCTCCATTTTTTAACGCTTACCAGCACTTCCGTATATAACATACTTTAAGGAATTCAAAATTGAAAATACAAATTGTTATGATATCTCTAATTGTATTTGCATCAATTTTAAATCTTGGTTCTTTCAAGTATAGATGACTTTTTCACTTACAACGCATTGTTGCGTCTTTAATAGCACAATTAGGTAGTTTTGTAGGTGAGGTGGGGGAGATGAAGAACAATTTATGTATTACCACTTCTTAGTCTGCTGCGAACCAATGCAGGAAAGGCATTTACGGAGAAAGCCGATATATCGCCTATAGCTTATCTCTAGTTTTACGTTCTAGTTTTACTCTAGCCAAACAACTCCAAACTGAGGCTGGATTTGTCAATATTTGGCTCCAAGTTGGCGAGTATTTGAACACAAATGACGCCACTTCCTTTCTAGTTACTACTTTTGTTTCATGTTTTCCACATGAAACAAAAGTATGTAAGTAAAAGTATGTAAGTAAAGTATGTAAATAAAAGGTATAAAGTAAGTTATGGTCCGGAAAGAAAAATTTATTACCATCATCGAGCTGAAAGAACAGCAACTAGATATCTCGTACATAGATTAGCTAAAGTTTTACGGGAAACAAGCCAAATATCGCCAAAATGAGGCTGGATTTGTCCAGTTTGGCTCTAAGATGGCAAGCATTTGGACACAAATGACGCCTCTTCCTATCTAGTTACTGCTTTTGTTTCATGTGGAAATCTTACCATCATCACGCCGAAAAAAGAGCCACTTCGAAATTCTTTAAAACACCAGTCATTTATTTATTTGGCCTTAAAAAGTAAAGAGAAATCATGTGACTAAATTTCTCGCAATTGTTTCCGACTTCTTCAAGACTTCGTAGAATAAGAAATGACTCTTCTTAAGTTTATAAACGTTTAACTTTAGCTTTGGTTTATCGGTTAAATAATACTTGAGGGTGCCCCCAGGCGAAATTGGCGATTTTTGTTTGGCGCTATTCCTGTTCACGCGGAACACAAATATATAATTTAACAACATCGTCTGTAAATAAAACATCGCCCAGCTTGGCGATCAACAGTGATAACAACCTGGTGACAACCAATGGTCACCCTCAAATATATAAACCCCGGTTTATCTAATGTTAAGCATGACCCATAAATTTTGATCAATTATGTATTTAATTAAATAATTTATTTAATGTCTATGATTAATGTCTGAATTCGTAAAAAGTATCATCAAATCAAACTTTAAATATACGCCACGAGGTAGCTAATTATATGCAAAAGTTATTCCATAATTAAAATTAATATGAAAGGGCCTAGTAACGTGAGCAAAATTTTAGATACGTAGTGATTACATCAGAGGTAACTACTTCCATACTAACCTGTAATTCCAAATGTACTCAAAATTAAATTTCCATTAATCATACATTATAATTAAAGTTAATATTTTAATATCAAATAAATTTTCATGTATTAATCTTAGTTAGTATAAACTGCATTTACCTTTTGCATATGAATGACGAAAAACTACTGATAGAGCGAAGTTCATTATACTGCCATTTAATATTTTTTTTAAGTATCACATTTTTACCTTGCTCGGTAATAGTTTTCTTTTTAATGGAAAGCCATTAAATTTTTATAGAATTTTATTAGTCTTAATGTTATTGCCGTGAAATCATATTTAGTATGAAATGCAATTATCTTTTGCAGATAAATGGAGAAAAATTTATTCTAAGTAAAATCGTAATACCTTTATTTTGCCTTTGAAAATTATAATTTAAACAAAATATTTATTTAGAAGTGCAATAAAAACATGAATTATATTTTTAAAAAGGTTGTTTCAAGAGACAGGGAGGTGATTATTATATGAGTTACCTAATAGGGGTTTTCCGGATTTTCCATTATTCCTTATTCAATTCAGGGAATCATTCATACATCCTACAGATATACTTCACCGAAATTAACTTCTTCGTGTAATTTTAGAAATTCATTTCGGTGATTAGTCCATTGCATTTCTTGAGGGGAAGAAATAAATAAACAGCAAAAAGAATGATAATTGAAAATGCCAAAATTAAAAACAGATAAAGACAAGAAAAATATCGTCACAAAAATTTCACATTCAATTTTTTTAGTTTAAAACAGTAAACACCATAATTAAAATAACAAGAAGTTCCGTCTAGAAGTATACAAGCCTACTTTCCCGTATACAGCGAATTCAAATTTATAATCTAGCTATCTCTCTCTGTCTTTCTCGATTAGCTTTAGTTCCTAATTGCTTCAAATATACCGTTTTCAACGGTTAATACATATTCATTCAATCATTCATTTATTAAGTCATTCATGTATTTATTCACTCATTTATTCATTCAATCTTTTGCTTATTCATTTAATCATACATTAATTCAAAAATATTCTTGAAAATCCCGATCAAAAAATTTCATAGGAAAATAGGCTCGTTAGTTCTGGATGAACTTTCTATTTGTACAGGTTCTACGTCATAAGAGCTTTCCGATAAAGTTTGTTCCAAGAAAATCGGTCAGTTTGATCAGGAATTACATAGGATTGAAATTTCCCCGTAGGCGGTATGTTAATTTTTTTTTTAACTTTTCAAAAATGAACAAAAATTGTTCAAATCAATATTTCACGCCAAGAACTTCTTCCAGTGAGCTTGTTCATGGGAACTTAGATCTTGTACCCAGAGTTTACATAATTTGCTTCATTTTCACCCATAGGCGCTAATGTTAAAATTTTTTGAACTGTTCAAAATTGAACAAAAAATTGTTCAAATCAAAAAATAAAATATGGAAATCAGATGTCCTCGCCGAGATCTTTCGAATGCAAAAAGAATTTTTCGAATCGGACAATTCGTTCAAAAGTTATTAGGGGGGGGGGGCAGACCGACAGACAGACAGACCGACAGACAGACCGACCGACAGACAGACAGACCGACAGACAGACTGACAGACCGACAGGCACACTTTTCCCCAATCTCAAAACCCTACTTTCAAATTTTTTATTTTTCAATCTTTATTTAATTACTTAATTTATTTTTGACTTTTCTTGATTTCTAACGATATTTTCATGATACATTAAGCCTTCTTTCATGCTTTATTATTATTATTTTTTTACTTTTACGGGAAAGTAGGCTAAAAACGGCATATTCGAATCTATTTCTTAATTACCCCACTTAATCAAATTGTTTTATTTTGCCATTTACTTAATCATTTAAAATGAAAGCTATCTTTTAGTTTGTATATGTTTTTAAACACTATTATAAAAAAATGTTGCTGTGGTTTACATTACTCTTTTTTTAAAGAAATGTAAGAAGCTATTTTCATTTCAATAAAAGATACTTTTTATTGTTTGGTGCACATTTGCCTTCTTTTTAAAAGAACGTTAAAAATAATTACACTTTACTTATTCATTTCCAGGAAAATTAAAAAGATATCTTTCGGTTCCCATTCTTTTGTTAAGAATATTTTTCTATGATGAAAACATTTTAGCGAAGTTAATTGAATAATTCGAAGCCAATCACACATGTACTTAAAAATACAGCAGGATGCGTTGACTTTCTTAAAGGTTGACTTTGATAACTTTCTAAAAAAGTTTTTAAAAATTCCGAAGAATAATATCATCAAATTTTAAAAATCGTTCGCGGTATTTTGCTTAAATGATGTCTGAAATACAAACAAAACAATAAAAGTACATTCTGAAAATTTGAAACGTTTTTTCGATTGAGCACATGCTTATTCATTTTATCAAAATTCACTTATTATTGTACTGTTGTGATAAAAGACACACATAGTTAAAAAATATAAATAAAAATAAAACCGCCTTTTCAACATATTCAGCTAAATAAGATAGTATTAAACACATTAAATACATTGGAATAGAAAAAAAGGTCATTCTTTGAGTTTATTTTTTCTATTCTGCAAACATAAAGAAATACGAAGGATTTTCTTTTTTTTTTTTTTTTTTTTGAAAACAAAACTTTAATCACTAATGGAAGAGAAGATTAAGATTTTCTTTCTAAGGAGGGAATGTAAGCCTTTTTAGGTGTAAAATAAAATCTAGTTTCAAGTTCCAAAGTTCTTAAAGCATGTGTTTTAAGAAAAAGTCTTTGTTCATATTGTTCATATACTATTACCTAAATGTCTGCTGGTTTTTCTTTGTACTTTTGAAGCAATTGTAGTTCTTTTTATTTTATTGTTCTGCTGATAAATGGGCTTTTAATTCCTAATGCAATACTTCAACCACAGTAGCAAGAAATCTCTGTCACTGAAGTTTTTATTTATTATAAATAATTTTCTCTGTTTGTTGTAGCTTAGTGAAAAAAGCATTAAAAAATCTCCGAAAATATATATGTGCTGAAAAAAAAAAAAGGGCAGTGCTTTAAAACACAATTTTATTCCAAATGTCCTTGTTTTTACTAATTTGCATTGTTTTTATTTTGATTTTTCTCTAAGATATAAAAATAAATAAATAGTGTTGTTATGTTATGTTTCTAATGCCACTTTGGTATCTAAGATCCCCTTCGGAGAGCAACCAGGAATTAAGGCAGTAAGGAGCGCTTTCGTTTATTGAAGAGCGCCACAACGGTGGAAGTACGATCATGGATGACACAGGTGGCGCTCCCCCAAATATGCCACCTTCCTTTTTTTTTTTTACTTAACCTTAGAGAACGCGCGGGGGTCATTTTATGACCCCAAGCTATATCCAAATTCCAATTCCTAGAAAACTAGCCACCTGCTCATTCCTTTCTTATCAGTAGCTGAGTTTTTACCCCTAGTCTACCTTTTGTTAGTGTTTTGAAAGTATTTCAGGCATTTTCACGCCCTCAATACCCGTTTGGTTAGTTAAAATCATACTTTAAAAATGATCGTAGCAAAAACAAAATGATATGTTTCTCTAAGAATTTCATGTTAAAAATAGCAATAATACAAGCTGGAATATTTATTATAAAGTTCACAAATACAAAACTAATTATTTAGCACTATTTTTATGAAATTAGTTACTTAGTTTATAGACGTGTATTAAACTACCTTTAATTAGTAGAGCAATACATGAAGCTAATTTATTCTTTACGTATTGCCCTTTAAAATTAATTTATGCATCGCACTAGTGTTTAAATGTAAATTTTAGTGTTTTAAAATGGACGGTATGGTTTTGACATAAATAAGTAAAGAAGTAATGCTTTTAACTACGTTTTAGTTTGGGGTCATTCTATGACCCCCGCGCGTCTTAACGTTGGTTTAGGAAGCGCGCGTGAACGTCTGGTTAAGAGTGAAGGGAGGGAAAATTCTCTCGGAACTTCTGGTTAGAGGTTCGGCATATAAATATTTAATAATAACTAGTCGACCCGTGTGGAATTCCGCAATGAATTTCGGAGAAAGGACATTATGAAGAACAGAAAAAAGCAAAAGACTGTTGGTACAAAAGAAGACATGCAATTGAACACATCAGTGCAAATAGCTGTTACAATTTTTTCTCACTATTACTTACATATTCAAAATAATAAAATAATCGCAATAATAATTTCATTAGTAGCATTCATTGCATTAAAAAGCACTAACGAAAAAGTTCCATTACTAAAAATATAGTTAGTGTTGGTTGGTTAGGCTCTACATATTCATAATATAGATGAATGTGAAAGAATATTTTGTTTTCATATAAAATGTTTTAAATTTAGCAGCTAATAAATTAATAACAATAGAGTATGTTTGATGAACTCATTACAAAAAGTTATTTTATGCAATGAATATTTAATTTAACAAATATAATTTTAAGAGTATATTTGCTACTATTTTTTAGTTTACTGCATGAAAATAAACACACCAAATAAAACATAAAAGAACCCTTTTTAACCGACTTCACAAAGGAAGGAGGTTATACATTCGTATTGTATGTATGTCGTTTTTTTTTTGTTTGTTTGTCCACTCATAGCTTCTCACCGGATGAACCGATTTCTATGATTTTTTTTTTAATCGATCAGGGGTGGTTTCCCATAGGTCCCGTAGCTTCGCTTGACCCTGTTCGATAATTAGAAAAAAAGTTATGGGCAGAAAGGTAGTCATTTCTTTGTTTTCTTACCCATAACTTTTGACTAAATGAATCGATTTTGAAAATTTTTTCCTTAATCGATAGAGGGTCGTCCAACTCAAATATCGCACATCAATTTGACTACATTTGTTTTTAAGAAAAAACGTTACGAATGAAAAATAAGCATTTTTTATTTTAATTAGAAAGGCTTGGCTTGATTTCTCTTTGTTGGGAAACTATTAATAAATATAAAAGTCATTGTTAAAAAATCGTTTGTTGCATTGTGCAATAATATTAAAAGCAATTACAGCAAGAGTTTGAATGAAGGCTTCTCTGAGACAAAAATTAAATCCAATCAGTTTGTTTGCTAAAATCAACTTCAAATCCGAATTGATCATACAAATGATTAGTTTTTAGTGCCATTCATTCAAAGAGGGCTTGCCCTTTGACATGGAATTTTTAAAAATAGAGTATTTATATAAAAAAATTATTTACACTAAAAATAATAAAATAAAATCATTTTTATAAAAAAACAGAACCGACTTCAAATTATAAATTGCGCTAAAAAGAGAAAAATAAATTCATTCTTAAAACAACATCGATGCGACTTTTAACATAGTTTTAGAAGTCGGTGCAAAATTATAAGTCTAATTACCATTACACCATTTGCTACTTCATATTTTAACTGTTGCTAACTCTGCGAATATATATATATATTTGTAATTGGGAGGAATTCATGATTACAAAAGATCTTATCTATCCTGATTTTGCACCGACTTCTAAAACTATGCTTAAAAGTCGCATCGATGTTGTTTTAAGAATGAATTTATTTTTCTCTTTTTAGCGCAATTTATAATTTGAAGTCGGTTCTGTTTTTTTTATAAAAATTATTTTATTAAAGTTAGTATATCAAAAATCAACGATCCAGCAAAACAATGAATTGGAGAAAACGGAAACGACATAATGAACTCGAACCCTGGGTGTTGGGTATACCAGCCTTGCGCTCTTAACAACTCGGCCTCTAACCAGCAAACACAACACCAACATGGCATCCATTAAAGGACCTCTTCCCAAATAATTTTAAACTTCAAATTTAAGAAAAACTTTCTGTATAATTGTATATTTTATATTTTTTCGTTGAAGCGGTTAAGGAAAGCCTTTAAACATGAATACAACGTAATAGTTAGGTTAGTTTACGAAAAAAACAAATAGGTTTTTTAACTATGTCAAAAACCTCTTGAGAACTTCTTTATAAACGATAATAAATACTTTTACATCTAATTTAGTAAACCCGACCATTTAATTAAGCTTATACAGCTATTTTTTTTAATGCAAGACCCCTACAGCATTTCAAACAATTCAAAAGAAAACAAGTCATGTAAGCTTTTAGGATAACAAACTCCCCCTTGGCTTAGTCTCCAGAGAAATTCCTGGGAGCAACAAATCTCATTTTTTCCCCAATTTAAGGGTCAAATATTTACTTCCAGTTTGAGTCTGCCGACGATAAGAACGCTTAAAAGGAAGGGGACCATCAGTCTTCGAGGAACGACTGAGGATTATTTTGTGATTTTTTTCAAAAGAATATTTTTAAATAAATGAAAGAAAAAAGTATATCTAAAAAAAGTACAAGATGGCATGTGAAAATCGGATTTCGGACAAATTTTAAGGACTTTTCTCCAAAACTATAATTTGAAAATAAACGGACACAAGATGCTGATCCGAAATATCAGTCATTTCCATGACGTTTCATCAGCTCCCATCCGAATGCAACAGCAACATACGACAAAGACGAACAATTTCAGGACATGTCATTGGTTCTACATACTTTCATAACCACGCCCTCTTTTAATTGCGTCATTAAGATCATTTTTCCCCCATTCGACAGTGATTCGTTGATTGCTCTATCGAAGGTATGCGTCATCGCTTTTAGTTTGATAACCATAGAAACAGTCTGTTACGATGGAGACAAAATGTGCTCGTAGATTTTGGTGTGAATGCACTCTATGATTGTCAGAGTGACAGTCATAGGTATCATATCAGGTTTAAATTAGTTGGAAATCATTTTGATAAACATAATTTAACATTCGTTCGGAGTTAGATTTAAATAATCTGGATAAAATACAGTAAAACAACTATATAAATTTTGTATAATATCATATACAAGGAGGTTAATATAAAAGTAATTCTGTAAGGATCTATGTAGACGCTCGTTCTACTAGAGACGGATGCCATGCGTACTTGCTATGTACATTGTGTGTACCGCAAGAGGAAAGAGGAATATGCGATAAGAAAATATGTCCCTGATAGTCATGGTGCCTTTTTAGAGTTTTTGCGAGTTTCCACTTAATGGTCACACAGAGTACCGACGACAAAGACACTAGCTACATGAAGGTTCTGAACTTGTAAAGTTCCTATCGGGCATCTTTATTCTAAGGTTCGCACGGAAAGTCGAGTCCTACAGTACAAAATATGTTTATTTCTTGACTTCATCGCAGAAACTCGAAAAATGGACATAACATGCTATCAGGCTCTCAGGAACAGAAATGATCGTTCAAAATTTTCCTACCAGGTGAAGACTTACTTCTTCATCAATTAGCATCTCCAAGTTGCTGCAATTGTTGCAAAATGCTTTATGCTACCGTTGAAACGCGTTAATACGCTTTGAACACGTGACTGACGCTAATAAAACGAACACTGAACGAATTCTGCGTAAAAATAATAATAAAGACTCATTAAAATTCAAATATATGTATCATTCAGTGGCAATTTTTTGAATTGCGTTACACTACATAACTCTAAAAAATACTTTAAGAGAACTACGAAAATTTTGAAAATATGATTCAATCAGTTTTTAAGCGACAATTCTAATGTGCCGTGAAAGCGGGTTACTTTGGCCCAGGAGTCCTTTTTTGGCCCGAGCTTACGTTCTCTGCTAATATTCAGGGAACAGTTTAAAATTAATTTTGACAGCTTCCAGCAAAACGCAACCCGCATTTACAGTACATAACAAATTGAAAGATAGTAATGGCCCACAGATAAAATTAAACTGTTCGGGATAAAGAAGGACCCCAGGGGCAAAGTAGCCCACATCGTACACCTTTATTACACCTTTAGTACATACCTTTATTACATATTTATATATTTGTGTCCAAAATTACTTATTTGAAGTGTATTCTGCGTCACAATGACAGCGATTGAAACACATGCTGTACTGATGAATAACATCATGTGCTGGTCGGGATTCAAGCACGACCTCATTGTTCAAGAAACTTATTTGTTACATGGTTTTATTTAACTTGACTTGTGGCGGAATTTTGTAAGGCGGTTTTCGACAACTATTACTGCATAAATTATCTTCAAATTTTGCACACAAGCTTATCTTCGATGACAATACAATAATCCATCCATTTTATAATTTATTATAACGTTAATTATGAAAATAATAATAATTTTTAATAATTATCAGCATTATCATTTGCCGTTTGGCAACAATAGTTTTGTTTGGATAATTCAACGATGTTTTGAATTTAAATAAAACCATGTAAGTTAAAACATTTTTGGAAATTCAATATTATTATCACTTATATTAATTTGCGGTTATGGTAAGGTTGTAAAATTAAAAGATTTTTCGGCTCAAGTTGTTTTTAAAGATTCTTTACTACTACTTAGTTAATTGCTTTATAAGCATTGACAATATAGTCAGGTCCCGGAGTGGACCAGAAGGTAGAAGCTAAGTTAAAGCAGAACACCGAAAGTGAAGCAACATTGACTGAGGTCAGTGGTTTAGGAGGGTGGCAACATCTCGCGTCTGGCTGCATGGGACAGTGCAGGCTAAAAAGGAGATGATGCACGTTAAATCTGTCGTGGCTCCAATGTCCTCCAAGTGAAACGATAAATCTGGGGTCGCCAACCCAGGTGACGGTCTATCATCTGGGAGCTGGTTCAAAATTAAGAGACCTCTCAAACTGATGAAACAGTAGGGGCGGAAATCGGACTCCTGCCTATAAGTAGGCTTGCCATACGTCCCGGTTTGACTGGGACAGTCCCGGTATTTTGCTCTTGTCCCGGTGTCCCGCCCAGTTTTATCAATGTCTCGGAAACGGCTGTAAGATGTAAAAAGTAGTGAATTTATGTTTTTAAGAATCTTTTACGAAGACATTAAGGATCTTTAAGATGACAGAGCATTAATGAGATAGTCCACTGCAAGAGCATTGATTGTATGTAGAATAAAGTTTTGCGTTTTCTTTGCTCTGACTTTTATGAAAAAGTCAAGCTTAACAAAGACATCTTGAAAAAAGTACATTCAAGTCAGAAATATGAGTGGGTTGAAAACAAAGAATAACATTGTTAACGTATTGATTGTTTTTTTTTTAGTTTGACAAAAGTGTTTTTTTTTTAAATGTTTTTTGTAGTTAGACAAAAAGTTGCAATTAAAAAAAAATAAGACTTAGTAATGAATTGTTCATTTAAACAATTTTATGAAGTATTTTAAACTTTATTTTATTAACACTTCTTTCTAGATGCTAGACCAGAAAAAATTCTCATTTAAAAGGAAAAAAGAATCTTTTTAACTAAATTAAGTAGCTAAAATTACTTTCTTATTTTTAAAGGTGGGTAGACTATCAATTTAGGGTTCCAGATTCCCCACTCCCATTACTTGCGAAGCTTAAAAAAAGGCTTACAACTCACCATTTTGCTTTTAATTTTTACAAATTTCCCCATACCCTGCCACTGGGGGTATTCCATATCCGCAGACCCCCTGGTATGCCCATCCCATCAGTGTCCCGGTTTCACTAACCAAAAATATGGCCTACCTATGAGGGTTCCGTAAGACTCGGGAGCAGCGCACCAATTTTTCCTCACTTCGCGCGAGGACTCGACAACAACTACAACATATACATCATGTAAAACAAAAAAAAAAAAAAAAATCAACCCATAATTGTAGCAAAATATTCAAGTAAAAATGTGAGGTCATATTGTTGACGAACAGCATTTTATTGGGCACTGTTAACCGACTTTTTTTTTCAAGTTAAATATTTTTTATTACTTCATACTTCTAACTTTTCCAAGACATTGGGTAGACATGCGATACACTAGCATAAAACGAAAACAATGTAGCGGTCTTTTATCAAAGTTGTGGATAATTTTCAACATTTTACAGTCGGTGGAACAGTCGGGTGTTGAAAAATGAAAATAAATCCAGCACAGAAACACGGGAACTTTCAGCGAAAAAGGCAAGCCTTTTTTACCTATTAAAAGAAACCTTTGCTTTATTCCTTTCCAATGGAAAATATTTCAAAGTGAGAAAAATATAAAATCCAGTTTTGTGTTCGCCGGATACTTCGTTTCAATGAATGCGCTTGAGTTTCGATTGTAAGAAAGAATAAAGACCGATTTGTCGTTAAGTTTTATTACTTCCGAGAAGGGCCGTGGTAGTCTTGTAATTAGGATGTCGAGCTTCGGATCGGAGGAACTCGGGTTCAATACCCGAGCCCCCACCATGTAGGGGAACCTGTTGTACTATGGACCTAATGATAAAAAAGTATATTTCACAGATTTATTTTGCAATACGGCAACACTAGCTCATGTGATATCTGTTACTGGCATTTATAACTAATTTTGATAGTTGGACTCGAACGAGATCTGGCAGTAGGAGACCAAAAAGAATTTGTGACTCTAAAAGTATTTTTTTTTTTTTTAGTTTCTTCCTTTTGTAAATAGCTGGTTTAGTTTGTTAAACAGTTTAGTAATCCTTTTGGTTTACGTTTAACAACTCATTTAGCCGTGTAATTGAGCGTTAAATCATTTTCAATTCCTAACCTATTACTCAAAATAAGTAGTTATTTTATAATGTGTAGGGTGTTGTACAGTGTAATAAAATAGTTTATATTTTTAACAGCTTGTTGATACTTCTCACATACAAAAATGCCTCGAAGTAAAACGGGAATTACGAGGCCATCGCCAAATTATGATAAAATAATGAAGGCTGTAGAGCTTATAAAAGATAATAAATTAACAGTTTACAGTGCAGCTAAGACTTATAGTTTATCAAAAATTACGCTGACACGTCACTTGAAAAAAGAAAATTATCCTACTGAGCCATTTAATTTAAAATCGAAACTTGCAAGTCACAAAGTGTTTTCAGATAATGAAGAACTCTTGTTACTAGATTATATTAAAAAAGCTTCTCAACTACAATACGGCTTGACACAAAGAAATTTGATGAAATTGGCGTATAAATTTGCCAAGTCAAACAATATTAAATATCCTGAAAGTTGGGATCGAGATAAAATGGCGGGTGTCTATTGGATGAGGCTATTTAGGAAGAAATACAAGAAAGAAATTTCTCTTAGGAAACCGGAGTCAACTAGTTTGGCTCGTTCAATAGCTTTTAATAAGCTCAATGTAGCACTTACATTTGCGAATATAAGAAAAGCTTTAGAAAAGTGTCCTAATATCAAAGAAACCCAAATATGGAATTGTGACGAAACTGGAATTTCTACAGTGCACAAACCCCCGAAAGTGTTCGCCCCTTTAGGATCAAAGCAAGTTCTGGCCATAACAAGTGCCAAAAGAGGATGAAATAATAATAAAATTCCAAAGATAATTATTGAAAAATAGCACGTTAAAGTGATTAAATATCGTATAGAATTATGAATGTTAATTAATATAATGTCTATTAACTGCTAAGTAAATTGTTATGCTGTTTAATTTGTTTCATTAATAAATGTTAACTTTAATACAAGATTTCATAAAGATTTGTAATATAAATAATGTTTTTTTTTCAAAAATAATAATAGTAGGTCCATAGTACAACATATATAGGTCCATGGTACAACATATATAGGTCCATGGTACAACAGGGGTGTTGTACCTTGGTCCTAATTCCTTTTTTTTTTTTCAGAAGGCTAAATGACATGATTTATTTTTCTACCTTACTTTAAAAATAGCCCTTTTGTTCATAAATGACCACAAAACATTATGTAATACGTAAAATGCATCTCACTATGGTAGTTTTTGAATAAATAATTAAAAACAAAAAGCCAAGGTACAACCTGTGTCCAAGGTACAACAGGTTCCCCTACACTTGGGGATACGTGCATGTAAAATCCGTGGACCCTAAAGTCCCGAGGCAGTTCCGAGGGTACCGGAGAGTGGAGATTTTCCCTTCCCTTCACTCTGAGGTCAAAAAAGGAAGGTGGCGTATTTGCGGTGGCGCCATCTGGTCTCATCTAAGTACATAAGCCTAGTCGTACTTTTCTCCACCAAACCCCTACCTGTTAGCCGAGGCCTTAGGATTGCTTAAGCACGGGGAGAGGTAGTGGGGTCTACGGATTTTACGTGCACATATCCCCAAGTATACATGTTGGTCTTCAGTGGGTATCGAACGCGCGACCTTCCAGGTGGAAGTCCGACGTGCTAACCACTAGGCTACCACCGCCTAGCCAAGTCGTACTTCCATCGTTGTGGTGCTTATCTATAAACGGAAGGCGCTCCTTTCTGTTTTAATTCCTAGTCGCCCTGCGAAGGGGAGCTTGGAAGTGGAATTAGAAACAACAACTTACGAGAAAAACCAATAAATAAAAATATATTATATTCATTCAAGCTTCATTAGCTATATTAAGGTGAAAAGTGATACATTTTAAGTCAGAAACATAGATTTGTAGTTGAACACGTGACTACTGAAGTTTGTTTATTTATGTATTACGCCAATGTTTTCGTGCAGTAAACGCAATAAATTTTAGCATTTATCAAAAGTAAATAAATAAAATAAAAATAAACTGTAGATAGTTAAAAAAAATTGTAATTAAAAACGAAAAAAGAGGTAATCAAAAAATTAATTGGATTCGTGTATGCTAAAAAAACGTTCTTTGAAGTAATAAAAGGGTCTTTTAGACATAAAATAGAACGCTAAAAGTAAACTCAATGCTTTGAAAAAAAAGTGATTTGAAAGAAACTTTTTAATTAATATAAGATAACGTTTTATATTTCTCGCAAAAAATGTAAATTTAATTTAGAGAAATCCAAAATTCTACAAATGTTTAATTAAAATGCAAGTGTTTCTTTTCATTACAAGAAAAAAAGAAGTATTCCTGAAAAAAAGTCATATTTCTTATTTCCACCCACATAATATAGTTATGAGACAGAATATTTAATTCATGCAAAGAAACAGTATACCATAATTAATAGTTTTTAATAAAGATTGCATATTTGTTCTTACAATGCAAACAAAAGAAAATGATTATAATGGATAATTGAAAAACACGGTGAAATACAATAAATTCAGTTTTAACAATTGTATTTCCTTTTCTTAGGGGCGTTTTTTTCTTTTCTCGTTATTTCTTCCTTTATTTATTTATGTTTCTTAAAATGGTGGCTTAAAACCTAAACGTAAACTCGTTATTATAGAAGTTTAAAACGTGGACACGCTTTCATTTTTTTAAATCTCTCACTTTTCAACCGCTTTTCAAATCAAATAGACAACAAATAGAAGTACCTGTGAACTATTAAAATTTATTTTTGCACTGCGAACATGGTTAAACTAACGTGCAGCTTTTTAACAGCAAAAATAGTTATTTATTTTTACGTAACTGGGTTCTGAATTTTATGATTTTTTTTAAAACTTTTACTTATGAAAATGTTGGTATTGCCTTATTGTCCAAAGTTGTTGCTGGTGTTGTTGTCGTCGTCGTCGTCACGTCCTCGCGCGTGGAGAGGAAGAATGGGTACGCTGCTCCTGAGTCTAACAGGGCCCATGTAGGCAGGAGCCCGATTTCCACCCCTTTGAAAAGTCTCTTAATTTTTTGAACCAGCTCCCAGATGAGAGATGTTCACCTGGGTTTGGCACCCCTAGAAGTATTTTTCACTTAGAGGACATTGGAGCCGCGAACTAACGTTCTCTTTAGCGTACACGGACCACACAGCAACCAGCCGCGGGAGGTTGTCACCCTCCCAAACACTGACCTTAGTCGATGTTGCTTCACTTTCGGTGTTTTGCGAGAACCGAACTTCTACCGAAAAGAACAATTAAATTCCTTTTTAGCGGATATACGAATTTTTTAATGATCCTGTAAGGCCTGATGCACACGGTTGATTCGGTTGCGGTCAGTTGCCGGCCGCTCACGAGAGTCGGCCCATTTAACCCAATGTATTACTGCACCAGAACTGTCGAGCCTGACCGCTAGCGGATCATTGGGACTACCAAGCCGGTTGTAACTTAATTATTATTATTTATCTTTCTTTTCATGCGTAAACGTCGTTTTAAATTTTTAATACTCCGATATGGACAAATCGAAAAAAAAAAATCTTGTATTTGTAGTTGTATGAATTTCTTTAAAAATAAGTAAACTATCTTATTTCAAGATCAAACTTAAAGAGCGATTATGACAATAATATATTTGTACTTATTGTTTAATAATGTGCATACAACTTCTGAAGAAAAAAAGTACATCATCACATCGCCGAACATCAATTTTTAATTTCTTCATAAAATATTTTTCACCCCTAGCTAAGACGCATGAGTATTTTTTCCACTTTATACTCAGAGGGGCATTTTTTTACAAGTAAAATAATATTTCAAAAGCATATAGAGCATTATTATCGAAAGGAAAGCAAACTCGAAGAAAATTAATTATCTATAACCGTGACTTTCCTAGCCCGCTATTCTGTACACAACATCATCCTATTTCCTAAATAAATTACATTATCTTTAAAACAATTTCATCGAGTTTTCTGAGCATCCAGCTCTAATAGAAAAATCTTTTGTGTCTCTCTTAAAATCCGTATCCTGAAAAGCAGCTTTTCACGCAACTCAACTTATCTCCAGCAGCTCTTTCTCCGGAATCACCTAAATTCAAGCTGCGATGGTCAAATATTTGCTTTCACTCTTCACATCCAACAAAGGTTTGACGCCTCATCGAACGGCCTATAAAAGCTCAAGAGAGGATAAGGGAAGAATGGAGGAAATTGATCATACAAAACATGATTTCTTGAATTTCTCAACTGTTTAACGCCATTTCCATTAGCTAAAGCATTCGAGCTTTAGAGATGTCTTTCATTTGAGTTTGTACTTGCACAGTTTGTTTGTTTTGTGATATATTTAAGTACATTTCAACTGAGTTGTTAAAAAGTATTGTGATTGCGTATATGCATTGCAGAAAATATTAAAATTAATTATTTTTAGTTTAGATAACGTTTTTGCTGTAAACTAAATTTTATGGAGACTTTTGCAGAAAATACTTTTTTTAACCAATATTTTTAGAAGTATTTGGAAATAGGCATTAGTATTTTTATTTCAGTAGTTCAAGAAAAATAAAAAAAAAATAAGCAAGATATATCCAAATTGACAGATAAATATATAATTTTTATATACGAGGGTAAAATATCCATAACATAATAATGAACAAAGCAAACAACTTGATAAGGCTTCTTTTTATAATTTTAACAATTTTTTTTGTTACTGTAAAACACACACACACACTTCCTACATTTATCATAAACACACAATTCCAAAAATTTCACCGGTTGATTAAAATATCAATTGTGAGTGATGTCATTAAAATAATTTAAAAGATATATCATTGTCAAAAAGAATTGCCTTTTCATGGCATTTCATGTATATTGCGTACAAATTGCATCCACTTAGCATGCAAGTTAGCAATAAATAACAACAGCTTAGTAAACTTTAAAAACACAGTAGAAGATAAAACGTGCATGATTTCGATTATTTCATGGATTCAAAGAACGATGAAGAATTTTGTGTTTTTCGAGATTAACCTGATCCATTCATTGCGTGATCTACTGTGAATAATGTAAAATTAGTTTTTAGAAAAGTTAGTCTTTGATATTTTACGTAAAGGTAAAATGGTTTTTATTAATTACAATTGTTCAAGAAGTCACCAAAAACATTATTACCTCAAAATTTAGAGAAACGAGTGATAATACTAATACTAATTATCTTAGTATTATTATTATTATTATCACTTATTGGCCTAATGTTTTTTTTTTTTTTTTTTGCTTTCTCGATGCAATTACTGCATCATACAAACTATTCCTATATAGGGAGTGGGAGAACAAAAGCAAACAAGGGGAAAAACGCTTAGCTTTTTAAGGAGGCACATTACCTTTTTCCAGATTGTTTTTCGTTACGCAATTAGATAAAAATTTGAAAGAACATAATTGCAATCAGCCATTAGTTTAAAATTAAAAAAAAAACAACTTTTTTTTTTAATTTAAAAAAATTCTTATAACTTTCTCAATTTTCGCTTTTTTTACAAAGATTTTTTTCTGAGTAATTATTTCGAAACATTGTAGAACAAAAGTTAGCATGAAATTAACTATCTGAAACTTAGTAATGATTAAACTTTGTGCAAAGTAATAGAAATAAAATTTCACGTTAAATTAAAGCACAAATGAGCATTAAAACGCAGACATATGTTTCGGGATTGCTTGGAATCCCTTTTTCAATGCGACAGGGAGCTTCTAGATGCAAAACATCCAAATGAAGCAGACAGAACAACAAAAACAAAGCTTATATAGCCTAAGAATTAACTGTAAACCAATGAGAATAAAGGCAGTGTGAAGTGGAAGTAGAAGTAGTAGGAAAGGCACCAATAAGAGAGCAACAAACGAATGCAGTTGGAAGTACAGAAAGTAAAAAGGAATATCAATAAAAAGAAAGCAAAAAAGACAACAGCGTGCATAAAAATGTGAAAATACATGAAAATTGCAAAAAAATAAAATAAAATACAAAGAATAAAATGGAAATAAAATAAGTCCAGAAAAAACCAAAACAAAAAGCAAAACAAAGTACACATGCAAAAGAGGGGGAGGGGGGAGAGAGAAAAAAAAAACACAAAAAAGGAAAACTAACAAGAAAACCAAGAAAGAACAACAAATTAAAGGGACTTATGCCAGACCAGTGAAAAATAAGGAGTTGAGGAAGAATCATTAACCAAATTAGAACTATTCCTGTTAATATGATAAGCTTCCCAAAAGTCAAGTTCTAAAGGGGAAGAACATTTTTGAATAATTTTCCCAGAATTGAAATCAAAAGAGTGGTTGGAATTCCAACAATGTTGAGCAATGCTAGACTTATTCAGCTCTTGCTTTCGTACATAACCTTTATGCTCATTTAACCGAATTTTCAGAGCACGTTTTGTCTGTCCAATGTAAGAAAGGCCGCAACGGCAACTAATTTGGTTTGCATCTAGAAGCTCCCTGTCGCATTGAAAAAGGGATTCCAAGCAATCCCGAAACATATGTCTGCGTTTTAATGCTCATTTGTGCTTTAATTTAACGTGAAATTTTATTTCTATATCTGAAACTTAGTTGAGTTTTAATAATGTTTTCGTTAAAAACTTTGCAAAAAGGACGAAAAATTCAAAAATTCAAATACAACAATGACATAAAAACAGAATACAAACTTTAGAGTCAAACCCATACTTATTTTTGTTAAACATAGTCCGTCGAATGCACATACAAATTATCAAAACTGTACCTTTAGATGAAAAAAAAAAGCTTTAGTGATTTTACTACAAGTAATTGGTCAAAAATACAAAGCCGAGAAAAATGCGTTTAAAGATTTTAAATGCATAATAAAAGCTGCTAAAGTCATTTGCAAAAAACTGGAATATATTTTCAAATTCTGCTCACTTAAGTTAAAAAAAAAAAAATCATGAAGTTTTAAAACGGTTATGTCTATCAAAATATGTAATAAAAAATGATCGATATTTTGAATAAGTTTGAGGTAATGCGCCCTCTTAACGAAATGCATTTCAAGCAGTCAAAAATATCTTCCTAACTGAAAGAGTCAGACATTTTAAACACCACTACTAACTCTTCTTACCAAGACATATCTCTAGATGCACAGAAAGGAAATGACAGAGCATTATAAACAGCTATTTCACTTCTCTCAGCTTATCTCAGCTATCTTGCATTTCAGGATTTTCCTTTCAAAAAGAAATGTTTAAATATTTGACTTCACTCTTCGGGGAGCAGGTTTTGCGCATGACTGCACGAGCCAAGGTTGAGAAGAAGAAAATCTGAAATGAAGCATGGCGGATCACGGGAAACATGCTGGCAAATCTTTTCAGTTCTGCTGATGTTTCTTAAAGTTTTGTTTCAGAAACATTTTCAATTACTTTCAGAAAAATCAAAAACTATTTTTAGCCTACTTTTCCGTAAAAGTAAAAAAATAATAATAATAAAGCACGAAAGAAGGCTTAATGTATCGTGAAAATATCGTTAGAAATCAAGAAAGGTCAAAAATAAGTTAAGTAATAAGTAATTAAATAAAGATTAAAAAATAAAAAAAATGAAGGTAGGGTTTTGAGATGGGGAAAAGTCTGTCTGATTGCCTGGCTGCCTACCTGTCTGTCTGTCTGTGTGTCTCTCCCTAATAACGTTTGAACGAATTGTCCGATTTGAAAAATTCTTTTTGAATTCGAAAGATTTTGGCAAGGACATCTCATTTCCATATTTTACTTTTTTATTTGAACAATGTTTTGTTCATTTTTGGACAGTTCAAAAACTTTTAACATTTGCGCCTATGAGCAAACTATGTAAACTCTGGGAGTTAAATCCAAGTTCCTATGAACAACCTTATTGGAAGAAGCTCTCAGCTTAAACTATTTTTTTGATTTTAACAATTTCTGTTCATTTTTGAACAGTTAAAAAAATTAACATAGCGCCTGCGGGGAAGTTTCAATTCTATATAAATCCTGATCTAACGGACCGATTTGCTTGGCACAAACTTTATTTTAAAGCTCTTATAACGTAGAACATGTACATTTATAAAGTTTATCCAGAACTAATGAGCCTATTTTCCTATAAAATTTTTTGATCGGGATTTTCAAGAATATTTTCGAATGAATGAATGGTTAAAGGGAGACAATTGAAATAATAAATGAGCAAATGAGTGAATAAATGAGCGAATGAATGAAAAAATAAGTAAATGAGTGAATAAATACATGAATGAGACTGAATATGTATCAACGGTTAAAAAAGTAGAGGGTGTCCGAGAATTATCTATACAACTTCAGAACGTCATATTTAAAGAAGTTAATGAGATATTTACATGCGGTTTGTTGCATTCAATGTAGAAACACTAGAAGTTTTTTCTGTTCGGTACACCTCTATGAAATTATTATTGAAAAAATTTCGGGGGTACTCCCCCGGAATTATTTTGCTATTTAACTCCTGAGAAAGCAGTTTAGGGCTCTTTGGGAGCGTTAGAAGAAGGCGTTTCAGAAGTTCTCCCCTAACAAAACTTTCGAAACTGCAGTCTTAGAAATGGAGTTTCAGTCTATCCTTGGCAACGTTACTAGAGCCAGGGGTTCGAGTACTCTCCCCAGGAAACTTTTTTGAGTTTTACTAACAGTGTAATTTCGAGATTATTAATGATGTTAGAGGAACTGCTTGCAGAGCTAGAGCAGCGTATCCTTGCTGCTTTTGAGAAAGTAACTGACGATTTGCTGCAGCGCACATGGGCTGAAATTGATTTTCGTCTGCATGTGCTTCGTATCTCACATGGTGCCCACATAGCGTTGTACTAAAGAGAAAAATCTTCAAGTGTTTCTGCATTGAATGCAACAAACCGCACGTAAATATCTCATTAACTTCTTTAAATACAACGTTCTGAAGTTTTATAGATAGTTCTCTAAGGGCGCCCTGTTTATTTGAAACAATTAAGAACTAAAGCTAAACGAGAGAGAGAGAGGTAACTAGATTATAAAATTTGAAGTTGGGTTTAAACGGGAAAGTAGGCTCGTATAGTTCTAGACGGAACTTCTTGTTTAATCGTTTGTTCTGAGACTGGAATAAACTAAGTAATTATAATAATAAAAATATTTCTGAATTTCGTTATTTCTCCCTCGAGATTGTTATTTTAGTGCTATACACCGGCAGTGAAAATTTAATGTACTACGAAAATAAAATGACTGTGTTAAACATCAAAATACAAAATGGTGAACAAAATTAAATAAATAAATAGCATACGTTAAAACACACGTTTTATACATATTTCAACTCCGTATTATACCGATGTTTTTTTTTTTGTTTGTAAAAACAGCAGGAAACGTTTAAGTGCCTAATCACAATTTAATTAAACAAATAAAGCAACTCTCTATGCCCTACAGGGTATCACATAGTGCCAAAAGTTAAGGAACACAGTAGTAAAGAAACAAATCGCAAGATAAAAGGATCATCATAAACAAACAAACACTTAAAAGCAAACAATAGAATTAATAAAACGCTGACCACTTTGAGAACCACCATATGGACTACTTTGAGAACCACTTATTGAATTAGTAACATATCAGACAAACCGTAAGAAAATTATTAAAAATGCTACAAGTCGAAAACAAAAAAGAAAAGCTAAACATGTAAATAAAGGCAATTATAGCCAACGCAAATTTTGAAACCTTAATGCGAAATTTGATTAAATCTTGCCGTTGAAGGAATGAAAAGAACAAAAAGTATGTTAATGGAATAAAACAAAAGAAAGTATGGACAAAACTTGGTAGAATCAAATACGTTGAGTCGAAATAATTTACTACATTTTACGGGCAAAAACACCTTGATGTTAGTTAACTACAGAAACATGGCCCGCGGAAAATATCCCATCGGAAGTAATGCATAATTTTTCACTGAAACAAACTCATTAGTTGATCTCAAACCAAGGTTGGGAAAAAATCAATTGGTGCGGTTTAAATTGAATACTTTATAAGATTAGCATTCAAATCATTCTTGAAATTAAATTTATTTATTTTGTACTTCGATTTTTGAAGCGGTGAAGCTCCACTAATAGCGAAGCAAACTGATTAAGTCGTAGTTTTAAGAGAAGCTCTGTCCTTATGGGCGATAATGGAAAAAAAAACATTTAATCGAAAAGCTTAAATTAGTGAAGCCATTAAAGAAATTGTGGGCAAATCTTTAGTTAGTAGATTTTATTTCTGTACGAATCATTTGTTGACTGAGATGGAAAACATCATGCTCAATAGAATGATTTTAAAACGAAAAATATTTACAGAATTTTTTGGGGTTTATAGTTTTTATTCGCTTGGATTGGAAATATTTCCAACTGCTTTGTTTTTCATTATATTTAAGAAAAACTTTAATATTTAAACTCTTTTTCCTAACGAAATAGTTTCCATTTCGCTCTCTACATAAGAAAAGAAAGCATTTTATTATGCAAAAGAGGTTTGCAAAGCTCCCACTTTCGCTTTCTTATTTGTAAAAATATTATAGCCTTTACGTTTGCGAAAAATAATAACTTGCTATATCATAATAGAGTAAAATAATGTAAGAATAAAAGAAATAATAAGCATTTAAAAATGGTATAAACAATGAAAAATGACCTCTAATGTTTTAGAGGAATCGTTAACTTAAAAGGCAAAAGAAGAAAAATTTAATATATTTAAACAAACAAATGTTCCAACGCTTTTAAAACTCGTGTTTAATGAATGGTTTATGTAATTTAGTTCCTGACTTTTGATTATTTTAAAAATATATGTTAGAAGCAGCGTTCATAATGCAAAAACACAAGTTTTTTAATCTCACTTAAACACTCTTTGAAAAATAGTTTCATCTTTTTCTTCATGTGTAACAGGTTACGTAATTAAATAAGTACAAAATGCGTTTCAACTTTAACGAAATATATGACAAGGTTTATTAAATATCGTGATTGCAAATTGCATGTTTTAAACGACAAATGAAATAAATGAATAAATTAAAGGTGCTGTAAAATTATTAACTATTGTTTGCCTTTACTATATTTCGAAAGTCGACTTTTCAAAAGGAAGAAAATAAAGAGAAAGAAAAAGATTTCGCCATCGAGTTTCACATTAAAATGATAAAAATATTAATGTATTGCAAAAACAAACTATTATAATATTATCATATTCTAAAATAACTTAAATACTTTCATGAAATAATTAACTAGTATTATAAACTAATAAAATACTATAGGCAGTATGTTATTACTGGACATCGTTAATTTTGTACAAACCATAGACAAATTCTAAACTGTTGCACATCATAAAGAGAATCAGTAATGCAAATATTTTCTTGAATTTAGAAGCTTGCTCCTTGCAAATTTTAAGAATGTGTTCGGGAGAAACCTCAATCTTTCGTACATTCTATGAAAGCTTAAGTTCGTGAATTTGTTTCGTGATGTGACAAAAGTGAGAGAGAAACTGATGATTAGCAGTGTTTAAGAGAAAACAGCCAACTTATTTGACTACAACAGTCAACAACTTTTAAATATTTTACTACGCTTTTCCCACAAAATGGGAACGTTGTGACTTGTTGAAAGGCAACTTCTTCGATTTGAACCAAATCGTCTGCAGATTACGAGAAATTAAGGCAACTGAAATGTTCTACCATGTGATGTGTATAAATGGCTACTACGAATCATGGGTAAAAATATCTTATCTATCTTTGATTACGAGTTGACGCAGGTGTCATCAATATCGCCAGCTCCGTGAGAAAGCAATCCTAGGGCCTCGGCTAAAAGGTAGGCGTCTGGTTTAGAAAAGGTATGACATCAATGAAATAAATATAGCAGTATTTTCAAACAGTAAATCTTGTTTAATTCCTTTTAACAAGCTTATTTGAAGGACATTTCGACGTCAAATATTTATTTTATATGAACAAGTTTGTTCATTTTTCAACAGTTCAAAAAAAAAGCTTCTATGGGGGAATTTCAATCCTATATTACTTCCGATATTAGTGACGGTTTTGCTTGAAACAAACTTTGTCGGAAAGATCTTATGACGTAAAACATGTACTGATACGAAGTTCAACCAGAAATAAACGAGCCTATTTTTCTATGAAATTTTTTAAACGGGTTTTTTAAGGATATTTCTCAATAAATAAATGAATAAATAAATGAGCGAAGGAATGAATGAATTAATAAATAAAAGAATGAATGAATGAAAAAATGAATGAGTGAAAGAATGAATGAAAAATTTAGTGAATAAATGAATGGATGAAAAAATGAGTGAATAAATACATGAGTGAATAAATATATGAATGAATGAATGAATAAATACATGAATGATTAAATGAATGAATACATGAATGAGTAAATGAATAAATAAATACATGGATGAGTGAATAAACGAATGACTGAATAAATGAAAGAATGAGTGAGTGATTGAATATGATTTAACCGTTGAAAAAGGTACATTTGAAGAAATTAAGAACTAAAAATACATTATATAGAGAGATAGATTAATGAATTTGATACGAAAAGTCGGATCCTATAGTTCTAAACGAAAAGTCGGATCCTATAGTTCTACACGGAACTTCTCCTTGAACCAAAATATCGCTTTTTGAAGAAAGAACCTCAGACTATGAGGCTCCGGTTCACGAGAGTGTCAAACATTCGAATTTTGATGCCGTTTTATAAATTGCACTAACGCTCTAAAGCCTTATTTTTCATATACCTAAAAATGGTGACAATGAAACGGAAACTACTTTCTTTAGGAAAGTACTTAGATTGACTATATTTCACACGTGTTCTTGAAATTAGTAGGGCTATATTGCCCAATGTCTTCTTTTTTAACAACTTGTACTTACTTTATCATTTTTATCGTAACAAAACTTTAGCTCAATTTTACCTGCATTTCTAAGGTTCAATAAGTTCCCTACATTTTTTAGCTGTAAAAACTTAACTGCCTTTAAAACTGATGAAGACGTTTTTTTGTTTCATATTTTTACGAAGCATAAATAACTTTAGTAAAATCCAACTGAATCATTTTCGGTCTAGTAACTAAGTGTTTTAAGTTTTGAAAAACAGATTTAATTGTTTTTCTGTGTACTAATTGTTGAAAATAAATCCCTATCAAACAGTTTACTACTCGTGCATCAACTTCGTGCTTTTCGAAAACAGAAAATCCCAACAAAACATAAAGGTGAAAAAAGGGACAACTTCGATAGAACAAACGGCCTTCGGAGTTGTCTGTGTCAGCAATTAAAGAATTGATATCTGACGTTTGCCAAGTTAGATAGCAGTTCCTTTTAATCATACTGTAAGAATGTACAATATTCTCTAATCTATTTAAAATTATTTCTTTTATCGGATTTCTAACGTGGAAAAGTTAAGGTAAATTTCGTTCAAAAAATTTAATTTATCCTATTAGAAATTTTTAAGTTAGTGAAATCATGTGTTAATTTCTAATTATCTTCTTATGGTCTTCTTAAGCGTAATTTATCTTAATTAAAACTTGCCCTGTTAGAAATCCGATAAAAAATGTTTTAAAATAAATTTTAGAATATTGTACACTCTTACAGATATTATTAAAGGAACTGCTATGGAACTTGGCAGCCGTTAGGTATGAATTCTTTTATCGTGGACACCATCTACTCCGAAGATGGTTTGTGCTATCGAACTTGGCCCGTTTTCACATTCCGAAAAGCTAAAATTTGTGTTTTTATATTGACGATACGTTATACTAAATTAAACCAAGCTAAATTGTCGCCATTAATTATTTAAGAATATTTCGATTATTTACATTTTTTCGTACAATGTCCGCAAGTCCATCTTTACTGTATTAATATTTTATTAAAAACGTTGAAAAGTTCTGTGTAACAACTACACTGAATTCTTTGTACGGTTCATATTTTTTCCTTTATATATGCTAAATTGTCTACCTTGATTGTCTACCAAGGGTTAGGTTTGTAAATAACAGAAATAGGTTAGGTTTTGATGAATGAGGGAGTCCATCAGTCAGTGATAAAAATGACACTTTTACGACCTTAATAATTCCGTAACTAAAGAGGTACATCAATGAAATTTGATATTAAAGGTTTATTAGACGTACAATATTTGAAGTATGCAGGTTTAATCGTTTTTGAGTAATGATACTTACGAAAGTAGCTCGAAATGGTTCGAGTAAATAGACACATTGGCCGGTGTCAGTTTCCGAACTTGGCGGACACACTGCCGTGTCTCTAGATCAAAGGAAAGGACTAAACTTTATTAAATGAACAATGCAATAATTTTAATATAATACACAACAGAAAATAGAACCTCTTTTGCTTTTATTTTCGTGGAAATTTCAACAATGAAATTCACATTTAAGAAATTTCATTATTTTATTTTGTTTGTAGAAGAGAAACGAAAGCCTACATCAGGATCGTTTCTATGCTTCTATCAATGATTGATCATCGGGGTTACATATTCTAATGTCACCTGTTTTGATCATTCGTTATTGGTCGAAACATTTACGTACAATATCAATACTTATACGAATCCTGATCAGTACCCCATGGAAGAGACCAAAAGTAGACCTTAAGGGGACATTCGCAATGCAGAAACATAAAGCAAAATAATGAATCTGACACACTGATGTGTGTCTAGATATTAGTCATAATTTGAAGGAATAACATAATTCATATTGTACTGAAAGGAAATGTGTTTTCTTTTTTTTTACATCTTGAAATGCATGTAATTATAATGGCCAAAAAAACATCCTTGATCTGTGTTATGTAAGTGATGTAAAAAGAGTTATAGTCGCTGCTAGAAACTTAAATGAGTAATTATAAAAAATATATTTGCGGCACCGGATTTCTAATATTAAAATGGACCCATGCCGCACAGAAAATTTATGGCGTTTCAAATGAAACAAAATTAGCATATATTTATCACTGAAGCAATCACATAATGTAAAAACATTTTTCAAAAATAATTTAGTTGACTTTTTTTTATAATAGGATTATAATAAAATAGTCCCACATTACCGCAAAGAAAAGAAGAAAAAAAACCTTTTTCGTCTTTTCGGATGTTTTATTGTACCTTCAATTTCGTATAGAGAGAGACTGGAATTCATTTTTTAAAACTTAAACTTTTTACTGGAGTTTTTTATGTAAAGTGTTTTAAAGGGACGCCTGAAAGACACGTGCTTTATTGCCTATTTTATTTGTAAATGACGAAAGATGTATCACTTACGTACAGCGATGCAGTATTCAATAAACACGTAATCGCTGAAAAATTAAATGTTGCTCATGAATTAAACATGAAATGTGGCCTATGAAACCACATAATGTCTAAATGTGACTCATGGCATATTTATAAACGATGAGTTGTATCAAACGGAATTTACATTACTTTTTGAAAGAAACAATGTAATATAGTACATTGACTATATAACTTTCCCAATTAATCATTAATAAGAAACATTATGTCAAAAATAAGTTTGATGGTAGTCAATGCATTCCGCCATAACCGGTTTACACACCAGAGTATAAAACGTATAATCCTTATGTTAGGCATGGAAATAAAAGTTTCACGAAGTGATCGAAGAAAAAAACCAAGATATGTTAAAAGGCTGTTCTATTGCTGGTTTCTTGATTTATTCATTTATGTCATAGATGTCGAAGCCAGTTCCTAAAGCTTAACTGTGGGAAAGCTTAAGAAAAATAAGCTCTTCAGATAAACTCAACAACAGCAACTTTAAACTAAAACTGCAGCATAGATTCTACACATTATTCCTAGATTTATAACTTCCATCAGAACATACATATTAAATGAATCCTCGATTAATTAAAATTCAGCTCCTAAATTATTCTGTTTGATCACTCTTAACCTTTTCCTCCCCTCACTGCAAAAGAAAATAAAATCCCCGCTACGACCGTAACTGAGTTTAGGCCTGGAGTGAAAGTCTGTAATCTAATGCTCTTTTTTCCACCCCTAAGCCCGTCACTCAGCCTACCTATCTTCTTAGAAGAAAGTAAAGAAAATCATATATTAAATTGAAACGGCTGCGCTTCGATGGCTAAAACTTGATCTGATGCAAATAGAGCATTTGCATATTTCTCACCTTTTCCTTTTTGAGACTACAAAAAAAAAAATCCCAATAATAAAATTGTAAAGGGAAGAAATTCGATATCTCCGTCTTTGTAGTTCTAGCTGAAGTAATAGGAGATGGGGTGGCAGGAAATATTTTTTTCTAATGTAGTTCCAGCTAGATGCAGCGGATGAAGTTCAAAATCAGAGTTATCGAGTGTCGGAAAAAATCAAAATACAACATCGATTCGCTTAAGTCTATCAGAAGATAATTTTTATTCGGAACTATTGCTTTTTCTCTAAGTCAATATAATGACATGAACTTTTTCTATTTTTGTAACCATTGTGCTCAAGTTTAGTTGGTAAGATGACTGTTTATGCTAAGAAGAGTATTTACATCTAATGGTGATGTCATCCTTTCAAATAGAGTTTAGCAGATTTGCGTCATTTATAATACCATGAACTCTTTTACTGCATTCAACCATTAAACTTTCTATGGAAAAGGTATCCAACCTGTGGCACGCGACACGACAGGCATTTCAGTGGCACGACTTCAGGAGTTGAAAAGACGTGACAGGCATTTTAGTGGCCCTCCTCCACATGGGTTGAGAAGTAGAAAGCCTACTAAGTTAAGCGTCTAAAAGAGGACACCATCATGTTTTTTTAAAATAAAACCGATATGCCTTTTGCATAGTATCTTCCGTTTGCATAGTATCTTCCGTTTGCATAGTATCTTCCGTTTGCATAGTATCTTCCGTTTGCATAGTATATTCCGTTTGCATAGTATATTCCGTTTGCATAGTATCTTTTGTTTGCATAGTATATTCCTTTTGCATAGTATTGGTGCATCATCATGGTATGCATAATATGCATACAGGTAGTAATGGTAGTATGTATAGCATGGGTGCATTGTCATCGTATGCATATTATGCATAGTAATGGTGGTATGCATAGTATGGGTGCATCGTCATCGTGTTCATAGCATGCATAGTAATGGTGGTATGCATAGTGGGTGCTTTTTTGCGCAGCATATGCCATCATATACTACGCCTTCTGCATAGTAATATGTTTTGAATTGTATTGATCCAACATCCAGCTACTTTTATTTTACTTTTTCACTTGCAATGAAGAATATCGGCTTTAAGATATTTTACTTTAACATAAAACTGAAATATTTTTAAAAAATCATCTCATACAAGTTAATAACTAAACAAATATACTTACAAAATATAACTTGATAGTTTGAAATCAAAGCAAGGGTCTAAAGTTCTTTTTGAATAGAAGCATTTCAAAAGGCGCATTGGTCACTTGTAGATAATAAACCCTAAGTTAATTAACATACCAACCAAAAAGGCTCACGATCCCTGTTCTATGACATAGGATGTCAAATCTTGAAGAAATAAATTCCAAGACTCAATTGAGGTACGAATTGTCTCGCTCATTTTTGAAACTGGTATTACCATAATGTTACAAAAGGGTTGAATGTTATACATATTAGCATTGTGTTTTTTTTTTTACAATACAGTAATTAAGAGCAGAATTCTTCTAATATTGTCTATCATTTGGTTTTTAACCCCTTACTTCTCGTTCCCGTCAAAATTACGGGCTGTAATGATCCGAGGTAGCGAACCAAAGCATTTAATAAATCATCTCCTTAATCCCATAACCTTATTTATTTATTGTCTTACATAATAGATCATCGTATAAAACTATTTATAGTATAATTAGAAAATAAACAGTTTTTAAATATTTTTCTGTAAAACAAATTAGCGCTTTGTTTTTGCTTTCGTGAAATTAATGCCTCCGTTAAGGGGTTAAAAGGCATAATCTACCATTAGAGACCTTTCATAAACGCTTTTTTTCCTAGATACAGTGGTACCTACCTTAAGGTACACCTCCGAAAAAGGGGCACCTCTAATTAAGGGACAGTTTTTTTGATCCCAGTCCCTTTGAATAGGGACTGCAATGTATTTACCTCTGAATAAGGGACACTCTATTTAAGGGACGTTCATAGAGAAAAATTTGCAAAATTCAAGTTATATAGATAAGAAAATTTACTGGAAGTTGAACCTTTTTTTCTTCTAAAATGAACTTCTGAAAGTTGGGACGAGTCCTAGAAGCATGAACAAATAAACAAGTATACTTTCCCTTTACAAAACCTACTTGTAAAGGCTTTTCACTCTTTTGTACTATGGACTACGTGTTGTTCAGCAAGAATAGACAGTACGCGGCTACCAACAATTTTTTATGCAAGAATTGGAAAAAGTACACTAAACATAATTTACACTGTATTGCCCAAATTACGTATTTTAAAGCAAACCCATTAAACAGATTACTTCAAATAAATTTCTGTAAGCTTCAAAACTCTGCCAATAGGACGTTTATGCTAAAATTTTAATTTTTCAATGAAAACATTTTAAGTTTCAATAATTTCAACTTTTATTTTGTATGCATGAGACATTTTCAGAATTTAAGCTTAAATGGTAATACATGTTTATTGTTAAAAAGTTAAACTTAGTTAATACACTATATGTGTATGCATCAATTTATGAACTTCCGAGGAAGGAACACCCCTATTTAAGAGACAAAATTTCTAGTCCTCTTAGTGTCCCTTATTGAGAGGTTTTACTGTATTTGATCCCCTTCCCCTCTTTGTCACTATTTGTCACAACTTCTCGAGCCCCCCTCACCCTCGAGGCGTGACATCTTTTGTAAATGATTCCTTACTGATTGTCAAAGCTAACGTTTATATTTTCGGAAAATACTCTTACACTGTCAAACAAAAATTATTGCTAATGGAAAAAAATGGCGTATTTTAAAGAACATCACGTTCTCGAAATAACTCCGAGTCAAAATGACTTACATTTGAAGAACTGAGCTCTTACTTTTTCAGTTAACCTTTTCCCAAAATATCTTATTTCCTTTCACAAAAATGATCCGGTACGATTTCCTTTTTGAGGCATCACTAAAAAAAATAATAATAAACGAAATCGAACGCTCCTCGTCCTGTTTTCAGGCGAAAAGCTCTGCCCATTGTGTGAGAGGTCATCCAGCTTTCAGCACAACAGGATGTATAACTTACAACCAGATGCGCGCGGTGAAGCACTTAAGTTCCAAATTTCTTAACAGCCCAATCCAGAAGAGCGTTATTATCATCTCGTCCATTATGTTTTCTTGTTTTACTCCGTCTGATCCGAATCCGATGAATTATTCGTCGTATGTTCCTGCTCTGAAGTTATGAACAGACTAATCACAATCCAGAATCTTTCTGACGTCTCGTGATGCAATTACTTTTGTTCTGAAGACGTAACCATTAAGAAAAAATGCCGGTATTCAAAAATAAACTTTAGACCCTTGCTTTGATTTCAAACTATCAAGTCATATTTTGTAAGTATATTTGTTTGGTCAGTAACTTGTATGGGATATTTTTTTAAAAAATATTTCAGTTTTATGTTACAGTAAAATATCTTAAAGCAGATATTCTTCATTGCAAGCGAAAAGTAAAATAAAAGTAACTGGATGTTGGATCAATACAATTCAAAACATATTACTATGCAGAAGGCATATTATATGATGGCATATGCTACGCAAAAAAAAAACACCCATACTATGCATACCACCATTATTATGCACACTATGATGACGATGCATCCATACATATGAACGTAAAGATGCAGCATTAATTTCTTATTTATTGCAGCTAAAATGAGATAACGCTTGTCCTACTTGTCACTATAATTTCTAATTAAGCATCGGTACTTAAATTTGAGAGTGGCGTTTAATCACACAGTTAAAAAAAACCTGAATTTTCAGATTGTTTTTTTTTTTTTTTGGCTGCTTTTAACGGAAGATTTCCGCAGTGCTTCAAAACATGATTCTTTTTTTCAAAAACGGAAATATCACCTCCTGAAAATACGAGAACGGTACTTTTCCGTTTTCCGGTTGCTGTATTTTCACAACCTGATCTGGATTAACGGAGAAAAAAGAAATGGAACTTCTGTCAAATGTCGAGAAAAAATATCAGAAACTGAATATTTCCGGCAGCTCTGCTGCCGTACTTTTTCCGTTATTTTCAGGAGATTTTTTTTTCAGTGCAATTTTAAGTCAAAATTACTTCAAAAAAAATATGAAGGTATATTTTTTCATTTTTGATAGTTTTATTGGAATCCATGTTTCCAAAAGAGTTTTATACAGATGTGTACAGATTTTTGAAAGTGAAATTTCGTAACATTACTGTATATCCAGCTGTGATGTTTAAAACCTGTAAATTCAATACATATATTTAAACATTTACATCTTCTAAATACGCAGTAAGTTTTTAATTTACATATAATCTCAGAAATTATGTTCATTCATTAAATTTTAAAAATCAAATTTGACATGCCGGATAACTGAATATTTTGTGCACTTGCCGGAACGAGTTACGGTAATTTTAAAGTATGTTGGATACCGGATATCCGATGCCTTCTGAGGGGCTCCGGTTTCGTTTGATGGACAATTTTCTTGACCTTTTCGGAGTTTTCGTTACTGTCGTGACCGATTTTCAAATTCGCGACTTTTTCGGAACTTCATTGACGCTTGTGACCTGTAGACATCCGGTTATAACAATATCTAACACTGAAGCAAAACTTGATACTTCGTATACATTGTTATTTATCATAAGGCAACACTTTAGCTGAGCAGCAGAATGAAACTATTCTCAAGGGGGTAATTTCCGTATCATTTTATCTAGCTTAAACTGTCAGTGATAAATGGCCTTTAATTATATTAAAACCACATTAGGTTTTCCACTGACCTCATTATTTTAGAAGAGTATCTCAATTAAATTAATTTTAACTTAAGTTGCGCCTTGTCAGACTTACTATACTATGTATTGTAGTTTATGAACTATAGCAATTATCTTTTTTTCTCATCTGATACACATTGTTTAACTTTATGTAGTTATTGTATGGCAACAGTGCCAATTGATTGAGAGTTATTTTTAAAATTAGCTTAGTTTGAGCTTTGTATGAGCGATAGGGTACTGTAGTTATCTAGCAGTAAATCTATCCTTTTTAGCCTACTTTTTCATTAAAAAAATATATATTATAGAGTATGTAAGAAGGCTTAATGTATCGTAGAAAAATCGTTAATAATAACGAAATGTCAAAAATAAGTAAGGTAATTAAATAAAAATAAAAAAAATAGAAAGTAGGTCTTTGTGAAATTCCTTTACCTATCACTCTCCCCTTTTTGGTTAAGGTGATTGTATAATTTGGATTTTTTCAGCCTAGTGTGAATAATTTCTCTACTAAAAGGGTCTAGAAATGGGTGTAGAATCATTCTGCAGGCAAGTAAATTGGGTAGTAGGAAGATAATTGTTTCATCTTTTAACTGCAACAAATTCAGAAAAAAGGAAAACATTCCTGTTCGATGATTTTGTTTAATGCTGGAAAAGCGTCTTTACTCAGAAATGCAATATTTTTACTTTTAAAAGCTCAAACTCAAAATTTTCGAAGACAAAAAAAAAGCGTGATATACCAGAATGAGTGATATAACGAGGTGCGATATAACGAGGGATTACTGTACTTCCTTACAATTCGTCAAAGCATTTAATCTCTTTTACAACACGTCTCCACTGGAACATATTTTATAAAATTGCAATCATGATAGTAGTTCTTCAACCCTTTAAATACCGGAATATACTGTGGAACTTGGTTATAGCGACATCGTTTATAGTGACAACTGTTATAACGTCAAGAAATTCCAGTCCCTTCATTCATCCATCAATAGTAACTGTGATCGCTTATAGCGTCACTTGGCTATAGCGACATGAATATCGCGGTCCCTTGAATGACGCTATAGCAGAGATTCACTGTATTCACAAATCGGTCTGGACGTCAAAAAAAGAGTATCAAAAAATTGCTTAAATGGCCTTATTACCATAAATATTATGGCTTCTACGACAAATATTGATTGGAAATTTTTTGTTAAAAATCAAAATTCCTATGAGATGTAGCTTTTTTGCTTGCAAATCGGCCGCACACTGTATCAAAAGAGGGTGGTCAATACCACTTCTGCTCCTCTAATTTTGCCATTTTGAATTGAATAAATAAAACTTATAATGTAACAAGAAGTTCCGTCTAGAACTATACGAGCCTACTTTCCCGTATACAACGAATTCAAATTTATAATCTAGCTATCTCTCTCTCTGTCTTTCTCGTTTAGCTTTAGTTCTTAATTGCTTCAAATATACCTTTTTCAACGGTTAATACATATTCATTCAATCATTTATTTATTAAGTCATTCATGTATTTATTCAATCATTTATTCATTCATTCTTTTGCTTATTCATTTAATCATTCATTAATTCAAAAATATTTTTGAAAATCCCGATCAAAAAATTTCATAGGAAAATAGGCTCGTTAGTTCTGGATGAACTTTATATTTATTTGTACATGTTCTACGTCATAAGAGCTTTCCGATAAAGTTTGTTCCAAGCAAATCGGTCCGTTAGATCAGGAACTATATAGAATTGAATTTCCCCGTAGGCGGTATGTTAATTTTTTTGAACTGTTCAAAAATGAACAAAAATTGTTCAAATCAATATTTCACGCTAAGAACTTCTTCCAGGGAGCTTGTTCATGCGAACTTCGATCTTGTACCCAGAGTTTACATAATTTGCTTCATTTTCACATATAGGTGCTAATGCTAAAATTTTTTGAACAGTTCAAAATTGAACAAAAAATTGTTCAAATCAAAAAGTAAAATATGGAAATAAGATGTCCTCGCCGAGATCTTTCGAATGCAAAAAGAATTTTTCGAATCGGACAATTCGTTCAAAAGTTATTAGGGGGGGACAGACCGACAGACAGACAGTCAGACCGACAGACCGACAGACAGACAGACCGACAGACCGACAGACAGACAGACCGACAGACAGACAGACCGACAGACCGACAGGCACACTTTTTCCCCATCTCAAAACCCTACTTTCAAATTTTTTATTTTTCAATCTTTATTTAATTACTTAATTTATTTTTGACTTTTCTTGATTTTTAACGATATTTTCACGATACATTAAGCCTTCTTTCCTGCTTTATTATTATTTTTTTAACTTTTACGGGAAAGTAGGCTAAAAAACGAATTCATTTCCATTTGTTCAACTTTTTTATTTCGAAACCTACATTTTCAGCATAATTCATCAAATCGCTTATAGACGCTACCCGTACCACCAGAAAGTTTAGCCAAATCGTCTATTGACGTTACCCGTTTCAGCATAATTCATCAAATTTCTTATTGACGTTACCCGTACCACAGGAAAGTTTCGCCAAATCGTCTATTGACGTTACCCATTTCAGCATAATTCATCAAATTTCTTATTGTCGTTACCCGTACCACAGGAAAGTTTCGCCAAATCGTCTATTGACGTTACCCGTTTCAGCATAATTCATCAAATTGCTTATTGCCGTTACCCGTACCACAGGAAAGTTTCGCCAAATCGTCTATTGACGTTACCCGTTTCAGCATAATTCATCAAATTGCTTATTGACGTTACCCGTACCACAGGAAAGTTTCGCCAAATCATCTATTCATGTTACCCGTAGTTAAAGGGTGAAATAAGAGATATGGTAAAATATATAGATCAAAGACGTTGCAGTGCAAGAATTTACTTCGTGTTTTAAGCCCCCAAAAGTATACTTTTCTCCACCAGACCCTTACCTGTTAGCCGAGGCCTTAAGATGGCTTACGCACGAGGAGAAGTAGTGGGGTCTACGGATTTTACATGCACATATCCCCAAGTATACATGGTGGTCTTCGGTGGGTATCGAACGCGTGACCTTCCAGGTGGAAGTCCGACGTGCTAACCACTAGGCTACCACGGTCCCCCAAAAATATACTAGTATTTCCATACAATTCGGCAATACATTGACTTCCTTTTCCAACACGTTTTTACTAATACATATTTTGTTAAATTGCAATCTTGGTAGTAGTTCTCTTAATATGATATATGATAAAATATATATATCAATGACGTTGTAGTGCAAGATTTAAATTTCTGCTAAACCCCCCCCCCCCCCCCAAAAAAAAAAAAAACAACAAAGAGTACACTAGTATTTCCATACAATTCGGCAAAACATTGGCTTATTTTTCCAACATTTCTTTACTGAAACGTTTTTTGTTAAATTGCAATCATGATAGTAGTTTTTTAACTAAGATATACTAGTCACCGGAATACCGCAATAACTATGAAGAATAGAGAAAAGCAAAAGGATGTTGGTACAAAAGAACACATGTAATTGAACACATCATTACAAATAGCTGTTATAATTTTTTCCCACTATTATTTAGATATTCAAAATAAAATAATCACAATAATAAGGATAATTATTTTTATTCGTAGTATTCTTTGCATTAAAATACACTAACGAAAAAGTTCCATTACTAAAAATATAGCTACTGTTGGTTGGTTAGGCTCTATCCATTCATAATATAAATGAATGTAAAAGAATATTTTGTTTTCCCATAAAATGTTTTAAATTCAGCAGCTAACAAATTAATAATAATAGAGTATGTTTGATGAACTCATTCCAAAGATTATTTTATGCAATGAATATTTAATTTAATAAATAATTTTAATAGCACTTTTTCTACTATTTTTTAATTTACTGCATGAAAATAAAAACACCAAATAAAATATAAAAGAGCGCTTTTTATATTTAGTTTATCGAAAATCAACGGTGCAGCAAAATCAATTTATTGGAGAAAACGTAAACGAAACGCGGGACTCGAACCATAGGTGTTTGGTTAAGAGCGCAAGGCTGGTATACCCCTCTGCCACTCGGCCTCCAACCAGCAAACACAACACCAACTTGGCTCCATTAAATATATAAAGATGATTGTATATTGTATATTTTTCCGGTGTAGCGGTTAAGGAAAGCTTTAAAATGATGCCTTATTCATGAAATTTGATGAAGTATTAAGGAAGTTATGGCGTACCGACAAAAAAAGCCTTGAGGAATAATACATATGATGATAAAATATATATATCAATGACGTTGCAGTGCAAGAATTTAATTTCTGCTTTAAGCGCCCAAAAGTATACTAGTATTTCCATAGAATTCGGCAAAACATTGACTTCCTTTTCCAACACGTTTTTACTGAAACGTATTTTGTTAAATTGCAATCATGATAGTAGTTCTTTAAATAAGATATATGATAAAATATATCGTCGAAAGATTCTTTTCCTTTACTCAGAAGACAAATAGGCGTGTCTGCTCCCAAAGAAAATGTGCCAAAAAAGTTCCCGGAATAAAACGAAAAAGAAAATACGATGCGTTGTAAAAATGCAGACTTTAAGATGCTATCCGCTCGACAGGAAGGATAAAAGAAAAAAAAGAAAAAAAAAAACGTCCGAAGTTCAAAAAAAATTAGGAATGATGACAAGTTGCCAGCTCCTCGCACACGCGGATGAAGGAAAAATTCTACCTTCTGAAGCAGTTATTTACGCTGCCATCTTTTATCTTTTTGAACTCTGATGTTTTTTTGACAACTAGGGAAAAGGTTTCTTTTGACAAACTGCGTGGTTTGAGATATGATGAAACTTTGTATTGATTTTCAGCGAGATGTCCACTTAGGACGGTATATTTTGTGCACAGGAAATAACAGAAATCGGTATGCATTTGCATTCAAGTCAAGGGAGAAAAAAATAGAAATTTAGAGTGACGGATTCAGTATGATTTTAGCTGTAGGAAATTTTTTCGTCGTTTTTCTTTTCATTTAGTGTTTTTTTGTATCTTAGGTTTTTTTCCCCATTACTAAAGTTTGCTCAACCATGGATTCGTAATAGTTAAATTTAGCATTTGAAAACATTACCCTATGTATAAATTTATGTAAGTATTATTCATGAGATTTGGCAATTATAATGTCGAATTTATTTTGATCATCCTCACTTGAAGTAAACGTTTTGTAAATCATTTTCACCGCAGGGGCTAACTTCCGTATGAGTTCAATAAAGCTTGAATTGTTTACTTTCATACACTATTCTCACTTTTCATTCCATGGTTTCAGAGAAGTATTCTTCAGAAAGAGAAGAGTTGATTCTTACTAATTTCTGAAGAAGGTCCTCTTTATGTGCTTACAGTTCTACCATCAACCAAAATGATATGCCTGGTTGTTGTCGTAAAAGTTCGATTAGCATACTTGATTTCTTCCAAACTGATGCTATATGCCAGTTTATAAATTTATATAAGTATTATTCATGAGATTTGGCAATTATAATGTCAAATTTATTTTGATCATCCTCACTTGAAGTAAACGTTTTGTAAATCATTTTCACCGCAGGTGCTAGCTTCCGTATCACTTCAACAAAGCTTGAATTGTTTACTTCCATACACTATTCTCATTTTGCATTCCATCGTTTCAGAGAAGTATTCTTCAGAACGAGAAAAGTTGATTCTTACTGATTTCTGAAGAAGGTTCTCTTTAAGTGCTTACAGTTCTACCATCAACCAAAATGATCTGCCTGGTTGTTGTCGTAAAAGTTCGATTAGCATACTTGATTTCTTAAAAACTGATGCTATATGCCAGTTTATAAATTTACATAAGTATTATTCATGAGATTTGGCAATTATAATGTCGAATTATTTTGATCATCCTCAATTGAAGTAAACGTTTTGTAAATCATTTTCACCGCAGGTGCTAACTTCCGTATGAGTTCAATAAAGCTTGAATTGTTTACTTTCATATACTATTCTCAATTTTCATTCCATCGTTTCAGAGAAGTATTCTTCAGAACGAGAAGAGTTGATTCTTACTGATTTCTGAAGAAGGTTCTCTTTAAGTGCTTACAGTTCTACCATCAACCAAAACGATCTGCCTAGTTGTTGTCGTAAAAGTTCGATTAGCATACTTGATTTCTTCCAAACTGATGCTATATGCCTGTTTATAAATTTATATAAGTATTATTCATGAGATTTGGCAATTATAATGTCGAATGTATTTTGATCATCCTCACTTGAAGTAAAATTTTGGCAAAACAATTAACGCTTTCATTCGTTTTCATCATGTTTTTCCAATTGTGCGTCATCGCTAAGGGATTACGATTTAATTAAGGGACCTTAAATTTTAAACTTATATACCTTTAAAAAACGAAAAAGAAAAGTATACAAAACTAATAATTGAATAAACAGATATAACGAAAAAATTAAAAATCTAAATATATTCAGGCATCAACCTTATGAAACATTTGGAACAAAACCTGGAAATTGAAATTTTAGCAAATCGTTAAATAAGATGCATGATAAAATATATGGTCTTAAGATTCTCTTTCGTCTTTTAAGACAAATAGGCGTGTCTGCTGCAAGAGAAAAGGTACCAAAACGTCCCCAAGATGAAAGGAAGATATCCAAGTAGTATAAATTGTAGACTTTTAGATGCTTTTCCCTTGAAAGCAAAAATAATAATCGTCTAAAAAATTAAAGATGATGACAACTTGCCAAATCCAAACGCTTCGAGGAGAACGGAAAAAAAAAGTATCCTTCTAAAGTACTTATTTACTCTGCCATTTTTTTTCTGTATGTTTCTTATCATCGATTTTCTTTTAACCTCAAAGAAAGAAGCTGTCTTCAAAAACGGTCGATTGAGACATGATGAATTTTTATATCGGCTTTTTTTTAAGATTTTCACTTAGTGACTGATATAGGAATTCGTAAGGAAAAAAAAAAACAAAAAGATAAAAAGCAAAAAACGATAGCTTAATAAAACCATTAAGCAAAACATATGTATCCAAACGGAATTGCGTATGAATAGACCAATGACGATAGTTGGTGTAGTTTATTTTACTTTTATTATTTACATAAAATATCATTTATTTAAAAAAAGTTTTTCTTCTTCCAGATAGTTTTTCTTTTACCATTGATTTTACAAGTTTGCTTTCATCATCACTTGTCGATTATTTAATACAAAAATAAAAATTTACGTAGCATTAGGCACACTTTTTTTTCAAAAATTGCAGACACGCGTTTAGAGGTTACATGGAACCCCCTTTTCAATGCAAAAGAACGAATGTTTGCCATATAGAAGCTCATTACGACTCTGCATTTAGGTGATGATAAATTGGTTAAAAGTGTCTTTTATTTCTTTATTTATTTTCTGTTCTGAAATTTACAAATAATTGCATCATATTTTGTCTATGACTCATGCATAAATAACCACACACAAACATACATACACGAGATGGGCATGAAACATTTTTGACGCACATGGAAGGGGCCATGAGTCAAAAACAGGTTGAGAGAGCCGAGTCTAGACAGGGTATCTGTAAGTATAACCACCCTCTACATAACATTTCATAAAAATTACCTAAAAGTTAATAAAATGTTATGTGGCTGAAGCACACTTAGCTCTTGATCCTTCTTTAAAAGTCAGAACATTTTTTAACGCAGAAAGATTAGTGATGTAATGCAGGTAGCAAATACAAGAAAAGCAACCCTTTTCGTATTGGGAACTTTTTCTTGCATTTGCTGCCTGCACGAAAGTTAAGTTGGGTTTCTTACAGATAGCCATATATGCAAGAAAACCATCCTCTATTTAACATTTCATGAAAGTTACCTAAATAAATAATAAATTCTAAGTGGCTAAAGTACACTTAAGCACTTTTGTTTCATTAGAGATCAATCTGACTTTACTTTCCTGTTGAAAATGCATAAACACTCCACTAAAAACAAACAGAAAGGTCACAGTGTGATACTAATTAGAGGAAGCATTTCTCCTTCTTTAGTAGGCGGAACATCTTCCAATGCAGAAAGATTAGAAAATGCAATAAAACAAATGTGCTAGCCAGAAATTAATTCCCAATTTACACCTCAGCATCCTCAGATCAAAAACAAGGAGCTAACGAAGATATAACGTGCTTTGGAAAACAGCTGTAGCGGAAAAACAGTAAACACACTTTTAGCACTTTAATTAACGAATGTGTTATTAAAAAAATCGCTAATGCTTCGGTGAGTAAGCTATTTTTCTGATTTCAATAACACCGTTAATTAGTTTGTATGTCTAAATAAATAATACTTTCAGTTCTAAGAGTATACTTAAAGGTGTTTAATTATGTTTTTCTAAAAATGTCGGCTTCCACTTGAACTCGATATAGTATTGACATACGGCTTCAACCCACGTAAGTGAAGTGTTTTGTAAATTTGATCGATTCTTATTATCAAGTTACTCTCAAGCAAGCATTATTCTTTAAATGAGGCACTTATACCAGATTTTAGTTGAATTTTCTTTAGTCTTACACGCTGGATTATTTGTTTGGCAATGCAATTCCAAACTATTTTAGTGAAAGATAAGCATTGTTTATTGTGGTACTTATTCACACAAAATATATTGTAAATTTGTTGTTGTTTTCAAGTCTTTCTGATGTTTCATCAGATCCGCACTCAAGTACTAGCTTCTATAATTAAATGTTAACGTTCTAGGATTTAGGCTTTTTTTTTCTGGTAAAAATACAATTCACAAGATATGAAATTGTACAAAATATATGAGTAGCATTCCCAACCAATAACAGCCGTTAAACAACTCTTTTTTGCTTAAATACTTGATGTTCTCCGATGTTACACAGCAATGATAAAAGATTGAAATCCGAGTTGCTTTATGAATACAAAACAATAAAAGTAAATAAAATAGTGATATATATATTTACATTTTACATTACTCCTAGTCATTCAAAAAATTGTCGAAGTTCATGTTTAAAAAAAAAACCGTTTCCATTACAAGGTTTATTTATTTGAATAACATTCAATTTACTTTAATACTCATAAGTGCACTTTATTAATGATGGCATTTTTAATACGCGAAACCACTCTTGATGTTTTACTCGGTCTTTTAAGTTATTTTTATACAAAACACAGTAATATTTACTTCTATTCGTAAATATATAATGATTATGAAACTGAGAACTTGGTACTAAGTTGAACCATTTTAATGGTGTAGTTTCATCTAGTTCCACAATGAATGGAAAACTGGGAACTTAGTACTAAGTTGAACCATAAAAATGATGCAGTTTCGTCTAGTTTCACAATGAATCTGAAACTGGGAACTTGGTACTAAGTGGAACCATTTTAATGTTGTAGTTTCATCTAGTTTCACAATGAATGTAAAACTGGGAACTTAGTACTAAGTTGAACCATAAAAATGATGCAGTTTCGTCTAGTTTCACAATGAATCTGAAACTGGGAACTTGTTACTAAGTGGAACCATTTTAATGGTGTAGTTTCATCTAGTTTCACAATGAATGTAAAGCTGGGAAATTAGTACTAAGTTGAACCATAATAATGATGTAGTTTCATCTAGTTTCAAAAAGGATGTGAAACTGGGAATATGGTACTAAGTTGAACCATAATAATGGTGTAGTGTCACCTAGTTTCATCATGAATCTGAAACTGGGAACTTGGTACTAAGTTGACCCATTTTATTGATGTAGTGTCCCCTAGTTTCATCATGAATCTGAAACTGGGAACTTATTACTAAGTTGAACCATACTAATGATGTAGCTTTATCTAGTTTCACAATGAATGTGAAACTATGAGCTTGGTACTAAGTTGAACCATTTATAATGGTGTAGTGTCACCTAGTTTCATCATGAATCTGAAACTGGGAACTCGGTACTAAGTTAAATCATAATAATGATGTAGTTTCATCTAGTTTCACAATGAATCTGAAACTGGGAACTCGGTACTAAGTTGGACCATTTTATTGATGTAGTGTCACCTAGTTTCATCATGAATCTGAAACTGGGAACTTATTACTAAGTTGAACCATAATAATGATGTAGCTTTATCTAGTTTCACAATGAATGTGAAACTATGAACTTGGTACTAAGTTGAACCATTTTAATGATGTAGTTTCATCCAGTTTCACCATGAATGTGAAACTAAGAACCATCAAATCGGTTCAACTTTAGTATCAAATGTTGGTTGCAGCTAAATTTCACCATTTTATTTATTTATATTTTTTAATTTTTTTTGGTGAAAGGCTGAACTATAATTTTCTACGTTGCAGTGTACATCTATGTACTCACACATGTTTTGCTATTTCAGTTATTCGAGGATCCACCAAAGTCCCGGTAATGGTCTATATTCACGGCGAATCATATGAATGGAACGCTGGAAACCCGTATGACGGCAGAGTGTTGGCGAGCTTCGGAAATGTCATCGTAATTACCATTAATTTTCGACTTGGGCTTCTAGGTAAGTATTAAATCTGGATTTATATTTTAAACTATGAATATTCGTATTTTCTATACATTGTTAATTACTGTTTACTTTCTGTGTTCACACCCAGACATGATGTCAGTTTTGGCTCAAGATGGCGCTGGCAGAAGAGTTCTTTATGCGTCCTTAATGTTTCGAATGTTTAGTCGAAAAAAGGTTCTGATGCGTCTTGATGCTCGATACTTATGCTGTTAAATAAGATCATAATCCATTTCGTTTTATGCGTTTGTTTAACTTATTTTGTGACTGTCTTTGTCTAATAAATGTGTTGCAAGTTAGAATCTAAACTTCTCAATTACTTAAGACTTTATTGATTTTAATTTTGCCGCCGGTACGAGAAATTGGAACCATATTATAACCACTAATTCCTAAATAATTAGTAATTTACATGTTCTTTTAAAATTAACAGCATTGTTCTTCACACATAAAATTATTCAAAGCAGGAAACAATAGGAAAACAAAGAAAGTACTTTATCAGGAAAATGTAAAATGCAAAATATATACATACATTTGATTTTAAGAGTAACTGCGGAATTCAGGATTAGAGATAAGAAAACATTATTTCTATTGTTTTACGAATGTTTATATTAATCACACATAATGCAACTTTACAAAGTTAATTACTGTTTTAATTATCATAACTACTAATTTCAAAATAATTAGTAATGTAAAAGTTCTTATGAAAGTCATGGCATTTGTGTAAAATTATGTATAAATAATTCTATAATATAATTCTAAACGGGAAACAAAAGTAAAATAATGAAACTATTTTATCAAAGAAATGCAAAAAAAAAGCGGCCACGATTTCAGGAGTGTTACTGCAAAATTCAGGACTAACACCTAGAACTAAACAAGGACTGAAGTAGAGTCTTGAAGCGAGCTCATCATCCAGCGATCATTTTTAGCCGACTTTGCGATAAATTAAAAAAAAAAGTGAAATTAGGCTTAATGCATCTGAAAATATCGATATAAACAAAATCAAAAATAAATTAATAATTTATTGAAAATGAAAAAAATCAAATGAAAGTTGGGTTTTGAGATTGAGAAAATGTGTGTCTGTCGGTCCCCCCCCCCCCCCCCCAATAAAATTTGCAAAAAAAAAATAATATCCGATTCGGAAATAACTTATTTTGATTCGAAAGATCTCCGCAAGGACACCTCATTCCCATATTTCAGTTTTTTACTTGAACAGTTTTTTTGTTCAATTTTGAAGATTAAAAAAAAAGCATTACCGACTACGGGAAATTTTAATCCTATATAAATCCTGATCTGACAGACGGATTTGCTTGGAACAAACTCGATCGAAAAGATGTTATGACGAAGAACATGAAATTCATCCAGAGCTATTTTCTCACGAAAACTTTTAATCTGGATGAACATTTCTGAATGAAAGAATGAATAAATGAATGAGTGAAAGAATGCTTTATTAAATGAGTGAAGGAAGGAATCGTTGAGTGAATGAATATATATAAACCGTCAAAAAAGGTCTGAAGTAATTAAGAACTAGAGCTAATTGAGAAAGAAAGAGACATAGCTAGATTACAAATTTGATGTTTGTGTAGAGGGAAAAATAGGCTCGTATAGTTCTAGATTAAACTTATGGTTATTTACTTATTTATTCATTTATTTATTTATTTATTTTTTGCATATTTTGACAAAACTGTCTTGGCTTCGTGTGCATAGGAAGAAGCAGATTTGATTTAGGATGTGTAGGTTGAGCAAAAACAAAATACAGGTAACTAAAATCAGTACAAATGCAAATGCAATAGAGTCTCCTTACAACAAAGCCTACCTACTGCGAACTTCTCCCTATTACGCACGTTTTAACCGGAACGTTAAATGACTTTCAAAACATTTTCCATATATATAAATTATGGTTCCGCTATTACGATTTTTTTCAAAGGCTTACTATTTTTATTTTTGTGATTCCTGAAGAAAATTGCCCATATCTCTGAGTATTAATTCAGTCAGAAAGCAATACAAAAAAAAAAACCGAATTAAAAAAATATTAAAAACCGGAACTTTTCGAGTAATATACGAATGTACATACTTGTAAAGGTTATTCCTTAAGTTGTGGAATTGTATTTGCTTTTGTGATTGTAATTATGTCGTAAATGTGGCAAAGCTGCATAACTTTCACAGTAAAATACTGGTATGAAGCACAAAATTTATCAGTCAAAATGCATCCCAGGTTTTTTCAAACCACGATTTAATCAATTAAGAGAGTAAGCACTAAAAATAAACAGTCTCAAAAGGTACAACAAAAAGACGACTTTATTTATAAACGCATTTTAAACCTAACAAAAAAATAACAAAAGGACGAAGAACGAAGGCTAAAATTATGAAACTATAAATTATATATGAAGAAAACTACCCCCTCCCCGAAAAGAAAGAATTAATCCATATTAGCACACAATTGCACACAATTATTAAAAAACATTTTAAAGACTGAAGCTGTAAAATATGCTGAAATAAAATATGTTATTAAAATTTGCAGGCGCCGACAACCGACACACACATGCATATATATACATATATATATATATATATATACATACAATATATATCTTATCTTTCTACTGTTATAAAGCATGTTTGTAATAATCTTCATGTGTGCTCGAGAGAAAGAAAAAAAAGCCAAAATCAAAGAGTGGCACAAAATAGTTAATCTTAAATCAATGTATTAAAATGCGCTTATGTTCTTAGATAGGTCGAACGTTTCGTTAATACATCTCTTTAAGATGTTCTGAATAAATTCATTCACTTATCTGTTTTAAAAATAGATTTTAATCAGTTTCAGCCAGTCCACGTATTTGCAAGCTTTTCCTTAAGCTTTTAAGAGGCGCGCGGCTTAGTTTTCAATTATTTCTGCAGAAAATTTAACAAATGTTTCACCCTAATAAACACGGTTATAAACAGCCCTTAAAAGAATCGCGAGAAACCCCGGTGTCAGGATCTTCTGAAATTTCAAGCTGCAGGACGCGTTACTAACCGCGTCTGATCGCTGCAAAAACCCATTAATAACATTCAAGCTTTCTCCACCAGCAGCGAAAAATTTCGACACGGTTCGTTAATTACCGCAACCCTTTCCAGAACACAACCTCCGAGGAGGATCCGTCACCCCTCTGACCCCCTCTTCTGGATCTTTCTTGCAGGCTTTCTTCCCGCCGTGGATCGATCGGCCCGAGGAAACTACGGCTTGATGGACCAGGTGGCGGCCCTGCACTGGATCCAGGACAATATTGGCGAGTTTGGAGGCGACTCGGGAAATGTCACTGTCTTCGGACAAGGCCACGGGGCGGCGTGCGTCAACCTTCTCATGCTGTCCCCCATGGCTAAAGGTAAGACGAGCGGTTAACGTCATTGAAATTTCTCGATTAATTAATGCGACCATCGCTTGAAAGTTGCTATTGGGAAATTCCTTGTTAAAGTGGATATCTTTGGGATACATTAAATGGAAAAATTTTAACAAGTATTACTCTCTTATGTTTTTTGGGATGCAGACATTATTTACAAGCACTCTTCCTACCCCCTCGTGCGAAAAAACTTCTTCACAATAAACAATTTGGCTGCCACTGGATGAATATTAGAAGCCTGTTTTTGCTTTGCGTTGCGTCAGTTACAATTTTTTTTGTATGCATAAATAATTAGCCTAACATTGAAGAATAGCACAAATGTACATATTTTTTAAGCATGCATATTTTTTATATAAATAAAAATGTCTACGTCACGAGTTCCTAATTCACAGATTTTTGAATATTTCAGTTAGTTTGCAGTAGTTATTTCTATTTCATGTTGCGTCAATTACTGTAACGTTTTCATAATTTTTTCTCATTACGAGTAGGATAACAGGGTTTCAAATAAGGCCGTATATTAAATGCAGTTGTTTAAGGCAGTAAAATAAAATATTTTATATTTAATATTTTACTTATTCTAATTATTTAAAGTTAACTTTTTTCTTCCAAATGTTGCGTCAGTTACCGTGGAATTCACCTACAGACACGTGCAGACGATTTTCAGCGGTGGTTTCAGGAGACCTTTTGGAAGTACCTTATTGGCCCGAATGTAAGAAGACCCTTTGAAGGGTCTTTACCTAGGATCTGGAGAATCCACTTTTTTGAGTTGCTACTTTCCGACTTCTAAATAATTGCTCCAGCTCCGAATCGTGATCCACATAATTTAAATAGATTTTTTATTTATCTCTCTTTTTTTTTAGTGTAGTATTTTTTATATGATTTAAAAAGTAAAAAAAAAATCGGAGTAGGGAAGCACAACAAATGGCTTTGCTCCGACATCGTTCCAAATGCTCCGCTGCTCTACCTCCACCCTACCCTTCCATATCACTGGTGTTTACTCGGAAAACAGATAAATAGTCTCCTTTAAAACTGCTTTTGCATATATTTAATTAAAACACATAGTCATTTTTCAACTATAAATAAAAAATAAACACATCTTGAATGAAACTTTAAAACCAGCACTTTTGTTTTTTAACGTAGAATGCAATTATGCTTTATTTCCAGACCTCAACCCCCCTCTTCCTCCCTAGGAGTACATCTCCAATACTGGAATTCAATTCAAAGCTAAGGTTTATCTTCAGTATGATATATCTTGTAAGAAACAACACTTCTTAAACCCTTCGACAATTGTTTTCCTATTTGATCACAGTGTGGTAAACCTTGAATGTTGCACATTTAAACTCTTCAGACCCCAGAACTAAGCGCAAACAATTTTGACGCAATTTTTAGGATCTCTGATTGAAAAAATGATTACAAAACAAAATATTTTTTTAAATGTTACTTAATAATTAGTTTAAATAATAATTAATGCCCAATTTTGATGTTTTCCATGTTTAAAACGAAGTAAACTACATAGTGTATAATTTCAAAAACAACTGGGTGTTTTAGCTTTCAAATTGCACAAACAGCAGTTAATAAGTAGTGTTTTAAAATGTAACCAATTGGGTACACTTGGAATGAAGAGGATAAGACGAATGCAATTTTTAAAGTATGAGGAAAAAAGTGTCCATATATATATTTCACTCCACGTGGACCAGTTATGATAACACTTTGCGTTACGATTAGACACTGACATCACGTGAGAAACAAACTTTTTTTTCCCCCCAATGGGGCTGCGGTATTGGTCCTTATCCATTGCAGACCTAGTGCGTTCCCCAGTAATGGTACCATCTCTTTCAGCGGCACCACAATGAGTGTGGTACCTTCGCCGCATGAGAATTTTGACGTTCAGTTACCACTAGATGGCGATACCTGAGCTCTCATTGATGCAATATGCACTAGGAATTTAATTTAGCCGAGAGTATCCATGCTAAACGGATACTCAAGGGATCTCTAACATGCCGCATAATCATACGACATGGGCGCAGACGATTTGCTGCATCTTGAAAATCCACCGACTCGGGACAGGTTTGAACCCGCGATTTTGGGCGTACGAGGCCTGCTGCCTTACCACTACGCCACCCTGTCGGCATAAAACGATTATTAAAAATGCGTTTAATGATTAGCATCGAAAAGTAACATAATGTGTTTTTTTTATCGTAACTTACAAGGAATTTATTTGTATTTCTCATTCTTCAAATTTATTTCTATTTCTTAAAAAATATTTATATTCATAACTCAAATTTTAATTTCCGATTCGTTAGATGGAACCTCAGCTTGCTCATATCAAGCGATCATACTCATGTTTATATCTTTTTTCTTGATTTATATGATTTTTTTCTTGAGCCTTTTGAATTTTAAAGAGCTTTTGCGATTTTAAAATGGTTAATTTCTGATTCTCTGGACACCTGGCAAAAGCTAGTTTATTTCGCATTGAGATGGAGGTTCTGCAAATAGTTCACAGAGTTGAAAGCTAGGATTCATGTGGTAGGATTTATGTACCGAATGCAGTCATAGCGTGAACAACAAATCTTGGTCCGCCGGGTGAAAGAAATTCCTAATTGTGAAAATTAAATGGCTAATGAGCTATTAACAACACATGGTCACGGTTAATTATATCAGTAAATTAATATCAATGACAAGAGCTGAAAGTCTAATACACAGTTTCGTTTGTGTTGTCTTCCATTTGAAAATAACGTCAGAGTTGATGGATACAGAAGTAAACCTTTTTTTAAAAAGCTTTTCTTTTTCTTTTCGAGTTCGTGAATTGGTCTAAACTTTTATTTTAGACTCCCTTTTCATAAAAATCAGACCATTTCTATCAAAAAGCTTTTTTTTTTTTTTTTCAGCGTTTTACTAAAACATATTCTTGTTATGAAATTAAGTTCTAAAACAGTACTCGTAGAAGAAAAAGCTTCACTTTACTTCATGAAATAAATTCGATAAAGTCGTAACCTTTCAGAAATATTGACAACATTCGATAAAAACATTTCATTCGCGGTTCAATTATCGATCACGATGCTTTAAAAAGCTTTTGCTCTTTTCTGCTTATATATTCTAAAATATTTAATAAATATCTACTGAATTTTCAGAATTCAAGTGTAGTAGTTGCTACAAGAGTGTTTTGTTTTCACATTTATTCTTGAATTTCAGCGATCTTTCATCAGAAAAAAGTACTTTATTTTCTGTATTATTTTGTTATATCCTAAGTACTGCGAAATATACTGTATAGGCTTAAATAGTGCACCATGAGGATTTTTTTTAAAATAAGATACTAAAGGTTCACTGTGCGAGGATATGAAAAATGCAAACGGGCATGGCAAAAATGCATAATAAACTTAGGGAAATATTTTCAAATAAAATAAGTAGGCATAAAAGCTTAATGTTTTATTCTAATGAAAATCAGTTTATTAGTTAGTTTCTTTTTTAACAATTTTACAATTGCTTTTGAAATTTTTGCTTTTTTTAGCAGAAAAGACAAATCCATTTTCACGAAACTGTATGCAATTTACTTTGGATCTAAATTTGAAATATAAAATAATAAATAAATCATTTTTTAAAGATCTTTACAATTAGAGTGAGAACAATATGTTACGCCTTTAAGTTTAATCATCATCGTAGCATACAGCATGATTGAGCCTTACACACTTTGTGGAATGAATGTATGATAATCTTTATGATTGAAATCTTTACTTAAAAAAAGAGTTACAAAACATGAGTTAAAGTTAAGAGCCAAAAGTATAATGTTGAAGAAAGAGAAGGCATTTGATCTGCAAATGCTAACACAGCACATTTCCAACACGAAAAACTGCCATAATTATATATGAACTACAAATTAAAGTAAGAATTTTGTATAGATTCATTTTTCTTCACTCAATATTATTTTCATAGGATTATTTTTCTATTCAATTAATTATAATTATATATATATCTATATTATCGAATTTTAAAACACGCTGTAGTTACCATGTGCATTGCAGAGAAAAAAAATATCTCGATAATATTTTGTTGCAATACTAACTTCTTCCTCAGTTATTTTACTCATAATCAAATAATATTCTTTTACACCAGGCCACGAAAAGTAAGTACAGTAAAGTAAATATTACGAAAATTTAAATAACACAACAAATAAAACCCTCTGCAGGCGTGACATTTCATTCAAATGCGTTATTTGTTCTGTTGTTCTATTTGTCTGTCATTTTTACAAGAGACGTGAATCCAAGAAGTTCTGTATCAGTTACTGAGAGTCAAAATAAAACTTGAGTAAAGCGCAATTGTTAAAATCTGCATGTTAGTGAATAAAATGTTCTAACAAATCTAACAAATCCAAAAAATGATACTGACAATATTTTGGGAAAGTCTGTATCACGTGGTAAACTGTTCAAGTAGCATAAGTCATTATTACTTCGAAGTTTTGAAATGTCCTTCGAAGAGAAAAAATGTTCAAAATGCGCCAGAAAAAAGTTGTCTCCAGAGCTTCGTGATTTGATTATACATGATATTGTTTAATTATGCATAAAAAGGCACATCCGTCTTATTCTGCAAACCCAGTAAGCACCCTGAGATTCCGACCTATTTAATACGGTGAAAAAAAAAGAAAAAGCAATAACCTCTTTCAGAATCGTTTCGTATCAGTTACTGAACTCAAGATCGTCGTTAATTGATGTCTGAAAAATTCATCAAACTATGTTTTCGAACATACATTCTATTATTGAATGAAAAGGAGGAGAAAGTTGTATTATTTGGAGGGTCTTTACTTTGAAAGTACCTAGGTGTCACCGATGAGTTTTATTTAAACTTTCTTAGGCATAAATGCAGATTCATTACTTTTTGAACGCCCATTGTATGGTTAAAAGAAATATGAACCTATGCTTTGGTTAAATTTAAGATGATTATCGAGTACTTTTTTTTGCATATTTTGTGTGTACGCAATTTCTTTTTTAAAAATACCGAGATCTCCGCTACGATAAAGACCTGGAAATTTGATAATATTGCCTGTCCGCTTGTAATCGCTAGAGGTTGCTACATATAGTGCCTCAAAGCGTGCTTTTCACTCAAAGCGCACTGTTCTGCTTCTGTTTCATTTTATGCAATTTTGAATTTCAGCTAAAAGATAGTAATAAAAATGACTGCTTAGTCAGTGAAGGTTTTAATTTTAGAAGTGTTAGTAAACCGAAATAATCACTTGGCAAGTTTAAGAAAAGCAAAATTTAGGAGAATAATTTTCCTCAATTTTGTAATTATTGCTTTCAAATTGAGCTCCTAATTGATTTAAGAAAAATTGCGAGATTTTTGAAGTTCATTACAACAGCGGTTTTGATTCAAAGTCATAAATAGATAGAACGTGCTGAAGAAAAAAAAGTTCAATTACAGATGGCGCTGAGCATCGAGCAAAAACTGCCGCCAATTATTCCGCAGGTAAATAGTTAAATTTAAAGGTCTGTATTATTCCGGAGTTCTCGAAAAATACTTTTCAAATCAATTTCTTTACATTTTACTATCCTCATCGCAGGTCTATTCCAAAGAGCCATAATGCAGAGTGGTTCTGCTCTCAGTCCCTGGGCCATTGCCCGCGATTCCATCACTCATACCCTGCACATCGCCAGAGTTCTGGATTGCCCAGCGCAAGACAGCACTGCATTGGTGGAGTGCCTGAGGAGAAAGAAACTGGAAGACATAATGGACGTGGCTATTCAAGTCCCGGATCATTTATCCGGCTTTGGGCCCACGGTGGATGGGATTGTCCTGCCGCAGGATCCGGCCGAGAGCATGGAGAAAACGCCATCCCTCTTCACGAAGTACGACTTGATGTTCGGAGCCACTCGCGTGGAGGCGTATTTCTTATTTTCTGCGATGGAGGAGAAATTCGGAATTGACAGTGACCGGCGGGACAGGCTCTTCAGGACTTTGGTCAGGAATCTCTATACATATCATCTACAAGAGGTATTTTATTTGTTTCCAGTAGTTTCGCCGTCGTTTTAGGAAAAAAAAAACACATATATAGGGACCGTCCATAAATGATGTCACACTTTTTTCCAATATATTTGACCCCTTTCTCCCCTTTGTCACAAAATGTCACTCATACCCCGCACCCCTTCGTCACAAAATGTCACACTTCATCATAACCCTGCCCCCTTTCTCACAGAATGTCACACTTCATCATACCTCTGCCTCCTTTCTCGCAAAATGTCACACTTCATCATACCTCTGCCTCCTTTCTCACAAAATGTCACACTTCGTCATACCCCCTGCCGCCTTTCTTACAAAATGTCACACTTCATCATACCCCTGCCCCCTTTCTCACAAAATGTCACACTTCGTCATATCCCTGCCCCCTTTCTCCCAAAATGTCACTCATACCCCGCCCAGTTTCTCACAAAATGTCACTCATACCCCCGCACCCCTTTGTCACAAAATGTCACACTTCATCATATCCCTGCCCCCTTTCTCACAAAATGTCACACTTCGTCATACCCCTGCCCCCTTTCTCACAAAATGTCACAATTCATCATACCCCTCTTGTCACAAAATGTCACACTTCATCATATCCCTGTACCCTTTATCACAAAATATCACACTTCATCATACCCCTACCCATCTTACTCACGGAATGTCACACTTTATCATAGCCAGTTGTCACATGTCACTCTTACATTAGCTTGCAGTTAAGACACAGAGCACTGCGTTATAGATCACGTTTTTAGTTTTGTTTTTATAGTTACACATATATAGGGACCGTCCATAAATGATGTCACACTTTTTTCCAATATATTTGACCGCTTTCTCCCCTTTGTCACAAAATGTCACTCATACCCCGCACCCCTTTGTCACAAAATGTCACACTTCTTCATACCCCTGCCCCCTTTCTCACAAAAGTCACAATTCATCATACCCCTTTTGTCACAAAATGTCACACTTCATCATATCCCTGCACCCTTTATCACAAAATGTCACACTTCATCATACCCCTACCCATCTTACTCACGAAATGTCACACTTTATCACAGCCCCTGCCCCCCTTGTCACATGTCACTCTTACATAAGCTTGCAGATAAGACACAGAGCACTGCGTTATAGATCACGTTTTTAGTTTTGTTTTTATAGTTACACATATATAGGGACCGTCCATAAATGATGTCTCACCTTTTCCCAATATATTTGACCCCTTTCCAACCTTTGTCACAAAATGTCACTCATACCCCTGCCCCCTTTCTCACAAAATGTCACAATTCATCATACCCCTTTTGCCACAAAATGTCACACTTCATCATATCCCTGCACCCTTTATCACAAAATATCACACTTCATCATACCCCTACCCATCTTACTCACGAAATGTCACACTTTATCATAGGCCCCCTTGTCACATGTCACTCTTACATTAGCTTGCAGTTAAGACACAGAGCACTGCGTTATAGATCACGTTTTTAGTTTTGTTTTTATAGTTACACATATATAGGGACCGTCCATAAAGGATGTCACACTTTTTTCCCAATATATTTGACCCCTTTTCAACCTTTGTCACAAAATGTCCCCCTTTATACCCCGCCCCCCCTTTTTCACAAAATGTCACACTTCATCAAACCCCCGCCCCCTTTTTTCACAAAATGTCACAATTCATCAAAACCCCTTTTCTCACAAAATGTCACACTTCATCATACCCCTACCCATGTTACTCACAAAATGTCACACTTTATCATAGCTCCTGTCCCCCTTTGTCACATGCTCACATGTCACTCTTACATAAGCTTGCAGTTTAAGGACAAAGCACTGCGTTATAGATCACGTTTCTTTGTTTTGTTTTTATAGTTAAAACATTTTATAGGGACCGTCCATAAATAATGTCACACCTTTTTTTTCCCAAAATATTTGACCGCTTTCACCCCTTTGTCACAAAATGTCACACTTCTTCATACCCCTGCCCCCTTTCTCACAAAATGTCACACTTCGTCAAACCCCTGCCCCCTTTCTCACAAAATGTCACAATTCATCATACCCCTTTTGTCACAAAATGTCACACTTCATCATATCCCTGCACCCTTTATCACAAAATGTCACTTCATCATACCCCTACCCATCTTACTCACGAAATGTCACACTTTATTATAGCCCCTGCCCCCCTTGTCACATGTCACTCTTACATAAGCTTGCAGATAAGACACAGAGCACTGCGTTATAGATCACGTTTTTAGTTTTGTTTTTATAGTTACACATATATAGGGACCGTCCATAAATGATGTCTCACCTTTTCCCAATATATTTGACCCCTTTTCAACCTTTGTCACAAAATGTCACTCATATACGCCCATTTGTCACAAAATGTCACACTTCATCATATACCTGCCCCTTTTCTCACAAAATGTCACACTTCATCATATACCTGCCCCTTTTCTCACAAAATGTCACACTTCGTCATACCCCTACCCATGTTACTCACAAAATGTCACACTTTATCATAGCTCCTGTCCCCCTTTGTCACATGCTCACATGTCACTCTTACATAAGCTTGCAGTTTAGGTACAAAGCACTGCGTTATAGATCACGTTTCTAGTTTTGTTTTTATAGTTAACACTTATATAGGGACCGTCCATAAATAATGTCTCACCTTTTCCCAATATATTTGATCCCCTTCACCATTTTGTCACAAAATGTCACACTTCGTCATAACCCCTACCCATTTTCTCACAAAATGTCAAACTTCGTCATACCGCTACATATCCAGTAAGCTTGTTCATTAGAACTTGGATCTTGTACCCAGAGTTTACATAATTTGCTTCATTTTCGCCCATAGGCGCTAATGTTAAATTTTTTTGAACTGTTCAAAATTGAACAAAAAATTGTTCAGATCAAAAGTAAAATATAGAAATGAGATGTCCTCGCCGAGATCTTTCGAATGCAAAAAGAATTTTTCAAATCGGACTATTCGTTCAAAAGTTATTAGGGGGGGACAGACTGACAGACCGACAGACACACATTTTCCCCATCTCAAAACCCTACTTTCAAATTTATTTTTCAATTTTTATTTAATTACTTAACTTGTTTTTGACTTTTCTTGATTTCTAACGATATTTTCACGATACATTAAAAAAAATAATAATAAAGCATGAAAGAAGGCTTAAACTTTTACGGGAAAGTAGGCTAAAAAAAAAATGTGTAATGTCCCACTCTTTGTAACCCTTTCCAGCTCCTTATCACAAACTGTCACAATTTCCATCCCCCTCCCTCTAGAAGAGTTAACATCAATTATGAATGACCCCATATCTATGGCTTGGTTCTAAAAGGGCCAAAGTCAAAATCGTCAGTTGCGGGAAAAAGCAATCAAAGATATTAAACATTTTTAAGAGTTACATTGAAGTTAAAAAAATGGCTTCCTAGTGGTTATTTGACATAGGCCATTTAATAACTAAAAGAATCGATCAAATATAATATTTCAGTATAATTATTTAATACTTAATTATTTAATTATTTAATTATTTAATTTATTATTTAATACCTTTTTCGAACCAAGCAACATATATATACTCGTATACAGAAAACAAATACAGCACAACTCGGTTATTCCTAGCCCGTATTTAACGAGAACCCGGTTTTATCAAGGGAAATTGAAACAAATGACAAGTCTGAAATAAGATGAAAAGCAACGTAACATAGCACAAAATAACAATACAAAAACTAGACACGTGTTTCGGAATCACAAGGAATTTCTTATTTAGTCCAAGAAAGAAAGAGAGCACGGACGGCAAAATTCCCGACAATGAAAAAAGTCTCACTTTTTTTTGCACAGTATTACGTTATTTTTTTACGGTAATTCACTTGTAGCACAAAAAGTTTTACTTTTTTGCTTAAATGGTTAGCTTAATGCTCAAAGCCATACATAAAACGCCGCTTATTGCAAGCACAACTTTGATTTAGCAAGCTTTTTTTACTAAAGAAAACTTCTTTAAAAATGTCTCCTTGGAAAGAAGTTTCGCAGAATTCCATTGAAATTTTAATACACATCTTTCAAAAAATTTAAATAATGAAACTTAAAAAACTTTATAAATAACCTGATATTTCGTGGAGTGGTCTAATCGGATTCCTAATATTAAAAAACCTTTTGGAAACCGGATATCCGATGCCTTCTGGGAGGGACTGGTCCTGCTGGGAGGAAAATTTTCGTGACCTATTCGTAATTTTCGTGACTTTCTCGTGACCGTTTCTACATTCGAGACTATTTCGGTACTTTCGTGAGCTATAGATACTCCGAAAGAATTCCTTTATTATTTTTACAGATAAAATATAGATTTGATCATTGAATATTCTATATTATTAGGAAATTACCAGATTTTTTTCTTTAAGTATTTACTTTTTTACCATGCTTTTTTAAAACCTCTGTTTGTTTATCTGTACAAACTTAAGACTTAAGTCAAGTTTTCAGAAATGTAAGCTAAGCCAATAAAGAGAAACTGATAAAAGTGTTAAGAAAATTTATTCGTGGGATGATCTCTTGAGAATCCGATTTTTATTCCTTTAGGAAATGTTTCCTCTTTAACATTAAATTCTGAAGCAAATCGCATATGTTTTAATAGAAAAAATATTTACTTTCCTGTCAAAAGTAAGTTGTTTTTTAGTCAAAGATATGTTAGATTAAAATTCACATGAAATGTGTCAGTAGCTTGACAAAAATGAAGATCAATATTTTTTTGCACCAGTTTTCGGTATATATTTTTTTTCTTTCTTCTTTCTATCCTCCTTATAAAATCTTCTTAGAAAGAGTCTAATCATTTAAATAGTAAAGCATCTTTTTCGCTTTTACTTAAGTTGCATTTATAGGACTTAATAATGTTCCAATTTCAATTTTGTTTTCTGCAGGCAGACCTCATAAAATAACTATTTTAGAGACTACAAATATTGATACCGTAAATATTAGAGACTAAATATAAAGTTAAATTAATTAAGACTACATATATTAATTTAGAGACTGTAAATATTTAATATAAATTGATGCAAATCTTAACAGCATTAATTATGCATTTCAAAAAGGTAGAAAGCGTTGAAGAACACATTTCAACTAATTAACTCAAACTTGAAAATTGCTTCAGTCCTTTCAACCTCGTTACTGTAATTGAAATTAGCAGTAACATCGGGGGGAAGAGCTGCAATTATATCCACATCCATAAATGTTGACAACAACAGACAAAAACTGTTGATAGTTTCCGGTGAAGGAAAGGCTCTGCTTCATTAATTGCAAAGTAGTATCTTATTATGTAGATGTCAGTTCACTCTAAAGTGAACGACGATAAATAAGGTCAAATTAAACGAACTGAGTAGACCTTGAATAAAAGCGATTTTTCTCCAGAACTTTGTTAAAAATAATAATAACACTGTGCAACACGAAAAATGTCCTTTGGATGAAAATGTCTGTTTCTTATGTATTTTTGGCTGAGAATTACGAATCTGCAATTCTTTTTTGCCTATCACGTACCATTTTCCCAAAATTCCACGTTTTAGTTTTTTGCATATTTTCTGGATAAATGTGCATATTTTCGTAATTTACCGACTTAATTTATTATAAATTATATCTGTCTCATTGACAGTAAAATCGTTGCCATTCTAGAGACCTTTTTAATGAATTTGGGTTACTTTAGCGACATTTTTTGGCAACAAAAGCTTTATCTACTTCTCGATGTTTCGAGTTTTTTACAAGACGACAAAAACATTTTGTAGACTATTTTGCGGAGAAAGAAAAAGTAGTATGCTGCTGTGATGTGAATCTAGCGTTTCAAGCATTAGGACATGAGCACAATTCAGCAGAGTGGCGCTTGTTTATAGGTGCTCTTCCATCTAATTATTGTTTTCCTATTCCTTCCTATAGCATATTCTGCAAACACAAAGGAAATTTTGAGTGGCAAAAGCATATTAAATTAGCCACTTGTAAATCTACAATGTGCCTTTTTCCCACAATTGTATATTAAACTTGGTTTATCAAAATATTTGTAAAAGCTCTGGACAGAGAAGGAGTGACTTTCTTGCATTTCAGGAAAAAATTAAAAAAATTAAGTGAGGCAAAACTAAAAGAAAGGATTTTTATTGGCCAACAACTTAAGGAAGTCCTTTCATGATGAAGATTATGAAAACAAACAGTGAGAAGGCGAAAAATCTGCCTGGATGGCCTTTAAACCAGTGTGCTCACGTTTCCTTGGAAATGAGAAAGCTGAAAATTACGAAAATCTTGTTGGTGACATGATAGAATGCTTTTGCATTATTAGGTTGCTATATTTCATTAAAACTACACTTTTTGGACTCCCATATGGACTTCTTTCCTCAAAACCTTGGCGTAATTAATGATGAGAATGGGGAAAGGTCTCCTCAGGATATCTGTGTTTTAAAAGCGTTTTAACGGTCGATAGAATGGAAGTATACGAATTGAATATTGCTAATTTGTTATCAGGGCACACCAACAGATGCCCACAAGATGAATTGGCCAAAAAAAATATCTTTTGTCTTTGTGTTTTCAATAATTAAGCCGCAGTTACATTCTTCTATAACCAACTTATATAAATATGAGAAATGGGTCTCCAGCAAAAACGGTACGTGATGGACAATTTTGGTTTGGATATTTGAATTAAGCACGTTTTGTTTATATAGAATCACATAGTTTCATCTAAAGGACAAAAAAAAAAGTTCAAATTTGTTGCACAGTGTAATCGACATCTAAGCGTTCGTACGGGATCATTCATAAATGATGTCACGCTTCGGATGGGGTTCGTGAAATTGTGACAAAGTGTGACAAAGGGAGGGGAGGAGGTAGCAAGAAGTGTGACATCATGCATTATGCAACATAGCGTGACGCGTGACAAAGGGGGGAGTGGGGTCCGCTGAAGTGCGGCATATTGTGACAAAGGGGGGCAGGGGGGTCAAATATATGGGAAAAAAGCGTGACGTCATTTATGAACGGCCCCTACGCGTCTGTTAATTTTGTTTGGTTGTAGTTTATTTATTATTTTTAAAAGTATTTTACTAATTAGGGGACCTGATCTTTTGTTCCTGCGAATTTAAGCTGGAACAAAAGTTGGAAACGATGGGAAACCCTAAGAATAAAAACGCTACTCCAAGAAAATATATCTGGATTTTATCGTAAAGATCTGTAAAAGAGCTTACCAAGTCTCAGTGTGAATATAATACAGGGTTCTTCTAAATGAATATCGGGGGTTTAACGCTTCGTTACCATTTCGTATACGGGTGAAAATTAGGAAACATGCCAAATTGACTATAAAAAATTTCAAATTTTGAAATTTTAAAAAAAAATTATATTCACAGTGTATTTTAATTACAAATTAGTAGCAGGTTTCTTAAAAAATTAGGGGCAAGATCAAGAGATAGGTCACCCCTATTTTTGAAAGGTTTAACTTCAGGACTGTCAATCTGACAATTGTGACAGCTTCTGCCCTTAACGGGGACAAAGTATACTGCCCATATTATTTATATAAAATAATATAATGTAAAACAAATAAACATGTGTAGTAATCATTTATAAATTGTAATATTGTTAAAATTTAAGCAAAAAACTATGTCACAATAAAAATTTCGATTTAAAAAGATTTTTATAAAGTGAAATTATTCCTTTTTATAATAGATCAAGTGTGTGGGTTGGTTAAGGATAATGTTTGAATAGAAACACTACAGGGATCATACCTTTAGGTAATATTGTTCATGTTTTTTAAACACAAATTGCGGGTACGGCGCTTGCTACCGAAATTACGGTAGTACTTTTTTTTAGGTGGGAGGGGGAGTTAGCACAAAATGGTTAAACAAATTACATATTTTTGAAAGCAATGTTGTGTTTTCAGAAGTCCTGACGATCGAAGATCCGACAATTTACAGAAAAAAAAAGTGTCTTACTTCTTAAGAAACTTTTATTCTAGGGCTGAAAATAGTGTCTGGATAAATCAATTTTGGGAAACTATCCTAATTTAAAAAGTAATCGACACTTTGGCTACGATAGCGATACATTTAAGGTCATCTTATACTGAAAAAAGCAACGCTGAAACACATAACCAGAAACTAATTATGGAAAAAAAATCGGAAACACACGTATCAGATCGGCAAAGAGCTGCTTTATTGTTACCGATCTGATTGTTACAAATCTGAAGAGTTTCCCTTATTATATTTATTCACTAAACATCGCTAATTAATGAATTGAAACCAAAAGGTTTAGTATTTATTCTGTTCACAACATTCAATTCTTTTTTAACAGACAAACAAAAGCTTAAAAATCAATTAGTTAGGGTTTTAACTTGCGTTACCGAACTGATATTTCATTTGGTAGATAGTAAAATTAAGATTGAAAAAATCTTACCTGTATTTCTGTTGAACTGAAGTTCAAATTTTCAACTAGTATTTGCACTTCACAAAAAGGGGTCCTAGCATACGTAGTTAGTTGGCGCTAAAAAAGTTTATTTGACTGGAAATAATATCTCGGAAGTCGGTGTTACCGATCTGATACGAAAACTTGGGACAAGGATAGATTTAGTTTTTTGCGATGTATATTTACGTTTTCGAAAGCATGAAAGTCAATTATTATAAATAGACATAAAATACATTGTTTCTGCTGGTAGTTGTTTTCCTCACGATGTTTTATAATGCACATGGTTCTATTAAAAGATCGCGACTCGTAACTGGGACATGTTACCGTTCTGATTTTGAAGAAATAAAAATCTTCTTTTGCCATAAATTAAAGTAGCAACTTAAAAATTTTGCCATGGATTGAATGTAAAATGTAGTTAACACTATTAAAAAAATATTTATTTGATATTTTATAGAAAATGTTTCAGAAATTTCGCTGGGACTCAAATTGTCACTTTTCCTAATATTCACCCATACCAGAAGAGTTGAGTTGTATATATATATGGTGTTTTTTAGAGGCAGAGAACTATGAAATAGAAATCAAACACAAAAAATGTCTTTAATATTTATGTAATTTGTTTTATTTAAAGGATAATTTTATGACATAATGCTTGAATATGATGTCGGGCAAGTGAACACCGTGGTTGGAGCGTACATGACATAACCTGGAAAACTGAAAACTGGATCAGTTTTTACACAATTTTTTCAGGAGATCTGTAAACTGGCCCCCTTGCCATGATCTAATACCCTTATATTATTCCAGCTGGGGATATGTGAAGCTCCTTGACTACGCTGATAAACCAAGAACAATGCAGCTCATTAAAGTCAAGATTCGGAGCATTACTGCCGACATTCAGCCAGATCTACTGCGAAAAATATGTGAAAACTGGGCCTCCAGGATACGCCATGTACGCGCCAACCGTGGTGGCCGCATGCTCGACGTCATATTCAAACAATAATTCCATGAAATTATCTTTCAAATAAAGCAAATTACATTAATATTAAACACATTTTTTGTATTATTTCCGTTTAACGTTTTCTGCTTCTAAAAGAACACTCTATATAACATTCAGCCTAAAAGTTTGGGTCCTTTTGTCATGAACACCATCTTTCTCATTTAAAAATATTGGAAAATGGTGTACATGTTTCCGAAAGTGTTGTTTATCATGCCTTTTTTTTTTCCTTTTTATCAGAAATCCGCAATGAACTAATCTTGTTCTTACAAGTACTTATCTACTGTAATAATAATTTAACTTTGCATGCTGTCGTCTTTTTTTTTTTTTTTTTTTGTTTTGTTTTTATTGATATTCCTATTTTACTTCGTGTACTTTCAACTGGATTCGCTTGTTGCTCTCTTATTGGTGCCTTCCCTGCTACTTCTACTTCACGCTGCCTTTATTCTCATTGGTTTACAGATAATTCTTAGGCTATATAAGCTTTGTTTTTGTTGTTTTGTCTGTTTCATTTGGATGTTTAGCATCTAGAAGCTCCCTTGAAAAAGGGATTCCAAACAATCTCGAAACATATGTCTGCATTTTAATGCTTATTTGTGCTTTCTTAACGTGAAATTATTCTTTATTACTTATCTACTGTATTTCAGATATTTTTGACAGTAGTTAATGAGTACATGGACTGGTCCCGCTCCTTCTTACAACCAATGGACATCTTCGACGGCACCATCGACGCCCTAGGGGATGCCCTGGTACTAGCACCCGTGATACGAGTTGGGACGTACCACAGCGGAGGGATACCAAGAGAAGATGCATACCCGCTGCCATCCCTACAACCAACAGGTGGCGGGAAGAAAAGTTTCTTTTACATTTTCAACCATTTGTCTGAATATGGAGACTATTCCTCAAGACTTGGTTGCGTGACTGGAGAAGATTTGTCATACGTCTTCGGTGCACCTTTGGTGGAGTCGTTGTCACATTTTTCCAGAAACTACACGCGAGCTGAGACGACGCTGTCGGAAGTGCTAATAACTTACTGGACCAATTTCGCCAAATTTGGGTAAGTATCTTTTAAGTTTCGAAGCAATTTTACTCTAACTGCCAAGATTTAAACCAAATATTTATAAGAAAAAAAACTCCCTACAAAGAAATATCAAGCTAAGCCTTTCCAATCAAAAGACATTCTTAATTTTTAATCCTAACTTATTTAACAAAGAACAAATTTAGTCTATCGATATGCGATATCTGACTTCGACAATCCTCTATTAATTAAAAAAATCATCAAAACTGGTTCATTTAGTTAAAAGTTATGGAAGAAGAAAAAATAAATACATTTCTGCCCTTTAACGTTTTCTTTAATTATCGAATATGGTCAAACTAAAGTACGAGACCTTGATCGATTACAACAAGTAATCATTAAAATCGCTTCATCTATTGAGAAGTTGTCGATTGACAAACAAACAAACATTTAAAAAAATAATAAAAAAATAAATAAATAAGTACATACAGTTGGAACTGATAAGTAAACTAAACTTCTCCTTCATGGGAAATCGATCAAAAATATAATTTGCAATGGTGTATCAGGTCAAGTTTATTTTAGAATTGATAAATTACATGATCAATACAGTATGTTGTTGTTGTCGTCGTGTCCTCGTGCGTGGCGAGGAAGTATGGGTACGCTGCTGCTGCGTCTTACGGGGCCCTTGTAGGCATGAGTCCAATTTCTGCCCCTTTGAAAGGTCTTTCAATTTTTTGAATCAGCTCCCAGATGAGAGACCGTCACCCGGGATTGGCACCCCCAGGGGTATTGTTTCACTTGGACGACATTGGAGCCACGACCTATTTAACGTGCACAAGCTCCCTTTAGCGTACACGGACCGCCGCAACCAGTTGCGAGAGGTTGTCAACCTACCAAACACTGACCTCAGTCAAGGTTGATTCACTTTCGGTGTTCTGCGGGCACCGAGCTTCTACCAACTGTTACACTGCGGTCCATAATACAGTATATTTTCTTCCAGAATGTAATTGCAACTTACTGTTCGTAATTGCAATCCTTAGAAATGTGCATCAATTTCCCTAAAAATAGCAGTATTGCGTATTATTACACTATCCGCCAGGAACGTTTTTTTTTTTTTAATAACCTAGGTAAAAAGGTATGTGAGAAGAAATTTAAGATTATTATTAATTCTTAATAAAAAGACTAAAAAAACAGCGACAAGAATTTATTTTTTTAGTTTATTTATTTATTACCATTGGAAATAAATTTACAAACATACAATGTGATAGTATGCAAATTGTACTTTATAGTTAATTGCAGCGCTGTAAAAATGTTTCTATTATCATGCGGAAATTTCTAACCCCGGAAAGTTGAAAAGGATGATACAATTTGAAAATTAAAACTATATTTAACTAAGCAAATGTAAAATAAACAAAATATAATTGAATCGTTTATTTAGAAAAAAGTAACAATTCTGAAAAACAAAATCTTTTTCAGGAGATAGAAAAAAATAGATTATGGAATGTTTTAAAACTTTACGGCTCTCATCCTTTACTATTTTATTTTAGTAGGAAATAGCAGGGTAATATTGGTAATTTGATTTTGATTGGATGCGTTTTTTTTTTATTCGTTTGATGCGTTAATTTGATTTTGATTGGATCCAATTTTGATTGGACTAATTGGATGTTTGATTAATTATGCTATAAAATTAATAAATTATACCGAAAGTTCTTTTTTTTCCAATCCGGAGACGATACCTTTTCGAAATAAACGATTCAATTGAACAAGAAGTTCCGTCTAGAACTATACGAACCTACTTTCCCGAATATACCAAACTTCAAATTGATATAATCAAGCTATCTCTTTTTCTCTTTCTCATTTAGCTTTGGTTCTTAATTACTTCAAATATACCTTTTTCAACGGTTTATACATAAGCATTCATTCATTCCTAATCTTTCGAATGCAAACATGATCTTTCGAATTTGACAATTCCTTGAAAAATTATTAGGGGGTAGGCAGACAGTGTGATAAAAAGGGTATTCATTTCTATTCTTGACTAGAGAACAAATAGTATCGGTGTAGTGATGCCAAGTCAAAGGTAAAAGTACCAAAATTAAGTCCTTGTTTGCCTTTTAATTAGTTTTATTTAACAATTAAACACAGAACAATAACTAAATTAAAAATTAGACTACAAATATTATTTCGGACATTTTTGAAGGAGCGTGTCTGGAAAAGGCTCCAACCTCGTTGCATGGAATCCAAGTTTCAAGTGAAGTCTTCTGATTGTCAGACCAAGGTTGACTTGTTGCATCAGACACGATTTATGGCATGACTCAAGTAAATCACGTGAACAGATTCTCAACAGACAGACCAAACAAAGATACACACATTTCCTCCATCTTAACTCTACTTTCAATTATTTTTCAATATTTATTAAATTACTTCACTTATTTTTGACTTTTCTTTATTTTTAACGGTATTTTTACGATACATTAAGCCTTACTTTTACGAGAAAGTAGACTAAAAGATAGATTATAAACCATATAAAAATCGCTTAAAATAGCAAATTTGTTTACAAATCGGGTGAAAACTATCGTAAATTAGTTGGTTCTTTTATTGCCTCGCCAACTCTCATGATCCAGTACTGGATGTACCTATTAATAGTGGAATACTGAAGACAATATACGTGCTACAATGTTTTCCACGTTATTTGTCTAATTTATCGCTTAATTCATTTAAAAGCGCAAATAAAATAAGGAAAAAGAAAAAATAAAGTTTTTTCCAACATATTTAATTATAGAAATGTTTCGCTAAATCATTTCTTTCCTTTAAACTAATCGTTTTTCAGCATGTAACTCCAACAAGAAAAACTCAAATCCAGATAAAAAGAGATTATCATTTAAAGAAGCAAGTTTACCGATTTCAGAACTCTTAATAAAAGCTTTTGTGTGCGTCGTAGGATAAATAATCCCTTTATAAACAAATAAATGAGCAAAAATCCCTCCAGATATTTCATTTCAGAGGAACGGGCAAATTACAACGCAATGGCAATTGAAAGGTTTCTAAGTTATTTCAACATTTGCGAAGCGGAAAACAATGAACTTTAAAAACGAGATACATAGAATGTGGCAGAATAAGGTTCTAAATTCATTGCTTTATGTAAAAAGCGCAACCCCCTTTTGGCATGTACATCTTTTGAATAGTAATGATTTTTTTGTTCTTCCTATTTCTCCGAAATGAGAATTTTCCTCCTACTTCTTTCTGATACAGACAGGAAAAATAAGAAAGCATTTATGCTTTTTCTTTCTTTTGTGAGTTTTTTTTTTTTTCTTTTTAGTATTCTGCGCTGCAATCAGAACGGAATGCAAGTTTTATTTAGCCCGCGCACATTTTACGATGAGCTCTTTAACTTGCAAATGGAGTAATATTTCCAATCGTTCTCCTCGGTTAGGGGGGGGGGGGAGGGTGATTTGTTCCAGCCTTACACATTTTGTTTTAAGCAGAGTCTTAATTTTGCAACGTCAAAAAGGTAGTAATTTTCTGAGTTGGCTGAAATCCTTATCGCAATGATTCGTTCGTCCTAAGAGTTTTATAATAGAATATGACCTTTTCAGATCTCTCCCTCAAGAAAAGGAACTTTGCACTTATTTATTTCTCCTTGGGAGATTGAATTGACTACTGTATTTTTAAATTGGCAATTCAAACTTTACGAAAAATAAAGCATGACTTTATGGAGGAAATGTCTGAAAAAGAAGAGATCGGAAATACTTTAACATTTTGAAATCTTGTTTATTTTTCTAAAATCATGCAACTCACGTAGGAAAGTTGCAAATTTAATTTGAATTTTCTCCTTCTTTTGTAAATATAAAAATATCCTTCGACATTTATTGAAACGTACAGAAAACAATATATCTCTGTAAGGAAAAATCTATTTTTGAATTTATATCCGAAAGATGTGGGAGTATATTCAAGAATGAAACATTTCTTTAAGAGGTGTGATGTTTGTTTAATTAAAAAATATGGGCTTATGTTCATCTAAAACTAATTATAATTATATACGTACTGACATTCTTATTTGTTCAATATTTTGAATAACACTGAAAATAAGTATATCACATAAAATCCCAAGGTGGAATTCAAAACTACAAGTAAATTCATTTCGGAGCTTTACTTTTAGCATTAATACTTATCCATCGCCAATGCTACTTATATATTTGATGTCTTTTTTTTCAACGGATGATAGTTTTTTCTTATGCTACATATCCATTTCTTCTTCCATTTAAAATGTCACCACTGTTTACGAAGAGCAAACATTTGTTTTTCCGAAAACATATAAATTGATAAATAAAATTTTAAAAATATATTTGTATCAACAATAAAGGAATGCTTAATGGAATATCCCGCTTAGAATATTTTTGGGTGGAAAATTGACTATTCTAGTAGGCGGGCTTGACTGCGGGGTATGCATTACAAGTACAATTAAATCCCTCTGCAACTGTCTTTTCCAAAGCAAAAAGAAACGAAAGTCAATATTAAATGTTAAAATTTATATTTAGCAAATGTATTTTTTTAAATTCTCAGTTGTCAGTGTTGATCTCAAGAAAGCGAAATTCATTCTTTGGATGTTTTTTATTTCTTTGCGTTTCGAAGTTTTTGCGCAAAGAATTGAAAAAAAAGAAAGACTTCAGAAGCCATAAAACAGCTGTAGTTTTAAAAAAATATCAGAGGGGATTTGTTTTCCTCTTTGTGAAAAATGGTTTGAAACGCATGTTTATATGGTGTGTATCCAGTTTTTTGAGGAAATGCACATTCGATTATCGGGCATCGGGAATTCCGTCGCTTTTCCCTTTGTCTATTTTTGTTCACTTTACAAATAACGTCGAAACGAACAAACGTGCAAAATAAAATACACACTAAATTTCATGTTTCCCTGTATGTTATGAGGGATCATTCATAAATGATGTCACGCTTCGGGGGGGGGGGGTCGTGATATGGTGACAAATTGTGACAAAGGAAGGTGAGGGAGTAACAAGAAGTGTGCCATCATGCTTTATGTAATATGGCATGGGATGTGACATAGGGGGGAGGGTGGTATGTTGAAGTGGGACATTTTGTGGCAAAAGGGGGAGGAGTGAATCATATGGGGAAAAAAGCGTGACATCATTTATGGACGGTTCCTAACGTTCATATTCCTTATCTCAAAGACAAATTTTATCTTTATTTTAATTACTTTGACAGCTAAAAAAGTTCTTCGTAGATTCGGCATGCTTAATTTGTTGTGACTTTCACTCAGAGGACTGATTTGTTGATTGCGCGATGGGGTCATTCCACGTCCAAATCAAATACAAAATAAATACATAAATAAATAAACTTTTCAGTATCATTTCAATTAATTCTAATGAAATTCGCAGGATAGTCCACACATGATTTGATTGGATTTTTTTTTTCAAATTTTTTGAGCCCTTGGTTTTTGCATTGGGCCCCTTAAATGGACCCGTCATTTAGCGGTTCAGGGGGGTCAATTGCCCCCCAGCCTGGAGAAATGTAATGTATTTATTTGTATCATTTTGTAGTTTTTTTAATGCAATATATATTCAATTTATACCCTTCTATTCCCCTGAAAAGATTTTGAAATGTCGCGCCTGCCCTAAAAAAGGCGAAAATAATAAAAAGTGTAGTTTAGGTACTTAAGAAAACATATTTTTTCTCAGCTTCTATTACAGCTAGAGTAAATTACTTGACCTCATTTTAAAGCTCTGTGAATGAGGTTTCATATACGTCAATCGGAAAGATTTTTTGAAAATAAAGTTTCAAGGTCATTAAAACCATTAAATGACCTTGAATGCCTCAAAAAGTGCATTTTTCAAAAATCTGGCCCCAATGTGGTGTGCCTGTGGTAAAAAGTTCGGAATGAGATTGCAATGGGCTCATGGAGAAAACGAATTGTACCCTTTTACCTCCTCATAACTGAACTGAATTACAATGAGCTTATTAATTATTCTGAGCATATTTTAAGGAATATTACATATCAAAGCGCATCAAGTTATGGTTATACATTACCGGGTAAAATCTTTCTTTTGATAGGCTAATTAATTCGTATAAATCTTCAATGATGTATAAGGCAGTGAGAAGCAGAGGGTTACACATCAAAGCGCATCAAGCTATGGTTATACATCGCCTGGTGAATTACTTTCTTTTGGTAAGCTAATTAAGTCGTATACATCTTTAATGATATATAAGGCAGTGAGAAGCAGAAGGTTACACATCAAAGCGCATCAAGCTATGGTTATACATTGCTTAGTGAATTACCTTCTTTTGGTAGGCTAATTAATTCGTATAAACCTTTAATGATATAAAAGGCAGCGAGAAGCAGAGGGAATTTAACCAAAAACGTTTCCGAGAAAAACGCGATCAAAGTTTGGATCTTACGGGACCTTTAAAGCTATTTGTTTTCAAAATCATGTTGGGGGGCAGCACCTGAAGGTTCTACTCCTAATATATCTTGCCACAATATAGAATAGTGCTTTCCCTCTCATGTGCACTATTTATCTCCAAATTTTCAATTTTGTAAATAATTCAACCAAACATTGGTTGTGCTTTCCCTCTCATGTGCACTATTTATCTCCAAATTTTCAATTTTGTAAATAATTCCACTAAACATTGGTTGTGCTTTCCCTCTCATGTGCACTATTTATCTCCAAATTTTCAATTTTGTAAATAATTCAACCAAACATTGGTTTTGTGGGAATCGCAGAGATAGCCCCGATCACAATGAAGTACAGAAAAGAATTGCAAATGTTTTTGAGCTTTACTGCAGTAGAGATGCGTGTGAATGCACCTTTAAATGCAAAATGTATTCGGATTTGAAATGTTTGATTTGTTGTTTCGTCCATATTGCTAATAGATGTTTTTTTTTTTTCCTCTCAGAGATCCAAACATTCCGGCGCATGGAGGAGAAGTCCACATGGACAATGTGCGAGGAAGATATGACAGAGTGGTGTGGCCTCTGTATGAACCAGTTCATCAGAAATATATTAGTATATGTGAGTATATTAACAAACATTTCTTCTATTAAACAAAATATAATGTAAACCTTTGTGCTGCAAAGTAAAAGGCCAAATAAAAGTAAAATTCAGCACAAAATTTGCCAAACACATGTTTCGAGGTTACAAGAACCCCTTTTTCAATGCAAAAGAGTGAGCTTCTAGATGAAAAACATCCAACTGAAGCAGGAGACCGACAGAAACGCAGCTTGAATATCAAAGGCAGGGGATTAACTTGAGACTAATGAGAATAAAGGAAAGTATAAGAAAGGAAAGCACTTAAACGAGCCCACCTAGTTGGACAAGAGTCAAATAAAGGAAATCCAACAAAAGAAAACAATAAATCAAGAAGGATTAAAGGAAGCAGGGGAACGCGAAAATTATTGAAACTAAGGCATAAAAGCAAAATTATAAATAATTTTAATAGAAGGAAATAGTTACAGAACAATTGAAGACCAAAAAAAAAAGCGAAACAATGTACGTATGTAATTTCTTCTATTGATGGTAAAATCTATCCAAACAAAGGGGCCCCAGCGCGAATAAAATGCATTTTTCACTACCAGATTCCTCACTTTTGCACAAAGAAGTCATTGCCTGATTTTGTACTGTGACCCATTGTTTTAGAGAAAAATGGGGGAAAAAGTATGACGTCATATCTTTCGTTAAAAAAAAGCTGCATTAGAAAACTGAACCCCTTTACAAGCAAACGACAATGTCCGTATTTTTAAGGAACTATTTAGTGGGGCATTGACCGGTTTTCGGGACAAAATATAGAGTCCGTTTACATGTATGTATGTTTGTACCGCTGTATTCCCCATGAATTTTGAACAAATCTTTAAAAAATGATCTTAAGACACAACTACATGGATATGTCTTAACTAGTAAGCCCGGTGGTCATACGAAATGACCGCTGTTCTAGATATTTATTATAAGTATACAATTCACGATAAGACATCGCCAAAGTTGAGGAAACTGCTAATTGTTATTTTTGGGTCAAAGTAAGCCTTAAGAAATCGAACTAAAAAGCTTATAACTGGCGTTCGTATTGAATTAGAAACTTAAAACAAATATCTTCTTGTGCAGAAAAGTCAGAGCTTTCGATCGGTATGTTACATTAATATGTGCAAGGTTTTTTTCACCCTTATATTGGGGAATTTATGTGGGAAATTGCATAAAATTGGAATAAAAAAAAGAACTACCTGTAGTATTTTTTCCAACGGGTCTACAAACCTTCCTTCTTTGAACCACTCTGCCTATTTATGAAAACCGCATTAACATCCGTTGCGTGGTTTAAAATATCTAAGCGTAGAAAAAAAACATTGAAAATTTTTTAAAAAATAATTAGAAAAACTAATTGAGTCACAACTTTCATTTTTGCTGCGATGAGTTTCTCGGGGCGTAAACATTAACCGTGACAAATGTAGTCCCGATCGGTAAAACGGCCTAGGATTCTATAGCCGAACAGACAGACCGAATGAGCCGCTTATATATAATATATCAAGATATTTTTAGATTTATAGAAAATAAAAGGTTATACGTGTCGTATATATGCATGTTACGGGCTCTACATTTTGTTCCAAAAACCGTGAAATACCCCTAGTGCAAAAATTAGTGACCCACAAAAAATACTCAGAAATAATACAAATGCTTGAGTAAATGGATATTTTCAATAGGGATACAACGATAAGCAAAATTAGCGGATCACCGATAGGCGATTAATCGGGAGAAAATAATCGAACAATTAGTAGGCAACCGATAAATTATTATGGTTATTTTTACTAATACAAATTTTGCATCATGATTCTTTTTACTTTCAACTTTCTAGAGCTAGTTAATAATTTTACGGTGAATAGCACTTTTCTTTCTTCCTTTTCCTCACTTTTATTTTCAAATATCTTCGAACTCAATATTGAAATTAATTACAGCCAAAGTTAATATTCATTTTGAAGCTAAGCAGCAGTTAACAGACAACCCAACTTTGCTCTTCGTTACATAAAAAATTAAATTAATTGAAAAAAAAAATAAGAGAAAGAGAAATAATATAATATATTAAAATTTTCGGAGCACGTTGCGGAGCCATAGCAAATTAAAAAATGGCTACTCCGGGTTTCTGCTTGTAGACATACTTAATTTGTAAATAAAGTATGTTTTCTCAATTGCAATTAAACTGATTTAAATGGCTTACATAATGCTTCTTCGTTGATTCAGTGCATTATTTTCGCAGAGTTTTAGAAAATAAATTAAATTATAAATATCGAAACCCTGCTGTATAACTAAAACATCTTGCAGTTAATTTGCATGTTCCCCAAAATTTTAATTAAAGCAAACGCCGTAATATTGTGAACCGTTTTAAGAAACATTGGGTAATTATCTCCACAATCTGCATACCATAACTACCCAAGATCGCAACTTAAAATTACCATCCAGAATTCTGTTCTACCACTGCCAGCATGCGGAAACAAGATTTATTCATCCTAACTCGTTCTGGAATACAAAAGAGTTGACTTGGTAAATTAACCATTTGTAGAACATGTGCAATTTAATGGGGATTTTCGCAAAAGAAGATTAGTGCGCGCGGGAGGAGTTTCATTTGCGCTGCTGAAAGGAGGAAGGATTAAGAAAAGGATTATGTCTAATCACTCTGCAATTGGAGCATTCATCTAGGAGATCTTGTAATGACGATGGCCTCTTTAAGACTTTGGGAATTTATTTCTAACATGACTTGTGTGGTCCTGGGAGACTAATACTGAGACTGGAGCTCATTTCTTCAAGGCTATTTGACTAGGATCTCTTTTGCTGATAGTGGAAACCCAAATTATCTAGAAATGTGTCTGAAAAGTATTAGGAAAACCTAATAGTTTATTTTCACATCTTGTGTGATAGCTATTTCAAATTAAGGAAACTTATTAAAATCTATTCAAGTTGTACTAGTTAGTTTCATTTCGGAAAAGTTTTGAACGTAAGGGAAAAGTTGGAAATATTTTACCGTTAAGGGATGGTTTTGGCTTTTCGAATTTTGCGTTTCGAAAAACGTTAATTTCGAACACGTTTGTAATAAATTCTCTTAAAGCAAACACTCAATGCGAGGAAAAATATATCGCAATGGATTCAATTTTATAAGAATGCATATAGGCTAGCTGCAGACAAAACCATATGCAACGGGTACTGACTTACAAATGTTACAAATTTTACAATGCATTTATATTTCCGTTTTCAAAGACATTTCTTTGGGATTTGATGAGTTCATGTTATTTTTATTGCGATTATTACACACATTATTGTGTATCTATAATTTCTTCAAAATGATATAATAATAACATTTCTTGGAAATTAAATGCTTGCAATGTCACTCTTGACTTTGTTTCAGTAAAAAGTGAATTAGAGTGGTGTAAATTCTCTAAAGTTACTTCTTTAAAAGTTTTAGGTAAGTATTGATATAATAGTTAATGTATATTAAAAAATAGAATTTGTCAAAGAAATCTTTTACTTTAAGCCAAAATTTATGCAGTCCTGATTTTTTGAGACTGTATAAGAAACCCTTTAATTACTCCAAATGAAATTTAGAATAACTTACTCCAGTGCCCTTTTAACCAGCTCAATTACAAAGCAGGTTCGTATTTTCATCAAGCCAAAAAAATAAGGGGGAAGAAGTTTATGATGAATAAGAAAAATTGAGGAATCTGCCTTTGTTTCCGCAATCATGATTTGTTAATTTTCTTTAATACATAAAAACATTAACCGTTGACTCACAGAAAACAAAACTAATATTATTGTATTAAAAGAGACATTCGCTTTGCGCATAAATATTCAAATTGAGTAAAAGCATCGCTAAGGAGAGCAAATAAGAGGTTAAAAATGGCAGACCGGTTTCAAGGGCAATCAGCCCCCTTCGTCAGTGCCGAGATTAGAAAATCAATCTACTGACGAAGGGGGCTGATTGCCTTGAAACCGGTATGCCTTTTTCAACCTCTTTTTTGTGCCCTTTAACGATACTTTTACTCATTTTGAATGCAATGGAGGCAATTCACCGCTAGAGGGACTCATGCGCGATCATCGTTGTCACGTAATATTTGTTTACCAAGATTTTCAATTGAATTCTACTTGGAGTTCACTACGCAAAATAGGTTATCTTAAAATTAATTAGACTATTTTCACAGCTTTTTCTGATTATAACCCAGTATTTACATTTAATTTGATCATTATAAAAGAAATTTATTAATTATTACAATAGTTATAGTGTTTTATTTAGTGTTAATTTATGTAATGTAGAAGAACTTTAGTTAGGTCTAGTTTTTAATTAGATTTGTCGAACTCTAAGTAAAGCGATGCTACGGCTTCCTTTGTTTACATTGCTTTAATCGCTGCCACGTGACCAATGACGTTGCTTGAATTAAGGCAATTCATTACGGTGTTTGTTAATTTCATAATTTTTCTCATTTCAGCTATGAAGCCACGAGTAAGAGATCATTACCACGCCCACCGGCTTTCTTATTGGCTGAATCTAATCCCACGGCTGCACGATTCTGGAGACGGCAACACGTCTTTACAGCACCATCGTCTACACGACCATGATAATCCTTACAGCTATGACGGCATCGTTAGGCATCGCGATAATTCCGGCAGCCCTCATGCTGCCCTGACCACGCCTTTTCCCGAAGAAGAAGGAAAAGTACAGTTGGTGGAACCGAACAGTATCAATGAGACAATAGCCAAAAACGTAAATATAAGTTTGAAGATTGACACGGAAGTCGTCACTGTCTCCGACAAGCACGTGCCAGTCAATCTGACGCATACGGTGGACGGCCAGCAAACTGTCTATAGCACAGCTTTGATTGTTACAATAGCAGTTGGTTGCTCGCTACTTATTTTGAACATTGTCATATTCGCCGGGATTTTTTACCAAAAGGAAAAAGATAGCTTAGAGAAAAAGTTGCAAAAATCATATTATGAGGTAAGTTTGAAACTTTGATCTTGAGGTATAAATTATTATTTCCGTGAAAGCTATTTACATATTTAAAACAAAAAATTATTGCATATTCTCTCACAGTAAAAAAATAATAAATAAATAAAATTATATTTAGAAAGATATACATAATATTATTTGGGGTGTCTCTCTTATTACTTGTGCTAGTCCGAGCTGAAAGTAGAACCAGAGGTCATTGTTTTAAACTTTTAAAATCTCAGGCTAATCTTGAAATTAGGAAAAACTACTACTTCAATAGGGTTGTGGGCAGTTGGAATAGTTTACCGGAAGCGACTGTTAATTGCAGTGGGGTAAAAACTTTTAAGAAAGCTCTTGATGTTCATTGGGGACTGCTAAATTAACTAGGACCAGCCTAGCTGGGCCCTGAGCCTGTTGCTGGTCGTCACTTTTGTATTTGTATTTGTATTTGTATTATGTCTCGCTCTCCACCAAGTCGAAAGCGTGCACCTTGACGCCAATTAGCCCAATATTTAATAAATAATTTCAATCAAGAAGTGCATAAACTTTTAGTAACATTACTTAGCAATGGAAATAAATGATTTTTACGCACATAAAAAGTTTGATTATTTTGCTGACATTTCCGACTGTGAGCTTCGCTATTGAAATAGGCATAGCGCGCTGGAATCACTGCAGCACTTGTAAACTACACCAAACTCCCCAGTATAGGGCCTAATGTGGCGGAAAGGCAGGCCGGATAAATAATGCCGTATAGGCTGAAGTTCTATGAATTCATTTCGTTGCCCCTCCAATAACATAAGACATACTTTTTATAGCAAAACCCACGTTGTATTATATTCACACAGCTTAGGGGTCATTCTTAAATGAAGTCATACTTCGAGGCGGGAAGAAATTGTAACAGTTAGTGACAAGGGGAGTAGAGGGGGAAACTAGAAGCGCGACACTTTTTCTTTTTTATTTCCATAATTTGATTTTAAAGTTTCATTGATCATTTTGTATCGTAAACCCAGGTGCCGATTAAGGTTTAAATTTACTTCTTGTTAAAAGTTGAAAAGGAAATTTTCAAAAAAATAATATATATTACCGTTTTATATTAATTATCATTTGTTTTGCAAACCTTAACCTCATTTTATACATATTAAACACATGTAATCAATATTATTATTGTGCTCACAATTGTCCTTAACACTCCGTCGGTCGCGCTGTATCTCACAGATACAAAGCTTTGAAATTACCTTCTTTTGAATCGAAGGAGCAATGTCACGACCTTGACCAGAGCAATATCTAACCTTCCGGTCACTAGGTCTCCTGGAATGTTGTGGGAGTAAGTGTCGGGGGAATGCTTCCCCCCCCCCCTTTTGGGGGTTCATTTGCGGTTTGTACATGTGGGATAAATCGCGACCGAACAAGTTTTCCGTTTGTAATACCAGTTTTATTAATTTTTGCGTTTATTTTGCTTCTGAAAATGAGTAAAAATGCTTTTTTAGATTTAAATGATCAGAAAGATCTTGAAACAGTTCATAAAATTTTATTTTTTGATGAAAATGAAGATTTAGATGCAGACATTTTCGATGAAAGTGATAAGGACGAAGGAGATTTCATAGAATGTCATTCTGGTTATGGAATGTCATTCAACAAAAAGACTAGGTAAACGCAATATAAGTGCCTAAAGTGCAGCGAAGGTTTTTGCTTAGAACATACCGTGATGCTTTAAAAAAAAGTGCAATTGTTGAACCAAATGTATCCTAGTCGGATTATTTTTTTCATTTCCAAAAATTATTTGAATAGTGAATATTTCAATTAAGGATATTTTCACTTAATATAATTATATATAAACACCTATTTTACGCATATATTTTATTACTTTACATTTCTTTTTGCTTGTAAGTATTTGCGCTGTAATTTAATATTTTCATTGTATTTTGTATTGAAATAAAGGAGAATTAAGGGTCCAAGTGTCGTGAAGGTGGAGCCTGGTACCAAAAACAAAGAAAAAAAAAAAAAAAACTTTCATAATTAAATTTACGTATTGCTATTACGAAATGTATCTGTGAGATACAGCGCGCCCGATGGTGCAAAAATTTGGAGCGCGCCCGACGGAGTGTTAAAAATTCAAAAATGAAATGAGAAACGAGATTTGCAACGCAGTTCTTTGTTACTGAACTGCAAGTACATATGATCATGTAATATAGCGTGACATGTGACAAGGGGGGGTTGGGGGTATGATGAAGAATGACATTGTGAAAAACGGGGGGTCAAATATATTGAAAGTGTTACATCGTTTATAGACGGCCCCTTGCAAAGCTTCCATTTATCTCAAGATACTTAGAATGTAAACGTAGACACCACCGCACGGGGCCAAATAGTTCGGCCGGATATCTAACTAGCCGGATAGCCGCGATCAGGATAATATGGAGTTTGCAGAAATTCATAAACTTTTGCATCTGACTAAAGCATAGTTATTTTCCCTGCATTAAATAAGCTTAAATCATTCCTACACCTTATCCTAAAAGCTTCGAAAACCATTGATCTCATTTTGTACCATTTTCCTTACTTGCAGGTTATTGATTATTCAGGATGAAAAGCTTTTCATACTTTTTATCCCTTTTTATAGCATCAATACTAATTTAATGTCTCCAATGACACGTTTCATAGCTTTCATTTCGAGAAAGAAAGCTAGTTTCTTTGCAGTGGTTACGCAACTATTAATCTCACTTACACAAACAGTTTCTGGAACTCCATATGTCTCTCCATCCATTTCCAATTTCTGCAGAAAATTTCCCAGAGTTTTCCTTCCCTTGTTAGTTGCCATTTTTGTTCGCCATTTTTCTTCCACCCAAACTATTCATCAATGTCGGATCATTTATCATTTCCAGTCATCGAATCAATAAATTATAGTGTCATTAAATAAAAAAAAGGCCAGCATCTTATTTCAACCAGCGGAGGAATACATTTTTTAAGATTTTAAGTATCATTTCTATAAAAATGCAAATGCCTTCAAGAGGTAAATAAATGAATAAAGTTTATTTTTTAACGCGCTAAAGTCTGTTTCGCTAGTACAACTTCGATTTAGCGATTTAAAGATTTACTCAAACTAGAGTTCTCTCATCGACCGTAATTATTATTTTAGCATTGAAAACATTATGCTATTTACATAATTATTAAGTATCATTCATTAAATTTGGCGATGATAACGTCAAGTTTATTTAGATCATCCTCACTCAAAGCAAACGTATTGTAAATCATTGTCACTGCAGGGCCCATTGCGCTCATAAAGGTAGCCGCTTGTACTTCTGCCGATTTCGACTAAGTTGGGTGGCAGTTGAATAAAACTTAACTGTTTGCTTCCAAACACTATTCTCATTTTCATTCTATTGCTTCATAGAAATCTTCACTTAAACTCCTGTTTAAATTGCTTTTGATATTACTTCTTAATGGCAACAAACTCTTTTTAACAATGAGTTTTATTTTTACAACCTAATCATTTACTCAACGAAGACATGTTACCAATTGCTATCTATAAAAATATAACATTAGAATTATAAATGAGGCTTGTCTGCCAAAAGAAAAGGGGAAATAATCAACTAATAATAAATAGTTTCCATTCTTATTTAATTGATATCACTAAAACTCGTGAAACAAAACTAAGAAAGTTGGTTGAAAAACAGAATAGAAAAAGGTTCTTAACTGTTTTGTCTTTGCTTATTTATATATGGATTAGCGATAGAATTTAAAAGTACCGGCTTCAACTAAAGAATGTCATAGTTTCCCGATTTACGACATAATTTATTTAGCAATAGTATTTAACAATCCATACAAAATCATTAAAGCGGGTTTATACTGCTCACAGGAAAAACAAAATAAATTCTGGCAAATAGCCCTTATAACCCCGTAAAAATAATTATTAAAAACAAAAATAAATAAATGCATCTAATTTATATCTTTAAAAACAATTAAATGTAAGCAGAAAAAATGTGTGCTGACGTCATTATTCTGATTGTACTCCTTGGTATTAGATTTCGAGTGCATAATCTATAGTCTGTGTAATTAAAATCGGCGTGTCGAGGTCACACAACTCTACCTTTTCCCCTTCTGGTCGCCATGGTTTCCGTGCTAGAAATTTTTTCCCCACTTGGTTTGGCGAACATGATAAGTTTGTTGTTCTAGTTATAATAATAATAGACGGATTCAAATCAGATTTTTTTCTCAATGGCAGAAATAGATTGCGTCAGATGAAGTATTCTAATATTTTGAAACAATTTAAATCTTATTTTCATATTTGGATGTGTTTCAGAAAGCTATTGTATAGCTAATTTATTGCATTTTATATTTTGTTAATTTTAAAATCTTATCTAACCATTCCAGATTTAATTTATGATAAATTTAATTGAATCAAAAATAAATTAGTATCAAAAATAAATAAATGGAAAATAAATTCCTTTTTTATTACTTTTTACAAATAATTATAATATTTTGAGTCGAAGGTGTAGTAATGCAGTTGCCTTAACTGCAGTGCAAAAAAAAAATTTTGGTGCTGTTATTTTTCTCGCAGTTGCCATGGTAGCGAAGCAGGAAATGCGACCTTGATGCGCCTATTTTAATTACACAGACTATAGTTTAAGCAAAGCATTAGTTATCACCAGGGATCTGGAGTGGAGCAGGAGCAAAGAAATGTATTATGCTCCACGGCTCCGACTGTTTTTCTTTTTTTAATTTTTAAAATTATTTGTCATATAAAACGAAACTAATTAAAAAATGGGACAAACAATATAATCTATTAATTTAATTCGGAGCACGAAGCGAAAACGGAGCAAGTATTAGGATTTCAGAGCGCAGCAATTGAAAACAATGGCTGCTCCAGACGGCGAGCCATATAGAATGGAAATATAGCCTTCCCTCCTTTTAATGGCTGTAAAAAAAAAAACAAAAAAACTCAGAAATATGAATACTTTCAACTCTTACTTACAGGATCGTTTGACAATCTTTCTTTAAAAGTAGGTGACATCTCCGGAGACTATTTTTGAGAAAAAGAATCAATGACTATATAGAATCAATTATAGGATTCTTGTATATATGAATATACAGATCAATGAATGAATTTTAAATTCGATTACAGGTCAATCCATGTGAAATCATCCACTCCATGTTGCTCGATGTTTTTGATTTTTTAAAAAAAATTGCTATTCAATTTATTGTTATTTTTAGACCCCAAAACAAGCAATGGAAATATCTCCTTCCCTCCTTTTAATGGCTGTACTCAGAAATATGAATACTTTCAACTCTTACTTACAGGATCGTTTGACAACCTTTCTTTAAAAGTAGGTGACATCTCCGGAGACTATTTTTGAGAAAAAGAATCAATGACTATATAGAATCAATGATTGGATTCTTGTATATATGAATATACAGATCAATGAATTAATTTTAAGTTCGATTACGGGTCAATCCATGTGAAATCATCCACTCCATGTTGCTCGATGTTTTTGATTTTTTAAAAAAATTTGCTAGTCAATTTATTGCTATTTTTAGACCCCAAAACAAGCGTTTCAAATTTTTTTAATTCTTGACATTTTTTATTACAGCCGTTTTCAAGTCACACCTTTAGTGGTTTTCATGAAAATACTCCTTTACATAAATCTTTGTAACTTTTTTTATTTCAGAATATTTCAAAATGATTTTAAAACCATTATATCCAGTAAGAAACGAGAAAAATTTTGCTTTTGGTTTCTTTTTTGATATATATTTTTTTAAATAAGGAAATGGAGTTTGAAAATACCATTTTAAAAACGAAAACTTGCGTTTTTCATGTTAAAATTTTTATTGGAAGAAAGTAAGACTCGCCTGTACATTTTCTCCCCTGGATACCTTTTGGTAGTTTTATCAGAAGAACAGTTGGAGGCTTTCCTATATTTTGTATAATTAGCCAAACTTGACATCTCGGTGTAGAAATGCTAACTTTGAGACTCAATATCTAAAAAAGGACTGAATGAAAATTTATAAATTTTTTTGGGAATAATCTCCTTATAGATATAAATATGTAGAAATGTTTTCTATAAATGATATCTATGTGATTTTAGAAATATGGCACCTCGAAGTCAGGCAAAAATTCACATGCCTTTCTGCCTTTTTTTCATACCTAAATGTCATCATACTGCCTTATTTATTTTACTCAATGCTTCAAAAGGTTTATAAGGTCTTCCAAGGTTTATAAGTGTACTTGCAGCGACACATAAGCAAAAAAAAATCAACGATCGATGTTAAATTTAAAAATCCATGTTTGTGTAGTGAGCCAACACATACGCATATCATGTCTTAACTAGTATTCTTTTATTGCTAAACTTACTAAATGATTTGACGATGAACAATTAGTCATGTAGTTTAATGTTTATATTTTTAGAATATTCAAATTTTGCGTCTGAAACTGCAACTTTAACGAATGCAGAGTTCAAAGTGAAAACATTTTTTCCCCAGCTACCTTGTTTAAATACAAGCAAAACAATTTAAAAAGGAAACACTAATAATACATAAATTAGCAATGGATTCTCTTTAAAATGCTCGATTTTTTTTTTCTTCGTTTGACAAAGAGTGACTTAGCGCTTTCAAAAAAAAGCTAAATTAGTTGGTGTAGTAATTAAATTAGAACACGATACATTAGTTCACTTTTTCGCAAGAAGTAAACAAAATAGAAAAAAAAAATCAAAAAAAAAGTTTTTACGTTAACTCTGCATTAATGAAAGTTTCAGAAGCAAAATTTGAAAACGCGAAAAGTATAAACATTAGACTGCATGACTAATTGTTCTTCTTCAAATCAATAAGTAAGTTTAGCAATAAAAGAATACTAGGTAAGACATGATATGCTTATGTGTTGGCTCACTACAACAAAACAAACATGGATTTTGAAATTTAACATTAATTGTTGATTTTTTTTGCTTATATGTCGCTGTAAGTAAACTTTTAAACCTTGGAAGACCTTATAAACCTTTTGAAGCATTGGGTAAAATAAATAAAGCAGTATGATGACGTTTAGATATGAAAAAAAAGGCGGAAAGGTTAATTTTTTGCCTGATTTCGAGGTGCTGTATTTCTAAAACCACATCGATATCACTTATAAAAACATTTCTACAAATTTATATCTAAAAGAAGATTATTCCCCTAAAATTTCATAAAATTTCATTCGGTCCCTTTTTAGATATTGAGTCTCAAAGTTAGCATTTCTACACCGAGAGGCCAGGTTTGGCTAATTATACAAAATAAAGGAAAGCCTCCAACTGTTCCATACTGCTTCTGATAAAACTACCAAAAGGTATCTATTCAGTGTAGAAAGTATACAGGTGAGTCTTACTTTCTTCCATTAAAAATTTTAACATGAAAAACGCAAGTTTTCGTTTTTAAAATGGTATTTTGAAACTCCATTTCCGTATTTTAAAAAATATGTATCAAAAAAGAAACCAAAGGCAAAATTTTTCTCGTTTCTTACTAGATATAATGGTTTTAAAATCATTTTGAAATATTCTGAAATGAAAAGTTAAAGATTAATGTAAAGCAGTATTTTCATGAAAAACCACTAAAGATGAGACTTGAAAACGGCTGTAATAAAAATGTTAAGAATTAAAACATTTTTAAACGCTTGTTTTGGGGTCTCAAGATAGCAATAAATTGACTGACAAAATTTTAAAAAAATCAAAAACATCGAGCAACATGGCCTGGATGATTTCACATGGATTGACCCTTACCTAAACCATTATCTAATCTTACCACACCTGCATAACGAACGATATACCTTTCCCTTCTTTACATTCACAAATATTAACAACTCTTTCTTACAAGTTTGTTTACCAACTTTTCTTTAAAAATATGTGACAGCGTAGACAACGTTTTTTCAAAATTTCATAAGAAGAATCTGTGAATATGCAGAATCATTGATATGATGTAGACAGACCAATAAATGGAGAATTCAGAATCATTTTTTAATTTAATTGCATAAACAACAACCAATATTACCACACCTGTATACCGATCGATATATCTTTCCGTCCTTTCATTAATTACATTCACAAATCTCAATGCCATTTCACTCTTACTTACAAGTTTTTTTACCAATCTTTCTTTAAAAGTATGCGAAAGCTTAGACTGTGTTATTTCAAATTTCATAATAAGAATCTATGAATATACAGAATCAATGAGATACTGTAGACAGATCAGTGAATCATGAATGCAGATTCAATTTTTAATTTAATTGCCTAAGCAACAATTAATATTACCACACCTGTATACCGATCGGTATATCTTTCCGTTCTTTTCATTAATTATATTCACAAACTCAATGCATTTAATGCTCAATGCTACTCACAACTTTCTTTACCAACCCTTCTTTAACCTCTTCATTGCAAGTGTACCAAATTGGGTACATTTTAATACTGTTTATTAACTATTGTTTGTGCAATTTGAAAGCTAAAACACCCAATTGCTTTTGAAATTAATCAACAGATAGTTTACTTCGTTTTAAACATGGAAAACATGGAAATTGGGCATTATTTATTATTTAAAACTAATTATTAATTAAAATTAAAAATAATTCTTTTTTTTAGTTATTTTGTTTTGTAATCATTTTTTTTAAATTAGAGAACCAAAAAATTGCATCAAAATTGTTTGTGCTTAGTTCTGTGGTCTCAAGAGATTAAAAGTATGTGACGTCGTAGACTGTTATTCCAAAAGAAGAATCAATGAATATACAGATCAATGAATGAATAATGCAAAATAAATTTTAAATCGGATTACCCAAACAACAGCTAATACTCCCGCACCTGTATACCAATCGATAGATCCTTCCCTGCTTTCTTTAATTATATTCACAAATCTTAATGCATTCAACTCTTACTTACAAGATTGTTTACCAACCTTTCTTTAAAAGTATGTGACAGCGTAGACTATGTTCTTCAAAAGGTTGTCTATTATTTCCTCCTTAGAATTACTTACAAGGAAATTTCCATCCACCTATTGTCCTACGACCTAATCCATAACATCCCACAGTGTCAAATGCAATTAGTAACCGTCAGGAAAATAATCTCGTCTCCTCCTCCGCTCCTTATCTCTCGAGCTGAGGGAGCATCTTTCTCTGAGCAGGGAGAAAAGGAGGTGTGATAAATTGCAAAGGATGCAAGTATTCTCTTCCTTCTCCTCTTGAAGTGGATAACAAACTAAGGCCGGTGGTTTTCGCAAGAATTCCATTTCTTTAGGACGCATCAAGTTAGCGAGGAATAGCTTTCTATAAAGTGCCTTCGTAGCAGGAAGTATAAAATAGGAACGTTTCGAAAAGAATTGAAAATACTTTTTAAGGAGGCTTCTATTTTCGCTGCGTAGGTTTAGATTTGAGTATCCATTTAATAGGAAAATATTAGTCATAGTAAAAAAAAAAAAAAGTAGATGTAGTAAAATACACATTTCTAAAAATCGTCATTGTATGATGAAGAGTAAAAATAACTTTTAATGGTTGTACCATTTCAATTGATGTAAAAAACATATTTTTAATTTTGTTTTGAAAGTTTTAAAAATGTTCATTAATCCTAAATAATCATTAATGAAAATATAACTTAATGAACTGTAAGCGGAACATATTCAAAGAACTTAAGCGCAATTTGATGACTTTCGTCTTCAATTGCTATCAGTAGGGAAAAAAGTGATTTAGTACTTGAATCATTTTTTCGAAAAGGTAACTTCTCCATTAAAAAAAAAAAGAAATACTCTCAGTTTTAATTTATTAATTTTTTGGCATAATTAATCAAAAATCATTTTAATTCAATACACTAATACTGCTATTACCTACCAAGAAAAATAGCAAAAAATCAAACTCCTGAGAAAAAAGTAAGTTTTCGACTTTTAGAAATATGCAATTCACTTTGTTATAAAAGATCTTCACAGTTGATGATGTCACTGAATCTAAATATATCTGTACCAAGAGCCACAGTACCTTAATTCCAGTTTTCGAGTTTTTGGAGTTAACACCTAATGGACATACAAGGTACCGACGGCAAAGCCACTAGCCACATAGGGTTTTCGAACATAAAAAGCTCCCGTCGGACATCTTTATTCTAAGCTTCGCACGGAAAAGTCTAGTCTCATAGTAACAAAAATGCCCTTTTTTTAACTTTATCGCAAAAAAATTGACTTCAGACACTATGACTCTCAGGTGCATATACATATTAGGGTGCAGAGAAAAAAAATCCCATTTTTAATATCAAAATATAATAGCGAGAAAAAGCTGTGTTCTTCAGGAATCTGGAGCAACATTTTGCTTGAAACTAATCTAGAGCGGAGCAATATTTTGCTCGAAACTAATCTGGAGCGAAGCGCGTAGCAACATTTTGCTTAAAATTAATTTGGAGCGAAGCAATATTTTGCTTGAAACCACAATCTGGAGCGGAGAGTGGATTAACATTTTGCTTGAAACCACAATCTGGAGCGGAGAGTGGATTAACATTTTGCTTAAATATAATCTGGAGTGGAGCAATATTTTGCTTGAAACTAATCCGGAACTGAGCAATATTTTGCTCGAAACTAATCTGGAGCGAAGCGCGTAGCAACCTTTTGCTTTAAACTAATCTGGAGCGAAGCGATATTTTGCTTGAAACCACAATCTGGAGCGGAGAGTGGATCAACATTTTGCTTAAATATAATCTGGAGCTCAGCAAAATTTTGCAAACAATCTGGAGTGGGGCACTGAAGCAACATTTTACTTGAAACTGGAGCACAGTCGAGGCAAAGAATTTTGCTCTGCTTCACTGCGTCGATTGTTATTTTTTAAAATTAATTGTTAAAAGGTTAAAAAAAGTAAGTTTTTAAAAAGGGAGAAAGATAAATAATCTATTAATATTATTCGGATCACTGAGGAGGCGGAGCACTGAGGAGTCTATTTTGAAGTCGGGAAGGAGTAACTGAAAAAAAGTGGATTATCCACATCCTTGATTTTCTAACGAATAAAACGCCGAATTTTAGAATTTTCGGAACCTAAATTGAGAGTGATTTTCCACGAAAATGTTTTTTTTTTTTTTTCTTTCCAATGGGGCTGCGGTATTGGTACTCAACCATTGCATACCTAGTGCATTCCCCAGAAATTGGTACCATCTCTTTCAGCGGCACCACAATGAGTGTGGTACCTTCGCCGCATGAGAATTTTTGACTTTCAGTTACCACTAGATGGCGGTACCTGAGCTCTCGTTGATGCAATATGCACTAGGGATTTAATTTAGCCGAGAGTATCCACGCCAAATGTCTACTCAAAAGATCTTTTACATGCCGCATAATCATACGTCATGGGCGCAGACGATTTTATGCATCTTGGAAATCCACCGACTCGGGCCAGGTTTGAACCCGCGAACTTGGGCGTACGAGGCATGCGCCTCACCACTACGCCCCCCCCCCCCTGTCGACGCACGAAAATGTCATAACATATGATAAAAAAAGCATTTACATGTTTTATAAATGCATAATTATATTTCTCTCCAAATACCCAAAATTGAACAAAAGTTGAGTAAAATGTTATTTAAGAGCCGTATGAAGTTTTAATTTAATCAAAAAAATATCTTGCACCCACACAAAAAAAGGTTTTTTTGACAAAATCCTACGAGAATCACGCGGGAAACGAACTATGAGAAAAAAAAAAAAACACCATCATGAGCGCCTTTTCTGGTATTGTAATGGATTTTCAAGATGTTTTATGACATTTTAAAAATTATATATAGCCCTCCAAGAGAATTTATTCAAAATTTTATTCACCCTCGTATTTCAGGAGAAACATAACTATACGTTGTCATCGGTAATGAAATGCTCTTTTTTTGCGCTTATTATGACATTTCAGTGCAAAACCACATGTTTAAAACATATTTCTAAAAACTCTGTACTTAGTTATTTCTCTTATTCAATAGGAAACGCAGTGGATTTTAATCCAAAATAATTTTAATATTAAAAAAATACTGCATCCTGATATTGAATTTATGAACCTTTACCACACTTTCTTTTTTGCTTTATACTGCATAAAGGAAATATCAACTTCTGCTAGCCTTTGAGAAAAATTTTCAAAATAATGTTAAGAAAATCATTACATAAAAGAACTAACGTTCCAAATTTTACTTAAAGAAGGTTTTTAGAAAATTATTACATTCTTAATGTAAAAACAGAAACGGCGCAGCGAGAAAAGCAACAAATGCGTCTCACATTTTAAAGGTTAGATCTATTTTTAGACGCATCCAACAAACGGGGGAAAATCAATGATATTTTTCATCTAAAAAACAATACGTTTATTAAGTACGAATCTTTATAAATGACAGGCTCGTAACATTATTTTTTACAATTTTGTCAGATCTTAAGGAAGACAGGATAAATAAGAAATGTTAACGCAAAGCAGTTTTTGAAAAGGGACATTTTATGCGTTTGTTATAAAATAACGCATGAATACCTAAATAACGCAAAAGGAAAGTCGACAGTCAACGACTGACAGAGATTTTAATCTTCTTTACTATGTGCGATATTACAACGCATCGCTTCGGGTTTTTTCTCCTCTTTGGCCTCAAATTCCATAAATTGAAGTTAAACACATATTTTTAGAGTAAGTTTGTTTTTCTTGATTACAACAGCTAAAATATCGTGTGGTAAACATTTGAAATTTATGCTTCAATATTTTTCAGCCATTGTAAAATCATGACTTTTTTTTTTGTTTTGTTAATTGCAAGAATATTTAATCGAAACCTCTGGAATTTAATTCCAAAGGTTTCGATTGTCAAATTAAGTTCATTAACCTTTTCGTGCATGTAAGCCTCACATCAGGCGACATAAATTTTGCTTCAAATTTTTATATAGATTCGTTTTTGTGCTGCGATTTTCATGTCATCCTCATATGGAGACACCCAAACGGTTCTTGTAAAACACAAAAAGTTTCACTGGATATCAAGATAGTTAAAAGATTAAAATATCTTTAGAAGTCCATAGAGGATTCAAGAAAGAGAAGATTTCAGCTTCCAATGAAATTATGTTTATTCATTTTGAAGCCTGTATTATATTATTGGAAAGTTTGGTATTATTCTGCAGCTTCTTATTCCTAATAAATGAAGTTTAAATATTCAGTTTTGTCATGTTTATTACTATGTTGAATAAATATGACAAACAAACATAAAATGTCCTCATAAATGGGACACAAGTTCTTGACCGCACGACTACACAGGAGAAAAAATTCCAAAAATAAATTATTGCACTACATCCCTAAGATATTAAATTGGTTTGTAGCATATGAAATTTTGTATATAACACAAATAGCTGCCGCATAAGAGAATTAATATCTGCAAAAAGTATTAAATTTTTTTTAAAAAGAACCCTAAATACTGCAGTAAATTAAGGGTCTTTAAAATACCCGAGCTTTTGATGTGTTGCTTTTTTTGTTTTGACTTGGTGACTTACCAGAAAGCTGACAATAGACGTTTTAGATCATTTCCCCTGCAACATTTTTTATTCAGGCATGAATTTAAAAAAAGCTGCGAAAAGCAACAATTAATAGTATGGTGCAATCTGTCAATGACTTGATTTTCAAGAAACAGACTCTAAGTTGGAACACATTTTTCAAAAGTGTTATTCGAGGTTAAAAATAAATTTTAGAATTTTTTTATATAGAGGACGTAATTTGCTCCACATCTTGCAAAGTAAAATATGCATATTTCGAATTTGAATTCCATCTAAATACTTAAAATAAATGATCATTTCATGAACAATGGTATCAGTTAAAGTAATGCTTTAAAAAAAAAATCTATTATTATTGAAATAAATAACAAAATAAAATAACAGTTAAATAATGATGATCATAATACACATATCGCATGAGTAATACGATGTGTTCTCTTACAAAGAGGGAATTTTATCTTGTGATCTGATTATAGCGTAGTATAATCAAAGGATATAGTCTTTGGTATAATTACGAGAGAAAGTAAAGATGAATTGATGAAGTAATCCTCTTTTCTTGTTGTCCTGATAAGAAAACAAATGACTATTCTAAATCAGAGGAAGACAAATCCGGCAAAAAATACCTTAGATAACATAATAAAGTCTTACCTTGCTGGGCTGATTTGGAAAGAAAAATAGCAAGAACGAAAGGCGCGATTCAAAAGAAAAACATTGATTTAGCACGAAAAAAAAAAAAGATGCTTTTAACAGCATCTCATTAGGTACAGCTAGTTTTAATTTTCTTATCTATTGCGAGGTTCGTGTGTGTTTGCAAAGCGCACATCAGTTTTACAATTCATATTAAAAGGGAAGCCCACCGGAACAAAGGCTACACTTTCATAACTACTGCAAAAAAAGTTTTCAAAAGCTAACGCTCGATGTGATGAAAGCTAATCATTTTGATCATCTAAGAAAATTAGTTTTCTGTAATGATCAATTATATATATTCTTTCAGGAGAATTTAATTAATAGAAAAAAAAGTTTTTATTTGAACAATGCGATTATTATATTCTTTTAAACAACTTATCCCGGAAGATTCCGGGATAAATTAAAAATTTTTAACGTAATCACGGGCCGTAGATAATGGTTGTTGTGAAAAGCATTTGAATTTTGGGATTTATTGCATTTTGCGTTGCCCGTGTGTGTAAAAAAGCGAAAAAATTTGCTTCAAGAAACTTTCTTTTTCTTGTCATCTTTAGGAGAGACGAGCCGAAGAGGAAGAAAACCGACCTCCGGGAGAAAAACCCTTTCTAGTGAAAGACCTGTCTTCCTCGATGATGCTTAGCAACTATTGCCCACAGGGTGAGTTTGACGGGAGCCAGACTCTGGATCTGGTACAACCGAGCAAGGGCAAGCACCATTACCAGACGGGAGGCCAAGGACAAGAAACTTGTGAGGGGCAGTTCCACATGGGTCCGAGGATGCCGCAGGGAGAGAGAGAAATTGGGATTCGGGAACCACTGCTTTCTTCAGCCAAAACTCATACCCTTTCCACTAAAGTGGACTGCTTACAAGCGTGGGAGCACTCAGCTCAAGAAATGACCGTGTAAGTAAAAAAGGAGGAATTTTAAAAAACAGCATTGTTTGACATTTGGCTTGAGTTTGACTATTTCAAAAAACTGTACCTCAAGGCCAGACTAACACGTAAGTCACATTATCTCTACTTCAAAAACTGAGCGTAAAACGGGAAAAGTGATTTCGTGGCTAGTAACAAAGCTGTTAATTGAATTAATCTACAAAACATGATACTTAACGTTTAAAAAAAATATTCAAGTTTTATTCCTCGTTGTTTAATTTTCGTGCAATTGAACAATGACTAAATATTGCCATTTTTGGAGTTAAGTTAGTCTGGTTCTTACGTACTGAAATAATATTTAGAAATATTTTTTTATCAAATAGCCATTAACTGTTTATCATGATGTCATGATTTGACGTTTTGAATTGCTATTGTTAGAACAAGAAGTACATTAAGGAGAATTTTAAGATGAAGATTGCGATTTTAGTTTCTTCGTTAAAGTTATAGTTAATATTTCTTGGAATAACAATTTATTAAGTCAGAAATATACTTTATGATTTCTTTGGTAAACGAACATTCCACTTATGATACTCTACATAACGGATTTTAAGAGCCGCTTTTAGCAGTTTGAAATATAAGGTCAAAGTCAGTTCACGCATTTTCCAATTACAGTCTATGAAAAAAAAAATATATTGATATGATTTTCAAAGTCGGTATTTATGAATTTCCTTCTGCATTTTGATATCAAAACATGGTATTCAAAAGACTTTTTTTATCAAGCCGAAGATCAATGTCAACGAATATAGATAAAGTAAAAAATTCCGGGGAACAAAATTATGTTTTTAAAATGTCCCAAACATGCATTGAAGCAACATTTAACTATCCCCAAAACCAAAAATTACTTTTTCAGTCTATACGGTTGTTGATGACACGTCACTGGTATAAGAATAAAAAAAAGTTCCACCATCACGCATAAGCAATGGAGGCAATTCACCGCTAGAGCAACTCATGCGCGATCATCGTTGTCACGTGATATCTGCTCTTTGTTTACTAAGATTTTCAGTTGCGTTCTACGTGGAGTTCGCTAGGCAAAATTAGTTCTTTCAAAATTAGACTATTTTCACAGCTTTCTCTGATTATAATCAAGTATTTACATTTAATTAATTCATTATAAAAGAAATTTATTGATTCTTACAATATTTATAGTGTTTTATTTAGTTTTTAATTTTATGTAATGTAGAGGCCCTTTATTTAGGCCTAGTTTTTAACTAGATTTGTCGAACCCGAAGTAAAGCGATACTACGACTTCCTTTGTTTACATTGCTTTCATCGCTGCCACAGTGACCAATGACGTTGCTTGAATTGCCCCCATTGCCAGGGAGCGAAGTTGCATAATATTAAACTCATCGAATTCGATAGTGGTCAAAAATAAAAAAAAATGTGGAAAATAATTGCAATATCTATCCAACAGTGCATCATTAAATGTTTTGATAAGGACTTCCTTATTGTTCAAAGGAGTCAGTAATCAGAAAAGGGGAGGTTTTTTATCATATTAAGAAGGGGATATAATATTTACGTGTTATCCCGTCAACCGATAAATTGGCGAAAATATTGATGCCAAAGCTTGGCGCTTGAAATGTCCGAATTGCGCAAGAACGTTTTTTTTTTAGATTTTTGGCTGCATATGGCATTTTGGCTAGGTTTTTTAAATTTGGTGAAGATGGTCGACAGGATAATACGTAAGTACAAGGAATATTTAATTTTGGGAATACTTCTGAATTTATATCTTTGCATTTACCGCGTTTATAGCTGAAAAACCATTTAGTGATTGGGAACAACAGCGTAGCAAAGGACTTCATAAGCAACGCGCATCCATGATATTTAATCACAATACAAAGCCTATATGTGAAGTATTCTATTGCAAAACTTTGGGGGCATATATACTTTGGAGAGTACAATTCGACAGCAAAAAAGGACCTCTGACTGGCAAAATACCAAGAAGAATCCATTCCTGTTCAAGGGAGAAACTGATGGCATAAGAAATGTGCCGCATTCTGTTCTCGTTTTAGTTTGTTTAGCATACTTTATTTCTTCCGAATTGATGCTATCTGCCAGTTTCAACATTTGGTTGTTTTCAACAGAGAAGCAAGCATTCTGATTCGCGTGCTTATAAACGCCATCTGCAAGATGAACTTCCTTCGTCCTTTTCTGCTATGCGTAGAAGCATCCAAGTGTCAGAACTTCATTGTCGAACTTGTAACTGTATTCTTGTTTTAGGGTTATGCGTAAGGAAAGTTCGGAACTGTTTCAATGAGTTCTGAATTCCAATACAAAAACGTGTTCTAGATTTCTCAGAATGTAATGCAGCACAGTGTTTTTAAATTCTGAATGAAATGATACTTTTGCCCAAGTTTCAAATTACATTGTTTACAACTGGATAAGCACATTCTTAACCCCTTAACTCCCGCGGGCTTATATACACGCCTTCCGGAAGTGCGATTCTTTGCCTTGTGTTAGTATCAGTAAAAATACAGCCCATGCTTTTTAAATCGCACTTCGGGAAGGCGTCATACGCACGGGGCAGTTAACGCATCGGCATAGCGAGGCTTATATATACGTTCGCGGCAGTTAATGCATCGGCATAGCGAGGCGTATATATACGTTCGCGGCAGTAAACGCATCGGCATAGCGAGGCGTATATATACGTCCGGGTCAGTAAACGCATCGGCATAGCGAGGCGTATATATACGGTCGCGGGAGAACGCATCGGCATAGCGAGGCGTATATATACGGTCGCGGGAGAACGCATCGGCATAGCGAGACGTATATATACGGTCGCGGGAGAACGCATCGGCATAGAGGGGCGTATATATACGTTCGTGGCAGTTAACGCATCGGCATAGCGAGAGGTATATATAGGCCCTTGGCAGTTTACGCATCGGCATAGCGAGGCGTATATATACGCTCCGGGGGCAGTTAACGCATCCGCATAGCGAGGCGTATATATACGCCCCGGGGGCAGTTAACGCATCGGCATAGCGAGGCGTATATATACGACCGCGGCAGTTAAGCTGTAAAGACCATAAAAATAAATACGTCTGCTTTTTCTATTTTCAGATTCGGCATAGACAGCCACAGCTAAGAAGAGCTACAACCTGAATGTTCCCCACCAGAACAACAATCTTTTAAAAACCATATTTTGTGTCAATACAATTTGTTTGTTGTCAATAGTGTACTTTTTCGCTCATCATCCTGGATCTGGTGCAAGTACCAAATTGAAAAAAAAAAAAAAAAATTGCGGGTTTGGGAATCGCTTCCTCCACTGGAAATGGATTCGCCCACTCCGGCCATCTGCAACATGTTTTCGTGGAAATTTACATTGTGAATTTGATGTCGTTTACTGTGATGATATTACAAGAATAAAATTGGTATTTTGTGTAAATTAAAGTGTTATTTGAATTTTGTTTGTCTTCCATATCACTACTGATTTTGTGGAGTTCATCATGCAGTGTTTTCTTTTTTTAAGTTTTACTTTTTTAAAGTTTTACAAGCTTTAAATACAGTTCTACCATCAACCAAAGCGATCTGTGTGGCACAGTTCCAAGAAGAATCTATTCATGTTTTTCAGCCATGCGCAGAAGCGCCCAACCTCGTGGTCGAACATCGATGGTCGAACTATGACTACCTAATCAATCGCCGAGTTTTCGCCAGCTTCGATTCCGAACGATGCAATAAACTAGGGTCAATCAATAAAATGGTTTCCAGACGTGGGACTGGGATGCAGACTATGCTTCCAAGGTGTTTTCTTATTACTTCGTGATCTTCGAAGTATCCATATGTCCCTGAATGATTCCATTAAGTCCTGAAACTGTCGCTTAGAAATTTGCATACTAAATAATGGTAAGAAATTTGCATACGAAATCATGGTAAGGAATTTGCTTTGTAAATAATGGTGAGCAATTTGCTTAATAAATAAGGACGATAAATTTGTATACTAAATAATGGTAAGAAATTTGCATACTAAATTTTGGCAAGAAATTTGTATTATAAATAATGGTAAGGAAATCTGTATACTAAATAATGCTAAGTAATCAGCATACTAAATAATGCTAAGAAATTTGCATACTAAATAATGGTAAGAATTCTGCATACTAAATAATGGTAAGAAATTTGCATACGAAATCATGGTAAGGAATTTGCTTTGTAAATAATGGTGAGTAATTTGCTTAATAAATAATGACGATAAATTTGTATACTAAATAATGGTAAGAAATTTGCATACTAAATTTTGGCAAGAAATTTGTATTATAAATAATGGTAAGGAAATCTGTATACTAAATAATGCTAAGTAATCAGCATACTAAATAATGCTAAGAAATTTGCATACTAAATAATGGTAAGAATTCTGCATACTAAATAATGGTGAGAAATTTGCGTAGAGAAAAATGATCTTCGTATACTTATCTCCACCAGCCCTGTTAGGCGAAGCCTTAAGATTGCTTTCGCACTGAGATGGTTGCCGAATCTGTATGTACTTTTCTCCACCAGACCCCTACCTATTAGCCGAGGCCTTAGGATTGCTTACGCAAGGGGAGAGGTAGTGGGGTCTACGGATTTTACATGCACATATCCCCAAGTATACATGGTGGTCTTCAGTGGGTATCGAACGCGCGACCTTCCAGGTGGAAGTCTGACGTGCTAACCACTAGGCTAACACGGCCCAATCTGTATGTACTTTTCTCAACCAGACCCCCACCTGTTAGCCGAGGCCTTAGGATTGCTTACGCACGGGGAGAGGTAGTGGGGTCTACGGATAATCTGTATGTACTGGTTCAGTAATGCAAGCATAAATGTCAAGCTGTACGTATGCATCAAACGTGCACAGGTGCTGGAATGCACCAGAGCACCGTTCCGGCACTACTTCTCTCTAGCGGATCAGCTGGAGCGGAGCGTGGATCAAAAGCAGGGAGGAATTGAGCAACGAAATTTTGCTCCAAGCTGGAGCGTAGCCGATGCAATAAACTCGGGTTATTCAATAAAATGGTTTACAGACGTAGGGATGGGGTACAGACCATGCTTCTAAGCTATTTTCTTATTATATTCAAACAAAGAAAATGTTCTGCTCCACAGCTACGATGTTTAAATTTTTTTATTATTATTTATCACATTAATTAAAAAAAATATATAAATAATGTAATCTTAAAATAGGAATGAGGAGCTGAAGCGCGGGTTAGAGGAGCAATGAGGTTTTCCTCGAAACGGTAACGGATCCGGAGCAAAGAAATTGTTAATATTTATTTGTTGGAGCTCCACTGCTCCAATCTTTTTTCATTTTTAAATTTTTCTTATGACAAATTAATTAACTAAGAAAGATGAATAATATTATCTATCAGAATTATTCGGAGCACGGTGAAGAGCCAGAGCAAGTATTTAGAACTCGTGTAGCAGACAATTTAAAAATCTGACTGATTTAGATTGTTGTGCTAAAATTATTCGGAGAAAGGAGCTGAGCAGGAGGAAGCGAGTCAGAGTGAAGCAACTTTAAAAAGTGGCTGATCCATATCCCTGTGCTTAAATTATTCGGAACACGGAGCCGAGCAGTATGAAGTATCTAGTAGTCGGATAGGATCTATTGAAAAACGTGGCTGATTCAGATACGTGTACTAAAATTATTTGGAGCACGGAGTGGGCACTGAGCAAATATTTAGATGTCAGAACGGAGCAATTAAAAAAAAAGTATCTGATAAAGATCCCTTTGACAAAATTATTCAGATCACGGAGCGGAGCAGTAAGAAGTCGGAGCGAAGCAAGTAAAAAAATGGCCGATCCAGATCCCTGTGCTAAAAGTATTCGGATCACGGAGCGGAGCAGTATGAAGTATCTAGTAGTCGGATAGAAGCGATTGAAAAAAGTGGCTGATCCAGATACCTGTACTAAAACTATTAGGAGCACGGAGTGGCCACTGAGCAAATATTTAGAAGTCGGAGCGGAACAATTAAAAAAAAACTGGCAGATTCAGATCCCTGTGCTAAAATTATTCGGATAACGGAGCGGATCAGTATGAAATATCTAGTAGTCGGATAGAAGCGATTGAAAAAAGTGGCTGATCTAGATACCTGTACTTAAATTCGGAGCACGGAGTGGGCACTGAGCAAATATTTAGAAGTCGGAGCGGAGCAATTAAAAAAAAACTGGCTGATCCAAATCCCTGTGCTAAAATTATTCGGATCACGGAGGGGAGCAGTATGAAGTATCTAGTAGTCGGATAGGAGCGATTGAAAAAAGTGGCTGATTCAGATACCTGAACTAAAATTATTCGGAGCACTTAGTGGGCACTGCGTAAATATTTAGATGTCATAGCGGAGCAATTAAAAAAAGTGGCGGATCCAGATTCCTGTTTAAAATTATTTGGAGCACAGTACACTAATAAATTTAGTGGTATGTTGTAGCAAAAAGTGGTGCTGATTTGCAGGTTACAAAAGATGGTGCTTAATTTTACTATAGTTTAGGGCTAACTTGCGTATATTGCATCAAAATATAGTAAAATTATTCACCATCAATTGAAGTGAGCAACACTTTACATTATTTTTTGGTGCATTGGGTATTAATTTGCACTATTTTTTGGTGCAACATGCTGTTAAATTTTTTAGTGTAGTGGAGCAGGAGAAAGTAGCTCAGAGTGGAACAACTTAAAAAAAGGCCTGCTCCAGATCCCTTATTATTTTTATTCTTTACTTGTCCTATATTTCACGTAATTGTCTAATTAAGAACCAGCTAACTCTAGCATTATTCTTCTAAGAAAGTAAGCCTTTCTCTGCTGATGTTTTTCGCTATGTTGATAGTTAACTGCATCAGAAATCTTACTTACAGCCCAAAGTATCTGCAAAATGTGTAGGCAGAAGACGTAAGCAGAAGTCGAAATGAAATTTGTTTCTTCTGAGAAAAAATGGTTTCAAAACTCTAGCTCAATGTATATACTTCATTTACTTGCGCGTGAACTATTTATTTATATGTAAATCTAAAAATGTAATTGTGAACACAGTTACTTTTCAATTAATTTCGGAAATATAAAATGCTGAAAAAGACATTTTTCCCCTATTACTGGGACAAAGAACAATTCCCCGTCTAAGGATTAAAACTTCCTGACTTGTGGAAATTAATTTTTATTTGACTGACTGCTAACTCAGCAACGTCGGATGAAATAAACTCGCTCAACTGTAAAGAGAAATTGTGAAGTGCGGCGTTTTTTAAAACTGGTTCTGATCATTTATCAGCGATCATTTTACCTTGGTATCATATACACAAAAGCTTTCAATTTAGCACAGGAATTTTCGTCCAAAGATTTCAACCCTTTATTTCTTGATTCTTTTTTTAAGATGTCCTTCAAGAATAACTTCGGCTAGCTATCAAACTATTTCTTTCGAGGCAGTTTTGGAAACATTTACTGCTTTTTAAATTGTCGAATAGTTTAGAAATGCACTACGATTTAATAAATTATATTGAATTAGCACTTTACGAATTATAGGTATGTTTCAAAATGTATGGAAACCTTAAACATAGTTTACATGATTAAAATACATCTGCATAAAACAAAGTCACAACAGTGCAAAGTTTCAAAGTTCTAACAAAGCAGAATGTTTTACGCGAAAACTGACAAACATTTTCCGAATTTCTTAGTCACATATTTAAGTTGTAATTTATTGGTCAGCAAATTTGATAGATAAGTAAATGACATGTGAATGGAAACAAGAAAAACATCGCACTTCAAAATGACAATATTAATGCATACTTCCTATCGTTTTCCCCAGTCATTATTTTTCATAACTTGTATCAGTGATTTCAATTAATTAGACTAAAAAAACCACACATAGTCCTCTTAAAGTATACGTACACACTTGATTTTTTTTTAAATTTTCATTTTAAAAATCCAACTTTTCTACAGCTGATCAGTGGTGTGTTTTTAATGACATTTTAGGAGGAAAAAAACCTCATTGACCTAAATATTAACAACCTAATTGAGATGTAATGATGTAATTCAGCATAATTTTTAAACATTATGTCTTAAAATTAATTTGTTAATTCTAATCGGAAATTATAATTGATATCAATTTTCATGCATTGTGCCTCAATCAAGATGGTGGAGAGAATGTTTCTTTTAATACAAATATTTCTTACTACTAATGGATAAAATATCATGATCTTTTCTAAAATTTTAACTTTTAAAAATTCGGATTTAAATTTATTTCTTCATAAAAAAACTGATTGAGGCAGAAAACGTCCACTGTATTACATAGATTTTAGTGGCACAAAAATAATATTGATAGATTAAGTCATTGTTGAGTTATCTTGCTACAAGTGAAGCGTTACATGGCTGAAACATGATTCTTCAGAAATTGACTTCGAAGTTGAGGAAACTCGGATTTTTACGTAGTAGTACATCGAGAAAAATCCTAGTTACTAAAGAACTATTCCAAATATCAGAGACATCTTAGTATCGTTTGAAAGGTAAAGGATTGGAGAACAATTTGAAGTAATAATTTTTTTTCGATATTTTGGTCGTACAGTAAAACCTCTCTTAACCGGCTCTGGATTAACCGGCCTTCGCTTTGGACGGCCCATATTTTCAAAATACAAAAATAGCTTTTAGAGCGCTAGTTCTATGGAAGAAACAGCTGCTACGGCACTCGAGTGATTCATTTTTTTTTTTTTTTTTGGAATCCTTTACCTCCCCGGGACAAAAGCGACATTCCGATGTCGGGGGGAGGAGGGAAGGGGGAGGGGTGTGCTGGGAATCCGCGTACGGGTCCTAAAAAATTGGCTAATCTCAGGTTCAGTCAAGAAGCGCCTTGCCAAGCGCTTGATGATTGATATATAACTCTCAAAGAAACTGTACTAAAACTCAATAAGTTACCACACCTCCACTCTCTCTTTCAAATTGCATAATATATCTTCCATTGTTTAGCTTTCCCCCGTTTTAACCGTATTTTTATTTAAGGCTACAGTAGACACTAAAATTTTTTTTTTTTTTAATTTTTTATCCACATGTTTCAAATTTTGTGTGGTAGTGTGTTTGTAATAATTGAAAGTATTAAAACAAAATCGGTGCAAAAATTAATAATTTTAAGAAATTTAAAATTTTTAAAAATTCTTTTAACGAAAATATAAAAACTTAAAAATGTTCCCTGCCGTTGCAATTTTTGTTCAAACTTCAAATTTCCAGTTGTTTTTTAATCTTTAGGTAAGACTACATAATAGTTGCGATGAAATATCATTGGTGTTTATCAAGAAATTCAACCATTTTGCTGTTAAAGCCATCGTTTTTGCTGTAAATTTCACATAATATTTCATTTTTTGCTATATTTTGTAAATTATCACATAAAACAGTGCAGATAAGCGCCTTTTTTGATAATCGCCTAAAGATTAAGATACAACTGGAAATTTGAAGTTTGAAAAAAAATTGCAACACAGAGAACATTTTAAAGTTTTTATATTTTCGTTTACATTTTTTTTCTTAAATTTAAATTTCTTAAAAGTATTAATTTTTTGGCACCAAATTTTTCAAAAATACTTTCAGTTATTACAAACACACTAACACACAAAATTTTAAACATGTGGATAAAAAATTTAAAAAAAAAAAAATAGCATCCACTAGCTTTAACTGGCTTAACATCGGTCCCAATTAAGCCGGTTAACAGAGGCTCTACTGTATTTAACGATTTCAAGTGTGTATAAAATTTTCAAAAAACTGGTTCAACATTTCGCCAAAATTCTGGTAGTGCTTATTGTTGAAGATACAGAGGAATTTTATTGCTAATGCAATTCTTACGAACTAACGAGATGATGATTGCCATAACTGCATTATGATGTAAAATACCAATGCGCTTTCACCAATATGCTCGAGTTTCAAGACAAATCCCAGCATCCTATTTCAATAGAACTATCCAACTAGCTTCATCTTTTGTTGATTATGACAAAACATATTAGCTTTTAAGTAAAGATTATGATCTCCAGACTTAGGATCATATGATGCACTTTATCAGTTTCTGAAACAAATACTGTGTGTTCATATATAAACTCGACGAATACATAATGCTACAATCTATGTAATGGATATAGTATGGGTTATCATTTCATTCTTCATTTGTCCATGATGGCAAATGAAAGGGTTTTGAGTAGGGCTCGACCGATGGCATTTTTTGGCCGATGGGCCGATGCCGATTGTTGGCCGATTGTTCCGAGATCGGCCGATGGCCGATTGCCGATTATTCTCATCTTCCATCAGCCGATGGCCGATGCCGATGGCCGATGGAAAAAAAAGTCGTTTAAACCATTAAAACGTGTAGAATTCTTGTCAAAAATGTCATTTTAATCATTTACTATTTATTTTTATGTTTATAAAAGCATTAAATGCATTATTCAAGCACCGCAAAATTGTTTGGGGGAAGTTTACATAATTAAAACTGAAAGAATCACTCGCGATTCTAGTAAAGTAATTAAACTATTCATAGGCGTAACCGGGTGGGGGGGTTGGGGGTTCAACCCCCCCTATTGGGTATTTACTTATTTAGTCACACAAAAAAATTTCTGGCTACGGCGTTGCAAAGAACATATTTTTTTCCCCCTAAGAAAATTAAACACATATGCATATGATTTTATTTCCTCTTTCTCTGAGGGGTTGTGATCATGACCAAAGTATGCAACTCATAATAAAGAGGACTTTTCATCTGGTTATAATCAACCCCCTTATTACCTTGGGGGGGGGGGTTACAGCGAAAGGTGGCTTCAATCACCGTACCCCCACACAGACAAACAGAGATCCTTTCAATCACTCCAGAGGGTTTTCTTTCCTTCTTGATATCTTTTTTACCCAAAGGCAGCAATTTGGGAATACAATCGCACAAGTAATAAGTTTCGTGGAAAATATTCTCTACTGTGATGGAGTTTTGTTTTATGATAAACCGGTGTTGTAGTGCTGGGGTCTGAAAATGAAGGACCCCTAGCCAACAATTGTCCTAATGGGTTAAACCCTCAAGCTAGGAAGGGATCCTCATCAAGAAACTTAAAGAGCAGTTTGTATTTATTTATGACTTCCTGTCCAAACACCCATTTTGGTAAAATCTTTTTTGTAGATGAGCCGATTGGAAAACTGATGAACTGTATTTGCATTTCATCCTCATTTACAGATGTTCCCTCATCTCTTATATTTTAAATGTTTTTTTTTTCTTATTATGGTCCATCACTGATTGCATTACGACTCTGGAAATCATCCGTTCAACGTTGCCAATCTCACTGCTACGGTTTAATGCTGCATTTTAAATTACAATCAAGTATTATTTATATTTTAGATAAATTTTTAATTATTTCCGATACATAATAATGTTTGCACTCCAGCGATAGGCACGTTCGTCATCCAAAAAGAAAAGGAAATTTGATTCAGACGCTTTCACTTCTGAGGTATGTTTTGCTACAAATTTAACAAAACTTTCAGAAATTTACTGTGGGGATGAGCATTTTTGTAGGGGAATTTGGATTTTTTTCTCTAAAATTCCACTATTTCCCAGTTTTAATATTATGAATGCTTGGACATAGAAGATTGCTTAGCACTAAATATTGAATTTTCTATTGCGTTTGATTTAAAAAATAAACTAATAGATCTAGTAATGAATGTTTAATGGTTTTGTGAATCAAGGCCGTATCCACAGGGGAAGAGGGACCCACGCCCCCCGAGAAATCTTTTGCAATGTATCATATATTCCTCCCTGAAACTTTGCTTAACATAAGTGTGTCTAAGTCTGGGCGCCCCCCCCCCCCCCGAAAACATATTCTGGATACTCCGGGGCAGGGGGAGCATGTTAAGAATTAGGAGGGGCAGTGTATGCTTCAAAATCATACCCTTTATATATACAAATATATACGACTAGAAATGACGTTAATATGAATTTTTTTATATATAATATCTGATAGCTTTTTGATGTATATATTGTAGATGTATGTTTAGATCTTTGGTGAAGTTAGAGGAGTGGATATTTGGGGCTTCTGCAACTTACATTTTTGTAACTGGTCTTACATCTATATCTTAGGCTAACTCTGGAGGCAAGGGTTCGAGGGCTCTCCCCAGTAAACTTTTTGAAATCTTCCTAGCAATGCAATTTTGGGATACTTTGGTGATGTTAGAGGAAACAGAAAGGAGTTTGGTTACTCTCCGCCCGCAATTTTTTTCAAAATAAAGTCTTATATCTTTTAAGTTACTTTTGGTGTCGCTCGTGATAGTGTTCAATGTCCTTTTCCCTGAAAGTTTCTGAAAGTAAAGTGTCTTAAAAGCGTAATTTCTCTTTTCTTTCTTTTTTAAAACTTGTGATCTGAATTTTTTGCCGGGGGGGGGGGGAGGAGTTGAGGAGTTGACTTGCTCAGAGGGGGTAGCACCCGCCCCCCCACCGGGAGATGCCTGAAATAAACAAGGAGTATATCTTTAGAGACAAATATTTATGACTAGTAAATTTTAAACTCTTTTACACTTCATATTGGTGTTTAGGCTGTACATTTTTAGGGTGACCCCCCCCCCTTTCACCAACCCTAGTTACGCCTATGAAACTATTTGGAGGTTAATATTAAAAAATGCTATATCAGAGAATTTTCAATTCTTTTTTTTAATCTTTGTAAAAAAAAATACTCAACAACTATTGGATCGGCTCGGGTTTAATTCCTTATCCTTCAACATTTTCTCTTTATAACACCTGCACTGCAAATACCAAGTGCAGCTCCCTTTATTTCCTTCATGGAGAGGAATGCAGATGTTATGACACAGACTAACAAATAATGTGGGTTTGTATTTTTAAAGAAACTGTCAACCCCCTCCTCTCAGATTTTTTTCATGATCCCCCCCTCCCCCCCCGTTTTTAAAAGAAAAGCGGGTACGATTACATGTTTATTTTTCATTAAAAAAATTTTAAGCTCTTTTCTGAAATAAAAATAAAATATTAAAAAATTTCGCTCGCAGTATTATCCCTTGTATAGTATATCCCTTGTTCATAACCAAGAGATATTGAATATTGCTTTAAAAACATAAACGTGAGATTTTTTTGTCATTACAAATGAATGCTGGGTCTTAAGAACTAATCTGATTAGATTTTTTTTTTCTTATGAGTTGAAAATTACACTGAAATACTTGACATGCTCTTTGTATTTTCATGAGCGCAATGTAAGGCCACCGAAATAAACCAATATTTTGAGCACCCGCAGTTTTCTGTTGACAAATAATCTTCTGAAAACACTTGATCGTTTATAAAAATTAAGATGTATTTTTAAAAAAATTATATATTTTTATATACGTTGACAATTTTTGAAATTAATGAAATTGTAGCATTTTTATTAAGGTATTGTTCCACCCTGTATCCCAAACTCGTTTTAAAGAATTAAATTTTTGAAAATTGCAAGTCGAACTTGGACACATAAAATTTCGATCAATAAACATTTATTTATACTGAAAAATTGATTCATATTTTTATCAATATGTTCTATGTTGTACAAGAAATATTCTAAACTGAAAGCAGATGCAACGAGATTGTTGTACAATAGCAGAAAAACTGTCAACTGTCCAACAAGTGGCATCACAAAAGCCAGAAAAATGCGCTAAAGAAACGAAGTATAAACTGAGAAAAATTAAAATAATTATCGTATAAAAAATGTTAAGATGCGTTTTGAAAAAAATTATATGCATTGATCAATTTTTGAAAATAAAGCAATTTTAGCATTTTTATTAAGATGTTATTAAATCCTGTCGCGCGAACTCGCATTTTGAGAATTCAATTTTTAAAAATTGCAAGTCGAACTTGGACACATAAAATTCCGATCAATAAATATTTATACTGGAAAGTGTTTCTTATTTTTGACCAATTTTTTCTATGCTGTAAACTAAAAATGAAATAATGAGAACAACTGCACACTAAAAGCAGATGCAACAAGATTGCTGCACAATTGCAGAAAAACTGTAACACGTGGGATCGAAGAAGCAAAAAAAAAAAAAAAAACCGCAAAGAGAAAATGTTTACGCTGGTAAAAATTAAAATTATTATCGTACTTTGATTGAGTTGACTTTTTATTGTTTACAATTTCGGAATAATAAGAAACATGACAAACTAAAAGCAGATGGAATAATATTATTGCACAATGACATCTAATGCACTAAGTCATTATTAAAAGAAAAACGGACAAAAATGAGGCAACTAACCTAGTGCAAAAAGTAAATAGCACCCATAAGACGCCTCTATGACTTTTACTTAAACATATTCTATTTCGCGAGCTGCTCTGCTCAAAGAGAACTATTTTAATAATGAAGGTTTTCGGGCAGCGATCGCTTAAACTAGTTTTCCGAATTTTTTATCAAATACTTTATAGAATGACAGTATTTTTGTATTGTTTTTTAAACTTATGTGCTGCCTGTTACTGTATGGAAATAGAAATTGAGCTATGGAGAAAAAAAGAAACTGAAAGACAGAATGTTTTCTGGAAAGTGGTCACTGCGAAAAACATCGGCCTTGCATCGGCTTTTAGATGTTTTTTACGGCCGATGGGCCGATGTTTTTCTAAAGTTAACATCTGCCGCCGATGCCAATGGCCGATGGCAACTTTGTTGAACAATCGGCGCCGATGCATCGGCCAGGCCGATGCATCGGTCGAGCCTTAGTTTTGAGTATAATCACAGGGCATGAATTAGGTTACCAAAACATTAATTAAGAACGAATCACAATTTTAGGTTAAATATGTAATTTAACAAACATATACCACGTATAGCAAAAGTCAATAAGTCTGGAATTACATAAATAATTAATTTAATAAATAATAAATTAAAATGAATAAATATTTATTTATTGTAGCAATATCGTTACATAATTTGCTTGTATTTATTTATAAATACCAGGGATATGGAGCAGGAGCTCGAAGTAGAGGAGTAATGATGGCAAACGAAAGGACTTGATTATAATCACAGGGTATAAATTAAGTTTTCAAAGCATTAAGAAATAAACACCTTTTTAGATTAATTATTCCATTTAAGAAACATGGAACACGTATGGAAAAAGTCACTAAGTCAAAAAATAAATAAATAAGTAATTACACAAATATAATAAAAAGAAATGACTACATATTTATTTTAATAATATCAATACCTAATTTATATATACTTAATTTATAAATAATAGGGATGTGGATCAGGAGTCCGAAGCAGTGGAGTAATGACGGCAAATGAAAGCGCTAGATTATAATCACATGGTATAAATTAGGTTACTGAAACATTAACTAAGAAATAAAAACTTTTTAGATTAATTATTCTATTTAAGAAACATGGAATACGTATGAAAAAGTCCCAATGTCAAAAAATAAATACGTAATTAAAAAAAATAATGTAATAAAATGAATAAATGTTTATTTTAGTAATATCATAACATAGTTTAGGTATATTTATTTAAAAATAATAGGGATGTGGACTAGGAGCCCGAAGCAGGGGAGTAATGATGGCAAATGAAAGGGCTTGATTATAATCACACTATAAATTAGGTTGCCAAAACATTAATTAAGAAAGAAAAACCTTTTTAGATTAATCATTTCATTTAAGAAGCATGGAACACAAACTGTTTGGACGTATTCAGTTTGTGGAAAGAAGCTATCAGAAATATTATTAGGAACTAGTGGTACCCGCACGGTGATGCCCGTGCGAAGAATTTAAAGAACCTTGCCTACGGCGACGATCAAGAAGAGCACCACCCTCTTGCCATGTCGCTGCGCGTAGAAAACGCCTATATGCACAGGAACGTATTTATGAAAACCCCCTCACGATAAAATGCATATTTCATTGATTTAATTGTAATATAAAGTATAAAAACGGTGTAAAATGCCTATGTATGCGGAAAACGCACATTCTCGTAGCTTTAGTTGATTACCGTTAAAAATAATTTCTGATTTACTTTCAAATTCATGATCTAATTCACTTAGAAGCTTGGGATAAAAATCCTCTTTCGCTGAAAAAAAAGTTTTTTCAATGGATATATAATTCTGAAGTGGGAAATGTTTTATCCCCCTCCCCGTTTAGGCAATTTATGGGAATTATACTTACAAAATTAATAACAAAAAAACTAACTAGAATTTCAAAAAATACTTTCAATATTTTTTAGTTGATACCTACTTCCTATGTTGCATCTACCTGAAAAATTGTAGGTTTGTAGCATTCATCCTTTTCCAAAATTTAGTGATTAATCACTGAGTGGTATTTCGCTTTTATTTGTTACACATTAAAAAATCTATTTCAACCTTTCACACACAAAAAAAAAAAAAAAAAAACGAAAACATGGTGAAATTTAGCTGCAACTTAAATTTGGTACTAAAGTTTATCCATTATAATTGTTCCGAGTTTCATGGGGACACTACACGGGGAGGGGGATAAAACATTTCCCCCTTCAGTATTATATAGCCTTTGAAAAAAACTTTTTTTCTACGAAAGGGGATTTTTATCCCAAGCTTCTAAGTGAATTAGATCATGAATTTAAAAAAAAAATCAACCATTACCATTTTCTTTTCATTTCTTTTGTGAAAGTTTGAGCTAGAATCTTTTACAGTATAGATTTATTATTTTGTCAAAATCATTTGTTTGCATATAATTGAAGAACAAAGTACTTTTCAATAACTGTTAAAAGTTATGTTATTAAAATATGTGAAACAAAGAATAAACTTCCTTACTTTCATACAATATTTCTGACATGGAATCGCTCTCCCATATCCAATTTGCGCAAGCATCTTGCCTCGGCAAATAAACCGATTAGTAGACCGAGCGAGTGCTATTGAAATAAATTCATGTCTTACAACGGGGCTAGCATCTCTGCGCAGTTTCTCGATAAGGAGACTGGTGACTTATTACGCGTGCCTTTCAGAACGATCTGGCGCATTTGTAATGCAGCGTGATGAGCAAACAGCAACGATGTTTGAAGTTCAAATCGTGCAAGCTGAGAACGTCCGGTTTGGAATGGAATAAATTGGAAATGTCTCCTCGAATTTTGTTCCCTTATTGGACAAACCATCCCCCCCCCCTTCAAGTGATATAATAAAATATAGAGGGCGTTCTAATAAAAGTCATCAAGTCCAAAATAAATAAAAATTAAATATTAATAATTTATTTTTAATATATCATTTAATACTGTATATTAGGGTGTGCCGAAAAAACCTTTTTTTTTATTTCAAAGTTGTAATAGCGCGGAAAACTTGCGAATTATATAGAAAAGAAAAGTAAAAAAAAAAATTATCAAAATCGGGTGACATCTTCCGGTTGCGCATAGGCCCTAAAGTTTGACAAAATATGAAACAAATCTCATTTTCACTATATTTTTTAAAAATTTTGAATTCGATGTTTTCGCAATGTAATAGTTTGTAACGTCTTCAAATAGAGCTTAAAAAACATTGTGTTTTAATTTGGTTTAGATAAGTTGATATCTTCCGGTCGCGCACAAGCCCCAAAATTAGCCAAAATATTGAAAATTTTACATTTTTACGAGTTTTTTTTTTTACTATTTTTAATATACTTAATTTTAACGTACTAGTTACAGCATTTTAATTTTGAACATAAGAAAATTGTATTTCATTATGGTGTGAATAAATTAAGAACTTCCGGTCGCGCAACGACCCCAATGCTATATGAGAACAGTACCCAAAAAAGTGTCTCTCAAATTCCTGCGCCCTCTCTCCCAGTTACGGGATCTGCAAGTCGCTAGTTACACGACTGATATGCAGAACCAATCATTACATAAAGCATCACAGTAATGTCAAAAATATCTGTTAAATTTCAAACAAGAATTATTTATTAATTAATATTGTTAGAAATGAAGGCTGCTCAACATCACAGTACAAAGAAAATTAACTTTGGTCAAAAAAGCAATTCAGTGGAACAAAGAATTTGTTTTTAAGTGAAAAAATTGAGTAATTTGAATAACATTTAACAAAAATATGACATTCAGATTTAGTTTTCAACCTTGAACTACAAATTTTTAATTGATACTTGCCACCATGAGTTTATAGCGTTGATGAGATCAACCATTAAATCCAGTTTTCTATTTTACGTTTAGTTTCTAATTCAAGATTTTTTTAAAAATTATTTTAACTAATATACTACATATTTACCCCTGTCTCAACTTTTGCACTGGGATATTGAAATTTGTAGGGAATTGTTTTCAGGTGTTCTCTTAGCTTTTAAGCGGTCATTGTTCTTGGGCTCCATAGCTTTCTTTGTGTCTGCGGGATGGGAAGAGTATGCAGTCGCTTTTAGGAGGGTATCCTGTTGATACCAAAATCAATTATAAAAATTATTTATCTATTTCGACATCCAACGATTAAATGTTTAAAATAATAACGGAACATTGTGCACAATGAAACTGTAAAAAGTAATCGAACGTAATTAATGCATTTTAATGCTCATTTGTGCTTTAATTACGTGCAATTACTTTTTAAAGTTCAATTAAATGCTTATTATGAATTTAAATTTTTGTATGGTAAATATCAGTGTTAAACTTCCAAGTGAAAAGTATTTAAAAAATTAAGATTATTGGAAATACAGGGCATTTAATGTTACAAAAGCAGTCAAAGAAATCTCAAATTTTGTGAAAAAATAAGAGCAACAAGAATTTGTTTTCAAAGTTAAAAATTTGAGTACATTTAAAGAATAGTAAACAAACATCTGGCAGCTTTTTTTTATACCTCATTATCAGTTCGTGTGTAAAAATGCTACGGCTATTGCATTTAAATAATAATTATTTATCAAGTACCAAAAACGCTTAAATATAAAAAGGGTTCAATAGTTTGGCGAATTTGGGGCTTATGCGCGACCGTAAGATATCAGCTAGTCTAAACCAAATTAACACACAACGTTTTTAAGCTCTATTTAAAGACGTTACAAACTATTACATTACGAAAACGTATAATTCCAAAATTTAAAAAAATCGCAAAAATGAGGTTTTTTTATATTTTGTCAAATTTTAGGGCCTATGCGCGACAGGAAGATGTCAACCTTTTCTATATAATTCGCAAGTTTTCCGCGCTAGTACAACTTCGAAAAAAAAAAAAAAGTGTTTTCGGCTCACTCTATTCTGCATGTCAGTCGTGTAACTAGCGACTTGCAGACCCCGTAACTGGGGGGGGGGGGGGGGCGCAGGAATTTGAGAGACACTTTTTTGGGTACTGTTCTCATATAGCATTGGGGTCCTTGCGGAAGTTCTTAATTTATTCACGCCATAATGAAATACAATTTTCTTATGTTCAAAACTAAAAATGCTGTAACTAGTACGTTAAAATGAAGTATATTAAAGATAGTAAAAAAAAACTCGTAAAAATGTGAAATTTTCAAAATTTTGGCTAATTTTGTTGCTTGTGCGCGACCAGAAGATATGAACTTATCTAAACCAAATTAAAACACATTGTTTTTAAGCTCTATTTAAAGACGTTACAAACTATTACATTGCGAAAGCATCTAATTCAAAAATTTTAAAAAATATAGTGAAAATGAGATTTTTTTCATATTTTGTCAAACTTTAGGGCTATGCGCGACCGGAAGATGTCAACCGATTTTGATATTTTTTTTTATTTTTCTTTTCTGTATAATTCGCAAGTTTTCCGCGCTATTACAACTTCGAAATAAAAAAAAAAGGTTTTTTCGGCCCACCCTACTGTATATAAGGTAAATGCCCCGGTAGCAGACATAGTTGAGAAAAATTTCGTATTCTTTTACGTGGCAAAAGTTTTAAAACAGACTTACGTCAATATTTGCATATTTAGAAAATAGACAACTATTCATCTAAAAATTAATTATTTATAAAATGTCATTTGATGAAAAATTAGGATTTTTACGTCAAATTTACTAAACGCTTAATGTGTATCTATAGTGGACATTTATAAGACACGTATTTGCATTAGTAGTAGACAGAAATAAATATAATCTATTTTATGCTGTTAACTTACAGAAATAATTTTAAAAATGACTGAGGGACCATTCATAAATGATGTCACGCTTTTTTCCCATATATGTTCCCCAAATCCCTAACCTTCTTATGGATCGGCTGTAGTAAAGAGCAGCAAATGTGACCGTTGTGAATGGCAGCTATTAAATATTATGATCCATGCACTTGCATAGATGCTCCACGCCAACTTCAGTTCTATTAACCAGCACAAGGAATCGTTCGCTATAGGTTCTGATAATTTCATTCAAGTTTAATGTAACATTCGCTTATTTTAGGAGCTTAAAGATCTAAGTATCCACTACTAGAGCAGTGTCCACTACCGGGTCATTTACCTTCTATGCATTTATAAATAACAGAAATCTAAATTAGGAGCGGCGAAGCAGTGAAGCTATGACAATGACATTTTGCTCGCAACTGGAGCGGTGCCGAAGCAAAAAAAAATGGTGTACCCCTTTTTCACATTTTCCTTCTTTACTTCTCAACAGATAAAGAACAATAACTTAACAAAGAAAAATAGAAAATTTGTTTTTATATTGTATTGTATTAAAATTATTCAGAGCACGGCGCGAAGCCGGATCAGCTCAAAAAATATTCTGCTCCTAATACCTGATAAATAAAATAAGAATTAAAATAAATAAATAAAAAACAATAAACGGACTTGCCTCTGACTTAAAATTTTCTTTAAGTTTTTTCATGCATTATAAATTAATCATGCAATTTAAAAGTCATTTCAGTAAACCTACTACAGGTTCGGGATCTGTGCAATGATTGCTCAAATCCTGTACGCTGATAGCCTGAAAATTATATCAAAACCCAATTAAGCCTCCCAATTTTTTCAGTTACAAACCCCTGAGAAGTACGGGAACCCGGAAATCGCCCAAACCCCAAACCTCACTGAAAACACACACACCCTATTAAATTGCAATGGTGTAGTTTGCCCTATGAATCCCCCTACCCCCCTTGGTGGGCAGACCTGCATATTAACGTTATTGTAAATTGAAGAAAATTCAATGAAGGAAGTGAAATAGTAACTTATGCTAGGTTTGCTAATTATTCTTACGTAATAAAACGTTTTCAAACCAATCAGAAACTTTCAGTGCAATAACTTAATTCAAATCGAATCGATTCACAATTAGAATAGGTTTTCAACCGGGAGTGCCCACCAGGGAAGAGGGCATGGCGCAGATTGCGCCTTTGAAATTTTTAGGGGTATGTGTTTTCGAAGGTTTTTAGGCCGCTTGGTAGCTTTGTGGGGCTCCGCTGCAATTTAAGGGGGTGGATAATTATTAAATTTCGGGAGGGGCGTTACCCTTTTTTTTTGTGGGTGTCATCATTTTTTGGGAGTTCATAGCTTTTTTAAGCGGGTGGATAGTTAAAAAGAGGAGTAAAGGGATTTTCCCGATTTCTGAGTTCTGGGGGGGGGGGGAGCCTGCTTCTTTAAGATTCGATTGTCTAAAAATGGAGTTTTTGGGGGGCTAATTCCGGGGAGTGTAATCTTTTTTTTTGGGGGGGGGTGTAATCTTTTTTTGGGTCCGTAGCTTCTTAGGGGGATTGATAATTTAAAATCTTTGGGAGTGTCTTAAGAAGCTTAGGCCGAATTTTAAGGTTGTCATAATTTTTGGTGGGTGCGTAGCTGTTTAGCGGGTTGGTATTTAAAAATGGCTTGTTAGGGAGGTTCGACCGATTTGGGTGGGGGGGGGGCACCCCCCCAAAAAAAATCGGCCGCTGGGAGTACCGCTGATTTTAATATCTTGTCTTGCTAAAAAAAGAAAATAAGAAGAGCATGGAGAAAATGCTCCTAGTCCAGAAAAGAGGAATTGAAATTTAAGGAGATGTTTTCAGGAGGTTTCTTGGGGCCATCGTTTGGGGGCGGGCTCTGGCGTTTAAGAGAGTAAGTCATCGCTCTGAGGGGAATGGGCTTCCCTAAACGCTTACGTTTTTTTTTTTTTTTTTCAAAAATATCGTAAACATCGTGCAAAACACGGATTGGAAGCAGCCATATTTCTTATACTCCGTCCAAAACAAACTCTTCAGCAGGCGAGAAAGTTTTTTCCCGATTGCATTGCTTTTTGGTCGGCACGACAGAACGAAACTCGCATTTCAGCGGAGAAGCTCTCGTGACGTCACTATTCCAAATTCCAACCCGCTACTTGATTCTGTTAAGACCAAACTTCCCCAGTTGACTTTCTATCCTTAATTTTTAAAGCAAACGATAACTCAATAAAAATTAACATTTTAAAATATCGATAGTCGGCCATAAAAAAAAAGTTGGAAGATTAGAATCATAAAAAAACAAATCTGGCAAATAAAAAAAATGCAAAATAACTGGTCTAATTTTTTCGAACTGTAGTGTACTTTGAAGATACAGTATATTACTGTGCCTGAATTATGTGGAATAAACGCAGAAACTTCGCTATACGGGTAATTTATTTTAATTATTTTCAATGAAGTACATTTTTAAAATTAACATCTGTTTTGGCTGTCTGGTAGACACACACCTTAGACGGTAATCTTTATATTTTACTAAACAAAATAAAGTAGATGTCTCAGTGACTCTTTTAAACTGCATTGAAGCACGACAATCATTAAGCTCGATGCCACTTACACAATATTTCAATTGAATGCATCAATAAATTCTACATTCCAATTAAATACTTGAACAGTGTTTCGCGAATTGATTCATGCTGTTACAAATGGTAAATCCTCTCTTTAATTTCGTTTCGCTATTTAAAACGTTACCCTCCGTTGCAAACACCTTTCGCAATTAGCTTTCAATGGGGATATCAGTAAGCAAAGATACAATGTCCTAACTAGTCGCAGAAGTTACTTACTAGTTGCTACAGAGATGAATCGAATAGCTCGAAAAACTTGTGATGAATAAAGTCTATAATAATAAAATGATTCTGAAGTTAAGCCTATTATAAACATACATTAAATTTAGGCGTGGAAAGTAAGTAAATATGCTTACAGATTAAGATGCCAAGTGGATAAGACTGAATAATTAGTTTGGCGTGATTATGGAATAATATCGAGATTAAAATAAATTATGGTAATAATCACGTAATCGACACTTTTTTACATTATTTGTATTAGTTTTAACTTTTACGATCCTAAAAACAGACTTTTTCAAACATTAGTACAATTAGAAAGTCATGCGATTTTTTATTTATAAAGGGTATAACAATATAACAGGATTATATTTGACGAGTAAAAAAAAAAATTTGGGTTCGTACTATAAGTAAATTCTTTTAGACATTTAATTCAACAATTTTAGGTTAGCATCAAAATAACAGACTCATACCATGGCCTACACTGTTAAAAATTTCCGTAAGAAAATAGTAAAATAAGCATTTATTTGATTGTTATTTTACCATATTTAATTACAATAGTTGAATAACCATTAAAAAGATGGTACTCAAACCGCTGAGTGAGAAAAAAATCGTTTATTCTCTGTTTATCCTAAAGAACTTTTAAATAACCGTAATTGTCAAGCGCTCAAAAAGAATCAGGCGTCCATCTTGGTTGCGAAACCTTACCGGTCGTACGTTATTGTTAAAATATGAATAAAGATGGATCACTTCAAATCTGCAAGTGTATATTAAACAAGAAGTTCCGTCTAGAACTATACGAGCCTACTTTCCCGTAGACACCGAATTCAAATTTATAATCCAGCTATATCTCTCTCTCTGTCTTTCCCGTTTAGCTTTAGTTCTTAATTGCTTCAAATATACCTTTTTCAACGGTTAATGCATATTCATTCAATCATTATTTATTAAGTCATTCATGTATTTATTCACTCATGTATTCATTCATTCTTTTGCTTATTCATTTAATCATTCATTAATTAAAAAATATTCTTGAAAATCCCGATAAAAAAATTTCATAGGAAAATAGGCTCGTTAGTTCTGGATGAACTTTCTATTTGTACATGTTCTACGTCATAAGAGCTTTCCGATAAAGTTTGTTCCAAGCAAATCGGTCCGGTAGATCAGAAATTATATAGGATTGAAATTTCCCCGTAGGCGGTATGTTAATTTTTTTTGAACTGTTCAAAAATGAACAAAAATTGTTCAAATCAATATTTCACGCCAAGAACTTCTTCCAGTGAGCTTGTTCATGGGAACTTATATCTTGTACCCAGAGTTTACATAATTTGCTTCATTTTCACCCATAGGCGCTAATGTTAAAATTTTTTGAACTGTTCAAAATTGAACAAAAATATGTTCAAATCAAAAAGTAAAATATAGAAATGAGATGTCCTCGCCGAGATCTTTCAAATGCAAAAAGAATTTTTCCAATCGGACAATTCGTTCAAAAGTTATTAGGGGGGGGGGGGACAGACCGACACACTTTTTGCCCATCTCAAAGCCCTACTTTCAAATTTTTTATTTTTCAATATTTATTTAATTACTTAACTTATTTTTGACTTTTCTTGATTTCTAACGATATTTTCACCAGACATTATTAAGCCTTCTTTCATGCTTTATAACTATTTGTTTTTACTTTTACGGGAAAGTAGGCTAAAAAAGTGGCTAAAGCAGTGGTTACTAAATAGAAACACATACACACGTAAAGCAAAAATTGGAGACATCGGATTCCCGAACTATTTGCGAATGAGCGAACCCATCATTTGAGCTGCTGAAGCTTGTTTGTGTTTTAATTTTTGCAGCAAATAAAATTATTTTCGTCAATATACAGTAAATTTAGGCCAAAAATGATTTTAAATCGAATCAAAAACTGGAATCTCAATTTTAAGGCAGTTTGGAAAATAAGATTTATTGATAAATAAACGTCCGCTTTACGTGGTGCAGGTCCCCGACTGACTAGAGCGCAAGGCTAGTACACCATACACCCGGGTTTGATTCCCGCACGCTTTGTTTACGGTTTCTACCCCTCGAAATGGTTCAAAAACGGTAAAAAAAAAATTTTTGAAACCATTTTTAAATGGTTATAAAACCGTAAACTTTTGCATTTACGGATTTTTAACCGAGCTGATTGGAAAGGGTTTAGGTCCCGTAAAGATAGAAAAGTGTTACAAACCGTAAATTTAACGGGGATTTAGATGGACAGACTGCTGCCGGCTATTTAACCGTAATTTCATGATGAAATTTCTAACAGCGTACTGTGCCCATCCCAGCTCTCGAGACCGAGGGCCCTGGGGTGCAGAAGCAGATATTCCGGTCAAGTGGTCGGCCTGACGCGGAATCCACAGTGTTATTTTCCAAGCATGCTTGGTCCTCATTTTATCGACCCCACTAAAGGGATGAAAGGCTGAGTCGACCCTGCCCAGCCTGCGAATCGACCCCGGGACCTGTGGCATGGTAGCACGGAAGGCTATCACTCAGCCACTTAGCCTCTTTAACGTACATAAATGTTTATTAAAAATACAAAATCTGGATATAGTGATTATTATCAATCTTTTTCACGTCACGACCTCATTTTTAATAAATGAGCAACCCACCGCCCCCTATATGTACACCTACACAGAATTTCGCACAAGTAATTTGCCACAAAAATGACACGGTAGATTCCAAGCATTTTGAATGCAACTCCACTAGATTTTTTTTAATTTTAATATATCCAAGGACACTGATATAAAGACATTTACAGTAGGGTTGGACTTAACGGTTGCATTTTTAACTTAACACTTATTTGCGTCCACTCCATCTGAAAATATTATGCTTGGAATGGAACTAAAATTTGGTACACCCATGGACCTTAATGGAAAGTGGTGCTGATTAGTTTTAGTGGTGGTAACCCCATCAAAGGGATGACCCAATTGAACGTTTTTCTCGTCACGCACGCGTTACTGCTCGCAATAAATAGTGGAGACATTCAAACAAAAATTAGTTGTCTCCAAACAATGAACGTGCTTTTATTTGAAAATATTTTTGTAAATTATCAAAATTTATTCACATTTCGTGTATCATTTGAATATTTTTCGCATATTATTTGGGTATTTCTCTATATTATTTGAATATATTTCTTACTTTTGTTTCTTTAAAAAATTTTTTTTTTTGGTCAGATATGACGAAACTGTAATGTCACTGGACAATTTCTTTGTAGTTTATGTCATTCAGTTTAGCATAAAATTTAAAATGATATTCAGTATAAGAAAGATTCATTTTGTAAATGTGGTAACGTTTTTGATTTAAAATTAGAAATAATCTGGCAACCCGTTAAAAATGGGGTCGGGATCCCCAGGTTTTGATCCCCTGATCTAGTGATAAAACCATTGCCTAAGCAATTTTTCTTCTGCTTTAATTTTAGCAATAGAACCCAAACTTCCAAAAAATTAGTAGCAACTTTACACTAATTTGTTAATAATTATAGTACAACTTTCACTCGCATTGATTTATCCTACTTGTTGTGAATTAGGAAAATGTCAATGCAACTACTCAAATTAGTAACAAATTGGTGAAAAAAATTTATTTTTCAAAATGGTCAAAATGACCGCATCGGCTGTTCTAGTGTTATACACTTACTGAAAATCATATTTTGTAAGAATTTATTTTTAAAAGACCTGTACCGTCTCATACTTTACATTCCAGTTCTGGGATGTATTTTTTTATGTTTTATTTTTTTATAAATAAAAAATTAATATGTTAAAACTATCTTTCTTGTTTATGTATCATTCTTTCAAACAATATTTTCTGACTGATTCAAGAGGAAAAAAGTTGTACAATGATGGGTTAAAACCCATAACTTTACCTATTAATACCCTAATAACTTTTGAGGGAATTGTCCGATTTGAAATATATATATATATATATATATATATGTATATATATATATATATATTTTGCATTCAAAGAACTCAGGGAGGTTTTTTTAGCTTAGTATTTTATGATTTAAACAATTTTTCGTTCAAATTTAACAGTTAACAAAGTCGTTGCACAAGATTCAAGTTACTTTGAAGAAGGCTATTGGAAGATGCTCATTACGTGAAATATTTTTTTCCTTTAAACAATTTTTGAACAGTTCAAAAAAATTTGAAATAGCGTCTATATGGAAATTTTAATCCTATATAAATCCTGATCTGACAGGACTTACTTGGAACAAACTTTATCGAAAAAAATATTATGACGTAGAACATGTGCAGATACGAAGTTCAGCCAGAACTAAACGAGCCTATTTCCATGTGAAATTTTTCTGATCGTTATTGATAAGAATATTTCTGAATGAATGTACGGATAAGTGAAAGAATGAACGAATATATGAATAACGAATATATGAAATAGTGAAATAAATGAGTGAGATAAGGAACAAATAAATGAGTGAATAAATTAATGAGTTAAATAATTAATGAATAAATGAGTGAAAAAAAGAAAAAAAATTAAATGAGTGAATAAATACATAAACGAGAGTAAATGAATGAATGAATGAATGAATATGTATTAACAGTTGGAAAGGGTATATTTGAAGTAATTAAAAGAGCTAAAGAGACCTATGAGAAAGACAGCTAGATTATAAGTTTAAGCTATTGTGTACGAAAAGGTAGGTTCGTATAGTTCTAGACAAACCTCCTTGTTTATTTGCGTATTTTTTTAGTTTCACACCATGAATAATGTTACCTAAGAAAATGTACACTAGCCTAGAACTATTAATCTCAAAGCGTCTATTAACTCCACTCCAAATAAGGTCAAAGATTAATCACATTTACTTACGTGCGTAGGTTACAAGAAATTCTATTCTTCTACCTTGAATAAGGAAATAAATTATCTCTAACTAAGACAGTCTTACTTTGAGATGGTACTTACTGCAACTGAATTTAACTCCAAGTAGCAGAGGCCAACTTCAGAATGGTACTTTAAATTAAATTGAATAAATCCCTTAACTTTATTAGATATTTTTTTTACTTTTAATTTATTTTTTTTAATGTTCTACTATCCACGATCATAAATCCAAGAAACGATAAAGTTATTTTAACACAACCTGAAATTTAAAAGCAATTTTTTTTTTTTTTTTTTTCGCTTTGAAACTTCTGCAATTTAAGTTAAGAGAAATGTTAGGAGCAAAGTAATTACACACTGATGAAACTCAGTTGGAAGTACAGTTGGACCGCGAAGCTCCAACACTTGCACGCTTCTGTGCATGTCTGAAAGGGACGAATCCATACGTGTTTTAGGAAAAGCTCGTTTTAAAGATGCGTTTATTAGCACGCGAAATAGAATGCTTGCTTTTCGGTTTGTTGAAGGCAACCAAATTTTTAAACTGGCAAATATAGCGTCCGTTCGGCAGAAATCAAGTATTCTGAAGAAACTAGAAAGAGAGCAGAATACGGCACATTGCTTATACTAGCAGTTTGTTCCTTCAACATGAATGGATGCTGATTGAATGGTTTTACATAATTTTGTTGAATACCCACATTTTTATATATTTTTTCTCTTGCCTGATTTTCTGTCGCAACCGTCGTTTACCGTCGTGCAAAATTATTCATTTTTGATACACTTCAGTTTTTTAAAATTGTCTGTTTAATTGAAATTTCATCGCGATTGCTCATTTCTATGAAAATATGATAAATGAGCAATCGTAATGAACTTTGATGCGTAGATGAGTTAACGAACACCATACGCTAAAAAAACATTCGGATGCCTGTATTTTTTTAGACAGACGCTAAAAAAGATTAAAATAGATCACAAAATGAATAATTTCCAACTTTACACGCACTGAACATCATTTTTGGTGTTCAGCTGGTGTAAAGCTGAAAATTATTCATTTCTTGATGTACTTTTTTTTTTATGTTGTTGTCTAAATAATTATAGACAGTATAATGTTTGTTAGACATGAAATTTTTTAACTTCGTTACGCATCGAAATCGTTCTTTGCGATAGCTCATTTCTACGAATTATATGATAAATGAGCAATCGTAATGAACTTTGATGCGTAGATGAGTTAACGAACATCATATGCTAAAAAAATATTCGGCTGCCTGTATTTTTTAGACAGACGCTTAAAAAGATTAAAATAGATCACAAAATGAATAATTTCCAGCTTTACTCGCACTGAACATCATTTTTGGTGTTCAGCTGGTGTAAAGTTGAAAATTATTCATTTCTTGATGTACTTTTTTTTATGTTGTTGTCTAAAAAATTATAGACAGTATAATGTTTCTTAGACATGAGATTTTTTAACTTCGTTACGTATCGAAATTTTTCATTGCGATAGCTCATTTCTATGAAAATATGATAAATGAGCAATCGTAATGAACTTTGATGCGCAGATGAGTTAACGAACATCATTAGCTAAAAAAAGTATTCTGCTGTCTGTATTATTTTAGACAGACACATAAAATAACTTAAAATACATCAAAAAATGAATAATTTTCAACTTTACACCGACTGAACAACATCAGAAAAAAAAAAAATCTGTGTACCAAGTACTGCAAACATAACGCAAACGCCGTTATTTATGGAAATATTTCTCCTGCAACATCTAAAGGCCTTATAAAAGATCGAGAAATTCCGCTTAGATGCGGAGGAAAATTAATATCTTTGCATGTTATTGCAATGGATCTTACTGATTTATTAGAGTAATTACCGGGATGTATTGCGTCTGCTGTCAGTGGAAACACGACTTGAAAACTATCCTTGCAGTGCTGCTAGCGATTTGGGTCACTTTCGTAAAATCGCGTAGGACGCAGTACAAGAATATTTATAAGTCATGAATTATGCATGACGCTAAGGGAAGTGTAATATAGCATGAGAAAAAGTCAGATCCAAATATCGAAATATATGAAACAATTCATATATATACATACATATATGAGTGTGTCTGTGTTGGGGCAGATGTGTGATAAATTGTTAAATATTTCTCAAACTAGCCAATTTGTCCCCTATTCCTATAACTTAATGGCTAATCTGAAGCTGAAAGAAATATATGTTAGAAATTATTCTGCTTGGACAGCTCTATCAAAGGGAATCCTTTTTTTGTTCCTCTACGCCTTCTTTACTTTAGAATTAGGGAAGAAAATTGAAAGCATCATTAAGAAATGATCAACCCCTCATTTTGTGTATTATTTTTCTGTGAATGGCAATTTGTTTCAGAAAAAATGGTAAAAAATGATCGAGTTTTTTTTTGACAGGAAATGAATAATATATAAGTATAGTATAAATTGTTTTTTCACATTCAGTTGTTGGGGGTTATTATAAAGCGGGGGTTGGGCAAAAGTTATAGAAAAAAATATTATACAAACAAAGTGCAAACGGATCTCAAACGAGTATCTATATAAATAAAACCAAAAGTTTGTGTGTGTGTGTGTGTCTGTCGATTGCCTCCTGCTGAGATGGAACGGTCTAGAAGTACGAAATTTTGGTTACAGGCACCTTGGGTCACAGGTCCTCGTGCACCTCGAAGCGTTTTTCCGAAAATTCGAATTTGTTCTTCTTTTATTCCAATTTAAGAAAAACTGTTAATTTTAGGAATATCTCATCGAAAAAACTTCACACCTTTTCGATTTTTGCAGCATATTGATGCCCGTAAAAAACCGCACAAGATGATCTCTTTCTGAAGTTCGTAGAACAAATAGAACAGGCGCAATATTCATTTAAAGTAGTTTTCGAACTTTAAAGCAAGGCTTACCTCTGAATTTATCTGCCCAATTTGCGTGTTTTCGCCAAAATAAATACTACTTTTGTCGCCAACTAGATGATTTTTGTTAACGTAAGGAATAAAAAAATGACGTTTTATCGTCATTCATGCCGTTTTATGAGTGTAACAAATTCTGAAAATTCATTTCATTTTTTAGCATACTGCAGACGATTTTTAATTACTTCTTGAGGTTGATTCTTCTTTGTTTTTTAGTAGTATTATTATAATATTATTAGTATTATAGTATTATTATATCAACTTAAATTTCACACGTCAGGGATTGGTTCAGTGCTAAACATTTTCTAACTTAAATGTGCATTTGCCTTTGGAAATATAATGCTTTCCTTTCTTTCGTTTTTATCCAAATTTTATGAAAGTGCTATTTAATTCAATTTTCAGGAAATCCTTTCTCGATTTTGCAAGCGGGATTTATAGGAACTGACTTTATTTTGATGGGGAATTTAAGATGGACTGTTGGTAATTTTAGGAACAGTAGCTCTTGAAGGTCAGTATTCTAATGGATATTTTTAGTCACTGACGTCTTTATTCTAATGGATATTTTTTGAGACTAATGTCCTTATTATATTAGGGATGTTTAGGAATAGTTGTCTTTATTGAAATGGGGGGATTTAAGGATTTTTTTCTTTATTGTAGCAGAAATATTCAGGGACAGTTGTTCTTTAACTGATGGACATTTTTAAACAGAATACAGCTCTTATTCTGATGGGAATTTTTAGATGTATTGTGGTAGATATTGTAATTACGATTTTTATGGATTCTTGATATCATTCTTGCACAATTATCTCGCTGCATGTGATCATTTTAGTTACTGTTGCAATTACTCTAATGGTAATTTTTATGAACTGTTGTTGGCATTTTAATGTGGATTTTTATGGACTGTTATTTTGGTCTAAAAGGAATTTTTCTAGGCTGTTCGTTTTAATGCAATCGTGTTTTTTAATGATTTTTTCTGTTTATACAAGGTTTACAATGCATGTTGCCCATCTGCTACTTGGGTTTTTAAAAAAAAATTTTCCTTACATATCTACAACAGAATTTTGGACATACGTCACTTAGCCTACGAATGATGCAATAATTTCCCACGCAAAGCCGGGCATGTCAGCTAGTTAGAAATAAAATAACGCGAGATACAAGATCGGTCATGTGAGACACGGGAATGTGCAAATTTGCCGGTAACTTTCGCTAGTGTCAGATACGGGCCTTAAGGGGTTAATTGGTGATATACGTCTTGAAATGTAACCCCGACCGATGTCGGAGGATTCTCGAGATACAGAAACTCTACGTTATCCAATCCAATATCCTGTGATCATGCGACACGTTAAAGATCCTTCGAGTATCCATTTGCCTAGCTACTCTTGCCAAAATTAAATTCCTAGTGCAGTTTCGCCTCATCAGACTCCGGGTGTTTCACCTTCCTGTGAAGAAACTAGAAGACTGAATTCTCATGTGGCAACGGCATCCTCTGATAGTGGTGCTACTTCAACGAATGGATCCCGGGTTCTGGCGAATGCTAGGTCTGGAAAGGTTGACCAAACGCAGCTCTATTATAAAAAAAAGGCTTGAAATCTTTAGAGTTTACTTTGGCGGCAATCACCTTGTGTACAGATAATATCCCCATTGCCTACTTTCCCCTCAAAATACAAACATTTTAATTTCCTTCTTTTCCTTTTTTGGCAACGTCACTAATTCAGTGTAGTGCATAAATTTAAGTCTGTCTCCTGTTTTACAATAAAAAAAGTTGTTCTTTTAATAATACAGCATCAACCATTATTAAAGTCACTGATTCATAAAGTCAGCAAAATAAATATTAAAATACTTTATTGAAATTTAATTTAAAGAAACGGGTTCAAAGAATGTGAGACCCACTAGAAACTCATCCCTAAAATCAGTATTGCTGCGCAGGGCCTTATTTACCATTAGGCCCGTGAGGCCCGGGTCCATGCCCCCCCCCCCTTTGTGGGAGCCCCCTAATTTTTTTTTTTGTAAATTAAAAGTTTTTAGAAAAATATTTAAAAATAGCATCTTTTAAAAACAACCTATTAGTGTTCTGTTGCTTCACAGAAAATTTGTGTGATTAAATTATTTTAAAACCACGAGGAATTTTCACTTTGGTTACCCCCAAATTTTGGTCTGCCAATTTGAAAATTGAAAAACAAGATTGATTTTGCACTTTGGGGTCCCCCAAATTTTATTCAAACATTTTGTAATTTAAAAACAAAATCATTTTGCTGGTAGGGGGTCCCCAAATGTTAGTCTGACTCTTTGACACTTAAAAAACAAATTATATTTTGCGCTTTGGGGGGGCCCCCGAATTTTGGTGTGACTGGCAAGTTTTACAAACACATACAGAATTTTATGTTTAAAAAATGTTTGCTGCGGAAGGGGCCCTCAAAAATGAGTTGTGCCTACAGTGATTCAAAATGTAAATCGGGCCCTGCTGCTGCGTTTAAAAATCAAAGCTTTAGATTGTTTCATCACTTATTTATTATGTGAATTAAATATTCTATTTCTGGAGCTTTTCGTTTCAAAGCATGCATACATTGCTATGTCTAACTATTTATATTTTTTGAAATAATATCTCACCATTTATTTTGTATTCAGCAGCATCTAACTGACCAAAGATTTTCTGCCTGATTAACTTTTGAACGCAGACGAGAATGGATTGAATTTAAGCGTTTTTGTTTTCTTTTTTACCATGTGTAACAAAAGTTCAATTTATTGTTCTTTTGCCACATTTAATTATTTAAATAATAAATTATTGATTATTCAAAATTCGCCTCAGTCAAGCCTTGAATAATATTAATTTCATTTTAAACGCTTAACTGTGGCTTGACTGTTTATCCGTGAATGAACATGTCACTCACTTTTAATGTAGGTTTGCGCGTCATGCCATTTTTTTTCAAGGGGGCCTATATTTATCATTTTCATTAAATTACGGGATTATTTTTTGTACTACCAATATTTCAAAACACCTCCAATTTTAATTAACAATTTGTTTTTAGTCTTTTGGTCAAAAGAATTCAAATGACAGCAATTTGTTTACACGCACTATATTCTAGGGCGTAAACTTCCTGTCGTGGAATGCCTTGCCGTGTGCATTTTTTTGTCTGTTGGTAACTTGATAGCGAAACAGTACGACGCGTCCCAGCAACGCTCCCCAGCATTGGAGATATTATTATGTCTCTTTTGACTGGGGAGGCAGTATTTTTTCAAAGTTTGTTTTTTTTACATTTGTATTTAAGTTCCATAAGGCGGAAGTGATATGTATGTGTTATTGATTATTCAAGAACTGGACGATTAAGATTCGAATGCAAACATCATCAAAAAATCCAAGATCTTGATTCCGAATGAATTTTTATCATTCTGCTATTTCAACAGAAATAAATAATCCTCATCTGGCTGCTCCAACATGAATAATTCGTTAATATTTTCAAATCGTATGATCTCCGTTTAATCCATAAGAATTGTTGATTCTTCAAAAGCTGGACGAGTAAGCACTGAAGGCAGACATCATCAAAAAAAATAAATAAATAAATAAACGAATTGAAGTTGAATGAATTTTAACATATAATTATTACAACGGCAATCGTGTCATCTTACTGATCCAACTGAAGAAATGTTTTCTTTTTATTTATATTCGCATATTCTTCATTTATTCAGAATGAACTGTTACTTCTGATCAAGATGAACCAAGTCAACGAATATTAAATTGAAAATATCGAACGATATTAAATAGTGTCAACAAAGGAATGAATGATCAATTTTGATGCATCAAAGTGGTACTACAGGTTGTATTATTTTTATTTTATAATGGTTAACCACAAAATTATAACTTGAATAATGGCCATATAAAAATATTTGATTGTCCAAAAAGCTTATTTAACAATATAAATAATCTAGAACTTGTTAATAAATTGAATTAATTTTAATTCAGTATTATGAATTTTTTCACATACATTTAATTGTGTTTATAGTTCAGTAAGCGAAGAATTAATAAATTTAAGTCGTTTTTGATATGCAATTAATTTCACAACGTGAATATATTTATGAAATTTCAATTAACATTTTTGCTATCTTCCATTATACTACCACTATACTCAATCCAAATCCGTAACATTAAGTTTTTAACACCATGCTTTCCTGTAAAAGAAAAAAAAAAGTAGGAAAATATCATAATGTATCGCAAAAACATCGTTAAAAATAAAGAAAAGTCAAACAATAATAGTGAAGTAATTAAATAAATATTGATAAATAATAATAAAAAAAAAAAAACTCGAAAGTAGGGTCTTGAGGTGGGGAAAACGTGTGTCTGTTGGTCTCCCCCCCCCCCCCCCCCAACTAACTCTTGAGGCCAATTGTCTGATTCACAACATTTTTCTTTACGTCGAAGATCTCGTCCGGACACTTATTTCTCTTATTTTTTTTTATTTGAACGCTTTTTTTGTTCAATTTTGAACTGTTCAAAAAATCTTACCATTAGCGTCCATGGGGAAATATGAAGCAAATTCTATAAATGCTAGACCAAATTTCGAAGTCCCCTTAAATAAGCTCATTGGCAGTTGCTCTCAACGTGGAATTGTTTTTATTCGAACAAATTTTGTTCAAATTTGAACAGTTCAAAAATAAATAAATAAATGAAAATAATGTCAGCTGATACTGGAAAATTTCAATCCTATATAATTCCTCATTCAACAGACGAATTTTTTGGAAAAAACTTAATCGGAAGGAATTTCTGACGGAGAACATGTACAGATTCAAAGTTCATCCAGAACTAAACGAGCTTATTTCCCCAAGATTTTTTTTACATTCTATGAGTGAATTCTGAATGAATGAGTGAATGAATCTATATATATAAAATGAACTTTTGAGGTTGTGGCTGCGCGCTCTACAGCAAAATCTGCACAACGTACGGTTGCAAAAATTGGCACAAAATTCTATTATAGCCTGATGCTTTGCAACACGAAGCCGTTTTTTTTTAATTCGGCCTAAAATTTTTTTAAATTTAACAATTAAAAGATTAATCCCCCAGTATTTTCTTTACTTCGTTCGAATAATTTTAGAATTGAAGTGAAGATAGCTAGGATTTTCGCTCTCCGCGGTTGAATGCAATGCAAACGTAAACATGATTTGAGCCATGCATGAGGCGAGTGTGTTTCGCCGGCTGAAGATAGTTTTATTGTTATAAGCAGGGTTATATTGTTTCTGCTGCAATCTATTAAAAGTTGCAATTACCAAAAGTTTACATCAGTAGCAAATAGGTGGCTGATTATGATTCGACATTTCCGAAACTTTTCGAGCACCTATTCCGAAAGTTAAAAAAACAAAAACGGTTTTCCGAAAAAATTTTAACGTATAAATTTCAACTTTCTTTTACAATTAGTATCTGCTTTTCTTTCTACCTTCAGACAAGCAAAATATTTTGTACTACTTTCCAGAAAAGTGACGAATTTGTAGGGGCGGGGGGGGGGGGGGTTGCAATCTCCCATGATACACACGTTCAAAATAAAATAAGTAAGTTGTTTTTAAATAAATAATTTTAAAAATAGTTGAGGCATTTATGCATTTTACTTATGTAAATTTATAATGTTTGCTTAATGTTTTGTGATTACTTAAATATCCATTATTATTTCTAAATATACTCACACGTGAATAAATGTGCGGTGTTCACATAATTTTCAAGAATTCGCCATTCATCATTTGTATTAAAAAAGGATAGCATTTACAACAATTTCAAGAATGCATCATTTATCAATATTTTGTCATATTATAAGTGAAAAGTTTTCATATCGACAGTGAAACCCTGATTTAACGTCCCGCCAATCTAAGTTTTCCAGTATTTTACGTTTTTTTCATCAGGTCCCTGTTTTTCCGTATCCTAATTGATGTTAAAATAGCCCAGATTCTAAGTTTGTTACTTAATTAACTTTCACTCGATCGATAGAGAATTTTATTTTGCTTTTGAACATGTTGACCTGAGTGCTTCAGTGACGATTTTGTAGGGGCGGGGGGTTTCAATCTCCATAGGCGTAGCGAAGGTTTTCAGCGCCTGGGGACAACTGAAGACTTTGCGCCTCCCAGTGCCCCTGGGGGCCTAGGGGCTCCCTAATGGGAATTTAAAAAAAACTTTTATGCTTCCTAAATGATAAAACTTTAAAAAGCAGCCCATTTAACTTTCATTTTTAGTAGCAGCAATTCACTTCTAAGGGACAAATGGGACACTTTGGCTTCGCAAAATTATTTGTCTGATTTCCTACGCACTCCTGTGCTACATTGATCATTCCCGATTTGATTTGTGGTGCTCCCACTTTTTTGTCGAACATATTCACACCTATTCAGTTCAAATAATTTTCTTCTTGCATTTAAAAATAAAATTAAATAAATTAATTTGGCGCCCCTTGACGCTGTGCCCGGCGAAAGCTGCCCCTCCTTGCCCCCACCTAGCTACGCCTCTGACAATCTCCCATGATACGCTCATTCAAAAAAAATAATTAAGTTGTTTTTAAATAAAGAGTTTTAAAAATAGTTGAGGCATTTATGCATTTTACTTATGTAAATTTGTAATGTTTGCTTAATATTTTGTGTTTACTTTAATATCCATTATTATTTCTAAATATACTCACACACTTGAATAAATGTGTAGTGTTCACATAATTTTCAAGAATTCGCCATTCATCATTTGTATTAAAAAAGGACAGCAATTTCAAAAATTCATCATATTTATCATTATTCTATCATATTATAAGTGAAAAGTTTTCATATCTACAGTGAAACCCCGATTTAACGTCTTGCCAATCTAAGTTTCCCGCATTTTACGTTTTTTTCATCAGATCCCAGTTTTTCCGTATCCTAATTGATGTTAAAATATCCCAGATTCTAAGTTTATTACTTATTGAATTCTCCATATTTTATGTTTTCCCTCGAAAGTGAAAAAAGAAAATTTTTCTAAAATTAGAAATATTTTTCCTTTTGTGCTTTTTTTTAAAGCTTTAAGCACATTGTTAAAAGTTAATTATTACTCTCTCACAAAATAAATCACAATCGAGGATTGTTTTTGTTTTCAAGAAATTTCAAAAAGGGGCTATTCGAGTTTATCAAGGTGTGAGAAAGTTTGTTCGTTTCCAGTATGTAACTGGAGAAGTTCGTTCTTTTTGCCATTTTATAAACCAACAAATCTCCAACACTTCGAGTTTAAAGACGATTTCGTTAGCATGTCACTATTACATGCTATGTACTGTACTCTTATTGGACGGAACAGCTTACATATAGTGGACATTTTACAAATAGTGGAAAATATTTTCTTTCCCATAAGGACTAGGGAAAAAAACTTGCAAAGCATTTCAATACTGGAAGATTCAGCATTCACTTTCAACTCCATGACTAAAAAACAATCCACTATTACAGATTATTTTCAACCTAAATTCCAGAATTTGTAATTAAATGCGTTAAAATGGTATGTATTCGAAAATATAGATATTATACTTTTTGAAAGAGTTGAAATCTGCCATTCATCATTTGTAGCATAAAAGGATAAAGTTCCCAACCATTTCAAGAATTCATCATTCGTAACAAAATTCAAGTCGTTAGTCTATCAGTTTCATTGAAAATGACTCACCTACCTATAAAAAAGTGTTGTTTACAGAGTTGAAATCAGATCCAGAGAGAACTTTCACCACTGAATTAGCCAAGAAACAATACTAGATAAAAAAAATACGACTTCAGCGTCTTAAAAATATGTATATTCGTGTCAGAACATCACCCCGATTGGCATTTTTGGGGCATTGAATGCTGTAAAAAAAAAACAGCAATATTCCATGTTCTGCTCATAACTAAGCAAGTGTCCATTGCACTAACATTAGGAACTGTAGGTAGGATTCCATGATAAGAATAAAATTTTCCTTGCATTTTTAGTGTACTAATTTAGTAACAGATTCTTTTTCAGCTTTGGAATCATAAAATTTTCCTTTTCTGCATTCACATTCACTTTCGAATTTACTTTTGTCAAGATATGTCTCTTAAGCGATGCATATATGAAATTGACGTGATACTCCAAAAGCAAATTTATAGGCAGTATATTCCATTATCTGCTACTAAAGAAATGTTTTTGTATATTGGCGTAGCTAACCGGACCGCCCCAGATGTCACCCATTCAGGGGTGACAACCAGCCCCGATGGAGAAAAAAAATGAACCTTTAAAAGCTCCCTAGAATAAAACAAATACTTAAAATGGGAGAAAAAAAATATCCAATTTTATTTTCTATTTTTGAGCAAAGTGTTTCCTTTAAAAAATATTCACAATGTTTTTAACCGCTAATCATAACCCATGCCCTCAACAAATACTTTAAATATTATGAGGCTTATGATGCAAATGGTGTTCTTCTTTTCCAAAACTGCAATTTTTTTAACAAAAAATGATTATATTACATTAAAACGCATACTTCATGGTTTACATGATTTTTTTTTTTTTGGATGGGGAAGGCGTAATCTTTTCACACCCTGGGTCACACCCATGCTAGCTACGCCACTGCATTCCATACAATTTTCACTATCAACATACTTCCCATATAGCTGCCACTGATTTTTTTTTATTTCATCAAATTGCTTACATATACATAGTAAAGTCTGATCAATTTATCGATTCCCCATTTAGACTAATTTGTGGCAATTAAAATTTCATATTTACTATTATATAAATTCATTTTCTGACTTGATTTCAAAATGTATGTTTATGTATAAAGCTACATAATGTTGGCTTAAATAAACATTTATGAAATAAGTTATATTTTTGAATTCAGACTCAGAAAGAATGTACTGCTATCTATCAGAGTCAGAGTAAAAAAAAAAGCTATGTAAAAGTTTTGATGATGTAATAAAGATAAATATGCCACATGATACAAATATAGATCAATAAATATTAGTTATTAGTGATAGAGTGAAAAAAAATTACACCTAAGTCAAGGTAGATATACATTTGTAGAAAAATACAGGCTGAAATAAGTTTTTATCGGCTTAGAAGCGGCTTAAGAGGTCGCCTTCGGCTTGGGACAAAAAACAAATTGCGCCGCAGGCGCTGCTATTTTAACATTGCACGGGCAACGCCGTTGCGGGTACCGCTAGTGAATAAATAAATGAATGAGTGAATGCAGCAATGAGTGAATGAATGAATAAATGAATGAGTGAAGGCAACAATGAGTGAATGAATGACTGAGTGAGTGAATGAATGACTGAGTGAGTGAATGAATGACCGAGTGAGTGAATGACCGAGTGAGTGAATGAATGAATGACCGAGTGCGCGAGTGAATGAATGAGTGAGTGAATGAATGAATGAGTGAATGAATGACTGAGTAAATGACTACATGAATGAGAAAATGAATGAATGGAAAAATGAATTAAAGAATGAATGAATATGTATTAGTCGTTAAAAATTGTATGTTTGAAGTCATTGGTGTACACGAGAATGTAGGCGCGTATGGTTTAGACGGACATTCTTATTCACTATATTTTATAGTGTGTAATAAACAGAAAACTTATTTTAAATGTCACTTAGTAAAATGATATACTACAGGACAAATGCGATTTTACAAAGCTGCAGGACCTGTATGCTCAACTACAAGATCGATTGTAAATTAATATTCAATATCTGTTACTTTCCCCTTAATGCGAACATTTAATCTAAGGTTTCATTTTCAGTAAGTCATTCATTAATATTAAACGCCCAGATTATGATACTAAATCTCAAATCAAATATATGAGTTACTGGAGAAACGGAAATTTAGCCCCAAATGTTTAAATCTCCAGTTAATGTATAATCTCTTTCGCAAATATTAACCTTCCGAATCCATAGTATTTTAAATAGAAATTTCTCGAAATGTGTGCCTTTGAGTGATATTTGTTCATTTAATGGGGCCAGGGAATGAATTAAACTCGATTACTCTTTGGCGCAAATATGAAGAGAGAAATTGGCAACCGGTTGTATGAACATCCGTCTCAATCTGACTTGGCCACAAACTAAACCTCTCTACATTATATCTTACCTTTCCTAATAAAACTCTCTACATTATCTCTTACCTTGGAGATAGTGAGGAAATAATTTTGGGAGGGGTCCTCTGAACTGTTTCCCAAAAGGTATAATTATCCCGAGAATGGAAAAGTAAAATCCAAAAAATGAAAAAAAACTGAGTAATAGTATTAATAGTTTGTTGTTGTTTGTAAAGTGACGCGAGTATCCAAGCTCTACTTCGTATAGCGACCAGAAATTAAGGCAGCAAGGAGCGCCGCTCTTTTTTTGTAGATGAGCACCACAACGGCGGAAGTACGACTTGGTATTTGAATGACTGAATGACACGAGATGGCGCCACCAGAAATACCCTTACTTTCATTTCCTAGGAATGAAGGGAAGGGAAATTATCCACCCACCGGGGTACTCTCGGGACTTCAGGGTCCACGTATTTGACATGCAAGCATCCCCAAGCGTACAAGGTGGGTCGAACATCCGATCTCCCGGTACGAAAACCAACACCCTAACCACTAGGCTGCCACGGCTATTAATAAAGGTAAAATAAGTAAAGTTGACGGTTTTAGATTAGCTTTAACAGAAATCCACGAACGGAATTATTTGGCATTAATTAAAGAGAATTTCGGATGACGCGATTTATAAATATTTAATGTGAAGTAACTGGAACTTTTACTAACATAGGGGGCTGCATGTTACTGGGATTAAAAATAATTATTCATTCAAAACAAAAGTAAGTCACAGGGATCTAGAGCAGGAGCGTAGAGCAGTGTAGTAACAAGATGTTGTTCGACACTCGAGCTGAGACTTAGAAGAGAAATTTATCATGCTCCACTGCTCTGATTCTTTAAAACTTTAATTTCTCATCATTTAAAAAAATAAAATCACTTACACCTTACTGTATTTTTAAAGAGCAATAAAATAGAGATAAGTAGTCTACCTGTGCGGAATTCCTCACTGGGCACCACATCGTTTTGTGCGGTATTTCCTTCTTTAAAAATTTGGGAGAAACGACATTATGAATAAGAATAGAAAAAAAATAAACAGGTGTTGGTACAAAAGAAGACATGTCATTGATACAAATAGCTGTTAGAAAATTGTTTTTCCACTATGTTTTAGTTATTCAAAATGAAATAATCACAATAATAAGTATTTTTAATAGTATTTTTTATAATACTTGCATATTTAGCTTAATCGCCAACTATTTCTCTAAAAATTAATAACCTATAAAATGCCATTTGATGAAAAATTACAATTTGTGTGTCAAATTTACTAAACGCTTCATTTGTATCTATAGTGGACATTTATAAGACACGTATTTACACTAGTAGTGGACAGAAATGAATATCATCTATTTTATGCTGTTAACTTGGAGAAATAATTTTAAAAATAACTAAGGCACCATTCATAAATGATGTCACGCTTTTTTCCCATATATTTTCCCCAAACCCCTAACCTTCTTACTGATCGGCTTTAGTAAGAAACAGCAAATGTGACCGTTGTGGAGGCAGCTATTAAATATTACGATCCATGTACTTGCATAGATCCACGCCCACTTTAGTTCTATTAACCAGCATTAGGAATCGTTCGCTATAGGTTCTGATAATTTCATTCAAGTTTAATGTTACATTCGCTTATTTTAGGAGTTTAAAGATCTAATTGTCCACTACTAGAGCAGTGTCCAATACCGGGCCGTGGTAGCCTAGTGGTTAGCACGTCGGACTTCCACCTGGAAGGTCGCGCGTTCGATACCCACTGAAGATCACCATGTATACTTAGGGATATGTGCATGTGAAATCCGTAGACCCCACTACCTCTCCCCGTTCGTAAGCAATCCTAAGGCCTCGGCTAACAGGTAGGGGTCTGGTGGAGAAAAGTATACATAGCATTAAAATACAATAACGAAAGTGTTCCATTACTTGAAATATAGTTACTGTTGGTCGGTTAGGCTCTACACATTCATAATATAAATGAACGTGCAGAGCCTAACGGTTGAATAAGTTTAACACGCAGATACAGCTAAAACTGTTCAATTTGCCACACAATAAAAAACAGAAGTGTCTTGTTTGTTTACTTGATCCCGGAGGGCACCAGCATAGACAACACCAATTTGACATCCATTAAAGGACGTCTACGTTAAGTCTCAAATGTAAGGGAAGCGGTACATTTTCAGCTTGTGGGTCTATTTTTCGTCATTATCCGGCACGATAAACTTTAAAATGAGGGGTAAATCACGGAATGTAATAACGGAATAACGAAGATCTCGCTGACATATTTTAATAATATAATCTTAGAATTATTCACAGTACGGACCGGAACCGGATAAATTTGGAACGGAGCTGCTCCGGATACCTGGTAACTTTAGCAGTTATGCCTATTTCTATCCACCAGAGGTCGAAATTCGACAGTAATTCCTCAACTTTTTCAAATTCCGCCTCTTGCGTTTGAACAACTTTTAGACATTTTAGTTTTTATACTTGACAACAGTTCGTTTTGTTTTAATAATTCAATTTAGCGGTAACTTCTCTTCAGTGCTTGATTGACCACTGAGTCAGTTATTTAATTTAAAAGGATTTCTGACATATATTATACATAAATTTCATATTTTTGCATTCCTTCTCCGGCAGATAAAATATAAATTAACATTTTCATTCCGCCCAATGAATAAATTGGAGATACAAAAACCCATTTTTTTTGAAGCAAAGAGTTCAAAACGCTAACGAAAAACAACGAAATTGCGAACCGTTGATTCAATGCAAAATAACGCGTCTCCGCACTTATTACCTCACTTTGTATTATATTGGTCATTGTTAGCTTCAAATTATATTTTATTTTGCTTTATATTGCACTGGAGAAACGAAACTGACTTATCTACATGTATTTTGGAACTGGATTAACCGACACCTTATATTCGCATTATTTTACTTCGACTTACTATATTACATTTTCTCTTTTATTTTAATCTTCACGTTTCGTCTTTGAATTATGAGTAGTAAAAAATGTATTGAGTATTGTATTAATATTGTAGATTAGTAGATGTTATTAGTATTATGAAAGCTACAAATAAGGATTTCTAAAAAAAGGGTTCGACTCTGCTTCGAAATTTGGGGAGACAAAATTAACTATTTAATTTTTTTTAATAACACTAAAACTTACCAATAGCTAATAACTTTTTCAAAAAAGTAAGAAATTCGGTTGACAAACAGAGAAGAAAACGGTACTTAACTGTCTAGTATTTGCCTATTTATCTATACATTAATAGGTTAAAGGTTGTTTTCCTATTCTACACCAGTTCAGATTCTACTGAATTGCTTCGAAATCATAAACTGCTACTCTCAAAAACTAAATGTATTGTTTCAAATAATCAGAAAAGAAAAAGATCAAGCCATGAAAAGCAAAAGCATTTACCTTTTGCAACCCTTACCCAGCACGCGCTGTATGTTGTAGATTACCATAGTTAAAACAAAGAAGGAAAACTTAATTTTAGCTGGGAAGTATTTAACAAAGACATTTACAGCAGCTATCTCAGATATTAAGACCATCTGCCTGGTGAAAACCAGTGAGAGCCTTCGCAGCTGTGACTTACAGTTAAGATCTTTCATTAGGAGCGTTGCCTGGTGATGTCTTAGCCTTCCAGAACTGTCCATTCTTTTCGGGATATTTCATATGAAGTGGCAGTCGTCAATGAGTTTAACCTTAAAAACAATTTTTCAGAGAAAGGAAATTGCTTTAAAGAAATGATTTCGTTGAAAGTTTTATTTTTTGATTCATGGCAAGTGGTTAGATTTTTTTATATCACAGGTTCGTGGTAGCATACGAGTATTTATGAGTGGGAAAAAATTAAATGATCTGGAAAGGTTTTTTTTTTAAATTTAATTTCATTCTAGAAGTCTTTACCATTATTTTTATAATTCGATTCGTCCTGGGATAATAAATTTGGAGTGATGACTTAAACAGTCTGTATTCAAAATTTAACGATTCATTAAATGGAAAAAAATCAACTCTTGCATTTTTAATGCATTTTTGCTCGAATGCTTTATAAAATTGACCAACGGATAAATCATCTCAAATAGTTTCAAAAAATTAAAACTATGTACTTAAATTTAGTTCTTTGCTGTTGCTCTTTTTAAAATTTATTGAAAAGTGAAGCCACAAATTTATTGGTCGTCTTAAATTTACAACTAAATACGGGTAACGTAAAATATTTAGCATACATTTAATGTAAAGTTAAAGCACAGCCGCAGAGAAGAGTAATAAGAAATATCCTCTGTGTCGTGAATGTTGTAGAACAGCGGTTTCCAATCCCTTTTTTTTTTGTTTTTCTTCGCGTACCACCATTTTTCTGCGCAAATCATTTGCGTACCACTGCGAATCTAACTTTATTATATAGGATAGAATACTAATAGGATTCGAAAATGTGATAGGTCGACTAGGTAATATAAATTACGCTATTTTTGATAGTTCTTAATGTAATGTATGAAGTACATAAAAAAATATTTGTAATAGGTACTTCCAAAACACATTAGAAAACCGTCTTTAAGTACAAAATATATGTAAAACGAAAATGAAAAAACGAAATTAATTATACGGTTGCTGCTACGTGGCAGACAGAAGCGAGGTGATATCTGATTCAGCAGAAGTTAGTGATAACCTCAAATTTGGGTCGACATTTAATTTGCTTCTATATTTATTTTTTATAAATGTTGTATAAGAAAAAGAAGTTTCACAAGGATAAGGGGTTTTGAACGGAATTAAAAACAGCAATGTTTTTCTTGACAATTACGAAACTTTATTTTTAACTTAGAGTAAAAATTCTCCCAACTGTAATTGGGAAAATTCAATCCGCCTGGATGCGTACCACCTGCAGAGACTGCGAGACCACAGTTTGGGAACCACTGGTGTAGAACAAGCATGACTCTTTTGAAGAAATATTCTGAAAAATATATTTAGCACCTACTGTGTTACCGTAAAAAAGAAACTCTGGCTGGCAGAGTGCGAAGAAGAAGAAGCCCTTCATGGTATAATTACGTGCCGTTTCTGTTCCCGTTCTTGTTTGTTTAGCACACTGGATTTCTTCCGAACTGGTATTATATGCCTGTTTATAAATTTAGTTGATCTCAACAAACAGAGAAGCAAACATTCTGAGTAGCATGCTAATAAACGCACCTGCTAAACGTACTTCCCCAAAACTCGAATGAATGGAGTCAATTCGCCGCTAGAGGGACTCTTGAGCGATCATCGTTGTCACGTGATATCCGCTCTTTGTTTACTAAGATTTTCAATTTAGTTCTCGTATAGTTCACTAGCACAATTAATTATCTTAAAATTAATTAGACTATTTTCACACTTTTTTCTGATTATAACTGAGTATTTACATTTAATTTAATCATCATAAAAGAAATTTATTAATTATTACAATAGTTAGTGTTTTTTTTTAGTGTTAATTTTATGTGATGTAGTTGTAGAATAACTTTATTTAGTCCTGGTTCTTAATTAGATTTGTCGAGCTCTAAGTAGAGCAATGCTACGGCTTCCTATGTTTACATTGCTTTCATCGCTGCCACGTGACCAATGACGTTGCTCGAATTGCCTCCATTCTTCCTTTTCTGCCATGCGTAGAAGCGTCCAAGTGTCAGAACTTCGAGGTCGAACTGTTTATTTGTCCTGAACTGTATAACTTCATACAATTGTTTAGTTGTTACGAGCACCGAACTATTCTTGCACGTTACTATAGTAACGTTGATGGACAAAGCAAACAAACACGCCGCCTTTGTGAAAAAAAAGATGAAATCTATTTCCAGTAACTAAAAATAAATAAGGAAAATGCTTCTATATATCGCAAACGAACCGTATGAATAATATTTACGTTCATATGCAAACAAATTTATAAAATTTCCCATAAATATTTTCAAATATGCATACCTTTTAATAAACTAAATTAGAAGTGATATTTACAAATATGAGCACGATGATTTCCTGGCAATTAAAGGTAAAACTTGTTTCGAATATTTTCCGAACTTAACATTGATCAATTAGTATGAAATGAGTAAACGCGATTGTATAATATTGTATTATTGAATCAGTAGCTGAATGAAGTAATTACAGTCGTTCCAAGGATTCCACTAAAATTACCAAGCAACGGGATTAAGTTAATTATACTTCAAAACGTATGCGTTATAGTTCGTTTATGGAAATGTTTAGAACGCTTTGTTGTTCATTTGTTAGAAATAGACTGCAATTTCAATCTACGTTTATTCATAATATACTACCAATAACCGCATAGGTACCAAAATGAAAATACTTTGAAATACTTTTTGTTAAAAAGTGAAAATCGTAAGATTAAAATTAAGTAATTTAAAATAATAAAGCATTTTTCCTATGCTGTGGGATATACTAGTTTTTTTTTTTTTTTTTAACTGAAGTGTGGAACAAAAAAAAAAAAAGAAAGGAAAGAAAAAGGAGATCTGTGTACTAGGGTGGAGCTAAAACAATCGTCAGTGCAATTTAAAAACACCGCCCATGTGTGGAAAGATTGCCTACTACAAAGTACCTTAAATAATACAAAATCTGAGCTAACTCAAACGATATCTGCACAAATCAATTTGAATACTCAATTTTTTCACTTCAGTTTCTTCAAAAGTAACGAAATCAAATGAAATACTTAATGAAAAATCACAATAGCTCTTATTTTAAAACGAAGTAGTGTAAATGAAACATACATTTAATTCAAAATTTTGACACTTAACATAACTCTCAGAATCGAAGAACAAACCCTTCATGTGTGCATACTCCTCCCATACGGGTTTAAGCACAACCCTCTCTCTTACAGCAGCTGTGCGATCCGCCCGGTACAGCTGCCTTTTTTATAAAGTTTGTTATTTTTTTTATAAGTGCGTATCGTATATGATTTATGCATTTTATTTTGGGTGCTTGATTTAGTTAGAATTTTATATAATTAATTAGAAGTTTTCCGGAAATATAGGGGAAATAAGATTACTCTCAGCAAACCCGTTTTGCTCAAGGCCCTTCCCAAAAACTTTCCCGTAGTTGACAAAGGGTGAAAGCTGGTAAACCTTTCCCCCGTCGAACTTCCGAAATGGGGAAATATTTAATAGGGGCCATGAAAAAATCGGGGTTCCTGACGATTCAAGAGTCGTCAAAAAGTGAGGATTCTATTTTTGAGAGTGTATGATTACAATATTTTTTTGTTCCTCCCCCACAACTGTAAAAATTTCCCGGGTTTATCTTTTTAGCAAACAATGGAATAAAATGGAGAAATTTAGCTGCAACAGACATTTGGTAAAAAAGGGTTGAACCATTATAAAATTTCCCTTAGTTTCACTTCATAGTGAAAGTACTCCATTATAATAGTTCAACTCGGTACCAAATGTTGGTTGTAGCTAAATTTCACCATTTTTTCTTTCATTTTTTGGGGGGAAAGTTTTGAGTAGAATTTTTTACAGTGTAGTGTACGCTCGTGCACCCCAACCCCCCATTAGAAGTTATACTTCTTAACCCCTTCATTCCAAGTGTACCCAATTGGGTACATTTTAAAATACTGTTTTTTAACTACTGTTTGTGCAATTTGAAAGCTGTAACACCCAATTGTTTTTGAAACTAATCAACATATAGTTTACTTCATTTTAAGCATGGAAAACAAGGGAATTAGGCATTAGTTATTATTTAAACTAATTATTAAGTAAAATTGAAAAAACAAAATTTTTTTAGTTATTTTGTTTTGTAATATTTTTTTAAATCAGAAAACCAAAACATTGCGTTAAAATTGTTTGAGCTTAGTTCTGGGGTCTGAGGAGGGTTAAACTCGTCATTTTTAACGCTATGTTAGATGCTTCTTTGCCCTTATAAGGACAGTTAATACAGATACATTCTTTTTAACTTACATATTTAATTTTAAAACCATAGTTACGATTCTGGGTTATATTTTCTTTTTAAACATTTATTCAATTCGCTGCCTATTTACATTACTATCTTACATGGTATTTACAATGGTTCAAATTCCACATCATTGGTCTAACGTTCTTAGCTGTTTCCAAGTTACGGCACAAGCTCTCCCGCACAATGTTACGTCTGGAGGGTGCGCAACTCCTTCCTGTCCAGCATTCGAAGCTCTCCTTCTCATCCAACCCCAACCTCGTAGGCAAGCGAAAGTTTGATCTTCTCGCCCCCGCTTCTGAGGGCAGCTTATATAGGGGGTGCCTGACCTTAGGTCGACATTGAGGGCAAGGGGACACACGTGCACCATTTCCTGTCGTGTGGGCCCCTTCGTCCTGTCACGTTTGGCCCCATAGGTTTGCCGGCCTAGGCCTAACCTGAAACCATAATCAAATGGAATGTGCAAGAAGAAATCAGATACAATATAAAATACCTTTACAATGGATATATTTTGAATGCCAACACTTTAAATTTTTAACAAACTAATGCAAGAAAGACATTTTTTCAGATATAGTCAATACAAATGTCGCCAATAGTTTAACATGGAATTTTGCGCCATCAAGTTCAAAGAAAGGAAGCCATGTATGTGTGTGATTTTATATACACAGGATCCCACTGTAGTTACTAGAAAATTCGGAGAAACATAGCATAAAAACCATTTTATTGTTATCAGGATTTTTAAGAAATTTACCGTCTTTCGTTACACACCTCCAATTTCCCTCTGCAAACTAATTTACTTATTCAGAACATATTTCCTTACAAAGTGAACAAACATTTCTTCTTGCTACTTTTAACTGAATGGAAACTATGCAATCGCGATAAAAGATAATGAATACATCAGAGGAAAAGAGCATTAAATTTGAAAAAAAAAAAACCATCATGCCATATAATCACGAAACTTTTAAGAAAAAAAAGATAAATAGGAAAAAAATTGAAGCAAAACAGACCCCTGCTCGTTATTAAATTCTTAGAGAAAATCGTTTTAAAAATTTACAACGTTTCATAAGCTATACGTATTTTCTCACTGGGGTAAATGCGTTTTCTTGGGAAACAAATTTAAGTAGAAAATATGCTTTTAAATTTTTACGCAAGGATTTCATTTCAGCTTTTAATGCAAGCCTAATTGTATCTCAAATTATATTCAAGCACGTTGAAGCAATCATTTTGATTCAAACAAAATAAAATATATGTTCTGCATTTTAAAATTACGGATTGTGTTATTTGCTCGTTTTTTTAACGATTAGACGAAGCAAATTGCTTGTTTCGACTATTTTCTTTACAAATAAAGCACAATATATATACGGCTAGTTGGTGTAATTGTAAACATGGGGTAATTGTAAACAAGCTTCATAACTACACTTATGGTGTTTTTGAAAACTTAACTGCTGATGTGTGATGAACTGGCAACATAGGGAAGGCACTGAAAGAGTTTTGTAAGTTTCGAAACATTTGTCGAGGTGTCACCATTGTTTGAAAATGATACAGTGAAAAAAGTTGTTTTACAAAATTTAGTGATCTTACATTTTCGTCTCCAGCTCATCTGCAAAAGCGATGTAAGTGGTTTCAACCATTTTTATTTGTCATATGGAATGCTGCTAAAAGCATTTAGTTATGGATTTCATCCTCCCTGTTATTTTTCATGTGCAAGTCAGGTGTTTACAATTACCCCATATATTTCGTACTCTGGGGTAATTGTAAACACTTAAATTTATCCTTTATCCAATATTTTGGAGGGACAATAAGTATTATATTTTGATGTAAATTACATTTTTATGTCTGTTTTACATAGCTATTGTTGTTGTTGCTGATGCCACTTGGAAATCCAAGCCCCCCTTGCAGGGCGACCATGAATTAAGAAAACTCCTACTGATTATTAATGAGCTCCGCTAGAATGAAGTACACTTGGCTCAGAGGGACTTAATGATTTTGAACCAGCTCCCAGATGAGAGATCGTCACATAGGTTGGTCCCTCAGCGGAAATTATTTCTAACTTGGTGGACATTTGAAGCGACGATGTGTTTTACGTGAACAGCTCCCTTTAACGCACTCGGTCTCAGAATAATCAGTCGCGGGAGGTGGTCACTCTCCCAATCTTTGACCACGGCCAGTTGTGTTTCACTTTCGGTGAATTGTGGGGTCCAAGCTTAACCGATTGATCCACTGTGGGACAAATTTTACATAAATTTGTCGCATTACTTGATTTTTGCAAGATATTTCTTCTTAATTGATCTCAGCCGATTTATAACATAACTCAGCGGACCACATGCGGCCTGTTGACGGCAGATATGAGAGCCACTGCCCTGGATTTTCTTAAGCCTTCAAGTAGACTTTGTATGAAACAATTTTCCATTTTCATCAACCTTATTCGAAAATAAATCCCTATTTTCAATTACCCCAGATCTCTGGGGTAATTGTAAACACGAGCTCATTCTCTAATAAATAGTCATAAAGTCAAAATTTTTGTACACATTTACTCATAAGAAGTGCAGTAGTGGCTACAATGCTCAAGATTTTATCTCTGAATTCATTCAAGAGGTAGGGAAGGATCAAAAGTTAAAACATTAAAAAAAAAAACGTTTACAATTACCCCAACTGACCCTACTTAAAAATCTTCAATATCAAAAACAGGGTTTTTTTACTAATTTACAACGCTCATGTATACAATTAATCCTGTTCATGACAAATCTACATGAACAGGATTCACAACATTAGAGGATTTATGACAAATCTACATGAACAGGATGGCAGCAATTTTATAAATTGCCGCAAAACCAGTTAGAAGACCTCGCAACTCTTTTTTTTAACTGGTAACCATAGTTAAAATGAGGAATATGTTTTTGTATCAGATTCATTATATTTTGTAACATTTCAATTGGTAGTAGCTAAAAAGTGAGGTTATATCTGTGACTGTAAACACATTATCATATTCTACATTCTGAATGAAAAGAAAATACATTTCGTGAAACTTTTTTTCCACATTGCACAAGTTTTTTTTTAAATTTTAGTGCCAGTCTATTTAAATTTTGAGAGAGTTATAACAGTATAAAATGTAACATATTTGCATGATTTTTTTTTTTTAAATTAGTAATTAGTGAATTAATACAAATTTAATTCACTAAATTAGGTTTCATTTAACGGTAATTAACACAAATATAATTAATTTTGAACCAAATTTCTTACTAGAAATCAAAGAGAAGGTATTCATACATGGGCCCTACTAAAATATAATGTATAATTTAATTTTTTTTAGTTATAACCTTTAACCTGAAAAGTATCATAAAAACACCTTTTTTTACAAAAATAAAAATACTGTAAAACAACCAAAAATTCCATTTTTTAGCAAAACTGTTATATTTTAGTCGAGCCCATTCTCTAAATTGTCACCTAAATTATAGAGGCAAAATTTTAAAAATCGGTTTAAAACATCTTAAGTTGTCACTGTTGGAGAACAATCATACCATGAATAAGCAATTGTGCACAAAATTGATTTAAAGTTTTCGACAGCAACTTTATATACAAGTAGGTATAAAAGAGAATATTTGCATGCCAGTTTTCCACATTTTTGTGAGTATTAGAGATACATAAAATATAACATAATTGCTTAAAATATATTTTAAAAAGTTAAATATTTATGTAGTGAAATGTTTATTGAGTTATAACATTTAGCATGAAAAGTATATCAGAAAATGTCCATTTTTGCAAAAATAAAAGTATTGTAAAAAAAAAAGGGATTTTGCCAATAAGTAAGTTGTTAGTATCATTTTAAAGATAATTAATGGGTGAATATATTTGAATAAAAAAACAAAAAAGCATATTTCGGTCATTTTTTGCGATTTCCAACGTATATGTATACTTTGAGCATTAGAAGAGGCCCAGCGGCTGAGTGGTAACCTGCTACCACACATTACGTCCGGGGGTTCCCATGCTGAGCAGGGTTGACTCTGCCTTTCATCCCTTCAGTGGTCACGATAAAAGGAGGACCAAGCATGTTTGGGAGCTAAACACTGGGGGTTCCGCGTCAGGCCGACCACACATGTTTCTGCTCCCCACAGCAATCGGTCTCGAAAGCTGGGATGGGCACAGTACGTCATGGCCTCCAATGGGCTGCCGCGCCAGAGTTTAGTTGTAAGAGCACTAAAAATGATATTTCTCTGTTATAATTCATTTTTATAACACTGATTATTAAAAATTAAAAATAATTAATAGTAAAATTTTTGCAATACACCGTTAGAAATTTCATCATGAAATTATGGTTAAATAACCGGCAGCAGTCTGTCCATCTAATTTACCGTTAAATTTACGGTTTGGAACATTTTTCTATCTTTTCGTGACCTAAACCATTTCCAATCAGCTTGGTTGAAAAGCCGTAAATACAAAAGTTTACGGTTTTATAACCATTTAAAAATGGTTTCAAAAAATTTTTTTTACCGTTTTTGAACCATTTCGAGGCGTAGAAACCGTAAACGAAGCTTGCGGAAATCGAACCGCGTGTATGGTATACCAGCATTGCTCTCTAGCCATTCAGCCACGTAAAGCGGCCGTTCAGTTATCAATAAATCGTCTTTTCCAACAGGCAAACTTCCTTAAAATAGATATTTCAGTTTTTGATTGGATCCAAAGTGAATTTTGGTCTAAATTGACTGAATATTGACGAAAATCATTTTATTTTTCTGCAAAAATCAAAATACAAACACGTTTCAGCAGCTCAAATTATGGGTTCGCTTATTCGCAAACAGTTCGGGAATCCGATATCTCCAATTTTTGATTTACGTGGGTATGTGTTTCTATTTAGTAACCACTGCTTAAGCCACGTTTTTCTTTCTTCTTTTTTTATATACACATGCAGTGATTTCGCAACCAAGATGAACGCCCGATTCTTATTGAGCGCTAGGAAATTACGGTTAGTTAAACGTTCTTTAGGATAAACAGAGAATAAACGATTTTTTTCACAACCAGCGGTTTGAGTGTCATCTTTTTAATGGTTATTCAACTGTTGTAGTAAAATATGGTAAAATAACAATCAAATAAATCTTTATTTTACTATTTTCGTACGGAAATTTTTAACAGCGCAAGGTTACAGCCAATTAATAGAAGATTGTTAATTTGTCCCTACATTGCGTTTCACATAAGGGATCATTCATAAATGATGTGACGCTTCGAGGGGGGGGGGGGAGGTTAGTGAAATTGTGACAAAGTGTGACAATGGGAGGGGAGGAAGTACCAAGAAGTGTGACATCATGCTTATACAACATAGCGTAACATGTGACAAAGGGTGTCAAGTATATCAGAAAAAAGCGTGACATCATTTATGAACGGTCCCTAACGTCTTCAGTTGCAACTTCCTTTACACAGGGACACCCACTTCTCGGTGGTTCTTAGTCTGCTATTTATATTCATCCATAACTGAATTGGAAAATATTTTGTGGTATCAGCTTTTTTTTGAAATGTATCTCTTTTTAAATACTTGCAGTTTCTTTATCGACAATATTAAATATTTTTAAACGAAATCGTGGAAAAGAAATATTTTATAGTAAATTCTTATTTGCAACATTTGTTGTAATCTGTGTTTTTTAATAACAGTCATATTTGTAATACACACTAAAAAATATTTTTTTTAAACAAAACTACTCTGCGTATGTAATTCCTGTAACTTGTTGATGTGCTTTTAACATTTCTCAGCAGTTCTATTTAATTTCAGTCAATCAATTTACCGTCATTTAGGGCAACCTTAATCTACAATTTGTTTTTTTTTATTTGTCTTATTCATATTTCAATAGTGTTATTGTATTTAATATCATTAAACTGAAGAAAAACCCCTATAGTATCAACAAGTATTAAGATATAGTCAGTATAACAGCCATTTAAAATTAATTTTAAACGTTTTTTTAAGGCGATCCTTACATTTAGGTAAACTTTGAACCACGTAAGAAAAGTGATTTTAAAAAAAAAAAAGAAAAATAACATTTCTGCATTTTAAACATTTTTTATTTCACAACAGCATATGATTTCCATAGTTTATGATAGTGCATAGGACAACTTCAACAAATTCCACAACTTCAAAGCAACATTCCAAAAAGCCTTCTAAGCAGTGATATCAGATTTATTACAGAATGATTCAATTAACTGTGAACAAATTTGCAACACTGTTCACAGATAACTGTATGTTTCAGTAATAATTCACTGTAATTACAGAAACTTTGCGCTGTCGGGAAATAAAAAATGTTAAATATGTAGAAACGTTTTTTTATCACTTTTCTTACGTGGTTCAAATTTACCCTAATGTAAGGATCGCTTTGAAACAGATTAAGAAAACAATTTTAAATGTTTGTTATAATTATTATTTGATAAGAAAACTGATTTTATAACATAGACAGTTGAGTCCAACCTTAAAAATTCCAGTTTTTATTTTCAATGTCAAATATAAAAAACTGACGTGGTTCGAAGTTAACCCCCATGGTTCAAAGTTACCCTGAATGACTGTAGCTGTGTCTATTTATTTGATTTTCCTTCAATAAATGGTGGGGAAACTTTTATGAATGCATGTTAAACAGGCACATTGCATTTCCAGACAAAGCACAAAATAAAAAATATACTCTTAAATTATATGTTGTCAAAAGGATTGTGTTGTCAAAGGTATTTTAAAACACCGATACTAGTTTACCGAAATACTCTATCTTATGAAATCAAGTACTTAAACGTTTTCCCAACGTATAAAATTAGTTCAGATTTAAAAAAGAACTGTTTACATTCGAATTAACAAAAATCAAATGTGAACTGAAAAACGATGCCGCTAAAATAATACTAAAATACTACTAAATAATTTACTTTTCTAAAAGTGCGTTCTTTAACTGACAGATAAATTATTTCGCCTTGAATTTCTTCTTAACTTGTAGTTAGAAAACATTCACATTAAGTACTCTACAAAACCCCTTGATATTTTCAGAAAATCCACATACAACATCAAAATATTCGCATCATCCGCTGTATTATTTCTTGATTCCGGATAATTTTTTCTCCTGAACATTTTTCTTCTAATCAATGAAATTCCGCCTTCGAAAATTTCTCCCAAAATAGCGTTTGCTATTTATTTTTCTTCCTACCACAGAAACATTCCAGTCCACTGGATTTCTGCATTTTAATTAGATTGTATGGTCACTTCTAACCCCTTAGCTTTAAATTTAATTTGCATCTTCTTAAAAAGCTGATCTGTCAGAGGTTTTTTTCTTCACTTTAATTTTCAAAGATTACTTCTTAACTTGATTTGGTTCCAAAAGATAAGAATACATTTTACAAACAAGAACGAAGTTTTTACAGAACATTTTTTATGCGGCGACATAAATTTTAATTATCAGGGAATAAAACACGTTACACAAATATTTCTTTACGCTTTGCTAGGGAAGATATAATTTTTAATATTCAATTGCGGTTTCTTAGAACACGATGCACATATTAACTAATTTATTTTTTATTATTTAAAAAATTGAACCCAAGTGCATTGTAAAAAATTCGAGTTCAACATTTCAATTAAAAAAAAAGATAAAATTTAGTTGCAACCAACATTTGGTACTAAAGTTGAACCATTATACTGGTTTCACGTTCATGATGAAACTACACCATTATAATGGTGCAACTTAGTACCAAGTTCCCAGTCTCACGTTCATGATGAAACTACACCATTATAATGGTGCAATTTAGTACCAGGTTCCCAGCTTCACGTTCATGATGAAACTACACCATTATAATTGTGCAACTTAGTACCAAGTTCCCAGTTTCACGTTCATGATGAAACTACACCATTATAATGGTGCAACTTAATACCAAGTATCCTGTTTTAGATTCATGGTGAAACTAAGAACCATTGTAATGGTTAATCTTAGTACCGAATGTTGGTTGTAGCTAAATGTCACCACTTTTGCAGTTTTTTGGTGAAAGGTTTAGCTAGAATTTTTTGCTATGTAGTCCGTATTTATTAATTCACACTAGATCATAAAAATGATATTGACTTATCTTTGGTTTTGATATTGTAGTATCAGAACATTCAGTCATAAATAATGTGAATAATTTCAAACGTAAAATTAATATTAATAGCATTTATAATATTAAATAAAAATAATTATACCAGAAATATAAGCAATGGAATAATAAATGTAATATAATTATTACACAGAGTTACATAATTAAAATACTAAAATACCGTTACTAGGAAATGAAGTGTTGAAATAATTCTTGCTGCCGCTTTTAAAATGTCAAAACTCTAATCTTATACAAAATAATAATGCACAAAAATACCATTTAAGTCACCAGCGGCAAGAAAAGTCTTAGAATTCCAGCACGCGTAATACAAGGTTATGTTGTACATACTTTATAGGTGAATTGTTGAATACACCCTTTATATTACGTGGTAAAGAGTGTATTGTACGTACTTTATAGGTGCATTGATGAGTGCAACCTTTATATTACGTGATAAAAAGTACATTGTACATACTTTACCGGTGAATTGGTGAATATTTCCGTTATTATACGTGATAAAGAAAGTATTGTACTTACTTTACGTGTAAATTGGTGAATAATCTCTTTATATTACGTGGTAAATAATTAAAGTGTGTAGTACTATTAAATGTTACGTTTTCTTAATAACTAAAGAATGATTTTCATGGATATTTATAAACATATATTTTGCGATGATAAAATTTTCGCGATTTTCGCAATACTAGAAATCGTTCAATTTAATAGAGATAAGGTATTATTTTCGACATTATCGGAAGTGTAATTAAAAAAATCAACGAGACATATTCATAAGTGCGGGCAGCAGACAAAAATTTTCCAAAATTACTTAAGCCCTGACAGTCGCGGGCGTATATATACGCCTCGCTATGGCGATGCGTTAAGGGGGGAAATACGTGTAAAACGGCGTATTAAGAGCAAATCAGTAAAATCAGTAAAAAATCAGCATCTTATTGCTTGAGAGATAGAAGTTTAGCCCTTAGCGGCATTGTAAGGAGATTGAGATTCAAAACTTTAAATATCTCGCAATAACAAAAAATGACCTAGTCTCACTTTAAGGATAAACGGCACAAAATTCGCTAGAAAAAGTGTTTTCCTAAAATCGTTACGTTTGTCGTCATAGAGCTTTTTCCGCGCTTTAAAGTTCAAAGTCTATAGACCATTAAGGGGGGAAATACGTGTAAAACGGCTTATTAAGAGCAATTTTCATGAATTTTTTTAACGTATAAAAAATAAATATATTTTATTGAGATTTCGAGGTTATTTTATAGATATATTGAAGAACATTAACTGAAATTTTCAAAGATTTTTCTTGAAAAATTCGAGAGATATCGGATGCTGCACACTGTAATTCGCCACCGGGTAGGTAGTTTGTGTACATCCTGGAGGTCAATTTTTATCTAAAATCAATTTTTTTAAAAATCTATTTTTTTTTAAAAGTGTCTCTTCTAGTTAAACTAAAATAATCACAAAAAATTGAAAATTTCTATTTTTTCTTAGAATGGGAAAATTAAGTACGATTCTAAACAATTTTTTTTGTTCTTTTTTTACAATAAAAATGTAAAACTAGAATCATAAAAATATCTTTATTTTAACTAAAGCGTGTATATATAAAAAAAATGTGTGCTAACTTTGATAAGGATTGATCAAAAACTCTGCGAGTTAGAGAGTGTACGCAAATTCCAAAAAAATAGTTTAGAGAAAAAGGCTTTTGAAAAAAAGAGTGGTGTTGAAGGTAAATTTAAGGCAGTAATGAATCTTACATTTATACTTATAGATAGTAGTACTTAAGAAATTTGTATTAGAGGTCTCAATCGTTAAAAGAAATAAAAGGACATCTGCTAACATTCTCTACTACCCTTCAGGTCATTCATGAAGGAGTACCTGCTCAACTACTCCAAAAGGGGCGCTCGCTCAAATGCTTATAACCTTTAAACGACTTGGAATTTTGCTTTGAAATTTTCAGGGTATATTATTGAATAGTTATAGAATCGATTTATGAAGAAAAAAATATTTTTTGAGACCTTTATACGTATTTCCCCCCTTAACTGCCTCGGGAGTCTATATAAGCATTCCCGAAGGGCAATTCTTTGCCTTGTGTTGCTAGCAGTAAAGTTAAAGGCTTTGGAATGGCATCAAGTGATTATGATAGTGTTTGTGAAGGATATACTTATTTCTGAGGGGAGGGGGGTTGTAAAACATTCTTTCCCCTAGTACTCAGCATAACTACGCGAACCTGTAGAAAGACGGTGGCATGGGGAAGCGAATCTTGTAAATTTTCATCCTCAGGTAAAGTGTTAATTCTGATACAAATACAAAAGCGACTACCAGCAACAGGCACAGGGCCCAGCTAGACTGGTCCCTAGTCCATTTAACAATCCCCAATGATTCAATGTAACAATCTTGCTTGAGTCCAACTAAATATTTTAGGATTATCTTTCAGTATGAAAGGGTAGCATGGTGTTTAAATTGCCGGAAGTTTTGGATACAACTTTTACTATCTTTGAACAGAAAGATCGGATTTTTTTACTCAAATGAGAAAAATTTTGTTCATGAATAATTATTTTATACGGATATATTGCAAAAAAAATAACTGAACATAAACACGGCTTCAACAGAAAGCATCAGCAAAGAATTTCGAAGGAAAAGAAAATAAATCGAAAAGGAAATTCCCGATTCTGAAAACAAATAAGGTGCCTAAAATTGCAATAAATAAAATAATGTTAATGATTTAAAACACATTTTCTAAATTTTAGTGCACCTTGGTCTTAATCAGAACTATTTTGCTATGACGTGCGATGTGAAGATTTGGTACAAAGCTAAGACTTTTTTTCAAAAAAGAAAAGGGAAATAAAGGGTAGTTTTTTTTTTCCTTTTAATGATAGAAAGATATTTTGTTTTGGAGAAAATTTTATGGTAATTAAGTTCTGTAATTTCGTTCCCTTTTATTTAACAAAGTGTTTTGCATTCATTACTTAAAAAAAATCATTCACAACTAAAATGTACCGAAACATACAGCCATTTGAATTACAACGTTTTTCTTAACTCGCTTTGTTGTCTGTCCGCGGAATTTTGCAATCGAACTTTCAACCATTTCCCGATAAGCTACTGTTCTGAAACTTTACATGTAGATCAGAACCAGATGACAATGCAATGTTCTACTACACATAAAAAAATCCGACAGGTAGTTCCTTTTTTTATTCCAATTTTACGCAAATCTCCACATAAATTCCCCAATATGGGGGTGACAAAAGCCTTTCACATATTAATATAATATATCGATCGAAAGCTCTGATTTTTCCGCACAAGGTGAAATTTGTTTGAAATTTCTAAGTCAATAAGAACGCCAGTTATGAGCTTTTTAGTTCGATTTCTTAAGGATTACCTTCATCCAAAATAATAATTAACAGTTTCCTCAATTCGGGTTAATAGTGTTAGCTTAATTTCAATATTAAACTTATTTTTCAAAATAGAGGGACGTGAGTTAGTTTTCAGCGGAAAATAATAATAAAGCCTATCTTCGCTTTACCGTTTATCTCAAATTAGCAATAGGTTTTTATTTCGAGCTTGAACTTGACAAAAGTATTTATTGTCTTCCCGATTTAAAACATGTAATAATTTAAAAACTATGCAAAAGTAATTTCTGATGATTAAACGATTAAAAATGGAACCTTTCATAAATGATGTCACCCATTTTTTCAATATAATTGAACTCTCTCCCCCTCCCTTTGTCACTAAATGTCACACTTCAACATACCTCTACCCCCTTTTGTCACATGTCACGCTATATTACATTAGAGTAAAATAAGTTTAATTTGCTGATTTTAAATGCTTTTATAGAACTCAAAATGTACTATGTCACACTTCTTGTTACCCCCTCCCCTTGTCACAAACTGTCCCACTTTCTTGAGCCCCTTCGAAGCGTGACCTCATTTATGGATGACCGCAATGTGATAAATTACTCTAAAGTTGTCGATCACTGCGGCACGTACCCTATACGCACGTACCTTGTTAACCTCTTGCACGTACCCTATTGAGGTACCGTATACCTCAAATAAACTTCTCTTGCGTTTGGTAAGTGACGCCTTGCGTTTAGTCTGTATGCACCTTCCTATCTCATTACTATATTTAACACGTCATAAACATAACTAAATAAAAATATACAATGGAATAATTAATCTTGTTCTAATCAGCACTACTCGGCACATCCATCTCTTTAATATCGTTCATTGAAACAACTGTTATTGTGCACCCTTGATGTCAGACATCAAATCATAGGACATCTTTTTCACACTTTATGTCAGACACATAAAATCATAGGACATATTTTGCACACTTGATGTCAGACACAAAGTCATAGGACATATTTTGTGCACCTCGTACGACTCGGACGAAACACTGGGATGCTTCTTGAAACAGTTTCTAAAATCCACGCTTTGAATTTTTAATTAAAAAGTCCAATCGAAGGAATTGTGTTTATCGTATTTATTATATGTTTATAGAATTACTCGTTTACTTACTTCCCTAGAAAAACTGAATCGTTCCTTTCAAAAGCATATAATATGTAAATATTGTCTTTAAAATTAAAGCTTTGAATCAATTCGTTTCCTCAAGGGGGCCAAGAATAATAAAGTAAATCCTCATGTTTTATTGTAAATAGTGAAATTAAACTTTTATCAAATAACTCATCTAAGTTATTGGTTGAATACAAATTTGCAATGCATTTAAAATGAGGACTTCCTTTTAGCTGTTTTCTGCATCGAATTAAATAACCAGCATTAAGTTCACGAAATATTGCTCTCTATTTACACGATATTTCTTATTTTTGTTCCAGCAATTTTGATTTCAAACAAAAATATTTTTTTTTCGTGTAATTTAAATTGTCTTTCTTATGTGTATATAGTATACATACGAGTGTTAACTAGAAATTGTTGCAAAACATATTCAATTGCTAGTTAACTTGGAACAAATAAATTAACGTAGCACTCAATAACTATGGGCTTGCACTTGGATTTTTTTTTTAAATATTGAAAGGGAAGAAAATGCTTAGTCCTGTCAAACCTGTTTTTGTGTAGTACATTTTTATGTGCAATCTTTTTTTTAACCCTGCTGGTCTGTTCGGGTCTATTTGACCCGAAACTTTTTTAAAACTTCATAAAAAATTACTGCTTTGAGATAATTGCTTGAAATTCAGTGACTTTGTAAGTCAAGGTATTCTCTCATTCCTCAAAAGAGGATTTTATTTTACACTGATGGAAAAAAAAAATCCCAACACCAAAAAGGAGTTGTGCTAGCGAAACGAAATTTGGCAGGCGTGTTTATACATCTGAAATATGACGTCGATTCAAACTTTGCGCTCGGCGCATCAGTGTGACGCTAGTAGCGACACCCGGAAGATGCAAATCAGGTTTGCTTTAAATACGCGCTGTAACGTTCCTGAGCGTTGTTTAGCGTCGATATTTGATGTAGTGAGTTGATGTTAGTCCACAATGCCTTTGAGAAGACGACGAAGCCATTATCAACAGCTCACTGAGTTTGAACGAGGTCGTGTTATAGGCCTACGAGAAGGTGGGTTTTCTTTCCGCGAGATTGCAGAAAGGCTTGGCAGGAATGCATCCATAGTGCATGAATGTTGGCAGCAGTGGTCAAGGGAAGGCACTGCCTCAAGGAGACCGGGTTCCGGGCAGCCACGTGGCACGACTGAGAGGGAAGACCGCCGTGTTCGGCGTATGGCCGTAGCGAGTCGTACTGCGTCTGCAGCAGAAATTCGAACAGCAGTTGGCACCACAGTGACACAACGAACTGTTACCAATCGGTTACTTCAAGGACAGCTCCGAGCCAGACGTCCTGTAGCGTGCATTCCAGTAAAGTCAAACCACTGCCGTTTGCGGCGTCAGTGGTGTCAGGCTAGAGCTCATTGGAGGACGGAGTGGAGATCTTTTGTGTTTTCTGATGACAGCCGGTTCTGCCTTGGTGCCAGTGATGGCCGTGTGTTGGTTAGGAGGAGGCCAGGTGAGCGGCTGCAGCCATCCTGTCTACGGCTTAGACACACTGGACGTACACCTGGAGTTATGGTCTGGGGAAGAATTTCTTATGGCAGCAGAAGCACTCTCGTGGTTATCCCACGCACCCTGACAGCAAATGTGCACGTCAGTCTGGTGATTCAACCTGTTGCTCTGCCTTTCATGAGTAGCATTCCAGGAGGTGTTTTCCAGCAGGATAACGCTCGACCTCATACTGCTTTTGTAACCCAACGTGCTCTACAGGGTGTCGACATGTTGCCTTGGCCTGCCAGATCACCAGATTTGTCTCCAATTGAGCACGTATGGGACATCATTGGACGACAACTCCAGCGCCATCCACAACCAGCATTAACCGTCCCTGTATTGATCGACCAAGGGCAACATGCACGGAACTCCATCCCACAAACGGACATCCAGCACCTGTATGATTCAATGCATGCACGTTTGTATGCTTGCATTCAAAATTCTGGCGGTTACACCGGTTATTAATGTACCTGTATTTCACTTCTGCAATGGCTCTTCTCGGGCTTAAATTAACCTGTGATCTTGAAATTGTAATCAATTACGTACATTACCTATATACATGTATTGCTGAAATTTCATTACTCTACAATAATTATTTCTTGGTGTTGGGATTTTTTTTTCCATAAGTGTATTTTATTATTTACTATGTGTTTTTAAATTTTGTATGAATGTACTGTTCGGGTCATAATGACCCGAACCTATTTTTTCAATAATTATATGTAAAAAATGACTTGGTGTCGTACTCATTCAACAGTAAGTGATAAAAGCAATTACTGTTAAGAGGTCAAATGAGTTTTACAAAAGATCAAAGGTCGGTCAATGTTAAATGGTATGGTTTTTCAGATCAATTGACTTGACACGTAGTAGCTAGATCACGTGACTCAATTTTGGTGTAGGTACGAGGCATTTGTCCACTTTGACTATTTTGTGTCGTATTAGATGAGAGCATGATTCAGTGCTACTATAAAAACACTAAAAATGACGAAACAAAATTTCAGCGAAGAAGTGAACTTGTGGGAAAATCCGATAGCAACGTAGAAGACACTTCTACGTTGGACAGCATTACCAGTAAGGAAAATTATTTTTTTTATGTATACAGACGATGATAATATGGTTACTCATGCAATTATTAGTTCACAGTATGTTCAGTCAAAATACCAAAAACAATCTGGCCGTTTATTTACCTGTAATCATTAACTTCCTAAATTCAGAGAATGTAATAAAAATAACTCCAGATATTACTATGCGTTCAACATCATGTGAATAAAGAAATAATGATAAAACAGTGCAAAGGAAAGCATATTCAATTCCACCACATAATAAAGTCATTACAATGACAAATACTGAAAGAGCTGACCCTTATGGAGAAGAAATAAGATTCTGAATGTTACAGCTTTACAATGTATATTCAAGCTTGTTTTAGATTAGTCATTATACCCATTGGGTTTACTTTGGATCAACTTTTCAGTTCAAAATATACTTGTAAAAGAAGTAGAAATTGCTAGAGGCGGGCTACGTTTTATAACAGGCCGGACTTTTGATCTTGTGGCGCATTTATTCTCTGGAAATTTATAAACAACATATAAAAGAAAAACAAATAGGCAAAAAAAAAAAAAAAAAAAAAAAAAAGGTTCGTTTTGCTGAAACTTGACAATTAATTATTTTCTCTACATTTTCAGGCAATGTAACATCCCTATAGAACAGAGAAATCTCACCATATGAGAAATCTCGCCTGAAAAAGTACAACGCAAAAGAAAAATTGAATTAACACTTTTAATTTACTGCTAAGTAATAAGTGAGTTCCATACAAGCTCAGACAATCAAGTCAAAATAATAAACAAATATATTGTTAAAAATTTATTGTTGTAATACCACATCTTCAAAGTACTACGTATAATTATATTATTGCCCATACTGTATATAAAACAGAGGTTCAATGTAGAAATTTTCTTTGATTTAATGTTTTACAAAATAATTATCATATTTATACTTACATAGTAACTCAGGATATGTATTTTTAATTTTAAATCACGTGAATTATGTTAAAATATGTTTATTTTATCTAGATATAAGGTATTATTAAAACACAGGGAAAATATACCACCGCTATAGTGAATATTCATTCTTCGGGTCATATTGACCCGAACGGTACATGTGCGTTGTAACTGCCAACAGACCAGCAGGGTTAAGCGATCTTCTTTTGTGCGATTTTCTTTTCTTATGTGTAGTCAGTTGTGTTCTCATGTGAATCATATAATCTTTAAGTCTGTGAACGGAACACGAGCCTTTGAAATAAAAGTTTTTTCGTTTTAATGGTTTACTGTCGTTGAACTTATTTTAGCATTAGTTATGCACACGTACTTTGTGTAAATATTTCACTTCCAAGTATGTCTTATTATCATGTAGTCATTATTATATTATTCTGCAGTCATTATCTTTAAGTGAACGAAATATTATTAAATATATATATATATATATATTCATTTCCCTTTTGAACCATTTAAAAATTTTAGTGCATATTTTCTGTAGAACATGGTTCCCTAAAAAGAGGTCACATCATTTAATACACAGCAAACAAATAAAACATTAATGGTTTGCATTTGAACACCTTCGTTTGTGCTTTTCACTATTCTTAATTTTGCAGATTTGTTTATTCTTTCCCTTCATTTTAACCAGAAATTAAAATGAAACATGCCCAGAAGAAGCGATTAATTATTCTTGAACATTTGGGATTACTTTGGAACATTTGGCATTGCCCTTGGGTATACTACCCTCAAATGTTATATTATTTTAACCTTAACCTAAAGAATAAAGCCAAGACAAAATAACGTTCGCTGATAATTTGAAGCTTCCAGGTTGTATTAAAAATGCATCCCGGTAAGTTCTATGAAGAACTTAATTTTATTTTCACTTAAAACACCAGTTCTGCAGTAAAAACACTTAAATTTAAAATTTAAGCTCATTTAAATTTAAATTAAGCGCATTTTAATTTAAAATTTAAGTGTATTTAAATTTAAAATGTAAGTGCATTTAAATTAAAAATTTAAGTGAATTTAAAGTTTAAGTGAATTTAAATTTAAAATTTCAGTGCAGTTACAATTTAATTTTCAGTGCATTTAAATTTTAAATTTAAGGGCATTTATATGTAACGATTTTCTGGGTGTTTTTTTCACAGGTGTAAGCGACTTGTTCGCAATGTAAGACTGAATGCACTTGTTGAATCTTTAGTTTGAATATTAAACCCTACTTTCATCCAAAATATGTGAAAATAAATATATTTTAAATTTATTTTCACAAAATCTAAAATCGCTAATTTATATACCAAAGTAAGTGCAATGTAATTCTATTTTCCCTAAAAATTACATAGATGTGCAAGTTTAAAGCTCCATCTTATTACATTTTTTTTAACTTTAGTTTTTTGAGCAAGTAATTTCTCTTTCAACTCCTATGACTTTTATTTCCATAAAATTATGTTAAGCCGTAATGTTTCAAAAAATACCTAACTATCACTGACAGTGTGACATGAAGTTATGCACACATATAAACTACTAAAAGCTTTGCAAAAATCATGTGATGGCTGCAATTACTTCGTGTGAAATGTTTCGAGATAATGAGTTGCAACTGCAGCTCTAGGCATCGCGGAATGTAGTAATTCTTAATGAAAGACTTGGAGCGAAGTATCAGCTGCAAAGTTTCTCACTGGCCGTCTACAAATGCAGGATCTTTCGGTGCGGAAGTTTTGAAGATGTGCTGTAAAACGTGTCTGTTCAAAGCAATTATTAATATTTCAGAATGGTTACAATTGGAGAATTGGTAAAACTTTTCTCAAATTAAATATGAAGAAATATTGCACTCTAATTATTGGGTAAACCAGTTTTCAAAAGTTTGACTGACCACTATCCATAAACAACTTAAATATTTACCCAAGTGTACAATTGGATAATTGCGGTAGATATATCCATGGTATGTAATAGTAATAGATTGTACTTTGGTAACCCAGAGTGTCAATCGCTACCAGTCCGCGTGGGTCCATTATGCCTGCAATAAGCTTTCTTATCGAAATTGTAACGAGTACCTAAGCGTGAGACGCCGTTATTTTGAATCTGTATATGTAAAACATAGCTATGTTGCCTCTCTTAAAATGATAATTTGTAATTTTTCGTTACTAAATGGTAAGCTGAATGCTACACAATAATTAACAGCGGAAGGGGTACATTATTTTTGGCTATTCAGTCACGTCATATAATGGTAGTCATAAGCGAAAACGCAGAAGTAAGCCAAAGGATCAAAAACCATAATTTTGAAGTGAGAGATCCTAGAAAACGATCAAGGGGTTCATCATTTTTGGCTACGTCAGTTACGTGATATAATTGTAGCCATAAGGAAAAACGGAGCATCAAGACACAACATCAAAAACAAAAACCATAACTTTGAAGTGAGAGATCCTGGAAAATGATCAAGTGGATCGTCATCTTTGGCTACCTCAGACACGTGATATAATGGTAGCCGTAAGGAAACACGGGGCAACAAGACAACGTCAAAAACAAAAATCATAGTTTTGAAGCGAGAGATCCTAGAAAATGATCAAGGGATTCATTTCTGGATATCTCAGATACGTGATATAATGGTAATCATAAGGAAAACGGAGCAAGAAGACACAACATCAAAAACAAAAACCATTACTTTGAAGTGAGAGATCCTGGAAAATGATCAAGGGGCTCATCGTTTTTGGTTATCTCAGACAGGTGATATAATGGTAGCCATAAGGGAAAATGGAGCAACAAGACACAACATCAAAAACAAAAACCATAACTTCGAAGTGCGAGATCCTGGAAAATGATCAAGTGGATCATCATCTTTGGCTACCTCAGACACGTGATATAATGGTAGCCGTAAGGAAACATGGGGCAACAAGACAACGTGAAAAACAAAAATCATAGTTTTGAAGCGAGAGATCCTAGAAAATGATCAAGGGATTCATTTTTGGATAACTCAGATACGTGATATAATGGTAACCATAAGGAAAACGGAGCAAGAAGACACAACATCCAAAACAAAAACCATAACTTTGAAGTGAGAGATCCTGGAAAATGATCAAGTGGATCATCATCTTTGGCTACCTCAGACACGTGATATAATGGTAGCCGTAAGGAAACACGGGGCAACAAGACAACGTGAAAAACAAAAATCATAGTTTTGAAGCGAGAAATCCTAGAAAATGATCAAGGGATTCATTTTTGGATAACTCAGATACGTGATATAATGGTAACCATAAGGAAAACGGAGCAAGAAGACACAACATCCAAAACAAAAACCATAACTTTGAAGTCAGAGATCCTGGAAAATGATCAAGTGGATCATCATCTTTGGATACCTCAGACACGTGATATAATGGTAGCCGTAAGGAAACACGGGGCAACAAGACAACGTGAAAAACAAAAATCATAGTTTTGAAGCGAGAGATCCTAGAAAATGATCAAGGGATTCATTTTTGGATATCTCAGATACGTGATATAATGGTAACCATAAGGAAAACGGAGCAAGAAGACACAACATCCAAAACAAAAACCATAACTTTGAAGTGAGAGATCCTGGAAAATGATCAAGTGGATCATCATCTTTGGATACCTCAGACACGTGATATAATGGTAGCCGTAAGGAAACACGGGGCAACAAGACAACGTGAAAAACAAAAATCATAGTTTTGAAGCGAGAGATCCTAGAAAATGATCAAGGGATTCATTTTTGGATATCTCAGATACGTGATATAATGGTAACCATAAGGAAAACGGAGCAAGAAGACACAACATCCAAAACAAAAACCATAACTTTGAAGTGAGAGATCCTGGAAAATGATCAAGTGGACATCATCTTTGGTACCTCAGACACGTGATATAATGGTAGCCGTAAGGAAACACGGGGCAACAAGACAACGTCAAAAACAAAAAATAGTTTTGAAGCGAGAGATCCTAGAAAATGATCAAGGGGATTCATTTTTGGATAACTCAGATACGTGATATATGGTACCATGGAAAACGGAGCAAAAAGACACAACATCAAAAACAAAAACCATTACTTTGAAGTGAGAGATCCAGAAAATGATCAAGGGGCTCATCGTTTTGGTTATCTCAGACGCGTGATATAATGGTAGCCATAAGGGAAAATGGAGCAATAAGACACAACATCAAAAACAAAAAAGATAACTTTGAACTGAAAGATCCTAGAAATGATCAAGGGGCTCTTCATTTTTGGCTATCTCAGACACGTGATATAATTTCCCTACCAGCCCCTACCTGTTAGCCGAGGCCTTAGGATTGCTTGCGCAGGGGCGAGGTAGTGAGGTCCACTGATTTTACGTGCACGTATCCCCAATTATACAGGGGTGGTCTTCAGCGGGTATCGAACGCGTGACCTTCCAGGTGGAAGTTTGACGCTCTAACCACTAGGCTACCACGGCCTACACCTGATATACTATTAACCGTAAGGGAAAACGGAGCAACAAGACAGAACATCAAAAACAACAAGAAGTTCCGTCTAGAACTATACGAGCCTACTCTCCCGAATACACCAGTTTCAAATTTATAATCTAGCCATCTCTCTCTCTCTCTCGTTTAGCTTAAGTTCTTAATTGCTTCAGATATACCTTTTTCAACGGTTAATACATGTTCATTCAATCATTCATTTATTTATTCAGTCATTCATGTATTTATTCACTCAGTTATTAATTCATTCTTTTGCTTATTGATTTAGTCATTCATTAATTCAAAAATATTCTTGAAAATCTCGTTTTAAAAAAATTCATAGGAAAATAGGCTCTTTAGTTCTGGGTGAAATTTCTATCTGTACATGTTCTACGTCATAAGAGCTTTCCGATAAAGTTTGTTCCAAGCAAATCGGTCTGTTACATCAGGATTTATACAGGATTGAAATTTCCCCGTAGGCGGTATGTTAATTTTTTTTGAACTGTTCAAAAATGAACAAAAAAATTGTTCAAATCAATATTTCACGTCAAGAACTTCTTCCAGTGAGCTTGTTCATTGGAACTTGGATCTTGTACTCAGAGTTTACATAATTTGTTTCATTTTCGCCCATAGGCGCTAATGGTTAAATTGTTTGAACTGTTCAAAATTGAACAAAAAATTTTTCAAATCAAAAAGTAAAATATGGAAATGAGATGTACTCGCCAAGATCTTTCGAATGCAAAAAGAATTTTTCGAATCGGATAATTCGGTTAAAAGTTATTACGGGGGGGACAGACCGACAGACACACTTTTTCCCTATCTCAATACCCTACTTTCAATTTTTTTATTTTTCAATCTTTATTTAATTACTTCACTTATTTTTGACTTTTCTTGATTTCTAACGATATTTTCACGATACATTAAGCCTTCTTTCATGCTTTATTATTATTTTTTTTATTTTTACGGGAAAGTAGGCTAAAAACCATACTTTTGAAGTGAGAGATCCTAGAAAATGATCAAGGCGCTCATCATTTTCTGCTATCTCAACGTGTTATAATGGTATACATAATTAAACACGGAGCAACAAGACACAGCATCAAAAACAAAAACCATAAACTTCAAGAGAAAAAAAAATCCTAGAAAATTATCAACGACAACTTTGATATATTTTATTTATCACCAATATTTTACTTACAAGCTTTTCAATTATTCCCCCCCCCCCCAATCCGAACATTGTAACAAGCGACAAGAATCCTCCATTTTTTGAGCTCGGTAGTGTTCTTTTATCGACATTTAATGACACAGTAATTTTTAATAAAAAAATTAATTTCGTTTAAAGTGTACCAAGACAAGTCTAATCATATTATGTGTACAATAAATTCTTACAATCAATTAAGGACTTTTTGACCACCCAGAGGCTCTTCTCCGAGAGCTAGACGAAAGAATAAAACTCAAGATTTGCTAACAAAGAAAATAAAAATTTGTCAATTGGGCTCGTTTGAATTGCCATTTCCACAGAAAAACATATAATTACGCGTTGAGCCATCAAAGTGTTTATTTTTTTTCACTCAATCAAGGAAGATTGAAAAAATAAATAACAATGTTTATCCATGGTATAATGAACTAACGGAATTAATTCCTTAAAGAAACACGTAACATAAAAATTCAGTTTTGCTTTCAAGCGACTCCATTAATTTGCGGCAAGTAGTTTCTAGTTTGGAGAATGATGTATGAGCCAATTAATTACACAGGACCCTCCTTTGTCTGGTATCTTGTCTTCAAATGCTCTAATATCACTTTGGAACAATAATTATCCCTAGATAATTTCTAAGACAGTGCGTATCTTCGGTGAAAGATTTTTGGTTTGACGTCTTAAGAAATTAGGTATTTAATTAGGAGAATTAAAACGACTAGTTCAGTATTTTTATTTGCGCAAATTCATGAAATATGCTGCGTTCATTTAACGATGAAACATCTGATTCGATAAAAATGCAACACCATAAGATAGCTGCAGAAAGAAATACTGAGCTTTTTTTTTCTTCGGTTCAGCAGATTGTTTTTCAGTGACGAAATATAAATTTTGCGCAATTATTCACTGATTTGATTGATACATGCTTCACGGACTCCAGGAATGATTTTAAAGGCAGCGGCAATGAACATGTCTTGCATAATATTTTTTTTTTTTTTTTAAATTTAATTTACACTGTTAGAAATTTCATCGTGAAATTACGGTTAAATGACCGGCAGCAGTCTGTCTATCTAATTCACCGTTAAATTTACGGTTTGGAAAATTTTTCTATCTTCATGGGATCTAACCATTTCCAATCAACTTGGTTAAAAAGCTGTAAATACAAAAGTTTACGGTTTTATAACCATTTAAAAATTGTTTCAAAATGAAATTTTTAGTTTTTGAACCACTTCGAGGCGTGGAAACCGCAAACGAAGCTTGCAGGAATCGATCCCGGGTCTACATTAACATCAACCTTGCTCGCTAGCCATTCGGCCATCTAAACCACGAGAAGCGGCTGTTTATTGATCAATAAATCTTCCTTTTCAACAAGAAAACTGCATTAAAATTGAGATTTCAGTTTTTGATTAGATCTAAAGCCATCTTTGGTCTAAATATACTGTATATTGACAAAAATCATTTTATTTGCTGCAAAAATTAAAATACAAACAAGCTTCAGCAGCTCAAATTACGGGTTCGCTCATTCGTAAACAGTGCGGGAATCCGATGTCTCCAATTTTTGATTTCCGTGTGTATGTGTTTCTATTTAGTAATCACTGCTTAAGCCATTTTTTTTTCTTTTTTTTAGCCTACTTTCACGTAAAAGTAAAAAAAATAATAATAAAGCATGAAAGAAGGCTTAATGTATCGTAAAACTATCGTTAAAAATAAAGAAAAGTAAAAAAAAAGTGAAGTAATTAAATAAAGATTGAAAAATAAAAAATTTGAAAGTAGGGTTTTGAGATGGGGAAAATGTGTGTCTGTCGGTCTGTCGGTCTGCCCCCCCCCCCCCTAATAACTTTTGAACGAATAGTCCGATCTCGGCGAGAACATCTCATTTCTATATTTTACTTATTTATTTGAACAGTTTTTCGTTCAATTATGGGAGCCTATGGGAGAAAATGAAGCAAATTATGTAAACTCTGGGTACAAGATCCATATTCCAATGAACAAGCTTACTGGAAGAAGCGCTTGGCGTGAAATATCAATTTGAACAGATTTTGTTCATTTTTGAACAGTTCAAAAATTAACATAGCGCTTACGGGGAAATTTCAATCCTATATAAATCCTGATCTAACGGACCGATTTGCTTGGAACAAACTTTATCGAAAGCTCTTATAACGTAGAACATGTACAAATAGAAAGTTCTTCCAGAACTAACGAGCCTATTTTCCTATGAAATTTTTTTATCGTAATTTTTAAGGATATTTCTCAGTGAATAAATGAATGAGTGAAAGAATGAATCAATGAATAAATGAATGAGGAAAAGAATGAATAAATGAGGGAATAAATACATGAATGAGTAAATGAATGAATAACCATTTGAATCAGTAAACGAATGAATGCATAAATGAATGGCTGAATAAAGGAAAAAATGAATGAGTGAACGAATATGTATTGTCTTTTGAAAAAGGTATATTTGAAAAAATTAAGAACTAAAGCTAAATGAGAAAGCGAGAGAAAAAAATAGCTAGATTATAAATTTGAATTTGGTGTATACGGGAAAGTAGGCTCGTATAATTCTAGACGGAACTTCTTGTTTATATACACATGCAGATTTGAACTGATAAATCTTTATTCATATTTTAACAAAACTTTGTACGACTGGTAAGCTTTCCAAGATGGACGATTGAGCGCTTGAAAATTACGGTTAGTTAAACGTTCTTAGGATAAACAGAGAATAAACGATTTTTTTCGCAATCAGCGGTTTGAGTACCATCTTTTTAATGGTTATTCAACAGTTGTAATTGAATATGGTACAATATCAATCAAATAAATGGTTATTTTACTATTTTCTTATTTAAATTTTTAACAGTGTAGTGGGCATGCGTTTCTGTTCATGGGTTTTTAGGAGAAGAGCCAGAAATGAGCTATCTAATACATTTAGAAAATATTAAAATACTACTAAACTGACCTGCCCATATAAACTTGTTCTAATTTTCATAATTTAAGTCTGCTTTTTAATAACGCTAGCTGTTAAACTATCTCCCAATAGTAAATATGTTCCTCAACATTTTTTACACAGCGCGTACTTTGGTTATATAAGTTTACAGTGGGTCTCCTCTCACACGTTTATTTTAGTTTCAACAATTAAAGATACTTTAACACCCTAAAATCAAAGTTTAAATATACAAACATATTCCATCATCATGCATTTTTCAAACACAAACAATTTAAATATAAAAATGTGTTCAGTTTTTTTTAACATAAACTTCAAACAGCCCCAACGTCAGGCACACCATTCATGTTCCACACAATTCTTCAGCTGGCTTTACGTCAACAAACATTTAAATGTATTTTAAGCCCCTGAGTTAAAAAAATGGATATTGTATTTGTATTACACAAAGTTCAATCTTTACGCCTAATTTATTCATACATTTAATGCAGAAAAATCCCTCCCCCCCCCCCTACCAGGTGTTTTTGGTTTTATTTTCTTCTTAAGTCGAAACCGCATGCTCTACATGTACGGAAAATTTTCCACGTTTCATCTAGTACTGTACGTGATACAGGGCCCCCTCTTAATTCACGCTTACCCTAAAACCCCCCCCCCCCCCAAAAAAATAAATCAATCATAACTTTAAAAATTAATCATAATTTCAGTGTAAAAGCTTTGAAATACCTAATCCAGAGATTCACAATTTATTAACGCAATTATTTCTTAATGATTTTTATATTTATTTTTATAACATTTACTAGCAGTTTTTTTATGAGTATAACACGCCATAATTTTACATTACTTTCCAAAGTTGTAGAATTGTGCAAAAAATGTTGTGTTAACATCGTTTAGCGTTTAAAAGAAAGATGGTACATGTTTATGAAAATATATTCCATGTACCTACAGTTTTTATTCTTATCTGTTTTTCCCCCAGGATAAATGAAAATGCCATTAATGCAGAGACTTTTCCCATCTATATTTTTTTCTCCAAATCTCTTATCTCTTTCGAAAACTCCATTTTTATTTGCATCATTGGCTAAAAAATTTTATTTAATATTTCTGACAACAAAAAAAGTCTTGTCCAACCTTTTTCTACTTTGCGAAGAAAAATCTCTTCATTTTTACTTGCTATTTAGATATGACATTACTGGCCGGAATATTTTTTTTAATTCTAGCGATTCCCAAATGCACGGCATCTGTTTTTTCAACAAAATTGTATTGAAGGATCTCACACTATGTATAAAATATTTATATTTAGGAAACCAATGACAGAGGGACAATTGCGTACAAAAAACCACGAAACTTAAACAAATGAATTTACTTTACAAAACTTTATCTTTCTTATAAAAATAATTGCATGTTTTAAAAATGTTACACGTTGTTTTTGAAAAAAAAAATAATACACTACTGAAGCTTAGAGATATAACTTTTTTCTTCCAAAAATTAAACTTGAAAATCCCATTATATTTTCCTTGTTTATTGCAAAACAAATAAAAAAAATAGACTCCTTAAGCAAAATGATTATTTAGCTGAAAAAGTTGCCCCCCCGCCGCACCCTCTAAAAATGGGTTCCAAGTAAGATTAGCTACGCTTTTTTTTTCAGCAATTTTAAAAGTATACAATTAGAGATTTTGTTTGCAATAAAATGAAAATGTTTTTTGATTTACTTGTTTCCTTTCTTTCTTTTTTATATATATCTGAGTAAAATGATTCAGAATCCATTCTTACATTTACACGTTAAAAACTTATGGGTACACACATAAAAAATTAAGTAAAAATTTCTATTTGTAACATTAAAAAAAAGGCGCTTTAGTTTTTCCAGCATTAAGGGCCAAAACAAAGCGAAAAAATAGTGGGATTGATTTACATAAAAACGCTTCTCAATGTATGATTTCTGAGGGAAAATTAATTTTTACTTGCACACATGACATTTTTTGATGACATGACACACATGGCTGAGGAAAAACACACCAACATACTTACTACTCTTACTAATAAGTAAAGAGTTTAAATTTGGAGTGCTTTTCATATCAACATTTAGAAAGCATGGAAACCTTAAAGCGTAAGCAGTTGGTGGGTAAGAGTTTAGAATAAATATCTCAGCTGTCACTTCTAAAATTCAGCAATGAGTAAACCAAGCTGTTTTTTTTTCTCTTATTTTTTTATAAAAAGAGTTTATAAAAGATTTATTCGAAATGGATAGACAATAGGTCGTCTCTTTCCACTAAATTTCAAGTGTCCTGACATCTGAATGCTTATCTGAATCGAAACCTTATATTTTCATTGACTGGAAAACTTGATGTTCATCCACTCGTCATTTACTGCTTTTTATTTGAAAAATTTAAAAAAATCAGAAGCAGTGGCCATTTAAATCCACCCAACATTTCAAAAATATTTAAAATTACTAGCTGACATACATCATCTGCGAATTGGAAATTAACCATTTTAAAATTGTGAAATTTTAAAATGGTTAATTTCCAATTCGCTAAAAAATTTTAAAAAGTTATTTCAAGGCTTGCTAGTGGTCACATCAAGTGCCTCACTTTCAACGAGGGCAGGAAAACCTTTGTCACCTGCACCAAGTGCCAAATTCATCAGGCTTCTCCAGACCACCTCTTGGGATGCATGAGACTCTCTAAGGAGAATCTCTAATAATCCTCTCCTTGTCTTCGACTCCCTTTTAGTCAACGAACTCTTGGATCTTGTCTGACTACGTCAGACACTGAGGATAAGCAACAACAACAAAACTGTGAAAAACGCTTTATAATTCAAAAGACTTTAAAAAAGATAGTATGTTTATATTGAGCATGTTTTTATCTAGCTAAGGTGTAGCCCCAGACCCCCCAAAAAATACGGAAATTAAAAATTGAGTTATGAATGGAAATACTTTTTTAGAAATAGAAATGCATGTGTTAAAGTCCGCAAGTTACGATAATAAATGCAAATACAGTAGCCCCTCTTTATATCGCGATTGTCGGGGACAGCAAAAAAGCGCAATATATCCGAATGCGCGATATAACCAATGCCGTTAGAAATAACTCAAAAAATAAATGCAAATACAGTAGCCCCTTGTTATATCGCGCTTTTCGGGGGACAGCAAAAAAGCGCGATATATCCGAATGCGCGATATAATCAATGCCGTTAGAAATAACTCAAAAAGTACAAGTAAATTAAGTGTCAACGTAAAAAAATTATTTAATCTTACGTAACGATAACTTTCTTCATGAAAATAGCTTATTAATAAATCCTTGGGCAATAGAGATGTCTTTTTCCTTCCTATAGGCGTTAGGATCAATACAAAAAGAAATGCCAAGTAAAACGCCAACTGGTTTGCGTAGAATCATTCTGTAGGCATACAAGTTGGGAAATGGGAGGAGAAACTGCAGCAAATTCAGAAGAAAGGAAAACATTCCTGTTCGATGGCTTTGTTTAATGGGGGGTAGGGCTTTACTTAGAAATGCAATATTTTTACTTTCCAGAGCTGAAACTTAAATTTTTTGGAGACATAGGAAAAGCGCGATATATCCGAATGCGCGATATAATCAATGCCGTTAGAAATAACTCAAAAAGTAAATGCAATTACAGTAGCCCCTCGTTATATCGCGCTTTTCGGGGGACAGCAAAAAAGCGGGATATATCCGAATGCGCCATATAACCAATGCCCTTAGAAATAACTCAAAAAGTAAATGCAAATACAGTAGCCCCTCCTTATATCGCGCTTTTCGGGGGACAGCAAAAAAGCGCGATATATCCGAATGCGCGATATAACCAATGCCGTTAGAAATAACTCAAAAAGTAAATGCAAATACAGTAGCCCCTCGTTATATCGCGTTTTTCGGGGGACAGCAAAAAAGCGCGATATATCCGAATGCGCGATGTAACCAATGCCGTTAGAAATAACTCAAAAAGTACAAGTAAATTAAGTGTCAACGTAAAAAAAATTATTTAATCTTACATAACGACAACTTTCTTAATGAAAATAGCTTATTAATAAATCCTTGGGCAATAGAGATGTCTTTTTCCTTCCTATAGGCGTTAGGATCAATACAAAAAGAAATGCCAAGTAAAACGCCAACTGGTTTGCGTAGAATCATTCTGTAGGCATACAAGTTGGGAAATGGGAGGAGAAACTGCAGCAAATTCAGAAGAAAGGAAAACATTCCTGTTCGATGGCTTTGTTTAATGGGGGGTAGGGCTTTACTTAGAAATGCAATATTTTTACTTTGCAGAGCTGAAACTTAAATTTTTTGGAGACATAGGAAAAGCGCGATATATCCGAATAAGCGGTGTAACGAGCGGTTACTGCATTACGTTACTCTTCTATGCTAATCATTAAACAAATTTTTAAATATGGTTTTTCCATAGTTTGATTTTGCATGACGTCAGTATCGTATCGAGCCGCAAAATTTAATCGCAACTGGTCCACGTTAAGTGAAATATATGTATAGATGTGTAAAAATGTTTCCACTGTCATGTAATCAAATGCTACATATTGGAAAACTATTATGATTTTTAAAGAAATGAAATTGTGTTGAAGCGTGTTCATTCACTGATCATACTGTAAAAAAATCTAGTTCAATATTTCACAAAAAAGAAAAAAATTCGCGAAGTTTAGCTGCAACTAGCATTTGGTAGTTTGAACCATTATAATGGTTCCTAGTTTCAAATGCAAGGAGAAACTAGGTGACACTGCACCATTATAATCGTCCAGCTTAGTACCAAATGTTTGTTGCAGCTAAATTTCACCCTTTTTTTTGGCGAAAGGTCGAACTAGATTTTTTTTGCAATTAATGTGTATTAACATCACGTGTCAAGTAAAGCAGTGGTTAAAGCAACCCAAGTAAAGCAGGTACTCGTGCAGGTCAAAAAAATAAAGAGAAAGACTGGACTGGGAAGCATTGCGTTGCTTACTGTTCTAATGGTCCTCTGGCAATTACAAGGAAATACGGAGGAGTTTTTCCCGAAAGGAAATATATATTTTACGTTATATACAGCTTTATTTTAATAAACGCTTTTATCTGCCTCAATAACTATCAAAATTTGTATTACCTAGTCGCCCCAGTATTTTCTATAATCTATTAGTATTTAATTTTATGTTCGTAGTGGTACGTGAAGGGTTTACAAGAAAAATAGTGGTGTATATAGTGGTATATTTATGTTATATACAGCTTTATTTCAATAAACGCTTTTATCTGCCTCAATAACTATCAAAATGTGCATTACCTAGTCGCCCTAGTATTTTCTATAATCTATTAGTATTTAATTTTATATTCGTAGTGGTACGTAAAGGGTTTACAAGAAAAATAGCGGTGTAAATAGTGGTATATTTATGTTATATACAGCTTTATTTCAATAAACGCTTTTATCGCCTCAATAACTATCAAAATGTGTATTACCTAGTCGCCCTAGTATTTTCTATAATCTATTAGTATTTAATTTTATATTCGTAGTGGTACGTAAATGGTTTACAAGTAAAATAGTGGTGTATATAGTGGTATATTTATGTTATATACAGCTTTATTTCAATAAACGCTTTTATCTGCCTCAATAACTATCAAAATGTGCATTACCTAGTCGCCCTAGTATTTTCTATAATCTATTAGTATTTAATTTTATATTCGTAGTGGTACGTAAATGGTTTACAAGAAAAATAGTGGTGTAAATAGTGGTATATTTATGTTATATACAGCTTTATTTCACTAAACGCTTTTATCTGCCTCAATAACTGTCAAAATTTGTATTACCTAGTCGCCCTAGTATTTTCTATAATCTATTAGTATTTAATTTTATATTCGTAGTGGTACGTAAAGGGTTTACAAGAAAAATAGTGGTGTAAATAGTGGTATATTTATGTTATATACAGCTTTATTTCAATAAACGCTTTTATCTGCCTTAATACCTATCAAAATTTGTATTACCTAGTTGCCCTAGTATTTTCTATAATCTATTAGTATTTAATTTTATATTCGTAGTGGTACGTAAATGGTTTACAAGAAAAATAGTGGTGTAAATAGTGGTATATTTATGTTATATACAGCTTTATTTCAATAAACGCTTTTATCTGCCTCAATAACTATCAAAATGTGCATTACCTAGTCGCCCTAGTATTTTCTATAATCTATTAGTATTTAATTTTATATTGGTAGTGGTACGTAAATGGTTTACAAGAAAAATAGTGGTGTAAATAGTGGTATATTTATGTTATATACAGCTTTATTTCACTAAACGCTTTTATCTGCCTCAATAACTATCGAAATTTGTATTACCTAGTCGCCCTAGTATTTTCTATAATCTATTAGTATTTAATTTTATATTCGTAGTGGTACGTAAATGGTTTACAAGAAAAATAGTGGTACGTGAAAAAATAACATTGGGATACTCTGAAGTAAAGAGTATCTATAATATCAGTTAATGTTTCAATTATGTTAAAATAGCAGGGAAAGTGATACTGTATAATGCTTTACACGTGACATGTGAAAAATAATTAACGTACTATTTCAAGTGCATGTACAAATGAAATAAAATGTAGTTTAGCGCAGTACGCTTAGAAAAATGATTGTTTATAAGTTGTAAATAGGATTATCTTTGTTGGTACTAAAATCATTCGCTTTTAGTAAAATATTTTACTGAACTTTTTAAATGCAACATCTATTTCTGTCTGCGATATAAACTGTGAAACATTTATCGGCGTGTTCCACCTAAAAATGGTTTATCTTGGCTGGTTACAAAATATGTACCTTATTTTACTTTTTTTCGTATGCAACGTATCGAAATTAGGATTAAAATATATCAAAACTAGGCCCCATCTTTGTAGCCAAAAATTTTGCACCAGAGTTTTGGGACAACATACAATTACATTTTTTACAAGTATAACAATCGAGATTAAAAATTATATAATGTTGCTATACCAGATTCATTCTGAAATTATCAATATTATTAAGCACTCATTGTTAGTTAAACATTTTATTTAATCTTAAATTGATCAGTTTTCCCTTACATGATGATATTTAACATCATAAATCCGTTGTAACACTAAGCCGTTGTATCATCAAGTAAAAAATAGGTGAAGAAACGATCAAAATTAAAGAGGTCTTTAGATGCAATAGAAAAAGTACATTAAGATAGTATCTTAATATAATATATTACATTATAATAAGATTCGATAATAATATATCATAGGGTATCTTAAGCATAGGCTCGTTATGTGGAGCTAACTACATCCAATTTCCACGAATTGATTATATGATGACCAGGTAATTTGGTTGTTTAAAAAGTCAGTATTATAACACGCTCTTTACACACCTAAAAACTCAGAATCCTATGAGTGGTTTATTAAACGAATGACGGTTATTATAATGATCAGCCTTCAAATTTTTTCCCCAATTAAAATCCATTTACACTGTGTAGTTAAAAGAATTAGTTAAAAAAGTAATAATATACTATTCCATCATTGTATTTATTTATATTTATTTTTTTATACATAATTCATTTCTGCCTCCATAATCAACATCTTCTTGAGATTTTTTTGAATATCGTTTATTTATATTCGATATATGTGTTTGCATTATTCCTGTACATAACATTATTTTTTGTTTGTTCTGACGTACTGTAAATATAAAAGCAGTCATTACATTGTTGGTAAAACTGCATTTCCTTTTAGGTTCAACAATCTTCCAACATTTAATCCACAATTGTGAGTTGGTACTGATTTTCATTAAATGTGCAATTTCAGACTTTGAAGAGTCTAAAACTCGTCAAGAGCTGTTTTCGGAGAAACAACTTGGTAGTGAAAAAACTAATTCCCTACTTTCAAGTGTTTTAAAATTTTCACACTTTAAAAGCTTAATTTTTATTTCATATAGTTGTTTAATTTTCGTTCTGCTCATCTTTAAGCACAAAATCATCATTACATTGTTGGTAAAACTGCATTCCCTTTTAGGTTAAACAATATTCCAACATTAGCCCTTAAACACACATTCATGAAAACTCGTCCAGAACCGTTTTCGGAATCCTTACGGGTTTTTCCAATGCCCCCTGCATCAGGAAGCCCGTTAACAGACAAGTCACGTGATCAGCAGAAAGCCAGTCTCTCAGTCTCCGTTGCTAAACACGATGAGTAAGAAAGACCGTTTCGCTTCGAGCTTATTTCTTTTCAATTGACTGCTACTTTAAATAAATCAATATTTGTAAAGAAAAAAAACAGAATAATTAGCAATAATAATTGTGAATTTATGTTAAAAAAAAAAACATACACCTAAAATTCAGTCATTCCAAAATATCTTGTACATTATTCGTTTCTTTTAACGTTCATCTTAAATTCATTAGTTGATAACTTTTCATCTTAACCCATTTTTAATTTAACCCTCAGCCTTTTATTTTATCTACGCTATGATGTTTTTATTTAATAAGAAAAAATAAAATCTTGTCTATTTTGAAAAGCAATCCAATATAACTATATTGATATTCTCTCATATATTTTCATGAAGGAATTATCTTCTCAAACGTTCTATATGAATTTGCAATTTATTTATATATTTATTTCATGATAATATTTAACACTTGGAAGAAAGTAATAACCTAAAATTCGGTACTATTTCTATCAGAACTCTTAAACGTGTAGAATAAACTTAGACATAGTTTGTAAAAGTTTTACTACAAGCTGTATGATTCTTTCTTTTTTTTTCTTGTGTTTTAAACAACCATTTGATATTTACTGTTGAATTTCAATATAATATTAAACTGATTTCTAGCTAAAAGAATACACTTTATACAAATATAATGCACCTTGTGTAATAAAACTTGTGAAACGTTGGACTATGTATGAACTTGTGAGGGAGGTTATGTAGAAAAATAATGTATATTGGTATATTGCAGTTTCCTATCATTAGAATAAATACCTCTTTTCTCAAAAGTCTCTAAGTTTTGAGTTCTACTCGTATTTGAGCTGTGGGTAAGGAATTATTCATAAAAGATGTCACGCTTCGAAGGGGGGGGGGGCTTGTGACAAAGTGTGACAAGTGGAGGGGAGGGGGTAACAAGAAGTGTGATATTCTGCATTATACACCATAGCGTGACGTGTGACAATGGGGGGGAGGGGGTCCGCTGAAATATGACATATTGTGACGAAAGGGGGGGGAGGTCAAATATATGGGGAAAAAGAATGACATCATTCATGAACGGCCCCTAAAATCTTTAAAATATTGAAATCCCTTTTAAAATAAAACATGGAAGAGTCACTCCACAGCATTTTTGTGTTACCTACTGGAAATGTTTGAACAAAATTTTGGTGTATTTCATTTTGAAAATATTAATGAAAAACTTTCAAAATTTTTTATTACACTCCGTACATTTGGAGCAACAGTGGTACAAAATTTCTTTTCAGTAGGGTCAATAGTTTATTATTTAAAAAATATTACAATTTTGATAAGCACGGGACATTTTTGATGTCCCGTGCGAAACAAAATTTTAATATTCAAAATGTGGCTCTAGCTGTACAAAATGTTCTAAAAATTTTTGAAAACTTTGCATTAATATTTTCATAATTAAAAATGATACCAGATTAAATAAATATATTAGAATTTTTGCTCAAAAATGTTCCGCACGTAACACAAAAATAAGGTGGAGTCATCGTTCATAAATGATGTCAGGATTTTTTCCCATATATTGGACCCCCCCCCCCCTTATCACAAAGTGTCACACTTCAATATACCCCCTCCCCCCTTTGTCACATGCCACTCTATGTTGCATAAGCATGGTGTCAGACTTCTTGTTACCCCCGCCCCTTGTCGCTACATCACGATGCCCCCCCCCCCTTTGAAGCGTGACATTTAAAAGTGATCCCTATGCTGTATTCACACAATATATTACACTGAGTAACCTACCCCTAAACTATAGGTAAAACAGAGCATATTTATTATTGGCAACAGTACTCTTAAACAAAATTATGAACACTAAAGAAATGAATAAAGAGTGGTACGTTAAAAGGAATTTGACATTAAAGCGTTCAAAAATAATTCTAATTAATAAATAGTAATATTAAGAACACTAAAACAGCTTAGTAATGAGTTTTTAACTTAAATGTCATGTGTATGCAAAACGATCAAGAACCAAAATCAAGTTTTCTAACTTTATCAAATATGATAATCATAGTTAAACCTTGTCACACATAAATGACATACAAACTAACAAATATATCAAGTCTGTATACTTTCAAATTGCAGAAGGAGGAAAGTTGAAAGTCGTTCATGAAAATTAAAACTTATTAACCATAAAACTTTAATTCCACAACATTAATGACGAATGATAATGTAACACATCGCACACCGGCAAGAACAGTGACATAATTCAAAAACGAAACACCTTCCAAAAACGGGATTTTTATATTTCCAGTTTCTATACTCTTCAAGTGAACTATAAATTAACGAATTTAATTACTTACTTTGGAACTATTCGATGGTTTGAAGTTGTTGCTCATCTTCTTTGATATCCACTTTTAAAAGAACTGGATCTTTCATAACTTCGAAATTGACACCTTCTGTCCGGAAGCATAATTGCCCTTGCAGCCGTAAACGGCACACTTGTAAGGCATTTTAAAACTTTGAAAATTGATTACAAGAATATAATAGAAACGATAACCAACAAACATACAACAGTACCGGTAGCAACACAACACACTGCAATGGCAGATTTGATGGCCTTCTCAAAACCACGTGATATTATTTAGACTACTCCCGTGCAAAGGCTTCCTAGATATAGGGGGCGCTAGTTTTTCCCACTGCGGAATCCTTAAGGGACCGTTCATAAATGATGTCACGCTTTTTTCTCTCATATTCGACCCCTCCCCCATTTTGTCACAAAATGTCACACTTCAACGGACCTGCTCCCTCCCTTTGTCATGTTATGTTGTATAAGCAGGATGTCACACTTCTTTTTACCCCTCCTCTCCCCTTGTCACACTTTGTCACAATTTCACGAACCCCCCTCCCTCCTCGAAGCATGACATCGTTTATGAATGATCCCTAAGCGAAACCTTTCACACTTTTAAAGCTACTTAATTATTATTTAATATTACATTTTTTTTATTTTCATCAACTAATATTATATCTCAACTTGATTAAATGCCATATAATAATCCAAATTTCAACCTACTGTACTTTCAAACAACTGTTCAGTTGAGCCAAATTAAAAAAGTATTTTTCCAGCGCATCAAATTACGTTCTATTTCGTAAGGCAAGGGGTTAATATCTTTTAATCTAAGGTGATTCAAAATTTGTACCTTTTTTTTTTTTTTTTCTGAGACGACGAATCAAAACATTGACTTCTCATTTTTTCTTCCCCTTAAACGCATGTTTACCTCATTTTCTCTCTCATAAGCAGTAGAATTAAAACATCAACCGCAGTCGATTCTTGTCTCTATTAGTGACAATTTCCTATAGATTGCAATCGGGCAAGTTCCAGCCAATTCCTTGTTTACAAGGGCGAAGAGTATAGTTTACAATCTTGATTTCTCAAAGGAAAATGCTAATGGCAAAAATTTAACACGCAGGACTTAAACGATTACACAAGAATTTTTGAAAACGTAAGAGAAAAATAAAACAAACAGAAGTAAAAATAAACTTCGTAATAGTACCTAAAAAAAGAAATTAAATCTAAAGTTCTGTATGCGTAGATTATTTTCCTAGAGATCAATAACGAAATTTTAATGAAATTTTCTTGAATAAAGCTTCCAAAAACTACTCTTCCTTCGGCAAGGTTTCTAGAAATTTCAGTAATTTGATGAATAGTTTATTAGACTTTAAATGAGAATAAATATCAGAAGAATCAAAGTAAACATCTCTAAAGAATGTATCCTCCAGCGATGGTTGACCCAGTTTGAATAAACGGGGAATTTCAGAGCAGATTCAATTACAGATTAAATGCCCGGGGAGATAAAACAGTATCTTTTGAAGGCATTTTCCAGCACCGTCATACGATACCCAGAGCGCTGTTGAAATTTCTTAGCGCCATTGCCAAGGTGCTAAAACTGATTTATTCTCTTGCTAATAGTTTCAGTGCATTTTAAGCAGAAAAGCAACTTTTGTATCTTAAACCCGTGGCAAGATTTCTTACTTATTAAAACGTAATTAGATTGTGGTAGTTCAGCGAAATTGTAAAAATGTATGCATAGATGAATTAATTATGCTGCCAATTATAGTGATAAGAGATAAAATAAAACTCGTAGTTTAAAAATGTAACTTATTTGCAAGGTTAAGATATTTGGCAATAGCACGTTTTCGTCGGGGGTTTACATAAATATACGCTACGTAGATGAGATAAATTTGCAACACATGTTTTGGAGTTAAAGAACTCTTCAAATAAATAAACAAAATGAAACACATACAAAAAGTAAAAATATATATTAACTACGTTTTCACTGCTTTTCCTATGGGTTTTCGAAAGTTATGATGTACCAAATTATTTCAATCAATTTTCGCCAAAGATTTGAACATTTTTACAGCGAGTTTCTTTTTTTTTTTTTTTGGTACGGACCTATTAAAGGAATCATTGGCAAAACCGAAACACATGTATGCAATTCTCGCTGCATACTTGTTTGCACTTTTTTTGCACTTCAGTTTTTGAAATGTAATAATTTTCCTTTTGATTAAGTGAAATATCTTTTAAAATCATATTCTGTTTAAAAATTGTTTTAAGGATAAATCATGTAAGCAACTAACTTTGTACAAGTGAACTGGCTTAATACGAAATGCCAAAAATTCGCGAATTTTCGTATTAGCCGTTATTTGTAACAACCGTGAATAAGTAAAATTGTGTAAAAAAAAGTATAAAAAATACATGTTTATATTTTAAAAATAATTACTATTATATAGGAATGATTCGAAGACAAATGGTTTGATAACTGAGCAGACTGATCCGTCCGGAAGTCAACACGTGCATGAGCTTTATTCTCTACCCAGAAAGATTTAACTTATGATACGAAATACGCACTTGGTGGTTTACAACGACTCAAAATAACCAACAATTCGGGGGAAAAATAATTATATGCAATCGAGATCATTTTTCGTGAATATGTCAGAAATTTTGCTCGTCTTATCCGAAATTTGTATTTTAGCCTTTGTAATATGCGTGAGATGATTAGTGGAAATAAATAGTAAACCAAACTTAATGAACAAAATGTTCGTTTTAGCCGTGATATCGTATTAACCGTGTTCGCATTAAGAAAGTTCAACAATATATGCATTGCGTCATTGAAAACAGTTAAGGTTGAGCAGGGAAATGAGAGACATGTTGAAAAGATCACTCTTTTTATAAGGTTTTAAAAATTTTAAAAATTTGTACTGGATAAAAGAACTTGAGGTAAGCATTTATATGGCGTCACTTCCATGTCTAAACTATGGCGTCACTCCCATGTCGAAAATGTCTAACTTCCGTGTTGTTTGCCATTATATAACGGTACTTTAACCGTTAACAAGAAGAAGTAAAAAACCAGTATTCTGCATTATTAATCAACGCATTTAGAATAGGACACGTACCAAAGACTTAAAAATAAAAACACATTGGTTTGATCAAAGCGTAACTAACAGCTATGATTGATAAATTCAGCTACGAGTAATTTTTAAAGTAAGTAAAGTTAATAAAACATCTATAATGTTATTTTAACAGTTTAGAAGATGATTTTTAGAATGGAATCACTTTTATTCTCCTTATCTTATACGAATGCATATTAAACATAATAAGAACAAAATGGCATTTCCGAGTTACGGAATTCTTGCAAAAAAGGAAAAAATAGGTTTGTTTTGATGTTTCATTACAATTGCATAAAAATAAAAGAGTATTCATGCACTATATTATTCTTTTATTTTAAACTAATATGAAAAACATGGCTGGGATTTACAGTGCTAATGCGAAGTACATAAACATGTACTATTTTATTTGTGTTCTCTTATTTTGTAAAGTGCGTTTGGATTTGTTACTTTGCACTCTCTTTACTGCAGAGAAAATCGCTTTAATCACTTAAATGGCTAGATTCCAAAACGTAATATTAGAAACTTATTAATAAGATTTTCAAAATATTATCTAAGTCCAACAATGTGGACAAATGTAACACCGAATAGCTCAAATGATAAGAACTGTTTAGTGCCCAAACGTATCTAAAGTGTACATAGGCGGGTCACCAGGGGTACCTGGTACCTGTTAGGTCATAAAAACTAAAGGTAATACAAAACTGGAAACATTTTTGCGTTTTAGATTCACTACTTCAGATGAATTAAAAGTGTTTTTTTTCGCTTAACTCTACCAAACGTTTCCGTAGGGGAGTGTTTGTGGCTCCCATGCTCCCCTTTTCTGGGTGTAATATTAACCTACTAGACAGTAGTAGCCCCATTAACACAGTGATACCCCATTTTTAAAGATCAGGAAACGCTTCTGTAAACGGAATTTATATTGTCTGACGGAAATTTTCTAAAATATTAATTTTTCATGCAAAATTAACACCAAATAATCTACAAATTGAATGCAATATATTTTGTCCCACTTGAATAATTAAATAAACAAAACAAACATAAAATGTTATAAAAATATCGTATTTTTTATACAAATATTTAGTTGATTCAAAAAGCAATTTTGATCTTAATATAAATCAAAGAGTCCTGCTAGCTAGACGAAAAAGAAAACCGCTCTTACAGGAACTACTCGTCAATTATGGTTGAAACTACTAAATTTTAACACGGCAAGTTACTCAAACAAATCAAATTTGCCTATATTAACTTCGGTAATATATTTTCGCTGAAATTATACTAATTTGGTCATTAACAAATATATAACTTTTAGTCCTTCTCTCAAATTAATATCAAAAATAGTACACATGAATTATTAGTAATTTCAAATTTAAAGATTGAATATTAAAACTTACTTGTTTGATACAGCAATGAATGCACCACGGTCTGTCGGTTCTTTACTACGCAGTCTGTTGAGAATGTATATATTTTTTCTTTCCTCGGCACAAGACAGTCAAAACAAGAGTCCTCTTAGCACATTGCTAAATAATCAAAACGGAGAACTCCAAATATTTGCACTAAACACAATACTAGTGGCCATAAATACTTGTTTAATGCGACATTTATTGAAAATTTTTACCTTTCTTGAACAGTTCTTCTGTGAATTGATATATCTACGCGGTAGCTCAAACACTGGGCAACTAAAAAACACTTCATACTTTTTATTTAAGTGCTTTGTGACGAACTTCATTTCAAAAATGTACCGCATACTTTTTTGACAAACTTCATTTATCAGGAATACCAATTTGTAAATGTTTTTTTGCCGAAACTTAATATCTAAGAAATACTACAGTTGTTTCAATACTTTTCTGTAAACTTAATTTCTAAAAAAGTTTGGTTCAAACTTAAAAATGCAGTACCCAGATGTTTCTACATCGAAGCATTGGCACAGATACGCCCTGCGTAGTAGTTCTTCTTTTTGAGCCTGTGCGCAAAAAAATATTTTGTAAGGTCTGCGTGATAGGCGCTTTGCTATGTTTAGTTCTACTTGCGTGAAAGAAGTCTCTGTTTCAACCAAAAGGAGAAGATAAATGGCGAAGTTTATATACTTTTCTGTAAACCTTATTTCTAAAAACGTTTGGTTCAAACTTAAAAATGCAGTACCCAGATGCTGCTACATCGAAGCATTGGCACAGATACGCCCTGCTTAGTAGTTCTTCTTCTTTTTGAGCTTGTGCGCAAAATAAATATTTTGTAAGGTCTGCGTGATAGGCGCTTTGCTATGTTTAGTTCTACTTGCGTGAAAGAAGTCTCTGTTTCAACCAAAAGGAGAAGATAAATGGCGAAGTTTATATACTTTTCTGTAAACCTTATTTCTAAAAACGTTTGGTTCAAACTTAAAAATGCAGTACCCAGATGCTGCTACATCGAAGCATTGGCACAGATACGCCCTGCTTAGTAGTTCTTCTTCTTTTTGAGCTTGTGCGCAAAATAAATATTTTGTAAGGTCTGCGTGATAGGCGCTTTGCTATGTTTAGTTCTACTTGCGTGAAAGAAGTCTCTGTTTCAACCAAAAGGAGAAGATAAATGGCGAAGTTTATATACTTTTCTGTAAACCTTATTTCTAAAAACGTTTGGTTCAAACTTAAAAATGCAGTACCCAGATGCTGCTACATCGAAGCATTGGCACAGATACGCCCTGCGTAGTAGTTCTTCTTTTTGAGCTTGTGCGCAAAAAAATATTTTGTAAGGTCTGCGTGATAGGCGCTTTGCTATGTTTAGTTCTACTTGCGTGAAAGAAGTCTCTGTGGCAACCAAAAGGAAAAGAGAAATGGCGAAGTTTGAATACTTTTCTGTAAACCTTATTTCTAAAAACGTTTGGTTCAAACTTAAAAATGCAGTACCCAGATGCTGCTACATCGAAGCATTGGCACAGATACGCCCTGTATTCCTTCTTTGTATATTTTTAAATTCTGTTGTTTTTCTAAAGGGCTCTGTAAAAAAAAATCTTTTTTTCTGTCCATTTAAATTTTGAAAAAAGAGAGTTTTGGGAAGGCATATTTTTTTTCCCTTTTGCGCAAAAAAAAAACTCGGATATTTATGTGACCTGAAAGGTCGTAAAAAAAAAAACAAACAAAGGCAAACAAAATGCAGTACCCAGATGCTGCTACATCGAAGCATTGGCACAGATACGCCCTGCTTAGTAGTTCTTCTTTTGAGCTTGTGCGCAAAAAATATTTTGTAAGGTCTGCGTGATAGCGCTTTGCTATGTTTAGTTCTACTTGCGTGAAAGAAGTCCGTGGAAACCAAAAGGAAGAAAATGGCGAAGTTTAATACTTTCTGTAAACCTTATTTCTAAAAACGTTTGGTTCAAACTTAAAATGCAGTACCCAGATGTTGCTACATCGAAGCATTGCACCGATACGCCCTGCTTAGTAGTTCTTCTTTTGAGCTTGTGCGCAAAAAAATATTTTGTAAGGTCTGCGTGATAGGCGCTTTGCTATGTTTAGTTCTACTTGCGTGAAAGAAGTCGCGGTGGCAACTAAAAGGAAAAGAAAAATGGCGAAGACCTTAGTTTCCGCGTTCACCATGTACTTTCCAACTCATTCATGTTGTTAATCAACCTGTATTGTATGGAACACTGAAAGGGGACTTATAAGGGGATCTTGTATAATAGGGAAATGATAATATCGGCACAAAAACGTATTTTTGGAAAATTTATAGACACTCTGATCCGTGTTTCCTTTCCCCAAATCAACTGTATTTGCGCCAGAAATCTATTAAACTTTATTAAAGTTTATTTTCATCAGCAAACCAAGACTTATCTTTACGGATGTGCTTTTGGAAAACTACTGCGAACTAGATGATGTGCAGCAACATACAATAGTAGTTCACACAAGGTTGATATATTGTCTACAGGTATGCAATTTTCCATTATTTGATTTTAGAAAACTACTAATTCTCATTGCTTTCATGCATATATGTATATTTTTTAATTTCACGTTTTATAGCAACGCGAAATGCCCGTGTATTTCACAGATATGCTTTGAGAAAATTAAATGCTAGTAGCATTATTATCAATATTATGCTGTAATTAGTCAATAGGACATGAAAACACTTTATTAAATCGTATTTTAGTCTGAAGATATAAAATCTCTAAGATCACCCCCCTATATACGCATGCCTGCTGGAAAGGCATTAAAATTGGCAAAATCTTGGAGTTTCATGAATTATAATTTTTACAGCGCTTTGCTATGGTTTCAACTTTTACAAAATAATAAGTGATAATAGCATTCTACTTCGTGTCATTTTATGCAAAGATCATTTCCATGTAATTTCTAGGCGATATTTCTTTTTAATAAACTTTTTTCTCTAGTACACGTTTCAATAAATGAGCTGTAACTACTGTTCAACAATTAGAAAAGCAATGAAAATTTTGCTTTCAATAGAGTTTTAAGGAAAACTACTAACTCTGTTATTTATTAAGAAAAAATATATATGATACGCAAAGCATGTTTTTCTAATGTTATAGAGTGCGTGTGACAGAAACGTAAATATTCTTGAAAGTCTTGATTTTTTGTTGTAAGAAATGAAAATATCAATATCTTGGTTGAAAATCTTGTTCATGTCGAATTGTTGCCACTTTGAAAAAAAAAAAAAAACATTTATAATGTTCTACGGTGACATACAAGCATACATTTCTAATATAATTTTAAAAAAAAGCATTTTCATATTCTATGGTGACGTATTATACACGCGTGGATTTCTAATACAATAGACGGTGTGTAAAAATAGTTATAAAGTTTAGTGTATGTGATGAAACTCTGTTCTGTGTTATGAAACCGCCGAGATCTTTGCGAAAAGTCTTTTTCATGTCATATTATTGCATTTTTTAGGCTTTTCTAAATTAGCAATTACCGTTATATTTCACTGAATTACGTGCAGCTTAGCTATACTTGTAAAGGTTTCGTAAAAAAATACTTTCTATATGACGAAGTTATGCAGAAATTTATAATAATATTCATATACACTTCCAAAGTTTATATATATATATATAATATAAACATAAACAAAGTTAGCCCTTTAGGAAAAAAATAACCTGTAATTATTTATATTTAGTATTCGTTAACTTCGATTTAACGTTACTCGATTTGACAATTTCCTCAAAGCAGAGATATAATTTAGAAGTCCCCAATTGTAATTACATAAAAGTTATGTCACCCTGATTTAACGATAGTTTTTTATAGTCCATAGATAATCGTTAAATCGGGGTTTTAACATTTTTCAACTAAATTTTACTATTACTGAAAAGAAATGCGTCTCGGGTTTGAAAACGGCTTTGGGAAATTTATTTTATTTAAATACAGAAATTATAACTGTGACCAACACCCGCCATTTTCCGTGTTTAAACTGGAGGAGTTATGCTTTCCAATTCAAAAATTATCTTTTTCCGTCGTAAATATGTGATCATTTCAGTAAGTGGAAAATGTAAAAAAGTGACCTTTTCATCCTGATGTAGCCTGAGCATACTGAAATGTCAGACTTTTTACGTGAGAAATCCCAATGCGATTTAGTGACAAAAATGTTTCGAATCTGTATAGATAGGCTTGCCATATTTTTGGTGAGTGAAAGCGGGACACATTAATATGGGATGGGGATACCAGGGTGTCTGGGGGGTATTCCATATCCCCCAGAAATTGTAAAAAAATTAGAAGCAAAATGGTGAGTTTCAAGCCCCTTTTTAGCCTCGCAAATAACGGGAGTGGGAAATCTTAAACCCTAGATTGTTAGTCTACCCACCTTTTAAAAATAAAGGAATTTTTGCTACTTAATTTACTTAAAAAGATTTTTTTCCTTTTTAATGACAATTTTCTTCCTCTGGTCTATCATCTAGAAAGAAGTGTTAATAAAATAAAGTTTAAAATACTTCATAAAATTGTTTAATTCAACGATAATTACAAAGACTTATTTTTAAACTACAACATTTTGTCTAAACTGCGTTGTATGCATTCACAACTGTCCAACTGATTCTTTCTTTCAGTACTTACTCCCCCGACTGTGGCCGCAATAGACTTTGCTCGCAGATTACAGTTAAAATAATGCGCTGTAGTCAAAAATGCTGATTGTAGAAAAGTAACCGATTCATAAAAGATTCTTAAAAACATAAATTCATTACTTTTTACATATTACGGCCCCTTCCGGGACATTGATAAAACTGGGCGGGACGCCGGGACAAGAGCAAAATACCGGGACTGTCCCGGCCAAACCGGGACGAATGGCAAGCCTATGTATAGAGTACTCGAAACTTCGTGATTTAAATGTCAACAAAAAATGAAATTCACAAAAATGTCCAATTTTCTGACAATTTTTCCGTTTGAGTTTAATGAAAACTAAAAACATGTTTTACTCCTCGATATTACGTAAGAATTTTTTTTTCTTTATTTGAGAAACTTTTTTTGTTTTTTATGTCTCACTAATTCTTAGCTCGAGTAATACGTCATTACAAAAATTTTGTGTGGTACTTAACATTTTTTTCGGTATCCAGAAAACCGGGAAAATATTTGAAGGGTACAGGGAAAAAAGGATATAAGACATTTTTTTTTGGAAAGTGACGCGCAGGTACTCATTCGATTCAGAACTACTAGTGGGGACATTGTGGTGAAGCAAAAAGTGAAAAAAAAGGGGACCAGTCATGATCTAAATACGCTTAAACTTTCGCCATGCAGGGAAAGAACGAGGTAAATCAAGCGGTGCTGGGATTAAAATTCTGGTTTTCTCCATTTCCTAGAAGTTTGACTTACCTCTTTTTTTCCCTGTACCCTTCATTTGCTCCACTCCCCGCCATTTTTGATGCATATTGCGCTATTTTCAAATTCATTTTCCCTTTTCAAAACTCAACTACATTTTTTCATAAATTTCGCATAGGACTAAAATTTCGATTTTCTCCATTTCCTAAAAGTTTGACTTACCTCCTTTTTTTAACTGTACCCTTCATTTGCTCTATTCCCCGCCATTTTTGATGCATATTGCGCTATTTTCAAATTCATTTTCCCTTTTCAAAACTCAATTACATTCTTTCATAAATTTCGCATTGGATTAAAATTTCGATCTTCTCCATTTTCAAAAAGTTTGACTTACCTCTTTTTTTCCCTGTACCCTTCATTTTCTTCATACGCCGCCATTTTTGATGCATATTGCGCAATTTTCAAATTCATTTTCCCTTTTCAAAACTCTGTTAAATTTTTTCATAAATTTCACATTTTTTCCAAAAATCTAAAAATAAATGCAATGAAATGAAATAATATAAATAAATGAAAGCAATAATTTAAAATAAAATGAATTGAAAAAACAGTATTTTCTCTTAACCTCTTCATTGCAAGTGTACCAAGTTGGGTACATTTTAATACTGTTTATTAACTATTGTTTGTGCAATTTGAAAGCTAAAACACCCAATTGTTTTTGAAATTAATCAACATATAGTTTACGTCATTTTAAACATGGAAAACTTGGAAATTTTGCACTAACTATTATTTAAACTAATTATTAATTAAAATTTGAAATTTTTTTTTAATTATTTTGTTTTGTAATCATTTTTTAAATCAGTGATCCAAAAAATTGCGTCAAAATTGTTTGTGCTTAGTTTTGGGGTTTGCAGAGGTTAATGCGTAAGTTTAAAATCACAATATACAAACAAATTTACATTGCTCTGCTTCACTATACAAGTGCAAAGAACTGGGAGGGTTAAACTTACACTGCGCATTTTTTTTCTTTGTAAAATATATTTTTTCTGTGTTTGTTTGTGCCAAACTATACAAACAATACTAAAAAAAATCTTATTTAATTCGGAAAAGTAGAATTCGAGAAAAATTGACTTGTTTAAAAGCAACACTGCGTATTTAGGGGAACAATTTTTTTTTATATAATTATTTTAACAAATGAAACCAAATTAATAATAAATAAACATGCATTTTAATCATAAAATAGCACTAAAATATGAAAATTTATTAAAATAATTTATTTTATTACTATTTATAAATTTATAAAATTTATTAAAGTAAAAATTTACAGATGTAACTAATAATTATTAGTTACATGTGCAAATTTTTACTTTGATTACAAATAAAGTTTAATAATAATTACACTAAAAGATTTTAAACAAGAAACCCGACATCTGTAGGGGGTCTATGCGATAATGTTCGTTTCTTCTTTGGTTGAGCGTGAATTAATTTTAAGCAAAATTCTTAAATAACAATTTAATCAACCAACTTTAAGCTAGTTTGTGAAATATTTTACAATAATCTTTTAAAAGATACTAAATAATGTGAAATAGAACAACCTGTGCCATCTGTTCTTGCTTATACTGCAAATAATGCAGGAGTATAAAAATTGCCCCCGAATGCGCAGTGTTGTTTTAAAACAACAAGTAAAAAAGGCGCCTTAATATATATTTTTCCAGAAAATTTTTCGGACAACTTATATTTATTTTATTTTAAAACTGTGCAAGCAATTAGAGACTATTTTTTTAATTGAATTGTTGCTTAAAATTTGCATAAAAACATTAAGAAGTTACTCTTTTTTACAACATCAACTTGTCTTACGATTTTGTGAAAAAAGATGAATCTTGAGTTCAGTTTACAATATCTAGTGGAAACTATATTAATTAATATGGTCACACATGCAAAATAAAAAGAAAGAATGCGCCGCATGTTAAAAATATTGCAAATAAAAGCTTAGTGAACGAAAAATGGAGGTGTTGTTTAAAAACAACACGGCGCAGTGTAGGGTGAAAGTACTTTTCTTGAAACTTTTTTAATTTATCAGCATTTTTAAAAATTAGAATACAATAATATAATTTCTTTTTTTGCAATGCATTATTATTAATTATTGTAATCTGGTAGCATCCTTTGTTGCCGGTAAATCAATTAATAAATAGCATTTTCAGCGATTCAGCAAAGCGGGAAATTCAGATACTAGGGATAGTGATGGCCCGAAAATTCAGATAATTGGTTTTCTGCTCTTGTTGAGTATTTATAGTAATACAAATAAAAAAAGAACAAATATTACCCAAAATGTTGCCCAGTAGTTCAAATATACATGGAATAAAAGACGTGTTTGAGTTGATATTTTTTACCGTAACTTAAAGACTATTTCATTTAAACGATTACGTCGTAAATTCATCTGATACTCATTAACGTCGCTTCATACAGACGTTGAAATATCATTCGCAAAATTATTTATCAAGAAAATAGTACATTTTAATGGATCAAATGAATTATTTTGCTTTCCTTAACATAAGACCCACGTAAAGCCAATTATTAGAAATTACGTAACTAATCCATTGCTCGTGTTAGTTACATCCATTATTCCTTGGAAAAATACGGTACGGAATATTAATGCAAACATTAAGTAATTAATGTTTTAATTAATAACGTCCAATTAATAGGACTATTTAGTATTCGAAGACGTAAGCAAACAATCAGTCATTGACAACTCTCGATGCTTTTCAGAATAGGATGTCTAGCAATTCATACCCGGTTTTACCTTTTAAATATTTGCAACAAATGGTTACAAAATACCAATGTACATTTTGTTATATAACTAAATCTTTGGAAAACATGCTTGGGCCTTTAAACGCATGATATTATTTTACAGTTAAATTTTGATTTTTTTTCTTCGTTGCATTTATCCGAACATGTTTTTGAAAATTAATTTTCAGTTTGAAACGTTCATTCCAGGTTGGGTAAAAACAACGTGTTTGTAGTAAATTTTACTAACTTAGGTTTCGGAACTACAATACACCCCTTTTCGTCGCATGCGAATGGAGTGTATGTGGTTTCCTTTCTTAGCGACATAACTTCTTTTTTAAGAACTGTAAAAGGATCATTTATAAATGATGTCACGCTTCGAGGGGGAAGGGGGCTTTGATAAATTGTGACAATTAGTGACAAAGGGAGGGGAGGGGGTAACAATAAGTGTGACATTACACATTTTACTTCTGTACAAACGTTTAAAATCAGCAAATGAAAATAATAATAATTATTTTTTTTTTTATAATTTCATTTTAAAATGGTCTTCGATCATTCTGTATTGTAAGCATTGAGGCTTATTAAGGTTTAAATTCACTTCTTGTTAAAAGTTTGAAAGGAAATGTTCTTAGGAATTTACAATTTTAAGACCACATTGCGAGGGTCTTTTTTCTTCAGAATTCGAGCAATTAATGTATTTTAACATTTGATACTAATTATCTTTTGTGTTGTAAACTTTAGCCCCATTTTATTCAAATTAAGTACACATATAATCATTATTATGATCACAAATGTCAAATAAAAGTTCAAAAACAAAATGGGAAACGTGATCTCTAACGCAGTGTTTCGTTTCTGAACTGCAAGTACATATGCTTATGTCATATAGCGTGACATCGGACAAGGGGGGTAGGGGTATAATGAAGTGTGACATTGTGTGACAAAGAGTGTTAAATATATCGGAAAAAGTGTGACATCATTTATGAACGGTCCTATATAGGATTCTCATGTACGGTTCATTGTAAATATTTTCCTTAATCTGTTGTTTTAAAAACGAAAATATGCTTATATTACGGAAAGTAAGTTTGAAAAAACAAAAAGCATTTTGAGTGTAAATTATTTTTTAAAAAATGTACAAGTATTTAATTAGTAATTTTTATTCGATAAATCGTTAAAAGATTTCTCAATAAAATAAAAGGAATAAAGGTCAGATAAGGCAAATCAGTTTCTTTATGCAAAGTTGTTTTATAAATTTTATAGATTTTTTTATCTAGATTTACAGAGAAGAATACATAGATTTTATGTTTTAAGAAGTTTCGTAAATAAGAAAATTAACAATGTTGCTGATTTTTGTAATTATTTATATGAAGTTTTTCTTCGTTGAAATTTGAATCGGATAAATATTTTGTTGGAAATAATTTGTTGATCAATATTTCTCGAAAGATGTTTTTTAGAAAAATAACAGCTTTTCACAACTATCCTAAGCATCGAAAACTGATTAATAGATGAATTAGATCTATTTTTCTGGAATAACCCCAACTTTCTCGTACGTAAAAATATGTTAGCACCTAAAAATAAAGCACAGATATGCAATTTTCATTGCAAATGTGTGTTAAATATTATTGAATTTAGTAACGTGCATGCATGTTTGAAAACCAGTGATTGATTTAATTATGATTCTTGTTTATTTCTAGACTTACTACTGTATTAGCTCTGCAGAGAGCAAAAGTATTGACATTTCTTTGATTTGTTTATTTTTATTGGTGAATACTTTTATTTCCTTTTACTATTTTTTTTTATACATCACCATTGAATAATAATAGTTACTTCTTCCAAAGTTCTCTTTTATAAGGCTAAAAAAAATCTACTTTTGCTCCTTTGTTTTGAATTTTCATCATTTTGTCCATTTCTTCTGATTTTCGTATACCTCTTCCTTGGAGTAACTCTAAAAAAGACCGTTACGTTTAGTCATTGCAAAGCGCAGTGGAATTGAGAATAAAATTTCACTAGGAGCTGTTATAAAACGGAATCAAAATTTATAGAAATGTCGCGTGGTAATTGCCAAAGTTAACTTTAAAACAACATTTATTTATTTGTTTATTTTTGAATTTATTTTATCTATCTGAAAATTCTACTTTATGATTCAACACTTCTTTGGGGGAACCTCTTGAGCTGTGGGTTCATTACTGATATCAAAAGGAGAAAATTTTACAAGTTACAAGCAGAAAGAGATTGGGATTCTATTTATTAAACTCATGAAATATATATTATTAGCCAACTTATGTGCTTATTGTAAAAATAAAGATCATGTAACTACATAGGTACAATTTTTTAGGTTAAAATTTGGCGATAACCTGCTTAAATAAGATCCAATCCTGTGGATAAGGCTTGCCAGATGTGACTAAAATTAGCCATTATGGCTAGTTTAAGATGCTGATGGCTAAAAGTATTTTCCATTACTAGCCATAAACAATTCTGGCTAATATTGGCTAATTTAAAAATTTCACTTGTAGGTACGTATTTGGAAGATGTGGCTAAAATTAGCCATTATGGCTAGTTTAAGATGCTGATAGCTAAAAGTATTTTTCGTTACTAGCCATAAATAATTCTGGCTAATATTGGCTAATTTAAAATTTTCACTTGTAGGTACGTGTTTGGAAACTGTGGAATGTTTAAAAATGTCTATAGAACTTGCAGGTTTCAAACATCAGAGCCGGGTATCCGGTACAACTTGGCCAGACAAGAGACACCGGATATCCGATAAAATGAATATCCGCTGTAGGGCTTGTGTATCTTCTAATGGGCATTATAACAACACAAAGAGCAATAATAACAACAACAACCGAATTTAAAGTAAATGGCTAATTTTGACTAAGGGATCATTCATAAATGATGCCATGCTTCGAGGGGGTGGGGGGTTTCGTGAAATTGTGACAAAGTGTGACAAGGGGAGGGAAGGGAAGTGTAACATCATGCTTATACAACATAGCGGGACATGTGACAAAGGAGGGAGGGGGTCCGTTGAAGTGGGACATTTTGTGACAAAGGGAGGGAGGGGGGTCAATTATATTGGAAAAAGCGTCACATCATTTGTGAACGGTCCCTAAATTTTTCCTCACAACTGGCTTAAAATCGTCTTTAAAATCTGCCAACTCTGCTGTGGACCCGTAAATAAACGCCCTGCCCCCCTTTTTCCCAATTTTTTCTTTAAATGACCTGAACCCCTTACAAGGTGGAATACAACTCAGAGGATCCATATGGACCATTTCGGGAACTACTGATGTATTGGAAATATGCTGCCAATTTAATATTATTTTTATTTGTTTAATTCCTGATATCTTGCATGGTAGTTACTTTTCTCCTCCAACCTCCAAGCCTCCTTCCCTGTTAGCACTAGGCCTTAGGGATGCCCCCCTCCCGGGCGCGAGGTAGGGGGGTGGTGGAGTCTACGGATTTTTCATGCACGTATCTCCAAGTGTACATGATGGATCTTAGGCAGGGCGGGTTTCAAACACGTGACCTTCTCGGTGGAAGTCCGACATCTTAACCACTAGGATACCAGGGCCCCCGGATGATAGTTACTGGGAATATCAGAGTTTTACGGAAGTTCTCGCGGAATATATTTGCGTTTTTATAAAGGTTGCAGAAAGTAAGTTTCTTTTTCTGCTAGCATTCATGTAAAAAATTCTACATTAAGGATAATTTTATTCTAGTAATACTTTATTAGATAATGTTAGCACCTACGCTTATGATGTACTGTTAGTAGTACTGTGAGTACATACACTTATTAGGTACTGTTAGCAGTACTGCGAGTACATACGCTTATTAGGTACTTTAGTAGTACTGTGAGTACATACACTTGTTACGTACTTTAGTAGTACTGTGAGTACATACACTTGTTACGTACTGTTAGTAGTACTGTGAGTACATACACTTGTTACGTACTGTTAGTAGTACTGTGGGTACATACACTTGTTCCGTACTGTTAGTAGTACTGTGAGAAAAGAAAACTTTTGAGTAAAAATACGCTTATTGGGTATTGTTTGTTGTACTGTTAGTACATGCATAATTGAAACAATAGTTTTTTTTTTTTAAAAATTTCCAATGGCAAAGCGGGTTACATTAAAGAACGTGAACATGCATAACTAGTAGGACATGTACAGTACAATGTAGAAAAATGACCGAAGTCATTGTAGCCTCAGGCGTTCTCTAGCTCTCCAGTACAGGGCAGTCTCGGAGTCGGCAAACCCACCAAGTGCCCCCAACGACGCACTTGAGCTCTATTTAAGGGTTCGCCTTGGTCGCATAATGAACAAAGAAGGGAGTCAAAAACACCAATTCTATGGAGATGCTCACTCAGGCAGTCATGACCTGTCACCAACCGAACAAATCTACTGCCTCACGCCTTGAGCGATCGGGTATGTTAGCAAGGTCTTCTCTACACCAGGACTTAAGTTTAATCCTATCTTGCAGTTGATTCTAATTTCTGTTTCAAAGATTGTTTCCAAAAGAGCTTTTTTGAGTGAGTCACTAGTTTGTTGTAAAACTGCACCTTTATGTGCGAGAAGATCCGCCTGATCGTTCCCATAAATGCCACAATGGCCAGAAATCCATTGCAGCTTGATACGTTTGTCTTCACTACTAATACCACTCATTAACTCCCTGCACTGCAGAACTTTAGGAGGTATAGGAACCCCAGCAGAACCAATTGCCTCTATGGCTGCTTGCGAGTCCTAAAGCAGAACAACCCTTTCAAATTCATGTAGGAGTTCCAGGAGTTGCTATAAAGCAGTACGGATGGCCTCCACTTCGCCATCGAAGGCCGTTCTGTTCCTACCCGCAGAAGCAGAACGAGAAAAGAGTCTCGAAAACACTCCGGTACCTGCAGAGCCACTGCACACAGGGAATGACCCGTCCGTATATATAGTAAAGTAAAAATACGTACTACTAATTAATAACTTTAAATTGCTACTCTAAATATATTCATAGTTGCTCGTAGAGGTTAATCCGAAATTTTTACTCTTACAATTTTGTTACACATATAATATGAACTTATATGTAATGGGGAAAAGAAAAAAAAAATATTTTAATGTAAAAAGACTAGTTAAGCCATATTCATAGCTTTCTCGTAGAGGTTAAGCTTAAAGTTTTACTGTAACAAGTTTATTACACATATATAAACTGCTATGTAATGGAAGAAGAAAACAAATATTTCAATATAAAAGGGACAGTTAAGCCATATTCATAGTTACTCGTAGAGGTTAAGCTTAAAGTTTTTTTAAAAATTTTTGATATAAACTGCTATGTAATGGAAGAAGAAAACAAATATTTCAATATAAAAGTGACAGTTAAGCTAAGAAATAAAACCCCAAACTAATAGGGAGCTATACCAGTTTCTCGTACCTCGGATGTCTAACGGGAAAAAAAAGAATAGTTTCCGCAAATGTTCAGTGTTTCCTTAAATATGTGCAAGGGCTGTCTTCTTGAGAGGTCAAGAGAACAAACATGGGAAGCTCTTCGAGAGTTTCTTGGTACAATATTTATATTCGGATGAATAAAGAGACGTATAGCAAGAAAACTAATAGGGGAATTCTTTGCGAAATAATATAGTTATTTTTTGTGCAGAAAACTTTCAGCTTATATGATGTAATCAGATGAAATGGAGTTTAGGGATCTGGAGTACATCCATTTCTTAGTTGCTCCGCTCTGACTACTAAATACTTGCACTGACTCTGCTCCATGCTCCTGCTTTCCCTTCTTTGATTTAGGTTTTGCTTAAGTAATTTCTTTTCTGTTTGATAAAAAAATGTAAATGAATAAAATAAATCTGAGCAGTGAAGCAAAATATTCAAACAAGTTAACTTTTAAACAATTTTGTTTCAATGAAATGTAAACATTTGTGCTGCAAAAGCAACAATTAAAAATCTACGCACGATTAAGCACGAAAATTGCAAATACGTGCTTCGAGGTTGCATATAATCTATTTTGCAGGATAATCTTTTTTTTCAATGCAAAAGAGAGCTTCTAGATACATGCACAGATAGATGCATGTATGTGCGCATTTAACTCAAAAAGAGTCAGACGTGAGAGGTTGGAATTTCGTAAGTAGGTTCTGTAGAGCAGGCAGTTCAGCGCCGCTTCTTTTGGTTACCATCGGCTGTTGCAAAAGGCTTGAATCTTTCGTATCCTACTTTCCCGTAAAAGTTTTAAAAAAGGAGTGCAAGGAGGCTTAATATATCGGGAAAATGTGATCAAAAATATATTAAGTAATTATATAAACATTGAAAAATAAACAAATTTAAAAACAGGCTTCTGAAATACGTGTGTCTGCCGGTCTGCCATCCGCTTCCCCTCCCCGCCCCATGACTTTTAAAGGAATTATTCGATTTTTTTTTTTTTTTTTGCATTCGATGAAACACATCTAACTGAAGAACTGAAGACAAAGTTGATTTTTAATTTTCACTATTTTGTTTTATTAAAAAAAAAACTACAACAATTTTCTAATAGAGAATTTAAAACGATGTGGTTGTTTTGCTGTTCTGGTCTTTAAAGGGACACATATAAACGTCAACGCGTATTTGATTTTACAAGACTCGCCTACAAATTCTCTTCAAGTATTATATATTACTACTCAACGGATTAAGAACTGTACCGCAAAAAGTAACAGTAGGTTCCGTCTAGAGCCATGCGAGTCTACTTACCCGTATATACCAATACCAAATTGATAATACAGCTCCCTCTCTCTCTATCTCTCTTTCTCCTTTAGTTTTAATTCTTAAATACTTCAAATGTACCTTTTTCAGCGACTCATGCACATTCATTTCACTCGCTCATTTATTCATTCACTCAACTTTCATTCATTCGGAAATATAACTAAAAATCCAGATCAAAATGTTTCGTGGGAAAATTGGATCGTTTAGTTGATGAACTCCGTATCTGTAGATGTTCTGCCTCATAACATATTTTCGATAAAGTGTCTTCCAAGAAAATCCGGCTGTTAGAACAGAATAGAATTTATGTAGGGTAGAAATTTCCCCGTATGCGCTAATGTTTTTTTTTTTTTTTTAACTGTTGAAAATTGAACAAAAAAGTTTCCCTTTGAGAGCTTCTTCCGATAAGCTTTTTCAAAAGAACTTATACCCAGAATTTACATAATTTGCTTCATTTCTGACCATTGGCGCTAATGTTAAGATTTCTTGAACTGTTCAAAAGCAAACGAAGAATAGTTCAAATCAAAAAGTAAAATAAGGACACAAGATGTATTCGCCAAGATCTTTCGAATGAAAAAAAATCGAATAATTTCATAACTCACACATTTTCCCCATTTCAGTAGCCTATTTTTTAATTTGTTTATTTTTCAATGTTCATATAATTACTTAACCTATTTTTGGCGACACTTTCACGATATATTAAGCTTTCTTGCATTCTTTTATTAAAACTTTTATGGGAAAGTAGGATACAAAAGAGTCAAGCCTTTCGCAACATCTGATGGTAACCAAAAGAAGAGGCGCTGAACTGGCTGCTGTACAGAGCACCTACTTACGAAATTCTAACCTTTTACGTCTGGCTCTTATTGAGTTAAAATACATACGCACATGCATGCATCTATTTGTGCATGTTTACATATAACACGACGAAACTCCTCCGAATGGATTCTTCTAGGATGATCATATGTAGTAGTTCAATGTACCGTGCGTATAAATAGCGTTGCAGAGAGAGGAAAAAGCTGCGTTTATTCCTGAGAATAATCCAGGTTTTCTGGGAAGAAAATTATGAAAATTGCGGATAATTTTCATATTGTTTTAAAAATTGAAAATTTGTATTGCAGGCATTTTTTTAACGATTTCATTTTCAATATTCTTATGTTGCAAATACAAATTCAAATTTTACGTAATATAAAACGAATATGAGATGTATATCAGACAAACATTTTATAACTATCCTTGCAGCCAATTGAATTGCATAAATAGCGTTTTTTTTATAGTTTTGCAGTTAGTTATTTAAGTGGTTTATTTGTGCATTTATCCCGTTGTTTCTTACAATACTAAGATAAAATAATACCATTCATAACAATATGTAGACGTTAGTAAAAATTGGCCTTTGCTGCGCAGATAAAACCCACCGCAAGTTTCGGAGCTACCTCTAGAGTGCTTTACATTTGCCAGCTAAAACTGTCAATAAAAAAATTCAATTGCTTTCTTTAGTTGGGCTTACACAAAGTATCCGAATTATATAATTTCCTCATTTCTTAGACACATCCTTCTACTTTTTTATTGTGGGTTCCCCTAAAAAGCCTTTAAATCTAAATTCTGTAAGTCGACAAGGTTAGAAAATAACCGATCTAGGCATGTGTCATTTGATCAAAAAAAAATTTCGGTTCAAGAGCTATGGTCTATCGGAAAGTTCTGTCCTTTTCTATTACAAGTTTCGACACGTTCTATATTTCATGTTCTAGCATGTTCCGTTCTGTATTTTTATCGCTTAATGTATACTAATGACGTAGCAAATTGTCTATAATAAAGTCAATTCACATTAGCAGGCAATGTTCAATAGGAAGGTCATCATACTGCATCATGTTAATGCCGGGAGAAATGCTGCTTTGAGGACTTGTCAAAAAATTGCAGAACTAGGATGGGAAATTCTATCGCATCCACAATATTCCCACGACATAGCAACCTCCGACTACCACTTGTTTTTGTCTTCACAAAATGTTTTGGCGGGAAAAAAATTCAACAATGAAGAAGGAATCAAATAAGCACCGGTTGAACTTTTCGAATCAAAAGATGAAACATTTTTCAAAAATTGCCCTCACACTGGAAAGAAGTCATTGATAATAATGGCAAATATATTATTTAATAAAGTTATTTGGCAGGAAGAAACATTTGTATTTTCTTTTATTCTAAAAACGGACAGAACTTTCCGGTAGACCTTATATATATATATATATATATATATATATATATCGATAAATTTTTGTGTTTGAAAAAGACACTATTTCACTACAGATAAAATTTGTATCCGAAATTACAAGGAAAGTATAAGGAAAGACTGAATACATGTTCTGCGTTGGTCACTCGGAAGCCGAGGCTGATGTCCATGAATTTATCCATCATTCATCCAGAAAAAGGAAAAAAGAAATCAATGCACCGCCTTTCGAATACAGGTTTTTTACATTTCGCCCTGAAGGGAAATATATGCTTCTTATTTTTACCATTCGTATTTTTACATTTTTTTTTCTCTTCTAGTTCACGGTGAGGGAGATTTTTTCCCTTCTACACGGAATCCATAACAACAAAAATGCCTAGAGCAATAAATTTTCCGTGAAGGGCTCAATTCGAAAACATTTGCATTTGAATTGGTATTTCCTTTTCCCCCCACCAACGTTCCCTGGCTTGAAGTTAAGGAGATTTTCAGAAGCAAGGATGAAAAAATCTTCGTGGAATTTACAGCTTTTTAATATTTTTCTGAGTTTCCCAAACCATGGTACAGTTTATTGTGTTAATATATATTAGGAAATTACTCTTTCGAAGAAAAAAATCAATATCACAGAATTTTCTTATTGATTTCTGTTTTGGGCCTTCCAGACAATTTATAATAGTTTTTCTGTGAAGTATGACAGGGAAACACTGTTTATTTTGTTTCCTCGATCCAACCATTATTTTAAAACTATATATTCTCAGACGTTAGTATTTGTTGAAAAAAAAATTGTGGAAACCTTTATCTACTAAGTGAAACCTATCGCACTTTCAAAACTAAAATATTCCATGCATTTCTCGAAAACGTCTATTGGCACAGCACATCCCGTTGAAATGTTTCAAGCGTAAGATACAAAAGAAAAAGCTTTATATTTGTGACGACAAAAAAAAAAAAAAAAAAGCATATATAGTTTAGCAAATGAAACGAACAAATTAAAATATGCAGAGAAAATTAGCAGTTCGCCGATTTCGAGAAAAGTGTGTGCGTGAACAAAACATACAGAGCTCCTCGCGTTTGGTTGGGGGGGGGGGGGGGGGGGGATGGCCTTAAAAAAATCTTTCTCATTTTTATGCGATGAAAAAAAAAACAAGAAAGCGAAATTTATTGGAAGTGTTCACTCCTTTTTTTTCTGTTACACATTACAAAAAAAAATATTTTACATAGCATTCATAACAAAAATTAGCTATATGCATTTTAAATTTATATTGTATTATTTTTTTTTTCAAAACAAAAATATATATACATACATTCATATATACATATATATATATATATACAGTAAAACGTGTAAAGTTGACCACCTTTGTAACTTGACCACCTAATTTGAACACCTGTCTGTATTGACCACTTTTGTGCCCCAAATTTGTGTGGAAGAATTATAAAAAAACCCTTTGTAAATTGACCGCATAATTCTTACTATACTTATTTGCAAAAATTAAAAAAACTAAAATTACTTTTCTAAGATGTTTTTATGCTACATTGTTAGAGAAATATTTGTTTGGATGGATGAAACATCAATATAAAATTTGCCTAAACCTCTTTGTAAGTGAACCACATGGTAAAACTACTATTAGCATTCTTATATTCTTTTAAATATATTTTTTTTCCTTTTTCTTCTATCTGATATAGTCATTTAAAAAAATACATATAGCTTTTGGAAATCTTTACTATTAAATAAAATGATATTTTAGATCGTTTTCAGAAAGAAAGGCAAATTATTATTTTAAAGCTACGTTATAATACGTGAAGTTATATTTTGATTAGTTACAAATTAATAATGCATAGTGCAAGAAATGACAAAAAAAAAAAAAAAACTCCATCCTCTATAAGTTGACCACCTGTCTAAGTTGACCACTAAAGTGTTGCACCGCAACTGGTCAACTCACATAGGTTGCACTGTATACATATTTTACCCCGGAATTTCTTGTACGTTTTTTATAAAATTTAAAACTTTCTTTTGTAACAATTTCTAAAGGGTATTATGTACCTTAGCAATTGTAAAGAAAAGGAATATTATGTTCTGATGCACAAAAATATTCAACAAAACTATGGCCAATAGATCAAGAACATGCGGCTGCATGTTCTTAGATGCACCACTGCAGTCTTCGCTTTTATGGATTTTTTGCTTGGTGCCCGCTGCAGAAGAATACAAGTGAAACCAAATGCACTATACCATCTTCTGAAATTTAATAAATCGAGAAATGTTCAAAGGAAATATTTCACACTTCTTGCCAGAGGGGACCCTATACCCTCTCTCATGAGATTTTGCGAATATTTTAGGATCTACAAATAACACGTGCTAAAAAGATTGAGAGAATTTAAATCAACAAACGAGAAAATAAAAATTAAGTGTTGCCACTTAATATGCTTAGTGCAATCTTAATTGAAATAAAACATGACGTAGTAAAATAAACGTTGCAGACGCCAGTTAAACGCAGACGATGTACTGTATTAGTTGTTTCCCTACAGAACACGAATTAGTACTCACTCGGTGTTTTTTATTTTTTTACTCATTTATTATGCACATTTTTTTCAGATTACTTAAGAAGTTTAAAACAATTTCAAATGAAATGCAACACTTAAGTATACCCGTTAAATAAAGACTTTTGTTTAAAATTCCGCTAAGTTTTTGTTTCATTCAGCAAAGGCTAAATTGCGTTATTAAAACATTATGAGCGGGAGACCTAGCACGCGCAACTGTGTTGCGTAGCGGGCTAAGTTGCCTAAGTTAACTAAGTTAAAAAATGTCCCAAAAAAAAAAAACACCAATAATTACATTATATGAAACATTTCCTTTTTAAAAACATTTTATTTTTTCCTTTGTGTGGCTTAAAAGTGATTTTAAACGAGTACAAATACCAGCATCGCTTTTACACCGCAATGCACGAAACGGGTACTAGAACCTGCCGCCCCGCTCATAATGTGTTAATACAAAAAGAGTATATATTTACTTAAGCTTTTATGCTATCATAGTAGAAATGAATGCAATATTATTTTAACCGAATTCCACAAGAATTACTGTTATCAGTTCATACCGAATGTAGACTTTTTCAATCATTATTTCTCACTGGATGAACCGTCTTTGATAATTCTTTTTGTCGATCGAGGGGGATATCCTATAGGGATCGCCCATAAATGATGTCACGCCTTTTCCCCATATATTTGATCCCCTTCCCCTCTTTGTCACAAGATGTCACACTTCAACATACTTTCTCCCCCCTATGTCACATGTCACACTATGTTGCATAAGCATGATGTAATACCTCTTCTTACCCCCTCCCTTCCCCTTGTCACAATTTGTCACAAGTTCACGAACCCTCCCCCTCCCTCCTCGAAGCGTGACATCATTCATGAATGATTCCATTAGACTCGTTTCTTCATTTGACTGTATTTTATAATTAAAAAAAGCGTTATGGGTGGAAATTTTGAAATATTTTTGTCTTCCATAGTTTTTGACTAAAAAAAAAAAAAAAATTAACGGTTCTTTTTTAATCGCTAGAGGGTCGACTAATTTAAAACTTTATTGAAAAACTTGAGTTTATTGCATCGTTGGGAATCGAAGCTGCCGAAAACTCGGCGATTGATTACGTAGTTATAGTTTGACCACGAGGTTCTGACCCTTGGACGCTTCTGCCATGGCTGAAAAGAACGGATTTGTTCGAGTTTAGGGAAGTTCGTTTTGCAGATGCCTTTATTTAGTACGCGAATCAGAATGTTTGTTTCTCTGTTCGTTGAATACAACTATGTGAATGGATTCTTCCTGGCATTCTGCCAGACAGATCGCTTTGGTTTATGGTAGAACTGTACTTGCTTTCCTTTCTTTTCTCACGGTTAATTTGTTTCAAGTATTCCAGTTAAAATTTTTGAATTTATTTATTTTTCATTTAATTAAATCAAAATTTTTAACCTTTGAGCTGTAACCTATAAAGTTATCACACAAGTCCTCACGTCGGGTCATATAGACCTGAATTAAAAATTTAGTATATTGGGTTTAAAACAAAATGTAAAACATTGCTTTAATTTCAATATAATGTAAGAATATGTTACATATAAAACGCATAGAAAAGAAAAGAAATTGAAATTGTACCTGGGTCAATATGCCCCGACGTGACAGCAAAAGGGTCAAAATAATTTAAAGTTCTGCTTAAGTACAGTATCAAACAAGATACTAATTAATAAAAGGAACTTTGCACAATTACAGATTCTCTAATCCGACACATTTGGTATAAATATCGGTTGTATTTCTGGTTATTGCCTGTTCACTCACAGCTTCTCGTTGTGTTGTGTTGTTTCCTTTCTGCACTGATGAAGAGGCTCCATTGTAGCTTCGAAATAGTTATTTGAGATACTTTTCATTCTGAATTTGTGCTTTTTTACGTAGTTTGGCGAGAAAATAAATTTCTAGATTTTTTTTCGAAAGTTTTAAAACGGCTAAAAAATTAAGGATTTTTTTTGTGCTCTCAGTATTTATTGTGGTTTAACAGTTACAATGGTTTAACCGTTATGGTTTAACAGTTTTCGTATACAATGCGAAACAGTGTCTTGTTTAGTAATTTTTGTCCCTACATTTTAGCACAAAGTTTCTTGATCATTTGTCTTATAACATAAATGATTATTTGTGCCATAAATAACGTGCAATTTTTAACTAAACAACACTTTCGCATTGTATGGGAAAACCGTTAAACCATAACGGTTAAACCATTCTAACAGTTAAACCATAGTAAATATTGAGAACACACAAAAAATCCTTAATGGTTTTAGCCGTTTTACTTTCGAAAAAAATCTAGAAATTTATTTTCTCGCCAAACTATTTTCTTTAACAAACAATCTGGTAAATTCTGCTGCTGAGTAAGTCGATAAAGTATTTTTAGTCGGGAAACTTTGCGAGCTAAAACTCTTTGTCAACTTTTCAAATTGAAGCTGTCACCGGGTATGATATATTTTTGATGTGAGCTAACACCCTGGCAATGCAAGTGACTGTCAACAGGTTTTGGATGTCCACGGAATTGTTTTCTCGGTTATCGATCACGTTTCTTTGGATTTCATTAAAATTTTGAAAGTTCTGCGACAAAACATTCGAGGTGCTAAAACCACGCAAATAAAATTATTTTTAGATGGTTTTAATTTTGTTTCAAGTTGCTTTGTCTTTCTGATTTTTTCCCTTTTTTTTTTTAATGCCTTTGATGGTAATATGACGTACTTGTGTAATATTGAATGGTGGTTGGATGATGAAAAAACAAATTAAATTGGAACACATGAAAGTACATGTAACATCAAGGGATGTGACATTAATGCGTTTGCCCTTAGACTCTTTGAAGCCTTTTGGCTGCTGCTTAGCAGTGATTTCGACTTATAACTGCTAAGAGTACGATATTTTCCGTCTGTGTTGAACATTTATTATTTCCGGGGATTATTGTTAGATCTTGAAGAAATAATCCTACAATTCCATAAAGTCTGACAATTACCGTATTTATGCTAATCTAATGCGCATCGTTTTTGGCCAAATGTAGAATTCAAAATTGGGGTGCGCATGAGATTCGAGTGCAAAACTGGTCGCCGATGACGTCAACCAAATTTATTCGTCGACAAACATTTTTTTTTATTGTTTAAAGTTTGAAAGTATGGATGCGCATTAGATTCGATGGCGCATTACATTCGCATAAATACGGTAATCCTTTAAAAAACTCTACAGAAGTACAAATTATCTAACAAATGAGAAATGTGTGAAAACTACTATTCAATCAGTGCAGGATGTTTTGAAATACATATGGAAAATTAATTATGCAGCCTTGGGGAGGGTAGGCGAATTTCGCAATAAACAAGCAGTTCCGTCTAGAACTGTACGATCCTAATTTCCTGTATACACCACCTTCAAATTTATAATCTAGCTATCTCTCTCTTTCTCACCTATCTTTGGTTCTTAATTACTTCAAATATACATTTTCAACAATTAATACATATTCATGTTCACTCATTCATTAATTCACTCATTCATGTATTAATCACTCATTTACTTATTTTTTCATTCATTCTCTCATTTATTCACTCATTTGTTCATTTATTCTTTCACTTATTCATTTAATCATTCATTCAAACATATTCTTTAAAGTCCTAATCAATAATTTCACAGAAAAATAGTCTCCTTAGTTCTGGATTATCTTTCTATCTGTACATGCTCCGATCAAGTTTGTTCCAAGCAAATCGGTACGTTAGATGAGGATATATATAGGATTGAAATTTTCCCATTGGTGGTAATGGTTATTTTTTTTTTTTTTTTTTGAACTGTTCAAAAATGAACCGAAATTGTTCAATGCAAAAAATATTTCACTCCGAGAGCTTCTTCCAATTAGCTTGTTCATAGGAACTTGGATCTTACTCCTAGAGTTTGCAAAATTTTCCCGTAGGCGGTAATGTTAAGATTTTTTGAACCGTTCAAAATTGAACGAAAAATTGTTCAAATTAAAAAGCAAAATCTGGAAATGAGATGTCTTTGGCTAAATCTTTCCAATGCAAAAAAAAAACTTTCGAATCGGACAATTCCTTCAAAAGTTACTAGTGGGGGGGGGGGGGGGGAGAGGCAGGCAGACAGACCGACACACTTTTTCCCCATGTCAGTACCCTACTTTCATTTTTTTATTTTTCAATCTTTATTTAATTACTTAACTTATTTTTGACTTTTCTTGATTTTTAACGATGTTTCTACGATACATTAAGCCTTATTTCATGCTTTATTATTTTTAAAAACTTACTTGAAAGTAGGCTAAAAAACAGGAAAATGTCAAAGAACGCATTATTTTTTCTTTATGTATGCTTTAGCCTAGCTGAACCTCATTTTTCGTGCCATCCGTGTTTTTTGAATAACTTGAAAATTAATTCATAATGACACATTTGTTTGCTTTCGTAACAGATGTCATTGAACAAAAACGCGAAAGTCGTTTATGTATACTCTTTGATCAAGAGAAAAAAAAACAGTAATGTTCTAACTTAAAAATTCAATGAGTTACTGTCGAATTTCGACCACAGGGCGATCACTAGTAAAAAAATATAACGTAAAATGTTCATGATATACATTTTTGCCCAAAAGATAGAATCAGAGGTCATTGTTTTTAAGCTATTAAAATCTTAAGTTAATGAAAGTTGTAAACCTTTATGAACACATTAAAAAGTAAACGAAGTACATAATTATTACGTATTAACGTACAAAATTTGTACGTAAATAACGCACAAATTTTGCAAAAGACTCCAGGCAAAGTCGGGATCACATCAGAAAAACATCATTTTGAGCCAACTTCAGTTGGATGCATTTTTGTACAAAAGCTGATATATTTTGCATTGTAAAAGGGGTTCCGAGCAACCCCGAAACACATGTTTGCATCTTTTGCAAAATGTGTGCATACCTAACGTTGTATTTAATTTACTTTCCCAGGCTGATCTTACAAAATGAGTTCTTTGCAACCTCAAAACACGTGGCTGCATATTTTGCAAAATTTGTGCGTAATTTACGTTGCATTAATTTACTTTCTCAGACTAATTTTTAAATTCGGGAAGATGACTGCTTCAGTAGATTTGTCGGCATTTCTAATAGTTTACAAGAAGTAACTCTTACTTGAAATGGGGTAAAACGAAAGAGGAGTTATTAATCTTCATTGGGGATTGATAAAGTAATTAGAAATAGATTATCTAGGCCAAAGCCTGTTGCTAGTCGTCCTTTTTAGCCTACTTTCCCGTAAAAGTTAAAAAAAATAATAATAAAGCATGAAAGAAGGCTTAATGTATCGTGAAAATATCGTTAAAAATCAAGAAAAGTCAAAAATAAGTGAAGTAATTAAATAAAGATTGAAAAATAAAAAATTTGAAAGTAGGGTATTGAGATGGGGAAAAAGTGTGTCTGTCGGTCTGTCGGTTTTTGTCCCCCCCCTAATAACTTTTGAACGAATTGTCCGATTGGAAAAATTACTTTTTGCATTCGAAAGATCTCGGCAAGGACATCTCATTTCTATATTTTACTTTTTGATTTGAACAATTTTTTGTTCAATTTTGAACAGTTCAAAAAATTTTAACATTAGCGCCTATGGACAAAACTAAAGCAAATTCTGTAAACTCTGGGCACAAGAGCCAAGTTCCTATTGCAAGCTTATTGAAAGGAGTTCTCGGCGTGAAATATTGATTTGAACAGTTTTTGTTCATTTTTGAACAGTTCAAAAAATTTTAACATTAGCGCCTATGGACAAAACTGAAGCAAATTCTGTAAACTCTGGGCACAAGAGCCAAGTTCCTATTGCAAGCTTATTGAAAGGAGTTCTCGGCGTGAAATATTGATTTGAACAGTTTTTGTTCATTTTTGAACAGTTCAAAAAATTAACACAGAGCTTACGGGGAAATTTCCACCCTATATAAATCCTGATCTAACGGACCGATTTGCTTGGAACAAACTTTATCGGAAAGCTCTTATTACGTAGAACATGTAGAAATAGAAAGTTTATCCAGAACTTACGAGCCTATTTTGCTATGAAATTTTTTGATCGGGATTTTCAAGGATATTTCTCAGTGACTCAATGAGTGAAATAATGAATGAATGAATAAATGAAAGAGGGAAAGAATAAATCAATGAATAAATGAATGAGGAAAAGAATGAATGAATAAATTATTGAATAAATGAAAATATAAATAAATGAGTGAATAAATACATGAATGCGTAAATGAATGAATAAACACTGGAATGAGGTAACGAATGAATGAATAAATGCATGGCTGAATAAATGAAAGAATCAATGAGTGAGTGAATGAATATGTATTATCCGTTGAAAAAGGAATATTTTTAATAATTAGAACTAAAGATAAATAAGAAAGAGAGAGAAAGAGATAGCTAGATTATAAATTTGAATTTGGTGTATACGGGAAAGTAGGCTCGTATAGTTCTAGACGGAACTTCTTGTTGTATTTGCATTAAACACCAGTTCTAAATTATACGTCTATTTTGCCCTGACCGTACTTGAGATATATACACATGCGTGGGTGCATATATTATTTACTTGCTTAGGAAAGGAGTGCAAAAAAAGCTTACACAAAAAATTTCTTTTTTTTTTTCAAAAATCAAAAACTGCCGCTGCATACAATCCTCGGCCTTTTATCACACTATCTAAAGGTATTCCCTCGACGATATGCTCTTTAATTTGCTGACATTATGATGATTTTAAACGTCAATGCTCCTTCCTTTTTCGCCTAAACGCTCTCAAATTCTAAAGCTTACATGAAAAAATATTTTTTTCTTCTAAATTTAAAAGAAACCGCTTTATACAATCCCCCATCTTTTACTCACACTGTCTAAAACTATTACCTTGACGGTGTACCCTTTTGCTTACATTATGACGATTTTTAAACATCGGTGCTCCTGCCTCTTTCACATAAATGCTCTCAAATGTCAAAGCTTACACGAAAAAAAAATGTTTTTTTTTTCTAAACTCAAAAAAATAAAACTCGCCTTATACAATCTTTTACCTTTTAATCACACTGTATAAAGATACTCTCTCGACGATGAGCCCTTTAATTTGCTTGCAATATGATGATTTTAAACGTCAGTGCTCCTGCCTCTTTTACCTAAATGCTCTCAAATTCTAAAGCTTACACGACTTTTTTTTTCTAAATTCAAAAGAAGCCGCCTTATACAATTCGCAATTATTAAAAGGTGAGGACCTTTTAATTACACTCTCTAAAGATATTCCGTTGAGGATGTTCCTTTAATTTGCTTGCATTATGATAATTTTAAACGTCAGTGCTCCTACCTCTTTAACCTAAATGCTCTCAAATTCTAAAGCTCACACGAAAAAACTGTTTTTTTTTTTTTTCTAAACTCAAAAGAATCCGCTTTATACAATCCTTTACCTTTTAATCACACTAAAGATATTCCTTCGTGCCATTTAATTTGCTTACATTATGGTGATTTTAAACGTCAGTGCATCTGCCTCTTTCGCCTAAATGCTCTCAAATTTTAAAGCTTACACGAAAAAACTTTTTTTTTTCTAAACTCAAAAGAATCCGCTTTATACAATCATTTACCTTTTAATCACACTGAAGATATTCCCTCGTGCCATTTAATTTGCTTACATTATGATGATTTTAAACGTCAGTGCTCCTACCTCGTTCGCGTAAATGCTCTCAAATTCTATCTGCCTGATCAAAGGGAATGATTATTAAAATCGAAAATCTTGTCGAGGGATTTGCATTCATCTTAGTCCCAACTAATATTCCAGGGGATTTAACGTCCACCATTGGACACACGTGGACGTCAGCTAAGCTGAGCGGCTGCTGTGCATAAACTAAAGGTATTAGCCGCGTCTTATCGTCGAAGCGCAGATGTTTCTTGGAATTTAACAGATACCACACGTTGCTTCTATACATCACGATTAGTAAGCTCATGTCTTTATTCATGCAACTTTAAAGCCCGATATTGGATGCGTTGGTTGTGTGCCTTAAGAACTGTTTATTGGCGCCTGTAAGGCATTTAAATGGAGATTCATACCATGTTTATGAAATATTTTAACAGCGTTGTGGTATTATGAACTACCAGAATGACACTGTTTAAATTTCAGATATGTCCGAAACCGATATGGTGTATTCTTGTGAGGTTTTGCTTATTATGCCCTTACTATTCAAATTTTTGAAATCAGGCAAAATGCTCCAACATGTAAAATGTCTTTTTTTATAATGTGGGATACCTTGTACCGAAAGTTTCACCATTCACTTCGCGAAATTTCAAAATTTGTATTTTTTTTCGGGTAATTATATTGCGGATTGAATGGACTAAAAAGGGGTCAAAAAATACAAAATAGGATTAAATGTTCCAGTAAGCGCACGTGCTCTAATGTTTGCGAAGTGTGGAAAAATCCGATAAATAAAGATGCTTAAAATATTACTGATGGTTTAAAAAGACTTTTTTTCAAGGATTGAAACTTACATTCAATAAATAAAAAAAGGGGAAGTTGTTAGCATTTGTTTTCTTTCTTGAACTGTGATGCACCTTATTTTTTTTCCCCTTTAAAATATGATTAAACGTGGAGTGAATGAGCATTAGAAAAAAAAATATGTAGTTTAACAGTGGCATAGGAAGAGGGTAGTCCCCAGGTCCAGATTCCTCCTCCCATGGCGCTCAAAACAAAAATTAATAAATAAAAAAATTGAAAATAAAAAGTTATTCTTTTGCGTTTTATAGTTGCTTTTCCTCCTCTAATTTTATGTACTTATACATGCATATGTAATTATGTACGTAACCAAAAGGAATGTTAGTCTCACAATTTTATTAAATTTACACAGCAGCTAAATTTAATTATGTTCTTGGACTAATTGCGTTACTTTAAGAAGGAGTTATATTTTTCACCAATGTCTAATGTAGCCGCCCTATTGGATTCATGACGTCAGTTAGGGTGTCTACTGCAAATTCAAATAAAACACCCATTTAGGTATAGATATATAGATAAGGAATGTTAGCCTAACATTTTTTTTTTTTTTTCAAATTTACCCAAAAACTATTTTTTATTAATTTCTATGAATCATTTCTTCTAATACCAATATTTTTACGCACAAAAAAATATTAAAATGTTGCATTTAGCTTTTAGATTCAAACACCTATACATATTCCACAGAACTGTTCTGCCTCTCAGTATTCGTTTATCAGTGAAACTGACAATGACTGATCGATTTCCATTTCTAAAAGATTGCGAAGAAAATGATCTCTTCTTGATCCATTCATGTAATTGTATTACCGAAATCTTGAACCATACGATACCTTGTGTTCGATGAGTGATGTTCGTAGGCAGACATTTATGTTTGACATAGTAAATGGATGTTAACTGTCCATTCTTTGTTCACTTTGAACGTTCTGTATGTAATTTATGGATAAAAATGGCAAGGGAATTTTTTTAGAAAGCTAGGTGCGTTGTAAAACGATTTAGCTGCCATCTTGCTTAATAAGAGAAGTTTTGATAAATTAAAATTCAGTGCCGTAAAGAGCCAAGGTGGACCTCATGTCAGTTTTGTCACCCCCCCCCCCCCCATTACGCTTGTATCTTAGCAATATAATCTTCTTACGCTCTGCACTATTGTCTTCTCTAAATGTCGAGCCCTTCGAATGAACCATGCCTAACAGCCCTCTCGAAGGCCCTACTTGTAGTCCCCCAAAAGAAGTCCATGTACACACCAACGGAAAACCATTTTTGTTCGTGAAAGTATGTTGGCGAAAGAGAGCTTTTTAAAACTCAATTTGTGCTTAGTGTCTGTAAAATGTGAGGGCTCTTAAACTGGCTACTTATATACCAAAATATTTTTTTCTTTTGGTGGTATACAATATCTGAGGGATTCTCCTTTAAATTTCAAATGAAATGTGGGACATTGGTAATAAAGTGCAATTACGAACCGTGAATTTGGGCTTTAACTTTATGCTATTTCACCATGCTCATGAAGAAAATTAAAGTCGTAATTGTTATTTTATGCAACATCTGAGTAACTTTTCTTTTGCCCTTGAGCTTAGACACTTTCTAAGATGTGTATTTTTAGAAAATTAGGCATTTTTTAGGCAAAACTTAGTTCCGTTTTTGGGACTTTTTTTTTGAAATCATTTTAAAATTGTGCTTATTGCAAGAGAAACAGGAATTTCAAACTATAACACCAAGAAAAATACTTTAAAAAATTATTCAGATTTTTAACTTAACCCGTCCGTGCCTAGCGTCCCAAAAATGGGACAGTTCTTAAAATGGATGTAACTTCTTTAATTATGGAAGGAAATTAACTTCTGGGTGATAAACAATTCCTACGGAATTTCCCATTAAATTTAAAATGAAAAGTGGATGTACATTCGTAATACTGTGGAATTACGAACCGGCAACTGTAAGTTTATGCTCTTTCTCCACGTTCATGAAGAGACTTAAAGTAATTATTAATATTTCATGCAATATCTAAAAAAAAATCCTTTTCTCTTTGAAGTTGCATACTTTCCGAGATGCGTGTTTCCAGGAAGTTAAGTATTTTTAAGACAACCTGCACTTTCTCAAGCATTCTGTTCTATTTTTAGAATGTTAATTCTTCATAAGTTGAGAATGTTATCTTATTCTTCAAATTGTATTGAAAGTGATGAAAATTTACGAAACTCTCGGTCAGTTTCGAAATCTAGCGAAAAATTTCGAAGTTTATTCAAAGATAATATTTTATGTATGTTTTTCGAAGAAACTTTCAAACACTTAAAAATGAAATGAAAATTACATCTAATGCACAGAATTGTTAACTTTTTACCCAGATACCTTTTTTACTGCGAAAATATACGGGATTATGGTTGTAAATATATCCTTAAAGGTAGATATATGTTGCCTCAGTTGAAGTTCATTGGAAATATTATACTCTTCAAATTGTATTGAAAGTGTTGAAAATCTATACAATTCTTGAATCAGTTTTGACATTTAGCAAAGAAGAAAGGTTTTTCTGTATGTGTAAAACTTTTAATTGCTTAAAAATAAAATGAATCGTATAAAAGGCCCGAAATTGTGATAAATTTCAGATACACTAAACTTGTAAAGTTGACCATATCCAACTTGACCAGTTTTGTCAGAAACGGAATCACCCCAATATTATATAACGTAGGAAAACCTTTGTAACTTGACCACCACATTTGACCACCTGTCTATATTGACCACTTATGTACGCCAAATTTGGCTGGGAGTATTGTAAAAAACTCTATGGTAAGATGACAGCCTCATTATTACTGTATTTATTTATTTATTTATTTTTGCAAATATATCTTTATGCTCTTTATTTTAACTAAGTGCTTCAATTTTATAGTTGTACAGGATGCATTGTAAGTCATTCAGGTTAAATTTATCTAATGATGCTTTTAGATAATTGTGAAGAAATAGCTAATTACTAATTTTAAAGTAACGTTAATACATGGAGTTAAATTTTAATTAGTTACAAATACGAGAAGCATTCAAGTCCTAAGGCCTCCGATTTTTTTAACTAACTACTCACTCGAAAACTATAAAATTGTTGTTACTTCTCGATGTAATCTCCCTGCAGACGTACACATTTTCACAACGTCGACGCCATGATTCCATGGCAGCGGCGAAGGCTTCTTTAGGAGTATGTTTTGACCACTGGAAAATCTCTGAAGCAATAGCAGCAGGACTGGTGAATGTGCGGCCACGGATAGTGTCTTTCATTGTTGGAAACAGCCAAAAGTCACTAGGAGCCACGTCAGATGAGTAGGGAGCATGAGAAATCACTTCAAAGTTGTTGTCACGAAGAAACTGGTGCGGTCGTCCGTCAGCATTCGTGGCACCCCCCCCCCCCCCTGAAGGACAACGTCAGTCGACTTTAACGATCATGTCGTCAGACCGGCTTGTGCGAACCCGAGGTTGTTTCGCTTTGTTGTCACACGATATCGAGCCCACGAACGCACTAATAACCACATGTCTCCTTCAACTGTAGATGAATTTCAATTGGTGTCACACCGCGCAAATTCAGAAAATGAATGATTGCACGCTGTTCAAGTAAGGAAAACGTAGCCATTTTAAGTATCTAAAACAGTTCTCATTCTCGACGCTACTGCTAAAATTCCTTCTGTCGTATGGTGCTGCCGTCTCTGTGACGAATTGACAACGAACGCACGCTCATTTTAAACTAATGCACATGTTTTTATTTTTTTCCAGTTTTCAGAAAAAAAATCGGAGGCCTTAGAACTTGAATGCCCCTTGTAAATAAACGCATAGTGCAAAAACTGACCACAAAAAAAAAATCTCCACCCTATATAAGTTGACCACCTGTCTAAATTTAGAACTAAAGTGTCATTGTTTTCACTATACCTGTTTCGGAGTTACTTCTTTTAACTGAAAAAATGTGTGAGCTTCTTTTGTCGTATATCTACGTTCATATTGTCGGGTTGATACGCTGAGCTGTGTACGTTCAGGAGAATCAAAACAGTGATCGTAAGTCAACTCGAGACTGTATTCTCCAAACTGAAGGATACATCCGATTAAATACATTCAAGGAAGTTTCTCGAATGGAATATTTCAGACACTGAGTATTAACGAACATAAACTGAATAACAATAATTAACAGAAGAAAATTCTCGAATTAACGAGAAATGAACACAATAAATTATAAATAAGAAGCTATTTAACTCAACCTGCCTTTGATGGGATTCGAACTGTGTGTCCATATTCCGCTACGAAACCGAACGCTTTACCTCGGAGTCACGACTCTGATAGCACAAACAACTAGTTTCGCTATAATATACTTAACACTAAACCTACTTACAGTTCTTGTATACCTATTCCTACCGCGCTAGGTCAAATTGTCCGGTAATTAAAAAAAGTTATCGATTTTAGTATCTAATGCAGATAATGGTGGATTTATCGCTAAATGTATATGAAATGAAGAATTTTCATGAAATTTCTTCCAAAGAAACGCAAGTGCCCTACTTGAGACTACTTAAAACTATTGCTGTCTGCTCTATTCAATCGCCACCGATTCTGAGGTAGAATGCTCGCTCGAAGAGTGAAACTGTTCGGGCGTGGTATTACGCTCTTCGAATGTTTTTAGGACCGCGTGAACGCTCGTTTTCGTTAGTCATGGCTCGACTATTAGCGCCATTATGGGCGGTTTCACTCTTCGAGCGAGCAGTGTAACTGTAAAGTATTGTCTCATATCGACGGGCAGTCATAATCACTCGTGCGGTTGGTAGGACACATGGTAAATTTCTCTTGGAAAAGAGAAAAAATAACTAGAAGTACAGAGTGAAAAAAATATTATATGCATATTCTAAGAATTGTCATATAGTTCGATAACGGAATTATAACGTTTAAAGTGTGTAATTCTTATAAAAGTTTGAAAAAGGTCAATTTGACCGGTACTAGTAGGTTTAGTGTTAACCTATTTAACCATAAAATGTCTGACCACATTTATGCAGTAAACATCAATATCTAAGCAACTACGTTTTGGGAAGAAGTATTGATCCATGATAAATAAACTCAAATCAGTCTTTTACAATTTGACTAATCCTTTGAAGAACCTCATAGAGAGAATTTCAAACATTTTTACATGCACCTCAATTTTTCTCTGATTTTAAACTTCGTCTGGAGAACAAAAATACCAGTGAATCGCAGAAACTAATTTCAAATTAGGTTTTCAAAGTACATTTATTTGAAAAATGAACAAAAAGGAGGGGGGGGGGAGGAGTAAAATCGAGAAAGAAAACGTTATTTCATTTTTAGAGTAAACTAGGGAAAATAAAGAAACAACTGTGACAATAATGGTATCGCCTTCAATATTTTTTATGAACTGACATAAAACAGAAAACTTTAAAAGAAATAAAATAATCCGTAATAATTTTATGAATCATTTATAAGAGCGAGCGGAGTCGCAATTGGTGCAGAATCGGAGCGTTTTATTGGTCATTTCCTGTGAAATTGTCCAGACAATTCAAAAGTTTTAAACCGTGACAGTTTTACCAATCTCCTGTTAACATTTTTGCTGGCTATTTCAAATCAACTTTACGACTTGTTTAAAAAAAAGGTCTTAACAGTTCTATATCTATATGTTCACTTTTCTATACATAAAACCGATTGCTACTTTGAACTTTTATGGGATTCAAGATTAATTACTATAAACCGTTTTGCTAAAACCAAAAATATAAGATTTCGTAAAAATATGGCTTAAACGATACTTATAAGTTCGTCAAAAACAAGCGTTTGGGCCGTTTCCTTGGCATTTGCTATTTGTACTAGTTTGTTTCTTTTATTTACTTTTTTAATGTTAACTAGCTGAAATGCCTGGCGTTGCGCGGGTAATATTGCATCATTCACAGGCCAAGTGACGCATGTCCAAAATGCTGTTAAAAATATATAAGGTAAAATTTTTTCAAAAAAAAGAACATCACAGAAAAGTTCCTTTGAGATCAAAAAACACAGTTCATAAAAATCCACATTGAAATGCCAGTTCATAAAAATTGCTATTAGAGTAAGGGCAACAGTAATTAAAATGCATATATGCAGCGGGGTAATTGTGCAAACATGATATCAAGAGTCCGTGAAAATCGCGGTTGCAATATAGACAGCATCACATCTAAAAATTTCCATCAGAAAGTGAGCAGTATTATCTTTAAAAAAAAGTCCATCAGATGAAAGACAACGATCCCTGAATATTTCTGATACAATAAAGAAAACATTCCTTAAAGCCTCCCATTTGAATAAAGACAATTATTCCTAAACATCGCTAATAGAATAAGGACATTAGTCTCCAAACATCCCCATTAGAATAAAGACGTTTAGTGACTAAAAGAACCCATTAAACTACAGACCTTTAAGAGCTGCTGTTCCTAAAACTACCAACCGACCCCTTTAAATTCCCCATCAAAATAAGGACAACAGTTCCTAAAAATCCCACTTGCAAAATCGTCAAAACATTTCCTGAAAATTCAATTAAATATAGCAGTTTTATAAAATTTGGATAAAAACGGAATAAAGAAAATCATTATTTTCAAAGGCAAATGTACATTTAAATTAGAAAATATTTTGTACTGAACCAATGCTGACGTGTTAAAGTAAGGTTGATAGAAAGAAATAACTAAATTCTGTCCAAATGACGCCAAATAGACAGTAAAAAAATTAAATAAATGTTATAAAATAAATAACTTGACTAAAACATGAAATCAATAAAAACCGCTACGTAAAAAATTAAAATGAAGCAGAAGATCGCAAAATTGATTTCACTGCAGTAATGAAAGCTTAACGCCAATGCGCCATGATCCTATAGTGTAAATCACGTTTTGAATTAAATGAGAACAATATTACTAATAAGGATTATTGGAGCGGTTTGGAAATAACAAAATAGTATACTGAGAACAATTTACTGGATGGGTGGGCGGAAAAAAAGAATCAACACTTGGCGAAATTTTAAATTTCATCAAAAATAAATCCCGATACAGAAAACATTTCAACCTAGTTTTTATCCAAGAAATAAATATAAATCGCCAAAAAGAAAGAAAATCACCCTGAAGATAAAGTAATTAAAAATCATCTGCTGGTAATAATCCACAAAATCTGCAAAAAAATGAAATTTATTTTTAGAATTTCTTTCGCTCATAAAATGGCATGAATAAGGATAAAACAGCATTTTTTCAATCTCACGTTAACAGAAATCATCTAGTTGGCGACAAAAGTACTACTAATTTTGGCGAAAACACGCAAATTGAGCAGATAAATTCAGAGGTAAGCCTTGCTTTAAAGCTCAAAAACTACTTCAAATGACTATTGCACGTGTTCTATTTGTTCTACGAATGTCAGAAAAAGATTATCTTGTGCAGTTTTTACGGGCATCCATATGCTGCAAAAATCGAAAAGATGTGACGTCTCTTCGATGAGGTATTAGTAAAATTAACAGTTTTGCTTAAAATGGAATAAAAGAATAAAAAATTCAAATTTTCGGAAACACGCTTCGAGGTGCACGAGGACCTGACCCAAGGTACTTGTAACCAAAATTTCGTACTTCTAGACCGTTCCATCTCGGCAGGAGGCGAGCGATACACACACACACACAACACACACACACAAACTCTTTGTTTTATTTATATAGATTTGTGCTTCTGGTGTTTTTGATACGGTAGGATGGGTCTCCTTAAGTCGTATAACATTTAATGTATACCACAGTTACTGTAATTTTTAAGACATATTAAATACACTATATTTGTCTTTTAACATTTTCTCTATTGCTATTTCACTTTTCACTACGTTGAGGGGCCAGCATTTGAATTGCGGTCATGACCCCAGGGGGTTATAGTACAGACTGCAACATTGACATTTTTAAGAAAGTGTGTTTTCAGGGGGTTTTGCCCTATTTTTGACGACATCGATTTTTGGGAGGGTGTACTATTGTCCAGAGGTGGAGTGGACACCCCTTGTATTTGTTCAGAGAAAAATCCTTTTCTTCTAATACTACTAGTATAAATATAGTATTCAAGGACAATTGAGAGTGTTTGTGTACTCGGTGGCAAATGTAGAACAAATCATCGGCGTAGTCTAAGTGAAAGAGAGATAATTTGAGTTACGGAAAGTTGAAAAATGTTCTTTAGCAGTCTGCTTTTGGCCGTCTGGAAAAACTCAGTATCTCTATCTTTTTAAATATATTCCCAAGTAGCATTTTATCTTGGCCCAATATTGCAACTTGATTGGCAAAAGAATGGGATAAGACTGGCAAACAACATTGGCTGTAGCTTGGAGGGGATACATTTTAACAATAATGGCCAACATTGCTACTTCAATCATGAACCAATATTGCGTGCTAGCCTTACCCCAATATTGGCTTTACGCTGGCGAACAAGTTTTATTGTTTCTAATTGCTTAAAAATATAAAAATTGTTATTGTTATTCCTGAATTTAGCTAGAAAAAAAGTGTAAATGCAAAAATTCATGGCGCCGTCTATGAGTCGTCGGATTAACCATTCCTAGTGTAGGAATGAGTGAGACGGGAACTGGGTTCGAACTGACGCCCTCTCGTATCACAATCCAACGCTCTAACCGCTGCACCACATCTGTTGCCAGCGGAAGTTATACTATATTTTATCTATTTACGGAGGTGTATTATTTTCTATTAGTTGCATTAGGAAGCAATGAATGTGTATAAAAAGTTATGATAGTTGTTGAAAGTGAAGTAGTTTTTATTATTCAGCAACATTCAACAAAGATCTATTGGCTAAACATCACAGAGCAACATTCGTCCAATATTGGTTTGCCAGAATATAGCCAATTTTGCACCAATATTGCTTTCCATTATGAGAGCAATATTGTTGGAGCAGTATTAAACCAATATTGGACCAATCTTGGTTTCCAGGCTAAATGCAATATTGCGCATGCAGTTTTTAGCCAATATTGGCTGAACATTGGGAAAATCGCTCCAATATTGCCCAAGATATAGCCAACACAAACAATCTTGCGCCAATATTAAGCCAACATTCAATGCTGCTTGGGTTATCACATTATGCGCGGGCGAGGTAGCAACTACGTTGCGTAGCGGGCTAAGATGCCTAAGTTGACTAAGTTAAAAAATGTCCTAAGAAAATATAATAATTCATACATTATGAAACATTATTTTTTCCCTTGTGGGACTTAAAAGTGGTGATTTTAAACGGGTACAAATACCAGCCCCGCTTTTAAACGGCGATGCACGAAACGGGTAATGGTACCTGCCGCCCGCTCATAATGTGTTAATGGGCGTGAAAAGACGATTCAAAGGAATAAATAGACTATGGGATGGACTTATTTTATAGCATTTCTTCCCCTTATTTTTCTAAAATCACATTTAGGCGCGTAAAAGGACAATGCTGCAGGAGCCTAAATTGTTGGGAGCAGAATATTCAACAAATGAAAAATAGAATTTCAAAAACAAACGCTTTTTTTATTGTCTCTTAAAAACACGGTAAGCGACGACTTCCACACGAGTGCCTTCATAAGGGTGCTAACACAACTGCACAATGCAAGTGAGTTAGAATTCCTGATCTCTCCAAATGCTTCCTCAGCGGAAACATCGAATTCTATGGTAACTTCTTTTCGTTCATCGAGTGCCGATAACCGGGGTGATTTGCAAAACAGTCAGGCTCTGGAACTTGGAAATTGTCGTGACTGTTGTAGAGGCGCGAGGAATAAAACTCCGCCGGACCTGCCCAATTCGAATTCCATTTATACCCTCATAAAAGATTCATGAGTCTGGCGAGTAGAAGCTACTTTTTTTCTTTGCTGCTCGTGTCTCTAACAATGTATTTTTTTCTTGCTCTAATCCATCAGACAAGAAGAATCTGTTATGCGATTTAGGGAGCAAGTGCAACGTAGATCAATACTGAATCTGGTAATCAAATTCTCTTCTTGACGCCTAATTTAATTATCGTAGCTTTTTCGATTTCATTATCCTAATGGTGGAAGTTAGTTTCGTCATAAGAATTATGCTGATATTTCGCTCTCACTTTTTTGTGTGCACTTACTTCTCATTGAGATTTTTTTTTTTAAGATTTTAACTGCTGAAATAAAACAAACCTTTGTGCTACTAAGTAAAAATTTTAAATCAACATAAAAATAAGCACAAGTTGTTTGAATTTTACAAGGAACCCATTTTTTAATGCAAAATAGCAGGTTTCGTTGACTTAAATCAGTCTCATTTAAATCATGATTTAAATCGCGATTTAAATTAAGTGATTTTCTTTTTAAAATCGTTGATTTAAATCAAGTCTTTTTTTTTCAAAAAAAAAAATATTCATTTTACAATGTTAGAAAGTGTTGTAGAAATGAAATATGTTGTAATTACAACCACTGTTTCAAACACAACTTCCTGGGTCCATCTGTCTGTGTGCATAACATATTTCATAAGTTTATAACTTATTACTATTTTTTAAATTTTACAATATTACTCTTATTATTCAAGCATCTTAACAGCAAAGCATAAATTCAATTCAAACATTTCCTTCAATCATTCAAATTAAATTCATAATAACCTTGAATCATTGTGTTTTTTATCTTAAAATAGTTTTTTAGACCAATTTAATAAATGCCACACAATAAATAATTCAGAATGATAGTGTTTAAAACAACAATTGTTGGAATTTAGAATATATATCCTTAAAGTTTCATTCATGTCCCCTAATAGTTCAAGGCTTTTTCCTTCTAAAATATTTTTTTTAGATAGAGGTTTTCAATCAAGATATTTGATTAAAACCAAAAGTTTCAGCTTTTAGTAATAATGTTTGAACATATGATTTTACTAAATGAATAAAAATATTTCGGGCTTTTTCATTTATAAAATAGAAAAATGATTAAAGTACACTCAATGTAAAAATTAAGTACACGCAATTGCTACTTTTTTCAGCTTTCAACAGCAAAAAAAATCAGATTAAGTTTTCATTTTCTCTGTACTTATGAGTGTACTGTTATTCTTGGTAGGGTTATGTTTCATTTAAGTCATGCATTTGTATTAAAAATCGCTTATAATTATTAGTAAAAAATATTTATTGCTGTGAAAATAGCTGAAAATGTATTTTTGCATATTGATTAATATGCCATATTGTTTATATGAATGTAACATAATAAATATTCAAAATATTTAAGGTCTTTTTAAAAAAAATTTAAAAAATCCGATTTAAATATTAAAAATCCGATTTTTTTAATTTAAAAAAAATATAAAAAATCACGAACCCTGCAAAATAGTGCTTCTGGACAAAAAACTTCCAACTGAAGCAAAGAGACCAAGAGAAGTACAGCTTAAAGGGAATTAATCTGCGACCAATGTTAAAGTTATTTCAAATTTTTTCATTTTGCATGAATTAGATTCCCTTTCTTCGATTCTTGTTATATGTGGGTTCGTTTTAGGTGTTTTCTAATTGGTTCTTTTCTTATGATTCCTTTAATCTCATTGGTCATAAGGTCTTAATTTGCCTTATCTGTCTGCACTTCGTTTGCTATTTAAGCTGCGTTTCTCTCGATCTCTTGGCTTCAGTTAGATGTTTTCAGTTAGATGTTTTTAGAGGAGCGTTCTTTTGCATTGAAAAAGAGGTTCCTTGAAACCTCGAAACCCGTGTCTTCATTTTAAAAAAATCTTTTGCATAATTTTACTTTGATTTTTAACTTTTATTTTAGCTATTATATACAATTTCGTCACCTTTATGAGAATGTTATTGGGGATATTTTCCAAAATATTGTGTACTTCTATCTCCTTGAAAGTAAGAATAAAATTTATTTTTTGTGCCTTGTATTTTAAAGTAATCCGTAGTTTTTCTTGTAGCCTCTACCAAGAAAAATTCCTGTAAAATTTTCGCGCAAACACTTCACTTCAAAATTTAAATTGTCAGGAGCAGTGACAACATTTCTCTTTTGAGGGATGGAAATTGCGAGACAAACAGGGCTTTCGCTCTATTTAAATGCAGCCGAAATTTCTATTCTATGTTTTTCTTTCTATTCTTTTCTTACGAGGGTGTCCTGAATCAGAATGTTCCTTAAGAGCATTTATTTGTGATTTTCCTTTCTTGAAAGGGAACGAAAGAAATGAAATTGAATTTTGAGGCATCGTTTGATATATATTACCGAATACAAAACATATATTTTTAGGTTAATATATATATATATATATATATAAGATGTCTAAGGCAAAGATGAGATGTCTAAGTTGTCCCTGATTGTCGGGCGTGATAGCTAAAAAAACTAAACGACCTATTTAACTGAAAAGTTCTTATTCTTCAGTATTAAATTATCTTCCAAATAAAACTTTAAAAAGCGGAAAAAATGTGAAAGTAAAAGTTTTAGCAGTTTTTTAGCCTACTTTCCCGTAAAAGTAAAAAAAAATAATAATAAAGCATGAAAGAAGGCTTAATGTATCGTGAAAATATCGTTAAAAATCAAGAAAAGTCAAAAATAAGTGAAGTAATTAAATAAAGATTGAAAAATAAAAAAATTGAAAGTAGGGTATTGAGATCGGGAAAAAGTGTGTCTGTCGGTCTGTCTGTCTGTCGGTCTGTCTGTCGATCTGTCTGTCGGTCTGTCTGTCGGTCGGTCTGTTGGTCTGTCTGTCGGTCTGTCTGTCGGTCTGTCTGTCTGTCGGTCTGTCGGTCTGTCCCCCCCTAATAACTTTTGAACGAATTGTCCGATTGGAAAAATTCTTTTTGCATTCGAAAGATCTCGGCGAGGACATCTCATTTCTATTTTTTACTTTTTGATTTGAACAATTTTTTGTTCAATTTTGAACAGTTCAAAAAATTTTAACATTAGCGCCTATGGACAAAATTGAAGCAAATTCTGTAAACTCTGGGCACAAGAGCCAAGTTCCTATTGAAAGCTTATTGAAAGGAGTTCTCGGCGTGAAATATTGATTTGAACAGTTTTTGTTCATTTTTGAACAGTTCAAAAAATTAACACAGAGCTTACGGGGAAATTTCAACCCTATATAAATCCTGATCTAACGGACCGATTTGCTTGGAACAAACTTTATCGGAAAGCTCTTATAACGTAGAACATGTAGAAATAGAAAGTTTATCCAGAACGTACGAGCCTATTTTGCTATGAAATTTTTTGATCGGGATTTTCAAGGATATTTCTCAGTGACTCAATGAGTGAAATAATGAATGAATGAATAAATGAAAGAGTGAAAGAATAAATCAATGAATAAATGAATGAGGAAAAGAATGAATGAATAAATTATTGAATAAATGAAAATATAAATAAATGAGTGAATAAATACATGAATGCGTAAATGAATGAATAAACACTTGAATGAGGTAACGAATGAATGAATAAATGCATGGCTGAATAAATGAAAGAATGAATGAGTGAGTGAATGAATATGTATTATCCGTTGAAAAAGGTATATTTTCAATAATTAGAACTAAAGATAAATAAGAAAGAGAGAGAAAGAGATAGCTAGATTATAAATTTGAATTTGGTGTATACGGGAAAGTAGGCTCGTATAGTTCTAGACGGAACTTCTTGTTCTTCTTTGAATGTGTTTTTCAATTAAAATAAACATTCATATGCTATTGTGGTATTGTGGACCGCAATTTAACTCTAGCAATTGTATCTTTTTATCGTTCCACTAAAAATCATTTTATAGTATATTCTAACTATGCTGACAGGGTGGCTTAGTGGTAAGGAAATGGCCTCGTACGCCGAAGTTCGCAGATTCAAACCTGGCCCAAATTGGTGGATTTTCAAGATGCAGAAAATCATCAGCGCCCATGTCGTATGATTATGCTACATGTTAAACATCCCTTGAGTATGCGTTTGTATTAGATGCTATTTTTATTTAGCACCACTTCAATTTAACGGTAGAAAAGCAAAATTAGCGATAAAGTTTAAAAGTTCCGGATTGTAGTTAGATGAACATTGTCCCCCTGATTTAACGTTAGATTTTAATAGTCCATAAACAGTCGTTAAATATGGGCTTCACAACTTTTTAAACTGAATTTTACTAATAATGAAAATGAATGTGATTCAGTTGTAAAAACAGCTTTGGAAAATGTATTTTATTTAATACAGAAATTATAACTTCTCAACCGCAACCAGTTTCCAAATTTAAACCGGGCGAGTTATGAGTTTTTTGAGGATTTAAGAGTTCGATGGATTTTTAAGCATTCAAGAGTGTGCTTGTAAATACAATTTTAGGACGCTCAAGAACGCGGTTAAGAATGACATTCAGATGCGCGCTCACGATCGTGCACCAAAAAAATGATGCATTTCACATACGCGTTCTTAACCGCGCATCAAAGTGAGATGATTGGACAATTCTACAGGCTGTTGCTTTTGCAATGAAAACTGCGCTTTTCTCTGTTTTGTGTCTGATGTCACAAATTCGTGTGTGCATTATGTATATATTACTGTAATTCATTCACTAATGATTTTTCTTTAATGGATCACCTTTTTTTGTGTTCTGAATGCTAGCTTGGAGCGTGGAACGTTGGACTCTGAAATCGCACACTCCACTCTGTAGAGGACTTCAATGAACGCCCCGCATCTGGACGTGTTCTTGCGCGCGGTTAAGGATGTGGTACTTTTTGCGACATACTCTTGAGCGCCATTTTTTTTTACTCGCGTCCTTGAGCGTAGTTGGATGCGCCACGCGGTTAACACATTGTGTGCGGGACAAGTACTACTAGCACGAGTTAGCGTAATGGCATGGTTTCTTTGTATCGCTTTTAGAGAAAGAAGTAGTAGACTGGTAAACACATTAGTTGCTCTTCTTTGTACAAAATGAAATGGAGCAGATCATGTCAAAATGCATTTGCAGTGATGCACAAAATCACAGCAGAAGGCCCATAGCGCTAAATAGTTTTATGATTGCTATTATCATTTTTTTATAATGCAAGAATGATGGTAAATATAATTCGAAAAAATTAAAACTATGTATTTCTATTTGATTTTTCGTATTTACGATACTATTATAAATTGATCCACTAACAATTTTATTTTTTGTTTACAACAATCATAATATTATATATTTCAATATAAAATGTGAAAAGTTTAGGTTAAAAAATTAAATAATTTTTGACTTATTGAGATTTAACTGAATAATTAAATTTGCGCGCAAAACCACCGAGACCGGCACAATTACGCTGCGAAATGTACCTGCACAAATTGTGTTAAGAACGTATGTGTAAAGGGCGCTTATATCAACCGGAAGGGAAGGAAAAAAAAAACTTGTCCTTTATGTACTCCTCAGGAAGAAATCACAAGGTATTAGTTCAGAACTTATGGGTGACTTTTGGATAAGTGTTGTCATTATAGTCTTCACTATAGTAAAAGTAGTATGATCATTATGGGCCATGGTAGCCTAGTGGTTAGCACGTCGGACTTCCAGCTGGAAGGTCACGCGTTCGATACCCACTGAAGACCACCATGTATACTTGGGGATATGTGCATGTAAAATCCGTAGACCCCACTACCTCTCCCCATGCGTAAGCAATCCTAAGGCCTCGGTTAACATGTGCCTAAGGCCTCGGCTAACAGGTAGGGGTCTGGTGGAGAAAAGTATGATCATTATAGTCTTCGGCTCATTCAATGTGTAGTGTGACTAAGGGGTCACGCAATAGGACTATCTATATATATAAAAATGAATGAATGTATGTATGTCTGTGTGTCCTTTATGCATTACTACACCATTCATCCGATCGCCTTGAAGCTTTGGGAAACCGTTGAGTACACTCCTGCGAAGGTTTCTGAAAAAAATCATACAGGTAGTTCTTTTTTATTCCAATTTTAAGCAATTGTCCACATAAATTCCCCAATAGGGGGGTGAAAAAAACCTTGCACATATTAATGTAATATATCGATCGAAACCGCTAATTTTTCTGCACAAGATATTTATTCTAAGTTTCTATGTTGTACGCCAGTTATAAGCGTTTTAGTGTGATTTCTTAAGGCCTACCTTGATCCAAAAATAATAATTAGCAGTTTCCTCAGCTTCGCGTGAATATTGTTAGCTTAACTTCAATATAAAACTTATTTTTCAAAATAGAGAGACATCAGTTTAGTTATCAACGGGAAAACAATAATAAAGCATACCTTCGATTTAACGTTTTTCTCAAATCAGCAATAGGTTTTAAATTCGAGATTGAACTTGATAAAAGTATTGTCTCCCCGATTTAACGATTTCCTTGATTTAGCAACATCATTTAAATAAATATCGCCAGAAAAAGAATACCGTATGCTTTATACTAGATTTTAAATAACGTGGCGAATACGACACGCTACAATTTGACTTTTTAATTAGTCATTGGCGATAAATCGGAACACAGTAATGAAATTGTGCTTACGTTTTTTAGGTATGGAACAATTCCATGTAACTGTCAAAATAGACATCATTTTTTCATTTTTCAATATATATATTGATTTATGCATCATTTTAAAGGTAATTTTCCAAATTTTTTGAATTTAACATCAGTTGTTATAAAATATTACCCCAAATCCATAAAAAATGGCTGTCAAGATGATATATGCAATGACTCAAAATATCTTCTATTTCTCTTACTTTTCATTTTCATATTTTATCAATAAAGTTTCAAGTAACAAGTTAATTTATTTTTGCACTGTAGTACAGACCCTTTTCTTTACAACAAAGCATTTTTTTTTGCAATCAACAAAAAAATAATACTTTAAAGGTAAATAGCATTTACTCTGATTTACTTGTTATGTTAGCCACAAAAACATGAATTAAATTAGCTATTCGTCTGAAACAATTATATTTTTTAAGTTTTTTCATTTGATGTCTTATATGTGATGGATACAGTTAGATTGGTAAGACTGAACACAAATGTTTTTGATTTTTCTGGTAATAGTACTTGTGATTAACATAACATCACGGTGTTACCAACATAACATAATTATCTATGAAATAACTAAATCTTAATCCTTGGAATTATTTTAAGGACAAAGAAAGATATTTATTGATAAATGTTTTACCTCCATGGTATGTTGAACTTTTTATTTTGTTTTTTTGAAATTGGCAACACCGTTCATTGTTTTTAACTAAGCGCTGAGCAAAAATGATATTCCACATGGTCTGTTAAAGTTAAAACTTACATTTGTTAAACTATCTTTCGACATTACTATTTTTTCTCCATTATATATATTATACATGTAATATACTATACATTTCCTTGACTTTAATGAGTAAATAAATGTGTGAGCGTTAATTTTGCGCATAATATAATACTTGTTTATTTCTAAAGAAGTGTTTGTGAGAGATGAGACAGACTTTTTGAAACTTTTATTCATGATGGAAGTAATTTTTATTTCCCACTGAAATATAGCAAAGTCTTGACATTTTTAAATGGTTACTAAATTATTGTGAAGAGCTCTTTATTAAATGGATAGACATGGCTAGAACTGCTTCAGAAAGAGAGAGAGAGAGCCTTGCAAGACAAAGTGAAGAAAAGAAGCTCTCAGAGAGAGAAAAGCAAGAATAGGAATGAAAGCAATGAGAGCAAGACGAACTTGTGATAAAATGTACAAGAAAAAGCACAGGTTGGAATCTCAAAAAGGGATGAGAAATAAGAGACAACGACGAAACGAAGAGGCTGCTTCGATAAGTACATGCAGGTCACCGTTCACTACACGGCAAACATTCGGAAAAGCTATTAAACGAGTTTCGTTAGCGCTCCCTTGCAGTCCACAGAAGCGACTTACTGTAATTAAAGAACTTGCCATAAGGTAAAATTTACAGGTTTCAAATGATACCCATTTGGATGACATTAAAAGGAAAAGTCCCTTATCTGAAGAAACAATAAATGCTGTAAAGGCTTTTTTATAGAAGATATGAAATTTCAAGACAACTGCCAGGAAAGCGAGACTACCGAAACATCAGAAATGAAGCGGTTAAAAAGGAAAGGATGCAAAAACGACTATTAATATATACTTTAAAAGAACTCCACGATATATATAAGAATGAGAATCCCGGAAACTCGGTAGGAATATCAAAATTTTGTGAGCTGCGCCCAGAAGAAGTGCAATTGGCTTCAACCAAAGGTCACAGAGTTTGTTGTTGTGTCTATTGTGAAAATTTAAGTTTACTTTTAACTGCTTGTAAATTCAACCCTGGACCAAGGAAGATAAAAGAACTTATTGACCTGATTGTTTGCGATAGAAAATCTGCAAATTGTATGATGCAACGATCCAAACTCTGAAATTTGAGCAAACTCAAGAAATTTGTGCAATCAGCAACAATGTCGTGGAAGGATGACGAAAGCACTTCAGTTCATCAGTAGAAAAATGGAAAAAATGAATTACTATCTGTAACTTATTATGAAGTTAGAGAAATATTAAAGGATCAAATGAATAATATTTTAAGGCATTCATGTAACATTTGGAGGCAAGCTGAAGAGCTTCAGAAGCAAAAAGACAACTTGAGCATTGGAGAAATTATTCTGCAAACTGATTTTGCTGAAAATTATACTATAAAACACCAAAAGGGGTTTCTGTGACCATATATACTGCTGTTATTCATTTTCAAACTTTTAAAAAACTCAAGACACAATGTTATGCAGTAATTCCTGATGCAAGAAAGCACTCTGCTTATGAGGTAAACATCTTTTATAATAGAATTATAAATGACTTTACTGAAACTTGCGGGATTACTGTGAAATCTGCGGTCTTATGGACCGATGGAGCTGCTACTCATTTCAAAAATAGGTACTCCATGATGACTTTAACTTCTTCTGATATCTACAAGTCATGGAATTTTACAGAATCCTATCATGGAAAAGGACCCCATGATGGGGTAGGCGCTGTTGTAAAGCACACTGTGTGGAGAAGAGTTTTAAGAGGGCAAGCTGTTGTGAGCAATTCAAAAGATTTCTTTCTTGAGCTAAAAAACAAGAAATGAAGAAAAAATGCTTGTTTGTGGGTGAAATTGGCATGATGGAATAAAGAAAAGATTTTTAAGCGTATTTCAGAATGTTAACTTAGTAAAAGGTATTCAGTCACACGATGTGTTACAAATGTGGGAACAATTTAAAATACGCCTATTTTAAAACACAATAGGTGATATTTTAACAGAAGTTATATTGAAGGAAAACCAGAAAAATGCTAATATTTCCTGCTAATGAGTTGTATGTCATACACTTTAAAAATAATATAATATTTTTTTTTGTCAACTTTAAATAAAATTACGTTTGCATTCTTTCATTTGTGTTACTATTACAGTGTAACAGTTTTAATTAAAATTGAACTCGCACGTTATGTTAGTCACAGGTAAGTTTTTTTAAACATTTTTTTTTGGAAATATGATAAAAAGATATCTCAAAATTGCACTTAATAATGTAATAATAACCTTTCACATAGACAATATCAGAAGAAAAAAATTAGTTTGATGGTACAGTTTCAAAGAATTATGCCAATGAATGTCACACAAAATTTTTAGGGTTGCAAATCCGTTATGTTAGTCACATTGATCAAAATGAGCTATAAATTTCAAAAATAAAAATAATATAATATTTTTTTTTGCACTGAAACTTATATTAGAAAATTTGTTCTCCTGTTATGTTAGTCACCATGGAATTACTCTATGGTTAAAATTCAGCACGAGCAGCGCCGTGCGGGTACCGCTAGTCTCTAATAAAACTTAAAACAATCAAATACGTTTCTATTGAAAGTCACACACATCTTACATTATTCGTAAATAAGAGAGCATTGAAACTGTACACTTCTTTGTGATCATTCATAAATGATGTCACGCTTCGAGGGGGGAGGGGGGTTTGCGAAATTGTGACAGTAGGGAGTGGAGGGGGTAACAAGAAGTGAGACAGGTTTTTGCAATGTAGTGACATGTGACAAAGGGAGGGAGGGGAGCTATGTTGAAGTGTGCCATTTTGTGACAAAGGGATGGAGGGGAGGTATGTTGAAGTGTGCCATTTTGTGACAAAGGGGGGAGAGGGGGTCAAATATATGGGAAAAAAAAATGACATCATTTATGGACGTTAACTTTATGAATCATCCTGTCTATGAAACATTTTTAATTTTAGCAGCTTTCATAAATGAAGTTTTGACAATTAAAAATTATCGCATTAAATAGAGATTTATGTAACAACTGCTTTATTAAAAATCTTTACGCATAAAACTAAAAAGAAAAATTCATCTGATATTTCTAAATTGCATTAAAAAAAAAAAAAATTGTATGCAAAATTAATGCGGACTAGAGTTCCCTCAACAGTCGAAATTCGATCGTTATAATCAAATTTTGCAATAACTTTTATAAATAGGATCATATTTTTATCTTCATCAAATTTGGGTACTATAATGTCGGGTTTCTCTTGACCATCTTCACTTACATCAAACGTATTGTAAATCATTGTCGACGCGGGGCCCATTGCGCTCATAAATGCTGCCGCTCATACTTCTGCTGATTTCGTGTTAATTTGAGTTGCAGTTGAATAAAACTTGAATGTTTGCTTCCATACAGTATTCTCATTCTTCACTTCATCGTTTCCGAGAAGCCTTCACTCAAACTCTCATTGCTTTTAATATGACTGCTTAATGGCAACAAACTCTTTTTAGCAATGAGTTTGATGTTTATTACCAAAGAATTTACTCCATCAAGACATGTTGCTATCTGATATTTATGTCAATATAAGATTACAATTATAAGTGATTCTTTGCCTGGCAAAAGCAAAGGGAAATAATGAACTAATATTAAACAGTTTTCAAAATTTCTTAATTGATGCCACTAAAACTCGTCAATAGCTACTAAGCAAAAAAGTAAGAAACTTGGTTGAAAATCAGAGAATAAACATGGTTATTAATTGTTTTGTCTTTGCTTATTTAAATATGGATAATCCAAGCAATAATCAAAAATATTGCCCTAAATAACAGTAAAATATAAGTTTTACTCTACTCTATTTATGTATTTATTCTACTCCGTCATCATAACATTTTTTCTGCAGCACTAAGCTATGATTGCTTTAGGACGTAGAGGCCAAACTTCGCTATCAAAATACGAAAGTTGGATTTTTCTCTAACATTTGTATAGATTTTTCTAGAAGGCACTGTAAATTGTCAAGGGACATTTATAAAAATCAGCGATTAAAGTCCAAGTTTTCAATCGATTTTCTGTATTTTTATAGACGCAACGATTTGAGAGCTTCGGCCATTTATCCAAAAAAAAATGTCGTTCTGGCCTCCAGGGGCTTTGAACGTTTTTTTCTCTTTTGCGAGTTATTCCTTTTTATAGTTTTTCAAGAATCTGAATCGCAAACTATTTAAACATGTAATATCAGGAGGATTTAAAAAACAATGCTTTTATAGTTTTATAAGGTCTACCGTATAGAAGAGAGAAATTTTGAAGAGAAATAAAAGTGTGACGTTTTGAAGAAGTGATTAAATAATTATCTATGTATAAATAGGGCAAAGACGAAACATTTAAGAACAATTTTATCCTCTGTTTTTCAACCAATTTTTTAATCTTTTCGTTTAGCAGCTATTGGCGAGTTCTAGTTATATTAATTTTAAAATTTTGGAAATAGATTATTATTAGTTAATTAGGGTCAGGTGGGGTAAAATGGGTCACTTTTTAGCTATATTCATATTTAAGTTACATAGCAACGAAACCAGAAACATTTCCCATTTCTTTTCGATTGCATCTTAACATTGAACTCCTTTAGATCAATTTTGTGTAATTTTAATATTTATTTTTTAATTATGAAATAGTTTAACTGAGCTTATAAAGTTGTGACCTGATTTACTCCATCGTGGGGTAAAATGGGTCATAATGCAAAATAATGCTGAAAACAGTTATTTATTACTTTGAAATTGAAAAGAAAATGTAAGTAACATATTTAGCAACATTTTGAATTATAATTACATTAAAATGTTAAAATAATATTGTTCTAGATTTTTATATATTGGTTCATATAGCACTTCAACAACATAACTTCTCTCTACCACATCAACATGAACTTTTTTAGGGGAAACATTTTTTTAAAAATATTTTATTTCAATGAAATAAACAACCTAAATTGTTTAAATTTAAGATCTTTGCTGCAGTGAGGGACAACAGAGTAAATTTAAAAAAAAAAGAATAGAACTACTTAAGCCTAACCATGACCCATTTTACCATATCCAAGAAAAACTGATGTAAAAAAGACATTATTTATTCTTTTTTTACATGCTTTGCTGGAATTGTTCTGCAAAGTTTTTTACTGAGGAAATCCTTCAAATTTGGGCTGTTATTTGATAAATATTGTTATTTGATTATTAGAATTGAAATTTTTAAACCAATATTTTCAATCTTATATTTCAATGTGTTGGCAACATTTTTCATTCTCAAAAAAGTTAGGTTCTTAAATATGAAACCACAAGGGAATTTTTTTGTAAACTTTGGATGATAGTGTGCTCAACACATGGTCTACCAACTTCTGAAAAGCTCTATTTGATAAAATAGAGCATGAAAATTTGATAAAATAGAGCATAAAATGAAAAATGTTGCCAACACATTGAAATATAAGATTGAAAATATTGGTTTAAAAATTTCAATTTCAAGTTTTATTTTGGGTTTTTTATCAAGTGATACATTTTACCCCATGACCCATTTTACCCCATCCTCTCCTATTTTTTTCTTTTCCTTTATCAGCCGCATTTAAGGGAACTATACACTTTTAACTAATCTAAAAAGTGGAAAATATGCCTCAAATTAGGGATTTTTTAAAAAAATAACCCAATGCATCAAAACTTCTAAAATTTTCAGGGATTTTAGATACAATATAAATTAATTAATTAAAAATATTTTTATAGTTTTAATTTAATTAAAAATTTGATTTAAATATATTTTTTTAAATCCCTTTTTTTCAGTTTTCGAAATATAGTGTCTCATGACGCGCATGATATTTCTTGAGCATTTTGCGCAATTTTCATAAAACTGAGTTTAAATGAAGCACAACATTCTGTTCAAACTTCTGAACTAGGATCTTCTTATTTTTTAAATAATTTTTAAAATAATGAGTCATTAATTATATCTCATTTTTCGTAATCTTTCATCTTTTTACAGCATTTTTTTTGTTTTACATTTTTCAGAACTTCATAATCCCAGTTCATTTTATTTATTTATCCAAGATTTATGTTGAAAAAAAATTGGGAAGGGGGTTTATCTTAAACGGTTTTGAAGATATCATGCGCGGAACGAGACACTAATTTCGAAAGCCGGAAAAACAGGATTTAAAAACATATATTTAAACTAATTTTTTTAATAAATTAAAACTATAAAAAATATGTTTTTTAAATTTATTTATATATTATATAAAACCCATGAAGATTTCAGAAGTTTTGATGCCTTGGGTATTTTTTTTTTAATCTCAAATTTTAGGCATATTTTCCAGTTTTTAGATAGGTTAAAAGTGTATAACCCCAAATGCAATTAATGTTACATTGTTCTAGCTATCCGATGGCAACATGTCTTGGTTGAGTAAAATATTAGATAATAAATATAAAAATCGCTGTGAGAAAAGAGTTTGTTGCCATCAAGTAGTGATATTAAAAGCAATTATAATTGATATAAGAGTTTGAGCGAAGGCTTTTCTTAAACAAAGGAATGGAAAATGAGAATAGTGTATGGAGGTAACTAAACAAGCCACTCAACTTAGTAGGAAATCGGCAGAATTTGGCGCACATAAGTGGTCAATATAGACAGGCGGTCAAGTTACAAAGCTTTCTCTGTAGTATATAATATAGGACAAATTCCGCTCCTGACAAAAGTGGTCAACTTAGACAGGTGGTCAGCTTACAAAAGTGGTCAACTTTACAGGTTTTACTGCATATATATGAATAACAATGCGAACAATATTCGTCGTTTGCTTTAAAATTTTGCATAAGTCTTAGCCTTTCGAACGATGCTTTAAAGGGGCGCTTGGCACATTAAACAGTTGACATTTCTTTAATATTTTACATAATCCCTTAACCATCAACTTTTTCTCGGTATTTCTTTCTGTCAAAGCACAAAATACTTTAAAATGCATACTACTTTAACTATAAAATTATAACACAGGGGGGTAGAGAAGTACTGACCCAGTTTTGAAGGGGTATAAAAAAAACTAATACAACTTAAGACTTAAAACTTTTTATATTTTTGTCTGTATATAATCCCATTTTTTACATCACATTTTGGATACCACTTCACAAGAGGGCGGTCTTCAACAGCAATACACTGATGCAGTTTTCTTCCACGCAGAGAGCTCTTCGTGTGCATTTTATTATTCTGCGTAATGTTAGGGTCCCTAAAGCCCTTTTCTGTGTGATCATTTGAAGGCGAAAGTGTGGAACCATCACCACCTTGATTTAGAAGAGCTGAAGGACCGATGAAATATCCACCATGCCCTTTGATATGTGCAGAAACGTTCCCAAAACTTAGACTGCATCAGTGTATTGCTGCTAAAAGCCGTCACCTTACTGAAGTCGTAATCAAAACGTAATGTAAAAATTGGGATAATATAGACCAAAATAGTTCTAAGTCTCAAATTGTATGTTTTTTTTTATATACCCTCTCAAAATCCGGTCATTACTTCCGATCCCTGACTCAATATATCATTGCTTTCATTCTTTAATGTACCTAATGAGAAAAGTTAAAAAACAATTACTGCAAAAAAAGAAGTTCAAAATGTAAATGAAAACTTTTTTTTTTCTTTTAGGATTATAAGAATACAGCATAATTAGTAGGCTTTGTGTTTTATTTTATTTGTTCACCACTAATCCTCCTATGGCAGGTCAAGATATGCTCATGCAGTTATATGTAGTTCGCTAATGAACAGATGGGTCATGCATACAAAAAGTAAATTATTGAAAAATATGTTTTTATAAAAATAATGAAGGTATTCTGTAAATTTAATGAGGATGCGCAAAATATTCTTTGAGTTTCTTATTTTTTTACGATTTAGTGACGCATTTTTAACTTATTTACATTTCTCTACGTGATTTTTTTTACCGAGCACATTCCAAACTTCCTGCATTTCCAGGAGATAAATATAGCAATTTTACCCTTTTTATAAAACGCTTTTTTTTTTCAAAAAGAGCACTAAGTCAATATTTTTCTTTTGCAGAACATTTTCAGTACCAAAGCTTGCATTTCGTTTACAATGACCTGCTGATGACAAAAGCGTTTTTATATTTTGAGGAGTGCTTTTATATTTTTCTGCCAATCGTAAACTTCATCAGACATTGTAATACTCTTTAAATTTGGTGGTTGTTGATCCTGCAATTTTGAGGGAAAATGTAAGCATTACTCTTCCTTCATATCATATGAGCATGCCTGAAGGAGTTCTTGATATATAAGTTTTTAACACGATGATGGACACTTGCGTCTATAGCCGTCAAAGCGAAGTTCACTATGCAGCATAACTGCAATAGCCGTCCAAAACAAAACGTCGTTTTTTAGAAAATTCGGCTTTAGCGGTACAAATGTGCATTTACCGGCGTACAAGTAGAAGCCTAGTGTCATGTTTTGGAAACATTTTTTTAGGTTGAATTTCGTTTTCCACCTGTTACACGACTTGCAGCTTCAGTATGCACGTGGTTGTGAAGTTAGTAGTGTGATCGTGTTTTCCCTTGAATTTATAGTTGTTATTGATACATCGTCCCATTACATAAGCGTCCTTTATACATACGTTCTTAACCGCGCGGATAAATGTGGCGCATCCAGCCACGGTCAAGAACGCGAGTAAAACCGTGGCGTTCAAGAATGTGTTGCAAAATGCACCACATTCTTATCCGCGCGCAAGAACGCGTTCAGATGCGGGACGTTCCATTGTAGTCCCCTACAGAAGCCACAGCCTGCAGAATTGTCCAATCCTCCGACTTTGATGCGCGGATAAGAACGTGTATGTAAAATGTATCATATCTTGGCGCGCGATCATGAGCGCGCATCTGAGCGTCATTCTTAACCGCGTTCTTGAGCGTCCTAAAATTGCATTTACACGCACGCTCTTGACCGCGGATCTGAATGGCTCGCCGTCCGGACCGTGGTTAAGAACTTGTGTGTAAAGGCTGCTTTAGTGTCTAGAGTCCGCTGGCGCCATGGCGGTTATAGCCGCAATCTAATTAAAGGTGCTGAATTAATCAAAATTAAGTTTTTTTTAAGCAGAAAGAGTAAAACTATGCTTCTAATATTCTAAAAATTACAAAATCATATAGTGTTAATTTTCGAACTTCACTTGTTCTTGCTCCTACTGTCCGTCAATGTGTTAAAAGCACATTAAAATATTTTTTCTGTTTTAAATATCACGCGTCTCTTTTTTTTTTTTTTGTTTTTTAATAGTAGAAAATAATTTTTGTTCTAATGCATACATGCATCACTTGTTTTTAAGCGTTTTTGCTGTTAATAAAGGCTAGTAAGAGAGATTTTTTTAATGCGAATAAGTTGGTAATTTATATAGTAAGACAGGAAAGCTTGAGCTTTTAATAATGGAAACTAGTGTAATTGACAACATAAATTGACGCAATTTATTTTTTTAAATATTGCCAATGCTAAATACATGCATTATAAAACTGAAGTTTCCCCGTCTTTTTTTCGGATACAACCCCCCCCCCCCCTTTTTTTCTTTTTTGCACATTAATAATGAGCTAATAATATGAATTTCTGCACATCAGTTACGGTAGTTGAGAACTGGTATGTGAATTATACCTAATATTCTCTGATTTACGCACAGTTCTGAAAAAAAATGCTGAAAATAATGTAGTTATATGCGCTATTAATATGAATTTTTACATGTTAATTATGCTGTTGTGAGCAACTGGTCAGTTAATCACATAAACTATGACTTCCTCTGATTTGCTCTCATTATCAAAACAAATAGACACAGCGCTTCTCTAATAAAACAATTTAGGTATCTTATATATATTATATAAATATCTTATACATCTTATATATTTTATATATCTTTCTAAATTTTAGAAAGTTAATTTATGTAAGTTATCCACAACCTTCGCAGTTAGTACAATTTTCGAAAAGTTGTATTTATTTATATTATAAAAATGCAACTTTAGCATAATCGCATATTAACAACGCAGTGGTGTGCAAAGGGTCCACAATCTTGATTATGAAGTTCTCCAAGTAGCACACAAATTCAAATCTGGAAAACTGAATAAGCACAACGCTTCCTGCATTATAAAAATTTTTGGTGTTACTGAACACCAAGTATGGTGTTTAGTCGGTGTAAAGTTAAAAATGATTCATTTTTTGATATATTTTAACCACTTAAGGGGGGAAATACGTGTGTAAAGGTCTCAAAAAGTTAATTTTTTTTCTTCATAAATCAATTCTACAACTATTATATTATGTACCCTGAAAATTTCAAAGCAAAATTCCAAGTCGTTTAATAGTTATAAGCATTTGAGCGAGCGCCCCTTTTGGAGCAGTCGCGCAGGTAGTCCCTCATAAATGACCTGAAGGGTATTAGGGAACGTTAGCAGATGTCCCTTTATTTCTTTTAACAATTGAGACCTCGGATAGAAATTTCTATAAGTAGTAGTATCTATAATTCTATAAAAAAATCGATTCATTATTGCCTTAAATTTACCTTCAATACCGCTCTTTTCTTCAAATGCGTTTTCTCGAAACTTCTTTTTTCGAATTTGCGTGCACTCAGGCACGCAGAGTTTTTTATCAATCCTTATCAAATCTAGCAGACATTTTCTTTATATATGCACGCTTTAGTTGAAATCGAATCATAAGCATATCTTTATTTTAAGTTTATTTATTGTTTAAAAAACTGCCGACCCGGGTGGCGACTTATAGTGTGCAGCAGCCGGTACTCCGGGAAAATGCTCAATAACATATATTTATTCTTTATATGTTAAAAAATTATATTAAAATTGCTCTTAATACGTCGTTTTCACGTATTTCCCCCCTTAACGCATTTGCCCGTGCCTGACACGTTCGAAAGTTACCGGCAAATTTGCACATGCCCGTGTCTGACACGGGCGAAAGTAACCGGCAAATATGCACATGCCCGTGTCTGACACGGGCGAAAGTAACCGGCAAATTTGCACATGCCCGTGTCTGACACGGGCGAAAGTTACCGGCAAATTTGCACATGCCCGTGTCTGACACGGGTGAAAGTAACCTGCAAATTTGCACATGCCCGTGTCTGACACGGGCGAAAGTAACCGGCAAATTTGAACATGCCCGTGTCTGACACGGGCGAAAGTTACCGGCAAATTTGCACATGTCCGTGTCTGACACGGGCGAAAGTAACCGGCAAATTTGCACATGCCCGTGTCTGACACGGGCGAAAGTAACCGACAAATTTGCACGTGCCCGTGTCTGGCACGGGCGAAAGTAACCTGCAAATTTGCACATGCCCGTGTCTGACACGGGCGAAAGTAACCGGCAAATTTGCACATGCCCGTGTCAGACACGGGCGAAAGTAGCCGGAAAATTTGCACATGCCCGTGTCTGACACGGGCGAAAGTAACCTGCAAATTTGCACATGCCCGTGTCTGACACGTTCGAAAGTTGCCGGCAAATTTGCACATGCCCGTGTCTGACACGGGCGAAAGTAACCGGCAAATTTGCACGTGCCCGTGTCTGACACGGGCGAAAGTAACCGGAAAATTTGCACGTGCCTGTGTCTGACACGGGCGAAAGTAACCGGCAAATTTGCACGTGCCCGTGTCTGACACGGGCGAAAGTAACCGGCAAATTTGCACATGCCCGTGTCTGACACGGTCGAAAGTAACCGGCAAATTTGCACATGCCCGTGTCTGACACGGGCGAAAGTAACCTGCAAATTTGCACATGCCCGTGTCTGACACGTTCGAAAGTTGCCGGCAAATTTGCACATGCCCGTGTCTGACACGGGCGAAAGTAACCGGCAAATTTGCACATGCCCGTGTCTGACACGGGCGAAAGTAACCGGCAAATTTGCACATGCCCGTGTCTGACACGGGCGAAAGTAACCGGCAAATTTGCACATGCCCATGTCTGACACGGGCGAAAGTAACCGGCAAATTTGCACATGCCCGTGTCTGACACGGGCGAAAGTAACCGGCAAATTTGCACATGCCCGTGTCTGACACGGGCGAAAGTAACCGGCAAATTTGCACATGCCCGTGTCTGACACGGGCGAAAGTAACCGGCAAATTTGCACATGCCCGTGTCCGACACGGGCGAAAGATACGGACAAATTTTCATATGCCCGTGTCTCACGCGGTCGATCTTGTACCTCGCGCTCTTTATTTCCCATGCCCCTCTGAGATCCGTTTGAATTTGGTTTGAAAATATTTTTTATATAACTTTTACCCCAACCCCCGTTCTCTAGTCACCCCTACAATTGAAATTTTCAAAACCAATTTATACTGCACCTATATGCAGTGAAACCATGTTTAAACATGGGTGCCAGGGATCATGCTTGGCACCCGCGTTATAACATAACCGCGGTATAGTGAAACTATACCGCGGAACCGTATTCCCGTAATAATACTCGCTTTTGTTGCATCATTTTTAACTTCATCAATTGCTCCTTACTTTTTTGCTATAGTATAATTTTATTTTCTTTTTTGTTGCCATTTTATTCACTGTAATTTCTGTGCAAGAAGCACACATCTCAACTGCGCGATCAGTCTATCGAGCAATCCAATTCCGTTCGCAAGTCATCCTAATGCCTCTACTAATACGTAGGGTTCTGGTAGGAGAAAAAGTCTATCGACCGATAGGTTCTGGGTTCCGGGAAACAGGGAACCTAATAAAGGTATCTTTATGTTATCAAGATTTTATTCACTGTAATTTCTGTGCAAGAAGCACACATCTCAACTGCGCGATCAGTCTATCGAGCAATCCAGTTCCGTGCGCAAGTCATCCTAATGCCTCTACTAATACGTAGGGTTCTGGTAGCAGAAAAAGTCTATCGACCGATAGGTTCTGGGTTCCGGGAAACAGGGAACCTAATAAAGGTATCTTTATGTTATCAAGATTTTATTCACTGTAATTTCTGTGCAAGAAGCACACATCTCAACTGCGCGATCAGTCTATCGAGCAATCCAGTTCCGTGCGCAAGTCATCCTAATGCCTCTACTAATACGTAGGGTTCTGGTAGCAGAAAAAGTCTATCGACCGATAGGTTCTGGGTTCCGGGAAACAGGGAACCTAATAAAGGTATCTTTATGTTATCAAGATTTTATTCACTGTAATTTCTGTGCAAGAAGCACACATCTCAACTGCGCGATCAGTCTATCGAGCAATCCAGTTCCGTGCGCAAGTCATCCTAATGCCTCTACTAATACGTAGGGTTCTGGTAGGAGAAAAAGTCTATCGACCGATAGGTTCTGGGTTCCGGGAAACAGGGAACCTAATAAAGGTATCTTTATGTTATCAAGATTTTATTCACTGTAATTTCTGTGCAAGAAGCACACATCTCAACTGCGCGATCAGTCTATCGAGCAATCCAGTTCCGTGCGCAAGTCATCCTAATGCCTCTACTAATACATAGGGTTCTGGTAGGAGAAAAAGTCTATCGACCGATAGGTTCTGGGTTCCGGGAAACAGGGAACCTAATAAAGGTATCTTTATGTTATCAAGATGAGATTGTGAAGGGGGTTCATTTTTAAGGAAAACAATAGATTCAGAAGAGGAGAAATGCACTTCTCAAAGAAACAATGTTTTAAACCTGCATACGCTGGAAAATATGTTTACTTTTCAAGAATATTAAAGACTAGCTGACATGCCCGGCGTTGCGCGGGATAACATTGCATCATTCCCAAGCCAAGTGACACACGTCCAAAATTATGTTGTAATTATATAAGGAGAAATATAGTTTAAAAATTCCAGCAGAAGATGGGCAACAGTCCTTAAAAATCCCATTTAAACACTAAAACTTCTTAAAAATCACGATAACATTAAAAAGCGCAGTCTCTAAAAATTTCTTTTATTGAACTAAAAGTAACAAACAGTCTGTAAAAATCAACATTAAAATGCCAACAGCAGTTCATACAAATTTCCGTTTGAGTAAGGGCAACAGTAACTAAAATGCTCATATGCATCAGGATAATCGTTCCAAAATGATATTAAGAATCCGTAAAATCCCAATTACAAAATAGACAACGCCACATCTAAAAACTCCCATCAGAATTAGAGCAGTATTCTCTTTAAAAATGTCCATCAGATGAAGAGCAATGGCCCATGAATCTTTCTGCTACAATAAAGAAAACATTCCCTAAAGCCCTCCATTTGAGTAAAGACAACTATTCCTAAGCATCCCTAATATAATAAGGACATGAGTTCCAAAAAATCTCCATTCGAATAAAGATGTCAGTGACTAAAAATGACCATTAGACTACAGAACTTTAAGACCTGCTGTTCCTAAAATTTCCAACAGTCCACTTGAAAATACCCATCAGAATAATTACACCAGTTCCTAAAAATCCCGCTTGCGAAATCTTCAAAACATTTACTAAAATTCAATAAAATAGCACTTTTGTAAAATTCGGCTAAAAACGGGAGAAAGAAAAGCATTATTTCCAAAGGCAAAGAAACATGCACATTTCAGTTGGAAAATGTTTAGTACTGCGCCAATACTGTTTGAAATATCAGTTGACAGAAAGAGATAACTAAATTCTGTCCAAACGGTGGCGAATGTGCAGTACAAAAAATAAATAAATGCTATAAAATAAATCACTTGAGTAAAACATGGAATCAATTAAAACCGCTGCGTAAAAAAGTTAAAGTAAAGTAGAAGTTCGCCAAATTGCACTATTGTAATAGAAGCTTAACGCAAATGCGCCAAGATCCTACAATGTAAATCACGTATTGAATTGAATGAGAACAATATTACTAATAAGGAATTTTGGCCCCGTTTAGAAAAGTTACGAAGCGTAAAATATCATAGTATATTGAGAACAAATACTGCACGGGGGAAAATAAATTATCACCTCTTGGCGAAATATTAAATTTCATCAAAAATCAGCAATATCGAAAGCCTTCCAACCTAGTAAATGTATGCAACTTTATCCAAACATCAATTTTTATTAGCTTTACTGTAACAGGAATAATCTATTTGGCAACAAAAGTACTCTTTATTTCAGCGAAAATACTCAACTTGAGCGAATAAATTCAGAGGTAATTTAAGAATCGTTTTAAAATTCGAAAACTACTTAAAATGAACATTGTGTGTGTCCTACTTGTTCTACGAATTTCAAAAACACATCATTTTATGAAGTTATGCAGAAAAATTAGTTATGCATCTTATGCAGAGAAATTCGAAACGTAAAATAATGAATTAAAAACAACTGACTACGCGGAAAAAAAAAGTTATATCTTCTTGGCGAGAAAAGTATATGTTTGCAATTTAATCTGAAAGGAATTTTCATTAGTTTTGCTTCAGCAGAAATTTTCCTTTTGGCGACAAAAGTAGTATTTATTTTGGCGAAAACACACAAATTGAGCAGATAAATTCAGAGGTAAGCCTTGCTTTAAAGTTCGAAAACTACTTCAAGCGAATACTGCGCGCGTTCTATTTGTTATACGAATTGCGGAAAGAGATCATCTTGTGCAGTTTTTTACGGGCATTCAAATGCTGAAAAAAACTAATACGCGGGACGTTTCTTCGATGAGATAAACCCAAATCAACAGTTTTGCTCAAAATTGGAATAAAAGAAGAACAAATTCGAATTTTCGGAAAAACGCTTCGAGGTGCACGAGGACCTGGTCCAAGGTACCTGTAACCAAAATTTCGTACTCCTAGACCGTTCCATCTCGCCAGGAGGCGATCGACAGACAGACACACACACACACACACACACACAAACTTTTGGTTTTATTTATATAGATACTGAAATACAAAGGTTGATAACGCTGTAAAAGAAGTTACACGCGCATAACTAGACTTCTGAATCTGCTGGCTGGCTTTATTTACAATTGTAAGTAAGCAATCATCTTAAAATGGCATAGTAAAGGACGTTTTAAAAGTCGGGGGACATGAAAGTCACCGCGGTATATCCGATTCCGCGGTATACTGGGGAGCGGTATAACGGGGTTTTACTGTATTCATTTTTTGTAAAAAAAATTCGATCATATTTTGCCAGTTTTTCCGAAAAAAAAACTCGTCTTCAAGGGGTTAAATCAGCGATTCTCAACCTGTGGGGCACGCCCCTTAGTGGGGCGCGAGCACGCGAGAAGGGGGGCGCGAGAATATTTAAGAGAAAACATTACTTTAAAAAATTGATTAACTGACTGAAAGGAAAGCGCTCATACACATAGAAAACAAAATACATTTCGACATATTTAATAACTTATTATAGTAAAACAAATTACTAAATTAAAAATTTATTAATCAAAGCATACTAAATTAAAAACAAATTTAATAATTATTAGTAACTTCCTTGGGCCTGCCTTTCAAAGCAAAGTTTTTCGAAGGAAGTTTTAATAATAGAAATTGCCACCCGCAGTTGTTTCTATATTTAGTCTTAGTCTAAATTAGATCTATAATTTGTCTTCAAAGAAGCCACAGCAGGAAATCCAGTTTCACGAAAGTTGTTGAGCATGTTGAAAATGGTAATATAATGCGAAATGCCTTTGTTTTTAGTGCAGAAAAATCACCCTCTACTCCTGCCCAAAATTCAAATAGTGACTTATTACTAAATTAATTTTATTACTAAAATTACTTGTTTTTACTCTTGTTTTGGCAGTTAGTTAAAAATTATTCAAAAGCAGAATCAGTACTCCTATACGTTATTGTTGGATACATTTTATGGTATATATCATATTTGTATACATCATATATCAACTTCGAGTACCCTAAAAATGAATCATCCTCAATTTACACCAGCTAAACACCAAAAATTTGGAACCTAAACGCAAAATTTTTACAATGTGCAACAAAAACATCAGCCATGTTTCCATAATAAGTCTGGAACCAAAAATCAAATCCTTCTCCAAACTCCAGTTGTAAAATAACTTATTTCACTACTATTAGAGAGGGAACAAAAGTCATTCCACTAGGCAGAGTACAGCCGCATTTATGTAAATACGCTGACATTTTCTTTCGAGACCTAATTAAAAGTGGCCTCCCCGTGCTTGTCCTGGCTGTTGTTTTAGTAATATCGATTGGGTATCTTGTAATGCGAGGGTATTAAAATCGTCAAGCGAATAAACGGAGAACTGCATCGTATCCGTAATTTTCTTCTTCGAAATGTCACGCAATACGGTTTGTGTTTAATGGTTTTCTCTGACATTACGTTTGCCTTTAAAGCTTTCAGAGATTAATGCGTATATTTACATAAACAAATTCGTTTTATTTTCGTTACAGCTACCATGATGTATACATATGTGTGTGTGTACATCCCCCCCCCCCCGCAAAGAGAAGAAAAAAGTGTTTGGTATAAACTTTTACTTTGGTAGTTCATATTATTTTCACTTGTACAAAAAAAAGTCTAACTTTTAGTGAAATACATTTATTTTCAGTATTATAATACATTTAAATTGAACCTCTAATCTTATATATAAGCCGTTTAAGTGCCTGTTTGTCGCCGATAGCTTGTTTCGAATTTCTTACTCCGAGAAAACTGCATCTTGCTGACAGCTACACACTTGTTTCTATAATGAAAACGATTAATAATCAAAACATTTCTCTAGCTTTTTGAGTGAGGCATCGCTAGATTTGCAATATCCGTTAAAAATTTATGTAAACGCGAATTTAATTGAATTCTTCTTTCTTTGCTTTAATTTATTTGTCGTCTGCGCTTTTTATATATATTAAAGTGGCAGCGTTCTCTTTTCCAGTTTTGTTAAAACTATCGTTTTGACGATGATTATGTTAGATATAAGTAAACATTTTTCACAAACAATTTGATTATATAGTAATATTTTTATTTTACAGATTATTATAACTTAGTTGTTTTTTTTTATTTTCCGGTAAAATTTTTTTTTTTCGAAATGATTGTATGTTTATTATTTATTCATTAAACTTTACTGTTCTGTCTGATAAATATCACTTTGATTTGATGTGCATTTCCGGTTACTGGGAGAATTGTATAATTATAATATCTAGAACAGCGGTTATTTCGTATGATCGGCGGGCTTACTAGTATTGTATAATTCAAGTATAGATTGGTTTGCTTATATGTATAAAGAAATATTCTGCGTCATTGAGAAACTCATTTTTACGCATTTTCTTTCTTCTCTTCTTTTTCTTTTACCTTAAAAAAGAATAAACCTAAAAATTACTATATTCAAAGAAATATTCTGCTCCATTAAGGAATCCGTTAAGTATTTTGCATTTTCTTTCTTCTTTTTTTCTTCCTTTCCTTCTTTTTGTACCATAAAGAAGAAACCTAAATATTACGATATATAAAGAAATATTCTGTGCCATTAAGAAACCTATTAAGTTATACGCATTTACTTTCTTCTTTTTTAAATTTATTTCTTCTATTTTTTATTGCCATAAAGAGTAAACCTAAAAATAAGGAATAACTGAAAAATATCTAACACGCATGTGTCACGAAAAGATCGATTTTCTTCCCTTGTGGTCACTTTTACTGAAATTCTTAAGCCCTATACATCATTCACATCCAACTAAAAAGCTGAAAAGAACATTTTTCCCTCCATCCACAATGTTTCCGACTCCAGGATTCTAATATTCGATAGAAAGAAAAAGTGGTATTCTAAAAAATACATTTTCAGTATATAGGGGAAAAAAGGAAATTCCTGTGCACTTTTTCATCTCTTCAAAGAAGACAGGTACTTTCTTATAGAATTTATTGATAAGAAAGAAGGGAAAGTAAGAGATTAGTTTTCAGTGAAAGGCTTATAAAACACTTCTTCCTCAGTTATAAACTATTTATATAGACTGCCAGACCGGCTCTGCTGCTCGCTTTTGCAATAGGCATTATGGCTTCTACCTAATTGCTACGCTGTCTGACTCTCTTGTTGCAGAAGCAATATTTTTGTTGTAGAAAAGGAATAGGCAATAATTTTATTTTAAATTTTAAAAAAGGATTTCGGATTTCCCTTCCTTCTCGCGGCGGGGAAAATGACGGGGTGAGGTTTCGCTCTCTATTTCTTGCTCCCGTGATATTTCCGGGCTGGAATGTTTAAAATTTCAAAATAAAACAAATAAAAAATCTAACATGAATATATAGTTCATACACATTTTTATTTAATTTTCCTGGATAAAAAATAGGCATTTTTATGACCGTTTTCTTGAAAATTAACCGATTGTTAAGGGGTTAATAATTCGGCATTGGTATTGCAAAACTTATTAGTGCATACGTTTTAAACAAAGTGGCTTTAGGTGTCAAATTTGTAGCAAGGAATCAGTTTATAAATTATGTAACGATTTGTAAATAGCGAACTTGTAAATAAATGAAATTATGTATGAATTTAAAAAGAAAAGGCTTGTTTGTAACATACATAATTCTGTTATACACTCTTTTGTTTACCCAAATCAATATCGATTTTGATGTGAAGAAATTTACACTGTATTTGGCAGTAGTTTTTACAATAGTACAACACATTCCTGGTGTCTGTACTGATTGGTTCTGATGCAAGTATGTTATACTAGTAGCATGTTGCAAAAAAAAGAAATAAATACAGCATATGTTTTGTAATAGGGCATTGATTAATTAGGCATTAGTCGGGGCCCTCGGGATTTTCTCTTTAACTAGGCCTGGGACAAGGGGGAAGTTAAAGTCACTAAGCGATGGGAGCCAGCAGGATGCCATAGTGGTAAGGAGCGGGCCTCGAACGCCCAAGCTCGCACGATCAAACCTGGCCGAAGTCGGTGGATTTTCAAGATGCAAAAAATCAACGGCGCCCATGTCGTATGATTATGCGGTATGTTAAAAATCCTTTGAGTATCCGTTTGGCGTATATACTATCGCGTAAATAAAATTCCTGGTGTAGTTTCGCATCATTTAGAGCTCAGGTGCCGCCATCTATTGAGAAACGGAGCGTCAAATTCTCAAATGGTGATAGCATCCGCGGCAGTGGTGCTACTCGAAAGAATGGATGCCGATTTCCAGGGAATGCACTAGATCTGCAAAAGATTAGTGACCATACACTGTCCCATTAGAAAAAAAAAAGACAAAGCGGTGGTTCAAAATGATAATAGAATATATGAATGCAGAAATGAATGAGTGAGTGAAGGGTACGTATTAACCGTAGAAAAAGGTTAATGAGAGCAAAAGCTAAGTGAGAGAAATAGATAGATAATAAATTTTGTATTATGTCTATATTTGGCATTGGGTATATATTGTGTATACGAGAAATTAGGTCTATATAGTTCTGGACGGAAACAAAAAAGAAAAAAAACATGTATTTCAGGAATAATTTCAAAAAATTACAAAAACATCAATCGAGCGCTGTTGCCTACAGTGTACACTGTAATACAGAGGAATAAAATTAATATTCTATGAGATTAGAGCGCTCTAATAGAGGTGTACACTAATTCTTTTAATTGACCTCAGAATTCTAAACACCAAAGAAATGATTTTCAATTAGGTGATCCCTCGAACAACACCTGGAGTAGGGTGGAACGAAAAAAATAAACTTTTGATTTTTAGTTCGTAATAGCACGGAAAAGTTGCCTTTCGGTATAGATAAGATAAATTTAAAATATGAAAAATATTGGAGTACGCCTTGAGGTGCCGCAAAGACGTTCAAGTTTCTTAAAATTGAAATTTTTTCTACATTTTGAAATTTTTTTACGAAAAAATTATTATTTTATTTTTGATTTGTAATAGAGCGGAATAGTTGCCTTATGGTATGAATAAGAAAAATTAAAAATATGAAAAATGTTGGAGTACCGCAAAGATGCTAAAAGTAGCCAAAGTTTTATAAAAACACCGTTTGTATAGCTTTTTCAAATATTTTTACAAGTTTCGATTACGTTTTAAAAAAGCTTTATATTATGAATATAATGATAAAAACACCTTTAATATTGCATTGGCACAAAAAAAAAAGAAAAATTGAAAAATTTTTAACTTTTGGTAAAATATTTTTTATGATTTTTTCGTACACTGAACGTTACAAGAAATTGTTTTAAATACGTATATAAGCATCATAATTGGAAACAATTTATTATTTACAGATAATAATAATAATAAAATATTTTGTATTGGTTACTTCTGTATACTTAATAATTACACATGTTACAGATGCAAAATGTTTGCTTCTATTTCATAGCTTCATTAAACCCTTTTTGTTTAACTTTTGGCATATTCTCACGTGAGTCAGTTTTTGATTTTTTGTATCTGCTCTTGCGATTGAACTGTAGTTCTTTTGAGCAGATTCGGACACCAGTTTCACAGCTCTTCCCACTGCTTGTGTGTGACTCCTTTGGTTCCTTAGCTTTACCCTCTTAATGACAAAAAGGAAGTCGCAATGGTAGCTAAGGAACAAACATGTTAATCATTGTAAAGGTATTTATACTTTCTTTTCCACGAAAGAAGAAACACTATTATTATATGCAGTGTTTGTAACGGTTCCTTCACTGAAGTTCAGAAACTATTTGTTGATTTCTCTATCGTCAAGAAATACCAGTCTACTATCTGCTATGTCTTTTCCGTTGCAAGATTTTGGTGTTACGTGACCTAAAAGCTAGGAGTTTCGTTCCTCTATTATTTTAAATACGTATGGTATCTATTAGTGAAATGCACTCTTCTGAAATAACTTTCTTGTACAACTTAGGGTCAGTTGGGGTAATTGTAAACATGGGGTAATTGTAAACAAGCTTCATAACTACACTTGTGGTGGCTTTGAAAACTTAACTGCTTGTGAGTGATAAACTGGAAGCATAGGGAAGAGATTGAAATAGTTTCGTAAGTTCCGAAACAACTGTGGAGGCGTCACTATTGTTTGAAAATGGCACAGTGAAAAAAGTTGTTTAACAAAATTTAGTGATCTTACATTTTCCTCTCCAGCTCATCTACAAAAGCGATGTAACCGGTTTCAACCCTTTTAATTTGTCATATGAAATGCTGCTAAAAACATTTAATTATGAATTTAATCCTCCCTTTGTTTTTTCATGTGCAAATTAGGTGTTTACAATTACCCCATATATTTTGTACTCTGGGGTAATTGTAAACACTTAAATTTCCAATACTTTGGGGGGACAATAAGAATTATATGTTGCTGTAAATTACACTTTTGTGTCTATTTTACATAACTATTGTTGTTGTTGCTAATGCCGCTTGGAAATCCAAGACCCCCCCCCCCCTTGCAGGGCGACCATGAATTAAGGAAGCTTATACTGATTATTAATGAGCTCCGCTTGAACGAAGTACACTTGGCTCAGAGGTGGCTAATGATTTTGAACCAGCTCCCAGAAGAGAGATCGTCATCTAGGTTGGTCCCTCAGCCGAAATTATTTTTAACTTGGTGGACATTTAAAGCGACGATGTATTTTTCGTGCACAGCTCCCTTTAGCGCACTCGGTCTCAGAGTAATCAGTCGCGGGAGGTCGTCACTCTCCCAAGCTTGACCACGGACAGTTGTGCGTCCCTTTCGGTGTTCTGTGGAATCCTAGCTTAACCGACTGATCCACCGGGACAAATTTTACATAAATTTGTCGCATTACTTGATTTTTTGCAAGATATTTCTCGTTAAATGATCTCAGCCGACTCATAACATAACTCAGCGGACCACATGCGGTCTGTTGGCCGCAGATTGAGGACCAATGCTCCGGAACTTCTTAAGCCTTCAAGCAAACTGCGTATGAAACAATTTTCCATTTGCATCAATCTTATTCGGAAATAAATCACCGTTTACAATTACCCCAGATCTCTGGGGTAATTGTAAACACGAGCTCATTCGCTAACAAATAGTCATAAAGTCATTGTCACAAATAGTCAAATTTATTGCTTACGGTTTTTAGCATTTTGAGGAGCAGCCCATTCTTAATTTATTTATTTCTTTTTTGGATTTTGATTATTATGTTTTAAAACGAATTAAATTTTATTTCCTGAGGCTCACAGGCGATTGATAGCTTTATTTTGTTTTCCTTATTTTGACATGTATTTTATGGGACCATTCTCCATACTGCACAGGGGTTTTTAAAAGAAATGTTATTCTTTATTGCGATTTTTATTATTAGAGCTTATTATTACTATTTATACTTTCATTTATTTTATTTATTTTTTTTCGCCAGTGAATTAGCACATATGTTATTTTCCAATTTGAGCTCGGATGAAATGTTTATTCTGCTTTCAAAGCTTTGCTTGCTGCTGTTTGTTTCTACAAGCTACAAAATTTCGTCTTTCTGTTTTAAGCCGGGTCCAGACGCTACGTTTTGCACAACCTTTTGTCTGCGCAGTTCAACACGTTGCAGATAAAACGTTGCGTGTAGATTGGAAAAGTGCGCAGTTTTGAGTCCGGTGCGAAGACTGTACAGTTGCAGCGATAACTGAGCTGTGTTTGAACTGGGCAGACAAATCGGCACATGTAGACGGTAGCACCCTTTTCCGATTCATTTTGTTTCTCAGTTTCAATTCGTCAGGCGACAATGGCCGACTTTCGGCAATGTTCTCGGGAGTTTCTCTCAGAATTTATTTCATTATGCGAAAGTTTCCCATGCATTTGGCGTGTCAAATCCAAGGAGTATAGACTACCGAATATAATTGATGTAAAAAGGTGGACGCTTATGAGAGTTTAGTGAAAAAATTCAGAGAAATTGATGCAACTGCAAACAGAGAAACAGTTGTAAATAATTAAATCTTTGAGAAATGTTTACCGTAAAGAATTGTCAAAAGCTAATAAATTGATTCGATCTAGGGCTGGAGACGAAATCTACAAGCCATCTCTCTGGTATTTTGATTTGTTACATTTCCTAAATGATCAAGAGACACCAAGGCACTCTCGGAATACCATGGATGAAAATAAAGAGATTGCAGTTGTCGAACCACCAGAACAGGCAACAAAAAATATTAATTTTATGTAATCATTTGACCACTTTGAACGCCGGGTACTTCTGAGACGTTCCAATCTTTTTTTCAACATGACACCATGCCAAAATTGACCAGAGTAGTACCTCCTTCATGACAATATCGCACAGAGTAAAATATACAGATATCTCTGCACCATGTAGACGCATAAAAAACTGCAACGTTTTCATTCAGTCTTAAGACTGCGCAAACAAAAGGTTGTACAAAACGTAGCATCTGGACCCGGCTTTAATGTCAATAAATAATAGATAAAAATTAATTATACCAAAAATTTATTAATTAAAACTATTCTTATTTATTATAATCGTCCGTTTTGTGTGGGTACTTGAACTAAACAAACAAAATGCGTTTTCTTTCAAATATTTTCTTTTTTGTTTTGTTTCGTTTCTTTCTTTCCTTTACCTTTTTTATTGTGTGTGTTTTGTGAAAAAAAAAATGTTTAAATGTGTAAAATCTCTGGTTGATTGCCGCGGGCGGCTAAATTTTAATTATGTGGAATGCTATACATTTTAATAAAATAACATAATTTACACCTAAAAAAGTTATCACTATATACACAATGGCAAACCGACTGGTCTTTTCATTTTTTAACACGGGCATAGCCGTGCGGGTACCGCTAGTTATTTATATAAATAAAAAATTAAGCGGTAATTTAAGTGTATTTTTTTACATCCTTAACAATTTGTAATGTAGATTTTTCACTCATTTTTACAATTTAAACTCTTTACTAACTTTACGAAGCATTTTTCTTTACTCATAATAATTCTTCAGACGAAAAAGAGAGGCTCGTTTTGCTAGAACTATTTCTTTTTTCTTAGAGGACAGTCTAAACAAGCTTCGAATTTCCCATGATGAAATGTACAGTATAATTGTTTAGTTAACAAGCTTCTTATGAAGAAGATTGCAACTTTTGGAAGAAGATATTTTTGCTGTTGTAAACTATTGTTTTAAACATTTTTAAGACTCTTCCAGTTTTAACGTTACAATTTTTTCGGTTGAAGATGCTTTGTTGAAACAAATGGAAGGCATGTTTTCAAAACGCTAGTAATTGTGAAAATATTTTATTTTTAATATCCTTTTTTCATGATTTCACCCCTCAAGTTCTAAAGTTATGCACAATGAACAATTTTAATAAATAAACACTATATTTGTCAAATAAAATTACAGATTAAAAATTAGAAAAAATACCCTTGTTTAGCAATATAAAATAAGAAAGGAATAATCGTGTCACATAACGAAACTTCCAGGATGTCCCACAACTAAGCACAACTTAATTTTTTGAAGCATCTTTTATTTATTTCTTCACACAGTATTGTGCTCTGAAAGGAATAAAGTTTGTTTAGATACATACATAATTAAAACACACACATACATATGTGCGCGCGTGTTTGTGTGTATTTAAAATACGAATTTAGTTTGTTGATATATATACATAATTAAATAGGAGAGGGTGGGGGAATTACGCGCGCGTTAGGGAAAACCCCCATAATTTGTTAAATAGTACACTGAAACCAAGCAATATGAGCAGAAACTATTCTACAGACAATTAACAGTAAAGTTCTAACCTTCAAATAAGTATATCTTAAGTACTTTATTTAAGACGTTAATTATAAAAAAAGTGCAAATGCGTGGTATTCCCAACACAGAAGGGTAATAGTACGCCTAGAGTGGTTTTCGTCCTAATTTTCGACCTTGATTGTTTCCTGCTTTAATTCTTGTTCTTAAAGTACCCTCATGTATGCTGAAAACTCTTGCCACTTCTCGAATTCTTTTTCCTGATTTTATAGCATCAAGAGCTTTATGTAATGTGCTTGTGTATGCATCTTCGTGTAACGCTATTCGTTTTTAAAAAAATCATATATATTGATATGTTAATTTACTTTATTTAATACATAAGGAAAACTGGTATATGTATCTATAAAAAATAAATAAAAGTGAACAATACTATTCTGCTTTTAACTCATAGAAGTTATCTTTTAATGGAAGTTTTAAATCTTTGGGTTGGACACGTCTCACTTAAAATAAGAAAGTACACCTTAAAACGTGAAAGCATTTAGTATCTAAACTCATGTTTGTGAAAATTGCAACACCATGAAGGAATCGTCATAATTGAATAATATTTAATACACAGTTGAGTGGTAGTGGTACAAATAAATGATTAAATTTTCAAAGCAAACAAAAAATAACAAGAGTTCGGAATCAGTATTTTGTTTAGCCACCACGCGCTGCAATAAGTGCTGCTACACGACGTGGCATATAGTGAAACAAATTTTGAATGTCTGCCAGGGGAAGAGCATTCCGTATTGTATGTATGCGTACCCAAAGTTCGTCTACAGAAGCAACAGGACGAGGATCACGAGCGAGACGCCGACCAACGAAATCCCACACATGTTCAATTAGCGATTTATCCTTTGAATACGCAGGCCAAGGAAGAATCTGTACCTGTTGCGTTGCAAAGAAGGATTAAACAGTCCAAGCAATATGAGGGCGGGCATAGTCCTGTTGAAATACAGCGCCTGGCAAGCTTTGAAGGAAGGGAACAGCTTGGGGCTGTAGAACTTCACTGATGTACCGGTTGCTGTTCAGATTTCCCACAATTTGTACCAATTGAGATCGTCCATGATAAGCTATGGCGCCCCAGACCATAACTCCGGGTGTTCGTCCACTGTGGCGTTCGATAATGCACTCCGGAAGGTGGCGTTCACCGGCATAGCGTCTGACACGAATGCGGCCATCATGGTACCACAAATTAAAGCGGGATTCGTCAGAAAACACATGCTGCCAATCAGCACGCCAGTCTCTATGCTGATTGGCCCATTGTAGACGCAAGCGGCGATGGTTTAGCGTGAGGGGGATCCTGTATAAAGGAGTCCTTGCGCGCAGTCCACGCTGCAGCAGATGTCTACGAATTGATGAAGCACACAATGAAACACCTGTAGCTATTGACCACTTTGCTGCCAATTGTCTAGAGGAAGCTGTACGGTCCGTCTGCGCCATGCGGACCAGGTGTCTATCATCGCGAGTTGACGTCACATTTCGGGGTCCACTCCTGGATTTCCGAGTTGTCCGATACTCGTCCGTCCTCTGCTTCAAAACACCCATCACTGTGCTGCTGTTACGCTGCACACGAGCGGCTACTGCACGATACGACAATCCAGCTTCACGAAGGCCGATGATTCTCCCCCGTTCAAACTCTAAGTTTTTCAAATCTCGCTCTCTTCGTCGAAAAGGCATAAGTAAAGATTGAGCTAACGTTTACCACTAGCAGATAACCACCGATAACCATACACGCCTCGCTACAGCCGTTTATTTATTCGGATCCATCTGCCGTTCAGAGGGCGCTGCTCAGCATACGCATGCACTACGGATTTGAAATTCTAATCATTTGCATATCATGCGCTACTTTGCATTTCCTGAAAATTTCAGCTCACTCGCGTAAGTCCTTCATGGTGTTGCAATTTTCACAAATATGAGTTTAGATATAAATATATTGCACAAATACAGTATAATAAATGCCAAATTGACAAAAAAACAAAACAAACATATATACTAGAAATAAAATTTCACGTTAAATTAAAGCACAAATGAGCATTAAAACGCAGATTTTCTCACTCTTTAATTGATTCTATTCATAACAAACTTTCTAAAAAAACTTCTGGTCCCAATCATGTGGTTTCTAGAAAGGATTTGGTTGTGTTACCATTCTTTCATTCTGTAAGTTTTCGTATTGCTAAAATCCTAAAAAGGTTTCAATTTCAAGTTGTTTTTGCTCCTAGCAACAAACTTTCCTTCTCTTCTCTTAAAGATCCTGTTGATCAACTTAATACTTGGGGTATTTACCAAATTAGTTGCCGTTGCGGCCTTTCTTACATTGGACAGACAAAACGTGCTCTGAAAATTCGGTTAAATGAGCATAAAGGTTATGTACGAAAGCAAGAGCTGAATAAGTCTAGCATTGCTCAACATTGTTGGAATTCCAACCACTCTTTTGATTTCAATTCTGGGAAAATTATTCAAAAATGTTCTTCCCCTTTAGAACTTGACTTTTGGGAAGCTTATCATATTAACAGGAATAGTTCTAATTTGGTTAATGATTCTTCCTCAACTCCTTATTTTTCACAGGTCTGGCATAAGTTCCTTTAATTTGTTGTTCTTTCTTGGTTTTCTTGTTAGTTTTCCTTTTTTTGTGTCAATTTTTTTCTCTCTCCCCCCCTCCCCCTCTTTTGCATATGTACTTTGTTTTGCTTTTTGTTTCGGTATTTTCTGTACTTATTTTATTTCCATTTTATTCTTTGTATTTTATTTTATTTTTTTGCAATTTTCATGTATTTTCACATTTTTATGCTGTTGTCTTTTTCTTTGTTTTTATTGATATTCCTTTTTACTTTCTGTACTTCCAACTACATTCGTTTGTTGCTCTCTTATTGGTGCCTTTAATACTACTTCTACTTCCACTTTACACTACCTTTATTCTCATTGGTTTACAGTTAATTCTTAGGCTATATAAGCTTTGTTTTTGTTGTTCTGTCTGCTTCATTTGGATGTTTTGCATCTAGAAGCTCCCTGTCGCATTGAAAAAGGGATTCCAAGCGATCCCGAAACATATGTCTGCGTTTTAATGCTCATTTGTGCTTTAATTTAACGTGAAATTTTATTTCTATTACTTTGCACAAAGTTTAATCATTACAAACATATATACTGTTTTGGTGAAATGTACGAAGAAAACATTGTCGTATATGATGAGATCCATTAAGATCTGGCATAAATAGTCGAGAAAAATTATATCAGTATTTTGACCTGTGGAAAGCATTCCACTTCTATCCCACACAAAAGAATTGTTTATTGGATCTAATAAATATTGCTATCTCTCATTTCAACTAATACGCAAGAATTTTTTTCGTCACCCTTTTACTAATGTACTGTAATCGCAGTCATTAGGTATCCTTAACTCTTTTTTTTCGAGTGAAGGATACCTGAATAATAAACTAGTTGCTACCTGCAATAATAAACTAAATAGTATACACCTTTGTTTGATGGTTAAGTATGACCTACCAATTCGTTTGAGAAATTTTAGTGTTAAAAAGCTCGTAAGGAATAACTGTCTGATTTAGCACAAAAATCCTAAGAAATTTTTTTCAATACGATTTACTCTTTTTCGCCTACTTCCCCGTAAAAGCTTTAAAAAAAGAGAGAAAAAATTATGAAATAAGGCTTTATATTTCTTGAAAATATCGTTAAAACTACAATAGAAAAACAAAAAAGTGAAAAATAAGTATAGAAAATGTGAAAGCTGGGTTTTGAGATAGAGCAAACTTGTGTATGTCTGTATGTCGGTTCTGTCCCTCTCTTATACTTTTTGAGAAACAAGTCTGATACAAAAGTTTTTTGCCTGCGAAAGATCTCAGTGAGGACATGTCATTTCCGTATTTTATTTTTTAATTTGAACAATATTTCATTCAATTTTGTGCAGTTCAAAAAATCTTAATGTAAGAATCTATGGAGAAATATCAAGCAATTATATAAACGCTGGACGTAAGATCCAAGTTTCTCTGCACTAGCTTATTGAAAGGAGCTCTTAACATGATTTTTTTTAATTTGAACAATTTTGAACAGTTCAAAAAATTTAATATTAGCGACAACGGGAAAATTTGAACCCTGTATAAATCATATTCTAACAGAGGGATCTGCTTGGAACAAACTTTATCAGAAAAGGAACTAATGACGTTGTACACGTGCAGATACAAAGTTCATATGGAACTAAACTAGCATATTTTCCCATCAGAGTTTTTTATCTAGACTTTTAGGGACATTTCACAATGAATGAAGGAATAAATGACTGAGTGAATGAATGAGAGAATAAATGAATAAGTGAATGAATATGTATATATTAACCGTAGAAAAAGGTATATTTGAAACAATTAAGTGCTGAAGCTAAATCAGAGAGAGTTTTAAGTTTGCTGTCAGTGTATACGATAAAAAAAGTTCTGGTTTAAAAATTAAAAACCAACGTAAAAATAAACACTTATGTTAGCAAAAAAAAAAAAAAATTCATACACGTGTTTCGAGGCTATAAGGAGCCCCTTTTTTAATGCAAAAGAATGATAAATTCTCTCGCTACTTTTCAAAAAATTCAAACTCTTGAGTTAAGATTTAATTTCAACTACATTATAAAACTTCTTGGTGTTACTGAACACATTATGGGTGTTCATTCGGTTTAAAGTTGAAAATTTATTCATTTTCTGATGTATTTTAAATTTTTTTAAGTGTCTGTCTAAAAAAAAATACAGACACCAGAATAATTTTTTAGCATATGACGTTTGTTATCTGCGCATCAAAAATTCATTACGATTGCTCATGTATCCTATTTTCATAGAAATGAGCAATGCGATTGCTCATATATCCTATTATCATAGAAATGAGCAATACGATTGCTCATGTATCCTATTTTCATAGAAATGAGCAATACGATTGCTCATGTATCCTATTTTCATAGAAATGAGCAATACGATTGCTCATGTATCCTATTTTCATAGAAATGAGCAATACGATTGCTCATGTATCCTATTTTCATAGAAATGAGCAATACGATTGCTCATGTATCCTATTTTCATAGAAATGAGCAATACGGTTGCTCATGTATCCTATTTTCATAGAAACGAGCAATACTATTGCTCATGTATCCTATTTTCATAGAAACGAGCAATACGATTGCTCATGTATCCTATTTTCATAGAAATGGGCAATCGCAAGGACATTTTGATACGTAACGTAGTTAACAAAGTACTTGTGCTAAGAAACGTTGTACTGTCTATATTTGTTTAGAAAACTGCATTAAAAAAATTAAAGTACATCAAAAATGAATAATTTTCAGCTTTACACCAACTGAACACCAAAATGTTTTGTGATCAGTATCACCGAAAATGGTGGCAACTAAACGCAACATGTTTAAAGTGTACAATAAACATATTTTTTTAACTTGACTTAATAATAAAAAGTTTTAAAAGAGTCATTCATATTTTTATGCTAAAATTGCAGCAACAAAATCAATGGAGGCAATTCACCGCTAGAGGGACTCATGAGAGACCATCGTTGTCACATGATACCCGCCCTTTGTTTACTAAGATTTTCAATTGAGTTTTACGTGGAGTTTACTAGGCAGAATTAGTTATCTTGAACTCAATTATACTATTTTTACATTTTTTTTCTGATTATAACCCAGTTTTTACATTTAATTTAATCATTATAAAAGAAATTTATTAACTATTACAATAGTTATAGCGTTGTATTTAGTGTTAGTTTTAAGTAATGTAGAAGAACTTTATTTAGGCCTAGTTTTTAATTAGATTTGTCGAACTCGATGCAAAGCGGTGCTACGGCTTCCTCTGCTTACATTTCTTTCATCGGTGCCACGTGACCAATGACGTTGCTTGAATTGGCTCCATTATGCATTAATTCTTGCCCATGAACTGTCAGAGCGAATGAAACCTGCGAACTAAAGAAAATTCAGAAAGTATAACGCATAGAAATAAACATTCCAACACATATTCTTCAAATAAAACGTCAATGGTGAAATAAAAGGAAAAAAAAAAAACTAAAATTTTTAAAATGTAAGTTTGATACGTTTACGGATATGTGATATGGTTTCAAATTGCGTAATGTGGAAATAGTAGAGGACAAATTTCTTGGAAAACATAAAGTGAAATAGTACATTTTTGGCTGAATGCCTTTTATTGCCATATTTCATGCTACAAAATAAAAATATCTTTCTGCATTCTTTCTCCTTACACTTCCTCCACTTGGACGTGTGCAAAATTCCATGGTGAAATTTGACATAATTTGAAGACATTGACATATGCATATTTATGCCTTTATATTTGGTTTATTCGACGTTTAGAAAACATAAGAGCACACTAAAACGTGACAATAAACTACTTTTTTTGTAAAATATTACTCGACATATGCTGTGTGAATGAATGAAATCCGCTGAACGAATCCAATTTTTTTCAAAGTCCCTCGCATTTATGAATAAAGGTAAACTTTTTAATTACCATTGAGTAAAATTTCCATTTGTTAATTTTCAAGTATATGTATTTAAGGTATGTGCATATCCCAAAAAAAAAAACTAAATGCAAAAACAACCACAGCAATTCTAAAGGATAAAAAATCATCAAAATTAAGTTTAAAAAAAAAAAAAACGCTTGGCTTACAAGTATGGTAAATTTTGCTGTTGTTCAATGGAGGCAATTTATCGCGTCACGTGATAACGGTGATCGCTGATTTGTTTACCGAATTTTTACTTGAGTTCTACTTGGAGTTCACGGAGCAAAATTAGCTCTCTTAAAATAAGCCTATTTTCATAGATTTTTCTGATTATAAACCAAGTAGTTTACCTTTAATTTAATTATTATAAAAGAAATTTACGAATTATTACAATAGTTATAGTGCTTCATTTAGTGGTAATTTAATATAACGTAGAACTTTATTTAGTCCTAGTTTTTAACAACGTACAATTTTATTTAGGCCTAGTTTTAATTATATTGGTCGAACTCGAAGTAAAACGATACTACAGCTTCCTTTGTTTACATCGCCATCACGAGACCTATGACGCTGCATGAATTGCCTCCATTTGTTTTCTTCTTTTTTTTAGATAATAAAAAAATAATAAAATGTTAATCTTTGATAGATTAACATTTTATTTATTTATTTATTTACTTTTTTTGCTTATGAAAAATATAAGATTATTTAAATGTTATCAAGACATTGAATTAAAAAAAAACCTAAATATTCAGCTCATTTTGGGGTACTGTGTGAAGCAAATCAACAGCTTGTAAATATTTAATTTATTACTTTTACAGGTTTTTAAATTCAAATAATGATAACTTTTCCTTATAAATCATACCGAGCGCATAAAAATTGGCATATTTTAATAATTTTGAAAAGCATTGCAAATCTTTTGCTTTATTACGCGCATATGTGATTTTCAAATGCCTTGTGGAAAATACAAATATTAAATATTCATTAGAATTTGTTAACGTAAGCATTAAGTTTTAATATCACTTTGCAAAATATCGCCTAGTTTTGAGAATAAATTTAAAACATTAAACTTGTACTATAACTTTATTTCTTATTATAACTGAAAACATGTTTTACCAAGATGTCGGTATTTTTAAAAAAACGTGATCCGTAGGCCTTATAGTTTGTACTGTTGTTTATAGTTAACAAAATTGGGTGATAGGGGTTGGAGTGGTAGGTGGTTATCAATAATAATTAAATACTTAAGAGACTTAGCGCTGCTTGGAGTAAGTAACTTTAAAAAATATATATGAAGCTACTCAATGAAGGCAATTCATCGCGTCACGTGATAACGGTGATCGCTGATTTGTTTACCAAATTTTTAATTGGCTTCTACGTGGATTTCACGAAGCAAAGTTAGCTATCTTAAAATTAGACTATTTTCATAGCTTTTTCTGATTATAAACCAAGTAATTTACCTTAAATTTAATCATTATAAAATAAATTTATTAAGTATTACAATAGTTAGTGTTTTATTTAGTGCTAATTTTATGTAACGTAGAACTTTATTTAGTCCTAGTTTTTAATAACGTAGAATTTTATTTAGGCCTAGTTTTAATTAGATTGGTCCAACTCGAAGTAAAACGATACTACAGCTTCCTTTGTTTACATCGCTTACATCGCTATCACGTGACCTATGAAGCTGTATGAATTGCCTCCATTTGTGCTTGGGAAATGTATTGCTTGTTTTCCATTGAAATTCTTCACATATGAAGCACATTTTAGAGGAATTTCTCTAAAATACCTTCCTAAATCGTATTTTATATCCCTTCCCCCTATGAGGTGTAAGATCATTTTCCCCCCATTTTTACCATTTAAACTATAATAAAAGCAGATTGCTTTAGAATTTGCATTCAAATTATGTTGTAAAACGTGGGCTATAAAGCATGTTTCTGAATAGAAAGTTTTCAGATATTACCTCAAACTTAACATCAAGTGCTATAAAATTCTAAGCATGGGAGAGGGGGGGGGGGGGCGGAATTTTCCTCAAACATCGTTTCCCGCCATTTTGACGATATTTCATTTTTCTTGGCTCTATCACAAAGGAAAATGTAAAAAATCCAATTTATTACGTTTTCATTGTATGCTCATAAAAATAAAGTAGAATATCTATCACCATAATGTAAACTGCCAAATTATACTATATATTGCTCAGGGAAAATAAACCCAACTTTAAAATGATAAAGTATTTGAGAGATATGCAGAGATTTATGAATATTTCTCAGCGTTTCGGAATGATAAAAATGTAAAACCAGTACTCTATGCAAAGACTATCTTAATAATATTTGATTTAAATTACCATTATTTTTATATAATTGTGCCTAAGGCTGATTTTTTTCCGAGTATCTGATTAAGAACAGTGATTAAAAATTAGCTTTATAACAATGCGGCACTGATTCAAACTTCAAAGTGTATTTAGTTGTTAATTTTATAATTTAAAAAATATGCTGGATTTGAAGCGACTTCGGTAAATAAAAATGAGGAATCAGAGTGTTTAAACCTACTTTTGATCTTTATTTTTTCTGTAAAAAGATAAACATTTTATTTCTATTAAGAAACGAAAAAATATGATTTCATTCAATCTAAAAAAATACTAAAGCGTTTCTTTCTTTTTTTTTCAAAACACCGTGAAATAAACTATAATTTAAAATGTTAGGCTTGGCTTTAAGGAAAAAAGGTCACAGCACCATATCACAACATGATTTTTATAAATCACTTCTTGTGCCGTTGTCTTTAATTTATTTTTATGCTTTAAATAGTTTATTTTATTAGTTTATTAATTTCCATTTTTATTTCTGTATAATTTTTATGCCTCGTTCCAGTTTGTTCAATTTGTTTTATGTGTTTTTGGCTATTTAAAAGGTTGATAGGTATTTGGTTTTTCCCTCATGCTTCAGTGCCTTGCAGGAAAAGTTTCATCACAGACGAAAGCAAGGCTTTTGTATCTTGGAAAACGTTTTTTTCAATGCAAACAAAGGGTATACTTAAAATAAATAGCATCATTCACGGATCCATTATTTTTTTCAAATTCATACACTGTATCTTCTCCAATTATAACTATAGCAACTTTTTTCAACGTCAAAAACACTTTGTTTTCTTCTATTTGTCTTCAATCAGTTTTCTGAAATAGATTTAGTCCTACTCGCTACCAACTCTTTTCAAGTGTTTCATGAAATTTAATGAATGAATCAAACTACGTTTTAATCATAAAGTTAAAAAAAGAGCTAAAGTATAAAACAATTCTCTAAAAATTGAGAAAAATACTTATAATTTTTTAAAAATGAAGTAAACGTCTTTAAAAATGCTCTAAAACGGGGAAAACGTTGAAAAATGCATAGTAAACGCAGTCATTAATTTCCGGGGACTGACCATGATACAGGAAAAAACAAATTAAATGTTTTTATTTCGATGGCAACAATGCAAAAGTTACGATTGCTATCTTATTAAGTAGTACTCAATTTTGTTTATTTCTTAAAATGGGTCGTGCGCTGGAGTGATACGTATAATTAATATCTGAAATTGCGTACGAATGATTAACAACAACGAGGTCCGTAATGTGTAATTATAGTGCTTTTAGCTAGATGGTTATAAAACTTTAACCAGTGTGGCATTAAAGTAAGTGTAAAAGTAAATACCGTAACTGCGGCGTGAAATAATAAACCTACTTAAAGAAGATGGATATTACCAAAAAAATGTGATTTCGAAGATGTGCAATACATTTTCCGCAGAATAACGATCATTATATTGATATTTCAAAATCTTCAAGATGAAACCGTCGCTATAACCTCTATTGTCACTTACTTACGGTTTCAAAAGTGAAGCAGGTCAAAATGAGTGGGAACACAACAAATTCTGTAGTAAAGGGGTTTCTTTTTGGCATATTATATTACCCAGTGATAAAAATAGATTGTGTGCATTAAGTATTTGAGCTTTAGGATTAAAAGAATCAATTACCAAAGAGTGGACCCTATTGGAAAAAACTCAAAATACCGGTATCAAAATCCTACCAGAACCAGTAAAAATAATACCAGAACCAGTAACAACATACCGGAAATTTTAAAGCCGGTAGGAAATTATACTGGAAATTTTGAAGCCGGTATAAAGCTAAACTGGAAATTTTGAAACCGGTGTGATACCAAACTGGAAATTTTGAAGCCAGTATGATCACCATACTAGAAATCTTGAACCAGTTTGAAGTCATTCTGGGAAATGTTAAGCCGGTATCAGGCCATTCTGGAAATTTGGAAGCTAGTATGAAAACATACTGGAAATTTTAAAGATGGTATCATACCATATTAGAAAATGTTAAACGGTATGTAACCATTCTCGAAATTTTTAAGCTGGTACGACATACGTAAGTTTTGAAACCATAGTGAGGCTGCAGCAGCCTACTGGTTAGGACATCGGACATCTACCTGGAAGGTCGCATGCTCGATACCCGCTGAAGATGCACCATGTACACTTGGGGATACGTGTATGTAAAATCCGTGGACCCCACTATCTCACCCTGTGCACAAGCAATCTTAAGGCCTCGGCTAACAGGTAGGCGTCTGGTGGAGAAAAGTGTGAAGCCATGCTGGAAATTTTGATGGCAGTTTCCAAACATGCAGTTTGCAAATGTACTGATAATTTTAAAACCATATATAAATATCTTGGTAATTTTAAAATCAGGATGAAAATATACCAGAACTACTCACATTGTATACTAGTGTAAGCTCTTGTAATAACTGCGTCAAGGAATGCACCAACAGGGGGGGGAGGGGGGGGATTAGGACTAACAGGACTGTTCCTCCCCTCCAGAAGGTGTCAGATTTAGTTTATAACCGATATTTTTTAAATATCCGGAACTCGAACCGGTCATTGCATGAAAAATCCAGATATCTGCGGCATATAAAATTTTACTTATGTATAGAATTTACAGGTATCAAACACCAGAGTCGGATATCTGGTATGGATAAGTCGCACGAGAGACACCGATTATGTGGTATCCTCAGTGGTGTAGCTAGCAATAAGGGTGACACCCGGGGCGGTTATTGATGGTGTCACCCCATGGAAAAGATTAAATAAAAAAAGTTATGTAAGCGTGAATTATGCATTGTGATGCAATACATTTAAAAAAATCATCACAACTTTGAAACAGAAAAAAGGGGGGAGGGGGAATGTCATTCTTATCATCCACATCATAATATTTAAGGTATTTCTTAACAGTGATAGTGTGTTTAGCAGTTAAAAAACACTTTGAATTTATTTTGGGAAGGAAACACTTTTCTAAGTTGAAAATAGAAAGATATTGGCAGAAAAAATTATCTAATTTGAAGTATTTGCTTTGTTCATTGGAGCTTTTAAGGGTTTTTTTTCGCGGTGGCTGTATCAATATCCTAAACATCATCGAACAATTTACTTACAATTTGTTTGTGGACCTGTAACCAGTTTCGGATTTTAGGAGGGGGCACAAGGGGCCCGTGCCCCTACCAAAGGAGTAAAAAAAATATGTAATTAGCTCATTAAGGTGATGTCTGCTTATTTTTCTGTAATGTAAAGTAGATAAATTAGTTTTAAGTGACAATTAAAAAACGTAATTTTTTTAATGAGAACTCGATTACAAAAAGTTTTACAAAGAGCTTATAAAACTTTTGATTGATAACCCACTTGATTTAATTGATAAACCACTTGATACTACATATTGTCTCCCTCACCCAGCCTGTAACTCTCTGTATTCAAACCTAGATCATATACTTTCTTTAAGGATATGGTGTTAAAATAAAGAAGATTCCCACCATGGGTTTTAATTTTAAGTTCACGAAGCCAAAAACACCACTCAATTTTATGCCCCATAAACTAAGAGACTTGTAAGACTTGTAAATTAATAGACATATAACTTGTAAGAAGGTAAACAAACAAAGCTATTAACCAATCACAGTTAAGAGCTGAAGCTTCTATAAAAAACTGTACATGAAGTATTTTACTGCTCACAATTTAGGATAGTATATATTATTCTAATTAAGACTCCTTATCGCTAAGTTCATATGAATTTTAAACTTTTTAAGTAATTTTCATCGTTTTCAAACATTGTTGCGCAAATTGTAAGCCTTTTGGGTCGGATGATTTAAAAAGTAGTGTTGGCAACAGTGATTTCCGCGGTTTGTTTTGGTTAAAATTTTCAGCATGTGGGGTTATTACGGGATACGTATTATTATTTATTAATCTTAATTTGATAATTTTTAAATTGATTTTTGTGATTATTGTCACATTAAGGGTTCAAATCTTTTAATTTTTAATTTACGCAACGAAGAGCTGCATGTATTTAATATACTGATTGAGTATAAAATGAATGCTTTCTTTCACATGGTTTCCAACAACTTGTGAAAACGCATTTATTAAGCTCTATATTAATATATATGTATAAAAATATCGATTTTTGTTTAATTGAGCTTCAAATTATTAAAATTGTCAAAATAGCATTTATGTCATCGTATTTGCATTTATACTTATAAGCATGCCCCAAATTCATAAATTGAAAAGTCCCTTAAAAATATTCAAAATTTGCATCAAAAATGAAGAAAAAAATGCCAAGAAAGTTGCAAAATTGCGCTTAAAGTTTTGTAGAAACAAGCAGCGAATTCGAATTTTTATTTAATCGGTTTAAATATTCTCTGTTTTTTTAAAGTGATCATTATCTTCAAATGATTTTTTTCACAAAATTAATGCAGCAAATAACTGGTAAATATGCATTTTAAAAACATAAGTGTCCCAAATGTGAGAATGAATTACATTGAATATATATTTTTTTTAATATAAAAAATGATCAATCGACTTATCCAAAAGAAAGTTTTTATATCTTTAAAAGTTTCTTTTGATGCATACATAACTAAGGCAAGTTTTTCCAATTTGCCTTCGTGTAATTTCATGACAATTGTATATTTGAAATTCTACCCTTGTCTTGTCCTTTTAAGCAGTTCCGCACACTTAGACCAGGTACTGAGTACTTGGCCTTTGGCCATGGACTGCTCATTCGAGTACCGAGTTACCAAGTATCAATCATGTTTTAAAAAAAGAGCTACTGTATACACATGAAGCAGCATTTGAAATTACTGGTTGGTCATGGACGTAACTAGGTTATTTTCTAACTGGGGCAAGACCATGATTTAGCGCCCCCTCCCCCCTTATATACACAAAAAATGTATTAATGAATGTAAAAATGTAATATGCATTTAAGTAAAGACGCACATTTAGTCGATTTAGCACCCTTAAAATAATCCCCCCCCCCCCCCACTCGCCTCATGTCAGATAACACGATAGATCGTGTAGAGTTGCTTGATTTAAAAAAGAAAAAAAATACTATATGATAAAGCCCCCCCCCCCACCAAAAAAAAATATTCTAGGTGCGCCTGTGGTTAAGAATAAAAGGAAATGCCGTAAAACATGCGACTGCAGGGTTCACACTGGGGAAAAATACAAGGTGGGAGTTTCCTCCTTGACCAAAATTAAGTGGGATTTTTTAAGTTTAAGCCTAAAAAAAATTTTTTTTGAGTGGGATTTCAAAAAATATTGCGGGAATCGCGCGGCCTAGCGCGAAACCTGGACTGGTTGTTAAAAAGAAATCTGTACAGTCATGTACAAATTGATTGTTGACATGTTGAATACATTAAAAACGAAATCGCTAAGCACAAAGAAACTTAAGTGAAATTAAACAAAACCGCTTAGAAATAAACAGAATGCAAATAAAAACATTTGAGCAAATTAAAACAAAAAGACACCCTATTTCTGCTCTTGTCTGAGTGCGGCTGGTCATGGCTGGTCATACACGTAGAGGTGTACCGCAGAGGTTTACCTCTACTGTCCGCTTCGAGAGAGAAACCTCGGCGGTGTGTGACCCTTCGTGCGATGAAACTCCAGAGGCAAACAGACCTCTGGAGTCAAACCTCGCAGAATTGAAAAATTATATTTTCTACCTCACAGGTGACCAGACCTCCGCGTGTGTGTGGGTCGACACGTGTGTGAGGTCTACCTCCGGTCAGTTGTACTCAAACAAGCGCAGAAATAGGGTGTGTTTTTTTCTCTGTTTTAATTTGCGCAAATGTGTTTATTTGCATTCAGTTTATTTCTGTTTAAGTGGTTTTGTTTAATTTCACTTAAGTTTCTTTGTTCTTAACGGTTTCGTTTTTAATGTAATCAACATGTCAACAAATTGACATGACTGTACAGATTTCTTTTTAATAACCAGTCGCATGTTTTACGGCATTTCCTTTTATTCTTAACCATAGGCGCACCTAGAAATATTTTTTTTTTTTGGGGGGGGGAGAGGTTTCATCTATATGTTTTTTTTTTTCTTTTTTAAATCAAGCAACTCTACACAATCTGTCGTGTTATCTGACATGAGGCGAGTGCCAAGTGGGGAGGGGACTCTCTAAAAGGAGCCTAACTTGCATTCACATTACAGGGTTCGCGCGATTCCCGCAATATTTTTTGAAATCCCGCTCAAAAAAAATTTTTTTTAGGCTAAAACTTTAAAAATCCCACTTAAAATTTTGGTCAAGGAGGAAAATCCCACCTTGTATTTTTCCCCAGTGTGAACCCTGCATTATATTAGAAAAACGCCCAAAACTTCGAACAATCATGCCAATAAGCATGAAGAAAGTTAAAAAATAAGCTTGTGGAACTAGGTTTATAAAGGATTTTTGTATTGTGCTCAATCTGTGCCGATTTTCATTTCCACAACCCTCCATTCCACCCATTTTTCACATCGCAAAATTAATCTTTTCATATTTTATGAATGCATTATGTTATATATTTAGATAATTTATGATAAGAAATTTAATGGGAGTGGGGAAGAGAGAAAATAATCCATTTATAAGTCTGTGGAAGCATGTAATAGAATTATCGTTTTTGTAGAATATTTTCCGAGATTTAAAGATAAAAATATTATTTATTTCGCAAAAGTCGGGTTTGGAGGGGTGAACCCTCAAACCCCTATTGGGTGCGCCACTGTTCTTAACAGTAGTTACCTCTGTGATACACCTCTACGTGTATAGCCAGCCTACAAGTGACCAGAGGTAGACCTCACATACGCGGAGGTCTGGTCACCTCTGCGGTAGAAAATATAATTTTTCAATTCCGCGAGGTTCGATTCCGACTCTAGAGGTCTGTTTGCCTCTGGAGTTTCATCGCACGAAAGGGCACACACGCCGAGGTTTATCTCTCGAAGCGGACAATAGAGGTAAACCTCTGCGGTACACCTCTATGTGTATGACCAGCCTTAGGACTATTTATGAATGTTCTTGCTTTCAGATCGGGGCAGTAAGTATCTCTGTTTTTTTCTTTCTATTAAGTCTCCATGTTTAAAGTGGCTGCAAGCAGGAGGCGAAAGCCCCTATGCTTTCTGTGGTAACATGCTGGTTGAAGTATAATAACTGTTTGGTATTGATTTCAGATTCGTATTAGAACCAGTATGTCCCTAGACTATAGTGTTCCATAATGGAACCAATATTGTATTAACTAATCTGGTATCAAGCCAGAAATTTCTTTCTTATTAATCCTTTTTTATTGCATATAATCTGGCTCTAGTCCGTCGAAAATCCTGTGTTCTTTAAATGTACCTAAATAATACAATCTATATTGTGGTTTCTGGCTGGTTTTGGTGGAATTACATCTGATACTTTGATACTGATTTCAGCTTCATATTGGATATTGGAACCAGTATCACAGTAGATCAGTGTTCCATAATGTACTAATTTCTCTGGTATCATGCCGGAAATTTCTTTTGTAAGTGTAAAATACACTTTTCTCCACCAGAGACCCTACCTGTTAGCCGGGGCCTTAGGATTGCTTGCACACAGGGCGAGGTAGTGGGGTTTTCACCGATTTTACATGCATGTATCCCCAAGTGTGCATCGTGGGTCTTCAGCGTTTATCGAACGCGCAACCAGTTTATACCAGATTATGAAGAACCGGTTCCGGTATAATGGAAACTGACACCGGTTTTTGGAACAACCGGTTCCAGAGTGGTAGTGGATCCGGTATAATACTGGATCCGGAAAAGAACTGGTCTACCGGTCCGGTATAATACTGGATCCGCTATCAAACTAGAACCGGTTGTTCCAAAAACCGGTATATTTTTTTATACCGGGATTTTTTTTCCAATAGGGGATAGACTGTTTTGTGAAACTGGATATTCGTTTAACGGTCTGTAGACTTTAAACTTTAAAGCGCGAACAAAGCTCTATCACGCCAAATGTAACGAGCTTAGGAAAAGATTTTTGAAGCGAATTTTTTTCCGTTTATCTTGAAAGTGAGACTAGGCCATTTTTTGTTATTGCGAGATATTTAAAGATTTGAATCTCAATCTACTTACAAGGCTGTTAGTGCTAAACTTGTCTCTCAAGTAATAGGATTCTGATTCTTTTTATTATAAATTGCTTGCAGATAAAAATATGATAAGTTTTATCTGCTACTGCCGTTATCTTAATTTTTTAAACAATTGCACTGACAAACAATTCACCGACGCTTGTACCAGAGCAGTCCAGTATAACTCGCTGAGAGGCGTCACACAGTGTTCGACGCCTTAGAGAAATCAGAAAAAGATTTATATTTTCTAAAATAATTTAGTTTATACCAAGGACTTTTAACAGTTTTTTGAAATGAATATAAAGCGACAATTTGTCAGAAAATTATACAAATATAATTATTAAATTTATTTATTCATAGTCATGCAAAGTGCCGACGTGAGAAGTACGTCGTTTTTGTTTCTGTGACAATAGCATGACGAAGTACATACCACGTCGTTGGTGATGCTGTGACAAAAGCATTACGACGTGCGTAGCACGTCTTTCCGGACCAAGTGGTTAAGAAATAGACTTTTCTTACTTTCAAAATGAAAAATCCAAATAATTTCGCTTCAAACATGAAAAACAACTCAAGCTAAGTTCACTTTTCCACTCGTGATTGCAAAATATCTTGCTATGTTGCTACTGCTTTACACTGATAGTTTTCTGATGTCGTAGCAAAATCAACGAATCATGATCCTCTATATGAAAGCATTTTTTAGTGACTGAACAATTGACATCCAATTACCAAGCACAACAGCGTGTTGATCTCAAAGTTTATAAAACCTATGCCGTATGCAGAAAGTCAACACTTTATCGTCGTCGTATTCAATATGAAGCTTACGCTATGATTGGATTAAAATTAATATTCTTTAATGACTAACTCATTTTCTAGATTTAAAGGATATGGGGGAAATCATCAAACAAAATACAATCAATTTCGTTTGTTTTTCCCATTGCACATTTCTCTCGACAAGAAAAAAAAAAAAAAAAAAGAAAAACTACTGCAAAGAGCATATTGTCAATAACAAAATACACATTTCATTCCATATTAAAATTATATCCATAGCAATGAAATACCTATATTTCCTTTCTTTAAAAAATGCCTATTTTTAAAATAATAACCACAACCGTTGTTCATGGACAATAAACAATTCAGCCTTTTTTCTGCATCACGTATTACACATGTATATACAGATACCATCAAGTAAAGGAATATCTATCGTAATAAAACGCAAGTAAAAATCCCAAACATTGCTCATGGACAATTTCATCTTTTTTTTCTGTGCCATGAAAGATTTTGTGCTAGAAAAATTCGTATTGTCTATTTTGTAAATATGCAGATATAACCATAATTTAATTTCATTGTAGAAAAAGGATTACATCAAAAATCGCTCCAGTAATTCGAAATATGAAGAGTAAAAATAATGTAACGAATTACGTGTGTCTGGATTTTTGAGATACGAAACAAACTCGTTTCAAAGCAAATGATATAAATTTTACAACCCGAAAAAAAAAATATTTTATAAGAAACACAGAATCACAATGAGCAGAATTTAATCAAAATTTTTGTGTAATAAAATTTGCATCAGGTTTGAAATGCAATGGTCCACAGGAAAATACTTTCTTTACAAGTAATAAAGATAAAAAACATTGCTAAGTATTTGAAAAAGAAAATATTATTTAACAATGAATGTCATAAAGGCATGTTTGTGTACCAATAGGAAAGAAGACTGGTCTTGATCTCGAGTTACAGGAAGAATAATAACATTTTTGCAATACTAAAAGCGGCCCAGACCCTTCGGGAGAAAACATTGCATAGGAAAATAACGCGACATCCTTTCCTTAAAAAAGGAATAATGACGTAATTGGAATCCCGAATCCCCAGGCTCTTGGCCTATGCAACTGCATTTTATCTTCGAAGGTTGTGGAGAAGAGAAGATATTATTATTTTCCATTCGTATGTGCAGCTCCTTGAGTTGTAGCCAGATACGGTGTAAGAAATGTTACTACAAGAACTGCGCTTGTTTGATTGAAGTATTAAAAATTACGGAGCATTCTATTTTTAAGGATTTGAATTTAGACGTTTTAGAAACAAGTGCCTTGTGGCACTTGATAAACATTCGCGTTATATTTTCGTTAACGTTAAATATTCAGAGTATAAATAATGCTTTTTGAATCAAACATTTCTTTTTCAAAGTACGTATTTGGTGAATATGCGACATGTTACAGATATTATTCGTCGCAAGCATGTGAATTACTACTTCATTTTTCTTTCATGCTACATCAGCGTAAATATAAAGAAATTGTTGGCGGTTGGTCTTTTTACAGATTACGATTTAACTTTAAAAGGTGAAGTAAATTGCGTAAAATCTGGGCATAATGCCGCGTTTCACGATGAAAGTTGAAGAGACAATTGTCTGGAGATAGCTTATTGGCATAAAGTTATTGGCTACGTGTGAACAATTCAGGCCAATTGGTGAGCCAACTGCCTCGGCAGTTGTCCTGAGATTCAGTTGTCTCGAAGAGTAGATAGAAGACAATGAACTGGGCCCAGTGACGCCCACCACCACCACTCTAAATCACAGTTGTCGAGCAAGTTGGCGCCGTGTGAACGTTGCAGCCAGTTGATTTGCTTTGTTTGTGCCAATTCACTCGTGTCGGTCAACAGTTTTTCGTCAGCAACTGCCATGCAAAATACTTTCACCAGTGTGAACAGGCTCTCTTCCAACTGGCCTGGCCATGACATTCCCCCAACTGTCCAGAGACAATTGTCTCTTTAACTGGCATTGTCTAAACGCGGCTTTAGGTACAAGTTCCTTTGAACAAGCGTACTGGAAGAAGCTCTCAATGGGAAATATTTTATAATCAAAGTTTTTTTTTTTTTTTCTTTTTTTTGTTTCATTTTCAGTTTGGGAAAAAATATTTAGGAAAACGGAAAAATTTTAATTCTATATGAATCCTGTTCTAACTGACGGATTTGCTTGGAACAAACTTTACCGGAGAATTATGGTACGTAGAGCATGCACTTATACGAAGTTCATCCGCAACTAAACGAGCCTATCATTACAAACGATACTACAAACTGCAACTAAACGATAGACTGCCTTTATTTTCCTCATTACTGCCTTTTATTTTCCTCAACCTGTTTGAATGTGTTGTTCACCGAACGTTACTCGTAGTTGTGACAGACCTATAAATGTGTTTATGTGTTTCATAATACAGGGTGATTCAAAAATAATAAAGTTGATGCTCGATATAACGACTATTTGCGTCCTACAGAAAAAGGTCTTTATAACGAGTGGTCGCTATAAGAGGTAGAATTTTCTAAAAAAAAAATACCTGCATCATGCATGTTCAGTAGTTCCATTAAAATTGGTAATTCTTCAAAAATCCCAACTAAATGCTCAAATTATTTTTTATCATTGGAATTTAAGAAAATTATCAGTGTAAAATATTAAACAGATTTTAAATTAGAAAATATAGGGGGGAAAATTACATACACATTTCTGAAAGCGTAACTTCTGAGCTGACATGAAACCTGCACGAACAGCATGACTCCTCTTATTTCGAAGAATCGACCCTTGGAAAATCACGTGATTCAAACGCCAAACTACCAATATATCTGTCACCCCTTTTCCTAAGAAATCCCGAAATTCCACGTGTGCTCCCGCCTATTGTTTCTGTACTGTGATGAGTGGTAGTTCCCCCCTCCCCCTCTAACAAAGTTGGACTGAACACTGAACTCCACGCAGCTTGTCCATAAACTATAATCAAGGTAATTTCAAATTACAAATTTAGAAACGTGCTCTATTTGAAAAAATACCAGAAGCAGTCTGCTGAATGCGGTCGCTGTATTGGATTAGACGATACAGAACGGTCGTTATACCGAAAGCAAATTAACATAGAGTTCATGGGGATAAAGTTGGGACTTTTACCAGTGGTCTTTATAGTGGAATGGTCTTTATAATGTGTGGTCATTATAAAGAGCGTCGACTGTACCACAATTTTAAATATCAATAACACTGCAGAGCAGTAAAGCAGAGTGAAGCACTATACTAACGTTTCTTGAGTGAAGCACTATACTAACGTTTGGCAGAAGAAATGAGTAAACGGTGAGGCTTTTGGGGTTACAAGGACGAGGGTCTAAATGACGCCCCACCAACTTGGCGAAATAATCCGATTAAGCATTCTATTTGGAACATTGCACGTTTGAAAACTCATTTGTCAGCTTACCAGAAAAAGATAAACAGATGTACCAAACTTAAAAACTTATTTCTTTTTACATAATCATAATTTCTGTAATTGGATCAAATACATTTCTTGTTACTGTAATCATTAAAAGTATATTTTCTTCTGATAATTCTTTTCTCAATTCAATCATTCATAAAAACGGTTGGACTTTTAAACACTTTCGTTTTTCAAATAAATAATTTTTTTCCTTCCTGTTTCCCATGAGCCTAATTTTTTCCCTGTATAAGTTTGATTTAAGGTAAACTTACGATATTAACAAAAATAATAATAATAACGATATTAAGGAATGGAATAATAATAACTATTTAGCTTTAAGCAAAGTCACAAGCCAGAAAGTCAGACATAAACATAAACCATTCTAAATCTCTCGCCAAACCGCTTATGGGAAGATCGCCAACTGGTCGTGAGCTCTTATTGGCTGAGCGTTCAGTTCTAACTGAAGGTATTACTACGCGTTGCACTTCTCGTAAAATATGAAATATATAACATTTTATGAAAATTATGACAAATAAACGCTATATATGCGTAGGGTAAAATACCTTATCATATTTCTATAGCGAAGTGCTAAGCTTAACCCAAAAATCGGACAACGCACGGAGAACTACTTTCTTCGTCTGCTCTCAGCTTATTTCTCCATAGTCAAGAAACTTTGCAGTTGAGTATATCTGTCGTCGAATTAAGGAAACTCTAAAGTTTCATTTAGTCGCTCTTTTGATCGCTGTTGACAATGCGTTAGCGTCAGATGATGCTAAGATGGTGAGTTATTCAGGGTGCATTTCGAACGAAGTATGGTGTTCAACCTCCGGATAGGTGGTGCATCAAACGTTGGTCTAAACAGTTTACAGAGAAGGGGTGTTTGTGCAAAGGAAAAGGTTCCGGACTGCCGCGATATGTTGCAGACGCACGATATGCTAGAGAGTGTGTGGAACGAGTTTGAATACAGGGTTGATATCGCTCGAGTGTCAGGAGGGGGCCTTATTGAACATTTGTAAACTTATTTTCGTGATAAAAAATTTATTTAATTCTCATTGTAATCATGTATGACAAAAGGTTGTATTGTGTTTCTTTGATTAAATACATATTTTTTGAATTGTGGTTTTCTTTTTGAATCACCCTGTATTTCTGGATATAATCGATAGCAATGTTGGAAAACTAGAGATGTGGGTTTCTTAGGAGCTGTGAATGAACACACCCTTGAAAAGAATTTCATTTTTAACAAGAAGTTCTATCACGAACTGTACAAGCCTCCTTTCCTGTATATACCAATATCAGATTCATTAATCTAGCTCTCTCTCTTTCTTTTTCTCATTTTGCTTTAGCTCTTAATTACTTCATATGTACTTTTTCAACGCTTTTTATACATATTAAATCAATTATTCATTTATTCATTCACTCACTCATTTCCTCAGAAATGTCCTTAAAATTCCGTATCAAAAAGTTTCATAAGAAAATAGGGTCGTATAGCTCTGGATGAACTCCGTATTTGTGCATGGGCTACATCAGGGGTCCCCAACCTTATGCCGGCGGGCTAAATGGCGCCCGTACATTGGTCTAGGTGTGTCCGCTGCTTGTGCCAAACGATAAAATATTTCACTTTTCCATTTTAAACTAGAGAACATTTAGAATCGTGGAGTATATGAATAAAGGGGAATATAACTATGAATAACCCTATAATGATAAATGACAATGAATATCATAAAATCAAACTATAGATGACGCCTTACAAATGAACACCTTGACGATTGCTTGCGAGCAGGAATTTCATCCTATGCTCCCAATTATGAAGCGCTGGCCAGTGAAATGCAATGCCAAAGGTCACGTTGACTGTATTTTATATATTTATAAATAATTTTTATATTTCGTATGTTTTTTAAGCAATTTAGAAATCATTTATTTTACACAAGAATATTAATACTAATGATATTTATATGTTAAATTAATTTTTTGTGCATTATATGTTTTGTGTATCATTAACTATGTCCACCAACCATAAATCTATCTTGAAAAAATAAATGGTGCCCGCCATTCGACCGATATTCTGGTATGTGTTCTTAGGTTCAAAAAGGTTGGGGACCCCTGGTCTACGTCATAAGATATTTTCGATAAAGTTGGCTCCAAGCAAATAAGCCTGTTAGATCAGGATTTATATATGATTGAAATGTCTCTGTAGGGCGCTTTTTTTTTCGACTGTTCTAAAACAAACGAAAATTGCTCCAATCAAAATATGCTTCCGTTGAAAGCTTCCTCTAATAAGCTTGTTTAAAGAACTTTATTTTATGTCCAGAGTTTATAAAATGTGCTTCATATTTTCCTAATAACCCTAATGCTAAGATTTTCTGAACTGTTCCAAGAAAAAAAAAATAATTGTTCAAATATTTTTACAATACATTAAGCCTTTTTTAATTCTTTTTTTAAAAAACTTTTACGGGAAAATAGGCTAAGAATCATAATATTTGTTTTAATGAGTAGCATTTGATAAAAGGCAGTAAAAACAATTTTACTGATGTGTGTAAATATTGTTAAAAAAATGCAGGGTTTTAAATTGCACGATCTTCAAGCATTTTTGGGTGCTCAAATAAAAAGTGGAACAACAAGTGGCCAAGAACCAGTAATAAATGAGTGCAAAAGTCAGTACACAAGTAAGGAGTGATTGCAGTACTGGCAAACCGGCATTTCTTGCTCTTTTGCAATTTCGTAAAACCTGTATATGTTAATGTAAAATACCGGTATCTCGGTATTAGTTAAAAATGAAAAATATTTTTTTTCAATTAAAAATATTTTAAGTTAACTTATTAGATATTGCTGCTTTGAAATCACTCATTGTTTAAAGCGGAAACGAATAGACACAGATATTGAAATAATCATAATAATAAATACCAACTAAAAATCGCAAACTGTTACGGCAACCGACCAATCTAGACTGTCAAGCGCGACAGAGAGGGAAAAATAGAAAAAAGGCTTTTGTTTACAGGTACGAAGTGATTGCTATTAAGTAATAATAATTCAAATGGGAATAAAAATTCCAATCATTCAACAAAAATGGCGTCAAATAAAATTTTCTTTATTGCTTTTTTCTCCACGAGAGAAGCGGTTTTTTTTTCTTTCGTTGACATAGGTCGCAATCCCTGGGGGTCCCTATGAACCATTTTGAGAAATACTCACTTGATTTAAAATTTTCCGTTGTAACCCAAATTACCCATTAAAAGTTTAAGAGTAGTCAGTCTTTTGAAGCATTTTATTTTTCAGAAATTTACAGTTGTAATATGAGCTACAGCTTACACTTAAGGAAAATCGTTAAAAGCGTCTCAAGCGGATTAAGCTTTCAGGTACGGATCAAATAACTTTAACTTTATGAGATAAAAATCCCGTTATTTACAGTAACATTAGCTAGCTGGGAATCTTTTCGGAAATTTAACCCACTGAAAATATATAAAACCGATCAATATGCTCCAAAATATGTGTCATCCATCTCAATATTTCCTTTACAAATGATTCATCGTAATTCAACTCTCATCCTCCGCATCACTCACTTGATCCTTAAGTTCGCAGTGAGTGTTACGTAATCTTTTATCTTCCCATTTCGTCTTCGGGTTCTATCCATCTTTAAGAAGGTGGGTTGGGTTCGTGATGGAGATGATATATTACGGCCATTTCTTCTCGGCGTCGCCTTACAGGGATTTCATTTAACATTCTCTTTTAAAGGTTATCTCACATTTATACTTAATACTACCATTGAAACCTTCTTTAAATCTGAGTTTATTTATACTTTACAAGTTTATACGAAGTGCATTCTTAAGAAAATGTACTGACGTTCTCGTATAACGCTAAGTCTTTAAAGATGTTACTGGACAAAAAAATAGAAACTGAGGTTGAAGTTCCAACAATGTTGACCAATACTTGATTTCTCCAACATTTGCATCTGTGCGTAGTTTGTGTGCTCTTTCAAGCAAAATTTTAAAGTTATTTTAGGCTGGCTTATGTAGGAAAGACCACAATTAAAATTAATTTTATGAATGCCAAAGCTTTTTAGCGGTTGAATAGGAGCCTTAAAGCCGCGTTTACACGATGCCAGTGGAAGAGACAATTGTCGGGGCCAATTGTCTCTGGACAATTGGGGGCCTGTAGAGAACCTGTTCACACTGTGAAAGTATTGGCATGACAGTTTATGATGAAAGCTGGCTGAGAGACTTGACTGACACGAGTGAATTGGCACAACACAAAGCAAATCAACTGGCTGCAACGTTCACACGGCGCCAACTTGCTCGACAATTGTGATTCAGAGTGTTGGGGGTCCTCACTGGGCCCAGTTCATTGTCCTGTGTCTAAGCTTTGAGCCAACTGAATTTCAGGACAACTGTCGAGGCAGTTGTCTCGCCAATTGATTTGAATTGTTCACACGTAGCCAATAACTTTATGCTAATAAGCTGTTTCTAGACAGTTGTCTCTTCAACTGGCATCGTGTAAACGCGGCTTTAGCGAAGCGAAAGACAGTTTGTTAACAAGATATAATATAACCTAGAATTAAAAACGGTTCAAAATGTTAACCACTTGCTAACTAACAGAAGGAAAACGTGCAAATAAAAGTAACGTGCGAACGTGATAAATAAACGACCGCTTTGCGTGGTGCTGATGACCGAATGGTGAGAGAGCAAGGTTGGTATTCAAAACAAGCGGGTTTGATTCCTGCAAGCTTCGTTTACGGTTTCTACGCCCCGGAGATTCTACGCCTCGAAATGGTTCAAACACGGTAAAAAACATTTTTTGAAACCATTTTTAAATGGTTATAAAACCGTAAACATTTGCAATTACGGTTTTTTAACCAAGCTGATTGTAAATGGTTAGGTCCCGTAAAGATAGAAAAATGTTCCAAACCGTAAATTTAACTGTGAATTATATGGACAGACTGCTGCCGATCATTTAACTGTAATTTCATGATGAAATTTCTAACAGTGTATGTTATGTACTTTATTTCTATTGGAAGTCATAATCAAATACTTTTAACATGCTGTAAACACGAAAATGTTTGAAATACCTACTCAAATAACTGCAAATGCAATTAGTTTTATTACAACGAAATGTTTCCTATAGGGCATTTTAAACGAATCAAAGGATTTCGTTTTGTAGAGACTATACAGTAGGGTGGAGTGAACGCTATTGGGAAAATAAAAATTTTTTAATTTTAAATCGGCAGGGGGCAGAAAAGGTGCCTTTGTGGTTCAAATGAAGGCATGCAAAATTTCAGTGCGGAATTTTCATATTAAGATGCGCCCCAAACCACTTGAAATATTTATCATTGCGTTGAATGATGGCAATATGCTGCTTCAACTAAAGCGAAATATTTTTTGTGCTAAACGGTGCCAAATAAAATTTATTGCCATGGAAACAACACAAATTACTTATTATTTCACTCAAAGTATAGAAGAAACTCTCTCAATCACTATAAAATTACTAATACTATGACTTGCAAAAAATATTTTCTGAAATATTTTTAAAGCACGTCGCGAGCATGAAAATTCAGACGAACACCCAATGAACACATATTTTACTGCACTCTTTGTGTTGAACTGAGTCATAATAATTCTAGAGGAAAGCTTATCAAAAAAAATTCATGTCTCTGCTTTTCATCACAAACCTGTCTTGAAGCCTCAGTTACAAGACGAACACATCGTTTTGCTCCTCGAGAGTGACAGGGGAACTTTGGAAGTTCAACTTGGACTTCATCTGTAGGTGAATTAATCCAATTCCAAATGTCTTCTGTGGAGAGGTTTTTAATCACAGGTGGTTGGTTCACATATTACTTCATCATGCCAACTTATCATGTCAGTGTATTCTGCCGAGTCTAGGTTGAGAGGAGGAAGCTTGAAACTTCTAAGAGTTGAAATTATCTGCTCTCTTGCTAGCAGCATTTGTTTCATTACTTGTTTTTTGTTATTCTGTAATCCTTGAGCATAGAAAGCAGAAGATTTTCGGGATGAGCATAAAAACTATTATTTCTTTTAAATTGGGATACAAGTACCTGGAATAGGATATACGTTTCCAAAAACTAAGACTCCCTTCATCACAATGCGAGTTTTCTTTAATTAGAAACCAAATTGGGGCATATACGCTCATTATATATGTTGCTAGTGTCCCGAGGTTTTTGGAAGTATTTTCCGCTGCAACATACAATCGAATGATTCTACTTGCAGTTGTTAGCCATCTTGAATGTACTATTGGTCCAGGTTTTCAAATTTGCCAAGTCATCAGAACAGTTGTCTTCTGAAAAAACGTAACAAATATCTCTGAGGTACATTTGGTCTGTACTGAACTCTATATCAGCACTTAAGTGCGTAAAATACTGGACAGCAATTTTTGAAAATGGTACCACGGGAAGTTCTTCACATTTATGAAGTGCTTTTCCGATTTCGCCTGTTGGTGCTTTTCGGCTGGACGTTCTACCGTCAATTTTCTGCAGAAGATGTCATAGGGGTTGTTCATTGATATGCAACAAGCAAATTAACCATTGTAATGGCTGACCAAGTTCTATCCCCAACAAACGAATAACCCCACCCTTTTTGCCAGTATTAATGTTTGTTCCATCACATCCTACAGATAACAATAACTACATAAAATAACGATAACAAGTTGACTCGAAAGCAGGCATGGTGTTGACCATTACCTTTAGAAGTTTCAGCTTATATTACGATGAAAAGAGCAAAATTCTTATCCAAGAATTACTTTAAACACAATTGGAACTATTCGCATAAACTGCGAGGAATCTTATTAAAAAAATATACATAAAATAAATGCTTTTACGTGCAATTATCACAATTTAAAATTAACAGCTCAGTGATCACTAAGATCATAATATGATCTTAGTGATCACTGAGCTATTAATTTATAGAAGTGCATCTATTCATAACTAAAGATACGCTACTTTTACCTAGAGTTTTTATTTTGTTTAAAGGGAAAGCATGTTGTTGACTGTCTCCGTTACATTAGCTATCGAGTTTACATGTCTGACCCACTATCATTATAAATTTCGTATGACTGATTCAGAAGCGGAAAGTTGATTTGTTTTTCGAATTTTTGCACGAAAAACTAAGGAAATATTTAGACAATCTGAACATTGAAATATTTTGTTATTTAGAACATAACGCAAAAAATATATTATAGTTTTCTTATTATAACTCTTGACAAGAACGAAAATCCACTTAATGTATTTGTTCCGTCAACCTTTGGTCGGGTTTTGGGGCGCATCTTAACTTTGTCCAAACTAAATAAAATGTTACGCACGTTCATTTGGACCTATAGGGCACCTTTTCCGCACCCTGCCGAATAAAAACTCCAAAAAAGATTTTTTTCCCTCCACCCTACTATACAGTGTGTTTACACACACACATGTGTATATATATATATGTATATTTAAACGATTAAAGTTACTTATTCAATATAATATAAATTTATGAATAAATTTCACTAAAATGAAAATAATTAATACAAATAATAGAACCACTAATGCTTTTTAAATTTAAATAATAATATAAATTTTAATAATAATTTGAATAATATTGAAGAAGAAGAGAGAAGAAGAAATTGCATAAATTCTTTAAAGTTTTTGGTAATAAATTATGATAATTTGTCAGTTAGTCAAAAGTATGAAAGAAAAAATAATAGCAATCGTTCAACCAAAAGAAAATGGGTGATAATCAAGACAATCTCTCCCTATTAATTACCCCCCTGCGTAAATTTGGCACGATTTCAAAGAAGTCAAAGCGGAACTATAAATAAAACAACAGCGGAAAACACCATCTATGCAACACGTGTATGTAATTTTAATTGCTAACAATTCAAGAACGTTCTGCATAAAATCTGCAATAGTAAAAATCTTTCACGTTCATAAATAAGCCAAAAATAAGGACTAAATTTGCATATTAATATTTCTTATGATCAGATCTATTTATATTTCCGCTTTGAAGAAAATGTAAGAGGGGCACGTGAAAGAAATAAATTGAAAGTAAAACAAATGATGAATTCAAATAAAACTTATCATAAAAGTCGACGTAGTTGAAATAGAAGAGGAAAGAATTTGTTTCAAAGCTTGCTTTTGTTTTGATAAAAAAGTATTTACAGTTTATGTTACTTTGAAAGCAAGTGTCATTGAAAAATGAAAGCGAGTAATTTTAAAATGTAAGTTGATTTGTTTTGAGAAACGTGATGCGTTTTTCAAAGTGTCGCAGTAGCAGACAACGGCGAACAAATTTTTCGAAAAATGTGCAAAGAAACTTATTTTATTATTTTGGCTGAATGCCTCTTATTGATCGCTATTTATTGTTATGTCAAAGTAGTGAAATATGAATACGTTTTTTGTTTCACCTACATTAAACAGTTACCCGCATTGTACACAGTTCAATACTTTGTCAAATATTTTGCAATTTGATGGATTTTCTGTGTTATGTATTAGTGGCAAGTTTTATTATGATTTATGATTTTAAAACGGTTTACTAATTTACATGGCAGGTTACATATAGCAGTTGTCTTGTTAAAGCGCTTGCTCCGGTGTATGTTCACACCGGAAAGAAAACTTCAATATGTGATTATTCCAATGAATGTTTTCGACCGAAACATTTTATTAACAGGATGATTTTTAAAGGTGTAAAAACTTGAACAGATGATAGAATTTTCCAAAAGAAACAACTTCCCCTATGCGCTCTGAGAAAAGCATGCTCAAACCTCACGAAACTTTCGTCGTATTTGACGAAATGGCTTCGTGAAAAATACTCCGACTAAACCTTTCGTCAAAGAGACGAAATTTGTGTAGTAACTTTTTTCAAGTCACGTGATCGCGCGAAGAAAGAATCTTTGTAAATGACAAAACTTGCTTGACGATTGAAGAATTCTCAAAAGTGAGATTTGCATTTCTGAGAGTGTGCAGGTTGTGAAAAAACGGAGTAAACTTCACACCAATGCAAAGGGCAAATTTTCTAGTTGCACATAATTTTAGATAGTTTTTTTTCTATGTTTATGCTGTTTTCATCCTAATTGGTGTGAAAATTTGAAAAGTCTATCAAACTTATAGTATGTTTCCAAAAGATATTTTTGTAAACAAATTACAGTATTTTTAAGTAATGTCATTGTAGCTTTGAATATGTGTGCTAATTGACTGAATTAAAAGACTTTTAAAAAATATATTTGAACAGCATAACTATTTACAATATAGAACATTGAAACATTAACAAAACCACTTTAAACATTTAACTTGTTAATTATTAAAGACTTAATTTGAATGTACTGGGACTGCTTGCTAAATACGGCAATTGAAAGCCGGGCGGGTAGAGCCGCCATTGGAAAACGGACGTCCTGCAGTGAAGAAGTAGAAGTAGCCGCTGTCCGTTAACTGAGAGTTCTTTATGTGGCAATTCCGCCAGGCGGCGAAATTTGCACCTTGGCGCGTACAGTCATTAAAAATGTTACACAAATTCTTGCCATGGAACCCGTTGCTTCAGCATTTGGAAATCAGTACCACTAGTTTTGTTCTGCAGCTGACTTATATCAACTCAGTGGCGTAGACGGTTGATCAGATTGATTCCGTGGTTTGAGTTCAGAGTTCGAATCCGGAAGTATACTGTAAGGAATTTGGAAGCACGGTGACACTCAAAAAAAAAAAAAAAAAGAAAAAAACCGGAACAAATTTGCTAGCTACAAAAGATTGATCTTAATAGCGTATATAATGCAGAAACATGGCAATGAGCACCGTCCTTTGCAGTAACCAAAATTTGTACCATTTTTTAATGCAACATTCCAGTTTTTTTTTGCAATGCAGCGTGTGTCAGAAAGTTAAGGTTGTATCTAAAAGTCTGCGAGAAATAAACCCTAATACACGCGACTACATAGTACAGTGTAAAAAATTCTAGTTCAAGCTTTCACCATAAAAAGGGAAATAATATTAGATCTCCAAAAATTACACGGTTTTATTTAAACAAAACTAAAATGCAGTAAGAGTGGTCGAAAACCTGGTAACAAACTTCAGTGACAAATGAAGTTAAATAAAACCGAGAAAAAAATGGTGAAATTTATCTGCAGCCAACTTGGATGCAGCTGAATTACAATTTTTTTCATTTTTATGGTGAAATGTTGCACTGAATGTTTTTACAGTGTGCACATATTTTAGCATTGCTTCTACGCACAAATAAACTCATGTTTGTGAAAAGTGCAACACAATGAAAGAATCGTCATAATTGAATGAAATTTTATACACAGTCGAGTGGTAGTGGTACAAATAAATGATTAAATTTTCAAAGCAAACAAACAATAACAAGAGATCGGAATCAGTATTTTGTGTAGCCACCACGCGCCGCAATAAGTGCTGCTACACGACGTGGCATGGAGTGAAACAAATTTTGAATATCTGCCTGAGTAAGAGCATTCCATATTGTTTGTATGCGTACCCAAAGTTCGTCTACGGAAGCAACAGGACGAGGATCACGAGCGAGACGCCGACCAACGAAATCACACACATGTTCAATTGGCGACATATCCGGGGAATACGCAGGCGCAGGAAGAAGCTGTACCTGCTGCGTTGCAAAGAAGGATTGAACAGTCCTAGCAATATAAGGGCGGGCATGGTCCTGTTGAAATACAGTGTCTGGCAAGCTTTGAAGGAAGAGAAGAGCTTGGGGCTGTAGACATTCACTGATGTACCGGTTGCTGTTCAGGTTGCCCACTATTCGTACCAATCGAGATCGTCCATGATAAGCTATGGCGCCCCAGACCATAACTCCGGGTGTTCGTCCACTGTGGCGCTCGATAATGCACTCCAGAAGGTGGCGTTCATATATATAGCGTCGGTATATCGTCTGACAGGAATGCGGCCATCATGGTACCAAAGCGGTCATGGTATTAAAGCGGGATTCCTCAGGAAATACGACATGCTGCCAATCAGCACGCCAGTCTCTATGCTGATTGGCCCATTGTAGCTGCAGGTGGCGAAGGTTTAGCGTGAGGGGAATCCTGTATAAAGGAGTACTTGCGCGCAGTCCACGCTGCAGCAGACGTCTACGAATTGATGAAGCACGCAATGAAGCACCTGTAGCTATTGACCACTGTGCTGCCAATTGCCTAGAGGAAGCTCTACGGTCCGTCCGCGCCATGCGGACCAGGTGTCTATCATCGCGAGTTGACTTCACATTTCGGGGTCCACTAACGGAGTTCCGAGTTGCCCGACCCTCCCCCGTCCACTGCTTCTAAACACGCATCACTGTGCTGCTGTTACGCTGCACACGAGCGGCTACTGCACGATACGACAATCCAGCTTCACGAAGGCCGATGATTCTCCCCCGTTCAAACTCTGTAAGTTGTTCAAATCTCGCTCTCTTTTGTCGAAGAGGCATAAGTAAAGATTGTGCTAACATTTACCACTAGCAGATAACCACCGATAACCATACACGCCTCGCTACAGCCGTCTATTTATTCGGATCCATCCGCCGTTCAGAGGGCGCTGCTCAGCATACGCATGCGCTACGGATTTGAAATTCTAACATTTGTATATCATGCACTACTTTGCATTTCCTGAAAATTTCAGCTCACTCGCGTAAGTCCTTCATGCTGTTGCAATGTTTACAAACATGAGTTTATATTTGCATACTATATATTACTATGTTACAGTGTTGTATTTAGTGCTAATTTTATGTAATGTAGAAAAACTCTATTTAGGCCTAGCTTTTAATTAGATTTAACGAACTCGAAGTAAAGCGATGCTATGGCTTCCTTTGTTTACATTGCTTTAATCGCTGCCACTCGGCCAATGACGTTGCTGGAATCGCCTCCATTGCTTATAGCTATATTTCCCGACTTTTTAATATTTTTTTGGTGAAAGATTGAACTTGAATTTTTAACAGTGTACGCTTATGTACGTTTGTTACAGTACCTAACCCACTCTGCCTGGGTTCGAAATCATATAAAGTATATAGCATTGCATGGGAGTGTTTCTTGTATTAACTTCTACAAAATTGCTTACGTTGACTAATGAAGAAAATTGAAGCAATTTTTACTTTTATTTACATTTATTTAACCTTGCTATGAAGTTACACATATCTACAATTTCACAAGTAATCTTACAATTTTACAAGTAAAATTAGCCACTACAGGTAAAGTATCACAGTGCTAAAATGAATAGTTTATACTAATTATCTATGTGTTTTGTTTTGCGGTTTAACTTGTAACTATCGTTACAACAGTATTTCTTTCGTTCTCTTTGTCAAAACGTTTCTTTTTACATTTTTTTTATTTTGCAAAAACAAGTAATGATTTCCTTCAGATGATTTCAACAGCACAAAAGTTAAGCAGTTCGAATTTATATTGAGAAAAAAAAAAAGATTTTATAAAAACCATTTACTGTTCTAAGGAAGAAACATAGCTGTACATTACATTAAATACAAAAAAAAAAAAAAAAACTGTTCACAAAAGAAATGCCCTAAACGTGTGTAAAGTTTGGAATTGGTTTTGACAGTTGCTTTTTTCCTCTTGTCGCGTACAGAAAAGAGATTTTTCAGAAGACTTCTTTTACGAAAAAAATATTTTTGATCAATACATGACACGAAAAAAGGGTAAAAGTCAGATCAGAAAATGAAAACACAATATTTATAAAAAATGCATGTACAAATGTACATAAAGTTAAGCTAAAAGTATGTGAGCTCAAATGTTTATGTATTTATTTTTTTTAATTTTAATCACGGACGAAAAATTCCAATGTGTGCATTTTTACATTAATGTTTGGTATGGGAATAGGAATAATCGAACTATTTCAAGAGATAACTAATGTAAGGCAAGATATACAGCAATATTTACTTTTTTTTCTTTTTATTATTGATTTAAAAGAAACAATACAAATGACCTGTAATTTTGAAATTAGATTCGAAAAAATAATGTGGTTTTTAAAACTTTTCCTCTTTAGCACATGCGTGACAGTCACACATTTTACCCTATATGTTTGTGTTTTCCATCTCTCTAATGTGTTAACATGATGAGTAGTTTTAGAACCGTGGCCGACAAAACCTCCATCACAAGCTTCTGAGCTCGCGGGGTAATTTTTAGTACCTCGCAGCCGCTGTCAGGTGGTTAATCTACACATTATCACACAAAGCCTACATTCCCAATTTCGCCAACATTCACATCGAATATCACGTTTCTCACAAACACTCATTAAATTTTTAGGAAAGTTGTTATTTTAGTATAACGATATTTAATAACTTTCAATCGATATAAATTCTGTACATATGTTTTCTTTACAACACGATTGTCTTAGCAGTGAAAAACGTGGTTGCTATAAAAGGACGCGGCAATGAAACATATTTTGAAAATACAGCGATGCCTCATTAAAATGCTAGAAACGTTGATTATCATTATATTTGTTTTGTTTAACAATTGCAACTGCATTGATTTGTTTGTTCACACGGCAACTGAAGCAATTGTTGAAACGATGCAACAATGCAAATGAAATAAAACGGTCATCATCTGGGTCGAATAGAATTAAAAGTTAATTTCCGTGAAAAAATAATTTCAAACTACAGAGAAAAACACTTCTAACTTCTTTTCTAGTTAATTTAGAGGCTTCGAATTTTAGCACGTAGCGAAAAACTCTTGCTGAAGTAGTTTTTTACGCGCTTTTCAATGGTATCAAGCTCGAAAGGATGCGACAATTTCTTCCGTTAGAAAAGACTATTTTATGCAATTTTCGACGCTCGGCTCCTATTGGTCTTAACGTGATGATATATAGCCTATAGCCGTCCTTGATAAATGGGCTATCAAACACTGAAAGAATCTTTCAAATCGGACCTGTAGTTCCCGAGATTAGCGCGTTCAAACAAACAAACTCTACAGTTTTATTAACCGACTTCACAAAGGAAGGAGGTTATACATTCGTATTGTATGTATGTCGTTTTTTTTTTTTTTTTTTTTGTTTGTCCACTCATAACTTCGCACCGGATGAACCGATTTTCATGATTTTTTTTTTTTTTCAATCTATCAGGGGTGGTTTCCCTTAGGTCCCGTACTTTCGTTTGACCATATTCGATAATTAGAACAAAAGTAATGGGCAGAAATGTAGTATTTTTTTGTCTTCTCATCCATAACTTTTGACTAAATGAACCGATTTTGATGATTTTTTCTTTAATCGATAGAGGGTCGTCTAACTCAAATATTGAAAATCAATTTGCCTACATTTGTTTTTTAGAAAAAAACGTTGCGAGTGAAAAATAAGTATTTTTTATTTTAATTGGAAAGGCTTGGCTTGATTTTTCTTTGTTGGGAAATCTATTAATAAATATAAAAGCATTGTTAAATAAAAAGCGTTTGTTGCCATTGAGCTATATTATTAAAAGCAATTACAGCAAGAGTTTGACTGAAGGCTTCTCTGTGGCAAAAATTAATCCAATCAGTTTGTTTGCTAAAATAGACTTCAAAAGGGAATTTATCATGCAAATGATTAGTTTTTAGTGCCATTAATTTAAAGAAGTTTTGCCCTTTGATATGGATTTTTTTAAAAAATAGAGTATTTATATACAAAATGTATTTACACTAAAAAGAATAAAATAAAATAATTTTTATAAAAAAACAGAACCGACTTCAAATTAAAAATTGCGCTAAAAAGTAAAAAATAAACATTCTTTAAACAACATCGATGTGACTTTTAAACATAGTTTTAGAAGTCGGTGCAAAATTATGAGTCTAATTAGCATCGTACCATTTGCTACTTCATATTGGAACTGTTGCTAATTCTGCGAATATATATATATTTGTAATTGATTCATGATTACAAAAGATTTTGTCTATCCTAATTTTGCACTGACTTCTAAAACTATGTTTAAAAGTCACATCGATGTTGTTTAAAGAATGAATTTACTTTTTACTTTTTAGCGCAATTTTTAATTTGAAGTCGGTTCTGTTTTTTTATAAAAATTATTTTATAAAATTAGTATAGAAAATTTTTATAGCAGAAATTGTTTTTAACTTTGTATTATTAGTATTTGTTTTACATGGATACTTATTAATAAATAAAAACCTGCATTTCATGAGGCATGTCCCAATTAAATATATAATCTAATCTAACAGAAAAAAACAGTTTAATTTTCTTAGAATGTTTTTAACATTTCATTAAAATTCATTATTTTAGTATACAGAAGTTTAGAAAGATGTCCTATCACTTATTTGTTAGCTTTTCAAATGTTTGCGGTTGCAACGGGTAACGAGTTTCTTACCAGTGCAAATCTTACTAGTGTCTCGCATCATATACCAACTGTGAGCCGATTAATCAGTGAGAATTAATTTGAACTGATAAGCAACTACCTTAGCAGTGAAAATCTTGCTAGTGCCTCGTATCATATACCAACTCAGAGTTGGTTAATAAGCGAGAATTGATTACAACTGATAACGATTACCTTAACAGTGAAAAAGTGGCTAGTGCCTCGTATCATATACAAACTGCGAGTTGAGTTCCTTACTATTTTTTCATTGGAGGCACGAGAGGGGGGGGGGGAGTAGTTCATAGGATAATTTTAAAATGGTAGTGTCTTCAAAAGTTTGTCGGAAACTGTTTTAGAATAATAACATCTAGTGCTCTATGCTTTTTCTTCTTTTGAACAGCTATGTACTACGAAAATATGACAAGTAAAAAATTTTTTCTTGTTAAACTTTTTATTCAAAATTTTCACCATTTTCACTTTGCGGTTTGCATTTTATTCTGAGGAATAAACAATTTTGCAACACGCTCAATTTGTTAAACTTGATTTTTTACATGTATGAAGGGGATTTTAAAAAAATACAGCTGGGACGTTAATAGGCCCCATCCTTACTTTTAACTCAAAGTTCACCCTTTGCTGAAGCATAATAGTTAGGAAGTGTATTTTATTCTAAAAATTGTGTGCAAAAACACTCTCGGGTAGCCTTTTTTTTTTTTGACACCTGTTTAGGAAATAGTTCCCCTTTTCCTCCTTCAAAATCAGCATTTTACTCACGTTTCGTCTTCCTGAGTCTTTGTTTTGTTTCTTCAACATAGATTTATAAAGTCATTCTTCATAAAAACTATTGATGTTTCTCGAAAAATCTCCAATAAAGGAGACCTTTCTCAGTCTGCTTATATAACGAAGCTTCGCGAAAGGATTTTTAGTCGATCCGAAATGGTCTTTAAGCAGTCCCTTTCTTACTATTAAGGAAAGCCTTTTATATCTAAGATGAAATCCTTAGAATTGAAGGAATCCTAGGAAAGAATGGAATAAAAACAGGTAAAAAAAGTCACTTTAAAGAAACTGCATTTGTCTCTAGAATTTTTGAAAATCTAGCTGAATAAAGGAAATGATGTCAACTGAGAGAGTTTTTCTACCGTTTACATTTAAAGACAACTGGGTGGATTTAGACGTAATGGAATAAAACTAATTCACCTGCACAAAAGAGCTTTCAATACGTAATATCATTTGTTTGTTAGAAACTACACGTTAACCCCTTGAAGCACTAGTTGTTTTCAGAAAAATCGGTAAAAAATGATTGTTTTTTCGACAGAAAAAGGAATATATAGGTATGGTATAAATTGCTTTTGGAAAGTTCAGTTGTAGGGGTGACTAGAGAGCGGGTGGTGGAGTAAAAGTTACATAAATAATTATACAAACAAAGTGCAAACGGATCTGTCGACAGGGTGGTGTAGCGGTAAGGCACAGGTCTCGCACTCCCAAGATCGCAGGTTCGACCCTGGCTTAAGTCTGGATTTTCAAGATGCAGAAAATCGTCTGCGCCCTTGTCGCATGATTGTGCGACATGTTAAAGATCCCTTGAGTATCCGTTTGGCTTGGATACTCTCGGCTAAATTAAATACCTAGTGCGATTCGCATCAAATGAACATTCAGGCGCCGTCACCTAGGGGAAACTGAGCGTCCAAATTATCAGTGGCAACGGCATTCACTGACAGTGGTGGTACTTGGAAAAATGGAGGCCGATTACCGGGGTACGCACTAGGTCTGCAAAGGTTAATGACCATACGAAGCCCCCGTTAGAAAGAGGTAAAAATTGTGCAAACGGATCTCAGACGGGCATGCCGTCATCTAGGGGAAACTGAGCGTCCAAATTATCAGTGGCAATGGCATTCACCGACAGTGGTGGTACTTGAAAAAATGGTTGCCGATTATCGGGGTACGCACTGCGAAGGTTAATGACCATACGCAGCCCCCGTTAGAAAGAGGTAAAAATTGTGCAAACGGATCTCAGACGGGCATTAGGCGCCAAATTCAGGCGCCGTCATCTAGGGGAAACTGAGCGTCCAAATTATCAGTGGCAATGGCATTCAATGACAGTGGTGGTACTTGGAAAAATGGAGGCCGATTATCGGGGTACGCACTAGGTCTGCAAAGGTTAATGACCATACGCAGCCCCCGTTAGAAAGAGGTAAAAATTGTGCAAACGGATCTCAGACGGGCATTAGGCGCCAAATTCAGGCGCCGTCATCTAGGGGAAACTGAGCGTCCAAATTATCAGTGGCAATGGCATTCACCGACAGTGGTGGTACTTGAAAAAATGGTTGCCGATTATCGGGGTACGCACTAGGTCTGCAAAGGATAATGACCATACGCAGCCCCCGTTAGAAAGAGGTAAAAATTGTGCAAACGGATCTCAGACGGGCATTAGGCGCCAAATTCAGGCGCCGTCATCTAGGGGAAACTGAGCGTCCAAATTATCAGTGGCAATGGCATTCACTCACAGTGGTGGTACTTGAAAAAATGGTTGCCGATTATCGGGGTACGCACTAGGTCTGCAAAGGATAATGACCATACGCAGCCCCCGTTAGAAAGAGGTAAAAATTGTGCAAACGGATCTCAGACGGGCATTAGGCGCCAAATTCAGGCGCCGTCATCTAGGGGAAACTGAGCGTCCAAATTATCAGTGGCAATGGCATTCACCGACAGTGGTGGTACTTGAAAAAATGGTTGCCGATTATCGGGGCACGCACTAGGTCTGCAAAGGATAATGACCATACGCAGCCCCCGTTAGAAAGAGGTAAAAATTGTGCAAACGGATCTCAGACGGGCATTAGGCGCCAAATTCAGGCGCCGTCATCTAGGGGAAACTGAGCGTCCAAATTATCAGTGGCAATGGCATTCACTCACAGTGGTGGTACTTGAAAAAATGGTTGCCGATTATCGGGGTACGCACTAGGTCTGCAAAGGATAATGACCATACGCAGCCCCCGTTAGAAAGAGGTAAAAATTGTGCAAACGGATCTCAGACGGGCATTAGGCGCCAAATTCAGGCGCCGTCATCTAGGGGAAACTGAGCGTCCAAATTATCAGTGGCAATGGCATTCACTCACAGTGGTGGTACTTGAAAAAATGGTTGCCGATTATCGGGGTACGCACTAGGTCTGCAAAGGATAATGACCATACGCAGCCCCCGTTAGAAAGAGGTAAAAATTGTGCAAACGGATCTCAGACGGGCATTAGGCGCCAAATTCAGGCGCCGTCATCTAGGGGAAACTGAGCGTCCAAATTATCAGTGGCAATGGCATTCACTGACAGTGGTGGTACTTGAAAAAATGGATGCCGATTATCGGGGTACGCACTAGGTCTGCAAGGGTTAATGACCATACGCAGCCCCCGATAGAAAGAGGTAAAAATTGTGCAAACGGATCTCAGACGGGCATTAGAAATAAAATAACGCGAAATACAAGATCGTCCGTGTGAGCCACGGGCACGTGCAAGTTTCCCGGTAACTTTCGCCCGAGTCAGCCACGGGCAAATGCGCGAAGGGGTTAAAGACATCACCTGATAATCGGATACGAAATAACTACTACAACTGCTTTTTGTTTCAAGTAAATATATAATTTTCGATGCATTATGTTTTACATGCTTGTTTTAGATAATATAAAATTCCTCTAATAAGATAGTGTTATTTATAATATTGTGACTAAACGTTTAAACTTGTTGTCAAATAAGGAAAACTATATATATTGTTTATTCTAAAACTATTGCAGACTTTTTAATAACAATAAAATGCAATTTATTATACAGAGGCATTATAATTATGAGAGGGTTAAGCAACACTTCAAAGAGAAAAAAACGTATATTGCTTCTGCATGATAAAAAACAGCAATTTAATCGTAAATACAAATTTTGATACCTTTAGAACAAAAGCAGATGATTTTTTTTTCTTTTATTATGATTCAACGCTGTTGCTACAAACATTTCTCTTCATTTCACTTTAAACTGTCATTAGTTGTCATGGGGATTGTTGCAATAGCTCAATAAATTAAATAATTTTGTTGTTGTCTCTAATGCCGCTTGGATATCCAAGCTGACGTCCCCTTCCCAGAGCGACCAAAAATTAAAGCAGTAAGGGCGCGCCTTCCGTGTTTATAGATGAGCACCACAACGGTGGAAGTACGACTTGGTTCATTGTGTGTTTGAATGACACCAGATGCAGCCACCACAAGTATGCCACCTTCCTTTTTTTACCTAAGAGTGAAATTTCTCCACCCTCCGGTACCCTCGGACCTACCTCTGGACTACCGGGTCCACGGATTTTACATCCACGTATCTCACGGCGGTCCTTTAGCGGGTCGGGGATCGAACACCCAATCTTTCGGTGGGAATACAGATATCCTAACCACTAGACTACCACCAGCCCATTATTTATTTTTTAATGGGTTGTATAAATTTAAATTAAACTCGAGAGAGAGAGAGAGACAGAGAGATTAGAAGGTGGACGACTCTTATTAGAAGCACCTTCTTACAATTCTTCGCATATTCTCGAGTAATAATCTAACAGTAATATTATTCTTAGAATTTAATCATTTTTATGATATTCGCTTCTAACGACTACGTCCTTTTGATTCCACGTATATACATTTTACGAAAGACTTGCATTTATTTAAATGGCATGTGTTGGTTTTTGATAAAACAAAATCACTCTACTTCTATTATTCATGTCGAAGAATTTAAAATATTTTCACAAAAGATATTCAGAGTATGAGTAGGAAGAAAAATACATTTATAAGATTTTTCTTAGAATGTAAGCGTTATAACCTTTTCTTCTGAATAAGTAACACTATTGATTTTTAATGCTTGTGGTTTTTATTATCCGGGATGATAAATTGATGAATTTTATGAAAAACTTGCTTTTTTGATAAAAACCATGCTACTTTCTTACTAAAATAAAATAATTTTTAGGAAAAAATGGAACCGACTTCAAATTATAAATTACGCTAAAAAGTGAAAAATAAATTAATTCTTTAAACAACATCAATGTGACTTTTAAACATAGTTTTAGAAGTCGGTGCAAAATTGGGATATTATACTTTTGTAATTATGAATCAATTACAAATATAAATGGCCCAGAATTAGCAACAGTTCCCATGGGAAGTAGCACATGGTGTAATGGTAATTAGACACATAATTTGTGCAACGACTTCTAAAACTCTGTTTAAAAGTCACATCGATGTCTTTTAAATATTTTATTTATTTTCTACTTTTTAGCGCACTTTATAAATTGAAGTATGTTCCATTTTTTTCTAAAAATTATTTTATTGAATTATTTTTAACGTAAATATATTTTTATATAAATACTACATTTTTAAAAACCCATATCAAAGGACAAACTTTATTTGAATGATTGGCCAAAACAACTAGTCATTTGTGTGATAAATTCCGTTTGAAGTCAATTTCACCAAACAAACTGATTGGATTTAATTTTTGAATCAGAGAAGCATTCAGTCAAACTCTTCGTATAATTGCTTTTAATATTACTGCTGCATGGCAACAAACTCCTTTTTTAACAATGACTTTTGTATTTATTAATAGTTTTCCTAACAAAGAAGAATCAAGCCAAGCCTTTCCAATTAAAATAAAAAATACTTATTTTTCACCCATAACGTTTTTTCTAAATAACAAATGTAGTCCAATTGAATTGCGATATTTTAGTTAGACGAACAACTATCGGTTAAAGAAAAAATCATCAGAATCGGTTCATTTAGTCAAAACTTATGGGTGAAAAAGAAAAAGAGCTTGTTTCTGCCCATAACTTTTTTTTAATTACCGAATATGGTCAAATGAAGGTAAGGGACCTATGGAAAAGCACCCTCGATCGATTAAAAAAATCATTAAAATCGGTTCATCCGGTAAGAAGTAAGAATATGAGTAGACAAACAAACAACCGCAAAAAAAAAAAAAAAAAAAAAAAAACAAGAAGTTCCGTCTAGAACTATACGAGCCTACTTTCCCGTATACACCGAATTCAAATTTATAATCTAGCTATCTCTTTCTCTGTCTTTCTCGTTTAGCTTTAGTTCTTAATTGCTTCAAATATACCTTTTTCAACGGTTAATAGACATTCATTCAATCATTCATTTATTAAATCATTCATTTATTAAATCATTCATATATTTATGCATTCATTCTTTTGCTTATCCATTTAATCATTCATTAATTCAAAAATATTCTTGAAAATCCCGATCAAAACATTTCATAGGAAAATCGGCTCGATAGTTCTGGATTAACTTTCTATTAGTACATGTTCTACGCCATAAGAGCTTTCCGATAAAGTTTGTTCCAAGCAAATCGGTCCGTTAGATCAGGAATTATATAGGATTGAAATTTCCCCGTAGGCGGTATGTTAATTTTTTTTTTGAACTGTTCAAAAATGAACAAAAACTGTTCAAATCAATATTTCACGCCGAGAACTCCTTTCAATAAGCTTGCAATAGGAACTTGGCTCTTGTGCCCAGAGTTTACAGAATTTGCTTCAATTTTGTCCATAGGCGCTAATGTTAAAATTTTTTGAACTGTTCAAAATTGAACAAAAAATTGTTCAAATCAAAACGTAAAATATGGAAATCAGATGTCCTCGCCGAGAACTTTCGAATGCAAAAAGAATTTTTCCAATCGGACAATTCGTTCAAAAGTTATTAGGGGGGGACAGACCGACAGACAAACCGACAGACAGACCGACAGACAGACCGACAGACAGACCGACAGACAGACCGACAGACAGACAGACCGACAGACACACTTTTTCCCCATCTCAATACCCTACTTTCAAATTTTTTATTTTTCAATCTTTATTTAATTACTTCACTTATTTTTGACTTTTCTTGATTTTTAACGATGTTTTCACGATACATTAAGCCTTCTTTCATGCTTTATTATTTTTTTTTTTTACTTTTACGGGAAAGTAGGCTAAAAAATGACATACTGCTCGTCTACGGGGAAATTTCAATCCTATATAATTCCTGATATAACGGACCGATTGATTTGCTTGTAACAAACTTTATCGGATAGCTCTTATGACGTAGAATATGTACAAATAGAAAGTTCATCCAGAACTAACGAGCCTATTTTCCTATAAAATTTTTTTATCGGGATTTTCTAGAATATTTTTGAATTAATGAATGATTAAATGAATAAGCAAAAGAATGAATGAATATATGAGTGAATAAATACATGAATGACTTAATAAATGAATGATTGAATGAATATGTATTAGCCGTTTAAATAGGTACATTTAAAGTAATTAAGAACTAAAGCTAAACGAGAAAGACAGAGAGAGATATAGGTAGATTATAAATTTGAATTCGGTGCATACGGGAAAGTAGGTTCGTATAGTTCTAGACGGAACTTCTTGTTTCATTTCTTTGGTGAAAGTTTGAACTATTGAACTAGATTTGTTTTAACTCTTGTCGTTGGTTGCAGCTAATTTCACTTTTTTTTTTTTTCATTTCTTTGGCGAAAGGTTGAACTCGATTTTTTTAGTGTAGAACTCTTGTTCTATTCTCATTTGACTCAATCCGAAATGTTGTTCGTCTCAATGAGGAAAATCTTATAAAAGGAATTGTTTTTCTGTTCTTCATTGTCGAAATAAATCATGGAATTTTAATTAAGGAAAAACATGAACTAATTCGAATTTTGAAATAGGATTCCCTGCGTTACCTCTCAAGGCATGATGAAACATTTTTGCCAAATTTCCTTTTAATCCATTAATTACTGTGATTAGGTATAGCGAATATACAAACAAAAACATACTGACAAACCTTCTCTTTTAAGTGTATAAATTGCTAAAACTTTACTTATTTATACCTCATCAATCACCACCGTACCTAGCCAGGTGAGGGTTTAACCGGATGTGGTGATTGAGAGGAACCCACGAGCGACTACGCACTCGTTGGGAATCCCCAAACATGAGATGTTACATTTATAGATTTTGAAATGTATAGTACAAATCTTAAAAATACATTTAAACAAGAGGTTCCGTCTAGAACTATACGAGCCCGTATACACCAAATTCAAATTTATAATCTAGCTATCTCTTTCTCCTTTAGCTTTAGTTCTTATTTTTTTTCAAATATACCTTTTTCAACGGATAATACATATTCATGCTTTTAGTTTTTATTATCCGGTGTGTCTATTTAGTGCCGATTTCACGATACATTAAGCCTTTTTTCATGCTTTATTCTTATTATTTTCACTTTTACGGGAAAGTAGGCTAAAAAGTAGAATTTAAAATAACTAAATTAATGAATGACATAAATACGATTATCAGATTAAGTAAGAAACATTTAAGAGCAAAAAATTGAATGTCCCATTTAAATGTTACGCAGGAAGTTGAAAGTGATCTACATGAGGGCTTAGAAACGTTGTTGACGTTATTGCCGATATGTAATTAAAACCGGCGTCGTTATTAAAGCGCTGAACTGTGTCTTCAAACAGTACAGCCATTCAAAGTATCTTTGAACCATGCCGGTTTAAATTAAAATAACAAAAGAAAAACGCGAGAAGGTTATAGTAGGAACATAACTGCATACATGTTTTTTAGAGTTACTGGATGAGATAAAATATGGAGGTTGTTCCTAAATATTTAAGGCGATAATTAGGTGAGTCGATTGAAAAATCTTTAATTACATTCGTGTCTCAGAACTTTTAGATTTATTGCAAAGAAAGTATAAACTTTGCAATTTGAATAAAAATATATTTGTCATGTAATACATACATTCTCGGCTAGCGAGTGAGCCATTTAGAAACTTAAAAACGCGACAAATATAGTTTATATAGTGCGGGTTAAATTTAAATTAACTCAATTTTTTTGTTTTATTTTTAATAAGAGTCTTTCATTTCAAATATGTAACTAATAAATGCTATGAGATGTTAAAAAAACCTTGTTGAAATACATTACATTTTTACACAACATGAATGCTTACCTGACATCAAAGAAAGTTTTGCTTTCTTGTTTGATTCAGGTAGTCAAACCTTTTTGCTTTTTGTTAAAGCAGAAAACTTAAATAACTATCAAGTAAATTTATATCGACTATATATCATGTAGGTCCATTTTATACTCCTTCTAAAATACGGTGATCAGTATATATTTTTTTCTGATGCTATTGTAATCTAACAATTGATTTTTTTTTTCAGACCAAGAAAAATGTTACTAAAAGGCAAAACACGAAAAGACGTTTTCTGAAGCATAAAAAAATCCTTCGCCCGAAATTTTCCACAGAATTTACTTTCTGATATCCCAGCAGGACATTACTTTAAAAACATGTCACGTTTTTGAACATATCAAAGTTGCCTTTTATAGATTTCGGCTTTTTCTTCAGTGACACTTGCTTCAAGATAGGGTGACAACTTCTTTTACGGACGCTATTTGTTTCCGTCTTTGTGTTGCATTCTAAAATTCCCTTTTCGAAAGTCGGAAATTCTGATGCATTGAGGTTGACTATAGAAAAGGCCAAATGTCCAGTGGCTATTGACTTGTTTTATTTTACGTTGGCTACTCAAGCAACTTTATTGGAAAAAACATTTAAATGTAATTTTCAACAAATGTGAAAATGGGAGTTTTTAACCCATTAAGGGCTTAGCGTCCCCAAAATGAAGCTGTTCTTAAAATGCTATAAGTTCTATAATTATAGGAAGAAATATTGTTTTTTTTTGGGGGGGGGGGGGGATATTCCTGACGGAATCTATTTTATATTTGAATGACAATTGGAAGCATATTAGGGTACCAATAGGCAATTTCGAGCTGGGAAGAATTTATTATTTTAATTTTCTGCTATTTCATGGTGGGGTGATAATCTGTAATTCCCCCGCCCCTTTTCCTCCCACCCCAAAAATAATAATAAACCGTTTTTATGTATAAAAACCTGTAATTTTTTAGTTTATATTATCTTCAGTAAATTAAATAGTGAAAAAAAAAACTTAAAAAATTATTTTTTCTTATTTGGTGTAACTACATTTATTTTGAGTTATACGTTGAAATAGGCCGGCATGATAGCGTCGTGGTAAGGCTCGGAGCTCATACGCCATAGGTCTGAGGATCGAGTCTTGCAGTGTCGGTGGATTTTCAAGATGCAGAAAATCGTCTGCACCCATGTCGTATGATTGTGCATCATGCAAAAGATCCCTTGAGTAGACATTTGGCTCGGCTAAATTAAATTCCTAGTGCAATTTCGCATCAACCAAGTCCGGGTGCTCGCCCTTTCAAGTGGAGGAACTGGACGTCAAAATTCTCATGCGGCGTTGGTACCATACTCATTGTGGTGCCGTTGAAAGAGATGGTACCAATCTATGGGGAACGCAGTAGGTCTGTAATTGGCAGAAGCTAGCAGCAGCCCATTAGAAATGAAAAAAAAATAAAAACCGTTAGAGTAGTGTAAGTAAAATTTCAAGAGTCAAGTAATATATATATATTTTTTTCAAAGCCTCTCAAAATCTCATTTTGGGTGTCACCCCCAACACCAGCCAAAACGGTGGCACCCGGGGTGGGCGCCTCTCCCCTCACCCGCCCCCCCCCCTGTAGTGACGTTACTGTATGTATTCATAAAAATGTAAAATTTTAAAAATTTGTGTGCTACTTGGAACTCCAGATATTAGTAATGAAATTCATCAATGACAAATTTAACGTAGAGCTTTGTGTATTTTAACCCGAGAGTAAACCAACGTATGACTCTATCTATCTATCTCTCTCACTACGTCGCGCTATCTTCTCACGACAGGCTAGGAATAACTGTTGAGTGATGTTTTAACAACTCGCAACTTGACAAGGAGCCCATTTTGATCATTTTCATTGCTGTGCTACTCTAATTAGCGTATATATTAATTAAAAACGCAACTATTGTTCTTTCGCTTATTAGGAGCTGAAAAAGGATCTCACAATTGAAATTTGAACACCATTCGAATGGGCTGATTTTTCTACATAAGCATGAACTTATTTCGGACTGCTTACGTATTTAGAATAAGCAGTAGTTTATAACTATTTTTCACTGTATCTCAAAATAATTTTTCGCGGCAATTAGCTTTAATTTTTTTTTGGCAGCAGAAGTTTGATAAAGCGCTCTCCTATTTTTTTTTTATATTTTGTTCGTATCGTTGGCATTTTGCCTACATTTACTGAATAAAATTCTACGTACAATGTTCTGCCATTTTGAAATGCGGATTACTTTTTTTTTTCATTTTACTTTTTTTTATAATGCTGCACAGGTAATGTATTTCCTGCTGCACAGGTGATCAATAGTTTTATTTTGATTTTGGTAATCCATATTCTTATTGGAATTTTTCGAGCCAGTTGTTCCTTCTTTAGCAGGAATTTTTACGAGGACTGTTGATGATATTTAATATCTATTGTACATATTCAAAAAAATATTTAAAAGAACAATTGGCCCAAGTGCAGCGTATTTGGAACAGAAAGTCCTGGACTTTATTCCGAGTGCTGAGACAGCAGCATTCATACCCAAAAGTCCTCTTAAGGAGGCCATATTTTCTTCAAACGTGCTCTACACAAAAAACCCTTTGTCTGTATTCATCTTCATCTGTTTATGCTCCTGAGTTAATGGATATAAAACAAACAAAATAAACTAATATTCTCGACGCAAATCCTCTCCATCGCATAAAAAAATAAATTTGAAAAATATTTTTTTTCTTCGATACTCCTTAATTCACTCTAGCCTATATATTTAATAATGCTTTCATAGAAATATAGGGCAAAGCTTGTCTGCTTGTAAAGCAAACAATCATTATCACGAAATTTCTAATAGTCTATAATCACTTTCTTTTTAGTTATGCTTTTGCTTGTTGTGTTGATTCTCTACAATAATAATTTTTATAAATAAATAATAGTTTAAATCTTTTTTTACACTTTTTTAAAGCCTCTACTAGACTTTTTTTTCTGTTTAATGCTATAAAAACTTTCTGGTTATATTTTTCAGAAAAATATTTTTTGCTAGAATGAAAAAAAAATGTCTTGTTATAATAGTTAGAACTAGACTAACAAAACAAATAATGCACCTGAGATGTTATCTTCAAAAGCATTTTCAAAAAGTAAAATTGCTTTTACACAGCTTTATTATTTGAGCACTTCCCCGGTGTGAAAAATAGAAGTGGCATTATTATTTTAGGATGACTGCTTCTTAGTAAATCATTAATTGTTGGAGTGGGCCATTTCCTGAGTGGAAAAACAACACGAAATAATTAAAATTTTACGGCTTATGTTAATCTAGTTCCATAATCAAAGGAAAACAGTTTATTAAACATTTTGTTTTTGATTGCACTAACATCATTTTTGAGAAAAGTAATTTCACAACATGGCAAGGGTAGCGTATGCTTGTTTTAATACTTTTTTTGCATTCAAGGTTCTTCTTTGGATAATAATTTTTATCTCCATTGCCATAATGCTTGTTTCACACACAAGAATCTTTCAGGCTTTGAAACTTAACTAAAAACGTAATTAAAATACTAAATAAATTTTTGCACCGGAGCACCGTGGGACAATTATTCACCATTTGGCTTTGCGACACTAAATGCACTGCTAACACTCTCAGAAACGCATGCTCAAATCTCACGAAACCTTCGTCGTATTTGACGAAATGGCTTCGTGAAAAATGCTCCGAGAAAACCTTTCGTCAAATTGGCGAAATTCGTGTAGTAACTTTTTTGAGTCCCGTGATCGCGCGAGGAAAGAATCGTTGTAAATGACGAAATTTTCTTGACGATTGAAGAATCGTCGAAAATGAGGATTCTATTTCTGCGAGTGAACCTTTAACAAAGAATCTCCTTTATAACGGGTGTTTTTTCAAGAGGCAGAGAACTTGAAATGGAAATAAAACACACAAAAAAAAAAAAAAAATCTTTAATATTCATGCAATGTGCTATATTTGAAAGATAATTTTATGACATTAATGTTTGAATATGATGACAGCGGCTGGCGCATACGTGGCGTAACCTGGAGGTCCAGTCTACGCCATATATTATCCTTTCGTCAAATATTATCTCGAAAGGGACCTGTTAACTGGCCATCTCGTTCTTGCGATATTAACACTAGAAAGACGGAGGGGCCTGTGTGGCCCCTCTCGTTGTTTGCTGCTCAGTAATTCCATTAATAATTGACTGAATGCATTGTAACTTTTTGACTTTCTGACTAATATGATCCTATTTAATTGCTTATTTAATCATTTTGGTTTTACCCTCATAAAAGCGAAAATATTGAACCTTATATCTAGAACGACGGAAGGGGCCACTGTGGTCCCTAAGGTATTTTACAATGGAATTGGTTAAATTCGTCGTTTCTTTTGATGGCTGTAGTCTGACAAGGTGTGATTCAGTCTAGTCTGACCTTGAACTTTCTATTTTTACAACCAGTTTCAATCCAAAATGCGAAACAAATGCGACACCTGGCTTGCTGGACAATGGCAAGTGCTCTTCCAAAGATAGATAATTTTGGCGTGAGCAAGTAAATGATAGAGGACACTATGATACATTCAGCTCTTGTAAAGGGATTAGATAACATGCATGCGGGACGTGGACTCACTCAAGAAAAAATTTAGAAATGATTATCCGAAAAATTCTCAGAGGGGCCACACTGGTCCCTTCAGTCTTTCTCGGTATAGAGGAATTTTCCGTCTTTCTAGTGTTAGACTTTTCTCCTGTTTTATTTCGATTTCAAATTCTGTTGCTAAAGAAGAACACACTCTGAATAAATGAATAAATTTTGCACATCTTCTTTTCCAAAATCAAGGTTTCATAACGTGCATCTTTTTGCTGCTTAAAATGATACCAAATAGTCATTCTCAATTACTGTCATGCTTTAATTCCCCCCCCCCCTCAAAGCAGTGGTTCACTTGCTTTCTTTTTCACTTGACATATTAGAGTATTACACTTTTTTTTTTTTTTTTAAGAACGTGGTAAGTCGAAATTTCAAATAATTGTAAAGTTGCTGACGTCAATTTTACGTTTTATATCTTACTTTAGAGAAAAAATATAGCATATCTCTTCAGAATGTTTTTATTCAGGAGCTAGTGCGGAATATTCTTTAAATTATAATAGAAACTCTGCAAGTAGGGATATGAAATAGTAAAATGTTTGAAATTTGTCTTTCTGCCAGACTATTATCGATCCGGAGAACTACACGTGTACACAAGCTCTTTAATTTCACATTTTTGCTTCGAAAACATTTTTTTGTTTGATTTTGAATCGGTGGAAAAGGAATTATGAAAAATTGAAAGTTTTTTCGTTAATAACTACTAGGAAATCGTCTGCAAAAAGATGCTCATAAATTACTTTCTCATTATCAATATTACCTCATTTTTCTGAGAATTATTTTACAGCTAAGAACAATACGTCGACAACGAAATGATAATGATTTGACTTTATTATGTTTTGTCGACTTAAGATAAACAACAAATTTACATCAGTATTCTAATAAATTTAACTGATGTTTAAACATAGGGTTACAGCGAAATTTTTGTTGAAAACTAATCATTTAACATAATTCAACCGTAAAAAATGAATCATAACAATTCAAATTTGACTGGTTTGGAAAGGAAAATTAGGAAGCAAAACAAAAGCTTTTTTGAGGCAAATTGTTAGAACGTTGTGTTTGTTTATTTATTTGTTGGGTCCGTTGTTGAGAAGGTAATTGTGCCGACAAGTATAACTCCAGATGATTTTGTGAGTACAAAGATAAAACAACGTAGAAAATATCAAATTGTCGGAAGAAACAACGCAGATATCTATTTTTAGGCTAGAATGGAACCTCTTCAGCAGTGCAGAAAAGCAGTGCTCAGCACACAACTAGAATGTTGTGATATGAGCGCTTTGTTTCTGCATTGATGAAGAGGCTCCATTGAAGCTTTGAAACAGCTATTTGCGTTATTTGTTCCAAAAATTTCTGTCTTGTAACGGTGTTTTATCTTTGAATTAATATTTTAGCATAACGCACTTTGATCATTTGTATGATACTAGATGCTTTTGTTAAGATCATTTTCACTAAAATCGCTATGTAAAGAGTATTGTAGGTACTACCGAAAACTTATTACTCTAAACGCCTTTAACTATTATCTGAATGACAATGAAATCGCCATATCTTTCCTTCTTCGTCTGGAAGAGAAAAACCTATAAAACGATGGAAAATAAACGTAATTTTCGAGGTTTCTTGGCGAAAATAAAGATGTTTAACATCGAACAAAACCCATCTTAGCGAAAAGAAACGCAATGGCATTAGCCATTACTGTTAAAAAAAAAAGAGTTCTTTTCGAAAGCGAGACAGCAGTAACAATAAATTTCTTCTTTCAGAAATGCTTTGTTCAGTTTTCCAGAGGAAGAATGTAATATGTGTCAAAGTATGCGCTATTAAATCCTTTAATCCTTTTTGTTGTATACCTTGGGAATTCCATTATTAACTAGGTGACGTCAATTTTCCAGACGCTTGGCAATAAAAAGGTACATCTAGGTTAATTCCGGGAAAATGATGCTTTTGTCTTGCATTATTCAAACTCCCATGTGCATTTTTTTTTTCCAATCCATCTTTTTCGTGCTTTGAAAAGTGGAAATGTAATCAATGACAACAAGCTTCAAATGTGTGGATATGAATGTTTGTATTCCACACAAAAATGGAATATTCTATTGATTATCTTTCTTTTTCTGGTTTGAAAAGTAGAAATGTAATGAATGACATCAAGTTTCAAACGAGTGGATATGAATGTTTGTATTTAACACAAAAATGGAGTATTTTATTTTAGGATAATATAGGGAGATAAGCGCACTCCGGATTTTTCTTAGAGGAATGGCGGGAAACCACTGCAAAGAATGGCATTTAATGTTAATCCATTTTGTGCTAGCTTGCCTACGGAAAAATTTCCGTAGGCAAGTTAGTTCAGTTAGTTAGCTTTTTCCTATATAAATCCTCATCTAACAGATGGTTTTTCTTGGAAAAAATTATATCGGAAGGACCTTATTGCGAAGAGTATGAACATAAAAATAATTTCATCAAGAAATAAACGAGCCAATTATCTAATGAAATATTTTGATCAGAATTTTTAATAAATGATCGAATGAATAAATGAATGTCCATTAACCGTTGAAAAAGGGGGAATCAATAATGGGATAAACGAATGAGTGAATGAATAAACACATAGGTGAGTGAATGGATAAATAAATGAATAAATTTATGAGGGAGTGAATAAATTGATGCGTGATTGTAAAAATGAATGAGTGAATGAATATGTATTCACTATTGAAAAAGGTATAGCTGAAATTGACTTTGTGCCTGATTAAAAGGAAAGAATACTATTAGGGTCAGTTGGGGTAATTGTAAACGCTTTTTCAATGCTTTGAGTTTTGATCCTTCCCTACGTCTTGAATGAATTCAGAGATAAAATTGTTAGCATTGTAGCCACTACTGTACTTCTTGTGAGTAAATGTGTACAAAAAATTTGATTTTATGACTATTTGTTAGCGAATGAGCTCGTGTTTACAATTACCCCAGAGATCTGGGGTAATTGTAAAAATTTATTTTTGAATAAGGTTGATGCTAATGGAAAAATGTTTCATGCACAGTCCGCTTGAAGGCGTAAGAAGTTCCGGAGCAATGGCTCTCAATCTGCGGCCAACAGGCCGCATGTGGTCCGTTGAGTTATGTTATGAGTCGGCTGAGCATTTAACGAGAAATATCTTTCAAAAAATCAAGTAATGCGACAAATTGATGTAAAATTTGTCCCGCAGTGGATCAGTCGGTTAAGCTTGGATCCCACAGAGCACCGAAAGTGAAGCACAACTAGCCGTGGTCAACGCTTGGGAGGGTGACCACCGCCTGTGACTGATTATTCTGAGACCGAGTGCGCTAAAGGGAGCTGTGCACGTAAAATACATCGTCGCTTCAAATGTCCACCAAGTTAGAAATAATTTCCGCTGAAGGACCAAGTTAGGTGACGATCTCTCATCTGGGAGCTAGTTCAAAATCATTAAGCCCCTCTGAGCCAAGTGTACTTTATTCTAGTGGAGCTCATTAATAATCCTAATTAAGTAGGAGTTTTCTTAATTCATGGTCTCCTTGCAAGGGGTGCCTGGATTTCCAAGTGGCTTTAGCAACAACAACAACAATTATGTAAAATACACACAAAAGGGTAATTTACATCAAAATATAATACTTATTGTCCTCCCAGAATATTTTAAATAGGATAAATTTAAGTGTTTACAATTACCCCAGAGTGCGAAATATATGGGCTAATTGTAAACACCTGACTTGCACATGAAAAGTAACAGGGAGGATGAAATTCATAACTAAATGCTTTTAGCAACATTCCATATGACAAATAAAAATGGTTTAAACCACTTGCATCGCTTTTGCAGATGAGCTGGAGACGAAAATGTAAGATCACTAAATTTTGTTAAACAACTTTTTTCACTGTGTCATTTTCAAGCAATGGTGACGCTTCCAAAAATGTATAGAAACTCACAAAACTCTTTCAGTGTCTTCCCTATGTTGCCAATTTATCACACACTAGCAGTTAAGTTTTTAAGACCACTACAAGTGTAGTTATGAAGCTTGTTTACAATTACCCCAACTGACCCTACTAGAGCTAAATGAGAAAGATAAAACTAGCTAGATTATATATTTGATGTTGTTTTATACGGGAAAGTAGGATCGTGTAATTAAGTAGTAATTAGGATTATATAGTTAGTTCAAGGCGGAAAGCATCTTTTTATTGAATTTTATGAAAACTTGAAATTCCGCCTACTAAAATTACGATATAGGTTTTCAACATTTTATTTTACTTCTTTTTAATTTGACTTTTTTTTTCTTTTCTTTCTTTCTTTTTTCCTTACATTTTGCGGAAACGTTTAAAAATGATTTCTTGTCCCATAAATCAGCCTCTGCGCAAATTAAATTCTTAATAATGAATTGAATATGGCAAAACGAAGCAAATTTGAACAGAACGTATCATCACCAAATCATAAGTATTATTTCCATAATTGGCTGCGAAGCATAGAGTAGAATTCTAGATCTACTGTCCAGCCCACTTATCACAAATGGATATATTATCTGATACTGATCGTCATTCATTTTCCGCAACGTATCAAAAGGCAGATAGTGCAATTGAAGCTTATCAGTAGTAGTTAAGAGATGATATTTGAAACATGGCTCAAAGGCATTTTCACAATCTCATTATTAATAAATCGGGCTCATTTCATTTTGACCAGTTCATATTTCATTTCGCCCCTAAACTTTGAAGGATATTATGTTAACGGGAGTCTCTTTCACTGAAAGTGATGAAGCAGCAGATAGCGAGTACTTTGTTTTGGATTTTAAGTACATATACGAAATGTTTCCTCTCATAAAAGATATACATCTGGAAGTTTTTTGTTTTAATTTCTAATCGGGGGGGGGGGGATGATGTAGGCTTCTGGAAATTGCAAACCTAGTGTGCTCCCCAAAGACTGGTACCAACTCTTTCAGCGGAACCACAGTGAGTGCGGTTAAATCGCCGCGTGAGAATTTTGACGTCCGGTTTCTCCACCTAAAAGGACGGGCACACGGACTCTGTTGAAATTGCACTAGGAATTGAATTTAGCCGAGAGCACCCAAACCAAATGTCTACTAAAGGGATCTTTCTTGTTCCGCATAATCATACGACATGGGCGAAGACATTTTCTGCATCTTGAAAATCCACCGACACTGATAGGCTCGATCATCAGACCTGGGGCGTACAAGCAACCGCGCCTTACCACGACGCCATCATGCCGGCATATCTAGAAGTTAATGGTTATTTAATCGTGGTTATCATTATCAATTGCTTTATATCGCCAACTCAAATTCGACTACTTTCTCAAGAGAAACACTCGACTTTTTTTTTTACTTTTTTACCTAAGATTTATTTGAAGTCAAATATCGTTTTGGATTGTTATCAAGTGTGGGCTTTATTGTTTTAAAATATATTTGCAGTTTTTTTTCAACAATTATGGAATTATATCATAATTCAGTTTCAAGTTGAATCATCCTGAATAACTTAAAAAATAAAATAAAATGTAAACCTTTGTGACCCAAATTCAAAATTAGAAAATCAACTTAAAATTAAGCACAAGAATTGCAAAAAATGCAGACACGGGTTTCAAAGTTATAAGGAAAAAGGAGTTCACTTCGAAACACGTCTGAAATGTTATGCTTAATTTTACGTTGATTTTTAATTGTAACTTAAAAAGATATACCACTACATTCATGCTATGGATGTACAACGACGAGCTTAATATAATATACTTAATTCTGAATTTACTGTCCTGCTCTTTTTTTATATTATGACTTTCTTTCATTCGAGGTGCCTTCATCAACATGAAGTCTTGAGCAACTGGATTGAAAGACCTGCCTATGACTGGAGCACGGTATAAAGTCACCTTTACTATTTCAAACTATGGATGCATAGTACTAAATTAAAGATCTTGAAGAAATTTGGGTTTTGTTTTTAACCTTATACAGTGGTACCTCCTTAAAGGGACACCTCTAATTAAGGGACACTTTTTCTGGTCCAAGTCCCTTTGAATAGGGACTGCAATGTATTTAGGTTTGAATAAGGGACACTCTATTTAAGGGACATTCTTAGAGAAAAATTTCCAAAATTAAGTCATATAGATAAGAAAATTTACTGGAAGCTGAAGTTCTTTTTGTTTCTAAAAAATAATTTCTGAAAGTTGGAATGAGTCCTAGAAGCATGAACAAAAAAACAAGTGTATTTTAAAGTACTTGCCAAAATCTGTTTGTAAAGGCTTTTCCCTCTTTTGTACTATGGAATACATGTGTGTTCAGCAAGTACAGACAGTACCCGGCTACCAACAACCTTTTTATGCAAGAATTGGAAAAAGTACACTAAATGTAATTTATACTGTATTGCTCGAATTAAGTACTTTGAAACAAACCCATCTAATAGATTACTTAAAATAAATTTCTGTAAGTTACAAAACTTTGCCAATACGACATTTATACTAAAATTTTAGTTTTTCAATAAAAAAAATTAAATTTCAATAATTTCAACTTACATGTATACATGAGACATTTTCAGTATTTAATCTTAAATGATAAGGCATGTTTATCATTAAAAAGTTGAACCGAGTTAATACACTACATGTGTATGCATCAATTTATGAGCCTCCGAGGAAGGGACACCTCTATTTAAGGGACAAAATTTCCAGTCCTCTTCGTGTATTGAAAGGTTTTACTGTATTTCTGAGAGATTGATCCCTTTAACTTTTAAGTTATCTTGATGATTTGGGCACATAAATTGTCACTTTCTTTTATTGCAAAAATCAAATGTTTCGTACAAAATGAAATATACTTAGTATAAAATTGATATTTTGAATAACGTGCATAAAAATGTTAAGGTTTTTTAGTCACTGCATATTCGCTTGAGACGGCGGCCACTCTGCGTGGCATGGTAAAGTTCGCTCCAAATTTAACATTATTTTAAAAAAGTTAAAAATAATTTAATTATTTTTAAGTGAATAAATAAAAGTGATTACTAATTAGTAGTTCAGTAATTCAGTTTTGTGGTGTAACTGGAAACCCTTTTCCACGCCAATGCAACTCCACACTCAGTACACCAGGATCGTGTTTGCTTCCTTATCTTTTTCCCGATTTGCATCCTTTTTTGATCAACAAACTTTGCAGTCCTTTAGGCTCAATTCAGAGCAAATTAACTGTTTCCTGAGATAGATTCGGGTTTGACAAAAACATGAAACAGAAATAAACTTGTCCCGATATATATTCGGGTATAACAATACGATGCACTCAACATTTTGTGTGTGTGATATTTTGGAACACCAGTGCTGTGCTCGAGATAATCTCGGGTGTGACATTTTGGAAGACCAGTGATGTGCCCGAGATAATCCCGGGTGTGAAACTTTGTAAGACCAGTGCTGTGGCCGAGATAATCTCGGGTGTGGCATTTTTGAATTAGTACTGTGCCCGAGATAATCTCGGGTGTGACAGTTAAAATGTTTAAAAATATATTTACCTATTTATTTACTTTCTTGCGTACATGAACCAATTTCCAATACTGCAATATTTTCCTTTCTGATACCATTTTCGCTCAGTACTCACCTCTTCTGACTCTTTTCTTTAACCTTCCAAGACTTTTCACTCTTTAGTGTAAGTAAGATGAAGATTGAGGTGATGTTCAACTAGCCGGTGTTATAAGTACATACACTGGGTAGTGAATTGAAAAATATGACACTGCTGCACCATAAAAATGTGTGGACACGTTTTTAAATTTGCTTGTTTAATTTAAAAATAAATAAATAAATAAATTATAAATTTCAGTGACATTTAGAAAAAGAGGTTATTCACATTTTCTCGGCGGTTTTTCGCATTAGAGTCATCATCTACAGTTTTCCTTAATTTCATCATCTACAGAATTTCGTCATCTACAGTATCTCGTTAAGTTCGTCATATACAGCCATATCGTCAGTTTCCTCATCTACAGTCACATCGCTAGTTTCGACATCTACACTTATATCGTTAATTTCGTCATCTACAGCATCTCGTTAATTTCGTCATCTACAGCCATATCGTTAGTTTCGACATCTACAGTCATATTGTTAATTTCATCATCTCGATAATTTCATCATCTCGTTAATTTTTTCATGTTGGTCCTTTACAGTTTGACCATATTCGATGATTAGAAAATAGTTATGGGCAGAAATGTGTGGATTTTTTTTTTCTTTCTTTCCCGTTAATTTTTACTAAATAAATCGATTATGATGATTTTTTTTTAAATCGATACAGGTTCGTCTAACTCAAATATATCGACTTGACTGCAATTGTTCTTTAGATAGAACGTTATGGATGAAAAAAAATCAATTAGAGTTTAAGTGAAATCTTTTCTAAAACAAAAATTATATTATGTCAGTTAATAAGTAAGACTTTTTAAAAGCAACTTCAAAACTGAATTCATCATACTAAAGATTGGTTTTTATTTCCATTTTCTTAAAGTGGAGTGCTTTCATATTTTTTTAACAATAAGGAGTATTTATATGAAAGAGGCCCAGTGGCTGAGTGGTAGCCTTCCGTGTTACCAGGTCCTACCTTACGTGTTTACAGGTCCGGGGTTGGATTCCCGGGCTGGGCAAGGTCGACTCCGCCTTTCATCATCATTCAGTTGAGTCACGAAAGCTGGGATAGGCACAGTAGCCCATGGCCACCAATGGCCTACTGAGCCTATTTCTAAACTAAAGACATATGCGATACCACGATACTGTTTTATTCAGGGGTCTTTAGTGGAACAGGACTGCGGAGCAGTGGAGCAACTATATTTTTCTCGAAACTGGATTGGAGCCGGAGCAGATAAATTTGTTGCGCTCCATTTATCCGATTTTTTAAAATTATTTATTTATTTATTTAATTTATTATTTTTTATCAGATAAATAAAAAACTAACTTAAAAAAAGATAATTAGTATAATGTATTGAAATTTTTCGGGGAACGGAACTCAAAAAAGGGGCTTTTCATCTCCAACCTCCTTCTCTGTTAGCACTACGTCTTAGGGATGCCCTGCCCCGGGGGGGGGGGTAGTGGGACCCAAGGATTTTACATGCACGTATCCCCAAGTGTACATACATGGTGGGTCTTCAGTGGGTATCGAACGCGCGACCTTCCAGGTGGAAGTCCGACGTTCTGATTACTGGGGGCTGCTCCAGACACCGGTTTTTAGCTACAAGGAAGTCTAAATTGGAGAATTTTATATATTAAACTATATAATATTTGACAAAGCTCGTCATTCAGGCGTGTTGGCTTATTTATTAAGTTGTTTCATTTCAGCTGGTAAATACGAGATAATAAAATTGCGACCGGAAGGACGAAGGACATATAATATTGACCAATGTTGTTTCAGCCAGGGATCTTTAGTGGAGCAGGAGCGTGGAGCAGTGCAGCAACGAAATTTTGCTCCAACTGGAACGGAGACGGAGGAGATAAATTTGGTGTGCTCCAATTCTTCGTTTTATGTTTTATTTACTTATTTATTCACTATTTCTTATGTATATTTAACCAATATACAAACAAAAATAAAGACAAGTGATATAAACTATTAAAATTATTCGGAACCGCAGCGAAGCAACTCAATAAAGCCCCCTACTTTCAGCTACAAGAAATTCTAAATGGAAGACTTTAATAGATTAAGCTATTTAACATATAACAAATTTGGTCATTCAGACGTGTTAGCTTATTTATTCCATTAAATATTTTCCTTCATTGATCGTAAAGCGTCAAATCCCTAACATCTACTTTACATGGGTCTCATTGCACTGAATTCTAATCGATCTTCCTACAACAACAACAACTCCAGCCAGATACGCACAACTTCTCCACTGTTGACGAAAGCAAATAGCGGTGGAACTAAACAACTTTCGCCAGGAAATCTCCTGGCACAATGTTTGAGCCCGGAATGAATGAATGAATGAATGAGCGATTCGGAAAAGGACTAGAGTTGCTCCAAGCGATAATGGACTTTCGGTCGATGGAAAAGTTCAGGATAAACCGGAGAGTATTTGTTGTTGCGGTTTTTGATTCCACCTCGGTGAATGTTAAACTTATCAAGGATCTTTGTAATCATTTACCATCCCCCGCGGGGCGAAGCAGATCCCCGCGTTCACACGCAATAAACGATGTGTCACAGCTGTAATATCTATCCGTGGGTTTTAAAAGGGAGTTTTGATTTAACAAGAATTACAAGAAGGGATTTATTCAGCGGAGACCAGAACTCAGATTAAATTAGTGGGAACTATTGGGATGAGCGAGTGTTCGTTGTTTTGATTTTGTCTCCCGGTTTGAAGGAATTGAAAGTTGTCGAACATTCCTGCGTAACTGTTTTTAAAATAAACTGGAAGTCTGAAATGGGAATAGATTGATGGTTAAGGATGGTAGAGAACTGTCCATTTTCGATGTATTTTTTTTCTTTTTAAATTTTATTTGTGACATCACTGCATGTCATAAATAAACTTAAAATTTTTTTTTGGTGGTGGAGCACCATTTCGGGTGTAAAGTTGAAAATTATTCATTTTTTATGTAATTTTAAATTTTTATAAGGTGTCTGTGTAAAAGAATACAGACAGCAGAATGTTCTTTTTAGCACATGATGTTCTTTAACTCATGGACGCATCAAAAATTCAGTACAAATGCTCATTTATCATGTCTTCGTACACTGTTAGAAATTTCATCATGAAATTACGGTTAAATGACCGGCAGCAGTCCGTCCACATAATTCACCGTTAAATTTACGGTTTGGAAAATTTTTCTACCTTTACGGGACCTAGCCATTTCCAATCAGCTTGGTTAATAAAATAATTTTTATAAAAAAACAGAACCGACTTCAAATTAAAAAGTGCGCTAAAAAGTAAGAAATAAATTCATTCTTTAAAAAACATCGATGTGACTTTTAAACATAGTTTTAGAAGTCGGTGCAAAATTAGGATAGATAAAATCTTTTGTAATCATGAAACAATTACAAATACATATATTTCCACAGAATTAGCAACAGTTCCAATATGAAGTAGCAAATGGTATAATGGTAATTAGACCCATAATTTTGCACCGACTTCTAAAACTATGTTTAAAAGTCACATCGATGTTGTTTAAAGAATGAATTTATTTCTTACTTTTAGCGCAATTTTTAATTTGAAGTCGGTTCTGTTTTTTTATAAAAATTATTTTATTTTATTCTTTTTAGTGTAAATACATTTTGTATATAAATACTCTATTTTTTAAAAAACCATATCAAAGGGAAAAACTTCTTTGAATGAATGACACTAAAAACTAATCATTTGTATAATAAATTCTTTTTTGAAGTCTATTTTAGCAAACACACTGATTGGATTAACACAGAGAAGCCTTCAGTCAAACTTTTGCTGTAATTTCTTTTAATATAGCCCATGACAACAAACATGTTTTTAACAATGTTTTTATATTTATTAATAGATTTCCCAACAAAGAAAAATCAAGCCAAGCCTTTCCAATTAGAATAAAAACTACTTATTTTTCACTCGTAACGTTTTTTCTAAGCAACAAATGTAGTCAAATTGATTTGCAATATTTGAGTTAGACGACCCTCTATCGATTAAAGAAAACATCATCAAAATCGGTTCATTTAGTCAAAAGTTATGAATGAAAAGACAAAACAAATACTGCATTTCTGCCCATAACTTTTATTCTAATTATCGAATATAGTCAAACTAAAGTACGTGACCTATGGGAAACGACCCTCGATCGATTAAAAAAAGAATCATGAAAATCGGTTCATCCGGTGAGAAGTTATGAGAGGACAAACAAAAAAAAAAAAAAAAAAAAAAAAACGACATACATACAGTATGAATGTATAACCTCATTCCTTTGTGAAGTAGGTTAAAAAGTCGTAAATACAAAAGTTTACGGTTTTATAACCATTTAAAAATGGTTTCAAAATAAAAGATTTACCGTTTTTGAACCATTTCGAGGTGTATAATCTTCACGGCGTAGAAACAGTAAACGAAGCGTGCCGGAATCGCCCCCGCGGTGTATGGTATACCATATCCTTGCTCTCTAACCATTAATCCATCTTCACTACACAAAGCGGTCGTTTATTTATCAAAATAAATCTTCTTTTTCAACAGGGAAACTGCCTTAAAATTGAGATTTCACTTTTTGATTGGATCCGAATTTATTTTTGGTCTAAATTTACTGTATATTGACGAAAATCACTTTATTTGCTGAAATCGAAACGCAAACAAGCTTCAGCAGCTCAAATGATGGGTTCGCTCGTTCGCAAACAGTTCGGGAATCCGATGTCTCCAATTTTTGATTTACGTGTGTATGTCTTCTTTCTATTTAGTAACCAATGCTTAAGCCACTTTTTTTCTTCTTTTTTTTTATATACACATGCAGAATTGAACTGATAAATATTTATTCACATTTTAACAACGACGTACGACCGGTAAGGTTTCGCAACCAAGATGGATACTCAATTCCTATTGAGCGCTTGTAAATGACGGTTAGTTAAACGTTCTTTAGTAGAAACAGAGAATAAACGATTTTTTTTCGCGATCAGCGGTTTGAGTACCATCTTTTTAATGGTTATTCAACTGTTGTAATTAAATATGGTAAAATAACAATCAAATAAATGGTTATTTTACTGTTTTCTTACGAAACTTTTTAACAGCGTAGTAATGAGCAATTGCAATGAAATTTCGATACGAAACGGAGTTTACACATTTCACGTGCTAAAAAACGTTATACTGTCTATATATTTTGAGACAGACACTTAAAAGAATTTAAAATACATCAAAAATGAATAATTTTCAATTTTACACCAACGGAACACCAAAAATGGTGTATAGTAAAAATGGTGTTTAGTAACACCCAAATAGTGTTTAGTTAAAATGGTGTTATTAAAAATGGTGTTTAGTAACACCAAAAATGGTGTTATTAAAAATTGTGTTTAGTAACACCAAATATGGAGTTTAGTAAAAATGGTGTTTAGTAACACCAAAAATGGTGTTTAGTAACACCAAAAATGGTGTTTAGTAACACAAAATGGTGTTTAGTAACCAAAAATGGTGTTTAAAATGGTGTTTAGTAAACCAAAATGGTGTTTATCAAAAATGGTGTTTTGTAACACCGAAAATGGTGTTTAGTAACACCAAAAATGGTGTTTAGTAACACCAAAATGGTGTTTAGTTAAAATGGTGTTTAGTAACACCAAAAATGGTGTTATTAAAAATGGTGTTTAGTAACACTAAAAATGGTGTTATAACCAAAAATGGTGTTTAGTAACACCAAAAAAGGAGTTTAGTAAAAATGGTGTTTAGTAACACCAAAAATGGTGTTATTAAAAATGGTGTTTAGTAACACCAAAAATGGTGTTATTAAAAATGGTGTTTAGTAACACCAAATATGGTGTTATTTAAAATGGTGTTTAGTAACACCAAATATGGTGTTATTAAAATGGTGTTTAGTAACACCAAAAATGGTGTTTAGTTAAAATGGTGTTTAGTAACACCAACAAATGTCAACTAAACGCAAAATTTTTACAGTGTATGAAGTAATGCTTAACTCACATTATAGCTCAACAATGCATAATTTAATTAAACAAACAATACCGTACGCTATGGCTAAAATACTTTTACCGCAGTGCTTCCCAACCTTCGCTTCTTTGCAAACCCCTCGGAAAAAATTGGCGAACCCTTCGGTAAATCTATAGTAGTGGGTAGGAAACCTAAAACATTTGCTAGTACATTTATTTTTTCCAAGCTGCACAACAATACCCTTCGGTAAATCCTATAGTAGTGGGTAGGAAACCTAAAACATTTGCTAGTACATTTATTTTTTCCAAGCTGCACAACAATACCCTTCGGTAAATCCTATAGTAGTGGGTAGGAAACCTAAAACATTTGATAGTACATTTATTTTTTCCAAGCTGCACAACAATACCCATCGGTAAATCCTATAGTAGTGGGTAGGAAACCTAAAAAATTTGCTAGTACATTTATTTTTTCCAAGCTGCACAACAATTCACAATAAGAAATGAAAACACAAGTGTAAACTATACTCAGTGCAAATTAAAAAAAAAAACTCTTTTGCTGTCACCATTCTTTTAAGACAATATTTTTTTTTATCTCGCTGATAGCAGCTGCAGAGAGTTTTACGGTTTAAAATTGTTGTGGTGAGCTGTATATGTATATACGGTGCACAAAGAAGGCATATTTTCTAAGAAAATTTCTCTTGTAATGCAGGAATTTTCCGCTTAGATGCTTAGACTTAATGAATCTAAATTTTTTATTGCATAGTTTTCTTTCTTTTTTGAGAATTAAGGAAAATTGAGACCCGGCGTTTGGAACTAAGCTATCGAAATAAGAACAATAATTGATATTTTTTTCCAGCAGTATGTAAAGGAAATTTCTTTTAAACAAAACGATCGATATTTGCGATGTCATTGCTCTCTAAATTCATTTATGTCTATAATTACACTATTATATTTATTTTATAAAAGCATCTATTTCGTTAGGACATATTTTTGTCCTCACAGAATAGATAACACTGTCGTTTGAAAAGTGAGCTGAATTTTTTTTTTCTTCTGAAAACTGTCTCATTGCTGAGAAACTTTTTTTCGGGAAACGAAGAAGTGTCACACTCAAAAGTAAAAATTCAAAATACTGTTGATGTTTTTATATATTCTATTTTCTATTAAACTTCATGCTCTTCAGCATAATTTCTTCATTAAAACTTGTAATCTTGATATTTTTTAAGGCGCTAAAAAAAGTTTTAGCACATTAAATATTCTATTCCGTATTATTTCATGCTTTTAAGTATACATTCGTCAATAAAATTTGTAGCCCTAATTTTTTTTAAGGTGCTACATTTTTTTAAAAATGTTTCTTGTATTATTTTTTCTTGCTATAGACAACTTGCGTCTTATATGCTTTGACTCCGCCTCAGTAAAATACACATGGGCGCAATTCATGTGGAATTTCATCTATGCTCAAAATAAGGCAAATATTACAGCATAAAAAATTCTCCAAGATGTAATTTTTGTCACGGGTTCACGGGTGTTCACTAGGGTGGGGCGAAAAACAAAAATTTGTTCATATCAACTTTGGATAGCTGCCAAAAGTTGTCTAAGGAAATAATTAGTTAATGTGCGAAATTTGACTAATATTCGTTAATATCTTCAGGGGGCGCTACGATTGCAAAGTTTTGTTATTGTTTCTCTCCTTAATTTCATGGCAGTATTTTGAAAGACAATGCTTTTAACATATTTTAGTGAGTGTTATTTTACTGATAAGAGACATTTATTTATTAATAACATTCCAAAGAATTTTTTTTAAACTGGCAAGAAACGTTAACATTTTGAAGGGACTGCATTGTTTTGTTATACAAATTGTGAAATATGTGGGGACGCTGCACTCGAGATATAAGATAAAAACAAGGAAAATGCTAAAAATTGCAATTTTTGGGACACCCAAAAACCTGTCCGATTCATTGTTACCTACTTATGAAGACGTTTTCAAATATTATTTGTTTCTTGTGAATGAAAAAAAAGTCATTTCATAATTGCAAAGATCCCACCGTTAAAGAAATTTCAAAAGAGGTTCACAAAGTTGGAAGAGATATGGCATCGATCATCCATTCCTGTAGTTTTTCACAGAAGAATAGTTCAAATAATTCAACGTTTTCATGACAAATATAAAAACCTGAAGAAAATGATGAACAAAAAATGTGCTACTTCCGATGCGTTTAATGTCAAGTTACAGTTATTTTTAACCGAAGCTCGTGAACAGCTTTTCGATATCGTTTGCTGTAAATGCCGTTTCTCTACATGCAATTGTGAGTAGACTCGAAAAGTCCCTGTCAAAAACAATTTTTACTTGCGGAGCGAAAAATGATTATTGGAAATGTGGATGTTAAAACCACAAGGAAATAGAAACAGAAGTTAGAAAGAAAAGCAAAAAAGAATCAAGAGCAAAATGGAAGATGGAATTAATGCTGATGAAGAAGTTACTTACGAATCAGAAAGCGATAAAGAATGTCTAATAAATGACACTGAAGAAACTGATCCGGAGTTTAGTTGTATCAGGGTTCAAGCAAGCACTTCACAAACCAGGGTCAGTTTAAGTAAAATTTCACAAACGTGTAATCGCTATAATGTGTCAAATAGAGCAGCGGCAGCCTTAGCATCATCGGTATTAAAAGACGTCGGCTTAATCCCACGAAAAACATCATATGTAGTCGATCCAATGAAAAAAAACGAGATCTAAAAAAGGGAGAAACATTTGCAAACTCAGCAACACCAAGATCTTAAATATAAAGACATGCGAAGCTTGTCTTTTGATGGACGGAAGCATAGCCCATTGCTCTTAAATAACTGAAGTAATAATTGAAAAGCACGTTACCACTGGTTATTACGCTCCCTGAGAATATATATTTAGAACACATATCGCCAAAACGATCGAATGCAGAAGAAATTGCGAACGGAGTACTTGAATTCTTTTCCGCGAAGAGAATCGATACAAGTACGTTGTGCGCAATTGGATGCGACGGTACTGCAGTAAATACCGGAAAGAAAGGTGGATTTTGCGTCTTGAAACTTTTTTAAATAGACCATTTCAATGGTTATTACGCCAACTTCATGGAAACGAATTGATTTCTTGACATTTCATGAAGCACCTAGATGGACCAACGACTGGTCCTCATGGGTTCACGGGCCCTATTGTCAAAAGGTTATCAGTATTTTACGCATCCGGAAAATATTCTTCTGGGAATGTTAAATGATGCTCGTAGGCATTTACGGCAGTTAGCATCTCGCAGGGTATTGAAAGAACTAGCCACCAATTCTCTTAATGATAATCATATCCGTACTTTTAGTATTCCTCAACTTAACTTATCTGCGCTCGACTATGTGTACAGGATCAATTTTCAATGTGAACGTGTGCTTACAACCGGAGCCTTCTATAGCAATGATACTATCTGAGAACGAGCACGTGAGATTGTGAAAACCGTTAGACGTTCCAGATGTGCTTCGGGAAATGGAGAAATTTCCATGACATGCACAATCCGTAGAGTGTTGCGTAAAGTTGGTGACGGAGGCGTCACTGGCTGTATGTGGATTAGAAGCAAGGGATGGTTTTATCCGTGCACATCTACAGGCACGCAAAGAACTGCCTAGCTATTACGCTGTTTTTGTGATGTATAAATTGTGTACATGTGAGAGGCTTTAATTATGATATTTTCATTAATGTTTCAGTAATTTCGTTTTATTTATTTACGTGAAATGTTTGTATTTTCATATTTTTATGTCAGATTTTGTAACAATTCAGATATCGTCCGAATAAGTTTTCACTTGAAATCATTATCCTGAACTTTTCTTTTTTTTGTTACAGTGCATCCCAAAAATGTTAACAAATATATATATGACACAGACATAAATATATATAACTTATAAAAATTGGGAATTATTTCCTATGTTTTTATTACATAGATGTCTCTTAGCTGGAAAAAATATGCAATAAAATCAGTTAAAAAATTATTTTTCACAATATAAGCACAAGAGTTAACGAGAAAACCAATAATGAAGTTTTGCGACCGTAGCGCCCCCTGAAGATATTAACTGATATTTGTCAAATTTCGCACATTAACTAACTATCCCCATAGACAACTTTTGGCAGCTATCTAAAATTGATATGAAAAATTTTTTGTTTTTCGCCCCACCCTAGTGTTCACGCGTTTCAATCAAAAGTAGTTGGTAGTTACCGCTGTATAACAATAAAATTACATACGTTCTAATCCCTTTGCGATTCTATACTTTGACTCCTCCTCAGTTAAGAGCACATGGGCGCCACTCATGTGCAATTTCATCTGTACTCAAAATAAGGCAAAGTTCCTTACAGCATAAAGGATGCTCGGCTGCGTATTCACGGCTTTATCGGGATTTTTGTTAAGAGATAAGGCAAATTTTGATTCAACAAGGAGTGTTACAAAAATTCTTCCGCAGGAGTAGGAATTAAGAATTAATTAAAGGAAACGGCGGTCGTCGCGAAAACAAGCTGACACAGCTTATTCTTCCGAATCAGTTGTGCATGAAGTGACTGATTTTTACTGGGAAAAAAATCATGGTATCATCTTTAAGCTGGAAGGCGCAGAAAATAATTAATTTTTTCTTTACGGTCGGTTTCCGAATTACCTTTGTAGATACGTACTGTTTTTAAATGTAAAAAATGAATTTATATTTTAAATTAAGGCATTATTTTTGAACAAAGAATGTTTTACATTTGAAACCGTTGAGTTATTGAAACATAATAATTTGTTTTTCTGAGATTCGATGTAAAAATTCCTGTATAAAGACTTCGCATTTTGAAATAACGTACTTCACTTTTTGAAAATATTTCTATTAGTTAAAATAATATAATTTTACTCTTTAAGTATTTGTTTTAACAATTATTTCGATGACGGGTTGAAAAATTCAAAATTAATTGCAAGAACTAAGCACAAAAGAACTGAAATCTAAAATAATCTAAAAATACTATATTATTGTACATACTTAGCATTACGGTACATGAAATACTAAAATAAAAAAGTAATGCTTTATCTGCAGCAGATTTTCTCCTCATTAGTAACGCGATTCAATAATGTGCTTTGAATTTAAAAGTGAAAATTGCTAGCCGAATTTTGAATTTTTGCAGTTGAATATTAATTGAAGGCGTTTATAATAACTCTAGTAAACCCAGCGCTCATAAGAAATTACCGCTGCTCTAGGTATTATAAAGTGTAATTAAAATGATTTGTGCAAAGGTGTTTGCTAATTCATACTGAATTACCCAGGTCAGGCGGCGAGGACGCCCCTTTGCTTATTGCTCCACACTACTATATATTTGTTTACTATATAATCAAATTGTTTGTGAAAAATATATATTTATCATCGAAAGAACTTATTGCAAATTTTATTATGCGTTTCAAAACAAAATTTTAACGAAACTGGGAAAAAAGAACGCTGCCACTCTAATAAGAAAAATATAAAAAGCACAGACGATAAATAAATAAATTAAAAAGAAAGAAAGGATTAAATTAAATTCGCGTATACATTAATTTTTAACGGATATTGCAAATACAGCGAAGCCTCACTCAATATGCTAGCTAAAAGTTTTGATTATTATTAATATATTTGTTACATTTGTTACAACAATGGCAAACTGCATTGATTTGTTTGTTCACACGGCAACTGTAATTATATGGTTGGAAACGACGGCGACATTGCAAAAGTAAAATACAACGGGTCAAAAAAATCATTCAAAAATTAAAATAATAATAATAATTAAAAAAACTAATTGAGTCACAACTTTCATTTTTGCAGCGGTGAGTTTCTCGGGTCGTAAACATTAACCGTACCGAATGTGGCACCGATCGGTAACACGGCCTGTGATTCTATAGCGGACAAACAGAACAAGCCGCTTATATATAAGAAGATTAGTGCCTCCAACTACACTGTAAAAAAATCTAGTTCAGTGTTACCCCAATAAAATGAAAAACAAATGTGGAAATTTAGCTCATTCTAACATTTGGTAGTAAAGCTGAACCACTACAATGGTTCCTAGTTTTACAGCTATGGTGAAATTAGGTGATACTACACTATTATAAAGGTTAAACTTAGCACCAAATGTTGGTTGTAGTTAAACTTCACCATTTTTTTGGTAAAAAGTTGAACTAGAATGTTTTACATTGTAATCATGTTAATCGCGCACATTGTCCTATTTCACTTGCACAAATTGTTTAAAATGGCAGCATAACATTTAGCGTTTTATCTTATAAATACAGTAAATCCCCGTTATACCGCGCCTCAGTATACCGCGGAATCGGATATACCGCGGTGACTATCATGTCCACCTCACTTTTAAACCACCCATTTAATGGTGATTCCTTATTTATCATTGTAAATAAAGCCAGCCCGAGCACACAAATATTCTAGCCGAAGAGCACCCATCCCTCTCACCAGACACACTAACATATAAAGCATTATTGTGATAGGCGTGATGTACACCTTTTTCATGCTTTTTCTGTCCTTGATTGATACATATACCTTGATTTCGAAATCGGGTGTAATCGCCCTGACTTGTTTCTCTTGACATAGGTGGAGCTCAATCTGTCAGGGGCTGATCGGTTCATTGCTTAACTATTCCATTTTCAGAAGTCTAGTTATGCGTGTGTAACTTCTTTTACAGCGCTATCAACTTTTGTATTCTAGATTCTTTAGCATTCCTGAAAAGTAAACATATTCCCCAGTGAGAAGTGCGTTCCTCCAATTCCAGTCCCTCGACACCCGCGTTTTAACGGGGTTTTACTGAATTATGAAAAAAGCACTACACGGTAGAAAATCAAAATCACATGAAAAGCCTTATAAATCTAACTACAGAAAAAAAAAAAACCCTAAAGAATATTTCGCTATTTATTTATTTTTTTTTTTTGTCTCACTCCAATTTGATTTTATAATTTAGCACTTTCTCAACAATCTTTTCCATCTGACAACTTTGACCTTTTCGTCTTGGTTACCACAGTACAAAGAGGAACGCTTAAACCAAACAAATATTTTGCTCCCATAAGTTATCTGATCTGAAAGTTAAAGTTAACATTCCATCTGTATTTTCACGAAATAAAAAAAACAATTTATTTCCTTTTGATTGTGTTGCTATGACAAAAACGAAATGTTTAATTACGCCACGAGGGTCCTATTAATTAGTTGAAAACAATTGTTTATTTAGTGAAAGTTGGAAAAAAATATTTTTGTGGTCGTTCCAGATCTATTCAAAAGCGTTTGCCTAAATATGAGCAATAATATATTTTAGCGTAATTTACTCTTACGTGAATGATAGTTTTTCCGTCATTTCTCTTTTTAGGTTTTTTTTTTCTTTTCCAAAGAAAAATGTAACAAAGAAAAAATTTGCAATTTCCACCGACATTATAAATTCTTACTCAATTTTTGTACCATTAAAAACATTCGAGACTATGTGTAGCCCGAATCGAATATTATAGATTTTTACTAAAATATGAAATATGAAACATCGCATAATGCACGTGGTATTGCCAATTCTTAGATGGATTTATTTTCCTTACTTTCCCGGAAACGTAAAAAAGAAATGAAAATAAAAAAAGGCAATATATCGTAAGCAGTTCTTTAAAAATAAGAAGTCAAAAATAAGTTAGGTAATTAAATAAATATTAAAAATTGAAAAACTCTCATGTATGGTTTTGAGACGGATAAAAGGTGAGTTTGTCGACCTGTCTCTATCTGACGTTCGGTCGCCACCCTCCCCTGATAACTATTGAGGTAAATGTCCAATTCGAAATATTTTTCTTTTGCATTGGAAACATCTCGGCGAGGACATGTCATTTCCATATTTTACTTTTTGATTTGAACCATCTTTTGTTTAATTTTTAACAGTTCAAAAAATCTTAACAGCGTTTATAGCCAAAAATGGATTATGTAAACTAAGGGCATAAGATCCAAGTTGCTTTGAACAAGCTTATTGGAAGAATCCTTCAACGAGAAACATTTTTTGATTTAAACGATTTTTCTTAAATTTTGAGCAGTAAAAAGGAATTAACATTAGCGCGTACGGGGGAATTCAAATCCTATGTAAATCCTGTTCTAACATACGGATCTACTTAGAACATAATAGAAAAGATTATATGACGTAGAACATGTATGAACGAAGTCCCTCCTAAACTAAACGAGCCTACTTTCTCATGAAACTTTTTAATTTGGATTTTTAAAGATACTTTCGAATAAATGAATGAACAAATGAGTGAGTGAACGAATGAATGAATAAATAAATAAATGAATGAGCGTATGAATGTGTATTAACCGTTGAAGAAGGTGTATTTAAAGGAAGGAACAAATAAAGCTGAAAGAGAAATAGATAGATTACCAATTTGATGTTGGTGTATACAGGAAAGTAGGCTCGTATAGTTCTAGACGGAACTTCTTGTTAGTAATTAAATCATCAAACGTTTGAAATTTGTTATATTATCTACACCGAAATTATAGCGTTTACCAGTAGAACCATTGAAGATATACAAACTTTTTAATTTGGATTTTTAAAGATACTTTCGAATAATAACATTGAACAAATGAGTGAGTGAACGAATGAATGAATAAATAAATAAATGAATGAGCGTATGAATGTGTATTAACCGTTGAAGAAGGTGTATTTAAAGGAAGGAACAAATAAAGCTGAAAGAGAAATAGATAGATTACCAATTTGATGTTGGTGTATACAGGAAAGTAGGCTCGTATAGTTCTAGACGGAACTTCTTGTTAGTAATTAAATCATCAAACGTTTGAAATTTGTTATATTATCTACACCGAAATTATAGCGTTTACCAGTAGAACCATTGAAGATATACAAACTTTTTAATTTGGATTTTTAAAGATACTTTCGAATAATAACATTGAACAAATGAGTGAGTGAACGAATGAATGAATAAATAAATAAATGAATGAGCGTATGAGTGTGTATTAACCGTTGAAGAAGGTGTATTTAAAGGAAGGAAAAAATAAAGCTGAAAGAGAAATAGATAGATTATAAATTTGATGTTGGTGTATACAGGAAAGTAGGCTCGTATAGTTCTAGACGGAACTTCTTGTTAGTAATTAAATCATCAAACGTTTGAAATTTGTTATATTATCTACACCGAAATTATAGCGTTTACCAGTAGAACCATTGAAGATATACAAACTTTTTAATTTGGATTTTTAAAGATACTTTCGAATAATAACATTGAACAAATGAGTGAGTGAACGAATGAATGAATAAATAAATAAATGAATGAGCGTATGAGTGTGTATTAACCGTTGAAGAAGGTGTATTTAAAGGAAGGAAAAAATAAAGCTGAAAGAGAAATAGATAGATTATAAATTTGATGTTGGTGTATACAGGAAAGTAGGCTCGTATAGTTCTAGACGGAACTTCTTGTTAGTAATTAAATCATCAAACGTTTGAAATTTGTTATATTATCTACACCGAAATTATAGCGTTTACCAGTAGAACCATTGAAGATATACACTAATGTGCAAATTATTTGAACAAACGCTAGATTTTACTCTCTATTGTAGAAATTAATGTTTGATGTCTTATAGCTAATAAAAGATCCCCCCCCCCCTTTTAAGTTGTGTAACTGCCAGAAATTGAGAAAAAGAATACGGCTTGTCCGATTTAAAAGCAGTGATATGAATTACCCCGTAAGTTTCGCGGATAATTAGTTACTCACAAAAATAACCCACATTAGGGCTTCTAATCAATAATCAAACATAAATTATGGAATAATATGAGGAGTCTAGCTGATGAAACACATAATATAATTAAGGGGGCACAGCTCCTCCGATTTTTTTAAAAGATCGAAAAAAATTGAAAAAAAAAGTTTTCTTTTAAATTTTAAATTAATGGTTGAATATAATGAGGTTCTACTTTCCAGTTTTTTTTTCTAATCATTACTGGAATTAAATGTACGCATTATTTTTTATCTGATTGTAAACGAAAAAAAAAAAGTATTAAAGGAAATAAATATTATAATTGAAGAACGGCTACTAACAAATAATAAATAAGTAGTTCTGAACTGGAATCAATCCCAAGAACAAAGTTAAGGAACACATTTCATTGAAAGACGGCATACTTTGTTTAACCGAGAGTAAAAAAGAGACATGCAGAAGATACACAGGTGCAAATGATACTTAGGCAGAAGATAAGAAAAAAATTATTTTTACTTTGTGACATTTAGTTTACACAGTAGTGTACGATGCATTAAGCAATTCATTTCAACTTTATAAAAACAATCAACAAAAAATCGAATTAATGCTTTGTAAATAATTTGTGTAAAATCATTGCATTGTAGAAATAATGAAAGTTGTTTCGAAGCTCGTGAAAGATCAAATAATGAATACGCTCAAGAAGTCGCTTATCCAGAAGAAGCTCAATATTTGAGCTGAAATGAATAAATGAACAATTCGGCGGAAAATAGAGGAAAGGGAGGCAGCTTTTGCTGCCCGCAGCTATGATGAGGGTTTGTGTTCGATCTCGCAATATTTGTTCCTGCAGTTCTGTACGCCAATGAAATAAGCATTGTTCCAAGCGTTGCGGGACAAAAGCTAATTCAGCAGCTTTGGGGAGAAAACAAACGGTTTATCGATTTAGATTTTTGTTAACAGTATAATGGGTAGTTAACGTGAATAGTATCCAATAGTAAATTTTACCCAAATGACGACAAATGCGTTTGTAGTATTTGATATAAAGCAAAAGTGTTTACAAAATATCAATTAAAGTGCTTAATCTTACTCACATTTTTGTTTGTTGAAAAAAAATCGACAAACCAAACCATCTTTAAAGCATTTTCTTCAAATGAAATGTGTGTGATTTTCGTCAATCCTCGTTTATTCACACATTTACTGCCATTTGCATCAAACACTTGAGAATTTTTAACCCCATTAACAGTTTTTAAATCTTCAAACCACGGCCATTTTTACCAGTTAAGCCAATAGGATTTTAAAGATATTTAGTTCTAAAAATATTCACTTAAAATTTTTTAAACTCAATTTCTTGTGCAAATGGGCCTTAGTGACCCACGAGCTAGTACTGAAAAAGTAGCAACAAAAATTGACCCACGAGCTAGTACTAAAAAAGTAAGAACAAAAATTGACCCACGAGGTAGTGCTAAAAAAGTAGGAACAAAAATTGACCCACGCCTCAAAAAGGTTCGCCATCCCTGGTCTAAGTTATGATCAGAATCGTTTTACGTTTCTAAATTCCCAAGACTACTCCAGGAAACGTGTTCCTTGGTTCACAGCGCATTGCAGCAAGATTTCTTTCCTTTACTACGTCTTCCGTTAGGTTCCACTGACACGTATCGCGTTGTTTTTTTTTTTTTTTATACTTACCGCTTAAGACACGCTATAAAAAGGTTGCACTTATACATAGCTGTACCACAGTGGAACAGTCGGTAGAAGCTCGGTTCTCGCGGAAGTGACGTAACTACACTGTTAAGAATTTCCGTAAAAAAATAGTAAAATAACCATTTATTTGATTGTTATTTTACCATATTTAATTACAACATTTGAATAACCATTAAAAATATGGTACTCAAACCGCTGATTGCGAAAAAAATTGTTTATTCTCTGTTTATCCTAAAAAACTTTTAACGAACCATAAGTTTCAAGCGCACAATAAGAATCGGGCGTCCATCTTGGATGCGAAACCTTACCGGTCGTACGTTGTTTTAAAATAGGGATACGGATTTATCAGTTAAAATCTGCATGTGTATATAAACAAGAAGTTCCGTCTAGAACTATACGAGCCTCCTTTCCCGAATTATACACCGAATTCAAATTTATAATCTAGCTATCTCTCTCTCTCTGTCTTTCTCGTTTAGCTTTAGTTCTTAATTGCTTCAAATATACCTTTTTCAACGGTTAATACATATTCATTCAATCATTATTTATTAAGTCATTCATGTATTTATTAACTCATTTATTCATTCATTCTTTTGCTTATTCATTTAATCATTCAATAATTAAAAAATATTCTTGAAAATCCCGATCAAAAAATTTCATAGGAAAATAGGCTCGTTAGTTCTTTATGAACTTTCTATTTGTACATGTTCTACGTCATAAGAGCTTTCCGATAAAGTTTGTTAAAAGCAAATCGGTCCGTTAGATCAGAAATTATATAGGTTGAAATTTCCCCGTAGGCGGTATATTAATTTTTTTTGAACTGTTCAAAAATGAACAAAAATTGTTCAAACCAATATTTCACGCCAAGAACTTCTTCCAGTGAGCTTGTTCATGGGAACTTATATCTTGTACCCAGAGTTTACATAATTTGCTTCATTTTCACCCATAGGCGCTAATGTTAAAATTTTTTTACTGTTCAAAATTGAACAAAAAATTGTTCAAATCAAAAAGTAAAATATGGAAATGAGATGTCCTCGCCGAGATCTTTCCAATGCAAAAAGAATTTTTCCAATCGGACAATTCGTTCAAAAGTTATTAGGGGGGGGGGGGGCAGACCGACAGACAGACAGACCGACAGACCGACCGACACACTTTTTCCCCATCTCAAAACCCTACTTTCAATTTTTTTATTTTTCAATCTTTATTTAATTACTTAACTTATTTTTGACTTTTCTTGATTTCTAACGAAATTTTCACGATACATTAAGCCTTCTTTCATGCTTTATTTTATTTTTTTTTTTTTTACTTTTACGGGAAAGTAGGCTAAAAAGGAAGGAAAAAAACGTGGCTTAAGCAGTGGATACTAAATAGAAACACATACACACGTAAATCAAAAATTGGAGACATCGGATTGAAAAACTGTTTGCGAATGAGCGAACCCATCATTTGAGCTGCTGAAGCTTGTTTGGAGCTTATTTGTATTTTAATTTTTGCAGCAAATAAAATGATTTTCGTCAATATACAGTAAATTTAGGCCAAAAAAAAAAAAATTACATCCAATCAAAAACTGAAATCTCAATTTTAAGGCTGTTTGCCTGTTGGAAAAGAAGATTTATTGATAAATAAACGTCCGCTTTACGCGATCACGGTGGTCGAGTGGATAGAAAGCTAGACTTGTGCACCTCGCATTCGGAGTTCGAGTCCTGCAAGCTTCGTTTACAGTTTCTACGCCTCGAAATGGATCAAAAACGGTGAAAATTTTGTTTTGAAACCATTTTTAAATGGTTATAAAACCGTAAACTTTTGTATTTACGACTTTTTAACCAAGTTAATTGGGAATGGTTAGGTCCCGTAAGGACAGAAAAATGTTCCAAACCGTAAATTTAACGGTAAATTAGATGGACAGACTGCTGCCGGTCATTTAACCGTAATTTCATGATGAAATTTCTAGCAGTGTAGATCGTCACTAAATCGAATTTATTCCATTTACCGCCAAACTCAACCAATTAATAGTATCGTTAGAGAGGATGATCAAAAAGAACTAGACGTTATAATCGTCAAGTTTGATGTATAGTGCTTACATAATTATATAAATATCGTAATGTTATCAATGCTAAATTTAATTATTACCGTCGAAATTTGACTGTTGGGCGGGCTCTGGTCTTTAGAAAAGTTTAACCCTTTATCTACTGACGGTACTTATAAGTACCATTCTCTATAAATTCCATCCCAGCAACCATTTTTACCAATATTCAGATGATACTTTGCCGGGACAATCTTTAAATTCCACTCTCTCAGGATACATATTATCAAGGGTTCTATAAAGAGTATTTTAGCGAGGAAAGGAACATAGTCTTGAAACCGATGCTGTGTTTTGAACTTTCATTTCGTTCAGATTGCTCCTTTAGAGTTTCACTCCAGAAAAGTAGTAAAATTCTAGAATCAAGTCACTGATTTTTTTAATGTGTTAGTTGAGAACTTAGAAAACTATTCGACGAAATAGCAGTGTAGATCGCCACTAAATCGAATTTATTCCATTTACCGCCAAACTCCGCCAATTAATAGTCTCGTTAGAGAGGATGATCAAAAAGAACTAGACGTTATAATCGTCAAGTTTGATGTATAGTGCTTACATAATCATATAAACATCGTAATGTTATCAATGCTAAATTTAATTATTACCGTCGAAATTTGACTGTTGGGCGGGCTCTGGTCTTTAGAAAAGTTTAACCCTTTATCTACTGACGGTACTTATAAGTACCATTCTCTATAAATTCCATCCCAGCAACCATTTTTACCAATATTCAGATGATACTTTGCCGGGACAATTTTTAAATTCCACTCTCTCAGAATACATATTATCAAGGGTTCTATAAAGAGTATTTTAGCGAGGAAAGGAACATAGTCATGAAACCGATGCTGTGTTTTGAACTTTCATTTCGTTCAGATTGCTCCTTTAGAGTTTCGCTCCAGAAAAGTAGTAAAATTCTAGAATCAAGTCACTGATTTTTTTAATGTGTTAGTTGAGAACTTAGAAAACTATTCGACGAAATATTTTGATTAAAAAGTGTGTGTAATGAATTATACAGGGTAAATACTCTGTGGCACTTATTAGCTGTAGAAAAATAAATACTTACAGACTGAGCATTTTATTTATGTAAATCCCTTAATTTTCAGTGCAAATACCTAGACAAACTATTTCAGTAAAAAAAAAAATACTGCAGATCTTAATGCATTAGATAAAAGGTTAAAGTTATCACATTTAAGTGAAACACAATTAAGCGAGAAATTAATAATTACACAACTATGACATAAAGTAAAGAAAAGTAGAAGCACTTAACATTGAACCGGCTATCAATTTTTATTCGCATACAGTCATCGGAAGAAAGCACTCGTTCTCTCGTACACGTCTGCAACGAAAAAATAGAACGGAAAAAGAGCGGGAGTATCTTGCGGGAAAAGAAATTTCATGTTTGTAGTCTTCGATTACTTATTCATACAACTGGGGAATAGAATTCATCTCAAAGAGCTCCTCAGTCACTGGAAAGAGCTGATGAACCACCTGATTGAGTTCGTGAAAGTTGTATGAAATACTGTCGATGTTCGAGGGGGAGAAAGAAAAGAAGAAAATAAAATTCCGCGTGAATGAAATAAATCGAGTTTTTGTTTTTAATCGAACATAAGATTTTGTATGAAGAGGTATACTTTCCATTGCTTCAGGTGATTTGTTTCTTTTAGATTATTCATCTTAATAATGATGTGATGCAGGGAGAAAGAAAGGGATATAGCTGCAAATTCAGCAACACGAGTTCTTTTAGATAACGAAGTTTTGACGCTTCGGTACTTCTGTGCATGTAAGAAAATTACGAATCCATTCGAGTTTTGGGGAAGTTTGTTCAGCTGGTGCATTTATTTTAGCACGCGAATCAGAATGTTTGTTTCTCTGTTTGTTTATCAACAAACAGAGAAACAAACATTCTGCAGCAACATTTTTAAACTGACATATAGCATCATTTCGGAAGAAATCAAGTATGCTAAACGAACTGAAACGAGAACAGTATACGGCACAATCATTGTACTAGCAGTTTACCTTAGTACGAAATCGGTAGAAGTACAATCGGCTACATTTCTGGCCGGCAATGATTTACAATACGTTTCTTTTCAGTGAGGATGATCAAAATAAACCCTGGTATAATCGCCACATTTGACGAAAAGTACTTGTATAATTATGCACATAGCATAATGTCACTTTAGTTTATTTAAAAGGACAACCATAAGCATTAGTATTACGACAGACGCAAAATGCGTCCTTCACTCTTAATCAAATGCCCCGCCCCCTTGTTTCAAGGTGACTTTAACCACTTAACGCATTTGCCCGTGTCTGGCACGGACGGAAATTACCGGCAAATTTGCACATAACCGCGTCTGACACGGACGAAAGTTACCGGCAAATTTGCGCATGCCCGTGTCCGACACGGGCGGAAGTTACCGGCAAATTTGCGCATGCCCGTGTCTGGCACGGGCAAGAGTTACCTGTAAATTTGCCCATGCACGTGTCTGACACGGGCGATCTTGTATCTCTCGTTATTTTATTTTTAATGCCCCTCTGAGATCCGTTTGCACTTTGTTTGTGTACTATTTTTTTATATAACTGTTACCCCACCCCCCCGCTCTTTAGTCACTGAAATTTCCAAAAACAATTTATACTATATACCAATATACAGTAGAGCCTCGATTATCCGAGTTTATGTGGATCGAGGGTACCTCGGATAATCGAAAACCCGGATAACACGGACTCTGTCCAAATCGAGAGGGAAACGTGGGTTGAAATGAATGAAGATGTCGTCAAAGATGTAAAAAAAGGCATTTACTGTACATATTATGAAATAAATAAATGACGCTACATACATACGAATATCTAATTTTATATGTACACATCAGTAGAGTACATGTTCCAGTTCAAGTTGTCTTTTCAAGAAGTATGTATATAGCATATATATATCTCGCTACTTTGCTGCCGTTTTACGAAATGGTTGTAGCCGTAAAAAGTCTGTTGAAATTGTCTCTGACTTTTGATCCTAGCTCTTTATATCACCAGACAATAATTGGATGACTGACGTCAATCAGTGACGCCGCCATCGGCCTCCAAGAAAAAAATTTTTTCAAGGGCAAATGTACCTCGGTTAACCTGGAACTCGGTTAGTTGGGGCTCGGATAACCGAGGCTCTACTCTATTCATTTTCTGACAAAAAAAAAAAAACAAACAAAACTCTATTACTGTTGCCAGGTTTTCTGAAAAAAATCGTGCTTCAAGGGTTTAAGGAAGGTATATATTTCGGTCCAGAGATATGCATGGTAGTCTGCATTTAATCTTAAATTCAGACTGAAAGCCATAGCTGTTGCAATTGTTTCAATTAAAGGGAATAATTAAAAATTGGGCGAATTATTTGCTTTTCAATCATTTGAGCTTTTGAATAAAAGCAGCAACAAGATCGTTTAATGAAAGAATTGTGTTGTTTTTAAAACAAAAATATTAGTTGAAAACAATAATTTTAATATTACGAACTAGTCGGCTCGTGCGGAATCGTTTTGTGTGACATTCCATTCTTTAAATGTCTGGGAGAATGGACATTGTGAAGAGAAAAGTAAACAGGTGCTGGTTCAAAAGAAGACATGCCATTGAACACATCAGTACAAATAATTGTTAGTTTTTTTTCTACTAATAGTTAGATATTCAAAATAATAAAATAATCACAATTATTTTTATTAGTAGTACACATAGCAGTAAAATACAATAACGAAACAGTTCCATTACTTAAAATATAGTTACTGTTGGTTGATTAGGCTCTACACATTCATAATAGTGAATGTGTAGAGCCAAACAATTGAATAAGTTAAGCACACAGGCACAGCCAAAACTCTCCAATTTTCAACACGATAAAAAAATAATTTATTGTTTATTTACCAACATACACAACATCAATTTGGAATCCATTAAATAACCTCTTCTTAGATGATATTAAATCTCAAATTTAAGAAAAGTGGTACATTTTTAGAGCGTGGATCTACTTTTCGTCATTAGAAGGCACGAAACGCTTTAAAATGAGGGGTAATTCATGGAATTTGATAAAGGAATAAGGAAGATATCGTGGGCCGACAGAAAAACAGGCTAGAGAAGTGCTATATATAGCTTAAGTGAGTCAACTAGATTTTATCAAAAGCATTTTCGTGAATGGCAGCAATAAGAAGACTAGGTTTCGTGAGATTATGTAGACTTTACCTTATGAATGACGGTTTAGTTTTCTTAAAATTTAAGACTAAACTATCCATGAACCATCTCTTAAAAATATATATATATTTGTTTAAAAAAGAAATAAATATATGAAAAATGGAGTATGAAATATTTACGAATTAAATTAACTTTGAAAAAAAAAAAACATTTCTCGAAATCAAACATTTTCAATGCAAAAAGGTTTCTAGTAATGCGAGTGCAACTTTCATCTTTGTGTATTTTATTACATTTATTTAGTGCACAAAGAAGACGAAAAACTCCCATGATTTAAAAAAAAATCATGTTGAATTTAAAGAAGATAAACCGTGACGACAAAAAAATCGGGTATACAGGAGATCGCGAGTTTGAATTTTAACTGCAAAAAACAGTTTCGTTTGCAAAGAAAAAAAATGAGGCGATTTCTTGCGGTTACTTTTGATTTTCATTATTAAAATAATCAGTTTTCTTCATACGCGAAATTTTTATTGAAAATACATTTACTCATAGAACAAAGCAGTATAAGCATGGACATAGCTGATTTTTTTCGTAAAAGTGGGGAGGTAGAAGTTCTAAAATTCCGTAAAAGTGGTAAACTTAACATTCCATGAAAATATTCCAACTAAATCTTATTTTTTAAAGTTTTGCTATTCGAAAAAAAATATAGTGCAAGCAATAAATAAATACATTACTAAGACTGCAACGTAAAACAGACGATAATTAAATATATTAGTAAGACTGCAACGTACAGCTGACGTTAATTACATATATTAGTAAGACTGCAACGTAAAACAGATGATAATTAAATATATTAGTAATACTGCAACGTAAAGCAGACTTTAATTAAAAATATTAGTAAGACTGCAACGTAAAGCAGACGTTAATTACATATTAGTAAGACTGCAACGTAAAACAGATGATGATTAAATTAATTATGTGCAAAGAAATGTAAAGAAATTCAGACGATTGAATAGCAAATACTTAAAACAAATAGTCCTTAATTGTATTCTTGTATTCTTTAAATGACGTTAATTATTCCGTTATTATCAAACATACTTAATGCACGCACACATAGAACACACTAGAGGTCTGATTTACAAATGATTAAATGCCCTGTTCAACAAGTTACACGTCTTAAACTTGCATATCTGACAGCGATGAGGTTAATTAGCAAATTGAAATGCAGTTTTAGATGAATAAACAAACTTGTTTACTCAAAATAATCTGCATTGTTATGCTAAAGTGAGTAATTTAGCAGTATGTTGCAAAAATTCAGAACTGATTATTTTGCTCTTATAAGCAAAATATTTGAAGCAGGAAATAACAAGTTTTGGGCGAACTTGAACGACTAACTCCTTCTAGCATGAATCTTGAAGAATATATTTCTTTAAAAAACGTTTTTAGAAACTCGTAGCGGTCTTCCATTTACCCTGCATGTCCTAATTATTAACACTATCAATTAATCTGCTTAGTCCTTACAGGCGTAAACTTTCAGCACATTTTTTTTTTTTTGAGAAATTATAGAACCGAAAAATATTACTTCACAAATTTCGTTAAACATTCTGCGTTCCCCTTCAAAATAGCCCTAAACCGAAGTAAATTAGAACAACAAAAAAAAAGAAAACATTTCTCAAATATCGTATATCTCTTAAACATATTCAGATTAACAACGTTAATTTATGAACTTTCTTTTCGTTAAATGTAACGAACTTTTATTAAAAGGCAGTAATAAGTCTTGACATAAATTTACATTTGTTTATTTTTTTTTAATAAAGTAATTAAAGATTTATTTTATCTTTTGCATTTGCATGTTGTTTGAAAAATTGTTTTTGAAACGTAATTTATTTCAAAACTTTACGTAAAGTTACTTATTCATGCTAAAATAAAGCAACCGTGTAGCAAAATACTAGTTTAACGAGCATAAACTCATCAATTTGAATGTCGAACTTGAACAATGAAATTTTCCATATTCATTCGAAGGAATAGGTAGATTTATACGTTTTATTTAATCTTAAGTAGTAGATTTATAGGTCGAGCTTAGTTTTAAAAAATATGAATTTTAGTCTTCGGTAGTAATATAGGACTAGTTAAGAAACTTTTAGACAAATTGCAAAAATTATCTTTTTTTTCTTTGTGATAGCATTGCATTTTGACGTGAATACGTCTTTAAATTTACTACCATACGGGAGCAATCTAAAAAATCTAATGGTAACAATATCGGGGGATATATTTTGGCGTTGTAGTTTCGAAGTTATCCTCTACATCCAAAATTAAATAATACCACTGGATAGCTAAAGGATCAAAGAATTCATTACGGTACGCAAGAACAGTGACGCAACGCGGGGGGTAAAGAGGGAAGCGCCGCCATTTTGAGGTTGTTTTGCTGCGTATCGAAATTTGTAATTAGTATAGCTTTTGGCACGTAGAAACTACGATGTTCGTTTCAATTTTAATCATCGATTGTATATGAAACATTAGTTTAAAGTAGTGACAGTGTATATAATAAGGTGTTAAATTAAAAAATATCAAAAATATATAGCTAATGTCTGCTTATACGCGTCGAAAAAAAAAAAACTATAAAATTATTAATTAATTTGTATTGTAACACAATAATTATTTGTTTCCTTGCTTTTATTCTAAATACATAAATAAAAGTATTTTATTTAAAATATATAACCCGTTAGCCGTTACATAAACGTATTCAGTACAACACACGGCCATGTCCATGACACAGCCATACCCCACATTTTTTTCTTCAGAACTACTTGATACTTTAAGCGCAACAGTCTTCAAGACTTAAAAAAGGTTGAAGTTGGAACATTATTGAGCAGAACGTACAGGTTGTTTTACCTACTTCAAGCACATACATCCTACCTATTAATATGAACGTTACGTGATATTATTGTCGCAAGTTATATTTCTAACAGCTGTCTCTCCTTTTTTAGCCTACTTTCCCGTAAAAGTAAAAAAATTAATAATAAAGCATGAAAGAAGGCTTAATGTATCGTGAAAATATCGTTAGAAATCAAGAAAAGTCAAAAATAAATTAAGTAATTAAATAAAGATTGAAAAATAAAAAATTTGAAAGTAGGGTTTTGAGATGGGGAAAAAGTGTGTCTGTCGGTCGGTCTGTCTGTCGGTCTGTCCCCCCCCCCTAATAACTGTTGAACGAATTGTCCGATTCGAAAAATTCTTTTTGCATTCGAAAGATCTCGGTGAGGACATCTAATTTCCAGATTTTATTTTTTGATTTGAACAATTTTTTGTTCAATTTTGAACAGTTCAAGAAATTTTAACATTAACGCCTATGGGTGAAAATGAAGCAAATTATGTAAACTCTGGGTACAAGATCCAAGTTCCAATGAACAAGCTCATTGGAAGAAGTTCTTGGCGTGAAATATTGATTTGAACAATTTTTGTTCATTTTTGAACAGTTCAAAAAAAAAATTTAACATAGTGCCTACGGGGAAATTTCAATCCTATATAAATCCTGATCTAACGGGCCGATTTGCTTGGAACAAACTTTATCGGAAAGCTCTTATGACGTAGAACATTGTACAGATAAAAAGTTCATCCAGAACTAACGAGCCTATTTTCTTATGAAATTTTTTGATCGGGATTTTCAAGAATATTTTTGAATTAATGAAAGATTAAATGAATAAGCAAAATAATGAATAAATACATGAATGATTGAATGAATATGTATTAACCGTTGAAAAAGGTATATTTGAAGCAATTAAGAACTAAAGCTAAACGAGAAAGAGAGAGAGATAGCTAGATTATAAATTTGAAGCTGGTGTATAGGGGAAAGTAGGCTCGTATAGTTCTAGACGGAACTTCTTGTTTACTCTTCATACCGCATTGCTGTTTAAACCATCACATTTTCATATGTTTACTGGACAAAATCGTTGTCCATTAAGCCGACGATATTCATCTTTCTGACTACAGCTGGTAATCCGCAGATAGTTTGCGAGTCAGCAGGGGAAAGAGTGGTGACCGCTAATTTTCATCTATAGTTTGAACCCGCGATCTTGGGTCAGCATCAAACCACTATGCCACAGTGCTGGTGAAGAAACTAGGTCTATATGAAAAGAACGCAGGAAAACCAGATTAAAAAAAAGATACGTAAAAAATCTAGACTAAATAAAAGTAGATTCTGTTAAAAAAAAGTGTTTGACTAACTAATTTTCTAAACTATGTTGCAACAATAAAAGTATGTTTATAAATTTCGCTTTACTGGTAGCTTTCTCTTCATTCTCTATAAATTGTTAAGTAATGAATTTAACACTTAGTAGAGGGAGATAAAAACCACAACACATCCTCTAAGTTTAAGGTGACGAACCACTTTATCGATCCGAAATCCTATTATCGCTTAAAGCACTTCTTTGTAATTGGCTCAGTTCAGAAACGTTCCTTGATGCATTCGGGCACAAACGGGGAGAGCCAAGGGACTTTATGTAGTGAATTTTAGAGGCCACTTCCATTATTTAGACCGTCAAGAAACTGCAATAAATAAATAAATAAAGCAGACGAGAAGCCAGTTTACGCTAACTCATTAATAACGCGCATTTTATTTGATAATAAGGGAGTTGTTCCTCCATTTAAGATTTAATTGATTTCAGAATATCTAACAGGAACTCTGAATAAAGAAAAAAGTTGATTTCTCGTAAAATAAGCTGTTATTAGATATTTGCGCTCATGTCATTTCCTTTTAATGTTTGGTGATTGTGGTGCTATTTTATGAAGATATTTCTATCAAGATACTTTAAGGTACTTGAGTGCTTTTCACTGGAAACAACGTAAGATCTTGTGCGGATGGAGCTATCTGAATTTTAATTAGTTTTAAGTATATATTAAGTCATTAAATCAGTAATTAAAATAATTTCAATGATTCATCAAATAAATTTTATATATAAGTTTTTCATTTTTTTTTTGCTAATTTGGAAATTTACATTTTCCGAAAATTCCTTCTTCGATAGGGGAATATGAAGGTCATTGATTCCTTAGGTCATCAAGTGATGAAAGGTACATACAAATCGCGAATAAAACCTATTGCAAGATTGTGTAATTTCCTGACTATAAATCAAAACATAGCAGAACTCTGTGTGCTAGTAATTGCAAATAATCTCTTATGAAATATATTTTACTTAATTTTTGATTAAGTTTTCAGTTGCTCTTGAGAATAGAAAACTAATGAGTGTTAATTATTGAAAACTACTTTGCATGATTTTGAGACATTTCAACATTCCCATAAAATCTTAACGTTCATCTTTTAAGTTTTATCGGATAACCCCTTAAATCCAGATTAATTATTCACGTAAAGCAGATTATATATAATCCGTATGAATAAAAATTCAGACTAATGATATTTCAGAATAATGAAAATCAGAGCGATAACGATAATCCTTATTAATCAACGGTTATCTGGATTGATGAAAACAATATATAGCAGCTTTAAAGCCAATGATATTAGTTTAATTGAAAAACCGAGACATTTTCTCATTTTTGAATGAATAATACTAATTCACTGCATTATTAAAGCATATTAAAATTCCATCTATATTTTAACGACTCATTTATGCGTGCCATGCGACTAGGCTGAATCCATCAACCCCTTCATTTTCTCCTTAATAAAAAGCCTTGTTATGGAAGGGCTAAGGCATACAACAAGATGGTTTGTTCGCCTTTTCTGTCTGAAGCTTTGGCATGTAGAACTTGGTCGCATATGTCGTGAGAAACGGCAAAACTGCCATAAATGGAGTGTGGAACAAGGGCGAATGCGCCATGTCTAAACGTTTCTTCGACTAGTTGATCACTCGCCAAGCATGAGAAAATAAACTGATTGTGCCAACTACGAAAAATAAGGATGATGATATTTATTTTTCCCAAATTAATTCCATCGATTTATTAATTTCATCATCATCATCATAACTGACTCGACAGCCCATTGTGGGCCATGGCCTTCCTCAAAAGATCCAACTGTTCACTTCAACCTGACTGTTCTCTTTTTTTAATTTGATACACTTAAATATTGATTTTTACTTATACGGATTTTCAAATTAAAAGATTTCTGAAATGATTGTTTTTCTCATTTTTCATTCTAATTAAATTATTAATGCAACTTTCCATCCTGGTTTTTTTTTTTTTGGCACTTGTGTCGCTTTGAAACTAGTTTCTTTTTCTTTGAGGGCCTTGAAGTACAGTTTTGGCAGATTCGCGCTTTTCGCATGGAACGCCTTGATTTGAACTAAATGTTTATTTTTATTAGGCACTAGGAGGGTAAAAGCAATTTGTCAAAATACTTTCAAGGATGTATGGTCTTGCGTGGGTTTTTATGCATACTGGAAGGAGGGCGGAATTTCTAATTGAACAAAAAATAGGATATCTTATGATCAAAACGTTGTTGACATATGAACTTGTTTTCTCCATTGTTTGGATGCTGCGTTTTTCCCTTTTTATAGTGCCCTCTCTATCTAAAATGTGGTTTGTAATAGATCTGCGTTAAAGGGATCCGTATTCATAAATTAAATATTATTTCCTAAAGTTCTACTGCATTTGTTTATCCGCGTTGCCCTCTTTTGTATTAAAAAGCATTTTAAATATCTTACCTAAGGAAAATTTAATGCAATTAGTTGGCTATGAAGATTATTTTATAAATGCGCATAATTGACTTCGCAAATGGAAATATTTTCCTCCCCTATAGAAAAAATTTTAAGGATTAACAACAATTCCCTCTTTGTTTAGTAACCATTATGTAAAATATTTTGCAACAACCTGAATTTTAATTACTTCTACTGCAACTCAACTCTAGTTCAGTAGATAACACAAAAACTGAATTTTGTTATAAAAATGTCTTCAAGTATTCCGAATCATTTATTATTATTATTTTTATTATTAAATGTCGCAATCTGCCGCTTCAAACCATTTTTAAAGCAAACAGTACTGTTGCTTAAACATATGCAGATAAATGGATTGTTATTCTTTCTCCTGCGTTAATCAAATGCAGCTGTTGTAGCTCAGCAGGAACAATTAATTTTCGGTCTCTCGCATTTTATGACAGTCTTTTTTTTTTTAATCTGTATAAAGTGAAATATGCGAGTAGATGCTGTTTCAAAATTTTATATCGCAAGCAAAAATAATTTTAAAAACAGTAGTTATTACAGCATAATTATTGTTGTGTAACTTTTTTTTCTAAAATAAATTAAAGTATCATTTCTGCGACGTGTTTTTAATTTTAATATAAGGGATGTTTTTGTTTATTGCACATTTCTTATCAGCCAAAAGAAATTTGTATTGTAACTTTAATAACTAATGTAAAAAATAAATGTTTTCGCACACAAGGATCGAAACTAGATTTCTTTGGGGATTAGAAAAATGTTCATTCAATGTATGCGTACACATTAATTTATATATTTCATACATAAGTATCTAAAGAAGTATTGAATAATGATTTATGTAGTGGTACAGAAATAATTGAATAATTCTTTTATGTGTTACGAAGTATTTTTCAGTAAGTTTTTCCCTACAGCTCTTCCGAAAATTGCGGGAAAATTTTTTTCTAAAAGTTTTTCAGAAAGTTAATCATAAAATATTTTATGTGATCCGCAGAAAAATATTTTAATCCAAACTGCAGTCGATGAAGAAATAATATTATTATTATTATATTAATTTCCAAAATTTCTAAAGTTGCAGTATTACATAGAGTTGTCAAAATGGATGACGGTAAAAGAATGGTAATGATTAAACTTTGTGCAAAGTAATAGAAATAAAATTTCACGTTAAATGTTTGCGTTTTAATGCTCATTTGTGCTTTAATTTAACGTGAAATTTTATTTCTATGGTAAAAGAATGTTTTAATTTGTTTTTTTTTTTTTTTTTTTTGTTTTTTTTTTTTTTTTGGAATCCACTAGAAAATGCTTGGTTTTTTTTTTGGAAGATTTGCCTTAGCTGTCTGAAATTCCTTATGATAATTTTTTAAAGCATTTCTCAAATGTAACGAATTACGTACTATTATTTTCATATTTTTTTTCTAATGTTTAGTTGTCTGTAATTACAGGTAAAACTCGGTAGAACACAACACTTTTGTGATTGAAAAACATGACTTACCTAAATCTCGTCGTTGAAACCAGTTTCCATCCTTTATTTTTTTTTTTTTTTTTTTTTTTTTTTTTTTTTTTTTTTTTTTTTTTTTTTTTTTTTTTTTTTTTTTTTTTTTTTTTTTTTTTTTTTTTTTTTTTTTTTTTTTTTTTTTTTTTTTTTTTTTTTTTTTTTTTTTTTTTTTTTTTTTTTTTTTTTTTTTTTTTTTTTTTTTTTTTTTTTTTTTTTTTTTTTTTTTTTTTTTTTTTTTTTTTTTTTTTTTTTTTTTTTTTTTTTTTTTTTTTTTTTTTTTTTTTTTTTTTTTTTTTTTTTTTTTTTTTTTTTTTTTTTTTTTTTTTTTTTTTTTTTTTTTTTTTTTTTTTTTTTTTTTTTTTTTTTTTTTTTTTTTTTTTTTTTTTTTTTTTTTTTTTTTTTTTTTTTTTTTTTTTTTTTTTTTTTTTTTTTTTTTTTTTTTTTTTTTTTTTTTTTTACGTTTAATAAACTATTATAAAATTAATAGCCATGTACAAGCTGACGCGTATCATCGTCAAGTCACAGGAATTACCTCAGTCCCGTCGTTGAAACCAGTTTCCATCCTTTAATCAACTATTATCAAATTAAACTATGTTGAAGCTGACGTATAGCATCGTCAAGTTCCAAGACTTACATCAATCCATCTATCCCCTACCTCAATCCTTAGATAATCCAGGACTTACCTCAGTCCCGTCGTTGAAACACGTTTAATAAACTATTATAAAATTAATAGCCATGTACAAGCTGACGCGTATCATCGTCAAGTCACAGGACTTACCTCAGACCCGTCATTGAAACCAGTTTCCATCCTTTAATCAACTATTATCAAATTAAACTATGTTGAAGCTGACGTATAGCATCGTCAAGTTCCAAGACTTACATCAATCCATCTATCCCCTACCTCAATCCTTAGATAATCCAGGACTTACCTCAGTCCCGTCAATGAAACACGTTTAATAAACTATTATAAAATTAATAGCCATGTACAAGCTGACGCGTATCATCGTCAAGTCACAGGACTCACCTCAGTCCCGTCGTTGAAACCAGTTTCCATCCTTTAATCAACTATAATCAAATTAAACTATGTCCAAGCTGACGCGTATCATCGTCAACATATCGTTAAAGCTAGCGCATACAGAAAAGTTGAATATAATTAATAGTAATAATTCATTGATGCGTTTCAATACATTATGTTAAAAGAAAAATTTGTTCAAACAGTTTCTAAGACGGCGGCAAGGTTTGAATGACGTGGGCATGCAAAACGTGGCCACAATACCTAAACATATGTCAACCAAAATGATTATTTCATAAAAAATTAAACAAATGCTGGCGATTTAAAAACATTATAGAAAACAGTTTTTCTTTCATTTATAAAATGTAGAGGAGTTTCTTTTTCGCGGGGGGGGGGGGGGCAACCCTCAAAAAAATAGCGGTAAAAAGGCATTTTTAGTAGTTGTATGACAATTTCCAAATTCTAGAGGAAATCACACCAAACATATGCATCTTATTACTTTTGCAACAGCACATTTTGTTCTTAAAATATTTTGCTCCGTTATAAAAAGATAAGCAATACTTTAAGAATCTTGATTTATGTGCAAACTAAATCTTGTGTCTGAAAAAACGCGTCTTTCACACTGTACATATAATCTAGTTACTTCCCTGTTTATTTCCTTATATATTTAGATTAGTACGTCTAGGATTATCAATGCTTGTACTAGATAGTACCTTTGTATAAAAGTAACTGCATTGTCTTTATTTGTTCAAATGCTTTATTGCCTGTTTGCCAAAAGGGGATATTTTTCCGAAATATGCGGTTGTTATTAGTATTACCCTTAGTGATATATTGTATGTCATGTAAATATAACTAACTTTTATGATAAGCATGAGGTTACTTAATAACCCCAAATAATTTAATACCAATTATAATTTAAAACATCGGTATCTATTAATGTTTAATAATATTTGCAAACTTAATAAACTAAATGTTTCGTTCAACATAAATTAACTCACAGTACATAACCAAAAAACATAACTTTTTAAGTGGTTTCTATGATTTGAATATCTATAATTCATTACATTTCGTTTTTCCTTACAAAAAAGAAAAAATCCGCCCCCTGCTGAAAAAAATTGCTTTTAAATGAACTGGATTTCTATAAACTGAACTGTTGCGCAGGAGGTTATGCATGACGTAAAAACTGTGTAAGAGACCAAATTTATAAGGGGTTTAAGAACCTTTTTAAGAGCAATTATAATCGAAAACTATTAGATTTTTTTTTATAATTAAGAAAAAGTTAACTGCAAAAAAAAAAAAAAAAAAAAATCCGAGTAATTAATGCATTGCAGCGTTTCTTAATTTTTCGATACGTGGAACAATTTTTAGGGTCAATTCATGCAGATATCTGGGAATAGATAATTTGCAATAAAAATAACTATTGCTTCAAAAAGTAGTTTCAAAAATTGACAATCAAGACAAAAGTTCTTGAAATGATATATTTAGGAAAGATTTTTAAAGATAAAATTTTAATGAAATGAGTTGTGTTGATTTATCGCAGATACGCTTCATATTAGGCTTTACATATGTACGTACAACCCTTATGTCAGGAACAGCCTATAAGACAAATGATCAAAAATGCCTTGTGCTAAAATGAGTACAACGGAAAAGACAACGTAACTAAAGCACAAATTGTCGAACCAATAATGCAAATAGTTATTTTTAGCTTACAATGGAACTTCTTTGAGAAGTACTCAGCACACAACTAGAAAGTTGTGAGTGAACAGGCAACAACGGACGGACAGACGGACAGTATAGAAGTTCGGGTGGACAGGGCTTTTGCCCGGTATAAGGGAGGGGAACATGAAGAGAGCCGGGGAGAGTGGAAGGAGGCAGGACCATAAAATATATAATATGAATAATTCTTCTATAGTCTTCCCAGGAGGTAGGGTGTAAAGGGGAGGGGAAGAAGAGCGGCGAAGGGTGAGAGCCGTGGGAAACAGGTGTCAATGAGCGGCGCAGCATGAGGAGCCGAAAATAAACGGTGAAAGGCGTAAAAGCTTAATCGAACTCTAGCAGGAGGGGGTTTTAAAGAATTTTGCAATTTTTTTGTGTTTTATGCTTTTTTTTTTTTTCGAAGTTTTTACACAATGTTATAGTTTTTTTTTTATGAGATTAACCAATAGGAGCAAAGACAATTAAGAAAGAACACAAATCAGAGGCGAGGAATTTGGAGAGGAAGCGTAGAGGGAAATATGTACGGGAAAATGAAAGAAAATTATGAAAAATCATAATAAAACTGGTCTTTATTGCGGTTCTTTATTCAATGCATGTTAAAAGAAGACGTGCAGCAAATGACGCTTTCCTTTATTTTTTCTGCTGCGAACCAATTGTTCATCATTAAAACCAATTTTCTTTGAAATATTAACTTGACGAAAATAGAGTGCGATTAGCTTTCTAAACTAATCATCCGATTTTTTTTTTGAGAAGTCTCGCAGACAACAATTAAAAAGGTCTTTCTCGTCATTCATAGCGATGCGAAAGCTAATTAGAATATTAAAATTGTCTCGTAACCTAACGCCGAGCAAATTTTTTGTGTTTAAAAGACTGAAAAATGAGATTAGGTTCCTTTCCCAAGAAATTAAGAAAATTTTGGTGAATGTCAGAAAAAGGAGATAGAACTAGACGGGTTTTTTTATTGTAAAGACAAGTTCATTTCCAACAACTTGATCTGCATTATTTATTTTTTTCTAACATCAACTTGACAAACATATTATAAACAGATAGTCTTTTTTATGAGAGTACCATCAACTTTTATTTTAAGCAATTTCGTCCTCAATTAAATGATCGGTTTGTTTTGCTTTTCCGAATACTATGCATTGGTTTTACATCAGTATAAAAAAACGGACTGTCAGTATTTGTGAATGCCAAAGTCCGCATACAATAAAGAGTTTATCAAGGCCAATTTGGAAATAAGCTGAGGGTGCATTTACACTAAATGTGACGGAAACATTTTGTCTCAGTCGTAATTGACTGTTGCTATGGTATTCAAGCTATTGGCAGCGATGACGTACGACTGCGATAGCGCAATCAACCAATTACTGTTGGCTTGGGGAAAGTCCATTTCAATGATGCAATAACAAATGCCAATCAGTCGATGTCGCGGTTATGAAATTACGTAGAACCAAATACATGCTCTAAAACCTTTCGTCTTTGTCGTACGTCGCAGTTGCGTATGGTATGAATGCACATTAGCAAAATAGCACCAATAAATTAAACATGTTTTCTAAATACGTTATGTATTCATTAATTTTTGTACGTGCAATTCCCTCAATTAATTGTATAGAAATTTTTGAAAGTTAACTAAAATTTTATTTAGATATGTAATCATTCTTTCATGTACCAAGATTTAAGTTTCAGGAAATAAGAGTACAACTCCTTGATTAAAGTGATTAACTTTTGAATCTGCACTAGAGAACGTTAAGAATTTATTTTTTTTTCTTTTCTTTCATAGGTTCACTTCTTTTTTTGTGTTAAAACAAGAAGCTCTGTCTAGAACTATACAAGCCTACGTTCCCATGGACACCAATATCAAATTGATAACCTAGCATTAAAAAAATATTTTAAATCAGTAATTCCTTTAAGCGCTTTTAGTGGGGTGACATACACACATTTTCCCTATCTCAAAACCCTACTTTTCCCTAATTTTTTTATTTTTCAATCTTTATTTAATTACTCAAGTCATGTTCGACTTTTTCTTATTTTTACAACGTTTCTCTTAACTCGCTTTGTTGTCTGTCCGCAATCGAATTTCGCAGTTGAATTTTCGACCATTTCCGGATAAGCTATTGTTCTGAAACTTTACATATAGCTCAGAACCAGATGACAATGCAATATTCTACCACTTTTATGATGATTTGATGAGTTTCTGAAGTATGTCCAATAAAATAAGATCAAATAGGGCGATTAATTCCGAAAATTGCCACGAAAATTCAGTAGCGGACTTGCGATCGACAAAAAATCGTGGAAAAAAATCCTGGAACAAAAAACAATCACAAATTTAATTGGTAGTGCTCAAGGAAAACGTTGTTTTTTTTTAATAATTTTTTAAAAATTATTATTATTAACGATATTTTTACGATACCATTTATCTTTGTTTCATTCTTTTTCTTCGGAAAAGTAGGCTAAAAAGTGTTTTTCTTATTAGAAAACAAGTCTGCAAATTTGTATTGTTATTTGGGCTTTTGCAATGTGCATTGCTCTGGTTTAAGAAATTCACATACATTTTTCGAAAACAAATAACGTAAAATATGTTGCAACAACATGAAGCAAGAATGGTTTTCTGAATGAAACATGCAAGCTGTTGTGTGAGGGAAAAAATCAGCAATCAGCTTACAATTTATCAGCTACTGTTGACAGGCTGAAATGTCTCCTCCATAAGCAGAGATCCAAGAAGGCAGTAGAACTTCGTAGAAATGCAATCTTTCCGTGTAGCCTTACTATAGACTTGTTTCTTTTTCGGTGTCCCTTTAAATCTTGCAAAGTTGTTTGTTCTGTAATGTCATTAGACGTTGTAAAATAAGCAAATTAACCATGGAGTACTAACAGCTTGGAATTTAATGCTCCCTATGCGTCAACCCAGACCTCCGTTAAAATGCCAGACCTGTCCATTTAACTACTTTCCTACGAAGTAATTGAACATTTATTTTCTTCTGCACGTTCTGTTTATTTCATGATTTTTAAGCAAAACTACATTTACATACATAGTATAAATTTCACAGTTTTCCATACATTAGTTAGGAGCTTCGTTTGAAAGCAATACTCACAACAAATATTAGGGAAGTTATTTCATTACGGTAAGCTTTCCTTAAACTTGTCAGATGATTTTTTCGGTATATAAAAGCTTCTAAGATTGAAATATGCACTTACTAAGCATTCTTTAGTATTAATGCTCTTCAACTGAAATTGAAAATCGTGGAAAATGAAACAAACAAAGCAGCACGCTTTGAGTGAAAAACACTTATAGAGGCCATGTAAGTAGCGACCTCTAGCGATTAGAAGTGGTTCTGCAATATTATCAAATGGGCTGTTCTTTATTAGAATGGAGGTCTTGGTGTAGACAAGCTTTTATGAAAGCTGCTACATTCATACATATGTATGGAGTCGATAATTGTTTAATTGTCGAGGATTAATGAGGATTGTTGGTGTCGTGAAAAAAGTTAAGAAGTACTACTTTTTAACTTAGAATGTATTTAAAAAAATAAAAAAGCTTTAAAACTCATTTTGAAAAAAATAATTAATGGAATACAACTTTTAACCCACGTGCATCAGTACACGCACCCATTTTTAGCCTACTTTCCCGTAAAAGTTTATATATATATATATATATATATATTAAAGCATGAAAGAAGGTTTAATGTGTCGTAAAAATATCGTTAAAAATAAAGAAAAGTCGAAAATAAAGTAGAGTAATTTAATAATGATTGGAAAATAAAAAAAATTGAAAGTAGAGTTTCGAAGGGGGGGGGGGGGATGTGCGTCTGTGGGTCTGTCTGTTTGTCTGTCCTCTAATAACTTTTGATTGAATTGTCTGATTCGAAAAATTAATTTTACATTCGAAAGATCTCGGTGAGGACATCTCATTGTCATATTTTACTTTTTGATTTGAATGTTTTTTGTTTACTTTTGAATAATTAAAAAAAAACAACATTAGGCCTTACTATATGCAAAAACGAAACAAATTACATAAACTCTGGGCACGAGGTCCAAGTTCCTATGAGCAAGCTTATTGGAAGGAGCTCTCGGCGTGAAATATTGATTTGAACAATTTTTGTTCATTTTTGAAAAATTCAAAAAATATTAACATTACCGCGTACGTGGAAATTTCAATCCCATATAAATCCTGATCTAAACGACGGATTTGCTTGCAACAAACTTTATCGGAAAGATGTTACGATGTAGAACATGTACAGGTACGAATTTTAACAAGAACTGAACGAGCCTGTTTTCCTATGAAATGTTTTGACCAGAATTGAAGGATATTTCTCAATAAAAACATCAATAAATGAATGAGTGAAAGAATGAATGAATTAAATAATCGTGAATGAATAAATGAATAAGTGAAAGAATGAATGAATGAATGAATAAATGAGTGAATAAATGATGAAATAAATAAATGAGTGAACGAACGAAAAAATAAATAAATAATTGAGTGAATAAATGCATGGATGAGTTGATGAATGAATAAATAAACGAATGATGTAATAAATGAAAGAATGAATGAGTGAGTGAGTGAATGAATATGTATTATCCGTTGAAAAGGGTATATTTGAAGTAATTAAGAACTACAGCTAAATGAGAAGGAGAAAGAAAGATATAGCTCGATTATAAATTTGAGTTTGGTGTATACGGGAAAGTAGGCTCGTATAGTTCTAGACGGATTTTCTTGTTTTAGTTGTTAAAAAGTACAGATTATTTAAAAGAAGTAGGGTCAGTTGGGGTAATTGTAAACGCTTTTTCAATGCTTTGAGTTTTGATCCTTCCCTACGTCTTGAATGAATTCAGAGATAAAATTGTGAGCATTGTAGCCACTACTGTACTTCTTGTGAGTAAATGTGTACAAAAATTTTGACTTTGCGACTATTTGTTAGCGAATGAACTCGTGTTTACAATTACCCCAGAGATCTGGGGTAATTGTAAACAGTGATTTATTTTTGAATAAGGTTGTTTCAAATGAGAAATTGTTTCATACACAGTCTTCTTGAAGGCTTAAGAAGTTCCGAACAATGGTCCTCAATCTGCGGCCAACAGGCCGCATCTGTGCCGCTGAGTTATGTTAGGAGTCGGCTGAGATCATTTAACAAGAAATATCTTGCAAAAAATCAAGTAATGCGACAAATTTATGTAAAATTTGTCTCGCAGTGGATCAGTCGGTTAAGCTTGGATCCCACAGAACACTGAAAGTGAAGCACAACTGGCCGTGGCCAACGCTTGGGAGGGTGACCACCTCCAGCGACTAATTAATCTGAGACCGAGTGCTCTAAAGGGAGCTGTACATGCAAAATACATCGTAGCTTCAAATAGTCCAACAAGTTAGAAATAATTTTCAATGAGGGACCAACCTAGGAGACGATCTCTCGTCTGGGAGCTGGTTCAAAATCATTAAGCCCCTCTGAGCCAAGTGTTCTTCCTTCTAGCGGAGCTTAATAACAATGAGTAGGAGCTTCCTTAATTCATGGTCGCCCTGCAAGGGGGGCTTGGATTTCCGAGTGGCATTAGCAACAACAACAACAGTTATGTAAAATAGACACAAAAGTGTAATTTACATCAAAATATAGAACTTACTGTCCCCCCAAAATATTGGAAATAGGATAAATTTAAGTGTTTATAATTACCCCAGAGTACAAAATTTGTGGGGTAATTGTAAACACCTAACTTGTACATGAAAAAAACCAGGGCTGATTAAATTCATAACTAAATGTTTTTAGCAGCATTCCATAAGACAAATAAAAATGGTTGAAACCGCTTACATTGCTTTTGTAGATGAGCTGGAGAGGAAAATGTATGATCACTAAATTTTGTTAAACAACTTTTTTCACCATGTCATTTTCAAACAACGGTAACGCTTCCACAGCTGTATTAAAACATACGAAACTTTTTCAACGTCTTTCCCATGTTGGCAGTTCATCACTCACCCGCAGTTAAGTTTTCAAAATCACCACAAGTTTAGTTATGAAGCTTGTTTACAATTACCCCAACTGACCCTATATATAAGTCATGGGGTGGACATATCAAATTTTAAAAGAAATATAAATAAAGAAAATGTAGTAAGTTATAAATTTAACAATTTCTAAACTCGCTTGCGGTATTAGTGGTAGAACATAACTCCATAAATAATTATAGAAACTTAAATCTGGCTCCTAAATCTGGCACTGAAACCCAACTGCAACTTTGGAAAGTTAACACCGGTATTTCATGCTCTGCATTCACCCGAAACCCCCTAAAAATAGCAATACCTTTTAAGCATGTCCAACGACGCATAAAAATCTGCGAGCATTGTGCACAGTGATAAGTGACAACTTTAGTAACAATAAGATACGAAACGTTATGCATGCGAATAACATTCAGAGGGAAATGTAAGTTTTTCGGGTTTTCTGAGGATAGTGTCAGTTATTAACTTAAGCCATGTCGGGCGTAAGCATTTAATTAGATTTATTTCTGAACCCAAGAATAATCCTTTTGTTCAATACTTCATTAGTTAAGCACCGATTTTCGCTGTTTCTAATTATCTTCTTTTAATTAAGTTACTCTTCCACCTGTTACGATGTTGCACGCAAAGCATTGAACTTTGGATCTATTTGTGTTCGCTTAGCGTGACTTTCAGGGCAACGAAACTGAAATTAACATTGAAATCGCTTTCCCTTTCTGTGAGTTCCGTATTGAGGTGCTACAGGAACAAAGAATGTTAACATTAAGTTTTCACGTCGCTTCGAAGGGCTTTATTAGAGCGCTAATTAATTTAAAGAGATATATGGCTTATTTATTGCTGCAAAAAAAATGATGGCTTCATTTCTATACACTTTACAAGTGAGAACTTAGTCATGAAATCCGAAATGACACTGTGTTTAAATTAGTATGTTGTAAGACATTTATATAAAGAAAAGGAGTTTGCATGTATGTATGTTTGTTGTTTTGTGATATGCGTCCCAGAAAAACAGTTAGTCCTAGAACAGTGATTCCAAAACGTTTATTCCTTGCGATCCCCTTCTAGGATCCAAAAGAATAAGGCCTTTTTGTAGCCGTTAGTTACAGCTAACCAAACTATAGAAATGGCTAGCAAATTTTTTCCACGTTGCCCAATCTATATATATTATTTTTCTAGCCTGTTTTTCTGTCGCTTCGCGAGATCTTCCTTATCCTTTTATCAAATTCCATGACTTACCCCTCATTTTGAAGCTCATCGTGCCGGCTAAAGACGAAGAATAGATCCATGGGCTAAAAATATACCGTTTCTATTAAATTTTAGATTTAAAATCATCTAAGAAGAGGTCCTTTAATGGATGCCAAGCCGGCGTTGTGTATGCTGGCGCTATCTGTTATCAAGTGAAGAGACAATAAACTCTTATGTTTTTATTGTGTAGACGATTGGGCAGTTTTAGTTGCGTCTGTGAATTAAACTTATTCAATTGTGAGGCTCTACACATTCATTTATATATTATGAATGTATAACCAACCAACATTAACTATATTTTAAGTAATGGAACTGTTTCGCTATTTTATTTTAATGCTATGCATACTAATAATAAAAAAAGTTATCATTATTACTGCCATTATTTTATTATTTTGAATATCTAAATAATAGTGAGAGAAGACATTGTAACAGCTATTTGTACTGATGTGTTAAATTCCATGTCGTCTTTTGTACCAAAATCATGTTTATTTTTTTCTATTCTTCATAATGTCTTTTCTCCCGAATTAGTACGGAATTCCACACGGGTCGACTTGTAGATCATAACAAGAAATAAAAACAATACTCTAAAACATCTTAAGTTCAAATAAAAATTAGAGTTACTTTAGCATTATTTGTGCGTTTTGAATTATTAATAGGGCAGTAAACGTATGTTTTCGTTAAAAATATCTTTAAGAACTTTTTTCCTGATAGTGCAAAAACGTTGTGGAATGGCATGAGAAATATACATACAAAATTTTGAATCAATCATTAATTATCGTTTGGTTTCACTTTTCCATTTCTGCAAAAAAAAAAAGGAAAAAAAATGTATCATTTTGTTGCAAGTAGTTTTCATCTTCCGTTACTGCACCTTTTAATATCTTATAGTAAGATGAATTTGCCAAGCAACAAAAAATATAGTCCCGCAGTGGACCAGTCGGTAGAAGCTCGGTTCCAGCAGAACACCGAAAGTGAAGCAACATCGACTGAGGTCAGTGTTTGGGAGGGTGACAACCTCTCGCGGCTGGTTGCTGTGGTGTCCGTGTACGCTAAAGGTTGCTGGTGCACGTTAAATAGGTCGTGGCTCCAATGTCCTCCAAGTGAGACGATACCTCTGGGGGTGCACACCCCATGTGACGATCTCTCATCTGGGAGCTGGTTCAAAAATTAAGAGACCTTTCAAAGAGGCGAAAATCGGACTCCTGCCTATAAGGGCCCCGTTAGACTCAGGAGCAGCGTACCCATCCTTCCTCTCCACGCGCGAGGACTCTACAACAACAACAACGACAACAACAACATTTTGTAAGTAATTTATATTTTGTCGATTTATGTAATCCGAACAAAGGAAACCAATATGACAATACCTGAAGTTTTTAACATAAATTCAACTCAACAGGTACCGAAAAAACTCCAAATTAAGTTGTTTCCCCTTTTTTTTCAGTGAATATGGTTTTGAATTGAAGTACATGTATTTTCCAGTTCATGTGCTTAGTCTCGCTACTCGCATATGAACTGTCGTCCAATATTACAGATAGAACAAGACAATACATGAAAGGTTTTATTACATCACAAAGAAAGAAAATAACAGAAATACACCCAGGGCAAGGTGGGAATCGAACCCACGACCTCGTTACTGCGCGCAAGCAGCGGGCGGAAACAGTGATTATCTTATTTTTAAAAAATAAATCTAGCATAATAAACCAAGCAATTGTAAGCATTACTTATCTGGCTATTTTAATGTAAAATGGTAATAAGTTTACTACGCAGGAAATCAGCACTATCGAGCTACAAAGCAATTTTGGAAATCGGAAATATCAGTAAGTCAAACAAATATACAATTTTTGAGAGGCTGCAAAATAATAGTTTGCGTCGATAACTTTCGAGAGCTCTCCCTCTCTTAGTTAATTATTCATGAATTCCATTTTCTTCCTCACGAGATCGGGATCTATGCCTACTCCTCCTTGTCAAATCCTCCTTTCTCTTTGATGAGTATGCGTGGCAGGTGGGTACTAAATTAATTAAGCGAAGATGAATGAAACAAGAAGAAGCAGCGTCATGGGGCTCGAAGGATGAACGGATGCTTCGCGTTGTGAAATTAATTTTGTATGATACGTAAGGTGTTTTAAAGTTGACACTGAAATCGCAGGTCGAATCACACGCAATATAAGTTCCAAATTGTGAGAATCTAGTAATGAAAATAAAGGATCTTGAGCAGCTCCTTTTTTGAGTTGCTCTGCTTCGACGTCTTACGTACTTACTTCGGGCTCTGCTCCTGCTTCACTCCATGCTCCGGATCTCTTTAATAGGAATCATATTATTTATGCTCTATACTATATTGCTCTCTCTGTATATATATCAACCATATTGAGTTGCTCCGCTCCGACTTGTATGCAGTTACTACAGGCTCTGCTCCTGCTTCACTCCATGCTCCGAATAGCTTTAATAGGAATCATATAATTTATCCTCCTTACTATATTGCTGTATGTATAGGAACTATGTTATGTTGCTCCGCTCCAAACTCTAGGTACATAGCTTCCCTCCGTGCTCCGAATAACTTTAATAGGAATCATATAATTTATGCTCCTTACTATGTTGCTCTTCCTCTCTATATAGGAATCATATTATGTTTCTCCGCTCCATAATTTGAGGTTGTGGTCCTGCTTCACTTCATGCTCCGAATAACTTTAATAAAAATCATATTACTTAGGCTCTATACTATATTGCCCTCTCTCTATGTATAGGAACCATATTATGTTGCCCCGTTCCAACCTGTACGTGCTTACTTCAGGATCTGCTTCTGCTTCACTCCATGCTCCGAATAGCTTTAATAGGAATAATATAATTTATGATCCTTACTATGTTGTTCTTCCTCTCTATATAGGAATGATGCTCCATGTTTCTCCGCTCCATAACTTGAGGTTGTGGTCGAGCTTCACTCCATGCTCTGAATCACTTTAATAGGAATCATATAATTTATGTTCCTTACTATATTGCTCTATGTATAGGAACTATGTTACGTTACTCCTATCCGACCTCTAGGTCTGCTTCACTCCATGATCCGAATAACTTACTTAGGAATCATATTACTTAGGCTCTATACTATGTGACCTTCTCTCTATATATAGGAACCATATTATGTTGCTCCGTTCCAACCTATATGTACTTACTTCGGGCTCTGCTCCTGCTTCACTTCGAGCTCTAGGTACTCAGGTCTGCTTCACTTCATGATCCGAATAACTTTAAAAGGAATCATTATATTTATGCTCCATATTATGCGTGTCTCTATATATATAGGGACCATATTATGTTGCCTCTCTCTCTATATATATATAGGAACCATATTATGTTGCTCCGCTCCGACTTGTATGTACTTACTTGAGTCTTTTTTCCTGCTTCACTCCATGCTCTGAATAACTTTAATTGGAATCATATTATTTATGTTCTTTACTATGTTGCTATATCTCTATATATAGGAACCATATCATGTTGCTCCGCTCCGACCTGTTTGTACTTAGTTCATTCTCTACTCCTTCTTCCCTCTATGCTCCGAATAATTTTAATAGGAATAAGAATATTTATGCTCCTTACTATATTGCTCTATGTATAGGAACCATGTTATGTTATTCCGCTCTGACCTCTATGTACTTATTTCGGACTCTGCTCCTGCTTCACTCTATGTTCCAAAACACTTAAATATGAATCATATTATTTTTCGCTCTTATTTAGTTCATTTATTTATTGAGATATATGTGATAAAAAACTTAAGAAGTTATTTATAGATTTGTTCATGTGCACTGCGTTGAGAGACAAATTACGCTAAAAAGAAAAAGGAGAGAGAAAAAAGAAAAAAAATGTATGTATCGTTTATTTTTAAGTTTTTGAATGTAATTCAAGAAATAAAACCAAGCTGTGTGGCATTTTGAAGTTCTTTGATCCGGCTCTGCTCCAGTTTCGAACAAAACAACGATGCTTGACTGTTCTAAGCTCCTTCTCCCCTTTTTGCTATAGATCTTTAATGCAAACACAAATTATGACTTTAAAAAATACAGTGTCATGCGCATTTTAACCTGAAAAACTCTGCAAATACATTCTGACAGTTGGCAGAACTTTGTAGAAAATATCTCTGTAAGGATAAGTGTATCTGTACGCATAGAGAATTTATCTCTGTATGGGTAACTATATTTGTATGCATAGAGAATTTATCTCTGTATGGATAAATGTCTCTGTATGCACAGAGAACTTACCTCTGCATGTATAATTTTACCTGTGGGTATAGATAACTTCTCTCTGTATGGATAAGTGTATATGTATGCATAGAGAACTTATGTCTGTATGGATGTATGGATAACTATCTCTGTATGGATGGAAAACTTATATCAGTACGGGTATCACTGTCTGATCCGATACTGTAAAAACATGTGAAAAAAATGGTTCCAATTTGGTGGCTACAAAAGATGATTCATATTTTTTTTCCTTTTGGTGCAACACATGAGAGCAAGCCCCAAAATATATAGGTGACATTTGTTAAATTTGGTTAGTATCCAGCGGCAGATAGACTCAGTTTCGTTAGGGGCCACTTTTTAAAATTTCCTTAGCACATGCTGAAAATATTTCGAAGTTTTAAAATGATTTAAATAAATACAGGATGCTGAAAGACTAAAAGTTGAAATTCGATAAGAAATTTTCGGCAACGCACGTGTTCAATATTGGCATGCTTCCATTAAATAAATTAGTGGCAAAAAAAATAAGAAAAAATTATTCCAAAAGAAAAAGAAAAGAGAGATTACAGTAGATTAGGTTAAAAGGTGATCGTGCAGGAGAGGGGGGGGGGGGGCGATTGACGATGCATTTTTTAATCTCCATTTTTACTACTTTAATCACCACGTGGCGATTAGCGACCGCTAATTCTCACCTATACCAAAATATAGTAAAATTAAACACCATCCTTTGTAGGAAACACATTGACCCCATAATCTGTAAATAACGGCGAAGCCTTGCTTCTGATCCTTTTCTTTCATTGGTGTAAATCTTTGGTTAGAGTCAACACCTAAAACAGATGGAAAATGAATGAAATATATAAATTATTTAGTTTTAAAATTTACAGTTTAAAAAGACATATTTTGAAAAGCTGGTACTATAATAAAATACATCTTAAGTATCATACATATTGCAAAATAGTTAAACAACTTTCCATTTCACATTCCTTATTTGTTCTTTATAACACTTGAAGTTTATATATTATTTTTCCTTCATTTAATTAAACCTGCCTCTTTTAAAGAAGGAACGTCGCTGAGTGCTTAATGAATTGTTCTTCCAAGCTATCTAATTCTCATCTTCTTTTAATTAACTAAGTAACCACCTGTTACATTTTCTAGGTACTTACCCACATGTGGCTGAAAATATCTTCAGAGTGTCAAGTCATCGTTCAAAGAAATTAAGAAATAGGAAAATGAGATGCAGGTGGTAGAGAGTTTATGCGCTGGGGGGTGCTACCGAAATCAGAGAAATTTTCGCACTCTACAATACCCTTAAGGCTAACTAGAAAATATTACTTAACTATAAATGAAATGTATTATTTTAAATAAATTTGTAACAACCATTCCGAGCGTAACCTACAATTTAACAATGCGAAAACAATTTAATACATTTCGTTTTAGGATTTTACTACTCGGATTTTATTTGGATCTTACTGTCATGAGTAATATGTTACAGATAATTTTATTCGCAATCGTTTTATGAAAACATAATATATAGTTGACGCTCGATTTAACGAACTTCGAATTTACGAACATTCACGATTTTACGAACAGTTGACAAGCCCTGAAAAATCTGTTATTGAAATAATTTAAAGCTACTTAACACTCCGTCGGTAGCGCTGTATCTCACAGATACAAAGCTTTGAAATTCCCTTATTTTTTAACCAAGGAGGTATGTCATGAGGTCTCCTGGAATGTTGTGGGAGTAGGTGTCGGGGGATTTTTTCGCCCGGTTTTGGGGGTTCTTTTGCGACTTGTATCTGTGGGATACAGCGCGACCGATGACGTTTGCCGTTTGTTATACCGATTTTATTAATTTTTGCGTTTATTTTGCTTTGGGAAATTAGTAAAAAACCCTTTCTGAATTTAAATGATCAGAAAAATCTTGAACCAGTTCATAAATTTTTATTTTTCGATGAAAATGAAGATTTAGATGCAAAACATTTCGATGAAAGTGATAAGAATGAAGATTTCATGGATGGTCTTTCTGGTTATGGACTGTCATACAAAAAAAGGGAGACTAGGTTAACGCAATATAAGTGTCTAAAATGTAGCAAACATTTTTGCTTAGAACATACCGTGATGTTTTGTAAAAAATGCAATTTATGAACCAAATGTATCCCAGTCGGATTATTTTTTTCATTTGCTAAAAGTATTTCAATATTTAATATTTTAATTAAGAATATTTTCACTCAATATAATTATGTATAAACACAATTGTACGCATATATTTTATTACTTTACATTTAATTTTTTGCTTGTAAGTATTTGTGTTGTAATTTAATATTTCCATTGTATTTTGTATTGAAATAAAGGAAATAAAATAGAGGCATGGGTCCAAGTGTAATGGAGGTGGAGCCTGGAAACCAAAACAATAATACATTTTTTAAAAACTTTCATAATTAAATTTATGCATTGCTATTACGAAGTGTATCTGTGAGATACAGCGCGCCCGATAGTGCAAGATTTGGAGCGCGCCCGACGGAGTGTTAACAGTCCGGATTAGTCTTAACACATTATGAGCGGGCGCTAGGTACTAGTACGCTTTTCGTGCACTGCCGTTTAAAAGCGGGGCTGGGATTTGTACCCTTTTAAAATCCCCACTTTTAGGTCACACAAGGGAATAAATAATGTTTCATATAGTGTACGAATTGGTGTATTTTTTTTTAGAATTTTTTTTAACTTATTCAACTTAGCCCGCTACGCAACATAGTTGCGCGTGCTACGTCGTCCGCTCATAATGTGTTGACAGATTGAATAAATTTAATTGTTGTTTCAGAGGAGCCTTTACTCACTTTTATTATAATTACTTTGCTTAATAGCTATCTCTTTTCAACCATGAGTTTTACATTTATGACCCAATAATTTACTTAACAATGATATATCAAGAAAAGCCTTTCCAATGAAAAGAAAAAAAAAACTTATTTTTCATTAATAACGTTCTGTCTAAAGAACAATTGTGCTCAAATTGATGTACGATGTTTGAGTTAGATGATCCGCTAAAATGCATTAAAACCGGTTCAATTAATCAGAAGTTATAAATGAAAAAAACAAAACAAAAAAATACTATTTTTCCGACTATAATTTTTTTTCCTAATTATCGAATATGGTCTAACGAAGATACCGGACCTATAGAAGACCACTCTCGATCGAGTAAAAAAAAATCATCGAAATCAGTTCATCCAGTGTGAAATTATTGCAGTTCAAAAAAAAAACATACCGAATAAATTGATAACTGTCCTCTTTGGGGGTGAAAGTCGGGTAATAAACCGATTTTAGTGATTTTCTGTAATCGATCGGGGGTCGTCTAATTTATATATCATTCATCGATTTGCTTGTAATTGATCTTTAGAAAGGGCGTTATGGAGAGGAGGGGATATGTAGTTTTCTTTTAATTGGAAAGGCTTACCTTTATATTTTTTGTCGAGAACATTATTAAGAAATGGCAAAACTCATTGCTAAAGATTTTCTGTTAGCAATAGTATTAAAAACAATTACAAAAAGCGTTTGAGTGACGCCTTATCGTACAAATGCTTAGTTTTTTATGCCAGTCACCGAAAGAGGGTGCTCCTTTCCTGAAGTCGTTACAATGTCCTAATCCTGAAGTCAATGCGCAAAAGCTATAAGATGCGATATGCACATTTTCGATGCAAAAATTCCCAAACTGTAATTTGACCGGTTATGGTATGCTTAGTGTTAAACAATGAATTAATTTTTTTACTTTTTAACGTAATTTTTAATTTGAAGTCTGTTTCTTTTTCTTTTTTAACAAATGCTAAGCAATTATTATGTAACTTATATAATCCCTGAAACGCTTATTTTGTGTCGATGCAAGTCTACCACAACAAGCTGCTGATGAAAAGCATTTAATAACCATATGTAATTTCACGGCAAATAAAAAGACCAGCGTTATCGTACACTGGATTTCGCCTTACCTTGGAAGTACTTTACCATGCACAACTCGCATTTCCAACGCAAACTCTATTCCCCAAATCCCTCCTCCAGATAAATCTCAGTGCCATGTTAAAGCAGTTGATGCTAATAAGGTTAATTAAAAGAAGATAATTAAAAGCCTGAGTTTGGGAAATGATTAATAGGTGCTAATCGAAACCTGAAGGATCTAAGAAAAGACGTGAACTTAATTAAATTCCAGAAGAAAGTTTCGTTTTCACAATATTTTGTTTTTAAATTGGAAATGTGTACGGTGGCGTTTGCAAAATATTGCTAATGATAATGGAATGTGGCTTTTAATGGTAAATCTGATTTATCGCGACATCTTGCTTGCATTAGTTGCTAAAATAACAAAATGACTGTCTTGGATTGCATTTTTGCAAACGTACATGTATATCAGTGTGTGTTCCGTTTTTTTTTTTGGTTGAATTAAGCACGCATTTCATTTAAAATACCTAATTACCATGCAAATTAAGTACGGCATTTTAAATGTTTAATTAGACTTAGGCTATTCGTTTAATTAAGGAAGAAGATATGGAGTCATGTTTTGTTAGTGGGCATTTATTTCAATTTTTAAACCTGCTAGTTAGCCAAAATTAAAAGTAGGTTTGTCTGTACACTATTGAATTTTTAAACCTGCTATTTAGTCGAAAATTAGAACTAAGTTTGTATGTACACTAGTGCATACAGAAATTATTAATTTCAATATTTGTCGCAATAAAAAGTGATTACAATTCGATGGCATTTCGTGAAAACGTACTTTTAAAACGTTCGTGGTACTAAATTTCCTCTATACTCACCTATTTTGTTATTTAAATTTGTTATAGTATTCTTTCGTTTCATTCAGGCCAACAGGATAGCAATCCACAGCCCCAAGTACAAATATCCCACTTTATGAGATTCCCATTTTATGAGATTTTCATTTCCCCAAATACAAAATATCCCATTTTATGAGATTTCTATTTCCCAAAATCCAAAATGTCCCATTTTATGAGATTTCTATTTCCCAAAATCCAAAATATCCCATTTTATGAGAAATTTACCGAAAATAGTTTTGAAAATATCTCATAAAACGTAGTAACTCTTAAAATTGCCATTATTTAGGAAAAATAATGCAAAGTTAGTTTAAATTTGTAACGGCAGCTTTAAGGGGGTGAAATACGTGTAAAACAGCGTACTAAGAACAATTTTCATGATTTTTTTTAACGTATAAAGAATTAATATATTTTACTGAGATTTTGAAGTTATTTTATGGACATATTGAAAAACATTTACTGAAGTTTTCAAACATTTTTCTTGAAAAATACCGATGACATCGGTTGCTGCACACTGTAAGTCGCCCCCGGGTCGGCAGTTTGCGCACATCCTTAGGTCGCAATTTTTATCTGAAATCAACGTTTTTAAAAATCTATTTTTTTTATAAGTGTCTCTTCTAGTTGAACTCAAATAATCACAAAAAATGAAAATTTCTATTTTTTTTAGAATGGGAAAATTAAGTACGATTTTTAACGGTTGTTTATTTTTTTCTTTTTTTACAATAAAAAAAGTAAAAATAAAGATATGTTTATGATTCTAGTTTATCTAAAGCGTGTATATATAAAGAAAACGTGTGCTAACTTTGATAAGGATTGATCAAAAACTCTGCGAGTTAGGGTGTACGCAAATTCAAAAAAAAGCAGTTTCGAGAAAAACGCTTTTGAAAAAAAGAGTGGTGTTGAAGGTAAATTTAAGGCAGTAATGAATCTTACATTTATACTTATAGATACTAATACTTAAGAAATTTCTATTAGAGGTCTCAATTCTTAAAATAAATGAAAGGACATCTTCTAACGTTCTCTAATACCCTTCAGGTCATTCATGAGGGAGTACCTGCTCAACTACTCCAAAAGGGCCGCTCGCTCAAATGCTTCTTTTAAACGACTTGGAATTCTGCTTTGAAATTTTCAGTGTATATTATTGAATAGATATAGAATCGACTTACGAAGAAAAAAAAATTCGAGACCCTTACACTTATTTCTCCCCTTAAGCATACCAATTTAAACTGCAAAATACGGCAAACCTTTGTGGGAACCGTGACGTGCTTTTATTATGTTGCTGCAATGAGCGCTCGTTTCAAATAAAACACGAAACATATTTTTAAATATCCCTGAAAAAAAATCGCATATGGACGAACATTACAGATTTTCAGGCAACAGTTTTAAAAGCAAGAGTTTTCCACGATGAAATTATGTATTAACAACACCAGTTTGTCTTTCGAGCGTTTAAAACATTCTGCAGGAGGTACAGATGAATCTATACGCCAACTGTACATTCTACAGATGGCGTATAGACAAATAGAACGGAACTTTCAATGTCTTTATTTTAGGAAAACTTCGCTGGCACGAAAACTCTTTATTAATTTTTTCATGTACTGTCAAACCTGTGTAAGTTGAGCACTTGCGCTGCAGCACTTTAGTGGTCAACTTAGACAGGTGGTCAACTTAGACAGGTGGTCAACTTAGACAGGTGGTCAACTTACAAAGGTGGTCAACTTTACAGGTTTTGCTGAAATTAATTCCGTTCCATTCCCTTTTACTTACGCGTTCCCAAATACAATCAATGTATTTCTAGTAGTACACCCCGGTTATTTCATTTATTCCCTTGCATGATGTTCTATAATTAAGTTTTTTTACCTACATGATCAAGTGTTACTTTTCTCCACCAGACCCCTACCTGTTAGCCGAGGCCTTAGGATTGCTTACGCACGGGGAGAGGTAGTGGGGTCTACGGATTTTACATGCACATATCCCCAAGTATACATGGTGGTCTTCAGTTTAAATTTTCCACGTGGTCCACAATTTAAATAATGGTATGTACAACACACAACTGTAATAAAACCATCTCACATATCACTTTGTTCCATGTTCTAGGTTTAGAGTAATTTTTTCATTGTAGACAAAAATTTGTCCCGGTGATAATATACTTATTTTTATAAGACACCACTTAAAAATATTAATTTCAAATTAGAAATTTACCAAGCACACACCTTTAAATATGATATTATCTCTAGATTTTTTTTTCTTTTTGGTCATGGCGTGAACAAATTTATGATGAAAGGGAGTTTTCTAGAAAAAAATTTATTCGTTTCCTTGTGTTATTTTGATATGAAGAATATGAAATTTCTAAGTAATAAAAAAAGCTAGCTAATATGAATTCATTTTTATAAATTGTTGCTAAATGTTGTTGCTTTTCCGCCTTATGTTTGATTGTATTGAAATGCATTAACGATGAATAATATTTCAGCATACTGTTCTTCCTTACTTATATGGAGATAAACAAGAAGTTCCGCCTAGAACTAGGTGAGCGTACTTTTTCGTATACATCAACTTCAAATTGCTAATCTAGATATATCTCTATTTTTCTAATTAAGCTTTAGTCGTTGTTTTCTTTCATTTGATGCAATTAAAAAATTACCATAAAATATAGATTTTTCAATAGTTAACACATATTCCTTTACTCATTTCATTTATTCATTTACTCATTTCATTTATTCAGTTATTCACTCAATAATTCATTCATTCATCCATTTATTTATTTATTCATTCACTCATTAGTTCATTCCGTCATTCATTTATTTCTTCATTGGTTCCATGATTCATTTATTCATTCATTTATTCAGTCATTCTTTCCCTGATTCATTTAGAAATATCTTTAAAAAGCCAGATCAAAACCTTTTTATGGGAAAATAGACTCGTTTAGTTTTAGATGAACGGTATCTGTACATTATCTACGCCATAAGATCCTCCTATAAAGTTCGTTCTAAGCAAATCCGTCTGTTACATAAGGATTTATATAAGATTTAAATTTTATAAATTCGAAATTGAAGAAAAATTGTTCAAATCAAAAAATATTTTATGTGGAAAGCTCCTTTCAATACATTTCTTCAGAGGAACTTGGATCGTATGTCCAGGGTTTATATATATTGCTTCACATTTCCCCATGGAAACTAATGTAAACATTTTTAGAACTGTTCAAAATTGAACGTAAAATTTTTTGAATGAAAAAACGAAATATGTAAATGAGTTATTTTTGCCAAGATGTGTCGGATGCCAAAAAAAAAAAAAAACTTTCAAATTGGACAGTTTCTACAAAGGTTATTAGGGGGAACAGACCGACATACACACATATTCCTCAGCTCAAAACTCTACTTGAATCCCCCCCCCCCCCATCTTGATTTAATTGCTTTTGACTTTTCTTTATTATTAACAATGATTTTACGATACAATGTCTTCTTTTCTTACTTTTTTTTTTTTACTTTTACTGTAAAGTAGGTTAAAAAAAGAAAGAAGGGAAACTCTGAGTATTATTGTTTATCATTCAAAAGTGACGTAAAACAAAAAAGGTAAAATTGACGCAAGGATTTTTTTTTAAGTTATTACCTTAAAAAAACACATAAAAACAATGATCATTCTTTGAATGCATAAAACGAAACGGCGAGCTTTACTTAAAGCTCGACATAAAATACAGTTTCAGCAAACATTTTAATGATGAAATGCTTTAACAATTCACAAATTCAAAATTATTATAATGTCTTCTTTTATTTCTAATGACACACAGAAATACACTTTCTAAATAGTCAACCGGGAGAATAATTTATTTTTCGAAGAGTTCAATTTAATGGAATGACTGTTTACCTTTACCACAGTAACAAACAAGAACCTTTTCCAAGTATGACTATCATGCTTTTTTTTCTCCAGAATAAAAGCCAAATAAAAAAGCATTTGTAGAATAGTATATTTTAGCATAAGGGAATCAGTTAACAATGAACTGATGTAGGTAATAATATGCTTTGTCTTATAACTGACTAATTAGTGAAATACTGATTTTTTTGTTATTGCTTCCTAAAAGGAGTGATGCAAATAAAGTTTAATTAAATTCCCTTTGTTTTGATTCTCTAATTGGCAAAAGTATCAGCAAAAAGTAATTACCATCTAATTTAAGCAGATACGAGTAGTAATTATTTGTTTTCAGCAAAGCAGGATTTAAAATGCAGCAAAGTGTGCAAATTAGATAAACCGATTTTTACTCAAGTTCTTTTTTGTGACCAAAACATTAATTATTCTAATGAGAGTTAAAATAATTTTACTTTCTCCCTTTTTTTTCTTAATTTTAAAGCCCTCCTTTTTAGCCTACTTTCCCGTTAAAGTTAGAAAAAAAGTATGAAATGTATGGTGAGAATCTCGTTAAAAATGAAGAAAAGTTAAAAAAGAGTCAGATAATTAAATAAAGATTGGAAAAAAAAAAAAAAATAAGTTAATAAAATAAAGTTTAAAAAATGAAAAAAAAATAAAAAAATAGGAAAAATGTTGGTTTGTCTGTTCTTCTTCCCTCTCCCAACTTTTGAGGCAATTGTTCAATTCAAAAGATTGTTTTCTTTCTCTTTTTTTGCATTCGAAAGATCTCAGTGAGGACATATCATTTCCATATTTTATTTTTTGATTTGAACAATTTGTCGTTCAATTTTGAACAGTTCATAAAATCTTATCATTAGCGCTTATGTTCAAATAAGAAGCAAATACTTTAAACCCTAGATCCAAGTTCTTTTGAGCAAGTTCCTTAAGAGCTCTCGTCGTGAAATATTTTTTGAGTTGAACAATTTTTGTTCAATTTTTAGCAGTTCAACAAAAACTAATTTCTATCCTATGGATATCATCCTGATCTAACAGAAGGACTGCTTGAAAGAAACTTCATCAGAAGACGTAGATCTTATGACGTAGAATATTTACATATACGAAGGTTATCCAGAACTAAACGAGCCTATTCTTCCATATATTCCCCTATATTGCCCGATACTTTTGATCTGGATTTTTAATAATATTTCTGAATGAATAAATGAATGAATGTTTAAAAGAATGAATGAATAGATGAATTGAATATATACAAATCGTTAAGGTATACTTGAAGAAATTAAGAACTAAAACTAACTGAAGAAGAGAGAGTGAGAGAGATAGCTAGATTATAAATTTGATGTTGTTTTATACCGGAAAGTAGGCTTGTTTACTTCTAGACGGAACGTCTGGTTGCCTTTTAAGCTCACTGACATGATAAGCAACATTCTTATCTCATTCAAATTTACAAAATTTTGTGATTTTTAGTTACGTATAAAAATTAACTTTTACAATTATTTACTACAACAAGATTAAATTTAGATTACTATTTTGCGGTTATATTTTTGTAAAACAGAAGACTACATTCATACCGCATTTAGTTATTCATATCGTCACACTTTACATCATTCGTTGTTAAATAATAAAAATTTCATGGAAAATATTGATGCAAAAGTTGAAATTTTCTTGCTAAAAACTTAAAACACACTGGATGTTTTTCATATTTTGCAATTGTTGAATATTTACATTTATGTAAGTTTAACTTATTTCTTAAAGTGTTGAGTAGTGTTGTACTATAAATAGTCAGAAGACGAAGTACATAATAATTAGAATAAATCGGAGAAAAAAAAGGGAAAAATGCAAAATTTTACAATTCAAATGTTCAAATTAGCAAAATAAATAAACATCAGATTGTCTAAACGGCAAATGTTCGCCAAAATTGCATAGATTTTTTTTTTTTAGATTAGCGTTGCTAATTTTTTTTTAGTCAGCCCCTGAAACATACTGAAGTGATGTTTGATCGTTCGTTTAGGGTTTTTTCAACTGTTCGAAATAGTTTTTTCTTTTTGTCCCCATTTTATGTATATTCTTTAGGATAATCTCACCTGAATTGAATTCCTAGTGTAGTTTCGCATCATTTAGAGCTTAGGTGCTGCCATCAAAGGGGTAACTGTGTGTCAAAATTGAAACCATACGCAGCCCCGTTTAAAAGAAAAGAAAGATGAAAAAAATCTGCCTATTTGTGTACGTATCTATTAAAATATCAATTTTTAAATTGATTATACATGTCTATATATTTGTGTAATGATTAAAAAGAGAAATAATCAGAAACGAATAAAAAATAAGGCATTAGAGGCGATCCCAATAGTGGGAATGTAAAGAACAGAAAGAAAAGACCATTAATTTAAATCCGAATCATTATAATAATTTTTTAAAGAACATTTATTTTATATGCATATATTAAGCATAATTAATTCACGTAGATGTAATTTGTATGTACATTGTGCAAGCTATTTAGTGAAAAAAATAAAAGAAGTACGACAGCTCTTAATGGAACATAATAGTACTTAATTAGTTTTGTTTTCTTGCTGCAGGAAAATTTCTGTAATAGATTTAGAGGAACTTAAATAAAAAGGTTTAATCCTAGATCAAAAATTAACTCTAAAAATATGTACGGATATTTTCTGCACCTTTTTAAAGATAATCACGAAATAAAAAGTTTTTGTACCAACGTTTATCGATATAGATAAACTGAATGCTAATTAACAGCAAGGGACCTTTTAATAGGTCAAAGAACACTCCGTTAAAATTTCACTTTTTATTGATTGATTAAACACTGTAGTTTTTATTTCGATGAAAAGAGATATAACTAGATTATTTGTATGCATCTTTTTTGTTGCTTGGTGTAGAAAAGGTTGTTTATCGTCAAGGATTAAAATGTTTCTTTATTATTTTTTAATTACAAATATATTTTTTTAATTACTCCGTTGCTTGCACTTTGATTAATTAATATAATAAACAAAAATCTTGTTTATCCGAAGCTATTGGTTAAACAAAATTTTTTCTTTTTGTGAAATTATTATTTAAATATTTCTGTTTCTATGCTACTATAGCATTACTTTTTGGAAAGCATTTTAGTAAGAATAAAGAGCGTGTTTAATTGTGCATAGTCTGAAAATTGAAGCATTATATCGGAAAATTTCATTTTTCCGAAAGCTGTAGATCCAGCCCCAGACAACACACGATAGACGAAAGTAAAGCTTTTTTCTTTTTTTTTTCCAATGGGGCTGATATTGGTTCTCAACCATTGCAGACCTAGTGCGTTCCCCGGTAATTGGTACCATCTCTTTCAGCGGCACCACAATGAGCGTGGTACCTTCGCCGCATGAGAATTTTGACGTTTAGTTACCACTAGATGGCGGTACCTGAGCTCTTGTTGATGCAATATGCACTAGGAATTTAATTTAGCCGGGAGCATCCAAGCCAAATGTCTATTCAAGGGATCTTTTACATGCCGCATAATCATACGACATGGGAGCAGACGATTTTCTGCATCTTGAAAATCCACCGACTTGAGCCAGGTTTGAACCCGCGATCTTGGGCGTACGAGGCCTGCTGCCTTACCACTACGCCACCCAGTCGGCACGAAAGCAAAGTTTCTCAATATATATATATATATATATATATATCCAGAACAGAGGCCGATCAACGCCTGTTCCAGTACTCCCAGACGTATAATTTTTTATTGTGAGCTTGGAGGACGTTTTGACTACTGGTAGATTTAACGAGCACCAGTCACCATGCCCTTTTTTTATTTGTCCTTATTCAGACACTATAACTATTCAGCCTCAGACAGCACACCACACATGGAAGCAGTGTCGAAATATTTAGATTTTTTTGATCCGGAACAGAGGCCAGTCAACGTCTGTTCCTGTACTCCCAGAGGCGTCAAATTTACTGGGAACTTGGAGGACGTTGTGACTACTGATGTATTTAACGTGCACCAGTAACCATGCCCACTGTTTAACGATCCTTATTCCATGTTCTATTCCTTCTTACTCTTAAGATGATCGCATAAAACTTCCGTTTTGAACATATTCTACATCATAAACTCTCTCCAAAAAATGTGTTTGAAGCAAATATTTCGTTCACGGGCCTATATTATGCTTCAAATGTCCTCGTGGGCAACATCAGGTCCTGTCAACCACAGGGGCAGGAACTTTCTAAGGGACATGACATTTTTCCATAATATTAGTGTATAATGTAAGAAAACCTTTATAACTTAACCACATATCTTGATTACCCGTATGTATTGATCACTTATGTACACCAAAATTGGGTGGGAGTATTATAAACATCCTTGATAAGTTGACCACCTAATTATTACTATAATTTTTATCTATTTATTTATTTAAGAAAAAATTTTTTACTAAAATAACTTTTCCAGGTCATTTTTTATGCTATAATGTCAGACTAATACTTGCCTGCATGGATGAAACGCTTTCTAAGTTAATCATATTCAAAAAATACTATGATTATTTCTTTATTCATTAAAATGATCATGTTTTGTTCTATTTGAGATAGCCACTTTGAATAATTATATATTTTTAGAAAATCGAATGTCAAATAAGTAACTTGCTTAATTAATAAAACATTTATCTTTATATTAAAACTAAGTACTTCAATTTAAAAGTTGTACAATACATTCTAAGTCACTCAGATTAAATGTCTCTAATGTTATTTTAGATAATTGAAGTACAATAGCGAATTACTATTTTAGAGTAGCGTTAATGCATTAAGCTAAATTTTAAAGTATTAATTAGTTAAAAAGGAATAAATGCACAGTGGTTTCAACCCTCTATATCTTGACCACATGTCTAAGTTGACGCTAAAGTGTTGCACCGCAACTGGTCAAGTTACACAGGTTTAACTGTATATATGTATATATATATAATATATATATATGCAAAAGGGGCATAAAAAACTGAAAATGCCCTGGGTATGAAAACTTGCTAGTTGGGCCCTGGGCGATGTTAAGTTTTTAGTAGTGTACAGAACTGAACTAAAAGTATTCAAATAAAAAACAAAAATGAAAGTAAAAAACATTGGGAATAAGGTTTTCTGGCAGAGCTCTTCCCAACAAAAACTTGTCTTCTCCATTCATGCTTTTTTTAAAATCTCTTGCGGGCATAGGTATAAATTTGTGGTCGCCACTCGCCACGTTGCGATTAAATTAGTAAAAGTGGAGATTTGCACCATCGATTGCCACTCTTGTGCGGTCACTTTTTAGTATATTCTACTGTAATTGTTTTTTTTTTTCTTTTTCTTCTCCCGCCGTTTGGAATGAATTTTTCTCATTTTTTTTTTCTTCGTGGAAACATGCCAATATTGAACACGGGCCTTGCCGAAACGTTCATGTTGACATTCAAATTTCAATCTTTCAGCATCCTGTATATATTTAAATCCGTTTTAAAGTTCGAAATAATTTTAGCATATGCTAATTCATATCTGCATATTTCTTGCTTTATTTCAATAATTAATTTATTTTCCAAACAATTTTAGAGTTAGTTTTAAATTTTTATTGGCAATTTCAAAAAGTGGCGACTAACAAAACTGAGTCTACCTTCACCTATATCTGCTAGATAGTAGGCTAAAACGCGTGCTCACGCTGCAGTGTAACTAAGAAAATACAGTAAAACCCCGTTATACCGCGCCTCAGTATACCGCGGAATCGGGTATACCGCGGTGACTATCATGTCCCCCGACGCTTAAACCACCCGTTATCATAGCCATTTAAAGGTGATTCCTTATTTACCTTTGTAAATAAAGCCAGCCCAAACACAGAAATATTCTAGCCAAAGAGCTCACATTCCCCCACCACACAAAATAACATATAAAGCCCTATTGTGATAGGTGTGATGTACACCTTTTTCATGATTTTTCTGTCTTTCAACCTAGACATATAGCTTGATTTTAAAATCGGGTGCAATCACCCTGACTTGTTTCTCTTGACATGGGGGAAGTGATGTACACCTTTTGGTTTATAACCAAACCGCAATCAGACTATCACTCGATAGACTGATTGCGCAGTTGATATGTGTGCTTCTTGAACAGCAATTGCAGTTAATAAAATGGCAGCAAAGAAGAAAAGAAAAACATATGCTATAGAAGAAAAGTCACGAGTAATTTATAAAGATAAAAATGATGCAACAAAAGCGAGTATTGTTTGGATAATGTGGTTCCTAGGCATACTTTCACTATATATAACCGCGGTATAACACAACCGCGTGTGCAAAACATGTCCCCCGACACCCGCGTTTTAACGGGGTTTTACTGTATAACCAAAAATATATTAAATACTTTTCTGGGGAAAGCAGAATCCGTTGATTATTTCCGAAGGTTATTTTTACTCCAAAACATTCGTGTGAAACAGTATGTTACTAAAACCTAAATTTTAAAAATTACTTACTTTTCTTTTCAACGTTTCCTTCGTGTTCTGGCATGCACCTAACAGCAGAAATTTAAATGAGACGTAACTCAAAATGTGTTTCTGAAAAAGTGAAAGATGTTGTGTTTTAAAATGTCGAGTGTTTTACCGACATCTCGGTTTTGAAACCACCATAAATGTACAAGTATGTTATTGACGCAACAAATTCGGAGGCATTTTAGACTGCCAGAGCAGTGCAGACTGCACATACTGAAACATTCAAAACACACATTTTCTTGTTTAAAATGCAAAAGAAAAGCTCGAAAAATATTTCTCTTTAACAAAAACATTTGAATTATTTATCTTTTACATAAATGTAATAGCAGACTCCATATCTTCAAACAGCTTTTCGAATACTGCACAAATCATTTATTTACGCATTTCTATGCGATATTCCTTTTAAAAGCTTACGCATGTCGTACGAACAATGCACTACTGAAAATAGAGCGGATGCCCATGATGCTTTAAGTCCTTCGAAATGAAATATAATAAAAGGAATTGAATTTTGTATGAGTGAAGTTTTGTTAAATGTCAAATTTAGACCCTTAATATTTACAAGCTTTGAGTATTATTTTGTTAATAGAGCAAGAGAAAAAAAATCCCTTCAAATAAAATCTTTAAAACATTCAGAATACGAAGCTCATAATATTATTTCCCAATGAAACGTACTGTAGCGAATTTATCAAACTGTCTTTTTAAATTTATTATTTCGCTACATCTGCGTTAAATTGTATTAGACGCTTGCGTTTGTCAGGCGTAAATCCCGCATGATTATACTTTACTGTCAAAAAATATTTCCCGTTTAAAAACATCCTGTCTTAGGTAATTAGACTTTTTGTTTATCTTGACTGTAAAAAATGAGTTCAACCTTTCACTAAAAAACGGTGACATTTAGTTGCAACCAACATTTGGTACTTGAAGCATTATAATCGTGTAGTTTCACCAGGAATGTGGGACTAGGTACCATTACGAAATTTCAACTTTTGTACCAAATGTCGGTTGCAGATAAATTTTACCTCTCTCCTTTGTTGACCGACTTCACAAAGGAAGGAGGTTATACATTCATTCTGTATGTATGTCTTTTTTTGTTTGTTTGTTTGTCCACTCATAGCGTATCACCAGATGAACCGATTTTCATGATTGTTTTTTAATCGATCGAGGTTGGTTTCCCATAGGTCCTGTACCATTGTTTGACCATATTCGTTAATTAGAAAAAGTTATAGGCAGAAATTTGGTCAATTTTTGCCTTTTAATCCGTAAATTTTTACTAAATGAACTAATTTTGATGATTTTTTCTTTAATCGATAGAGGGTCGTCGAACTCAAATATCGCACATCAATTTGGCTACTTTTTTTTTTTTTTTTAGAAAAAACGTTATGGGTGAAAAATAAGTTTTTCAAAATTTTAACTGGAAAGGCTTGGCTTTATATTTCTTTGTTGGAAAAATTTTTAATAAACATGAAACTCATTGTTAAAAAAGAGTTAAGTCATTAAAAAAGAGAAAAAGACATTAAGCTATAATATTGAAAGGAATTAAAATAATAATAAGATTGAAATATGCTGTGAAGCAAAAATTAAATCCTATCAGTTTGCTTGTTCTAGTGACGTTTTAAAATCTACTTCCAAAAGGAATTTATCATACAAATGGTTAGTTTTTTGTGCCATTTACTCACAAAAGGGGGCAAACCTTCTTTAATATGGGGTTTTTTAAATAGAGTATTTATATTAAAACGTATTTACACTAAAAAGAATAAAGTAAAATAATTTTTGAAGAAAAATAGAACCGACTTCACATTATAAATTGCGCTAAAAAGTGAAATGTCTAATTATTATTACACCATGCGTCATTTTGCATTGAAACTTTTGCAAATTATGGGTCATTTATATTTGTAATTGATTTATGGTTATAAAAGTAATCATGAAACAAAATCCATCATAATTTTGCACCAACTTCAGAAATTATGTTTAAAAGTATCGATGTTGTTTAAAGAATATTTTTACTTTTTAGCGCATTTTATAGTTCAAAGTCTGTTCGGTTTTTTTCCAATAAAGATTTCATTTTTGAGAAAAGTCGAGTTAGATTTTTTTAGTTTTTTTCCCGGGAGTGTGCTTAGTGGTTGTGTTAAATATAAATGCATTATTACTTATACAGTAGAGTCTTGCAGTTACGATCTAATGGGGAGAGAACACCGTGCGATTTAGCAGGGATTCGAAATCGTAGAAATCTATGAATAATATCAACACATTGGAGCTTGTTAAGGTATAAATTAAGTGCGGAGACCTTTGCCGACGGACTTATTCAGCAAGTTCGTTATCTTTTAATGTTTCGTAGCGATACAAAATGATTCTCTAAATTCGTGGAATGTGGCCGGACAGGAGCAGCAAGTAACCAGTTTTCATTCCAATTTAGTTTCAGGCACTTTCATAAAGTTTAAGCTTTTTGTATGTGTTTATTTAACACGTTCACGTCGGTGTGACCCACCGGTGGGTCACACTTGACTGTTCTGTGGGGCAGCGTTACCCACCGGTGGGTCACACTTGACTGTTCTGTGTGGCGGCGTGCATCACAGGTGAGTCACTTGTTTTCAGAAAAGAAGTCGTTAAAGAATAAGTTTTTTTTTTTTTTTTCAACATTATATATAAAAATTCGAAGGCCTTCACGAAGCGTAAGGATACAAGACAGTCTCGCCTCACGCGGAAAAACGTAGATATTTGCCCCGGCGTGAACGTGTTAAGTTCTTTAATAAACAATAAATCTTATATTTTTTTCTCGAAAGTTTTCCTAATTTCTCATGATTATAAGTTAATAAAATCGTTATTTTTTCTGAACTTAGTCGCAAAAGACGAATTTTTAGAGTAGTTCGGTTGGAAACACCCTGAATCTACTGCGTTCCACCAAAATTAGGTTTCAACTGAAACAGTTTTATTGATATTTATTTTAAATACGGAAGATAATTTCAATTAACTTTAGAAATCGCCGAGTGTTTCAATATGCAGTGAACAGTTGCTGACTGTTTTAGCCTCTGTGTCTCGAATTTTTCTAGGAAATGTTACTAATCTTTTTCGAAAGAAAACGTGTGTCTTCTTTCAACATTCTGATATGTTTATTTTCATTTAATGAAAATATAACAACTTATGTCCCATGCTTAATCATTAATTTATGCTTTCTATCCATCCTAAACAAATTGCTCCTTTAAAAATTAAAACTGATGTAAATGCAGTACAAATTCTGTTTCCTTTTTTGTTTACAATTTAGGTTTTTTTTTCTCAACTTCTCACACTTTGTACAGTATAATTTCAGCAAGTATAAATTCATATGAAACAAGTACAAAAAAAATATTATTAACTGATAATGCTTGAAGACCACGGAATAAGAATACTTTCTGAATTGGTACAAAAAAAGGTTCGGAAATTGTTTTCAAAAAAATGTATTTTTCAACAAACAAACGTATTATTTATTTGATAATGTGTGAAACTATCAAATTCTTAATTTATGTTTTTAAAAAAAAATTCGTGAAATATTTTGTTCTTTTCCTTTCTCTATGTGTCGTCCGAAAACTCATTCACTCATTTACTCATTCACTCATTTACTCAATCTTTCATTTACTCATTCATGTATTTATTCACTCATTTATTCATTCATGTATTTATTCACTCATTTGCTCATTCATTCACTCATTCATTCTTTCACTCTTTCATTTATTCATTCATTCTTCCTTTCACTCATTCATTTATTCATTGAGAAATATCCTTAAAAATCCCGATCAAAACATTTCGTAGAAAAATAGCCTCGTTCAGTTCTTGTTGAACTTTGTATCTATACATGTTCTACATCGTAACATCTTTCCGTTAAAGTTTGTTGCAAGCAAATCCGTCGGTTAGATCACGATTTATATAGCATTGAAACTTCCCCGTGGGCGCTAATATTATTATTATTTTTAATTTTTTTTTGGAAATGTTAAAAAATGAACAAAAATTGTTAACTCAAAAAATATTTTTCTACGAGAGCTTCTTGCATTAAACTTGATCACAGGAACTTGGATCTTATGCCCAGAGTTTCCATAACTTGCTTCATTTTGGCCCATAGGCCCTCATGTTAAGATTTTTTAACTGTTCAAAATTGAACAAAATATTATTCAAATCAAAAAGTAAAATATTGAAATAAGATCTTTCGAATGTAAAAAGAATTTTTGAATCATACAATTCGTTCAAAAGTTATCATGTGGGGGGGGGGGGGGGGGTCAGACCGACATACAGACAGAAAGGGTTACAGACCAACATACATACATTTTCTCCATCTCAAAATCCTACTATCAATTTTTTTTATTTTTCAATTTTTATTTCAGTACTTCACTTTTTTTTAAAAACTTTTCTTTATTTTTGACGGTTTTTTTACGATAGATTAAGCCTTCTTTCATGCTTTATTATTGCTTTTTTTTTACTTTTACGGGAAAGTAAGCTAATAAGGAATAAAAATAAGATTGGATTACATATTCCGAATGTGTAAACTTGCGTTTAATAAAGAAATAGGAAAAAAATGGGAATTTGTAATTACTACATGAACCTATCTGCCTAATATACCTTGATTGATTTATTTTTATTTATTTATTTGTTTTCAAAATACCATTCAATTTGGAGTCAATATGCACCACCCGACGCTGTTGGTGGATTTAAAGAATATTTAAACATTACACTTTGTCCTTCTAATGCATAACAGTTTGAGCTCTTGCATTCCGCAAGAGGCCAATTTAACCCTCTATACTCCAGTGTGACTTTGCGGTAACATACCACATTAATGCAATTTTTGTTACTTTGTTTTCATTTCCTGACCTCTGTATACCATTGTTACTTAGTCTACCCAATAACTTCTCATGTAATTTGTTTTTTCCCCACCTGAGGGTGTTCCCTTGTCAGATCTCTGCACATGGTTGACTTCACTCCAGTAGTGCCTAGTTTATATTGCTTTATTTTAAACTTTTCTTAAACAAATCAGTTTGGATAAATTGTTTACATAATCATAGATGTAAGTGTATACATTATATTTTTTTTATTTTGTCGATTGTATTGATCTTAGTTTATTTGAATGATATATAGCTTTGTGACTTGTGTGTCACAATGGGGTATAATGATAGTTTTTCCATTTTTCTTTTGACATGGTTGTAACTCACTTCAGTTTAACTCCTAATGTTAATTTTTTTAATGGATTTTGACACCTCATGAATTACCTAGATTCCATAACCAAATGTAAAGGTATTCCAAAAAAATATATACTGAAACTTGTAAGTCACAAAAGATTTATTCCATTATTACCGATTGTGACTTCAAAGTCACAAACCATTTTTTTTTTCAATTAGATGTTTATAAACTGAAATTTTCTATCCAATTTAGACAAAATGTTGATACTGCACAAGGTACTATTACATATCTTTTTTTCAGAAAAAATTAAAAAGTTGGGTTATAAGGGGTTAAAAATTATAAAAATTACCAGATATATGTAATTTTTTCCAAATATCAGCATACCTTACAGAGCACATGCGCGTTTGGTAGGTGTTTCTTGGATTCTATTTATTTTACTTCTTTAAAGTGTCCCCACTTCGCAATCCACTATATTATGACTTGAAGAAAAAAAAATATTTTATGCTTCCCTCCTATTGTATAATGCTTATTGTTACTTTCTATTAATGCTCTTATATCAATAAATCTCTTATTATTATCAGTTATAATACCTTCGATTAAAAGAAAAAGAAAAAAAAACTATCGAGCATCTGCAAAGCAACCCGAATTCAATTCAGCTGGATTTTAAATTACGAACAGAGTTACTATGTATTTCTGTCTCAAAGTTCGTAGGGAAAGTGAAAGAAATTTTCCCTCGAACGGGGAAGCAATCAAAGGCAGAAAGCGGAACTGAAGACTTCATTCATTCAATGGGTGTGACATAATTCACTGCTAGTGCTACCTCATTCACAGCACATTTTGGTTTTCTCCTCTTTCATGTGTTTTCAACTTGCACTACCTGTTTTTTCCCTCCTTTTACCGAAATTCCCTTTGACCGCGTTAGTATACTTTATTCACTTTGTTTATGTTTCGTTTTGAGAATCTGTCGTGTTCAGAACCTTACAAGTGAGATACCATTTAGGAAAGGTGATTCACGTAAATAATATCTATCTTAGTACACGTTCATCCCTATTTTCTACAAATGGCTGCAATTCAAGCAACGTCATTGGTCACGTGGCAGCGATGAAAGCAATGTAAACAAAGGAAGCCGTAGCATCGCTTTACTTCGAGTTCGACAAATCTAATTTAAAACTAGGCCTAAATAAAGTTCTTCTACACTAAATAAAACATTATAACTATTGTAATAATTAACAAATTTCTTTTATAATGATTTAATTAAATGTAAATCCCGGATTATAATCAGGAAAGCTGTGAAAATAGTCTAGTTAATTTTAAGATAACTAATTTTGCCTAGTGAACTCCACATAGAACTCAATTGAAAATCTTAATAAACAAAGAGCGGATATCACGTGACAACAATGATCGCTCATGAGTCCCTTTAGCGGTGAATTTAATCCTTTCATGAAATGAAAATTTTCTATTGATGCAAGACAAGTTTGTCGCCTCTCATATTTATGTTTTGTTTATTTTTGACGAACTTTTAAACTTCTAGGATTATACACTATACAGCTTTAACGTTCAAATTTTTTGCCACACATCCTTGAATAAATAGAAAGATGTATTGCAAGTAGAGTTGCCACATTTTACGGGACAGCGGGGGGGGGGGGGGGCAAGTTTTCGTGTCAGATTAACTATTCCATTGAGCGGACTTAACTGTACTTAACAACACGTTAATTTACAACAAAACAAAGTTGAGGGTCCTTAACACATACGCTCTTAACCGCGTTCCAGACGGCGAGCCATTCAGATTCACGTTCAAGAGTGCGTGTGAATGTAATTTTGGAGCGCGATCAAGAATGCTGTTAAGAATAACATTCAGACGCACATTCATAATCGCGCACCAAGAAATGTTGCATTTCCCAAGCGTGTTCTTCATCGCGCGTCAAAGCGGGATGATTGAACGATTCCGTTGCTTCTGCAATAAAAATCTTTTAATCGGGTTTTGTTTCTTAAATCTCAAAGGAGTGTACGTACCATTATATGTTTTCAATTCAGTTTCTTGAGGATTTTCCCTTAATTTATTACATTTTATTGAGTTTTGAATGTTATCTTGAAACGTGGAACGTTGTTGTCTTCGAAAGGCCATGCGCCGCCCTGCAATGCATTTCAATGAACGACCCGCATCTGAACACGTTGTTGAGTGTGGTTGAGAATATGGTGCATGATTGTGACACATTCTTGAGCGCCGCGGTTTTACTCGCGTTTTTAAGCGTGGTTAAATACGCCGCACTTAGTCGCAGGGTTAACACTCTGACTGCTTTAAAAAAAAAAAAAAAATAGCGAGTTCGGTTCCCTAAAAAAGGGTCTACTTTATGCAACTAAATCCATCTCTGGAATTAAACCTTAACTAATGTCCAAATACTTGAGAAATTGTTTTACTGACGTTTTAACAACGATGAAACAGCGGAATAATATTTTTAATCACTTAAAAAGTTCATGTCCGTGGTCATCGCTGGATGAGCAATTGTCGCTACATTTACCACATTGTGAGCGGGACACGTACTAGTACGTTTTCTGACGATTGATACTTGAGCGCGAGACACGTACTAGTACGAATTAGTGTAACGGCACGCTTTCTTTGTATCGCTTTTAGAGAAATAAGTAGTAGGCTGGTAAACACATTTTTGCTATTATTGCTATTTTCATTTTTTTAATAATTTAAAAGGGATTGTAAATAATATAATTCGAAAAAATTAAAGCTATATATTTCTATTTGATTTTTCATATTTACGATACTATTATAAATTTATCCACTAAAATTTTTATTTTTTTTTGTTTACAACAATCATAATATTATATATTTCAATATAAAATACGAAAAATTTAGGTTCAAAAATTAAATAATTTTATATTTATTCAGATTTTTCTGAACAACTAAATTTGCGCGCAAATCCCCCGAGCCCGGCACACATTGTGTTAAGTTGCACGTGGAAATCGTGGGATAATTGGTCAGAGGGGGTTAAGAACATATTTGTAAAGGGGCCCAACGCCGGCGCTAGGCTGAGGCGGTGAGGCGCCCGCCCCAGGGCGCGTCGTTCTTAAGGGCACATTGGCCATAAATATTGACATCGTTGTAAGTAACAAACAATAGTTTTTATCTCAACATAATTAAATAATATTTAAACTATTTAGTTTTACAAATGATGCATCAAAACTGAAGTTTTGATGCCTCATTTGTAAAACTAAATAGTTAAAATATTATAACTTATTCAATCGTTAGGCTCTACACCAGCGATTCTCAACCTGTGGGGCGCGCCCCCTTAGTGGGGCGCGAGCACATGACAAAGGGGGTGCGAGAATATCCAAGGGAAAGCATTACTTTAAAAAATTGATTAACTTACTGGAAGCACACATACACATAGAAATCAAAATACATTTCAACATATTTAATAACTTATTTAAGTAAAACAAATTACTAAATTCAAACTTTCTTAATCAAAACATACTAAATTAAAAACAAATTTACTAATTATTAGTAACTTCCTTGGGCCTGTCTTTCAAAGCAAAGTTTTTAGATGGAAGGCTTAATATTAGAAATAGCCACCCTCAGTTTCTATATTTAGCTGATATCTTTGGTTTGTTTTCAAAGTTTCACAAAAGTTGTTGAGGCTGTTGAAAATGGTAATATAATGCGAAATGCCCTTGTTTTTAGCTCAGAAAAATCATCCTCTACTATTGCCCAAAATTCAAATAGTGATTTATTACTAAATTAATTTTATTACTAAAATTCCGTGTTTTTACTCTTGTTTTGGCAGTTAGTTAAACATAGTTCAAAAACAGAATCAGTACTCACATACATTATTGTTGCATACATTTTATGGTAAGGGGGGGGGGCGCGATGAAAATTGTGATAGAAAATTGGGCCGGGTATACTGAAAGGTTGAGAAACACTGCTCTACACATTCATTTATATCATGAATGTGTAGGGCCTAACCAACCATTATTAATACATTTCAAGTAATGTAACTGTTTCGTTATTGTATTTTAATGCTATGTATACTAATAATCACTATTATTGTGATTATTTTGAATATCTAAATAATAGTCGGAAACAATTTGTAACATATATTTGTACTGATGTGTTCAATTGCATGTCTTATTTTGTACTAACGCCCACTTACGTTTTTCTATTCTTCTTAATAATGTCCTTTCTCCAAAATCAGTGTGGAATTCCTTGCGGGTCGACTAGTAAATGCTTATTCCTTTTCAGGGAAAGGAAACTAAACGCCTATTTTAGTTTTATTTAAATTTTACTAAAGGTTTTTAAACCACTCCAGATTTTATCAGCCCTGGGCTATCACCCAGTTTTCCCTGCACCACTTCAAAATTGCAATACCAAATATAAATAATTTTTTTTTTTTTTAAATGCAACTGATGAATAAGATAAAAAGTAAAAAATATATATATTTCATGTATTCCAAACAAAAAGCAATTCGAACCAATAACTGATGTGAAAGGGATTTTTTATACCGGAATGGAAGAAAAGTTGGTCGACGGAAAATGTTTTTCTCACTTTCTTAGATTGAATTTTCGCTTCTCGAAGCTTTTCCAGAAGAAACACGCTCTATTTGTTTTATTCTTATTTTATTTTTCGCCCCTTCCCTTTCACCAACCACACGGGTTAGTTCTTTGGCAACGATTAATGAAAGATTTACAAAGTGTTCGCTTGAGTTGCGGAAGTTCTATTGGGAGATTTTCTCAGAAAACTATTTTTAGAAATTACGTATTTTAGGATGATCAATATATTGAACAGAATCATTTAGGCCACTTGTTCGTTCTCCGTCTTTAGAATAAACGTTTTGCTCTAAACTCATTAGTTTTAGATGCATGTCACTAGACAAGAAAGTCAAAAAAAAAAAATTAAAAAATTAACTTACCCTACACTGTAAAAACTTCTGGTGTTACTAACACGATTTTTGGTTTTCAGTTGGTGAAAAGTTGAAAATTAATCATTTTTGACGTATTTTAAATTGTTTTAAGTGTCTGTCTGTCTAAAAAATACAGGCAGCAGAATGTTGTTTAGCAATGACGTTCGTTAACTCATCTACGCATAAAAAGATGATTACGATTGCTCATTTATCCTACTTTCATAGAAATGAGACATCGCAATGACATTTCGATACGTAACGGAGTTAACGCATTTCATGTGCTAAGAAATGTTATACTGTCTATATGTTTTTAGACAACAGCATAAAAAAATAAAGTGCAGCAAGAAATGAATAATTTTCAACTTTACACCAAGAGACTCTAAAAATGATGTTCAATTCGTGTAAAGTAGAAAATTATTCATTTTTGACGTATTTTAAATTCTTTTAAGTGTCTGTCTAAAAAATACAGGCAGCAGAATGTTGTTTAGCAATGACGTTCGTTAACTCATCTACGCATAAAAAGATGATTACGATTGCTCATTTATCCTACTTTCATAGAAATGAGACATCGCAATGACATTTCGATACGTAACGGAGTTAACGCATTTCATGTGCTAAGAAACGTTATACTGTATATATGTTTTTAGGCAACAGCATAAAAAAAATAAAGTACAGCAAGAAATGAATAATTTTAAACTTTACACCAATATACTAAAAATGATGTTCAATTCGTGTAAAGTAGAAAATTATTCAGTTTTGACGTATTTTAAATTCTTTTAAGTGTCTGTCTAAAAAATACAGGCAGCAGAATGTTGTTTAGCAATGACGTTCGTTAACTCATCTACGCATGAAAAGATGATTACGATTGCTCATTTATCCTACTTTCATAGAAATGAGACATCGCAATGACATTTCGATACGTAACGGAGTTAACGCATTTCATGTGCTAAGAAATGTTATACTGTCTATATGTTTTTAGACAACAGCATAAAAAAATAAAGTGCAGCAAGAAATGAATAATTTTCAACTTTACACCAAGAGACTCTAAAAATGATGTTCAATTCGTGTAAAGTAGAAAATTATTCATTTTTGACGTATTTTAAATTCTTTTAAGTGTCTGTCTAAAAAATACAGGCAGCAGAATGTTGTTTAGCAATGACGTTCGTTAACTCATCTACGCATAAAAAGATGATTACGATTGCTCATTTATCCTACTTTCATAGAAATGAGACATCGCAATGACATTTCGATACGTAACGGAGTTAACGCATTTCATGTGCTAAGAAACGTTATACTGTCTATATGTTTTTAGGCAACAGCATAAAAAAAATAAAGTACAGCAAGAAATGAATAATTTTCAACTTTACACCAATAGACTCTAAAAATGATGTTCAATTCGTGTAAAGTAGAAAATTATTAATTTTGTGATCTATTTTAATATTTTTAAGAGTCTGTCTAAAAAAATACAGGCAGCCGAATGTTTTTTTAGTATATGATGTTCGTTAACTCATCTACACGTCAAAAATTCATTACGATTGCTCATATTTCCTATTTCCATAGAAATGAGCTATCGCAATGAACAATTTCGATACGTAACATAGTTAGCAAATTTCATGAACACAGAAACGGTATAATGTCTATTTTTTTCAGGAAACCACATAAAAAATTTTGAAGCACATGAAAAATGAATAATTTTCAACTTTACTCTAACTGAACAGCAAAAATGGGGGCAACTAGACGCAATATTTAGTGTTGTTTTGATTGTTATTGCAGATAAGAAGAAAACACTTCCTCAAAAAATATATATATATATATATATATATATATATGTAACATCCGAAATCATGTGGCTGAAAGTCATCCTCCTTAATTTCTTAGTAGTTTTACATGGTAAATACACATATTCCAAAATACAAGGCGACACAAAACATCACACTCTTCTATCTACAATATTTACATCTTGAATCCCCGTGAAAAGCTTGCGAGATCGCCTTTTATAATCTCTCGAGCTATATATCACGTGATGAAGCAACGATTTAACTATTCGTTCTTCTGAAAAATCATCTAGGCTGGCATTACATAATCTTTCCCGCATTAGTTTGCCGGGCTAGGGGACATATAAAAAATATTTATGTTTTAAAATTTGAAACTGAATTAAAAAAGGGGTTTAAAAGAGTTATTTGGTTTTTAATGAAAATATATATATATAGTATTTCCAGAAATGGAAACTTTGTAGTTACAATTGTCAAAAGGAAGAGAAAAATATACACACACGTATATAAATTAGAAACATGATTTTCTTTCTTTAAAGAAAGTCTTAATCCGAAACATTTCATGTTTCCTCAGCGACAAGAATGTAGTACACATGGATAAAGCAATTACATTTTTTAAAATTAATATTTAATATTAACAACTTTGCTTTTTATTCAAAAGTGTCTTTTATCTAATAACTGAAACATGAAAAAAATAATTATTATTTTTTTATAGAAAAACAATGCCGCATTAAGGCATTTTCTTTCCCATAGTAACTTCCTTTTATCTTTTCGAAACAATACAAAACAAACAAAAAAACTTTGCGAGAGCTATTATATAATGCTTTTAATATATTGAAATAAGCACATTTTGTCATGCATTAGAAGTATCTATTTTCGTCACGAACAACCTTTTCCCTAAAGCTTTAGTGATATAATTTTTATAAAGACAAGCATTTATTTTTGAGTAGAACATTAAAAATCAAGCATCAAATGCTTTTCCAAATGCAAAATCAAAAAAGAATAAAACAGTTTGACACATCAACATACCGACACCATGCTCTCAATGCTAAAATGGGCTTCCGACATAAGAAAAAGATGAAAATAAATTTATAATCCAAATAAATTCTCTGTCTGATATTGACAGAAGAATTTTTTCCCCAGCACGTTTCAATGATATAAATCGAAAAGCAAATATAGAATTGAGCCAACATTAAACGGTAAGGTTAAAAAAAGCATTCATTGATGATTGAATTTAATTGTGTAAAGTATCATTTGGATACTTTGCACAATTAATCTAGTAGTTAAATTATCATACTAATACCAGTTTTTCTCCATTCCAACAGGAATTACGTTTCAATTTAATTTTAGTAGAAAAGAGGGGAGGGGGAGAAGAATAGAAAAAAGCGATGATGCACATTGTTGTTCTAAATGTATCATAAATGTTTTGATTTTTTTGTTTCTGCTTTATATCGTATTTTATTGAAAAACCACTGCCTCCTTACAGAAGCTCAAAAATGACATGTTGACAGAGATGCACGTCAGCAATACTTGGTAATACAATTTAAATTTAGGAAATTTTGACTTGTAACGACTGATTATGTAATATTTATTTGTAATGTATTTTTTTAATAATTTAGATTAACGCTAAAATTATTCTTGATTCAGATATAAAGCTGTTAATTTAATTTGTAGTCTGATTAATGCTATACGACAAATTCAAATGTTTTTATTAATATGCAATAGAACAACTTCTGGGTATGTGAAAATTTTGCTCGTTGATGTAAAATGTGGCCGGCCGGGCATGTAAAATTTCTAAGATTTTCAAACCCTGTCACACTTATAACTTTATTCTGCTGCTAATGAACGTTGCTTGCGTACTGAAGGGGTACTCAGAAGATTATCATTTTGGTGTATATGAATGTATCATTAGTAACAGAGAATAACAATAAATCCCATTTGAGTGAAATCAAAGCATGAATTTCATCAAATACTGGCAATTGTCTGTGTGTGACGATATTTTCCATTTGTAGGCATACAAATCTAGATTATTCCAACGACAAGCGACCGCATTAGAAATTTTAACAGAAATGCATTTCTTTCCTATTAAACTATTCTTCGGAAAAACAGGATCAATTTACGTGGGAAATGTTCAAATCTAAAACCAATATCGGGTTTTAAATATGTTAGGAAGAAATGGCATGCTCTTAACTCGCATGATAGCAAAATACAGTCCCTGGGAGAAATCAGGAGTCGGGTATTTTAACCCTAATCTTTTACCGATAGTACAAGCAAAAGAAAAGTAGATTCATTTTTAGGAGGGGTGGGGGAAGAACCAAAACGTGAGCACTTTGTTATCTTTGTCTATAGCTTGGGTTCTTCTTAAGAGATGACTTACGGTCAATTTGGCAGAATAGCTGAAAAATTATGTAATAAAAATTGACATTTTGAATTGAATTACGCCCTGTAACAAATGATATTAATGCATTAATATATATATCGTTGAGACATTTAGAAATACAGTTTGTTTTCGTGCGACTAAATAATTCCGTTTGTTTATCGTTCTAAAAACTAAATCATTTAGTTTTTTTAACAATAAACAAACTGATTTAACTAATTCTAGCACAATTTGATATAGCATTTTTAAAATATCAGAATAAAAAGTTTGTTTTGAAACTGCTAAATAGTCTAGTTTTTCTAGCGAAAACAAGCTGAATTAACTAAATGATTACGTAGCATACCTAAGAAGTTATGAAATAGCTCATTTCAGTTAGTATAGCATTTTAAGGCAGCATTGGCAATACAAAGTTTATTTTGATGCGACTAAGGTATTCAGCTTTTATATAGAAACAGCGACTTTTTCCCGTCTAGAACTATACGAGCCTACTTTCTCGCATACACCACCTTCATATTTATAATCTAGCTATATTTCTCTCTCTTTTTCGCTTAGCTTTTGTTCTTAACCCTACTGGTCTGTTCGGGTCTATTTGACCCGAAACGTTTTTTAACTGTTTATAAAAAAATATTGTGTTGAGATAATTGTTTGAAATTTAGTGACTTTGTAAGTCAAGGTATTCTCTCATTCCTCGAAAAAGGATTTTATTTAATTTAATTATTTACTATGTGTTTTTTAATTTTGTATCAATGTACTGTTCGGGTCATAATGACCCGAACCTATTTTTTCAATAATTCTATGAAAAAAAATGACTTGGTGTAGTACTAATTCAATAGGAAGTGATAAGAGCAAATACTGTTAATTGGTCAAACGAGTTTCACAAAAGATCAGAGGTCAGTCAAGGTTAAACGATGTGGTTCTTCAGATCAGTTGACTTGACACGTAGTAGCTAGATCACGTGACTCAATTTAGGTAACGGTATTAGGCATTTGTCCACTTTGACTATTATGTATCGTATTACATGAGAGCATGATTCAGTGCTATTATCAAAATACCAAAAATGACGAATAAAAATTTTAGCGAAGAAAAGAACTTGTGGGGAAAATCTGAAAGTGGCGTCGAAGACACTTGTGAGGATGGAAACCATTACGAGTGAGAAAAATTATTATTTTTTTCTTCTATACGGACGTTAGTAGTAGTCATAGTTCACAGTATGTTCACTCAAAAGACCAAAAACAAACTGGTTGTTTTATTCACCTGCAATCGTTGGCTGCTAAATTCTGAGAATGTAATAAAATTAACTCCAGATACTACTAGGTATTCAACATCAGGTATTCAATCTCAGAAATAATGATAAAACAGTGCATTTGGATGCATATTCAATTCCACTATTCAGAATAAAATCATTACAATGAAAGTACTAAAAGAGCAAAGGGTTATGGAGAAGAAAGAAAATGTTTTGATGTTACAGCTTTTCAAGCTATATTAAAGCTTATTTTGGATTGTAATGCCAGTATAGCCATTGGGTTTACGTTGGATCAACTTTTCAGTTCATAATATACTTGCTAAAGAAGAAGAAATTGCTAAAGAAGGGTTACCTTTTATAACATGCCGGACTGTTGGGCTTGCAGCGCATTTATGCTCTGGAAATTTATGGACAACATTTGTGAAGAAAATAAATTGGCAAAATAAAGAAAAATGTTCTTTTTGATAAAACTTGTCAAGTAATTATTTTCTATGCATTTTCAGGCAATGTAACTTCGCCATAGAGATGAGGAATCCGCATTATAGTAGAAAAAATACAACGCAGAAGAAAAACTGAATTACAACTTCTTATTTATTGTTGAGTAATAACTGAGTCACATGCAAGTTCAGCCAATAAAATCAGAAAAATAAACAAATATATTGTGCCAAAAATGTAAAAACGCATCTTCAAAGTACATAAAATTATATTATTGCCCATACTGTAAATAAAAAGAGGAACAATGTAAAAAAAATTTGTTCAATTCTTGTTTTACAAAGTAATTGTCATATTTCTACTTACAGTAGCACCTTGGGACATTTATTTTTAACTTTAAATCGAGTGAATTCTGTTAAAATATGTTTATTTTATCTAGATATAGGGTATTATTAAACAACAGCGAAAATATACCATTTCTGTAGCGAGTATTCAATTTTCGGGTCATATTGACCCGAACGGTACATGTGCGTAGTAACTGCGAACAGAACAGCAGGGTTAATTGCTTCAAATATACCTTTTTCAACCGGTTAATACATATTCATTCATTAATTCATTCATTCCCTCTTTTACATATTTATTCATTCGCTCATTTATTCATTAACTCTTTCACTTATTCATTCAGAAATATCATTAAAAATACAGATCAAAACTTTGAAATGGGCTCGTTCAGTTCTATATGAACTTCGTATCTGCACGTGTTCTACATCATAACATCTTTTCGATAAAGTTTTTTTCAATTATATCCGTCTGTTAGAATAGGAGTTATATAGTACTGATCTTTCCCTGTAGGTGCTGTTATTATTTATTTTTTTTAACTTGAACAAAAATTGCTCAATTTAAAAAATATTTCCCGCCGAGAGCTCTTTCAATTTAGCTGTCTGAAAGAACCTGGATCTCATGTCGAGGGTTTATATACATTGCTTCACATTTACCCATATCCGCTAATGATAAACTTTATTGAACTGTTCAAAATTGAAAGAAATATTGTTCAAATCAAAGCATCAAATATATGGAAATGAGATGTCTTCGCCGAGATCTTTCGAACACAAACAAAAGAAAGGAAAAGTTTCATATCGGACAATTCCATCAAAAATAATTCAGATATGTTTATGTATTTTGACGGAATTCCGTATTATTAGCCTGATAACTTACCTGCCAAGTTTTTACAAATTACGATTAAAATTTACCCATTTGTCCTTTTTTTGCGCTTTCAGAGGTCAATCCCGAATTTTTACGCATTTTGGAATCCTATTGCATCGACTTCGGCAAAACTTCATAGTTCTTGTTAACTATCAGATACTTCCTCTTGGACATCAGTAACTTTCATCATAACATTATTTTAAATATTTCTTAAGTTTTAGCTTCTGTAGTAAAGGACTTGTATGGGCGTCATTTTGCCACGCCTGTTCGAAATTTCGGCAGAAAAAACTATTTATATATATATTTTTTAAATTATTTTTAGGCTTTAAGTTTTAGTGATCATGTCAGTGGCTTATAATTATTAAATATTACAGCCTTATTAATAACCTAATTTAAAATACATTTCTCTCCTTTTTTGCATGCAATTTAATGTTTTTAAATTTTAGATCATTTTTAGCATTACAGTTTTCCCCCCTTTCCAGTTCTCGTTATATATTGTTACAAAATAAATAAATAACATTTCTTTCTATTTTCATTCATTATATAATTGAAAAACATGCAAACAAAATGCAATTGTTTTTGAAGTATTTTAAACAATCGTTAAATGCAATGTTTTTTACTGTGCCTCTTCTTGATCTTAGAATTTCATTTGTCAAGTATTTCAAAATTATGCACATTTGTATATAAATAAAATAATCAACTATTTTTTATTTAAATTACTAGTATGTATATTGTGTACTAATAATGTTCTAATTCTCAAGGGTCCTTTTTTATTTATCCAGTGTCAAGCTTAGTCTTTCTTTTAAGCCTTGTTCTTTTATGCTCTTCATATAATGCTTTGGTACTTTGCCATTTTTTTTCACTTCACACCTTATTCCTTAACATTTTCAATAGTTAGCTTAAATTTAATAGTTAATTTTAAATAGTTATTTCAGTTTAAAAAGTTAAGGCTCAGAAACATGTTTATTTCTTCAAAAAATGCCGATTTTTTTTATAGATTGAACTAAATTCAGGCTTCATGTATGAAAATAAGCTCCGAAGAATGTAGGATTTTTGTGTTAGACCATAAAGCCCCAATTAATCATTTATATTAAAGTAATGACTTGACTTTGCTTAGTGTTTGATAATTCTATTGCATAGTAATTTATGTTTGTAATATAAGGTTTTTTAATAAGCTTTTAGAACGTTATGTCTTAGGTCGTTATGCCGTAATTTTTCAGTATTTTCTTTCTTCAGTGAGTCACATGTCTGGTTATTAGGGGAGGGGGGCAGATACACATTTTGCCCATCTCAAAAACCTAGTTTTATTTATTTTATGTTTTTATTCCTCGTTTTTTATTTAAATATTTAAGTTATTTTTTATTTTTCTTTATTTTAAACGCTATATTTACGATACAGTAAGCCTTTTTTAGCCTCTTTTCCCTTAAAAGTAAAAAAAATAATAACAAAGCATGAAAGAAGGCTTAATGTGTCGTGAAAATATCGTTAAAAATCAAGAAAATTCAAAAATAAGTTAAGTAATTAAAAAAAGATTGAAAAATAAAAAATTAGAAAGTAGGGTTTTGAGATGGGGGGGGGGGGAGTGTGTCTGTCGGTCTGTCGGTCTGCCCCCCCCCCCTAATAACTTTTAAACGAATTTTCCGATTCGAAAAATTCATTTTGCATTCGAAAGATCTCGGCGAGGATATCTCATTTCCATATTTTACTTTTTGATTTGAACAATTTTTTGTTTAATTTTGAACAGTTCAAAAAAGTTTAACATTATCGCCTATGGGTGAAAATGAAGCAAATTATGTAAACTTTTGGTACAAGATCCAACTTCCCATGAACAAGCTCACTGGAAGAAGTTCTTGGCGTGAAATATTGATTTGAACAATTTTTGTTCATTTTTGAACAGTTCAAAAAATATTAACATACCGCCTGCGGGGAAATTTCAATCCTATACAATTCCTGATCTAACGGACCGATTTGCTTGGAACAAACTTTATGGGAAAGCTCTTATGACGTAGAACATGTACAAATAGAAAGTACATCCAGAACTAAGGAGCCTTTTTTCCTATGAAATTTTTTGATCGGGATTTTCAAGAATATTTATCAATCAATGAATGATTAAATGAATAAGCAAAAGAATGAATGAATACATGAATGACATAGTAAATGAATGATTGAATGAATATCTATTAACCGTTGAAAAAGGTATATTTGAAGCAATTAAGAACTAAAACTAAACGAGAAAGACAGAGAGAGAGAGAGATAGATAGATTATAAATTTGAATTCGGTGTATACGGTAACGTAGGCTCGTATAGTTCTAGACGTAACTTCTTGTTTTATACTTTTTTTCATTACTTTTACAGGAAAGTAGGCTGCAAATGACAAAAAAATGAACAGTGGAGCACAACATTTTTCTTCTTCTTTTTTATTTTTTTTGACTTCACTCCAGTTTGGAGCAAACTTTTGTTGCTCCACTGCTTCGCGCTCCTGCTCCACCCTCCGCTCTAGATCTTATCCACTTAAATCGAATCTAAAACATTTCAGAAAGCCTAAAAAAAGCAAAGAGCTAATACAATATGGCTTTCGATTCACGCTGAAGTAAAAATAATCCGATAACAAGCTGTTAAGACATAAAGTGGGATTAATGCTAAATTGAAAAAAGTTTATGATTCTCTTAGATAAAAACGTGCATTTCGCAATCGTCAAAAATTAATGGTTTTTATGTTAATTAATTTTCTGCGTTTAAAATATTTTTTAAAAAAAAGTTGGCTTTTTTCTAATGGAAATTATGTTAAGCGCAGATTAAAATAATAATGCGATTTCATTGGATGAGTTTTTTTCGCTTCCTAATTCAGTAGTGTGTCCTTCTGTATCGAAAAAGAAAATATTTTTTTAAAATCGACATAGTTTGAAATTTTTATTAATTTTATTAAAACAGCGAAGTTTATTTATTTACTTTTTTATGCAGGCATTAATTCTAATAAAATGCAACAGATTACACACTTTTCGTGATCACACAACTGTGGTAAGACAAACGATATATTTACGCAAGAGATTAAAGATAATTTTATATCCACTTATGACTTAGGATTCAAAATTATTTCTTTTTATTATATAACAATAAGATATTTATTTTAACTGCGAACATTATCTTATATCGAAATTTAAAAGAATATTATTTTGGAACACATTAAAGGGGAAAATAGGTGTAGGTTCATGAAGTTTTTTTAACATATAAAGAATAAAAATATTTTATTGAGATTTTGCGGTTATTTTATAGATATGTTGAAGAACATTTACTGAGATTTTCAAACTTATTTTTTTTTTAATCTCGGAAATACCATTGTGATCGGCTACTGCACATCTTATCGACAGTTTGCGTACATCCTGGAGGTCACAATTTTTATCTGAAATCATTTTCTCTTTTAAATTACTTATTTTGTAAGTGTCTTTTCTATTTGAACTACAATTACCACGAAAGAATCGAAAATTATATATATATATAGGGTCAGTTGGGGTAATTGTAAACACGGGGTAATTGTAAACAAGCTTCATAACTACACTTGTGGTGGTTTTGAAAACTTAACTGCTTGTGAGTGATAAACTGATAGCATAGGAAAGACATTGAAACAGTTTCGTAAGTTTCGAAATAACTGTGGAGGCGTCACTATTGTTTGAAAATGGCACAGTGAAAAAAGTTGTTTAACAAAATTTAGTGATCTTACATTTTCCTCTCCAGCTCATCTACAAAAGCAATGTAAGCGGTTTCGACCATTTTTATTTGTCTTATGGAATGCTGCTAAAAGCATTTAGTTATGAATTTCATCCGCCCTGGTTTTCTTCATGTACAAGTTAGGGGTTTACAACTACCCCACAAATTTCGTACTCTGGGGTAATTGTAAACACTTAAATTTATCCTATTTCCAATATTTTGGGGGGACAGTAAGTTCTATATTTTGATGTAAATTACACTTTTGTGTCTATTTTACATAACTGTTGTTGTTGTTGCTAATGCCACTCTTAAATCCAAGCCCCCTTGCAGGGCGACCATGAATTAAGGAAGCTCCTACTCATTGTTATTAAGCTCCGCTAGAAGGAAGAACACTTGGCTCAGAGGGGCTTAATGATTTTGAAACTGCTCCCAGATGAGAGATCGTCACATAGGATGGTCCCTCAGCGGAAATTATTTCTAACTTGGTGAACATTTGAAGCGACGATGTATTTTACGTGCACAGCTCCCTTTAGCGCACTCGGTCTCAGAGTAATCAGTCGCGGGAGGTAGTTCCCTCCCAAGCGTTGACCACGGCCAGTTGCACTTCACTTTCGGTGTTCTGTGGGATCCAAGCCTAACCGACTAATCCACTACGGAACAAATTTTACATAAATTTTTTGCATTACTTGATTTTTTGCAAGATATTTCTCGTAAAACGATCTCAGCAGACTCATAGCATAACTCAGCGGACCACATGCGGTCTGTTGGCCGCAGATTGAGAACCATTGCTCCGGAAATTCTTAAGCCTTCAAGCAGACTGTGTATGAAACAATTTTGCATTTGCATCAACTTTATTCTAAAATAAATCACTGTTTACAATTACCCCAGATCTCTGGGGTAATTGTAAACACGAGCTCATTCGATAACAAATAGTCATAAAGTTAAAATTTTTGCACACATGAGTAACACAAGTGTAACACAAGAAGTACAGTAGTGGCTATAATGCTCACAATTTTATCTCTGAATTCATTCAAGAGGTAGGGAAGGATCAAAATGTTAAAACATTGAAAAAGCGTTTACAATTACCCCAACTGACCATATATATATATATTTAGAATGAGAAAATTAATACGATTTTTGACCTTTTTTGCGTTTTTTTTTTTTTTTTTTTTTTTTGCAATAAAAAAGTAAAAATAAAGTTTTTTTTTATGATTGAAGTTCAAATAGAGCTTACATATATAAGGTAAATGTGTGCTAAATTTCATACGGATTAATAAAAAACGCGTTTGAAAAAAAGTGATAGTGAAGGTAGATTTAAAGAAGTAATGAATCAGTTTAAGACTAATTTTAAAATGTAAACGTTATCACAGGGCCACTAATAATTATAGAAATTTCTATCTGAGGTCTCAATTGTTAAAAGAAACAAAAACAAAAGGACATCTGCTAACGTTCTTCTGTCTCTCTAATTCCCTTCAGGTCATTCATGAATGACTACCTGCTCGACCGCTCCGAAAAGATGCTCGCTCAAATGCTTAAAACTTTCTAATGGCTTGGAATTTTGCTTTGAAATTTTAAGGGTACTTTATTGAACAGTTATAAAATCGATTTATCAAAAAAATGTATTTTTTGAGACCAGTACACCTATGTACCCCCTTAAATCAACATTTTTGGATTTCAAAATCGCATTATGTTTTTAACACATTTACGACAAAAGGTGGATAAATCCGAACATTAACTAATACGGGATATTAAAATTTAGTGTATATAGTTTTTTGGAAAAGTGTTCAGTTTAAAACTACTTCATTAACAACTGAACGGATTTTTGCTCTTTGAGTCTCTCTCTAAACCACTAAGTTTATTTCTTTCCTTACTTTTAATACTCTTAAGCTCTTAAGTCTTATCTACTTTTCGAGAGTTAAATTATTTTATGTTTAATATAAATATCCTAAGAATACTCAAAACGTTACGCTAAAAAAATACATAACATTAACCTTGCTAAAAAAAACAAAAAAAAAAAAAAAAAAAAAACAAGGACAGGTAAACTTACACACATCACCACACACCACCCACGCGTACACTCACAATATTTAAAAAAAAACTTGCACTTATAGCAGTGTTACTCAACCTGCGGCCCACGGACCACATGGGGCCCACGGAGCTTATTTTAATGATCCGGCAAATGCAGTTATGAAACTTCGCAATCTGTGACGTAAACTAATTCTTATACAAATAGGGGATCGTCGGACAAAACCGGGTAGTTGGACAAAACAGGGATTTAGGTTTTATAAGGCTTGATTTGTTTTTATACTTGTTGGAAATTTGTAGAATTACTTACAGGCGAGCGCCGTAACAGTGTCCAGTGAGGTTTAGTCGTGTAAACCACCTGTTTTGAAGAAGTGACTCATTTAAATATTCAAAGTAAAAGGAAAAGAATTCGGCGTCGATAATATTAAGCTCCCAATTCTAAATACCTAAGGATTTAGTTTAGGTGAGTACAACATCTGTTAGCCTACTATTTACTTGTTATTTTAACGTTTTAACTTAGTGTCTGTGAGTAGTTTTAACAACGCTAAAGTAAAATTTATTCAAAATGGCGTGGTCTGACAAAACCGGGAAGCTACGGGTTTTGGAAAACTCATTTATTGGCTTGTTGAAATGTAATTAACTTTATAATTATATTTATGTACAATATTCAAAACTTTCATTACAAAAATTATATTTTCATTATTGAACTTTCATTTGTTATTTTTGTGCCTAAGATGTTTAAAAACTCTTAGTGTATAAGTTAAATCAATTTTGTTGTAGGTTTGATATAGTTTCAAATTCAATAAGTTTTACCTGCGTGTTATGAAAGTATTTGTATAATAAATAGTTTTAATGTAATGTATCAATGTGTAATTAATTTCTCTTTTCAGTTCCGGGTTTTGTCCATCCAGGTCGGACAAAACCGGGACATTGCACACTTTTAATAGATATGATTTCATGATCTTAAGTGTAATTCCTCACCACTTATTTACTTCCTTTTCTTCACAAGGGATCAGTTTACCAGTTTATCACAATTTTTTACTGTTTCACCCCCATAGGGAATAGATATTTTTAAAAATCCGTTAGGCTCCCGGTTTTATCCGACTTTCCCCTACAGCCTGAAAAAAAAAAAACACTATTTTCTCGTTACGCAAGCGATGTCAGTTTATGGGGACACGGGACATTTTAAATAAGTTTTCTTTTTTTTTTAATTTTCACAATAGGTGAGACTTATTTTAGCAGTAACTATGTTTAGTTTGGCTAAATTATAATTATTAAAGCAATATCAAATTATTTTCGCCTAAAAGTTTTTTAATTATATAAATAGTATAAAAATATGAAAAACACAAAAAATTGACTCTTGGGTGTGAATTTTTGAGTAATTTCATTACAACTTCTTATACAATTTAGTATGGGTATTACAAAAACTTGGGTTGACATTGCTTTTTATGAAGCAATTACTACCAGCTTTGTGTGCTTGTTTAACGGTCGCAAGAGGCATTTTTTATATTTTTTAAATATACCAGAATTTAAAAAATATTTTTTTTCCAAAAACCTTTAAGAGTAAACTGTAACTGTTTGACATAAAGTGTTTACATTATTGTTGTACATGTATGTGAAAGATTTTATGCCATTTGGATGAAATTTCAGACGCATGACCTTTTTTTTTTTTTTTTTTTTTTGTGTTTTCATATTTTTCTTATGTTTCAATAATTTTGAAGTTTTGTTGAGTCAAAAATATTTATCTGCTTAAGATTCATCATTTACTCAAAATATATTTAATTAATACTAAAATAAATCCAGCTACAGTGAAAAATTTAAAAAAAAGCTTTTATTTCAAAGATCCCGCGTCCCCTTAATTTGGATTTGAAAATACAGTTTCTGGGAAATAATTGTAAATATTTAAAAGGGAAAAAAGATTTCAATATTTATGTTGCGTCTCGCTTTAAATAATCATTATGTATGTGTGTGACTTAAAGGGTAAAGAACAATCCAAATCATATGTATTATTTCCCAAGGCCTTTTTTTTTTTTTTTGTCGTTACGCCATTACTTTCTTAATACTTTATCAAATTTCATGAATGAGGCATCATTTTAAAGCTTTCCTTAACCTTTACACCTTAAAATATACACAATTATAATGTACCACTTCTTTTAAATTTGAAGTTTAAAATCATTTAAGAGGAGGTCTTTTTCTGGATGCCATGTTGGTGCTGTGCTGGCGGGTTAGTGGCCGAATGGTTAAGAGCGAAGGCTGGTGCTCAATGCTTACCACAGCCGTACCGTATATAGCATCTGGGCCTTCACAGATTACCCCCCAGTATGAGGGGGCATGACTGCAGCGCTGTCCTCCAAGTCTTCCCATAAACTCTCTGACAAACTGACAAACCAGCACCAGCCATAGGGGCTGGGCTGGCAGAGCTTTGCCTACCTGCTTTACCGACCCGGGGCCATAGTCATGCTACAAAGCAAGCCTTACGTCACCCGGATCGGATAATGCTATTTTAGTCGCCTCTTACGACACGCATAGCTACGTCGGCGCTATTCTACTCCCGCCACCGCAGGGAGAGCGCAAGGCTGGTATACCCAACACCCATGGTTCGAATCCCGCGCTTCTTTTACGTTTTCTCCAATTAATTGATTTGCTGGATCGTTGATTTTTGACAAACTAAATATAAAAAGGTCTCTCTTATATTTTATTTGGTGTTTTTATTTCCATGCAGTAAATTAAAAAATAGTAGAAAATATACTATTAAAATTATTTATTAAATTAAATATTCATTGCATAAAATAACTTTTTGGAATGAGTTCATTAAACCTACCCTATTATTTTTAATTTATTGATTGCTGAATTTAAAACATTTTATGTAACCAGATATTCCTTCACATTCAGTTATATTATGAATGGGTAGAGCCTAACCAACCAATAGTAACTATATATTTAGTAATGGAACTGTTTTGTTAGTGTATTTTATGCAATGAATACTGCTAATAAAAATAATTGTCATTATTATTGTGATTAATTTATTATTTTGAATATCTAAATAATAGTGGGAAAAAAATTGTAACAGCTATTTGTACTGATTTGTTCAATTAATTAGATGTCTTCTTTTGTACCAGCACCCTTTTGCTTTTTTCTATTCTATTCGTCTTTTCTCCCAAATTAGTGTGGAATTCCGAGTGGGTCGGCTAATGTATTAAATATTTCAGTCAACGAATCGCATGCAACAATAATCGAACCTCTCGGATAAATAACTTTTATTAAACACATTTTCCGCACATTATTCCTACGAAAAACATATTTCCAACAATAACCCAACTGTAAGCAAATATGTATTTTTTTAGAGATAAATGCAAGAGAGGAACAATATGCGCGAGTAATTCTTAATTGCTTTTTCCCGGCTGCTCCCTTTTGCTCGAGTGCGGTATATTATGCCCCGCTCATTAATTAAAGAGATTAATAACCTTTGTCTAGCTTTGAAACTCAAGTTCAAAAAAGTCACGATTGTTTTACTGATTAAAATTAATTATCGTTCTAAGGTCTTCCAGCGATACATTATTAGTGTGCTATGAAACGGAAAGCTTTTAAAAAAATATCGCATAAAAAATTGTTTCGGAATTTTTTTGAAAGTTAAAATTCTGCGTGATAAATGATTATAGAATTCAAACGATTTAAATCGAAGTACTTTTTTAAAGAATATTATGTATTTCAGTCAAAAATAGTAATAACCTCAATTGTGTTCTGGGAATTTCAGGGTTCGCTTGAAAACATATCGATAGTTTTTGAGGGTGGCATTGAACTATGGGGGTTAACTTTGAACAACGTCATATTTTTTAGTATATTTGACTTAATTTAAAAATTAATAGTTGAAAGCTGATTTAATAACCTATTTAGCCGTGTGCAGCACTGGACTTTCTAGTTGCATTTTTTAGTCAAATATACTAAAAGATAAAACATGGTTCAAAGTTTATTTACTTTTTTCTGCATGGCAATAACTCTTATAAAAGGCAACGGGTTAAACACTTTCCATGATTTCCATAGTTCAAAGTTACTATAAATGACTGTATTCAAATCAATGAAGTGCTTTTGTTATGTAATTAAAAATGATAATCTGGAACAAAAATGAAATTAATTAATGGAAAAATATTTCATGTGAATATATGATAAGAAAAATAAATGAGTGAATAAATGAGCGAACGAATGAGAAAATAAGTGAATGAATAAAAGAATGACTGAATAAAGGAATTAACGAATGAATGAATGAATGGATGAATGAGTGAATGCACATGTATTAATCGTTGAAAGAGGTATATATAAAGTAATTAAGAACTAAAGCTAAACGAGAAAGAGATATAGAGATAGCTAGATTATACATCTGAAGTTGAGGGTGTATACGGGAATGTAGGCTCGTATAGTTCTAGACGGAACTACTTCTTATGATTACAATGAAGTGTCAAACGAAAAAATTTCCTTGTTTACTAAACGCACAAAATAATTTAAATTGTGCAACACTCTGATACAATTAATATAACGCGAAAAGTAAACGCATTTCTTTGTTTTCAAACAAAAATATATGTGAAAAATCAACGTTGTCTAAGCTCAAACTATAAAAAGCATTTAAGACGCAAAAAGCGGGAGGCAGTGGGTTAGAATCGATGATCGGCGTTGGAACTAACAGAATAAATAAAATATTTTCTATACCCCATTAACCCATTAAACGCCGCTACATGTTCCAACAATTTTCTTTAATAAGTAATTGTTTTTTTGTAATGTACAGAGGGTATCTATACCTATTTCAGTTGAATTTGTCAAAAAAAATAAATAACTAAAAGTTATAGCATGTTCCCAAAATGGGAACATTGCCGCCTAATGGGGGTATAAGATTCCAAATACATTTTGTATTAGACATTTGAATTTCTGAAGTTTATTGCGTAATAATAGCAGCTTTTACGATTTTAATTAATGAAATCTAACTTACCAGTTCGTAATGTATACGTTTTGTGCACCTTTTTGTTTTTTAATTGTTGCATCCTTTTTTAATTAACTATTATTTTGAATGAAAGAGAGCTGTACAGTTCTTACGAAGCATTACGCTACATTTTATCCCAAGAAGGTGAGTGGTTTTTAGACAAACTTTCACCTTGCTCGTCTTCCTGCATTTTACAGGAAATTATTAACCCTATCAAAGCATACATCTTGGTATACAGATCCAGAAGGACCGGGACGAAAATGATCCTTATGTTTTGGCTCATCATCTCTTTTCATCAATGTAGTCGTAACTTCTCGCAAAAATTCCAACTTAGAGACCTTTCCCTCACATTCTCTATGCAGTATCCAGGCAGCTACCATTACCATGTTTCATGTATTGGTAAAAAAATGGCCACCATCATTTCTTGCCCCTGATTTTCGAAAAATCGATCAAGCAGATCGACCCATCCCATATATTTGTTGTAGGCAGCAACAACATGAGGCTGCACTATATCAATTTTTTCGTTTCTGTTGTACTCCACTTTTTTGTTGCACCTATATGTTCCTCTGGTTCAATATTGGAAGCTAAACAAACAACCCGGTCTTTCCATTTCACAATGCTGATCGACTTTGTAGTAATCGAATCAAATGTCGGGATTTTTTCTTGATGTCCTTATAATTTCTTACAGGGCAATTTTGTAGCCTATTTTCACGGATTGCTTGTGTGATGATACACATAACTAACCTTGAGACAGTTAGTCACCGGAAGTTGCACATGTTCTATTTTGCAGGTGTAGCGCCGAGTGTATGCTGAAATCTGACTGGCTTCGAAAGCTAACGTAGGCGCCAATGTTAACAAAATGGGACAAAGCTATTCTTTCGTCAATTGCGAACCTTTTTTCTTAAATTTTCACTTTGGATTAGTGATATTTTATAAAATAGACAGTTATAATCTAAATTAAGGTACAAAATTAATTTTCATTATTATATTATTAGGAAAAATATGCATGTGTATTGAAAGTGTTCAAAAAGCCAAATTTCGCGTTTTTAACATTTTTATAAAAAATATTAATACCCAAGCGAGCTTTTTTTAAAAATTACAGAAGCTGTCTCAAACATAGAGGTTTGAAGAAAATTTAACGGTATAATGATATTTGGAATAAGTATTTTGAAAAAAAATCAGAAGTTAATGTTCCCAAAATGGGAACATTGGCGCTTAATGGGTTAACACTCCGTCGGTCTCGCTCCAAATTTTGCACCATCGGGCGCGCTGTATGTCACAGATACATTTCGTAATAGCAATGCGTAAATTTAATTATGAAAGATTTTTTTACATGTAATACAATGAAAATATTAAATTACAACGCAAATACTTAAAAGTAAAAATAAATGTAAAGTAATAAAATATATGCGTGCAATAGGTGTTTGTATATAATTATATTAAGTGAAAATATTCTTAATTGAAACATTAATTATTCAAATAACTGTAGGAAGAAAAAAATAATCCGGCTCGGATACATTTGGTTCATCAATTGCGCTTTTCTTTAAAAACGTCACGGTATGTTCTAAGCAAAAACCTTCGCTGCATGTTAGGCACTTATATTGCGTTTACCTAGTCTTTTTGTTGAATGACATTCCATGAAATCTCCTTCGTCTTTATCCCTTTCATCGAACATTTCTGCATCTAAATCTTAATTTTCATCAAAAAATATAAATTTTATGAATATTTCAAGATCTTTCTGATCATTTAAATCTTGAAAGCGTTTGTTACTCATTTTCAAAAGCAAAATAAACGCAAAAATTAATAAAATTAGTATCATAAACAGAAAACGTCATCTGTCACGCTGTATCCCACACATACAAACCACAAATGAACCCCCAAAAGAGGGGTAAAAAATCCCCCGACACCTACTCCCACAACATTCTAGGAGACCTAGTGACCGTAGGGGCAAATATTGCTTTGGCCAAGGTTGTGACATTCCTTCTTCAATTTAAAAGAAAGTAATTTCAAAGCTTTGTATCTGTGAGTTACAGCGCGACCGACGGAGTGTTAAGTTGTTTTAAGTTACAAGAATATCTTTGAAACACTCCTAAAGGGAGATGTCCTAGGAAAAAGAATACAAAAAATGATTACCACGGATACGCATCGAAATCTGAAACAAGATTTTGTAACTTCACTCAAAATATTAAAAAACATAAGTGTCAAAACAATCGTGCTATGCTTATTCCGAAAATGTTGCGTTCATTAATTACCTTATTTACTATTTTTGTTTGGAAAAATGAGTAATAGCAACGTTAAAGGGCACAAATAAAAGGTCAAAAAGGGCATACCGGTTTAAAGGGCAATCATCCTCCTTCATCAGTGCCTAGAGTACGCTAAAGAGCGAAAATAAAAGGTTAAACATGGCAAACCGGTTTCAAGGGCAATCAGCCAACACCCCCTGAAACTGAAAGCCTCCACAGCTCCAAGGGAAGGCAAGCATGAGTCACAACGAGTAGTCCGTCCCTACGTTCATTCTCCTTGACCTTGACCAACCCCTCCTGCTCCTCGCATCTTCACAACGGTTTTCGACGCTATTACGAATCGACTGTCCACTTGTTGTCGTCAGAAATTCTTCTCGTGGCAGATATATTTAAGCACAATGATTATTGTCTAATATTAACATGCCTTTTAGATGCTCCGTTTATAATTGTAAGGGCAATTATGACAACGGCCCGAAAGTTTCCGTTTTTAAATTTCCTAAGGAAAAAGAGTTAGCGGACATTTGGACCAATAGAATTAGAAGGAAGGATTTCAAAGTTACTGGAAACTCAAGAGTAAGTACTCTTTTATAAACTTACATTTCTTTTCTTTTTTATTATGTATTTGTCTAAAAATAAAATCTTTAACTTTGCAGTGGTGATAAATAAAGCTAATTGTAAACATAAGAAAGATGACTGTAAACTAGGGTTTAGGAAACGAATAATTATTTTTCCTCAAAAAACATCTCATTATAGTTAGAAAAATATTGAATACTATTACAAAATATTTAAGGCATTTGAATGATTTTTAAGGTAGCATTTTAGGGGGGAATGTGGCTTTACCCAATATTTTTTACAAAAAGATGAAAGCAGTCCTGAACAGCAAACGAACATTTAATAAAAATTGAATTTTTTCAAGATTGTCCCAGTATTTAAGGTAGGATTTTAAATTTCAGAGCTGTTATTGTAAAGAATTTTTATGGGAGGAGGGGTGAAAAACCCTATCTTTTCACACTGGTTTTTGACTCTAAATGAAGCAGTGAACAGTTTGTGCCAAAACTCAAAGGTTTTTATCTCTGAGTACTACTTTAGAATTTAAATCATTATTTTGTAGTAAAAATACAATAAAACCCAGGAAAACATATTTGATTCTTTAAGACGTAGTTTTTTTTTGCATAAGCATTCAAACTTACTTTTTAAACTATACTTAAATCCTCACTAAAAGAAGTTTGAAAAAGAGTAATATTCGCTGAAAAAAAGCAAAAAACTTTTCAACTATTGCCTTATATTAAAGTAGATTAAACATTCAGATTGTTCCCTTTTTTTTTTTTTTTACATTCTCCGGATATGTTAAACTGCTGAAATACTTTTTTCATGTGTCGTAAGTTAAATGCTAAATATTTTACATTTTAATTACTAGCGCATTAAAAGGTTTATAAATCAATTTTTTATGTTATTCATAAAGCAATACTAAATGTTATTAGGATCCAATGTTAACGGAGCATAGTTTCCTTCAGAATGAGCATAAATATATCTTTATAATTAGCAGAAAAGCATTACTTCTGGTACATATCTTTTTTTCTATTTTATCAGGTATGTGAACTGCACTTTCGAAAAGAGGATATCATCACAGAGACTGAATTCTTCGACGAAAAGACTGGGATTTTACTAAAGGCACCTCTAAAGTATCCTCGTTTAAAAAATGATGCAGTTCCTTTTTGTTTACCGGGGTGTCCGGATACTATTCAAGCTTCAACATCACAAGCTCGAGAAGCTCCAGAAGAAAAAAGATTAAGAATGGAAGCGGTCGCAATACAAAAAGCTATAAACGAAACTGTTGTTATGAAAGCCGATTATGACAAAGCAAAACAATTTAACACTTTAAAGGAACTTTTGGAATGCCTGCAGCGAGAAAAACTGCCTTCTTCCTGGACTGCCATCGAAAGAAAAAATATGCTTCAACTTCTATATATAACCGGTGAAGTGCCAGAACTTTTGTGCTCAATTTGTATTGACTCAAATTTAAATTTTTGTGCATTTAAAAATTCGATCAAGATTGCCATCATAGGTAAGTGCACATTTCCAGAAAAACTATCAAATGTAAATGAGTTATTTGAAATTCTCAACGAGCTTGAAAATATTTTTTGTAATAACATTGTCCAAAATAATGCGCAGACCATAACTCATATAATTATTGAATTGCTTAATAGATTGAAAAATAATAATGCATGCAATGAGAATATGTTAAATTTTATAATAGAACAAATTAAACTTGTACAATTATCAAAACATAGTCTTAGATATTCTTCAGAGCTAATTATTTTCAGTTGCCTGTTAAATTCTATTTCTCCTCACTGCTACAAATTTTTAAGAAATTCTGAAAATTTCATTCTTCCACATCCCGAAACTCTCAACAGAATATGTTCATCTATAAACATCAATCCAAAGGATGAACAGCTTGAACAAAACTTTCTTTCTTACATTAAGCAAAAAGTAGTTAGTTTGAATGAAAAAGAAAAGATTGTAATTCTGATGGTTGATGAAATACATTTGCAATCACATTTTGATTATGTTGGGGGGAAAATAACTGGTATGGCTTTTAATAAGACTGAAGCAGCTTCCAGTGCATACGTTTTTATGATTCGTAGTTTACTCTCAAAGTATAAAGACGTTGCTCATATTTTACCTGTTAAAACTTTAACTGCAGAAGATTTGCATTTTGTTAAAAAAAAAGTGATACTTGGTTTGGAGAGCTTAGGATTGAAAGTTATTGCTTTAGTTACTGATAATAATTCCATAAACAGGAAAGCAATGTCTTTTTTTTCTTCTCCTCCAAGTTTAAATATTGTGTATAATCATCCTTTCGATGTAAATAGACCATTATATTTTATTATTGACACTGTACATTTATTGAAATGCATTCGCAACAATTGGTTAAACCAAAAAAATTCTGGAAAATGCCTATATTTTCCAGATTTTGATTCATTGTTGCCACATAAAACAGCATGTTTTTCAGTTCTCCGATCACTGCATGAAGCAGAAAGTGGAGAACTAGCAAAATTTGCTTAAAAATTGTCATCAAAAGCTTTGTGTCCTTCTAATATGGAAAGGCAAAATGTAAAGCTTGCATTGCAAATTTTTAATGATAATGTTGCAGAAGCTATAATTAAAATTGGGGAAAAGAATAAATTTCAAGACTTTCAAGGGACAGCAGAATTTATTAGTATTATTAACAAATGGTGGTCCATAGTTAATGTCAAAACTTTATATAAAGGAGAACACAAGCTAGATGTATTTCAAGAGCCATTAACGGAAAATATGTCAGATGTAAAATATGAATATCGGAATAATTTCGGAAATTGGCTTGATGCATGGAAGAGCATGAAAGCAACAACTGGGTCACTTACTAATGAAACCCATACAGCACTTAAAAACTCAACAATAGCTCTCCTAGAGTTAGCCAGATATTGTTTTAAGGAATTTAAATTTAAATATTTCCTTCCAGGGAAAGTACAAACAGACGTATTAGAAGACAGATTTGGTAGATATAGACAATTATCTGGGTCTCATTACAATATATCAGTCAGACAAATATTTGAAAACGAGAATAAATTAAGAATACAACATACCCTTCCTCTTTTCATAGAAATGGGTACATTAGGGAAAATAAAATTGAGTACATGTACAGATGAAAAGCTGTGGGAGGGAATAGAATCTAGTGCAAATGTTGACCAGTTTCTTGAAAAAATTTCAGTTTCTACAGAAGAAATAACAGCATGTGAAAGTCAAATGCCAGTTTTAAATTATATTGCAGGTTACTCAGTTCATGCAATTTTAAAAAAATCCAAATGTAGTCATTGCAAGAATTTTCTAATAAGTGAGGAAACAATTGAAGAAGATGTAAATATTGATTGGATTTTTAGGTTTGATAGGGGTGGCTTAAAATATCCGAATTCTGAAGTAAAAAGCATAACTGTATATTCTTATTTAGTAATTAAAAATGTGTTTTCTTCAGAGTTAAAATCTAAGTTTTTGCAAATTAAAAACCAAAGGTCTTTAGCTAGTAGTCTAATTATTGACATTTTATCCGAAGAAGAAATATTTTTAAGCTTGGAAAATTGCCCAAATGGACACAAAGCTAATGATGTTGTAAAACAAATAGTGTGGGTCTGCACAAACATTTTTTTAAATAACTTCTGCAGAGAGGAAAATGACGCTTTGGCATCTAAGAAGATGTCAAAACAAGTGACTGGGTCAACCAAAAAACGCAAATTAGACACCTTAAAAAAGTAACTTTGATTTTTGAATGTTTATTTTAAATGTTTTTTTGATAAACTCATATGGTTTTGTGTGAAACAAAAAAGTAACTCAAAAAATGTGTACACGTGAACACTTCGTCCGAAGCATCATTTGTGTAAAAATCACATAATTTCAATAGTTCATGTCTTACATGTTCAGCATGATTCACTTATAGTTTATATTTTGAAGTGCGAGTGTCTGTGTTTTAAAAATTGACCTAAAAAATGTCAGAATAAATAGTTTTCTGTGCATTTCTGTCTTTTTTTTAACAAGTAGTATAATACCTTCATGTCTTATGGAAACAAGCAAAACATATTAAAAAAAGTTGATTTACTTTTTTTTCCCCATTAATTATTAGAATTTTACATTTAAAATGTAGAGTCCACTAATGTATGTAAAATGATTAAGCTATCATTGATTTCGTACCAAAGTAAAGTAGCTCATAAGTAGAAATTAAATCAATTTTTCCAAAAAAATATTCATATCTATTTAACCATATATGTATCTATACTCAAAGATCTGTTTATATAATAAATATTCAACAAAAAAGTTAACTAAAAACAGAAATTGTTATATGCTTTCATATCACAGCAGGACGAAAAGTAAACATATTATAAAATATTAAACATCCCAGATAATGGATTGATTCATTTCCAAATTCCTACACAGATTCATTTTTTCGGAGTTTTCATTTTAACAGCTTATAATTAAATTTACGACTGTGGGAGTGCAAAATAGTTCCCAGAGCATTGCCAATGCCTTGGCATTCACTCCACTCTCACTGGCGGAAGGACTACCCGCCATGACTCATCGTTCTACTGTGGAGGCTTTAGTTGGAGGGGGCGTTGAATCAGCCCCCTTTGTCAGAACCGAGAATACGGTAAAGAGCGAAAATAAAATGTTAAAAATGGCAAACCGGTTGCAAGGGCAATCAGCCACCTTCGTCAGTACTCAGAGTAGAAATTCCGTTATCGTTTGCGCCCTTTACCGCCGCTTTTACTCATTTTGAATATATCGCGAAGCGAATGTCTTGCTTTTGATATTTCTGTTTTTGTCATATTCAATTTTAATAAAAATTCATTAATTTATAAAAAAATCAAATTTTCACAAAACGTATTTTTGTTTTTCTCGAATTACTAACGTTACAGTCATTCAGGGTAACTTAGGACCATAGGGGTCAACTTTGCACCACGTCGTATTTTATAGTATATTTGATTCGTTCAAAAAAAAAAATTGAAAGTCCGGTGCTGCACTCAGCTGGCTAGGTTATAAAATCGAGTTTTCTACTCTTCATTTTACGAAACAGTTAGCGACAATCTACGCAAATAATTGTACAACACAGTCAGTCTGTAGTCGATGCTTTAAAACTATTTTTTACTGCAGGTTTGAGGTTGCTAAAATTTTGAAGTGGCTGAAATTCGTCTAGCTGTTCTACACACTTTTCTACTTCACTCCTTTACCCTGTTAGCACGTGGCCTTAGGGCTGCCCTCCCCCGGGCACGGGTAAGTGAAGGCTGTTCTACACACTATCATAAATTATAGAAATTGTGTGATGTAGTGAATTTTTTTTTTTTTTTTTGAACATTTGTAAATTTCATTTTCTTGTTCAGAGTGGCGCAACCATAATACTTTTATTGAAATAATTCATATAAAAATTAACTTTCTGAGGGGGTTCAAAGTTACCCTGAATGGAAAGATCGCTTTGAAACAGGTTAATAATTCGTTTTAAAATGTTCTTTTATGATTATTATTACCTTATTTGTGATGACTAAGCTATACTTTAGAAGTTCTGCTTTATTGTTATGCCAGTAAATACAATAACACCATCAACCGGCAGCTTTCCTTTTCTTTTAGCGTTGTACTTAGTGCATTCAGTAAAATCATTGTCCTTTGAATAAAATATGAACAATTTTAATGAATAAATACATGACCTTCGTCAGGAAAATGTAGAGCTCATACTTTGTCACTCATACAATCCTCATAGTTTTAGTCTAAAAACAAAATAAAAATTGCAGCAAAAGTTTTTTTTTTTTTTTTAACTCATAATGCAGCATTTAATTTAGAATTTATAAATCATAGCATAAGAGTTAAACGGTTAAAACAATGATTTAAAATGCGACATCAACACCAGGGGTCACGGCAACTTCACCTGTAACTTCGGGTCCATTTTCGGTGCCTTAAGAAAATACCAACTAATCAAAACGGAACCTTCCTAAAATTACAATCATTCAAAACAGACCCGTCACAAAATTCCAATCAATCAAAGCGGATCCTTCACAAAACTCAGTCAGTCAAAACAGACCCTTCACAAAATTCCAATCAATCAAAACGGACCCTTCACAAAATTCCAGTCAAACAAAATGGACCCTTCACAAAATTCCAATCAATCAAAACGGACCCTTCACAAAATTCCAATCAAACAAAATGGACCCTTCACAAAATTCCAGTCAAACAAAATGGACCCTTCACAAAATTCCAATCGATCAAAATAGACCTTTCACAAAATTAGAATCATTCAAAATGGACCCTTCACAAAATTTCAATCGATCAAAATAGACCTTTCACAAAATTAGAATCATTCAAAATGGACCCTTCACAAAATTCCAATCTATCAAAATGGACCTTTCACAAAATTCCAACCAATCAAAACGGACCCTACACAAAATTCCAATCTATCAAAATGGACATTTCACAAAATTCCAATCAATCAAAACGGACCCTTCACAAAATTCCGAGCTACCAAATCGTGCTTTTTACAGAATTAGGTATTAAATAATCGACAAAAAATAATTTTATTTTTTATCACGGTATATTTAAATTTTGAATTTTCACAAAAATATTTCATTTTTCACAAAAATGCTTTTAAAATTCACAAAAAACTGATCTTATTAGAAATGCTCGATCGACTCCTGAACATCCTATAAATCAGTTTTTCCCTCCTCATCTTCTCCCATTTCTTAGAAATATTCCCTCTGATTATCGCAAAATCACATTCTCGTTCTAATGGTTGATTTTAAAATCGATCCCCATTAAACACTTTCCTTTAAATCGGAACAGCTTTCAGACATTTCTTTTGAAAAAAAACAGAACTCCAAATATATCTCCAAGGATGCGCTGGGGACGTAATGTTTCAACATTATTACACCATTTCAAGTTGAAAGCATGTGTCGTAATTGATCTTTTTCCTCACACCGTTCCTACGTTTCTCAGAAATCGAAGCGTAGCCATCTTATTTACAGCACCCAGAGGGACAGCAAAGCGTTCAGTTGAAAAATAAACACTCCTGGCTGGTAAAGCAATTTACCAGTAGTATAAACACCGGAAGTATCTTAATTAAAAGTGTTTGAAACTTTTGCAGGAATTAAATGTTAATGGTCGTATTTAGAAATTTATTTGCATTTTATCCTATGCCCTATTTAAGCCCGATTACGTTTTCAAGGAATTTGATTTATTTACTTGCAACAAACCTGCGCTTTCTACAGCTACCATGCATTTGGTTATAGAAGTTTTCAGATGAGGCTGTAGTTTATTTGACACGCATTGAATAAGTATTCATTTACAAAACACAATCAAATGTTAGCGAAGTCATAGAGTTAAAAAGTCTGACATTTATGTGCTGAAATAAAATAACAGTAGTCTTGCATGACTGTTTTGTGCGTGAATTAGTAAATAAATAAATATACATATGATTAACTACTCTTAAATTCAACTTCCGACTTCTTTAGCAGTTGTATGTGCGTCTCGAACAAAAAAGACCGTGGTAGCCTAGTGGTGTCTACTTTTAATTATCTCGCTCACATTTTAATAGTATTATTGTATTTACTGGCATAAAACTGAAAAGGAATTCCTAAAGTATATCTTAGTCACCTCATATTAAGAAATAATAGATATAAAAACAATTTAAAACGAATTATTAATTTTTTTCAAAACGATCCTTCTATTCAGGGTAACTTTGAACCACGTCAGAAAAGTAAATTTACAAATAATTATTTTTATAAAAGTAGCATAGTTACGCCACTCTAAGCCAGAAAAATAAAATTTGCAAATGTTTAAAAAAATGTATTTCACAACATCACAAAATTTCTCTGACTTATGATAGTGCATAGAACAGCTCCGGGAATTTCAACAACTTCAAGGATTTCATCAGCTTCAAACTTGCAGTGAAATATAGCTTCAAAGCAGTGACTTCAGAATGACTGCATTATACAATTATCTGTGTACAGTGTTGCAAACTTATTTTATGAAATAGCTCCCAAGCATCGGTTCCAGAATGACTGTATTATACAATTATCTGTGTAGAGTGTTGCAAACTTATTTTGAAAAATAGCTTCAAAGCAGTGACTTCAAACTGGCTGTATTATACAACCATTTGTGTACAGTGTTGCATTATTTTGCAAAATATGTAGCTCCCAAGCAGTAGCTTCAGAATAACTGTATTATACAATAATCTGTGCACAGTGTTGCAAACTTATTTTACGAAATAGCTCCCAAGCAGCGGATTCAGAATTACTGTATTATACAATTATATGTGCACAGTGTTGCAAACATATTTCGTAAAATGCAGAGTACAAAACTGATTTTATAACGTAGCCAGCTGAGTGACGTACTGGACTTGTTTTTAAAAGTCAAATACGCTAAAAAGTATAATGTGGTGCAAAATTAACCCTTATGGTTCAAAGTCACCCTGAATCACTGTACTGATATTAATCATGAACCATTGACGTAATTTCACACGACCAGCGAAATGCATTTAAAATTCATATCCATATTATCAAGAAAAAATGAGTTTTGTAATCTATTAAAGTAAAAGTATCGAAGTATCGTACGGCGATTAAAAAACATAACATAAAAAGGTTGAATTTCTTAGCTCAAAACATATATGCAAAAAACATTGCATCGTATTTTCACACAAAAGCTACACTAACGCTAACAGGGGGAAAACGAAGAGGAATAAATTTTTATTTGTCTTTCTGGGAGCGACAAAGCATTGAATCCCAAGTATTTGGCTCTGCTTGTACAGTGCATTTTCAACACATAATACGCTTTTCTCTGAGAGATAAAATATATTCTTTCTTTCCATCCTTTGTTAAAAAAATTCTATTCTTGCATAGAAAGTCGGGGGCAGAATTGGTATCGTAATAGGGTTTGAAAAATAGAAAAAAATAAAAATACCATAGTCATATGAAAGGAAATAGTACATTATTTAGGGAACATTTTTCGCAGCATTCTAAAAAAAAATGTTTATCACCCTAAATATGTTTTACAGTATTCTAAAAAAATTGTTTATCACCTTAAATATGTTTTTGTTGAAAGTTGTTATAGAGAATTCTAGTTTTTTTTTTTTTTTTAATTATGAAAACATTTTGAAGCAAATTAAAATGCTCGCAAGTGTTAAATGTATGCAACAACACTAAGTGTGATAAAATTATTTTTAGGTGTTATTAAAAAAATAGAAGTTCTCCCTATTGTCGAAATTCGACCGTATTAATTAAAATTTAGCATTAAAAGCATTATGCTATTTACATCATTATGTAAGTATTTTTCATCAAAGTTTATGAAAACATTTTGAAGAAAATTAAAAGGCTCGCGAGTGTTAGATGTGTGCAACAACACTAAGTGTGATAAAATTATTTTTAGGTGTTATTAAAAAAATAGTTGGTCTCTCAATAGTCGAAATTTGACCGTATTAATTAAATTTAGCATTAAAAACATTATGGCTATTTACACCATTATGTAAGTATTTCTCATCAAAGTTGGCGAGAATAACGTCGAGTTTATGTCGATCATCAACACTTAAAGCAAACGTATTGTAAATCATTGTCGCCGCAGGGCCAGTTGCGCTCATTAGTGTAACCGCTTGTACTTCTGCCGATGTCGTACTAAGTTGAGTGGCAATTGAAAAATCTTTAACGTTTACTTCCATACACTATTTTCATTTCATTGTTACAGAGAAGCCTTCACTCAAGCTCTTATTATAATTGATTTTAATATTACTGCTTAATGGCAACAAACTCTTTCTAATCATGAATTTCATATTTATTACCTGATAATTTACTCAACCACGACATGTTGCCAACTTCTGTCTGTAAAAATATAACATTACAATTATAAAGAGGCTTGCCTGACAAAAGAAAAGGGGTCATAATTAACTATAATAAACTGTTTCCAAAATTGTTCAATTGATATCACTAAAATTCATCAATAGCTACTAAAAAAAAGTTTGAAAATCGGTTGAAAAACAGAGGATAAGGAGAAATTAGTTCTTAACTGTTTTGTCTTTGCCTATTCATGCATAGATTATGTTTTTAAATTATAAACAAGTAATTTTTCTTTTCATTGGAAGGTGAATATTTACACGAATTTTTAAAGAAATTGTTTTGTAACTTACTGATGTAAAAGATATGCTTAAGGTCGTGCTTCCCACTAAAAATTCAATTATACAATTCCCACCTTAGAAAAAAAAACATTTTGAGCACTCGGTAGAGTGAAAACAAAACTGAAAATTTTCTGAAGATGTCACACAAAAAGTTATTTTTTCCTTATTCTTGAAAACATATTTTTATTCATATTCAATTAGCTGAAAAAAAAACTTAAAATTAGGCTCTACATGGAAATGCGGATCTTTTAAATCACGGATCTAATTAGCGAATTTGCTTCAGACTCATTTCGTCAGAATAAACGTTGGATATAGAACATTTACATACTGGGATTGTTTCCGGCTTCATCAGTGTGAACTTATTTTCGACTTTTTAAACAAATTAACACAAGCGTCTATGAGTGAACATGGCAAAACTGAATATTTTCAAACTTCAAAAGAAATAGGAAGATATAAAATAATACCAAACTTTCCAGTAGTGTCCACGCTTCAAAATAAATAAACATAATTTAATTGGAAACTGAGATTTTCTCTTCTTTCTTGAATGCTCCAAGGACTTCTAAAGAGATCCTAATCTTTCAACTATCTTGAATACCCTATGAAACTTTTTGTGGTTTTCAAGAACTGTTTGGAGTCTCCAGATGAGGACGACATGAAAATTGCAGCACAAAAACGTATCTGCATAAAAATTTGAAGCAAAAATTTATGTCACCTAAAATGGAAATTGCTAGATTACAGTCATTCAGGGTAACTTTGAACCATGGGGGTTAACTTTGGACCGCGCCATATTTTTTAATATATTAGACTTAATAACCTAAAAATTAAGAGTAGAAAACTGATTTTAAACCTATTTAGCTTAGTGCAGCCCTGGATCTTCTAGTTTCTTTTCTTAGACAAATATACTAGCAGATATTAACGTGGGTCACAGGTTACCCTCCATGGCTCAAAGTTACAATGAGTGACTGTAATTACACAACAAGATTCAATTTGGGAATTTCATAAGTATAGGCCTTTTTTATTTTGCGCGCAAAATAAATGATAAATAATAGCAATAATAATAATAATTAATAAATAAATAAATTAAGTAAAGTAACATGGGTTTTATTTCTGATACTAGCATTATTTTTTAAGAATTGTTTTACCCCTGTCGTATCTAAAAATTTAAGTAAACGGCTTTTCTTTTCTTTTACTTTTGCGATACACCCGAATGAGTGGTTTAAATAGGCACGGTAACATGAGGGCTTAATTTACAATTATTTTTGTTTGTTTGGCAACCAACAAAAAGTAAAAGTTTCGTGTCCCAAGAAATATGTAAATGACATTTCATTAATTACTGCCTCACACTAATGTGTTGGCATTTTTTAAAAATTGCTTATTTTATTTATTAAATATTTTTATTTTATTAATTTTATTATAATTTTATTTATTTAATAAGCATGTACGTTAGAAATTTTATGTTAGAAACATGTCCACTTTAATTCATCTGCTGATTTCTCTGAGTCTCTCTCTTTAAAATTTCTTCCTTTTTATTTTTTCAACTTTATGCGCTTACGTAGTAAAACGCTCATAAATGAATTGCTCGTAAAATGAATTCTTTATGGTTTCACAATAATTAACGAAGTTAACTTTTGCGCAAACATATGTCTTTCTCTTTCTTTTTAACTTTTTGTACTAATCACTGAGAAGGATCATTTACAATAACTTGAACATTGTTGATATAAGAAAAAAAGTCTGATTACATGACGAATTTTGTATGTGTTTCTGAATGCGGAGATACCTTTCAAATTAGATTATGTTGGGAATCATTGTTACATGTTTAGTTATTTTGGATTGGCAACAGGGTTCGTGATTTTTTAATTTTTTTTTTTAAAAAATCGGATTTTTAAATTTAAATCGGATTTTTTTTAATTTAAATAAGATTTTTTTATTTTTTTAAAAAATACCTTAAATATTTTGAGTATTTATTATGTTACATTCATAGAAACAATAGGGTCATATTAATCAATATGCAAAAACCCCTTTAACCCTATTTTCACAACAATAAATATTTTTTAATAATAATAATGATAAACAAATTTTAGTACGAATGCATGACTCGAATGAAACTTAACCCTACCAGGAATAATAGTACACGCTCATGAGTATAGAGAAAATGAACACATTTAATCTGAATTGTTTTGCTGTTGAAAGCTGAAAAAAAGTAACAATAGTGTGTACTTAATTTTTACACTGAGTGTACTTTAATTATTTTTCTATGTTATAAATGAAAAAGCCTGAAATATTTTTACCCATTTCGTAAAATCGTATGCTCACACCATTACTAAAAACTGAAACTTTTTGCTTTAATTAAAATTTCTTTACTGCAAACTTCTATGATAAAAAAATATTTTAGAAGGGAAAAACCTTAAGCTATTAGGGGAGATAGATGAAAGTTTAAGGATACATATTATAAATTCTAACAATTGCTGCTTTAAACACTATTATTCTGAATTATTTACTGTGTGGCATTTATTAAATTGATCTAATACACTATTTTTAAGATAAAAAGCTCAGAACGGTTCATGATTATTATGAATTGTAATTTGAATGATTGAATGAATGATGCTTTGCTGTTAAGATGCTTGAAGAATAAGAGTAATATTGTAAAGTTAAAAAGATTAGTTCTAAAATTATGAAATATGTTATGCACACAGACAGATGGACCTATGAAGTTTTGTTTGAAACAGTGGTTGTAATTGCAATATGTTTCATTTTTACAACACTTTCTAACATTGTAAAATAAATGATTTTTTAAAAAAAAAAAAAAAAACTATTTTGATTTAAATCACGATTTAAATCAAGCTGATTAAAATCAACAAAACCTGATTGGCAACGCGATGAAACAAAAAAAAAAAAAATAATAATAATCTTTAGAATGCATTGACAGTTAGACGATTAATAACTTTCTTTTGGTCTTGTGTTTGTTGTCCTTTTCTCATAATAAAAGGTTTTGCCATTACGTGAGTGCTGATCTAATTTGAAAGTAAAATCTAAACAGATTTTACTGATTTATTTATCTTAAGACATTTTAAACCCAATCAATAAAATAAGGTGCTTCAAATGATAAGCATTTTATATAAAAGAGAAAAACTCTTTTTACGAATTCATCATTAAAAATATTATTTATAGAAATTAAAACCTATTACAAATTTGCATTTCTGTCGTAATTTAGTGTGGTTTGTCCCTCAAATTAGCGAAACATTCTACAAAAATAACTTTATGTATTTCCGACTGGAAAAATGCATGCTGGAATGTTTACTCTAAACATGAAAATGTACATCAAATAAATCCGATTCAATTTTATCTTCTGTAACAGAAAAGGGAAAATAATCAGTGCGGTTCAGAGTTACAATACCAGGTCATGAAGAATTTATTTTGAAATTTATAAAACAGGTTTTAGTGGTTTTCTAAGCATAATTTCGATTCATACCAATGCAAAATACTTTATTGTGAACTTCAATATAAAAATTGGATCTTTTAAAAATGTCTGTGAAAGTATGTAATACTTTGACAGACAACACAACACGTTGTTGACACCACACATTGAAAGCTTAGATGAAGTATTATTTTTTTAATCTAAAATGCTTCTATATGGTAGTAATGAACCTACGGATGGATCCATTGAAAATAATTTGCAGAACATTTAATGAAAAGTCAGTTATAATACTAATTGTCTAAATAGTAAAAGCAATGATGCAGTGTCTTTTCCAAATTTAATAGAAGGCACGTTGAAATGCGAATTTTTTTTATTAATAAGCATTTTTGGTTTTGACAAAAAAAAAAAAAAACCTTGGTAATTTCCATAATTTGCTAAACATTCAAAATAACCATTTGTCAAGGTATAATTTAGCTTATGTAATGAATGTAAGCTGCATGCTGCCGTATTGGTGATTAATCTCCTCCAGTAACATATCTAATATGCATTTTTTTTATGAAGAATGTTCAGAAATTTGTTTTTCTTTTCTAGTTTGCATACTATAAACAACAAATAAAACCATCGATTTTGAAAATGATGCAGGGAAAGGGTTTAGTCAACTGTTAGGCCCCATTTAGCTTATGAACCTACATGCTCATAACACTTTTCGGGATTTTTGAGTCTGAGTTTCATCTCTGGTACTTGAAGGGCGCCAACAGTTTCACTAGATCAATTAAACATATCTTAAAATAACACATCTTAATATTAAATTCATTTTAATCCGGGTGTATTGAACTTCATTTTTTGTATCCTTAAACAAAAAGAAAAAATAAAACCCTCGAATTTTTTAATCCCGCTGTAGAAAAAAGAATAATATCAAAGGTAAAATCCAACTTTAGAATCACGTAAGAGGTGTTAAATTGAAGAGGATTAAAATGGAATAAATGCGAGTGAAGTTTTAAGGCAATGTTGTAATTCAAAATTACAAATTAACAATATATTAACAGGTATGAAATTTCGTTCTAGGAAAGAGAGCCACTTTACAAAACTTCTTTTTTAGTATCAACTGTCAAAAAGTCGCCAATGGAGGCAATTCATGCAACGCCATTGGTCACGTGGCAGCGATTAAAGCAATGGACGCAAGAAACAAAGGAAGCCGCAGCATCGCTTTACTTCGAGTTCGACAAACCAAATTAAAAACTAGGCCTAAATAAAGTTATTCTACGTTACATAAGTGAAATACTATAACTATTGTAATAATTAATAAATTTGGTTTATAATGATTAAATTAAATGTAAATACTTTGTTATAATCTGAAAAACCTGTGAAAATAGGCTAATCAATTTTAAGATAACTAATTTTGCCTAGTGAACTCCACGTGGAACTCAATTGAAAATCTTAATAAACAAAGAGCGGATATCACGGGACAACGGTGAGCGTTCATTAGTCCCTCTAGCGGTGAATTGCCTCCATTAATTATATATTAATGATTCCTTTAAAATAATCACTCATCCTATTAAAAATAAAATATAAATATAACATAGAGGAAAAAAATATTCTCCAATCTTTTTTTTTAAAATCCCACTCTACTTGTTTGTTTGGCAGCAATAAAATAAAACTTCCAAATATTTGTCTCAAATACTGGTCATTATTTTTAATGGTATCTCTAACAACACTTGAAAGAAATGCCAACGAGGGGATAAAAATTGGAAAAGTAATCTCTTTCATACTTTAATGCATCTCATTTGAATTTGTTATCATAAAACCCAATACTGTCAGAGCCCCTTTCTTCTTCTCATTTTTTTATGTGTGTGTTTCACTCCTTCTTCTTGAAATAGGGCTAAAAATATTTCTCCTACTTCATTCTTCAGCAAACATATTTAATCGGCTTTACGAACAAAATGAATGTACTTCAGGCTCCATGGAAGTTTTTGAGAGTTTTGTTCGTAATTATAATTTAAGGATCGAATGGAGGGTCATTAATAATCTTAACTAATGACCTGAGAATGAAGTTGGATTTTAGTTTCAAAAAAAAAAAAAAGTTATCCGACAAAAAAAAACTAATTAATGTTTTTTTTATACGTTTTTGAACTCGCTGCAAACCTAGTGTCTCCAGTTTGCGAGAACTCCATTAATAAATGTCAAATATTGTTTTCTCGGCTAAAGAAAAATAAGCTATAGTTTCTTGCTAGAAAAGCTGACACTCGTATGTATATAAGATAAGTATCCAAACAAGTTATTAACATACATGTTTTTTTAATAGTTATAATTTTTTATTTTTTACTTAAAAATGATATATCTTCCGTCTAGAACTATACGAGCCTAATTTCGCGCATACTCCCAACTTCAAATTTATTATCTAGCTATTTCTATCTTTATCATCTAGCTTTATTTCCTAATTACTTCAAATATACCCTTTTCAAAAGTTAATACGTATTCATTTACTCATTCATTCATTCATTTATTCACTCATTCATGTATTTATACGCTCATTTCATTATTTTTCATTAATTCATTCTTTTTTTTTCATTAGTTTTTTCACTTATTTATTGTTTTCTTACTTTTACTGGAAAGTAGGCTAAAAAGGGCTGCTTGAACATATACAATATGCATTTTTAGTCGCAATCTTCGCAATTTTTTTCTATTCGAATGATGTGCCTTTCAATTTTCATCTTTGAACTGCCGATCAATTTTGGACACACAATATGTTGATTAAAAAAATTTCCATGGAATATCTATAAGTGTTGAATCTATCAACGTTGCAACGCACAAACATACAAACTGCATTTTAGTTCGTATTATGGTGTGATATAATATAACATTGCTGCAAGTGTATGCATTTACGCACAAAGTTAAGCCTTTTGTTGCTATCATTTACAGTTGAACACACTTAATGGAACATCTGTTACAAGAATATCCCGCTTAATGTAACACATTTTCAATGTACCAAAACATAGTGTATTGTTTCTATGATCCCGATTAATGGAATATCCCCCTAGTTTTTTGTGGCAAATTGGCTATTCCATTTGGCGGGCTCGACTTTACTTAAAACATTACGCACAAAAGTAAACGCTTCCTTGGCTATTCCATTAAGCGGGCTCGACTGCGTTCAACATTACGCACAAAAGTAAAGACTTTCTTGGCTATTCTAGTAAGCGGGCTCGACTGTGTTCAGCATTACGCACAAAAGTAAACACTTTATTGGCTATTCCATTGAGCGGGCTTGGACTGTACTAAACATTACGCACAAAAGTAAACACTTCATTGCTTTCACGTATTTAACATTGAAATTCTTAAGATGTACCCCCCTTGACCAGCGATTCTCAACCTGTGGGGCGTGACCCCCTAGGGGGGCGCGAGCAAACTAGAAGGAGGGCGCGAGAATATCCAAGAGAAAATATTACTTTAAAAAATTAAATAACTGACTGAAAGGAAAGCACGCATACTATACACATAGAAAACAAAATACATTTCGACATATTTAATAACTTATCAAAGTAAAACGAATTACTGAATCAAAACTTTCTCAATCAGAACATACTAAATTAAAAACAAATATTTATTAGTGTCTTCCTCGGGTCTGTCTTGCAAAGCAAAATTTTTCTTTTCGAAAAAATTCTCAATGTTAGAAATAGCCACTCTCAGTTCTGTTTCAATATTTAGCCAAGATCTATAGTTTGTCTTCAAAGAAGCCACAGCAGAAAATCCAGTTTCACCAAAGCAGAATGTTGAAAATGGTAATAGAATGCGAAATGCCCTTGTTTTTAGTGCAGAAAAATCATCCTCTACTCCTGCCCAAAATTCAAATAGTGATTTATTACAAAATTAGTTTTATTACTAAATTACTCGCTTCTACTCTTGTTTTGGCAGTTTGTTAAAAAGTAATTCATAAACAGAATCCAAAGCACTCAATATACATTATTGTTGTATATATTTTATTGTAATTGGGGGGGGGGGGCGATGGAAATTATGATTGAAAACTGGGCCGCAAATATTGAAAGGTTGAGAAACGCTGCCCTTGACACTCCTTTTTAAAAATTGTTCATCAAATCTTCGGTTACCGTACTGAAAAATTAATACGTGCACTATCAAATTCTAGTTCACTAAAAAAAAAAAAAAAATGGTGAAAGCTTCAACCAACATTTGGTACTGAAGTTGAACCATTATAATGGTTCCTAGTTTCACATTTATGGTTTAGCTTAGTTTCGAAATGCTATTGTAGCTAAATTTCGCTATTTTTCCCTTTTTGTTAAAATGTTGAAATGGAATATTTTACAGTGTACAGACTCTTAAGGGTTGAAAAGGTCCATATCTTAAGAGTGTATATACTAGCTCAGTAGCCGTTCATTTATAGGTGAACTATTAACAAAAGCCTGATTCGAAGAAATATGAAGGCAGCAACTATTTTCTTTTGTTAAAAAAATCGTTAAAATTTCCTCAAAATACTTTTCAATTACTTTCCGCTTAGAAAATTGAAGACTACGCTTCAAGCAATTCCATTAACATCGCAAGGTAGGACCGGGAAAACATTTTGGAAATCTTTATTTATGAGGTCCAAACTTGTTTTTGATAGTTCGCAAAAAAATGCATGAAAACTATTATATGTTGCTTCTTATTAAAAAATAAGTACGATAATTGTTTTCTGTTTAATAAATTTTCCTTTAAAAGTGTACAAGCATTCTTTTCAATTAATATGTGTAGAATTTAACAATATATCTATGTAGAAAATTGAAGATTACGCTTCAAGCTATTATATTAACATTGAGAGGTAGGAATGAGAAAACATGTTTGAATTTTTTATGCACGAGGTCCACTGTTATTTTTGATAGTCTGCAACAATATACATCAAAATTATTATATCTTGCTTGCTATTAAAAGAATAAGTACGAAATTTGATATTCGTTAAAAAAATGTACTTTCAACAAGTCTACAAACATTATTTTCAATTAATCTGTGTAGAATGTCGTAATATTTCTATGTAGAAAATTGAAGATTACGCTTCAAGCAATTCTTTGAGAATGGAAATATATTTACGTAAACTATTCACAAATGTTTGCTCTTATTTTCTTCTTTTCTACGGAAACTAGTTTTACTAGATGGTAACAAAAAATTTTAAAAAATAAATCCATAAGTTAGTAAGATTTATTAAAACAAAGTAAATGCAGAAAGGAAAGACGCATAAAATAAATAATAACATTGCGTCGAAAACAACGGTCAATGTTTTTCGGAACAATATATTTAATGTCTTTTGCTGTAAAAGTGACATATTTTCTGAATAACTTATCTATATTCTTTCTCATGCAACATTTAATCGGGAATTCTCCTTATCGTAATTTTTATTGATTAGCAATCACGCATCGCGCTTTCTTTTCATCTCGTTTATATATCGGAATAAAAATTTCAGATCAATTCTCGGAGTAATAACTTTATTAAGTGTGCTTGAGTTAACCTATCAAAAAGTATGTATGTGCATACAAAACTTTTCCAAACAAGTTCCCACTAATATTTATTAATACATAAATTGACTCTGAAAACAGCAGAATGCATTAAATATACATATTAAAATTCATTAAAACATCGCGATAAAAAATATTAGGTAACTTTTCCGTTTCCGAGAGGGGGGGGGGGGGCGATTGTTAAATTCTTTTTCGCCAAATGAAACTACAGGGTGGGGCAAAAGTAATGATCCGGTTTTGAAGGGTATAAAAAAAAACTAATACAGAGACCTAAAACTTTTTTTTTTCATCTGTATATAATCCCATTTCTTTATATTAAGTTTTGAATACCACTTCAGCAAGATGGCGGACTTCTTTAGCAATGTACTGGTGCAGTTTATTTTTCTACGCAGACTGAATAGACTGCAACTTTGTGTACATTTCAATATCCCGCGTAATGTTACCGTCCCTAAGCTTTTTTTTTTTTTTTTTGTGGAGTTATTAGAAGGAGAAAGTTCCCCATACTTTAGAAGAGCTGAGGGCCAAATTATCCCCACCTGTAGTATACCATTTTGAATTGCCGTTGGCGATGTTTAAAAGATTTTCAAAAAAACAAATTCAACACACACACAAAAAGTTGATTTGGCGTAATGGACTTGACTGACGTACGAAAAAATTAACCATCGCCAGCCCCCTCCCCCCAAAAAAAACGGACAAGTACTAAATATTATATAGTAGGATAATTATATGAGCGAGTTAAAATTCATTTTGAGTCACAATTGTTCATGATTAAAAAACGAATTCTTTATAACGAGCTGTAAAATTCTGATTTCTCAACACATGTTCCTTTTTACAATCATTGAACAATTTTTTTTTTTAAACCAAATGTAAACCTTTGTGAAAGAAACAAATAAATAAAAATTAAAAATCAACAATTCAGTTGGATTTTTGTCATCTAGAAGCTCATTTTTTGCATTGAAAAAGGGTTCATTGTAACCTCGAAACACGTGACTGCAATTTGTGCAAAAAAAAAGTGCCTATTTTTAAGTTGATTTTTTTAAAAACAATACATTAGTTATAAATTGTTCCCCCAAGATCATTGTAATGTTTTATTTTCCCTCTTGCAAAATCTCCGAAATTTCGATAAGTTATGTTTTATGTATATACACCTGTACTACTAACTGAGCGACATTATGGACTTCTTAACGTTTAGAATCAGGATACATGATTCCATTAGTGCCCAAGTACTCTGTTAATTAAAAGCGTCTTATTTTCATGAAAAATTACGTTTTAGAGTGTTGGATTATTAATGCAAACTTGATTGATTTTTGTGTATCTTTAAAATGATCTTATATACTTACTCCTGAGCAGTATTTTACTATCATTGGATGAACAACAAAATTAGCATTTGTTTGACTTTAGACCTAAGTTTATGCTCATGCATTTTTTCTTAAGAGAACTCGGCACTAAAAATCAGTCAAAATCTCGATTTTGGGATTTTTGCTCCAAATTACACTTTATATATTAGAGAACATTTGTGCAAAGTTTCAAAGTCCTACGTACACTCTAAGATATCTTATTTTTGATTTTATATGAGCATTTTAACACTTTTTTTTTTTACCTAACCCAAAACTTTAAATGGCTTTTTCTCAGCTTTGCGTGATTGCATACTATGTCATAGTTCAAATGCCAAGGCCTTTTCAAATATGTATCTATTCCACTTGAAATGTTTATTGCTTGTTAAAAATGTTCAACTAAATGTAACCTAGTGTGGAATTTTTGATAAATTTTTAAAATTATTTTGATGCAGTTTAACTTTAAAAAATATTGCAATACCGAGATTTTTCTTAGATCTTTCAGTTTTAAATTTATTTTTCAAGAACTAATAAAGACATAAAAAATTCCATACTACAAAGTGAGGAGCATAGTTTGTTCTTTCTTGTAAAAAAACATCCAGGCAAAAATTTCCCATTTAAAAAAAACAAGAGTAACTTAAAATAAAAAAAAAATACATGTTGAAATTTTTTTTTTAAATTTTGCATTTTTTTTAAAATTTTGGATTTTTTGGACTTTTTTTTTTAATGTTTTTCTTCTATAACACATCAAGTTAGATTCATAAACATACATTACCAGTCAATACACCTTGAATTATGTTCAATTTGAGAAGGGGGATTTTTAGGTGCCGAGTCCCCTTATAGCGATAATTAATTTCAATCAACATTTCTGAAAAAACATATTCTTCGCCAGTTTAAAAAAGCAATGACCGATCCTGCTCAAATAATTTTTCTTAAAAAAGAAGCTCTTTTTTTTTCGGCAGCGAAACGTCTCACGCTTTTCGTGCAACCAAATTCAATTTCCGGTCACTGACTAGAATTCGTACTTCCGGTACACAAAACCTACCTTTACTCTTCCTTTCCTACCGTTTCTAAAAACCCTCCCGGAAATTTAAGTTGCAAATTCTTCTATTTCTGCTGAAATTTCTCATAAAAAGACATTTTTGAGGTTGTTTTTTTTCATACGTATAGCATGGTTTTGCTAGTTACTTGCTGTTAATTAAGTGCCTCCCACTTCATTTAGATCTTGTTCCTTGATTTCAGTGGAGATGTACAAAAATATTTTTCTGAAAATATTGTGTTTGTAAGTATTACCTCTCTAACTCCCAACTCCTCCTCAAGGCGGAAGAAAAAAAATATATATATATATATATACTAGCTGTACCCGGCCACGCGTTGCTGTGGCTCAGTCTGGTTCGATGGAAAAGCGAGAAAAAGCACATATTTCTAATATGTTTCATTTGACAATGTTTAATTGTCTGAAAATACCGATTGTCTGGTTTACCAAATTCTAGAAAACGCAATATATAATTGTACACATGAGAAGATCCAAACTGCTCAATTTGATTGATTGGTCTTGAGTCTTGAGCTTTATGTTTTTCTCACAATGCTTGCGGGAAATTGTTTTTTGTTCCATTGTCTGTGAAGATTTTGATATTGTATGGTTCGGCACATTGAAAAATGTCAACATAAGCCTTATCCAAACAGAAGAAACACAAACACAGAAATTCTAAATTAAAAAACTGCCGTTCAAAATAAATGATCTGTGTTTCAAAGTTCCCTTAATCGTTAAGTTCAAAAATATTCAAAAAATACTTCAATACAAACAGAAAAAACACAAAATATTAACATCATACTCAAAATAGCTAAATGAAACTGTTGCCATTAAGAATAAGTAATCTTTGTTTTAAAGTTTCATTTAATCTTCGAGTGCAAAAATACTAATAAATACTTCAATACAAACACATCGATACTTACAAGAGTGATGTTACACAAAATTCCTACTAGATGGCGGTACTATTAAAGCAAAGTTCAAAGTTCAAGTGAATTTCCGAATTTACTCAGCTCAGCAGTCGTCATGTACAATAAAATTAAATTATAATTTAAATAAAATTGTTGGATTTCAAAATAAGTAATTTACAAATTAATTGAAATTTAAATAGTTGTTGTGTATCGATCTGAACACGTTGCTGAATCAGGGCGGTGAACTGTTGAACGCATGTAAAAGGCTTGGTTGACTTGTCTTTTCACCTGCTGACAATTGCATTAAATTTGTTTAAAACACGTTCACGCCGGCGCGTACCACCGGTGGTCCGCACTAGGCTGTCTCATCGGCCGGCGCGTACCACCGGTGGTCCGCAATAGGCTGTCACATTGGCCGGCGCGTACCACCAGTGGTCCGCACTTTACGCTCTCATCGAGCGGTGAGTACAACTGATGTCCCGCACTACTGATGTACAACTAATGTCCCCGTCTCATCGGGCGGTGCGTATCACCGGTGGTAAGCGTTCGATTGTGCTATAAGTCGGTACGTAACACCAAATATTTTAGTTAAGTAAGGAAGATCGAGAACGTCTCAAAGGATTTCTTTGAGACCAACCGTTAACGCGGTTTTCCTTTGCACATAAGGCGAACCCGAGCCGAGAAGTGCTGCATCGAACTTATCAAAAATCAAAGAAATAATTTCCATATAGCTGAAAATAAAAATAATGAAAATTTAACGTATATTCATTAAAAATATTTCTTTTTAATAACAATTATAATGAATAACGTTTTAAAAAAAAAAAAAATTCGTTCAATAATTTTTCAATCATTAATTAATGAATAAGCACCAGTCGCGCGCCGCCAGATGAAGCGCAGCATGAATTTGAGCGCTGCCTCACAGCGAAAAACATGAAAATCAGCCCCTGCGTGAACGTGTTAAATAAGTTTCGTAAACAGCATTTTATTACTCGTTTGTTTGTTGACCATAAATGAGTGCCTCACATTAATCATGAAACACTTTAAATTCTAACTTATAGTACGTCCGGTCTTGTTACACAGGACATATTCGCGTAATCGGAACAGCCGCCTAATACCATACCGGACCAAAGTGATGCCGTCCCGATTAACCGGAATCGACTGTACCTATCTCATACTCAGGCATAAAAGGATCGCCCGAAACAGGTATTTGACACGATCACGCCGGGGCCGATTTTCCTGTTCTTCGCTGCGAGACGGCGCTCGAATTCATGCTGCGCTTCATCTGGCAGCGTGTTGCACGGCTTAGTTAGCACTTTGCTTGAAATGTTTTAACAAACTACACAAAAAACAATAAGTAATGAAATAATAAATAAAATGATCTTGAAATTTTATGTTAATTTTATCGAATTTGAGTTATTTTTATAATACTGAATTATTATGTATATGTTAGTGAACAAAAGTTCGGTTATAATCCGTTATTAATTATAATTGTTATTAACAATAAATGATTTTAAGGAATATACGTTAAATTTTCATTATTTTAATTTTCACCTATATGGAAATTACTTCTTATTCGAAGTTATTTCTTATTCTGATTTGATTTTTAATAAGCTGGATGCCGCGCTTTTCGACTCGGGGCCGCCTTATATGCAAAGGAAAACCGCGTCAACGGTTGGTCTCGAAGAAATCCTTTGAGAGGCAAAAATTTCTCGAACTTCCTTTCGTGACTAAAAATATAATCCTGCAATAGTTGGTGTGGCGTACCGCCTAACAGCACAATTGAATGCGTACCACCGGTGGTACGCACCGCCCGATGAGACAGTCCAGTGCGGGCCACCGGCGGCCGGCGGCGCCCGATGAGAAAGTCTAGTGCGGGCCACCGGTGGTACGCGCCGCCTGATGAGACAGTCTAATTACTTACTTTCTGCTTCTTGTAAAACTTGTTTAAAGGGGGAAAAAGTTCTCTTCTTTATTACATGGATACTATCTAAGACACATTCGTTTTTTTTTTTTTTTTTTTATTATTTTAATGAGCTGTTCTTTGACCAAGTCTTATGACATCCGAATACTTTTGTAACAGCGATCTTTACCGTTCTTGACCAATATACTTCGTACATCATATGATTGCATATTGTATGTACTTACATTTTATAAAATAAAATTTATTTTAAAAAAAAGAAAATAAATTACCACAAAACCACAAAAATAAGGTAGTAAATAATCACACCTGTATAAAAAAGAGGATTTCCATTGCAAAGATGTCTTATAAAGACGCGTTTTTAAACTACAAATGTCCCACTCAAAAAACCCGAAGTGCAGTCCGTGCATTTTTTTTCAATGCAAGCAATTAATTTATATTGTTTAGAAAATAAAATTACAGAGATGTGTTGCTAAAATTAAAATGTGGCGTTCAAAAAAAAAAAAAAGAAGAGAACCCACGATTCTATTTTATTGCACGCGACTAATATTTTGACTAAATTGCAGCCTTTGTCCAAAATAATGAGCAAATGCTAATACAATAGCAAATGTCAATTATAAACTATAAAGCATTCGATTTCTTCAGCGTAAAAATAATAACGATCATCAACGAAAGATTTTTACGTGTCTATATATTTCACTTTATTATTACTCACACACAAAATAAATGCAATATTGTGCCATTGGGAACAGTGGCAGCTGTCTGTTTCGTGCAAAACAATAATAGCCCGTTCCTAAGTCATAATTCAAACCCAAAGTTTGTTTCAAAAGAAACAAATGCACAAAGTAGTTAATCCCATGTTAAGTTCATTGAAAGTAGTTTTCTTCCAGGTAAAAACTTTAGGACAGAAACATTGTTAAATAATAATGTTTTCTTTGTTTATTATTTTGCCTCATGTTTAAAAGAAGGCATTTTGAGGAAACAATAACCCCAGAAACATTGTCTTTAAATTGCTCATCTAACAATTTTTTAAACTTTTATGTATTTTTTCCTTTAAGAAAAGCTCTCGTGATTGGTATTTGTGTGTTTTTTTTTGCTTGTGTGTGCATATAATAACTTGCAAAGCTTTGGAGAAAAACTAATCTATTTAACGAAGCATTAAAATCATAATACGATATAATAAGGTAGTTCTAAGAATTAATCTTAAACTTAAAACAAAATGCAAAACGTTTTAATTTGTCATTTTACGTTTGTTTATATATATATATATATATATATACTAAACATATTTCTTTATTAAACATATAACATTGTTTAATCATCAAATACTTATAATACTTTTTCTAAGAATTAAATAGGAAACTGAAGAAGCAATTTTAAAAAACGTTTTAATTTAATTTATTCTATATTATTACTTTATGTATATTAAATTTGTTTAATACATATCGCATACAAAAAATAAAAATAAATCGTTTTGTGTCATGAATCCTTGCGGAAGATCATGTGTTTTATCGAAAATTGTATTTTATTTATTGGCAAATCTTTTAAAAGCTGCAGCAGTTCACAGTTTCAGTATTCTTTAATAAAGAGCTCGTTTTGGAGACATTACACTGGAGATACACACATTATTATCATATACACCAAATCTCTGAACTTATTTTGCGTTTATTAAGTAAACAGTGGAAATTTGTTGAAGATTTTCTAGCTGTAGATAAAATGGGGCTGTATAGTACACGAGCCACATTTGCCATGTACCATGAGCTGTATTGTCCATGAGCAAAATTAACGATGGGCTATATTGTCCATGGACCAAATTTACCATGTGCTGTATTGTCCATGGGCAGCTAACCATGTTCTGTATTGTCCATGGGCAGTTTACCATGGACTGTATTGTCCATGGGCAGTTTAAAATGCACTGTATTGTCCATGGACAGTTTACCATGGGCTTTATTGTCCATGAGCAAAATTAACGATGGGCTATATTGTCCATGGACCAAATTTACCATGGGATGTATTGTCCATGGTCCATATTTACCAAGGGCTGTATTTATTGTCCATGGTCCATATTTACCAAGGGCTGTATTTATTGTCCATGGTCCATATTTACCAAGGGCTGTATTTATTGTCCATGGTCCATATTTACCAAGGGCTGTATTTATTGTCCATGGTCCATATTTACCAAGGGCTGTATTTATTGTCCATGGTCCATATTTACCAAGAGCTGTATTTATTATCCATGGTCCATATTTACCAAGGGCTGTATTTATTGTCCATGGATAGTTTACCATGGGCTGTATTCATTGTCCATGGGTAGTTTACCATGCACTGTATTGTCCATGGACAGTTTACCATGGGCTGTATTGTCCATGGTCACTTTACCATGAACTGTATTGTCCATGGGCAGTTTACCATGGGCTGTATTGTCCATGGGCTGTATTGTCCTCCTAGACGAAAAAGGCATGCCTCAAAAAGTTTGTTTTATCTATGTTCCATGTTATATTCCGAAAATATTGGTTAGCAACCCTTTGGTAATGAAAATATTTCAATCATACCAGTCAGTATTTTATTTCCTTATTCTTATTTGGCTGACTATAATTTTTCTATAACTTTATTCTAACTCTAGCAAACGATCTTAAAATGAAAAACCAATATTTCAAGAGGAACTTCACGCTGAGGAGGGCAGCACTGTTTTTTTTTCTTTTTCTGAACGCTGTATTTTTATTGAACTTTAATTAAATACGCGCTTAATAAACACCATGTCGTTTTACACTAATTTTTTATGTTACATTTCTTGACCATTAAATTTATATTTGATTAACACCATATCGTTCAGACTACTATTTTGTGCTTTTATTGAACGTTAATTAAAAGTACACTTCATAAACACAATGTCGATATACACTAATCTGCAATTTCAAGACGTTGAAATTAGGAAAACTTCAACCCGACTTGGATTGCTATTGTTTTGACCAGTGCACATATATGCTTCACCTACTAAAAATTTGTAACCGCATCCCAAATGTTGCAATATTTAGAATGCGGCTACAATGACAGCAACTTATACTTCTATACTTACACACATAACTAAAAAGGGGCTATTGAAAGTTTAGTAACCGTTGCATATTTGCAATAAAAACAAACTAATAAAGAACATTTATCACATATTAATGTTTTCTTTGATTAAATTCTAGACCAACGGTAAAAGCTGAAAAAATTCCAAATTTAGGAAAAATCTTGGGGCAAAGTGTTTGCATGGCTATCTATAGTTGATCATTTCATTTGAATTTAAAATCTAATATTATTCTCTTAAGGGGATACTTTTCTGGTCTATATCTTTTTGCATAAGTTTTGTTTACTTTATCGTAGGGTGTGTTCCTAAAACTCAATCACCTTTTTCCAAAATCGGAAATGTTGGGACTTATAACCCACGTATGTTTATTTCTCACAGGGAATAGCAGAACGTATTTATGACTTCACTAGTATGTTTTTTAAGCTTCTTGATAAGAATCTAAAATTCGTCAGATTTACTCAGACCGGTGTGATGTTGTCTCTCACTAAATTCCCACGAAACTGGTATCAGCAGGATAAAGTTAAATTGAATGTGAACTGTTCAGGAGACACAGTACCTTTTAAATATTAGTTTTCTTTCTTTTTATTTTGCACTGTAGATGGACTTATTTTAGCATTAATGATGCATATTTCGGCGAAATTTGAAGTACTAAGCCAGTTAAAAATAATTTTAACTAAAAGTTTTCCAAAATTATACAAAAATTATGAAAAATATGAAAACACTACATTTAACGCTTGCGTCTGATTTCTTGAGTTTTTTGCTTGCAACTTTTTACAGTTTCGTATAGGTGTTACATATATTTTATGGAGCATTTATTAAAAAGAACTTTCGTACTGGTTTAACTGTAGCGAGAAGCAAGCGTTCTAGGAAACGTATGCTAGAAGTTAAATTTTGTATTTCAAAAACTTATATGATTAAACTGCAACTATTTGCCAGAAAAGTGTTTACATTATTGTTATGTATCTGTATGCAGTTTTTTATGAAATATCAGACGCAAGACTCATGTTTTGTGTTTTTCATATTTTTTAATAATTTTGACAAAAACTTTAGTGAAAAATAATTTTTATTCGTTTATTATTAAAAATTTAGCCAAAATATACATAACCAATGCCAGAATAAGCCAAACATCAGTGAAAAATTAAGAAAAGAAAACGTTTCTTTCAAAGTGTCCTATGTCTGCTTAATCTTAATAACTGTTTTGAAGAGCACATTTTCTACTTTGTTTGTGTGTTCGTTATGCAAAGCTACACTAATTTACAGATTGGATTGAAATCTGGAACAAAATTTATTTAGACCCTGCGAGAAAAAATGCACGAAGTCACATTTGAAAAATCTAATGGGTGTTAACCAACCAGCTAAAAAATAAAAAAAATACCAACTAAAATATGGAAAAAATCATATGATTTTCTTAAATTTATCTCATTCTGAAAGAAATAAAAAATTATGCCATAAACTCTTGAATAAATAGAACTGGAATTATTACCCAGGAACGTATTTCTTCAAACGCTAATTAGTTAATGAGGGCTAAGCACAGCAAATATATATTTTTTAATGTTTATAAACTGCCACAACAACTTTTACAAGAGCAGTTTTTGCCCCGGAGCTATTTACGAGCGGTCCATAGAGAATATTTCTTTGCCCTCTTAAAGTTACTATCATTTCTAAGAAGAGAATGAATTAAGTGATGCTTAAATTTTCCTCTTACAGTAATAATTTTCTGAAATTGAGTTGTGCATTTTAGGAACCTTTTTCTATGTGGGAGTCATGGTATTGATTGTTTCTTTGTTGTGCTTGATGTATTGTAATACTCAATTCCTACTGACTATCTCCCACAAAATTTAAAATCAAAATCAAAGATGAATGAAATTTGCGCGTGTTTTACATCTAAAAATTTCGTTGTTGTCATTGTTTTGAAATTCGTACATACACTGTTAGAAGTAAATTAAGGTTAAATAACCGACATCAGTCTGTCCATCTAATTCACCGTTAAATTTACGGTTGGAACATTTTTCTACCTTTACGGGATCTAAACCATTTCCAATCAGCTTAGTTAAAAAGCCATAAATACAAAAGTTTACGGTTTTATAACCATTTAAAAATGGTTTCAAAGCAAAATGTTTACCGTTTTTGAACCATTTAGACGCGTAGAATCTTCGAGGCGTATAAACCGTAAACGAACCCGGTTGTATGGTATACCAACCTTGCGCTCTAGTCATTCGGCCATCTACACTACATAAATTGCCGGTTATTTATCAATAAATCTTCTTTTCCAACAGGCAAACTGCCTTAAAAATTAGATTTCAGTTTTTTATTGGATCCAAAGTCATTTTTGGTATAAATTTACGATATATGATTACTGTATATATATTGACGAAAATCATTTTAGTTGCTGCAAAAATTAAAATACAAACAAGCTTCAGCAGCTCAAGTTATGGGTTTGCTCATTCGCAAACAGTTCGGTAATCTGATGTCTCCAATTTTTGATTTACTTGTGTATGTGTTTCTAGTTAGTAACCACTGCTTAAGCCACTTTTTTTTCTTATTTTTTTATATACACACGCAGATTCGAACTGATAAATCTTTATTCATATTTTAACAACGTACGACCGACAAGGTTTCGCAACCAAGATGGACGCCCGATTCTTATTGAGCGCTTGAAAATTGCGGTTAGTTAAACGCCCTTTAGGATAAACAGAGAATAAACGATTTTTTTCACAATCAGCGGTTTGAGTGCCATCTTTTTAATGGTTATTCAACTTTTGTAATTAAATATGGCAAAATAACAATCAAATAAATGATTATTTTACTATTTTCTTACGGAAATTTTTAACAGTGTAATAAAAACATAAAATTTCTTAATTTACAGTTTATTTAATCCTGGTTCTGGTTTTTGATGCGTCACTGTTTCAATGTTTTAGCTTGGATTTCGAATATTAATTTCTATCGCATTCTTGGCCTGTGTTTTAATTAAATAAACAAAACGCGCATTGTTTCTTTTTGCTTCATAAGTTTAGAATGCAATTCATTGAGATCAATTTAAACTACATTTTATCTTGCATTTTTGTCTAAAAAAAAAAAAAAAGAGTACAGCTGTTGAAGTTCACATATTCAATTGACAGCTTTCGGCGACGAACTTTCGATTCTGATAAAATAATAAAAATGTATAAAAAATATATAAATAAATAATTAAATTAGTACTAAAGACCAATCGGTTATCTTCCCAATGCTGTACATCTCCGTTTAGGAGTTTTAAAATGCTATCTTCATACCGTACTAACCGTCAGTATTTCCTTTACTCCTAATTTCACCTAAAATATCCGATGAAACCATGTTTCCTACAACCTAGTTTCACCTAAAATAGCCCATGAAACCATATTCGTACAACCTAGTTTCACCTAAAATACCGATGAAACCATGTTTCCTACAACCAAGTTTCACCTAAAATACCCAATGAAATCATGTTTTCTAGAACCTAGTTTCACCTAAAATATCCGATGAAACAATGTTTCCTACAACCTAGTTTCACCTAAAATAGCCCATGAAACCATATTTCTACAACCTAGTTTCATCTAAAATACCCGATGAAACCATGTTTCCTACCACCAAGTTTCGCCTAAAATACCCGATGAAACCATGTTTCCTAGAACCTAGTTTCACCTAAAATATCCGATGAAACAATGTTTCCTAGAACCTGTCACTTCATGTACCCCACTGTTAAAGTTGTTGAAATTGATGTCAAAATGACCTTTGCTTCGGCAGGTTTTATAGATCTCTAGCTGTGAGTATAAAATACGAAACGATATGTGCTTATTTTCGTGTTTTATTCGTGTACACTAAGTTTTACATTTATTTCGAGAAAAGTGATGCCTAGAGAGAGTCGCCATAAACGAAATATATTATTCAAATAAATTCATTTCTCCGAAGAATTTATGATCGAGTCCACCACAACTTGCTTCTGCGGCAGTCGTTCTGCAAAAGAATGTTTCTAACAGAAAAAAAAAAGTCGAATTCTTTCTGCTGCAAAGCCCAGAGAGAAAACAAACTCTTTACTTTAATGTAATTCTCCCTTCTATTTTTTTTTTATTCGAAGAGGAAAACCACTTTCTCTTGTGGTTCACCTTAATCGATTACTTTCTTGATCTTTTCACCCTAGTTGCATTCGACTTTCTTCAGTTTATCTACATAAGGAATAAAAGATGGAACACGTACGTTGGGAGGGCTAAAAAAGGAAGTAAAAGTAACATATTGCTAGGGGACAGAAGCTAGGATTGTACAAGTTGGTTAGAACTAAAATTATCTTGTTTGAACCTACAGAGCTCGTTCTAACAGACATCTGCTATAGAAACTTGTTATATTATATGGACCATGTTGGAAAAGAAATCTGCAATATGGAAATGACAACTCAGTTTTTTACCCTTTATCTACATAAGGAATAGAAGATGGAACACGTACGTTGTGACGGCAAAAAAGGAAGTAAAAGTTATAAGAAGCTAGGGTTGACAAGTTGGTTAGAATTAAAATTATCTTGTTTGAACCTACAGAGCTCGTTCTACCAGACATGTGCTATACAAATGTGTTATATTATATTGACCATGATCAAAAATCTGCAATATAATAATACTATTTCAGTTTTTTACCCTTTATATACATAAGGAATAAACGATGGAATACGTGCTGTTGTTGTGAAGAAAAAAAAAAGGAAAGGAATTTAAAAGTTGTGCAAGCTGGTTAGAATTAGAATGTCCTTGCTTAAACCTACAGAGCTCGTTCTAACAGACATCTGCTATAAAAACTTGTTATATTATATGGACCATGTTGGAAAAGAAATCTGCAATATGAAAATGACAACTCAGTTTTTTACCCTTTATCTACATAAGGAATAGAAGATGGAACACGTACGTTGTGAGGTCAAAAAAAGGAAGTAAAAGTAATAAGAAGCTAGGGTTGTACAAGTTGGTTAGAACTAAAATTATCTTGTTTGAACCTACAGAACTCGTTCTAACAGACATCTACTATAGAAACTTGTTATATTATATGGACCATGTTGGAAAAGAAATCTGCAATATGGAAATGACAACTCAGTTTTTTACCCTTTATCTACATAAGGAATAGAAGATGGAACACGTACGTTGTGACGGCAAAAAAGGAAGTAAAAGTTATAAGAAGCTAGGGTTGACAAGTTGGTTAGAATTAAAATTATCTTGTTTGAACCTACAGAGCTCGTTCTACCAGACATGTGCTATACAAATGTGTTATATTATATTGACCATGATCAAAAATCTGCAATATAATAATACTATTTCAGTTTTTTACCCTTTATATACATAAGGAATAGACGATGGAATACGTGCTGTTGTTGTGAAGAAAAAAAAAAGGAAAGGAATTTAAAAGTTGTGCAAGCTGGTTAGAATTAGAATGTCCTTGCTTAAACCTACAGAGCTCGTTCTAACAGACATCTGCTATAAAAACTTGTTATATTATATGGACCATGTTGGAAAAGAAATCTGCAATATGAAAATGACAACTCAGTTTTTTACCCTTTATCTACATAAGGAATAGAAGATGGAACACGTACGTTGTGAGGTCAAAAAAAGGAAGTAAAAGTAATAAGAAGCTAGGGTTGTACAAGTTGGTTAGAGCTAAAATTATCTTGTTTGAACCTACAGAACTCGTTCTAACAGACATCTACTATAGAAACTTGTTATATTATATGGACCATGTTGGAAAAGAAATCTGCAATATGAAAATGACAACTCAGTTTTTTACCCTTTATCTACATAAGGAATAGAAGATGGAACACGTACGTTGTGACGGCAAAAAAAGGAAGTAAAAGTTATAAGAAGCTAGGGTTGACAAGTTGGTTAGAATTAAAATTATCTTGTTTGAACCTACAGAGCTCGTTCTACCAGACATGTGCTATACAAATTTGTTATATTATATTGACCATGATCAAAAATCTGCAATATAATAATACTATTTCAGTTTTTTACCCTTTGTATGCACAAGGAATAGAAAATGGAATACGTGCTGTTGTTGTGAAGAAAAAAAAAGGAAAGGAATTTAAAAGTTGTGCAAGCTGGTTAGAATTAGAATGTCCTTGCTTAAACCTACAGAGCTCGTTCTAACAGACATCTGCTATAAAAACTTGTTATATTATATGGACCATGTTGGAAAAGAAATCTGCAATATGAAAATGACAACTCAGTTTTTTACCCTTTATCTACATAAGGAATAGAAGATGGAACACGTACGTTGTGACGGCAAAAAAAGGAAGTAAAAGTTATAAGAAGCTAGGGTTGACAAGTTGGTTAGAATTAAAATTATCTTGTTTGAACCTACAGAGCTCGTTCTACCAGACATGTGCTATACAAATTTGTTATATTATATTGACCATGATCAAAAATCTGCAATATAATAATACTATTTCAGATTTTTACCCTTTGTATGCACAAGGAATAGAAAATGGAATACGTGCTGTTGTTGTGAAGAAAAAAAGAAAGGAAAGGAATTTAAAAGTTGTGCAAGCTGGTTAGAATTAGAATGTCCTTGCTTAAACCTACAGAGCTCGTTCTAACAGACATCTGCTATAAAAACTTGTTATATTATATGGACCATGTTGGAAAAGAAATCTGCAATATGAAAATGACAACTCAGTTTTTTACCCTTTATCTACATAAGGAATAGAAGATGGAACACGTACGTTGTGAGGTCAAAAAAAGGAAGTAAAAGTAATAAGAAGCTAGGGTTGTACAAAATGGTTAGAACTAAAATTATCTTGTTTGAACCTACAGAACTCGTTCTAACAGACATCTACTATAGAAACTTGTTATATTATATGGACCATGTTGGAAAAGAAATCTGCAATATGGAAATGACAACTCAGTTTTTTACCCTTTATCTACATAAGGAATAGAAGATGGAACACGTACGTTGTGACGGCAAAAAAAGGAAGTAAAAGTTATAAGAAGCTAGGGTTGACAAGTTGGTTAGAATTAAAATTATCTTGTTTGAACCTACAGAGTTCGTTCTACCAGACATGTGCTATACAAATTTGTTATATTATATTGACCATGATCAAAAATCTGCAATATGGTAATACTACTTCAGTTTTTTACCCTTTGTATGCACAAGGAATAGAAAATGGAATACGTGCTGTTGTTGTGAAGGCAAAAAAAAAAAAGGAGTAAAAGTAAAAAGTTAGAGTTGTGCAAGTTGGTTAGAATTAGAATGTCCTTGTTTAAACCTACAGAGCTCCTTCTAACAGAAATATGTTATTGAACCTTGTTTTTACGGCACATGGTCAATGATGAAAATAAATCTGAAATATGAAAATGATAGCTCAGTTTTTTACCTCTGGGTAAGAACTTCGTGCTTTGCTGTCAATTGCATTCCTCACTGCCAAGTGTCCGCAATTTGAAGAGAAAACCTTTGAGGTACTGCTGAACACGCTTTAAACATGGGATTGAAACAAATGGAATGCTGATTCATTGAATTCTAAAATATTACGCAGTTTTTTATTTGGTTTCGGTTTTTTCACCCCTTCACACCTGGTGTTAAGAATATGAACTATTATGTTCTTTTCCCCTGATATACCAAATTTAAATGCCACACGTCCATTAGAACAAGCTTCTACGTAGGACTAAACTGGATTTTTTTTTATATAACCACCTTGTACGCTGAAATCATGATATGTTATAGTGAAACTACATTGTGTGTTTCAAAATCTACGAACAAAGAAAAATAAAACATTTCTAATTCTTTAATAATGATAAATGTTAAAGACTAGGTATACGATTGGGATTCTCTTTAAAATTCCTAAAATAAAATTTATGGAAATCTATAGTTCAAAATTGAGGCATTGCTGAAAACTAAGACTTTAAATTAATCAAGCATCATTTAGATGATTTTAAAGTTACCACAGTACTGATAATTTATTATAAACGACTGTTACGTTATGTCTGAATCGCCCACTAAAGAAGGACACGAACATTAACCCCTTAACGGTCGGGTAATGTTCAAGAAAACTGTCATAAAAGTAATAGAAATATAATTTCACATTTGTCGCATTGAAAAAGGGATTCGAAGCAATCCCAAAACATATGTCTGCGTTTTAATGCTCATTTGTGCTTTAATTTAATGTGAAATTACTATCACTGTTTACTTGCACAAAGTTAAATTATTATTATTGTCATAAAAGTGCCTATTTTTTTATCCCTGAAAATTATAAAAAAAATATGTGTATGAACAATATATCTTCATTTTTTTTTGTTTTGAGCTTTACATTTTAAACACTCCAGCCCGGTAATATAACGGGAGCGATAAATAGAAGGCGAAACCTCAGCCCGGCATTTTCACGGGAGCGAGAAATAGAAGGCGAAACCTCAGCCCGTCATTTTCACTGGAGCGAGAAATAGAAGGCGAAACCTCAGCCCGTCATTTTCACGGGAGCGAGAAATGGAAGCCGAAACCTCAGCCCGTCATTTTCACGGGAGCGAGAAATAGAAGGCGAAACATCAGCCCGTCATTTTCACGGGAGCGAGAAATAGAAGGCGAAACCTCAGCCCGTCATTTTCACGGGAGCGAGAAATAGAAGGCGAAACCTCAGCCAGTCATTTTCACGGGAGCGAGAAATAGAAGCCGAAACCTCAGCCCGTCATTTTCACGGGAGCGAGAAATAGAAGGCGAAACCTCAGCCCGTCATTTTCACTGGAGCGAGAAATAGAAGGCGAAACCTCAGCCCGTCATTTTCACGGGAGCGAGAAATAGAAGGCGAAACCTCAGCCCGTCATTTTCACGGCAGCGAGAAATAGAAGGCGAAACCTCAGCCCGTCATTTTCACGGGAGTGAGAGAGAAGGGGTTAAAGGTTGCACCTTGATCTTGACAGTAAAACTTATAATTTTAAAAGCAGAGAAATTTTCTTAGTTATTTCCCTCAAAGGTTATTATTTGCGTTCAAACTTTACCTGTCTCGTGATAACTTAGAATTTAACCATAAAAATAGTAAAATAAAGGATTTTAAGTTAATTTCCTAAAATAACGAATTTTGCTATCTGAGTTTGTTTTAAAAAATGAAAACATCTCATTGCATACTTTTATTACAGATAAAAATATAACGTAGGTCACCCTAACAAACGTTAATCCTTCTTCATTTAATTACGATTAAAAGGTAAAAGCTGAAATTATCAGCTTTAATACGAATATATTTTTCACTACAATGTTTTTTCAAAACTATATTGAATTTTAAATTTACTACCTTTACTTGTGGAAATTATTTTTAAATATCGCAGACAAAACGCTCGGAATGGTAAATTGAAACAGGGCTCATACTAAACCTGGAAATCATGGAAAACCTTTAAAAATCGTCAAAATTGATATCATTTTAAAAAGTCATGAACGTTACTAAATAATAATAATAATAATAAATTGTTCAAAAAACGCGTTCCGCGGGACATCCCCATTTGGATTTTGATACTTTTTCGACAGTGCTGTTGTAGACAAAAATGAGCGCAAAATAGCAACATTTGAAAATTATGTATGAATGTGGCTCTGACGACCCTTGACGATGAAGTAACCTTATGGGGCTTTGAGCTAAAGCGTGAACTCAAAATGAGGATGTGATAAAGTCATCCTCATTTTGAGTAGTTTTTCTAGATTGGCAAAAAATCGCGAATCATGGTAATTTTTGCCATAGTTCACTCTTCAAAATAGAATGCTCATTTTCGACGATTCTTCAATCGTCAAGAACATTTCGCCATTTACAACGATTCTTCCATCGCGCGATCATGTGACTTGAATAAGTTACTTCACAAATTTCGTCAATTTGACGAAAGGTATGGTCGGAGCATTTTTCACGAAGCCATTTCGTCACATACGACGAAAGTTTCGTGAGGTTTCAGCATGCGTTTCTGAGACTGCTCACTTTGAAATTGTTGCGAAATTCAAACACGTCTTTTTTTTCTGGATTTTGGATAGAAATACTGATATTTTCAAAGCTAAATGCAGTTCACAAGCGAATTGAAGCTTTAAGAGAGAAAGAGAGAGCCACTGATGAACCTGACAAAGTTTGTTGCTACTTTTTTTTTCTGTCGTTGATACTTTTCTTTCTAACTGAACTATTTTGAGTTAAGTGGCTCTAAAATCATGCAGGCCTGCTTACAAGATGTTAAAAGTAAAGTACAAAGTCTTACATTCCCTAAAGACTGTTGCTTTAAAAATTTTGGTACGGGCTCCAATTAAACATCTGATTGTAAGATATGTATCAGCACTAAGAATATCGATTGGATACATTCTCTTACAACAGTCTGTCTCAGAGTAAAGAAGTTAGAGTTTTGGGCAGTAGTAAAGTTGATTTTAATTCTTTCCCATGAAAATGCCTCTGTTGCGTGTGGATTCTCAATCAACAAGTATACGTTAGCTGATAATCTCACTGACAAATCTTTAGTTGCATTAATTAAATCACAAAAATTTAGTTGCATAATTTTTAGTTGCATTGGTTATAGGGAAGTAATTTTCCTATAATTTTTAAAGTCATAATTTTAGTTGCATTGGTATAGTAGGAAAGAATGCCCTCCAATCTTATTTTCTATGGTATTGCTGTACTTTTTATTGCACTGCAATTAATGTTTCTTTATGTTTCGTACTTTCTTCTATATCCAATATATAGAATGAAGTATTGTGTTTAGTGAAGTATTCCTGAAAACTTCACGAATTTCAACGAATTTAGATGTTTTGAGACGTGATGAACCCATTTTGAACATATTTAGAAACTGTCAGTCAGTATGTGGTCTTTTTTTTTTTTTTTTTTTTTTTGTGGATGCTGTAACTCAAAAAATTATTAATGTAATCGAACAAAAACTGGTGCACACGTGGAATCTAATGCTAACTGGGGCTGAATGGTTTTTGGCACGAATCCATTTAAAGGGCGCGGAGAAACCGAACGTTTTTCTCAAATGCCGTGAGTGTTGCTTCTCAAGAAGTAACGAAAGAATTGAAACAAAATTTGGTACACATGTGGACCTCAATCAAGTGTTGATTTCATTATGGCGTCACTCGCTCCAAGGTGGGCGGATAGTTTAAAATTTTTACTTTTTATAATATTTTTGTGGGAGTTGTAACTCAAGCCTTTATGCATGTAGTTAAACGAAATTTGGTACACACTTACATCCTGATAGGAAGTAATGTTGATTAACCTCTTCACGCCCAGCAAGTTCTGCAACGACGCGCTCTCACCGGCCCGCGCTCTCGCAGACGGGATGTTTCCCTCGGCCCGAAGAGTTTTTGATGTTAAGCCTAATTCAGCAAATAAATCGTAAAAATTCAATCAAATTGAAAATTTTAATTCAAAACGTGGAAAATAAGAAGATTATGATGGTAGCTTAATTACATATCAATAACATTTATAAAATATTAAAAAAATATAAAAAATATGAATAAAATACTTTTAAGTAAAAATAATAACACAAGTACTCTAACTACATAAGAATAGAAATACGAATATAGAACTGTACACAAATATAAAAATATATACTAAATGCAATGCTTTCAACACTATTCTATAATAAAACAGGAAATTTAAAACTTAAAAACCAGGTTATTTTAAAAGTTATCTTGACTCCATCCGTCATTAGATGCTCTATTTGCATCACTAACAATACTAACATCATCATCATCATCACACACATCTGATTCTTCACTCACATAAATATCTGTTTCACTATCACTCGAATCACTCTCTTCATTCATCATACGCGCAATTTCACTTTCCGTAAGATATTTCACTCTTTTCGCCATGGCTGCATAAACGAAACTGATATAAAATAACCCCTCATGCACCCTCTGTACCGATAAACATAAAAACCAACCCATTCTCTATCCCCCTATTCGTCCTAAAATCCAGTGTCACAATAAAAAACAAAAACATTAAACTCCCCGCAAAACACGCCTTTGAGATCAGCTCTTTAACTTTGCTGCTAATCCACAAAGTGAACACGTGTGTTTGTTTATTTTACCTCCTGAGTCATTCCCAGCTGTAGGAATTCCGATAACAGAAACACAGGCTGAAAGTTCAGACCTCATAGGACCTCCACAATTTAAAATGACGGTATAGTATTGCCATCTAGTGTCATTAAAAAATTCTAAAAAAACGTTCCAAAGTTTGGTTCCGCATAGGGAACGATGGGCAGAAACAAGCGCTCGCAACGAGTTCCCAATACGGAGCGATGGGCCGGTGAGAGCATAATTTTCCCGTGCCGTATCGGGCACGATGGGCATGAAGGGGTTAAATTGTGTCGCCATTCGCTACAAGGGTGGAGCAATCAAACGTTTGTCTCGCTAAGCGTATCTCTCGAGAATCCAACAATTCAAACAATTATATTCTAACGCCAATCGCGACAAGGGATCAGATTGTATTGTTGCCATTTGACCTACATGCTAATAAGTAAAATTCTTAGTAATATTTTTAGGATTTTGAGGCTTCGTTGGTAGCAAAACCTTTTAATTAGTTTTTCTTGGTTAAAACCGTTTTTTAATACATTTTTATTTCAATAGTGATTTGTATCATAATAGGAATAATTGGCGAGTAGTAAGATCCATATGACGGATATAGAAGAAAATTCCGTGATGGTGACAACAGACTAGTTTTTTTTTTTTTTTTTAAATTATATTTGTTCATTTAAATACGTTTCACTAAAACAGTTTTTACATTACAATAATACGAAATTTTGATTAATTAATTAACGAAATGTCATTCAACATCTATTAGAACTGTACTGTGTATTGTATTACTACTGCTAAAGTCTTATTTGGACATTGTCAACTTTCGACTTACAGCGGCTATGTGTTAGAACTATACTGTGCATTGTATGACTACTGCTAAAGTCTTATTTGGACATTGTCAATTTTCGACTTACAGCGGATATGTGTTAGAACTATACTGTGCATTGAATGACTATTGCTAAAGTCTTATTTGAACATTGTCAACTTTCGACTTACAGCGGCTATGTTATAACTCGGGATCAAAGCATTTTCCTGCGTCATAACGAGGTTCCAAAATCGAATCGCAACACTAATGTATATGATTTACTTACCTGCCTATTTACGCGAATCTGTTTTTCAGCCTCTGATGTTTTCTTACCTCTGTCCGTTCTAGAAAAAAAACCCAAAACAAACTCTATTTACTTTATTTTTCAAGATATGTCGGATTCAATGAATTCAGAGAGAAAGGAGAGTACGAAGATATAACCGGAAAAAAGCGAATAGATACATGGGAAAAATGTGCCTAGGGAAATTGTTTTATTTATTACCTAAGAGACAACAGAAAATACATAATATTCTTTGCGTTTTTATACCTCTCTTTATAGCGTTATATTTTTATTCTAGTATGCCAGCGGTTTAGCTAGTTTCTGCGTAGAATACATCTGGGAGACATCGGGTATAAACTATATGATAAACTCCAACTATAAAATAAACTAAGCAATATAGGCATTTAGTTATAGTATGATTTAGTAACTGCTCTAATAAATGTGTTTGATGCGTTTTTTCAACAAAAAGTGCGTTTAAGCTCAATCCTGAAGTTGTTTTTTTTTCTCAAATTAGACAGGATTGCAATACAAAGATGACCTCAAATATTTCTAATTTTTTTTATCAATTTATTTGTTTTTGTCTACAGCTATATTTGGAAAAACGACAAATACATAGTTAAGAAAAAAGCCTACTACGAGTAAGATAAATGACCCGGTAGTGGACTGCTCTAGTAGTAGACAGTTAGATCTTTAAGCTCCTAAAATAAGCGAATGCAACATTAAACTTGAATGAAAGAATCAGAATCTATAGTGAACGATTCCTAGTGCTGGTTAAGAGAACTAAAGTTGGGGTGGAACATCTATGCAAGTACATGGATCATAATACTTAAAAAGCTGCCTCCCCAACTGTCACATTTGCTGCTCTTTACTAAAGCCGATCAATAAGAAGGTTAGGGATTTGCGGAAAGTATATGGTAAAAAAGCGTGACATCATTTATGAAGGGTCCCTTAGTCATTTTTGAAAACATTTCTCCAAGTTAACAGCATAAAATAGATTATATTCATTTCTGTCCACTACTAATGCAAATACGTGTCTTATAAATGTCCACTATAGATATAAAGGAAGCGTTTAGCAAATTTGACGTACAAATCCTAATTTTTCATCAAATGACATTTTACAGGTAATTAATTTTTAGAGAAATAGTTGGCGATTAAGCGAAAAATGCAAATATTGATGTAAGTCCCTTGAAAAAATTTTGCCACGTAAAAGAGTACGAAAATGTTCTTAACCGTGTCCACTACCAGGTCATTTACCTTATTTGTTAATCATTTTGGGAAGATGGGGCAACTTCGTTTCTATCACACCTGCATTTCGCAGTGGATGTTGCACTAACAAACATCGAGACCCCCTCCGCTGCCGCTGACCCATCGTACATCCTTTTTCTGGGGCGGAGGTGTGATTTGGCATTTTTTCTCTTTGAAAAAAAAAAACATCTTTTTTTCGAAACTCAGTAATTTTTAAGTCAGTAAAATAGACCAAATAGAGAATGCTTAAGCACAGTTTCATTTACGTAAGACTTTTTTTGAATATGCAGCATGTATAGAGTAATTGTTTACTGATAATTGATAATTTAAGGGATAATGTTTTACTGATTTAAAAAAATTGATGGGTTTGAAATAATATTTTTTTGGCTTGTGCAACTAAAAAGAGAGCAATGAAAGTGATAAATGACCACAACAGTTTGGTCAATAATCATGTTAGATTTTGATTCTAATATTCATTTAGGTGCCAAATAGCTTAAGGGATAACATGGGAAGAAACTACTGCTTTCCAATCTATGTGGGCAAAAAATTTTGAAAGAAAAAAAAAAAAAAAAACCGTTCATTCACTGGTTGGATTACCCTATACTGCCTAACTTTGAACTTGTAATGGTCATAAATATACTTTATTCTAATTAGTATTACTACGGTTTTGTAGTAGCCTTAGTTCTTTATGACTAAAAAAAACGTGCTGTAATATTACATATTTCTGTTTTAGATTGAGCGGATTTGAGGATAACCGAAGTTCGGATTAACGGGTCTAAACTGTGCATCATTCTTTTTGGAAAATATTTCACAGCTTGACATGCCATTCAAATATTTTTTTTTTCTCCTGATATTGATATTTTGCTTTTAAGTAATATTAAGTTACAAGTTCAATCTTGCTGATTCCATCTTCTTTTTTTTCAAAATCGTGTACTTCAAATTCAACATAATCTAATTATATCTCCATCTGCAGGACATTGAGTAAATGATATCAAGTCCTGCTTTCCTGGAAACTGAACATGAATACTTATGGTATCGTCTTTTTTTGCCAATCATATTTTATGCAACTTTTGCTCTAACGCTTTATCTATCTTTATATGTATTCTTCTTCCGCCATTTGCCATTTGCGGAAGAGGCGCAAGAGAAATACGATTATTTACTTTTTCTGTTTCCATGTAATACCAGATATAATGAATTCAAAAACACAGAGAGGAGATGGAAATACAACGAAAACAGATGAATTCGTAGAAAATGTTCGTGGGGAAATTGTTTTATTTATTACCTGAGAGACGCCCGGGGCAAAAAATGGGAAATGGTACTTTAGTTCTTTCGTGCTTCATCAAAGGTTTGTTTTTATTTGCTGGTGTCATCGATTGTGTTTCATGTATATAGTGGATTTTTTTTCTACTTTATTCAATTTTTATTATACTGGTGCATTGCTACAGCCTTTTTTTTCTAATGGGCTGTTTAGTATTGGCTCTTATCCTGTGCAGACCAAGTGCGTTCTCAGAGATTGGTACAAACTCTTTCAGCGGCACCACAATAAGTGCGGTACCATTGCCGCAATTTTTGATGCTCCGTTTCTCCCTAGATGACGGCACCTGAATTCTAATTGATGCAAACTGCACTAGGAATTTAATTTAGCCGAGGGTATCCACGCCAAACAGATACTCAGGGAAGCTTTAACATACCGCATAATCATACGACATAGGCGCTGTCGATTTGTGCATATTGAAAATAAATAGACTTAGGCCAGGATTGGTCCTGTGAACTTGGGCGTACGCGACCTGTGCCTTACCACAACCCCACCCTACTTGCAGCAACAGCAAATACAGAAATAAATAACGTTTAATGCAAGAATTAATCTCACATTAAATACAGTAAAACCCCGTAATACCGCGCCTCAGTTACTGTCATGTCCCCGACGTTTTCGTTACTATTTAAAGGCGATTCCTTTATTTACCACCGTAAATAAATCCAGCCAACGAAGTCTGTTCCGAGTAGTAAACAAATATTCCAGCCAAAGAGGTACCCCCCCCCCCCTCCACACACACACGCACACACAGTAATAGATATAAAGCCCTTACACCTGTTTCACGCCTTTTCTATGTTTCAACCTAGGACACTACAACGTGATTTTAAAATCGGTTGCAGTCACTATGGCTTGTTTCTCTTGACTTGAGCGGAGCTCAAGCTGTCAGGAAATCTGTTGAGTTCAATGCTGAACTACCTTCCGTTTTCAGCATCTTATTTGCGCCTGTGTAACCTTAAAGAGGTACATTCGAACTAGCTTATAACGAGCTCGGGTTTCACGAGAACTCGAATTTAACGAGGGAAGCGAGAATATTTGGTTGGATCAATGTTAAGTCTATGGAACAGAAATCGCTTTTAACGAGCAAGACCCGGTTTTAGCGAGCAATATTTTTCTGTCTTGCAATCTTTTTCTCATCATCTTTCTAGTTTTTCTGTCTTATCTTTTTTTTTCCTTCTCTGCGGTTTAATACTTTTGTAGGAAAAATTCCTCCAACATTCCAACGTCAAAAGGGAGGCTTCACAAATCCGGTGCAGCAGGAGGGGCTTATTGAAAGCAGGGGGATGGGGGTGGGAGGGGGAGAAAAGCTGGACCTGATAAGTCTAGGGGTCAAGTAGGTAGGAGCGTCAGATGGTGTCACTCTTTGACCTGAGTTCGTTGAGTACAGACGACAATTTTTATTTAAGACTGTAGCGCAACTAAAATTTTTTCCTGGTTTGGGGGGGGATAATTGTCATTAAATTAAGAAAAGTATCTAATTAAATTTATTAATATAATTAAAGTATGAATCAATTAAATTTTAACTAAACTCAATCATTTGACCACGCAAGACCCCATCCCTCCTTCCCCCCTTCTAGTTGCACGCCTGCCTTAAGGTCCCGTTTATTAGCACTTGTATTTAACGAGTACTTGGATTTAACGAGTAAATGTTACGGTCCCTTTGTGCTCGTTATAAACGAGTTCGACTCTATCTACTTTTATATTCCAGATTCTTTAATTCTTGAAAAGTAAACATATTCTCTATTCTCGGTGACGATAAAAAGGCTTAAAACAATGCTTCTTTGAAAAGTGCGTTCCCCCTCTTCCACACCAAATCAACTTTTTTCTTAAAATCTCTCCCTTAGCTTATTAAACCTCAAAGAGCAGAAAACTTTAATCTAAATAAATTCTCTCTCTCTATGGACTAATTGCTTAGTTGAGAAGTGTGCTTCTTGCACAGTAAGTACAGCGAATAAAATGAAAGCAAACAAGAAAAGAAACGCTTATACAATAGAAGAGAAGTTACGAGTAATTGATAAGTTTAAAAGTGGTGCAACAAGAACGTGCATATTTCGTGAATATAATTCCGCGGTACAGTTTTACTATTCCGCGGTTATGCTATAACGCGGGTGCCAAACATGTCCCCCGACACCCGCGTTTTAACGGGGTTTTACTACTAATAATAATCAATTATCTGCTTTTTTGAGTGGCTTCGCTCAGGCTTGTAAATATTTGTGGCTCCATGCTTCAAGTAATTTTAGTAGATTATATTATCTCTCTTATTTTTGTTCATTAATTTCTTTTATGATGAAAATTTGAAAAAGTGAAAACAAAATAATAAACCGAAGCATTGGAGATTTTTTTTTTTTGCTCCGGCTCTATTCTAGTTTCGAGCATCATCTCGTTGTTCTACTTCTCCGAGCTCCCTTACAGATCAATGGCAAAAATATTATAAGCTAAAAAAAAAGAATTAAACAAGCAAATTGGCCACATCAACGCACAAAATTATACATGAAACAAAAATGGGCAGATAAATCATAATCACGTTACTATCCGTTACGCCAATGCAGCTCTTGCGACGCTACGCCCCTGTTTTTTCACATGTGCTTCGATTAATAAACAATATATGCTTAAGGGTAAAGACTCCCTTCCCTAGAAAAAAACACTGGTTTTTCAATTTGTGCAAAAATTGATTGCAATCCGTTATGCGCTTTGCATTCACGTGAATTCTAAGTGCAAGAAATAAAATTCCAAAACTGTAAATACAGTAAAACCTGTAAAGTTGACCACTTTTGTCAGGAACGGAATTAACCCTTCACCACCTACCTCACCCTTTATAAGTGGACCACTGTATTCAGTTTGTGGCCTTGTAAAAGCAGTGTTTGGGATGGATAAGCTATCTGTCATAAAGACATATTTTATATATTGGCAAATGGTGTGGCTATCTACCTTATAATCGTTCTTCACTAAGGAGAGATAGGAATAAAACTTTTAAAATAGTTTCAAGTAATAGTTAATAATTATTAAACAACTTTTATAGAAAAACCACCTCAACGATATATATACATAGCTTAGAAAAAAAGTCAATCAATGAAAGATTTCAGCTTTTCTTTTCTCTTCCTTCATTATGAAGTCATAATGTCTAGTTATGTAGATCAGGGGAATTAAAAGGAAAGTATTTCGTATCGTGAAACAAGAACGGTTTTTTGCTATTTTTTTTTTTTTTTTTGCACGATGAACGGGAGGAAAAAAAACCCTGTCACAGTAGGCTAGTCATCCGATAACTTATGCAGATCGACTAGAAATCACACTGCGATCGATGTATTGTATACTCCTGTAGCGTATTTTAAAAATAAAAATAAATAAATGAATTTAAAAAACTGTTTTTGCGGATATCTCTTTATAACGGACACCCCTCTATGACGAATACATATTTTCGCCAAACTGATGTTCACTATACAATGTTTTTACAGTATATCACTTAGTTTAGGAAAGACCTCATTAAGTTTTGTTAAGCAGTAATATTTCCGTAACAATGACGACGATGATGAAATAATATATATATATATATATTTATAACAATTACAGTAAGACTTCTAGAGGTTGTCATGCTCCCAAACACTGAGCTATGTCGATGTTGCTTCACTTTCGGTGTTCTGTGCTCTGCGGGAACCGAGCTTCTACCGACTATTAAACTGCGGGACGTATTACGTCATGGTGCTCTTAAGAAACCATGGCTATCCGCATAAAAGGTTAACTCTTAATGATAGAATGGTACTGCAGCCAATGGGTGAGAACGAGGGCTTGTTAACTAAATTATGTGGAACCAATGGCGTTCACTGAAGGTCTACAGCAGGTATTAACTGCCATCGTTGAGTGTGAAAACAACATACTTTTTTTTTTTTTGGCTATTTATAGCGCATTTGAACCCAGACGAACAACCTCTTATGAACTTTTCCGGCTCATCTTTCCCAGAATTAGCATTAAACGAGGAAAATTTAAGAAAAATGCTTAACATTCTCTGTATTACTAGCAAACCTAAAACGGAGAACACAACATAAGAAGTTATATTTTTCGCAGCTTTCCTCTGCCCCAGAAAAGGAAAAGGAAATATTCAACATGAAAAATGGATTTCTTGATCCCAAAACTATTTTTTTTTTTCCAGAAAGGACTGTCAGTAAACGCCATTATGGTAAAAAATTGATTTCCAGCATAAAAATGTCATTCCACTCACACGAACGAGTGTTGTTTCTTACTTTTTTTTAGCTTTTAAAAACGAAAGCTTCGAAATCCTGCGGCATGCTTTAAAATCTATCACCAACTTGATCCTTCTGCCCTTATGATGTTTAAGCACCTACAATTGGGGAGACGGATAATAAATCTTTTGATTTATCGTGTAGTAGTTCAGGGAACGTAAAATGCAGAAGAAAAAAAAACATTATTCATTTATTTATTTTCAAAAACGCTTTTAAAAATTGGTTGTATGTGTATGCGTTTATAAAAACGTACGCAACCGGGAAAGCAAACAAAAGGGCTTTTTTTTTCTGCCAGGTATTCGCGTTTTATAGATATACACTGGTGTGCAAAACTTAAGCAACAATGTAAATTTTAAGCAGATAGCTAAGGGATTTCAGTAAAAGAGTTCTTGCGATTAGTACAATCAACATGTAATTCAGTAGAAAGGTCATGCGGATGCAAATATCAGGAACGAAGCGTCAGAGGCAATGTGAACGTATGCAACACGCGTGCTGTTGGCGCGCGCACCTTAAGAGTACAATAAAAGGAAGAATGGAAAGGCTATTTAAGACATTCGCCGTAGGTGAGTTTTTTCGTGAATTATGGCTGGAAAAAATCATCTGGACGACTTCACACGCGGAAGAATGATCGGAAAATAAGAGGAATGTCGCACTGTGACCAGTTTAGCTGAAGAGTTCAGAATCAACAAAAGTGCTTTTTCGCGCGCTAGGAAAGCCTTCCGAACCACAGGTACGGCTGTCAGAAAGGTTAGCGGGGGCCTCCCAGGAAAACAACTGCAGTGGAAGACCGATACATTGTCCTGCAGGCGAAAAGAACCCGGAAAAAGTCAGCAAGCGCCATTGCTCAGTAACTGTGTACAGCAACAGGGCAGCAAGTGTCACGGTTTACTGTGGCCAAATGCCTTCACAATGGTGGCCTATTCGCTTGCCATCCTGAATGCTGCATCCCTTTGACAGCAGACCATCGGCGCCGCCGTATAGTGTGTTGCAAGGAGCACAAAACACTGGACCTCTCATCAGTGGAGTCATTACATGTCCTCTTTACGGATGAGAGTTGTTTCAGTGCCACAAGCGATTCTGGACGCCAGTTGATTTAAAGAGAGGTCAGGACACGGTTTCATCTCAGTAACATCGTGGCAAGAGATCGTTACGGTGGTCCTGGAGTTCTCGTCTGGGGAGGCATTATGTTGAACGGGGGAATGAGCTCCATATTTTCGACAGACCATTGGACCAATCTTCGTTTAATGGATGACAATGCCCGCCCACATCGGACACAATCTGTTCAGCAGCTACTGGCAAGGGAAGATAGCACTCGTATGGATTGGCCAGCGTACTCGCCTGCTTTGAACATGTGTGGGATACTTTAAGGAGACGCATTGCGGCACGATTACATCCTCCTGGGAACAAGAACTGAAAAGGATACTGATTAAGGCATGGACACTCTTACCCCAAGAACTGCTGGACAATCTGATGCTGCATATGGGGAGACAATGCGAAGCAATGATTGCAGCACGGAGAGGACATATCCCATACTAAAGAACATCTGCGTGTTATTCTTCCTCTTGGATAGACAATCAATCATGTGTAACGATATTATAAGTTCAATAAAGCCTATTTTTGTTTGATTCCACATTGTATGAATTGTATTCATTTTTACGCAGTTATGCTTTCACCATCCTTTAAATACAAAACTGCTCTCTCTTATTTCTAAATATCATGTGTCTCAGATGATTTTTCGAGGAGTTACTGCAAAAAAAAAAAAACACCTGTTGCTTAAGTTTTTCACACCAGTGTATACGTTACGAAAATCCTGAAAAGAAAAATGCTACTCAAGATATTTAACTGCAAAATTAATTCAAACATTCAAACAAAGCAGAAGGCAGAAGGAAAAGAAATACCTAACCAATGTGTTGCCGCTCAAGATAATTAACTGTAAAATTAATTTAAGCAAAAGAGGATTTAGGAGAGCCTAACCAAAGGGTTGGCAAATCTTATGCCTAAATTAGGGCTGGTTTTGTTCGATACAAAAGGAAATTAATTAAGAGATTAACAAACACATTTTTAGCTTAGAAATGGACTTGTTTTGAATTGCAGCGAACGAAAAATAAATTGTTTTTCTACATTTTAACGGGACTGAAATATTTTCCCGAACTACAAGTTCTCAAATCCATATTTGTTCCCCCTTCGTGTGAGCACTATTTTTCCATGTCGGAAAATACTTTTATTTGCAATTTAAATGTGATATTTTCTTTTAGCACTTCCTCCTGCAAACAAGCCAAGTTGGGAATAAAACGATGTCTCTTCAAAAGCTCTGCTAACTTCCTTTAAACTTGCAAAAAAAAAGGACTTTTCTTCTTATTCTTCACGACAAAACAAAATGAAGTGACAAAATGCTTTTGCATTGCATTAGCAATGTTTTGCATTACAACTTAACGCTAGACCATCCTTATTTTTTGAAGTAAAACTGTCGGTTTGAGTTACGGAAGTACTTTTTGATTTTTTCGGTAGGAATCTCCCCCCTCCCAAGATCAAAAGTGTTTGTTGTAATTGCTGTTTTGTAAGAAAAAAGAAATAGAGAGAACTGTAGAATTTCAGCCGAAACTGGACGCATGTGGTTTTGTTTGACGTTTTTGAATGAGATGCAAGTCCACACATGTAATAAAATATCATGCCGAATATTGTTGCGATAAAAGTTATTCCAAATACAATTGCCTAATAAGTTGTTAATTTACTGACATAATACACAATTGTTAATACACTGACATGAATTTTATTCTAGATTTTTCACTTAAAACTGGTTAGTGCATTTATAATTTGGAAGACTACATAAAGATGCATTTTTGCTTGATATTAGTTGATACATTCTTACGATATAGTACTTATGTTATTTTTGCTCCAATGCTGTAAAATTTGTTATTTTTCTTCTACGCCATAAATGTAAGTACTAACTTAATTAAGTGCTTATTTAAACGCCACTATTTTTTTAAATTTCGTGGATGAAATATTTCGGTTGCAATATTGAAAGGCTAGTATAAAAAAGGAGGTTCTTCCATTTTTGAGCTGATCACTTTGAAGACAGTATTCTTTTTATTTTCCAGCTAATTTAATAATACCAATACTAATTACTTCTAGGATTTTTCACTGAAAATTAAAAATGTATTGAATATATATTTTTCTAACCGTTATAAGTATTTAAACGTAGTTTATTCGTTAGTCTGGGATACTTTGAAGTATATCTTACTTAAAGAAACTTCGCTTTTTTGCAATGTACTAAAGATCGGATGTGCTTTATCTATGTATACTACGTATATAACTATATATATGTGCGTATATATATATGATTATGATATTTTGTTTTTGTTTTTATTGTTTGTCTTACATCATTATAACATTTCTTTAGTTTTAATCATGGAGAACTGATAAATAAATTCCCATTTGATTTATAAAACCATTGCTCTGGATGTGTGTTTTATTCAGCGCACCAGAGCTTAAGTGCGCTGAATAAAGATCTTAAAGAGAAAAACTAAACTCAATTTTCATAACTCTCCAAAAAATGCTTTTGTATGCATTGCTCGATGAAACGGTTGCCGAACGTGCTTTGTTATTTTTCTTCATTTCACTTTATTGAAAAATATCGCATGAGGTCAAAAACTTATCCAACTTCTTCGTTTCCACTTGAAGCAATCACAGTTGTTGCCAAACTGAAGTCGGAAAGAAAGCAACATTTTCATTTACCTATGACAGCTGCTTGAAACTGGAAAAACCAATGGATAAAGTTCCGACTTTTTGTTTTCTTAAACATTCTTTCTAAGTTTAGAGGAAAGCTCCGACTTCCTCCTCCGGTTTACCTAATCGATTACTTTACAGACTTGATCTTTTCACCCCTGTAGGGTTTCACTTTCTTTTACTGATTCAGATGAAAAACTCGGCACACTGCGTAAAACGGGGAGAAAAGAAATGGAAAAGAAGTGAGGGAATGAGATGGAAAATAAAGAGCTGATGGAAGGGCTTTTTTTTCCCCTTCCCAGACTTGTGTATTGATAGTGAAAGTTGAAGTGATTTCTTTTCTGTGATTAAATTTTATTTTTGATTCTGGTTATTTTTCTCTGTCGGTCTAGTTTCGATATTTCCATTTCTTAAATTTGTTTTCTTCGAAACATATCTTTTGATATTTTTGCCTCGATACTTTGCTGAAACGGGTCTGAATAATGGAAAGTTTGAATACATGGGAAAAGCAATATTCAGTTAGATTCATTTTTTCTTTACTTTTCTCTTCTAGTCAAAATTACTTTTATAATTGTTCAGTACTTTTGCATTACTACGAATTAACTCCTCCGGGTATAGAGCCACAGACTTACCAACTTAGGAAGTCTAGAAGCCTGAGATTTTGCTTTCGCACAACTCGATATAACATTATAAACAAATATAAAATTAACTCACATATTGGTTCGTGTCATGTCCAACAATAAGCCAAATGGCTCCAAGAGTTTGGCGACTACTCTTGCCAGCTGCACAATATTTTCTGTGTGGAGATCGCCGTCGAATGGGAAAGCTTCGATCTTCTGGAGAAATGCCAGTGCTGCTGGATTTGTCTATTTAGGTGGATTTAGCATTAGATGACGAAAGTGTCATGGCATGTTATCGTCTTGAAGAGAAGACCATGAAGGTGGATCAACATATACGCGAGATAAATACCAACAGACATATCGCAAAGACAATTATTCGATTTTGGGCAGGCCACATCTGTGGCATGAAAATAAATTCAGACAAATATGACCCAGGGAGAGTACTTCATCAGGACAATTTCTGCATTTACGTATGTCTTGGTACTGTCTGCGTTTATTTTCATTCCACCAATGTGGCCTACTCTAATTCTAGTAATTGTCTTTGTGATCTGTCTGTTGGCATTTATCTCGCGTATCTGTTGATCCATCTTGATGGCTTTCCCTTTAAGACGATAACCTGAAATGGCATTTTCTTCATTTAATGTAACCATGATTTTGGTATTATTGTTTAAATATCTTGCCCCCTTCTTTGTCATCGATTTCTACGTGTGCAGGCATTCATTGCATGTTTTCCACTTTTGATCCATGTTTTTAAGTGGTCGGTGGATTTCCTGGGGGAGCCTTGAGTTCCCATGTGTGATTGCCTCCAGAGCAGATTGGGAACCACTGTATATTACCTGTACATTGCCTTTATTTATATCATTCAACTTGATATATTGCCTAACGGCTTCTTTAATTGCATTCAATTTGCGTATGAAATTAGAAGCAATGAACTCGCATATAATTAACATATCTCACATTTTATGTTTGATTTATTTATTTTATTTCTTTTTTTGCTTATAATGTAGTGTTGTCAAAAAATCAGAAGTCTCTTAGGTGGAAGATGAATTAATTTGGTACTATTATATAGATTATCATGTTCCTCTCATTAACTTTCATCCTAATGTTTCAGTCATTCAAAGCGATGTTTCATTACGTCATTACGATATTATAAAAATCTAGCTCTTCAGTATTGACGAACTCTTTCACTAGTATTGAACTCGTTGGTCCAAGTTCAAGGAGAAGTAACTACCGTGTACTAGTACCGTGTACTAGTACAAAAAGTTTTGAAATGAGTACAAGGACTATCTTATAATGAATACAAAAACTGATTCATTTTTATAAATCAGCTCGACAGCATCCAAATTTCGAAATTCGGAGAATCTCGGAGTTTTATTATCTTTACAAGATGACATCATTTCATAGAAAGCTGGTTAAATGTGCACAAGCAACGAAATGGCTTACCAGCTCATATAAATGGAATAAAGTAAAACCTGGTAAGATGCCGCGGTCGGAGAGATGTCGCACTGGAAGTTTTGGGGGGAAAGGGGAGCTGAGAGTGCGTAAAGATTTCAGGTAGTTGAACAGCCGCACTTTTTTTAGCTTTAGTTCTTAATTGCTTCAAATATACTATTTTTCAAGGGTTAATACATATTCATTCACTCATTCATTCATTAGTTCATTTATTCAGACATTCATGTATTCATTCATTCACTAATTTACGTATTTATTCCCTAATTTACTTATTTTTTCATTCATTCGATGATTTATTTATTTTTACTACATGCCTTTATAAGTTTTTTTATCTGAAAGTGTATGATACAACGTCATTTTTTGCTTGCTTTCCGATTGTAAGGGCTTGAATATTCATTACTTTTCCTCTTATTTACATTGTGTTGATAGTACACTGTTAGAAATTTCATCATGAAATTACGGTTAAATGACCGGCAGCAGCCTGTCCATCTAATTCGCCGTTCAATTTACGGTTTGGAATATTTTTCTATCTTTACGGGACCTAACCATTTCTAATTAACTTGGTTAAAAAGCCGTAAATACAAAAGTGTACGGTTTTATAAGCATTTAAAAATGGTTTCAAAACAAAATTTTCACCGTTTTTGAACAATTTCGAGGCGTAGAATCTTTGAGGCGTTGAAACCATAAACGATTCTTGCTGGATTCGAACCCGAATGCGTGGTGTACTAGTCTTACTCTCTATCCACTCGGCCACCGTCATCACGTAAACTGAAGTTTATTTATCAATAAATCTTCTTTTCCAACAGGCAAACAGCCTTAAAATTGAGATTTCAGTTTTTGATTGGATCTAAATTTATTTTTGGTCTAAATTTACTGTATATTGACGAATATCATTTTATTTGCTGCAAAAATTAAAATACAAACAAGTTTTAAACAAGCTTCAGCAGCTCAAATGATGGGTTCGCTCATTCGCAAACAGTTTGGGAATCCGATGTCTCAAATTTTTGATTTACGTGTGTATGTACTATTTAGTATCCACTGCTTAAGATACTTTTTTTTCTTCTTTTTTTACATACACATGCATATTTTAACTAATAAATCCGTATTCCTATTTTAAATCAGCGTACGACCGGTAAGGTTTCGCAATTAACATGGCCGCCCGATTCTTGTTGAGCGCTTGAAAAATTACGGTTAGTTAAGCGTTCTTTAGTAGAAACAGAGAATAAACGATTTCTTTCGCAATCAGCGGGTTGAGTACCATCTTTTTAACGGTTATTCAACTGTTGTAGTTAAATATGGTAAAATAACAATCAAATAAATGGTTATTTTACTATTTCCCTACGGAAATTTTTAACAGTGTACTGCGAGATAATTTTTAAGCAAACTTTTGTTCAGGTATTTTTATAGTTTACTTGCAGGTATTATTAATATACTTATTGGCTTTGATAATAAGTATATTAATTTACTAATATATTTATATATTTATTTATTATCAAAAGCCATTTCCTAAGTGCCAAATCGCACCCGCCCTATATGGAGAGAAGCGAAAAATAGCCGTCTTGGATTTATGCCTTCTGTCGCTTTAAATTACAGCATAACAAGGAAATGGTGATGGAAACACGTACAGAAGGAATGTAGTCTATAATATTCACCATAAGTTTTTCAAAAAATTAAGCAACTGTTCGTAAAGGATGTCACGTGTTTTTTCCACATTTGATCCCCTCCCCTCCCTTTGTCACGTGTCACGCTATGTTGCATAAGCAGGATGGCCCACTTATTGTTACCAGGTCCCCTTATCCCACTTCGTCACAATTTCACGAACCCCTCCCCCCTCGTAGCGTGACATTCTTTTTTATCATGTTTTCCAATGGAGGCAATTCAAGCAACGTCATTGGTCACGTGGCGCCGATGAAAGCAATGTAAACAAAGGAAGCCGTAGCATCGCTTTATATCGAGTTTGAAAAATCTAATATTAACTAACTTAAGACTAAATAAAGTTCTTCTACATTACATAAAATTAACACTAAATACAACACTAAAACTATTGCAATAATTAATACATTTATTTTATAATGATTAAATTAAATGTAATTATTGGGTTATAATCAGAAAAAGCTGTGAAAATAGTCTAATTAATTTTTAGATAACTAATTTTGCCTAGTGAACTCCATTGAAAATCTTAGTAAACAAAGAGCGGATGTAACGTGACATCGATGATCGCTCATGAGTCCCTCTAGCGGTGAATTGCCTCCATTGTGGGCCAACTCAAGTGGAATTACCTTATGCATGATATTAAAATAAGGCATTATATATATTTAGCCCCAAGTAAACTTTGCAATAGTTATTTTTATATTATTAGAACAGTCAAGCCTAATGAAGGGCCAAACAACCGCTCTGCATAATGTACGAATTTGTGAACGTTTTAGACAGCTGACTTTAAAATTACTGACAATTAGCAAACAAACCTTCTTCAATAAAAGGAAGTACATTTCGATGAAAAACAAGAAGTTCCGTCTAGAACTATACGAGCCTACTTTCCCGTTTATACCACCTTCAAATTTATAATCTAGCTATATCTCTCTTTCTCGTTCAGCTTTAGTTTTAATTGCTTCAAAAATACCTTTTTCAACGGTTAACACATAATCATTCACTCATTCATTTATTCAGTCATTTATGTATTTATTCACTAACTTACTTATTTTTTCATTCATTCGCTCATTTATGTTTTAATCATTTATTTACTCATTCGTTCACTTATTCATTTAATCATTCATTAATTCAAAAATATTCTTGAAAATCCCGATGAAAAACTTTTATAGTTCAATAGGCTCGTTAGTTCTGGATGAACTTTCTATCTATACATATGTTCTACGTCAGACATAGAACATATACTATATATATGTTCTACGTTATAAGAGCTTTCCGGTAAAGTTTGTTCCAAGCAAATCAGTCCGTTAGATTAGGATTTATATAGGGTTGAAATTTCCCCGTGGGCGCTATGTTAGTTTTTTTTGAACTTTTCAAAAATGAACAAAAATTGTTCAAATCAATATTTCACGCCAATAGCTTCTTCCAGTGAGATTGTTCATTGGAACTTGGATCTTGTACCCAGAGTTTACATAATTTGCTTCATTTTAGACCATAGTCGCTAATGTTAAATTTTTTTGAACTGTTCAAAATTGAACGAAAAATTGTTCAAATCAAAAAATAAAATACAGAAATGAAATGTCTTCGCCGAGATCTTTCGAGTGCAGTTTTTTGTTTTTTTCGAATCGGCAAATTCGTTCAAAGGTTATTAGGGTACAAGGACAGACACACATATTCCCCCATCTCAAGACCCTATTTTCAAATTTTATTTTCAGTCTTTATTTAATTAACTTTTCTTGATTTCTATGGATATTTTCACGATACATTAAGCCTTCTTTCATGCTTTTTTGTTATTTTTTAACTTTTACGGGAAAGTAGGCTAAAAAAATATAACATTCATCTAACCTTTGAAATAATACTTAAAAAATAAAACTAGCAAGGGAGTTTCACATTGTTTTTACATAAAAGGCTACTGTGCGAAGTTTTAAGCGCATTCTATTGTTCATAAATAATGCTTCAAAGAACCTTTTTTTTTTTTGCATGAAACAATATTTTGCTCAGGGAATCGTAAGACCTTTAGCATTTCTTTATATATAAAACTACTCGTTTGCGCGTTTGGCAATAGCTATGTGCGTATAAGCAACATGAATAATAACTTCAATGTTTTACGATTCATATTTTCAGAATATGTTATTTGTACTTTAGAACATTTTTTACCCTTCATACAATCATTTTCACTGAAATATATGATGTCTTTTCTGTGCGTTTTGCAAATGTACATACACACAATGTAACATTATTTTTTTTTTTTAAAGTAGTAAATGTTAGGTAGTTAAATTATTATTTTTTTTTATACTGTTACAAATATGTTACCCAAACTCTCTCATAAATATACTTATCCTCTTATCAATGTAAATTTATGAAACATACAACGAATACGAAATCTTTAGTTCATATGCTTGTCTTTTATTACATTTTTAAAAATTACTTTTATTGAGACGATCATGATTCGTGGATTGCGCTATGAGGTAAACTGAAATGCGAAAGTTGTCGATGTTGCCGTAAAATCATAGCAATAGCGACAAGAGCATGTCTTAGTTGAGAAAATTATTAGGTAATAAATATAAAACTCATTTTAAAAAAAAAATGTTGTTGTGGAGAAGTAGTATTAAAAGCAATTATAAGAAGCAGTTGAGTGAAGGCTTCGCTGAAACAATAGAATGAAAAATGATAATAGTGTATGGAAGCAAATATTTCAATTTTAATAATAAAATTACACGTTAATTTAAAGCACAAATGAGCAAAAAAAAAATGCAGACATATGTTTCGGGATTGCTTGGAATCCCTTTTTCAATGCGACAGGGAGCTTCTGGATGCAAAACATCCAAATGAATTTATTTTTATTTCAGTTTTATTCAAGTGCCATTCAACTTAGTACGAAATCGGCAGAAGTACAAGAGGCTACATTTATGAGTGCAATGGGTCCGGCGGTGACAATGATTTACAATACATTTCCTTTAAGTGAGGATGATCAAAATAAACTCGAGGCTGTAATCGTCAAATTTGATGAATAATACATATATAAATAAAAGGGTTTATACGGAATAACCACTGCTCTAGATATTATAAACACGCAATTCTCCCAGTAACCGGTAATGCACATCAAATCAAAGAAATATTTATCAAGTAGAACAGTAAAGTTTAATGAATAAATAACAAACATATAATAATTTCGGAACAAAATATTTTTACCGAAAAAAAAAACCATCTAAGTTATAATAATCTGTAAAATAAGAATATTTTTTACTACATAATCAAATTGTTTGTGAAAAATATTTATTTATAGTCAACATAACCATCGTCAAAACAATAGTTTTAACGAAACTGGAAAAAAGAGCGCTGCCACTGTAATATATATAAAAAGTGCAGACGATAAATAAATTAAAACAAAGGAAGAAGGATTAAATTAAATTCGCGTTTACATTCATTATTCATTTTTAATGGAGATTGCAAGACTAGCGATGCCTCACTCAAAATGATAGATAATGTTTTTGATTATTAGTATATTTGACATGTGTTACAACAATGGCAACTGCATTACAGTTACGCAAGCAACCAATAAGCCATCGGCGACAAACATACACTTAAGCCGCTTTTATATAAGATATAAATAACATTATGTTTTAAATGGTAAATTTAATAATTACTGTCGAATTTCGACTGTTCTGTTTACTCTAGTATATGTAAATCTAAAGATGGTGTCGCAAGAAACAATGAAACGTAATGACGCTACTGATGTATATATTTACATACATAAATATGCAAGAGAGATAAAGAAAAAGTAAATAAATTGCTTTCAAAGGCTTCTGGTTGGATCGCAGGATTAGGCGGATTTTCACTTTCCTTTTGAAACCAAGTTAATAATTAAACTTTTCCCTATGTAAGATGTACAAAAATGCACCCCCAAAAATGTTACCTATTTAACTGAAAGTTATTTGTTAACAGAAGACAGAAAATGTGAAAAGTAATTAAGAGACGTACTTGCCAACCACTTTTGCACACTTTGAAGGATTGAGGTTCCCTTACCCATCGGACAGCATAGGTTCTTGATATTATTATTTTCTTTTAAAATCCTAATTAATGCTAATCATTTATTATACGCGAATATGTTATACATCTCACATTTCACCTCAAAATTTACGTCTTTCGCATGTCCTTTTTAAAACTAAAGTGACATATTTGATTATTTGCTCACCAGATAGAATACATAACATTTGTGCAACTATTTGAACGACTGGATTAAATTTAAATATCTTATGATTTTAACACTCCGTCGGTCGCGCTGTATCTCACAGATGCAAAGCTTTGAAATTACGTTCTTTTAAATCGAAAGAGGAATGTCACGACCTTGACCAGAGCAATATCTGCCCTTCCGGTCACTAGGTCTCCTGTAATGTTGTGGGAGTAGGTGTCGGGAGATTCCCCCCCTCCCCCCCCCCCCGCTTGTCGGGATTCATTTGCGGTTTGTATCTGTGGGATACAGCGCGACCGAAGACGTTTTCCGTTTGTTATACTAATTTTATTAAATTTCGTGTTTATTTTGCTTTTGAAAATGAGTAAAAAACGCTTCCTAGATTTAAATGATCAGAAAGATCTTGAAACAGTTCATAAAATTTTATTTTTTGATGAAAATTAAGATTTAGATGCAGAAATTTTCAATGAAAGTGATAAGAACGAAGGAGATTCACTTAATAATTATATATAAAACCTATTGTACGCATATATTTTATTAATTTACATTTCTTTTTGCTTGTAAGTATTTGCGTTGTAATTTAATATTTTCATTATATTTTGTATTCAAATAAAGGGAATAAAGGAGAGATAAGGGTCCAAGTGTAGGGGAGGTAGAGCTTGGTACCAAAAACAAAAAAAAACTTTTTAAAAAACTTTGATAATTAAATTTACGCATTGCTATTACGAAATGTATCTGTGAGATACAGTGCGCCCAATGGTGCAAAATTTGGAGCGCGCCCGACGGAGTGTTAAAAAATATGAGTAATGTTCTACACATAATTTCACTTCACATATCGTAAAAGAAAACAGTAAAAAAAACAACATTTTATGCCATATAAGGAGTTTTTCATCGATGCAACAAAACCATGTAGTTTTGAATCAAAGTTTGAACAATTATCAGCTCATATTTGATGTGAAAATTAAGTTACATGCATTCACAAGAATTGAGGATTTCATATGGATACAAAAACGTAACTGTCATTAAAAAAATAAATACATTTCTTTTATAATTAATGTGATGTTGCGTGTCTATATTTCAGATGTTTAAAACGAGAAGCAAACGTTATTTAGAAAGAGAACAAATAATGCATGTTTTATTTGATGGCTCTACACTTAAAAATTTCCGTAGGAAAATAGTAAAATAAGCATTTATTTGATTGTTATTTTACCATACTTAATTACAACAGTTGAATAACCATTAAAAAGATGGTACTTAAACTGCTGATTGGGAAAAAAAATCGTTTATTCTCTGTTTATCCTAAAGAAGGTTTAACTAACCGTAATCGGGCGTCCATCTTGGTTGTGGAATCGTACCGTCGTACGTTGCTGGTAAAATATAAATAAAGATTTATCAGTTAAAATCTGCATGTGTATATAAAAAAAGAAGAAAAAAAAAGTGGCTTAAGCAGTGGATACTAAATAGAAACACATACACACGCAAATCAAAAATTGGAGACATCGGATTCCCTAACTGTTTGCGAATGAGCGAACCCATCATTTGAGCTGCTGAAGCTTGTTTGAAGGTTGTTTGTATTTTAATTTTTGCAGCAAATAAAATGATTTTCGTCAATATACAGTAAATTTAGACCAAAAATAAATTTGGATCCAATCAAAAACTGAAATCTCAATTTTAAGGCTGTTTGCCTGTTGGAAAAGAAGATTTATTGATAAATAAACGTCCGCTTTACGTGATGACGGTGGCCGAGTGGATAGAGAGCTAGAATAATACGCCACGCATTGGGGGTTCGAGTCCTGCAAGCTTTTGTTGGTTTCTATGCCTCAAAGATTCAACGCATCGAAATGGTTCAAAAACGGTGAACATTTTGTTTTGAAACCGTTTCTAAATGGTTATAAAACCGTAAACTTTTGTATTTACGGCTTTTTAACCAAGTTAATTGGAAATGGTTAGGTCCCGTAAAGATAGAAAAATGTTCCAAACCGTAAATATAACGGTGAATTAGATGGACAGACTGCTGCCGGGCATTTAACCGTAATTTCATGATGAAATTTCTAACAGTGTATGTTTTTGAACTGCTTAATATTCCATTAATTTTTAAATAATAAAACTACTTTAATAGCTCTCCGACGTTGCAGATAGTATCTGCAGCTATTCTTTACAATCCTGCTTCAATCCTAGTATAACCATTTTTACTGGATGTTAACTTAATTGTAATTAATTGAAATATTGCTACAATAAGTCTTTCCGTTTTGTCTGTTTGTGTAATGAATGCAAAATGCTACTGCTGCTTTTTCTTCTTTCCTTTTTTACTACTCAGTACTGCTAATAATCAGATCATTTTTTATGAAACGTTGAAGCAGCCAATATTACTAACATAATTCTTCTTCGAATAAACGTAATTTATATCTAACAGATTTATTCTAGTCAATGGCAAAAATGTACGCAAAACACTCGCTGTTCAACTGATAAAAATGCATCCATTACCTAACTGAATTAATTATTCCAAATCGTAGAAAAATGTTACATGCAATTTTTCTGTTTGTTAAGGTATTCCTAAATCATCTAAGTTTATCTGAAGTGATTTAAGTAATATATTTGAATCTAATTTGCAAAAATAATTCATTCATCAAAATGAGAAACACTTTTCCAATTTAACTGTAATTAACTATCCAAATTTACTGCTTAGTTTTAGGAACCAGGTTAATATTTTATTCAAGTAATTCCATATGCCATTTTTGTTAAATTAATTGATCTTAAAGAATGAATATAAATGCATTCAAGTCTCCATTTATTCTATTGAGCACTAATGGTCGTTTATTTTCAAACGATTGAATCTGCTGCGTTGGCAAATAATGTTGCTAATTATTTATTAAACTGCTCTTTGGGAAGTATATCTCTACTTTCCTGGAATAATTAATAAAAAACTACTTACTCAAGTAATAAAAACAGGAAGGAGACGTATTTTAGCATTTACTGTAGAGTTAACAAGAAAACTGAAATATGTACAAATGGCTAGGAATATATGTTCATTTATTTATTAAGTATTCTTTAAGTTTTCCTGGAAAATCTTTTTCATGTACTTTTGCATTTCTATGTGTTATGCTGTATTTCTTTAATGCTTAAGTGGATGCCTTTACGGCTATTTATCACTTAACGAATATTCGCTATTTTTAAATACTGAGAGGTTTACATGTTAATCGAGCACTGCATCTGACTGATATTTTTTTCCTGAATCTCCATTACCTTGCTCTTATTATCAATTTCTCGCGCAATTTGAGAGGGTATATTTTTTAGAGGATCTAAAATGAAACATTTAATAAAATTTCTCGCATAATTTATCTATCATTACCTACATGTTTTTATTTATTAATGTCATTTTTTTTACATTGATTAAAGCAATAAAAACAGACGTCATAACACTCATCAAAACGATCAGGATGATCAAAGTGGGTATTTTACTAGATTTTACAAGATACGGACGCGATGTAAAAAGTAAATTTGGGCTACTACTTGAAAAGAAAATTTGTAAGTACAATGCTTCCTTTGCTTCGTAGAAAATGCATATTCACAATCAATCAACAATCTTAATGTCATCATTAACGTTATTGTAGGGTAGTTTTATTGTACGTTTATATTGAAGGGTACTCTGATGAGTGAATGAACACTCTAAAGCAGAATTTCATTTTAACTTCTATACGTCGACGTCACAGACGCTCATGAAAATAAACTTATGAATTCAAGCAGACACTTTTCTCCAATAGACCCCTTCTTGTTAGCCTAGGCCTATGTTAATGAGCTACAGTGAAACCCGGATTTTACATTTCTCAAGGGACTGGGCAAAAAAAAAACGTAAAATACGGGAAAACGTAAAATACGGGAAAAACGTAAAATACGGGAAATACATAGAATGCAAAAATCAAATAGAAAAAAACTGAAGGTAGTAAAGATGACTCTTTCAATAGGTATAATATCTATATTTTAGGAAGAAACATTATTATACATACCATTTTAAGATAATTTTAACACATTTAGATGCGATTCCTGGCGTTTAGGCTGAAAACGATCCGTAATAGTGGATTGTTTTTTAGTCATTGAGTTCAAAGTGAATGCAGCATATTCTAGGATTGTAATACGTTGCAAGTTTTTCCCTGGTCTTTATAAGAAAGAAGATAGTCTTTCACTATTTGTAGCTCTTCATTGCAATAGTGAAAGAAGGGACGGGCTGTGCTTCCGGTTCTTTTTGTTGATCTTCATCGGCTGACGAAAAGTACAGACGGAAAAATATTGCTTATTTTAGAACATTTTTTTTTTTTTTCACTTTCCAGGGAAAACGTATAATGCGGGAAATTTCATCTATAAAAAACTTACAATCCGGGTTAAATTAACATTATTAGCATACGGAAAAACTGGGACCTGATGGAAAAAACGTAAAATGCGGGGAAAACGTAGATTCGGTGGACGTAAAATCGGGGTTTCACTGTATTAAGAGCCAATTAGGTTAACCACAGATTTCGCCAATCCGTGGTCTCGCCCATACATGTCATTGTAAATGGAAGGGAAGGACGTAGGGGATTGACCCTCTAATTACAAACTCCGCCTCAAGGCGGACGACGATAACAAAACTTGGGCATTAGAGGATTAAAGTGCCAAATAGCGTGGAATGGCATGGAAAGAGACGATTTTGGCTTTTAGTGAGCCTTTGGAAATTAAATGATATATTTATGCATTAAATATATTTAAACTTTATACAGTAGCCTCACTGCCAGGGGAAGAAGGGGAGATACGCCCCACGTGACACCTTTCTTTTTTTGGGGGGGGGGGGTGGCACCCAAAAGGAGTTACTTTTTAAAAAATACACCAAAAAAAATTGAACTTTCTTAAGATATTTTTTAACACTAATGAAAATATATAACCTGCAAAACTACAAATGTATGCAACGAAGCTTTGCGTGTGTATGCGGGTGGGTCTTGGGTGGGGGGCGGGGTAAAACCACAAACTACCGGCTGTTACGGCCAAAACCCGAAGTCCGTCCACTTCGAGAATTGGTCGGCCATTTCGCACTTTGGCCGAGCGGTATGGCCAAAGTGCGATGTAATTGAAACGATCAGTGAATATCAGCCGGCCTCTTTGGCCGGCCATTTCGCAATGTGGAAACGATAATCCGGCCAAAACGCGATGTGCTCATTCAAGAATACCCGGTAGTCGGCGCATCTGCAAATCATTAATATCTTTTGTATTTCTAATAACTTTAATTTACAGAAAAAAATTTGCAGTTGTATGTTTTTTCACATACCGGGTGGTACGGTGGGACCGCATTTTTTAATATTTGTTTTATTAAAAAGTTAATTTGCTAATATTGTCCGTTTTGTTTTCTTTTTTACTTTAAAAATATAAATCTTCTAATTTAAAAATATAAAAAATTAGACAAGTTTTTTAATTAAAATTTAAAAAAAAAAATAATTTTTTACTTTGTCTCAAATTGCCGCATCCCACCGCAGTTAGCTGCTGGTACCGCAGCTAGTAACTTTTACAGAATAAAGTTATGGCTATACAGAGCCAATAATACGTGCCAATGATTTTTGTTCCAACTTTGGCTGATTCTCCCATGCCACTTTGCGATCTGCGGGGCCAATTCCCGAAACCAAGAAAAGGTCGGACATTTACCAGACAATTTGCAGAGTTCTTAGCTATTTCTCGATTTGGCCGGCCAATTCGCGAAGTGGCCGAATTCGGGCTTTGGCCGTAACCTATATAAAGTGCCTACAGTTGTCTGTTGGTCACTTTAGGTTTTGTGTTTAAAAATCGAAACTGAATTTAAAAAGGGAGTAAAGGAGTTATTTACTCTTTAATGTTACTTGTGTATATATATATATATATATACTTTTCATTTATTTATTTATTTATTTGCTTCTTTTTTGCTTGTTAAACACTTCTTCGCGTCAATAAAAAAAATCAGGCTTAACGGGGAAAAAAATACTTTCGCTCAAAAAATACAAAGTCATTATTTTTTCCCGATAAAAATGGTATTTTCTGTCGAAAAAATGATGTTCAACAATTTTCTGAAATATCGGAAAACTTCCTTCCTTCACTGTTTTGTCGGGATAGAGGAAAGGTAACTCTATTTGGTTCCCGAAAAAAGCTCCACACCCATTTTATTCACCATTATTGATATTATCCGTTAATCGTTTTTGCAATGTGTTTACTGTTATCGGACAAAAAAAAAGGTTGACCACATATTCATAAATTTATTTCCTACCATGATGCCTTTGTTTACATAACGCTCTCGATCTATATAATCATCAATTTTTGAGGCTGTGACATTTGTACGTATATATTTGTATTCCAGCAGTTAAAGAACTTTAGCTTTTTATTGCTAGTCTACTTTCCTGTAAACAAGAAGTTCCGTCCAGAACTATACGAGCCTACTTTCCTGTATATATCTAACTTCAAATTTTTAAACTAGCTATCTCGCTCTCTTTCCTATTTAGCTTAGTTATTGATTACTTCAACTTTATCTTGTTCAGCAGTTAATACATATTCATTCACTTATTTATTGATTTACTCATTCATTTATGTATTCACTCTTTCATATATTTATTCACTCATTCATATATTTATTCACTCACTCATTTATTTTTCCATTTATTTACTCAATCATTATTCATTCATTATTTCACTCATTCATTTTTCATGCATTATTTCATGCATTCAAGATTCATTCAATATTTCACGCATTCATTGTTCATTCATTCATTGAGAAATATCCTTAAAAATCCCAATCAAAAGTTTAATAGGAGAATAGGCTCCTTTAGTTCAGGTCGAACTTTGTATCTGCACATATTCTACGTCATAACATATTTCCAATAAAGTTTGTTCCAAGCATATCCATATGTTAAATCCGTACGTTAAAAAATTTATATAGGATTGAATTTTCCCCGTAAGCGATATGTTAGTTTTTTTTTGTTTTTTTTTTTTTTTTGAACTCTTCAAAAATGTGAAAAGAAAATGTTCAAATTAAAAAATACTTCTCGTCGAGAACTTCTTCTTATAAACTTGTTGATAAGAACTCGGATCTTTGGATTCAGCTTTCAATTTTTATATTTACAACGTAACTAACCCTCGTGCATCACAAAAAAAAAAAAGTATGAAGTATCTGAGACTAAATGTTCCGTTTAAAAAAAATATGAAGTTGTGCATCTTGCGGGTGTGGCATTACTGTCACAACCGCAACATGCAAAAATTATTTTTTTTTTGTAAAAAAATGTTTTTAGAAGCTTGATACTTAGTATTAAAATAAGTAATGTTTTTTTGAATTAAATAATACTAAAATTAAAACTTGTCGTGCACACTCTTTAATTGTCTTGTATTATACGCCCTAGTTTGCATAACGCTTTCGATCTATAAAATGCTCCATCCATTTTTGCGGTTGTGTACGTAAATATTTGCACTACATCTAAAGAGCTTTAAGCTTTAGCTTTTAATTTTTATATTTTAGAGTGTAACTAACCCCTATGAACCTTAAAATGTATGAAGAATCTGATACAAAATGTTCTATTTAAGAAATAGTGACATTGCTGTCACAACTGCAGCATGCACAATTTATTCTTTTTTTCCTTAAAACTTTTTTTTTTATAGACTTGATACTTAGTGATATTATTACCGGATGGTTCCTTCTATTTAGAAATATAAAAATTTAAAACGAAAGGTTAAAACTCTTTAATTGCCGTGCAATATGTGTGTACAAATGTCACACCTTCAAAAATGGATTATGCACTAAACAAACTAGAGACATAGTTTTGAATAATTGATAAAAACCGTCTCTGTATAAAATATTTATATGTGCAATTTAATGATGCTTCGTTGGCTGAATTTGGCAAAATTAGTTCATATTTTACTTATTTTGTGATTTTACAATTATTCAATTAGTTTATGAATTTATTTAATTGTTTTACTTATTCATTTATTTTATTCTGTTTATTATTTATTTCGGTATATTTTATTTTATTGTTTGAGTTTTGAACCCATAAGAATTTTTTCTAATGATTTAAATAAGTTTAAATACTAAACATTTGAACGTTAATCGAAAGCTACGTTGAATTTGTTTTATTTAACAATTTGATTTATAAAATAATTTCTCATACCAACAATCAAAATTTGCTTTTTGACATTATCACTTAGACGCCAATTTTTTCAGCATAAGTAATTACTACTATTAATTTTTAGGAGCATATGATACGACAAAAGTCATCATTTTGTTAACGTCTGTAGGGTTCATTCATTCCTTTTCAAAATTTCTTTATCTAAGTTTCCTCTTTTTGAAATCCATATTATTTTATGAACATATTTTGCTTAAAAGCTCATCTACTTAACAACACTTGCGAAAGAAACAGATTGAAAACAAAACTGCAGTTAATTTTTAAATGCGGGCTCTCCAGTAAATAGCATCACTGGATGCTAATCACTCACCTTTTATGCTTTTGCATGATATTTGAAATATATGTATTACAAAAAGCATATTTTAACTGATAGTTTAATTTCCATAAATGAAAACGTAATTTTCATACAAGTTATTACGTAGAATTAAGCCGCAATAGTGAACATGGATGACAGTCCTCAGTTAGAAGAATTCAGAGGAAAAAATATTCTTTTTTTATTTTAATATTAAATTTTTCGATCAACAAAAAATGTCTAAAGCAATTCACCAAGAAAATGAAAGGAAGTGCCATATATATATATATATGTATATATACTTATCTATAGATCTATCTAGCTATCTGAATGCTCTGGTGACAATAATGTTGGGTAAATGTAGGATACACAAACATCCTTCTTTTATGTATTTTTCAAGCTATATTAATAAGAATAGCTCCCAGCAATTTACATTTAAAATTAATTATTTCACAATGTTTTCTAATATACGTTATTCGATTTTTATTGTCAATATTGATGCACTCCGATAATACGATAATGGTTTGAGTAATATCAAAAACTCTGATTTATGATACGTTATATAGATTCTTATTTAAGCAGTACAATCTTCGAAAATCAAACATTGAAAGTAAAGTTCATTAGCGTTTATGCAAACGCATAGTATGTAATTACTCAAATATTTGTATTGGATTGCAATTAATTTATATCTCTCTATGAATATTGAAGTCCTGTTTTCCATGCTCAATATTGACAAGGTATTTACCATGAATTTAATTAGCGTTGTTGCCTAATCCGGCTTTGCATTTATGTGGACGTTATTGTGACGTTGTATAGAAAATCAATACAATAAACGGATCGTTCAGCAATTAAGTTCATTAACTAAATGGTATTTTGTGCGATAATAACAGTACAGGTTACTGTCTCTCTTTATTAAGTTTTAAATATTCATTACCTGTGAGACTAAAACTATTGACGAAATTTGTCGAATGTTTTTTTTTTTTTTAAAATTCATGTAAAATTGGTGGCAAAAGTCTTTGTTATTATTAACGTCTGTGAATTGTTGAATAGTATTATATATCTACATAAAATAGTGTAAAAAATTTTAATTCAAACCTTCACTAAAAAAATGGTGAATTTTAGCTGCAACCAGCATGTGGTACTAAGTATAATCATCATAATGGTGTAGTTTCACCATGAATGCGAACTATCAACTATTTTATAATGGTTCAATTTTAGATCCAAATGTTGGTTGCAGCAAAATTTCACGATGTTTTGCCTTTTTTTAAAGCTTTTTTTTAAAGGTTTTTTTTAAAGCGATGTTTTGCCTTTTTTTTTAAGCTTTTTTTTTTTTAAGCTTTTTTTTTTAAGCGATGTTTTGCTTTTTTTTTTTTGAAGTTTAAACTAAAATAGACGAACTGGAAACGGTATAAAACCGCAAAATAATATCTATGGAAATAGAAGCGGTACATATTTAGACCGTGGGTCATCAGCCGGCGCGTAAGCCGGCTGATGACCCACGGCACATGAGGGGTAAATTATGGAATTTGATAAAAGAATAAGGAATATCTCACGGACCGACATAAAGAGAAATAATGTATAAAGATTAATACAAGTAGAGTATGTGATACATATTTGCCCTTTTAGGTTGCTATCACTCTCAGTTTTTATTCACTTCTAAGGAGCTCCGCCCAATGCTCACTTCGCTCGCCAATGCCCGTGTTTATTCCGCTCACCGAACGACGGCAAGGGTGTACATGCTATTGATCGGCAAATACTTGAGAATCACGCCCTAGTAGTTCGGAATTCATCTCAATCTGCAAGGACCCAAAATATATTTACGACCACTTTGTACTTCATCTATTTAGCCAGTCATAAGTGCACAAGTCGCTCATGGGCTGCAATAGTGGCACTACTCAAAAAACAAGCTTTTGGACTAAGAGCAGATTTAAATGGGAAAATACTCATTCTTTTCATCAGCAGTACTAGCACAACCCGCACTTCAATGTAAGGCCGTAAGATGGCAGCAAATTAAAGCGTTTCTTATGCATTTAAACCCACTTATCTCAAAACATGATTTTTTGAGTTGTGCCGCTATTGCAGCCCATGAGCAAAGTGATTCAGTTTCAAGTACAAAAGTACCAATAGCAGTTGGGCAAAGGGACTACCTCAAGTTTGTTAAAGTAATTAAAATATTAAACAGAATTAAACTGGGAAAAATTATTAAATTAAAAATACTTCAAAAAAATTTTTTTTTCAAAAAAAGTAGTATATTTTTTTATTATTATTACTACTATTATTTTTTTTAAAATATGTATCATTTTGTATTCATTCATAATTAGTATTAGTTGTTATTTCTAAAAATACTGCCTCCTAAACTTTCGTGAATCTATGAAAAACTTATTGAATAGTCATTAAAAAAATATATATTTAACAATTATGATTATTAGCTGCATCTAAGAAATAGTGATCCGGAGCAATAAATGATTTTCTAGATAAATAAACCAGGGTGCTGTAAAAGTTTTATATTATATTCTGAAACGTACCTAAAAGTGGAAAAAACAAATCTCTGAAAGTAAAAAAAAAAAAAAATACAGAAATAAACCGGAAGTCATTTTATTCATTTTAATAACAGATGTCCCGTACCTCTGTGTCAGACTGCAACCTCGTGGTTAAGTCCGAAATGACAATTATACCAGATATTGCAATTGTTAGAAGAGCGATCCCTCAAAGTAAGATAAAGAATAAATAAGAAATAGCATCAGATAAATGAATAGTTTAATGAAACAAAAAGAAAATAATAAGTAACCAGTTCTTAGATCTGAAAGATATTAATGTCTTCCAGATGTTCCCCCTGAAAGTCCGTCGAAATAAAGTTCTTGGCACGTCCGTCGGTTGGAAGCTTGACAAATGAAACAGATATTGTGGCCAAATAAATGGAAAAAAGATTTCCCTTGGATTTATTCTTTTCACAGCCCCAAACTTAGAACAATCGGTGCTCGTGGAATAGAAGAAACTCTTAGAGTGCTTGGAAAACAAATGAGTTCACTTTTTTTTCCTGTTCGGAGTAATGTGATTAATTTAATAATGAAAGATGGGCACTTAAGATATTTTTTCTGTGGTTATCTAACTCGTTTTCAGTGTAAAAAGGACAGTGTTTACTTGAAATATAAATCTTTAAGGGGTAAATCTTCGTGCACCATGTTCTTCAGAATACAATAAAAAGGGCTTAAATGCACTCAAAAATGGAGCTCTCACTTTTGACAATTCTTGAATCGTCAAGAAAATTTCGTCCTTCTTTACGATTCTTTCCTCGCTTTCGTGACTTAAAAACGTTACCACACAAATTTCGCCAATTTGGCGAAAGGTTTACTCGGAGCATTTTTCACGGAGCCATTTTGTCTAATAGGAAGTAAGTTTCGTGAGATGTGCGCATGCGCTTCTGAGAGTGAAGTGTGTTGCGTATGCACCTTCATGTCCTTTTGGTGGATAAACTAAAATATTGTATATTTCGACACGTGAATGACCACGTTGTCATGGTCGAGGCTTCGTGATGTTACCTTTGAAGAACTTTTCTCACATTTATAAGCAGCCAAACTGATGTAATAATAAAATTTTATTGGATATTACATACTATTAAGCCCGGCGGTTATACGAAATGACCGCTTGTCTTGATATTATAAATTGTAATTAAAATGATTTGTGCTAGTGTGTCTGCTAATTCGAACTGAATTACCGTGGTCAGGTGGCGATTCTGCCCCTTCTCTTACTGCCTCGCACTACTATATACAGTGAAACCTCCTTTAAGGGACACCTCTAATTAAGGGACAGTTTTTCTGGTCCCTTTGAATAGAGACCGCAATGCATCCACCTCTGAATAAGGGAAACTCTATGTAAAAGACCACTCACAGAGAAAAATTTCTAAAATTCAAGTTATATAGATAAGAAAAAATTACTGGAAATTGAAGTTTTGTTTTTCAAAAATTAACTTCTGAAAGTACTAGTCTGAGTCCTAGAAGTATAACTAAAGAAACAAGTGTATTTTAAAGTGCTAGCCAAAACCTACTTGTAAAGTCTTTTCCCTAACTTGCATTATGGAATACATGTATGCTCAGCATTGACATACAGTACCCGGCTACCAACAAGTTTTTGAAGCAAGGATTGGAAAAAGTACACGAAACTTAAATTATGCTGTATTGCCCGAATTTAGTTCTTTAAAACAAACCCATCTCATAGATTACTTCAAATACATTTCTGTAAGCTACAAAACTTTGCTAATACGACATTTATGCTAACATTTTGGTTTTTTAATGAAAAAATTTTAAATTTCAATAATTTCAACTTATTATCTGTATGCATGAAACATTTTCAGCATTTAAGCTTAGATGGTAACACATGTTTATTATTAAAAAGTTGAACCAAGTTAATACACTATACGTGTATGCATCAATTTATGAACCTCCGAGGAAGGGACACCTCTATTTAAGGGACAAAATTTCGAGTCCTCTTAATGTCCCTTATTGAGAGGTTTTACTGTACGTATTTACCAAAAATCAAATTGTTTGTGGAAAATATATATTTATCATCGGAAAGAACTTATCGAAAATTTTATTATGCTTTTCAAAACAAAAGTTTTAACGAAACTGGGAAAAAAGAGCGCTGCCACTTTACTAAGAAATATATGAAAAGCGCAGACGATAAATAAATAAATTAAAAAGAAAGAAAGGATTAAATTAAATTCGCGTATACATTAATTTTTAACGGATATTGAAAATACAGCGAAGCCTTACTCAATATGCTGGAGAAACGTTTTCACTATTATTAGTATATTTCTTACATTTGTTACAACAATGGCAAGTGCATTGGTTAATTTGTTCACACGGCAACTGTAATTATATGGTTGGAAACGACGCCAACAATGAAAAAATAAAATAAGACGGGTTAAAAAAATCATTGAAAAATTTTTAAAAAATAATTAAAAAAAACTTGATTCACAACTTTTATTTTTGCAGCGATAAGTTTCTCGGGTCGTAAACATTAACCGTGCCGAATATGGTCTCGATCGGTAAAACGGCCTGGGATTCTATAGCGGACCGACAGACATTCAGAATAAGCCGCTTAGATATAAGAAAATGCAACAATGCCTTGTGAATGACAATAATGTAAGTTATATTGCAGTACTGAACAATTTAAGGAAAATAAAACAATGTGCAGAAAAACGATCTCACGTTTATGAGCTATGAGAAAGATACCGTGACGGCTTATGATAGGAAAATTTTACCACTTGTGCTGAACCACTTTCTTTTGCGCACCCAAAAACACATGAAGCAATGCTGTTTGAAACGCCTCAATTTTTCAACAATATGCGCAGTTTTATCTTATTTTCTTTTTAACAGTCTCGGCACAGTGGAATAGTGATTTGATACTGGCCTCTTATGCCCAAGATCGCGGGTTCAAACCGTTACCAATGTTGGTGGATTTTCAAGAGGAAGAAAATCGAGTGTCTATGCCGCATGATTATGCGGATGCTAAAGATCCTTTGAGTATCCATTTGCCTTGGATACTCTCCGCAAAATTATATTCTTAGTGCAGTTTCGCATCGTCAGAGTCCAGGTGCTTCACCTTCCTGTGAAGAAACTAGACGCCTAAATTCTCATGTGGCAATGGCATCCGCCGATAGTGGTGCTACTTGAAAGAATGGATGCCAGTTTCCTGGGAATGCACCAGGTCTACAAAGGGACTGTACTGACCATACACAGCCCCATTAGAAAGAAAAAAAACGTCTTAACAGTAGCTTATGCTGTTCAATAATCGAGTACTTATATTTTTAACTTTTTGCGTAACTACGTTTAAAGAAACTTCGTTTTCGCTAGTACAGGTTCAGTTTTTAAACATATTTGAGGTGAATTATACCCTCTAAACAATTTCCTTTTTTCACTTATCTATAACATTTTCTCTGCCTCTGCACTTTTCCAGAAATGGATAAAAGGAAAAGAAACGGTCTTGAATGACTTCCAAAGTTATTTTCCCAAAAAAAAAAAATAAAAAATAAAATTCAACATGCGTTATATTATATTTTTTTCTTTCTGATTTCATTGAAACCAAAAGGGATTGAAAGAAATTCCTCTTTCTTTTTTTCCCATCGCATCAATGTTCATAGGTGCAGTCCGAAAAAAAGGGTATCTATGTATAGCGGAGTAAGAAAGCTTTAGTCAGCAGTAGAAGATATCTAGTCACACGTTTCAATAGATTCGGGCAAAAAGTCACTTTCTAACTTTTCGTGCTTATTTGAGCTAAAAACTCGAGTATTTTCTGAAACTATTTTAAACGAAGTAATTTATTTAGATCTTACATTGTACTTTAATTTTTAAAAGTCCTAATGTGCTCGAAAAAGTAAATTTTCCAGGAATTTAACCTGTAGTGAATCACATCAATTTGAAAGAAATGAAGTTTAGAAGCCATTTTTAAAGACGAATGAAACAATTGCAAACAAAAAGTTTCTTGCTTCTCTAAAATTTTTGCCAATATTTAAAAGAAGCTAAGAAAGGTAAATTTAATTAAATTAAGTTTTTCTTGCATATAGCTAAGAGCTTACAAATTCATTTAGCATCAAGCTAAAAACAAAAAAGTATTTGAGGGATAAAACATTTAAGGAAAATGTTTTGATAAAAGAAGACATACTTGAAAATATTAAACTTTTAACAAGGTAGAGCAGTGTTTCCGAAACTATGAGTCGTGACCCACTGGTGGGTCGCGAGCGAATATTGAGTGGGCCCTCGCCACTGTACACTTGAATTTAAAAAATATAGGAAGTCTGCGAGTAAAAGTGACTAAAGTTGAAGTTGATGAAAACAATTTTAATGAAGAGAAATAAGAAACAAATACATTCTTCCCATTGAAGCAACTTCGTAAAAAAAGACCTGGCAGGTGTAGGTAAGTAATAAAAAAAATATTTAAAGTGTATTTCTTATTTCAATAGTCTTCCATTCATATTGATAACACTAAATTTTTTTTTAAATTTCAATTAAAACAAAGACAGCAATAAGTAGTTCCACAACATTTTTGTTAAATGGGTTGGAGTCCAGTCAACTTTGGGAACCATTTTGGGAGGTAGAGGAAGGCAGCATTATATAACACGCAGACAGAATTAAAGAAAATATGATTTTTACTTTGTTCTGGTTAATGTGCATAGTATAGTAATTTCAAATGCAAAATCACTACAGTTGTGCATCATTTTTTAAATTTATTTTTCAGTAATTATTTTAATAAATTCTATTTTACTTGTATTATTAGTGTGTGTAGTAACGTTTACCAAAACGTTGAAGATGTATTTATATCACAACCTCTTCGACTAAGCACAAAGTATTCATAACACGGTGAAGATTCAACGCTGTCATGCATGTGGTCTTCATATGAGGACCACGTAAATTTTTGCTTCAAAATGTCATTCATAATCGCAATTCTGCCGTAATGTGAAGGTTGGTCCTCATTTTGAGACTCAACAGTTCCAGGAAACCACACAAAATAGTCAAGATAATATCATATGCAGTGGAACCCCGCTATTCGTACAAGTTTTTCAAGTAAAATTTAACTCGCCATTCGTACTTGTCCCGCTGTTCGTACGGTGCCATGGAACAGGGTTGCCAGTATTTTCTTCTTTAAAGAAAAAAAAATCGAGAAATTATGCTCTTTTTGAACTCGTCTGGGAATTATTTGTTTGGCGTTTTGCATTTTTTAAAGTTTTAACACTTTTTTGATTTTATTGACAGTTATAACTTTCTAAACAAGATATTTCTTTTTTCCCACTTTTTGAAGATATTATTCGTTTTCTTCCTTTTAAAAAAAAAAATAGTTCGACTTTTCTTTGGCCGTTTTTCAGAACGGTTTGGCTTCTTGAGAGCCTTTTCATCTAGCAGCCCTGTCTTCAGCTCAGTCTCGTCTCTTTTTCCGTGCATTACACTTCATCCACGCAAGATCCGTGAAACGTTGTGACATTTTGTTGTTATTTCTATTAAAAATAGGGCAGCCATATGTCCAAAAAAGCTTGATTCAACGAAGCCTAAAAGAAAAGCAGTAAGAAATACAATTGATTTTAAAAAAGAACTCGTTGCAAAGTTCGAAAGCGGAACCCGTGTACAGAACTGTACATTTAATTTTCATAGGCTTAAATATGCAACCATCTGTGGGTGTAGAATGTTTTAATCCAATGTGCATTGTATCTTATGTAAAAAAATAATTCGCTATTCGAACTGCCTCCTAGAGAGAATTGTGCACGAATAGCGGGGTTCCACTGTATCTGGAAGGCCGTGGAGGGTTTATGGTGAAAATTTAACCGTCTCATTCATATGAGGGCAAGTAAGTTTTTGCTTCAAACTGCTATTCATATTCGCATTTGTGCCAGAATGTGCATACTGTCCTCATTTCGAGACTCAACAGTTCTTGGAAACCACACAATATAGTTAAGATAATATCGTATATTTGGAAGACCGTGGAGGATTCATGGTGAAAGTTTAACCCTCTCATTCATATGGGCTTCATATGAGGGCAAGTAAGTTTTTGCTTCAAACTGCTATTCATATTTGCATTTGTGCCAGAATGTGCATACTGTCCTCGTTTTGAGACTCAACAGTTCTTGGAAACCACACAAGATAGTTAAGATAATATCGTATATTTGGAAGACCGTGGAGGATTCATGGTGAAAGTTTAACCCTCTCATTCATATGGGCTTCATATTAGGGCAAGTAAGTTGTTGCTTCAAACTGCTATTCATATTCGCATTTGTGCCAGAATGTGCATACTGTCCTCGCTTTGAGACTCAACAGTTCTTGGAAACCACACAAGATAGTTAAGATAATATCGTATATTTGGAAGACCGTGGAGGATTCATGGTGAAAATTTAACCCTCTCATTCATATGGGCTTCATATTAGGGCAAGTAAGTTTTTGCTTCATACTGCTATTCATATTCGCATTTGTGCCAGAATGTGCATACTGTCCTCGTTTTGAGATTCAGCAGTTCTTGGAAACCACACAAGATAGTTAAGATAATATCGTATATTTGGAAGACCGTGGAGGATTCATGGTGAAAATTTAACCCTCTCATTCATATGGGCTTCATATGAGGACAAGTAAATTTTTGATTCAAAATGATATTCATATTCGCATTTGTGCCAGAATGTGCATACTGTCCTCGTTTTGAGATTCAGCAGTTCTTAGAAACCACACAAGACAGTTAAAAGAATAGGGTTTATTTGCTAATCCGTAGAAGATGCAAGAAAGCAGGGAAAATCTCATGTCCAAATCAAATTTTGTTTAGTTATTTTGTAGACTTTATTACAATACTAGAAAGATTGGTAGTATTTTATATCATCTTATACTTTGTAAATCAAGGCTGACTATTGTTACGAACCTGTGTTTTTGGATTTTTATTTTGTTGTTTCTCGCCAAACTTGGCCACTTTCCGATAGCCCTAATTTTTGCTAGAATTTTCTGGATGATTCATGCCTTGTGATCCGAGATGTTATATAAAGAGCTCTGTTCAGATTGTAGTCTTCTCTTCAGTCCGAGCCATTGCTCTGTAAGCTTCGGGCTTGATTATATTCGTATTTGGGAAGTAAATACGAGATGACCGTTGGTTTTACGGCGGTGTGTGAGCTTTGTAAGATATTTTTCTCCGCTTAAAATATGTACATACTGTAAATAACTTTTAAACAAACTGCTTTGTATGTTCAAGGAGTTAGCCATCTGTTTATACTCCGACGAACCCGTAGAAATATTCCATTTTTCCTTGTTTATTATTATATTGATTAAATATACCACAAAAGAAAATAATGAACTCACACATGATTACTCATTTTTGAATATACAGGAGAAAAATTATCAGATAAAATATTACACAATTCTGAGATACTAACTGCGATTGTATCACATATAAACATATTTTTTAATAACTCAAATACATATTCATTCATGAGTGGGTTAATGAGATAAAATTTTACCTTTAACGAAATAAAAATCCCTTAATGATGGAGTATCTAATGACCCGAGAAATAATTTTTTTAAAGCTTCATATAATTGTAGATTACATTAATCGCATTCTGAAAGTCTTGTCAATCGAATGACGCACATCTTGATTTTTATCTTCCGATGTATGAAGATCACCTGACTGAAAAAGTAAACTCCGAAAGCAAAACCAAAAAATTTGCATCTTAGTCGTATCGGTGAAAACATATGAATAATTCAAGATGCTTCAGGAGAAATCTAGATAACTTTTCTCTTCTCGTGATAAAATTTCCTCGAAAACATAAACACTAATGCCGACATAGTTTTTATTTTTGCAAATCCTCTTTTCAAGAAGCACAGAACGCCCAATGCATTTTACCAAGTAAATTTGTGTTCGGTGCAAAACATGGAATGTGTTTCATGGTTTTTTTTTTTTCTTTTTGGAATGGAAAATCACTTATTTGTTTTATGAGTAAACTGCGGCGGTGAAAAAGATTATGTTGTGCTTAAATGTAACCTTCATATATTTATTCTTCGTTCTTGATTATTTTCAGAGCGCATAGTGTGCGAAATAGATATACGCATCAGAGTTTCTTTCGCTCACTTAGACATTCTTGAAATTTAAAACTAGAAAGTAAAGTTTCCTGAAGCTGACCCCCGGAAAACGGTTCCTAAAACTGACACCCACGTCGTTGGCGATTTTGTGACAAAAGCATTACGACATGCTTAGCACGTATTTCCTCCGCACGTAATTAAGCTATGTAATTTGAATTTAATTAAAAAATGAGGCTCTTGCTTAGAGATGTTTATTTGAGATACCTATATAATTGTTAATTCAATGTACTTGTTACTCGTTAATCCAATATATTTGTTCTAGTTCAACACTGGTTCTAACTAGTGTTGAACTAGCACATAACTCAGTGCAGAACTCGTGTAGAACTAGTGTAGAGCTCTGTGTTGAACTCAGTGTTAAACTAGTGTAGAGCTAGTGTATAACTCAATGTTGAACTAGCACATAACTCAGTGCAGAACTCGTGTAGAACTAGTGTAGAGCTCTGTGTTGAACTCAGTGTTAAACTAGTGTAGAGCTAGTGTATAACTCAATGTTGAACTAACAGTATCAGTGTTGAACTAGATTGCGTTCGGCTTAGAGCTAGCTCAGGGTTGAACTAACAGTATATGTGTTGAACTAGTGTAGAACTCAATGTTGAACTAACAGTATCAGTGTTGAACTAGTGTAGAGCTAGCTCAGGGTTGAACTAGTGTAGAACTCAGTGTTAAACTAACAGTATCAGTGTTAAACTAGTGTAGATTTAACAGTAACTGTGTTGAACTAGTGTAGAACTCAATGTTGAACTAACAGTATCAGTGTTGAACTAGTGTAGAGCTAGCTCGGTATTGAATTAGTGTAGAACTCAGTGTTGAACTAACAGTATCAGTGTTGAACTAGTGTAGAGCTAGCTCAGGGTTGAACTAGTGTAGAACTCAGTGTTAAACTAGCAGTATCAGTGTTAAACTAGTGTAGATTTAAAAGTAACTGTGTTGAACTAGTGTAGAACTCAATGTTGAACTAACAGTATCAGTGTTGAACTAGTGTAGAGCTAGCTCGGTATTGAATTAGTGTAGAACTCAGTGTTGAACTAACAGTATCAGTTAAAAATAATTTAACTTTGTGCAAGTAAACAATAATAATAAAATTACACGTTAATTTAAAGCACAAATGAGCAATAAAATGCAGACATATGTTTCGGGATTGCTTGGAATCCCTTTTTCAATGCGACAAGGAGCTTCTAGATGCAAAACATCCAAATGAAGCAGACAGAACAACAAAAACAAAGCTTATATAGCCTAAGAATTATCTGTAAACCAGTGAGAATAAAGGCAGCGTGAAGTGGAAGTAGAAGTAGCAGGAAGACACCAATAAGAGAGCAACAAACGAATCCAGTTGAAAGTACAGGAAGTAAAAAGGAATATCAATAAAAATAAAGCAAAAAAGACGACAGTATGCATAAAAATTGCAAAAATAATAAAATAAAATACAAAGAATAAAATTGAAATAAAAATAAGTACAGAAACCAAAACAAAATGCAAAACAAAGTACACATGTAAAGGAGGGGGAGGGGAGGAAGGAGAAAAATAGACACAAAAAAGGAAAACAACAAGAAAACCTAGAAAGAACAACAAATTAAAGAAATTTATGCCAGACCTGTGAAAAATAAGGAGTTGAGGAAGAATCATTAACCAAATTAGAACTATTCCTGTTAATATGATAAGCTTCCCAAAAGTCAAGCTCTAAAGGGGAAGAACATTTTTGAATAATTTTACCAGAATTGAAATCAAAAGAGTGGTTGGAATTCCAACAATGTTGAGCAATGCTAGACTTATTTAACTCTTGCTTTCGTACATAACCTTTATGCTCATTTAAGCGAATTTTCAGAGCACGTTTTGTCTGCCCAATGTAAGAAAGGCCGCAACGGCAACTAATTTGGTAAATACCCCAAGTGTTAAGTTGATCGACAGGATCCTTAAGAGAAGAGAAGGAAAGTTTGTTACTAGGAGCAAAAACGACTTGAAATTGAAACCTTTTTATTATTTTAGCAATACGGAAACTGACAGAATGAAAGAATGGTAACACAACCAAATTCTTTCTAGAAACCACATTATTGGGACCAGAAGTTTTCTTAGAAAGTTTGTTATGAATAGAATCAATTAAAGAGTGAGAAAATCCTCTATCAACAGATAATTCTTAGGCTATATAAGCTTTGTTTTTGTTGTTCTGTCTGCTTCATTTGGATGTTTTGCATCTAGAAGCTCCTTGTCGCATTGAAAAAGGGATTCCAAGCAATCCCGAAACATATGTCTGCATTTTATTGCTCATTTGTGCTTTAAATTAACGTGTAATTTTATTATTATTGTAACAGTATCAGTGTTGAACTAGTGTAGAGCTAGCTCAAGGTTGAACTAGTGTAGAACTCAGTGTTAAACTAGTGTAGATTTAACAGTAACTGTGTTGAACTAGTGTAGAACTCAATGTTGAACTAACAGTATCAGTGTTGAACTAGTGTAGAGCTAGCTCGGTATTGAATTAGTGTAGAACTCAGTGTTGAACTAACAGTATCAGTGTTGAACTAGTGTAGAGCTAGCTCAGGGTTGAACTAGTGTAGAACTCAGTGTTAAACTAACAGTATCAGTGTTAAACTAGTGTAGATTTAACAGTAACTGTGTTGAACTAGTGTAGAACTCAATGTTGAACTAACAGTATCAGTGTTGAACTAGTGTAGAGCTAGCTCGGTATTGAATTAGTGTAGAACTCAGTGTTGAACTAACAGTATCAGTGTTGAACTAGTTTTAAGGTGACTCAGTGCCGGTGCCTAACAAACGATATGTTAAAAACATAATTGAAATTAGAATATGACAACATTTTATATCTTATATAACGATCTGAATCTTTGGCGCATTAAAAAAAGGGCACTATAAGGGTAACATTAGTAGTAACTACAGCAGGGTGAAAATTTTCAGTGCCCATATATTTTTTATTTTAGTAAACTTTAGTCGTAAAGCCTGTTTATATAAAAAAAAACATGTGAGCGTTTCAGAGTTATGAGGATAAAATCCTATTAAAAAGCAGATAGCTTCTGTGATGCTCATGTTCCGAGAAGAGAGGAGGATCAGGTAGGAGGAACTTATTTCGCTGGCATGTGTATTTTACTTTAGAAAACCTGTGAACTCACTTTGCAATGATAAAAAAAAATGATTAACACTTATTGCTGAAATATATTACTCGTCTCAAAATACATGTAATCCTAGATTAGGTACTTAAAAAAATAATTTTGAATTGTACTATTAAAGCATATCCTACGGTTCCTAAAACTGACACCCTCAAATAAAAAAAAAACATTTAAAGTCTTACCAATCTAAAGAGATTTAAGGAGTGAAGGGATTTAAGATGTGATACCATTTAAAAATAAAGAAAGTCTCATTTTAAATTATTTTAGGGAATTGGTAATACTTTAAATGTATTTTTATTTGAGGATGTCAGCTTTAGAGCACTATACCTTATCGACTTCAAAACTAACAAGAAGTTCCGTCCAAAACTATATGAGCCTACTTTCCCGTATTCACCAACTTGAAATTTATAATAATAATAAAATTACACGTTAATTTAAAGCACAAATGAGCAATAAAATGCACGTGTAATTTTATTATTATTGTTTACTTGCACAAAGTTAAATTATTTTTATTTGAAATTTATAATCTAGCTAACTCTCTCTCTCTCTTCCTTATTTAACTTTAGTTCTTAATTACTTCAAATATGCCTTTTTCAACGGTTAATACATATTCATTCACTCACTCATTCTTTCATTTATATAGTCATTCGTTCATTTATTCATTCATTTTTCTCATTTATGTATTTATTCACTCATTTATTTATTTTTCACTTCATACATTCATTTATCTATTTTATTATTTATTCACTGATTTATTCACTCATTTATTCGTTTATTCCATCACTCATTCATTTAATCATTCATTCATTCATTCGAAAATATCGTTAAAAATCCCGATCAAAAAATTTTATAAGAAAATAGGCTCGTTCCGTTCTGGTTGAACTTCGTATCTGTACATGTTCTACGGCCAAACATCTTTATGATAAATTTTGTTCCAAGCAAATCGGTCTGTTAGATCATGATTTATAAAGGATTGAGTTTCCCCGCAGGCGCTAATGTTAATTTCCTTTTTTTTTTTTTTGAACTGCTTCAAAATGAATTCCTTTATCCCTTTGCAAATCTCCCCAAGGCAACAAAACACGCAAAAGGTTACTAGCGGAGGTATTCCGTTTGGTGTTCGTTGAATCATTATTGGCGATTTTATCGCCTGCGCCGTGATAAAGGAAAAAGTACCGTTAATTTTTTTGAACTGTTCAAAAATGAACAAAAATTGTTCAACTCAAAAAATATTTCCCTTCGAGAACCTTTTAGTAATCTTGTTCATAAGAACTCGACTCTTATGCCCAGAGTTTACATAATTTGCTTCACTTTTGCCCATAGGCGCTAATGTTAAATTTTTTGAACTGTTCAAAATTGGACGAAATACAGTTCCAATCAAAAAATAAAATATGGAAATGAGATGTCCTTGCCGAGATCTTTCGAATGCAAAAAGAATTTTTCGAATCGGACTATTCGTTCAAAAGTTATTAGGGGGGGACAGACCGACACACAGACAGACAGACAGACAGACCGACACACTTTTTCCCCATCTCAAAACCCTACTTTCAAATTTTTTATTTTTCAGTCTTTATTTAATTACTTCACTTATTTTTGACTTCTCTTCATATTTAACGATATTTTTCGGTACATTAAGCCTTCTTTCATGCTTTAATATATATTTTTTTACTTTTACGGGAAAGTAGGCTAAAAACTTAGACTATCAAATATTATTAAAATTTTTAAAATAATAACACATTTTGGAACTTCTTGTATTTATTAAATGTATATGTGTTCATTAATCAGTTATGTATGCAAATGAGTAATATTCAACCCGGTCCCAGATACGCAGACATCCTTGTAAACCTGGGTCTTTTTAGAAACTAACAAAAGAATAGGTGACCAAACATTAAAAAGGTAATAAAAAGTTTTAAATGTTTCAAAAATGATTTATATGAGATATTGTTGGTTTGTATATCATTCGTGTGGTACATATATATATATATATGTGTGTGTGTGTAACATCAGGTAACGAGCAACTCTTCATTTATTCCGGCTTCAACATCGTAAATGACACATTTCAAATAACAAGAAGACGAAAACACAAAACACAAATGAAGAACACGAACACAGTATTTACAGCTTACGACGTTCAGGAAATCCCTGCGAATCGCACAAAAATTAGTTTTTTCGTCCTTAAATTTTATTTTAAAGGTCTCGGTGACAAGACTATGCATTCCTGCCAAGAAAAACAAGAAGTTCCGTCTAGAACTATACGAGCCTACTTCCCCGTATACACCAGCTTCAAATTTATATTCTAGCTATATCTCTCTCTCTCTACTTCTCATTTAGCTTAAGTTCTTAATTGCTTCAGATATACCTTTTCAACGGTTAATGCATATTCATTCAATATTTCATTTATTCAGTCATTCATGTATTTATTCACTCATTTATTTATTCATTCTTTTGCTTATTCATTTAATCATTCATTAATTCAAAAGTATTCTTGAAAATCCAGATCAAAATATTACATAGGAAAATAGGCTCATTTGTTCTGGATGAACTTTCTATCTCTACATGTTCTACGTCATAAGAGCTTTCTGATAAAGTTTGTTGCAAGCAAATCGGTCGGTTCGATCAGGATTTATATAGGATTGAAATTTCCCCGTAGGCGCTATGTTAATTTTTTTGAACTGTTCAAAAATGAACAAAAGTTGTTCAAATCAATATTTCATGCCAAGAACTTTTTCCAGTGAGCTTGTTCATTGGAACTTGGATCTTGTACCCAGAGTTTACATAATTTGCTTCATTTTCGCCCATAGGCGGTAATGTTAAAATTTTTTTGGACTGTTCAAAATTGAACGAAAAATTGTTCAATTAGATTAGTAAAATACGGAAATGAGATGTCCTCGCCGAGATCTTTCGAATGGAAAAAGAATTTTTCGAATCGGACAATTCGTTCAAAAGTTGTTAAGGGGGGACAGACCGACAGACGGACAGACAGACCGACAGACACACTTTTTACCCATCTCAAAACCCTACTTTCAATTTTTTTATTTTTCAATCTTTATTTCATTACTTAACTTATTTTTGACTTTTTTGTATTTCTAACCATATTTTCACGATACATTAAGCCTTCTTTCATGCTTTATTATTATTTTTTTTTACTTTTACGTGAAAGTAGGCTAAAAAGTGGACAGTCAAGGGAACGTATATGAAGTGCCTACAAGTGTCTGTAGGTTACTTTAGTTTGTGTGTTTTAAAATGGAAACTGAATTTTAAAAGGTATTAGAAAGAATTATTAGTTTTTAGCCTATTTTCCCTAAAAGTAAAAAAAATAATAATAAAGCAAGAAAGAAGGCTTAATGGTATCGTGAAAATATCGTTAGAAATCAAGAAAAGTCAAAAATAAATTAAGTAATTAAATAAAGATTGAAAAATAAAAATTTGAAAGTAGGGTTTTGAGATGGGGAAAAAGTGTGTCTGTCGGTCTGTCTGTCGGTCTGTCCCCCCCCCTAATAACTTTTGAACGAAGTGTCCGATTCGAAAAATTCTTTTAGCATTCGAAAGATCTCGGTGAGGACATCTAATTTCCATATTTTATTTTTTGATTGGAACAATTTTTTGTTCAATTTTGAACAGTTCAAAAAATTTTAACATTAGCGCCTATGGGCGAAATGAAGCAAATTATGTAAACTCTGGGTACAAGATCCAAGTTCCAATGAACAAGCTCACTGGAAGAAGTTCTTGGCGTGAAATATTGATTTGAACAATTTTCGATCATTTTTGAACAGTTCAAAAACAAAATTTAACATAGTGCCTACGGGGAAATTTCAATCCTATATAAATCCTGATCTAACGGGCCGATTTGCTTGGAACAAACTTTATCGGAAAGCTCTTATGACGTAGAACATGTACAGATTAAAAGTTCATCCAGAACTGACGAGCCTATTTTCTTATGAAATTTTTTGATCGGGATTTTCAAGAATATTTTTGAATTAATGAAAGATTAAATGAATAAACAAAATAGTGAATGAATAAATGAGTGAATAAATACATGAATGACTGAATAAATGAATGATTGAACGAATCTGTATTAACCGTTGAAAAGGCATATTTGAAGCAATTAAGAACTAAAGCTAAACGAGAAAGAGAGAGAGATAGTTAGATTATAAATTTGAAGCTGGTGTATTCGGGAAAGTAGGCTCGTATAGTTCTAGAAGGAACTTCTTGTTAATTAGGATACAGAGAGGGCAAAAAGTTCGTAGAAACATCAAAAAATCATTTTAATTATTTCGTGATTTAGATTATTATATTTCGTTAACTTTATGACAGACACAGTTAAACACTACTTTTACTTTCAGAAAATAAATATTAAAATAACTTGATAAATTTCGGTGTGCTCATATCTATTTTTAAAATATTGGTATAATTTTAGGTATAGAGATAAATTTTGCATTATTATTGTTTAAACATGCTCTGATGTCTAATTTTTGCCAAGCATGTTTATTTTATTATGTATGCTACTCTTATGTTAAACTCAAATACCTAATTTATTGAAGTTAAATGGTTTTAATTCATAACTTTTCAATAGTACTTTTTTTGTAGTTTCACAAAATGTCAGCATCTTTTTGGGCTATTAAAGTATCATTTTACTCTCAAATACCTTCACATTTACATTATGTGTATATTTATTAGGCTAAATTTAATTATCCACCTATTTACGTAAAGCAGTTTTTAATGTGTTTAAACATGTTTAGAACAGATTTAAAGGGAATTAATTTTTTATTTTAGTACATTCATTCAAAAACCTCTAATAAAGTGTGGGAATAGAAGGATAAAACGAATGAAACACGATAATTTCACTATTACGCGAACCTGACATATAACGAAGTATGACATCTCAAATTGCATTAAAAGCGCAATTGTGTGGTCTCTTTGCTTCAGTTGGAGGTTTTTCATCAAGAAGCTCGTTTTTCTTTTTTTGCTTTGAAAAAGGGGCTCCTTGCAAACACAAAACATGTGTCTGCAGTCATTTGCCAAATTTGTGCGTATGTTGTTCCAAATCACTTTTTACTGTGTAGCACAAAGGTTTACAGCTTTTTATTTTACAGTTGCTAATAGTTCTAAGCATATTTATAGGAAATTTGCCAAAGTAAGGTTAAAACTCAGGGCATTAAGAGCTAAAAACTCAATTTTCGTGGGACGTACACAGCTACAGAGAAACCTTTTCATGAATATGTGCTGAACTACCTTCAAAAATCCTGATCACTTATTTTTCGAAATAAAAAAAAATAAATACAATCTATCATTTTAGGTTCTCCAACTTTAAGTTGTTCCTCTGAGATTAGGAGGGCAGGAGAAAGAACGCTATCATTTCCTTTTCGCTATTCCAGCCCCTGATCTCAAAGTTGAATGCATTTGAAGTAAGGAAAGAATATTCTATTTTTACGGCGGCATTGCCAACGCACAACGGATTGAAATCTCTCGCATAAGAAATATTTCAGGTGAAATGTTTTCAATATTTATCCTGTCTGTTTATATTCTTAACTCTGAAAAATTCAATTTTAGAGAAATTTTCGCGCATCATTTCTATTTCCGTAGAGAAGGCCAGGAATGTTTTCCAGTTATTAATATTCTAGAAAGTTGCATCCGAGGGAAAGTGAAAGAGGAAACGACTTTATTTAATAAAAAAAACTTTTCTTCATTATTATTATTATTATTTTTACGTAGTTGAGGACAAATTTAATGCCTTTATTCATTTGAAAAATTTTGATTTTAACTTATAAATATTCCAGAAAGTTTCATCGCAGAGAAAGTGCAAATAAAAATGGCTTCCTTTGATAAAGGAAAGCCTTTCCTCATAATTATAATCAATTTTTACGTAGTTGAGGACAATCTAATGCCTTTATTCGTTTATTTTTTTTAATTTCCACTTACTAATATTCTAGAAAATTTCATCAATGGAAACGGTTTTCTTTGATAAAAAAAGCTTTTCTTCATAATTATTATTTATATATGAGTAGTTGAGGACAAATTTAATGCCTTTATTCATGTATTTATTTATTTATTTATTTTTTAAATCCACTTATTAATATACTAGGAAGTTTCGTAACAGGGAAAGTAAAGGAGGAAACGATCTTAATTAATAACAAGAAGTTATGTCTAGAACTATACGAGCCTACTTTCCTGTATACACCAAATTTAAATTTATAATCTAGCTATATCTTTCTCTATCTTTCTCATTTTACTATAGTTCTTAATTACTTCAAATATACCTTTTTCAACGGATAATATATATTCATTCCCTCACTCATTCATTCTTTCCTTTATTCAGTCATTCGTTTATTCATTCATTCATTAACTCATTCATGTATTCATTCATTCATTTATTTATTTTATCATTTATTCACTCATTCATTTATTCATTCATTCTTTTACTCTTTCATCTATTCATTAATTCAATCTTTCACTCATTCATTCATTGATAAATATCCTTTTAAAAATCCCGATAAAAAAATCACAGGAAAATAGGCTCGTTCAGTTCTTATTGAACTTCGTATCTCTGCATGTTCTACAGCGTAATATCTTTCTGATAAAGTGTGTTGCAAGCAAATCCATCGGTTAGATCATGATTTATATAAGATTAAAATGTCTTATAGGGCGATAATCAGGTACCTTTCCATTATCACGGCGCAAATCTCGACAAGCAGACTTTTTGTCGACAGCGCACGAAAAGAAAGCGGCAATATTCCGTTTGGCGTTGGATGCATCATTATTGGCGAATTTATCGCCTGCAGCGAGATAATGGAAAAATAACGCTTTTTAGCCTACTTTCCCGTAAAAATAAAAAAAATAAGAATAAAGCATGAAAGAAGGCTTAATGTATCGTGAAGATATCGTTAGAAATCAAGAAAAGTCATAAATAAATTAAGTAATTAAATAAAGATTGAAAAATAAAAAATTTGAAAGTAGGGTTTTGACATGGGGGAAAAAGTGTGTCTGTCTGTCTGTCGGTCTGTCCCCTCCCCCTAATAACTTTTGAACGAATTGTCCGATTCGAAAAATTCTTTTTGCATTCGAAAGATATCTGCGAGGGCATCTCATTTCCATATTTTACTTTTTGATTTGAACAATGTTTTGTTCAATTTTGAACATTTCAAAAAAATTTATTAGCGCCTATGGGCGAAAATGAAGCAAATTATGTAAACTCTGGGTACAAGATCCAAGTTTCAATGAACAAGCTCACTGGAAGAAGTTCTTGGCGTGAAATATTGATTTGAACAATTTTTGTTCATTTTTGAACAGTTCAAAAAAAAAAAATTAACATAGGGCCTACGGGGAAATTTCAATCCTATATAAATCCTGATCTAACGGGCCGATTTGCTTGGAACAAACTTTACCGGAAAGCTCTTATGACGTAGAACGTGTACAGATAAAAAATTCATCCAGAGCTAACGAGCCTATTTTCTTATGAAATTTTTTGATCGGGATTTTCAAGAATATGTTTGAATTAATGAAAGATTAAATGAATAAGCAGAATAATGAATGAATAAATGAGTGAATAAATACATGAATGACTGAATAAATGAATGATTAAACGAATCTGTATTAACCGTTGAAAAAGGCATATTTGAAGCAATTAAGAACTAAAGCTAAACGAGAAAGAGAGAGAGATAGCTAGATTATAAATTTGAAGCTGGTGTATACGGGAAAGTAGGCTCGTATAGTTCTAGACGAAACTTCTTGTTTTTTTTTTTTTTTTTTTTTTTTGACTGTTCAAAAATGAACAAAAATTGTTCAAATCAATATTTTACGCCGAAAGCTTCTTCCAGTAAGCTTATTCATAAGAATTTGAATGTTGTTCCCAAAGTTTACATATTTTGCTTCATTTCTACCCATAGGAGCCAATGTTAAAATTTTTTGAACTGTTCAAAATTGAGCAAAAAATTGTTCCAATCAAAAATTAAATATGGAAATGAGATGTTCTTGCCGAGACCATTCGAATGCAAAAAGAATTTTTCGAATCGAACAATTAGCTCAAAAGTTATTAGAGGGGGACAGACAGACCGACAGACTGACCGACACATTTTTCCCCCATCTCAAAACCCTACTTTCAAATTTTTAATTTTTTTTTATTTATTTATTTTTTTTCATTGCTTAGCTTATTTTTTTACTTTTCTTCATTTCTAACGATATTTTCACGTTAAAGTGAGCCTTCTTTCATGCTTTATTATTATTATTTTTTTACTTTTACGGGAAAGTAGGCTAAAAAAAAGCGTTTCTTCGTTATTATTATTATATTTACATAGTTGTGGACAAATTTAGTGCCTTTATTCGTTTAAAAATGCTTTTAAAAACTTGAATGATATTATTGTACATGTGCAAAAATAATAGCGTTGGTTTAGTATCGATGAATATTTAAATTTCATTGGGACATTTTATTGATCGGTGGAAAAGTAGTAACTTACATTTATTATATCTGAATGCTCTAATCTAAAAAAAAATAAGCACACTCAAAAATAATTTAAAACATGTTTTTAGATCGTATTTTATAAAATTACTCTGTAAAAAATTATATTTCAACCTTTTACCAAAACAGTGCAAAACTAAGGGTTAAATTTAGCTGCAAGCAATGTTTAGCACTTAGTTGTACCTTTATAATGATGTAGTTTCACCTACAACCGGTGCAAACTAGGAACCGGTAGTTCCAAATGATGTTGCAGCTAAATTTCACAATTTTTTTTTTTTCATTTTTATGGTGTAAATTTGAACTAGAATTTTTTTACAGTGTATCAGTTGTGTAAATCCTATCAGAAGTTGAATTGATAAACTCAAACGAGCGAAATATGTTTTCATTGTCGTTCTAGTCAGATTCATACACAAAAAAAAAATCCAAGTCATATTCATAATATTTTTGTTGCTTTTCACCCAAAACAAGCTTAATATATTTCATATTAAGATATATTATTTCCCTCAATATTATTGCGAAAGAATAGTTGACCAAATCCCATAAAAAACGATATGCTGAAATAAATTTTAATGCTGATCACAAGGTTGAGAGAAATGTCTATGAAAATAGTAAAGTTATGTTAATTTAACCCAAAAAACCTCCTCTTAAAAAGTAATGCTCAACAATAGGTGATTGTGTACCTGCAATTGCACCAACTTAATAGTAGTAAAAGCACTTCAATGTTATTGGCAAATAGCATCAACCTTTTGTCAGCTGGGTAATTGTGTACTCGTAACTAGAATCAACTTATCATTAGAAGCGCTTAAATGATAGTAGAAATAATGTCAACTTAAGGCTCAGCAATAAGTAATTGTGTTACTCCCAAATAACAGTAACTTAATGGCAACAGTAGGTAATTGTGCACTCGCAACTAGAAGTAACTTATCATCAGGATCACTTGATACTGGTAAATAATACCAAATGAATGCTCAGCAATAGGTAATTGTGTTGCTTGCAAAAAACATCAACTTAAAGATAACAATAGGTAATTGTGTACTCGCTCTTAATATCCACTTAATACCAGTAGCACTTAAATGATACCGGCTACGCCAACTTAACGCTCAGCAATAGGTAATTGTGCACTCGCAAATAAGATCAACTTAATGACAAAAGTAGGTAATTGTATACTCGCAAATAATATCCACGTAATACTAGTATCACTTTAATCTTAGTAGCTAAAAAGACTAACTTAATGCCATTAGTAGAAAAATGTTTACTCGCAAATAACATTAATATAATTCTCAGGAGTAGGTAATTATGCACTCGCAAATAACATCAACTTAATGCTAAAAGTAGGGGAATTGTGTAATCGCAAGTAATATCCACTTAATACCAGTAGCACTTCAATACTAGAGACTAAAAATACCAAATTAATGTCATTAGTAGTAAAATGTGTACTCGCAAATAACATTAATTGAATGCCAGCAGAAGTTAAATCTTTAATCGTAAACTATTATGACAATAGCAGATATACATGTGCTTACAGTTAACATGAAACCACATCTCTTACAAAAATTTAGTCACGTCAAATAGAAAAAATACTTTGTGCGATTTTTTTGTCCTGAGATTGATGTAAATTACTTTTTGTACATAAGGTAAAGTGCCTTAAATCTGACAACCCAAAAAAAAACGGTATCCAAAATGTTTAGTCGCAAATAACATCAACTTAATGGTAAAAGTAGGTAATTGTGCAATCGCAAATAATATCCACTTAATACCAGTAGCACTTCAATAATAGTGACTAAAAATACCAAATTAATGTCATTAGTAGTAAAATGTGTACTCGCAAATAACGCTAATTTAATGCCAGCAGAAGTTAAATGTTTAATCGTAAACTATTACGACAATAGCAGATGTACACATGCTTACAGTTAACATGGAACCACATCTCTTTAGTCACGTCAAAACATTTAATCACGTCAAATAGAAAAAATACTTTGTGCGATTTTTTTGTCCTGAGATTGATGTAAATTACTCTTTGTACATAAGGTAAAGTGCCTTAAAGCTGACACCCCAAAAAAAAACGGTATCCAAAATGTTTACTCGCAAATAACCTTAATATAATTCTCAGCAGTAGGTAGTTGTGTACTCCCAAATAACATCAACTTAATGCCAAAAGTAGGTAATTGTGTAATCGCAAGTAACTTCCACTTAATACCAGTAGCACTTCAATATTAGTGACTAAAAATACCAAATTAATGTCATTAGTAGTAAAATGTGTACTCGCAAATAACATTAATTGAATGCCAGCAGAAGTTAAATCTTTAATGGCAAACTATTATGACAATAGCAGATATACATGTGCTTACAGTTAACATGGAACCACATCTCTTACAAAAATTTTGTCACGTCAAATAGAAAAAATACTTTGTGAGATTATTTTGTCCTGAGATTGATGTAAATTACTCTTTGTACATAAGGTAAAGTGCCTTAAAGCTGACAACCCAAAAAAACGGTATCCAAAATGTTTACTCGCAAATAACATTAATATCATTTTTAGCAGTAGGTAATTATGCACTCGCAAATAACATCAACTTAATGGTAAAAGTAGGTAATTGTGCAATCGCAAGTAATATCCACTTAATACCAGTAGCACTTCAATAATAGTGACTAAAAATACCAAATTAATGTCATTAGTAGTAAAATGTGTACTCGCAAATAACGCTAATTTAATGCCAGCAGAAGTTAAATGTTTAATCGTAAACTATTACGACAATAGCAGATGTACATATGCTTACAGTTAACATGGAACCATATCTCTTTAGTCACGTCAAAACATTTAGTCACGTCAAATAGAAAAAAATACTTTGTGCAATTTTTTTGTCCTGAGATTGATGTAAATTACTCTTTGTACATAAGGTAAAGTGCCTTAAAGCTGACACACCAAAAAAACGGTATCCAAAATGTTTACTCGCAAATAACATTAATATAATTCTCAGCAGTAAGTAATTGTGTACTCGCAAATAACATCAACTTAATGCCAAAAGTAGGTAATTGGGTAATCGCAAGTAACATCCACTTAATACCAGTAGCACTTCAATATTAGTGACTAAAAATACCAAATTATTGTCAATAGTAGTAAAATGTGTACTCGCAAATAACATTAATTTAATGCCAGCAGAAGTTAAATCTTTAATCGTAAACTATTATGTCAATAGCAGATATACATGTGCTTACAGTTAACATGGAACCACATCTCTTACAAAAATTTAATCACTTAAAATAGAAAAAATACTTTGTGCTATTTTTTTGTCTTCAGAGTGATGTAAATTACTTTTTCTACATAAGGTAAAGTGCCCTAAAGCTGACACCCAAAAAAAAAAACGGTATCTAAAAAGGTGACACCCTCAAATAAAACAATATTTAAAGCGGTTTAAGAAGTGAAGCGCTTTAAGAAGTGATACCACTTCTATTATTTATTTTTTTGTAATATAGTCGGCATTTTTGCCTTAAAAAATAACTCGGTATAATCCGTATCGATTCAGGCTGGGGAGGGGGGGGGGGACCTTCATAGTCTCAGAAGTATAGGAGTGATCATTTCAAGCGTCTGTTTCCAAGTGAAAAGGTTTCCAGTAGTGACCGTTTGTGTGCTAAATGCTTTAACAGTATATCAAAAATCGTAATAGCTGAAATTCAAGAAGTATTTGATGGTATGGATGATGAAGATTTTGTATCAACTGGCAGAATAATTAAGTTACCTGAATCAGTTAGTCGTAGAGCTTGGTCTTACACCTATTAAGAAACATTGGTCAGTGAAGTCAAGCCACAAGGTCTATGCATCAAGAAAATGCGACGAAATCGCTGAAGCTGTGGGTAAGAACACCAAACGGAAACTGACCAAACTCTTCAGTGCTGAAATTCCATCTCCTGAAGAAAAAAAATATCGAAGAATATTATGGAACTTGCAAGGATATTATTAATAAGCTAAATTCAACTGTAGAATCCTGTGAATCCTACAGTGAAAAAGTACAACTTCTAACAATTATCCCAGGATCCTTTTCAAAGGCACACATTTTGAAGCACAGTCATCTGCAACAAAATACATGGTGGAGAAAGCAAGGAATTTGAAGGCTGCAAAATGAGTGTTTGGAAAAGTGGATTCTTGTTGTGGTCACCCTGAGAATGTGGAGGACATTCACATTGTGCAGTCTTTTTATATAAACGACAAATGGGACTGTTCTCGGCTTAGCGCTAGCAAAATGGACACTATCACTATAACCATTTTAGGAGAAAAAGTGGTAAAAGTAAAAAGATTTTTGACTCGCAGTATTAAGGAAAGAGTAGAGGGTTAAATGGTAAGGAAATGTATGTTTGTCTGTCTTCTGGTGTTTTTTTTTTTTTTTTTGCGGGTGTGGGTATGTTTCTAATACTGATTAAGGATTAAATACCATGCCAAAGAAAGTTACATTTTGACTTCATGAGACCAATTACGTCCGTACAGTTTAAAGAAGACTGGTGAAATATATACAAAATCTTAAATTGTTTCTAAAACCCGTTAAACTCAAAAGTGGAAACTCTCCTTTTCAGGGAATGTATTACTCATTAGTATTAACCAACAGTAAAAAAAATATAAAATTTTGAGATTGGCGTTTTAGAGGGAAAAAAATAAATAATATTTTGAATTTTTTTTTCAAAAGGTTGCAGAAGAAATAGTTAAACAGATAACTTAAAATATAGCCTCTTATTTCAAAAAGCATACAGTTATCGTTCAAATAAAAAAAAAATCTCAACAAAATATCTTTCACCGTTCGAGAAATAAAGCACTTTAAAATTTTTGTCGAAAATCGCAAACCAAAAATGGCGCCGAGGACGCCATCTTTAACGGTCTGTATCTCGGGCCCTAATTTTTTTGGGGCAAAACAAAAATATACCTGTATTTCACTTTGTTCCAAATTTTTACATATATTAAACTCAAAAACATCTGAGATTATGACGGTAAGATTTTTACTTGACCTGCCTGAATTGACACGGACTAAATGCCACTGACATTTGTTTTTGCCCTTTTTTCCCCACACAAAGATTTTAATTAATAAGCAAGATTATGCAAAGAAACGAAATATTAAAATGTTCTTTTTTTTCTTTTTCAGAAGCGCAAAATACCTTCCTTCAAAACAAATTTAATTTCACTTTTTCCTTCATCTCATTAAAATTGGATATATTCCACTTAGCTGAATAAATATAATTTTTACTTAGTATTTCGTTTCAAAAAATATCATTATGAACGCGCAATTCTCGTAAATAAAAGATTAAAAAAACTTAGCTTTTTGGAAACCGATAATTATAAATATCACTCATGCGTTTCAAAATGCGTCATAAAAACATCATAAAAAGTTAATTATAAAGGTTGCTGGTTTAGAGTTTATATTCCTAATTAAACAAATATATAATTTTTTTGTAGTAGATACTAATAAGAAATACATCACAATAATTGGTTAAAAAATCTTGTTTTCAGTTTTCATGCTCAGCATATTGCTCGAAATTCTTTCTTGCCTTAAAAGAAAGCATTAAGCATTAATAATATTTCAATCAAAATTTTGAAAAGGGGACTAATAAAAAGTGAATAACTAAATGTTATTAAATTCAAAGAATGTCTTTTTTTAAGAACGTTTCTGTTTTTTATTGTTTAATGCTGTAATAAAAAAATGATTTACATATAATAGACGCAACATTAAACCACCGATACGTAGTTTAGGTATTCGGAAAATACGAAAAATGCGGTTTGTGTAGATAAGATTCCAACAAGCTATGTATGTGAAAAATATATTTCTAAAATTAGAAAGCAAAGGCTGAAACTAGGTTTCTATTGTGGAAAACAAATACATTAATTTATTGCAAGGGACTCGTAATTTAACGCAAGTAAAGATTGAAAGAATAATTGCAAAGTAAAATCAGCGTTGATTATGCAAAAATAATCATTTTTGCTTTAACGTTAGATGTATGAACATTATTTTACTGGTTCCGGAGCAGCCATTTTTTTGAATTGCTCTGTTGAGACTTCTAAACGTTTGCTCCGGCTCCTTTCCATGCCCTGAATAATTTAAAAGATTAGATTATTCGTCTTTCTTAGCCTACTTTCCCGTAAATTGTAAAAAAAAGAAAGAAAAGAGTAATAAAGAAGGCTCAATGTATCGGGAAAATATCGTTAAAAATAAACAACAGTCAAAAATAAGTGCAGTAATTTAATAAAATTGAAAAATAAAAATATTGAAAGTAGGGTTTTGAGCTGGGGGAAAATGTGGACCTGTTTAACTGTCTGTCCCCCCTAATAACATTTGAAGGAATAGTTCGATTCGTTTTTTTATTTTTTTTATTTTTGCAATCGAAAGACCTTAGCAAAGACACCTCAGTTCTATATTTTTCTTTTTGATTTGGACATTTTTTCGTTTAATTTTGAACAGCTCAAAAAATCTTAGCAGCAGTGGTTTGTAGGAAATATGAAGCATTTTTTTTTTAAACTTGGACATAAAATCCAAGTTACTTTGAACAAGATTATTCGAAGGACACTCGACGTGAAATATTTTTTGATTTGAACGAATATTCCTCGAATTTGAACAATTCAAGAAAAACTAACATCAGCCATTTAGGGGAAATTTCAATCCTATATAAATCATGATTTAACATACGGGTTTGCTTGGAACAAACTTTATCGGAGAGATTTTATGAGGTAGAACATGTACGGATACGTAGTTCAACCATAACCAGATAGGCCGCCAGAATTAAACGGCTTATTTTCAGATGAAATTTTTGATTGGGATTTTTAAGGATATTTCTGAACAAATGAATAAATAAGAGAATCAATGAATGAATGAATGAATGCGAGAGTGATTAAATAGAGGAATGAGAGCTTGAATGAATAAATGCATGAACGACTAAATGAATGAGTTAATGACTATGAAAAAGGTATATTTGAAGTAATTAAGAACTGAAGCTAAATGAGAAAGAGGGGAGAGAGATATAGAGATAGCTAAATTATAAATTTGAAGTTGGTTGTGCAAGGGAAAGTAGACTCGAAGAATTCTAGACGGGACTTTTTGTTATTTTTTTTATATCAGAAAAAATTTAAAAGGTTAAAAAAAAACGAAGGAACATAGCACAACACCTTTTTTTGTTCCCATCCGCTCCAGTTTGAGCAAATTCCCAATGCTTTGAGCTCAAGCTCCACGCTCGATTTCCACAAGCATTTAACATAGTATTTCACTTATGTTTCTTTAAATCCATCATATAAAATCATGTGCAATCTTTTAATGGCCACATGTTTATTAATCCGCCGGCACACAGAGAGGCGCGTGCCACGTACGTCACAGGTCAGATGATCAAGCCTGGCAGTGTCGGTGGAATTTGAAGTTGCAGGGAATCGTCTGCGCCCAGGCCGTATGATTATACGGCATGTAAAAAGATCCCTTGGGTAGCAATTAGGCTTGGATGTTCTCAGGCTGAATTAAATGACCCAGTGCAGTTTCGCATCAACATAGTCCTGGTGCTCACCCTTTCAGAAGGAGAAACTGGACGTCAAAATTCTCATGCGGATATGGTACTACACGCATTAGGGTGCCGCTGCAAGAGATGGCACCAATCTCTCGGGAGCTCAGTGCAGATCCGCAATTGGCAAAAGCTAACAGCAGTCCATTAGGGTATAAAATACTCGTTAATCCTTGAACAGGACTAAAATGACAAAATCTCTAACCTGCACCATAACATTTTTGATAATTTAAATTCGTGGTTCGGTCCTTGAAAAGAGCCATTTCTGAGCTTCATTTATACATTTTCATTGTACTAGTGTAATCACTATTTAATTGTTTTAGTACTTGTTTGAAAAATATATGCGATAAAATATTTCTGGTAACAAAAGTCCTGTTTATGTGAAGAAAAAAACCTCTTTATGGGAGATACATAGCTAATCTTGTTCAATACTGAGACGTGTTTTAAAATAAAACGTAATTTAGGAATTCCACCAAGAAAAATGAGGGGGGTGGGAGAAGATTTTTTTTCATACTTGCCTCACATTGATACTTTAACCACTTGCGCTGGTAAAAACTTCACCAACGCATGTACCAGAACGGTTCAGTATAACCCGCTGAGAGACGTCACACTGCGTTCAATGCCTTAGAGCAATCGGAAAAATATTTATATTTTCTTAACTAATTTATTTTCGACCCAGGACTTTTAATAGTTCTTTTAACGCTATTGAAGGGAATATAGAGCGTCGATTGATTATAAAATTATTTAAACCACCAAATTTATTTATCAATAATGAAGCAAAGTGCCGACGTGGCACGTCGTTTTTGTTTCTGTGACAAGCATGACGACGTACATACCACGTCGTTGGCGATCCTGTGACAAAAACGTTACCACGTGCTTGGCACGTCTTTCCTGCGGAAGTGGCTAAGCTATGTACTTAGAATTTACTTACAAAATGAGCCTCTTACTTACATTTGTTATTTAAGATGCCTATATATTTTTAATCCAATGTATTAGTCACGTCTAAACCCAATGCATTTGTTACTCGTTAATGCAATATATTTGTTCTAGTTCAACACTGGTTCTAACTAGTGTTGAACTAGTATAGAACTCAGTCTTGAATTAGTGTAGAACTCAGTGTTGAACTAACAGTCTCAGTGTAGAACTAGTTTTAAAGTGACTTAGTGCAGAACCAGCGATATGTTAAAAACATAATTACAACTTGAACATAACAGCATTTTATAAGTACTTACCCATTAACGTCACCACAGCTACAGAATTAGCGGTTTTTAAGTGCCGCCAATCTACAAACAAGGGCTGTGTGTGAACACAAGGATTGCTATTTATTGGCGCTAAAGCGCCTATTCTGCGGTGGTGGCGTTAATACGTAAGTACTATTTTAATATTTTCTTATATAACGATCTCAATCTTTAGCGCATTAAAAAACAAGAAGTTCCGTCTAGAACTATACGAGCCTACTCTCCCATATGCACTGAATTCAAATTCATAATTTAGCTATCTCTCTCTCTCTGTCTTTCTCGTCTAGCTTTAGTACTTAATTGCTTCAAATATACCTTTTTCAACGGTTAATACATATTCATTCAATCATTCATTTATTAAGTCATTCATGTATTTATTCACTCATTTATTCATTCATTCTTTTGCTTATTTATTTAATCATTCATTAATTCAAAAATATTCTCGAAAATGCCGATCGAAAAATTTCATAGGAAAATAGGCTCGTTAGTTCTGGATTTACTTTCTATTTGTACATGTTCTACATCATAAGAGCTTTCCGATAAAGTTTGTTCCAAGCAAATCGGTCCGTTGGATCAGGAATTATATAGGATTGAAATTTCCCTGTAGGCGGTATGTTAATTTTTTTTGAACTGTTCAAAAATGAACAAAAATTGTTCAAATCCATATTTCACGCCAAGAACTTATTCCAGTGAGCTTAATCATGGGAACTTGGATCTTGTACCCAGAGTTTACATAATTTGCTTCATATTCACCCATAGGCGCTAATGTTAAATTTTTTTGAACTGTTCAAAATTGAACAAAAAATGTTCAAATCAAAAAGTAAAATATGGAAATGAGGTATCCTCGCCGAGATCTTTCGAATTCAAAAAGAATTTTTCCAATCGGACAATTCGTTCAAAAGTTAGTAGGGGGGACAGACAGACAGACAGACCGACAGACAGACAGACCGACAGACCGACCGACACACTTTTTCCCCCATCTCAAAACCCTACTTTCAATTTTTTTATTTTTCAATCTCTATTTAATTACTTAACTTATTTTTGACTTTTCTTGATTTCTAACGATATTTTCACGATACATTAGGCTCTTTCATGCTTTATTATTATTTTTTTAACTTTTACGGGATTTTTTTTACTTACAAAAAAGGACACTATAAGGGTAACAATAGTATAATTACATCAGGGTGAAAATTTTCAGTGCTCATATGTTTCTTATTTCTATAAAATTTAGTCTTAAAGCCTATTTATATGAAAAAAAACATGTGAGGGTTTCAAAGGCTATACGGATAAAATTCTATTAAAAAGCAGATAGCTTCTGTGATGCTCATGTTCCAAGGAGAGAGCAGGATCAGGTACTGTAGAAGATTATAGTCATTTTCATATTTTAAGAATTTGACGCTGTGCTATACGTCAGCTTAAATACGTGACGTTAGAAAATTGAGTTCCTTTTGCCGTAGATGTTATTTTATTCTTGGGTTTTAGATTAGAAGAATTTAAAAAACAAAACAAAAAGTGTAGTTTTTTTCTTGCCAAGTAATATTAGTTCTCGTAGTTTTCTTCTTTATAAGCAGGAAACTATTTCGTTGGTATATATATATTACTTTAGAAAACCTGTGAACTTTCTTTGCATTTTGCAAAAATTAAAGAAATTACCTCATTGTAGCTTATGGCATACAATAAATCAGTAACACTTATTGCTGAAGTATACATATGTCTCGTGTCAAAGGAAATATAATCCTAGAATAGGTATTTTAAATTTTTTTTCATTTTGAATCATACTATTCAAGCATATCCTACAAGTAACTTGTTTTTAAGCACTGCATTTCAAGCTATTATCATTTTGAATTTAAAATATTGTTTCGAAATTAGGGTACAGGTGTTGTTTCTCGCCAAGCTTGGCGACTTTAAGATCTTGATAGAGGATCCTAGTTTCAGCTGGAATTTGCTGAGATAGTCATATCACGTGACCCGAAATGTTATATAAGCGGCCGTTCATAAATGATGTCACGCTTTTTTTCCACATATTGACCCCCTCTTCCCTTTGTCACAATATGTCACAGTTCAGCGGACCCCCTCCTCCCCCTTTGTCACACGTCACGCTACGTAATGCATGATGTCACACTTCTTTTTCCCCCCTCCCCTTGTCACAATTTCACGAACCCCCTCCCCCCTCGAAGTGTGACACCATTTATGAATGATCCATAAGGAGATCTGCCCAGGATTTCAGTTTAGTTTTAGTCTTTTGGTGAGTGCATGCCAGTCTGAGTCATTATGCAGTAAGCTTTGTGCTTGGTTCTATTCGTATTTGGAAAGTAAATACGAGATGACCGTTGGTTTTACGGTGATGTGTGAACTTTGTGAGATATATTTGTGTGCTTAAAACCTGTGCATACTGTAAATAACTTTTAAACAAACTGCTTTGTATGTTCAAGGAGTTAGTCACCTGTTTGAAATCCGACAAACCCTAAACAATATCTTAAATTGTGCTTAAAAAATGTTTTGTGACTCTGTTCTTAGAAAAATATTTGTAAATTTTTAATTGAACCATTTTTTAAAGAAGCACTTGTTGCGCCATCTTATGTTACAGTCTTAGACCGAGTAGTTTCTAATCATGTATCAAATTGCTCTTCACTTTAGTCCTTTCAGGCACCCGTAAACCCTCATTCTCATAAAATAACATATATGCTACCTGGGGTTTTCTCCTACTTTCTATTTGTTAACAAATAGAAAATAGGGCAAAACCCCAGGTAGCGTATATGCTACTTTATGAGAATAAGGGCTAGCAAATAACAATGCAACATATGCGCTGACGTCACTTAACAAACAGAAAGTAGTGGAAAACCCCAGGTAGCATATATGCTACTTTATGATATAAAGATTTAAGCAGCATCCATAATATTCAAGCTATGCATATTAAATTTACTTTAATTTACTCTTTAAAGCTTTATGTATGATACTTATTCAAGGTTTTCAAAAAGAAGTTGGCAATATTATTCTTTAGGTGGAAACAGTATTCCTTTCATTTTTCAGTCACATCAGCCGCACAAGAAATAGAGAAGAAAAATTTAAAAAAAAAAAATGTGACTTAAATCAAATGTAATTTTTAGTGATTTTTTTGTCGCAAAATTTAATGTTTTGCATCGTGTCTTCTATTTCGACGAATTATAACTTTTTTTATTTACCAGTGATTGGAAAAGTTTGACATTTTGTACAACTGCACTCCCAGAAACGCATGCTCAAATCTCACAAAACTTTCGTCAAATTTGACGAAATGGCTTCGTGAAAAATACTCCGAGTAAATCTTTCGTCAAATTGGCGAAATTCGTGTAGAAACCTTTTAAAATCACGTGATCGCGCGAGGAAAGAGTCGCTATATATGACGAAATTTTCTTGATGATTGAAGAATCGTCAAAAGGGAGAGCTCTATTTCTGAGAATGTGGTATTGGATATGTTACGAAGGATAAGTTACTTATACTTATAAGACTTAGTGTTACCCGTTTACGGCCTTAAAATGGTGAGGAAATAAAAAATAATGTGTTTTGTTTTTCAAAATAGGAGTCGTTAAATTGGATAAAACTCTAACGAATACCTCATCATGCTGGTAACCTATTTAGGACGCTATAGCCTTAAATGGGTTAAAATACTAATTAAGTTCTTATCGATACTGGTAATCCTTTTAGGATGCTAGTCGTACATGGGTCCACATGCTAACAAGTTTCTCTTAATTATATTCTTTCCCACTATATTTTCAAAAATATTTTATTATACAATATTTAAACTGTAATTTATTTTTAAGAGGAGGGGGAGATAAGACAATGTTAATAGAAATCATCCATTTGGCGACAAAAGTACTCTTTATTTTGGCGAAAATATTCAAATTGAATGAATAAATTGAAAGGTAAGCCTTATTTTAAAATTTTAAAAACTACTTAAAATGAATCTTCCGCGTGTTCTATTTGTTCTACGAACGATCATCTGGTGCAGTTTTTGACGGGCAATAACACGCAGAACAAACCTAAAACGTGGGACATTTCTTCGGTGAAATAATCAAGAAATTAACGGTTTTGCTTAAAATTGGAATAAAAGAAGAAAAAAATCGAATTTTAGGAAAAGTGGTTCGAGGTACACGACCTGACCCACCGTACCTGTAACCAAAATTTCGTACTTCTGGAGCCTTCCACCTTGCCAGGAAGCCTCCAGAAGATACATACACACATATAGAAACTGATACACAAACTTTGTTGTATTTATATAGATATACGGAACAGTAAGAAGGAACCTATCACTTAAAACATTTTCGCATAAGGATGATTTTTTTAATTGTAATAAATGAAACCAACATAAAACGAAGTTAAGACACACTAGTTTTATGTTCTTTTATTTGCCTCAATAGTTAAACTTTTCTAACGTATCGTTGCAAACAAAGTGGCCCATATGATTTCTTAAAATGCGCTTAAAGCAGCCCTTGACTAAAATATTAGTTTGCTTGCTTTTGGCTACAGAGAGATTTTGCCAAAGTAATAATAGACTGTTTCCATGGTTATCAAACTAACAACGATGGCGTATTTCTTAACGCAATCGACAAATCACGATCGTCTGGGGGAAAGTCACTTTTGATGACGCGGCAAAAAACGCCGATCAGTCAATATGAGGGCGTGGCTACAGAGTGATATCAACCAATAAAGTGCCCTGAAAGGTTCCGTCGCTGCTGCGATTGGTGCGAATGCACATACAGTCAAAAGTTTGCTATTGGATTCAAATGCAATATTCAATGTTGACAGGTTAATTAGTTTCGATTTACCATTTGGACCAATGGCATTTTTCGGCCCATTTTCTCCCAACACTATATACCCCTCTCTCTTCCCTCTGAAAACGTTTCGGTAATGCGGACACTAGATATATACTGCAGTAAGAGACTTTACTGTTTTAAAGTTTATAAATTATTCATTTCGTAAGCGTCTTGTATTCTTGCATAATTAATCATATCATATCATCAAACTTCTTTTAATTTTTTCCTATGTGTTTTGGAAATATAAGAAGTATTTTTGAAACTGTCATGTTCTATTAAATGGATGTTAATTCTTGGATATTTCCCAATCATTTTCTATTAATCTGTAATTCTACGCAATTTCCCCTTCATTAAAGATATTTTATGTAATCACATTCAAGAAAGTTTAAATCATACATTTTTTTAAAAAAAGAACAAATCCAGACCGTTAATTAAAAGTACTTTTCAAATGCATTTACGGATTCTGTCAGGTGAAAAAAAAATGTAAATGAGACGAATTTTAATTAAATGTCTTTTCCTAGAGCTTCAAACAATGACTGAAGTTTTATTCTTTTAAATGTGAAACAGAAACTGTGTTTGAACTGCGCATCCAGAAAGTTCGCATATTTATGACTAGATGGCGTTTATGTCGCTTAAAACTTGTTGAAATTTCACAGTTATTTTTACGCCATATAGTTGCTTTTGTTCTTAATATTAAAAGAGTAATTAATCCAAATTTAGAAATTTTGGAGTTACATTTTTTTATATTATGCATTATATTTGTCTATGAAAATATCATGTTTAGCTACCTGAATAAATGGTTTATTGTCTCCAGGCCCGTTTTTTGGACGATCAGGAGGGGATCAATTGCTCCCCTTCACAAATTTTTTGAAATACATTAAATTTATATGTGTTTTTATGTATTTTGTTGTGTTTTACCTAAAATCTGCATTGAAATCCCCCCTTTCAGGCACCCGTTATATACCCATTTATACCCTCACTCCCCCTCCCCCCTCCTGGAAAATTTAGAAACGCAAGGCATGATTATTTCAACGGACGTCCAAAAAGCTGAATTAAAAGTTCTTGCTTGTAATGAAGGCTCTACCTGTTACCTCTTAACTATTAATCCTACCTTTCATGTATTTCTAGACTCGGAATAAATTCATCTCTAAATTTCATACATTATAAATCGCAATATTCGAAATTCCAAAAGTGTTTATGTTTGTGATGCACTTGATGACCTAAGTAATCAATGACCTTCATCTTCCCCTATCGTAGAAGGAATTTTCGGAAAATGTAAATTTCCAAATTTGCAAAAAAATTGAAAAACTTATATATAAAATTGTAATTTGATGAATCATTAAAATTATTTGTAATACTAAATTAATGAGTTAATTTGATCTCTCATTCACTATTAGTTCCAAAATAATTTAACTCTCTTGTCCCTTTAACCCTCATACGATGCTCTCACTTCAAACACTGTCACTCAGTGTAATTTTGAACCGTGGGGGAGGGGGGAAACTTTGAGAACCTTTATATTTGTAAGTATATTTAACTTGAAAAAATAAACTAGAAGGTCTAGTGCTGCACTCAACTGGATAGGCTAAAAAATCAGTTTTCTAATCTTATTTTTTTTAATTAAGTCAAATATACTAAAAAATATGACGTTGTTCAAAGTAAACCCCCATGCTGACCCTGAATGCTTGTAGCGGTATTTTGGTTTTAAAAACTGCAATATTTACCTTTACTAGAGTTCGGTTGAATTTGACAGTAATCCATTAAATTTATCGCCTCAAACGATTAAATAATGTATAGACCTTTTTGTTTTTCTATTTGACAACAGTTTAGAACATTTAGTATCATAACCGTGGGCTCGTTAAAAAAAAGGATAACTGTTGTTCTTTTTTTTTTTTTTGCATCTGATTTGTGGTGAAATGTTATACACCTTTAATAGTAGCAAATTTTAATTTCTTATTAAGTTGATGACGGGAGGGTTTATCACAACATTTTGAAACATCGCAACATTAGAAATTTGCAAATATTGGTAACGGGATAAAAACTCAATCAAAAAATGAAAAATTCAGATGAAAATAACACTCACAAATTTTACATTCTGCCAAGTAGTAAATCTCCCATTCCTGTTTTTGACAGAAACATATTGCAAGAAATGCGAATTAGCATCAAAAGATATTTATTGCTCCGAAATGGTAGCTTAGGAAATACGAGAATCATAATGAAAATCGTAAATCATTGTCCTTGTTGCGAGTGACGTTAATAGGCGTATGGAGAATAATAGCCGAAGAGAGATTTATTTTGCATTATTTATGAAAAGTTTCCGTTTCTAAATACCATACCGTCACCCCCTTGTTTCAAGTATGATAAAATAAATTCCTCACTGGGGGAAAGGGATTACTTCTCTACATCATAGGATAATACAGAGAGTATATAGTTAAGTTTTTAAAACAAAACCATATGTCGTAAATAGTTGAGGAAGCCGTGTTTTACCCAGTCTGCTTTACTTATTGTAACAATGATAAAACAAACCATTATCGCCTCTAGAATTATGGGAAAAATATTTTTTGGAAAAAAATAGAACCGACTTCAAATTATAAATTGCGCTAAAAATTAAAAAATAAATTAATTATTTAAACAACATCGATGTGACTTTTAAACATAGGTTTAGAAGTCGGTGCAAAATTAGGATAGATAAAATATTTTGTAATTATGAATCAATTATATATATATATATTCCCAGAATTAGCAATAGATCCAATACGATGCAGCAAATGGTGTAATGGTAATTAGTCTCCTAATTCTGCACCGACTTCTAAAACTATGTTTCAAAGTCACATTAATGTTGTTTAAAGAATTAATTTATTTTTCACTTTTTAGCGCAATTTATAATTTGAAGTTGGCTCTATTTTTTTCCAAAAATATTTTATTTTATCCTTTTTAATGTAAATACATTTTATATAAATATTCTGTTTTAAAAAATCCACATCAAAGGGCAAACCTTCTTTGAATAAATGGCAGTAAAAACTAATCATTTTGTATGATAAATTCCGTTTTGAAGTCGATTTTAGAAATAATATGGTTGGATTTAATTTTTGCCTCAGAGAAGCCGTCTGTCAAATTCTTGCAAAATTGCTATAACTTTTTTTTTCAGCTTAATTGCAACAAACTTTTTTTTAACAAGAATTTTTATATTTATTAGTAGTTTTTCCAACAAAGAAAATCGAGCCAAGTCATTTCAATTAAAATTAAAAAAAAACTCATTTTTCACCCATTCTAAAAAACAAATGTACTCAAATTACTGCGCAATATTTGAGTTAGACGACCCTCCTATGGTTAAAGAAAAAAAACCATAACTGTTTTTCTAATTATTGAATTTGGTCAAACAAAGGTACGGGATCTATGGGAAACCAATTTCCATCAAATAAAAAAATCACAAAAATCGGTTCATCCGGCGAGAAGTTATGAGTAGACAAACAAACAAACAAAAAAATACACGATATGACATACAGTAGGAATGTGTATAACTTCCTTCCTTTGTGAAGTCAGTTAAGAAAGTGTTTTTTTTTTTTTTTTTAATGACAAATAACCTAGTAATTATTCTTCTTACCATTTCTTTTAGTAAACCTAACAGTTCTATTTTTAAAAGCTTTTTTTTCTTTCTAATGGCCTGCTGCAGGCTTCTGTCGCCTAGTACGTTAACCAGAGATTGGTACTCTCTCTTTCCGCGGAACCCCAATGAGTGTAGTACCATCGACGCATGACAATTTCGACGTCCATTTTCTTTACCTAAAAGGGTGAGCACCCGGACTCTGGTGATGCGAAATTGCACCCGAAATTTAGTTTAGTCGACAGTAACCTTGCCAAATGTCTACTCAAGGGATTTGCGAAAATGCAAAAGGAATTTAGTTTAGCCGCGAGTAACCTAGCCAAATGTCTACTCAAGGGATTTGCGAAAATGCACCAGGAATTTAGTTTAGCCGAGAGTAACCTTGCCAAATGTCTACTCAAGGGATTTGCGAAAATGCAAAAGGAATTTAGTTTAGCCGAGAGTAACCTAGCCAAATGTCTACTCAAGGGATTTGCGAAAATGCACCAGGAATTTAGTTTAGCCGCGAGTAACCTAGCCAAATGTCTACTAAAGGGATCTTTTATATGCAGCATGTTCATACGACATGGGCGCAGATAATTTTATCCATCTTGAAAATCCCCTGATAACTGCCAGGTTCAATCCTATGACCTGTGGCGTACGAGTCTCGCGCCTTATGACAACGCCACCATGCCGCCTCTTTTTTTTAAGTTCCTTTTGACATTTTGTCAGTTAAAAATACAAACTGGTTTATTTTCCAATTATAGTCCGTCAAAATAATGATGTAATTTCGGCTTAATGATACTCGATTTTCCTCAAATCAGTGATATGTTTTTAAGTAGATTTGATGAATATTAGGCTTTCTCGATTTAATGGTGGTACCTTTGACAGCATTTAAAAATTCATAAACAATCAATAAATAGAACCTTTGATAGCATTTGACAATGCATAGAAATTCATGAATCGAGGTTTTACAGCTTAACAGTTAACTTAAACTGTTTTTTTTATAATTTAAAATTTAAAATGTTATGTGGGTTATCAAGGCAAAATGATGGGTTTGCCTTTTATTCGAAAACTCTTTAAGACAACTTATTTGAAGAAAATAATAATCGAATCCTCGATAACAGTGTTAAAGAAAAGACGCCTGAAGTGTTTTTACAACTGTAAAGAATAATTGTTTCGATAAATAATATTCAAAACTATATTTTAAAGATAAAAAACGCTATTTTTATTTGTATGTAGTTTGATCAATTATGCACTGTTAAAAATTTCCGTAAGAAAATAGTATAAACACCATTTATTTGATTGTTATTTTACCATATTTAATTACAACAGTTGAATAACCATTAAAAAGATGGTACTCAAACCACTGATTGTGAAAAAAAAAAATCGTTTATTCTCTGTTTATCCTAAAGAACGTTAATTTTCAAGCGCTCAATAAGAATCGGGCGTACATCTTGGTTGCGAAACCTTACCGGTCGTACGTTGTTGTTAAAATATGAATGAAGATTTATCAGTTCAAATATGCATGTGTATATAAAGAACGAAGGAAAAAAGGTGGCTTAAGCAGTGGTTACTAAATAGAAACACATACACACGTAAATAAGGAATTGGAGACATCGGATTCCCGAACTGTTTGCGATGAGCGAACCCCTCATTGGAGCAGCTGAAGCTTGTTTGTATTTTAATTTTTGCAGCAAATAAAATGAGTTTCGTCAATATATACAGTAAATTTAGACCAAAAAGGACTTTGAATCCAATCAGAAACTTAAATCTCAATTCTAAGGCAGTTTGCCTGTTGGAAAAGAAGATTTATTGATAAATAAACGGCCGCTTTAAGTGGTGTTGATGGCCGAATGGCTAGAGCGCAAGGTGGGTATACCATACACCCGGGTTCGATTCCCGCACGCATCGCTTACGGTTTCTAAGCCTCGAAGATGCTATTGAGCTTAGAAATAATTCAAAAACTGTAAAAAGTTTGTTTTGAATCATTTTTAAATGGTTATAAAACCGTAAACTTTTGTATTTATGGCTTTTTAACTAAACTGATTGGAAATGGTTTAGGCCCCGTAAAAATAGAAAAATGTTTCAAACCGTAAATTTAACGGTGGATTAGATGGACAGACTGCTGGCGGTTATTTCATGATGAAATTTCTAACAGTGTGGTTGTTAGATACATTCAGTGCGATTATTAAACGAACGTCTTTACATTTTCATGAATTTTTACGTTGCAGCGCGTGAGAAGTATTTGAGAGTGTGTAGAGAAGAACAAAAGAGAAAAGAACATTTTTTTTTATTTTACAAATTTGTGGGAAGTATTGATCGAATAGTTACTAATTAGCTGACTTGCGAATTACGCGTCAGAATCAATTTTTATATTTATTTATATGTTATTTTATATGCTTGATTATATGGAGAAAATAAACGAGAGGATATGTGCACCACATGACTTCTTTGCAGTACAACAATTATACAAAGTACCTTTCCAAGAGTTAAGAAAGATCCTAGCTCTTGCAATGGAGGCAATTCATACAGCGTCATAGGTCACGTGACAAAGATAAAAGCGATGTAAACAAAGGAAGCTGTAATATCGCTTTACTTCGAGTTCGCTTGTTTAACATCACGTTTTTGTTTGAGTATTTTATTGAGTTGTAAAAGATTTCATACTGCGTTGTATATGGGTAATCTATTTCAACTAAATGTTAGGAATCTTAAGAACTTGAGCTTCATAAGCATTGAAATCTATGAAACAAAAAAAAATGTCAAAATAAATTACGATAAATAAACAATAACAAAAACTTACCTTGCATTCGGTTGAAATCCTAACTTTTACTGACTAAGCTTCTTTCTTTTTCATTTCAGCTTTGACAGTAGCCGATTTGTCAAAAAAATGCATTGTTTTCTGGCGGTTCGAGGAAACAGATTTTTGGAACGAATTTTTCATTAAATAATAATGATCCTTTCTTTAGTTTAGTAATCACGCTATTATTTCCAGTTAGTGCCGGAAACTGCTCGGCATATTCCATTATGGGAAAATTTGTAAAATCCGTTAAATACAACGATTTATCAACAAAACAACCAGAATTAGCCATGGAGCCCAATTAATTCTAAATTATTACTAATTAAAACTTCTTTTATGAATTTAAACTAATCTCAATTAAAACTAGGCCTAAATAAAGTTCTACGTTATTAAAAACTAGAACTAAATAAAGTTATACGTTATTAAAAACTAGAACTAAATAAAGTTCTCTGTTATATAAAATTTACACTAAATAAAATACTATAACTATTGTAATAATTAATAAATTTATTTTATAATGATTAAATTAAAGGTAAATTACTTGGTTTATTTTGCTTCCTGAACTCCAGGTAGAACTCAATTAAAAATTTGATAAACAAATTAGCGAGCATCTTTGTCACGTGACGCGATGAATTGCCTCCACTGCTTTAGCCAAGGCTGAACTTGATCGTTAACTGTTAGTAGATAGAAAAGGACAGTTCTGGGACAGCAGGCGGATTGCGGATCAGTGCAAGTGCAAGGGGGCGTGGTCGATCCGCCTGTCAGGTAGGGTTGAGTAGTAGGGTTCCTGATACTATCCTCGTAGAAAATTACGAGGGTTTCTGAGTGGAGTTGAGTTGTTTTTTCTTACTTGTTACACTGCGTCCGAAGTTTAGTTTTTCGGAATGGCAACACCGATTTAGTTTTGGTTTTGATTAAACTTATATTTTAGGGAATGGCAATGGTTCTACCTTGTGTTGTGGTTTCCATGACAACATATTTTCACGAAGAGCCTCCTAGTGAGAGAAATTAGTTTTTGAACTTTATCGTTTTCTGATGTTATTTTTAATTTCCAACTTAGGCTTTTCGTTAGTGGTAACATTAATTTTTGAATTGGTAACATGTTTTTAGTTTTAATTTCAAGAGTTGAAACGCTCATGCTGTCATCCAGTGAGAGAAATTATTTTTTGGACTTTATCGTCTTTTGATGTTATTTTTAATTTCCAACTTAGGTTTTTCGCGAGTGGTAACATTAATTTTTGAATTGGTAACATGTTTTTAGTTTTAATTTCAAGAGTTGAAACGCTCATGCTGTCATCCAGTGAGAGAAATTATTTTTGGACATAGAGTATTTTATTTAATTACATCTTCTCTCAGATATTCGGATTCATATACCCCAAACCTTAATGTTGTAAAACTCATTCGATCGGATCAGGATTACTATGGTTTTTTTTTTCCCTTGCGTTAGTATCAGACTTAACTGATGTGTTCTAACGGGAATTAATTAATTATTTCCATCATAATTAAATTTTATAATTTTTTATCAACTCATAGCATTATTTTAATCTTAATGATGTATAAGTAGCAACTATCTCTTAATTTTGAACATATTTTTTCTCCCTAAAATATCAAACACAGGATTAATTGTGAACCAATCAAATAGCTTCTTGAGAAAGTTTAGACTTAATGTGAACCAAACAAATCAATCCTCGAAATTTACAAAATTTAAGTCAAAGTTGATTATAGAAATGTTTAAGACTTAAAAAAATTTTTAAAATCATTTTCCTAAAGTATGAAAGACAGAATTAAATGAGAACTTATCAAATAGTTTCTTGAAAAAGTGTGAACTTAATAAAAATCATTCCATTCGATCCACGCAATTTACTAAATTTAAGTCAATTAAAAGTTTTATTGAAATGTTTGAGACTTAGAAAATGACCATCAATAGGTTTATACATGTCAATTTAACAATAATTTTACAAAAAGCGGCGATTTCTTCTATACTTAAACAGGGGTTTACATCCATTTTACGGTTTTCTATGAATACAAATCAATGAATTTATATCAACTAAGACTATATTTGTATTATAAGTAATCATTCTTTAATCAATATTATACCGCTAGATTTTTTTGCAAGTTTAAGAGTCTGCATGAAATAAGAGAAGTTAGAGTATGTTCGACAACTTGATTTTACATAAAATAATAAGCGAAGGTTTCATGTATTTAAATATTATTATTATTTTTTTTGTTTGTTTTCAATTTAGATTTTTTCTTACACATTTTAACGTGTCAAACGAATACAATCTACGAGATTATTGTAGTCATATACATCATGACTAAAGAAACTTTAAAAATAGTCAAGAGCATATTGCTAAATTTGTAACTGCGAAGCAACTCAACAACCCGATTGATGTACAATACAATACATTTAACGAACATTTCACCTATTCAAAAGAGTTTCAAAACTTTGTCTTTAACATTTAACGAATTTTTCATTTATTCAAAGAATTATTTATTTTTAGGATTTACACAGAACTCATAATTTACAAAGATTTTATGATATACCTACAACCGAGAAAAATATTTAACATAACTATTTACAACACGATTTTCACACACTGAAAAAGTTTATTACTTAAACACAAAAGAAACTTTAAAACTGTTCACACTGCAAATTTCACGCATTGAAAAAGTCTATTACTTACATACAAACTTAGAGTCTTTGAAACTAAGATCACATGAATACAACTTAATTTAAATACGGTAATGCTTAAAATCATTGCTACATAAACTACAGAAAATAAAAAAGAAAGTTAGAAATATTATACTCAAAGACATAAAAAACACACACAAGATGTAACATCTGCTGAAACTTCTACCATTAAAAATAATTAATAACATCCATTATCAGAACTTGGAAGAATGAATGCTAAAAAAGCCTCTTAGAAATAAAGGACAATTTTAGCACTTCCTCCACCGAGTTCCTACTAACCAAAGCAATCGTTGCGAATTTTCAGTTATCCTATACACGAACATAACCCAACATCTAACAGTACACTTAGTAATTTGAACACAGAGAAAATGCACTTAAAATAATATCATTCACACGTTGAAAATCGAAGAATTTTTTCATGCAATATAGCTATATTTCACTTATTCAAAGTTACATGAAACTAATTTTAACAGACTGCAATCTTAAAAATAAAACTACTTTAAAGTCGAAATACAAAGTATATAAAACATCATATACTTACAGAGAAGGGAAAAGTATGCATCTTCCTCGCCCAAACCGCTACGTAGAAATGACTCTTCATGCTCTTATCAGCTGACGGAGATAAGGCAGCAATAGCTCATCGGCAAGTGATTCATGCCAGGTTTATCTTCCATTAGGACACAGCCAGTAGCTTTCGATGTGGATTTCTCAAACCATTTAAAAATATTTCATACACACAACTACATACATATGTATAAATTTAATTACTTTTACGGAGACCTATGTATTTAACTCACCAAACTCAGGCAGTTTTCATTAAACGCACATTTTTTCCTAGGTATAATCCTTCAATTCATTACTTCCGAGTGAAGAATTTCTTACCTTTAGTATTATAATCAAGCCATTCAATACATTAAACGAACATTTCATCTATTCAAAGACTTTCAAAACTTACTCTTTAACATTTAACGATCGTTTCATCTATTCAAGAAGTTATTTAGTTTTTAAAAACTCAATTTTTAACATATTTTTTTTTTTTTTTACGATTCACACAAAACTTATGATTTACAAAGATTTTACGATATACAACCGAGAAAAATATTTAACAAATCTATTTCCAACACGAGTTTCATACATTGTAAAGGTTTATTACCAAAGTTCGAAGAAAACTTTAAAGCTATTTACGCTGCAAATTTCATGTTTTGAAAAAGTCTATTACTAATATAGAAACTTGAAATCTTTACTTTATTCACACCTTTAATATTATAATCAAGCACATAACACATTAAACGAACATTTCATCTATTCAAAGACTTTCGAAACTTACTCTTTAACATTTAACAAGAATTTAATCTATTCAAAGAGTTATTTATTTTCAAAACTCAATTTTTAACATATTTCTTTTCGACTCACACAGAACTTATAATTTACAAAGATTTTATAATATACAACCGAGAAAAATATTTAACAAAACTATTTCCAACACGAGTTTCATACATTGAAAAGGTTTATTAGCAAAGTTCGAAGAAAACTTTAACACTATTTAGGATGCAAATTTTAGGTTTTGAGAAAATCTATCACTAACACACAAACTTGGAATCTTTACTTTGTTGACACCTTTAAAATTATAATCAAGCATATAACACATTAAACGAACATTTCATCTATTCAAAGACTTTCAAACTTACTCTTTAACATTCAACGTACCTTTCATTTATTCAAAGAGGTTTTTTTTTTATTATTATTTTCAAAACTTAGTCATTAACATTTAACGAACGTTTCATCTATTCAAGAAGTTATTTATTTTCAAAAACTCAGTCTTTAACATAATTTTAATGATTTACGCAGAAAAATACAACCGAGAAAAGTATTTAACAAAACTATTTCCAACACGAGTTTCATACATTGAAAAGGTTTATTACCAAAGTTCGAAGAAAACTTTAAAGCTATTTACGGTGCAAATTTCATGTTTTGAAAAAGTCTATTACTAACATACAAACTTGAAATCTTTACTTTAAAATTAAGATCGCATGCAACTTATTACAGAGTCCAGCATAAATGCAGAATCGCTTAAAATCATAGCAATATAAAGTATAGAATATAAAAAAGTTAGAAACGTTAAATACTCAAAGACTTATATTACTAACAGAAATAAAGAAACATGGCTTTCAACTACAACTACCAAGGAAAAACTAACATTCTTTCAATAAAAATAGAAAAATGGTGATAAAAATAGAAAAGTGCTATACAGAAAGTGATAAAACTTAATCTAGTAAAACTTAGTGTAAAAAAGTGTAAAAGTACTTAAACTCACAAAAAAATTAAATCTTTTATTTCAACACTAAGATCATATGTATACAACCCAACTTAAATATAGAAATGCCTAAAATCATGTCAACATAAAATACAGGATACGAGAAAGTTAGAAATGTTATAATCAAAGACTTACATTACCAACTGAAATAAAGAAACACAGATTTCCTCTACTACTACCACAACAAAACTAAGATTCTTCTAATAAAAATAGAAAAGTGCTATATACAAAATGTACAAAGGATGAAATATTAAAACAACTCAAAAATGTCCACTAAAACTCTGATCGAAATCGTAAAATTACTAAGTACGAAATGTTAACACATTATAAAAATGCATAAATAACAAGTATAAAGTATCAAAACATAGATTTAACCCTTGAAATCTTCAGCAAAAACATAAAAGTTCAAAAATGCTAAAACTGTGGAAAATCAAAAAATGCACAATACAACGCATCAAAGCGTGTAAAAATACTGAATAAAAACTGTAAAAACTTAGAATGACAATGTAAAACTGCAAAATAAAAAGTTTAAAATTAAATGCACTGAAATACGGAAACAAAAAACTGTAAGACTTAAAACTAATACCATACAAGTGGAAACTAGTCCAAATATTAATGGTAAATTGTAAAAAGTAGTACGTTCAACACGTTAAGAAACTTAGATTCTTTTAGTAAAATTAAATCAAAGGGGAGAAAAAACCATATAAGCATTAAAAAATTGAAAAATTTGAGGAACCAAATCGAAAAAATTTAGAAATAGAAAAGCTTATAAACTTGCAACTTTAGAAATGTCTCTCACTTACTTACACTCATATTTATTTACAAACTTTGAAACTTGGCTTAAAAACATGAAAACCTCGAAACAGGAAGACTTACATCAGATACTCAAATAAATAAACAAAGAAATAAATGCTTATTATTGTAGAAACTTAAGCGAGACTCTACTTTATTAGTTAAAAACATAACTTAAAACTTACATAAACATGTCAATGCATATACACACATACAATATATGGGCTTTTACCTAGAGAAAAACATCTCTATGACACCTGGTGATCTCATTCAAAGCTTCAGCATTTGGGTTTTTTTTTAATAACCCAGGTGCCAGCCCTTCCCCAAACTCCACTCCGAAATCATCAACCACAAACATTTAAATGAGAAAGAAATTATTTAAAATGTAATAATGATCTCAAATTGCTTACACTTTCGATATTTTCGAATAAAGAAACAACTAGAAAGATCAACTACAGTCATTGATCATTTTTCAAAAGCATATTAGTATACATTTACATAATTTTAAATAATTTAATCTTTATAGACCTTTTTTTTTAATATGAGGAAAATATCAATTTAATGTTTATGAACATTCTATTATCTATGATAACATTTATTAATTTATTAATATTAGATAATTTTTATTCGGTGGCTAAAGGTGCATATTTTGCAGTGAGAACTTCTACACTAATAATACGATCGAGTACCCAACCAGAACCAAGTTGTATAAACTCTTCCAGGGCATTTTCAACTTGAGAGATGCCATCATTCAAGTGATCGGATATACTTTCTTTAATAAGTTCAATTTGCATTGTACTTCCGAAATAAGATGTGATACGATCTTCATCACCACCACCACCACCACCATCATCATCATCATCATCATCATAATTTCCTACATGACGCGTCATCTCAGCTTTCATTACTATACGCCACTTAATAGCTCTTTTCTCATCCATTTCATCAACCAACAATTGATGAATTTGCGGCCTTAATTCTTGAAAGTACATTTTAAAGTCCTTCGAATTTTCAGGGTTTGGAGTTACGAACTCCGTAGCAAAAACACCTAATGCGGTTCGGCGATTAGGTCTCTATCTTTTAGGAACAGGTTTCATATTAACAGCCTTTGCTTTTGAGGTACTATGAATGACACGAATGTGTTGCAGTAGGTTAGATTTCTGTGTAAAAACGTTTTCGCACTCCCCGCATGAATAGCTTATGCCATGAATGTTCATGTGTCTCTTCATAATATCCTCCCTCTTAAACTTTTTATGGCATTCAGAACATTTGTACATTGTGGAATTATGTATCTTCAGATGACGATTCATGGTAGAATTCCGTTTGAAGGATTTCCCACATTCTTTACAAATAAACGCAGACTTGTGACTCTTGAGGTGTCGATTCAACTGCTTTCGTCCATCTAATGATAGACCACACTTCTCACACTTAAATGAAGAATGCGTCTTCAAATGTCTTCTTAGTGTAGAGTTCCGCAGGAAGGAAGCATTACACTTTGAGCAACTGAACGCTTTCACTCCAGAATGGGTTTTACTGTGTTGTATCAAGTTTGTATTTGTACTAAATGACTTCATACATGTAGCACAAACCTAGGAAAGAAATTGCAAAAAAAAAACTGTAAGAATAATTTTTAAAAAATTTAATCATTTTTTTTTAAATATCACATCTATGAAGTTACAATTGCATAGCAATTTGAAAATATTAAAATATTTACCTACAAAATGAAACACACACACACACACAAATCTATGAAATATAAAAAAACATCTTGATAACGTTAAATAAAATTAAACATCAATAAATTTTCTCATTAATATATCATTTTCCAAAGGACTTCAACTTCATTACAAAATCATTAAAAGGAAATCCATACAACATAATTTTAAATCAGAACTTACATATGATGGGACACTGTCTTTCTCTGCAGCATCACTACTCATCATACTCGAATGTTCACTTCGATTTTTCATCAGAAATTCAAATGATGAACACGAATTCTCAACAATTCACCAAAATACTGCACAGACTCAGAAATCCACTCGATGTGAACACAACAAAGTCAGAACTACAAATGACCCTTTAAGGTAATCATCGCAAATGTATATGCACAAAGACAGGATTAATCCAAAGAAGAGCATCAACCAATGAAAATGCAGAATTAGGTTTTGGAGAGAGTCAATGAAATTGAGCGGTTTCCGTATGTATTTTGACATTGTTTTAAGTGATACATGAAAATGCAGAATTAGGTTTTGGGGAGAGTCAATGAAATTAAGGGGTTTCCGTATGTATTTTGACATTGTTTTAAGTGCATTATGCACTTAAAACGAACTTTGCTAATAAACCTTTTCAATGTATGAAACTCGTGTTGGAAATAGTTTTGTTAAATATTTTTCTCGGTTGTATATTATAAAATCTTTGTAATTTATAAGTTTTGTGTGAGTCGTAAAAAATATGTTAAAGATTGAGTTTTGAAAATAAATAACTCTTTGAATAGATGAAATGCTCGTTAAATGTTAAAGAGTAAGTTTTGAAAGTCTTTGAATAGATGAAATGTTCGTTTAATGTGTTATGTGCTTGATTATAATATTAAAGGTGTGAATAAAGTACAGATTTCAAGTTTCTATATTAGTAATAGACTTTTTCAAAACATGAAATTTGCAGCGTTAATAGCTTTAAAGTTTTCTTCGAACTTTGGTAATAAACCTTTACAATGTATCAAACTCGTGTTGGAAATAGATTTGTTAAATATTTTTCTCGGTTGTATATCGTAAAATCTTTGTAAATCATAAGTTTTGTGTGAATCGCAAAAAAAAAAAAAAAAATGTTAAAAATTGAGTTTTTGAAAATAAATAACTTCTTGAATAGATGAAACGATCGTTAAATGTTAAAGAGTAAGTTTTGAAAGTCTTTGAATAGATGAAATGTTCGTTTAATGTATTGAATGGCTTGATTATAATACTAAAGGTAAGAAATTCTTCACTCGGAAGTAATGAATTGAAGGATTATACCTAGGAAAAAATGTGCGTTTAATGAAAACTGCCTGAGTTTGGTGAGTTAAATACATAGGTCTCCGTAAAAGTAATTAAATTTATACATATGTATGTAGTTGTGTGTATGAAATATTTTTAAATGGTTTGAGAAATCCACATCGAAAGCTACTGGCTGTGTCCTAATGGAAGATAAACCTGGCATGAATCACTTGCCGATGAGCTATTGCTGCCTTATCTCCGTCAGCTGATAAGAGCATGAAGAGTCATTTCTACGTAGCGGTTTGGGCGAGGAAGATGCATACTTTTCCCTTCTCTGTAAGTATATGATGTTTTATATACTTTGTATTTCGACTTTAAAGTAGTTTTATTTTTAAGATTGCAGTCTGTTAAAATTAGTTTCATGTAACTTTGAATAAGTGAAATATAGCTATATTGCATGAAAAAATTCTTCGATTTTCAACGTGTGAATGATATTATTTTAAGTGCATTTTCTCTGTGTTCATTCACTAAGTGTACTGTTAGATGTTGGGTTATGTTCGTGTATAGCATAACTGAAAATTCGCAACGATTGCTTTGGTTAGTAGGAACTCGGTGGAGGAAGTGCTAAAATTGTCCTTTATTTCTAAGAGGCTTTTTTAGCATTCATTCTTCCAAGTTCTGATAATGGATGTTATTAATTATTTTTAATGGTAGAAGTTTCAGCAGATGTTACATCTTGTGTGTGTTTTTTATGTCTTTGAGTATAATATTTCTAACTTTCTTTTTTATTTTCTGTAGTTTATGTAGCAATGATTTTAAGCATTACCGTATTTAAATTAAGTTGTATTCATGTGATCTTAGTTTCAAAGACTCTAAGTTTGTATGTAAGTAATAGACTTTTTCAATGCGTGAAATTTGCAGTGTGAACAGTTTTAAAGTTTCTTCGTGTTTAAGTAATAAACTTTTTCAGTGTGTGAAAATCGTGTTGTAAATAGTTATGTTAAATATTTTTCTCGGTTGTAGGTATATCATAAAATCTTTGTAAATTATGAGTTCTGTGTAAATCCTAAAAATAAATAATTCTTTGAATAAATGAAAAATTCGTTAAATGTTAAAGACAAAGTTTAGAAACTCTTTTGAATAGGTGAAATGTTCGTTAAATGTATTGTATTGTACATCAATCGGGTTGTTGAGTTGCTTCGCAGTTACAAATTTAGCAATATGCTCTTGACTATTTTTAAAGTTTCTTTAATCATGATGTATATGACTACAATAATCTCGTAGATTGTATTCGTTTGAAACGTTAAAATGTGTAAGAAAAAATCTAAATTGAAAACAAACAAAAAAAATAATAATAATATTTAAATACATGAAACCTTCGCTTATTATTTTATGTAAAATCAAGTTGTCGAACATACTCTAACTTCTCTTATTTCATGCAGACTCTTAAACTTGCAAAAAAATCTAGCGGTATAATATTGATTAAAGAATGATTACTTATAATACAAATATAGTCTTAGTTGATATAAATTCATTGATTTGTATTCATAGAAAACCGTAAAATGGATGTAAACCCCTGTTTAAGTATAGAAGAAATCGCCGCTTTTTGTAAAATTATTGTTAAATTGACATGTATAAACCTATTGATGGTCATTTTCTAAGTCTCAAACATTTCAATAAAACTTTTAATTGACTTAAATTTAGTAAATTGCGTGGATCGAATGGAATGATTTTTATTAAGTTCACACTTTTTCAAGAAACTATTTGATAAGTTCTCATTTAATTCTGTCTTTCATACTTTAGGAAAATGATTTTAAAAAATTTTTTTAAGTCTTAAACATTTCTATAATCAACTTTGACTTAAATTTTGTAAATTTCGAGGATTGATTTGTTTGGTTCACATTAAGTCTAAACTTTCTCAAGAAGCTATTTGATTGGTTCACAATTAATCCTGTGTTTGATATTTTAGGGAGAAAAAATATGTTCAAAATTAAGAGATAGTTGCTACTTATACATCATTAAGATTAAAATAATGCTATGAGTTGATAAAACATTATGAAATTTAATTATGATGGAAATAATTAATTAATTCCCGTTAGAACACATCAGTTAAGTCTGATACTAACGCAAGGGGAAAAAAACCATAGTAATCATGATCCGATCGAATGAGTTTTACAACATTAAGGTTTGGGGTATATGAATCCGAATATCTGAAAGAAGATGTAATTAAATAAAATACTCTATGTCCAAAAATAATTTCTCTCACTGGATGACAGCATGAGCGTTTCAACTCTTGAAATTAAAACTAAAAACATGTTACCAATTCAAAAATTAATGTTACCACTAACGAAAAGCCTTAGTTGGAAATTAAAAATAACATCAGAAAACGAAAAAAGTTCAAAAAATAATTTCTCTCACTAGGAGGCTCTTCGTGAAAATATGTTGTCATGGAAACCACAACACACGGTAGAACCATTGCCATTCCCTAAAATATAAGTTTAATCAAAACCAAAACTAAATCGGTGTTGCCATTCCGAAAAACTAAACTTCGGACGCAGTGTAACAAGTAAGAAAAAACAACTCAACTCCACTCAGAAACCCTCGTAATTTTCTACGAGGATAGTATCAGGAACCCTACTACTCAACCCTACCGGCAGGCGGATCGACCACGCCCCCTTGCACTTGCACTGATCCGCAATCCGCTTGCTGTCCCAGAACTGTCCTTTTCTATCTACTACTGTTGAACTGTTATTCAGGCTGTTTCATTTCGCCATAAATGAAAAATGGGATCGGCACTCAGCGCCATCTATTTAACTTTAAGGCTTTTTAACATATGAGAAGCAGATTATTTCATTAAAAGTTTGAGAAATTTCAATATTTCCTATTTTTAATAATAAACCTGTTCAAGATAAGTAACCTCATCCATTCTTTGCTACATTGCTTATTTCTGTAAATATATATAGTTCATTACACATATAAACGATATGCTAAATAAATGTTGTACGGAAATTTAATCTATGTGTAATATAGAATACATAGCATTATCATTACTTTTGATGCTCAGACAAAATTTGCAATACATATATTTGTTGAAACATTTAAAATTACTTTTAATTAAGTTTAAGTTAAGAGTTGACTAGGTAATTTTCTATTTATATATATATATAAAATAAATATGCCGAAAATGGTGAATAAAACAACTATTTTATTCTAAGCATTTATTTCTGAACAGAAGAAATAATAAAATGCATACAAATGCATTAAAAAACACACACATATTGACTATAAACCAAAAGCCGAATATGATTAAATTCCAATTATTTCAGCGTAAAGAACATAATGAACTGGTAAAGAACTACATAAACCTGCCGAAAGTTGTTACTACTGAGACAAGAATCATTTTCGGTAATTTTCCGCTTCAGGGGGGCTGGAGATGGCTAAATTTTTTTTCATCAATCAATTTGTTTCGTGTGTGGAGTTTGTTTTTGCGAAAAATATTTAAACATCGCCAACGTCAACCCAAAATGGTACAGTAATTTGGCGAAGAAAAAAAAAAACATCTCCATCTTCCCCGAAACGGAAAAGTACCTTATTTTTCACTAGAAAAATATAATTGACTGCAAAAAATCTTTAAAATTACATTAAAAAAAAGAGACAGGACGACTTTACACTAAAAATATTCACCACTATAGAACTTAGAAGAACTATCAGTCTTAGTTTTAATACTATTAGATATGGCATAAAACATTATTTCCTCTCCACAATGCCAATGCCTAAAACATTATAGGTATTTTGCACAATGAGGAATAAAAATGCTTACAAAAGACGTAAAGACAGAATGAACAATGAATGACTGCAATTACAATTTTAAAACTTTGCGTGAGAGAGGTTTATTCATAACTTTCAAACTAACACTGACACTATTTGCAGTATTTTTAACCGACTTCACAAAGGAAGGAGGTTATACATTCGTACTGTATATAGGTCGTTTTTTTTTTTTTTTTTGTTTGTTTGTCCACTCATAACTTCTCACTGGATGAACCGATTTTCATGATTCTCTTTTTAATCGATCGAGAGTGCTTTCCCATAGGTCCCGTACTTTTGTTTGACCATATTCGATAATTAGAAAAAAAGTTATGGGCAGGAATGTAGTAATTTTTTTTTTTGTTTTTTCCTCCATAAATTTTGACTAAATGAACCGATTTTGATGATTCTTTCTTTAATAGATAGAGAGTCATCTACCTCGAATATTGCAAATCAATTTGATGACATTTGTTTTTTAGAAGAAACGTTATGGGTGAAAAATGAGTATTTTTTTATTTTAATTGGAAAGGCTTGGCTTGATTTTTCTTTGTTGGGAAATCTATTAATAAATATAAAAGTCATTGTTAAAAACATGTTTGTTGTCATGGACTATAATATTAAAAGAAAGTACAGCACGAGTTTGACTGAAGGCTTCTCTGTGGCAAAAATAAATCCAATCAGTTTGTTTGCTAAAATCGACATCAAAAGGGAAATTATCATACAAATGATTAATTTTAGTGCCATGATAAGTTTTGCCCTTTGATATGGATTTAAAAAAAAAAGAGTATTTATATACAAAATGTATTTACACTAAAAAAAATAAAATAAAATAATTTTTATAAAAAAACAGAACCGACTTCAAATTATAAATTGCGCTTAAAAGTGAAAAATAAATTCAGTTTTCAAACAACATCGATGTGACTTTTAAACATAGTTTTAGAAGTCGGTGCAAAATTATGAGTCTAATTACCATGATACCATGTGTTACTTCATATTGGAACTCTTGCTAATTCTGCGTAAATATATATATTTGTAATTGATTCATGATTACAAAAGATTTTATCTATCCTAATTTTGCACCGACTTCTAAAACTATGTTTAAAAGTCACATCGATGTTGTTTAAAGAATGAATTTATTTTTCACTTTTTAGCGCAATTTATAATTTGAAGTCGGTTCTGTTTTTTTATTAAAATTATTTTATTTTATTTTTAAAACAATATTCAAAATTTTTTTGCATATATGTGAAACAATCATTTGAGAAAGATCTAAGAGTTGACACTTCAAAATAGGGCATTGCAAAAGCTCAGGTGTTATAATATTTTAAAAATTACGGGGAAATTTTTTTCTTGGTAGAAATGGTACAGCTTTTTCAACAAAATCCAAAAGAACTTTTAATATTGAGACAAATAAAGTTGAAGGGTATCTTAAACCACCGCGGTCTTCATGGTGAATCAAATTCATAAGGGGTGAAGAGCACTGGGGGGAAGAAAATGTAGCACGCAGAGCTAGTTCTGAAGGAAATTCATAGTACGAAATACCTTCCTTATCCTTTTTCTTACTCTTTTTGGACGGTTCACAGCAATTAACCATTTCAATAATATTTAGTTAACCATTTCCAACAATATTTAGCTGATGAAAACAGGAAAGGACATCGTATCAGCAAAATAAAGATTCTTTTAAATGATGTAAACAATCTTTTTCTGGGTCACGAACTAGCGTCTCCTAGCGGGAAAATGTAAAAATATCAGAGCGGAAAAGTGCGACGTCGGCTCTTTTGAAGTTTCCAGAAATGAAACAGCCTGATCGGCAACAGTTAACTAACTGGATCAAGTTCAGCCTTGCTTTAGCATAGGAGTTCTACGGGAAAGTCGCCAATTATCGCAGAAATCGTCAAATCAACATCGGATTTGGCTTTACTATTTTGGCACGAAGTTTGGCAAAATATCGCCAAATTTAACGAAATATTCGCCAGTTGTTGCCAAATGAGTGAGAATATACTTAACACTGGAGGCACAAATCGCATGAAACACCTTTATTTAAACATCCTATTGCAACCAAAAGGAGACGTGCAAAACTAAACTTTGTACAAGTCCTACACACAAAATTTGAACCAAATGCGACTACCTGTTTTGGAGTTATGCGAGATACGCTCATACGCACATATGAACATACAGACGGCACGACAATGTTGGGGATATTCAAAATAGATACTTCAGCGGTCCATACGCAATTACGTATGTACATATATACGGACATTGTGCAAAGAAACTGTCCAAGCTGATTAATTTGTGATTTACATGCAAATTTAGGCAGCAAATTTCAGTGTGAAATTTTTCGCTATTGCAATAATCCCTTTGTACTTTGTACAAAGATGCATGTATTTTGTACAAGGAAGTAAAAATGTTATGACAAAATCTGGTTTCGGTAAAAGTTACTTTATCCGTACAATTATCTGATATTTTTTTTTTTTTTTATTTGATAAACTATACAAAACAGTTCTAATTTTTAAGTCTAAAATTCCACCTCTACACAAAAATGGAAAATGCTTCAAAATAAATTCAATCATGTGCAGTGGAAATTTTTTCTTCTACCTCTTATCTGACAACGCTTTTCTAATTTTTCGTGACTATGCTCCAAAGAAAAACAACCCTTTTTCTTCTTTCTCCGAAGGAGCAAACTGAATTTTATTCCTACTTGCGTCGCAGTTGCTTACGGCAATGTTTACGCGCGTCTTCCCTTTACAATCTTAAAATTTTCTCATCTCATTCTTTTCTATTTTAGACATAAATTCCTTAAAAATGGTATAGCTGCTTGCGGGGTACACAGCATAAATATGAAGGGGGGTGGAGGATCATAAAGGAGGAGTTTTAGAATTTCCAAGAATTTGATAAAAAACGGAAAATCTATTGTTTTTATTTTATGGCGACTTCACTTTTGCGTTTATTTCTCAAAGGAGGACATGTGAAATCGCATGAATTTTTCATTTTTTTTCTTCCTTAATCAGTTCCTTAACGTAAATTAAGAAAATATAATTCATCAACAGTTCTTTCCTTTTTTTTTTTTTGCACTGTTTGCACTTTGTGCTAATTTATCATGATAATGTTCTGACGTATGGATTGGAGAATTTTTAGTATTTCATCACATTTCTAAATAAAGTGGCATGCACGTGTTTCTAAATTACGCTGAACTCTTTTGTCAGTGTATAAAATCAGTTATCCATGAAGAATATATAAATTATCATTTTCAAAATTCATACGCAATCGTTTAGAGCAGCGTTTCTAAATTTCTTTGATGTGCGGAACTCTTTTTAAGGTCAAGTTCTACCGTGGAACCCTTGTTTTCTCCAATAGTATAATATTAGGGAAATAATCTGGACATGAATAATTTACAATGAAAATGACAATTGCATACATTAAAAAATTTATTAATTTATTTAATATTAAATAAATTTCTATAAATTTATTTAATAGTACCTAAAATAGTTCCAAAAATAGTCGGGACAAAAATTACTTAAATGACTTCAAGTATCATATTTAAACAAGGTTTTAAACTGAGCACACTTTTAAATTCATGGTTTTCTCCCATATTTTTTGATATTTGCAATTTCCTATCGTATTCAAGGAATTCTCAACGTATAACAGTTGCATTCGCACCAACTATTTAAGTTACTAAGATATTATTTCACTTCTTTAGTTTGGAAGATACATAACGCTTATTCGGTTCAAGGAACTCTCAACGTATAACAGTTGCACTCGCACCGACTATTTAAGTTACGAAGATATTATTTTACTTCTTCAGTTTGGAAGAGACATAACGCTTATTCGGTTGAAGGAACTCTCAACGTATAACAGTCACACTCGCACCGACTATTTAGGTTACTAAATGGAAGCAAAAGTTAGATATTATTTTAATTCTTTAGTTTTGGAAGAGACATAATGTTTATTCGGTTCAAGGAACTCTCAACGTATAACAGTTGCACTCGCACCGACTATTTAGGTTACTAAATGGAAGCAAATGTTAGATATTATTCTAGTTATTTAGTTTGGAAGAGACATAACGTTTATTCGGCTCAAAGAACTCTCAACGTATACCAGTTGCACTCGCAACTACTTAAGTTACTAAATGGAAGCAAAAGTTAGATATTATTCTACTTATTTAGCTTGGAAGGGACATAAAGTTGATTCGTTTTTTTTCCTTTCAATGACCTTGAATTTATGACGGGAAAGCCTGAAAGTTACATTTAACCCTTAAGTGATATCTGCGGAACCCCAGAATAACACGGAACACAATTTAAGGAAACCCTGGTTTAAAGTAACAAGAAGTCACTTTTCCGTGTCAATGATCGGAGCATTTTTTTTTTCTTTGCTCGAAAGAAGATCTGAAGAGCACGTGCATCAACATTTTTTTGCAAATGTGCGCTAAACAGTTAAAGCACGTTGTCAATATATTTCTACTAGCGCAAATGTATTCGCTTCAGTTGTTGTCGTGTCCTCGCGCGTATTGAGGAAAAATGGGTACGCTGCTCCTGAGTCGAACGGCGCCCTTGTAGGCAGGAGTCCGATTTCCGCCCCTTTTTGTGAAAGGTCTCTTAATTTTTTGAACCAGCTCCCAGGTGAGAGATCGTCACCTGGGAATGGCACCCCCAGATTTATCGTTTCACTTGGAGGACATTGGAGCCACGACCTATTTAACGTGCACCAGCTCCCTTTAGCGTACCGCCGCAACCATCCGCGAGAGGTTGTCACCCTCCAAAACACTGACCTAAGTCGATGTTGCTTCACTTTCGGTGTTCTGAGGGAACCGAGCTTCTACCGACTGGTCCACTGCGGGAACTTCGCTTCAGTTTATATATCAATATCTAACAAGTCAAAATATGCAGAAAGAAATGTATTCTATAAATAAACCATGCTTACTTTTGTAGGAAATTACACAGTATATACAAGTTAACGACTTTGGGGAGTGGAATAACCTTGAGTGCATTTCAAACCCTTTAAGTTAACTACATATAAAACTAGCGAAATAAACGTAACTTCAATCGGAAAGAAAACATGAAGTTTGAAACGAAAAAAGTACGTTCTACAACTAATTTCGAAAATGGGTGAATTAAATATTACGTGTCGTAATAGAACGTAACTTCATTTCAGAGTCGTTATTCTACTTTTTTTAGTATCTTCGTTTGAAATAAATAAGTAATAATAATGCACTAAAATCGGGTTGTGCTTTCCGGTTGTGCATATGCTGTAAGTTCTGTAAAATATAATAGCAAAATATGTACTAAGGGCCTAAAATAACCTGCATGTAAACATTTGTTAAACTGGTGTTCCATCAAGAAAAAATTGATAAATTGTTAGTTTTTTTTTTTTTTTTTGAGCTGTGTTTTCTCTTCATTTGTCATCTTTTCAAAATTTCATTAAATTTGGAGCCCATGATACCCGAATGTATTTATAGATCTGAATAACATATTTTCTGTGTAAAAGTAAATATATATATATATATATATATATATATATATATATATGTGTGTGTGTGTGTGTGTGTGTGTGTGTGTATATAATATATGTATATATGTAATCTCTATATATAATATATATATATATATATATATATTACAAGTAGCTTTTGAAAAAAAAAAAAAAAAAAATATGCAGACACTTGTTTTGAGGCTACTCAAGGAACCGGTTTTCAATGCAGATAACGTGAGCGTCTAAGTGAGAAGTATCCAACTGAAGCTATTTTTCATTAAAAAAGGGGTTCTGCCTTAAAGAATGCTTTCCATGGGACCTCGAAGCGCATGTGTCTGCAACCTTTTTCCAAAACGAATGCGTTATATGTTTTTCTTAATTTTTGGATTTATAGCATAAAGGTTTGCAAATTTTTTCACTATCTTGTGTGGTTTTAATGCGTAAGAATCTCGTCTATTGCAATCGGGAACATGCCAATTTATTAATTTTACGAATTACGGTTACGATGTAAATTTTTCCAAATGTAGGCAAAATATGAGCATATGCGTGTCTGAAAGATATAAACCGACTTTATTTATTTATTTTCCATTTTTTTAAAGTCTTTTTATTTCTTGATACTTCTTACTTTTTGTGGCTTTACTAGTTGAAAACGAAGCTTTTTCGACCCACCGTGCTGTATATTTTGTAAGGAAATGCTCGATCGCTATTGCATTTCCTACGATCAAATCCTAGTGGTTCGGATCACTCTTAATACTTCGTGCTCGACTCGACAAGTCCGTAAAGTTAATAATAAACCGGTTGTCTATGTTAAAAGGCTCTGTACACTCTCAGAAACGCATGCTCAAATCTCACGAAACTTTCGTCGTATTTGACGAAATGGCTTCGTGAAAAATGCTCCGAGTAAACCTTTCGTCAAATTGACGAAACTTGTGTGGTAATTTTTTTAAGTCATGTGATCGCACGAGGAAAGAATCGTTATAAACGACGAAATTTTATTGACGATTCAAGAATCGTCGAAAATGAGGATTCTATTTTTGAGAGTGTAAAAACCCGTGCGGAAGGAGATAACACTGAGGTCTATACAGTATCCACTCTCAAAAATGAAGCTCTCATTTTCGACGATTCTGGAATCGTCAAAAAAATTCGTCATTTACAGCGATTCTTTCCTCACGAGATCACGATTTTAAAAGTTACTACTAAAATTTCGCCGATTTGACGAAAGGTTTACTCGCAGCATTTTTCATGAAGCCATTTCGTCAAATTTCATGAAGCCAGTTCGTCGAAAGTTTCGTGAGATTTGAGCATGCGTTTCAGGGAGTGTCTGGAGAGACAAAGAGTAAATGTCGATTTTTTTTTTTTTTTTTTGTGTGTAAGCCAAACGTGATTGAGATTATGTTTTTGACTGGGTTGCTTAAACCACTGGGACGCAAAATCAAAGTTAAAATTTCATGGTGAGACATTATTCATTATTTATTTTATAATATGTTTGTTACTGCAACACGACGGGTACACATGAGTGAAAAAGTTTATTTCCTTATAATATATCTCATGAGGCCTCAGTGGCTGAGCGGTCTAATCGACTGGTTCCAGTGCCTCCCTGCGCGGAGTGAAAGATGCGTGGGTTCGATTCCCACTTTCCCCTGGGTGTATTTCCTTCTTTGTATATTAAAATATGTTGTGTTGTCTTGTTCTATCTGTCATATTAGACTTAGTTTGAGGCGTATCCTTGAGAATAGCAAATAAACTCGAATATCCTTGTTACCTGAAATGTTCATAAACTAACAATATATCTCATAAAATGTAAATCCAATTCTTCTTGTGAAATGTGCAGCTTTTATTTAACGCACAGCAAGAATATTTTAGCACTCAAAATGAAGCGCAAAAGAATTTTAATAAGCCGGCTGGGTGGCATAGTGGTAAGGCGCAGGCCGCGTAGGCAGGACCGGGTCCAAGTCGGTGGATTTTCAAGATGAAGAAAATCGACAACGCCTATGTCGTATGATTATGCGGCATGTTAAAGATCAACTTGAGTATCCATTAGGAGTGGATATTCTCTGCAAAATTTAGTTCCTAGTGCAGTTTGCATCAATTAGAGCTCAGGTGCCGCCTTCTAGATGGAAATAGAGAGTCAAAAATTGCGGCAATGGTGCCACACTAATTATGGTGCCGCTGACAGAGTTGGTACCAATCTCTGAGAACGCACAAGGTCTGCAATGGTTAAGAACCAATACTACGCAGCCCATTAGGAAATAAAATTAAACAACGTAGATTCGCTACTGTTAGAGGAATTCTTTTTTTCTCCTCACTAAATGAAGTTGTTTGTTTACGACCATTTCAGGTCACATAAATAATTGAGTTTATTTGCTATTCTAAAGGATATGCTTTAAACTCTCGTCTAATATGAGATATAGAACAAGACAGCTCAACAACTTTTAATATACAAAGAAGGAAATACACTCAGGGAAAAGTGGGAATCGAACCCACGCCTCTTTCACTCGACGCAGGGAGGCACCGGAACCAGTCGATGAGACCGCTCAGCCACTGAGGCCCTACTGATAAAATGTTATCTAATTTTAGCAGGGGCCTCAGTGGCTGAGCGGTCTGAACTACTGGTTTCCATTACCCAGTGAAGAGGCATGGGTTCGATTCCCACTTTCCCCTGGGTGTATTTCCTTCTTTATATTGTAATTACGTTGTACTGTCTTGTTCTATCTGTCATACTAGACGAGAGTTTGAGGCATATCCATGAGAAATAGCAAATAAACTCGAATATTAATGTGACCTGAAATGGTAGTAAACAAAAAAAAATAATTTTAGCAGACGACGCTTCAAATCAGATCGCTCAGCTGTCACTCCAACTTTATTATAGATCTCACTGAGAGAGAATTGAAGTGAATTCACGTTCTTCGTTTGCTTGTTAAACACATGAAGGCGTCGTGTTTCAATTCCCCAAGTAAGAAATATTAGGAATTTAATCAAATATACATATTTTTCTGTTAAACTCGTTTCAAGTTCGCTATTTGAGCTGTAAGAAAACTTGATAGAAGGTTTATCTGGAACGCTATTCGAATAATACGTGTTCTAGAAACAATTACGGAAGAGCAAATTATTCTTCCTCCATTACCTAACGTGTAGTACTCCCAGTACTCGTGTATTGCGTGATGTGTAATATTTTGCTTTCTACACACGTGAGTCATTTTAACGTATCGTTTTTGCCGATGATTTTCGTGAAAATTGAAATTGGACAGCTTAGGAATTTGGTCAGCTTAGGATTTAACATTGGAATGAAGCTAATCTGGTATGTGCACTGTTCGTTTTATCGTTTTGTACCAGTTATTTTTTATATATGTTTTTTAAATGAAGGAAGTTCCTTGTTTAGCATATTTTTACGTAAAGTTTATTATGTGTCATGTAGTCTTTCAGAATGAGGCCGTGGTAGCCTAGTGGTTAGCACGTCGGACTTCCACCTGGAAGGTCGCGCGTTCGATACCCACTGAAGACCACCATATATACTTGGGAATATGTGCATGTAAAATCCGTAGACCCCACTACCTCTCCCCGTGCGTAAGCAATCCTAAGGCCTCGGCTAACAGGTAGGGGTCAGGTGGAGTCTTTCAGAATGGACAAAGATCTTGATATTACATCAAATGTAACTCTTTAAACTGTAATTATTATAACATAGTTCAATATTAGTTATATGTCTATAGATAAATAGTCTTGCAAAGGCTAGTTCAACAATGTTTATTAAAAACTACGCTTGTCATGCATTATTTGACAATAGCTAAAGAGCTACATTTGACAGCATTTACTATAACTAATGAAATATTGTATGTGTTTATTAAATGGCTGAACTGCCGATTTTAGCAGATGTTTTAACGTAGAGTTAATATAATGTCATGTAATCTTTGACAATAGTTAAAGAGGTACATTAAACAGCTTTTACTATAAGTAATGCAATGTTGGCCATGTGTTTATTGAATGACAGACGTGCGGGTTTTAGCAGATCTTTTAACATAAAATTTATTATTTGTCATGTAATTTTTGACAATAGGTAAGCAGCTACGTTTACTTTAAGTTCCATTAATGCCCATACGTCTATTGAATGACTGAAGTGTCGTGCTTAGCAGATCTTTTACCATAAAGCTTATTGTTTGTAATGTAATCTTTGACAATAAGTATAGCTACGTTTAACAGTTCTTACTTTAAGTATTCCAATAATGGCCATGCGTCTATTAAATGACTGAAGTGACGTGTTTAGCAGATCTTTTACCATGAAGCTTATTGTTTGTCATGTAATCTTTGACAATAAGTATAGATACGTTTAACAGTTCTTACTTTAAGTAGTCCAATAATGGCTATGTGTTTATTGAATGGCTGTAGTAACGTGTTTAGCGTATGTTTGAACATGAAGTTTTTTATTTATCGTGTTATTTTTGACATAGGTAAAGAGCTACGTTTAACAGTTATTACTGTAAGTAGAGCAATATTTAGCATGTGTTTATTAAATTAAGGAAGTTCCATGTTTATCGCTTTTTTTACGTAAAGTTTATTATTTGTCATGTAGTTTTTGAGAATGGACAAAGGTGTTGTCTGTTATAATAGCAGAACACTGTGTTTGGTATAAAGCTAGAATTTGAGTTTACTATAATCAGCACAGTAACTAAATGTAATAATGCTTTTAATCTCTCCGTTTTGAAGTCATTAAAGGCTGAATTATTAGTACAGTTCTGTTTTTAAGACACATCCAGTTGAAAGGTAAATTTTAATTTTATATGGTGATTATTGTAAATTCATCTTATCAGCCCATTTTTCATTAAAATTGATTCATATTACTTCTCAGTTTATTTAAATTCACAGCTTGAACAAAGGAATATGCAGTTAAATAACCAAACTATACTACAGAGTTAAAATTAAAATGCATTGAGCCAAGTTTTTGCGTTTTGTATGATTTTCTAAAAATTTAGTTCTGCGTTGTTAAATTAAAGTCATAATCGTTTATATGAACAATGTAGTTATTTATTAGTATTGTTATACATGGTGTCCCAGAACGATCCAACGATTTCGATCACCTGTTTAGAAATAATGCTCTTTGAAATCATTTATTTATTCATACCAAAATGTAAACAAAGAAGGGTATTTTACTTTTTAAATATTACATTAGATAAATCACGACCGTTTGTTTGACGACATTCTTCAAATCTTGTGCGGACGTTATTGAAGACTTTTGTAAGAAATTATTGAGGAATCAGTCTCATCTTCCCTTCAATATTTATTTTCAAATCTACCAAAGTTCGTGGAATACTCTTGTGTACAACACTCTTAACACATTAAAGGCGGAGGATCTTGACGAAAGTATGCTAGGTAACGCGGCAACCGCCCCGCCTCCTTCTTCGTCCTAGAGCGGGCGATATTTTGTGTAATCATAAAAAAATTTAGACTTAAAAAAGTTTATTTAAACTCTTAAAACTACACGAAATATTTAAAAAGAACTAAACACTAATTACAAAAAATGTTTTAAAGTACATATTTAAGAGAAGAATCTAGTGTACAAATACAAATGTAAAGAAAGTGAAGAATACAAATGTAAAGTGGCGCATGGATTGCGCAATGCGGTTGCAAACCGTACTAATACGACTCCCGCCTTTAAGCTACTGTCGATATAAATCGTATCATTACGACTCCCGCCTTTAAGCTACAGTCGAGGTAAATCGTAATACTACGACTCCCGTCTTTAAGCTAGAGTCGAAATAAATCGTATTACTACGAGTCCCGCATTTAAGCTACAGTCGAGGTAAATCGTAGTACTACGACTCCCACCTTTAATGTGTTAAGATAACCACACAAAAAAAATCAAGTGGGGTTAAATCAGAGCTCCGTGGTGACCACTCAATGTCACCTCTTCGAGAAATCACTTTTTCGGGAAACGACTCTTGCAGCGCGGCTCGCAAATTGTTAGTGGTATGCGCCGTGGGCCACCTTAGGACCACGTAAGGCGGTTCTAGTGCCCCCTTTCTCGAACTATTGGACCAAAGAAATTGCGTTAAATCAAAATAGTTTGGAACCTTTTGAGACACACTGTACTTAATTTTCTTGCATATATCTTAAAATATTGAGTTTTCTAAAGTGAAAATACATTTATTGAAAGATTACAAAATATGCTTCTCGGTGAAATAAAATCTTGTATCTGATATATAGAATTTGTTGCAAAAATACACTTCGTTAGCTGAATAATTCACATGAATCACTCGGTGTTTTGAAAAATGAAAGCCTTCATGCAGAGTTTTATATACGCATATCCTTAATCACAAAATCTATTTAGTATCAAAACTGCGTTTCCATTTAAGAACATTCAAATGTTTTGCATCATATTTAAAATCACATCGGCTTAAAAAATAGGCAATACGTTGGCAGAAAATGTAAAACTGATTTTGAAAGTGTGTTCCTAAGATAAATGCGTTAAATTTAATCATTATGAAAGTAAAAATTCAAATTTTGTTGGATTACTGTTAAATCCTGTAATACTTTTTTTGAGATTTGTTAAATGTAACTGCTTAAAACCATAAATGACCGTGAAATTCTATCATTTCTGAAAATTTACTAAAAGTTCTTTTATTAACGAATCAATTTTTATCAAACTTCCATAAGCTGCAAAATAAGATTTATTACAGATATTATTCGAGAAAAAACAGGTGTTCATCTAAATTATGAAGTGTTTTGAATATATATATATATATATTTTTTTGTAGTGGTTGGTTCGAATTTTCGGCTAGCGTGGGGCCGGTAGTTGGAAGTGTTAATTTTGAAAGGCCACGTTTCTGGTGAACAAGAACAATTCTTTTCTTTCTTATTTTAAAAATAATATTATTAAACTAATGTTTAAATAAGAGAAAATATTTAAGCAATTAAATAATGAAAGTGTTATTTCTGAATCAACACTTTGTTTGAAATAAAGTTTTTCATCGTTTTTAAGGAGGGGTGGGGGGCGGGTAACATGAGACCATGTTTTTTCTCTATGGTGTTTAAAGTTACAATTTTTGTCTCATGTCATGTTACATCACTTCATAAGAAATTTAATATTAAAAAAACTGGATTTTTAAAATATAATTTGAATAATTTAATGTTTTTAAAGAAAATTAGCAATGTTTAAAAATGCATCTTTTTTAAAAATTAGCGTAAAATCTCTTTTTTTTTTTTTTTTTTTTTTGATTCATTACTCAAGAAGCAAAACTTTTATGCTCTGATTTTTTTATAAGTCAAATACTCTTCGAGAAATAAAAAATAAAAACCTAAGTAAAGCAAAAAAAAAAATCGAGGAATTCAAAAAATCTTCGAAAAGAACAAAAAAAAAAGTACTTAAGTTATCATAAAAATAGAGCATAAATTTGTTATACACTATCTACCAAAAAGTATTTGGACACTTTGGATTTTAGACATTTTTTCCAAAGTCTGAATAAATATTAAACTTGCTGTTCAGTATTTTTCACCATGGAAAGAACATACTTAAACTCACATTTAAGAAACAAAATTCAGGCTTAGGGTCAATTCAGGCTTAGGGCCAAAAATGGCTGTCAAAAAATTAAAGAAGAAAAACAGCACTTTTGTACATCTTGTATCAGAAAGTGATCGAAATATCCTGTAACTTTCTCAAAAGATTTTTAATTATATACGTAATGCTTACAACTGATTTCATCAGAATAGCAGTAATATTCATGAAGATATGGGCATCTGTTTTAAATATTCGAAATTTTTCGCAAGTGTTTTGCTTATAACTCACTAAGTTCTATCTCAAACTACATGAAACTTTCAGACAACTTGACAAAATAAAAAGTAAGTATGGTACCTGTCGCGGCCAGGTTCACGACATCAGGGCGCGTGATACGCAAAGTGGCATAGACAATAAAACACAAATTCTTTTGGTTAACTAGATTAATTTATTCACTTGTATAGATATTAACTTAGGCCCATGAGACTACTATTAAAAAGGAAAATGAAATGTGCAGGGAACGAACCATGTCCGGATCCAACGGCAGCACTTGTTGTGAATTTTAGTCCATATGTTTCGGTGGGCGATCCTTCCTCGTCCGGAAGCGAATGGTGATCATCATAGTCCTGCTTGCAGAAGAGGCCTGCCGCGCCTATTTTATAGACGGCAGATGTTGTCAATCAAAAATTGTACAGAAGGGGCCCATCTCTGCCTTGGAAGATGAAGTGGTTTCAGGGAAAAACTGATCACCTCTGTCCAGATCTGATGATGCTCTGATGTAGTTCTTATGTCACTCTCGTGTTCTCTGACCATGTTTTCTGATGATGTTTTTGGTTTTAATTCACCAAAAGCCCCTTGCTGATTTGATGGGAGGTCTTGACCAATTCAGGCTCTTCTGGCCTCCCATCTTTTCTTAGATTTCTCCCAACCAGGGCGCTTCCCGTCGGCCGTTGGCTGGCGAGTTTATCTGTGGGGCGGTACGAAGATCCACGCAATCAGAGCGTTTTGCTTCTGGTGTTCTCACGGTGTTGTTGCCTCCTCCGCCATCTTGAGTTATAAAATTTATATTTATCTTATCCCTCCAATGGGCCTTTGTTGAGAAAATCTCTTCAGCTATTGTTGGTCCAGACGGACTGTCGCCGCTGGTCGTAAAAATGCCTATTACATTGTAACCCCCCATCTTTCTGTTACGACAGATTCCTTCCCTTGCACATCAAAAAAAAAGCAAAAAAAAAAAAATTAATAACTCATCTTATTTGCTAAGGCTCATGGGTCAATATTTACAATACATTAATATTTACCAGATATTTACAACTCCTTCCACATGGGTTGCTTCCCACCTAGTCATGGGAAACATGGTGCTACAATTGATAATAACAGCAATAGGACAAACCTGGAGAAAAAATTATATATATACATCACACTTAATAAATTGGTAATGGTGAGGATGCCTAGAGATCGGTTGCTCTGGACGTGGAGACAAGTAAACAGACAAATGGAGAACCCACTTGTTGTGAAAATTGACCATACCATTGACCATAATGTATAGTCTGTGTTATGCCATATAAATTCGATTTTGTACAACCATTAGCAGTGGAATTGTTACTAAATTGATCTCCTTTATACACAGTTCAACTGGTGCATTTTGCTTGAACACGGAAGAGGCACATGAGTCCGAAATTGACTGCACTTTGAGCTACACAGTTCAAATATCCTCGTGTTTTTTTTTTTTTTTTTAGAATGTTGAAATGGAACATCATTCCCTGCACGCAGCTGACATATCTTTATTCAACTGAAGTCAATTAGTCTCATGGTGCAATAAATTTTAGTACAATTCATATCTATTTTTAATAAATCATTCCCCCCCCCCGTGAACTCATGAGGAAAGAAAGTAAAAACATTATTACTTTTTATTTCTACGAGCAATCACTAGGAATATTCATTTGTATAGTAGGAAACTTTTATTCTCATATTAAACTTATGAGTTTCATTAAATGCATTAAATACTTCAGATAACTTATACATTGAAAGCACATTGTCAATCTTTTTGGCAAGCCACCATATTTCCTTACAACCAATCCTTTCCAATTTCAACCCTCTTTTTCTGTCATAGCAATTTCCCTTTTTCTTAGGCTTTGCTTTCTTTTGCACTCCTTCTGAGAAAAAGCCCCCCGTTGGGCAAAACGGATTTCTCCTGACCTCGCCTGAGTAGAACACGTGATTTCGAACCCCCTTTCGTTCGCAATGCTTCCCTAACGGGTCTTTTTTTACTTGTGCTCCTACCTGAGGCATTGATGACGTCACATCCTGTTGACCAAACATCCCCTGACGGTTTAACAAAACCCCTTCTCTCTTCCAGTCCTTTCTGCGAACAAAGTGGCTGGTCACATGGAATAACTGCACTTATTATACTCAAGTGGTGATTTCGTTCCTCTAATTATTAATATTTTCTTATTAATCTCATCATTAATACTCATTTCCCCTTACAGAACCAAATATTATTCACCTGCATTTCTTTTATGCCCCCAATATTATGTCTATTTTATGGTTTACAGCGCTCGTCGGCTGAGTCTAACTTAAAGCAGAATGTAGCTGCATTGATGACTGGAATTTTTCTTCAAAGCATCCGAAAATCATGCGGTAAGTTTCAATGTTGTGCATTCATAAACAATTTATTCCTGTTTATTTATGGTTGTTGCAATGACAATTTTTACCCATTGTTGCTAACATTACTGTGATTATCAGTTTTTTTTTTTTTTTTTTTGTTTTACTTTAAATGCTCTAGCCGTTCAGGCAAAATTTTAATTCTGCGCGTATTGACTTTCGTCACGAATGGGTGGCTAACATGTGTGCTTTCAACGGTCACGACGTTCTTGGAATTTATTTGAATTATTTGAAATGGGCCATCATATTTTGTCCTGAATTTAGTTTTTGATTCTATAAAAACTAAGTCTCCGACTCGCAGTCGCGTTCTCACCGCTTTCTTTAATTGGATTTCGTTTTGCTTCTTTTGAGCTGCTTTCTGATTTTGAACTGACTGTTCGGCCATAATTTTAAATGTTTTGGTTATTTTTTCATAATAAGGGTCGTATCTTATTTCCCCCTCTGTTCCACTTTTTTCCCATTGATCACTGAGGGTTCTTAATTTTCTACCAAACATTAATTGGTGAGGGGTGAATCCAGTAGCAGGGTGTATTGACGCATTATAATATAACTTATGGAGATTTAATCCTAATTCAAAGTCCTGGATTCCCTCCTGGGCTAGTGCTGCCACTGAATTTTTAATTGAAAAGTGGGATCGCTCAACCTTCCCATTCGACCACGGAGTATACGTGCAAGTTTTCCAAAGCTTCACTCCAAGTTTTTTATTCAACGTTTGAAAAATTTGGCTGGTGAACTGCGTGCCATTGTCAGATAAAATTTCAGTTGCCACCCCATACGTCGAAAAGTATTTCAAAAGTGCATCAACAATTGTTTCCGCCTTAATGTTGCGCAGAGGATACAACTCTAAATAGCGCGAGAAATTATCTAGAACTGACAAAAAATAATTCCCCTGGGGTCCGGTTGGCCCACAAATGTCCACAGAAATCCGGTTTCCTGGATATTCGGCAATTTTATTATTCCCAAATTCACGTTGGGTTTGATGACTCGGCTTCAATTTTGCACATATAAAACAAGTCTTAACAAAATTCTTGACGGCAGCGGTCATTCCAGCAAAATAATAGTTCCTTTTCATTATTTCTAAGCATTTGTTTTCCCCCAGGTGCGTTATGTGGGCAGTTTTAATTGCTATTTTTTGTAGTGGTTTGGGCAGGACAATTCGATTTTTATTCTCGTCTTTTTCATCGTTATACTTCACTAAACGTGAATATTTATCGAACCAAAATTTTTCTCCTACTCTGGGTTCAAAAATCTGCTTCCGACATAGTTCGTCTTTAATCGGGCCCAGTACAGAATCGAACTCTGTAAGGGCACTAACATTTTCGTGTGATAAATCGCATGTGTCCACTTCTCCGTGGATTTCGTTTTCTCCCCTTTTCGCTCCCAGACCCCCTGTGGATCCCGCTGGTTCCACCAAAGTTGTCAGGACTGGTTTTTGCTCCTGTGTCCTTTCAATTCCATCTGTTTCCATGGCAACCGCTTGTCCACTATCTACACTACTTTCCTTCGCGTCGTTTTGTCGACCCGCTGTTTGTTTACAATATGGAATAGCAGTACTTTCTGTGTTTGTCTGATAGTTATGTATTTGGTTAGCAGGATTCCGCGAAATATAATCTGCAAAAATATTTCTGCGCCCCTTGATATAAATGATTCTATAGGAAAATGTGACAAAAACATTTGCCAACGCGCTAATATTCCGGAAACTTGGGTCGACTGAATTAGGTACTTTAGCGGTTGATGATCGGAGAGAATCACAAAATCCTTGTCTATTAGAAATTCGTAGAAGTATTTGATAGATTCTACTATCGCAAGTAGTTCTATTTTATTTGCTGCGTAGTTTTTTTCAGAATTTCTCAATTTTCTCGAAAAGTACTTTACTGGCCTAATTTGTCCATCTACCATATGACCCAAAATCCCACTAATTCCTAACAAACTTCCATCTGTATTGAGGTAAAACGTCTTATTCATATCGGGTTGACCACAAAAGGTCGGGAAGTAAAGATTCGTTTAAATTGCGTAAACGCATTCTGACATTCCTCATTCCAAGCAAACTTCTTCCCTTTTTTCGTCAGCTGTTCCAATGGGTCAGCTAGTGCGGCGCAATTCGGGATCAGATGGCGATAAAAATTGACCACCCCTAAAAATTTCTTCACTTGGCGTGGTGTTTGAGGTTGGGGAAAATTCTGGTCTTTTCCATATTATCGGGGGTCGGTTCCACACCTGTTGGTGAGAGGTTAAATCCCAAAAATTTAATTTCGGTTTTTAGGAACCGTGCTTTTGCTGGGCTTAATGTCAGGTTAAATTTTCGTAGTCGCTCAAATACTACTTTTATTTTGCGAAACATTTCTTCAATGCTATTTGCAGCTATAATTATGTCATCCAGGTAAGCATGAATACCCTCTTCTTGCATGTCAGCAGCACGTGTTCTAACATCAATTTCATCCAAAAGGCCCCACTATTTTTTAAGCCAAATACGAGACGCGAATATTGGAAATTCCCGTACATTGAGGTACATGCCAAATATTTGCGTTCCGATTCAGGAACATGAATCTGCCAAAACGCATTGGAGAAATCTAGTGTAGTATAATACTTTGCGCCCGCCAATTTGTTTATCAAATCTGCTATCCGCGGTATGGGACCGGAAACAAATTAATCTTTTCATTAAGACGGCGAAGATCAATCGCCATCCTATATTTCTTTTCAGGTCCGCCTTTTTTCACCAGGAGGACTGGAGCTGCGAAAAAACTATTTGTGTATTCTATGATGCCACAAGCCCTCAGATCGTCTATTTGTCGCTTCAGTTCCGGCTGTAACGCTAAAGGAACCTTATATGGTTTCGCTGCGATTGGTTTTTCATCACTTACGTCAATTTTTACTTTAACTGCGTCGGTTTCCCCCAATGTTTTTAAGCTGGACGTAAAAACGTCGGCATAATCCACTAGTAACTCTTCTAATCTAGCTTTATTTTCAGTATCAATATGCTCCAACTCAAAATTATTTAAGTCGAATTCTGCCCGCCGTAATCGTAAGACTTCAGGGGTTGCTTTAATTAAATTTATTGGCTTCGATTCTAGCTCTGACTCCTGTATTTTAATATCAGTATGTAGTAACCCAATCTTTTCCTGCTTATTGATCGTTATTATTTGATCTGTATTATTGGTAGCAATAACATCAATTTTTCTCTTATTTGTGTTCACGACAGACTGATCAATTTGTACGTTAGAGGTATATTTCTCAAAGGGGTTAAACAAACCTATGCTTCCCTCCTTAATTTCTGGCTGACAAATCAACGACACAATGTGGGTAGTCCCTGGTTCCAACCTTACTTTCTTCTGAGAAATGCACATTATCCCCATATCCTGTCCTTCATTACTGTGCCCCAACTCAAATTTAGCTTTTCCCGCGCTAACCAATCCTGAATCAAAATCAATTTTCAATTTTAATTTTTTAATAGCGGGGTAACTCAATACCAAATCATACGAATCAAATACTATGTCAGTGATAAAAATATCCTCTAAAATTGTACAGTCCCCTATTGTGATCCAGGCTTTAATGTAAGTTTTGTAATTAATGCTTTCACCCGTCAAAGTTTTTAATGTAACTAATTTTGTTGTACAATTTACTTTACCCTTTTTAGACAACGAATTTAATAGAGCTGTTGAAGCCACAGTACAACACGCCCCCGTGTCGGCAAGAAAAGTGACCGTTTGACATCTATCTTCCTGAAACAATCCGATGAACCCGTGAAGTATTGGTAAGTCATTATTCAACTTATTTTTCGATAACGTAGTTACTGTTTTGACCACTTCATTACATTTTATCTGGTTTTGCTCGTGAACCAACTCGCATATATTTTTAAATCCCGCTATCTGCTCATCGCTCATAGTATTTTTCTTTGAGTTTTCACTTCCTGTGTCGCGAAATTCTTGTCTCTCTTTTTGAGGGTTCCCTCTCTTCGCGCTTTGATTGACAGGTAGGTGTGTTTCTGACTCTTTCCCTGCTCCGCTCTCCGAAATGGGGGATTTTCGCACTAGCCCTTCTGGTTTTTGTCCGATTCCCCCCTTTGATGACGTAGCCTCACAAGCGATTGGTTCTTGTGTCGAAACTGGAATAATGCTCCTTTTCATGTATTGTATCGCTAATTTATTTTCGTCTACGTTCCTATGTTTTGACGCCTGTCTTGCTCGTGTGTTTAGATTCACTCTTTGCTGGGGACTACTTATTTTATCTTTCGATTCCTTTCCGCTATTATCACGAAAGCTTACTCTACACAACTCGTCCTTTTTATTCTTATTTCTGTCGTGAGCTACCAATTCTTCCTGAATTTGACGATTGTTTTGTACTTCGTTTGGAATTTTCGTCTTTTTATTTAACTGCCCCTCATTTTTAAATTCTCTCTTCGTACGCTCCCAACGTCTTTTAACAAGCGGACTCCTTGCTCCCGAATGCTGCCAATCATTAGCGTGATTCCCTTCCATATGTTTAATATTGAACGGCATACTGTTTAATTTTTGGTAGCCGGGGCATTCAGTTGTATTATGACCTACCTCTCCGCAAAATGCACATACTGCGGTACATTGTTTAATGTTACTTATCTGCTCTATCGTCTTAATATTATCTACTTGCCTTAACGAATACGCGTTGATTGCGTTAACACGTAATTGCGAGCATACCGACGATACTTTTTGCAAAGTTTCCGCGTAACTAACCGCCTCGTCAAACGAACTAGGATTTTTCAATAAAATTTCTCTTTGCAAGTCCGGCGTTAATCCTTCAATAAAACGGCCTAATAGTAACTTATTTGCAATTTCGCACTCCTGTGGTGCGCTCATTATTCCCAGAAATTTTACTCCTGCTTTTCTTAACCTATGGGCATAATTTCTAATCGGCTCTTCGGCGGACATATATATGTTTGAAAATTCAATTTGCCACTCAAGGAATGATTTTTGACGTGAGAAAAATTTTATGAATTTTGCCTTAACCTCCTCATAACTTTTGGATTTACTTAATAGTGGATCATCAATCAACAACTGTTGCGCATCACCCTCTAACTTTGCCTTAAATATGATTAATTTTTGCAATTCATTCCAGTTCGCTAAATTTGCGATACTCTCAAATTCCTCAAAATAATACCTACAACTCTCCGCTTCTCCGGAAAAAGGTTTAACAAGGGAAATTAGATTCGGATCCATTTTTGGATATTCTAACAAACGATTGCTTCTACGCTTTATCGCGCCCTTCTGCGTTCAGTTTCCTATTTTCCACCATTTATCCGCTAACCAAAGTTGATAAATTATAAATTTCCCACACAAACAAATAATCCTTTTACGTTGCACATTAAACTATCTGCATGACTATTTCCGCCTCACCAAAACAAATAAGTTCTATACCGAAATATTTATCCTTGCTCACATCCATTTCACTACCGTTAACTACTAACATTTTCTTTTCCCGCCGCATTTTCCAAAACTAATTTTTACTTTAACACCATTCACACTGAAATGGGACAATATCCCACCTAAGTCTGTAACTTTGAAAAATCCAAATTTGCCCACAAGAACAAACTGCCTCAGCATTATGTGCGATTTCCCCTAACCGTGGCACAACAATCATAAGCTTTAACGCCTAAATTTTTAAACATGCTCCCCCCAAAATAATTTTCACAGCGAATTGACTCTACAATATCCAGTTCGTAAGAGCTTGTTTGATGGAGAACTATACCAAACATAAAGCAAGTTGCGAAATTTGACTTTTGAGTTCCAATTAAAATGCATAAATTTTGTTTGATATTTCGCACTAACAACCCAAAAACAAACAAACAAATAATTTTTTTTTCTAATTCTTTTGATACTCTCACTCTCTGGATATCATAAAATCATTTTACACAATAAATAACAATTTTTTTTTTTTTGACTGAAAAGAAAATTTACTTTTGACTAAGTGATTGAATGTTATACTTCCTCGAAGTTAGCAATAAAAATAAAACTTTGAATACATTTCAATTAGAAAGGCATTAATTTTCAATATCCTCATAAGTTCACTACTCCCAAATTATTTGAGTTCATGGCAACAAAACCTTAAACATGAACTATCCTATCATACCACTGGTCACTGCACCAATATAGGACCAAAAGTGACCCTACTAAACTCGGAACCATTATTTAGACCACTAGTCACGGCACCAATATAGGACCAAAAGTGACACTACTGAACTCGGAACCATTATCTAGACCACTGGTCACGGCACCAATATAGGACCAAAAGTGACACTACTGAACTCGAAACCATTATCTAGACCACTGGTCACGGCACCAATATATGTCGCGGCCAGGTTCACGACATCAGGGCGCGTGATACGCAAAGTGGCATAGACAATAAAACACAAATTCTTTTGGTTAACTAGATTAATTTATTCACTTATATAGATATTAACTTAGGCCCATGAGACTACTATTAAAAAGGAAAATGAAATGTGCAGGGAACGAACCATGTCCGGATCCAACGGCAGCACTTGTTGTGAATTTTAGTCCATATGTGTCGGTGGGCGATCCTTCCTCGTCCGGAAGCGAATGGTGATCATCATAGTCCTGCTTGCAGAAGAGGCCTGCCGCGCCTATTTTATAGACGGCAGATGTTGTCAATCAAAAATTGTACAGAAGGGGCCCATCTCTGCCTTGGAAGATGAAGTGGTTTCAGGGAAAAACTGATCACCTCTGTCCAGATCTGATGATGCTCTGATGTAGTTCTTATGTCACTCTCGTGTTCTCTGACCATGTTTTCTGATGATGTTTTTGGTTTTAATTCACCAAAAGCCCCTTGCTGATTTGATGGGAGGTCTTGACCAATTCAGGCTCTTCTGGCCTCCCATCTTTTCTTAGATTTCTCCCAACCAGGGCGCTTCCCGTCGGCCGTTGGCTGGCGAGTTTATCTGTGGGGCGGTACGAAGATTCACGCAATCAGAGCGTTTTGCTTCTGGTGTTCTCACGGTGTTGTTGCCTCCTCCGCCATCTTGAGTTATAAAATTTATATTTATCTTATCCCTCCAATGGGCCTTTGTTGAGAAAATCTCTTCAGCTATTGTTGGTCCAGACGGACTGTCGCCGCTGGTCGTAAAAATGCCTATTACATTGTAACCCCCCATCTTTCTGTTACGACAGTACCAAAACGTGGAGAAAATGTAATACATAGTCGATGAAATTTGAGCAGTTTTATTAAAAGAAATGTGATTGCGCATGCGTGAAAGATATTAATTATTTTTTTTAATAATTTGGTAGTGAGATCTATGGAGCAACTTATGTAAAAGTTTCAGTTGAATATTGATATTTTTCAAAGAGATATACACCATACAGTGAGCCGTATTTAGCAAGCTCTCAAATTGGAGGAAAATGATAAGGGGTTTTCTACAAATTTTTATATTGCATGATAATTTTGGCAAAGTAAACAATAGCGTTCAAATTCAGACTCCAAAACACAAATAATGTAATTGAATTCAGTTTAACTTTACATGAGGGTCATGACACTACCTCCCTAAACCATCGACAAAATCTTGTAATGTGGCAGAAATTCAACGAAATTAATTACTAAAATTTGAAAACAGTGGAGCTTCCTTTATACGACGATCGTTTACACAACGCTAGAATTTATCCGACGTTTTAGTATGGTCCCGGTTCTTGAATCTAGCTGGAAAGATAAATATACATTTTCGCTTATGCGTCTTTTTTTTTTGGTAGTCCCTTCGGCGTCGTATAAACGTTGATCCACGTAATAAGTTATAATTTTGCATTTAAATTCAAGTTATAAGACTCTGGAGGAGGCGGACATTTAGTCCCAAACGATTTTTATTTACCCTCAAACTGTTCGAGAAAATTTCCATGCCTGACTCTTAAAAATGATCCCCCCACCTAAAATGTTATTACTCACCCACCCCTGAGAAAATGTGTGCAACAATGTATTGGGACTTAGGCATATTTTTCTTGGAATACCTAATAGTAAGGCTCGACCGATGCATCGGCCTCGCCGATGCATCGGCGCCGATTGTTCAACAAAGTTGCCATCGGCCATCGGCATCGGCGGCAGATGTTAACTTTAGAAAAACATCGGCCCATCGGCCATGAAAAACATCTAAACGCCGATGCAAGGCCGATGTTTTTCGCAGGGACGACTTTCCAGAAAACATTCTTTTTTCTCCATAGCTAGATGTCTGTTTCTATATTCAATAACAGGCAGCACATCAGTTAAAAAAAGCACAAAAATAAAGTCATTCTGCAAAGTATTTGATAAAAAATTCGGAAAAATAGTTTAAGCGATCGCTGCCCGAAAACCTTCATTATTAAAATTTCTTCTCTTTGAACAGAATGCTCGCGAAATAGAATATGTTAAAGTAAAAGTAATAGTGGCGTCTTATGAGTGCTATTTGTTTTTCGCACTAGGTTAGTTGCCTCATTTTGTCCGTTTTTCGTTTAATAATTACTTAGTGCATCAGATGTCATTGTGCAATTATATTATACCATCTGCTTTTAGTTTGTCATGTTTCTTATTATTCCGAAATTGTAAACAATAAAAAGTCAACTCAATCGAAGTACGATACTAATTTTAATTTTTACCAGCGTAAACTTTTTCTCTTAGCGTTTTTTTTTTTTTTTTTTTTCGCTTCTTCGACGCACACGTTAGTTTTTCTTCAATTGTGCAGCAATCTCGTTGCATCTGCTTTTAGTGTGCGGTTATTCTCATTATTACAACATAAAAAAGATCGGTCAAATCAAAAATAAGAAAAAAATTTCCAGTATAAATGTTTATTGATCGAAATTTTAAGTGTCCAAATTCGACTTGCAATTTTTAAAAATTGGATTCTCAAAATGCGGGTTCGCGCGACAGGATTCTATAACATCTTAATAAAAATGCTAAAATTTCTTTATTTTCAAAGATTAATCAATGCATATTTTTTTTCAAAATACATCTTAACTTTTTTATACGATAATTATTTTAATTTTTGCCCATTTATGCTTCGTTTTTTAGCGCATTTTTTTTTTGGCTTCTTTGATGCCACGCGTTAGATAATTGACAGTTTTTCTGCAATTGTACAAACAATCTCGCTGCATCTGCTTTCAGTTTAGAATATTTCTTGTTATTTTATTGTTAGTTTACAACATAGAACATATTGATAAAAAATATGAATCATTTTTTCAGTATAAATGTTTATTGATTGAAATTTTATGTGTCCAAGTTCGACTTGCAACTTAATAAAAATGCTACAATTTCATTAATTTCAAAAATTGACAATGTATATATAAATATATATATATATATATATATATATTTTCAAAATACATTTTAATTTTTATAAACGATCAAGTGTTTTTCAGAAGATTATTCGGAACTGCTGGTGCTCAAAATATTGGTTTATTTCGGTGACCTTACATTGTGCTCATGAAAATATAAAGAACATGTCAAGTATTTCAGTGTAATTTTAGACTCAGCATTAATTTGTAATGACAAAAAAATCTCACGTCTATGTTTTTAAAGAAATATTCAGTATTTCTTGGTTATGAACATTGCGGCGAAATTACGGCCAGCGAAATTTTTTAATATGTTATTTTTATTTTAGAAAAAGAGCTATTTTTAGTTAAAATAACTTTTATAATAAAAAATAAACATGTAATCGTTCCCGTTTTTCTTTTAAAAACGGGGGGAGGGGGGGGGGGGTAATTATGAAAAAAATCTGAGAGGTGAGGGTTGACAATTTCGTTAAAGATACAAATCCACATTATTTGTTAGTCTCTATTACAAGATCTCGATTCCTCTCCATGAAAAAAATAAGACAATAAAGGCAGCTGCACCTGGCATTTGTAGTAGTGCAGGTGTTATAAAGAGAAAATTTTGAAGGAAAGGGAATTTTGAAGGAAAAGGGGATCCGATCTAATAGTTGTTGAATTTTTTGCAACGATCAGAAAAAAGAATTAAAGATCCTCTGATATAGCATTTTTTAATATTTTTTAACCTCCAAATAGTTTAATTACTTTACTAGAACCGCGAGTGATTCTTCCCCCAAACAGTTTTATAGTGCTTGAATAATGCATTTATGTTTTTATAAACATAAAAATAAATAAATGATTTAAATGACATTTTTGACAAGCATTCTACTACGTTTTAATGGTTTAAAGTGACTTTTTTTTTCCATCGGCCATCGGCATCGGCCATCGGCCGATGGAAGAGGAGAATAACCGGCAATCGGCCATCGGCCGGTCTCGGAACAATCGGCCAACAATCGGCATCGGCCCATCGGCCAAAAAATGCCATCGGTCGAGCCCTACCTAATAGTATTTAAAACGGAAAGTAATATTTTTATACAGATTGAAAAATAAATTTTAATATGATGTTGTTACTATTTCACATTTTAGGTTTCTTTGCCTGAAAAGAATAATATGTCAGAAACGCTTTACAAATTACCAGTTTCGATGAAATTTGCAAAATCAAAAATATACTTTGAAAATAACACACTTTATATAGGGGAGAGTGTTGTACCTTGGGACATTGGCAATTTCTAAAAACCTATTGACAACATTAATTTTTTTTTATTTCTAATTGTGACCTTAACCAGCAGATAGCATCACAGTAAAAGGCAGCATTAGAAGCACTGAATTGATGACTTGATGAGAGAAAGAAAATTTCATCACTCAAAGCTAAATAAATATCTTTCTCATTCTAATTTCATTTACTGAAATAGCATTTGTAAAACTATTCTACTGAATTTTAATTGGATATTGAACAGAAGATTTTTAAATGTTTTGGTTATGAGAAAGTGCTGATACTGCATTTTGATTGACCACCATTTTGATTTTAATTAAACCATGTGATGTTTGTACCTCGGGACAGTAAACCGTGTTGCACCTTGGGACATGTCTCAAGGTACAACATACACATGGTTCTTAATAATTTGGATATATTTTAGTATAAAGAGAGATATTCTAATCAAATGCAGAAATTTGAATCTAATTTGTAAATGCTGCATTTACAAATTAGGTTTTGAACTTTAAAATTTATTATTTGTGTAAATTACACATTATAGTAATGTATCTTCTTAATTTAGTGCTTTAAAAAAATAAAGTTTTTGATTTTTCGTATAAAATTGGTTATGTGTATGACTGTTGCATGAATCACAAAGTATGTCCCAAGGTACAACAGGGTGTTGTACCTTGGGACAGTTTTCAGTTACTACTGGCTGGCATTTTTTATTTTTAAACTGTTTGAATTTGAAGAAATATATTATAGAGGAGAATGTTGGTGCATTTAAATAGTGTCTTCAGACTTTAAATCTAATTTTAATTTTTTAAGTTAAAAATTAAAATGTGAAAAGTGTCCCAAGGTACAACACTCTCCCCTATACAAATAGCTTTGACATTTTTCCGCATTCAGGACAATGCGTTTAGTGTATATTTAATGCACAAAAGATGAAAGGGAAACGAAATACCAGTTTGTACTTAGTTGGGATTTCTTGGAATTATTCTTTTGTATGGAATTGAATACGCGATGCAAAAAGTTCCCATTTTATTAATTTCCTTTCTGTTATCTTTTGTTCCAACAAAAGGTTAAAGCTGAATTTTGACTTTGCTTTGTGATGTGGTAGTTCCAGACTTTCTTAAGCATAAATTGTTAAAGAAATAATTTTATTCATTCTTCCAAGAACAGAAAATTTGCTTCCTTCTTCAAGTGACTATATCTTGTTTTGCTTCTCATACTTGGAAATAATTTTGTGTCTGCAGTTTTATGCATGCAACAAAAATATGAGTAGCAAAGTGTCACTTAAAAGAGAAACCTTACTGAATAAATTATGAATGAATTATTATAAATTAACCCTGAAACACTACGGACTTGAAATTGTTTAAGGGGATAGTAAATAATTCACTACAAAAATGCTTCATGTAATGTGCAATAAAATGTTAATGACAATAACAAAACTTAAGAAAAAGGAAACTGAAAAAGTAAAACGTTTAGTTCCCTGCAGAAGTATAAATTAGTTAACGTATTAACGTTGAATGAGTTAAAGTTAGCTATTTTTTTCTGAATCACATCTTGAAGTTCATCTTTCTGTTTTGGTAAAGGAGTGCCTTGTAGCCCGAAACATGGTCCAGAATAATGTTTGATATTTGCGTTTTAATGTGATGTTTGGCATAGCAAAATATATTCGACAAATTTTATAGTGAAAAAAAATACGTTAATGAAAATAAACTTACTTTGAGCAGTATAAAAGAAATCATCACTATAGTCCAGCGTTTCCCAACCAGTGGTTCGTGAACCCCCAAGGGTTCGCGTGGTGTAGAAAGAGGAATCGAGAAAAATAATACTGCAATGGCGAAATTTTAATTGCTAACGTGAAAGGAAAAACAAAATTATAGATTTATGTACGTATTAAGATTTAGGACGGAGTGCAAAAAACATTTTTTAAAATAGTTAACCCGATAATGCGTAATTGTAGTGGAATGTCATAAAGAAGCATATTACAAAATTTGAAATGTACTTAATTCTGCTGTTGCCTGACTTCGAAAATTTGAATCTCAAAGTGGTATCGAAAGATATTCATTGATTAATTTTAAATTTTAACGTGTGTTTCTCCTACCATTTCCAACTTTCTCTTCGCTCGCTGGAAGAAAGAGTGCGAAACATGGAAACTTACTAAAACGTAAAACTTTGCGTTATTTTCGGCTAATTTCTCATACACAGTTCCCAAAGTAGTCATTCATTAATTTTAAATTTTGTTCTTACATTTATCACACTACTATTTTGCGCATTGCAACCCCAAAGTAAAGCCGAACGATACTTATTGATTAAACTATTCAAAACTTTGTTAGTATATTTCTCATGTCATTCCACATTTTTTATTACACAGGAAGGTAATTTTGAAACATATTTTTTTTAAGAATACGTAAGTTTACTGCCCTATTTATAATACAAAAATAGCAAATAATAGAAAAGTAACTTTATGTTAACTAGAAGCTGCAATTATATTTTCATTTCTTGTTGTGAATTATTGTGCAATATGGAATATAAATGGGCTAAAAAAATTTTGGTTTTGTTACCTTTTACTAATGACTGCCGAAGGGGGTTTGCCGTTTTCGTTTGAATGTTAGAAGGGGTTCGCAAGGAAAAAAAGGTTGGAAACCACTGCTATAGTCAAAGCACTTTAAACTGTTCCATTAGCCTAAATATCACAGCATCCAAATTATTTTTATAATTATTAGGAGGCCGCTGACAGCTTCCTTGCTTGGTTGTTCGCCTGGCTGGTTATGAATACAGAAAAAAAGCCATACAAGCGATCATAGACGATTAATATATCTCGTTACTTGTTTTATTTACGTTACAGTTGAACTTGGCAATAGTGGCTCATTTATAGTGACAACTGTTATAAAGTCAAGAAATTCCTGCCCCTTCATTCGCACATGCTTTTGAATATGTATCGTCTATAGCGTCACTTGGCTATGGTGTCAAAAATATTCTGGTCCCTCGAATGACGTAATAACAGAGTTCCACTGTATTTTTAAGCGGTTTTATTTAACTTGGTTTGTCATGGAAGTTTATTACGCGGTTTTCGACGACAATTACTGCATAAATTATCTTCAAATTTGCACACAAGCTTATCTTTGATGACAATACAATATTCCATCCATTTTATAATTTATTGTAACGTTAATTAAGAGAAAAATTAATAATTTTGGCTCTAAGGAACTTATCGGAATTAATATTTGTCGAATGGCAACGAGAGCTTTGTCTGGAATTGTTTGGATAATGCAACGATGTTTTGAATTTTAAAATACTCAAACTATGGCGAAAAAAAAGAAACTGCGACGCAATGGAAGAGGCGCCTGGGGAAAAAATGGTAATTATACCAGGAAAAACGTGTGACTTAAAACAGTTTTTATACGAATTATTCTATTTCAGACACCTTGATTTGGGTTTAACCCACTGTATCACAGTGTAGACCAGTGTTTCCCGAACATTCGATATATATGTACCCCTTCGATAGTTGCATATCTATAGATAAATAGCCTGGCAGTCATGTTTAACCTTTTTATTGTAAGATCTACTCTTGTCATATAGTCTTTGGCTTACAAGAGGCTAAAGAGCTACATTTAACAGCTTTTACTATACGTAATTTGCAATATTGGCCATGTGTTTATTAAATGATTGAAGTGCCGTGTTTAGCAAATCTTTTAACAATAAGTTTATTATTTGTCATTTACGCTTCGACAATTGGTCATTTGTCGGGCGTTTCCGAAAGGCTGAGTACCCCTCTTTGAGGGGGGAATCATGGTAAGAAAATTTCGTTAAAAATAGGACTCCTTCAAAATTTTTAAAAGAGGAACCTTCCGATGGTTTTTGCTTAGGCAATTTTGGGAAACCAAATCTCAGGCCGTAGCAGCATGCACCCTTCCAAACTCGTCGCGCACCCCGGGGGATGCGCGTAACACACTTTGTGAAACACTGGGGTAGGCTGTTGGCAACATACTGTTATTTTTGTAATTTTCTTCACAAAAAGTTAAAAAAATTCCTGAAATACGTGTATTTTCTAAGTAATTTTTAGAAATCCTTTTACTGTTATCATTATTATTATTGTGTTGAATAAAAAAAAAGTCAAACCCCGCTTTTAGAGGGTTTTAAAAATCCTGAAGTATGTGTATTTTATTTTATTATTACTTTTGTCTCGATTACAAAAAAATCAAATAAATTAGAGTTTATCAGTGATATAGGGTTTTAAGGGTTTTAAATCCGGAAACACGTGTTTTTTCATTTTTTTTAAATTTATTTTTGGCTATTTTCTCGAATTCCCCAGAAAAACGAGTTAATTCCTCTTTTTCCATTATAAATTTTTATGAATTGGACGATATTCAGCTTAATTTCAGAAAATTTGTGTTTGAATATGAGATCTAAAGAACTTAGAGCTCTCGCACTTTTTCGTCTGAAATTGAGCCGTAAACAGAAGTGAAACAACTCAAAAATCATTACTAGTTCCTACAAATCGAAGAATGAAACTCTTGAATGTGTATTAACACATCCATAAGTATATTTCTAATAACTCAGTTTCTTTGGTTACCTCTTTCAAAACGATAGGGCACTGCCTTGTTTTGTTAGAAAAAAGCTCACAAAGTGAAAAAAAATCAATGTAAAATTAAGCAGACAATTTGAAAAAAATGCAGACATGTGTTTCGAGGTACAAGGATGTTCAATGCAAAATGCTGACCTGGACAAAAACCATCCAACTGGAAGCTCACTTTTTGCATTGAGAAAGCACGTGTCAGGAAATGTTGTGCTTAATCTTACGTCATTTTTCTTTGTTACTTTAAAGCACAACGATTTACTTTTTATATCAAAGCTCACAAACTCAATTCTTAGAGTTGCGTCACTTCTGTTGCTAGGATGTGATATACAAATAATCAGTATTTTAACCACTTAACCAGGGTTCATACTCCCCCTGGAAATCATGGAAAACCTGGAAAAGTCATGGAAATTGATATCCTTTGCAAAAGTCATGGAATAGTCAGGGGAAAACGTAAATTTTGACAAAACCTGGAAAAGTCAGGGATTTGTTTTCCCCTACCAGGGACCCCTTGAAGGGAACCTACGTTCGTCGCGATGTCATATCCTCAATTAACTCGCCTTCCTTGTCCTATTAGGTTTTTTCTTTGTATAATGGTGTTTATTATATTGTCATGGCATAAAAGTGAAAGGATCTCTTTAAATATTTGTTTTCATGCGTTATTATAGAGTTAAAACGCTGATTTTTCCCCACTGGGATCATCCTAGTTTATATTTTATTTTATTTATTCTCTATATTTTATAGTTTTAAATTGCTTTCTAAAATTTAAATTAAAAAATGATTGATGCCAATATAAAATCTAATATCTTTAGGCAGTATTGTGTCATAAAATTTTGCTTTTGAAATTCTATAGATCAGAAATTCTATAGTATAAATTTGTTATCTTAATGATCATCTGTTGAATTTTTTAATATGAATTTAATATAATTGTATGTATAAAATGCTATGGTGGAAGTATTTACAAGTAGTGCATTTGCTAATAAATATTTTTACCTTGAACGTTAACCTGGAATTGTGCTTTGAATCTTCCTGGAAAAGTCATGGAAATTTTTTTGGCTATTTCAGTATGAACTCCGTAAAGGACGGTGCATAAATGACGTCACGCTTTTTTCCCATATATTTGACCCCCTCCCTCCCTTTGTCACAATATGTCACACTTCAGCGGACCCCCTCCCCCCCCTTTGTCACGCGTCACGCTATTTTGCATAATGCATGATGTCACACTTCTTGTTACCCCCTCCCCTCCCCTTGTCACACTTTGTCACAATTTCACGAACCCCCCTCTCCCCCTTGAAGCGTGACATCATTTATGAATGATCCCTAACGCATTTTCTCGTGTCTGACACGAGTAAAAGTTACCGGAAAGTTAACCCACGCCCGTGCGTTATTTTATTTTTAGTGCCCCCCCCCCGCTCCCTAGCCCCCCCCCCCACAAGCTGACATTGCAAAAAATAACTTACACTGTACTAGTTTTTCAGAAAAAAAAATCGTGCTTTAAGGGGACTTGGCACCTTTCCAATGTAGAAAATGGCTGAAAATAAGGATTTTTCAATTTTTTGCTTAAAATGTGGTTTGACTCTCTTAGTATATCTGCGCGAAGTTTTGAAGCGATACAACCATTATAAATGTAGTTAAGAAGGAAAAGAACTCAAATATTTCTGATGTTTTAGCAGGATTTTGTATTCTTTAAATTGCGTTTTCCCGGTTTGTGTGTTTTCGCCATATTGTAGTACCTAAAATGCTAAAACTTCTACATATATTCATGCAGCAACTTGAAATTTTTTGTGTGTGTTCGATATGACGTGCTTGATAAAATTAAAGATGGAATTTGCTATATATTTTCAAAACAAAAATTAAAAAATGAAAATGTAACAAAAGTCGTTTTTTTTTCTGTGTTGTACCATCGATGTAACTTTAAAAACTTTTTTCTCAAAAACTAATTGATTAATAGTAAAACCCATCCCTAAAATTGTAAACCATACTATAATAAGTACTTTAAAAAAAATTGGTAAAAAAAATTCAAGAAATAAAAAAGAAGGAAATTTAAAATTGGTAAATAATTTTTAAAAAAATTACATTTTAAAATTTCCTGTTGGTTGAATTTTGATTTTTCATGTGAAAATCATTTTGTTGAACAATAGCACTTCATAACATACGAATGAAATAGGTAAAAGTTCTTAAATTGAAAAAAATTGTCAAAAGGGGCCAAGTCCCCTTAAGGGGTTAACTATTATTCGTATTACTTACTTTTACTGCTAGAATAATTTATTAAAAAAGCTTTCCTTTTTCAATGAATGTTTTTAATTTTATTTTAAAGACAAATATTCTCTTCGTAAGCGATATTTTTCTTTTAAAGCACTGCGAAAAATTATCTCCACTGAACAAATGAGATAGCAGAAGGATTTATTTTTCCTTTCTAAAAACATAAACCAAAAACAAACTGCACCATTTTTGTACGGAACTTTTGAACTGTTTATATCTCATGAAATGCAGATGTTTACGTTCGCATGGAGGGATGTTTTATTTGTTGTGAGATTAGTCATTTTTGTACTTCTTTTAATCTTTGTTGTTTTTCATGTTCTATGTACATAATAAATTATAACACGGAGAAAAGGAATAATTTCGTCAGACGATCTCATCAATCTCGTTTTTGTTTTCACAAAATGTAAATATTAGTCATCGCACTAAGGAACCGTTCATAAATGATGTCACGCTTTTTCCCATACATTAGACCCCCCCCCCCGCATTTGTCACAAAATGTCACACTTCAATATACCCCTCCCTCTTTGCTAATGTCACGCTATGCTGCAGCTGCATAAGCATGATGTCACACTTCTTGTTACCCCATCCCCTTGTCCCAATTTATCATAATTTCATGAACGCCCCCTCCCCCCTCGAAGCGTGACATTATTTTTGGATGTTCCCTATTGAAAACAAAAGTATGAAAGAAAGCTTAATGTATTGTAAAAAATTTATTAAAAGTATAGAAATGTTTTTAATAACAGAAGATTGACAAATAAAAAATTGCTAATTAAGATTTTGAGATGGGGAAAACGTGTATGTTGGTTTGTCTGTCCTCCCCCCCTCCCCCATTAACATTTGAGGGAATTGTCCGGCACGAAATTTTTATTTTTGCATTCGAAAGATCTCGGCAAGGACATCTTATTTCTATATTTAATTATTTAATTTCAACAATATTTCGTTCAATTTTGAACAGTTCAAAATTTTAACATTAGTGCTTATGGAGAAATATGAAGCAAAATATATAAGCCCTGGGCATAATATCCAAGTTCCTCTGAACGATCTTGGAAAAAGCTCTCAACGTGAATTTTTTTATTTGAACCATTTCCTTACAGTTTTGAACAGTTCAAAAAAAATTTGCACTAGCGCACACGGGTAAATTTCAATCCTATATAAATCCTGATCTAACTGGCGTATTTGCTTAGAAAAACAGTATTAGAATTATCTAATGATGTAGAGCATGTAGTGGAACCGTGTTCATCCAGAATAAAAGGAGCCTATTTTATTTGTGTAGTTCTAGAAGGATCTTCTTGTTGCCTTCACAAAATTTAAATATAATGAATATAAAGAAAAAACTTAAGAATTAAACGCAAACTTCGGTCATACAAATATTGACATAAAATCTTTCAAGAAATAGATGCAGTTAAATGGTATGAATGGAGTGATTTCGTATGCAGTTTTTTTTTTTGCTTAATTGCGTATGCCCTGTCATAGTAAAATGTATATTGGTTCGGAATTATCATTACTGGTACTCGGTACTACCATATTTTACGAAATGTAAGATAATAACAATATTATATTTTATTTGCCCTTCGCAACGTGATGCATTAATAAATGGTGCATATTTAACGATAAATTAAGGGGAGTCGACAACATGAGACCATTTTTTCTCTATGGTGTTTTTATTTACAATTTTTATCTCATGTCATGTTACATCATTTCATAAGATATTTAGTATTAAAAAAACTAGATTTCCCTAAATGTAATTTGAAAATTTTAATTTTTAAAAGGAAATTTAGCATTTTTTTTAAATTCATCTTTTTTTTCGAAAATTGGCGTGAAGTCTCAATTTTTTTTTATTGATTAATTACTCATAAAGCAAAGTTTTCATGCTTTGAATTTTTAATAAGTCAAATACTTTTTGAGAAAAAAATAAAAACTGAAGTAACGCAGAAAAAACAACGAAAGATTCAAAAACGTACAAATGGAATTTTAAAAAAGTACTTAAGTTATCATAAAAGTAAAGCATAAATTTGTTAAGTATAGTTTCAGGAACAAGTGGGGAAAAGTCCACATTATAGATACAAATTTGAAAAAGCCTTCGCATTTTAATTGAGATGAAATGTGCAGAAAACAGAGCGAGAAAAGACAGCAATTTAAGTTTTCCGCTTGCAAAAACTTAAATCATTTCTTTATCAAAATTTCAAGTAAAGAACTTTTTTCTTCAGTTACAATCACGATAAAATTGCTTCTTCTTGCTTATTTTATTTTAAAAACTAAATAGGTGGCTTATATTCAGCAGTTTCGGAAAGAAAAGGTGGCAAATCACACCGTAATAAAATCAATGATAAATCAAAAAATATTGCTTCAATTTTTCTGAAACTTTCAGGGAATATTTTTAAAGATTTATTTTACTACTTAAACTTAAGCTAATTAAAAAAAAGTTTTTTTTTCGACATTTATTGCTTGCTGGCTCCTATTAATAGTATATAAATAGCTTATTTTTATCACTTAATATTTATTAATAAATAATCTGCGTTGCCTGACGTTACACGGGCTATCTCAAATAATCTCCTTCCCTGACGGAGCACTTGGTTTGAAAAATTCTGCGCTTCTAATTTATCAAAAATGGTAGGCTTTCCGGCGTTGCACTGGCAATGTTAAAATGAATATTAACTCTTAGGACAATAAAAAATCCCAGATCAAACCTGAAACCAAATAAGACAATTTGCAAAGATATATACACAAAATAATGCATATAAAAATTTGAAAGATATCGTCTGCGCTTCCAGTTTATCAGAAATGGTAGGCATTGTCCCTCTCGAGATTTCGTTAATCATATTCGCAGACGATCGTTAAAGTGGTTTTTTCCGCATTTATTCTCTCACATTCATTTATTAAAGAGCAAATACTGCGATGCCTTAAAATGTTGGGAACTTTGCTTAGAACTGTTGAAATGGCAACTGCATTGCTGAAACGGCCACAATGCAGATAAAATAAAATGGCGCTGTGTTTTAAAAATTGTGTTTTTAACTAATATCTCCGCTAATTAAAGTCCCACTGCGTTGGGAGTAGGCAAAATGGCTTCCTTGAAAAATTTTGAATTATTTTACACCTCGCTCGATCCTCACTCCCAACGATTCTGAGGAGATAGCGCAATATTCTATGTTTACTTTCGGATTTTTAAGCAACTTCCGACAAAGGAGGAGATTATCATTTCAAATCGTATGAAAATCACTTTTTTTTTTTTTTTGTCCATCTATAACTTCTCACTGGATGAGCCGATTTTGATGATTATTTTTTTTTCAATCGATCGAGGTTGCTCTCCTATAGATCCCGTCCTTTGGTTTGACCATATTCGATTATTAGAAAAAAGGTTATAAGAAGAAATATATAGCTTTTTTTTTTTTTTCATGCATAACTTGGATTAACACGTTCACGCCGGGGGCCAATTTTCCTGTTTTTCGCTGCGAGGCGGCGCTCGAATTCATGCTGCGCTTCATCTAGTGGCGCGCGATTGTTGCTTGTTTAACCAAGGCTGAACTTAACAGTAAATAAACAGTTAAACCGTAACAGTTAACTAATTGGATCAAGTTCAGCCTTGGTTTAACGAACTACACAAAAACAATAAATAAGGAAGTTATAAATAAAATAAAATAATTAATTTGTATGTTAATTTCATCGGATTTGAGTTATATTTATAATACTGAATTATTATGTTTATGTTATTAAACAAAAGTTATGTTTATAACACGTTTTTAATTATAATTGATATTAAAAATAAATGTTTTAATGACCATACGTTAAATTTTCATTATTTAATTTTCCGCTATATGGAAATTATTTCTTTGATTTTGTTATTTCTTTGATTTGTTGAAGTTCGATGCCTCGCTTTTCGACTCGGGGCCGCCTCATGTGCAAAGGACAACCGCGTCAATGGTTGGTCTCAAAGAAATCCTTTGAGACACCGCAGTTTCTCGAACTTTCTTACTTAACTCAAAAAAGTTGGTGGTACGCGTCGCCCGATGAGACAGTTTAGTGTGGGCCACCGGTGGTACGCGACGGCGTGAACGTGTTAATGGCTTTTAATTTTGATGTCGATCCAGGTCGTCTAATTCAAATATCGCACATTGATTTGATTACAGCTGTTCTTTTGAAATAACTTTATTTTTGGGAAGAAAAAAGTGTTTTTCTTTTGATTCGAAAGGCTTAGCTTGAAATTTCTGTATTGGGGAAATTATTAACAACGTTCACATGTTTCAAATTTCATTCGCTGAGATATTATAACAACGGATGTTTCTATTGTTGTCAGACCTTCAAACTAATTTATTCTATCGTTGATATTTGAGCTTCCGCTGTATTTTATGAAATATATTGTATTTAAAAGCTATTTTACAAATAAATTTTGCGTTCGTAACATTTTTTAATTAAAAAACTTTCTACGGCGAAAGGTTAAAAACCACTGCCTTAAATTTCTTAGAAGTAAGGGATTCATATGGGTGCTATTTTGATAAGATATAAGAATAATAACTTCACAGTTCCTTAAATTATGCTCTTTTTTTAATGCCTTCCCGTGGGTATTCCGCACATTCTCACTAAAATACACACAGCAGAAAACCTTTAAATAGGCATTTGAAGAATATCTGTATGCTCACAAAAAAAAAATGGCCGCGGGTTTTATTTCCAAAGATTCCGCCACAACAATTTTTTTCATTCTCTTGGGAATAAATGAATATCAAAAAAGGAAATATTCCTGCCAGTTTCTCACTACCCCTCTCCCAGCTGTATATCGTGAAATATAAATGTAAAGTGACGTTTTTTCCTCTGCATTTGTATCGCGCACTGCGCGATTCTTACTTAAGAAACAATATTCCAAAAATATCCGTCCGAAATGGAATCCATTTCTCGGTCCTTTGAGCTGAATTTTCAATAGAAATTTTACTTTACATTTTCAACTTGAGTCTCATAAAGTAATATGGGATTTTTTTTTCCTCACGCACCTTCAGTTTTTTATAAAATTTAGATCCCGCCCCCCCCCCTCTCGAAATACCTGGCCTGCATCAGTTGAAAAGTGCGCAGTTTCCTTTATTTTGTCTTTAATGGCTCAAGGGGCTGAACGAGCTACACTGCTCTAAACGAAGGTAATTTATTTTTATTTATTAATTTTTGATGCAGTCTTGAAGGAAAAATGCCTTACTGAAGGACTTCGACAAATGTAAAAAAAAAAAAAAAAAACGTAAAATTCAGAACAAAAATTGCAGACATGTGTTTCGTGGTTTCAAGGAACCCCTATTTCAATGCAAAAGAGTGAGCCCCTATTTTGCATTGAAAAAGGGGTGCCTCGAAACCTCGAAACATGTGTCTGAAAATTATGTGATACATTTTACGTTGATTGTTCATTTTACTTTGTAGCACAAAGAATTACAATTTATTTCTACAAACTGTTTCCTTGCCTTTGCGAGTTAAATAGATGAAAAATAGGAAGACATCTATCGGGCTAAGTGATACGTTTAGTAACGTGTCACAAAAACCACCTCACCTTCTAATTTCGTTAAGAAGTGACTGCACTGTCGGAACTAAAACGAAAGCCCAGTCACCTGCGGAAATACGTTACCGCAGGTAATTGGCCATACCGGTACACTAAATACCGGTATTTCATGACATTTTGCAATATCGTGAAACCGGTATCTGATTAAATAAAATACTGGTTGCGTTCCATAGAAGCTGTATCTAAATAATAACTTTACTAAATATTTAAGTTGAAACTATAGGCATGTTCTTTATTGTAAATGTATATTTATTTCTCCTCGTGCCAACCTTAGAGAAAGAATTTAAATAGTATCTGCGGTAATATTTCGGAGTATATTGAAATTTTCCGGAGCAGTTCAATAATGTATAAAAATCAGTTTAGAAAAAAGAAAGGAAAAAATATATAACACCTACTTAAATTTGACTTTGTATTTTGATAGCCCTCTAAAACTCTCGCATAAAATAAGCATTTTTTTATTTGACAAATGAAACATGTATAAAAACGAGGCCATATTTTGAATAAACAACTTTAATTTTCCTTACGCAAACACATGGCGATACAGGGGTCAAGCTTAGAGTGCAGGTACAGTAAAAACCAGTAAAGTTGACCACCTTTGTAAGTTGACCCCCTGTCTACGTTGACCACTTTTGCCAGGAACGGAATTAGCTATTCACCTTTTAACTCACCCTCTAACAATTGACCACCTGTCTAAGTTGACCACTACAGTGCTGCACCGCAAGTAGTCAACTTGCACGGGTTTCACTGTACATCTTTTTAAACAAAGGCACAGTCAGCATGGTCTGTTACAACCAAAGGTTAATTGTGCTCTACTAACCTTGACTCAGCGGCGCGTCAGCCCAGCCCATTGGGGGCCACGGCCTACTCTGCCCACCCCAGTTTACGAGACCAAAGGCCCTGCGGCGCAGAAGCAGATGTTCCCGTCAAGTGGTCGGCCTGACGAGGAACCCCCAATGTTTAGTTCCCAAGCATGCTCGTGCCTCGTTTTATCAACCCTAAAGGGATGAAAGGCTGAATCGACCCTGTCCAGCCCTTGAATCAAACCCCGGACTTGTGGCATAGTAGCACGGAAGGCAACCATAAGCAGCCTTTCCACACACGTTCTTAACCGCGGTCCGGACGGCGAGCCATTCAGATCCGCGGTCAAGAGCGTGCGTGTAAATGCAATTTTGGGACGCTCAAGAACGCGGTTAAGAATAACGCTCAGATGCGCGCTCCAAGAAATGATGCATTTTACATACACGTTCTTAACCGCGCATCAAAGTCGCAGGATTGGACAATTCTGCAGGCTGTGGCTTCTGTAGGGGGAACGCCCCGCCTCTGAACGCGTTCTTGCGCGCGGATAAGAATGTGGTGCATTTTGCAACACATTCTTGAACGCCACGGTTTTACGCGCGTTCTTGACCGTGGCTGGATGCGCCACGTACAGTCGCGCGGTTAAGAACGTATGTGTAAAGGGCGCTATACTTATGCTCTGCCCGATCAAAAATTTAAATTTAGTGAAATACACTCGACCTTAATAACATCAAGTCTTGATTTTTGCTTCCACATTAACGCATCTAAATTGCAGTTGTTTTGCTTCAAATAATAATAAAGAATATGCTTTTTATTTTTCACCCGTAGTGTGAGGTGAATTTTAAATCCTAATTAGCTGAAAACTCTCATTGTCAAGCACAACCTCCTCTTTTCCCATCAAAAGAAAGTTATTTTCTTTTGACTGTAGAAAGAAGAGAACGAAGGCCCGTGGTAGCGTAGTGGTCAGGATGTCGGTCTTCCAACCGGAAGATCGGGTGTTCGATACCCGACCCTTTGAAGACACATGTACACTTGGGGATACGTGCATGTAAAATCCGTGGGCCCTGAAGTTCCGAGGCAGTTCCGAAAGTACCGGAGGATGAGGAATGTCCCTTCACTGTCAAGTCGAATAGGGAAGGTGGCGTATTTGTGGTGGCGCCATCTGGTGGCATCCAAATACATAATGAGCCAAGTCTTACGTCCACCGTTGCGGTGATCGTGTATAAACGGAAGGCGCGCCTTGCTGCGTTAATTCGTGGTTGCTTTGCGAAGGGTGTCTTGGATACCAAAATGGCATTAGAAACAAGAAGAAGACGTGCGTCAGCCAAAATCCTGATTGGAAATTCAGAGCAGAAGGAGAGAGAGGGGAGGCATTTGCGCGATTGCTTTAAAGCGCTTGTTTAATGAATGAATTTCGGCGAAATGCGGAGCAATATAACTTGCTTACGGAGTTTCAGTTCTTGCGATGAAACTCCGCAAAAGACGGAGCAGTTAACAACCCAGTATTGAACATCCATTATTATTGAGTGTATCATTTCATCATATCAAGAGATGCATTATGGTTTTCATGACCACGTGTCAAAAATATAGAGTTTCCAAAGTATTTTTTTTTTTCATTTATATTACCTGGAGTTCGTCCAGAGGTCGAAATTCAACCATAGTTATTTATATCTTTTTCCAAGTTCCGCCTCTAGCGTTCAAAAACTTTTAGACACTCAGTTTTAATGTTTGACAACAGTTTGTTTTGCAATAATATTCCAATTAGCAATAATGTCCCCTCAGTGCGACCGCTGAGTTAATCATTTAGTTTTATTCATTTGTAACACATATTATTGGAAGGATGAACTTTATCTTCCTGCACCCCTTCTCCTGTCAAGAAAATAGAAACAACAATTTTCATGCCACCCTTTTGTTGTTAATCAAATTAGAAATAAAAGCACTTATTTTCATTTTTATGAAAAGTTTAACAAACTTACTTACAACCGTTGATTCGAAACAAACTAACACGTCATCCTATTACGTCACTTTATATTAGTTTAGTTATTGTTAGCTTCAAATTGTATTTTATTTGACATTGTACTGGACGTTATATATATATATGTAACATCACAGTTACATGCAGCCATTATTTTAATAGAATGTCCGTTGGTAAATCATCCGTGGCCGAGAATCATCAACCCTTAATTTATTAGTAGCTTCACATGGTAAATACGTTCCAAAATACAAGACGACACAAAACATCACAATCTTCTATCTACAATATTTACATCGTGAATTCCCGCGAAAAGCTTGAGCGATCGCCTTTTATAATCTCACGAGCTATATGTCACGGGATGAAGCAATGATTTTACTAATCGTTCTTCTGCAAAATCATCTAGGCTCGCGTTACATAATCTGTGCCGCGTTAGTTTCCCGGGGTAGGGGACATATAAAAAACATATGCTTTTTATTTAGTTTTTAATGTTATATATATTGGAGTCTTAACTGTAACAATTTTCTTTGTTCCCTCCAAAGTAAAAAAATATATATATTGTTAACTTTAATAGAGATTAACACTATGATTTTAAAATCATACTTTATGAATAATTCTAGTTTGATAGCTTGTTTCAGACTTAAATATTTCACATGTTTCATTATTTGGGCAGGGTAAACATTCCTCAGAATACCATATATTAAAGATAGTGAAGAAGAAAAGCTGTACATCCTTTTTTTTTATTAAAAAAACACAGAAAAAAACGCACACACACAGAGAGAGATTCAAGAATAAAAGGAAGAATAGAAGCTCTTTCTTACGCCAATTTCTAAGAAGATCGAAAAAGAATTTTCTCATTATGTTTCATTGATATAAGCCTTCGAGACGATACCGAGAGAACGAAGAAAGATAACAATTTCCTCTTACATCTGGCCTCAGCAAAATAAGTGAATAAGAAAGAGACTCAAAAAATGTCTAGTCAGTCTCCCGTTTTATTTTATGAAAGACTTGCTGTATATTCAGCCCATTGTTTCTTCTATATTTCCCAACAAATTGAAATACGTTTTGCATACAACAAGTTGAGGAAAAGATATTTATAGGAAATTGGACTTATCTTTTTTTCATTTAATTTAACTTGCTTTAAAGTTTTGAGCTTTACAGTAGACGGATATTAAAAGCGAAATGTTTCTGACTGAGTAGCGTTACTTATTTTGTAAGGAGACATTGTTTTAGGATCGGTAGTAATAAGTAAAGAAAAGAAAATATGTCGAGGCAATTCCGACTTTATTCTGCAGTGTAAAATTTTTTTTGCCCGAAAATGCATACGAATCTCGTGGAAATTATTTATCTGGAGTCTGAATATAAAATTACGGAGCATTGAAAACTACGAAATCTTTAAAATCGGAAATTATACAGAATTGCATGAGGTTTCGTCTAGAACTGTACGAGCCTACTATCCCGTACACATCAACTTCAAATTTTTAATCTAGCTATATCTCTCTCATTTATCTTTAGTTTTCAATTGCATCAAATATACATTTTTCAACGGCCTATACATATTTACTCATTTATTTATTCATTCATTCTTAACGTATCTAGGGAGGGTGATCTAACTTAAAGATCGTACATCGATTTGACTGCAATTGTTCTTTAGAAATAATGTTATCAATGAAAAATACATTTTTCTTTTAATATTGGGAAGGCTTGCCTTGATTTTTCTTTGTTGAGTAACTTTTTAGGTAATAAATATAAATTTTATTGTTAAAAAGAGTTTGTTGACATCAAGCTTTAATATTAAAAACAATTACAATAAGAGTTTGAGTGAAGGCTTCTTTGAAACTAAAATTAAATTCATTCAGTCTGTTTTAAGACAATGAATTTGAAGTCTGTTCCAAACTCTTTTTGAATCATCTTAAAAACGTAATTTACCCACAAATGATTTTTTTTTTCAGTGACATTCACTATTTTTCTGTAAAAAGTGAAAATTTTTCATATGAATAAATTTTTCATATAAAAAATTTATTTACACAAAGAAGAATTAAATAAAAATATTTAAAAAAAAAAAGAACAGACTTCAAATTTAAAATTTCTTTAAAAAGTATAAAATAAATTAATTCTTTAAACAACATCGATAAAACTTTTAAACATATTTTGTGAAGTCGGTGCAAAACTATGATAGATTAAATCTTTTGCAATCACAATTATGAATCACTTACAAGTATAAATGTCCCAAAGTTTTCAACAGTTTCAAGTTAAGTAACACATATCGTAATGACAAAGAGATAGATTAAATCTTTTGTAATCACAATCATGAATCACTTACAAGTATAAATGTCCCAAAGTTTTCAACAGTTTCAAGTTAAGTAACACATATCGTAATGACAAAGAGATAGATTAAATCTTTTGTAATCACAATCATGAATCACTTACAAGTATAAATGTCCCAAAGTTTTCAACAGTTTCAAGTTAAGTAACACATATCGTAATGACAAAGAGATAGATTAAATCTTTTGTAATCACAATCATAAATCACTTACAAATATAAATGGCCCAAGTTTTCAACACTTTCAAGTTAAGTGACACATGTCGTAATGACAAATATATAATTTTGAGCCGACTTCACAAATTATGTTTAAAATTCGCATCGAAGTTGTTTAAATAATTTATTTATTTTACACTTTTTAGAAGAACTTTAAATTTGAAGTCGGTTCCATTTTTTTTTTTTTCAAAAATATTCTTACACTACCTTCCAAATTATGTTCTAACACATTTACGCATGACATAACTAGTTTTCTCATTAATAGTTTTCTCAATAAATTGGATATATCCAACTCCACTGTAAACCATATATACAAATACAAAAGTGACGACTAGCAACTAGCTCAGGGCCCAGCTAGGCTGGGCCTGTCAATTATTTATAGTTTATTGATTTATAGTCAATTCAGCAGTCCCCAATGAACATCAAGAGCTTTCTTAAAAGTTTTTACCCCACTGCAATTAACAGTTGCCTCCAGTAAACTTCCAACTGCCTACAACCCTATTGAAATAGTAATGTTTCCTAATTTCAAGACTAGCCTGAGGTTTGAAAAGTTAAAAAAGATGACCTCTGGTTCTACTTTCAGCAAATAACTAAAGCCCATCAAGATTTTCCGTTTTAATGAATTTAAGCAACACTGAATCATGTCCAGTCTAACTCTCCATTACTCAAGACAATACCCTTGATCAACAACTGTTTCTGCTTCACTAATGACCAAATCATGTAAATAATAGCTTGCATCTTTATTTCATGACCAAAATGAAGCACATGACATTTCCTCATATTAGAGGACACACCGCACTTAATTGCCCACTTAGTAATTTTATTCAAATCCTCTTGAAGCTGATTTACTTGTTCATATGTGTCAACAATTCCCATAACTTTGACATCATCAGCAAAAATATTGATGTTCCCAGAAATACTCTGACTAATATCATTAATAAAAATAATAAATAATATTGGCCCTAAAACTGAACCTCGTAGAACACCACTCAAAACATCAATCCACTGAGAATAATTGCCATTCACTACTACTCTTTGTTTCCTCCCAATCAGCCAATTTTCACCCAAATTAAAGTTTTCCCACCAATACCAGTAGGGAGATAGTGGGCATTCACCAACAGCAGGGGGATCGGGGATCGTGCAAGTGCAAGGGGGCGTGGTCAATCCGCCTGCCGAGTGGGGTTGAATAGTAGGGTTCCTACTGCTGACGTCGAAATCTTTTACGAGGGTTTTTGAACGGAGTTGAGTTGTTTTACTTGTTACACTGAAGTTTCGTTTTTTCGAAGTGGCAACAGCGAATTTGTTTTGGTTTTGATTAAATTTATATTTTAGGGTATGGCAATGGTTCTACAGTATGTTGTGGTTTCCATGACAACATATTTTTACGAAGAGCCTCCTAGTGGCGAAAAACAATAATTATTATTTTTTGGACTTAGTCGTTTCCCAATGTTATTTTTAATTTCCAACTTGGGTTTTTCACGAGTGGTAACATTAATTTATTTATTTTTTTTTAATTTCAAGAGTTGAAACGCTAATGCTACCCTCTAATGAGAGAAATTATTTTTAGACATAGAATATTTTATTTAATTATATTTTCTCTCAGATATTCGGATTCATATACCCCAGACCTTAATGTTGTAAAACCCATTCGATCGGATCACGATTACTATGTTTTTTTCCTTGCGTTAGTATCAGACTTAACCGTTGTGTTCTAGCGAGAATTAATTGTTTCCATCAGAATTAAATTTCACAATTTTTAATCAACTCATAGCACTATTTTAATCTTAATAATGTATAAGTAGTAACTATCTCTTAATTTTGAACGTATTTTATTTTTACACTTGTAATTTTTTCCCCCAAAATATTAAACCCAGGATTAATTGCGATCCAATCAGATAGCTTCTTGAGAAAGTTCATATTTAATGTGAACCAAACAAATCAATCCTCGAAATTTACAAAATTTAAGTCAAAGTTAATTATAGAAATGTTTAAGACTTAGAATTTTTTTTAAAAATAATTAATAACATCAAGAGAATTTCTAGAACTTGGAAGAATGAATGCTAAAAAAGCCTCTTAGAAATAAAGGACAATTTCAACACATCCTCCACCGAGTTCCTACTATGCGAAGCAATCGTTGCGTATTTTCAGTTATCCTATACACGAACTCAAAAGCAACTATGCAAAATCTAGCAATACAGTTAGTGAATGAACACAGAGAGAATGCACTTAAAATAATATCATTCACACATTGAAAATCGAAGAAGTTTTTCATGCAATATAGATATATTTCAATTATTCAAACTTACATGAAACTAATTTTAACAGAGTACAATCTTAGAAATACTTTAAAGTTGAAATACAAATTATATAAAACATCATTTACTTACAGAGAAGGAAAATATATGTCTTCCTAGGGCAAACCGCAGCGTAGAAATGACTCTTCAGGCTCTTATCAGCTGACGAAGATAAGGCTCATCGGCCACTCCAATCGAAGAATGACACATGGAAACATGATGCTACCAGCTGAGTAACACTATCGGTAAACCAATTTGACTTCAATTGAAGTTTAATATGAATGTAACAGTACGTTTTAATTAAAAAATATTTCATACATGCAAACATATACATACATATAAATTTAATAATTTTACGAAGACCTATGTATTTAACTCACCATACTCAGACAGTTTTCCTTAAACACACATTTTTTCCTAGATATAACCCTTTAATTCATTACTTCCGAGTGAAGAATTTCTTACCTTTAGCATTATAATCAAGCCATACAATACATTTAACAAACGTTTCATTTATTCAAAGACTTTCAAAACTTACTCTTAAACATTTAACGAACGTTTCATCTATTCAAAGAGTTATTTATTTTCAAAACTCAATCTTTAACATCTTTTTTACGACTCACACAGAACTTATAATTTATAAAGATTTTATGATATACAACCGAGGAAAATATTTAACAAAACTATTTAAAACACGAGTTTCATTCATTGAAAAGGTTTATTAGCAAAGTTTGAAGAAAACTTTAAGACTATTTACACTGCAAATTTCATGTTTTGAGAAAATCTATTACTAACATACAAAATTGGAATCTTTACTTTGTTCACACCTTTAATGTTATAATCAAGCATATAACACATTAAACGGACATTTCATCTATTCAAAGGCTTTCAAAACTTACTCTTTTTCATTTAACGTACCTTTCATTTATTCAGAGAGTTATTTTTTTTTTTTCCAAAACTCAATCTTTAACATTTAACGAACATTTCATTTATTCAAAGAGTTATTTATTTTCGAAACTCAATCTTTAACACAATTTTTATAATTTACACAGAGTTTATGATACACAACTGAGAAAAAATTTAACAAAACTATTTGCAACGCGTCTTTCACACATTGAAAAGATTTATTACCAAAGTTCGAAGAAAACTTTAAAGCTATTTACGCTGCAAATTTCATGTTTTGAAAAAAAAAAAAGTCGATTACTTACGTACAAACTTGAAATCTTTACTATGAAACTAAGATCACATGCAACATAATACAGAGCCCAACTTAAATACAGAATTGGTTAAAATCGTAACAACATAAAGTACAGAAAATTTAAAAAAAAGTTAGAAACGATATACTCAAAGACTTACTAACCGAAATAAAGAGACATGGTTTTCAACTACTAAAATTGCAAAACTGAGATTCACCTATTAAAATAAACTATAAAAAATATAAAAGTACGACATACAAACAATCAATATTTAGAACAATAATTTGAAAATTGTATCAAACTGTATAGTACACAGTACAAAAGCCTATAAAAGTTATTAATTATAAAACTTTAACCACAAGTAAAACTTGAAATGAAAATGTAAAAAGTACTTAACTTAGAAAAATAAAAGTGTTTTCTTCTTGCGAAGGGTTAAAACTTAACACGAAAATGGAAAAGTACTGTAAGAACAATGAATGAAAAAGACGAAAATAAAAAATAGAATACAGAACTTATAAACAAAATGCATAATTAAGTGTACAAACATTACAGTAGTGAAACGGAAATGTAAAATGTTAACTGCAGATTGCAAAAGTACTAAGTACAACACGTCAAAAAATAAAAAAAAACTTAGATTATTTTAGTAAAATTAAACATTAAACCAAAGGGGTAAAACGTCATATAAACTTTAAAAAAAATTGAAAACTTTGAAGAACCAAAATGCAAAAACTTAGAAACAGAAAAGCTTATAAACTTTCCACTTTAGAAATGTCTCACTTATTTACACACACATTTACACCTAGAGAAAACATCTCTATGACACCTGGAGATCTCATTCAAAGCTTCGGCATTTGGGTTTTTTTTTAATAACAAAGGTGCCAGCCCCTTTCCCAAACTCCACTCTGAAATCATCGATCTCCAACATTTAAATGACAAAGAAATTATTTAAAATGTAATAATGATCTTAAATTACTCACACTTTTGATATTTTTGAATAAAAAAACCACTAGAAAGTCGACTAAAGTCATTGATCATTTTTCAAGAGCAAATTAATTTACGTAAGTTAAATACCAAATTATCATTTACGAACATTCTATTTTCTATGGTAACATTTCTTAATTTTATTAATATTAGATAATTTTTATTCGGCGGCTAAAGGTGCATATTTTGCAGTTAGAACTTCTACACTAATAATGCGATCAAGTACCCAACCATAACCAAGTTGTATAAACTCTTCCAAAGCATTTTCAACTTGAGAGATGCTATCATTCAAGTGATCGGATATACTTTCTTTGATAAGTTCAATTTGCATTGTACTTCCAAAATAAGATATATGCTCTTCATCTTCATCATTATCATCATTATAATTTCCTACATGACGTGTCATCTCGGCTTTCATTACTATACGCCACTTAATAGCTCTTTTTTCATCCATTTCATCGACCAACAATTGATGAAGTTGCGGCCTAAATTCTTGAAAGCACATTTTAAAGTCCTTCGAATTTTCAGGGCTTGGAGTTACGAAATCCGTAGCAAAAACTCCTAATGCAGTTCGACGATTAGGTCTCTCTCTTTTAGGAACAGGTTTCATATTAACAGCCTTTGCTTTTAAGGAACTATGATTGACACGAATGTTTTGCAGTAGGTTAGATTTCTGTGTAAAAACATTTTCGCACTCCCCGCATGAATAGCTTCTGCCATGAATGTTCATGTGTCTCTTCATAATATCCTCCCTCTTAAACTTTTTATGGCATTCAGAACATTCATACATTGTGGAATTATGCATCTTCAAATGACGATTCATGGTAGAATTCCATTTGAAGGATTCCCCACATTCTTTACAAATAAACGCAGACTCGTGACTCTTGAGGTGTCGATTCAACTGCTTTCGTCCATCTAATGATATTCCACACTTCTCACACTTAAATGAAGAATGCGTCTTCAAATGTCTTCTTAGTGTAGAGTTCCGCAGGAAGGAAGCATTACACTTTGAACACTTGAACGCTTTCACTGCAGAATGTGTTTCATTGTGTTGTATCAAGTTTGTATTTGTACTAAATGACTTCATACATGTAGCACAAATTTAGGAAAGAAATTGCGAAAAAAAAAAACTTTAAGAATAATTTTTTAAAACTTTAATCATTTTTTTTTAAATATCACACATATGAAGTTACAATTGCATAGCAATTTAAATATATTAAAATATTTACCTACAAAATGAAACACACACACACACACATACACACACAAATCTATGAAATATTAAAAACACTTGATAACGTTAAATAAAATTAAACATCAATAAATTTTCTCATTAATATATCATTTTCCAAAAGGACTTCAACCTCGTTACAAAATCATTAAAAGGAAATCAATACAACATCCTTTTAAATCAGAACTTACATATGATGGGTCACTGTCTTTCACTGCAGCATCACTACTCATCATACTCGAATGTTCACTTCGATTTTTCATCAGAAATTCAAATGATGAACCCGAATTCTCAACAATTCACTAAAATACTGCACAGACTCAGAAATCCACTCGATGTGAACACGACAAAGTCAGAACCACAAATGACCCTTTAAGGTAATCATCGCAAATGTATATGCACAAAGACAGGATTAATCCAAAGAAGAGCATCAACCAATGAAAATGCAGAATTAGGTTTTGGGGAGAGTCAATGAAATTGAGGGGTTTCCGTATGTATTTTGACATTGTTTTAAGTGCATTGAGAAATGAATGCACTTAAAACTCAAGTGCACTTAAAACTCATTTAAGTGTGAGAAGTGTGGTATATCATTAGATGGACGAAAGCAGTTGAATCGACACCTCAAGAGTCACGAGTCTGCGTTTATTTGTAAAGAATGTGGGAAATCCTTCAAATGGAATTCTACCATGAATCGTCATTTGAAGATGCATAATTCCACAATGTATGAATGTTCTGAAGGCCATAAAAAGTTTAAGAGGGAGGATATTATGAAGAGACACATGAACATTAATGGCAGAAGCTATTCATGCGGGGAGTGCGAAAATGTTTTTACACAGAATTCTAATCTACTGCAACACATTCGTGTCAATCATAGTTCCTTAAAAGCAAAGGCTGTTAATATGAAACCTGTTCCTAAAAGAGAGAGACCTAATCGTCGAACTGCATTAGGAGTTTCTGCTACGGATTTCGTAACTCCAAGCCCTGAAAATTCGAAGGACTTTAAAATGTGCTTTCAAGAATTAAGGCCGCAACTTCATCAATTGTTGGTCGATGAAATAGATGAGAAAAGAGCTATTAAGTGGCGTATAGTAATGAAAGCCGAGATGACGCGTCATGTAGGAAATTATAATGATGATGAAGATGAAGAGCATATCATATCTTATTTCGGAAGTACAATGCAAATTGAACTTATCAAAGAAAGTATATCCGATCACTTGAATGATAGCATCTCTCAAGTTGAAAATGCTTTGGAAGAGTTTATACAACTTGGTTATGGTTGGGTACTTGATCGCATTATTAGTGTAGAAGTTCTAACTGCAAAATATGCACCTTTAGCCGCCGAATAAAAATTATCTAATATTAATAAAATTAAGAAATGTTACCATAGAAAATAGAATGTTCGTAAATGATAATTTGGTATTTAACTTACGTAAATTAATTTGCGCTTGAAAAATGATCAATGACTTTAGTCGACTTTCTAGTGGTTTCTTTATTCAAAAATATCAAATTCTTTGTCATTTAAATGTTGGAGATCGATAATTTCAGAGTGGAGTTTGGGGAAGGGGCTGGCACCTGGGTTATTAAAAAAAACCCCAAATGCCGAAGCTTTGAATGAGATCTCCAGGTGTCATAGAGATGTGTGTATATGTATTTGCATGTTTTAAAAATTTTTCAAAGTAGAGTCTCGCTTAAGTTTCTACAAATAATAAGCATTTGTTTATGTATTTGTTTATTTGAGTATCCCACGCAAGTTTACCTGTTTCGAGGTTTTCATGTTTTAAAGTCAAGTTTCAAAGTTTGTAAATAAATGTGTGTGTAAATAAGTGAGACATTTCTAAAGTGGAAAGTTTATAAGCTTTTCTGTTTCTAAGTTTTTGCATTTTGGTTCTTCAAAGTTTTCAATTTTTTTTAAAGTTTATATGACGTTTTACCCCTTTGGTTTAATGTTTAATTTTACTAAAATAATCTAAGTTTTTTTTATTTTTTGACGTGTTGTACTTAGTACTTTTGCAATCTGCAGTTAACATTTTACATTTCCGTTTCACTACTGTAATGTTTGTACACTTAATTATGCATTTTGTTTATAAGTTCTGTATTCTATTTTTTGGCTTCGTCTTTTTCATTCATTGTTCTTACAGTACTTTTCCATTTTCGTGTTAAGTTTTAACCCTTCGCAAGAAGAAAACACTTTTATTTTTCTAAGTTAAGTACTTTTTACATTTTCATTTCAAGTTTTACTTGTGGTTAAAGTTTTATAATTAATAACTTTTATAGGCTTTTGTACTGTGTACTATACAGTTTGATACAATTTTCAAATTATTGTTCTAAATATTGATTGTTTGTATGCAGTACTTTTATATTTTTTATAGTTTATTTTAATAGGTGAATCTCAGTTTTGCAATGGTAGTAGTTGAAAACCATGTTTCTTTATTTCGGTTAGTAAGTCTTTGAGTATATCGTTTCTAACTTTTTTAAAAATTTTCTGTACTTTATGTTGTTACGATTTTAACCAATTCTGTATTTAAGTTGGGCTCTGTATTATGTTGCATGTGATCTTAGTTTCATAGTAAAGATTTCAAGTTTGTACGTAAGTAATCGACTTTTTTTCTTTTTTTTCAAAACATGAAATTTGCAGCGTAAATAGCTTTAAAGTTTTCTTCGAACTTTGGTAATAAATCTTTTCAATGTGTGAAAGACGCGTTGCAAACAGTTTTGTTAAATATTTTTCTCAGTCGTGTATCATAAACTTTGAATAAATGAAATGTTCGTTAAATGTTAAAGATTGAGTTTTGGAAAAAAAAAACTCTTTGAATAAATGAAAGGTACGTTAAATGTTAAAGAGTAAGTTTTGAAAGTCTTTGAATAGATGAAATGTCCGTTTAATGTGTTATATGCTTGATTATAATATTAAAGGTGTGAACAAAGTAAAGATTCCAAGTTTGTATGTTAGTAATAGATTTTCTCAAAACATGAAATTTGCAGTGTAAATAGTCTTAAAGTTTTCTTCGAACTTTGCTAATAAACCTTTTCAATGTATGAAAATCGTGTTTTAAATAGTTTTGTTAGATATTTTTCTCGGTTGTATATCATAAAATCTTTATAAATTATAAATTCTGTGAGAGTCGTAAAAAATATGTTAAAGATTGAGTTTTGAAAATAAATAACTCTTTGAATAGATGAAACGTTCGTTAAATGTTTAAGAGTAAGTTTTGAAAGTCTTTGAATAAATGAAACGTTTGTTAAATGTATTGTATGGCTTGATTATAATGCTAAAGGTAAGAAATTCTTCACTCGGAAGTAATGAATTAAAGGGTTATATCTAGGAAAAAATGTGTGTTTAAGGAAAACTGTCTGAGTATGGTGAGTTAAATACATAGGTCTTCGTAAAATTATTAAATTTATATGTATGTATATGTTTGCATGTATGAAATATTTTTTAATTAAAACTTATTGTTACATTCATATTAAACTTCAATTGAAGTCAGCTTGGTTTATCGATAGTGTTACTCAGCTGGTAGCATCATGTTTGCATGTGTCATTCTTCGATTGGAGTGGCCGATGAGCCTTATCTTCGTCAGCTGATAAGAGCCTGAAGAGTCATTTCTACGCTGCGGTTTGCCCTAGGAAGACATATATTTTCCTTCTCTGTAAGTAAATGATGTTTTATATAATTTGTATTTCAACTTTAAAGTATTTCTAAGATTGTACTCTGTTAAAATTAGTTTCATGTAAGTTTGAATAATTGAAATATAGCTATATTGCATGAAAAACTTCTTCGATTTTCAATGTGTGAATGATATTATTTTAAGTGCATTCTCTCTGTGTTCATTCACTAACTGTATTGCTAGATTTTGCGTAGTTGCTTTTGAGTTCGTGTATAGGATAACTGAAAATACGCAACGATTGCTTCGCATAGTAGGAACTCGGTGGAGGATGTGTTGAAATTGTCCTTTATTTCTAAGAGGCTTTTTTAGCATTCATTCTTCCAAGTTCTAGAAATTCTCTTGATGTTATTAATTATTTTTAATGGTAGAAGTTTCAACAGATGATACATCTTGTGTGTGTTTTTTATGTCTTTGAGTATAATATTTCTAACTTTCTTTTTTATTTTCTGTAGCTATGATTTTAAGCATAACCGTATTTAAGTTAAATTGTATTCATGTGATCTTAGTTTCAAAGATTCTAAGTTTGTATGTAAGTAATAGACTTTTTCAATGCATGAAATTTGCGGTGTGAACAGTTTTAAAGTTTCTTCGTGCTTAAGTAATAAACTTTTTCAGTGTGAAAATCGTGTTGTAAATAGTTATGTTAAATATTTTTCCCGGTTGTATTATTCTGTGTAAATCGTAAAAATATGTTAAAAACAGAGTTTTGAAAATAAATAACTCTTTGAAAAAATGAAAAATTCGTTAAATGTTAAAGACAACGTTTTAAAACTCTTTTGCATAGCTGAAATGTTCGTTAAATGTATTGTATTGTACGTCAATCAGGTTGTTGAATTGCTTCGCAGTTACAAATTTAGCAATATGCTCTTGACTATTTTTAAAGTTTCTTTAATCGTGATGTATATGATCACAATAATTTATGAGATTGTATCCGTTTGAAACGTTAAAATGTGTAAAAAAATATTAATTAAAAACAAAATAAATAAATATTGAAATGCATGAAAAATTCGCTATTGTTCTTTGTAAAATAAAGTTGCTGAACATACTCTAACTTCCACTATTTCATGCAAACTCTTAAACTTTGAAAAAAAAATCTAGTGGTATAATATGGATTAAAGGATGATTATCTAATGTAAATATAGTCTTAGTTGATATAAATTCATTGATTTGTATTGATAGAAAACAGTAAAATGGATGTAAACCTGTTTAAGTATAGAAGAAATCGCCGCTTTTTGTAAAAGTATTGTTAAATTAGTATGTATAAACCTATTGATGGTCATTTTCTAAGTTCCAAATATTTTAACAAAACTTTTAATTGACTAAAATTTAGTAAATTGTGTGGATTGATTTGATTGGTGCATATTAAGTCCACACTTTTTCAAGAAACTGTTTGATAAGTTCTCATTTAATTCTGTCTTTTATACTTTAGGAAAAAAGATTTTAAAAATTTTTCTAAGTCTGAAACATTTCTATAATTAACTTTGACTTAAATTTTGTAAATTTCGAGGATTGATTTGTTTGGTTCACATTAAATATAAACTTTCTCAAGAAGCTATTTAATTGGATCGCAATTAATCCTGGGTTTAATATTTTGGGGGGAAAAATTACAAGTGTAAAAATAAAATATGTTCAAAATTAAGAGATAGTTACTACTTATACATTATTAAGATTAAAATAGTGCTATGAGTTGATTAAAAATTGTGAAGTTTAATTCTGATGGAAACAATTAATTCTCGCTAGAACACAACGGTTAAGTCTGATACTAACGCAAGGAAAAAAACATAGTAATCGTGATCCGATCGAATGGGTTTTACAACATTTAAGGTCTGGGGTATATGAATCCGAATATCTGAGAGAAAATATAATTAAATAAAATATTCTATGTCTAAAAATAATTTCTCTCATTAGATGGTAGCATTAGCGTTTCAACTCTTGAAATTAAAAAAAAATAAATTAATGTTACCACTCGTGAAAAACCCAAGTTGGAAATTAAAAATAACTTCGGGAAACGACTAAGTCCAAAAAATAATAATTATTGTTTTTCGCCACTAGGAGGCTCTTCGTAAAAATACGTTGTCATGGAAACCACAACATACGGTAGAACCATTGCCATACCCTAAAATATAAATTTAATCAAAACCAAAACTAAATCGATGTTGCCACTTCGAAAAAACGAAACTTCAGTGTAACAAGTAAAACAACTCAACTCCGTTCAAAAACCCTCGTAAAAGATTTCGACGTCAGCAGTAGGAACCCTACTACTCAACCCCACTTGGCAGGCGGATTGACCACGCCCCCTTGCACTTGCACGATCCCCGATCCCCCTGCTGTTGGTGAATGCCCACTATCTCCCTACTAATACCAATATAAGCAAGTTTGCTAAGAAGAGCTTCATGCGGTACTTTATCGAACGCTTTCTGAAAATCAATGTAAACAACATCTACGCACCTTTTACTATCTAATGTTATGGTAACCTTGCCATAGAAATGCAACAAATTAGTTGTGATATACCCATGATTGTGATAACGCCATGGTTGACATACCCAAACCATGACATAATCTCCTACATGCATTACGGGCTTCAGCAAGTCATGTTGCTCTAAAGAAGGGGTTTTCAACCTTTTACCTTTTGGGGAGCCCTTAGCGCTTTTCGTTGATCAAACCTCGTGGCCAAAGGAAAAGCAAAAATTGGATATCGAAATCTTATCCTACGCACATTTACAAAGTTATTATTGCATCTTTATTTTATCACAGTACAAACAACTTAATTAGATATAAATGGTAAGATAGCTATTTTTTTTTTTTTTTTCTTTTCTTATTTGGGTGTGTTTTTCTTCGTCTTCAGTCGAAGAATATGTGAACTTTGGAGCCTCCCCCCTCTCTACTTTTAACAAACAATAAGAAAAAAATGCATATTTAAGTTTTTCCTATTATTCAAAAGTCCATTTTCTCCCTCGAGAGCTCGGGATTGGAGACCAAAGCCATTGTAAATGTCACTTGGTCATTGCATAAATCATCACCAACGGATTAAAAATAGTTACTTTTAAATGTAAAAATCTTTATTATTCATATAAAATTACTTAATTTTCACCAATACAATGTTAAAAATGAATTGAACCTTACATAAAGTGGAAATTCAGCTCGTTATGTTTTGGAAAAGGTGACTTAAACAGTAACAGCCGTTACATACATGCACAAAACTTCAAAATATCAGACAAATTATGAAGTTCATACAGTAGCGGATTTAGGCTTAGGCCCGTGAGGCCCGAGCATAGAGCGGCAAATTTTGAGGGGCGCCAAAATTTTTAAGACGACGAAAATTAAAAATCGATTAGGGTTTTCTGTAAACTGTAAGACCTCATTGATGTTTTCACACAGGCGAAAGTAAGGAAAAAATTTATTATATGATTAATCAGATAAAAATAATTTATATTTTAATTACAAGCAATTTATTATTAATTATATATTCAATTGTTACGTTAAAATATAAATGTTTAATTTATACCTGAATTAGATTTCTTATTATTATTGTTATTATTTCCATTATTTTATACACACACATATATGTATATATATGTTTATATTTATATATATATATATATATATATACATATATCCTGCTACAAAAGAAAAAGGGTACCATATTGTCTCAGGCCTAGGGCCCGCTCAAACCTTTATCCGCTACTGGGTGCATACTAATGTTTCAGAATCAAAATTAGTTTTTTTTCGAATGACTTTTCGAATTTCTTTGAGACCAACCGCGTCAACGGTTGGTCTCAAAGAAATTCTCGAGACGCCGCAGTTTCCCGAACTTTCTTACTCAACTAAAAATATAATCCTACAATATTTACGTACCGTCCAATAGCACAATCGAATGCGTACCACCGGTGGTACGCACCGCCCGATGAAAGAGTCTATTGCGGGCCACCGGTGGAACTCGCCGCCCGATGAGACAGTCTAGTGTGGGCCACTGGTGGTACACGCCGGCGTGAACATGTTAAGGTACTCAAAAGTAATATAATAATAATAAGGTTCAAGCAATACAAAAATAATAATTAACTTTAAAGTTCACAAATTAATAAAAATTTGCACTTTGTAAACTATTTTTCACTGAAAAAGGTCATACTACGAATTTTGCCATTGTAAAAGTGCAACGCATTATATTAATTACATAACTACTTCAAGTTACGATTAACCAATTAATAAACACTAGTGCACTACTATATGAACACAGTTCAATAATATCACTTTTTCAAAAACATTTTAGCCGTTTTATACATCATGTTTTCCGGTGGAGGGAAAGTTTAAAATAAATGTTGACTTAGATTTTCATTATTTTCCCTTTTATCTGAAAGATCTGGATTCGCCATCGTCCTAAAATATCTCTAGATTTTATTTGCATTTCCATAAACTTTGCTTTAAAAATTTCGATGTTTTCATCGCAGCTTTAGCATTGCATTTTACATATTGAAAACGTATTTGATTCAAATATTTTATTCAAAACACTAACATAAGATGAAAAAGAAATGTTCCTCAATTTGTTCGGCTACGGAGAATTGCATTTTGAAGATGAATTTGCAAAAATATTGTACTTTTAAGTTAAAAATTCAAAAATGCACTTTCCGGTGTGCATGAGGATTTCGTGTTGTCGTACTAGATATAAAAAATATTCTTAGAAAAATCTTGCTTTTTTTTTTTAAGGCAGATTTTTTCCTGGCATGGATGGCAACCCCCAACTTTGAGAATGAAAATCAATTAGACATCCATGGATGTTACGATAAAACTTTTATGGTATTTTTTAAAGCTAAGTATGGATTTTTAAAATTAAGGAAATGTACATCAAAAACATGTTCTATGCTCGATATATAATATTAATGGATTGTGCAATGTTAACCCTAGGAAAGGCCATCTTTACTCACGTGGGTGGTTTCTACATTTTCTCCGCCTCCCAGGGGCTAAAACCAGTTAAGCGTGCCGATGCAGGTCATTGGTTCTACATCAATTAATGACCACGCTATTGTGTTGCCAAACGTGCACCGATTGGCTGTCATTCCTTCCATAATTAAAAAGTCTTTTCGTTCTGATTTGTCGCCTTGATTGTGACATGTTTTGGTTCTCATACTTAAGTCAAATATTTTGGCGACTGTTTTTCGCTATGAATAAAGATATCGCTTCTGTATTCTTTAAAAAATATTTTTCAAAGCTATTATAGTTTGTGCAATTAGGGTCGGCATGTCAAGGTCGCACAACTCTACCGTTTCCTTTTCTGGTCGCCATGGTTTAAATGCTAGAAACTTTTTCCCCACTTGATTTGGCGAACATGATAAGTAAGTTTGCTGTTTTAGTTATAATTATAATAGACGGATTAAAATCAGATTTATTTCTCAATGGCAAAAATAGATTGCGTCAGATAAAGTATTCTAATATTTTGAACCAATCTAAATCTTATTTAAAAATTTTGATGTGTTTCAAAAAGCTATTGTATAGGTAATTTATTGTATTTTATATTTTGTAAATGTTAAAATCTTCTCTAAGCATTATAGATTTAATTTATAAGAAATTTAATTGCATTTACGTAGTATCAAAAATAAATAAATTTAAAATAAATTCCTCCTGATTACTTTTTAGCCTACTTTCCCGTAAAAGTAAAAAAAAATAATAATAAAGCATGAAAGAAGGCTTAATGTATCGTGAAAATATCGTTAAAAATCAAGAAAAGTCAAAAATAAGTTAAGTAATTAAATAAAGATTGAAAAATAAAAAATTTGAAAGTAGGGTTTTGAGATGGGGGAAAAAGTGTGTCTGTCGGTCTGTCTGTCTGTCGGTCTGTCTGTCGGTCTGCCCCCCCCCCCTAATAACTTTTGAACGAATTGTCCGATTCGAAAAATTCTTTTTGCATTCGAAAGATCTCGGCGAGGACATCTCATTTCCCTATTTTACTTTGTTATTTGAACAATTTTTTGTTCAATTTGGAACAGTTCAAAAAATTTTAACATTATCGCCTATGGGTGAAAATGAAGCAAATTATGTAAACTTTGGGTACAAGATCCAAGTTCCAATGAACAAGCTCACTGGAAGAAGTTCTTGGCGTGAAATATTGATTTGAACAATTTTTGTTCATTTTTGAACAGTTCAAAAAAAAATTAACAAGATATAAGTTCCCATGTAAATTATGTAAACTCTGGGTACAAGATATAAGTTCCCATGAACAAGCTCACTGGAAGAAGTTCTTGGCATGAAATATAAATTTGAATAATTTTTGTTCATTTTTGAACAGTTCAAAAAAAAAAATTAACATACCGCCTACGGGGAAATTTCAATCCTATATAATTTCTGATCTAACGTACCGATTTGCTTGGAACAAACTTTATCGGAAAGCTCTTATGACGTAGAACATGTACAAATAGAAAGTTCATCCAGAACTAAGGAGCCTATTTTCCTATGACATTTTTTTATCGGGATTTTCAAGATTATTTTTGAATCAATGAATGATTAAATGAATGGATGATAAAATTAATGAATGAATAAATGAATGAATGAATAAATGAGTGACTAAATACATGAATGACTTAATAAATGAATGATTGAATGAATATTTATTAACTGTTGAAAAAGGTATATTTGAAGCAATTAAGAACTAAAACTAATCGAGAAAGAGAGAGAGATAGCTAGATTATAAATTTGAATTCGGTGTATACGAAGAACTATCCGTCTAGAACTATAGGCTCTTATAGTTCTGGACGGAACTTCTTGTTCTCAATTGTTCTAATATGGTAAAATCCGCTTACGAAGTTTTCCAAGGTACCAGGAGCAAAAAACTTCTTATTCGAGATAACTTCTTAAACGGGTAGGATCTGTTTGAAAATAATTATACTTTATGATATTTAGGGATGACATTTTATTATTGCACAATATTTAAATTAGACAGAAAATAGACACCCCCATAATAGACTCTATAAATATTCCCTTCTCCCTTTATCAGTCATCATTGTTCTCGTACCAACTGACTAATCCTCTCTGCCACCTGTTTTCCTGGAACTTTTGGTGTTGAGAAAAGGGTACACTCGAGAAAAGGCTGACCAAAACAGTTTTTCTAATTATTCTTTTATTAGAAAGAAAAATAAATACGTAGATCGAAAGAAACGTGAAAAAATAGAAACTTTATAACTCATTTAGAAGCAAGCGTTTTTGCGTCATTTGAAAGGAAAAATTTGCCCGATATGGAAAATTATTAAGCGGGAAAAAATAAAATTAGAACTTTTAAAAGGGGTTATTTTAACATTAGGGAGATGTGAACGAAACTGGTTGAAATTAAAAGCTTCTTAAACGGGTTTTGTTGTATTTTGAATCGGAGGTTTAGCAATGCAATTGTCTTAACTGCAGTGCAAAGAAAAGTCTGGCTCTGTTATCTTTCGCGCAGTTGCCATGGTGACAAAGCAGGAAACGCGACCGTGATGCGCCTATTCTAATTACACAGGCTATAGTTAGGTGACAAAAAGTTATCAAGCTAAGAAAACAATAAGTAGCCAAATTGTACAACGCGGCGAACCGACGAATGGAAAGTAACCACTCACGAGACGCAATTAGCACTCCCATTAATTATATCTCGATGGCAACTATGTATACAAAGAATTAATCAAACTGATAGTGAGAAATGAATTCAAAAATGAATCGATAAGATAGCTTTGTTACATACAAATATAAAATACATTTAAAAGTCTGTGTAAACATCTAATTTTCAATGGAAGCAAATTTTCCGAAAAGCATTTCATGATGAAAGTTTTCATTCTTGGGAGTTTTCTTAGAACTTATACACATATTCCTTTTTAGTTATATTCCTGTCTATCGATAAAAATTAGAAAGATGTATACTTAGTTGGGAAATTTCGGAGAAGGCATTCAAAGAGGAAATACCAGGACGAATCGCAAACATCTTAAGCTTGAGATAAAATTTCAAGAAAAGCATGTTTTTATTCTGTAAAAAAGGGAATTTCATTTCCTTGAAACTCAGCTATCTGTTAAGGAGGAGGGAAAATGTGTGTACGTATAATTATATACATATAAAAGATCTGCTCTGATGCATGCTATTGTAGTTCTTGGTTGAATTTTGAAACACATTTCTTGAAAATTGTGTTGCTTAGCAAAATCGTATTTCTTTTCCTTAAAATTCAGGTGACATGAGGTATGGCGTTCTTAACATGCTAGTCCTTGAACGAAAACAAACATCAATAAACAAATAGGAAGAAAATACACTTCTTATTGGAATGAGACTTTGATGAAAAAGATTTCCGGTAAGGCTATGTATGATATTCAGAGAAATTGCTTTTAAATGTTTGACGGAAAAGGTTTTAATGTAAATATAACTGAAAAGCAAATATTACCGTTTAGCTCTAAATTCACTGGCATTGATACGCAGAAAAGCGACGTTAGTAATCAAATCAAATAAGGAACAAGTCGTCAAAAATTACAGAAAATATTAGTTATCTTAAGACTACGGAAGAGGACTTTAATGATAGCCTTGAAATACTTATTTGCAGTACTATTTTTGGTGTTTAATGCTTCGTCGTAACAAGTCGTCAAAAATTACAGAAAATATGGGTTATCTTAAGACTACGGTGGAGGACTTTAATGGTAGCCTTGAAATACCTCTTTAGCAGTACTATTTTTGGTGTTAAATGCTTTATTTACGTTGAATCTTCGTTTTTTTTTCCATATTTTAGCAGAATGTTTGATTATTTTAACTTCCTTGTACGAAGTAGAATATTTTATTCAAAAAAGATAGTTTCTATTCACTCCTGTTAACTGTCCTGTAAAGTAGTAGTTTCTCTCTTGCTTCTGTATGTACGTGCACAGGTACGGACAGGGCACATACCTTTTAATTAGTTTGTTTTGGTTGAAAATGATTGTTTACATACAATTTATTTTTTTCAATAAGGATCTATATCCTAATAGGGACTTTTGGCGATTAGTAATAGGGCCATTTCACAGTATTTTGTCCAAACGTAGAGTCCGCAACAAGACGCTTTTTTTGTTATAACTACGTAATTTACAGTTTAATTGTCACCAAATTTTATTTTCAAATAATATGCTGAACACATTATTTGAAAATTAAAATTTGGTGACAATTAAACTGTAAATTACGTAGTTACAACAAAAAAGGTGTCATGTTGCGGACTCAACATTTTTAAAAAATACTGTGAAATGGCCCAATATTCATATGAAGGAACTAGAAGAAAGTTCCATGATGGCTACAGCAGACTGCAGTGGAACTCCGCCATTCGTCCGCCTCGCTATTTGTCCAACTTGTTCAAGTAAAATTCGTACGGCGCTTGGGGCCAGCTGCGTTGTCATTTTGGCTTTTTTTAAGAAAAAAATCGAGAAATGATGCTCATTTTGTACTCGTCTGGAAATAATTTGTTTTTCGCTTTGGATTTTTTTAAAATTTTAATACTTTTTGAGATTTTACTGACAATTTTAACTTTCTAAGGAGACAGCAAGAGGAAGGTAGTTGAAGAACTGTCTTCTTCAGAGGAGAAAAGTAGTAAGGAAAGCATTTCCTTTGCAGAAATTAAAGAGTTGTGTTACCCCTGCGAGAAAACACACATAGTGGTGGAAAAATGGCATCATAACACTGGTAGTAATGCTGTGGTCAACAGCATTAACTTGTTCAACGACAATGTCATTCACCATTTCAGAGAAATTCTGAACAATCGTCAAAGGCGACAACATTGGGCAGGTATTTAGAGAAAAGAAACCCGAGATTCTTCTAGTGCAAAGATACAGAAAAAAGAAAGAACAGCAGAAAGGGAGAAAACACCTGAAGGGATGTTACCTGATGTTTTAATGGAACGGAACTCCTCTTCCAAACCCAGTAGCATCAATATTTATCTTCCGCCTCTCAACATTCCCCTTATGCCATCAGCTCACCTCAGTACAATCAAAGTGTAGTTAAATTTTTATTTATCTATAATTTCATGTACATTTGTTTTTCATAGGTTTAAAGAAGCAACTACATGTTGTAATAAAAAATAATTTAACGGTAAGAAAGCACAAATAAGCATTAAAATGCTCATTGTGCTTTCTTAACGTGAAATTATACTTTATTACAGTTTACTTAGCACAAAGTCAATTTATTATTTTAACCATCTGTTGGTCTGAAACGGATTAATCCAATTTACATTGTATCTTATGTGAAAAATAATTCGCCATTCGTACAAATCGCCATTCGAACTGCCTCCTGGAACGAATTGTGTACGAATGGCGAGGATAATATTTCTTGCAATTAATATATTAATTGCAAAAAAGGAAAAGATGCATTTTTTAAACCCAAAATTGGGGGCTATTGGGATATTTAAAAAAAGTTTAAAGGGGGAAATTTTGAAGACCCTTGGAGATCATGCTAACAAAATCTACCACACGGCTCTGCGTATGGGCGTAATACGTTTGATTTACACGGAAGGTAGGTTCCACACGAAGTCGTGTTGGATTTTGCCAAGAAACGTGTAAAAGGAAATAAATAATAATTGCACCAGAATATACGTAATTCCATTATTTATTCATTTATTCATTCCATTATTTATTCATTATTTTATAATAATACGAAGAAATCTCGAAAAACATAAAATGTCTACTTCGTGCGTAAAATAACAAATTTATGTAGGTAATATAAGTACATATTCAATTTATTTTACTGTAGAAACAAAAAATATAAGCTTCTTTTAATAAAATTAATTGTAAGTTTAATTACCATTTGCCCCTTTTTTGGGAACAAAAACGGTTCAATATATCATGTTTATTCTATCATGTTAGTTACCCTTGTCTGACAGATGAGTTCGAATGTTCGGATCTGATACTTGAAATGTGTCGAATTTATAATTATTTTTAAACGTCCTACAATTTCCCAAATACGTAGCAAGTCAGTAAGTTACACATATGTTCCAAACATGCAAATTAATTAAATGTAAACAAATCAAATATTTGACATGACGGATAAACAGTTATTTCTTGCAGTTGTCGCATCCAAACAATTCCAGGTGTCTAAGTTTTTAAAATAAGATTCCATTTTTTTTTACTTTCATCTTTGGAATATACTTGTTGTATCGAGCTTTTGCATTCTAGCTCTAGAAGTGTATAGGAGTTTATTTATTTCAATGAAAAATTTAAATTTAGAAAAAATATCGAGGGGTACAAGACATACGATGAGATTTTAAATATCCGAGTCGTACTCCGGACATTTAAAAATCAGTCGGATACTGGCCCGAAATTCTGTGCATTCTGGGGGCGGAGGGGGACCCCCTTCAACTGTTAGTGAGCCACTCGACTCGCAATGCTCAGGGCGCCACGGTATATGGTGTCTATGCAGCGTTACCCAGTTCAGTTGTTGTTTTTTTTTTGGGGGGGGGGGTGCAGTGGTAAGGCACTCGCCTCGTACGCCCAAGTTTGCAGGAATAAACCTGCGTGATAATGCCATAGTTCATGTCACATCAATCTAAGGGCAAGAAATACGCTTTTGCCAATAAATACCTTTCCTAGGGAACATGTTTCAAAATTAACTGTCTATGGACTCTCAAGATGCAGAATGATCCCATGTCGTATGATTATGCGGCAGTTAAAGATCCTTTCTGTCTGGCGTGGATATTCTCGGCCAAATTAAATTCCTAGTGCAGTTTCGCATCATTTAGAACTCACGCGCCGCCAACTAAGGTCAAAATTCTCAAAGTTATAATAACATCCGCCGATAGTGGAGCTTCTGAAAGAGTGGATGCCGGTTTGCGGATAATACACTAGGTCTGCAAAGGTTAGTTTCCATACGCAGCCCCATTAAAAAGAAGTTTTTTTTTTTTTGCTGTTTTAAAGAAATAAAAAAAGATTAGTTTTAACAAGTACATCTATATATTCAAAGAAAAAAGAAGCTCATTTGTGTCATGGGCCTTTAGGGAGAATGACACAATTTTGAATACCATTGGCAACTCCTCTCTTGAAAACTTAATGTCGCTATGCATCTTTTTTGAATACGTGAGGTAATGAAAATGTAGTTTTCGTAAGTGAGACTATAACTCAATGCTACTGCAGAAAATGATGGTTACAAGAAACCGAGCAGGTGTCTTATTCGTGATAAACAACAGTACGTGCCCGATGGAAGTGCGTGTTTTGAAAGCATTTATTTTTGCTCCCCCAAGAACAACACGGTTGGAGCAACATTTTTGTTCGGAAGGAATAAATTTTTACTCTAACGGTGTCCTGTAATTTAGTGGGCAACATAAATTTACCTGAAGCATAATAATAATGTTAATCAGCATGAATTTAAAATTTTGTTTTTGCGTTGGCTTAATTAATCTCATTACTTCTATTTTTAAATATTGCTACTTTGCTTTTTAATGTAAAAAATAATGGCTGTGTCAGAAAACATATTTAACATTTCTCAGTAACTAAATAAAATTGTTGATACAACTATTCTTCAATTATCATTACTCAAAACTCAGTATAATCATGAGCAGGGCACGATTTACATTTTTAATCACTATAGGCACAACTCATGTTTGGGGGCCCCTCACGCAACAAAAATTTTTTAATCATAACATTCAGTATGTGTTCGTAAAACTTGCTAGGCACGCCAAAATTTGGATGCGCCCAAAGCGCCAAAACTAATTTGTTTTTCAAATGTCAAGGAGTCAGACTAACATTTGGGAGCCCCCAACGTGCAAAATGCTTTTGTTTTTAAATTACAAAATGTTTAAATAAAATCTGGGGGCCCCCAAAGTGGAAAATCGATTTTGCTTTCAAATTTCAAATTGTCAGACCAAAATTTGGGGTCCCCCAAAGTGAAAATTCCTTTTGACTTTAAAATAATTTAATAATACAAATTCTCTATGAAGTAACAGAACACTAACAGTTTGTTTTTGAAAGATGCTATTTTTAAATATTTTTCTAAAAAAATTTGAATTGCAAAAAAATAATAATAATAACCAAAATTAGGGGAAGCGCAAAGTGGGAGCCCTAGGCCCGGGCCTCACGGGCCTAATGGTAAATAAGGCCCTGCTCATAAGAACTCAAGGAAAATATTCTCAGCTTCATTTTTTTTTTTTTTTTTTAAAGAGAAACTGTATTATAACGAAGCACACACCAAAAATACACGGTAATTTATTTCAATACCTCACTTCCAAAGAACGGAAACCGTTCAAAACAAAAAATGCTTTCTATCTCATTTTTGCTTGCTCTAAAGCAGCGGTTCCCAAACTTGCGTACCACTAGTGGTACGCGAAGGCTCTCTAGATGGTACGTGTGCAGTCCAAAAAATGATGAGATAGCAATGCGTTGCTTTCTGCTCTGATAATGCTCGGGCAATGACAGGGAAACACGGATGAGTTTTCCCAAAATATAATTTATCTATTTCATATATTTTACTTTATATGCAGATTTACTTTAATAAACGCTTGTCTCTGCCTTAACTATCAAAACTTGTATAATTTATATTACCTAGTCACCCTAGTATTTTTCAATAATCTATTAGTATTATGTTGTATATAACAAGGCTATATTCGCAGTGGTACGCAAATGGTTTTCAAGGAAAATGGTGGTACGCGAAAAAAAAAAGATTGGGAATCGCTGCTCTAAAGAATAATAATAAATTTTTTCAATTGCCAAAATAATAGTTATTGAAAACTTTCAGTTAAGAAAATAGCGAAAGGGACCTTTCAGGCTTAATTAAACACTTTTCATCCTGAAGCCCTATTAATATAGATGATTTATAAGAACAATCTTTGGACAACTGTGCGTTTTGCAGTTGCATCACTCGACATGCGAAATGCAGAGAAATTCAAGTGTTCAATGACAAAATATTGGAACACTAAAATAAAGTTTTTACCTTTCTGCAACTTTTTAAACTGCTTTTCTGTTTTATATGCATGCAACTTACATTTTAATTAAACATGATATACATTTAAATAACTCTTGCAGTCAATTTGTTTTCCAAAAAAAACCCCGGTGGCAGCCCTTTTGGGAGTCATAGCCTGCTGTGCCCATCCCAGATTTCGGGACCGAGGGCCCTGGGGCAACACCACCGAAAGACAAGGCCTGAGGACTCAAGCATAATCTCATGCTGACGTCATCACAAGTAGGTGAACGCTAACAGCCAATAACAGCTCTTTGAAATATTTTCTTATTGTATTCAAATCAAAATTATTTAATTCGCCAAATATTTACTGTCAATTTCAAAAATGGCAACGATTCTTTTTTCTTAATTCTTTTTAACTATTTAGTAAGGAAGCTGATATGTAAATATAAGGATGGTGTTGAATGCAAGTCCAATTACAGCTTAAACGAAAAGATATCCTTTTTTAAGTTTCCATGTGAACCATCACGGCTGGATAGATGGTTGAAATTTATTCCAAGGAAAAACTTCAAACCAACAAAATCGTCTAGAGTAAGTCCAGATTTGATTTTTATTGACAACATGCACTGAATATTTTAAGTACGATTCTGTTTACTGCCCCTACAATTATTTATGTGCATCGTCAACACTAACATTAACGATATTATGTAAATACGACAGATTCACTACAAAACATAGGGAAAAAATGTGAATCATAAATTTACTGCAACATTAACTTTGCAAGCACAAGACTGTACACCATAATATAAGATAACTTAAAAGTCGTGATACATATTTTTTAAACCATATAATTTAAATATACGAAATGGCGAATAAAAAAATCCGTTCTTTAAAATTATTTCAAATAATTAAATTTGCTAATATGATGAATCCTACTTCCAAACTAAATACTTGGCATGAGAAACGGTGGAATTTTCATGCGATTAAAACTTTATTCCAGGAATATATCGTCAATATTGAATGAAAAAAAACAGCAGTGACTTAAAAATATTTTTTCAATAATAAAAATTGTAAATGTGATAATGAAAAAGAAATCGCTAAGTTTATATTGGCGATAAAGAATGCGAAAAAATGCTTCGTAACAAAAAGTAGTTCGAAATTCCTAAGAAAATGATGTTATGAATAAACTTTTCTCATGGAATATGAATGCACCCCTGAACGTTCTAAGTCATGTGTAAGCTGATATAATTTAACAACTTGTTCAAAATTAAAAAAAAAAAACGTAAATTTTTTGCGCAGTTTCCAAACAAAAATGTTGTTAATAATAATTTAACTTTGTGCAAAGTAATAGAAATATAATTTCACGTTAAATTAAAGCACAAATGAGCATTAAAACGCAGACATATGTTTCGGGATTGCTTGGAATCCCTTTTTCAATGCGACAGGGAGCTTCATTTGGATGTTTTGCATCTAGAAGCTCCCTGTCGCATTGAAAAAGGGATTCCAAGAAATCCCGAAACATATGTCTGCGTTTTAATGCTCATTTGTGATTTAATTTAACGTGAAATTATATTTCTATAAAAATGTTGTTGTTCACTTTTCGAGCTAAAGAAAAAGGAGGGCTTTCGTATATGCTTTCCAAAATGTTTTCGAATTTTAATAGATAAGCAGAAAAAGTTCGTGTTAACGATGATTTGCTGACACTTTCTCAGGGAATTAATTTAAACGATTTTAACTGTATGGTACAAGCAGAAGTTTATTTCTGAATTTTTCTTAATTACTTATATTTACTTTTTTGTAAAACAGTTGTGATTGATAGCCATTTAGTCCAAATGCAAATAAACTTTGATAGTTGGATAACTAAATGTTAGCATAATTTCAAGAGTTAAAGCACGGTAAATAAAACAGGATTGCTGTATTTTATTTTATTATCTTGTGAATATTTAGTTCTTGAATCATTCAATTTCGTTTTTTTCATATAGAAAAAATACGCCAGTCTGTGCTTTGTTTGTTTAATTTAGGGAAGGGGGGATAACAATTTTATTTGAAAAAAATGTCAGAAGAAATTTATATGCAAACATAAAAACAGTAAAAAATAAAAGAAAAATAATTTTCACAGGTGTGTGAATTACACTTTTCTACTGTTTATGTGCTCAGAAAAGAGACTGCAAAAAATATAATTCCCAACAGTAAGTGTTCAGAAAATGACGAATGTCTGTATGAACACACAATAGAATTAGTTTCAAAGTTTATGGTTAACACCGCAACGAATACTTTTTTTAAATAACTATTGTATAGAAAAAAATGATTTCAAAACTGCTACTAAGAAACGAAAATTACAGATATTAACAAATTCTAAATCCATTGCATAATTTGTGCTGAAAATGTAAGTTAAAAGAAAAAAATCACATGATGATGCATTCTTATTTTAAAATGTTCTAATAATTTAAAGCATATTTACATTTTAGCAGATATTTAAATATGCCTTTTTCCACCAAAAGTGATTCCTTAACTAAATAAAAGATTTTGAATTATTTGAAATATCATTATTAAATAAAAAGGGGAAAATGCATTAAAAATTTTTTATTTAAAATTTTCACTCAAAGTACGTTTTGAAATAAGTTCTCAAATGTTTCATGAAGGTGCTTTTAAAACTGCAAAAACCATACTTAAAATTAAAAAAAAATATTTTCAAAGATATTTTTTCGAAGCTATTAAAAGTGTTTTAAGCATCATTCTACTTATATGAGTATAATGATCGAATTATTGAGTATGAAGAAGATTATCAATTACAGTAACAAATTGTTTAATGACCATTTACTTGTTGAAGAATTTGCTTTTAAAAGCTAAATTGTAATTTGTGATTTGATTAACATATTTTCTTTTCTACCTGCTTACTTGTATCCTTGATTTATATTTCTACGTACCCAAGTCTAAAATCAATCATTAATTACCATCTTCATAAAAAATGGTCCGAAAAATATAAAAGACTGAAATGTTTTGAAGCGCTTAAGGAGACCTATTGTAAAAGTTCCCCTACTTGTGGTGACGTCATCGACGGAGATAGTTGTACTTGTCTTTCGGTGGTGTTGCCTGGGGTGGGTGCAGAAGCAGAAGTTCCGGTCAAGTGGTCGGCGTGACGCGGAACCCCAATGCTTAGTTCCCAAGCATGCTTGGTCCTCATGTTATCGACCCCACTGCAGGAGTTAAAGGCTGAGTCGACCCTGCCCAGGCCGGGAATCGAACCCCGTACCTGCGGCATGGTAGCACGGAAGGCTACCATCAGCTACTGGGCTTCCAATTTGTTACCTCTACTTCGTATTAAAACTACGTCAGAATCCCTAATGGCAAAAATTTTTAAGGTGACCGACTACATTCGGAACAATCTTTTTTTTTAAATGCAATTTCTGCACATGTTTTATACTTTTTTGGTTAAATAATGATTTATGAACATAAAAATACCTTAAAAAGTCCACATGTACTGTAGTTTCTGAATAAATGGGTAAAATGAGGAAAATTTTAGTTAAATTTTATCAAAACGGTTAACACTGTAAAAAGAAATATCGTTGCAATATTAATTATTTTCAGCCATTAGTTACAAATAACAATGATCTTCAAAATGAACTACAATTAAAGAGACATATTAAAATTTATGAAAATTATAAGGAAAAATGTATGATAATGCATCGTTTTTCCGAATTTTTTAACGTGCAATCCACATAAAAACCCTTGTAAATAGAAAAAATATTTTATTTACATTACAAATTGTAGGTCATATGATAGCTGATACTATTTAAAACAAACACTAAAAATTTTGTGAGAATTCATTGATTATGTTTTCAGATATCGTGATAATGGTAAATTGGTTTAGCGAAAAAATGACTTTCGAGAAAATTGCAGTTGAAAGTTACAGTTCGTTCAAAAACAAGCTGGAATTACATGAGGAGTAGCAGACGATGTGTTTTATAATAGCTATAACTTTTTTTTCTAAAGCACATGGAAGAAAAAGGAAAACAGTTTTGGAAAGAGAAAAGTTCAAAGTATTAGAAACGGAAATAAAAAAAATTTCAACCTTGAGGTCAAAAATCGATGTTTTTAAGGTAGTCGGTCACCTTAAAAATACGTTTACTTTTATATCAATATTCTTCAGAACACAAACTGTACGTTTAAGGAACTTAAAATCATCGGGGTTTTTTGGAGCCTACACTAAAACGTTTTTTTGTTACTGAACACCATTTTTGGTGTTCAGTCGGTGCCAGTTATAAGTTATTCATTTTTTGATGTATTTAAAATTTTTTAAATGTCTGCCGAAAAAAATACAGAGAGCAGAATGTGTTTTAGCATATGATGTTCGTTAACTCATCTACCGTATTTTCGGGAGAATGCGCCGCGGCGCATATGAAAAAAAAAAGTGAAAAAATTGCCGATGCGGCGCTTACAACAGGTGCGGTGAATACGATCTTTTTTTTAAGTTTAAAAAAAAAAAGAAATTATTTTTCAATTTTTTAAAAACGCTGTCACTAGATGGCACCACATCATTTTTGTTCCATGTGAAGTGCAGGCGGCGACAGTGTCCATGCACTTCAATGGCGATGTTGACGTCACGATCCGAAAAACCCGTAATTTTGGCTTCGCTACGTTCGTGCTAGTTCGCGGACAATTTTCCTACTCTGTCGCATTTCTGCCCGCCGTGTTTTTAGTGGTGAAAAACGATCCGATCGCGAAGCTTGGAATGCAACATGGCGGCTTTGTTTATGTTGCGAGATTAGGCCTCTAGATCGGACGATCGGAGCACGGAAGGCCCTGAGCTATGCAGCCTTTTTCAGTCAGACAGCTAGGAGAGTGATTTCGATGGTTAAATCTGCTGTTCCTTTCTGATTAAATCTGCTGTTTTCCATTAGTGGATGCGACCCACTTGTAAAAATCGAGCCCAACGGCGATGACCGCTTAAATACACGTGGAGCGCCACGGGGAAAAGGGTCCGCGTCCCACGCTCTGGATAGTTGCATTAGATAACCAACCGATGTCTCCTCCAAGTAAAAAATACAAAGAAAGTATGGGTGATTATTTAAAAAAAAGAAAATCTTTAAAATATTCAATTTATTCTACCTTTCTTCACCTAATTGTGCTATAATAACTAAAATTTTGGCATGCGGCGCATACGTTAAAAATTTATTTTCTTGAATGGAAATCGCGACTGCCGCGCATACGCTGGGTGCGGCGCATACTCCCGAAAATACGGTACGCATCAAACATTCATTAAGATAGCTCATTTATCCTACTTCATAGAAATGAGACATCGCAATGAAATTTCGTTACGTAACGGAGTTAACACATTACATGTGCTAAGGAACGTTATACTGTCTATATGTTTTTAGACAACAGCATAAAAAAATTAAAGTACATCAAGAAATGAATAATTATCAACTTTACACCAACTGAACTCCAAAATTGATGTTCAATTCGTGTAAATTAGAAAATTATTCATTTTTGACGTATTTTAAATTCTTTTAAGTGTCTGTCTAAAAAATACAGGCAGCAGATTGTTGTTTAACAATGACGTTCGTTAACTCATCTACGCATCAAACATTCATTAAGATAGCTCATTTATCCTACTTTCATAGAAATAAGAAATCGCAATGAAATGTCTGTCCGTGACGGAGTTAACAAATTTCATATGCTAAGAAACGTTATGCTGCCTATATTTTTGTAGACAACATTTAAAAAAAATAAAGTACATCAAAAATGAGTCATTTTTAACTTTACATCAACTGAACACCAAAAATCTCTTAAAGTAACACCAAAATGTTACCGTTTGTTCTCGAAAGCCGCGACTAACAATAGGTAACGATTGCATTTGCCGAAGGGGTGATACGCTGAGACCACAACTTTGGAAGTTTTAGAGCCAAGTATTTTGTACATTTTTCTCGAAGTTGAAATATTCATTTGAATATTTAGCATAAAAAGAAAAGAAAAAGAACGCTGCTAGTTTGTGATTGTTCGCGAAAAGTAAACATATTCTCCTCATTATTTCTTCTATTACCCCTATTTCGATGAAATTGAAGCATTCCTGGCGCATGCGTAGAACGAAGGAAGGTTTTGGCCCAGAAAAACTGACAGTAAATGCCAAATTTTACAGACAATAAATAAAAATTATGGCAATAAGACCTTTACACTTAATTCGTTAAGACTACTTGTAACAAACAGACGATACTTTATTCACATGCTGGTTGCCATTAATATTCTTATGCTAGCAAAAATATTCGAAAACTTTTTACTGAAATATGAAAAGTAAAAACAAAATAAACGTAAAGTCAGAGTAAAAATGATAAAAGGGTTTAAATTAGCAACTTTAGCTTTTTCTTATCACTTGTATTAGTACTTTCTTGTATTTTGAGACCTTTTACAAACAATAGAGGTGCGTCTATATCGCACCTAAAGAGTAAAGAGAGCTAAAACTCAAAACAGATTACTTTCGCGCAAGACAAAAAAAAAAAGTTAAAAATAAAAAAAAATAAAAAAATTCTGTTTTTTTTTTTTTTTTTTTAATTTATACTTTTATCTGAGATTGAACTATGTTTGTGATTACTCAGATGGTATTTGAGGATTATTGTTATGAAATCTATGTACACTTCTGTGCAGTAATCATGAAATTATCTCGCAATTTATTTCAAGTTAATACATGAGTATTATGTCCGATGACTTAGAAAAATGAACGCAGATAAAGACATGCCATTTGTAAAAAAAGAAAATATTTTATAATTTCTAAATTTACCGCTTTCTTTTGAAATGGGTAATAAGTGGAATAAAATCTAATGTTCCGTTAAAAAAAAGTGTTTTGTAACTTTGGTTATTTATTTTCTAATTATAAAAAAATACACACCTAAAAATAATTGTAAGTTTTGGTCATCTCACCATGAGGTGTATGAAGACAGAAAGATAAAATTATACCTTAAAAGAGAAAAACATATTTCTTGCGGTGACTTACCAGATGAAGAGGAGTCGAGTTGACGCTTTTTAGTTTTCACTGCGTTTTTAGTTGTTTTTGATGCTTTAGAGCATTTGGCTGTTTGATTAGGTGTTAACTCTTCATATTTAAATCTTTTCTTTTGTCTTAAGCGACTTTTACACACACGTTCATAACCGCGCTCCAGACGGCGAGCCATTCAGGTGCGCGTTCAAGAGTGCTTGCAAATGCAATTTTAGGACGCTCAAGAACGCGGTTAAGAATGACACTCAGATGCGCGCTCATGATCGTGCACTAGGAAATGATACATTTTACTTACGCGTTCTTAATGGCGCATCAAAGTGGGATGATTGGAATATTCTGCAGGCTGTTGCTTCTGCAATAAAAATGCCTTTTGCTCGGTTTTGTGTCTGAAATCATAAAGTGGTGTGTGTTGTTGTACCCATTCTTCCTCGCGCTTGGCGATAAAGGGTGGGTAAGCTGCTCCTTAGTCTAACGGGGCCCTTGCAGGCAGGAGGCCCATTTCTGCCCCTTTTAAAGGCCTTTTAAATTTTTGAACCAGCTCTCAGATGAGAGACTGTCACCTGTGATTGCCCCCCCCCCCAGAGGTATCGTTTCACTTGGAGGACATTGGAGCCACGACCTATTTAACGTGCACCAGCTCCCTTTAGTGTACACGGCCCCTTCAGGAACCAGCAGCGAGAGGTTGTCACCCTCCCAAACACTGACCTAAGTCGATGTTGCTTCACTTTCGGTGTTCTGCGGGAACCGAGCTTCTAGCGACTGGTCCACTGCGGAACATTGGTGTGTGTATTATGTATATATTATTGTAATTCATTTACTAATGATTTGTCTTTAATGGATTACCGTTTATTGCGTTGTAAATGCCAGCTTGGATAGTGGAACGTTGTAGTCTTTGAAATTCCATAAGTCACTCTGTAGGGGACTTCATTGAACATCTCGCATCTAAACGCATTCTTGTGAGCGGTTAAAGAATGTTGTACATTATTTCGATACATTCTTGACCACCATGGTTTTCCTCGCATTCTTGGCCGTGGTTGGATGCGCCGCGTTCAGTCGCCCGGTTAAGAACGTATGTGTAAAGGGCGCTTTACTCTGTGAAACCCAACCGGCGATATGCTAAACGAACCAAAAAAAACACATCTAAGGATACTCTTACACCAAAGGTGACAAAGACCAGAAAAAAAAATGTTTTTTCTCATATTGCGCAAGCGCAGAACATATTTTTGCTTTCAAAAATATACTCTGCGCTAGTTCCGATTAGAGAAGACAAGCTTTTGTCTCTGTCGCCTTCCGTGTAAGACGTAACTAAGTCCCTTAGTTACAACTGCTCTCAAAACTATTCGCTCATACATCCCTTCATGTAAACTCCGTTACTGTTCGTCTAAGTCTCAGGACGTGCTTGTACAAGTGCTTCCGTCTATGATTGTCATTGAAGAAATACCGATCTCATCTTCATAACCCTCCTTTCCTCTGCATATGTATGACTTCTTAACTGCCATTTTAAATATTTATTTTCAATTTTTAAATAAACGATATACAGTCACGCTCGTTTTATAGCGAAGTTTTATATAGCGAATTTGTGGTTATAACCTAATAATTTCAATTCCCCCTTGTTTTACCTTGTACTAATTCGGTAGTTTTTATAACAAAATTACGGTATTAGCGAAATTTCTATTTGGTCCCTTCGATTTCGTTATAAACGGGCATGACTGTATATTGATATATTGGTTAAATTATATTTCATTATCGGGTAAAAAAAAATGCTTTAATGCAAAAGAAAGATGAAACAAAGACGTTGACAATAGTTGTTTGATGGTATCAATTTGTGTTAAATAACCTATATTTGTAAATCTGTGTCCATGGTTCTCGATTGAAACCCTCACTGCAACAAATCTTTTCTAAGGAACTTAAATGGTAGTTACGCAAAACAAGAAAGCAATTGTGTGCAACAGATGGTCTACAGAAAATTGCCTCATTTTTATCTCGATAAACGAAACAATTTCCTTTCTTAGATGGGCGTTTGAAGACTGTTTTGAAACATGAGAGCGTAATTGGGAGAAAACAGATTGGAAGCAAAAAAATTGAACAAAAACGGATGGTTTTTAGGATTTAATCTACTGTAATAGATTTAGCTTTTTTATTTGTCTTTATTACAGCAATTAATCAGAAACGTAATGCTTTGATTTTAATCTCTTATTTCAAAGCAATTTGGAGTTTTAAAAATGTATTTTGTCACTTAAATGTCAAAATACACTAAGTACTCAAAAGAAAGACAAACCTAACTTGAATTGACATATTTTGGGGATACTTTGAAAACTGATAAAGAAATGCGTGCTTTAATGCAACGTGGATTGAATCTTTCAAACTATCTGTTATTAAACAGTATTTACTTTTTAAGAACTTAGAGCATAGTATTTAAAAACCGGTGCTTTTGTAAATACTATCGACCAGTTACAAATTGGCAATTTATTTAAGTTTGGAACGTATTCCATACATATCCGTTGTTCTTTTCTTTTCTTGTGTTTTTTTTTTGAAATACATAAACGTGGTTTTCGTCCTTAATTTAATACTTCGTGTACACTTTTCCAGTATATGCTTTTGTGTGTGCTCAAGATATTGGTGGATTTTAATAAGAGTAATGTTACTCTAATTAAAATAGAGTAATAGTGTCTGTAGTAACAGATGTATAGGGTCCCCAAATTGATGGACATTTTTAAAACTGATGGCGACAGTCCATCTGGACTGACAATAGCGAAGGAGGCTATGGATACAAAAGCTTATGAGATGAAATAAAAAAAGCCATTTTAACTTTATGACGCTGGATGGTTGCGGAGGCAAAAACACCGTGGGAAGACGGGAGCCCCACATTCAAGAAAGAGCCTCTGATTGCGCTAATCCTCGCAATGCCCCACTCATATAATCACCAGCAAACAACCGATGAAAAGCACCGTGGTTGGAGAAGCCCAATGAAAAGGAGGGTGGTAAATTGAGCCTGAATTGGCCCAACACCTCTAGACAAATCAGGGAAAAGCTTTGGTGGAATCAAAACCAAAATCTCAGATAAACTTACAAGATTTTCCATCAGATTTTTCTGAAGTCTTGAGTATTTTCCATGATATTTTTCCTAAGTCCGGAAGATGAGATTCTTCCTGAGTTTTGAATTTGTTTTCTAAACATCGGAGTTAAACTGCAGTTCTGCCGTCTGTAAAGAAGGCGCGGCAGACTTTTCTCCTTTGAATAATTTTGACGAGGCTTCCGGCCGAGGAGTTGCGGTATCCAGGTGCCTGATGATGAGGAGCCTGATCGTTGAATAAACCGGAACAACGACCGAGATGCGGAACCCCAAACCTCCATCGTTTGGATTAAGTCATAAAGTTAAATAGAAGTACTGCCCAGCTGGTTCCAGATACTGATGGTTCGTTCCCTGCGCATTTTCATTTTTATTATCTAGTTAATAGTCTCATGGTATAAAGTTAATCAATTGTTTGTTTGTGTATGATTTTATGCAGTAGTTGATTTTATGCTAGTTCCCTTAAAATAGTTTGTTCTTTTACTTGGCACGTAAAACACCTTTTGTTGGTTACAACCTTTACTTTTTTCAACTTCACCCGATTTCACGCTCCTTTACGTCCCGAACCTGGCCGCGACAACTTCCAAAATCATCTTTTTTTGAAAAATATCCTTCGTATTCTTTGAATGCATTATATTTGAGATATTTTCGTCTTTTAATATTAGGCGGTATTGTATTTCTTTATATTCATTGGTTGACCTAAAATCATAGTTGCATGTTTTAAATCTGAGCATATCCAGAAGGGACTGAGTCACAAATAATATTTGGCTTAAGAAATGTCACCATAGATCCGTAAATAATTATTTAACTACATTTAACTTTTTTTAAATTTATTTTTGTACACGCACTTGATATATTTGTTTGTGACGTCTGACACAAACGTACGCACGAAAACTGTGCATACAATAGTTTGAAGTAGCTATGGTTTGGTGCGGAAATAAAACGACATTACTACAGTAACAAGAAGTTCTGTACGAGCCTACTTTCCCGTACACTTTATCAGTTTTATAATCCTTCTAGCTCTCTCCTATCTTACTTAGTTTTAGCACTTAATTACTTCAAATATATCTTTTTCAACAATCAATGCATGTTTATTCACTCGTTCTTCCTCTTATTCATTGATTCAAATACTAATTTATTCATTCACATATTCATTTATGAATTCACTCATTAATGTATTTAATGATTCTTCATTCATGTACTCATTCATTCGTTCATTCACTTATCATTCAAATATTCATTTATAAACTCATTTATTAATTCACTCATTCATGTGTATTCATTCATTCATTTACTTATTTATTCACTCATTTCATTCATTTATTTATTTATTTATTCATTCATTCAGAAATATCCTTAAAATTAAAGATCAAGAAGTGAACTGTAAAATTGGCTCGTTTAGTTCTGGATGAACTTCGTATACATGTTTCACGTCATGAGATCTTTCCAATGAAGTTTGGTCCAAGCAAATCCGTCTCTTAGAGCAGGATTTATGTAAAATTTCCCTGCAGGTGCTTATGTTGAAATTTTTGAACTGTTAAATATTGAACAGAAATTGTTCAAATCAAAGAATATTTTACGTCGAGAGCTTACAGTAAGGCGTTTGCAAACGAAATTGTTTGTATCCAGGATTTATATAATTAGTTTTATATTTCCCCATAAGCACTAAACCTAAAATTTATTGAAGTTTTGAAAATTTAACGAAAAATGTCTTTTTCTTTTTAATTTTACGAGAAAGTAGGCCAAAAGCTTGTCCAAATGTTCTGCTTTATAAGTTTGTTTTTATTATTGGTTCTTTTAATACTGAAAATGCTGCAATTAGAGGATTATATCACCAAATAGTTGCTCTATAAAAATGCAGGAGCTATATGTTTCTGAGAACCACAAGATTCAAAGCTTATAATTGTACATTAAGAAAAAGAGTAAATACATTTTAGGCTTGCTAAACATTCTTATTACTAATAATTCAACAGCTTTATTATGAGTAAAGTTTATTTATGTTTTCTCCTAAAGAGAATTGCAATTGAAAAGAGGAAATGTAAGTACATGCCTCTACTTGTTATTCAAATCTGATTCGTTGGTTCTTATTAAAACGAGTATTGTGATTGTTATATCACTTAGTGAGGGAAATATTTGCAGTAGTTTGACCTAGAAGCAAATTGTTGCTACGCTGCAATACAATCGTGCAGTTTAGTTAAATGATAAGCAAAAGTAGAGGAACTGTGCGCACCTTAAGCAAATCTATTAGAACGCTGAAATTTTCGTACTAAATCTAGCACTGAGCTTGTCAAACCTTTTCTTATTTAGGATAGTTTCTCAGATCATTTCGATCATGCAAGTAGTAGTTGTTTCTTTTATATCAACAAAAATGTAATCTTAAAGTTCAGATTTAAAACTCTACTTTTTCCACTGTAGATAAATAGTCGATTCTTAAACCAGTTTTTAGCGAAAAATATTCTTAAACGTTTATTAATTAGATAATGAGGATTGAATTGTTAATAAGATTTTTGAACGATTTTTCTGTCATTTCTAATGAATTTTGTGAGAATTTTATGCAATAGAACAACGTGGAAGGTTTTGGGTTTCCCTCCTTATCTGCCGGAAAAATAGTTTTCACTTCTTTCCACAAAGAAAGCCTAAAAATATGGATGCATTGTACTTTTAAAAATCCTTTGCAGCATAGAACCTTACAACATTTAGTGTTGATTATTACTTTTCTAAATTATTCTGATAAACAAGCTAGTTTTTGTCATCACTGTTATAACTCATTGATACAGTGCTCATTGATACTTGTTATAACTCATTGATAATTTCATTTCTTGGACATTGAGCTTGAAGTTTTAAAAACAAGTTTTTGTGTGATATTATTATGCCTCCAAAAACCGAAGAAAATTAGAACAATTCAGAATACTAACACATTGTTGGTATTTTGAAATAAAAAAATAATTTAAAAAAAAAAAAAAAAAAAAAAAAACAATAATGGTTCAATTAAAAAAAACTCGAAATTTTAGTCGGTTTTGGCGATTCTTAATGTAAGGTAACGCCGGTACAGAGAGCAAAGAATATCATTCTTACCTTTCCTTCCTCAAAATCACAAAAAATGACATAACATGAAGGCAACAAATTATTCCAAGCTTTTAAGTGCAGAATGGTACTAACATACTTCAACTTGTCACTTCAAGTTTAAAGGATAATCCTATAGGAATAATTTGCCACCCCACAAATATTATTTCCTCCCATAATTATAGGAATTGTAACCGTCCCATCTGTGGGACCCTAGGCATAAATGGGTTAAAAGAAGAAACAAAACTCTATCGTCAAAAAAAAAAAAAAAAAAACAGAAGTATTATGTTTATTAAAAACATACTGTTCTTTTTCAAGTCAAATTTAATAGTGTAGCAAATTACTTAAAAAATACAATAAGTTAAAGCAACACAGAAAAAAAACCCCTCAATGTTAACTATAGTAATGTTAGAAATAACGGTTTGGTATTCGTGAGAGTACAAACAGGTGTTATCATTATAAACAGTGCGTGTCTTACCATGATAAACGAAAACGGGGCAAGCCTTTTTTTAGACAGTTAATTTTAAGATGATAGTTTAGTTTAAAACTTGGAAAAATTAGTTACGATTCGTAAAAATTCAGGCTGCTGACGTAGTTATTTATTTATTTTTTTCTCGATAAATTTATGATATGAAACAGTTCTTTTAATGAGATAAACTATTTTTTCAAAATCAAATAAAATGAGTGTTCTAAAATGAATAGCAGTACGATACATAACGATGATTTCGGCATCGATTATAAGTAAAAAATGTATTTTTCATGCACAATTAAATTACCAAATGTTGATAAAAATATACTGAAAATGATTTTCTGACAACTCAGATTCAGCACTTTAACTGACTGAATCTGATATGCCAAATATTATTTTTCCTAAAAATATTTTATATTTCACTGAATCAGCATTCATCCCTTTTTTTTTTAAAGTTTTTTTAAAAAAAAAGGGATGAATGCTGATTCAGTGATGTCTTCGCTATATACCGTCGTTAAAAAAGTATGTTTTTGAACATACGTTTTTGGAAATACAATATATAATCTAAAATCTGAAAATTATTATTTATTGTTAAAATACATTATTGAATGAAGAGCATTTAAAAAATAGCGTTGACACGTGTGTACAAAAGCAATAGTTGTTCAGCTGTGGTAAGCTGATCTCTGATCTTGAGAATGATTGTTTTTATTTAATATTTCTTGAAAAGGGAGAAGTTCTTTTGGTTTTGAGTTGATTTAGGTTACGGGCACAATACCGCTAGGAAGGTAACCGAGCTTAAGGGGGTATTCTAGTGCAGAGGCATGAATTTCGCCCGGTTTTTGAAGCGCTGTACAAATGAAACAAAAAATATTTTTACCAACTATTTTATTTTCATTTGTTTATTGATGCTTTATTATTACGTAAAAAAATAAACAGAAAAAAATTTTGAATTGACAGAGTTACGAGCAGTCAAAGTGGGGGATCCAAAAAAAAAGAGGGTATCCTGGCGTGCATTATTCCAACCCTCCTGGTGTTCTGAAAAATAAAAAACAGACGGATTATTAATTATTATGGACGCGTCTATCGTATGAATCTTGGACAAGTTTTTAAAAAAAATTTGCAAAATAACGGCAGTTTGAAAAAAAAATCTTTTTTGCATGTTTTCTTAACGATTCCGAACTTTTAAAAATACTAAATGAATAGTTATAGTTTTGGGCGAGGTTCACACGATAAAGGGATGTATAAGGAACATCCTCTACAAATTTGAAGTAAATCGGTCCATTAGAACTCGAGATATCCTTACCGCCAGATCGAAAAAAGTAGTTTCGAGAAAAACGCGTTCAAAGTTTTGAGACAAGTTTTCGACAATTTTACTTATAGAATGGTACAGAATGCTTACATATTTTTAATAGGCGATTCCTGCTGCATATAAAAAACCTTCCCCTATTTCAAAATGCACAATCTCCGATGTTCTCTATTGAAAACGAGCAGTTCTACCCCGCTTTGACGCCTCTGAAGTCCGGAGTTCCGAGCGCTCGATGCGTGCTTCGTCCCGTCTCGCTGCGAAAGCATTAGCTTCTGGACCAATCGTTATTCCCATAGCATCTAAGATTTTAAATATTGGTATAAAGCTTTCATTAAAAATAATAACTGCGAAAAAAGTGGCAATTTCGATTGTCTTCGGTCCAGCGTGATTGTGCTTCGGAGCAAAAGTCCATATTAACGAATTCAAAGATTCGTCATTACTTTGGATTTCAGAACCCAAACATCGCTCCAATAATGTATCAGCTGATAAATTTTCATAAATTGGTTTTAATACTTGTAAAACTTTGTCACTCTGGAACGCCTACCGTCTCTTGTTAACTTGTAGCGGTCTAACCGGAACAGATGCCACGTCCCTAAAACGGCTATAACTCATGAAATAATAGGAATTTTGAAAAATCCTTTTAATGGCATATTCTTGACTGTCTAAACGTTAAAAATATGAAAAAAATTTTTTTTTTTTTTTCAAAATTTTACACTAGAATACCCCTTTAACTCTTGACCGACTTAGCCCTTTCACTAAGTTCCCAAACAGGAATAACGACATAACGACAACACTGACAAAGACAATAGGCTAGTACAGCGTTTCTCAACTTTTCAGTATTCGCGGACCAGTTTTCTATCATAATTTTCATCGCTCCCCCCGTATACAAGAAAAATGAATATTGAGTACTTCGGATTCTGTTTTTTAATTATTTTTAACTAACTGCCAAAACAAGAGTAAAAGCGAGTAATTTAGTAATGAAATTAATTTAGCAATAAATCATTATTTCAATTTTGGGCAGGAGTAGAGGATGATTTTTTTGCACTAAAAACAAGAGCATTTCGCATTCTATTACCATTTTCAACATCCTACTTTAGTGAAACTGGATTTTCTGCTGTGGCTTCTTTCAAGACAAACTATAGATCTCGGCTAAATATAGAAACAGACCTCAGAGTGGCTATTTCTAATAGTAAGCCTTCCTTCAAAAAACTTTGCTTTACATGATACGCCCAAGGAAGTCACTAATAATTATTAAATTTCTTTTTAATTAGGTATGTTTTGATTGAGAAAGTTTTGATCGAGTAATTTGTTTTACTTCAATAAGTTGTTAAATATGTCGAAATGTATTTTTTTTCTATATGTATGTGTGCTTTCCTTTCAGTCAGTTAATCAAATTTTTAAAGTAATATTTTCGCTTGGATATTCTCCCGCCCCACAGGTTGAGAATCACTGTCATAAGATTAGGCTTCAAGTTACCGAGGCCAAACAATCCCTTCACGTTATATATGCAGGCTCTGATAGCCTAGTGGTTATAATGTCGGGCTTCCAACCGGAAGATTAGGTGTTCGGTTCCCGACCCGCTGAAGATCCACCACGTGCACTTAGGGATTCGTGCATGTAAAATCCGTGGGCCCTGAAGTACCGAGGCAGTTCCGAGGGTACCGGAGGGTGGAGAACCAACCCTTCCCTTCACGCTTAGGTCAAAAAAGAAGTTGGCGTATTTGCAGTGGCCCCATCTGGTGTCTTCCAAATAATTGTAAGAGCGAAATCGTACTTCTACCGTTGTGGGGCTCATCTATAGAAGGAAGGCGCTCCTTACTGCCTCAATTCCTGGTCGCGCAGCGAAGGGGAGTGTGGATACCCAAATTACCCAGGTGGCCCCATTAGAAACAACAATAGCAGCAACTTCACACATGTCAAGAGGGAGGAGTCCTGTAAGCGTGAACGTTTGACGTGCACATATCTGTACCTCAATTTGTTTAGTTTTTCTTATTTTTGCGTTCAAGAGTTGAGGCATATGTTTCCTACCACGATTGCTTGTGGGCTTGCTAGGAGTTGCCGATGTAGCATTAGAGCGTGTTAAACTGAATATGCAGATAATGAAACAGAAGAGACGCACGCTATGATAGATATATCTATTATAACACATAAAGTACGTATTAACACATTAAAGGCTTGATCTTGACGAAAGTATGCTAGGTACCGCGGCGACCGCCATGCCTCGTTTTTCGTCCTAGAGCGGGCGATATTTTGTGTAATCATAATACAATTTAGACTTAAAAAAGTTTATTTAAACTCTTAAAACTACAAGAAATATTTAAAAGGAACTAAACACTAATTACAATAAAATGTTTTAAAGTACATACTTATGAGAAGAATCTAGTGTACAAATACAAATGTAAAGAATGTGAAGAATACAAATGTAGAGCGGAGCATGGATTGCGCAATGTGGTTGCAAACCATACTAATACTTCTCCCGCCTTTAAGCTACAGTCGACATAAATCGTATTACTACGACTCCCGCCTTTACGCTACAGTCGAGATAAATCTTATTACTACGATTCCCGCCTTTGAGCTACAGTCGAGTTAAATCGTATTACTACGATTCCCGCCTTTAAGCTACAGTCGAAATAAATCTTAGTACTACGACTCCCGCCTTTAAGCTACAGTCGAGATAAATCTTAGTATTATGACTTCCGCCTTTAAGCTACAGTCGAGATAAATCGTAGTACTATGACTCCCACCTTTAATGCGTTAACAAAATATGTATTTTATGTATGTAATAGAAAAACATTTTTTTTGAACATGATCTTTACATATCTTTCAGTTTTATACTTGTAAATTAACGGTTTAAAACACGCACCTTACATAGCGTGCATCTGTTTATTAATTTAAATCCCATTTTCCTATTTAACCCCACTTTTTCCAGTACCTAACTAGCGAGGTTTCTCGTTACAGAAAAGAACTCTTCAGATGAAAAATTACATTTTTAAAAATATGCGAGTGAAAAATGCGGACGTATTTCTTCCAAATTGGATAGTTTTGTTATTTAGTAATATGCTTTTATTTGTAGAAATTACTTATTTGTGTAAAATGGCAACATGCAATCTTTATTTCAAAGGTCATCCATCACGATGGTTTTCTAAGTTTATTTTGCGTATGATCTTAATGCTTGTACGTTTTCGCTGCGAAAAAAAAAAAAGCGAAATATATTACTTTCAGTCTGCGATTTGCTTTAAATGAAAATCTATTAAGAGTTAAATATCGTGCGTTTTAAAGTACAATTTGCTTCTTTTATGCGAAAAATATACGAGATCCAACTGTTTCACAGCAACATTCTTAATTTTTTGTTACTGAATCCGTATGATTGTTTCATTTGTTCGAAATTAAAACTCTGTTATAAATACAGTTGCTTGCGTATCCGGCCGAATGTTGGCGAGCGGTAACGAGTAGGGGGCGGACACCCAAATAAAGAATAATTCCTCTAATAAAATGTACCTTAATTTGAAAATAATAGTTTGAAACTGTTTTAACTTCCTTGAACGAAGTACAGGAAACATTGTAATTGCGAAAAATTCCGCATTTATATTTTATCCGAAAATTGCATTCCGGTGCCGGTTTGGCGAGTTATGCGATATTTGGCGACTTTCCTGTACAACTCCCATGTTAAAGCGTTTCGAAGCATTAGGATCTTACAAAATTATCTTTCCTATACTGGTTCTCAACAAGCTAGTGGGATTAAGAGTTTAAAATGCTGTTCACGCCTCGCCCTGTGTGCTTTCTTTTATCCCCTTTCCTTTGCAGATTCCGTTCAGTTACTGTTGTGCTTTATTTTAAGATTTCTGAAGCCAATAAAAATATAAAGTTCCATTAATCCTGAAAATAGCGTTCTCTATAGTTACTATACTATATAGGTGTAGGGAAATAAAAGTGAACAAAAAATTTATTTATAAAATAATGAAACTAAGAAATAAAACTTTTAACGTGCGTGTATGATACTCGCACCGATTTTTTTTAGTTCTTTAAAAGTGTATTCTATTTAGTGTAGTAGAATGAAGTTATGTGGTTTAAACATCAGTTCGTTTCTTAAACATAAATTATAATTTTAAGTGATGTACTACTGCAAAGGAAAATGAGAACAAATATCCGATATTTTAAGCAATATTGAAATTAAATCAAACGTAAAAAATACGAGATGACAAATTCCTTTGAGCAAGCTTACTGGAAGAAGCTTTCGGCGTAAAATATTGGTTTGAACAATATTTGTTCACTTTTGAACAGTTCAAAAAAAATTAGCTTCATTTTTTCATCATCTCGACGCAGGCGATAAATTCGCCAATAATGATGCAGCCAACGCAAAACGGAATATTGCCGATGGTAACCTTTTTCTTGCGCTGTTGCCCAAAAGTCTGCTTTTCGAGATTTGCGCCGTGATAATGGAAAGGTACAAAACTAATATTAGCACATGCGGAAAATTTCAATCCCATATAAATCCTGATCTTACCGACGGATTTGCTTGCAACAAACTTTATCGGAAAGATATTATGCTGTAGAACATGTACAGGTACGAAGTTTAACAAGAACTGAACGAGAATATTTTTTCCTATGATTTTTTTTATCGGGAATTTTTAAGGATATTTCTCAATGAATGAATGAATGAATAGGGGAAAGAGTAAAAGAATGAATGAATGAATAAATGATAAAATAAATAAATGAGTGAATGAATGAGTTAATAAATGAATGAAAACGAATGACTGAATAAATGAAAGAATGAATGAGCTAGTGAATGAATATGTATTATCCGTCGAAAAAGGTATATTTGAAGTAATTAAGAACTATAGTTAAATGAGAATAAGATAGCTAGATTATAAATTTGAATTTGGTGTATACGGGAAAGCAGGCACGTATAGTTCTAGACGGAAGTTCTTGTTTAAATATTTTTGATGAAAGTAGACTTAGAATTTTTATAGTGAGTTCAAAAAGAGAGATAAACTCATAAACTTTAGCATTGTTGATAACCCTAATTATGTACTTTTTTTTTTACTTTATCAACGAAATTCACTTTTAAGTAGCAAAATTTATTCTTGATTTCAAATAATTTTGCGTTTTATGCTTAACATCAGTACGTTAATCCTCCCCCAGGGCATGTAGTTTCCCACATAAAATTCCTCTCAGTTGAAACACGAACGTTACTAATGGCTCACAAGCGAAATTTACAATCCACATTTTCATCTAATGTCCTCGTTAGCCAATAAAAGTCCGTCTATCAATTCAATAAAGCGAATCTCGTCTTGCAATAGGAGCCATTAGCCGACATGAACTTCCGAGAGCGCAAACAATGACACATTGCATCGATTTGCACTCCGATATTGCGGCTCGCTTTCAATATTAGTTAGCGCGACGAATCAGAGGACAGGGAAATTTATAACCGTTGAATCGTTTTGAAGTAGCACATAAGTCGGTAGACATCTGATTCTCAAACTGCCCTTCAAACTGACAAATCAATGGAAAAAGTCTGAAGGGAACGGTGGATTTTCCTTTTCGAAAAATCGGAAAGAAAATCTTTTTTTTTTTATTCACGCATATTTTTACTGCAGCGACCTGTTTTTCCCTGTGACAAAAAGAAATTTTGATTTATGCTTAAAATTGGGCAAATTTTAAGGATTAAAGTTTGAAAGTGGGCGTGATTTCAACACGGATGGCCGTTTAAAATTAATTTTTCTCCGTATTGAGATTTGAAAATGCTCCTTGCTGCCAAATTTTTATATACCCTGGATCAAAGCTCCATTGAACGTGCCTATTGGAAGGAGCTCTCGACGTGGAATATGCTTTAATTTCAACGATTTTTGTTCATATTTGAACGATTCAAAAAGATTTAAAATTTCCTTCTGCGAGGAAACTTCAATTACGTATAAATCCTGATCCAGCAGACGTATTCGATTGGAATAAAAGCTATCTGAAAGATCTTATAACGTAGAATATGTACAGATACGAAGTTTATCCCGAACTAAACGACTCTGGTTTCCGATGGAATTTTTTGATCAAGTATTTTAAGTGTATTTCAAGTATTTTAAGGATAATGAATTAATGACTAATAGAGTGAGTGAGTGAATAAATGAATGCATGAATGAGTGAGTGAACGAAAAACTAAACGAATGAATGAATTCATGAGTAAATGAATGAAAGAATAAACGAATGAATGAATGCATGAGTAAATTAATGAAAGAATAAACGAATGAATGAAAAAATAAACGAATAAATGAATGCATGAGTAAATAAATATCTATTAAACCGTTGAAAAGGGTATATTTTAAGTAATTTTGAACTAAAGCTGAATGCGAAAGAGATTGAGATAACTAGATAATAACTTTGATGTTGGTAATACGGGACAGTAGTTTCGTACGGGTTCTAGACGGAATTTCTGGTTGATCAGTTACTTTGATAAAAACCATTTAAATTTAACTTAGAACCAGAATATATTTTAAACAAAACAAGAATAATTATTTCTACGAGAAAAATTATGCGCAACAATAAAAGTGAAAAAATCACAGGTTAAACCGGCCAATGAGCACTCCTGAGAACTGCGATTTTTGTTTCAAAAATAAATTTTCAATTTTTTTTCTAGACGGTTTGACAACAGGTATCGGACACCTGAGTAATTATTAGAATCAAAATCCTTTATGTTTATTGACTGGAAAATGTTGTGTTCATTCAGTGGTCGTTGACCACTTTTTAACTGACTTCTCCAAAAGAGGAGGTCATCTATTTATGCAGTATGTATGTTATTTTGTTTTATATTTGTTTTGTTTGTCCTATCACTGCTCACCGGATGAACCGATTTTCATGGGGTTTTTTATCGATCGAGGGTGGTTTTCACCATATTCGATCATTAGAGAAAATATATGGGCGGAAATATAGTCTTTTTTTTTTTTTTCATCCATAACTTTTGACTAATTGAACCGATTTTAATAATTTTTTTAATTAATCAATAGAGGGTGGTCTAATTCAAATATTGCACATCAAGTTCACTACAATTGTTCTTAGAAAGTTATGAATGAAAATAAGGTATTTTTCTTTTATAGGAAAGAATTAATTTGATATTTCTACGTTGGGTGACTTATTTGGCAATAAATGTAAAATTCATTGTTGAAAAGAATGTTTTGACATTAAGCAGTAATATCAAAAGTAAATACAATAAGAGTTTGCCATCTCTAAAGCAAAAACTAAATTCATTCTGTTTTGGACTTTTTAAAACGGAACTTCAAAACGGAATTTATCGTACAAATGATTATTTTTTAGTGCCAGTCGCCCAAAGTAGGTACCCCATTTAAATATTTTTTTTTTTTTTAAATTGAGTATTCATATAATATATAAAAATTACTTACACTAAAAATAATAAAAATAATAATTTATGTCCAATAAAAATTGAAGTTCAAATTAAAAATTGCGCTGAAAAGTAAAAAATAAAATCATTCTTTGAAGAACATCGCTACGAATTTCAAGCATAATTTTTGAAGCCGGTGCGAAGTGATGATAGATAAAATCTTTAGTAATCGTAAATCAATTACAAATATAAATGGCCCAGAGTTTGTAAACAATTCCAATATGGTCACAGTAACACTTGGTCTAATGGTAATTTGACTGTCATAATTTTGCGCCGACCTCTAAAATTATGTTTTGCAGTCGGTTCGATGTTGCTTAAATAATTTATTTATTTATCACTTTTTAGAGAAATTTTTAATTTGAAGTTGGGTCTATTTTTTCCCCAAAAAATTATTTGACGTTGAGCCACTTTTTATTTGGAGATCCAAAAACACCTGAAGCATTCAAAGCCCTCAATTTTTCAACAACATTTATACGTAGGAGCGAATATGCTTTTTTAACGTCCAGTAAGAAATGCTACGTACATATTATGGGGGCACAGTCCCTCAAAAATGTTCAAAATATCGAACAAAATTTTTCTACGTATGTCGATAGTTAAAACTGTTTTAAAACCTCAAGAAAAACTGCAAACCTATGTGAGAAATACTTTAAAAGATATTCCGGTTTTTGTAAATACCTTTAGATGTTTTCATTCTGCATTTAAAATCTTTAAACGCATTTCTTTTTCTGCTTTGTATTTTTGACCAACGGCATGTCGTAAAATACCTAAGGCTTTTTTTTTTCAGCTAAAGATGCAGCTTTGCATGTGATTCCATCGAATTATGTTAAAAATATTAGCATGGCGGGTGACTCTGAAATAGGAAGTTCGTTTTTATTTATTTTTGCATTTAAATTTTTGACACGTTTGTCCTTTTTTCTGAGCTTTCAACGAAAAAAAAATATTAAAATTCAGCTAAGGTTCAGAAAGTTAATTCCATGTTCACTTTTATTCTAGAATGTTTGGGAAGTATTACAAAGAATTTTGTTTTGAAAAAAGATATAATTGAGGAAGTTATAAGAACTTTTCAAAATTGAAAAAAAAAAAAACAAAAATTGTTGATTACAAGGAAAGTTTACTTTCAAATTTCCATTCTAATCATACTTGGAATTAAATGTATTCATTATTTTGCAAAATTTCGAAGGAGGTACTGTTCCCAATCAATTCACAAATATAAATACAAATACAAAAGTGACGACCAGCAACAGGCACAGGGCCCAGCTAGGCAGGTCCTAGTCAATTTAACAATCCCCATTGAGCATCAAGAGCCTTTTTACAAGTTTTTATCCCACTGCAACTAACAGTTGCCTCCGATAAACCATTTCAACTCGTATAATCCTATTGAAGTAGTAATTTTGCCTACTTTCATGATTAGCCTGATGTTTGGAAAGCTTAAAACAATGACCTACGGTTCTACCTTCAGCGCATAACTGCAGTCCATAAACATTTCCTGTTTTAATGAATTTAAACAACTGAATCATGTCCCCTCTGACTCTCCTTTGCTCAAGACTATACATATTGAGCCTTTTAAGCCTAACCTCATAATCTAAGTCTGAAAGACCACTTACCAATCTTGTAGCCCTCCTTTGAATCCTTTCCAATAAGGTAATATCCTTTTTGAGGTACGGAGACCAAAACTGAACAGCATACTCCAAATGAGGTCTTACCAATCTTCTGTATAATGGCAATACAACTTCCCTAGACCTGTTCGAAATAGCCTTATTGATAAACTCAAGCATCCTGTTAGCTTTGTTACTGACTATGCTACACTGCTGACTGGACTTGAAGTCATGACTAATCAATACTCCTAGATCAACAACTGCTTCTGCTTCCCTAATGACAGAACCTTGTAAATAATAGGTTGCATGTTTATTCCCATGACCAAAATGAAGCACTTGACATTTTCCAATATTAAAAGACATACCCCACTTAACTGCCCACCTAGAAATTTGATTCAAATCCTCTTGAAACTGATTGACTTGTTCCTCCGTGTCCACAATTCCCATGATTTTGACATCATCAGCAAAATTATTGATGTCCCCAGAAATACTCTGAGTAATATCATTAATAAAAATAATAAATAATATAGGCCCTAAAACTGAACCTTGTGGAACACCACTCAAAACATCAATTCCACTGAGAATAATTGCCATTCACTACTACTCTCTGTTTCCTCCCAGTCAGCCAATTTTTAACCCAAATTAAAGTTTTTCCAACAATACCAATATAAGCAAGTTTGCTAATAAGAGCTTCATGCGGTACTTTATCAAACGCTTTCTGAAAGTCAATGTAAACAACATCTACGCACTTTTTATTATCTAATGCCATGGTAACCTTGTCATAGAAATGCAACAAATTAGTTGTACAGGACCTACCCTTCCTAAAACCATACTGAAAATCAGTCAACACTCCATTTGCCTCCAGGAAATTCACTATTTTGATTTTTATCAGAGTTTCAAAAATTTGACAAATAGCTGAAGTACGACTCACAGGCCTATAATTTCCTGCCTTAGCTTTAGACCCTTTCTTGAAGAGCGGCGTTATGTTTGCCAGCTTCCAATCCGCTGGCACAGTCCCCGAGTTTTGAAGATATGAAAATAGTCAAGACAACATCCATTAATTCCTCTGCACATTCTACTAAAATTTTTGGATAAGCATTATCAGGTCCTGGAGCCTTATTTGCTTTAATTTTTTTCAAATGAAACAACACATCATCCCTAGAAAATACAAAATCCTCAAGCTGTGTATTAGCTTGCGTCTCGCTTATGCCAACTGTTGAGACACAGTTTCTGTTAAATACACTGGAAAAAAAATTGTTTAGAATATCAGCAATATGTCCCTCATTTTGAATCAAATTCCCGTTCTCATCCACTAATGGGCCTACCTGAGTATTACGAGATTTCCCTGAATTAGCATAAGCAAAAAATTTCTTGGGATTCCTTTCGGTGGTATCTGCAAGCTTTTGGAAAATACATTTTACTTCATTTTATATCCATACAAAACAGAATTTGAAACAATGGAGTTAACCGAATTTATGTGGCTAGGTATCGATAATTTAGAAATGGAGGTTGCATTTCGAAGTATCGTAGTGGGGAAAACAAAATTTGAAGACTTGATTTCTGAAGTAGAAAGAAAATTGTCTGAAAGTAGAGCAGATAATATTGATCCCGCAGTAAAAATTGAAAATACTATATAAATGTATGCTATTCTTTTCCAAATAATTTTATATCAATGAAAAATTTAGTCAATGCTATTTTAACGACGTTTGGGTTCACATATTTGTGTGAAAAATTATTTTCTTAATGGCCTTTGTAAAATCTTCTAACAGAATTAGACTACAGGGAATTTAAAGCGAAATACGTTAAACTAATGAATACGAAATATGAACCTAATATTAAAAAACTATCTGAAAGTAAACAGCAACAAATTACTTATTAAATACTTTGTAATCAATTTTGTTATACATGTATATATTATATATACTATTAAAAATATTTCATAATATATATTGTAAGTGATTTTTGTTAATCCTTGTTCATTCAAACACTTATTGCCATTTGCACCAAACACTTAAGAATTTTTAACCCCACTAAAATTTTTTAAATCGTCAAACCACGTCAATTTTACCAGTTTAGCCAATTTCAATTTTAAAGGTATTTAAATTTAAAAATACTCGGTTAAAAATTTTTAAACTTAACTTTGGTGCAAATGGGGATTAGTGACCCACGAGCTAGTAATAAAAAAAAAAAATTAACAAAATTTGACGCACGTCTCAAAAAGGTTCACTATCCCTGCCCTACAGGAATTAATTTATCGAATAGAGGCGACTTACAGACGCCATTTTTAAAATTTGAAAAAAAAAAATGCATGTTTTAATTTAGATGATATTTAACAGTTTTCATGAAAGTAAATATTTTTTGTTAGTCTCAAAACCATCTTTTCTCATTTAGACATGAAACTCGCCAAGCATTCTATTCTTCAAAACATTGTTTATCACTTGTTAAAATTTTGAATCCCTTGAAGTATTTTAAAAGCCATACGAATTCTCTCCGTAAACTTCATCCATTGTTTGTCACAAAAGACGCTTCCGTCGCAAAAGCTGATAGGTTCAAACCTCTAACGTATATAATAAGGAGACTGAAGGACAAAATCACTGCGGGGGTCTTGTTAACTTTGCAGAACACAATGGAAATCCTATTGCTTAAAGAGAGAGCGAGCGCTTAAGAAGCGTTTTGACTTTTAATGAGCTGAAACTCCGAGATACGAAAGGACTTAATCATCTCCTTTTATTTGAAAAATCTTTAAGACATTAATTTGAAGAAAATAATAATCGAATTTTCTAATGACAGTGTAAAAAAAAGGCTCTTGAAGTGTTTTTACAACTGTAAATTATAATTGTTACGCTAAATAATATTTAAAACTATATTTTGGAGAAAACAAATGTTAATTTTATTTGTATATATTTTGAAAAATTATGAAATATTTTTTAAATAGATGGAAACTTGCTTAGCTATTGTTTTGATGATAAATGAACATGAAACCAAGTTTGTTAGTTTCTCAACAAACAAATAATACTGTAAAAGTTTTTCTCCCTGCCAACCAGTGTTAATGCAAAAAAAACAGTCAGTCCTTGTAACAATGTATGTTACATACCTTTTAAAAATCAAATTTAAATCAACTTTAGGCTGTGCACTAAATGAATGTATTCGTTGTGATTTTATAGATTAATTTAAGAGTTAAGTTTCGCCTAATGTTTTCATCATTCACTGAAAAATAATAGAAATGGATCAAACCCAAGAAAAAGATATTCCTGGGTTCTAAAAATATGTTGCATTTCAAAGTTAAAAATAGAATCCTTTTTCGGTCAAATTATTGAACATATCGCTTTTTCTTTAATTTTTGACATCTTTGAAAGGGATCGATGACCGTAAATGAACTTTTATTTCAAATTTGTAAGTACATGAATCAAGAGATGAATTCCGTAAATCTTGCTTTTCTGGCAATACTGTGTCAATGCAAAGAAAACAGCCAATCCTCGCACAATTTACAGGAAATATTTGAAAGTCCAGTTTTAAACAACTTTAAGCTAGGCATAAGTATACTATTTCGATGTAATTTTATGCATTAGATCAAAAGCTCAGTTTTGCTTAAAAGTCCAATTTTAACCAACTTTAAGCTCGTCAGACCCCAGAATTAAACACAAACAATTTTGACGCACATTTTTGGTTCTATGATTTAAAAAATGATTACAAAATAAAATAACTAAAAAAAAATTTTTTTTTTTTTACTTTTAATTAAAACTTTAATTAACACTGCACCAAATTTGAACTTTTTTTTTTTGTCCTTTAGATGAAAGTATGTGATTCTATATGAACAAAAGGTGCTTGATTCAAATATCTAAACCAAAATGATCCATCACGTACCGTTTTTGATGGAGACCCACTTCTCATATTTATAGAATATGGTTATAGAAGAATGGTAACTAAGGCTTACTTATTGAAAACACAAACACTAAAATGATTTTTTTTTTTGGGCTGTTTCATCTTTTTTTGCATCTGTTGTTGTGCCCTGATAACAGATTAGTAATATTCAATTCGTATACTTCCATTCTATCGACCGCTGAAACGCTTTTCAAACACAGAGATGTTCTGATGATACCTTTTCCCATGCTCATCATTAATTGCGCCAACGTTTTGAGAAAATAAGTCTATATGGGAACCCAAAAAGTATAATTTTAATGAAATATTGCAACCTATAACAAAAAAGCACTTTATCATGTCACCAACAAGATTTTCGTAGTTTTCAGCTTTCTCAATTACAAGGAAATGTGAGCACACTGATTTAAAGTCCAGCCAGACGGATTTTTCGGCTTGTGACTTTTTCATCCTCTTCATCATGAAACGACTTCCTTAAGTTGTGGGCCAATAAAAATCCTTTCTTTTACTTTTGCCTCACTTAAAAAAGAAAACCACTCCTTATTTGCAGAATATGCTACAGGAATTAATCTGAAAAAATACTTAGATGAAGGAGCACTGATAAACAAGAGCTACTCTGCTGAATTGTGCTCATGTCCTAATGCTTGAAATAGTACATTCACATCACAGCAGCATATTTTTTTTTTCTTTCCCCTCAAAATAGTCTACAAAATGCCTTTGTCGTCTTGTAAAAGACTGAAACTTCCAGAAGTACATAAAGCTTTTGTTGCCAAAAATGTCGCTAAAGTAACCCAAGTTCATTAAAAAGGTCTCTAGAATGACAACGATCTCACTGTCAATGAGAAAGATATAATTTATAATAAATTAAGTCGATAAGTTACGAAAATGGGCACATTTTTGCAAAAAAAAAAAACGTAAAAAGCTAAAATGTGAAATTTTGGGAAAATGGTACGTGTTAGAAAAAAATAATTGCAAATTCGTAATTTTCAGCCGAGAATACATAAGAAACAGACATTTTCATCCAAACATTTGTCGTGTTGTACATTGTAATTAGTTTAAATAATAATTAATGCTCAATTTCCATGTTTAAAACGAAGTAAACTATCTGTTAGTTAATTTCAAAAACAATTGGGTGTTTTAGATTTCAAATTGCACATACATTAGTTAATAAACAGTATTTTAAAATGTACAAAATTGGGTACACTTGGAATGAAAAGGTTAAACAAGCCATAAATATACTCTTTCGATGTAAGTTTTATGCATTAATTTATGAGTTCAGTTTTGCTTAATACGTTCATCATTTACTGAGTAAAAAGGAAAAAAAAAATGAATCGTAAACAAGAGAAAAACTCTTCCTAAAAATACATTTTATTTCAAACTTAATAAAGCACATCTAGCAAGTGTATTCCCCTTGATTTTTCGGTTATTTTTTATACTATTTCGATGTAATCCTAGGCATTAATTCATGAGTTCAGTTTTCCTTAATGTTTTCCTCATTTACTTAAAATCCGAAAACATGAAACATAAGCAAGAAAAGAACATTTTTCTAAAAATATATTGTATTTTAAACTTAATAAAGCACATCTAGCAAGTGTATTCCCCTTGATTTTTGGTTAATTTTTATACTCTTTCGATGTAGTTCTTTGCATTAATTTATGATTTCAGTTTTGCTGAATGTTTTCATCGTTTACTTAAAATTCGAAAACATGATACATACACAAGAAAAGAATATTTTCCTAAAAAAATATTGCGTTTTAAAGTTAATAAAGTACTTTTAGCAAGTGTATACCCGTTGATTTTCGGTTACATTTTCTACTCTTTTAATGTAAGTTTATGTATTAATTTATGAGTTCAGTTTTGCTTATTGGTTTCATCATTCACTGAATAAAAAGGAAAAAAATTAGGAATCGTAAACAAGAGAAAAATTCTTCCTAAAAATACATTGTATTTCAAACTTAATAAAGCACATCTAGCAAGTGTGTTCCCCTTTATTTTTCGGTTATATTTTATACTCTTGCGATATAATGTTTTGCATTAATTTATAAGTTCAGTTTGTTTAATGTTTTCATCATTTACTGAGAAACAAAAAGAAAATAAATAAATAAATAGTACAAAACAGACAAAATATTCCCAAAAATATATTGAATTTCAAATTTAATAAAGCACATCTAGCAAGTGTAATCCTTTTTTCTATCAAAGTATTGAATATAACCCTCCTTGAAATTCTTGTCATCATCCAGGAGGATCACGGGAGCGCCATTTCTCCCTTCGTTATCTCTAAGAATTCGACAGGCAAACAAAATCCGAAATAAAATATCAAAATATGACCCATCTCCAAAAGCTTGATGGTTTGGATAAGAGTAGGACAAGAAATAAAAGACGATATAAATCAATACTGGAAAATCAGATGGAAAAATAGAGCTCTGAAACATTTGACATTTATCTTTTCTTTCGGAAGTGGTGCGTTAGATACAAAAAGATGAAGCCTTAAAACTAAAACCGTCATCATGGTACTTTTTTTTTTTTTTTTTTTTTGCAAATGGTTTTTAATGATATTATAAATCCTAGAACTTTATTAGAATTTTTCGCAAAGGAAGAAATCAGTTTATAAAACATTTTTTGAAAATTATATTTCTCTAACAAATGAAGAATAAATTGATAATAATCAGTATTTATATTTAGGACTGATTTGCTAGTTTGTGCCGCATTGTTTTGCATAGTAAATTTTATTAACATCCAGATTGCTACAATAGCTCTTAGCAATCTATTCACTGGCAATCGTTTATATTTAATTACTAAAATTTGAACTTGAAAACGAAAGTTTACTTTAAATTTTTACCACAGAGTCGCACAGAGGGGTAATTGGCAGGTCTAGCCGGCCAAAAACATTTTGTTTTCATTTTCTATTAATTTTAGACTGCTGATTTCGAAAAAAAATATTCTAAAAAATCTATGACCTCGGGGTTTGAATTCTAATTTCTTGTCGAAACTGGGCAATTGCTGGCTATCCATCAGGTCAAAAAGGTCTTGCCTTATAAGAATTCTCACTCCAGATGGCCCTAAAATAACATTTGCCCTTAAGTAATGAAAATAGCTAAGTATGTATAAAATCCTTTTTCAGAAGTTTTAAAAATATTATCGCTTCTTTATTTAGATTTTCAGGAGAAAAAAAATCAATATTTTCTAGAGTAGAGGTTATTGGGGGCTATTGATTTAATATGTATTTACCACATAGCTTGAACAACCAATCATGTTAAGAAAGTTATCGGGACTCATCGGGAAGTATAACAAAATCCTTATCGAATGTTGAAATTCACAATAAAAACCGCAAAAAATAAAGAGCATCTTTCATATTTCTTTTTTTACAATCCATAATGAGTTGGTATGCTAAAAATTTGATCAGTAACAGGTAGCACTGAACTAAGCACTCGCGAACTTACTTTTGGTGTGAAACAAAATAAAAGTAGTACAACAGACAGTTCAAACGGGTTTTTCCTCTCATTTGATCAACCAGGGAAACGATTGAGACCATTAACTTAAATCCCTCACTATTCCAATTGAATATTCGATAGGGTTTTCCCACCTCGGCTGCATTTTGTGAAACTGGTTTCTGGCCGGCTAGATTAAAATTTTACTCTTCTGTGCGTCGTACGCACGTTGTTGTCTATTTCCCTCAATCTAATGATTATTGTTATGCTCTTTTAACCACTTAACGCATTTGCCCGTGTCTGACACGGGCAAAGTTACAGGCAAATTTGCACGGGGATGTCCCATTTCAGTCGTTCCCAACTGAGTCGGTGTAAGAATTTTGCCCCAACTCAGTCGGTGGGGGAGTTAGCGATAGCTTTGTATTCCCATTTGAGTCGGTGGTTCTGACTTGGCGCAGTTTGTATAACTGGTACCAGAACGGTGAGGGGGACAGAATCGCCATTGCAGAATGAGTTATTCCTCGTTGTCGTTCTACCGTACTTATTGAGTGTCAAGCAGAGAGTAAATTCTGATTTTGATTTTTTTTTCGTCATCCTGAATTACTCATCCGATTTTCATGAATGAGATGAAAATGGTATCGTTCACATGGTGACACAAGCTACATTTTTATAGTTGTTTTCTTGGGGGGGGGGGGAGTATTTCCGTATTATAAAAGCGATGAACTAATAAAAGTAGGTGCACGAAAAATGTCGTTTGGATGAAAATGCGTTTCTTATGCACTTTCGGCTGAAAATTACGAATACTTAATGTATATCCCTAATTGATACTTTTATTTTTCTTAAATCTATGGACAAAATTGCAATTTGTACAATAGTGCCATTTGTACTTGGTGTTCTACAATGATTCAAAACCACCAACAATTTCTAAAAAAAAAAAAATAATTATATGCAATAGAAATTTTTTTTCGTGAATAGGTCAGAAATTTTGTTTGTCTTAGCCGAAATTTATATTTTAGCCTTCGTGAGATATTTAGTGTAATTGAATACTAAACCAAAATTCATAAACAAATTGTCCGATTTAGCCGTGATTTCGTATAAACCGTGTTCGTAGTAAAAAAAGTTTAACTGTACTTAGCAACTTTCTGAATTTTCCTAGGAATGAAAAAAAAAATCTTTTTGATTTTTCATCGTGTTTTATCATTTTTTAATAGATTTAGAATCCATTGACTTCATCACGACAGGAACATTTATCATGGCAAGTATGAGCGCTATATAGCCAATTCTGGTAACTCGAAATCGTACCGACTCAAATGGGAATACCCAAAACTCATTATAACCCTTACCGACTGAAATGGGACAATATCGCCCTACCGACTCAGTTGGGAACGACTGAATTGGCACTAAACCATTTGCACATGCCCGTGTCTCACACGGGCGATCTTGTATCTCTCGTTATTTTATTTCTAATGCCCCTATGAGCTCCGTTTGCACTTTGTTTGTATAATAACTTTTTATAAACCTTTTACCTCAGTCCCCAATCTTTAGCTATCCCCTACAACTGAAGTTTCTAAAAACAATTTATACTGTACCTATATATTCATTTTCTGTCAAAAATAAACTCGATCATTTTTACCAGTTTTTCTCCCTACAACTGAAATTTCAAAGAACAATTTATACTGTACCTATATATTCATTTTCTGTCAAAAATAAACTCGATCATTTTTACCAGTTTTTCTCCCTACAACTGAAATTTCAAAGAACAATTTATACTGTACCTATATATTCATTTTCTGTCAAAAATAAACTCGATCATTTTTGCCAGTTTTTCTCCCCACAACTGAAATTTCAAAAAACAATTTATACTGTACCTATATATTCATTTTCTGTCAAAAAAAAAACTCGATCATTTTTGCCAGTTTTTCTCCCTACAACTAAAATTTCAAAAAACAATTTATACTGTACCTATATATTCATTTTCTGTCAAAAATAAACTCGATCATTTTTGCCAGTTTTTCTCCCTACAACTGAAATTTCAAAAAACAATTTATACTGTACCTATATATTCATTTTCTGTCACAAATAAACTCGATCATTTTTGCCAGTTTTTCTCCCTACAACTGAAATTTCAAAAAACTACTTTGGCACCAAAGTTGTTGAAGCCATAATTACTACCTGTACTGAAGTAAAAAACGAGGTTAATTTTATCTGATTGTTAACGCGCATTATAAACTCATGTTTGTGAAAATTGCAACACCATGAAGGACTTACGCAAGTGAGCTGAAATTTTCAGGAAATGCAAAGTAGCGCATGGTATGCGAATGATTAGAATTTCAAATCCGTAGCGCATGTGTATGCTGAGCAGCGCCCTCTGAACGACGGATGGATCCGAATGAATAGACGGCTGTAGCGAGGCGTGTATGGTTATCGGTGGTTATCTGCTAGTGGTAAACGTTAGCTCAATCTTTACTTATGCCTCTTCGACGAAAGAGAGCGAGATTTGAACGACTTACAGAGTTTGAACGGGGGAGAATCATCGGCCCTCGTGAAGCTGGATTGGCCTATCGTGCAGTAACCGCTCGTGTGCAGCGTAACAGCAGCACAGTGATGGGTGTTTGGAAGCAGAGAACGGACGAGGGTCAGACAACTCGATAATCCGGGAGTGGACCCCGAAATGTGACGTCAACTCGCGATGATAGACACCTGGTCCGCATGGCGCGGACGGACCGTACAGCTTCCTCTAGACAATTGGCAGCACAGTGGTCAATAGATACAGGTGTTTCATTGTGTGCTTCATCAATTCGTAGACGTCTGCTGCAGCGTGGACTGCGCGCAAGGACTCCTTTATACAGGAACCCCCTCACGCTAAACCATCGCCGCTTGCGGCTATAATGGGCCAATCAACATAGAGACTGGCATGCTGATTGGCAGCATGTCGTGTTTTCTGACGAATCCCGCTTTAACCCTATCGTCAATGACCAAACGTTTCCCTTAAGCTCTGGTTTCCAAGAGAGCGTTTTCGTCGCTCTGCTGTGCGTCAGTGGGGAGGAGAGCGTCTTGCAGCGGAAAGGGTGGTTTCCTAGAAGACGCTTCATCGCGCGCGAAAAACTGACCAAACCGTTTCCTTCGGAGCAGAAGCGCGGCAGATAGTAGGCATTTTTAAAGTGATTGATAAAAAAAGCGAACATGGATTTTAAAGCTCTTGTATTAACAGCAATGCTCCTTGATGAGGAAGAAAACGATGAAATGCTTCACTTTTGTGAGTTTCTTCCGCGGGAAGAAACCAACCCAATTATAAAAAGTAGAAAGGAAGAAGGGGCATTTAATTTGCTCATAAACAGACATCTATCCAAAGACAGTCGGAAATTTAGGGAGTATTTTCGACTGACTCCAGAATTATGTAAATTTGTCTTGGACCAAATTTCCGATGAAATTTCAAGTGCTTCCTCCAATCGACATAAAAGACCGATTTCTCCACACGAGAAGCTGTCCTTAACTCCAGTAGCGTAGATAGACCCAGATTTCAGGGGGGGGGGGTTCTTCTGGAAAAGTGATCTAATTTCATGGTTTTACAAGAAAATTTGGGAAAATTCCAGACAATCCTCTCCATTTCAGGGGGCGTTTTATCCCCAAAACTACCCCCTTATCTACGCCAGTGCTTAACCCTCAGGTAAGCATTTCTCTTTTTATCATAAATTCAAGTAATCATGGGTGATTTCCAATAAAAAAAATCTGAACTTCTCACACAATTTCCAGAAAACATATAAACTACAAATTTTAAATAAATAATAAATAATTAGATACCCGCCCCCATTCCAGCCATACTTAGGTATGAATATAAGCTAAAAAAAAATAAATAAAAATTAAGTGCTTAAAAGGAAATAATGTAATTTGATATTGGATTTTTTTTCCTGCAACAGCAGTCTTTTAAACTATTAAATATTTTATTCATCACAAAGTAGAAAGTAAAGCAGATCTTCATTCATCAAAGAAATCTCAAGACTGATAAATTAAAATATTTTTTAAAGCCGACATTTTTTCTTTATTTTCTTTTCCTATTTTTTTTTTCATAAAAGTTTATGAATCAGAATAAAGTAATATGCATTTTGCCACCGTCTTCTTAAAAACAGCAATTCTTGTATGTACATTATAACAGATCAAAAATGGAGACACGTTGCAAAAGACGACGACGCACGACGCAGGAATCAAACTAGCCTGGATCGGCTCCGCAGCGGAGGGAAGGCACTGCGTTTTGAAGCCGCGCATGCGCAGTTCCCTCCTCTCCAGCGAAAAACGGTAACGCATGCGTCGCCGCTCTCTTGGAAACCACTACTTTACTTTCAATGACTGGGTACCGTCAAAAAAACAATTTTCCAAAAAATATGTTCCAATAATAGGTTGAGTTCAGATTCATGTGAATAACGAGAATTAAAATTGGTTTTGCCAAAGCTTTATTAGAAATGATAAAAATTACAATGAAAGTCGCAAAAAGGTACGCGGGTACTCGGTCATGGACGCTAGGATTAATTTGTGGTACCATGATGGCCATATTCGTGTCAGACGCTATGCCGGTGAGCGCCCCCTTCCGGAGTGCATTATCGAACGCCACAGTGGACGAACACCCGGAGTTATAGTCTGGGGCGCCATAGCCTATCATGGACGAGCTCAATTGGTGCGAATTGTGGGCAATCTGAACAGCAACCGGTACATCAGTGAAGTTCTACAGCCCCAAGCTGTTCCCTTCCTTCAAAGCTTGACAGGCGCTGTATTTCAACAGGACAATACCCGCCCTCATATTGCTAGGACTGTTCAATCTTTCTTTGCAACGCAGCAGGTACAGCTTCTTCCTTGGCCTGCGTATTCCCCGGATATGTCGCCAATTGAAAATGTGTGGGATTTCGTTGGTCGGCGCCTCGCTCGTGATCCTCGTCCTGTTGCTTCTGTAGACGAACTTTGGGTACGCATACAAACAATATGGAATGCTCTTCCTCAGGCAGACATTCAAAATTTGTTTGACTCCATGCCACGTCGTGTAGCAGCACTTATTGCGGCGCGTGGTGGCTACACAAAACACCGATTCCGATCTCTTGTGTGCTTTGAAAATTTAATCATTTATTTGTACCACTACCACTCAACTGTGTATTAAATTTCATTCAATTATGACGATTCCTTAATGATGTTGCAATTTTCACGCACGTGAGTTTAATTTGTATCTACTATATAGAAATAGGCAAAGATAAAACAGTAAAGGGGGTTAAATACGTGTAAAACGGTGTATTAAAAGCAATTTTTATGAATTTTTTGAACCTATAAAGAATATATATATTTAATTAATATTTTGAGGTTATTTTGTAGATATATTGAAGAACATTTACTGAAATTGTCAAAAATTTTTCTTGAAAAACCCCAGAGATATCGGCTGCTGCACACTGTAAGTCGCCACACGGGTCGGCAGTTTGCGTACATCCTAGAGGTCACAATTTTTATCTGATATCATTTTTTTTAATCTACTTTTTTTATAAGAGGCTCTTCTTGTTGAACTGAAATCATCACAAAAAATTAAATTTTTTGTTTTTAGAATGGGAAAAAATAAGTATGAATTTTACCCATTTTTTTGTTCTTTTTTTACAATAAAGAAAGTAAAAATGAAGAAAAGTTTATGATTTTAGTTCAACTAAAGCGTGTATATATAAAGAAAGTGTGTGCTAAATTTGATAAGGATTGATAAAAACTCTCTAAGCTAGAGTGTACGCAAATTCGAAAAAAGTAGTCTCGAGAAAAACGCGTTTGAAAAAAAGAGTGGTAGTGAAGGTAAATTTAAGGCAGTAATGAATCAATTTTTTTATATACTTATAGATACTAATACTTATAGAAATTTCTATTAGAGGTCCCAATTGTTAAAAGAAATAAAAGGACATCTGCTAAAATTCTCTAACACCCTTCAATTCATTCATGAGGGACTACCTGCTCGACTGCTCCAAAAGTGGCGCACGCTCAAATTCTTATAACTTTTAAACGACTTGGAATTTTTCTTTGAAATTTTCAGGGTATATTATTGAATAGTCGTAGAAACGATTTATGACGAAAAAAAATTGAGACATTTACACGTATTTCCCCCCTTAAGAGCCATTTTTTTTTTTTTCAACCGATTTTTTAAACTACTTTTTTTGTTCAGTAACTACTGATGAATTTGATTGACTTTAATGAATAAATTTTGGAAACAATCAATTATTAGTTATTTTCTATTTTCTTTTGTCATGCGAGCTTTATAAGCAAGATAAATGGATGCGTGTACTATAGATACTGGTTCCATTGCAGTGCTTTGTCAAAGAGTTCCCTCGTGGACCGGTACTGGGAGGCCAGGACCTTTTTGGATACGTAGGCAATTTGTTGCAGATGTTTTATTTTGTGCTTTTATTATAATTATACATTTCTGCTGTGATTGTCTTTTATCTGCCATTGGAAATTTAAAAAAAAAAAAAACTATAGAGACTGGCACTTTTTACATCGTAAAGAAATGTTAAAGATTTTTTGAGATTGAAATCTAGAGTTGCAATAAGAATACGCTACATATAAATAGGCAAAGACAAAGCAGTTAAAAACCATTTTCTCCCCTTTTTTACCATCGGCAGAAATGCAAGCAGCTACATTTATGAGCAAAATTAACCATGCGGCGACAATGTTTTACAATACGTTTGCTTAAAGTGAGGATGATAGGGTGGATCGAAAAACACTTTTTTTCTGCAATACAATTCTAATAGCCCGGAAAACTTGCGCATAGGCGTCATTATCAATGAAAAAATGTTAAAAAAATTCTTTTTCAAAATTTGAAATTGCGTAGCGGGCCTAAATTTACCAAAAAAGTCAAAATACCGGTACATTTTTAAAAAATGCAAAAATTACAAAAAAAAAAAAAATCATTTTTGGTTCTAATAGTGAAAAAAGTGTTTTTAAGAGTGTCCTTAATGCATACAAAATATAATTAAACCCATTCTGGTTTTACTGAATTCGCGCAAAAGGCCTAAAAATGCGGGTTGTATCGTAAAAAAACGAAATTTCATGATTTTCGACAATTTTTAAACCTGTGCCAAAATCCATAAAATTTTATTTTTAATTTGTAATAGTGTAAAAACCATTCAAAATAGTTTTCCCAATGCAGAAATAATACTTTCAGACCTGTTATTCCTTAACTGTATTCGCGCAAAGGGTCTAAATTATAGTATAAGTTAAGTTATAGAGCCCCGTAAAAACTCCGTTTTCCATATATGATGAATGTTTATTTAACACATAAAGTTTGTAATAAGACTTTAACAAGTGATTTACAAAAATGTATTTGCCAAACATATCACATTGCAGTTCTCAGCTCATTTCAACATTTAATCTGTGCTGAAATGATCCAGGACCCACGGTGAGGACGTGGCTGCAAGGGGAGTCCCACCTCCATCCTACCCAACCAACCAACCAACCAGGGTGAATTTTATTTACAATATTTTCAGTAACTATTTACTTTGTACAATGCATATATGTCTGTTGTACGCAAAGGTTATTTACATAGAAGCCCCTTTGAATTCTGACTTTGAATTAAATGTGGGCATCAGCTGTCTTGATTTTAAAGTAGCTCTAATATAACCATTTCGATTTTCATGCCCGCACACTTTTTGTGCTGCTTCTGTAACCAGTCTTACACATCTCTCAACTGACTGGGTGTGGCATGGGAATTTGGGGTAGTTTAACTCTGGTTGCGGTTTTTACTTTGAAAAAGAAGCAATGTGTTCAGTTGGCATCTTTGACAGTAGTAGCGGCGGTGCTAACTTGCAGATCGACCAATCAATTAGTTCGGTATAGTCGTTTGCACTAAAATTTATTGAAGGTATTTGAAGTCTTTTACATAACCTTCAGCTGATGGCTCATTTCTGGATTTAAGGATCCTCCTGTAGTCAAGTTCTCTAATGTGTGGTCTCTCATCCATTATCATAGCCAACATCATATTTTCAGGGTGGCAGAAGGATGCGTTCCTTTGAATGACTGGATCAATGATTTGCTGAATATTGTCCGGTAGATACCTTGTTGTTTTAACTACCTTCAAAATATGCTTCCGTCCATCTTTCACAGTGTAATTTTTCTTTATATCAAGCCAAACAGGTACATATCACTTCACTATGTAATTTGCAAGAGTCTGTAACTCAATTGTTGGACAAGTTTGGGATACATACAATCTTAAAACCCGGTTAGCACAGGTTAGCCAACGAGAGTGGCTGAAGCGTCCAGGATCCCTAGCAGCCAATTCTGGATTACAGATTCCTGTGTTGACCACTTTTACAATGTCTAGGAGATACTTCTGATCTTTACTCAGATCGTTTTTACTGATATCAATGACTTCTTCTGATTGTATCGGCTCAAACTCTACAACATGGGAGTTTCTCACATCCAGGGAGTTGTTTTCCAACTGGACTGCTAAATGATGTTGGTCCTGTTGTCGTTCCATCCAAGGGATCAAACAAATGCCTATAAGGTAGCTCGTTAATATATAGCAAGCAGATAAACCATTGCAAAGGACGTCGACACTTAACTTCAATGTTATGTACAACACCACTTTTCCATCCAGTGTTTGTGACTGTTCCATTACATCAGATGGCCTCCACTGCACTCATATAAAATTTCTTCTTTTCCAGTCAGTTGAGAGGTGTGTAGAACTAGTTACAGAAGCCGCACAAAAAGTGTGCGGGCATGAAAATCGAGATGGTTTTATTAGAGCTACTTTAAAATCAAGACAGCTGATGCCCACATTTAATTCAAAGTCAGAATTCAAAGGGGCTTCTATGTACATAACCTTTGCGTACAACAAACATATATGCATTGTACAAATTAAATAGTTACTGAAAATATTGTAAATAAAATTCACCCTGGTTGGTTGGTTGGTTGGGTAGGATGGAGGTGGGACTCCCCTTGCAGCCACGTCCTCACCGTGGGTCCTGGATCATTTCAGCACAGATTAAATGTTGAAATGAGCTGAGAACTGCAATGTGATATGTTTGGCAAATACATTTTTGTAAATCACTTGTTAAAGTCTTATTACAAACTTTATGTGTTAAATAAACATTCATCATATATGGAAAACGGAGTTTTTACGGGGCTCTATAACTTAACTTACACTATAATTCAGACCTTTTGCGCGAATACAGTTAAGGAATAACAGGTCTGAAAGTATTATTTCTGCATTGGGAAAACTATTTTGAATGGTTTTTACACTATTACAATTTAAAAATAAAATTTTATGGATTTTGGCACAGGTTTCAAAATCGTCGAAAATCATGAAATTTCGTTTTTTTACGATACAACCTGCATCTTTAGGCCTTTTGCGCGAATTCAGTAAAACCAGAATGGGTCTAATTATATTTTGTATGCATTAAGGACACTCTTAAAAACACTTTTTTCACTATTAGAACCAAAAATGATTTTTTTTTGTAATTTTTGCATTTTTTAAAAATGTACCGGTATTTTGACTTTTTTGGTAACTTTAGGCCCGCTGCGCAATTTCAAATTTTGTAAAAGAATTTTTTTAACATTTTTTCATTTATAATGACGCCTATGCGCAAGTTTTCCGCGCTATTAGAATTGTATTGCAGAAAAAAAGTCTTTTTCGATCCACCCTAATGATCAAAATAAACTCTACGATATAACCGCCAAATGTGATGAATAATACTTATATAGTTATAAAAATAGTTATGTTTTGAATGCTAAAGTCACTACGGTCGAATTTCGAATGCTATGCGAACTCTAGTTTTTATAAATTTACCGCGGTTTTAAATATAGAAACTTAGAGGAAATAGTTTAAAGTAGTTTTTTCTTTGTCTTGCTATATTAAATGTACGTTAAATACTTGTGCAACCCCGATTTATCTATTTACTGTTAAACTGCTAGCGTTAAATCAAGTATATCGTTAAATTGGGAAACATAAAATTTATCAAACACAATTCAGGAAATTTAAATTATGTCACTATTTTGGGGAAATCGTTTAATCGAGTAGAGTTAAATTAAAGTTGCACTTGATTTTTCTTTTAAGCATTTTTTTAACTCATGAGATGAACTGAAATCACATTTTTATTGTATTAAGAAAGTAGAAATAAACTTAATGTTAACTCTTATTAAATCTGACATTGTTTTTTTTTTAAACATGTACCTATCTCTAGATAAAACATGTAGAAAGTATCCTGCGAAAAAGGGAATTTTTATGCAATCTTCAAAAATGCCATCTTATAAAACCGGTGATTTTACATTCGCAACGAAATTTCTAGCTGGGAGAAATAATTAAAGCTAATGGGAAATGTGTTTCTCTCTGTTACTGTAAGTGAACAAATTACCAATTAGTGCCTATGCGCGTTTCGTAAAATTCATTCATTTATTCAATTAGGAAATGGTCAAAAAATGACGGTATTTTCTCAGAACAAATTAATTTCAATACTGAGAATTTAAGAAATAGAGAAAAGGAGAGTGCTTTTCGCTGAAGAGGCTTTGCGCTTTACGAAAGTTTTGCAGAACACAACGATCTTACCACACATTCTTTTGAAAATTGTGTTCCTTATATAAACTGTTTCCCCCTTTAGACATTGATTTTAATTCAAAATAATTCCTGAGATATTTCAAAAGATAAATTGCTCAGTTTTCAAATATAGTTTAATTTTTTTCTCGTTTTAAGCTCTCGGTACTTTCTAAAATTCTTAAAACGCATTAAGAGAGTCATTCGAAATATTAGAGTTCAAAATGCATCGATTAATGCATACACCAGGATATTTTAATGTGTTAAACATAAAGTAAAATGAGGAGCTATCAAAGATGTATGTTTCATACTTTGCCGGTAACATATTCCTTTTTTTAACTCGATGTATATATATAAAGAGGAGTCCAAAAAATGTATACTCTAGTTGACAGTAAATATCTTATTTACCCTATTTTCCCGTAAAAGTAAAAAATAATAATAATAAAGCATGAAAGAAGGCTTAATGTATCGTGAAAATATCGTTAGAAATCAAGAAAAGACAAAAATAAGTTAAGTAATTAAATAAAGAATGAAAAATAAAAAAATTGAAAGTAGGGTTTTGAGATGGGTGGAAAAAGTGTGTCTGTATGTGCGTCTGTGTGTCCCCCCTAACAACTTTTGAACGAATTGTCCGATTCAAAAAATTCTTTTTGCATTCGAAAGTTCTCGGCGAGTGCATCTCATTTCCATATATAAAAAAACTTATCTTCAAAAAACTTTGAACGCTTTTTACTCAGAATCGTGTTTTGGTCACTTACATCCCTTTACTTCTCACTGCCTCATATTTTACTTTTTGATTTGAACAATATTTTGTTCAATTTTGAGAAGTTCAAAAAAAATTAATATTAGCGCCTATGGGCGAAAATGCAGCAAATGATGTAAACTCTGGGTACAAGATCCAAGTTCCAATAAACAAGCTTACTAAAAGAAGCTCTTGGCGTGAAATATTAATTTGAACAGTTTTTGTTCATTTTTAAACAGTTCAAAAAATTAATATAGCACTCTCGGGGAAGTTTTAAACCTATATAAATCCGGATCTAATTGAACAATTTTTCGTTAAATTTTGAACAGTTCAAAAAAATTTTAACATGAGCGCCTATAGACAAAAATGAAGCAAATTATGTAAACTCTGGGCACAATATCCAAAAGTCCTATGAGCAGGCTTACTGGAAGAAGCTTTTGGCGCAAAATATCAATTTGAGCAATTTTTGTTTCTTTTTGAACAGTTCAAACAAAAAAAGAGAAAGAAATAGTGTCATTTTTCCATTATCTCGGCGCAGGTGATAAATTCGCCAATAATGATGCAGCCAACGCCAAACGGAATATCGCCGCTGGTAACCTTTTTCGTGCGCTGTCGCCAAAATGTCTGCTTGGCGAGATTTGCGCCGTGGTAATGGAAAGGTACAAAATTACCATTAGCGCCTACGGGAAATTTCAATCCTATATAAATCCTGATATAACCGACGGATTTGCTTGTAACAAAATTTATAGGAAAGATGTTTGGCAGTAGAACATGTACAGACACGAAGTTCAACCAGGACGGAACGAGCCTATTTTCCTATGAATTTTTTTGATCGGGATTTTTAAGGTTATTTTTCAAAGAATGAGGGAATGAATGAGGAAAAGTGAATGAATAGGTGAAAGAGTAAAATAATGAATGAATGAATAAATGAGTGAATAAATGATAAAATAAATAAATGAGTGAATGAATGAATGAGTAAACGAATGATGAATAAATGAAAAAATGAATGATTGAGTGAATATGTATTATCCGTCAAAAAAGGTATATTAGAAGTAATTAAAAACTATAGTTGAGTGAGAAAGAGAAAGAAAGAGATAGCTACATTATAAATTTGAATTTGGTGTTTACGGGAAAGTTGGTTCGTATAGTTCTAGACGGAACTTATTGTTTAAACACAATTTTCAAATTTCAATGTTCTGTAACAAGATTTTAAAGTGATATGGTAAAATATACTTCCAATCACATGTGTTCAAAGTGACACCTAGTAGCAGCTAAACACCGTCGATGCCGCTCAGAGACAGACCGAACTACGGCTTTCAACAGTTTCGGTGTAATGGGTGCACACGCGGTCACGATGGTTTCTCGTAGCAAGTTCGGAGTAGGTATCTTATGTCGATAAACTTCTTTTTTCAAAGTCACCCACAGGTAAAAGTCCATAGGTGTAAGGTCTGGTCACTTCCGCCATGATTAGTAACGAAGTGGCATCTACTGATGCTAGAATGCAGGCTACACAGTCTGCTATGGAGAAGTTTTATTTTACATATGAGGTGAAGGCTGGTAAGATGGCGCACTTGAATTTTAGGGTGGTAGGGAAAGTATGAACGCTCTGTGACTCCAGGAAGTTGTACAGTAACAACAACATAGTGTCTACCTTAATTCATAAGTTTGCTTTTATGCACGTCTATAATATAGAGTCGTTTTTATAGTATGTTTACCAAATGTAAGGGCTTGGAATTTTCGTTATTGTACCTAATTTTTTCATGGTAGTAAGACCATTGCAATATACTTTACAATCAAAACTTTTTTTCAGTAAGCTCTTAACCTTGATAATTTTGCAAGCAATTACAATTTTTTGTAGAAACAAATAACTTGAAAACTCTGCTGCGCAATATCTCCTACCAAAATGTGAGAGTTGGCGCATTTGTCACTAAGGAGAGATATCTCAATGTTTACATTACCTCCATGTGATTGGTAATGTTGCCAGTTGCAAATCACTTGCAACAAAATATATGAACAGTGAAGAAGTGAAACATTGCCCTTGTTGTCGAGTCCTCGCGCGTGGCGAGGAAGAATGGGTACGCTTCTCCTGAGTCTAACGAATCCCTTATAGGCAGGAGTCCGATTTCCGCCCCTTTGAAAAGTCTCATAACTTTTCGAACCAGCTCCCAGATGAGAGATCGTCACCTGGGATTGGCACCCCCAGAGGTATCGTTTCACTTGGAGGACATTAGAGCCACAACCTATTTCACGTGCACCAGCTCCTTTTAGCTTACACGAACCACACAGCAACCAGTCGCGAGAGGTGAAGTGAAACATTGAAAAGAACAAATAAAAAAACATCTTTTAAGGCACAGAAAAGCAATAAAAATTTCATGCATTTGCTTCAAAGTTGCTGGGAACCCCTTTGCCAGTGCAAAAGGAAGAAAAAGAAAAAGTGAACCTATAGTTCTAAAGATGTCAGACAAAGGACAAAAAAGTATGTGGACGGGGAGGCTCATAACTCTGAAACATGTGTCGTGTTCGCAATGTTTATTGTAATGTTGTACTTTAAACGTTGTTTTATTTATACTTACTCTTTTTCACACAAAAAGTTGCCCTTTAAGTGCACCAAGACTTCCGTGGAACTGTGATGAGGTGAAGTTCCGCAAAACAAACTGCGTCTGGTTAACTTTGGTACAGCAAAAATCAATAAAAATAGTTCACGTTGTCACTAAAGCTGATGACGTACCACATTAACTATTTTAGCTTCTCGTAACGTGGAAAGGAAGTTCCTGTCAATTTTCTAAATTTCAATGAGAATAAAATTAATTCATAATATTTATGTATGCTTACAAAAAACTGAAAACAAACTTGGATTAGTCTATTTGGACAAGCTACTTGTTATTGTTAGTATAATCTACTTATTATCGAGAGCCATATCTCCCCAAAATGTACGCAATCTCACCGAGCCTATAAAGAGAGAAGAGAAAAAAGGTGCCTAAAGGCGCGTTCTGACGAGACAGTTTTCCCCTGCAATATCTGTCGAGACAGTCACTGTCCATGTCTGAACGAACCCGACAGTCGCTCTCTGACAGTATCTCGCCGAACCGGTTTCTCGCTGTGACAGTCACGTCTGAACACAGGCGGACACTTTTCAGAGCTACTGCCGCAAGTTCTCACACCAAGTTGAAGTAATTGCAACTTTTTCCCGACTGTCTGGCATTGACTCCCGCCAAAAATACGCAATTGCTTCGACTAATGTCCTAAAAAAGTTTAATTAATTTCATTATTGTTCTGAAACTTCTGTTTAGTGGTTGATGTATTTGGATATTAATGAATATATTCTTTTTTCCTCGCGAAAAACAGCAATTGCGTCGACTTATGTCCTAGAAAAAGTTCAATTAATTGCATTATTGTTCTGAAATTTCTGTTTAGCGATTTAATCTGATAGAAATGAATGTAACCTCTATTTCTTGGTTTAAAATCCAGAACATTATGCTTTTAATAAATGCATGATTTAGTAGAAACAAATTTATCTATTATATTGAAGGTCAAAGAAAAAAAAAGCAATTCAGAATTAAAAAGTTATTTAATGCATGGCTTTAAACTGATTATTTATTTAATTTTAATATTTACTTTACTTTTTAATGCTTAGAACTTTAACCCTCTTCCAATGTCAAAATTTCAAATTAATATTAAAAACTGATTATTGTTATCAGTACTTGCAATTATATATGGAACACATTTTTTACTTGTGTGCTCATATTGAAGTATACATTAAATAAGTAATTAATTTTATGTAGCGCTTCAAAACAAATATTTAATGCAAAAATCCTTTTTATTTCTTCGTTAAATAGAAATATTGTCAAGTGCAAACATTTATTTTGAGCTAAACTTTTAAAGCTGTCAACGATTTATAGTTTCCTTTTAACTAATATTGTTTAAAACTTTTTATTGTTATCTGTGTTTAATATGTGGGAAATAATATACAGTACAACCTCGATCGGCCATTTCCACGGGAATATTCATTTCATATATGGAAAAATGATGAACGTGGGCAGAATAACGTCCGAAGAAATCGTTAAACCATTAAAACAAGACGATACCTACGTTAAAATGATGGATGCAGGTACAATGCATAAAGATTTTACTGTACTGTAATCACTTTAAATTAATCCTTTTTATTATGCTATCATGATTTAGCAAAAGGTAGCCAACAATTATAGAATTGCAATTAATCTTGTACTTATTACCAATGAAAATTCAACATCAAACTTTGATTCATGTAAAACCTTTATATGTAAAAAAGATTAAAACTTCCTTTAAAATAATTAGAGATTAGCTTTATTGATACGTAGTTAAATTTATTAAACACTTTTGTAGATGAAACCGCTATAAAAGAGTGTATAGTTGTAAATTGTTTTATTTTCGTTTCATTTAACTTCAAGTAAAAATGTTATATATTTTTAAAACCTACATTAGTTTCGTGCAAGTAACTTTTAACTGCACTCACACACAAAACTTTGTGTTAGGTTGTTAAAAAAAAATCTAATCTATCCTGTCATAATTTTAATCTTTTACTGTCAAAATTGTGATCATTTAAAAATACAATTTTAGGAACTATACAGCGAACTTTTCGTAATAAAAATATCCATTTATTAATTTTGTGCACAATTCTAATCTTTATTTTTTAAAAATTAATCATTCAAATTTTCGGACCTTTTTTACTGAAGTATTATCTGCACTTTCCATAATTAATGTGTCGATAATACTTCAGTATATATACAAATCTAATGTACCTTAAGAAGATACAAAAACAAAGAAGTAAATAAAAAAAAATCAGCAGCAAATACAACACATTGCGACTCCTCAGTTTTTTCGGAACAGCGTCTCAAGTACTGCACAGAATGAAGAAACCTTTCTTCTACGTGAGAACCAACCCCGACAGTTGAATGCGAGAGTTGCATGACTTTTCCCTCCGCCGACTGGCGCTGCGAGTTCTTGCTTGCAATTTTTGCTGTAGTGTGAACACTCTAGCAACAACTGTCGGACATTTTCGCGTGAGTTTTCTCGCTCGTCAGAACGCGCCTTTAGTGTTATCCCAGCTGTCGTTTTAATTTCTAGCTAAACAGCCAACTAGTGATGGAAATGCATGCACGAAAGAACTTACTCTATATTATTGACTAAAAGTTCATCAAAAAATTGACGTTTTATTTGTTTTATAGCATTTTCAAATTGTGCGCAGACTCCCCCGGTTTTACCTTATATAGACATACATAAACACATACATATTTCCTTTTCGCGTCTATTATACTACGTATTAATCATATGGGGAATTGTAATAGGCCCAATCAACAAGTACGAGCCAACTCGTTAATCTCAAAACCCATCGCTTATAATCTGTCGTAATAACATAGAATCGGAATGTTTAATTCAAACTTTTATCAAATATTCTAGAAGCCAATGAAATGTAGGCCTTCGGGTTCCGAAATCGAACTAATTCTTGCAACAGATCCATTAGCCTTCACGAACTCAAGTGCGCCAAACAATTATGCATTGCGCCCGTTCGTTCTCCGACGGGTTGGCTCGTTTAAAATCTGGACAGTCTGATCAATTTCGTGTCATTAGTGGAGTTCAATATGGGGTTTATGACTGCCTATTGCTGCATTAGACAATGATAATGAGTTTACGTTTCTTGTTGCACATAAACATATTGATTTATTAAGCTTGGTGTACGAAATAGGTTTGGTATGGAAAATGTTTTTATAGTTTACTTATTCTGATATTACTCGACAATGGAAATACTGTCGTCTCTTGTTAAAAAGATACTTTCCTCCAACCAAAATTGTTCCCTATAACATAATTATACAAAATATTGAATAATCGTCATAATTAAACATATATTTAACTATGGCTAATACGACTAAAACAATATTATAAAATAGTAGTTTTACAAAATAAGGTTTGATTTTTTTAAAAAACAAGAAAAACGCAAAGTAATAAATAATGGAGTAGTTTATTATTATTATAATAACTTTTTTAATTTTATTTATTCGTCTTTTCATTTTTTTGTGCCAATTCATTCGTAAGTATTGTACAAAACACTTAATTGATGTAATGTGAAATAAGGTTACACGTCACGTCGTTTTACAGCACTTTCTAAAAATTCCAAATTTTCTCTCCCACTAATTTTCCTCTGTCGTTCTCTCCCGGGGAAACTTATCCTAGAAAGCAAAACGTTATTAATATGGTTTGATAATTAACTGTTCCTTTGTCCAAGTCATGTCTTTCAGCGTCCGCGGTTTTCATCTTTTAGTTGCGTCTGTTTACTAAAAATAAAAGAACTCTTGGTAGCGCAAAACACTCTCGTTGAAAAATTAAATTCAAAATTTGAGATAAGACAAAACAACAAGAAGTACCGCCTATAACTACGAGCCTACTTTCTCGTAGGCAGCAAACTTGAAATTTATGATCTAGCTATCTTTATCTCCTTCTCATTTGGCTTTAGTTCTAAATTACTTCAAATATACGTTTTTCAACTGTTAATACATATTCTTCAACTCTATCTTTTATTCTTTCATTTATTCATATACTCGTTCATGTACTTATTCATTCATTTATGCACTCATTCTTTCAGAAATATTCCCAAAAATCCAGATCAAAAAAATTCACAGGAAAATAGGCTCGTTAAGTTCTGTAGAACTTCGTATCTGCACATATTCTATGCCGCTATATAGAAGCAAATCCGTCAGTTAGAGCAGAATTTATACATTATAGAAATTTCTCCATGGGCGATAATGCTTTTTTTATGGTTCAAAATTAAACAAAAATTGTTCAAATCAAAAAATATTTCACGTCGAGAGTTTCTTCCAATAAGCTTGGACTGAACTTGGATTGTACGTCCAGGGTTTATAAAATGTGCTTCAGATTAACTCAATACCCCTAATGTTAAGATCAAAATTAAACAAAAAATTTTTCAAATCAAAAAATAACAGAACTTTCGAAAAGGGGTCCTTTTAAAACCTATTATGTATGGCAGAAAAAAAATCCGAGAAATGGGTATGAATTTGCGAAAACTATTTTTATATTTGAAACGCAGTGGCTGAGTGGTAGACTTCCGTGCTATACATGCCACAGGTTCGGAGTTCGATTTCGGGGCTCAGGGGGGGGGGGGCAGGGTCGACTCAGCCTTTCATCCCTTTAGTGGGGTCGATAAAATGAAAATGAGGACCAAGCATGCTTGGGAACTAACCACTGCGGGTTTTGTGTCAGGCCGACCACTTGACCGGAACTTCTGCTCCTGTATCCCAGGGCCCTCGGCCTAGAAGCTGGGATGGCCACAGTAGGCCATGGCCCCCAAAAGTGCTGGCTTTCCACTGAGTTTAGTTTTTAGTTATTTTATAGTTATTATTAAAATAATACCAATTACAATGATAGATTAGTGCTATCCTAAAAAATGTGAAAATATTACGCTATCATAAATTTCTCAAAAGTAGGACTAAATTTGTAATAATCAATAGCATAGTGAAAATATATTTATACGTCGTTTTGAACCAGTCATTTGAAAAACGAATTAACTGCTTTATTGTGATATATATTTATTATCAATTTATAAGGAAGCTCAAAGCGGAACTTATACTAATGACTTAAGATAAACAACACACATGTAATGTCACACTCGAAAGATATTACTTCATTAGTTGTCTATACTAATATTATGATTGCCCCAAGAGCGTTATGTTTCTTACATAACAGAGATTATTGGATTTTCTCGCTATATCGTAAGATTGAGATTCTATGTATATTTAACAAAGCGAATTACCCTTATACGATCTGTTTGGAAATTCATTTTGGTCGTAGCAGCAAGTTGCCTCTGTATAGTGTACATAATTTAAACGAGTCGAGTCTGAGCTGTCTTCTGCTAATAAATTATGTCTGGAGCACTGGTTCAAATACTTTCGCTGTCACTTTTAATTATTAAATTTTTCGTACAAGACGTAAATGTTATATAGATAATAAAGGTTTCGGATTCTTGTGACTTTCTTTTAAAACTGATTGCGACTCGGTTACAGTTCGAACAAGGATTTTTGATATTTGGTCGCTTCTGCGCATATCATAAAAGAACGAATCCATACCAGTTTTTTGGAAGTTTGTTTTGAAGGAGCGTTTCATTAGTACGCGAAACAGAATGAACACGCTCTAATGTTACTTCGGCAACTCCTAGCAAATCCCGGACGCTAGCGTGGTAGGAAAACCAATGCCTCAACTCTTGAACAATAAAATAAGAAAAACTAAACACAATGAGGTACAGATATATGCACGTCAAACGTTCACGCTTACGGGACTTCTCGCTCTTAACATGAACAGTGATACCTCGAGATACGAGCTGAATTCGTTCCGTAACCTTACTCGTATGTCAATTTGCTCGTATCTCAAAGCAATTTACTGCGCAGGCGCAGTAAACTGGGTGGGCCGTGGCGCCGCAGCTGGCGTTCGTCGTATCTCAAATATCACTCGTATTTCAGAACAAAACTTTGCTGCTCGACAGCGCTCGTATCTCAAATCACTCGTATGTCAAGGCACTCGTATCTCGAGGTACCACTGTATAAAGTAAAACGATTGCTTGGCTGAGGTAACTTGAAGCCTAATCTTAAGAGTTATATTTCTGTTTGGCGACTGTGTGAAAGGGTTAAGTTCTTATGTTGGTTAAGAGTTAACCTGGGTTACAGTTCTACCGCGGAATTTTGACACATAGACGCTTCTGCGCATGGCAGTAAAGAACGAATCCATTGGCGTTTTGGGGAAGAAGTTCGTTTTGCAGGTGCGTTTGCATAGTACGCGAAACAGAATGTTGACTTCGCTATTCGTTGGAAGCAACTACATTTATAAACTGGCACATAGCAACAGTTCGGAAGAAATCAAGTATTCTGAACGAAGTAGAACGAGAACAAAAACGGCACATTTCATGTACCAGCAGTTCCTCCCTTGAACACGAATGGATTCTTCTCGACACTCTTCCAGGCGTCCCGCAGTGGATCAGTCGGCAGAAGCTCGGTCCCCGCAGAGCACCGAAAGTGAAGCAACATCGATTTAGGTCAGTGTTTGGGAGGGGGACAACCACTCGTGGCTGGTTCCTGTAGGGCCGTGTACGCTAAAGGGAGCTGGTGCACGTTAAATAGGTCGTGGCTCCACTGTCCTCCAAGTGAAACGATACCTCTGTGGGTGACGGTCTCTCATCTGGGAGCTGGTTCAAAAAATTAAGAGTCCTTTCAAAGGGGCGGAAATCGGACTCCCGACTATAAGGGCCCCGTTAGACTCAGAAGCAGAGTATTCATTCTTCCTCGCCACGCGCGAGGACACGACGACGACGACGACGACAACAACAACAACAACAACAACTGCCGTAAGTAAATCTTCAAAAATTAAGGCTAGAGGATAACTTTATTTTTTTGGTGCAAAACTATCTGAACTACTTTTTATAGGTTTGCATTTCTATTTTTTTTTTTTTTTTTGACATCATTAACATCCGTCACGCGAGAGAGAACTAGAACAATTACTATTTTCTGAACAAAATCGATTATAATAATCATTAAAGCAAATAAGGTAATTAAATAAAACAAATAAGGTAATTAAATAAAACAAATTGTAAAGCGTTCAAACTACTCTCTTGAAAAATTTCTATTTTGCAGATATGACACTGTTCATTTCTATAACATTTCGACAACGACAACATCAACAACAACAACTATTCAAGGCAGATTGTTCTGGTTGATGGTAGAACTGTATAAAATTCACCGGTTTAGATCATAAAGATCGTAGTAAATTCAGAAAAACAGGGTTTGGACACCATTGATTTTCTCGTCTTTGAATAGAGGGAAAATAAAAAAAATATATAATTTTCCACTATTTGATGCGTATAGAATGCTGCAATAAATCCTGTGCTAAACGAAATTTTTTTTTTTAAGCTATCCTCCCTGTTGAACTTCATATGAGAGCTACGTACTTTATTGCTCTCTTAAAACGGACCAGGGTCATTACATCAAAAGAAAGAAAAGATAATCACAGTATTTTCGAAGGTGTTAATTTTGTTTTATTTTTCTGTAATCATTATACTTTTAAATAATCATTAAGATGGCGCAGTATCTCAACATTGTTCAAATTATCGATAAAAGCTTTTATTACGTATTTTGATAAATAAAACTGTTTTAACTCCTCGTGCAAAATTAAAAACCGATGTGAGCAATACTTTAACCACTTGCCCTACTTTATCGAGTCTGTCTCGTGATGAAGATTTTAACACAAACATGAATATCACGAGTCAGACTCGTGAAGGGATAATCGGGCGACTACTGATTACGCCCGAGTTTGGTCGAGCTAAATGGTATGGCTAGGGGTTAAAAGATACAAGTCATTTGAATTATTGAGCAAAAAACATCCCGAGCGAGACCTAGCAAAATTGGAAATGTTTTTCAAACCATGTTCTTTCGTTAAAAGTAAGGATTAAATTTCTTTGAATAAAATTATTCCACACTCTCAGAAATGGAGCTATCACTCTTGACGAGTCTTGAATCGTCAAGAAAATTTCGTCATTTATAACGATTCTTTCCTCGCGCGATCACGTGACTTAAAGCTACTACACGAATTTCGCCAATTTGACGAAAGGTTTACGCGGAGCATTTTTCACGAAGCCATTTCGTCAAATACGACGAAAGTTTCGTGAGATTTGAGCATGCGTTTCTGAGAGTGATGAGTTTCGGAAAGGAGACCACCAGCATTTTAAGTTATTTTACTTTTAGTACATGAAACAAAACTAAAAAGGATGTCTTACATATAATTAACCATAAATAAGTACCTTAAAATTAACCATGGATTAACCAGGTATCGAAAATTAAATTGCTCGACATGCTCCGGGCATGTAAAAATTCCAATCGATCATGAATTTTTTACCCTTGCATGCCCGGCCGGACATGTAATTTTTTTAATCAAATATTTCTTTCCAAAACTTGATTATTTCATATTTTATTGAAAAATCACCGCATCGTTGACAAAATGCGGTCAACATCATCAAACCTTCTGATTGTTCGCTCTGACTGTTTAGTCTGATCGGACATGCATGTCAACAATAAAATTGGTGGTACAATTTTAATTTTGCAAATTTTCACTTCTAACCACTTGTTATGTAATATTTATTTGTAATGTATTTTTTTAATTATTTAGATTAACGTTAAAATAATTCTTGATTCAGATAGAAAGCCGAAACGTTTTTTTTATATGCAATAAAACAACCTCTGGGCATGTAAACATTTTGTTCGGGCATGTATTTTTCTGACAAACACGCCAGATAGGGCATGTACATTTTTTAAGATTTTTCAAGCCCTGGAATTAAACATAATTTTGCCTCTATGGGATATTTATTTTCTTTAATTGCGTTTCACATGCTTAATTAAATAAATACGTTAATAAGTTTAGTGTTGCAGTTAATCATGATGCATGGAATTTCGGCACTATGAGCAACAACCCCATTAAAAATACAGGAAATTGTTTGCTTCGATACTTTTCAATTAAAACTATTCTTCAAGCCAGCATGTCATTCAAAACTGCTTGTTATAAGTTTTGCCTTCATCTGAAGTAAAGGGTAAGGCTGAAGAATTTTCCCAGTAAACGTCATCCTTTGTTCTGGGCAAAAGATATTTCCGACACAAAAGCTGATATTTTCATAGCTTTGACACAAATAATGGAGAGACATCTAAGCTGCAGAACCGCCGCACGGGCGGAATCGTTATTCTGTGCTCACAGAAAGACAACAGCAATTTCACCCTTTAGAGAAAGCGAGAGATTTGTATTCAACCGGTAGTTTGCATTTTAATGAACTAAAACTTTGCCCCATTCGAAGTGACTTATCCGCTGTGGGCTTACCATTTCAAAGGTCAAGGTCATGAAATAATTTTAAATGTCGGCATGTAAAGATATTCAGCGAAACATTTCTGTTTAGAAACAGATACATGTGTTTCTTCACGCATTATTCGTCCTACCAGTAATTATCTATCTGCACCTTTTTCAATCTGTCTATCGATATGTATTTTAAGAATGACTAAATAAATTATTAGTTTCGAGTAAGTAACGATTAAAAAGATCATTTTTTTCGAGGACACTACGTTATAAACATCGTTCAAAATTACGACAATGAAGTTCAAAGTGGAAAAAAGGACGATGTACACTCTCAGAAACGCATGCTCACATCTCACGAAACTTTCGTCGTATTTGACGGAATGGCTTCGTGAAAAATGATCTGAGTAAACCTTTCGTCAAATTGGCGAAATTTGAGTAGTAACTTTTTTAAGTCACGTGATCTTCGAGGAAAGAATCGTTGTAAATGACGAAATGTTCTTGACGATTGAAGAATCGTCGCATATGAGGATTCTATTTTTGAGAGTGTAAGGACTGTGCAAATGTAAATCGTTTTTTCAGGCATAACTGCACTCTCAGAAACGCATGCTCAAATCTCGCGAAACTTTCGTCATATTTGACGAAATGGCTTCGTGAAAAATGCTCCGAGTAAACCTTTCGTCACATTGCCTAAATTTCTATAGTAATTTTTTAAAGTCACGTGATCTCGCGAGGAAAGTTTCGTTATAAATGACGAAATTTGCTTGACGATAGAAAAGTCCTCAAAAGTGACGATTCTATTTCTGAGAGTGTGTGTACTCAGGCAAATGTAAATACGTAGTGCAATCATAAATTATCTGAATGAATATTTTTAAATGTATTTGCATAAATAATTTTTCAATGAGAATATATTATTTTAGGCAAACATTTCTGAAGAAACCAGCCCAGAAAAAGAGCGAAAAACAAAATTAAATTTTGATTCAATTCCTGTTATTATTATTTTTAACATTGCGTGTGTTGATTGTATTAAAGCTTTAAATTTAAAATTTTATTTTCTATTTAAAAATGTTCTTAATTTTTGAATTTTTAAAACGTTGTATTCTCTGTTAATTTATTAATCACCTGCTATAAGTGGCTGAATTTAGTCTATTCTTCGCGTAGTTTAGTGTATTTGAGAGCCATTGTATCTTATGTCCATTTTTCGATTTTCTTCGAGTTTACACTTGATGGACATACAGAATAAAGCCACCAGCTACATGATGGTTCCGAACTTTTAAAGCACCCATTTGAACATCTTTATTCTATAAGACTAGACGCACGGAAACGTCTAGTCTTATACTGCTAAAAATATTTTTTTAAAACTGTAAGTATTTAAATAAGTAATAAAGCTTAGATTAATTAGTACCAATATATAATAAAAATTATTATTATATGCTCTCTTTTTTGACTGGTAGTATTGTATTCATAAAATACAAGTAAAATGTGTCCCGCAATAAAATTCCAAAAATTATCATCAAAAATCGAATCCAAATTCTGTTTCATTTATTGTTCGACATTATTTTCTCTCTTTTTTGACTAGTAGGATTGTATTCATTCGATGCAAGTTACAGGTATAACGCAATAAAAATTTCCGAAAATGACCATTCGCAATTTTACACGGAATCGAAGAATGATGCAGTTTGAACTTTATTTAATGTTCTGATAGTGAATAGAATTTAGTACTTCGATTCCCAGAAGGGGGGGGGGGGTAGACCTCATCCCGCGAAAGGATCCATTAGCCATCATGAGCTGAGCTCGAAAGCCCAAACAATTACGCGTTGCATCGATTTGAACCTGGGCATGGTGGCTAATTTCGAATCTGGTAGCGTGACCAATTTGCGGGCATTAAAGGCGTTCGATGCGAGATTTATGACCGCCGAAAATTGTATCAGGGATTCATAATGCGTTTACGGGCTTTTTATTGCGCCGAAAGGGAACTTCTGTCTTGCACAACCCCTAATCTTCTGCGAACGAGATTCGAGGTGAACTTTTTGGCTCGTAAATATTCATATTGATCGGATTATCTGTTTTATTAATTGAGTTCTTTGATGAGCAGTCGGAAGTTTTCTCCTCTTTCTCCGAAATAAGGAATCTTTGATTCTCGTGATTGGTTCCCGTAAACATTTTCACAAAGGCTTATTCTATCCATTTATTTGTTGTGGATTCTGACGTTTTGGCGTTTCGTTTTGCCTTCGCAAACACTCATTTTACGGTGTTTAACAAGATATTAATTTACTGAAGAGGACACAAGACCTAGGAATTAAAGTTTTTATTTTTCATTTTTGACTGTAGTTGGACTTATTTTAGTATTAGTTATGTCTATTTTGACTAAATTGTAAATAATTAATAAATTAAAAATATATTTGAGAAAAGAATGAAAAATATAAAAACACAAAAAAAGTCTTGCGCGTGAATTTTTGACTAATTTGTTTACAGTTCTTTAGAGTTTGACATAGGTGATAGAAATTTTTTGGCGTTACTTTTTATGCAGTAACTATTTAAAAAAATATTACTGGTTTAATTGTTTTAAAAAACTATGCTTGAAGTAAAGTCCTACTACACGGTCAAAGTTCGTCGACAGTCCGCGCATGGATATCGCTACCTTCCTCGTCGTGGCGAATATTGTTTCGGACTGCCGACCGTGAAAACGTTGACAGATTGCCGGTCGAACAACTAGTGAATAATGCCATAAGATACATAACCTGCTGTCCACTTAAGAATAACTCATATTTTCAAATGGAATAGCTATTTCAATTCTGCTAGCGAAGCCAGCATCTTTATTATTAAATATCTAAAAGGGGCAGCGCGAATATTGTTTCCTGTCGTTTCATTGGTAAATTAATCAGTATGACGAGAAATAAATAGTTTAAACTTGAGAGGCAAATGAAATGCTGTCTAACAGAGTTACGCTGATAAATTGAAATCTTAGCAATCCATCATTATAACTTGTCTTTGTTGATAATATCATAATGATTGCAATTGTCGGGATTTCGTAGAATTGAAAACAAGTTCGTAAAAAGTTTTCGTTTATAGTCTATTTTTTAATTATAAATTAATACTATACTATATTTAGAGAAAAACAAGATAGTTAGTGGGACAACTTCCAGACGTAGTTTGTTTTAGATTTTAAAATTGGAGGCTGTGGTAGCCTAGTGGTTAGAGCATAGTACTTCGAACAGATTGGTATTCGGAACTCGACCCGCTGAAGACTCACTATGTACACTTGGAAACACGTGGACCTTGAAGCCCAGAGAGAGTGTCAAGGGTAACGAAGACTGGAGAAAAATTCCGTTCCCTTCAGTCTTAAGTCAAAAAAGGGAGGCAGCGTTGTTGTGGAGGCGCCATCTGGTGTCATCCACCTACAGCGTGTCATAGGAAAATGCTGACCAGTTATTAGGTGACCTTTCCTAATTGGGTAGTAATGCCCGTGGCTTTGAGAAGAGCGAATGCCGGCAATGCATGGGCCTTCACCTTGTGGAAAAAAATTAAAACTAAAATTTTGTTAAAAATTATGACGAAAATCTAATCAAAGAAGTTTTCTCTCGAGCATTTGTGTACAACTAAGAGAATTTCAATAAAATCTTAAAACGGTCTCAAAATATTTATGAGACATTGCTTATTTATTCTTGTTAAGTGTGTTGCCACACGCGAGAAATATCTTGAAAACAAAAGAGCTTAATGAATTTCCTCCGTAAATTGCTTCCTTTGTTCAATGCAAAGAATAGATGAACCCTTGAAAGCATGTACTTTAGAACTTTAAGCATACAAAATGGAAACATTCAAAACCTGCAAGAAATTTATCTTTATTGAGAAAAAGAAAAGGGAAAGTTTTTCGGAAAGAAGAGATAGATTGGAACGTCTGGTTAACGAGCTAAATTCAAACCTCTGTTATTTGAATGAAATGCAGATTTTTTTTTTATTTATGTATTTTAAAGCACAATATTGAAAGCATTCCTAATGAAGTCAGAAACGTGCTAATAGTATTGAATATTTTGTAAAGGGCTTTACTCAAATTATTGTTATCCGGACGTTTTGCTGGTTTGCATTGAAAGAAGGGCTTTTTTGTTACCATGACACGTGTTCGCAATATTAATCAATATTTCTTTGTAGCTGTACCCGGCCACGCGTTGCTGCGGCTCAGTCTGGTTAGATGGAAAAGCAAGAGAAAAGCACATATTTCTAATGTGTTTAATTTAACAATGATTGTTGATTCATTGTCTGAAAATATAGATTGTTTGGTTCACCCATTCTAGAACACGCAATATATAATTGTCCACGTAAGAAGCAATCCGTGTTTAGATCTATATTGCTCAATTTAATTAATTGGTCTGCTTCTTTCACAATGTTTGTGGGCAATTTTTTTGTCGCCATTGTCTGTGAAGATTTTGATATTGTCTGGCTTGGCACATTGAAAAATTGCCATTTAAAATAAATAATTTTTGTTTTAAAGTTCCACTTAAGGATTGAGTGCAAAATACTAACAAAGTACTTCAATACAAACAGAAAATACACAAAATTTTAAAATCAAAATGAAAAATAAATTAAACTGTTGCCATTAAAAATAAGTAATCTTTGTTTTAAAGTTCCCCTTAATCTTCGAGTGCAAAAATTTTTCAATACAAACAGAAAATACACGACTCGAAATGAGAAATTCCAAAATAAGCCTTCCAAACGTAAACAGAAGAAAATTCTAAATCCAGCTGTCGCTATGGGAAGCTAACTTATGATTGCTTATGGTTAACGACATATTTAAAATTAAAACATTAGAAAACGAAATAATTAAATCAAAATTAAAATAAATCAAAAGTGATATATAAAAACACGCACGTATTCGAACGCAATGTTCTGGCAAAATTTCAAAGCAATCGGTGCAGTACTTTCGGAGATTTGAGGTTATGAACAAACGAACACTTACATTTTTATTTATATAGATTTCTTAACATATTTGTTATTTCTTAGCATACGTAAACTTTTTGCTCTTGAGCTCTGAAACTGTTGCGCATGAGGTCAGTAAAGTACAAGTTTGAGCCCATTGTTGATGAAATCAGTAAAGTGCAAACCACTTTGAACGTATTGCTCAAAAAATCAAGAAACAAAAGACAATGACTGATAAAAAGTAAAATGCAACTCATATTCCAGAAAAAAATTTCAAAAGATTTTCTGACACATGCTTCCATGTTGCAAGGATCACCTTTTTTAATGTCACACAAGTGAGATTCCACATGAAAAAAAATCCAGTTGAAGCACGTTTTTTACCTAACTCACTTCTTCTTCATTGAAAAGGGGCTCCTTGCAACCTCAAAACACTTGTCAGTAACATATTTCACAATTTTGCGTAATATGCGTTGTATTTAGCAGTCACTTTTGAGTTGCTCCTCCCTAGCTTCGACATGTAAATATTTGTAAATAAAATGCTTTTCGTAAATCATTCACCGTGTAGCGAACAACATTTAGTCGCCAGATTAATCTATTAATACCTCCAGAGGAGCACGTTTATTTCACTGATCATTTCGCTGACTCAATACTTGAGGGAACATATAATCTGGAATCTAATCGCATCAGCAGAGATACACACGTTTATTCGATAAATTAATCCTTTATATTCATCTTCTGTGCGTTTTTAGTCTTCAGGTTAGAGTTCGCTATATCTCCCTATATCTTTTTTAGTGTCTAAATTGTACTCATCGTTTCGCAGATAATCAGTTCAGTACACAACTCAATTTTTATAAATTTAATTTTGTTAATAAATTTGTTATTTGTTTTGGGTGGAATGAGGCACAGTAGACCACTTTCAGATCTTTTTTTTTTTTCTTTCTTGGAGATACAGAAACTTATCTTTCTCTAAAAGAATCACTGCATGTATTCAAATAGTTTTCTTTAAAGAAAAATATTTCTTGAAACTAATAAATATACCTTACTCATAGAAAACAGAATGTATCACACAGACCATCGGTGAGACGCATGCAAATGATAGGTTAAATTTCGATGACTCAGAACCAGCAGAATGTTAAGTTCAATATAGCTACATTGAAGCTACGTTTCTCTGGTTCTGACCAAGAGATTTAGACTTTAAACTCATGAAAATTTTATTTATTACTATTAATCTACACTGAAAACAAATTCTAGTTCAACCTTTCACCAAAAAAAAAAAAATGGTGAAGTTTGGCTACAACCAACATTTGGTACTACGTTAAACCATTATGTAGTTTCACCATGAATGTAAAAATAGGAACGATTATAATGGTTCAACTTTGGTACAAAATTTTGGTAGCAGCCAAATTTCAACATTTTACTTATTTTTTTGTGAAAGGTTGAACTAGAATTTTTTACAGTGTAAGTACACTTCATTTTAATACCTTAATAATAAGGAAGAACTTTTATTTAATGTATTAGATATTTATATTTAACTCCATCCTTCGCATTTACTAGTTCTCTTTTACAAACTGTTATTGAGTAAAAAAAACACTAAAAAATTCTCAACCTTTCACCAAAAAAATGGTGAAGCTTGGATACAACCAACATATTTTACGTTAAACCAACTACGTTAAACCATTATGTAGTTTCACCATGAATGTAAAAATAGGAACGATTATAATGGTTCAACTTTGGTACAAAATGTTGGTAGCAGCCAAATTTCAACATTTTACTTATTTTTTTGTGAAATGTTGAACTAGATTTTTTTTACAGTGTATCTAAACTCCTCAATGTTATTACGCTATTAAAGTAAGTAAACTTCATTTTAATACCTTAATATTAAAGAACTTTTATTCAATGTATTAGAGATTTATATTTTAACTCCATCCTTCGCATTTAATAGTTCTCTTTTAGAAACTGTTGTTGAGTAAAAAGAAACGTTCGCATTTACTAGTTCTCTCTTAAAAACTGTTGTTGAGTAAAAAAATATTGAACTCAAAAAAGTTCAACCTCTCATCAAAAAAAAAAAAGAAATCGTAAAAGTTAACCGCAACCAACATTTGGGAATAAAGTTGAGCCATTACAATAGTTCCTAGTTTCACATTCCATGGTTCAACTTTAGTTAAAAAAAAAACACTAAAAACTTTCTAGTTCAACCTTTCACCAAAAAAAATGGTGAACTTTGGCTACAACAAACATTTGGTACTACGTTAAACCATTATGTAGTATGTATAACCATGAATGTAGAACTAGGAACCATTATGATGGTTCAACTTTGATACAAAATGTTGGTAGCAGCTATGCCACTATAATAGTTCCTATTTTTACACTCATGGTGAAACTACAACATTCCGTGGTTCAACTTTAGTCCTGAATGTTGGTGGCTGCTAATTTTCACCATTTTTTGGTGAAAGGTTTAACTGGAATTTTTTGTAGTGAAAGAAAGAACACCACATTTAATATTTTTCTTAAACAATGAATTCGAACTGATTTGTCTTAAAATTTTTAAGAAAAGTGGTGACACATCCGATGTTTTGCTTCTTAGTAGACAATTAAATGGCGGTGTTATTTTTCAACTAGTGGGTTTCGATGAAGCTGGAAATTACTTACTAACTACGAAAAGTTTCTTTTCAGTTCGCAAGAAAGCATTTGGTGCCTTCTCGACTTCATTCAAAGCTATCTAAGGAGGGAGTTTTTTTCGTCGCGGACTTTCCGTTTCGTGCTTTCCGTTTGTATTTTCGTCTTCTAGAGCCTGAATTTTTCCGTTTGTAACGTGTAGTGCGTGAGTTGAATTTCTTAACTGCGAGTTTCTTCATTCTGGAGTTTCAGAAAAACCGCACAAAAAATGTTTTCAAATTAAGGTTTTTTGTGTCTTCTTTTAACTAATATGTAACAAGAAAGACCTAATGAACTAGATCTAATTATGTGTGTAATTCAATCAGTATCTTCACTATTGGGGGGGAAGGGGGCGGTTCGCCACCAGTGAAACCCTTTCGTTGGGTATTGGGGGACACGCGAAATGAGGCAAAGAGTCTCTAAAGAATACATATACTTGATTTACACGATTTTACTGAAGCTATTTCAACGAATGACTGAAAATAAATGCAGTTTAGTGAAAAAAGTTACGAGAAATAAATAAAATGGAATTTAATGAGTTATTTTTTGCACTATTAAAAATAATGGCATACACTACACGTTTCTACAAATCAACAACTTTTCTTTCTGGGGGGGGGGTAACATCCATGCTAGTAACATCACAGATTAGACTGACATTGGTAGCCTAAAACCACTTGAAAATTAATGGCTATAAAACAAACAAAAAGCAATTGATTAAAAAAAAAAAAAACCTTAAAATATAAAAATGAAGAAATGACTCATTAGACGTGTCAAGATAATTATCAAAAAAAAAAGGGATAGCTTTATTTAATGAATTTTAAAAAGTTTTCGAGTTCTTCATGATTTTCAGTGACAAATATAATTAGAAAAGCCTATTCTGTAAAAATAAAACTCTAGCAAATTTCGGTAAAATGCATTGGCGTTTATGTGGCCAGGACTTAGTTTCTCTACCACTAATAAAGCAGCAAGTATGTGTGTGTGTGTCTGTCTGTGTCCGGCGTACGGCCCAGACCGTCCAGCGGATTTTCATGAAATTTGGCACGAAATTAGTTTGGAACATGGGGGTGTGCACCTCGGAGAGTTCTGTCTGAAATTCGAATTTGTTCTTCTTTTATTACAATTTATAGCCGAAAGTTTCCCAAAATAGTCATTTTCTATGGGAAGGAATTATTGCATCGTTTCGAGCTTGATACCGTTGAAAAGCGCGTGAAAAACTACCCCGGAAAGAGTTTCGCTCTGCGTGCGAAAATTCGAAGCCTCTAAATTAACTAGAAAAGAAGTTATAAGCATTTTTCTTTGCAGTTCGAAGTTATTTTTTCACGGTAATTAACTTTAATTTCAATTGTTACCATGCCGACTGACTATTGAGGAGCAGCCGATTTTTAATTAATTAATTTTTTTTTGGATTTTGATTATTATTTTTTTTAAACGAATTAAAATTTATTTCCTGCGTCTCACAGGCGATTGATAGCTTTATTTTGATTTCCTTATTTTGACATGTATTTTACGGGACAATTTTCCGTACTGCACAGGTGTTTTTAAAAGAAATGTTATTCTTTACAGCGATTTTTGTTATTCCAGCTTATTATTATTATTTATACTTTCATTTTTTTTTTTCGCCAGAGAATTAGCACATATGTTATTTTCCTATTTGAGTTCGGATGAAAGGTTTATTCCGCTTTCAAAGCTTTGCTTGCTGCTGTTTGTTTCTGCAAGCTACAAAATTTCCTCTTACTGTTTTAAGCCGGGTCCAGACGCTACGTTTTGCACAACCTTTTGTCTGCGCAGTTCAACACGTTGCAGATAAAACATTGCGTGTAGATTGGAAAAGTGCGCAGTTTTGAGTCCGGTGTGAAGACTGTACAGTTGCAGCGATAACTGAGCTAGAAAGCAAAGATGTCTTTAAACTGTGCAGACACATCGGCACATGTAGACGGTAGCACCTTTTTCCGATTCATTTTGTTTCTTAGTTTCAATTCGTCTGGCGACAATGGCCTACTTTCGGCAATGTTCTCGGGAGTTTCTCACAGAATTTATTGCATTATGCGAAAGTTTTCCATGCATTTGGCGTGTCAAATCCAAGGAGCATAGAGACAGAGATAAAAAGGGGGAGGCGTATGAGAGTTTAATGGAAAAATTCAAAGAAATTGATGCAACCGCAAATAGAGAAACAGTTGTAAATAATTAATTCTTTGAGAAGTGTTTACCGTAAAGAATTGGCAAAAGTTAATATATCGATTCGATCTGGGTCTGTAGACGAAATCTACAAGCCATCTCTCTGGTATTTTGATTTGTTACATTTCCTAAATGATCAGGAGACACCAAGGCAGCCTAGGAATACCATGGATGAAAAAAAAGAGACTGCAGTTGTCGAACCACCAGAACAGGCAACAAAAAACTATTTATTTTATGTAATCATTTGACCACTTTGAACGCCGGGTACTTCTGAGACGTTCCAGTCTTCTTTTTTGACTTGACACCATGCCAACAAAACCAAACCAAAATAATGATGAAATAGAAAGTCAACATTTGTGCTAAAAAAGTAAAAATAAGAATCAACTTAAAGTTGAGCACCAAAACTGCAGACACGTGTTTCGAGGCTACAAGGAACCCCTTTTGCAGTGCAAAGATAATGAGCTTCTAGATGAAAAACATCCAACTGAAGCTTTAAAGTTTTAAAAATCTTTTGAACTTCAGTAGGATGTTTTCCATCTAAAATCTCACTCTTTTGAATTGACAAAGGGCCTCTTGTAACCTCACAAAACACGTGCATACAAATTTTGTGCTTGATTTTACGTTGCTTTTTATTTGCACAAAATAATCCTATTCTCCTTGAGAAGTTATAAAATTTTAAAGCTTCTGTCAGACATAAAAATATATGGCATGCAATATAATTTACCGATGACTGATACGAAATGCTAATGCATCAAAATTTAGAGGCATTAGCTTATATAAATTTGTGACTAGCTTATTCAAGTTAAATACACATTTCGATGATTAACATTTTCATCTAACTGACTGAAAATTTTGATGAATAATCTTGTTCCACTTTCTAATTCAGGCACATTTAATCAATAGAATGTATGTAAATAGGAAAATTAGTGCATTGTCAAATTTGTTATATAAATTTTAACTACAAATGATTAACATCTTTCGGTCGGTCGTATGTAAATAAATGTAACTAAAGATGTGTATACCTTAAAATCTTTTAAGAACGTTCTTTACTTAAATAATTTCCAACATAACAAGTGCACTGTTTGGTAAAATTTATAACATTATATCGAAACATGTATGTAACCATCTCATGCAATAGATTAACAATAGGTAGTTTTGTACTAGTAAAAGAATTCCGTTATAGTGACGTATATTCAAATACTCAAGAGACTAGGTTCAGAAGATAATAATAAATAACCTGTATCATCTTTATGCAATTCCAAATGTGTAAGCATAGCATTTTCTTGATACCCACTTTGTTTAAATTTGCTGATGGATATAAAAGTAATGGAAAGCTTATTGTTGCTAATATTTGAAATTCATTTCTGTGTGTATGTGAGTGTTCTTCAGAAATCAAGAATTTAATCATTGTTTTCGTTTGACTAAGGGTATGTATGGCCACATTTTATTTCATGGTTATTTAAAGTATATAGAAGAAGGTATTAAATTCGTCAAATCTTTTGTTGGAGGAAAATTTACAGTATTGTTTGTCATTCCTTCTTAAAATTTGAGAATAATAAGTCATGTATGATAAATTCTATATGTTCTTTATCATACCTTAAAAAGCAAAAAAAAAAAAAAAAAAAATGGGTGTTGAAGCTTTATTCTACTCAAATTTTTAAAAATTATTATTGTATCTTTATTTTATCACAATATTAACATCTTAATATGATAATGAATGGTAAAGTAGTTAATAAGGCTTTTTTTATGGTTTTCCTTAATTTATTCATTAAGTAATGAACAAAAGCAACAATATTTTAAACTATAGCAAACTAGTAGAAAGAAAATTATTTAATGACTTGGCTGTAAACTTTTATGTTTCAGAAAAAAAAGTTATTTGTATTTATTTTCACAAGCAAACTGCTATAAAAGTCTAATCCTTCATAAAAATTAAAATTTTACTAATATTTTCGCGCTTTGATTTATTAAATGGTGAACACTTGCGGAACACCTGTCAACGTTCCCTAGGATTCAGTGGAACCCAGATTAAGGATTTCACATGGCATTTATACTGTTCTTCTCGCAGCCAAGCTCTGATGCCACAAAACTTTTAAAAGTTCGATAACGAGGCCGTGTTAGGCTGAGCAGGTTGCCACAAATTAATACAGTCATTAAAAATTTTATTTTACTTACTTAAATAGCTGATATAGAAATATATATAGTCATTAAAAGATGCCCTGTACTTACCTAAATATCTGATATAGAAATTAATAGTCATTAAAAAAATTACTGTACTTACCTAAATAGCTGATATAGAAATTAATATAGTCATTAAAAGATTTCTTGTACTTACCTAAATAGCTGATATATAAATTAATATAGTCCTTCACAAATTCCTTGTGCTTGCCTAAATAGCTGATATTGAAATTAAAATAGTCATTCACAAATTCCTTGTACTTGCCTAAATAGCTGATATAGAAATTAATAGTCATTAAACAAGTTCTTGTACTTACCTACATAGCCGTTATAGAACGTAATATAGTCATTAAACATTTCTTGTACTTACCTAAATAGCTGATATAGAACGTAATATAGTCATTAAACATTTCTTGTACTTACCTAAATAGCTGATATAGAACGTAATAGACTCATTAAAAATTTCTTGTACTTACCTAAATAGCTGATATAGAAATTAATACAGTCATTAAAAAAGTTATTTAACTAAATATATCATATAAAAATAAATCTAGTCATTAAAACGATCTATCTTCAACATACCGCGAAAGAATATTAAAAAAAAAAAAAAAAAAACAGGACACTGGTAAGGTCTGGGAAAAAGCGAACACTTGTTACTAATGGGACCAATTTATTTGCTTGCTGAGTAACGTGAAGAATGTTTACAAATTGCAGAATAATGGGAGTTCTTTGCATACTTGCGGCAGGAAACAGCCAATCACGTAATCAGCCCCTTATAACGGAGAACTATTAAGCAAAATGAGTTCAATGAGGCGAACGATTATGTATTCCTAGAATCGATTTGTCCGAAATATCGCAATTGCGTCCGAATTATAGTTCTGGGCGTGTTTGTGGACATTAAGGTAAAGCGATACCATATTTATAATTTATTGCTTCTGCGAAAGATCTTTAATGAAGCAAATTCAAGATAAATATGAACTGTGTTGTGTCGAAAACAGTTCATGGATTAATTTCTAAAGAAACATGAAGTTTTCTGTCTAGAAAAATAGTTGCCTACTTTCCCCTTTACAACAATATCAAATTAATAATCTAGTTATATATATATATATCTTTCTCATTTAGCTTTAGCTCTTAATTACTTCAAATATACCTTTTAAAACGGTTTATAAATATTCATTCACTCATTCTTTCATTCCTTCATTCATTTATTCATTCGTAAATATCCTTAAAAATAAAGATCAAAATGTTCCGTGGAAAAATAGGCACGTTTAGTTCTGGACGAACTTCGTATTGGTACGTGTTCTACGTCATAAGAGCTGTCCGATAAGGTTTTTACAAAGATAATCCGTCCCTTAGATCAGGATATACTATACTGCATTAAGATTTCCACATACGTGCTTATGTTACTTTTTTTTGAACATTTCAAAAAAGAACAAATATTGTTCAAATGAAAAAATGTTTCCCGCTGAGAGCTTCTTCTAATAGGCTTGTTCGAAAGAACTTGGATGCTGTGCCCGGAGTTTATATTATTTGCTTCCTTTTTACCCAGAGGCGTAAATGTTACGGTTTTCTAAACTGTTTAAAACTAAACGAAAAATAATCCAAGTCAAAGAGCTCTGGAAATATAGATATCCTCGCTAAGATCTTTAGAAGAAAAAAAAAACTCTCAAATCGGACAAATCCTTCAAAAGTTATTTGTGGTGGGGGGGGGGGGGGCAGACCGACAGAAACACATTTTCCTCATCTTAAAACCCTACTTTCTTTTCTTTTTTTTTTTAACATTTTCTATGTTTATTTAATTACTCAACATATTTTAGACTTTTTTGTATTTTAAACGATATTTTTACAATAAATTAAGCTTTCTTTCATTATTATTTTTTTAAAATCTTTTACAGGAAAGTAGGCTGAAAACGAAGCCTTTCCAAGAACCTTTCTATAATGATGAATGTAATTATTTTTGAAAGTGAAAATGAACGCCAGTGAATGTCTTCATTGAAATATTTGGATTCAATAATGTAGAGAAATCATTATATACCGCGTAATCGGATATCCCGCGGTGACTATCATGTCCCCCGACGTTTAAACCATCCTTTATCATTGCCATTTAAAGGTGATTCCTTATTTACCATTGTAAATAAAGCCAGCTCGAGCACACAAATATTCTAGCCAAAGAGCACCCATCCCCCCACCAGGCACACTAACAGATACGGCCCTATTGTGATAGGCGTGATGTACACCTTTTCCATGCTTTTTCTGTCTTTCAACCTAGAACATAAAGCTTGATTTCAAAATCGGGTGCAATCGATCTGACTTGTTTCTCTTGACATGGGCGGAGTGCAATCTGTCAGGGACTGATCATTTCAATGCTTAACTATTAAATTTTCAGAAGTCTAGTTATGCGTGTGTAACTTCTTTTATAGCGCTTTCAACCTTAGTATTATAGATTCTTTAGCAATTCTGAAAAATAAACATATTCCCCAGTGAGAAGTGCGTTCCTCCCCTTCCAAATCTAGTTTTTTCTTAAGACCTCTCCCCCTTCCCAATCCCATGTTGATAACAGAGATTTTTAAGCACCTATGTTCTCGGAACACAGTTGGTTTATAACCTATCTCTCGATAGACAGATTGCGCAGATGAGATGTGGGCTTCTTGCGCAGCAATTACAGTGAATAAAATGGCAGCAAAGAAGAGAAAAAATATATACTATAGGGGGAAGAAAAGTTACGAGTCATTGGTAAGGTTAAAAATGATGCAACAGAACCGAATATTATTTGTTGAATATGGTTCCGCTGTACAGTTCCACTATACCGCGCTTATGTTATAACGCGGGTGCCAAACATGTCCCCCGACATCCGCGTTTTAACGGGGTTTTACTGTATTTGAGTCTCATGTTTCATTTTCTCCTTTGTAATATCAAATAACTCTTAGATAAAACAAATACTGGGTTTTTCTTAATTTAATTGAAGAACTTAAAAAATGAATTCTTTAGTGTAAGGTGGGAAAATGAGATTCAAAGAATATAAAGTTAAAGCAAGCAAACCTACCTCCATTAATGTTTGAAATATGAACGAAATTAGGCAATAAAAACAGTATTTTCCATCTCCCAAATATATCGTAAGTGTTATTTGTAATCAAAGTGACGATTTGTTGTTCGTATTCCTTTTATTTAACGGTCTAACTTTGAGGCTCCATGAAAAAAATTGCTAATTTTGGTGCTCCAAACATTTTCAGACAACACTAGTTTTGAGTATATTTCCTCGATAAATGTCTATTTAAATTATACATTTATAAGAACAAACATAAAAGTGATAAGTCCGATTTTATAAACAAATAAACTGAGCAAGTTTCATTATATAATGCGTGTAATCAAAAGAACTTATGTTTCCGACAACATTTAAATCTTTTGCTAACACTCGGTGCCTTTTTAGACAACTCTAGATTTTGAGTATATTTTCTCGATCATTGTCGATTAAAATGATAAATAGATTAGCAAAGATATAAGTGATAAATCCGATTTTAATAAACAAATAAACTGAGCAAGTTTTATCATATGTTTGTAATCAAAAGCACTTATGTTTCCGACAACATTTAAATCTTTTGCTGATGCATCTGTTCATGTAATTCGATTTCTTCCAAGAAACGGAAATTAAATTACGCTAACTTCTTGTTAGTTTAGGAAATAAAGCGAAGACCAATTATGATAAGAGTTGGGTAAATAGTTTCATCTATCAATTTCCAAGAAAAACAACCCAAGTTAGAGTATGCTCTTTCCATGTTAGATGCCTTCATCGAAGAGGAGTAAAAGAATGTGCTTCATTGTATAGATTAATCATTTTTTGGTGGGCAAAAAAAAAAGCTACAAAATTTGCGTTTGCAAAAATGTATCTATTATACTAAAGATTAAATTTTTTATTGGGGGGGGGGGGGAGGAGTGATTTAAAATACAACTCCGTGTATTGCTCTTTAACTGTTTCCCTTACAAATTTTTTGGAAAAAAATTGCAAAAAAATCATCACATTTTTAAATTTTATTATTAAATACAAGGAGACAAAACAAAATATGTAGGTTTTAAGTTGAATTTTTATTTTTTACAGGTGTAAAAGCATTAACTTGCATTACATTTTAATAATAGTATACTATCCCGAGTTATCTCGGGCAAATAGATTAACGTTAAATATTGGTGTTTGTATGATGAGTTTTTGAAACAAGGGACAACACAGTAAACCAACAAAACTTGGCAAACTGACAATCGAATCTGAATATTTCCTTTAATTTTCTCCAATCCGAAGCCGACGTATACTATACAATAGGGAAAACACGTGACCAGCCCCGGCAAAGGAACGTGAAACCAACAAAACTTGTCAAACTGCCAATAAAAATTGAATATTTCCTCCAGGCAGAGTAAAACCGTTATAAAACAAATCATATTGACAAATTATGCTTCTCCCGAGTTTTCTCGAGATAATAATTAACCGCAATATATACGAATACGAGGTAACTTGGAATAATCAGGCAAGCGGTTAATTTTGAATAACTTCTTTGAAAAGTAATAATACTCACATACATGATCCAAACTTCAGCCTTACTTTTGGCACAATATAATTTATAATTCTGAAAATTTAACAATATTCAGATTTTTAACATATAATAGTACGCCAACGATTATTTCCATGTGAGACACACATGACAAAACACGCCTCGTATTTTTTTCTTTCAGGTACTAACTATTATAATTAAATAAATTTTAGTCTGCTTACATATCTCCAAGTGTACTTTTAAAATGCAGAATAAAGAAAAAAATAAAAATTTGAATTATTATGTAAAAACATGTTTAGAAAACAATGTCCAATTTTTGTCATGTCGGTCACGGACTGACAAACCGTATAATTTAAAATTAAGAAAGTACCGAAGTATTTTAAAGTAAGAAATAAAATGTTGAACTATTATGTAAAAACATGTCTTGAAACCCATGTCCAATTTTTGTTATGTCGGTCACAGACTGACACACCGAATCATTTAAACGCTAGATGTATCAGGCCGTTTTCAACCATTTCTAATCTTTCATTTTAGACCAAGTTGCTACTAATTATAATAAAACTTTCAGTCACATTAACTTGTAGTACTTACCGTGTATTATGAAAAGCAAATGCAATTGAAAATTGCACTATAATTAGTAACAAATTATGCAAAATGAAAGCTTCGAAACAGTCTAAATGGATGGTCCAGTAAATCTAGTGTTAAAGCAAAAAACAGCTGAATAATTTTAAAATAAGAAATAAAAAATTGAATTCTTACGTAAAAATGTTTTGAAAACCATGTCCAATTTTTGTCATGTGGGTCACGGCCTAACATACCGAATAATTTTAAAGTAAGAAATAAAATTTTGAATTATTATGTAGAAACAAGTTTTGAAAACCATGTCCAATTTTTGTCATGTTGGTCACGGCCTGTTTTTACATAACTAAAAATATTTATTTTGTAGTATACAGTTCTCCCACTATTTTTGAAGTAGCCATGTATATATAGGCACGCCGAAATTTATTCATTTATTTTAATATTTAGCAACCAAAACAAAACAAGACATGTATGGCAGACATGACAAAGGACGCATTTCACAAAGCTATTCTAACAAAGGTAAACGTTCACTTATGATAGCAACTTCACCATTTGAGCCATCCAAGAATATATCTTGCTCTGAAAGAAAGTTCATATGTACCTTGCGTAAAACGGTAACTATGCAGTTTTTTTATTCGTGAGTTGTAAAGATAGTTAATGTCATCACAGTGATTTCTGTTGTCATAAAGTTCCCGTCTGAATGTTGTTGTTGTCGTGTCCTCGTGCGTAGCGAGGAAGAATGGGTACGCTGTTCCCGAGTCTAACGGGGCCCTTGTGGGCATGAGTCCGATTTCCGCCCTTTTGAAAGGCCTCTTAATTTTTAGAACCAGCTCCCAGATGAGAGACTGTCCCCTGGGATCGGCACCCCCCCCCCCAGAGGTATCGTTTCACTCGGAGGACATTGGTGCCACGACCTATTTAACGTGCACCAGATCCCTTTAGCGTACACGGACCGCAGAAACTAGCCGCGAGAGGTTGTCACCCTCCCAAACACTGACCTCAGTCAATGTTGCTTCACTTTCGGTGTTCACTTTCTGCGGGAACCGAGTTTCTACCGACGGGTCCACTGAAGGGCTTCTGTCTGAATTAAACTATTAATTAAAACCTCTATTGTATAATTATTGCACAAGATCCCCATCGACATAGTAAATGACAGTATACTAATTTTTAGTAATAGCGGTTTGTTTAGTTTGTGTGTAATATTTTAATCTCTTCAAGCCGTTATGCTGCTCCAACTGAAGTTAAGGTGATTCCTTAAATCAGCTTACCTTTTTGGGAAAGCTACGTCACTGGAGGACTTCTAAGAGTGGTTGATGAATATTTCGTCGGATTCGCAGAGGTCGCAGTAAAACAAAAAAATGAGAATGGACGAGAAGATAGTTTTTCTGGAATGGGCTATAAAGAAATTTGGCGCTGAAGTACTTTATCACACGCATCTGGTACGTTACAAAGCTACGTAATTTAACTGTCTGTATTACAATTTGATTTTCTCCTGGCATAGTGGTTTAGCTTAAAGTGAGAACAGTCTGCGTTCAAACCCCATTAAGGGAAACTTTTGTTTCTTTTTTAGTGTTTTAGTGGTCTCAAAAAGAAGAACGTAACTGGATCATGTTTGAGAAAAAAAAAATATTTAAAAAATAAGAGCTCTGTTTTTCAAACCCAAGTCATTTTGACTCGAAGGTATTCCGAAAACGCGTTGTTCTTGAAAATAAAGCCATTTCATCCCAATAACAGGACTTCTCACCTTATAGTGTATTTTGCTGTCTAAAATAGTCATTCAATTACCTCTTTTCTTTCTTTTTTTTCTTACTTAAATATGTTATTGTAAAAGACAGTTATTCAACTATTTAACTATTTTTTATCAAACACTATTTTTTCCTCAGTAGCATGACACCACACCACATGTCTCCCTATTTTCTAGTAGTACATTAGTTTACCCTGGGGTAAGTTTAATGAAAAATTTGAGCACCACCACCCTGCAGCGAGAATTTATGATTGCAAATGTAAAATACACACGGTTTTGTTGACAGCAAATATGCGAAAGTTAATCATGCACAGTTTGAGATATGCGCCTATTAACTGCTGCTTCCAACTATCCTGCCATATGTCAATAAGAATGCAGCCTACCTTCAGCCTTAATCTGTTTATCCACTGCAAAGTTTCTGACATCAATCATTCTGAAGCTTAATTTTCCCCCCACAAATAATAAAAGATTTAATCGCTGTTGTTTGGTGACATTTCTTTCTGTTTGTTTTAATTTCTTTCATATTTTACTTTGGGATTAGTAACTCAGTATTTTAAAGACATATGTAGAATAATACCCGTTTAAAAAAATCATGCCCTAAACAAAAATGAAATCATTTTGTCAAAATTGAAATTTGTTGTCAACTTGGAATAAAGCAATTAATTTTAATGCGGCTGGTTGTAGACAATTTTTCCGTAACCTGCAAGGGTTTGTTTTGCAAGATGCCTTCGTTATTGTTATCTTACTGGAAAAAAAGTACAACTTTTGAAACATGGTAAATTAATTAATAATAAAATTCTTTGTGCTACATAAATATAACAATGAAAGATTTAAAACGGCTGTGGTATAACAATTTTGAGAAGGAAAGTGAACCAGTAAGATATTGAATCGCTCAGACCTATGGTTAAAAAAATCGAAGCTTCAACCTACACTTTTGTGTGATTGCTTTTCTTTAAGATATTAACTTACTTTTGAAGCACTTTCCTTATTCCTCTGAATCCTTAGAATTTTAATAAAACATACATTTTTTTTTTTTTTAAATAGGATCTGAATCCGAAAGATAGTATATAGCGATGAATATTAAGTGCAGTTCATAGTAAAGGCAATAATAATAGTAAGTACAATAATATAGAGGAAACTTTAATCTGTATTTAAAAATCAAAGTTTGTAATATTATATATTGTTTGCAAGTACAAAAATACCACGTTCATCATTGACGCTTTTATGGCTATTTAAGCGCCACATTCACTACACAAGCTAGTTTGTTAATTGTATGCTTTACAGCAGTGTATATGCCATGCCTGACCGGTGCCGTGGCGCGAATGCCTAATAAGCGCTTTTATTTGGGTTGAAAAAACAGTTTTCCCCAAAAACAAAACCCAACCTGGTGTGTTTTTGCTGGTTCTATTGGATTTTTCCGGGTTTTCTTCCAGTTGTTTCGGGCTTAATTGTGTTTTTTTAACAGGTAGAGCCAGCGGTGACTTTTGACTCTGCGCCGCACAACCATGCAAACAAGGACGGCGTGGGCCGCCAGAAGTAAAGGGTGTAAGACCATGCTAGCCTAGCGGTTAGAGCGTCGGACTTGCACCTGGAAGGTCGCGCGTTCGATACCCGCTGAAGACCCACCATGTACACTTGGGGATACGTGCATGTAAAATCAGTGGACCCCACTACCTCGCCCTGTGTGCAAGCAATCCTAAGGCCTCGGCTAACAGGCAGGGGCCTGATGGAGAAAAGAAGTAAAGGGTATCATATTAAAAAAATGAAATTTAACAGGAGACAGTAAATATTATCTTACCACGTATGTTCAATGGCAGGTTTAATATCTAAGGTTTCGTTTTGTACAACCCTTCGTTTTTTAATACGGTAGACTACTGACTTGAATTTTATACTGGAATAAGTGTTAATTTTTATTATATTTAGATTCAAAACTTAAAAATCGCTTTTGAATGTATGTTTATTATTTATGTTATTTTTTTCCAGAAGACTCTAATGCTGTACTTCTGGGAAATGCAATAAATGAGTTGTAATTAGCAAAATCAGATGTGAAAATAACACATGGTAGGAAAATCCTTTTTAATGGTTTTTCTTTCCTTTTTTGCAAACGTTTCTACTACGACGCTAAGGGTAGAGGGACACTCATAATAAAATATGCTAATTATTAAGTATAAACACTTCCCCTTACTTTGTGCAAAAAACAAAACAAACATAATAAAAAAAGCATTATTGTAACTTAAAATTGCAGAAACTACTCCATACACGTGTTTCGGTGATAGAAAGAATCCCTTTATAAATGCAAAAAGGTGTGAACTTTGAGATGGGAATCATCCAAGTAAAAAGCCAAATAATTGGATAATTTTCATTCCGAAACACTCATTTTTATGCAGTGATAAAGGGGCCCCTTGAAGCCCCAAAACGCAGGTCTACAATGAGCTTAATATTTAGTGCTTAAATAATGGGTTTTTATCAATTTTGTTTTAATGTGAAGTAAGTTTTTATCTTGCTCTGCTGAGATTTGAGATCTGATTAACGGAATTTTTTGCATAGTTTAATTATGAAATGGGTTTTCGTTTATATAAATTTAAAAATAACTAGTTGATCCCTGCAGAACGTCTGCAGATCGGAAATTAATCATTTTAAAATTGTAAAAAAAACCGCTATATATTTCGGAAGGCTTCAGTAAAGATCTCTAGATATAAACAAATTAAGATGTTGCCAGTCCAAAGAATCGGAAATTAAAAATTTAGTTATGAATGGAAATATTTTTTAAGATATAGAAATAAATTTGTTAAAGCCCCGTAAGTTAAAATAATAAATACAAATACTATTTTCTTCTTTATGGGAATCATTAAACAATTTTTTAAATATCGTTATGCCATAGCTTGGTTTTTGCATGATGTCAGTATTGTCTCTTACCGCAAAATTTAATCGTAACTGGTCCACGCTAAGTGAAATATATATAGACTAGCTGCGACGCCCGACGTTGCACGGTCTATCTTAAATTACATTTTGCAAAATGCCTCATCAAAATGCTAGAAATGTTGATTATTATGTTTTTTATTTGTTTAACAATGGCAATTGTATTGATTTGTTTGTTCACACGGCAACTGTAACAATTGTTGAAACGGTGCAACCATGCAAATAAAATAAAACGGTCATCATCTGGGTCTAATAAAATTAAATTAAATTACCGTGAAAAAATAATGTCAAACTTCCGAGAAAAACGCTTAAAATTTCTTCTCTAGTGAATTTAGAGGTTTCCAATTTTAGCACATAGCGAAAAACTGTTCCTAAAGTAGTTTTTTACGCGCTTTTCAATGGTATCAAGCTCGAAAGGATACGACAATTTCTTCCGATAGAAAAGGACTATTTATGCAATTTTCGGAACTCCGCTCCAATTGGGCTTAGCGTGAAGATATATTGCCTATAGCCGTCCTCAATAAATGGGCTATCTAACACTGAAAGAATTTTTCAAATCGGACCAGTAGTTCCTGAGATTAGCGCGTTCAAACAAACAAAATCTACAGCTTTATAATGTTAGAATAGATAATAATTTCAATGTAAATCGTAGTTCATAACCTATAAAAGTAAAGATCTGTGATTTGGATAAAAATTGGTACTGCACAGGGTGAGCTCTTATGTAATTTTTCTGAAATATTTCTATTTTAATAAAAGTAGATAAAATATGAAATGCCTATGATTCTAAAACTACCATTACCCAGTCATATACATGCAGCAAAAAAGTTGAAGTAACCTTGTATTTCCGTAAAGGAACAAATCACGATTTATTCACCTAAAAAGAAATTTAATACTTTAGGAATTCAAATTGTTCTAATGATTTTTTTCCATAACGAACCAGTTGCTACAAAAAAATAATTAATTTGTTAATGAATTAGAATATAACGAACTTCTATGCAAAATCAAGCATATTAAACAAAGGCTTAACTCTGTTGTGATAATTTTTGACAGAAGAACACAAAAGATTTAGTTTAACATCGTTTTTAGATCAATTTTTAGATTTTTATTCATGCTTTAATCATTGTAGACTTCACGAACACCTTCCATTTTTTAAGACTTTTTTTTTTACTTATGACGTGAAAATTCCGTAGATGAATTCCCTCTTCTGTGTTTGCGGTAGGATTTATTGAACCCTTGTTTTTTTAATTATAACCACTTAAAATATATTGCCTACAGTTTCAGGAATTGTTACGCTCTTCGCAATCGAATGATCTTATTATATTTATGTACATCTTTCCTTGTAACAGGATTAGTCGAATATTTCAATTAACTAGAGTTCACCAAACAGTCAAAATTTGACCTTAATTATTATTACTTATTAAATTTAGCATTAGTAATATTGTTATTTATATAACTATATAAGTATTATTCATCAAATTTGGCGTTTGCACCGTCGAGTTTATTTTAAGCATCCTCACTTAAAGCAAACGTACTGTAAATCATTGTCGCCGCCGGGCCTATACCTCTCATAAATCGCTTATGAGTCATTCTATTTCAAATCAGGCAGGCCGGTCTGAAACTTGTCACATGACCCTCACCGATTTTTTTGAAAAACTTGCAGTAGTTACAACTAAGGGACATATAAAATATCCCAAAAGGATTTTTCAAAAAAAACATTATTTCTCTAATTACAGACGTTTAAAATTTGGGACAAAGTTGGCCGTTTTCAGAAAATCAGCAAAACACGCACTTTTAAAATGGCCACTGTTTCAAAAGTTTTTAACCGATTCAAATGATTTTTTTTCTATAAATAATGAAGGGATGGCATTTTATTTAAACACTAATTTTAAAAATTTAGTTGGCTTCATTGATAAAGAAAAAAAGTGTTTCTGAAGTGAAAAAATAGTGTTTGTTCATGATTTTTTTTTTCTTATGAAAGAAATTAATTTTCGGCAAAACAGAGGTGGCGATCTGAAGTGCTGTTATGGAAGTTTTGTATCAAATTTTATTGTAAGAAAGAGATGCATATCCTCTCAGAATTTAAATTTTGAAAATGTTCAAAAATTACGATTTTTGAAGTGGGATTACTCAAAAAAGCCATTTTTTAAAAATCTGAAAATCTGCTCATTTGTTGCCCTTAAAATGCTTACTGAGCTGCTATCAATTATATTGTGTATTTTTGCCCCATATATTTTATATGATTTTTCAAAAATGGCCTTTTGTGCGTTTCTCAAAAAAGCCATAAATTCAAACTCATTCTTATTTAATCACTTTATTATTATATTTAATCAATATTTATTAAGAAATATACTGTATTGTTACACAATTACTACAGATACACAAAAAACAAAAATACACAATATAATTGATAGCAGCTCATAAAGCACTTTAAGGGCAACAAATGAGCAAATTTTCAGATTTTTAAAAAATGGCTTTTTTGAGTAATCACATTTCAAAAATCGTAATTTTTGAACATTTTCAAAATTTAAATTCTGAGAGGATATGCATCTCTGGCTTACAATAAAATTTGATACAAAACTTCCATAACAGCACTTTAGATAGCCACCTCTGTTTTGTCAAAAATAAATTTCTTTCATAAGAAAAAAAAAATCATGAATTCGGAACAAACACTATTTTTTCACTTCAGAAACACTTTTTTTTCTTTATCAATGAAGCCAACTAAATTTTTAAAATTAGTGTCTTAATAAAATACCATCCCTTCATTATTTATATAAAAAAATCATTCGAATCGGTTAAAAACTTTTGAAACAGTGGCGATTTTAAAAGTGAATGTTTTGTTGATTTGCTGAAAACGGCCAACTTTGTCCCAAATTTTAAACGTCTGTAACTAGAGAAATAAGTTTTTTTTTGCAAAATCCTTTTGGGATATTTTATACGTCCCTTAGTTGTAACTACTGTAATTTTTTCGAAAAAATCGGTGAGGGTCATGTCACACCCTCTGCCTTATCTGAAATGGAATGGCTCTTATAGAAATGAATAGTGTCATATTTGCAAAATAGACATTTTTCAAGAGAGGAGTTGGAACGTTTTACAATTTGTTTTATTTAATTACCTTATTTGTTTCAATGATTATTATAATCGATTTTGTTCAGAAAATAGTTATTGTTGTAGTTCTCTCTCACGTGATGGATGTTAATGATGTCAAAAAAATTAGAAATGCAAAGCTATAAAAAGTACTTCAGACAGTTTTGCACCAAAAAAATAAAGCTGGCCTCTAGCCTTAATTTTTGTTACTTACGGTAGTTGTTGTTGTTGTCGTGTCCTCGCGCGTGGCGAGGAAGAATGGGTATGCTGCCCCTGAGTCTATCGGTGCCCTTGTGGGCAGAAGTTCGATTTCTGCCCCTTTGAAAGGTCTCTTAATTTCTGTACCAGCTGCCAGATGAGAGACGGACACCAGGGATTGGCACCCCAGAGTTATCATTTCACTTGGAGGACATTGGAGCCACGACCTCTTTACCGTGCACCAGCTCCCTTTAGCGTACACGGACCGCAGCAACCAGCGGCGAGAGGTTGTCACCCTCACAAACACTGACCTTAGTCAATGTCGCTTCATTTTCGGTGCTCTGAGAGAACCGAGCTTCAATCGACTGGTCCACTGCAGGGCACATACGACAGTATTTTTAGTACAAAGAGCGCTAAATCTGAAAATGTTGATATAAAAACAAAAACAAAAAAAACGAAAAAAAAAAAAAAAAAAAACGATTTTTTGCAGATATGACGTTTATTTCTATAAGCGAAATGTAGTCTCTTGTACTTCTACCGATTTTGCACTAGGTTGAGTGGCAGTTGAAAAAACTTAAAATAACTCGTTTGCTTCCATACAATATTCTCATTTTTCATTTCATTGTTTCAGAGAAGATTTCACTCAAACTCTTATTTTAATTGCTCGAGAAGTCGCTTTTGGGGGCAGTTGTGCTAAACAAAATGCCGGATGCACAAGCTTGGATTACACTGTTAGAAATTTCATCATGAAATTACTTTTAAATAACCGGCAGCAGTCTGTCCATCTATTTCACCGTTAAATTTACGGTTTGGAACATTTTTCTATCTTTACGGGACCTAAACCATTTCTAATCTGCTTGGTTAAAAAGCCGTAAATACAAAAGTTTACGGTTTTATAACCATTTTTAAAAAATTCAAAACAAAAATTTTACTGTTTTTGAACCATTTCGAGGCGTAGAATCTTCGAGGCGTAGCAACCGTAAACGAAGCGTGTGGGAATCGAACCCTGAGTGTATGATATACCAGCCTTGCGCTCTAGCCATTGGGCCATCGACACCACGTACAGCGGCCGCTTATTTATCAATAAATCTTCCTTTACAACAGGCAAACTGCCTTAAAATTAAGATTCCAGTTTTTGATTGGATCCAAGGTCATTTTTGGTCTAAATTTACTGTATATTGACGAAAATCATTTTATTTGCTGCAAAAATTAAAATACAAACAAGCTTCGGCAGCTCAAATGATAGGTTCGCTCATTCGCAAACAGTTCGGGAATCCGATGTCTCCAATTTTTTATTTACGTGTGTATGTGTTTCTATTTAGTAACCACTGCTTAAGCGACTTTTTTTTTCTTCTTTACTTATATACACATGAAGATTTGAACTGATAAATCTTTATTCATGTTTTAACAACAACGTACGACAGGTAAGGTTTCGTAACCAAGATAGACTCCCGATCCTTATTATGCGCTTGAGAATTACGGTTAGTTAACCTTCTTTAGGATAAACAGAGAATAAAGGATTTTTTTCACAATTAGCGGTTTGAGTACCATCTTTTTAATGGTTATTCAACTGTTTTAATTAAATATGGTAAAATAACAATCAAATGAATGGTTATTTTACTATTTCCTTGCGGAAATTTTTAACAGTGTATAGAGGCATTCTATAGAAACTTAAAATAGGAATCATTTTTTCAAGCCAATAATCATATTTTTCTTAGAATGGCCTTAGAAATACACACATCATCTGTTCACTTTACTTTGCGCGAATGTAATTCGGATTATAGTACCTTAGTGACGTTAAAAGTACAAATCGGATTTAAAAGCTCAAAACCATGTGTTTTTCTTCTGAGGGCCTGTAAGCTGAAAAACAACGATTCACTTCACCTCACTTCACGATAAACACTTTTATCTTCGGCTTATACTCCTAAAAGTAAACACAAAAAGCCGTAAAAGCCTTTTTCAGTCCTTTTAATTGAAATTCTGAATGTCGACAAATGGAATTTAAAAAGCCCATTTTAAAACTCTAAATGCAATGAATTTGTAAAACAGTATTTTTAATGTGCTTACAATTTTGTTAGAATGTTTCATAAATGCATACTTGAAATATAAAACGAAATAATAATAATTGAAAATATATTCCCCTAAAATGGAAACGTTTTTATTACATTTCGAAAAACAATTTTTCAAAATTCATTTAACTCGCCACGAATGTTAGAATAATTTTCATCTTTAGTAATTTTCTAGTAAAACACCATATATCTCACAAGTAGAGTTTACATTAAAAAAAAGTTTACTGTTACCTTCGCGTATCAGCAGTCGGGCGAAGTTCATGAATGTACGCAACATCATACATTTTTTCTCTCTTTTTATTTTTGACTCATGATGTATTTACAAGGCTACTATACAATGATGAACGAGACGAATACAAATGACTATGTACAAATGTAGAGAATATTTACAAGTGCAGTCCCCATAGGGAACTTCTCGCAGGAGCACAATTTCTTTCATGCTACACTTTATGCATAAACTCTCCAAGTGACTCTTAGCTTTAACTTTCGAGTCCCTTCTTGGGACCTCTTGGCCAATCAGAACTCAGTATAAGTTTTAGTTCACGTTTTAGAGTAGACCCGTAAAAAGGACCCAATAGGTTTTAGTTCAGGTTTAGAGAAAATTATGGTAAAAGGTCCCAACGGGAGTTCGATTTTACTAAGACAAAGAAAAGAATAATAATAATGTATTTAATTTATTATAAACCTCACATATCCCCCCTCTCAAAAGGAGTTGGTCCTGGAGGTGATCAGGCTCCAAAAACAAACTTTTTGAAAGGAAAACAAAAGCCCGACAATTACAATTTTAAAAAACTAAAAGAGGGAAAAAAATCTAAACTCTCTGGGTTCAGATGGCAAAACTATTTTACATAGGCATAATAACAATTCACAAAGTACACATAAATTATCTGTGAGCACTATTACGTGTTACTAATAAAATTTTCATAAGAGAGAAATACTTTCATAGAATACACGTATGCAAAACTATTCATGTGGTACCACTTATATCGACGGTCCAGTGATTTTATAAATATGTGTTCTTTATAACATGATAAAAATTAAAAGAAAATTCTTCACTAAATTTTTCAAGATGTCACAAATAAAATAAACTTTCTGGAACATTTAATTATCTTATAAAACTTTCAGGTTTTTTTTCCTTAAATATCTTTCGCACAATTTAAGATGCTGCAAGAAAAAATAAACCAATAAAAATATTTTTAAAAATCGTTCCATTTATTGGAGTGCCTTGCATTTGATGGTAGTCACATATCTCACTGGGAAATCAACTCATCTTTTGGCCAGCATCTGCCAAAGTAACATTAACTGTAATGAACTCAAAATCCCACACAATTATCTGTTCCATGAATTGATTTTCGCTCTAACACAATAATCACCTCCAAATTACGGTTCCTCTACCATTTACGGACATTAACTTTAATCGATCCATGATTTATTACCGACTTCACTGATGGTAGCTGAGCGTGGGGACCATATAAACTTGAGAAATAATCTTATCAAAAGGTTTACAGTTTAGTTTTAGTATTTTTGGGGTGATTTCCTGGGAAATGTCGTGCCGTAGAAGTTATTACGGAAGTCGTTGAATGCAGAGACGTTTGTTTTTTAAATTTCTAATGCGATGCTTATATATTGGTTCTCAACCATTGTAGACCTAATGCGTTCCCAGAGATTGGTACCAACTCTTCAAGAGGCACCACAATGACTGTGGTACCATCGTCGCGTGAGAATTTTGACGTCCAGTATCTTCACGTGAAGGGGTAAGACACTCGGGTTGTGTCGATGCGAAATTGCACTAGGAATTTAATTTAGCCGAGAGTATCCAAACCAAATGTCTACTCAAAAGATCGCGTTACATGCCGCATAATCATACGATATGGCCACAGACGATTTTATGCTTCTTGAAAACCCCTCGACACTGCCAGACTCGATCCTACACTGTTAAAAATTTCCGTAAGAAAATAGTAAAATAACCAATTATTTGATTGTTATTTTACCATATTTAATACAACAGTTGAAAAACTATTAAAAAGATGGTACTCAAACCGCTGATTGCGAAAAAATCGTTTATTCTCTGTTTATCCTAAAGAACGTTTAACGAACCGTAATTGTCAAGCGCTCCATAAGAATCGGGCGTCCATCTTGGTTGCGAAACCTTACCGGGCGTACGTTGTTTTAAAATAGGAATACGGATTTATCAGTTAAAATCTGCATGTGTATATAAAAAAAGAAGAAAAAAAAAGTGGCTTAAGCAGTGTATACTAAATAGAAACACATACACACGTAAATCAAAAATTGGAGACATCGGATTCCCAAACTGTTTGCGAATGAGCGAACCCATAATTTGAGCTGCTGAAGCTTGTTTGTATTTTTTTTTATTATTTTTTTGCAGCAAATAAAATGATTTTCGTTAATACACAGTAAATTTACACCAAAAATAAATTTGGATCCAATAAAAAACTGAAATCTCAATTTTATGGCTGTTTGCCTGCTGGAAAAGAAGATTTATTGATAAATAAACTTCCGCTTTACGTGATGACGGTGGCGAAGTGGATAGAGAGCGAGACTTGTGCGCCACGCATTCGGGGTTCGAGTCCTGCAAGTTTCGTTTACGGTTTCTACGCCTCGAAATGGTTCAAAAACGGTGAAAATTTTGTTTTGAAACCATTTTGAAATGGTTATAAAACCGTAAACTTTCGTATTTACGGCTTTTTAACCAAGTTAATTGGAAATGGTTAAATTCCGTGAAGATAGAAAAATGTTCCAAACCGTAAATTTAACGGTGAATCAGATGGACAGACTGATGCCGGTCATTTTACCGTAATTTCATGATTAAATTTCTAACAGTGTATGAACTGCGGCGTACGAGTCCCGCACATTACCACGACGCCACCGTGTCGAAAAAAAAGCATGTATTTACAAACATAGCAGCTGCGTTTCTATAAAACACCACTAAGACCCCGAAAAATATTGAACTGATGCGGTGAATCAGAATTTCTAGCTGGTTCTTCCAAGATATGGGGTCATTCATAAATAATGTCGCGTTTCTATGGGGGGAATTATTCGTGAAGTTGTGACAAGGGGGAGGAGTAACAAGAAATGTGACATTATCCTTGTACAACATAGCGTGGCATGGGACAAAAGGAGGAAGGGGCACCTTGAAGTGTGACATTTTGTGACAAAGGGGTAGGGGGTCCAATATGTGGGGAAAAATCGGGACATCATTTATGGACGGTCCCTATACACCAATTATACAATTTAGACTTTACATCAGTATACCACAATCGATTTTTGTATAAGGTTTTTGTAAATGATTTATTTTTCTCGACGATTCAAAAGTTTAACTCTTTCAAAGAGACAGTTGTTTCAGTTTAATATTGGGCCATAAAAACCTCTCTAGTTCGTAACACAACTAGTAAAATTTGGCTTTAATATTTGTACAGCCTACTTCTAATATGTGTTTGTCTGCATTTATTTAAGTGAATTATCTCTATTGTGAACTATAAAAGATACACATTAAAATGAAGATGGTAAAACAAGTTAACAAGTGCAAGTTTTATATTTATCGTTGATACACTGTTTTCCTGTAGAATCTTGGACCACTACAGGCAAGATCAGTTCATATCATGAACTTTTAACCCTTATTCTCACAAAGTAGCATATATGCTACTTTATGAGAATAAGGGCTATCAAATGACAATGCAACACACGCGCTGACGTCACTTAACAAATAGCAGGTAGGGGAAAACCCCAGGTAGCATATTGCTACTTTATGAGAATAAGGGCTAGCAAATAACAATGCAACATAAGCGCTGATGGTACTTAACAAATAGAAAGTAAGGGAAAACCACATGTAGCATATATGCTACTTTATGAGAATAAGGGCTATCAAATGACAATGCAACACACGCGCTGACGTCACTTAACAAATAGCAGGTAGGGGAAAACCCCAGGTAGCATATTGCTACTTTATGAGAATAAGGGCTAGCAAATAACAATGCAACATAAGCGCTGATGGTACTTAACAAATAGAAAGTAAGGGAAAACCACATGTAGCATATATGCTACTTTATGAGAATAAGGGCTATCAAATGACAATGCAACCCACGCGCTGACGTCACTTAACAAATAGCAGGTAGGGGAAAACCCCAGGTAGCATATTGCTACTTTATGAGAATAAGGGCTAGCAAATAACAATGCAACATAAGCGCTGATGGTACTTAACAAATAGAAAGTAAGGGAAAACCACATGTAGCATATATGCTACTTTATGAGAATAAGGGTTAAGAAATGCTTCAAAAGCTGACATATACTATTCTTCCAAGGTATTCCTACATTTCTGTATTTTCCTTAGTGCCCACTGTCATGCAACAGATCAGGTAAAACGAACATTTAACAGTAGTATGTTTTACAATTATCGTGGTCAGACAATGTTTTGCAAAACGTTGAACCATTCCAAACAAGTACAATTCTCATCGTGTCTAGTTAGAAAATGCCGACTTGTAAAAACATGCACTCGTTTTGCTTTCTTCTATATCCAGTTTATAGGATATAGTTTTGATGGATTTGCACGTTTTGAGGCGTGCTGAACCAATCTTGACCATTTTTAGAAAGTTTGTGCATGTAGTCATTTTTTTGTGGCTGCTGCAAATTTAAAACGTAATGCATGGAATCAAACGAAATTTTTCGCACAAATGGACCCTAATGGCACTGATTAGCCTAACTGTATTGGTGCTGATTAGCTCTTCTGTACTGGTGCCGATTAGCTTTTGGCACGAATCCATTTGACCCTTCAAATGGAGATATCGAATGTTTTCTCCGATGAGCGTGAGTGCTATATCTGAAGAAGTAATGGAAGAATTTTAACTAAATTTGGTATACAAGTGGACCTCAATAGGAACAGTTGTTAATTCCACTTTGGCGTCATTCACTTGAAACGGGCGGACTAATTGAAGTCCTTACTCGTTTTTTGTCTCCGCTGTAATTCAAGACGAATTAAAGGAAATTAGGTAAACACATACCTCCTGATTGGAAGCGGTGTTAGTTAAATTTTGGCGCCATTCGCTAGAATGGGGTTGGTTGGAAAAATCTAACGTTTTTCTCGCTAAGTGCAAAACTCAAGAATCTAATAAACGCAAGTCTGTCTCAACGGGAAAAATGTGTTAATTTTGGTCTGGAGTCCATCGCGCCAAGGGAGCAGATACTTTATTTTGTATTGTATTGTTGCCATTTCGCCTACACGTTAAGAAATAAAATTGTTTGTAATATTTTTAGCATTTTATATTCTTTGCTTTTAACAAAATCTTTTAATTAGTTTATCTTGATTGAAAGCCATTATTTTTACACAATTTATTATTATTTTTGTGTTTCTTTTAGGATTTGTTTTATAATAGGGATTTTTGGCAAGTAGGTAATATTCATATAGAACAAAGTTCTATAGCTAATGTTTACTAGTTAGTATGTACATTTAATGGTCTTTTCTTTGGGGCTTTATTCGCGCTGTGAACTAATTATGCAATGTTCATTCTGACAAGAACATAATGAAATAAGCCAGCATTTGTAAACAGATGCAAAACACTGCGTTTCTTTCCCGGAGGCCTATTAACATCATCATTCCTGCGATAATGAATTCATGCTTTGAAGGAAAGTATTTACATTTTTATCAAATGATTCGCATGGCAGTCCACGGTGTAAAATAACTTTTGAAAGGCGTCACGGTCGCAGGAATTCCAAAGATAATGTAGTCCCTTTGTTTGACGCCAAAATATACCCGATACAAAAGCCCGCGTTTCCAGATTTAAACATTTATCTCGAGAAATGCAATTCCAGAAGTCACAACTCTTATAATGGCTAGGGAGAAGCTTATTATCAACACGAGATGCAACCGAATGCAAATGTGCAGCAGATGGCACAATACTATTAAGTTCGGAGTTTTAATAAGCAGATATTTTAGCAGATATGGCGCGTTTCCTGTGCTTGAACTGTGTTCCAAAGCTTCAAATGGTGCTAAAGTACAAATAATAGTATTATTTCTCAAGGAAACGGTACTGCACTTTGATTCCGAATTATTCATGGAATTCAATAACTTGGACTCCGCTCGTATCTGGATTTTAATATGTAAATATCAAAGTTGTCAGCCTACTGAGGCTAAGTAGAAATGCGCGTGGAAGAATGGCATTACTGAAGTTTAGCACATTAGATATCACGTGGAAAAATTTATCTTTTTCAGTAATAATAAATGGAATATACCAATACAAGTGCAGATTATTTAAATTCATTTTATGCAGCCAGTGTGTAAAAAGAGTGAAAGCTATATCCATATTTACGAATCTAAAATATGTAATTATTCCAGAAATCAAATATTTGCGTAGTAATATTTAGTTTACAGCTTTAATTTTTATCTTGTTTCGCACTAAATTACATCAACAAAAAAAGTTTACTTTATTTTAAAACTATAAAATATTTGTTCAAATAAAAGTTAGTTTGAATATTTCGCAATAACACATCCCGAATAATTACCGCACATTTCTTCAATACTAATTACAATTATTCAATGATTCCTAAAAGCAACGATCTACTTTCGTGAGTTAAGTTAAATTTCTGCGTTCGGTGCTGATAATTCGTGATTTTGAGCAGCTGAAACTGAGGCTATTTAATTGTTAGTGCTATTTAACAAGAATATTACGGAACCCATTCCATGTACAATATGAAAAAAAAAATCATTTGTAGCAAGAGGCAAACAAGGAAAAAGCCGTGATATTTTGAATAGAAATTTTTACCCCTAACATTTGCCTAGAAAATTTCTTCATATCTTAGATTGTTAATATAGTTATAAACTTAACATGTTAATAAAGTTAATTTTAAATTCAAAAAAAAAAAAAAAAATCCAGGGCTAATTCATTGTTAGTGCTATTTGACAAGAAATTAATATATATGTATATATATGTATAAACATTAAAAACAAATTACTATTGCCAGCTCCTTTTCAAATTCAGTTTCGATTTTAAAACACAAAAACTAAAGTGACCTACAGACAGTTGTAGGCACTTTATATATTTCCAATTTCCCTTCCCCTTTTCATAGCGCGAACAGAATCTTATATAACTTTGGAGAGTCTGGTAGTCCAAGGCTGACGAATCAGAAAAATAGTGCAATATCACGTGACGGAGAGCTCACAATATTATATAAGAGAGAATAAACTAATTTTTATGGGATCCTTGGAAATTCGTAAGATGTACTTGGTGTAAACAGATTTTATGTTTCGTGTTGTCGACTTTTTGTGATTTGGGATGTGTTCAGTTACAATGTAGAAGCTGTAAATAAACTAAATATTAGTTGAATTCAGCTACGACTAACTTTACAACTTGACAGACATTAGACAAAATGAAGTTGTGACATAGCCTGACGTTACATTTAAATATAAGCGGCTTATTCTGTCTGTCTGTTCGCTATAATATCCCAGGCCGTTTTACCGATTGGGACCACCTTAATACGGTTAATGTTTACGACCCGAGAAACTCATCGCTGCAAAAATGAAAGTTGTGACTCAATTAGTTTTTTTTATTTATTTTTTTTTTTTTAAATTTTTCAATGAACAATGTAACTGTAATGCACTTGCCATTGTTGTAACACATGTCAAATATACTAATAATCAAAACATTTCTCTAGCATTTTGAGTGAGGCATCGCTAGCTTTGCCATCTCCGTTTAAAAATAATGTAAACACGAATTTAGTTTAATCCTTCTTTCTTTGTTTTAATTTATTTATTTAGTTATTTCGTCTGCTCTTTTTATATATATCAAAGTGGCAGCGCTCTTTTTTTCAGCTTCGTTAAAAGTATTGTTTTGACGATGCGTATGTTGGGTATTCTGTATTTATAATATCTGGAACAGCGGTCATTTCGTATGACCGCCGGGCGTACTAGCATATATATAATGAAAAGTTTTATCATGTGGTCTTAACCTTGTTTTATACCACTGAGAGGCTATTGAAGAATTGTTCTTGCTAACTGAATTCAAAGGAATAGTTCTCAAACATATATATATATATACCTATGTTCAAACTGAAAATATGGATTTGATTTCTTTTCCTTAAAATTAAATAGCTCAAAATTAAAAACACACAAAAGTTGAAGTAAGTAAGCAAAGAATTTTTTTTTTAAATGTTCGTATTGCACTTGATTAAAATATTTCCTTTGAAATATTTTCCAAAACTGTAGTAAAGAGAAGCGTCCAGTCATTCATCAACATTTTTGAAAAGTAAATATTTTATTAATCATTCTGCCTATCCTCTGATTTTCTCTGAAATAACTGCAAGCTGTTTTCCTTTCAGTCGAGGCATCACATACGCGCACTTTTACACGTGTTTCCTGAAAGCAACAACCCCACTTGCCGCGTATTCGTCCGCGTATCTGCCTCTTATCAGACAGCACTAAATAAACAAAAGGAAGGCAGTATTGATGAATAACATAAAGATTCCGAAGGAAATCATACTTACAAGGGAGGCGAAATTTATCTTTTTGTTTCACCTGCCGAATTACCATCAGCCATGATGAACCCAATAACCTAAACCATGTTTAGGAAATCGATTATTCCCCAACTTTCTGGCTACAAGACCTTTACTTTGAGGGATGGAATTGTTAGCGTCAATCGATCTCGGATTTAATATTGACCAAACAATTGGTTGCTGGAAATAGCGCTGCATTCCTGGAGATGGATAATTGACCAGATAAATTTATAACTTTTGCATAATTTGCCTTAAGTAGAGGGTGGTAAATTGACAATTCGATTCGTAGTAAATCAATTTGTTCCAAAGAGCAACGATAACCCAGAGAAGAAAATAATTTTGAATTAATACAGTTGGTGTAATGGCGGGGCTGTAAACATTGATGTAACTTTTTATTTTCTATAACGACAGCTTTTTCTTTTAATTAAATTACCTTTATCAGCATCTATCTCATCAAATCGAGATACAATCTGTCATTTAAGGTTAGTTCCATTAAGAACATACATGACAAAATACGCCATTTTTGATTGTAATAAACACTGGTTGTAGTACATTAAATTTATTTATTTATTTATTGAGTTTTTTCACTTTTTACTTTGACTTCCATCGAAGTTTGAAACATTAACAGAGATCATTCATAATTTATTGTGTAAAAACTCTCTTCATTCAGATAGAAGAAATGAAAAACTAAATAAATAAAAATTAGAAACAAAACAAAGAAACAACAGTTTGGTTTTAAAAAACCTATTTTAAGTCACCTTGATGTTTAATTCTTTCACTTTCCCTCGCCTTTCCTCTCAGTCGCCATAAATATCGCCAAAGTGGCCAAAACTTATGTTCATGACTAAATTGTCTTCTGTTATCCTTATTTTCATATCCACGTTAGTTTTTATTTTATAGCAAACTGAAAAAGTTTTAGGGTCGAAATGGAGCCGTGCACAGTACCAGGGTTAAATGTATATATATGACTGCATTCTGAAAAAACTGAATTTAACAAACAATGAGGTACGTCAAAATATATATATATATAAATGCTAATAAAAACTAATGGATTCATGAACTTAGGGTCAGGTGGGGGAAAAAGGGTCACTTTTTAGCTATTTTCACATTCAAAGTTTCACAGCAACAAAACCAGAAATATTTCCCATTTCTTTTCAATTGCATCTTAACTCTTAATTCCCTTAGAACAATTTTATGTAATTTTAATATTTATTTTTTAATTATGAAACAGTTTAACTGAGCTTATAAAGTTGTGATCTATTTTACCACATCGTTTGGTAAAATGAGTCATAATGTAAAATAATGCTGAAAACAGTTATTTATTACTTTGAAGTTAGAAAAAAATTTGTAAGTGTAACATATTTAGCATGATTTTAAATTATGATTGCATTGAAATGTAAAAATATTATTTTTCTCAATTGTTACATATTGGTTCACATAACACTTCAGCAACATCAATTCTCTCTACCACATCAACATGATCTTTCTTAGGGAAACATTAAAAAAAATTAATTTTAATAAAATAAACAGCGTACATTCTTTAAATTTAGGAACTTGCTGCAGTTAGGTACAACTGAGTAAATAGTAATAAAAAAAATTGAATAAAACGACCTAATTCTAACCATGACCCATTTTACCCCTTCCAAGAAAAACTGATGTAAAAATGAAAATATTTAATAGTTTTCTTAACTGCTCAGCTGGAATTGCTCTCCAAAGAAATCCTTAAAAATTGGGCTGTTATTTGATAAAATATAGAGCTTTTCAGAAGTTGGTAAACCATGTGTTAAGCACACCATCATCCGAAGTTGAAAAAAAAAAAAAAAAATGTGTTGGCATATTTAAGAACCTAACTTTTTTTAGATTGAAAAATGTTGCCGCCACGAAGAAAAATAACATTGAAAATATTGGTTTAAAAATTAACATTTCTAGTTCTATTATTTTGGGTTATTTATAAAGTGACCCATTTTACCCCATCCTCCCCTACCTATTAATTATTTATGTGCCATCAAATATTTTTAATTGAAAACCCAAATTCATTTTAAGGAAATAATCTTTTTTTTAATTTCAGTATTAATTTATAGACCCTTATAAATATTTTATACAAGCATAGTTTGCTATCATTTTTTCGAGAAAATATTAAGGTTGAAAATTCAGCAAAAATACTCAAAAACAATGTATGTATAAATTGAAAAAAATTTTGGATTATTTTCAATGCAAAATTAACTACGCAGTTAGTTTTTACAAAGATTAACTTAATTTTGCACACTATACTTTTTTTTTTTTTCATTTTTACGTAAGTGCAATTAGAAAATAACTTCACGAATTTTTTTCAGTGAATATTTCTTTCATCTTTATTATTTTATACTTGGATATTAATTTATAACCTTAGCTAATTAAAAAAGCGTTTGATGCAGAACTTTCAAATTTTGTTTAATTCATTCAGCTGCAAAAACTTTTTATATATCCACCGTTTAACGGGGTGGTTTGCTTTTCAATGATTTTCCATAATAAGAGATTAATCTTTTCTTCTTTTTTTTATTTTGAAGTATTTAATATAACTGAGAAAAACTATTAATGAAAGAAAAACTGTTTTCTTCTTGTATGGCTTAATGTTTTTTTTTTCTTCTTAAAAAAACGACACTTTTTTTTACAGAATGACACGCTGAATTTAGTTTAAAATATTTTGGAATTAATTTTACCAAGAAAATGTGCAAAAAATGATGGTGCGAAGTGTCGGGTTACTGAATATTAATTAAATGTTTTTTCATTATGGCTAACATCAAGCATGAAAAAATTGTTTTTTTTTCTCCCCTTATTTTTACTAAGCTTGTGCACTTGTTCTTGTTTCTAATGCCGCTTGGGTACCCAAGATCCCCTTCGCATAGCGACCAGGAATTTAAGGCAGTAAGAAGCGCATTCCGTTTTTATAGATAGGATATACGTACTTCCACCGCAACGGGGGTTTTGGAAGTACGAATTGGATAATTATGTATTTGCATGACACGAGATGGCGCCACCACAAATACGCCACTATCTTTTTGACCTAAGAGTGAAGGGAAGGGAAATTCTCCTCCCTCCGGTGTCCTCGGACCTGCCCCTTGACTTCAGGGTACACGGATTTTGCGAGCATATATCCCCAAGTGTACATGATGGGTCTTCAAGTGGCCGGGTATCGAACACCAAATCTTCCCGTTGGAAGTCCGACATCCTAACCACAAGGCTACCACTGCCACGAGTGTACACTTAAAAAATTTAAACATAGAAATGATAAATGTCTTGGAAAATGACGCAATCACACCATGCATTCACCGAAGTGGAATTTGAAAAACCATTTAGGGGGCACTCATAAATGGTGTCACGCTACGAGGGGGGGTTGGTTCGATAAATTGGGAGAGTTTGGGACAAGGGGAGGGGAGGGGGTAACAGGAAGTGTGATCATAAAACATTTTGATTTCTGAAAAAACATTTAAAATCAGCAAATCATTATTACTTTTTATATTTTCATAATTTGATTTTAAAGTTTAATCGATCGCTTTGTGTCCTGAACACCGATACTAATGTTTAAATTTTCTTCGTGTTACAAGTTTAAAAGGAAGTTTTCTTAGTCATTTGCTACTTTTAAGATTTAAATGGCGTGGGTCATTTTTTCGGATTTCGAACAATTATAATATTTTGCTGTTCTGTACAAGTTATGTATAATATCATTTTATAACTTAACCTCTGTACAAACTAAGCACACATGCAGTCATTATTATGCTCACAAATGTCATTAAAAGTTGAAAATTAAAATGAGAAACGTGATTCATAACGCAGTGCTTCGTTTCTGAACTACAAGTAGATATACTTATGTAATATAGCATGAGATATATAAAGGGGGTAGGGGTATGAGGAAGTGTGACGTTTTGTGACAACGGGGGAGGGGAGTCGAATATATTGAAGAAGTGTGACATAATTTATGACCGTTCCCTTAGAATAAGCGCTTTGATATTTTGTTATAATATGAACGTACACTTCATTGCCAATTCTGGAGATTTTTTTGGAGCCTAATAGTGTTCTCCTTCTTTAACATTGTGTGCGGGACACGTACTAGTACGTTTTCTGACGATTGATAATTGAGCGCGGGACACGTACTAGCAACTTTTCTGACGATTGATACTTGAGCGCCGGCCACGTACTAGCACCTTTTCTGACGATTGATACTTGAGCACGGGACACGTACTAGCAACTTTTCTGACGATTGCTACTTGAGCGCGGGACACGTACTAGTACCTTTTCTGACGATTGGTAATTGAGCGCGGGACACGTACTAGCAACTTTTCTGACGATTGGTAATTGAGCGCGGGACACGTACTAGCAACTTTTCTGACGATTGCTACTTGAGCGCGGGACACGTACTAGTACCTTTTCTTACGATTGATACTTGAGCGCGGGACACGTACTAGCACCTTTTCTGACGATTGATACTTGAGCGCGGGACACGTACTAGTACGGGTTAGTGTAACGGCATGCTTTCTTTGTATCGCTTTTAGAGAAAGAAGTAGTTGGCTGGTGAACACACGTGGTAAACACATTTTTTGCTATTCTCTGTACAAAATGAAATGAAATAGAGCAAGTCAAAACACATTTACAATGATATACAAAATCACAGCAGATGGCCAATAGCGCTAATTAGTTTTATGATTGTTATATTCATGTTTTTATAATGTAAGAATGTTCGTAAATAATATAATTCGAAAAAATTAAAACTACATCTTTCTATTTGATTTTTAATATTTAAGATACTATTATAAATGTATATACTGAAAACCTTTTTTTTTTGTTTACCAGCAGTCATAATATTATATATTTCAATGTCAAATGCGAAAAGTTTAGGTTAAAAAATTAAATAATTTTCGATTTATTGAGATTTAACTGAATAACTAAATTTGCACGGAAAACCCCCTAGCCCGGCACAATTCCGCCACGAAATGTACATTGTGTTAAAAGAGGAAACATAAAACGGTAAAAAAAAATAATTAACTAGGTTTACGGCATTGTACCAGTTTCAAACAATAATTCGAATAAGGGTACAAGGGACCTTCAAAACTGACTTTTATTTATGAGTGAATCAATTTTGTCATTTCTTTATATTATAAACACGTATTATTTTGCGAATTTTTGAACGACTATTTTGATTGATTTTTTGGATAATTAAATCTTAAAACTTTTCCATGCACAATTGGTTTGCGCACAGGTTCACCAACTATTTTCCTTACACTCATTTAATGCATTAAAACAAATGTTACTAGAATTTTCTTTAATATTATTTTTTAAAGGACCATTTTTAAAAAATGCATTTTTCTTTTTTTTTTCGAAAAACCCAAAAAATTAATATTATTACTCTTTTTTTTTAAATTTAGGAGCTAAACATTAAGATTATTATTAGTAACATTTGTGTTTATGCGTCAAATGAGTGTAAGGAAAATGTTTGGTGAATATGTGCATAAACCAATTGCCTATGTAGCATTATATATTTTGGCAATTTTTTGGTATTCTAAAGTTTCAAAATTTAGTTATCTCGAAAACTATTTAGAATATTTTAACAAAATTTTGCAAAACAATGTGTTTACAATATAAAGAAATACTACAATTTCCAAACTGATGTTTCTGTTTTAGAGGTATCCTGTACCTTCAACTAGTATACCTTGTCAAAATAAAATTTAACATACATTTTTCTCTTATATTATTCACAACTGAGGCCCTTATCAGCAAAGGGGTGTACTGACAATTTTAAAAACTGAATGCTAGATCTGGATCAAAATTTTGCTCGAAACGGAAGTGGAACTCCGCTCCAACTTCTACAGTACCAGAAAATGGTGTACAGTGCATGACCAGTATATCACTTGCGATCTTAACTTAATAACGTTAATAAAAAGTAAAAGGGGCCGTTCATAAATGACGTCACGCTTTTTCCCCATATATTTGACCCCCCTCCCCCCACCTTGTCACGCTATGTTGCATAATGCATTGTGTCACACTTCTTGTTACCCCCTCCCCTCCCCTTGTCACACTTTGTCACAATTTCACGAACCCCCTCCCCCCTCGAAGCGTGACATCATTTATGAATGATCCCAAATCTGAAAATTGAAAAAATTGTAGATGGGAAGCATTGCCAGATCGCCCGCCATATATTACGTTATCAGTGCAATAGTACTTTTTTCCTTGTTGCAGAATTGTGTTACATATATTAGAGAAAGAATTTTGTACGCATCGAGCAGTCTCAAAATTGACCACACATGTAAGTACATTTTACTGAATTTTGATTTTATTTAAACCTTTATTATTACTCTGGTTGATTTTGTAGTTGGTAGGATTTTGGGGCTGACCGCCAACCTTAACGGGGAAACGTTTCATTGCACCCCCTTTCCCCCTGGAGAGATTAGCTCCAAGAAGAGTTCTAAACAATACTACTCCGTTTAGCAATAAATAACATCGTGAGTTTTCTACCAATTACTGTTAACATCGACTAGTAAATATTTTAGCTTAAAAATGCACTTAAATATATTTTAGTTAGTATTTAATTTAATAAAATCTTTCAACGACTCAGGTGAGAAATTCACTTTAAGCGTTCAGTGTTTTTTTTTAGAAGCTCGATATTTCTTTCCCTCTAAAAATTCAATCAAGTACATAACTGCAGCCTGATAGAGGAAACATGACGACCACAAAACGCTAGTGTTGCCACATTTTTAATGAGAATTAATTCTTTGAAACTTAATCAAAAACTTCTAAAAAATATTTGCCTCATTAACCGCGTTAGCATTTTTAATTTTGAGAAACATCTTAGTAACTTTTTAAAAGCAGTGACACAGTTTCGTTATTTATTAAAGAGGTTGAAAAACTCATGCACAAAGAAAAAATATGCCACTGAAAAAAAATTCAGTTAAGCGTATCTTGATAATATTAAACTTTTTCTTTAACGTTTCTTACTTAACTAATGGGTTCTAAATTTCTCTCCTGGAATTGAATTTTTTATCAGTATGAGTAAAGCTCTCTCTTTCTCTCTCTCTCTCTCTCGAGCAATTTATGCAGAGAAAAACAATGTGTGTTTTTTTATTAAATTCTGAATAATATATTGTAACAGTTAAGTGTATGAAGATATGTTCTACTCTGCGCTTTAATTAGAACAACTAAAAAATATGTAATCACAAGTTATTTTCCCCGCGCAGCATCCACTCACTGCACTGAACAATTTTATGTATCAGTGATTTTTAAAGTATTATAGATTTCCTTGACGGGTTCAGTTAAAAGCATTTGGTTTGTGCCAGTATAGCTCGGTACGCTTATTGTGCACTAATTCCCATTCGAGTGCTTTTGACGAACTTTCATTATCAATCAGAAAAGTTTCAGTCGTTTTTACTTTAACCAAAGCCCTTTTAGTCACATTGTATTCACCAAAAATGAAAAGAATGTTGAGAACTGAGCGGCCTCTTTTCTTGTATACTGCTTTGATTTTAAACAGTGGTTAGCGAACATATCCCCAACTGGGTGTGATTCCATAAGCCCTTTTTAGCCTGCTTTCCCGTAAAAGTTAAGAAAAAAAAAGGAAAGAAGGCTTAAAACCATTGCAAAGTATAGTTTAAAAAGTCATAAATAACTTAAATAATTAAAAAATAAAGTATTAAAAAATAAAAAAAATAAAGTAGGGTTTGGAGATGGGGAAAATGTGTGTCTGTCGGCCTGTCCCTCCCTAATAACTTTTGAAGGAATTGTCCGATTCAAAATATGTTTTTATATTTGCATGTTAAAGGATCTCGGCGAGGACATCTCATTTCCATATTTAACTTCTTGATTGAGACAATTTTTAGTTCAATTTTTGAACAGTTAAAAAATCGTAACATTGACATCTATGTTTAAAAAGAAAGGAAATTATGTAAACTCTGGGCATCCAAGTTCTTTTGAACAAGCTCCTTTGATGAAGATCTCCACAAAAACATTTTTTTATTTGAACAATTTCTGTTCATTTCTGCACAGTCCAAGTAAAAGACTAGCGAAGTTCCTACGGGGAAATTTTAAACCTCTATAAATCCTGTTCTAAAAGAGGGATTTTCTTGGAACAAACTTCATCGAAAATATGTTATGGCTTGGAAAATGTACAGATACAAAGTTCATCCAAAACTAAATGAGCCTATTTTCCTACGAAACTTTTTAATCTGGATTTTTATGGATATTTTTGAATGAATGAATGAGAGAAAGAATTAATAAATTAATGTGTGAATAAATGAATGAATAAATACTTGAATGAGTGAATGAATATGTATCAACCGTTGAAAAGGTATATTTAAAGTAATTTAGAACTAAAGCTAAATGAGAAGGAGACAGAGATAACTAGATTATAAATTTGGAGCTGAGTGTATACTGGACAGTAGGCTCGTATAGTTCTAGACGGAACTTGTTTTTTTTTTTTTTACACCTGTCAAAATTATTTAAAAAACAGATATTTACTTCTATAAAGAAAACTATTACTTATTGGGATTGAGAAAACAAAACTGAAATTATTCCCCCAAAGTGTCTTAAAAATTGGGTGTATATGTGTACTTGTAAACTTTTACTACTTAATTCATAATTTTTAAATTCCTTGAATTTTGAGTTAAGAAATAAATTTCAACATTCAAACGAAGCTGTACGCGCAATGTACGACACTACGGAATAATTTTTTCCCCCAAAATTTTCACCCAGAGTAAAATTCAGTGATAAGACGTGAAAGAATGTTTGGCGGAATGCAATCGCTAATCACAATCTTTTTTTAATCATTTCTATTAGTCTTATTTTATTAAAAATGAAAATAAAATGATCCGAGAGCATCTTCAAAATAATTGCGTATTGCTGCAGAAATTTGCGCTAAAGCTTCAATTAGAAAACAATCGGTATTCAACGGTAAAATTATTTCGTGAAACTGTTTAAAATTATTTTTCATTCTATAAAAAGGATTCAGAAACTTATTAATTTAACGACTTGAACAATTTCATCTATCTTTTAATGCATTTTAACATTATAACTATGCAGCTAATTTTAAATAATTTCATCTTTATTATTATTAAAGATGCAAGGTAAAACTTTTAAGCTTTATAAGTCAATAAAATGTTTTTTTTTTTTTTTTTTCTGCTTTTCAACAGAACTTCACTCTCAAAATTGCATTTGCCAGAACTACTCAAACTACCTCGCAATACATTCAAATGTCTTCAAGTGTAAATTTTCTGCTCTAATCTTGATAAATTACAAATTGATTTTGGGAATATAGGTGTTTTTCTTTCCTGAATCAACTAAGATAATTTCTTCGAAAGACCACTTTAACACCTACCAGATATTGACGAAACCCTTAAAATCAGCAATCTTCAAAGAAATATCGAAAAATATAGTTTAGCTAAAAGGAAAAGTTCTTTTTAATAAGATATTTGTTGTAAGAAAAGTCACATTAAAGTTCTTTTAAGAAACACTTCAGAGACATTTTTAGAGTTCGTTTCCAGCATTTTAGAGAGTTTTGTTGAAAGGAGGGAGAAATGGAAACTCTGAGGTCAGTTGGTGAAAGGAAATATCAATAAGAGACGCTTTAGAAAAACGTAAGCCATCTAGGAGTAATAATCAAAGGCAACCAAGTAGGTGAACATAAAAAAGCCATTTTTCACTTTTAAAGAATCATTAAAATTTGTATTTTTTTTAAAATTCCCAATGGCAGATAAGAAGACCATTACATCAGAAAATGTGTATAAAAATCACAATAAAAACACAAAATAAAACCGCTGCAAAAAATAGTCTATATATCCAATGGGGCCCTGGCCTTCCAGTTTCGGTCCACGAGGGAACGTTCCGCAAAGCGCTGCAGTGGAGAAGATGGCTACCATCCATGTCCCGTCCCAGACTACAGAGCTTGCAGGTAGGGCTAGGGACAATTTGGAAGCGGGCCAAATGCTTTAAGAGACAGTCATGTCAGTGGCCAGTCAGAACTCGGTCACCATTTTATGTCTGGGCCACTTTGAGGAGGCAAAAAGCTTGTCTTTCTAAGGTTTTTGTGAGGCCCTAAGTTCAAGGTTCTTTTTGAACTGCTCATAGTTAAAGTAAATGACCCGGTAGTAGACCCTGCTCTAGTGGTGGACACTTAGATCTTTAAGCTCCTAAAATAAGCGAATGTAACATTTAACTTGAATGAAATTATCAGAACCTATAGCGAACAATTCCTAGTGCTGGTTAATAGAACTAAAGTTGGAGTGGAGCATCCATGCAAGTACATGAATCATAATATTTAATAGCTGACTCCACAACGGTCGCATTTGCTGCTCTTTACTAAAGCCTATCAATAAGAAAGTTAGGGATTTGGGGACACTATATGGGGGAAAAGAGTGACATCATTTATGAAAGGTCCCTTAGTCATTTTTAAAATTATTTCTAGAAGTTAACAGCATAAAATAGATGATATTCATTTCTGTCCACTACTAATGCAAATACGTGTCTTGCAAATGTCCACTATGGATACAAATCAAGCGTTTAGTAAATTTGACGTAAAAATCCTAATTTTTCATCAAATGACATTTTATAGATAATTAATTTTTACTGAAATAGTTGGCGGTTAAGCTAAATATGAAATATTGATGTGAGTCCCCTGAAAAAAATTTGCCACGTAATAGAGTACGAAAATGTTCCTAACTATGTCCACTACCGGGTCATTTACCTTAGTATTTTTGACAAATCGTATAATGGCACCAAAAGTTACACTAGAAGATGTCTGTCGGATTAAGGCGCCTCTAGAATTCTCAAACAGTACTTATCCAAAATCAAAAGGCAAATGCAAACTAAAAGAGCCTAAAACCGTAGACCTTTTGGCCACAACAATGTGTTACTAGGTTGCACCACGAGGAGGTCGATCTGTATAGCCCCCCTTAAAATTTGAAAATATACTTACTTACCTATTTTTTTCAACAGTCTCAAGTATAGCGTAACATTCGATGTAAAACGGCTTTCTTTAGCTTAACGTTCGACAAAACGGATGCCGTGAACCTCAAAAATCTTTTAAAAAATGATGTACAACAATCTTTTACTTACGCGTCATCTCTGTCACGCGCATCTCTCAGTTGTACGCATAAAAACGTACGTTACATAGGTTTGTACGTACAGTTATACCTACAAAATTACGTATTTTACACTCTCAGAAATGGAGCTTTCACTTTTGACGATTCTTAAGTCGTCCAGAAAATTTCGTCATTTATAACGATTCTTTCCTCGCACGATTACGTAACTAAAAAAAGTTACTACACAAAATTCGCCAATTTGACGAAAGGTTTACTCGGAGCATTTTTCACGAAGCCATTTCGTCAAATACGACGAAAGGTTCGTGAGATTTGAGCATTCGTTTCTGAGAGTGTACGAACACTAAGAGGCTATTTTCTTCCTTTTTTGTTTGTTTGTTTTTGAGAAATTTCATAGGTATAGTTCTGCCGGCAAACTTAGACCTCTGACTGGCGAAATACCAAGAAGAATCCGTTAATGTTCGAGGGCGAAACTGCTGATGTAAGGAATGTGCCGTATTTAATTTTCGTTTTAGTTCGTTTAACGTATTTTATTTCTTCCGATCTAATATTTATAAATTTGGTTGTTTTTTGAACAAACATAAAAGCAAATATTCCAAATTGCTTGCTGAATAAGCACACCTGTACAACGAACTGCCCTAAAACTCGAATGGGTTCGTCCTCTTCTGCCATGCGCAGAAGTGCCCATGGGCCAAAACTCAGTTAGACTTTAAATAAGTCTCATACTAGAAACAGGTAAATTGTGTAGTGTTTCATTTAAAATTCCCACCAAGTTTTAAAATATCAGGAGAAACAATAATATTATTAAATCGCCAAAAAATCGCCAAAAATGTTTTAAGTTACATGGCTTTATTTAAATTCAAAACATCGTTGCATAATCCACAAAAAACTATTGTTGCCAAACGGCAAATGATAATGCTGATCATTTCCTCAGAGCCAAAATTATTATTTTTTTTTCCTAATTAACGTTATAATAAATTATGAAATGGATGGATTATTGTACTGTCTTCGAAGATAAGCTTTTGTGCAAAATTTGAAGATAATTTATGCAGTAATAGTTGTCGAAAACCGCCTTACAAAATTCCACCACAAGTCAAGTTAAATAAAACCATGTAAAAAAGATCATATTGCGATCCTATGTGATTTTACAGATCACAGCTCGGTTTTCAAAATTAATTTTTAAAAAATATTGTGGCTTTGAGATCTCATGTTAAAATTTTTATTTTTCAGGAAAGTTACTTACAAATTAAAGTGAGTCTTATAACCCGTACTATAAGATTAACCTCTAAGTACTACTGTATATTGTAATAAATTGCAATTTTTGATTTCCCTAAACTTTAAAACCATCCAAGGCAGAAAAAAACTAATTAAAAAAGTAAATATTTTTAGGGAAATTTTAAACTTAAATACAATTTTTAAACTAATAAATAAAACATAAGACTTAAGAAAATATTTTATTCTTTTTTTTTTCTAGCAAAAGTGAACGTTCTCTGATATATGCCCGGTTTCTTAACAACTTCGTTGAAAATTTTTAAATGCGCAACTAAACGTAAAAACGCATTACAACTATCAATTAATGTAAAAAAATATTTTTTTAAAATAAAGTTTTAATTCTCTCTGAAACAAACAATTTCACTTCGTTATTATGCAAATTTCCATTCATTCATTTAAAGAAATATAATTACTGACGTCTCCTCTCTCAAATTCCTGTAACTTAGTTTTAGGAAAAGGTATCCCCCTTTTTTTATACAGGCAACAGCGATTTAGATTCACCAATCCAACCCGATTCTTAATGAAAATGCAAATTTTCTCACGTAACCATCTCATTTAGGTGAAATTTGTCTTCAAACAAAGGTTTCCGGAAAAAGAAAATGTAATTACTTCTCAATCTGGAATAAAAATCACCCATGTTAAACAGGAATGGAATTCAAGCTGCATTTGCTCGAAAAGAAGTGCGTTTGTTTACACTTAACATGGAATTGATTCGATTACTATTAAGAAAATTAGATTTCGGGGGGAAATTTATTTGTTTGGATTTTGACCCGTTATTTTTTTAAAGTACCTAATTTTAAATGGTTTTATTTGGAAATTTTCTTTTTTGACGGGCAGTTGAGATTTTTCTATTTTATTTCGTCGCCTTAATGGCAATAACAGTATTTGCAGAAAAGGTGATTTTTGATAATGTACTGCAAGTATTTGTAAAATTAAGCAGAGGACAGCATTAGGGTGCCTTTCCCACAAAGGGGACAAAGACAAAAAGTTGTCTTTACCATATTTTTGAAGGCCAAAACGTAAGCAGCAGTAAAGAATTGATGTCTAACAGGTGCCTAGTTCCATAGCAAATCCTTTAATTTTAGCTGGAAGAGTGTACAATGTTCCCTAATTTATTTAAAGGCTTTTTTAAAAAAAATTTTATCGGGTTTCCATTTGGCAAGTCAGAAATTAAGATACATTACGTTCAAGAAGACGATAAGAAGACAATTAGAAATTAACTGTAATACTTAGCGATATCACTTTACTAACTAATTAAAATTTCTAATTGGATGAGTTAAATTTTTTGAGCGTAATGTTCCTTAATTAAAACCTGCCAGTGTTAGAAATCCGAAAAAGAAAATTCTTTTAAATAAATAAGGAACCATCGTATAATCTTACAGCTATGATTAAAGGAACTGCTATGGAGCTTGGCACCCGTTAGATATCAATTCTTTTATCGCTGACACCGACTACTTCGATGCTCCGAAGGTCATGTGTTCTATCTAACTTGGACCTTTTTTGACATTTATGTTTTCGTTCCATTTTAAATGGTTTCATTTGAAAAAATTCTATTTTTACGGACAGTTTAAATTTTTGTCGCCTTACTGGAAAATGACCGTATTTGCAGAGACATTGGTGTTTGATAATGTACTATAATTACTTGTAGAACTAAGAAGTAGAGAAGAGAGTATTAAGGTGCTTTCACTCCAAAGGGTGCAAAGACAAAAATGTAAGGGCGGTGGTATCCCGCACTCTCAGAAACGAATGCTCAAACCTCACGAAACTTTCATCGTATTTGACGAAATGGCTTCGAGAAAAATGCTCCGAGTCAACCTTTCGTCAAATTGCCGAAATGTGTGCTGCTCGTTCAAGTCACGTGATCGCGCCAGGAAAGAATCGTTGTAAATGACGAAATTTTCTTTGAAGAATCGTCGAAAATGAGAGTTCTATTTCTGAGAGAGTAGTGGTTAGGATGCCGGGCTTGCAACCGGAAGATAGCTGTTCGATACCCGACCTGCTGAAGACTCACCATGCACACTTGAGGACACGTGCATCTAAAATCCGTGGACCCTGAAGTCTCGAGGCAGTTCCGAGAGTACCGTAGGGTGGAGAATATCCATTTCCTTAACCCTTAGGTCAAGAAAGGAAGGTAGTGCATTTGTGGTGACGCTATCTGGTGTCATCCAAATACATTATGCGCGAAGTCGTAATTCCACCGTTGTGGTGCTCATCAGAGTATCCAAACCAAACGGATACTCAAGGGATCTTTAACATGCCGCACAATCATGTGACATGGGCGCAGACGATTTTCTGCAGCATGAAAATCCACCGACTGTGGCCAGGTTCAAACCTGCGATCTTGGGCGTAAGAGACCTGCGCTTTACCACTACGCCACCATGTCGACTATTTATCTCTGTCTAAAAGCACACGGCTCCATGACTTTTACTTCGTTTAAGTAAAAGTCATAGAGTTTTGGAGAATGGTTTAGATAGTTTTAGATTTATCTCTATCTAAAACTATCTAAACCACTCTCCAAGACTCTATGACTTTTATTTAAACGAAACCGATACATTGGATTAACCTTTTCATTAAAAGTGTACCCAATTGGGTACATTTTAAAATACTGTTTATTAACTAGTGTTTGTGCAATTTTAAAGCTAAAACACCCAATTGTTTTTAAAATGAATCGACAGATAGTTTACTTCGTTTTAAACATGGAAAACATTTAAATTGGGCATTAATTATTATTTAAGCTAATTATTATTTAAAAGTAAAAAAAAAAAAAATTTAGTTATTTTGTTTTGTAATCATTTTTTAATTCAGAGAACCAAAAAAATGCGTCAAAATTGTTTGTGCTTAGTTCTGGGGTCTGAAGAGGTTAATATCTGAATAAGAAGAAATCTGATGAATTGTCTTTTGCCAAATTCATAACTGACGTAGGTGTTCACGCCCGGACGTGATGCCCGTTTTGCCTCAAGATGGAGCTGGCAGAAGAGTTCTTTTAGCTGTTTTTGGTGTTTTTAGTTTCTATGCTTCTTGATGCTTGTCACTTAATATTTGAGCTGTGAAATTAGACCGTCAACCTCTTGTTATGTGTGTTTGCCAGTGTCTTGTCACTGTCTTCGTCCAATATGTGGTTCAAGTCACTTCATTGTTATGCAAGAATTTGTGAACTTAAATTTGCTATTAGTAAGAGCGATTGATTCCAGTAGGTGTTATAATGTTTTACTCTTTAACCCTTTATGAGGCTGTGGGAAGTACGCTTCCCACCGCCATCAAGCTATAGATGTTTATAGTAAGCTGTTTTACCCTTTCTGATTGGTAGAATCTTGCAAAGATTCTACCAATCAGCTGGGAAGCATATTTACCACCATATGTATCAGTATTCTCATATTAGAGCATTACCCCCCGGGGGAGGGCTGGGCACAAAAAATCATGTTAATCTTACTTAATGCCCTTCGTATGAATTTCTACTTCGAAACGAACCAAAATCAGAAAAATATTTTAATATACCGACATACAAATAAGGGCCCTGTAAAGGGTTAACATGATTCATAAAATGGTTTTCCTTATAACATATTGTTCGTTGTTGTTGTTGTCGCGTCCTCGCGCGTATTGAGGAAGAATGGGTACGCTGCAACTGGGTCGAACGAGGCCCTTGTAGGCAGGAGTCCGATTTCCGCCCCTTTGAAAGGTCTCATAATTTTTTGAACCAGCTTCCAGATGAGAGACGTCACCTGGGATTGGCACCCCCAGAGATATCGTTTCACTTGGAGGACATTAGATTCACGGCCTATTTAACGTGCACCAGCTCCCTTTAGCGTACCCGGACTGCAGCAACAAGCCACGAGAGGTTGTCACCTCCCAAACACTGAAAGCAGTTAGTGTTGCTTCACTTTCGGTGTTTTGCGGGAACCGAGCTTCTGGTCGCAGCAGGACACATATTGTTCGTATTACTACAGATCAATACTTTTGTCATCTGGAACATAAAAGTCAGGGCAAGTTATTTTTTACACAAATGTTTCGACATTTTTTCTTTGATTTCTAAAAAAATATTATCGCCATAAACATAACGAGCTCTAAAAAACTATGATTTCTCCAAAGAATGATTGAAACAGACAAAAGTTCCATTGTCTTTATTTAAGTTTTATATGCTCTGATAGTTTTGTCCGGCTTCTAACTATTTATTTGACACGTAATTAATCACACAAAAACTTCTAACTAATCCCTATGTCCCTTGAAGTTTTTTTTTTGCATTTCATTTGTGTCCTGCCGGCTTTTTTTACGCAAGAGCAATTCATTTAAACCCTCTACGTCACAAATCATTAACATGGATAATGAAAGAGATGGAAAAAAAATGCAAATATATATTGTTTTTTTAGGATGTTTTCAAAAGAAAAGTAATATTCAAGCCCAAATTTGTATTTAAAATTGTGCAAAAAATGCGACTTTTAAAAAAATTTATCTAAAAATACGGCTTTATGCTATTCCCATGATTCTCAAAAAATGTTTTGGATGAACATGTTACTTAATCCCTTGAAGCCCGAGTTTTTTTTTTTCGAAAAAACAGGTAAAAATGATCGAGTTTTTTTTGACAGAAAATGAATATATAGGTATAGTATAAATTATTTTTGGCAATTTCAGTTGTAGGGGGTGGCCAGAGAGCGAGAGGGGAACGTTATATAAACAAATTATTATGCAAACAAAAGTGCAAACGGATCTCAGACGGGCATTATAACTCAAATAACGCGAGATACGAGATCTCCCGTGTGAGACACGGGTATGTGCAAATATGACGGTAACTCTCGACCGTGTCAGACACGGGCATGTGCAAATATGACGGTAACTCTCGACCGTGTCAGACACGGGCATGTGCAAATATGACGGTAACTCTCGCCCATATGAGACACGTGCATGTGCAAATAATGACGGTAATTCTCGCCCGCATGAGAGACACGGGCAAATGCGTAAAGGGGTTAAAGATGGTTGATGAACGTTGCCATTTAATGATTGTGACAAATGGGAAACCAGAATTACTATCAAATCATCTTTATTTTTCAATTATCCGAAGACTGCAATATATCCTTTTACTTCACTCAATATCTCAGAACTTATGTCCAAACGTGATTCTTCTTTTACCAGAAATATGGCAGACGGCAAAGATACCAACATGCTCCAATCTGTTTCTCCCTCTTTCTCAGGTTAGGTACGTTTAGTACTTGTTCACCGTCAAAAAAAAAAAAAAAAACAACTTTTGTATTTACATGTTTTTTAAGCATGACGATATTTCTTCCTTTTTTTTCTGGTAGCCGAATGTTGCTGTTTTCTTTCTTTCTTTTTTCGTTTTTCTTCTTGCCGGTATAATATACAAGACTTTAGAAAGATGCGCAATGAGCGTATTTTCATAATGAAATTAGAATCGCCTAAGTTATATATATATATATATATATATATATATATATTTTTAATCTGGGTGAGCTCTTGGGTGAGCTCCTGTCAATAATATAGTAAGTAGCCGGAAGTGTGGCGTAGTGGTAAGGCACTGGCCTCGCACACCCAGTTCGCAAGATTAAACCTGGCAGAAATCGGTGGATTTTTAAGATGCAGAAAATCGGCAGTGCTCATGTCGTATGATTATGCGGAATGTTAAAGATCTTTTTGGAAATAATACGCTCGGCTAAAATAAATTCCTGGTGCAGTTTCGCATCACTTAGAGCGCAGGTGCCGCCATCTAGCGGGAAACTGAGCGTCAAAATTATCAAGTGGTAATGGCATCCACCGATAGTTGAAAGAATGGATGCCGGTTTTCGGGGAATGCACTAGGTCAGCAAAGGTTAGTGACCATATGCAGTCCCATTAGAAAGTAGAAGTATAGTAGTAATTTAAAATAGAAAGTCGTATAAGTAATCTATCAAAATGTAGAATATTCTAGAAAACAACTTTTCTATTACAGGTATAATATGAAGCGCAAAGTAAGAAAGCTGTTAGAATTATTGAAAGCAAAAGTAGAGCTTCAAACTTTTTAATCATTTTTACTCAATGTAAAAAGAAAATAAATAGAAGAAGAAATATCTCAAATATGTTTACATATAAAAAAACATGTAATAAGACTTAACTTCTTTTTTTCTTTACGAAACGTAATCTTCTTAAGTACAAGACTAAGAAATGACTTTTAGTTGCATCTTCTTCTGAAAGAAAAATTGCTTCAATTAAGTCGGCGTCAGAAAAAATGGCGACATTCAGAACCCTCTCAGGCGTTAATTTATTTCTTACTTTTGTAACATCCCCCTTTTTTGCGGGACGTAGATTTTACTCATTTTTCTAAAATGAAAAATACACCTGTAGAAAAGTGGTTTTCTTTGTTCTCTGTCCTCATGTTCCGAACGGATAGAACTTGGCCCGTATATTTTTCATTTTTTTTCTCTTTGCGTTTCATCGTGACTGCTCTTAGATAAAGCCTTTTCTTTGCGCCAAGAATTAAATTTGAGTTATTTGAAAAATAGTTAAATAATGTGTCTAAAATAAAATTCTAAGTACTCTATTATTTATTAATAGCGAATGTTTTATTCTGACAGATATGCCGTTAGAAACTCCAGAAATCTTTTCATAAAAAACACTGAAGCGTAAAGATTTATTTTTACTTTCCTGTATATCCAATATATAGAAGACGGATTCGTGAACATTTTCGAATTTCGACGAATTTACATGTTTTGAGGTGTGCTAAGTTCATTTCGACCATTTTTTGATGTGTGTCCGTATCTCAAAAAGTAGTGCATGGAATCGAATGAAATGTGGTGCTCACAGGGACCCTGATGGAGCTCTGGTGCTGATTTGTTCTTGGCGTAAATCCATCCAAAGGGGACGAAGCAATTGGAACATTTTCTGCATTAGTGGGAGTGCTCTGTCTCAAAATGGAAGAATTCGAACAAAATTTAATATACAAGTGGATCTCAATAGGACCCGGTGTTCATTACATTTTTGCGCTGTTCAATTTAAGGGGGTGGAGCAATCGAACTTTTTATTAGTTTTTTTGTGGGCGCTGTTACTCAAGACGTGGTGCATAGAAATAAACGAAATTCGGTACACACATACATAAGAAGTAAAGTTCAACACATTTTGGCGGCATTCGCTACAAGAGGGGTATAGCAATCAATTGTTTTTCTCTCTAGGGGCGAGAATTCATCTCGAGAATTCAAGCAATTATATTCTGGCGCCAATCGCGCCAAGAGACCAGATACTTTGTCTTGTATTGTATTGTTGGCGTTTGACCTACACGTTAGCAAATAAAATTCTTAGTAATATATTTAGCATTTTGGGGCTTCGCTGGTAGCAGAAGCTTTGATTGGTTTATCCTTGTTTAAAATCTTTTTTTTTTTCAATTAAGATTTGGATCATAATAGGGATATTTGGCGAGTAGTCATATTCATATGAAGGATGTAGAAGACAATTCAGTGATGGTTACAATAGACTAGTTATTTTACGTCAATCTCAATTTTTCCATCTGAAAATGTTGGATGATTTTTCAGCGTGTTTCTCCCCATAAGAAACGAACTTATGTAGGCGCTGAGTAGGGTTTTTTTTTTTAATATTGTAAATTTTACATCCCACGGATTAAAATGCCAACTCTTCTTCGATGAATGGATATCATAATAAACTTGTAACGCACGAACAGTGCACAATACAATGATCTTTAGGAATACAAATAGTATCACTTCGTTAGAATAGTCCATCTCGTTATTACTAATAATGCATTCTTCTACATTCGCACAAGAGCAACAGATACGGGCAGCAGCATCGAAAAAAATCAGCTGGCGGTTCTAGATACTCTTACATCTCGGAGACTAAAATTTATTTTGCAATTAACTAAGGGATTTCTTGATAACCCTGCAACTGCATACAGTTTAATTTACTCTAATTATTACATTTTTGTTAGTGTATTCGCTTAAAATCCTTACGGCATTTTATTTTTTCGCATTTTTCTGACACACATTTTTATGACCCCTTTCCATTCGGTCCCGTCAAAATCACGGGCTGAAGTGTTCAAAAGTATCGTACTGAAAGAAAAGTCCATTCCTCAAAATTGCCTATTGCAGTACCACGCTATTTATAGTGTAATTATAGATTACACATTTTTTAAACGTTTTTCTTGGGAAATTAAAATATTGTTACGAACGTAGGGGTACCGATGCTGTTTCTCGCCACGCTTGGCGACATTCCTATCACGTTAGAAATTTCTAGAATATTCCTGTCACGTGATTCGTAATGTTATATAACAGGAGTGGCCAACCTGCGGCTCTCTGAAGGATTATTTGTGGCTCTCGATAAATGTACCCGAGTTCCCTTTTCATTTTTAGGATATTTTATTTAATTATAAAATTATTATCGTTCCGTAATACTACGTGTAATAATAGTAAGTGTTTCAAAATGTCTTTTAAATTACTGTCAACAAATATCAAAGACTAAGTGCAACGTTGTAACAAATTTCATTTCCGTCCAAGTTAAGAATGATGAGTCACCGAAAACTGCGCAACGGACATAAACAGTGACGTAATCGTCCCTCGTTTAAAATACGGAAAATCCAACATCGATTAGTATTAACTAACCAGCATCTCAAAGAATTACTGAGAAGCTCTGTCACCAATTATTCACCAAATTTTGAGGAATTATCAAGAGTCGTAAAATAAACGTGTTTAATTTTTAATATTTAAATTTAATACATTTATTTTGTACTTTTATTTATATATTTTAAATAAATATAATCTTTGTAAAGAGAAAATTTAAATGCCTTTTTTGCATAGCTTTTAAATACGTATTTAATTGCAGCTCGAGAAAAATTTCAAATTTTGAAGAATGGCTCGGACTATCAAAGAGCTTAGCCACACCTGTTATACAAAAAGCTATGGCGAGAAGTTCAGGAGAGCTCAGTAAAGTTTTAGTCTTTGGCGAGTGCCCGTCTGTCTGAGCGGTTGTACTGTAAGCTTTGTACTTGTTGCTATTCTTGTTTGTTAAGTAAACACCGTTGGTTTTACGGTAATGCGTGAATTTCGTGAAATATTTTTGTGTGCTTAAAGATCTGTACATAGTGTAAATATCTTGTAAATTAATTACTGTGTTTGTACAAGGGTTTAAAGTACGATGCTCTTTGCCGCTGCACTCTTGACAAATTATGCTACTGCTCAGGAGTTAATTATTTCTATCAATTTCTGTATTTCAGATTTTCTTTACCAAAATCCATTAATGCTCCTAAAATTTATCCCGGTTGTGTGTTTGGCAATTCCCGGTGTAATGTTGCAATATCATATTCAAAACAATCTCTTATTTCCGGTCAATCACGGGCTGAAACTGACACTCCAAGTTTAGAAATTCAAAATAGTGAAACACAAATTTGCCCCGAGGATAATTTATCTGAATAGACTTCATTATAAATGACACTACACTGCCCAAACAACCATGCCCTAATTAAACAAATTTCTCCCGTTCGATTTCCCTGGACAAAGGTAATTAGTACTACCTCAGTTTTAAGCTCATTTTCCCGGAAATGGAAGGTTGTAATTTTCGGACACCCCACTTCCTTTCACAAAAGGCCCTCGGAATACTGCTTTTAAATAAGCCGTGTTAAAATTTCCGATCAACTGATACATAATGTTGCTCTCAATATATTGCCAAACTGATTCTCGTGCGGTTTAATATTCCTATTAAATTACCTGGCTTGATATTATTTGTATATAATTTTATATCAAATATATTACGGTGAAATAATTACGCAACGGTATTTATAAAACCGGAATATGCTAATAAATAAAATTTGTATGCAATAAATATTCAGTGATAGCAGAAAATTTTTACGAAATTTTCTGGAATTCACGCCAAAATCTAAACAGCATCACTTCTCATCAAGGATCATGTGTGTACCTAATTTCTTTCGATTCCTTGCGTTATGTTTTTAGTTAAAGAGCCTGCAATATATTTTTTTTTGAATGACCATATACATGTAAACATTTTTAAAAATGGTCAAAATGGGAGTTCAGAACCCCTTAAAACGAGTAAATCTGTGAAATTTCACAGTTGTAAATTTTCACCAGTAACCTTCTCATATATATGTTGGCCTTTTCGGTGCCATAAAAATATTAATCAAACCCCAACATCCACAAAAAAAAAAAAAAAAAAATCAAACCTGTTGCAAATTGTTTTTTACCCTCCCCATAAGAAAAGTTAAAAAGTCCCATTACATTGCGCGTAAGGTTTAGAAATGGGTGGGGGGCATCTAAAAATATGCACTTTCTGTTTTGTCGGAATATTTCCATCAATATGCATTTAAGGGGAAACGATATTTCATACAAAATTAAAATGCATCAAATATTGATAAATTATACGTTTATGTATTTTACATCCAAGATAGCCCCGATTATACGAACTCCGATGTACCGAACTGTCCAATTGACTAAACACCCTGTCTTTTTTTTAAATTTAGCAAGAAAACCCTAAATAATTCCTTTGATCGGTGCATTATTAGGAGCAGTAATAAAAGGAAAAAGCAGAACCAAGACAGCAGTTTATCACACCCTCCTCCCCTCATTCACCTTTTACACTTGCACTAAGTGACGCGTTTTCTGTCTTAAAAAGACCTGCTCAGCGCTAAATTTGATGAAAACGTGCATTTGTTGCATTAAAAAACCGTTGCGCATAAAATTTTTCAAACCCTTTTTAGCGTCGTTAAAGTGCTTGTCCAATTTTCGTACTTCTGCTTATACGAACTTTTCTCCAACAGAGTCAGACCTTTTAGCCGAAACCTTTAGGATTGTTTTCGCGCGGAGCTGGTGTTCTTATCCGAACTAGGGTCTGTTCCGACTGGTTCGGATAATGGGTGCTCTAAAAAGTACCTATACTGCTTTTTCAGTGACTTAAATCCAAGTTTCTAGTTGAATTCAGTGATGTACATATATTACCTCATTCACGCCATTAGATTAAATTTATTTGTCAGAACTAGAATCGTAGGAATCGTCAGGTAGGCTTCTATCTTTCTTGGATTAAAAAATATTAATGTTTTCAAGATCTCTTTTGAGATCCAGATCTTCAGCAAAACCGGCATTTCTGAAGCCGGTATATTTTTAATTCCTGGCGATACGGTTTCTGTCCTACACTGTTTGTATACATAGAGTAGTGATTCAGAATACTGTTCAGACATTCAGTTGTTAATGCATTCCTCACTGCAAGACAAAAGAGATGAGACAGAGTAAGTCAACTCCTACACTGTTTGTGTACATAGAGTAGTGATTCAGAACACTGTTCGGACATTCAGTTGCTAATGCATTCCTCGGAGCAAGACAAAAGAGATGAGACAGAGTAAGTCAACTCCCACAGTTTGTGTACATAGAGTAGTGATTCAGAACACTGTTCGGACATTCAGTTGATAATGCATTCCTCAGAGCAAGACAAAAGAGATGAGGCAGAGTAAGTCAACAGCAGCCTTAGATGTTGTGACTGGACGAAGATTTACGATGCCCTTATATGCAGGAATCCGTCTGCTGACAAACATTTTGCGTTTCAATGGAGGCAATTCACCGCTAGAGGGACTCATGAGCGATCATCGTTGTCACGTGATATCCGCTCTTTGTTTACTAAGATTTTAAATTGCGTTCTACGTGGAGTTCACTGGGCAAAATTAGTGGTCTTAAAATTAATTAGACTATTTTCAAAGCTTTTTCTGATTATAACTCAGTATGTGCATTTAATTTAAGCATTATAAAAGAAATTTATTAATTATTACCATAGTTATAGTGCTGTATTTTGTGTTAATTTTATGTAATGTAGAAGAACTTTATTTAGGCCTAGTTTTTAATTAGATTTGTCGAACACGAAGTAAAGCTTCCTTTGTTTACATTGCTTTCATCGCTGCGACGTGACCAATGACGTTTCTTGAATTGCCTCCATTTATTTAGTCTTCATCACTATACCAAAACTTAAAGACACATTTCTAATAACAACGAAAATCAAGTTATATTTTTTTTAACGGACATTTCAGTTTCACAAAAATGTTTTCTTTATTTGACATTAAATACATTGTTTGAATAAACTGTTTATACATTACGACAATGCATGTTTCCGTAAAAAAAAAATAATTAATTTATGTAATGTCAGTTTATCTTGCAACTTAATGACAGAACTGTTTGCACAAATGCAAATAACACAGATACACAGAAAGCGGCTGATAAATACTGACAATTTTGACAGCATCCTTTTAGCATTTTGTCTAGTAGCTCCCATCCAAGAATGAAACATTGCCTTACCTTTTTTGTTACTCTTTCGAGCAAAAAAATAAAAACGATATCAGGTTCTCATAAGATCAGTTCTCTACTGGTGTAAAATTATTGCACTGTTAAAAATAAACATGTTAGAGTCGATTACTTGGACAAGTTAGATGAGATTAAAATGAAAAAAGCCGTAATAGGAAATGATGTAATGCTTCTATTTTTATAAGGACTAGAGTTTGGCCAACAGTCGAAATTCCACCGTAAAATTTAAATTTAGGCTTTATTTTATTTATAGGAAAATGAAAAAAATGGCGGAAATTTATCGCCAACCAACATTTGCTATTAAAGTTAAACCATTATCATAGTTCCTAGTTGCACTTTTATAGTAAAAGTAGGTGAAATTACGCGATAATAATGTTGTAACTTGGTTAAACCTCATTATAGTGGACCAAATGTTGGTTGTAGCTCAATTTCACCATTTTTTGGTAAAAGTTAAACCATTATCATAGTTCCTCGTTGCACTTTTACAGTGAAAGTAGGTGAAACTACGGGATAATAATGTTTTAACTTGGTTAAACCCCATTATAATGGACCAAATGTTGGTTGTAGCTAAATGTCACCATTTTTTTGGTAAAAGTTAAAATATTATCATAGTTCCTAGTTGCACTTTTATAGTGAAAGTAGGTGAAACTACGTGATAATAATGTTTTAATTTGGCTCAACACTATTATAATGGACCAAATGTTGGTTGTAGCTAAATTTCACCATTTGTTTGGTAAAAGTTAAATTATTATCATAGTTCCTAGTTGCACTTTTATAGTGAAAGTAGGTGAAACTACGCGATAGTAATGTTTTAACTTGGTTAAACCTTATTATAATGGACCAAATGTTGGTTGTAGCTAAATTTCACCATTTTTTGGTAAAAGTTAAACCATTATCATAGTTCCTAGTTGCACTTTTACAGTGAAAGTAGGTGAAACTACGGGATAATAATGTTTTAACTTGGTTCAACACTATGGTAATGGACCAAATGTTGGTTGTAGCTGAATGTCACCATTTTTTTGGTAAAAGTTAAATTATTATCATAGTTCCTAGTTGCACTTTTATAGTGAAAGTAGGTGAAACTACGCGATAATAATGTTTTAACCTGGTTAAACCCCATTATAATGGACCAAATGTTGGTTGTAGCTAAAATTCACCATTTTTTAGTAAAGGGTTGAACTTTAATTTTTTCAGTGTAGATAAAATATTAAAGAACTTTTAGAGTATAGCTTTTGTATATCTTTGATAACATACAACACTTGAAATCTTAATGTAAAAATACTTTTCTTTCCCCCAATATTTTAGCGAGAATGTAGTAAACACCGTTCCAGTCATTTTCATTGTCTACAAGACAAAGTACCATATCCGTTTGCTCAAAATCTTTGTGATAAAAAATATTTTTATAACTAAAAAGCAATTGAAACTGAAAATATTCTGATACAAAAAATGCTTAATCTCAAACTGTCAACAAATAACGTATTTGCATCATATATCCTTCTATTGTCCAACATATTCTTAAACTCTTTACTGTAAACGAACTTAAACAAACACTATAGCATCAGGTGGTTTAGAATTTTAGCATTAAGATTTTTTCAAATAGATTCTTAAGAGCTTGCAACTTGAAAATTTTAATTCTATACACATTGAAGGAAATATTATATGTTTACTAAGAACAATTAATTAAGATGTGCTTGTGTTTAAATGTCAAAGAAGATATTTGATACTGTTTAGCTTAAACATTTTGGAAGTCAATACTTTAAGTTTTAACTTACTTTAAGTAGAAACTTACATTTATTCTTTGTGGAATACAAGACGATATTTAAAAGATGAGCATTTCTTTTAAGCTTGAAAGAGGATTAATTATTTTATTACATTTAGGAACAAAGCCCTGCCATAAAACTCTTAATACTGTCTGCTACTTAAGAAGCTTTTTATGAATAAATAAGTATAAAAAGGGATTAAGAGAATATCTTGCAATGCATTTGACTTTGCTATTATCGGGTTAAATTCCCTGAAGAGTCAGTTGCCATGTAAAGGAAGCTTTTTTAGGATAAAAGGTGTATTGTGTATTATTTTGTTGAACATTTTAACAAAACAATGCACAATACACCTTTTTTTAATGATGATAACTTGCATACTTATACGTTGATTTACCCAGCATTAGAAATGTATGATTTTAGTTTAACAATCTAAATATAAAAAAATAACAGCTCAACACCACTGCGACTTTGCAGTTCCACTCATTGAAAATGTATAGTACCTTTTTTTAATTGCGAAACGATGGTACGTTACAAATATGTTGAGCAGAACAGTAGGCAACAGCACGCACCTACTAGATTTTTACTTATATCGGTTAAAATGAAAAAAAGAAAAAGAAACTTCGCTAATTAACTAGCCGCCGGTAAATCTCGTTCAAAAGATTTTCGTCTTTCATCATTTGAGCGAGAAATATCGATGATACTTTTGATTTACAGCAGTGTTCGCCAAACTTTTGAGGACAATGAGCACACGTACCGCTTTCCAATTCTCTGGAGAGCTATCCCCCCCCCCCCTCTAGAAGCCTTCATCAACTTCCCCCCATCCCACTATCGCACGACAAAAATAGTAAAAAAACTCAATTCTAAATTACTAGTTAACTCTCAGTTGTTACATGATACGAGGCACCAGCAAGTTTTTTTCACTGCTAAGGCAGTCGTATTGTAAAGAAAACATATGTACAGAGTTTAGTGTATCGGCTGTAATGGTAAACATGTGCTGATGCAATTTTAACGATAAAATTAAACATCACGTGCTAAAAAGTCTTTCTAAAATTATTTGTACTACAGTATTGAATTTCAATGAAATTAATAAAACACTCTAGGCAAGGTAAAATTAAGTATATTTTTTGTTTGGATTTAAAAGAAAATCTATAAAATTAAGGTTTGGGTATTAGTTAGTAACGCGTGGGCATGTAAAAAAAAGTTTAAAATAAACCAAGAAATAAAAGAAGTGCTTACTAATTTAATATTTACTAGTTTTTTTGAAGTAGAAAAGTCATGTATATCTCGCAATTATCGGAAACAAGCAAATTTCTCACTGCTAAGATTCCGGTACTGTAAAGAAATCATATGTACAGAACTTTTATTAGGTTGCAAATTGCAAAAGCTTATAAGAATTGTACCGATAAATTCAATATTCAATTTTAAAGTTGTCTGTAATGTTTTTTATTAAAAATCTTTAAAATGTAATGAATATTTTTGAACCACGCGCTGTTTAATGCGAATATTGCCAAAATTGTAAAAAATCAACTAACAATTTGTGTGTAATAATGTGCTGCCCTAACCCCCTTAAATAAGCCTGCTAGCTACCAAAAACTTACCCTGCTATCTCCCTAGTAGCGCGCGATCGACAATTTGGCGCGCAGGGGGCGGGGAGGGTTCTTTAAAGACAGATAAACTGCAAAATACCAATAATATGTAAAAAGAATAATACTCTGTTTTGTTCGATTCACAATACAGCTATTTTTAATTAGTTGAATTTGTTGAACACTAATTAATTTAAAATGTACCGATATGAGCTGGGTCACAAAGCAATTCTTTCTTCGGGTCGTTTCACTTTTTTTTTCTTTCCTAATCCATTTCTTAAATTTTTTTATGAACTTGTCCAAAATCTGAGAAAATTTTTTTTATTAAGTGTTACCTTGCAATCTCATATTATCTTGTTAAACCTGTAGTATACTCCCAACGTTGAACGCTATCAGAAGGCGTTCCTTACGGCTTTTATTTCTGGTCGCTTGGGGGGGGGGGCATTAGAAGCAACAACAGCAAACCTGCAAAAAGAAATAATTTGCGTTTTGTGATTGAAAAATTGCGCAAAAAGGGTTTTAAAAATCAATCTTAGCTTGTACACTGTAAATTAAAACTGGTAAAACTAAAATTATGCGTATAGTATTGTTTGGCATAGTAGTAGAAACACCGTACTATTATGAATCAAACGTCAATATGGTTTAAAAGTAAATTTTAAAAAGAAGATATTTGCCTGTGTACTTTCAGCCAGCCGCGCACTATAAGCGGACCTGGGGAGCTTTGACCCGCGTTTTAGAAATGTATTTTTCATTTTATGTGATGAATGTTTCGAGTCAGCATTATTTGTTAGCTTATGATGTTGGACATCCTTTGATGCAATCTCTTTTAAATGGGTGTGGACAATGATTTTGTAATATTGCTCTATAATAATTCCTTCCTTATTTATTTATTCATTTATTCAAATCGTTTATTGCATAAAACAACTAGAATAATATGTGACTTATAAATGCTTTTCTTCAACTTTCTTCTAAATATCCAATAAGTGTTTAACAATGTACCATGTGAAATAAGCTGAGAATGCGTTTTTAAATATTTGAAGCGTTTCTGTTTTTTTTTTCCTTACAAAAACAAAGTGAAACTCTTTTTAAATTTTAAGGAAAATAATTCTTATTCATATTTTAAGAATTTTAAATGCACCACAGAACGTATTGAATGCTTAATGGAGCTGATGAAAGATTTATTCGTTTTGCCTGTTTGCTTCACTAAGCGGAAAAAAATATTTTTCGCATATGATATCAAAATCAAAATTACTTAAGTATGCCTGAATGCTATAAAAAGAGCGTTTTGTTTTCGAATTTCGAAAGTTAACTGAGCATTTGAAGCAACGGAACGTTATTTTAGCTTTAAATATATTAAGCAGTTTGTCTTTCAGAAGAAAGAATAATTTCCAAAATGTTTAACGAGATTTTGTCGCAAATTATTGTTTATTGTTGTGAACTGAACATGTGCACCTATCTGAAAAAAATGTAAATGACAATACTTTGCTTTTTGACATTTTCTTAAGCAGCAAGTTTTTTTGACATAATAACGGGAACGCAATCTGATCAACTGTTTATACACAATGAAAAAAATCTACATTGTAAATATTTTGGGTTTAGTTTCCACCATTTTAGACTCTTTTATTGTTGAGTGCCACCATTTTTGGTGTTGCTGAACACGATTTTTATTGTTCAGTGCCACCGTTTTTGGTGTTGCTGAACCCGATTTTTATTGTTCAGAGCCACCATTTTTGGTGGTGCTGAAAACGATTTTTGTTGTTCAGTGCCACCATTTTTGGTGCTGCTGAACACGAAGAAAGGCCAAAATTTTACGGTGTTTTCGAAATTAGTTTTTATTGTTGTGCCATGCATTATCTGCAATGTTGCAACACGGATTTTTAAATTTTCAAGGGAGCAATTTTTTTGCTTTAAAAACGAAATTTACTGTTTTCCCAAAGCCAGTAAATTTTTGGGTTTTCTTTTTCACCATTTTGATTTTTATTGTTCAGTGCCACCATTTTTGGTGTTGCTGAACACCCAGTTTTTTTTGTTCAGTGCCACCCCTTTTTTGGTGTTGCTGAACACCCAGTTTTATTGTTCAGAGCCACCATTTTCGGTGGTTTCTGAAAACGATTTTTGTTGTTCAGTGCCACCACTTTTTTGGGGCTTTCTGAACACGAGTTTTTTTTGTTCAGTGCCACCATTTTTGGTGTTTCTGAACACGAGTTTTATTGTTCAGTGCCACCATTTTCGGTGTTGCTGAAAAAAATTTGTATTGTTCAGTGCCGCCATTTGTAGGGGTTGCTGAGCACGATTTTTATTGTTCAGCTGGTGTAAAGTTAAAAATTATCCCTTTTTGATGTACTTGAAATATAGTTTTTGTGTCTGTTTAAAAAATACATACAGTATACCGTTTCTTAGCGTACGAGATTTGTTAACTACCGCAGTATTTTCCAAACTATGGGTCGCGATCGAATGTTGAGTGGGCCCTCACCGCTGTACACATGAATTTAAAAAAAAAAGATAGGAAGCCTGCGAATAAATGTAACTTAAGTTAAAGTTGATGCTAAAACTATAAATAAAGAGAAATAAGAAATAAATACATCCTTCCCTTTGAAATAACTTTGCAAAAAAAAAGTTGTTTGTTATTTCATCAGTCTTTCATTCATGAACACTATTTTTTTTTTAAATTTCCATTAGAGCAAGGGAAGGCAGAACTAAGTAGTTCCACAACTCGCCACTAGGGAATCTGAGCATTACCAATATTTATGCCCTCTTTTCTCAGCTAAGAGGTGGGTCCCAAGATTGGAATTTTTTGTTAGTTGGGTCCCAGTCATCTTTGGGAACCACTGCCGAAGCGTATCGAAATTTCATGGAGTTGCGTTTTTTCTCTAAAAATAGGATAAATAAGCAATAGTACTGTATAGTTTTGTATTATATATAATTAGCATTTGAATTCCGCATTTTGCCTTAAAGCACTGGAAGAATAAATTAGAACTTTAGTGCCTGTTGTTGCTATTGTGTCATGCGCTCAAGATATTATGAAATCAACTTTTACTTGTAGATAGCAGCACTTATGAGCCGATGAAAAATAAAAAATAGACTATTTGCTCCATGTACGATAGGTTTGGTTTTATTTCACTTGAGATTAAAACACTTCTTTCCAATTCACTGAAGATTTAAAAAGAAAAATCTACTTAAATATTAAAGTATTTTTATTACATTAATTTTAGGATATTTTACTGTAAAAATTTCATTGTTTTAAGTTAAAACTGAAACGCTATCAATCACTTTTTAGGCATAAACTACTGAAATTAAGATACGACTTTTCAGCATTTTTCTCACGATTTAAACAAGAAAAAAACAAAATTCGATTTTAAAAGGCTTAAAATTAAAAAAAAAAAGAACATCTGGAATTTGGGGGTTAAAATTCTATCCTTGACGAATTTTTGGTCTATGGCTTTTTCCTTTCAGCATCATTATATTTTTTTATAATGAGAATTACCGAATTTTTTTGTTAAGTAAAACATAAGTTTCTTAGCAGTATTAAGATTATGAAAATTTATTAAACCTACTGCATATATTTGTACAGTTTTTGTCAAGTTATATTTTTCGTCTTCCTTTTCTTTCTGACAATTTTCATGAATCGCACACAGTCTAAAAGATATTGATACCAATTAATTTTAACTTCTGGTAATTAGTTCCTTTAAAGTAGTTAATATTTTGCATATTTATTGATCAAAAAATAATAAATGGGTATTAATAGCATATATCACATCATTTAGTCCTAGAAAACAACTGAAATTTTGAGAAATTAAAGAAACGAAATGGAAATGTTTCAATGGCTATTTAATACATCTGTTTCGGAATTACAGGAACATTTTTGTCAGTGCGTGGAAATAGAAAAAAAAGGTTACAAAGCCTTTTTTTTTTCTTGAATCTGTGTTTTCCCTTGCTGAAAAAGATATGTCTTATATCTCCGAAATACTTACTTATATAGCTCATTACAAATGTGTAGTTTTATTGATTCGGTATTTCCAACCGTGCAGGTAGCTCAGAAACATCATTTGTAACTTACAGTTTATATTGCATACTGCTTGCTAGGGCAAGTGATAAAGGGTGGAAAAAAACGCAAACACTTGCGATAAAAAACTGAGTAAGGTTTTGTGACTTTTATTTGGAAAATATCTGTGGAAGTTTTTTAACTCACAGTTTTTTTTATATTCTTACTGTAAGAAAAAAAGAAAAAGAGTACTTTTTTTTTCTTTCATTCCATCATGAGGAATAGAAAAATCCTTTTTATGTGTGAGAAAAATGAGTTAAGCTGAAACTTTTACGTATACTTTTCTTTTCTGTCTAAATAAGGTATAAATTCGTTGGAAGAAGAAATGGAAAGTTCTAACAGGGTTGGGAGGGTGAATATTTTTGACAAAAAAAGAATTATGTTTAACTTGCTTAGCAAGAAAACGTTTTACAGAAAAATATCTTCAACAGCCATGGCTTAAAATTCACATTAACATGTTGCACAACAGTGGTAATTTGTACTATGTGCATTGAAACCAGTAAAGTTGACCACCTTTGTAAATTGACCACCTGTCTAAGTTGACCACTTTTGTCATTAACGGAATTAGCCCTACACCCTCTACCTAGCCCTCCATAAGTTGACCACCATTTTTAAGTTGACCACCTGCCTAAGTTGACCACTTTTGTCAGGAACGGAATTAGCCCTTCACCCCTCCCCACCCCCAAAACCCTATTTAAGTTGACCACTTTTGTAAAGGTTGCCCACCCCACCTCCCCCTTAAGTTGACCACCTTTTTTGTTTTCAGGAACGGAATTAGCCCTTCACCCTCTACCTCACCCTCCATAAGTTGACCACCTTTGTAAGTTGACCACCTGCCTAAGTTGACCACTTTTGTCAGGAACGGAATTAGCCCTCACCCTCTATAAAGTTGACCACCTTTGTAAGTTGACCACCCCCTAAATTGACCACTTTTGTCAAACAATTAGTTTCACCCTTATATTTGTTGACCATTTGTAATTGACCATTTTGCAGGAACAATTAGTTCACCCTTATACCCTCCAAAAATTTAAGTTGACCACCTGCCTAAGTTGACCACTTTTGTCAGGAACGAAAGTAGCCCCTCACCCTCTATAAGTTGAGCACGTTTGTAAGTTGACCACTAAAGTGCTGCACCGCAAGTGGTCAACTTACACATGTTTCACTTTATTTGTTTTCCATTTAATCAATTCATATGTTTGCAGAACATTTTTTCTAGTTTATATTTCATAAATATTTAAGGAAAATAGACATAAATTGTAACATTATGCATTTTGCAGCTAATATTTTAATCTATGAAATCAAAAATTACTTCAGCCATTTTTTTTCTTCTTGGTTCTGTTTTTTGAGAATCTGAAAATAATTTTAGGCTTAACGAAAAAAAATATAACAAGGATAAAAATTCACAGACAAAAAATCTATGTAGGGGAAAGGAACAAAACGGGATACCCCTATCTTATTAAAAGATTGCAACTGCCAAGTAAACCGTTAAAAATATTTTTTTAAATATAAGTAAACAAATCAGACATTTTTCTTTAACTTCGAAGTGCGCCACAGTTATCTACTATTGGTTGCGACTTTGCTTTGATTATTGAACCAGCTCTATAATCTCCCTTCTAAAAAAGCTAAGTACTGTTAATAGTTATACCGCAATATCTAGATATTGAGAAGACTTTAAAAGGCAGTTTTCTTCTACTAGTTGTACTAGGTTAAAAAATTTATTGTATTTATATTGGTTTCAAAAGGCAATTCATGCATGTCGTTAAATAACATTCCCCCCTCCCACCCTCCACTCTTTGATTCAGAGAGGGTGTCCTATCCAAGGCTGAACTTGATCCAGTTTACTGTTTAACTGTTATCTAACAGTTAAACAATATCCGTAACAGTTAACTAACTGGATCAAGTTCAGCCTTGGCCTAACTCATTTGTTAATAAATATACTTTCCACTGTTTTTAAAACTTTCTGCCGAATATGTAAAATAGCTAACTGTAAACATTTATAATTAGATGAATTTGGTGGTAAGTGAAATTGCCAACACCTTATAATGGAATAAAGTATGTTCATCTAGTTATAGTTGCATCTACTAGTGGTTGTGATTTTAATATTCGTTATTGAGCCTGCTCCATAATTTCCATTCAAAGTAGGCAGAGTACTGATAACAGTTGTGCCGTAATATCTAAGCTTAAAGTGGGCTCAACTGGTCTTAGTTAAATGTACTTTTTTAACCTACTTTCTCGTAAAATTTGAAAAAAAAAGAGAAAAAGAATGAAAGAAGGCTAAATGGGTATCGTTAAAGATCGTTAAAAATAAGGAAAAGTCTAAAATAAATTAAGTAATTAAATATAGAAAAATAAAAGATTAGAAAATAGGTTTTGAGATGGGGAAAATGTGGGTCTGTCGATATGTATGTCTGCCCCCCCCCCCCTAATAATTTTTGAGCGAATTATTCGACTTCAAAAATGGTTTTTACATTTGAAAGATCTCTGCACAGACATCTCATTTTCATATTTTATTTTTTGATTTGATCAATTTTTCGTTTTAGTTTTGAACAGTTCAAAAAAATTTTAACATTAGTGCTTATAGAGATATATGAAGCAAAATCCAAGTTCAATTTGAACAAGTTTGGAAACAGCTATCAACGTGACTTATTTTATTTCAATAATTTTCGTTCAAATTTTTAACAGTTCAAAAAGTTTTAACATTAGCTCCTACGGGGAAATTGCAATTTTAATCTAACCGTCGGATTTGCTTGGATCAAACTTTATCTGAAAGATCTTATGACGTCAAACGTGCACAGATCCAGAAGTTCATCCAGAACGAAACGAGCCAATTTCCCCACGAAACTTTTCAATATGGGTTTTGCAGGATCTTTCTGGAGGAATGAATAAATAAATGAATGAGTGAATGAATATGTATAAACCGTTTAAAAATGTATATTTTAAGTAGTTAAGAACTAAAGCTAAATGGGAAAGAGAGAGAGAGATAGCTTTATTATCGATTTGATATTTGTGTATACGAGAAAGTACGCTCGTATAGTTCTAGACGGAACTTCTTGTTTGAATATAAAATTCATTCCATACTTTCAGGTAAAAAGATCAAAACTAAGGAGGTGGAATGGACTATGATCTTTCTCTGTCCCACCATAAGTTGTTGTCTTATGGGTTTAGAAAAAATATTTTTTATGATTTAGTATAGTGAGAAAGTATACAGAAAATTAGCAGTGCTGCATTAAGTCGGTGCAATTGTAGTGCAAGCTGTTATTTCAAATGAAAAGTGATTCTTTAAGACAGTGGTCGGCAATCCGTCGATCGCGATCGACCGATCGATCACGCTCATTTTCGGTCGATCGCGACAGCATTTTGGACAGTTTATAGTTTAAAAAAAATAAAAAAAATAATTTTTGAATTGGATGGCGAGTTTATTAGTATTTTTTCCTTCAGAAAATGTTTATTAGTTTGTCAGACCATTCACCGAACCTAAAAAAAAAACTTCCAATAATATGGATTGTCAGTCGTCACTTTAACTGTGCTCCTGGTGAGAGTTAATTCAAGAATGTACAGCATTTCACATGTGTGCTTTAGTTAAAAAATAACACAAAAACTAACAGTTTTTTTCATCAAATTCGATAGAAATAATATATTTGTACTGTTTAAATGCGAGTTAACGGTGTTAGCAAATCATTATTTTAGACATTTTAAAGTAGGTGTTTTATAAGCATCAGAACTTGTTCTGACAAGAATTAACCGACAATTTGAAGACAGACGCGCAATCTCAACATGCCCTATTAATAATGCATACCCCCCCCCCCCCTCCCGGTCCTCCGAGTCGATCTTGCTGTTCTCCGAAGTAGGAAAGTAGATCTTCAGGCAGTTTAGGTTGCCGACCGCTGCTTTAAGACATATCAGCAACTGTCAAATAAAAATGAATTCAAAAATGTCATTAAAAATTAAGAAGAAAATTAAGTCGAGAAAAATATCAGACGAAAAGAGTCAGAGAAGCAAGAATGAGGAAAATTTAATAATGATTAAAAAAGCAAGCAGAAAGCGTAAGAAATATTCGAGGAAAATTTTGAAAGAGAGAAGAAAAGCATCACCCAGGAAAGTGAAAGCTATAAAATTAAAATGATCATGCTGAATGCCTTACTCTTTCACCAAAAGGTGGTTGTCGTTTTGAAATTTTTGCAAATGCCCACGCAACTTTGCGCTCATTCGACAGGAACGATGACGTGACGTCATAGCATGTTGTTCGTAAAGAAGTGTTTTTGATATCTGTATTTGAAAATATGTTTGGATTTTTCTTTACAATTAGATCCTATCTCGTTCAGTTTGACGCAGTAGTTTTTTTTAATGTTTGAAAATTGCATAAGTAATGCACATATAGTTCTCCAGCATTGCCATTAAGAAACGAATAAACATTGCAGACGTCAATAAATTGATGAATAGCAAGAAATATAAAGCATTGGAGAAGCTTCAAATAAACTATTAGCAAAGAAATAAAAGTAACAAAGACGGTAATTAAATTTATAAATAGTATTTAACACAAAAGTTAACTAAATATTGTAATAAGTAACCAATATTGTTAAAAACATCATAAGTAATATTGTAATAAGTAAACAATATTGTTAAAAACATCATAAGTAATATTGTTGAAAGTAACCAATATACTTTCAAAATACATGTATAATTAATGTACATATAGTTTTTTGGCGTGGCCATTGAGAAGCAAATAAACAGTGCAGACGTAAATAAATGGATTAATTGCAAAAAATATAAAGCACTGAAGATGGTTAAAATGAATTATTAGCAAATAAACGAAATTTATTCATATTTATGAATTTATTTAAATTTATGTATATTTATTTATTAATTTATTCATATCATTTAATACAATAGTTTACTAAATTTTGTATCATTGCCTTAATAAAAACTAAACTATCCAAAAAAGACTTCGTTTCGGAATAAGAAAGATTGATTTGTTGTTTTGTAACAAAAGCAAAGGAAACTGGGAAAAAATGTACTTTTCTGGCTTCATGATACCTTGAATGGATATGAAAAGTCTTTAAATTTAACTTTGCATGTACATCTTTTCCTGTTTCCTGCATCAACATGATCACGTTTTTGCGAATACATCACTCCAACCAAATCTCTCTCCACCCATACATAACACAAATTCCTTTCAGTTCCGGTAACGCACCCTTCAGTGTAACGATCTCTTCTCCAGTCTTGTTTGTGTGGAATCTAGAAAAGTATAAAAAGTAAAGAATAAAGAAAGAAAAAAAAAAAGACTTAGAACCGGGTTTGGGTTCTTTTTCCAAATCGGTAACTCAACTGCTCACCTTAAAATCAGCTCTAAAGAGTGATTGGAAAAATAAAACATATGTTCTCTTTTAAACGTAATATCAAAGCTTTAAATTACAGGGCCTTTGAAGTAGGAATTTTCTTTTTTTATGTTTTTCACTGTAGTTGGACTTATTTCAGCATTAGTTATACGTATTTTGGCTGAATTTTAAACATTAAGACAATTAAAAATATTTTTGACTCAAAAATTTCAAAATTATAGAAAAATTATGAAATATATGAGAAACACAAAAATTGACCCGCGCGTTTGAATTTTTGAGTCGTTTACTTACAACTTTTTATACAATTCGAATGGGTGTTACAAATATTTTTGGCATTGTCTTTTATGAAGCAATTATTTAAAAACTTTTGTACTGATTTACAACTGTTTCCCAGAAAGTTTATATATTATTGTTGCGTACCTATGTGCAAATGTTAATGCATTTTGGAGGAAATTTCAGAAGCAAGACTCGATTTTTGTGTTTATCACATTTTTTAATAATTTAAATTTTTTTTTTTTTGTCAAAAATATTTTTTATAGTTTTAATTTTTAAAATTTAGCCAAAATATTTTTAACCAATAAAGTAGTCCATACTAGCCAAAATAAGTAAATGAAAGCTGAATGACTTCGCAAAAATTTCGAATAGATCTTTTCTCCATTTAAGCGTTATCCTTGAAAAAAAAAAACATACATGATAACAAATGCTCTAAAATCGCGATCATATCTTTAATTTAATTATTAAAATATCTTTTGTGTAGGAAATAAAAGCTGAATGACTCCGCAAAAACTCTGAATAGCACTTTTATCAACGTGAGTGTTATCCTTGAAAAAAATATATAAAAAACACATAAAGGGTAACAAATGCCCCTAAATCGCAATCATATCTTTAATTTAATTATTTAAATCTCTTTGGTTCAGTAACTGAAAGCTGAATGACTCCACAAAAATTTTGAATAGCACTTTTCACCATGCAAGCGTTATCCTTGAAAAAAAAAAAAAATTTAAAAAATACAAAAATGATAGCAAATTCTCTTAAATCACCCCATTACATAATATCCAAGGTTTCGAAGAATAACTTTATTTTAGAATGATGGTCTTATGGGAAAAAATTTTAAAATGCTACCGAACCTCCATATTAGAGGTGCGGTAATACTTTTATAAATAAATTTTTCTAATTTAAGGTTTTTTATTTACTTATTTGTTTTATATGTCATTTATTGATTTATTATTATTATTTGTATTTAATTAATTAATTTATTTATCTCGATTTATTTGTTTTTATTAGAATATTGTTATTAGTAACTTGGTTCAGATGGAATTAACAAAACAGCCCTCTACTAACCAAAAATTGGATGTTAAAAGAAAAATATATATAACTAATATTATAAATCAACATCTAGTTTAAGATGTCTAAAAATATTTTTCCTTCAGAAAAATACTCTTACGCGGATATTCAGAAATATTGCATTAAGCCTTGAAGTTATTATTGACCAGAATTCCGTAGGATATATTTTCCTTTCAATTACGCAAATTGTCTCCTTTTATTGTTTCTTACCATTTTTCTCTAACAGTTTTATACGCATTCTTTCGACATTTATCTGTTTAAGTGCTTGGAAACGGTGTCCATTCCAAAGTGTTTAGGAAGGTGAAGTAAAAAGCGATTGAAGTTTTGACACGAGGACAAAATTAGCTGCAATTAGAGCTATCGTTATTGCAGTCAAAATTTTATATGTAAAGGAATGGCTTTGAAAACTCATAGAAGCATTTACTTATGAAGAGTTTAATATCGATTGCTTCCAAATTTTAAAGAAAATAATCATATATTTTCTTACATTTCCTAAAATATTAAGTGCGAAGTACATTATTTACACGTATATTATGTTTTCCTAAAAGTTTTGTAATATTATATATATTAGTGTTCGGCATTAGTTAACTAGAAGTAGTTAACTACTAGTGGCAACTACTAGTTAACTAGTAATTAACTACTAGTTGTAACTACTTTTGTTTTGAACTAGTTAACTACTAGTTAAACTACTAGTTACAACTATTTTCAAAATTCCAACTACTTTCGGAAAAAAATTTTAAAATCTATTTTTTGAAAAAAAGAAAACTATTTTTTAAACATTAAATTATTTAAATTTTTAGCTTATGAGTATTACTCACAGAAATGTATATTTTATACTTTGTTATATAATGAAAAAGTACTCATCATAAAAAAATCATATTTATTTCAGTATTTACGCAAATTAGAAAAAGCTTTCTGATATAATCAATAAATAGCGCCCGCTCCAGCACAAGCACAATGAGGTTTCATTTAAAGATCAAATCTTCATTATGGGAAAAATTCTACTCCAGTACCATGCATGCGTTTGGGATACCATAACACACAAAGAGAAGGAAAAATAACTGATTTTTAGGATTTTTTAAGAAGAAAATACTGATTTATTTTCTTTTTAGAAAAAAAATACTGATTTTATGAGATTGATTTTAGAAAAAATACTGATTTTTAGGATTTTCTTTTTAGAAAAAATACTGATTTTTAGGATTTTCTTTTTAGAAAAAAAAAAATACTGATTTTTATAATTCTTTAAGAAAAAAACTAATTTTTATGATTATTTTTTAGACAAAATATTGATTTTTATAATTAAAAAAAACTATATCAGCTTCTTCCAAATTATTAATAAATATATCTTTTTTATTATAAATTTTAATATATTCTGGGTTCAAGTAATTCATTAGAATTTTAACTCACTATACGGTGGCCTTAATGCATCTGGTTATCTAGGGAAAGGTGGAATAGCTTCGTTAAGGTGTCATAGAATGGCATTTTTCAAGAGAACATTAAGTTATCAAGTTTTTGGACATGCTGACTACATAGTCTAAGAGCCCGTGAACCCCAGACCTTCGTTATTTTATAAAAGTTGAAAGTTTGTCAGCGCATGCTCCCAACACAGGTAAGAACGATGGACCATTATGAAGTTTGGGTTACCCTATCTTTGGAAGGTAATCGGTACTTAAGGTGTGTAAAATAACAATATAAATTCATCAAATAATAAAGTGTGATTTTTTTGGTATTACCTTCAGAATATTTTTAAAAATCACGTCATTAATTGCCAGACTCTTAACATCGTGGCAACCCCATGCCAGACACCCCTAATATTCATGAAATTATAATTCTACTTACGTTATGGTATAAAAGCTGATTTTTTTATATAATACTTGGGTAATAATTAGATGATGTTTCCTCACTAGCCAGACATTTTTGATAGTTCCAACCCCTTGCCAGACAAGCGTGTAAATCTTAAGAAGAGATCCATGATTAGAATGCCTTATGCGAATAAACTTTTTGGCACAGATTTATATAACTAATAATCTGTGTAAATTTTAAAAACACCTCAAGAAAAGACATTCGATGCTACAACTATCTTAAATTGTTAAAAATTTAAATTTATTCTGTGAATAACAGGTTATAAAAAAAAAACAAATAAAATAATACTCAAAAATTTAATTAAAAATAGATGAATGACATTACAATATAACTGGGTGCTACATGTCTTCATATAATTGGGTGCTACAATTTTTTTATTCCGGATTGTAAAGAATTTAATATTTTTGGAAAACTTCTTATCAATTTTTTTCTTCTAGGTGGTGTGCAGTAAAAGTAGTATCCATTTCTATGAAATTCTCTGCATAAATTCTCTCCACTGATTCAGTATATAATTCATGTAAATGAATCAATAAATGACAGCGGCCGTTATTGATAATATATTCTTCTATGATGCTACAAATTTCATTGAAAGCTTCTTGGTGGTACTCTCGATGATGATGCCAATCACTTTTAACAGATATTTTCGCAGATTAAGATAGTTTATTATTAAACTGAATCCTACATTCAGTGTGATAATATATTTTCGGACTTGCAATACTGTTCAATCTAGTTGACAACTCATTATACTTTTTTTTATTTTCAATACTAGACATTATACGAGACTGAAATTGGTTTTTATCACCTTCATGGAGTGGAAGCATTTTTGATCTCACTTGTCTCTTTTTTTTTATTTCAAAATAAACAAACTTTTTTACTTATGTCAACACTGGTACCACTTTGAATCGAACTATTTACTTCGGTGGCTGCATTTGCATTTTCACTCACTTCTTCAAGTCCACGAATGTCCACGGCTGCCTGGGCAGGTTGAGGTTCTGTTGATTGAGAAGCTGAAGGTGGGTGATACAGTTAACTCAGAGAAATGCGATGGACCTGGTATTGAATCGTCTGTTGATGTATTTACGTCTTTAGATGTTTCTTTTTCTTGCTCTATTTCAACAGTCTTTTAGAATTCTTAGGTTCTGGGGTAAACTATTTTTTCAGCAGTCCTGCGAATGATTTGTAACATTCTCTGTGATAACCACTCTCTGTGTATTCACGTGGAAGAATGATTTTATTGTATTTAAGGTTATGTTTTTTTCGCAATTTTAAAATTAATTCACATTTTTTCAATGTCTCGTCAGAAAATAATATTACTTTGCCACTACTTTTGTTACAAATAACACAAATTAATGCATCACCCATGACTGTTTTTTTAATACAAAATCACTTTCATTTAAAAAATCACATAAAGAAATTGTAAATATATAATGTACGTATCATACAGTAATAATATTGAATATACTTTATACTCTGTATATGTTCGAAATATTTTATGTTGTTAATTAATAATGAATATTAAATTAATAATACTTGAAGATAGCATATAAGATTATTCCATTACTTGTTCATAGTCTTCTCAGTAGATAACCACACATCTACTGTCCTGGGTTACATTAATAAATGCGATAATGCATACATAATTACTGAAAGCAATATTTCCCTACACTACTCTTCATTGTTGAACAACCAACAATCGAGAAACCACGTGTGAGTGTGAGGGGAGACACGCCGCCGATTGGAACGATGGGTAAAATTCTTTCCACCACAACGCATGCGCAGCTCAACAGCTTTCTATTGGCTGTTACTTATCCTGACGACAATAGCATTAAATCAATGTTGATTTGAACTATTTATTACCAAGGTTTATCAAGGTTGTTGCAAGATGTTTTGCTAATAGGGGACTCGCCATCTCACTCGCACCCACCCATATATACTGTCTCGCGCTCGCTCCTACAGCTACCCTACATGCTTGTCTGGCAAGGCGTTGGAACTGTCAAAAATGTCTGGCTAATGAGGAAACATCATCTAATTATTGCCCGAGTATTATATATAAAAATCAGCTTTTACACCATAACATAAGTAAAACTATAATTTCATGAACATTGGGGGTGTCTGGCATGGGGTTGCCACGATTGTTAAGTGTCTGGCAATTAATGACGTGATTTTTAAAAATATTCTGAAGGTAATACCAAAAAATCACACTTTATTATTTGATGAATTTAGATTGTTATTTTACACACCTTTAGTACCGTTTACCTGCCAAAGCCAGGGTAACCCAAACTTCATAATGGTCCATCGTTCTTACCTGCGTTGGGAGCATGCGCTGACAAACTTTCAGCTTTTATAAAATAACGAAGGTCTGGCGTTCACGGGCTCTTGCTCTAACAGCAAAAGCATCAACAGCGCATTTGGAACGGATTTTTTCTACATTTTTAATAGTGCACTCAAAATTAAGAAACATATTGGCGATAAGGCATCAAAACTAATATTCTTGAAGAAATATCTAAATAGTAAAAATGATTAAGCTGTAGTAAACATTTTATGTGGTATTTGCCATCTATATAATCAAGAAATTTGCATATACTCAAAAAATTAAAATTGTCCAGTCAACTTACTTGTATATATTCAAGAAATTATAATACATTTAGTTCAGAAATATAAGCTTTCTCTTCTGTTTCTTGTTGTTCTCTGTTTATTAAGCATACATTTTTTATAATATAATTAATTAATAATTAATTTTAAACTAGTAATAAATAATGATTTCAACTAAAATATCTTAAAATTCTTTGAAGACATAAATAATTAACTGAATTTGTTACTGTATTTGTGTGCGCTTACATATTTTGCTTAAAAAAATCCAAAATATCCGATTTAAATTTTTTAAAAAGTACTATTTTTTTTTAATAAAAAAAATTTAAAAATAAAAAAAATATTAACACAATTTCAAAGAATATAATGTAAATTCTAAAGCATGCGCGTTATAAAGATATTTTGTTAATGAATGGGGGTTGGGCAGAGCGATAATTTTAAATTGATATTAAGGGTAAACCCCTCCAATTTACAACTGCTGAAAAATTATTAAGCAAATACATATTAAAATAAAAGTTTAAATTTAGAGAAAAAGGTTTTGTCTTTATTTATATTATCTTTATATTTAATTGTTCAGTGTTATTTGAAAATATTCAATCTTTGATTGTTTTACAGGAATTTCTTTAATATTGTTTTATTGATTAAAAATAATATTGAGTTGAATTATTAGGATTAAATGTTTAAGAAGAAACTTAAAAATGGAAATTCAAATGAATTATACTTAAAAGTAGTTAACTAGTAGTTAACTACTAGTTACAACTAGTCTCAGAAAAAAGTAGTTAACTACCAGTTGCAACTAGTTTTATTTAGAATAAATAGTAGTTGGTTGTTAACTACTTTTTGACGAGTAGTTTCCGAACAACACTAATATATATATATATAATATACATAACAGTTGCAGCCACGCGAAAAATTATGCGATTTGTGTTGCTACTCTTGGAAATTTAAAATCTTTTATGTTGTGAGACTACACAGTATTTACTATACAGCATTTGAATCAATTTCAAATAAAAAGTACATGCAATATATTGTTGCGGGTTCTTCTTCTTACTTTACTTTGAACTTCAATGAATACTTCCTCAAACAAAATCACAGAGAGCAATTTATGTCACAAACTATTTACACTATTTACACTCTCAGAGTTCCCACATCACCGTAAGACCAACGGTATTCCCGTATTTCTTAATTAAAATACGAAAACAACCAAGCACGAGGCTTGCAGCACAACGGCTCAGACGTTTATCAGACACTCGGTCAAAGTCTGCAGAGTAACTGACTCTCATAACTCCGAGCCCCCTCTACGTTCTAAACTTCTCTCCGGAGCTGTTTATATACCATCGCGGATCACGTGACAGACCATTCCAGACAGAAATTTCCATCTGAGACTATAATTGTCTATCACGCGATCCGAGATGGCGCCAAGCTTGGCGAGAAATGACATCGGTACCCCGAAAGTGGTAGCAATATGTATTTAAAACTTCTCCATGTACAAGGATTGTAGAATGGGTACGTGCCTTCACGGATGGCTCTATTCTGGAGACATCACGTGGTGCTGGAACTTGTGTTCACAGTGAGCTCTTTAATTTTCACTTGCCGACAGGACCTCTTACCACTGCTTTCGACGGTGAAGTTGAAGCTTTTGCTGTGGCCTTAGAACAACTGTCGATTCGTAGCCACTCTTTTGCAAGAGCAGTTATACTATCAGATTCTAGAAGTGCGCTTCAGGCCTTTCTCAATGACCTAAGAAGTTCCCAGAGAATATTAAAGTGTAGGTTTTTACTTAGGGAGCTGGCAAGCAGAATTTAATTTCAATGGATTCGTGGCCACGGCGGAATGTTGGACAATGAAAAGGCTGATACACTAACAAAGGAGCAGCGCATGAATCGTCCACTTTCCTTCCATACTACTAAATTATGTGTTAGCTTGACCCTCAGGAAATTTCTCAAACAAGATATGATACAACAAACCCTTAACAAGAGATGGGGGACTCTGGGGGAAAGCGGAAAGGTTCCTGCTTATCCAAGAAAGACAGCAGTTGCTCTCTTAAGAGGTCTCACTGGACATGACCTGTTTACGAGACCATCTCCATAGAATCAGAGTGGTGGATTCCCCTGACTGTTCTTTGTGTGACTCGAAACAACTGATGACATTTGAACATTTAAACAGTTGTGTTGCACTTAACCCAAAAAGTACTGGAGAGTTCGTGAACAAATGGCATACGCGCTAATGTTCGGCATTTTGAATCATCATCATACACATTGTAAAAAATAACATATTTATTGACGAAAATAATAGCTAATCCTTAATAGGATTTCTGCAATTTAACCTATATTTATATATTAAAATCTTTCGATTCAATTTTCACTTAAGTTCAACTTTTTTGAAACTTCGTTCACATAAAAAGCTTCAATGACAATACAACCTTGAGGGCTACATTTTATAAAACTCGAGTTTCTTCTTCTTTTTTTAATTCTAAATTTTTAGTGTTTTCTAAGTTGGCATGTTTACGTTTTCCCCAGAGTGTTACCACTGGTTTTTCTTTTAGTTTTTAGTTTCTGTTTCGAACTCTTGGCGCAATAAGAACAGATGAATTTATCGAGCACTGATTCTGATTTTTGCTTATCTTGGTGCCATTATTTCAAAATCATTTAATCATGTTATATGATATTTCCCTTAAATGAAAAGAGTGCACTTGTTCTGAAAAAAAAGTTTTGAGTTTGATACCCGAGATTTAAGTGCATCTAAATTCCATGCATACACTGTTTTTGTAATTTGCACTGCGTAATATAAACGCTTGTAATATACCTGATCGTATGTGTACTATAATTGTACAACACCATCTTGTTGATAGTACGCGAAATTTGGAAAATAATGCATTGTTAATTTTGATTTAAAACTGAAAAAATAGAAAGAAAATAGTTTTAAAAACTAGAAAAATAACGCTCTTAAAGCAACATGAACTAAAAAGTAAAAAATAATCTTTAATTTTAAAGATTAATAGCAATGAAAGAATTGAACAAAATATTAACTTTAGTATTTAAAGAAAAGCATGTGTTTTTCTCTATTTATGTTTTTGTAGCAATTCTACATTAAGGAATAGTTATCTATGAGAAAGTGTAAAACAACTGGTATCTAGCCCCCTAGATTTTTTATTTTATTAAAGTTAGTGCTTTGGCCAATTATTTTATTATTATCAGTCTTTGTATTCAAAGATTATTTTATCTTTTAAGTTCATACTTAGTATAGCCTTTAGTTTCAATCAAGCGTAGTTTTTCCAATTTTTTTCAACTATCTTTATTAATTATATACATCTAAAACTCACAATAATTGTATCAACCTGCAGTCATTTAACGTTCCAAAAAATCATTTACAGACACAACCTCTCAGAAAAAATAAGTCTAGTTGCTGGAATCCATCGAAAATCACCAATCGAAGAGCTTATAAAAATTAGACATTTACTACACAATGCAAAATGAAGATCATAACCCATTTAGCTGATAGTAATGATTAAACTTTGTGCAAAGTAATAGAAATAAAATTTCACGTTAAATTAAAGCACAAATGAGCATTAAAACGCAGACATATGTTTCGGGATCGCTTGGAATCCCTTTTTCAATGCGACAGGGAGCTTCTAGATGCAAAACATCCAAATGAAGCATCCGAACTCATTTGGATGTTTTGCATCTAGAAGCTCCCTGTCGCATTGAAAAAGGGATTCCAAGCGATCCCGAAACATATGTCTGCGTTTTAATGCTCATTTGTGCTTTAATTTAACGTGAAATTTTATTTCCATTTAGCTGATGTCTAAGTCTGACTCGAAATTTTCTATTTAGATTAAAACTTGCATCAGTTACTTTATTTGATGAATTTTTGCCTTAAGCAAACAATTTGTATTTGATAGCAGATAACATTAACCATAACAGTTAACATTTATTCCCAATGGTAATACATCAGACGTCAACAAAAGGAACAAATTACACTCAACAGATAAAATCTCGCATTTTTAACAAAAACTAATAGCTATTTTATGGTAAACATAGCAGGAGGGAAAAAACTCAATCGTGGATATGTTGCATCATTCAACCCAGAGAATAATAAAAACCGAAAATAAAACTATTAAAAAACACAAACTGCCCGGAGCGCAATGAGAAGTCCTGTTTGCTCTCGAATAATAAACTATTTTTTGCATGAAGCTTTCAGAAACTCTTTTTCAATTGAATTGCAAATATAAGAATAAAACGCAGGGGGCAATAAAATGAGAAAATGACTATTTCTTTGACGGAATAATTCGTGAATAAAGTATTCAGATATATATTTTTTATTTCAACAGTAAATGAATCTCGGAGCTTGAAATTTAGATGCTTGTTTACATGCACAGAACTCCTTTGCATGCAATTTGCATTCCTTTTCCTCCTGATGAGTTTTACAATCACTATAAGTTCCAAACACCGTTCTATTTGCAATCCATTATTTGGAATGAGGATATGAAAAAGTGGTATTTGCGATTTGAATTTTCAGTTTTATGATAGAATTGGAACAGTTTCATTCGGTTTAAAAATTTATCTCAGCAATTACATGAAAAGTATAAAAATTGCTTTGTGATGTCAGCTTCTTTTCTTTCTTTCTAATGAGTATATGTATATAATATACACCGAGAACCTCCGTTATAATACAGCGCTGTTCATTTAACTATTTTCCTACGGAATAATTGTTCGCCATTTTTGTTCGATGCGTGGCGCCAACTCTTGTGGATTTTTTTTTTTCTTCAGCGCGTTCTATGTCTTTAGTGATTTTAAATAAAAGCTACTGTTTGATAAATCTCACAATTTTCCTTATATTAATTAAGAGCTTAATTTGAAAGCAATACTTACAGAAGTTATTAGGGAAAGTATTTGCTATATTTAGCTTTCCCTAAACTTGTCAAATGTTTATTTCGGTTTGTAAAAGCTTCCAAAAGTGAAATCTTCACAACCTAAGCAGTCATTCTTTTTACAGTTCTTTAACTGAAATCGTGGAAAATAAGACATAATAAAACAGCACTTTTTGAGTGAAAATCACTCTTTGAGGCTCTCGACACGTAACGACCTCTAGCGATTACAAGCGGACCGGCACATTTATCAAATGGACAGGTTTTTATTATAACGGAGATCTCGATATGCACAATGAGAAGACGTTAGTGATGATATAACTGCGAGATTATTAACAAGAACAATATTAATACAACATTCCTACAAGCACACCATTATACCAACGGTATTATTCCGTTATCCGGGCGTTTGCGAAAAAGTCAACAAATAGTATTATAGGCCTTTGTCACTCAAAAAAAAAACTTATTTTTTGAGTGACAAAGGCCTATAATACTCTTTGGTAATACACCCTCAAAAAAAAAAAAAAAAAAATTATTTTTTGAGTGACGGTCATTTTGTTTTGGTCACTTGTGGAAGTTGTCTTAATACGTCTCCAAGGGCAAGATTGCCCAGATTTGGGGTCCGGCTAAAGAAAAAGTGCCAATAGTTTATAATTTACATGCATTAAAATATTTTTTTAAAGCTAAACTGAAAAAAAAATCTAGTTCAGCTGTTCATCGAAAAAATGGTAAACTAGCTGCAACCAACATTTGGTACTTTTAACCATTATAATGGTGTAGTTTCACCATGAATGTGAAACTAGGAACCATTATAATGGTTAAACTTTAGTACCAATTGTTTGTTGCAGGTTAATTTATTTTTCATTGTTTTTCGCAGTTAGAAATTTCATCATGAAATTACGGTTAAATAACCGGCAGCAGTCCGTCCATCTAATTAACCTTTAGATTTAAGGTTTGGAACATTTTTCTATCTTTATGGGACCTAAACCATTTACAAAATTTTCACCGTTTCTGAACCATTTCGAGGCGCAGAAACCGTAAACGAAGCGTGCAAGAATCGAACCCGGATGTATGGTATACCAACCTTGAGCTCTAGTCATTCGGCCATCTACACCACGTAAAGCGGCCGCTTATTTATCAACAAATCTTCTTTTCCATGAGGCAAACTGCCTTAAAATTGAGATTTCAGTTTTTGATTAGATCCAATGTCATTTTTGGTCTAAATTTACTGCATATTGACGCAAAATCATCTTATTTTCTGGAAAAATTAAAATACAAACAAACTTAAGCAGCTCAAATCATGAGTTCGCTCATTCGCAAACAGTTCGGGAATCCGATGTCTCCTATTTTTGATTTACGTGTGTATGTGTTTCTATTTAGTAACCACTGCTTAAGCCAGTGGGTTTTTTTCTTCTTTTTTTATATACACATGCAGATTTGAACTGATAAATCTTTATTCATTTAACAACAACGTACGACCGGTCAGGTTTCGCAACCAAGATGGACGCCCGATTCTTATTGAGCGCTTGTAAATGACGGTTAGTTAAACGTTCTTTAGGAGAAACAAAGAATGAACTATTTTTTTTTTTCATAATGAGCAGTTTGAGTACTATCTTTTTAATGGTCATTCAACTGTTGTAATTAAATATGGCAAAATATCAATCAAATAAATGGTTATTTTACTGTTTTCTTACGGAAATTTTTAACTGTGTTGAGTCCCGCAGTGTTCCAGCTCGGTTCCCGCAGAACACCGAAAGTGAAGCAACATTGACTAAGGTCAGTGTTTGGGAGGGTGACAACCTCTAGCGGCTGGTTGCTGTGGGGTCCGTGTACGCTAAAGGGAGTTGGTGCACGTTAAATAGGTAGTGGCTCCAATGTCCTCAAGTGAAACGATACCTCTGGGGGTGACGGTCTCTCGTATGGGAGCTGGTTAAAAAATTTGATAGATTTTTCAAATCGCTGGGAATTGGACCCCTGCCTATAAGGGCCTCGTTAGACCCATTAGCAGCGTACCCATGCCCAACATGGTTTTGGGGGAAAATTTTGGTGAACTTGAATTTTTGACAGTGTACAGCAAGCTTTAGGAGTTTATTTTTTTCTTTTGCTATATGCCATCTTACACCTACCTATAATAATCGCAGAAAATTAGAAACCAAAGAAATTTGTAGGAAAAAAGGCTCAATTACAATTGTGATCGAAAAAAAATCTTCCCGTCTTAAATTGCAATAATATAGCACACAAATTATCATATCAAGGCTAAAAAAAATGCGGTGACATGCAAATAAAGACTCTACATACTAAACACCGTCGAAACATCCTTTCATTCTGAGAAGAAGGAAAATAAAGTTCAAAGATATGTTCTTGTTGGTACTTAGATGTTACCGCTTGGATATGAAAGGTCTTTAAATTTAACTTCAAAATGCAAATCCTTTTCCTTTTTTCCTCTCAAAATGCTTACATTTGCGGGGATACATTATTCGCTCTAAATCTTTACCTATCCGTCTGTAAAAGAAAAAAAAATCGTACTCCGCCCCCCTTCCCTTTCTTCTTGGAGCATCTTCGAATGCACAACGATATTCTGACTTATCCACTTGGAGTCCCAGAAGGAACATTGAAAAATGGCATCGGTACTAGATTTGTGTTCCTTTCGAAATCGCGGTTCGTTTGGAAATGTAGTTCTAAAGAATGATTCGAAATGTAAGTCACGTGGGTTTTCTTCTTCAAGCGTTCTTGGATTATGTCAACAAATGATAAATTGGTACTTAACTTTTTGGACAAAGCATTTTTAAGGAACATACCACTTATCAACAAAAAAAAAAACGTCTTTAGTAGTAATAAATGCTTCTTTGTCAAATGGTGATATGTGTTTCGTGTTGTTGCCATAGCAAGACAAATTCTTTGTAAAACTACGCTACGCTTCAAAATTTTCTCTTTTACTGAATTTTTATATTTTCATCAAGGTGGTTTGTTTTTTTAAAGTTTGATGATGGTGAAATTTTTGAAAAACTAAGGAGATTACTTAACACGTTGACTGCCAATCTACGAGATAACTCGTAGTAGTTGAACTTGTTGAGAGACCAAATTACAAGTTGTCTCGTTGGTGCCGACTTTTTTTCATTTTTCAATACATTTATCGAAAGTTAGTTTTTTTTACTTAATAAAATGTTTTGTACAATATGTTGTAATTAAATTAAACTATCGTCTGAAGATAACTACAAAAAACGCTGGCAGTCAACGTGTTAAATTAAACTATCGTCTGGAGATAACTACAAACAACGCTGGCAGTCAACGTGTTAAATTAAACTATCGTCTTGAGATAACTACAAACAACGCTGGATGTCAACGTGTTAAATTAAATTATCGTCTGGAGATAACTACAAAAAACGCTGGCAGTCAACGTGTCGGCAGTCAACGTGTTAAATTAAATTATGCTTTCTCAATCACGATAGTTTTCGCACATTAGTATTTTATATGAAAAAACGTTGTGCTCGCTTTGTATAATAGCGCTGATCATTCACCACAATATAATACAATAAATTCTTCATCCTACAAAGGGGGATTTTTGCCAGCTTTGTAAGCACTCAGATTTACATCGAATCTTGACTGTTCCGAGCTTCTATTCTTTACAAAATGACACTAAGTTTGCTTAGTACTTTTTTAGTCTAATCATTTCAAATGTTGTAGTCCGCAAAATTATTATAAAAATAAATACAAAATTTTTTAACGATATAAATTCTTCGTTTATATTTTAACTAGCGGTACCCGCACGGCGTACCGTGCTGAATTTTAAAAACGTCACCTATGGCGCTGTCCTTGCTAAAAGTATAAAAACATTGCCTGTGACAAAAAACCTGTAGTGTTTGAAAAACGTCGTGGGTCTGTTTGTCAAAAAAAAAAAAAAAAACAGACATTAGACATTTTAAAGTCTTGAAGAAGTAATATAACATATAAAAGGATCAGTTAAGAAAACTTGAGAACAATTCCGTCAGTAGGGGCAGACGTTACCCAAAGGGTAATTAAAAACTGCCAAATTGTAGCACGGCGTCATTTGTTGCGTTATTTTTCATCTAGAATGAGTCTTGGCGATGATGTTTTTTATTTTCCGATCATGTCGCACTGTTGTCTCGCTAACAGAAAAATAAAGCGTTTAGTAAACGTCAAAAAATAAGTTTTATATTGAAATTAAGCTAACACTATTCATCCGGAGTTGAGGGAACTGCTAATTATTATTTTTGGATCAAGGTAGCCCTTAAGAAATCGAACTAAAAAGCTTATAACTGGCGTTCTTATTGACTTAGAAACTCCGAACAAATTTCATCTTGTGCAAAAGAATCAGCGCTTTCGATCGATATATTTTTTTAATATGTGTATGGTTTTTTCACCCCCATATTGGGGAAGTTATGTGGAATTTTGAGTAAATTGGAATAAAAAAAGGAACTACTTGTTGGATTTTTATCTAACGGGTCTATAAATCTTCCTCTCGGATCACTGTCTATTGACGAAAACCGCATTAAAATCCACTGCGCAGCTTTAAAGATCTAAGCATACAGACACGGAAACGACTTTGTTTTTTACTCTTTTAAAATAATGCAACGGATACTAGTTCGAAAAGAAATTTCGTTTTCTTAAGCAAAAACAACGTTATTTCTCACATATTTGAGATTAACTCCCCTAAGGGGATCAAGTGTTTTTAAATGTCAACAACACTTCAATCTATAAACATAAAAAACGGAAATTTAATCTACTGATAGTGTCAGTTAATCTTGCAATTTATGACAAAGATTGTTTGAACAAATGAAAATGACAGAAATGCATAAAAAGCGGCTGATAAATATTGACAATTTTGACAGAATCCGTTCAGAGTTTTGTCAAGGACCGTTCATTCGATAAAGAAGCGAGAAAAGACGATAAACATTCCTTTACATTTGTTTACTCTTGCGAGTAAAAAATAATTTCTGTTAAGATCAGTTAGGTAGCGATGTAAAATGAATTATTAAAAATGAGCATGTCAGACTCAATTAATTACCTAAGTTATGCTGAGATTAAAATAAAAAGAATTCGTTTTACTGTTCCATTACTATTAAGATTTTTGTAGTGTTAGTAATTTCTTGCTGTAAAAATGTAATCAGCGGAGAAAATAAAAGTGGATGCATTTTTATAAAATAGCTCTCTGTCTCTCTCTCTCTCTTGTTTTGTCCTCTCTCTATTTTATCTTTTTCTGTCGTTATTTTATCTTTTTCTCTGTCTTTATTTTATCCTTTTCTCTCTCTTTATTTCTCTTTGTTTCTTTCATCTTTCTCCCCCTCTCTCTCTCTCTTTCTCCCTCCCTCCCTATATATTTTTTTTTCTCTCTCTCTCTCTTTCATCTTTCTATCTCTCTTTTATCTTTTTGTCCTTCTGTTTCTCCCTCTCTCTTTTATTCTCTCTCTTTCTTTATCTTTTTCTATTTATCTCTGACCCTCTCTCTCACTCTTTATCTTTTTCTCTCTATCTCTAACCCTCTCTCTTACTCTTTCTTTATCTTTTTCTCTCTATCTCTAACCCTCTCTCTTACTCTTTCTTTATCTTTTTCTCTCTATCTCTAACACTCTATCTTACTCTTTCTTTTTCTCTCTATCTCTAACCCTCTCTCTCACTCTTTCTTTATCTTTTTCTATCTATCTCTCTAACCCTCTCTTTCACTCTTTCTTTCTATTTTTTCCCTTCTTTCTCTCCTTTTCTCTCCTTGTGTGTATGCTTTATACTGAAAGATTTCTTTTTTGCTAGTACCTGTACCTATTTTCTGGAGCGTAACAATAAAAATCTGGAACACCCAAGAGTACGGGAGAATGAATTTTGTATCGCTCACGTAACATGTAATATTTTTATTTTTTATTTGTACGAAGAAATTTACTGTTGAGTGTGTTCACCGTTAAAATAAATAAAAACGTAGACTAAACCGGAGGGAAAAAGCTAGATTTGCAAATTTGATGTAGGTACACGAGAAAGTACGCTCCATATAGTTAGCTAAACGAAACTTCTTGTTTTTTCATATTTTTACAAGCTAATTTGTTGAAATGGATACATTTAAGCATTGAATTAAGATATACCTATTACTTCTGAAATTTTGTCACGTAACTTCTGAAAAGGTTCATTTTGCAGATATCTAGACACGCGTAACTCACATCTGCTCTATCTTGAATCTGAACTTTTTCCACTCTCTCTTTTACATAAACTCGACTTATGCGATTTTGTTTAACTTTTTCATGTGAAACTGACATCCTGATTTAAATTTTTTATAGTACAAAAAAATCCAAAATACAACTTAACTCTTAATAATTTAGAAACATACATCATAAAATGTCTTTATGCCTCGAAAGCTGACAACACTTCTTTAACAACGTAAAAACCCAAACATAGCCACTTCTTCAAATAAAAATTGCTTTTTTTAGCCTACTTAAAATATTAATTAAAATAAAAAAGAGCATAAAATAAGGTGAATGTATATACATACCGGCGCGCTAGAAATTTTTAAAAAATCAAAAAGTGAAGTCATTAAATAAAGATTGAAAAAAAAATTGTCCGTAGCGTTCTGAGATGGGCAAAATATGCGTCTGTCTGCTTCCCCTCCCCCCAATAACTTTTGGGTGGAATTATCCGGTATGAAAAATGTTTTTTTTGCATTCGAAAGATCTCGACGCGGACATACCATTTTCATATTTTGTTTTTTGATTTGGTCATTTTTTTCGTGTAATTTTGAGCAGTTCAAAAATTTTTAACATAAGCACTTATGGAGAAATATGAAGCAAATTAAAGTGGACATAAAATCCAAGTTTATTTTGAAGAAACTCGGAAAGATCTCACAAAGTGAAATTTTTTTATTTAACTAGTTTTAGTTCAATTTTTTAACAGTTCAAAAATTTTCACATTAGCGCCTACGGGGAATTTCCCCGTAGGCGCTAATATGAAAATTTTCCTACATAGATCCTGATCTAACTGACGCTTGGGGATTAGCTTGGGACAAATTTTATCGGAAAGATCTTATGGCGTAGAACATTTTCAAATACGATGTTCATCCAGAACTAAACAAGTCTATTTTGCCATGAAAGTATTTGATATGGATTTTTAAGGATATTTCCTAATAAATCAATGAATTAATGAATAAGCGAATGACTGAATAAATAAATGAATGAACGAATGAATGAATAAATTAATAAATGAATAAATTAATACGTATTAACATAGCGATTCTCAACCTGTGGGGAGCCCCCCCCCCCCCTAGTATGGCGCGAGCAAACGAGAAGGGGGGCGCGAGAATATCGAAGAGAAAACAGTACTTTAAAAAATTGATTAACTGACTGAAAGGAAAGCGCACATACACATAGAAAACAAAATACATTTTGACATACCTAATAACTTATTAAAGTGAAACAAATTACTAAATTAAAACTTTCTTAATCAAGACATACTAAATTAAAAACAAATTTAATAATTATTAGTAACTTCCTTCGACCTGTCTTTCAAAGCAAAGTTTTTCGAAGGAAGGCTTAATATTAGAAATAGCCACCCTCAGTTGTTTCTATATTTAGCAGAGAACTATAGTTTGTCTTCAAAGAAGCCACAGCAGAAAATATAGTTTCACAAAAGTTGTTGAGGATGTTGCAAATGGTAATAGAATGCGAAATGCCTTGGTTTTTAGTGCAGAAGAATCATCCTCTACTCCTGCGCGAAATTCAAATAGTGATTTATTACTAAATTAATTTTATTACTAAAATTACTTGTTTTTACTCTTGTTTTGACAGTTAGTTAAAAATACTGCAAAAACAGAATCAGTTCTCATATACATTATTTTTGTATACCTTTTATGGTAAGAGGGGGCGCGATAAAAATTATGATAGAAAATTGGGCCGCGAATACTGAAAGGTTGAGAAACGCTGTATTAAACATTGGAAAAGGTATTATTGAACTAAAGCTAATTGAGAAACAGAGAGTTATAGATTGTAAATTGGCTGTTGGTGTGTATGGGAAAGTAGGCTTGTATAGTTTTATACGGAACTTCTTGTCAAATAATCTTTTTACACAAAATCAAAAAATGTACTTCAAACACAGTTTTAAGCTTTTACGATAAAATGTCTTTAGTTAAAAACACTGAAAGAAAAAGGTTACTTTCTAGCAAAAATGAAACGTTATCTTAATCTACCAACAATAACTTTTAATATTAATATTTCCATGAAATCTTTTCTATTCGCCATAACACTTTAAGCCCTTTATAGCAAACAAAAGGATGGTGTATTCAGTTTAAGAGCATCGGCGGTTTAACGTTTCATGCATTAACGTTTTTTTCCCCTTTCCAATAAATTTGAAATGCGTATGTAACTTGAAACTATTTGCCTCATAAAGCATCTTTGAAAGAAATATTATTTATTTCATAAACAGAACTTGCGATTTAATTAACAATAAATTTATCGAGATCAAGCTGTGATTAAATGTGGGAAGAGAAATTCGAAACTGTTTTGCATAAGCACTCGAAAACTCTTATTTTGTTTTCGTGAAAAACAGGCGGATGTTCTAAAATATGAATATTAATTTTAGCATGATATAATATTACGTATTTCCTATAAACTGAAAAAGAAACAAGCCATAGAATTTTAACTCTCTGAGAATAAATTAAAATGTTTTTTATGGGTTTAAGCATGAAGGAAAATATTTTGTTCCTTTTTGTTAGACTCCTGTTGATTAATTTAGATAAAATTTATATGCAAGACCTGCAGTATTCAAACGTAGATAAGCTATGCAAAATTATTATAAACTCATGATTTTACTTTCACACATGAAAACATTTAAAGAACTTAAATTAACTAGAGTTCCCCAATTGTCGGAATTTGACCGTAATAATAATAACTAAATTGAGCATTGAAAACATTATGCTATTTATATAAATTAAAAGTATTATTCATCAAATTTGGCGAGTTTATTTTCGTCATCCCCACTTAAAGCAAAAGTATTGTAAATCATTGTTTGCCGAAGGGCCTATTGAGCTCATAAATATGGCCGCTGGTAATTCTGCTAATTTTGTACTAAGTTTACTGGCAGTTGAACAAAACTTAAATATTTGTTTCCTTAGACTATTCTCCATAGACCTTTCATTTCAATGTTTCGGAGAAGCCTTCGCTAAAAAACTTATTATAATCTATATATATAACAAGAAGTTCCGTCTAGAACTATACGAGCCTACTTTCCCGTATACACCGAATTCAAATTTATAACCTAGCTATCTCTCTCTCTGTCTTTCTCGTTTAGCTTTAGTTCTTAATTGCTTCAAATATACCTTTTTCAACAGTTAATACATATTCATTCAATCGTTCATTCATTCAGTCAGTCATTCATGTATTTATTCACTCATTTATTCATTCATTCTTTTGCTTATTCATTTAAGCCCTCATTAATTCAAAAATATTCTTGAAAATCTCGATCAAAATATTTCATAGGAAAATAGGCTCGTTAGTTCTTTATGAACTTTCTATCTGTACATGTTCTACGTCATAAGAGCCTTCCGATAAAGTTTGTTCCAAGCAAATCGGTCCGTTAGCTCGGGATTTATATAGGATTGAAAGTTCCCCGTAGGCGCTATGTTCATTTTTTTTGAACTGTTCAAAAATGAACAAAAATTGTTCAAATAAATATTTCACGCCAAGAACTTCTTCCAGTGAGCTTGTTCATGGGAACTTCTATCTTGTACCCAGAGTTTGCATAATTTGCTTCATTTTCACCCATAGGCGCTAATGTTAAAATTTTTTGAACTGTTCAAAATTGCACAAAAAACCGTTCAAATCAAAAAATAAAATATGGAAATTAGATGTCCTTCCCGAGATCTTTCGAATCGGACAATTCGTTCGAAAGTTATTAGGGGAGGGGGGGGGGGGGGAACGGACCGACAGACAGACCGACAGACACACTTTTTCCCCATCTCAAAACCCTACTTTCAAATTTTTTATTTTTCAATCTTTATTTAATTACTTAACTTATTTTTGACTTTTCTTGATTTCTAACGATATTTTCACGATACATTAAGCCTTCTTTCATGCTTTATTATCATTTTTTTTACTTTTACGGGAAAGTAGGCTAAAAATGAATGTATGTGTGATTGTGTGTTATGCATTACTACACCATTCATCCGATCGCCTTAAAACTTTGGGAAGTTGTTGAGTACACTCCTGCGAAGGTTTCTGAAAAAAATCCTGCAGGTAGTTCTTTTTTTATTCCAATTTTAATCAATTGCCCACATAAATTCCCAATATGGGAGTAAGAAAAACCTTGCACATATTAATGTAATATATCGATCGGAAACGCTAATTTTTCTGCACAAGATGATATTTGTTCTAGGTTTCTAAGTCAATAAGAACGCCAGTTATAAGCTTTTTAGTGCGATTTCTTAAGGCTTACCTTGGTCCAAAAATGATAATTTGCAGTTTCCTCAACTCCGGGTAATAGTGTTTGCTTAATTTCAATATAAAACTTATTTTTCAAAATAGAGAGACATTAGTTTAGTTTTCAACGGAAAAACAATAATAAAGCATACCTTCGATTTAACGTTTTTCTCAAATGAGCAATAGGTTTTTAATTCGAGATTGAACTTGATAAAAGTATTGTTTCCCCGATTTAACGATCTTCTCAAATGAGCAATAGGTTTTTAATTCGAGATTGAACTTGATAAAAGTATTGTTTCCCCGATTTAACGATTTTCTTGATTTAACAATATCATGTAAATATCGCCAGAATAGGAATACGTTTTGTTTATACTAGATTTCAAATAACGCGGCGAATATGACACGCTACAATTTGACTTTTTAATTAGACATTGGCGATAAATCGGAACACACTAATGAAATTGTGCTTACGTTTTTTAGGTACGGTTAAAATTCAGCACGAGCAGCCCCGTGCGGGTACTGATAGGTTTCAATATGAAATGTATTTTTCAGAATAGTTCAGTGTAATAAAGATAAAACAATAATAAAGCATATTTTCGATTTAAAGTTTTTCTCAAATTAGCAATAACTTTTAAATTCGAGATTGAACTTGATAAAAGTTCCGTCTCCCCGATTTTACGATTTCCTTGATTTTGCAATAGTATTTAAATAAATATAGCCTCGAAAATTTTACGGACGTATAGTTTATTCTAGACTTCAAATAACGTGGCGAATGACGACACGCTTTAATTTGACTTTTTTTAATTAGGCGTTGGTGATAAACCGGTGATAAAGAATACTATCAAAATTGTGCATACGTTTTTAGGTATGGTTTACAGTATCATTTAAATATAAATATTATCACCTACTATTTCATTTCTATGGTACCGCTAGCAAAGCTTCATTTAATTATAAAACTTATCTTTCAGTTAGCGAGATAACAATTCACCATGGCTGGGAAATAAAATAAATATGATATTGCAATTTCATTCTTGCAATCAATCTAAGATCATCGCCAAAACGAAGATTCATTCCAGATGAAAAGTAACGCAACAAATGACTCCGTGTTACAATTTGGCAGATTTTATTACCCTCTGGTGACAAATCTGACCCTACTGATGGAATTGTTCTCAAGTTTTCTTAATTGATCCTTCTACATGTTATATTACTTTTTCAAGCTTTGACAATGTCTAATAGACATGTCTTTTTGACAAATAGACACATGATGTTTTTCAAACCTGCCTGCAGGCCCATCGCCTTGCAGGCTTTATGCCGCAGGCGATTTTTTTAATACTCTTAGCAAGAACAGCGCCGTAGGCGACGTTTTTAAAATGCAGCCCGGGCAACGCCGTGCGGGCACCGCTAGTTACTTTTAATAATACTGCTTAACCCTCTATCTACTGCATAATGATCAGCAGTATTTTTTTACATAGATAGTTTGTCTGGATTTTTACACTGAAAACTAATGGATTTACATAAATAAAATGCTCAGTCTATAAGAATTTATTTCTTTACAGCTAATAAGTGCCACAAAGTATTTTAACTGTGAAATTAATTACATACCTTTTTTAATCAAAATATTTCGTCAATTTGTTTCCTAAGTTCTTAACTAACACATTTAAAAAAATCAGGAACCTAATTCTTGAATTATACCACTTTTCTGGAGCCAAACTCTAAAAAGGGAAGCAATCTGCACAAAATGGCAGCTCAAAACACAGCATCGGTTTCAAAACTATGTCCCTTTCCTCGCTAAAATACTCTTTATAGAACCCTTGCTGATACGTATTCTGAAAACGTGGAATTCAAAGAGTGTTCCTGCAAAGCACCATCAGAAAAAATTGGTAAAAATCGTTTCTGGAGGGCATTTATTGAGAATGGTACTTATAAGTACCGTCAATTAGATAAAGGGTTAATGCTGGCATGTGATTTTCCGTATTTTGACGGAATTCCGTATTTCGGTACTTTTGGGAATTCCAAAATCTTGTTTTGATCTGAGCCTTTAAGTATATTTATGAATGAATGAATAAACGATTGAATGAATAAATAAATGAATGAGTGAGTAAATATGTATTAACTATTATAAAAGACATATCTAAAGCAATTAAGAACTAAGCTAAATGAGAAAGAGAGACAGATATTTTTTACGTTGATGTATACAGGAAAGTAGGCTCGTATAGTTCTAGACGGAACTTCTTGTTAGTTTTTTTAACAGAACATTCGAACTCTTAAACATATGGAAAAAATGCATAGTAAAAAAAAATAATAATTTGTAAAAACAATTTCCGATTTTGTTTCTTTTTTTCTTTTCCTAATCCTAATGGGGGGAAAACACATAACCATTACATTTTTTCCCTCTCATCCTATAACAAGGAATAGAAGAAATGCTTTTCTTGTGTGAGAAAAATGAGTTTAGATGAAAGTTTTGCGAAGTTTTTCCTGTCAAAATAAGTAGAAATCGACTGGAAAACGAAATGGCATGTACTGACAGGTTTTTGGAAGACAATTCTTGTGACAACAAGTGAAAATATTTTAACAAGTTAAGCAACAGAAAAAGAAGTTCGGCAGGGAAGTTTTTTCAAAGACATAAAAGTGAACATCTTCGCGACGTAAATAATGGTCATAGATTATTTTAAATTTTTCAAATCAAAACTTTATCTGGAGACAAGTCTCGAGAAAAAGTTCATTCATTAGAAGAATCGAGTTGTAAATAACTTTTCATTTAGTCGACTGCAAAAATTCAATAAATTAAACTGATAAATAATGCGATAGATTTTGTAGCAAAAGTTGCGTACATGACACGTGTTTCCGACCTACAAGAAACACTTTTTTTCATTGTAAAAAATAATAAGGCTAATATCACTAAATGGCGGACTGTGATCCGAATTCGGACCACTGCTTTATTTTGTGCAGTCTTGAAAAAAGCACTGACATTCAAATCTTATATTTAATTCAAAATATATTGTAATAAGTTATAAATAATTTTATTTTATAAGTTATATAAACGAATGAAAAAATATCATCAATACACGTCTAAGTTTTAAAAACTAAAGTTGGAGAAAGTAATATTCAGGTTTTTTTTACATATATAGAAACTCAATGATTTAGGCGTACTACAATCCTTTCACAAGAGTGTAGAGTGTCTCTTTTGAAGAGGAAATGAAAGCTGAAAGTCTCCAAAGAAACTCCAGAAATCGAATTTTTGTTCACTCGTAAACGTTATCCCCGAATAAGAAAAATCTGAACGGAAGAAAATACGTGTGTAGAAAGCATATACAGACTATTTTTAATATTGAAAGTATTTTCCAATCCTATAGCAGCAACTGTCTGAAGAACAGATCCCAAATTTAAACATTTTTGATTAATGTAAGACAAAAAAATTAACAATAACGAACACATTAATGTAATATTTTTTTCTGATTCATTTTTTTTTCTTTTTTGTAATGTACACCGAAAAAATTTCTACTTTCAAATTGAAAAAAGAATTACAGTAAAATGTGAATGTTAAAATATTTTAAGTCAAAACCTTATTTCGAAAGCATTTTAATTAATATAGAGTTGTTAAATCATAAATGTTTAGGAATCAAAAGCGCTATGCTAATCAAAAATCCTTTTTTGTTTATGAAAAGCTTAAAAATCCATCGTTTAAAAATTTCCGAAAATTATTTCTTTCAAAAATGTCGCTAAAATACTTTTATTCGGCCAAATAAAAATGTTTCATTAGTCTGAAAGTTATTATTGACTAGAATTCCGAAAGGCAGCTCTTCTTGCAATTATGACTAGCATATTGTTTCGCTGCTTTGCATTTTTCTCATTAACAAAAGAATTTTATGTGCATTGTTTCGTTGTTCATTCATTTGAGAGCGTGTCACAAATATCCAGATTTTGTAGAAATGTGAAAATAAAATCCACTTAAACAAGTTTTGACGCAAAATAAAAATGCAACAACAGTTTTCGTCATGTTCACCATAAATGCATCAATGAAGAAATATTAGATTCTTATTTTCTTAGTAAATTCTTTTCTATATGTTTTCACCTTTGAAGATAATTACATCCATTGCTTTAAAGTTTTCTGTATGCAATTGTAAAACAAATAAAAATTGCCGACAGATTTTTAAGTTTTAGAATAAAACTTCAAATAAATCAGAAATTTCAAGAGGCGAACTTGGCAGCAGAGCACTATAAAATAATTCTAGTTTTCCTTTCACCAAAAAAAAAAAAAAAAAAAATGAAGAAAATGGTGAAAAGCTGTAACCAATATTTTGTGCTAAAGTTGAACCATTATAATAGTTGGTAGTTTCCCATTCATAGTGATACTTCAACATCATATAGGTTCAACTGTGCAGGGCCGGCGCTAGCACGAATGGCGCCCTGAGGAAAAAAACCTTTTTCCGCCCCTACTATATTATGAAAGAATAGATATTAAAAATGATCGATACAAATGTTAATTATAGTTATTTTAACTTTCAAAAAGCTGAAGGAAAACAATCGCTGATCAAAATGAACCGAATAAGGGAAAATAAAAAGGAGAAAAAGCAATAGATTGCGTTTTGCTCGTCATAAAAAAGAGAAGACACTTTCTGGAACTGCAAACACTTATAAAGCGCCTCCTCTGAATACATTGAATCCGTCTCTCGCTGTGGAGAAGAAAAGGATAATGTGCAAAACATGAAGTAACCCAATAAAAAATATATACTTTCAACAAAGGATTGAAATAAATGGAAACGTTTCAAGATGTTCCTGATGTATTTCTGTGTTTGATTTTATCAAAATTAAATGTGTAATATATAATGAAATTAGATGAAGTTTTGATGCATCATTTGCAAAACTAACTAGTTAAAATGGTATTTAATTTTTTTGAGATGAAAACTATTGTTTATTACTTAAAACGATGCAGTCAATATTTATGGCCAATGCGCCCCTAAGAACCTCGTGCCCTGAGGCGGGCGCCTCACCGCCTCGGCCTAGCGCCGGCCCTGCAACTGTGTACCAAATGCTGGTTGCAGTTTGGAAATTATTAGAACTTGCATTGAAACTATATTATCAGGAATGATCATACAGCGTTATTGGTTTTATTTTTGAAGCTAAATTTTCCCATTTTTTTTGGTGGAAGGTAGAACTAGAAAATTTTTAGTGTGGTTCCGTAATGTATAACACAGTTTGAAAAAATGTGTAATTTACTACTAAACTAAATATATAAAGGAAATTTTCACACATACACACGCAGATTTTATGGTGTTTATTTCAGAATTATAATTTTTGGAATACAGTTGCTCGTTCTTGGAACCAAGAAGTATAAAGATATACAAGCCCGCGGTCAATATGTGACTGGTCCACTAAAAGTTAGTTACTTTCCATAACATTTTCCAGAAGTTGCTAATTTAACTTTCATTAAATATTTAAAGATCATTCAATATTTAACTGATCTAGCGCATTAGAAAAACTTTCCTAAAATTTAAATATGCAAAATTACACTAAATGTACAAACTCAAACGAAATGATTACAAAATACAAATAAAATGGAATGGCTCTATTGACGACACTTGACTAGTGCTCCCGCGACACACTGGGTTAAAATTCGTGGTAGTCGATTTGATTTTTAGTAGTCTCGAACCTGCGGACCACCAATGATTTCGGCAGGCTTCGTACATACCATTATCGAATAAATGATGCCTAGGAACTGTACTAAATCCAAATGCAAAATAACTGAAAGTTAATTCATATTTACAAAACAAAATCCCAAGGGTAAAGAAAAAGGTTTGGGAGGGGGTAAAAACGATCCATATTGTTTCCATAAAAACAATGTGACAAAACCAAATAAGAGGCAAAAATTCTGAAACGATTCAAGTGTCGCCATCTATAAGCAGCGACAACATCCGTAATTAATTTATAAAAGGTTTTATCGTGTTTATGGTTACAGTGAAGCATTATCACCACTGACATTAAAATGCTTTATACTAAAACGGAAGGAAAATGTTAGTCATTCAGGGTAATTTTGAGCCATGGAGGTGATGTTAAATATGTAAATGTTAAATATGCTAAAAAATTAGGAGGATGAAATTTTTTAGCATATTTATCATTTAAAAAACTAAAAATAATAATAAAACAAACTTCAAAAAACAAATAAATAAATAAAATCTAGTGCTTCACTCAGCTGGCTAGGTTATACAAATCAGTTTTCTACACTTAATTTTACAAAATAAATTTGCAACAAAGTTCACTGATAATTGTATAATACAGTCATTTTGAAGTCGCTGTTTGGAAGCTATTTCTGAATGCTGGTTTATACTTGTTGAAACCCTTGAAGTTGTATTCCTTGAAGTCTTTTTATGTACTATCATGAAGTATAGAAATCCCCCCCACCCGGATGTTGTACGATAAAAAAAATTTAAATACTTAAAAAAATATTTTTCTAGTGCAAAGTCGCACTACTGTAATGCTTTCATTAAAATAATTCCCTTTAAAGTTACATTTCTGAAGTGTTTCAAAGGGACTCTAAATGGAAGGATCAGTTTGAACCAGGTTAATAATTTATTTCAAATGGTTTTTATAATAATTATTACTTTTTAACTTTTTAATGACTATGTAATACTTTAGTTTTATTAATAACACTATTAAAACATGTGTAGGGCAGTTAAAAATGGATACATTTTGGATCAAAGTTACCCTGATTGACCCCTTGTTACCCCTTCTTCACAATGTTAACTTCACAATAACCAGGCTTTCAGTTTACAAAACAGAAAAATCGACTTGCACCTTTTTTTTTTAAGTGTGCAATATATTATTTTTAATTGTTAATGGGGAATACTGATAATTCTCAGCTACTGGGAAAAGAAAAATCGCAGAAGAAGGGAAATGTAAAGTACTTTCTATATTAAAAAAAGAAAAGAAAGCAAAAAAAAGAGTTCTCAAAAGAAAAAAAAAGAAATTAGTGCGTAAAAGGGAAATGAGGAAGTTTCTGGTACAAAGAATAAGCTTCTTAAAAAAGGAACTGAAGAAATGTATTCCTAAAAAAGAATTTGACGAAATGAGCTCTTGAAAACGCAGATGAATTGTAAGAAAAAATTGAAAAGATGAAGAAGAAAATATTTCCAGCTTAAAATGGAGTCGGAAATTAGTATTTAAAAGTGAAATATGAAAGTATAGTTCATAAGAAAGAAGTTGAAATTAGAATTTACTTAGAGCGTTTATCCACCACTCAGATAATAATCACTTCCCCCACACTAATCATATTACTACAGTGTCAGAGACATTGTTTCATACGATTTTTTTTCATCCGTGAATAATTACTAACAAAGTTCTTTCCAAACCAAATAAAATATCTTCCAGTTCGCTACCACTTTCACAAGTTTGTTACTACCACGAAATGTTTACAAGTTTAGTAATAAGGTGAAAATTTATGCTACATTCTTTACGTTCAAGATTTCTAAGAAGGAGAGCTTAGTTACAAAATTTTTTGTGAAACTTCAATTTCATCACTGCTTTTACTAAATATTTTTACAAATTCAAAAAATGATTACCTTCAAAGGTACTTCCAAAAAGCTAATATTTGATTTTCGCTTATGGAAAAAAACATCCTGTTTTCACTTTTTTGGTTCCTTCCACTTAGTTCATCATTTCCTAACGAATGCTAATTTTATTTGAATTATGTCAATTTAATGTTCGATGTTGAGAACCACTGTCGAAATGAACGCATCCGTTACGTCATTAACTTTTTTTTCACTATCTATTGAAGTACTTATTCGTTTCTTCGTGAACCACGGATTGAGAAATACTGACGGAATGAACGCATCCTTGACATCGTTAACCTTTTTTCACTATCTGTTGAAGTAATTATTCATTTCTCGGACACTTGAGGTGGCACCAGTGTTCCGCGAACCACGGATTGAGAACCACTGTCAGAATGAACGCTTCTGTCACATCATTAACTTCTTTTCACTATCTGTTGAAGTACTTATTCGTTTCTCGGACGCTAGAAGTGGCATGATGGAGCACCAATGTTTTGTGGACCACGGACTGAGAAACACTGTCAGCATGAACGCATCTGTCACATCATTAACTTTTTTCACTATCTGTTGAAGTAATTATTCGTTTCTCGGGCACTAGAAGTGGCACTGCGAACCACGGATTGAGAACCACTGTCAGAATGAACGCATCTCTCACATCATTAACTTCTTTTCACTATCTGTTGAAGTACTTATTCGTTTCTCAGACACTTGAAGTGGCATCACGGATCACCAGTGTTTCGTCGACCACGGATTGAGAACCACTGTGAAATGAACGCATCAATCATACTCCAATTTTGCTGAATGAAAAATCAACACTTCTTAAGGTTGCACTAATGTTTTGCAGAAATGAACCAGTCAAATCCAATAAAAAATCACCATAACATGAAAATGAGGACTCCATATACGAAATGCAGCCAAAACATTCCCCGACAAAGAAAAACAAAGCCCAAAAAAAAAAAAAAAAAGAAATTTACTTTCGTAATACTATGATGTTTCGCTTGGATATGAAAGGTCTTTAAATTTAACTTTGAAATGCAAATCATTTCCCTTTTTTCTCCTCAAAGTGCTTACATTTTCGAGGATACATTATTCCTTCGAAATCTTTACGTATCCGTCTGTAAAAAAAACCTCTTGTCTAACCCCCCCCCCCCCTTCCCGGTCTTTTTCGAGCATCTTTGAATCCAACGATCCTCCTCGCGACTTAGCTGTGTGGAGCCGAAAAAGGAACATTGAAAAATGGGACCGGTACTAGATTTGTGTTCTTTTCCGAATCGCGGATCGTTTGGAAATCCAGTTCTAAAGAATGGTTCGAAATGTAAGCCTTGCGGGTTCCTGGATTACGTTAACAAATGATAAATTGAGCTTGAGCATTTTAAAAAATTCTTTTCGTAGGAAAATAGTATTTCGCTGAAAACAAAGCGGAATCTTGTAATGAATGCTACTGTGTCGATTGGTGGGATGTGTATTGAGTATTGTCGCAGTTGTTCGACGCAAAAGGCTTTTTAAAAACCTTTTGCAAGTATGCTAAGTCTGCTACATTTAATGAAAACGTATGCTACATTTTAATGAAGTAAACCTTTGTTCACTCTTATTTTGGTACTGATTTTTTTTAGTCAAAGTTTGAGACATAAAACGCGATATAAACAAATGAAGGTGCTCCCACTCCAAAGAATCGGAAATTAAAAATTTAGTTATGAATGGAAATACTTTTTAAGATATAGAAATAAATTTGTTAAAGCCCCGTAAGTTAAAACAATAAATACAAATATTATTTTATTTCTTTATGGTAATCATTAAACAATTTTTTAAATATCGTTATGCCACAGCTTGGTTTTTCCATGATGTCAGTATCGTATCGTACCGCAAAATTTAATCGTAACTGGTCCACGCTAAGTGAAATATATATATAGATAATATAGAACACAATCCAATTATTATTATGACCAAATATTTTTTTTTTCAATGTACATTATTTGTCTATTAATGTTAAAGTTTTCATCATTAAAGGACATTAATAAGGACCAGTCGTCGACCAGTGCTTGGGCTAGTTCCGCGTCATTGTCTTGCATGAGGAGTAATTTTATAAAATTTTTTATCGATGACAATGGAGGCAATTCATACAGCGTCATAGGTCACGTGATAGCGATGTAAACAAAGGAAGTTGTAGTATCGCTTTATTTCGAGGTCAACCAATCTAATTAAAACTAGGCCCAAATAAAGTTCCATGTTATATAAAATTAACACTAAATAAAACACTATTGTAATAATTAATAAATTTCTTTTTATGATTAAATTAAAGGTAAATAATTTGGTTTATAATCAGAAAAAGGTATGAAAATAGTCTAATTTTAAGATAGCTAATTTTGCTTCGTGAACTCCACGTAGAAGTCCATTAAAAATTTGGTAAACAAATCAGAGATCACCGTTATCACGTGACGCGATCAATTTGCCTCCATTGTAATGTATGTTTTGGGTATTGAAAATTGAACAAAAATCAAGTAAATAACATAAATGTTTTACATATAAACAAAAACTTTATGTTCACATTTTAACTGCTATAGGCCCAAATATGCATCCATAATCTACAAATATCACTTGCACTAGATGTACATATGCGTCCGTAAGCTATATCAATGCTTTTGCTGGGCGCATTTATGAGGTCATATAAGTATAAAGGTACAAATGGCATATTTTAAATAAAATAGGCCATTTGTACCTTTATACTTATATGGCCTCATAAATGCTCCAATTAAAGTTATCAATAGTTTTTTTTTTTTTTTAAACTTTCGAGAGAACTAAGCCATATGGGGGCATACATGAGCCCATAGAAGTCAAAAAGTATGTTTTACTAAAAATGTTATACTTATAATAAATAATCTATCGCTTGGTACATTTATTTTAACCAAGCGATAGATTATTTATTTCTGTTGTTTCTACCTTAGGTACATAAGTTTAACATAGACAAACAAAGGCACGGGACCTGTGGGAAACCATCCTCGATCGATTTAAAAAAATCATGAAAATCGGTAAGAAGTTATGGGGGGGACACACAAATAAAAATAAACGACTTACATAAGGTATGAATGTATAACCTCCTCATTTGTGAAGTCGGTTAAAAATCAGGCACAGCATAGTTGGCTCCTTTTAAAGTTATCAATAGTTTATTTTTTTAACTTAGAGAGAACAAGTGCAATCAAAACTCTTTTTTCTTTTCCCCGAACCCTTACTCAAGTTTCGCTAAACCCAGGGGTTCCCCGGAACCCTGATTGGAATGCATTGAATTTTAAAGAACGACGAGAATACTAAGTATCAGTATGTGGAAGGAAACTATCTGTAAATCTATATATATATATATATTTCACTTAGCAGGGACCAGTTACGATTAAATTTTGCTATACGATACCATACGATAATCATGCAAAAACAAACTAAGGTAAAACGACATTTAAAAATGCGTTTAATGATGAACATGGGAAAGTAACGTAATATTTGTATTTATTATCGTAACTTACGGGCTTTAACACATTTATTTCTATTTTTTAAAAGTATTTCCATTCATAACTCAATTTTTAATTTCCAATTCTTTGGAGTGGCCACACCTTAGTTTGTTTATATCTACCGATCGTTTCTTAAGCCTCTATTTTTTTTCCGATTTTAAACTTTCACTTAGCGTGGACCAGTTACGATTAAATTTTGCTATACGATACGATACGATAATCATGAAAAAACAAACTAAGGTGAAACGACATTTAAAAATGCGTTTAATGATGAACATGGGAAGGTGACATAATATTTGTATTTATTATTGTAACTTACGGGCTTTAACACATTTATTTCTATTTCTTAAAAGTATTTCCATTCATAACTCAATTTTTAATTTCCGATTCTTCGGAGTGGCAACACCTTAGTTTGTTTATATCGAACAATCGTTTCTTAAGCCTTTATTGTTACTTTTTTTGAATTTTAAACTTTTACTTAACGTGGACCAGTTACGATAAAATTTTGCGGCACCATACGATGCTGACATCATGCAAAAACAAACTAAGGTAAAACGACATTTAAAAATGTGTTTGATGATGAACATGTATTTATTATTGTAACTTACGGGCTTTAAACCATTTACTTCTATTTATTAAAAGTATTTCCATTCATAACTCAATTTTTAATTTCCGATTCTTTGGAGGGGCAACACCTTAGTTTGTTTATATCTACCAATCGTTTCTTAAGCCTTTAATTTTTTTTTTTCGATTTTAAACTTTCACTTAACGTGGACCAGTTACGATTTAATTTTGCTATACGATACGATACTGACATGATGCAGAAACAAACTAAGGTAAAACGACATTTAAAAATGTTTAATGATGAACATGGGAAAGTAACATAATATTTGTATTTATTATCGTAACTTACAGGGTTTAACACATTTGTTTCTATTTCTTAAAAGTATTTCCATTCATAACTCAATTTTTAATTTCCGATTCTTTGGAGTGGCAACAGCTTAGTTTGTTTATATCTACCGATCGTTTCCTAAGCCTTTATTTATTTATTTTTTTCGATTTTAAACTTTCCCTTAACATGGACCAGTTACGATTAAATTTCGCGGTACGATACGATACTGACATCATGCAAAAAGCAAACTGTGGTACGACAATATTTAAAAATTTGTTTAATGATTATCATGGAAAGGTAAAATAATCTTTGTATATTATCGTGACTTACGATCTTTCACACATTTATTTCTATTTCTTGAAAAGTATTTCCATTCATAACTCAATTTTTAATTTCCGATTCTTTGGAGTAGCAACACCTTATTTTGTTTATGTCGAGCGGTCATTCTTAAGTTGGATTGTTGAACTTATAGCCCGCAGATGTTCTTCGGGATACCAGCTAATTACAATTAATTTTTCCCATGTCAGATAGTACCACTGCAACTTCTAAAAATTGGAGTGCACTCCGACTACTAATTCCTGATCTATGTTTAATTGGAAATACATTGGCACCAAACTACCAATAACAGCACGAATGTAATACGAAATAAATCTTGTTTCAGGAAAGGCCTCCCCCCCCCCCCCCATCCCCCCTTCAAAAAAAACACGTCGAGTTGATTTTTATAGAGTCAAACAAATTTCCTACAGACCAAGAGCTATTATTGAGCAAAAATGTGCTAAAACTATCTCCTCGTGAGTATGCCAAAGAATTCCTAATTTTATTCCCTCCCATTTTACTCATTAACAAAAGAATGTTTCTCTCATTGTTTCGCCATCATAAGATAAAATCCGTTATTTTGTCTGTCGTATGAAAATCCCACAACTCAAGTTTCTCCCCCTATTTTCGACGGGACGGCGTTTCAAGCTTCTGACGCAGGAGAAAATTGTTCCTCGTGAAATTAACGTAATGTTTACTTAAAGCTCACGCAAGGAAATTATTAACCGGCCTTTTTGTTGACTTACTTGCTTAAAAGAAAAAATTATCGAGTCCAGAAAGTTTCCAGAAACAGTTTAGAAAGAAAATTTACTTACAGTCTCTAAAAATGTATAAACTTTAAAATTTGTAAACTTTTTGTATAATTTTGGGATTTTTTGCTTTTTTTTTCAGGAATCAATTGGTGAGAAGGAAACTATACTGAAATACTACTACTTCGAACGTAACAGTTAATTTTAGCATTGAAAACGTTATGCTCTTTAGATAATTATATAAGTATTAGTCATCAAACTTGGCGATTATTTAAGTCGAGTTTATTTAGTAAACGTATTGTAAATCATTGTCGCCGCAGGGCCAGTTGCTCTAATAAATGTAACCTCTTGTACTTCTGCCGATTTTGTACTAAGTTGAGTGGCAGTTGAATATAACTTAAAATGTTTGCTTCCATACACTATTCTCATTTCTCATTCTATTGTTTCAGAGAAACCTTCACTCAAACTTACTATAATTGCTCTTAATACTAATGCTTAGTGGCAACAAACTCTTTTTAACAATGAGTTTTGTATTTATTGCCTAATAATTAACTCAATAAAGACATGTCGCCATCAGCCGTCTATAACTAAATAACATTACAATATAAACGAGGCGTGCCCGACGAAAGAAAAGGAGAAATAATTTACTAGTAAGAAACTGTTTCCAAAAAGTTTTCATTGATATAACTAAAACTCGCCAATAGCGTACTAAACGAAAAAGAAAATCACTTCAAAACACAGGAGAAAATGGTTTTTAACTGTTTGTTCTTTGCCTGTTTGTATATGGATAATTTATAGCTATTATTAAGGAGAAATATTTATATAACTATCCTTACATTTCTTTAAGCTTCAAAGCTATTTCTTTGTAACCAAATATGAAATCTTCTTTACACAAATCTTTAAAAAGAACGCAATAAAGGGTTGAGTCCTTAAATTCGTCCTGTCGTCTCCAAGAGTCATAATAATAAATAAAACGTGTATGTAAAAATACACGTATATTGCTGTTACAATTTAGAATTTTGTCCTTTGGATACGATTCGCTTTACCTTAAATTTCCGAGTGAGCATATTCCTAACTTTATACACAGTTTTAAATTGCAGGTAGCGTCGTACGCCCAAGATCGCGGGTTCAAACCTGGCCCAAGTCGGTGGATTTTCAAGATGCAGAAAATCGTCTGCGCCCATGTCGTATGATTATGCGGCATGTTAAAGATCCCTTGAGTAGACATTTGGCTTGGATGCTCTCGGCTAAATTAAATTCCTAGTGCATATTGCATCAATGAGAGCTCAGGTACCGCCATCTAGTGGTAACTGAACGTCAAAATTCTCATGCGGCGAAGGTACCACACTCATTGTGGTGCCGCTGAAAGAGATGGTACCAATTACCGGGGAACGCACTAGGCCTGCAATGGTTAAGAACCAATAGCAGCCCCATTGGGAAAAAAAAAATTGCAGGTATTAACAGCGACATTAGGAATCGCGCCAAATTTCTGACTATGTGTAAAATCTATGTACATTATGTTACGTAGATATATATACAGTAAACCCCCGTTAATTCGCGGGTGCCGGGGACATGTTTGGCACCCGCGTTATAACATAACCGCGGTATAGTGAAATTGTACAGCGGAACCATATTCACGAAATATACTCGATCTTGTTGCACCGCTTTTAACTTCATCAATTACTCGTAACGTTTCTTCGATTGTATAATTGTTTCGTTTCTTGTTTGCTGATGCCATTTTATTAGCTGTAATTGCTGTGCAAGACTTCTCAACGCAGCAGTTAGTCTATCGACTAATAGGTCATTCAGATTAAAGTTTTCTGCTCCTTTGAGGACTCCTAAGCTAAAACCATATGAACTGCAACAAAACCAATTGTGCTCTGAGAAAAGGGGAGGGGGAGGGCTTACAAATCTCGTTAAGTTTTCAACATGGGATTATGAAGGGATAGATTCTAAGAAAAAAGCGCAGTTGTGTTTAGCGGGAGGAACGAACTTTACAAAGAAACAATGTTTAAAGCCTTTATACACTCACTCGGACTAGAGAATATGTTTACTCTTTCAAGAATTTTTGAAAATCTGGAATATAAAGATAGATAACGCTATAAAAGAACTTAACAGTCCTGATTAAATTTCGGAAAACGGTAGGGAGTTAAACATTAATCCTACATTGAACTGAACAGATTTCCTGACAATTTGAGCTCTGCCCGTGTCAAGAGAAACAAGCCAAAGCGATTGAACCCCAATTAAAAATCAAGTTGTAGTTTCATAGGTTTAAAGATAGAATAATATTAAATCGACAAAAATGTTTTAAGTTACATGGTTTTATTTAAATTCAAAACATCGTTGCATTATCCAAACAAAACTATTGTTGCCAAACGGCAAATGATAATGCTGATAATTTCCTCAGAGCCAAAATTATTAATTTTTTTTCCTAATTAACGTCCTAATAAATTATAAAATAGATGGATTATTGTATTGTCATCGAAGATAAGCTTGTGTGTGAAATTTGAAGATAATTTATGCAGTAATAGTTGCCGAAAACAGCCTTACAAAATTCCGCCACAAGTCAAGTTAAATAAAACCATGTAATAAAAAGGTATACACCAGGCCTCACATCAGTGCTTTATATCTGTTACTGTGGGGGGGGGGGATAGCACTTTGGCTAGAATATTTGCTTATTAGTCGGAAGAGACTTTGTTGGCTGGGTTTCTGTACAATGGTAAATAAAGGATTCACCTTTAAGTGGCAATAATGAGGAGTGTTTTAAACGTCGGGGGACAGGATAGTCACCGCGGTATACTGAGGAGCGGTATTACGGGGTTTTACTGTATATATTTGATTCCAAAGAGTTGTGGGCAAAATAGAACGTTATTTCTGACGAGAAACGATTCTTTCCATAAAGCTGCTCTAAAATAGTTAAATTTGTAATGAGCGAGCGAAGCGATCTGAAGGAGTTGCGTAAGTAGTTTTGGGGTGGTGAGCGCCAGCGAGAGCTGAAGTAAGCACGTTTTCTTGAGCTTGGCGCGCGTGAGATTCAAGTTTACTGGACTTAGGCACATAATCTCAGTACTTGGCAATAATGAATGAAGTAATGTATTTGTTTCGTGCTGCTTATAAGTGACTGACAAAAAAGAAAAGAACCTTTATAATGTCATTACACATTTATAGAAGCAACATTTTATGCCTAACTTGCATCAGTGTACATTTAAGCCTTATCTTTACAAAAAATAAAACAAACACAACTTCAGAACTTGTCGTTCGACACAGATGGTAGGATCCAACTGCAACCCTAAACGGATATGCAACGGGATGATCTGTTTTCTATTCCTAATCTATGCTGACGAGACCTAAAGGTAGACTGATCACTTTTCTAAATGTCTACCAGAGAGGGATCTATCTTTTGCTATAATTTCATAGTTCTGTTCTTGTTATACCTATTACGGACAATTCTTCCATAACTTGAAAAATATTTTTAAGACAGACGGGAAAATCAACAGAAACAAGAAGTTCCGTCTAGAACTATACGAGCCTAGTTTCCCGAATACACCATATACGAGCCTAGTTTCCCGAATACACCAACTTCAACTTTGTAATCTACCTATCTCTCTCTCTCTCTCTTTCTCGTTTAGCTTTAGTTCTTAATTGCTTCAAATATACCTTTTTCAACGGTTAATACATATTCATTCAATCGTTCATTCATTCAGTCAGTCATTCATGTATTTATTCACTCATTTATTCATTCATTCTTTTGCTTATTCATTTAATCCTTCATTAATTCAAAAATATTCTTGAAAATCTCGATCAAAATATTTCATAGGAAAATAGGCTCTACGTCATAAGAGCCTTCCGATAAAGTTTGTTCCAAGCACATCGGTCCGTTAGCTCGGGATTTATATAGGATTGAAATTTCCCCGTAGGCGCTATGTTCATTTTTTTTGAACTGTTCAAAAATGAACAAAAATTGTTCAAATCAATATTTCACGCCAAGAACTTCTTCCAGTGAGCTTGTTCATTGGAATTTGGATCTTGCACCCAGAGTTTACATAATTTGCTTCATTTTCGCCCATAGGCGCTAATGTTAAATTTTTTTGAACTGTTCAAACTTGAACGAAAAATTGTTCAAATCAAAAAGTAAAATATGGAAATGAGATGTCCTCGCCGAGAACTTTCGAATGCAAAAAGAATATTTTGAATCGGACAGTTTGTTCAAAAGTTATTAAGGGGGGACAGACCGACAGACCGACAGACACACTTTTTCCCCATCTCAAAACCCTACTTTCAATTTTTTTATTTTTCAATCTTTATTTAATTACTTAACTTATTTTTGACTTTTTTTTATTTCTAACGATATTTTCACGATACATTAAGCCTTCTTTCATGCTTTATTATTATTATTTTTTACTTTTACGGGAAAGTAGGCTAAAAAGGGATGACGTGGTTTTCATAACATACACTTCAGAATAGTATTCACACACTCTTTACTATAGGTGATTTTATATAACAATGCATCATTCATATGAGTGTATGAGAGTGTTTACACTTATGATACAGACTTTTTTAGTTTTAAAGGAAAATATGAAATATTTTCTCCCACTACCACATTTCAAAAGATAAACTAACCTTTCTGTTATTTTATCGAAAAAATGCATGTCCCCAGAGAGTGAGAGAAAATTTTCGGTTAGTTTTTCCCTTTTCCGTTGCTTATTTAGGGTTTCTAGTGCACAGATATTTGTCTTTTTGAAAATGTCGTAAACATCAAACAGCGATATCTCTTTTTTTAGGTTCATCTCTGTTTATTATTCCTTTCAAAGTTGCATTTCATGCAGTAAATATTGTAGAATATCCCGTGAAAAACTGAAAATGAAAACACATTTGAATTTTTCAGTTACGTGACATGCGTTAAAAAAAGGACGAGTTACTAAAGTTTTATAGTAGATCTTCGATCCATCGTTCTCGCTTTGGTCGTTTTATTTTACTAATTCCGCCATGCCAATTATGTTTCACCTTAACCCGCATGCACCGCTTTTCCATATTTATCGTTTGAAATGAATGGTTCCGTAAAAACGATTGATCGAGGTTAAAAAATAAAGTAATACAGGAGAGCCTTGATCCATCGTTGATGTATCTTCATGATTTAATGTTTTTGTCATGCCAATTATGTTTTATGTTCACCGGCATGCGTCATTTTTCCGTATTTATTGTGGAATCGGTCTATAAAAACGATTGATCAAAGTTAAAAAAAAGAAAAACTAATTTAGTAGAACCTTGATCCATCGTTCTCACATGTATCGTCCTGATTGAATGCTTCCGTCATGCCGGTGTTTTCTGTTGACCCACACGCGTTGTTTTTCCGTATTTATTGTGGAATGGTTCCCTAAATACGACTGATCAAGGTTAAAAATGGAAAGGAATAATACAGTAGAACCTTGATACATCGTTGTCACATCTATCGTCTTGATTTAATGTGTTTGTCATGTCGATTATGCATTATGTTGACCGGCATGCGTCGTTTTTCCGTATTTATTGTGAAATGGTTCCATAAAAACAATGGATCAAGGTTAAAAAAAGAAAATCTAATGCAGTAGAACTTTGATCCATCGTTCTCACATGTATCTTCTTTATTGAATGCTTCCGTCATGCTGATGTTTTCTGTTGACCCACGGGCGTCGTTTTCCCGTTCTTATTGTGGAATGGTTCCCTAAATACGACTGATCAAGGTTAAAAGTAGAAAGAAATAATACAGTAGAACCTTGATACATCGTTGTCACATCTATCGTTTTGATTTAATGTGTTTGTCATGCCGATTATGCATTATGCTGACCGGCATGCGTCGTTTTTCCGTATTTATTGTGAAATGGTTCCATAAAAACAATGGATCAAGGTTAAAAAAAGAAAATCTAATGCAGTAGAACTTTGATCCATCGTTCTCACATGTATCTTCTTGATTGAATGCTTTCGTCATGCTGATGTTTTCTGTTGACCCACACGCGTCGTTTTTCCGTACTTATTGTGGAATGGTTCCCTAAATACGACTGATCAAGGTTAAAAATAGAAAGGAATAATACAGTAGAACCTTGATACATCGTTGTCACATCTATTGTTTTGATTTAATGTGTTTGTCATGCCGATTATGCATTATGTTGACCGGCATGCGTCGTTTTTCCGTATTTATTGTGAAATGGTTCCATAAAAACAATGGATCTTCGGTTAAAAAAAGAAAATCTAATGCAGTAGAACTTTGATCCATCGTTCTCACATGTATCTTCTTAATTGAATGCTTTCGTCATGCTGATGTTTTCTGTTGACCCACACGCGTCGTTTTTCCGTACTTATTGTGGAATGGTTCCCTAAATACGACTGATCAAGGTTAAAAATAGAAAGGAATAATACAGTAGAACCTTGATACATCGTTGCCACATCTATCGTCTTGATTTTATGTTTTCGTCATGCTGATAATGTTTTATGTTGACCCGCATGCGTCGTTTTACCGTATTTATTACGGAATGGTCCAATAAAAACGATTGATTGAGGTTAAAAAAACAAAGAGTAATACAGTCCAACCTTGATCCATCGTTCCCGCATGTATCGTCTTGATTTGATGCTCTCGTCATGCCTATTATGTTTCATATTGCCCCGCATGCGTCGTCTTTCCGTATTTATTGCGGAATAGTTCTATATTAGTTCTGTAACAACCATCGATTGAGGTTCTGCTGAATTGATTTAGTGAAACGGAAATTATTACTTATTGAGATTGCATAAGAATTTTAGTTGGCAATGAATCTTGCCTAAACAAATCTCCAAAAAAGAAAAAGAAAATAAATTTAGAAAAATAGAATTAATTTTTACAATACCTAAAGATATTAATTTTTGCTTTTATGGAGCTTCTTCTCTGTCTTCAGATAATTATTTGAATAAAATAAATATCTTAATTAATTTCAAAGGACATACAACGAAACACCTGTCTTCGTTCTGTACTTAGTAGCCGACTTCTTTTAGAAAACCAACCTGCCATCAGATATGTTTCTAACAGTACTCAAATTCCATATTCGCTTTATCCTTTCAAGCAACAAAAGTCGCAATAGGAAATATAACCCTAGCGTTCTTGTCAAAGTCGAGAGTACGGATTAAGCTTCAAGCATCATTATATTCCGAAATAGCTATATAGATTCAAATTTTCCTCAGAGTTAAAGCAAAGATCAAGAAAAAAATTTATTTCCTATTGCATTCATTTTCCTTTTTATTTCCTTGTATTACAAAGTAAAGGAAAAATTGCATTCGAGAAATCTTTCCCAGTCAAATTTCAGTCTGAATTTCTATTTTAATCACCCACGAATCAATTTTTTTCCGTACCGAATATATGACTCTAATGTTTTAAACCCATAAATTATCTTCATATTGAAAAGAAAAAAAAAAAAACAATGCTTCCAAACACATTTTAAAATTTCAGTTTACATATACATTCAACACATGCAAATTGCTTGAAATTTAAAAACCAATTTGATCTGCTGGATAACAGTGCAGACGTCGAATCAGGTTGCGGATATCTGTTGTTGTTGTTGTTGTTTTTAATGCACTTGCGTGTCCAAGCTCCCGTTCGCAGAACGACCAGAATTAAGGCAGTAAGGAGTGCCTTTCGCTTATTGATGAACACCACAACGGTGGAAGTACGACTTGGCGCATTATGTATTTGGATGACTCCAGATGGTGCCACCGCAAATACGCCACCTTCTTTTTTTACCTAAGAGAGAAAGAAAGGGAAAATCTCCAACTGCCTCGGGACTTCAGGGCTCACATGCACGTATCCCAAAGTGTATATGGGGGGTGTTCAGCGATAAGGGTACCGAACACCCAATCTTCCGGTTGGAAGTCCGACGTCCTAACCACTTACCTCGAAAAATCTGTGGATTCCGTTCTTACCTTCCCGTTGCTGTGGCTTTGAGTAAAGCTATTTCATAGATATAGTTAAGGGGGCTTGGCACCTTTTGACAATTTTTTTTTATTTAAGAACTTTTACCTATTTTATTTGTAAATTATGAAGCGCTATTGTGCAACAAAATGATTTTCATGTGAAAAATCAAAATTCAACTAACAGAAAATTTTAAAATTTAATTTTTTAAAAATAATTTAACGATTTTAAATTTTCCTCTTCTTCTTCATTTCTTGACTTTTTTTACCAACATTTTTTAAGTACTTATTATAGTATGGTTTACAATTTTATAGATGGGTTTTGCTATTAATTAATTAGTTTTTGAGGAAAAAGTTTTTAAAGTTACATCGATTTTAGAACACAAAAAGAAAGCGACTTTTGTTGCATTTTCATTTGTAAGTTTTTTTTTGCAAATATATATCAAAATATATCCCTAGTTTTATCAAGCACATCATATTGAACACACACAAAAACTTTCAAGTTGCTACATGAATATGTGTAGAAGTTTTCGCATTTTAAGTACTACAATATTGCGAAAAAACACAAACCGAGAAAACGCAGTTTAAAGAACACAAAATCCTTCTAAAACATTAGAAATATTTGAATTCTCTTACTTCTTAACTGCATTTATATTGGTTGTATCGCTTCAAAATTTCGCTCAGATATACTAGGAGAGTCAAACCACATTTTAAGTACAAAATTGAAAAATCGGTATTTTCATCGATTTTCTACATTTGAAAGGTGCCAAGTCCCCTTAATGTTGCTGAAAATATAAAGTTTTTACCTAATCAAAAACTGAGCTCTTGACCAGAATCAATCAGGATTTATGTAACGTGTGTTGAAAAATATCTGTCTGTACCAAAAATATAAAATTTTCTAATGTTCAAAAAAGTATTCCCAAGTTTCCAAAAAGAATTTAGAGGAGGATTTTGTTCTTAAAAGAAAAAAAATGACTGTTTACTTGACAAACATAAAGTTCATGATGTTCAGGGAAACATTGATTCGTTCGCGGGTGTTTTCTTTGATAAACAACGTATAATGCAAACATAGTTAAGGGAAAGAATGTTTTAAATTTTACAGGTGAACGTTGGCTTTCAAGAATGGGAAGAAAAGCTTGTTTACAATGAATTAATAAAATGTCCGCATGAAAGGTTCACTTTTAAAGTGCAATTGAAAAAAATCATTCATAAAAAATGGTACAGTAACATCGAAAGCGGAAACAATTTTTCACTTCAAGGAGAAGCTTATGAATAAAATTTCCAAATTGATTTTCCTTTACCATGATAAAACGCTAAAAAACATGTGAAGTGTGAAAATTTTATTGTTGTTCCGTGGAATTTTCTTTTCCTTCCGTAAAATTTTAATTGTAATCTTTTATTTTTGATGACGTAACAAACAATTATTCACCATTCATTTCTCTAAAGTAACTTACCGAGAGCTCTTTATTTTTTGCGACTAATTATAGAGCATTTCAGCTAGGGATGTAACGAATATTCTGCCACTATTCGGTATTCGGCCTGTCCGAATAGTCATTTCATGACCTGGCCGAATACTAGGTAAGATCACAGTTGGCCTGGCTGAATATTTATTTACTTTTCGGCCGAATAGTTCTTCTGCAGTTGAAATGCAAAAAAAATAATGAAATTAGTAAATTTTAGACGTTTGATATTGCTTTATAGTTGTTGGCAACAGCCCGACGTTTGCCGAGCAACATCTCGTTCTACAGAATTGAGAGTCGATTAACGGCCGTCGCCGGTGTAGTCAGCATTTCTTAAATGTCTTGTAAATATGTATAATAAATAACCCACTTTTCGTAATAAATTATATTTGTTGTATTGTGCCAAACATCACAATCACGTCAAGATACAACAACGTGGCGACGAGGATTTTCAAGAATCTTTTACATTTAAAAGTCTTGAAGTATCAGCAAGCGGAAAGAAATGGCTACAACCGAAGATTTGTTACAGCAGCTGACGGCGTTGGTAATCTCAACAAATAAACGACTTGAACTTTTGGAAGAAACCAGTCGGCAAAGTTCCTCAACAACTGCAGTTTCAAGTGCAGCCGATAATATTGAGTTTTTAATGGAAACTTTGGCTAATGGAATCAGTGATTTTGTTTATGACGCAGAAAGTGGACTGTCGTTCGATAAGTGGTACACACGGTATGAATAAACTTTCATTACCGATGCAGCTAAATTGGATGACGCCGCAAAGGTAAGATTGCTTCTACGTAAGTTAGACCTAGCATCTTACAATAAATATATCAATTACATTCTTCCAAAGAAATTCAAAGATGTGTCATTTAACGATACAGTTAGCTAGCTGAAATCTATTCTTAGTCCCAAACAGTCAGTATTTCATAAAAGATTTAACTGTCTTCAAATTAAAAAGAATGACTGGGATGATTTCGCCACATATGCAGGCATTGTTAATAAAAAATGCGAAGATATTGAGTATAATCAACTCGATGTAGAACAATTCAAGTGTCTTATTTTTATCAGCGGTCTTAACGCGTCAAAGAATTTTGAAATTCGTGCCAGATTGCTACAATTAATGGATAAACAATCTGCCACATCGCCAATTGACATTCGTAAATTGGTAGAGAAGGCCAAGCTTTCACTTCATTAAAAGAAGACGCAGCGATGATACAACAGTTCACCCCCGCAAAATCATCAATTAACAAAGTTTCAAATGAAAAACTTGCAAAATTTGGCGAGGAAAAATTTGGAGAATCCCGCACTGTAAAATCGTCTGATTTTAAGTTTGGAAAGAATTACGCCAAGCGTAGTGCGTCATCGCCAATGCAAGATAACGGCGGACTAAAGTCGCCAAGATATCCTTGTTGGTTTTGTGGTGAAATGCATTTCGCAAAGAACTGTACTTATTCGAAGCATGAATGTCAAAAATGTCATAGAATAGGACATAAAGAAGGATATTGTAATAGCGGTCGCCAAGCAATTCCGACTAGACGAGGGAAAAAGAAAATTAAGAATTTTTCGCCAACTATTCAAGCGATTACGACTAGACAGGTGCAAAAGGAAATAACGACGTTTTCGCCAAATACTGAAGCCCTTTTTGCTGTAAATAAAATTTCTTTCGAAGATAAAAGGAAATACATTACAGTTAAAATAAATAATGAATTAGTTAGATTACAATTCGACACAGCTTCTGACATCACCATTATTTCTGAAAGTACATGGGAACAAATAGGAAAACCTATGGCGAACAAAACCAAATTTTCTGCCAACAGTGCATCTGGTAATCCAGTAAAACTAACTCATAAATTTGACTGCGAAATTACAATTAACGATACTACAAAAACCGGAACTTGTTTCGTGACAGAAGTGCCAAATCTTAATTTATTTGGAATACAATGGATAGAACTTTTCAACTTGTGGGATGTTCCGATGTCTTCAATATGTTGCAGTGTCCGCTCTGTATCGGACGAAAATTTTAATTCGCAACTTGTCAAGGATTTCCCTACAGTGTTTTCGACAGAATTAGGTCGTTGTACAAAAACAAAGGTAACACTACAGTTAAAAGATGGTGTTCAACCAATTTTTAGAAACAAGAGACCAGTGTCTTATGCAGCACTTCCAAAAATTGAAGAAGAATTAGATAGATTGGAAAAGTTAGGTTATTTCACCAATTGACTATTCAGCATGGGCAGCACCTATCGTAGTAGTCAAGAAGCCTAATGGAAAATTACGTATATGTGCAGATTACTCAACAGGACTGAATGATGCATTAGAATCGAACAATCATCCGTTACCTGTTCCAGAGGATATTTTTGCAAACTTAGCTGGAAATTGTATTTTCAGTGTGATAGATTTGTCCGATGCCTATTTCCAAGTTGAAGTAGATGAACATTCAGGTAAATTGCTTACCATAAACACTCATAAAGGTCTTTATAAATTTAATAGATTGCCTTTTGGAGTAAAACCAGCACCTGGAGAATTTCAGAAAATTATTGATGCTATGATTTCTGGTCTTAAAAACACCAGTGCTTACCTTGATGATATCATGGTCGCACGCAAATCTGTTTCTGAGGATAAACGGCATTTAAAAGAACTTTTTGCAAGGCTTGAGGACTGCGGTTTTGTAGTGCGTCCTGAAAAATGTCAACTGTTTTTACCCCAAATTGAATTTTGAGGGCACGTAATAGATGGAAATGGACTTCTTCCAAATCCAAAGAAAATTCAAGCTATTAAAAAAATGCCTGTTCCAAAGAACATTTCTGAGTTACGATCTTTATTGGGAGCTATAAATTATTATGAAAATTTGTACACAGACTTCAGCAACTCAGACAACCATTAGATAATCTTCTTCGTAAAGATATTGAGTGGAAATGGACTAAGCAATGCGACAAAGCTTTTGATGACATCAAGAAAATTTTGCAAAGTGATCTTCTTTTGACTCACTATAACCCAGAATTGCCAATCATTGTGGCAGCTGACGCATGTAATACTGGAATTGGAGCTGTAATACATCACGAATTTCCAGACGGTTCAAGAAAAGCAATTTTTCACGCTTCACGAACTTTGTCAGCTACAGAGCAAAAATACAGTCAAATAGAAAAAGAAGGACTTGCATTAATTTTTGCCGTAACAAAATTGCACAAAAAGATCTATGGTCGGGAGTTTATTCTGGAAACTGATCATCAGCCTCTGTTACGCATTTTTGGATCATCAAAAGGTATTCCCGCTCATACTGCAAATAGACTTCAAAGATGGGCTTGTATCTTATTGGCCTACAATTTCAAAATTAGATATATTTCCACTGATTCTTTTGGTTACGCAGATATAATATCAAGACTGATTAATTCCAAAATCCAACCAGAGGAGGAAATCGTCATTGCCTCAGTTCATCTAGAAACAACAGTAAATCAAATTTTGGAAGATTCAGTTAATTCAGTCAACATCACACACAAATCTATCCAGGAAGAAATTAAGAAAGATGAAGTCGCTCAAAAAGTTATAGAGTTTCCTGACCATGGTTAGCTATCACATAAAAATCAAATTCCCGAAGAGATTCGACCGTATTTTAACAGAAAAGATTCTCTATCAGTTGTGAAAGGATGCCTAATGTTTGGTGGACGAGTCATTATTCCAAATAAATTTCGAAGCAGAATTCTAAAAGAATTGCACAAAGGACATCCTGGAATGGAACGCATGAAGTCATATTCTAGAAGTTACGTTTTCTGGCCTTCATTAGACAAGGACATTGAAACTTACGTCAAAACGTGTCATTCGTGCCAAACTTCTCGAAAATCACTAACCAAGACATTACTGCGTTCTTGGCCATTAGCAAAAGAACCATTTGAAAGAATTCATATCGACTACGCATGTCCAATAGATGGTTATTACTTCCTGCTCATCATAGATGCAAATAGCAAATGGCCTGAAATCTTCATTACGAAAACAATCACTGCATCTACAACATTGAAATTTATCGAACAAACTTGTGCCAGATATGGAGTGCCAAAAATTATAGTTTCTGACAACGGTACTCAGTTCACAAGTAATCTTTTCGATGATTTCTGCAAGAAAAATGGTATACAGCACTATAGAATACCTCCACATCATCCTCAATCAAACGGTCAAGCAGAGATTTTTGTAGACACTTTCAAAAGAGGAATTAAGAAAATTCAGCAAGGGGGAGATCTACAAGCTGCTCTTAATACATTTCTATTCACTTACCGGTACACACCAAACAAATATATCGGAAATAAATCACCTGCCGAACTGATGCTTGGAAGAAAACTGAGAACAGTTTTGGACTTGATTCGTCCCTCTGACGACACAGCTGCCAAAATGAATGAAAACAAAATTTTCAGTTTAATAAACATCATGGCGCAGAAAATAGATTCTTCAAAGAAGGTGATTTAGTTTATGCTAAAGTGTACTCAAATAACAACTGGAAATGGGAGCCAGGAAAAATAGCAGAACGTAAGGGGAATGTCCTTTGCAATGTGTTTCTTGAGTCGAATGACAGAATACGACTCGTTCGCTCTCATGCAAACCAACTACGCTATCGGTATGAAGCAAGTACAACACCATGCATCTCCCAATTCAAATCCATTTGTTGACGAGTTCAGAGGATCTGACGCGCTGCTGCAGGACACATGGTTCAACTTCATAACTGAGAGATCAGAAATAGATGAATCTCTATTGAGTGAGTCTGTTACTCCACCCGACACTTCAACAACTTTGCGGACCAGACCACAAAGAACCATCAAACGTCCTGAAAGATTCAAGGACTATGTCATGACTTAAAAGGGGAAGATGTTGGCAACATCCCGACGTTTGCCGAGCAACATCTCGTTCTACAGAATTGAGAGTCGATTAACGGCCGTCGCCGGTGTAGTTAGCATTTCTTAAATGTCTTGTAAATATGTATAATAAATAACCCACTTTTTGTAATAAATTATATTTGTTGTATTGTGCCAAACATCACAATCACGTCAAGATACAACAATAGTTATTGGAAAAGATTACATTAGCATATTGTTTTAATAAATATAAATATTTTGAAAAAAAAAAACTACGTTTTTTTAAACATCGTTTTGAGTTTTGGCTGAATAAGAATATTTTAGTTATAATATTGTATTTTATACTTAGCATTTGCTCCCAAAAGTTGTCAGTAGTTAATTATGATGGAGAATATGAGACTTTTATTGTTATTATCAACAAAGGGGAGTAGACCTATTTATTCTGAATATTGGGTATGAGAAAAATGTGAAAAGCCTGGAATATATCTTAAATATTAAGATATTATGAGGTATTGGGGTTTTTGAAAATAAAAATATTTTCCAGCTAAATGCATTAAATTTTAACAAACCTTTTAAAAATAGATTTGTAAAAAAATCCATAAAATCAAAATATTAACTTTTATAACTTTTAAAATATCTTCATAAAACTATTTTGAGCAAGGTAAAAGTTCACAAAGTAATAGTATTTCTTTAATTTGAATTAAATTGATTAGTAAAACCTGCTTACATTCAAACCTGATATTTTCATTTTACTTGCTGGTGAAATTTAAATTAGTTTTATTGCATTCAAAACAGTGCAGAAAATACATTCATTTTAGATAATTTTAGATTCTTTACAAACATAATTAAATCATACATTATAAATTAATGTGTGGAATTGGTGTTTGACTTAGTTAATACATTTAAATTTGGCAAATACTTTCTATTGCAACGATTTTCAAGAAATGTTACTATTCGACCGCCGAATATTCGGCTTCGGCTTGAAAGACATGGCCGAATATTCAGTATTCGGCCAAATTACTATTCGTTACATCCCTAATTTCAACCCAACCGCCTGCCCTCTTATGCACTTTTCTGGCGTACATAGTCAAGCGCGAAAATTGGAGGCCGCCGCGATTATCTCTCTGTTTTGCTACTTCCTTGTTCCATACCCAGTCAAGAACAGAAACAATCGTGGCGGCCCCGGAAGGGGATTTATCGCTGGAGGTAGGAACTACGTTGTGTTTTCATGTCTGTCAGCTACCTTATACGACAAAACAGACTATACAACCGAGCACTATGAAATTTTAATGATATATTTTGGATACCGTTGATAGTGATTTTTGGAGCTTTCAAATTCCGTTTTGTCTTCTTTCTTTCTTTTTTGTTTTGCTCCATTACAAAGGTAAGCAAACTTTTAAGTAAAGTTCCTAATACGGAGAGAAAAAAATTCCTTTGCACTTGAATTTTTTCACCATTCGAAAGCCTGAGTTTTTCTTCATAAAATTAACCTTGTTCACAGCTTCTAAGTCAATATAAAATTGAATAATGGTTGCTTTTTAGTTGATAATCCGTAAAACAAATTCAAACCTTAGTCATAGCGTACCACAGTGGCCACTATAGAGAATAGGACGTTATGACATACATTTTGAATTCGAGACAACTTTAAATTGACTAGGAACTGCCTTTTTCACGTCGTCATTTCAGCATTTGTATTTGTAAATCCATTCTTATTTAAAGTAATGTAAAATGTGTCATTACAGTCGCTTCCTGTCCGTCTAAAAATAACAGATAACAAATTGAGGAAAACTCCATTTTGATCTAGGAAGATAGTTAAACTTTCTAATAGAATAATATAATTTCTCTGAAGATGTTACCTGCATATAACAGTAATATTTTCATTTATCACTTGTTTTGAAGCTGAATTATGCTCTTTTTGCAGACCAAAATACATCTCGAGCGTGTAACTTTTGTTTGACGCCATTTTACAGTACAGACTCATGGTTCCAAATCGTGGAACCAAAATGTCGCCACGTCGTCTTCTCCAATATAGTTGGCTTTAGTACCAAAAATTTTTCACGAAATTTTCCTCGCGATGTTTTTTCCCAGCTGTCATATCATGTCATTTATCTTGATTTTAATTTTTTTTTTTTTTTATTTGGCGACATTTTATCATTTCCATAACAGTCGATTAGTATGCAGAGGAATATCAAAAATAAAAATTATGGATTCTTGAAGGTTAAGATTTTTTCGCATCTAAACAGTTTTGTTTCGTTTTGTAATGGTTAAATGTGTTATGTCCACTCTGTATGGCGTAGATTAGACTTTACAGTCTACGCGTTTTTTCATTTGGTTATTTGTTTATTACCGGTTGAAAGGACTAAAATGTCAATTGTTGTAACGCTTTATTTCAAACGCGCGGTTCTTTTCTTTTTGCATAATTGTAGAATTCGTATATTTGAGACTGCATTAGATTTTCCCTTGAATTTTTGTATAAAAAAAACTTGTTCATACATATACCAAACATTAAATAATGTAGATAATACGCATTGATGTGTAAATTGCAAAAGACCCATGGTCAAATGAAATTGAATTTTTTTTTCTGCTGATTACCATGTAAAAAAGTAATAGCATATTACATGTAAATGTTATCTAGGGCTTCAAACCATTGTTCGCAGTTTGCCTGTGATAAATATTTATCGTTGTGTAAGCAATTATGTCGGTACAATTAAGACAATCCTAAGTTTATTTCTCGCGTTATGCAATAAAGGAAATCAAGATTTTATAGAAAGATTTTGCAGCAAAACTCTTAGTAGCGCCATCTTTTGGTAGAAACCGAAGAAAATCGATAAGAAGTTTTGCTTAAATGACGGACGGGAAAGAACTAGAAAGAGTCTTTTTAGAAGTCATCAAAATACTTCTATTACTAGCGCATGGAAAATTACTACTATCTTAAAAATTACTGCATTAAGTGTTACAGAAATGTAAGGATATTTGAATTAACCAAATATTAACGCATTATTTGTTAACACATAGGTCAAATGACGAACAGATATATCAATTGTCTGTGTGAAATATACGACACTTAATTAGCGTTAAGATTGCGTTTTGAGCAACAGCGAAGCCTAAAAGTACCAAAAATATTGAATAAACTTTTTTTCGTCAACTATGCATGCGCAAAATGGCAGAATTTTTTTTAAAAATGAAATACTGATTTATCGGTGTCTGTGAAAAAATAAATAAATAAATAAAGTTAATTCTGAGAAGAATTTTTCCCTCCATTTTCTCGTTACACTATTCACAATAAGACTGCCTTCTCAAAATTAACTGAATTACACTAGAGCCTCGGTTATCCGAACCCCTACTAACCGAGTTCCGGGTTAACCGAGGTACATTTGCCCTTGAAAAAAAAATGTTTTTGTCGGCCGATGGCGGCGTCACTGACTGACTTGAGTCATCCAATTATTTTCTGGTGATATAAAGACCTAGAGCAAGAGTCAGACAATTTCAACAGACCTTTTGCGGCTACAACCATTTCGTAAAACGGTAGCAAAGAAGCGAGCGAGTTCCGTTAAATAGAAAACAATATATATATATATATATTTATACTATATACATAGACTTCTTCAAGAGACAACTTTAACTTTAACATGTACTCTACTGATGCGTACATATAAAATTAGGTATTTGTATGTATGTAACGTCATTTTTTCCATTTCGTAATTTGTGCTGTAAATGCCTTTTTTTTACATCTTTGACGACATTTTCATTCATTTCAACCCACGTTTCCCTCCTGATTTGGACAGAGTCCGTGTTAACCGAGTTTTCGATTATCCGAGGTACTCTCGGTTCACATTACCTTGGATAATCGAGGCTCTACTGTACTTCATTCTATAGTCATGAATAGAAATACCTTTTTTCCAACTCTTTCCTAACGTCTAATTTATCAATTACAACTAATCCACCTCTGCACCTATGCCTCTCCTTGTCTGCCTATGCTGTAAAGCGTGTTTTGTTTTTGTCAGTAGTTTATCTGATGCTGTATATATTTGTTTCTTAATGACTACACTACATTATTATTTCTATACACTGCTTAATCCTAATTGTATGCTCATCTTATATACCGCACTACTCTGCTCTAACGTTAAGGTAAATTTGTGTTCTTACGCTTTTATGTCAAGTTTGTTCGGAAATAATGTGCTCTCCAAAATTGTTTGTTTTATGTGCAGATTGTACTTTTGTTTGTTTTCAGTACAGATAATAATACCCTGATCACGGTACCTATAAGGTAAAACTGAGAAGGCTTCACAGCCAGTCGGACCGTGATTGGGGGCAGTTTTCCAATTTTTTCCCTCTATTTTCCTGTAAACTTTTTTTCAAAAAGGTAAGAGAGAAGGCGAAATGTATTGTAAAAATTTGGTTTCAAAAAGTCAAAAATAAATAAAGTTATTACATTTAGATTGAAAAAATGTGAAAGTAGGGTATTGAGATGGAGAAAATATGTGTTTCTCGGTCTGTTTCTCTGCATTTCCTCCCTCTAACAACATTTGAGGAAAAAGAGGCTTTTTTTTAGTCTTCTTCCAAAAGCTAAAATTTAGTTCCGAAAATTAGTTAGACCAAGTTCAAGACACCTCATTCCAATGTTTTATTATTTGATTTGAACAATTTTTGAACATTTCAAAACATTTTAAGCCTTTTAATAAGTATTAACTAATATTTAATAAATCGTGATTCTTACGTTTTATGTCAATCCTATAGCCATCGCTCTCTCTCTCTCTCTTTCTTTATCTCTCTAATATTTATTATAAGTTTTATCACAAGTTTTCAAAAATAGAAACTAGAGACTTTTATAAGGGAAGGAATTTAGAGAAGAGGGAAGCGATTAGTGGGTTATGCGCTTCGAGACCTTCAATTTTAGAACTTAAACTCAAACTATAAGGTAAAGTGCCGGAAAGCTGACACCCGAAAAACAGTTCCTAAATTTGTGACCCTCAAATAAAAATGCATTTAAAGTATTACCAATTCCCTAAAGTAATTTAAAATGAGATCTTCTTTACTTTTGAATGGTATCATGTCTTAAATACCTTCACTTCCCAAATCTTTTTAATTGGAAGTACTTTAAAGTTCTTTTATTTGAGGATGTCAGCTTTAGGAACCGTTTTTTGGGTGTCAGCTTTACCTTAACTCGTTTACAAAATTATTGCTTACTAACAAGCTAATCAAGGCGTAGGTTCACTCAGTAACGCAAAATTTGCACTAAACAACTCAGCTTTAGGGCGCTTTACCTTAACTCCTTTACAAAATTAATGCTTACTAACAAGCTAATCAAGGCGTAGGTTCACTCAGTAACGCGAAATTTGCTCTAAAAACTCAGCTTTAGGGCGCTTTACCTTAACTCCTTTACAAAATTAATGCTTACTAACAAGCTAATAAAGGCGTAGGTTCACTCAGTAACACGAAATTTGCACTAAAACTCAGCTTTAGGGCGCTTTACCTTAACTCCTTTACAAAATTAATGCTTACTAACAAGCTAATCAAGGCGTAGGTTCACTCAGTAACACGAAATTTGCACTAAACAACTCAGCTTTAGGGCGCTTTACCTTAACTCCTTTACAAAATTAATGCTTACTAACAAGCTAATCAAGGCGTAAGTTCACTCAGTAACGCAAAATTTGCCTTAAAAACTCAGCTTTAGGGCGCTTTACCTTAACTCCTTTACAAAATTAATGCTTACTAACAAGCTAATCAAGGCGTAGGTTCACTCAGTAACGCAAAATTTGCACTAAACAACTCAGCTTTAGGGCGCTTTACCTTAACTCCTTTACAAAATTAATGCTTACTAACAAGCTAATCAAGGCGTAGGTTCACTCAGTAACGCGAAATTTGCTCTAAAAACTCAGCTTTAGGGCGCTTTACCTTAACTCCTTTACAAAATTAATGCTTACTAACAAGCTAATAAAGGCGTAGGTTCACTCAGTAACACGAAATTTGCACTAAAACTCAGCTTTAGGGCGCTTTACCTTAACTCCTTTACAAAATTAATGCTTACTAACAAGCTAATCAAGGCGTAGGTTCACTCAGTAACACGAAATTTGAACTAAACATATGCGAAACATAATGTTGAAGTGTAAAAAATTTTTTTCATAAATTGATTAATTACTCTCTAAAATATATAATAATCAATACGTTAAAAAAAAGCTCTAAATCCGAACCGTGAGTTTTGTTTACTACAAATGCAATGATATGCAGAATCAATAATTGAAAAAGATTGCTGAACCACAATGATTTCACAACAAATATCAGTTCAGGGATTATTCATAAATGATGTCACGCTTCGCGGGGGGGAGGGGGTTTCGTAAAATTGTGACAAAGTGTGACAAGGGGAGGGGAGGGGGTAAGAAGAAGTGTGACATCCTGCATTATGCAACACAGCGTGACATGTGACAAAGGGGAGGAGCGGGGTTCACTGAAGTGTGACATATTGTGACAAAGAGGGGGGGGGGTCAAATATATGGGAAAAAAACGTGACATCATTTATGAACGGCCCCTCAGACCATTCTCCTAAAATTTCGTTCATGCATTCTCAGTATTTTTATGCAACACTAATATGTTTGTGTCAAGTGCTTACATCTTAATTTTTAAAAACCCATTTCATTATTTAGAACCTATTCCCCTGAGATGTAATTAACTAAAGTGGGTGTATTTTCGTTTCTTCTTGTAATCAGGATTTTAGCATGAAGTGGCAACAGGAAAACATTTCTCTTTATAATATTTTAATGCTCACTCATTTTTTCTAAAATTAAACGCCAATGCTAATTATAACAAAATTAAATAATTATTTCAATTGTCATTTTTCATAAGAATAGACACATTTAAAGCTTTGAATTCATTTTTAATTGCCTCATGCCAGTTATTTTAATTAGTTCTCAAATGAGAAGTTTAATACTTTTTTCCCTTTAATATCAATTTAGCTTTTGTAATATATTGATGTGAATTCTTAAATTAAAATTTATAAAAAGGTTTGGATTAAAAATTTTTGATTCAAGATAAATTGACACTTTTTATCATTCCGATATCTTTGTGTTTCTCTACTAATAATAAAGCAGTAAGTATGTCTGTCTATCTGTGTCTGTCTGTGACCGGCGTAGGGCCCAGACCGTCCGGCGGATTTTTATGAAATTTGGCACGAAATTATCTCTACTAATAATAAAGCAGCAAGTATGTCTGTCTGTAGACCGGCGTAGGGCCCAGACCGTCAGGCGGATTTCCATGTAATTTGGCACGAAATTATCTCTACTAATAATAAAGCAACAAGTCTGTCTGTCGGTTTTGTCTGTGAACGGCGTAAGGCCCAGACCGTCCGGCGGATTTTCATGAAACTCTTACTAATAATAAAACAGCAAGTATATATGTCTATAATGTCTGTCTGTTTGTGACCGGCGTAGAGCCCAGACCGTCCTGCGGATTTTAATGACATTTGGCAAGAAATTAGTTTGGAACATGGGGGGTGTGCACCTCAGAGATTTTTTTCTAAAATTCGAATTTGTTCTTTTTTTATTCCAATTTAAAGCCTTAAATTTCATAAAATAGTCGTTTTCTATGAGAAGTAATTATCGCATCCTTTCGAGCTTGATACCGTCAAAATGCGCGTAACAAATTGTTCTAGAAAGAGTTTTGTAATTCGTGCTAAAATTCGAAGCCTCTAAATTAACTGCAAAAGAACTTTAAGCGTTTTTCTCTGTTGTTCAAAATTATTTTTTCACGGTAATGAACTTTAATTTTATTTGAATTGTAACCATGCCGACTGGCTTATGATCCTTTTTTTTAACGAATTAAAATTAATTTCATGTGGATTTTAGCATTTTGAGGAGCAGCCGATTTTTAATTAATTAATTTATCGATTTATTTTTGGATTTTGCTTATTATTTTTCTTTAATTAGCTTTTATTTCCTGCGGCTGGCAGGCGTTCGATCGCTTTTTTTTTAAATTTACTTATTTTGACATGAATTTTACGAGACCATTCTCCATACTGCACAGGGTTTTTTAAAATAAATGTTATCCTTTATAGCGCTTTCTGATATTCCTACTAATTATTAGTATTTATATTTTTATTTATTTTACTATGTTTTCTTGAGTGAATTAGAACACATGTTATTTGCCTATTTGAGCTCGGCTGAAAGGTTTCCCTGCTTTCAAAGCTGTGTTTGCTGCTGTTAGTTTCCGCAATATATAAAATTTCATCTTTCTGTTCCACTGTCAATGAAGGATAGATAAAAACTAATTATACTAAAAATTTAATAATTTAAACTATTCTAATGGATTATAATCGTACTTTCTGTGTGGGTACTTGAACTGAACAAACAAAATGCGTTTCCTCTTAAATATTTCATTTTTCGTTTTGTTTTGTTTGGGAGCATTCCTAAATGATGTCACGCTTCGAGGGGAGGAGGGGGGTTGTGAAATTGGGACAAAGTGTGACAAAGGGAGGGGAGGGGGTAACAAAAAGGGTGACATTATGCATTATGCTACATAACGCGACATGTGACTAAGGGGGAGGGTGTTCCGCTGAAGTGTGACATATTGTGACAAAGGGGGGGAGGGGGGTCACATATATGGGGAAAAAGCGTGACATCATTTTTGAACGGCCCCTTTGTTTCTTTTCTTTTCTTTTTTTCCTTTTTATTGTGTGTGTCTTGTAAAAAAAAAAAGCTTAAATGTGTACGATCGCATTGCCGTGGGCGGATAGTTTTAAATTATGTGGAATGTTATATATTTTAATAAAATAACATAATTTACAAATAAAAAAGTTACCACTATATCCACAGTGGCGAACCGACTGGTCTTTTCATTTCTTAACACGGCCATAGCCGTGCGGGTACCGCTAGTATCAAATAAACGTACAATCTCGATTTTTTTCAGCAATAAAGGACAATTTATTGTTTCTGATGGTTTATTAATGTAAAGCAATAGCTTTAAATATTAACTCATATTTCATTTTATTATTATTGTGAATTAATTAATTAATTAATTATTTAATTTGTTGTCAAAAAAAATGATTCCGAATGAGGGGAAATTTTCATTATATTTTCCAAACATCCATTTTTCTGTACTTATGTTCCTGACCACGCCGGATTATCCTGCGAGTTGATCACGTGGTTTATTCCGTCCGACGGCTTGCGTAAATACGTGCAACTACTGACATCTGAATTGGCACACTGATTTCTCATCAACCGATAAGGCGGGTAAAGTCACGTGTGCTTTGAGTTCTGTGGTCTTGAGTTTTAGTTGGCCGTGACTTGACACGACATTTTTGAATCTTCAATAATATTTGGTTCGATTTTTAATTTTCAAATCTTCATGAAATTTCTTTTTAAAACAACAACCTTTAATACCAACAACATTCGCTCAAATGAAGGAGTTTTATATCTATTAGACTTTGAGATTATTTACATAGTTTACAATTACGAACTTTTTTGTTTGAGCGAGTTTCGGGTTGCCGTCGATTGCATTTCTCATTTGACAGTGAATACGTATATAAGGGTCTTTATGATGATTTATTTATTTTTATTTTTACAGCATTAGATTATTTTGCTAATTTTAAATACTTAGACAATGTACAGAGGAAGCAGTCCTAGTGTAACATATCAGATAATACTCATATTTCATTAAAAGGTGCACTCTTTCTGTGACCGTGAGTGATGGACTCTTTGGCGGGTTTAGGTTTGCTAGGCTGTATGATTTGGCTGCTTATTGCTTTGTTGGCGTGACAACTGTTTTGTCTCCAAACTTATAATTTTTCAAAAAATATTTATTAATACAGAAGTTTTTATTTAATACGATTTTTCTAATCATAGTAAAGAACGAGAAACATCCGAAAAAAAGATCGCCAAGATGGAGACATGAATAGGAGAATTAGAACACGTCACAGCCCACTTACCAAATCATAGTTCTCTGGCCGAAAATAATTTTTAATCACGGAATAAAATGACAGCCAATCAGTGCTCGTTTGGCAACACGCTACTGTGGTTATTAAATGTGTAGAACCATAGGCTCGCGGCGGCCTACTTAAATGATTTTAATTTCCTAGGATGAATGGGGGAAAATCACTCACTACCCACGTGACGAACGATGGTCACTCCTATAGTGACCATCTTATATATAAGCGGCTGTCTGTCTGTTCGACTCAATTAGTTCTTTCAATTATTTATTTTATTTTTTCAATGAACAATGAAACTGTAATGCAGTTGTCATTGTTGTAACACATGTCAAATATAATAATAATCAAACCATTGCTCTAGCATTTTGAGTGAGGCATCGCTAGATTTGCCATCTCCGTTAAAAATGAATGTAAACGCGAATTTAATTTAATCCTTCTTTCTTTGTTTTAATTTATTTATCGTCTGAGCTTTTTATATATATTAAAGTGTCAGCGCTCTTTTCAGTTTCGTTAGAGCTATTGTTTTGACGATGATTATGTTGGATATTGCATATTTATAATATCTAGAACAGCGGTCATTTCGTATGACCGCCGGGCTTACTAGTTATTATATATCGATGGTAGTAATGTTGCATTAAAACGCAGTCGGAGATATTTCACATATAAATGCTAGTTGATTTACTAGATATCTCGTTCAACTGTTTGTATCGCGTCAATCAAAGATCAAAATAATGATATCAATTCTCAGTTACGCGAAATGTATTACTTGAAATCGAACTTCTATTAAGCACCGGGAAATGACGTTTTACGACTTATCGCAAACGATATTTCTGAAAATGGGTTTAGGACTGCAAAATGATGTTTCATCGTTTCAAAACAGATTTAACAAATCAACATCTTCTGATCGTGTTATCCGAAGCCCATATTTTATGTTGTGTGTAATTACCCTAGCTATAATGTAGCTAAAATTTTGGAGCCGATTCACATCTGAAATGCGCTACTTATGGGTACACGAGACTGGCACAAAACCGACGTTCTTCTGAGAATTGTGGTATTTTTTATATTGTAAACACATTATTTTGTAAATCTTTGAAGATATATTTTGAATAGTTCTTGAGATAATTAAATTTTAATACTTTAAAACACCGAAAAATTCTAAAATATTCCATGCGCAATTGGTTTACGCACTGATTCACCAAATTTGATTGATGCATAAAAACAAATGTTACTAAAATTTTCTTCAATTATATTTTTCATAAGGCAAATAAAAAATATAAAATGCATTTTTACTTTTTTGTTCAAAAAATACAGTAATATTTTCTTTTTTGAGATTTGGTAGCTAAACATTAAGATTACTTTTAGTGACGTCTATTTACTCGTCAAATGAGTGTACGGAAACAGTTTGGTGAACCTGTACGCAAACCAATTGCGCATGAAACATTTTAAAATTTTGCAATTTTTCGAGGTTTTAACGTTTTAAAATTTAATTATCTCAAGAACTATTCAAAATATTTCTTCAAAAATGTTCAAAATAATTCGTGTTTACAATATAAAGAAATTACAAAATTTTCACATCGGCTCACTTATAATTACAATGTTAGTTTTGAAGGTCCGCTGTATCCTTGTGTAATGCATATCTGCTGAATACCGCTTTAAGCCGGAAAGGTTAAACCAATCTACAGTCTACCATGACGCCACCGTGCCGGCTAACAATTTCTCATGTTAACTTCATTATTTCCAACTGCAATTTCATTCGTTTTCAATTCAATGCTTGTTAGCGCGCGTGTAAAGTTATTGCATTAAACAAAATGGCAGATGTACTCTCATTTCATGCAAATCATTTTTACCATTACGAAACATAATTATTCACGACCGTAACTGCTTTCTACTTCTTGCCTGTCAAGCTCTTTTACACTCATCACTTGAGTTAAATTACTGGATGTCATCAAGTGTAAACTTTGTGTGTTAGAGTTTATCCAGCATATTATGTTCGAAAGCAAGTTGTAACCCTAAAAAAGTAAAGCGTTTTAATCTTTTTCTTTTTTTTTTTCTGCTTATACATTTGAAGTTCCAAAGAAATTTCAGTTACTTTTTGAGGACTATTTGCCTATTTTGAAAAATGCTACAGAAAATTTAAGGATAACTGAATAATACTTCATACAAAAACTACAACGTTTCAATTTTCCGTAGGTTTGATGAAATACTGGCTAAAATTTCATCGAGTATTATTTTTAAACAAGGTTCCAGTGGACCAAGAAATGAAGATGAAGGTTCAAAACAAATAAAGTTTAAAAACGCGATATTTTTCAAATCAGACAGAACAAGTTTTACCCAATATACTTTTTAATGTATGCAAATAAGAAACTGCAAAACAATTGCCCTTGAATTGTGTTTTTCTTTTAATACGAGGAACAGCTTAAAACAAAGTTAACAAACACTTTAGTTAACAAATAACACCCGTAAGCGGCACATGACGTAGACTTTAGCCAATTATATTAGAGGTTGTCAAGTGCGCAGCTGACGAAAATTCTGATAGGTCATTGGAACTGCGAAAGGCTCTAAGATGACTAAAAACATCTTTCTAAGTAAACAGTTTGCCTTTGTATACAAATGAGACACGTACACAGTTGTGACACGTGTTTCGAGGTTTAAAAAAAAGCGCTTTATCAATATAGTCAGAGTGTAAGAAATCCGCAAAATTTCGGACTTTTGGCTTATCATATTTCTTAAGCTTCAACGCCCATATCGCATGCATTGATAAATAGGTTCGTTGTTAACTTCGAAACAAGTTTCTGACATATTACTGCAATTTATGCTTTATTAAAATTTCCTTTCAAGCATCTATATCGCATACGAAATTTTGTGGCCTTTTCGCAACCGTTGCTACTTGACGTTTTACAAAATATTACCAGCTACATCGCAACTGCCTTTCCAATTAGAAAACTGAATCAACGCATACTTTCTAAAATAGATACAATTAGTAAACGGAACCGCAAATTTTATGTGTTTATACAACTGAAAAAAGACATAGTAATCATTGAAAAAGTTAGTATTTAAATTAATTTAAAATCTTTTGAGATTTCAAATCTAATATTTAAATTTAATTAATGTTACAGTATGTATAACATGCTAAATTAATTAGCAAAATAATTCATATGCAAAGAAACTAAGAAAAAAATGAATGAAACTCAAAGAAGCTCATTTAAATATCGTTTTAATTAAATCGTGCATGAATTTTGCTTAATTAAAATGCACATATACTACAGACAAATGTGTACTTATGAATATAATTTAACGTCATAGACTCACAAATTTTTGTTAGTGAAGCATAAAACGTTGGCCGAAAGATCTGCTGTTTAAAAAATGTTACTAGAAACTGCATAAGTGCTTTCATTAAATATTTCTAAACTTAAATTAGTTGGAAAAGATAAATACATTGTAAAATCATATATATGAAGTACAAACACTCTTTAAATTTCAATTTTGATTGAGAGCTTAAAACTAAATTAAATGTTGTAGCATTTATGCAGAACCACGAATAATATAAAAAGGGGAATGTTAAAATTGCTTTTAAAACGTATTGCTTTTGTAAGTATATTTTGATAATGTTTTGCATAATGTTAATCAGAGCTTAATTTTGAACAAAGAAAAAATGCAGGGGAATTATATTCATCAGAATTTATATTCACATGTAAATAGTGTAAATTCCATAATATATGTAAATATTAACTAAAAATTAAAAAAAAAAAAAAAAAAAACGTACGAGGAGTAGAAGCTTCTATTCAAATTAATCCCTCATTCTTATCCTTGTTTCATTAAATCCGTATAGGATGTAAAAAAAAGTTTTGAAAAATGCTTCAAAAAGTATTTGGTCAACGAGTACAGTTATTAAAGCATTACTATTCTTAGATTTGAAATAGTTGTTTAAAAATTGCGTATTGCAAACTAACTTGAATTTCAAACTATAAATCCACGAAAAATAATGACAAAAATTACTTAGATATTTAACTTAACCCTAGCGTCGCAAAAATGAGACAATCCTTAAAGTGGCTGTAACTTCTATAATTGTGTGGGAAAATTAGTTTTTGCATGTTAAACAATTCCATTTTCCTTTAAATTTTGACATAATAAGTGGAAGGACATTTCGTAACTCAGTGCAATTGCGAAGTGAGAAATATTTGCAGTTGGAATTTTACGATATTTCGCGATGTTCATGAGTAAAAAGTAAGTCATTGTCATTATTTTATGCTGTGTCGGAATAAGTTTTATTTTTCTCTTAAGATTGGACAATTTCTAGGATTTAGAAATTAACGCATTTTTTTAAAAACTTAGTTCCCTTTATGGGACTTTTTTTCTTTTGAAATATAAATTTGCGTGCTACAAAAGAAACATTCAAAGAATTTTAAACTAGAACACCAAGAAGAATACGTACAAAAACTATTCAGATTTTTAGTTTAACCCGTTTGTGTCTAGCCTCCCAAAAATGGGACGGTTCTTAAAATCGGTAGCTTCTGTAATTATTGGGGTGAAATTAGTTTTTGGGTGGGTTAAGAATTCCTAAGGGATATTTTGCAACTCAGTGGGATTGCGGAAGTGAGTTGTTGTAATTTTACGATATTTCGCGAAGTTCATGATGAAAAGATCAGGAATCTAGATCAGCGGTCTGCAACCTAAATTGACTGAAGATCTCTTTTCGAAGTTCGGCGAACACCAAGATCGTCTGGGAAGAAGAGGGATAGCATACACTATTAATAGGACATGTAGGATTGCGCTTGTCTTCAAATTGTAGAGTAATTCCTGTCAGAACTAGGTTTGATGTTGATAAAATACTTACTATAAAATTTCTAAAATACTGTTATGTTAACCGCGTTAACCCGTATCAAAACAATATTTAAGACACTAATCTAATATTTCTATTAAATTTGATAAAATATTGCTAGTTTCTGTTTTGTTTTGTTTTTTAAATGAAACACGAAGGTGAAATGCCTTTGCATACTTCAACCGAGACCATACTTTGACCATACTTCCAACTCTCACCGAGAGCATACTTAATGTGATGACTGACATTCCATATTATTAAAATAATAAATTCACTTCGTCCAAGCAAAAGCAAGTTGCTTATTTGTGTTTTTTTAAAGTGAAGATTCTATATTATTTGCAGCTTTTTTTAGGTCCAGCGAATGGTCTGAGAAAGTTAATAAACATTGTCTGAAAGAAAAAAAAGAAAGAGTTAGCCTTCTAACTCAAAAGTCGTTTGATTCTTTTTTCTTTTCAAAACTGTAAACTGCAAATTTCTGTAGCTATCGACCAAAAATAGGCTCGCTATTGACCAGTCGATCGCGATCGATGGGTTGCCGACTACTGGTCTAGATCACCATTTTTTGCTATATCTGAATATTTTTTCTTTTGTCCTTGAGCTCAGACCCTTGCTGGGATACGTATTTTAAGAAAGCTATGAATTTTAAAGAAAAGTTCTACATCCTGTTCCATTTTTAGGATGGTTCTTTATTTTATTTATTCATTTTTTGGAAATATTTTTTAAGACATTGAGCTTAATCATTTTACTATTTTTCTCTTTCTTGTATCACTATTTCAAACAATATTTATTACAAATTTAAGGGGTGTCGGAATGCTCCATACAGATAATGTTAAATAGGTGTTTTTCAAGGTAACTTTTCTGAAAATCTATTGGAAGTATTCTCAAATTTTTTTCTGCTGGTTAACCATACCTTTAGTGTTACACTGAAATGAGAATTTTGTAAAATTTTGATTTAAAGTGTTTAAAAAAATTGTTTTTTGTCGCACACACAGAAAACGTTACTTTTTTGCAGAAAAAAATTGTAAAAAAAAATATATGCATGATTTTTCTAAAAGCTCATTTCAGTAAATACTAGGGTACATAACAAATGTGCCATATAAATTGTATGGACATGTGAGTAATACTTTCTGAGAAAAGGTACATCAAACTTTCAAAAATCGACTTTTGAGGAAAACGCGTTTTAGTAAAAAAAACTCACCATATCAAAACAGTTCTGTAACATATTTTAAATTATCAGCATAAAGCACCCTTTACGCTTTTTAAATACCTGACCAATAGACCTTGGCATTTTCTAAATACCAATAGGCTAACTGTTAGCAATCACAGTAATAATTGTATAACAGTGTCAACAGATATAATTATACAGAACACACTTGATCGCAGTGAACAAGTCACAAGAGGCATATTGAAGTACATTTATTTTCCAGTTCGTGTGCTTAGTCTCGGGACTCGCTTATGGACTGCCGTCCAAGATGACAGATAGCACAAGACAATACATGAAAGATTTTATTACGTCACAAAGAGAGGAAATAACAGAAATACACCCAGGGCAAGGTGGGAATCGAACCCACGACCTCGTTACTGCGCGCAAACAGCGGGCGGAAACTGGTACTAAGACCGCTCGGCCGCCGAGGCCCCGAGGCATAATTATTTTCGAAAGGACATAAACAAAGCACAGTCGCAGTGGCAGTTAGCTGCATGTAGATTAATACTATTAGAAGAAGAACAGTTGAGGCTAATAAGTTAGAAAAATAAAAATGAAATTTGGAAATGACGTCAACTTTTGACAGGCCGAAGGGGAACGCAGTGTTTACATATCTTATGTCCCTTTAAATCGCTGCTGCGCGTCGGCTTTAAAACAAAATTTTGGCATTTATAATTGAGATACAGGTTAAAGTAAGGTATTTTTGAAGAGGTAATTAGTTAAACAAGGTAAAAATGCAATGATCTGAAATTAATTTTTTTTTTTTTTTTTTTAAAGATTTTCGGTTTCCCTTAAGTGAATAAAAATCAGTAATGGGTTCAATGCACATTAATATCAGGTTAAGCTTCATTTACGCGTTTTAATATTCAAAATTAAGTACTTTGAAATAATTACGCAAATGAAAGCCACAGCTCTTAAAAGCTGGGATCTGGCGCAGCCAGTTTTTTGAGTTGTTCTGCTCCGACTTCCAAGTATTTGCTTCAGCTCCTCTCCGTGCTCCAAATAATTTAAAAGTTTATATTATTTTTCTCGTTATTTTATCTACTTTATTGTTTTATATGATAAAAAATTCAAATCGGAACCACGGATCAGAACACATTTGTTTGCTCCAGCTCCTCTCCATGCTCCAAATAATTTAAAAATATATATTATTTTTCTCGTTATTTTATCTACTTTATTTTTTCATATGATAAAAAATTCAAAAAGTGAAAAATAAATAAATCGGAACCACGGATCGGAACACATTTGTTTGCTCCAGCTCCTCTCCGTGTTCCAAATAATTTAAAATTGTATATTATTTTTCTCGTTATTTTATCTGCTTTATTTTTTCATATGATAAAAAATTCAAAAAGTGAAAACTAAATAAATCGGAACCGCGGATCAGAACACATTTGTATGTTCCAGCCCCGCTCCAGTTTGGAGTAAAATCTCGTTGTTCCACTGCTCCTGCTCACAAGCTCCTTCCGCCCCCTCCCCCCATATCACGGCGTAAACCATTCCACAACTCCCCCGTTTATGTCGTACGAATAACATTCCGCAATTGCACTTCTGGAAGTCATTCTTTGAAGCAGCACTTTATTCACTTCAGTTCAATACGCGGGCGAGAGCTTGTGAAGTTAATTTGGCAAACAGAGTGGCGGCGCTGGCCTCGTTTTATGCAAATCATTTTAATCACTAAGCAATATAATTAATCACCACCGCAACCCAATCCTGCTTTCTTTACGTCAAGCTTCCTGCCATCCGTGAAAGAGTTAAATAAACTGAATATTATCCCGAGGAACTGCCTCGCGTATTATTGCATCGTGAGATCATGTATCAAGAAGGGAAAAAAATGAAAAACAGAACCAGGAAAATAATAATAAATATAATTTTATCTCTCAAAAAATAAATTTTTGTAGCGCATTTGTTAATGATGGAAATTATTCAACAGGAAAATTTTAACCTAAAAATTTAGTTATTTATATTCAAGGAAATCTAAATAAATGCAGAGGAACATCCGTGTTCTTATTATCCGCGTTCATTAAATGTGATACATTTTTTGTTAAATAATAGCAACTTCTAGTACCTATTTCAAGTCGACAGGGTGGCGTAGTGGTAAAGCGCAAGTCTCGCAAGCCCAAGATCGCCGATTCGAACCTGGCCAAAGTCGGTGGATTTTCCAAGATGCAGAAAATCGTCTGCGTCCATGTCGCATGATTGTGCTGCATGTTAAGGGGAACTGAACCGTTTTGAGGCGGCCAATTTTTAGTCAACTATCTTCAAGCGTTACTCCTCAGCCATAGGGAATTTTGCTTCGCGGTTTTTTTATTTTTTTTTAGTAGGTCTATCTCTATATGTAGACCAAATTGTATCCAAAACTATTGAATATTTATTTTTTTAATTCAATATCAAAGTTTTTTACAATTTCATAACTTCCGGAACATTTTTCTCATAATCCATTCAAGATTTTATTGATCTTATTTTTTTATTTTATTTGTCACATCTTATAATGAATTCACAACCAGGCATATTTAAAAATTTCACTTTATAAAAATCTGGTCAGCTAAAAACTTTTCGTAGTGTATACACAGCATTGAAAAAAAATTGTTTTTTGTAGGTTGTTTTCAAAATTTTGAAAAACCCTTGGTTGTAAATATAGGCCTAATATAGCCAAATCATATGCAATAAAAAAGTATATTGATTCATTTAGCCGTTTTCGAGAAAACGGTTCCGAAAGAGGAAAAAATGCAACTTTTCAGGAGAGCCGATTTAATCCAGAAGTTCAAATTTCCCGCTATTCCCGGGCTTTTTGTTCTCTTAGTTGGATATTTCCATGCTATGAATGCCATCTATTGTTACTGTCACTACCATCGATAGTCTGTATATCGAAATAAACTCGAAAACACAAGGAAGGGAAAAGTGTTTCCCCTTGCAAAGCAAAAAAAAAACCCAATTTCGCTAGACCAAATTTCGATAGACTAGCAACTTTGAAAAAATCATTTCAAGTACTTAGAATGCTCAGATTTACATAATTTTTAAATCAAATGATCCAGGAAGAGTTCTAGTTTTAATTAAAAAAAATTATAAAAAAAGTGAATTTTTTCACCCAAAAACGGTTCGGGTCCCCTTAACTTTAACTCTCTCTTTGGCTTGGATATTATTGGCTAAATTAAATACCTAGTGCAATTCGCATCAAATGAGAGCTCAGGTGCCGCCATCTTGGGGGAAACTGAGCATCCAAATCTTAGTGGCAATTTCCTCCACGGACAGTGGTGATACTTAAAAAAAAATGGATGCCGATTACCGGGGAACACACTAGGTCGGCAAAGGTTAATGACCATACGCAGCCCCATTAGAAAGAGAAGGGGGGGAAATACCTATTTCATTGTTCCTGTTATACAGGCAAGCAAATTTACTGGCTTAACAGGATTCAGATAATTAAAAACCAAAAGGAAAATTAAGTTTTGAACCGATATCCTTATAAATTTTTCAAATTTATTTTACATTCGATTTCAGTCTGTGTTTTCACAATTTTTAGTTTTATTTTTTCCCATTTTTTTTAATTTAGCGTTTTTTCCAAAAATTGTGCGTTTAATCGTCGCCATTTTTGGTGTAACTGAACATGATTTTTGGTGTAACTGAGCATGATTTTTGGTGTAACTGAGCATGATTTTTGGTGTAACTGAGAATGACACATGATTTTTGGTGTAACTGAACATGATTTTTGGTGTAACTAAACAAGACTTTTGGTGTAACTAAACATGATTTTTGGTGTAACTAAACAAGACTTTTGGTGTAACTAAACAAGACTTTCGGTGTAACTGAACATGATTTTTGATGTAACTGAACATGATTTTTGGTGTAACTAAACATGACTTTTGGTGTAACTAAACAAGACTTTTGGTGTAACTAAACAAGACTTTTGGTGTAACTAAACATGATTTTTGGTGTAACTAATCATGATTTTTTGTGTAACTGAACATGATTTTTGGTATAACTGAAAATGATTTTTGGTGTTATTGAACATGATTTTTGTTGTTCACTTGGTGCAAATTTGAAAATAATTCATTTTTTAATGTGTATTTTTTATGTGGTTGTCTAAAAAGATATAGAGTATAACGTTTATTTAGTGCATGAAATTTGTTAACTCTATTACATATCGAAATTTCATTGCGATTGCTCGTTTCTATAGAATGGGATAAATGAACAATCGTACTGAATTTCGATAATGGAGTTAACGAACATCATACGCTGGAAAACATTCGATGTCTGTATTTTTTAGACAGACACTTAAAAGGATTTAAAATACATCAAAAAAATGACTATTTTCAACTTTACACCGACTGAACACCAAAAATAGTGTTCAGAAACACCAAACATGTTTAGCGTTACCAAGAAAAAGTGTCCTTCATCAAGTTTTTTTCTCTCCAATGTATCTCTATTACCAAGGGGATCTCGAACCACTTCGCAAGTAATGACCACACACACCTGCTAGTACATTCTTGTAGGCAATTGAAGAAGTTTTGTAATCAAGGCTATCATTTAGGGAGATCAGGAGGGGGTAATGCCCCCACAGGCCTTATATATATATATATATGTATATATATATCATTAAAAAATAAATAACTCTAAACCCCTTTTTAAATTCAGTTTCTATTTTAAAACAGAAAAACTTTTTTACCTTCCCTTAACCCGGTTCCTTTTCCTCAACCGGGAAAGATTACGTAAGGTGAGCAAATTTTGCCGGGGCGGACCAATGGATAATCAGTAGATCCGTCCCGTGACCTGAGACCTCGAAGATTAGGCAGTCTCGCAAGGTTTTAGCGGGGATTCTTCAGATGTAAATATTGTACAGTACGTTGATGTTTGTGTTATTTCGGACTGTGATTTTGCTATGTTGAAACTTCAAATAAACAGATGATTTATGGAATTTCGGCCACTATTGTTTCACAGAAAGACATTCTATTAAATGAACGGCTGCTCGTAACCGTTATATTACCTATATATATTTTATCCAACATAGTTGCAGAATCATTTCCCTTTGTCCCATCCCTTTCCTTCCCTCCCACGAGGAAAAATTCGAACTCGCCTGCCTGTTTGTAATCGTGAAAAATTTCGGATTTCAGAATGCTACGATTTTCTGTTCGAATAGAAATAATTTTTGTTGCAAAAATAGCTATCTATCATAGGCGTATTACACATTAGCCTTTTTAATAAAAATCCACTTCGGCTTTATTTTATAAGACGCTATAATATTGAGTAAAAAAAAAAGTCGTTTCTTTTCATATGTTTGGCTGTATGCTTGATTTCTTATTCTTAACTTTTATGCTCATCTTACAGTAAATCAAAAGCAAAATTTCATTCAGAATCAAATTTATTATTCGGCTCAGTGAAGAAGCAAAAGGCGCTTCACCGTTACAAATTCATTCAATCGCACTCAGCAAGAGGAATGAACTCGAGAAATCGAAAGTATAAAATATTAAGAAAATTCAATTGATTTTTTTTTTTTTGAATTCATTAAGTTTGTTTTAGATATTTCGATTCCACAAATACAAGTTTCCTTATGTTGCTGCAAAAAACCCAGTGTAAATGGAATAAAGTAATGGAATGAAAAATATCGATACGTTTCCTTTTATTGAAGAACGTGAAAGATTTATTTAAAAAAAAAAGAAAAGAAAATAAATACACTTTTTGTGTCTCAAACGACAAATAATCAACAGAACACATAATTGCAACTCTAGAATAATGTTCAATGTTTTCCTTTACTTTCTCTCAGTAAAAGAAACTTGTGATGTTGACCGACATTGAAAATGAAAAATAAATTTTCGGAAAACGACAGAAACGAAAATTTTCAGCTTATTTCATTGGCTCTGTATACTTTGATAACTATACTCTCGTACTGACTGATTGACGTTTTTTTTTCCCATCAATAAGGATAGCTTTCACTCAGATAATCGTGATTCGTTGATTGAGCTGTAGGACAATAAAATTCTCGGTGTTAGTTTGATAACCAAAGCAGCAGAGTTTATATCCAAAAAAACTCCAAGATCTTCTCGGGGACAAGGTCATTTCTCATTTATTCATTCATTCATTTGACCCCCCCCCCCCCAAAACCCATATCAAAGTGTTTCGTGGAAAAACAGGCTCGTCAGATCTGTACATGTTCTACGTCATAACATCTTTTTAATAAAGTTTGATCCAAACAAATCCGTTTGTTAGAATAGGATTTATATAATACTGATATTTCCCCGTAGCCGCCTATGTTATTTTTCTTTTTTTTGAACTGTTCAATATTGAACAAAAAGTGTTCAAAACAAAAAATATTTCACGCCAAAAATTTCTTTTATAAGAATGCTCATAGGCGCTAGCATCTTATGCCCAAAGTTTACATAATTTGCTTCATTTTTCTCCTCAGGCGCTAATGTTACGATATTTTGAACTGTGCAAAATTGAGCAAGAAATTGGCCAAATCAGAAATATAGAAATGAGATCTCCTCACTGAGATCTGTCTAACCGGACAATTCCATCAAAACTTATTAGGGAGGACAGACAGAGACAAATTTTCCCCATCTCAGAAACCTAATTTCAATTATTTTATTTTTCAAACTTAATTTATTTCTGGCTTTTTCTTATTTTTAGCGATATTTTTACGATACATTAAGCCTTCTTTCATTCGTTTTGCTTTTACGTTTACGAGAAAGTAAGATAAAAATTAATGTGAATGATCTAAAACCGCAATAGTATAACATAGTACAAGGGAAGAAACTGCGAGTTTAATTTACGAGGTGAGCCAGATTTGGCCAGTACTTACCAGGGTCTCAGAACATTTTTGCAAACATCATAAGGCACCCAAACCAAAAGGTTTGAGAAAGGTTTATAAGCATCAACCCCCACATGCCATGAAAAACGCAAATAAGCAGTTCTCTGCTGTCAATCTATTCAGTTGCATATTCAGTAACCCCTCGTTATAGCTCGCCTCGATATATCACTCATTCGGATATATTGCGATTTTTCTTTGTGTCCGAAAATTTAAAGTTTGATCTCTCAAAAGTAAAAGTATTGCATTTCTGAGAAAAGCCCTTTTTCCACCATTAAACAAAGCCAGCGAACAGAAAGTTTTTTTTTTTTTTTTCTGAATTTGTTGCAGTTAAAATCTGCAACAATTCTTCTCATCCTCCCCAACTTACATGCCTGCAGAATGATTCTACACCCAGATATCTTTTAGTACAGAGAGGATTCGCACTTGGCGGAAAAAATCCAAATTATACAATCCCTTCAGCCAAAAAAGGAAGAGTGATAGGTAAAGGAAGTTTCTGGAAAGAACTAGGTTACCTTTATCTTTGACATCGTTTTCACACCATGCTCAGGTGGCATGCGCAGGTCCACTCAATTTACTTGTACTTTTTGAGCTATTTCTAACGGCATCGGCATATCGCGATATATCGCGCATTCGGATATATCGCGATATGTCGCGCATTCGGATATATCGTGATATATCGCGCTCCTTTGCTGTCCCCCGACAAGCGCGATGTAAGGAAGGGCCACTGTGCCATATTTGCATCTTTGAGCTCCGAATAAAAATTATGCCTAAATAATTCAAATGGTATTTTCTTCAATTAAATAATTCATTCCATGCAGCCAGAAGTAAGTTTAAAAACATTAAATACGAACATCAAAAGAAAAAGGAAATAGAATTGATTCGGTGCAACGACCGAAAAATTATGACACCTTATTTCAATCTCTTTGTCTCGAAGGAAGTAAAGCAGAAAGAAAAAAAAAAACGCCGTAATTCTATCAAGCAGTAAAGCAGTTTTCAAAACATTTGGTTATTTTCCTTGTCAGGTTACATTGACATAAATTGGGAAGCAAATGCGGCAACGTTAAGTGACAGTTTAGTAAGGAATGAATTATTGGAAAAATGAAACAGCATTCTTAAAAAATAATTTTTAAAAAATGGCGTTTCCATTGTAGCAGTGTTTTTGTTATCATTTCTGCGGAGGAAAAAAAAAATGGCTCAGAATTTTCGAAGTTTTTAAAATACTTTGTTAGTAAGATTCGAATGAAAAAAATATGAGATCAAATTAAGAAAAAATAATTAAAAGAGGTGACTCCTGCAACTTAAAATAGTAAAAGTATTCTAAAAGTAATAAACACTAATCAAGCGTTAACACGAAATGTTTATAGGAATAAAATAGATGTTGCTCTTTTTATTTATTTATTTATTTATTTACAATTATTTTTGAAAAATAAGTGAAGACTAATTTCAAATTTTCAATACAAATGTCCATTTTTTATTATCATAACGAAACCGTATTTTACACTAGTGTTAAATAACAACTGTTTTCAAGAGTTTCTGACACAAAAAGACAGTATTTTTTATGTCTAAGACGAAATAAAACTGCTGTAGAAATCAAATTTAAGCTTATTTACGCTAAAAAAAGAAAAAAAAAAGCCTTTAGATTTCTGTTTCAATTAAACGCTATTTTTTCTATTGAATGGGACTCTTAATAAAACGCTAAACCTCTTTCTCGTTAAATTGCTTTCAAAAACATTTTTTTTATTCCTGACCAAATATTTGCCTTTATAATACTCCAAGCAATTATTAACTCTCTAAACATTTTCTCTCTTTTATGTTTGCCATCTTTTTTTTTAACTTAAAAACAAGTGAGTAAAACCGAACATATTCATCGCTGCTTTTTAATGTATTCCTATAATAAAAATGTAGCAATATTTTATGAATGCATCGCTTTTTTTAAATATCGCTTCTAAAAATTTTCTTACTTTTGTTCTTCCGGGGAGAAGCGGATGTTTTTTATTATTAATATTATCACTTTCTTCTATACCTAATGAATAAAAAAAAGTATTGTATTCGGGAAATGTTTCGAACTTCAAAGGATTTACACGTTTCGATGTTGTGCTGAATCCATTTTGACCATTTTTGGAAGATGTCTCTCTGTGTATCGGTGCGACTATATGTTTTTTTTTTCTTTTTTGACCGCTGTAACTCGGAAAGTAATGCATGGAATCGAACGAAATGTATGGCACACATGTACCCTGATGGTATCCGGTGCTGATTGTGTTTTGGAGCGAATCTGTTTGAAAGGCGACGAGCAATCGAACGTTTTTCTCCATTAGCGTGAGCACTATATCTTAAGAAGTAATAGAAGAATTCAAGCAAAACTTGGTTTTCAAGTGAACCACAATAGAAACAGGTGCTGATTGCATTTTGGCGCCATTCGCTCCAAGGGGGTGGAACAATCGAACGTTTTTCAAGCTAAGCGTGCATCTCATGGGTTCAACGATTCAAGCAAAACTGTAAATTTATCTCAAAAGGAAAAGGTGTTCATTATTTTCTGGCGCCATTCGCGCCAAGGGAGCAGAGAAGCGAGTTGTTTTCTATTGCATTGTTGTCATTGCACCTGCACATTGACAAATAAAACTCTTACCAATATTTTTAGCATTTTGAGGCTTCGCTGGTAGAACAAACCTTTTAATTAGTGTATGACATTGTTCGGAAAAAACAATGTGACTGTTTTATCACTGATATTTTATAGAAATGAATTTACTGACACATTAAGATAATTATTATTTTGCTTTAACATTCATTTTATTGATTACATTTTCTTTTTTAATTTGTTCTTTACATTCTTATTTGAATTACAAATACAGTGAAACCTCGATAACTCGACATCCCAAGGGAACACGAAAACATATCGAGCTAAGCGGGTGTTAATTTACCGAGGTTCCGTAATGTCAGTTGCTAATATTGGTCTGTATTGTTATTTACTTACCATTCAAGTTATAAAAGCCAATTCCAGTGAATTAAATTATCCTCATTTATTATTTATTTATTATTATTTTGAAAAGTTATACATTACAAATAAATAAACATATGAAAATAGTGTGGGGTTCTGTGTCTCACAAGAACAACACTAGTTTAACTAAAAACACATTTTTATTATTTATCAAACAATCTACGGTCGGAAACCCGACTACACTGACTCTCACTCTCTCAACACACGCTTATGTACAATGGCTGTTGCCAGATTAATTTACATATCCCTTACAATAGTACATCAAATCAGAATACCTAATGAGAAAACAATCCATAAAGTGAAAAAAGTAGTAAAAAAAGTATCGAGTATTATACAAATATTGTAGATGTAAGGAGTAGTATGAAAGTATGACTAATAAAAACTTTTTTTTAAAAAAATCTGCTTGGAAGTAGGAAAAAAAAATTAAACCCTTTTCTTTTTGATAACACAAAACCACATTAAGAGCCACTTTAAAAAAAATTAAAAGAAAAGTAATCGGTTGACAAACTTTAAGAAAATGGCACTTAACAGTTTCGTATGCGCCTATTAAAATATAGATAAAGGAAATACAGGGCAGGGTTTTAATTAAACTTCCCCTATTCAGGGCCATCCTACAGCTTTAAAAATTTTTCAAAATGGCCGCTAGGGGGCGCTTTTTTAGCCTTACAACAGGGTTTTAACGTAGGAAATGACCAGTACGCCATAAAAATAATGATATTAAGATTTATGAAAGGGGTCATTCATAAATGATGTCACGCTTTTTTCCCCCTATATTTGACCCCCTTCCCCCTTTGTCACAATATGTCACACTTCAGCGGACCCCCTCCCCCTTTGTCACATGGCACCCCTATGTTGCATAATGCACGATGTCACACTTCTTGTTACCCCCCCACCCCTTTTCCCCTTTGTCACAATTTCCCGAACCCCCCTCCTGCCCTCGAAGCGTGACAACATTTATGAATAATCCCAAAGATGAAAAATTCATTTCATGAAAACCCCAAAATTTTAAATTTTTATTGTCACAGAAATGAACTATTTTTAGCTTTCTTTACTTTCATTTCAAATGGCAAAAAGTGGGAAATTTTATAAATGTTGACATTATTATTTTTATTCCTTATTGGTCATTTCATACGTGAAAACCATGTTATGAGGCTAAACAGCGCCCCTAGCGGCAAGTTTTAGAACTATTTTATGATTCTTTGAGCACATCTCGTGTATAATTCACATACCAATTTTGGTGTCAATCCGTTGAACGGTTATAGGATGCCCTGAATAGGGGAAGTTTAATTATAACCACCCTATATTTATAATTATTGACAAATATTAATTTTGTTGGTTTTTATATTTTCGATAAAGAAGTGTTTAGAAATAACAAATTGTATTTTATTTTTTTCTGAAGTTTAAGACGAATATTATTCTTTGCAGTTGTGGACTGATTCACTTCAGAAAAAATATTCTGTATTAAACAAAGTTGGTTCCCTGATGAATATCAGAACTGGGACGTATTATAGATATTTATTGCTTTCCGTTACAATGTACTAGTATATAAGTATATTTATATATCAGGATTCTGGAGTAGAAAAAAACAGCTTAAAATTAGAAAGGCTTAAGGATCCCTAGACATAAAACATGATAATAATCGCTCTATATAAACAAATTAAGGTGTTGCTACTTCAAAGGATCGAAAAATAACCATTCTAAAATCGTAAAAAACGCTTTAAAATTCGAAAGGCTTAAGAAACGATCGCTGTAGGTATAAACATAAGAATCATTGCTCGATACAAGGAAACAAAAGGTGTTGCCAATCCAAAGAATCGGAAATTAAAAATTGAGTTATGAATGAAAATACTTTTTAAGAAATAAAAATTAAATATGTTAAAGTCCGTAAGTTACGATCATAAACACAAAAAAAAAAAAAAAAAAATAATATGTTACTTTTCCACTCTAATCATTAAATATTTTTTTAAATATCGTTTGTTTGCATGCTCGCATCGTACAGCGAAATTTAACCGTAACTGGTCCACGTGAAGTGAAATATATATGTATGGATCTTTACTAGTTTAATTAAAGAGGTGAAAAATGTTGTGAAGAAATATTAACTCATTCATATGAACAACTCCGAAGTTGGGTAAATATTCCACTAAAATTATGATAAAAGTGCATTCATGCGCTGCTAATTTTGCGCACTGCGGACGAAGCAAACCGGAATGGAATTCTCGCTTTATGCAAATCATTTTCATCGTTAGGTAACATAATTAATCCCCGCCATATTTCCAACCTACTGCATTCGCAGTGCTTACAAGGATTCTACTAAGTGCTACTCAATCAACGTCGGTTAAGAGCGGAATTGCGTGTAAGCTGTCAGTTTGAGGGGGGGAGGAGTGGAAAGTTTTACCGAGAAGAAAATTTCGCAGTAGTACTTAAAAAAGGGAACATTTTATTTGGAAGCGTTTTGAACTGTATGGGGAAAATTTCATTTGCAGATTATTGACATTTTCCAAGTATTGTTCCGATTATTAAATATAGTAATCTCTCTCTTATGCGTCCTATTTTATGCCTCTCTCTTAGTTGTGCGACGATTTTCAAAATGATGTAATCTATCTCCTATACGTCCCATTTTATGCGTCTCCCTCAGTTGAACGACGATTTTCAAAATGCAATAATCTATCTCTTAAACCAGCGATTCTCAACCTGTGGGGCGCACTAGAAGGGGGCGTGAGAATATCCAAGAGGAAATATTACTTTGAAAAATTGATTAACTGACTGAAAGGATAGCTCAAATTCATTTCGACATATTTAACAACTTATTAAAGTAAAACAAATTACTAAATCAAAACATACTAAATTGAAAACAAATTTAATAATTATTAGTGACTTCCTTGGGCCTGTCTTGTAAAGCAAAGTTTCTCGAAGAAGAATATTATAATACTATTACAATACTATTATAAATATCCACTCTCAGTTCTGTTACTATATTTAGCCGAGATATATAGTTTGTCTTGAAAGAAGCCACAGCAGAAAATCCTATTTCACGAAAGTAAGATGTTGAAAATGGTAACAGAATGCAAAATGCCCTTGTTTTTAGTGCAGAAAAATCATCCTCTACTCCTGCCCAAAATTCAAATAGTGATTTATTGCTGAAATAATTTTATTACTAACTTACTCGCTTTTACTCTTGTTTTGGCAGTTAGTTAAAAATAATTCAAAAACAGAATCCAAAGTACTCAGTATACATTATTGTTGTATACCGGGGGTGGGGGCGATGAAAATTACGATTGAAAACTGGGCCGCGAATACTGAAAGGTTGAGAAACGCTGTCTTAAACGTATGGGTGATTTTCAAATTTTTTTGACGGTTTGGGTTTGACACAATCTGAAAATTTGTGTTGCATCAAACATAAAAACTTGCCTACGTATGAATACCTCATAATTTACTGCATTCTGAGCAGGTAGTTTTTTTCGAGTTAATTTATTTGCATTTTAGATATTTCAGAAAGTGTCTTGACAAGTGATTGTTTTTCTCATGAGTGTTACCGTTATTAAACTTTCTGTAAAATAATCCTTATCAATAATTGGTCTAAAAAATCTTGTTTAAGTAATCTTAAATACTTTGTAATAAGTAAAAATAGTATTAAAATTGACATATTTAAAATTTTTAAACTATCTTAATTGCACTTTATCTTATGAGTGTTACTTTGTTTCTTAAATGAAGCACATAACTTTCAAAAAAATGCATTTTATTAAAAATTAAATGTTTTCACTGCAGGTATAAGAAATAACTGGAAAGACTTAACTAGAAAACCATTTTTTAATTATTAACTAACAAATACATTAATAAAATTCTAATTTTTAGCTACAGTAACACTCATGAGACAAACAAGCAATCCTCTTGCTATAAGGCACCAAAAATAATAATAGTAATAAAAAGTAACAATAATTATAATACGCGAGACCAAAATTGAAATTATTTTACCCCATTAATTGCTATGTTACATAAAAATGTAATAAAACATCACTACTCTCATAATTCTGATCCAGAAATAGATGTTTTTAGACAGAACTAATAAAAAATTAATTTCAGTTTTAAAATAGGCAGTAAAAATATCGAAATAAATAATTCTAATTCTGCAAACCATATCTTTAATTTAAGTAAAGTGAAGATAATAGTTTGCAACACATCACTTTCTTGTTTACATAAAGTAACAATTGGAATACCCGAACAAATGTTTATTTTGTAACTAATTTCTTTCTTTTTTTTGGGAGGGAGGGGGGGGTTAGGGGGGTTAAAAGTACGGGAGTCTTTCTTTATTTACCCCTTTAAGAATAAGACATATCTTAGCTCACACAAAAATCATATCTGCCAACGTAAAAATTTTGTGTCAAGGTGTCTCTTTTGATATATATAGAAATACAACATAATTTTGAATAAAAAACAAATAGCTTGAGTTAAAGCTCAACAAATATCTATATCTGCAGATTTATTTATTATTTGGTTGTTTTCAATCATGATTGTTATTTCTGTCTCTTAACAAGCAACACTCATGAGATTTATTAAGAAATTCTTCACTAAAAAAAATTCTGACTGTGTTCCTAAAAATTTAATTGCACCGATTGATTCCTCCACAAGAAATACACTATTGCTGAATTGCTTATTTTTATGCTGTAAAAAATATTGGGAAATAAATGGGTAACACTCCTGAGAAGTAATAAAAATACGCATCATGTTGAATTATATGTTCCACTATAAAACATTAAAGGAATAAAACTAACCCGTTCTAGATGGTATGAAGTTAAAAGAAACATACTAGACTTCCCTACCACAGAAAATAATTACAATATTTAAATATTTTGAAAGGTGAATGATAGGAACTTTCTCGAGGTAACACTCATGAGCTGCATGTCCGGACATAAACTTTCTTTGAATTTTAAAATATTAGATAAACATTTCACTAAAATCACTTGCATTTTTGTTAAGTAAACACATATTACTTCATGTTTTATATCATATTGAATAAGAAAATTACTTGGAATGATAAACAAAAGACTCTGGTTCTGTGAATTTTTTGTTCCGGAAACGCAATTTTCCGTTTCTTTCCAACCAAAGTAACAGAAAAAGCCTACTATTTCACAACTCGGAAAAAATGTAATGAATGCATTTAATTAACTATGAAATGATGCTTCCCTACTGGTTTTTATAATGGCAGAATAATAATTTTATCGACATGTAAGTCAGATTTTATACACTGCGGACATCAAACCGTCAATTTTTTTGAAAATCACCCGTATGCATACCACGTTTGAAAAATTATTTTGGTCGCGCCTATAGTCACTCGTGCTTCGCAGTTTTAACTTCTTCATCACTTTGGAAATGCTTGCCTCCCATACAGAAATTAAACAAACCATTCATACACTTGATGCAAGGACAAACACGAATCGGAATCTCTGCTCCCTTTGCGCCAGAATAAAATTAACACTTTTTCCCATTGACATACACTTAAAATTTTACCTCTATTGTTAGATTCTTGAGATTTACGCTTAGCGAGAAAAACCTTCGATTCTAGGTGCTAAGCGCCAACATTTAATGAACACTACTTCCTATGAGGAGGAATATCTGTACCGATATTGGTTTAATTCTATGAATTACGTCCTGAGTTACAGCGCCCGCAAAAAACTAATAAAAAGCTCGATTGACCCCCCCCCCCCCCGCCTTTGGAACGATTGGTGCCAAAATGTAATCAGCTCCTCTTCCTAGTGAGGTTCATATTATATGCCAAATCGAATTCTTCCATTACATCTTTAGATATAACACTCACACTAATAGAAAAAAAAATACGTTTGATTGCTCCGCCAGCTTTGAATGGATTCACGCAAAAAACTAATCAGCACCAGTTTACATCTGAATCCAAATGTACACTAAATTTCGTTCGATTCTATGCATTAATTTTTGAGTTACAGTGGCCACAAAAAAAAGCAGAAGCATACAAACATTTTCCAAAAGTGGTCAAAATGATTTCAACACACCTCAAAGCGTGTAAATCCGTCGAAATTCAGAAGTTTTCTCGAATCCAATACTTTTTTCTACGTATTGGATATATAAGACCACACAAATTCAATTTTGAAAATAATGTTTTTTTTAGCTCATAACTTTGTCCGCATTTTCTTTGTAACCCCGCAAACGAATATATGCAATAACTTTGCATTTTCGAGCCTTGATAATGTTCGTTTTATCCTTTTTATGTCGTTCATGCAAAGGGATACGTTTTTATCTCATAATACATTCAGTAATTTTTGTAGATTAAACAACATTTTCAACGCCATCTCGCACAAAGAAAATAATTGTTAGAATTCATTACTCCTTTGGGGGCACACAAGTATCGCCAATTAAATTTGACAAGTCATTTGACGTGCATTTTGCACTTTCGAGTATAATTACCTTCCCCTCCCCCGCGAAAATGATCCATCGGAGAAAACAGGTACACACTTAACTGACAGTAATTGCGGAAATAAATCTCAGCGCAATCATTTTTAACCCGAGACATAGCGCCGCATTTTATCAATAAGTGAGCATAGCACCATGAGCCGATTTGCAAGTAACACACTACTTGAATCAAATATTAACCAAAGGCGGAATAGTATCTATTAGCATACTTAACATAAGGCACTTAGCGAGCAATTTAAGACCAACCGATTTTAATAATGGAAGAGTAAAATAAGCTCGAATGCATTCCTCCTAATCCGGTATTTCGAGAAACAAGCATTCATGCCACTACAGCATAACTAATTCACTATGACACGGACTAATTACAAAGCTCTTTCAGTGTCGGGAGATGACACACTTTGTCCACGTCCCAGCGTCATTTGCGCTCTTTGCTTTTGACTGGGCAAATTTTATTCCCCGGCATTATTCTAAGGCTCTTCACTTCATTTTTCAGCATTTAGGAGAGGGTTCTCTACCTTTGAGGCAGAGAAGAGGGCTTGGGGGGGGGGGGGGGTAGTCGGGGAAAGAGGAGCTTGGCATCTGACGCCATTAAAAATTAGGAGCTTGCGGAAGTATAAATTCTATTGTAACCTCGATAGCAGTCACAATGGTTTCAATTGTTCAAATCGGCAAAATATCAATAATATATGAATCCATTATTCTTTCATTTATATATCATATATAGGTACAAAATTGAAATATTACGCTATGTACAAAATATGGCATTAACACGGCTGTAATTGGGTAAAGCGAAACCTTTAACACAGTCCTTTACTAATTGCTTTCCTACGAAGAAATTGTCCGCCATTTTTTCCCGATCCTTAACGCCATCTGTTATTGAATTTTTCTTTCTTCCTTCCGCATGCTCTATTTATTTCATGATTTTGTAGCAAAATTACTGCTGTAATACATTTTATAAATCTTACGATTTTCCTTACTTAAATTAGAAGCTTTATTTAAAAGCAATTCCTAAAATATTTCTTGAGGAAATTATTTTCCTACATTTAGCTTTCCTTAATCTTGTCAACTGATTGTTTAGGGTTATTAACCGACTTCACAAAGGAAGGAGGTATATATACAGATGGAGTACAAAATAATACGAACATCTGTAAAAAAGTACGACATATTTCAGACCTGCAGTACAGCCGCGCCACTTGCAACAGAAGTCTGCCACTTAGTGAGCGTGAAGAGGAAGGTATTGGTCTCTCAACAGCAGTCATCTACGTTGCATGCGTCTATCGAACTGTGTGTGGTAAGTTGAAATGTCAGACCTATCAGAGTTCCAAAGAGCAATGATTGTTGGAGCGCGTACAAGTGGATCATCGGTTACGGGAACAGCAGACCTTTTGGAGTTTGCAAGGAGTACGCTATCAGCTCTTATGACAGCATATACGAAAGAGTGTAAGACGACGTCTTCAAAGCACACTAGTGGCCGAAAGTCAACGCTTGCTGATAGGGATAGACCGGTCTTGAAGCGCATAGTAGCCCGAAAGCACAAGCAAACGTTATCCGAGATAACATCCGAAATGAACAGCCATCTCCAGGATTCCGTTTCAACAAAAACTGGCAAAAGGGAACTCCATACTGCGAACATTAATGGCAGAGCGGCAATTTCTAAACCATTGGTGTCAGCAACTAATGCTTTCAAGCGACGCCGATGGTGCGGAGATCGCAAAGGGTGGTCCCCACAGCAGTGGCAACAGGTAACATGGTCAGAAGAATCGTCATTCACCCTATTTCAGACTACAGGATGCTTTTATGTCTGGAGGACGCCTAGAGAAGCGTTTCATCCTGATTGCCTCTTGCGGACTGTGAAGCATGGGGGTGGCTCCATTGCAGTATGAGGTTCGATATCTTTTCATGGTCTTGGGCCACTTGTTATTCTGCATGGGAGGATCAAATCTAGTCACTATCTAAGCATTCTAGGGGCATCATGTCCATCCTGTTGTCCAGACTGTATTCCTTGGAGAGCGACCGCTTTTGCGAGACGACAACGTCCCTATACCCACTGCTTAAGTGTGTTCAAGAATGGTTCGAAGAGCATGACGATGAAGTTGAACATCTCGCCTGGTCCCCTCAGTCTCCGGACTTGAATATTATTGAACATTTATGGGCACATTTGGAGTCCAAACTTCATTCCCGGTTTCCACCTCCATCTGGACTTTCGAAATAAGAGACCGCTCTGCATGAGGAATGGCTTAATATTCCTTTAAATATTGCCCATGACCTTTATGCATCTTTCCCACGTCGCATTAAATGTGTACTTCAGTCAAAGGGTGGTCCGACCCCCTATTAATAAGGATTTTCCATTATTTCACAAGTGTTCGTATTATTTTGTCCTTCATCTGTACATTCGTACTGTATGTATGTCGTTTTTTGTTTGTTTGTCCACTCATAACTTTTCACCGGGTGAACCGATTTTCAAGATTTTTTTAAATCGATCGAGGGTGTGCCGTACTTCAGTTTGACCGTATTCGATAATTAGAAAAAAAGCTATGGGCGTACATGTAGTATTTTTTCTGTTTTTTCATTCATAGTTTTTGGCTAAATGAACCGATTTTGATGATTTTTCTTTAATCGATAGAGGGTCGTCTAACTCAAATATCTCAAATCAATTTCACTACATTTGTTTTTTAGAAAAAACGTTACGGGTGAAAAATAAGTATTTTTTATTTTAATAGGAAAGGCTTATTAGCTTGATTTTTCTTTGTTGGGAAAACTATTCATAAATATAAAAGTCATTGTTAAAAAGTGCTTGTTGCCATTGGGCTATAATATTAAAGGTAACCTAATACAGCAAGTAATACAGCAAGAGTTTGACAGAAGGCTGCTCTGAGGCAAAAATTAATCCAATCAGTTTGTAGGCTAAAATCGACTGCAAAACGGAATTTATCATACTAATGATTAGTTTCTAGTGCCATTCATTCAAAGAAGGTTTACCCTTTGAATTTTTAAAAATAGGGTATTTATAAAAAAAATGTATTTACGTTAAAAAGAATAAAATAAAATAATTTTTCTAAAAAAATAGAACCGACTTCAAACTATAAATTGCGCTAAAAAGTGAAAAATAAATTAATTCCTTAAACAACATCGATGTGACTTTTAAACATAGTTGAAGAAGTCGGTGCAAAATTATGAGTCTAATTACCATTACACCATTTGTTACTTCATATTGGAACTGTTGCTAATTCTGCGAAAATATATATATTAATAATTGGATTCATGATTACAAAAGATTTTACCTACCCTAATTTTGCACCGACTTCTAAAACTATGTTCAAAAGTCACATCGATGTTGTTTAAAGAATTAATTTATTTTTCACTTTTTTGCGCAATTTATAATTTGAAGTCGGTTCTATTTTTTTATAAAAATCATTTTATTTGATCGTCTAAGATTGAAACATTCACTACCTAAGCAATAACTCTTGCACTATCCTTTAAATGAAATTCAAAATGATGGAAAATGAAACATAAACGAAGCAACACACGTTGAGTGAAAAGCACGTTTTGAGGATCTATATGGAGTGACTTCTAGCGATAGCAAGCGGAGTGGCAATTTTAACAAGTAGGCAGGTCTTTGTTATAACGGAGGTCTCAGCGTAAAATATGATCAAATGGTTGTGTCTAGCAATAGAAATTTAATGATTTTATTGATTTCTTGCAGTATGTAAGAAATATATACATGAGTTAAAATTTAAAATGAAAATTTGACGTAAGCTTCTCACCCGCTGTTGGTGGGGACAAATTGATTGACAATATATATAACAAAAAAAAACCAAATAACTCTTTCAAACCAGTTTTTAAATTCAGTTTCGCTATTAAAACTTAAATATTTTATAGATGTTCCCTATCCCAGGAAACTAATACGGGAAAGTTTATGTAACGCGAGCCTAGATGATTTTGCAGAAGAACGAATAGTAAAATCGTTGCTTCATCACGTGACATATAGCTCGAGAGATTATAAAAGGCAATCTCGCAAGCCTTTCGAGGAGATTCACGATGTAAATATTGTAGATAGAAGAGTGTGATGTTTTGCGCCGTCTCGTATTTTGGAATATGTGTATTTACCATGTAAAGCTACTAATAAATTAAGGATTGATGATTTTCGGTCATGATTGATTTACCAACGGACATTACGTTAAAATAACGGCTGTATGTAACTGTGATGTTACACACACACACACATATATATATATATATATTTGTAAAAGTAAATGTTTTTCTCATTATAGAAAATTGAAGTCTTGATATACTTCCCAAAGAGAAGGGTTTGTAATAATATTTTAAAACAAGTGGGATATAAAACTGGAGAGTGTTCGCCAAATATTACTGCCGAAACTAAATACAAGACTACGTTGAAGCCGCAGAGAGCCTAAATAATACAAGAGTGGATCTCACTTAATATATTTCGACGTCGTCGAAGAGAAAAAAAAACAAGTTCTTTAAGGAGCTCGAACATTTCTGAAGATATTAAGACTTCTTGCCTCATTAGGCTCACATAGTTATAACAAAGAGCTGTCTTACATGACGCAGTTTATTACTGTTACTTTCCTCCTTTCGTTTCCGAATTAAGAAGGAAATAAAAGAGGACATGCAAACATATATAATGGTGCCGTAAATCATTAGGTCTTGTGTTCCGGCGTCATTGTTGAGTTTCAAAAATATGCACTTTTATTTTCAAGAAATATGGCTGTACTGAAATAGTTCAATGCTGATTAACGCATTTATTTAGCCTACTTTCCCGTAAAAGTAAAAAAATAATAACAATAAAGCATGAAAGAAGGCTTAATGTATCGTGAAAATATCGTTAGAAATCAAGAAAAGTCATCAATAAGTGAAGTAATTAAATAAAGATTGAAAAATAAAAAATTTGAAAGTAGGGCTTTGAGATGGGGAAAAAAGTGTGTCTGTCGGTCTGTCTGTCGTTCTGCCCCCCCCCCCCCTAATAACTTTTGAACGAATTATCCGATTGGAAAAACTCTTTTTGCATTCGAAAGCTCTCGGCGAGGACATATCACTTCCATATTTTACTTTTTGATTTGAACAATTTTTGTTCAATTTTGAACAGTTCAAAACATTTTAACATTAGCGCCTATGGGTGAAAATGAAGCAAATTATGTAAACTCTGGGTACAAGATCCAAGTTCCCCTGAACAAACTCACTGGAAGAAGTTCTTGGCGTTAAGTATTGATTTGAACAATTTTTGTTCATTTTTGAACAGTTCAAAAAAAATTAACATACCGCCGATGGGGAAATTTCAATCCTATATAAATCCTGTTCCAACGGACCGATTTGCTTGGAACAAACTTTATTGGAAAGCTCTTATCGCTTAAAACATGTACATATGGAAAGTTCATCCAGAACTGACGAGCCTATTTTACTACGAAATTTTTTGATCGGGATTTTTAAGAAAATTCTTGAATTAATTAATGATTAAATGAAGAAGTGAAAGAATGAATGAACACATGAGTGAATAATTGAGCGAATGAATGAAAAAGTAAGTAAATGAGTGAATAAATACATGAATGAGTGAATGAATGACTGAATAAGTGAATGAATGAATGAGTTAATGAATAGGTAACAGTTGAAAAGGGTATATTTGAAGCAATTAAGAATTAAAGGTACACGAGAAAGAAAGAGAGATAAAGAGATAGCTAGATTATAAATTTGAGTTGGTGTATACGTAGGCTTGCCATACGTCCCGGTTTGACCGGGACAGTCCCGGTATTTTCCTCTTGTTCCGGTGTCCCGCCCAGTTTTATCAATGTCCCGAAAACGGCTGTAAGACGTAAAAAGTAATGAATTTGTGTTTTTAAGAATATTTTATGTAGACATTAACAATCTTTAAGATGACAGTGTATTAATGAGGGAGCTGCAAGAGCATTGATTGTATGTAAAATAAACATTAAGGTTTTCTTTTCTCTGACTTTTATGAAAAGTCAAGCTTAACAAAGACATCTTGAAAAAAGTACATTTAAGTCGGAAATATGAGTGGGTTGGAAACAAAGAATAACATTGTTAACTTATTAATTGCTTTTTTAGTTTGACAAAAATGTTTTTTTGAAATGGTTTTTTTAGTTAGACGAAAAGTTGAATTTAAAAAAAGGACTTAGTAATTAGTTGTTCGATTTAACAATTTTATGCAGTATTTTAAACTTTATTTTATTAACACTTCTTTCTAGATGGTAGACCAGAAAAAATTCTCATTAAAAATCAAAAAAAAATCTTTTTAACTAAATTAAGTAGCAAAAATTCCTTTTTTATTTTTAAAAGGTGTGCAGACTAACGATTTAGAGATCCAAATTCCCCACTCCCCTGGCAAGGCTTAAAAAAAACTTGAAACTCACCATTTTGCCTTTAATTCTTTTAAAAGTTCCCCAGACCCCCCTCTCGCTAGTGGGGGGAATTCCATACCCGGCAGAGCTTACGGTATGCCCATCCTATATTATTGTGTCCCTGTTTCACTAGCTAAAAATATGGTAAGCCTATGTATACGGGAAAGTAGGCTCGTATAGTTCTAGACGGAACTTCTTGTTTTACAACTAATTGCATTTTTATGCTCAATATAAAACTAATTACACTGGATTTAACAGGCCATTTTCAACCATTTCTTAACTTTCATTTTATACTAAGTTGCTACTAATTATAATAAAACTTTCACTCACATTAACTTGTTCTACTCTTCGACCACGGAATTTTGACATTTGGAAGCTCTTGCGCATGGCGGAAAAGGACGAATCTATTCGCGTTTTGGGGAAGTTCGATTCGCAGGTGCGTTTATTTAGTATGATAATCAGAATATTTGCTGCTCTGTTTGTTGAAGGTAACCAAACTTATAAACGCGCACTTAGCATCAGTTCGGAAAAAATCAAATATGCTAAGCGAATTAGAGCGACAACAAAAAGGGCACATTCGTATAATATCAGCAGTTCCTTCCTTGAACATGAACGGATTGTTCTTGGCAACCTGCAGGGCAGATAGCTTGGGTTAATGGTAGAGCTGTACTTACCGTGTATTAGGAAAAGCCAATGCAATGGAGGCAATTCAAGCAACATCATTGGTCACGTGGCAGAGATGTAAACAAAGGAAGCCGCGACAAATGTAATTAAAAACTAGGCCTAAATAAAGTTCTTCTACATCACATAAAATGAACACTAAATAAAACACTATAAATATTCTAATAATTAATAAATTTCTTGAATAATGATTACATTAAATGTAAATACTGGGTTATAATCAGAAAAAGCTCTGAAAATAGTCTAATAAATTTTAAGATCACTAATTTTGCCTATTGAACTCCACGTAGAGCTCAATTGAAAATCTTAGTAAACAAAGAGCGGATATCACGTGACAACGGTGATCGTTCATGAGTCCCTCTAGCGTTAATTAATAACACATTATGCACAACGTTCTGGCAAAAGCATGGAAGCTTCGAAACAGTCAAAATGACTGGTTTGGTAAATCTAGTGTTAAAATAAGTAATGAAGCTTCCTTTAGTTGTAAAAATGTACGTCTATAACTTCTTCATAAATAGCTGCGTAGTTATGATAAAAAAAGTTTTATATATAGTAGTTTTTTAACTTGGGTATCGCAATCTGCCCAAAAAAGTAAGAGCCGTACTACGACACGTACTTTTATTAAACATTATAAAAAGAATTTGTCCGCCACATTTGTAATGAAAAGCATTGAGTAATGCTTAGTTTAAACATTTTACCGCGGGAGTCGAAAAGGCTTTTTACACATTACTATAGCTTTTAAAAGCGTCCCACAGCAAAAAGTTAGCATACGATGATGTAACTGAGGCAGAAAAATCTGTTAATGTAATAAAAATGAATATATTGCAATTACAAAAAAAAAACTATGTTGCTGTCGGAAAAAACAGCTAAATAACTGCTACACAAATAGTATTTGTTACAAAAAAAATAATAATGATAATTACGTACGTAATTCTAAATTAGCTATGTCGAATATCTTAAAAACTATTAACCGAAGCACTGCAAAAAGTAATCCAACTAAGTTTTACGATTATATTTTAAAAAAAATTTTAAAAGCCGCGCTTTTATCGGTAAAATAGCTATGCAGTTGTTTAGGCATCAAACGCAGAGAGCTGGGTGGCTATTCCAATCTTTCGACGCGCGAGAAGCGAGATGACAGGACCGCAGAACCGGTCTGACGTCGGAATCCAGTCCATATGCATTACAAGCGAAATGCGACACGACGGCTACCGGTCGAAAGAAGCGGGAATAGTCCATCCGGAGAAAATGGCAGAGGTGACAGGTTTCCGCCGGAAAGAACCAATCAGAATGCTCCTTTTAGACGAGCGAAATGGAATTCAAAACGTGGAGAGTTCAATCGTTTACTGCGCGCGCGTTTCTCTCTTCTGAGCTTCCTCACTACCTTATTTTGTCACAATGGTAGGCGCGTAGGAAAGGCGGGGGGAGGGGGGGGGTTGCTTCAAGCTCCCCCCCCCCCCACATTAGAAATCAGAAAATTTTCATTTTTATACCAAATGATGCAGATTTAAACCAAAAAAGTGTTACTGTTTGTTTTACATTAATCACATTTAATAAATGTATAGTTAGATCAACGATTCGTTGATTAAACTATACATTTATGTGTAGTTGTGTAGTCTAGTGTTGATTAACTATGAATGCGTAAGGATTTCGGTTATTTTGTGAAAACTATGAATTTATTTTAATGATCTATAAAAATATTCATTAATTAGTGATTTTTTTTATAATCACTGAAGGACTTTGGGGATAAATCCCCTCCTAAAATGGTGAAGATTTTCTAGAATTTGACCAATTTTTCTATAAAACAATGAAATTAGCTCACTTTTACCGAAGAAACCCCCTAATAAAGATGAAAATTATCTAGAATGTGACCAATTTTTCTTAGAAAACAATGAAATTAGCTCACGTTTCCCGCAGAAACCCCCCCTAAAATGGTGAAAATTGTCTAGAATTTGACCAATTTTCCTGTAAGACAATGAAATTAGCTCACTTCTCTCGAAGAACCCCCCCCCCCCCAAAAATCCGGGCCTAAACGCCACTCTTTGTAATTAATGTAATTAATATTAATAACAATGAGTGAATACTAATTACTTTTTGATTGTTAATTGGTTTTTCTTGGAAATAATTTCGAGCATTTGGAAATGAAATTATTTGAGCCCCCCCCCCTCCCCTCCGTGATTTTTAAATTGCTACGCTTCTGCACAATGGCACTGGATATATGAGCAAGGATCATATTGAAATGATTCTTGATTTCATGGAGGAAAATCCAGATGTTCAATAGAGCCCGCTTGTCGGGAAACTTTACGAGAGTTGATTTGAAAAACAAGGGGGCGGAATTTGAAGGATTGTATGACATTTATTTGTTGTATGACTGTAGAATGAAAAATTCATGGAAGTGTTATTTCTTTTTTTAATGAATACATAGCAAATCAAGATGCAAATGTTAAATTCAAATTTCTTAACTTTATGTCATGATAACTTTTGAATACACTACAATAACAACTGAAGTTTTTAAATTTTTATAAAACTTAAAATTTTCAGAACAAAAGTATATACATAAAATAGATTTCTCACTTAACGAACTTAAATAACAGCAACAAAAATAAGCGAGTGAGATCCAAAAGTGAAAATGAAAACTCGAAGTTGAAACTTAGATGCTGCCAGCATTTGTTGGGTTATAGTGTTCCATTTCTGTTGCCATAAACTAACTGACAGAAAATATCTTTCACCTTTTCATGTTATGAATTAAGTTTTACCCATATTATAGTAAATGACATTTGTAAACTGATAAACACACAGCCTTCTGGCAGACATTTTTTTGTTTACTTTTAGTGACAGCAGTTAACGGTAAATTTTAAGAAGTACTGTATTTTCTATTACAAATGGACGGAAAAAAGTAAATAGAAAATGATAAAGTAACACTTAATATTTACCTATAGCTTAGCTTATTGTTTTCAATTATGATATTTTGCAATGCTCTCATGCAACATTTTAGAACTGGATGATTTGCATCTGATATGACAATAGTTTCAATAATATTTATGGTCTTCATAAAATAATTTGAAAAATTCACACCAAAGTTGGCTAAAAAAATATATTCATAGAAAGAACCATCCTTGTCATATTTCACGCTGCTAAATTACATAAGCATAAGTACCTGCAGGTTAAAAATGGGGGGGGGGGGGATTATGAAAAAATCTGGAGATGATTTCGTTAACGATACAAACCCACATTATTTGTTAGTCTGTATTATAACATGTGCATTCTTCTCCATGAAAAAAATAAGAAAATAAAGGCAGCCGCACTTGGCATTTGCGGTGCAGGTGTTATAAAGAGAAAATGTTGAAAAAAAGGGAGTTAGATCCGAGCCGATCCAATAGTTGTTGAGTTTTTTTTGCAAAGATAAGAAAAATGAATTAAAAATCCTCTGATATAGCATTTTTTCATTTTTTTAACCTCCAAATATTTTATTTATTTCACTAGAATCGCGAGTGATTCTTTTAGTTTTAATAATTATGTAAACTTCCCCCAAACAGTTTTACGGCGTTTGAATAATGAATTTACGTTTTTATAAACATAAAAATAAATAAATGATTTAAATGACATTTTTGACAAGCATTCTACACGTTTGTTTTAATGGTTTAAAGTTCAAAGCGACTTTTTTTTCCATCGGCCGATGGAAGAGGAGAATAATCGGCAATCGGCCGATCTCAGAACAATCGGCATCGGCCAAAAAATGCCATCGGTCGAGCCCTAATAACAATAATAAGGATGATGATGTGTGCCCTTAATTTGAATAAAATGAGATAAGGGTTACAAAAAAACATAATATGACACAAAAAAACCATAATTATAACAGTAAAAAATATTAATGTTCAAGAGCAATTAAAAACAATTGCATTTTAGACCTTGACGGCAGTTTACTTAGTGAAAAGAAACTTTATTTTAAGAACACAAAATGTTCTTGAAGAGATTAAATTTAAAAAAATAAATAAATAAAAAATAAACAAAAATAACTCTACATAACACCGAATAAATATATCATCCGGAAGACCAAAAGCATCTTCTCGTGTCCTATAGATTGGTCTTCTTCGAGCACATTGGCGATTTAAAAGGCGCTGAATTAAAATCACGTCGACAAACGCAGACATCTTTGTCAATCTCGATACCTCACTTGCCGGCGAGATTCGCTTCGACCAAAAGAGGTGCGCTAAACTCGTCCCGACCGGTTTGGAATGCATGAAGGCGAGATTTTTGCTCCGTACCTGTGAATTTCGCTTCAGCGCCATCTAGTGAAGAGTTTGGAACTAATCCCGCCATCTTGGAATAGGGGCCCTGATTTGTGTATCAAAAAATTATGATTAATCATATAAGGTCTACCGGAAAGTTCTGTCCTTTTATATTACAACAAGTTTCGACACGTTCTATATTTCATGTTCTAGCATGTTCGGTTCTGTAATTCAGAAGTATTGCCAACGATTGGATAACTTAAAGACAGCAGTCCAAAAAAAGAGGCCGGCCGTGTTCAATAAGAAGGGCATCATACTGCGTCATGATAATGCCAGGCCACATGCTGCTTTGAGGACTCGTCAAAAAATTGCAGAACTAGGCTGGGAAATTCTATTGCATCCATCATATTCCCCGGACAAAGCACAATCCGACTACCACTTGTTTCTGTCTTTACAAAAAATTTTGGCGAGCAAAAAATTCAAACATGAAGAAGATATCAAACAAGCACCTGGTTGAATTTTTCGAATCAAAAGATGAAACATTTTTAAAAAATGGTATATATAAACTTCCCTCACGTTAGCGAAAAGTCATTGATAATAATGGCATTTATATTATTAAATAAAATTATTTGGCAGTAAGAAAAATGTGTATTTTCTTTTATTCCAAAAACGGACGGAACTTTCCGGTAGACCTAATTTTTTTAAGAATTAAATTATCTAAGCAAAAACATTATTTTAACATCAATTAACTTAACTTTTATTCAAAAGAACAAAACTTCCTAAAGCACTTCAGTTGAACCTGTATAATATTCTTCAAACGAATATTTCAAAAGAGCAGACGATTCATGGCGCAATTACGTTCTTGAAGTGAAGTGAATAAATTTCGCATGAAGTTTTAAATTTTCGGAAATGGGATTCAGTTTCATTTAACTGGAAAATGAAGTTCAAATCGATGAACATTTCACAAGAGAGAAATAATTAGATTAGGAATCCTCATGTCTAGAATTCATTTCCCTGAGTACTACGAACTGTGTACATTCAATTCTTAGGAATTCATTCAGGCGAATTGGCAGTATTGCCGAAATTCTGGTAGAATTCAAGTACGTCTTCAAAAACTTATTCGCACATTTTCGACGAAGTTATAATTAGACTTCCATGAAACAAGACTTTTCAGCCAAAACTGCAAAGCATCTGAACCGAATGTCATGTGACATTGAAGTTTTTCTGCTACAAAATATCCTTCATTAGACATTTTTAAAAAAAATCAATACATGAAAGGGTTAAAGTATAATAGGGGTGCATTGGCGGATATATTGAATTTATCGCTTTAATAACTTTATTGCGTTTGGCGTTATTATATACATAGATGGCAACCCTAGATTTTTCCGTCCTACTTGGTCATTTGTTAGTTGAAAATGATAGTACTGTTATGGGTTCGCGTACTGTAAACATATGACTAACTCCTAGAACATACAGAGCAATTTGTTTACAATTGGTTTACAAGTTATTTACAGTATGTACATATTTTAAAAGCACACGGAAATTTCTCAAAGTTCACAATAACCGTAAATCCGTAATCTCGTATTTATTTCCGAAATACGAATAGAATCAAGCACGAAGCTTACAACACAACAGCTCAGAAGGAAATGCACTCGCCAAAAGTTTAAAACTAAACTGAACTCTTTAAACTTCTCGCCAGAGCTCCTTATATAACATCTCGGAGCACGTGACATGAATATTCCAGTAAACTCTCGCAAAAACTACGATTATATAACATGGTCGTAAAGCCGCCAAGCTTGGCGAGAAACATCATCGATACCAATGATTTCGTAACAGCATATTGCAAATTGTTTTAAAGTGTAAAATTGGCCATTAAAGATCATAGGCCAGTTATGTATTTTGTTAAATTTTTGCTTATTTCATAATTATTTGGAGTATTAACTAATGCGCAGTTTAGATTAATTACTTTTATTTGTTTATTCAACACATTTTAACTTATCGTTTATCAATGAAACTTTATTTTTTTAAATTAACCTTTATAAAAAGGGGTGGATCTTAGGAGAGCCCACCCCTTTGGCGTGGTTGGCGATAAGTACGCAATCTCGGTAAACCAGATTCGATAGAAACCCAGCTTCTATCGTTCTACGAAATGGACGCCAAATTGGCGCTTTTGAAAAGCGGTGGTCTCTTCTAGGAGTTTACCATAAAAATAATTCTTTTCTTTTCCATGTTTTAAATTTAAAATGATAAAAAGAAATTTATGTGGTGTAAATTTATATTTTTATGTGCCGAAGTAATATAATATGCCGCAAAAAATATTACCCTAATTTTTATTCTAAAATGTTTGTATTTTTATTATTTTGTATAATTTGGCTAACAGAGTTCTTACATAGCTAATAGTTCATTTAATTATTAGTATTTATGTGCATGAAATACGGAATAAATATATTTATTTTTCCCCTTAGGTGCGGGTAAATAACAGTTTCAAGCACCAACGGAACTCGGGAAAATTAGAATTATTATAGAGGCCAAGCCGACCTACACGACATTCGGTAAGAGATTTACATGAAGTTGTGCTTAAAATATATGAAAATATGTTATATGGTCATTTGTTATTCAGTCGCAAACATAATCGATAATAAGTAAAGAAAAAGTCATTTTAAGAAAATCTAGAAAGACAATTGAACTTTCTATTGATTTTTTTCTTTCTTTCTAAGGGGGCTGCTTATGGTCACTAACCTTTGCAGACCTTATTGCATTCCCCGGAAATCGGAATCTATTCTTTCAAGTAGCACCACTATTGGCCGGACGCCATTACCACTTCGAGAATTTTGACGCTCAGTTTCCCCCTAGAGGGCGGCACCTGAGATCTAATTGATGTGAAACTGCATTAGGAATTTAATTTAGCGGAGAGTATACAATCCAAATGGACACTCAAGGGATCTTTAATATGCCGCATGATCATACGACATAGGAGCTGTCGATTTTCTGCATCTCTACGAACTTGGGCGTATGAGGCCATGCGGCCAGTGCCTTACCCCTATGCCACCCGGCTGTAATGCAATAATTAGTTTAACATAAAATTTTTCATTAGTACCAATGGGGAGATTGCCGTAATAAACTGTTGCTAGAGCTATCAAACTAACGTCTAAGATTTATCAGTCCCAAGTGACATCATAGAGCAATCAACAAATCACGGTTCTCCAGGGGAAAACAACTATCAATGACGCAAATAAAAAATGTCAATAAGTCAGCCCGAGAGCAATGTTATTAAGTTATGTAAAACCAATGACCCGTGCTGAAAGCATACGGTGTTTAACTTTTCGTTCTGGTTCTGATATACCTCATTTTCTGCAACTTTTCCGTTTACTGTTTGAAAATTGAAAGAGTTCTTGTGTTTTGTGTGAAAACGTGCCGATGAATTTAAGCAATTCGAGCAACGTCATTGCTCACGTGGCAACGATTAAAGCTACGTAAACAAAGGAAGCCGTAGGTAGCATCGCGTTACTATGAGTTCGACATACCTAATTAAAAACTAGGCCTAAATAAAGCTCTTCTACATTACATAAAATTAACACTAAATAAAACACTATAATTATTGCAATAATTAATAAATTTCTTTTGTAATGATTAAATTAAATATAAATTATGGGTTACAATCAGAAAAAGCTGTGAAGCTAGTCTAATTAATTTTAAGATAACTCATTTTGCCTAGATAACTCCACGTAGAACTCAATTTCAAATCTTAGTAAACAAAGAGTGGACACGTGACAACGATGATCGCTCATGAGTTCCTCTAGCGGTGAATTGCCTCCATTGCATTTCATCATTATTTCTCAACCTTTTTAATGTAACGGCCAGCACAAAACATAAAAAAAAAATAATAAATAAAACGAACCAACTATTAAACAAAATATATTATTCAAAATTTTAAGGGTTAATAATGCAGTTTAGCTCATTGCTGTCTTTGGCGATTTTTTTGGCGCTCGTATAGAAATAGGTATTATTCAGTACAACTGTTCCTTCATAATGTCACAATTGGTGACTTTATCGTTCAGTATTGGCGATTTTAACAAAAATCACCAAAGAGCGAACTAAACCACATTTTCACCAATTAAAATTTTTAAAAAAAAGTCGTTCTGTGCAATTAGCAAAGCAGTACAAAATACGCAATTGCATACTACAACCTGAACAAACAAAAACGTAATAAGCATCATTATTTGGCCTAACCGGAGAACGAAACTTTGAGAAATATAAAAACCGCAGAGCAGTTCTCGGGACAACAAAAATTGCTTCTCACAGCAGCTACGTGGAAACTAATCAAGGCACGGCACATAACTCGCATTGCACGAGAGAAACAATTTTAAGATGCATTCTCAAAGGACCTCATTATCATCTGCAAAAAGTTCATGCAACTTATTGAGATTCTTACTTCAAAACTAACCTTACTTACGTCTGTTTATGATTTTATTTTCAAAGTTCTCTCATCTTTTTTTTTCTTTTTCCCCCTTACAAAATTTTAATTGGAAAAAGATTCTGTGAATGTTTTTGGGCCTAATGTTTTCTTTTCCTTTTTTTAATGTTTTTGTTGAAAGAGAAGTACCGCATTAAACTCTCATACCAACATCATGTCTCAATTACGTTCTATAAAAACATAGCTAAAGAAGCTACACTAAAAATGATGCGCCTAGTTGCCACCATGTTTGGTGTTACTGAACACGATTTTTTGTGTTCCGAAGGTGTAAAGTTGAAAATTATTCATTTTTGATGTACTTTAAACTTTTTTTTCATCTCGGTTATCTAAAAAATTATGCACAGTATAACGTTTCTTAGCACTCCGTTCGATGCTTTGTGTTCCGTTGGTGTAAAGTTGAAAATTATTCATTTTTGATGTACTTTAAAAAAAATTGTCATCTTGGTTGTCTAAAAAATTATGGACAGTATAACGTTTCTTAGAACATTGTTAACTCAGTTCGATTTTTTGTGTTCCGTTGGTGTAAAGTTGAAAAATATTCCTTTTTGATGTACTTTAAAAAAAATTGTCATCTTGGTTGTCTAAAAAATTATGGACAGTATAACGTTTCTTAGAACATTGTTAACTCAGTTCGATTTTTTGTGTTCCGTTGGTGTAAAGCTGAAAATTATTCATTTTTGATGTACTTAAAATTTTTCATCTTCGTTGTCTAAAACATTATGCACAGTACAGCGTTTCTTAGCACATTGTTAACTCCGTTCGATTTTTTGTGTTCCGTTTTTGTAAAGTTGAAACTTATTCATTTTTGATGTACTTAAAATTTTTCATCTTGGTTGTCTAAAAAATTATGGACAGTATAACGTTTCTTAGCACATTGTTAACTCCGTTCGATTTTTTGTGTTCCGTTGGTGTAAAGTTGGAAATTATTCATTTTTGATGTACTTTAAAAAATTTTTTCATCTTGGTTGTCTAAAAAATTATGGACATTATAACATTTCTTAGAACTTTGTTAACTCCGTTACGTACCAAAATTTCATTGCGATTGCTGATTTCTATGAAAATAGGATGCATGAGCAATCGTAATAACTTTTTGATGCATAGATGAGTTAACGAACATCATATGCTAGAAAAACATTCTGCTGTCTGTATTTTTTCAGACACACTTAAAAGAATTTAAGGGGAGTCGGCACCATGAGATCAATTTTTTTTTCCTAAGGTGTTTTTATTTGCACTTTTTGTCTCATGTCATGTTATATCACTTCATAAGAAAGTTAACATTAAAAGAACTAGATTTATTAAATATAATTTATAAATTTTAATTTTTCATCCGAAATTTAGCAATTTGTAAAAATGCATCTTCTTCTTCAAAAATTGGCGTAAAGTCTCAATTTTTTTTTTTAATGATTCATGGCTGATGAAGCAAAACTTTTATGCTTTGCATTTTTTATGTCAAATACTTTTTGAGAAAAAAATAAAAACTGAAATAGCGCAGAAAAAACAACGAAAAATCCAAAAAAACCTTCAAAAAGAATTGAAACAAAACGAGGGCTTAAATTATCATAAAAGTAAAGCATAAATTTTATATGAAGGGTTTCAGGATCATGTGGGAAAATTCCCCGTTATAGATACAAATTTTAAAAAAGCCTTTGAATTTTAATTGAGATGAAATGCGCAAAAAACAAAGCGAGGGAAAACAGCGTTTTAAATTTTCGGCTTGCAAAAACTTAAATGCTTTCTTTATCAAAATTTCAAGAAGATACAGTTTTTTTCCGTTACAGTCACGATGAAATTGCTTCTTCTCTCTTATTTTATTTTAAAAAATTAATATGTGGCTTGTTTTCGGCACAGTTTCGGTTCCGGAATGAAAAGTGGGAAAATCACACCGTAATAAAATTAAGAATAAATCAAGAAATACTGCTTCAATTTTTCTGAAACTTTCAGGGAACATTTTTAAAGATTTATTTTACTACTTAAACCAATAGAAAAAAATTTTGGTTTTTTTTCGACATTTTTGGGTGCTGGCTCCACTTAAAATGCATCAAAAAATGAATAATTTTTAAGTTTAAACCGACTGAACTCTTACAGTTCTTAAAATTTTCTTACCGTGTAGGTGACTCTCTGAGTTAATTACAGTAATCTCTCCCTTATGCATGTCTCTAGTTCAGATCTTCTCAAAGGGGACCATTGGAAAAATCTAGGGAGCACAGGGGGAAATATGAAAGAAGGGGAGCCATGAATCTTGAGAAGGGTGATAAGGCTGATTTTTTTTTTTCAAACTAGTAAAATATTTCACAAAATTATCCATATTATTTTTACCAAGTGTCTTATAGGTGTATAACTGACAAAAAATTATGCATCTTAAAAAAAACCTCAACACACATCATAGAACTTGCATTAGTTAAATAAAATAATTCAAGTTTTTCCCTTTCCCTTTCTCTCTCAAGAAACAATCTTTTTAAACACATTTTGGAAAAACAATTCCGGGCATCTGTTCTGGATTTTCAGGAATTGCATTCTGAAAAAAGAACTCGTAAATAATCTTAGAAGGATTGATTTAGAATTATTGTTACAAAAACTCATATTGCACGATATTCATGGTGAAAAAAAAAAGAGTATAATGTGTGTTTCTTTCAGAGATACATTATACTGCGATTAAAATTCTGTACTTTTTTTCCTAATAATTTATTTTTCCCTTTGTTGAACTGTAGTTTTTTTTTAGTCTCAAAAGAGTGTTTTTCTTCAGCAAACAGAGTAAGTGCATTTTAGGAAATAAATAAATAAATAAGAACGGGGAAAACAGCTCAATCTTCCGTAATAAATAAGTAAATAAGTACTAGTCGACCTGTGTGGAATTCCGCACAATAATAATGATAATTATTTTTATTTTTAGTATACATAACATTAAAATACAATAACGAAACAGTTCCATTACTTAAAATGGAATGACTGTTGGTTGGTTAAGCTCTACACATTTATAATATAATTAAATGTGTAGAGCCTAACGAATGAATAAGTTTGGCACACAGACGCAGCTAAAACTGTCCAATTTGCTACACAATAAAAACACAAAAGAGTTTCTTGCTTGTTTACTTGATAACAAATGGCACCAGAATAGACAGCAAAAATCTGGCATCCATTAAAGGACCTCTTCCTAGACGATTTAAAATCTCAAATTCAAGAGAAGCGGTACCTTTTTAGACCGTGGGTCTATTTTTCGTCATTAGCCGGCACTATCAGCTTTAAAATGAAGGGTAAATCATGGAATTTGATAAAGGAATACGGAAGATCTTGCGGACCGACAGAAAAACAGGCTAGAGGAATAATATATTATAACGAATTTTGGGGTACCGATGTTGTTTCTCGCCAAGCTTGGCGCCATCTCGTATCGTGATAGATAATTCCAGTCTTTGATGGAAATTTCTGAAAGGAGGTTGGAGCAGAAAAGTACAGGGCGGGGCAGAAATTATAACTTGGCTTTGAAGGGGTATTAAAAAGAGCTAATACAATTTAAGACTTAAAACTCTTTTTATTTTGATTTGTTTATAATCCCAGGTTTTACATTAAGTTTTGAATACTACTTCAGCAAGATGGCGGCCTTCAGCGTCAATACACTGGTGCAGTCTATTTCTGAAGCTTTGGGAAAGTTTTCTTCACATTTCAAGGGGTATGGCGGATATTTCCTCGATAATTCGGTCCTTCAGATCTTCTAAAGTATGGGGACGATGTTTGCACACTTTTTCCTTCAAATAACCTTACAGAGGCTTCCGAAGGGACCGTAACATTTCGCGGAAAATTGAAACACACGCAAAGATGTAGTCGATTCTTTCCGCGTGGAAGAATAGACTGCCCCAGTGTATTGCTGCTGAAGGCTACCACCTTGTTGAAATGGTATTCAAAACTTAATGTAAAAACTGGGATTATATACAGATGAAAATAACAAAATGTTTTAAGTCTCAAATTGTATTAGTTTTTTCGCCTACTTTTCCGTAAAAGTAAAAAAATAATAATAATAAAGCATGAAAGAAGGCTTTATTTATCGTGTAAATATCGTTAGAAATCAAGTCAAAAAGAGGTTAAGTAATTAAACAAAGAATGAGAAATAAAAAAATTAAAAGTAGGGTTTTGAGATGGGGGGGGGGGGGGTAAAAAGTGTGTCGGTCGGTCTGTCGGTCTTTCTGCACCCCCCCCCCCCCCCGCTTTTCAACGAATTGTCCGATTCGACAAATTCTTTTTGCATTCGATTGCTCTCGGCAATGACATCTCATTTCCATATTTTACTTTTTGATTTGAGCCATTTTTTTTTTTTCAATTTTGAACAGTTCAAAAAATTTTAACATTAGCGCCTATGCGCAAAAATGAAGCAAATTATGTAAACTCTGGGTACAACATCCAAATTCCTATGAGCCTGATTACTAGAAGAAACTTTTGGAGTAAAATATTGATTTGAACAATTTTTGTTCATTTTTGAACAGTTCAAAAAAAAAAAAAAAATTACCATTAGCGCCTTTGGGGAAATTTCAATCCTATATAAATCCTGATCTAACGGGCCGATTTACTTGGAACAAACTTTATCGGAAAGCACTTATAACTTAGAACATATACAGATTGAAAGTTCATCCAGAACTAATGAGCCTATTTTAATATGAAATTTTTTGATCGGGATTTTCAAGAACATTTTTGAATTAAATGAATAATGAATGAAATAAATAATAAATGAATAATGAGTTCATTAAATGAATAAGTGAAAGAATGAATGAATAAATGAGTGAATAAATGATAAAAAAATTACTGAATGAATAAATGTGCGAATGAATGAAAACAATAAATAAATGAGTGAATAAATACATGAATGAATGAATGAGTGAATAAATATGTATTAACCGTTGAAAAACGTATCACTAAAGATAAACGAGAAAGAGAAAGAGAGAGAGAGAGAGAGAAATAGCTAGATTATAAATTTGAAGTTGGTGAAAACGGGAAAGTAGACTCCTATAGTTCTAGACGGAACTTCTTGTTTATAATACCCCCTCAAAACCGGGTCATTACTTCCGCCATACCCTGTATATAAAATATTAAAATAAATGCATATCTTTTCTGATGTTCAAAAGGGAGAATGCAGCCTCAATTTTCTCAAGTGAATATTATTCTCGTCAACACTTCAAAGAATAATATTTGTCTTAAACATCAGGAAAAGAATTAAAAAAAATAAAATTTATTATTCCTCAGCACTGCGTTTTATATCCCCTTAAAAGTGTTGATCCCCATTTTAAGTAAAGTTACTAACAACTTTCAAGCAACCGAGGTGTTAATTTTTTTTTTAAATGACGTAATTCCGGCTGTACACAATACACACCCTTCAAAACTTTTTTAATTTGCAGCTTCTTTGTCGTAAATATTAAAATCTGCCTCAGGTTAACTTTTTCATTTTCTTCTTCTTTGTTTCTGAATATCGATTCTTATAGACAAAAGCGTAAAGCAAGAATAAAACTTGCGCTATCACAGGAATCTTTTAAATTTAATAAATTAATTTTACTCCTGAAATAAAATGTAATTGAAAAACGCTACTTAATGGCATTTGAGATATTGGGGGACGCAGTACATTATTTATTAGAATGGTACAACTTCTAAATTAAAACCTTTGAATTATTGAATATCTTTCGCAAAGAACTTTAGCTTCTAGGAATAAGAAACATCGATATTTTCCTCGACTTGATACGTTGGAGAATTTGCTAACAAAGCCCCTTCTGACAGAAGCAGATTTATTAAGAAAAGAAAGGTGAAAGAAGAGATGGAAAAAATGTTGCTCTGAATTGAAGGAAGCAGGTTTTATAATTGTATTTACTTAAAAAAAAAAGCAAATAAAGTGTATTTATAAATGCCGAGTTCTTTCTGTAGAATTTTAATTAAAAAAACCAACCGCAGTTATTTTTATTTCACTTTCATTTTTTGCGCACATTATTTTTATGTAATATTTCTTTTGTACTTGATACATGAATACCAATGGTGTGGTCATTGCTATAGCACCGTTGTATTGTTCTTATCAGTATATATGTAAACGTATAATTCTATATACTTTAAGGACTTATTCCATTGATATTTTGTACAATTACAGGAGGTGAAAGAAGCTCTCAATGGCTGTGTGCTGAAGTCAAGTTGTGTACGTTTATATTAAGTTCCTTGGTGATTGCAAAATACGATGTCTTGATGATTGGCTTGAAAATCAATAAAAAATGACGATTACAGCCATAATTTTTCGTTTAATGATTGTATTTCATAATGATTATATTTGTATTTCATTGTTCTTCCTGACAAGAACTGCGGAAATAAAGGTTTATTTTGTTTCAATAACTGTGTTTTTTGTTTCCAAAGAATTATTTTCATTTTTGTTTGTAGACGACCATTTCAGGTCACACTAATATTCGAGTTTATTTGCTATTCTCAAGGATATGCCTCAAACTCTCGTCTAATATGACATATAGAACAAGACGGTACAATAATACAAAAAAGAAAATACACCCAGGAGAAAGCGGTAATCGAACCCACGCCTCTTCACTGCGCGCAGGCAGGCACCGGAACCAGTGGTTTATACCGCTTAGCCCCCACTGAGGCCCCTAATTATCATTTATTTAAGCGGATACTATTGGCTCTTTTTTTGCAGTTAACTTATAAAATGCAGAAATATGTATGCATATTATGCATTCACGCATTTCATAAATACAGTGAGGCAGCGATTTTTTGATCGTAAAGATAGTAACGTAGGCCACAGCCTTCAACGTGATTAAAGCTTAGGCCGAGGTCTGGATCCGTTAGACGAGAGGTGAAAGTTCGAATCCCAATGGCAGAAAATGCGGCTTTTTTCGTTAATGTGATAAATTTCACAAGCTACCGAAGTATCTATTAAACTTTAAAAGTTAATATAATTATTATTAAGTTTAGTAGCGAGACTTAGGTAATTTAAACCTAATAATTAGCAAGGCTCGAAAATTATATTGCGCGACATGCCCGGGGTATGTAAAAATTCCGACCGGGCATAAATTGTCTATCTTTACATGCCCGGCAGGGCACGAAATTTTTTAATTGCAGATTTCTTTCTAAAACTTTATTATTTCGTATTTTATTGAAAAATCACCGCATCCTTACCGGAGCTCAAAATTGACATTTTGACGGACAAGCATATATCAACAGTAAAATTGGCAATACAACTTAACTTTAGGAAATTTTGACTTGTAACGACTTATTATGCAATATTTATCTGTAATGTATTTTTTTTTTTTTATATAATTTAGATTAGCGTTAAAATAATTCTTGATTCAGATATAAAGCTGTTAAATTAATTTTATGCTTTATTAATGCTATGCTACAAATGTTTTTCTTAATATGCTATAAAACAACTTCTGGGCATATAAAAATTTTGTTCGGGCATGTAATTTTTTAGACAAACATTCCCGGATGGGCATGTAAAATTTTAAAGATTTTTTTATCCCTGATAAATAGGGAAGCAGGCCTACTAGCCTAGTTACCAGAGCATTGAGAAAATGACAGTTGTGGTTCAAGTTCGAAGCTCGTCCATTGTGATCGTGGTTTCTTTCTCCTCAACACAATCAACTGTTATACTACCGAAGGTTCCCAATTAGCCTTAACCTCTTCAGACCCCAGAACTAAGCACAAACAATTTTGACGCAATTTTTTGGTTCTCTGATTATAAAAATGATTGCAAAACAAAATAACTAATAACTAAGGACACACGTTTTCTTTCGAAAAAGATCAGTAACATTTCCTAGAAAAATTCGAGACACAGAGGCTAAAACAGTCAGCAACTGTTCACTGCATATTGAAACACAATTTAAACTCGGCGATTTCTGAAGTTAATTGAAATTATCTCCCGTATTTAAAATAAATATCAATAAAACTGTCTCAGTTGAAATCTAATTTTGGTGGAACGCAGTAGATTCAGGGTGTTTCCAACCGAACTACTCTAAAAATTCGTCTTTTGCGACTAAGTTCAGAAAAAATAACGATTTTATTAACTTATAAACATGAGAAATTAGGAAAACTTTCGAGAAAAAATATAAGATTTATTGTTTATTAAAGAACTTAACACGTTCTCGCCGGGGCAAATATCTACGTTTTTCCGCGTGAGGTTTGACTGTCTTGTATCCTTACGCTTCGTGAAGGCCTTCGAGTTTTTATATATAATGTTGAGAAAAATAAAATAAACTTATTCTTTAACGACTTCTTTTCTAAAAACAAGTGACTCACCTGTGATGCACGCCACCCCACGGGATAGTTAAGTGTGACCCACTTGTGGGTCACTCCGCCCCAAGGAACAGTCAAGCGTGACCCACCGGTGGGTCACGCCGCCCCACAGAACAGTCAAGTGTGACCCTCCGGTGGGTCACACCGACGTGAACGTGTTAAATAATAATTAATGCCCAATTTCCATGTTTAAAATGAAGTAAACTATATGTTGATTAATTTAAAAAAAAGAATTGGATGTTTTAGCTTTCAAATTGCATAAACAGTAGTTAATAAACAGTATTTTAAAATGTACAAAATTGGGTACACTTGGAATGAAGAGTTTAAATACAGCGAAGTCCATAAAACTCAGTTCGCTGGGTGCTGGGACCATGAGGCGATTAGTGCAAGTTCGAATCCCGCTCATCGTGATCCTGACTTTTTTTCCTTAAAATTATAAACTGCAAAATTACCGAATTTAACTATTTAACGTATAATGATAAAGTAGGCTGCGCTATGCGACATCTTTATGTCATAGTTCGCAGAGCATTGGAACGAAGAGGCTGGTGGGGCGAGTTCGAAGTCTGAAGAATATTACCTCGTGATCGAATGACATTAGGGATATAAGACATCACTTTTACGAGGAAAAAGACCACACTCACAATTGACGGGCTCCAAACCCGAGCTTGTCATTATTGTCATTGAAGGGAAACGTTGGTAATTTAAACTTAATAACAGCAGGTAAGACTCCACCCGTCAGCGTTCTTACAGCCTAGTTGTCAGCGGGCTGTGCCAGTGTGAATGCTGCTGCAAGTTCGAAACTGCCCAGTGTAATGGTGGCCCTTTTCCTAAAAATGATAAACTGTTAAAGGAAACTCATAGGAAATTTAACATTTTTGCGGGAAAAAGGCACGCATGCAGTGGCCAGGGTTCGAACTCGCACCACCAGCCACACTATGCCAGGTCACTGCCAACAAGGCTATAACAACGTTAAAAAGTAAAGCCGACATTACAACTGTTTTTTAAAGGCAAATTCAACTTAATAATACTTAACTACGTTCCTCTCGGCAACGTCCTGATTGACAAGTTAGCAGCGCGCTGGGATCGTGAGACCTATGGTGTGAGTTCTAATCCCGGTCCTTGTGATCGTGCCTTTTTTCCTTTAAATAATGAACTGTTAAATTTCCAACCTTTACCTATTAAACTTAATAATGGCAAACTAGTCTTCAGACAGTAGCGTCATTATAGCCTAGTGGGCAGCGTGCTCGGGCTGCTATGTGAATGGTTGCAATCGTTGTTTTTTCTTCAAAGTGGTAGCCGTTTAATTTTCAGTATTAGCATTTGTATTATTTTGAGAAAAAGAGCCACAAACACAGGGTGCGGTTTAAGAACTCGCACCCACAGTGCCACTGACTCAGTGCTCTGCCAATTAGGCAACAAAAACAATAAAGGATTAATTCGGCATTGTTATTATTAGTGAGTTAATTATAGAAACTTTTGTAATTTAATTTTAGTAATAGTGAGCTGGTCTCCACCCGTCAGCGTTCTTACAGCAAATTGTCAGCGGGCTGTGCCATTGTGGTTTGTGATACAAGTTCGAAAGTTCGAAATACCACCAATGTGATCGTGGTTCTTTTCCTAAAAATGATTAACTGTTTAAAGGGACACATCGGAAATTTAACAGTTCATCATTTTTCGGAAACTATAACGATCAATATGGCCGGGTTTCGAACTCGCTCCACCATCCACACTGTGCCAGTGCACTGTCATCAGTGCCATAATGACGTACCAAGGAAGGACCGATATTACTACTACTTTGTTTTAACAAGGAAACTTCGGTAATTTCAACTTGTTGTTTCTTATCCCTCTGGCTTAGGAAAAACTTAATCCAGGGCCACAAGATCATATCGCTGATCTATGGCCAAGGGTGATATGCAGCTGAACTTGAATGAGGAACCACTAGGGCGGAAGACTGAATAAACCTCATTTCAATGGTCTTTTAATTTTTGAACCAGCTCCCAGATGAGAGACCGTCACCTGGAGTTGGCACAACCAGCGATATCGTTTCACTTGGATGACATTGGAGTCACGACGGATTTAACGTGCACCAGCTCCCTTTAGAGTACAGGGTCCCAAGCAACGAGCCACGAGAGGTTGTCACCCTCCCAAACGCAGACCTGAGTCAATGTTGCTTTTCTTCCGGTGTTCAAACTGGAGCCGAGCATCTACCGACTGGTCCACTGCGGTACCTGATTTCAACTTAATAATGCTAAATTACTCTTCAGCTGTCAACATCCTCATAGCCTAGTCGGCAGCGCGCTCGGATGGTGAGGCTGATGGTACGGGATCGTATCCCGGTGCTTGTGATCGTGGCATTTTTTTCCTTTAAATAATGAACTGTTTAATTGCTATTGTTTTCCTATTACACTTAATATATGGTAATCTGAAATTTAGATTGTTCCTTCCTTTTTGACTATTTGGCAACGCGTTGGGACAGCACCTAAATGGTGCTAGTTCGAATTGCTGTTGTTGCGATAGGGTCCTTTTCTTCAAAACAGTAAGTCTAAAATTCAGTTTTCAATATTAATAATTGTATTATTTATTGAAAAAAGGCTACAATCACATTGGCCGGTCAGAACTAGCACTAATAGTCTCACTGGGACAGTTTTTCTTCAACTAGGCAGAAAGAACGTTGAAGGGTTAGTTTGAAATTACTATCATTAGGTTAATTAGGAAAACTTTAGTAATTTCAACTTAATAACTTCAAAGGGGTGCATCGAAAATTTAACAGTTCATCATTTTTTCGGAAACAAATCACGACCACAGTGCCCAGGGTTTAAACTCGCTTCCCCATCCACTTTGACCAAAAGTTTATAACGACGTTACATGACGAGACCGATATTACTGCTGTTTTGCTTAATAGGGATACTTTGGTAATTTCAACTTAATACCTACGCTCCACCCGGCAACTTCCTGATAGACCAGTTGGCAGCGCGCCGATATAATGTGGCTGATGGTGCGAGTTCTAGTCCTGATCCTCGTGATCGTGACATTTTTACTTTATATAATTAACTGTTAAATTACCAAAATTCGCATATTAACCTTAATATATGGTAAACTAATCCTTCAACCATAACTTTCTGATAGCCTATCTGGCGGCGCGGCATGACATCAGGGGGAATGGAGTGAGTTCGAATCCCGGTTACTGTGATTGTTGCGCTTTTCCTTGAACTAATGAACTGTTAAATTTACAATGTGTGCCTAAAAAACTTGCTGATGATAAACTATGCTCAGTCCGCCATCGTCCACATAGCCCAGCTGGTAGCGCGCTGGGGTAGAAATGCAGGTAGTGCGAGTTCTAACCCCGATCGTATTAACCGTGACTTTTTTTCTTTGAAATCATAAGTTTATAATTCTGATGTTAAGCTATTAAAAATAATAACGAGAAACTAGTCTTCAAACACTAACGTCCATATGTCCTAGTTGGCAATGTACTAGGAGAGTAGGGTAATCGGAGCGAACTCGGTTATAATATATCAATATTAGACATTTATGCATGTAAGAAGAACCTAGCCTTATTTAGGACTGTCGATATTTATCAATATCATAATTATTACATATTGATTTAGCAAAATTCATGATACCATTAAAATCTTTTAAAAAATCGATACGTATCGATATGGCGGCAGCAACATATCGATGTTGTAGTAGAGATGCATTGTGAGGCCGATAAAATAATCTAAGAGCATCGGCATAGCGGTAACAATATATCGATATAAAGTATAATGCATGTAAAAGGAATCTAGCGTTATGTAAAACAATCAAAGTTTAGGTAATATTGTAATTATTATATATTGACAAAGCGAGATCCATGATACCTTTAAAGTCTTTTAAAAAATTCATACGTATCGATATGGTGGCAGCAACATATCGATGTAGTTACAGAGACGCATTGTGAAGCCAAAAAAGTACTCTTGGATCATCGGCATAGCGGTAGAAATGTATCGATATAGGATATTACTGCGTAGAGGAACCTAATCTTCTTTAAAACTGTCGATTATATCAATATCGTTAATATATATTGCTATATCGAAATCCATGACACCATTAAAAATCTTTAAAAAAATTGATACTTATTGATATTGTGGCAACAACATATCGATGTAGTAATAAAGATGTATTGTGAGGCCACTATAATAATATAAAAACATCAGCATAGAGGTAACAAGATATCGATATAAGACATTAATGCATGTAAGAGGAATCTAGCATTCTGTAAGCATATCGATATTTATAACTAACGTTAATACATATTGATATAGCGAAATCCATGATACCATTAAAATCTTTTAAAAAATCGATACGGTAGCAGCAACATATCGATGTAGTAATAGAGATGCATTGTGAGGCCGATATTATAATCTGGGAGCATCGGCATAGCGGTAGCAATGTATCGACAAAGGACATAATGCATGTAAGAGAAACCTACCGTTCTGTAAGACTATCGATATTTATCAATATCGTAATTTTTGCATACTGATATACCAAAAACCAGGAACCCTTTAAATATCTCTTAAAAAATCGATACATATCGATACGGTGGTATCAATATATCGATGCAGTTATGGAGATGCATTGTGACATAAAATACTCTAGAAGTTTCGGCATAGCGGTAGCAAGATATCGATATTAGACATTTATGCACTTAAGAAGAACCTAGCATATGTAAGACTATCGATATTTATTAATATCGTAATTATTACATATCGATTAAGCGAAATACAGGACATCATTTAATATCTTTAAAAAAGCTATACGTATCGATATGGTGGCAGCAACATATCGATGTAGTTATCGAGATGCATTGTGAGGCAGATAAAATAATCTATGAGGATCGGCATAGCAGTAACAATATATCGATAAAATAGATTGATGCATGTAAGAGGAACCTAACTGCTTTAAGAGTCGTAATTTATCAATATCGTAATTATTACATATTGATATAGCGGAATATATGACACTGTTAAAAATCTTTGAAAAAAATCGATGCGTATCGATATTGTTGTTGTTGCTTATGCCACTTGGTGATCCAAGCTCCAGTCTCTGAGCAATCCGGAATTAAGGCAGAAGGGTGCGCCTTCCGTTTCAAAATGAGCACCAATGGTGGAAGTACTACTTGGCTCATAATGTGCTTGGCTGACACTCGTTGGCACTACCACAAACACGCCACCTTTCTTTTTAGACCTACGGTTGAAGGGAAGGGAAAATCCCCACCCACTGGTACCCTCGGAACTGCTTCGGCACTTCAGGGATTTTATATGCACGTATCCCCAAGCGTACATGGCGTCCCGGGTATCGAGCCCGAAATCCTCCGATCTGAAGCTCGATATACTAACCACTATTCTACCACGGCCTCCGTATTGATATGGTTCCAGCAGTATATCGATGTAATATATCGAGATGCACTGTGAGGCCGGTAAAATATTCTAGGAGCATCGGCATACCGGTAACCATTTATCGATATAGGACATTATTATTAAATATTATGTAATTATTACATATTGATTAGCAAGATCCATGACACAATTAAAATCTATAAAAAAAGTGACACGTATCGATATGATGACAGAAACATCTCCATGTAGTTATCGAGATGCATTGTGAGGCCGATAAAATACTCTAGAAGCATCGGCATAGCGGTAGCAATATATCGATATTAGACATTTATGCATGTAAGAGGAACTTAGCATTTTGTAAGACTATCGATATTTATCAATATCGTAATTATTACATATTGATATAGCGAAATCCATGACACCATTAAAAATCTTTAGAAAAATCGATAAGTATCGTTATGGTGACAGAAACATATCGATGTAGTAATACAGATGCATTGTGAGGCCGATATAGTAATCTAGGAACATCTGCATAGCGGTAGCAATATATCGATAAAAACATTAATGCATGTAAAAGGAACCTAGCGTTCTGTAAGACTATCGATATTTATCAATATCGTAAGTATTACATATTGATATAGCGAAATCCATTACACCATTAAATATCTTTAAAAACAATCGATACGTATCGATATGGTGGCAGCAACATAACGATATAGTTATAGAGATCCGTTGTGATTCCGATAAAATACTCTAGGAGCATCGGCATAGCGGTAATAATATATAGATATAAATCATTGATGCATGTAAGAGAAACCTAGCGTTCTGTAAGACTTTCGCTATTTATCAATATCGTAGTTATTGCATATCGATTAAGCGAAATCCAGGACACCATAAAATATCTTTAAAAAACTCTGTATGTATCGATATGGTGGTAGCAACCACTAGCCTTTTTGTGAGTATCGGTATGATGGCAGCAACCACTAGCCTTTTTGTGAGTATCGATATGTTGATTTATTATGTATTTAGAACGTCTTGTTATACAGCTCATATTTTTTAGGAAAAAAACCGCTACATAAAAAGCGGGTGGGATTCGAATCTACACCACGCGCGTTAGTGTCCACGTACTCTACCAACTGGGCTAAGATGAGAGCCTAGTTTACCATTATGAAGTTGTGTGAGGAAACATTGGTAATTTAACAGTTTATTATTTTAAGGGGACTAGCCACAATCGCAGCAACCGGGATACGAGCTCGCTCCATTCGCCCTACTGTCGCAGAGAGCTGCCAGATAGGCTATAAGATAGATATAGCTTGAGAATTAGTTTACCATAGATTAAGACTAATAAACAAGTTCTGTTTATTTAACAGTTTACTATATAAAGGAAAAAAAGCCGTGATCACAAGGACCGGGATTCGAACTCGCAACATAAGTCTCCCTATCCCAGCGCGCTGCCAACTTGGCTATCAGGGCGTCCCCGTTTGGAACGTAGTTAAGTGTTAATTAGTTCAAATTACCGAAGTTTGACTTTCAAACAAAACAGTTGTAATGTCGGCATTACCAATAAACGTTGTTACAGCTATGTTTGCAGTGAACTGGCATAGTGTGGCTGGTGGTGCGAGTCCGAACCCTGGCCAATGGAATTCATGCCTTCTTCCCGCAAAAATTTTAATATTTTTAGTTTCCCCTGTTATTTTTAGGAAAAGGACCCTGAAAACAATGGGCGGGTTTCGAACTTGTAGCACCAACCACACTGGCACAGCTTGCTGAGAACTGGGCTGGAAGAACGCTGAAGGCTGGAGCCTCGATCTTTATTATTAAGTTTAATTACCATACTTTCCCTGATTAACTCAATAATAATGATGTCGATCTAATTCTGCAAATTTCTCGGTGCCTACTTGGCGGAGCACTAAGCCCGCGAGACTGTTGGTGCGAGTTTGTAACCCGCACCCTGTGATATTGAAAAATTAACAGTTATTATTTTGAAGGAAAAAACTACCATTGGGATTCGAACTTGCACCATTCGCCCAGCTGTCTGATCACGCTGCCCACTAGGCTATAAGGACGTTATTATCTTAAAACTAGTTTACCATTATTAGATTTGATAGGGAAACGCCGGAAATTTAGCAGTTAATTATTTTAAGGAAAAGCAACACGATCACGACGATCGGGATTCGCACTCACACCACCTGCCACACTAAACCGGCACGCTGCCAACTGGTCTGTAAGGCCAATGGCAAAAGGGGCGTAGTTTAGTATTATTAAGTTGAAATTAGCAAAGAGTTCCTGTTAAACAAAACAGCAGTAATGTCTGCTTCCCCTTTTAACGCCGTTATAGTCTTGTTGGCACTGCACTGGCATATTGCGAGTTTCGAACCCTGGCCATTTAGCAAGGAAACGTCGATAATTTATCAGTTTATTATTTTTAGGGAAAAGGTCTCTATCGTAGCAAGCGGGGTTCGAAGAGGCCCCATCATTCACACGATCTGTACTACAAGGACTTTAAAAGCCGAATAGTTTACCATTATTTAACTACTAGGCATAGATTGGTAATTTAAGGGTTTATTTTTTTAAAGGGAAAAACTATGATCACATTGAAGGGATTCGAACTATTCGAACCCCGTGGTGCGAGTTGAAACATGTGACGTTTCCCACTAAATTAATCAACTGTTAGATTACCGATGTGAAAGATCCCTTAAGTAGCCATTTGGTTTGGTTTCTCTCGTCAAAATTAAATTCTTAGTGCAGTTTCGCATCGTCAGAGTCCAGATCTTCACCTCCATTGCAGAAACTAAGACTTCTAAATTCTCATGTGGCAATGGCATCCGCCGATGCTGGTGCTACTTGAAAGAATGGATGCCTGAAAATGCAACAGGACTGCAAAAGTTAGTGACCGTACGTAGTCCCTTTAGAAAGAACTATACGGGATGACTGGCTTAGAAGCATTCCACTACTCATCAACGCCCGATAGGACGTATTTACGTGCCTCCTTGATGTCAATTCCTCTTCCACTGGAATAGCAATTCATCATCTACTGGTTACCTGTCGGATAACCAGGTATCCGATGCCTTCTGGGGGAACCTTTAACGTTGGATGGAAAATTGTCTTGACCTATTCGTAATGAATGAGAAATAAATCGTAAATATGAAATGAGCTTTGGTACAGTACAGGCCATCCAGCCGCGAAACAAGTCAGCAAGATTGCCGACAGAGCAGGAACTGTTCTTTGCACATTCCCTGACTCCGCAACGACAAAGCTGACTCAACATTCCAACGCAAACAAATATCAAGTGTGACATCAGAAAAAATTGTAATGATGAATGAAAATCCATACTACAAAAGTGCACGAACATGAACTGAATCCATCCAAAACAACTCAATTTAAACTATTTTTCTCCTTATCCTTCTTTTATTTTCGTTCAGGGGTTGTTGGCATTAATAGGGGTAACCTTTTTCACTCAATGGAACTCTTCTGTTGTTGTTGTTGTTGCTTATGCCACTTGGATATCCAAACTCCCGTCGCAGAGCGAGCTGGAATTAAAGCAGAAGGATGCGCCTTCCGTTTTAATATGAGCACCAACGATGGAAGTACACTTGGCTCATAATGTACTTGGATGACATCAGATGGAGCCAGCACAAATACGCCAACTTCCTATTTAAACCTATGGGTGAAGGGAAGGGAAAATCTGCCCCCACCGGTATCCTCGGAACTACCTCGGGATTTCAGGGTCCACGGATTTTACATGCACCAATCCCCAAGTGTACGTGTTAGGTTTTCAGCGGCTCGGCTATCGAACCCGAGATCCTCCGATCTGAAGCTCGACATCCTAACTATTTTGTCGTTGTTATAGTTTGACCACGGAGGTTCTGCGTACGGGAGAAAAGAAGGAATTCATTTTAGTTTTAGGCAAGTTCGTAATGCAGGTACGTTTATTAACAGGCGAATCGGAATGTTTGCTTCTATGTTTATTAATAGCAACCCTAGTTCTTCCTAAAGTCATAGGTAAATATATACTTAAACTGATCTTGTTACTATGCAAGTCTCTAAAGCCCGCAGCCTACAAAATTTCAAAATGAAATTCCCTGACTTTTTCGGGATATTTTGGTGACCTTTCAAAACGATCAGTATCCGTACAAAACAGCGTGGAAATTTCCGGATAGCGGATATCCGGTGCCCCTGTATTACGGATACTTAGTTCTTCCTGAAGTCATAGATAAATATTGTTGAAGATAAGCCTTTAGTCGGACATAATTTTCCTTTATTTGTATTTTAATTTTTTGCGATGGAAACGTGATGTTGTGAACCCGAGACAGGAAACCTCGAGCAAAATATAGTTTGAAAGAAAAAGAAAGAAATGTAATGTTAAGAAGTGTGGTGCTCCTTTTATAATTTGTGTAAATGTGTCGTAATAAATGTTCCTGTTATATAAATCAAGATTTTCATCATTGATTACCAATATAGAAAGGCTGTTCTCATTTTAAGAAAAGTTGCATTGCGAATTGTAACATGTATATACTTAAACTGATCTTGTTACGATGCAAGTCTCTAAAAGACGCAGACTACAAAATTTCAAAATGAAATTCCCTGACTTTTTCGGTGCAGTTTGGTGACCTTTCAAAGCAATCGGAACCCGTACAAAATAGCGTGGAATATTGATTTTGCCGGATCACACATATCCGGTTCCCCTGTATTACGGACTCTTAGTTCCTCCTAAACTCATAGATAAATATATACTCAAAATAATCTTGTTACGATGAAAGTCTCTAAAACACGCAGCCTACAAAATTTCAAAATGAAATTCTCTGACTTTTTCGGGAGTTTGGTGACCTTTCAAAGCAATCGGAACCCGTACAAAATAGCGTGAAATATTGATTTTGCCGGATAGCATATATCCGGTTCCCCCTGTAATCGGACACTTAGTTCTTCCCTAAAGTCATAATAGATAAATACATACTTAAACTGATCTTGTTATGATGCAAGTCTCAAAAACACGCAGCCCACAAAATTTCAAAATGAAATTCTCTGATTTTTCGGGACATTTTTTGGTTGGGACAGTCTAAAAAGCATTCTGTTGAAAAACAGAATGATTTTCAGCATATGATAATCGCTAACTCATCTATGCATCTAAAGTTCATTACGATTGGATACCCCGTGCCTCTGTATGACGGATACTTATATATGTACCCTGCATGATCATGTGTATATATTTTAAAAACATGTTCATTGAATTTTTAAAATCAAATTTGACATGACGGATAGCCGGATATCCGATGCCCTTGTTCGCCGGATATGTATCAGATATCCGGTTTTGATGTGTGAAACCTGTAAATTCCAAAATTTTTCAGTTCTTACATGCTTAGTACGTTTGTAATTCATACATATTTGGAAAACATATTAATTAATTGAATTTTTAAAATCAAATTTGACATGCCGGATAACCGGATATTACGTGCAGTGGTCGAATAAAATTATGTACACTTAATAGTCAACGGGATACAGCATATCCAATGCCTTCTGAATGGTCCCGTTGGGGTTGGAGAAATTTTTGGAACCTACTCGTTATTTTCTTGTTTATTTTATTACTTTCGTGATCGATTTCCGAATTCGTGACTTTTCCAAACTCTTTTAGTTCTTACATACTTAGTACGTTCGTAATTCATACATATTTGAAAAACATATTAATTAATTGAATTTTTAAAATCAAACTTGACATGCCGGATAACTGGATATTACGTGCAGTGTGCAGTGGTCGAATTAAATTATGTACATTTAATAATCAACGGGATACAGCATATCCGATGCCTTCTGAATGGTCCCGTTGGGGTTGGAGAAATTTTTGAAACCTACTCGCTATTTTCTTGTTTATTTCATTACTTTCGTGATCGATTTCCGAATTCGTGACTTTTCGAGACTTTCGCGACTTGTTAAAAACCAACAAATTAAAATAGTTCCGCCTCTCTTTCTGGAGTTTCAACACCGCTGTTACAGTGTTATGCATATAAAAAATTCTTTGCATTCAAATGAAAAATTCTCCAAACTCGCGTTCGTCGTAAGCCCATAAGCCCTGCATTTGCAATCTGGAACTTCTTTATTACAAACGTTAAAATGTGCCTGGGGTTAACTATTTTTTATCGGCACTTCTCTCTCGAAATAAAAATCAGTTCGAGACAAAAGCAGAATGAATAAAATATCTTCACTCCTTAGGGAGCTATTAAATTTGTTATAAATTTATTTTTTACTCCTCGAGAACAAAAAAAAATATTTCCGGGGGAAAAAATGCTTAATGGTATTTGAGATATTGGGATGCAAGCGCTACATTATTTATTAGACTGGTGGAACTTCTAAATTAAAACCTTTGAATTATTGAAAATCTTTCACAAAGAATTCAAGCTCCGAGGTATAAAGATTGTCGGTATTTTGCTTAAGGCTCATTATATAGGTGGATCTGCAGATAAAAAGTTCGGTTATAAATAACTAGTAAGCCCGGCGGTCACAGGAAATGACCGCTGTTCTAGATATTATAAATAAACAATTCTCCCAATAGCCGGAAATGCACATCAAATCAAAGAGATATTTATCAGGTAGAACAGTAAAGTTTAATGAATAAATAATAAACATATAATCATTTCGGAAAAAATATTCTTACCGAAAAAAAAACATCTAAGTCATAATAATCTGCAAAATAAAAATATTATTTACTGTGTAATCAAATTGTTTCTGAAAAATATTTATTCATATCCAACATAATCATCGTCAAAACAATAGTTTTCATGAAACTGGAAAAAAAAGCGCTGCCACTTTAATATATATAAAAAGCGCAGACGATAAATAAATTGAAACAAAGAAAGAAGGATCAAATTAAATTCGTGTTTACATTAATTTTTAACGGAGATTGCAAATCTAGCGATGCCTCACTCAAAATGCTAGAGAAATATTTTGATCATTAGTCGTTTCCTTTTGGAAACAATTGTGTAGATGGCAGCACGATGCAGTTTTCTCGGGATAAGAAAGTGTGTCTGTTTGCCGCTATCGGTGACAAACAGACACTTAAGCGGCTTATATATAAGAATACATTTAAAAAAGAAAATCGATGGATAGTTTCCACTAGTTTGCATAAATATTTCAACTGAAGAGCTTTTAATACTTTTAAAGAGAATTATACCTCGGTGGTTTGTCTGAGTTACATTTTTCTGAAGCTTAGAGGTCATTACGTTATATCTAAGGGTGCATTCACACCAAAGGCGACCGAAACATTTTGCCGTCGACATATTACATTGTTGCTATCTTTATCAAACTAACAGCAGTGACGCATGTCTTCAGAATGCAATCAATAAATCACGGTCGTCTGAGTTAAAAAACGATTTTAACGACGCAACATTAAAAGCCAATCAGTCAATATGAGAGCGTGGTTTTTAAATTATCTAGAACCAATGAAGTGCTTTTAAATCCTTCGTCGCTGTTACGCTTGGTGTGAAAGCACTTTTTTAGATGACCGTGATTTGTTGATTGCGTTATCGAGGTCATATGAAGGGTCCGTTGGAAAAACGACCTGAGTCACATACTACTTTTTGAACTTTGCTTTATGTTTTATTATAAATTATTTATTATAAATGAATATAAATTATGTATTTTAAATATCTGTATTATAAATTTGAATTTGGGTGTTACGGAAAAGTAGTCTCGTGTAGTTAAAATTAACATTTATGTTATATTATGTAACATTTATGTTATAAAATAGTTGAATAAATCATAAAGCAAATTTCAAAAAGTAACATGTGACTTAGGCCGTTTTACCAGTAAATCCTTCATATGTCAACGCCGCTTGTTTGATAACCATATCAACAGCCTATTCCGTCGAATTTTTTAATTATTGAATTAAAATTATTATTCATTCAATATTTTTCTCGTATTTATTAACCTTGTGGACACTTAATTAGATCTAAATTAAAGTGAATTTCATTTATACATCAGTCCCACTTATACGACCTTTTGAAGTCGGCCGCTGGAGTCGATGCATAAATTAAAGATAACAGTTTCACTATTCTATTGCAGTTGAACAAAGATTTTTAATAGTTCTTTAAAAATAAATCTGATGTACATTAATGTTATGTTTCATTTCTATAATTTTATGGTGTTATTTCCAGCTTAAAATCCAAGAATGTTTAAAACATTCGGTCGGGTTTAAACTGTCAGTCACATCCCTCCATTTCGAGGATTATTTGACATTTCCAAGCAGAAAGCGATTTATGAGATGTGGAATGGTTGAAACACTAATAAAAACGCAAAATTCGAACCCAGTGGGCTGTTAAACGGGAAAACCTTTCCATATGGGTTTTGGGAGCATTAAAAAATGGCACTTAATTTAAGTGGCAAATCCTAAATCCATATAAATTCATAAGCTAAAGTGACATCATAAACGTAAAAAAATTTCGAGATGTTCCACGTTGAACACAAATCAGCGAGTAACGTAAATATTTTAAAGTGAAGCATAGGAAAAAAGTCTTCTTTCTCATTTGGATCATTTTAGGAAAATATTGAAACTGTTTCGCTATTGCTTTGTTTTGTTTATCTGATATATAACGCCTGAAGAACTGCAAATAGTTCGCTTGTAGAAATGAACAGTGTCATATCTGCAAAAGGACATTTTTCAAGAGAGGAGTTTGAACTTTTTACAATTTTTCTAAATTACTTTATTTGTTTCAATGATTGTTATGATCGATTTTGTTCAGAAAATAGTTATTGCTCTAGTTTTCTGTCACATGGTGGATGTAAATGATGTCAAAATAAAAAAAATAGAAATAACTATAAAAAGTAGTTATTACAGTAATGCACCAAAAAAATACAGTTGGGCTCTAGCCTTAATTTTTGAATATTTACTTACTGCAGTATTCTCAATATATTGGGAGTGCAAAAATCTGAACATTTTGTTATAAAAACCAAAAAAAAAAAAGATTTTTTGCAGACATGACACTGTTCATTTCTATAAGCGAGTTTTAGAAAAATAAAACATATTCACACTTACAAAAAATGATTTTTTTAATGATAATTTATTTAAATGATTTCAGCTGTTTTATTAATTATTTTTTTAATGATCAAATCTTATTAACACAAGAATTCCAATACGTCGTTTAAAATGCAACTTAACAAAATTTGACATCAAATTCTGTTTTATTCTAATTTTCTTATTCAGTGAAACTTCATTTAGATTTTCTGAAAACAGTTTTTACCATAATAAATATTTTTATTTGACGCCGAATTTTTTCCCCGGCAAAAGTTGGAAAACGTATGATACAAATTTAATTAAAAAAACTTAATTGATAATTGTTTACCTTATAGGCAAATATTTATCCTATTTTATGGTGTCGTTTATAAAGGGACGCTTCAGTTAATTTTGTACGTTGACATTTTTATAAAACGGAAGCTACTGGGCTAAAATTAATAGGAAATCATGTGGTTTTATTTTTAGCAGAAAACGAAAGTTCAAGAATTCACCAACATTAAGGGCGCTATATGCAAAGATATTAATTTAATTTAAATTGTCTAGTGTGGATTACTTTCTCTTTTATTTATTTATACATGCTTTTTGTTAAACTACCGAAGCTTTCTTTACGTTTTCAATCTATTATTTTGATGTTGGTGTTGCTAATGTTACCACTGATTTTTTATTAGTTGTTTGAAAGTTTGAGGAATTGTTGTTGTTACTAATCCCCCTGGCATAATAAAGCCTACTACCAGGAAAAGAAGATCAATAATCCACTGGCTCAGGGTGATATTCAGCTTCAATTTGGAACGAGAAACCGCGAGGGCTGAAGACTGACTTGACCTCAAATTTTGTGGTCTCTTAATTTTTAACCAGATCACAGATGAGAGACTGTCAACTGGGATTGGCACCCCCAGAATTATCGTTTCACTTGGAGGACTTTGGAGCCACTACCTATTTAACGTGCACCGGCTCCCTTTAGTGTACACGGCCTACAGGAACCAGCCGAGAGAGGCTGTCACCCTACCAAACACTGACCTAAGTCGATGTTGCTTCAATTTCGGTGCTCTGTGGGAACCGAGCTTCTACCGACTTTTCTCCACCAGACCCCTACCAGTTAGCCGAGGCCTTAGGATTGCTTGCGCACGGGGCGAGGTAGTGGGGTCCACTAATTTTACATGCACGTATCCCCAAGTGTACATGGCTGTCTTCAGCGGGGATGTTACGCGCGACCTTCCAGGTGAAAGTTCGACGCTCTAACTACTAGGCTACCATGGCCTCTTCTACAGACTGGTCCACTACGGTACAGAAGCAAGGATAACAGCCTCAACCTGTGGTGTGTGAATCTGTTGGTTTTACCTACGCGGCCAAAAGAAATTTACGGGCATACTATATAATATGTTAAATATTCGATAGCTTGTGCAATGTGCATGCTTCCGTTTTTTGCTCGTAAGTTGCCGAGTGAGTAGCATTAAAATAATTGAGGGTTTTGTGATAGAAGCCGTTGAATTTATTCTTAAGAAAAGATTTTGATAAAGCCTTCTTTATCAAAGAAACTATGGAGGCAGTTCACCGCTAGAGGGACTCAGGAGCGATGATCGTTGTCACGTGATATCCGCTCTTTGTTTACTACGAATTTCGATTGAGTTTAACGTGGAGTTCACTAGGCAAAATGAGTTATCTTAAAATTAATTAGACTATTTTCACAGCTTTTTCTGATTATAACCCAGTATTTACATTTAATTTAATCATTATAAAAGAAAATTATTAGAATAGTTATAGTGTTTTATTTAGCGTTAATTTTATGTAATGTAGAAGAACTTTAATTGGGCCTAGCTTTTAATTCTTCCTACATCTTTATTGTTTACATTGCTTTAATCGCTGCCACGTGACCAATGACGTTGCTTGAATTGCCTCCATTGTCGAGATTTTCTTTTACAAAGAGTATAGCATTTTTCCGGATGCTAAAGATGTATCAAAAATTCCTTACGATTGCTCATTTATCATATTTTCATAGAAATGAGATCTATGAAAATAGGATAAATGAGCAATGAAATTTTTAGTGTAGTACATGTGTTAATACTTCATTTATCCTATTTTCATAGAAATGAGATCTATGAAGATAGGATAAGTGAGCAATGAAATTTTTAGTGTAGTACATGTGTTAATACTGCATTTATCCTATTATCATAGAAATGAGATCTATGAAGATAGGATAAGTGAACAATGAAATTTTTAGTGTAGTACATGTGTTAATACTGCATTTATCCTATTTTCATAGAAATGAGATCTATTAAGATAGGATAAATGAGCAATGAAATTTTTAGTGTAGTACATGTGTTAATACTGCATTTATCCTATTTTCATAGAAATGAGATCTATGAAGATAGTATAATTGAACAATGAAATTTTTAGTGTAGTACATGTGTTAATACTGCTCATGGAGACATTGTTTTGCCTATTAAGTATAATCCCCGAGTGCAAAACATTTACCTAGCCAAAACATTCATTTTTCTTTGTTTTTTAAAGTTTTTTTGACAGTGAAAAACGCGTCTTAACTATACCATCACCCCACCCCTTCTTCCCCATTACCCCGCAAATGGCTCTCTTCGTCATACTTTCGAGCTCATTTCTACACATAGTTATCTGCTTGGGAAAATTTTCCCCTAATTCTAAAAGTAGATATAAAACACCTTCCTTCCTTTCTATTCCTCGTATACACGTGACGTAAAGATCATTCTTGCGCACTCTCCCCTGAGACGACCAATCATCGATTTCTTTTTTCGCAATCTGCCTGGAAATAGAGCCGCAGTACAAAAGAAAAAATGCGTCGGACATTTTGGCTCCTAGAATGCTGTGAATCGCCGTCATATATTCAGTGTTTAGGGAAGTGTTTCAGGCCCATCATTTAGGGGGGTTATGGGGCAAGGGTCAATAACCTCCCTTGGATTTGGGAGTATAATGCATTTATATATATGCACATGCATCTTCTGGTTTTTTTAATGCCATATACATTGAGTTCATACCCTTTGCCCCGCCCCTTAAAACGACGCCACTATGCAGGCAAAGAGAATTACATGTCTGCGGTATGTCTGAATTACATTTTTCTGAAGCCATTTCTTAAAATCTTGGCTTTCACACCAATGTCGAAATATGCCTTCTACATCATACTTTGTTGCTATGGTTATCAAAGTAACAGCGATGACGTATGTCGTCAGAGTACAATCTATAAATCACGGTGATCTGAGTAAAAAAACTTTGAACAACGCAAAAAAAAAAGCCAATCATTCAATTCGAAGGAGTGGTTTTAAATGATGTAGCACAATGAAGTGTTATGGAATGGGCGTACGAGTCCCGCGCCTTACCATTAAGCCACCGGCCCTTTTACTATATTTATTTAATTTAAATAAGGTTAATAAGAAGGAAAATCTGAAAATCAAAAAATTTGCAGATAGAAGGTATTGCCAAATCGGCTACGATAGGCTTATTCCTTTCTGCATTGAAAAATATATTCCTTGCAGCCCAAAACACCTGTCTGCAATTTTTATTTCTATTATTGCATTTTTAGCGCTGTTTTTTAGGAATTTAACGCTGATAATTATATTTTCCTCAACGCGTTTATAACTCCGCACCCACTCTTGGTTGTCGGAAAACCAAAATGACGGATGAAGCGGCGCAGACGGAAGAAGGAGGCGAAATCCCCCTTCCGCAACTAACCAACTGGAATCGAGAGCGACATGAAAAATGAGACGACTCTCTGGTACGCCACGCTGCAAAGCCCCGTTGCAGGTCCGGCAAATGAGTCAAAATGTAACTCTTACACACGGTTTCGTTAACTCTCTCTCTCTCTCATAACTACTTGGAGGAAATGATAAATGGATCGATAACTTAATGACCAATACACGGAGGAAAAATAAATTTGGTGGAACTAGACGAGTGCCGAATAACCTTGCTGTTCGCAAGTCCCCTCTTTTTCATCCCCCTCCCATTGGCAAAGACATTTTAACGGAACTATTAGCCTTGTTACTTTGTCGTTAAATATCGCTGGATTTCTAAAAGGGGGAGGGGGACAAAAGATATATTATATATATATATATATATATATACACAAACGATATTCTTTCTCTCTCTCTCTCTCTCTCTCTCTCTCTATATATATATATATATAAACGATATTCTTTCTCTCTATATACATTCATATAGATATACGGAATATTTTTTGTCCCCCCCCCCCCCCCCACTTGCAAAAATCCCGCGTTATTGGGCCCATTAACGACAAAGCAATTAACCTAATAGTTCCGTTAAAATATATGTAAGACGGCGTCTAGGGGTAAGTAAGTTTTCGAATCGAACAAATCTTTCAAAAGTTATTAGGGGGGGGGGGGCAGATCGACAGACACACATTTTCTCCATCTCAAAACCCTCCTTTCAAGTTTTTTATTTTTAAATGTTTATTTAATTACTTCACTTTTTTGACTTTTCTTTATTTTTAACGGTATTTTTACGATACATTAAGCCTTCTTTCATGCTTTATTATTATTATTTTTTTTTACTTTTACGGGAAAGTTGGCTAAAAAGCGTGAATAAATCACTGTTTGATTGGCTTATGAATTTGTATAATTTTGTAAGATAATTTTTTATACACTTTTTAAAAATTAGTTCACTGAAACGTGATCCAGTGTATAATATAGATAAGGTTATGCTAAGGGATAGATAAAAAAAACTGTATTGCGGACACCTGTGTATTACGGGCGGATGTTTCTGTCCAGCTAATTCCGTTATATAGAGGAGTTTTCAACCATTTAGACCTACGTAGATTTCGTTCTAAGAGAGGTCTATTATAGAAATCGTGGTGATTTCTCCAAAAATTTATATATAAAAGTCAAAATGCATGCAATTCCATCGCAGCGCAGGAGAAAGCATTACTTCAAATGTGTATTTCAGAACAAGGATAATAGCCGCTAAACATAGAGAATGGTATCGTAAACATATTACACTGCTGACTTTTATATGCTACTTCGTTGAAACTACGGTTCTATCTACTTCGCGGATCAAAAAATATAGGAATTTCATTGTATCGCCAAGGAAATATGCAACAAAGAAACATTCCTTTCATAGAAAAAACAGATAAAAGCATCCAGGTAACATTTTCTGAATCAGTTTTTAAAAATAAGGAAGCTTTACCCGTGAAAAATCTCTGTTCTTGATAATGCATCGTTTGCTCAGATAACATCTTTTGCGCGGAAGAAATAAGTTTGTTATCCTATTTTGCCAACAAAAAGCTCTGTTTTTCTGCAAGTAGACGTTCTAAGAAGGTTTCTAAAGGTCCTTTTTTGAATAGCATTTTATGAAATGCATTCAGAGGCGAATGCAAGGTAAAGAATTGGAAGAAAAACAAAACTTCACTACAAGAATTTTCTCATTAGACTTGCAGGCTTAAGCAGACCTTATTGTTAATTCCTTACGTCTTTAAATAAACTTATATATCATTAAAGAAATGAGTTACTTTTAAATTGCTTAATACTTAATATTACATTTAACGTATTATAAATCAGTATTATTAATAACCTTATTATTAATATTAACATCAAGCTAAATTTCTGACACTAATATAAGTTATCTGTTTGTCTGTTTACGTAATTAAGAGTTTAGACGAAGTGTCATAAATTTAGCTCGATGTTATAATAATAATAATTATCATTATTATGTTGTTGTTGTCGTCATCGTGTCTATGAAAATGTGCCAAAAAGCCAAAAAAAAAAAAAAAGTCAGAAGATCCCGAAGCTGTCGACGACAGCTTTAGCTACGTCGACAGCTCTGTCAGTATAGAGTAGGTCCACTGGGTCCTCAATGCCGATGTGAAATATCTTGGCCTGGATTGCGTGGCAGCTGAAGATGGGTCGAGGAGACAATGAGATGCCATCGGGGCAGTGGGGACAAACGTTGGCGTAACTACGCTTACTACTATTATTATTTTTAACATCTAATATTAGGAACATGCAATGAAACAAGGGACATCCAATACAGTGGAACCCCGCCATTCGTCCGCCTCGCTATTCGTACAACTTGTTCAAGTAAAATTCAACTCGCCATTTGTACTTGTCCCTCAATTCGTACGGCGCCAGGGGCCAGCTGGGTTTGCCAATTTGCCTTTTTTTAAGGGAAAAAAACGAGAAATTATGCTAAATTTGAACTCGTCTGGAAATAACTTGTTTGGCGTTTTGGGTTTTTTAAAAGTTTTAATACTTTTTGAGATTTTACTGACAATTTTAACTTTCTAAGGTGGCAGCAAGAGGAAGTGGTTGAAGATCTTTCTTCTTCAGAGCAGAAAAGTAGTAAGGAAATCATTTCCTTTGCAGAGATTAAACAGCTATTATACCCCTGCGAGAAAACAGAGAGTGGTGGGAAAATGGCATCACAACACTGCTCTGGTCAACAGCATTAACTTCTTTAACGAAAATGTCATTGACCATTTTAGAAAAATTCTGAACAATCGTCAAATCAGAACACACACATTGGACAGATTTTTAGAGAAAGGAACCCAAGATTCTTCTAGTGCAACGTTTCTCAACCTTTCAGTACTCGCGGCCCAGTTTTCAATCATAATTTTCATCGCCTCCCCCCCTGCTTACAATAAAATGTATGCAACAATGATGTATATTAAGTATTTATCATAATCCAATTGCAGTCCATACCTTTTTCAAATGATACCGTTGCTCGTCAACTTGGTGATATAGCTGAACATGCGCAGTCAACTTTTCTCGAAGTTGCGTGACAAATTGTTTTCAATACAGCTTGATGAAGCACCAGATAGTAATATAGGTATTCATTTAATTGCCTATGTTCGATTTTGCGATAATATGTCAGTAATAGAAGAACTTTTCTGAAAACGAATAGAACTCAAAAATACAGCGCTCGCATTATTTGCTCCTTTAAATGATTTTAAGGACAAGGCAGGCACAGAATGGAAAAATTGCTTTCGAATATGCACCGAAGGAGCTCGTTCAGTGTTTGGAAGATTCCAAAGTATATAAGTACTTGAAAAACAAAAATCGCCTCAGTGCGTCTGGACGCATTGCATGATCCACAGAGAAGCTTTGGCTTCTAAAGAAATGAGTCCTGATTTGAATATTGCGTTAACTTCGGTTGTAACTGTAGTAAAAAATATAAAAACAAGACCCCTGAAATCGAGAATCATTCCCGCACTTTGTAAAGATATGGGTTCAGTACATTCAGCGTTACTATTTTATTGCAGAGCAAGATGGTTGTCTTGTGGGACATTTTTTGCAACGTGTTTATGAATTAAGAGAGGAAATCGCCATTTTTCTAGAAGAAGAAAACAGACCGGAAGCCGAGAATGTTCGCGATGGTTTATTTGTGATGAAATTGAGCTACTTGTTCGACATATTCGAGAAATTAAATAACTTGAATCTTCAACTCCAGGGGAGAAATACACATATGTTGGATACGAATGATCAAGTTAAGGCTTTTTGTAGAAAACTGGAATTGTGGAGTAGAAATTTAAAGCAAAAAAAAAACCTAACAATGTGGATGATTGAACTAAAACTTACAAGGCTAAAGAAAAATATCTACAGTTGTTTTTGTAACCATTGAAAATCTCTTAGCCATGCTAGCGAAGAATTGTAAAAAGTATTTTTTTCCTGACGACGAACTGATGGCAAGTTCCGAGTAGGGATCCATTTGTGAAGACTTCTGAAGGACTCTGAATTGATAAGGAAGAAAAATTCATAGACTTCACGACAAGTGGCGAAACCAAAAGACAATTTAGTAACAAATCACTATTTGAATTTTGGGCAGAAGTATAGGATGATTTTTCTGCACCAAAAACAAGGGCATTTCGCATTCTATCACCATTTTCAACATCCTACCTTTGTAAAACTGGATTTTCTGCTGTAGCTTCTCTGAAGTTAAAATATAGATCTCGGCAAAATACAGAAGCAGAACTAAGAGTGGCTATTTCTAATATTAAACCTTCCTTTGAAAAACTTTGCTCTGCAAGACAGGCCCAAGGAAGTCACTAATAACTATTATATTTGGTTTAAATTCAGTATGTTTTGATTAAGTAAGCTTATTTAGTAAGTTGTTTTACTTTAATAAGTTGTTAAATATGTCGAAACGTATTTCGTTTCCTATGTCTGTGTGTGCTTTCCTTTCAGTCAGTTCATCAGTTTTCTAAATTACATTTTATCTTGAATATTCTCGCGCCCCCCTGCAGGGGCGTGCCCCACAGGTTGAGAATCGCTGTTCTAGTGCAAAAAGACATAAAAAATAAAACATCAGACAGGGAGAAAACACCTGAAGGGATGTTACCTGATGTTTTTATGGAAGGGAACTCATCTTCCAACCATTTCTCTTCCTCCTTTCAACATTCCACTTATGCCATCAGCTCACCTCAGAGCAATCAAAGTGCAGTTAAATTTTTATTTACGTATAATTTCATGTACAATACTGTACATTTGTTTTTCATAGGTTTAAATAAGCAACCATATATTGGTCTGAAACGGATTCATCCAATTTACATTGTATCTTATGTGAAAAAATAATTCGCTATTCGTACGACTCGCCATTCGAACTGCCTCCTGGAACGAATTGTGTACGAATAGCGGGGTTTCACTGTATTATGTTATGTAATTATTAGGAACATCTAATACCGAGAAATTGGAGCTACTAATTACTAGTAGCTCCAAATCCATATGAACTTCTAATTGCTAGAAACATCTAATTTTATGTTATTTTTCTTTCTAATGTGGCTGCGTATGGTCACTAACCTTTGCAGACCTACTAAATTCCCCGGAAATCGGCATCCGTTCTTTCAAGTAGCACCGCTATCGGCGATTACATTACCCCTTTTGAGAATTTTGGCTCACCTTTTCAGCTTCTATGGAGGCACTTGAGCTCTCAATCATGCGAAACTGCACTATAAATTTAATTTATCCGACAGTATCCAAGCCAAACAGACACTCAAGGGATCTTTAACATGCCTCATAATTATCCCACATGGGCGCTGACGATTTTCTGCATCTTGAAAATCCACCGACTTGGACCAGGTTTGATCCTGCGAACTTGGGCATCTAATTTTATGTTACCTAATTACTAGGAACATTTAATAACTGAAAACATCTATTTATTAGAACCAGTTGATTTGAAAATTATTAAGAGCATCTAATAACCGGGAAATTGGAGCTACTAATTACTACTAACTCCAAATCCATATGAGCATCTAATTACTAGAAACATCTAATTTTATATTATGTAATTACTAGGAACATTTAATAACTGAAAACATCTATTTATTTGAAACATCGAATTTTATATTATGTAATTACTAGGAACATTTAATAACTGAAAACATCTATTTATTAGAAACAGTTGATTTGAAATTTATTAGGAACATCTGATAACCTAGAAATTGGAGCTACTAATTACTACTAGCTCTAAATCCATATGAGCATCTAATTACTAGAAACTTTTGATTACTAGGAACATCTACTTACTAAGAAAGTTTGATACTATGAACGTATAAGGGGTCATTCATAAATGATGTCACGCTTCCAGGGGGGAGGGGGTTCGTGAAATTGGGACAAAGTGTGACGAGGGGAGGGGGTAACAAGAATTGTGACATCCTGCTTATGCAACATAGCGTGACATGTGGCAAGTCCGTTAAAGTGTGACATTTTGTGACAAAGGGGGGTGAGGGTCAAATATGTGGAGAAAAAGCGTGACATCATTTATGAACGGTCCCTAATCCCAAGAAATATCGTGCTAGGTATCTAAGTACAGTAAACCTCCTCTATAGAGGACACCAGCGGAATAAAAATATTTGTCCGTAACAGAGAGGTGTTCGCAAAAAAGGAGTTTTTTTTGGCTTTCATGGTGGGGAATTAAAAATATGTCCGCCTAAGAGAGGTGTACACATTTCAATGGTGTCCAATAGGAGGAGTTTAACTGTATTATGAACACGTAATACTGATACGAGAAAAAAATACCAGCACTTATTGGCTAGGACGAGTAACGATTAGTACAGATAAGATAATTAATAACAAAAGTTGTTGGGATTTCTATTGATTTGCAGCGCTTCTTAAATTGTGTTCCGCGGAACCCTGAGGTTCAACAGATATCTCTCGAGGGTTCCGTGAAACCTTCCTTAGTCTTTTCCTTGAAAAAGCAAATAAAGTTTCGAAAAAGCGTTATGTCTCTTCGAAATTAAAAAATAAAATAATAGCTTACCCTCGCTTCTATTTAGCAACTTAAATAATTGATGCAAATGAAACAGCTGCAAGTCGTCGCGAGTTTATCGATTAGGATAGAGTTCCTTATACATGAATATAAAAATCATTGCTGGAACGCGTGTCTTAAATCCATACATTGGTTAAGTTTTAAAACCAAAAAAGCCGCATTAATTAGTGACTTGTAAATGAAAAAAACGTAAGTGGAGGATGATAATGGTCCAGCACAAGTATTTCGCCCCAGGCTCTGAAAGGACTAGGGCCGCCACTGAAGCTATATGAGTGATTCCATACCAACTCACCTTAAACACAAACATACCAACTCACCGAGTTGGTCGCGTGACCAACTCGATTTTTTTTTAAAATTTGGTACTGTTAAAAATGTGGTTTTTAATTATTAATATTAAATACCATGTATTACCTTGATCAATAAATATTTTAGATTAAAATACTTAATTCAAAGTATATTGCGTTGTGTTATAAAAAAAGAAATTAAATAATTCATTATTCATATGCTGAAATAGAAGATCAGTTGTTATTGTGAATAAATCATATTCATAATTAAAAAAATCAATTATTTATGAATAATTATTCATAATAATTATTTCATTAATTTCATAAAATTTCTTGATTATATTGAATACCTTTAAAAATCCAAAAAAAAAAAACTTACATCTTAGGCATTAATAAAAAAATTGAATTGGCCAACAAAAAAAATATAAAATAATGATTGATCAATCAAAAGAAAATGTTAATGACCTGCGGATCCACGGCTTGAATTAGCACTCTATTTGATACTTTCGCTGATTGATGCAGGCGGAAAACTTGATCACCAGAAAGCGCGCCTTTGCTGCATAATGCTCTTCTATATTCGTTTCAAAACACATAATGTCCGTGATGCAGTTGTTCATTGGTATAGCATTTTTTCATCATGAAAGGCAGTCATCAATTAATGAGTGTCCATCAATATAGGTAAATTCATTTAAAGATTTAAAAGTACAGTACAGGGATCCTGATTTATATCATACCATCTCTAAGTATAAAAAGAGATTTGTTTCCTTTGATCGGTCAATGGATACAATCATTAAACTATCCAAAAAAATATACAGCATCTTGATTACTTCGATCAACGCATTTTTGTAAGAATAATCTTCACTTCAAAATGCAATTTGAAAAAAGGCAGTTATATATGGCATCCCCAGTCAGAAGGAAACACAAAGGAATTCCTCTGCTGGGGAGCTAGCGAAAAAAGCGTCACTCGAGAATGCTATCAAGTTTCCAACTGACGGAAAAAAAATGCACATGGCGAGGCACCGGAACAGGAAACCTACGCCACAGGATATAGTACATAAGTAAAAATGGTTATGATTTGAATTTATCTGGCCAAAAGATTTAGAAAAAAATGTAAATAAAAATTGTAGGTGTTTTAAAGTATAGTTCATGCAAAAATTAATCGCGGAATTTAATGTAAATTATAATTCTAAATATCTGTGAAAGAAAATGGCATGCTGCGCAAACCTACATTACAAGTGCGTGACAAGTTTCCGTCACGGAGTAACAGTCAAGCAACAGTTAAGCGTTTAAAAAATATATATATTATTCAAGGCTTGAATAAAGTAAACCTTGAATAAATGAGAAAATATTATTTTGATAACTAAATGTATCAAAAGAGAATTAATTGATCTTTTGTTACATTATCCCCCCCTCGAAGGAAAAATTTTAAGTACCTCGAAAATATTCTAGCATATATAAAAAATTTTTTGGCCAGAAAAATGCAATACACTGTATGCATATAACTTCATTAAAATATGATGACAATTATGCATCTGTATTTTCCTGTCATCAACAGGAATATCAATACTTGATGCAGTCATGATAAATTAATATATATAAAAAAATATTTCAGCAGTTGAATAATTAAAATTTTTCAATCACCCAGAATCTCACTCCATATACCATTTCATTTCAAAGTATGAAAAATCAACATTGTTTTGCATTTTAGTCAACAATGTTTGTAAACAAACTGCCATGATAATGTAAACAACAACAATTAAAACAATTTTCTGCATGTTATCATTTTACCACATTATTCAAATCGATCAAATTTATGCAATTTCACGTTGACACAGTAATGCATTGCTAGTCTAAATTTTCCCCAAGTTAGCTAGGCTTGAGGAAGAAAAAAAACAATTAATGCACACAAAATATACAAGGTAGCTATTCTTGTATAAAAACAATGTGAATTACAACTTTCTCAGAGTCATTGAATATTAGTACATGACACAAACAGAAATATTCCATTCATTATTTAAATTAATCATTTGGCAGGGAATATTTTGCTTATATGCAATTTAATTGGTTTGTCATTTGTATTTTCATTTCTTACTAAATAATTATCATTCCTAAAAAATCTCTCAATGACATAGGGACCTTTGTATTTGGGTAACAAAACACCAGGATTGTTCAAATTTTTTATGTAGACCCTGTCATTTATCTCAAATTTTGTGATAGATCTACCCTTTAATTGCTTTTTATGTTGTTCAAAGTATTTATCCTCATTTGTAGCAACTATACTCCTGTTCTCCTCAGCACATTTTTTTGTTTCAAGAACATATTTGTTATAATGATCTACTAGAATAGGATCTGAAAATTTTTCCATTGGTACATTGATAGATCTACCATAAAATAATTCTGCAGGAGAAAAACCAGTGACACTATGAGTACTAGCATTATAATGGAGTTTAAATAACATGATTTTTTGTGACCATTCATAAGTTTTTTCACATAAAGCAGCAATACTTTCTTTGAGTATTCTGTGGGTACGTTCAATTGCCCCATTGGAAGCAGGATAGTAAATTGAAGCTTTCCTATGCTCAATATTTAAACTGTTAAAAAATTCCTCAATTTCTTTGGAAACAAAGTTTGTCCCATTATCAGTTAGAATGATCTTAGGAATTCCAAAACGAGAAAAATAAGTGTTTAAACATTTTATAATAGATGATGAAGAAATATTTGCCAATGAAAATGTCTCTAAGTATCGTGAATAGTGATCTAAAATAGTTAAAATGAAAAAATTGTTATCAATACTTCTACATAATTTACCAATAATGTCACAAGCCAAAAATTCCCCGGGAGCAAGATTCTTTTTTGAAATTAATCTTGGAATGGTTTTAGCAGGTTTAGGTTTATTTGCTAAACATTGTGGACAAGCACGACAAAATTTTTTTACAGCAGTAAACATGGAAGGAAAAAAATACATTCTTTGAAGGAAATTAAATGTTTTCTGGGTAGCAAAATGTGGTAAATGTGCATTTTCAATGCATGCCTCCCTTAAACTAATTGGTACATAAATTCTTTTAATATTGTGACTTTTACCCCTTTTTGTGACTTTTACAATTTTTAACAATAATCCTTCATTATTTACACAAAAATTTTCTGAAGTTTTTATGTCATTGTTCTTTAATTTTTGAACAATACCTAAAATTTCCCTGTCTTTTTGCTGTTCTTCGAGAATGACTTTATTAGATAAGTCATGTTTTGGTTGAAAAATATTAATGTTGTTAATAGATAATTGTTCATCATCATATACTCTACTTAAATAATCAGCTGGGTTGTTGATTCCCCGTAAATAAATCATTTGGTATGAAAAATCCTGTAAAAATAATAACCATCTGCTGACAATATCAGGTTGTTTATCAATATGAATGAAATTTGTCAGACTTTTTGCATCAGTTAAAATTTGAAAAGTAGTACCATACAGAATTTCCCTAAAATGTTTAACAGAAGCATATATTGCAAATAATTCACGCCTTATAGATGGATATTTGGATTCAGCAGGTGTTAGTTTTTTGGAATAGATTTCAATGGGATAAAACTGGTTGTTTACTTTTTGCATTAGTATCGAAGATATTGCTTCTCTACTAGCATCAGTAACTAAAAATAATGGAGCATCCTTAACAAAATTTTTTAAAGTGGGTTTATTTAAAATTATGCTTTGCAACTTGTCAAAGGCATCCTGACATTCAGATGACCAAAAAAATGGAGTGCTTTTCCTAGTTAAGTTGACAATAGGAGAAATAATTTCTGCATAGCCCAATATTAGATGGCGAAAATAATTAGTCATCCCTAAAAACGTTTGAACTTGTTTGACATTTTTTGGAATAGGAAATTTAGAAACTTTATTGATGTTATTTTCTGAAGGAGAAAAACCTTTTCTATCAATGTTAAAACCTAAATAAGTTATAGAAGATTTACACAATTGCAATTTTGCAGGATCTAACGTTAAGTTAAAAAGTTTAAGCCTGTCAAAAACTTGTTGCAAGGTGCTAATTAGCTCGTCGATTGAATCAGCAGCAATAACAATGTCGTCGAGAAAAAATTGTATATTAGGACCTTTTAGTTCATTTAAACAAGATGCTAACAAGGATACAAAATATGATCCACTGTTGCGAGCGCCAAAAGGAAGACGTTTAAATTGATATGAACCAAGTTCAGAGCAAAATGCCAATTTTTCCCTATCATTGGGTTTTATTTTGATTTGAAAAAATGCAGATTTTAAATCCAAAACACAGTAAATATTTCTACCCGCTATATTTTGTACTATGTCAGAAATCTTTGGCAGACACACTTTAAATGGTTCAGTGATGGAATTTAAAAGTCTGAAATCGACTACCATTCTAAATTTCAATTCTTGATCAGGATCAGAAGGATTGGGTTTCTTTTTTACAAAAATTACTGGAAAACAGTAGCTTGAATTGGAAGTTTCTAAAATGTCGGCCTCAAGTAATTTTTTTAGCTCCTGTTCAGCGAATTTTTTAGCAATTTTCGGGATAGGATAGGGTTTTGTCTGAATAGGAAAGTTATGCAAAAGTTTGAATTCAGGAGTAACTAAATCAGTAGAACCTAATGTAATATAGTTTTTGGAAAAAATAGGAGAGTTCTTCATAAGTAATTTGATCATTTTATTTTTGTCGACTTCATTTAAATGTTTTAAATCAAAATCATTAGGAGATAATTCTTCCTTTCTTAATTGTAATACTTCTTCCATATTCAAATTATTGATTTGCAGCATTTGAGATTCACATGGTTTCTTAATATCATTTTCAAAAATTTCTTGAATTGATCCTAAATTTTGATCCTTTTGAATCATTAAGTTTTTGTTGGATTTGTTTTCAATGATCAAGAAAATAGAATCAACTTCTTTGGCAGAATGTATGGATTCACTGATATTACATAAATTTTTTATTTTTCCTGGAGTAAATAAAATCAATTGAAATGGTTTTGCCTCAATAGGAATTTTAATTTTGATTATTTCGAAAGAATTGGGTTTAATTGAAATATTGAGAGCTGATTTGACTTTAATTTGCATTGTAGTTGAATTTGCATTATTAGAGATTGGTTGATTTTGTAATTGATTTGTATTAATTTTTGTTTGGTTTTTACTAGAAGTAGTGGTTATAAAATCCAATTGAGTTTTGTCGGAAATTAGTCGTTTGTTTACAGAATCAAGAATTATTTTGTTTCTGTGGAAAAAATCATACCCCAAAATTAGTTGATAATTGGCATTCCAATTGAAACTAGTTGTGAAAAATAAATTGGAAAACCATTTTCCCTGGATTTTAAATTTCATATCAATTGCAGATAAATATGGAATCTGCTCATTGTTGATAGATCTGATTTTTACAGAACGAGACACATAATTAATTTTGACCTCACCCTTGATTTTATCTAAGACATCAGTTTGACAAATTGACACATTCGCGCCACTGTCAAGGAGAGCAAAAAATTTAAATTTCCCAAATTGGATCTCTATTATTGGTAAGGAATTATCTGAATCGGTACATGACATGAGAACTCTGAATTCCTGATGATTTACAACATTATCAATTGCTTGATTGTGCTGATAAATATCATTTTGAGTATCATTCAGCTGTATAGTTTTTGTCGATGCCTCACCTATGTTAGATTTTATTGGTATTTTGTCATTGTTTTGGTATTTTTTATTTTTGCCCTGTTTATTGGATGAGTTTGATTGCTTTTTACAGCCCTTGATTTCAGGATTATGCCACCTTTGAGTGTTTACAACAGAATTGTGGGTCTCCGAATTTTGTAGATGGCTGAAATTTGTGTGTCGAAAACCCCCTATTAGTTTAAATGTTTTTTGAACTGGTTTTTATTGTAATATGGTTTGAAACCCCTGCCTCGCTGTCTTTGATTGAAATTTCTAAAGTTGGATCTGCCCCTGTTTTGAAAATAGTTAGAATTTTGATGACCCCTTGAATTACCTGGATAGTACCAGCATTTTGTTGTCAAGTGTCCTTTCTGACAAATGTGGCAAGAAATTGCAGTTGCTGCATTATTATACATATTACCAGGTTGAGAACTTGAAGGATGAAAATTGGAAAACTGATTACCCTGCATTGCATTGATCTCATATTGAAAAGATGGTGCAGCTGGATTTAAATTTTGTGGTTGTTTCAGTTTTTCGACGCATTCTGTTAACTTTTGAATTTTATTATCTGTTTCAGCCTGACTTTATCTCTACCTGGGAATTACAAGCAAAATTGCTTGGGTTGTTCAAAGCTGATTCGATATTTTTTGCAATTTTTATTGCCTTAAAAAAAGTTGGAGGACCCTGCTTCATGGTTTCTAAACGTATTTCTGGGCGTAATGAATTTAAGAATTTTGAAAGTTTTGTTTGTTCCAGAAGGTCAGCGATTTCTTTTGAGTTGTTATTTTGAGGGTTCAAATACTTATCAGCAGATGCTGCAATTAATTCACTTACTTCTTGTACAGATTGATTAGGTTTTTGGGAAATGTCCCAAAATTCCCTCTGGGTTGTTTCGAAATTTGGTGTTTGAGTGAATTTTTTAGTCAATTCATCGCATACTTTGTCATACTTTGCATCACGATTTCTATCTAAAAATTTTGTTACATGGTCAAACGCTTTGTCCCTTAATTGGAGTTTCAGAACAATAAGTTTCTTTTGTGCGGACCATTTTTCTAATGATGCAATATCTGTTAAGCTCTGAATGAAATTTTTAACATTCTCGGATTTTAATCCAGAAAAAGTAGGTATTAAAGGAAGTAAAGAACTGTCTGTCATGTTTAGTTAAGGCAAAAAAAATATCACATAAATATGCAATTAAAAATTCAGATATCTAGCAATCCCCCAAAATGCATTTAAACAAATGAAAAATATAATAAAAATAGTTCATGTGTGAAAAATATATTAAATTAACCTGTAAAACATGAAATGCATTCCAAAATTGAATTATAGTATTTTCAAAATCAAATTCTCAAGAATTCATGCATACTGTAATTGTAATTATAAATATCACAGTCATCACAGATAATCGCCTCAAAAATATTTATGAAAATCATCAAAATAACATGACACAAGATCGGTAAATGGACTGAAATTCAGGTTGATAATTAAAATAATGCAATAACCCAAAAAACCTTTCTTTAAAAACTAAACGTTTTTCGTCACGGCGCCAATTATGTTAAAAATGTGTGTTTTAATTATTAGTTCATGCAAAAATTAATCGCGGAATTTAATGTAAATTATAATTCTAAATATCTGTGAAAGAAAATGGCATGCTGCGCAAACCTACATTACAAGTGCGTGACAAGTTTCCGTCACGGAGTAACAGTCAAGCAACAGTTAAGCGTTTAAAAAAAATATATATTATTCAAGGCTTGAATAAAGTAAACCTTGAATAAATGAGAAAATATTATTTTGATAACTAAATGTATCAAAAGAGAATTAATTGATCTTTTGTTACAGGTACACATATTGATGATATAGAGGTATAAAGAAGAATTTTTAGCTTCCTACTCCACTTATTTTTAAATATACAGGTCCTAAAATTTTGTCTGCTGCCTAAAAATAACGAGAAATTGATGTTTTTTTTAATTTTTTTTCTCTTGGAAACTCTATTCATGCAATATAAGTGTTAGATATCTATGGAAACTAGATGTTCCAGGCATTCATAAAAAAAAAACTACGATGTTCACAATGAAAATTGTTAAGGTACAATACTCTTAGAAGTTGCAACCACAAAAATTCGATTTTCCCGATTTTGCTGAAATTGAGGATTTAATTCCAATAAAAGCAATAAAACCAAAGCTATACTCACTTTCTGGTAGAGTACATGTGCTCACCATAAATTGCTACAGAATAAATTACTTGGGTTTCTCACTCCTTCTTGGAAATATTTCAGCTTAAAGACAAACCATTGAGCAAAAAAATGCAATTTCGGACAACTTGTCAGTCATTTCTCTCATAAAAGGCAAGCACTAGAAAATATTTAATTTTTTTTAAAAATAAGCTACTGATGTGTCACCTATTCACGGGAAAAGAGTTTACTTCTGGTTATTTTTTTGTAACGAGATATCCTGCTGATAGTATATGCATGTTTTTCTCTAATACCATATTAACCTGTTCAGACCCCAGAACTAAGCACAAACAATTTTGAAGCAATTTTTTGGTTCTCTGATTTAAAAAATGATTACAAAACAAAATAACTAAAAAAATTTTTTTACATTTTAATTAATAATTAGTTTAAATAATAATTAATGCCCAACTTCCATGTTTAAAACGAAGTAAACTATCTGTTGATTAATTTAAAAAACAATTGGGTGTTTTAGCTTTCAAATTGCACAAACACTTGTTAAATAAACAGCGTTTTAAAATGTACCCAATTGGGTACACTTGGAATGAAGGTGTTATATGTATGCGAAATATTTATGTGTTGACAAAAAATAAGTGCTATAACAGACGCTCAACCTGACGTAACTCTACTTAAATAATCAGCTGGGTTGTTGATTCCCCGTAAATAAATCATTTGGTATGAAAAATCCTGTAAAAATAATAACCATCTGCTGACAATATCAGGTTGTTTATCAATATGAATGAAATTTGTCAGACTTTTTGCATCAGTTAAAATTTGAAAAGTAGTACCATACAGAATTTCCCTAAAATGTTTAACAGAAGCATATATTGCAAATAATTCACGCCTTATAGATGGATATTTGGATTCAGCAGGTGTTAGTTTTTTGGAATAGATTTCAATGGGATAAAACTGGTTGTTTACTTTTTGCATTAGTATCGAAGATATTGCTTCTCTACTAGCATCAGTAACTAAAAATAATGGAGCATCCTTAACAAAATTTTTTAAAGTGGGTTTATTTAAAATTATGCTTTGCAACTTGTCAAAGGCATCCTGACATTCAGATGACCAAAAAAATGGAGTGCTTTTCCTAGTTAAGTTGACAATAGGAGAAATAATTTCTGCATAGCCCAATATTAGATGGCGAAAATAATTAGTCATCCCTAAAAACGTTTGAACTTGTTTGACATTTTTTGGAATAGGAAATTTAGAAACTTTATTGATGTTATTTTCTGAAGGAGAAAAACCTTTTCTATCAATGTTAAAACCTAAATAAGTTATAGAAGATTTACACAATTGCAATTTTGCAGGATCTAACGTTAAGTTAAAAAGTTTAAGCCTGTCAAAAACTTGTTGCAAGGTGCTAATTAGCTCGTCGATTGAATCAGCAGCAATAACAATGTCGTCGAGAAAAAATTGTATATTAGGACCTTTTAGTTCATTTAAACAAGATGCTAACAAGGATACAAAATATGATCCACTGTTGCGAGCGCCAAAAGGAAGACGTTTAAATTGATATGAACCAAGTTCAGAGCAAAATGCCAATTTTTCCCTATCATTGGGTTTTATTTTGATTTGAAAAAATGCAGATTTTAAATCCAAAACACAGTAAATATTTCTACCCGCTATATTTTGTACTATGTCAGAAATCTTTGGCAGACACACTTTAAATGGTTCAGTGATGGAATTTAAAAGTCTGAAATCGACTACCATTCTAAATTTCAATTCTTGATCAGGATCAGAAGGATTGGGTTTCTTTTTTACAAAAATTACTGGAAAACAGTAGCTTGAATTGGAAGTTTCTAAAATGTCGGCCTCAAGTAATTTTTTTAGCTCCTGTTCAGCGAATTTTTTAGCAATTTTCGGGATAGGATAGGGTTTTGTCTGAATAGGAAAGTTATGCAAAAGTTTGAATTCAGGAGTAACTAAATCAGTAGAACCTAATGTAATATAGTTTTTGGAAAAAATAGGAGAGTTCTTCATAAGTAATTTGATCATTTTATTTTTGTCGACTTCATTTAAATGTTTTAAATCAAAATCATTAGGAGATAATTCTTCCTTTCTTAATTGTAATACTTCTTCCATATTCAAATTATTGATTTGCAGCATTTGAGATTCACATGGTTTCTTAATATCATTTTCAAAAATTTCTTGAATTGATCCTAAATTTTGATCCTTTTGAATCATTAAGTTTTTGTTGGATTTGTTTTCAATGATCAAGAAAATAGAATCAACTTCTTTGGCAGAATGTATGGATTCACTGATATTACATAAATTTTTTATTTTTCCTGGAGTAAATAAAATCAATTGAAATGGTTTTGCCTCAATAGGAATTTTAATTTTGATTATTTCGAAAGAATTGGGTTTAATTGAAATATTGAGAGCTGATTTGACTTTAATTTGCATTGTAGTTGAATTTGCATTATTAGAGATTGGTTGATTTTGTAATTGATTTGTATTAATTTTTGTTTGGTTTTTACTAGAAGTAGTGGTTATAAAATCCAATTGAGTTTTGTCGGAAATTAGTCGTTTGTTTACAGAATCAAGAATTATTTTGTTTCTGTGGAAAAAATCATACCCCAAAATTAGTTGATAATTGGCATTCCAATTGAAACTAGTTGTGAAAAATAAATTGGAAAACCATTTTCCCTGGATTTTAAATTTCATATCAATTGCAGATAAATATGGAATCTGCTCATTGTTGATAGATCTGATTTTTACAGAACGAGACACATAATTAATTTTGACCTCACCCTTGATTTTATCTAAGACATCAGTTTGACAAATTGACACATTCGCGCCACTGTCAAGGAGAGCAAAAAATTTAAATTTCCCAAATTGGATCTCTATTATTGGTAAGGAATTATCTGAATCGGTACATGACATGAGAACTCTGAATTCCTGATGATTTACAACATTATCAATTGCTTGATTGTGCTGATAAATATCATTTTGAGTATCATTCAGCTGTATAGTTTTTGTCGATGCCTCACCTATGTTAGATTTTATTGGTATTTTGTCATTGTTTTGGTATTTTTTATTTTTGCCCTGTTTATTGGATGAGTTTGATTGCTTTTTACAGCCCTTGATTTCAGGATTATGCCACCTTTGAGTGTTTACAACAGAATTGTGGGTCTCCGAATTTTGTAGATGGCTGAAATTTGTGTGTCGAAAACCCCCTATTAGTTTAAATGTTTTTTGAACTGGTTTTTATTGTAATATGGTTTGAAACCCCTGCCTCGCTGTCTTTGATTGAAATTTCTAAAGTTGGATCTGCCCCTGTTTTGAAAATAGTTAGAATTTTGATGACCCCTTGAATTACCTGGATAGTACCAGCATTTTGTTGTCAAGTGTCCTTTCTGACAAATGTGGCAAGAAATTGCAGTTGCTGCATTATTATACATATTACCAGGTTGAGAACTTGAAGGATGAAAATTGGAAAACTGATTACCCTGCATTGCATTGATCTCATATTGAAAAGATGGTGCAGCTGGATTTAAATTTTGTGGTTGTTTCAGTTTTTCGACGCATTCTGTTAACTTTTGAATTTTATTATCTGTTTCAGCCTGACTTTATCTCTACCTGGGAATTACAAGCAAAATTGCTTGGGTTGTTCAAAGCTGATTCGATATTTTTTGCAATTTTTATTGCCTTAAAAAAAGTTGGAGGACCCTGCTTCATGGTTTCTAAACGTATTTCTGGGCGTAATGAATTTAAGAATTTTGAAAGTTTTGTTTGTTCCAGAAGGTCAGCGATTTCTTTTGAGTTGTTATTTTGAGGGTTCAAATACTTATCAGCAGATGCTGCAATTAATTCACTTACTTCTTGTACAGATTGATTAGGTTTTTGGGAAATGTCCCAAAATTCCCTCTGGGTTGTTTCGAAATTTGGTGTTTGAGTGAATTTTTTAGTCAATTCATCGCATACTTTGTCATACTTTGCATCACGATTTCTATCTAAAAATTTTGTTACATGGTCAAACGCTTTGTCCCTTAATTGGAGTTTCAGAACAATAAGTTTCTTTTGTGCGGACCATTTTTCTAATGATGCAATATCTGTTAAGCTCTGAATGAAATTTTTAACATTCTCGGATTTTAATCCAGAAAAAGTAGGTATTAAAGGAAGTAAAGAACTGTCTGTCATGTTTAGTTAAGGCAAAAAAAATATCACATAAATATGCAATTAAAAATTCAGATATCTAGCAATCCCCCAAAATGCATTTAAACAAATGAAAAATATAATAAAAATAGTTCATGTGTGAAAAATATATTAAATTAACCTGTAAAACATGAAATGCATTCCAAAATTGAATTATAGTATTTTCAAAATCAAATTCTCAAGAATTCATGCATACTGTAATTGTAATTATAAATATCACAGTCATCACAGATAATCGCCTCAAAAATATTTATGAAAATCATCAAAATAACATGACACAAGATCGGTAAATGGACTGAAATTCAGGTTGATAATTAAAATAATGCAATAACCCAAAAAACCTTTCTTTAAAAACTAAACGTTTTTCGTCACGGCGCCAATTATGTTAAAAATGTGTGTTTTAATTATTAGTTCATGCAAAAATTAATCGCGGAATTTAATGTAAATTATAATTCTAAATATCTGTGAAAGAAAATGGCATGCTGCGCAAACCTACATTACAAGTGCGTGACAAGTTTCCGTCACGGAGTAACAGTCAAGCAACAGTTAAGCGTTTAAAAAAAATATATATTATTCAAGGCTTGAATAAAGTAAACCTTGAATAAATGAGAAAATATTATTTTGATAACTAAATGTATCAAAAGAGAATTAATTGATCTTTTGTTACAGGTACACATATTGATGATATAGAGGTATAAAGAAGAATTTTTAGCTTCCTACTCCACTTATTTTTAAATATACAGGTCCTAAAATTTTGTCTGCTGCCTAAAAATAACGAGAAATTGATGTTTTTTTTAATTTTTTTTCTCTTGGAAACTCTATTCATGCAATATAAGTGTTAGATATCTATGGAAACTAGATGTTCCAGGCATTCATAAAAAAAAAACTACGATGTTCACAATGAAAATTGTTAAGGTACAATACTCTTAGAAGTTGCAACCACAAAAATTCGATTTTCCCGATTTTGCTGAAATTGAGGATTTAATTCCAATAAAAGCAATAAAACCAAAGCTATACTCACTTTCTGGTAGAGTACATGTGCTCACCATAAATTGCTACAGAATAAATTACTTGGGTTTCTCACTCCTTCTTGGAAATATTTCAGCTTAAAGACAAACCATTGAGCAAAAAAATGCAATTTCGGACAACTTGTCAGTCATTTCTCTCATAAAAGGCAAGCACTAGAAAATATTTAATTTTTTTTAAAAATAAGCTACTGATGTGTCACCTATTCACGGGAAAAGAGTTTACTTCTGGTTATTTTTTTGTAACGAGATATCCTGCTGATAGTATATGCATGTTTTTCTCTAATACCATATTAACCTGTTCAGACCCCAGAACTAAGCACAAACAATTTTGAAGCAATTTTTTGGTTCTCTGATTTAAAAAATGATTACAAAACAAAATAACTAAAAAAAATTTTTTTACATTTTAATTAATAATTAGTTTAAATAATAATTAATGCCCAACTTCCATGTTTAAAACGAAGTAAACTATCTGTTGATTAATTTAAAAAACAATTGGGTGTTTTAGCTTTCAAATTGCACAAACACTTGTTAAATAAACAGCGTTTTAAAATGTACCCAATTGGGTACACTTGGAATGAAGGTGTTATATGTATGCGAAATATTTATGTGTTGACAAAAAATAAGTGCTATAACAGACGCTCAACCTGACGTAAGTCTTTAATTTGCATCCATATATCCTATTAAGTATATATGAGATAATAATAATCAATACCACTCATCTCATTCAAACAGTACCTTTTAAAACTTTAAAACTTATTTATTTGCATATAATAACATATTTAGATATTGTTTTTATCTAGGCTTTTTTTTTGAAGCTAATAAATATTAATTGATGCAATTGTAATTTTTATTGCAAATGCTTCAATTCCAGTATGTTTCATTACTAATATATATTAATAAAGAAAACGGGTTCCACGGTAGAGGTCGACCTTAAAAAGGGTTCCGTGTTTCAAAGAAATTAATAACCGCTGGTTTAATACAAAGTAAGAAACAATTACGTTGTTTTTTTCCTTAAATAACAGCATTTGGGCACTAGAAACATTTGTGAGTTTTGAATTTCAATCGGGCATTCTATGCTTTTCCCAAAACAGTTTTGTGAAAAGAGGCGCTCATTACGACTTCATTTCTCGAAGATCAATACGTTCAATCGCCTATATGCGTAGGACTTCAAAAATAATTTGGCGTCGTATATGAATGGAACAACTCATGCAGAAATGATTTCCAGAATTCCCATCAGAAAAGTTACTGAAAACGTAGAGAGCTTCCTTCACGACATCAAAGTGTAACAGAGCTTTTAATCCTGATCCTTAGAATTTTAAATGAACTTGATTCTTGGAATGGTAGTGAGGATAGAACTTTTCAGATACGAAATGATAATCTAACGTACCGCATAATTCAGAACTATTCTGATAGAGTGAGAATAATATAGCCTAATTATAAAACTTTCGAATATTTCAATGATTTCTTTGAGTCATGTTCTTGAAAGTTAACTTTAAGAAAATCGGTGAAGAATATATAATTAATTAAATGAGGATAATAATTTAAAAAACGCTATATTAGTGGAATTTGTCTCATTTGTTTAAATGCGCATTCAATTCTTTTGCTTTAAAGTTCACTTGATGCAAAATACAAATTCAAATTCCAAGCTCCCTCTTTCAGGATGTAAAGATAATATTTATTTGCGTTTACAATAGAATTGTTTTCAGCTTCAAACTCGTTCTTTTTTCACTTATTTTTGTGTGTCATTATTTATTTTTGATTCGAAATTTTATGTTAGATATGCTTTTCTCTTTCGTCCGGCAGTGATTTAAAAAAAAAAAATATTTTCTCATAAAATAATGAGCCTTAAAAATATCTAAAAATCGTTCTTACTTCATTCATTTATGCGTTTATTTATGTATTTATGATCAAAATTTTCTATTTTATCTTATTGGGGAGGGGGGAGTCGGAGGGGTCAGTAATTGAAAAGAATATTTTCTCATGGGAAAACGTCAAATTAGGTGTCTTGAAAATATCCTAAAAGTCGTTCTTACTTGATTTAAGTATTTATTTATTCATATATGACTCAATATTTTGTATTTAATCTGGTTTTTGTAATTCAACAGTTTTTTGGTTTTTTTTTTCATAATTTGGCTGCAATTCAGTTCTATGCATCGGTTTCCCGTTCGTTAAAATTTACTGAAACATGAAGCCTAAACAGTTTGAGAGATTGAATTTGATTACATCTTTTTTTTCCACTTGCAAGAGGCATATTTTTTTTTTCAGAAAACTTTTACTAAGTGTTAAAAAGGAATATCGAAACAATTTGAGGCCTAAGCAAGAGATTAGGCTGGTCGGAAAAATCGATGACGCCATACGGGAAAGTTGGCTCGTTTAGTTCTGGGTAAAATGATTCAACTTCATGTTTCAACATTGTGCGTAATTTCTAAACTTGTTAAGCTAGTTTTCTAACTCGACTAAATGTATTTCTATTTTTTTCCCTTCTAATGGGGCTGCGTCACTAGTCTTTGAAGATCTAGTGCATTTTTTTGAAACCGAAACATTTCCTCTAAACCATTTCCTCATTACCACTGCAGAATTTTGACGCTAGGGGGGGGGGGAACTGTCCCCCTTAGATGGCGGCACCTAACCTCTAAGTGATGTGAAAATGCACTAGGCCAACGGCTCCCAATCTTTTTTCTTCCGCGTACCACCAGTTTTTTTGCAAACCATTTGCGTACCACTGCTAATATCACTTTGTTGAATAAAATTGAACTCTAATAGATTATAGAAATATAGTAGGATGACTAGGTAATATAAATCACACCATTTTTTATATTTTATCCAAAAAAAAAAAAAAAAGTTCGTTAAAAAGAAGCTGTGAAAAAATAAAATATATGAACCATTTAAAATATATTTTTAATAAGCATTTCCGAAAGAGCATTAAAGATACGTCTTTAAGCACAAAATACCTATCATGTAAAAAAAAAACGAAATTAAGGAGAATGTAGCTGCTGCACGGTAGATACAAGCATGTTGGTATCTGGCTTAATAGATGTTTGTTTTAATCTCAAATTTGGGTCGCCCTTTAATTTGCTCCTATATTTATTTTAATAAATATCATATTGGAAAAAGCAGTTTCACAAAGATAAGTGGTTATGAGCGGAATTAAAAACAGCAATGCTTTTCTTGACAATAACGGGAATTCAATTTTAACTTTGAGCCAAAATTCTTCCAATTCTAATCGGGAAAATTCAATCTTCAATCCTGAGTTACTCCGTTTATAGAAATGAACAGTGTCATATCTGTCATAAAATGGACATTTTTCAAGCGAGGAATTTGAACTTTTTACAATTTGTTTTATTTAATTACTTTATTTGTTTCAAGATTATTATAATCAATTATGTTCAGAAAAGAGTTATTTTTCCAGTTTTCTCTCACATGATGGATGTTAATGATGTCAAAAAAATTAGAAATAACTATAAAAAGTATCGCACCAAAAAATACAGTTGTCCTCTAGCCTTAATTTTTGAACATTTACTTACAGCAGTATTCCCAATATAAAGAGCGCAAAAATCTGAACATTTTGATATAATAACCAAAAAAACGATTTTTTGCAGATATGACTGTTCATTTCTATAAGCGACATGATAGTTCTGTTAACGACTCGTGTTCCTCATTTGATAGAGTTGCGGGTAGTGTTTAACACGAATGAATTTTCATCCAATAGTACCATAGACTTGTCTGTTGTTCTTTAAAGCCACCTTTCCGTATTTATTAATGTTCAATACCAAATTGAATTTTTTAAAATAAATCAATTTTTTTTTCTTTCCAATAGGGGTGCGGTATTGGGTCCCACAACCCTTGCAGACCTAGTGCGTTCCCCAGTATTGGTACAATCTCTTTCAGCGGCACCACAATGAGTGTGGTACCTTCGCCGCATGAGAGTTTTGACGTTCAGTTACCACTAGATGGCGGTACCTGAGCTCTCATTGATGCAATATGCACTAGGAATTTAATTTAGCCGAGAGAATCCAAGCCAAATGTCTACTCAAGGGATCTTTTTTACATGCCGCATAATCATACGACATGGGCGCAGACGATTTTCTGCATCTTGAAAATCCACCGACTCGGGCCAGGTTTGAACCCGCGATCTTGGGCGTACGAGGCCTGCTGCCTTACCACTACGCCACCCTGTCGGCAAATTAAATCAAATAAAATCACATCAAAATAACTTCACGTAATCGTATTAGGTAAGTACCTGTCAAAACAACCATAATAGGTAATTGAAGCAATTCAAAATTATTTCAATATAAAATATGGACACACAACAAAACAAATGATGAACTAAAACAAAAAACGAATTAGCCATCCCGAGTTGAGCACAACTGAAAATGTGGTGACTCTAGTGTCTTGCAGTGGCGTCGCCTCAGTGCCGAAGCACCTAGCGTGTGGCACCTAGTACCGCTCATGTCGCATTTCGGTTAAGTGATTCGAACAATATTTTAGTTATTTTGATTTTTTTATGTTTTACTCTTTTTTTTTTTTTCTGCTTTCATGCGTACCGCCTGAAGAGGTTTCGTGAACCACTGGTGGTACACGTATCACAGTTTGGGAACCACTGCACAAGGCATTTTAATTTAGCCGAGAGTATCCAAGCCAAACATGTACTCAAGGAACCTTTAACATGGCGCATAATCATACGACATGGGCGCATTCTGCATCTTGAAAGTCCACCGGCTTGGGTCAGGTTCGATCCTCAAACTTGGGCGAACGAGGACAGTGTCTCACCGGCGACGATACCTTGCCGTCATTGCTTCTATTTTGAGCTACACGAACAAACATACTGCTGTTGTTGCTTACGCCACTTGGGTTATCCAAGTTCCCATGTCGAATCGACTAGGAATTGAGGCAGTGGGGGGCGCCTTCCTTTTCAAGTTGAACACCAATGGTGGAAGTACGATGTTGCTCATAATGTCATCATATGGTGACATCATATGGTGACACCTTCCTTTTTAGACCTATGGGTGAAGGGAAGGGAAGATCTCCACACACCTGTACCCTCGGAACTTCAGGGTCCACGGATTTTACATGCACGTATCCCCAAGCGTACACGGTGGGTCTTCATCGGCTCGGATATCGAACCCGAGATCCTCCGATCCGAAGCTCGACATCCCAACCGCTAGGCTACCACTGCTCCATACTGTAGCGTCTCTTCTCTATCTCTACTAATAATAAAGCAGCAAGTATGTGTGTGTGTGTGTGTGTGTGTCTGTCTGTCTGTCTGTGTCCGGCGTAGAGCCCAGACCGTCCGGCGGATTTTCATGAAATTTCGCACGAAATTAGTTTGGAACATGGGGGTGTGCACCTCGGAGAGTTTTTTCTGAAATTCGAATTTGTTCTTTTTTTATTCCAATTTATAGCCGAAAGTTTCATAAAATAGTCGTTTTCTATGGGAAGGAAATATCGCATCCTTTCTAACTTCATACCGTTGAAAAGCGCGTAAAAAACTGTCCCAGAAAGAGTGTTGTTCTTCGTGCTAAAATTCGAAGCCATTAAATTAACCTGAAAAGAAGTTATAAGCGTTTTTCTCTGCAGTTCGAAATTATTTTTTCACGGTAATTAACTTTAATTTTAGTTGAATGGTTACCATGGCGACTGGTTTATGATCCTTTTCTTTTTTAACGAATTAATATTTATTTCTTGACGTTTTTATCATTTTGCGGAGCAGCCAATTTTTAATTAATTAATCAATTAATTTATTTTTTGAATTTTGATTATTCTTTTTTTAAAACGAATTAAAATACTGCACAAGGGTTTTTTTAAAAGAAATGTTATCCTTTATAGCGATTTTTGTTACTCCAACATATTATTACTATTTATATTATTATTTATTCAATTTTTTCTCTCCAGTGAATTAGCAAACATGTTTTTTGTCTATTTGGGCTCAGATGAAAGGTTTTTACGCTTTCAAAGCTTTTCTTGCTGCTGTTAGTTTCTGCAAGCTACAAAATTTCGTCTTTCTGTTTTGCTGTCAATGAATAATAGATAAAAACTAATTATAGTAAAAATGTATTAATTAAAACTATTGCAATGGATTATAATCGTCCTTTTTGTGTGGGTACTTGAAGTAAACAAACAAAATGAGTTTTCTTTTAAATGTTTTCTTTTTCGTTTCTTTCTTTCGTTTTTCTATTTTTTATTGTTTGTTTTGTAAAAACCAATGCTTAAATGTGTAGGATCGCTGGTTGATTGTCATGGGCGGCTAATTTTTATTGTTGTGGAATTCATTTTAATAAAATAACATAATTTACACTTTAAAAAGTTATAGCTATATACACAATGGCGAATCGACTGGGCTTTTCATTTTTTAACACGTGCATAGCCGTGCGGGTACCGCTAGTTTGGAATAAAAGTAATTCCTGTATCTTGATATCACTGTCAAGAGTGTTCGTAAACAACAAACCCTAACTCCATAAACTAAAAGAGACCCCTCTAAAATAATTGAATGTTTGCTTTTATCACCGAAACTAAAATATTCACGCTTGAATAAGGAATCTCAGAATTTACCCTCGTTTGTCCTGAATAAAAGCCGCTTCTCTCTGGTGAAGAATATCATATTTGCACCCCTCGTTGATTATTTATTCAACATTACTTACAACAAAGTTTTGAATTGCACATTCGACGAGTAGCTCTTGATGGGCAAGGTAATCTGATTCGCATTCTTTCATTCAAGAGCTTTTAAAGAATACCCAGACTAATAAGAATTCAAAAGTTCTCCCCCCCCCCCTTTTTTTTTCTTCTTTTATAACAATGGCGATATCAGTTGCTTTATTTTGTCCTTCTAAAAGGGCGGGAAAGAAAAAAAAAATCCCATTTTCGTTCGGAAGAAAAGATTTTCAAATTTCCATGCAAATGAGAAATACTTCCGAAGTATCGAATCAATAGCCCTTTCTTAGAAGATGCGTTGCGGAGATAAAAATAAAAGATTCATTTTGGAACTCGGGCAAATTCCTTTTAGTAATGAATTTTATGAGTCAGGAATCCGATATCAATCACAACAACTTTTTTTTTTTATGTTGTGTGTTAACTTGATTGTATGTAGCCCTTTTAAAATAATTTCTTTTCTTTCTTTTTCTTTCGAATGGGGCCGCGTATGGTCCCTAACCTTTGCAGACCTAGTGCATTCCTCGGAAATGGGCAACCATTATTTCAAGTAGCACCACTCTTGACGCACTCTCAGAAACGCCTGCTCAAATCTCACGAAGCTTTCGCTGTGTTTGACGAAATGGCTTCGTGAAAAATGCTCCTCCGAGAAGAACTCTGGTCAAAGTGGCTAAATTTGTGTAGCAACTTTTTTAAGTCACGTGATCGCGCGAGGAAAGAATCGTTGCAAATGACGGAAATTTCTTGACGATTGAAGAATCGTCAAAAGTGAGAGTTATATTTCTGAGAGTGCGGATGCCGTTACCGCTTGAGTTTTTTGACGCTCAGTTTCCCCCTAGACGGCGGCACCTGAGCTCTAATTGATGCGAAACTGCACTAGAAATTGAATTTAGCTGAGAGTATCTAAGCTAAACAGATACTCAAGGGATTTTTAGCATCTGCAAAATCATGCAACATGGGAGCTGACGATTAAAAAAAAAAAACAATTTCCTTCATTATACGCATAATGCAGAAGTATAAGGGTTTTTTTCAATCATAAAATAGCATATTAACGACACTGAATTACGTCATTCTAAATACTTAACACCTGCATTGCCAATCACGCGATGTCGATCACGCGATGAAATGGCCGATCATGTGATATCGCGAGGTCGCCACTATCAAGTTTTCGAGCGGAATAGTATAGCGGAATTATGAGTGCAAATATTATGCTGCAAATATTATGCCCTTGTGGGTAACTTTGTTGCACCATTTCATATTTTTTAGTATTTTTGGGGACTGAATTAAAAAAGCAAGAAAGTCTAACGCTCCACTCTGCTGTCTAGGTTATAAATGCAGTTTTCTACTCTTCATTCTACGAAAAAAAATTACAACACTGGTACAACATTAGTACAACACTGGTACAACACGTAGTCATTCTGAATTCACTGCTTCGAAGCTGTTTTTCAATGGTTTTTTTAAATATTTTTAATGGGCTGCGGTTGGCTTCTACCAATTGCAGACCCAGTGCGATCCCCAGAGATTGGTACCAACTCTTGAAGAGGCACCACAGTGACTGGTACCATCGCCGCATAAGAATTTTGACATCCGGTGCCTCCACCCGGAAGGACGGGCACCTGGACTCCGTTGATGCGAATTGGCGAGAGCATCCAAGCCAAATGTCTACTCAAGTGATCTTTTACATGCCGCGTAGTCATATGACATGGGCGCAGACGACTTTCTGCATCTTGAAAATCCACCGACACTTCCAGGCTCAATCCTCAGACATGGGGCATACGAGCTCCGCGCCTTATCGCGACGCCGTCATGCCAGCTTTTTTCAATGTTCGTTTGAAGTAATTGAAAGCCTTGAAATTGTTGGAAGTCTGGATTCCCCCTTCCTCGTGGTGTTGTGAAGAAAAAAAAAATTAAATGTTAGGAAATGGTATTTTTCCGGATCAGAGTTGCACAACTTTTATTAAAATGGATATTTTTAAAATCACTTTTCTGACGTGGTTCAAAGGTACTCTAAGTTGCAGAGTAACTTCAAAAGAGTTTAATAATTCATTGTAGATGGTTTTTATACCTATTATTTCTTAGTTTCTAATAACTATATAACATTCTAGGTGTTTTTCTTTATTTCAATGCTAATAAATGTAACTAGAGTTCGCCCAACAGTCGAAACTATACAGTAATTATTAAATTTATCATTAAAAACATTATGCTAATTATATAATTATGTAAGTATTATTTATCATATTTGGCGATTCTAACGATGAATTTATTTTGATCCTTCTCACTTAAATCAAACCTATCGTATACGTACATTTTACAATAATCATTGTCGGCGCAGGGCCCAATTGCGCTCATACATTTGCCCGCTCGTACTTCTGCCGATTTTGTACTAAGTTGAGTGGCAATTGAATGAAACTTAAATGTTTGCTCCCATACACAATTCTCGTTTTTCATTCCATTGTTTCAGAGGAGCCTTCACTCAAACTCTTATTAAAAAAATTGCTTTTAATTTTTGCTGCTTAATGGCAACAAGCTCTTTTTAACAATGGGTTTTGTATTTATTACCTAATAATTTATTCAACGAAGAATGCTGCCATCTTCTATCTACAATAATGTAAATTCGCAATTATAAAGGAGGCTTGCCTGGGGGAAAAAGGGAAATAATTAACTGATCAAAATAAACTGCTTTCGATTTTTTTTTAATTGATATCACTAAAACTCTTTAATAGCTACTAAAAAAATCTAAGAAAACACGGTTGAAAAACCGAGTAGAAAATGTTTCTTGACTGTTTTGGCTTTGCCTATTTATGTATAGCTAACATTATTAAACTATGAATGCCGCAGTTAAAAATAGAGAAATTGTGGATCAAATGCACTCTGAATGACAGTAATAAATAGAGAAACATAATATGAATATCAACTCGTTATTGAAAGGGAAGTTTTAGTTTCTCATTAAACAGCGCATTTTAAACACCTAAAATATTTTCGAGATCATAAGCATACACAACGGAAGCAGATCCAAAAAAGCGCTTCCAATTAGCTCAAACTCCATTTCAATTCATTATCGCTCTTAATGCTTTCCATCTCAAGCAGCCAATCGGAACTTTCTCGACGATATTGAACTGCGAATTCGAAAACTGACAGACAACAGTTCTTTCATGTGTCAATTTCTAAAGAGGCGCATTCACGATTTAAAAAGCTTTTGAACTTGGTCACGTGGTGAGTTTCGTCGAATGAGACATTCATTCAGCTGGAAGAATAGTGGATTGATCAGAGTGCTATTCACAAGAAAGTTTTCTGATATTTCTCGGAATTTTTCCTTTTGTGAAGGATTATTAGGTGACATTAGCGATTATTAATTAGTTCGGGGCTCTTAAAGTGAAATAAAGAGATTTGACTTAATTATTCGCGACTAAAAATCATCAATTTGACCAATTAGGATTTATTTTGTCTACCATATATTTGATAAATTTTAGTTTTTTATGTTTTGGATTTTTCATTTTATTTATTAATACAGATTTAATTTGTATTTCGGGATAAAAACTCTGAAGATTGATATTTCGATTCGGGGATCATTCATAAATGATGATATCACGCTTCAGGGGAGAGCGGGTTCGAGAAATTGTGACAGTTTGGGACAAGGGGAGGGGATGGGGTAACAAGAAGAGTGACATTACACATTTTGACTTCTATAGAAGCACTTTAAATCAGCAAATTAAAATCAGTTTTCAAGATTTTTTTACACTTGCATAATTTCATCTCGAAGTTTCATTGATCATTTTGTATCGTAAACTCTGATGCTGATTTATTTAAATTTACTTCTTGTTAAAACTTGAAAAGGAAATTTTCTTAGGTATGTATACTTTTAAGATAATATTGCACGGGTCATTTTTTCAGAATTCGAACAATTAATATATTTTACTGTTCTATACTCATTGATTTGTGTTGTAAACCTTAATCTCACTTTAAACAAATTAAGTACACATGTGATCATTATTATTATTATGTTCCCAAATGTCATTAAAGTTACAAAATAAAATTAGAAACGTGATATATAACGCAGTTCTTTGTTTCTGAACTGCAAGTACATATGGAGAGTCCACTGGAAAAACGAACTATACGACCTACTTTTAAGTAATACCCAAATTCAAATTTTTAATTTAATTTATAGTATAGTTAAGGTGACCGACTACCTTAAAAACATCGATTTTTGACCTCAAGGTTGAAATTTTTTTATTTCCGTTTCTAATACTTTGAACTTTTCTCTTTCCAAAACTGTTTTCCTTTTTCTTCTATGTGCTTTAGAAAAAAAGTTATAGCTATTATAAAACATATCGTCTGCTACTCCTCATGTAATTCCAGCTTGTTTTTGAACGAACTGTAAATTTCAACTGCAATTTTCTCGAAAGTTATTTTTTCGCAAAACCCATTTACCATTATCATGATATCTGAAAACATAATCAATGTATTATCACAAATTTTCAATGTATGTTTTAAATAGTATCAGCTATCATATGAACTACAATTTTTAATGTAAATAAAATATTTTTTTATTTACAAGGGTTTTTATGTGGATTGCACGTTAAAAATTCGGAAAAACGATGCATTAGCGTACATTCTCAATTGTAATTTTCATAAATTTTAATATTTCTCTCTCATTTTAGTTCATTTTGAAGATCATTGTTATTTGTAACTAATGGTTGATAATAATTAATATTGCAACGATATTTTTTTCAGTTAGAGTGTTAACCGTTTTGATAAAATTTAACTAAAATTTTCCTCATTTTACCCACTCATTCAAAAACTACAGTACATATGGATTTTTTTAAAGTATTTTTATGTTCATAAATCATTATTTAACCAAAAAAGTATAAAACATGTGCAGAAATTGCATTTTTAAAAAAAAAATGTTCCGAAGGTAGTCGGTCACCTTAAAATTAACATTTATGTTATAAAATGAATGAATAAAACATAAAGCAAAGTTCATCGAGTACTATGTGACTTAGGTCGTTTTCCAGGGGACTCTTCATATGCTTATGTAATATAGTGTGACATGCATGTGACATAGGGGCATGATGGAGTGTGACATTTTGTGACAAAGGGGGAGGGGAATCAAATATACTGAAAAACGTTGTGACATCATTCATGAACTCTTGAAAAAAGTTCAAAAACGAAGATATATTTTTTTCATAATAATTTATAATTATTAAATTCGTGTGTAATTTAGAATGTTATTTGCATACGAAAGGCTCAAAAGGCCAACAGCTGACATTTTCACGACATATTAAATTTTTTTTTTATTATTTCCAATTGCAGAGGATACAAACAATATACCCAAAAGGACAAAAGACATAAACAAAACCACAAAAAAGTAAAAAGAAGACCGAAGTCATTTCCTCAAAAGTTCCCTCGCACGCCAATATTTGGCAGTCTCGGTGGCAAGTCCGTGAAGTGCTCTACAGCGGTTTAGATGTTTTCGATTCATTGGTTCTTTAGAATCACACAGTCGACAATCGGGAACGTCATAAATCCGTAAGTGATATAAGTGCTCACCCAGGCAGTCGTGACCTGTTAGGAGACGAAAGAGGGCTACAGTATCGCGGCGAGGCTTGTCTGGAATTGCCTACATATCTGCCTCACTCCAAATCTTTTCTTTTATCCTGTCGCGCCTGCCAAAGTTGTAGACCATTTTGCCGCATAAGCGTTGCCCAGGGTACACCACTTGTAGGTGGGTCTACGTTGTACCCCCTATATACTTTCACACCATAACCAACTTTCCACAATAACATTTTTCCTCTTTAAACTAATCAGTTGATTTATTTCTTATACAAATTAAAGTATAAGAAATAAATTAACTGATTAGTTTAAAGATGAAAAATATTATTGTGGAAAGTTTGTTTATCAACATTTGGTCCATATAAGACAAACATAGCAAAGCACTCTTTTTTGGCTTTATTTTAAGTAACATATGTAATCACACCAGTATTTATTAAGTTATTTTAATATTAATAAGTTCTGGTGTGCTTATATAACTAAATTGCACACCAGAAATTATTAATTTAATAATTCCTGGTGTGCGTGAACTACAACTATGTTTTTGGCTTCATTTTTACGTACTAAATATTATAATAACTAAATAGAATCTTGTGTGCTCACGCATCTTCATAACTATATATATATAAAATTACATAGGAACTATAATTATATAAATATTTTTATCAACTTAAAAACAGCACGATTCTACCTTTCCAGTAGAACTGTTTAGTACTCACACACATTAGCTCATTCCTGATAAAATTTTAAAAACAAAATTTCAAGATGGAACAAAATCTTTTAACAGCTCAAAAGATAAAATCTTTTCAAAAACGGGTACCTAAGTATGATACTTTTGGTTGCCGTCTATGAGACTTCATATGAACGGCAGAAATTGAATAGTAATAGATTTAAAAGGAGTGGTCAACCGGTGTATCTGAAATGCACCGACAAACTTAGAGGGTTGACAGTACTCACCAAGACGAACAAAAAGTGCAATGGAACATGAGGTCGCAAGTAAAGTTTAAAGCAGGGGTCTCCAAACTACGGCCCGAGGGCCACATCCGGCCCGCGGACAGATTTTGTCCGGCCCGCGGAGAGCTAGCATACTTGAAAGAAAACTCCTTCTAGAGAACATATTTATTTTTTATAGCAAATTAAATTAAGTTTACTGAAGTAATCTATTTTTATGTTGAATAATTATTAATATGACATCTACATTGATATGGTCATGGGCTAACTACTCATAACATTGTTGTAGGTTATTATTTACTAACTAACAAATTATTGAAATGAATCCAACTAACATTTTATACATTTTAAATGAAAAGATAACTTATAACAAGCATAACGACATATGAAATACTAATGAGATTTATGTAATTGAGATTTTCCACTGACAATAGTTTGTAGTTGTGGACTAATTTTACTTGTACCAATTATTAAAAGAGATTTAAGATGCTCATCAGTTAATTTAGATCTGTAAACATTTTTTGTGTACTTCATTTTGGAAAAGGTCTTCTCACACAAATAAGTAGTACCAAAAACAGAAAACAGCCCACGAGCAAGTTTATGCAAATTATCAAATTGTGTCAGTGGAAGACACTTATAAAATTCCAACAAAGATAAGTTTTGATATTTGTTCTTAATTATATCACTGCACTGTAGATCAATCATTTCCATTTGAAGTTCCGGGGCTAGGGTTTCAATGTCAGTATCAAAAGAATTCTGAAAAATCTTAATTTGATTCGCAATGGCATCAAAGTCCGAGAAACGAGTATCAAAATTTATTTTCAAAGCACTCAAAGTTTCGATTGCAAAATCGATAGGAAACTCGGTCTCAGTGGTGTGGCTAAATATTTCACATGTTTTAAAATGTGAAAAACATTTACTTCGTAGTTGTGATTGAAACAGTATCAATTTCTTCCGGAATGATTTGATATTATTGTATAAATCAGGAAGATGCTGGTTTTCTCCTTGCAATCTCAAATTCAATTCGTTCACATGTTTTGTCAAATCAACATAGAATGCTAACTTCCACAGCCATGCGTTGTTTTGCAATTCAGTAAGAGGGCGATGCTTTTCATTCAAAAAAAATTCGATCACTGCTCGAAGTTCAAAAAAGCGCTGAAGGACTTTTCCACAACTAAGCCAACGTACGGCAGTATGATAAGGTAAGTCATTTTCTCCAATCTCTTTAATAAATTGTACGAATTGTCGGTGATTCAGCCCAAAAGATCTGATAAAATTAACAGTTGATATGACTGGTTTCAGAACTTCAGACATATCCAAACATTTTCCGCACAAAGACTGTTGATGAATGATACAATGTAAGACTATTGGTTTTGAACCACCGTCATTTTCTACAGCCTTTGACACAAGAGCGACCACTCCTTTATCTTTCCCACTCATGTTTTTGCCTCCATCAGTTGTAATACATTTCAAGTTTTTCCATCGAAGGTTCTTTTGCTTAATGGCCATTTCAACTCCTTTAAAAATATCTGAACCAGTAGTTGTGCCATGAATACTATACATATCAAGAAGTTCTTCATGCACTTCATAGCTTTTATCTACTCCTCGAATATAAATCAACACCTGAGCAGTATCTGACACATCCGTTGACTCATCCAAGGCCAAAGAAAACCACTCAACATGTCCATTTTTGTTGAACAGTTGAGAGGATATATTTTCAGCGATGTCTTTTACCCTTCGAGCCACAGTGTTTGCTGACATACTGACAGTTTTTAATAAATTTACCTTTTCAGGGCACATTTCTTTGGCTACTGCGATTATGCATTCTTTGACCATTTCTCCATCGGTGAATGGTTTTCCACTTTTGCAATTTCAAGAGCCACACGAAAGCTGACACGAGTTGCAGCCTCTTGTTCAGTTTTGAGTTTTGTAAATAAAGATTTCTGCGATTTCAATCCGCGCTTCATAGCTTCGAATTTTTCTGTCCGCAAACTTCCTGTATATTTTGAGTAATTTTGAAAATGTTTTGCTTCATAATGACGTTTAATGTTATATTCTTTGAGAACGGCTATGCTTTCATTGCAAATCAAACATAGCGCCTTGTTACTGGACTCAATTACGAAATACTGAATGTTCCACTGATCTTTGAATTTTCTGCATTCACTATCAATTTTTCGCTTCTTTTCCATTCTACTAAATCACACACAAAAGCAACAATTCAAATAAAAATATTGTTACAAAGATGTCTTAAACTTAAACACGCACAAACACGTTTTAAGGAGGTATGCACTATTTTATTTCACAGCAGTGTCATAGGAACTGACTTGTGGTTGCGCCACTAGCCTTCTTATATATTTCACTTACTGCCATCTAGAAGTGAGTGGAAGACACCAGAACTTTATCGAACCAACGAGATATTCTGTAAGTGCTATTAGCGCCATCTGTTAGGGATAGAAGGTACTACCTATTTCTGCTTGTGTCCACCAGATGTCCTGTCACGTTACTCCTCATGGCTCGCTCGTACTCTACGACTAATCTAGAAATTACAGATAATGACAGGAAAATTAATAATATGCAGTGTTGCCGTTTTGCGGACTTTAGTTCGATTTGCAGCCTTTTTTAAACGTGGCGTACTTTTTCGGACTTTTTTTTTCATGTAAAAAAATACTCATTCGTTACTTGAGTACTCGTTAGGAACCGAAGTAACGATTACTGAAGAAAAAAGTAATCAATGATTACTTGTGTATTTCATTACTTTTGTAATCAATGATTACTATGGCGATACAATGCGGGTACCCCATTATAACGGATACCCATACGATACAGAAAATACATCAGCTTCCCCGTCGCTAATGGCATCTGGCAAAAAAGTAATCATATTTTACACCACTAGTGGACTGATTCAACTTTTTACCACCGGCAACAATTAATGATAATATGGTTTTGGCCCTTGGAATTTACTGGAGTAATCAATATGGCCCTAAGGCTGGAAAGTTTGGAGACCCCTGGTTTAAAGGGAGAAAATCGAGAAAATGCGCCTGGAGATGAACAAACTGAGATAAGAATGTGAAACACTCCAGAAAGTTATTTATTGCACAGAATAGGTACGATACAGTTCGTGATATCCAGAGAAAACAAAAAAATTACAACAATTGTTCAAAGTGTCGACCGCGGACCTTATTACACAGAGTACATCAACGGAGAAACGACTGGCAGACAGGCTCAAAGAGGCGGCCACTTCCTACAGCTTCGCAGTACACCATATGCATATCAGTCATTTCGTTATTGAAATAGGTCGCCATTCCTACTAAAAGCACAAACAAAATGTTTTTGCAATCATACTACCTATTGTTGTTGGTGGTTCATGTACTTACAGCGCATGCTTCCTGCAAAGTTGCGTTTATTGGTCTGTTTCTAAGAAGATGGAAAATTTGCATACGTATATTCCTGCTCACAGATTTTTTTGGCTTTCTTCCAAGTTTTTTTTTTTATCTCTTTCTTACCGGATATTTACAAAGTGAACGGAAAACCAACTTCGTGCTACTAGTCAGTTCTGTAGAAAATCAGCATGCGAGATTTTCATGCTTTTATCAGTTTTGCGATTTTCACCCGCTAAATGTTATTTGCGACCCCATGTTCCATTGCATTTTTTGTGCGTCTTGATGAGTACTGTCATCCCTCTAAGTTTGTCGGTACATTTAAGATTCACCCTGTATATATATATATATACATATATTCGAGCGATAATGATTTTTTATTTAGATCTGTAGATCTGTGTTCGTCGCCTTTCCGTATCTATAGTGTTCGAAATAAATGATCCCGAGTGAAACGATCATTCGAGGTATCTCTCTCTCTTATATATATATACTCTGAAGCGTTTGCTGCATAGCATAAAAACCTATAAATTTTTCGCTTAATTTTTGCCCACTAACGCATCTACAAAAATGTCTTCCGATATTTTAAAACGTATAAATTTTGAATATCTAAAGAAACTGAAATGATGTTAAATGCTGCTGCACTGCAGACATAAATGACTCGGAGATTTTCTACACTCAAATAGTTCTTTAATCAAGACTCTGGTGATAAAGTACATAGATCGCTTTCATTCTATGCTCTACTAACTTTTCCTTGCCAGTATCCCACGAGGCGAGAAAATTCTTTCCTTTTTATGACAGTCGTAATTTTGAAGTTGCAAAGCAACTTGTAACAAATTACTTCCAAAAAAAACCTTGGTTGAACAAATTTCCTTTTTTTTTTTTTCATTAATTTTTAGACAGGTACCTACATTTATAAAATACTAGCAGATTCACTGCCGAACATCTGCGGGTGCTATACGTTCAGCAGTCAAACTAAACATGAGAATGATTGCCGGATAAGATCAAACTAAAGTTTTGCCATTCCATAGAATCGGAAATTAACCATTTTAAAATCGTAAGAAACGCTTTAAAATTTGAACGGCTTAAGAAAAGATCGCTTGACATAAACATGAGAATGATCAATCGGTATAAACAAACTAAGGTGTTGCTATTTAAAAAATCGGAAATTAAAAGTTGAGGTTTGAATGGAAATACTTTTTAAGCAGTGGAAATAATTTTGTTAAAGTTCTGTAAGTTACGATAATTAATACAAATATTACGTTACTTTTCTATGCTAATTATTAAAAATAATTTAAATATCGTTTCGCCATAATTGGTGTTTTGCATTATGTCAGTATCGTATCGTACCGTAAAATTTAATCGTAACTGGTCCACGTTAAAGGAAATATATATATGAATAGTAAATGTAGCAGATATATATATATACACATCACTTTCTAATTAGAAAAAAAAATCGCTTGAAACAATAAATAAAATGAGTGTATGAAAGGAACAAAAATACAAGAGTGCTTTAGATCACTGGTTCACAACCTTTTTTTTCCTTGCGAACACCTTCTAAGATTTGAAAGAAAATGACAAAAAGCCTATTGCAGTCGTAAGTAACAGGTAACCAAACTATAAAATTTTCCAGCCCATTACTTTTCCATATTCAACAACAGTTCACAACAAGAAATGAAAATAACAACTGAGTTTAAACAAAAACTAAGTTACTTTTGTATTACTTGTACTTTTTGAATTATTAATAGGGCGGTAGACATGTGTGTTCGCAAAAAAAATTGTAAAAAATATTTTCCTGATAGTGCGAGAAAGTTGTGGAAAGAATTAGTAATAAAAATGTAACTAAAGTTACTTTTTTATTACTTGTTCTTTTTGAAATTATTAATAGGGCAGTAAACGTATGTGTTCCCCCAAAAAAATCTTTAAAAATATTTTCCTGATAGTACGAGAAAGTTGTGGAAAGAATTAGTAATAAAACAGTAACTAAAGTTACTGTTTTATTACTTGTACTTTTTGAATTATTAATAGGGCAGTAAACAATGTGTTCGAAAAACAAAAAACGGAAAAAATATTTTCCTGATAGTGCGAGAACGTTGTGGAAAGAAACAAGAAATATATGTTAAACATTTTGAAATTAATCAATAAGTATCGCTCCCCGGGTTGAAATGTACAAAATTAGCAAAAGTAAGAATAAAGAGAGGTAATTGTCAGCACAAAACTTAAAACTGATGAATAACTATCTTCCAGTTCTACGTTGTGATTTGTATATCATGAGAAATCAGCCGAAAATAATGCAAAGTATTACATTTTAGTAAATCTTCATGTTTCTGACTCTTTCTTCGCGCTATCGAGAAACAGGTACGATAAACAGACGTTGAAAATTAAAAATAAATCATTGAATATCTTTCGACCCCACTTTGTGGATTCCAGTTTTCGAAATCAGGTAACAGTAGAACTAAATACATTTCAATTTTTGTCTGCATGCTTCCTATGTCGTTTCACAAATTTTGCGCAGCCATTGCAATATTATTTTCGCGAACCACCGGTTGGGAAAGACTGCTTTAGAAAGAGGAGAAGAACATTTTAAATACCAACCTGCCGAGCTTCTTTGAAATCCGATACAGGAAAGATAGATAGTGGATAGAAATCTTAAGCGGTTATCACACGACAGGAGTTACAGGCAAACGCAACCGTAATAGGGATCGTCAACTCTATCGGAAACTGGTTTTCTACCAATTTCCCCCATAGTTTCCTCAAAATGCTCGTGTGCTATATCAACTCACGGTTGCTCGAATTAGAAGCAATTCGTTATCTGTGCAAGAAAAAAATTGCTTCTACAACGTTTAATTTAAGGCAAATCAAGAAAGGACCAATTATGGAGCTGGGATTTTATGACGTCAAATCAACTTTATTCTAAACATGGCGGTGAAGGATTTGAAGAGTGGCGATCGAAGTATAAATGTTAAAACGAGAGTGAGATATCGAAATTAGATTTTTTTGGTTTAAATTTGCGAAATCATGCTGAAAAAATATTTGTAGGATGTAAAATCGCTACTTTACTAGTGCAGGACATTGCAAAGACTGTCTTATGATGAAATCGCTACCAAAATGCAAGTGCGTTTCAGGTCATAAATTTAGAGACAGTGTGACTACCGTTTTTTTCTTTTTTGTTTTTTCTTCATTTATATATTATGGACAATCATTCAATAGAGTGTTCAGCAATAATATGTTATTTTCCATTTTTGATGATATTTTAACTAATTCCTCTTATTTTATTTTAATTAAATTTAAACTGCAGTCATATTTTATGATTCGTTAGAATTCGAAGTTTCATATTCAGTAAGTTGTGCACACCTCCCAAAAATTTCCGTCCGTGGCGCTCCTGCTTATGTACACAACAGTTTTATACAACTTTAAATGAACAGTTAGAGTCACAATAAGAAAAAAAAAAAACTATTAATTAGATTGATATTAGAGGAGACACAGAATACCAAATAATAATATTTTAGCAAATTATATTCCATAATCAATAAGGTCACTACAGGGGACGGTGGAGGGCCGGGCCACCCCGGGTGACACCCAAAATGAGATATAGAGTTTTAGAAAAATACATGAACTTGAACTATACAATTTTAAGGGTGCTATTTTAAGGTATCATAACTGAAAATAAATGTAGTTTAGTGAAAGTTATCCCAAATAAATAAAATGAAATTCCTAAAGTGTTTTATTTTTATGCACCTCTGAAAATAATATAAACTACAAGTTTATACAACACAACAACGTTTCTTTCTATTTTTTCTTTTTTTTTGGGAGGGGGCACCAAAATTTATCGCCCCCGGGGTGATACATATGTTAGGAACGCCATTGCTTTAATACATTTTCATTAAAATTAAAGATCTTGTCATGAATAAACTCATACCTTATAATTTGATACTAAAATTCGGAAAGCGTGTATAACGTTTTAACAAAACTTTTTCAGATTTCATATGAATGTATTGCATTATAATATAACAGCAATTTGTGATCACAGTTTTCTGAAATATTTAAGCAGTCAGAGCCGCATCGAACTTATATTTTTGGGGCGGGAGGGTGATATTTAATTTCCGGACTAAAACTTCGAATTTCACCGAATCGCGGAGATCAAACTTAATTAAACATGATCCTATTGAGAATAAGTGATCATTATACACATAAAATAAAATTTGATGCCTTGCAATTTCAACTGCTACTGACAACTATATAGTTGTCAGTCAGAAATGAAACTATTGTTGTACCAAATGGTCAAATTTACCATTGTCTGTCAGAATTTGAGGAATAAGAACAATATTTGATAAATCCCAGTTACCTGCCGTAACCTGGCATGTCTCATGCAAGGTTACGCCCCTGAATGCAGAAATCTACTTGTTTGGACGAAATATCAAGAATAAAAACTAAACAAATGCCCAACACGAGAACACAGACTAGAAAATGGTAGCCCGTTATAAGCAACCGTCCGAGAAACCGGTGGCAAACCTGTAGGAAACTCCGGATCGAAAATTGGCTCTCGAGGTTGCCTATAGAACGAAGTGGAAGTAACGTTTGCTTTAAAATTCCTGTCGTGTGATAACCGCTTAAGTGTGACATAGAAAACTACGGGAAACTTGCCATTATCGGCAAACTGAGAGTCGCCTCCATTTCGGTGCCAAATTTGGTCGACAACCATTTACGTAATATTACGTCACTTCCATGATCATTACTTCCGTTCAAGACTGAAATTTTAAGATTCAACAAGAAGTTCCGTCTAGAACTATACGAGCCTACTTTCCCCTATACACCAGCTTCAAATTTATAATCTAGCTATCTCTCTCTCTTTCTCGTTTAGCTTTAGCTCTTAATTGCTTCAAATATACCTTTTTCAACGGTTAATACATATTCATTCAATCATTCATTTATTCAGTCATTCATGTATTTATTCACTCATTTATTCATTCATTCTTTTGCTTATTCATTTAATCTTTCATTAATTCAAAAATATTCTTGAAAATCCTGATCAAAAAATTTCATAAGAAAATAGGCTCGTTAGTTCTGGATGAACTTTTTATCTGTACATGCTCTACGTCATAAGAGCTTTCCGATAAAGTTTGTTCCAATCAAATCGGCCCGTTAGATCAGGATTTATATAGGATTGAAATTTTTCCGTAGGCACTATGTTAAATTTTTTTTTTGAACTGTTCAAAAATGAACAAAAGTTGTTCAAATCAATGTTTCAAGACAGGAACTTCTTCCAGTGAGCTTGTTCATTGAAACTTGGATCTTGTACCCAGAGTTTACATAATTTGCTTCATTTTCGCCCACAGGCGCTAATGTTAAAATCTTTTGAACTGTTCAAAATTGAACAAAAAAATGTCCAAATCAAAAAGTAAAATATGGAAATTAGATGTCCTCACCGAGATCTTTCGAATGCAAAAAGAATTTTTCGAATCGGACAATTCGTTCAAAAGTTATTAGGGGGGGACAGACCGACAGACAGACAGACCGACAGACACACTTTTTCCCCATCTCAAAACCCTACTTTCAAATTTTGTATTTTTCAATCTTTATTTAATTACTTAATTTATTTTTGACTTTTCTTGATTTCTAACGATATTTTCACGATACATTAAGCCTTCTTTCATGCGTTATTATTATTTTTTGTACTTTTACGGGAAAGTAGTCTAAAAAGTATAACTTCGAATAACTACAATGCATCTAACAAAATGTGTTGATCTAGCTCGAGCAGTACGTCTCGGTAATCTAGACACACGGCAGTCTGTCCGCCAAGTTCAGAATGTCAGCCAAATTCAGATACGGCTACACCGGATAATGTGTATATTTACCCGAACCATTTCGAGCTACTTTGGACCCCATCATTACGCAAAAAATATTAGACCTACATACTTGAAATTTTGTACGTCTAATAGAGATCCTTTTAACCCCTGGAATATTAAAATTTCATTGATGTGGCATCTCTTATGGTTATGGAATTATTAAGGTCTAAAAAGTGTCATTTTTATCACTCATTCACTCACTCACTCACTCATCAAAAACCTAACCTACTTCTAGGGGACTTAGAAACTTGAAACTTGGTATCAAGGTAGACAATTTGGCATATATAAAGCAAAAAATCCGAAACTTCAAAAAATTAGATTTTCTTCGAAGTTACTACCATACTCATAAGTAGCATCATACCTAAGAACTTCAAACGGCAGCCATATTTTTCTGCCGTTAACATAAACAATATACTCTCTCGCGCGAGAAGGAAAATAATTGATGCATTGAAATTCACTTTCCGCTTTAATTTTTCGCCTTAAGGCTAAACTCAAGCCGAGTATAAAGAATCCATTGGTAGTAGTTATACAGAACTTTTCAACGTTTAAAAAATATGATTAATTAAGTAAAGATAGATTTACAGCCGTATTACGGAGAAATGTAAACAGACGAAAAAAATCTTAAATAATTAATAGCTATTTAGCTAATAATATTTAAGCTTGGTTTAACTTGTATAATATTTAAGCTTGGTTATTTAAGCTTGGTTTAAGCTTGGTAATAATATTTAGTTATTAAAATAATTAATAACTATTTAGCTTGGTTTAATTTAGTATAACTTATCATCAATATAAAAACACAAATTTTAGCTTTTCAAAAATTAATATCTTGCCAAAACATTTCTGTGAAAAAAAGGGCCCACGTTCGATAAAACAAAAACGACCTTCGGAATAGTCGGTGTCAGCGATAAAATAATTGATATCTAACGGGTGCCAAGTTACATAGCAGATCCCTTAATTATAGCTGTAAGAGTACAATGTTCTTTAATTTATTTTGAAAATTTTTTTATTGAATTCCTGACTTGGCAAGTTTTAATTAAGATAAGTTACGTTCGAAGACGATAAGAAGACAATTAGAAATTACCTATAATAGTTTGCCACATGATTTTACTATTAAAAATTCCTAATTAAAGAACTTAAATTCTTTAAATGTAATTTACTTTAATTAAAACTTGCCAAGTTAGGAATCCGATAAAAAGAATGTTTTTAAATAAATTAAAGAACATTGTACTCTTTCAGCTATGATTAAGGGATCTGCTATGGAACTTGGCACCCGTTAGATATCAGTTATTTTATCGCTGACACCGACTACTCCGAAGGCAGTTTTTGTTCTGTCGAACTTGGCCCTTTTTTTACATTTGTGTTTTGTTGGGATAAAACTACTCAAGTTGGTACAAAATTGATAGTGGATTTTGATATTTGGCAAAAAGGCGTCAGATAAATTCTTCCTTACAATGCCTCTCTCTAATGCTCCGAAAACTTCGTATCCTATGATAATGCATGCATCGTTGAAAAGAAGTTCGAAAGCGGGACATTTTTCAAAACATTTTTCTTCTTCCAATAAAACTCGATTTGTTTTTCATTCAACTCGCTGCCAATGAGCTTAACAATTTTAAAGGGAAGGGACTCTTTTCTTTTTTCGGAACTCTACAGTATACAGCTACAGTCAAAGTTTAAATTTACTCTGTTTATTCAACATTCGAACGTGGAATTCCTCTTTGAAGTATAATTTTATTCGTGTTGAACACCGGATAGCTCTCTAAATTCATTCCATTTGTATTCGAAAGTTGCATTGATCAGCGTTCTTTTGAAGAGGGAGAAATTTACATAATGCTGTTTTGAAGGCACTCATAAATTTCATCTATTTTTAGACACAAAATGTCATTTCAACTACGAATATCCCTGGATATCGTGGGTTTTCCTTCTAGTTTGATGTTCTTACGAGATTTTTTTACCCTCTACTGTATTAAGTGGTTTTGTACTCTCTCGTAGCTTGCACTGTCATAATGAATTCACACCCAATACGACAGCTACAAAAAGCTCGTGGCAGACTTTTATCTATCTTCTCATAGGTATCCCAGAAATTCTCAGAGACACTTCTTATTAGGCTATATATAAGTGCAAAAAATGGTCGGGTTTTGGGTATCCAAACAGTAATACTGCTTTTCACAAATTTCATTATCGTCTGTGTTACTTTATATTTCTTTGATAATAATTTATTTATTTCAATCATCTGCAATGCTTCGTATTTATATTGAGTTCTATGTAACATCTAGAGTGACATCTGTGAGATTCGCTTTTAAGTGTCGTCTGCTAGTACAGGATAACAGTTCAGCAGAACTCCGCTGACAGTAACGGGACGCGCTTTGCTTTGAATACTACTATAATACTCTTGTGCATTTAGGCTCGTCATTTCAAAATTTTACAGGGTTGGAAAAGAGTATATTTTCAATGCATATTATAGGTAAAAACAACAAAACACATAAAAACACGTTTTAATATTCAATGTATTTCTTTATGGCAGAGAGGTCACGTAACCCCCCCCCCCCCCCCCCCGCTTTCGATCGCTCAAATAATGGGTCTGCTTGAATTAAAAAAAGGTTTCACCTAAAATAGATTTTAAAAAGACGAATTTGTATTGCATTTAATGAGTAGTGTTTTAGAGAAATTAATTCTTTCAATCATGTCAATACACGTCGTACTACAATACGAAAAACATTCTACAATAGGTAAGGTAAAATAGCTTAGGAATCATTCATAATTGATGTCTCGCTTCGACTGGGGGAGGAGGGTTCGTGAAATTGTGACAAAGTGTGACAAGGGGAGGGGGGTAACAAGAAGCGTGACATCATACATTATGCAACATAGCGTGACATGTGACAAAGGGGGGAGGGGATCCTCTGAAGTGTAACATATTGTGACAAAGGGGGGAGGGGGGTCAAATATATGGGAGAAAAGCGTGACATCATTTATGAACGGCCACTTATCGGGTGAAATTTTAACTTTGTTTTTGCAATTTGAAATATTTCCTACCACTGTTGTTGTCCTAGAGCATTAAAATTTGCTGTCCACTCTCTACATTTACTTTCGGGTTGAGAGGGTAGTTGAATTCTTCCGCTCGGAGAAGACATTCAATTTTACATCTATATTTCTTTGAGAATGACTTATTTATTTTATTATTGTATTATTCCGCTAGAACCGGAAATTCAAATATCATCTGCCTTACTTTAATATTTTTTGAGAATAATGTATTTATTTTAATCGTCTGCAATCTCTACATTTTTGTAATCAATTAATTTTTTATGGTTTGCACAATTTATTTATTTTCTGAATGGTAATGTTAAAAAAAATATACACAAGTTAAAATTTTGAGATGGAAGGCTGAAGGCTTTTTCTCGTCCGTTTTTGGCAGTGAAAAACCGATTTATAATTATAATTTAATTATTTTACTAAAGTAAATGTTTTTATGCAAAGTTGAAGACTTGATATTATTAACCCACACATACACACAAAAAAAGATTTTTTAATAATATTTTAGACAGAAAGGAGCAACACCTACACAGTACCAAAAAACCAATTAATATCTTAACGAAAAAAATGACTACTATCTAACTCAGTGATGGGAAGCCTATGACCCGTGGGTCAGACAGTGACCAACGCAAGATTTTTAACTGGCACACGATTGCTACGCAACTATTTGTTTGTTTATGCGGGTTTATTTAGATTTTCTGATTTGTGTGGATAATTTATATACTATTTGTATTTTTCATGCACTGCATTGACAAAAAGCAATTTAAATGCTGTCGATAACCTTCAGCTTGATCATTACAGTTCTGAAGTGACGCAAATGACGACAAATACGTTTGTAGTATTTGAAATAAAGCAAAAAGTGTTTACAAAATATCAAATATAGTGTATAATTTTACTCGCATTTTGTTTGTTGAAAAAAATCGACAAACCGAAGCAAATGACCACCTTTAAAGCACTTTCTTCAAATAAAATGTATGTCATTTTCGTCAGTCCTTGTTCATTCAAACACTTATTGTCATTCGCATCAAACACTTAAGAATTTTTAAATCGTCAAAACGCTCATTTTTACCAGTAAAGCCACTTGAAATTTAAAGATATTTATTTAGTTTTAAAAATACTCATTTGAAATTTTTTAAACTAAACTTTCGTGCAAATGGGCATTAGTAACCCACGACCTAGTACTAAAAAATTTATGAACAAAATTTTACCTACGTCTCAAAAAGGTTCTCCATCCCTGACTAACAATCAGGGACTTTTTTCTCAAAAAGGTTCTCCATCCCTGACTAACAAGCAGGGACTTTTTTCTCAAAAAGGTTCTCCATCCCTGACTAACAATCAGGGACTTTTTTCTCAAAAAGGTTCTCCATCCCTGACTAACAAGCAGGGACTTTTTTCTCAAAAAGGTTCTTCATCCCTGACTAACAAGCAGGGACTTTTTTCTCAAAAAGGTTCTCCATCCCTGACTAACAACCAGGGACTTTTTTCTCAAAAAGGTTCTCCATCCCTGACTAACAAGCAGGGACTTTTTTCTCAAAAAGGTTCTCCATCCCTAACAAGCAGGGACTTTTTTTCGTATATACAGGGTGTTCATTAATTATTGTCGGGGTTTACGTACCTCATAACTTTCGAATAAAAACTACTACGCAAGAACCGATTACGTATTCGTAAATTACAACTCAAAGAATTTTATTAATGATATTAAAAAGATTAGTGGATTTGCCCATGGCTGCTCATTGTGGCTCGTAACACATCGCGACGAAATTCGATTTCCCTCCAAGTGTTTGTTCTCCAGCATTTGTGTGGTACTCAATGCAAACTGCAGCCATACCGTATATAGCATTAGTACCGGACTACCCCCCAGTAGAAGGGGGTGCGACTGCAGTGCTGTTCTCCTCGAACTTCAAACAAACTCTCTAGACACTTGACAACCAGCACCGGCCATAAAGGGCTGGGCTGGCAGAGCGTTGCCTACCTGCTTTACCTACCCGAGGCCACAGTCCAACTACAAAGTTGGCCTTACGTCACCCGGATCGGATAGTGCTATTTTAGTCGCCTCTTACGACACGCATAACTACGCTGGGGCTATTATATCTTCCCCGGCCACCATACGGGAGAGCATTTGTGGGGTAATCAAAGGCAAAATGCAGCCATACCGTATATAGCATCAATGGCCTTTCCGGACTACCCCCCAGTATGAGGGGGTGCGGCTGCAGCGCTGTCCTCCTCGAACTTCCCACAAACTCTCTGACACACTTGACAACCAGCACCAGCCATAAGGGGCTGGGCTAGCAGAGCGTTGCCGACCTGCTTTACCGACCCGAGGCCACTACAAAGTATGTCTTACGTCACCCGGATCGGATGTTGCTATTTTAGTCGCCTCTTACGACACGCATAACTACGTCGGCGTTATTCTACAACATTTTGGATCGTAGTAACAATTCTGCGCTTCAGTTCATCAAGGGAGGGCACAGGGATCTTGTACACAATGTTCTTGACAAACCCCATAGAAAGAAGTACAGCGGTTTTCGAAAAACCACAATACACACATTGCTTTTTCTTGCACGGTCGCCATTTTTATTTATGACGTCACAATTAGGGATGTAACGAATATTCGGCCTGGCCGAATAGTCATTTCATCACCTCGCCGAATATTCGGCCTGGCCGAATACTGGGTAAGGTCAAATTTGGCCTGGCCGAATATTGATGAACGGCCGAATAGTTCTGCTGCAGTAGAAATGTAAAAAAAAAAAAAAATAAAGAAATTACTAGATTTTAAACATTTAAAATTGTATTATAATTATTGCAAAAGAATACATTAGTATATAGTTTTAATAAATAAAAATCATTTAGAAAAAACTACTTTTTTCAAACCTTTTTTAGGCTTGACGGAGCGAAAACAGAATTTAATGTTGTAATATTCTATTTTATATTTAGCATTTACTCCCAAAAACTGGTAATAGTTAATTATGATGGAGAATATAAGAAATTAATTTTGTTATTATTAACAAAGTGGAATTCAGACTTTGTTTGGGTAGACTGATTTATTGTGAATATTGGGTAAGTGAGAAATATGAAAAGCCTAGAATATATCATGAATATTTAGATAGCATAAGTTATTGAGGTTTTTGAAAATAAAAATATATTCCAGTTAAGTATTAAATTTTATTAGATGTTTTAAAAATAGGTATGTAAAAAACTCCATAAAATAAAATTATTAACTTTTATAACTTTTAAAATATCTTCATATGAGCAAGGTAAAAGTTCACTAAGCAATAGCAGCTCTTTCGCTTGAATTAAACAATTAGTAAAAGAATGCTAATTAATGCTTATTACCATAAAACCTGTCATTTCTATTCCACTTGTGGGTGAAATTCTTAGCTTTATTACATTCAAATCAATAGAGAAAATAGATTAATTTTAAATAGTTTTAAATTCTTAACAAACAGAATTAAGTCATGCATCATAGAATGTGTATAATTGGTGTTTGACTTTGTGAATAATTTTAAATTTGACAAATACTTTTTATTACAACGATGTTCTAGAAATTTTAATATTCGGCTGCCGAATATTCGGTATTCGGCCTAAGACATTGGCCGAATATTCGGCTTTGGCCTAGAAGAAATTGCCGAATATTCGGCTTCGGCCTGGAAGAAATGGCCGAATATTCGGCTATTCGCCCAAATCACTATTCGTTACATCCCTAGTCATAATTACTCAGACTGCAAATGCGCTAAGATCGCATTGTTGCCACGTAAAGTTCTTTGAGTTGTAATTTAGGAATACGTAATCGGTTTTTGCGCAATATTTTTTATTCGAAAGTTATGAGGTTCAGAAACCCCGACAATAATTAATGAACACACTGTATTATGGACATTACTTTGCAGTGCCCCCCCCCCCGCCCAATAACTCTTAAAACAAGAGAATTAAACCTCTCTCTAAAATTCATAGAATCCTCGCTCTTTAAGTTTTTTTCTAAAGCTAACTCCACATGCACCTCTCTTGAAGAGTCCCCCATTTATCCAACATAAAGTGAAAATATTATTTCTTAACTTGCGTTTCTGCGGATTGCAATTTAATTTTCCGTCCGGATGGTTTAGATAAGAACAAATACTTCGCAATTAATTCCACGTACATCTAAATTCTCATTACTGGTAAATGAATCCAATTTGGAAGCAAAGTATTAGTAATCAATTCCAGAAATAGTGGTCAAATTCAATTAGAATTGCAATAATTTCGAGACAAATTCTTCAGAATGAGCTGGGAAAATGCTGGAGAACACCGAGTCCGCACGAAATGAACGTAGACAAAATCCTACTAAGTTATTTCTCATATAGGAATTAAATTCCTTTGATTTCTTCACTCGAAATGACGTTCCGTATTCTTTTCAGTTCGTTTAAATATTAATTTTCGTTGCATCTGTTTTATAAGTGAAGCATTAAATTGAATTTTGACATTTTCCTATTTTTGAGCTATTAATTGCTTATTATTTTGGATGTATGCAAGGATTACTTTTCGTTCTCTGGTTCTACAACAATACGCATTATTTATTTAGATATTTGTTCTTAGAAATTTAAGAAAATTAATTCTCATGCACGAAATTCAGTAGTTCAGTTTTCAATTAACAAAAAAAAATCGTGAAATAATTAGGAATTTAGTTATTTTAAACTTTTTACTTGAAATAGAGTACTCAATGGAATACTGTGATTCGCATTCCAGGGCAATATATATTTGTTAGCAATGCAATACAAAGTATTAGAACTTATTTTCCAACATTCATTCTCAGCGCTCAATAAAATTTTTGACAGAACTATTCTTCAGTTATCATGATTCGAAACTCAGTAAATTTTATAAGAAATCTCAGAAAAAACTTTCAGTTGTATAGAGAGAAAAAACAGCTTTATTGGGTTAGAACGAAGCACACACCAACAAAACTCAGCACAATATTTTAATACACTAATTCAAAAAACCCTAAAAACAAAAAATACAGCAAAAATTTCTGACAAGTACCAAAACCAAGTCAATAAAATTAAAAGGACCAAAAAACAAAGTCTGGCAAACGATAAGTAAATAGCAAAATAAGCTTTTATATCTAATTAAAATATAGAATAAATTATTTGCAACTATCAGACGATATTTTTCACGAGACCGTTGAAATAAAAGTTTTTTTTTTTAAATTTTTCACTGTAGTTAGATTTATTTTAGCATTAGCTATTATATATTTTGGCTAAATTTCTGAATGTTAAAACGCACACTGACTTACGTTTTATTTATTTATTTATTTTTATTTTTATTTTATTTATTTATCTTTTTTTTTTTTTTTTTTTTGTAGGTTTACGCAGTTGTTCTGTACTTATTTCCTTCAATTTCAATTCTTTGCACGTTTTTCTGCTTCCTTTGGTCCTTCTTGCTTTCTTCTGTTTCTTTCTGCCCATGAGTTGGATTTCCTTTCCTTGATTCTTGTCCAATTAGGCGGGTTTGTTTTAGGGGTTTTCTTATTGTTTTCTTTCTTATGCTTCCTTCATTCTCATTGGTCACAGGTAAATCCCCTGCTTTTGCAGTTTAAGCTGTGTTTCTGTTGGTCTCTTTGCTTCGGTTGGATGTTTTTCATCTAGAAACTCACTCTTTTGCATGGAAAAAGGGGTTCCTCGTGACCTCGAAACACGTGTCTGCAATATTTGTGCTTAATTTAACGTTCCGACTTCTAATTTCTTGCTCTAGCTCAGAGCTACGATTAATTATAATAAATTATATTATTATTTACCCCCTTTTTTTAGTTAATTTACTTTTTGTGTGATAAAAATTTTAAAAAGTAGAAAAATTAATAAATAAATAAAAAGATCGGAGCACCGAAGCACAACACATTGGTTTGCTCCAGCTCTGCTCCAGTCTGGAGCAAAATAACTTTGACCCACTCCTGATCTCTGGTGCTAATATAACTCAACACATTTTTAATACATGAAACAACACCTACACTTTTTTTAGGTTGTACATTGCGAATGTACATCCTAAAAAATTTAAAAAATATGACAAATCTTAAGTGAACTTTTGGCTACCTTTCCTTACGACTGAAAGACTGCAAAAAAAAAAAAGGAGAGCTAATTAAAAATTAATGTGTTAAAGTATATTGACTGAGTTCTGCCGACTGCGGTCATTCGACTGGATAAAACAGACTTCCATTCAGATGTATCTAACGAAGTATGCTGATTTGATATCTAGTCAACATCATTCGAATGCACTAAAGCAAAAAAATGTAGAAAAGAATTTTCGGAAATTTCAGAGGAAACTGCCTTGATTCTAGATAGATTTTAAATTGTCATGGCTTAAAAATTACTATAGTCTGTGTAATTAGAATAGGCGCGACAAGGTCACACAACTCTACCTTTTTTTCTTCTGGTCGTCATGGTTCCCGTGCTAGAAACCTTTTCCCCGCGTAGGTTTGGGGAACATTATAAGGAAGTTTGTTGTTTTAGTTAAAAAAATAATAGACGGATTCAAATCAGATTTATTTCTCAATGACAAAAATAGATTGCGTAAGACAAAGTATTCTAATATTTTGAACCAATCTAAATCTTATTCTAATATGTTGATGTATTTCAGAAAGATATTATATACCTAATTTATTGTATTTTAAATTTTGAAATTGTTAAAATCTTATCTATATATTTCAGATTTAAATTATGACAAATTACAAATTTAATTGCATTGACGTGGTATCAAAAATAAATAAATGGAAAATAAATTATTTTTTGTTACTTTTTCTCAATTAATCTAATAATGTGAATCGGAGGTGTAGTAATGCAATTGCCTTAACTGCAGTGCAAAAAAAAAAAAAAAAAAAAAACGTCTGGCGCTGTTATCTCTTTTTCAAAGTTCCCATGGTGACAAAGCAGGAAACGCGACCTTGACTCGCCTATTCTAATTACACAGACTATAATTAGTCTGATCTATGTGAATATAAGTAGTAAGTAACAAAGCTAACAGGATGCTTGGGTTTATCAATAAGGCTATTTCGAACAGGTCTAGGGAAGTTGTATTGCCATTATACAGAAGTTTGGTACGATCTCATTTGGAGTATGCTGTTCAGTTTTGGTCTCCGTACCTAAAAAAGGATATTGCCTTATTGAAAAGGGTTCAAAGCAGGGCTACTAGATTGGTAAGTGGTCTTTCAGATTTATATTATGAGGTTAGGCTTAAAAGGCTCAATATGTATAGTCTTGAGCAAAGGAGAGTCAGAGGGGACATGATTCAGTTGTTTAAATTCATTAAAACGGGAAATGTTGATGGACTACAGCTATGTGCTGAAAGTAGAACCAGAGGTCATTGTTTTAAACTTTTCAAATCTCAGGCTAATCTTGAAATTAGGAAAAACTACTACTTCAATAGGGTTGTGGGCAGTTGAAATAGTTTACCGGAAGCGACTGTTAATTGCAGTGGGGTAAAAACTTTTAAGAAAGCTCTTGATGTTCATTGGGGACTGCTAAATTAACTAGGACCAGCCTAGCTGGGCCCTGTGCCTGTTGCTGGTCGTCACTTTTGTATTTGTATTTGTATAATTATTGCGAAAATTCAATTGACCCGAAATATTGTGTGGCTCAGGGATTGTGGATCAATTCCAGCGCTCCATTGTTCGCGGAGATGAATTTCAATTATGAGAAATTAGATTTATGGTTTTATCAGTATCTTTTCATGAAAATATTTAGACTTCAATAATTTGGATGCATTTAGTTGAAATTAATGTGCACACAATCACGGAAGGTTCAAAATGTTTCGACGTGAATGAAGTTATCGGAAAATTTAAAGTATTCATTTACTGCTATATTTTCAAGAAAAAAAAAAACAGTATAACATCATTAAGTCGAATAACCTGAAGAAGGATGAAAACCTGATTATCGCACCCCTCCAATTAACTTCTCTTTGGTGTTTTCAACTCGGTCACGTAACGAGTTTGATATCTGATGGGAGGTCGACAAGGTGGCGTAGTTTTAAGGCGCAGGCCTCGTACGCCCAAGCTCGTTGGTTCAAACCTGGCCCAAGTCGGTGGATTTTCAAGATGCAGAAAATCGTCTGAGCCCATGTCGTATGATTATGCGGCATGTAAAAGATCCCTTTAATGAAACAGTTAACACTTAAGTAATTAAACAAAAATTGAAGAAAAAGTGAAATTAAATTAGGGTTTTGAGATGGGGCAAATGTGTATCTGTTGGGGATAATGTCGGTCCCCCTAATAATTTTTGAAGAAATTGCCTGATTTGAAAGCCTTTTTTTTTTTGGATTTCAATTTTACAGGAGAGTGAAAAAACGATTTGCAATTGTATAAAACTTATAGTAATTGAAAAGGGTGTAAGTGACAGAAAATAATGGTATATTGAGAATAACTATGTAGGATATATACTTTACTTTCATTTACCAGGGAATAGGATTTAATCACCCTCATTTCAACCCCTTAGTAGAGTTACGTCATTGTTTCTCTAAAAATTGTTCGTTGTTCTAGAAGACACAAACTGTCGTAATTGTTAGTTCATCCATGTTCCCCTGCGTAAGGGATGTGTTTCTGATATTGTCTATGGACTTATTTGCATTTGGCACGTTTTTGCAGTTACGTCATTGTTCTTCCGGAACGGCGATATGTAATGTACCAGGTGTATGCAAATGAAATGAGACGATTGTTAAAAAAAAAAAAATAAATTTGCGAAAACTGTTAATATTTCTTTATTCGAAATAACATCCATCGATAGCTACACATTTTCCCCATCATTCGGGCAATTTGTGAATACCACGCCAAAAAAATGATAGGTCTTTTGAGGCCAGTCAATCATCAAGTCAAGATTTGACGTTTTCGTAAGAAGTGAAGTACTGGTCAGCCAATGCATGTCCCAATGATGCAAATAAGTGGTAGGGTAGACCGGGGGAATGCCGCCACCTTAAGGAACTTCAATTTTTATTACCATCAAAAATCGTATTTATAAGCTAGATCAATTTTTGGAACAAAGTACGCAATCATAAGAATGTATACAAAATTTGTTATCAATAAATCTTTAAAGGAAATAGTCACAAAAAATTAACTTATTAACCTCTGTACTGTGGCGGTATTACCCAGGGAGCTGGGTTAATCCCGCCACGAACCTGGGGTAATGACACCACTAGCAGCAATATGACTAAAATACTAAGAAGGAAAAGTTATTGAAAATCTTATATGCAATTAGCATCAAAATATGGGAATTGAAAAACAAAAGAAATGGCATTTTTATTTTATACGAGTGAAAAAACAGTGTATTTTAAATTTATCTGATTTCTTAAAATAACAAAAATCACAAATGTAGTTTTCAGCTGTTTCAGCATCGCTACACTCTGAATGCACCCACTGCCACAACCAAGTGCATCTGTACCACAGTTCGTAGGTTCCATATTCATTGCATATGGTACAAAGTACTTGGATCAAAAAGATCATCATTATCGTTGTCGTCACACAACTTTTTGACGAGGATGGTCCGCCTCATCTGAAGAGTTTTCAAAACTAAAAAGTCGCTTGCCAGTTTTCTTAACATATTTGTTCATTTTCTTTTGCCGTATTATCACTGCTTTCTCTTTCCTTGCTTGGGATTCAGTTTTGATGGACATTCTCAGAACCTTATAGCTGCAGGTTTTCTTTCGGCTTTCACTGGGGCTCCCGTTAGAATTGACGAGTGACCTTTTCTTTTAGAATTTTCCGCTACCCTTTCTGCTGCCAATTTTGAAATTGGGGAAATCTTTTCTAGCGATTGAAGAAACGTTTTTTTAGGCACTTCCTGAACTGTCTTTGATGAGCAAGGTTCTACATCCAGTAACCCAACTTCAGAGGTGTTGCTCGCATTTACAAGATTATTTTCTTCACCAGTTTCTTCCAAGATCATCTTTTCTGCCTGTTCTTGATTTTCAGATTCTGTGTCATCTGGATTACCGATGCATAATGGCTCCGGATTTTGAATAGGGAAATCTTCTTCCTTGAGGGTGTTTGAGCTTACTGGAAAAATCCCAGGGCTGCGAAATCCTGATACTCCCTTCTCTATTGTTGCAACTGACGCGCTATCATAACCTTGCTTGCTTGCTCTCATAAACTTGTCACACTCCTTATTGAATGCTGTTTTCAGAGGTCCAAAAAATGAGACCTCGAGTGGTTGAATCTTGTGTGAGGTATGTGCGGGGATTGAGAGCATGTTCAATAGAAAATCAATGTGAGAACAACCAAATTCATAGCTTTCCAGGGATACGTGTCTCCCATGGTTATCGAGGATAAGTGGAACAGGATCTTCCATCGAGGATTTCACGTTTTTCTGAAAATGCTTGAGCCAATCTAAAAAAATGCTCTCATTGAAAGAGCCGTTATGGGAACAGGTATATACTAGACCAGCAGGTTCTCCCTTTCCAACAACGGTGACATTCATTTTCATGGGTAGACTTAAAAATTTGTTTTTGATCTATACAGTGGAATGACGCGGCCGGGGGCAATGCCGCCACCATGGCGGCATCACCCCTGGAGAGGTGGCGTCATAACCCCGTTTCGACTGGACGAAAGAACAGTAGATTTAAAAACATCAAAACAAACGGAAGTGTTCAATATTGTTGATTAACATGTAGGCTAAAATATCTAGTTAAAGGATATTCATAGCAAATGCAGGCATTGTAGCATCTACAGGTACATACCTCGGCTTATTCAAAGTGGAAGAATAAGATCAAACTTCTTCAAAACAACGTTCGTCACTGTAAAAACAAAACAGCACGCGCAATGGCTGCCATCCACTCGGGGCATTAGTTGTAGCATCGTTTGCTAGAGGTCAAGAGCTGTCAGGCCGGCTAACCGGTGTCCTTGACTAGAATACCGAGAGTTGCGGCAATGCCCTGGGTGGCGGCAATCCTCCGGTCTACCCTAATCGTAAGGAGCCAAGTCTGGCGAATAAGCCGCATGAGCTAAGGGCTCCCTAGAGTCCCTGTATCTTAGCGAGAGTAGCGTCAAAGCGATATCATTTTCCTATTGGTGGAAGGTTTGAACCCTCCGCCCGAGGCAGTGCCTTCTTTCGTCCCATAGCTTTAACGTGGAGACGATTAAATGCCATGAAAAAACACCGGAATCCGTAAAATTAAAGGCAAATACATTTTTAAAATTCTTTTATTATTGTTCTAAAATGTTTAAAATATAGGAATGTAGCTTTATTTTGGGCCATATGCTCCTATTTATTTAATTATTTCTTTGTTAAAATAAGTGCATGCTTTCTTAATGCTAATATTCCATGTTGACCCGCTATTTTTGGCCCTAATTGTCATTTTCCCTAATAAATAAATAGCTAGTATCCTAAAGTAATTAAAAAACATCTCTGCAAGATTAAGAAAGTGTTTAAATTTAGTAAAATTAGGTTATTTTAACGAATACTTTGTATCTTCGACTTGGCGTGATTTGCTTATGCTTGGCGACTAGTGGAAGGAAACATATTGGCCGCTTCCACACATTCTTGTCAGTTAGTTACGAATGGATTTTCTTATATATAAGCGGCTTATTCTGCCGAATTTTAAAATAGGCAGGGTAGTTAGCTGTGTAGGAGGCCAAGTTTTACTGCCCTTCAAAACCAATCATCAATTTCAAAAATGTTCTATAATGTCATCTTCATTTTCCTACTAAATTACTTGAAGTTAGGGAGTTACGAGGGGGGAGGGCGCATATGCGGAGCTGAATTCGGCCTCGGAGAAAGTTTTCCGTATTTGCTCTTAATTTAATGAATACCTTCATGGGAAAATGTATTTTTTCACATAAGGGGATCATTCATAAATGATGTCACGCTTCGAGGGGGGTGGGTAACAAGAAGTGTGACATCAGGCTTATACAACATAGCGGGACAAAGGGGGGAGGGGGTCAAATATATCAAAAAAAAAAAAAAAACGCGTGCATTTATGAACGGTCTCTAAGTACATTCTTTCTTCTTAGAACATTTTTTAACGTAACTTTTACATAACGAGTTTTATATAAAAATATCACTGATTAAATAATAATTCCAATTTTTTTTTTACCAATTCATTATTTTACCATTCATATATTTCTAGCATTACTGCTTTAAATTTTCCTTTAGTTTCCCTAAGAAATAAAAAAAAAACGAGTAATCTTTTAATGATTTATTAATGCAATATTATCAACACACACACACACAAAAAAAAAAAAAAAAAAAAAAAAACTTTCAGAATTAAAAATCCAAGAAGTTATATTAAAAATAATAAATTTATAAATATCATTATTTATTTTTGAATCAATTAAAGAGTAACAATTTCCATGTTCTCATATTTAACATAACGTAATTTAAAGCTGCGAATGATTAAACTATCCTGGACTTGTTGAGACCAAAGATATTTTTAAAAAACGTTTGTGGCTTACGCAAAAAGTAGCTTTTAATTCAAACAGAAATTTTGCTTTCAAGTGGACAAAATTTCCCGTTAACGATTATCGTTTAGCGGAAATCCTTGAGCGAGTATGAAGCCAACCTTGCACTCGGCGGTAACCCTGTTTTTCGTCCGGAGGCAGTTTTTCCCCGATCTGTCGTTACTCTGAAGACTACGTCTTATAAAGGAACTCTAGGGCTCCCAGCCGAGCGCCTTAACGATGTCCTTGGTAGGTTTAGCACGGTGGCTAGGTCCGTCGACATCATGGAAAATCACTTTGTGATGCCGTTTCTTTTATTGCTCGCGTTTTTCGAATATATCATCGTTCAAATCAAGTAATCCTTGCTTGTTGCGATCAGTATTAACGGTTTCGCCGGGTTTGAGAAGCTATTAAACGTCTTCAATTTTTTGCTGGCCTGCCATGCTCCTCGTTTCTCACATCGAAATCACCATTTTGAAACTTTTCAAACCACCTGTAGCACTGCGCACGGCTCAGAGCATTGCCACCGTATGATTCTACAAGCATTTAATGCGATTCGCCAGCATTTTTCTTCAGATGGTAACGAAAAAATAATGCTGTCCGCAAATCATGGTCGGAAGGCATAAAACTCGACATTTTCAACACAGTAAAAAAAAAACACAATGCACGCTGAAACTCGCCCAAATGTAAACTATCAAAGGTCAAACTATAAAAAAATCACGTGTCACGGTTTCGTGATGTTTGCGTATATGCGTGGCAACGTCTGTTCACAATCGTCTCATTTGATACGCATACACCAGGTGTTAACCTCATGAAAGTCACTCGTTGAAAAAAGTATATTTGACGCAATTAAGAAATAAGCTAAATGAGAAAGAAAGAGAGAGATATAGATTATCATTTTTTATTGGTATGTACGGGAAAGTAGGCTCGTATAGTTCTAGACGGAGCTTCTTGTTAAAAAATGAATTGTCCTTATAAATATATAAATAAGTGAGTAAATAAAGAAATGAAAACTGATGTGATTTTGAGCGAAACTGGAGCGGAACCAGAGCAAAGAATTGTGCTGTGCTCCAATTTTTATTAGTTATTTTCTTTAATTTTTAATTTTTATCATATAAAAAACTAATTAAATAAAAAGGGAGATGAATAATAAGATACATAATCTACTAAAACTATTCCGCCTACAAAGTGGAGCCGGAACAAATATTTAAAATTTCACCAGATTTATTTATTTATATTAGCAAACATTTCTATGATTAAAAAAAACGGAGTAACGCAAAAAAATGGCTGCTCCAGATTCCGGAATAAAATAAAGGTCATTGCAGAAAATTGAAATTTCGCGAAAATTAGGTCATCACAGATTTATGCATGCACACGTCAAGATATAAGCATAACTCAAAACTACTTTTTCAAAAAAGATTTCCTATTCAGTTCAAGCAAATTCATTCACAATTGAATAGAACTGCGTAAAAAAAACTTTCGCATATTATTCTGCTGAAATTTTTATGTTCATTTGAATAATCAAACATCCAGTTACAGATTCAGAGGAGGAGAAATGTCTGAAAGAACTAAAATTTCTTGGTCGCTGATTTAATTTTGCGTTTGAATTTTCACGTTCTGAATTAAATTCTTTTCATACGTGATATTGAGATGTTCGTGAATCCAATTCCAAATATATTTTCACTTTGATCGTTATTACTGAGTGTACACACACAGAGAGCTATACCCCTTTTTTAGTCTTTCTTGATATTTCGGCAGTTACTAAAACGAGTAATTTAAATAACGAAATCTTTAAAATCCGTTGAATGGATAAATTTCCACGCGCTATGGGAAACGTTCTTCAAAAGAAAAATGGCGATCCGTAACTTTGAAATGTGCAACGCGTCTTCGAAAGCAACGTTATTGAATTACTTATTACAAATAAAAGATTTTTTGCGCTTCATTTTTTCCCTATCGTTACAGATACCTTCAATTTCTGTTGAAAATGCAGAAATTTTATAGTTTGTTTAATTCTGCAAGAGGCAGTTCTCTACAATAATTTGAATGCACTGTCATGCTCTTTTTCTTCTGCTTGATATATTTTTAAAAATCAGATGTGTGCACCACATGATTTTCTTGTACGGTTTTAAAATAGGAACTATTTGGATATTTACAGGGGATCTTAAAAACTGACTTTTTAAATTAGCAGTGAATCGATGTGAAAATTTTGTCACTCCTATAAACACATATTATTTTATAAATTTTTGAAGAAATATTTTGAACGGTTCTTGCCATAATTAAATTTTAAAACTTTAAAATACCTAAAAATTGTCAAATTTTAAAATGTTCCATGCGCGATCGGTTTGCGCACAGAGTCGCCAAACTTTTTAATTATACTCATTTGAAGCATAAAAACAAATGTTAATATCAATAATTCTTATGATTCGCTCCAAAATCTATCTATATATATATATATATGTTAATATTATTTTTAATAAGGTAAATAAAAAATTTCAAATGCCCTCTTCAATTTTTTTTTTTTTTTTTTTTTTGAAAAAAAAAACGATCAACATTTTTTATTTTAGATTTAAGAGCTAGCCATTAAGATTATTTTTAGTAACATTTGTTTTTATGCGTCAAATGAGTGTAAGGAAAAGGTTTATGCACAAGCCAATCGCACACAGAACCATTTAAAAATTTGACAATCTTTCGGCATTTTAAACTTTTAACATTTACTTATCACAAGAACTATTCAAAATGTTCTTTCAAAATTTTGAAAAATAATCTGTTTACAATATAAAGAAATGCTACAATTTTCAGAATAATTCATTAATATTTTTAAAAAGTCGGTTTTGAAACCCTAACAACTAAAAGAAATGTGTGTGTACTCACGTTGAAAGTTACATTTCTTGAACTCAGTATTTTCGTTTTTTAAATGCATTCTTAGTTTTTCCACTTTCAATTTTGTAGGAATTCATTACTAATGTTCCCTGTTTTTCTACTTTGTGTAATGCGCATGTCAATTAATTCTTTTTTTCTTCCCAGAAGCCTTTGCGCTGATGTCAAGCTCCAATCACTTCAGATGCAACGATGGCTGTAGTGTAGATTAGTTCTGTTATCATATCTTTGTCTGTTATCATAGTTAGTTTCACTAATTAAGGTGTTTGTATAAAGAACAACCTTTCTTATATGCCGACAAATTTCTTATACCAGTCACAAGAGTTGAAAATTTTGCAACCAGATTATGTTCATCGCCAAGCTGTACTTCGAAAACAATTGTAGCACTTCAAAAAACAATGCAGATAAAAATTTCAAACATTTATAGTCGAATTGTTTCATTAGCATTTTTATCCCAAGACAAAATATTTGCCTTCTTCTGAGAATAAAAGATATCTCCCGGTCAAGTTAAAAGTCACATTTGTTTGGAAAATAAATGATCCGAAATTTTTGCTTGCTAATTCTTAAAAGCCTTTACTTTAGTATTTTATTTTAAAAAATTAAATTTCATCATTAAATATTTTATTTTAATTAATGAAATGATAACATATGGGTGGTAATATGAAACACTATACAGAAGTTTGGTAAGACCTCATTTAGAATATGCTGTTCAGTTTTGGTCTCCGTACCTAAAAAAGGATATTGCCTTATTGAAAAGGGTTCAAAGCAGGGCTACTAGATTGGTAAGTGGTCTTTCAGATTTATATTATGAGGTTAGGCTTAAAAGGCTCAATATGTATGGTCTTGAGCAAAGGAGAGTTAGAGGGGACATGATTCAGTTGTTTAAATTCATTAAAATGGGAAATGTTGATGGACTACAGCTAAGTGCTGAAAGTAGAACCAGAGGTCATTGTTTTAAGCTTTTCAAATCTCAGGCTAATCTTGAAATTAGGAAAAATTACTAGTTGAATAGGGTTATAGGCAATTGGAATAGTTTACCGGAAGCGACTGTTAATTGCAGCGGGGTTAAAACGTTTAAGAAAACTCTTGATGTTCATTGGGGACTGCTAAATTGACTAGGACCAGCCTAGCTGGGCTCTGAGCCTGTTGCTGGTCGTCACTTTTGTATTTGTATTTGTATTTTCAAATTTTGACAAAATTTAGAATTCGAAATGTCTCTCTTGTATCAAAAATCTTCAGTAACATTCGTACATGATTGTGTTACGTAAATATAACATTTTAACTTTATAATAAAATCAACTCTTTATAACATTCTACAAAACATGGATATTGGAGACTGGGGTTAGAATATGAAAAATCATTTGCTAAAAGGGAAACGCAAATTTTGTTATTTATATTACTTACAACAGTAAATTTAATTTATTACTTTATTGTAATTTTCTTACCACTGAATTCGATTACATTGGAAAAAAATAAACGTTAGTGGTAGAGTTACTAGAAAAAAAAAATGTTTAATCTTACCTTGCAAAAAGTTCTAATCTTCCGAAAACGGAACTCTTGCTAACGCGAACATACACTACGTGATACTGAAATCAACTGCCCTTAGTGGTTAAAAATGAAGTAGGCGATAGAAATTACACTGGGTTTTCATCACCTACTTGACAAAAACATCGCCGTTTCATTTTACAACCCTGTTCCATAATACCACCTTCTCCCTTACGTCATAGAAATATTCATCTAAAATTTTTTTATGTTTTATGTCTTGGTTATTGAAAGATTTTATTTTGCACAACTCAAAGTTCATATACAATTTAAACCTGTAAAGTTGATTACTTTTGTAAGGTGACCACCTGTCTAAGTTGACCACTTTGATCAGGAACGGAATTAGCACCTTATATAACGTAGGGAAACATTTGTAACTTGACCACCTCATTTGACCACCTGTCTATATTGACCACTTATGTCCGCCAAATTCGGAGTATTATAAAGATCCCTTTGTAAGTTGACCACCTAATTATTACTATATTTATTTGTTTATCTATTTTTACAAAGATGAAAAAACTAATATAACTTCTCCACGATGTTTTTTATGGTACAATGTTAGACCATTGTTTGTCTGGATGGATGAACGTCAGTATAAAGTTTGCCTAAACTTCTTTGTAAGTTAACCATATGGGAAAACTACTATGAGACCTCTTTAATTCTTTGAATAAATTTCTTTTATCTGATGCAGCCATTCTGAAAAATTATAAATTTTTAGGAAATCTTTTTTATCATTATAGTATGTATAATTAATGAGATGCTTATCTTTCTTTTAACCAAGTACTTTGCTTTTAAAGTTGTACACGATGCATTGTAAGTTATTCAGGCTAAATTTCCCAAATGATATTTTAGATAATTATGGAAAAAAAATAGCTAATTACTGTTTTGAAGTAACGCTAATACATGAAGCTATATTTTAATTAGTTACAAATGCATAAATGCATACTGTAAGAAAGGACAAAAAAAATTTCCATCCTCTAGAAGTTGACCACCTGTCTAAGTTGACCACTCAAGTGCTGCACGGCAAGTGTCAACTTACACAGGCTTCACTGTACGTAAAAGCAAATGATAAGTAAAAAAAGCTTATTTTACTGTTCATTGAACATTTTATTATTCTTTATTAGTAAAAAACTAATTTAACTGCGGTTAACAGTATATCGCGCCTACAACTAAAATGCGATATTTATTATACTTCCCAGGAGTTGCGTCAGAGGAGATTCGGGTCCGTTTTCGGAGCCTTCATAAAATTCAAATCAACAGACACGTCACAAAATTGCGAACTACCAAATCGTTCTTTTCAAAGAGGTATTTATTAAAAAAAAAAAGTGGCAATTAATAATAGTTTAGTTAATTTTACAAATTCTTCTGTTTTTTCACAAAAATCTTTTTAAAACTCACAAAAAAACAGGACCCCTGCTCACATGAAAATGACATAACTATTTGCAATGACACTTTCTCATATAAAGGGCAGTTTAGTAAGATGTACTTAGCTGCATAAACACTTTATATATTTTTAAAGCATATTTTTTGACGTTGCGGGTAGCGGGTGTAATGTCCCGCAGCGGACCAGACGGTAGAAGCTCGGTTCCTGTAGTGAAGCATCATCGACTGAGGTCAGTGTTTGGGAGGGTGACAACCTCTCGCGGCTGGTTGCTGTGGTGTCCGTGTACGCTAAAGGGAGCTGGTGCACGTTAAATAGGTCGTGGCTCCAATGTCCTTTAAGTGAAACGATACCTCTGGGGCTGCCAATCCCAGGTGGCGGTCTCTCATCTATGAGCTGGTTCTAAAATTAAGAGACCTTTCAAAGGGGCGGAAATCGGACTCCTGCCTATAAGAGCCCCGTTAGACTCAGGAGCAGCGTACCCATTGTTCCTGGCCACGCGCGAGTACTCGATAACAACAGCGGTTGTAATCTTTATATTTTATACAGTGCAATCCGTAATTTATCAGTATTATCCGTAGTTTATCAATGTTAAATACCTGTGGCGATATGTTACGAAACAAATTAAAAATTCAAAAACCCTCTGGAATCAGAAAAAAAGATGGGAGAATAACCTGTGAAGCCTTTGATTTAGTTTTGAAGACCCCAAACTTATTAACCGAAGTGGCTCATGGTGTGATGCATCAACTTATTTTTAGTTGCTTAAGAAGAAAATTTATTTCCACAGATATCTTTATTCATAAGCGAGACATTTTATCCAAATAAGTCTCTCGAGAATTTGTTGAAATTACAGCAAAATATTCAAAATATGTTTTGAGGCATTTTCATGAAAAGAATGTGATTACAGAATTCTAAAGAAATAAAAATAATCCGACTCCTGTCAAATGAATGAGTTTCTATTTTTGTTCGGCGGCTCTCCATTTAGGTTATTCAGTTTTTTTCCCCCTGCTGCAAAGACTGCTATCAGGAAAAGTTGTCAGTAAATCTTATTATCTTTCAGAAATCATTCTCCTTATTTAATGAGCCAATTTTTTATCGCCAAAATATGAACATCCTTCGCCAGATTAAATTACAATGTACTCCCGTTTACTTTCTCTATAAATTGATTTGATGAAAATGTGATAGCGAGATTTAACTTTTGCGAAAATAAATAAATTTCCTTGCTTGCCTAAACAATTTAAACTGTCAATTTCAAAATTAAATTCATGCGAGAACAATTAAATAAACGTAAGAAAAATATTTTTTTCTAACTTTTTTTTCTCCCCCCCCCCCCCCCTCTCCCCGACTTCCGTTTTTGTGCACTTTGTCGATATTTGATCGCCACATTATTGACTAAGAAATAATTCATACATTTTCTCTAAATGAAAAATGATAACAAAATAGCTTTTTCTTAATTATAAAAGGCACATTTTTTTAACTTTCTGAAAAAAATATCTTTTTTTTTTTAGACAGAAAGAGCTTACTAAATATGTTTTTTCTAATATACTTCAGTGAGTCAAAATGTAAATAATACAATTTAACTACATTTTCCCTAAATTGAATACAAAACTTGTTAGTTAGAAAATAATAATAACAAAAAACAATATAATAAAAAAAACAATAAATCTTGCAAATTAAAATGCAAATTTTTTACTTTGTGTAATGCACATGTCAATTAATTCTTTTTTTCTTCCCAGAAACCTTTGCGCTGATGTCAAGCTCCAATCACTTCAGATGCAACGATGGCTGTAGTGTAGATTAGTTCTGTTATCATATCTTTGTCTGTTATCATAGTTAGTTTCACTAATTAAGGTGTTTGTATAAAGAACAACCTTTCTTCTATGCCGACAAATTTCTTATACCAGTCACAAGAGTTGAAAATTTTGCAACCAGATTATGTTCATCGCCAAGCTGTACTTCGAAAACAATTGTAGCACTTCAAAAAACAATGCAGATAAAAATTTCAAACATTTATAGTAGACTTGTTCCATTAGCATTTTTATCCCAAGGCAAAATATTTGCCTTCTTCTGAGAGTAAAAGACATCTCCCGGTCAAGTTAAAAGTCACATTTGTTTGGAAAATAAATGATCCGAAATTTTTGCTTGCTAATTCTTAAAAACCTTTACTTTAGTATTTTATTTAAAAAAATTAAATTTCATCATAAAAAATTTTATTTTAATTAATGAAATGATAACATATGGGTGGTAATATGAAACACTATACAGAAGTTTGGTAAGACCTCATTTAGAATATGCTGTTCAGTTTTGGTCTCCGTACCTAAAAAAGGATATTACCTTATTGAAAAGGGTTCAAAGCAGGGCTACTAGATTGGTAAGTGGTCTTTCAGATTTATATTATGAGGTTAGGCTTAAAAGGCTCAATATGTATGGTCTTGAGCAAAGGAGAGTTAGAGGGGACATGATTCAGTTGTTTAAATTCATTAAAATGGGAAATGTTGATAGACTACAGCTAAGTGCTGAAAGTAGAACCAGAGGTCATTGTTTTAAGCTTTTCAAATCTCAGGCTCATCTTGAAATTAGGAAAAATTACTACTTCAATAGGGTTATAGGCAATTGGAATAGTTTACCGGAAGCGACTGTTAATTGCAGCGGAGTAAAAACGTTTAAGAAAACTCTTGATGTTCATTGGGGGCTGCTAAATTGACTAGGACCAGCCTAGCTGGGCTCTGAGCCTGCTGCTGGTCGTCACTTTTGTATTTGTATTTGTATTTTCAAATTTTGACAAAATTTAGAATTCGAAATGTCTCTCTTGTATCAAAAATCTTCAGTAACATTCGTACATGATTGTGTTACGTAAATATAACATTTTAACTTTATAATAAAGTCAACTCTTTATAACATTCTACAAAACATGGATATTGGAGACTGGGGTTAGAATATGAAAAATCATTTGCTAAAAGGGAAACGCAAATTTTGTTATTTATATTACTTACAACAGTAAATTTAATTTATTACTTTATTGTAATTTTCTTACCACTGAATTCGATTACATTGGAAAAAAATAAACGTTAGTGGTAGAGTTACTAAAAAAAAAAAATTTTTTAATCTTACCTTGCAAAAAGTTCTAATCTTCCGAAAACGGAACTCTTGCTAACGCGAACATACACTACGTGATACTGAAATCAACTGCCCTTAGTGGTTAAAAATGAAGTAGGCGATAGAAATTACACTGGGTTTTCATCACCTACTTGACAAAAACATCGCCGTTTCATTTTACAACCCTGTTCCATAATACCACCTTCTCCCTTACGTCATAGAAATATTCATCTAAAATTTTTTTATGTTTTATGTCTTGGTTATTGAAAGATTTTATTTTGCACAACTCAAAGTTCATATACAATTTAAACCTGTAAAGTTGATTACTTTTGTAAGGTGACCACCTGTCTAAGTTGACCACTTTGATCAGGAACGGAATTAGCACCTTATATAACGTAGGGAAACATTTGTAACTTGACCACCTCATTTGACCACCTGTCTATATTGACCACTTATGTCCGCCAAATTCGGAGTATTATAAAGATCCCTTTGTAAGTTGACCACCTAATTATTACTATATTTATTTGTTTATCTATTTTTACAAAGATGAAAAAACTAATATAACTTCTCCACGATGTTTTTTATGGTACAATGTTAGACCATTGCTTGTCTGGATGGATGAACGTCAGTATAAAGTTTGCCTAAACTTCTTTGTAAGTTAACCATATGGGAAAACTACTATGAGACCTCTTTAATTCTTTGAATAAATTTCTTTTATCTGATGCAGCCATTCTGAAAAATTATAAATTTTTAGGAAATCTTTTTTATCATTATAGTATGTATAATTAATGAGATGCTTATCTTTCTTTTAACCAAGTACTTTGCTTTTAAAGTTGTACACGATGCATTGTAAGTTATTCAGGCTAAATTTCCCAAATGATATTTTAGATAATTATGGAAAAAAAATAGCTAATTACTGTTTTGAAGTAACGCTAATACATGAAGCTATATTTTAATTAGTTACAAATGCATAAATGCATACTGTAAGAAAGGACAAAAAAAATTTCCATCCTCTAGAAGTTGACCACCTGTCTAAGTTGACCACTCAAGTGCTGCACGGCAAGTGTCAACTTACACAGGCTTCACTGTACGTAAAAGCAAATGATAAGTAAAAAAAGCTTATTTTACTGTTCATTGAACATTTTATTATTCTTTATTAGTAAAAAACTAATTTAACTGCGGTTAACAGTATATCGCGCCTACAACTAAAATGCGATATTTATTATACTTCCCAGGAGTTGCGTCAGAGGAGATTCGGGTCCGTTTTCGGAGCCTTCATAAAATTCAAATCAACAGACACGTCACAAAATTGCGAACTACCAAATCGTTCTTTTCAAAGAGGTATTTATTAAAAAAAAAAAGTGGCAATTAATAATAGTTTAGTTAATTTTACAAATTCTTCTGTTTTTTCACAAAAATCTTTTTAAAACTCACAAAAAAAACAGGACCCCTGCTCACATGAAAATGACATAACTATTTGCAATGACACTTTCTCATATAAAGGGCAGTTTAGTAAGATGTACTTAGCTGCATAAACACTTTATATATTTTTAAAGCATATTTTTTGACGTTGCGGGTAGCGGGTGTAATGTCCCGCAGCGGACCAGACGGTAGAAGCTCGGTTCCTGTAGTGAAGCATCATCGACTGAGGTCAGTGTTTGGGAGGGTGACAACCTCTCGCGGCTGGTTGCTGTGGTGTCCGTGTACGCTAAAGGGAGCTGGTGCACGTTAAATAGGTCGTGGCTCCAATGTCCTTTAAGTGAAACGATACCTCTGGGGCTGCCAATCCCAGGTGGCGGTCTCTCATCTATGAGCTGGTTCTAAAATTAAGAGACCTTTCAAAGGGGCGGAAATCGGACTCCTGCCTATAAGAGCCCCGTTAGACTCAGGAGCAGCGTACCCATTGTTCCTGGCCACGCGCGAGTACTCGATAACAACAGCGGTTGTAATCTTTATATTTTATACAGTGCAATCCGTAATTTATCAGTATTATCCGTAGTTTATCAATGTTAAATACCTGTGGCGATATGTTACGAAACAAATTAAAAATTCAAAAACCCTCTGGAATCAGAAAAAAAGATGGGAGAATAACCTGTGAAGCCTTTGATTTAGTTTTGAAGACCCCAAACTTATTAACCGAAGTGGCTCATGGTGTGATGCATCAACTTATTTTTAGTTGCTTAAGAAGAAAATTTATTTCCACAGATATCTTTATTCATAAGCGAGACATTTTATCCAAATAAGTCTCTCGAGAATTTGTTGAAATTACAGCAAAATATTCAAAATATGTTTTGAGGCATTTTCATGAAAAGAATGTGATTACAGAATTCTAAAGAAGTAAAAATAATCCGACTCCTGTCAAATGAATGAGTTTCTATTTTTGTTCGGCGGCTCTCCATTTAGGTTATTCAGTTTTTTTCCCCCTGCTGCAAAGACTGCTATCAGGAAAAGTTGTCAGTAAATCTTATTATCTTTCAGAAATCATTCTCCTTATTTAATGAGCCAATTTTTTATCGCCAAAATATGAACATCCTTCGCCAGATTAAATTACAATGTACTCCCGTTTACTTTCTCTATAAATTGATTTGATGAAAATGTGATAGCGAGATTTAACTTTTGCGAAAATAAATAAATTTCCTTGCTTGCCTAAACAATTTAAACTGTCAATTTCAAAATTAAATTCATGCGAGAACAATTAAATAAACGTAAGAAAAATATTTTTTTCTAACTTTTTTTTCTCCCCCCCCCCCCCCCTCTCCCCGACTTCCGTTTTTGTGCACTTTGTCGATATTTGATCGCCACATTATTGACTAAGAAATAATTCATACATTTTCTCTAAATGAAAAATGATAACAAAATAGCTTTTTCTTAATTATAAAAGGCACATTTTTTTAACTTTCTGAAAAAAATATCTTTTTTTTTTTAGACAGAAAGAGCTTACTAAATATTTTTTTTCTAATATACTTCAGTGAGTCAAAATGTAAATAATACAATTTAACTACATTTTCCCTAAATTGAATACAAAACTTGTTAGTTAGAAAATAATAATAACAAAAAACAATATAATAAAAAAAACAATAAATCTTGCAAATTAAAATGGGCTTTTTTAAAAATAATTTCTATCGGCAACTTATTTCTGGGGAAATTTTTAAATATAATTTTTCGGTGAAAACGAATCCTAATTGTTTACTTTTACACGATATTAAATATTATATTATCTCCAATGGAGGCAATTCAAACAACGTCATTGGTCACGTGGCAGTGATTAAAGCAATTTAAACAATGGAAGCCGTAGCGTCGCTTTACTTCGAGTTCGACAAATCTAATTAAAAACTAGGCCTAAATAAAGTTCTGCATTACATAAAATTAACACTAAATAAAACAGTATAACTATTGTAATAATTAACACATTTCTTTTATAATGATTAAATTAAATGTAAATACTGGGTTATAATCAGTAAAAGCTGTGAAAATAGTCTAATTAATTTTAAGATAGCTCATTTTGCGTAGTGAACTCCACGTAGAACTCAATTGAAAATCTTAGTAAACAAAGAGCGGATATCACGTGACAATGGTGATCGCTCATGAGTCCCTCTAGCGGTGAATTGCCTCCATTAATATTCCGAAAAGGGCTTGTTATTCTGCCATTTCTTACAGTTATTGTAAGTGGAAAATAAACACATTTCATTTGGCGTGATGTAAACCAACGACATACATACATATCGCCAAGTTTGAATTTTCGGCACAAACCGAAGCAATGCGGTGTAGCATTGGTTAGTCTAACCAAAGTCTAGGCACCAAATTAATCTTCAAAAGAACAAGACAGCTAGTCACGACACGTTTAAAATGAATTCCGATACATGAGCGCTGTTTCGGTAAAAAAACGAATCTTTGTTTCGGAAAAACAAAACGACAAGGTATATTTTTGTTGTTGCTGTTTCTAATGCCACTACGGTATCCAAGCCCCCCTTCCCAGAGCGACCAGGAATTAAGGCAGTAAGGCACACCTTCCGTTTATAGATGAGCACCACAACGGTGGAAGTATGACTTGGCTTACACCAGATCTTTGGATTACACCAGATAGCGTCACCACAAACTCGCCGCCTTTTTATTTTGACCTAAGAGTGAAGGGAAGGAAAATTCTCCACCCTTCGGGGTGCATCGGGACTTCGGGGTCCGAAGTCCCAATCTTCCGGTTGGAAGCCAAACATCCTAACGACTAGGACACCACGGCCTTAGGTAACATTCTTGAAGGATATTATTACTTTCGAATTACAGTTACAGTGATATTTTTAGCCTTGTTTCTTCATCCTTACATGCCTGACCTTTTACAATTAAGTTGTGGCTTTTATTTCTTGATTAAATTATGGAAAACATTCTTGAAAAAATTTATTTTTCTTTAAGCATGGTTCATGGTTAAAATGTTGTTTGGAAACATTGGGCTTTAACTAAAAAAATAAAAAAATAATTTACAGTCCCATAAGTTACGAAAATAAATACAAATATTGTTAGTTTTCTATGCTAATCATTAAACAAAATTTTAAATATCGTTTTAACATAGTTTGTTTTTCGAATGATGCAGTATCGTATCGTACCGTAAAATTTACTGGTCCACGTTAAGTAAAATATATCTATAGACTCACGGTGATGGTGGTTATTTTCAATGCGTTATGCCGAATGTTTCGTTCCTCGCCATAACTTCCAAATATATCGGTTCCGAATGCAACATCTATTCACGGTTGAATTTCTTGCACTATAAAACACAGCACGAGTGCCTCGTTCGCCCGAATTTAGTCGGCCAATCCCGTTATAAAAATTTCAGGCAATTTCATGGAGCCCCGAGTGCTCCCTTCGCAGTGACGGCGCGCGCGCGGGAAGCACCCTGAGCGAAGCCTAATGAGACGAGAAATAGACCAACCTTACGGCTCCAGTATTTTACAGATGTCTCTTAAATCACATCTTCACATTTCTGGAGAATAAGAGCAGGGATTAGTCTCGATGAACGCTCCGCTGGGCTCGCCCCCCACTTGGAAGCAGGTCGCCACTTTATGAGCAATATTCTATTCGGGATGGAGCGGTATCGATCCTCTTACAGAAAGTGTTTCGGATGGAACGACTATAAATTGAGTCGGGAAAAAGCTATTTCTTCTCTCTTTTCTCCGATTCCTAGTTCTTTTGATGAAGACATACTGCGAAGAGGAGAGGTTGGGTAGAGCTCTCTTTTTTTCTCGAAATTCACAAGATTATTATTTAAATTAAGGGTCAACACACTTTGTAGGCAACACTGACTCCTCCCCTGAGGGATCATTCATAAATGACGTCACGCTTCGGGGGGGGGGGAGGTAGGAGGTTCGTGAAATTGTGACAAAGTGTGAGAAGGTTAGGGGAGGGGGTAACAAGAAGTGTGACATCATGCTTATGCAACATAGCGTGACATGTGATAAAGGGTAGTAGGGGGTCCGTTGAGGTGTGACATTTAGTGACAAGGTCAAATATATAGGAAAAAAGCGTCATTTATGGACGGTAACTAAAGGTACATTCACATCGAAAGCGACGACGATGTTTTGTCTCCATCGTAATGTACTGTTGCTATGGTTATCAAACTAACAGCGATGACGTTTCAATTCGATAGAGCTCTCAACAAATCACGATCGACTGAGCGAAAGTAACTGTTAATGACGCAATAAAAAATGCCAATCACACAATACGAGGGCGTGGTTAGTAAGTTACGTAGTACGTTTTTAAAAGGATTAAAAATGACTTTTTAATACTTTTAAAAATGAAATTTTTCTTCGACAGCTTGTTTATTTAGGTCATTCAGATTGTACCATGAGATTTTAGAATTTTTCAATTCAATATTTGAATGACTTTTTTATTCCCAAGTTTCACAACTGTACTGTGTTGTTGTCAAATTAAAAGTGACTTTTCACTACTTTTAAAAATGGTTTTTCCTTCAGCAATTTTTATTCGATCGGCTTTCTTTCATACACTTCAAGCTCAACCAGAAAAGCAATCCACTTCCAGCTTTACTACCGAGACAAAAAATGGCGGAAGAAGGCTTTGACATTCTAGTGGTCCCTTTCGAGATGTATATGAGATTTGTGGAGAGAGGGGGGGGGGGGGGGGCTTGGGAACTTTCACGAGCGAGATGAACACTTTTCGCTCCATTTAGTTTCATTTCGTTCGTGATGGGAAAACGCGGGCTTAAAGGAAAGACTAAAGGGAAAGTATTAAAGTTCTATTCAGGAACACTAATGTCAGTTTCAATTTTAATGAAAGATATAAATCGTTCTTCTTATGAACGGGATAGATTTGAAGTCGTTCAGAACTTTCGCATTTAGTTGTTATAATTCTTTTGTTTTGGCTTAGCATAATGTACATTGGTTTCATATCGTTTTCACCATCAACATCAATAAACCTACCGAATCAGGATTTATAATTATACTAGGCGTGCCGCCCGGCGTTGCACGGGCTAAACAAAAAAGAGACATTACTGACATAACGCTAATAGTCCATGTAAAATTTCTAAGAAGTACATATAAGGTCAAAAGTTTCTTGAATCCTAAGGATAATACTCCCAAAAAATAGGAATTTTTTTTTCTTTTCTTTTTTTTTTTTTTTGCAGATCAATTTTTATGCTAAGCAACAGCCTTCGCGCGAGACTAAATAAGAGCAACAGTCCCTAAAAATCATAGATTAATTGAGTACAATGTTCCCAAAAAGTAGTTTTCATTTTGGCTTTCGATTTTTGTTAAGAAACCATTGTACGCCCGGCGCTGCGCAAGCTTAAATACACTACGGCAATGAAATTCTTTATTATCTATCCATACACAGACATACAGACCCGGACCGATATCAATAAGCAATGGCCTTCGCGCGAGCCTGAATAAGAGCAACAGTCCCTAAAAATCCTAGATTAATTAAGTAAAATGCTCGCAAAAATTAGTTCTTTTTTTTTCTTTTGTCATTCGATTCTTGTTATGAAACCGTTGTACTCCCGGCGCTGCGCGAGCTTAAATACAACACTGCATTGAAATTCTTTATTATCTATCCACACACAGACATACAGACCCGGGCCGATATTAATAATAGAGAAATTAAAAAAAAAAAAAAAATCACATTAGAATAAGAACAAATAATTATTTTCCTTTTTCGATTTAACTCTATTTGCGTTTCACGCATTTAGAATAATTAAAACAATCTGTAAAACACGAATACGTTAAAATACGAAAAATAGTCTTTATTAGATAGCAGTCGATAAATAAATTTAAAAGAAAGAAGGATTAAATTTTTAACAAAGAGCAAATACAGCGAAGCCTCACTCAAAATGCTAGAATACGAAAAATAGTCTTTATTAGATAGCAGACGATAAATAAATTTAAAAGAAAGAAGGATTAAATTTTTAACAAAGAGCAAATACAGCGAAGCCTCACTCAAAATGCTAGAATAACGAAAAATAGTCTTTATTAGATAGTAGACGATAAATAAATTTAAAAGAAAGAAGGATTAAATTTTTAACAAAGAGCAAATACAGCGAAGCCTCACTCAAAATGCTAGAATACGAAAAATAGTCTTTATTAGATAGCAGACGATAAATAAATTTAAAAGAAAGAAGGATTACATTTTTAACAAAGAGCAAATACAGCGAAGCCTCACTCAAAATGCTAGAATACGAAAAATAGCTTTTATTAGATAGCAGACGATCAATAAATTTAAAAGAAAGAAGGATTAAATTTTTAACAAAGAGCAAATACAGCGAAGCCTCACTCTAAATGCTAGGGAGACATGGATTATTAATATTGCTGACATTTGTTACAATAATGGCAACGGCATTGATTTTAATTCTCAGGGCAACTGTATTATATATTGTAGGAACGATGCAGCAATGCAAAAATAAAATAAAACTTGCAAAAAATTGGGTTTTTAATTAATATCTCCGCTACATTAGTAAACCTTACCACAATGACGCAATAGCTGGAATTACTAATGAATGTAATGACACAATGCACTAATGAAACAATGTACGCTGGTACACTTCGCCATTGGCAGACCGTACATTGATTCACCGTTCACTTGCAAATTGTGCCCTATAACATCGTACATTGATTACCTCTCCATTAGAAAATCTTACTACAATGACGTATTATATCGGAAATTGCTAATGAAAACAACGAAACAATGTGCTAAAGAAGCAATGTACACTGGTACACTTCGCCATTGGTAGATCGTACATTGATTCACCGTTCACTTGCAGCTTTGTACGCTAGAACATTGATTACCTCTACATTAGCAAAACTTACCACAACGACGTAGAATAGCTGAAATTACTAATGAATGTAAATGTAATGAAACAATGTACACTGGTAGCGTCGCCATTGATAGACCGTACATTGATTCACCGTTCATTTGCACCTTGTGCGCTAGAACATCGTACATTGATTATCTCTTCGTCAGTAAACCTTACCACACTGACGTAGTATAGCCAATTACAAATGAAACTGTACCAGTGAATGAGACTTAATATACAATGTATGCTGGTATACCTTGCCAACTTTAAATATTCCAAATCTGATCCGGCAGGTGCACTCAAGATCCGGTAATACGGTTGGACATCTGGAAAGATTATTTAGTAGGCATAGAAGAAAGTCATGTGATGCACATCAGTATTTCCTTTTTTTAAAAACGTATTCGCTAAAGAATATATCGCCATTTTAATTATGTAAAAAAAAAGAAAGAAATCTGTACTGTCACGAAATGAGATTTTTCGATTAATTGAAGCTTTATCATTCATTATGACAAATTAGAAAAAGAACATTCTTTTTCCACTCAGACATAAATCAATTAATTTTTCCTTTTTTAACAATAAATTAAATTTGCGTTACATTTTCATTCAAAATTAAATTTCCGTGTTTTCCTTTCATTACATTAAGAACTTTTCAAGAACAGGAAATTATCAAATCCTCCACCGTAAAATTAATGAAAGATTAACGCACAAAAATTTTTATCCATCAGCAAATTTTCATCATTCGAAAAATATTCATTTAACACAAAGACTTTTATTTAAAAAATTCTAATCTCTTAATCAAGTTTCTTTTCCCGAAATCCGAGAATATCTTTAAAGTATGAAATCTTTCTCTAATCTTCAACTTCCATTTTGATAAAGGAAAACAATATTTTTGAGGCTTTTCATCAATTCTGGATGATATCTGAAAAAGAACTGTGTAACTGCACCAAACATTGGAACCTGATTTATAGTGTCAGTAGCACACAAAAATGAAACGTAATGAACACGTGACCTACGGCAAGTTTAGGTATTTTATTGAAGGAAAAAAAAACCTAGAACTTTTACGAAATCTCGTATCCCTTATCAGATAAAAGTCTCGGAAATAGTTCCTGTTTTTCACTTATCGAAGGTATTTTTGGTTTGTTTTTTCTTGATTTTCCTTAGGCCAAGGTTTAGTTTCTACCTTTTGGAAAAGTAAATACTTTGCTAGCATCGATTATGTTATCTTACAGCTAATATTTTTCAAATGTTTGGTTGAAAAAACACAATATGATATCGTGGAAAGCAGGTCCGTCATTTCTAAGTTTTCATGGGGGAGGGCTTGCTAAGGGTATTTTACTCAATTTATGTTGCGCAACAAAATTCGCCCACAAGCATTGGTAAATATATTACATTTTTAATGTCAATAGAGACAATTACCCCCTCCTGACCTCCTCCCCTTAATGACCCGCCTGATAGAAACGAATTCTGTAATTTTTCAAAAATCTTTCAAAATGAACAAAACTGTAAAACGTGTACATCCGTCAAAAAATAAATAAATAAATAAACCAATAAATCAAATAATTGCAAAAAGTTTTGATCAATGCTTCAAATCTAAAATTTAACAATACATTCAGGCGTTTTCTACACATTTTGTCTAAAGATGTGTAGTACAGTTTGACCATGGATTTTTGATATTTGTACGCTTCTGCGCATGGCAGAAAAAAACGTATTCATTCGAGTTTTAGGGAAGCTCGTTTTGCCGCGTTTATTTAGTACGTGAACCAGAATGTTTGCTTCACTGTTTCTTGAGAGCAACTACATCGAAAAACTGGCATAAAGCATCAGTTCGGAAGAAATCAAATATTCCAAACGAACGAGAGAAAAAAACGGCACATTCCATATACCTGTAGTTAACGTACCTCTATTAGTAAGAGTGATGACAACGACTACTGCGCATGCTCACCGCCGCCAGCTTTTTACCAAAGTGCCTGCGCATCGCCAAGAGGCGCTGTAAAAGCGGCGATGCGCAGGCGCGTTGGTAAAAAGTCAAAGCTGGTAAAAGCCGTTGTCATCACTCTTACTACTCCAGGCACGCTACTTGTAGTTACTCCCTTGAACATGAATGGCACTATGCCAGGCAGCTTGCTTTGGAAGATGGTAAAACTGTATATTGATTAATCTCACAATGAGTCATGATAAGCTTTGTTGTAATACATTTTTTGTCATAACACTAAATGCAGGATCTGATTGGAGCACAGGCCTTCGAAGCCGCAGCCCTTAGTATTAGAGGCGATGCATTCTTTTTTTTTTCTGCATATCATATTTTCATATATTGGCGTGTCGGATCAATTACGCCTGTAGTGAACGAAATTACACAAAATTATTTCTAATTCATAATTTTATCGCTAATGTAATTACGAAATATTATTTTGCACATAACAAATACTAAAAAATTAAGTTATTTCTAGTATTTGTTATGTTACTTTCTTATAAACACAAACCTAGACTTTGATTTATTAATTCTGTGCCTTATTATTACAATTGTTTCAAGGGGCCCTCCAAGTTAGTGATAGGACTTGGGAGGAGTCAATGCCCTTTGAGTTTATCGGACCCTGATGAAAAAAGTGATTTTCTGGTACCCTCACACTAAAAACTAATCATTTGTATGATAAATTCCCTTTTGAAGTCGATTTTAGCAAAATAACTGATTGGATTAATTTTTGCCACGCAGAAGCCTTCAGTCAAACTCTTGCTGTAATTTCTTTTAATATTACATCAAGAGAATTAATTAATTTAAATTTTTAAAATTATTTTTTAAAATTATCCACTACCAGAGCGTTAGGTTTGGCATTATAACAAACTAATAAAATGGCTCATTATATTTATAATTAGATTTCCCAACAAAGAAAAATCAAGCCAAGCCTTTCCAATTAAAATAAAAAATACTTTTTTTTCACCCGTAGCGTTTTTTCTAAAAATCAAATGTTGTTAAATTAATTTGCAGTATTTGAATTAGACAACCCTCTATCAATTAAAGAAAAAATCATCAAAATCGGTTCATTTAGTTAAAAGTTATGGATGAAAAAACAAAAAAAATACCACATTTTTGTCCATAACTTTTTTTATAATTATCGAATATGGTCAAACAAAGGTACGGGACCTATGGGAAACCACCCTCGATCGATTAAAAAAAGAATCATGAACATCGGTTCATCCGGTGAGAAGTTATGAGTGGACAAACAAACAAAAAAAAAAAAAGACATACATACAGTACGAATGTATAACCTCCTTTGTGAAGTCGGTTAAAAAAGAATTAATTATATGCAATCGAGAAAATTTTTCGGAAATAGGTCAGAAATTGTGTTCGTCTTAGCCGAAATTAGTATTTTAACCTTCGTAATATGCATGAGATATTTAGTGTAAATAAATATGAAACCAAACTTAGCGAACAAAATGTTCGTTTTAGTAGCCGTGATTTCGTATTTACCGTGTTCGTATTAAAAAAGTTCTTTAATGTATACCACCCTAGAGATTTAAGTCACAATTATGTTGAAGCATATGAGTATTTTATTACTTACTATTTCGCTCACTGGTTGATTACTGAGGCCTACTGTAACGTTACCCTTTTCCAAAGTGACTCTGCCTCATTTTAATGCTTCAGTAGATCCAGAAACTCTTTAGATAATGATGAATAAAAACACAGTGCAACAAAAAAAAATGGTTTTGGTAAACTTTCAAAGAAACAACACCAGCAACTTCAAAATAGCTCGGCCCACAACATTGGAAGATAAATAAATAAATGCTGTCGCCAACATCTTTGTAAAAAAAATTTTTAACAGAGATCAAAAGTTCTAGAGAGCAAGCTAAGACAAATCTGATAACCACGTCTGGTATCATATCCAAAAATTTCCTTTCAAAAGAGTTATGTATTGAATGAGTTGCTGAAATTTGACCCATAAATTCATTTTTACAGAATTGATAAAATTTTTAAGGAGATCAGTTAAAAATTTTTCGCATTTATCATTAACAGATACCTTTATTATTATTATGATTGTTGTTGTTGTTACTATGGTTACTGCTTCATGTACCTTGGTTGTTATCCAACGACCGACTATTTAGTGCAACTGTTCAAAGTGAATTCCGAATCAAAAGGATATGATTGAAAGAAAGTGTTATACCGATCACTAACATCCATCCCCAAAAATTGTAAATTATTCACTACCAGAGCGTTAGGTTTGGCATTATAACAAACTAATAAAATGGCTCATTTTTCCATTAAAAACATGGAAAATAATAACCACAGCGAAGCAGCACCAGGACAGTATTCTTGCACCTGTGGGCTCTTGAAGCGAAATTCGCAACGACGAAATTCGCACTGGACGAAATTCGCAAAGGGGAATAAGGAGCGGGAGCTATGTGCTCTACCGCCTACATCACTAGGGAACTGCTTGATTTTTTTACACTGTTTTAATTAACTTGATTTGTGACGGAACTTTGTTAAGCGGTTTTCGACCACTATTACTGAATAAATTACCTTCAAACTTTGCACACAAGCTTATCTTCAGTGACAATGCAATATTCCATCCATTTTATAATTTATTATAACGTTAGTAAGGAAAAATAATAATAATATTTTTGGTTCTGAGGAAACGATCAGAGTTATTATTTTTCGAATGGCAACGATAGCTTTATTTGTAATGTTTGGATAATGCAACGATGTTTTTACTTATAAAATACTCAAATCAAAAAAGAAACTGCGACGTAGCGGTTATTACAACGCGATGAACGTAGCGGTATTATTTAACTTGTTACAGGGTTTGATATTGTTACAGGGTTTTCGACCACTATTACTGCAAATAAAATATATACATATGTGCGCATGTACAGTACACACAAAAATTAGGTTCTCCAACATTTTTTTTTTTTTTACCCATCCATTGCTGCTCATAAAATTCCACAATGCAATTCCTTCAGACGAACTGTAGACATAAGAGAATCGATTACGATCAGGGCCGTCGAGAGTGTTGTGTCAGGAATGGCTGATGCATGAGGTCTGGGCTTTCGAGGAATCCCGGTGCGGCATTGGATTAGCACAGAGGGTAAAAAATAATAATTTTATGGCTAGGATGCAAGCGTGATGGGTGCACAAAAGGGACATGGGCCCGCCTTGGCCCTCGACGGCCCTAATTACGATATCGTTTTAGAATGAATGAACAGAACGTAAAAATCTTATATATAAGCGGCTTATTCTGTCTGTCTGTCTGTCTGTCTGTCCGCTATAGAATCCCAGGCCGTTTTACAGATCGGGACCACATTCGGCACGGTTAATGTTTACGACTCGAGAAACTCATTGCCGCAAAAAAGAAAATTGTGACTCAATTAGTTTTTTTTTTTAATTAATTTTTCAAAATTTTTTCAATGATTTTTTTGACCCAATTTATTTTATTTTTGCATTGTTGCAGTCGTTTCCAAACATATAATTACAGTTGCCATGTGAACAAACAAATCAACGCAGTTGCCGTTGTTGTAAAGATGTAACAAATATACTAATAATAATTAAAACGTTTCTCTAGCATATTGAGTGAGGCTTCGCTGTATTTGCAATTTCCGTTAAAAATTAATGTATGCGCGAATTTAATTTAATCCCTTCTTTCATTTTAATTTATTTATTTATTTTCTGCGCTTTTTATATTTTTTTTATTAGAGTGGCAGCGCTCTTTTTCCCAGTTTCGTTAGAACTTTTGTTTTGAAGAGCATAATAAAACTTTCAATAAGTTCTTTCGACAATAAATATATATTTTTCACAAACAGTTTGATTATATAGTAAATAAATGTATAGTAGTGTGGGGCAGTAAGAAAAGGGGCTTCCTCGCAGCTTGACCTGGGTCATTCAGTTGGAATTAGCAGACACCTTTGCACAAATCATTTTAATCGCAATTTATAATACCTAGAACTGCGGTCATTTCGTATGACCGCCGGGCTTACTAGTGTGTTTCATAATCAGGTACATAGCGCAACATTATAGAGTTAGTTAAGTGAACTGAAGGTTAGACCTTTAAATCCTCGCTTTTAAGTACATGCTAACAGCGCCAATTGACTGAAGTAGCAGAAAATGTAAGTTCTGCTTGCACGCACGTTTTCGCCCGTTTGGACAGCCGCTATATGATCGCAGGCAGTCATGGTTAAGTGAAATGAATTCAGTAATTAAATAATAGAATATACTAGAAGATATTGCCCTGAATCATAAGTTGTTGTATGCTTTTGTACCTATTCGGGCCGCTTATTGGTCCTTGACCTAAGTACTATATAGCGTCGTTTTACACCCTAAATCAAAAATAATCTATTTCCCGAAATATTTGCAGTTTTTGGAGATGCTAGCTGTACCCCTTCATGATAACTCGAATTTTTAAGACCGATCCAGAAATAAATTGGAGTATATTTGTTTTGAACGAATCCTTTGTTAACCTAGAACTCGTGACCTTAGTATGGGGCCGTGGTAGCCTAGTTCCAACCGGAATATTAGGTGTTCGATACCCGACCCGCTGAAGACCCACCATGTACACCTGGGTACACCTGCAGGTAAAATCCGTGAGCCCTGAAGTCCCGAGGGTAGCAGAGGGTGGAGAATTTCCCCTCCCTTCACTCTTAGGTCAAAAAAGGAAGGTGGCGTATGTGTGGTGGCGCCATCTGGTGTCATTTAAATACATATTGAGCCTAGTCGTACTTCCACCGTTGTGTTGCTCATCTATAAAACGGAAGGCGCTCCTTACTGCCTTAATTCCTGGTCGCTCTGCGAAGGGTAGCTTGGACAACCAAGTGGCATTAGAAAAAACAACAACAACATTACTATGCTATTCTAAGACACTTTGCCGTCCTTTATATTTTCGTCTAACACTCAATTTGTCAAAGACAAACCCCGCCCCGCCTGGATCATTGCACATATGTCTCTAAAAAATAATTCTCCTCCACTGGCCTGCCTCTGGTCTTCCATGACAGAAAAAATGAAGACAAGTGGTATAAATCGGAGAAAATCAATTCACGTGATTCTTCCAGATAACTCGGTGAATGCATGAATTAATAAACCAGAAAAAATTGTGATGGCTACTTACGTTTAGTAAAAAACAAACTGGTGTTTTAATGATGACATTGGAAAAAAATGTGCTTATTAATGGTTCACAAAAGTTATAAGTATATATGCACAGTTATGTCCTGTTTATGATTTTTACACTTAAAAGTTAAATTTTTCTGCTAGACAATTTTTCAACTTAACACTCAACTTTCAAATCAACGATTCAACGAATTTGCTAAAACAGGGCATTAGTTTTGAATTTTACCATTTTCAATCCCATATAAACAATATGAAGAAAACTGGGGCATTTTTAAACAATAATTTTATCAAAATGGTAGAAAAGCAATCTGGGAAATAAAACTGGCCATGTGAAAGACTCGATTTAGACCAGAAATGGTATACAAAATGTGACTTTATCGTTGGAACACAGCATTTAATTTTACTAAGTTTAATTTATTAATTGGAAAATTCAATGATTGTTGTTAAGTGTAATGGAAACATTAATTTTAAATATTTAATTGTTAGTATAGATGATGACATGCATTTTTCACCCTTTTTGAAACTTATACCAGTATATCCTCTGCGAGTTGTTAAAATAAAAGAGTTCAATATTTTGTTAAAACCGCCATTCTTAATGTGTAAGGAAATTATTAATATAATAGAGTCACTAAGATAAGTATCATTTAACAAGTTCTTGAGCCTTAACTTTTGACATTCAAGCGGTTGTAATCATAAATACAAAGAAATCTCTCCATGCTGAATAATATGAATGACTAATAAGATTTAAAAGTGTCTAACAGAATTCTAGAGTTTGTCTTATTAGAAGCAATCGTTTCAATGTCTTGCAATATTTCACGGAATGAATTTTTGTTTTAAGTTAAGAAAAATAATGAAAACCTGTATTTAACTAAACAAGCTACACTAATCTTTCTCCCCTTTGCAGTAACATATCGATGCAATATTTTTTGACATGTGCATATTTAAACAAATTCAGATCTAGATTGGACGCTGCTCCAGGTCTATGTATTCAACTATCTGAGATTAAAAAAATTCCTATTTTTACAGCCATTGTGACCATTATGACAAGTGTAATAATTTACACAAATTTTGAAATGGATTCTTATTTTCAATTACAAAGGCGTTTTCATTGACAAACAAAAAAGAAGGTACAAAGTTAATTCAGAATGTTGGTTACCATTTTTCAACATTTTAGTTGACTTCAAAATCCAGGGCAATTAATTGGCTTTTTTTTTTCGGGGTCTAGATTGTCTTCCACATTAGAATTTTACAATACTAAAACGTACAATTCACAATAAGTAGTTTTAACTTTATTTCCCACGAGGGGTGTGCTTTAAATAAGCCATGTTAGGATAGCTAAATTTGATTTTCAATATGAACATTAATGGGGGTTCCTCAAAGTAAAAGTGAACCGTTAAGGGTTCCGTGGTCAAAAAAGTTTGGGAACCGCTGTTCTAATCTATTAATCTATACGCTAGTGCTTGTAAAAGAACACCGACTAAATATTTTCCTTCAAAAACAAATTGGAATATTACTCGGCAGTGCATGCGAAGATAAAAAACGTAACACATAATGCCTATGCCTTAAACGAAAAAGTTTTATTAATTCTAAAGGAAATAAATTTATATTCAAACATTTATAAAGTCGTTTTTACTTAAAGTATTAAAATATTTGTTGGAGTAAGAATTGGTAATAGAAAAGAAAATCATGTAGTCTATTTCAAAAATCATTCTAATATTTAGCCCTATTTTTCTTTGAAGTAGAATATGCTTGCCAATTTTAAAATTTGATGTATTACGTGATAAGGTATGAAGTAATATTCTTAATTTACCTGTATACGTAGTTCCTAGATGACGCCACTGAACCGCTATACGTTTAATTCCGCATGTGAAAAAAACAACTTTTTTTTTTTCGTTTCATTTCATGTACTGAATTATCAAAATGACTTAATTTTAGTGTGTTTACACTCAGTGGCGTAACTATACCATCTGGGGCCCGTGGGAAATTCATTGGATGGGGCCCCGGAGAAAATCGTCACGTTGTAATTTAATTTTAATAAATCACTGAAGTAGTTACCCAATAGTATTACTGATATTGTGGGTATTTTAGTTAAATATCTAATAAATTTAATTTTCGAAAGCTAAGTTCTAAAAGCTTGATAAGATTAAAGTGATATTTTAATTTTATAATAAAATAACTATTTAATCTTAACAAAATATTTATTAATAAAACTATTTTCACCGAGCTTTCTGTTCCACAAAAGCATCAGTAACATCATTAAAGTTTAAAGATAGGGCCATAGATTTTTCAATTGACAGAATAGCCAATAAGCTACTTAGCTTGCCATGTCTCATAGAGTTAATAAAATAGGGTTTTATTAATTTTAGTTTCGAAAATGATCTTTCAGCACCATCTGTAGTCACAGGAATTGTAACAAATAACATTAATGCAGTAGGGTCAGGTGGGGTAATTGTAAACAAGCTTCATAACTACACTTGTGGTGGTTTTGAAAACTTATCTGCTTGTGAATGATAACCTGGCAGAATAACAGTTTCATAAGTTTCGAAACAACTGTGCAGGCGTTACTATTGTTTGAAAATGGCACAGTGAAAAAAAGTTGTTTGACAAAATTTAGTGATCTAACATTTTCCTCTCTAGCTCATCTACAAAAGCAATGTAAGCGGTTTCAACCATTTTTATTTGTCATATGGAATGCTGCTAAAAACATTTAGTTATGAATTTAATCTTCCCTGTTATTTTTCATGTGCAAGTTAGGTGTTTACAATTACCCCATATATTTCGTGCTCTGGGGTAATTGTAAATGCTTAAATTTATACTATTTCCAATATTTTGGGGGGACAATAAGTATTACATTTTGATGTACAATTTCACATTTGTGTCTATTTTACATAATTGTTGTTTTTGCTAATGCCACTTGTAAATTCAAGCCCCCTTGCAGGGCGACCATGAATTAAAGATACTCCTACTGATTATTAATGAGCTGCTCCGCTAGAATGAAGTACACATGGCTCAGAGGGACTTAATGATTTTGAACCAACTCCCAGATGAGAGACCGTCACCTAGGTTGGTCCCTCAGCGAAAATTATCTCTAACTTGGTTGACATTTGAAGCGACGACGTATTTTACGTGCACAGCTCCCTTAAGTGCACTTGGTCTCAGAGGAATCAGTCGCGGGAGGTGGTCACCCTCCCAAGCGTTGACCACGCCCAGTTGTGCTTCCCTTTCGGTGTTCTGTGGGATCCAAGCTTAACCGACTGATACACTGGGGGACAAATTTTACATAAATTTGTCGCATTACTTGATATTTTGCAAGATATTTTTCGTTAAATGATACGATCCGACTCATAACATAACTCAGCGGACCACATGCGGCCTGTTGGCCGCAGATTGAGAACCTTTGCTCCTGAACTTCTTAAGCCTTCAAGCAGACTGTGTATGAAACAATTTCCCATTTGCATCAACCTTATTCAAAAATAAATCACTGTTTACAATTACCCCAGATCTCTGGGGTAATTGTAAACACACTGGGGTAATTGTAAACACGAACTCATTCGCTAACAAATAGTCATAAACTCAAAATTTTTGCACATATTTACTCACAAGAAGTACAGTAGTGGCTACAATGCTCACAATTTTATCTCTAAATTTATTCAAGAGGAAGGGAAGGGTCAAAAGTTAAAACATTGAAAAAGCGTTTACAATTACCCCAACTGGCCCTACATACTTCAGGAAAGATGGATAACATAAAATGATTATTTATTATTAATAAATCAGCAAGTTTTGTAAAACACGAAAACTTTTTTATTTTATCTCTGAAGGGGGGCCGAAAACCGAGAAATTCTCTGGCAAATGATTCAGATATGACTCTTTTTATACATATTTCAACAATTTTTAGAGCGTTTTTTTAGTAGATCTGTACTTTCTTGGTCTCGGTTAACAAATTGCGGGACTTCCCCAAGCGTCAGTAGCACGCCAGCGGCACTAAAGTACTGCGGCAAAAAATGAAGCAACCAATGGATGCGTTCTAAAATTGATCCTGTTCTTATGATTGCGTATAAATCTTAATAATTTATTTGAACTTGTATATGGTCTTTAGTTGTGTCTAACTTTAATTAATTTAAATACTTACATAAAATTTATAATTTTTTTTTAAAATGTAAGGTGACTTCTGAGCTCGCAGTCTCACGGGCCGGGAGCCCTAATCGGGCCGGGGGCATTTTGCCAGCTCTGCCACCCTATAGTTACGCCACTGCTTACACTTCCTCATAAATAGTTTAAAGTTAGAGGTCGAGTCTAAGAAAAAAAATTTTGAATTATGTTATAACATCCCGTGAGAACCATGATAATTCTTTCTCATGTCTGTCAAAAGGAGAGCAAATCTTGGTTGAAATAAAGGAAAAACTAATAAACTTTAATATGGAAAACTAAATCTAAAATTAGCCATTGATAGCCAGAATTGTTTGCGACTAATAATTCAAAATGCTTTTATCCAGCAGCATCTTAAATTAGCCATAATGGCTCATTTTAGCCACGTCTGGCAACCCTGCCAAGTCGTTTGATTATGTGGCGTGTTTAAAAACCCTTTGAGTAGACATTTTTGGCTTGGATACTCTCGACTAAATTGAATTCCCAAAGCAATTTCGCATCAACAGAGTGCGGGTGCTCACCTATCAGGTGAAGAAACTGGACGTCAAAATTCTCATGCGGCAATGGTACCATACACATTGTGATTCTGCAAAAATAGTTGGTACTAATCTCTGGGAACGCGCTAGGTCTACAAATGGTTAAGAACCGATATATCGCTCATGATCTGCAATAGTGGCACAACTCAAAAAACACGCGTTTTGGTCTAAGCACGGATGTAAATATGAAAATACACATTCTTTTCAGCAGCAATACTGGCACAACTCATAATTCAATATTAGGCCGTAAGATGGCATCAAACTGAAGCAATTCTGATGCATTTTCCCTAGCATTGAAAACTTTAAACCCACTTATCTCAAAACATGATTTTTTGAGTTGTGCCGCTATTGCAGCCAATGAGCGATATATATACCGCCCATTAAAAAAAAAAAACATTTGCACTAAGTGAAATTTCGGAAATGTCAATACAAGAGAGATTTTCTTTACTTAAAATTATATATATATATTGAGGACTAGTCCCCATCAATACCCCCCCCCCCCCCCCAAATTCACGACTATTCCGTTGCAATCGATTTTTTTCGTTCACGTTTTTGGGATCCGATCTTAATTTTCGTTGAATCTACCATCTTTTACTTGTTAACATTTTAAGTTCGCTCTTTTTCTTCTAAGCTTCTTTTGAAGCATTTCTTTCTTTCTCCAGAAAGTTATCAAAATGATCCGACTTATCGCCAGACTTTAAAGTGCGACCCAAATACTAAAAAGATCAAAGTTGTGAGTTTATAAGTACCTCAATTTAAGTAAGGGCTCATTCCTAAATGATGTCACTCCTCGACGGGGTAGGGGGTTCGAGAAGTTGTGACAGTTTCTGATAAGGGGGGGAGGGGGTAACAAGAAGTGTAACATTAAACATTTTGGTTTTTGTTAAAACATTTAAAATCGGCAAATTATTATTTTTTTTTTTCATAATTTGATTTTAAAGTTTCATTGACCATTTTGTATCGTGAGCACCGATGCTGATTAAAGTTTAAAATTACTTCGTGTTAAAAGTTTAAAAAAACATTTTCTTTGGCATCTACACTTTTAAGATAAAATGGCGTTTGTCTTTTTATCAGAATTCAAACAATTAATATATTGTACCGTTCTATATTAATTATCTTTTCTGTTGTGAACATTAACCTCATTTTATACAAATGAGGTACAGATGTAAATATTATTAGTATTATGCTCCCAAATGTCATTAAAAGTAAATAAAATTAGAAACGTGATATACAACACAGCGCTTTGTTTCTGAACTGCAAGTACATTTGCTTATGTAATATAGCGTGGCATGAGACAAAGGGGGTAAAGGGGGTATGATGAAATGTGACATTCTGTGACAAAGGGGAAAGACGGTACTAAATGGTGAAAGAAGCGTGACATTACTTATGAACGGTCCCTAATTAAGAAATATTTCTTCTTCACTGTAAACGTTTTCCGTCTCGTTGCCAACTTTTTTGGTGTTACTGAACACGAGTTTTGGTGTTCAGTTGGTGTAAAGTTGAAAATGATTCATTTCTTGATGGTACATTATTGTTTTATGCTGTCGTCTAAAAAATTATAGACAGTATAATGTTTCTTAGACATGAAATTTTTTAACTCCGTTACGTATCGAAATTGTTCATTGCGATAGCTCATTTCTATGAAAATAGGATAAATGAGCAATCGTAATGAACTTTGATGCATAGATGAGTTAACGAACACCATATACTAAAAAAAACATTCTGCTGCCTATATTTTTTTAGACAGACGCTTAAAAAGATTACAATAGATCACAAAATGAATAATTTTCAACTTTACACGCACTGAACATCTTTTTTGGTGTTCAGTTGGTGTAAAGTTGAAAATTATTCACTTATTGATGGTACTTTATTGTTTTATGTTGTTGTCTAAAAAAATATAGACAGTATAACGTTTCTTAGACATGAAACTTTTCAACTCCGTTACGCATCGAAATTGCTCATTGCGATAGCTCATTTCTATGAAAATAGGCAAATGAGCAATCGTAACGAATTCTTGATGCGTAGATGAGTTAACGAACATCATATACTAAAAAAAACATTCTGCTGCCTATATTTTTTTAGACAGAGGCTTAAAAAGATTACAATAGATCACAAAATGAATAATTTTCAACTTTAGACGAACTGAACATCTTTTTTGGTGTTCAGTTGATGTAAAGTTAAAAATTATTCATTTTTTTAATTCATTGTAAATTCTTTTAAATCTCTCTCAGCCAGCAGAATGTTTTTTTTTTTTTTTTTTTTTTGCATATGATGTTCGTTAACTCATTTATGCATCAAAAGATCATTACAATTTCTCATTTATTGTGCGTACAGTGAACTGAATTCAGAGATTAAATAATAGAATCATAAGTTGTTGCATGCTTTTGTACCTATTGGGGCCGCTTATTGGTTCTTGGCCTAAGTACTATTTAGCGTTGTTATACATCCTAAAGCAAAAATAACCAATTTTAGACGTACTCTTCTACGTTCTGAAAGAGTTGCAGTTTTTGGAGCTGCTGCCTGAATGTACCCCCATATGAGTATGCCTTCATGATAATTCGAATTTTGAAGAACGATCAGGAAATAAATGGATCTATTTGTTGTGAACAAATCCTTTGCAATCCTAGAACTCTCAACATTACTACGTTCTGCTATTCTAAAGCCATGTCAACCCTTTGCCGTTCTTTTTATTTTCGTCTAACACTCGGTTTGCCAAAGACTTACCCCCTCTCTCCTCTGCCTGGATCCATTGCCACCATATGTCTCTAAGAAATACTTCCTCTCCAACTGGCCTGCCTCTGGTCTCCCATCACCAAGTAAAAAAAAAACATAGTCGGGCAAAAGCCATTTATGTAATTCTTTCCGCTAACTCAGTGAGGCATTAATAAACCATTACACTTTTAATATAACACATGATTGGTTGTAAAATTTCAAGAATGTCTCTATAATAAAACAATATTTGGAAAAAAATAGAACCAACTTCAAATTATATACTGCGTTAAAAAGTGAAAAATGAATTAATTCTTTAAACAACATCGATGTGACTTTTAAACATAGTTTTAGAAGTCGGTGCAAAATGAGGATAGCTAAAATCTTTTGTAATCACGAATCAATTACAAATATAAATGCAAATGGCCCAGAATTAGTAACAATTCTAATATGAAGTAGCACATGATGTAACGGTAATCGGACCCATAATTGTGCACCGACTTCTAAAACTATGTTTAAAAGTCGCATCGATGTTATTTAAAGAATTAATTATTTATTTTCACTTTTTAGTGCGATTAATAATTTGAAGTCTGTTCTGTTTTATTTTATTCTTTTTAGTGTAAACACATTTTATATAAATATTCTATTTTTAAAAAATCCATATCAAACGGCAAACCTTCTTTGAATGAATGGCATTAAAAACTAATCAATTGTATGATAAATTCCGTTTTGAAGTCGATTTTCGCCAACAAACCGATTGAATTTCATTTTTGGCTAAGAGGAGCCTTCAGTCAAACTCTTGCTATAAGTGCTTAATATATATCTGCTTAATGGCAACAAACCGTTTTTTAACAATGACTTTTATATTTATTTATAGTTTTCCCAACAAAGAAAAATCATGCTAAGACTTGCAAATTAAAATAAAAAAAAAAAGTTTCACCCGTAACGTTTTTCTAAAAAAACAAAAGTAGTCAAATTGATATGCGATATCTGAGTTAGACGACCCTCTATCGATTAAAGAAAAAACCATCAAAATCGGTTCATTTAGTCAAAAGTTACAGATGAAAAAACAAAAACAAAATGACCACATTTCTTCTGCACATAAAATTTTTTCTAATTATCAAATATGGTCAAACGAAGGTACGGGACTTATGGGAAACCACCCTCGGTCAATTAAAAAAAAATCATGAAAATCGGTTTTTCCGATGAGAAGTTATGAGTGGACAAGCAAACAAAAAAAACAATGACATACTTGCAGTTTGAATGTATAATCTCCTTCCTTTGTGAAGCAAACAAAAAAAAACAATGACATACTTGCAGTTTGAATGTATAATCTCCTTCCTTTGTGAAGTCGGTTAAAAAAGCATGCATGTATATATCGAAATTGAAGAATCTTAAGGTCTCTAATTATATTAATTTTAGATTTAATGGCGAAACGAGTTACGTCAAGATTAAAAACTAACGCTGTTAAAAATGTTTCTGACCCTATTCACTTTTATTATTATATTGAATCACTTCTGGTAACTCCCTATAAACATCTCTCAATAGGTCTTTTGTGCAGTAGGAAAACATTTGTAGGTAAGGGTTTCTAATCCATACGTTAGTGCTGGTAAAGTAAAAGCACGCCGACTAAACATTTTCCTTTTCAAAGAAATTGGAATGTTACTGTTCAGTGCATGCGAAGATGAAAGGAGTAACACATAACGCCTTAAACGAAATGTGTTTTATTAGTTCTAAAAGAATTAATATTATATTTAAACATTTATAAAGTCGCTTTTGTTTATTAGATATAGTATTAAAATATTTTTTGGATTAAGAATTGGTAAAAGAAAAGAAAATCACGTACTCTGTTTCAAAAACTATTCTAATTTTTTGACCTTTTTTTTTTTTTTTTTTTTTTTTTGTAGAAGAACATGCTCGTCATATTAAATGTAATCGCCATATTAAAAAATCGATGTATTACGTTTCAAGGATATTCATGTAATAATATTTAAATTTTACTTGTAGACTTAGTTCCTAGATGGCGGCACTGAACCAATATAGATTAATTACGCGTGTGACAGACGTTGACAACACGTCGTTCTATTTCATGTACTGAATTATCAAAATAATCTAATTTTAGTGTTCTTACACTTCTTCATAAATACTTTAAAGTTGGAGGTCAATTCTGAGAAAAAAATTTTGAATTATGTCCCGAACTTTGAATTATAATTTTATAACATCCCGTGATAACCGTTTTCTTCTCACAGGGTTCCCACAGCCTTAAAAAGTCCCTAAAAAGGCCTTAAATTTTGAAATTGATTTAGGGACCCCTAAAAGGCCTTTTTTTCTTCCAAAAACTCTCAACAGGCCCTAATTTTTTATTTTTGAGGCCTTAAATTTATTTCTCCTCTTCCTTTTCCAACTCAGAAGTCATAGTCATGGAACACTGATGATTTATTCATGACATGGATTTTTTAAAACTGGTAAATGGGATGAAAATCTAGATGTATTGATATATATATATGTATATTTTTACATCTGCACAATGGCAAACTTGTATGGATTTTCTATTCTAAGTGAATTTTCATTTGATGTTACGATCCTTCTGGAATTTTACAAATTATCTCAGAAGCTAAGTGGTCACAGAGAAATCAAGGATACCATGAAATTGCTTGCAAAATCTTATGTTATGGGGAAAATAAAAAAGAATGTGAAGAAACATACCTACAGTCAGCATTTTTTCCCTTATCTTTAACTTAACCCAAACTTTTGACAATCATGTTGATAATTTTTTATTATTCATTATTGTAGCCTTAACAATGCTTAAATTATTTTTTAAATAATCTGCCTTCAGAAAGAAAATTGATTCAAGACATTGCTATTGCTTGCTTTATAATGGTGTAAAAGCCCGTTTTTATGAGGAAAAAGACACATTTATTTTAAGTCGTACTTCTGAGCAGATAAAGCGTGATTTAAGGCAATAAAAGGATACATCTTCAGTTGGATGCTTTTACCTAGAAGTGCACTTCGTCTGCATTGAAAAAGGGGATATTACTATTAAAGGAATAAATCTTTAAATTTAAGATAAAATTTGAAAAAGTTGACTTATGTAAAAGATTTAATTCAGTGAGATGCTCATGTTGCTGCTTCATCATCGTTCTGAGGAAAGCATTTATTCATAACAATGAATTGATCGTGCATAAAGATGCATTAAATGTACATTAAAATCTATTGGAGGAAAAAAAATAGTTCCTTAGTTGTGATAGCAAAGATTTAATGTCATTTCCAGAACTCTTCTTATTTTTTTTTTAAAGTTATCTTCAGTGTTGAACATTTGACTATATTCCCACGACATACGATATCATTCTCATTTCTTCAAAGAAAAGTCCTTCTAAATGTTATATGTAATGTGGCCCTAGAAAAGTTACACGTGGCCTTGAAAAGGTCCTAAAAAGGCCTTAAATTTGATTTAGAGATGAGAGTGGGAACAGTGTCTCATGCCTGTCACGGAATATTCTTACATACATATAACTCAAAATATTTATTCCCTTAGGCTACAATTCTTCTACTATTTTTATAGTACGTGTAAAGAGATGTAAACACTAAAAAATTTTTTAAGTTATTTTAATAATTAGTAAATTGAAATGAAACAAAAAAGTTGCGACCTGTGACAGAAGACAAAATACATGGAATTCACCTATATTGAAATTCGAAATATTCTTCTCAACTTAGAAAGATACATAATACATATATGAGTTGGAAAAGAAGTACACAGTTAGGAAAAAAATACATAGATTTTGCAATATTTTCAAATACTCGCCAACATTTTTGTTTGCTAGGTAACATGTTTGCTTACTTTACCGATACATTACGCTATCTATGGAGAACATTAAGAATAACAAGAATTATCACATTTTATAAAGACTTCACCAACACAAACAATATGTGACCATTCGACTCGTCTTTTAAAGTTGCCAAACAAACGGGGGGCAATAAAGAAAAGAAAACGTGGAGCCCCTCACCAGCATTTTTCCTTTTCTTTGAATACATTTTTTGAATTTTGCCACAAGTCGACTCCCGGAAGTTTGGACCTAATTAGGAAAAAATATATATTAAAATAACAAAACTACAAGTTTGATGATTATATCCATTTTTTTTAATTATTTTATTTTAGGGTACCAGTATTCGAGACAAACACAGTAGTGTAGTCCTGAAGAAAAAAAACTGGAGTGGCACATGCACATGCGAGTAGTGGCGTACTCTTGGGGGTTTAGGGGTTTACCCTCCCCCTTTGAGCTCAAGACAAAATTGTCTAGCTGTCTTAATAATTAGGGAAATAATAGTGCTTTATTACATACTCGAATTTATTTTAGTAGTTTCAGAAAATTATGAGCCCCCCCCCCCCTTGAAAAAATGTTGCGTACGCCACTGCATGTGAGCATAAAAAAATTGGAAGACGCTAGAGATAAAATAATGGAAGAGTGGAGGGACGTCGTCCCCTTTCGACCTCACCACTGGACAAACACAATGCAAAAATTATTTTAATGTAAATTTCTATAGTATTTTTACTTATTCGAACAAAATAATAAATTTCCCGAGGTAATTTGGAAGTTTAGATAAAATTTTGAAAATAATAAAAAAAAATAACATACAAACTTACAGAGTGGAGGATTTTACCCAAATATACTTCAGACCTTCATACTTGGCAACATTATAAGAGTATAATCTATTGCCAACTTAAGAAAAGTAAGATGCCCATCTTGTCAAATGACTTATAGGGAAATATTGTGTTTACCAAATAAATGATTCACTAAATTAGCTGCTGCTGCACCCCTAATGAAAGCATATAAATTCATTCATACAAAGCGGCTGACCCTATTAAAACTAGACTTTGGTTTTGTTACAACCAACCAAAGTACAAAAGTACTTTTTTGTTTTCTACAGAAGCCTTGCCTGCCACAGGGGACAGCCGATTGATCAACAACGCAACATATTCAGTATACCTAAAATTTTAGTTTACAACAGGAAATACAAATAAATAATTATATTAATCGGTTTTAATCGTTAGCAAAATAGCCGATCAATGATCAAATTGGAACAGCAAACTAGGACTATAATTGTCTTTCGAAAAGTTGAATTTTCTTAATTAAATTTTTTCTCTCTCTCTTTCTTCCTGTTTTTTTTGCTTGCATCACAGTTGAATTTACTGCCCCCAGAAGTCCCACCCAGATCAGGCACTGGGGTGAATAAAAATATGTATAGAACTTACAAGTTCCAAACATCAGAGCTGAATATCCGATATCTGTGAGAATCAATATCCGATGCATCACTGAAGGGTCACGAAATTTCAATTTGAAAATCAGTGTTTGATTCGTTTTCTTTCTAAACACTGCCCTGAGAAAGTATGAAGCGATAACCTTCTGTTTTGGGAAATCGGAATGTCCAAAAGGAAAGGTTATTAATTCATACCCTATGTATTAGGGCGGAGTGAAAATCTTTGTTTTTTATTTTTATTAGCTAGACTGTGGAAATTTTTCCATTTGTCCATACTAAAAATCCTGCAAAATTATTTTATTTTCTGTCAACTCTGTGATCTGCTTTCGCCTTGCTGAAAAAATCAAGATTTTAACGTTTAATCGGCTCATTAAAATGCCGCAAACTTTGAACGCAATACAGAATATTTTATTTACTTTCTGGCGATGTTAATTATTAATTACTAATTAACATTGCTAATGCTAACTATTTGTTGATATTTTTCCTATTTTATAGGCAATTCTAATAAATAAAAAGGATATTTTCCCCGTCTCTATAAGAAGGTTTTTCTTTTAAATATTTGGAATTGAACTACTTCCGATTTTTATTCCCTCAGGCTAGAATTATTTATGTAGGCCTTATTTTGTTCAACGCTAAATGGCAATAAGTTGTTTAATACAAATTTTAGCTTTTATTTTAACTTAAAAAGCTCATCTTGTGTAATATATAGACGCAAGGATCAAATTCTGACGGAAATTCTCGGTGATGACCAACAAGTACCAAAAAAAAACCCTCATAGAAGACCACAAAAGCATATTGCATGCTTATGAAGTCGGATTCTTCGTTCTTCAGCAACATGGCCCTACATTAAGCTCGAGCAAAGATATTGTTGAGTAGATAATCGCTAGTTTCGTAGAACACTATGCGCAAACGGAGAACATTAAAGTAATAGAGGTATCGGAAAGCGGGTGGTGAAGTGTAGCGATCAACGGGTCTCTTTATTTGAACCTGTACCATGCAGCTGTATAATGTTGATCCGAGGAAGTTGAGCACAGATCAGAGATATATCCTGAGAATGTGCAATAGCATCAGCAAAGGTGAATGTAATATCAATTTGACTATGAAAAACCCTGGTTGCCTGAATTTCACGATGGATAACTGCCGCCAATCTAATAATTGGATTAGTGAGATGGAACCGTCAGAGAATTTAAAAATATGTTTATTATTCATGTATATGCTCCAACGTGGTTTGCCATAAAAACCCACTGGTTATGCAAAGAGGAAGCTAGGCACCTTCACCAGATGGTCGTTTGGTCACGATACCTCAGGCATAAGCACAAGAAAATAGTTCATCGCAATGCATACGTTCCTCACCCTCAGAATATTCTCCTAGCCATGATGACGGACCATCGTCCACACATACGTGAGCAGCTGCGGAAGACCTCAGACACGGTGGTGATTGGAGCGATATAAATATAAGGCAATGACAGACACTGAACTAAAGGATCTCATCACAACCATGAGGACTCCAAATACCAGCTTCTCAAAATTTCCCAATCCTACACTGGCTATCGAAAGGCAAGTGAAGCCGACCGAGTTGGTGACAGCTGCTTGTGGATAGGAATCGCGTGATGGCTTTGAACATGCTTGGGTATTTTTCTCGACAGCTAATAACCACGTTTGAGTCAAAATATGAATTCTGTCACTTCACTTTGAGACTGGTAGTACTGCAATGTATTGGCGAAGTTTTAAGGTGACTGAGCTGAACAACAGTTTGCCTAAAATATCGCTTATTACTGAAAAATAAAAGTTTGTGAAGGCAGATCAAATTATTGTTCTCAAGTATTGAAATTTATACACTATGTTCTATTGATCCATTTTCATTCCACCCGTTTTCACTCCATTCTAATGAGCATATTCTATAACAAACAAAACACACCAGGAAAGGTACGGTGTGTTCTGTTTTCCCATAGAATATGCTCTGTACATATGTTTTCATGTGTACAGTATGCGGTAAATGTAATGTAATAATTTCCTTTTTCTGAATAATTGTAGGTTTCCGAGGCGCAGAAGAGATTTAAAATTGTGATGTTCAAACAGCACTTTTATAATAATAATTTAACTTTGTGCAAATAAAAAGTAATAAAAAATAATTTCACGTTATTTTAAAGCACAAATGAGCATTAAAATGCAGACAAATGTTTCGGGATTGCTTTGAATCCCATTTTCAATGCGTCAGGGAGCTTCTCGATGCAAAACATGAGTCTTTCCTCTCTCTTTTTTAAACCGAATTACTTATTTTTTTAAAGTAAAATTTAAACGCATTCCGGAAAATAACTCAATAAATCAATTTTTTGAAGCTGCAAACTAACATTTTTTTTTTCTAATGGGGCTGCGTATGGTATCTAACCTTTTGCAGACTGAATGCCTTCCTTGGAAACCGTCATCCATTCTTTCAAATAGCGCCACTATCAGCGGATGCCATTACCACTTGAGAATTTTGACACTCAGTTTCCCTTTAGACGGCTGCACCTGAGCTCTAAATAATGCCACACCCTCAGAAACGCGTGCTCAAATCTCACGAAACTTTCGTCGTATTTGACGAAATGGCTTCGTGAAAAATGCTCCGAGTAAACCTTTCGCCAAATTGCCGAAATTTGTGTGGTAATTTTTTTAAGTCACGTGATCGCACTCAAATCTCACCAAACTTTCGTCGTATTTGACGAAATGGCTTCGGGAAAAATGCCCTGAGTAACCTTTCGCCAAATTGCCGAAATTTGTGTGGTAATTTTTTTAAGTCACGTGATCGCACTCAAATCTCACGAAACTTTCGTCGTATTTGACGAAATGGCTTCGGGAAAAATGCTCCGATTAAACATTTTGTCAAATTGACGAAATTTGTGTGGTAACTTTTTTGAGTCACGTGATCGCACGAGGAAAGAATCGTTAAAAATGACGAAATTTTCTTGACGATTGAAGAATCGTCAAAAATGAGGATTCTTTTCTTGAGAGTGCAGTAGGAATATTACTTTTGCTGACAGCATCCATGCCAAATGTCTACTCAAGAGATTTTTTACATGCCGCATAATCATACCACATATGCGCAGACGATTTTCTACATCGTGAAAATCCACCGACACTGCCAGGATCGATCCTAAGGTCTGGGGCGTTCGAGTACCACGACTTACCTCAACGCTACTTTGCCGGCTCAATGTAGCATATAAACTTCTTTTTTTAAAAGTGATTCATAACAGAAATTTCAACTGCGATTTCGTGTTTAACGTAGGCATCGGCAAATGAATGAACTATATTTTATCACTTCTGTGTAAGAAGTTGGTGATGAAATCATGTTGCCACTCCAGTGCCTGGTTTTACAATTTTTTCTCTGTTTTGGAAAGCGAATTTATCGCAAGACCATCACAGAAGTTTTTCTCAACTCCTATTCAAAACAAATGAGCTTCGTGTTTATAATTAAGGAAAATGTTACTTTAAGTTCTTACATATAAGCCGCTTAATTGTCTGTTTGTCGCCGATAGCTTATTGGTGGCTTGCGTAACTGTTTTGCAGTTGCCATTAGTGTAACACATGTCAAATATACTAATAATCAAAACATTTCTCTAGCATTTTGAGTGAGACATCGCTAGATTTGCAACGTCCGTTAAAAATTAATGTAAACGCGATATTAATTTAACCCTTCTTTTTGTGTTTTAATTTATTTATCGTCTGAGCTTTTTATATATATTAAAGTGGCAGCGCTCTTTTTTCCAGTTTCGTTAAAACTATTTATTTGACGAAACAATACCAACTAACGAAACAATTGAACTACTAACTACTAAGTAGTCTAAACAAAGCTAGTTGCAATTAGGGATGCAACGAATATTCGGCCACTATTCGGTATTCCACCTATTCGGCCCTTTGTCCGAATATTCGGCCTGGCCGAAAAGCCATTTCATCACCTAGCCGAATATTCGTCCTGGCCGAATACTGGGTACTGTCAAATTCGGCCTGGCCGAATATTTATGTACTATTCGGCCGAATAGTTCTGCTGCAGAAGAAATGTAAAAAAAATAAAGAAATTAGTAGATTTTAAACATTTAAAATTGCATTATAATTATTGCAAAAAAATACATTAATATATAGTTTTAATAAATAAAAATAATTTAGAAAAATTCTTTTTTTGAACCTTGTTTTAGGCTTGACTGTTCAAAAACAGATTTTAAAGTTGTAATATTGTATTTTATTTTTAGAATTGGCTCCCAAAGGCTGACAATAGTTAATTATGATGGAGAATATGATAAATTAATTTTGTTAATATTAACAAAATGGAAGTCACACTCTGTTTGGGTAGACTGATTTATTGGGAATATTGGGTATGAGAGAAATGTGATAAGCCTAGAATATATCATGATTATTTAGCTAGCATATTGGGGTTTTTGAACATAAAAATATATTCCAGTTAAGTGTGTTAAATTTTAGTAGATCTTTTAAAAATGAGTATGTAAAAAACCCCATAAAATAAAAATATTAACTTTTATAGCTTTTAAAATATTTTCATAAAACAGTTTCGAGCAAAGTAAAAGTTCACTAAGCAATAGTAATTCATTCATTTATGAATTAAATAATGGGTAAAATAAGGATAATGCTTGCTATCGTAAAACCTGTCATTTCTATTCCGCTTGTGGATGAAACTCTTAGTTTTATTACATTCAAAACAGTAGAGAAAATAGATTAATTTTAAATAGTTTTAAATTCTTAACAAACAGAATTAAATCATACATCATAGATTGTGTGTAATTGGTGTTTGACTTTGTGAATAATTTTAAATTTGATAAATACCTTCTATTACAATGATTTTCTAGTGATTTGAAACAATGATTTTAAATTTTAATATTCGGCCGCCGAATATTCGGTATTCGGCCTAAGACATTGGCCGAATATTCGGCTTCGGCCTGGGAGGAATGGCCGAATATTCGGTATTCGGCTATTCGGCCAAATCACTATTCGTTACATCCCTAGTTGCAACTAGTAGTTAACTACTTTTTTTCTGAGACTAGTTGTAACTAGAAGTTAACTAAAAATAATTTAACTTTGTGCAAGTAAACAGTAATAGAAATATAATTTCACGTTAATTTAAAGCACAAATGAGCATTAAAACGCTTCATTTGGATGTTTTGCATCTAGAAGCTCTCTGTCGCATTGAAAAAGGGATTCCAAACAATCCCGAAACATATGTCTGCGTTTTAATGCTCATTTATGCTTTAAATTAACGTGAAATTATATTTCTATTACTAGAAGTTAACTGTTCTCCAAAAGTAGTTAACTACTAGTTAACTACTTTTAAGTAATTCATTTGAATTTCCATTTTTAAGCTTGTTCTTGAATATTTAATTCTAATTATTTAACTCAATATTATTTTTAATCATTAAAGCAATTTTAAAGAAGTTCCTGTAAAACATTCAAAGATTGAATATTTCCAAATAACACAGAATAATTAATATATAAATAGAATATGAATAAAGACAAAACCTTTTTCTCTAAATTCAAACTTTTATTTTAATACATGTATTTGTTTAATAAAGTTAATAATTTATCTTTTAAAGAAATAGCAATTTTCAAATTTTTTGTCTCCCAGCCTACATCTTCTTGGGACAAGAATTTGTAAAGCAGCAGAAAAAAAACCGCTCTACGGCTGCGCTAAGAGAACAGTTATAAAACAAAAATACTTTTTTTACAACCGGAAATTGATGAAGTATGGTAAGGGATGTGTCCTCACAACGCAAATACAAATTACTTTCCACTGAAATTCCAAATTTTTCGAAAGTAGTTGTAACTAGTAGTTGGGGAAAAAGTAGTTTAACTAATAGTTAACTAGTTCAAAACAAAGGTAGTTACAACTAGTAGTTAACTACTAGTTAACTAGTAGTTGCCACTAGTAGTAACTACTTTTAGTTAACTACTGCCTCACACAAGTTGGATATATATAAATATTTTTCACAAACAACTTGATTATATAGTAAGTAATAATTTTTATTTTACAAATTATTATAACTTAGATGTTTTTTTTTCGGTAAGATTTTTTTTTTCTAAATTACTATATGTTTATTATTTATTCATTAAAATTTACTGTTCTACCTGATAAATATCTCTTTGATTTGATGTGCTTTGATTTCCGGTTACTGGGAGAATTGTATATTTATAATATCTAGAACAGCGGTCATTTTGTATGCCGCCGGGTTTACTAGTACAACTATAACAAAAAAAAAAAATCATCTTTTTATAGAGGACGCATTTTACCTTCTTTGCTTCTTTTTTTAACGTCCATTGAAGTGACAGTTTTTTAAAATATTGAGATCTAACTTTACCCAACACCAATTAAATACCTTATATTCCAGTCCTCGCCATATAGTCCCGTAACAAGTTTTATGTCCAGAGATTTTCTCTTTAGAATCGGGATCTGTAGAGTTTTAATGCGAAACTATCTTGGGTAGACATGTTGATTCCTGGGCGAAATAATTTTACGGGCCATCAAATAGGTGCCCATTTTGGTTCCTTTTCTCATTTGGCATTCAGCAACCAATCAACATATAAACTTAATTTTTATTCTAAACATTTGTTTTTGGTGTCTAAGATCTCAAATAACGTGTTATTTAAGTCATTGAAATAATTTTACTACCTTTTTCAGTAGTTTGCGTAAGAATTTATCCGATAGCTGTTATTTAATATTCTGGTTGCAAAAATTGTAACTAGAATAAAAGAATTCTCAGTTTCATTTAAGTTTCAACTCGTGTTTATTAGAATTATACGTTCATTTTATTAGCAGAATTATATAATAAAAGCAAAACGTAACATTAAGCCATAAAAAATGAAGGAAGAAAAACATGCTATTTGATTTTGCATTCCTTGTTGGTATAATTGACAAAAGTAGTGCACTTTACAACAGCAGCTTTGCAAACATACCAACTACTAACTACTCTAAACAAAACTAGTTGCAACTAGTAGTTAACTGCTTTTTTCTGAGACTAGTTGTAACTAGTAGTTAACTGTTCTCCAAAATTGGTTAACTATTAGTTAACTACTTTTAAGTATAATTCATTTGAATTTCCATTTTTAAGCTTGTTCTTAAATATCTAATCCTATTAATTCAACTCAATGTTATTTTTAATCATTAAAACTTTTTTAAAGAAATTCCTGTAAAACAGTCAAAGATTGAATATTTCCAAAGAACAGTGAACAATTAACATATAATGAGAATATGAATAAAGACAAAACTTTTTTCTAGAAATTTAATCTTTTATTTTTATATGTATTTGTTTAATAAAGTTAATAATTTACGTTTTTAAGAAATAACATTTTTTCAGCAGTTGTTGTAAAATTGGGTTTACCCTTAATATCAATTGAATTTCTCCCTCTGACCAACCCCCATTCATTAACAAAATATCTTGTAACATGCATACTTTAGAATTTATATTATATTCTTTCAAACTGTGTTGAAAGCAGGGTTGGTGGTTTTTTTTTATTTAGAAAAAATTAAAAAATAGTATTTTTTTTATTTAAATCAGATTTTTTGGATTTTTTAAAGCAAAATATGTATGCGCACACAAATACAGTAAAAAACTCAGTTAATTATTTATGTCTTCAAAGAATTTTAAGATATTTCAGTTGAAATAATTATCACTAGTTTTAAATTAATTATTAATTAATTATATTATATAAAAATGTATGCTTAATAAAGAGAACAATAAGAAACACAATAGAAAGCTTATATTTCTGGACTAAATGTATTATAATTTCTTGAATATATACAAATAAGTTGACTGGACTATTATAATTTTTTGAGTATATGCAAATTTCTTGAATATATAAACAGAGATGGCAAATATCACATAAAATGTTTACTACAGCTTAAACATTTTTACTATTTAGATGTTTCATCAAGAATACAAGTTTTGATGCCTTATCAACCCCCAATCTGTTTCTTAATTTTAAGTGCACTATTCCAAATGTAGAAAGAATCCTTTCCAATGGTTCTGTTGATGCTTTTGCTGTAGTCAGCATGTCTAAAAACTTAATGTTCCCTGATAAAATGTCATTCTTTGACACCTTAACGAAGCTATTCCACCTTCCCTTAGAGGACTAGATTCATTAAGGCTACCATATAGTGGGTTAAATTTCTAATGAATTACTTGAACCCAGAATATATTAAAATTTATAATTAAAAAAAATCTATATTTTAATAATTTGGAAGAAGTTGATATAAATAGTTTTTTTTTTTTTAATCATAAAAATCAATATTTTGTCTAAAAAAGAATCATAAAAATCGGTATTTTTTTTCTAAAAAGAAAATCATAAAAATCAGTATTTTCTTCTAAAAAATCCTAAAAAATCAGTATTTTTTCTTTCTTTTTGTGTTTTATAGTATCTCAAACGCATGCCTGGTACTTTTCTCCACCAGACCCCCTACCTTTTAAGGTAGCCTTAGGCATGCCGAAGCGTGGAGTTGGTGGCCCATACATGGTACTGGAGTAGAGGTAAAGCGTCCCCATAATGAAGATTTGGTCTTTAAATGAAACTTCATTGTGCATGTCCTGGTGCGGGCGCTATTTCTTGATTATATTAGAAAGCTTTTTCTAATTTGCGTAAATACTGCGAAAAATATTATGATTTTTTATGAGTACTTTTTCATTATATAACAAAAAAAAAAAAACATTTGTGTGAGTAATATTAATAAGCTAAAAATTTAAATAATTTAGTGTTTAAAAAATAGTTTTTTTTTTTTTTCAAAAAATAGACTTAATTTTTTTTTTCCAAAAGTAGTTGGGATTTGGAAAGTAGTTGTAACTAGTAGTGGGGGGAAAAGTAGTTTAACTAGTAGTTAACTAGTTCAAAACAAAAGTAGTTGCCGCTAGTAGTTAACTACTTCTAGTTAACTACTGCCGAACACTAATCATACATGAAGTTTTTTACGAAGGGAAAAAATAGAGTAATAATTTTTAAAAAATAACAATTAAATTAAAGAGTTTAGTTCCTCTAGAAGCTTTTTCAAGGAAACATGTTTATAAAACAGGTATACCAATATTAATTTATAATGAAAATTTATTTCAGAGCAAGTTATACTTTTTATAATAAAGAAATATCAATTATGAAATGTGAAATTTTCACTAAATAAAAAGAAATAAAGTTATATTTAACTGATTGGAAAGACCTGGTTTAAATTTTTTTTTCGAGATAATTATTAATAAATATAAAACTCATTGTTAAAGAGAGTGTTTTCATTAACTATTAATATTAGAAGCAACTATATAATATGAGTTTGAGTGAAGGCTTCTTTAAAACGAAAATGAAATTATTTCAGTTAATAAGTTAAATTACACTTTTTAAAATCAACTTCAAAACGGAACCCATCATACAAATAGTTAGTTTTCAGAGCCAGCTATTCAAAGTCTGTGTGCCCTTTCACATTTTGTTTTTTAATAGAGTATTTATATGAAAAATACTCTGACTTCAAAACAGGAAAACTAGATATTGTGCTAAAAAGTAAAAGATAGATTCAGTCCTTGAACAGCATTTATACAACTTTTAAACATACTTTTCTTCTCCCTACCTGTTAGCCGGGGCCGTAGAATTGCTTGCGCACGGGGCGAGGTAGTGGTGGCCACTGATTTTACATGCACGTATCCCCAACTGTACAGTAAAACCTGTTTTTGTGCGGTCCTTTTTTATGCGATTTTGTTTTTGTGCTATTTTTTTCGTGCGATTTTTTTATGCGGTATATAAATCTTAGCTGCACTAGCACCAGTTTAATGTTTCCTATCAATGTACATATACATAATTATAAATGACAACTAATTATAATTTTTTTTAATACAGTAAGCACATGGTAAGTGCCCATGTGCTTACTGTACAAATAAAAATTATAGGAGAAGGCTTTGATAATTTCGGCGAAAATGACCTTGACGAGATGATTGAGGACCAAACTATCGATGATAGGGACATTATCAATAGTTTGATAGATTATGGAAATGGACAAGAAGAACCGGAATCTATTACAGCAGAGAAAATATATGCAGGGATCCAGATTTCTAAAAAATTGGAAACGCATTTTCTTAAAATAGATACCAATGCGGGAGGAAGCTTTAAAATTCCAAAAAGAACTGAGATCATGCATGTCTCACTATCGCGACGTTTACAAGCAATTGATCAGTCGACCGTCTGCACAAAAACTGATCACTGACTTCATGGTACCAAAAAAGAAATCAATTGAAATCCTATCTTCAAGCGACGAAAGCGATTTTCAACCAATTCGTCACAAGAAGATGCGACGAGTAGAAGCAAACTATTTAATGTATAGTTTGAAAACTTCTCCGTGTATATGTACAATGAAGAATTAAATATTTTTACAATTTCTTTAGGTTTAATTTAATTATTTTATTTAATTGAAAGCATTATCTCATCTATTTCATAAATCATTGATGTATTTTCTTAGTCCGACTTTTTTTATGCGGTCCCTATCCACCGCATAAAAAAAATTTAGGTAGTATATCGTACAACGTTGTTTATTATATGTAAGAATTTATAAAATTTCCGAATATTTTTTTGTACGATTTCTTTTATGCGGTCCCTATCCACCGCACAAAAACAGGTTTTACTGTATATCATGGGTTTTCAGTGGGTATCAAACGCTCGACCTTCCAGGTGGAAGTCCGACACTCTAACCACAAGGCTACCACGGCCTACTTTTAAACATAATTTTGAAGTTGGCGCAAAATTATGAAAATCAAGTTACAATTACTCCATGTGTTACTTTACCTAGGAACTGTTGCAAACTTTTGCCCGCTTATATTTGTAATTGATTCATGATTATAAAAGAGTTTGCAAATTTCAAAATTTTGTTTAAAAATAGCATCGATGTTGTTTAAAGACTGACTTTATTTTTTACATTTTAGCTTAATTTATAGTTTCCCTCTTGTAAAGTCGGTTCTTTTTTTTTTTTTTTTTGCATGAAAATTGAAATTTGCATCAAAATAGAAGGCATCGACCTGCAGCTATAGATTCTAAACAATCATTTGATCTGACATCCTACACTAATCATTACATCCATCGCCTGGCTGGGATTTAAACCGTGGTCCCATGGCAAGGCAGCCTAATGCTCTCTCGCCTACGCTACTGGGCTATCCATTAGCATAATAGTTGGAACAGTATACACCTTTGTGTATAGTGTTGTACATAATTATATACACATGAAATTTTTATCTCAAATACCGTACTTTCAATAAATATAGTCGGTATAACATTAAGTAACAGTCAAGAGAAAACGTAATAATATTTCAGGTTAACTAATTATTTTATTACCAAATATTTCATTACAAATATTTTGCCAGCATCTTTTCCTCGATTTTTTAAATCTTTTTATTTATTATTATTATTATAATGATGTAAATTAGATGCACTCAAAGACACATAATTATAAGGGTTTCTGCTGCAAGAACCAGAGGCAACTACAGTGAGATGCATTAAGAAGGTTCGAATTTTATTTAGAAATGCCGCGGAAGAATGACTAGCCAGTTTTAAAAGCTGATTTATAAAAACGTGTTTCTAATACTATTTGTATCCTAGTGCTGTTCTTCTGCTATGCTCAAATATTTTAACTCTGCCGGAAAAATTTCTGGATTATAATTCTTAGAATCTTCTTATATGCATTTCTATAATCTTTTCTGAGAATACCGTAAATAAAAGGATTCACTGCTGGAGAGATATGCAATAACATTACAAAAAAATAATAAAGTTGACCGGAAACTTCTCTATCAAACAGAATTTCAATATTCTGTACTAATACGTAAGGAAGTTGGGTAATGAAATATACTGCTGCAACGGCAACCATACTCAGTATTGTTTTATTGAGATTCGAATGGTTTGAATTGTTTTGTGGAGCGATAAATTTGCTCGTTCTAGTGAAAAGCCTGCTTTTCTTTTGCTTCAACGCTGCAGAGATGATCAAAAAGTTGCAAACGCCAACGCTCAGTGCCGGAAGGCAGAAAAAAACAATAAATGCCGGAAATACGCAGAATCTAACCTCATAAACATCGAGATCAAAAACGCAGGTTCCATCTAAGTAATGGTAACGCGACCAATCAAAAATCATGACTGACATCATCATAGAAGCTGCCAGGCAAAATAGAAATATGCGTAAAGAAACCACACGTTTAGTACTCATGACGTTTGGATATTGCAGCGGCTTCATCACCGCAATTGCTCGATCTATGCTGATAATTAATATATTGAATGAGGAGGAAGAAGTGCATGTGTAATATAACCCATTATGAATCTTGCAGAGCGTGTCTCCGAATGGCCAATAATCACAGGCAAATGAAACAGACAGAGGAATAGTAGTAAAAAGTCCTGTTATGGCATCGGTTACGGATAAGTATACCAGAAATAGATTGCTTGCTTGATTTCGAAGAGTCTTGTCACAGAAAAAAGCTAGGATGACTGCGAGATTGCCCACAATGCTTATGATTCCCATTGAAACGGTAAAAGAGGAGCCAAGTATTCTTAAGGATAATTTTCTTCTATACATTTCCGGTAGTGTGTTGTTGAGATCGTCAGATGAAAACGTAAAATTGTCCATGTTGGTATTCAGCCTCCTAAGGAAAAAGAAAAAAACATTAAAAGAAAAAAAAATCAGTTTTAAGAGCAATTAAAAAGGGTTAAAGAAAAAAAATTATTATTTTATTCGGAAAATGAGTTTTTGAGAAAATTTGACTTGTTGTTTAAAAACAACACTGCGCACTTAGGGGTAACAATAATATTTTTTTTATATAATCCTTTTAATAAATGAAACAAAATCAATAATAAATAGGTATGCATTTTAATCGTAAAATAGCAATAAAATAGAAACATTTATGAAAATATTTTATTTTTTTATTATTTATAAATTAAAAAAAAAAAATCAGTGAAAATTTGCACATGTAACTAACAATTATTAGTTACATCATGTGCACATTTTAATTTTAATTACCAATGAAGTTTAATAATTTAAATAAAAGATTATAAACAAGAAACCTAACATCTGTAGGGGGTCTGTGCGATACGTTCGTTTCTTCTTTGGTTGAGCGCGAATTGATTTTAAATATATTTATTTTACTTTTAACTAATATTTATTTTATATTGAAATTATGTAAGCAATTAAAGACTATTTTTTAAAATAAACTTGTTGTTTCAAATTTGTAGGAAAAAAATTAAGAAGTTATTGCTTTTTACAAAATCAACATGTCTTACGATTTTGTGAAAAAAGATGAGCCTTGATCTCAGTTTACAAGATCTGGGGGAAACTATATTAACTAATATGATCATACATACAAAATATAACGAGAAAATGTGCCAACATGTTAACGAAAAATAGAGGTGTTGTTTAAAAACAACACAGCGCAGTGTAGGGTTAAAATTCTAGTTCGCGTTCCGCTCTGATCATTGATCAGCTATTCGGCTAACGATTGAAACGGAATAATTGAACTTCTTTTTTTTTGTAGAAACTGTCGGAAACTCTAAAGTTGAGGTTAGAGGGCGGCGAACTACGCAATTTAAAAATTAAAATTTAAAAAAGTCAAGGTGTTTTTCCTTGAAAAATACTTCCTTTGAAAAATACTCAAGAAAAAAAAAAAGTGCATAAAGTATAATGAAATATCAATAATAATAGGATGGAGCGGGTTGGGGCGGCATTCTTAGGTTTTGTCCCGCTTAGGAAAACTCCAAGATTAAAAAAGTTACTATACAAATTTCGGCAAGTTGACGAAAGGTTTACTCGGAGCATTTTTCCCGAAGCCATTTCGTCAAATACGATGAAAATTTCATGAGATTTGACCATGCGTTTCTGAGACTTCATGTTATGACTGTCAGAATTTAACAAAACATTCAAATTAAAATGAAAGTTCATTATCTGTAAGCATGCACTCTCAGAAACGCATGCTCAAATCTCACGAAACTTTCGTCGTATTTGAAGAAATGGGTTCGTGAGAAATGCTCCGAGTAAACCTTTCGTCAAATTGCCGAAATTTGTGTAGTAACTTTTTTAAAGTCACGTGATCGCGCGAGGAAATAATCGTTTTAAATGACGAAATTTTCTTGATTGAAGAATCCTCGAAAATGAGGATTCTATTTTTGAGAGTGGGGGTTCTCACCCATTTCGAGGAGAACTAAATTATTTCCCCCATAAAAATATGTATACATACGCATATTTATAAGTAGGCAACTATTATATCAAATACTCTATTTACGACACCATGAATTCATAATTGAAAACAAAGTAAGGGATTTGTTTACTAGCTCGAAGTTGCGCAGATGCATATGTGACATTATGTACCATAAACAAGCCCAACACACTACTTGAGAAAAAATAGGAATGTATATGTGGGAACTAGGAATTACACAAGTATTTGGCATCATGAATTCTAATTTAGAAGCATGTTTAGTTGAATCAAGGTTTGTGTAATATAAAATGTGCATGTATAATATTAGCAGCAGAATGTATAACCATTATTAAGCAAAAAAATACATTAATATGCTTTTAACACTAAACCTAATTGACCGTTTTCAAACTTTCATAAGAATTACATACTTTAAACGTTATAATACCGTTATCGAACTGTATGAGAGTTCTTAGAATTTTTGTATAATATTTTTTTTACTCTGTACTTCTAGTTATTTTTTCTCTTTTCCAAGAAAAATTTACTTTTTATTTTTTAGTTTAATTTTTTAATTACCATTCAATTTGACCGAGCGCGATAGGAATGGGTATACAATAGGGAGGGCCGAAAAAGCCCTTTTTTTTATTTCGAAGTTATAATAGACGGAAAACTTGCGAATTATATAGAAAAGAAAAAATAAAAAAAAATTATCAAAATCAGTTGACATCTTCCGGTCGCGCATAGGCCCTAAAGTTTGACAAAATATGAAAAAAATCTCATTTTCACTATATTTTTTAAAATTTTTGAATTAGATGTTTTCGTAATGTAATAGTTTGCAACGTCTTCAAATAGAGCTTAAAAACATTGTGTTTTAATTTGGTTTAGATAAGTTGATATCTTTCGGTCGCGCACAAGCCCCAAAATTAGCCAAAATAGTGAAAATTTCACATTTTTACGAGTTTTTTTTTACTATCTTTACTACACTTCATTTTAACGTACTAGTTACAGCATTTTTAGTTTTGAACATAAGAAAATTGTATTTCATTATGGTGTGAATAAATTAAGAACTTCGGGTCGCGCAATGACCCCATTGCTATACGAGAACAGTACCCAAAAAAAGATAGAGTGATCGCATGGGGATAACTAAAAACGGGCATGGTTCTTTTCGACTTGCCCTATATTTAAAAAGCTTAAATATTTTACAATTACACAACCCCTCCCTCTTGGACATGAAATATTGCACCCCCTCAGTCGTAAATAATGTACTTGAAACTTGGCAAAAGTGTCTCTTAAATTCCTGCGCCCTCTCCCCCAGTTACGGGACCTGCAAGTCGCTAGTTACACGACTGAGATGCAGAATCAATCATTACATAAAGCATCACAGTAATGCCAAATATATCTGTTAAATTTCAAACAAGAATTGTTTATTAATTAATATTGTTAGAAATGAAGGCTGTTCAACATCACAGTACAAAGAAAATCAAATTTGGTCAAAAAAGCAATTCAGTAGAACAAAGAATTTGTTTTTAAATGAAAAATTTGAGTAATTTGAATAACATTTAACAAAAATATGACATTCAGATTTAGGTTTCAACCTTGAGCTACAAATCTTTAATTGATACCTGCCACCATGAGTTTATAGCGTTGATGAGTTCAACCATTAAATCCAGTTTTATATTTTGCTTTTAGTTTCTAATTCAAGATTTTTTAAAAAAATATTTTAACTAATATACTACATATTTACCCCTGTCTCAACTTTTGCACTGGGATACTGAAATTTTTAAGGAATTGTTTTCAGGTGTTCTCTTAGCTTTTAAGCGGTCATTGTTCTTGGGGTTCCATAGCTTTCTTTGTGTATGCGGGATGGGAAGAGTATGCAATCGCTTTTAGGAGGGTATCCTGTTGATACCAAAACCAATTATAAAACGATTTATCTATTTCAGCATTCAACAATTAAATGTTTAAAATAATAAAGGAACATTGTGCGCAATGAAACTGTAAAAAGTAATCGCACGTCATTAATGCATTTTAATGCACATTAGAGCTTTAATTACGTGCAATTACTTTTTACAGTTCAATTAAATGCTTATTATGAATTTAAATTTTTGTATGGTAAATATCAGTGTTAAACTTCAAGTGAAAAGTTTTTAAAAAATTAAGGTTATTAAAAATACAGGGCATTTAATGTTATAACAGCAGTCAAAGAAATCTCAAATTTTGTGGAAAAAATAAGAGCAACAAGAATTTGTTTTCAAAGTTAAAAATTTGAGTACATTTAAAGAACAGTAAACAAATATCTGGCAGCTTTTTTTATACCTCATTATCAGTTCGTGTGAAAAAATGCTACGGCTATTGCATTTAAATAATAATTATTTATCAAGTACCAAAAATGCGTAAAAATGTAAAGTGTTCAAAATTTTGGCAACTTTTGGGGCTTATGCGCGACCGAAAGAAATCAACTTGTCTAAACCAAATTAAAACACAACGTTTTTAAGCTCTATTTAAAGACTTTACAAACTATTACATATTACGAAAACATATAATTCAAAAATTTTTAAAAAATCGCAAAAATGAGGTTTTTTTTTATATTTTGACAAATTTTAGGGCTATGCGCGACCGGAGGATGTCAAATGATTTTAGTTTTTTTTTCCTTTTTTCTTTTCTATATAATTCGCAAGTTTTCGGTTCTATTACAACTTCGAAATAAAAAAAAAGTTTTTTCGGCCCACCCTGTAGTACTGTAGTAGTACTGTAGTGTTATGAAAACCTAGGAAAAACACCTAACCTTTTGTTTTATTAAAACCAGAAATTACATAAGTATTTGGCACTTAGAATTCACATGTAGAAACTGTAGAAGTGGTAGGTTTTAAAAAAAAAACATATTGCGTAAAGCAAAATGCTATAGGACGTATGATATTGCAAAAATAATAATAATAATAATAATAATAATAATAATAATAAAAGAAAATTTTTAAAAAAGACGCAACTCTAGTCGAAGAAAGTAAATGTAGTACATAATTGTTTGTCAAAATGGAAGAAAAAAAGACAGAATAGAGACAACTTAAACAAAAAAAATAGAAGAAATATAATTAATAAATTTAGACTAAATTTCCAAGAAAAGGAAAGAAAGAGAAAACTTAAAATTAATTATTTAATTCAAAAAATATCTAAAAGCAAAATAAAAATAAAAAATAGCGTCAAGAGATTGGAAAATATAAATTCAATAAAGTTGAATTCACTTTACATCTTAAACTAACATTCAGATTTGTCTCGAATGAACGTAAGACGTTTAACACGAGATAAAAGATTTATGTGGTATGACTAAGTTGTTTTTGGTTGAAATTTTCCTTTTAACTCATAAAAAGTAATTTACAGTAAATTAACCTAGTTTAACTGTAGACAAACACTTTCTTTAAAGAAAAATGTCTTGCTACTTCAGTCGTAGAAGACATCTTCGGATGTCATTGATAGTTACATTTTTGCAATGTAAATCAAAAGCAAAAAATAACCAAGTTCTATGATGTTTCTCTACCTCAGGGCCAGACTAACTTAAGTCACATGATCACTGCTTTACAGACTGAAAAGAATGATTTCGTAGCGTAATAACAAAGCTGTTGCTAAATCCGGCTGCAAAACATGATTGTTGGCATTAAAAAATTTTGTATGCTTTACCCCTTGTAGGTTTATTTTCTGCACAACTAAGCAATATCTTAAAATTGAAATTTTTAGATTTTAAAGGGTTTTTTAAATTATTATTTATTAATTTTTGGTTACCATGCAATACTTTAAGAGTTCTTAAATTTTAAAAGTTGGCAAAAAACGGAAGAAAAAAAAAGTATTATTTATAAGACAATCGATTTTTTACGAAAACTCATTTTCGCCAAAAATATAACTTATGGGGTTTCTCAAATAACTGTATTATATATAACAATTTCTATGTAAGGTTAGTCACAAAACATCACTATTTTGTTCGTCAAAATACCCTTATTGTTACCTGTATTTTTGACACTATGCGGTTACAAATTTTTAAATTGAAGCTTGAGCAATTTTTGACCTAATACATTTTCCTTTGTTACCTATTATGTTACTTTATCAGCTAACTGTCAAAGTTGTACTGGGAAAGTGGAATATTATTAATGATGCAATAAGCTGAATTATGTTGTAATAAAATAAACTATCAAAAAGCTCAAAAACAGAGATTGGTAAAATTTTTAAAGTTGAAGAATAATTGTATTCTATTTTTGTAAATGGCGTATGCAAAAGTTATTTTTACTTATAATGAGTAAACATTTGGATTTCATAACTGTTGTATTTTCCGCGTTTAACAATATCCTTAAATTAACGACATAATTTAAGAATCCTTAAACAATCGTTATCAGTAGTGTTATACATTTGTTATAAAAATAATTGTGTAGCATAAATACACAATTTGTCAAAGAATTGTTAAGACTAGGTTTATAAAATAAAATAAAATAAAAACTAGTTATTATATATTTTAAAGTATTTTTCTCCTTCGGCTTCAATACTGCTGCAGCGGTTCAACAACGACTCGGATGCCTGTTATAACTCACATTGTGGAACTTCCTCCTACGCTCGCGTCGAAGCTGTGTGCACACAGTGTGTCACGAAATTTTTAAGACTACAGCTGGAACTAAGCTTGCAGTGGCACTATCTGTGTTATCGAGCATTCGTGAAACTCCCTGACTATCAGCTGATTGACTGCCAAAACCTCAGTTCATTTAATTGCTTCTTTTTTTTTTTACTTTGATGACAGTGACAGTAATACAAACAGCTTGGACGCGGGCTTTGGGGGCAGTTCCGCACTGGGAGCTGGAACGGGCATTCGAATCGTTGTTGAACCGCTGTAAGAAATGTATTGAAGCCTGAAGGAGCACATTTTGAATAAAAATACTTTTTAAAATATATCCATCGCATTATAAGTTAATTACTAGTTTTTATTTTATTTTTTAAACCTAGTCTTAAAAATTCTTTAACACACTGTGTATGTAATTTAATGTATTCTAAGAGTTGTTTCAAAAAACTTTTGAGTGAAAGTTTTGACAATAATATTGCTCTTCATGCATATTTTAAAGTCATACCATGCAGATTCAAGACTTGCAATGAGTTCAAAACATATTTTGATACCAAATTCTTTGCAACTCCAGGTGAAGGTAGGAAAAAGTATTGTTGTTCGATTTTTTTTTTTTTTTTGCAATTATTTCTTTAATATGAATTAAAATGCTGCATATTCATTTGATAACAATATTTTTTAAGATACATTTACATATTTTTAAAGAGCTTTTTAAAAATTTATACTCTGACTGAAACAACTATTACTAATACTCGATTTCATGTTTTCGGAACTAATTTACCGCTTAATATTGACTTAGTGGGCGCGTTTTTATATACATTTCAGTCAAGCTCAATCGAACGTTTCAAAAACAAATATAAACTGAATACATTTTTAAACATGAAACCATTCAAGCAGCTCTTTTAGACACCATAAAAGGATTTTTCTTACCGCTTTTACTCTTTTCTCAAAACGTATCGTAGCTTCTTGGGTTAAAATATTGATTTTATTAGAAGAGAAAACTGGTGGACAAGTTTTCTTGAAGAAGAAGAGCGCAATTACGGAGAACCTCTTGGATGCGCGTTTTTATAATCAGTGAGGCACTGAGCATGCAGGTGGTTTTACTTTAATTTATTCTTAAAAATGAAAACAGTCTGGAATTAGAAGCGCAGAATCATTTGCAAAATAATATGAATCAAAATATTCATGATTTCCTGTTTCATGTTTCCTTAAAGTTTTCTTAAATAGACAGAGAATTTCTTATTACCAATATCTTGAGATTAGGATGAATAATTAATGAACTGTCTTAAAGATTCGTGTTCTTCAATTTCATGTCGATCATTCACGAAAGTATATTCTCCCTGCTCTCTTTTAAATAATAAATGGGAATCATTTATTGGTTTTGAAAATACCATTTTGACCCATAAGAAATAACAAGTTAATTCATCGGGAACTTCTTTATGGGAACCTGTGGGACTACGTTTTTGGGGTTTTTAAGTATGTATTTTGCTCTCCGCCCGCTGATGAGAAGAGTAAGTTGCTCGTTTATATATTTTTTATTTATATTTGTCTATTTTTCTCTTAGTGCATTATATTCTAATTTTCTATTGTTATGGCCTAATGCCCTTGTTTTACGGTTACGACTGTTATGGCCTATCGTTGCTTGTTTGCATGCCGTAGATTAAGCTTCTTAATCCCTTTGCAACAACTAAATATCTTTAAAAGTATGTAATATAGAGCTGCCCCTGCGCCTGACCCGTACTTTGTGTTGTTTCATGCGACATTTTTTAAAGACCCTATATATATATACATATATATCTCCAGATCCATGTTTTTCTATGTCATTAAAAATCATAATAAAATGCAACTCATTTCTCAGGGTTTTTGATATGCGTTACTTCAGTTTTTATTTTTTTTCTCTCAAAAAGTATTTGACTTCAAAGCATAAAAGTTTTGCTTTATCAGTAATAAATCAATTTTAAAAAAATGAGACTTTACGCCAATTTGTGAAAAAGAAGATGCATTTTTAAAAATTGCTAAATTTCGTTTTAAAAATTAAAATTTTCAAATTATATTTAAGAAATCCAGATTTTTTAATATTAAATTTCTTATGAAGTGATATAACATGACATGATACAAAAATTGTAAATAAAAACACCATAGAGAAAAAAATGGTCTCATGGTAGCCGCTCCCATTAAGTGGTTAACTGGGAGACTGATACAATGAATCAACCTTAGCTTAAATCATCTCAGTGAAGAATTTTCAGTATCAAGTTTAAAAAAAAATATTTTGGAATATTGAACTACACACCGCTTATCTCAAAACTCAAGTATAATTATAGGGTCGATGTCCTTTGGTTGACACACTATTTCTCATTAACATTACGGAACTGAGTCAATGGCCGTTCGAAAGTTATTATCTTTTAAAATTAAGTTATATTTTCGAATTCATTGCTTTCATCAATGTAGACAGGTTATTAACGATTCATAATTCATATTCATGCAAAATGTGTTGCACTTGTAGAGTTTTTTAAGTCTAAGAAATGTTTCGTTTATTTCTCAGAATAAAATCCAATAATTGAGCATAAAATATTGTTGAACAATCGATGTAAAATAGAAAGTAGACAACATTTTGTTACTCATTTATTACGACCTTAAAAGCTCTGTAATTTAAGAACGGGCTTATTTAAGTATTCTTTCTGATACAAAAATCGTGAGCATCTTAGATCATTGCACTAGAATTTCATAATATAAGATATGTATCTGTCTTCAGAAGTACTTACATTTCTGAACAGATTTTTCTTTTCAAAACCACCTGCGTGTGCTTAATGCCTAACTGATTACAAACCGATTATAAAACCGCACAGCAAACAGCTTCTGTGCGATGCCACTCGTCCTCTTGCAAGAGACTGGTCGAAAGTTTTGTAGTCTGAAGAAAATCAATTTTGGGAAGAAACTTGGAAAGCAACATTTTGAGATTTTTTTCGTGTCCGCCAAATCTTAAAAAAAAATACTAACGGTAAGAAAATTTACTTCTTATAAGAAAAAAATTTCAGTGTTTAATTATAAATTTAATTTGTAGCTTGAAAAGTAAAGTTAATTTTTAATTATTTAATTATTTATTCAATACTTCCTGCTAGCAACCTGCTCTGACCTGCTTGATGGGTCCTTCCCGTTTTCAATGCTATTTGCAACTTTATCAACTACCTGCATTACAATAATTTTTATATTGTTTAATAATTTCACATGTATTTTATAGGAATTAACGTCAAAACTACTTTTACACTAAATATTACTCAAAAGAAATATTTTCAACGTATCAACGAACCGCGTAGTGTCAAAAATACAGGTAACAATAATTGTATTTTGACGAACAAAATAGTGATGATTTGTGTCTAACCTTACATAGAAATTTTTATGTATAATAAGAAAAATTAAGTAGTCATGCCTTTGATAATTTCCAAAACTTAAGAGTTCTTCGAATATCTTAGGATTTAGGTTTTAAAGTAATCCACGATTTAAATCTATATGCATTTATATATGTATACAAATGTACATATTAAGCAAATACTTTTCACTACATTTTACAGATAACTTGAAAAATTACACTATCATGTGCATTTGAAAATCCCGCAGCAGTCAGAGTTAAAAGAAATACAAAGCGTAGACTTTTTAAAAAGTTGAATATATAAATGTTAAAAAATATGAGAAAACAAAACTTTGGTCTGCCTATGTATATATATTGTTTTAATTATATATATTTTTAGTCACGCCATTTATTATCAACACCAGTAATTACTCTGTCGATTTGTTTATTTTTGATTAATAGAAATATACGTCTGTCAGTGAGCACACAAATCGCTTATAGAAATGAACAGTGTCATATCTGCAAAATGGACATTATTCAAGAGAGGAGTTTGAACTTTTTTTTTATTTCATTACCTTATTTGTTTCAATGATTATTATGATCGATTTTCTTCAGAAAATAGTTATTCTTCTAGTTTTCTCTCACATGATGGATGTTAATAATGTCAAAAAAATTAGAAATCATTGTAAAAAGTAGTTATTACAGTATTGCACCAAAAGAATACAGTTGGCCTCTAGCCTTAATTTTATTACGGCAGTATTCCCAGTATAAAGAGCGCAAAAATCTGAAAATTTTGTTATAAAAATAATAAAAACGATTTTTTGCAGATATGACACAGTTGATTTCTATAAGCGAAATGTAGTCGAGGGGAACTAAATATAGCAATGATTAAAAGGCTGACTTTGCACATGCCTTTAAGACCATTTTTTTTTTAAATGCTAAACCGACAGCATGTAGACAAAGCTTTCACTGACGCCTGTAAACGTAAAATGGTACTTGTACCAGCATCTGTTGAGGAAAATGGGTAATCCATCGTCTCCATGAACCAGCACGATCGTTCGTTTCCGGCATTTGGGGACCAATGCATATTTTTGGTTGTCAGTTTGTATTTTTATCAATGTACAGTGTTGGGAAGGGCAAGTGTTATTCTTTTTTGTGCTTATGTTTTTTTTTTTTTTGAGCACATCAAAAACAATGAGAAATGAGTTGCACTTTATTGTGATTGATGAGCTATCTTGATGAGCAGAGGCGAAATCCTTGTGTTGAGCTAATCATTTCCATTAAACGTCAGCAACGACTTGAACGACTGATTTTTTGAAAAGACAGAACGTGGATTGTTTAATGGGAATTGAGATCCCCGCCGTTGTTTAACAACGTTCTCGGATAAATAAAAATTATAATTAGTTGTCATTTTTAAATATGTATATGTACATTGATAGGAAACATCAAACTGGTGTTAACGCAGCTAAGATTCATCTACCGTATAAAAATAAATCGCACGAAAAAAATCGCACAAAAATAAATCGCACAAAAACAAAATCGCATAAAAAAGAACCGACAAAAACAGGTTTTACTGTAATGTCGAAATACCTCAGAATTGCATTACTGACTCTTTAACCACTTAACGCATTTGCCCGTGTCTGAGACGGGCGATAGTTACCGGCAAAATTTCCACATGCCGGTGTCTGACACGGGCGCAAGTTACCGGCAAATTTGCATATGCCCGTATCTGACACGGGCGATAGTTACCGGCAAAATTTCCACATGCCGGTGTCTGACACGGCCGCAAGTTACCGGCAAATTTGCATATGCCCGTATCTGACACGGGCGATAGTTACCGGCAAAATTTCCACATGCCGGTGTCTGACACGGGCGCAAGTTACCGGCAAATTTGCATTAGCCCGTATCTGACACGGGCGATAGTTACCGGCAAAATTTCCACATGCCGGTGTCTGACACGGGCGCAAGTTACCGGCAAATTTGTATATGCCCGTATCTGACATGGGCGATAGTTACCGGCAAAATTTCCACATGCCGGTGTCTGACACGGGCGCAAGTTACCGGCAAATTTGCATATGCCCGTATGTGACACGGGCGATAGTTACCGGCAAAATTTCCACATGCCGGTGTCTGACACGGGCGCAAGTTACCGGCAAATTTGTATATGCCCGTATCTGACATGGGCGATAGTTACCGGCAAAATTTCCACATGCCGGTGTCTGACACGGGCGCAAGTTACCGGCAAATTTGCATATGCCCGTATCTGACACGGGCGATAGTTACCGGCAAAATTTCCACATGCCGGTGTCTGACACGGGCGCAAGTTACCGGCAAATTTGCATATGCCCGTATCTGACATGGGCGATAGTTACCGGCAAAATTTCCACATGCCGGTGTCTGACACGGGCGCAAGTTACCGGCAAATTTGCATATGCCCGTATCTGACACGGGCGATAGTTACCGGCAAAATTTCCACATGCCGGTGTCTGACACGGGCGCAAGTTACCGGCAAATTTGCATATGCCCGTATCTGACACGGGCGATAGTTACCGGCAAAATTTCCACATGCCGGTGTCTGACACGGGCGCAAGTTACCGGCAAATTTGTATATGCCCGTATCTGACATGGGCGATAGTTACCGGCAAAATTTCCACATGCCGGTGTCTGACACGGGAGCAAGTTACCGGCAAGTTTGCATATGCCCGTATCTGACACGGGCGATAGTAACCGCCAAAATTTCCACATGCCGGTGTCTCACACGGGCGATATTATATATCGCGTTATTCTATTTCTAATGCCCATTTGAGATCCGTTTGCGCTTTGTATGATAGTTCTTTTATATAACTTTTCCCCCACCCCGTGTTCTCTAGTCACCCTTTACAACTGAAATTGCCAAAAGCAATTAATACTATACCTATATAGAAATAAAATTTCACGTTAATTTAAAGCACAAATGAGCATTAAAACGAGACATATGTTTCGGGATTGCTTGGAATCCCTTTTTCAATGCGACAGGGAGCTTCTAGATGCAAAACATCCAAGCAGACAAAACAACAAAAACAAAGCTTATATAGCCAAGGAATTAACTGTAAACCAATGAGAATAAAGGCAGTGTGAAGTGTAAGTAGAAGTAGCAGGGAAGGTACCAATAAGAGAGCAACAAACGAATCCATTGAAAGTACAGGAAGTAAAAAGGAATATCAATAAAAACAAACCAAAAAAGACGACAGCAATCCCGAAACATATGTCTGCGTTTTAATGCTCATTTGTGCTTTAAATTAACGTGAAATTTTATTTCTATTACTGTTTACTTGCACAAAGTTAAATTATTATTATACCTATATATTCATTCTCTGTCAAAAAAAAAAAAAAAACTCGATCACTTTTTACCAGTTTTTCTGGAAAAAATAAACTCGTGCTTCAAGGGGCTAACGACGAATTTCTTATGGGATATTATTTTAATTACACTTAAAAAGCTCGTGCCCGTGGACAACGCGGAATGAGCAATTTTCGCTACATTTACGTTGCACGTAGAAATCGCGGGATAATCACTCAGAGGGTCAAATAACTATTTTTTAATTTTTATTAATATTTTTCTCTATTAGTAAAATGGATTGCAGTGAGACAAACATCACGCTGTTCATCGGTGATGCCAGCGATACAACTTCAGACGCGTATAGCCGCAGATTAACGATGAGAGATTTTCAGTCCGACTTTCACTGTTCTGGTGGTGTTAACAGCAGTGCATGGAAATCCTGAGTTCATTTTAGCTTCTTACTCGGACGAAGTAAGAAGCCGATTAAAAATACTGACACTAATTACTAAAAATTGTACCTATACTCACGAAGATACTGGGTTTCCTCCAATTTCCTTCACACGGTTTTGGCTTATGACACACAAAGGTTTTCGCCAAAACGTTACAAAACTTTCATAAAACTTGACAAGCATGCAAATGAAGCATTACTCTGAAATTTGAAATAAAAATGTTGAAAATTCGATAAATTATAGATACTTAAAGAAATAATTTTTACTGGTGCACTCTCAGAAACGCATGTCACGTGATGGCGCGAGGAAAGAGTCGTTGTATATGACGAAATTTTCTTGACGGTTGAAGAATCGTCAAAAATGAGGATTCTATTTTTGAGTGTAGGGCCGAAGCATAAGTCATAGAAAATTGTAAAATTATCTATCACTTCTGTAATTCTAAAATTTTTACTATCCAACACTAAACAATAAATGCCAAAGGGACGTGGCATACGGTATTTTTCCGTTCCTGCTGTAACTTATTATATCCCCCCCCCCCTCTCTCTATGTATTCTTATTGTATTCCAACATTTATTTTTTCAATTAAAGTTTAGTCTTACTATGTTTAAACATATTGAAAGGGAATACATTTGTCAATTGTAGTGCTAAGCATAACTTAGAACAAATTGCTTATAAACAACTAAAAAGTCCTCACCAACCTTGTATTTTCATGACATATGTCATAAAATTAGAAACGAAAGCGAGCACTTCAAAAATTTATGAGATTGAATGCTAAACTTTGATACGGATTTCCTCTAAAAACTTCGATTACATAACCCATACGATTATAATATGCATTTAGGAAGAACTAAATGATGATCCTGAAATGATGGAATCGATTCAGACCATCGATACTTATAACGACCACTAATTCATGCATCCAAGTAAAACTTGGAAATTGAGTTTCTTTTTTTTTTTTTTTTGTCTTACTCGTTGCGTGCAATTTTCATTTCTTACGTGGGTTTCGTATTTTGATTTGCGTGACATCAAAATATTTCCGGGGAAAAAATAAACTCAAGTTTTTTTTTTGTTTTTTTATTATTCAATTGTTTGCATCATTTTAACAATAGCAAATGAAGTGTTTTGCAAAAGGGAAGTGCAAGTGAAAGGCGAAGATAAATTTTGCTGTATGCTTTATGCCATATGTTTTCTGGCATTTATTAAATTGCACATGTAAGTAAAATCAGCAATTTTTGTATTAAATTTTCCCTCCTTTCTCCCATCCCCCCCCAAAAAAAACTTCATGAAAATGCATTTGTAATTATGTAAATATTTGTTTTATTTTTTTTCTCACTTGAAAAGTATACTCTTTAAGTTCGAGTAAAACTTTTAAGCACTATTTATATGTGTCACAAATTTCTCAAATAGACTCCTTTTGAAACGCAGTACATACAACGTAATTTACTAAACTTCTAACTATCGCAAAGCTACCTAAGTCCAGGAGGTTATATACTAAAATTATTTTTATTGTCAAATAAAAAAAAATGTCAAATTAGAGTATTTGTGAGCATTCAGTCGAAAATTTTGCGTCAGGTAAAAAAAAAATCATAAAATAAACAGATGGATTCCAACAACAACTGTGAGAAAATGTACTTAAGATCTAGCCGTCTCTCTCTCTTTCTTTATCATGAAACTTGGTTCTTAATTGCTTCAGATATGCCTTTTTCAATAATTAGTACATATTTTATTCACTCATTCTTTTATTAATTCACTAATTCGTGTTTACATTCATTCACTTATTTATTCATTCAGAAATATTCATATATTATTATTATACTAAGAAATATACTAAAAGGTCCAGAACAAAAAAAAAGTCATTGGAAAGTAAGCTCGTTTAGTTCTGGATGAACTTGGCATGTATACATGTTCTACGTCGTAAGATCTTTCCGATAAAGTGTGTTCCAAGCAAATCTCTTAGTTAGATCAGGATTTATTTAGGATTGAATTTTCTCCGTATGTGGTAATGTTTAATTTTTTTTTTTTGAACTGTTCAAAATTGGAGAAAAATTGTTCAAATAAAAAAAAAGTTCCATGTCGAGAACTTCTTCCAATAAGCTTGGTCAAAAGAACTCGATATGTCCAGGGTATATATTTATCTTTACTTTTTCCCACAGGCGCTAATGTTAATATTTTTTTTCAACTGTTCAGATTTGAACGAAAAACTGTTCAAATAAAAATAATAAGAAGAAAATGAGATGTTCTTGCCAAGATCTTTCAAATGCAAAATAATAATAATAATAATAAAAAAAATCCATTTCAAATTGGACAATTTCTTCAAAACTTACGGGGGGGGGGGGGGCACAGACAGACCGACACAAACATACATTTTCCCCAGCTCAAATTCCTGCATTCAATTTTTTTTTGCTTTTCAATTTTTATTTAATTATTTCACACTTATTTTTGAACTTTCTTTGCTTTGTAAAATATTTTTTGCGATGCATTAAGTCTTTTTTAAAACTTCTTTTTTTCCTTTATGGGAAAGTAGGCTAAAAGCGAATATTTATTTAAGTCATTCTGTGCTTAGTGATTAATTGCAAGAAAACTTGTAAAATTTTCTAAACGTTTCTCTAAAATTTGATATTAATTCCCCCTCCCCTTTTTTTCGACGTAGAAACCTTTTCTTTTGGAGTCTCTGTTTACTATACTACTCATTACGTCAACAATCTACAATATTGGTTCAATACGCAATACATTCTTTAAAAGAAAAAAATGTTATCTGTTAAACGAATGTCAGTTAATCCATTTCCAATAAATATATACATATGATAAGTCAGACAGACTGTTTGTCCAGTACAATATCAAGCAAAATAAAGTACAATTTCACCCTAACAATGTCAAATATAATATAAAGTGGGATAATAAGTGCGGTGGCGCGTTGTTTTGCTTCGAATCAACATTTCATAAGCTTATTGGTTTGCATTAGGACGTTTGATACAAGATTCTTCAACATGTGGGAAGAAAACTTGCATTAACTGAGATTAATGTAAGGTCTTTGTGGATCATACGAATAATTTTTTTCTCATAGCTTTTGTAAAGTGAAAAATATATATTTTTTTAAGTATTCCAATTCAATGAGAGGTTAATATTGTGGTGGAATATCGCAAAGGAAAATATTAGTTTGACGCAATAATGGCTTCCCTTTTAAAATATTGACGATACTCTTTAATACCATTAGTTCAATACAAATTTAACAATTTTTTTTTGCAATTTTTTATAAAATGACTTCCAATAAGAGATTTTCGAATTGAATTTTGATTTCTTCAGCAAAGGAACGCCGTTTTGCGGCTTATAAACTTGCGTGTCTCTTAGAAGCAGGACCTCACGTACACAAATTCTCAAAGGATAAAAATTTGCTTTATCATGCCGGATTGCTTCTAAATCTACGAGATTAGAACAATGCGAAACATTTTTAGAATCGAATTTAACATCTTAAATAGAACGCTAAATCAGTGAGGAAATATTTTAATGTACCTTGGGAATAATTTGATCTACCCGTCCGGTTGGGACAACTGTCCTAATGAACTATGAAATGCATTTTCATTCTCTTTAAGAGGAATTGCACATCAATGTTGCAAAACTGTTGATAAAATTGTACTGATAAAATTGAACCGAAATATTACAGAATTGTTCATTAATCCAGTGTCTACACTGGCCCCTTTCCCCCCTACATGCACGTTTACGATCAACTTGTTCTATCTTCTTCGATCTATGAAGCTGACTTTAGCAACAAAGCATGTTCCATTTTAAATTTCCATGACTTTCTTGTGCGTATTGCTCATAGATATAAATACTAGGAGTAACTGGTTAGCCTGTTCAATTGGGGGGAAAATGCAGCCGGTTGCCACCGCGGCCGCCGTGCTGTTGGGTGGACGAATTATTCGCCACTTTACGGCGCGTCATACTATGAATGAAGTTCTTCTGCTAACAATCAACAATCGAAAGCAAAGATTCCCAAAGCTTGAAAAAAATATCAATGTTCAGATTAATTTATGCCTTTTGGGACTTCTGATATGCATGTACGTAACACATTGAAAGCGAAAATGAAACGCAATTCAAAGTATTTGCATTTTACTACCATTTTTTTTAAATTTTATTTATTAATTTAAATTAGCTGAAGTTGAAATAGTTTAGTTCAGAAATTATGTTAAAAATCAAAGTAGTGGGAAAACTATACCTATATTTATAAAATTTTAATATGAACATTATAATGTTTTCAAAGTGGAAAAAATAACCTTGAATCCATTTTCTTAAATTTCAGATTTTGATTATTTTTAAATTTTTAACATCTTATGCATCTAAATTAACAGCAAAATTGTTATTAAATTAATTAAAACATCACAGTTTTAAAAAATATCCTTTATTATTTTTTGAAGACATTTATTTTCAACAAATTTTATACACATACATTGTTTAAATATATTTCACATTATTACACATTCAGCAAACAGTTTTACGTGGAAAGTGATTCTAAATAAACATATATTAAAACTATAATACTAGATTAATATTATATTTACTTGGAAATTTTGCTTCTGATGAGTAGCGTAGCTTCAGGGTGCTGTGGATTTAATCATCACAAAAATCGAGATTTTTATAGTATTTAAATCTCTGAACAAAAGGAAAGAAAACGAAGATTTATTGCAAATTTGAATCGTTTTAAATATTTTTTTTTTTAAATACTTCTGTCAATAAAAATCATGATTATTTCAAACCAGGGTTCGCTGATTTAAATCATTAAAAAAAAAATTCTCTAAAAGTTTATTTTAGTTTTATAAAAAGTTTGTTTTAAACATAAAATGTATTCCATTTACAACCTCCATTTCAAGCAAAACTTCATTGATCCCTCTGTCTGTGTGTATTATATATTTCACAACTTTAGAACTAATTTTTTTTTATTTTCCGAAATTATTCCTACTCAATAAAGATATCTGATTAAAACAAACAGTTTCAGTTTTTAGTAATGGACGGAATGAACATATGATTTTACTAAATGGGTAGATTAAAAAATATTTTAAGTTGATATTTAAATTATAAAATAGAAAAACGAATAAAGTGCACTCGAAGTAAAATCAAATGCACATAATTAATTGTTTGATTTTGTTTCAGCTTTCAACAGCAAAAGAATTCAAATTAAATTGGTTCTTTTTTTTTCTTTATTTAGCGTGAACTATTATTCCTGGTAGTGTTAAATTTCATTTGAATTGCTCATTCATATTAAAATTTGTTCATTATTATTATTATAATAAAATATCTACTGCAGTGAAAATAGCTTTAAATGTCTTTTAGCATAATGTCATATTATTTGTATAAGTGTAATATAATAAATATCCGAAGTCGTTAAGGTCTGTTTAAAAAGGTCAAAAAAATCCGATTTAAATGAAAAAAATTGATTCTAATGAAAAAAATCACGAACCCTGTTTCAAAACCTGTCTAGCTGTGAGCTCATTGACAGAAAACATTGAACTGATAATATTCTTAGTAAATAAACATTATTAAAAAGAATGAGCTTATTGATTGTAGTTGTATTTTTTTTGAAGGTCAAGAGTAACTCTTTTGGCGTTAGAAAAAAAGCCAAACAAACAGGGAAGAAATATTATTTAATAAGTACCGAATGTAAAACGATAGTTGTACAAACAAATTCAGCAATAACACTGCAATATCCTTACTGTTGTGCCTATTCTTTAGATTAATAAATAAGGCAAACAAATGTCCTATTGTATTCGTACATGGTGCATCGAATACTTGTAATATAATTAGTAAATGGTATGCTAAATATGTTTGATGGTTGCAGCAAAGCTGCGCTAGAAATTATTGTAAAATATATTTTTTAACAGCTAATAATTATAAAAGGAAACAATCCTGTTGTCGTGGACACTAATGCTTACAAATACTATTATAGGGAGTTCTGTTAAGAATTGTAGATTCAAATTTAAAGTATTTATAGTCAAAATACACTAAATAAGGATAATATATCACAGTAATTTACTTCTGATATTCATTACTTTGAAAACGAGGTGCGACCAATAATTACCCCGTTATGACCAATAATTACTCCGATGTCAGGGTAATTCTTGGTCACTTAATCAGTTAAATTAAACGAAGTATACAGTAATTTTTGATTAAGTGAATACATCAATAGATAACACAATAAACTAAGCTTGCTCCATGCCAAATCTGATGCTTTTTTAAAAACGAAACTTCATATCAACCAACCAACCTAACGACAGATCATTTCATTACAAAACAAGCAACTAGTATTTAATTCATTCATAGTACACACAGCTGACAGGCAAAATTATCAAGTACAACAGTTATTCAATACTTTTCTAATTGGTATGCATATTAGGTACTATTTGTAAATTAAAAAAATCATGCAAGCAAACGATCTGTATAGGAGTAAACAAGTCTTTTGAAACAAGGCATTTCAATGAGTAAACAAGTGATTATAATTTAATTAATATTAAAACTAAAAACATTATGTATTGGAATAAATAGATTTACTTACCGGTGAAAGCTCAAATGTTTGTTTTTGAAAGATTGAGTGCTCTTGCAGTTATATGCAACACAGTAATGCCCCCATCCTTTCCCATCCATCGTCCACCCAACAATGTGGATCCCAAAAGTTTCTGCTGGGCGCGTTTTTGCAGCTGCGTTGCCGGAGAACCAGTCTATCCAGTTACCTTGGTATGTATATCTATGGTATTGCTTAATTAAGTAAGGATTAAAAATATCCATGTATTTTAAGCTAAGTACACTTATATCAGCGCAAAGAATACTTGTGCAATTGATATCTACTTTGCTACCTTAAGAACATGGCGGGTACCAGATTTTCAAAAAAAATTTGCACTCGTTAAACGTTTCGTCCCCATATCTACAGTTAAAAGACTGGTCAATATATCCTACACACATATTTATTCTTGTAGAATATATATCAGGCTCTGTCATTTGCTGTATTTGGGAAAATCAGATGCTTGAACCAGGATTTTTATGTTCGTCACGTGATATTCCTCACATATAAAGAGCTTTCCCAAAACTGGACTATTTATGTCATAGTAAAATGTTTATTAATATGAAATAATAAGGCATCACATCATGATTGAAAAAATGCTTAAAAACTGCGCGATTAATCTTGGCTCTTTTCGTTACATCATCTGCCCGGCGAGGCACTTGATGAGCAAAAAGAAAATTTTATAAATGCTATTCAAAGGAAGGTATTATTATTTATTAATGCGACATAGCTAATCCGGTACCTGAACTAATCTTTGCTCGTTCATCAAATCTTTGATCTATCGCTTCTGAATATTTTATATGATAGGAATCGGCATAATGATAAGAGTTGTACTAATAAAGATAAAGTGGCATATGGAGGGCTCAGAATACAAGTGAACCAAGTCCATAAAAAGCTTCTTTGTGCTACAGAGGTTTAAAGTTAAGACTTTATAACAAAATTTCCTCTGAAATTTTTTTAAACTATAAATTGAATTTTAAAAGTTCAAAGAGAGACTTGGTTCATTATTGCACTAAAATTTTACAGAATTAGATCATGCTATTGCACTGCTAAATCGAAAATGTCAAAAAGTGGATTTGGTTCACTTGTATTCTGAACCCTATATATGTTTGTGATAGCGTGGAGAACATCACGATTGATGGCTATTTCTCTAAGCTGTTTGCGTTTATTTCAGGACTGGTGACATAATATGAGTAAAATTTATTTCATCTTTTCTGTGCCAAGCCAGTTAGAAACTGTTTATACTTTTTTTTCAAAAAAAGTATACAATGTACACAATTTGTGCATAAAAAGTATTTACTTTTTGTGCAAATTATGTACATTTTTAATGCATAAAGAAATGCATATTCTATGTTTATAAACATAGTACACATTTTTTGTATACAGTACCTGCAATTTTATGTGTTTGCAAAAATTGTGTATTTTTGAAATTCCCAACAAATTTCGACTTTTCAACTCAATACAAAACAACTTCATTTTTTATTAATAATAATTCCCTTTTGTTGCTCATTAAGATTATGACAAGATCGAATTTCACGCCAAAAAAAGAAGTTTTTAAAATTAATTACGTACATCATTAGTTATGACCTTCGAGGAATTCCAAATTAATTTATCGATAGAAAAAAAAAGTAGTCCAGCTTATTAGCACATTAATGTCTAACAAGGGTCTTCAAAGAAGTAGATTATATTGAAATAATATATTTTAAATTTGCATTTTGTTTAATAGAGATTTTTTAATGTTGTTTAAAATATATATTATGCTTAAATTAAGAAAAACAAGAAGTTCCGTCTAGAACTATACGAGCCTACTTTCCCTTATACACCTAACTTGAAATTACTGTACTTTTCAAAATATGCATAAATAAGTATTTTTGGCGAAAAAGGAAAAAAAAACACAATTTTAAAAGAAAAAAACAAAAAATACTACCGAGCTATAAGCTCGGTCGTTCAAGTACTACCTATTATGATACACATCCTTATTGAAAAAAAAAACAATAAATTGCATGAAAAGACTGATTTTAAAACAAAAAAAATTAATTGATTAAAAGGTTTGTGCTATTAGCGAATCCACAAAACGCTAAAAATATTACTACGAATTTACGGCTCCTTGGCTGCGACTCTTGGAGTTCGAAAACTCTGACAAGTATATGTGAACCGTGAAACTGGAAGCATGCTGGAAATATGATAATCAGCAATGCTCCTTGCCTCCGCTATTATGCGCTAGCAATCAACACCATTTAACAGCGCACCAAAATTAAGTTTAGCGTTCAGAATCGATGCGCTGAGTACGGCGGGATATGCCGAATGTTCTGAATTCTAGTTGAATGTTAATTTCAATTATCCCTTCCCCTGTAAATAGCTGTTTATATCTTTATTAAATGTCTTTAGTTTATTCCTTTAGTATCATTTGAGTGACGGAATCCTTTCTTTTATTTTACATGATGTCAAGAAAAAAAATCCCCCCCCCCCTCCTTTTTTATCCTGAGCTTATTGAAAACTACATTCTTTCGAAAAATGGCTTACCGGCGGCATTGATAAGTTTGTCTGGCTGTTCTGAACTGAAAGGGAAAAAAATCTTTACCGAGTGAACAGGTGTTCGTTTTTTTTTTTCCAAGTTCGACGTTTTTACATGGATTAATCGGTTGTGAGAAGATCCTTTTCGAGCATTGATTCTGAGTTGTGTACAACGTCTACGTATCTCTCAGATTGCTACTTTTATTTAGTTGCCGAGAACGAACGGAAGGTGCGAAAACTGAGGTTTTGTGGTACGTATTTAAATGAATGCGAAGAAGATCGCTAGTGATTTGTATTTGTTAATAAAAGGTACTTTATTTTATTTCCCCGCTGCTTTTAAAGACTGTTTTACGTTTCTGCATTTTAGCGGGATTTTAGTGTTTGTGTTCATCTATTTTGAAGTGAATTATCCATGACTCCGTGAGCACCTTGTATTTTTTTCATACTTTTGGAGTGCCCACTATTGAATGCATAGACACTATGCACACTATGCCGCAGTGTTTAATTTTTGTCCTACCAATCATCATGCCTTTGCGACTTGTGGACAATCCTGAAATTGGAGAAGATGGCTACCATCCATGTTCCGTCCCAGACTACAGAGCCTGCAGATAGGGCTAGGGTCAATTTGGAAGCGGGGCAAATGTTTTAAAAGACAGTCATGTCCAGTGGCCAGTCTGAACTCGGCCACCATTTTATGTCTGGGCGACTTTGCGAGAGCAAAGAGCGTGTCTTTTACAAGGTTGGTCTCAGAAAGTTAACAACTAAATTTGACTTAATCTCATGTGCTTATTTTAAAATCATATGCTCCTTATTAATGGTTCACGTAATTTTATCGTTACGCTTTCTACCTTCATCATAGATGGCAGCAGGATCTGGGGTATTTTAACTTCCATTCCCTCATTGTTAAAAACAGCAATACCTTAGTCTAAATGCCTAAGGTATTGCTGTTTTTAACAATGTTTTTTTAACAATTTAATAATTTTTTAACAATTTTTAAAATATAATTTATAATAATTTTTTAACAATTTAAGGTTTTTTTAACAATTTTAACAATGTTTCTTTAACAATGCTGTTTTTAACAATTACGGAGGTATCGCTTCAAAACGGAACTTATCATACTAATGATTAGTTTTTATTGCCGGTCATTCTAAGTTATAATCAGATTTGCATCTGCTTTTCTCAGAGCGAGCTGAATGTTAATGGGACCTAATACATAAAGCTTCAAAGATAAGTACTAACATCTGAGGTGCATTACGTGCAGATAAGGGTTCAATAGTTCGAGATAATTTAAGGAATTTCGTTAAAATGTTCCTGAGTAACAAAAATAATTCACGCAAACTTAACGCTGGAGTGCGTGTGAGATGAACTGTTGCTCCGGAGACCCAGGTGTGCCCACAACAGAGAAGTCAAATCGAAATAGCTGAGCGCACAACTGGTGTCCGTCCGAAATAGCTTCGAGCGAAGCTACCTCTTATGAGCTCTGCCCCCGCATTGCCAGTATGTACTTATCAATGGCTGTACTTGCAATACTCGTGACAGAAAAAAATGGGTACAGTAAGAAGAAGAAAAAAATGGGTACAGAAAGAAGAAAATAACATGTTGACTAACCTGCCCATAATCCCGATGATTTTCAGGTATATATAGTAGGATTTTTTATATGCGAAAGCCAATATAGTTCAGTAGTACCGTAATTATCTGTGTATAGCTCGCGGGTTATCTACGAAAAAGCTCCTCTTTTTGCTATCTGTGGGCAATATAACGATACGGGCAATACACGGAATTTAAAAAATAATTATTATTATTAAAAAGAAAATTAAATTGATTGTTAAATTGAAAGAACTAAATGATAGGTTTCGAAACCATGATTCAATTTCACCCATCCCCTCTGAACTTCCCGATGCAAGCCTTTGCTTCCACACCAATTAAATCACAATAGGAGGGTAGGACCAGAGCAGAGGTCCCTGTATAAGCAAAATGTATAAACAGAATACGGTAAAATGCAAACTTTTTTCAATATAATTTTAAATGTTAAGTGTTCTGTAATTTAAAATCGTTTCCTTATAAACAGTGAACCTTAGAGAGGGATTTCTTCATGTAATTGTTTTTGTTTTAGGTGTGCGTTATACAACGATGCGGGTTATACACAGAACTTGATTTTTTTAGGATGAATTTTTCTTCCTGCGGACTATACAACGATGCGGGCTATTTACCGATAATTACGGATTCTCAGAAGCGTCATGATTTGGTTTGCGCAACTGTCGCTGCCATTACTAGTTTTCCTGCTGATCCTCTCTCAAGTCCAGCGACAAACGGGTTCCCGGGCGTTGATGGATGATCAGGGACCCTACCACGAAGGTCTCGGAAACCTGTCGGAAACAAAGTCGCTAGGTGAAAAAACAGTTTTTCTCCCCGCGTGACGTCACATTCCGGGATCCGCAAGTAAACGCTACTATGAAGCTCACGGGAAGCGTCTGGCTGCCGACTAGTGCTCCCGAAAACTTGTCGCCTGGGTAGGAGCGGGTGAGTTCGCATTGTCGGTAGCGAGTAGTTTTGCTATTCACGCGATTTTTGAATTTTGCGGCGGAAAATTGAATCTTGAAGGCGCGGAAAAACTGATTATTGCCTTATACAAGAAGTGATAGCGTAATATAGATCTAAGTATCGAAATTGATTTACTAGTAAGAATTTTGTACTTTGAAATTAAAAGATTTATTTATATGCAACAACGAAAAAAATGATTTTGAATGAAGTTTTATTATTTTCGAACAACAGAACGTATTCATTAACGAGAATCAATGCATTAATTGAATTGAGTGCCGCAATGCTTATAAAGTTAAAAGATGAAAAGAAGCTGTGGTGTGTATTCAATGAGCTGTTTGATTGATCAGTCGATGATTTGATTTTAATATTTCCTATATTTTACAAAAAAAAAAAAAAAAACTCGCATTCACCGTACTGAAATTCATCAAAAATGCCAAATTTGATTAGTTTCCAACATTTATATTCATTCACTAATTTATGTCTATATCGTTTAAGGTGTTTTCTGCTTTAAGTAATACTTTTCGTTCAATTTTTAATAGAATCAAGTAGTATCGGTGTACGTGCTATAAATTGGTAACTTTAGGATCGTAAAAGACCTCCCTCTTTCCCACTTCGATATTAAAATCTTTGCTCAAACTAGCTTGGAACTTTTAAACTTTTAATATTTTTATATTACAATAGAAGTGCATTTTCATAATACCTTCCAAATGTTCTAACACTTTATAAATAGTGTTCAAATCACCCGCCGCACAATTTGAGTGGGGGGGGGGGGGTCGAGTACACGCCTTCATTTTGAAACTGCTTATTCAGCTTCAATGTTAAACGATTTTGATTTTTTCTATATCGCATATAAAGTACATTTCTATGACCCGTTTTATATGCTCTAATTTGAAAACTTTCTTCGTTTTCAAAATATGTGCCTCGCATCGGCGGGAGGAGGGGGGGGGGGGAGGGTGGTTATTCCCTTTTAGAAATTTAGTTCTCCCCGTATTTCTTCTAGGAAAAAGAAACTGAAATAATGTCGAGTAATACAATTATAATGAAATATATAATTAAGATAATTAAATACCTTTTTGTCGGATGAACAACATACCGAGTTGATAAGAGTTTTATGCTCCGTGCTAGCTCTAAAATTTTGAGTTTAAAAAGTCATAGCCCCCTCATTAATCATAGTCAAGTTCCCCCCCCCCCCCCCCCCCCCCCGGCTGTGCTCAGACTTGCTTATGGCAACTTTCAATCTTCAAATATCAAAATTATTTCCATGTTGCACTTACATTATTTTTTTATTATCTGCTGCAAATGTTCTAATTTTAAAATTTTTTATTGTTTCCAAATCATGAGTTTCCTCATGGGGGGATCCCTCTTGAAATTCAGTTTTTCGATGCTCCTTCAAGGGAAAAAAATAATGACTCATGTAGCAAAGCACAGCAAAATATTTTAAAAAATTATGAATAATATAATTATAATAAGCTTCTTCCATCACTAACAGCAGCTAGATGATGCGGTTTGTTTAATGTGCGAATTAGAAATGAATTAGATCACAGCCGTTACAAACAATTTCCCAGATTAATTTTTTCCCCCTTATTCGATACAAATTTAAATGTTTAATATCAATTTACTTTAGGCTGTTATGAATATTTCTGTAGTCAGATGGCAAACTGTGATCTGAGTTTTTGCTAATTTTAGAGGCGAACAATTTCAAAGTTCTCTGCACAATGTAAAATCGGGTAATTTATTTACGTTACGGCTACCTTATAGTATATTATACCCTATATTATACTTTGCTACCTTATAAATTTCATTAAAATGTCCCCAAGACCCCAAGTACGTAATTATATCATTTGCGCTAATAAAGTGAGTATTGCATTTTTGCCATCTGACTACGCATTGAACATAATTCATTAACAAATTTTTTCTTCTGCTACTTTGTCACCTAATTTTGAGTCTTTTTACGCCTTTTTAATCGCCCCAAATTGTAAATTTTCCGTGGTATTAAGACTTGATAAAAACATTTTTGCAATCTTTGATGCTATTTGATAATTTATACAAATAAAATGCTATCTTTAGATATATCAGAGATCGTTCGCAGGCTTGCTCTCCATTTCATCTAAAATAATTAAAAATTAGTATTTTCTCCTTGATATAAAAGCGGAGCAGCGAGCGAGCGCGCACGTACAAATATATTTCCGAAAAGGCAAGCGAAAACACCGTTGACGGAGCTATCATTTGATTGGTCAACCGCTTTTCACTTCCGAGGACGCGAGAGCAAGGGAGAAAATGGTCACTCGAGACCGTCGTGGTAGGGTCGAATGGAGTCAACCGACTATTTTCTCGGCGTATCTCGGATTCCGTGAGGGAGAACTAGACGTCACGAGTAGTTGACGGGACCTTCGTGGTAGGGTCCCAGGATTATCAATTTAGTAGTCCCCTTCCAGACTCGGTTTTCGGTGAGAAGTGAATGGCAGGAAAGAAAAGGGAGAGACAACCCATCGACAGTTTTGTTCCTTCTTTGTTCGATGACTTAGAATAGGACGATGGATTCGTCGATTGGTGATAAATTTGTTCAATGAACACTTCTGCATGGAGTCGATGTATTTCAACGATTGAACATTCTCTTTTATGTACGCACTATTTGTACTAGGAAAATATCCCCTTACGTGTTTTAACACAGAACTGTCTAAGCGATAATAAAGTAACGTGTGTTCATATGAGCATTATGCCGAATACTTTCATGCATATTCTCACTTAAGAAAAATTAACATTATCATTAGTTGAAATAAATGATACTGCTTTTTTTCTTCAATTGATTTTGAAATTAACTGATTGAGCTCTTCTAGAAAAGATTTCATGCATTTATCGCGGGTACTGAATTACGATTGTCTTTGAATTTTCTGTTACGAAAGAATTTAAATATATATGTATATGAAATTTCAAATTACAATTGCTAAATTCGGTTAAATCCAACATCGTTAAAAATTCTGGTTCAACCGTTCAATAAAAAACTGGTGAAATTTAGCTGCAACGAACATAGTAAACTGAAAATAAATGTTCCTGCAGTTTTGTTTAATACAAGATGTTTTTCAAACTTGTCACATTAATTTTTACATATGAAGACTTTATACAAAACATATAGTGCAATTTTTGAAAAAAAAATATATACATAGATAACCATTTGCATTTTGACATGAGGAAATTGGTGTTCTGTTACGTAAATTTTTATGTGTGTATTTTAAGAATATAAATATAATAAGTATATTTGATGTTGCTGACAAAAAAAAAATATCCACTAAATATGTATCGTTACTTTCCCCTGTACTATAAAAAATAGCGATTTAATGTGTTTAGCTTTATGGAAGTGAAATTCGTAATATGGTATTTTTGAAAACTGAAAGGAGCAAATAACTTAATTGACTATTAAGTATACTTGCTGTTACTGGAAAAATACTTCTTGTACTGTACGTACCAAATATAAGGTAAAGCCAGGATAGATTGCGCGGTCGGAGAGATTGCGCACCTACGAGTTCGGGGGGGAATAAGTAGGGTGCACGCGACCTAACGCCATGCATTTGTATAACGGCAATAGTGGAATGTCCACTTGAAAGTGCAAGCTGATTGATATGAACGTCTGTGATTAAGCACCGATATTCTATATTGTTTTCACAAGGTAAGTGCTTGAATTTTCATAATGCGTTCTTTGAATTTCTATAGAGTAGCAGTAGTACAAAATATTCTAAATTTAAGCGATTTTTCGTAAGCTACTAAGCTAGACTGGCAATGGGAAGGCCAGCATTTCTTTCTAGAAGCTACCCTATTTAAGTAAAAGTCCGCGCAATCTGTCCTACCGAAATAGGATAGTTTGCGCGTCTTGTACTTGGGAGAGATTGCGCATTTCTCTCGTTAGTTTTCATGCTAGTAGAGATTACGCATTATATTATTACCTATTATTACCCATAGCTTGTTGAATCGATTAAATTCGCTACATTAATGGATTAAAAGGGGCGTTCTGAATTTTTACTAAAACATAAAATGTAAAATACTTATGCCCTGTCAGCACATTTTTAAGACTTGAATTTTTTAAAACTTTAAATTGATTTTTGTAGTTATTTCTTTATCTAAAAAAATCACGGGTGTCTCTTTAACAGGCATTAATAAAATATTTTGACTATAGCTCTATATCGAGATGATAAAGTTGTCGTGACTTTATAATTTGTGTTTTCAAAGGACTGTAGTTTTTTTTATACCGTATTTATTTTATTTCTTTTGAGGATTTAAGTTATGAAATATACGTTTCGAAACTAAATTTGCAAATAAAGTAATTTGTGAGCAAATTTCTTTTCTCAGACAAAAATTTTGCTTATAAATTAATAATGTGCTAGTTTTATACAAATATTCTTATTAATAAACTATTTTTCCAAACAGTTTAATGCCGTTAAAATTAAAAAGAAAACAAAGTGCAACGAATGTTACTGACCCGCACATATATTCGAGAGAAAAATCCAGAAAGAAGCCTCTACAAAAAGAAGCAAACGTCTGAAGATAAGATGCTTCCAGAAAAAGTGGGAACCAAAAACTTGCAGGAAAGAACATAAAAAAATGTTTGAATTTTGAAGCATCTTCGTCATCAGCCCCCTCAGAAGAACATAATGTCAAAATACTCAGTCTTTGGGACCATGTCAGACAGGACAACAAGGATGAGTGCACTGAATGCCTGAAACTGTACCAGGAGGCAACTTCGATAAGTGACATTAATGCCTACCGTTCCTTTTTAGGGACAGTCTGAAAAGTACGTTTGAAACACCTAAAAATAAGCATTTCAACCAAAATATATTTTAATGTATTCCTAAACTTATAATAACCCCTTAGGAATACATTAAAACATTTTTTTGCTGAAATGTTTATTTTTGAGTATTTCAGGCGTACTTTTCAGACTGTCCCTAAAAAGGGACGGTAGGCATTAATGGGTTAAGTGTGTTATTTGTAGCAGATGGTTGTACTACTTACAACAATAAGTATACCGATTGTGGACGACAACAACTTCGGTTAACAAATAAAAGACATTGAAACTAAAAATAAATAAGATTAATTATAATTTAAACCGTCTTTTCTTCTTTATTTTGTTTCTCTAAGTAAAACTATTTTTTTTTTTTTTTCTGATTCCGTAATCATTAAGTTCAAATATTTATTCCTATTACAATTGTATCTGTTTATAAAAACCCTTACAACAACATAGTTTTAGTGTAAATATTATTGCTATCAATTTAATTGCAGTTTTTTATGAAAAACAATCTCTCCTACCCATGTGCGCAATGACACCTACCCTGTAAGGACAGATTGCGCAAATTAGTCTTCTAATTTTTTTCACAGCTGTTGCATTAATTTAAAGCAAAACAACTAAATATCAATGGAAATGCATAAAAAACAAATGTGCAGTCACAGTTATTCATCAATAGTTTCACAAAAAAGTCATACTTCGATTTTTTAAAATTATTTTTCCAATTGTGCGCAGACTCTCCTAGCTTTACCTTATAACAAACTTAAGTTCCACACATCAAAGCACAAAACAACCGATTGTCAATTGTAACCAAAAATTTTTTTCTCCAACCAGAAGAGACGCTAACAGGCCCCTACACTAAAGTTGTACCCAAGAAGTGACTATAGGTCCATGCATATGTTACTTCCTTGCCAGATTGTGCACCATAACGATTTTTGCCTTTATCATGTTATTACTTAGACTCCTCAGAATGGGTCTTACCAACACAACCAAAAGATACACCGTTTCAAGAGACCTTCTGATACATTCACATTACGCGCAGCATTATTAACACTTTTTCTCTCAATGGGGTTCATAGGCATTTTAAATTGCCCAAATGGTAACAACAACAAATTTCAATCAAGAAAAAGTAAATTAAAAATTAAGTGTTGCCACTCAATGTATTGCAATATCAATTGAAATAAAATATCTACAGCAGATGATGTTTGTTCATTGTTACAAGCACCTCAATTGCGTTATAAAAAATTCTTTTTGTGTCTATATAGACAGTCTATAACTTTCGTACATAATAATTATGCAGGAAAATCCCTCACTCATTCATTTATTTATTCATTCATTCTTTCTCACTCATTCATTCATTTAATCATTTAAAATTATCTTTAAGAGTCATGGGAAAAAGTAAAAAGTCATAAAAAAGTTTCATGGGAAAATTAGGTTCGTTTAGTTCTGGATGAACTTCTTGTCTGTACATATTCTACGCCATAAGCTCCCCCCGATAAAGTTTGTTCTAAAAAAAATCATTCCCCTAGATCAGGACTTACGTGGCATTTCTTCGTTATTAATGTTATTATACATTTTTTAACGATACTTTTACGCTACATTATATTTAATTTTACTGCAACATAGGCTAAGAAAATAGGGAACGTCATACCCAATATCCCCATTCGATTACACCATTGCCTTGAGGTAAGAGTTCAACTGTGTAACACGTTTTTTTTACATCCTAGCATTATGTTTTGAAACACAGGAATCGCCCTTAACCCTTTAACTACGGGAATATTTTCACAAAACTGTTTGTCTGAACGCCAAAAAATAAAGTATTCAAAAACTGCATAAATGGCGATACATCTATTTCTAGCGTTTATGTCATGAGTTTCTTATATGAAAAGGGCAAAACTGGAGAGCTATAATCAACATTAGTCGTAGACTCCCCGTTTTCGATCTATTCTGATTTTTTGAGAAAAAAACGCCTTCGCCATAGAAAATTTTGTTATTGGCTTTGTTTTGTCATATTTGGTTTGGTTATATTTTGTTTTGTTATATTTTGTTTGGTAATGTTAATTGGAAATTTTGTGTTCAAAATCAAAATTCCTATGGAGATGTAGCTTTTTTTGCTTGCAAATCGGCAGCACACTGTATCAAAAGCGAGTGGTCACTATCCCCTTCTGCACCTCTAATTTTGTCATTTTCAATTGGGTAAGTTATTACTTACAATGTAAAGAACGAATTCATTTCCATTTGTTCAGGTTTTTATTTTGAAACCTACATTTTTAGCAAAAAGTTATCTAATCGCTTATCGACGTTACCCGTACCACAGGAAAGTTTCGCCAAATCGTCTATTGCCGTTACTCGTAGTTAAAGGGTTAAAGAGAAAAACATTGCATCATGCCACCCTTTCCCCCCACCGCTTATACCAAAACCAAATCAGCACCATTTCTATCAGAGTTAATCGCCCTTGACGAAAAAACCATTGCATCACGCCACCCTTCTGCCCTGAAAGGGATGGGCACCATAGCCTAATCAGCACCATTTCTATCAGAGTTAATCTCCCTTGACGAGAAAAGCATTGCATCACCCCACCCTTCTCCCCTTAAAGAGATGGGCACCAAAACCTAATCAGCGCCATTTCTTTCAGAGTTAACTACCCTTGACGAGAAAAGCATTGCATCACGCCACTCTTCTCCTCTTAAAGGGATGGACACTAAAACCTAATCAGCACCATTTCAATCAGAGTTGATCCGGAGATGAATTTTTGTTTGAATCCTTTTATTACGTTTTGAGATACAGTAACTGCGCGTAACGAGAGAAACACATTACACGTCCCTTTTGAGGAATTGGCTCCAAAAACTAATCAGCATCATCAACCATCAGGGTTCAGTTTGGATGCCAAACATCGTTTGATTCCTTGCATTGCATTTTAAATTAAAGCCACGGCTAAAAAAGAAAGAACAAAAAACCAAATAAAAAAAGCCATTAAATAACATGCGGAAACAAAAAAAAAGCAGACATTTTTAAAATTTGTGTGTAATTTAGAAAATCTAAAACAAAAAAAAATGTACGCAATTTTGTTTTATCTCGAAATATGCTATGATTTTACATATTTGAAAATATATTGGCGCAATTAGAAATTACAACCAAGAGAAAAATCAGAACTGAATTTGCGACTGCTACTGCTAATATTTGCAAGGAAAATGCGCTTCTTATTTATCCCCCTCCTCCCTTTCTTAAGCTAATGAAGGTGTTTTCGTACCTCTGAAGATCCCCGTGCGCATGCCTATGACTATTACTCAAAATATCGTCAGCATTCAAAAATTGAAAAGGTTGACAAATCCAATGATATTGTTTTTTTTATATACTTTTGGCTAGAGAGGAGAATAAAACTGTGCGAACATTTTCTTCTGACATTTTCACAATTCTAAATGTTTTCTTTTATTTATTTATTTTTAGTTTACGTAATTCTTCAAGAAGCACGTAGCAAAATTCTTTCCATGCATAAGTAATGAGCGTCCCTGTTCTGATGCGCGCGCTGATTCCGCGGCAAGGTGATGGAATTTCGAACGCAGGCGGTCTAGACTCCAGCAGAATGAGCGTTGTCGGAAAAATTTTGGGGATGTTTCTTTAAAGGTATGGCTGATTTTATTGCTTTTTGAACTCAAATTGTATAAATACTAATGTTTAAGTATTCGGGATATGTATTATTGAGGTAGTAAAATAAGCGAAATATAATTTATACCACAAATGTTTATTTCTTTAACTTTGAAATTGCGTACCGCCATTTCTTATCTTTGCTGTAACGCGTTGTTTCCGACGAAATTTGATTTGCTTCGTGGATTATAATGCCTTCGTACCTGCTCATTGCAGACAATTTGTACAAAAATTGTTTTTAAAGGAAGAACAAAAGAAAAGAAAGTTAAATTTTTATACAGAATAGAACTAATCATAATTACGTGTAAAGCTCGTCGCATTTTAAGTTCGCTGAACTTTAATTGCGGATAATTAGAAATTGCTATAAAGATAATTCTTTTGTTTAATAAATAATAAATGCTGCTGATTCAGTCATTAAAAATGAAATTTAATTTATGTTCTTTGTATAAGTAAGAGTGCTATAATTTTTTGATAGCGCAAATAACGAGTAAATCCGGGAAGTACCCCTTATTTCCGAAAGCCAATGCTATTAATATTTAGTCCAGATATGTGTTAATTTATATTACTTATATGAAAGGTCGCCTTTTTTAAGGTATTATAGATGTATGTTTACGTTATTCTATTGTATTCCATGTTTTGAATTTTTATTTTATATACTGCTATTCCTTTAGTGTTTTATCTTTTTATATTCCGATTATATATTATATATCATTCCATTTTTATTTTAGAATTGTGAAACTTTCGTCGAATCGATGAGTAAATGTGGGCAGTAAGTGGCAGGGGGGAGGGAGGGGGTGACCTCTGGTGGATATTTTTCTTTTTTTCAAGTTAAAGGCTGCATTTAAAAGTTTTCCAAAAATATGATACTTCGCTATCATTTTGCTTGTGCGTTACGTTTTAAGAGTGCGTTGCTTTAGGAGCATTTCATTAATGCTTGTTTTTTAAATGAATTCTATTAGATATCCGAATTTCCGGTTGAGGGGGATACATCCCGATACCTCCCGGGGGTCAGCTCATGTGTGCCATATAAACAGAGGAAAATATATTGTAAGCAAATCATTTTTAATTATTAATTTTTCTTTGATGACAAAAATATATTGAAAGTAGAAAATTGAATAATTTGGTTTTGCATAAACAAGAGTTTGCGTTTGTCTTTAAGAATGTGTTACCATGGTTCTGAAGAAAAGTAACACTTCGAATATATCACTCTTAATTTTTAATGTAAGAGGCTGCTTCGCCATTTGGAATACTTCATTTGTTCAATCAGTAATATTTTTAACTTTTTCATGAAATAAAATTTAATAAATTTTATAGATGGGGGGGGGGGGGGTGAGAGTTTTCATTACATGTTAAAAAGCATCTAAAGTAATGTGTTAATGCATTTCAATTTGCAAAAAAAAAATGCAAGGAAAAAAAACTGTTTGACTTCAGAAGAAAATTTCTATTTTTCATTCTCTAGAAAAATAGAAATTTAGTTTTTTATTCATTAGTACCATGAAAATCCTTCAGTTTTTAGTTTGTGCTATAGTAATATCACAAAGTAATAACTACTTTGAAAAACTTTTACACGGAAAAAAATACCCAAACAGTAAATCAATATTGTTCTTTTTAGATTTAAAACATGTGAATTATTTCATTATGAATTTTTCAATTTTTCTAAGGTAATATTTTCATAATTTTATATTCTAAAGTGTTAATTTCTCATTTTAAAGTTTTTTTATGAAGAAAAAAATCTTACTGCTTCTTATGTTACCATTAATATGTAGTAGCATTACTTCTTTTATTAACAACTGATTAAAATTTTAAATGTTCAACTAAATATTTTACTATTTAACCAAAATTTTAAATGTTAGATGAATATTACTAATTTCAATGTTCTTGAAATCTAGTTTATTTTTAACCGACTTCACAAAGGAAGGAGGTTATACATTCGCACTGTATGTATGTCGTTTTTTGTTTGTTTGTCCACTCATAACTTCTCACAGGCGGAACCGATTTTCATGAAATTTTTTTTAATCGATCGAGGGTTGTTTCCCATAGGTCCCGTACATTTGTTTGACCATATTTGATTATTAGAAAAAAAGTTATTTAATCATTTTTTCAATTTTTTCATCCATAACTTGACTAAATGAGCCGATTTTGATTTTTTTTCCTTTGATTTATAGAGGGTCGTCTAGCTCAAATATCACACATCAATTTGACTGCATTTGTTTTTTGGAAAAAAACGTTACGGGTGAAATATTAGTATTTTTTATTTTAATTGGAAAATCTTGGCTTGATTTTTCTTTGTTGGGAAAACTATGAATAAATAGAAAAGTCATTTTTAAAAAAGAGTTTGTTGCCATTGAGCTATAATATTAAAAGCAATTATAGCAACAGTTTGACTGAAGGCTTCTCTGAAGCAAAATTGAATCCAATCAGTTTGTTTGCTAAAATCTACTTCTAAACGGAATTTGTCATACAAATGATTAGTTTTTAGTGCCGTTCATTCAAAAAAGGTTTGCCCTTTGATATGGATTTTTTTTAAAAAATAAAGTATTTATATAAATATTTACACTAAAAAGAATAAAATAAAATAATTTTTGAGGAAAAAATAGAACAGACTTAAAGCAGAGCAACTATAAATTGAGCTAAAAAGTAAAAAATAAATTCATTCTTTAAACAACATCGATGTGACTTTTAAACAAGGTTTTAGAAGTCCGTGCGAAAGGATTGATAAAATCTTTTGCGTTGATTAATCAATTGCAAATATAAATGGCCCAGAATTAGCAACAGTTCAAAGATGAAGTAACACATAACTTCTAAAACTTTATTTAAAAGTGTCATTGATGGTGATTAAAGAATTAATTTATTTTTTACTTTTTAGCGTAATTTATAATTGCTCTGCTTTGAAGTCTGTTCTATTTTTTTCTCAAATTACTTTAATAATGCAATGAGTTTGCAGTGTGCAACATTTTTTGCAAGTTAAAACCTTTATTTCCTTATCAAAAACCACTATATAGTTTAAAAATATCTCATATGCATATTATGCATGTGATTATATTTATCTGTGTATTGGCCTGTTTATGCGTCTGTGTACTGTATGCTTTAAAATAACACAAAGAATTTGACAATTCAACATAGTTTAATGTATTCCCTTTTCATCACTAGACTGCCTACAACGGCCCCATTAGATTACTAGATGAACATAGTGAAGAAAAGTTTCAAGATACCTGCTGTGTGGTTAAAGGTATGTTCCGTACTTCAATTTGGTTTGATAAGTTAAATGTATTAAATAGGTCATGGTATATTTTATTGTTTGGGTTTTTGATTCTGTACAAGCATAAAAAGTATTGTTTTATAATGCATTTAGTAAGATTAGAATTAAGAACCATAACTTACGCTAAATATTTTTTTTAATCTAATCATTGGTGAATAGAGCTATGATGCAATTTCATATCTTGGTTTGTGTCGAATGCCAAAATCTGTTGTGCAAATATTTTACACTACTTCATTCATTTATGACGCTTAAACTTTTTGTTGGTCAATTGTTTTTAACATTCCATCCAATAAGGGTCTAATAGGATATTCAAACATTCATGGTATAAATCAGACAACCTCGCCTCAGTGCATGAATATCTTATATAGAGACAATGAAACTTGACGTGTGCCTATTATTCAACTCGGGTAAAAGTTTCGGTGGTATATATTTGAAAATAATGCATTTTTATGTTGCTTTGTTTTGTTTATAAAATATCTGAATTGCGTAAAACATGGGCTCAGTTTTCTTGATAGAATTTGATTAGTAATAATTGGCACATTAATATTTTTTTTTTTTAATTCTTAGAAACGCGAAAGTTATGTTATATTAGTAATTGGAATTTGAATTAAGTTGCAGGACTTAGAGAAATCTTCCATACTTACTTTTTATTGTTTTTTAAACAATATGTTAAACTTTAGGTTAGTATAAAACAGAAGCATTTTTTGTTCTTTTTATTTGCATAGTTCATAAATCGGTTACTTTAAAACTTAGCCGTTACTCCAGTGGAAAGTGTTGTAGAGCATTTTATTTACTTAGTTATACTTGCTTTTTTTGTTTTTTTGTTATTAATACTTCGTACTCTGAAGAATTTAATAGTGTTGAAGCTTTAAAAAGCTTAAAAATGGAAATATATAATTAATTCATAATTTATAACATTAAGAAATTACCCATCATTACGTACATTACGTCAGCATTTCTAATAATATTTACATCCATATACATAAGAAACAAAACATAATTTTGTAGTATATTCTTGATTCTGAAGAACAATTTTAATGACTTTAAAATTGTTTTAAAAGTAAAATTAAGTTCAATATTAGGCGAAAAGTAAGTGCTCATTTTTCATGGTTGATAAGATTTTAATAGAACTTTTGTTTACTTTCCTTTTTTGTAATTCATAAATTCACGAAGAATAAAAAGTTCCAGTTATCAAATTTGACCCAACTGATCTGTTAGATTTTTGACATTGTTGGCCTGTAGGTTAAACTTTTTGCATATAATTAATCTGCACAGTACACAATTTTGGCAATTGTTAATCTGTTTTTAAACTTTTAAAATGTAATTTTTCTTTTTTTAATTATAATTTTTTTTCAATTTAATATAAAGAATTCTGAAAGTATTTCAATGGCTCTATATACTGGCCTTAACATAAAATTTTTGTAATAATTTTAAAGAACGATTGTTGTTGATAAACGTCATACATTACAATAAATATTTTTAAAATTTCCTATTACCCATTAATAATTTCGGAAATTCTGTAAATACTAAATCTCTTATGTAAGAAATAATTCATTAAAAATGTAAATACTCAAAACAATTTTTAGAATAGATATTTAACTTAATGTAATTGAAAGGACACGAACACCTCGGATTTAAAAATATATAAAAAATTTGTAGCCCAAACTTTTTATTGAAAATGATCGGTTTTAAAAAAGATAATCTCATAAAATTACGATTGAAAGTAATTATTAAAATTTTAAAACTTTAAAAAAAATTGGTGTAAATATATTTTTCTTTTCTCTTTTAGTGATTTTTAATGGTGTGCGTAGCATTCATTAAAAAAGCAATTGGACGACGTTCTAAATAGTCGGAATACTTATTTTAAGTTATAAAAATATTTTTTCTTTCATATTTTGGTTGTTTTGAAGTAACCCAAATAAAACTACTTAAAAATCAGTGAACTAGTATGTGAGAAATGTAAAAAAGAAAGTTACCCATCTCAGAGACGGATGTTCCTCAAAAGACTGAATATATTTGTTAATTACAAATTGAAACGAAGCCTTTTTATTAAATACTATCTAATGTGCCCAGCGCTACAGCGGTCTAAAATTCCCCCTCTAAACCGAAGAGGGGAAATACAAAACAGAAAAATCTAAACTAGCCCTTTTCAGTTGTTTTAGGCCAGTGTTTTAATATAATTTATTTTACTGTTAAAAAACGCCGCTTTCACGTGCCCGTTTAGTGTAAAAGAAATTGCTTTCTTCAGGTTCCCGTGCCCAGTTCCTGCTTTAATAGCGCTGATTTTACTGTAAAAAAAAAAAACCTGTTTTCTTCAGTTGCTCTTGCCCCGTGCTTAAATATCGTTGATTTTACTGTGAAGAGAAAAAAAAGGCGCTTTTTTTCAGGTTTCAATCTGCAATTTCTTGTGAAAAGGTATTCTTTACAGAGTGCAGAAAAATGTTACCTGAACAAAAGTAGGTTCATCCACATCATATTAGGGTTTTTAACTACGTGTACCGGTTTTGAACCGGTCCATTCCAAAATTTTCTCGTTGTTTGAGCGGTTGCCTTAATCTAAAAGATATTAATAAGATTTAAAGCAGAGTTAAATTGTTCTATATATAATACATATATACATGTATACGTATACAGTGGTTATGTTCTTTCCAATTTCATAATTCTGCTGTAAACTATCTCTTAAACGACACAAATATCTAATTACAGCCATATGACAACTAAGATACTAGAAAAGTAACTTAATTGAGCTGTTTTCAGATTTGTTCTTTTCCTCGCCAATATAAAAAATAATGTAGGTTAGAAAAAAGACCCCAGTGCGTCAATATTGATTTTACCGAAAAAAACGAAATAAGTAAAATAAAAAATATAAATGAATAATAAAAAAAGCGGCCTCTTTTAGGCTTTAATCCATTCCGCAACTGCTTGTGAAACGGAAAGAACTTTACAGAGTTCCCAAAAATGTTACCAGACAAAAAAAAACTCATCTTAAGGTTTTAACTATATTTATCGTTCTTGAACCATTCCATTTGGATATTTTCGGACGCTCGTTGTTTGAGTATGGCTGACTCATATGATCTAAAAACGTTAATAAGAGCTAAACTGTTCTATGTACGTTCCTTTTCATTTCAAAATTTCTGCTGTAAACAATTTGCTAAATTAAATGACAAAATAAAAGATAAATACAACCACATGAAAATTAAAGATGGTAGCATACGTCACTTAATTGAGCTAGTGCTTCAATTAATATTTAGTTATTCAATACTCCCGTCCGAAAAGTTTTGGTAAAGACCTTTAAATATCTCGTTAAAATGATAATCATTGCATCGCAACTCATTGATCAGTTAAACAGGGAAAAAAATCTCTAATTTGATACACTTTTTTTCAAAGCGTTCAAAGAATAAATTCTGGATTTCAAAGAAATAAAAATGACTTTTCAGAACTAACTTCCAACAGTTTTGATTTTATATTTTCTTATTGTTCGTTAAATTTCATTCAAAATTGATGCAACAAAAAGACCATATGCTACTTATTGAAAATATTTGTTTGAAAGAATTATTTTTTCATAAAACTCTGATCGTCTGCTAAAATTTAGGTATTTCCTGACGAGATTCTTTTTTTCCTCCTTTGTTAAAAACGTATGAGTCTTCTATTCGACGCACGAACTTTGATCAATTTTCCTCGCTTGCAGTTTTTTACGCTCTTCAAAGCGATACAAAAAGCTTGTTAATTCAGAAATGCATTCTCATATACCCAAGTAATTTTATAGTCTTGCAATCGAAACTAGAACCTTAGGAAGAATTTCGTCCAACTGTCTGGGATGAAACCGAATTTTAGACGTGCTTACAAAGAAATATTTTTTAAACAATGTGCATTTAAAAAATAAATTTCAGAAAAGGAAAAAAATACACACTGAACAATTTTGGTTGTCAAATACATTAATAATTTTTAGTAAAGTATTTACATCTACACTAAAGTTTATTTCAGTATCATAATTTCTTTTTATATATAAATGTGTTTGAAATAAAAATAGATGTGGTATTAGCATTTAATTTTTTAAACCTAATAATGTCCAAAGTAGTAAATTCTTCACCTGAAGTAGTGAAAAATCCTAAAATTGAAAAATATTCTAGTAAATTCACTGTTATAATGTTGGTGTTTGTAGTTAAGGAGTTTTTAGATTGCGTAGGGGGGGGGGGGGGGTCCGCTCTTTATGGATGCGTATTTGTAATTGCACTTTTCGAAATAATTTAATAATTGCTAATTATCAATTATATTAAAGTACCTAATGGAATAAATTTCTCTAATTTTATTTATTTTGATAGTTGTACTTAATTTTTCCCATGGACCTGATTCCATTTTTATGCAAGGTAATGAAGTATTTTTATCTTAGTTAATTTGTAGTTATTTCAGTATTATAAGTGCATTTTATAGATCATATTTTTTGAAATAAAAATAGTTGTATATTAGAATGCAATTTTTTTCAATAACAATATTCGGCACGTGAAATTCAAAGTCCCGAAAAAATCCTAAATTCGAAAAATCTTCTAGTATTTTACTGTAATAATGTAGGTTCTTACTTCAAAAGTTCTTAGACTTCTTATTTAATAACTCTTTGGGGGGAGGGGACAAACGTATTTGTAACTACACTTTTTAAAATATGGCAATTAGCAATTATGTTATTGGAACTAAATATAATTTCCTGCTTTTTATTTTAATTGTGTGTAATTAGCTGCCCCAGTTTTTATATATATCTATAAACTTTCCCTTCGTTTTAGTTTTTTATGTAGGACTTTCTGCGACGCCCGGCGTTGCACGGTCTATCTTAAATTATATTTTGCAAATACAGCGACGCCTCCTCAACATGCTAGAAACGTTGATTATTAATATATTTGATTTGTTTAACTATCGCAACTGCATATGGCAACTGCGTGTGATTTGTTTGGTCACACGGCAACTGTAACAATTGTTGAAACGATGCAGCAATGCAAATAAAATAAAACGGTCATCATCTGGGTCAAATAAAATTAAAGTTAATTACCGTGGAAAAATAATTTCAAACTACAGAGAAAAACGCTTATAACTTCTTTTCTAGTGCATTAAGAGGCTTCCAATTTTAACACAAAGGACAAAACTCTATCTAGGATATTTTTTTACGGGCTTTTCAATGATATCAAGCTCGAAAGGATGCGATAGTTTCTTCCGATAGAAAAGGACTATTTTATGCAATTTTTGGAACTCCGCTCCAATTGGTCTTAGCGTGAGGATATATAGCCTATAGCGCCTTCCTCCATAAATGAGCTATCTAACACTGAAAGAATTTTTCAAATCGGACCCGTAGTTCCTGAGATTAGCGCGTTCAAGCAAACAAACTCTACAGCTTTATAATATTATTATAGATTATAAAGTATTTAAAGCAACTTTTTTTGTGATTTTAATAGTAGTTAATAATTTTTAATCTGCACAGTCAAGTTTCATTGCTCGCAAACGAACCTTTTTCTGAACTGGGATAAGTGATAAATATTAAAATCTACTTATAAATTTTCTCATGAGTTTCCATATAAAGCCAAAATTCTTATTCGTATATAACCACTGGCGTTTTTTCTTTTTTTTTGGGGGGGGGGGGGGAAAGAGAGGAAGAATTTCATTTTACACAAGAAAAGCGCAACGCACACCAATATAAAAGATTGCCGTTGTGTCGATTCTAGCCACCGCGAAGAGCAAAGTAGTAAAGTTCAAATTTGCAGTGAAAAAATGTTTTGGGGTTAATGGGATACGCAGGAATGAATATGTGAAATGACAGATTTCCCATAGGTCCATTTCTGCATGTAGTTAAGTGTAAATCTTCAATTTGTGCCTTAATACTTTGGTCTTCACTGTGTACGATATTGCAATGGCATATAAAATCCAAAAACATATTGCTGCTCGGTTCTGGTAAGTTGAGGCCTGAAATGGAGTGTTTATTTCTTCTTGGGAAGTTTACTCAAGGAAGTGATATTGACGCTCAGATGAGTTGGATTACCTAGCGTGCCTCAAGTAGTAAGAGTGATGACAACGGCTACTGCGCATGCTCCCCGCCGCCGTATTTTTACCACAGTGCCTGCGCATCGCCAAGAGGCGCTGTAAAAGCGGCGATGCGCAGGCGCGTTGGTAAAAAGTTAAAGCTGGTAAAATCCGTTGTCGTCACTCTTATTACTAGAGGCACGCTAGGATTACCGTCTCAGCACCACTGCGGAAGTAACCCAACGCAACTCAGCGCCAATTATGCTTCTCCTTTGAGTGGACTTCCTAAGAAATGCATTCTCAAGGTAAGATCTCGATTTGCCGGAGACGATCTAAAATGTTGAAAACATGTCTAATCATAAGCACTAAACGTTACGCGGAAGCAAATTGTGAGAGCAACGTTGAGAAGCACAAATTACGAGAGATTACACACATGGCGTTTCGAAGTTATAAGGAACCCCCTCTTCAAGGCGAAAAGGTTTCGAGTTTCTCGACGCAAGCAGGTAGTCACCAAGAAGAAGCCACTTTTTTAGTTGTTCCACGCCGTGTGCTCCTAATATTTTTAATAGGAAAAAAATAATTTATTATTATAGTTAATTAAATTAATAAGTTAATTGAATTGTAGGGTTAAAGTTATGAAGTTAATTCAATTAAGTAAATTTAATCATTTGGTTTGAATTATAGAGTTAAATAAGGTTAATCCAATTAAGTGAATTGAATTATTAAGATACTTGAATAATAGGGTTACTTGATTTATAGGGTTAATATACATTAATAAGTTAATTGAATTATAGGGTTAATTAAAGTTATTAAGTTAATTCCATTAAGTAAATTTAATCGTTAGGTTCGAATTATAGGGTTAAATTAAGTTAATTCAAATAAGTGAATTGATTTAAGGTACTTGAATAATAGGGTTACTTGATTTATAGGGTTAGTTAAAGTTATTAAGTTATCAAGTTAATTCAATTAAGTAAATTTAATCATTAGGTTTGAATTATAGAGTTAAATTAAGTTAATCCAATTAAGTGAATTGAATTATTTATTAAGATTCTTGAATAATAGGGTTACTTGATTTATAGAGTTAATTAAATTAAGTTAACTTAAATTAACCCTATAATTCAATTAAGTTAATTCCATTAAGTAAATTTAATCGTTAGGTTTGAATTATATGGTTAAATTAAGTTAATTTAAATAAGTGAATTGAATTATTAAGTTACTTGAATAATAGGGTTACTTGAATAATAGGGTTACTTGATTTATAGGGTTACTTGATTTATAGGGTTAATTAAATTATTAAGTAAGTTAAATGAATAAGTTAATTATTACAGCCAATCGTTGAAGCTTCATTGTGACTCATACTTGCACCATCCCGAGGCTCAAAAACGTTTTGCTTTGCAAAAGGGGTTTCTCGTAACACTGAAACGTGTGTGTGAATATCTTTTGCAGTTTTTGTTTCACTACGGTGTTCCCTCCCAATTTCGTTAGTTGCATATTTGCGCTTCGAGCAAACGCGCATTCGACATACACTAATGCGTGATTCCTATATTAACACTAAATTTGTTACAGCGGTTGACTGTCCGCTTTTAATACTTTATAAAACTGTTAAATGCCAAGTTTCTATTATACTTGAACCAATTGCAAGACTTTTTCTATAATATATAACCACCTAATTAGCTATATATTATGGAAAAAGTCTTGCAATTGGAAAAAGAATAATGGAAGCTTGTCATTTAACAATTTTGTGAAGTCTCAAAAGCGGACAGTTAACCACCGTGGTACGTTTAGCGATAAAAACATACTCCATATACGAGGGGCTAACAAACGTAAGACCAATTTGGCCGTTTCACGAAAAACATTCATTTTGTGTCCCGCACGAGAGTTACATTTCTTAAATTATAATTAAAATGGCAATGAACAAAAACTTTTACCGTTTTGGTCATTATTATTCTAAAAGAAATGCAGATGTCACGTGTGGGACATTAAATGCCTGTTTTCCGTGGAATGGCCAAAGTCCAATTTTGCTGTAAAATTAGAAGTATTGTGGCAAAAACTACTCTTGACTGACGTGGCGAGTCAAGTTTGGTTCAGTTCGCGAGTTTCAGATTTAGTTCACTATGTCAGTAAGCAGAAGACTTTGTTCCGCCTTCTGCCGTACACTCGTTTATAAAAACAAAACTGGACTCAGTCTGTTATCATTGTAAGGCCCTCATATATTTCATGTATACACATGCTTAAAACTTCATAAAGAGCGATGCATCACGTAGCAGGTTTTTGGTAACAATTTGTGAGGTACTTTTGAACGCGGGTTGGGGAAAACAGTGTAAACAAATGTTCTTTATGAAATTCAGCAGATGACGCAAAGGCAATCTTATTGCATCGAACACAAACCCAACCGTTTAACGCCCCTGGTTGTATATCATTCGGTTCCCGTGACTTGAAACATGACTTTGAGATAGTTTGTTTCTGGCGCGTTCAGTGAAAGAGGGAAATGTTAACTCAAAGTTGAGTTGAACTATCATTCAGTATGTTCGGCTCTGGAAACTCGAGGTCTGGCCATGAGAGCATCTATTTCTCTGGAAGTTTAGCGACAGGCAGAAGTATTGGCATTGAGCTGAGTCAGGTAACCTAACTGAACTACGCGCCAATAAATTTTTCTCCTCTCAGTGAACTCCCTAACTCTTAAGGTTAGGCCTCAAGTTACCAGAGCCGAACATACTAAATCATAGTTCAACTCAACTTTGATACAACAACACTTCCCTCTTTCACTGAACTCCCCAAAAAGAATACCCCTCTCAAGGTCGCGCTTAAAGTCATCGGATTCGAACAATAATCGGAAGCCATCGATATTGACTGATGAGTAAATATTTTGGCGGTTGCTGGGGTTCAGGCTTGTGGTTAGGGGAATTGGTAGACGCAACGGCGGCAACCCTTTTCGAGTACGGGATGTTCGAATGCTCTCTGGACTGGTGTGGCTAGCTGCTTGCGAGCGAGCAACGGGGCGAAGAGTTGCAGTACTGTGGAATGGAGATGAAAAAGTTCGAATGTCTGTCAGGAAAATATATTTCGAACATAATAAAGGATGTCGTTCGAATTTGACATGCTTTGGAAATCTTGAATGCCGCGAGAGGCTGCATGTTTAGGACCAAGTTTCAGGCCCGCCATTTAAGGGTGCCAGGAGGGGGCAGTCCCCCCCCCTGCTTTAGAGATGCAATGTATTTTAATGTGTATGTATATTGCTGTTTTTAATGCAATTTCCGTTGAATATATAGCATCCCTCCCCTCTCAGGAAAAATTTGGAAGGACTAAGAACCGTAACTTCACCTCTTAAGCTTTCTCAACACACAGAATGTGAAGGGAAGTCTTATTTTCAATTTCAGGGGTGGTACTGATGTTAAAAAGCCCTTAAGCTCTTGGGACGGGGTGGAAGCAAGCTTAACTTTTAATAATCTCAGTGTCTTAAGATTTAAAAAAAAACCAGGGGGAGCCAAATAAAACCAAACACACCACAAATTCAATTGATTCACGAGGTGAAGGCGCTCTTGTCATCCCCCTCTCACCCCTTAGAAATGGTATTTCCTAAATTTGATTGTCTAAAAATGTTTGGTGAGATGCATATTTGAATTTTTGCAAGCGATCTATGTCCTCCGAGTGAACTCGCTAGAATGTTGAAAGAGCACAAAGTGAAAATTTCTCAATCTTGAAAAAGCATTTCGAAAGTTTTTAGTGTAATTTTTTGTGAATTTGTTTAAATTATAAGTAACGAATGGATATTGGAATTTTCCTATTTCCCAGATTTCCATTCTGGAAAGTGGAAACAGCTGGAAGTTTCATGCTATCAAAGCAGCGTCACTCTAGCCTTGTTTCAGAAAGAAGCGTCTACAACGCCGGGATTAGAAACCTGGACTTACAGCCATAGCTAAAGGGTTGTAAGGCCACAATTTTTTTTACATGGATATCCTGCATGTCGCTTACCCTTCGCAATCTCAAACCGTTCAATGTAATCCTCTTAAACCAGTGGTCGGCAACCCGTCGATCGCGGGGCAGTTTTGAAAAGAAAAAAAAAATCAAATGACTTTTGGATCAGAAGGCGAACCTTTTTTTTTCTTCCGTAAATGCTTATCAATTTGACAGTCCATTCGTTGGACCTAAAAAAAAAATTGCTAACAATTTGAAATGTCAGTCGTCACATTAGCTGTGCTCTCGGTGAATTAAAATATGTAACGGCGTTTCACATGTGTTTTATTTAAAAAACAAAACAAACTACCATTATTTTATCAAACTTAAATGAAATAATAGGTTAGTATCGCAGTTTTTTTAAGCGCGAGTTGACGGTTTTTATAAGTATCAAACCTGCTCTGACAGGAACTATCCTATAATTTGAAGACAGGCGCAGCCCCAACTTGTAATGTTAATTATCTCATGTAATAGTTCATGTACGCCCCCCCCCCCCCCCCCGTCCTCTGAGTCGATCTTGGATCTTGGACATTTGCCGTACTTGAAAAGTAGATCTTCAGCTAATTTAGGTTGCCGACCGCTGTCTCAAAGCGTTATTAAATATCGAGAAATAACTTTACACCCAATTCAACTAATCTAAGTGTCTATTGTAAACTATTTCGCCATCTCTGATTAGTTCTCAAACCGTTCATAGTTATCCTCATAACCCGTTGTTAGGTATCGAAAAACAACTTCACACCAAAGGCAACAAATCTAAGTGTCCATAGTAAACTATTTCGCCATCTAGGATTAGTTTATACCAGGGATCGGCAGCCTTTTGAGTCGGAAGAGTCAAAAATTACAATTTACAAAATTTCAAAGTTTTAAAAGAGCCACAAAAATTTTTCTTGCCAACAATAAATAGTACTTGCATAAAGTTTTTTGATTAAAAAAAAAACTAATATATTTATTCATAAGAAAAAATATCTATTTATTCATATATAAGTAGTTTTTCACAATAAATTAGATAATATATATATGCCATTATTAGATAATTATTTATTTTTTAAGTAAAAAATTAAATCAATTAAACATTTACTTACATCACTAACTTGTACTTCAATAACAAACAATTGAGCAAACAAATTAAATGGGAACGATGGCTTTACAAGGTTATTCAAGTAGAAACGAATTCAGAACGATTTTTAAATGTCTTTTTTTTCATAAAATAAATAATATTTGAGTATGAAACTAAAGAGCCGCATGTGGCTCGCGAGCCGCAGATTGACGACCCCTGGTTTATACCTTTTGAAAGTTATAAGAAAAAAAAAACTTATCTAATAATCATTTTTAATGTGGGAAGCATGTTCTGTCAAGGAATAGAGGAGGACGGGGCTGAAAACTAAATGATTTTCAATAACCTAAATGATACATAAATCTTAAAATAAAAATTGTTTTTAATAGAACAATAATCGATAAAAATTGTTTTCTAAAAGGTTTAGCCGAAGAAGCTCTTCTATCTCGCATATCAAATACTTTATCTTCACTACATTTCACAAAAGTGTGCGCAGGTATTAGTTGCTTCCACTAAAGATACACAGCCAGAGATTTTATGAAGAAATGTTACATTTGATTTCTGGAAAAAAAAAAATGCTTATTTTGCGATAAAATTATATAAATAACAATATCAAACAGCCTCTCAAGCCTACTGAAGATCAAAACCAAGAATTGATTGAATTGTGTTAGTGAAATCGAGGCATCGTAGCTAAAATCTAAATCAGATGAATTTCCTGGTAGTTTAAAAATCCGTTTTGCGGTTATAAAGTACTTCTGTTGCTCCGTTTCTGAGAATCCTAAATTCTGCCTCTTCATCAATTTTTTTACCTTTTGATCAACTTCTCCGATGATCTTTCACTTAAAGTGCGATCGCACTTGAGCCAAGCGTTTTTCAAACGTAAAATTAAAGAGCAGATTTTCCAGCTTTTCTTAAGTTTTGTATTAGTGAAAGGAAAGCTTCCTAAATGATAAGCAGAAATATCGCATCTTCTGTGCAAGAAACTATTCCAAATTGGCAAGGCAAAATCATGAATGGAAATTTTCCTTGCGATTTGGAAACTTCCAAGCATGGAATAGTTGACTTTTCTTTAGAAATGCGCTTTATTTTACATGCATACACTAACCATTCGTATTCATTAGCTTTTTTCCCTACTTTTCGATTTGCTTGTGTGTTGGTCCGTGTTTATTTCTATTTTATGTATTTTCCCAAGTGCAGATTTCCTTCTATGCATTGCAGTTTTAGTAATTTTGTAAGATATTTCAAAAATATCACAAGGTGTTTGGTAACTAATTTTAAAAATATATTTTGTTTGGTCTTAAAAGGTAGAGTTAATAAATGACAATCATAACTTGATGAGGTGGTGATTGACATAAATTCTTTAAATTTCATTTCGAAGAAATGTGAAGATTATAACATCAACCCTTCATTTTAACAGATATACAGTGTGGTTATAATAAAAGTTACCATTTTTAGACCCACATAGAAATTGTTCTGATGCACGTATGTCGTCGAAACTTGTTGTATTATGTGGACTAGTAAGGTGGAAATTAGTTTCGTAAAAGCTGATTCTATTTTAATCATTGTGCGCTTCAAATCACCGAATAATAGCCTTTTATTTGAATGAATGTTTTTTATTAAATATTTTCTGTCCTGCCTTAATTTAGTATTAATTTTGGTTTGTTGGAATGAACCGTTCTTTTCATTAAGGAAATAGAAATGCAAGACTTCGAAAACTAAATATCAGCTCACGCTGTCCAATATACTTGTACTATTTTATTTACCCATTACAAGTATCCATAAATTAACTTGCCGAGTGGACTTGATCGTCAGATACAGTACTAAGTTCATTTTTGTAACTGCTGTAGTTAGGAGAGTTTCTTTAAAAAATAAGAATTGAAATCCTCAGTGAAAGAGAAGAACTCTAAAAAGTGTTTTTTCCGAGCTTAATCACAGCGATTCCTTTATTATTAATAACCATCTCAACGTTAAGAGAAGTAACTGGTATTTGGTTTGAAACTTTGCTTTTGTTTCTTGAAGCAGATTATTCGCATTTCAAAATAGTTAAAAGTGGAATCGGCAAATGATGGACCGCTACATTCCATGCGGACGTTAAGGATGCAAAAAGTTTTAAAATCTTAACATTATAAATTAAATATAAGTAACTGTTTTAACTTATATGTATGGTTTATAATATATTTTTTGCATTTAAATGCACGTTTTTTAGCGTAAGTCAATCTCTGATCAGGCGCAGACACATGAATAATTCCTCCAGAAGGCACAAGTAGTTCCCATCATAACACTTGTCATAGTTGTGTCCTTATACGATAATTTTTATATTATCCCTTAAAACCCCGATATGTCTAATTTAAAGTGCCTAAAAATAAGTAAATATTATTCAATGCGATAATTATGAATCTCTTTTATTTCTTTGTTTATTTTTTTCTTCTCCTCCGCCTAAATTCCGTCATTAACTTTGATTGAAAGTGGCGGTTAATAAATTACATAGTCAAATCCAAGGGCCAAACTGCCATAATATTAAATATGTTTGAAATGAGCCCCCAATGAAAATAATGGACTCCAGGTTTCGGACAATGTCTTTAAATATTCACATGGTCATTAAATTCAGTGTTTTTGTGAGCAATGAATACAACTTTTACTTTCCCCGCTTTTGTTCTCTTCACTTTTTCCTCGTTCAAGTTTTCCTACATAAGATAAATAAATAAATCTAAAAATTTCATTTTTTTTTCATTCATATATTTGCTATAATCATACGAATTTTATGTAAATACAGCCTAATTATAAATACCTGTCGTAAAATAAACGATTTGTATTTTAGTACTGAACATGGATTACAAGAAATTAGTAAATAGCTGTAGGTTGAAAATCCCTCAATGTGTTGAAACTGCATGTTTGTAAAGAATCTAAAATTGCCAAAAATCGCATTGGAAGAGCTAAAATATTTGCTGACATTTTAAACGTAAATTAAAATAATTTAATATTTATCTGTTATTTACGTTACGGAAGAGTGGTGAATAGCTCAATTCAAGTCGGAGCCATTAGAGACTTTCCTTTTGCTTTAAAATTGAAATGCTTGTGTTGCCAATTCGTCGGATTTTTTACCGCTAAACTTTTTTCTTAAGTCACTATTTTTACACGATATTAATCGGCTACCTTGAAAAATGTTCTATAGAAATTTTTTGATTGCTAATATTCATTGAAATTAGTCCCTTAAAATGTCTAAAAATGCATCGGCGATACTTGTTCATTTACGTAAAGTTACTCCTTTTCTTTTTTTTTTTTACAACGTTTTCCTTAACTCGCTTTGTTGTCTGTCCGCGGAATTTTGCAATCGAATTTTCGACAGTTTCCCGATAAGCTATTGTTCTGAAACTTTACATATAGCTCAGAACCAGATGACAATGCAATATTCTACCACGCCTAAAAAATCCGACAGGTATTTCCTTTTTTTATTCCAATTTTACGCAAATTTCCACATAAATTGCCCAATATGGGTGTGAAAAAAACCTTGGCCATATTAATATAATATATCGATGGAAAGCGCTGATTTTTCCTCACAAGATGAAATTTGTTTGAAGTTTCTAAGTCAATAAGAACGCCAGTTATGAGCTTTTAAGTTCGGTTTCTTAAGGCTTACCTTGATCCAAAAATAATAATTAGCAGTTTCCTCAACTCCGGGTTAGCTTCATTTCCATATCAGAAAAAATTAAAATAAGTCTCATAAGTCACTTTATGTTGTATAAAATTTTATATCTGGTTTGTCTTTAAATCGCGAGCGCTAACTTTTGTAGTAAGGATAATTGCATTGTACTCGTACATCGAGGTTCTGAATAAATTTCTAAGATTGCGGAATTTCACCAATCAAAACCAAAAAGAAGAAAATAATATTACATAAATAAAAACAATTTTATAAAAACAACGTTTATCTTGCGCACTAAAAAGGTAGAAAATAATATTCCTATGAGCCTGGCAGAATTGCTGAATAAATTGGTCACATTATGGTAACAGAGTTTCTAATTCTTATAAAACGAAAAACGTTGGGAGCATGTACTCAAACATCAAGACTCCTCCTTAAACTTTACATATACATCAATGATCTGTAAAACAAACTTTCATAACATAATAATATAAAGAATTCATGCGCCCAACGCAGACAGTAGTTATTGTCATAACACTTTAAAATGTTAACTTTAAGTGAAGAAAAATCCTGCAACCCAGGGCAGTTCTGTCATATTTATCTCGCCCAGTATTTCGTCAGTGACACACAAGGCACTTTTTCATTCCTGCGTTATACATGAGAAGACTAACTTTTGTTAATAATTTGCTTTGAATACAAAAACCGGACCCTAACAACTGACTTTGTAGACTTGTTTGTAAATTTCACTATTTGGTTTTTCCCCTGCAGAAAAATCACCTGCATATAACCTAGGCTTTTAGTTCAGCGTCTGAAATGTAAAAGTGGTAGAACAGAGGCATAATGCTTTACCTTCGTTTGTACTAAGCCAAAAAAAGAGCGTGATGAAATTTTCATTTCGGTTTAATGAGGATAATCATGTTTCTCTTAGATTTTGTATAAAGTCTTAAAAATTGATGCACTTGGTCACATTTTCTAAAGCATAGGGAGGGAGGACACTCTCATTATTTTCGCAGCATTTTAAAAATTAAACATGAAGTAATCCAAAATGAAAATTACATGCTAAATAAATGCTATGCTGCTTAGTTTTACAACATTCTTTTGCTGTCTGAAGAGACAAACTCTTCCACGACCTCATCCCTAAAAATGTTAAAAGCTTTTCCAGGAATCTTAGCATTGACAGTCTGTCCAGTTCAACTTGCATCATGGAACTTCTGAAATGAAATTTAATTTCAGAAAGAGACGAAAATCAAGTAAATTGTGGAAATCATAAATTAAATACTCTAAAATATTAAAAAACGGGAAATATCTAAGAGGGAGCACTAAATATGCACAGCATCAGTAAAGTTTACTTTTAGTTATTACTATTAGTTTTGCTAATGGGGGAGTTTCCCCGCAAATCCTGTGTTATTACGTTAAATAAATTATAAGGTAGGTATTTCAAGAATCATTGAAATATTTGCTAATGAGAGATTTTAACCCCTGAAACCTTTATTACTACATAAAATAATTTATAATTTAGTTCTTTGAGGACTCGTTGAAATATTTCCTAATGGGAGAGTTGTTGACCCCTGAAACCCCTTATTACGTAAATTAAAAGGTAGTTCATTGAAGAGTCATTGAAATATTTGCTAATGGGAGAGTTTTAAACCACCAAACCCTTTATTATTACGTAAAATAATTTATAAGGTAGCATTTTGAAGGAGTGACTGAAATATTTGCAAGTGGGAAGGTTTTTAACCCCCAAACTTTTTTCTACTGCGTAAAATCAGTTACAAGGTAGTTCTTTGAAGAGTTATTGAATTATTTAATAACTGGAGTTAATACTTCAAAGTACTGAACTGGAAAGAGCTGATTTATGTACAGCTGTGTAGTTCCCTCTACAACTTTATTCTTAAATTCACAATCTTTTTTACAAAAATCTATCACTTTGCATTCAGAAATACTGTAACATGCATTGTTTTAAAGTTTTTAAAGTATACATAGATGTGGTCTTATCCTGTTGTATGTCCCCCCTCCTCCCCCAATGAACTGATTTTTTTTTTTAATTTCTCAAATGCCCAATTTATTCTACGTAAGGCTTAAGTCATATATAAAACTCAGACTTGCTTTTAAGGTCCGATTACTGCTACTTCAGATTCGAAAAAAAAGTTTTTGAAACTGACGGCTTAATTACCTAAACTTATGCAATTTTTCTACGCACTTACGTATATGTACTGCTAACATTTCTTCTGTTTCTGGTTTGTTATATTTATTTATATTTTTAAAAAAATGAAAAACGCCTGATAAGTATGTAGAGCTAATGGAATCTCGGAAAATTCTGCTACGGAAGAAACTGTACATGGGGTGATAAAACTAAGTCCCAGATATGTAAATAAGATTCCAGATATGTAAATAAATGAAAAGCGCATTGTCAACAAGCTGCGACATATACATTTTGTTAAGTTATTTTATTTTTTCTGATGAGTAAAATTTCTTCTACATCACAGATAAGTTCTTACTTTTGCACTCGGGATATCCAGCACGATCAGTGCTCGGAGCTGATGTTTGTACGGGAAGAAGGGCTAATTTTTAAAATAATGAATGAAGTACTTACACATGAAAACTCTGCGTGACAGCTATTATTCAGTTATTAAAATCCCTCGACAGTAAGAAAGATGTCTAAAATGCTATTTCAATCTTTCCGTCGTAGGAAAATTTGTTTTGGTTAAATTTTCATTTTACATTAGTCTTGTTTAAATAACGTTCCATGACGTTTGAATGAAATCTTACTATATTCCAAAATGTTTTGTGATGTTCGGTTATATGTGATGCTGGTTTGTAGCAGGAAAAAAAATTGAAAATGCTCGAAAAGTTTGTTACATGAGAGTACTCCAGAAGGTAACAATGAAAAAGTGGTACCAGGCAGGCTTGCGCCAATTAACTGTCTTTTAGGTACCAGACCTTTTGCTGCCACGCAAAATTCAATTTACGTGGTGGTAAAAGGTATTAAGGGAAGCAATAAATACAGAAAGGGGTTTAAAAAAAATTTTAATTCGAAATCGTTTGGGGGATAAAAAATGGTGCTTCAAAATTGCACAAAACGAATGTAGTTGTGGCTGGAAGCTTCTAAAAGCTATTATATATTGAATATAAACTCAATTTATATTGAATGAGAGTTTAATATTTTAAGTACTTACGTAAGCTTATGGCATACGTATTTTCTACCGAGTATTGTGTAGCAATATTCGTAACTTTTAAAAAAAAGGATTATTTTATTAAATAATTGAGAGTAATTTTATTTTTAAAAAGTTTCAATTATTAACTTTGTATCAATATTTTGAATTTTTTTAATAAATTTTAAGTTTAAACGTTTAAAAACCTTTAGGATGCTGGGTTCTCCACAGGCTCAATCTGTTCTGCATAGTGAATGTTCTGAAGGGAGGTGTTTGTTGAACATTTATGGAGTTTATATTGTATGTAGCACAGAAAAATAATATGTTGGCAAAAAAAAAAAGAGCCAAAAAAAAATTAAGCTGGCAAAAAAACGAGCCAGAAAAAATAAGCTGGCAAAAACAAAAAAAAAGGCCAGAAAAAATTAAACTGGCCCAAAAAAAAAAGGGCAAGCCAGAAAAAATAAGCTGGCAAAAACAAAAAAAAAAGGCCAGAAAAAATTAAACTGGCCCAAAAAAAGAAGGGAAAGCCAGAAAAAAATAAGCTGGCAAAAAAAAAAAAAAAAAGCCAGGTAATAAAAAGTGCTAGATAACATTATTTATGTTCCAATGTTTTTAAACATTAAAAATGTTCCATTAAGAAAAGTAAAATTGTAGTGAAAAACGCAGCCTCCATAAGATATTCATGTTTTAAGGTAATTAAGCATGCTTGTAGTTTATTATTCAATTGTTAAGTGTAATAAAACGGCTGCAACAGTAAAGAAAAATGTCCTTTAAACTATTTTGTTTTTGTATTCATTTTCAAATCGCAATTATATAAGTGAACTGCATTGAGCTTGTGGGATTCATTTATAGAAAATAATTTGGTATCAAACAGATTGTGACAATCAGCAAGCATTAATTGATATCCTTGTGGCAAAAAAAAAAAAAACTCAAAAAAAATTAAACCAGAAGAAAAAAAAAACTGGCATAGGATAATTAAATAAAATCGAAAAAAATAAGCTGGCAAAAAAAAAAAATAAATAAATAAGTAAGATCGGGGAAAAAAGTAAATTAGTCACAAAAAACTTTGAACTTCTCGAAATTTTATGAAAATAACGACAAAAATGCTAACATGTCATATTAAAGTAATAAAATGAATTTTAAATGAGAAATAATTCTAGTTCTTTTTACCATTGCTTTGAAAATTTTTGACACTTGGATCGAGTTTTAAATTGTTTTATCTTTATTTTTAAAAAAATGTAAATTTTTGTTGACATGTTAGTATATGTCTTTGATTTTAGTCGACTGTAGTTGTTGCTGGAAGCTTCTAAAAGCTATTATATACTGAATATAAACTCAATTTATATTGAATAAGAGTACAATATTTTAAGTACTTACGTAAGCTTATGGCATGCTTATTTTCTACCGAGTATTGTGTAGCAGTATTCGTAACTTAAAAAAAAGGATAATTTTTTTTAAATACGTCATTTTATTAAAAAAAAGTTTCGATTATTAACTTTGTATCAATATTTTGATTTTTTAAATTTTTTTTAAGTTTAAACGTTTAAAAACCTTTAGGATGCTGGGTCCTCCACAGGCTCAATCTGTTCTGCATATGGAAGTGAGAAGTTTGTTGAACATTTATAGAGTTTTTATTGTATATAGCACAGAAAAAAAATTACGCTGGCAAAAAAAAAAAGAGCCAGAAAAAATAAGCTGGCAAAAACAAAAAAAAAAGGCCAGAAAAAATTAAGCTGGCCCCTCAAAAAAAAAAAAAAGCCAGAAGAAATTAAGCTGGCAAAAAAAAAAATCCAGGTAATAAAAAGTGCTAGATAACATTATTGTTGCAATGTTTTTAAAAATCAAAAATGTTCTATTAAGAGAAGTAAAATTGTAGTAAAAAACGCAGCTTCCATAAGATATTCATGTTTTAAGGTAATTAAGCATGCTTGTAGTTCATTATTTAATCGTTAAGTGTAATAAGACGGCTGCAACTGTAAAGAAAAATGTCCTTTAAACTTTTTGTTTTTGTATTCATCTTCAAATCGCAATTATATAAGTGAACTGCATTGAGCTTGTGGGATTCATTTATAGAAAATAATTTGATATCAAACAGGTTGTGACAATCAGCAAGCATTAATTGATATCCTTGTGGCAAAAAAAAAAAACTAAAAAAAAGATTAAACCAGAAAAAAAAAAAAATAGTTGGCATAGAATAATTAAATAAATTCGAAAAAAATAAGCTGGCAAAAAAAAAAGCCCGAAAAAAAATAGTCAAAAAAAACTTTGGAGAATTATTCGAAATTTTATGAAAATAAGGACAAAAATGCTAACATGTCATATTAGAGTAATAAAATGAATATTAAATGAGAAATAATTCTAGTTCTTTTTACATTGATTTGAAAATTCTTGCCACTTGGATCGAGTTTTAAATTGTTTCATCTTTATTCAAAAAAATATCAACAAAAATTTTTGTTGACATATCAGTATATGCCTTTGATTTTAGTCGTAATATTTAGCCTGTTTTGTGTAAACTCCAATTGTCTTAGATTTTATAAACAGCAATTTAACTTGAAAGGTCCATTTTAAGAAGGCAACTGTATTTACTAATCAGACAGTACGACTAGTTTGAATTTCCTGTGTTAATCCTTCAGTGTTCAACAACAGCTGTTTCTGCTCCAAAAAAGACCCATTTACTGTCATGGGTTAGCTTGGTCAAGTTGTGTAATTAAGAAGTAACCATCTACTATGTATTTCTGAAGAAGTAACCATCTGACTAGACTGAATTTCCTGTGTTAATTCTTCAGCGTTCAACAACTTCAGTTTCTGCCCCGAAAAAGGCTCCTTTACTGTCTTGGGTTAGCTTGGTTCAAGTTGTGTAATTAAGAAGTAACCATCTAATATGTATTAATACGTCCAGATACTCCAACTGAAGGTCGAAGGTCGGGCTTACCTATCCGACTTGAAAAATATATCTGCTAAGAAGAGGTAGCGGGACGCTAAATACAACTGATCAGCGAGTATTTCCCGCCATAGAAAAAAAAACTTAGCAGATAAGAAAAAAGACGTCGGATGAAGCCGATTGGATAACATCTAGAAGGTCGACTTTGTCATCTTATTCCTCGGTCACTCGCAAAGACTATAGCTAGACCTAGATTTTCAAGGTCTATGGTTTACAGAACATTAATAGACCGAGGCTTCCTCAACGAGCAATCTCTTGAACCATTTGAAATTTCGGCTGAAACACATTCAGAACTTAATCATCGATAACATCAAAAGTGGTTTTTCAAAAGAGGACCCTGAACTGAAGGGAAGTAGTAAGACTAATTTACAGAAATTTCTATATAAGCCTCGTCTCCATGCGATCTCAAGAGAGCCGATTGTCTTAAAGGAGTAGACAAACTCTATTTTCTTCTCATATGCTCATGTGTACTTTTGCAAAAAGATAATTTGCTGGCTTGGAAGTCTGAAAATAATGTTGCTATTGCTAGCTCAGCGGCAAGAAAATCTTCAACGCTTAACGGTGACAATAATCATTTGACTGTTGCGACAGCTTTTTGTCAATGCACCGAACTATGACTGGCAATTGACGAACATTTCTGAAATAGGCATTTATTTAAAAAAAATAATCTAGCAAAGGATAAAAAGCCAGAAAAAGGCTGGCAAATAAAATCCAGGAAAAATTAAGCTGCCCAAAAAAAAAAAAAACGCCAGAAAATTAAGCTGGGGAAGAAAAAACAGAAAAAAGTTAGCTGGCAAAAAAGGCCAGAAAAATAAAGCTGGAAAAAAAAGCCTGAAGAAACAAGCTGGCCAAAAAAAAAAAATCGCCAGAAAAATAAGCTAGCCAAAAAATAAAAAAACAGAAAAAAGTTAGCTGGCAAAAAAAAAAAAAGGCACAAAAAATTGAACTGGCAAAAAAAAAAATATCCAGAAAAAATAAGCTGGCAAAAAAAAAAAAAAAAGCCAGAAAAATTAAGCTGGAGAAAAAAGCCTGGAAAAAATTAGGCTGGCAAAAAATTAGACTGGCAAGAAAAGCCAGAAGAAATTAAGCTGGCAAAAAAAGCCAGGAAAAACAAACTGGCAAAAAAAGCCAGAAAAATTAGGCTGCGTTTCCCTGTCAGCCTGTAAGAAAAGTAGATGTTCCTCATGACGGAAAATTTATTTGAATGCTTTGGTTTTTTTGAATTTGTTGTCATCATTTAATTTTTACGTGTTATTGTTAATCATGGAAATTTCTCCTGCATAAATTTGAACTGATATGCTTGTTGATTATCACGCTTATCCCTATCAACCCAGCCATTTCTATGAGAACATTTTCTTAATGTTTTCAATATTTTAAAAATAAATGATTAAGAATAATATTGCAACATTACACTTTTTTTTCTTTAGGATACTTGCATTGTTTTTTTAGTTCCCAACCACAATTCCCGATTTTCAAAATTATTGCGTTAAAAATTTTTTACTTAGTTTCCTTTTATTCAAAATTCTGATTATATTTTCTTATTCTTAATATCTTTAAAGTAATAATATTTTTTTATTTTAATGCTACAGTAATCTCGGAAACAAACTTTTCAAGCATTCATCAATTGCAAAGATCTTTGATCTTACTTAAGTTTAACAAAAAAGTTTGCTTGTGGGTTATTTTTTTTTTAATTGGGAAGGGTTAAAATAGCAGTGAAAGTTGTTCGTTCGTATAGTTTCGTTAAAAATGTGCAAAATCATTAAAATACATAAACATTCTACCATTTACAGCTAAGGAAAATGTAATCTTTGAATCAAACTGTAGGAGAACAAATCAGAAAGAAGTATACTTTACCATTATTTTATGCTTTTTTTTAAGTAATTTTCTTTCACTTGCACAATTAGATTACATACTACTCATTCAGATGGCGCCTTTTTCGGGTTTCAAAAGTTAAAAAAAATCAATTTCAAAAACGGACGCTTCGCAGAACAAACGGTTTATAGGCAAAAAATTGAAAAAAAATTAAAACGGAATTCGTCAGTTTTATGACTGTTATGTGATTTAAAGTCGACAGAATTCTTCCTGTGCAGAAAAATTGTCCTTATCGTATTTTCCACTAAAAACGAAAATGTCAGAAGATCGTATTTTTATTTTAAAGAATCAACGAATCCCTGTTTATATTATTGCTTGGATTATTTTAATGCAAACAAAAACTAAAAAATACATCAAATGAATTTTCAAGGGGAAAGAATAACAATTAAAACTCTGGCAGTTTTAACCTATAGTATCGATGTATCGGTCAGAAACCTCCTACTCAGTTTGTATCTTCAATCAGAGGTATTTTTTTGCTCAACAAAATGCATGTGTCAGATTTGCTTGTGACTCTTCAAATAAGTGCTTAAAATTTCTTGTTCTTCCTTGTAAACAGTCAAACTGTCCATTTCTTGTCTACATTTAAAAGCCTAGATTTGAATTTTCTTTTCTTTACAAAATTCTCAAGTCGATCGCTTTCAAATTTAAATTCCATATGCAGTTACAGTTAGTAAAGTTGTATTTTTCAAGGCTAGGTATGGAAAAGGATGAAAATTGATTGGCTATATTCGACCGATTTCCTCTTAAACTTCTATAATTGAAACGTATGCTCCTGAAGACAAAAGTTCTAAAGTGCTTAGCAATTCTCCTAAATCTAGCTGCCGATCATATCGTATCCGACATTTCTTAATCAGGTGAATTATTGCGCCTTTTTAAATAATTTCAATCTCTGTCAACGAAAATTCTCGCAGTTTTGCAAAACACGTCAAACACCTTACGGACAACATAAAGAACTCTTCTTAAGAAGGAGTGCACAGAAAAGTTTTTTCAGCTTTACACCCCCCCCCCCCCCCCTCTCTCCCGAAAACACACAAGACTATACCGCAGACTGTTACTTGGGGTTTAAAAAGCAAATTTCAATATTTCATGGCAGAAAAATTGTTTAATGCTATCGTACGGGAGCTGTTCCTGCCAAAGAACACCAAATTGCTCTTAAGCATTCAAGTCATTTTTTCACGCTTGATACTTGACCGATTAATTTTACAGTTTTGCTGTGCCAGAATGGAGGGTTTGAGGCGTTAATACCTTTCTTTTGGTAAACAAATAAAAGCAGGGGAGAATGAATTTTCTAATTGAACTTTTCTTGTGCTGCGTCTGCATAGTGTTCTCAATTTCCCGTTGTTTCATGAGTCCCCCATAGAAGTTTAACAAAAGTTTAGTTGAGATTTACAGGGACGAAAGAACGTCCAACGAGTTCAGCATTGCCAAATTTTCACTGAAAGAAATATATATGTTTCTAATGAGAAGGTCATAGAGGAATTTCTCTCTTCTTTCTAAGCAGAAGAATGTTTTAACAATAAATTAGATTTTGTTGTAAAAGCTTTCATTTTCACCAAATCTGTTAAGTTTGTCTTTCGGAAAACTAGATCTCGTCCAACAATCGAAATTCGACAGCCTTCCCTCAAATTATAATAATTGCATTTAATATTGCTGCTTAGTGGCAACAAACTTTTTTAACGATAAGTTTTAAGTTTATTACCAAATGATTTATTCAACCAGCTCTGCTATTTGTAACAATATAACAATAGTTATAAATAGGGCTTGCCTGACAAAAGAAAAGGGAAAATAACTAATAATAAACTGTTTCCAACATTTTTAATTGACATCACTAAAACTCGTCAATTGCTACGAACAGAAAAAAAAAAAACTTCGGTTGAAAAACAGGGAAAAAATAGTTCTTAACTATTGTCGTTGCCTACTTAAATCTGGATTAAACTTAACTTTAAACACGTTCAAAAAACGTATGCTTTTTCCCCACTATTTTACAAAATGCTACATAAATTAAAGGATTTTATTGTAAGTAACAATAAAATCAAAAATAAAATAAACTGTTTAAGTTTAAGGGGTTTAAGGAAAAAGAAGTGGAGTACTAAAATAACTGAGCACTCCTCAGAAACCGAAATAAATGACACGCTTGGTTACACAAATTCGACCAAAGATGAAAAAAAAAGATTCTAAGGCTCTCAGATTCCGAAGTCATTTTAGTCAAAATTATATTGCATTGTTTTCTACATTAAAGTAATATATTTTGGTAATACCTTTTCTACTTAAAAGCAATAATGTAGATAAAAAGGTAAGTGAGGTAACTCGATATTTCTTTTAAATTAGCGTGATGGTATTTACGCTTTGGAAATAATAAAAATACGTTAGGGAAGAGACTTTTATTACATACTTTAATTATGTAAATTAAATGAAACGTGGTTAGCAAAAAAAAGTGTAATACATGGAAAAGTGTATGTCACGGTACTGCATAATTATCAAATACATTTATTTCCAACCACGCCTCCAGTTAAAGTGCTGTCAGAGAGTATCTATTTTTGACCTCCTTCCCTTAAAAAAAAGAGTAATTTTTCAATTATCTGCTTTGTGTGTCATTTTACAGTTGCATTCCGGAATTATATACTCTAGTTTTCTACATTAAAGTTACATATTGCTAATAGCACTTTTTCTAGTCAAAAGTGATAAAGTAGGCAAATGCTTTATAACTGGATACTTAAGTGACGCAACTCGACTTCTTGGGTATGCTCTTAAAATATAATTTAAAAAAAAATACATTATTGAAGATATTATTATAACCTCCTGAGACCTGCATCCAATAAAATGGATGTTTTGCTTTTTCTCCCTGTTGTGAGATTTATTTTAGGAAGCAAGACGTGGCCTGGAATTATGAAGGAGGAATAGGCAATCACTTTTTAACTTTGAGAATTCGGAAGCGGTAGTTTATTTGTTATGTACAATATGGCAAAGACCACGAGTCAAGTTGGAATTCGGCGCTCTCGCGGTTGTTTTGATTTTCACATAGTTTTTTCTTTTTTACTATTGTTCTAGGATTTTTATACAAGTTTGATCTCTTTTCTTATGTTATAAGTAGTAAATAAAATTTTTTGTTTATCTATTTTTGTGCAAGTATCGCATAGTTATAATGTTAGTTGTGACCTACACATGCATTCAAATAGATGTGCTTCCCTCCTCCTCCCCGAAAAGTTTAAAAATTCAAGTTTATTAATTTTTTGAAAAAAAAAATCACTCTTAAAGCCTAATTGTTCAGAACAACTAATAGTGGAGAGAATATGTGTATTTTATTTTGCTCGGGTCTCAGGGGGTTAAGAGACTATGTGTTTTTAAGTGAAATGTGGTTATTAAAAAGAAAGTATAATATATGAAATGGCATTCATTAAAGCAATAAACCAAAAGTAAAGTTTGTAAAATTAAAAGGAGAAAATATCGATCTATCTCTCACTCTTTCTTGTTTCTTGCATTTGAATTTATTTTCCTGTTGAATTTTCACGTACAGCATGCTTTGAACTTTGAAAAATTTCGGGTTCATTTTTACCAGTTTGGATATATTTTAAATGATACACAGAACAAGAATACATCTGAAAAAACGTAAAAACGCTAATCAACAAACGTACACAAATTCCCTTATACCTAAAGAAATTCACTTGTGTTTGGTACAAAAACTGCAGAGAAGCAAAAATGTGGTTCGCTCCTTGGGTTGACTACTATTTTATACGATCGTTACATTTTATAGTTCCTGAGTAGTACATGTATTTTCTTCATTTTTATGTTTTTCTGACTAAGAATCCCCCCCCCCCTTTTTTTTGTCTGAATTCCTTTTAAAAATCTTTTTTTTTTTCTGAATAATGGGCCACCCTTTCTTCTGCCAATGAAGTATTCACTCACTAATGTTCGATTTCTTTGAAATTTGATGATGTTTTGAGCCATAGAAGTAATAATTCACTCTTTTTAAATTTATTTCTATCTAAATGCTAAAGGATTTTTTATTAAGATCTAAACCAGTTCAGCAATTTTTCTTCTATTCATTGCAATTCTGCAGATGCATGAAACTAGGCAATATACCATTTCAGCTTTTGCAGTTATATTTGGCTTTACCATGAGAAATTTCAGCTGAATAATTTGCATTTTGTTTAAAGGTTATGTTTTGAGCATAGAAGTAATAATTCACTCTTTCTGTGTTTTTTTTTCTATTTAAATGCTAAAGGGATTTTTATTAAGCTCTAAAGCAATTAAATCTTTTTTTTTTTCTATTCATTGCAATACCGCAGATACACGAAACTAGGCAATATACCGCTTTAACTTTACAACTATACGTGGTTTCGTCATGGGCAATTTTAACTTTTAACAATTTGCAATTAGTAGGTTTAGTTTGGGTTCCAATATTTCATATAAAGCAATTATGGTTAAGCGGAAAATAGCCGCCGTAGTTTTCATTGCTGTGTTTTGCTCTTCAAAAATAAAACTCGGAAATATTTTGCAATTAAAAATTATCAAGCATGTAAGGCAATTAAATTGGTGATTTGATATAGAGAACATTTTACATAGGGCATTGCCCTGAAGGAGCCTTGCTTTCGGTAAATGAGCCCTCGCCTTTTTTCCAAATTGGTTCCTTTTTCGTACATCGAACTGTGAAAGAAAACGATAAAATTCAATTTAAATCGCCTTTTTAGTCGAAATATAAAAAACTGCCTCTGTTTTCCAGTGCTGTCTTTTGCTCCCCGGAAGTAAGAATTTTACAAAAGGTGTCCTGCCCTGAATGAGCTTTGCTTTGGTAAATAAGCCCTTGCGCTTTTTTCCCAAATAGGTTAACTTTTCGTCAGTGCTGCAAACGACGAAAGAAAGTGAAAATTTTCAGCTTTAATCCTCCTTGTAGTCGCAGTGAAAGATAAACCGACTTAATTTAAATGAGTGTAAATTATTAAAATATCCTTTCAAAACGATATAATAATTCTATTCATACATCTGAAATAGTCTTATGTAAAAAAGCAAAAAGTCATGTTACAAAGCGCTTTTTTGGGTCCAGAGTCCTTCTTAATGTATTTTTTCTTCTGCAACGTCTCTATTTTTCGTTTTCGAAGAAAGCATTTTTCCGTCAGGTCGTATTGAAAATAATTTTAGGTGATCGAGATTTCTCGAATAAAAGAAACACAATTTTGCCTTATCCGTTGACACTTATAAAGATTAGTTTCAATTTAATTAAGTAGATAGAGTCCTAAGTCATTTTCTGTCAACTTGAAAAAGTGGTTAAAGTTTTCTCCTTTTCTGACCAATTTCATACCCTTTAAAGCAGCTTTTATCCTAAGAAAATTAGTTTTCGTCGAAATTAGTTTTAAATTCTAATTGTATTCCAGTTAGATACCACAGTCCAAGCTAGATACCACAGCTCAACCAAAATTTGATCTAGCATGTTTACTCGTTCACTGTAATTCGAAGAAGCATCCGAGCCGAACAATACTTTTTATAATATAGCATAACGCGTAAAGGCCAGAACGCGTCATTTCGATCTGTTCTGAATTTATTGTCAGGCATGTATGGATTCGTATATGAAGTATTTCACTGTGCTGCAGTGTCAGTTTTAAAACTAATAACTCAGTATAAGTGGCATTTAAAAACATAAATAGGTATATGTCTATTGATATTAGTCACATAAGTTTTTTTTCTCGAGTAGAGGCCACTTTAGAATGGTAAGTCTTGCATTTCCTTTCCAAGCTTCCTCTTCACTGTTTTTAAATTTCATTCATTTTCCGGTGGTTCCTGGAAAAAGTTCTTGTTTTATCAATGATAAATAGATGGTGATACCCTTAATATTTTGATGGTGATACTGCATAGGTAGAACAACATTGGTGCATTACATGGAGCAAAAATTAAGAAATTTGCTTCTTGCCCCATATTTAAAGTCCTTCAGTAGATTGTCACGTGGTCAAGTTCATTTAATTTCCTTCTTCGCCTGGAAACAAGTTGAAAATACTTGGTAAGCACGATATTCAAGAATCCTTTCATTTCGATGATAATATGCATTTGAATTCCCAGAAACAAAGCAACATAAATTTCTTCATAGTAAGCGACTTTGTTAGAGTTAAAGGCTTGTTGATGGAAATAAAATGTTTTGCTTTGTGCGATAAGTTAAAAACACAATAAAAAAAGTTAATAACAATTAGAACTTCAGCACTTTTGCCGACGTTAAACGAAACCCTTTTTCAATGCTAAATTAAAGAAATTTGTGAATGATCATTCTCGTGCTTTTACATTTTTAGTTTCGTGCATGTTGGTCTTACGTCGTCTAATTTGCCACTAATAAGCTTCCAAAAGAAATTTAGCTTCCGTTGCCAACCAACAATCTAACAAACTGCGTAGAAGAAAGTCGCACAACTTTTTAAAGTGGTCAGGAAGCTAAAACATTTTCACGGTCTGAAAAAAGTGTACATCTGTGCCTATGAATCTGAAGGAAATTAATGATTTTTCTTGTATGGGTTAACGACAGCCTGCTGGATCTTAGTCTTAAACTTAACTCGGATAAATAATATTTGTAATACTGTCTAACACATGGATTACATTTGTAGTCTGTAAACACTGGTATAGAAGTAAATTATGCTAGGGCATGCAAATCAAGTATAATAATGCGTATAAATTAAATTATTTAAATTTTTAAAAATGGGTTCTGCATAGCATATTTAAAAAAAAAAAACGCTTTTGTGAAAATTACATTTTTGATCGATATCAACTCTAAAAAAATAAAATCGTGTAAAAACAGAACGAGTTCTCAAATATTAAATAGGAGATTTCCAGCGCAAATAATTTTAATTTTGTTAACGTATTTGTTAAGAAAAACTATAAACATGTGCAAGTTTTATTACAGGAAGGAACTTAAGACTAATTCAAGAACAGTAGCGAATGAGGGGAAAACCGCGCAAGAATAACTTGCTGACCATATTGTTCAGTGGAACTTAATCCCTTCCCTCTCGTTCCCGTGAAATTGACGGGCTGAGGTTTCGCCTTTTTCTCGCTCCGTGACATGTTCGGGCTGGAATGTTTAAAATTTCAAAATAAAAACAAATCAAAATTTAAAAATGAATAAAAATATTGCTTATACACATATTTTTATATAATTTTCAGGGATAAAAAATAGGCAATTTTATGACTTTTTTTTCTTGAAAGTTACCCAACCGCTGAGGGGTTAAACACGTTTTCATAACGCGCATTTGCTTCAGTTTACATATTCCTACTTAAAAAACTCATTTTCAGAGTAGACTTCTAATTAATGCATACATTTAATTCTTAGCTTATCTTGTCCCTGCTCGATAATCATAAGAATATATGAATGCTTGCTTTCATTTTTGAAATACGTCGTGCAGGTCAGTCAACATGGATAGAAATACGAAAAAAAAATTTCAATGGATGAAACAAACTTCGAAAAATAATAATATCTTGCTAAAGATCTCAAAGCAAGAGCTTGCTTTCCTTGTATGAAAAGCAATCTCCCTGAATATTCTGCTATTCTGTGTGAGGGAAGGGGGGTTATTGTTGTGGTCGGTAGCAGGAAACGATGCTCGAATGGTTTCAAGATTTCCAGAGTATGTCTCGACCTTCCAACCAACTATAACGTATCCACTCACTATCCGGATTTTTTTTTCATCAAATTTTGTACCTCAAAGCCAGACTAACGCAAGTCCAAAAAGAGAGCACCAATTAAATTTGCTGGTTATCAAGCATAGTTTATACGTTAACACAGTGTCAAAGTTAAAATCAACATTTTTATCGGCCACTTTTACATTTCCTTATCACGAGATGAAAAGAAACTCAATTTTCACCTATTTTAGAATGAATGCAGTTTTCGGCAAAGATTAGCAAATCAGTCCTCAATCACAAGCTGTGTGAGAAATTTTGCGATGAAGCTAAATGAACTATTTCCCAAATAGTTCAGATAATTGTCGGTTGAAAGGTTAAGAAGAGCGACATCCTGAAGCTAAGTTTGAACTTGATTCTCTTCCGTCATAAGCGTGTATACTAGAGGGGGGGGGGAGGAGACCGTGCTGCCTCATTAGTACATAGAAATGGACGCTAATACGAAACTGGCAAACTTTTTGCGTTTAGATTCATTAATTCCATACCTCAAATGAATTAGAAGGGATTATTTTCTCTTAATTCATCAAAAGTTTCCACGGATGTGCTCCTGAGACTAACCGCCATCCTACGGGTGTGATTTGAATGCTCAGTTCATTGGGTACCCCCATTACTAATACTCTGTGCACGCTTATGTCGTCTGTATTGGATTACCTTCACTATTGTTCAGACCAGAGTCACGTGAAGAAATGCGATTCACTTCTCCAAGCAGCTATCAAACTTATCACGTGACTAGGCCCTCGCCGTCCATGCGTGCTAGGTGACGCAGCGCCGTGTCAAAAAGGTACCCTTAAAAGACCCACAATAAAACCCAGAAAATAATTCGGTTCATGGGGGGGGCAGCCCATCGGTCCTCGGGCCGGTGGGGGGGGGGGGCAGCCCATCGGTCCTCGGGCCGGTGGGGGGGGGGGGCAGCCCATCGGTCCTCGGGCCGGTGGGGGGGGCAGCCCATCGGTCCTCGGGCCGGTGGGGGGGGCAGCCCATCGGTCCTCGGGCCGGTGTGCCCTCGAACCCACGCGCCCCTGTGCCTTCTTTCGAATGATCTTAGGAGTGTGCTTAATGTCCTAATGACGACTCCAGCGTCTTGTTAACTTTGGGTGAAACGTTTCGCCCTTTATAAGCAACTTTTTAAGGAAAAATGATAAGCAACTTTGGAAGGGTGCAGCGCCCTGTTACCTTTGAGTGCAACATTTTGCCCTTTATGAGCAACTTTTTTAAGAAAATGCATGCTTTTCAATGGGAGAAGTCCGAAAAACAGTTATCTCTCACGTGCTGTAAAAATTATAACTTAAGCTCAAGTGAGGTGTCCAAATATTGCTTCTGAAAAGTTTTTCGTTCGAGATCACGAACTTAATCTTTCTTGAAAGAACAAGTATTAACCCCCCTCCCAATACGCCTTGCAAGAAGTAAAGGTAGGTGCCCTTATAGGACAGCCAAACCGAGCCGGTTTGGCAAAGTGTGATATAGGACCGAACCCCTGATTTGGTTGGGTTTTGCCGAAAAGAAACCAGTGTTTTCTCACCACTAAAAGGGCGTTCAGTAGGAATTCGCACGACGGCGCCTGCACATTACCTGCGGTTGAAAACGATAGCGAAGATAATCCGAGACTTACCATAATCCCGCTGCATGTTCTTAATTCACCTTCCTGCCAGACATACCGAAGTTTCAATCTCCATTCCCCGGTACTGCATGTTTCTCTGGTCCTATCTCGCGTTCGCGGCGGCAGGTCGCCGGTGCTGTGAGCATCCTAACGGTCGTATCCGAAAACGGAAGTTGACACTGAGCGTCTGTTTTTTTCCCTCTTAATCGCTAACTTGTTCTTTTCAGCCATTTGCTGCCGAAATATTTGGTCACCCGACGTTAATTGTGGCTGAAGGTTTCCAACGAATGGAAATTTTGGCTTTGAATGGAAATTTACGCGTGGTTTCTGGGTACTTATGACGAAAAATTATCTAATGCTAGGTAGCATCAGAAAAAGGTACTGTCTTTCATGCAAAGGGGACTTGAAGATTCTTAAAATCGTTTGCACATTTAAGAGAAATCGGACTATTTGGGACCATAGGCGTAACCAGGGGGGGGGGGGGTTCGAACCCCCATTGGGAATTTTCTTATTTAGGCACACAAAAAAAATTTCTGGCTACGGCCTTGCAAAACACATATTTTTTTCCACCTAAGAAAATTAAACACATATGCATATGATTTTATTTCCTCTTTCTCTGAAGGGTTGTGATCATGACCAAAAAATGCAGCTCATAATAAAAAAGACTTTTCATCTGGTTATAATCAACCCCCTTATCACCTTGAGGGGGGGGGGTTACAGCGAAAGGTGGCTTCAATCACCGTACCACACACAGACAAACAGAAATCCTTTCAATCCCTCCAGAGGGTTTTCTTTCCTTCTTTTTTACCCAAAGGCAGCAATTTGGGAAGGCGCTGGGTCTGAAAATGAAGGATCCCTAGCCAACAATTGTCCTAATATGTTAAACCCTCAAGCCAGGAAGGATGCTCATCAAGTAACTTAGAAACTTAAAGAGCAGTTTGTATTTATTTATGACTTCCTGTCCAAACACCCATTTTGGTAAAATCTTTTTTGTAGATGAGCCGATTAGAAAACTGATGAACTGTATTTGCATTGCATTCTCATTTACAGATGTTCTCTCATCTCTTATATTTTAAATGTTTTTTTTCTTATTATGGTCCATCACTGATTGCATTACGACTCTGGAAATCATCCGTTCAACGTTTATAATCTCACTCCTACGGTTTAATGCTGCATTTTAATTTTCAATCGAGTATTATTTATATTTTAGCTAAATTTTTAATTATTTTCGATACATAATGTTTGCACTCCAGCGATTGACACGTTCGTCATCCAAAAGCAAAGAAAATTTGATTCAGACGCTTCCACTTCTGATATGTTTTGTTACAAATTTAACATAATTTTTAGAAATTTATTGTGGGGATGAGCATTTTTGTAGGGGAATTTGGATTTTTTTTCTCTAAAATTCCACTATTTCCCAGTTTTAATATTATGAATGCCTGGACATGGAAGATTGCTTAGCGCTAAATATTGAATTTTCTATTGCGTTTGAATGAAGATCTAGTAATAAATGTTTAAATGTTTTTGTGAATCAAGGCCGTATCCAGAGGGGAAGGGGGATCTTTTGCAATGTATTATATATTCCTCCCTGAAACTTTGCTTAACACTTTTTAAAGCTTGTGATCTGAATTTTTTTGCCGGGGGGGTGGCAGAGTTGACTTGCTCCGAGGGGGTAGCTCCCCCCCCCCCCCCCGGGAAGATGCCTGAAATAAACATGGAGTATATCTTAAGAGACAAGTATTTATGACTAGTAAATTTTCAACTCTCTTACACTTCTTATTGGTGTTTAGTCTGTACATTTTTAGGGTGACCCCCACCCCTTTCTCCAACCCTAGTTACGCCTATGTTTGGGATTCCGGTAGAATGGGCCGTCTTTCTTCTTGGAAAGATTAATAAAAAGGAGACTTGTTATTGTGTTGCTCAATTAAGTTACTGTAGCGATGCAGCTGCAACCGTAACTCAACGGAGCCACGCACGAATAACGAATCCCCTCTCACTCTCTCCGAGATGAAATGCTCTCCAAGTTGGAGATCATCTTACCGGAGCCGAACTTTGATCGAACTTGAAGCAAAATTTGGTTGCGTCATTTAAATTGAATTTCAACGAATTATTCGCTGTTAAGGTCTAAATATATTACTAATTCAGTTTTAGTAACAGGTGTATTCAATCTGAGTTACATGATTCTTACAATTGGACGTAATGTTAAAAGTCAGTAATTATGATTTCGTCAGTTTTTCTTAAAAACGTTTTTATATACGTTTCATTCAAAATGTGTGATAATACGTAGATATGAAACTACTGAAAACTTATTGTTCATACTATGTTAATACATTGCAGTGTGTGTCAAAATGACGCATTACATTTTTAAGCAAATGTACAACTTTGGAAAGAGTTCGCTCTTTTTCTTACTGATAATAGGCTTTCTTATTAATATTTATTTATTTATTTTTGTGTCTGTTTTGCTGCATTTGACGGATGTATACTGACTTGACGAAAGTCTTCGTTCAATAACACTCAGAGTTTGGAGACTGCAGCGGAAGCAGGAGCATGAGGTAAATTTTCCTTCTTTTAAAACTTTAAACCAAAAACTACCCATCACATTCGAAAAAGAAAAAAAGTGCTAATATGACCCCTCTTTCACTACACATTATACTTAATTGTTACTAAATGACCTTGCAACAACAACTTTACCATAAGCATCTTATCTCACATTAACCCACGAAAACGCGCGCGGATTTTCGCCATTTTTTTCATTAAAAACACATTTTCTAAAAAAATAAAATACCAAATACGTTAGATTACTATTCAGAATGACCATAGAAAGCTGTTACAATGAAAATTGATTAATCTTATTGAGTGAATAATGAATTCCAAAATTACAGCTCTATCCTCGCAGGGCCCAGCGTGCGTCCTCCCGGGTTAAGGGATAAATAACCACACCCTACAAATGAAAGTAGGTTTTTAATAGGGTTACTGTAGGGTTACTTTTAGACTGTCAGCATGAGTTCTTGACTAGAATCCCGTGATTATCTTGAGAGCTCAACTGTCCAGCTTTCCTCCACATGGTTTTTCAGCAATAATATTTCTTAACAAATTTAGTTAGAGGTCAAATTCAATAGTCAACTGCACTGATAAATGTGTGGCATGGTCGTACACAGTCGCTATGATCCCATCTCAATATCCGAGTTGCGCGGGAACACCCACAAATATCACATCCACCATCACCATTCTAAAATACTGGGAGAAATAAGTGCTCACGTTTCCGTTTAAATCAAACGTTGTTTAGTAAAATAATTTTTGATGAATTTCTTTGTGTATAGTTATTTCTATTAATACGCGTAATATTGGTTTGTCGTATCGCTTGGGAAATTTCATTTCTTTGTAGAATTTTCTCGTAACACTTTCTCCCTGCGTAAGACGGACAATGGAACAAGAAGTTCCGTCTAGAACTAGACGAACCTACTTTTCCTCAATATCAAATTGATAATCTAGATCTCTTTCTCACTTAGCTATGTTTTTAATTACTTCAAATACACCTTTTTCGACTGTTAATATATATTCATTCACTAAATCATTCAAATTCAAATATCCCTAATAATACAAATCGAGAAAATTCGTTGGAAAATAGGCTCCTTTAGCTCTGGATGAACTTTGTATCCGTGCACGATCCACGTCCTAATATCTTTTCGATAAAGTTTGTTCCAAGAAAATCCGTCTGATAGATCATGATTTATATGGGATTCAAATTTCCCCGTAGGCGCAAATGCCATTTTTTTTTTTTTTTGGACTGTTCAAAATGAACAAAAATGTTTCAAATCAAAAAATATTTCCCATAAATAGCTTCTTCCTATAAGCTTGTTCAAAGGAACTTCGAGCTTACGCCCAGAGTTTACATAATTTGCCCATAGGTGCTGACGTTAAGAATTTTGAACTGTTGAAAATTGAACGAAAAATTGTTCAAATCAAAAATAAAAATATAGAAATGAGCTGTCCTCACCGAAATCTTTCGAATGCAAAAAAAAAAAAAAAAAATATTTTCAAATCAGACAGTTCCTTCAAAAGTTATTGGGTGGAGTCACACAGACCGACACACACATTTTCCCCATCTCAAAACCCTACTTTATTTTTTAATATTTATTTAATTACTCAACTTTTTTTCTTTTGTTGCGTGGTGTGCTTAAAAAAAGTTGCAGAAATGGCACATCTTCGTCTGAAAGCAGGATGATATATCCTTCAGTTCCTTTCAAAAATAAACTCGGATTTCTAACAATATTAGTTCTGATTTTGGCTAGATTTTTTTATGACTATAATTTGACATTCCCCCTTCAAATACTGTTATTATTTTGTCAATTCTTTTAATTTTTGTATTTTATATTCAATTTTTGTATATTTTTGCTACCCTTGTTACCTCGTTTTAACTTTTATGTGCTATATCTTTCCTAACATAGCTACTGTTCTTAGTGCGTAGACATCAACTTGTAATTATTTCATGAAAACAAAATACATAATTTTACCCATTTAGCCTACTTTCCTTTAAAAGTTTTTTAAAAAAATAATAAAGCATGAAAGAAGGCTTAATGTATCGTGAAATATCGTTAAAAATCAAAAAAAGTTAAAAACAAGTGAAGCGATTAAATAAAGATTAAAAAATTGAAAGTAGGGTTTTGAGATGGGAAAAATGTGTCGGTCTGTCCCTCCCCCCCCCCCCCCCAATATCTTTTGAGCAATTTTTCCGATTCAAAACATTTTTTTTGCATTCGAAAGATCTCGGTGGAGGGTGGAGGACATCTCATTTCCATACCATACTTTTTGATTTGAACAAATTTTTCGTTCAATTTTGAACGGTTCAAAAAATTTTAACATTACTAACTATGTGAAAATTAGGTAAACTCTGGGAGTAAGATCCAAGTTTCTATGAACAGGCTTACTGGAAGAAGTTCTCGGTGTGAAATTTTTTTGATTTGGGCAATTTTTGTTCATTTTTGAACAGTTCAAAAAATTAACATAGCGCCCACGGGGAAATCTCAATCGGACGGATATGCTTAGGAAGTTCAGAGATATGAAGTTCATCCAGAACTAACGAGCCTATTTTCACATGAAATTTTTTGATTAGGAATTTTAAGAGTATTTTTGAATGAATGAATAAATGAAAGAATGAATAAACAAATGAGTGAATAAATGAGCGAATGCATGAAAAAATAATTGAGTGAATAAATGAATGACTCAATACATGAATTAATGAATGAAGAAATAAGTATTTGAATGAATGAATGAATGAAATGAGTGAATGAATGACATGAATGGGAATGAAATGAATGTGAATGAATAAACATGAATGGGAATGAATGAGGTGAATGAATATATGAATGGGTGAATGAATGAATACATGAATGGGTGAATGAATGAATACATGAATGGGTGAATGAATGAATACATGAATGGGTGAATGAATGAATACATGAATGGGTGAATGAATGAATACATGAATGGGTGAATGAATGAATACATGAATGGGTGAATGAATGAATACATGAATGGGTGAATGAATGAATACATGAATGGGTGAATGAATGAATACATGAATGGGTGAATGAATGAATACATGAATGGGTGAATGAATGAATACATGAATGGGTGAATGAATGAATACATGAATGGGTGAATGAATGAATACATGAATGGGTGAATGGAATACAGAATGGGTGAATGAATGAATACATGAATGGGTGAATGAATGAATACATGAATGGGTGAATGAATGAATACATGAATGGGTGAATGAATGAATACATGAATGGGTGAATGAATGAATACATGAATGGGTGAATGAATGAATACATGAATGGGTGAATGAATGAATACATGAATGGGTGAATGAATGAATACATGAATGGGTGAATGAATGAATACATGAATGGGTGAATGAATGAATATGTTTTAACCGTTGAAAAAGGTATATTTGAAGTAATTAGGAACTAAAGCTAAATGAGAAAGAGATGGCTAGATTATAAATTCGAAGTTGGTGTATACGGGAAAGTAGGTTTTTTTTTTAATATTTCAAAACGTTTAGAGTTCATTTTATTTATTTTTTAACTATTTTTTCTTCTCGTAATCAAATAGTTTTTCACAGCAGATTGTAATGAACAAAAAAAAAAAAAAAAATTGGTATTAATGGGTTAACAACATTTGCTAAGAAATATCGTTGCTGAAAACGTGTTGATGAAAGCTGGACTTTTGAGATCTCAAAATAATCACAAGATTGTAGTCAAACGTATGCTAAAAGTTTAAAAGTAACCCTACTGTAACCCAAATAAGAACCTATTTTCTTTCCAGGCTGTGGTTATCCCTCCGTTAACCCGGGAGGACGTAGTTAGAAACTCATGTTGACAGTCGAAAAGACAAAATGAATGGAGCTGTGATAGCTGATACCATTAATCTCCCCAAAATTATCAGGATATGTTTATAGTACTGCGATAAAAATAAGTGAAGCCTTTTAAATCTGACTCGTCTGTACTTGCAGAGAGCTCAAAATCAACCACCCGAATATATGATGTAAATTATGTAATCGTCCTACTTCTAAAGCCATAAGTGACTCATGATTTTTTTTTTAAACTATATGTACACTACTTGGTACTAGGAGCATACATAATTTAGTTGGGATTTTCTCATGACTTCGAGGGTCACGGTCATACGACAATGCCGTTTTCGTTTTTTTTTCGCCCCGTTTATCTGCCTGAATACAGTTTGGCCACGAAGTTCCGACACTTGAACGCTTCTGCGCATGTCGGAAAAGGACGAATCCATTCGACTTTTAGGGAAGTGCGTTTCGCAGGGGCGTTTATTTAGTAAGCGAATCAAAATGTTTGTTTCTCTGCTTGTTGAAAGCAATCAAATTTATAAACTAGCATAGAGCATCAGTTCCGAAGAAATTCAACGAACTAAAACGAAATCAGAAATGGCATATTTCTTATACCCGCAGTTCCTCCCTTGAAAGTGAGTGTGTTCTTTACATTCTGCCAGTATGAGCTCTTTCTTTTATGGTAGAACCGTATCTGTTAAAGCCGTAAGTGACTCACTGAAATAATTATTGTATTAATACACACCGTAGTATACACTGTTAAAAAAGCCTGAATTTTCAGAGTGATTTTTGACTGGTTTTAACGGAAGATTTCCGTATTGCTTCAATACATGGCTTTTCCTTCCAAAAACGGAAATATCACGTCCTGAAAATACGATAACGGAATTTTTTCGTTTTAAGGTTGATATATTTTCACAACCTGATTTTTATTAACGGAGAAAAAATAAATGGAACTTGTATCAAATCTAGGTAAAATATTATCAGAAACGGAATATTTCCGGCAACTCTGCTGCCTTACTTTTTCCGTTATTTCTAGGAGATATTTTTTTTTTTCAGTGTAGTACTTAAAATTATATAAAACAGCATAGGGGTAACTCCCGGCATTTGTATTTAACCCGTTAGCTGCCTTGAGACGCGTATTTTCGTGTATCAGTTTCCGCGCATTTGAGCTGCGAGACACGGGGGCCGTGTCTCAGACACCCCAGAAAACGTGCCCGCGTGTACCGCCATACGGGTCTCGCTGGCTAGTCATTGCAGTGGTATTAGTATTTGGAAATTAGGTGACCTGAGGGACGAGAATGTGTATTTGACCCCCTATAAATGCGATTGATTTTATTGAAGTTTCATGTCATGTAAATGAGTGAGTTATTGTACTGTATGTTCATCAAACTATTACTCGGAAAAAATGAAAAACTACAAAAACATTGCTTTATTTCCGTAGATGTATCACTAAACGTACAACTAACGAAAATTCCTTCACAAAGTTTGTTCTTCGCAACTACTTGTACTTTAGAGCAGCAAGCAAAGCAAATAGAACTTGTATTCAACGAAACCTGGACCTCGAGGTAATTTTCTGGCGCAATGAAACTTGTTTCGTAGCGAAATATAAAAAAACACGACTTCCGAGTTATACCAAATATCATTTCACAATTACAAGTAATGTTAGGGGGACCGGAAAGTAATGTCGTTTCTCCGCATAAAATGTTAAGAGAGCATATTCGTGTCAGACAATCGATGAACTGTTAAATATTCTTAACCAACCTTGGTCGACCATCCAAGAGCATTAGCGGCAGATTGATAAAGTAAGCAGAGCAGGTGTTTGTGTCCCACATAATCCGTCCGAAGGAAACCAAGCTAACCGATCCACTTCATGCAACAGCGGCACTCCACAGAAGCGCTATTTGATGGCTTTGATCACTCGAGATAACAAGAAGTTCCGCCTAGAACGAGCCTACTTTCCCGTATACTCAAACTTCAAATTTATAATCTGGCCACCTCTTTCGCTCTTTCTCGCTCAGATGTAGTTCTTAATTACTTTAAATATACATTTTTCAACGGTTAATACATATTCATTCACTCATTCATTCTTTCATTCACTCATGTATTTATTCACTCGTTATTTATTGTTTGATTCATTGCCCATTTATTCACTCCTTTATTTTTCTTTATCATTTATTCACACATTTGTTCATTCATTCTTTCCCTTATTTATTCAGTCATCCATTCAAAAATATTTCCTGAAATCTCGATTAGTTCTGGATGAACTTCCTATACGTACATCTTCTATGTCATAAGAGCTTTCTGATCAAGCTTGTTCCAAGCAAATCGGTTGGTTAGATCAGGATTTATATAGGATTGAAATTTTCCCCTAGGTGCTATGTTAATTTTTTTTTGAACTGTGAACAAAAATTGTTCAAATCAAAAAACATTTTCCCCCGAAAGATTCTTTCAATAACCTTCTTCATAGGAAGTTGGATCTTATTCCCAGAGTTTACATAATTTGCTTCTTTCTTGCCCATAGACGCTAATGTTAAAATTTTTTCAACTGTTCAAAATTGACCTAAAAATTGCTCAAATCAAAAAGTAAAATATGAAAGGAGATCTCTTTGGCAAGATCTTTAGAATGAAAAAAAAATCTTTATAATCGGACAATTCTTTCAAAAGTTATTAAGGGGGACAGACAGACCGGCGGACACATTTTCTCCATCTCAAAATCCTACTTTCATTTTTTTTTCAATCTTTATTTAATTACTTCATTTATTTTTGATTTTCCTTTATTTTTAACAATATTTTCAAGTATAATTAGGCCTTCTTTCTTGCTTTATTATTTTTTTACTTTTACGGGGAAGTAGGCTAAAAAATGGGTACTCCGTAATAATTCAAAGCCAAAAACGCGGTGAGTTTCTCCGATTTACAGCCAGGTTTACACCCCAAAACGGCGCTTTTGTGTGCATAGTGGAGTATTCTCGCGGTCTTTAATTTCGAAGTGCTGACACTTAAACAACTGTGAATGCAGACTTTAACTGTGAACAAATGGATCGAATAAATCAATTTATCATTGAAAAATGCCCAGCGATTGTCAACAGAAAAGGATCTATTCTGCAATACGATATTGCAAGACGAACCATGGAAAAAAAATTAACGAGTTGGAATGGGACTCATTGCTCAAAATCGTGTTATCGGGTTTTCATTCATTCCAATCCCTACAGCTTTTTTTTGTGTGACAAAACATTTGAAAATTCGAATATCAAAAATACCATATCCAGATATTTTACTCAAAAACCAATTGATTTTCGCCGATACGGCATTGAAAATTTGCACATTAGATTGCAAAAGCTTATTGATAATAAGGGTGGTTGCATCATTGATGAAAAATAAAAACTTGATAAAAATTCATTTGTTTGAATTTAATGTAGAAAAAACGACATTACTTTCCGGTCCCCCTAATATTAGCCAAAAAAAAAACCGGATTGGCTCAGGGGTACTTTTTTTCAACATTGTGGCAGCTAATGTGTTAAGCGGTTTCAAAAAAAAAAAAGATCAAAGTTGCAAGTAAATTACTCTGCAAGCCAAGAGTCGATAACGTTGAGACGCACATGTAAACATGTTATAGGATTAACCCTTTGCCGCGGTTTTTACACATTTTACTTTCTACATGGGTGACATACTGATCGGAATTAATTTTCTTTGAACGAAGAGTAATACATAATATGCAAGATTATGATGGAAAAATAAGATTTATTAATTCTTTTTTTAACTTAGATATACGTAACACAATATTTTAATATGATGTAAAAATTATATTTTATAGTTATCCATCGTGTGGTATCTTTCAAAGCACTGGTGGCTGAGAGTAGACATTCGACCGCAAAGGGTAAGTATTATACATACCGTAGTATAATACTTAAAAATATATAAAACAGCTTAGGATACTCCTGACTTCTGTAGTTAATTCTGAGGCAACGGGTGAACCTAACTACTCGAAAATTGGTATGCAAAGTTAATTTTGATAAATACAAATATGTCATAAAAAAGGGGGATTGTCATTCAAAATTTTAAAGTTGATGTTTTTAATAAGAAGACGACCCCTTAACAAAGTTTTAATAATATAACATAGAGTACAATATTTATGATAAAAGGACATATTCTACGTGTCTCTAGTGTAAATAGTGTCCCAATACGAAGGAATGTTTGGACAGCTTGTTCAATTATGGTATGTTTTATTTCTCCAATTCATGTCTGTTTGTGTTCTATCTAGAGCTATATGATATTCATATCTCTATATAGAACAGCTGTAATCATATCTAGAGCTATATCCCAACCTTTTTCATGTCGCAACTCCATTTTTAACAAATGATCAACTCCCATTTTTAACAAATGAGCACTCGCCATTTTTAACAAATGAGCAACTCGCCATTTTTAACAAATGAGCAACTCGCCATTTTTAACAAATGAGCAACTCGCCATTTTTAACAAATGAGCAACTCGCCATTTTTAACAAATGAGCAACTCGCCATTTTTAACAAATGAGCAACTCGCCATTTTTAACAAATGAGCAACTCCCCCGACATGCCATTTTTAACAAATGAGCAACTCGCCATTCATAGTTTCACACAAGCATTGTGACACAAAAATGTTTTAAATTCCAAGCTGTTTTAAATCCAACCTCACCGTAAATGCGTTTTTTTTATAATGTACATGACACTGTAAAATAAACAAATTTACAGCATAGTTAGACTAAAAGCTTGCATTTTTACTTTTCACTGTTTTGTGCTTATTCTCACTGAGAATAAAATGCTTGGAATGGAACTAATTTTGGTGCACACATGGACTCTGATAGGAAGTAGTGCTGATCATTATTGGCGGTTATCCCGTTAAGCGGGATGGCTGAATTGGACGTTTTTCTCGTTACGTGTAACGGTTTTCAAGAAATAATCTGAAGAATCAACCAAAAACTGGTTGTCGCCGTATAATCAGAGAGACATTTAATTATTTCTGTGAATTATTTGAATTTATTCAAACTCTGTATCTCATTTGAATATTTTTCGTATATTTTTTGACTATTTTTGTATGAAACAGTAAAACCTGTAAAGTTGACCACCTTGTAAGTTGTCCACCTGTCTAAGTTGACCACTTTTGTCAGGAACGGAGTTAACCCTACATTATTCAATGTAGGGAAACCTTTGTGACTTGACCACCTGTCTATATTGACCACTTATGTACGCCAAATTTGGGTGGGAGTATTCTAAAAATTCTTTGTAAGTAGACCGCCTAATTATTACTATATTTATTTGTTTATCTATTTTTACAAATATAAAAAATAACTTCTCCAGGATATTTTTATGCTATAATATTAGACCAGTATTTGTCTGGATGGATGAAACATCAATAGAAAGTTCGCCTAAACATCTGTGTATGTTAACCATGCGGGAAAACTACTATGAGCAAACTTTTGTTCTTTGAATACGTTTCTTCTAATTGATCTAGAGATTTTGAAAAATTATGCATTTTTAAGGCATCTTTACCATCAAATAGTAAAGTAACATATTTATCTTTATTTTAACTAAGTGCTTTAATTTTAAAGTTGTATAGTATGCATTGTATGTCATTCAGATTAAATTTATCTAATATTTCAGATAATTGTGAAAAAAGCTAATTACTAATTTTAAAGTAACGTTAATATATGAAGTTATTTTTTAGCCTACTTTCCCGTAAAAGTAAAAAAAAATGTATTAAAGCATGAAAGAAGGCTTAATGTACCGAAAAATATCGTTAAATATGAAGAGAAGTCAAAAATAAGTGAAGTAATTAAATAAAGATTGAAAAATAAAAAATTTGAAAGTAGGGTTTTGAGATGGGGGGGGGGGGAGTGTGTCGGTCGGTCTGTCTGTCGGTCTGTCCCCCCTCCCCTAATAACTTTTGAACGAATAGTCCGATTCGAAAAATTCTTTTTGCATTCGAAAGATCGCGGCAAGGACATCTCATTTCCATATTTTACTTTTTGATTTTAACAATATTTCGTTCAATTTTGAACAGTTCAAAAAATTTTAACATTAGCGCCTATGGGCAAAAGTGAAGCAAATTATGTAAACTCTGGGCATAAGAGTCGAGTTCTTATGAACAAGATTATTAAAAAGTTCTCGAAGGAAAGTATTTTCTGAGTTGAACAATTTTTGTTCATTTTTGAACAGTTCAAAAAAATTAACGGTACTTTTTCTTTTATCCCGGCGCAGGCGATAAAGTCGCCAATAATGATGCGACCAATGCCAAACGGAGTACCTCCGCTGATAACCTTTTGCGTGTTTTGTTGCCTTGGCGAGATTTGCGACGGGATAAAGGAATTCACTTTGAAACATTCAAAAAAAAAAAAAGATTAGCGCCTACGGGGAAATTTCAATCCTTTATAAATCATGATCTAACAGACCGATTTGCTTGGAACAAAATTTATCGGAAAGATGTTTGGCCGTCGAACATGTACAGATACGAAGTTCAACCAGAACGGGACGAGCCTATTTTCTTATGAAATTTTTTTGATCGGGGTTTTTAATGATATTTTCGAATGAATGAATGATTAAGTGAATGAGTGATGGAATAAACGAATAAATAGTAAAATAGATAAATGAATGTATGAAGTGAAAAATAAATAAACGAGTGAATAAATACATAAATGAGAAAAATGAATAAATAATAGAATGACTGAATAAATGAAAGAATGAGTGAGTGAATGAATATGTATTTACCGTTGAAAAAGGTGTATTTGAAGTAATTAAGAACTAAAGTTAATGAGGAAGAGAAAGAGAGAGTTAGCTAGATTATAAATTTGAAGTTGGTGAATACGGGAACGTAGGCTCGTATAGTTCTAGACGGAACTTCTTGTTAATTAATCACAAATGAATGAACGCATAGTGTAAGAAATTACAAGAAAAATCTCCACCCTCTGTAAGTTGACCACTAAAGTGCTGCACCGCAAGTGGTCAACTTACACAGGTTTCATTGTATTTGAATATTTCTCTACATCATTTGAATATTTCTCTACATTATTTTAATATTTCTCTACATTATTTGAATATTTCTCTTCATTATTTGAATATTTCTCTACATTATTTGAATATTTCTCTTCATTATTTGAATATTTCTCTTCATTATTTGAATATTTCTCTTCATTATTTGAATAGTTTTCGTACATTTCTTTCTTTTAAATATTTTTAAAGGTTTTATTTTGATCACGAAAATTTTTGTCACTAGACAATTTCTTAATTATGTGCCCTTAAGTTTAGCCCAAAGCATTGAAAATAATATTTAATACAAGAAGGTCTCACTTTGGCTATGTGGCAAAGTATGGTTTTTATAATAATGTGAGAGTGAACGTGACCCATAAGTTAAGAACCCCTGATATGCAGCATAGCAGACTTATATACAGTGACACCTGTGTAAGTTGACCACTTGAGGTGCTGCCGTTTAGTGGTCAACTTACAAAGGGTAAGGTAGAGGATGAAGGGCTAATTCCGTTGCTGACAAAAGTGGTCAACACTGTTAGAAATTTCATCATGAAATTACGGTTAAATAACCGGCAGTTGCCTGTCCATCTAATTCACCGTTAAATTTACGGTTTGGAACATTTTTCTATCTTTACGGGACATAAATCATCTCCAATCAGCTTGGTTAAAAAGGTGTATATACAAAAGTTTACAGTTTTATAACCATTTAAAAATGGTTTCAAAACAAAATTTGTACCGTTTTTGAACCATTTCGAGGCGTAGAATCTTCGAGGCGCAGAAACCGTAAGCGAAGCGTGCGGGAATCGAACCCGGGTGTATGGTATACCAACCTTGCGCTCTAGTCAGTCGGCCATCTACACTACGTAAAGCGGCCGTTTATTTATCAATAAATCTTATTTTCGGAAAGGCAAATTGCCTTAAAATTGAGATTTCAGTGTTTGATTGGATCCTAATTCATTTCTGGTCTAACTTTACTGTATATTGACGAAAATAATTTTATTTTCTGCAAAAATTAAAATGCGAACGAGCTTCAGCAGCTAAAATGATGGGTTTGCTCATTCGCAAACAGCTCGGGAATCCTACGTCTCCATTTTTGGATTTACGTGTGGATGTGTTTCTATTTAGTAACCACTGCTTAAGCCACTTTTTTTTCCCTTCTTTTTTTATATACACATGCAGATTTGAACTAATACATCTTTATTCATATTTTAACAGCGTACGACCGGTAAGGTTTCGCAACCAAGATGGACGCCCGATTCTTATTGAGCGCTTGAAAATGACGGTTAGTTAAACCTTCTTTAGGATAAGCAGAGAATAAACGATTTTTTTTTTCACAATCAGCGGTTTGAGTACCATCTTTTTAATGGTTATTCAACTGTTGTAATTAAATATTTTAAAATAACAATCAAAGAAATGGTTATTTTACTATTTTCTTACGGAAATTTTTAACAGTGTAGACAGGTGGTCGACTTTACAGGTTTTACTGTACTTGAATACAGCATTGTGAAGACTTGATATACAGTATTGTGAGCTACCGCCCTTTATTTAACGTATCTTTATTAGTTTAAAAACTCTCCATTTTATATCATAGCTGGCAGCGTCAAAATAGACGCAAAACCTGAAAAATCACACGGCTAAAACAGCCCTTTTGTACTCTTGGACATAAAATCCTTCCACGCTTTCTTTAAATTTTTAGTGAGGAAAATGCAGAGACATAATATAGGACTAGTTTTTGAAAAGATACGGTTTATTGAAAACCGATCCATTTTTCATTTACGTGGTTTATAAATAATTTGTATAAATTGTTAGTTCAATATAAGGCAACATATGGAGTAAGTGATGAATTCAATTTAAAATACAGATTTACTAAGCATATTTAATTAGATATAAGAAATATATATAAAAGTTCAATAGGGGCAATTCAAGCAACGTCATTGGTCACGTGACGCCGATGAAAGCAATGTAGACGAAGGAAGTCGTAGCATCGCTTTACATGGAGTTCAACAAATCTAATTGAAAACTAGGACTAAATAAAGTTCTTCTACATTACATGAAACTAACACTAAGTACAACACTATAACTATTGTAATAATTAATAAATTTCTTTTATAATGATTAAATTAAATGTAAATACTGGGTTATAATCAGAAAAAGCTGTGAAAATAGTCAAATTAATTTTAAGATAACTTATTTTGCGTAGTGAACTCCACGTAGAACTCGATTGAAAGTGTTAGTCAACAAAGAGCGGATATCACGTGACAACGATGATCGCTCATGAGTCCCTCTAGCGGTGAATTGCCTCCATTTGCTAAAAATTAAACGGCATTTTTCCCCTCGCCTTAGTTTTATGTGTTTTTTAAAAAATTAGAAAAATTTAAAATAAGTTTTTCTTTTGAGATGTATTTTAATGTATACGGATGTTTTTGTTTTAGTGGAGTAAGAACTAATTTAAATATCTACATAGTAAAACTATTTTATCCTTCAGGTGATCAAATTTTTAATGCAACAAACCTGAGGAATAATGTCAAATAGGAGTGCACCAGTGATTGACACCTCTAGAGGACATATTCCTATCTTTAACCGACTTCCCAAAGGAGAGGGTTATCAATTCATACGGTATGTATGACTCTTTTTTTTCTGTTTATTTATTGATAATTTCTTACTGGATGACCCAATTTTGATTCTTTTTTTATTGATCAAGCAGGGGTGGTCTCCCATAGGTCCGGTACTTTGATTTGACCTCACTATTCGATAATTAGAAAAAAAAGTAATGGTTGGATATATAGCATTTTTTTTTTCCCTCTCATCCATTCCTTATGACTAAATGAACCGATTTTAATGATTTTTTTTGCATTGATAGAGGATGACTGATTAGTTTTTAGCGCCAGTCATTCAAAGTTGTTGGGCGCTTTCATATGTTTTTTGTTTTTCTAATATAAATAGAGTATTTCTTAAAATTTTATTTAAAGTATTTGTATAAAAAGAGTAAAATAAAATAACTTTGAGTAGGAAAAATAGAACCGAATGCAAATTATAAACTGCGCCAAAATGTAAAAAATGTCATTCGTTAAAAAACATCTGTATGACTTTTAAACATGGATTTAGAAGTCGGTGGCTGGATAGAATCTGTTTGGAGGAAAATTACTATCTTTTATAATCATGAGTCAAAAACAAAAATAAATGGCAGAGTTTGAAGCAATATAAAGTATCATAAGAAGTAATTGTAATTGGACTGCCATTATTATGCTCCGATATCTAAATCTGAGAAACTTGTATCGATGTTTAATAAATGGAAATATTTTTTACTTTCAAGAGCAATTTTTAATTTGCAGTCGGTTCTATTTTTTCCACAAAAAAATGTTTTATAAATAGTTTCAACCATCAAAAATTACTTTTCCATAGTTTTTAAGTTAATGTATGTTTTAAGGCATTAAAGACTATGTACATGATGGGGCACAAATAATGACTCGGTTTTGAGGGGGTATTTTTAAAAAAGTAGTTTGAAACTTAAAACTTGTTTATTTTGATCTGCATATAATCCCATTTTTCTACATTAAGTTTTGAATGCCACTTCAGCAAGATGGCGGCCTTCAGCAGCAATACACTGATGCAGTCTATTTCTGAAGTTTTGGGAAACTTTTCGGCCCATTTCAAGGTATGGCGGATGTTTCCTCGACATTTTGGTTCTTCAGTTCTTCTAAAGTCTTGGGGGTGATGTTTCCACACTTTTTTCTTTAAATTATCCTACAGAAAAAAGCTTGCGCTAGGGACCGTAACATTGCGCGGAATGTTGAAATGCACACGAAGAGCCCGAGCGTGGAGTATTGCCGCTGGATTAGTTTATTGCCTCCGAAGGCCGCCATCTTGCTGAAGTGGTAATTAAAACTTAATGTAAAAAAGGGAATTATATACAGAATACAGATCAAAATATAAAAAGTTTTAACTCTCCAATTGTATTTTTTTTATGCCCCTTCAAAACCGGGTCATTTTTCTGCCCCACCTTGTTTATATGTTAAAATTTATCCTTTCGGTAAATATTTTCTCTTTGATGAATGTTTATTTTATATCCACCCAATGTTCCAGTAATCGGCCCTGCCAATTTTTTGTTTTACCAGTATTTGACACCTTATGCTCCAGTGTTTGACACACTGCATTAAAGTGCAAATATGTAAAGAGTTTGCTTAATATAAACTTAATGCTGCATGTAAAGTAATTCTTCTATAAAAGAAGTTTACTTATTTTAATCATTTTTTTTTATCATTCATTCCCTAAAAACATCTAAACGTTTTATTTGCATCGGAAGGAAAAATATTTTACTTTATGTGGCAGTAATTGGCATATCTGTTCCTGTAAGTGACACCATTCTCCGAAAAAGATTTCAATTTTGTACATTTAAATTTAACTAGAGTTCGCCCAACAGTCAAAATTCGACCATAACTATTAAACTTTGCATTGAAAACATTATGCTATTTAAAAAACTATCTAAGTATTATTCATCAAATTTGACAATGGAGACAATTCATACAGCGTCATACGTCACGTGATAGCGATGTAAACAAAGGAAGCTGTAGTATCGCTTTATTTCGAGTTCAACAAATCTAATAAAAATTTTGACTGAATAAAGTTCTCCTACATTACATAAAATTAACACTAAATAAAACACTAACTATTGTAATAATTAATAAATTTCTGTTATAATGATTAAATTAAAGATAAATTACTTGGTTTATAATCAGAAAAAGCTATGAAAGTAGTCCCATTTTAAGATAGCTAATTTTGCTTCGTGAACTCCACGTAGAATTGAATTAAAAATTTGGTAAACAAATCAGCGATCATCGTTATCACGTGACTCGATGAATTGCCTCCATTATACCGGCGAGTTCAATTTCATCATCCTCACTTAAAGCCAGCGTACTGTAAATCATTGTCTATACTAATTTTTCATTCCATTGTTTCAAAGAAAATTTTACTCAAACTTTTATTATAATTACTTTTAATATCACTGCTTAATGGCAACACTCTTTTTAACAATGAGTTTTAAATTTATTGTCTAATAACACTGTGCAACAAGTTTGAACTTTTCTTTTTGTCCTTTAGATGAAACTATGTGTTTGTATATAAACAAAAGGTGCTTGATTCAAATAACTAAACCCAAATAGTCCATGACGTACCGATTTTACTGGAGACCTACTTCTAATATTTGTACAATTTGGTTATAGAGAAATTTAACTGAGGCATACTTATTGAACACACAAACACTAAAATGAGTTCTTTTTTTTTTTTGCCGTTTCATCTTGTGGGCATCTGCTGGTGTGCCCTGATAACAGATTAGCAATATTCAATTTGTATATTTTCATTCTATCGACCGCTGAAACGCTTTTCAAACGCAGAGATGTCCTGATGAAACCTTTCCCAATGCTCATCATTAATTGCACCAGTTTTTTGAAAAAAGTCCATATGGGAGTCCAAAAAGTTAGTTTTAATGAAATATAGCAACCTAATAATACAAAATTATTTTATGTCCAGAGGCGTAGCTAGGGTTTTCAGCGCCCGGGGACAACTGAAGAATTTGCGCCCCCCCCCCCTCCCACTCCGCGCCCCTGGAAGGGAATTTTTTTTTAAAAATATGCTTTCTAAATGATAAATAGCTTTAAAAAGCAGCTCGTTTCGATTGCATTTTTAGTAGCGACCATTCACTTTAAAGGGAAAAATGGAACACTTTGGCTTCACAAAATTATTTGTTTTTCTTCTTTCTCAAGTGACCTTTCCTGGGTTCTCTGGGAATCCGGTTCTTTTATCTCTGCTTCTCAAAGAAAATGCCCCTAGCCCCTAGAGAGTCATCACGGGTCCGATCTTGAGAAAACACTCTACTCAAAAGTTGTTTGCTTTATCCCACGCACTCCTGTGCTACGGTCATTCCTGATATGATTTGCGATGCTCCCACTTTTTTGTCGAACATAATCACACCTCTTCAGTTCAAATAATCTTCTTTTCGCATTTAAAAATAAAATAAATTGACATTAATTTGGCGCCCCCTTGACGCTGCGCCCTGGGACAACTGTCCCTCCTTGCCCGCCCTTCCCTTAGTCACGCCTCTGATCATGTCACCAACAAGATTTTCGTAGTTTTCAGCTTTTTCATTTCTAAGAAAACGAGAGCACACTGATTTAAAGGCTAGCCACGCGGATTTTTCGGCTTCTGACTGTTCGTTTTCATACTCCTCATCATGAAAGGACTTCTACAAGTTGTGGGCCAATAAAAATCCATTATTTTACTTTTGACTCGCTTAAATTTTTGAATTTGTTTCCGAGATGCAAGAAAACCACTCCTCTGTCCAGAGCTTTTACAAACATTTCAATAAACCAAGTTTAATATGCAATTGTGGAAAAAGGGCACATTGTAGATTTACAAGTGGCTCATTTGATATGTTTTTGCCAGTTATAATTTTGAAATTCCCTTTGTGTTTACAGAATATGCAACAGGAATGAATAGGAAAAAAAATACTTAGATGGAGAAGCCCTGATAAACAAGCGCCACTCTGCTGAATTGGGCTCATGTCCTAATGCTCGAACTAGTACATTCACATCACAGCAGCATACTATTTTTTACTATTTTTTCTGTCTCCGCAAAATAGTCTACAGAATGCCTTTGTCGTCTTGTAAAAGTAGATAAAGCTTTTTTGCCAAAAATGTCGCTAAAGTAACCCAAGTTCTTTAGAAAGGTCTCTAGAATGTCAACGATTCATTGTCAATGAGAAAGATATCTTTGGTAATAAATTAAGTCGATAAATTATGTAAATATGCACATTTATCCAGAAAATACGTAAAAAAGCTAAAATGTGGAATTTTGAATTTTGGGAAAATGGTACGTGATAGGCAAAAAATAATTGCAGATTCGTAATTCTCAGCCAAAAATGCACAAGAAACGGACATTTTCATCCAAAGGATATTTTTCGTGTTGCACAGCGTAATTTATTCAATGAAGACGTGGTGCCTTCTGCTTCTGCTATCTATAACAATGTAACATTACAATTATGAATGAGTCTGCCTGAGAAAAGAAAAGGGCAAATAATTAACTCATAATAAACTGTTTCCAAAAATTTTTAATGGATATCACTAAAACTCCTTAGTAGCTACTAGACGAAAAAAGTAAGAAAATGGGTTGAAAAGCAGAAGAGAACTGTTTTGTCTTTGCCTATTTATACATAAAGGACCGTTCACAAATGATGTCACGCTTTTTTCTCATGTATTTGACCCCCTCCCCCCTTTGTCTCATGTCACGCTGTCAGGGTTCACACTAGGGAAAAATAAAAGGTGGGATTTCCCACCTTGACCAAAATTTTAATTGGGATTTTTAAAATTTAAGTGGTAACTTTTTTTTTTGTTTTTTTCTTTAAAAGTATTACTAAATTGTCCGATCATGATCTATTATAAACAATGTAATAAAAGATGATTATCTAAGCTATGCTCAGCAAAGAAAAAATAAACATCAACAAGGTTCACACAAAACGTATCCTTCACAAAATTCGCGATCGCAAAAATGGATGATTTATAAAATATGTTAAGATTGAAAAAGATCCACTGGTATTTTCGTTATTCAACCAAAATTCTTTGTGTGATTTTTGCAAAAAAAAATCCTGATCATATGTCATTTTATCTATTGATGTTGTTTAATGAAAACAGTATATTTTAGAAACCAGCACTCGCTTTTAACTTTGTGACCAAGGAAGATTCAATTTTCCCACTACTTTTTTTGATTTTGTCCTCAGTGAATAGAATGAATGAAGATAAGTCTGCATTCACAAAGGGCTTAAATTGTTCAATAATCCCAAAAAATGAAGAAATTGTCAATTTTACCCTCATATTATTATTCATGATAGATCCTAGATTCTTCTTTTCATTAATGGGGATAAGATGGCAGTTGAAAACTAACATACTCCATTTAGTTTGTATTGAATTATCAGTTTAGAATAGTAGTTCCGTTTCGCGATGTTTTGAACGCATGTAGGACAGTTGCGGGAACAGCGCGCAAACGAACTTTTTTTGAGTGGGATTTCAAAAAATATTGCGGGAACCCTGCGCTGTGTTGCATAAGCATGATGTCACACTTTTTCTTACACCCTCCCCTCCCCTTATCACAATTTCATGAACCCCCTCCCCCCTCGAAGCGTGACATTCTTCATGAATGATCCCTAATGAGTAATATGTATCTAACCCCCAGTAATTTAAACGCTACGTCGATCACTGGTACAGTCGAGGGGGAAAAAACGAAACACTCAAAGTGACTCGGCCATCATACGCTCTAGAAACACAAATAAAATGTCAATCTTAATGGATTAACATCTTCTTTTAAATTATTGAAATACAATTTCGATAAAGGGCCGTGTTCATATTAAAATAAGAACTAATTTCTAATTTTCAAATGGAATGCCCAATATTTGACAACATATTTGAAGCGTGCTCAAATTAATCTGTATACCGAATTCAGGGCTCCCACCAAGAATATGATGCAAAAAAAGTGAAAAACGTGACCATTAAAAAAAAAAAGTGATCAATTTTTAAAAAAGTGACCAAATGAGAATAAGCTTTGCATTTCTACTAAAACACATGTAGAAAAAAGGTTTATAGGTTTTTAAGCATAGAAAAATATAACATTACATTTATTTTCTTCTCATGCAAAAGTTAAATCTAGAACTATAAGAGCCTACTTACTCGCACATTCCAAATTCAGATTTATACTCTTGCTATCTCTCTCTAAATTCTCATTGAGCTTTAGTTCTTGATTACTTCAAATATACATATTAAATATACATTCTTCAAATATACATTCTTAATACATATTCATTCACTCATTAATTAATTTACTCGTTCATGAGTTCATATACTTGTTTATTTTTCAATCATTCTTTCACTTCTTCATTTATTTACTCATTCATTCTTTCGCTCATTCAATTATTCATTGATTCATTCTTTCACTTATTTATTCATTCCTTGAGAAATATCCTTAAATATCCCAGTCGAAAAATTTCATAAAAATAGGCTCGTTTTGTTCGGGTTTAACTTCGTATCTGTACATGTTCTTCGCCTAACATCTGTCCGATAAAGTTTGTTCCAAGCAAATCCGTCAGCTAGAACAGGGTTTATATAGGATTGAAATTTCCCCGTAGGGGCTAATGTTAATTTTTTTAACTGTTCAAAAATGAGCAAAAATTGTTCAAATCTAAAAAATATTTCACACAGAGAGCTTCTTCCAATAAGCTTGTCCGTATGAACTTGGATCATATGCCCAGTGTTTACGTAATGTGCTTTATTTTTGCCCATAGGCGCTAATGTTAAGATTTTTTGAACTGTTCAAAATTAAACAAAAAATTGTTCAAATGAAAAAGTAAAATATGGAAATGAGATTTCCTTGCCGAGATCTTTTGAATCAGCCGATCTCCTCAAAAGCTATTGGGGGTGGGGGGGGGACAACCGACACATTTTCCCCATCTCAAACCCCTACTTTCAAATTTTTCATTTTTCATTCCTTATTTAATTACTTCTTGACTTTCCTTTACTTTTAATGATATTTTTACGATATATTAAGCCTTCTTTCGCACTTTATTTATTTTTTTTTGGGGGGGAAGTAGGCGAAAAACAGCAGAAAGTTCAATCCTCAACTAATCTTCCGTAAATAAACATCACTATCATCTCAAATAAGAAATAATTTTTTAAAAAACCAATGGTTTTTCATCAGACACAGAAAGAAAGCAGCCATACATATATATGCCAGGGGGGTGACCGATTATGCTAACAATTTACAGAATCAAATTTGTTTTTTAGTGTGTGAAACATAACACATGTTAACACCAAGAAAATTTTTTCAAAATGTTTGATCACAAAAATTAAATTATAGGTAAGGAGCATGTGCTAAATATTTGAAACAGATAAATTAAAGGTATGTATATACAAGGAATATTATAATCCTTTATTAAAAAAAATCAGAATATTCTTTGATGCCAAAATTAAAACACCAGAAATAAATACTTCAAATGCATGCTTGTGCAAGGCTCAAAAGAGAAAAAAAGAGTTTATTTCAAAATTTGCTTTTCTTTATGATTAATACAGAAATAAAGTTAATTTGAATATTATGTATTATATGTCAAATTATATATTTTAGAGCTAGTAAAAGATAAAAATCTTTTGATTTGACAACTAAAGAAGCAAATAAAAGCAATTATAAGCATGAAAAACAGGAAAGGGTTCAATGCCCAGTTAAATCAAGCAAGGATATCGCTAAATTAAACGCATTCTGTACAAGAAATGATTTTGATTATAATCATTTGTCCAAAGCTAATTTAACAAGTAAGATACCAAAAGCAAAATACTTGAAAAGCATACTTTAAGTGCTTACTTATCCTGTAGCAAAAAGTTTTTAACTTGCAAATTGTTCAAAGGCTGAAAATGATATGATAGAATAGACCTTGAAAAGCAAAAAAAAAGGTCAGAAAAGAAAATCAATACAGTAGGAATGCTCAAAAATTTTAAATGTGAATATAAAAATCTCAGAAAAGAATGCTACAAAAATTTAGAGAACTGTCGCCCCTGGTATATAAATGGCAGCATTCTGTAAAAGTTATAATTTAATCAGTCTTAGATTTCTTTTGAAAAAAATGTTGTGATTGCGGAAGATTTTCTCTTCTGTAATTTTCTTTTTCATTTCATGTGCCTTTGCTCTGTGCTCATCTTCATCAGCTTTTACAGATTAAGCACCCTCTATCGTTGTATTTCTGTATTTCTGTAAAATCTTGATTTCTAATGCCTCTTTTATCTTTTCATTTGCACTTTTCCTGGCATTTGTACTTTTCCTGGTGTTTATAGGAAAAGTTTGGTGGTTATTTACCACTCTATTAGATACCCCCGCCCCCAAAAAAAAGGTGATTTTAGGGGACAAGTTGATACAAAAAGTGACTTTAAGTGACCAATGAAAAAAAAAAAAGTGATTTTAGGTGAAAAAAGTGACTTGGTGGGGACCCTGCAAATTTGATTGCATTATGTTCGTTAGAACGGAGGATATTAAAGAACAACGTTTTAGGGGACGCCACTACATTGAAGTTACTACTATTAAAGTCAATGCTTATCAAGCAACGAAAATGAATGTTGCGGAACACATTACTTTCAAAATGAACGTGGTTTGGGGGCTGCATTTTGTATTTGCGGCACAAAGGTATTTTATGTCACATTTCGCGTCATTTCAGTTTACTACACTTTTAGTTGGAGCTATACAATTTTGGATACCATATAAAACCTCATCTAGATTGATTTTTTCATCACAATTTAATATGGTTTCCGATCATAATTTTTTTAAAAAGCTAGTTTCATAATTCCTAATAAATATTGAATTAATGTTTTCGGCGTGAAAATCACGTTTTAATTGTTAGGTTAGCTCATATTTTTATATAAAAAAAAACAATCTTTTCCGTATCCATCGTAGTTGAGATGTTATATGCAAAAACATTAGAAAACTTTTAAACATTGCGAGACGTGTTTTTCTCAATTTAATTCGGAAGCAATGGTGAACAGAATGACACGAAAATTGGTATACAAAGTTAAATTTCGATGCTGAATTTCTGAATACAAATGCCGTAAAAAAGGGTTGTTATACGCAATTTTAAAGTTGATATTCATTTTAATATGAAAACGACTCCTCAATAAAATTTTAATAATTGAACTTTATAGAGTACATTATTCCTGATAAAAGGACATATTTCATGTCTCCAGTGTAGGTGAATCATGTCCAAACACGAAGGGAGTGTTTCGTTTTTTAGCACCCTTCGTAATTCGCCAAAATATGAACATTAGTAGTTAAATATGTACACCCAATAAATTTAAAATTGTAACAATTTATTTCAACCATACTTCTAAATAATGATTCACCTTAAATCTCCAAGCAAGATAAATGCAAACAAGAAGTTCCGTCTAGAACTATACGAGCCTACTTTCCCGTATACACCAAATTCAAATTTATAATCTAGCTATCTCTTTCTCTCTCTTTCTTATTTATCTTTAGTTCTAATTATTGAAAATATACCTTTTTCAACGGATAATACATATTCATTCACTCACTCATTCATTCTTTCATTTATTCAGCCATGCATTTATTCATTCATTCGTTACCTCATTCAAGTGTTTATTCATTCATTTACGCATTCATGTATTTATTCACTCATTTATTTATATTTTCATTTATTCAATAATTTATTCATTCATTCTTTTCCTCATTCATTTATTCATTGATTTATTCTTTCACTCTTTCATTTATTCATTCATTCATTATTTCACTCATTGAGTCACTGAGAAATATCCTTGAAAATCCCGATCAAAAAATTTCATAGCAAAATAGGCTCGTAAGTTCTGGATAAATTTTCTATTTCTACATGTTCTACGTTATAAGAGCTTTCCGATAAAGTTTGTTCCAAGCAAATCGGTCCGTTAGATCAGGATTTATATAGGGTTGAAATTTCCCCGTAAGCGCTATGTTAATTTTTTGAACTGTTCAAAAATGAACAAAAATTGTTCAAATTGATATTTCACGCCAAGAGATTCTTCCAGTAAGCTTGTTCATTGGAACATGGATCTTGTACCCAGAGTTTACATAATTTACCTCATTTTCGCCCATAGGCGCTAATGTTAAATTTTTTTGAACTGTTCAAAATTGAACAAAAAAATGTTCAAATCAAAAAGTAAAATATAGAAATGAGATGTCCTCGACGAGATCTTTCGAATGCAAAAAGAATTTTTCCAATCGGACAATTCGTTCAAAAGTTATTAGGGGGGGACAGACCGACAGACAGACACAGACCGACAGACACACTTTTTCCCCATCTCAATACCCTACTTTCAAATTTTTTATTTTTCAATCTTTATTTAATTACTTCACTTATTTTTGACTTTTCTTGATTTTTAACGATATTTACACGATACATTAAGCCTTCTTTCATGCTTTATTATTATTTTTTTTTTACTTTTACGGGAAAGTAGGCTAAAAATGGCTGTGTTTGACTTCACATGCTTCACTTACCGCTTTTTGTAATAGAAATACCATCTGGTGAGCAATGTAGTAATCAAATAAACCGGCGATTTCATGAAGTAAGTATGGATAGGCGTTTTTTACACTGGTTTATTCTTTTTTTATTAATTTATTCTTTTGGAGAAAGGTGTCGATCTCCCTACATGAGACCTGAGCATTGTGATCCTCTTTTATAGTTATTGATGCCTTTAAATGAAAACATAAATCAATCTACATGAAAATGCAATAAAAACTTTTTAGTTCACCACCTTTGTAAGTTAACTACCCGTCTACGTTGACCGCTTTTGTAGGGAGCAAAATGAGCCCTACATTATATAATGTAGGGAAACTTTTGTAACTAGACCACCTATTTTAATAACCTGTCTATATTGACGACTTATATACACCAAATTTGGATGGTATCATTACAAAAACTGTTCGTAAGTGGGCACCTGCCTATGTTGACCACTTTTGTTAGGAACGGAATGAGCCCTACATTATATAATATAGGGAAATCGTTCGTAAGTGGACCACCTGCCTATGTTGACCACTTTTGTCAGAAACGGAATGAGTCCTATATTATATAACATGGGGAACCCTTTGTGACAACCTACCTTGATCACCTGTCTATACTGACGACCTATATACCCCAAATTCGGGTGGGGCCATTGCAAAAACCGATTGAAAGTTGACCACCTGTCTATGTATACCACTTTTGTCAGAAACGGAATTAGTCCTATATTATATAATATGGGGAACCCTTTGTAACTTGACAACCTACCTTGATCACCTGTCTATACTGACGACCTATATACACCAAATTCGGGTGGGGCCATTGCAAAAGCCGATTGAAAGTTGACCACCTGTCTATGTATACCACTTTTGTCAGAAACGGAATGAGTCCTATATTATATAATATGGGGAACCCTTTGTAACTTGACAACCTACCTTGATCACCTGTCTATACTGACGACCTATATACACCAAATTCGGGTGGGGCCATTGCAAAAACCGATTGAAAGTTGACCCCCTGTCTATGTATACCACTTTTGTCAGAAACGGAATTAGTCCTATATTACATAATATGGGGAACCCTTTGTAACTTGACAACCTACCTTGATCACCAGTCTATACTGACGACCTATATACACCAAATTCGGGTGGGGCCATTGCAAAAACCGATTGAAAGTTGACTACCTGTCTATGTATACCACTTATGTCAGCAACGGAGTGCGCTCTATAATATATAATGTAGAGAAATACGTACTTGACCACCAATCTTGATCACCCTGTCTATATTGACGACTTATAAACACCAAATTTGGGTGGGCCCATTACAAAAACCGTTTGTAAGTGGACCACCTGAACATATTGACGACTTATAAACACCAAATTTGGGTGGGCCCATTACAAAAACCGTTTGTAAGTGGACCACCTGAACATATTGACGACTTATAAACACCAAATTTGCGTTACGCTCATTTCAAAAACCGTTTGTAAGTTGACCACCTGTCTACGTTGACCGCATTTGTCAGCAACGAAATGAGCCATATACTAAATATAATGTAAAGGAAACCCTTTGTAACTTGACAAAAATCTTGATCGCCTGTCTATATTGACGACTATATACACCAAATTTGGGCGGCATCATTACAAAAACCGTTTGTAAGTTGACCGCGTAATTATTCCTATGAATTTTTTTATTTATTTTTGAAAAGATAAAAATAATTAAAATAACTTTTCCAGGATATTTTTTATGCTACAACGTTGCATCAGTGCAGGTCTGGATGGATCAAACAGCAATTTAATTGTCTGAACCTCCATGTAAGTTAACCTTATGAGAAATTTCTTATAAGCTTCCTTTTCTTCTTTAAGTTTCTTCTTTTTTGTTTCATCTGAGATAGCTACTTTGATTATTTATGTATTTTTAGGAAACCTTTACCATCAAATAAATAATTTACATGCTTAATAAAATATTTCTATTTTTTAACTAAGTACTTTATTTTGAAGTTGTATGGGATACATTGTAAGCCTTTTAGGTAAAATTAATCTAATGATATTTTATATCATTTTACTTTAAAATAGCTAATTAATATTTTAAAGTAACATTAAGGGGAGAAATACGTGTGAAACGGCGAATTAAGAGCAATTTTCATGAATTTTTTTAACATATAAAGAATAAATATATTTTATTGAAATTTTGAGGTTATTTTATAGATATATTGAAGAATATTTACTGAAATTTTCAAACATTTTTCTTGAACAATCCCTGAGATATAGGCTGCTGCACACTGTACGTCGCCACCCGGGTCGGCAGTTTGCGTACATAATGGAGGTTTACAATTTTTATCTGAAATCATTTTATCTACTTTTTTTTTATTAAGTGCATCTTCTAGTTAAACTAAAATAATCACAAAAAATGGAAATTTTTTATTTTTTTTTTTAATGGAGCACTATTTTTTTTAAATGGAGAGGAAAATTAAGTACGATTTTTAACTGTTTTTTTTTTTTTCTTTTTTTACAATAAAAAAAGTAAAAATAAAGGTATGTTTATGATTCTAGTTCAACTAAAGCTTGTATATATAAAGAAAATGTGTGCTAAATTTGATAAGGATTGATCAAAAACTCTGCGAGCTAGTGTTCGCCAATTCGAAAAAAGTAGTTTTGAGAAAAACGCGTTTGAAAAAAAAAAAGTGGTATTGAAGGTAAATTTAAACCAGTAACGAATCAATTTTTTTTATACTTAAAGATACTAATACTTATAGGAATTTCTATCCGAGCTCTCAATTGTTAAAAGAAATAAAAGGACATCTGCTAACGGTCTCTAATACCCTTCGGGTCATTCCTGAGGGACTACCCGCTCAACTGCTCCAAAAAGGGGCGCTCGCTCATATGCTTATAACTTTTAAACGACTTGGAATTTTGCTTTGAAATTTTCAGGGTATATTATTGAATAGTTTTAGAATCTAATTTTTTTTTTCATAAATCAATTTTTTGAGAGCTTTACACGTAAACTTAAAGCTGTTTTAATTAGGTAAAAAGGAATAAATGGCATAGTGTAAGAATGACAAAATAATTTTTAAAAAAATCATCCCCACCCTCTTTCAGTTGACCACCTCTCTAAGGGACCGTTCATAAATGATGTCACACTTTTTCATTACATATTTTTCCCCTCCACCCCTTTGTCACAAAATGTCCCACGTTATCATACCCCTACCCTTGTCACATGTCACAATATATTACATAAGCATATGTATAGGGTGGAAGTAATGACCCGGTTTTGGTAGAGTATAAAAAAAAAAACTAATACAATTTGAGACATTAAACTTTTTTTATTTTGATCTGTATATAATCCCATTTTTTTTACATTAAGTTTTGATTACCACTTCAGCAAGGTGGCGGCCTTTAGCAGCAATACACTGAGGCAGTCTATTTCTGAAGTTTTGGAAAAAATTTCTGCACACTTGAAGGGGTATGGCGGATATTTCCTCGGTCTTTCGGCTGCTTTGAAGTATGGGGGCGATGTTTCCAAACTTTCGCGTTCAAATAACCCCACAGAAAAAGGCTTCCGCTAGGGACCGTAACATTGCGCGGCATTTTGAAATGCACACGAAGAGCGCTCTCTGCGTGGAGGAATAGACTGCATCAGTGTATTTCTGTTGAAGACCACCCTCTTGCTGTAGTGGTATTCAGAATTTAATGTAAATAATGCGATTATATACAAATCAAAATATAAAGTTTTTAACGCTCAAATTGTATTAGTTTTTGTTATATACCCCTCTCAAAACCGGAACATTACTTTCGCCCCACCCTGTGGTTTTTTTTTTCATTAAGTTTGTCAATTATAACGTCCAGTTCGTTTTAATAATCCTCGCTTACGGGTAACGTATTGCAAATCATTGTTGCACACAGGGCCCGTTGCTCTCATAAATGTAGCCGCTTGTACTCCTGCCGATTTCGTACTGAGCTGAGTGGCAGCTGAATAAAACTTAAATGCTAACTTCCATACACTGTTCTCATTTTTCATTAGATTGTTTCAGGGAGGCCTTCACTCAAACACTTATCATAACTGCTTTTAACACTCCGTCGGGCGCGCTCCAAATTTTGCACCATCGGGCGCGCTGTATCTCTCAGATACCTTTCGTAATAGCAATGCGTAAATTTAATTAGGAAAGCTTTTTTTAAATGTTTTTTGTTTTTGGTACCAGGCTTCACTTCCCTTACACTCGGACCCTGGTCTCTCTTTTATTTCCTTCATTTCAATACAAAATACAATGAAAATATTAAATTACAACGCAAATACTTACAAGCAAAAAGAAATGTAAGGTAATTCAAATAATTTTAGGAAATGAAAAATATAATTCTACTCCGATACATTTGGTTCATCAATTGCACTTTTTTATAAAAACATCACGGTATGCTGTAAGCAAAAACCTTCGCTGCATTTTAGGCACTTATATTGCGTTTACCTAATCTTTTTGTTGAATGACATTCCATAGCCAGAATGACATTCCATAAAATCTCCTTTGTCCTTATCACTCTCATCGAAAATTTCTACATCTAAATCTTACTTTTCATCAAAAAAAAAATTTTTTTATGAATGTTTCAAGATCTTTCTGATCATTTAAATCTAGGAAGCGTTTTTTATTCATTTTCAAAGCAAAATAAACGCAAAAATTAATAAAATTAGTATAACAAACGGAAAACGTCATCGGTCGCGCTGTATCCCACAGATACAAACCTCAAATGAACCCCCTAAAGCGGCGGGAAAAATCCCCCGACACCTACTCTCACAACATTCTAGGAGATCTAGTGACCGGAAGGGCAGATATTGCTCTGGTCAAGGTCATGACATTCCTCCTTCAATTTAAAAGAAAGTAATTTCAAAGCTTTGTATCTGTGAGATACAGCGCGACCGACATAGTGTTAATATGACTGCTTGATGGCAACAAACTCTTTTTAACGATGAGTTTTGTATTTATTACCTAATCATTTACCGAACCAAAACATGTTGCCATCTGCTCTCTATAACAGTATAACAGTACAGTTATAAATGAGGCTCGCCCGACAAAAGAAAAATGAGAAGTAATTAACTAATAAGAAACTGTTTGCAATATGTTTTAATTAATGTCACTAAAACGTCTCAATAGCTACTAAGCAAAAAAAAAGTAAGAAAATCGATTGAAAAACAGAGAAAAGGGTTTTTGACTGTTTTGTCTTTGCCTATTTTTAGATAGATTGAATACACATTATCATCATAATTCAGACACTTAGAAGCAAAGGGGTGTAAGTGACCAAAATGAAAATTTTGAAATAGCTAGTGCAAATGATAAATTAAACACCCTTCTTTTTTGGGGAAAGAGATTTTAGTGGTAGCTTTGACAGGTACTGCAAAAAAGCGCGGTTTAAAAAAAATGACTAAATAAAAGCTGCATTCCTTTTGGTGGCAAAGGGATGCCAGTGCACTGACATCCGTTTGCCTCTGAATAAAATTATTTAATTTTTCAGTTAGTTTAAATACGCGATGCAGACGATCTATTTACGAAACTTAAAGGAGAAGAAGAAAAAAAATTGGAAAATAATTCCGAATTGTTGAATAATAATTATAAAAACAAGGGTTAAATCGTCTGCAGATTTTATTTTTGTCATGTTTTGTTTTCGGCAATTGGCAATTTGTCTAATGGCAATGATGTTTATTTTGTTGATAAATATAATTATTCGAAAATTATATTATGCAGTTTTTAATGAAATTTATATCACTAACAACCTATCTTTATTACTGTGTGAATTTACAAAATGAACAAAACACGCTTTTCATTTAGTGGCAAAGGGTGTAAGTTAACTAGTTGGAAGCAAAGGGGTTTAAGCAAAAATAAGCTATTTTTTAAAAAACTCCTACGCCAAATCTAATCATCAGAAGCACTTCAAACTTCATACTTAAACTAACACATACATATAGGACTTGAAAAAAAAAAGACACGCAGAACCTCTAGAATTTAGTATAGGAATTAAACTTCAAACGAGTTTTACTCAAAATGATACTTTAGTCACTTACATCCCTTTGCCTCTCACCGCCTCAATTGTAGTGCTCACAAATATAATTATAAGTTCCAAAATAAAGTTGGAAATGGAATCGATAAAGTAGTGCTTTGTCTCAGAACTGCAAGTGATTGAGCGCGACATGTGAAAAGGTGGGACATGTTAAAGTGTCACATTTAATGACAAAAGTGAGTAAAATATATTGCAGAAAAGTGTGACATAATTTATTGACAAACCGCTCCACGAGAGAGATAAGCTTGGAGTGTACGAAAACACAGAATGTGATTTAATCAAATGTTTACAATCGGTTAATGAAATGAATCTTCAAAAAGCTCATACTGAAAGTTATCTTATACCATTCTGATGCTCCATTATAATTTAACCCTTCATGTCCGGCCGGGACTTTAACCGCTTCAGACCCCAGAACTCGGCACACACAATTTTGACCCAATTTTTTGGTTCTCTGATTAAAAAAATAATTACAAAACAAAATAACTAAAAAAATTTTTTTTTTTAAATTAATAATTAGTTTAAATAATAGTTAATGCCCAATTTCCATGTTTTACATGTTTAAAACGAAGTAAACTATCTGTTGATTAATTTCAAAAACAATTGGGTGTTTTAGCTTTCGGATTGCACAAACAGTAGTTAATAAACAGTATTTTAAAATGTACCCGATTGGGTACACTTGGAATAAAGTGGTTAACCTCCCACCAACAAACTCGTTCGATAAGACATTTACAGAAAAAAACAAAACTGGGACTTACAAATCTCTCCATTTGAAGCTTTCATTTGCAAAAACTAAATGGTGTACCGAGCTGGTTTTGTAATGGCAAAGATTCACACGGCTATTACAGTGGATTCGGGGAAAAGTGGTACCTGAGGTAAACAAAGCATCGTGACACTTGGCGATGTAATGGTCTTCTTGGGGCTGGGAAGGCTGGAAACGATTAATCAGACAAGAGAAATGCTCATGGCCGGTTTTTCTGGTCCCCCAAAATCGCCAATTAAGATCAATGAGATGCAAAAGGATGAAAGTGACCAGAAAACGATTCTGAGAAAAACGCGTTCAAAGTTTGGATCTTAGGTGACCTTTAATGCTATTTTATTTTCTAAATCATGTTGGGTGGGGGGGGGCAGCACTTCTTGCTACAAATAGGATAGGGCTTTCCCTATCATTTGCGGTATTTATCTCCAAACCTTCAATTTTGTCACTTACACCCCTTTGCTTCTAAGTGCGTCAATTCATCAAGAAAATCATAAAAGTGGCAATTGTTGGCTGCAAAACAGCAACCCTCTATGTTTAGTACAGGTATCACTTCTCCCTGAATGCAATATAGCTGTTAACTCATCGTTTGAAGTGGCCGTTTTGAATCAAGGCCTATAGCTTATGTTCTAAGTGCATCGGATTTCTGATTAATTAGTGAGGTAAATCTTTCAAATATGTTATGCATGTTTAATATATGATGTGTCACTAATGTTATGGTTAAATTTTGAGAATCAAACCTTCATGTGTTCTTTAGTAAAGAAAGTTTTCTTGGGGGATTGCTAAGTCCCGCCAAGACTAAAATAATTTTGAAAATTATGACATTAATTCTTTATGCATAACATATATTTTTTTAGTAAAAAAAGTTTCAAACCATTTTTCGAAATATAAAGTGCTTTGGGACGTAGATTTAAACGTGATTTTAGAATTAAGCCTTTTTAAAATCCTTATTGACAACTTTCCAGTAAAAGTTAAAAAAAAGGGGGGAGTATGACAGAATGCTTCATGTATTGTGAAAATATCGTCAAAAATAAGTTAAGAAAAAAAAAAGATTGAAAAATAAAAAATACATAAAAAGTAGTGTTTTGAGATAAGGAAAATGTGTGTTTGACAGTCTGTCGCCTCCTTCCTCCTTTGAATAACTTTTGAAGGAACTGTCCGATTCATCAAAACATCTCAATTCTATAGTTTGATTTGAACAAGTTTAGAGCAGCTCAAAAAATCATAACATTAGCGCCTATGGGCAAAAATGAAGCATATTATGCAAACTCTGGGCATAAGATCCAAGGTCGTATGAACAAGCTTATTAGAAGAAGCTCTCGACGGAAAACATATTTTGATTTAAACATTCTTTTTTATTCATTTTGAACTGTTCAAAAAAGTTTAACATTAGCGCCTACACGGAATTTTGAATCCTATGTCAGTCCTGACCTAATAGATGGATTTTCTTTTAACAAACTTTATCGGAAGAAGCACGTCCAATTTTAATTGGACTTGAACACATTGCATCTAGTTTAACTAACTGTTCAGATCGTGCTCATTCTAACAGAAACCATTGAAAGGACAAACGCTTGGAAGACAATTTAGGTGGATTCAAATTTAATGAATACCTAATTACTTTTAAGCGAAGTTTTTTTGAATCACGCCGTCGGGATTTGACCCTGGACTTGCCCTCGCTCTACGATTTTGTTATCGACAATACCAAGGGCGATTGATTGATTAATACTATGAATGTTTGTTTTGTATTCTCTATAGTAACATATCAATTAATGAATTTGCAAGAATGAGATTCAATCGGACGATCGATTCCATAATAGCATTTTAACGTTTCTTTACAGTTTTCAATGTTTCTAAAATTAGTTGCATGGTTTATATAGGGTACGACTTTCCTTGCGTTTTGAAATTACTCTCATATTAAATAACGAGAAGTTCCGCCCAGAACTGTAGGATCCCTTTTTCCCGTCTACACCCAACTTCAAATTTGTAATCTAGTCATATCTCTCTCTTATTTAGCTTTAGTTCTTAATCACTTCAAATATACTTTTCAACAGTTAACCCTAAACTGCGCAATTTTATTTTCCTTTGTAAAATTTTTTTTTCGTGTTTGTTTGTGCTAGTTATAAGTGGGAAAAATACTTAAAAAATTCTCATTTAATTCGGAAAAGTAGAATTCGAGAAAAATTGTCATGTTGTTTAAAAACAACACTGCGCATGTAGGGGTAACAATAATATTTTTTTCTATATAATCATTTTAACAAATGAAACCAGATCAATAATAAATAGGTATCCATTATAATCATAAAATAGCACTAAAATATGAAAACTTATTAAAATTTATTAAAGTAAAAAATTGCAGATGTAACTAATAATTATTAGTTAGATGTGCAAATTTTTAGTTTTATTACCAATAAAGTTTAATAATAATTTCATTAAAAGATTTTAAACAAAAAATCTAAAATCTGTAGGGGGTCTATGGGATAATGTTCGTTTCTTCTTTGGTTGAGCTGTGAACTGATTTTAAACAAAATTCCTAAATAATAATTTAAGCTAATTTGTGAAATATTTAACAATAATCTTCTAAAAGATACTAAATAAAGTGAAATAGACACCTGTGACACCTGTTCTTGTTTATACTGCGAATAATGCAGGAGCATAAAAATTGCCCCCGAATGCGCGGTGTTGTTTTAAAACAAGTAAAAAAAGCGCCCTAATATATATTTTTCCCGAAATTTTTCAGACAACTTTTATTTTATTTTAAAACTATGTAAGCAATTAGAGGCTATTTTTTTAAATAAAATTGTTGCTTAAAATTTGTAGGAAAAAAAAATTAACAAGTTACTGTTTTTCACGAAATCAACATGTCTTACGATTTTGTGAAAAAAAGATGAACCTTGAGTTCAGTTTACAAGATCTAGGGGAAACTATATTAACTAATATGATCACACATCCAAAGTGAAACGAAAGAATGCGCCGCATGTTAAAAATATTACGAAATAAAAGCTTAGTGAACGAAAAATGGAGGTGTTGTTTAAAAGCAACACGGCGCAGTGTAGGGTTAATTCACATTCATTCCCTCACTCATTCATTCATTTATTGACTTATTCATGTATTTATACTCATTTAATTATTTTTCCTTTATTCACTCATTTATTCATTCTTTCCCTCAATCATTTATGCATTCATTCTTTCTTTCATTTATTTATTCATTCACTCAGAAATATCCTTAAAAATCCCGGTCAAAAAATTTCATAGGAAAACAGGCTCATTTAGTTCTGGCTGAACTTATATCTGTACATATTCTAGGGCCTAGCATCCTCCCGGTAATATTTGTTCCAAATAAATAAGATCAGGTTTTATATAGGATTGAAATTTCCTCGTATACGTTAATGTTTTTTTTTCTTTGATTTGTTCAAAAATGAACAAAAATTGTTCAAATCAAAAAATATTTCAAGCCGAGAGCTTGCGATAACCCTCTTCACAGAACTTGAATTTTATATAGTTTGCTTCATTTTTGCCCATCATGTTAAGATTTTTTGAACTGTTCAAATTTGAACAAAAGATTGTTCAAATCAAAGAGTCAAATATGGAAATGAGATGTTATTGCCGAGATCTTTCGAATGCAAAGAGAAATCTTTCCAATCGAGCATTCCCTCAAAAGTACAGACAGACCGACAGATACACATTTTCCCCATCTCAAAGCCCTACTTTCAAATATTTTGTTTTTCAATCTTTATTTAGTTACTTCACTTATTTTTGACTTTTATTATTAACAATATTTTCACGATACTATATCCTTTAAAATCTTTCACACTTTTATTCATTTTTTACTTTTTGCGGAAAAGTAGGCTAAAACTTCATATTTTAAAATAAAACATATTTTCTCTCATGTGATCATGAGTTTTATATTTATTTTAATTTTAGTTTTCAAGATACATTTGAAAACTGCACATGGCAACATCAGATTTCACCTGTCTCTTTTCAAAGAGTTGGACGCCTCCATCTGGAATCTTAACCTTCTACTATTCCATGTTTCAACGCACAGCTTTTTGAATGGCCTAAATTAAAAACAAAGTAGGTTTTAATTTGATGTTATTTTATTACCTTTTTTTTTTTTTTTTTTTTTTTGAAAAAACACTTTAATTTCGGTAATATTTTTCTTTCTGTTTGTGCAGAAAGATAAAATCTATGCATAGTATTTGTTACATAGATATTAAATATTTTAGAGAGAGAAAAAAAATACTCGTGGTTCAATGCTAAAAAAATGCCCTTTCAGAGAGGAATCCTTAAATGCGGTAAATATTGGCAATTAAACTCACAGCCTATGCAATTTTAAATGCCTTTAGACAGAGAAGAAAGGCAGTCAAAACACAATTAAATGATGCCGCCTCTATCGGAAATAAGAATATTTAAAAAGTACCGGATTATGATTTGTGATTTATTTAATATTCCATTAGGGAAATCCATTGCAGTAGGGTGGTTATTTAGATTAATAAAAAACAAATTGAAATCTGTCCATGTCAACCACACATTAATCTGTGTTTAAACCAGAGTTCGTTTTTTTTAATTAAAAATACGGATTTTTTTAACATAAATCAAACATTTTTTTAAATTTAAATCGGATTTGTTTTAATATTTTTTTTAACAGGCCTAAAAGACTTTAGATATTTGTTTCACTTTTAAAAATAATATGACATGCTAAACATTGTACAAAATCACATTTTAATCTATTTTCATGGCAGTACATATTTTTTTAATAACAATATATAAAATATTAATACAAATACATGATTCAAATGAAATTTAACCATACCAAGACACTTAGTACAGAAAAAAATAAAAAAATTAATTTGAATTCTTTTGCTGTTGAAAGCTGAAAAAAAATCAAACAATTATGTACGCTAAAGTTTTACATCGAGTGTATTCTATTCATTTTCCTTACTATTATATATCCTATTACGTTAAAAAAGTTCCGAATACCGGCATTGCATTTTTGGTCCGGTATTGCAAACACTAGTTAGGAGTAATTGGAAGGTAAAAATACTAAACGTCCCCGCCCCTGGGAGGGGAGCTCAGGGGATTTTCCCCTTTTCCCCAAGGGAATCCTCCCCTTTTGGATTTTTCGATTTATATCTTAGAAACGGTGGACCCTAGAAAAAAAGTGTTCCAAATAAAAATGAAAGCTAATTAAATTTCCCATAAAATTGTTTCGAAGCATATTTGTCAAATTTCGAACTATTTTCGGGGTAAACCTTTTTTGAAATTCGATAATTTTCGAAGAATACATTTTTAATAATAATTTAACTTTGTAAGAGTAAACTGTAATAAAAAATATTTTCACGTTAAGAAAGTGCAAATAAGCATTAAAATGCAGACATATGTTTTGGGATTGCTTGGAATCCCTTTTTCAATGCAGTAGTGGATCTTCTAGATGCAAAACATCCAAATGAAGCTTATATAGCCTAAGAATGATCAGTAAACCAATGAGAATAAAGGCAGCGTGAAGTAGAAGTAGCAGGGAAGGCACCAATAAGAGAGCAACAAGCGAACCCAGTTGAAAGTACACGAAGTAAAAAGGAATATCAATAAAAACAAAGCAAAAAAGACGACTCATGCATAAAAATGTGAAAATACAATGAAAATTGCAAAAATAAGATAAAATACAAAGAATAAAATGGAAATAAGAATAAGTACAGAAAGTACCAAAACAAAATGCAAAAACAAAGTACACATGTAAAGGAGGGGGAGGGGGGGGGAGAAAATAGACACAAAAAAAGAAAATTAACAAGAAAATCAAGAAAGAACAACAAATTAAAGGAACCTATGCCAGACCTGAGAAAAATAAGTTGAGGAAGAATCATTAACCAAATTAGAACTATTCCTGATAATATGATAAGCTTCCCAAAAGCTTAGAGCTTGACAATACATTTTTACTTAACTCTTTTTATCAAACATTTGCTTCTAGGGCCTCCCGCGAAACTTTCTTGGGGAAAATTTTAGGCGACGAATTTGTAGAGCCTTTGATTTGATATGCACCTTTGCTACTATATCTTCAACAATCAAAGTTATAAAATTTCTAACAAGTACGCTCATTTTAGAATAATGAAAATTCGTAAACGTCCTATATTGTTGCCTGTAAACATATCTCTAAAATTTCCAACTAGTTTTCCAGGTATATAGGTTAGGGTGGGTCGAAAAAAAGTAATGTTTTTATTTTTCGAAACACTATACCGCGGAAAACTTGCCCCCGGGGTAAGTAAGTAACATGCAAAAAACAGATTTTTATTGAAACCCTAGCTAGCGCATTGTACTTAAAATTTCGATTTTTTTTTTGGAAAATCAAGTCATTTTACAAGTTTTTTCGCGGAAGTCGCAAATTAATATTTTAAACAGCTATAGTGAAAATCATTTATTAAAAGGTTTGAAAAGTACACAAAAAAAAATAATAAAACCGTTAAAATCATTCAATTTGTGGTAGCGCAACAGACTCAAAAATCGGTAAATTATTGGATTTAAGGTACATACTAAGGGGCAGTTCATAAATGATGTCACGCTTTTTTCCCCATATATTTGACCCCCTTCCCCCCTTTGTCACAATATGTCACACTTCAGGGGACTCCCTCCCCCTTTGTCACATGTCACGCTATGCTGCATGATGTCACACTTGTTACCCCCTCCCTTCCCCTTGTCACACTTTGTCACAATTTCACGAACCCTCCCCCCCCCCTCGAAGCGTGACATCAATTATGAATGATCCCTTATGTGAAAGGCATAGTCCAGCATGCTGAGTTATGTGTTAATAGCCCATTTCTTTTTTTTTTTACTTCACACTTCAATTCATTGTAATAAAATAACGTTTCATAACCGGTGGTTCGCGAACCCCCATGGGAGACGAAGATTGCCGGAGGCCTGTTGCGATTCCCCTTAAAAAACCGATATTTATTGAACCACTAGCTAGCGCATTGTACTAAAAATTTCGATTTTTTTTTAGAAAATCAAGTCATTTTACAAGTTTTTTCGCAGAAGTCACCGATTTATATATTAAACAGCTATTTAGAAAATCATTTATTAAAAGGTTTGAAAAGCACAAAAAAAAAAATTTAAATCTTTCAATTTGTGGTAGCGCAACAGACTCAAAAATCGGTAAATTATTGCGTTTAAAGTACATACTATTACCTTATGTGAAAAGCATAGTCCAGCATGCTGAGTTATGTGTTAATAGCCCATTTCTTTTTTTTTTACTTTACACTTCAATTCATTGTAATAGAATAACGTTTCATAACCGGTGGTTCGCGAACCCCCAGTGGTTCGCATGGTGTCGGAATGGGGTTCGCGAAAATAATATTGCAACGGCGGAATTTTTAATTGATAACGTACAAGAAAAAAACTAAATAATAAATTTACATGCGTATTAGAACGGAGTGTAAAAAGGATTTTTTTTTTAAATAAATTGTTTTCCCGATAATGCACAAAAGTTATGGCTGGGATAGGAAGCATGTGTACAAAATTTGAAATGCACTTATTTCTACTATTGTCTGATTTCGAAAACTTGAATCATAAAGTCGTATCGGAAGAAATTCCTAGATTAATTTAAAATTTGGAACGTATGTTTCTCCTACCATTTCCCACTTTTTCCTCGCCGACGCGAAGAAAAACTAAACAGATGTTTTATAAAAATGGTTGGGAACCACTGTAATAGAATGACTACATAAAGGAGTGGTTCCCAACCTGTTTTTTCGTGCGAACCCTCTTATAAGGTTCAACAGAAAATGGCGAACACCTTTCTGTAGTCCTTAGTAACGGGTAACAAAATTAAAATTTGCTGTCACGTTTATTTTCCTTTTTGCATAAGTTTAAGCCAAATCAAAAATACAGCTGCAAGAAAATACATATGTTTATTTTTAAATTATTACTTTTTATTAGTTCTTCTTTTTGAATTATTAATAGAGCAGAAAAAGAATCTTTAAAAATAATTTTACCGTTAGTGCGAAAGAAATGTTAGTGCAGTGTCATGAGAACTAACCATACGTATAAGAACTAACCAAACGTACACAATTTTGAATAAATTAATAAATATCTTTCTTCCCAAAAATCGCAAAAGTTGTGGAAAATTAAAAGATTAAAATTCATTTGTTTTCAAACTTTTCATTGCGCACATGCATAACAGTTGGAATAATTTGTGATAAATGCGAATACAAAATTTTAAAAAAAATAAATGATTAAATATCTTCGATTAAGGTTTGTATGGGAGAAAATAATGCAAAATTTTACATTTAGGAAAATTTCGAATTTTTCTTCGTGTTAGCGAGGAAAAAGTGGAAAATGGTAGGAGAAACATACGTTCAAAATTTTAAATCAATTAATCAATTTCTTCCGATACGACTTTGTGATTCAAGTTTTCGAAATCAGGCAGTAGTTGAAATAAGTGCATTTCAAATTTTGTACGAATGCTTCCTAAACCAGTCCACAACTTTTATGCATTATCGGGAAAACAATTTATTTAAACAAATCATTTTTACACTCCGTCCTAATACGAATGTAATTTTATTGTTTAGTTTTTTCTTGTACGTTAGCAATTTAAAATTCCGCCATTGCAATATTATTTTCGCGAACCCCATTCCGACACCATGCGAACCACTGGGGGTTCGCGAACCACCGGTTATGAAACGTTATTCTATTACAATGAATTGAAGTGTAAAGTAAAAAAAAGAAATGGGCTATTAACACATAGCTCAGCATGCTGGGCTATGCCTTTCACATAAGGTGTTAGTATGTACTTTAAATGCAATAATTTACCGATTTTTGAGTCTGTTGCGGTACCAAAAATTGAATGATTTTGACGGTTTAAATTTTTTTGTGCTTTTTAAACCTTTTAATAAATGATTTTCGAAACAGCTGTTTAAAATATAAATCGGTGACTTCTGCGAAAAAACTTGTAAAATGTCTTGATTTTCCAAAAAAAATCGAAATTTCAAGTACAATGCGCTAGCTAGGGGTTCAATAAATATCTGTTTTTTAAGGGGAATCGCAACAGGCCTCCGGCAATCTTCGTCTCCCATGTTATCTCTACGGAGCGGGTTTTCCACATCTTCTGAGTTTATTTTTTGGAGTATCCTCATGCGTGTTTTTGCATATGAAGCATCGAGGAAAGCTCTTTATCTTTGTCTTTCGAATTTTGAGTAAGGAATAAAACTTTTTCAGAAATGGGAAAAATACTTTCTTTGCTAACTGTAAAACGCTCTCAAATGAACATATTTTAAAAAATGAAACTAATAGGCGAAATTTACATTGTTTAGCGTCGGAATCCACAAACAGAAGTTCATTCCGTCCGATATTTCATCTGGAATCTTTAAAACAAAAACAGTAGATTTTATCGCAAAAAATTGGGAATTTATTCACTGCTTTGCAGCGCCCTCTGGAAAACAGGGATTTTTGACGAAAAAAAGGGAAGAGTTTCAGAATGAGGCATCAATCAACTGCTCTTCGCTACCGTCCATCTTGGATTTCGCCCCTAATGCTTGCTCTACGGGAAAATCTTCAACGTAGAAGAGAAATAACACAAGAAGTTATTTGAATATTTTCATGTGGTTTGTTTTAAACGAGAGTGATGGCCTAGATGTACATTGCCCAGTCTTTAGTTTTTCAGTCGCAAGTTTTTTTAAAAAGTTTGAGATTTTGAAATTTTAAATACTGATTTTGGAAAGTTTGGAGGACGATTCAGAAAAACGAAAAAATACGAAATGAATTTTGAATACTTCTCTTTAAAAGCATATTTTATATTTATCTCTAGGATAATTTGTTCTCGAGTTATTTGCATTCTACGAAGTGTTGTTTTAGAAAAATTGTTAAAATCTGTGAAAATGCACGCCTCACACCTTATCCCGCCTACTTGAGGGACCATTTTTTCTCCCCTCTCCCCAAGGTGACAAGTAATCAATCACATATGCTCTCCGCACTTTTTGCTAATGGCCGTTCTTTGTCACTTCATGAGCAGAACCGTTTCATTTCAGGCAGGCCCACGGTTTGGATATAGGAACTTTTGGGAGCTATTAGCGTTGCATTCTATTTTCTGTAATGAAGAAAATCGCTTTGACAACGTAAACTATGTTTAGCAATAGTTCTGACTGAGTTACAGATTTAAAGCGGTTCGTGTTCTACTACTAGCAAGCTTTTGTAATATTTGAATACAAAAATCAGAAATGTTTATTATTTACTTATTTGTTACTACTATTTCTAGTTTTTATTTTAACTTTTATATCTAATACTAATCCAATTATTAATACTATCCAATACTAATTTTTTAATGAGTTATTCCACTTTAAGGACTTCTCTATTTTTAATAAAAATGTAATGAATTAGAATACTTTGCCAATATCTAAAATTAATTGCTGTTTAAGCGAATTCTGTGTAACTAAGTTCATGCAATCCTACCTTTTATTGATTGCCTAAATTTGATTGTGTGACTTCAAAATTAAATTATATGACAGAAAATATTGTTCAGTGCCCAATGATTCGCAATTTGTTTTTTTGATTTGAGCAATTTTGATTCCATTTTGAGCAGTTCAAAAATATGTAACAATGTACGAAAGCAAGAGCTAAATAAGTCTAGCATTGCTCAACATTGTTGGAATTCCAACCACTCTTTTGATTTCAATTCTGGGAAAATTATTCAAAAATGTTCTTCCCCATTAGAGCTTGACTTTTGGGAAGCTTATCATATTAACAGGAATAGTTCTAATTTGGTTAATGATTCTACCTCAACTCCTTATTTTTCACAGGTCTGGCATAAGTTCCTTTAATTTGTTGTTCTTTCTTGGTTTTCTTGTTAGTTTTCCTTTTTTGTGTCAAATTTTTTTTTCCTATCCCCCCCCTCCCCCTCCTTTGCATGTGTACTTTGTTTTGCTTTTTGTTTTGGTTTTTTTATGTACTTATTTTATTTCCATTTTATTCTTTATATTTTATTTTATTATTTTTGCAATTTTCATGTATTTTCACATTTTTATGCATGTTGTCGTCTTTTTGCTTTGTTTTTATTGATATTCCTTTTTACTTCCTGAACTTTCAACGGGATTCGTTTGTTGCTCTCTTATTGGTGCTTTCCCTGCTACTTCTACTTCCACTTCACACTGCCTTCATTCTCATTGGTTTGCAGTTAATTCTTAGGCTATATAAGCTTTGTTTTTGTTGTTTTGTCTGCTTCATTTGGATGTTTTGCATCTAGAAGCTCCCTGTCGCATTGAAAAAGGGATTCCAAGCACTCCCGAAACATATGTCTGCGTTTTAATGCTCATTTGTGCTTTAATTTAACGTGAAATTTTATTTCTATTATAGAAACTGTCGGAAAATTTGAATCCTACATTTATCCTGATGTAACATACGGATTTGCTTGGAAGAAGTTTTATTGAGACGAGCTTAGGACATAGAATATGTTCAGACAAGAAGTTCATCCAGAACTAAATGACCCTACTCTTTCATGAAACTTTCAGATCTGAATTTTCAGGGACGTTTGTGAATAAATGATTGAATAAATGAATGAATAAATAAACGAATGAATGGATGATTGAATGAATAAGTGAATAATTAACCCTACACTGCGCTTTTTTTTTTTTTGTGTGTGTGTGTGCTAGTTATAAGTGGAAAAAATACTAAAAAAATTCCTATTTAATTTGGAAAAGTAGAACTCGAGAAAATTTGACATGTTGTTTAAAAACAACGCTGCACATTTAGGGGTAACAATAATAATTTTTTAATATAACCATTTTAATAAATGAAACAAAATCAATAATAAATAAAAAGGTATGCATTATAATCATAAAATAGCACTAAAATAATAAAATTAATTATTTTAATAAATTTTACTATTATTTATAAATGTATAAAATTTATTAAAGTATAATAATTTCACTAAAAGGTTTTAAACAAGAAACCTAACATCTGTAGGGGGTCTATGCGATAATGTTCGTTTCTTCTTTGGTTGAGCGTGGATTGATTTTAAACATTCCTAAATTATAATTTAATCAACAACTTTTACGCTAATTTGTTATATATTTATAGCAATAATCTTCTAAAAGATACTAAACAAAGTGAAATAGAACAACCAGTGACACCTGTTCTTGTTTCTACTGCGAATAATGCAGGAGCATAAAAATTACTCCCGAATGCGCGGTGTTGTTTTAAAACAACAAGTAAAAAAGGCGCCCTAATATATATTTTTAACAACGAAAGTTTTACTCGTCCTTTGCTACAACAATCTTTCACGTTTGAAAAGAAATAACACTGTCATAGGTAAGAGTAGATGAGAAAGGAGAGTTCACCATCAGGAGGCGGAGGGCGGAGGTTCCCTCCGCCTCGCCTCCTCCGCCTGCCGAGTAGGGTTGAGTAGTAGGGTTTCCTCGTAGAAGACTACGGGGGGTTTCTGAAAGGAGTTGAGTTGTTACTCTGCGTCTGAAGTTTCGTTTTTAGGAATGGCAACGGTGATATAGCGGTTACCATGACACCGAACTTCTTTTGACGTAATCTTTTTGTAGTATCCTTCACCGTAATCTTTTTGAATTGCTCATGGCGCCATCTAGTGAGATAAATATTAATTCATTCCTTTAAATATATTTTTCGGATTTGGAATTATTTTATTTAATTTCTCTTTCCTAGATCGGGAATCGAACATGCGACCTCCAGCTCCAAAAATCATTTGGCGCTCTGATGAATTGCACGCTTTATCCATGAGACCACCAAATGATTTCAGTAAAGTACAGTTTAAATCAATCCTAATATAATTATGTTTTGGAAAGAGTGATCATGCTGCCATCTAGCGAGAGAACTTTTTTTTGAGCATAGAATATTTAATGATTTCCATGACAACGTATTTTTACGAAGAGCCTCCTAGTGACAAAAATAGGAATAATTATTTTTTTTGGACTTTATCGTTTTCTGATGTTATTTTTAATTTCCAACTTAGGTTTTTCGCGAGTGGTAACAATAATTTATGTCCAAAAATAATTTCTCTCACTAGATGATAGCATGAGCGTTTCAACTCTTGAAATAAAAAAATAGAGTATTTTATTTAATTACATCTTCTTTCAGATATTCGGATTCATGCACTCCAGACTTTAATGTTGTAAAACTCATTCAATCAAATCGAGATTGCTATGTTTTTTTTTCCTTGCGTTAGTATCAAACTTAACTGTTGTGTTCTAGCGAGAATTAATTGTTTCCATCAGAATTAAATTTCACAATTTTTAATCAACTCATAGCACTATTTTAATCTTAATAATGTATAAGTAGTAACTATCTCTTAATTTTGAACATATTTTATTTTTGCACTTGTAATTTTTCCCCTAAAATATTAAACCCAGGATTAATTGCGATCCAATCAAATAGCTTCTTGAGAAAATTTATATTTAATGTGAACCAGACAAATCAATCCTCGAAATTTACAAAATTTAAGTCAAAGTTAATTATAGAAATGTTTAAGATTTAGAAAAATTTTTAAAATCTTTTTTCCTAAAGTATGAAAGACAGAATTAAATGAGAACTTATCAAACAGTTTCTTGAAAAAGTGTGGACTTAATATGCACCAATCAAATCAATCCACACAATTTACTAAATTTTAGTCAATTAAAAGTTTTGTTGAAATATTTGGAACTTAGAAAATGACCATCAATAGGTTTATACATACTAATTTAACAATACTTTTACAAAAAGCGGCGATTTCTTCTATACTTAAACAGGTTTACATACATTTTACTGTTTTCTATCAATACAAATCAATGAATTTATATCAACTAAGACTATATTTACATTAGATAATCATCCTTTAATCAATATTATACCACTAGATTTTTTTTTCAAAGTTTAAGAGTTTGCATGAAATAGTGGAAGTTAGAGGATGTTCAGCAACTTTATTTTACATAGAATGATAAGCGAATGTTTCGTGCATTTCAATACTTATTTATTTTGTTTTTAATTAATATTTTTTTACACATTTTAACGTTTCAAACGAATACAATCTCAGAAATTATTGTGGTCATATACATCATGATTAAAGAAACTTTAAAAATAGTCAAGAGCATATTGCTAAATTTGTAACTGCGAAGCAATTCAATAACCTGATTGTTGTACAATGCAATACATTTAACGAACATTTCAGCTATGCAAAAGAGTTTTAAAACTTTGTCTTTAACATTTAACGAATTTTTCATTTTTTCAAACAGTTACTTAATTTCAAAACTCTGTCTTTAACATATTTTTACGATTTACACAGAATAATACAACCGAGAAAAATATTTAACATTACTATTTACAACACGATTTTCATACATTGTAAAGGTTTATTACCAAAGTTCGAAAAAAACTTAAATGCTATTCACACCGCAAATTTCATGCATTGAAAAAGTCTATTACTTAGTTTCAAAGATTCTAAGTTTATATAAGATCACATGAATACAACTTCATTTAAATACGGTATTGCTTAAAATCATAGCTACAGAAAAATAAAAAAAAAGTTTGAAATATTATACTCAAAGACATAAAAAAAACACACACAAGACATACCATCTTCAGAAACTACTATCATTAAAAATAATTAATAACATCAAGAGAATTTCTAGAACTTGGAAGAATGAATGCTAAAAAAGCCTCTTAGAAATAAAGGACAATTTCAACACATCCTCCACCGAGTTCCTACTAAGCAAAGCAATCGTTGCGAATTTTCAGTTATCCTATACACGAACACAAAAGCAACTATGCAAAATCTAGCAATACAGTTAGTGAAGAACACAGAGAGAATGCACTTAAAATAATATCATTCACACGTTGAAAATCGAAGAAGTTTTTCATGCAATATAGCTATATTTCAATTATTCAAACTTACATGAAACTAATTTTAACAGACTGCAATCTTAAAAATAAAACTTCTTTAAAGTCGAAATACAAATTATATAAAACATCATTTACTTACAGAGAAGGAAAATATGTCTTCCTAGGGAAAACCGCAGCGTAGAAATGACTCTTCAGGCTCTTCTCAGCTGACGAAGATAAGGCTCATTGGCCACCCCAATCGAAGAATGACACATGCAAACATGATGCTACCAGCTGAGTAACACTATCGATAAACCAATTCGACTTCAATTGAAGTTTAATATGAATGTAACAGTAAGTTTTAATTAAAAAATATTTTATACATGCAAACATATACATACATATAAATTTAATAATTTTACGATGACCTATGTATTTAACTCACCATACTCAGACAGTTTTCCTTAAACACACATTTTTTCCTAGATATAACCCTTTAATTCATTACTTCCGAGTGAAGAATTTCTTACCTTCAGTATTATAATCAACCCATACAATACATTTAACAAACGCTTCATTTATTCAAAACTTACTCTAAAACATTTAACGAACGTTTCATCTATTCAAAGAGTTATTTATTTTCAAAACTCAATCTTTAACATATTTTTTTACGACTCACACAAAACTTATAATTTACAAAGATTTTATGATATACAACCAAGAAAAATATTTAACAAAACTATTTCCAACACGAGTTTCATACATTGTTAAGGTTTATTACCAAAGTTCGAAGAAAACTTAAATGTTATTTGCGCTGCAAAATTTCATGCTTTGATAAAGTCTATTACTAACATACAAACTTGGAATCTTTACTTTATTCACACCTTTAATATTATAATCAAGCATATAACACATTAAGCGGACATTTCATCTATTCAATGACTTTCAAAACTTACTCTTAAACATTTAACGAACGTTTCATCTATTTAATGAGTTATTTATTTTCAAAATTCGGTGTTTAACACAATTTTTAAGATTTTCAGAGTAATACAACCGATAAAAGTATTTAACAAAACTATTTCCAATACGAGTTTTATACATTGAAAAGGTTTATCAGCAAAGTTCAAAGAAAACTTTCAAGCTGTTTTCGCTGCAAATTTCATGTTTTGAAAAAGTCTATTACTAACATACAAACTTGAAATCTTTACTTTGTTCACACCTTTAATATTATAATCAAGCACATAACACATTAAACGAACATTTCATCTATTCAAAGACTTTCAAAACTTACTCTTTAACATTTAACGATCATTTCATTTATTCAAGAAGTTATTTATTTTCAAAACTCAATCTTTAACACAATTTTTATAATTCACATAGGGTTTATGATATACAACCGAGAAAAATATTTATCAAAACTATTTGCAACGCTTCTTTCCCACATTGAAAAGGTTTATTACTAAAGTACAAAGAAAACTTTCAAGCTATTTACGTTACAAATTCCGTGTTTTGAAAAAGTCTATTACTTACATACAAAATTGTATAAAGTTGTTTGCAATCTTAGTTTCAAAGTAAAGATTTCAGAGTTCAAGTTAAATATAGAATTGGTTAAAATCGTAGCAACATAAAGTACATAATATTAAAAAAAAGTTAGAAACGTTATACTCAAAGACTTGCATTACTAACTGAAATAAAGAAACATAGCTTTCAACTACTACTACCAATGCAAAACTTATATTAACCTGCTAAAAACTCCATAAGAAAAGTCAAAGTACTGCGCGCAAAACATCAAAACTTAGTCATCTAGTAAAACTTAGAACGAATAATGTAAAACTACAAAAATTTTCAAAAATAAAAGTGTTATGCACTTGCAAAATGTAAAAAGTACTGTGTACGAATGTTAAAACTTTAACTAAAACATGAAACGAAGATGTAAAAATATTAAATATAATATCTTAAAGCAACACTAAAATGTAAAAGTATAACGTACAAAACATTAAAAGTTAGATTCATCTAGTAAAGCTTAGTATAAAAATGTAAAAGTACTAAGGACAGAACCTCAAATAGTATAAAGCTGCAAAACTCAAATTCACCCAAAAAAACTCAAAACAAAGATGTAAAAGTAAGGAACTTTTCAAAAGAAAAGTGTTATACACTTGCAAAATGTTAAAACTTAATGCAAAAATGTAAAAATTACTACGTACAAAATGTTAAAACTCTGATTTATCTATTAAAACTTAGTACATTTGGTTCAATTATATTGTCATTCTAAGTTTTAATAGATAAATCAGAGTTTTAACATTTTGTACGTAGTAATTTTTACATTTTCATGTTGCTTTAATATTTCATACTTAGAATTTTTACATTTTCATGTTGCTTTAATATTTCATACTTAGAATGACAATATAATTGAACCAAATGTACTAAGTATATAACGTATTCATCAAGTGAAACTTTGTAGGAAAATGTAAAAGTTTAAGTATGAAACTTAAAAAATTTAGATGGATCTACAAAAATTCAAACTAAAATCGTAAAAAGTACGAGTACAAAATGTTCAAACATTCTATAAATGTAAAAAATTTAAGAGTACAAAATACAAAACGTAAAAAAAGTTAGTTATCTTCTAAAACTTAGACTGAAGTCGAGTGAAATTACTAAGTACGAAATGTTAAAACATCATAAAAATGTCTAAATAACAAGTATAAAGTATCGAAACATAGATTTGTACATTGAAATACACTTGCGAAATGTAAAAAGTACTGTGTACGAATGTTAAAACTTTAACTAAAACATGGAATGAAGATGTAAAAATATTAAGTATAATATATTAAAGCAACACTAAAATGTAAAAGTACTGCATACAAAACATCAAAACTTAGATTGATCTAGTAAAACTTAGTATAGAAAATGCAAAAGTATTAAGCACAGAACGTCAAATATACATTTATTTAGTAAAAACATAACGAAAATGTTAAAGTACTATGGAGATATAAAAATACTAAGTATAATATACTGAAGCAACACAAATTGTAAAAGTACAAATTACTAAACATAAAAAATTTGGAGTTATCAAATAAAACTTGAAAACATAGATTCTCCATCAAAACGTAGATGTGTTTAGAGCAATCTTAATCAGAAAAATGTAAAAGTTCGAAGAACAAAATGCTAATACTGTGAAATATTAAAAAATACACAATACAAAGCAATAATGCATGAAAGAGTGCTAACTTCAAACTTAAATGACAAATTGACTTCAATGACAAAACTTAAATGCATTCAGAGAAACTTAGAACGAAAAAATAATAGTACGGAAATTTGCAAAGTAAAACTGTTATGCACTTTTCAAAATGTTAAAACTTAACTTTATTTACTAAAACCTGCAATGATGATGAAAAAATACTAAGTATAATATATTAAAGCAACACAAAAAGATCAAAATATTAAATACAAAACGTAAAAAAAAAAATTTAGATCTGTCGACTAAAACTTAGACTGAACTCATAAAATTATTGAGCACGAAATGTTAAAACATCATAAAAATAAACAAATAACAAGTATAAAGTATCAAAACCATAGATTCATCAACTGAAATCTTGATAAAAAATGTTGAAGTTCTGCGAACAAAAATGCTAAAACTGTGAAAAACTAAATATATGTAGTGCAACACAACAAAGCATGTAAAAGAAAAAGTTCAAAATTAAAACTGCTTTAATCTTAAAGTTACAACTGGAGATATTCTTCTCGCGAACAAAGAAGTGGCAGCTAACCGGCGATGAAGGGAACCCTAACCAAGCACTGGCTCCCCATCTATACTATATATTTTTCTCTGTCGAGGAAAATCTATAGTTTGGGGAGCCAGTGCTTGGTTAGGGCCCCCGTAGTCTTCTACGAGGAAACCCTACTACTCAACCCTACTCGGCAGGTGGAGGAGGCGGAGGGACCCTCCGCCTCCTGATGGTGAACTCTCCTTTCTCATCTACTGGTAAGGGGGTGGTTTTATGGATTCCTCCCCCCCCCCGATATTGGTAAAGATTGTCTAGAATTTGACTCGATTTTCTTGGAAATAATGAAATTAGCCGACTTCTCCCGAAGAAACCCCTCTAAAATCCGGGTCTAGCTGCGCCACTGATAAACAGAATCTATACATATTTTCAAGGCCGAGCGAAAGATTTTGTCAAGATGATGCAAGTCAGGGAAATTCAGCCCCTTTAACTTTTTAACCGGTATACATATTTTATGTAAACCAGTATACATATTTTCAAGGCCGAGCGAAAGATTTTGTCACGATGATGCAAGTCAGGGAAATTCAGCCCCTTTAACTTTTTAACCGACTTCACAAAGGAAGGAGGTTATACATTCATATTGTATGTATGTCATTTTTTTTTGTATGTTTGTCCACTCATAACTTCTCACTGGATGAACCAATTTTCATGATTTTTGTTTTAATCGATCGAGGGTGGTTTCCCATAGATCCCGTACTTTCGTTAGACCATATGCGATAATTAGAAAAAAAGTTATGGGTGGAAATAGGGTCATTTTTTAAGTTTTTCATTCATAATTTTTGACTAAATGAACCGATTTTGATGACTTTTTCTTTACTAGATAGAGGGCCGTGTAAGTCAAATATAGTACATCAATCTGACTACATTTGTTTGTTAGAAAAAATAGGTGAAACCAGTAATCCCATTATTTGAACTTTTCTTATAGTTTATTTGTTTTTCCCAGAGAACAAATGCCGCGTCATTCGTTGACTCACGAACTTTCAACGTTTTTTATCATTTCAACTTGGATATTTTAAAATTCGCCTGCTTTTCTGAGACCAATCTGCTGCTCCCTTTACCATTCACGGAATTTTTACAACGATTTACAGTAATTTGAACTTTTTGAAATATTCATACATGTGTGTGTGATATGAAATTATCAATTAGTATTATTTGAAATTCATCTGTATTTCAATCATCCGCAATATTTGGAAGAGCAGTGATATTTATGATGGAGTTTTTGCTGTCACTACTGTTATATGGATGCTATCTAGTGTTCATTCGTGTGAGCTCGATATGAAACCAGTAGTTAGCATTATTTGAACTTTTCTTATAGTTTATTTGTTCTTCCCAGAGAACAAATGCCTCGTCATTCGTTGCCTCACGAAGTTTCAACGTTTTTTATCATTTGAACTTCGATATTTTTTTATTCACCTGCTGTTCTGAAATAAATATGCTTCGCACTTTACCATTTACTGAATTTTTACAACTAGTTATAATAATTTGTACTTTTCGTTGTGTGCTTCATATAAAGTCAGCATTTAGTATTATTTGAAGTTCAGTTGTATTTCAGTCATCCACAAAGCTTGGACAAACACGGCTGCTCATGATGAAGTTTTTGCTACCGCTAGTATTATTTGAACTTTTTATAATGTTCATTTGTTTGTGCTCTGAATCAATATATCTATAGTATGTGCTTGAACTTTTAATATTGTTTAATTCCTTGTTGCTGTTTCGGGTGGGGTCGACATGAAATTAGCAATTTGTATTATTTGATGTTTTCATATGTTTTTTATTATCATTATTCAAGATCATAAAAGGTAACTGTGCTTTAGTAATTGATAACAGCATATATTTTCTCTGATATTTTTATGAACAATTATTCGTATTTTTTAAAAATAACGTTTACATATTTTTTCAAGCCTCAACTGTGGCTTAGTTTCCGCAGTTCGAAATGCGACAGTAGTTTTTTTTTTCTTGCTATTATACGTGTGCCGAAATTTGCCTTGCTAATAAATAGCGTACTAAGCTTGTTATTAGCTCTGAGCCATTACAAAAATCCTTCCTATTATTACTGTTTTTTCCCCGAGAAAAAATGAACTCTGTGTTGGCGTCATCTTATCAGAATCGTACTATTTGTTCGTGGATCAAACTTCTGGTACCCCGTGTTCTCTTACACCCTAGCTTGTTTCTTCTTACCTGACAAGTACCACTAAAGAAAAATCCTTGTTAGCTGGTGTACTTTTGGTTTCGGTGGAAGGGAAGAGAGGGAGCTGGGGGGGGGGGAGTGAAGGGACCAAGGTTTAATAGGATTCGAGACACTGCTTACGGATCCGTACATCCCACAACTTCCGAATACGTTGTAAGTTTAAACATATATTTTCAAAACATGCTGATTAGTTCAATTTTAAAAGGAAATCTGACACACCGAACATCCGGATCGTTCGTGCAGTGATCAGATTGAATTTCGGATGTTTAAAATACTGTCGGATTACCAGATATCGGGCGCTTTCTAGAGGAGAACCGGTCCCATTGGTGCGCCCCCTCCCCGATTACATTTAACTCAATTTTATGAACTATTAAGCACCTTGGTATTAAAATAAACAATATATCTTTTCTTATATGCTTAATTTTTTATGCCGTTTGCTCCTCCCAACCTCGAATGATGGGAGACAGCTATTCGTTTACAGCATTTTATATTTGACGTGTAACGAGTTAAATCATAATTAAAACTGCTTACTTCTCAGCTGCTGATTCTAAAAACAGATTGAAAAACAAAAACAAAAATTAAGAAATGGAAGGGGAAAAAATAATAGCGCTGTACTCTGTCCATAACGCAAGGAAATTACGAATAAATAAACAAAATATATATGCAAATAAATAAAAACGCATATGTCAACAGGGTACACATTTTAAAGATCTTCCCTCCTTTTGGATAGTCAAGATTTTTATTACGAGACTGTACTGTAAATGGAGAGGGGGGGGGGAGGCGGACAAAAAGAAAGGGAATGAATGTCATCCCCATCCAACCTTCGAGTTAGTACTTTACGTTGTAGCGGTGCCCCTGGACAGAGCGGGAAGCCTTGTGGTTTCTTCTGCTCTAGCTACGTCATAATAGGCAGTAAACACCGAGCAGCCCCCCTCCAAAAGATTTATAGCTGTCCATTGAATCACTCGGTGATTGACACTGTCCATCAGGATATCAGACCAATTAGCCGTGCTAAGAGTTCGTGTTACACACTCCCACAGCGTTGCCAAAACTTCAAGGATCTTTCCGTCGTAGCTTTTCTCGTTTGGTAGCGAAGAGCCTTTACTAGAGTTTACTGTTTGAGCGGGAGTTTCCCAGGGGTTTTCAGGAAATGGACAAGACGGCTTTAGTTACGATTCTTTGCTATATTTTCTTTTAAAACATTTATTCAATTCGCTGCCTATTTACATTATTATCTTACGTATTATTTACAGTGGCTCAGACTCCACCTCATTGTTCTAAAGTTCTTAGATGTTTCAAAGTTACGGGCACAAGCTCTCCCGCACAATAAACGTTCTAAAGTTCTTTGGTATTTCTTTACGGGGACAAGCTCTCTCGCACAATATTACGTCTGGATGGGCGCAACTCCTCCCTGTCCAGCATTCGAAGATCTCATGCTCATCCGACCTCAGCCTCGTAGGCAAGCGAAAGTCGATCTTCTCGGCCCCCGCTTTTGAGGGCAGCTTATATAGGGGGTGCCTGACCTTAGGCCGACATTGAGGGCAAGGGGACACACGTGCACCATTTCCTGTCGTGCGGGCCCCTTCGTCCTGTCACGTAGGCCTGTAGGTTTGCCGGCCTAGGCCTAACCTGACAGCTTTATTTTGCTTCCTTCTTTGCCTTTTGAGCGAACCCCCGCCCAAAACTGACTACTGGGCTAACAGCTCTGTAGACAGTCCAGCAGATGTACACAGGGAGTCCCCTAAACCATCTCCCTCCGAGAGCATACCTTGGATGTCACCACCCCTCTCTTCATCATTTAAAAAATAACCTGGAGAGCGCATCGGCATTCTGATGCGCTGCCCCTTTACGATGGGTAATTTTTAACTTATACTTTTGTAACGCGAGGGCCCATCTCTGTAACTTCGGACTTTTAGATGCATTCTGTGATATAAAAGTTAGGGGATTATGATCTGTAATTAACTCTACCTCAGCCCCAAAGCTCCAATTCTCAATTTTCTTTATTGCCCATATCACGGCATAGGCTCCCCTTTCCGCCCTCGAATTTTGAACCACGCAATGAAGAAAGTCTTCCTCTCTGCTCTTCCGAATGACCGCTGTTTTCCGTTATCCAGAACTCTCATTTATTTCGCCTTCTTTCGCCCCTGTAGGCCCTTTCACAACACCGTATCCAAAACACTTGAGCACCTCATTAACAGTTCCCTTTTTGCCCAGCTGTATCCGAGTGACCGCAAGAACGCTGCTTCCTATCGCCCTTCCATTGTCCACCAGTTGACTATCATCACAGTGAGCCACCGTCGAAGTGACCCTCCGATTCTTCATCCCCCTTTTTTCTCATCTCATTCCTCCCGCGTTTTCTGACTCTGCAATCCCGAGTATTTTTATCATCCTGCGATTTTTCCTTTCCTTTCGGAGGAAATGGACCCCCTTCATTGCCCCTTTTTCGGACAGCTGTGAGCGGCTTTTCTTTTTCCAATTCGTTTGGAAAGAAACACACCACTCCCGTTATCTCATTATAACAAAATTTCAACTCCAAATGAAAGTCTTTACTTTCAAAAAATATTTTCCCACTTTCCTTTTCTTCCAGTCTCAAAAAACTAGGATCTACTTGTAGGGATTACTTAAAATTTCTACTCAGGATTACTTAAATTTTCCATAGCTCCCAAGCATTTATACGGCCCAATAATTTTCGCAATTCCTTAAATTTCTTTCTACCCGTTGCCTCCCATCGGATTTTGGCTCTACCTAAGACCTTCCGTGATCTTCGTTGAAAACCATCTACCTCCTATTAAATTAGATTCTCGAACCTTTCCCGAAAATTTTACGGATCCCGTTTGACTTTGAACCTTAAGAGTTTTGCCCCTGTAATTTTCTAGGTCCTGGAATTTTCGTTGGCCTACCTTATGAGCTTTTGACGACTCCTTATCCATGGATTCCTTATCCTTAACCGGACCCACCAGCGGTGCTTTCCCCTGGCAATTTCCTCGGTCTGTCATTTGCATTTTGCCGTGATATTTTGTCCAAATGATAATTCGACCCCCCCAGTGACATATTTCCTTCGGCTTTACTCCTACCTTCATGAGTTAAATCTGATCCAAATATCGGCAAGCATGTTTCACTTAAATCTATTTCATCATAATCCAGATTTTCCCTTCTGTAATTATCCTTCATATTTTCCATATGACCTTTGAACCCACAGTATATTTCTCCTTTCGCACCCTCGATTTTTCCTTTGCCCTCACCCCGCTAATCTCAGGAATGACAGACATATTCGATTATGTTTCCTTTATCATTTTTAACCTTTCTTTGCTTCCCCCTACAGTCACTGTTCTGAGTTTTTCACCTAACAATCCCGATGACCCTTTTCCTAACGGGACATTATTACAGTTGAATTTTAACGTCTCACAACTGCGCTGCTGAAATTTTAATTCCTCTCTTTCCGACTGTGCTCTTAATTCGGTCTCTGCCCTCAGCAGGGGTTCCTCTTTCCCTTTTACTGGTGGCGAGTCACAACCCACTGCGAACACTCCGCGTCCCCCTTTTTCTCTACCCCTTTCTCTCTCTCTGAGCTTTCTTCATTTACCGGACAAAGGCTATCAGCTGCTTGCGCTTTAAGTATTTTGTGATCTCTAGGGGTTAGCAACAAAGTTCCATTTAACTTCGGTGTGCTCGCTACCGTTACGTAAACTTCAGTCTTTACTCGTTCGAACTGCTCGTTTTCTAAACTCAAAGGAATATTTATAATATCAGCTTCTATATGCTCGCCAAATGCCGGCTCTAATAATATTCTACCCCTTGGTTTTATATCCCCTTTCTGCAATAAACTCTGATTTATTACGGAAATTTGGGCTCCACTGTCAATGATCCCTTCTATTCCTTTATTTCTATAGTTAACCTTTACTTTCATACGATCCGCCACAATCCTTTTTTTTCCCTTTGAACTATCCCTCGGCAATTCTCTATTTACTTTGGCTATTCCCTTGTCTTGGTTCTGCCTTAATTTCCCTATTTCTGGATTTTTATTCATTATTTTCACTCTTTGTACCCTTATTTTATCCCTATTTTCTTTACAGTTCTTCGCGATATGACCTTCCATTTTGCATTTATAACAAATTACTTTCTCTATCGCATCGTATCTTTCAACTTTAAATTTATTTCTCTCCTTTGGTTCCGAATTGTATCTATTTTTAACTGAATAGGAATTTTCCATAGTCTTTTCATGGATTTCCGCTAAGTAGGCCGCTTCACTAAGTTTAAAAACCTGCTCCTTCTCCTGAAGTCCTACATAGCGTTTATTTTCTAGTGGCATCTCGGCTTTTAGCCTGTCTACTACTATTATGTTATTAATTTATTCTGCCGTTTCCGCATTTTTACTGTTAATGTAAAATGCCCATAAGGAATTAATTCTATCCGCGAATTGCGTCCATGACTCAGTCGGTCTCTTTTTAGCCTGATCAAACCTCTTTTTATACTCGTCAGGAGTTAATCTATTATGCTTTAGAATTTCCTCTTTAATTCTCTCATACTGATTTAATTCCTCCGCTTTCAAGTTCACAAATAACGGCCTCACTAAGTGACCTAGCAATGGCACAATCAACCTCCCCTGCACTTCCTCTGGAACCTTTTGCTAAGCAAAAACCCCTTCCACCGTTTCAAAAAATAAAGGTAGATCTCCAACGTCCGAAGGTACAGGTGGAATTAATGATTTCAAAACCTTATGGAATCTTTCCAAATTATCCATAATTGGATTTTCCCTTTGTCTAAAATGGCCATTAGTTTCTTGCTCTAATTCTAGTTTTCTAATTTCTAACTCTTTCTCCCTTAAAACAATTTCTTTTCCCCTAATTTCTAGCTCTTTTAATTTTAATTCTAATTCACTAGCACTAGCCCCATCCATTTTGCTATTTTTACTTTGACTTCTCAGTACCGGTGACATGCAAAGCAAACCCCCAAAACGGAAACAGTTTAAATGTGGGGACTTACCCTAAACAGCAATCTCTGGATCTCCGCACGTTGACCACGGTGATGGGTTTCACTTTCACTACTCGCTCCTGCTCCAAGCGTTTGACTTCCGGTGTCCGTCAGTGGCCTTCTCTGCAGGGTCTCTCAGCGTCGTAGTAACTTTCTCTCGGGTAATCTCCGGCCCTTTCTCCGAGAATAATCAGCTCACCAGCCGTCACTCTTGCTATTCTTCAATTTCTCCGATGAGGACAATAGGGAAGTTTTCGATTTTCTAATTTTATTTTTAATCTACAGAATAACATATTTTAACACCATATGTGCAAAAAATTTTATTATACGATTAGTGTTTATTTTTTAAATAATTTTTTTAATTCATGCGCAGTCAGGGATCGCGAAAAAAACTTTCTGCGCATCGGGCATGATTTGCGTCACAGGTTGGATGACGTATATAGCTTGGCGAGCGTAAAGCCAGCCATTCACAAGCGAGCCATGTGGAGCGAAGCCGTTTGGAGCTCATCTATTTGGATAAAAAGATTTAAAAGTTCAAATCTGCATGTATATAACAAAAGAATTAAAAAACAGTGGCCTAGGCAGTGGTTACTAAATAAAACACATGCACACGTAAATCAAGAATTGGATACATCGGATTGCCGAACTGTTTGCAAATGAGCGAACGCATAGTTTGAGCTTCTGCTGAAGCTTGTTTATGTTTTAATTTTTGCAGAAAATAAAATGAATTTCGCCAATATATAATGAACTTAGCCAAAAATGAGCTTGGATGTAATTAAAAACTCAAATCTCAACTATAATGAAGTTTACCTGTTGGAAGGAAACATTTATTGATACATAGACCCCTGCTTAACGCAGTGAAGATGGCCGAATGGTTAAGGAAGAAAGCTTGTACACCGTTCAACCGTGGTTCGAGTCCCGGGGATTTAATTTGCGTTTTCTACAGCAAATGTTTTGCTGCACCGCTGATTTTTTATAAATTAAATATAAAAAGGGCGCTTTATTTGGCGTTTTTTTTTTTCGTGCAGGGGGGGAGGGTAATTAAAAGATAAACTATTAAAATTATATATTAAATTAAATATTCATTGCGTAAAATATTTTTTTAGAATGAATTCGTCGAACATACTCTATTATTATTAATTTATTAGTTGCTAAATTGAAGCATTTTATGTGGATACAAGATATTCTTTCTGAATATATATATATACGGGGGAATTTCTTGTTTCTTTGTGTTATACTTTTGTCGTTGTGCTCTTTCTTACATTTGCGTTCGATCAATATGTCAAATACTAATTACAAGTATTGTTTTGTACCTGGATGCACATCAACAACTAAGAAAGCTACAGGCAAACGCTTCATTAATGCTCCAAGGGACCCTAACTAAAGTTCGAAAAGCGTGGCTATTTAAATGCAGAAGCGATGTTTCTATGAAGTCGAATTTTCATTGCTGTGAAGATCATTTCTGTAAGTACAACTAAGACATAACAACATATCTACTTAAAAATTACAGTACCGGTTTACATTTCGTTCGTGCCTAATAGTTTTCAAAACACAAATAAATAAATGAATATATATACATATATATAATACATATAACAGAAAAATGGCATAATTAAGGCCCTTAGGATTATTTTTATCTTAAAATTTAAATGATATTAGTGTAAGAACAACACTAGCTGATTAATTAAAATACAATGGAAAGAACACAGAACCGGAAAGAAATAATTTGAGTGCAGCAAAGCCATATCCAGAATTTTTTTTCGGGGGGGGGGGGGTTAACTTGGACACACTTGTGTTAAGAAAAGTTTCAGGGTGGAATATATGCTTCATTGCGAACATTTTCGGGAAACCCCCTTTCCCGCTTCTGGATACGGCCTTGGAGTGTAGAAAATATTTTGAGTTATCGAAAACGAGAAAGAACATTTTCCTGTTCAAGGGATAAAATTACATTAAAAAGTAATGAAAGTATACATAAATAACTTGATTCAAGACATCGAAAAATTTAGATAAATTGAAATTTGTATTATTGCAAGTAGGAAATACACATTATTCTTTGGCAGCAGTGAAACTCTCAGCTGATTCAATTTTATTTTTTTGCTTCTTTGACTACCATAACAACTTGGTTAGGGCTCTTTAATTTGTGCCCAGGACATACACGACTTTTGACTGTGCTAATTCCTGCTGTCCTTTTTAGTTTTACATACCCAACAGCTGAATCACCATATACATTCCTCTCTGCAAGAGCTATTTATTAAAAATACCATAATTACCTTCGGGATCATTCATAAATGATGTCACGCTTCGAGGGGGGAGGGGGGTTCTTGAAATCGGGAAAACAGTGTGACAAGGGAGGGGAGGGGGTAACAAGAAGTATGGCATCATGCGTTATGCAACATAGCGTGACATGTGATAAAGGGGGGGAGGGGGACCGCTGAAGTGTGACATTGTGACAAAGGAGGGGGGAAGGGGGTCAAATATATGGGAAAAAGCGTGACATCATTTATGAACAGCCATTTCTCTGTATAATTTTTGAAAGCTTAAACAAGGGCTAAAGTATTTTTCAAAATAATAGAATGAATTTAAATATAATATTTATAACCCTTTTTAAAAGAATTTTTTGAAAGCATTTTAAGGGATTCCAGACTTAAACAGAAAAATATAAAGTTAAACAGGATATACCACGATTGGAAAATGAAATTTAAAAGATTCTGTATAGCATTTAACTGCACTACCTGTATTTTAAAGTCAATAAAAGTTGCAACATCGTTTGGCTTAATGCTTTTTCTATGCTAATTTGCAGGCACTGGCGTAGATAAGGGGGTGGTTTTGGGAATAACCCAACCCCCCATGAAATGGTAAAGATTGTCTAGAATTGGACCAATTTTTCTTGGAAAACAATGAAATTAGCAGACTTCTCCCGAAGAACCCCCCCCTCCCCCCCCCCCCGAAATCCAGGTCCAGCTACGCCATTGTTTGCAGATGTTTTTTCACATGAAAAGCAAACACATGATCAATTCAAAAACCTCACCAATGTTTTTTTTTTTGAGTTCGACACTTGAACCGCAAGTAAAAAAACGGAATTTTCTTTAAGTAAAAAAAAAAATTCAACATCGGAAATCCTTTTTAGCAAAATAATAGTCTTCATTTCAAAAATATAAGATTCATTGCCAAGAAAGCGATAAGCTAAGTAATATGCACTACACTAAATAGCATGATGAACTTCACTGGGGTTACCAAAACATTACCAAAAAGTCGCCAAGCAACAAATATACACGTAACTGAATAAATAAAACGAATTTTAACTCGGAATGGGTAATCAAAAAACTTGTTGTCTAAAAGGGATCCTACAGTCCACGATGAATAAGAAAAATATAAAAAATAGACAGTTTAATTAAATGGACGCACGTTTAGTTAAATGAATCGTTGAATGAACGCAGCAAAATACGAGGAGTTCGAAGCCGTTCGAGGCGCGAGGTGCCCGCTGACGTCAAACAGTGACGTATTAAGCTCCGCCTCGTTTTTCGTGGATGGGATTTTTAAAAACTAATTAAAAATCAATGTTCAATTTTCTTTGTTCGGCATGGGTGAATTCTTGAGTTTTATAACTGTCTTAACAATATCTAAGCATCAAAATAGGAAGATTCTGTAGGTGGAAACTTCCCTATTTAGTCATTTTGACGAAATGTATTTCATCAAATAGACCCGACAAAACAAACGACTAAAATTTCGTTGTTTTCGACGAAATGTTTCATCAAATAGATGACGAAACAAGTGACTAAAATTTCGTCGTTTTTGACGAAATGTGTTTCATCAAATAGATGGCGAAACAAGTGACTAAAATTTCGTTGTTTTTGACGAAACGTAAATGACGAAATATTTTTTTGTTTTTGACGAAATTCATTTCGTCAAATGTATGACGAAACAAATTTTGTCAATTTAACGAAATGTTTAATCGGAGCATTTTTCACGAAGCCATTTCGTGAAATACGACGAAAGTTTCGTGAAATTTGAGGCATGCGTTTCTGAGAGAACATGCGCTGACAATTACATAGCATACGTGTTTAATTATTTAAATTTCCTTTTTCTGTTTTTATCTTTGAGGATGACTTCACGAGAGTTGGTTCAAAAGGTTCTGGCTAAAAATGCTTCTTATAAAACTTATAAAATAGGCATACATAGTTTGCAAAAAAAGAAATCCTCAAATTGTATGACATAATATTTCGTGAAAACAGTACACGTGTACGATATATTTTGAATATTAATATTATTTTTGGTAGCATTTGGTGTTTAGAATGAAGAAAATAGGCTTTTAGTTAAAGCGAGATCTCGGCTTATTCATTTTGAAGCGAGTTCTTAAGTCTTAACGTTCACTTATAACTTCTTTTAAAAAAAAAGAATACTGATACTAAGAATGCAATAGTTCTTACGGACAAGCCATTTCCTACGAATCGAGCGATTTCTCTCAGGAAGGTATTGAGGGGAGAGGGGACAGGGTGACAAATCGATCGACCGTCAGGCACACATTATTTTTGGCAGGCAGATAAATAGAGCGAGGCGTTTTTTTTTTTTTTTTTCACGAATTGAAAAAAAGCAAATTTTATTTGTACTAAATTATTCTAAGTTTTAATTCTTCATGGTGGGAGTTCTATCCTTCCTTGGATATTTTTTGCTTAGCATATAGTTTTCTGATATTACACCGTTGCACCTGCTCAGAGTATACGTAAAATGCTATTGAGGCAAAATTAAATGCTTATGTAAGGTTTTTTTTTTTTTTCAATTACTAAAATTTTTCACTAAAGAACATGCAAAAAACTTTTACACATTTTAATTGGGATTGTACTATCGCATTTTCGCTGTTAACTTTTCTGTGCGTGATATTTTTGTTTTACCCTGTAAATCATAGAAAAATTAACAGGACTACCTAGAAATCAAATGATGTCACGCTTCAAAGGGGGAGGGGAGGTTGGTGGAATTGTGAAAAATTGTGACAAGGGGAGGGGTAACAAAAAGTGTGACATCATGCTTATGCAGTATAGCGTGACATGTGACAAAAGAGGGTAGGGTGTCCGTTGAAGTGTGACATTTTGTGAAAAAGGGGGGAGGGGGTCAAATATATGGGAAAAAACCGTGACATCATTAGGGATTATTCCCATATTGAAACTTGAAATCCTCTCACGTTCTCAAAAGAATATAAGAAATTTCGAGTCTCAATATGAATTTCGTATTGTCTCGTATATGTTTAAATGGTGCTTATTCTGAAAACATGCATTTTGTTTCTAAGAATTTTTTGAGAGCAAATTATTTCGTAATTGTTACTTCTATTTTAGAAATGTCTTAAAGATCTAGCTGAAGAAGGTGTCCAGACGAAAGTTTGCGGTTATTTTGTGGACTTACAGAAAGGGAAGTTCGTGTAAGAACACAGTACATGTTAAGGTGGCACCTATTTCAGTGGATCCTGAATATCCTAAGTGTTTTATTTAATTGCTCAGCGATGTTGGTAAATAAAACAAATATATCATTACAAACCTAGTTTATAATTTCAAATTTTCCAATGATTCGATTCTATTTCATCTGTCAACTGAGAAGTGCTTCTTGAATATAATTCCTTGGGAAGAAACTGTTCATATTATGCAGACTTAGATAATAATAGACAAAAATAAAGGCATCCCCCCCCCCCTAGCTATGTCTTCTTTCTTCCCATCAAGTCCCTTTCTAAAGTATACAACAAAAATTGTTGTTACGTTGTGTATATTTTTTACATATTTATGTTTGAAATTTTATATTGGGGGAACTTTTTTGTAATTTCATTATATATTTTATTTTTTCTACTCATGTACAGTGGTTGAAAAAACGAAACACATCTTCTTACCTGTCACGCTTCAACAAGTGTCTAAATACCTTCAACAGGTGAGCTGAATACTACTTGCTTTACAGACACGTATAATATGGCAATTTATCAGGAATGACGTACTGTATAAAATGCCAAGTATAAAATTTTTCTAAGATACCGTCCTCATATTAAAATTAACATCAACTTTAAAATTTTAAAAGGTTATACCCCTTTTTCTCACAGGTGTGTAATCAGCAAGCAAATTTAACCTTGAAAAGCAATTTATGCGTCATTTGGTTCAGCGTTACTTTACTACTAAATGAAGGAAAATTCACGTCGTAATGCTAAAACGTTTTCTGATATTTTTGCTTATAATATGTAAACTAATATGGTTACGGCACAGTCTGTTTTTTTATACGAAACTATGAGCAAACCCAGCAATAGAAACCTGTTTTATGTGTTTAAAAATATTAATTTAATATTTCTTATGAATTAGGAAAGTAACATTTGAAAAACTTTCGATCTGAAACGATGTCATATGTCGATGCAAAATTAATGTGGAAATGCTTTTATATGAATATCCAAAATTTAGGCTAAAAATATTCAATCGTTCATTTTTTATGCTTTAAAATACAATTTGCTTCTGCTTTAGGGGCTGCGCACCCATTGCTGAATGTATAAAATTCTACATATTGGATAAAAGTAAGAAAGCTTAACCCATTTAAGACTAATTGCACACCGTGTGTGCAATTGATTTCCGAGGCCACAAAACGGCCTGCACACGTTTGTGCAAAAAGTTACGTGCAATTATCAGTTATTCTGAGTAAACTAGTCGTCGAAGTAAGACTATTCTTTGAGTAACGAAATCTGTAAAGTACAGGAAATTTGTACGGTGTGCAATGATCTTTTTTAAGTGAATTCACTTATGAATTGGGTGATTTCCATAGTAAACATGTTCTTTTTTACTAAAAGTGTTTCGCTCCTGGGCACCGTGTTCAAAAAAAGTCGTCCTAAAAACATCGTCGCAAGCAGCTAAATAAACTTGCGTATAATATAGTCTAATATACTTCTTACCTCTATAAAATACATAAATGCTAACGACCTGTAAATTAGAGTGCTGAAAATAGAGGTGGTCCTGTTTTCAATATCTCTGGTTCTAATGGTCCGATTTGGCTCCAATTTGGTATTTAGACTGATTTGGGCAAACATTGACTTCAATTACGCTGTTAAATCCATAGTGTTTCATTCAACCTTTTAAAGTTAGTGCTCATTTCAATGCGTATACCACCACTTATCGAAACTCTGTTGAACTTTCTGACGAAATTTGAAATAAAACTTCAATCGATGTCGATTTGAAGTGTTCGAAGAAGTTAACAAACTCCTTGAACTTCGTGAATTTAACGAACTTCATATCCTAAAACACATTATGCTGTGTGTATTTCTTTAGACAGGCCATTTAAATTTCAACATGTATGAAAAAGTGAATCATTTACATTTTTTTAACCTGAAAATTTATTAAGTGATTTAAGAAGTGTTGCGGCTGAAAAGGGTTTTAAAGTTCATCTAACAAAATAAATAAGTAATTTTAAAAAATGTTAAACATCTGAGAAAATGAAGAAAAAACAGTAAAAACATACAGGTACTGTTAAATACATGAAAGAGAACTTGTTTTTTTTTTTTTTTTTTTTTTGTCTCGACGTCCGTTGCATTGTTTTCTTAGCGCATTACTACGGTTACGGGCTGATTTAGTAGAAACATTCAAAGTAAGATGGCAGCACCACAAGACTGTTTATGAGTAATTTCAGATTTTTCGTGCTCCAGTTATGCTAGCCATCTTTTTATGTGTTCAAAGAAATCACAGAAATGCGTTTTTCCGAATTTCAATGTTAGCAGTCTCAAATAATTCGAAGAACAAGGCGAATATTTTCAATTTTTAAAACAAACCTTTCATCAGCGTTTAATAACTACGCTACTTTCTTAACCCACTAATGCCTGACTGTTTGTTCACTTAAATCTGCTATAAATATAATACTTTTTGAAATAGTGTTAAATGAAAGGGAACTTTTATGTTTTTTCTAATGGGGTTGCAGTGTTGGTCTTTAACCATTGCAGACCTAGTGCGTTCTCAGAAATTGGTACCAACTCTTTCAGCGGCACCATAATGAGTGTGGTACCATCGCAGCAATTTTTGGTCGCTCAGTTTCCCTCTAGAATGGGGCCCCTGAGCTATCGTTGATGCAAACGGCACTGGGAATTCAATTTAGCAGAGAGTATACATGCCAAACCGGATACTCAGGGGATCTTTAACATGCCGCATAATCATACGACATTGGCGCAGACCATTTTCTGCATCTTGAAAATTCACCGACTTGGCCCAGGTTTGAACCTGCGATCTAGGGTGTACGAGGCTGCGGCTTACCACTACGCCAGTCTGTCGACAAGGAAGGGAAAGGTAAATAGCAATAAAATAACTTTTGGGGAAAAAAAAAATATAACCGACTTCAAATTATAAATCGCGAGTAGGGGAGTAAGGCCGTTTCACCAACAGCAGGCGCAATGCCCTCAGGCGTGGACGTGGCCCAACCGCCTCCCAATGCCCCCAGGCGTGCCCTCAGGCGTTTTTCGAGTGGAGTTGAGTTGCTTTTGAACGCAGGCATTTTTCGAGTGGAGTTGAGTTGTATACCCTCAGGCATTTTTCGAGTGGAGTTGAGTTGTACGCCCTCAGGCATTTTCGAGTAGAGTTGAGTTGTGTATGCCCTTAGGCTTTTTTCGAGTACAGTTGAGTTGTTTATGAAATGCTTATAGTTTTGGAATGGCAGCACTTTTTAGTTTCAGTTTAGGACTTGATGTAATGAAAACCGATTGTGACGCCATCTACGAGAAGAAAATGGAACTATTTTGGTACTTAGACTTTTTTTTTTCCAGTGTTTTCTCTTAGAATTCAAGAAGAAAATATTTAATATTATCAAAAAAATATATATATAATGTATAATGAATTAAATTTAATCTTGTTAATTACCTCCTTATATGTTTTTATTTTTTAGACTTAGAAAGATTTTCTTTTTCGACTTTTTTAATGTTTCCACTTAGCATTCACATAGGAACTATTTTATAAAGTTAATTGTAATATAATTTTACACTGTGATTCTAAAATCTGGACATTTTCACTTAGAAAAGACTTAGTTTTTTTTTTTTTTAATTTATTTATTTATATATTTTTTCAGACTTAGAAAACTTATCAGTTGCAAGTAGTTTTTTTTTTCTAAGTATGTAAAACATAATTAAGAAGTACAGTAAAATTTTTCTGATAGGTTTTGCAAACTTTTTCGTAAATCTTATTTTAAACTGCATAACACATTTCCTTCTAAAGTTATTTTCTACTTTATGTTATTATCACACTCACAGCTTCCTTCAAAGAATATCAAGTGTATTTTATAAAATTCTATTACTTCACACATTAACGCAAAAAAATCCTCAGATTGTAATCGTAAAATTAAAAACGATAATGTAAAAATATGAAGTACAAAGCATATTCATCCAGTACAACTTGGTACAGAAATATAAAATTACTAAATACCAAAGGTTTAAACAGCATCAAAATATAAAAGTACTAAATACAAAATGTCACAACAGCATGAAAATATAAAAATACCAAGTATTAAATGTTAAAACGGCATGAAACGAGTTGTTAGTACTACTAGTGCTTGTTCCAAACTGAGTTTCTTCTAACAAAATTTAGTACGAAAAGCAAAAGTACTATGCCGAAAATGTTAAAACCTAGATTCATTCCGTAAAACAAGAGAGAATGTAAGAAATTACTAAATAAAAATGTTTGAACTTGCAGAACAAAATTAATTTCTACTTGCAAAATTTTAGAACTTCGCTTGAAAATTAAAAAAAAAAAAAAAAAAAAAAGTACTTATTCAAACGGTTGAAACTTGGAACTAAAATTTCAACACTGAATCAAAAAATCCGAAACAATTTTCCTTTGGACAATTTCCGTGGAACAATCATCCTTTCATACTTTTACATTTTCGTTCTGTTTTAACGTCTTATACTTGCTATTTTTATATTTTAGTAGGTCAATATAAGTTTTTTCAATTTGCATATATTACTTTTACTCTTTCCGAGGCGTGTTTTAGATGAATCTAAGTAGCAATTTTTTATACTACTCTTAACTTTTAGTGTTTTGTACTTTCTTACATTTTTTTTTCTTTTTTTTTGCGTTAAGTTTTAATATTTTGCAAGAGCGTAACACTTTTGTTTTGTAATTTTGCATTTCCGTTCTTTTCTGAATGAGTTTAAGTTTTAAAAGTTTATAGTTTTTAAATGATTTGTTCCACGCATTTCTAAGTTTGCTCAGTTTTAGCATTTTGCTCTTAGCTCTTTTACGTTTCACATAAAGCACTTTGCAATAGTTTTAAGTTTTGTGATTTGAACTTTTCAAGTTTTTGCGATTCTATTTTAGTGTTTTTAGTGAATATATTATTCTATTTCACTTTTAAGATTTTCAAATCTCTTTTAGTGTGTTTACATTTACTTTTTAAGTCTCGAATCTTTATTCCACAGTTTAAATTATTTCGGATTTTTGATAATTCAGTGTTGAAATTTTAGTTCCAAGTTTCAACCGTTTGAATAAGTACTTTTTTTTTTTTTTTAATTTTCAATCGCAGTTCTAAAATTTTGCAGGTAGAAAATAATTTTGTTTTGCAAGTTCAAACATTTTTATTTAGTAATTTCTTACATTCTCTCTTGTTTTACGGAATGAATCTAGATTTTAACATTTTCGGCATAGTACTTTTGCTTTCCGTACTAAATTTTGTTAGAAAAAACTAAGTTTGGAGCAAGCACTAGTAGTACTAACACTCGTTTCATGCTGTTTTAACATTTAATACTTGGTATTTTTATATTTTCATGCTGTTGTGACATTTTGTATTTAGTACTTTTATATTTTCATGCTGTTTAAACCTTTTGTATTTAGTAATTTTATATTTCTGTACCAAGTTGTACTGGATGAATATGCTTTGTACTTCATATTTTTACATTATCGTTTTTAATTTTACGATTACAATCTGAGGTTTTTTTTGCGTTAATGTGTGAAGTAATAGAGTTTTATAAAATACACTTGATATTCTTTGAAGGAAGCTGTAAGTGTGATAATAACATAAAGTAGAAAATAACTTTAGAAGGAAATGTGTTATGCAGTTTAAACTAAGATTTACGAAAAAGTTTGCAAAACCTATCAGAAAAATTTTACTGTACTTCTTAATTATGTTTTACATACTTAGAAAAAAAAAAACTATTTGCAACTGATAAGTTTTCTAAGTCTGAAAAAATATATAAATAAATAAATTAAAAAAAAAAAAAAACTAAGTCTTTTCTAAGTAAAAATGTCCAGATTTTAGAATCACAGTGTAAAATTATATTACAATTAACTTTATAAAATAGTTCCTATGTGAATGCTAAGTGGAAACATTAAAAAAGTCGAAAAAGAAAATCTTTCTAAGTCTAAAAAAAAAAAACATATAAGGTGAGAATTAACAAGATTAAATTTAATTCATTATACATTATTTTTTTTTATTTATTTTTTTTTTTTTTTATAATATTAAATAGTTTCTGCTTGAATTCTAAAAGAAAACATTGGAAAAAAAAAAGTCTAAGTTCCAAAGTAGTTCCATTTTCCTCTCGTAGATGGCGTCACAATCGGTTTTCATTACATCAAGTTCTAAACTGAAACTAAAAAGTGTTGCCATTCCAAAACTATAAGCATTTCATAAACAACTCAACTCTACTCGAAAAACGCTTAAGGGCATACAACTCAACTCTACTCGAAAATGCCTGAGGGCATACAACTCAATTCTACTCGAAAAATGCCTGAGGGCGTACAACTCAACTCCACTCGAAAAATGCCTGAGGGCAAAACAACTCAACTCCACTCGAAAAATGCCTGAGGGCAAAAACAACTCAACTCCACTCGAAAATGCCTGAGGGCAAAAACAACTCAACTCCACTCGAAAAACGCTGAGGGCACGCCTGGGGGCATTAGGAGGCGGTGGGTCCACGGACACGCCTGAGGGCATTGCGCATTGCGCCTGCTGTTGGTGAAACGGCCTTACTCCCCTACTATCGCGCAAAAAAGTGAAAAATAAATTAATTATTTAAACAACATCGATAAAGTTTTTAAACATAGTTTTCGAAGCCGGAGCAAAATTATCTAATCAATACGCCTTGTGTTACTTTACTTTGAAACTGTTGCAAACTCTGGGCCTTTTATATTAAATTGATTTAGGATTACGATTGCAAAAGATTTAATCTACACTTTTCAACCAACTTCAAAAATTATGTTTCAAAGTCGTATCGATTTTGTTCAAAGAATTAATTTATTCCTCCCTTTTTAGCGCGATTTATAATTTGAAGTCTGTCCGTTTTTTCCCCAAAAGTCATTTTATTTAATTATTTTCATATATATAAATGCTCTTCTTTTAAAGAATCCATATCAAAGGGAGTCTTTGAGTGAACGGCACTAAAAACTATTCATTTGGGTGATAAATTCCGTTTTATATTCGATTTTAAACGGCCACAAGAGAAAATAAACTGATTGGATTTGATTTTTGCTTCACAGAAGCCTTCAGTCAAACTCTTGTTTTAATTGCTTTAAATATTACAGCTTATTGACAACAAACTCTTCTTCAACAATGAGTTTTATATTTATAAATAATTTTCCCAACAAAGAAAAATCAAGCCCAGCCTTTTTAATTAAAATATAAAACCACATTTTTATCAACAAAACGTTTTTCTAAAAAATCAAAACAAATATAGTCAAATTGATGTGCGATATTTGAGTTAGAGTTAGACGACACTCATTCGATTGAAGAAAAAAATCATCGAAATCGGTTCATTTAGTCAAAAGTTACGGATGAAAAAACAAAAAAGTTACTGCATTTATACCTATAGCCTTTTTTTCTAATTGTCGGATGTGGACAAACGAAGGTACGCACCTATGGAAACCACCCTCGAGCAATTAAAAAAATCATGAAAATCGATTCATCGGGTGAAAAGTTACGGGTAGACAAACAAGCAAACAAAACAAAAAAAAATAATAATAACGACATACATACGGTATGAATGTATAACCTCCTCCTTTGTGAAGTCTGTTAAAAATAAATAATAATTAAGCATTTTTTTTTCAGAAAAACTGGTAAAAATATTATAGATTTTTTTTAACAGTATATAAATATATAGGTATAGTATAAATTGTTTTTTGGGAGGGCAAAAGTGATATAAAAAATTATTATACAAACCAAGTGCAGACGGATCTCAGACGGGTATTAGAAATAGAATAACGCGAGATACAAGATCGCCCGTGTGAGACACGCGCATGCGCAAATTTGCCGGCACTGAAGTTTGCTTCCTTCTCCTCGTTATTTTATTGCTGCATTGAAATTATCACTTCATTATGGAGTCTAGATTTGTGAAAGGTCATTCAAGCAACGTGCCAAAAGTAGCATCAATGACGTTATTTGCTTTTTTCCAATTTTATAAAGAAAAATTTCTTAATTAGCGACTTTTATCGCTTTCAAACATTTTAAAAGCAAACAGTAAACCTGCTGAAGTCAAATCTCGCTCAACGAGGCCTCTTTGGCGGACACCCCCAAAACTCAAACACCGGGGTGTCGCTCCTATTGTAGCCAAGTCTCCACAGGATGGTGTCTGGTGGCATTTTCTCCACAAAGTGGGACGCACGTGCACAGAAAATTGTTTTTGCGTCACTTACTGCGCTTGAACTTTGGAAATTATTTTTTAAATAAATACTTATCGCAGAACAAAGCTTTTCAGAGGTGAATTTTTATAGACGTTGTTCCATAAAATAAAAATATAACTAAAATATCGAAAACTTCCCTATTGCACAGTGTTGCGAATATCTTTCTACTTGTCATTTCAAATATAACGGAAAATACATTAGAAATGACTATCCTTCCAAAAAATTATTGGACTGGAAATCAATCCCAATATTTACAGTACACATTTTTTAATAGTACTGATTCAATAGATGGCAGCACTATTATACAATGTATGTTTTTTTTAAAGCGCTGTCAAATAACAGATGGCAGCACGACTTATAATAATGGAAGTACAACAGACCTCCGTTAAACGATGTCGAAGGTTCACAGAAAAGCGACGATTCAAACGAGGTGAACTTTCAAATTGCATAGCAAATTACATGCCATGATGCAATAGTAGCTATTTTTTAGCCAGAGATTTCTTCTGAATATTTTTCACTTTCTCAATTACTTCTCATAGGAAGGAGGCTTTTCTTTTTTTAATGTTCTGAGCACTTTCATTATTTATCAACCAGCATTCGCGCTCACTTTTATTAACGTGAATTCTCCTCTCTCTTGGGTTTTTTTTTTATCGATACTTTTTCACCTTCAGATTCAACAGTCACTATTTGGGGGTAAATATTAATAAACAATGGTCCCTCTCCAGAGCGACGGCGCCCCTTCCCAAAATAATGACCCTCCAAAAATCGGCCAACCCCCCTGAGAATGCCGCCCTCTCGCTAAAAATTTCAATGGCGTAGTCTGCGCCATGAACTACTAAAGGGGGCACTACAAGAGTGCCCCCTTCTGGTGGGCACTCTTGTAAACTTGAATGTCCCAAATTTAAGTATGTATGCATTTCTTTTAAATATGCATATAGAAATTAAACTGAATTACAAGCACAAGGAAAAAACAGCGCAAATAAAGCACAAATTGTCCAAATGAATAATGAAAAAGTTATTTTGACGCTACTATGGAGCCTCCTTATCGGTGCAGGCAAGGAAAGTGCTCAACGCACAACAAGAAAGTGAACGCATAGACAACCACCTATCTCCTGTGGACATATGTGGCATGTTCAAACGATCTAGAAATATCCACCAGTGGTAGAAAAGCTTGCAACATTTGGAGGTCTGTGGACATCTGTGGCATGTCTAGGGTTCGAAATTAGGATGCAAAATTTAGGCGTCATTGCGCACCTAGATTTTCTGTCTTGGTTGCCAAAAGTGTTCTGCTAGGCGTCATTTTAAAATAATTCAAATTGCTTGGAAAGAGATAACTGGTATCTATGAATAGAGTTGTGTCAGTGTTCAAAATATCGCAGAACATCACAACCTTACTCAGACAATTATTATTAAAAAAGTGAAAACTGTTCAAAACTCAATTTCTATTACAGTGGTACCTCCTGTAAGGGACACCTCTAATTAAGGGACACTTTTTCTGGTCCCAGCCCCTTTGCATTATGACTGCAATGTATTTACCCCTAAATAAGGGACACTTTATTTAAGGGACATTCACAAAGAAAAATTCACAAAATTCTAGTTATATAGATAAGAACTATTTACTGGAAGCTGAAGTTTTATTTCTTCTAAAAATTAACTTCTGAAAGTTGGTATGTATCCTAGAAGCATGAACAAACAAGTGTATTTTAAAGTGCTTGCCAAAACCTATTTGTAAAGGCTTTTTTTTTTCCTTATTTTGTACTATGGAATACATGTATGCTCAGCATTGACAGACAGTACCCGGCTACCGACAATTTTTTTATGCAAGGAGTGGAAAAAGTACACTAAGTATACCATAAAAGTATACTGTGTCCCAAATTACGTACTTTAAAACAAAACCCACGAAAAGATTACTTCAGATAAATTTCTGTAAGTTACAAAATTTTGCCAATATGACATTTATGATAAAAGTTTAGTTTTTCAATGAAAAAATTTTTAATTTCAATAATTTCGACCTATATTTTGTATGCATGAACCTTTTTTTGGTATTTAAGCTTAAATGGCTTGTTTAGTATTAAAATGTTAAACTAAATACAGTATATGTGTATGCATTCATTTAGGAACCTCCGAGGAAGGGACACCTCTATTTAAGGGACAAAATTTCCAGTCCTCTTAGTGTCCCTTATTGAGAAGTTTCAATGTGGTAACTTTTAACACTAAACCTACCAATTATTCGTGTATACCTCTTCTTGCCGCGCTCGGTCAAATTCACGGGTAATTAAAAAAGTTATCGATTTTAGTATCCAATGCAGATAATGGTTGATTTATTGCTAAATGTATAAAAAATGAGGAATTTTCATGAAATTTCATCCAAAGGAGCGCAAGTGCCCTGCCTACTTGAGACTACTCAGTACTATTGTTGTCGGCTCTATTCAATCGCAACCGACTCGGAGGCACATCGCTCGCTCGAAGAGTGAAACTGTTCGGGTGTGGTCAACAATTCTCTTCGGACTGCTTACAGGACCGCCTGAACGCTCGTTTTTTGCTAGTCATGGAAGGCTGGGCTGACGCCCAATTAATCTACCTCCGGTCGGTCACGAGCTGTCGTCGAACTTCACTTACCCGTGCCCGGGGGAGGGCAGCCCTAAGGCCACGTGCTAACAGGGTAAAGGAGTGAAGTAGAAAAGTCGTGGCTCGACTATCAGCGCCATTATGTGCGGTTTCACTCTTCGAAGTTTCATTCTTCGAGCGAGCAATGTAACTGTCAAGTATTGTCTCTTATCGACGATTTTTCTTATTGACCGATGCGGTAGGTAAGGACGCATGATACATTTTTCTTGGAAAAGAGAAAAAACAACTCAAAGTACAGGGTGAAAAAAATATTATATGCATATTGAATTGTCAAATAGTTCGATAAAGGAATTATAACGTTTAAAGTGTGTAGTTCTAATAAAAAGTTTGGAAACGGTCAATTTGACCGGTACGGTAGGTTTAGTGTTAAAAAAGTTGGTATTTGTACTTAAATTTATGAATCAATATATAAACGTCTATTTTAATCAGCGCCTAATAAAACAAAAATTAATAAGGGGACGGGGGACCTTCGAATGAAACTATTTCATTTTTTATGAAATATTTTGAAATTTTTTGTACTTGCATATAACTTAATAAATAAGCAGAAAATTCAAAAAAAACTTTTAAATTTCATTTTCAAAATTTTAAAATTTAATAAATTTGTAGCGAAATTTCAAAATGTTTTTTGCGTCACAATTTTTGTTTTTTTTTTGGCTGAAGTTGATTTATAATGAAAAAAATTCAACAATATGAACAAAACTTAGTATTCATTTAAGAATCCGTCATTAAATTATTTAAATACATTTTTTTGTTAGTTATTACTAATTTTTTCGCGAAATGTCGCATTTTTGGAACATTATTAATATTTTTCAATTACTTAATATATTCCAAACACATAATGGATACTAAATTTGATTTAGCTATATAAAAGCTAGTAAATCACCAATTTTTAGCCTTATCGAGGAAAAATTGAGACGCAAGAAACATTTTGAAATCTCAAAAACCCGAAAAATTTAATTTCGAGAAAAATGCACTTTAAGAATATAATGGCACTTACTTTGAAAACTTTCTCAACAAATGTCTTGTAAAAGTAACATTTGCATAAACAAACTCATAACTACTATTTTTGAAGAGAATCGACACAATTTTAGCACAAATGTATGTTTAAACATGTGAACATTGACAGTAACACCGAAAAGTGAAAATCGACTTTATTTACGAAAACAAATTTAGAAACCCATTGGTAAGAATGTAATGACATGTTAGTATAATTATTATTCCTTCTACTATTTTCAGCTTTAGTTTAGGTAACAAAACACTATTTTAGATTGAAATGGGGGGGGGGGGGAGGGGGGACGCAATTTTTAGCAATAAGTGTTGACGATTAACAGAACGTTGTCAAAATCCTCCACTTTAAGAAATGCCTTCTTTCATTACACTTTTTACTCTTTTCAGCTTTCTTTTAACATTATACGGCTCTGATTTTCTTTTACAACACTGATAGTTTCGACGACTATCCCCCTTTTCAGAAACTGAAACGGAGAGTTCATTCAGCTGATCTATCAAACAGCTCTAACGTCTTCAAACAGCCAAAATTAAATTCACTGATTCAAGAAACAACAATAAGTTCCAGTCTTTTTTTTTTTTCGAAATAAACAACTCTTAAGAGGCTGGGAACACATTCCATATGAGGCTGGGAACACATTCATTAGCTTTTAGTGTTTTCGCTGAAACACGAAATAAAGCTTACATCACGTGCTAGTCGTTGATACACAGGCAGTATTTTTAACACGACATCCTCACTAAGCTTAGCCTTCATCGATGAATGGCTGGTTGTTTTCACATAATTCGCAATCGCTCGTTGGTAGAAACACCAAGACTTTGTTTCTGGCCGACAGTTGAAATGTTTAGGTTTGGTATCAGTGGAAGAGCAATGAAAAAGCGCAGCATAAACAGTAGTTTTTATTTTAGCGACATCTGGAGCATTGTCCGTAATTGCCTTCCGATAGAAATTAGTCGAGGCTTTTATAGTGGCTTGCTTCAAACTACCATCTTTTCTTCCACCAAACTTTTTATTCCGTCATTCGTGCACTTTATTACATCGAGCTGTTCCTAATCTTTTTTTGGCAGCGTGATTCATACTGAGAAGTATGTAATCTCTTTTGCAAAGTTCCATCATAGGAAACCGTAATGTTCAGAATTTCATCATCAGCCCACAGTTTTGAACCAATTTCTTCGTCGTTAGAATGTACAATTTTCCTCGACAATTGTAGCATTTCAGATTTGGTTGATTTACCTTCCTCGCATAACGAGTTCAGTCATTTTGCAAATGTTTTCTTATCCATAGTATGACTGCCTAACACCATGGAAAATATTTGTAGGCCAGCATGGCCTTTGTCGATTTTTCAAAAAGCTTCTGCCATCTTTTTATTTATTTCAAAAGCATTTGTAGCTTCATCTCTTATGCTTGAAAAGGAAGAACCACACAAATGTTGACAAACTATGCTACCCTTTGAAGAAAATCCATACTGTGTTTCACTTTTCACCAACAAGTTATTTGAAGAAGAGTCTTATGTATTGTAAAAGACATCCACAAATCTCATGGCTCATCAAAATATATGAAGATACAGTATTCACTGTTGCAGTGCTTCATCTACAGCAATATTTTCCTCGCTGCTTTTGACAGCAGCCCATATTTTTCGAGCATTCGCCGATGCTGATGCTACGTGTTTATGTTAGAAACATGCTGCTGTTCAGGCTTTTGGTTTATGCCATTTACCACACAATTCATCCATATTTCACAATAACGATTACAATATATTAAAAAAACCTCTGAAAGAGCACAAAATTTGCTTATTCTAAAACACATATATTCTATTCTCTTTCACAAAAGTAGAATGTTGAAAATGGTAATAGAATGCGAAATGCCCTTGTTTTTAGTGCAGAAAAATTATCCTCTACTCCTAAAATTCAAATAGTGATTTATTACTAAATTAACTTTATTACTAAATTACTCGCTTTTACTCTTGTTTTGGCAGTTAGTTAAAAATAATTCAGAAACAGAATCCAAAGTACTCAATATATTTCATTGCTGTATACATTTTAATGTAAGGGGGGGGGAGCAATGAAAATTATGGTAGAAAACTGGGCCGCGAATACTGAAAGGTTGAGAAACGCTGTTTAAACATGATGGAATTTACCTATAACACTAGATATCAAGGGCTAAAACTCCAATAACGTCGAACAATAATTAGTTTTTTCACCTGTAACACAATTTTTATTTTTTCTGATGTAATAGTGACCAGGTATACTAACACCAGAAACAAATTTCCGCAGAATGTCGGAAATTCGTATGCCGCAATATGTAGGGACTCTCGAATAAAGATTTAACTTTCTTTCTAAAATCTAATAAATCGTTGTTTCCACCCCCACCCCCCTTTTTTGAGCACTTGAGCAAAAATTTGTTCAAATCAAAAAGTGAGACAGCTCACAAGAATATCATTGCGAATATCTTCTAAAAACAAATAATAATAATAATAATAATAATAAAAATTAAATCAGTGAAATAAAGAAAAAAATATTAAAAAAAAGAAGAAAAGTTTATTTCAAATCCGATAATTGTCTCAAAAGCTGTCGTTAAGTGACCGAACTGATAAACAAAGATTTATTTATTTAATGTTAATAAATTTTGATTTGTTAGTATATATAACAAACTAATATAATTAATTTATAAATCCCTTCGTTTTAAGCGAAATGTTTAATTGGGAGTAAATTCAATTTTTATGCCATTACACATTTCAGCAGCTGATTTTTGGATTTTTCTTCTGCGGAAATTGCTTCCTTCTGGGAAATTTTTCTGCCATTACACATTTCAGCAGCTGATTTTTGGATTTTTCTTCTGCGGAAATTGCTTCCTTCTGGGAAATTTTAATGCCATTTACACATTTCAGCAGCTGATTTTTGGATTTTTCTTCTGCGGAAATTGCTTCCTTCTGGGAAATTTTTATGCCATTACACATTTCAGCAGCTGATTTTTGGATTTTTCTTCTGCGGAAATTGCTTCCTTCTGGGAATTGTCTCCCGGTAAAAATATTTCACTCGGAACCTGGCATCAAATCAGATCTACTGCGCATGCGAAAAAAACGCACCCACTTGTTTGAAAAGCCGCGGAGCGCGCCAGGATCATTTCGACGCATGAATAAGATTCAAAAGTGCAAAAGCTAACCCAAGGAGGCGGAAATTTATCAAAATGAGTAAGTAATTGTTTTTCTGCTACGAAACGGTGAATTTTCCAAATTAGGATAAATACAATAATCTCTCTCTTATGCGTGATTGTTTGTTATACGTTTATCTCAATTTATATTATTTATATTATTTAATTACACTGGACAACAATGAAAATGTATCTTGAATGAAAGTGTCGATTAGTTTAACTTGCTAATCATAAATCTATATACATAAAATGAACTTTTGAAGTTGTGTCTGCACGCTCTACAGCAAAATGTACGCAACGTACGATTACAAAAATTTGCACAAAATTCTATTATAGCCTGATGTTTTGCAAGACGAAGCCGTTTTTTTGAAATTCGACCTAATATTTTTTTAAATTTAACAATTAACTATTAATCTTCCAGTATTTTCTTTACTCCTTACGATCTGTTTGAAGAAATGAAGTGAAGTGGATTAGAAATTCCGCGGTTGAATGTAAACAAAACATCGTTTGAGCCATGAGGCGAGGGCGAGTGCCTTGCATGTAACGAAAATCAGTGTCTTAACTCAATCATTTTGAAAAGTATTTTGAGATTTGATCGATTATTTTAATGAAATTTATTTTTAGAGGGGAGGTGAATATTAACCTATATACTTTGTTGTAAATTGATGGTGCATACTTTTTCCCAAAATTTTGTCTGAAGTTCCGATTTTTTTTTTGCTTAGAATCGCCCATGGTTTACTGGAGAGGTGAAAAATTTCTTTTTGATAGGTAATTTTCTTTCTTAAAGTGTTGTTGGGCCTACTTAAACAATATATATCGATTTCAACTGTTATTATTCAATTAAGTGACTCGCCCAAGCAGTTTAATTCAACTGGGCTAAAAAATTTAATATGTTAACAGATTATTGAACTTATTAGTATCATAGTATCTATTCATAAAAATAATATCCATTAAATGCAAGAACAAGTAGCAAACAACTTTCACTCGATCGATGAAGAATTTAATTTTCCTTTTGAACATGTTGACGGGGCATTGCTTTAGTGATGAATTTATAGGGGCGGAGGGTTGCAACCTCCCATGATACACACATTCAAAATATAACAAGTACGTTGTTTTTAAATAAAGAATTTAAAAAATAGTTGAGGCATTATGTAAATTTGTAATGTTTGCTTAATGTTTTGTGATTACTTAAATATTCATTATTATTTTTTAATATACTCACTCGAGTAAATGTGCATCGTTCACATAATTTTTAAGACTTCGCCTTTCATCATTTGTATTAAAAAGTATAACATTTATAACAATTTCAAGAATTCATCATTTATCGGTATTCTATCATATTATATGTGAAAAGTTTTCATATCTTAAGTAAAACCCCGATTTAACATCCCACCAATCTACGTTTTACCCGCATTTTACGTTTTTTTCGTCAGGTCCCAGTTTTTCCATATCCCAATTCATGTTAAAATATCCCGAACTCTAAGTTTGTTATTTATCGAATTCCACGTATTTTATGTTTTCCCTCGAAAAAGAAAAAGTGTTCTAAAATTAGCCATATTTTTCCTTTTGTGCTTTTTTTTAAAGCTTAATGCATATTGTTAAAAGTTAATTATTACTCTCACAAAATAAATTACAATCGAGGATTGTTTTGGTTTTCAAGAATTTTTAAAAAGGACTATTCCGAGTTTATCAAGGCGCGAGAAAGTTCGTTTGTTTCCAGTATTGAACTGGAGAAGTTTGTTCTTTTTGCCATTTTATAAACCAACTTTTTTTTTTGCTTAAAATCACCCATGTTTTACTGGAGAGGTGAAAAATTTGATTTTCTGTTTTAGAACGTTGTTGGGCCTACTTATACAGTATATATCGATTTCAACTGTTATTATTCAATTAAGTGACTCGGCCAACCAGTTTAATTCAACTGGGCTAAAAAATTTAAGATGTTAACAGATTATTAAACTTAGTAACATAGTATCTATTCATAAAGATAATATTCATTATCTACAAAAAATAAGTACTAAACAACTTTCACTCAATCGATGAAGAATTTTATTTTCCTTCTGAACATGTTGACGGGGCATTGCTTCAGTGACGAATTTATAGGGGCGGTTGGTTGCAACCTCCCATGATATACATGTTCAAAATAAAATAAGTATGTTGTTTTTAAATAAAGAATTTAAAAAATAATTGAGGCATTTAGGCATTTTAATTATGTAAATTTGTAATGTTTGCTTAATATTTTGTGATTACTTAAATATTCATTATTATTTCTAAATATACTCACTCATTTGAATAAATGTGCATTCTTCACATAATTTTTAAGAATTCGCCATTCATCATTTGTATTAAAAGAGTATAACATTTCAAGAATTCATCATTTATCATTATTCTGTCATATTATATGTGAAAAGTTTTCATATCTACAGTGAAACCCCGATTTAACATCCCACCAATCTACGGTTCTCCCGCATGTTACGTTTTTATCATCAGGTCCCAGTTTTTCCGTATCCTAATTGATGTTAAAATATCCCGGATTCTAAGTTTGTTATTTATTGAATTCCCTGTATTTTATGTTTTCCCTCGAAAATGGAAAAAGAAAAAGTTCTAAAATTAGAAATATTTTTCCTTTTGTGCTTTTTTTTAAAGCTTTAAGCCCTTTGTTAAAAGTTAATTATTACTCTCACAAAATAAATCACAATCGAGGAATGTTTTTTTTTTTTTCAAGAAATTTCAAAAAAGGGCTATTCGAGTTTATCAAGGCGTGAGAAAGTTCGATCGTTTCCAGTATGGAACTGGAGAAGTTCGTTCTTTTTGCCATTTTATAAACCAACAAAGCTCCAACACTTCGAGTCTAAAGAAGATTTCGTTAGCAGTCACGATTACGCGCTATCAGAGGCGTAGCGAAGGGGGGGGGGAGGGGCAAGGAGGGACAGCTGTCCCCGGGCGCAGCGTCAAGGGGCGCCAAATTAATGTAAGTTTATTTCATTTTTAAATGCGAAAAGAAAATTATTTGAACTGAAAAGGTGTGAATATGTTCGACAAAAAAGTGGGAGCATTGCAATTCATATCGGGAATAACCAATGTAGCGCAGGAGTGCGTGCAAAATAGCCTTAAAAGGCAGTGAAAAAACTTTTCAGTTATAGTTGGGATGTTTTCTATGGATTGGACCCGTGATGACTCTCTAGGAAGGGCTAGGGGGCATTTTCTTTGAGCAGCAGATTAAAAAGAACCGGACGCCCAGAGAACTCAGGAAAGGTCACTTGAGAAAGAAGAAAAACAAATAATTTTGCGTAGCCAAAGTGTTCCATTTTGCCCTTCAAAGTGAATGGTCGCTAATAAAAATTAAGCATTTCTAGCCTGCTTTCCCGTAAAATTAAAAAATAAAGAAAGTATGAAAGAAAGCTTAATGTATCGTAGAAATATCGTTAAAAATAAAGAAAAGTCAAAAATAAGTGAAGTAATTAAATATAGATTGAAAAATCTGGAAGTAGGGTTTTGAGATGGGGAAAATGTGTGTCTGTCTGTCTGCGCCCCCCCCCCCCCTAATAACTTTTCAACGAATTGTCCGATTCGAAAAATTCTTTTTGCATTCGTATGAGTTCGGTGAGGACATCTCATTTCCATATTGTACTTTTCGATTTGAACAATTTTTTGCTCAATTTTGAACAGTTCATAAAATTTTAACATTAGCGCCTATGGGCAAAAGTGAAGCAACTTATAGAAACTCTGGGCATAAGAGTCGAGTTCCTATGAAAAAGATTATTAAAAGAAGTTTTCGAAGGAAAATATTTTTTGATTTGAACAATTTTTGTTCATTTTTGAACAGTTCAAAGAAAAATAACTACTTTTTCCTTTATCCTGGCGCAGGCGATAAAGTCGCCAATAATGATTCAACCAACGCCAAACGGAATACCACTGCTGATAACCTTTTGCGTGTTTTGTTGCCTTGGCGAGATTCGCGCCGGGATAAAGGAATTCATTTTGAAACAGTTCAAATAAATAAATAAAAGATTAACACCAGCGCCTACGGGGAAATTTCAATCCTTTATAAATCATGATCTAACAGACCGATTTGCTTGGAACAAAATTTATCGGAAAGATGTTTGGCCGTAAAACATGTACAGATACGAAGTTCAACCAAAACGGAAAGAGCCTATTTTCTTATGAAATTTTTTGATCGGGATTTTTAACGATATTTTCGAATGAATGAATGATTAAATGAGTGAACAAATCAGTGGCTAAATAATAAAATAAATAAATGAATGTATGAAGTGAAAAATAAATAAATGAGTGAATAAGTACATAAATGAGAAAAATGAATGAATAAATAACCGAATGACTGATTAAATGAAAGAAGGAGCGGGTAAATAAATACATGTATAAACCGATGAAAAGGGTATATTTGAAGTAATGAAGAACTAAAGTTAAATGAGGAAAAGAGAGAGAGAGAGAGAGTGAGCTAGATTATAAATTTCAAGTTGGTGAATATGGGAAAGTAGGCTCGTATAGTTCTAGACGGAACTTCTTGTTTATCTTGGTCGCCAATTTCATAACCAAAATAGAGGAAATATGCGCTTTTTCTGTGATTCAAATATAACGTTACCGCAAATGTAAAAAAGTTATTGGGACCATTAAAGCATTTTCGCGACATTGATGCAAATGGAATCAGAAAATGCCTACACGTAAATATAAACGCTCAGTCTTCAACGAAGTCAAGTATCGCACTAACGAGAAAGCGAACACCTACTCTATTTTTTTATAAAAGAGTACACCAGGCTGTTGCGTAATAAGAGATGTTACTTTAATAGATTGCAAATAGTTGTGCAAAACTTTCTGCGTGGTATTACACGGGCAAATGGACAAATGAAACATAGAGAACAAATTCTTGCCTTTTACCTATGATATTTCTTTATTTTTGAAATTCTTTTGCTTTTTTTTCAAATGTTTATTTTATTACACGCTTTATAGATTCATATATTCACAGGGACATCTAAAAATGAAATATTACTTATTATAATGCACAATAAATCAGTTTATTCCTTAAAATGTTTTAACAAAAGTGACATTAAAGCATTAGGTACATTATATCTTCGAACCCCTGAATCTCAGAAACAAGAGCCAAAACACAGTTTTAATGGTGATATTCGTGTTCTGCACGTTGAATTCATTAAGAACTCTGTGTTTTCAATTTAGATACACGAACTTTGTAAAAAATTGTTGCCCAGTGTTATCTTTTATGCATTAATCTCAGAGGTATCTCACATGTATATACCTTTTTTTCCTTTGCCTTGTGCTCTTTTCAAAACTTATGCTTTACAAAAAACGAAAAAACTTACACGAAATGCTGGTGCAATTGCATTTGGCCTAGATTGAAAAGGTTATTTTAGTTAATCTAGAGAGACAACGACGATCTTCATTTTTACATTCTGCTACTACAGAAGCTTTGAAAAGTTTAGAAATATAATGGTCATTTTACAATATCAGAGAAAGCAATTTTGCAACTTCTAAAAAAGTTTCTGATATCGAAAAGGATTCAGAGAAAATATATTGATGTAATAGAAAAGACGTAAAAAATTATAAATAAATAAATAATAATAGAAAAACCACAGAAAGAAAATAAAAAATTTTCTCGCTACTATAAAAAAGTGTTTCTCATAAAGTTGAGGCTAATCAATTTGATTGTTTAAAAGATCGATGTCAAGCAGGTAAGGTATTTTTATTGTATTAAAGTATAAGTTTGTATTGTAATAAAGTATGATGCAATATAACTGCGAAATATATTATGGTTGCAATCGTTTATCCTAAAGAAATTCGAGGAGAGTTACCTCAACGTGAAATAAGTGGCTGATATATTTTAAGTTATAAAACAATTTCAGTTAAAATTCTGGCAAGAAAAGTATTGCCTTACATTATTTAAATACTAGTAAGCCTGGCGGTCATACGAAATGACCGCTGTTCTAGATATTATAAATATACAATTCTCCCAGTAACCGGAAATGCACATCAAATCAAAGAGAGCAGTAATGTCTAATGCATAAATAATAAACATATAAAAATTTCGGAAAAAAATATTCTTACCGAAAATAAACACATCTAAGTTATAATAATTTGTAAAATAAAAATATTATTTACTATATAATCAAATTGTTTGTGAATAATATTTATTTATATCCAACATAATCATCGTCAGAACAATAGTTTTAACGAAACTGGAAAGAAGAGCGCTGCCACTTTAATATATGTAAAAAGCACAGACGATAAATAAATTAAAACAAAGAAAGAAGGATTAAATTAAATTCGCTTTTACATTCATTTTTAACGGAGATTGCAAATCTAGCAATGCCTCACTCAAAATGCTAGAGAAATGTTTTTATTATTAGTCGTTTTCATTTTGGAACAATTGTGTAGATGGCAGCACGATGCAGTTTTCTCGGAGTAATGAATTCGGAATAAGCTATCGGCGACGAACAGACACTTGAGCGGCTTATATATAAGATATGTGGGAACATGTTATATGTGAGCGTTGACTTTTGAATAGAAGGAGAATTTTTTTGTAGCAAGGCCGTGGTAGCCTAGTGGTTAGGATGTCGGGCTTTCAAACGGAAGGGCGTGTGTTCGACAACCGACGACCCGCTGAAGAACCCCCATGTACACTTGGAGGTACGTGCATGTAAAATCCGTGGAACCTGAAGTCCGAGGGTGGAGAATTTCCCTTCCCTTCATTCTTAAGTCAAAAACGGGAAAGTGGCACCATATGGTGTCATCCAAACACACACTGAACCAAGTCGTACGTCTGCCGTCGTGGTGGCATTAGAAACAACCTTTTGAAGCATCACATTTGGCCAGCCCAACCAAATAAGCGAGGAGCGTTACCCCCAGTGAGGAGCGTATGATTCGTCGCGAAATTTAGTCAATTCAAATAACAAACACGAAAAATGTGCACGTTTATTAACGAAATCGAAAATGTATTTACTGTGTTTAAATTTTGAAATGAACATAAAAACGTTACATTTCTAAGCTTTGAAAGTAAATAACAGGTATCGCATGCAATCTAGTGTCAAAAATAATGGAGTACTAGGTAATGTCAGTACAATTTTTATTAACCCTTTGACATGCAATTTAAATGGAATTGAATGTGAACGAAAATGCTATTTAATTTTGCATAACTGAACAGTTACGTGAAATTTGATCGAATATACAATATTAATATTTAATTTTGTATTTTTATTAATTACATTGATACTAACAAAAAACATCTAAATAACACTAAAAAATAGTAATTTCTCGTCAAAGTCTGCAGTGACCCATGAAAGGAATGACGAGTCAGACTCGTCATTTCTTGTCAAGGGGTTAACGTAAATAAATGGTAGCTTCAATCAGTTCTTTCTAAAGTGGGGTACGAGTACTGAACAGTTGCGTGAAAATTTGATCGAAAGAGTATTTTAATTTAATTAAATTTGTATTTTTATTAATTAGATTGATATTAACAAAGAACATCTAAATAACACTAAAAAATAGTAATTTCTCGTCAAAGTCTGCAGTGACCCATGAAAGGAATGACGAGTCAGACTCGTCATTTCTTGTCAAGGGGTTAACGTAAATAAATGGTAGCTTCAATCAGTGCTTTCTAAAGTGGGGTACGAGTACTGAACAGTTACGTGAAAATTTGATCGAAAGAGTATTTTAATTTAATTAAATTTGTATTTTTATTAATTAGATTGATATTAACAAAGAACATCTAAATAACACTAAAAAATAGTAATTTCTCGTCAAAGTCTGCAGTGACCCATGAAAGGATTGACGAGTCAGACTCGTCATTTCTTGTCAAGGGGTTAACGTAAATAAATGGTAGCTTCAATCAGTTCTTTCTAAAGTGGGGTACGAGTACTGAACAGTTGCGTGAAAATTTGATCGAAAGAGTATTTTAATTTAATTAAATTTGTATTTTTATTAATTAGATTGATATTAACAAAGAACATCTAAATAACACTAAAAAATAGTAATTTCTCGTCAAAGTCTGCAGTGACCCATGAAAGGATTGACGAGTCAGACTCGTCATTTCTTGTCAAGGGGTTAACGTAAATAAATGGTAGCTTCAATCAGTTCTTTCTAAAGTGGGGTACGAGTACTGAACAGTTGCGTGAAAATTTGATCGAAAGAGTATTTTAATTTAATTAAATTTGTATTTTTATTAATTAGATTGATATTAACAAAGAACATCTAAATAACACTAAAAAATAGTAATTTCTCGTCAAAGTCTGCAGTGACCCATGAAAGGAATGACGAGTCAGACTCGTCATTTCTTGTCAAGGGGTTAACGTAAATAAATGGTAGCTTCAATCAGTGCTTTCTAAACTGGGGTACGAGTACTGAACAGTTACGTGAAAATTTGATCGAAAGAGTATTTTAATTTAATTAAATTTGTATTTTTATTAATTAGATTGATATTAACAAAGAACATCTAAATAACACTAAGAAATAGTAATTTCTCGTCAAAGTCTGCAGTGGCCCATGAAAGGAATGACGAGTCAGACTCGTCATTTCTTGTCGAGGGGTTAACGTAAATAAATGATTGCTTCAATCAGTGCTTTCCAAAGTGGGGCACGAGTACCCCCGGGGGTACGGGAGGATCTTGGTCTGTGTGTGTGAGGAGGGATACGCGACGCACCAGCGTGCTAACCTCGGGCAAACGTCTCTGTTTTAAATTGTCACAATTTATCGTTTCAATTGCAATGAGACTGCATTGTTTCATATTCAAGATAAAATGAACGCTACCATGATCAAAATTAATTAGAAGTAAAAGATAGTTGGTAATGCGGAATATATTGACTTATTTCCTTTTGATTCTGAGTTTCTAACAAGTTCGGCGCTTAAAACAGTGCACATACTCAGAAATGTATAACATAGCAATATGAATTTACAAATGGTGCTGAAAAACTATTTTCCTGATTTAAAGAGAAATATTGAATGACTAGGATATACATTTTTAGCCTACTTTCCCATAAAAGCTTAAAAAATGAAACAAGGTTTAATTATAGTACAAATATCGTTAAAAATAAGACATAGTCAAAAACAAGTGAAGTAATAAAATAAAAATTGAGAAATAAAAAAATTGAAAGTAGGGTTTTGAGATGGTGTAAAATGTCGGTCAGTCGGTCTGTCTGTAACCCCCCCCCCCCCCAATAACTTTTGCAGGGACTGTCCGATTCGAAAGATTTTTTTTTTTTGCATGAGAGGCAAGGGCATCTCATTTCCATATTTTACTTTTTGATTTGAACAATTTATCGTTCAATTTTGAAGAGCTCAAAAATAGTTATCATTAGCACCTACTGGGAAATTTTAATCCTATATAAAATCTGGAGGATTTGCTTAGAACAAACTTTGTCGAAAAGATGTTATGACGTAGAACATGTACAGACACGAAGCTCATCCAGAACTGAAAGAGCCTATTTTCCCACGAAACTTTTTGTATGGGGATTTTTAAGACAAATTTTGTAATGTCAAAACTTAAAAATTTAAAATTAAAAAAGTCAATTTTTTTTATCGTTGTAATAGTGAAGTATAAATCATGCTATGTCAAAAAAATGTTTTTTTTTTTTTTACAAATTTTCAAAGTATAATTTTGCGAAGCGGCAGGAGGGGGGAGCTTGTGATAGTGAAATATAATTCATGCCATGCTCAAACAGTACAATAGTTTTTCTTTTTCAAATTTTCAAAGCATCCATTGGCGAAGGCCGGGTTAGTTTGTAAGTGTCGTTCGAGAAGGTAAAGACACGTGGCTCTTCATATCGAGGAGTACGTGGCAAAGAAGGGCGTTAGTAGTGCTCAATGCAAACCACGGCCATACTGACTGAACCGATTAGGTTATCTCAGACTACCCCCCCCAGTATGAGGGGGGCGCGACCGTGGCGCTGTCCTCCGTCATTCCTCCCACAAACTCTCTGACAAACTGACAAACCAGCACCAGCCATATGGGCTGGGCTGGCAGAGCTTTGCCGACCTGCTTTACCGATCCGGGGCCACAGTCATGCTACAAAGCAAGCCTTACGTCACCCGAATCGGATGTTGCTGTTTTAGTCGCCTCTTACGACACGCACAGCTACGCTGGGGCTATTCTATCAAACCCCGGCCACCATACGGGCAGGGGCGTTAGTAGTATACAAATGGGCATTCACCTACAAGAGGCGCTGGCGGTGGAAGGGGGCGTGGTCCCACCGCCTCTCCCTCCCCCCTCCCCCCTCCCGAGTTGTGTTGAGTAGAGGGTTCCTGCTGCTAACCTCGTAACCTTTTACGAGGGGTTTCTGAGAGGGGTTGAGTTGTTTTCTTACTTGTTACACTGCGTCTGAAGTTTAGTTTTTCCGGAATGGCAACACGCAACCGGAATGACAACAGTCACCATGACAACGGTTACCAACTCAACTTGTAAGATCGCTCATGGCGCCATCTAGTGAGATAAATATTAACTAATTCATTTAAATATTTTTTTGAACTTGGAATATTTTACTCGATTACGACCTGAAAGGGAAATTAATTTAATTTTAAGTTGATGATACCACCACCATCCCGATGTGACTTTTAATCACATCCCATCAACTTTTTTTTGCATATGTTCATTTAATTTGCTCATTACAAAACAATTGTAAATAGCCAACAAGTACACATAACGAAAAAAAATTGACCCTAGAAGTAGAAAAATTACAAGTCTCATGCACTGGTACCTCACTTCTATTGTCAATTGTTTTTAGTCTACATAAATGTACTCACAAATCAATAGCATTTCTTTTTCAAACTTCCCCTTTCTAAAATAAAATTTCTGAAGGGGAACAAGCTTTATTTACAGGTCATAACCCACTCAATTTTAAATGAGTCAAATATTTTTTAAAAAGGAGTAGATTATTTGCCATACTATAATTCCCTTTTTTAAAAAATATATCTATACTATAGTATGTTACCAGGATGCACCACGATGAGGTTTATCTACATCACACCCAACACACACACACATGCACACATTCATGCAAACATTCACATACTCATACATGCATACATACCATACGTAAATTAAAATAAAATAAATCAGCATCTGAAAAGAGAAAAATATTAATCTGCTACTATCTGAAAAGAGAAAATTCAACTGTTAATGTTTTTACAAGCATACACAAGGTCATTTTAAAAAATAAAAATAAAAGAAAAAAATATATATATATAAATAAATAAAAGAAAAAAGATCAAAATATATGTTAAATTTTAAATGCTAAATTAAATGGCCATTAGATATTAAATAGGTTTTTTTTTTAAGAAAAAGAGCTCATTATGTAGTCAAAGACTACATACTACATTAGCGCTTTGTTCATCATTTTCAAAATTTCAAGTTTTCAATTCTTCATGTTTTATTAATTCTTCAAGTCTAAATGGATTTCATGTTTCAAACTTTTCCACATGCATTTCTTCCTCTTTTTTTTAATTTTTTTTTTTTTTTTCAAATTTTCAGGCATTCAAATGTATGTCGCAATTTTCAGATTATTCAAAATATTGCAGGTGCACGATGAAAAAAAAAAGTAATACATAAATATTGATGTGATATATACAGATGAATATTTAGAATTTTACCTAACTCGGGTGCTTTGAATACGATGATGAATATATGCATAGGAATTCACTCCATCCGGCAAGAGATATCTTTTATCATCAAATGGAGAGAGAGCAGTTTTGCTGAGCTTCAGGTGGCAATCACTGCCTATTTTCATATTTTCTTCTCTAGTGCTCTTTATATTTTTCAAACAATTTAGATAACACTGCAACAAATTTGAACTTTTTTTTTGTCCTTTAGATGAAACTATGTGATTCTATATAAACAAAAGGTGCTTGATTCAAATATCCAAACCAAAATGGTCCATCACGTACCGTTTTTAATGGAGATATACTTCTCATATTTATACAATTTGGTTATAGAAAAATGTAATTCAGGCTTACTTATTGAAAACACAAAAGCTAAAATGATTTGTTTGGCCAATTCTTCTCGTGGGCATCTATTGGTCTGCCCTGATAACAGTTTAGCGATATTCAATTCGCATACTTCCATTCTATCGAGCGCTAAAATGCTTTTCAAACAGAGATGACCCGATGAAACCTTTCCCCATGCTCAGCATTAATTGCACCAAGGTTTTGAGAAATAAAGTCCATATGAGAGCCCCAAAGTGTAGTTTCAATGAAATATAGCAACCTAATAATGCAAAAGCATTTTATCATGACACTAGCGAGATTTTTGTAGTTCAGCTTTCTCATTTGCAAGGAAATGTGAGCACACTGACTTAAAGGCCAGCCAGGCTGATTTTTCGGCTTCTGACTGTTTGTTTGCATTCTCTTCATCATGAAAGGACTTCCTTAAGTTGTGGGTCAATAAAAATCCTTTCTTTTACTTTTGCCTCACTTAAATTTTTGAATTTGTTCCTGAAATGCAAGAAAGCCACTCCGTCTCTGTCAAGAGCTTTTACAAATATTTCGATAAACCAAGTTTAATGTGAAATTGTGGGGAAAAGGCACATTGTAGATCCTCACAGTCTCATTTGATATGCTTTTGCCACTTGTAATTTTGAAATTTCCTTTGTGTTTGCAGAATATGCTACAGGAATGAATAGGGGAAAAATTTTTTTAGAAGGAGGAGCACTGATAAACTCTGCTGAATTGTGCTCATGTCCTAATGCTTGAAATAGTACATTCACATCACAGCAGTATACCATTTTTTCTTGCTAGGTAAAATAGTCTACAAAATGACTTTGTCGTCTTGTAAAAGACTCAAAACTTCGAGAAGTAGATAAAACATTTGTTGCCAAAAATATCGCTAAAGTAACCCAACTTCATTAAAATGGCCGCCTCTAGAATGGAAACGATTTCACTATCAATGAGAAAGATATAATTTATAATAAATTACGTCGATATATTACAAAAATATGCACATTTATCAGAAAATACGTAAAAAGCTAAAATGTGAAATTTTGGGAAGATGGTACGTAATAGCAAAATATAATTGCATATTCATAATTTTCAGCCAAAAATATATAAAAAACAGACAATTTCATCCAAAGGACATTTTTCGTGTTGCACAGTGTAATCAATATGTTTTATTTTGTGTTTTATTATATTTTTGGATACTCATTTGGCAGTTTTTTCTCATGTTCTTCTGATTTGATTGAATACATTTTTGCTCGCATACCCACAAACTCCTCAATAATACAGCCATTCATCTCATATTTGAAACATCCGATCTTTCTCTTATTTATTTTTTGCTGTAAAATGGATGGTTAGTCGGATATTCCGAAGTGTCGTATAGGTGAATGTTTCTTCTCATGTCTTCATAGCTATCTGCCTTCTCTATTTCATCTGTGAGGGAGTCTGTGTCTGTAAAAAGGAGTTTTGCTCACTCCCCATATTCCTGTATAATATGGTTGCAGTGGAAGTTGTACATTAAGAGCTTACTGACAAACCCCACATATACAGGACGATTGAGCAAGATGCTTGTCTTCACCATCTCTACCCCGGTCAATTCTTCTGTAAAAATTTTTGAAAGATTTGAAACTTGGAGCTGCAACCATCTTCCTCGCCCGTTTCTCGGTATGTACAAGTTGAATTTCAACCCGATTTCTAAGGTTCTCCATGGTTTTGCCATACACCGAATTATTTAGAAGTTTAAAGAAGTGTTACCACGCCCCCTTCCACCGCCACCACCTCTTGTTGGTGAAGGCCCATTTGTGTACTACTGGCGTTAGTAAGAAAGGGAGGAGGCCCACCCTTGAATTTAAAAAAAAGTGCTCATTTTGTTTTGCATTTCTATGAGAATTTTTATGAGTAAAAGCATTTAAAATTTAAAAAGTTTTTGTTGCTTTTTTTCTTAATATTTTTGCAATCCCAAATGTGTCTCCAAAGGCCTCAAAATGCACCAGTTTGCATATAGTTTTCAAAAATTTTCCCCCGGATCCCCTCCCACTGTCAGAATTTCTTATCTCCAGTTTAGGAAGGACTCTTCATATGCGTCTACCCCCCTAATACAGAGCTGAAAGAACCATGCCGTGAAAACACTAACGACAGTTTTATGGGTTTATCATTGGCCCACAAGTGAAAAAAAAAAAACTCAAAAATGACTAGCGCATAAAAGTTTATGAAATATGAGCAATAATTGGATGGAGGGGGCGGAATTTTTAACTTTTGCCCCGTCACGGAAAACCTCAATATCCGGGGGGGGGAGACGCCTAATAGTTGTTGTTGTTTTTAATTCATGGTGTATAATTTTTCCCAAATGTGTCTCCAAAGGCCTCAAAATGCACCAGTTTGCATATAGTTTTCAAAAATTTTCGCCCGGATCCCCTCCCACTGTCAGAATTTCTTATCTCCAGTTTAGGAGGGACTCTTCATATACGTCTACCCCCCTAATACAGAGCTGAAAGAACCATGCCGTGAAAACACTAACGACAGTTTTATGGGTTTATCATTGGCCCACAATTGAAAAAAAAAAAAGCTCAAAAATGACGAGCGCATAAAAGTTTATGAAATATGAGCAATAATTGGATGGGGGGGGGCGGAATTTTTAACTTTTGCCCCGTCACGGAAAACCTCAAGATCCGGGGGGGGGGAGACGCCTAAAAGTTGTTGTTGTTTTCAATTCATGGTGTATAATTTTTCCCAAATGTGTCTCCAAAGGCCTCAAAATGCACCAGTTTGCATATAGTTTTCAAAAATTTTCCCCCGGATCCCCTCCCACTGTCAGAATTTCTTATCTCCAGTTTAGGAGGGACTCTTCATATTCGTCTACCCCCCTAATACAGAGCTGAAAGAACCATGCCGTGGAAACACCACTAACGACAGTTTTATGGGTTTATCATTGGCCCACAAGTGAAAAAAAAAAAAAAAAAACTCAAAAATGACCAGCGCATAAAAGTTTATAAAAAAAAGAGCAATAATTGGATGGAGGGGGCGGAATTTTTAAGTTTTGCCCCGTCACGGAAAACCTCAAGATCCGGGGGGGGGGGGAGACGCCTAATAGTTGTTGTTGTTTTCAATTCATGGTGTATAATTTTTCAGAAAATGTTACGTGAAGTTCAGAATTTTTTCACTGAGAATCGCCTATGGTGTGGCCCGCCAATCTTCTCAAGCTAATGGATGTGGCCCTCGGACGTAAGAGGTTGAAGACCCATATTCTAGACGGAGTTTCTAGTTAGAATAATACAACATTCCATTCCGTCATATGCGGGAGGAAGAGAAGTTCGAATCAAGTTTCTAGTGTTTCCTTGAATAATAAGCATAATACGCGTAACGTTAGCATCATTCCGGTTGCTAATTGAATATGTGTATGCAGTTTTAAGAAAGAAAGTACTGACAACTTATAGGGATAGTCTCATCAACGTAATTTCAGCTTTCCCCTTGATTACAATAAATGTTATGCATGACTTAAATTTCATTTATTTTACTTTTATTTTATTACGGACGAATTTTATTTTTCGATCATTATTATTTTTTATGCACTAAAAAAGGTGAAAATACAGCTTTATTTTTATAAACTATATTTAATTAATCTTTTTTTTTATTTTTTATTCATTTTGTATATTTAATTTTATTTATTTATTTATTTTTGGCGAGGGGTACTCAGCATTACTAAAACTGCAGTAAGGGGTACACAGATGTCGGAAGTTTTGGAAACACTGGCTTAAATGAATTTCATTTTTTTGAACCACTTTTTTTGCCTAACAGTTATTATGTTAATAAATTTATCATCCACTTTATTGCTTACTATATTTTGTACATTAGATGCTGTGCCAGTGTTGTGCTGTTTAGCACTTTATAACCTTTTCGTAATTATTATATACATCAAAATGAAGAGGTTCCGTAAACAAGATGAAGACAAGAAAAAAATACGGTAAATGTATAATATATATTGAGTTGTTAATCCTGTCCTGAATGTGCATTAATAAGGGGGGGGGGGTGTCGTGTGTCAGTTATAGTTAATACAGCAGCAATTTCAACAGAATGTTAAAGAAATTCCGCAATACCTATGGACGTTTTGAGAGATCAAGAGTTAGAACTTTAGCTTGGGGGCAGGGGGGGGGGGGGGGGCAAAGCAGCCATGCATGCATACAGTAGCGTGCAAAAGTTTCGGGCCACCCTGATTTTTCCATTTAGTTGATAATTTTTTTTATTCCTCCACTCGTTCATTGTCCGAAACATTTGAGAAAGTTAGAATATTCAAAGAAACATCAAATATTACATTGGTTCATAGCATATTCTAAGTGTACTACGTAAAATGACTTTCGTCGGTGTGCAAAAGTATTGGGTCACTTCTCGACGCGGCTCTGTACTCCCGGTGTGTTTACATTTTATTCTCGCTGGTTTCAAAACATGCTACACAAAGGAAAATTCGTCTTCTTGTATCGACGATGAAGAGACACAAGAACATTTAGGTTCGCGAAATCGTGTTTAAAGTTTATTCAGAAGGAAAAAGTTTACGTTTCATTACAAGGGCTTTATCTGTCGGTAAAAGTACTGTTAATCGTATTATTTCTAAGTATAAAACAACAAACTAACCGTGTGATAAAAAACGGAGCGGTAGGTCGCGAAAAACTTTGAGTCGTGTCGACAAAATTATAAAAAGAACGTGTGTTATCGATTCTCGAAAAAGCGCAGCCGATATTTCGCGAGGATTTCGAAGTGAAAATCTACCCAATGTTAGCCAGAGTACAGTGTCTCCACGTATGAAGGCTGTAGAGATGATTGGACGGATTGGCGTCAAGAAACCATTAATTAGCAAAAAGAAAGAGAAGGCTAGGTTGGAATTTGCGAAAAAATATGAGCTTTGGACGGCATCAGATTGGCGGAAAGTGCTATTTCTGATGAATTGAAATTTCAACTGTCTGGAAGTGATGGTGGGAAATACGTAAGACCTCCAACAAGTACCCGATATAAAGTAAGGTATCAAACTCCTACTGTTAAACACGGTGGTGGGAACATCAAAGTTTGGGGAGCATTTTTTTGCTGATGGCGTTGGTCCGCTGGTGGAAATTCACGGCAATATGGACGCTGCAATGTAGAAGAACAGTCTGCTAGACCATATACTTCCATTTGCAACGAAACTTTGCCTCGTGGTTGGATTTTTTATCAAGATAACCATTCAAAACAAATTTCGCGTCTTGTGAAAAATTTTCTTCAGAGCCGAAAAGTCCGCCTCCTAGCCTGCCTACCGCAGTCACCGGACTTAAATCCCATTGAACGCTTGTGGCAAGACCTAAAGGTTCGTGTTGGAAGGAAAAATCACTTCAACAAGCCGGAATTGGGAAACCATTTGCGACAAGAGTGGGAGAAATTGCCAAAAGAACGAATCTCGCGGTTAATCGACTCAATGCCTCGTCGGTGTGCTGCAGTCATTACTGCTAAGGGCATGGCAACTAAGTATTAACTCGAGTGAAGGAATACATTTAAACCCAATTCTTCTTTATTCTTTTTGATTTTTTTTAAAGGTAGTATGTGTCCCGAAGGGCCGTGGTAGCCTAGTGGTTAATATGTCGGACTTCCAATCGAAAGTTTTGGGGTTTGATAGCTGACTCGCTGAAGACCCATCATGTACACTTGGTTATGCGTGCATGTGAAATCCGTGAACCATGACGTCCCGCGGGTACCGGCGGGTGGAGAATTTACTTTCTCTTTACTCTTTGGTCAGAAAGGGAAAGGGACATCAGCCAAGGACAGGAATCCTGACCAGCGATTGACATAAATTTTTATTTGGCGACCACAAAATGTTATAGTCACCAATGGCGAGTGCCGACCTTTATATATAGAGATTGCTTTAAACTTCTTTCCCAAAACAAATTATAATATGACAACTGGGTTAATGCCATGTGTATCCAATCTTAAAAGAGGGGGGGGGGGTCATGTTTATGAATGTCTTTTATTGAGGATGAGGCAAGGCTGAGGGCAGCACGATGAAATGTAGGTGTGCCACTCCACAAAAATTGTTCCTGATCATACTTCTAATACCGTCTTGGTCTACTTTTCTTAAATGTACCAAAATGTAAAGGCAGACTACTGCGGTAACAAAACATAACAGGTGTGAAATGTATGTTAAATAAGTGGTTTTAAGTTGCTTTCTGTGACCGTGAGAGATATTCATGTTTCGTTTCTTTTTGCAGTGTCTTACCTACACCCTCAACGTGCGACGGGTTCTGCTGCAGCTTTTCTTAGTTAAGGCCTGTCGTGAGATTGTTGCGCCCCTTAAGACCAGGCACGATTGTACTCGTTTACTGGAATGACGCATCGATGGTGGCAAACACATCCTGTACAATATCCGATGTTCAATAATACAGAAATCCGAATATTCAATATGTACGCTTTAAAAAACTCAAAAGAGTGAAAAGTTGCATCTTCGATAGTTTTGTTTTTCAAATGAAAAACATATTGCATTTTGCTGCAAAATTTACTATGTTTATGTATTTTGCTTTTGAAATAAAAATAAAATAAAGAGGGACGGGAAGAGTGGGGTAAGGGAATGAAGGATCGTTTTTCCTTAACCCCTGGTAAGTAAACGGTAAGTGGTTTTGAGTCTTTGCAGAATTACGTTTACTGGGCATTTCATCAAAAAAAAAGAATATAAGTTAAGGCATTTCTACACGAAGTACTTTTAAGGTGTAAGTAAGATGGGAGTTATTACTTTCCAGACGGAATAAGAGTTCAAAATCTTTAAAAAAAATGGTTAATTGCTTTTTTAAAATTCACTTAAAAATTAGTCATCGAATGCTGTCTCTCTCTCTCTCTCTCTTCCTCTCCCCCCCCCCCTCTGATCAATAATATATCCATCCAAATATATATGAATTATCAAGCATGTTTATTCTATTTTTATCCCTATATTTTAAACTTAAACAAAATATTTACGGTAAAATATTGTCCAAGGAAAGTGAAAGGTCTACGTCATTTTCTATATTGGTGTAAAAGTAGACACTAATATAATTTTTGTAGATGAAATATTTGATGACTTCTGATCTATCTGACTGATATTGGTCTTGCAAGGAAAGTACTGTACTTTCATGAACTAGAATAGTTGGAAGTGAAATATGCCAGTGTTTCTTAAATTGTGTACTGCGGAACCCTGGGGTCTCCCAAGTGTTCCATGAAAAAAAAAGTTTCCTTCCTTACAATTCAAGGAAGAAAAAATCTTTGAAACAAAAGAAAATAAATAAATTTAAAAAATGTAAAAACAATAATAATAAAGAGTAAATGACTAACTTAACACTAAAAACACCGACTGCCCCTATATACTTATTCCTACCGCGCTCGGTCAAATTGACTGGCAATTAAAAAATTAAATAATTAAATTAAAAAATTAAATAAATTTTTCCTGGAAAAGAGAAAAAATAACTAGAAGTACAGAGTGAAAAATCAATACCTTATCCTGGGTTATTTCCTTCTTTGTATATTAAAATCTGTTGTGCTGTCTTGTTCTATCTGTCATATTGGACGAGAGTTTGAGGCATATCCTTGAGAATAGCAAAATAAACTCGAATATTTATGTGACCTGAAATGGTTGTAAAGAAAGAAAGAAAGAAAGAATACCCAAAATCAGAAATACAGGAGGTATATAAAAGAGTGATGAGGTTTGTGCCATAAATCAGCAATGAAACGAGTTTAACCGCCGTATTCACCGTCAACTCTAACCTCATGGTTTGACGCGAAACCGGTCTCCAACCTGGAGTTACCGCGGATTTCCTATTCACCATCAACTTTGACTACGCGCAAACAGGTTCCCGAAACCACGCCAAGTCGAGTAACTCAACCAAGCTCCGGAGCAAAGTTAAGGTTTGAGCGCATGCGCAGTACATGTAAACATTAGCAATGGCGGACTGGATGTTGCGAAAATTGGAATATGTTGAGTTTTTAGAGCTTTCTTCGCCTTACACGATCTTAAATTTCTGAAGAGGCCTTACAAAAAATACAACTTTAGAGTTGTTAAAACTGATAGAAAATTCCATCGCGCATAAAACCTATTTGAACAATGCACTGACCCCAAGAGAACAGTTGCTTTTGACGTTACGTTTTTTTTGCTGTTTTGCGTCCGGATCATTTCAGATTGTTATAGGGGATCTGTGTAATGTGAGCCAGCCTACAGTTTCTAGAACAGTTGGTGAGCATCAGTGAGTAACAGATTTGTATTGATGCCTTATTAGACGGAAGAAGAATGTATAAAGGTAAGTTATCATGATCTCTATTGCTTAGTAATTGCATGTTATCAATCATTTAGCAAATATTCTGCAACAATATTATATAAATTAAGCACAACTTCAGTGCATAGTAAAGGAGAGATGGGGGGAGGGGGGGCTAAGAAGTACTGATAAAACGACATGTATCGGCACATCTACGTCTATATATTTTGTTTTAATACCTCCGTAACCCTGTCCTGTTACTGAACACAAAATCCGGTATACTGGCCAAGCCCGTCATATGGGCAATATGGGGCATGAATTGCCCTTACCCCCTCCCCCCGACTTTTAGAAATATATTGAATTTAAGCATGCTTTTATGTACTTTTTTGTTTGTTACCTGCAGTAGGAATAGGTATTAAAAATATACCCCCCTTCCCGAAAATTTTGAAATGACGGGCCTGCATCTCTCAAATAAAATTTGTTTTTTACGTATAGAATTTACAGGTTTTGAACACTAGAGCTGTATATCCTGTAGGTTTTGAACACCAGAGCTGTATATCCTGTACGAATAAGTCACACAAGAGACACCAAATATCTGGGAAATCAATATCCGGTTTATTCCTAATTTTAACCTTGCCCCTCCCAATAAGCAAAGTCCTATGCATATGCACAGTAAATGCTTTTTTTCACATCTTTGACGACCTTTTCATTCATTTCGCCTGTTTACCCACATTTTCCCTCTCGATTTGGACCGGTTTATCTGAGTTTTTGATTATATTCAAGGTATCTTCGTTACCTACCTACTATTCGAGAGCAGCTCAATGCACGCTGCATTTCAAACTGCACCACTGTGCAAATTCCATCTGGTGGGTGATAGCGGTTATGCCTGAATTTCTACGTTAATGACACCAATCAATAGACCATCGTCATAGGCAGAAGTTAAGTATGTCACAGAACTGAATTACATTATACATAATACTATAAGCACCCATCAAACGTTTTTGTATATAAAAGTTTCAGTATATCCAGGGTCATCATTTGGGCTCCTCGGGGCAGGGGGGGGGGCTTTTTTCCCCCTGACTTAAATACAATGTATTTTTGCATGTGTTTATGTATTTTGTTGATTTTACCTATTGTAGTAGTAGCCTTCCGTGGTACCATTCCACAGGTCCGGGGTTCTATTCCCAAGCTGGGCAGGGTTGATTCAGCTATCCCTTCAGTGGGGTCGATAAAATGAGGACCAAGCATGCTTGGGAATTAAACACTGGGGATTCCGCGTCAGGTCTAGAAAACTGGGATTTGCACAGTGGCCATGGCCCCCAAAAGGGCTGCGGTGCCACTGACTTTAGCTTTTTTTAGTTTGATTTTACCTATAATTTGCATTGAATATATACCCTTTAACCCCCTCCCCCCCTATAAAATTTTGAACCAACAAGGCTGCGTTGATCTCTCAAGGCAGGAAAAGTTTTGAGCTTTTGATGCTAAGCAGCTGCCAGTATAGATTAATTCAGTGATATTCAAATGTTGTACTTTAATCATGTTAAGCTTTTCCAATTTTGGCTGCTTGGCACCAGTGGAAGAATTTAATTTTTCTCACGGCATCTTGCTCGTATAACACCTACTTATAATTGTAAACAGGGTAATGTCATATAAGGATAAATTGTCGAACAATTTTTTAAAAGTATTATTGTTCCCCCCAACCAGTGGCAAAAGCTAGCATAGGTGACACCCGAGGCGGTTATCAATGGTATGTCCCCACCCCACTGAAAAAAAGAAAAGCAAAGAAAGAAGAAAGCCCACCAAAAAAAGGAAAAATACCATTCGTATTCTGTGAGTTATAATATTTAATGTATTTGTTGACATCAATTGTGTGTGTTTAGCTGTAAAAAACCGATTTGAATATTTTTGTAATTAAACCTTTTCTCAACTAAAAGTAGAAAAGAAAATGAAAGAAAAAAATATCCAGTTCAAGGTATTTGTTCCATTATATGGAGCTGTTAAAGGTTTAAATTTTAAAGGTTTTTATGAAAAGAAATGTGCTGTAAATATTTTATATATTTTTCTAGCAGTTAGCATGAAATCTTAAGTATATTTTTAAATTCTTTTGCTCATTGCTTAGCCTTTTCAAACTCATTTTGAAATTGTTGTAAAAGAAAATAATACGTGTAACCATGAATAATTTCTTCAACTTGTATTTTTCATCCTTTCAGAGTGTTTATTTTATGAATAAAAGCTGTTTTTTTCCTTGAAAGTTTTAAGCACTTTTTTAACAAAATCACCTGTACTTACTGCAAATAAGAAATCAGTACTAATCCATTGTTATGGGCTATAAATAAGTATTCATAAGTACATTGCCCCTTTTTATAAAAAGGCATACCTGTGTTTTTTGACAATATTATGTTTAACCATGGGAAAAAAAATCCAAAAATTATAATGTTAATTTGATTTATTTAAATATATATTCTTCAAATATTGTAAGCAAATAACTTTTCATTTCAGGTGATCCTGAGGCAGAATTAGATGAAGAGCTGCAGGGCCTCTTTGGTGATGCTTCATCACAAATGGATGTATTAATTGCAAGTAACAGCAATGGTACATCTGATGGCTTTGCAAAAAGAAATTTAATTGTACAAAATTTTTCTCATAAATGTTCAAAATTTAATTGTTCAATTTTTTTTTCTCTTAGTTCAAAAATTGTCCAGCAAAATATGTTTTATTCTACCCTTTTTGTCATAATATTCCAGATTTTTTACATTAATTTTATTTTCTTTCTCATCCAGAACATTTCCTTGTTACCCATTATTTTAGAAGTTGCAAGTTGTTTTAATTATGTAAACTTTACTAGGACTATTTGAAATACTGATTTGTATCCAAAACAAATATGTGATCTGACATAGCAAATTTTGCAGGTTACTTGGTGCTTTTAATTAATCTTTTAAGTGTTCATAAATTGGATTGCCCGCCTTTTTTAATTTTATTAACTAGTATTGTTCAATGATTTCTTTGTCACTTTTGTGTGTTTCCGATAATGTTTTTCTCTCGGGAGCTATTACTTCATTACAGATTTTGAAACTTTATCATGATTCCTAATTAAACAGAAATACCAAACAATGGGAGGGGAATATATCTTTAGTATTTTTATTTAATTATTTATCTTTCTCTCTCCTTGTTGCTTTTTGATATAATTTTATTCTACTTTAAAGTGTACATGTATGTATTGAACATTTAACATGCATCCTGATTTTTTTTTGCCAAGGTTACTTCTGGGCCTGCAAAGTTCATGTGGAATATTTTGATTTATGTATGTCAAATAAAATAAACTTGTTGACCTTTACCATGTGTTTTATGTCATTGACCAACTTACATTTGCTTGTATATTCTTTTCTTTTTTTAATTTAACAAAGGTTTTGAATATATGAAAAGCTTCTTTAAAAAAAAAAAAGACATATGAAATGAATCCATAATGCTAATGGCAGTTTTGTGTTTAAAGGTAAACTGCAAGGTTTTTGAAAAAGTCAAAATATTCGCCGTATGTATTTGTATTAATGAATTCATATTTTCATTCGAAAAAGGGTTCTTGTTAACCCCAAATCACATAATTTTGAATTGCCGTTTCATGCAGTTGTAAGACTTAAACCAAATTTTTACTGTACTTTGCCAATGCGAAGTGATTTTAAGAATAAAATATTTACAATAGCTATAATTGAAATCAAATGCATTTTGTTAAATACTCTCATGAATTTAATGCAAGGCCATAGCCATTTGGGGGGGGGGGGAGCTTAAAAGAGTTATGTTGAGGAAAGTTTCAGGGAGGAATATATGCTACACTGCGAAAATTTTCGGGGGGGGGGGGGTCCGTGGGCATCCCTGGTTACAGCCTTGATTTAATGAAAGAATATTCAAATAAAAATTTAAAAGATACAATAATACACTACTGCTTTGTTCATAATGATACATTTCTATATTATATATATATCGTTTGTGAATGGTACATTTGTCAATGGTAATAATGTCAGAAAGAGATATATTACAATGATAAAATTAGTTATAATTTCCTCCTCGTTAAATATATATATTTTTTCCTTTTCCGGGAGAAATTTTATTAGATTCTTTACTTTTCAATATTTTAAAGTTTTTTCCACGAGTGCTAGAAGTAATACCTTCTCAAACGGGCTAAAAACCACTCGTGTTTTACTCATCGCTATATCGCAGACAACGGGAATTTTAAAAAACGGGAAACGAAATGTACACTGCGCGGCGAAAAAGCAAGAAAATCATGTGATAGTTTTGACCAATAACGGGCCTGCGTACGTTCCCACATGGCGTCGAGTTGACTAACTTCGTGGTTGGAAAACCCCAAGTTGATTTTCCTCCGTGAATACCGATTTTTAACTTCGCAGCGCTGAGCCCCAACTCCGAGTTAACGGATCTCGTGGTTTCATGCGTGGAGTTAGGTTGACGGTGAATATGGCGGTTAATGATTTTGAGGAAAACTACTGTTGTAATAAATTTTATAGATCTCACAGTTTTTCTTAAATGGAGTAGAAGATTCAATTGAAAGTAAAACTTACAAAAGTTGTTAGGGAGTTCACTTTCCAACATTTAGCTTTCCTTAAACTAGTCGAAGGATTATTTCTGCTTATAAAAGCTTCTAAAATTGAAATCTTCACTACCCGAGCAGTCATTATTACTATCTTTTAACACGTTCGCTGCCAGTCGCTTTAAAGACGAACCTTTACATTACGTATCAGGAGAAACACCTGATATACAATGTAGACTGAAGAAGATTGAAGCAAAGGCGAAGACATCCCTTCTGCGAACAGGTTGCTGGTTACTGAGACATCACTCACACCACGCTTAAGCATCCAAAGCTCGCTGACGGTCACTTAGGGGGGACTCTTTACGCATTAAAAACACCTCAAATTCCCGCAAAAGCGGAGAGCAATTGAAGATGCGCAAGCTTTTTTTTCGCTCGAGCTTGTTGCTGGCTAATTGAGTCATCACTTAACACAACGCTGTAAACTCTCGCACGTGGTTGGCGCTGTGGAAAGAGATCGACGTCACGCGCTGGCGCGTGGCCCGCAGCGAATGTGTTAACTGAAATTCGAAATCTTGGAAAATAGAACATAAACAAAGCAGCACGCTTTGAGTGAAGAGCACGTTTTGAAGCTCTATGCTTAGAGACCTCTAGCGATTACAAGCGGATAAGCAATATTTTATCAAATGGGTAGGTGTTTATTGTAACGGTGGTCTCGGTCTCAACTTTTAATTTTTGAAATTATTTTTTAAAGACTATCTCATATATTTAAACGAGCAACTCATTCTTATAATTTTATAGATATATATATATTTCAGTTCTAGAAAACTTTATCGACGATTTGGGTAAATCTTGTGTTTTGTTTTTTAGCCTACTTTCCCGTAAAAGTAAAAAAATAATAATAATAAAGCATGAAAGAAGGCTTAATGTATCGTGAAAATATCGTTAAAAATCAAGAAAAGTCAAAAATAAGTGAAGTAATTAAATAAAGATTGAAAAATAAAAAATTTGAAAGTAGGGTATTGAGATGGGGAAAAAGTGTGTCTGTCGGTCTGTCCCCCCCTAATAACTTTTGAACGAATTGTCCGATTGGAAAAATTCTTTTTGCATTCGAAAGATCTCGGCGAGGACATCTCATTTCTATATTTTACTTTTTGATTTGAACAATTTTTTGTTCAATTTTGAACAGTTCAAAAAATTTTAACATTAGCGTCTATGGACAAAATTGAAGCAAATTCTGTAAACTCTGTGCACAAGAGCCAAGTTCCCATTTCAAGCTTATTGAAAGGAGTTCTCGGCGTGAAATATTGATTTGAACAGTTTTTGTTCATTTTTGAACAGTTCAAAAAATTAACACAGAGCTTACGGGGAAATTTCAACCCTATATAAATCCTGATCTAACGGACCGATTTGCTTGGAACAAACTTTATCGGAAAGCTCTTATAACGTAGAACATGTAGAAATAGAAAGTTTATCCAGAACTTACGAGCCTATTTTGCTATGAAATTTTTTGATCGGGATTTTCAAGGATATTTCTCAGTGACTCAATGAGTGAAATAATGAATGAATGAATAAATGAAAGAGTGAAAGAATAAATCAATGAAAAAATGAATGAGGAAAAGAATGAATGAATAAATTATTGAATAAATGAAAATATAAATAAATGAGTGAATAAATACATGAATGCGTAAATGAATGAATAAACACTTGAATGAGGTAACGAATGAATGAATAAATGCATGGCTGAATAAATGAAAGAATGAATGAGTGAGTGAATGAATATGTATTATCCGTTGAAAAAGGTATATTTTCAATAATTAGAACTAAAGATAAATAAGAAAGAGAGAGAAAGAGATAGCTAGATTATGAATTTGAATTTGGTGTATACGGGAAAGTAGGCTCGTATAGTTCTAGACGGAACTTCTTGTTAAGTTTTCCTATATAGGGTGTCTTTCCCGAACGCGATTTTACACAAAAAAAAAAAAAGGAACATTTTTCATGACGCAATTGAGGTATTTGTAAACAACCAACAAACATCATTCGCTGCAGATATTTTATTTTAATTGAGATTGCAATACATAATTTTTAATGTACCTTTTGTTGATTGAAATTTGATGTATCATTTGCGCAATTTAAAGTGACAAGGGAACCCGTTAAAAAAGATAATGCTGCACGTACTGTGAATATATCAAGGGGTCTTTGAAACGGTTTTTCCAATCAAATCCAATTTCTTCACCTGATGGGAAAGCACCTGGACCCTGTTGGTGAGAAATTGCAATAAAAATTTAATCCCTCCCGAGGCTTTTTACATACTGGTGATGGGTCTCTATTAAACTTAATAATAGGATTTGAGCAGGGCAGCGTCGGTATCGCCTGGTTGGCAGAGCATTGGGATGGTAAGACGGGTAGTGAGAGTTCGAATCCCGTTCGCTGTTATCGAGACATTTTACATACAATCGATGGGTCTCAACGGAACTTAAAAATGTTAAAATGGGCTTTAAGCAATCAACCTCCTTATAGACTGGCTGGCAGAGCATTGGGATGGTAAGACGGGTAGTGAGAGTTCGAATCCCGTTCGCTGTTATCGAGACTTTTTACATACAATCGATGGGTCTCAACGGAACTTAAAAATGTTAAAATGGGCTTTAAGCAATCAACCTCCTTATAGACTGGCTGGCAGAGCATTGGAATGGAATGTAGTAGCATTGGAGTAGTGCGAGTTCGAATCCCGCTGGCTGTGTTATAGACTTTTTACATACTTTTCTCCACCAGACACCCGTACACCTCTTAGCAGAGGCCTTAGGTGCGCCGAAGCTGGGAGCTGGTGGCCGTCGGTCGAACTTTTTACATACTGGTGATGGGTCGGTGGATGCCGTCGCCACTGAGAATTTGGACGCTCAGTTTCCTCTAGATGGCGGCACCTGAGGTGCCGTTGATGCAAACTTCACTAGGAATTTAATTTAGCCGAGAGTATCCACGCCAAACGGATGCTCAAGGGATCTTTAACATGCCGAATAATCGTACGGCATGAGCGCAGACGATTTTCTGCATCATGAAAATCCACCGACTTAGGCCAGGTTTGAACCTGCGATCTTGGGCGTACGAGGCTGCGCCTTACCACTACGCCACCCTTTCGCCATGAAAGGGAAAAGTAAATAGTAATAAAATAACTTATGAATAAAGTTGAGTTATTTATATAACCATTTAAGCAACCAAATCTTTTAAATTTTGATAAGTTCTAAATAAAATTATCATTTGAGAGCCATTTTTTATAGTTTTATAACAAGCTGTAACATAACACTTTGGCGAAACGCACGTAATGATAGCACACGTAATATTTTGTTACTCGTATTATGTTTGGTAAAATTAATTATTGAAAATAATTAATGATAATTAAAAATCTAGGAGTTTTTTCCTGAAATGTCCTAGTTATATTAATTTATAAAATAAAGTTTAAAAAAATTAATTTTGTTAAGCTTATTATAATAAAAAAATAATATTTTTGTTACGTGTGTTACTGAGTTACTTATGTTCATTAAGTAACTTTTAATAAATAAAAAATGTAGGTAGGCAAAATTTGAAAACTTTATGTGAAAGATATAATTTTCAAACTGTGATATATTGAATTAATAGTTATTTTAATGATATTTTATAATCCCAGATGCCTATGAAAATACACGATAGCAAAACGTGCAATGAATGAAAAATATCAGTTATTGTCAAAGTTTTAAGAAATATTTTTTAATATTTAAAAAAATATATCACTATGTTTCGAAAATGCACGGTTTTCTAGATTCCAAATATGTTTCATTTTTAATTTCGCGACATTTTTGAATTTCAGGTCACACGGGACCACTTTCCGTGGAATCGCCCTGATTTAGAAATACCCCTCTTCAAGTCACTTCAAAATTCTCCTGCACGACCAGAATCTCATTTCTTTCGAAACTGTCAAAAAGCAAGTTGGTAACTTCTTTATGAATAAATCTATAGGCGCGTTTACACCAAAGTCTTTCACTAGTTGCGGCACTTCGTTGCTTTTTCTACAAAATACAGCAACTTCTGTCTTCCACTTGTGGAGAGACAAATCTTCCACTAAATTTTGGTTTCCCATGAAGTATCCGTAAAGATCAAAGAAAGTTTCTAACTAAAAGTGGAAGATTTGTTGCCGCGCGCTTTGCGCTAGAGACATTCCAAAACAAATCATCCAGGGTTCGACACACGAGGTCGGCCGATTTTGATGAAAGCTGGTGAGATTGTTCTACCCATATATATATGAACAACTATAAAATTTTATCTCAATATATGGATTAGTTTTTGAAATAGAACATTTTAAAAATTTCCCAGAAATTTTGCAATTCGATGCTGATCGAAAATCAAGCAATTACGCATACTTTTATATTTTGTATCTTAAAACAGTTATTTTTGAAGATAGAATATTTTTTTTTTTTTTTTTTGCATTGTGTTCAGTATTCTTTTGTAAATTGTAATATAGCATTAGATTTGGGATTGAAAGGTATTAAGGCAACTTAAAAATCTTTGAAGAACAAAATTGAGTTGTATTTAGTACAATGACTGGCGCTGAGAAACTGCTCAATTGCATTAAGAACGTATTCTACGATTTTAAAACTAATTATACCATTCGAAACTAGATTAAAAATGCCTTAAAGTGGTATATTAAAATGGATGGGGTTTGGACTTTTCATTGAGTTCGAGCTGATCAAATTTATGCCTTTGAAAAGTAACAAAATCTATTGTTCCTAATAACTTCAACCTTCAAAAAAATAATATTGGCTGCTCTTATAATGTTGTTATACAGTGTATTTAATTTACATTCATATATATACATTGTACAAAGAGCTTTCCACCAAAACCGAGTGAAATCATAAAATATTCAGAAATAAATTTACAGCAATTTTTGGAAAAAAAATAGAACGGACCTCTAATTTTAAAATGAGAGAAAAAGTGAAAAATAAATTAATTCCTTAACCAACATCGATACGACTTTTAAACATAATTATTGAAGTCGGTGTAAAATTGTGATGGATTTTGATTCATGATAACTTTTGTAACTATGAATCAATTACAATAATTATTAATGGCCTAGATATTTCAACAGTTTTAATGTAAAATAACGCATGGTGTAAAGAGAATTAGACTGTCATAATTTTGCACCGACTTCAAAAATTATGTTTAAAAGTGGTATCGCTGTTGTTAAGAATTAATTTAATTTTTCAACAAATTAACAGGATCTATGGTAAACCTCGATCGATTTGAAAAAAATCATGAAAATCGGTTCATCCGGTAAGAAGTTATGACTGGAGTAACCAAAAAAAAAAAACGGCATATACAGTATGAATTATAACCTCCTTCCTTTGTGAAGTCGGTTGCGTCGTTAAAAAATACGTCTTTTTTTTTCACAAAATGCTTATGCCATAGGAAATTCTTCAAACAAGAATGAAACTACAAGTCTATAGGCTCTGAACCATGCATGTGATGGAATATTACTAAAGGAGTATTAAAATCAAATATGTTGCCGGATTTGGATAGGAATTTACATAAATTTTGTTGTATGTGTATATGAAGGAAACTGGTGGAGTGGTCTGGTGTCAGTGAAATCAACAAAGCAGAAGGCGTGACACAATTGCTTTCACGCACCCGCATGGACCTTGAGAAACATTTTACTGACCTGAAGGGCAAGTTGAATTCCCTGTTCTCCCACAATATATCTTGTGTGCTGTTGAAAGTCCAGAAGTAACATCACATATGAGTCCCTTTTTCAAAATTAGATCAATATCCATGAGAAATATTAATAAAAGCTGGAATATGTTCAAGGGGAGGTGTCAAAACTGTTCAAACTTGAAAGAAAACCTAGTTTTAGCCTGTAACATAAGAGACATAGCCATTTAAATACATTGATTGAAACTTATAACATTTTCAATCTACGATCTTAAGAGTCGTGATCACTTCAATAATAGGCATCTTAAATATTAATCTAATAAAACCTATATATATATCTCATATATAAGCGGCTTCTTCTGTCTGTCTGTCCGCTATAGAATGCCAGACCGTTTTACCGATCGGAACCAAGTTCGGCACGGTTAATGTTTACGACTCGAGAAACTCATCGCTGCAAAAATGAAAGTCGCGACTCAATTAGTTCTTTTAAATTAATTTTTTAAAAACTTTTCAATGATTTTTTTGATAAATTTTATTTTATTTTTGCAGTGTTGCCGTCGTTTCCAACCATACAATTACAGTTGCCGTGTGAACAAACAAACCAATGCAGTTGCCATTGTTGTAACAAATATACTAATAATAATCAAAACCTTTCTCGCGCATATTGAGTGAGGCTTCGCTGTATTTACAATCTCCGTTAAAAATTAATGAATACCCGAATTTCATTTTATCCTTTCTTTCTTTTTAATTTATTTATTTATCGTCTGCACTTTTTATATTTTTTTTATTAGAGAGGAAGATTTCTTTTTTCCCAGTTTCGTTAAAACTTTTGTTTTGAAAAGCATAATAAAAATTTCAATAAGATCTTTCAATGATATATATTTCCACAAGCAATTTGATTATATAGTAATTAAATATATAGTAGTGTGGGGCAGTAAGCAAAGGGGCGTCTTTGCCCCCTGACCTGTGTAATTCAGTTTGAATTAGCAGACACCTTTGCACAAATCATTTTAATTACAATTTATAATATCTAGAACAGCGGTCATTTCGTATGACCGCCGGGCTTACTAGTATATATATATATATATCTTTCTTACCTTAGTTTATCTAACAAACATGACATTTTACTAAAAAAAAATAATTAAAAAAACCTTTCTCCTGCATTATTGTATATTATTTTGAACTATAGAAGGTCTGGCTGCATTTGTAACTTCGATCAGTTATAACCGAACGTACAGTTTCATTTTTCTAGTTTCATGCTTGTTTGAAGAACTTTCTAGAGCATAAGCATTTTCTAAAAGAACGACGTATTTCTTTGCTCTAAATATATCTCAGACTATGTTATGATTTCACTCCGGTTTAATGGGAAGCCCTTTGTACAATGTATATATATGAATGCAAATTTAAATACAATATATAACAACATTATAAGAGCAGCCAATATTATTTTTTTGAAAATTGAAGTTATTAGGAACAATAGATTTTGGTACTTTTCAAAGTCATAACTTTGATCAGCTCTAACTTAATGAAGAGTCCAAACCCCATCAATTTTAATGTACAACTTTAAAGCATTTTTAATCTAGTTTCGAATGGTATAATTAGTTTTAAAATCGAAGGATACATTCTTAATGCAATTGAGCAGTTTCTGAGCACCAGTCATTGTACTAAATAGAACTCAACTTTGTTCTTCAAAGATTTTTTAAGTTGCCTTAATGCCTTTAAATCCCAAATCTAATGCTATATTTAAATTCACAAAAGAATACTGAACACAATGCAAAAAAATCAACTTTCTATCTTCAAAATAACTGTTTTACGATAAAAAATATAGAAGTATGCGTAATTGCTTGATTTGCGATCAGCGTCGAATTGCAAATTTCTGGCAAAACTTTAAAGTGTTCTATTTCAAAAACTAATTAATATATTGAGCTAAAACTTTACAGTTGTTCTTATATGTATGGGTAGAACAATCTCACCAAGTTTCATCAAAATCGGCCGCCCTCGGGCGTCAAACCATATCTCCGCTGGATGATTTGACTCAGAATGGCACGCTAGCAACTTGCAGGACACTAGTGGAGAACTGTTCCCCCTCAAAGCGCCCCGGATGTTACATGGTGCCATTTCTTTATCAACAAGTTTTCCACTTGTTTCTCTACGTTGAAAAGCCCAACGTTTAGTTGATAACTTTTGGTTTTCTAGAAACAATGTTTCGTCAACTTTTAGTTGTCAACGTTGGTGTAAACGCGCCTTAATGATCGCTCCGGAAAAGGGAATTTTCCAGCAGCCATGAATGACGGAAGAAAAGTCATAGCTCAGATCGATGCTTAAGCAATCCAATAATATTTCCTTAAATTTCGTACTGCTTCACTAATACAAGGGAAAAACAACGTAAACAAAGCACAAATTGTCGAAGCAATAAAAAAATTGTTATTTGGAGGCTACAATGGAGCCTTTTCTTCACACTCTTCACTCTCGAATTTCTAGTTAACTGTTGAGCATGTCTGTTTCTGCACTGATGAAGAGGCTCCACTGTAGCCTCGAAATAGCTATTTGCATTAGTTTTGATATATAATAATCTTTGATAAAAAGGAAAGAAAAGAGACAGTAAAATTTTTTCGATGACCCAATAATTGCGCCCCAGTAACGAGTGAATAAGCGAAATCTGCACAAACTTCAACAAAGGATTTTATAATAATTTATTTGTTTAAACAATAATATTAATAATGTATCAGAGTAAAGAGCAAGAAAAATGCTCTATAACAAGTTCTATTTCGTTTTTCAACAGCACTGTTTCGCCGTATATAATCGATCCTTTGCTTAATTCCTTCTGCTAAACGCTGTACAAGTTCCATATCCATTTGACCGTAACCGCTCTTCCACTCAACTATCAACGGTAACAATACTTTTTTTACTTCTAATATTGAAGCTACGCCGCCTGATGTAAAGTTTTCCACTAAGAAAATATGTTTGAAAAAGTAGGTGCTGGTGTGGTTGGCTATCAGACCAAATGGTTTGCCGGAATCGTTGAGCAAAGAATCGAATTTTGCTACTAATGGTATTGTTTATCGGGACAAATGCATCAAAAACAATTGATCCCATATATTAGAACCAAATACGATGAGAAATACGTATTTTGGCCCGACAAAGCAACCTCTTATTACGCCAAAGTTGTGCTGGATCACTTAAAAGAAGAAAACATTAATTTTGTTGCTAAAGAAGACAATCCAGCTAATCTTTCAGAAGCTAGATCGATTGAAGATTTTTGGGCTATTTTGAAGAGGCGAGTCTACGCTAATGCCTGGAGAGCCGAAAATACGCGTCAACTTGCAAATCGGATCAAGTTATGCTTACGTCAAATGGATATGGAACTTGCACTGCGTTTAGGAGAAGGAACTATGAAAGGGATCGATTAAGGGAAAGGAGGGTAAGAGTACGCAGTCGGTTAAGAGTACGTAGGGACTTTTTCCCCTGTTAGCAACACTGCAAGCAAAAGCGAGTGTGATCAACTCAACACGTTTGTTTTCAGCTGGCTCAAGAGACCGCCATTGTTATTTTCATCCTTACTGTCGTTTATTTTTCATTTAAAATATGATTTCTGCATGTTGGCATGTAATTTTTCTGTGAAGAAATATTAATGTTTTTGGCAATAAAGGATTGATGTTTGCTTTTTAAGTAGATATCATTATGAGCTTTGTTCCCTTCCGAACAACGTGGGCATGTCAGAATTTTACTATTGTGAATGCTACAGCCATCTATGGACGATTTTGAGGAGCAATACATCGGCGGGTAAGAGTACGCAGCTGAAAAATGACTCGTACAAAATCCAGGAAAAGTTATAACCTTGTACGAACTTTCATGGATTTCTTAAAAAGCATATAGTGGTACAGCCAGGGTTCAACTCGCAGAAAAAGCTTTCTGTGTTACAAGCTATTGAACCATACAACCCTGACATTATAAGTGAAGATTGCTATTCTCCTTCACTAGTAACTTTAGCACCTTCGGATAACGATTGTGCAGTTGCAGTTGCACATGAAGATAATGAAGTACCACCTCCCACTTCTCAGATACATGTCAGTATCCTGTCAATCGTGGCACTTCCCAGGCATGAACAACGAGGAACTAAAAGGAAAAGAACCTCTCAAAAATCTGAGATCATGACTTCGTCTCCGTGCAAAATTTTATTAAAGGAAAAGGTAGAGAGAAAGAGAGAATTAGAAGAAGCAAAAGCTAATCGAGCTGCTATGAAAAGTAAAAATGGGGTCAAAACTGAAAAAAGAAAAACCGTGAAAGCAAAGAAAAAACTTGTTCTGCATTGTATCAATAACCCAGTTCGCTCAACAAGTTCCGCAAACAATGAGGCGACAATATGCCCAGGCTGCGAACAATCATATGATGAAGATTGGATCCAGTGTGGATTATGTAAGGAGTGGTGGCATGATGAATGTTCCAGTTACGAAGGCACTGGAGCATTTGTATGTGATAACTGCTAAATTTTCTGAATGCGTACTCTTACCCTTCCTGGATGCGTACTCTTATGCGTCAGGTCGGGTAAGAGTACGCATTTGAAATTTTTTTTTCCGCTTGCTTTTTTTCATATATTTTTTTAAGATAAAACTTTCATTTTGTGTCTCTAAGTTTTTAACTTAATAAACTATGATTCAGTCAACTTTCAAGGTTCTCACTTTCCCATTCTCATTTTTATAACGAACAATCCCCTAGGTGCGTACTCTTACCCTCCTTTCCCTTATATCCGACGAAACGGTGTTGTTGAAAAACGAAATTGAATTTGTTATAAAGAACTTTTCCTGCTCTCAGGGGCGGACTGGGAAGAAAATTCGGCCCGGGCATATTTGAAATAGACCGGCCCTTGGGAGGGCAGGTATTTTGCAGATTGCAGGAACTAAAAATATTGTCAATAAATATGTCGATATGTATTAAAATATTAAATGTTCACGCGACGGTTATTTTTCTTATTCAGCATGGAAGTGTAATGATACGTAATACAGTATAGGACCCCAAATTCGGAATCCCAAAAAGACCCAAAATTCGGAACTTCTTCAAAAAAATCAGGAAATATTTCGCACCGTGTTTTTTTTTTTTTTTTTTTTTTTTGTGTGGGGGGGGGGGGAATGTCATTTTAAAAAGAAGGATATTAATATGCAATGAACATGTTTAAGATCGGAAATGTGCAGTTCGAGTTTATTTCTCTATTTTCTGTTTTTGCGATTAGAATTAGAGTGTTATTAATTGTTGCTTTAATTGCTTTTTTTATTTCTTGTTGTTTTATTACATTAATTTTTTTTAAATAAGCTCTAATTTTCTCGCTATACAGAACATTCGCGAAATTGAAATTCAGCGCTTCTGGCATTTTCCCGATCGTCTGATCTTTTGCTGCAATTAGGTAACTAGAGAATATAAAATCATATCAGAAATTACCGGAATTCTTTTCTTTTATTGTTAAGAGAATAAAATAATATCGGGAAAAGTCCAGGTTTTTCGATGTTTTGCCTTCGAATGTAAGCCAACTCCAACTTCGTTTTTTGTGCTAATTTCATGACTTATGGGCGAGTGTATACGATAGCCAAAAACAGTGGCGTAGCTAGACCCCTATTTCGGGCGGGGGGAGGTCTTCTGGAGGAAGGTCGATTTCTCGCAGTTAATTTTACGTAAACAATTGGTCGAATTAATGACTAAAAAATTTATTATAAATGGAGTTTCTAACTAGACTCATTTTAAAGTGAAAGTTGAAGGGGGAAAAAAACATATTTATCAACTTTAAAAAAATCTGATTTACGTTTTTATATAATTTTCGCTTCAGACAGAATTTAACTAGAACTGAAGCTGTTTTAGGGGAAAATACAAGAGAAAAATACAATATTATGTTAAAAATTTAACATTGATCAAGTTTACGTGTCGTGGGAATGAAGGTGATTAACGAACAAGACAATTTCTGAATCTCCAGTCTGAGTGAATACAATAGAAAGAATAAAACTGTTAAGTCAATCCAAATGTTTTAAAAAATTGCTAATACAGAAAGTTAAATATGCAATAAAACAAGAATACCTTTAACAAAAAACAAAATAAATAAATAAATAAATAAAATAAAATAAAACATACCAAACTTAACGAATTTACAGGAATAAAAAATTTTGTCACATAGAACATAGAACTTTTTTTAATCTCAACTGATAACTTTTTTCCCATCATCATTTTTAGCCTACTTTTCCCGTCAAAGTTTTAAACAAAATTAATAAAGCATGAAAGAAAGCCAAATGTATCGGGAAAATATCGTTAAAAATAAAGAAAAAGTTGAAATAAGTGAAGTAATTAAATAAAGACTGAAAAATGAAAAATTTGAAAATATGCTTTTGAGATGGAGAAAATGTGTGTCTATCGGTCTGTCTGCCCCCCCCCCCCCCCAAATAACTTTTGAAGGATTTGTCCGATTCGAAAGATTTTATTTTTGAATTGAAAGGGATCTCGGCCGTGGGCATCTCATGTCTACATTTGACTTTTTGATTGGCCCATTTTTTCGCTTAATTTTGAATACTTCAAAAAATCTCAACAGTATCGCCTGTGAGCAAATTATGTGAACTCTGGGCGTAGGATCCAAGCTCCTATGAACAAGCTTACTGGAAGAAGCTTTCAGAGTAAAAGATTTTTTGATTTGAACAACCTTTGTTCATTTTCGAACAGTTCGAAAAAAAAAAAAATAACATAACCCCTACGGGGAATTTTCAATCTTATATAAATCATGATCTAACAGACGGATTTTCTTGGAACAAACTTCATCGGAAAGATTTTATGACGTAGAACATGTACAAATACGAAGTTCAATCGGAACTAAGGGAGCCAGCCTATTTTCATAAAACGGTCATAAAACGGTCTTTCTTCCGCTCTGGGCATGAAACGTAGTAAGTGACTGCTGATAAAATTGTTAAACTATAAGGAGCATTGTGAACAGTCATGGGAAAGATTCTAGTTTAGATAAATTTATTGTTAAAAGTTCGGATTGCTTGCATTTGAAAGCTATTTCTAGCTTCCTTTTTTAAATTCTAATAATGTTTTTTTGTCTAGTCTTGTGTGTGTCCACTTTCATTTTCAATTTTCTCCACACTGGAGACCCATATCTAAGATTAGAAAGTCTCATAACTGCAAGAGTTGCACTGAGTATATTCCAGTTTTAAATTCGACTGCGAATCAAAACCTTCCCGAAAATGCTGCCAAACCAAAGATTTTCAGAAATTTTTCATGCACTTTAGCTCACCAAAATTTAATCTCAACTGGAGCATTTCATGATAGTTTAAAAATATATATATTCTTTACTTAAAATTAAAAGAAAATCATTTGAACCGATTGCGATAGCAACAAAAAGCCTGTATTTAATCAATGTACTATATAAAATCATTCCAGGTTCGGGCGGGCTCGGGCTTGCGAGGTATTTAGGGGAGAAACTGTTAGGAAAGTTGTACGACTAGGGGTGCAAGTTTGTCACTTCGTGAATTCCCTTGATTTTTAAAGCTGTTTCCTAAAATCTGCGATTTTTTAAAAGATACCACGATTTGTGCGCAAATTGTTTAAAATTTGATACTTATTTTGTTTTTTAGTTACACTTAAACATCAATTTATACTGTTCTGAAGTTTTTAAATGTATAACAGATGTACCAAACTTTTAGAAGAATTCATCAATAGAAAAATAACTATAAAACTAATATTATAGATGCAGATTATTATATTATGGATGATAGAATAAACTAATATTATAGATGCTATATTATAGATAATTCCACTCATGTTTAGAGGAAGCTTTTCATCCAAATCAATACAAATATTTAAATGTTTTTGACAAAGTTGATAGTTGTTCCATTGTTAATAATAACCCTATGATACCCCCTCCCCCAATGAGTTACACGTTGAAGGAGGGCAATTCAATTCTGGAAATTCAAGAGAGAAAGTTTTCCCAATCTGTCCAAAGTGGCAATCCGATGTTTGTCAGTTCCGACTAATAGCGCAGATGCTGAACTGTCCTTTTCTACATATAAAAACGTGTCAAGTGATAGCGACCAAAGCGTTAAAGAAAATAATTTAATCATGTACAATATTTTGTACCAAAATGCTGTACATTTAATTAAATACCTAAATATTGCATAAAATTGAAAGAAATAAAATTACTCCTTTTTTATATAAGAAAATTAATTTAATTGCAGATATTCTAGTTTTTATTACAATATATTTGTGTTCTTGCGAACATTACGTGCAATTTGCCGCCAATTTCCGGCTCTTTTTTCTGCGACAAACTTACAACACTAAGTGCGACCTAGTACGACTCTATAACCCAAAAGCCCCAAAATAGCCTTTTTTGCATTTTATGGCGCTTTTTTTTTGGCAGTGTTCACTCTATTCAATTGTTATTAAAAAACATATTTTTAGAATAGTATAAAGCGTAAAGAGAGTTAAGGTCTCAAAAAAAGTTTTCGGACACCAACATTTCGGTGGGGTCCCTAAGGTCCCATACTGTATATAAATTCGCTTGTTAACAGTCGCCGCACTTAGGCGCAGTGAGACAATCGGCTGAGACAACTGGCCAGAGAGAAATTCTCTGCGGACGCCCCTGAGAATTTGCATCTTCTGGATTTCTGGAAATTCTCAGGGCCGTATTTTGTAGCTTGTAGGTATTAAAAATATTGTCAGTAAGTATGTAGATATGTATTTGAATAATATTAAGTGTCTACAAGATAGATTAATTTTTCTTATTTACTATAGAAGGGCAATAATACGTAATATGTTAACTAGCTGTTAATAGCTGCCGTCCTTTAGAGCGCTGCGCCGTGAGGCAACCGCAGTAGCCTCCCCCGCCTGCACTGCTCAAAATTAAAAACATAAATTTTGCGGCTCTCAAAAGTTTGCATAACAGACGGCCGCCTAGGTTTTCTATATGGACAAGCCGGCCCTGAGAATTTCTCAAGCCAGCCCCGAGAGCTCGTCCATAAAGATGACTTAGGCGGTAGCCTAAAGAGCAAAACGGATGTATTTTATATATTTATTTTCAAAATTAAAAAATAATACATAGTCATTTTTGCTCCTCAGGCAGCTGTTTAGGTTGTCTATAAGGGACCTGCCGGCCCTGAGAAATTCTGCCCTCCCCCCCCCCTCTCCTTGAGGCCTAACGGCCAGACCCTAGAGATTTTGCCCCATTGCTGCATTGCACTCTCTGAAGCCCGGGTTACGGCAAAGTTTTGGTCCCCATTTTTTTATGAACATTGTACAAGCTGTATACTTTATTAAAAAAAAGATAGATATTTTGCGACCGGCCCAGGTTGGACCGGCCCACCGGGCATTTGCCCGAATGCCCGCATAGCCAGTCCGCCGCTGCCTGCTCTTTAATATGATATATTATTGCTATTGTTTAAACAAATAAATTATTATAAAATCCCTTGTCAAAGTTTGTGCAGATTTTGTTTACTCACCCGTTATTTTAAACAGTATCACACATAAAAAGCCCCGTTACAAAATAAAAATTTTCGTTCATTTTCCCAAGTATTTTATTCAGGTTCTGCACCCCTCCCCCCCATAAATGTAACTGATTCATTTGCTTCAGATATTCATCAAACTATGCTTTTGAAGATTCATTTTAATAAAAAAGACTTTTTTGTGTCACAACACTTTATTGACATACAACATATGTGTATATATATATATATATGCTTCCAAATAAATATTTAATATAAAATGTATTTTTACTTCGGGAACACTTTTCCCTACAGACAGTGTACAAATTTACAAATTTGACTAAATCAACTTTCTGTTATCATTCAGTTTTAAACTAAATCATCTTCCTTTCTGGAAAATAAATTATTAATCTCATATCTACGTTCTGAAATTCACACAAAAAGGAGCACGATTCTTTTTTTTTTCTTGTTAAGCTAACATTTCTGAGCATATTTGTTGTTTGATTTCATAACACGAATTGCAATTTCTAGTACCTGTTAATATAAACCTTAAATTCATATTTACTTTTAACTCTTCTAATTTATACTTCTTTTGTTGGAAACTACACCAAAATATCGAATGGCACCAGAACAAAAACGATCCCTCTGAAAAATATCTACGTTTATTGTCCGACAAAATGTAACTGCACTGTTAAAAATTTCCGTAAGAAAATAGTAAAATAACCATTTATTTGATGGTTATTTTACCATATTTATTTACAACAGTTGAATAACCATTAAAAAAGATGATACTCAAACCGTTGATTGCGAAAAAAATCGTTTATTTTCTGTTTATCCTAAAGAACGTTTTAACTAACCGTCATTTTCAAGCGCTCAATAAGAATCGGGCTCCATCTTGGTTGCGAAACCTTACCGGTCGTACGTTGTTTTAAAATAATACGGATTTATCAGTTAAAATCTGCATGTGTATATAAAAAAATAAGAAAAAAAAGTGGCTTAAGCAGTGGATACTAAATAGAAACAAATACACACGTAAACCAAAAATTTGAGACATCGGATTCCCAAACTATTCGCGAATGAGCGAACCCAAAATTTGAGCTGCTGAAGCTTGTTTGAAGTTTGTTTGTATTTTAATTTTTGCAGCAAATAAAATGATTTTCGTCAATATACAGTAAATTTACACCAAAAATAAATTTGGATCCAATCAAAACTGAAATCTCAATTTTAAGGCCGTTTGCCTGTTCGAACATAAGATTTATTGATAAATAAACGTCCGCTTCACGTGATGACGGTGGCCGAGTGGATAGAGAAGAAGACTTGTACACCAAGCAATCGGGGTTCGAGTCCTGCAAGCTTTCTTTACGGTTTCTACGCCTCGAAGATTCTATGCCTCGAAATAGTTCAAAAACAGTGAAAATTAAGTTTTGAAACCATTTTTAAATGGTTATTAAAACCGTAAACTTTAGTATTTACGGCTTTTTAACCAAGTTATTTGGAAATGGTTAGGTCCCCCGTAAAGATAGAAAAATGTTCCAAACCGTAAATTTAACGGTGAATTAGATGGACAGACTGCTGCCGGTCATTTAACCGTAATTTCATGATGAAATTTCTTACAGTGTGTGAAAATTAACATTATTAATCTCATTCTGAAAAATAAATTTCTTGCCGGAAGTACACATCACAACATCACAATTATTAACGACACTGATACACGTTACAATAACTATATAGATGAAAAAATTGACAGTGGTTACTAAGCATACAAAAAAATTTTGGTACCGAACCATCAAGCAGATCATTTAACGCTTTCAAATAGTAATTTTACATGAAAGAGTTTTTAAAAGTCAAACTAATAGCTTGACGCCCTAAAACAAGTTATTTTTATATGAGTAAAAGCATACAAAATTGATAGGTAAACATTTTTTTTCATAAAATAAATTTAAAATGGCTACACTATTCATCACTTTGATGATGGAAAAAGAGAGAATATTCATTATACACGTTGAAAACGTCGTTAAAATTATTGTTGTGCAGAAATATTTCATTCAATGTAGCATTGTACTTCATTCAGAAATTAATAAACCTTACAACACACAATTTAGTAACATTTATAAATATAGCACCAATATTCAGTAAATATTCTCCCCAGACTGCTATAATTTATTGTTGAACGGTCTTCTTTTTTTTCTTAGGGGGGGGGGGAGGGATATTTTATCACTTCAGCACCATTGATAATCTAAGACTTATACATCTCATTGTGAAAATTAACTTTCTTGCCGGAAGTACACATCACAACACCATAATTATTAACGACACTGATACACGTTACAATAACTATCTAAATGAAAAAATTGACAGTGGTTACTAAACATAAAAAAAAAATTTGGTACCGAACCATCAAGCATATCATTTAACGCTTTCAAATAATAATTTTACATGAAAGAGTTTTTAAAATTTAAACTAATAGCTTGACGCCCTAAAACAAGTTATTTTTATATGAGTAAAAGCATACAAAATTGATAGGTAAACATTTTTTTCATAAAATAAATTTAAAATGGCTACACTATTCATCACTTTGATGATGGAAAAAGAGAGAATATTCATAATACACGTTGAAAACGTCGATAAAATTATTGCTGTGCAGAAATATTTCAAACAACGTAGCATTGTACTTCATTCAGCAATTAACAAACCTTTCAACACATAATTTAGTAACATTTATAAATATAGCACCAATATTCAGTAAATATTCTCCCCAGACTGCTGAAATTTGTTGTTGAACGGTCTTCTTTTTTTTTTCTTTGGGGAGGGGGGAGGGATATTTTATCACTTCAGCACCATTGATAATCTAAGACTTATACATCTCATTGTGAAAATTAACTTTCTTGCCGGAAGTACACATCACAACACCAAAATTATTAAAGACACGTTACAATAACTACATACATGAAAAAATTGACAGTGGTTACTAAACATTAAAAAAAAAATTTGGTTTCGAAGCATCAAGCAGATCATTTAACGCTTTCAAATAATAATTTCACATAAAAGAGATTTTAAAAGTCATACTAATAGCTTGACGCCCTAAAACAAGTTATTTTTATATGAGTAAAAGCATACAAAATTGATAGGTAAACATCTTTTTTCATAAAATAAATTTAAAATGGCTACACTATTCATCACTTTGATGATGGAAAAAGAGAGAATATTCATTATACACGTTGAAAACGTCGTTAAAATTATTGTTGTGCAGAAATATTTCATTCAATGTAGCATTGTACTTCATTCAGAAATTAATAAACCTTACAACACACAATTTAGTAACATTTATAAATATAGCACCAATATTCAGTAAATATTCTCCCCAGACTGCTATAATTTATTGTTGAACGGTCTTCTTTTTTTTCTTAGGGGGGGGGGAGGGATATTTTATCACTTCAGCACCATTGATAATCTAAGACTTATACATCTCATTGTGAAAATTAACTTTCTTGCCGGAAGTACACATCACAACACCATAATTATTAACGACACTGATACACGTTACAATAACTATCTAAATGAAAAAATTGACAGTGGTTACTAAACATAAAAAAAAAATTTGGTACCGAAACATCAAGCATATCATTTAACGCTTTCAAATAATAATTTTACATGAAAGAGTTTTTAAAATTTAAACTAATAGCTTGACGCCCTAAAACAAGTTATTTTTATATGAGTAAAAGCATACAAAATTGATAGGTAAACATTTTTTTCATAAAATAAATTTAAAATGGCTACACTATTCATCACTTTGATGATGGAAAAAGAGAGAATATTCATAATACACGTTGAAAACGTCGATAAAATTATTGCTGTGCAGAAATATTTCAAACAACGTAGCATTGTACTTCATTCAGCAATTAACAAACCTTTCAACACATAATTTAGTAACATTTATAAATATAGCACCAATATTCAGTAAATATTCTCCCCAGACTGCTGAAATTTGTTGTTGAACGGTCTTCTTTTTTTTTCTTTGGGGAGGGGGGAGGGATATTTTATCACTTCAGCACCATTGATAATCTAAGACTTATACATCTCATTGTGAAAATTAACTTTCTTGCCGGAAGTACACATCACAACACCAAAATTATTAAAGACACGTTACAATAACTACATACATGAAAAAATTGACAGTGGTTACTAAACATTAAAAAAAAAATTTGGTTTCGAAGCATCAAGCAGATCATTTAACGCTTTCAAATAATAATTTCACATAAAAGAGATTTTAAAAGTCATACTAATAGCTTGACGCCCTAAAACAAGTTCTTTATATGAGTAAAAGCATACAAAATTGTTAGGTAAACATTTTTTTCATAAAATAAATTTAAAATGGCTACACTATTCATCACTTTGAGGATAGAAAAAGAGAGAATATTCATAATACACGTTGAAAACGTCGATAAAATTATTGTTCTGCAGAAATGTCTCAAACAATGTAGCATTGTACTTCATTCAGCAATTAACAAACCTTACAACACACAATTTAGTAACATTTATAAATATAGCACCAATATTCAGTAAATATTCTCCCCAGACTGCTGAAATTTATTGTTGAACGGTCTTCTTTTTTTTCTTAGGGGGGGGGGAGGGATATTTTATCACTTCAGCACCATTGATAATCTAAGACTTATACATCTCATTGTGAAAATTAACTTTCTTGCCGGAAGTACACATCACAGCACCACAATTATTACCGACACTGATACACGTTACAATAACTTTATACATGAAAAAATTGACAATGGTTACTAAAACATAAAAAAAAAATTTGGTACCGAACCATCAAGCAGATCATTTAACGCTTTCAAATAGTAATTTTACATAAAAGAGTTTTTAAAAGTCAAACTAATAGCTTAACTTTTTAAAAGTAAATACTTTGTGTAGAAACGATTCGCCCTAAAATAAGTTTTTTTTTTATATGAGTAAAAGCATGCAAAATTTAAATTTCTGTATAATGAATGTAGCTGATTGATTCCATACCAACTCACCAACTTTTTTTTTAATCTTTAGAATAAATTACGATGCCATTTCCTTATTCAAACGTACTAGATTATTATTTTAACAGCTTAGTGATTCCGTACCAACTCGCCTAAAAAATAAAAGTTGGTTGCATGACCAACTCGGATTTTCTTTAAATTTGGTACACAGATTGATGGTATAGAGGCAGGAAAATGTCCAAATTTTTAGCTACCTGCTCCCACATATTTATAGATATACTGGTCTTCAAAATTTGGCTGCTCCCGCAAAATACCGAAAAATTGATTTAATTTTTTTCTCTTAAACGTCCTACTCTTGAAATATGAAATTGTTAGGTACCTATGGAAACTGTATGTTCCAGGCATGCAGAAAAAAATGTTGCAAAGTTGATAATGAAATTTGTTAAGGTGCAGTACTCTTTCGAAGTTGCAACCACAAAAATTTGATTTTCCCGATTTTGCGAAAATTGAGACATAAATTCGAAGAAAAAGAAAATAAAACCATAGGTTTACTCACTTTCTGGTAGAGTACATGTGTTTATCATAAATTGTTACACAATAAATTGCTTGGGTTTATCACTCCTTCTTGGAAATATTTAAGCTGAAAGACAAGCCATAGAATGCAGTTTCATCCATCTTGGCAACCATATTTCTCGTAAAGGGCAAGCACTTGAAACTTTTTTATTTTTTTAAATAAGCTACTGATGCGTTAACTATTTACAGGAAAAGACCTTACTTTTGGTTATTATTTGCATAAAGAGATATCCTGCTGATAGTATATACATGTTTTTCTCTAATACCATATGCGTGTGTTTTTCCTCTGAGACTTAACATTAATAAAAACAGATGTAAAAAAGAAACTTACTGAATAATATACAAATATTGTGCGTTAAATTTTATTTACCCTCTGAAAATTGTGTAGTTACTGTTAGAAATAGTGTTATTAGGTGAATGAAGCGCTGAATGTAGCAACAATTTGTTTTTACAATGTTCTGACATTAAAACAAAACTAATGTTTACTCTATTTTTGTGATACCTCAAATTAAGAGAGGCATCACAAAAATAGAGAGTGAATAGAGATACCAGAAAGTGAGTAAACCTTTGGTTTTGTTTTCCTTTTTTTTGTAATTGATGTCTCAATTTTAGCAAAATCGGGAAAATCAAACTTTTGCGGTTACAACTTTGAAAGAGTACTGCACCTTAACAAATTTTATTGTAAACTTTGTAGTTTTTTTTTCTGCATGCCTGAAACATCTAGTATCCATTTAATACTTTCACATTGCATGAGTAGTATTTTTATAAGAAAATAACTAAATAGCATCAATTTATCGGTATTTTGAGGGGGCAATCAAACTTCGAGGACCTGTATGTCTATAAATATGTGAAGCAGGTAGCTAAAAATGTGAACTTTATCATGCCTCCATACCATCAATCTGCGTACCAAATTTAAAGAAAATCCAAGTCGATCATGCAACCAACTTTTATTTTTTTAGGCGAGTTGGTATGAAATCACTAAGCTGTTAAAATAATAATATAGTACGTTTGAATAAGGAAATGGCATCGTAATGTATTCTAAAGAGAAAAAAAAGTGTGTCTTCTTTAAAACGTGTTTGTTTTATTTCATAAATGCTGGCCATCTGCCATTGAATTTAAAACAGGAAAGTAATATTCCACTTTTTCACAGGTGCAATGTGTAATACACAACAAAAAATACCCATTATCAACCTGTAACTTTATTTCAAACAATAGAAAGTTAATCAGTTGACTATAAAGGAAAAACTGAAAAGACCGAAAAAGGCGTGCGTTTAATAGCGTCAGGCTTTTTATTACACTTTTACAATAAATGCTCCAATTTAAAATACTTTAAAAGAATTTAGGCTGAGGGCCAAAATGTTTAGTGCAGAGCATGATATTACATTCATGAATGCCAAAAGATTAAAACTTACTAAAGGAGGGGGGGGCAGGGGAACGAAGCATAAAATGTTTTTCATCACCAATAATACATTTTCCAGGGTCCATATACTTGCACCCATTTCTAAAGCTTTCTGTTAGCCCACTACAGAATAACAAAATTTACACAGTCCAACGACATGCGCAAAAGAGCATTTAAAACATAGTTGAAAGAAAATAAAGTTATGCATACTACAGACGAATATATCCGTAAGAAGACAGCCTGAGAGAGATAGTTCCACTGTGTGGATATTATAACATTTTCCTTTCAGTTTTATAGGGTCAGGTGGGGTAAAGAGGTCATACGGCAAGTAAAAAGCTATAGCTTTGAAATAAGTAAAGGAATTGGTGAACATTTTTCATTTTAGCTTTTAATAATTAGGAATTAAAGTTTGCATTAAAAATTATTTTAATAGCAACTGAAGGTGAAGAAAACAGTAAATTTTTTTGTTTATACAACACTTGGAAATTGAAACAGTTTTTTTAACTTCTCTCTGACATTTTGTTTTAGAGAATTTGCTGTAAATGGACGGTGCAGAGAGCTTTACACAGATCTCAGAAATATTTACGCACTAACGGCGAAGCTAAATTTAGTTTATATATTATTTTATAGTAGTTTAAGTAAGATGTGGTAAAGTGGTCATAGTATTAGGCTTAACATGCATCGACGTTCTAAAATTATTTTAGGTTAATTTATGAGGTAGACCGGGACTTAACTTGCATAGGAACTCACGGGGGCTCAACTTCCATATATTTTTTAAATCGAAATTTTAACTATTAGAAGGAATCCAGGCTATGTACGGATGAAAATAAGTTTTGAAGACTACAGGGCTCCGCACTACCTTTGTTGGAAATTAAATTCACGAGGCAGATGTTCGTTAAATATTAATTTATGTAATACTGAATTTGTTTTGTTAATAACTTAAATTTACTTTTCAGTAAAAAGTATTAAACACAACTGAGCTCAAATGCAATATTAAAATTTCTATAAGACAGTCTTCTTACAATGGTTTCTTTTCGAACTAAAGAATTTTTAGAAGCCCTTTTATTTAAAAAAAAAATCAAGATGGCAATAATTCATTTCTAAACAGACTTATCATAAATATTATTAAGCTGTAAATGTTTAGAACTAGCAGTACTTCGAACATGAACAATTCGTGAAATAGAGAGAAAATAATAAAAATAGCTAAGTTAAAATATGTATTTTCCTTCCGTTTTTTGGTTTTTTACAAGTTATATTTATCTCAGAACTCTCTTATTAGCAATGTTTTCTTAATATGTAGTTTAAGTAATTTAGTCATTTATTCAAAGCTATTTTAATTTTTTTAACGAAAATTTTGAATTTCATATTTATGTGTTAGTATACGTACTAAATTAAAGAACATACTTATAATCTACTATTCAGAGATTAAAACCTATGAATACTTGCTATTATATATCCTAAAGTATTTCGGTATACAACTTTGTTTTAAGACCATCTACGAAGTAACTGAAGCGCCTTTCGAGACGTTACGAAGATGAAGCCAACTTTTGACCATAATAGAAGGCATTAATAAATTATGCTGTGAAATAAAGTTGTTTTCTTTCTAAAATGAATATTTGTTGAGTATTTTGAACTATTATGGTTATTAATATTTTTATATGGTCTTTCTTTTTAACTATGATGACTTTACCCCATGCACTACTCACTTTACCCCACCCTATGGGGTAAAGTGGTCATAAATACATCCCAGAAAGAAGATGTCACAAAATTATGTTAATTATTTTCTGCTCAAAATTTAATACAATCTCTTCTTTAATAATATAATGTAAAATATCAAGCAAAAATCTGAAGGTTTCTAACAAGTTCTTATATTTTTTCGCGACGAAAGTTGAAAAACTTGGATTTTGTGACCACTTTAATTCACCTAACCCTACGTTTTAACAGGGGGTAAATCGTAGCTTTGATTCATCTGTTATGTTTGCCACAGAGCTATCAGAATAAAGATTTACGCAATGTCCTTCAAACGAAAACAACAAAAAAAAAACTTTTTTTTTGTTATTGTATATATTTTCGTTTAAAGAAAGATTTCGTTTGCAAAATTTATGAAAATGAAACACGACTGCTTTGACAAACATGAAAAATTCAAAGCACAAGTACATTAAGTCATTTTTTTTTTTTCACATTTTTGGGTTTATTACGACGAATCAGCATAAAAAAGCTCATGATGCTACATTCCACCAACCTCCTTAGTGCAAGTATTTTTAAGCTGCCGGATAGTCGCTGCAACCTCCTTAGTGCAAGTATTTTTAAGCTGCCGGATAGTCGCTGGCAATCGCCCATATCATATTTCGGCACTTAACTTGCAAATTTTACACGATGAAAAGAGCAACTTTTTGTAAATTGCGTTTTCTATACTTGGTTCACTTTTACTCTGAACCTTTTAGCTTACGATTATGATAAACTAATATTTTAAAGCAAAAGTGTTTGCAGATTTGTGCTTTAACATTTTTCATTCCAATAATCTCACATTTAGCACAAAGTAACGATTTCTACTTATTCAGATGATGTTCAAAAATAGAAATTGGGGAAATTTTAATTATCTTGTGTAGTTTAATAAGTTCTCGCTGTTTTCAAACCAATGGCATTAGGGGAACTGATTGCGCAACTAATTAGCAACGCTTAAGTGGGAAGTCCTACCCCACCCACTGTATTCATTCACCGGACATTACCCCTTCCGACTACCACTTGTTCCGGTCGGTAACACATGGGCAGGCTGAGCAGCACTTCCGGTCTTATGAAGATACCAAAAATTGGGTGGACTCTTGGATAACTTCAGGAGACGTGTCGTTTTTGCGACGTGGAATTCAAATGCTGCCAGAAGGATGGGGAAAAGTAGTGGCTACAATGGACCAATACTTTCAGTAACATAATTTTAAATATTTTTTTTAAAAATAAAGCATTAATTTTCACCACAAAAAAAAAAAAAGAAAAAAAGCGAGAACTTATTCAACATCCTAATAAATTAAAACGAAAGCCATTTTATCCATCAATAACTTTCTTCTTGATGTAATAACTGAAAAATTTCTTCTACAAAAGGTCGTAATATTTCTGACAAAATGAAAATGTTAAAAAAGCAAAATGGAATTTTCCAAGTCAAAATGCATAGACAAGTATTTTGTATGCATTTTGACGATAAAAAGGCATTTGTGGTAATAAAAATTTCGACGTAACCTATTATACTTGTAACAGAAATTTGTAAAAGAAAAAAAAGACAAATAAATACAAAATTACTGCAAGCAGTTAAATCGGAAGATGGAAACTTGTGGAAAATAACAAAAAATGCACGCATCGATGCGTGCATTTTACTCAGCAGAACATGTTTCAACCAAGCTTTGAATTTGTTAAACACCGCTTAACCAATGACAGAGAAAAATAAATCTGTACAAAATGCTGATCCCGCTGTACACTTTTTCAAACATTTACTGTCATACATTAAGGAATTCAACGAAACACTCTAAACTTTAGATCATTTTTGAAGTCAAAAGTTTAAAGTAGACCCAAAAGCAAGCTTCATCATGACTCCAGAACTCATGCAATCTCAAGCTTCAAATGCTGGGAACAAATTATTAATAAATATGAATTTGCCACCGACAAATGTACAAGTAATTAAAAACGTAATGCAAATTATGAGATTGAAAAGTATACAAAATTATTCACAGTAGTCTTCCCTGACATAAAAGTAGTCTTACCTGATGGCTTTGAAGATTCGTCAGCAAAACCCAAACATTTTGGCGAGACTCATCCGAATTTGCACGATACATTTTGAGTAGAAAAAGTTAATTGTAGTAAAATCAGAAATTATGTAACTAATGTTTCTTCAAGTAAAATCACTTTTAAATTATGTTCCGCAGGACACAATCGAAAAATTTTGCTCATGTCATTCAGGTTTGGAATGCTGCCAACTAGTTTTCATCAAAGGACTACATCTTAGAATTCAGTGTGTAAATTAAGTTGAGAGCTCAGAACATTTAAAAAACAGCATTCAAAATATCTGGATGCATTTTTTCTTCACACAAAAGGAATCAAGATTATATTTCTGGGTTCCTACCCAGTGCTTTGAATTTTACCAGTCACTAAGTACTAAACTCCAGCATGAAAATGACTCTTCAAAATTACTGGCTGTAATGAAAGTATTACAAAATTTTGGCGACATTCATAAAGTATCTTTATTGCTGAAGTTTGGTACTTTTAAAAAGATAAGTTTATCGCGTGTAATTTGAGTTGTAGAACCGATTTTGCATCATTAAAAATCAATAACATTCAGGGTGAGTCACGGGAAATGGGCGTTTTTGGAACGCACCATACTCGGCTTGTAGGGGTGTGCGGGAAGGGGCCTTAAACTCCCCTTGAGTTTCCATTAAGTACACATCATGCCGCTGTGGACTCTGTAACAACACAGCATAGTTTCTTATGACCCGTACGTGACAAACGGCGAGTCAGTGATAACGAACCTAACCAAAGACAACCAAAATCTCTTCAGGCAAAAATGCCGCATCGGTCGTCATGGGTAATGTCTCAATTAGCTATACCCTTTTAATACACTGCGAACGAATGGTTCTTTAATGAAAAGGAAACCCCCTAGCCCTGCCAAAACTACCGAAACACTAAGAGAATGTGATTCGAGCATTGCCAAACCGTTCTTCACGTAGGTGTCACAAGCAAATACGTGGTGTTTTCGAGTCCAAAACGGTATGATGGGTACTGAATGGCAACGTCACCTGAAATTGAATGTCACCTATCGAACCTCTCTACTCCCTCCACAAGCCGAGTATAGTACACGTTCATTCACTCTCCGCGACTCATTCTGTGTCTAAGGAATTAAAGGTATTGAACTTTTGCCAAAATTTAATTGAGCACCAAAGTCTTAAAGATACTTTTCGTATTTTTCATTAGATAGTGTTATGCAGTTTTAGCGGAGTAACACGTTTTTTTAAACTCCTGCACGTACAGTAGGAGTGAAGTAATTATCACTAATCATGTTTATTTCAGTGTCTGATGAAGATGGGGTAGGGACGACTACGGCAGGTGGGGATGACGTGATGTTAGCGGTGATGATGTCATGGATTTCTGGAAAGGTCAGTCGGTCATGAGGATCAGTCTTCCAGCAGCCAGCCATGATGTTGCAAATGAAAGCTGGCGCATTTTCCGGGGGAAATAAAAGAATACCCTGGAGAACCAGTTTTACGACCTAAAAAGACACAAAAATAAATACATTGCAAGAACTTAGGGTGTAGGTGGCGCCACCACCACTACAGCACCTCCCGTTTTGGACCTGAGACTGAAGGGGATGGAAGTTGCCCCAACCTTTGGTACCCTTGGAATGGTGTGAGGACTTCACATACACGTACAGCAAGTGGTGGGTCTTCAGCGGGTAGGGTTCCGAACCCCAAACCTTTCGGTTCGAAGAACGATGCCCTGTTCACTGGGCTAAAACGGTCTCTGAAACCAAATGTAATGTATGCTAAAAGGGAATGAATGGATAATTTGCTCTCAAGGAAATCATTAAGAGTAGACTTAAAATGCGCCTTCCAGATACCAACATTAGCATCAGACGTTGTAGCTCCTAATTAAAGAAGAAATGAAGCCTGTGCCTTTTAATAAAGATTTCAACTTATTAGACGCAGACCTCTTATCTCATAGGCACGTTGGAATTTTTTGTTTTCAACATAAAAGGTCATATGGCTTACTATTGCTGTACTTACCTTATATGTGTTCCTAAATACGAAAGTACGCTGATATTTTAGAGCACAAAAGCTCACTTTATTAACGAAAAAAAATAGGGGGAGGATATCAGTAATTGTATCTGTTTTATTCGCAAAAGCTATAATATTATTTTGCCATAAACACATTCTTTCACATATTAGGTACAGGGAGAGGGGGGAGTGAAACGCTTTTTCATTTGAATACCATTTACACTAGAGATACACTAAATCTGTCAATTTATCAAGCATAATATACAGGGATAAACTGCGAATAATAACATTTTGTTAGAGGGTCGTTTACATAGGTCGTCTTGAGGGGATGGAATCAGTTAATATTTAATCGAAGGTCATTGCCTATAACAAATATTTTTACTAATCTAACTCCTTATTTTATAGTTAATTAAAGTCATCAATCTTAATCAATAACGAAAAGCTGTCATAAATCACAATTTCATCGTGTAGTTTCGCTAAAGAATAATTCTAAAACGTGTTAACCCAGACCTTAGCTAAAACAAATAAAGTATTTTCTCTTTAAAACAACGATTAAAATTCTTAAAAATTACTTTGGAATGAGAAATTTAGTGGAGCATTTCGAGATGTTATTGCATTACTCTACTTGTACTTTTGATTCTATCTATTTTTTTAAGAATTCAAACACGCTTAAAACGAATTACTGCTAAGACGAACTACATTTGCGATCCCCGTCCTAATTTCACTATCAAATAACGCTATTTTCTTCGTTTAAGACGAACACGCTCAAATCGAACTATCGGATAGGTCGAACTCTTATTTGTGGTCCCTACCGTTCGAACTTCAATTCAATACAAAACAAACAAAAGTCATTCTTCACTTTTACCATCGAAAAAAGGAGGATAATTCATCAGAATGCCTAAACAATTTATATGCCATTGAAGACTTCTGGAGCAATTGTTCATAAAAGAGAAGGAAACAAAATATGTTGTAGTTGAGAATTTTAAAGAAGCAATACGGTATATGTCTACGTTAATTTTGACATCTTCTCTCTTGGTATGTAATTTTAGTTAATAAATGTTTAAAGTTATTGAATTTTTACTTTTAAAACTTTTTATTTGAGAACCAGCAATTGTTTTTTTTTTTTTTTTTTTTTTTGCTTACGACAAATTCGAAATCTATAGCATTGATTTACATATGCATTAGGGCCTTAAATCGAGCATTGTATACTGGAAAATAGCGTAAAATTCCTCTTTTGCTTTCAAAAGAAAAGGGTTTTATCGTTTTTCGGGTAAGACGAACTACGGTTAAGACGAATTTATTTTAAAAGACCCGTTGAGTTCGTATTAAAGATGTTCGGCTGTATTATTTTAAATGAATAAACAATATTGATCAATGCAGAAAACTGATATTTATACATACTTCATCGTTAGTATGCCCAAAATACGGTTGTTGTCCGTAAGTGAATATTTCCCACAAAACTACACCATATGCCCATATGTCGGAATGAAGGGAAAACTTTAAGATGTTCGGCTGTATTATTTTAAATGAATAAACAATATTGATCAATGCAGAAAACTGATATTTACACATACTTCATCGTTAGTATGCCCAAAATACGGTTGTTGTCCGTAAGTGAATATTTCTCACAAAACTACTCCATATGCCCATATGTCGGAATGAAGGGAAAACTTTAAGATGTTCGGCTGTATTATTTTAAATGAATAAACAATATTGATCAATGCAGAAAACTGATATTTATACATACTTCATCGTTAGTATGCCCAAAATACGGTTGTTGTCCGTAAGTGAATATTTCCCACAAAACTACTCCATATGCCCATATGTCGGAATGAAGGGAAAACTTTAAGTAAGAAATACTTTCTGGAGGCATCCATCGAACGGGCAGCATTCGGCATCCGTTTACCTAAAATATAGAGTTAAATGGTTGCAAAATCTAGACAACTAAGAATTAAGTAGCAGTTTAATAAAAGTGTAAGATTTAGATAGTTAATATGCAAAATCTAGATAAATAACAATTTACGTATCAGTTTCAATTAAATGTAGAAAGGTAAAGTCAAATCTGTAAGTAATAATTTAATTGCATTTAATATAGGAAAGTAATATTTGTTTAGTATTTTAGTACAATTATCTTCACAGATAAACATTTTTATAGACTTATATCTGTTTAAAGATATATTTTTTTAAAAGTCTAAAAAAATAACAATAATACAGTAAAACCCCGTTTAAACGCGGGCGTCGGGGGACGTGTTTGACACCAGCGTTGTAACATAACCGCGGTATAATGAAACTACCGCTGAACCATATTCACGAAATATACTCCCTCCTGCTGCACTACTTTTAACTTTATCAATTACTCTTAACTTTTCTTTTGCTGTATAATTGTTTCTTTCCTTGTTTGATGCCATTTTATTTGCTGTAATTTGCTGTGCAAGAAGCACACTTCTCTCAACTGAGCGGTCAGTCTATGGAGTGATAGGTTACTCAGATGAAATTTTTCTGCTCTTTGAGGCTCCTTAAAACCGTTAAAACCATATCAACCGCGACAAAAACAATTGTGTTGTGAGAAAATGTTGGCTTAAAAATCTTGTTAAGTTATCAACATGAGATTATGAAGGGGAGAGATTCTAAAAAAACGAAGATTCGTGTGGGTGGGGAGGAACGCACTTTTCAAAGAAACAATGTTTGAAGCCTTTATACCCTCTCACGAATTAGATAATATGTTTACTTTTCAAAAATTTCAAAGAATCTGGAATATAAAGGATGGTTTGTAATGACAAAGAGTGATTTAAACGTCGGGAGACAAGATAGTAACCGAGTTATATCCGATTCCGCGGTATACTGAGGCGCGGTATTACGGGGTTTTACTGTAATAATAATAGTAAAACGAATCTGACGGTACCCACCATATTTAGATTAACGGAACGTACAGGTTGTTTGTAATTGCAGTTACCGCGTTTAGACCTTCTTAGAACTCATTCTTAGAAACGTATTTTATTTAAACTGGGTACATGGATAGAGGAATCTTGGGGGAAAGAAATCTAGAATATTAATAAAAGTTCGAATTTTTACCACCAAGTGAGAAGGTGAGAAGCCGGCGCTGATACAAATTTGAAGCAATACATTTTGTTTTATTATAGAAGTTGTTGAATGCGCATTCCATTTGCGCCCATCGCATGTTAAAAGCGTGTTATAGCCCATCATTCGTCCTACCAGTAGGAACAGTAGGGAGGTAGGTTCCTCCATCAATTGAAGCAACTTGGTGACGAGAATTGCATTTGGGGAAAGAAGCACGAAATATACACCAAGTGGTAAAAATTTGAGCTCTATTGCTTTTCTTAGTCTTCCTTTCTCCATATACAGGGAGACCTGTGTAAGTTACCACTTGTGGGGCAGCACTTTAGTGGTCAACTTAGGCAGGTGGTCAATTTATAGAGGGTGGAGTTTTTTTTTTTTTTTGTCATTTCTTACTCTATGCATTTATTTGTAACTAATTGAAATATAACTTTATGATATTAACGTTACTTTAAAATAGGAATTAGATATATTTTCCCCCAATTATCTAAAATATCCTTAGAGAAATTCAACCTGAATCACTTACAATGTATACTGTACAACTTTAAATTAAAGTACTTATTTAAGATAAACACAAATATCTTCTTAATTATGTAAGTTACATATTTGATGGTAAAGATTTCCTAAAAAGGCATAATTTTTTAAAATTGGCTATATTAGATAGAAGATAAAAGAAGAAACTTGTTTAACCCTCCCACGAATCAAGAAAATTCCTAAAACCAGTTTCAAAAAACACGAGGGTCTGAACAATGTATGTCCTTCAAATGGTCACACAGTTTTCGCGCTAAAATTCTTTCCACCTCTTGCATAGGCGTAACCAGGGGGCGGGGGGTTAAACCCCCCCCCCCCCCATTGGGTATTTACTTATTTAGGCACACAAAAATTTCTGGCTACGGCCTTGCAAAGCACAATTTTTTTTCCCCTAATAAAATTAAACACATATGCATATGATTTTTTTTTTCCTTTTTCTCTGAAGGGTTGTGATCATGACCAAAGTATGCAGCTCATAATAAAGAAGATTTTTCATCTGGTTATAAGGTTATAATCAACCCCCTTATCACCTTGGGGGTGGCGGGGGTTAAAAAGCGAAAGGTGGCTTCAATCACCGTACCACACACAGACAAACAGAGATCCTTTCAATCACTCCAGAGGGTTTTCTTTGTTCTTGATGTCTTTTTTACCCAAAGGCAGCAATTTGGGAATACAATCGCACAAGTAATAAGTTTCCTGGAAAATATTCTCTACTGTGATGGAGTCCTAAAGTCCAATTGTCCTAATGGGTTAAACCCTCAAGCCAGGAAGGGATGCTCATCAAGAAACTTAAAGAGCAGTTTGTATTTATTTATGACTTCCTGTCCAAACACCCATTTTGGTAAAATCTTTTTTGTAGATGAGCCGATTGGAAAACTGATGAACGGTATTTGCATTGCATTCTCATTTACAGATGCTCTCTCATCTCTTATATTTTAAATGTTTTTTTTTTTTTTTCTTATTATGGTCCATCACTGATTGCATTACGACTCTGGAAATCATCCGTTCAACGTTTCCAATCTCACTGCTACGGTTTAATGCTGCATTTTAATTTGCAATCGAGTATTATTTATATTTTAGCTAAATTTTTAATTATTTTTGATACATAATAATGTTTGCACGCCAGCGATGGGCACGTTCGTCATCCAAAAATAAAAGAAAATTTGGATCAGACGCTTCCACTTCTGAGGTATGTTTTGCTACAAATTTAATAATTTTTTTAGAAATTTATTGTGGGGATGAGCCTTCTTGAAGGGGAATTTGGATTTGTTTCTCTTAAATTCGACTATTTCCCAGTTTTAATATTATGAATGCCTGGACATAGAAGATTGCTTAGCGGTAAATATTGAAGTTTCTATTGCGTTTGAATTAAAAAATAAACTAATAGATCTAGTAAGGAATGTTTAATGTTTTTGTGAATCAAGGCCGTATCCAGAGGAGAAGGGGACGCACGGGCAGCCCCCCAGAAATCTTTTGCAATGTATCAAATATTCCTCCCTGAAACTTTGCCTTACATAAGTGTGTCGAAGTCTGGGCCCCCTCGAAAAAAAATTCTGGATACTGCCTTGGCTCCGGAGCAGGGGGAGCATGTTAAGAATTAGGAAGGGCACTGTATGCTTAAAAATCATACCCTTTATATATACATATATATAGATATATATGACTAGAAATGATGTTGATATGAATTTTTTTACATATATGATAGCTTTTTGATGTATATATAGTAGATGTATGTTTAGATCTTTGGTGAAGTTAGAGGAGTGGGTATTTGGGGCTTCTGCAACTTAAATTTTTGTAACTGGTCTTACATCTATAATGCTTAGGATAACGCTGCAGGCAAGGGTTCGAGGGCTCTCCCCAGGAAACCTTTTGAAATCTTCCTAGCAATGCAATTTCGGGATACTTTGGTGATGTTAGAGGAAACAGAAAGGAGTTTGGTTACACTCCCCCCCTCCCGAAATTTTTTTCAAAATAAAGTCTTATATCTTTTAAGTTACTTTTGGTGTCGCTCCTGATAGTGTTCAATGTCCTTTCCCTGAAAGTGTTTCTGAAAGTAAAGTGTCTTAAAAGCGTTAATATATCTTTTCTTTCTTTTTTTAAAACTTGTGATCTGAATTTTTTGCCGTGGGGGGAGGGAGGGAGGAGTTGACTTGCTCCGAGGGGGTAGTTCCCCCCCCCCCCGGAGATGCCTGAAATAAACACGGAGTATATCTTTAGAGACAAGTATTTATGACTAGTAAATTTTCGACTCTTTTACACTTCTTATTGGTGTCTAGTCTGTACATTTTTAGGGTGACCCCCTCCCCTTTCACCAACTCAAGTTACACCTATGCCCTCTTGAGGTGTGAGTTGAAAGAAACTAATCCCCTTTATTTAGAATGACAGGTGAAGTGTCCACTCCACCCCACATTCCTTCCTTTCAGTGACGAAAGTGTATAGTATAGACACGTGGATTTTCAAATTTGATATTCAACGCTACTCATAACTTTTCCCTTTACAAATTTCAATGTGCTGCCGAATGAATTCGTCGGATGAACTGCAAAAATAATAATATTTTTTATTTGTCTTTTTTTTACACCACAAATAATTATAATTATTAAAAATTTATACTAGCGAATTTGCTTCAAAATGAAATACTTCACATCATAAAAGGATTACGTATTTTGTAAAAGCTCTTTAATTTACCCGTCAAATGTCTTATTTATCAGTTTGTCTTATTTCAACAGCAATTGATACACTAATTTTCATCTGTATTGCAATATATTTTTTGTTAGGAATCTATTTTTTTTTTACTATGAAATTGACAAATATTAAAAAAAACATAAAACTATAACAAGAAAAATAGCAATAGGAATCTTAAAACTAAACGCAAAAACTGAAATTAGTAGCATTCTGAAGATTTTGAGAAAGTTCAATAAGCGAAATATAACGACTCGAGCGAGAAAGGGGCCAATTTTACTCAAAATTTCTGAAAGTGTCAGTGTTCTCGATCTTAATTTAAACTCCTTCAAATTGAAATTGTTCTCTATTCTTTTTATTTCGAACTTTTTTCGAATTTAAAACTATATTTTTAATTTTCAATCTCAAAACAATAGCTTGATAATTTTCAATCTCAGAAAAGACTGGTCTTGAGCAGGCTCTGACTATCGCACGGGTCCCTGAGGGCCCGTGCCCTGGGCAGGGACCTTGTAAGGGGCAGGAATGCTTTCCATAATATCACTGAAATTTCTTTTTAAAAGGTTGTAGCATAAAATAACCGGTTTAATTAAAAATAAATTCATAAATATAATTCATAATTAATGACATTTTTTCATCATAACCAATTTTACATTGTACCCTAGAACACATACATGCATACATATATATTTTTATAAAGTTAACCATTCAAACGGACAGGGAACATTGAAAGTGCCCTAATCATGAAAACTTGCAAGTCGGGCGCTGATTTTGAGTAAAAAATATTAAACAGTCGGAAAGAGAAAAGGAAAGGGGGTGTGCGTTTGAAGAATCTTCCTTATCAGTATATACTAATTATAGTAAGATTTTTAAATATATATTCATTGTAACCTTATATATTAATTAAAATTTATATCATGCATTATGAAATGAGCTACTTACAATCATATTCAAAATGCATTTTGAATTAAAACAAAATATTTTGCCTTAAAACTAATTAATTCCCAAAAGATCCCTACTTTGTTATGTTTCAGGGAATTCCCTTGATGAATTTATTAGTGTGTGAGCATTTTAATTTCAAGCACTGCCCCTAATTAAGGCGCACAAAAGAAACAACTTATGGAACTGAATTGCACAAGTTTCTCCAGGTATAAAGTTTAAATAATATGAAGCGATTTGAATTAACTGAATCAATCGTTCAATCTTATAGAATGCTAAGTCTACTTCTGACGTGTATTTCCATGTTCGTAAATGTCTTCTAAATTTTGGAAATGTAAAGCTAAAAATATTTTCATAATCTTTTATTATATCTACATAGGGCCAACACAGTAAGTTTACTTTCAAAACTACAGGTTTTGTTATTAACTGTGCTGTCACTACTGCAGAGGCTTAGCTAGCGTTTTCAGCAGCCTTGGGACAACTGAAGATTTTGCGCCCCCCTGGAGGCCTTGGGGTGCCCCTAAATGGAATTTAAAAAAACTTTTATGCTTCCTAAATGATAAAACAGCTCTAAAAAGCATCCCTTTTAACTTTCATTTTTATTAGCGACCATTCACTTCTAAGGGAGAAAAGGGACACTGGCTTCGTAAAATTATTTGTCTGATTTCCCACGCACTCCTGTTCTACATTGGTCATTCCCGATATGGTTTGCAGTGCTCCACGTTTTTGTCGAACATATTCATATCTCTTCAGTTCAAATAATTTTCTTTTCGCATTTAAAAATAGAATAAATTAACGTTAATTTGGCGCCCCTTGACGCTGCGCACGGGGACAGCTGTCCCTCCTTGCCCCCACCTAGCTACACGCCTCTGCACTGTGCTGCAAATTACTCCGGAAACCACTGTCAATCATATTATTTCCATTAGAGCTAACCATAAAGGAAGTAAGCCATTTCATACTTTGAGTCGAGAAGATACCAGCTTTGTTAAATATGAGGGTTTACTTCAAGGCCGTAGTCAGAATTTTTTTTTCGGGGGGGGGGGGGTCCCTGACTTTGAAACACTTATGTTGAGGAAAGTTTCAGGGAGCTTCATATGCTACATTTAGAAAAATTTTGGGGTTTCAGGCCCCCCCCCCCTCTGGATACGGCCTTGGTTTGCTTCCTATTCGCATGAAAGGAAATGCTTTCTTACTATTTCAAAGTTCAGTGAAAGAAACAATTATTTAACAGATAAAAGTTGAATCTATGTTTGAAATACCACCATTGACAATTGACTGATTTTTTGGCTTCTTCACTCTGCTTTTAAAAATAAAAAGCATGTAAGACACAACTAACGAAAAGAAAAACAGATTACAATAGCCAGATCTTGAAGTTCTCCGTTTCAGGGCAAAACTTGAAAGTGCCCCCCCCCCCCCCATGCAATTATTGTTCATATTTTATGAACTTTTGTGAGTTGGTGATTTTACTAAGGATTTTTCACTTGGGGCCACTGATAAACCCATAAAACTTTCGTTAATGTTTTCATGACTTGGCCCTTTCAGCTCAACATTCCGGGGTTAGAGAAATTCTGACTGTTGAAAGGAGTCCGGGAAAATTTTGAAAACTATATGCAAACTGGTGCATTTTGCGGCCTTAGGAGACACATTTGAGACTGCAGAAATAATAGGGGAAAAATGCAAGCAAAAACTTAAAATTCAAACTGTTTTTACTCATAAAAATTCAGAACAAAATTAGCATATTTTTCAAATCCAGGGGTCATGCCCACCTCTTACTAACGCTCATATTGAAGAGACGCATGTCTGCCTTCTCGAACGACACTTACTAGCTCTTTCTCTCCCCCCCCCCCCGCCTCAAATAGATGCGTTCAAAATTAGTAAAAACTATTCTATTGCTTGAGCATGGTACGATTTATATTTCACTATCACAAGCTTCCCCCCCCCCTCCACTCACCCCTTCCCAAAAGGATGCTTTGAAAGTTTGTAAAAGAAAAACTATTGTATTGTTTGAGGTTTGAGCATATCATGATTCATATTTCACTATTAAAAGAGGGGAAAACCTTGACTTTTTTTTTATTTTTTTAATTTTGACATTGCAAAATTTGCCGCCCCCTAAAATTGCCTTCCCAAGAGCCCTTACCTGCCACAGGAGCCGGCTGACTGATCAACAAAGCAACATATTAAGTATACCTCAATTTTATCCCAAATAAATAACTCAATAAATCAGATTTAATCGTTAGCAAAATAGTTGATCAATGATCAAATTGAAGCGCCAAACTGGGAGCGCGCAGAAGTTAAATATTTTTTCTTTTCTTATTTCAACTTCTTTCTTCTTCTTTTCTTTTCTTTTTTTCTTTTCTTCTTTTTTTTTTTTTCTTTTTTTTTTTTTTTTTTTTTCGCATCACAATTGAATTTGTCGCCCCCAGAAGTGCCAAAAAATATTTTTGGACATTTAGTATTACATGTGTATTCAAGGCATCCAAGCAATTAGGATTGAACTAGTTGCACAGCAGGGTTCTAGAATCTGGAAAGGCTTTCATGAATAGTACGTCATCCCATGGTAGAGAAAAGGGGCTACAAAGAGAAATGGAGTGACAAGTGACCAATTACTAATAATGATTACCAAGTAAATAAGGATGAATGTAGGCAAAAATTCCTGTCAGCGTAAAGTTCACAGTTGTTAATAATTTTCATTAAAATTGTGATTTCAAAATTCTATTTTTATAGAGTTTAATGGCAAAGGGTACAGTCCACAAAAATTCCAATTAAAACTGGCAGCAGGACAAGATTATTTAAAAATTCTATTAAAATAAGGGTGCAATCGCTAAAAATCCCAATTAAAAATGACAGCTGGAAAAGAAATTTCAGTTTTAAAAAAGGACAATCATTCCTAAACAGCATGCATGGGCCATGGGCCCTAAACCCCTATTAAAATGTGGTCAGAAGTTCTTCAAAACCAAAACAAAAAATGGCCCTTTTATATGGTCTGCAAGAAATAATAATTCTAAAACATATATTTTATTACAAGCGCTAAGGGGGAGGGAGAATTTTTTCTCCATTAATTAAATTTGACCTGCTTTATATTCTGCTTAGCTTTGAGTGCGCCTTAAAAACAATTATATATATATATATATATATATATATATATATAACTTTTTTCGTGATTTTTACCTACAGAGATTAATTATATCGGGTGAAATGGTTTCCTCGAAATATTCCGAATCCTGTGCCACAATGCTGATTAGGTTGCATTTCACAAAATTTGGTGCAATATATACTAATATGTTTTCTCACTCTGAAATGCCTGAGTGATATGCTATAAATTAATCAGCTGGTTTTTTTATTCTTACTCTAAAAACAGATTTCCATTTATAGATTACATTTTTCAGCGCCTACATTGACGCCAAATTTTTGCTCGTATATTGAATACATTTGTTTATTGCAGCTGCTACGCAAGAAAATTTACTACTGTTGATCTTTATTTTAACGTCTTTTTTCCCTCATTTACTTCACTTTTATAACTTTCACACACACACATACACATATATATATATATATGTACATAAATGTAAATTTGTACATCTTATCAGAAATAAATATATGAAAGTAGCAATAATTTATATAATTTTTTTAAAATGCTTATCCAAACAGAAAATGAGCTGGAAAACTTGTGGTACTTTCTGAGGCTGCGATTTTTTAACAGTACCATGTGAAATTGCTGGCTAATCAGATTGAAACGTGTTATGTTGACCAAAAAAAAAATAACAAGCAGCATAAACATGCGCAAGTAAAATGACTAGTTTTAAGGTGCGGCTGAAAATTTAACAGAATAAGTCTTACTTTTACATTGTCGTAAAAACCTTTGTTTTTATACGATGGATCTAAACTGCAAGCAAATAATTTGCAGGAAGTAACATCTCCCGAATAAACAAAACGTTTGTAGAAAAAAATCTACCAAATTAATTATAAATGACGTAAAATAGTTTAACAATATTGTAATTAATATACTACATATTTTAACAGTTTTTTGAAATCTTGGTTATGTTATTATGCATATTATACATAAAGGCTAAAGCATAATAACTTCTTTGATATAAATAAAATGTATTCGATATTTATGTAATTGAGATATTTTTGATGCCTCAAATAGTACCGAATGATTTTATATTACATTTAAAAAAATTACAGAAATTCTTAGTGAAAAAATGAAATTATTGCATAGAAGCTAACAGATAAACTTTCACAGCCAAAATCATGAAAATAACGAGAATACCATGGCACAAATGGGCACGTGTTTGAAACCTTCTGATTCTAAATAACCACATGATTGACCGCATGCTTAGAAGGGGTGAATCGAGTAACGCCTCTCGCCACGGGTAGTATGGGGGAGAGCAGAGCTGGAATCTTATGGCCTGGGCCTTTTCGAGGTAGCTTTTTCGGTGGCAGTTTTTCACGTGCAAGGCCTTCTCGCGGAAGTTTTTCTGGGCCGTGATATTACGTGCAAGGCCGCGCGCCGATTAAAGAATACAAGTTTGTAAAAGTTTCCCATATGGTCAACTTACAAAGAGGGTTTAGCAAACTTATTGATGTTTCCATCCAGACAAATACTGGTCTAACATTATAGCATAAAAAACATCCTGGAGAAGTGTTTTTTATGTTTGCAAAAATAGATAGACAAATAAATATAGTAATAATTAGGCGATCAATTTACAAAGAGTTTCTGTAGTACTCCCACCCAAATTTGGCATACAATATAGACAGGTGGTCAAATGAGGTGGTCAAGTTAGAAAGGTTTCCCTGCATTATACAATATAAGGCTAATTTCGTTCCTGACAAAAGTGTTCAACTTAGGCAGGTGGTTAGCTTACAAAGATGGGCAACTTTACGGGAGTTACTGTATACCACGTTTCAATGAACGTCTATAAAAACGAGCTCTGCGTAGGTCTAAACATGTTAACTCTAACTATAAAACTGTAACCATTCTATATGTCTCAGTACGGGGGGGGGGGAGGAAAAAGTAAAAATTGAATAATTTATTTTTGAGCTCTCATATTCATATAGTAAGCAGGATCAGTTAACTTTTACTCATTTATTTATTTTTTAATGGCCTAAGCAAAGGATAAAAATTCTTTCTTAAAGTGTTTTTTTTTTTTTTAGAAATATATATTTTTTTAATCTCGAATATATTTTAAAAATAGAATATGAAAACATCTTAGATTACCTTATAGTAATCTGACTTGTAGATATCACGTGACATGCCGAAGTCAGCTATTTTAACAATGCATCCGTCTCCCACTAGACAGTTCCGTGTCGCAAGATCTGTGTGAATGAAGTGTTTAGATGCCAAATACAGCATGCCACTTGCGATTTGGGCTGATATTCGAATAAGATCCGACTGAAAAAGAAAAAGGAAAAAAATATTAAAAGGTATTGCGTACACCTTCGCAGTAGGATTCTTTGACCATGGTGGACACTAGAATGAAGAGATACCTTATGGTTCGATTTAAAAAATACAGCCCGGCCATGAAATTCAGACACTGGTGCGTACTGACGAGTACAATTCAGGATAAAAATCATAAGGGTCCGTGTTTGACCATGAAGTTCTGATGCTTCTGCGCGTGGCAGAAAATAACGCATCTATTTGAGTTTTAGGAAAGTTTCGCAGATTCCAGCTAATGATGATTTAACTAAGATGCACTCAAAATAAAAAATATTAACAAGCCACGAATGAAGTATTTTACCTCCATACAGGTTTTCATGTATTTACTCCACATACTCAGGTGCATTATGATGCCCCTCAGTACAATTATATACTGTATTTTTACAGAAGAAAAACAAATTAACATTATACATAAACGTAGAGCCTTTCGGTTTTATTTTTAGCTTTAATTTAGTAGGAGTCGGTCGGTAAAAACTGTGACTCTCAATTAAATCCAGTATCATCTACCTTAAAAAGAAAAGACAAAATAATTAATCTAAAAAAGTTGAATAAAAATAAATGCATAAATGGAATTATTGCATCACCATGTATAATGCAAGAGCTTAAAAATACGCTCGTAAGAAATAAATTAATTACATTGCTTCAAGCGAAACAGAATTCGCCGCATTCCTAATTCTAGTTTTCTCCATTGAATATAAATGGATTCTTCTCGGCGTTCTGCAAGACATGCATGTCTCAACTTCGTCGGACTGTAGTTTTAATGTTAGTAAAACCGACTGAAACTACAGATTAATAATGAGGTAGATTGTGCGTTTCGTTTGTACGTAAAAATAGAAACCTACTGTCAGTATGAAAGCAGATCTTGGGGTAAAAAAGGAGAGAGGTGAGTAGGCGGAAGTGTTCAGCCTTTAGCGCTTTTATCGGTATAGCGGTGAAATTAAATTACCTCTCCTTTAATGGTCAAGTTTTTTTGATGTTTATTTTATTCCAAAAATCGAATGGTTAGTACAAAAGAAAATTTACTTATAGTTAAAAATTGATATTTTGAATTACATGCTTAAAATTTTAAGGTTTTGTAGCCACTGCATATTCGCTTGAGGCGGCTGCCCCCCAGCGATTCTCTTTGATGTGGTTTAAATATATCGCATAACATTAGTAAGCAACCCCTGGTTTAGAACGTGAATCGATCACTTGACAAGGACCATTCACTTGAAAGCAATTGGTACTTAACGCTTCCGAAGCCATTATCAATCGCTCCGATAGCCCCTAGATTGGTTTGTTCATGTGACTGACTTTGATCGGACACTCACGTGACTTACTTGCTTGCCGTCGACTCTGCTCACTTTCGGTATCTAGTTATTTAAGACCTATGGTTCGAATTAGTGAAAACATTATGTTATCAGAAAATATTTACCGGTTGTAGTATTAGTTCAGGCTCCGTATCACGATCTGGCATCAAAGGACTGTTACTGCGAAGTACTTCTGCTAAATCTCCATATTTCGTATATTCAAACAGTATCCAGGGAGTTGCCTCATTCTCTACAAAAGATATATACCATACATTTTCCGTGATTTTAAACGTGAATTGAGCATATTTGTTCTCAAGCAAAACCAAAAACGAGCTGAACTTCACACGTTCAAATCATACATTAAATGATTTAATCTATAGTGAATTATGCCCGCTGCAAAACATATGCATAAAGAGTAAAGAGGTTTTCTTTGTTTTCTGAATCTTTACATCCAAAGTATTGAAAAAAAATCTACATTATGTGATACTTGAATTTTTGAACGTGTGTTCTGGTTTTAAAATAAAGAAAACAATCACAAAAATCATCACACTATTTCGATTTGTTACAAGAGTCGAAATACAGTAAAACTCTGTTATAGCGTCATTCAAGGGACCGGGATATTTTTGACGCAATAGCCAAGTGACGCTAAAAGCGATCACCATTACTATTAATTGTCGAATGAAGGGACTGGAATTTCTTGACGTTATAACAGAGTTGCCCCTATAAACGATGTCGTTATAACCAAGTTCAACTGCATATTATTTTTATACCACAGACTAGAGGGCAAATATCATTGGTAAAGAAATATTGATAGTTAAATTAATTTTTGAACGATTTTATAAAATATACTGCAGAATACTTATCACAGGATAAAATAAAACTGGTCAACGCGTGTTTTGCCCAAGAATGAATTTCACTTTTTCTGAAGTACTTTTGTACGAGAGATCCATATTTGCTATCAAAATTTTTCCATCACGTGTAGTTTTCTGGTTATGAGGAAGAAAATGTTCCATTTTTACATTTTATCAGTGTTTTTCCGATCATTCAGTATCGTTTTTATTGAGATAAAGTACACAAAAGATCTTGAATGTCAACCGTTAAAACAGCGGCCATTTTATTTTGCTGGAAAAAACTAGTGAAGTGTCGCAAACAGCCCCCGCAGACCCCCGAACGGAAGTGCGTATCAAATTACTGCACTGGGTGCGGGTCTCGGTAGGAATTTCAAGAGAATTGGGATAAAAAAGGCAAATAGGCAAAAGATTGATACTGTACGACACGTTTAATGAGCATGAGCTACTATTTTTTTATTATAGAAGTCTCCTGTTGTGTGTAAAAATGCCTCCTGAAAACATGGGAGCTGTGTAAGCGATGAACATGGAGAGCATTTCCCTATCAGGACATTTCAGTTATCGGGTTTAAGGGTAGTGGAGTGCAATTATGTTAGCAGTTGTGGAGTTGGGATATTCTTGGGAAAGTACCGGAAACTGGGTTATTGATGGAATTGACAAGGGGTTTATTTGAGCATTTGGTGGTTTATAATTTTGGGTTTGGAAGCAGGCTTCGGTCACAAAGATGGAGGGGTTTTTTTCTATTATTAGGGCATTTTAATTTGCAATGAATTGTTTTCTTAATAATAAGCCTAAGGATATTGAAATGGTCTGGGTGGAGTTGCTGAGCAGAAAGGGTAAGAAGTTACATTTGGGGAATGCTTCCAGGCCGCCTAATGTTTGTCAGGATCAAGACGAGGAGATGTGTAGGGTTATTAGGGACATGCCTGGTAAGGGCTCGGTCAACATGATGGGGGATTTCAATTTACCGGGCATAGACTGGAATAGTTTTTACACTAGCAATGGTAGGGAAGAATATTTTCTGAAAGTGATTGGTGACTGCTTTTTGGATCAAGTTGTTACCCAGGGGACTAGGCATGGTGCTGTTTTGGATCTAGTTTTTTGTGATGTCGGAAGTCCTGTTCAGGGGTTGAGTATAGGGGGTCATATTGGAGATAGTGATTACAATCCTATTAGGGTTTGGAGCAGCTTTGATGCTCACAAAGATGAAAATTTCAGATTTGTACCTAACTTCAGGAAAATTGATTATGTGGCATTTAGGCAGGGTTCGAAAGAGGATTTTTTTCTTCTGGGTTGGAGAATAGTGAAGATGATCATCAGCGGAAAGAGTTTAAGGGGAAATTGGTGAAAATAGTAAGGAATTACGTTCCTTTTAGAAAAAAAGGGGATTTTACGCAAATTAGGCCCATGTGGTTCTCTAGGGAGGTGAAAGAAGCTCTCAATTAAAGGGAAGCCGCTTTTCGCCGAGTAAGAAAAAGGAATTGGAACAAAAGCTTGCAGATAACATCGAAAGGAATCCCTAAAGGTTTTTTGCTTGTGCTAATTCAGGGCAAGCTCGTAATACTTAAGTAGGTACACTAGTGGATGAGAACGGGAAGTTAATTCAAAATGATGGTCACATTGCTGATATTCTAAATAATTTTTTTCCAGTGTATTTAACAGAAACTGTATCTCAACAGTTGACATAAGCGAGACGCAAGCTAATACACAGCTTGAGGATTTAGTATTTTCTAGGGATGATGTGTTGTTTCATTTGAAAAAAATTAAAGCAAATAAGGCTCCAGGACCTGATAATGCTTATCCAAAAATTTTAGTAGAATGTGCAGAGGAATTAGTGGATGTTGTCTTGCCTATTTTCATATCTTCATATAACCCAGGGACTGTGCCAGTGGATTGGTAGATGGCAAACATAACGCTGCTCTTCAAGAAAGGATCTACATCTAAGGCAGGAAATTATAGGCCTGTGAGCCTTACTTCAGTAATTTTTAAAATTTGTGAAAGTCTGATCAAATTCAAGATAGTGAATTTCCTCGAGGCAAGTGGAGTGTTGACTGGTTTTCAGTAGAGTTTCAGAAAGGTTAGGTCCTGTACAACTAACTTACTGCATTTCTATGACAAGGTTGCCATGACATTAGATAATAAAAAGTGTGCCGATGTTGTTTACATTGACTTTCAGAAAGCGTTCCATAAAGTACCGCACGAAGCTCTTCTTAGAAAACTTGCTTATATTGGTATTGGTGGAAAAACATTAATTTGGGTTAAAATTTGGCTGACTAGGAGAAAACAAGGAGTAGTAGTGGAGGGCAATTATTCTTAGTGGATTGATGTTTTGAGTGGTGTTCCACAAGCTTCAGGTTAAGGTCGATATTATTTATTATTTTTATTAATGATACTTTAGAGTATTTCTGGGAACATATATATTTTTGCTGATGATGTCAAAGTCATGGGAATTGTTAACACGGAAGAGCGAGTCAATAAGCTTCAAGAGGATTTAAATCAAATTTCTAGGTGGGCAATTAAGTGGGGTACGTCTTTCAATATTGGGAAATGTCAAATGCTTCATTTTGGTCATGGGAATAAACATGAAACCTATTATTTACTATTAGGGAAGCAGAAGCAGTTGTTGATCTAGGAGTATTGATTAGTCACGACTTCAAGTCCAGTCAGCAGTGTAGCATAGTAAGTAACAAAGCTAACAGGATGCTTGGGTTTATCAATAAGGCTATTTCGAACAGGTCTAAGGAAGTTGTATTGCCATTATTCAGAAGTTTGGCAAGACCTCATTTGGAGTATGCTGTTCAGTTTTGGTCTTCTCATCTAAAGAAGGATATTACCTTATTAGAAAGAGTTCAGCGGAGGGCTACTGGGTTGGTAAGTGTTTTTTTAGAGGTAGATTATTTCAGGTTATGAATAATAGTCTAGAGCAAAGGAGAGTTAGAGGGGACATGATTCAGTGGTTTAAATTCATTGAAATGGGAAATGCTCATGGGCTACAGTTATTCACTGAAGGTAGATCCAGAAATCATTGTTTTTAGCTTTCCAAATTTCAGGCTAATCTTGAAAGGAGGAAAGATGACTACTTCAACATGGTTGTTGGCAGTTGAAATACATAGTTTACCGGAAGCTACTGTAACTTGCGGTGGGGTCATAGGCGTAACTAGGGTTGGTGAAAGGGGGGGGGGGGGTCACCCTAGAAATGTACAGACTAAACACCAATAAGAAATGTAAAACAGTTGAAAATTTACTAGTCATAAATACTTGTCTCTAAAGATATACTCCCCCCCCCCCGCGTGACACCCAAAATAAGATATAGGGCTTTAGAAAAATACATGTATTTTAACTATACAATTTTACGGGTGCTATTTCAGCGTATCATAGTTGAAAATAAATATAGTTTAGTGAAAGTTACCGCAAATAAATAAAATAAAATTTCTAAAGAGTTTTTACTGTTGCCACTCTGAAAATAATATAAACTACGAAACTACAAGTTCATACAACACAACAACGTTTCTTTCGTCTTCTTTCTTTTTGAAGGGGGACACCAAAAATTACCGCCCCCGGGCGACACTTATGCTAGGAACCGCCATTGCCTTAGTACATTTCCATTAAAATTAAAGATCTTGTTATGAATAAACTCATGACATCTAATTTGTTACTAAAATTCGTAAGGTATGTATAACCTTTTAACAAAACTTCTTAAGATTTCATTCATTTCGCCTTATAACATAATAACAATTTGCAGTCAAAAATTTTTGACATCTTTAAGCAGGCAGGACAGTCTCAAACTTATATTTTTTAGGAAGGGGAGGGGGTAATTCTTAATTACCCGACTGAAACTTCGTATTTTACTGAATCGCGAAGCTCAAACTTAATAAACCATGATCCTATTGAGAATGAGTGATCATTATATACATAAAATAAAATTTGATGCCTTGCATTTGCTATTGACAACTGTATAGCTGTTAGTCAATAATGTACCTGTATAATAAGTACAAACCTGTAGGAGGGGGGAAAAAGACAAAAATTATTGTTATACCAAATGGTCTAATCTAACATGGTCACTCAGAATTTGCAAAATAATGACAATTTTTAGGAGATCACAGTGACCTCCCGTGACCTTGCATGGGAGTGCCCTTGAATGCAGAAACCTACTTTTTTGAAATTTCAAATATAAAAAATGTAAACAAATGCCTAACACGAGAATACAGATTAGAAAATGGTAGCTCGTTATGAGCAACCGTCTGAGAAACCGGTGGCAAACCTGTAGGAAACTCCGGATCGAAAATTGGCTCTAGAGGTTGCCGATAGAACGAGGTGGAAGTAACGTTTGCTTTAAAATTCCTGTCGTGTGATAACCACTTAAGCATTATACGAGGCGCGTTCATAAAGTAAGGGCCGTTTGCGTATATTTAAATAGTGGCGCTTCGGAGCACAGTTTTACTACTGCAGCGCCATCTACTGACTCATTGTGAAGCTACAGCGTCATTTGTTTTGATTCTGAAGTCGTATTGTTCAGTTGCAGCTCAGTTTTACTAAAAGCAGCGCCATCTAATGACTCATTGCGAATCTACAGCGTCATTTGTTTTGATTCTGAAGTCGTATTGTTGTCCGTGAATGCAAAGAACAATGGCCGCGAAAATCGTTGATCCCGCCAACTGTGAAGTGCGTTCAACAAAATGAGACATTCGATGCAAAACAAACGCCGCGGGAAACTGTCATCTGGCATAATCCTCCTCCACGATAACGCGCGTCCTCACACTGCTGCCAAAACCAAGGAGAACATTCAATATTTTCGTTGGGAACTTTTTGACCGCCCACCGTACAGTCCCGACCTTGCACCTAGCGACTACGAGTACTTCCTTTTCTTGCATTTTAAACAGTGTCTTGGTGGACAACGTTTTGAAACTGAAGAGGGACTCAAAAATGCCGTTGTCAACTGGTTCAACTCTCAGGCGGCAAGCTTCTATGCAGAGGGGTTAAAGAAACTGGTGCAGCGGTACGGAAAATGTTTAGAAGTGAACGGCGATTATGTAGAGAAGTAAAGTAAGTTTGTACCTAACTAAATATGACAATAAAATTTGTTTCTTATGAGTATATTTTTTTCTGTGAATAAACGGCCCTTACTTTATGAACGCGCCTCGTAGATGTAAGACCAGTTACAAAAATTTAAGTAGCAGAAGCCCCAAATACCTGCTCCTCTAACTTCACCAAAGATCTAAACATACATCTACTATATATACATCAAAAAGCTATCATATATGTAAAAAATTTCATACTAATATCATTTCTAGTCATACATATATATATATATATATATATATTTATATATGCATATATAAAGGGTATGATTTTGAAGCATACACTGCCCTTCCTAATTTTTAACATGCTCCCCCTGCTCCGGAGCCAAGGCAGTATCCAGAATATTTTTCGGGGGGGGGGGGGACACATTTCGACAAACTTATGTTAAGCAAAGCTTCGGGGTGGAATATATGATACATTGCAAAAGATTTCTGGGGGGGGGGGCAGACCGTATGTCCCTCTTCCCCTGTGGATACGGATTTGATTCACAAAAAAATTAAACATTCATTACTTGATCTATTAGTTTATTTTTTAAATCGAACGCAGTAGAAAATTCAATATTTAGCGCTAAGCAATCTTCTATGTCCAAGCATTCATAATATTAAAACTGGGAAATAGTGGAATTTTAGAGAAAAAAACCCAAATTCCCCTACAAAAATGCTCATCCCCATAATATAAATAATGCTTGATTGTAAATTAAAATGCAGCATTAAACCGTAGCAATGAGATTGGAAACGTTGAACGGATGATTTCTAGAGTCATAATGCAATCAGTGATGAACCATAATAAGAAAAAAAAACATTTAAAATATAAGAGATTAGAGAACATCTGCAAATGAGAATGAAATGCAAATACAGTTCATCAGTTTTCCAATCGGCTCATCTACAAAAAAGATTTTACCAAAATGGGTGTTTGGACAGGAAGTCATAAATAAATACAAACTGCTCTTTAAGTTTCTAAGTTACTTGATGAGCATCCCTTCCTGGCTTGAGGGGGCTTTAACCCATTAGGACAATTGTTGGCTAAGGGGTCCTTCATTTTCAAACCCCCAGGCCTACAACACCGGTTTATCAAAAAAAAAACCTCCATCACATTAGAGAATATTTTCCACGAAACTTATTACTTGTGCGATTTCATTCCCAAATTGCTGCCTTTGGGAAAAAAGACATCAAGAAGGAAAGAAAACCCTCTGGAGTGATTGAAACGATCTCTGTTTGTCTGTGTGTGGTACGGTGATTGAAGCCACCTGCTTTCGTTGTAACCCCCCCCCCCCCAAGGGGATAAGGGGTTGATTATAACCAGATGAAAATTCCTCTTAATTATGAGCTGCATACTTTGGTCAAGATCACAACCTTTAAAAAAAGGAAATAAAATCATATGCATACGTGTTTAATTTTCTTAGGAAAAAAAATATGTGCTTTGCAAGCCCGTAGCCAGAAAATTTTTTGTGTGCCTAAATGGGCCTAAATATGAAAATACCCAATGGGGGGGTTTAAACCCCCCCCCCCCCCGGTTACGCCTATGGGTGGGGTAAACCTTTTAAGAAAGCTCTTGATGTGCATTGGAGACTTAAATTGACTAGGATCAGCCTAGCTGGGCCCTGTGCCTGTTGCTGGTCGTCCCTTTTGTATTTTTATTTGCAATTTGTCTTTGTCCCTACATCAGTCATCAGATAACAAAATGTGTCATTCATTAATCATTCATTCAATGATTATACTTCTTTTATTTATTCATTAAATTATTAATTCATTTATTAAGTAGATTTTTCATTCGTTCGTTTAATTTTTTTTTGCATTCAATAATTCCTATTTATTCATTCGCTAGTTTTATAAAAATTTATTCATTAATACGACAAATGATCAAAAGTGCTTTGGGCTAAAACATGAGTATAAGGAAAAAACACGTAAATAAAGAACAAATTGTCAAAACAGTAATGCAAATTGCTATTACGGAGCTACAATGGAGACTCTTCATCAATGCAGAAAAAGAAGGGCTCAACACACAACTAGAAAACTGGGAGTAAACAAGCACATTATTTCTTACATTCGGGTTTAGTTAAAATAGGCTGTTATAAAAAATTTTAAATGTTTCAACGCAATAGCCACATTGTACATACTTTTCATTAAAAAAAAAAGAGACATCAAGGTTGAAAAGAATAATTTCGTTTGTCCTGGTTTGGCTTCACACTTCCTTTAATTTAAAATTCAATAAGATCACGAGTGCAAGGAAACGATTTTTTAAATGTGATTATATCTTTAAACAAACAGCAAAAAACAAACAATTATTTTTCCTTTATCAGTAAAACGAAATCTAATTATGTCTTATTTTTTCTGACGAAAATTTTATTTCACTAGTGCGAATCGGAATGCAAATCAAGCGACGTTAAAGTCATAAGTTCACTATCAAGTCAGCGTAAAATCAAATATCTTTTAAGAAATCAATACGAAGAAATGAAAAAAAAAAAGCTTTAAAGGGTAATTGTGCTCATAATGTGGTTCCATTAATCACAAATTGTGCCCATTTTCCACAGGAGAAAATAGTATATATATGTGAAAAATATATATCTGAAAATTTCATTAAAATCTTAAAGTATAAGAGAAATTATTTGATACCTCCATATCAATTGGACATTTTTCAAAAGGAATGATAAATTCAAAATTTCCCTTTTTGAAAAATAGAAACATAATATCCTGTTTCATAAAATAAAGTAACATAAAATACTTTGGGATGAACTTTTTGACTAAAAAGATCGCCTTTTGTATTCACGGGATTCATTATTTTTAGTTTTAGTTTTTTTCTTCTTTTTTCAAAATAATATTATAAATACAGAAATTATTTCAGTTTGAAACAACTAAGTTGAAACTGAATTCTACAAAAATAATATGATTTTGCCTGTTTTCCTGATAAAAGGAAAAAAAGCGTGATGCATAGAGGTATTTATGATGCAAAAAAGAGCCTATTTTTAGCCTACTTTCGTGAAATAAAAAAAATAATAAAGCATGAAAGAAGGCTTAATGTATCGTGAAAATATCGTTAAAAATCAAGAAAAGTCAAAAATAAGTGAAGTAATTAAATAAAGATTGAAAAATAAAAAATTTGAAAGTAAGTTTTAGAGTTGGGAAAATATTTGTTTGTCTGTCTTTCGGTCTGTCTGTCTGTCCCCCGTAATAATTTTTGAGTTAATTGTCCAATTCGAAAGATTATTTTGCATTCGAAAGACCTTGCCGAGGATATCTCCTTTCCATATTTTATTTTTTTGATTTGAACAATTTTTTGTTCAGTTTTTAACAGTTCAAAACATTTTTACATTAGTGCCTATGGGCAAAAATAAAGCAAATTATGTAAACTCTGGGCACAATGTCAAGTTCCTATGAGCAAGCTTATTGGAAGAAGACCACGGTGTGGAAACATTGATTTGAACAATTTTTGTTCATTTTTGAACAGTTCAAAAACAAAACAAAAAAAATAATAATAACATAGCACCTACGGGGAAATTTCAATCCCTTATAAATCCTGATCTAATTGACGGATTTGCTTAAAACAAACTTTATCGAAAAGATGTTAAGACGTAGAACATGTACAGATACAAAGTTCAACAAGAACTAAACAAGTCTGTTTTTTTATGAATTTTTTTAATCGGGATTTTTAAGGATCCTTTTGAATGAATTAATTAATAAATGAATAAATGAGTGAATAAATGATAAAATACAAAAATGAGTGAACTAGTGAAACAATAAATGAGTGAATAAATACATGAATGAGTGAATAAATACATGAATGAGTGAATGAATTAATGAATGAGTGAATGAATGAATAACTGAATAAATAAATGAAGGAATGAGTGAGTAAATGAATGTGTATTAACCACTGAAAAAGGTATATTTGAAGTAATTAAGAACTAAAGGTAAAGGAGAAAGGGACAGAGAGTGAGATAGCTAAATTATAAATTTGAATTTGGGTGTATACGGGAAAAAGGCTTTATAGTTTAGCTCTAGACGGAACTTATTGTTTTAACTAGCTGACGCGTCCGTAGCTGCGCGGGCTACCTGGATTATTGCATCATCCGATGGTGGAGACGAAAATTGAGGTGATAGGACACACATCCAATTTTCTGTCGTAAATAAATGGGGATGTCGTAAATTTTAGGAACAACGCTCCAAGGTGCGCGGGGCCCGGACCCCAGGTACCTGTAACCAAAATTTCCTACTTCTAGACCTTTTCATCTAGGTACGAGGCGAGCGACAGACAGACAGACACACCACACACACACAAGCTCAACCACAAACTCTCTGCTTTATTTATATATTCATTTAGTCTTTCACTGATTTATTTACTCATTCATTCTCTCACTGATTTATTTATTCGTCCATTCTTTCACTCATTCATTTATTCCCTCATTCATTCCAAAACATCCGTAAAAATCCAGATCATACAATTTCATGGTAAAATACGCTCTATAGTTCTAAATAAACTGCGTATCTGTTTATGTTCTAGATCGTAACATCTTTCCGTTAATGTTCCAAGCAAATCGTGTGTGTTAGATCAGGAGTTATATAAGATTCAAATTTCCTGGTAGGCTTTAATGTTAAGTGTTTTCAGCTGTTCAAAATTGTACAAAATTTATTCAAATAAAAAATATTTCACGCCGAGAACTCCTTCGAATGAAGAAAATTGGATCTTAAGTCTAGGGTTAATCCATATATATATTTCAGTTAACGTGGACCAGTTACGATTAAATTTTGCGATACGATACGATACTGACATGATGCAAAAAACAAACTATGGTAAAACGATATTTAAAAAGTCGTTTAATGATTAGCTTAGAAAAATAACATAATATTAGTTTTCATTGTCGTAACTTACGGACTTCAACAAATGTATTTGTATTTTTTAAAAATTATTTTCATTTATAAATCAACTTTTAATTTCCGATTCTTTGGAATGGCAACACCTTAGTTTGTGTGTCTAGCAATTTTTCTTAAGCCTTTAGATTTTAAAGCGTTTTTTAAAATGGTCAATAGCCCGCAGATGGTCTGCGGGGAATCAGCTAGTATTATTTAATTTCTATTCCTCTATATGCGGTGATGGTAAAAATTTTTCAACTGTTTAAAACTGAAAGAAAACATATTGAAATCAAAAAGGTAAAATACGGAAATGAGATATCCTCGCCAAGATCTTTCGAACGCAAAGAAATTTTCTGAATCGGACAATCCCCTCAAAAATTACTAGGTGTGGGGGAAAAGGGGATAGACCGACAGACGCACATTTTACCCATCTCAAAACCATACTTTCAATTTTTTTTTTTTTTTATTGTTCAATCTTTATTTTAGTACTTTACTTATTTTTGACTTTTTAACCGATTTCACAAAGGAAGGAGGTTATACATTCATATTGTATGTATGTCGTTTTTTTTTTGTTTGTTTGTCCACTCATAACTTCGCACCGGATGAACCGCTTTTCATGATTTTTTTTTCAATCGATCAAGGGTGGTTTCCCATAGGTGCCGTACCTTCGTTTGACCATATTCGATAATTAGAACAAAAGTAATGGGCAGAAATGTAGTATTTTTTTTGTTTTTTCATCCATAACTTTTGACTAAATGAACCGATTTTGATGATTTTTTCTTTAATCGATAGAGAGTCGTCTAACTCAAATATTGCAAATCAATTTGCCTACATTTGTTTTTTAGAAAAAACGTTACGAGTGAAAAATAAGTATTTTTTATTTTAATTGGAAAGGCTTGGCTTGATTTTTTTTTTGTTGGGAAATCTATTAATAAATATAAAAGCATTGTTAAAAACATGTTTGTTGTCATGGGCTATAATATTAAAAGAAATTACAGCAAGAGTTTGCCTGAAGGCTTCTCTGTGGCAGAAATTAATCCAATCAGTTTGTTTGCTAAAATCGACTTCAAAAGGGAATTTATCATGCAAATGATTAGTTTTTAGTGCCATTCATTTAAAGAAGTTTTGCCCTTTGATATGGATTTTTTAAAAAATAGAGTATTTATATACAAAATGTATTTACACTAAAAGGAATAAAATTAAATAATTTTTATAAAAAAAACAGAACCGACTTCAAATTAAAAATTGCGCTAAAAAGTAAAAAATAAATTCATTCTTTAAACAACATCGATGTGACTTTTAAACATAGTTTTAGAAGTCAGTGCAAAATTATGGGTCTAATTACCATTATACCATTTGCTATTTCATATTGGAGCTGTTGCTAATTCTGCGGAAATGTATATATTTGTAATTGATTCATGATTACAAATATTTTATCTATCCTAATTTTGCACCGACTTCTAAAACTATGTTTAAAAGTCACATCGATGTTGTTTAAAGAATGAATTTATTTTTTACTTTTTAGCGCAATTTTTAATTTGAAGTCGGTTCTGCTTTTTTATAAAAATTATCTTTATTTTTAACTATATTTTCCATACATTAACCTCGTCACTCCAAGTGTACCCAATTGGATACATTTTAAAATACTGTTTATTAACTACTGTTTGTGCAATTTGAAAGCTAAAACACGCAATTGTTTTTGAAATTAATCAACAGATAGTTTACTTCGTTTTCAACATGGAAAACATGGACATTGGGTATTAATTATTATTTAAACAAATTATTAATTAAAATTAAAAAAAAAAATTTATTTATTTTGTTCTGTAATCATTTTTTAGCCTACTTTCCCGTAAAAGTAAAAAGAATAATAATAAAGCATGAAAGAAGGCTTAATGTATTGTAAAAATATCGTTAAAAATAAAGAAAAGTCAAAAAAAAGTAAAGTAATTAAATGAAGATTGAAAAATAAAAATTGAAAAATAAAAATTTGAAAGTAGGGTTTTGGGATGGGGAAAAAGTGTGTCTGTCGGTCTGTCTGTAACCCCCCCCCCCCTAATAACTTCTGAACGAATTGTCCGATTCGAAAAATTCTTTTTGCATTCGAAATATCTCGGCGAGGACATCTCATTTTCATATTTTACTTTTTGATTTGAACAATTTTTCGTTCAATTTTGAACAGTTCAAAAAAATTTTACATTAGCGCTCATGGGCGATAATGAAGCAAATGATGTAAACTCTGGGTACAAGGTCCAAGTGCCAATGAACAAGCTTGATGGAGGAACCTCTTGGCGTGAAATATTAATTTGAACAGTTTTTGTTCATTTTTGAACAGTTCAAAAAATTAACATAGCGCTAATGGCGAAATTTCAATCCTATATAAATTCTGATCTAACAAACGGATTTGCTTGAAATAAACTTTATCGGAAAGCTCTTATAATATAGAACACGTACAAATGGAAAGTTCATCCAGAACTAACGAGCCTATTTTCCTATGAAATGTTTTTATCGGGATTTTTAAGGATATTTGTTAATGAGTGAAATAATGAATGAATGAATAAATGAAAGAGTGAAAGAATGAATCAATGAATAAATGAATGAGGAAAAGAATGAAAGAATGAATAAATGAGTGACTAAATTAAGAAATGAAAAAATAGAGGAATGAGTAAACGAATGAATGAATAAATGAATGGCTGAATAAATGAAAGAATGAACGAGTGAGTGAATGAATGTGTATTATCCGTTGAAAAGGGGTACATTTGAAATACTTTAGAACTAAAGCTAAATGAGAAAGAGAGAGAAAGAGATGGCTAGATTATAAATTTGCATCTGTCGAATACGGGAAAGTAGGCTCGTATAGTTCTAGACGGAACTTCTTGTTTAAATCAGAGAACCAAAAAATTGCGCCAAAATCGTTTGTGCTTAGTTCTGGGGTCTGAAGAGGTTAAGCCTTCTTTCATAGTTTTTTTTTCTTACTTTTACGTGAAAATAGGCTAAAAATGACAAAGCTTAAACATGCTTTTGTAATTTGTTTTCAGAATATTAATTCTTACTCTGAATACATCGATTAAATTTTGGAAAATGCATCAAAGAAATTGCAAAAAAAAAAATGCTCATCAACTGATTGTAGCCATTTTCTAAGTTACCTCTATTTCTCTTATCTTACCTCTATTTACAATTCCCAAAAGCTTCAGAATGTTCTCGTGAGCGAACGAGGACATGATCTCGACTTCTCTCTCGAAATCTATTTGTGCCTCCGGATTTGCGTTGTCCTTTAACGTTTTGACTGCAACGGGCAAGATGATACCTGAAGCCGTTGTATAAATTCCTGTATAAGAACCAAAATGAAAATGCTCATCTATTTTTTGATAAAAAGAAGGAACATGATAATAATTTAAAAAAGACAATTTTAGAGATTTTTATACCGATGCGAAATATAATATGCATCAAAAGGCCATTGCCACCTATATTATTTCAGTTAATTATGCAAGATGATTCAGATTATATAAGTAAAGTAAAAATGCTGTACAAGAAATCATTGAACAGAAGGAATAAAAATCACATAGGTGGGTAGGTGAGGGTTAAAACTGTCATGGGGAAAAACGTATCACGTTTTCAAAAGTAAAAAATAAAAACTGAGAAGATTTTTGGAGGAAATTTAATTGGCATCGCATTCATTTACACTCATCAAAAGCCTTATGAAACCCTATAGCAATGTAATTACAACGAACCAATGATAAAAAGTGCCTTCGACGTTTCTAATGTAATTTATCGAACATTTCGTGTGCTCCTAGATACGTATAAGTGTAAAGTGTTAACAGCATTACGATGTACTTCACCGATATTGAGTAGCAAGTTACCTATCAAGTGCGCCAGCAATGTTCTGTATAGCTGGTATGGAATGGAAGAAAGTACAACTGAATTGAAATAACCTAAAATGGGGACAAAAATTTCCACAAAAAAGTCTTTGAATAGCGTGATGCAAAGTTATCCAACTCCAGTTGGGATTGGAGATCAACTTTGAAGCTAGACTGTGTTGTTGTTGTTTATGTCACTTGGATTACCATAGCCAAGTAGGATGTACAGTGGTTCCTCGAGATACGAGTGCCCTGACATACGAGGGATTGGAGATCAATTTTGAAGCTAGAATGTGTTGTTGTTGTTTATGTCACTTGGATTACCATAGCAAAGTAGGTTGTACAGTGGTTCCTCGAGATACGGGTGCCCTGACATACGAGGGATTGGAGATCAATTTTGAAGCTAGAATGTGTTGTTGTTTTTTATGTCACTTGGATTACCATAGCCAAGTAGGATGTACAGTGGTTCCTCGAGATACGAGTGCCCTGACATACGAGGGATTGGAGATCAATTTTGAAGCTATAATGTGTTATTGTTGTTTATGTCACTTGGATTACCATAGCCAAGTAGGATGTACAGTGGTTCCTCGAGATACGAGTGCCCTGACATACGAGGGATTCGAGATCAATTTTGAAGCTAGAATGTGTTGTTGTTGTTTATGTCACTTGGATTACCATAGCCAAGTAGGATGTACAGTGGTTCCTCGAGATACGAGTGCCCTGACATACGAGGGATTCGAGATCAATTTTGAAGCTAGAATGTGTTGTTGTTGTTTATGTCACTTGGATTACCATAGCCAAGTAGGATGTACAGTGGTTCCTCGAGATACGAGTGCCCTGACATACGAGGGATTGGAGATCAATTTTGAAGCTAGAATGTGTTGTTGTTTTTTATGTCACTTGGATTACCATAGCCAAGTAGGATGTACAGTGGTTCCTCGAGATACGAGTGCCCTGACATACGAGGGATTGGAGATCAATTTTGAAGCTATAATGTGTTATTGTTGTTTATGTCACTTGGATTACCATAGCCAAGTAGGATGTACAGTGGTTCCTCGAGATACGAGTGCCCTGACATACGAGGGATTCGAGATCAATTTTGAAGCTAGAATGTGTTGTTGTTGTTTATGTCACTTGGATTACCATAGCCAAGTAGGATGTACAGTGGTTCCTCGAGATACGAGTGCCCTGACATACGAGGGATTCGAGATCAATTTTGAAGCTAGAATGTGTTGTTGTTGTTTATGTCACTTGGATTACCATAGCCAAGTAGGATGTACAGTGGTTCCTCGAGATACGAGTGCCCTGACATACGAGGGATTGGAGATCAATTTTGAAGCTAGAATGTGTTGTTGTTTTTTATGTCACTTGGATTACCATAGCCAAGTAGGATGTACAGTGGTTCCTCGAGATACGAGTGCCCTGACATACGAGGGATTGGAGATCAATTTTGAAGCTATAATGTGTTGTTGTTGTTTATGTCACTTGGATTACCATAGCCAAGTAGGATGTACAGTGGTTCCTCGAGATACGAGTGCCCTGACATACGAGTGACTTGAGATACGAGCGCTGTCGAGCAGCGAAGTTTTGTTTTGAAATACGAGCGATATTTGAGATACGAGGAACGCCAGCTGCGACGCCACGCCCCACCCAGTTTACTGCGCCTGCGCAGTAAATTGCTTTGAGATACGAGCAAACTGACATACGAGCAAGGTTACGGGAAGAATTAAACTCGTACCTTGAGGTATCACTGTATTACCTGATTTAACACTAAACAAGCTTATTCCGTTTAACATGAGCAACAAAAGGAATGATGCCCGAATTTTGCGGAGATTTTTTGAATGGCGAGTATCAAACCCGATCCTTCGGCCACGGCTCAGACGCCTAACTGATCAGAGAACAATGTGTATCTTCAACTAAAAGTGTATCAAGTGGTCAGTTGTGCAGTCAGGAATTTCTTCTAGGAGGGGGGAGGGTTAACCTGGTACTTTTAGCACTAATACCACATGACCTCCTTTACTGCATTCAGAGTTATATAGGATTCAAATTTCCCCGTAGGCATTAATGTTAAGTTTTTTCAGCGGTTCGAAATTGTACAAAATTTATTCAAATAAAAAACATTTCACGCCGAGCACTCCTTCGAATAAGGAAACTTAGATCTTATGGGGGGGGGGGGGTTAAACTGGTGGGAGAATCGTTTACAGCCATTTACATAGCCCTAATTGTAGATCAAACACTACTCGTTACGTTTTTAAAGATAATCACTCATTGAATTAAAGTTTTTGTACCTGTAAGAGACCAAAAAAAAAAGAAGTCAATGAAATAAATAATAAATTCCAGATAAAATAAAGTTAACTACTCTATTTTTGCGATCTGCCCCAAAATGGCCTTGTCGTAGCTTAGTTTTTTCCCCGAGTTTTACCAATATTTTACAAATTAATTGGTTAAATTAAAAAGAGAACTTTCCTTGAACAGCTTTTTACCTTTGAGAATTATACCAAAATATCCTTCACCGATAACTTCCTGGACAACAATGTTTTCCTCTGGAATCTCAAAATCACGAAACATTCTCAGCAATGGACCATCCAGAGTGTTGGAGTAATAGTTTCGATTCGAGATGTACTGTTGCATGCAGTTGCTAAGGGACATGGCAGCTGAATTTCTTGCTCTAACCCCAGGCAACCACCAAGACGAATGGCCTTTGTATTTCCTGTAGCAGTACATGGTGAAAATCGCCAATATCGTAAGGAAAAATGGTATGAGGGAAAGTGCGATGATGGGGGATGAACTGTGAGGAATTGAACTGGTAGGAAAACTGATAATTGTTGTGCTGTTAGGTGATGCCGCAATCTGAAAAAAAAGAAAAGGAAAAGAAGTCTACACCAGGCTGTTATAAACACACAGAACTGCTGTATTATTAAACTCTATATTGGATTCAAAAAGAAATAGTTTAGTTACATTGGTAGGCTAATCATAATTGCTGTTCTATTAGACAGTGTCGTGCTTTACAAATAAATAATGCTAAATTTGGTTAGTAGAAAACTGTGATCTCTGCGATGTTAGGGAAAGTCAGAGTCTAGAAAAAAATCCGACTTTGTTGCAGAAGTTTAAAAATTAATTAGCAGCTTTTTTGAAAATGTCGCATCCTAGAAATAGAAGGTCATTCTAAATTGGACTAGTAGATTAATTCACACTTGTGCTGCACCTCATAAGTGCTGTATTATAAATGTTGTGATATTGGCAGGAGCTTCGACGCGGCACTATATTTTCACAATTGAACATGATATTGATTCTTATCAGGGTTGGTATTTTTGCCACGACGGTGGCAAAAATAGAAAAACCCAACAAAACACTTATTGTACCCATAATAATGTGTGGTATTCTGGATGTAAAATCTAATAAGGTCTATACTTTAATAAGAACCCAATTAATTAAAATATCTTTTGGGTGTTATTGAAAAACCTTTATTTTGTTATTTAATAAATGCTATAGTTGAAATATTTATTTAATGAAAGTTTAATTTACAAATTCAGAAAGTAGTTTAAAGTAACTGAAAATTATGCAATGAAAAAACTTCTGTCATGCCTTATAAGGCTAAATAATTATTCTCTTCTATTATTTTTGGAAAAAAGAACAAATATTTAGTTTCATGACTTTCATTTTTATGTGTCGTTACTGTTCAAATCCTGAAAGACAATAATATCATTTTCACATCACAACAACAGTTATAAAAGTACATTGACCTGCCCAACCAGGTTTACCAAATTGAAAAACTGAAAATACGAGACAGTGGGGAATGATGGGGATTAGTCCACCCAGAAGGCACCGGGTATCCAACTGACTTTAAATATCCGGAATCCAATCCGGACCAACTGTACGGCATAAAAAATCCGGTTATCCCGCATGTAAATTTTAATTTTGAAAACTTAATTATTAGCATATTTTGAAAATACATGTAACTTACGAACGCATTTGGACACTAGGGGGATGTTTAAGAATATTATACAATTTACATGCTTCAATAATCAGAACCGAATATCCGGTACGGATCCTTTACATAAGGGCCAGCAGATGTCCGGCATCCGGCAAATAACATATCCTGGCAAGAATGCGGAATTTTTGCCGTCCCGTATTGAAGTTCATCGGGACGCTGGGCAGTTTTCCAAAATATGGGACAGTCCCATAAAATACGAGACGGTTGGGAACCCGATGACCAACCGCAAGTATTGCACCCCATTTTGAAATTGTTTAGTAGAAAGTGGAAAAGTAACTTGATAAAAGAATGAACAGTTCATTTAATTTTCGACTTAATTTACTGTAAGTTTTGTATAACATTTATTTTTTCATTTTGTTGTAAAATTGTTTTTTTTTAAATGAAATACATATTTCTAACACTATAATGAGTAAATTATACTCATTTAACAGAGTTCAAATTAAGTAGAAATAATTTTGATTTGTAACTAAAATTTATTTTAGCGGATTAGTTTACTTTTGACATGGAAAAAACGGATACAGTGAATCCTATTTCTGTCATTTTTGCAACTTTGGGAGGCAAGAACTTATTTTTCCAGGACGGCTTTTACCAGGTTTTTTTCGCCCATGGCAAAAACTTTCCAGCCTTGCTTTTATATAGATATTTTTGTTTGCAATCATTTGATATTGTTGAAAAAGCAACTGATGTAACAGTATTTAAAAGTTTTTATCACGTATTTCTGATTGAGAAAATACCTGAAGCACATTTTTAGGGGAGTTAAATTTTGAAATGTAACAGCCTTCACCCCACCCCTTAATTTGCAGCATGAATGCACATAAATTAAGGAAATTTAGAAGTGACCCTTGAATCAAACCATAAATAAAACATATCAAGAAGGAAAAGAATTATGCTCAACCTTAGTTGAATCGTGTATTTCGAAAAGGAAACATCTCCATTTTGTAAAAAGAAATAACTCTCAGTATTTGTTAGTTTTTATGGCATAATTCATCAAAAATCGTTTTAATTTATCACTATTGCATTGCTATTACCTACTAAAATAAAGTAGTAAAAGATCAGAAACGTAAAGTTTTCCAACTTTTCATAACCCATTTTTTTTCGATCTCCTGAAAAAAATTTTGTTTTCAGAGCTATTACATTTTCGAAATAAACGATTCAATTATTTTTGACTGCGACTCTTTTAGGACGCAATGTTCTGATTGCAGCGAGCCAGAAAGCCGAGAGGATAGTCGAGCGTTAGCGGACAAAGAGAGCAGACCTTCAGTATCGTATAACACAAAAAACAACAATTTATGTAAGGTAATAATCTGTAAAAGCTTAGTAAAAATACAATTAATGCGGATAGCTACCACTATAAGCAACGTTTTTGTGGACTTTCTGATGATTAATTTTCAATACTTTACGCGAGTTTTCTTAGACAACCGTAATTAACCTTTTAACTTGAACTCCAATTAACGTATGGGAACTTTCACACGTTGTTAATTATTACAAAAAAAAAAGTAGAATACAGTGGAACCACGCCGTTCGTCCGCCTCTCTATTCGTTCTACTCGTTATTCGTCCAGCTTGTTCAAGTAAAATTCAACTCGTCATTCGTACGCTTGCCTCGCGATTCGGACGGCGCTAGGGTTGTCACTTTGGCTTCTTTTAAGAAAAAAATCGGGAAATTATGGTCTTATTTTTGAACTCGTCTCGAAATAATTCTTTTGTCGTTTTGGATTTTTAAAAATTTTAATACTTTTTGAGATTTTACAACAATTTTAACTTTCTAAGGGGAGCAGCAAGAGGAAAGTGGATCCTGAACTGTAGTGAGAGTAGAAAAGTAGTAAGGAAATCCTTCCCTTTGAGAAATTAAAGAGCTGTGTTACATATTTTTCAAGGGGTCGCCGTTTTTTTGGGGGGGGGGGCGGGGGTGCGCTTCGCTTTTTAGGTGTGCATCATCGCTATGAAGGGGGGGAGGGCATTCCTGTACTATGATAAAGTAAATGAACGTTCAACAAAGAGTGGTGGAAAACTAGCATCCTAAAACTGCTGTGGTCAACAGGAGCATCAACTTGTTCAACGACAATGTTATTGACCATTTTTAAGAAATTCTGAAGAATCGTCAAAAGCAGACAACATTGGACAGGTTTTTAGAGAAAGAAACCCAAGATTCTTCTAGTGCAAAAAGACAGAAAGAAAAAAGAACAGCAGAAAGGGAGAAAACACCTGAAGGGATGTTACCTAATGTTTTTATAGAGGGTGACTCCCTCTTCCAAACATTGACATCAACCATTTCTCTTCCTCCTCATCAGCTCACCTCAGTAACAGTCAAGTGCAGTTAAATTTTTATTTATGTATAATTTCATATACTATACAGTACTGTACATTTGTTTTCATAGGTTTAAATAAGCAACCATCTGTGGGTCAGGAACGGATTATTCCAATTTACATTGTGTCTTATGTGCAAAAATAATTCGTCATTCGTACAAATCGCTATTCGAACTGCCTCCTGGAACGAATTGTGTATGCGAATAGCAGCGAGGTTCCACTGTATGGCGATTTTACTTCAAGCATGAAGAAATTGAAAATTGCGTTATCGTCCTGTAGAAAACAAGGTAATCTTTCAGCAATACGTCTTCCACTCAAGAATACGTTAATCATCTTTCACGCTAACGAGATCCGTGCGTTCACAGAAAAAAAAAATTGCCATTATTAGTAATTTCAAGCTTTACAACAGCGTCCACTGTCATCATTTCTCTACAATGGGAATTTCTTAGTCTTTCCTAGGGGAAACTACAATGTCTGTCATTCGTACGAATTGTGTAAGTTCTAGTTGATGGATGCAGTTCCCAGATTGTTTTTGAATTAATAATTATTTGTGTGAAGTGTTATTATTGTGTACTGAACTAGAAAGAATGTGTAGCGGTACCAAACCCGCAAGTACCATTGAGGTACTTGGAGGTTTGGTACCGCTACACATTCTTTCTAGTTCTGTTTTCAGAACACAATAATCAATTCTGATCTTAACACGTGTTTTTTCTCTTCACTGTATACTTGAAACAGGTAATAGGTGCCGTCAATATTATTAGTGGACTTTTTTTTTTTTTTTTGAATTTTAAGTAGCTGGATAAGGCCAATAGTTGAACAGAATATATTGTGCAAATTTCAATATTTTTTATAGTATTTTGATCTGCCTTCACATATTTTTCAATAATAAGCGATAATTCAACGATTTTACGATATTTCAAGCAAAGTGCTGTTCAGCTCAGTTACCTTAAAACTAAGTTAATACATTGCAATACAAACAGTTACAAAGTGAAATGAGAGAAGTTACGCTGGGCACTAGTTGTCGAGAAGAATACCTGCAAGGACGAAGCCATCACGCACCTTCTGTCCACAAGCAGCTTTCACCATCTCTGTCACTAACTTCACGTGTCTTTCTACAGCCTGTGCTTGAGAAACTGATAGTTGGAGTCACCTCGGTTGTGATGAGACTCCCGAGTTCAGTGTCTGTCATTTCCTAATATTGATATTCATAGACCCCCAATCCCTGTATCTGAGGTCTGCCACAGCTCTGGCTTTCATCCGCCGTTGCAAGTCTAGCTCACGTATGTGTGGCCAAAGGTCCGTCATCAAGGATAGTAGTAGAATATTCTCGGGGTGAGCAAAGTATGGATTGCGATGAATGACAGAGTCGACTATTTTCTTCTGCTCATGGCTGAGGTATCGAGACCTAACGGCCATCTGGTGAAGGTGCCTAGCTCCATCTTTGCATGACCCTTGTGATCATGGCTGAGGTATCGAGACCTAACGGCCATCTGGTGAAGGTGCCTAGCTCCATCTTTGCATGACAGTTGTGCTCATGGCTGAGGTATCGAGACCTAACGGCCATCTGGTGAAGGTGCCTAGCTCCATCTTTGCATGACCCTTGTGCTCATGGCTGAGGTATCGAGACCTAACGGCCATCTGGTGAAGGTGCCTAGCTCCATCTTTGCATGACCCTTGTGATCATGGCTGAGGTATCGAGACCTAACGGCCATCTGGTGAAGGTGCCTAGCTCCATCTTTGCATGACCAGTGACCTTTAACGGCTAACTGCGTTGGAGCATATACATGAACAATAAACGTAACGAGTGTTTTTAAATTCTTTGACGGTTCCATCTCACTTACATATAAGCGGAGGAAGCGATTGGCGGTAGTTATCCATCGTGGATGATTCGGGCAAGCGAGGTTATTCATTTTCAGAGTGACACTACATTCACCTTTGCGGACGCTATTGCACATTTTCAGGAGATATCGCTGATCTGTGCTCAACTTCTTCGGATCAGCATTGGACAGCTTCTCGGAACAGGTTCAAATAAAGAGACAGGCTGATTGCTACACGTCAACAGCCGGTTTCCGGTACCTCCAGAAAATCAGCGTGGGCCTGAAAATGTCTTCCAGTTCCTGAAAAAGGAGGCGCAGGAGCAGCTATGCAGGAGGCCAGAGCAGAAATAACAGCCACTGCAGCGGACGATCGAATGTTTCTTCTACTCGTCGAATAACGTCTGCTCTGTCTCCCGTGTTCACATGAGTGAACCATCACACCCTATTACTTTAATGTTCTCCGGTTGCACATACTGTCCTATGAAACTAGCGATTATCTAAGCAATATCTTTTCTCGAGCTTAATGGCAGATTCATGCTGCTGAATACGAAGAGCACGCGTGCGAAGAAGATAATTCTAACATGTGATAAGATAATTATCACATAAGCATGTGATAATTTTTATGTGGTATTCCATGAGTGATTTTCTGTTCTATTTGCTGTCATCACCGAGAATTTGAGTCGAAGTTTGATCTTTGCTGCTATATATCACACAAAATGTGTTTTATCAAGCTAAAATAAAAGCAAAAATTTATATAAGGCAACTTGTTGCCATTATTTGTTAAACAAAATAAGAACTACTTAAATAATTCGATCCCGATTGAATAGAAACCCAAAGTAGTTCATTACCGATCATTTCCAATATGAAGTTTAGTACTATAGTATAATAATAATATAAGAGGCCACAGCACACACACCCAACACATGCTGAAATTTGACTGAATCAGGCTAAAAATTCATAAAAATGTAATTCTATTATGTATAGAAAAATAAAAGAAGAACCTTCTCATCGGCGGGGAAATAATCTTTTTTTTTTTGGATAATTAGAACTGCTAATGCCCTACCGAAAATAAGAACAAATATTTAGCATTTTTACTGTTAATTAGTAACTCATAATTACCATCAACAGAAAGTAAATAAAATATTTTGTATTGCAGGCAAAGTTTCTGGCATTTCAATGTACCGTTTGGGCATAAAACATTAAAATGATAATTTTTCAGCAAGGCGAAAGCAGTTCAAAGATTTGACAGAAAATAAAATAGTTTTACAGGATTCTTAGTATGAACAAATGGAACATTTTCCATAGTCTAGCTAATAAAAATAAAAAAAAACAAACTTTTTTCACTCCACCCTATATTCAATTCAAGAAAATCCATTTTATAAAAGCAATCAGGTTTACTGAACAACAATACAGTTCAAATCAAACAACATGTTACCATACCAACTAACAATCCATCCCAACACACCTTACACATACTATCAACTAACCATACAAAATACATACCAACTACACTGACATAATATTCCAACACTGACTAAAGAAATCCAGAAACGCAGTTGTATATTTTCAGCAGCGCATGCTCATCGCGTTTCACCTTCACTTTGCGCATTCTGACGGAACTGAACCAAAGGGGCTTATCATCATGTAAAGCACAAAAAAAGGCTTTGCTTATTTAATGGTTAGTTTTCCGACTATGAACTCAAAGATATGCACAATTGTAAATTTTCTAGTTTATTTATTTTTTTTTTAGTTTTGAACACCAATGAAGTTACATGTGACCCTAGAAAAGTTGCTAATTAATTACCCCGACAGTACGTAAGTACTTTTTACTTTTATTTTTATTTTTAAAACTGAGTTTTATTCAGAATAATTGAATATTTTGGAACATGGAAACATAGACATATTTCTAAAAATTCCGCAATACATATTTCTCCTTAATTTTTGAAATTAATGAGCAACACTATAGATATGTGGCGTTCTATGCTATCAATGGGTGGTAGACCAAATAAAAAGCCTTTAAGAAGGTTAAATAAGTGTATGTGTTTTAATGGAGGTTTATACTGTTGATATTTATAAGTTAAATGCATAAATTTATAATAATTTTTCTACAATAGCTTAAAAGGATATGTAAAAATATCAAAGGGGTCACATTTGACCCCAAAGCCATTCAATGTAATGTAAAATATACAGTGGTAGTAAGAATGTTAAAAATACAAAATAACGTTGTAAAAAGTGCTTACTGTATCAGAATCACTAGTTGGAATGTTTTTAGAATTCGACAGCATGCCGAGCAACTGGTGTGGATCAAAAGTTCCTTCCGTTGGTGCATTGTGCAAATGTGCGTCTGTGACATTACTCTCTGTAGAAGTTGATAATGAAAGCTCTAAAATAAAAAAAGAAACCATTGAGTTTAAACCTGCAAAATAAAATCATCCCACCCAAAAGCAAAGGGCTGTAAATGGCAAAAATGAAAATTTGGAAGTAACTAGTGCAAAAAATAGAAGAAATACCAATTGCTTTTGCGACAATAGCTCTGAAAGGTGCTACAATCCAACGTGGTTTCAAACAATATTTACATGGAAACTTCGATATGATATAAATTTTATCCTGGTTTTACTCAAAGTCTTTCTTTTATTATTTATACCTCTTTGCTTCTGGTGCGTCGTATGTTCGTATGAGCTCTTGTCGCTAGTCTCAGCGGATTGAAGTAGACGACATATATGTTTAATTTAGTAGAATATTGAAAATATCAATGCCCGTATTTTTTCAACGTTGAGAAATATTTTGGCATTTTCTATACCCTGATATTAGTACATTAATATTATTTCAACTTTGAAAAATATTAGAAAAAAGTATAAATGTAGAGTAAAATAGCGTATCAACAGTTTAAAATATATATATTTTTTTAATGTTCCCAACAAGACATATGCGCACGTCATAGGCTCTACATATGTAACTTCTCTGGGCAGAGGGGGGAGGGGGTGTCAACACTAGGTACCTCTAATAGTGAAAATTGAGGAGATATCCTATAAGGGGGATGTAGTTTGGTTATAAACGCTGGTACGGCAACCATGAAGCAGATGGCATGTCTGATATAGATGACATGATGATGTATGTAGACAATGAGCCGAACATAGTGGCTAAAGGATATGGCTAATACCTGTGTTGCTATAAGAATGATCTCTCAAAAAAGAGATCAAAAGTAATCATTTGTGTTGATATAGGGATGATCTCTCAAAAAATAGATCAGAAATAACCATTATCAAAGATATCAGGAATTTATAATCCATTTAGCTCATGAAAATATTAGTATTTATGGAGTTGAAAAACGATTGATATTGTTTGGTTACCTGGAAAAGAACTAACATTTGCTTTAATCAAGTTCTCATTTACTCGAAAAGAAAAAAGATCAGTTTTTCCTTTACTGAAAAATTTCAGGGCAACTGTTGCCTTTAAATGAAATTCTGGGCTTTAACTTTCTGCGTATCTGCGAATGATATAAAAAAAACATCATTTTCCCTCCGTTTACTTAAAAATTTTACAAGCAGTTTTAGCAGCATATTTTTTTTCTTTTACAATAAACGCGAAAGAATGTGACAAATATAAACTGTTAATCTTCTAGTTTTAGCAAGACGTACGAAATACTGTACTACGAAAAAGTGGCCCTGTGCAGAAAAGATCTATTTTTTAAACGAAAAGTATTAGTTCTTTTCTAAACAATAGCATATATCAGTGGTTCCCACCTTTTCTCCTGTGCGAACAGCTTCTAAGATCCGAAAGAATGCGGCGAACCCCCATCTGTCTAATTTTAAACCAAAACAGAAATGACACTACAAGAAGGTTAGCATTTTTTAAAATTATTTTTTATTAGAAGTTCTTTTTGAATTATTAATAGAGCATTAAACATATCCTTCGCAAAAAAAAAAAATCTTAAAAAATTATTTTCCCGGTAGTGCGAAAAAAAATGTAGAATGGCATGAGAACTAACCATACGTACAAAATTTTGAGTCAATCAAGATACATCCTTTCGGTTCAAAATTCGCTTCAAATTTCTCATTTTGTAAATGCAAAACAATTGTAAAAAAGTGCGATAAATGTGGATACACAATTAAAAATTAATGATTAAATATCTCCAATTAAGCTTGGGGTCTTTGGAAGAAATGAGCCGAAAGTAATGCAAAATTTTACATTTAATAAATTTCCATATTTCCGACTCTTTCTTCGTGCTAGCCAGATAAAAGTGTAAAATAGCAAAAGAAATATAAGGTCAAAATTTAAAATTAATCAATGAATATATTTTGATCCCGCTATATGATTGAAATTTTCGAAATCAGACAATAGGGGAAATAATTGCAATTCAAAATTTTGTATATATGTTTCCTATGCGAGTCCACAACTTTTGCGCATTATCGGGAAAACAATTTATTTTAAAAAAATCGTTTTTACACTCCGTCCTAATACACCTGTAAATTTATCATTTCAGTTTTTTTTTCTTTTACGCTAGCAATTGAAAATTCCGCCATTGCAATGATATTTTCGCGGACCCCTTTTCGACAGTACGCGAACCGCTGCTGGTTCGCGAACCACTGGTTGGGAAACGCTGGGATGGATGAAAGTTTGATTTTTTTCATAAAAGCTGAAGTTCAACAGTAACCAATATGCAGTAAAAAAAAGGAAAACGTACAGATAATGCTTTACATATACAGAAATATCGTCCGCAGATAAAACAGAAAGCAAAATTATATCCACAAAACGCTCGACACTTTTAAAATAAAGTAAACATAAACTTACTCTGGACTATTTTAATGGTTTGAAGACTTTTCTTGGAATCCATTTCGACCAAATTCTGGTAATCCAGGGGTCCCCAATTTTTGGTTAGCCCCAAATTCTCGCCTCCGAGTTTGATGAATGGGACCCGCCCAGTGGGTTGGTTAGGTGTCAATAAAACCAAAGCAAGGGATATTTTGGGGATATTACTACGTCTTTCTTCACTACTCGGACCACGTGTGCTTCTTGAAGAGTCAAAAATGCGGTGCTGTTTTTAATAGGCAACCTAAGTCCTTATCAGTTTAGAAGAACACCTTGGCGAGATTTTTAGCTCCGTTAAGGAAGCTGCAGCTTTCATTCTTACCTACAAGGTTACCACACTAGAAGTTCCACGTGGTGTTAAAAATGAGCGAAATAGCCGTTTTCGAGTTCAATCGTGGTAAAAAAAAAAAGAATATATATATGATAGTTTTCTTTACATATACAAGTAATAAAAACTGAGTGTAGGCAAGGGTGTAGACAAAGATAAAAGACAACACAATCAGAAACGCATGCTCAAATCTCATAAAATGTTCGTCGTGTTTGATTATATATGGCTTCATGAAAAATTCTCCGAGTAAACCTTTCGTCAAATTAACGAAATTTATTCCGTCATTGATTTGATGAAATCAGTTTCGTAAAAAAACTAAGCACTATTTCTTTATTTACATTTTGTCAAAAACAACGAAGCGTAATCATTTGTTTCGTCGTCCATTTGATAAAATAAATCATCAAAGTAACAACATTTTCTCTCTTTCGATTCATTATTACGGAGACTGTACGTTTCGTCAGTTTGTATTTCAATTTCATCAAAAGCCAAAATTTTTGTCAGTATCATTTGTTAATCATCGTACTAAATTTTATTAAATTAGTATGATGAGTGATGAATTTTATTGAATTAGTTAGATATCATTCTTTTGAGCACTTCATGGAACCCCTTAGAAAATATGGCACTTATTTTAGTCGGCGATTAGTTTTTTTCTTTCTAAAGGGGCAATCAATATTTCTAGTCTTGGTTAATTTTTAATATCAGCTTCAATTTTGAGTTGAATTTGAGGCTTCTGACTATTACACATTGAATTTTTTTTATTTTTAGAGTACGAGTACTAATTCTGGAAATTTCTCTTATTCATTTCTAGAAATATTGAAATAATGTATCTCACTGCTTACATCAGGAATTTTGAAAAAAATCTATTGTTTTGTTATAATGCATTGTATTTTAAGTAAAAATGTAAATTTTTAATTATAGTAATGCATTAATGAGCACAAAATTAAGGGATTTTCCTTCATCTTGAGAGAACCCAAATTATTTTCTAAGTATGGTTAGGGTGACCACTGACCATATTTCTAAACATCAATTTGGGGACATGTCCCCAAATCCAGAGATGATTTGCGGACACTTTTAAATATTTTCGGGGACGCATTTATTTGGGGACATGCTAAGGCCTATATGTATAGCCATAATATTCCGACTATTACTCAGCATAAATGTCTATATAAGCATATTATACACATTATAAATGCATATTTCATCAACTAATTGCTTGTTTGAAATTGCAGTGCTAAACAAGATCACTGAAGTTAATGCTTGAAGTTATTTGTGTTTAAATATTTTGAAACTTTTAGTTTCATGGTGGTGGGAAGGGAGCAGCGTCAATTGGTCCGGGGACCCGGGGCACCAAAGGGAAAAGTCTGACTTAGCCCCGAACTGGCCCCAATTTAGTCGCCGCTTACGACACGCATACACACAACCACCGAACTTGACTTCAAGGATATTTGGATTTTGACGGATAGTCGTGCCTCCATACAGCCCCTCTCTCACTGGATGACTGTTGGGGATGTGACTCGCAAGAATATTCTGGACCTAGTGTCTCGGATTTCTATTAGACATCGTGTGCACTTTCAATGGGTTCCCTCCCATGTTCGACTGATAGGTAAGGAGATAGCTGATAGACTGGACAAAGATGCTTCTGCTGATACCCTGCTTGGCAACCCCAGGTTAACTTACATGGACATATCCTCCGTTAAAAGAATGGAATAAATGCACTTTGGAGGGTTTCACCTGCTCATGCATGGTACTTTGGGAAAAGACCTCGATGGTGTCATCAGCTAAATATATCGAGGAGTCAGCAGACGGCTCTCTCACGCTTTTTATGTGGCCACATGAAAGCCCTTGCTCTCCAACATGGCGAGAGAATCTTTAAAGAGTCTCATAGGTGCAAGGCTGTTCAAGCCACTCCCAAACATATTATCGTATGCTTGGGTTTTGCCCATCTTGAAATTTTAACGGATCCTATTTTATTTTTAGGCTTTTTAACTATTTTTGGTTTTATGGAGATGGTGTAGCAATGCTACACCATCTGGGATTATCAACAACAACAACATATTTTGACCACGATGGTGTCATCAGCTAAATACACTGGTGAAATAAATTAAGAGAATTTTCATATTTTATCGAATTGCATGAAAAGAACTGAACTGAAGGAAAAACCACTGCTTCTAGATGAAAATGCAAGTATTGTACAGCAAGTGCGCAAGCGTACATGTGTGTGTAGGCGGAGCCAGCAGAAAAATAGGCTTTTGAGCGCGTGGTGGATAAGACGAAGTCCGATGCTCTAACCACTAGGCTACTACGACCTTGTAAGTAATTGACTGATTACAGATGGGCACCAAAGCCATGCGTTCTAGCGGGGTCTCGTGTCGCCATCTGTGGGTGATAGGATTCCCATTTGTCCTCCCCATCTGTGGGATGCATGACAATGTGTGTCTTCACATGGCACCCTCTGTGGGAGGTTCGTGGCGATGTTCTCGTCCTAAGGTCATCAATTGTAGCGGATGGGTGCGAGGACATGGTGAGGCTGTGGAGCAGGACTGCCGGAGAAGGTGAGAGAACCCCGGGCCTCCAAGGTGGAAAGCCAGTACTTCCACGCTTTGCCATGAAGTAACTTTTGGCCAGGGAAGAAGTCGGCTTATGAAGGCGTCGAATCGTACCGCCACAGCTACTCTTCCTAGAGTGAACGAGTGAATGATAGCGTGGAGGTGAGGAGTGAACGATACCGAAAATAGATGGGTGCGCCAGTCAGGCGTTCTGCCGAGAGTCGTAGGTTCGTATCCGCACTCGGGCGCTGATAGCCTGTGATCGAGCACATCGGTTGAGCGGATAAATGTATGAGTGACTCTCGTGCCGGCATCTACGGGGTGGTTGGGTCTCCATTTGTTGCGTACATTTACCAGGTCACCAGATGTGGCGGTGAAGGAAGTTTTTCAAGAGTATACTTATTCACTTATTTATTCATGCCTTCCTTCGCTTATTCATTTGTTGATTCTTTCATTTTGAAATATACTTAAAATCCAGATCAAAACTTTCGTGGAAAGAGAATCGTTTAGTTCTGGATGGATTTCATATCTGTACATGGTCTACTTCTCAAGCTCTTTCCGATAATTTTATTTTCCATGCAAATCGATCTGTTAGATGAGATATAAGTAAAATGTTCTCGGAGGCTCTATTGTTAAATTTTTTTGAACTGTTCAAAATTGAACATAAATTGTTCATATCTGAAGGAACTTGGATTTTATGTCCAGAGTTTATGTACTTCGCTTCATATTTCTCCTTAGGTGCTAAAGTTAAGATTTTTTGAACAGCAGAAAATCTTCAATTCAAAAAATAAAATATGAAAATGAGATAGATGTCTTACCCAAGATCTGTTGAATGTAAAAAAAAAAAATCTTGCAATTCCCTCAAAAGATTTTTTTCGGTGGGGTGGGGCAGGCCGATGTACCGACAAACACACAATTTCCCCATCTTAAAACCCCATTTAATTTTTTTTAATTTGCAATCTTTTTTTTTTACTTTTACGGGAAAGTAGGCTAAACAGGGGGGGGGAGTATGAAAGAAGGCTTAATATATCGTAAAAATATCGTTAAAAATAAAGAAGAGTAAAAAAAGTGAAGTAATTAAATAAAGATTAAAAAATAAAATGTTTGAAAGTAGGGCTTTGAGATGGGGAAAACGTGTCTTTCGGTCTGTCTGTCCCCTTCCCCTAATAACTTTTGAACGAATTGTCCGATTTGAAAGATTTTTTTTTTTGCATTCGAAAGATCTCGGCAAAAACGCATCTTTTCCATATATTTTTTTTATTTGAACAAGTTTCTGTTTAATATTGAACAGTTCAAAAAACGTTAACATTAGCTTCTATTGGCAAATTATGTAAACTCTGGGCGTAAGACCCAAGTTCCTATGAACAAGCCTAATGGAAAAATCTCCCGGCGTGAAATTTTTTTTGATTCGAACAGTTTTTGTCCATTCTGTGAAGTTCAAAAAAAAAAAAAAAAAACGTAGCGCCTACGGGGAAATTTCAATCCTATGTAAATCATGATCCAACAGAAGGATTTGCTTGGAACAAACTCTATCGGAAAGTGATTGATCGGGATGTTAAAGGAAATTTTCGAATGAATGAATGAGTAAAGGAATGAATGAATAAATGAGTGAATAAATAATAAAATAAATATATGAGTGAATAAATGACAAGATAAATAAATGAGTGAATAAATACATGAATGAGTAAATGAGTGAATAAATACATGAATGAGTAAATGTGTGAATAAATACATGAATGAGTAAATGACTGAATGAATGGGAGAATAAGCGAATGAGAGAATGAATGGATATGTATTAACCGTTGAAAAAGGTATATATGAAGCAATTAAGAGCTAACGCTGAATGAGAACGAGAGAGAGAGAGATAGTTATATTATAAATTTGAAGTTGGGGGGGGAGGGGGATTCGTATGCGTGAAAGTAGGTTCGTATAGTTCTAGAGTCTATACGAAACTCCTTGGTTTTTTTTTTTACTTTTTCCGGAAAGGTGGCTAAAAAAGAAAACTTTGCATTATTGACTTCAAGTGACAAGCACGTCTTTACGGGACCGAGGGGGAGCCTGGGTTCCTCTCGAAAACAATTCCAAAATTCCTATGTAAGCCTCTGTCGAGGGATATTTTTGCAGATGGGGACTATGAGAGGTACATGTTCTCTGATAATAAAGCAGACATAGCAGCGAAATTGAATTAGGATGCAATTTTAAGAGATTTTAGCTCTACAAGAAGCAGAAATTTTCAGTGTCTGTAATATTTGCATCTATCAATAATTAAAATAAATAACTCTCTTGCATAAAATCCACATTTGCATTAAAATAATTATACATTGCTTGAATTTAATTTATAATAATACAATTAACCTGTTTTTAATTTGTTTTTCAGCTCAGCAAGAAATGCTTTCAATGCAATAGGATAAGCTTCTAGATGAAAAACATCCAACTGAAGTCAAACAAGCCATCTTGATTTGCATCCAAAAGTATAGGTGAAAACTGGGAAGTTTGGCTAGTAACCAGGGGACGATAGACTCAGTTTTGTTAGTGGCCACTTTTTTGAATTGCTTAATAAGAATTGAAAACTAACTCTAAAACCGTTTAGAAAATAAAAAAAAAATATTGAAGTAAAAGAAGAAATATACAGATTTGTTTTAGCACTTGCTAAAATGTTTTACAACTTTTATAAAATGATATAAATATGTACAATATATGCTGAAGAATTGAAACTTGAAAGACAGCAGGAAATTTACAGCGAAGCACGGGTTCAATATTGGCAGGTTTCCAAGGAAAAAACAAAAAAAAGGTTATCTTCTCATAAAAAAAAGAAAAGAAAAGAATAAAGATTACTGTAGAACGCGCTAAAAAGTGACCGTGCATGATTGCCGATCGTTAACACATTTTTTAATCTCCATTTTTTTACTACTTTAATCGCCATGTGGCCGACCCCTAATTTTCACCTATATCTAAAAGAACTATATCTATCCTTGCGACATCGGAAGACGTGTCAGCTGTGTTTTGTAAAAGTTGTGAGCTTATTTTATATCATTTCAGTTTACTTTTCATTGTGTGGCCAAAGATTTACAATTTTCACCAATTATTATTTCAATCAGATTATGCTGCAAATCAGTTTCGCGAAGTCAAAACATCTCTTCTCTGGTATCTCTCGTGATATATCAGAATCGTTTTCGATTCTATACCCATTTCATCAAAAAAAAAAAGTACTTTAGACACCGAAAAAAAATTTAATAACCATTTCAAACTAAGGATACTTTTCAATGAAAAATTCCTTAATTAGTTTATTTTTTGCGATGCTATGAATCAAATGTCAGAGATTTGAATCTATCATGAAAACATTTAAATTAGCTCTTATATAACTATAATAAAAGGAATAAAAAGTTACCATTTTGCTAAAATAATAACTCCATTAATGCCACGTTTGAAGTACTGATTGAATTTTTTAAAAAAATGCATACATGTCTTTCATATTCGCAGAAAATACCTTTTCGATATAAAAGATGTGAGTTCCTAGACAAAAAATGGTATTGATTTTCGTTGGATTTCTTTTTATTTATCTAAAAATACTGCAGCAAAGAAAAAAGTGAATTCATAAATGAAAGATATGAGAGATCGTTTGAAAGCAATTAATTTGGATATGTTGAAAATGATACAAGCCTCTTGTTGAAAACAAGAGGCTTGTATCATTTTCATAAAAAAAAAGATTTTCGTTGCAATCCACAAAACGCATGAACGTAATTTTTATTGCTATTTTTATTTCTTATTTAGTAATCGTTTTAGAAGATAGGCCGTGGGTCCACGCTTTGATCTCCCTCTATGTACACAGCCTTGTCCTCCAGAAGCAAACGATTTTTTTAAGCTCTTTTCCTTTCAGCGCATCTCTCTCTGAAACACAGACGACATTTTGTTTCGTCTCTTTTTTGATCTCGTAAGCAGACGAGAATATTCTTTATATATTCATTGAAAGGATTGTGGATTGTAGCAGTTGGGGGGAGGGGGGGTTTGTATTCACTCTCCTGAGTTTTAAGTCCATCACCTTGTGCTCGTATCAATAACGTTCCCCTCCCCCTTCTCCCTCACGACTACAGCACTGGGGAGCAGTCTATTAAATTGGTGCATGAATTCCAGAGATTTGACAAAAATTAGACAACACCATCATTCAAATGAATTTCTAAAAAAATAAATGACAAAAAAAATAAAAACAATGCAACCAATAATTGGGAAACATATGCTTCGGAATTTTTAATACCTTAAATGAGAAAATCTCAATTACGCTGAATAATTTGGATTTTTTTTGTTTTACATTTGAAAAGTCTATGTCCGAAACTAAACTTGTATATCTTGAAAAACGTCATTCAATGCAGATGTTGGGACAAATTAAAAGTCAATAAACAGAAACATTCATGGAAAAAAAATTTCTTCAAATACAAATGGAATCTTGTTCTTTTAAAACATCAGTAACTTTTTTCAGCGTCAAACATTCGTTTTTTCGCTCTAAGGTTTTTTTTTTGTAAAATATAATAAATAAATAAACTTAAATTTTAATCAGAAAGTTAAAAAAACTAATAAATAAAATAAGGGAAATAAGAGCTAAGCATAGAAAAATGTTCTGGTAATTACATAGCAAGAAGTTCCGTCTAGAACTATACGAGCCTACTTTCCCGTATGCACCCAAATTCAAATTTATAACCTAGCTGTTTTTTTGTCTTTCTTTCGCATTTAGCTTTAGTTCTTAATGACTTCAAATGTACCTTTTTCAGCGGATAATACATATTCATTCACCCACTCATTCATTCTTTCATTCATTCAGTCATTCATTTATTCATTCATTCATTTACTCATTCATGTATTTATTCATTCCCTTACTCATTCATATATTTATTCACTCATTTATTTATCTTTTTCATTCATTCACACATTTATCTATTTTAGCATTTATTCACTCATTCATTCATTCCTTCCCTCATGCATTTGTTCCTTTATTCACTCTTTCACTCATCCATTTATTCATTCATTCATTCTTTCACTCATTCATTTATTCATTCATTTATTCAAAACTATCCTTAAAAATCCCTGATCAAAAAATTTCATAGGAAAATAGGCTCTGTTAGTTATGGTTGAACTTCGTAGCTGTACATGTTCTATGTCATCTTTCCGATAAAGTTTGTTCCAAGCAAATCCGTCTGCCAGATCAGGATTTATATAGGATTGAAATTTCCCCGTAGTCACTAATGTTAATTTTCTTTTTTGAACTGTTCAAAAATGAACAAAAGTTGTTCAATCAAAAAATATTTCACGCCAAGAGCTTCTTCCAATAACCTTGCTCATAGAAGCTTGGATCTTGTGCCCAGAGTTTACATAATTTGCTTCATTTTCGCCCATAGGCGACCGACAGACACACATTTTCGCCCATCTCAAAACCCTACTTTCAATTTTTTTATTTTTCAATCTTTATTTAATTACTTCACTTTTTTTTTTTTTTTTTGACTTTTCTTTAATTTTAACGATATTTTTACGATGCATTAAGCCTTATTTCATGCTTTATTACATTTGTTTTTTTCTTACTTTGACGAGAAAGTAGGCTTAAAAGAATTGTTGCCATTTTTACTGTTGACAATGAAAGTAATTTTGGTCTGAGTACAATAATAAAGTATTTCAAAGAGCTGTTATTGGCTGTTGGCGTCCACCTACTTGCGGTGACGTCACTATAAGGTTACGTTTGAGACCTCAGGCCTTGTAATTGCGGAGGTGTGACATGACTTCCGTTGTGCGACACTAAATATAATACACCTTTTAAGGAACTTAAAAAAAGTTGTTGCGGATATCATACACGCACGTTAAAAGTTATATTTTTAGTTTCATTACTTCTTTAATAAATGTTTAGCTCACTTTTATTTCCCTACACGTATTTTCAGGATTAATGAAACTTGTTATTTTTATTGGCCTGAGAAATCTCAGATTAAAACAAAACAGTAATGAAGTCCGTTCCGTTACTGTTGTGCTTAATTTCAGATTTCTGCAAAGAAGAAAAAAGCGAAATCATGCCTCAGGACGAGGCGTGAATAGCATTTTAAACGATTTAAACGCACTAGTTTGTTTAGGACCAATGAAGGAAAGACAATTTTACCAGATCCTAAGTCTCGCAAACATGGGAGTTCTACGGGAAAATCCCCTTTATTTCGCATAAATCGCAAAACCAACGTCGGATTCATTATTTTGGCACCAAATTTCGAGAGATACAGTTAACGCTCGATATAACGACCATCTGCGTCCATCTGAAAAAGGTCTTTATAACGAGTGGTTGCTATAAAAGGTAGAATTTTCTAAAAAGAATAAATGTGCATCAGGCATGTTCCGTAGTTCCATTACAATTAATTTTTCAAAGATTCGAACTACGTGAAATTTTTTTTTCAATCATTGGAATTTAAAAAAAAAAAATATCAGTGCAAAATATTAAACAGATTTTAACGTAGAAAATACAGGATGAAAAAAGTACATGCCTATTTCTGGAAGCAAAACTTCTGAGCTGACATGACACCTGGCTCGGAATCATGACTCCTCTTATTTCAGAGAATTGACCCTTGGAAAACCATTTGATTCAAGCGACAAACTACCAATACATCTGTCAAACCCTTTTTCCCGGAAATTCCACGTTTGCTCTCCCTCTATTCTTTCCTTACTGTCATAAGTGGTAATCCAGCCCCCTGACAAAGTTGGACTGGACACTGGAGACTCCATGTAGCTATCCGCAAACTAATAATCAAGCTACAAATTTGTAAACATGCTCTATTTGAAAAAATACCAGAAATACTGTCAGCTGAATTCGGTCGCTGTATTGGATTTGACGATACAGAACGGTCGTTATACCGAAAGCAAATTAGCATAGAGCTCATAGGGATAAAGATGGGACTTTTACCAGTGGTCGTTATAATGGAAGGGTCTTTATAATGTGTGGTCGCTATAACGAGCGTCAACTGTATCTCCAAGCTTGTCGCAAGTTGTCGCCAAATGGGCACCAATATACTTAACTATGGAGTTTATGCCAGTAATGCCCCCTTGGGTAAATATGTGGCTATGGAAAACGACTGGAAATTTGCATGCAAATGACACAAAATTGCTTAAAACACGCCTTTTGGAACATCAGATTGCCACCAAAAGAGGAGGTACACAACTAGACCATGCACAGGTCCTACATACGAAATTTCAACCGTCTACGACTTACTGTTTTTTGAGTTATGCGAGATACGTACGGGGGTGGGTACATACGCACATACAGCCGACACGACAAAACCCGTTAAAACATACGGACATTGAAAAGAAAAGAGGCCAACCTTATTCATTTATGACAGTGATTCCCAAAGTGGTCTATATCGACCCCCAGGGATCGACGACGACCTGCAAGGGATCCATGTTAAGTGAAAAAAAAATTGGGGGTCCATGAAATGAAAATGGGGGTCAACGATAATGGATCTCATATAAGCTATAATGACTCACCAAAATTTTTAAGGAAATAAGCGGATATCAGTAATTTTGGCTTCAAAAAAAAAAAAAAAAAAATCATATCTGTTACTTATCCCGTATTACGGAATATCGCGAGAAAGCTTTTAATTGCTTTTCCATCTTCATACCTAGTGGAAAGGGGTTTCAGCGCAGTTGCCAATCTCCTAACAAAAAATAGAAGAAAAGAAAAGAAACAGACTGGGCATCATTAACCGAGGAGATTTGAGATAACCTAACTAAATTAATGTCAAATGTTGATAATTTATTGGTAAAGGATCAGGTTCAGCCTTCCCACTAAAAGCATTCATTTATTGCTTAGTTATTTTATACAACATACACTAAATTTCAATTTGATTCGTTTTAATTTGAATTTAATTAATAAATGTATAAAATTTACATGTGTTTTTTTCTTAAGTTTTTCACACTACACTTCCCTACAGTTAGAAATTTCAATCTTTCACAGTGAGTAGCACACTATACTAGCTGTCAAAAATATCATTTGAAAGTGATCCATTTACAAAAAATCAATATCAGGTAAGCAGGGGATCTACCCAAAACCGAAAAACATGGCAAGGGGCCTACGAGACAAAAAGTTTGGGAACCACTGATTATGATTAAAGTGCAAATTTAGGCTGAAAGTTGAGTGCGAAATTTTTCGCTATTACAATATTTCCTGTACTTTGTAAAAATATCATTTATAACTACGTGCGCAAATTTGAATTAATTGGTTAAAATATTGTAATATGTTTTATAAACATCTTTGGCAACATTTTTGTGCTAAAATACTAATATTCTGATGAATGCGGATCAACGTTATATCAAAAGCAAACAAATTATTTTAAAATAATACTGATTGGTAATCAGCAAAATAACACAAAATCAAATAAAATAAATAAATAAAAACATCAAAAATAAAAGAAGAAAAAAACAAATATTATTACACAGCCCCAATTTGGCATCTATTAAAGAACTTTCTCTTAGATGATTTTAAATCTCAAATTTAAAGGAAGCGGGTCTCTTTTTAGTCATTAGCCTGCACGATAAGCGTTAAAATGAGGGGTAAATCGTGGAATTTGATAAAGGAATCAGGAAGATATCGCGAAGCAAGAAAAAACAGGGAAACAATATATAAAGATAAGCACATAAAATATAGATAAGAAGCTGAAGAGATAGAAAAGTTAACTTACGCTCAACATTGGCATCAATGTGCACAGTAGTCTTAGTCAGGAAAATATGAGTATGATTCGTAGAGTTTCCAAACTCCATTGGCACACAGTAAATTATTTCTTAAATCGAATTCAGCTGTAAATTACAATATAGATATAAACGTCTAGAAAAATCGGGTGACAAGCGGAAATAAGTAGCACCGAGAATACATGAATTTTTCTCTCACTGTCACTTTTTGTGCGCAAAAAACACTTTCTTCATTTTCCTGAAGTGTTGATGTTCGGCTGACAGGCGGAAAAAAGTGAAGCGCCTTGTCTCGGTGGACTGAGAACAATTGGATCGTCTTAAACCACCCCCTCGAAACGGGCACTGCAATTCAGTTGAATTTAAAGAAAGCGCTGTTTGCCTCCGCGGGACGACCGTCCGCACTGTCAAAGTTTTCCGCGGTGGAAGAAACTGGTTGCTTCTACGCATGGGCAAGCGGAGAAAAATGATTTTCTACACAGCAGGCGCTCAAATCAACTCGAATTGGATTCTGCCGCTCTGGCAGTGGCGTACTTAGACTTAGGTGCGCCTCCCCACAAGATTTAGAAGTGCGCCCTATCTTTGGCTTATTACAAAAGATTGAAACGAAAACACTACGGTGAAGGTATATTCGAGTATTTATAACCATTAATTTTATTTAAGATAATTAAACTCATATTTATCATTAAAAGGCGGATTTTCGAAAAAGTAACGAATTGAAACATTGCATGCACTTACCAGTTTGGAATGAAATTTATCTTAATAATACGAGAAAATAACACACAATCTTAAAGTACTAATATTTAAAATTTCGTTAAGGGTTCTGTTATTTATTTATAAGGTGAATTAAGTAACAGTAATGATACAAGGGAAACTATTTGTTCTTAAAATTAGACACTAATTGGACAAGAAAATCAATGTTATATTAATCTGTGCTAATAGATTTCCCTCTTCGTTTTTAACAGTTAAGAAATTTTGAACAAATTCGTCGATGTTTAAATTATGAATCCTGGCGTTTTTTATGCTTAAAACAGCAAGACCGCTCAATCTTTCTTCTGTCATCGTACTTCTGAGGTAAAATTCGATTAGCTTCTGTTTGGATAATGATCTATCTGATGATGCTGATGGTTACTGGTAAAATAAAAAAAGATATAAAAGGCAATGCGAGATTTGTCTGGGAGACTTAGATGATAAAACATTGTTCTCGATCATTATTAAATGAGCAACTTCAGCTATATTTTATTTGTCAAGTTTCTCTCTCCTATTTCACTTGCCAAAATGTTTCGCAAAATGATAATTTGTGATGCAATTGAGATTGCTACATCGTTTTGGTTCTTCTCGCAAAATTTAGTCACTGATTCCACAAGTTCTTTATGTGTGCACTCGAAAGCGTTAATAGATCTGTTAATGCTTTGGGAGTCAAAAAATTGAACACATTGTTAATTGAGGACATGCTCTCAAACCTTTGATGAATTCGGTTTACCATTATGCCCAATAGCAGCATAGAAAACTTTTACTTTGAAGCAGATTCTTGGGCCCTAAACTGAGAAAACGTTAAAAACAAACTTTTTCTCTAAAAGATCAATTAATGCTTTTTCGTAGCAAATAATGCTATCGTTGCATTATAATTTTAAATCGGAGCTTATTTCATGCAGAATAATTCCCTTTAAAAACAACTAACGCTGTAAAGCAAAATTTCAACAATACAATGCTTTTTTTCGAGAGTTATTTGCATGGGGGAAACTCAACTCCTGCACCTCCCCCCCCCCCCCCCTGTGATTTTTTTTTTTTTTTTTTTCGATGGATTTCAGATTGTTCTAAAGACAATGAGATGCAATGAAAAAGGATTCAAAACATCATTCATTAAAAGGTAGTACATATCACAATCGCATTTATTTCCATTCCTCTTCAGTACTTGTATCAAAGTGAATACATTCATCACAGGAAAAAAGGTATACGGCATGTAAAGAGTTTAAAGTTAAACTGGCGAATCTTAAAAACATATTAAAACATCAGTGACAGAAAAAATGAGTATTTTCAAAGCTATGGACTTTTAATTTAAATTCCTCTGGAAAAAAAATTGAAATTTTCATTTTGTGTCTCTATTTTCCCTTTTCTATTGCATTTCGGCTAACAGAAGCTCTCGCAAAGGGGGGGGGGGGCAAAATCTTCAGTTGTTCTTGGCCGCTGAAAACCCTAGCTTTGCCTCTGAACGAACTTCCAGCAGGTCCATTCTGAAAACGATCGAACTTTTCCCGCCTTGATAAACTCGAATAACTCTTCTTAAAAATTCCCGAAAACAAAAACAATCCTCGACCGTAATTTATTTTGTGAGGGAACAATATTAAGTACAAAATGATATCTGGGTACAATTTCATATTCTTGTAGTTCAAACAAACGTACAGTAATAATAATTTAACTTTCTGCTTGTAAACTGTTATAAAAATAAAATTTCACGTTAATTTAAAGCACAAATGAGCATTAAAACGCAGACTTCCACTTCACACTGCCTTTATTCTCATTGGTTTACAGTTAATTCCTTGGCTATATAAGCTTTGTTTTTGTTGTTTTGTCTGCTTCATTTGGATGTTTTGCATCTAGAAGCTCCCTGTCGCATTGAAAAAGGGATTCCAAGCAATCCCGTAACATATGTCTGCGTTTTAATGCTCATTTGTGCTTTAAATTAACGTGAAATTTTATTTCTATTACAAACGTACAATACTTAGTAACTTGCATTATACGTACTTGCACTTTGACACTATGTAATCTCTTTTCCTATTTTTCACTATGACTGTATGCATAATGTAATATTAATTAACATTTACTGTGTACACTGAACTGGTGTTTTACTTTTAGCTCCCTTTTGAGGTTTTTCCCTATTCGCGCTTTTCATTTATGCGCGTTTTTCACTTATTATGCGCGTTTTTGGGCGCTCTCTTGCGCCCGCGCCATAAGTATGAGAGATCCCTATACTATAATATGCAGGTACACAGGAAAGAGGAAGTGAGAGGGGATTAATTATGCATTATGTGGCCGTAATAGCAAAGAAATTTACTTAGAAAGCTTAGGAGTGACATTGCATTAGTGGAAAAGAAATACTAAAAAAATATGTATAAAAACATTTGGTCATATATATTGTACCTCGTGGAGTTTTTTTTTTTTCTGGAGCGGGCGCCCTAACCCCCCCCCCCCCCCGCGCCGCGGGGGTTGCGGGGGCGTTATGTACGCCACTGCGCTCTGGTGCACGCCAGTCTCCGGCTGAAAAAACTTGGCCCAATCATTTGATTTTAACGTGATTCATGTTTGATTCAAACATTAAATTTTTCATGTCATGGCAAAATATTGATTGTTAGCGGCGGAAGAAAAACAATAAATGGTTATTTAAAAATAAGTAAATAAAAGTGGTGGTACTGCATTTATTTATAATATTGTTCAATATGCATAGATGGTTATTTTACTTTCATCATTAAAAAAAAATTAGACTTAATTTTGTGCGCATACCTATGGCATAGTCCGTTTCAATTCAGGCAGGTAAAAATAAAATCTTACCTTCATAGTCTCAGAAGTTTTTGAATTTCACATATGTTAAAATATAGAACTCTGTGAGTTATAGGTATGTTTTTGTTTTGCTCAAAAAAATTCCTGGCCCGAGATACAGGCCGCCAAAGATGGCGCCTTCGGCGCAATTTCTTACTTGCGATTTTCGACAAAAACTTTCAAGTGCTCTATTTCCTGAACGGTGGAAGATATTTTGATGCGGTTTTTTTTATTTGAAAGATAACTAGATTCTGTTTAAGATAAAAGGCTAAATTTTAAAATGTCTATTCAACTTTTTTTGCTGCAGCCTTTTGAAATTAAAAAAATATTTTTTTTTTTCTCAAAAAAGCCAATTTCAAATTTTTAAATTTTTTTACTGTTGGTTAATACCATAAAGTACTACATTCAATGAAAAGGAGAGCTTCCACTTTTGCGTTTAACGGTTTTTACAAACAATTTAAAATTTCGCCATATATTTCATCAGTTTTGCTAACAATATAGTCATATATTGGTCTCATTAAGTCAAAATTATAGAAATTTAATTTTATTTGACAAGGCATTTAATTATTAATAAATAATATTAGCGCGAAAAAATGATGACTTTTTTTTTTAATTAAAAAAAAAGGTTTTTCACATTTAAAACCAGATTGCTTATTATAACCATAAACATAACTTAAGATTGACATTCTGAGTAAAATGCAATGAATATAATATTTATATAAGTGAAAATAAGAATTTTACATTGAAAAGTGTATATTTATGCTAAAAATTTAGAAAAATAAATGCAATACACTGTACTTTCAACCAAATACGCATGTGTAAGAAAAAAATAATTACTGCACATTCGCCATGTTGTTAGCAAGTAACGTAAATATATGTATAACAACCATTAAAAATATTTATATATATCATTTATTCATAATCACAAATTGATTAATAATTAAATTAATTTTTTATAACACATACAGTTAGGTATTTCCTTGATTCCATTTGCCATCAAGTAGTTTGAAGAAAGAAAACAAGTGTGACTTTTTTCTACCCCAATGTTATTTTTTGAGCTTGTTGTGAACAAATCCAAATGTAGAAAACTTTAGTTCAATTGCTGCTAAAAAAGAGCATCTAAATTATTAATGGTTGTTTATTACCCATGAATTATTTTACAGCAGTTACAATTTCCCACACTCTAGTGTTGACATAGAAGACTGCAATTTCTTTTTCAAATTAAATTCCAGAAAAAGGAAGTGCACAAATTATGAACTTCAAGCCATTACTTCATAGATCAGTGCTTTCCTTAACCAAATTTAATGGGCTCTTAAACCTTTTATTTTATATTTTGAGGTTAGAGATAGCTAAAGAAAAGAAAGAAAGGTGTCAATGCATGTTCATATATTTTTTAAAAAGATATTGTATAGTTACTTTACCTTGCTGATTTAGGTTATTTTCTAGCTTTTTCTGAATACTTCTAACAGCTTCGGTTAATTTAGTTATCTTCTTCAAATTATTTAAAGCAGTTAATATTGGTTTTAATTGATTCGGCAGTTCCTCAACTTTTTGTTCCATTGCCCCATTGAAAATATTTTGATATTTATTTCTCTACTTCCTTCTTTAAATAAATGCATAAAAATTAGCCAATTTCTTATGTAACTTTTTATGGAACGATATATTAAATTCCATTGTACCTCTGAAGGTAAGATGAATGCCATTTCGTTACTACCAGGACAACATAATTAATGAAATTATTTTTTCTTGTTTTGAATTGAGAAGATGTTTATTGTCCCCATACCTCACAACTCATAATGCTAACTCAAATTAGTAATAAATTCTTTAACATTTTGTTTGATTTGATTTTTGTTGAAACTATTGAGTTAAATCAATGATTTTTTTTTTTTGAAAAAATCATCTGCTTTAAATTATGTACAGCCTGATAAATATTAGAAATATCTTTTCAAAAAAGAAAAAAAGGGAAAGAAAAAACACTAATATATTACAACCAAAACATATTAAAGCTTACAATATATGGACATGTTCCAAAACATACCATTTCCCAAAATTATGTCGTAAGTTATAGATAAAGCAATTAATGGTGTGCCTTGTTTTTGTTAACTTCCTTGTGAAAGAAAAGGAAGAAAAATGCAAAGTGATTGAATGCTAAATTGGTCCCACCCCCTAATAGTGTTCCTCATTTTTTTCTTAACATCAATAGCAAGATATGAAAATCAAATTTAAAAAGCTATGTTTTACTGAATAACACATGTATTAAAATTAACAACTAATAGATTTGAATTCTAGCTATGAAAAAATGAGAAAATGATATTTTAAAAAATAAAGGAAATCAATAAATATTTTAAAATAGCGGGCAATAAGATCGGGCAATGTATGTCTGTCTGTTTGTCTACTGGTAAATTTCTTTTGTGGGAAGGGGGAATATGTTTCTAATATTTATTAAGAAAATCAAATTAATATAATTATGACTTAATGAGACCAATATATGACTATGTTGTTAACAAAACTGATGAAATATATGGCAAAATTTTAAATTGTTTGTAAAAACCGTTAAACGCAAAAGCGGAAGCTCTCCTTTTCAGGGAATGTAGTACTTAATGGTATTAACCAACAGTAAAAAAATTAAAAAATTTGAAAATGGCTTTTTTGAGAAAAAAAATTAAAAAGATTTTTTAAACAAAATTTCAAAAGGCTGCAGCAAAAAAAGTTGAATAGATATTTTATCTTAAACAGGGAATATTGTTATCTTTCAAATAAAAAAAACCTCATCAAAATATCTTGCACCGTTCAGGAAATAGAGCACTTGAAAGTTTTTGTTGAAAATCGCAAGTGAGAAATTGCGCCGAAGGCGCCATCTTTGGCGGCCCGTATCTCGGGCCAGGAATTTTTTTGAGCAAAACAAAAACATACCTATAACTCACATAGTTCTATATTTTAACACATGTGAAATTCAAAAACTTCTGAGACTATGAAGGTACCCCCCTGCCTGAATCGACACGGATTATACCATATATATATATACATAGTGCTTATCATTGCTTTTTAGTCTACTTTGCCGTAAAAGTTTTTAAAAAAATGAATAAAGCATGAAAGAAGGCTTAATGTATCGTAAAAATGTCGTTAAAAATAAAGAAAAGTAAAAAAAAAATGAAATAATTAAATAAAGATTGAAAGATGGGGAAAATGAGTGTCGGTCTGTTTGTGGGTCAGTCCACAAATTGTCCGACCGCCCACCAAAGAATTGTCCGATTTGAAAAATTCTTTTTTCATTCGAAAGATCTCGGCGAGAACATCTCATTTCCATAATTTACTTTTTGACTTGAACAATTTTTCTTTCAGTTTTGAACAGTTCAAAAAATTTCAACATTAGCGCCTATGGGCAAAAATGAAGCAAATTATGTAAACTCTGGGCACTAGATTCAAGTTCCTATGAGCAAGCTCTCTGCGTGAACAATTTTTGAAAAATTTTTGTTCATTTTTTAACAGTTCAAAAAAAATTAACATTAGTACCTACGGGAAAATTTCAATCCCATATAAATCCTGATATAACCGACGGATTTGCTTGCAACAAACTTTATCGGAAAGATATTACGCTGTAGAACATGAGCAGATATGAAGTTCAACAAGCACTGAACGAGCCTATTTTCCTATGAAATTTTTTGATCGGGATTTTTAAGGATATTCCTCAATGTATAAATAACTAAATGAATGTATGAGTGAAAGAATGAACGAATTATTCTATAAATGAAAGAATGAATGAGTGACTGAATGAATATGTATTATCCGTTGAAAAGGTATATTTGAAGTAATTAAGAACTAAAGCTAAATGAGAAAGAGATAGCTAGGCTATAAATTTGAATTTGATGTATACGGGAAAGTAAGCTCATATAGTTGTGGACGGAACTTCTTGCTTTTTCTATTTTTATTTCTTTATTTTTTTTCAAAAAATATTTAACTGAGACAAATGCATACATTGAAAACATTATTTCTCAATAATCAATATTTCTACCGTATTCTTCAATTTATATGCTAAAAATCAGTTGCTTAAAGTTTACTATTTTGTATGCATTTATCAAATAAGATAGTATGAAAAGAAAATTAAAGCACCCTTTCACAGTCCAAGTTTTTGAGTTTGTTTTATTTACCAAAATTTTATTCTAAAAATAAATTTAAGTATTGAAAACGTTATTTCAGTCATTTTTCTTTCTTTAATGCAATTGAAAAATTTAGAAGAATCGCATTATTTACATTTACAATAGCCTTATTCAAAGTTGTGTCCTAATGAAAAGTCATGTCCCAGCAGCATTTTAGGATTTTTAAACAATATTTTATTCACGTTATTATTTTTTAAGAATATATTTCTTACTATTTTTAATTCCTTATAGAGAAATTGCTAAAAATATCCAGCAATGCACTTTTACAGTTATCATTCATGCTAGGTAGCCATCGTTTTCAGATGTTGTATTTTGAAGAATACCATCCGAAAAAAAAGAACTTTTATGAAAGGTGTTTGTTTAACGTGTCCCCTATGTTACCATTATAATGTTGAATTATTTATTTATTTTTTTGATGTTGAAGGCATCAGGTTTCAGTTTCAAGAAAGAATTACATATGATTTTGCATTGTTTTCATGATAACATAAATACATGGGAGATTTTTTATTTCAATTTGTCCCCAGTGTTACTAGTCCCCTGCGTTACCATGATTTTTGTAACACAGGAGACAATAAAGTAATACTGGGGACTTAATAACTGTTGTCGAGTGTTATATTGCTAAATATTAAAAGAAAAACAAACGAATATGCAGTATTTAGTTTTATTTCAACTTTAATGTATGTATGAACGTTTAATTAGTATTACAGTCGAACCTGTTTATCTCGAACCTGTCTGTCTCAAAAACCTCCCTACCTTGAAATTTTATATTTTCCTTGCATTTTTACCCTAAATTCAATGTATTTTTCATGTTTATCTGGAAATTCCCTCCCCCCCCCCCCAAACCTCTATGTCTCGAATTCTGGTTTTGCTGCCATTTTCGAATTCGAAACGTAGTGGCCTTTCAGCAGCCAACAAAAATGATGCGGAAATCGTAGAGAACGTAAAAGGTTGCAGCGGCTGTGCCTCAGCCTTGCAACCTTAACTGCAACCTAAGTGAATCTGTTCAACTCAACTCGAGTTGTTACTTTGTTTTGATTCAGTCGAATCTCCGGAGCCATGCTCGGCGTTAGTGTTTTTGGCTTGTCTTATCTCTTAAAGTTGTAAATAGTTTTGTCCATGTAAATAAAGTGTTTTTCTAATGTATAAATGATTTCTACACTGCTTACTGACCCGACAACTGGTGACCAACGGACGTTTTTTCCGATGTAGTCGGATTTTTGGACTCTGAACTTTCTCCGCGCCACTTCCCTTCATGTACGGTAGAAAAGCTTACACTCCGGTGGCGACATTGTTTTCTCTTCTCTTCAAGGCCAGTCTACAGTGACTTTTTAATCGTTCGCTCACTCGTGATTTTTCGTTCTTCTTGTTATTGAAAATGTCTCCCCCACTGGAAGGACAACAGCAGGTAGCGCGTGTTGCTTTGCGCCTGCCCCCGTTTTGGAGGACCAACGTCAGGCTATGGATCGCGCAGTGCGACAACGCTTTTTCGTATAGCGATATCACCAAAGATGACACCAAGTACTCCGCGCTCGTCGCCAACATCGACGCGGAAGTGCTTACACTCGTGTCCGATATAGTGGTGAAGCCGCCGGCAAGTGAGAAGTATAAGACCCTGTGCGACCGCTTGATATCAGAGTTTGAGGATTCTGAAAACAAAAAGCTGCAGAAACTGCTCACAGACCTCCAACTTGGCGACGAGCGTCCGAGCCAACTTCTGCGAAAGATGAAGGACGTCGCGGGAACACAGATTTCCGAAGAATTTCTTCAGAAGCTGTGGTTGCAGCGAATGCCAGCCCAAGTTCAAACCGTGCTGTCTGCCTCTAGTGAACCGCTGGACAAGCTGGCGGTGTTTGCCGACAAGGTGGCTGAGGTTGTCCTGCCTACTCCAATTTGTGCTACCTCAAGTGCGCCCGCAGATTTTGTGCAGCCGAAGGCCGGACCTTCCGTTTCTAATGAATTCCTCCTCCGGAGAATTGAGGAACTCTCTCTCCAGGTTGCCGAATTGTCGAGAGGCCGGTCCCACTCCCGGCAGCGTTCTTGGAGCCGCCAGAGATCCAGCTCTCGTCAGAAAGGTGAGAGAGTGTGCTATTACCATAGAAGATTTGGCGACGACGCTCGCAATTGTGCCAAACCTTGTAGTTTCAAGCCAAAAAATGCACCGGCCCTGTCATAGCTGGGATGACAGAGGCACCTGGAAGAACCAGCCGTCTGTTTGTGTTTGATCGAAGAAGTGGACAAAAATTCCTCATCGACTCGGGCAGCGAAATTTCGGTGCTTCCTCGTACTCGAAATTCTCCCAAGCCTGTATGCGCGGACTTTGCCCTTTTTGCAGCCAACAACTCTAAAATTCCTGCATATGGCATTGTTAATCGTCAGATTGACATTGGGTTACGTAAACCATTCATGTGGTCATTTGTTGTTGCTGATGTGACTTCTGCTATCATCGGTGCAGACTTTTTGCAGCATTTTAATTTGTTGATCGACTTAAAGAAACGACGGCTCATCAACCCCGAGACAACTCTCCATACAGCCGCTTCCCGTGCAAGGGTTTCTCAGCCCTCAATTCTAACAGTTTGTTAATTGGTGGACTTCAGCAAGGTACTTTCCGAGTTTCCTGATATAACCAATCCTACAATGCTTGGCGCTTCTGCTCCCCGCACAATACCGTGCACCACATTGTAACCCGTGGGCCACCTGTTGCAGCCAAGCCCAGACGTCTCCATCCGAAGCTGCACGACGCTGTAAAAACAGAGTTCGAGTTTCAGACCCTCTAAAAGTCCTTGGAGTTCACCGCTACACGTTGTGCCAAAGCAAGACTCAACGGTGCGTCCTGTGGGTGATTACCGGAAGCTCAACGCCGTTACAGAGTTTGATAGTTATCCAATCCCTTATTTACAAGATTTTGCACAGGCTTTGCATGGTAGCAAAATTTTTTCAAAAGTGGATATTTTTAAGGCATTTCACCAGATTCCCATTGCTGAACCTGATATCCCGAAAACATCAGTGACAACGCCTTGGGGCTTATATGAATATACCCGACTCTGTTTTGGTCTCATGAATGCTCCACAAACCTTCATGCGCTTTATGCATGAGGTTCTCAGAGGTCTCCCATTCTGCTATGTGTATTTAGATGATATTTTGTGTTTCTCAAATGATGCAGAAGAGCACAAAGAGCATCTTCGCACCATTTTTCAACGTCTTAGCACATATGGCCTAAAATTAAATGTCTCCAAGTGTGTTTTTGGTGTAACAGAATTAACCTTCCTGGGGCATCTCATTACCCCTGAAGGAATCAAACCGCTCCCTGAGAAAGTGAATGCTGTACTAGAATACAAACAACCCGACACTGTTTCATCATTGCGGAAATTTCTTGGGTTGTTGAATTTTTACCGACGGTTTTTGCCACATGCCGCAAATCAGCAGTACCTCCTACACAATTTTTTGAAAGGATCTAAAGGCAAGAAAGATTCCAGGAAACTCGACTGGACGCCTGACGCAATTGATGCATTTTGTCAGTGCAAACAAGCGCTGGCGAATGCCACTCTCCTTGCCCATCCTTCGCCTTCCTCTTCTCTAGCGCTGCACGTCGATGCCTCTGATTATGCTATTGGCGGGGCTTTGCATCAAGTTGTGGATGAGGAACTGCAGCCTTTGGGTTTCTTCTCAAGGAAATTGACACCAGCGGAAAGTAAATATAGTGCTTATGATCGTGAGCTCCTTGCCCTTTACTCCTCCATCCGGCACTTTCGTCACATGTTGGAAGCAAGGGAGTTCATTGCCTATACCGACCACAAGCCACTCACTTTTGCTTTTCGCCAGAAGAACGACAAGTGTTCTCCTCGTCAAATTCGCCAGCTCGACTTCATTTCACAGTTCACCACCCAAATCCGACACATACAAGGCTCCAAAAATATCGTAGCTGATGCCATGTCGCGAATATCAGCCATTCATGCACCGTCACGGATCGATTATGCTGCTATTGCAGAGGCCCAGTCGAGGGATACAGAACTAGCCTCCTTGCTAGATTCTTCTCTTGTGCTCAAGAAGGTTCCTCTTCCCGACTCTGAAATTTTCCTGATGTGTGACCTGTCCACTGGAACTGCACGCCCTTATATCCCTAAGGAGCACCGCCATAGTGTCTTCTCCGCAATTCATAACCTTTCTCACCCAGGCACTCGTCGAACAGCTCATTTGATAAAACAACGTTTTGTGTGGCCTTCCATTTCAAAAGACATAACCAGGTGGGTCAGGAGTTGTTTACCTTGCCAAAAGTCAAAAATCCAGTGCCATACCAAGGCACCTCTTTCTTCATTTCGTGAGCCTTCCCAGCGGTTTGAACATGTCCACCTTGATCTTATTGGACCCCTTCCTCCACCAAATGGGTACTCATATTGCCTGACCATGGTTGATCGGTTCTCGAGGTGGCCAGAAGCTCAGCCTCTAAAAGATATCACTGCCGAAACAGTTGCAGAGGCCTTCTTTTCCTGCTGGGCATCTCGTTTTGGTGTCCCTTTGAGAGTAACGACTGACCAAGGTCGTCAGTTCGAGGCTTCTCTGTTCTCTTCTCTTACTAAGATGCTGGGCATTGAACGGTGCAGAACCACTGCTTATCATCCTCAAGCCAATGGCATGGTAGAACAGCTCCATCGTCCTCTAAAAAGTGCTATAAAATGCTACGGCACTGAGCGTTGGACAGAAGTGCTTCCACTAGTTCTCTTGGGCCTTCGTTCATCTCTCAAAGAAGATTTAAAATGTACTCCAGCAGAGTTAGTTTTTGGATGCTCTGTGCGGTTGCCTGGAGAATTTTTTGTTTCTTCACCAACTGAGGGTAGTGGTGCAGATTTTGTTGCAAAATTGAAATCACAGATGCAATCTCTTCGACCACAACCACCTCGAAATCATGGCAAACGCCCTACATTTATCCATCCTGAACTCTTCACTTCCACCCATGTTTTTCTTCGCCGGGTTATGGTGCGGCGGCCTCTTCAACAGCCTTATGATGGCCCCTATCTTGTTCTCAGCAGAAAAGAGAAGGTGTTTCACCTTGATATCAATGGGAAGCCGACTCCTGTCTCAATTGACAGACGCAAACCTGCTTTTCTGCTCAATGATATGCCATCCCGACCAATAGCCCGTCCTCAACATTCAGCTGACCGACCACAGATGCAAGATGACCAGATCTCACCTGCAGAACCACTAGTTCAGTGTGATCCATGCTCCAATATACTTACTCCCTCTGCAGAACCCCCACCTAACACTACAGAAAAGGATAACCGCCTTCCCCAAACAACACGTTCAGGACGACATGTGCACTTCCCTAGCCGGTATCGTTAACACTGGGAGGGGAGTGTGCAGCGGCTGTGCCTCAGCCTTGCAACCTTAACTGCAACCTAAGTGAATCTGTTCAACTCAACTCGAGTTGTTACTTTGTTTTGATTCAGTCGAATCTCCGGAGCCATGCTCGGCGTTAGTGTTTTTGGCTTGTCTTATCTCTTAAAGTTGTAAATAGTTTTGTCCATGTAAATAAAGTGTTTTTCTAATGTATAAATGATTTCTACACTGCTTACTGACCCGACAAGGTGATTCGGAAGAAGAAGAGGAAATTGAAGAAGATAAAGATGTCGCGAAAGTCAATATAAAAAAAGCAGAAAAGGCTATTGAAACATTAACAATTTTTCTCGAATTTCAGGAAAATGTTGGCCAAGGTGGATTTACAGCGATCGCTACCCTCAAAAGTATAATCGATTCCAAAAAAACCAAACAACAAAAAACACTGAAAGACTATTTTTCGTGTGGTTGCTAAATAAAGTAGTACTTGTCTTGCTTTTTGAAAGACTTGCAAAAAGGTATGCTGAATACTATTTCTTTATTGTCGATGTTATTTATACGAGTATAAAATTCATTAAAAAAAGTTAGCATAATGCTATAGTAAAATGCTTAATAAGACTAATACGGAATATTTTTAACCTACACCATATAGTCTTTGTTTCAATTGCAAATTTTAACAGTTGTATCAAAACCTCTGTATCTCAAAACCTCTTTATATCGATTTTTTCCCTTCCCGTGAAATTCGAGATAGACAGGTTCAACTGTATTACAAAATAAGAGCCTGTTTTTTTAAAATACTTTTCGGATTCCCAGATTAAAAAGCAAATGAATGATACGGGGCAGCAATTATTTTGTTTGAATGTGAAGAAGGGTGGGTTATTTTAAAAAGAAAAGCAGGCATTATGCTATAGATGTTTTATTTATTTTTTTTATTGCTTGTAAATTTGCCTTTTTTTCCTGATAAGGGACCGTTCACACATGATGTCACGCTTTTTCCCCACATATTTGACCCCCTCCCCCTTTGTCACATGTCACGCTATGTCGCATAAGCAGAGGATGTCACACTTCTTGTTACCTCCTCCCCTCCCCTTGTCACAATTTCACGAACAACCCCTCCCCCCTCGAAGCGTAACATCATTTATGAATGATCCCTAAAGGCATTAACAGCTGCTGAGAAGCAGTATCCTCACAGAGAATGAAGGAAATTAAATAAAATAATGAAGAGCAAAAAAAAAAATCTTTTTGAAAATCAAATTGATAATGATATAACATGCATAAATAAATACGACTATAATATTCTTATATAAATGTACTTTTTACTCAATTAGACAAAGGTTAACATTGAAAGAATGCAGTAAAGGTAACACATAGGACATAATATATGGCCTCATAATACTCACTTTTGTTGCGCAATTTTTTATTTTTTATTTTTTCACAGTACTAGAAGTTTTTCCTCAGTTGCATATATTTTTAGCCTACTTTCCCGTAAAAGTAAAACTAATATATTAAAGCATGAAAGAAGGCTTAATGTACCGAAAAATATCGTTAAAAATGAAGAAAAGTCAAAAATAAATGAAGTAATAAAATAAAGATTGAAAAATAAAAAATTTGAAAGTAGGGTTTTGAGATGGGGATAATTTGTGTGTCGGTCGGTCTGTCGGTCTGTCTGTCTGTCTGTCTGTCCCCCCTTAATAACTTTTGAACGAATAGTCCGATTCGAAAAATTCTTTTTTGCATTCGAAAGATCTCGGCGAGGGCATCTCATTTCCATATTTTACTTTTTGATTTGAACAATTTTTTGTTCAAGTCTGAACAGTTCAAAAAATTTTAACATTAGCGCCTATAGGCAAAAGTGAAGCAAATTAAACTCCGGGCATAAGAGTCGAGTTATTATAAACAAGATTATTAAAAGAAGTTATCGAAGGAAAATATTTGCTGAGTTGAACAATTTTCGTTCATTTTTGAACAGTTCAAAAAAATAACTGTACTTTTTTCTTTATCCCGGCGCAGGCGATAAAGTCGTCAATAATGATGCAATCGACGCCAAACGAAATACCTCCGCTGGTAACCTTTTGCGCGTTTTGTTGCCTTGGCGAGATTTGCGCCAGGATAAAGGAATTCATTTTGAAACAGTTCTAAAAAAGAAAAAAAGATTAACATTAGCGCCTGCGGGGAAATTTCAATCCTTTATAAATCATGATCTAACAGACCGATTTGCTTGGAACAAACTTTATCGGAAAGATGTTTGGCCGTAGAACATGTACAGATACGAAGTTCAACCAGAACGGAACGAGCCTATTTTCTAATGAAGTTTTTGATCGGGATTTTTAAGGATATTTTCTAATGAATGAATGATTAAATGAATGGCGGAAGGAATAAACGAATAAATGTGAATAAATCAGTGAATAAATAATAAAATAAATAAATGAGTGTATGAAGTGAAAACTAAATAAATGAGGGAGTAAATACATAAATGAGAAAAATGAATGAATAAATAAACGAATGACTGAATAAATGAAAGAATGAGTGAGTGAATGAATATGTACTAACCATTGAAAAGGGTATATTTGAAGTAATTAAGAACTAAAGTTAGATTATGAATTTCAAGTTGGTGAATACGGGAAAGTAGGCTCGTATAGTTCTAGACGGAACTTCTTGTTATTTACTGGTTTGCTGCCATTTTACTCGCTGTAATTTCTGTTCAAGAAGCACAGATCTCAACTGAGCAGAAAGGTTATTTAGATTAAAGCTTTAGAGCTAATCCCATTCACTTGTAGTTCTAATTTAAGTAATGTAATGCTATTAACATACTTTTGGCTAATTTTAAGTTGATTTTGCAAGCTCATTGTTATATTTTGACACAGAAGCGAAATGAAAACCAAAAGTTTTGTACAGCATGAAAAAATACTTTATTATAAACAACAAAAATTATAAAAATACACGATTATTTACACTGTTAGAAATTTGATCATGAACTTACGGTTAAATAGCCGGCAACAGTCTGTCCATCTAATTAACCGTTAAATTTACGGTTTGGAATGTTTTTTTATCTTTACGGGTTCTAAACCATTTCCAATCAGCTTGGTTAAAAAGCCGTAAATACAAAATTTTACGGTTTCATAATCATTTAGTAGCACTTATGATAACATACTGCAGGCTATGATAATTAACTATATGCGTGGAATCTTCTAGGCGTAGAAACCATTCATAGCTATTATTTTGTGGCGGGTGACGAGCTGAGAGGACACGGTGGAGCAGGAGGTCTGCCGGAGACGGGGATAGAACCCCGGACCTCCACGGAGGAAGACCAGTACATCCATGCTTTGCCAAGAGGTACCAACTGGATGTCCAAGATTTTGAGTTTTTTTTAAATTCTTAGAAATGCAAAAATGCAATATCAAAAAATAGTTAAATGAGATATGTTTCCATAACCATTTTTTATGACCATTACTAACATCATCTTCTCTTCATTCCCCCCTTTCAGATAAAAGAGGAACTGTACAATATTATGCGATGGACTTCACACTTCTTCGATCCACAAACAAGATGGACGCCCGATTCTTATTAATTACAGGACCTAGGTGGCGCTCGTAAATTACGGTTAATTAAACGTTCTTTAATAGAAGAGATTCTTTAATAGATTCTTTTCAGAATCAGCGGTTTGGGTACCCTTTTTTTAATCGTTATTCGACTGTTGTAATTAAATACGGTAAAATAACAATCAAATAAATTGCTATATTACTATTTTTTTACGAAAAGTTTTAACAGTGTATTGATTGATAAACCCAAATTGATTATTCAGAAAAATGGTATGCAATGATAATTCAAAAAATGTATTAAGAAACAAAGCCAAAAGTTGAGTCAAGTACAAAAGGAGCAGGAACAATATGTAAATATTATATGAAGAGAATACGCGATTATTATGAATGGCGGTAAAAATACACTTTACACTAAATGAATTAAAAAATAAACATAAAAGACCAAAAAATTACTAATGCATAAAATTCTTGGCATTTATACTAACTTGCTACTTACACATGCCATACTTGACCTCATGTATTTACCCATAAAATTAAACTATGCCACCAATTAAATTATAACACAAAGAAGCACTAATAACAGCTTTATTGTTAATATTTCTTGTTTGTTTACTTTTAAAATTAACTCGACTGAAAAGCAGACCGATTCCCGCGCAATATACGCCCACTGGGAAACCACACTGGTGTTGGAAGTCGAATTTCTTTTCCGCTGACGTCACTCTGCGCAAAGCGGAACGTTGAAGCTCTTCCAAGGACAGCGCCGTAAATGACGTTTTTAAAATTCACCACGGACAACGCTGTGCGGGTACGCAATTGCACAATAAAATGAGGATCAATTTGTAAAAAAGAACCTGAAAATCGTGGTTGTATCATTTCTCTTGCGGCAAATAAATCACGTATATCTAAAAATGTCTATGTAGCTTTATTTGAAGAAGGTAAATAAAAAAAACTTGGTTTGTTTAAAATATCTTCAATCAAAAAAAATATTTTTTTAATTTACATTTTAAGATAAACTCTGAAAGCAAATGTGTAGAATTTATTTATTTTATAAATACAAATACAAATACAAATACAAAAGTGACGACCAGCAACAGGCTCAGGGCCCAACTAGACTGGTCCTAGTCAATTTAGCAGCCCTCAATGAACATCAAGAGCTTTCTTAAAAGTTTTTACCCCACTGCAATTAACAGTCGCTTCCGGTAAACTATTCCAACTGCCTACAACCCTATTGAAGTAGTAGTTTTTCCTAATTTCAAGATTAGCCAGAGATTTGAAAAGTTTAAAACAATGACCTCTGGTTCTACTTTCAGCACATAGCTGTAGTCCATCAACATTTCCCGTTTTAATGAATTTAAGCAACTGAATCATGTCCCCTCTCACTCTCCTTTGCTCAATACTATACATATTGAGCCTTTTAAGCATAACCTCATAATCTAAGTCTGAAAAACCACTCACCAATTTTGTAGCCCTCCTTTGAACCCTTTAGAATAAGGTAATATCCTTTTTTAGGTACGGAGACCAAAACTGAACAGCATACTATAAATGAGGTCTTACCAAACTTCTGTATAATGGCAATACAACTTCCTTAGACCTGTTCGAAATAGCATTGATAAACCCAAGCATCCTGTTAGCTTTGTTACTTACTATACTACACTGCTGACTGGGCTTGAAGTCGTGACTAATCAATACTCCTAGATCAACAACTGCTTCTGCTTCACTAATAGTAAATAATAGGTTGCATGTTTATTCCCATGACCAAAATGAAGCATTTGACATTTCCCAATATTAAAAGACGTACCCCACTTAATTCCAAACCTAGAAATTTGATTTAAATCCTCTTGAAACTGATTGATTTGTTCCTCCGTGTCCACAATTCCCATGATTTTGACATCATCAGCAAAAATATTGATGTTAGCAGAAATACTCTAAGTAATATCATTAATAAAAATAATAAATAATATTGGCCCTAAAACTGAACCTTGTGGAACACCACTCAAAACATCAATTCCACTAAGAATAATTGCCCTTCACTACTACTCTCTGTTTCCTCCCAGTCAGCCAATTTTTAACCCAAATTAAAGTTTTTCCACCAATACCAATATAAGCAAGTTTGCTAAGAAGAGCTTCATGCGGAACTTTATCGAACGCTTTCTGAAAGTCAATGTTAACAACATCTACGCACTTTTTATTATCTAATGCCATGGTAACCTTGTCATAGAAATGCAACAAATTAGTTGTACAGGACCTACCCTTCCTAAAACCATACTGAAAACCAGTCAACACTCCATTTGCCTCCAGGAAATTCACTATTTTGATTTTGATCAGCGTTTAATTTTACAAAGAACTGAAGTAAGACTCACAGGCCCATAATTTCCTGCCTTAGCTTTAGACCCTTCCTTGAAGAGCGGCGTTATGTTTGCCAGCTTCCAATCCGCTGGCACAGTCCCCGAGTTATATGAAGATATGAAAATAGTCAAGACATTATTCCCTAATTCCTCTGCGCATTCTACTAAAATTTTTGGATAAACATTATCAGGTCCTGGAGCCGTATTTGCTTTAATCCCTTTCAAATGAAACAACACATTCATCCGTAGAAAATACAAAATCCTCAAGCTGTGTATTAGCTTGCATCTCGCTTATGTCAACTGTTGAGATACAGTTTCTGTTAAATACACTGGAAAAAAAAAATATTTAGAATATCAGCAATATCCCCCTCATTTTGAATCAAGTTCCCGTTCTCATCCACTAGTGGGCCTACCTGAGTATTACGAGCTTTCTCTGAATCAGCATAAGCAAAAAATTTCTTAGAATTCTTTTCAATGTTATCTGCAAGCTTTTGCTCCAATTCCGTTTTCTTACTCCGTACCAAATACTTGAAAGTACGTCTAGCTTCACAATACAAAATCCTGGCACCCAGTCTCTTTAAGTAGGGCCGTGGTAGCCTAGTGGTTAGCACGTCGGACTTCCACCTGGAAGGTCGCGCGTTCGATACCCACTGAAGACCACCATGTATACTTGGGGATATGTGCAGGTAAAATCCGTAGACCCCACTACCTCTCCCCGTGCGTAAGCAATCCTAAGGCCTCGGCTAACTGGTAGGGGTCTGGTGGAGAAAAGTCTTTTAAGTCGCCGAAAAGTGGCCTGCTTGTAATTGAGAGCTTCTTTCACCTCCCTAGAGAACCACATGGGCCAAATTTTCGTGAAATCCCCTTTTTTCCTAAAAGGAACATAATCCATCACTGTTTTCTCCAATTTCCCCTTATACTCTTTCTACTGAAGATCAGCTTCACTATTTTCCAACCCAGAAGAAAAAAACCTCTTTCAAACCCTGCCTAAGTGCAACATAATCAACATTCCTGAAGTTAGGTACAAATCTGAAATTTTCACCTTTGTGAGCATCGACGCTGGTCCAAAAACTAATAGTATTGTGATCACTATCTCCAATATGTTCCCCTATACTCAACCCCTGAACAGAACTTCCGACATCACAAAAAACTAGATCCAAAACAGCATCATGCCTAGTCCCCTGGGTAACAACTTGATCCAAAAAGCAGTCACCAATCACTTTCAGAAAATATTCTTCCCTACCATTGCTAGTGTAAAAACTATTCCAGTCTATAAGATATAAGAATTCATTTATCTTTCTTCCTGTGTTCATTTTATTATGTCTGAAATTAACAGGTTTTGCAGTCTTAGACTCAAGAAGTTTAGGTTTTTGGATCATTTGTCCTTTCTCTGCAGATGCAAACGTATGAGAATTATTCCTAAATTTATTTCTTTAAATTGTAATCTTTCGTTTTTTCCTAAAATCAACAATGTGCTTTTTCGTTCCAAATTGGCTCTTTTAAGAGCTCTGATTCAGGAAACTCGTAAAAAAGTTGCTGTCATTGAAAAAGAATTGTTTGCTTTGCATATCAAACTTTCGAATTTGGTCTTTGACTTTGACTCAATCGATAGAAAAAGTTGGAATAGGGTTCTTCAGTCTACTTTTAAACATAGATCTACTCTTCAGAAAAAGTTTGAATCTCTTTGCATTAATGATGTTGCTGATACTCTTGATGGTTTGCCGAAGGTGAATCTGAACGCTGTTGTTAATCTTTCTTCAAAACCTCTAAATTCTGATCAGCTTAATGCTCTCAAACTGAATAACAATTTTGCTTGTTCTTCAAAACCTTCTTTTCCTAAGTTGGTTGCTCCAATTGAGAAAGCCTTTAGATTTAGTGCTCTCACTGCTTCTCAAAAGGATTCGATTAGGCATCTCATTGCGAATACTGTGGATTTTAACTCGAAGTTATCTTCAAATACTTTCAGCAAGCATGCTAATAGTTACGTCAAAAACTTGTGCTCTGATCCTGGATTGGTTATCACTAAGGCTGATAAGGGTGGTCAAATTGTTGTTATAGATAAAAGCTCTTACTTAGATAAATGTAATGATTTACTTAAGGTTGGTCCTTATGTTACACTTTGCAAAGACCCCAGCACTATTGAGATAAATTTGATTAGTAAGGCTGTAAAGTCTTCTCCTGTCATTTGCGATTCTTCAAAAAGGTCCTTGATTCCTTCAGTCGCACACTGTGCCAGATTTTACGCTCTTCCTAAGGTCCACAAACCTGGTATACCTCTCCGTCCTATTGTCTCCAATATTAATACTGCTTCTTATAAACTTGCTAAACACTTGGTCTCCATCTTTTCTCCTCTTTTGAATGGTAATTCTTTCACTGTCAAAAATTCCGTCGACTTCGTTCATAAGCTTCGTGATTTCAAACCTTTTGGATTAACTATGGCTTCTTTTGATGTAAACTCGCTTTTCACCAATGTGCCGGTTAATGGCGCATTGGATTGTCTTAAATTGAGACTTCAGGAATATCATTTCTCTAGTTTTGAGATTGAAGAACTTATTTCTCTCACTCGTGTTTGTCTTGAGCAAAATACGTTTGTATTTGATGGTGTGTACTTTCGTATGACTGAAGGTTTAGCTATGGGTAATCCTTTAAGCCCTATTTTAAGTGACATTTATATGCACTATTTTGAGACTAAACTTTTCGAAACCATAAAGTTTTCTTTTTATGTCCGTTATGTTGATGATTGTTTTGTATTGCTTGATCAGAAGCAAGTGGATATTGATCATTTACTTGATAAGCTTAATTCCATTGATCCTTGCATTCAATTCACTATTGAAATGGAAGTGGATAGTTCTCTTTCATTCTTGGACGTTTTAATTACTAAAAGTAATGACGATTTTATGACTTCAGTGTTTCGCAAGCCCTTTGCTGTTACACTACCTCCTCACAAATGTTCTTCTCACCCCCCAAACCAAAAGTTGGCCTCTTTCAAGGCTCTTGTTTTCCGTGCTTTGAATATATGTTCCTTTTCTAACTCTTTGGATGCTGAGCTTTCGTACATTAAGGCTGTGGCTTTGGATCGTGGTTATTCTCCTAAGGTCGTTGATTCTATTTATAACAGGTTAATTAAGCCTTCAATTTCTGGCAATGTTTCTAAGTGCAAGCCTGCTTATACTATTATTTTACCTTTTTATCCAAAAATCAGTCAGCAAATTGCTAAAATATTGAAGAAGTTTGGGTTTGATACTGCATTTTCCCCTGTGAATAAAATAAAATTTACAAATTTGAAGTATCCCATTGATTTGCACAGCAACTGAGGTATTTATAGTATTTCTTGCAAATGTGGTCTGTTTTACATAGGTCAGACTAAACGTGCCTTAAAGCACCGTCTGAAAGAACATGAAAATTATGTTAAGCGTAAAGAACTTGCACGTTCTTCCATTGCCCAGCATTGTTGGACTTTAGATCATTGTTTTGAGTTTTCTTCTGCTAGAATTATCAGCAAATGCTCTTCTGTCTATGAACTTGATTTTTGGGAAGCTTATCACATTTGGAAAAATTCTCATTCTGTAGTAAATGATTTTTCCAGCACTCCATATTTTCCTGACATTTGGAAACAATTGTTATAAATTTTGTCTCCATTTTTGGTTTTCTCCTGCAATTTACATATTCGTTTCCCGCCTTTTCCTTCGGGCTCTGTTCCCGCCTTGTTCCTGGCCTCTGATTGGTCAATCGCTAATCCGACACATTTGGTATAAATACCGGTATCTCTCTGGTTATTGCCTTGTTCACTCACAGCTTTCTTGCTTGTGTGTTGAGCGTTTCTTCTTCTTCTTTTATGCACTGATGAAGAGGCTCCATTTGTAGCTTCGAAATAGCTATTTGCGTTAATTTTAATCTGAATTTGTGCTTTTTCACGTTGTTTTATCTTTGTACTTATATTCCAGTCTATGCCCGGTAAATTGAAATCCCCCATCATGTTGACCGAGCCCTTACCAGACATGTCCCTAATAACACCACACATCTCCTTGTCTTGATCCTGACTAACATTAGGCGGCCTGGAAACATTCCCCAAATGTAACTTCTTACCCTTTCTGCTCAGCAACTCCACCCAGACCATTTCAATATCCTTAGGCTTATTCTTAATGACCAATTCATTGCAAATAAAAGTGTCCCTAATATAGAATAAAACCCCTCTACCTTTCTTACCCAGCCTGTCTTCCCTAAACAAATTATATCCAGCAATGCTCACTAAATCCTTGTCATCATCAGTAACCCATGTTTCCGTAATTCCAATAATATCCAACTCCTCACCTGCGATAACACTTTTTAACTCCTGATACTGCGAGCATTAGTATATAGAATCCTGAGCATGCCCATTTTGCTTGTCTTAATTGTTGTTCGTCTTTAAGAAAAAAAGTATTGCAACTTTTTTAAAATTTTAACAAATAAAAAAAAATGATGAAAATTACTGATAACTTTGCTCTTGGTGTGACTTACTTTATTTTGGTACTTTGCGAAATTTGAGAGTCTGTTTCCTCCCCCTCCCCCCCCACACACAAACATAGTCTGATGCTATTGATGTATTTACATATTCTTTCTACTTTATTGTTTTTTTGTTTTTTTTTACAAGATAAACATTAGCTGCTAGAGTTCTTGACTTGCTTTGATTTTAAAAAATCGGATTTTTTAAAATTTACATCAGATTTTTTTATATTTAAATCGGACCTTAAATATTTTAGATATTTATTGTGTTGCATTCGTAGAAACAATATGAAATGTTAATCAATATGCAAAAGCACGCTTTAAGCTATTTTCACAGCAGTAAATATTTTTTAATACTAATGATGATAAACAAATTTTAATACAAATGCATGACTCAAATGAAACTTAACCCTACCAGGAATAATAGTACACTCATAAGTACAGAGAAAATGAACAAATTTAATCTGAATCTGTTGAAAGCTGTAAAAAAATAACAATTGTGTATACTTAATTTTTACATTGAGTGCACTTTAATCATTCTTCTATTTTAAAAATGAAAAAACCTAAAAAAAATTTACCCCTTTGTAAAATCATATGCTGACTTCATTGCTAAAAACTGAAACTTTTTGTTTTAATCAAAAATACCTTTATTGAACATTTCTAAGATAAAAAAATGTTTTGCAGCAGAAAAAAAAAAAAAAACCTAGCTGTTATGGAATATGGATGAAACTTTAAAGATACACTCTGAATTCTAAACATCGCTGTTTAAAACACTATCATTCTGAAGTATTTGTTGTGTAGTATTCATTAAATTGATCTAAAATACTATTTTTAAAATGACACAGAATGGTTCATCATTATTATGAATTGCAATATGAATGGCTGAATGAATTATGCTGTGCTCTTAAGATGCCTGAAGAATAAGAGTAATATTGTAAAAACAAAAAAAATGTAAGGAGTTCTAAGCTAATGATATATGCCACGCAACACACACACACAGAGAGAGAGAGACAAATGGACCTATGAAATTTTGTTTGAAACACAATGGCTGTAAATGCAAGATATTTCATTCTTTCAACAACACTTTCTAACACTGTAAAATCAATTTTTTAGAACAATTTCAAAAATGATTTAAATCAACGAACCCTGTAGCTACCGCTTGTGCTTCACATTTTTTTCCGAATTTTCATTTTGACTAGATAAATTCCCAAGCATATATTTCGTAACCATTAGATTCCCCGCAACACGGTTTGAAAACATCTGTTCTAAAAAAACTAATAACTGTTTTTGATTATTTGCCAATGCTTCGAAACATAAAGAATTATTCTCTTTCGTGGACATGAAAGAAAAGTGGTGTATGTCTTTGGAGGACTTATATCACTTTGGCTTTACAAAACACCAGCAAAACTTAATTGCTCAGATCAGACATGTTGACTGCTTTAACTGCAAAAATGGTATATGTTTTCAATAGACTTAAACCAGTTTACTGTCACCGCCTCGTTTATTACTAGAATCAACGATTTCACTCTCAGAAAATAGAAATTAAATGAGGTAATTTTCGCTTCAAAAAATAATTTTGTTTTTTTCATAAAAATCATCTTTTTCTAATTAATTTTCAATCATTCGTCTGGTAATTTTTTTAGCATAATTGTTGTTACAATTCCATTAACATTTTTGTTTATCTCTTCAGTTTCAATGGAGGCAATTTATCGCGTCACGTGATAACGCTGATCGCTGATTTGTTTACCAAATTTTTAATGGAGGCAATTCATACAGCGTCATAGGTCCAGTGTTTCTTTCAGACCTTTTGCTCCGGGAGGGCAGGTGAAGAATTAGGAGGGGCGATGTATGATCCCAAATCATGTTGTGTTATTTTATATAATAGGTAGAATAGAAATCATGCTAATATGGATCTTTTAAATGTATATGATAGATCCCTGGTAATATACAGTAGAATCAATTTTCGGCTTTATGTTTAATGAAGTTAGGGGAGTGAGTTTCTTAAATTTTTGTAATGGAAATCTTATAAGTTATTTTTAGGCTGGTTTCGGGGCGGGGCGTCCGGGGGCCAACCCCCGGAATTTTTCTGCAATTTAAGTCCGGAGAATGCAATTTTAGGCTCTTAGGAGAAGTTAGAGGAGGGGGGGGGGGTTCTAGGGTTCTCCCGTGAAAAAATTTTCAAACTAGCCGTAAAAAGGCTGTTTTACTCTATTTTTGTCAACGTCACTGGAGACGGGTGCGAGGGCTCTTCCTCAGGAAACTTTTTGAGTTCTAAGTCCCAACAATGAAATTTCGGATGGGGGTCATTCATAAAATGATATCACGCTTCGATGGGGGGAGGGGGGTTCATGAAAGTGTGACAGTTTGTGACAAGGGGAAGGGGGGGTAACAAAAAGTGTGACATCGTACCATTTGATTTCTATAAAAACATTTAAAATCAGCAAATTAAACCTATTGTCATGCTAATGTAATATAGCGTGACGTGTGGCAAAGGGGGGAGGGGGGTCAAATATATTGAAAAAAAGTGTGACATCGTTTATGAACGGTCCCATACGTTGTTTGGGGATGTTAGAGGATGTGAGAAATAGTTCGGAGATTCTCTCCTCCCTCAAGTTTTTCGGAACTGAAGTCCAATTTTTGGCTACTTTTGGTGACGCTACTGATTGTGTTCGGTGTCGTTCCCCTAGGAAATTTTCCTGAAACTGAAGTCTTAAAGTGCAATTTCATGGTATCGTAGATGATGTAGGAGAATGAAGAAAGGTCCAGAGGACATAGCACGAAAATTTTCCAAAACTGATGAAGTTCTGAAAATGGAATTGTAGGCCATCTTTGGTCACGTTAAGAAAAAACGAGGTGAGTTGGGGGCCATGCTTTGAAAAATTTTCCAACCTGAAGCCCAAAAAGTGCAGTTTTAGGCTATTTTTTGGTGGCTTTAGGGGAAAAGGGAAGGTGTCTAAAGTTCTTACAGAAAAGTTTTAAATTAAAGTATTAAAGCACAATTTTTGGCATCTTTTTTCACATTAAAGAGTTGTAATATTGCAAAAAATGTAGGGCACATGTACAATGAACATATTTATGTGCTTACTTGCTTGCAAAGCGATGATCATTTGCCAGTCAAGAAGAAGAGCACCTGAATCTAGATTTAGATGTTTCAAGTATAAATGTACATTGTTTTTTAAAAGATATTTGTCATTGTTCCTAGAAAATTTCCAAAAGTACTCTTAATGTTGACCTCAAATAAACAATTTAATTTCAAAGTAACAGTGTCAAACATTTCATTGCCAACCGTCTCTCGTTGCAACTGGATATGTAAAGATTCAGATAACAGAAGTATGGATCAAAACGTTCCTTTCCTTTGTAAAAAAAGGAACCAAAACTGTATAATAAAAGCAGATTCTTTCAGGAAGGGGTTATATTCATGAGATTTAATGGAAGAAAGGGAGATTGTATTGATTATCTAGTACTCTGAATCAGGGCCACCGATAGCCCAGGCGGGCCCCGTGTCAGTTTTGTCAACCCCCCCCCCCCTCCAACCTCCCTTACCCCTGCATCTTAACCATAGAAAAACTTTACCCATTGCACTGCTCTGATGCCGAGACACCCCTCTCAACAGCCATGCTTAAAACCAGAGGTATTATCTGAAGGACCGGAGCTTCGGCGTTTCACATTTTGTTGGCAGTGACAGGCCAGTTTTATGACCCAAAACTGGGACCACTTTATTTCCTCTATATTTTAAAATTTTAATTTTTCCTTCTTCCATTCTCCTTCTTATTTTTTCTTCTTTCTTTCTTTTTATTTTTGAAATTGTGATCTTAACCTTTCTCCCGGGGGGGGGGGGGGCACTTGCTTGCTCCGAGGGGGTAGTGTCCCCCCCGCCCGGAGAGATGCCTGAAAGAAACACTGCATAGGTCACGTGATAGTGATGTATACAAAGGAAGCTGCAGTATCGCTTTACTTCCAGTTCGACCAATCTAATTAAAACTAGGCCTAAATAAAATTCTACGTTATTAAAAACTAGAACTAAATAAAGTTCTACGTTATATAAAATTAACACTAAATAAAGCACTATAACTATTGTAATAATTAATAAATTTCTTTTATAATGATTAAATTAAAGGTAAATAACTTGGTTTATAATCAGAAAAGGCTATGAAACTTGTCTAATTTTAAGATAGCTAATTTTGCTTCGTGTCCACGTAGAACTCAATTAAAAATTTGGTAAACAAATCAGCGATCACCGTTATCACGTGACGCGATGAATTGCCTCCATTGACTTCTACGTGGAGTTCACGAAGCAAAATTAGCTATCTTAAAATTAGACTAGTTTCATAGCTTTTTCTGATTATAAACCAAGTAATTGACCTTTAATTTAATCATTATAAAAGAAATTTATTAATTGTTACAGAAGTTATAGTGTTTTATTTAGTGTTAATTTTATAAACCGTAGAATTTTACTCAGTCCTAGTTTTTAATTAGATTAGTTTAAATTCATTAAAGAAGTTTTAATTAGGAATAATTTATGCTTTATAGGCTCCATGGCTAATTCTATTGTTGATACACCGTTGTATTTAACGGATTTTACCATTTTTTTCATAATGGAATATGCCGAGCAGTTTCCGGCATATTCCATATTCCGGTATATTCCCGGCTGGAGATAATAGCGTGATTACTAAAGTAGAGAAAGTATCATTATTATTTAATGAAAAATTCGTTTCTAAAATCTGTTTTCCCGAACCGTCAAAAAACAATGCATTTTTTGACATATCGGCTACTGTCAAAGCTGAAATGAAAAAGCAAGAATCTTACACAGCAAAAGATAGGATCTCAACCGAATGCAAGGTAAGTTTTTGTTATTGTTTATTTGTAGTAATTTATTTTGACATTTTTTGTTTCATAGATTTCAATGCTTATGAAGCGCTAGTTCTTAACATTCGTAACATTCATTTGAAATAGATGACCCATATACAACGCAGTATGACATCTTTTAAAACTCAATAAAATATTCAAACAAAAACATAATGTTAAACAAGCGAGCTTGAAATAAAACGATACTACAGCTTCCTTTGTTTACATCGCTTACATCGGTATCACGTGTCCTATGACACTCTATGAATTGCCTCTCCTTTGCGTTTAAAGCGCAAACGGTAGTTTAATAAAATTAATAAAAAGTCATTGTTTTTATCATCACCTGCCACTGAATTAAAACAAAGTAAATTGAAAAAAAACAAAAGATAAAAAGAGAAGTTAAAGTGTTCTCTATAATGGAGGATCTGAATTGGTTTCTGGTATGCTTCTATGAAGATTGTTTTATTTACCGGAATAAGTAAAATAAATCCTATAAAACCTGCATAGAACGTTTCGCACTACCCATTTTTTTTTATTTTCGAGTCGCTATAGCGCGGAAAAGTTTCGATTGGTGAATACTTATATGAGAAAAAAAGTTTATTGAAAGCAGACAATATCTTTCGATCCCGCAACGAGACTAAATGTTTGCAAAATGGAAAAATTTCACCGATTCTTTGTGATTTTTCAAAAATTTTGCTCACGTGTTTTTTTAGTTGCCATCGAACCAAAATGTTGCAAACATTTGGGTTCGAAAAATCCGACCTATGAGGTTTAGATTGGTGGCTTATCCAAAGAGGTTTAAGCACGTGTGATGCTTAATCACATATCAAGCATCACACGTGCTTATGCCTCAGGACCAGACCTCTGCCTTAACTTCCTTCTCACTCCGAAGAAGCCTGAAACATGTCAGGCAAAACGTCAGCCAGAAATATCTTGGTTAGACCACGGTCTATTATCCTGGAAAATATTATGTTTGTATTTATGGACACCGGCCGTGAAAAATCTAAGTTCCTATATTTGGGCTATGCATGAGAAATAAGTTATTATCTACTGTAAAGATAACTTCCCAGAATGAAGGGGGGGGGGGAGAAACACTTACCCTTTACATAAAAGGCCTTTTATTCAGATAATGTCGTAACACGCATAACAGGTAGCTTGAATGAAGACTTTAAGATTATAAAATATGTTTAACGTAATGTGCAAAAACTAAAATACGTATTATTGTTTTAAGCGTTACCTGTTGAACCAAGGTTATAATCTGATTTCTTAAAATACTCGGGCATAATAGATCTAGTTTTTAGCCTACTTTCCCGTAAAAGTAAAAAAAATAATAATAAAGCATGAAAGAAGGTTTAATGTTTCGTAAAAATATCGTTAAAAATAAAGAAAAGTCAAAAAAAAAGTGAAGTAATTAAATAGAGATTGAAAAATAAAAAATTTGAAAGTAGGGTTTTGAGATGGGGGAGATGGGAAAAACGTGTGTCTGTCGGTATGTCTGTCTGTCGGTCTGTCCCCCCCCCCCCTAATGACTTTTGAACGAATTGTCCAATTCGAAAAATTCTTTTTGCATTCGAAAGATCTCGCCGAGGACATCTCATTTTCATATTTTACTTTTTGATTTGAACAATTTTTCGTTCAATTTTGAACTGTTCAAAACAAATTTAACATTAGCACTAATGGGCGAAAATGAAGCAGTTCCAATGAACAAGCTCACTGGAAGAAGCTCTTGGCGTGAAATATTAATTTGAATAGTTTTGCTCATTTTTGAACAGTTCAAAAAATTAACATATCGCTTACGGGAAAATTTCAATCTTATATAAATCCTGATCTAAGAGACGGATTTGCTTGGAACAAACTTTATCGGAAAGGTCATATAACGTAGAATACATGTACAAATAGAAAGTTCATCCAGAACTAACGAGCCTATTTTCCTATGAAATTTTTTATCGGGATTTTTAATGATATTTTTTAATGAATAAATAAATGAGTGAAAGAAGGAATGAATTAATAAATGAAAGAGTGAAAGAATGAATCAATGAATAAATGAATGAGGAAAAGAATGAATGAATGAATAAATTAGTGAATAAATACATGAATGAGTAAATGAATGAATAAACACATGAATGAGTAAACGAATGAATGAATAAATGAATGGCTCAAAAAAGGAAAGAATGAATGAATGAATAAATATGTATTATCCGTTGAAAAAGGTATATTTGAAAAAAATAACTAAAGCTAAAGGAGAAAGAGGTAGCTAGATTATAAATTTGAATTTGGTGTATACGGGCAAGTAGGCTCGTATAGTTCTAGACGGAACTTCTTGTTTGTGTTGCTCTTATGTGGCCATTTCTCGACTTAAATCTGCATACTTTAAGTGAAGACTCCTTCATTAATTTCACGCATCGTTCGACGGCTTGCGTATGACAGAGGCTTTTTTTAACCGTGTCTGGGGGGGTGTAGCTCCTGATTCTATAAAAGATTTGATGTCTTCGTTACTAACTTTTTGAAGAAAGGGTGGAGAAGACAACTTTGCTGTGCTTTAATCAGTAATCCCTGTGTAATCTGAGGCTTCGAAATGTAGCGAGGGAGTGACAAACTTTCTGATGTTTTTACCTTTCGAAACAGACTGTCTGGCTTTGAAAACTTGCTTAGCTCTAGCTCTCTTATGATTCTCCTTGCACCGAAAACCATTGCCAATAATGGGTTTTCGGGAAGGGTCAAGAAAGAGTCTTCTTTAAAGAATCAACAATTTATTTCAGGTGCCCAGACAAGTAACAAGATGTTTCAATTGCTTTGCACACATGAAGGGGACCGTCCGTGAAATCTTTTCTGTTCATTTATTCACACACAAACCAAACTGCCATGTAACATTTCAAAACGAAGGTAACGATATCTTTTAACGGATCTGATGGATTCGGTTTACTTACGTGCAGTCTAAAGCGGTTATCACACGACAGGGATTTTAAAGCAAACGTTACTTCCACCTCGCTCTATCGGCCACCTCGAGAGCAAATTTTCGATCCGGAGTTCCCTACAGGGTTGCCTCAGGTTTCTCGGACAGTTGCTCATAACGAGCTACCGTTTTCTAATCAGCATACTCGTGTTGGGCATTTGTTTACATTTTTCATATTTGGAATTTTGTTCAAATAAGTATGTTTCTAGCATTCGGGGGCAAATTCTCTCACTGCTAAAAGATTACAACGCATCGTCTTTTCACGTTTGCTGTGCTTCTGTTGTCTCGTATATGATTCATTGTGTTTATATATTGTTTTGCATGTAAACGAGTAAGTAAATGGTTGATTTCAAGCTTTTTGAACGATGATCTGAAACAACGCTTCCCAACCGAGACGCGTGGAGCCCTGCTAAAGCTGCAAAGACCAAATCGACATAGATAGATGTTGAATTCACAACTCCTCGTTATCGCCGACATAGCTGTTAAAAATGACCAGTACAGCTTAAGTTTTTTTGTGCTTAAAGGTGATACTTTAATTAGTCTACGGGAATAAAAAATAATTTATTCAGTGTGGAAGCTTTCGTTTTGAAAATCTTCGTTTGTTTGTCTGTTTGTTTACGACCATTTCAGGTCACATAAATATTCGAGTTTGTTTGCTATTCTCAAGGATATGTGTAACAAAAGTTCAATTTAGTGTTCTTCTGCTACATTTAATTATTTAAATAATAATTTATTGATTATTCAAAATTTGCCTCAGTCAAGCCTTGAATAATATTAATTTCATTTTAAACGCTTAACTGTGGCTTTACTGTTTATCCGTGACTGAACTTGTCACTCACTTTTAATGTAGGTTTGCGCGTCATGCCATTTTTTTTCAAGGGGGCTTATATTTATAATTTTCATTAAATTACGGGATTAATTTTTGTACTACAAATATTTCAAAACACCTCCAATTTTAATTAACAATTTGTTTTTAGTCTTTTGGTCAAAAGAATTCAAATGACAGCAATTTGTTTACACGCACTATATTCTACGGCGTAAACTTCCTGTCATGGAATGCCTTGCCGTGTGCATTTTTTTGTCAATTGGTAACTTGATAGCGAAACAGTACGACGCGTCCCAGCAACGCTCCCCAGCATTGGAGATATTATTATGTCTCCGACGACTGGGGATGCAGTATTGTTTCAAAGTATATTTTTTTACATTTTGTATTTAAGTTCCATAATGCGGGAGTGATATGTATGTATTATTGATTATTCAAGCATTGGACAATTAATATTTGAAGACAATCATCATCATAGGATTCGAGGATTTGATTCCGAATGAATTTGTGTCATTTTACTACTTCAACAGAAATAATCCTCATCTGGCTGCTCCAACATGAATGATTCGTTAATAATTTCAAATCGTATGATCTTCGTTTAATCCATAAGAATTGTTGATTCTTCAAAAGCTGGACAAGTAAGCATTGAAGGCAGACATCTTCAAAAAAAAAAAAATAAATGAATTGAAGTTAAATGAATTTTAATGTATTATTACCACAACGGCAAACCGTGTCATCTTACTGATACAACTGAAAAAATGTTTCTTTTTATTTATATTCGCATATTCTTCATTTATTCAGAATGAACTGTTACTTCTGATCAAGATGAACGAATTCAAGGAATATTAAATTGAAAATATCGAACGATATTAAATAGTGTCAACAAAGGAATGAATGATCAATTTTGATGCATCAAAGGGTACCACAGGTTGTATTATTTTTATTTTATAATGGTTAACCAAAAAATTATAACTTGAATAATGGCCATATAAAAATATTTGATTGTCCAAAAAGCTTATTTAACGATATAAATAATCTAGAACTTGTCAATAAATTGAATTAATTTTAATTCAGTATTATGAATTTTTTCACATACATTTAATTGTGTTTATATTTCAGTAAATGAAGAATTAATAAGTTTAAATCGTTTTGGTATGAAATTAATTTCACAACGTGAGTATATTTATGAAAATTTAATTAACATTTTTGCTATCTTCCATTATACTACCACTATACTCAATCCAAATCCGTAACATTAAGTTTTTAACAATATGCCTCAAACTCTCGTCTAATATGACAGATAGAATAAGACAGTGCAACAGATTTACTATACAAAGAAGGAAATGCACCCAGGGGAAAGTGGGAATCGAACCCACGCTTCTTCACGCCGCGCAGGGAGGCACCGGAACCAGTCGATTAGACCGATCAGCCACTGAGGCCCGAAAATCTTAGTTAACAAGAAATTCCGTCTAGAACTATACGACCCTACTTTCCCGTATACGCGCAATTTCAAATTTATAATCTAGCTATCTCTATCTTTCTCATTTAGCTTTAGTTTTTTATCATTCAAATATACCTTTTTCAACGGGTAATATATATTTTCTCACTCATTTATCATTCTTATTCATTTATTCTTTCTTATTTATTCATTCTTATTCATTCATTCATTCATTCATTTTGATTCATTCATTCATTTATTCATTCGGAAATGTGCTTGAAAATGCAGACCAAAACGTTTTGTGGGAAAGTGGGCTCGTTTAGTTCTAGATGAACTTCGTATCTGTAAATATTCTACGTCATAACATCTTTTCGATAAGATTTGTTCCAAGCAAATCCGTCTGTTAGAACAGGAATTATATAAGATTGAAATTTTCCCGTTGGCGCTAATGTTATGTTTTTTTTCTTTTGAACTGCTTAAAATTGAACAAAACTTGTTCAAATCAAATAGTTTACGTCGAGAGACCCTTCACATAGTTTACGTCGAGCATGCAAGCTTGCGAGCTTACAAGCTTGCTTAAAGGAACTTGGATTAGAAAAATAAGTGGAGAACCCCATAAAATAGTTGGGGGGGGGGGGATCTTAATAGTACTGGGGATTAGGCAGGGGATTATTTTTGGTGCTGAGCGTGTTGTAGTTTTAGGTTCTGCAGCCGGAGGGTAATTTATGCTTATAGTTGGGATAGTCATAATTGAAATAGTCTTGAGCTTTGATGGGGGGGGGGGGGGTGAGAATCTAGGGCAGAGTAGAATTTGCGAGAATCTTTTACTACGAAGTGGGAGATAGATTTCTTTAGGTCACGATGAATATCTCTGCTCTTGACACACTACGGAGCAGCAGCAATGTGACGGAGAATACGATTTTGGGTGCATTGGAGGGTTTGGAGGACTCTTTTGGAGCTGAACCCCCAGATGAACGACATAAAGTAGGATGGAAGTGTAAAGCAGCAGCTTGCTTTTGCGAGGGAGGTGGCTATACTTATTGATGAGGTTCCGCATCAGACGGGCACGTAATTTTGTTTTTTTCACTAGCTTCTCCTTCTGCTTGGAGAAAGTCATCTTTTTGTCATGAGTGACACCAAGGTAGTTAATGGTTTTGTAGCTCAGGATTCCTCCATTTTTTTGAAGCTTTTTGGGGGCAGCAGCTCCGAATTCGGAGAAGTGAATGCACTGGATTTTTTCATTGACTTAAGTGCCCAATCAGCATATCATTGAGAGATGACGTCGACGTGCCTCTGAAGGTAGACTTCGGCGAAGTTGCAACAGGGGCGCCTGGCGAGGACCGAAAGGTCATCGGCGAAAAGGGACAGCGTTGTTTTTTCGTTCTTGGGGATATCGCTCATAAAGATATTAAAGAAGGGGGAAGCTAATACGCTGCCCTGTGGACCACCGGTCCTGATTATTCGAGGAGAGGAGAAGGAATTTTTGATTTGAACTTGGAAGGTCCGACTTTGAAGATAATTAAAATTAAGTAAAGTTAAGTAAGGGGGATTTAATTTGATAAGTTTGAAAATCTGACCATTGTGCCAAAGCTGGTCAAAGGCCTTACTTATTTCGAGAAAAATCCCAACAGTATGCTGATGGGTGTTGAACCCTTCAGTAATGATGTTGATGTTTCGGGGGAGCTGTTGGATCGTGCTGTGAATTTTCCGATCAACAAATTGTTCCTCAGGAATAATATTGTGGGTGTCGGTGAAATATTCTTTTATTGATGAATTTTTCAAAGATTTTAACCAGTGCTCTGAGGAGGCTGATAGGATGGTAGCTAAAGACGTTAGTGAGGGTTGAATTTTTCTTGGAGATGCAGATTACTATTACATTTTCCCCAATCTTGGGAAAAAAACAAGGATTTTAGATTTTGGTGCTGCGGGTGACCACTTTGAGGGGAGAATTCTTCAACATAAGGTTAGATATGCTGTAAGAAACATCGACTGAAGTCAGTGGAAGGGGGAGAACCTCTCGCGGCTGGTTGCTGTGTTGTCCGTGTACGCTAAAAGGAGCTGGGGCACAATAAATAGGTCGTGGCTACAATGTCCTCCGAGTGAAACGATACCTCTGGGGTTGCCAATCCCAGGTGACGGTCTCTCATCTGAGAGCTGGTTCAAAAATTAAGAGACGTTGCAAAGGGGTGGAAATCGGACTCCTATATAGGGCCCCGTTAGAGGGCCTATAAGGGCCCCGTTAGGGCCTATAAGGGCCCCGTTAGACTCAGGAGCAGCGTACCCACTCTTCCTCACCACGCGCGAGGACTCGACAACAAGAACAAAGATAGACCGTGTAGCTCTATAGTTATTGATGAAATTGAAAAGAAAGCAGTGTAGGCCTGATAGTTTAAGTGGTAGAGCACTCGACGCGTAACTGCCGAACCTGGGCTCGCGTCCCAGTCTGGACAAATCGAATTTTACTCAAACAATCTCTACAATACTCTGTTTAACGAAACTCCTTTATACGGTTCTGTAGGATACAATTATTATGCTATCCCATTAGAACCCCGAATTCTCCCGGGATAAAAGGTAACTGTACGTCATTCTCTAATCCTTAAACTACGACAGTGAAAAAATCATGTCTCTCCCTCACTCTGTAAAAAGCAAAAACTAATCTATCTCACGGAACCGTAAATTTTTCCTGGATAAAAGTAGCCTATGTGCTATTAATTGAGTAAAATTCAATTAACCTGGACTGGACTTGAACCCAGATTCCTCAGTAACGCAGAGAACGATTTCTTTTTCAGTTCATTTATAAATAATGAGCCACTCCATCTTAGGGTAATGCACCATTTTTAGCTTACTTTCCCGTAAAAGAAAAAAATGAATAAAGCATGAAAGAAGGTTTAATGTATCGTAAAAATATCGTTAAAAATAAAGAAAAGTCAAACAAAAAAATGAAGTAATTAAATAAAGATTGAAAAATAAAAAATTTGAAAGTAGGGTTTTGACATGGGGGAAAAAGTGTGTCTGGTCGGTCTGTCATGTCTGTCTGTCTGTCCCCCTCTAATAAATGAATTGTCCGACTCGAAAAATTCTTTTAGCATTTGAAAGATCTCGGCGAGGACATCTCATTTCCAAATTTTACCTTTTGATTTGAACAATTTTTCGTTCAATTTTGAACAGTTCAAAAAAAATTAACATTAGCGCCTACGGGCAAAAATGAAGCAAATGACGTAAACTCTGGGCACAAGATCCAAGTTCCTATGAGCAAGCTTATTGGTAGAAGCTCTCTGCGTAAAATATTGATTTGAACAATTTTTGTCCATTTTTGGAACAGTTCAAGAAATATTAACATTAGCGCCTTCGGGGAAATTTCAATCCCATATAATCCTGATCTAACCGACGGATTTGCTTGCAACAAACTTCATCGGAAAGATGTTACGATGTAGAACATGTAGAGATACGAAGTTCAACAAGAACTGAACGATTTTCCAACGAAATTTTTTGATCGGGATTTTTAAGGATATTTCTCAATGAATAAATGAATGAGTAAAAGAATGAATGAGTGAATAAATGAAAAAGTGAAAGAATGAATTAATGAATAAATGAATGAGTGAAACAATGAATGAATAAATGAGTGAATAAATGATAAAATAAATAAATGAGTGAATGAATGATAAAATAAATAAATGAAAGAATGAAGGAGTGAGTGGATGCATATTTATTATCCGCTGAAAAAGGTATATTTGAAGTAATTAAGAACTAAAGCTAAATGAGAAAGAGAGTGAAAGAGATAGCTAGATTATAAATTTGAATTTCGTGTATACGGGAAAGTAGGCTCGTATAGTTCTAGACGGAACTTCTTATTATATAAAAATATCCCACGGGAGCCGTTCATTTTGTCGGTATAAAAAGTAGCCTATGTGGTATTCAAGGACAATAATCTATTTCTGTGCCAAATTTCATTCAGATCCGTTCAGCCGTTCTGGCGTGATTAAATAACAAACATACAATAATAAATGAACTTTATCTAAGTAAACTGTAATAAAAAAAAATCACGAAAGTACAAATAAGCATTAAAGTGCAGACATATGTGAAACAAAATTTTTATTACAGTTAACAAACATACATCCAAACTTTCGCACTTATATAATAGTAGTAAGATATTTTCCATTTTTTTCCTCCTTTCTCATTGAAAAGAATTTTTTTCATAATATTTTCTTTTTAATGTGATGCATTTTGTAGAGACAGTAATATTTTTTAAACAGCAAATTATTTTAAATTTAAATTGAAAATCTTTCATGAATGTCAATATCATTACACAATGAAAGGAAAGACTTTGGTGCATAAAAAATGTTCGTTGACTCTTTCAACTTTTCAATTATTTTTCAGCTCAGTTCTCCAATTATTTTTTCTCCAAATTTACTAATTCATTCCGTATAGAGTTAGAGAAAATGGATGAAAGGGAATGTTTGAACTAATACATAAAAAGAGTTTTCGATTTAAATTATTTATTTTAAATTTCTTTTACCATGAATAAAAATTGCTCGTAATAACGTGCTTTTAAACATTTCAAATTGGACATGAAAGTATGCTACTTCACCAATCTGTTCCACAGTACATTATTTTTAATTTTAATTGAAATCGTTTGGCCTCTCAATGTACCATAAATCAATGCAAACCTTGTGGTTACGTAAGAATATTTTCCGGATTTCCGGATTTTTATCCAAATTTATTTATTATTATAGTGTGACCAAAGGGGGGTTGAGTAAATTATAGTGAGTATAGGGACACCAAAGTGATTAAACCATTTAAAAAAAAGGATTTTAGAAAAAATTTGCATTGCCTTGTGTAATCAATCTGTATTAGAGCATTCGTACCATACTAGTACTCATATGTGATAAGCTAGAATGGCTGTTGATTTATCAATGTAAGTTGGTTGAAAAAAGGTATATATGAAATTACCATAGTAAAATTCATACACATAAATAAAAGCAAATCGTTATTCCTTAATTGAATTATATTTATTTAGATCATGTCATATCAACATACATTGAAATGAAAATAGAGAGCGCTTTAGAAAAAACCGTTAATAGTTTTGCACATTGTTTCAGATATTTCATTTTATGAGAAATATATTTATTTCTCAAATTATTACTGTTAGGTATTTCATATTTTTTACACATTAACAGCACATAATATGAAACAAACAGAAAGTGATATACGACCTGTTTACAAGAGTTCCTTGAAACATGATGAAGGTAGGTTGCCGATTCTATACTATAGGGAAAATTCATCGATCCATATTTAGTGAATACATTTATAGTTCTGTATGTCACCTCTGTTGAGTACAGTTGTTCAAAAATGGACTCTTGATGCCGGAAACACAATACCACCTTAAAGTGCAGAAAAACGGTTAAAAGCTGCAATTAGTCTATTCTAAAGAAGTTCTGCGATTCGGCTCGATTGCTGTAGCACTAACGCGATTAGAGTATAAGATGATGGAATAGTTTTTATCACAATCAATAAATTCAGTAAAATCTTGATTGTTGAGCATATTCTAAGATTGAGTATAACACTGCAGAGAAGATTGCAATTCGGCGGTATGCGCCAGATGTTACAATCTCGTTGATCCGCATGGTGAGCATAATAGCTTCAGATCATCATTTTAATAGCTGATAATGAATTACTTCCATAGCTTAAGAAAAATTCATGGAGAATCTCAGAATATTTTCAAGAAAAACATTTTCAAAGCATATATACGTTGCTTACCGACGCGAAAGGCAGAAACTGCCCCCGCACCGGGTACGCGTCCTATTTCTTAGCAGATTTTTTGTAGCAATGATGGGAATTCAACTTTTCTCAATCGTGGAACACTTGCGAAATCCCGCGAAAGGGGAAAATTACTCCGCGACATGCATATTTTAGAGAAAAAAACAACAAAACACAAACACATTTGTATGATTTCATTACGACTCCAAAAGTCAGGGGGAGAAGAAAAGAAAAAGGTAGTGTTGCTTTTCGATGCGAACATCTTGTTACTGAAATTAAAAAGATACTGAAGTTTAAAACTTGAGAAACGCCGTTCGCCGGAATAAAGCAACTAAATTAAACGTACCTGCGATATTGGGGTAAAATGTCATTCAGCAAATAGGTTTGTGCTCATGAATTTTTAACCTTAAAAGCATTTATTACTTGAAAGAAAGAAACAAGAAATTTACATTTTGAACCTTTTTGCAACTACCCTTCACTCTTGAGGTTCTAAGTGTGTTGATTCCCTTGTAAAAACATTCGTATTAATTGGTCTCAGATAGGTGATTGTTAAATTGAAAGGTTTTTGCTGCGCTCCAATTCCAGTGCGACGTATACAGACAAGGACAGTAACTTCGAAATTTGAGTTATAGTATATTAAAAGGTATACATATATATATGGTAAACGAAATATATAATAAGAAGTATTAAAGATCAAAACTGATGCTCAATATCAGAAAAAATGCAAAAAATGCTTAAATAAAACGGAGATAATTACAATACGTCTTAAGCTCGAAAGTGATAAGCATTGAATAAGACAGTAGAAACGTTTAAACGTTTTCTTAATAAAAAGTGCGACAATTTTTTAAACTGGTTAATGTTGACGGTTATTGCTGTTTGCCATTGTATCATGGAATTTTACTGTACAAGCACTATGCACATGCTCGAACGAGCTTCATCCACATATCTACGGATCCCAACCGTTATAGCAATTTGCTCAAGGGAAAAGCGAACTACGCATGCGCTATGTAAATAATTATTATCATAATAGTAATTATTATTATAATAAGACATGGCAAAGTAGCGAGCATTCCAAAATGAGGTTATTAAAAGATCAATTTAACTTTTACCTGTTCAGTTATTACTTTTATTACAATTGCTATTTTTGCTCTCGCCAGTGGTAATTTTTTCTTCCAATTCCTTGCTATAACTATCAGGATTCGGAAATATGTTGACGAACTCGCGTTTACGAAAATAACTCACAGCAAAAGTTAACTTGGTTTCTTTTGTTCTTCACTAATTTATTTACACATGAATGGTTAATATCATTCTTTCTCTTACATTTGGGATTCCTTTAGTTGCTACTTACTCTTGGGATTTTTATTTGAAAAGCTGTAACGGTTGGAACCCGTTAAAATGCTTCCCTAATTAATAATCAACGGTGTGATGATTGATTAAAGGCTACAAACATACCGACGATATCTTAAATGGCATCGAAATTTAAGCACTTGACACCGCAAATGGGTGAAGCCGATGGCAAGTTAATAGGATACTGTATGTAGTTTTTTTAACCTCCCCTCCCCCTCAAATTAAAATTTGAACGAAAGAGCTGATGAACTGTCCAAAAGAACTAGTTCATCGCAGTGAGTGAATCAATCTGAACGGCTCTCTTAAATGAACTGTTTTGGCCAGCACTAGATGCCATTACCTTTTTGAGAATTTTTGACGCTCAGTATCCCCTTAGATGAGGGCTCCTGCTCTAATTGATGCAAAAAGGAATTTAATTTAGCCGAGAGGTCTCCACGCCAAACGGATACTCAAAGGATCTTTAACACGCCGCATAATCATACGACTTTAGCGCAGATGATTTTCTGCATCTTGAAAATCCACCGACTTGGGCCAGGTTTGAACCTGCGATCTTGGGCGCACCAGGCTTGCTCCTTACCACTGCGCCCCCTGTCGTCTAGGAAATCAATATAAAGTCTCTTAATTTCATTTGTTTCGCAATAACAATTCTCAAGCAGCAATTTCTTTCCTTTTAGTAACTCAATTTCTACAAAGGATAGCAGCCAAATGGAGCTCTATATTTAGCTCACTTTAAGTAAACATCAATAAGCTTTGTTTCGGTCTCGGTTTCATTCATTCATGTTCTCATTCATATTCAAACTGTAAACGAAAATAGATTAGTTTCAAAACAGACAGTTAAAAAATTATATGATAGGATGTCAGTATTTTTGTTTCCTTTCATTATTAAAAAATAATTTCATTAATGGGGTGCGTTCAAGATGCAGGCCGGTTTTCTCAGTCAGACTTCATCGTTGTGCAAAAAATTCTATATACAGTAAAACCCCGTTAAAACGCGAGTGTCGAGGGACATGCTTGGCACCCGCGTTATAACATAACCGTGGTATAGTGAAACTAGACCGCCGAACTATATTCACGAAATAATACTCGCTTTTCTTCTATAGTGTAATGTTTTCTTTTCTTCTTTGCTGCCATTTTATTCACTGTAATTGCTGTGCAAGAAGCACACACACATATCAACTGCACAATCAGTCTATCGAGCGGTAGATAATAAATCAACTGTGTTCCGAGAAAAAGGGGGCTTAAAGATCTGCATATTATCAACATGGGTTTGTGAAGAGGGAGAGGTCCTAAGGAAAATTAGATTTGGAAGGGGAGGAACGCACTTCTCAAAGAAACAACCTGCATACACCGGAGAATATGTTTACTTCCCAAGAACGCTAAAGACTACGGTATACAAAGGTTGATAACGCTATAAATGCACGTGCATAACTACAATTCTGAGAATGGAAGACTGTCATAAGTATTGAACCGAACAGTTCCTGACAGATTGAGTTATGTTGAAAGTCAGAAAAAGCGTGAAAAAGGTGTACATCAGGCCTATTAGAATAGAGGGCTTTATCTGTTAGTGTGTGTGGAATGGGGGATGAGAGCTCTCTGGCTAGAATAGTTTTGCACCTAACCGCCATATTCACCGTCAACCTAACTCCACGCGTGAAACCACGAGATCCGTTAACTCGGAGTTGGGGCTCAGCGCTGCGAAGTTAAAAATCGGTATTCACGGAGGAAAATCAACCTGGGGTTTTCCAACCACGAAGTTAGTCAACTCGACGCCATGTGGGAACGTACGGAGGCCCGTTATTGGTCAAAACTATCACATGATTTTCTTCATGCTTTTTCGCCGCGCAGTGTACATTTCGTTTCCCGTTTTTTAAAATTCCCGTTCTCTGCGATATAGCGATAAATAAAACACGAGTGGTTTTTAGCCCGTTTGAGAAGGTATTACTTCTAGCACTCGTGGAAAAAATTTTAAAATATTGAAAAGTAAAGAATCCAATAAAATTTTTCTCGGAAAATGAAAATATAGATATATTTAACGAATAGGAAATTATAACTAATTTTAGCATTGTAATATATCTCTTTCTGACATTAGAAATGTACCATTCACAAACGATATATATATAATATAGAAATGTATCATTATGAACCAAGCAGTAGTGTATTATTGTATCTTTTAAATTTTTATTTGAATATTCTTTCATTAAATCAAGGCTGTAACCAGGGATGCCCACGAACCCCCCCCCCCCCCCGAAAATTTTCGCAATGTAGCATATATTCCTCCCTGAAACTTTCTTCAACATTACTGTTTCAAAGCCTCCCCCCCCCCCCAAAAAAAAAAAAAAAAATCTGGCTATGGCCTTGCATTAAATTCATGAGAGTATTTAAAAAATGCGTTTGATTTCAATTATAACTATTGTAAATACTTTATTCTTACAATCACTTCGCATTGGCAAAGTACAGTAAAAATTTGGTTTAAGTCTTACAACTGCATGAAACGGCAATTCAAAATTATGTGATTTGGGATTAACAAGAACCCTTTTTCTAATGCAAATATGAATTCATTAATACAAATACATATGGCGAATATTTTGACTTTTTCAAAAACCTTGCAGTTTACCTTTAAACACAAAACTGCCATTAGCATTATGGATTCATTTCATATGTCTTTTTTTTTTTTTAAAGAAGCTTTTCACATATTCAAAACCTTTGTTAAATTAAAAAAGAAAAAGAAAAGAATATACAAGCAAATGTAAATTGGCCAATGACATAAAACACATGGTAAAGGTCAACAAGTTTATTTTATTCGACATACATAAATCAAAATATTCCACATGAACTTCGCAGGCCCAGAAGTAACCTTGGCAAAAAAAATCAGGACGCATGTTAAATGTTCAGTATATACATGTACACTTTAAATTAGAATAAAATTATATCAAAAAGCAACAAAGAGAGAGAAAAATAAATAATTAAATAAAAATACTAAAGATATATTACCCCCCATTGTTTGGTATTTCTGTTCAATTAGGAATCATGATAAAGTTTCAAAATCTTTAATGAAGTAATAGCTCCCGAGAGAAAAACATTATCGGAAACACACAAAAGTGACAAAGAAATCATTGAACAATACTAGTTAATAAAATTAAAACAACTCTAAAGTTGTATTTTTTGTAAGGCCTCTTCAGAAATTCAAGATCGTGTAAAGCGAAGAAAGCTCTAAAATCTCAACATATTCCAATTTTCGCAACATCCAGTCCGCCATTGCTAATGTTTATATGTACTGCGCATGCGCTCAAACCTTAACTTTGCTCTGGAGCTTGGTTGAGTTACTCGACCTGGCATGGTTTCGGGAACCTGTTTGCGCGTAGTCAAAGTTGATGGTGAATAGGAAATCCGCGGTAACTTCAGGTTGGAGACCGGTTTCGCGTCAAACCATGAGGTTAGAGTTGACGGTGAATACGGCGGTAAGAGACTGCGGCTGGCTTTATTCCGCGGTAAACTGAGGCACGGTATAATGGGGTTTTACTGAGATTCTGAGACTGGCCAAAATGCACCTGCGCGCAGCCTTCTTGCACACTGGCAGTCAGATGTTTACGGAAATGATTTGTTCGTTCTGGTTTCAGACAATCTGCCGCTCGCTGGGACCGCTGATTTTCATTGGAGCGTTGGGTATTTTTCAGTGTAAAAATTAAAAATAAACATGAAATTAAGAACAGAATCAGCAAAAATATCAGACACGTGTTTCGAGGTTATAAGGAACCACTTTTTCTATGAGAAAGCGCATAAGCTTCTAGGTGAAAAATATCCAAGCTTCCGTTAGATTTTTTTTAAATTTAGAAGCTCTATTTTTCATTGAAGAACAGGTTCTTTATAAACTCGAAACACGTGTCAGTGATTTCTGCACATTTTTTGCTTAATTTTACGTTGGTTTTTAATTTTTACTTTGTTGCATAAAGGTTTACATTATATTAGTTTTCAATGTTTTACGATGGATATCGTGGATTTAATAATAAAAGTGGCACTTGATCCCCCGATTGCAGGAATACCCTACGCCATGGTTTCTCAAGTTCTTTGATCCGCGTAACCCTTTTTAAGGTCGACTTCTAACGTGGAACTCCTGTTTCTTCAATAGTGCGGTATTAGTGAAATATTCTGGAAATGAATAATTAGCAATAAAAACGATAATTAAAGCAGTGAGAAGCAAAAGGATGTAAGTGATCAAAAACGATTACCAGAAAAACACGTGCAAAGTTTAGATCTTATGGGACCTTTAATGTTTTTTTTTTCTAAATGTTCGGGGGCAACACCTGTCATCTCTTGCCACAATATAGAATAGTGCTTTCCCTATCATTTGCGGTATTTATCTCCAAATTTTCATATTTGTCACTTACACCCCTTTGCTTCTATGTGCCTCAATTGTACGAGAGCCATTTTTTACGTAAAAACCGTTTTGTAATGGAGTCAAAGAAATTTTATTTAATAACACAATTTATATCAAAAACTAAAATATGAACCTTTTTTTCACTTTTCAACATTGTCACCATCAACGTTCAAGCATTTGTCAAGCCGTGGCACCAGCTTTTGGACCCCTTCTTCAAAGAACTCTGCCTCCTGACCATTGAACCAGTTTGTAACTATTTCTTAAGCATGTCATCATTTTCCAAACGCATCCCAAGGAGAAATGCCTTAAGTTTTGGAAAGAGATAAAAGTCTGATGGTGCCAAGTCTGGGCTGGTCAAAATTGTACAGTGGCGTTTTTGTCCTTGATGCAGTGTGATTTTGCATTCAAAATCCGAATAACGGCACGTACTTCCCAATCGGCGGGATTGCTAATAGACATGGTGGCAAACTACGCAGTATAACCACAAAACCAGCACTGATAGAGACGTGAAACGTAATGGCGGTGTAGTGGGGGACCAGCCAAGAGTTGCTGACCTTGAACCGACGTCACCTGACTGGATGCGCACACACGATGAGCAATCGGTTCTTTCTTAAAAAAATGACCCGCGTATCAATAGTTACTTATTGGCTTGCAAAAATAATTCCAAAAATTACAACTTCGAAACAGAAAATGTTCAAACCAACAAGATTTGGAAAGATAATTTTTAATGGGATGAGTGGTACTGATTTTTACACAGTTTTATTTAACTTGATTTGTCACGGAAGTTTGTTACGCGGTTTTCGACCACTATTGCTTCATAAATTATCTTCAAGCTTTGCACACAAGCTTATCTTCGATGACAATACAATACTCCATCCATTTTATAATTTATTATAACGTTAATTGGGAAAAAAATTAATAATTTTGGCTCTGAGGAAATGATCAGAATTATTATTTGTCGGATGGCAACGGTAGCTTTGTTTGAATAATGCAGCGATGTTATTTAACTTGATTTGTAGCTGAGACGCAGTCCTCTATTTGATTTCTTGGGCCGGTGGCCCACTAGATAGATGGATAGATAGATTGTAACGGAGTCTGAAAAAAAGAAATTATACTATGAAAAGCGAGTAAAACCGTGCAACTTAAAACATTTTCTATCTCTTATTAGTATCTCAAATGTACCTAATATTAGGCTTTATGGATGAAAGTTGAGCTCTCATGCTAGGATGAGCGTTTATATTTTGTCAGCACAAAAAATGATTGCTTCCCATTTCGCCGACACATGTAGTTGGCAAACAGCAAAGTGCCGATAGGGAGTTTTGTTATTGTGGGGAAGAATATTAACCTTTCAAACTACACCAGAATTCCATTACTAAATTCATTAATTGCAGTTTTAGCACCAGGATGAAGGGTGAATCAGGTGCCATTTCAATAAAGATTTCATATTCTCCTACTGACACAATACAAAATAGTACATTGATAATCAAATGTTTTTAACCTTCAATTCATTTTCATATCTAGTCTCAGGCTCATTCGAAAAATATTTGTTAAAAATTTCCCTCAAAAACCTTCCAGGTGCTCAAAATTCTCTCGAATGAATGTCTCTCCTAATTTAAGCCCTACTTTTCTGACCAGCTAACAGCTGGTCAGAAAGACTGACCAGCTGTTAGCTGGTCAGTTAATTTTAACTGACTGAAGAGCCTGCTCTTCAGTCAGTTAAAATTTCGTGGTTAGGCTTAAAGCTCTTCACTACCGTCCATCTTGGATTGCGCTCCTAATGCTTTCTCTACGGAAAAATCTTCAACGTAAAAAACAAATAACACAAGAAGTTATTTGAATATTTTCATGCAGTTTGTTTTAAACTAAAGTGATGGCCTTGATGTACATTTCTCAGTATTTAGTTTTTCAGTCGCAAGTTTAAAAAATTTTTTATTAGATTTTGAAATTTTAAATACTGATTTTGGAAAGTTAGGGGAACGATTCACAAAAACGACAAAATACGAAATGTAGTTTGAATATTTCTCTTTGAAAGCATGTTTTATATTTATCTCTAGGATAATTTGTTCACGAATTATTTGTTTTCTACGAAGTGTTGTTGTAGAAAAATTGCCGAAATCTGTGAAAATCCACGCCTCACACCATGTCCCGCCTACTTGAGGGACCATTTTTTCTCCCCTCTCCTCAAGGTGACAAGCAATCAATCACATGCGCTTCCGAACCACTTTTTGCTAATGGTTGTTCTTTGTCAATTTATGAGCAGAGCCAAGCAATGTACCCGCCAAGCACAACCGTCTCATTTCAGGCAGGCCTGCGGTTTCGGTTTGGATATTGGAACTTTAGGAAAAGCTATTAGCGTTGCATTCTATTTTCTGTAATGAAGAAAATCGCTTTGACAACGTAAATTATGGTTAGAAAAATAGTTCTGACTGAGCTACAGATTTAAAGCGGTTCGTGTTTTACTATTAACAGGCTTTTATAATATTTGAATACAAAAATCGGAATTGTTTATTATTTACTTATTTGTTACTCCTATTTCTAGTTTTTATTTTAATTTTTATATCAATAGTAATTTTTTTAATGACTTATTCCACTTTAAGGACTTTTCTATTTTTAATAAAAATGTAATAAGTTAGAATATTTTCCAAATATTAAAAATTAATTGCTCTTTAAGCGAATTCTGTGTAACTAAGTTTATACAATCCTACCTGTAAATCATGTTTTACATACTTCACATTTTCTCCCGCAAGAGGGCAGTACGATTGACAATTTGTCTTCTTCCTGATTGCACTACGTGACAGCACGTGACTAACACGTCATAGCGTGGAACTTCGAAATCTTTTTTGACTCTCCCCGATTTGTTGTGTGGTGTGAAGGGGTGAAAATGGATGTTCTCCTAGTTTTGCTTGTAAGAGACGCAGGAAGAAATATTTTTAGTCGATTATGTCTTCAAAAAAAAAAAAATGCCTCGATGAACTGAAATGAGTATATGGGCATGTTACGGCGTTGTTGAAGTGAATTAAATAGAAATGATTTTCGGATTAAGAGCGAAATATGGACCGATGCCTCAAGATTGAGGATTTGGAAGAGGATCAAGTATTTTTTTCTCAACCAGAGATCTGATGAACTCAGTGCACGTGGTGCAACAATTCTAGATCGAGTTTTCGTCTATCCTTTGATGAAGGCAATCTTGTAGCCATCTTTCATAATTACAGTTCCATCTAAAATCATGATCCTCATAAGAAGATTTAAAAAAATATCTTACAATATATTTAATTATTATTTTTGAACTGTATTAGAAATTTAAAACAGATAATCCGGAACTCTATCCATCTTTGATAATGCATCGCCACTTACGAGATTCATCGCTCATTGTGGTTTATTTCATAATCAACAATTTTAATATATTTGTTTTATTTTTTATGCAAATTTAATACGAATTGAGTATGGTGTACCAACAATGTTTAATTCTTAACATTTTCATATTTATCAACGTATCCAGCTTGGCCAAGCAAATTGCAATTGTTGTCTTTAATTATGGAAATAAATCAATTCGGTAAGTCATGAAAATTTATGTATTTTTTTTCTTGTATATACAATGCATGTTCATGTATTAACATTTTCATGAACACACCATTTTTAGTTACTTTAACATTTTAAATTAATTGGTGTATTTTCATTTTAAAGGTGCCATTTAATTATCTAATTTTAATTATTGCAACAAAATCTATTTTTAACATTTTTAAAAGCACCAACCACACAAGTCTATTTTTAACACTACCTTTTATTGATTGCCTAACTTTGGTTGTGTGACTTCAAAATTGAATTATATATGACAGAAAATATTGTTTAGTGCCCAATTCTTTACATTTTGTTTTTTTTAATTTGAACAATTTTTATTCCATTTTGAACAGTTTAAAAATATTTAACATTATAGCGCCTATCGGCAAATTTGAGTCCTACATAAATCTTGATGTAACAAACGGATTTGCTGGGAAGAAGTTTAATCGAGAGGAACTTAGGACATAAAATATGTTCAGACAAGAAGTTCATCAAGAACTAAATGAGCCTACGTTTTCGTGAAACTTTCAGATCTGGATTCTCAAGACGTTTGTGAATAAATGATTGAATAAATGAACGAATGAATGGATGATTGAATGAATAAGTGAACAATTAACCCTGCACTGCACAATTTTTTGTTCTTTGTAAAAATTTTTGTGTGTGTTTGTGCTAGTTATAAGTGGAAAAAATACTAAAAAAATTTCTATTTTATTTGGAAAAGTAGAATTTGAGAAAATTTGACATGTTTTTTAAAAACAACACTGCGCATTTAGGGGTAACAATAATAATTTTTTTATATAATGATTTTAATAAATGAAACAAAATCAATAATAAATAGGTATGCATTATAATCATAAAATAGCACTAAAATAGTAAAATTTATTAAAATAATTTATTTTATTATTATGTATAAATGTATAAATAAAGTTTAATAATTTTACTAAAAGATTTTAAGCAAGAAACCTAATATCTGTACGGGGTCTATGCAATAATGTTCGTTTCTTTGGTTGAGCGTGAATGGATTTTAAACAAAATTCCTAAATAATAATTTAATTAACCACTTTACGCTAATTTGCATATTCTAAAAGATACTAAATAAAGTGAAATAGTACAACCAGTGACACCTGTTCTTGTTTCTACTGTGAATAATGCCAGGAGCATACGAATTCCCCCGAATGCGTGGGGTTATTTTAAAACAAGTAAAAAAAGTGCCCTAATATATATTTCTCCCAAAATTTTTCGGATAACTTATATTTATTTCAAAACTATGTAAGCAATTAAAGACTATTTTTAAAATAAAATTATTGTTTAAAATTTGTAGAAAAAAAAATTTAAGAAGTTACTGTTTTTTACAAAATCAACATGTCTTACGATTTTGTGAAAAAAGTTGAACTTTGAGCTCAGTTTACAAGATCTGGGGGGAACTATATTCACTAATATGATCTTATATACAAAATAAAACGAGAAAAAGCACCACGTGTTAAAAATTATACAAAACAAGAGCCTAGTGTTCGAAAATAGAGGTGTTGTTTCAAAACAACACGGCGCAGTGCAGGGTTAAATGAATGAGTGAATGATGAGTAACTGAATGAATGAATGGGTAACTGAATGAGTGAATCTATAACTGAGTGAGTGAATGAATAAATGAATGAGCGAATGAGTGAATGAATATGTATTAACAGTTAAAAAGGTACATTTGAAGCAATTAAGAACTAAAGTTAAATGAGAGGGAAATAGAGATAGATTCGATTTGCAAATTTGATGTTGGTATACGCTAAAGTAGGCGCGTATAGCTCTATATGGAACTTATTGTTTCTTTTTAGTTTGTGAATTCATTAAAAACTCATTCATAAATGGAGTTACGTACCTACCTTCAAAAATGGCTGTTTTTCGCATTTTGGAAAATTGACGGTAGTTAATTTTATTTTGGACTCTGTCGCAATGATATTTTTCTTTTCTTTTATATACCGTAATTATCTGTGTATAACTGTAACAAAAGTTCAATTTATTGTTCTTTTGCTACATTTAATTATTAAAATAATAAATTATCGATTATTCAAAATTCGCTTCATTCAAGCCTTGAATAATATTAATTTCATTTTGAACGCTTAACTGTGGCTTGACTGTTTCTCCGTGACTGAACTTGTCACTCAATTTTAATGTAGGTTTGCGCGTCATGCCATTTTTTTTCACATGGGCTCAAATGTATAATTTTCATTAAATTACGGGATTAATTTTTGCATGGCAAATATTTCAAAACACCTACAAATTTTCATTAACAATTTGTTTTAAGCCTTTTGGTCAGAAGAATTCAAATAACAGCAATTTGTTTATACGTACTATATTCTATTTCGTAAACTTCCTGTCGTGGAATGCCTTGCCGTGTGCATTTGTTTCGTCAGTTGGAAACTTGAAACCACTAGAGGACGACGCTGCGGTCATCGGTTCCCTAGCGAGGGGCATATTTTTTTTTATGTCTCCTTGTCTGGGGAAAAACTGTAGTTTTAGTGATCCGTCTGGAGCAATTTTGCAATGATCGTTCTAACTTTATATTGTATCAAGATGTTCAATTCTTATTTACATGAGCAGCATTGTCAGATATGACAAAAACGACTGTTTTTTTTGGAATCCGTATTTATAGAAGCATTGATGGAACTCTTCAGCCATCGTATGAACAGTTAATGCTTCATCTCAATTGTGGCTACAACTATTTGAAGTGCATCTTATGACTCATTCAATTTGACGGATCTGACCGGAAACTGAAAGTAAATAACCCAATATTATCGCGCAACCTTCTGAAAGTTGCAGTATTTCAACGATCATCAATAATTTGAAATTATTCCTTTTACTGAACTAAGATTCATTTCATAAAAAAATGACCGTTGTGATATAAGTGAAAATTGAACCTATGAGTTACCGATGGACACTTCCTCATTACGATGATCATGTGCTTCATTATCGTGGGCCCACAGGTTGTATTTTTTTATTTTTTATGATGGATCAATCTATAACCAATTATTCAAATCATGGCCAATTCAGTTTTTTTTTTTATTCTTATTTTTAAATCATAATATGCATCAATTTTAAATATAAATAAATTAAGCTAGAAACAAAAAAAGAATGAATTTTGAGAAAGTAAAAATTTGTGAATAAATAAATTTTTATTTCGTTTAAATTTTTAATTATGTATTTTTTCACAAACTTAATGATGTCTTTCTTTCAGCAATGGATTAATAAGTAATAAGATATTATTAATTCAATTATTTTCACAATGCTATGTATTTAGGAAAATTAATTAAATGCTAATCTATATTTTACATTAGTACTACCACTATACTTAAACCATCCCTTAACAATAACCCTTTGGATTATCTACAAAAAAAATCCTTTTTTTTCTACCTACGGGAAAACACGATGCGGGCAATACATGAAATTCAAAAAAATATATATTATTAAAAAGATAACTACCGTTAAAAAACATCGAAATCTCTTTTACTGCAAAACAAAATGCAGGGAAATAAATCGCAACTTTCGAAACAAGGGTCCAAAGCAGATTAGGGGTCGGGCGCTACTGGCGAATGTTTTGTTTTCTAGGGGTATATCCCACGTTTTTTTCTGGGTGTGGGTTATACAACGATGCGGGTTATACACCGAATTTAAATTTTTTTTTTAAAGGTATAAAAACAATAATGTATATTGTATATATTGGATTCTGTTTCTGAATTATTTTTAACTAACTGCTAAAACAAGAGTAAAAACGAGTCATTTAGTAAAAAACATTAGTTTAGTAATAAATCACTGTTTGACTTTTGGGCAGAAGTAGAGGATGATTTTTCTGCACCAAAAACAAGGGCATTTCGCATTCTATTCCCATTTTCAAAATCCAAACCTTTGTGAAACTGGATTTTCTGCTGTGGCTTCTTTGAAGACAAACTATAGATCTCGGCTAAATATAGAAACAGGGTGGCTATTTCTAATATTGATCCTTCTTACGAAAAATTTTGCTTTGCAAGACAGGCCGAAGGAAGTCACTAATAATTATTAAATTTGTTTTTCATGTAGTATGTTTTGTTTGAAAAATTTTTAAATTTTAAAGTAATTTGTTTCACTTTAATAAGTTATAAAATATGTCGAAATGTATTTTGTTTTCTATGTATATGTGTGCTTTTCTTTCAGTCAGTTAATAAAATTTTTTAAAGTAGTATTTTCGCTTGGATATTTTCAGGCCCCCCCTTCTCGTGTGCTCGCGCCCCCCCTAGGGGGTCGCGCCCCACAGGTTGAAAAATCGCTGATCTATCGTGTTATCTGACATGAGATGAGTGCCAAGTGTGGAGGGACTCTCTAAAAGGAACCTGACTTGCATTTACATTATATTGGAAAGACGCCAAATAACTTCGAACTTTGAACAATCATGTCGATAAGCATGAACAAAGTTAAAAAATAAGTTTGTGGAACAAAAAAGGTTTATAAAGGATTTTGTATAGTGCTCACTTGGTGCTGATTTTCATTTAAACGACCCTCCATTCCACCCCACTTTCAGACCTCAAAATAAATCTTTTCATATTTTATGAATGAATTAGATTGTATATTTAGATAATTTATGATAAGACATTTAAAGGGAGTGGGAAGAGAGAAAATAATCCATTTGTAAGTCTGTGGACGCATGCAATAGAATTATCGTTTTTGTAGAATATTTTTCCGAGATTTATAATTTTTAAGGATAAAAATATTAATTTTTTTTCAAAAGTCAGGTTGGGGGGGGGGGGGTAACCAAACCCTCCGTGTGCACCACTTTTCTTAACACTAGTAGCTAACACTAAACCGACAACTCCGATCGCGTCTTCTTCTCCGTAAAGAGGCCATGAATTCAACTAGGGGCCTCAGTGGCTGAGCGGTCAAATCGACTGGCTCCGGCGCCTCCCTGCGCGGAGAGAAAGAGGCGTGGGTTCGATTCCCACCTTTGCCCTGGGTGTATTTCCTTCTTTGTATATTTAAATCTGTTGTGCTGTCTTGTTCTATCTGTCATCTTAGACGAGAGTTTAGGCATATCCTTGAGAATAGCAAATAAACTCGAATATTTATGTGACCTGAAATGGTTGTTAAGAAAGAAAGAAAGAAAGAATTCAACTAAGAGCAGAGGCAGAGGAGCAGAGGTGTGTGAGCTTCTCGCTTCAAGAAGTAAACTTCCGCGGTTTAACTCTGGGGTGTACCTCTGCGATACACCTCTGCGTGTATGGCCAGCCTAAAAGTCAAATAGTTCATATTTGAAAACTAATAGGGTATTTTGAAAGCTTCTAGCTTGGCTAAATACATATTAGAGAAAAAGAACCTGAGAATAAATTGAATTAACTTTTTCAAAGCATTGAAATTCCCGTTTTTTTTTCTCATTTAGCAGATACAGTGGAAAACAACTCTCGTGAAATTAAACTGAGCTGCTTAAGCCATTTTGCATCAATCATAGATTTTTTTTTAATGAGGTATTATTTTCTTTGAAATATGTTTAAATTAAATTTTTTAAGACCCAAAAAGAAGGGTTTTGTGCATGAAAAATACTTCATTGTCAAACTAATGAACAATTGCACTGTTGTCGAATATATCTGTTTTTCGATGGATATTTTAGAAACACTTTAGATGTAAATCGACTTTCCAGCTAAGGCACCAATGAATAGTGAGGTTTTTGCCCATTTTACATCGTCTGCGGAAGTGGTAGCCAAACTCATAAAGCCACTGAGCAAACGCATCGTTTTCGAGCTAGTTTTTAAAATTTCTCAACAGAAAGTGCTTTGTCCAAATGAATAGCAAATATTTCATGGATGTCTAAAAACCCTTAAAATGAACAAATAGAATGAATAAAAAACTAGTCGACCAGTGCAGAATTCCGTACTAATTGCGGGGGATAGGACATTATGAAGAAGAGTAGAAAAAAGTAAAGGGGTGTCGGTGCAGAAGAAGGCATGTCATTGAACGCATCAGTACAAATAGCTGTTACAATTTTTTCTCCCACTGTTATTAAGCTATCATAATGATAAAATAATCACATTAATCATGATCATTATTCTTATTGGTAGTATACATAGCATTAAAATACAATAACGAAACAGTTCCATTACTTAAAATATACTAGTTACTTTTGGTTAGTCAGGCTCTACACATTCATAATATAAATGAGTGTGTAGAGCCTAATGATTGAATAAGTTGAGACACAGACGCAACTAAAACTGTCCAATTTGCTTCCCAATAAAAACAGAAGAGTTTGTTTACTTGATAAAAAATGGCGTCAGAATACACAGCACCCTTTTGGCATCCATTAAAGGACCTCTTCTTAGATGATTTTAAATCTCAAATGTAAGAGAAGCGGTCTATTTTTCGTCATTAGCCGGCACGATAAGCTTTAAAATGAGGGGTAAATCGCGGAATTTAATAAAGGAATTAGTAAGCGACAAAAAACAAGCTAGAGAAATAATATATATATATAGATAGATGTATGTCACACTGTTAACTAAAAAAACATTTATTAGAATAGTGGCTATTACTTAAAATGGCGATTAATTCGGTAGAAAATGGGTTCGCTCAAAATCGGGTACATTTCATGAACTGAGTATTATTTTTTCTTTCCAATGGGGCTTCAGTATTGGTCTTCAACTATTGCAGACTTAGTGCGTTCCCAGGGATTTGTGCCAACTCTTTCAGCGGCACCACAATGAGTGTGGTACCATTGCCGCAATTTTTTGCACGCTCAGTTTCCCCTAGATGGCGGCACCTGAGCTCTCGTTGATGCAAAAGCACTAGGCATTTAATTTAGCCGAGAGTATCCATGCCAAACGGATACTCAAGGGATCATTAACATGCCGCTATATCATACGACGTGGGCGCAGACGATTTTCTGCATCTTGAAAATCCACCGACTTGGGCCAGTTTTGAACCTGCGATCATGGGCGTACGAAGCTTGTTACACTGAATGTAAAGGGAAAGAAACGAGACTCACACGTACCCAAAGCCTCATCTGAACACTAAAAGTCGTTTCTTAATGTAAAATCTACTCGGCATAGTCCGTCTCGATTCAGGCAGGTAAAAATGAAACCTTACCTTCATAGTCTCAGAAGTTTTTGAATTTCACATACGTTAAAATTTAGAACAAAGTGAGTTATAGGTATGTTTTTGTTTCGCTTAAAAAAATTCCTGGCCCGAGATACAGGCCGCCAAAGATGGCGTCTCCAGCGCAATTTACACTGAATGTAAAGGGAAAGAAACGAGACTCACACGTACCCAAAGCCTCATCTGAGCACTAAAAGTCGTTTCTTAATGTAAAATCTACTCGGCATAGTCCGTCTCGATTCAGGCAGGTAAAAATGAAACCTTACCTTCATAGTCTCAGAAGTTTTTGAATTTCACATACGTTAAAATTTAGAACAAAGTGAGTTATAGGTATGTTTTTGTTTCGCTTAAAAAAATTCCTGGCCCGAGATACAGGCCGCCAAAGATGGCGTCTCCAGCGCAATTTACACTGAATGTAAAGGGAAAGAAATGAGACTCACACGTACCCAAAGCCTCATCTGAACACTAAAAGTCGTTTCTTAATGTAAAATCTACTCGGCATAGTCCGTCTCGATTCAGGCAGGTAAAAATGAAACCTTACCTTCATAGTCTCAGAAGTTTTTGAATTTCACATATGTTAAAATTTAGAACAAAGTGAGTTATAGGTATGTTTTTGTTTCGCTTAAAAAAATTCCTGGCCCGAGATACAGGCCGCCAAAGATGGCGTCTCCAGCGCAATTTACACTGAATGTAAAGGGAAAGAAATGAGACTCACACGTACCCAAAGCCTCATCTGAACACTAAAAGTCGTTTCTTAATGTAAAATCTACTCGGCATAGTCCGTCTCGATTCAGGCAGGTAAAAATGAAACCTTACCTTCATAGTCTCAGAAGTTTTTGAATTTCACATACGTTAAAATTTAGAACAAAGTGAGTTATAGGTATGTTTTTGTTTCGCTTAAAAAAATTCCTGGCCCGAGATACAGGCCGCCAAAGATGGCGTCTCCAGCGCAATTTACACTGAATGTAAAGGGAAAGAAATGAGACTCACACGTACCCAAAGCCTCATCTGAACACTAAAATCGTTTCTTAATGTAAAATCTACTCGGCATAGTCCGTCTCGATTCAGGCAGGTAAAAATGAAACCTTACCTTCATAGTCTCAGAAGTTTTTGAATTTCACATATGTTAAAATTTAGAACAAAGTGAGTTATAGGTATGTTTTTGTTTCGCTTAAAAAAATTCCAGGCCCGAGATACAGGCCGCCAAAGATGGCGTCTCCAGCGCAATTTACACTGAATGTAAAGGGAAAGAAATGAGACTTACACGTACCCAAAGCCTCATCTGAACACTAAAAGTCGTTTCTTAATGTAAAATCTACTCGGCATAGTCCGTCTCAATTCAGCCAGGTAAAAATGAAACCTTACCTTCATAGTCTCAGAGGTTTTTGAATTTCACATACGTTAAAATTTAGAACAAAGTGAGTTATAGGTATGTTTTTGTTTCGCTTAAAAAAATTCCTGGCCCGAGATACAGGCCGCCAAAGATGGCGTCTCCAGCGCAATTTACACTGAATGTAAAGGGAAAGAAATGAGACTCACACGTACCCAAAGCCTCATCTGAACACTAAAAATCGTTTCTTAATGTAAAATCTACTCGGCATAGTCCGTCTCGATTCAGGCAGGTAAAAATGAAACCTTACCTTCATAGTCTCAGAAGTTTTTGAATTTCACATTTGTTAAAATTTAGAACAAAGTGAGTTATAGGTATGTTTTTGTTTCGCTTAAAAAAATTCCTGGCCCGAGATACAGGCCGCCAAAGATGGCGTCTCCAGCGCAATTTCTCACTTGCGGTTTTCGACAAAAACTTTCAAGTGCTCTATTTCCTGAAAGGTGCAAGAAATTTCAATGCAGTTTTCTCTGTTTCAAAGATAATTAGATTATGTTTATGAAAGGCTTTATTTTAAAATATCTGTTCAACTTTTTTTGCTGCAGCCTTCTGAAAATTATTTTAAAAAATGTTTTATATTTTTTTTCTCAAAAAAAGCCAATCTTGAAATTTTTTTATTTTTTTACAGTTGGTTGATGCCATTGAGCACTACATTCCCTGAAAAGAAGAGTTTCCACTTTGGCGTTCAACGGTTTTTAGAAACAAGTTAATATTTTACCATATATTTTATCATTTTTCTTTATAACATAGTCATATATTAGTCTTATTAAGTCACAATTATCCGTATTTAATTTTCTAAATAAATATTAGAAACATGTATCTCCCTTCCTACAAAAAAAAAAAAAAAAAATACCTGTAGACAAACAGACAGACATACATTGCCCAATCTTATTGTCCGCTACTTTAAAATATTTATTGATTTAATTTATTTTTTTTAAATATCATTTTCTCATTTTTTTTCATAGCTAGAGTTCAAATCTATTAGTTGTTAATTTTAATATATGTGCTATTCAGTAAAGCATAGCTTTTTATCTTTGATTTCCATATCTTACTATTATTCTTATGAAAAGAGAAAGAAGAACACTACAAGGGGGGAGACAAAATCAACTTAGGATTCAATCACTTAGCATTTTCCTTCCTTTTCTTTCATAAGGAAGTCAGCAAAAACAAAGTATATGCACGAAACAGCACTATTTGTTTTATCTGTAACTTTTGTTTTATCTAGTTTCAAAACCAGATACATCCACTTTTTCCCTCCAAATAAAATTATTTTTGTGTTAAAATTTCAGCAAGTAAAAAGCCTATCCCAATGCTCTTAGCTAGAAAAACCTTGATTCTCTACCATTTCGAATTTCTTAAATATATTTAATATTTTATATTAAGAGTTTTTTGCCTGCCGGGAAAAATTTTATTTTTTGTATGTAGCTGGTTTTGAAACTAGACAACTCATTTATAACATAATTTTGGTAAATGATATGTTTTGGTGCATATATTGTAACCCTTAATATGTTTTTGATTTTAATATGCTAGTGTTTTTTCTTTTTTGAAAATATGTTTCTAATATTTATCAGGCCATACATAAATTAAATCAGATGACTTTTTCAAAAAAAACCATTGATTTAACTCAATAGTTCTAACAAAAATTAGATCAAACAAGAATGTTGAAGTATTTAATACTAATTTGAGTTAGCATTATGAGTTGCCTAATTCTTATAAGTTTTATGCAGGTATTTAAAGAAGGAAGTAGAAATTTAATAGAGAAATAACTTTCAAAATATTTTCAATGGGGCAATGGAACAGAATGTAGAGGATCTGCCTAACCAATTAAAACCAATCAAACTATGAAGCAATGGGTTGAAGTCCATAATTTGTGCACTTCTTTTTTGTGGAATTTAATTTAAAAAAGAAATTTGCTCTAAATAAATTGAAGAAGATAATTAAAATAGCCGAAGCTGTAACAAGTATTTATAAAAAGCTAGAAAATAACTAAAATCAGCAGGATAAAGTAGGGGAGACTGGGTACGGTTGTGCCAGGTTACGGTTGTGACAGTCGTCATATTAGCGGAACCGTAAGGAATACCGGGTTGGGTACAAGTGTGGGAGGAGCGGCTTGCCTGTCTGAACGTGTGTCACAGTAAAGCATCAGCCATCGCGCGACATTGACGCTAGCAGAGGCCTTCATTACTTTTTAACAGTCAAAAGTAAGTATTTTTATTCGATTTTTGAAAATAATTGTTGTTGTATGCGTACAGATAGAGTAATGAATGTTTTTCCTCGTTATAAGTTCAACATTAATGGTTAAATAGCAGTGATTACTTTGTCCGTAGATTATTGTGTATTGACATGGTGGGTGTTCTTTTGCAAAGGAGTGCACTGGGTGCGGTTGTGACGTATTTTGTGGGTACGGTTGTAACACTAGTAAAATTTGTTTTTTTTCCTTTAGATACCCAGACAACGCTTGAGGAAGACAGAAAGAGGGCAGTGTGACATAACAAAATATGAAGACGCTTATAAAGAAGTGAAACGCGGGATTTCTATACGGAGAGCTGCGGAAATGCACGAAGTTAATCGCAAGTCTTTGTTACGATACATATGTAAACGCGATGGAATACTATGCCTCCTTTATTTGTATTGCCTCGGGTCCGCTATCACGATAATTTTGTTAGGGATGGGCCAGTAGGATCGATTGGGACTGCAAATCCTTCAGGCTGGATGCAAGATGCATCGTTCCTCAGATTTCTCGAACATTTTAAGAAATTCTCTAATGCTTCTCCAACGCACAGGGTCTTTCTACTACTGGATAACCATTCCTCGCATGTCCACATTAATACATTGGATTTTTGTAAAGAAAATGGAATCACTTTACTTTCATTTCCTCCACACTGCTCGCACAAACTGCAGCCCTTGGACAGATCTGTCTGCGGACACCTTAAAAAGGCTGTAAATACTGCTTGTGATGGATGGATGCGGAGTTACACTGGAAAAACCATGACAATCTACGATGTACCAGGTATTATCAAAACTGCTATGCCTCTGGTTTTCACACAAGCGAATATTCAGGTTGGTTTTTGTAAAACTGGTATTTATACGTATAATCGTAATATACTCAAAGAAATAGACTTTGCACCATCTTTTATAACGGATAGGCCAAACCCTGACGCTGGTGCGGACACTCCGGGACCTAAAGATGAAATACCGCCACTTTCAGCTTCCTTATTGGATGAATCTTCAATTCCACATCCAAGCAATGTTCAGCCAACTGCATCATTCTCAGCCACACCACCTGTTTTTTCGCCTGAAATTGTTCGGCCTTTTCCGAAGGCTCCCCAAAGAAATACAAGAGGTTCCAGACCCAAAAAGTCGACTATTTATACAGACACGCCTGAAAAAAAGGCAGTCAGGCAGGAATATGAAGAAAAAGAAAAACGATTGAAAGCTAAGCAGGTAAAGAAAAAAGGAAGAAACAAAGCAAGCAACAGGAAGACATCGCCACCGTCATCGGATGAAGAAGAGTATTTTTGTCTGGTTTGTCTAGGCGCATATTCTGAAAGTAGGGCTGGTGAAAAATGGATCAAATGCCAAGGAAAATGTGAGCTCTGGTCCCACTTAGAGAGCGCAGGTGGTAGTCGCCAATACATTTGTAATAACTCTGATGAATCTGACTAGATCTAAATTAAAAATATCTAAATTAAAATATTATCTGCAATAAAAGTGGTTTTGGGCCATTTTGGTGTATTTTTCAACCTGTCACTACCGACCACAAGCACTGTCACAACCGCCCCTGGGGTGTGGTCGGTTGTGACATTTTTTCCTTTTTTTCTAATTTGCTCCTATGAGTTAACTATTGTACTCAGGGACAAAATTTTAGTATTCATACGTAGACCGATAAACACTTTACTTATAAAAACAAATTCTATCCAGCTAACAGGCATACTAACGAATTTATGGGCGATCAAATGAAAATTGTCACACCCGTACCCAGTCTCCCCTAACCTTAAAATACTTTTTTTTTTTAATTATGAGCAGGCATTAACACCGATCTTTCTTTCTTTTTTTTTAGCCATCTCTAATCCCAAAATACAAAATAAGAGGTTTAAGAGCCAATTAAATTTGGTTAAAGAAAGCACGGAACTATGAAGCAATGGGTTGAGTTTCATAATTTGTGCACTTCCTTTTCGTGGATTTAATTGGAAAAAGAAATTGCAATCTATGTCAACATTTGCGTGTGTGAAACTGTAATTGCTATAGAAGAATTCAGGGGTAATAAACAGCCAAAAATTATTCAGATGCTCATTTCAGCAGCAATTGAACTAAAGTTTTCTACATTTGGATCTGCTCACATTAAACTCAAAAATTAAATAGGAGTAAAAAAGACAGCCAAACTTGTTTTCTTTTTCAAATTACTTAATGGCAAATGGAATCAAGAAAATACTTAAGCGTATTTGTTATTTAAAAATAAATTTAATTATTAATCTATTTGTGATTGTGAATAAATGTTATACAGAAAATGATATACAGAAATTATTTTAATGGCTGGTATACATGTATTTATATTACTTGCTAACGGCCTGGCGACTGTGCAGTAATTAATTTTTCCAACATATGCGTATTGGGTTGAAAGTACAATATACTGCATATATTTTTCTAAAATTTTAGCATAAATATACACTTTTCAATGTATAATTCTTATTTTCACCCAAATAAGTATTATATTCATTGCATTTTACTCAGATTGACAATCTTAAGTTATGTTTATTGGTATGATACGCAATCTGGTTTAAAATTTAAAAAAAACTATTTTTTTCAATTCAAAAAAATCATAATTTTTTCATGCGCTAATATTTATTAAGAACTAGCTGACATGCCCGGCGTTGCGCGGGATTATATTGCATCATTTGTAGGCCAGGTGAAACATATCAAAAATTCTCCTGTAAACATATAACGAAATATTTTCTGAAAAAAATCTAAGTAGAACATAGTCAACAATCCTTTAAAATACCATTTAAACAGTAAAACTCATTAAAAATCACGATTGCATTAAAAACAACAGCCTCGAAAAATTCCTTTTAGACCAAAAATAACAGTCCATAAAAATCCACATAAAATACTAATAACAGTTTATAAAAATTGCCATTGGAGTAAGGGCAGAAGTAACTAAAATACACATATTCACCAGGATAATTGTTCCAGAAGGATATCAAGAGTCCGTAAAAAATCGCAATTACAATAGAGACAACATTACATCTAAGAATTACGATTAGAATACGAGCAGTATTCCTTTTAAAAATCCCATCGGACAAAGAACAACAGTCCCTGAACATTTCTGCTACAATAAAGAAAATGTTCCTCATAAAGCCCCGGCCCCCATTTGCACTTTTCCCAAAAAATATCCATTAGAATAAAGACGTCTGTGACTAAAAATACACATTAAACTGCAGACCTTTAAGAGCTGATGTTCCTAAAATCAAATCAGCAACCGCCCAACCGTCCATCTTAAATTCCTTATCAAAATAAGGACACCCCTTCCTAAAAATCCCGCTTGCAAAATCATCAAAACATTTCCTGAAAATTCAATTGAATAGCACTTTCATAAAATTCGGATAAAAGCGAAGGAAAGGAAAGTATTGTTTCCAAGGGCAAATAAACACGCACATTTAAAATACAAAATGTTCAGTACTGAACTAATGCTGACGTATGAAATTTAAGTCGATAGAAAGAAATAACTAAATACTGTTCAAATGGCGCTAAATAGACAGTACAAAAATTTAATAAATGTTAGAAAATAAATCATTTGAGTAAAATATGGAATTAATCAAAAACTCTATGTAAAAAAGTTAAAATGATTACTAATAAGGATTATTGGCGCGGTTTGGTAAAGTTTCGAAGCGCAAAATAATATATTGCGGACAACTGGATGGGGGGAGAGAAAAAAGTTACCACCTCTTTTCGAAATTTTAAATTTCCCCAAAAATCAGAGATATCGAAAACTTTCCAACCTAGTTTTTATCGAAGAAATAAATATTTAATCGCCAAAAAAGAAAGAAGAATCAATCTCAAGATAAAGTAATTGAAAATCGTCAGCAGTTAATACTCCAAAAAATATGCATGAAAATGAAATGAATTTTTAGAATTTGTTTCGCTGATAAAACGGTCACTCTACCATAGTTTCATGAAATTGTTGAACTGGTACCATACTTATAAATCGCTAAAAAATGGCATAGTCCGTCTCGATTCAGGCAGGTAAAAATGAAACCTTACCTTCATAGTCTCAGAAGTTTTTGAATTTCACATATGTTAAAATTTAGAACAAAGTGAGTTATAGGTATGTTTTTGTTTCGCTTAAAAAAATTCCTGGCCCGAGATACATGCCGCCAAAGATGGCGCCTCCAGCGCAATTTCTCACTTGCGGTTTTCGACAAAAACTTTCAAGTGCTCTATTTCCTGAAAGGTGCAAGAAATTTTGATGCAGTTTTCTCTGTTTCAAAGATAATTAGATTATGTTTATGAAAGGCTTTATTTTAAAATATCTGTTCAACTTTTTTTGCTGCAGCCTTCTGAAAATTATTTTAAAAATTTTTTTATATTTTTTTTCTCAAAAAAAGCCAATCTCAATTTTTTTTATTTTTTTACAGTTGGTTAATGCCATTGAGCACTACATTCCCTGAAAAGAAGAGTTTCCACTTTGGCGTTCAACGGTTTTTAGAAACAAGTTAATATTTTACCATATATTTCATCATTTTTCTTTATAACATAGTCATATATTAGTCTCATTAAGTCACAATTATCCGTATTTAATTTTCTAAATAAATATTAGAAACATGTATCTCCCTTCCCACAAAAAAAAAAATACCTGTAGACAAACAGACAGACATACATTGCCCAATCTTATTGTCCGCTACTTTAAAATATTTATTGATTTAATTTATTTTTTTTAAATATCATTTTCTCATTTTTTTTCATAGCTAGAGTTCAAATCTATTAGTTGTTAATTTTAATATATGTGCTATTCAGTAAAGCATAGCTTTTTATCTTTGATTTCCATATCTTACTATTATTCTTATGAAAAGAGAAAGAAGAACACTACAAGGGGGGGAGACAAAATCAACTTAGGATTCAATCACTTTGCATTTTCCTTCCTTTCCTTTCATAAGGAAGTCAGCAAAAACAAAGTATATGCACGAAACAGCACTATTTGTTTTATCTATAACTTTTGTTTTATCTAGTTTCAAAACCAGATACATCCACTTTTTCCCTCCAAATAAAATTATTTTTGTGTTAAAATTTCAGCAAGTAAAAAGCCTATCCCAATGCTCTTAGCTAGAAAAACCTTGATTCTCTAACCATTTCGAATTTCTTAAATATATTTAATATTTTATATTAAGAGTTTTTTGCCTGCCGTGAAAAATTTTATTTTTTGTATGTAGCTGGTTTCGAAACTAGACAACTCATTTATAACATAATTTTGGTAAATGATATGTTTTGGTCCATATATTGTAAGCCTTAATATGTTTTTGATTTTAATATGCTAGTGTCTTTTCTTTTTTTTTCTTTTTTGAAAATATGTTTTTAATATTTATCAGGCCATACATAAATTAAATCAGATGACTTTTCCAAAAAACCATTGATTTAACTCAATAGTTCTAACAAAAATCAGATCAAACAAGAATTTTGAAGAATTTATTACTAATTTGAGTTAGCATTATGAGTTGTCTAATTCTTATAAGTTTTATGCAGGTATTTAAAGAAGGAAGTAGAAATTTAATAGAGAAATAACTTTCAAAATATTTTCAATGGGGCAATGGAACAGAATGTAGAGGATCTGCCTAATCAATTAAAACCAATCAAACTATGAAGCAATGGGTTGAAGTCCAAAATTTGTGCACTTCTTTTTTGTGGAATTTAATTTAAAAAAGAAATTTGCTCTAAATAAATTGAAGAAGATAATTAAAATAGCCGAAGCTGTAACAAGTATTTATAAAAAGCTAGAAAATAACTAAAATCAGCAGGATAAAGTAACATTAAAATACTTTTTTTTTTAAATTATGAGCAGGCATTAACACCGATCTTTCTTTCTTTTTTTTTAGCCTTCTCTAATCCCAAAATAGAAAATAAGAGGTTTAAGAGCCAATTAAATTTGGTTAAAGAAAGCACGGAACTATGAAGCAATGGGTTGAGTTTCATAATTTGTGCACTTCCTTTTCGTGGATTTAATTTGAAAAAGAAATTGCAATCTGTGTCAACATTTGAGTGTGGGAAACTGTAATTGCTATAAAAGAATTCATGGGTAATAAACAGCCAAAAATTATTCAGATGCTCATTTCAGCAGCAATTGAACTAAAGTTTTCTACATTTGGATCTGCTCACATTAAACTCAAAAATTAAGTAGGAGTAAAAAAGACAGCCAAACTTGTTTTCTTTTTCAAATTACTTAATGGCAAATGGAATCAAGAAAATCCTTAAGCGTATTTGTTATTTAAAAATAAATTTAATTATTAATCTATTTGTGATTATGAATAAATGTTATACAGAAAATGATATACAGAAATTATTTTAATGGCTGGTATACATGTATTTATATTACTTGCTAACGGCCTGGCGACTGTGCAGTAATTAATTTTTCCAACGTATGCGTATTGGGTTGAAAGTACAGTATATTACATATATTTTTCTAAAATTTTTGCATAAATATACACTTTTCAATGTATAATTCTTATTTTCACCCAAATAAATATTATATTCATTGCATTTTACTCAGATTGACAATCTTAAGTTATGTTTATTGGTATGATACGCAATCTGGTTTAAAATTTAAAAAAAAAAAAATATTTTTTTCAATTTAAAAAAAATCATAATTTTTTCATGCGCTAATATTTATTAAGAACTAGCTGGCATGCCCGGCGTTGCGCGGGATTATATTGCATCATTTGTAGGCCAGGTGAAACATATCAAAAATTCTCCTGTAAACATATAACGAAATATTTTCTAAAATAAAATCTAAGTAGAACATAGTCAACATTCATTTAAAATACCATTTAAACAATAAAACTCATTAAAAATCACGATTGCATTAAAAACAACAGCCTCGAAAAATTCCTTTTAGAACAAAAATAACAGTCCATAAAAATCCACATAAAATACTAGTAACAGTTTATAAAAATTGCCATTGGAGTAAGGGCAGAAGTAACTAAAATACACATATTCACCAGGATAATTGTTCCAGAAGGATATCAAGAGTCCGTAAAAAATCGCAATTACAATAGAGACAACGTTACATCTAAGAATTACGATTAGAATAAGAGCAGTATTCCTTTTAAAAATCCCATCGGACAAAGAACAACGGTCCTGAACATTTATGCTACAGTAAAGAAAATGTTCCTCATAAGGCCCCGGCCCCCATTTGCACTATTCCCAAAAAAATATCCATTAGAATAAAGACGTCTGTGGCTAAAAATACACATTAAACTGCAGACCTTTAAGAGCTGATGTTCCTAAAATCAAATCACCAACCGTCCAACCGTCCATCTTAAATTCCTCATCAAAATAAGGACACCACTTCCTAAAAATCCCGCTTGCAAAATCATCAAAACATTTCCTGAAAATTCAATTGAATAGCACTTTCATAAAATTCGGATAAAAGCGAAGGAAAGGAAAGTATTGTTTCCAAAGGCAAATAAACATGCACATTTAAAATACAAAATGTTCAGTACTGAACTAATGCTGACGTATGAAATTTAAGTCGATAGAAAGAAATAACTAAATACTGTTCAAATGGCGCTAAATAGACAGTACAAAAATTTAATAAATGTTAGAAAATAAATCATTTGAGTAAAATATGGAATTAATCAAAAACTCTATGTAAACAAGAAGTTCCGTCTAGAACTATACGAGCCTACTTTCCCGTATACACCAAATTCAAATTTATAATCTAGCTATCTCTTTCTCTCTCTTTCTTATTTATCTTTAGTTCTAATTATTGAAAATATACCTTTTTCAACGGATAATACATATTCATTCACTCACTCGTTCATTCTTTCATTTATTCAGCCATGCATTTATTCATTCATTCGTTACCTCATTCAAGTGTTTATTCATTCATTTACGCATTCATGTATTTATTCACTCATTTATTTATATTTTCATTTATTCGATAATTTATTCATTCATTCTTTTCCTCATTCATTTATTCATTGATTTATTCTTTCACTCTTTCATTTATTCATTCATTCATTATTTCACTCATTGAGTCACTGAGAAATATCCTTGAAAATCCCGATCAAAAAATTTCATAGCAAAATAGGCTCGTAAGTTCTGGATAAACTTTCTATTTCTACATGTTCTACGTTATAAGAGCTTTCCGATAAAGTTTGTTCCAAGCAAATCGGTCCGTTAGATCAGGATTTATATAGGGTTGAAATTTCCCCGTAAGCTCTGTGTTAATTTTTTGAACTGTTCAAAAATGAACAAAAATTGTTCAAATCAATATTTCACGCCGAGAACTCCTTTCAATAAGCTTGCAATAGGAACTTGGCTCTTGTGCCCAGAGTTTACAGAATTTGCTTCAATTTTGTCCATAGGCGCTAATGTTAAAATTTTTTGAACTGTTCAAAATTGAACGAAAAATTGTTCAAATCAAAAAGTAAAATATAGAAATGAGATGTCCTCGCCGAGATCTTTCGAATGCAAAAAGAATTTTTCCAATCGGACAATTCGTTCAAAAGTTATTAGGGGGGGACAGACCGACAGACAGACAGACAGACCGACAGACAGACAGACCGACAGACAGACAGACCGACAGACAGACAGACAGACAGACCGACAGACACACTTTTTCCCCATCTCAATACCCTACTTTCAAATTTTTTATTTTTCAATCTTTATTTAATTACTTCACTTATTTTTGACTTTTCTTGATTTTTAACGATATTTTCACGATACATTAAGCCTTCTTTCATGCTTTATTATTATTTTTTTCTACTTTTACGGGAAAGTAGGCTAAAAAGTTAAAATGATTACTAATAAGGATTATTGGCGCGGTTTGGTAAAGTTTCGAAGCGCAAAATAATATATTGCGGACAACTGGATGGGGGGAGAGAAAAAAGTTACCACCACTTTTCGAAATTTTAAATTTCACCAAAAATCAGAGATATCGAAAACCTTCCATCATAGTTTTTATCGAAGAAATAAATATTTAATCGCCAAAAAAGAAAGAAGAATCAATCTCAAGATAAAGTAATTGAAAATCGTCAGCAGTTAATACTCCACAAAATATGCATAAAAATGAAATGAATTTTTAGAATTTGTTTCGCTGATAAAACGGTCACTCTACCATAGTTTCATGAAATTGTTGAACTGGTACCATAATTATAAATCGCTAAAAAATAAAGATCAACCTCAAGAAAAAGTAATTAAAAATCGTTAGCAGTTCCACAAAATATGCATGAAAATGAAATGAACTTTTAAAATTTGTTTTGCTCATAAAACGACATAAATAAATATAAAATAGCACTTTTTCAATCTTACGTTAACAGAAATCATCTAGTTGGCGACAAAAGTACTATTTATTTTGGCGAAATCAGGCAAATTGAGCATATAAATTCAGAGGTAAGCCTTGTTTTAAAGATCGAAAACTACTTTAAATGAATATCGCGCGTGTTCTATTTGATCTACGAACTTCAGAAAGAGATAATCTTGAGCAGTTTTTTACGGACATTAATATCCTGCAAAAATCTAAAACGTGGGATGCTTCTTCGATGAGATAAACCCAAAATCAACAGCTTTGCTTAAAATTGGAACAAAAAAAGAACAAATTCGAATTTTAGGAAAAACGCTTCGAGGTGCACGAGGACCTGACCCAAGGTACCTGCAACCAAAATTTCGTTCTTCTGGACCGTTCCATCTCGCCAGGAGGCGATCGACAGACAGACAGACACACACACAAACTTTCGGTTTTATTTATATAGATTAAATGCCATGTCAAAGAAAATTAAATTTGGATAATTTTGACTTAATGAGACCAGTATATGACTATTTTATAAAGAAAACTGATAAAATGTATGGAAAAATCTGAAATTGTTTCTAAAAACCGTTGAACGCAAAAGTGGAAGCTCTCCTTTTCAGGGAATGTAGTACTCAATGGTACTAAACAACTGGAAAAAAATTAAAAATTTTGAGATTGACTTTTTTGAGGAAAAAAATAAAGATTTTTTTTAAAAAAAATTTATTGGCATTTAAATTGCAGCAAAAAACGCTGGACAGATATTTTAAAATGTAGCATTTCATCTTAAACAGAATCTAAGTATCTTTTAAATAGAAAAACCTCATCAAAATATCTTGCACCGTTCAGGAAATAGAGCACTTGAAAGTTTTTGTCGAAAATCGCAAGTGAGAAATTGCGCCAGAGGCGCCATCTTTGGCGGCCTCTATCTCGGGCCAGGAATTTTTTTGATCAAAACAAAAACATACATATAACTCACTTTGTTCTAAATTTTAACATATGTGAAATTCGAAAACTTCTGAGACTGTGAAGGTACCCCCCCCCCCCTGCCTGAATCGACACGGATTATACCACTAGAAGGTTTTTATTTCATTTTATCTTATTTTCTCTTTGCCGGGGAAGGAACTCAGAAGATAATTCTTGCCTCGTTAATGATGCAATTGAAGTAAAATGATTAGATGTGAATGATCTAGAATGAAAGTCGACTAATTTATTTTGTTATGCACCTTTAACTGTATTTTTTTCCTCGCTCTCTCCTTTGTCCTCCTCCTCCTCTCCCACAGTAAAATGTTTGCTAAAACGTCAAAGTTCATTTAGTCTCTGAAGTGACAAAATATCATTTTTTCCCATTTATTTTATACGACGTTATATATTGTAATAATTAATTTGAATAAATGTTGCTGGGGGGTGAAATGATGGGCCTGGGCGATCCTGCTCGTCCTCATTCGACATACACTTTCAAGCGTGTACGACCATAGTTTCCCATAGTATACAAATACAAATACAAAAGTAACGACCAGAAACAGGCTCAGGGCCCAGCTAGGCTGGTCCTAGTCAATTTAGCAGCCCCCAATGAACATCAAAAGCTTTCTTAAAAGTTTTTACTCCACTGCAATTAACAGTTGCCTCCGGTAAACTATCCCAACTGCCTACAACGCTAGTGAAGAAGTAATGTTTCCTAATTTCTAGATGAGCCTGAGGTTTGAAAAGCTTAAAACAATGACCTCTGGTTCTACTTTCAGCAAATATCTAAAGCCCATCAAGATTTCCCATTTTAATGAATTTAAACAACTGAATCATGTCCCCTCTAACTCTTCTTTGCTGAGGACTATACATATTGAGCCTTTTAAGCCTGCCCTCATAATCTAAGTCTGAAAGATCGCTTACCAACCTAGTAGCCCTCCTTTGAACCCTTTCGAATAAGGTAATATCCTTCTTTAGGTAAGAAGACAAAAACTGAACAGCATACTCCAAATGAGGTCGTACTAAACTTCTGTATAATGGCAATACAACTTCCTTAGACTTGTTCGAAATAGCCTTATTGATAAACCCAAGCATCCTGTTAGCTTTGTTACTTACTATGCTATACTGCTGACTGAACTTGAAGTCTGGATTAATCAATACTCCTAGATCAACAACTGTTTCTGCTTGACTAATGACTGAACCATGTAAATAATAGCTTGCATGTTTATTCCCATGACGAAAATGAAGCACTTGACATTTCTCAATATTTAAAGGACATACCCCAATTTAATTATACAGTATTTTGTTTTGTTATTTGTTTTTCCTCTATTCCGGCATGGAATGAATTATTAACATTATTCCGAGATGGCACTCTGTTTCCATGTCGTGTCGGAGCAAATTATTGATTACTTAAGCAATTCAAATTTAATTTATAAAATAAAAAATTAATGACAATACTCATATTGATATAAAAAACACACCAAAATAAAGGCATTGGAAAACAAAACGCTCAAAAATTACAAATGAAGGTCTGAAAGCAAAAAAATTAAAAATCCAAGAATATGATGTCATGTCAAATAGTGATAATCTGCTGATTTCTTTTTTCGCAAACAATTATTGATGATTCACCCTGCAAACAATTCTTGATGTGGCAAAACAAAAGTTAGGATCAATCATTTCCTCGTTCCAGCTTAGCGGTATTTTTCAATCAAACTATTTTAAAAATTTAAATCCCCCTTCCGTGAAAAGATGAAATTTTAAGTACATTATGTTTTCTGTTTTCGTACACTTTTTATTTTTGTTAGTACTATTTCATTCTACTTTGTTTGGGAAAGTTATATTGCTTCTGTTGCCTCTTGGGGCAACAGATGTAGTAGAGAATAAAAGAAACTTTCATTTTTGGGGAACCAGGAGGGTTACGATCTACCCAATCCCCCCCCCCCCCTGTGTGGATCCGCCACTGCTTAAAACCATCTCATAGCAAAAAGTTTTAGTCTTTTACCAGTATTACAAAGAACTATACGTAACGATTCATTGAAGCGCGTCTAATTTTTATACGCGATACCCATTAAAGGATTAACCTACTACTCTCTCTTTGAGCACCTAATTTCAAGTGAATATATCTTTGCACTGTGTAAAAATTAATAATAATAAGCTGAGGAGATTACTTTTGAAAATATGTTCATTAGCAATTATAAGCATAACAAATTATCTTACAATGTTATATTTTCAAAAAATCGTAACTTACTGTTTAAATTTTTTTCTGCCTGTGTTTTAAACCTGTCGTAAAGTCAAAAGCAATGCTGAAAAAAAATTAATTAGCTTGCTGTCTTGTTTCATTTAGACAGACTTAAAGTTGAAATATATCCAATTTCCCTTTTTTTCATAAAAGCTTATTTAAGTTTCCAATTACAAAAGAAAAATCCTTTACTTATTTAAAGTGAAATACGTAATTTCCATTAAAGTATTAAATTTACTTCCCAAAAAACCGGTGTACTTATCTTTTTAAAGTCACTTGAAAGCAAATAGCCGTTCCTAACTCCGGTACGTAACAAAACAATGGTAAATTATTTTACAGAATAACTGTCAATGTAATTTTTTTTTTCAAATCGCTCCTTTTTAATGTTATCTTTAATGCGTTGACGATCATGTACTTAAAAGATTAAATATGATTAGTCTTAGTTTTTTAAAAGTTCTGCGCAAAAGTATACAATTATTCGATATTTTTTCAAATTTATTTGATAAAAAAGGTATCTAATAGCTATTGCAAAACTTTCTAAATGGACTAAATATATTTTGGTGGAAAAGAACTTGATAATAGATTAAAATAACTTTTTCAAAATGTTGAAATCCGCGTTTTTTCCATTTAGCACTGATACAGGTGAAAAATACTTCACATGAGAAACCCATTTTGGGTCAAGCATAGAAATTTCATAAAATGTGGTATTTTTTTCATTGAAATATGTTTTAATTACGTTACTTAAGACTAGGGAAGCATCGATTAATCGGCAGTAATCGGTAATCAGCCACTTGCCGACTATTTATAATCGACCTCTGTTTTTGTTTTCATTTAAAAAAGTATTTTTAGTATGCGAAAAACATAAGTTATACTTTGCTAACTGAATTTATTATCCTTCCTCAAAATCGATGGTGCACATTTTCCCCTCCCCCCCCCCCCCCCCAAAAAAAGCTTAAGAAAAGCATTATAATGACATTTATCAAAATATGATTTTGTATGAAAAGTATAAGAACATAACAAAAAAAGTGGAAATTTACAACACCATTTAAATTTGCTTAAAACACCCCCTCCCTCCCCCTTAATGAGTAAATGTAATTTTCTAGAACGTATAATAACCCTATTTATATATATGAAATATATATATAAATAGGGAAAAACGAAGCAGTTGAGAACCATTTCTTCATCTGTTTTTTAATCGATTTTCTTACTTTTGCTTTTGCTTTGCAGCTATTGGTGAGTTTTAGTGATATCAATTAAAGTTTATTATTAGTTTGACTATTTCCCATTTTCTATTGTCAGGCAAGCCTCACTTATAATTGTAATGTTACATAGTTATAGCTAGCAGACGGCAACATGTCTTTGTTGAGTAAATTACTAGGTAATAAATATAAAAGTAGTTGTTATACATAGTTATAGATAGCAGACGGCAACATGTCTTCGTTGAGTAAATTATTAGGTAATAAATATAAAAGTAGTTGTTACACATAGTTATAGATAGCAGACGGCAACATGTCTTTGTTGAGTAAATTACTAGGTAATAAATATAAAAGTAGTTGTTACACATAGTTATAGATAGCAGACGGCAACATGTCTTTGTTGAGTAAATTACTAGGTAATAAATATAAAAGTAGTTGTTACACTAGTTATAGATAGCAGACGGCAACATGTCTTTGTTGAGTAAATTACTAGGTAATAAATATAAAAGTAGTTGTTAACTAGTTATAGATAGCAGACGGCAACATGTCTTTGTTGAGTAAATTACTAGGTAATAAATATAAAAGTAGTTGTTATACTAGTTATAGATAGCAGACGGCAACATGTCTTTGTTGAGTAAATTACTAGGTAATAAATATAAAAGTTTGTTATTAAAATAGTTTAGTAGCGACGAACATGTCTTTGTTGAGTAAATTACTTGTAAAAATATAAAAGTAGTTGAAAAGTTATAATGCAGAGCAACATGTTTTGTTGAAAATTATAGGAATAAATAAAAAGTAGTTTTACACATAGTTAAATAGCAAAACATGTCTTTTTGAGTAAATTACTAGGTAATAACTATTTAATGTTGTAAATATTATAATGGGAAACGGCAAACATTTCTTTGTTTTTTAAATTTCTAGGTTTATATAAGTATTTTGTTACAATAAGTTTATATAGTGACATTCCCTTTTTATTTCAGGAATATATAATGTATGTTACATAGTTATAGTAGCAGACGGCAACATGTCTTTGTTGAGTAAATTACTAGGTAATAAATATAAAAGTAGTTGTTATACATAGTTATAGATAGCAGACGGCAACATGTCTTTGTTGAGTAAATTATTAGGTAATAATATAAAAGTAGTTGTTATACATAGTTATAGATAGCAGACGGCAACATGTCTTTGTTGAGTAAATTACTAGGTAATAAATATAAAAGTAGTTGTTACACATAGTTATAGATAGCAGACGGCAACATGTCTTTGTTGAGTAAATTACAGGTAATAAATATAAAAGTAGTTGTTATACATAGTTATAGATAGCAGACGGCAACATGTCTTGTTGAGTAAATTACTAGGTAATAAATATAAAAGTAGTTGTTACACTAGTTATAGATAGCAGACGGCAACATGTCTTTGTTGAGTAAATTATTAGGTAATAAAATAAAAGTAGTTGTTACACATAGTTATAGATAGCAGACGGCAACATGTCTTTGTTGAGTAAATTACTAGGTAATAAATATAAAAGTAGTTGTTAACTAGTTATAGATAGCAGACGGCAACATGTCTTTGTTGAGTAAATTACAGGTAATAAATATAAAAGTAGTTGTTAACATAGTTATAGATAGCAGACGGCAACATGTCTTTGTTGAGTAAATTACCAGGTAATAAATATAAAAGTAGTTGTTATACATAGTTATAGATAGCAGACGGCAACATGTCTTCGTTGAGTAAATTATTAGGTAATCAATATAAAAGTAGTTGTTACACATAGTTATAGATAGCAGACGGCAACATGTCTTTGTTGAGTAAATTACTAGGTAATAAATATAAAAGTAGTTGTTACACATAGTTATAGATAGCAGACGGCAACATGTCTTTGTTGAGTAAATTACTAGGTAATAAATATAAAAGTAGTTGTTACACGTAGTTATAGATAGCAGACGGCAACATGTCTTTGTTGAGTAAATTATTAGGTAATAAATATAAAAGTAGTTGTTACACATAGTTATAGATAGCAGACGGCAACATGTCTTTGTTGAGTAAATTACTAGGTAATAAATATAAAAGTAGTTGTTATACATAGTTATAGATAGCAGACGGCAACATGTCTTTGTTGAGTAAATTACTAGGTAATAAATATAAAAGTAGTTGTTATACATAGTTATAGATAGCAGACGGCAACATGTCTTCGTTGAGTAAATTACTAGGTAATAAATATAAAAGTAGTTGTTACACATAGTTATAGATAGCAGACGGCAACATGTCTTTGTTGAGTAAATTACTAGGTAATAAATATAAAAGTAGTTGTTACACATAGTTATAGATAGCAGACGGCAACATGTCTTTGTTGAGTAAATTACTAGATAATAAATATAAAAGTAGTTGTTATACATAGTTATAGATAGCAGACGGCAACATGTCTTTGTTGAGTAAATTACTAGGTAATAAATATAAAAGTAGTTGTTACACATAGTTATAGATAGCAGACGGCAACATGTCTTTGTTGAGTAAATTACTAGGTAATAAATATAAAAGTAGTTGTTATACATAGTTATAGATAGCAGACGGCAACATGTCTTCGTTGAGTAAATTATTAGGTAATCAATATAAAAGTAGTTGTTATACATAGTTATAGATAGCAGACGGCAACATGTCTTTGTTGAGTAAATTATTAGGTAATCAATATAAAAGTAGTTGTTATACATAGTTATAGATAGCAGACGGCAACATGTCTTCGTTGAGTAAATTACTAGGTAATAAACATAAAAGTAGTTGTTATACATAGTTATAGATAGCAGACGGCAACATGTCTTTGTTGAGTAAATTACTAGGTAATAAATATAAAAGTAGTTGTTATACATAGTTATAGATAGCAGACGGCAACATGTCTTCGTTGAGTAAATTACTAGGTAATAAATATAAAAATAGTTGTTATACATAGTTATAGATAGCAGACGGCAACATGTCTTTGTTGAGTAAATTACTAGGTAATAAATATAAAAGTAGTTGTTATACATAGTTATAGATAGCAGACGGCAACATGTCTTTGTTGAGTAAATTTTGTATGAAAAGTATAAGAACATAACAAAAAAAGTGGAAATTTACAACACCATTTAAATTTGCTTAAAACACCCCCTCCCTCCCCCTTAATGAGTAAATGTAATTTTCTAGAACGTATAATAACCCTATTTATATGTATGAAATATATATATAAATAGGGAAAAACGAAGCAGTTGAGAACCATTTCTTCATCTGTTTTTTAATCGATTTTCTTACTTTTGCTTTTGCTTTGCAGCTATTGGTGAGTTTTAGTGATATCAATTAAAGTTTATTATTAGTTTGACTATTTCCCATTTTCTATTGTCAGGCAAGCCTCACTTATAATTGTAATGTTACATAGTTATAGCTAGCAGACGGCAACATGTCTTTGTTGAGTAAATTACTAGGTAATAAATATAAAAGTAGTTGTTATACATAGTTATAGATAGCAGACGGCAACATGTCTTCGTTGAGTAAATTATTAGGTAATCAATATAAAAGTAGTTGTTATACATAGTTATAGATAGCAGACGGCAACATGTCTTTGTTGAGTAAATTACTAGGTAATAAATATAAAAGTAGTTGTTACACATAGTTATAGATAGCAGACGGCAACATGTCTTTGTTGAGTAAATTACTAGGTAATAAATATAAAAGTAGTTGTTATACATAGTTATAGATAGCAGACGGCAACATGTCTTCGTTGAGTAAATTACTAGGTAATAAATATAAAAATAGTTGTTATACATAGTTATAGATAGCAGACGGCAACATGTCTTTGTTGAGTAAATTACTAGGTAATAAATATAAAAGTAGTTGTTATACATAGTTATAGATAGCAGACGGCAACATGTCTTTGTTGAGTAAATTACTAGGTAATAAATATAAAAGTAGTTGTTATACATAGTTATAGATAGCAGACGGCAACATGTCTTCGTTGAGTAAATTATTAGGTAATCAATATAAAAGTAGTTGTTATACATAGTTATAGATAGCAGACGGCAACATGTCTTTGTTGAGTAAATTACTAGGTAATAAACATAAAAGTAGTTGTTAAATAGGGGTTGTGGACATTAAGCTGTAATATTAAAAGCAATTGAAGGGTCCGATGCAAAAAACGACCTAAGTCACATACTACTTTTTGAAATTTGTTTTATGATTTATTCAATTATTTTATACCATAAATGATAATTTTAACTATACGAGCCTACATTTCCGTAACACCCAAATTCAAATTTATAATACATAATTATATTCATTTATAATGCATAATTTATAATAAAACATAAAGCAAAGTTGAAAAAGTAGTATGTGACTTAGGTCGTTTTTCCAGTGGACCCTTCAAATATAACAAGAGTTTGAGTGAAGGCTTTTCTGAAGCAATGCAATGAGAAATGAGAAACGAGAATAGTGTAGGGAAGCAAACTTTTAGGTTTTGTTCAATTGCCACTCAACTTAGTACGAAATCGACGGAAGTACAAGCGGATACATTTATGAGCGCAACTGGCCCTGCGGCGGCAATGATTTACGATATAAAATGTTAAGCATAGCTAATTACTTCTCTTTCTTCCTACTTTCCACGTAGATTCGAAGACTGTTTTAGCAGTTTTTATTCGTAATCTATATACAAACAGGCATCTCCGCCCTCCGGTACCCTTGGGACTTCAGGGTCCATAGATTTTGCATGCACGTATCCCCAAGTGTACATGGATGGATCTTTAGCGGGTCGGGTATCGAACACCTAATCTTCCGATTTGAAGACCGACATCCTAACCACTAGGTTACCACAGAATAATTATGGAAACAAACGAGTTTTTTTCATTCACTTCCAATGTGAATTACTTAATTGGTTTTTTCACTTTTTTTTTTTTTGAAAAACCATAATCCATGGGCTTTTGGGGGAAAAAAAACCGTGTTCTTGCCAACCCTGTCTTCAGCAGGGGTCCCCAAACTATAAAGCCACCGAACAAAAGCATTGTTTTCGAATTCTTTTTTTTTTTTTTTTTCAAATGGCACATTAAAAGACAATTGGAGATCAAACGATAACAATAAATCTATAAATGATAGCGAGCAGTCCAGTATCGCTCCCAGATTAATGTCCGAGGAAGGGCGGGGCAACGAAACAGGTGAGACATGTCCATCTCTTCGAGAAGGTCACACAAGGGGCAAAAAGGCTCAGTGACCACCTTGATGCGATATAGATGTTTGTTTAGGCAGTCATGGCCAGATAAAAGACGAAACATGGCAACAGATTTCATTCTAGGCCATTGAGGGACATCTAGAATTTGGTTTAGCCACGGTTTATTGGAATTACGATGTCTAAGTTCCTCGAGGAAAGAGTCCTTAAAGATGTTCTTTACTAGACATTTAATATCTTTAAAAGGGAGTCTGGGATTTGATGTCTGTAAAACAGAGGCCCCTTTTTTTGCCAAGAAATCAGCCGCCTCGTCTCCCTGGATTCCACAGTGGGCCGGAATCCATTGAAGAACTAATCTTTTATTTTTACTGGCAAGGCGGTTGAGCAGATTTAGGCAATTATCGATAGTTAAAGTTCAATAGTGACTGGGTGCATTAATTGCCTGTATTGCTGCCCTTGAGTCAGTCAGCAACACAACTTTTGAAAAAGAGTCTAGCTGTGGCTGTAGCTGTAGCAGGGCCTGATGAATGGCCGCGATCTCACCATCAAAAGCCGATCCGTAGATACCGATGGGAGCGTAAAGGCAAAAAAGTTCACAGTAAACGCCAGCACCGGCGTTGATACAACCGCTCACTCTGGAGCCGTCAGTATATACTCTCAACCAGTCCTTCTCAGGGTAAAAGGAATCCATTGTTTCCAGGGCTAGTGCTCTCAAAACTTCTTCACTGGTATCCGCATTTGAGACGTCCTTGATAAGCTCAAGGCTGGTAGAAAATCCCTTAATGTCAATGGGATTAATGGGAGGAGGGAATTGTTCGACTTCGAAATTCAAGTCTAATTTAAATACCATTTCAGCAACTCCCTGCAGGAATCCATTTTGTGTTTTCAAATTTCTCTCAGAAACGGGGAGAGTATGGCTCCACAGGGACAGACACCCAGGAGTTCTGAGTACTCTCTCCCAAAGGAGAATGGCTCTTTCCTGAATGATCATCTTGAAAGGTCTGTTGTCTGTGCTGAGCAGCATACAGTCAATGGGTGTTGTCTTCACAGCCCCCGTAATCAAACGTAAAGCCTGATTTTGAAAAGTCTCAAAGAGGTTAAGAACTTGCTCTGATCCAGTTATCAATGGCTCACAACAGTAGACAAGAATGGGTAATATATACGTTTAATAAGTATAATTCAACGTAGTTCTTGAGCAGCCCCATTGGATCCAGCCAATATTTTTAAAAGATTTAGTCTTTTTAGAGCGCGTCGTATAATGTCCTCTGCGTGAGATTTCCATGTAAGTTTTTGTCAAAGACCACACCCAAATATTTAAAATTTTCAGATGGTGGTATCTGACGACCCTTGTAATAAATCTTTGGGTGGAAAGGTTGGTGAGTGAGAGAAAAAGATACTACGAATGTCTTATCAAGATTGACCTTCATATTATTGAAATCAGTCCATTCCTCGATTACCAACAAAGCCCTTTCCAAAATACTCCCTATATTCTCGATTGCTTTGTTCTTAGGAGAAGTAGTCCAGATAACAAGGTCATCAGCGTAAAGCAGACACCGAATGCCTTCTATCTTTTTCAATTCAGTAACCAGGTCATTTATATATATATTAAAGAGTATACAACTAGTGACTGCACCTTGCGGTAAACCAGTCTTAAGTGCTCTGTATCTTGAAAAGCAATTGTTGTACCGAACTCTACATAATCGAGTTTTCAAGAAACCAGTAAACCATTTAAGCATGTTGGATTGGATGCCGATGTTTGACAATTTTACAAGTAGGCTTTCTCTCCAGACGAGGTCATATGCAGATTTTAGGTCAATAAAGACAGCGGAGAGGATTTGCCTCTTGTCCAATGCATCCTTCATATTTTGACTAAGTAATGAAACATGCTGTCCAGTAGACCTAAACTTTCTAAAGCCAGCCTGTTCCTCTTCCAGACTGCCCTCTGTCTCCAGAAACCAATCTAGTCTTCCCACGATGATTTTCTCCATGGTTTTGCAGAGAATACTGGTCAAAGAAATAGGTCTATAACTGCTCACAAGGCCTGGATTTGAATCTTTCTTGTGAATTGGAATAACAGTAGATTTACACCATTGGGAAGGAAAACTTCCCGAGTACCAGATTAAGTTGAATAGCTTTAGTGTAGTCTCGCAGGCACGAGGACCCATGTGCAAAAGAAATTCTGCAAGGTACCATCCTCACCTGGAGATTTACGTGAGTTTCGAATTCTACAGAGACCGGTTATGGAATGTTTATAGAAAGCGTTCACACCAATTGAATTACTATTACTTTACAGACATCTTCAAAGCTCTTAAAAATAGTAAAAAAGTAAAATTAATTAAAATATATCTGTAGCAGCACTAATAATAAAAAAAATATATTTATTGGAATGGTGCGTATACGCACCTTTGGCCGAAAGTAGGTTTGCTCAAAATCAAGCACATTTGGTAAACTGAAGATCCAGGGAAAGAAATGACTCATCCATACCCGAAGCAAAACATCTGAAGACTAAAAGTCGTTTCTTAATGTAAAAAGTACTCGAAGGTTTTCATTTTATTTTATTTTTTATTCTTTCTTAGTGCGGGGAAGGAATTCAGCAGCTAATTCCCGCGTCGTTAATGATGCACTTTAATTGAAATGATTAGATGTGAATGTTTTAGAATGGAAGTTGATTAATTTATTTTGTAATTTAATTTTAATTTGTACTTTTTTCTCCTTTTTTTTCCTCCTCTCCTTTGATATCTTAAACAGTAATGTTTGCTAAAACGTGAAAGTTGATTTTTCTTCCCTAAAGTGACTGAAATTATCTTCTTTTTTTTTCAGTTGTTTGAAAATATTTCAAACTTTCTACTATTTCTTTCGAAAAATATATGAAAAAGGAAAATCAGAACTATCCAATCCCATACTTGCATCATTCGGGGCCCAAGGCACAGTATTCCCGGACCGTAAAGAATTCAGCATAATGAGGTGTTTCGGTATGTATTGACAGCTATTGAATTGGATTGATTGCAAAAATGAAATTGCAATATCATATTGATTTTATCTTCCGGTCATGTTGAACTGTTGTCTCGCTAACAGAAAAATAAGTTTCATAATGAAATAAAGCTTCGCTAGCGGTATCCGCATGGTGATGTACGTGCTAAGCGTTTAGTAAACGTCGACGGCGGCGTAGCCTATGGCAAGAGTTTAACACTCCGTCGGTCGCGCTGTATCTCACAGATACAGAGCGTTGAAATTACTTTCTTTTAAATCGAAGGAGGAATGTCGCGACCTTGAGCAGAGCAATATCTGCCCTTCCGGTCACTAGGTCTCCTGGACTGTTGTGGGAGTGGGTGTCGGAGGATTTTTTTCCCCGCTTTTGGGGGTTCATTTGCGGTTTGTATCTGTGGGATACAGCGCGACCGATGACGTTCTCCGTTTGTTACGCTATTTTTCGCTTTTGAAAATAAGTAAAAAACGCTTTCGAGATTTAAGTGGTCAGAAAGATCTTGAAACAATTCATAAAATTTTATTTTTTTAAGAAAATTTTAGGATTTAGATGCAGAAATTTTCGATGAAAGTGATAAGGACGAAGGAAATTTCATTCTGGTTATGGAATGTCGTTCAACAAAAGGACTAGGTAAACGCAATATAAGTGCCTAAAATGCAGCGAAGGTTTTTGTTTAGAACATACCGAGATGTTTTCAAATAAAGTGGAATTTATGAACCAAATGTATTCGAGTCGGATTAGTTTTTTCATTTCCTAAAATTATTTGAATAGTTAATATTTTAATTAAGAATATTTTCACTTAATATAATTGTATATAAACACCTATTGTACGCATATATTTTATTACTTTACATTTCTTTTTGCTTGTAAGTATTTGCGTTGTAATTTAATATTTTTAATCTATTTTGTATTGAAATAAATTAAATAAAGGAGAAATAAGGGTCCAAGTGTAGGGGAGGTGGAGCCTGGTACCAAAAACAAAAAAACATTTAAAAAACTTTCATAATTAAATTTACGCATTGCTTTTACGAAATGTATCTCTGAGATACAGAGCGCCCGATGGTGCAAAATTTGGAGCGCGCCTGACGGAGTGTTAAAAAAGGTCAGCATTGCCTGTATTAAGAGATTAAAAAAGCGTCGTCTGGCCTATAAGTAAATGACACTGTAAACCATAGGGTTAATCCATGTGTAATCATCCAGGCCATGCTGCTCGATGATTTTGATTTTTTTTAAATTTTGGTAGTCAATTTATTGTTATCTTGAGACCCTAAAACAAGTGTTAAAACGTTTTTTAATTCTTGAAATTTATTATTAGAGCCGTTTCCAAGTCACATTTTTAGTGGTTTTTCATGAAAATACCGCTTACATAAATCTTTGTAACTTTTTTATTTGTGGATATTTCAAAATTATTTAAAAACCATTATATTCTGTAAGCAATGAGAAAAATTTTGCTTTCGGTTTCTTTTTTGATATATTTTTTTCAAAATACGGAAATGGAGTTTGAAAATACCATTTTCAAAATGAAAACTTGCGTTTTTCACGTTAAAATTTTTAATGGAAGAAACTAAAACTCGCCTGTACATTTTTTGCCCTGAATAGATACCTTTTGGTAGTTTCGTCAGAAGCAGTATGGAACATTTGGAGGGTTTCCTTTATTTTATATAATTAGCCAAACTTGGCATTTCGGTGCAGAAATGCCAACTTTGAGACTCAATATCTAAAAAGGGACTGAATGAAATTTTATGAAATTTTAGGGGAATAATATTTTTATAGATATAAATATGTAGTAAAGTTTTTATAAGTGATATCGATGTTGTTTTAGAAATACGGCACCTCGAAGTCAGGCAAAAAATCACGTGTCTTTCCGCCTTTTATTCACATCTAAATGTCATCATACTGCCTTATTTATTTTACTCAATGCTTCAAAACGTTTATAAAATCTTCCAAGGCTTATAAATTTACTTATAGCAACACATAAGCAACAAAATCAACGATCAATGTTCAATTTCAAAATCCATGTTTGTTTTGTTGTAGGGAGCCAACAAAAAAGGATATCACGTCTTAACTAGTAACCTTTTATTGCTAAACTTGCTAAATGATTTGACGAAGAACAATTAGTCACGTAGTCTAATGTTTATATTTGTCGAATATTCAAATTTTGTGTCTGAGACTCAACTCTAACTATTGTAGAGTTAACGTAAAAACTTTGCTTTTTTGCTATTTTGTTTACTTGCGATGAAGTGAACTAATATATTGTGTTTTAATTTAATTACTACAACAACTAATTTATCTTTGTATTAAAAGCACTAAGTCACTCTTTGTAAAACGAAGAAAAAAAAAGCGAGTATTTTAAAGAGAATCCCATAGTAATTTATGTATTACTATTGTTTCCTTTTCAAATTGTTTTGTTTGTGTTTAAACAAGGTAGAATAGAGGGGAAAAAATGTTTTCACGTTAAACTCTGCATTAGTTAAAGTTGCAGTTTCAGACGCAAAATTTGAATAATCGGAAAATATAAACATTAGACTACATGAATAATTGTCCTTCGTCAAATCATTTAGCAAGTTTAGCAATAAAAGGTTACTAGTTAAGACGTGATATCCTTTTTTGCTGGCTCCCTACAACAAAACAAACATGGATTTTGAAATTGAACATTGATCGTTGATTTTGTTGCTTATGTGTCGCTATAAGTAAATTTATAAGCCTTGAAGATCTTATAAACGTTTTGAAGCATTGAGTAAAATAAATAAGGCAGTATGATGACATTTAGATGTGAATAAAAGGCGGAAAGACACGTGATTTTTTGCCTGACTTCGAGGTGCCGTATTTCTAAAACAACATCGATATCACTTATAAAAACTTTACTACATATTTATATCTATAAAATATTATTCCCCTAAAATTTCATAAAATTTCATTCAGTCCCTTTTTAGATATTGAGTCTCAAAGTTGGCATTTCTGCACCGAAATGCCAAGTTTGGCTAATTATATAAAATAAAGGAAACCCTCCAAATGTTCCATACTGCTTCTGATGAAACTACCAAAAGGTATCTATTCAGGGCAAAAAATCTAAAGGCGAGTCTTAGTTTCTCCCATTAAAAATTTTAACGTGAAAAACGCAAGTTTTCGTTTTGAAAATGGTATTTTCAAACTCCATTTTCGTATTTTTAAAAAAATATATCAAAAAAGAAACCGAAAGCAAAATTTTTCTCATTGCTTACAGAATATAATGAATGGTTTTTAAATCATTTTGAAATATTCAGAAATAAAAAAGTTTCAAAGATGTATGTAAAGCAGTATTTTCATGAAAAACCACTAAAAATGTGACTTGGAAACGGCTCTAATAATAAATTTCAAGAATTAAAAAACTTTTTAACACTTGTTTTGGGATCTTAAGATAACAATAAATTGACTGCCAAAATATAAAACAATCAATAACATCGAGCAACATTTTTCGCTTTTTCTGGATGATTTCACATGGATTGACCCCATACCTAAAACGTGTAAGCACAATTTTGTTAGTGTGTTCCAATTTAGGGCCAACGAACTATTTAATGGATTTATTGAACATACAAGGTCTTTAAAAATATGTTAACAAAAGGGGGGATCAGATATTTTAGCATATAGAGAAAATAAAATTAGAGTTTTTGAACAGTAATAAGTTCTAAAATGGGCGGCCATGTTGGCAGGTAATATGGTTCATTATATGGATCGTTTTGCCCGCAACAGATCATTTTGTCCATGTTTATTGTTTATATGACTTAATGAAAAAATACTTCGGTCATGGGTTGCAATAGTGGCACAACTCAAAAAGCACGCGTTTTGGACTAAGAACAGATATAAATATGAAAATACACATTCTTTTCAGCAGCAATACTAGCCTAACTCATAATTCAATATAAGGCCGTAAGATGGCAGCAAGCTAAAGCATTTCTTATGCATTTTCCTTAGAAATGAAAACTTTAAACCCACTTATCTCAAAACAGGATCTTAAACTGATTGAAAAATATGAGCATTTTGAGGCCTCCAAATTTGGGGGTCCTAGACCTGGGCTTCGTTATGTTGTAATTTCAATGAAAGTGATCTATAAGGAAACCTACTATACTAGACTGCAACGTTTCTTGACAATGACGTCACAACGCGCGGCGGAAGAAATGAGTAAACAGCGAAGTCGAAAAGACGCCAAGCTACCAACTTGGCGAATAATCCGATTAAGCACTCTATTTGGCACATTGCATGTTTGAAAACTCATTTGTCTGTTTATCAGTAAAAGACAATGTAACAAATTTAAAAACTTAATTTTTCTTACTCAATCATAATTTATTTTATTGGATCAAATATATTTTCATCAAAAGTTATTCCTTTCGACAAAAAAAAAAAAAAAAGATATTATACTCTAAATACTTTTATGCAGATAGATATTTTACAAACATCAAAAACTTTTTTTTTTTATCAGAGCTACATGTTGAAATGCACTATGGTTTTTTCCATTCTTATAATAATAACGATATTGACGAATATAATAATAATAAGAAGAACAATATTAACGAATATAATAATAATAGCAAGAACAATATTAACGAATATAATATTAAGAAGATCGATATTAACAAAAATAATAATAACGGTACTAACGAATGGAATAATAATAAAAAGAACGATATTAACAGTAATAATAATAACAATAATAGCGATATTAAGGAATAGAATAATAAAAACTGTTTAGTTTTAAGCTAAGTCACAAGTCAGCGAATCAGACATAAATATAAACAATTTCAAATCTCGCCAAACCGCTTATCGGAAAATCGCCAATTGCTCGTGAGCTCTTATTGGCTGGAGCGTTAGTTCTAATGAAGGTATTAGTACGCGTTTCGCTTCTCGTAAAATTGAAATATATATTATTATTTTTTTATGGAAATTAAGAAAAATAAATCCTATATATGCGTAGGTTAAAATACCTTATCATATTTCTTTAGCGAAGTGCTAAGTTTAACTCAAAAATCGGACACAGCGCGGAGAACTACTTTCTTCTTTCGCTCTCAGCATATTTCTCTATAGTCAAGAAACTTTGCAGTTGAGTATATGTGTATCAGAGTGCACACATCAAACCAACGATGTTTTTGTAACGTCAAAAAAAAAAAAAAGCCACTTCCTTCAATGTTATGAGCACAAGGAAAAATATCGTTATGAAGCACAAGTTGTCATTTCAATACAGTTGAACTCCCTTAATACGAAATGCCGAAAATTCGTGAATTTGTTCGTATTAGCCGCTATTCGTAACAACCGTGAATAAGTAAAAATTTAAAAAAAAAAGTATTAGAAATGTATGTTTATATTTTTAAAATAATTTCTACTATTTTTTAATACAAAGTAAAATAAATAGTGAAAACAAATGATTTATTTTTCTAATATACACTTTTAAATCTTAGAAGGACATTGACAAAAAGTGAACTTATCTTTTAAAATTTAACAATTTTGGAAGAAAATCCCTAATGGTTAATTGTTTTTTAGGTAATTTTATCAACACATGTCTCGGCGCAAAATGCCTTGTGCCATTCATACTTGGTGGTCTATGATGACTCAAAACAATAAACAATTTCTTTAAAAAAAAAATAAAGGTAAAGGATCCGGTAGTGGACACAGTTAAGAATATTTTCGTACTCTCTTACGTGGCAAAATTTTTTTCAAAGGACTTACATCAATATTTGCATATTTAGCTTCAACGCCAACTATTTGTCTAAATATTAATGACCTATAAAATGTCATTTGATGAAAAATTAGTATTTTTACGTCAAATTTACTAAACGCTTCATTTCTATCTATAGTGGACATTTATAAGACACGTATTTGCCTGAGTACTGGACAGAAATGAATATCATCTATGTTATGCTGTTAACTTGGAGAAATAATTTTAAAAATGACTAACGGACCATTCATAAATGATGTCAAGCTTTTTTCCCATATATTTTCCCCAAATCAATAACCTACTTATTGATCGGCTTTAGTAAAGAGCAGCAAATGTGACCGTTGTCGAGGCAGCTATTAAATATTATGATCCACATATTTGCATAAATACTCCACGCCAACTTTAGTTCTATTAGCCAGCACTAGGAATCGTTCGCCATAGGTTCTGATCATTTCATTCAAGTTTAATGTTACATTCGCTTACTTTAGGAGCTTAAAGATCTAAGTGTCCACTACTACAGCAGTGTCCCACCCTTTTCCCTGGGCCGTGGGTTTAAAAAAACCCCCCAGTGGGGTTTGCACGTCGGACTTCCACCTGGAAGGTCGCGCGTTCGATCCCACTGAAAACCACCATGTATACTTGGGGATATGTGCATGTAAAATCCGTAGACCCCACTACCTCTCCCAGTGCGTAAGCAACCTAAGGCCTCGGCTAACAGGTAGGGGTTGGTGGAGAAAAGTGTCCCACTACCTTTGGCCGTGGTAGCCTAGGGTTAGCACGTCGGACTTCCACCTGGAAGGTCGCGCGTTCGATACCCACTGAAACACCATGTATACTTGGGGATATGTGCATGTAAAATCCGTAGACCCCACTACCTCTCCCAGTGCGTAAGCAAGCCTAAGGCCTCGGCCTAACAGGTAGGGGTCTGGTGGAGAAAAGTGTCCACTACCTTGGGCCGTGGTAGCCTAGCGGTTAGCACGTCGGACTTCCACCTGGAAGGTCGCGCGTTCGATACCCACTGAAAACCACCATGTATACTTGGGGATATGTGCATGTAAAATCCGTAGACCCCACTACCTCTCCCAGTGCGTAAGCAAGCCTAAGGCCTCGGCTAACAGGTAGGGGTCTGGTGGAGAAAAGTGTCCACTACCTTTGGGCCGTGGTAGCCTAGCGGTTAGCACGTCGGACTTCCACCTGGAAGGTCGCGCGTTCGATACCCACTGAAAACCACCATGTATACTTGGGGATATGTGCATGTAAAATCCGTAGACCCCACTACCTCTCCCAGTGCGTAAGCAAGCCTAAGGCCTCGGCTAACAGGTAGGGGTCTGGTGGAGAAAAGTGTCCACTACCTTTGGGCCGTGGTAGCCTAGCGGTTAGCACGTCGGACTTCCACCTGGAAGGTCGCGCGTTCGATACCCACTGAAAACCACCATGTATACTTGGGGATATGTGCATGTAAAATCCGTAGACCCCACTACCTCTCCCAGTGCGTAAGCAAGCCTAAGGCCTCGGCTAACAGGTAGGGGTCTGGTGGAGAAAAGTGTCCACTACCTTTGGGCCGTGGTAGCCTAGCGGTTAGCACGTCGGACTTCCACCTGGAAGGTCGCGCGTTCGATACCCACTGAAAACCACCATGTATACTTGGGGATATGTGCATGTAAAATCCGTAGACCCCACTACCTCTCCCAGTGCGTAAGCAAGCCTAAGGCCTCGGCTAACAGGTAGGGGTCTGGTGGAGAAAAGTGTCCACTACCTTTGGGCCGTGGTAGCCTAGCGGTTAGCACGTCGGACTTCCACCTGGAAGGTCGCGCGTTCGATACCCACTGAAAACCACCATGTATACTTGGGGATATGTGCATGTAAAATCCGTAGACCCCACTACCTCTCCCAGTGCGTAAGCAAGCCTAAGGCCTCGGCTAACAGGTAGGGGTCTGGTGGAGAAAAGTGTCCACTACCTTTGGGCGTTACCTCTTAGCATGGACTTACTGGAAGGTCGGTTCGTACCCACTGAAACCCCGTAATTGGGGATATTATGTAAAATGTAACCAACTTATGAACAAAGCCTAGGCCTATCGTTTAACGTGGGGCGTAGAAAAGTTCAACCTTCGTTACCTAGCTTACACTGACTTCCACGAAGTGCTTTACCCATGAAAAAAGTATACTTTACTAAATTACATATTCCCGTGCAAGAAGTAATGGTAAATACTGTAAGTGTCCACACCTTTGGGGTGGAGCCACTTACATACTTACCGGAAGGTGGGTTGTTGAAAACCAATTTACTTATTTTGTAAAATGAGCCCCACTACCTTCCCATCGGCCCTAACTCGGCTAAGTAGGTTGGTGAGAAAGGAAAAGTGTCCACTTGGGCTTAGCCTAGTTTTTAATGGCTTACCTATTCCGGTTGAAAAAAAATGTAACTTGGGGATTGTGTGTTCCGGCCCCACATTAGTTAACAATAATTAAAAGGGGCTTGGGAAAAGTGTCCCTTTTGGGCCGGGTAGCCTAGGGTTGCCTGGCTTACCTGGAATGCGGTTGCCCACTGAAAACACCATGTAAATATTATTAAAATCCAAATATCTCCCAGGCGTAAGAAGTAAGGCTCGGCTAACAATCTGGTAAAAATGTCCATATTTGGGCCTTCCTGCTTTAATTTATAAGGTCGCGCTTCATAACTAAAACCACCTTTATTGGGGTTTCTTAAAATGTGACCCCACTATTAGTGGTAAAATAACCTTTCCAACAGGTATTGGTGGAAAAATTTATTTCCGTTACCTACTTAGATGGTTTCGATACAAACTAAAAGGAGAATGTTAGTTTTCAGCTGTCATCTTATCCCCGTTAATGAAAAGAAGGATCTAAGTAAGAGCCCTATTTATGTTCTAGAATGGATTGGGTTGGACGTTTACGGTCTCAAAAAATTACTCTTTTCAGAAAATCAGGATTCAAGATCTCGTTAACATATCTCCTATGTATACATTCTTTTATTATGCCATTTATTTCAGTTTATAATGTATTAATGTTTTAGCCTGTGTGTAATCCATCATCAAAATATCTATTAAAATGCCTCGATTACACTGGGCAACAATGTTTGACAAAGTTCGTGTATCTAAGTTGAAAACACCTCATTCTTAATGAATTCAACGTGCTGAACACTAATATCACCTTGAAAAGTGTGGTTTGGCTCTTGTTTCAGAGATTCAGGGGTGCAAAGATATAATGTACCTAACGCTTTAATGTCACTTTTGTTAAAACGTTTTAAAGAGTAAACTGATTTATTGCGCATTATAACAAGAAATATTTCATTTTTAAATGTCCCTGTGAATATAAGAATTAATAAAACGTGCAATGAAAGAAACATTTCGATAAAAAAAACAAAATAATTTCAAAAAATAAACAAATATCATAAGTAAAATTCAAGACTTTATTCTCTATATTTCATTTGTCCATTTTCCAGTGTAATACCACACATAAAGTATTGCACTACTCTTTATAATCTGTTTGAGTAACATGAGGCTCATTACTAAACATCCCGGTGTATTTTTTGACAAAGAGTGTAGGTCTTTGTCCTTTCGTCAGTGCGGTGCTTGACTTCGTTGAAGACTGAGCTTTTATATTTAGTGTATTTTTGATAAAAAAAGTGTAGGTCTTTGTCCTTTCGTCAGTGCGGTGCTTGACTTCGTTGAGGACTGAGCTTTTATATTTACGTGTAGTCATTTTATAATTTCATTTGCTTCATTTTGTAGCTATTTGCAGCTGTATGTCGCGAAAAGGCACTAACGATCACGATAACTTTTGTTACATTTGCGGTGGCGTAAGATGTGAATCACAGAAAAAGCGCATTACTGATGCAATATGGAAGGCCTATTTCCTCTATTTTGGTTGTAAAATAGGTGACCAAGTTAAAAAAGAGGGCAACTTACCTACGCTGTATCACCTGTGCAACAACACTTTCTCTGTGGATGACTGGTAAAATAACAAGAAGTTCCGTCTAGAACTATACGAGCCTACTTTCCCGTATACACCAAATTCAAATTTATAGTCTAGCTATCTCTTTCTCTCTCTTTCTCATTTATCTTTAGTTCTTAATTTTTTCAAATATACCTTTTTCAACGGACAATACATATTCGTTCACGCATTCATTTTTTCCTTTATTCAGCCATTCATTTATGCATTCATTCGTTTACTGATTCAGATGTTTATTCATTCATTTACTCATTCATGTATTTATTCAATCATTTATTCATTCTTTTCCTCATTCATTTATTCATTCTTTCACTCATTCATTTATTCACTGAGAAATATCCTTAAAAATTCCGATAAAAAAATTTCATAGGAAAATAGGCTCGTTAGTTCTGGAAGAACTTTCTATTTGTACATGTTCTACGTTATAAGAGCTTTCCGATAAAGTTTGTTCCAAGCAAATTGGTCCGTTAGATCAGGATTTAAACTATAGGATTTAAAAAATAGGATTGAAATTTCCCCGTAAGCGATATGTTAATTTTTTGAACTGTTCAAAAATGAACAAAAACTGTTCAAATTGATATTTCACGCCAAGCGCTTCTTCCAGTAAGCTTGTTCATTTGAATATGGATCTTGTACCCAGAGATTAGATAATTTGCTTCATTTTCGCCCATAGGCGCTAATGTTAAATTTTTTTGAACTGTTCAAAATTGAACGAAAAATTGTTCAAATCAAAAGGTAAAATATGGAAATGGGATGTCCTCGCCGAGATCTTTCGAATGCAAAAAGAATTTTTCCAATCGGACAATTCGTTCAAAAGTTATTAGGGGGGGACAGACCGACAGACAGACAGACAGACAGACCGACCGACCGAGACAGACAGACCGACAGACACACTTTTTCCCCATCTCAAAACCCTACTTTCAAATTTTTTATTTTTCAATCTTTATTTAATTACTTCACTTATTTTTGACTTTTCTTGATTTCTAACGATATTTTCACGATACATTAAGATTTCTTTCATGCTTTATTATTATTTTTTTTTTTTTTACTTTTACGTGAAAGTAGGCTAAAAAGTATGCCATTTGCCGCTCCCATGATTTGGAGAGAGAGCAAAACAATCATAAGACTCTAATTTATGTTGTCACTTTTGTTATATGCACATTTATTATGTACTGTATGTATTGGTAAGACTGGTATGTATTAGTACTTTATGTACCTACCTTTATTTCTTTGTAAATTAAATTAGAAACAAGACATACAATGCATTAATATTGCATTCTTTTATCCCGATCGTACAAAGTAATATCTCAACGTAACAAAAAAATCGAGCCAAATTCCTTTTTTTATTGCCATATTCATGATTAGCAAGTTAAATTAATAAATATTTTGACACTTTCATTCGAGATACATTTCCAATGTTGTCCAGTGTTATTAGGAAAGTGTAAAAGTCATAATTCCATATGCACGAATTTTTCAGATAATTGAGCTCGTAAAAATTCGTTTGAAAATTCGTTAAAAATATTGATGTAAGAAGGTTTCAAGAAATCAAACAGTAAAATTTGAATCTTTTTCACCGAAAATAAAATTGTTAATTTTCAAAAAACGCAAAACCCAAGCTTTTCAAAAACATCGCGATACTAAGATCAAATTTTTCGCAAAAATCGCGATCGTAAAAATGAGTCATTGTTGCATACAAGTACCAAATTTCATTTATTTCAAAATATTCCTTTTGAATTTTCGCACTATATTTGAAGCAATGCATTTTCAAACTCACTAAAATCATTTAATTTGTTAGAAGCGATAAACACTGAAGAACCTTCACTTTTACATGTAACAAGAAAATGCTGGTTTTTATACTGCTTTCATAGAAGAACATCAATAGATAAAATGACATAAATGATCGGAAAAAATAGAGAAAATATTAAACTATTTTTTAGTTTTTTTGTAAAAATAACGCATCAAAGAATTTTGGTTATTTAGGGTCCTTTTCATGATTATAATTTTATAAAGCACCCATTTTTGCGATCGCGAAGTTTGTGAAAGATCCGTTTTGTGTGAAAGTTATTAATGTTTATTCTTTCCTTGCTGAGCATATAAATTAGATAATCATCTTTTATTACGTAGTTAGTATCGGACACTTTAATGAAAATTTCCCACTTAAATTTTGAAAATCCCACTTAACGTTTTGGTCAGGGTGGGAAATCTCACCTTGTATTTTTCCCTAGTGTGAACTCTGAATGATAATGATAGAAAAGGGCTACGATGGAAATCACAAAGTTATCGTAGAATCGACAATTGAAGGAGTTTACTACTTCGAGCTCATATAGCATAAAGAATATGGAAAATGTTAGTTTTCGATTACTTCATTAGGCATCACAGGTAAGTTAATGTTATAGTAAGGATTGTGCCATTTTCACTTCGCTATGTTTTTGATGAACACATGCATATTATGGAAAAATAATGTTTGTAAAACATCACAATAGATGAAAAACTCAACGTTAAGCGTCATTAACGAGACACATTACCGTATTTAAGTGGGAATACTGTAAAAAACGAAGTGTACTCTGTGGTAATTACTTTCTTCTTATCTTACATAAGAAATTGAATACCTGGCTTTAAAAACGTTGCATGTAGCGGAAGTTCAATTTTACAAGAGTGAATTATGTTCAAAAAGTGATTAAAACTGCAGCTGGCAATGATTCGTATCCTTCTAGCGCGTTATAGGGCAATCTAGCGGTTTTAAATCTAGCTACTTTAAGGTTGGGTTCGATCAAGCAAGTGACACATATCGTTTTTCCATCAAAAATTGACTATGTGAAAAAAACGACGTTTTTTCAGCCACCCTTTCAATTATCGTTTTTATGCTACTTTCCCGTAAAACGAATATATATATATATAAATAAAATGTGAAAGGAGGCTTAATGTATGGTAAAAAATATCGTCAAGAAAAGTAAAAAAAAAGTGAAGTATTTAAATAAAGATTGAAAGGTAAAAAATTTGAAAGCAGGGATGTGAGATGGGAAAAATGTGTGTCTGTCGGTCTGTCTGCCCCACCCCCCCGTCTAATATTTTTTAAGGGAATTGTCCGATTCGAAAGATTTTTTTTTTTTTTTTTTTGCAGATTTCGGAGAGGATATCTCATTTCCATATTTTACTTTTTGATTTTTCAATTTTGAGCAGCTCAAAAAATCTTAACATTAGCGCCTATGGGCAAAAAGGAAGCAATTATGTAAACCCTGGGCATATGATCCAAACACGAAGAAGGTTATTGAAAGAACCTCTCGGCGTGTTTTTCTTTTTTTTTTTTAACAGTTTTTGAACAGTTTAGAAAAAAATTAACGTAGCACCTACGGGGAAATTTATGTTCTACATAAATCCTGATCTATCAGACGGATTTGCTGGGAACAAACTCTATCGGAAAGATGTTAGGCCGTAGAACATGTACAGATACGTAGTTCAACCAGAACAAAACAAGCCTATTTTCCTATGAAATTTTTTATCGGGATTTCTAAGGGCATTTCTGAATGAATGAGAGAAATAATGAGTGAAATAATGAATGAATGAATAAATGAATGATTGAAAGTAGGAATGAGTGAATAAATGATTCAGTGAAAGAATGAATGAATGATTGAGGGAATAAATGCGAAAAATAGTGTATATACACTTGATTGTCGTAAATGAATGAATGAATATGTATTAACTGTTGAAAAGGGTAAATTTGAAGCAATGAAGAACTAAAGCTAAATGTGAAAGAGAGAGAGAGAAAGCTAGCTGGATGATCAACTTGATATTGGTGTATATGGGAAAGTAGGCTCGCATAGTTCTAGGCGAGACTTCTTGTATACTTTATCATTCAATAATTGCTTTAATTATGAATAAGGCGCCTTCCTCTTTCAGCGATTGGTGATAAAAGCTAACCAGCGCCAGAGTTCATACCGCACTCTTCTCTAAACCAAACTCTGTACATATGTTTTCTTTACAGTACGACTACATTAGTGGTGAAAATCTATTATTGAGTAGTTAAAGTTAACTGATTTTATTATTATTTTGTTTAATTTTTCATTTCTCTTGCGTGTATTTGAAATTAATTTGGTTATGCCAAAGTGATAAATATTTGGTTAACAGCCCTTAAAAATATGCTTCGCTATTCATTGCAGGTCGTAACTTCTAGAAGTCTTGATAAGGATGCTGATGGAAAAAGAATACAGAAAAACTCAAAAAGCAATAATAGCAGGCACTTATGAAGGAATTTACTACTTCGAGCTCATAGAAGTAGAAGAGCATGAAAAATATTCCCCTTCGATTACTTTGTTAGGCATCACAGGTAAGTCGAAGTTATAAATTAGGATTGGGGCATTTTCACTTCGCTATGTTGTTGTTGAACACATGCATATTATGGAAACATAATATTTGTAAAATATCACAATCGATGAAAAACTCATCGTTAAGCGTCATTAACGAGACACATTAGCGAATTTAAGTGGGAATACTGTAAAAAACGAAGTGGTAATTACTTTCTATTTATCTTACGTAAGTGATAATCGTTTTTAGCTTACTTTCCCGTAAAACTAAAAAATATATAAATTAAGTGTGAGAGAAAGCTTAATGTTTCGTAAAAATATGGTAAAAAATAAAGAAAAATCAAAAATAACTAAAGTAATTAACAAAGATTGAAAAATTTGAAAGTAGGGCTTTAAGGTGGGGAAAATGTGTGTCTGTCTATCTGTCTGCCCCCTCCCCCAATAACTATTGAGGAAATTATCCGATTCGAAAGATTTTGTTTTGCATTCGAAAGATCTCGGCAAGGACATTTCATTTCCATATTCTACTTTTTGGTTTGAACAATTTTTTGTTCAATTTTGAGCAGTTCAAGAAATCTTAACATTAGCGCCTATAGGCAAAAATGAAACAATTATGTAAACTCTGGGCATAAGATCCAAGGTCCTATGATGAACTTTATTGAAAGAAGCTGTCGGCGTGATTTTTTTTTTGAACAATTTTTGTTCATTTTTGAACAGTTTAGAAAAAGATTAACATAGCACCTACGGGGAAATTACTGTCCTATATAAATCCTGATCTAGCAGTCGGATTTTCTGGGAACAAACTCTTTTGGAAAGATGTTAGGCCGTAGAACATGTACAGATACGTAGTTTAACCAGAACGAAACGAGCCTAATTTACTATGAAATTTTTTGATCGGGATTGTTAAGGACATTTCTGAATGACTGAGTGAAAGAATAAATGAATGAGTGAAAGAATGAATGAATGAACAAATGAATGATTGAAAGAAGGAATGAGTGAATAAATGAATGAGGGAAAGAATGATGAATAAATGAGGGAATAAATGAAAAAATTATTTAAACTAGTGTATATACACTTGATTGTCGTAAAAGAACGAATGAATGAATGAATACGTATTAAAGGAAATTAATTGAAGTGAAACTCAAAATGTTGCTGTCACAAACACAAACGCGGAAATGTTTTCTCTCAGGAATCACATTCCAAGAGTCAACCTTGCACTCTGCCATATTTTATAATTATATCAAATACTCTAAACTACAATCTAATACGGAGATAATAAATGAAGAAAGAAATTTTTAATTCATTAACTTATAATATACAACTGTCACGGAATCAATGTCTTGTCTGTTACCATACACTTAATTCCAAATTTTATACTACTCAATTAAAATGTTTGTGTGGCAAAATTTTTATATCACCGGAGAATATGTAAATAAGAAGTAGCACTTGTCAATTTGAATGTTCTATGCTTTTCCAAAGAAGCAGACGCCTTTTAGTATAATTTTTTTTTTAGTAAGTCATGTCTGTTACCCCCTTAATTAGTTCCATAAAATATATTTTTTTATTTCTTTTTTTCAGCTAAATAAGTTATAGACTAAGAGCTGGCTGCATGAAAATGACGATCATAAGGTACACGGCTCGTTTTCGCACAAAACGTCTCTATTAGTATGTCTGACTAGATAGCCACAGGTCTGCCAGGCCGGGTGAGGGGCATTAAGCGGGGGCGGGCCCTCAAATTCGACGAATTTTAGCGAAAAAAAAAACATAATTTACGCAGTGGAAGTTTCACTAATATGTACATACTACTTATTTCTCTAAATGGCGGGAAAATAATGGCAGACTGTTTACTAGGGGCGAAAGTGGCCTAAAATTTCGAGGAAAAAAATCATAAGGTACACGGTTGGAAGTTTTTCAGGATGGTTGTTTACGGGTCATGCCATATCAAGTGATCCAATTAATTTTACCTCACGCTTTTTGGTTTCTTTCAAATTTGGCTTATCAAGTGTACCCCTCAAGGTAATTAAAAATCCAAATTTTTATATCTTTATCTTGTTTAGTTATTGAGTTATCAGGCTTTGATTTTGTAAAAAACTCACATTTTTACATGTATGCTTCAACATAAAACAGGCCATCACTCATCAACAAATAGAGATAAAAAGTTCTAGTAAAAAGCATTTTAAAGTATATTAAAGGCCGTTTTTCATATAATATCTATCATGACAAATTTTTCAAAAAATTTAAATTTTAAAAAATGATCTAAAAATTTAAATTTTAAATTTCTCGAAACAGATATAATGAAAATTTTTCAAAAAATTCTCAAATATTTGTGTCTATTTTATCTTTGTCTGTGCAAAATTTCCTTTGGAGACTCAATGGGATCATATTTTTTCAAATTTTTGAATGTAATTTGATTTACCAAAGAATGAACATTTTTGTGATTCAAGTTATTTTAAGATGATGGTTCCTTAAAGGCAATGATTTAGTTAGCCTTCTTAACACATCTATGCATGAGTGAACATTTTAGGAAAGGATTTTGGGAAAGAAACAGATTGGTTTACAGAAAGGAAATCGCAGAATGAAAGTGAGAAATTTATGACTTGTTGCGCGCCGGCGGAGAGTGCGAGGGAGAAGCAAGAGGACGTTGGTCAGTTTTCGGAAGGCGAGGTTTTTAAAAGACAGCAAAGAGGTTGCGAGACTTTACAGGGAGCAATTAAGGATGCGGAATCAGGAAAGAATGAATATTTTATAGTGGATAATTTAGTTTATCATAAAGATAAGGTTTCGCGAGATACCGTTAGTCAGTTAGTAGTGCCGAAGGTTAGAAGGGAACAAATTTCGAAGGTAGCACACGAATCGATTTTCGCGAATCATTTGAGAATGAGAAAAACAAAAGAAAGGATTCGTTATTCATTTTATTGGCCGGACATGGCAAAGCAAATAGAGATATATTGTAAGTCTTGCAAAAAATGTCAGTCAACACTCTAGATGGCCGGAGGCGGTACCATTAAAGACTATAACTGCAAGGGCAACGTGCGAAGCTTTGCTAGAAATATTTATGAGGACGGGAATTCCTAGGGTAATAGCAAGTGATCAAGGAACGAATTTTATTTCGAAATTAACTCAAGAGTTCCACGCTAGATTAAGGTCATCCCCAAGATTCGCTATTGCGGGACATCCACAAAGCTCCGGATTAGTGGAAAGATATAATCAAGTTTTAAAGCGCATGTTACACCACGTCATTAGGGACGATCCAAAACTTTGGGATAGATATATTCCTTACTTGTTATTTGCATACAGAGAAATTCCAAATTCTACCACGGGTGTGTCATCTTTTAAACTTATGTACGGGCGAGAAGCTAGGGGTCCACTTTCAGTGTTAAAATCTACTTGGGCAGGGGAGGTACCGTTACCTATAAATATGGGAAAAAGCGCAATTGAATATTTAGAGGAATTAAAGATTAAATTAGAAAAGGCTGCAGAGCAGGCTTCTTTAACAGCTGAGGTGAAACAAGGGAATTATGCGAAATATGATAACCGACGGGCAGTGCATAAAGAATTTAAGCCGGGAGACCAGATATATTTATTGATTCCAGATTCTAATAATAAATTATATGCTAGATGGACAGGACCAGCTAATATATTAGAGCGATGTAAACCAGATTCTTATAAGGTCAAACTATTAGATGGGAGTATCAAAACGGTTCATGTAAATAAAAAAAATTAGGAAATTCATTCCTAGAATACAGGCAGTGGGCGTGATATTCCAAAATGAAGAGGAAATGGGGGAAGTTCAGCCCACACCTAGTACGAGCGATACTCCGAGTTCTTTCAAACTTAGTGAGCTTGATTTACGTCATTTGGATGACGTTAAGAAGGAAGAAATTTTAGAATTGTTGAAGAAATATGACGCCTTGTTCTCGAACAAAGTCCAAATTACAAAGGTCGGGGAACATAAAATCAAAATAACTGCCACAGAAACGAAGAAACCATACATTTACAGAATCCCGGAAGCATTGAAGCCTCCGGTTGAGAAACAAATCTAAGAATTGTTGGCATTAGGTCTCATAGAAGAAAGCCATGCTGAGATTTCACATCCTGTAGTATCTGTGATGAAAAAGGATGGAGCTCTCAGACTCTTTGTAGATCTCAGAACTTTGAATGCCGTAACAAAACCCGACGACTTCCCTATTGAAAATGCAACAGACTTGTTTCAAATAGGAAAAGCGAACATCATGACTTCAATCGACTTGCTGAAAGGACATTGGTCCATACCTTTAGAAAAGGAAAGTCGAAAAGCAAGTTTTAAGAGAAGCAGAGGACTACTCCTTTAAAGTTATGCCGTTTGGGCTAAGAAACGCCGCAACTACGTGCCAAAGAGCGGTGAACAAAGCTCTTTTACAATATCAAGACTTTGCGAGAGCGTATCTGTTTACAGAACTTACGAAAAAGAAATCTTCAGAAGAATTAATTTAGAAAGAAGAGCTCGAGTCGGCATTTGTCAACACGAAAAAATGTCTCGTAGACGCACCAAATCGCAACATCCCAGTGCTTGGTCAACCACTTGTTATCGAATGTGATGCGTCATTAACTTTTAGTGACTTTTTGAATAGTTTTCTAATTTGATATTGATGATTTGTGTATTTTTTAATATGTGCAAGTATTTTAATTTGTTGTTTTATGTTTTATAGTGTTCAAGGGTTTGAAGCTATTTTAAATTCTATTTGAAGCTATTTTGGAATTCTAGCTTCAATTTTAGGTGGGGGTGTGGCGTCAGAGTAGTGGGCGTATGACGTCAGAGCATTGTCGCAGGGGGGCGACTCGGGGAACGGATGGAAAAGAGAGGGAGATGGTGAGATGCTCTTGAGAAGAGCGGAAGCAACGATGTGTTGTGTCTTTAGTTATATGTTCCTGTGTAAATAATGTTGTATATATAATAAATGTATTGTGTTCGTGAATCGAAGATGTATTATTTCGAGTTGTAGAGAGTTGTTGGGAGTCGTCAGGGTAAAGTGAAATATCATACAGATCCTGATCAGGTCAAGGCTATTTTAAGCTTAGAAAATCAGAGAAACAAAAAAGAATTGCAGAGAATTCTAGGGAAGATTAATTATATGAGAAATTTTGTTCTTAATGTGGCTGAAACAACATCTCCTTTAACCTCTTCAGACCCCAGAACTAAGAACAAACAATTTTGACGCAATTTTTTGGTTCTCTGATTTAAAAAATGATTACAAAACAAAATAACTAAAAAAAATTTATTTCAATTTTAATTAATAATTAGTTTAAATAATAATTAATGCCCAATTTCCATGTTTAAAACAAAGTAAACTGTCTGTTGATTAATTTCAAAAACAATGGGGTGTTTTAGCTTTCAAATTGCAGAAACAGTAGTTAATAAACATTATTTTAAAATGTACCCAATTGGGTACACTTGGAATGAAAGGGTGAATAAAGCTGCTAAAAAACTGTTCAGTCTTATTAGTTACCTACACATTCACAAGCTCTTAATGAATTAAAAATTAAAGTTAGTAAAGCCCCTGTTTTGGAAAATTTTGATTCTAAAAAACAAATTGTACTGCAATGCGATAGTTCTAAAAGTGGATTAGGATGCTGTTTTTTACAGAATGGTCAACCTGTTGGTTTTGCTCTGTTTGATGCAGAACAAAATTATGCTCAGATAGAAAAAGAGTATTTGGGTATTGTGTTTGCAACTAAAAAAGTTCACAATTTTATTTACTGTAGAAAAGTAATTGTCCAAAATGATCATAATCCCCTTGTGTCAAATCATAATAAAAATGTTGTTAATGTTTTATCTTGTAGGTTACAAAGAATGAAATTAAAATTACTCAAGTATGATCTTGATATAATTAATGTACCAGGCAAACAAATGCATGTTGCTGATTAATTGTCTAGATATTATATAAATGAAACTGATGATAATGATCCATTTCTCAAGGAAATAATTCATTGCGTCAATGCTACGAAGCACTTACAGGTTAGTAATAAAAGATTGAAACAATTAAAAGATTATCTAATTTAAGAGATCCTATAATAAATAATTTAGCATCATTGTGTAAAAATGGCTGGCCACATTCAAAGAAAGATGTACCTGAAAAAATGTTAAGTTTTGCTTTAAATTAAGGCAAGATCTTTTTGAGGAGGATGGACATGTATTCATAAATAATAAAATTGTTGTACCCAGGGATCTTAGAAAAGAAACGTTGGATAAAATCCACAAAGGTCATTTCGGTATGGAAAAATGTAAAAATGCAAATCTAGAGCAACAAATATTTTACTGGCCAGGAAGACTTAATGATTTTGAAAATTTAGTTGCTAAATGTTCAACATGTGAAAATTTAAACCAAAAAATTGTAAAGAACCACTCATTTCTCATGAAATTAATCGCTACCTTGAAAAAGTAGGTTATGATATTTGTGAATTTGGAAAAAAAGATTATTTAGTACTAGTTGATTATTTAACAAAGTGGTTAGAAATAGTACCCATTGTTAATAAACAAGTAAGTGAAATCATTAATAAAGTAAAAATTATATTTAGTAACCATGGTATCCCCAGATTTCTAGCTGCAGATAATATGACTTTTAATTCTAAGGAGTTTCAAAAATTTGCGTCTGAATGAGACTTTGAAATCATAAATAGCAGTCCACGATACCCACAATCAAATGGTCAGGCAGAAAGTGGGATTAAAATTCCTAAAAACATACTTAAAAAATGTTTTGATGTTAATCAAGATATGTACACTGCTCTTATGGAGTACAGGAATACACCAATCAAAGGTTTAGAGTTTTCCCCAGCCCAAGCATTAATGAGTAAAAGAAATCGTACTAAAATACCCATTTCCGGCGAATTATTAAAACCTGAGAGTCAAACTAATATCAAGGATAAAGTTACTGAAATAAGGATTAGGAAGAAATAAGGTTACTGAAATAAGGATATCAAGGATAAGATTACTGAAATTAAGTAAGTCGAGTTATGATAAAACTGCTAAACAACTTAACGATCTTTCTGCTAATGAGCATGTTTTAATTCGTAGTGGTAATACAGGGTGCGACAGCATAACTTCCTTTTTTCAAAACTGAATGAAACGCGTTTTATGAATCTTATAAACTTTAAATTCTTTTATAGTGTAGGTACATGCATAAAGTTATGTTTTACACAGTTTTGAAAATCAGACCAGGTAGGTGACGCTCCCTATTCCTCCTGCACTGAGAGCCGAATTCTAGCGCTTGTCACGATCCTACCAACATAGCAGTGGGTATGTTAGCAATTTGAGCCTGTATGCTGGCCTTTAGGTGACGTAGGGTCATTGGACGGTTGACATAAAGTCAATATTTCAAAAAAAAAAGCAAGGGGCCAAATCCGGGAAGCGGCTGGCCACTTCAAGTCACTGAATGTTCATTCGAAAAGTGGGCCTCGATAGAAAACGCACGCTCCGTCGAGATTCCAAGGAAAAATGGCGACTGACCAAGGTGGGAACAAATCTTTAGAACCATCCCCTTGGAATGAGACAACTCCCACCCCGCAACAACATTTATAGTATAAAAGTCGCACATTTCAAAAAAGGAAATTATGCTGCCGTACCCTGTACATAACAATCAAGAAGGATAGAATGCCTCGAAGTTATTGGGTAAAAAATGAGAATAATCTCATTTTGAGGCGAAATGGAGTTCATTTACGAAAATCGGGCAATGAACCAAATTTCAACTGCGATATCGAAATGAGTGATACTATTAATGATGATGATGTAACACATAGTCCAAACGTCAACAATAAGTCAAACGGTAACACTCAACGTTATGTAATAAGGTTTGGCGGAACTGTTAAGCCGCCTGAACGTTATGGACTAACTGCAAAATAATTTTCCCTGACATAGAAATCTTGCATGTTTAGTTTGTAGATATATATTTTTCTTTCATTGTATCAGTGTTTTTTAAGTAAAATGCATTGTATGAGTTTTTTTTTTTTTTTTGCTTTGTAAAAGGTGTTTAATATATGCGAGTTAAACATTTTCATCGTAAAAGAGAAGGTGTTGCATAACTGTAACTGTATCTTGAATATTGGCGAGTAGCGCCATCTAGAATGTAATGTAATGGAATTCAGTCTAGAATAAAGCATATAAGGTGTAATAGTAGTATAGTGTCAATTGTAAATTTTTAATCCGCATTAAAAAATTATATATATAGGTAATTGAGAATGATTTTATTCTCGATTATAACAAGAACATTGCACAATTGCAATACCTTGCGGAAAAGTCTAAAAAACCACATGCTGATATTGCAGTTAAAATTAAAGGCATTGAAAGAGGGCCTTCTAACCTTAAAGCACACGCTTGTCCTTTTTTCGCATCTTGTGCTTAATTTACTTTATATTGCCTTTTGTTTTTAACAACAGTGTTAAAAAATAGTAGTATACCAAATTATTCTTCTAAATGAAATTTATGCTCATATGCATGAATATAATATTTCTTTTGTTTTGCTCTTCCATCTGTTCGCTGCTTGGTGAGTTTTTGATTTTTGTTCTTTCCTCATTGCGTTTCTTGACTGTGTTTGTTTTTGCTTTTTTGTTTTCTGTCATTTGTTCCGCATATTGTTACGTCGTGTATGTTTTGCATTTGTTTTTGAAATTTGTTCTTTCTGTTTATTTTTGTTTATAGAACGGTTTTGCTATTGTTTTTTCCCCTTACGTTTTGTTTGTTTTGATTTTGGATATGTCTCAGGTTAACAGATTTTGTAATCTACGAATTAAAAAGGTTCGGTTTTTGAACCATTTAAAATTTCTCCAGGCTTGCAGGCGCAAGAAAGTCATTCCTAAGTTTATCACTTTGAAGTGTAATTTACCGTGTTCTGTTAGGGTTGATAAGGTAATATTTCGTTCTAAATTAGTTAGAGCTTCTATCCAGGAAACTAGGAAAAAACTTTCGTTCATAGAACGTGAACTTTATGATTTACATCTTTCTGTATCTAATTCTAATTTCGATTTTGATTCTATTGATAGAATGTCATGGGCAAGAGCTCTTCATTCATCTGACTGTCACAAAATTACTTTAAATAAGAAATTTACCAAGTTGTGTAACGATTCAAATGTTCCTGTTCCGGCTGATTTGCCTCTTGTTAATAGGAATGCGGTTGTAAATCTTTCGAAATTTCCTTTGAATAGTAATAGTGAAATGAATAATTCCCTTGCTCCGGTTGAAAAAGCTTTCAAATTTAGTGCCTTAACTTCCACTCAAAAAGAGTCGGTTCGGCATCTTATTGCTTCCAATGTTGATTTCAATTCAAAAGTTCCTAATATTGGTTTTACCCATTCTGTGAAACGCTGTGTCAATAATTTAGTCACAAATTCTGATTTGGTCATTACCAAAGCTGACAAGGGTGGTCAGATTGTTGTTCTTAATAAATCATCTTATGTTGAAAAAACTGATGACTTAATTGCTTCTGGTCCTTATTCTGAAATTTATAAAGATCCTACCGACAAGGAGTTAAAAGCTATTTCTTCTGCTGTTAAGTCTGTTCTATTCCTTTGATTGCTAAACGGTCTGTGATTCCTTCTGTTGCTAATTGTGCGCGTTTCTATGCTTTACCGAAGGTACACAAGGCAGGTATTCCTTTCAGACTAATTGTTTCCAATATTGGCACTGCTTCATATAAACTTTCCAAATATTTAGTTTCGGTATTTTCTCCACTTAGGAGTCGGAATGTTTTCACTGTTAAAAATTCCACCGATTTTGTTAAGAAACTTCATAACTTCGTTCCGAACAATTCGGTTATGGCCTCTTTTGATGTTAATTCTTTGTTTACTAAGGTTCCTGTTGATGGCGCTTTGACTTGCCTCAGGAAAAGGCTTTCTGAATTCCATTTTACTGCTGTGGAAATTGAGGAATTAGTTTTTCTTACTCGTGTGTGCTTGCAGCAGAGCACTTTTGTATTTAATGGTAAATTCTATGCTATGGTTGATGGCCTGGCTATGGGAAGTCTTCTTAGTCCTATTTTAAGTGATTTCTATATGCATTATTTTGAGGAAAAACTATTCCAGAAATTGCAATTTCAATTTTACGTTCGTTATGTGGATGATTGTTTTGTCTTAACGGACAGTAACTTGTTAGGTATTGATGATGCTCTTTCTATTATGAACTCCATTGATCCTAATATCCAGTTTTCTTGTGAGAAAGAACTTAATAGTAGCCTCGCGTTTCTTGATGTTTTGATTTCTAGGAGTGAGTCTGGTTTCACTACTTCTGTCTATCGTAAACCTTTCGCTGTTTCTTTACCTCCTCACAGACTGTCGTCTCATCCTCCCAACCAAAAATATTCGGCTTTTAATGCTCTGGTCCATCGTGCTATTAATATTTGCTCTTCTCCTGAGCTTCTCAAGATTGAACTCAACTATCTGAAAGCTGTAGCTGTTGATAGAGGATTTTCTCACTCTTTAATTGATTCTATTCATAACAAACTTTCTAAGAAAACTTCTGGTCCCAATAATGTGGTTTCTAGAAAGGATTTGGTTGTGTTACCATTCTTTCATTCTGTCAGTTTCCGTATTGCTAAAATCCTAAAAAGGTTTCAATTTCAAGTCGTTTTTGCTCCTAGTAACAAACTTTCCTTCTCTTCTCTTAAGGATCCTGTCGATCAACTTAACACTTGGGGTATTTACCAAATTAGTTGCCGTTGCGGCCTTTCTTACATTGGACAGACAAAACGTGCTCTGAAAATTCGCTTAAATGAACATAAAGGTTATGTACGAAAGCAAGAGTTAAATAAATCTAGCATTGCTCAACATTGTTGGAATTCCAACCACTCTTTTGATTTCAATACTGGTAAAATTATTCACAAATGTTCTTCCCCTTTAGAGCTTGACTTTTGGGAAGCTTATCATATTAACAGGAATAGTTCTAATTTGGTTAATGATTCTTCCTCAACTCCTTATTTTTCACAGGTCTGGCATGTTTCTTTAATTTGTTGTTCTTTCTTGGTTTTCTTGTTGTTTTCCTTCTTTGTGTTTATTTTTCTCCTTTCCCCCTCCCCTCCCCCTCCTTTACATGCGTACTTTGTTTTGCATTTTGTTTTGGTATTTCCTGTACTTATTTTATTTCCATTTTATATTATTATTTTTGCAATTTTCATGTATTTTCACAGGTCTGGCATAAGTTCCTTTAATTTGTTGTTTTCCTTTTTTTGTGTCTGTTTTTAATTTTTTTTTCTCCCCCCCCCCCCATCCCCTCCTTTACATGTATACTTTGTTTTGCTTTTTGTTTTGGTATTTTCTGTACTTATTTTATCTCTATTTCATTCTTTGTATTTTATTTTATTATTTTTGCAATTTTCATGTTTTCATGTATTTTCACATTTTTATGCATGTTGTCGTCTTTTTTGCTTTGTTTTTATTGATATTCCTTTTTACTTTCAACTGGATTCGTTTGTTGCTCTCTTATTGGTGCTTTCCCTGCTACTTCTACTTCCACTTCACACTGCCTTCATTCTCATTGGTTTACAGTTAATTCTTAGGCTATATAAGCTTTGTTTTTGTTGTTTTGTCTGCTTCATTTGGATGTTTTGCATCTAGAAGCTCCCTGTCGCATTGAAAAAGGGATTCCAAGCAATCCCGATACATATGTCTGCGTTTTAGTGCTCATTTGTGCTTTAAATTAACGTGAAATTATATTTCTATTACCGTTTACTTGCACAAAGTTAAATTATTATTATATGAATATGCTCTTTACAATAACTGTAATACAAATTAAAATGGTTAAAATAAGGAGGTTTTTAAGAAAATTTCCAGTGTAACTATAGTAAATATTCAACCAAATATTTGCATCATTACTCAGACACGCCGAATTTCATCTGGCTGAGTATTCAGCTAGTAATTAACCAATTTTCCACCATGACAAATATTGTTCCACATTGTTGGATATTCATTACATTAATAATAAAAATACACCTTGAATGCTACTTGTGTTTCTTTTCAATGTATAATGCAATGCTTACAAATGTTCTCTTTGCAATCTAATACCCGTCGTAGATGCTCCCAGAAACCCTCAGGTGTACGGTATGCATTACTACTACCCTACACAGTACGAAGAAGATTTTTGCAGGATCAATGTAACACACGTAATATTTTATATCCTAACACGAAACGCGGTCAAATGAAAAAAAAAATCTGCTTGTTATACAAAGATACTAGAAAATAAATACCACACCTATGTGTTTATGCATACTGTATAAAATATAGCTAAAGATGAATATTGTTACACAAACAAAATTCTGCTTAAGGGGAGCGGGTACCATGAGACCATCTTTGCTTCTCTAAGGTTTTTTATTTACAATTATTTTCTCATGTCATGTTATATCACTTCATAAGAAATTTAATATTAAAAAAACTGGATTTCTTAAATATAACTTGAAAATTTTAATTTTTAAAACGAAATTTAGCAATTTTTAAAAATGCATCTTCTTTTTCAAAAATTGGCGTAAAGTCTCATTTTTTTAAAATTGATTTATTACTCATAAAGCAAAACTTTTATGCTTTGAATTCTTTGTAAGTCAGATACTTTTGGAAAAAAAAATATAAATTGAAGTAAGGCAGAAAAAACAACGAAAAATTAAAAAAAACCTACAAAAAGAATTTTAAACAAGAAGTTCCGTCTAGAACTATACGAGCCTACTTTCCCGTATACACCAAATTCAAATTTATAATCTAGCTATCTCTTTCTCTCTCTTTCTTATTTATCTTTGGTTCTAATTATTGAAAATATACCTTTTTCAACGGATAATACATATTCATTCACTCACTCATTCATTCTTTCATTTATTCAGCCATGCATTTATTCATTCATTCGTTACCTCATTCAAGTGTTTATTCATTCATTTACGCATTCATGTATTTATTTACTCATTTATTTATATTTTCATTTATTCAATAATTTATTCATTCATTCTTTTCCTCATTCATTTATTCATTGATTTATTCTTTCACTCTTTCATTTATTCATTCATTCATTATTTCACTCATTGAATCACTGAGAAATATCCTTGAAAATCCCGATCAAAAAATTTCATAGCAAAATAGGCTCGTAAGTTCTGGATAAACTTTCTATTTCTACATGTTCTACGTTATAAGAGCTTTCCGATAAAGTTTGTTCCAAGCAAATCGGTCCGTTAGATCAGGATTTATATAGGGTTGAAATTTCCCCGTAAGCCCTGTGTTAATTTTTTGAACTGTTCAAAAATGAACAAAAACTGTTGAAATCAATATTCCACGCCGAGAACTTCTTTCAATAAGCTTGCAATAGGAACTTGGCTCTTGTGCCCAGAGTTTACAGAATTTGTTTCAATTTTGTCCATAGGCGCTAATGTTAAAATTTTTTGAACTGTTCAAAAGTGAAAAAAAATTGTTCAAATCAAAAAGTAAAATATAGAAATGAGATGTCCTCGCCGAGATCTTTCGAATGCAAAAAGAATTTTTCCAATCGGACAATTCGTTCAAAAGTTATTAGGGGGGGGGGGGACAGACCGACAGACCGACAGACAGACAGACAGACACACTTTTTCCCCATCTCAATACCCTACTTTCAAATTTTTTATTTTTCAATCTTTATTTAATTACTTCACTTATTTTTGACTTTTCTTGATTTTTAACGATATTTTCACGATACATTAAGCCTTCTTTCATGCTTTATTATTATTTTTTTTTACTTTTACGGGAAAGTAGGCTAAAAAAGGTACTTAATTTATCATGAAAGTAGAGCATAAATTTGTTATGTATAGTTTCAGGAACATGTGGGGGGAAAATCCACATTAGAGATCCAAATTTAAAAAAGCCTTTGCATTTTAGTTGAGATGAAATGCGCAAAAAACAAAGCGAGAGAAAACAGCATTTTAAGTTTTCGGCTTGCAAAAACTTAAATCCTTTCTTTATCAAAATTTCAAGTAAGGAACTTTTTTTCCAGTTACAGTCATGATGAAAGTGCTTCTTCTTCCTTATTTTATTTTAAAAATTAAATACGTGGCTTATATTAAGCACAATTACGGTTTCGGAATGAAAAGGTGGCTCCTCACACCGTAATAAAATCAATGATAAATCAATAAATATTGCTTCATTTTTTCTGAATCTTTCAGGGAACATTTTTAAAGATTTATTTTACTACTTAAGCCAATAAAAAAAATCGTTTTTTTTTTTTTTTCGACATTTATTGGGTGCTGGCTCCTCTTAATAGTATATAAATAGCTTTAGCTGCGTCGCCTGACGTTACACGGGCTATCTCAAATAATCTCATTCCCTGACGGAGCACTTGGTTCGAAAAATTCTGCGCTTCTAATTTATCAAAAATGGTAGACTTTCCGGCGTCACACTGGCAATGTTAAAAGGAATATTAAATCTTAGGACAATAAAAAATCTAAGATCAAACCTGGAAACAATTTAGACAATTTTCAAAGATATATACACACAATAATGCATATAAAAATTCGAAAGATATCGTCTGCGCTTCCAATTTATCAGAAATGGTAGGCATTGTCTCTCTCGAGATTTCTTTAATCATATTCGCAGACGATCGTTAAAGTGTTTTTTTTTTCCCATTTATTCTCTCACATTCATTTATTAAAGAGCAAATACTGCGTTGACTTAAAATGTTGGGAACGTTGCTTAGAACTGTTGAAACGTCCCCCTAACGGCATCAATGATAGTATAAAATTGCGTTTTTCGAATTTAATTTTCTAAATTTTTCGGGGTAGAATCCCAGGACTCCCCTCTATTTATGCTATAATATTATACTTATGATAAAGTTTATATTGATAATTTGTGAATTCTCTTTTTTCCGCATATATAACGCAATCGTCCCGAATTGTTTGCTCATATTCTAACAATGAGCCCTTTCTATACCAGAAGCTGGACTCTCTCATATTACATGTATACGTATATATATATATCAATATTAAAACGATAAATTATTTATAATAACTATATATGCGATATATAGGGGCCGTTCATAAATGATGTTATGCTTTTTCCCCATATATTTGACCTCTCCCCCCCCCCTTTGTCATAATATGTCACACTTCAGCTGACTCCCCTCCCCCCCCCCTTTGTCACACGTCACGCTAAGTTGGATAATGCAGAATGTCACACTTCTTGTTACCTCCTTCCCTTGTCACACTTTGTCCCAAGTTCACGAACCTCCCTCCCCCCTCGAAGCGTGACATCATTTATGAATGATCCCATACATGCTCATATATCATATACATATGTATACGTTTATAAAAACAATAAAGGGGCCACCAAACTCATAGTCCCCCTTGATTTTTGACGGCCAACGTTTAGAGCAGATATATCATAGCAATTTTGTTATTCAGTATACTTGCTCTTTGCGTCCAATCTGAAATTAAGATTTTCGGATGGTTTTTCTGTTCTTGTGGTTTGTTATAAACTCATTTTTATAGGGTGGTAATCACACTACTATGAAAAAACACTTTCTATGCATGAGCTCTATCCGTGTCAGTGTAAGGTCAAATTTGCACTTAATGTCCCACACCAACAAGCGAATGAGAACAGCCGAAGTAAAAAGGAAAGTTGAATACTAAAAAAAAATATCTTCTAAATGATTATGTCCATACAAGACATCCCCCCAAGTACGATGGCGTACCTTTGCCTCAAAAAGAATCCCCTCCTTCCTAAAAATGCCAATGGCGCAGTCGTTCAGTTGACACAGCAAGTTGCAATTTCGTTCAGTTGAAAGTTATTAAAGTAAATTTCTAAACATATAATGAATACGATTTTCTTTATTTGTAATTTAATAAATTAAATATCGCAATTTCTTTAAACAAACTTGCAGAAATTCATTGCAATAAAATTTGTTTAAGCACATCTGCTTAACGCATACGTTAATTGATTTAATAAAAATGCATATTCATTTCATCCCATGATGTACTACTGCGGGGTTTTTTTACCTTGCTAAAATTAATATGAACCGGTTGAGAATAATATTCTACATCTACATTAAGAGGTGGGAGTGAAATTTTTAAGAATTTTAGACATTAATTTAAATAGAAGTTTATAATAAAGATAATTGAAAAACATTGAAAGCAACTAACATCGCAAACGAACAAGAAAACTAGGCACCGCTATGGTTTCGCCTCTTGTAATAAGCCACATATTTCCTTTGAAATATTTTAACAAAGGATCAAAACCAGCTGTCACATTTTTGAAGATTCTAAACGACCGGCTGTAATTGTACGCTATTGGAGGGAGATAATGAAGAACGCCCCAGAGGGAAAAAAACGTTGAGAATGAGAATAGGGAAACAAGGGAGTGTGTGTGGGGAAAACCAAAACAGGGAATTTAAACCAAAACAAAAAAAATCCCCAAATTAGCTTTTGATTGCAGCGCCATCTAGATGTCAGAATTCGCTACATCGGGAGCTTTCAATTCCCCTAATTTTGATTTTATTATTTCGTCTTTAATTTTTTATTAAGGAAACTGAGCCACTGCAACGTATGGCAGGGTACAACTATTTTCATTTTGATTTAATAATTTGTGTTTTTCTGTTTGTATTGAAGTATTTTTACACCCGAAAATTAAGGATAACTTTAAAACAAAGATTACTTACTTTGAATGGCAACAGTTTAATTTAGCTATTTTTTTTAATTTTTAACCGACTTCACAAAGGAAGGAGGTTATACATTCGTACTGAATGTATGTCTTTTTTTTTTTTTTTTTTGTCCATTCATAACTTCTCACCGGATGAACCGATTTTCATGATTTTTTTTTAATCGACCGAGGAGGGTTTCCCATATACCCCGTACCTTCGTTTGACCATATTCGATAATTAAAAAAAAAGTAATGGGCAGAGAGATAGTCAATTTTTTGGTTTTTCCACTCATAACTTTTGACTAAATGAACCGATTTTTATGATTTTTCCTGTAATCGATAGAGGGTCGTCTAGCTCAAATATCGCACATCAATTTGACTACATTTATTTTTTGGAAAAAACGCTACGGGTGAAAAACTAGCATTTTATATTTTAATTGGAAAGGCTTGGCTTGATTTTTCTTTGTTGGAAAAAGCAATTAATAAATATAAAAGTCATTGTTAAATAAAAAGAGTTTGTTGCCATTGAGCTGTAATATTAAAAACAATTAAAGCAATAGTTTGACTGAAGGCTTCTCTAAAGCAAAAATTAAATCCAGTCAGTGTGTTTGCTAAAATACACTTCTAAACGGGAATTATCATACAAATTATTAAGTTTTTAGAGCCATTCATTCAAAGAAGGTTTTCCCTTTTGATATGGATTTTTTGAAAAATAAAGTATTTATAGAAAAAATATTTACACTAAAAAGAATAAAATAATTTTTGAGAAAAAAATAGAATCGACTTCAAAGAATGGCAACCTTTTAATTTAGCTATTTTCATTTTGATTTTAAAATCTTCATGATCAAGGGGAACTTTAAAACAAAGATTGTTTATTTTGAATCTCAATTTTATAGTTTAGAATTTTTGTGTTTGTGTTTCTTCTGTTTGGATAACGCTTATGTTGGAATTTTTCAATGTTCTGAGTCAGACAACATTAAAATCTTCACAGACAATGGAACGGCAAAAAAAAAATTGCCCGCTACTTAAGGTTATGCAACAAAACTTTAATTCAACAATAAACATGACTAGAAACAAGTTAAACATAACTAGAAATAAACATAACTATAAAACAAGTTAACTATAGGAAAACATTTTTGGTGCAGCCGTGTGCGAGCGAGCGAGTGCAAACGCGTGCGAGAGAGCCAGTGCAACCACGTGCAAGTCAGCAGGAATCGAGATAAGCAAACGTGACTTCACTTCCCTCTTCCCGTTAGTCGAGTTGAGCAGCTGCAAGGCATCGCTATATTTGCAATCTCCGTTAAATTAATATACGCGAATTTAATCCTTCTTTATTATTTTTAAACAATAGGATAGTTGTTTGCTTTTGTAATTAGATTGTTGTTTCGTTACTTATATTTTTGCATGCTTTTTAAGTACAGTACATTGTTCTTAGGTTAGTTACAATTTGTGTAGTTAGTTATTGTTCTTTATTCTAGGAAACGACTGTAGGGTATAGTTGCATCTAAATGCTGTGCTTTCCAGCCAGAGTTGACAAAATATTTTCCGCCCATAAAATGGCTCCCAAAATTGAGAGTTTGATCGCTCATTTAAAAAAAAAAATGTTTTACAGCACCATAATGTTCCGGTTTTTAAGCCATCGTCGCCTCAACTCCATTTAATTTTGTGTAGGACTTCTGCCGCCCAAAAGTACGCCTTTTAAAATATTCCCCCTTTTGATCAGGCCATCAGTTCTCACACATACGCATCGAAATTTCCACGCGAACGAACTCGCGGGAACAGCTAGTACTATTATAAATGCGAAAGTTTGGACGTATGTTTCTTCCTCAATCACGCCAGAACGTCTGAACGGACCCGGATGAAATTTGGCACATAGATAGATTAGAGTCTGGAATAGCCCATAGCCTACCTTTTCTTAGGGAAAAACATGTGCAGTTCCCTTTTAGTTCAGCAGCAAGTATTCGGTTTTCTTGCTCTGCCGCTAGATGGCGCTTTACGGTGAGCGTTAAGTTTTCTAAATCGAACTATTGAGATTTTCTTGCGAAGAATGACCTTCCAAACAATTTTTGTATGAACTTATCTCAGTTGAGGACCCTTTTGTTCAGCTTTGCTTGTGTTTAAAAATTTCGATCGATAAATACCGACTTGCTTTTGATTTATTCGTTTGCTGTTTTGTTTTAGTTCACGTACTTATTGTGAATAAATCGCTTTTAGGTTAGCTGTTTGCTTTTGTAATTAAATTGTAGTTAGTTTAGTGATTTTTTTGTGTGTTTATAGACCTAAATATATTGTTCTTAGGTTAGTTATAATTTGCGTAATTCGTTACGGTTCTTTATTCTTTGAAAATGATAGTTGGGTATAGTTGCGTCCTAATTCTGTGCATTCCATCCCAGAACTGACTAATATTTACCGCCCCAGAAATTAGCGCCCATAAGGGGGCGTTTGATCGCTCACTTAACACGTTCGCTGCCGATCATAGCGCCAACCACATGCGAGAGTTTACAGCGTTGTGTTTAGTGATGTCTCTGATAGCCAACCTCAAGCTCGCACGAAAAAAAAGCTGCGCATCTTCAATTGCTCTCCGTTGCAGGGGGCATTTCAGGGGTGTTTACTGCGTAAAGATTCCCCCCTAAGTGACCGTCAGCGAGCGTTGGATGCTTAAGCGTGGTGTGAGTGATCTCTCAGTAACCAGCCATTTGTTTCAATCTGCTTCAATCCGCATTGTATTAGGTGTGTCTCCTGATACTACGTTATGTAAAGGTTCGTCCTTAAAGTGACTGGCAGCGAACGTGTTAAAAAAAAAAAGTTGCATAGCGCCATAATGTTGCGGTTTTTAAGCCATCGTCGCCCCAACGCCATTTGATTTTATTTTGGACTTCTGTCGCCTTAAAACTCAGCGGTCAAAAGGACGCCTTTTATAATATTCGCCCACATTGATCCCATTTTGATCAAGCCGTCAGTTCCCACTCATCCACATCAACATTTAAATTCGAACGAAGCCGCGGGAACAGACAGTCAAGGCCGTACCAAGAAATATTTTCAGGGGGACAAGTTTGATATTTGCGCCCACTGATATTTTTTATGTCCTCTTTTAACCGATAAAACTCAAGAAAATATAGTGGTTTTTAACATGAGTCAATTACCCTTATGTAACGAAAGGATCTGGTTTTATAATATTAATTACTTTCCACGCTCTTTGTTCTTTATATAACTTGTTGAATTTTATTATCATTAACTTCAAACTTGAGAATTTTCGCTAAAAACGTACTTTTAAATAAAAATTTATATAAAATTTTTATAAAACGCGTAATTTACGTTGTCTTATAAACGTAAACGTGTTTTCCTGTTTTAAATAACTACTTATATATGTAAATTGACCATATAATATACTCTATTAAAATAATTAATTTAAATCTAAAACAAAAAAATGAGAATATCTATACTATAGACAATACAGCTAATAGGCTTATTCTTATACATAAATGAAACAGAATTCGGAATAATATATAAAGAAAAACAAGAACAAATACCTGATGTTTCTGCCTTGATGCGGCGCCAAAGAAGGAAAGAAAAACAAAACAATGGAATTCTGATGATGAGTGTGGTTTCGTTTGAGCATGGTTGCCTGCGATCATATAGCGGTTGTCCAAACGGGCGAAAAAGTGCGTGCAAGCAGAACTTACATTTTCTGCCACTTCAGTCAATTGGCGCTGTTAGCATGTACTTAAAAGCGAGGATTTAAAGGTCTAACCATTGTAATATCATCGCGTTAAAGGCTTGAATTTTAAGAAAGATGAACATTTAAGTGTTGAGGGCAAAAGTAACTATCAAAATACGTTGCAGGGTTGTGTATTTGCCATTAACACGTTTTGTTTGTTTGTTTGTTTACGACCATTTCAGGTCACATAAATATTCGAGTTTGTTTGCTATTCTCAAGGATATGCCTCAAACTCTCGTCCAGTGTGACAGATAGAACAAGACAGTACAACAGATTTACTACACAAAGAAGGAAATACACCCAGGGCAAGGTGGGACTCGAACCCACGCCTCTTTCTCTCCGCGCAGGGAGGCGCCGGAGCCAGTCGATTTAAAACGTTTTTAATACAGAGGAAAAAATAAAAAGATCGATTTTGGGAGTAACACATGCAGACTTTGAAGCTGCTCGTTCAGATACAACTTTTCATACATACGTATACTTTCACACATAATGAACACAGAGAAAATTTTTTTCGCAATTGGCTGACCATATTATGCTTTCAGATTTATTTTTATTTTGAACGACAATAATTGCGCATAACTTTCTGAAATACATTTAACCTTTCACATTGTGTAGCACAAATAAATTGGCTAGCAGGTTGTTGAAAGCCGTATTGAATAGTCTTTAAATGGTTATTAGTTACTTTATTATTAAGCAATCTTCACTACATTCATGTTAATACTATTAAATAACAGCAGTTAAAAGAAAAATGACATAGGTTATGATTAATAAAATTATTTTAAATATATGTGCTAATTGAATTATTTCCATTCCATTTATTGTAAATTCAATTATTACAGGTAAGTGGAACAGTTGAAACAGAACAGTTGGCTGTGAAGTGACTTAACAAATAAAGATTAGTTGAACAATTATGTAATTAAGTAAATGATTAATGCAACAATTTTTTATTGTTATTGACAGACTAATAGCATAGTTCTAATAGCTAACATTGCATTGTATAGTATAGCTGACTTCAGTTAACTTCAACAGATGGATTATCATATAAGAGTAGCGACTTTTTTTTGTTTGCTGGTCTCATCTAAAGCAATTACACTAGTTAAATATTTAGAATAAAATCCTAAAATATTAAGTAAGAAAGGTCAAAGATTATTCCTTTGTAAACGAAAACGATTCAATAAAATAAACAATCAAGGGGAAATATTTTCAAATATTACAATTAAGTATAATAAATGAGAAATTAAAAATAATTACTTAAAACGCTTCATTATATGCAGTTCAGAGTTATCAAGAGTACTTTTAAAAGTTGTAACTGACAATAAATGGGTGCCAACCCCCTAAGCAAGATGGTGCATACTAATAGGTACGAAGTCCACCAAAAAAGACAACCACCCAAAAGGGCTAAAACTCGATGAAAGCATGCCCCCCTGTCCAGGGGGTGTCAAATTTCATCAAAAAATTTAATGGCGCAGTCTACGGCATGAACTTCCCCCGTGGACACCCCTGGATAAGAGCAATTTTTCTTTAAATATCCCTTTAAACAATTTTATTTAGATGACATACACCTTGACAACAAAAAGTAATGAGTATTCTCAGTCGGGGGGGGGGGAGGACCGTCCAAAACTTTTTTATTTTACACGACCGTCCCTCCACCACTATTTCATCACAATAACTTATGCTCTTATCTGTAAGCCTCCCCCTCTCACCTATTTTTTTCTTTTTTACTGAACTACACTGAATATTCTCAATTTTTAATACCAAGACTTTGCAACCGGCATTTCTTCAATGAAATCTACCAAAAGTTTTTGGATTCTCTGATTTTCTCTAACCTAATTTTCCGTTAATCATTTCTTAAATTAATGTTTCCCCACTTTTAAATTAGAAATCAGAAATACGCTTTAGGGGTCATTCATAAATGATGTCACGCTTCAAGGGGGGGGGGGAGGGGGGGTTCGTGAAATTGTGACAAAGTGCGATAAAGGGAGGGCAAAGGGTAACAAGAAGTGTGACATCAGGCTTATACAACATAGCGTGACATGTGACAAAGGGGGGAAGGTCCGTTGAATTGTGACATTTTGTGACAAAGGGGGGAGGGGGTCAAATATATCGGAAAAGAGCTTGACATCATTTATGAACGGTCCCTTAGATAGTTTATTTACTTTTCTATGTTTTAAGACTCTATGGTGTACAAAATGGGTGTACTCATGAACGCGTGGAGAATCGACAACAAATTAGAGGGAAGTCTCTCTTCCTTTTAGGTATTTCAATTGTAGCCCTTGTTCATGTGGCGCGAGTTTAATTTTAAAAAGGTACATTACTAGATTTATAATATAGATTCTCTCTCACTTATTCCACTTTTAACTTCATCATTCTATACAAGCATAAGAAATTTAAACGTCTCAGAACAAAAAAAAATATATTTAAAAGCATAATCTAGACATAATAAGAAGTTCAAAGTTTACTTTTGAGGGATAAAAAAATAATGAGCGGACCAACGTTCTTATAGAACACGTTGCAAAAATTACTCCATACAGATGTTTTGGAATTAAAAGGAACCCCTTTATCAATGCGTAAGGATTTGACCTAAAAATGTAAGTTATCCAAGTGAGTGTAAATCACTCGAATTACTTGCATCCAGATGCGTACAACTCAATTCATTGATAAAAGGATTCCTCTTGTTTTGTAATATGTTTTCTGAAATTAGGGCTATAATGACGTTTGTTTTCTTATTAATAACCTGAAGTACAAATAAGTAAAACCAATGCAAAAATAAATAAAACCAGTAAAGTTCGAGACATAAGGGGAAAATGCAAATGTCAGCCCTCACTGGTTAAAAATGTCATCTAAAGCATCAAACTCAGGATTTCTATTTTCAGAATAATTGAATAGGTGACATGGAGTGAAAAAACAAACAAAATATATGCATATAAACCAAACGTGAATTTAGTAAATCCCTAAAATTATAAAATGTATGCATTCACTAATTTAATACTTAGAAAAAAAGCTCTACTCTTTGTATCGCTTTATTTCATTTACGATGAAACATTTCTTTAAAATAAATATATATAGGTTAGACACAATTAAACATCGGGAGACATATTTCCGATCAATAATGCATGAACTAAAAATTTACCAATTAGAAATCTTCATGATGCATGCTGCAAACCCGGCAAAAACAATGTTTTCGTAATGTATTTCCATACAAAACTAGTACATGCTTGCAGCGCACCTGTGAGGGAAAAAATAACTATCGTTTGAACGCTTATTCCTTTCTTTGTTCTCGAGCCGCGTCTGGACAGCCGCTATATGATCGCAGGCAGCCATGCGTTTGAGTCTGCTTTTTGTAGTTGCAGAAGGTAATAAATTATGAAGGAGCATACAAAATGCGGCAAAAGAGAACATTTTAGTCAATCACAACTTTTTTTAAATCTTGGAGCAGGTTTTTTTTCTTTCAATATAAAATATTTACAAGTTTTGTAATATTTAGATATGCATGAAACGAATTCTTTTGAAATCCAAATTATTTTCACTTAACATTTGTATTCTAAACAAATTTTGGAATGGAAAATAATATTAAAAAAAGTTATGTTCTAATTATTTTATCTTACATTAGCAGCAGTTTTAAGCAGTTTTCTGGTTAATGAAAATTAGATACTTAAAACAATTTAAAATTTTCCTTTTCTGGACTTAGCACTCGAGAAAGTATCAATAATTTCATCATATTCGATTGTTTTTGAAAGTTTGTTCTCGATGGATATCATTGCAAGGCCAGGTAAACGTTCTTGAGACATAGATGATCTCAAATAAGTTTTAATAAGCTTCAGCTTGCTAAAGTTTCGTTCACATTCTGCAATTGATGTTGGGATTGTTAAAAGTAATCGGTAGTAATCGGTTATATCTGGATACACATCACACAAGTTGTGTGTGGACATGAAATTTAAGATATTAAAAGGGTTCGCTTTGATACTGATCTTTCCCTCTACAATTTTTCGGAAGGACAAGATTTCTGGAATAACATCATGTGATATGTCTTCATGGTAAAGTTTGCAAAATTTTTCACACTTTTCTTTTAGTTCATTCTCATTCATTATAACATAATTACCAGGACTCAAAAAATTAAAGGTGTCTGAAATTGTCTGAACACCTTTTAAAAGATGTTTCAAATGTGATACTATGGTATCTAAAGTTTTGTTAAAAACGTTTATCTGAAAATTTTTCAGCATGTCAGTTTGAGGCTCGTCTCTACAGTTTTCATCAAATAATTAAGAACTAAAGATAAATAAGAAAGAGAAAGAAAGAGATAGCTAGATTATAAATTTGAATTTGGTGTATACGGGAAAGTAGGCTCGTATAGTTCTAGACGGAACTTCTTGTTTCAATAGGGTTGTTGTTTACAAAAATCCTATTTATATACAAGATAGCTTTTTTTTAAAACTATATATACCACATGTCTTTTCCATGCTAACAAAGTTTCTCAATTACAATGCATAAACTTTCGGTTTTAGCTAAGTAACATAAAAGAATTTTAAGTTTCGTATGACACATAAATATTGTGTTGTATGAAGGGTTTCTGAAGAAAGTGAACCGACACGGTACATTCCTTACACATAAATGTTGTGTTGTATTGAAGGGCTAACACAATTTATAAAGTGAACCAAAACGGCACATTCCTTACATATAAATGTTGTGTTGCATTGAAGGGCTAACACATATATTTTATATGGTACCGTTTTTCGTTTAATTGTTTTTAGTGACTGTTTATTTTTATGTTTTAAAAGCTGCAAAATATTTTAAAAAGAAGTTTTGCTTCTGAAGCCTAAATATAGACAAATCCATCATTATCCACAAGACGGTACATTAATGACGGTACATGACGAAAAGATGCCTGAATATTTCAGGCATCTTAGCAATGTCTGGACATCTCGAGGATATGACATTCTGGATATCTCAGGGATATGAAGAGATCCAAATCCCTGAGTTTGATATTCCTGGATATCCACAGACTGTCCAAATATCCCTCTCCGAAACATGCCGCTATCTGGATATGTCAGGGTTATGAAAAGATCCAAATCCCTGACTTGGATATTCCTGGATATCCACAGGCTATCCAAATATCCATATCCCAAACATGATGCTATCTGAATATCTCAGGCATATGAAGAGATTCAAATCCAGGATTTAGATATGTGTCGATGTCTGTCAGCTGTGCAGCAAATCCAGCAGATATCAGGATGTAGTATGGATCAAGTTGGATGTCTGAGGGATATCTGTGGTTGTCTGGGCTGGCAACAATCAGAAAAAGACACCGTTGTTTGTGCCAAATGGGTCGCATTAGAAATTAATCAATAGGGAGCAAAGACAAGAAAGAAGAAGACCACTCAAAGGGCAGGAACAAAACAAAGGGAGGATAGAGGGAAACACGCACAGAAGATATTATAAGAAACACTTCTAAATACCAGGAAAATCATTTACTAAAGAATATTGCTTTTTCCAAATGTAATAAGCTTTCCAAACATCAAGGTAATGGACCGAAGGACGTTTACTGAAAATTCCAGCAGAAGAAAATTCAAAACCATGATCAAAAGTTCAACAATGCAGAGCAGTGAAAGACCGCGCTAGTTCTTTACGTTTAACATAATTTTCATCTTCTTTCAGACGGTGCTTGAGGGCACGTTTCGTCTGACCTATATAAGAAAGACTACATTTGCAAGAAATACTATAAGCATCCCAGTCGCTATGACAATCAGTTGGGATATAATACTTCAAATTTGTAAATTTTGTCTTATTTCTGGAGAAAATGCAGTATCAAAACCAAACTTCTTCAATATTTTAACAACTCACTGACTGGTTTTTGGGTTAAAAAAGGTCTTGCTTGGGCCTGTCCGAACCATTTGGTACAAATACCGGTATCTTTCTGGTTGTTGCCTGTTCTCTCACAACTTTATTGTTGTCTGCTGAGCACTTTTCTTTCCTGCACTGATGAAGAGGCTCCATTGTAGCCTTGAAATACCTTATTTGCATTACTGAGTAGGACAATTTGTGCCTTATTTAAGTCGTTTTTAAATATGAGTATTTTAGCACAAGGCATGTTTGATCCTTTGTCTTATAAACTTAATTAGTTCAGCAGAAATGCATGTGCACAAGTACTGCTTAACGACATCGGCAAAGAGAAGTGGGGGAAACTTTTGGCCTAATGCTGTCCAGTTAACTTGAAGAACCAAACTTACTCCCATGTTAAAAGTCCGCTTATTCTGTTTCAAATTTTACCATGATGGAATTTACCTATAACACTAGATATCAAGGGCTAAAACTCCAATAACGTCGAACAACAATTATTTATTTAACTTGTAACACAATTTTTATTTCTTTCTGATGTAAAAGTGACTAGGTGTACAAACGCTATAAACAAATTTCCCCAGAATGTCGGAAATTCGGATGCCGCACTAAGTAGGACTCTCGAATAAAGATTTAACTTTCTTTCTAAAATCTAATAAGTCGTTTTTTTCTCCCCCCCCCCCCCACCCCCATTTTTTGAGCACTTGAGCACAAATTTGTTCAAATCAAAAAGTGAGACAGGCGACAAAAATGTCATTGCGAGTATCTTCCAAAAACAAGTAATAATAATAACAATAATAATAATAATAGCAATAAGAATAAAAATAAAATCAGTGAAATAAAGAAAAATACATATAAAAGAAGAAAAGTTTATTTCGAATCTGATAATTATCTTAAAAATTGTCAAAAATTGACCGAACTGATAAACAAAGAGATTTATTTATTTATTGTTAATAAATTTTGATTTGTTAATATATATAACAAACTAATATAATTCATTTATAAATCTCTTCCTTTTAAGCGAAATCTTTAGTTGGAAGTCAATTCAATTTTTATGTCATTACACATTTCTGCAGTTTATTTTTGGAATTTTCTCCTGCGGAGATTAATTGCTTCTGGGAATTTTCTCCAGGTAAAAATGTTTGGAACCTGGGATCAAATCAGATCTACTGCGCATGCGAATAAAAACGCACTCACCTGTTTGAAAAGCCGCGGAGCGCCCCAGGATCATTTCGACGCATGAATAAGTATTCAAAAGTGCACAAGCTCCCCCAAGGAGGCGGAAATTTATCAAAATGAGTAAGTAATTGTTTTCCTGCTACGAAACGGTGAAGATTCCGAATTAGGATAAATACAATTATCTCTCTCTTATACGTGATTGTTTTTATACGTTTCTCTCGATTTATATTATTTAATTATTATTTATGCATTAATTTCAGAGGTATCTCACATGTATATACCTTTTTTTTCCCCTTTTCCTACTGCTCTTTTCAAAACTTATCATTTACAAAAAACAAAACAAAACAAAAAAACCACACAAAATGCTTTTGTAATTGCATTTGAGTGATTGAAAAGGTCATTTTAAATAATGCAGAGAAACCAATTACAACCTTTATTTTCCCATTCTTCTACTTCTGCTACTGAAGAAGTTTTGACCAGTTTAGAAATGCAATCGTGATTTCACAATATCACAGAGAAAGCAATTTTTCAACTTCTAAAAAGGTTTCTGATATCAAAAATGATTTAGAGAAAATATATTGATGTAGTAGAAAATACTTTTAAAATTATGAATAAGTAATAATCAAACAAGACAGAAAGGAAAGAAATTTTTTTCTCGCGACTGTGTATGATAAAGTGTTTCTCATAAAGTTGATGCTAACCAATTTGGTTGTTTAAAAGATCGATGTCAAGCAGGTAAGGTATTTTTTGTATAACAGTATACGTTTGTATTGTATTAGAGTATGATGCAGTGTAAATGCGGAGTATATTGACGTTGCAATTGTTCAATATAAAGAAATTCGAGGAGATTTACTTAAATCGTGGCGAGAAAAATATTGCCCTACATTATTAAAATATATCTGGGAGCATTTTATATACGAGCGTTGACTTTTGAATAGCAGGGGAACTTTTTTGCAGTGAGGCCGGGGTAGCCTAGTGGTTAGGATGTAGGGCTTTTAACCGGAAGATTGTGTGTTCGGTACCCCCCATGTACACTTCGGTGCAAATCGATTCCGCCGCAACTTTAATCGCCCCCTTTCCCACCATTATCGTTTCCGCCGCGAAGCTTACCCCCCTTTTCCCACACCTATCGATATCGCCGCGGACTCAGGTAAATAGGGGAATTTATGATACATCACATTTGGCGGCTTATCACTTTGTTGACGACAGTTGGCGCCACCGTCGCTATTCTCTGCAAAATACATATAGAATAGGGGCACAGAATATTTTTCTGCTTCATGGCACCGCTTATAATTGCTCCGGTCATGTTTATGTGTGACCGGCATTACTTTTAAAAAGAAAAATAAATTGTCGACCCCTGCAGTTAACATGAAATTGTGGTAATAACGCACTTTTTATGGATCAATGCAAAATTGACAAATAATTTCTAAAAATCAGAATTAAACTGCAAGTTTTAACGCTGCATTATCTGTGCACACCCAGATGTGGCTATACTACAAAGATACAGCTTCTCATTGTTTTGAAAATTCAGGATCTTTTTTTCAACTAAGTTGTAAGATGATTTTATGCACTTCCCAAAAGAAATCTAAAAGTTAAATAAATATTTTGTGCAGAAATAAGCAAATTAACAAAAAAAAAAAAAAAAAAGCCGAAAGGAAAAAAAAAAAAAAAGAATATTTTATATTTTTATATTCCAAAGAATAAAACTTTAGTTCCTAGAAATCCTTCTAGAAAAGCGAAGGCGTACAGCGAAAGCAACACAGAATGAATCTGAAACTTAATTTTTTATGCTGTATAAAAAAAGGCAAATTAAAAAAAATAATGCTGAAAGAAAATATCGAACATTTCAATAAATGATCAAAATCTAGAAGCATTCATAAAAGAAAAAAAACAAAAAAAGATGCAAGTATTCTAAAAAATGGAGCATCAAATTCTAGCAGTATTATTCGTAAAAAGGCAAACGCCTTGGATGAAAAAATTAAATCGGCGATTTCGAATCGTTTCAGAACCATTCTGTTTACATTCATCCGTGGGATTTCTAAGAAAATCTTCACATCAACTCCAGGAATTACTAGTGTGGAGTAAAGAAAATGCTGGAGGATTAATATGTTAATTGTTGAATTTAATTGAATTTAGAGAATATTAGGACGAATTAAAAAAAACAGCTTCGAAGTCCAAAGCATCAATATATGATGCAATTTTGTGCCAATTTTCGTAATCGTAAGTTGCGTAGATTTTGCTGTAGAGCGCTTAGCCACAAGGGCATTGCCAACTTGAAAGTTCATCTAAATTTATATATATACTAGCGGATCCGCACGGCCATGCCCGTGTTAAAAAATGGAAAGACCAGTCGGTTCGCCATTGTGTCTATAGTGGTAACTTTTTTATGTGTAAATTATGTTATTTTATTAAAAAGTATAGCATTCCACATAATTAAAAACTGTCAGCTCACGGCAATGAATCGCGATCTTACACATTTTAGCAATTGTTTTTTACGAAACACATACAATAAAAAGGGAAAAAAGAAAAGAAAGAAACGAAACCAGACGAAAAAAAAAAAAAATATTTAAGAGAAAGAGCATTTTGTTTGTTTAGTTCAAGTACCCACACAGAAATGACGAATATAATACATTAGAATAGTTTTAATTAATAAATTTTTAGTATAATTAGTTTTTAGCTATTATTCATTGACAGTAAAACAGAACGACGAAATTTTGTAGCTTTCAGAAATTAACAGCAGCAAGCAAAGCTGTGAAAGCGGAAAAATCTCTCAGCCAAGTTCAAATAGATAAATAACACGTGTGCTAATTCACTCGAGAAAAAATAATAAAATAAATAAAAATATAAATAATAATAATTAGTTGGAATAACAAAAATCACAAAAAAGGATAGCATTCATTTAAAAACCCCTGTGCGGTATGGAGAATGGTCCCGTAAAATGCATGTCAAAATAGTAAATAAAAAAAACAGCTATCGAACGAGTATGAGCTGCAAACGAATTAAATTATAATTCGTTTTAAAGAAAAAGAATAATCAAAATCCAAAAAAGTAATAATTAATAAATTAAATACCGGCTGCTCCTCAAAATGTTAAAAACCGCAAGAAATACATTTCAATTCGTTAAAAAAAGGATCATAAGCTAGTCGGCATGGTAACAATTCAAATAAAATTAACTTCTTTTCCAGTTAATTTAGAGGCTTCGAATTTTAGCACGAAGAACAAAACTCTTTCTAGAAAAGTTTTTTAACGCGCTTTTCAACGGTGTCAAGCTCGAAAAGATGCGATTGTTCCGTCCCATAGAAAACGACTATGATCGGTTTTTATGATATTATCGGCTATAAATTGGAATAAAAAAAGAAATTCGAATTTCAGAAAAAAACTGTCCGAGGCACACCCCGATGTTCCAAACTGATTTCGTGCCAAATTTCATGAAAATCCGCTGGACGGTCTGGGCCCTACGCGGGACACAGACAGACAGACAGACACACATACTTGCTGCTTTATTAGTAGAGATAGATAGATAAAGATAATATGAAAAATGTCGTCGAACCTCGCCAAATTCTTAATCCCTGAAACGGCGGAAAAGTAATGCTTTTTGGAAAAGGGGACAAGACATTCGGCGGAAACGATATGCAGCGGGAACTACTGATAAAATCTTCGGGGGGTTCATAATGCTCTGCGGCGGAATCGATGCTTGCCCGTACACTTGGGCAGCGGTTCCCACACTGCGCTACGCGAAGTCCCTCCAGGTAGCACGCATGCAGGCAGGAAAAAAAAGAAAAAGAGAGTTATTAAAGATACATAAAAATATTAAAATCAAAATAACTTTTATTTTGATTTGATTTTATAAATCGAATTTGATATTAAACATTAATAAACATGGAAAGGTGACTTAACAGAACAACAGAATTCTGTTGGACTATTGGATAGAAAATTCATTCGTGTGGAAAACACTACCCGTCACTCAAAAAAATGAGACTTATCCTCCATTAATCCTTGTGAAACTGCTTTTTTCCAATATGCTATTTATTAAAAATAAATATAGAAGCAAATTAAATGTCGATTCAAATTTGAGATTAAAACTAACTTCTACTGAGCCAGATATCCCCTTGCTTGTATCTGCCATGCAGCAGCAACATTCTCATTAATTTTGTATTTTCATTTTTCTACATGATAGGTATTTTGCACTTAATGACTTATTTCTAATGCTGTTTTGGAAGTACGTAATTAAAAATGTACCTTATAAATTTCGTATATTTTATTTATATATACAGCTTTATTTTAATAGACGCATTTCTCTGCATTAATTATAAAAAATGGCGTGATTTATATTACCGTTTCTAATAATATTTTTCTGTGATCTATTAGTGTTCTACGAGGGACATTTCATAAATATTTCACAGGTTGGTGCCACTGCGGGATAGATAACGCTGCAACAATGAGCAACACGTTAGTTGTAGTTCAAAGCTTGATGAAGAAGTGTTATTTTGTTTCAAACCCGACAGAAATCCACAGGGCTTTAAGTGAGGTTTGTGGTGAGTTAACCACCAGACTTCGACCTATTCGCAAAGTTGAAACATCCTGTGCGTGGACGTCGTTTTCCATCTCTGGAAGAGATTTCTACCGCCGTTAGCCGAGCCATCCGCCAGATGAACAAAGTTGGTATCCTCGATGGCATAGTAAGGTTTCCGACTCGTTGGGATTCGGTCATTGAGAAGCAGGGAGATTATATTGAAGGGATGTAAAGAGATGTTTCTGTAAAAATAGAAAATGAAAGTAAAAAAGAAAATTTTGCATTATTTATGAAATGACCCTCGTATTTTATATAATAAAAGCTGTATTAGCGATGGTACACCAATGGTTTTCAAGAAATATGGTGGTACGCGGGAAGAAAAGATTGAGAACCACTGCACTTGGGGATACGTGCATGTAAAATCCGTGGACTCTGAAGTCTCGATGCCCGAAGGGAATCGGATGATGTAGAAATACCCTTCCCTTCACTCTTAAGTCAAAAACAGGAAGTTGGCGTATTTGTGGTGGCACCATCTGGGGTCATACAAATACATACTGAACCGAGTCGCACTTCTACCGTTGTGGTGGCATCTTAAAGCATCACATTTGGCCAGCCCAACCAAATAGGCGAGGAGAGTTACCCCCAGTGAGGCGCGTAGGATTCCTCGCGAAATTTAGTCAATTAAAATAACAAACACGAAAAATGTGCACGTTTATTAACGAAATCGAAGATTTATTTACTATATATAAATTTTAAAATGAACATAAAATATCACTTTTCTAAGCTTTGAAAGTAAATTACAGGTATCGCATGCAATCTAGTGTCAAAAATAATGGAGTACTAGATAATGCACAATTTTTATTAACCCTTTGACCATGCAATTTAAATGGAATTTAATGTGACCAAAAATACTATTTAATTTCGCATAAGTGAACAGTTACGTGAGAGCTGAGAAAGAGTATTTTATTTTGAAATTTGTATTTTTATTAATTAGATTGATGTCAACAAAGAACATCTAAAAAATAGTAATTTCTCGTCTAAGTCTACAGTGGCCCATGAAATGAATGAAGAGTCAGACTCGTCATTTCACGTCGAGGGGTTAACGTAAATAAATGATATCTTCAATCAGTGCTTTCCAAAGTGGGGCACGAGTACCCCCGGGGGTACTGGAGGATCGTGGTGCGTGTGTGAGAGGAGGGGATACGCGACGCACCAGCGTGATAACCTCGGGTAAACGTCTCTGTTTTAAATTGTCACAACTTATCGTTTCAATTGCAAGGAGACTGCGGAGAAAAAGTGAACGTTGCCGCGGCCGAAATTAAATAAAAGTAAAAGATAGTTGGTGATGCGGAATATATTTGGTTATTTCCTTTTGATTCTGAGTTTGTAACAAGTTCGGCGCTTAAAAGTGTGCAGATACTCAGAAACGTATAACATAGCGATATGAATTTACAAAAATCATGCTGAAAAACTATTTTCCTTATTTGAAGAAAAGCATTGAAAGGCTGGGATATATCCATTTATTAGCCTACTTTCCCATAAAAGTTTAAAAAAATGAAACAATATCGTATAAATATCGTTAAAAATAAGATAAAGTCAAAAATAAGTGAAGTAATTAAATAAAGATTTAAAAATAAAAAGCTGAAAGTAGGGTTTTGAGATGGGAAAAATATCTGTCAGTCGCTCTGTCTGGCTGGCTGTACCCCCGTCCCCCTAATAACTTTTGAAAGAATTATCCGATTTGAAAGATTATTTATTTATTTATTTTTTTTTTGCCATTCGGAAAGATCTTTTGAAGGACATCTCATTTTCATATTTTACTTTTTGATTTGACAATTTATCGTTCAATTTTGAAGAGTGCAAAAAAGTTTAACATTAGTACCTATGGTTAAATTTTAATCCTATATAAATCCTGATCTAACAAGACGGAATTGCTTGGTACAAAATTTATCTAAAAAAAGTTATGACTTAGAACATCTACAGATACGAATATCATTCTGAACTAAACGAGCCTATTTTCACACGAAACTTTTTGATTTGGATTTTTACGGATATTTCTGAATGAATGGGTGCGTGAATGAATGAATGAATAAGTGAATAAATGAATGAGTGGATGAATGAATGAGTGAATGAATGAATGAGTGAATGAATGAGTGAGTGAGTAAATGAATGAGTGAGTGAGTAAATGAATGAGTGAATGAATGAATGAGTGAGTAAATGAATGAATGAATGAGTAAACGAATGAGTGAATGAATAAATGAATGAGTGAATGAATATGTATAAACCGTTGAAGAAGGTATACTTAAAGTAATTAAGAACTAAAGCTAAATGGGACGGAGAAAGAGAGATAGCGATACTTTCACTTTGATATTGGTGTATGCGGGAGAGTAGGCTCGTATAGTTCTAGACGGAATCTCTAGTTAGAATAATACAACATTCCATGCCAGAAGGTCCGTCATATGATGATATTTTTAATTTCCAACTTGGGTTTTTCACGAGTGGTAACATTTATTTATTTCTTTAATTTCAAGAGTTGAAACGCTCATGGCGTCACCTAGTGTGAGAAATTATTTTTAGACATAGAATATTTTATTTAATTACATTTTCTTTCAGATATTCAAATTCATATACCACAAATCTTAATGTTGTAAAACCCATTCGATCAAATCATGATTACTATGTTTTTTTATCCCTTGCGTTAGTATGAGACTTAACCGAAGTGTTATAGTGATAATTATTTAATTATTTCCATCAGAATTAAATTTCACAATTTTTAATCAACTCATAGCACTATTTTAATCTTAATAATGTATAAGTTGTAACTATCTCCTAATTTTGAACATATTTTATTTTTACACTTGTAATTTTTTCCCCCAATATATTAAACCCAGGATTAATTGCGATCCAATCAAACAGCTTCTTGAGAAAGTTTATATTTAATGTGAACCAGACAAATCAATCCTCGAAATTTACAAAATTTAAGTCAAAGGTAATTATAGAAATGTTTAAGACTTAGGAAAATTTTTTAAATCTTTTTTCCTAAAGTATGAAAGACAGAATTAAATGAGAACTTATCAAACAGTTTCTTGAAAAAGTGCGGACTTAATATGCACCAATCAAATCAATCCACACAATTTACTAAATTTTAGTCAATTAAAAGTTTTGTTGAAATATTTGGAATTTAGAAAATGACCATCAATAGGTTTATACATACTAATTTAACAATACTTTTACAAAAAGTGGCGATTTCTTCTATACTTAAACAGATTTACATCCATTTTACTGTTTTCTATCAGTACAAATCAACGAATTTATATCAACTAAGACTATATTTACATTAGATAATCATCCTCTAATCAATATTATACCACTAAATTTTTTTTTCAAAGTTTAAGAGTTTGCATGAAATAGTGGAAGTTAGAGTACGTTCAGCAACTTTATTTTACATAGAATGATAAGCGAATTTTTCGTGCATTTCAATATTTATTTATTTTGTTTTTAATTAATATTTTTTTACACATTTTAACGTTTCAAACGAATACAATCTCAGAAATTATTGTGGTCATATACATCATGATTAAAGAAACTTTAAAAATAGTCAAGAGCATATTGCTAAATTTGTAACTGCGAAGCAATTCAACAACCTGATTGACGTGCAATGCAATACATTTAACGAACATTTCAGCTATGCAAAAGAGTTTTAAAACTTTGTCTTTAACATTTAACGAATTTTTCATTTTTTCAAAGAGTTATTTATTTTCAAAACTCTGTCTTTAACATATTTTTACGATTTACCCAGAATAATACAACCGAGAAAAATATTTAACATAACTATTTACAACACGATTTTCACACACTGAAAAAGTTTATTACTTAAGCACGAAGAAACTTTAAAACTGTTCACACCGCAAATTTCATGCATTGAAAAAGTCTATTATTTACATACAAACTTAGAATCTTTGAAACTAAGATCACATGAATACAACTTAATTTAAATACGATAATGCTTAAAATCATTGCTACATAAACTAGAGAAAAAAAAAAAAGAAAGTTAGAAATATTATACTCAAAGACATAAAAAACACACACAAGATCTGTTGAAACTTCTACCATTAAAAATAATTAATAACATCCATTATCAGAACTTGGAAGAATGAATGCTAAAAAAGCCTCTTAGAAATAAAGGACAATTTCAACACATCATCCACCGAGTTCCTACTATGCAAAGCAATCGTTGCGTATTTTCAGTTATCCTATACACGAACTCAAAAGCAACTATGCAAAATCTAGCAATACAGTTAGTGAATGAACACAGAGAGAATGCACTTAAAATAATATCATTCACACGTTGAAAATCGAAGAAGTTTTTCATGCAATATAGCTATATTTCAATTATTCAAACTTACATGAAACTAATTTTAACAGAGTACAATCTTAGAAATACTTTAAAGTTGAAATACAAATTATATAAAACATCATTTACTTTTAGAGAAGGAAAATATATGTCTTCCTAGGGCAAACCGCAGCGTAGAAATGACTCTTCAGGCTCTTATCAGCTGACGAAGATAAGGCTCATCGGCCACCCCAATCGAAGAATGACACATGCAAACATGATGCTACCAGCTGAGTAACACTATCGATAAACCAATTCGACTTCAATTGAAGTTTAATATGAATATAACAGTAAGTTTTAATTTAAAAAAAATTTCATACATGCAAACATATACATACATATAAATTTAATAATTTTACGAAGACCTATGTATTTAACTCACCAAACTCAGACAGTTTTCCTTAAACACACATTTTTTCCTAGATATAACCCTTTAATTCATTACTCCCGAGTGAAGAATTTCTTACCTTTAGTATTATAATCAAGCCATACAATACATTTAACAAACGCTTCATTTATTCAAAGACTTTCAAAACTTACTCTTAAACATTTAACGAACGTTTCATCTATTCAAAGAGTTATTTATTTTCAAAACTCAATCTTTAACATACTTTTTTACGACTCACACAGAACTTATAATTTACAAAGATTTTATGATATACAACCGAGAAAAATATTTAACAAAACTATTTCCAACACGAGTTTCATACATTGTAAAGGTTTATTACCAACGTTCGAAGAAAACTTAAATGCTATTTACGCTGCAAATTTCATGCTTTGAAAAAGTCTATTACTAACATACAAACTTGGAATCTTTACTTTATTCACACCTTTAATATTTTAATCAAGCATATAACACATTAAGCGAACATTTCATCTATTCAATAACTTTCAAAACTTACTCTTAAACATTCAACGAACGTTTCATCTATTTAATGAGTTATTTATTTTCAAAACTCAGTGTTTAAGCCAGCTAAACGGCGATTAGCTCAGTAGTTATAATTAGCTCAGTAAAACCAGCTAAGCGGCGATGAAGGGAACCCTAACCAAGCACCGACTCCCCAAACTATAGATTTTCCTCGACAGAGAAAAATATATACCTAATATAGATGGGGAGCCAGTGCTTGGTTAGGGCTCCCTTCATCGCCGGTTAGTTGCCACTTCTTTGTTCGCGAGAAGAATATCTCCAGTTGTAACTTTAAGATTAAAGCAGTTTTAATTTTGAACTTTTTTCTTTTACATGCTTTGTTGTGTTGCATTACATATATTTAGTTTTTCACAGTTTTAGCATTTTTGTTCGCAGAACTTTAACATTTTTTATCAAGATTTCTGTTGATGAATCTATAGTTTTGATACTTTATACTTGTTATTTGTTCATTTTTATGATGTTTTAACATTTCGTGCTCAATAATTTTATGTGTTCAGTCTAAGTTTTAGTCGACAGATCTAAATTTTTTTTTTTTTACGTTTTGTATTTAATATTTTGATATTTTTGTGTTGCTTTAATATATTATACTTGGTATTTTTACATCATCATTGCAGATTTTAGTAGATAAAGTTAAGTTTTAACATTTTGAAAAGTGCATAACACTTTTACTTTGCAAATTTCCGTACTATTATTTTTTCGTTCTAAGTTTCTCTGAATGCATTTAAGTTTTGTCATTTAAGTTTGAAGTTAGCACTCTTTCATGCATTATTGCTTTGTATTGTGTATTTTTTAATATTTCACAGTATAAGCATTTTGTTCTTCGAACTTTTACATTTTTCTGATTAAGATTGCTCTAAATACATCTACGTTTTGATGGTGAATCTATGTTTTCAAGTTTTATTTGATAACTCCAAATTTTTTATGTTTAGTAATTTGTACTTTTACAATTTGTGTTGCTTCAGTAAATTATACTTAGTATTTTTATATCTCCATAGTACTTTAACATTTTCGTTATGTTTTTACTAAATAAATGTATATTTGACGTTCTGTGCTTAGTACTTTTACATTTTCTATACTAAGTTTTACTAAATGAATCTAAGTTTTGATGTTTTGTATGTAGTACTTTTACATTTTAGTGTTGCTTTAATATATAATACTTCATATTTTTACATCTTCATTCCATGTTTTAGTTAAAGTTTTAACATTCGTACACAGTACTTTTTACATTTCGCAAGTGCATTTCAATGTACAAATCTATGTTTTGATACTTTATACTTGTTATTTAGACATTTTTATGATGTTTTAACATTTCGTACTTAGTAATTTCACTCGACTTCAGTCTAAGTTTGAGAAGATAACTCTAACTTTTTTTTACGTTTTGTATTTTGTACTCTTAAATTTTTTACATTTATAGAATGTTTGAACATTTTGTACTCATACTTTTTACGATTTTAGTTTGAATTTTTGTAGATCCATCTAATTTTTTTAAGTTTCGTACTTAAACTTTTACATTTTCGTACAAAGTTTCACTTGAAGAATACGTTATATACTTAGAATTTTTACATTTTGTACGTAGTAATTTTTACATTTTTGCATTAAGTTTTAACATTTTGCAAGTGTATAACACTTTTCTTTTGAAAAGTTCCTTACTTTTACATCTTTGTTTTGAGTTTTTCTGCGTGAATTTGAGTTTTGCAGCTTTATACTTAACATTTTTACATGTTTTGTTGTTTTGTACTGCGTGTTTTTTAATTTTTCAGTGTTTTAGGATTTTGTTGTTAGAACTTTTACATTTTTTAATAATATTTCAGGAGCCAAATCTATGTTTTGTTGCTTTATACTTGCCATTTTGACATTTTTATGATGTTTTAACAGTTTGTACTTAGTAATTTCACGACTTCATTCCAAGTTTTTGTAGAGAAATCATTTTTTACGTTTTGAAGTTTTAATAACTTGTGAATGCTTAACCCTTTTGTTTTGTAAACTTCAGTAATTTTACATTTCCGCTCTAAGTTTTTCTAGACGAATTTGAAATTATATGGTTTATCAAAAATTTTAGTTCTAAGTTTTGACCGTTTGTATGTAGTATTTTTTCTTTTTCTTTTTTTTTTTTTAATTCTATGATACATTGTTTTAATATCTTAATCTATGTTTGATGTTTTGTCTTTTGCACTTTAACATTTTCATTTTGCTTTTATCAAATTAATGTATATTTGAGGTTCTGTCCTTAGTACTTTTACATTTTTATACTAAGTTTTACTAGATGAATCTAAGTTTTGATGTTTTGTACGTTATACTTTTACATTTTAGTGTTGCTTTAAGATATTATACTTAATATTTTTACATCTTCGTTTCATGTTTTAGTTAAAGTTTTAACATTCGTACACAGTACTTTTTACATTTTGCAAGTGCATAACACTTTTATTTTTGAAAATGTTCGTAGTTTTACATTATTCGTTCTAAGTTTTACTAGATGACTCTAAGTTTTGATGTTTTGTGCGCAGTACTTTGACTTTTCTTATGGAGTTTTTAGCAGGTTAATATAAGTTTTGCATTGGTCGTAGTAGTTGAAAGCTATGTTTCTTTATTTCAGTTAGTAATGCAAGTCTTTGAGTATAACGTTTCTAACTTTTTTTATATTCTGTACTTTATGTTGCTACGATTTTAACCAATTCTATATTTAACTTGAACTCTGTATAAAATTGTTTGCAATCTTAGTTTCAAAGAAAAGATTTCAATTTTGTATGTAAGTAATAGACTTTTTCAAAACACGGAATTTGTAACGTAAATAGCTTGAAAGTTTTCTTTGTACTTTAGTAATAAACCTTTTCAATGTGGGAAAGACGCGTTGCAAATAGTTTTGATAAATATTTTTCTCGGTTGTATATCATAAACCCTATATAAATTATAAAAATTGTGTTAAAGATTGAGTTTTGAAAATAAATAACTTCTTGAATAAATGAAATGATCGTTAAATGTTAAAGAGTAAGTTTTGAAAGTCTTTGAATAGATGAAATGTTCGTTTAATGTGTTATGTGCTTGATTATAATATTAAAGGTGTGAACAAAGTAAAGATTTCAAGTTTGTATGTTAGTAATAGACTTTTTCAAAACATGAAATTTGCAGCGAAAATAGCTTGAAAGTTTTCTTCGAACTTTGCTAATAAACCTTTTCAATGTATGAAACTCGTATTGGGAATAGTTTTGTTAAATATTTTTATCGGTTTTATTACTCTGTGAAAATTTTAAAAATTGTGTTAAACACTGCGTTTTGAAAATAAATAACTCATTGAATAGATGAAACGTTCGTCAAATGTTTAAAAGTAAGTTTTGGAAGTCTTTGAATAGATGAAATGTCCGCTTAATGTGTTATATGCTTGATTATAAAATTAAAGGTGTGAATAACGTAAAGATTCCAAGTTTGTATGTTAGTAATAGACTTTTTGAAAGAATGAAATTTAAAACGTAAAGTTTCTTCGAACTTTGGTTAATAAACCTTTACAATGTATGAAACTCGTGTTGGAAATAGATTTGTTAAATATTTTTCTCGGTTGTATATTATAAAATCTTTGTAAATCATAAGTTCTGTGTGAATCGTAAAAAAAAAAAAATATGTTAAAGATTGTGTTTTTGAAAATAAATAACTTCTTGAATAGATGAAACGTTCGTTAAATGTTTAAGAGTAAGTTTTGAAAGTCATTGAATAGATGAAATGTTCGCCCAATGTGTTATATGCTTGATTATAACATTAAAGGTGTGAATAAAGTAAAGATTCCAAGTTTGTATGTTAGTAATAGACTTTTTCAAAGCATGAAATTTGCAGCGTAAATAGCATTTAAGTTTTCTTCGAACGTTGGTAATAAACCTTTACAATGTATGAAACTCGTGTTGGAAATAGTTTTGTTAAATATTTTTCTCGGTTGTATATCATAAAATCTTTGTAAATTATCAGTTCTGTGTGAGTCGTAAAAAAATATGTTAAAGATTGAGTTTTGAAAATAAATAACTCTTTGAATAGATGAAACGTTCGTTAAATGTTTAAGAGTAAGTTTTGAAAGTCTTTGAATAAATGAAGCGTTTGTTAAATGTATTGTATGGCTTGATTATAATACTAAAGGTAAGAAATTCTTCACTCGGAAGTAATGAATTAAAGGGTTATATCTAGGAAAAAATGTGTGTTTAAGGAAAACTGTCTGAGTTTGGTGAGTTAAATACATAGGTCTTCGTAAAATTATTAAATTTATATGTATGTATATGTTTGCATGTATGAAATATTTTTTATTTAAAACTTACTGTTACATTCATATTAAACTTCAATTGAAGTCGAATTGGTTTATCGATAGTGTTACTCAGCTGGTAGCATCATGTTTGCATGTGTCATTCTTCGATTCGGGTGGCCGATGAGCCTTATCTTCGTCAGCTGATAAGAGCCTGAAGAGTCATTTCTACGCTGCGGTTTGCCCTAGGAAGACATATATTTTCCTTCTCTGTAAGTAAATGATGTTTTATATAATTTGTATTTCAACTTTAAAGTATTTCTAAGATTGTACTCTGTTAAAATTAGTTTCATGTAAGTTTGAATAATTGAAATATAGCTATATTGCATGAAAAACTTCTTCGATTTTCAACGTGTGAATGATATTATTTTAAGTGCATTCTCTCTGTGTTCATTCACTAACTGTATTGCTAGATTTTGTATAGTTGCTTTTGTGTTCGTGTATAGGATAACTGAAAATTCGCAACGATTGCTTTGCTTATTAGGAACTCGGCGGAAGATGTGTTGAAATTGTCCTTTATTTCTAAGAGGCTTTTTTAGCATTCATTCTTCCAAGTTCTCATAATGGATGTTATTAGTTATTTTTAATGGTAGAAGTTTCAACAGATGTTACATCTTGTGTGTGTTTTTTATGTCTTTGAGTATAATATTTCTAACTTTCTTTTTTTTCTTTTCTGTAGTTTATGTAGCAATGATTTTAAGCATTATCGTATTTAAATTAAGTTGTATTCATGTGATCTTAGTTTCAAAGATTCTAAGTTTGTATGTAAGTAATAGACTTTTTCAATGCATGAAATTTGCGGTGTGAACAGTTTTAAAGTTTCTTCGTGCTTAAGTAATAAACTTTTTCAGTGTGTGAAAATCGTGTTGTAAATAGTTATGTTAAATATTTTTCTCGGTTGTATTATTCTGGGTAAATCGTAAAAATATGTTAAAGACAGAGTTTTGAAAATAAATAACTCTTTGAAAAAATGAAAAATTCGTTAAATGTTAAAGACAAAGTTTTAAAACTCTTTTGCATAGCTGAAATGTTCGTTAAATGTATTGCATTGTACGTCAATCAGGTTGTTGAATTGCTTCGCAGATACAAATTTAGCAATATGCTCTTGACTATTTTTAAAGTTTCTTTAATCATGATGTATATGACCACAATAATTTCTGAGATTGTATTCGTTTGAAACGTTAAAATGTGTAAAAAAATATTAATTAAAAACAAAATAAATAAATATTGAAATGCACGAAAAATTCGCTTATCATTCTATGTAAAATAAAGCTGCTGAACATACTCTAACTTCCACTATTTCATGCAAACTCTTAAACTTTGAAAAAAAAAATCTAGTGGTATAATATTGATTAGAGGATGATTATCTAATGTAAATATAGTCTTAGTTGATATAAATTCGTTGATTTGTATTGATAGAAAACAGTAATGTAAAATGGATGTAAACCTGCTATACTTAAACATGTTTAAGTATAGAAGAAATCGCCACTTTTTGTAAAAGTATTGTTATAAATTAGTATGTATAAACCTATTGATGGTCATTTTCTAAGTTCCAAATATTTCAACAAAACTTTTAATTGACTAAAATTTAGTAAACTGTGTGGGTTGATTTGATTGGTGCATATTAAGTCCGCACTTTTTCAAGAAACTGTTTGATAAAATCTCATTTAATTCTGTCTTTCATACTTTAGGAAAAAAGATTTTAAAAAATTTTCTAAGTCTTAAACATTTCTATAATTAACTTTGACTTAAATTTTGTAAATTTCGAGGATTGATTTGTTTGGTTCACATTAAATATAAACTTTCTCAAGAAGCTGTTTGATTGGATCAGAATTAATCCTGGGTTTAATATTTTGGGGGAAAAAATTACAAGTGTAAAAATAAAATATGTTCAAAATTAGGAGATAGTTACTACTTATACATTATTAAGATTAAAATAGTGCTATGAGTTGATTAAAAATTGTGAAATTTAATTCTGATGGAAATAATTAATTAATTATCACTAGAACACTTCGGTTAAGTCTGATACTAACGCAAGAGAAAAAAAAACATAGTAATCATGATTTGATCGAATGGGTTTTACAACATTAAGGTTTGTGGTATATGAATTCGAATATCTGAAAGAAAATGTTATTAAATAAAATATTCTATGTCTAAAAATAATTTCTTTCACTAGGTGACGCCATGAGCGTTTCAACTCTTGAAATTAAAAAAAAATAAATTAATGTTACCACTCGTGAAAAACCCAAGTTGGAAATTAAAAATAACATCGGAAAACGACTAAGTCCAAAAAATAATTATTCCTTTTTTTCGCCACTAGGAGGCTCTTCGTAAAAATACGTTGTCATGGAAACCACAACACACGGTAGAACCATTGCCATTCCCTAAAATATAAATTTAATCAAAACCAAAACTAAATCGGTGTTGCCATCCCTAAAAACAAAACTTCAGACGCAGAGTAACAACTCAACTCCACTCAGAAACCCTCGAAATCTTCTACGAGGATAGCATCAGGAACCCTACTACTCAACCCTACTCGGCAGGCGGAGGAGGCGCAAGGGGGGCGTGGCACGTTGCGCATTGCGCCTGTGGTCGCAGAACTGTCAATTGCTACCTACTGAGGGAGGAAGAGAAGTTAGAAGCAAGTTTCTAATATTTCCTTGAATAATAGGCATAAAACGCGTAACTTTAGCATCATTCCGGTTGCTAATTGAACATGTGAATCTAGTTTTAAGAAAGAATGTACTGACAACTTATAGTGATAGTAACATCAACGTAATTTCAGCTTTCGCCTTGATTACAATAAATGTTATGAATGACTTAAATTTCATTTATTTTACCTATATTTTATTACGAACGAATTTTATTTTCCTTCATTATTATTTTTTTATACACTAAAAAAGGTGAAAATACATTTTGATTTTTATAAAACTATATTTAATTAATCTTTTTATTTTTGAGTATTTATTCATTTTGTATATTTAATTTATGTTTTTTTTTTTGGAGAGGCGGGCAACCAATTTTCAGCAGTAAGGGGTACACAGATGTCGGACGTTTGCAAAACACTGGCTTAAATGAATTTCATTTCCTTAAACGAATTTTTTGTTTGATAATTATTATATTAAGAAATTTGTCATCCACTTTATTACTTACTATATTTTTTTTTTGTAGTTGCTGTTGCAGTGCTGAGTTGTTTGGCACTGATAGTCATTTTCCTTATTATCATATACTTGAAAATGATGAGACTCCGTAAACATGTTCAAGACATGAAAAAAAATCGGTAAATATATAATATATATAGAGAGTAATAAATCCTGTCCTGAATGTACATTAATAAGGTATACATGTATCTATACAGAAAAACCTGGATACAACAATACTTGAAGACTCAATACAAGTATCGCTGTACAAGGATATCTCGTTGTATTGAGAGGCGATGCATTTTAATTTAAAACACAAGTTATGGCTATTTTCTCTACCATATTGAACTTTCGAATTTTACCATCGTTACAGAGGGATGGGAGATGGCTATTAATCTTGTAAGAAAAAAAAATTCATAGAGATTTTAATTTAAATTGAAAGGCGATTTACAATATACGGTATGCGAATTCATAGGGACTGCAAAAATGTATTGCTTTAGATTGATTTATCGTTGTCTCGGATATTGTTGAAGCGAGATTTAACTGTATTAAGGCATTAGTATTGGCCATTGAACTACATTGAAGGTGGGAAACGGCTGCTGAGGGTGTAAACGCGAGCCGATTTCTCCCCACCGTTTGATAGAAGCGAAAGACGGCAAGACAACCTGGTCTTATATGCATCGGTTTTTTATCTGTTTTGCTCTGATATACATTCAAGTTGAGTTAAGTTTAATTCAATAGATAACAACCGCAATATTATTTGCAATAATATTGTTTCTCTTTTTTAGCACATCACAAAAATGAACTACTTATTTCGTAACAAACAATTTTTATAAGGAGGCGGATTTACACCGCTTCCTTCGTCTTTCACATCGCTGTTTAAAGTTTAAATAAATAATGAAAATGAAGAAACATTAATAAAGCTTCTATTTTAGTTTTAAAAAGTTTTATCTTTTTTTTCTTTATTGTGCGTACATAAGTATGGAATAATTTAACGAAAGGCGTAGACTTAATAGTTTAGAATCGTTGAAAAGAAGAATCGAGAGAAAATACTTCCGAAACATCGTTTCCAAAAAGCTAAATAAATTTTTACTAAATAAACGTTAAATCAGGAAGCACTTATTACAGAAATAACTTTTCATCTGTTATCTTGAAAAATGTACTACTTCTTTTTTTTAATCTGGTTGTATTTGAACAAATATTGAAATGATTTTACTTTTTGTTAACAGAGCATTGCTCTTAATATAGTTTACAGCTGTCTTCATTTTAATCATAAGCTCCTCTTCTATTTTACAAATTTTGTTAAACTGTAATTAATAGGTAGTTGATGTTTTGTCTGCCGAATTCATTAATGTTAAGTATAAATAAATAAAATACTGTCTGAAAACCAGCGCATTTTTATTATTATTTTTTCTTTTTTCATGCGGTAACTAACACAAAGTCCAACATGTAATGGATAATGATTTTCGCAAAAAAAAAACAAAGGTCCGAATTTTAAATACCAGTACTTTCAATGCAAAATTCTATTCAATTTCGTTTAAAATTATTAATTAAAAAATATTTCATGCTCCATTTTTGGAAAATAAATACATTTTGGCTCAACATTTGCCACCTGTATTCTGGAACAGAAAAAAAAAACAATAAATGGAAATTTTTAAAAATCAGGAGCATCAGGGTGAAAAGCAAAGAATCGGTACAAAATATTTCTTAGAATCTTCGATTGAAAAAAGAATCCTCTATTATCATATTATTTCAATTTATTGACGTTTACATCCCTCTAGTTAGTATGCTTCTAATACGGAAGACGATGGCTTTTGCCGTCCCCGCTCCTGTCAAATGCACGAAACTAGGCTTGTACACGAAACCAGTTTCAAATACAAATACAAAAGTGCCGACCAGCAACAGGCTCACTGCCCAGCTAGGCTAGTCCTAATCAATTTAGCAGTCCCCAATGAACATCAAGAGCTTTCTTAAACGTTTTTACCCCGCTGCAATTAACAGTCGTTTCTGGTAAACTATTCCAATTGCCTATAACCCTATTGAAGTAGTCATTTTTCCTAATTTCAAGAATAGCCTGAGATTTGAAAAGCTTAAAACAATGACCTCTGGTTCTACTTTCAGCACCTCAAAACCGACTCGCGCCCGTAACACAAAGAAGAGGTGCAATCAGTAGTCATTCCACCTTCCCTATAGTTCAATGGTATGGTTTAAAAAAAGAATATTCAGGAATTAACTCCCTGGTTGTGTCCCTTAGTAGAAGTTTGTCCATTATATTATGCTACGACGAACGTTTAATCGCTTCCCTCCTGAAGCATACCATACAGGAAAAAAAAAAGCTGTTTTAAAAGCATATTTACCAGCTCAAAGTTCAATTTTACCTCCATAGGTCATTACCAGCCCTCCGTTATAATGCGTTGTCATAACGGAAGTCTGGCGTCCTTATGAGGTATCTAAAAAGGAATTTTACTACTAAGGGGCTAATAAATTTGTGTATTCATGTGTGTACTTTGTTTTAAATAAGCAAATGTACTCAAATATTTAAAATGACTCTCATCACCTCAATAAGGTACAAAAAATGCATATTATTATAGTATGATCAAATTAAGTATAATAATGTGTTTGTATACCTAAAAATCGCAAAATGTAATCTATAATTATCGGTAAATCCAGTTATTATCATAAAAATACTGCATTAAGTATTAGTTTCATCACTATTTTAATTATGGAAACCATGCAAAATGAACATTTATTTTTCAAAAAATCTTCAATTATTTTTTAAAAATTGCCTAATACTTAGGTTAAAATTTCAAACTTAAATAATACTTTTATTCTTCTCCAAAGAAGCAGTAACGCCATCCAACAGAGAAGACAAAGAACGTGAAAGAAAAGTTCAAAAATTTCAGTGAAAGTTTAAAACATTTCTAATATTAATAAGGAACGTCTTTACATAAAAAAATATCGCTGCTGGAAGGTGTATTTGTTATATGATTTGTAAAACTTATACAGAGCATAGTTATCAACAACATTTATATGGTTTTGGTTCAAACGAAATATATTGAAATGTTTTGCGTTATAATTACGATACATCTAATATATATATTTTTTTCCTCTAGCCTGTTTTTCTCTCGCTCCGCGATATCTTCCTTATTCCTTTATTAATTACCATAATTCACCTCTCATTTTAAAGCTTATCGTGCGAGCTAAAGACGAAAAATAGACCCACGGTCAAAAAATGATGCCGTTTCTCTTAAATTTGAGATTTAAAGTAATCAAGGAAGAGATGCTTTAATGAATGCCAAATGGGTGCTCTGTGGAATGGCACCATCTGTTATCAAGTGAACAGACAAGAAACTCTTCTGTTTTTATTGAGTAGAAAATTGGACAGTTTCAGCTGCGTCTGCGTGTTAAACATATTCCATAGTTAGGCTCCACACATTCATCTATATTATGAATGTGTAGAGACAAACCAACCAACAGTAACTATATTTTAAGCAATGGAACTGTTTCGTTATTGTGTTTTAGTGCTATGTATACTAAGAATAAAAATAATCATCATTATTGTTGGGATTATTTTATAATTTTGAATATCTAAATAATAGTGGAAAGAAAACTGTAACAGCTATTTGTACTGATGTGTTCAATGGACTTTTTTTGTACCAACATCCGTTCACTTTTTCCTATTCTTCTTCATAATGTGCTGAATTCCGCACGGGTCGACGCGTAAAACAAATTTCATTGAGAAGATATGCACTTTAATTTTATAGTGAATGGAACCGCAATAAAACCATAATAGCAAATATTCACGTCTAAAGCATTCCGTAAGACGATAAGAAGCGTATTCTAAACGAGATTTAGTTAGACTATCAAAAAGCGCAATTACTGAATTTACGTCGATAAATAAACTAGCTTCCCTCTTGATAAAGCCCAATTTTTGCAAGGACTTGACACAATGGCTCTTACATGACTACGAAAGGAAAAGTCGGATTCATAAATCGGATTCAGTAACGAGATTCGTAATCAAATTCCTGTTATCAATGAAACTTTTATCAATGTTATAAAAGTAAACAATCGGCATTTATGCTTTTTGTATAAGTAACCTGAAAGAGTTTTGAAATGTTAAGATTTTAACGGTTTACTATGCACCAATTGTGCAAAACACCAAGATCCTTTTGCAAAATAATACAATTATTAATCACCGCAAGTAATAAGCCCCCACCTCCGTAAATTTAATTAAATTTTACTAATTATTAGTTTTTTCAGTATAAAAATAGATTCAAGCATTTCAATAATTCATTCAGTGTTCAATATATAGAAATGTATTTATTTATATATTTATATATATCAGCATCCCAATGCACTGTATAAGAAACTTATATTTTTTTAAGTAACTATATTATTTTGTTCTATTCTCAAAAGTTCAATATAATTCAATGTCTAATATTTTAGGCTCTCCCCCCTCCCATAAGGAAAGCTTTTGCAACACATGTTCTTTTTTTCTCTGTTCGTCAACATATAGTTTTAACAAAAATGGCAGTTGAATTTCCGTTTATAAGTGTAATTGACAGAAAACATTTTAAATTTCGGAATTATGTCACCTTTTTTCCAAAAATATATTGCAACTTTAGCATCAAAAATATTTAAAAATGTATTTATATGTTCGTGGCACTTCAGACTAAGGCCGAACCAGATGAGTCTAATGGCGCGTTTACACCAAAGTCTTCCCCCTAGGTTTCCACAAGTTGCGGCAATTTGTTGCTTTTTCTAAAAAATACAGCAACTTTTTCTGCCTTCCACTTGAGGAGAGACAAATCTTCCACTAAACTTTGGTTTCCCGCGGAGTGCCGGTAAAGATCAAAGAAAGTTGACAACTAAAAGTGGAAGATTTGTTGCTGCGAGCTTTGCGCGAGAAACTTGTAGGAAACTAGTGGAGAACTGGTCCCTCTCCTCGCGCTCGACGTGACGGGCGCCAATTCTTTGGCAACAAGTTATCCACTTGTTGCTCTAAATTTAAGAAGAGCAACTTTTGATTTTCTAAAAACAATCTTCCACTTGTTGCTCTAAATTTGAGAACAGCAACTTTTAGTTTTCTGCAAACAATGTTTTGTCAACTTTTAGTTATCAACTTTGGTGTAAACGTGCCTTTAAGCTTCACCCTGCAAAGATAAAAAAGAACTGACAGTACAGCGTATCTAATTTGTATGCTGTCCATTAAATATTCCTTTGACATTAACCGGGTAGTGCAAGCATATTTGTTAATGAAACATCCATTTTGCGTTTGGATATCTGAAATTTCTGATCGAAACTCTTTCCCTGATCTCTAAAACTCTATTATTAAATAATTGTTTGTTAAAATGATTGGGACAGAAGTTTAGAAGGAGTTATGGGTGAAAATTCTGAAAAATGGCAGTCGTGGCAGAAAAATGAAAGTTATTTTAAAAACACAGCTATAGTCAGGCTCTGATCCAGGAATAATCTCTTCACGAAGCACCAGGAAGTAAAAAGTCGCTTTCCCTCGTCAATATTTTTATAATAAAGTTCTTTTAAGAATTTAAATGTTTTTTAGGAGGCCTTAAAACTAATTAATGTAGTTAAAAGCGGAGAAAAGAAAATGAGTAATAAAAATATTTAATGGGATAATCACAAATTTCTTTTATTCCTTTTGGATAGGACACATGCTCCTTGTGCCCTTCCTAAATTCCGCTAATGGTGGTTGTTAATTTAGAAAACAGATGTACAGAGGTTAAGACAGAAAGGTAATAGCTTGAAAAAGTGGTTTTGTAGTAAAGAGGAACAAAAATTAGTGATTTAAAGTAAAAATCCTGAGAAAACGTGCTATTTTCAGTTTGCAAACAAACCAATGTGACAACTGTAAGTGTAGATTGATTCTCCCCCGTTCAAACTCTAAGTTGTTCAAATCTCGCACTCTTTTGTCGAAGAGGCTTAAGTAAAGATTGAGCTAACGTTTACCACTAGCAGATAACCACCGATAACCATACACGCCTCGCTACAGCCGTCCATTTATTCGGATCCATCCGCCGTTCAGAGGGCGCTGCTCAGCATACGCATGCGCTACGGATTTCAAATTCTAATCATTTTCATATCATGCGCTACTTTGCATTTCCTGAAAATTTCAGCTCACTCGCGTAAGTCCTCCATGGTGTTGCAATTTTCACAAACATGAGTTTAGTTGTAATAAAGCTGTTACACGTACAGTTTTTTTGTTAAGACTATCTTACAGTACTGAAAGGAAGTTGCTTCACTTGCATTGAAACCACACTTTAGGAGGTACCAATCAAAACCACACATGTCCATTCTAAACGATTTTTGGAAATTCACGAAACACGTGTTTCTAAATAACTTTTTATGAAAAAATATATTTATGTATTTATATAGATTGATTTAGTCTTATTAATATTGTTGAGAAAAAGCTTTCAAATATTAGGAACAATCCTATAATATTTGAATCAGCTGCTAACTCAATTTTTGTTGAAAAGGGACATGTGTGGCTTTGATTGGTACCTCCTCAATTTTTATCATGATTAACCTCATCAGTTTATCATAAAATTATACTTCAATTGATAAAATACACATATTTAGACAAATTAAAACAGTCAAACTTTTATAAATGCGATGAAATGTTATCACTTTTTTTTTTCTCTTATATGGCGTTAAATCTTTTCTCTTTAGAAACCAGCAATAGTCGCCCATCATTGCTGGTTCCCAATGACACTGATATCGGGTTTCCATAATCCTATTGTCCTTGGGAAGTCTTTCCCCTTCTTTGTTGATAACTTCACCAAGATTATCTGGGGGAAAATCCAAATGTGAATAAAAAAACTGGGTGGCCATTCCTTGTTTACGAAATTCCGTTCTGTTGCTCGACTATCCCACAATCGTAAAAAAAGCAACAATGCTTAGGAAATCCACCTTGAAGATCCATTAATATAGTGGAGACCTGTAAGTCTCCACCAATTATCCAATTGAGCTATTTATACTTAATTGCGATTAGAATAGTCGAACACTGAAGCTAAATAGGCAACTGGTTCGAGCCCCAAATCATTCAGTTCATTTTGACGAATAAAACAGAATTCACTCTAAGTCTCAGGTTTGAAATTTGAGTCAGAAGTATCTTCAGCAACATCTGTTTCAGATGTGTCTTCAATGCCACTCATCTCTTGACTGTTAATATTTTTCCAATTCATTGGTGCAGTTGGTACCGGTAAGTCGTCCCCATAAGAGACCAGTCGGAGTGTAGATTGGATATTCGGATACCCAATTGTGTTTTTCCTTTTTAGCCTACTTTCCCGTAAAAGTAAAAAAATAATAATAATAATAAAGCATGAAAGAAGGCTTAATGTATCGTGAAAATATCGTTAGAAATCAAGAAAAGTCAAAAATAAGAAGTAATTAAATAAAGATTGAAAAATAAAAAATTTGAAAGTAGGGTTTTGATATAGGGAAAAAGTGTGTCGGTCGGTCTGTCGGTCTGTCTGTCTGTCGGTCTGTCGGTCTGTCCCCCCCCTAATAACTTTTGAACGAATTGTCCGATTGGAAAAATTCTTTTTGCATTCGAAAGATCTCGGCGAGGACATCTCATTTCCATATTTTGCTTTCTGATTTGAACAATTTTTTGTTCAATTTTGAGCAGTTCAAAAAATTTTAACATTAGCGCCTATGGGTGAAAATGAAGCAAATTATGTAAACTCTGGGTACAAGATATAAGTTCCCATGAACAAGCTCACTGGAAGAAGTTCTTGGCGTGAAATATTGATTTCAACAATTTTTGTTCATTTTTGAACAGTTCAAAAAAAATTAACATACCGCCTACGGGGAAATTTCAATCCTATATAATTCCTGATCTAACCGACCGATTTGCTTGGAACAAACTTTATCGGAAAGCTCTTATGACGTACAACATGTAAAAATAGAAAGTTAATCCAGAATTAACGAGCCTATTTTCCTATGAAATTTTTTGATCGGGATTTTCAAGAATATTTTTTAATTAATGAATGATTAAATGAATAAGCAAAAGAATGAATGAATAAATGAGTGAATAAATACATGAATGACTCAATAAAAAATGATTGAATAAAATATGTATTAACCGTTGAAAAAGGTATATTTGAAGCAATGAAGAACTAAAGCTAAACGAGAAAGACAGAGAGAGATATAGCTAGATTATAAATTTGAATTCGGTGTCTACGGGAAAGTAGGCTCGTATAGTTCTAGAAGGAACTTCTTGTTTGAATATTCTTTTGTATTTGTAAGAGAAAAGTAACACCTATCAAAATTATTTGAAGGTTCTCCCCACACCCTTGGGACAGCAAACGGTATAAAGCTGCTTTTGCCTTTCCTTTACTGTCCATTGCAACTTACGCAATACGCGTGAGGAGTACTTTGCACCGGAAGTACAAGAAATAAACATTACTAACTTCTTGTGTTAAATGTGTATCTTGAGATTTTAAAATAAACCGTCGAAAAATGTAACAAAACATCTGGCACAGTTTGCAACGTCTACGCTCAAAATTTGCCCTTTTCAACATGAACTGTTATGTAAGAACACACAATTATATTCAACAAATAATGTTTACATAATGGAATGCCAGAAATAACTAGATACAGCGGAATTGTAGAGTACCAGAAGGACAGGGTTGTGACATGCAACACAAAAACCATGAAAAATAGTAGAAAATTCCATTTTTTTGTTATTCAAAAATGTGACGTGGTGGATCTTTTTACTTGCAGGAATTTAAATAACAATACGAATTAATAATAAAAATTATAATTTGGTTGTTGTTAGCGAACCACTGTAGACCAGTGATATTGGAATGAGGGAAAAAAATTTTTGCCGTTATAATATATTTGCTATCAAATCCCATCACGCAGTTGGGAGGATATTTTGATGTTGCTTTGTTTCCTGTTAAATTTCTAATGGGAAAAGCTAATCTTCTAACAATTAATAATGCAACTTATTTTGTTACCAACGTTATTGTCTCGTCAGTTTCATGAAATCAATGCATAAGTATAAAAAGGTGGAAAAAAAACTTATGGTTAATTAAACTTGTAGTGCATTTAGTTTGTTATCTCAGCGTTGATGATTGTTTCGTTCACTCTAAGTTGGCAAATCTTCATTAGTAAACGTTACAAAAACAAACCTCCAAGCAACATTTGGTAACATTTCTAGCACACAAAAAAGAATAGATTTAAATGAAAACAATTTTTTTTTAAACCAATAAGCCAATATTCTATATTTTAGTGAGAATGAAAAGCATCGTAAATAAAAAATAAATGTAAATAAAGAACTTCCAATCCAGTTTCCTTATTAACTTGCAAACATAAGGATGAATAATACAATATAAAAAATGTTTCAAGATACACGGTTTTATTTATCCAGACGCCTCTTCCGCTGCGTCGCAGCATCTTTTTTCGGCATGATATGAGTATTTCAAAATTCAAAACATCGTTGGGCATAATCCAAACATTCCAAACACAGCTATCGTAGCCATTCGACAAATAATAGTTCTGATCATTTCCTCAGAGCCAAAATTGTTAACTTTTTTCTAATTAACGCTGTAATAAACTATAAAATGGGTGGAATATTGTATTGTCGTCGGCGGGGGGGGGGGGTGATATAAGCTTGTGTTCAAAATTTGAAGGTAATTTATGCACTAATAGTGTTCAAAAACAGCGTAACAAACTTCGGTGACGAATCAAGTTAAATAAAACCGTGTAAAAATATGTTCATTAACAAGAAGTTCCGTCTAGAACTATACGAGCCTACTTTCCCGTATAGACCGAATTCAAATTTATAATCTAGCTATGTCTCTCTCTGTCTTTCTCGTTTAGCTTTAGTTCTTAATTGCTTCAAATATACCTTTTTCAACGGTTAATACATATTTTATTCAATCATTATTTATTCAGTCATTCATGTATTTATTCACTCATTTATTCATTCATTCTTTTGCTTATTCGTTTAATCCTTCATTAATTAAAAAATATTCTTGAAAATCCCGATCAAAAAATCTCATAGGAAAAGAGGCTCGTTAGTTCTGGATTAACTTTCTATTTTTACATGTTCTACGTCATAAGAGCTTTCCGATAAAGTTTGTTCCAAGCAAATCGGTCCGTTAGATCAGGAATTATATAGAATTGAAATTTCTCCGTAGGCGGTATGTTAATTTTTTTTTGAATAAAAATTGTTCAAATCATTATTTCACGCCAAGAACTTCTTCCGGTGAGCTTGTTCATGGGAACTTATATCTTGTACCCAGAGTTTACATAATTTGCTTCATTTTCACCCATAGGCGCTAATGTTAAAAGTTTTTGAACTGTTCAAAATTGAACAAAAAATTGTTCAAATCAGAAAACAAAATATGCAAAATTTTTGGCGATGGAACACGCAAAAGGATAACAGCGACGATATTCCGTTTGGCGCTAGTTGCATCATTTTTTGGCGACTCATTTTTTGGCGAAAAATGCCGCAATTTTTTTTTTTTTTTTTGAATTGTTCAAAAATGAACAAAAACTGTTCAAATCAATATTTCACACCGAGAACTTCTTCCAATAAGCTTGCAATAGGAACTTGGATCTTGTGCCCAGAGTTTACAGAATTTGCTTCAATTTTGTCCATAGGCGCTAATGTTAAAATTTTTTGAACTGTTCAAAATTGAACAAAAAAATGTTCAAATCAAAAAGTAAAATATGGAAATGAGATGTCCTCGCCGAGATCTTTCGAATGCAAAAAGAATTTTTCGAATCGGACAATTCGTTCAAAAGTTATTAGGGGGGGACAGACCGACAGACCGACAGACAGACAGACCGACCGACACACTTTTTCCCCATCTCAAAACCCTACTTTCAAATTTTTTATTTTTCAATCTTTATTTAACTTATTTTTGACTTTTCTTTATTTCTAACGATATTTTCACGATACATTAAGCCTTCTTTCATGCTTTATTATTTTTTTTTTTTACTTTTACGGGAAAGTAGGCTAAAAAGGACATAGTTCATTAAATTTTTAGTTATATTGCAGTTAGAAATACATTAAAATAAATCAAAACACGTTTGAGGATTCAGGATTGGAACACCCCCCCCCCCCTTCAAGTGTAAACTTCAAGTGTAAATCTTACTTTTTAACCGACTTCCCAAAGAAGGAGATTATTCATTCATACCGTATGCATGTCGTTTCTTTTTGTTTGCTTGTCCACCCATAACTTCTCACCGGATGAACCGATTTTCATGATTCTTTTTTTTCTAATCGATAGAGTGTGGTTTCCCATAGGTCCCGTACTTCCGTTTGACCATATTCGATAATTAAAAAACGTTATGGGCGAAAATTTTTTTGCATCTATAACTGAGCTAAATGCTCCGATTTTGAAGACTTTTCTTTAATCGATAGAAAGTTGCCCAACTCCAATATAGAACATAAATTCGACTGCAATTGTTCTTTAGAAATAACGTTATCGATAAAAACTTTTTTTTTAATTTCTAATGGGCTGCTGTTTGCTGCTGCCAATTGCAGACCTAGTGCGTTCCCGAGAGATTGGTCCCAACTCTTTCAGCGGCACCACAAGGAATGTGATACCATAGCCGCAATTTTTTGACGCTCAGTTCCCCCCTAGATGCCAGCACTCTCTTTGATGCAAATGGGAGGGTGACAACCTCTCGCGGATGGTTCCTGTGAGGCCGTGTACGCTAAAGGGAGCAGGTGCACTTTAAATAGGTCGTGGCTCCAATGTCCTCCAAGTGAAACGATACCTCTGGGGGTGCCAACTCCAGGTGACGGTCTCTGATCTGGGAGCTAATTCAAAAAATTAAGAGACCTTTCAAAACGGCGGAAATCGGACTCGTGCCTATAAGGGCCCCGTTAGACTCGGGAGTAGCGCATAGGCGTAACTAGAGTTGGTGAAAGGGGGGGGTCACCCTAAAAATTTACAGACTAAACACCAATACGAAGTGTAAAAGAGTTGAAAATTTACTAGTCATAAATACCTATCTCTAAAGATATACTCCGTGTTTATTTCAGGCATCTCCCCGGGGGGGGGAATTACCCCTCGGAGCAAGTCAACTCCTCCCTCCCCCCCCCCCGGCAAAAAAATTCAGATCACAAGTTTTAAAAAAAGAAAGAAAAGAGAAATTACGCTTTTAAGACACTTTACTTTCAGAAACACTTTCAGGGAAAGGACATTGAACACCGTCACGAGCGACACCAAAAGTAACTTAAAAGATATAAGACTTTATTTTGAAAAAAATTGCGGGGGGGGGGGGGGGGGAGAGTAACGAAACTCCTTTCTGTTTCCTCTAACATCACCAAAAGTATCCCGAAATTGCATTGCTAGGAAGATTTCAAAATGTTTCCTGGGGAGAGCCCTTGAACCCTTGCCTCCAGAGTTATCCTAAGCATTATAGATGTAAGACCAGTTACAAAAATTTAAGTTGCAGAAGCCCCAAACACCCACTCCTCTAACTTGTTATTGTTTTTTTTTGCTCTGACGCTGAGGCGCCCCCAACATGTTAGCGCCCTTGTATTTTGCACACTTTGCACATTGATAGGGCCCGCCCTGGTGATGCATTGTCTTTCACTGCAGTATCACTAGTCATCGTACTTGAATGTCCACTTCGATTTTTCATAAGAAATTCAAATGATGAACAAAATTTGCAATAATTCACTACAATACTGCACATACTTAGAAATCCACTTGATGTGAACACAACAAAGTCAGAACCACAAATGATACTTTAAGGTAATCATCGCAAATGTATATACACAAAGACAGGATTAATCCAGAGAAGAACATCAACCAATGAAAAAGCAGAATTATATGTTAGTGAGACCCAATGAAATTGCGGGATTCCGTACGTATTTTGATAAATACTTTTCTCTAAAGATATACTCCGTGTTTATTTCAGGCATTACCCGGGGGGGAGGGAGGAGCTACCCCCTCGGAGCAAGTCAACTCCTCCCCCCCCGGCAAAAAAAAATTACGCTTTTAAGACACTTTACATTCAGAAACACTTTCAGGGAAAGGACATTAAACACTAACACGAGCGACACCAAAAGTAACTTAAAAGATATAAGACTGTATTTTGAAAAAAAAAATGCGGGGGGGGGGGGGTAGAGAGTAACCAAACTCCTTTCTGTTTCCTCTAACATCACCAAAAGTATCCCGAAATTGCATTGCTAGGAAGATTTCAAAATGTTTCCTGGGGAGAGCCCTTGAACCCTTGCCTCCAGAGTTATCCTAAGCATTATAGATGTAAGACCAGTTACAAAAATTTAAGTTGCAGAAGCCCCAAACACCCACTCCTCTAACTTCACCAAACATACATCTACTATATATGCATCAAAGCGCTATCATATATGTAAAAAAATTCATATTAACATCATTTCTAATCATATATATCTATATATATGTATATATAAAGGGTATGATTTTGAAGCATACACTGCCCTTCCTAATTCTTAACATGCTCCCCCTGCTCCGGAGCCAAGACAGTATCCAGAATTTTTTTTCGGGGGGGGGGGGGGGGCAGACTTCGACACACTTATGTAAAGCAAAGTTTCAGGGAGGAATATATGATACATTGCAAAAGATTTCTGGGGGCTGCCCGTGGGTCCCCCTTCCCCTCTGGATACGCCCTTGATTCACAAAAACATTAAACATTCCTTACTAGGTCTATTAGCTTATTTTTTAATTCAAACGCAATAGAAAATTCAATATTTCGCGCTAAGCAATCTTCTATGTCCAGGCATTCATAATATTAAAACTTAGAAATAGTCGAATTTTAGAGTTAAAAATCCAAATTCCCCTACAAAAATGCTCATCCCCACAATAAATTTCTAAAAAATTTGTTAAATTTGTAGCAAAACATACCTCAGAAGTGGAAGCGTCTGAATCAAATTTTCTTTTCTTTTTGGATGACGAACGTGTCCATCGCTGGAGTGCAAACATTATTATGTATCGAAAATAATTAAAAATTTAGCTAAAATATAAATAATACTTGATTGTAAATTAAAATGCAGCATTAAACCGTAGCAGTGAGATTGGAAACGTTGAGCGGAATACAAATACAGTTCATCAGTTTTCCAATCGGCTCATCTACAAAAAAGATTTTACCAAAATGGGTGTTTGGACAGGAAGTCATAAATAAATACAAACTGCTCTTTAAGTTTCTGAATGAGCATCCCTTCCTGGCTTAAGGGTTTAACCCTTTAGGACAATTGGACTTTAGGACTCCATCACAGTAGAGAATATTTTCCAGGAAACTTATTACTTGTGCGATTGTATTCCCATATTGCTGCCTTTGGGTAAAAAAGACATCAAGAAGGAAAGAAAACCTTCTGGAGTGATGGAAAAAGGATCTCTGTGTGTGGTACGGTGATTGAAGCTACCTTTCGCGCTGTTACCCCCCCCCCCAAGGTGATAAGGGGGTTGATTATAACATTATAACCAGATGAAAAGTCTTCTTTGTGATGAGCTGCATACTTTGGCCATGATCGCAACCCTTCAGAGAAAAAGAAAAAAAATCATATGCATATGTGTTTAATTTTCTTAGGGGAAAAAAATTGTGCTTTGCAAGGCCGTAGCCAGAAATTTTTCTGTGTGCCTAAATAAGTACATACCCAATGGGGGGGGGGGGTTGAACCCCCAAACCCCCCCCCCCTGGTTACGCCTATGGTAGCGCACTCATTCTTCCTCGCTTCGCGCGAGGACACGACAACAACAACAACAAAAACACTTCTCAAGAAGCACCACTATACTCCAGAAAACCAGAGTCAAATTAATGAAATAAAATAACGAAGTAAACCGCACTGCTCTTATTAGGAGACCGTGCAACAGCAAAGGGAGGTTAGATTGCAACGATAGGATGGAGTCACCGTTTACATGCACGGACTTGTCGCTAAAATCTAGAGAAATGGATTGAAATTCGCACCAACCTTCGACCTGGCTCCAATTCCGGCAAAGCATAACGACCTCTGATTTACACGTTCCATCTTGCATGTAACGTTTTGTCGATGCAGATAAATCGTTACGTTTTATTGTATCGTCTAAACCCGCCTTTAGATGCCTAGTTTTGAATTTTCTCTTGCGTTTAAGAATAAATTCGTAATCCAGAAGTTTATTATGCTTACCGTGAATTCTGAATTAGAAAAAACTTGGCTACTTCGCTTAATAAGAATCCAATCAAAAGTTATTGTGTGATCTTTGATTGGGTCAGTGTTTCGACATTTTAAGGAACCCTTCTTCCAGTGCAGAAAAACTGACGTCCTGCTTTCTCAGATGTAAGTTTTAGAATGTACAGGGTGGCGACAGAACCGGGAAATCAGGGAGATCAGGGAAATGTCAGGGAATTCTAATGTTCTGAGAAAATCAGAGAAAAGCAGGGAAATTTGAAAAAAAAAAAAATCGGAAAATCGGGGTTTTTTTTTTTTTTTTTCTTTGTTTGATTTATCCCAAAATTCCAACGATATTATCTAATTATTAATATTAATCAACTTTGCTCATTAAAATTGAATTTTAAGCTTTATTTTTCACAAGAAACATCTTTTATTTGCCGTTTTTCATACATTTGTTGACCACGTATCGAAAAATGTGATCTTTTTTCATCCGCGATGGGAACTGAAGTTTTAAAATTTTCGATGGTTCTTGTACTTTGTTAAAAGGTAACCAAATAAAATTCCTTTATATTTTCATTAAAAGTTTAATTTGAAATTGTTTTAATCGAAATTTCGGTAACCGTGATCGTAAGGGCGAACTTTTCAAACGTCAATGATTAAATCTCTAGTTTTATTTTTCGTTTCAATTTTTTGATGCATGCATAATTCTTCAGATCGTTCCAAAAAAAAATAATAATATAAATAATATTTTTTAAAAAGACAGAAAACAAAAATCATTAACTATGCTCTAGTTTTGTCCTCAGCATGGCGATAAAACTTTTTCTATTACCCACATTCATTTATGATTTATATTAATTCTTCACAGGAAGGACGTGTTAAAAATCAGCAATTAATGAATTTTTTGACCTACATAATGTTTAATGTTTGATCAAAAGTCTTTTCTGGAGCTTGGTATTTTCTAATAGAATTAAATGCATTTTTAACCTCGAAAAAGTGCATAGATTTTTTAATAAATTTAAGTGCGTATTTCAAAAAAACGCTTGAAAGCTATGCATCTTCACATTCTTCTCTCAAGCAATTACTGTTTTACCCGTCAAATATTTATTTTGTTGAATAGCATAACATTCAATTAAACAGAAGCAAAATAAGGAGAAATGCTTTGTATGTTGAACAATAAATTGCTAACCAGTAACAAGTGCATAACAAATGTATTTCGTCTTTCCCTAGTAATAGAAAAACTAATTTATTCATAACAAAATTGACTCGATAGCATTCGCGAAATAATCACTACACTGAGAGTTTAAACATTAATCAGTTGTCATCATTTTACTGGAATAATAATGAAATATTAAATATGCTGGGGTATATCCCATAGGTACAGTCATGGAAGAATCACCGATTCCATTTTTCCTTTCTACTTTCGTTTTTACATATCTTCTAAACGTATACGAGAATAAAACATTATATTTCAGTATGTTCGACTTAATTATTCAAAATAAAGTAAACGATGAGACGATGAAGAGAAGACATCGCTATAATTAGATAATCATTCATTTAATCATCATTCCTTAAGATCAGAATAGCTACAACACGTCACATAAACATTACTTGAACACATACACCGACTCTAAGGAATAGCACACAAATTCACAATTTACATTCGATTGCTAGGCTGCGTGCGCATACAAAAAAAGATAATGAAAACGTGTTTGTTGGTTAGTCTGCAGGTGGAAAGTCAGACAAGAGGGGAGAATGAAATAGTCTGTGGCCTGCCTCTACAGCCGGTGAAATCAGATCATATTCTGAAACCTAGAAGTACTATAAAACTAATTCGATAGTTTATTTTTGTGCTGAAAAATGTTTTCGCTGCAGTAACGATGCCTCTTTCTTTTTCTTCAAAATAAAAAAATGAAATTTTTGCGTTCTGTAAATTTTGTTACATCTAATATTTTAAAGTACCATTCATTTGTGTTTTGAATGGGTATCTTTATATATATAATATACAAAATATTCAATCCGTCCAGCTTTCATTTCAAGCAGTTAGAACGATTCCATAAGGGGTCATTCATAAATGATGCCACGCTTCGAGGGGGGAGGGGGTTCAAGAAACTGTGACAGTTTGTGACAAGGGTGTGACATCGTACATTTGGAATTCTATAAAAAGATTTAAAATCAGCAATTAAACGTATTTTATACTAATGTAGTACAGCCTGACAAAGGGGGTGTATGTTGAAGTGTGACATTTTCTGACGAAGGGGGGAAGGGGTCAAATATATTGAATAAAAGTGTGATATGATTTATGAACGGTCCCTAACTGGGATTGGGTGAACGAATAAAATAAAACCATGGGAATCAACTGATGGGGGTAATATCTTAGCAAATATTAATGTCACAAACTTTCAGTCCCGGGACTATTATTATTCATTATGAAATATACTCATTTTGAGTCCAATATAAAAAGTTCAGAAAGAAAAAAAAAAGAGTTTTGAATGTATGCGTGAAGTTTCTAAGAAAAATATAAGTACAGTAAAACCTGTAAAAATGATACCCTTTTAGTAAGCTGACCACCTGTCTAAGTTGACCGCTTTTGTCAGGAATGGAATTAGTTCTAAATTATATAATGTAGTGAAACCTTTGTAACTTGACCACCTCATTTGACCACCCGTCTATATTGACCACTTATGTACGCCAAATTCGGGTGGGAGTATTATAAAAAAAACCTTTGTAAGTGGACCACCTCATTATTGCTTTATTTGTTTATCTATTTTTGCAAAGGTAACAAAAGCTAAAATAACTTCTCCAGAATATTTTTTATGCTATAAGTTAGACCAGTATTGCCTGGGTGGATGAAACATCAATGTAAAGTTTGCCTCAATCCCTTTCTAATAAGTGAACCATATGGGAAAACGACTATGAGCATTCTTCAGTGCCGGATCTAGAGTGGGGCAAGCCGGGGTCCATGCCCCGGGCGGCACTTCTGTGGGGCGGCAAATTCAACTGTGATGCACAAAAAAAAAAGAAAAAAAAGAAGAAGCAGAAGAAAAAATATATTTGATAAAGAAAATTTAAATTTTGGAAGAGAATTAAAATCCTAGTTCGACGCTCCGATAAGCTATTTTGCTAACGATTAAAACCGATTATTGGAATTATTTATTTGTATAAACTGTCGGAAACTCTAAAATTGAGGTTATGCGGCGGCAAACTTCGCATTGTCAAAACTTAAAACTTTAACTTTAAAAAAGTCAAGGTTTCTTTCCCTTATAATAGGGAAATACGTATAAATTATGCTATGATCAGACAATACCCGATAGTTTTCTTTTTACAAACTCGCAAAGCATCCTTTTGGGATGAGGTGGGAACTTGTAAAGTGTTGTTTGAAAAGGCAAACACGTGGCTCTTTGATATGGGCGTCAGTAAGAAGGAGAGGGGGTGGAGGGTCCATCCATGGAGTAAAAAAATAAAAAAGCTAATTTTTTTCTGCATTTTTATGAATATATTTATGAGTAAAAGCGTTTAAATTAAAAAAGTTTCCGTTTTTTTTTCCCATAAAGTTTTGACGTCCCAAAAGCGTCTTCTAAGCCTCAAAATTCACCAGTTTGTATGTAGTTTTCAAAATTTTCCCGGGATTACCGGACCCCCTTTAATTGTCAGAATTTAATATCTCTTGTTAAGGGAAGCTCTTCATATGGTTCGACATAAATGTTGAGTTGAAAGGGCCATGCTGTGGGAACATTAACGAAAGTTCTATCTGTTTATCAGTGAAAAAGTCTTCAAAAATAAATAAAAAAGGTAAGCGCCTAAAAGTTATATGAAATATTAACAATAATTGAACGGAGAGGGGCGGCATTTTAAAGTTTTGCCCCACCTCGGAAAACTCCAAGATCCGGTACTGGCATTCTTTTACTCTGTAAAGAAGTTTCTTCTTTTTTCTTCTATCTGATGTAGCTATTTTAAAAATGTATGTATTTTTAGCAGATTTTTACCATCATATAACCTCTTGCGACTTTTGATACCCAATCGGGTGCATTTTAAAATACTGTTTATTAACTAGTGTTTGTGCAATTTGAAAGCTAAAACACCCAATTGTTTTTGAAATGAATCAACAGATAGTTTACTTGGTTTTAAACATGGAAATTTTGGATTAATTATTATTTATACTAATTAATTTTAATTATAAATTAAAAGTTTAAAAAAAAATCTTTTTAGCTATTTTGTTTTGTAATAATTTTTAAATCAGAGAGCCAAAAAAATGCGTCAAAATTGTTTGTGATGAATTCTGGGGTCTATAATATTTTAGACAATTGGGAAAAAGATAGCTAATTACTATTTTAAAGTAACGTTAATACATGAAGCTATATTTTAAATAGTTACAAATGTATAAATGAAAAGTGTAAGAAATGAAAAAAAAATATATCTATCCTTCATAAGTTGACCACTAAAGTGCTGCACACAGGTTTTACTGTATACATTAAAATAAATCGTTTACTATTTTGTTTGGAAAAATAACGCTACTTCTGTGACTAACATTCTATTAACCCTCTGACTGATTATCCCGCGATCTCCACGTGCAACGTTTTTTTCCCTGTGGGGCTGCTGAGTTGGGTTTCCCTCATGGCAGACCTAGTGCTATTCCCAGAAATTGGTACCATCTCTTCCAGCGGTACCACAATGAGTGTGGTACCTTCTCCGCATGAGAATGTTGACGCTCAGTTACCCCTAGATGGCGGCATCTGAGGCAATATGCACTGAAAATTTCATTTAGCCTAGAGCAGCCAAGCCAAATGTCTACTCAAGGGATCTTTTACATTTGTTTAATATCAAGAACGAAACTAATTTATGAAATAACAATCCACCAAAATGCATAAAAAAATATTTCAAAAGTTATTTTTTTTATTAACTATCAAAGTTTAAGAGACAAGAAACACTTTACTTTTTAACTTTACTTTTCTTCTTAAGGTTTGCGGCAATACATAGAAATAAAACACTAATAAAAATTAATTGTGTGCCTATATATTTTACCACTTTGTTTATTTATGTTTCACAAACTCTATATTTGGAAGCGTTCTTTAGTTCATGTTTACAACAGTTCAGACATAAGTCCGAAAATTTCTACAACTAGAAGATCAAGAAATCGCGAAATGACGGTGGAGAATTGCCCCCATGAGTTTAACAAATGCCTTTTTGAACTTCAAAATTCTTCAATTAGAAAGACATACAGAGCATAAAAGTAACATTTTACCAATGAATTCGAAAGAAGACAATATAATAATTTTAGCAGTGCTCATAATATAATTATAATGATAAAGCAACATACAAAAATGAAAATCTGAATACCTTTTATGAAACAAAAACTGCTTTAGCTAAGGTGACCAGACGCTCTCAATTCTTGAAAATGGCAAATGCGTTCATTCTTAAAATATATCCACGAATTTATCTAAAAACATCTCATTTTTATGCACCGTGAAACACAAGAAAAATTTGGAAATGCGCATGTTTTTTAACAATTGTCTGCTCTTCTTACAACAGATGCAAACAAAAATGATAAATTCTCTTAATACACCACAAGCCCGACTGCTAACGAACTAACAAACAACGTAAACTCTGAACGTGGTGCAACTTGCACACAAATGACTATGTCAAAAAATAAATAAAACTACTTAAACTCTGAACGTGGTAGTGCTACTTGCCCACAAATTAACTATGTCAAAAAATAACTATCAAACAACGTAATCTCTCCACGTGGTACGTGCATACAAATAACTATGTCAAAAGGAACTAACAAACAACGTAAACACTTAACGTGGTAGTGCTACTTGCCCACAAATTAACTATGTCAAAAAATAACTATCAAACAACGTAATCTCTCCACGTGGTACGTGCATACAAATAACTATGTCAAAAGGAACTAACAAACAACGTAAACACTGAACGTGGTAGTGCTACTTGCCCACAAATTAACTATGTCAAAAAATAACTATCAAACAACGTAATCTCTCCACGTGGTACGTGCATACAAATAACTATGTCAAAAGGAACTAACAAACAACGTAAACACTGAACGTGGTAGTGCTACTTGCCCACAAATTAACTATGTCAAAAAATAACTATCAAACAACGTAATCTCTCCACGTGGTACGTGCATACAAATAACTATGTCAAAAGGAACTAACAAACAACGTAGACTCTGAACGTGGTAGTGCTACTTGCCCACAAATTAACTATGTCAAAAAATAACTATCAAACAACGTAATCTCTCCACGTGGTACGTGCATACAAATAACTATGTCAAAAGGAACTAACAAACAACGTAAACTCTGAACGTGGTAGTGCTACTTGCCCACAAATTAACTATGTCAAAAAATAACTATCAAACAACGTAATCTCTCCACGTGGTACGTGCATACAAATAACTATGTCAAAAGGAACTAACAAACAACGTAAACACTGAACGTGGTAGTGCTACTTGCACAAATAACTATCTCAAAAAATAACTAAAACGTAAACTCTGAACGTGGTAGTGCTACTTGCCCACAAATTAACTATGTCAAAAAATAACTATCAAACAACGTAATCTCTCCACGTGGTACGTGCATACAAATAACTATGTCAAAAGGAACTAACAAACAACGTAAACACTGAACGTGGTAGTGCTACTTGCACAAATAACTATCTCAAAAAATAACTAAAACGTAAACTCTGAACGTGGTAGTGCTACTTGCACACAAATAACTGTCAAAAAGGAGGTGTAAGTTTAACAATGCTTTATAAAAGGAATATATTTTTCAAAGAAATATATTGCATGGCTCAAAATCATGTATACTGCTGTATATGTGTGCGCAACTTCAGAATCGCAACTGGACGAAAATCCCACATTGACTCCTATTCCACATTTGTTGGAAACAAAAAAGCTGCAATTTTCAATTTAAAAAAAAAAAAAAAAATACTTCATTTGTTCGGAACAATGCGAGTGAAAAAAATCAGGGTTACTTGCAGCTGCAGAAGTGTACCAACGTTACAATAGTTTTCGTCAAACGGATCATACTTCTAAATTGTTAGAATAAATTTATAATCGTATGTTTTCATATGCAAGAACATAATGTGAAGCAATAAGCCAAAATGTTATTAGCCGAATAATCCTATGATCAGTTAAAAACAGAATTAACTGCTGCTATAGTCTGTGTAATTAGAATAGGCGCATCAAGGTCGCGTTTGCTGCTTTGTCTCCATGGCAACAGCAAGAATGATTACAGAGCCAGACTTTTTTTTTTTTTTGCACTGCAGTTAAGGCAATTGCATTACCAGACCTCCGACTCAAAATATTAGAATAGTTGAGAAAAAGTAATAAGAAAGAATTTATTTTCCATTTATTTATTTTTGATATTAAGTAAATGCAATTAAATTTCATCTGGAATGTTTAGATAAGATTTTAACGTTTACAAACTATAAAATACGATAAATTAGCTATACAATAGCTTTCTGAAAGACATCAAAATGTCAGAATAATAATTAGATTGGTTGAAAATATTTGAAAACTATGCCTGACGCAATCTATTTTTGCCATTGAGAAATAAATCTTATTTGAATCAGTCTATTATTATTATAACTAAAACAACAACCTGACTTATGTTCCCAAACCAAGTGGGGAAACAGTTTCTAGCACGGAAACCATGGCGACCAGAAGGGGAAAAGGTAGAGTTGTATGACCTTGACACGCCGATTGTAATTACACAAACTATAACTTTGTTCTATTATTCAACAGGTGCTCCGAATCATGGACATGTTAAATTGTTCCCTCATTACGATGATTCTATACGAAAAATGAAGTCCTCTAAAATGGTTAGATTTTTTGAACCTACCTGGGTAAGCTACAGAAATAATTTTGTCTTGTATAAGGGATGTAATCAATACACGCGTAATTCAAGTTCTAAAGTAACAGCTTTTTCTGCAGGTAATGCAAACACTAACTTTGGTGGTTGTGCCCCAAACTTTAGCGGTTGGAAGACTACTGAAATTATGTAAACAGTGAATACAGCCAGGTTCTCGGCTATTCAAAGACGAAAGGAGGCTTGCCCTGCTTCTTGCACACACAGTTACTGGGCTGAACAAAATGTTTAACCTTTGAAAGCTAGCCCTCGGCAACTGGCAACTACTCGTCAAAAAGTAGTAAACTACCAACTACAAATTACTCTAAACAAAACTAGTTGCAACTAGTAGTTAACTACTTTTTTTTGAGACTAGTTGTAACAAGTAGTTAACTGTTCTCCAAAAGTAGTTAACTACTTTAAAGTATAATTCATTTGAATTTCCATTTTTAAGCTTGTTCTTAAATATTTAATCCTAATAATTCAATTCAATATTATTTTAATCATTAAAACAATTTTAAAGAAATTCCTGTAAAACATTCAAAAGTTGAAATATTTCCAAATAACACTGGGGCCATTTCACAGTATTTTGTCCAAACGTGTAGAGTCCGCAACATGACTTTTTTTGTTATAACTACGTAATTTACTATTTAATTGTCACCAAATTTTGTTTATAAATAATGTGTTGAGCACATTATTTGAAAATAAAATTTAGTGACAATTATATAGTAAATTACGTAATTATAACAAAAAGAGATATTGCGTTTGGACAAAATACTATGAAATGGCCCACTGAACAAGTAATATATAAAGAGAATATGAATAAATACAAAAAGTTTTTCTCTAAATTTAAGCTTTTATTTTAATATGTATTTGTTTAATCAAGTAAATAATTTATGTTTTTAAGAAATAACAATTTTTCAACAGTTGTCGTGAAATGAAGGGGTTTACCTTTAATATAAATTTAAAATTCTCCCTCTGCCCAACCCCCATTCATTAACAAAATATCTTTGTAACGCGTTTGCTTTAGAGTTTAGATTGTATTCTTTCAAATTGTGCTGAAGGCAGGGTTGGTGATTTTTTTTTATTTAAAATAAAAATTTAAAATTAGTATTTTGTTTACTTAAATCAGATTTGTTGAATTTTTTTAAGCAAAATATGTATGCACACACAAATACAGTAACAAATTCGGTTAATTATTTATGTCTTTAAAGAATTTTAAGATATTTCAGTTGAAATAATTATTTATTACTAATTCAAAATTATTAATTAATTATATTCTATAAAAACTATGCTTAATAAATAGAGAGCAACAAGAAACAAAAGAGAAAACTTATATTTCTGGACTAAATGTATTATAATTTTTGAATATATTCAAATAAGTTGACTGGACTATTATAATTTTTTGAGTATATACAAATTTCTTGAATGTATAAACAGATATGGTCAAATATCACATAAAATGTTTACTACAGCTTTTACTACTTAGATGTTTCATCAAGAATATTCGTTTTGATGCCTTATCAACCCCCAATCTGCTTCTTAATTTTGAGTGCACTATTCCAAATGTAGAAAAATTCCTTTCCGAACGTGCTGTTGATGCTTTTGCTATAGTCAGCATGTCCAAAAACTTGATGCTTTCTGATAAAATGTGATTATTTGACACCTTAACGAAGTAATTCCACCTTTCCCTAGAGCAGCGGTGCGCAAACCGGGGGTCGCGACCCCCGGAGGGGGCGTTAGAAAATTTTTGGAGGTCGCCAAATTCAAAGAAATTCAAATTTATGAAAAATCTGCAATTATTCATTTCAAAGAACGGCCGTATCGGAAGATTTTTTATGCTTTAAAAGGTTAGAAGGGAGAGCTACTGAAGAGAAAATATTTGAAATTATTAATATATTTTGAGGAAAAGGACCTCATCTGGGACCCACTGTGTCACGATTTGCACTGATGGTGCTACAGCATTAACAGGTAGTAACAAAAGACTCAGTGTTAATAATGAAAATTGCTCCACACATAGCATTCAACCATTGCATGATACATAGAGAAGCTCAAGTGCAAGAGACATCGCTGAAGAATTGCCCAAGATATTAAATGATGCTGTTATTGCAATTAATTACATTAAAGGCAACTGTTCAAGCTGTCGCCTATTTTCAATGCTCTGTGATAAGAAAGATTCTGTGCATGAAACATTATTACTACATACCGCAGTCAGATCGGCTGTCAGATGGCAAAATATTGTGAGATACTTTTGATTTGAGAAACGCGGGTTTATATTTTTTTTTTTTTTTTGGTGGAGATGAAACATATATTGGCATGTTCATTCATTAACCCTCCACGTACGGCTCCCGCGATTTGAACGGGGTATCTGTTTCGTCCCCCACTACGGGTCACGTGAAAATCGCGAAGAATTTTTTCCCCTGATTTCAATACGGATCCCGCCATTTCCCCGTGTGCGTTAAAAACCATCATCTGATGTGCTTATTTTCACTGCTAGGTGGCACTAGAGGGTTCAGGAATTTGGTTTTTTTTTTTTTTTTTGCTTGATTTTTTTCCCGCGTATTTGAGAGTTTGTGTGCTTTCTTTTGTCTTTTGCGCGATAAACATTTATGAAAGATATGGATTTGCCGAGTGTCAGCGGCGTTATATGTAGGAATAGCAACTAATAATGAAAACTTTTTTTATATATTTATGTATATATTTTACCAAAGTAAAGCTGCTTTTTTTAATTTTTTTTTTTTTTTTTTGTTTCATTACAAAATTTCTGTAACATTTTTAGAATAAAAATGTTTAAAAATTATATTCATCTGAAAATAAAAATATCGTGTGATTTTCTTTAACTTATAAACCACGCCCGCTGAAATAGCGGGCGCCGTATTATATATTTTTTGAAAACGGAAAAGCTATTAAAATTCTTGTATTATTTTAAAACAGCTGATAAAGATGTGAATTGTAACATATGCAGATAAAGAAAATATTAAAAAATCGCCCCGTATTTCGGGACCGAAAAGTATAAAAACTGAGCCGTGCGCGGAGGGTTAATGAAGATTGGCTCGGAAAACTCAGTTACACGGTTGATAGTTTCGAAAAGCTGAACGATCTGACTATGAGTATACAAGGAGAGGGTGAAACATTTTCACGCTGAGCAGTAAAATTGAAGCTTTTAAGAATAAGCTGATACTTTGGGGAGGGTTAATTGCACAAAAACAGCACAGACATGTTTCCGAGCTTTTCATTATTTAATGAAGAAAATAATAGATTTCTTGTTATTTAAAATCATCATCTCCCGTCATTTGATAAAATTGGTTGAAAACCTTACGAATAGGTACGAAACATTTCCAGAAAATTAATTGCGTTGGATCTGTGATCCATTTTCGCTTGATATTATTAATTCCAATATCCCTTTAAATGAAAAAAAAAACAGTTAATTGATGTTTCAAGCGACGGAACACTGCACATTCAATTTAACTGCCTGACTTGCCAAAAATTTTGGTTATCGATTGGAAACGAATACGCCGTATTAAAAAGAAAAAGATCAATATTTTGATTCAGTTTGCATGTGAATTCGGCATTTCAAAATTAGTTTTCATTAAAACAAAATAGCGATCTCGATTAGATCCAAAGGATGACTTATACGGCTTGCGATTTCCAATACAGATCAGAGTATAGAAGAAATCATGACATCATACCTCACATTGACTTTTTATGATATAAAGTTTCTTTAAAATATTTTTCATTAAAAAATATTTATACCCATATGCGTAAATAAGGTATTGTTTCATAAAGCTATGTGTTGATTCATTAACTGATTTTAATGTTGTTAAAACTTTTATAACATTTTTTTGATGGTTCATAAGTTTGGTGCGATGTTTTAAAAAGGCGCAATTTTCAACGATGACGTCACGACACTCTTTTAAAAACACCCCGTAAAAGCAAATCCCAGAAAGAATTTCAATATGATTAAACAAAACGTCTACTGTCTATTCTGGGGTCGCGACAAAATTTTACACAAAATAGCGGGTCGAAAATGAAAATAGTTTGCGCACCACTGCCCTAGAGGACCGAATGCATTAACACGTTCACGCCGGCGCGTACCACAGGTGGCCCGCCCTAGACTGTCTAGCGTGAACGTGTTAAGGCTGCCATATAGTGAGTTAAAACTCTAATGCATTCCTTGAACCCAGAATATATTATAATTTATAATTTTAAAATATCTATATTTTAATGATGTGGAAGAAGCTGATTTTTTTTTTATCATAAAAATCAGTATTTTTTCTTTCTTTTTGAGTTTTATGGTATCCCAAACGCATGCATGCTGCCTGGTACTGAAGTAGAGGTAAAGCTTTCCCATAATGAAGATTTGGTCTTTAAAACTCTAGGTTAGAAACGCTATTGTGCATGTGCTGGTGCGGGCGCTATTTATTGATTATATTAGGAAGCTTTTTCTAATTTGCGTAAATACAGCAGTAAATATTATGATTTTTTATGAGTACTTTTTCATTATATAACATAATATAAAAGTACATTTGTACTTGATATATTCCTTTATAGAGCAATAGAGACCCATTTTGTGTTGTGTCTGTATTGCTGTTAATGTAGGATGTTTTCATAAAATTTCACTATGGGCAATAGAGACATATTTGGAGTTGTGTCTGTGTTGATTTTAATGTTACAATTCTTTTAAAGACCTTTTCAGGGTTATTACGCTATTCCTCAAATTGTTGTTTCAGAAAAATTTTTGTTTTCAATCGAAAGGGACACAACTCAAAGTCTCCTAAATTTGATTAAAATTTCTAGGAACCCTAGATGGCTGGCACAAAAACTTCATGAAATAAACAAAAAGAATAGTATTGACCATTTTTAAGGGGCATTACAATAATTAGGAGTTGTTATGAATGAAACAACAAGCAATTTAAAAACTGAAAAAGTTGCTTGTTTGAGTTGTGTCACTATTCTTTTTAAGCAACGCTATATTAACGCTGTAAACAATAAAACAACTAAAACAATGTGCGTTTCTTTGTAATTATCTATTACCTGCTTGAAGTGCCGACTTCTTTTGAGTTTGAAGAGGAAATACTTTTTGTTACATTGTTTTTATAATATTAATAAAAAATATTAAACAATATTTTTTTCTTCCAGGTCGGAGTTCAACGGTATGATAATCAAGTACCTGCCAAGTCCACAAGTTCAATGAAGCCCTCTTTCAGAACCAAAACAGAACAACTGATGATACTTTCTATAATTTATAGCATTTATATTCTGAATTAATTTATATTATGCTTGCCAACATTTAATGCACCAAAAGAAATGATATTTTCCTTAGTTAATAAAATTACCATGTACGTATCAACTCTAAAATCTATTTTTATTGTCAAAACAAACTTACTGCATTCTTGTACTGAATATTTTAATCATGTTATGAAAAATAAGAAAATGTCGTTAACTTGTCTGGAAAGTACAGTAAAACCTCAAAAGTTGACCACCTCTCTATGTTGACCAAAATTTTATAGTTTGAACGGTCGCAACGTATGTTCAATGGAGATTTTTCTCTCTATGTTGACCACCTCCATAAGTTGTATGCTGACCACCTTTTAGTAGGTTATTTGAGATAAATTGCTATAACTCTCTCTCTGTAACTTGACTACTGCCTTTTGTTGAGGAGAAGATGTATTCTAGCACTTGGACTATTTTCATTTCTTAGAGTCTCATACATTGTCTCTAGTTGCTGAAATCTGTATGAAAGGTCAGGGGGGAATGCGCGTAGAATTGAACTACGCATAAATGTATAACAACGTGTATCGCTCTCACATTCCGCTCTTTTTTCTTTTTTATGAAAAACTTATAGATTTTGTTGCCGAAAAATGCCTAAGCATGCTTAATGGCCTTGTAAACTGTGAAAGTGCTTTTCACAATTAACCATTGAACAAATTTCACAAAGAAAAAAACCTTAAGCTATTTTGGTACATGCATGGAACATCGTTTAGGATACATATTCTAAATTCTAAACAACTTTGCTTCAAGCACTATCATCCTAGATTATTACTACTATTTCTGCGTGGTATTCATTAAGTAGAACTAAAATACTATTACTAAAATTAAAAACACATTAAGTGGATGATGATTACTCTGAATAGCAGTATGAATTGTTAAACGAATTATGCTTTGATCTTAAGACATGTTCAACGCGTATAACGTGACTCGTTCTTAGCTGCACATCGACATTAAAATGGACTTGGCAACACTGCAACAAGCCTACCGCTGCACGAAAACTGCATTTACAGAGACCATTCTTGAAAAGATTTGCAGTTCAGCGGAAGGAGAGCGGGGTCGTTAATCAGAGCCTTATTTACCATTAGGCCCGTGCCTAGGGCCCCCACTTTGAAGGGGCCTCCTAATTTTGGTTATTATTATTATTATTATTTGTAATTTAAAATTTTTTTAGAAAAATATTTAAAAATAGCATTTTTTTAAAAACAGTTAGTGCTCTGTTGCGTCACATAAAATGTGTATTATTAAATTATTTCAAAACCACAAGGAATTTTTCCTTTGGGGGCCCGTATATTTTATTCAAACATTTTGTACTTTAAAAACAAAATCATTTTGCACGTTGGGGGCTCCCAAATGTTAGTCTGACTCTTTGACATTTGAAAAACAAACTAGTTTTTGCGCTTTGGGGGCCACCAAATTTTGGTGTGACTGGCAAGTTTTACAAACACATACTGAATGTTATGCTTAAAAAAATTTTCTTGCGTGAGGGCCCCCCCAAAAATGAGTCGTGCCTTTCGCGATTCAAAAGGTAAATCGGGCCCTGCCTTTAATTGAGTTTTTTCACATTTGAAAGCTGTACGAAAACGAAAGGAATATTGCGTCGGATTTTGTTGCAACAAGCCGGTGAGAAGCAGCAAAAAATGTAAACAAACTTTACCCATCCTATGTGTTGGGTCGGCATTAACAGCAATAAAGGGATAATATTGAAAACTCTTTTCAGTTTAGCATCAACAGGATAGCATTGTTGAGGATGATGCACTCTCTGACTAGAAATACAAGAGCATTAAGGATGGCTGCTTTGGTAACTACAGTAGGGGGGTATCGGTAAAACGACGATAGTTTTTACGACGTTTTAAAATGGTCCCAATCCTTGGATTTTTTTACCAACGTTCGGAGGCTTCTTTTTTTTCAAAACAATGAAATAATTAGTAAATGCATATTTTTCTTAAGCTGAAAAGTAATTAAAATTAAGAAAAGAAACAAAATAAAAGCTATATTTTTATAAAATTTTGAAAAATTGGGAAGTTTTCGCAGAAAAAAGGCGAATTTTACAGTTTACGCCAAGCACTCTATACTCACTTTAACTCGATATACTTTTTAAAATCCTTAATAATATATGTTTCTATATTACTTAACTGTGTTCTGAACTAAAACTTTTATAATAGGTCCAAAATGGAGAAAAATGCAGCAGTTTTGTAGAAATGCATACGTTTTCCCCGATAAAACACAATATTTCACAAATAGCGATTCACAAATACCTGTAAAATTTTTAAATACTGACATAGAGCTTAGATTTTAGTTCAAAACACAGATAGCAATGTGTAAAACAATACTTTAAAAAATCACAGTAATGGGTATAAAACGTTTCGAGTTATAAGATCTGCCGTGAACAAAAATTTCGGAAAAAGTAGTTTTCAGAAAACGCATTTTAAATTCCACTTTTATGTGCGTGCGATACGACTTCTGGTTAACTTAATTGCGTGAAACTTCGTTTCTTTCGCAAAAATCGTCTTTTTGATGCGGGCCCCTTGGTAAATCCATTATACGAAGTTTTTCGATTGTCCCTTTGGCGTCATATAAACGATACTCCACTGGGTTACTGGAAAAATAAAATACTTTCTGATTTAAAGACAAATTGGGAAGCCCTAAATTAGACAAGTTTTCTTGATGAGAAAAAAAAAAGTTCCGTTTTGTAGTGCTGCCATTTACTGGAATAAAAAAAAACATATTCAGCCGTGATACCTACTGGAAGAAAAACATTGAATGGGTCCTCGAAATTTTTTAGCGCTGCCCTATAGAGCTACGATTTATAAAAATGAAATGAATTGCTGCAAGAAAGCAAAATCTGTCTAAGGAAGGAATGGGCAAAACGTGATTTTTGACACTCTCGCTCATGAGAGTATCAAATGGAAAATTCAAGTTCAGCTCAACCCTGGAATAGGATTTTTAAACGACTCAAAGAAAGTGATGCGAGTTAAAGAAAGAGAGCTAAGATTATGAGGGTCCGTTGGGGGGTAATCATAAACGTGGGATAAATATAAACGAGATTCAACTTCATAACTACACTTGTAGTGGTTTTGAAAACATAACTGCGGGTGAGTGATAAATTGGGAACATAAGGAACACGTTTAAAAGAGTTTCGAAGCAACTGTGGGACAACAAAGAAGTTCCGACTAGAACTACACGAGTCCACTTTCCAGTCCACACCAACATCAAACTTATAATCCAGCTATCTCTCGCCATTTCTCCTTTAGCTTTTGTTCTTACTTACTTCAAACATGCCTCTTTCAACGGTTAACACATATTCAGTCACTCGTTCATTTATTCATTCATTCACTAATCTATTTGTTTATTCATTTTTGCACTCAGAAATATCCTTAAAAATCCAGAACAAAAAGTTTCTTGCTAAAATAGGCTCGTTTAGTTCTGGATGAACTTTGAATCTGCACATGCTCGAGGTATAAGATCCTTCCGATAAAGTGTGTTCCAAGCGAATCCGTCTGTTAGATCAGGATTTATAAAATAATTTTTATAAAGAAAATAGAACCTACTGCAAGTTATTAATTGCACTAAAAAGTGAAAAATAAATTCATTCTTTAAACAATATCGATGTGACTTTTAAACATAGGATGCAAAATTAGGATAGATAAAATCTCTTGCAATCGTGAATCAATTACAAATATATTTTCGCAGAATTAGCAACAGTTCCATTATGAAGTAGCACATGGTGTGATGGTAATTAGACTCGTAATTTTGCACCCACTTCTAAAACTATGTTTAAAAGTCATATCTATGTTGTTTAAAGGAATAATTTATTTTTTTACTTTTAGCGCAATTTATTTGGAGTTGGTTCTTTTTTTTTTTTTTTTTAATAAAAATTGTTTTATTTTGTTCATTTAGAATGCCAAGAAAAGTCCTTTCATGTTCAAGGGAGGAACTGCTGGTATATGGAATATGCAGTATATGTTCTCGTTCTAGTTTGTTTAGAATACTTGATTTTTTCTGAACTGATGCTGTATGCCAGTTTATAAATTTAGCTGGTTTCAAGAAACAGTGAATCAAACATTCTGATTCGCGTACTAAATAAACGCGGCAAAACGAACTTCAAATGCATTCGTTCTTTTCTGCCATGCGCAGAGACGTGCTGGTAAACTTAAAGCCTCTGAAGAGGTTGAAATTCGAGTGAAGGGGAGACTTCATGTGTGGAGAGGACCACATTCTTTTGAGAGGTAGATAATGTTGATAACTTTTATTTCTCTGTGAATGTTTGTACATTCACAGTATTTAAGTTTATATTTCAATTTTAATATATAAAATTTCAATATATAAAGTTTATATTTCAAGTTTATATCTCAGTATTTCAATTATTTAAGAATTTAACGAACTTTTTAAATCCTAATCATCAATTTTACTTTTGGTAGAACCGTATCAAAAGGAATGACTAGAATTTTTTGTGACGATTTTGGCCATTCAGTTCCAAGAACGTAATAAAGTACTCAACATTTTAAGTTTAAAAAAATTGTTTAAAATGCCTATTCACTTCATTGGTGCTGTAAATGAAATATAAAAAATAAGTTCAAGGAAATACCTTCCGTCTTACGAAAATAAAATTTTTAAGTTAGAAATTGGTATAATCGACCATCGATAGCAATACATACATACAGTCCTGTATACAAATCATAACGGTTTTTCTTTCTTTTTAAAATAAAACTAACTTTGAACTTACCTCAAAAATGAGAATTCCCAGTCTTTCAAGTATTTTTCCTCAATTTTCCGTGGACGGGAGTGTTTCAAATTTTAGTGGCAATCAAGTCAATCCAACCTGAATTTTAATCCCAGCCTCCCTCAGTAAATTTCGTTTACCATAGCCGCAACTACCTGCTGGGAATAGTTAGTTCTATTTGGCATGAGAAGATGGACGCTTTCTGTAGTTATATTTTGGAATTACGTGTTGCTTTTATCTGCAGCTGATTTATTTCATTTCTGATTTTGATTATTTTATGCAAAAAGTTGAATGCATTTGTTTTATTATTCTCCAGAAAAAATGAGCATTTCCTCTGTAATTTTCCTCCTCTCACTTTCCTACTTCGACGAAATGGGGCAAGATTTGCAAGAGTCAAGGGTTGCATTCCGCTTACGGACAGACAAATACGGGTGACCAAAAAGAGGATTTTATCGCGTCACTTAGATTTTGCCTTCATTTTCCCGCTGCATATTTCCCTTTACGCTTTTCTCGTTTCTCTACATAAAACTGATCTTACGCTTTCCTACTGCGGCGTTTCAGCTACGAAGTCATAGCTTTTATTAGCAATTTTCGAAATTTTTTCGAGAAAAATTCGAGGGACAGGTGATGATATTTCTTCTCAAATTCTTTTTTTTTAAGGGGGGGGGCGGTGGGTAGTGCCATCGTTTTCTTGGCTTGGATTTCTTCATTTGATGCAGAAGAATGAGCGTATTGAATATAATGCGCAGAACATCATATTCAAAATTCGTCTTCATATTTAGCTTACATTTGTCCTTTTTATCTTTTGAGCAAGTTCATGAAATGTATTTTTTCGGTCTTCCGATGCATTCTATTCTGGCATCCGTTTACAAGTAAAGAATGTTTATTTTTCAAAGTTGATATTAAATCAACTGAGACAAACTCCATAGCAATAATGCTTTAAATCAGCAGAAATGAAAAGCAATATGTTTACTGCTCCACAATCAAGCATCAAGGAGAGATGGTACACATTTAGTACTTATTACCATAAAATAACAAGTGCGTGAATAGACAAATGCTGACCAATAAAACGTGTAAACTCCCTTTTCAACCGCAAATGAAGCGATCACCTCTCTTTTCTAGTCACCCATTAAAATGTTGCAACCATGTGAAAAAGAAGTGACTGCTTATCTCCCTTAATCCCACTGTTCATTGTTCGATTCCGCTGTCCGCATCTGACCAGTCCGCAAGTGGCATGTAACCTTCTCGCCTACGAAAAGTTTGCCTACATCAGTCAGAGTGCATGAAACGGTGGGGTCGTTAACAATGTAACAATAGATATCCGGTTAGCTAAGTTGACAACTAATGCCTTCTTTTCCACCTTAGGGGGAGGATTCTGCGATAGGAACTTTTCAAGCGATTTTACTTCGAACGGCCCACCGGCTATCCCCAAACTATTAAGTTCTGCCAGAAAATATGGAAGATCAGTACGAGAAATTCGTGTGATAATCTATTGAAAATTTAACATTATTGGGGTGTGTATTGTATGCAGCCTTGAATAATAAAATGATGTTTTAATAAATATAAAAATTTTGAATATTTATGATACTACATATAACACAAAATAACTATGTTTATTTAACTGTGTAATAGTGCACAAACCAGAAGATTATTAAATTAGTTAATTATTAATTAAACCTCGCTTATTCAGTGAAAATTTGCTTGTATCTATGGAAAATTCAATATATATGGATTTTTAATAATTATTACTTCACTTAAAAGAAATATTAGAATCATATAAATGCGTACCCTCATGTTGCCTGTGGTAGAGTCTGTCTTGCCACCGTTTCAGAACAGGAAAATTTCTTAATTGTGCAAAAGTGGCAAAAAAGCACTGGTTTATCTTTCATAACACTTGAGGTCGATGCTTATATGAGGGTAGACAATTCCCGGTCGAGAAGTTATTTTAATAATTCACTACTTCGTATCTACTTCTACAGATTTATTAATTAAAGATAGATTGCGGTTGCGTGGGCATATGCGTTGACACACATTTCAACCCATGTTTCACTTTAGATTTGGACACAGTCAGTGTTATCCGAGTTTTCGATTATCCGGTCCACATTACCTCGGATAATCGAGGCTCTACTGTACATGTATTTCTTCACACTCTTTTTAATTTATTTCGTGTGGGATCCCTTAATGCCCCCCAAAAGGTGTCCTGCAGGTGGTGGATATCTCGCCCCCCCCCCCCCCTAGTAGTGACGCTACTGTATATAATGTGCGTGTGTGCGCGTAGACCATGATTACGGCAGATTTATTCCACCCCCCCCCCCCCCACACACACCTACACAAACACACATATATATATATCACTTTGATGATGAAGTATTATATTTGCGTTTTATATCCTGTGGAACAGTGGCGCACACATGAATTTTTCAAGGGGGCGGGGCTCAAAAAGTCCACTGTTATTGTTTCAATTTACGTCATTTTACGTACTATACATAGGATTGTGATCAATCGAAAAAAAATAAAGGGTGCTAGGGAGTCAGACCTCCAGGCAGTGTGTGCACCACATCTGTAGAATTATAGTTAGTTCCGAGAGCAAAACAATTGATATTATTAAGCTATCCGTTCGAATCACTTTTTTAGGAAAATTATGTTTAGAAACATAGTTTTTTTTTTTTTTTTTTTCAGTTTGAGAAAAAAAAATTGACTAGAAGTTTTAAAAATAATCAAACAAAATTTCCTTAAAACATACAATTATTTGTTTAATATTTAGTGAAAAATTCAAAAATTTTAAAAATACTATAAAATATTTTTTTAGCTTATCAGAAGAAAACTAAAACTTTAAAACTGAAAAAACTTTACTAACTCTCATATAGTGCATTTATCAAAAATGTTGAGGATATTTCTTTTTTAATAGGTTTTCGTATTTATTTTATTTTATTTTGTAAAGATGGTTCTTTACTTAGCATTTTACATAGCTCATTACATCATAATAGTAATCATTTGCTTTCGAGCAGCATACTGCACATTTTCTGGACGTACTCTTTTTCCGTGCGGTATTCATTGTTTTCTATAGATATTTTTCTTCGTTTTCTCTTATATTATTTGACAATTAAATGTTCTCTTTTATTAGTATTTAAAAGTGAGATTTCGGGTTGCTTTAATTTTGGTTCTGAATTACTGTTTATATTTGCTCTAATATCACATTATTAATGAAAAATTAACGCAGTCAAAAGATTGCTATCTAAATATAAATATTCCATTTAAGATTATTATTATTATTATTATTATTATTATTATTGACACATTTATTTCATTACCATTATTTCTTTGAGAATACTGAATAACTGAATTTACAAGAATCAACAAAATATGTTTCTTCGCGCTTCATTATGGTACTTTTGATGACTTATTTCTGTAATCAAAGTCCTGCTTAGGTTTCTTTTATAATATCACTTCGTTAACATAAAACAATACGATTTCAGGTTTAAAAAAAATAATTTCTGACTTTCTTCTTATGTACATTCAATTTGTATTCTCATTTTTAATTTTTAGTTTTCAACGAGCAAAATTTTTCAGATTGATTATGGATTTAATAAAACTTGTTTTCTGGGTTAGATGGATGATTTCATGTGTCACAACCATTGCAGTATTTTTAATCCTTGTTTACATATTTTTCAAATCCGTGTCTTTTAAATGAAAAGACGTTAGTAAAAAGTAATTATTACAGCAGAAAAAAATTAATCCTTTCACATGTAACCTCTTTCAGTATTAGAAAGATGTCTATATAAGCTATTTACGAATATCTGATGCATGTTATGTAACGTATGAATATATTTTGAAAGATGAGCTTCAGAAGGTACTTGTGTTTGACATCCACATGATATATAATGGTACCACTTTTTATGCAACAGGGACAAAAATTTAAGTTTGCTTTTTTAGGTAACATTAAGAAATATATTTTAATAATATGTTTATTAGCCGTAATATACAAATCAGTGTTATTCAACCTTTTTTACAACACGAGCCACATCTACGTAACAGTTATTTAGCGCGTCGTTTCTAACGCGAAGTTTTGTTTTTGTTTTTTGACAATGTTAAATTGTTTTTAGAAGATTTTATCACTGCAAAATCAAACTACAGTTACTTTTGATAAATGAAAAAGTGCTATTTTAGGGTGTTTCTAAATTCGTCTTTATTATAGCGATGCCTATGACTTAAGTGCTTATAAAATATATTCACGTCAGGTTAGCAGAATTATATTCATAATTCGTTTCCATCAAATTTTAAACCATATTTCATCAAATAAACGTTACTCATCAAATAAACGTAATTTTATTTACAGTATTGCACCCATACTTTTGCTTTAAAAAAATTTGCTTTCTGAATTTGTTTTGATTCATATTTATCATTCGTAATCAATGACAATGACGAATTCACAATTTCTAGATTATATTACTTTTTAGGCTTCAAACCTTTTTCCGAGTTGTTGAAAGATTACAGTCTTTCTTAGAGGTGGGGAATATTGATTTTCGCGTCGTATATGTTTTTTTTTTTTTTGGCAAGAAAAGAAATAAAACTGTCAGTATAATAGAATCATTTTTTAAAAGTTACAACTAACTTATTTTTACTGTAAAATAAATAGTAAACTGTAGTTTGATATTAAATAAAAACAAAAGCTGCGACTAATTTTCTCCAATTTTATTAATTCATGTTGAAATGAATGAAACACGATGATGTTTTCATTTCTAACTTTTCAACATTTAGGGAAATTTCAAAATAGAACCAGCAAACAAGAATGTACTCGCTGAGAATAGGACCGGGGTGTGAATGCCGGGCTGTGAAAGGGTTCGACATTACAATGAAGGGATTAGCTTATTGATTGACAGTAGAGACCCGCCCTAAGGGGGGAGGCAAAAACAGGCACGCGCTTTTAGAACCAAAGCCACAAGAGCTTTCTTGGAAAGAAAGTTGCATTCATGAAATTTTCTGCCCCTCTTTTTCGGGCAAACAAGTAAAACGAGGTCCACGCCTGAAGGGTTAACGAACATTTCACCTATTCAAACCAGTTTCAAAACTTTGTCTTTAATATTTAACGAATTTTTCATTTATTCAAAGAATTATTTATTTTTAGGATTTACACAGAACTCATAATTTACAAAGATTTTATGATATACCTAAAACCGAGAAAAATATTTAACATAACTATTTACAACACGATTTTCACACACTGAAAAAGTTTATTACTTAAGGGGACACGGGACCTTGAAATCATCAAATTTTCGATTTTTTTTTTTTTCATTGAAAGTATGAAGAAAATAATTGTCTATCTTGTGGTGTAAAATTTTTTTCGATACGATGATTTTTAACGATTTTATGACGTTTTTTCGAAAAAGTGGGCGGGGCTTGGGAGTGAGAGTTTTGACACTTTCACAGCTGTCAAGTTTGTTTACCTTCTGATTCTCTCGTATTTTTCTGAATTTTCCCCTCAGATTTTCGAATTTAATATTAAAAATATTTTAATTATTATATTTGAACAGTTTGGCAACACTGCGTTAACTTTGACCGTGTTTCTTTGAACATTTTCGCATTTGTTTATGTTTATTTTTTGCCTAGTTTGCTATCATTTTCGAACTCGCATTAAATACTCCTTTTGTTGATTTTTTTTCTCGTTATATTGTTACATTTTGTTTTTTTATTGTTACATCATTGTTTTTTGCTGTTATCTTATCGTATTTTCGTTTTCCTTTTGTTTTTACTGTTGTTTTCAAAAATTTATTTTGGAAACTCAAACTATGGATTCCATCAATTCACGATGGCACAAGCCGAGGCCACACTCAACTAAGAGAAGAAAAAGTGCTATACCAAATGCAAAAAAACGATGGAATAAAACAGCTGTTGCTTCTACAGTTTCAGCTGATGATACTGGGATATCTGACCTGAATGATTCCAGGACTGTGAAAAAATTAAAACTTTTCTCTGATATCTCAAACACTTGTGATGTGCCTTCATCTACCGCAACTTTATTTTATGATGAAATGTGGTCCCCTCTGCTAAAAGAACTCAAATGTTCTTCCTGTGAATCTCATAGTTTGAATGTAAAGAAAACAAACACAGAATATGGTTTTGCTGCAAAACTAAACATTTTCTGCGACTCCTGCAAAAAAGAGTATAGCAGTGTATTCTCCAGTCCACGTGAAGAAAACAGTAAAAAATTTGCACTAAATAAAGATGCTGTTTCTGCTTTTCTCAGCTTTGGAAAAGGACATGCCACACTGGAGAAATTTTCGGGACATATGGGCCTCAACGCAATGGACCGAAAGACATTCGATTCATATGTCTCACATTTGGCGGAGGAAAATGTAGCTTTTAAGGCTGATGTTTTGCAAAAATGCCGCGAAAAGGTGAGGGAGGAACATAAAAAAATTAGTGAAAGCGAGGAAAATCCTGAAGAAGTTATTAACATTGGGGTGTCGTTCGATGGAACCTGGCAGAAGCGTGGGCATAGCTCCTTGTATGGCATTGGCTGTGTCATTGACATTATGACTGGCATTGTGCTGGACTTTGAAATTGTTTCAAAATACTGTCACCTATGTGAAGTAACAAAAAAGGAACTTGATGAGAGTTCGCCAGAATATCAAATATGGCATGAAGCACACAAGACATCTGGTTTATGTGAGAAAAATTATGATGGCTCATCGAACGCGATGGAAATGTATGCAGCAGAAATTTTGTGGCGTCGATCCATTAAAGTATGCAATATGCGTTATACGGTTCTGCTTTCTGATGGCGATTCAAAAACCTTTTCACATTTGAAGCAATTGAATGTATATGAAGGTTATGAAATTGAAAAAGAAGAGTGTGTAAACCACGTTGCAAAGAGACTTGGTACAGCGCTTCGAAATAAAGTGAAAGAACACAAAGTTAGAGGAGAAACATTGGGAGGCAAGCGTAAAGGACATCTCACTGATGCATTGATATCAAGGCTCACAAATTATTATCGAAAAGCAATAACTTCTAATGCTCCTGATATGGATGCAATGAAAACCTCCATTTTTGCTTCACTTTACCATTGCTCATCGACAGATACCAAGCCCAAGCATTTCAAATGTCCACAAGGTGAAAGTTATTGGTGCTTTTACAACCGAGCTAAAGCTCTTGGTCAAAAAGCTCCGACTCATTCCAAAATGAAAGCTCCTCTCAATGATGAAATAGTCTCCAAAATCTTGCCTGTTTATCAGAGATTAGCTTGTGATGATTTGTTGAAGCGCTGTACCTCTGGGCAAACCCAAAATGCAAATGAAAGTTTGCATAGTGTTATCTGGCAGCTGTGCTCGAAAGATGTGTTTGTGTCAAAACGACGATTAGATATAGCAGCGACAAATGCCATAAGCCAATACAACATGGGAAGTGTTGCAGCCGCGTGCTTAAAAAATGATGCAGCCTATTTGAAAGTTGCAGAGAAAATTGATATTCGTCGCATCAATCAGAGTGTCAGACGACAGTCTTGTGTGTATAAGAAGGCTGCCAAAGAAAAGAAATACAGTAAAAAAACTGCTGATAAAAAAATTAAAAAAACTGAAGGGGAAACATATAGTGCTGGGGCATTCTAATGCATGGAACATTTATATCTTTGAGCATTTCTGGAAAATATATTGCTTGTTTGTAAGCAGTGCAATGACAAAAAGAGTGTTATTCAGAACTTTTTACGAGCTTATAACTTTATTGAAACACACAATGGAATTCCTTCACTAAATGTTCAATAAGAATTCTGTAATTTCTTTTTACTGATAATAATACAATAGTTACAAAAAAAAACATATAAATAATGCTGTTATGTGCTTTTTAAGGATGCTATCAAACTCTGAGTAATATTTAGTGCCATTTGGCCAAAATGAAATTTTTTTTCTCGATAAAACTTTGTACCCTTTTCTTCGCTACTTTAAAACATGCACCTACATTTCTTAATAATTTATCTAATATTTTTTTCGCTGTTTCATATAAGAGTTTTAAATAAATTTTGGCACTACTTTTTGTGAAGCTATCCTTAAAAACAATTGTTAGAAGCTAATATCCTAGACACGTAATCAAATTTGCCGAAATCTTTGAGAATTGCTTTTTCATAGTAAAAATAAAGAATTATGCACCTGTTCTGATAATAATATAATAGTATTGACTATAAGAAGCATGTAAATAATATTATTATGCGTTTTAAGGATATCTTTACTCTTCGAGCCATATTTAGTACTTTTATACAAAAAAATGCCTTTTTCTCCGTAATTTTTTTTTTTGTTATTTTCCAACTTTAACTTGAAGGCCGCGTCTGAATTTTTGAGTAATCAACCTAAAACTTTTTGCATAGTTTTATATGACTATTAGAATTATTTTTTCGCATTACTTTTTATGAAACATGTATTAGGATTTTTTTAATACTGGTTTCATTGTAGTGAGAACCAAAGAATTTTGAAAAAAATATGGTCGAAACTAAAAAAAAAAAATTTCCCAGAAACTATTAAAATTAAACTGTTACAGTTTGCCAATAAGGGTTTACATTGTCATTATGTGTCCCCATGCAAATTTTTGTGCTGTTTGGTTGAAATTCCAGACGCGAGGCTCAATTTTTATGTTTTTCATATTTTTCATATTTCGCTATAATTTTGCAGTTTTTTTAGTCAAAATTATTTCTAATGAGCTTAAAATTTAAAATTTAGCATAAATACACAAAAGTAATTGTAAAAAAAGTCTAAGTTGAGTATAAAATTAAAAAAAATAAAATTTCATTTTAAAGGTCCCGTGTCCCCTTAAGCACGAAGAAACTTTAAAACTGTTCACACCGCAAATTTCATGCATTGAAAAAGTGTATTACTTACATACAAACTTAGAGTCTTTGAAACTAATATCGCAGGAATAAAACTTAATTTTAATGCGGTAATGCTTAAAATCATTGCTACATAAACTACAGAAAATAAAAAAGAAAGTTAGAAATATTATACTCAAAGACACAAAAAACACACACAAGATGTAACATCTGTTGAAACTTCTACCATTAAAAATAATTAATAACATCCATTATCAGAACTTGGAAGAATGAATGCTAAAAAAGCCTCTTAGAAATAAAGGACAATTTCAACACATCCTCCACCGAGTTCCTACTAAGCAAAGCAATCGTTGCGAATTTTCAGTTATCCTATACACGAACACAAAAGCAGCTATACAAAATCTAGCAATACAGTTAGTGAATGAACACAGAGAGAATGCACTTAAAATAATATCATTCACACGTTGAAAATCGAAGAATTTTTTCATGCAATATAGCTATATTTCACTTATTTAAACTTACATAAAACTAATTTTAACAGAGTACAATCTTAGAAATACTTTAAAGTTGAAATACCAATTATATAAAACATCATTTACTTACAGAGAAGGAAAATATGTCTTCCTAGGGCAAACCGCAGCGTAGAAATGACTCTTCAGGCTCTTATCAGCTGACGAAGATAAGGCTCATCGGCCACCCCAATCGAAGAATGACACATGCAAACATGATGCTACCACCTGAGTAACACTATCGATAAACCAATTCGACTTCAATTGAAGTTTAATATGAATGTAGCAGTAAGTTTTAATTAAAAAATATTTTATACATGCAAACATATACACACATATAAATTTAATAATTTTACGAAGACCTATGTATTTAACTCACCAAACTCAGACAGTTTTCCTTAAACACACATTTTTTATTAGATATAACCCTTTAATTCATTACTTCCGAGTGAAGAATTTCTTACCTTCAGTATTATAATAAACCCATACAATACATTTAACAAACGCTTCATTTATTCAAAACTTACTCTAAAACATTTAACGAACGTTTCATCTATTCAAAGAGTTATTTATTTTCAAAACCCAATCTTTAACATATTTTTTTACGACTCACACAGAACTTATAATTTACAAAGATTTTATGATATACAACCGAGAAAAATATTTAACAAAACTATTTCCAACACGAGTTTCATACATTGTAAAGGTTTATTACCAAAGTTCGAAGAAAACTTAAATGTTATTTGCGCTGCAAAATTTCATGCTTTGATAAAGTCTATTACTAACATACAAACTTGGAATCTTTACTTTATTCACACCTTTAATATTATAATCAAGCATATAACACATTAGGCGGACATTTCATCTATTCAATGACTTTCAAAACTTACTCTTAAACATTTAACGAACGTTTCATCTATTTAATGAGTTATTTATTTTCAAAACTCGGTGTTTAACACAATTTTTAAGATTTTCACAGAGTAATACAACCGATAAAAGTATTTAACAAAACTATTTCCAATACGAATTTTATACATTGAAAAGGTTTATTAGCAAAGTTCAAAGAAAACTTTCAAGCTGTTTTTGCTGCAAATTTCATGTTTTGAAAAAGTCTATTACTAACATACAAACTTGAAATTTTTACTTTGTTAACACCTTTAATATTATAATCAAGCACATAACACATTAAACGAACATTTCATCTATTCAAAGACTTTCAAAACTTACTCTTTAACATTTGACGATCATTTCATTTATTCAAGAAGTTATTTATTTTCAAAACTCAATCTTTAACACAATTTTTATAATTCACATAGGGTTTACGATATACAACCGAGAAAAATATTTATCAAAACTATTTTCAACGCCTTTTTCCCACATTGAAAAGGTTTATTACTAAAGTACAAAGACAAATTTCAAGCTATTTACGTTACAAATTCCGTGTTTTGAAAAAGTCTATTACTTACATACAAAATTGAAATCTTTACTTTGAAACTAAGATTGCAAACAACTTTATACAGAGTTCAAGTTAAATATAGAATTGGTTAAAATCGTAGCAACATAAAGTACATAATATAAAAAAAAAGTTAGAAACGTTATACTCAAAGACTTGCATTACTAACTGAAATAAAGAAACATAGCTTTCAACTACTACTACCAATGCAATACTTATATTAACCTGCTAAAAACTCCATAAGAAAAGTCAAAGTACTGCGCGCAAAACATTAAAACTTAGTCATCTAGTAAAACTTAGAACGAATAATGTAAAACTACGGAAATTTTCAAAAATAAAAGTGTTATGCACTTGCAAAATGTAAAAAGTACTGTGTACGAATGTTAAAACTTTAACTAAAACATGAAACGAAGATGTAAAAATATTAAGTATAATATCTTAAAGCAACACTAAAATGTAAAAGTATAACGTACAAAACATTAAAACTTAGATTCATCTAGTAAAACTTAGTATAAAAATGTAAAAGTACTAAGGACAGAACCTCAAATAGTATAAAGCTGCAAAACTCAAATTCACCCAGAAAAACTCAAAACAAAGATGTGAAAGTAAGGAACTTTTTAAAAGAAAAGTGTTATACACTTGCAAAATGTTAAAACTTAATGCAAAAATGTAAAAATTACTACGTACAAAATGTTAAAACTCTGATTTATCTACTAAAACTTAGAATGACAATATAATTGAACCAAATGTACTAAGTATGAAATATTAAAGCAACATGAAAATGTAAAAATTCTAAGTATATAACGTATTCATCAAGGGAAACTTTGTAGGAAAATGTAAAAGTTTAAGTATGAAACTTAAAAAATTTAGATGGATCTACAAAAATTAAGGCTCGACCGATGCATCGGCCTCGCCGATGCATCGGCGCCGATTGTTCAACAAAGTTGCCATCGGCCATCGGCATCGGCGGCAGATGTTAACTTTAGAAAAACATCGGCCCATCGGCCTTAAAAAACATCTAAAAGCCGATGCAAGGCCGATGTTTTTCGCAGGGACAACTTTCCAGAAAACATTCTGTCTTTCACTTTACTTTTTTCTCCATAGCTCAATTTCTATTTCCATACAATAACAGGCAGCATATAAGTTAAAAAGAAAAAAACACAGAAATAATGTTATTCTACAAAGTATTTGATAAAAAATTCGGAAAACTAGTTTAAGCGATCGCTGCCCGAAAACCTTCATTATTAAAATAGTTCTCTTTGAGCAGAATGCTCGCGAAATAGAATATGTTAAAGTAAGTCATAGAAGCGTCTTATGAGTGCTATTTGTCTTCGCACTAGGTTAGTTGCCTCATGTTTGTCCGTTTTCTTTTAATAATGACTTAGTGCATTAGATGTCATTGTGCAATAATATTATACCATCTGCTTTTAGTTTGTCATGTTTCTTATTATTCCGAAATTGTAACAATAAAACGTCAACTCAATCAAAGTACGATAATAATTTTAATTTTTACCAGCGTAAACTTTTTTCTCTTTGCGTTTTTTTTTTTTATTATTATTTATTTATTTATTTTTTTTATTTTTTGCTTCTTTGATCCCACGTGTTACAGTTTTTCTATAATTGTGGAGCAATCTTGTTTCATCTGCTTTTGGTGTGCGGTTGTTCTCATTATTTCATTTTTAGTTTCAAAATGCGAGTTCGCGTGATAACCTTAATAACATTAATAACATCTTAATAAAAATGCTAAAATTACTTTATTTTTAAAGATTGATCAAAGCATATCGTTTTTTCAAAATACATCTTAACATTTTTTATGCGATAATAATTTTAATTTTCCCCGTTTATACTTCGTTTTTTTAGCTTCTTTGATGCCACGTGTTAGACAGTTGACAGTTTTTCTGCTATTGTACAACAATCTCGTTCCCTCTGCTTTCAGTTTAGAATATTTCTTGTACAACATAGAACATATTGATAAAAATATGAATCAATTTTTCAGTATAAATGTTTATTGATCGAAATTTTATGTGTCCAAGTTCGACTTGCAATTTTCAAAATTTTAATTCTTTAAAAACGAGTTTGGGATACAGGGTGGAACAATACCTTAATAAAAATGCTACAATTTCATTAATTTCCAAAATTGTCAACGTATATAAATATATATATATATATATATTTTTTTTTCAAAATACATCTTAATTTTTTATAAACGATCACGTGTTTTCAGAAGATTATTTGGCAACAGAAAACTGCTGGTGCTCAAAATATTGGTTTATTTCGGTGACCTTACATATTGTGCTCATGAAAATATAAAGAACATGTCCAGTATTTCAGAGTAATTTTCAACTCACAAGAAAAAAAAATCTAATAAGATTAGTTCTTAAGACCCAGCATTCATTTGTAATGACAAAAAAATCTCAAGTCTATGTTTTTAAGGCAATATTCAGCATTTCTTGGTTATAAACAAGGGATAATACTGCGAGCGAAATTTTTTAATATTTTATTTTTATTTCAGAAAAAGAGCTTAAAATAACTTTTTTAATGAAAAATAAACATGTAATCGTTCCCGCTTTTCTTTTAAAAACGGGGGGGGGGGTATCATGAAAAAAATCTGAGAGGAGGGGGTTGAGAGTTTCGTTAAAAATACAAACATACATTATTTGTTAGTCTGTGTCATAACATCAGCATTCCTCTCCATAAAAAAAAAAATAAGAAAATAATGGCAGCTGCACTTGACATTTGCAGTGCAGGTGTGATAAAGAGAAAATGTTGAAGGAAAGGGAATTAGACCCGAGCCGATCCAATAGATGTTGAGTATTTTTCTTTTGCAAAGATAAGAAAAAAGAATTAAAAATCCTCTGATATAGCATTTTTTAATTTTTTTAACCTCCAAATAGTTGTATTACTTTACTAGAATCGCGAGTGATTCTTTCAGTTTTAATTACTATGTAAACTTACCCCAAACAGTTTTACGGTGCTTGAATAATGCATTTATGTTTTTATAAACATTAAAATAAATAATAAATGATTTAAATGACATTTTTGACAAGCATTCTACACGTTTTAATGGTTTAAGGCGACTTTTTTTTCCATCGGCCATCGGCATCGGCCATCGGCCGATGGAAGAGGAGAATAATCGGCAATCGGCCATCGGCCGACCTCGGAACAATCGGCCAACAATCGGCATCGGCCCATCGGCCAAAAAATGCCATCGGTCGAGCCCTAACAAAAATTCAAACTAAAATCGTAAAAAGTATGAGTACAAAATGTTCAAACATTCTATAAATGTAAAAAATTTAAGAGTACAAAATACAAAACGTAAAAAAAGTTAGAGTTATATTCTAAAACTTAGACTGAAGTCGAGTGAAATTACTAAGTACGAAATGTTAAAACATCATAAAAATGTCTAAATAACAAGTATAAAGTATCGAAACATAGATTTGTACATTGAAATGCACTTGCGAAATGTAAAAAGTACTGTGTACGAATGTTAAAACTTTAACTAAAACATGGAATGAAGATGTAAAAATATTAAGTATAATATATTAAAGCAACACTAAAAAGTAAAAGTACTACGTACAAAACATCAAAACTTAGATTCATCTAGTAAAACTTTGTATAGAAAATGTAAAAGTACTAAGCACAGAACGTCAAATATACATTTATTTAGTAAAAACATAACGAAAATGTTAAAGTACTATGGAGATATAAAAATACTAAGTATAATATACTGAAGCAACACGAATTGCAAAAGTACAAATTACTAAACATAAAAAATTTGGAGTTATCAAATAAAACTTGAAAACATAGATTCCACATCAAAACGTAGATGTGTTTAGAGCAATCTTAATCAGAAAAATGTAAAAGTTCGAAGAACAAAATGCTAATACTGTGAAATATTAAAAAATACACAATACAAAGCAATAATGCATGAAAGAGTGCTAACTTCAAACTTAAATGACAAATTGACTTAAATGACAAAACTTAAATGCATTCAGAGAAACTTAGAACAAAAAATAATAGTACGGAAATTTGCAAAGTGCATGACACTTTTACTTTGCCAATTTTCGTACTATTATTTTTTTTTCTGACTAAGATTGCTCTAAACAAATCTACGTTTTGATGGTGAATCTATGTTTTCAAGTTTTATTTGATAACTCCAAATTTTTTATGTTTTTTATTTTATACTTTTACATTTTATGTGTTGCTTTAGTATATTATACTTAGAATTTTTACGTCTTTATTCTACACTTTTTTACCTTCCGTTTTAACATTTTGCTAATGTATAATACATGTATTTTTAAAATATTCGAACTTTTACGTTTTTTGTTCTAAGTTTTTCTGGATCAATTTAAGTTTTGGTGTTTTGTACTTAGTATTTTTACTTTTCTAATCCAATTTTTAGTAAATGAAATTACGTTTTTTGGAGTTTTGCAAGTGCATACCACTTTTATTTTGAAAATTTTTGTAGTTTTACATTTTTGTTCTAAGTTTTTCCGGATGAAATTAGGTTTTGAAGCTTTATAGTTGCTAAAACTGAAAGAGCTTAGGTTTTGAAGCTTTATAGTTGTATAATTGGTCCTCTTTCATGCTTTATTGTTTTTTTTACTGTGTTTCTTACCTCTTTCATGCGTTATTGTTTTTTTTTTTTTTTTATTATTGTGTTTCTTTACTCTTTCAGTTTTAGCATTTTGTTCTTCGAAATTATACAACTTTGATTAAGATTTCTGTAGAGAAATTATATGTTTTGATGTGGAATCTATCTTTCGGAGTTTTAGTAGATAACTTTGAATTTTTTATGTTTAGTAATTTGTACTTTTACAATTTGTGTTGCTTCAGTATATTATACTTAGTATTTTTATATCTTCATAGTACTTTAACATTTTCGTTATGTTTTTACTAAATAAATGTATATTTGACGTTCTGTGCTTAGTACTTTTACATTTTCTGTACTAAGTTTTACTAGATGAATCTAAGTTTCGATGTTTTGTACGTAGTACTTTTACATTTTAGTGTTGCTTTAATATATTATACTTAATATTTTTACATCTTCATTCCATGCTTTAGTTAAAGTTTTAACATTCGTACACAGTACTTTTTACATTTCGCAAGTGCATTTCAATGTGCAAATCTATGTTTTGATAGTTTATACTTGTTATTTAGACATTTTTATGATGTTTTAACATTTCGTACTTAGTAATTTCACTCGACTTCAGTCTAAGTTTTAGAAGATAACTCTAACTTTTTTTACGTTTTGTATTTTGTACTCTTAAATTTTTTACATTTATAGAATGTTTGAGCATTTTGTACTCGTACTTTTTACGATTTTAGTTTAAATTTTTGTAGATTCATCTAAATTTTTTCTAAAATCTATTTCGTACAAAGTTTCACTTGATGAATACGTTATATACTTAGAATTTTTACATTTTCATGTTGCTTTAATATTTCATACTTAGTACATTTGGTTCAATTACATTGACATTCTAAGTATTAGTAGATAAATCAGAGTTTTAACATTTTGTACGTAGTAATTTTTACATTTTTGCATTAAGTTTTAACATTTTGCAAGTGTATAACACTTTTCTTTTGAAAAGTTAATTACTTTTACATCTTTGTTTTGAGTTTTTTTGGGTGAATTTGAGTTTTGCAGCTTTATACTTAGCATTTTAACATGTTTTGTTGTTTTGTACTGCGTGTTTTTAATTTATCAGAGTTTTAGGATTTTGTTGTTAGAATTTTTACATTTTTGATTAATATTACAGGAGCCAAATCCAAAAAGTTTTGTTGCTTTCTACTTGTCATTTTGACATTTTTATGATGTTTTAACAGTTTGTACTTAGTAATTCTACGAGTTCATTCCAAGTTTTTGCAGAGAAATCATTTTTTACGTTTTGAAGTTTTAATAACTTGCGAATGCTTAACCCTTTTGTTTTGTAAACTTCAGTAATTTTACATTTCCGCGCTAAGTTTTTCTAGACGAATTTGAAATTATATGGTTTATCAAAAATTTTAGTTCTAAGTTTTGACCGTTTGTATGTAGTATTTTTTCTTTTTCTTTTTTTTTAAAAATTTTCATGATACATTGTTTTAATATCTTAATCTATGTTTGATGTTTTGTCTTTTGCACTTTAACATTTTCATTTTGCTTTTATCAAATTAATGTATATTTGAGGTTCTGTCCTTAGTACTTTTACATTTTTATACTAAGTTTTACTAGATGAATCTAAGTTTTGATGTTTTGTACGTTGTACTTTTACATTTTAGTGTTGCTTTAAGATATTATACTTAATATTTTTACATCTTCGTTTCATGTTTTAGTTAAAGTTTTAACATTCGTACACAGTACTTTTTACATTTTGCATGTGCATAACACTTTTATTTGTGAAAATTTTCGTAGTTTTACATTATTCGTTCTAAGTTTTACTAGATGATTCTAAGTTTTGATGTTTTGCCCGCAGTACTTTGACTTTTCTTATGGAGTGTTTAGCAGGTTAATATAAGTTTTGCATTGGTAGTAGTAGTTGAAAGCTATGTTTCTTTATTTCAGTTAGTAATGCAAGTCTTTGAGTATAACGTTTCTTTTTTTATATTCTGTACTTTATGTTGCTACGATTTTAACCAATTCTATATTTAACTTGAACTCTGTTTAAAGTTGTTTGCAATCTTAGTTTCAAAGTAAAGATTTCAATTTTGTATGTAAGTAATAGACTTTTTCAAAACACGGAATTTGTAACGTAAATAGCTTGAAAATTTTCTTTGTACTTTAGTAATAAACTTTTTCAATGTGGGAAAGACGCGTTGCAAATAGTTTTGATAAATATTTTTCTCGGTTGTATATCATAAACCCTATGTAAATTATAAAAATTGTGTTAAAGATTGAGTTTTGAAAATAAATAACTTCTTGAATAAATGAAATGTTCGTTAAATGTTAAAGAGCAAGTTTTGAAAGTCTTTGAATAGATGAAATGTTCGTTTAATGTGTTATGTGCTTGATTATAATATTAAAGGTGTGAACAAAGTAAAGATTTCAAGTTTGTATGTTAGTAATAGACTTTTTCAAAACATGAAATTTGCAGCGAAAATAGCTTGAAAGTTTTCTTCGAACTTTGCTAATAAACCTTTTCAATGTGTGGAACTCGTATTGGAAATAGTTTTGTTAAATATTTTTATCGGTTTTATTACTCTGAAAATTTTAAAAGTTTTGTTAAACACTGCGTTTTGAAAATAAATAACTCATTGAATAGATGAAACGTTCGTTAAATGTTTAAGAGTAAGTTTTGAAAGTATTTGAATAGATGAAATGTCCGCTTAATGTGTTATATGCTTGATTATAATATTAAAGGTGTGAATAACGTAAAGATTCCAAGTTTGTATGTTAGTAATAGACTTTTTCAAAGCATGAAATTTAAAACGTAAAGTTTCTTCGAACTTTGGTAATAAACCTTTACAATGTATGAAACTCGTGTTGGAAATAGATTTGTTAAATATTTTTCTCGGTTGTATATAATAAAATCTTTGTAAATCATAAGTTCTGTGTAAAGTCGTAAAAAAATATGTTAAAAAATTGAGTTTTGAAAATAAATAACTTTTTTGAATAGATGAAACGTTCGTTAAATGTTTAAGAGTAAGTTTTGTAAGTCTTTGAAAAAGATGAAGCGTTTGTTAAATGTATTGTATGGCTTGATTATAATACTAAAGGTAAGAAATTCTTTACTGGGAAAGGTAATGAATTGAAGGGTTATATCTAGGAAAAAATGTGTGTTTAATGAAAACTGTGTGAGTTTGGTGAGTTAAATACATAGGTATCCGTAAAATTATTAAATTTATACATATGTATGTAGTTGTGTGTATGAAATATTTTAAAGCGATATGGGAAATCAACATTGAAAGCTACTGGCTGTTTCCTTGTGAAAGATAAACCTGGTATGAATCTCTGCTCAATTGGGGTGGCCTATGAGCTATTGTTGCCTTATCTTCGTCAGCTGATAAGAGCCTGAAGAGTCATTTCTACGTTGCGGTTTGGCCGAGGCAGACATATACTTTTCCATTCTCTGTAAGTACTTGATGTTTTATATAATTTGTATTTCGACTTTAAAGTATTTCTTAGATTGCATTCTGTTAAAATTAGTTTTATGTAAGTTTAAATAAGTGAAATATAGCTATATTGCATGAAAAAATTCTTCGATTTTTAACGTGTGAATGATATTATTTTAAGTGCATTCTCTCTGTGTTCATTCACTAACTGTATTGCTAGATTTTGTATAGTTGATTCTGTTTGTGTATCGTATAACTGAAAATTCGCAACGATTGCTTTGCTTAGTAGGAACTCGGTGGAGGATGTGCTAAAATTGTCCTTCATTTCTAAGAGGCTTTTTTAGCATTCATTCTTCCAAGTTCTGATAATGGATGTTATTAATTATTTTTAATGGTAGAAGTTTCAACAGATGTTACATCTTGTGTGTGTTTTTTGTGTCTTTGAGTATAATATTTCTAACTTTCTTTTTTATTTTCTGTAGTTTATGTAGCAATGATTTTAAGCATTACCGCATTAAAATTAAGTTTTATTCCTGCGATATTAGTTTCAAAGACTCTAAGTTTGTATGTAAGTAATACACTTTTTCAATGCATGAAATTTGCGGTGTGAACAGTTTTAAAGTTTCTTCGTGCTTAAGTAATAAACTTTTTCAGTGTGTGAAAATCGTGTTGTAAATAGTTATGTTAAATATTTTTCTCGGTTTTAGGTATATCATAAAATCTTTGTAAATTATGAGTTCTGTGTAAATCCTAAAAATAAATAATTCTTTGAATAAATGAAAAATTCGTTAAATGTTAAAGACAAAGTTTTGAAACTGGTTTGAATAGGTGAAATGTTCGTTAAATGTATTGTATTGTACTTCAATCGGGTTGTTGAGTAGCTTCGCAGTTACAAATTTAGCAATATGCTCTTGACTATTTTTAAAGTTTCTTTATTCATGATGTATATGACTATAATAATCTCATAGATTGTTTTCGTTTGAAACGTTAAAATGTGTAAGAAAAATCTAAATTTAGAATAAATAAATCTTGGAATATATGAAACGTTCGCTTATCATTCTATGTAAAATCAAGTTGCTGAACATACTCTAACTTCTATTAATTCATGCAAACTCTTAAACTTGGGAAAAAAATCTAGCAGTATAATATGGCTTAAAAGATGATTACCTATAATGCAAATATAGTCTAAGTTGATAAAAATTCATTGATTTGTATTCATAGAAAACAGTAAAATGGATGTAAACCTGTTTAAGTATAGAAGAAATCAGCTCTTTTTACAAAAGTATCACTAAATACATATGTATAAACCTATTGATACTCATTTTCTAAGTCTGGAACGTTTAAAAAATCCCTTTAATTGACTAAAATTTAGTAAATTACGATGATGGATGGATTGATTTTTATTAAGGCCATACTATTTCAAGAAACCATTTGATTGGCTCTCATTTAATTCTGCCTTTGATACTTTAGGAAAAAAGGTTTTAAAAAAATTTCTAAGTCTTAAACATTTCAAAATTAACTTTGACTTAAATTTTGTAAATTCCGAGGATTGATTTGATTGGTTCACATTAAGTCTAAACTTCCTCAAGAAGCTATTTGATTGGTTCACAATTAATCCTGTGTTTGATATTTTAGGGGAAAAAATTACAAATGTAAAAATGAAATATGCTTAAAATTAAAAGATGGTTGTTACTCATACATTATTGAATGGATTTTGAGTTTAAATTAATACTATGAGTTGATTAAAGTATTGTGAAATTTAATTCTGATGGAAAAAATTAATTAATACTCGCTAGAACACTTCGGTTAAGTCTGATACTAACGCAATGAAAAAAAACATAGTAATCGTGATCCGATCGAATGTGTTTTACAACGGTCTGGGGTATATGAATCCGAATATCTGAAAGAAGATGTAATTAAATAAAATACTCTAGTCTATGTCTAAAAATAATTTCTCTCACTAGGTGACAACATGAGCGTTTCAACTCTTGAAATAAAAAAATAAATTAATGTTACCACTCGCGAAAAACCCAAGTTGGAAATTAAAAATAACATCAGAAAACGATAAAGTCCAAAAAAATAATTTCTCTCACAAAATGACGCCATGAGCGTTTCCAACCTTGGAATTAAAACTAAAAACATGTTACAAATACAAATTAATGTTGCCATTCGTGAAAACCTAAGTTGGAAATCAAAAATAACTTCGGAAAACGACTAAGTCCAAAAAAAATAATAATCCCTATTTTTGTCACTAGGAGTCTCTTCGTAAAAATACGTTGTCATGGAAACCACAACACACGGTAAAACCATTGCCATTCCCTAAAATATAAATTTAATCAAAACCAAAACTAAATCGGTGTTGCCCTTTCGAAAAATAACGAAACTTCGGACGCAGAGTAACAAGTAAGAAAAACGACTCAACTCCACTCAGAAACCCCCGTAAAAGATCACGAGGTTAGCAGCAGGAACCCTACTACTCAACCCCACTCGGCAGGAGGTGGAGTGGGACGTGGCTCCCCACCGCCTCTTGTTGCAGAACGCTCACTATCTCCCTACTATTATTATTGTTTTTCTAATTATGCTTTTTATTTTTTTGAAAAATGGTATATGTTCTTTATTACTGGGTTATTACACATAAAGTTAACCAGCTTCAGAATCTGCAGCTTGAAAATAGGTTTTGTCTTTTATCTTACTTAACTTGTTTTGTAAAATCTCAATCAACTTATCAAAAAAAAGAAATGATTTTTTTGAAAGTGTGGTTTCAATTTTGTTCCTTTCAATTTCATAAAGATTATTTTCATTCTCCGGGAAATCTTATGACCAACAAGTTTGTTGTCATGAAATTTGTTTTAATCTGCCACAGGAAGAAAATTTTCCACTATAAAAGTCAGCAGTATCTGCTACAAAAGTTTTCCCCTGCTACGTAAAGTTCTTTTTCTGTATTTCACTTACTATTTTATGTATTTCAATTACTATTTAGTGCACTTAAATCTCTATTTTTGTATTCCAATGCTGCTATTTAATAATTAAAACGTTATTCGGGAAAAAACCCTGAGTTTTTAATGTGTATATACTTACATTGCAAATAATTTTTAGGAAGCAACTTTTCCTTTTCAGATTGTATAAATAAATTTCAAACATAATGTGACAGTTTCCATATCTTAATTTATTGTCCCATCTTAAATTTTAAAATTGTCTTTGATCTTTTCTCCAGCACTGAAAAACAATTCCTTAGGAGTCTCAATTTTTAAATTTAAAAAAAAAAAAAAAATCACTAACCTAACGAAGCTGGAAATCTGGAATGACATTCTCAATATGCGGGAATGATAAAAAGAATAAATCGGAATTTAGTTCTAAAAGCAAAAATAATTTAATTCTAAGTCTTAAATATAGAAGAGTCATGAAAAACTATGAATTGCATGTTTATCTGCTTTGAAATGAGTTTTTAGAACGAAATAGTGTTGTCTAAAGGTAGTAATGTATAGCCGAAAATTTTTCGTTTATTTTTAGAGGGAAAGTTTATTTTCTGAGGATTGTATGCATTAATTTTTTCCCCAAGTGAAAAAATACGGAAAAGACAGCCGTTTAAAAACGAGAGCAGACGATGAGCGGATCGAGAAGTGAATGTAATCACGTGATTCGGGAGCGCGTTATGTTGACTAGAAGAGAGATGACAATAGGGTGACTTCTTGTCATTGGTCGGAGGGAATAGTTTACCCCTTCGGGCTATAAGCGCGTTTCTTCCGTAGATTAAGCATGGAGTTTATAGAGGTTCTTTAAAAAAAGCGCCTTCTCGTCGTAGAAAAGGCATGTAAACACTTCTATTACTAATTTTTCTATTCAGCAATGTTAAAAGTCTTGACTCCTGGTAAAAATTTGTTGAAAACTGGTTGTTTTTCCATTGTTATGGCACTTTTATTTGCTTCATGGTAGTAAGCTTGAATGGTCACGAATCAACGCACTAGTATTCACTAAGAATTTCATATGTGTTGCCCAATTTGTTTTTCTTACAACTAATACAGCTGTCACGCTTAGTTGTATGTTGCTTGTTGATAGTATTTAATTCGAATAATCATTGCTAGACCGTTTAAAAATGAACCGCTACTCTTCGCGGCGTGACACAGAAAAAGCAACAAAATAGCTCTCAGTAAAGTGTACTAATTATGTACTTCCTTTGACCGATAAGCTATGAAAAATGTTCCAATATTCTAAAATAAAAAATATGCACATTTCCTTTTTTAAATTGAGTTAATAGCTTTTTTTCTTCTTAAATCAGTGTAATTATATAATTCTTAAAATTTGAATGATCCTAAAACAAAGTTGAATCCCTTTTCGAGCATGCTACCTTTTGCCGAAAGAGCGCAAGTTGACTTCAAAATCATTGCGCATCTTGGTAAAAGCCGGTGCTATGCGGCCGCGCTGGTAAAAAGATGTTGTTGGGGAGCATGCGCAGTAGCCGTTGTCATCACTCTTGCTTCTAGAGGCACGGCACGCTAGTTTCGACTATTCTCCTAACCTGTTTACAACGGGGCAGCGGCGGCGAAGCTCACTCTATTCAGTTTATAAGCTCTATGTTCATCAGGAGTAAAGGAGAAAGACGTAGTAATAATCCCCAACTATCCTTTTCTTTGGTTTGATTGACAACTAACCAACCAATTGGGTGGGTCTGGGTCTCATTCATCAAACTCAGAGGCGAGAATTTAGTGACACCCACGAAAGGTCTCGGCCAATGGTCGCCAAATTGTCGATCGCGATTTTCGGTAGATCGTAGTCATGTTCAGGTGTAAGACTGCACTATTATACCAACAACTGATAGCTGATTCTGAGCAAAAAAAGAAATTTTGAACATGACATTTTCCGAAAAAATATGCACTACATTTTAAAAATAATGTAATTAGCGGACTATTTAAGATAGCATATGTTTAAAATACTTTCTAACTTTTAAAACAATTCAAATATTTATAGGATGCAAAAGGATTGTAACGCACCGAACGTTAATTTTCAGCGAATCACGTAGTCAATGTTGACATGCTTCCTTTCTAAATAAAGTTTTTCTTTATACCTTCTAGAAATTAAGGATATTCAATCAAAATATTAGGGATTTTTTAAGTCGCCGATTTCATTGTGCAATTGAAAGAAAATCTCGCAATAACGAATTTTGATTAATGCGTGATCGATGGGTTTTCTCTCGCAGCAAAATAACGGTTGAGAAGCGATAATATTGGTTGTCAAGAATTTGTTGGTAGATCAAAACGTTAAACTTAATTTTAAAAGATTAGGAACAATTTTAAAATTGGCATTAATTAATTCAGTTGCGTTTAATCTCAAACATTCTCGGTTAATGATGTCCAGTCTGTTGTTTTTTTTTTTTTTTTTTTTTGTTAGGAGATTAGCAACTCCGCTGAAACCTCTTTCCACTTGGTATGAAGATGGAAAATCAACTAAAAAGTTTCTCGCAATATTAGCTTATCGCAGTCATTAGCTTATATGAGATTCACTAATCGTTGACCCCCATTTTCATTTCATGGACCTCAAATTCTTATTTCACTTGACATGGACCCCTTGCAGGTTGTCGTTGACCCCTAGGGTCGGTGTAGACCACTTTGGGAATCCCTGGCCTAGTTGGCAGAGTGCAGGAAGTGCATGGCGGAAGGTGGGACCGCGAATCCCGACCACTGTTGAAGATTTTTTCATAGAATAAAAGGCACTTAATCTACTGATTCCCTCCATACTGGCAAAGCAGCCTGTTTAGCCAAATAAGTTTTAAGTAAACTTAAGAGTTGCCATTACATGTGTTTCAAGTGGATTGTAAATCTTTTACATTTAACTTGCAGCTTGTAGAATGGCTTACAGTTTTACTAGCGCAGTAGTAGTTTATCATTCAAATTTTAAAACACAAAGGTAGGACAATATATAATTCTGTCAGTTCATTTCTGTTGTATGTAATAGATGTAAATTTTTAGAACACCAGTTTTTAAGCACAAAAGAAAAAGTAGTGGAATTCTAGTGTTAACCCCTGGCGTTTTATACACCATCCAAAAAAAAAAAAAAAAAACTGCTCACCAGAAAATTCATGCAAAATCAACAACAAATATGAGACCACGCTATATTTCCAACATGGCAGCTTTATTACAACCTGAGGAACATTACTTTTTTTTTCAATATAAAAGCAAACAATGTAGAAATGAGAAGACATCAGTCACCCAAACTCACAGGTCGGAGTCCCGTTCCTGACCGTCTTCTTTTTTGTACACAGAACTTCGTTTCTTAATGCTAGGCTAGACTCCCTTCGCAAAAGAGAGGATGTCTCAAAGGTATCCCCACCGTAGAGGATATCACAGTTCCTGTATAACATGACACTTTCGGGACAGGGGGAAAACTTGCTTTATTTTTTATCTTTTTCTTTTCAATGTTCGGGGATCGACTGAGTCCGCGTCGCAGTGTTGCAGAATGAGTGGTACTCTCGCCGGATCTCCCGCGCAGATGATGCTCCGACTCGGTCGGGGTCGCGATCCGGGTCGCCGATTCGCAGAATGAGTGGTACTCTCACCGGATCTCCCGCACAGCTGATGCTCCACTCGGTCGGGGTCGCGATCCGGGAGTATGGTCGGGTCGCAGTGTTGCAGAACGTGTGGCACTCTCACCGGATCTCCCGCACCGCCGATGGTCCGACCCGGTCGGGGTCGCGATCCGGGAGTATCGTCCGAGAGCGCGTCCGGTCGTCTCGAATAGAGGTTCCATCTCGAAGGAATGGAAAATACTGATGGTGCATTACTGATGCAGTTAAGCAAGTTAACATGCTTCGCACTGTAAACTGGAAAGATGTCATGTTCAAGGACTATCTCTGCCAACTTAGTTTCGGAAAACATACAACATAAAGAACGGAACATTTCCTACACGAAAAGGAATCTCCCCCCCTACGGGGCCGAAAAGCCGATATTCGCCGGCTCCGTTTCCGGCCTAGACGGAAATCGAACTTTAAGATGATTTAGTATCGAAGAGATGCTTTCGTGACGACGACACAAAAGCATAAGAAACAAAATTAGGTCGAAGGCAAACTTCCCACGCTCGGTAACAGTGCACTGCTATGAGGCCTCATCACCTAAGATAGCCAAAACATCATTCGCTAAAAGAAACATGTTGAAGAAAAATTTTGAAGTGGGAATTCCCTTACATACTAGACTAAATTTGTAATGACAAAAAATCCAATGTTTATAACTATACAAAAAGTGTAAAAAACAGAATATGGCAGATGATTGCTATCACCAAACAGAAGTGGATCCATCGAAATGTTTATTCGTTAATTATTCTTTTCGTACGGACTTTTCAATAAGAAAGAGGAGTTTAGAAAAACGACGAAAAGGCAATAGTCTAATGCATCAGTAACGGAAATGTCTCTCTGCCTCCCGGGCCGAACGAGGCCGCAGAGGAGCGTAGAGTGCACTGCTGGTATAAACTACTGCCCGCTGCTGCATATAAAGGGAGCTCGAGCTCTAATGGAAAAGTGATCATACACTCTTCACGTTGCATATCTCATTAGTTTCGAAGAGACATATCAGGAGGTATGGACATAAGTGAGTGGGATTTTCTCATGACAAATCAATCATCAGCATTATGTATTTTTTTTTTAAAGAACATCTGGTCAACAACAGTAAAACTTAGGTTAGTCCAAGTCAAAATGGCGGCGGCACCGTCTCGGAAAATGCCGTCGCGTTTCGAAGGTAAGGTATACGTCAGAGTCGCAATAACTTCTGTTGGTGTTAGCAAAGCGGTCATTTCCGGTTGGGCAGGCCCCGAGAGCTGTTCTCTCCGCCCCCTCGCTCCCGCCCCCGACTGACTCCTCCCCTCGGGTAGGAATTGTGTCCGCCCCTCTTGTCTGCACCGCCGATGTAGTCGCTCAGCGTCGCCGGGTGGTTGCTCGTGTTGTTGTTGTAGCGAGAGTCCCCCGCCCATCTCCTGACGGGTCCTCCGGGGCCGCCGCCCCGCCCCCTCCCTCGCAGGGGACCGCCCCCCCTGCCCCGCCCGGAGTCTCCCTCGGAGTTGTAGTTCCGCTCGGGGCCGGGTCTCCTGGGCAGGGGGAAGTTCGGCACCGATCCGACCTGGCTCCTCAGCTGCTGGTCGATCTCGAGCTTCTCTTGCCTCAGCTTCTCCACTTCCTGGAACGAAAAGAAAAAGAGAGGTTCCGTTCAGTCTCGCTGTTGATATCCCTGGAGGCAATTCAAGCAACGTCATTTGTCACGTGGCACCGATGAAAGCAATGTAAACAAAGGAAGCCGTAGCGTCGCTTTACGTCGAGTTCGACAAATCTAATTAAAAACTAGGACAAAATAAAGTTCTTCTACAGTACATAAAATTAACACCAAATACAACACCATAACTATGGTAATAATTAATGAATTTCTTATGATTAAATTAAATGTAAATACTGGGTTATAGCCAGAAAAAGCTGTAAAAATAGTCTAATCAATTTTAAGGTAACTAATTTTGCCTAGCGAACTCCACGTAGAACTCAACTGTAAAAAAAAAAAAGAGCGGATATCACGTGACAATGATGATCGCTCACGAGTCCCTCTAGCGGTGAATTGCCTTCATTGAACAGATAGAGAGGGGGAATAAGTCGAAAATTATACCTAAGATTTCACAAAAAGAAAGAAAAATAAAAGTACAAAAGAGAAGAGAAAGAAATTAAAAATAAAAGGAGAAAGTGAAATCTAGGATTTAATTTATATGGAAAAGCAAGGGGAGTTAGGGTGCTTTCCGACCAAAATCGACAAGCACATTTTGTCTCCATCAGAACAGACTGTTGCTATGGTTATCAAACTACCGTAAAATCCCGAAAGTAACCCCCCTCTTTTTAAAAACCAAACCGGCAAATTTCAGATAGGGGGGTTATAATCGAGATTTTCGAAAAAAAAATATTTAAAAAAAAATGTTTTTATTATTAATTAAGAGCCTCTACTGAAGATAAATAATAAGTATAACCCATTTAAAATTATTTTAAATAATATAAAACAAGATTCAAAAAATAAATAAACGAAAATCTGTCTTATAATTTTCTAATAGAACATTGATCGCATGGGGATGGCATCTTTGACTGAAGAAAGAATTTAGCACTTCAGTTAGCAGAAATCCCTATAATTTAAATTTAAAAGTCATAAAGCGCAAATTTGGCATGTTCGGGGCCAGCGCTACATCGGTATTTCGTAATGTGCCGAGTTTCAAAACACGACCAAAAATGGCGGACCTACACGATCAAAGATGGCGGCTAATGAACGAATCAACGCGAAGAAAGAATTTAGCACTTAAGTTAGCAGAAATCCCTGTAATTTAAATTTTAAACTCATAAAACGCAAATTTGGCATGTTCGAGGCCAGCGCTATATCGGTATTTTGTAATGCGTCGTATTTCAAAACGCGACCAAAAATGGCGGACTCACAAGGTCAAAGATGGCGGCTAATGAACGAATTAACGCCGAGTACATGAAATTTATTTTTAGGCATATAGACCTTGAATATTTATGAATAAATAAATAAAATAACCCACAAAATACAAAAAGAAATTGAACATATTTAATCTTTATCATTCGAGAATACAAAATTTGTTTTAAAATCGTCAGCCATTTGGGGAGGGGGGTTATATTAAGGAATATGGAATGATTCCACTTTCGGCGCGAAAGGGGGGGGGGGGGTTACATTCGATGGGTGGGTGCTACTTTCGCGATTTTACGGTAACATCAATGACATAAACGTTCGATTACGCAGTGAACCAATCACTGTCAGCTCACTCTTAATACAATGTGCGCGGGTGCGGGTACATTCCGCGGCGGAATTGTGCCGGGGTCGGGGGTTTTGCGAGCGAAATTAGTTATTCAGTTAACCTTTTACGCGCCAATGTTCCAATATTGGAACATCAACTCTAAAAATCTGAAAAATAAAATTTTACTAGTATTGCGCTGCAAAAATTTCTGTCTGTATTTGAACTATCGATTGATTTTTTGACATAATTATTATATTACTGATAGTAGTGGTATCAACAATAAAAAAATTGTAATTTATTCATTTTTTTGTACTTGCTTGCTTTTTAGCAAGAGTTCAAGCAAGACTAAAAAATGCATACAAAATTTGAAATTTAATTAAAAATTTCACAACTAAGTGAGAACAATTAAAAATAGTCGTATTGTTAATTGAACATGTTTTATTTTTTAAAAAAATGGGCTAATATAGCTTTTATTGGCGATGAAATTTGCATGTTCCAAAAATGGAACATTGGCGTGTAAAGGTTTTAACACATTGCATTTCTTTTGGTTACATGGCATCAAATAAATAAAGACAATTTTTTAAATGTTGGAACTCATGGTAAATGTTAGGCAGATGTGTTTAATGACTGTTTATTTACATTCTGTACCCCTCTGCCCCCCCCCCCCCCCCAATTCCATTTTCCGCTCCTCAGCATCCCTTCCTGTAACTTGAAGGGAAGCACTTGACCCGAAGGGGATTACTTTTCCCTTAAAACCCTCTGTGGTTTTTGATAGCTAGACTTCGTTTATGACTTAGGCGTACAAATTAGAGGATAAAATAAACACACGTGCTTAGGAAATGCACAGAGAAACACATGTTCAGGGAATCATAGAAAAGACTTTTAGCTATTTTTCTTCTCTGCGGTTTTTCTCAGTTAGTGAGTGTTCCTTACACTGATCTGATGTTTCATTCAAAGCCTTTTCGAACTGCAGACGAGGGCACTGGACTATTTTTATACAGTATCCGATGATTCTGAAGAAGACATTGATGAGTACATTTTTTTTGAGCCCGTTCTGCCAGGCGGTGTTTGTCTAACATATATGGCTGCCGGCTGGATTTTGCATTTACAATTGCACAAAGATGCAACAGCAGAATTGTCCCATCTCTATTTTGGGAGGGAGGTGACCTTGTATTTACTTCGCATGAAACCGAAAATCAGTGTCCCTGTCCCTGGACCTCAAAAACATCTTTCCGAAGCGTTAAGAAAACCTGATGCACAGTATCTTGTGCCTACATCACAAGGAATTGTGCTGTAGGCAAGAAGAATACTACAAAAAATGTTTTGAGTGCGACAAAAGACGGCGCAAAGCATGCTCTCCTAGCTACCATGGACAGTGGAAAAAAATCAAGACATTGAATACGCGAGCATTTATAATAACTATTATACTTTGTTTTAAAAAGTTTTAGTAAGATTTGTTATTCATACATTATTTAACTTTTCATTTACATTATACTTAGTGTTTTCCAAACTATGGCACAGTGATACTCGTTGCTTTTCTAATGCAAATTTATTTCAGTTTGTTTATTTTTGATGCCTTCAAAAGATACTAAATAATTTTTTTCTCAAATTATAACTCCAGGTTATCAGCAACAAATCATTTTTAGAATGCAGTTTGTTAGACTTTATTATTTGAAGCTTCGTTGCATATGCAGAACATATATAGCTAAAAGATTTCATGAAAACTATCCCTGGAATTACGGTACAGCTTTGCTATTTCCCCCTGGAAGTAGCACTCATCACAAAAACCTTGTGTAATTTGCCTACAATTTCTTTAACATTCCTCAAAAACCATTAGTTTGAACGTAAAAAGCGCAAATTAACTTTTTTTAAAACATGCAAAAAAACCTAAGTGCAACCCGCCAATGTTCCATTTTTGGAACATGCCAAAAATCATGTACAAAAATTTTTTTTTTTTTAATAAAAAACTTACCCATACTTCTTATATTTGCTTTATAAAGTGATTTTTAGCAATAAATAGTTTGTGGCATGTTCCAATCATAGTGCGGCGTTTAAAAGGTTAAATCTCAATATATAGAAAATTATTTAATTTTTTAACCTTCACTTTTCGTATTTTATATTGAAATATATGATAGTATGATTGTTGTAAACAAAAAATAAAATTTTAAGTGGATAAATTTATATGAAAAATCAAATAGAAATATATAGTTTTAATTTTTCCGAATTATATTATTTACAATCATTCTTACATTATAAAAAAAATGAAAAAAAGCAATCATAAACTAATTAGCGCTATGGGCCGTCTGCTGTGATTTTCTATATCACTTCAAAGGTGTTTTGACATGCTCTGTTCCATTTCATTTTGTACAAAGAGCAGCAAAAAATGTGTTTACCAGCCCACTACTTTCTCTAAAAGCGATACAAAGAAACCACTAACTGTTGGCAAAATATGCCTATTTTATTTATGAATTGTTCTTGATGTTTCTATGCTGAAATAATATTTACTTACATGTAAGGGGAATATCTCCAGAGCTCGGGGTGAATCATATTTAAAATCTTACAGTCCGACATCCCCAACTTTCACTGAAACGTCCCCACGAACATGTGGTTGAAATGTAAACAAGTTTTACGGATCTAACCGCTCACTCGACAGTTAACGCAGTTCGTTTCCGATGAGTGCCAGTGTCTGCCTACTCACTGGGAAAAGGGTTTGTTTTTGCGATTAGAGTTTTTATTAATTATTGCTTTAATTATGAGTGAATATCATTAAATCTATTCTTTTTTCTTATAGTTTAAAAATTTATTGTTTTTTAAATGAGCTCAAGTTTTTGCGCGATAATGAAATGTGGAGATGGTCGCATTTTCCCGATAGTCTGATCTTTTACTGCAATTAAAAGTCTTTAATAAGTGGCTAGAGAACATTAAATCATATCAGAATTTGATGGAATTCTTTTCTTTTATTGTTTAACTGAAGAGGTTAAAGAAAGATCGGGAAATTGTCTAGATTTTTCAATGTTTTGCCTCGAATACAAGCAGATTCCAGCTTCGTTTTTTGTGCTAAATGTCACGACTTATAGGAGAGTATATATAATAAAAAATGCTATAAATGAAGAAAATGCTAATAAAAACTTTCAGAGAAAATTATATGGGCCCTGATGCTACTTGCAAAATTTTTTGAATGAGGACTCAAAATCCGAAAAATTCTGAAATCCGGAAACATCGCGGCCCCGAGCGATCCGTTCCGGATTTGAGATCTAATACTGTATTTTTAAATCAAGAAATATTGAAAGAAAAGAACTTTAAGAATAATAATCAATAACATTCAGAAGTCAAAACGAGAGGGCGGGGTGGGGGGTTGAAAATGACAAATGATTCAAATATATAAATAGTATTGCTATAAGTTCTTTAGTTAATTCAACGCAACGTTCGTTAGATATAGCAGGAAAAATTTCATTATTTTCGTCTTCATCGCTATCTTGCTCTTTGTCATCGTTCGAGTTAGCACCATTTGAATAATTTCCGAATCGGACATCTTTATCTGCATCGTCGATGCTGGTTTCTATTAAAAGATCCCGTTCCAACATTCTAGAATACTCCCAAAGTTGGATTTGGAGATGCTTTTCTTTTAAAAAGCATGTTTACATGCAGAAACACGCAAATTTCATACTTGTGTGCAACGATTTCGGTTTGGCGAACTCGATTTTAATAAAGAATTCATTTTCTCAGTCGCAATTTTTGTTGCCTTAATATCAACTTTAAATAAAACAAAAATAAATGAGCTTTAATTTTCACATGATCGGTTAATACCAGGGCTGGGTTTTTGCCGGCAGAAAGTGGTTTCTGCCGTGCCAGTGGCAGAAAGTGGTTATAACCGGTTTTAACCGGCAGAAACTGGCAACAACTGGCATTAACACATTTTATGACAATATCTGAGACTTCTTTAGTAGTATTAAATTCCCAAAGTACATTTTATTCAGAATAAATAACAAATAAAATATTGTGAATAGTTTTAATTAAAAAACAAGGTTGGAAAAAAACCGGGTTTTTTTTTTTGAAAAAAAAACAAAAAAAACGGTTTTTTTGGTTTAAACCAGTTTTTTTTGGGTTAAACCGGGTTTTTTTGGTTTAAATAGTATTTGTAGGCAAAACAATTTGACTTTTGGAAAATCATGGAGATTTTAGATCATTAATTGTGAATAAATGTTATTAGTAATAAATTTGTTGATAATTAATTAAATAACTAAGTTAAAACCTTGAGTTTTAATTACCTTCTAGATGTAGCTTTTATTTTTTCAGAAAGTTACCTATAGTGAAATGCGTATTTACGGTGCAGCACTTTAGAGGTCAACTTATAGAGTGGAGATTTTTTTTGTCATTTCTTACACAATGTGTTTATTCATTTGAGACTAATTAAAATATAACTTCATGTAAACACTTTTCTTTAAAATTAGTAATTGGCTTTTTTTTTCAAAATTACCTAAAATATCATTAGATAAATTTAATCTGAATGACTTACAATGTATCCTATACAACTTTAAAATTAAAGCACTTAGTTAACATAATGATAAATATCTTATTATTTATGTGAATTACTTATTTAATAGAAAATATTCCCTAAAAATACATAATTTTTTGAAATGGCTAGATCAATTAGAAGAAAAATAAGAAACTTATTTTGAAAGCAAAAGAGTGCTCATAGTGGTTTTCTCGGATGCTTAACTTACACAGAGGTTTAGGCAAACTTTATATTGATGTTTCATCCATCCAGACAAATACTGGTCTAACATTATAGCATAAAAAATATTGTCCTGGAGAATTTATTTAAGTTTCTTTTCATCTTTGTAAAAATAGATAAACAAATAAATAGAGTAATAATTAGGACAGCCAACTTACAAAGGTTTTTTTTTTATAATGCTCCCACCCAAATTTCGCGTACATACGTTGTCAAGTTACAAAGGTTTCCCTACATTAAATAATATAGGACTAATTTCGTTACTGACCAAAAGTGGTCAATTTAGGTGGTTAACTTTACAGGTTTTATTGTATTAACATATTACAATACTCTATTTATACAGACCTTTCAGCAAATTATTAAAGAAATAATTATTTTGCGGGTTGAGTTTTAACAAAAGCATATTTTACGAAATCAATAAAAAATAAGCAAAAATGAAAGATATATTAAAAATAATATGTGTTCATTTACAGTATCATTAATATCAACAAATGATTACACGTCTTTTACTATAGATATATTTTACACTTACTGGATTTAGCAATGATAACACTTATATAAATCAGCAACATTGGCTTAGAAATTAACAGCATTATTATTATTATTTTTTTTAAATACAAACTTTATTTTTCTTGATTAAATATATTTATAAAAGCAAAAGCAATTTTATAAAAGTAATACAATGGGCAAACTTCATTTTTCCTGATTAAAGATTAAATATATTTTTTTTAAAATAAGAGAATAATTTAGGAAAAAAAATGCACTGATTAGAAAAAAAAAGGTTGTTAATATACAAATTCAGTAATTCATCATTTATCTAATGCTGTGCTTGTAATTTCTGCATAAATTGGATTTTGTAATTTTTTGTAATGTGTAAAATGAATGAAAAAAGTTTTTTTTCTTTTTTTAAAGTGTTATCTGTAACATACATTTGCAACTAGGTTTTTATGAAGATATTTTATTATTTCTAATATATATTTTTTAACTCCAGGAATTACAATTGCAATATCATTTAATTTTTATAATGACTGAGAAGAGCTTTTCTCAAATTAGCTTTTTCAGAGCTAAGTTTAGAAAAACCCAAATAGTCTGACATGTAGATAGGAGATGAGAAAAATTTGCACTGATTAAAAAAAAGTTTGTTATGTACATATTCATTAATTATCCATTGTTGTGCTTGCAATGTCTTCATAAATTGGATTTTACAATTTTTAATGATGTGCAAAATAAATGAAAAAAGATTTGGTTTAAACCAAGTGGTTTTTTTAAAAAAACCATTTGGTTTAAACCTTGGTTTAAACCATGGTTTAAACCAACGTGGTTTAAACCAAACAACCCTGTTAAAAAATAAATAAATTTATTAGAAAAATTAATAATCAGGGTTCATATTCCGCCTGGAAATCATGGAAAACCTGCAAATGTCATGGAATTTGATATCCTTTGCAAAAGTCAGAAAAGTCAGGGGAAAACGTAAATTTTTGGAACCTTGAAAAGACTGGGGTTTATTCCCTACCAGGAACCCCTGGAGGAAACCTATGCTCATTGCAATGTCAGATTACCCCCCCCCCCCCCCCAAATAAAAAAAAAAAAAATTGTTAAAAATCTGTTTGGCGCGACATCCCCGTTCGTATTTTGATACTTTTTCATTACTGCTGTTAGAAACAAAAATGAGCGCAAGCTTAGAACGTTAACCTGGAATTCTGCTTTGATCTACCTGGAAAAGTCATGGAAATTGTTTTTGCTATTTGAGTATAAACCCTGGTAATGTAACAGATAAAATTTTAGTTATAATATGGTTGTGCAGTTTTATATATGAACAAATATTAGAATATTTTAAATCTCAATTTAAAAATCAAAATAGAAAACTATATCCAATTATTTTGATATACTCGTATTATACAGACATGCTACAAGCTTATAGAAAAAAAGCTGAAGCTTTCCTCCCCTCCCCCCCCCCCCCCAAAAAAAAAGAAGAAAAACTAAAAAAATCTCACATAGAAATGTTATATGTTGATCTTGTAATCCCATGGATTTTAAAAACATTTAATTTAAATACAATACTCAAAGGAACAAGTTTCTTTTTTTTTTTTTTAAATTTAAGACTATGAGTTGAAAATGTTCCAACCGCATTTTGCACTTACAAACAAACTACAAAACCTTGCTTGAATAGTTAGTTAAACTTGTACAGCATTAGCTTGCCATTATGATTTTTTTTTCCAAGTGAAAGAAAATTAGTACTATATAAACAGTTTATTTATATAATTATTTTGAAACTTTTTGCTACTTTGAATAACATTCATTATCTTTAGTTTTAGTTTTTAACCTAATTGTTTACATATCAAATACATGTGTGAATTATGAATCATCGTGGATTAAAGTTCTTACTAGTATTAGTTCTTACTAGTATAGTTTATGCCATGCCGGTTTAAACCGGTTATAACCACTGGTTTTAACCACCCCGGCAGAAACTTGCCAGCCCTGGTTAATACGGAAAATTCGCGAATCTGCGGTATTAGAAATTTTCCCAACTTTCATCTAGTCCGACTTTTGTTGCAATTCTTCTTCAAATACTCACCAGACAATTAATAAATTTATAAGAATCTAAATACATATTTCTTCCGTGTTTAATTACTGAAATAAAATAGAGAAAGCGTCGAGGCTTTCTCAAGTTTCGTTGGAGAACTTTTTTTTTTCCCTATTTTTCTTCTGCAAGTAAGTTTACACTCCCTCCCCTAAAAAAACATCGTTTTTAGACTAAATTATTCGACTTATAAACATTGAATATGTTACTTGTAACGAAAAAATGCGTATTTTTAAAGGTATTTTCAAAAAATTCGTATTTTTACTAAATGGGCAAAAAAACGGGAACTTTTCAAAGATGGAGGGGAAATTCACAAAAAAAATTCCCGGTTTTCTGGTTCCGGATAAGAGGTTCTGTACTAGAAAACACCATAAATATAGCTAACAGTTTGTTTTGTTCCTCAAGAGCTTGCAGTAGGGTAAAGGTGTTCCAGAACTTTTTTTTTCTTTTTTGATGAATTTCAGACTATTCACACATGAATACAGGTTTTGAAGAAAAGGGAATAGAATTGTCGGGAGAAACAGGATCGAATTCAGAGAAAATTCTTTAAAAGATCATAAAACATCAAAAGATTTAAAGAACGTTCAAAATTCTGTCAATCAAGCAAAAGTGACCTAACTAAAATACTAAAAAAATTATATTACTTCTAAAAGTGGCAACACTGCTCTAGGGGGGAAGGTTAGTAAACTATGTGTGGTTCACTAGCCGTACCTTCAGAACTTCAAGTTTCAATCAGTGAAGGTACAAGTTATTCAGCATTTTGTCTTCCCTTTTTTATGTTAAACCAGCACATGTCTATTTAATTAGAATTGGAGAGTATACACTATACGTTTGGGTCATGCATAAATGATGTTAAGCTTCGAGGGGGGGGGGGGGGGGTTCAAGAAAATGTGACAGTTTGTGACAAGGGGAGGGGTAACAAGAAAAGTGACATGCATTAAAAAGCTATAAAAAATGCTATACTACATTAAAATGCTATAAAAAGTTTTAAAATCAAAAAATTATATCTAAAGTCAATTAGCCTAAATGCGACGTGATTCTCGATAAGTTTCTCATATTTAGGAAGTTTTTAACCATATTTATGGCATATTGACACATAAGAAAATAAGGATTGAATGCACTTATTCTTTTGTTGCTAAACTAAGTTTCTATGAAAGAAACTGAACTTCAATTATAATTCTAGAAATAACTTGTATTACTGTCGCATTTATTGCACTTTTGTCGCATTTATGCTAGCTAAAATCTAAATGCGACACTCAAGTACCAAAAATCCGACAGTGCTACTTATGCATCCCAGTTACTACTTTTTATCAATGTACACTATTACATTTTTGAAAGCACTTAATTTTATAAATCAGGGGCTCCCAAACTGAATGCCACAGCACCCTGGGGTGCCATACCGAGAGATGAGGGATATCTAGGGTACCCTCGACATATTTTTCTCAAAAATCGTTGAAATACCCAATTATCACACATACCATGGATAGGTGTTATATGACTAGGGTGCCATGACAAACAAGGGAAGATTGGTTTTGATGGAATCTAGAAGCGCATTTGAACAGCGAATTCACTAGAGCCGATTTTTTTATAGCCGACAAGAGGCTGTTTTGAGCAAAATATAAGAAACATGGTGGTTTCCGGTTCATGTGTTATACAAGGCATGGGTGCAAGTCCTGGAAGTTGCCAGGACTGAACAATTTTCGTGCTGACTCACGAGAAATTTTTCATGGGGGGGGGGGGGGGAGGGGGAGCTTGGGGGAGTATTTATTATATATATACAGGCGTCACGTCAGAAGAAATTCGGGTCCGCTTTAGGGACCTTAGGAAGATTCAAATCAATCAAAATACACAACTTCACAAAATTTCAAATTTTACTTTTTACATCATTATTTATTACAAAAGGGGAAAATAATAATAAAAAAATTCATCACTATATGTTTAAATTTTTAATTTTCACAAAATTATTGGTGTTTCACAAAAATCTCTTTAAAATTCATAAAAAAAGACCCTGTTAAAAATGCTGAATTGACCTAATATAAGCAATAAGATTAGATACATACCTACACATGGTAAGTTTTACTACTTTTTTTACTGGTATTACCTCATTGATATGCCACTATTCTTTTCCTTTCAAGTATACTTTGTGAGTGAGTTAAAATTTGAAATACACAGTATGGGACCTCAAGTCTGGAGCGCTTGGCGCCGCAAGCGATCTTTCGGGATTTTGGATCCTAATTCAAAGAATTTTGAATAGTAGCATTTTGCTCATTTATAGTATTTTTTATAATGGTATATACTCGTCTGTAAGTCGTGAAGCTTAGCACAAAAAACGAAGTTGGAGTCTCCTCACATTCGAGGCAAAATATCGAAACCATCTGGACTTTTCCGATGTTATTTTAACTCCTTTAACTAACCGATAAAAGAAAAAAATTCCGTCAAATTCTGATATGATTTTATACTCTAATTTTCTAGCCACTAAATTGCAGTAAAAGATCAGACTAGCGGGAAAATGCGCGGAGCGCCGATTTTCAATTTTGGGTCAATCCATGTTAAATCATCCAGGCCATGTTGCTCGATGATTTTGATTTTTTTTAAATTTTGGCAGTCAATTTATTGTTATCTTGAGTCCCCAAAACAAGTGTTAAAAAGTTTTTTAATTCTTGAAATTTTTTAATACAGCCGTTTCCAAGTCATATCTTTAGTGGTTTTTCATAAAAATACTGCTTTACATAAATTTTTGTAACTTTTTTATTTCTGAATATTTCAAAATGATTTAAAAACCATTATATTCTGTAAGAAATGAGAAAAATTTTGCTTTTGGTTTCTTTTTTGATATATTTTTTTTAAAAATACGGAAATGGAGTTTGAAAATACCATTTTCAAAATGAAAACTTGCGTTTTTCAGGTTAAAATTTTTAATGGAAGAAACTAAGACTCGTCTTTACATTTTTTGCCCTGAATAGATATCTTTTGGTAGTTTCATCAGAAGCAGTATGGAATATTTGGAGGGTTTCCTTTATTTTATATAATTAGCCAAACTTGGCATTTCGGTGTAGAAATGCCAACTTTGAGACTCAATCTCTAAAAAGGGACTGAATGAAATTTTATGATATTTTAGGGGAATAATATTTTTATAGATATAAATATGTAGTAAAGTTTTTATAAGTGATATTGAAGTTGTTTTAGAAATACAGCACCTCGAAGTCAGGCAAAAAATCACGTGTCTTTCCGCCTTTTTTTCACATCTAAATGTCATCATACTGCCTTATTTATTTTACTCAATGCTTCAAAACGTTTATAAGATCTTCCAAGGCTTATAAATTTACTTACAGCGACACATAAGCAACAAAATCAACGATCAATGTTCAATTTTAACATCCATGTTTGTTTTGATGTAGTGAGCCAGCACATAAGCATATCATGTCTTAACTAGTATTCTTTTATTGCTAAACTTACTAAATGATTTGACAAAGAACAATTAGTCACGTAGTCTAATGTTTATGTTTTTCGATTATTCAAATTTTGCGTTGAAACTGCAACTTTAACTAATGCAGTTTAACGTGAAAACATTTTTTTCCCCTCTAACTTGTTTAAACACAAGCAAAACAATTTAAAAAGGAAACAATAGTAATACATAAATTACCATTGGATTCTCTTTAAAATACCCGTTTTTTTTTCTTCGTTTGACAAATAGTGACTTAGTGCTTTTAATAAAAAGATAAATTACTTGTTGTAGTAATTAAATTAAAACATGATATATTAGTTCACTTCATCGCAAGTAAACAAAATAGTAAGAAAGCAAAGTTTTTACGTTAACTCTGCATTAGTTAAAGTTGAGTCTCAGACACAAAATTTGAATATTCGACAAATATAAAAATTAGACTACATGACTAATTGTTCTTCGTCAAATCATTTAGAAAGTTTAGCAATAAAAGGTTACTAGTTAAGAAATGATATGCTTTTGTGCTGGCTCACTACAACAAAACAAACATGGATGTTAAAATTGAACATTGATCGTTGATTTTGTTGCTTATGTGTCGCTGTAAGTAAATTTATAAACCTTGGAAGATCTTATAAACGTTTTGAAGCATTGAGTACAATAAATAAGGCAGTATGATGACATTTAGATGTGAAAAAAAGGCGGAAAGACACGTGATTTTTTGCCTGACTTCGAGGTGCTGTATTTCTAAAACAACTTCGATATCACTTATAAAAACTTTACTACATATTTATATCTATAAAAATATTATTCCCCTAAAATTTCATAAAATTTCATTCAGTCCCTTTTTAGATATTGAGTCTCAAAGTTGGCATTTCTACACCGAGATGCCAAGTTTGGCTAATTATATAAAATAAAGGAAACCCTCCAAATGTTCCATACTGCTTCTATTTAGTAAAGATAGTACCTTATTTATTTTAGCAGGATAAAACTCTTAATTATATGAAAATTTAAAAAGAAAGAGATTAGCAAATTTATTAATGTCAAAATGACCTGTTTGAACTATTTATTGTCAAAAATGTTATTTCATTTTTTTCATTTGTTTACATTTTTGAAATTGATTACGCTGCACATTACAATTGATAATTGTTTGAGGAGTGCTACATACCCAATTGAAACAAAGAAAATCGAGTTATATTTTTCGAAACCCATACAAACGCAAAAAGCATCATATTTTGTTAAACAAAAATGGCTGCTAACAAAATTCAGGAAAAGACAAACATTCAAAAGTAGTGTTTTTGGACTCATCAGGCAATCTGTCGGTGAAACGAGGGGTTAACCGATGATGTTTTTCCCTCTTCGAGGGAATTTATCAACAAGAGGGGGAAGGAAATTTTAGTGTCGGCAAAGCGGGGGATGAACCCAACAGTGACCAGGAAGAGAAACTTCCGTTAAGCAATTTAAATGCGTGTAAATAAAACATCCCTCTAATGATTCATCAACCAATTGGTCTTGAACTTATTCAGTCAACCCTAATTTGTTCAAAGAAACTTTTAGTATGGTACAACTCATGCATTTCAAATAGGATATTTCCATATCAGCTAGTCAAATTGAGGAACGATATCGATAAAGTCACAAAGTCGTCATATGTAAAGTAAAACGATGCGCGCCATTTTGAAAACACGTTGTTTTAAAAATAGTCCGATAATTCACGGAAAGATTTTTAAAAGAATAAAAATAAAAGCTAATGATGGAATTTAATAGCGGAAATTTGCAATTTTTGTACATGTAAATGCTCCATAGAGATTGTGATCGCGATTTGTGTAAAAGAGTTCGTTTTTGTGTTTGTGACTTTTAATTGATGAGAGCGAGTGGGAAATTCGTTTGCAGAAGAAAAAAAAATTCCCTTCCTTTCTCGCGATCTTTTCGTATTTTTTTTCCGTCCTTCTTCCGTCCTCGAGTATTTTCAAAAGACGGAAATCCGTCCTGTGGACGGAAGTCTTGCACCCACGATACAATGTTCAGGATATTTTTGGAAAAGAAAAGTGAGTTTTCGATCAGGGGTGCCCATCCCACCTCATCCCCTGAAAAGGTAGGGAGTGCACCTCCTAAAAAACCCTCCTGATAACACCCCTAAAAACGTTTATTCCTATTTTTTCTGGAATAGGAGCATTTTCGGCATTCTTTTTATCTTATCGTTTTCTTTTTGCAAAACAAGATACTAAATCAGGGGTGCCCCCCAGAATGATGGCACAGCCCCTAAAGTCACAAGCCCCCTCAAAAAAAGACACCAATACAAAACTGCAAACTCCTAAAAAACCCCCATATTTTGGATTACTTGCTTCTCATAAAAAGCTACACCATACTCCAAAACAGTGGCATTCCAAAATTGGCCACCCCCCCCCCCCCAATTTTTTAAAATTACAGCCCCCTTAAGTAGCTACAGAGTTCCACCCCTAAAAATAACGTCACTCACAAAAATCAGCCAAACACCCCTAAAAACAGCCCCCTCATTTACAAACTATCCGCCCCCTAAAAACCTACGGAATCCCCCAAAATAAACGTTGACATCCACAAAAATCGGCCTTCTTGCCTGTCCATGGAATTTTATAATTGAATTTTCAACCATTTCCCGATAAGCTATTGTTCTGAAACTTCACATACAGCTCAGAACCAGATGACAATGCAATATTCTACCACTTTTATCACGATTTGATGAGTTTCTGAAGTATTTCCTATAAAATTAAATTAAATATGGCGATTAGTTCCGAAAATGGCCACCAAAATTCAGTAGCGGTGCTGCGATACTCAAAAAATCGTGGAAGCAAATTCTGGAACAAAAAAAATTCCAAAAATTTAACTGTAGTGTGCAAGAAAAACGTTTTTTTATATCAAAAATTTTTTATATTTATTTCGAGTCTTGTGTGTTTAAACATTCTTATACGTGTCTAATGAGTTTAGCTTTTATTTTTTTTAATTAATACATATTTAAAAATTTCACTGTTTCCTCTGCTCATATACTCATATACTAAAAGCCAATTAAAGTAGCAATGTCATTCTTCATTATCTATATAGCTAACATTACCTTCGCCCATTTTTTTATTTTAAAGGAGAGTGATTCTATTAGTCCCAGGGTTTGTAATTGAGGGGGGAGGGGGGAATCGGATTTTTTATTTAAATCAGATTTTTTTTATTTCTTTAAGCAAAATATGTATGTGCACACAAATACAGTAACAAATTCAGTTAATTATTTATGTCTTCAAAGATTTTAAGATATTTCAGTTAAAATAATTATTTATTACTAGTACAAAATTAATTATTAATTATATTATATTGTATAATAAAAAGAGAACAAGTAGCAGAAGAGAAAACTTATAATTTCTGGACTAAATTTGTTATAATTTCTTGAATATATACAAATAAGTTGACTGGACTATTATAATTTTTTGAGTATATACAAATTTCTTGAATATATAAAGAGATGGCAAATTTCACATAAAATGTTTACTAAAGCTTAATCATTTTTATGATTTAGATGTTTCATCAAGAATACCAGTTTTGATGCCTTATCAACCCCCAATCTGTTTCTTAATTTTGAGTACACTATTCCAAAGGTAGAAAAAATCCTTTCCAAAGATGCTGTTGATGCTTTTGCTGTAGTCAGCATGTCCAAAAACTTAATGCTTTCTGATAAAGTGTCATTCTTTGACACCTTAACGAAGCTATTCCACTATTCATAATCAGACTTTGTCTCAACTACTTTTGAATCAAAGACAATTTTTTTTGGAAAAAGGCTCCAATCTCCATATAAATTTCAGCGTCATCGATAAAAATTCTGATCCACATTGCTGTTTGATGAAGTCCTTATTGGTCTCTTCATATCTATTTCTTCATTACCAATTGTCACCATATAGTGAGTTAAAACTCTAATGAATTACTTGTACCCACAATATATTAAAATGTATAATAAAAAATATCTATATTTAATAATTTGGAAGAAGCCGATATATATATATTTTTTTTTTTTAAATCATAAAAATCAGTATTTTTGGTTAAAAAAAATCACTTGATTCAAATCACGACAACCCTGATTAGTCCTAAGAAAAAGAGAATACAAAAATGTAGGAAATACTTGTGGGTGAATAGATCCCCCCCCCACCCCCCCAACTTGGGACTAACAGTATCAGAGTAAATAAAAAAATGTATAAACTAAAAAAATGAGTATCGTTTAAGTAAATTATGAAAAATTATAACTAGGAGCTGGCTGAAAGAATAAAGAAAGCTACAGCAGTAAAAAGTTAAAAACGGATCCTATTTACCCTGTTTTACGATTTTGCCATATTGCAGGTTTCAAAAATATATGTCATAACAAATTGCACAGTCCAATGCTACATAATCTACTCTAGAAAAATGAGATCAAAAACCTTTATCACCCCAGTAGAATCTATCACTGCAATACATTAAGACAAAAATCAATATTAGCTTTGGGAAAAATTTTCCCTCACCTTCTGAACACAATTACAAAGCAATCACTCCCTTAGAATGCCGAACATACAAAGTACATCTAAAAAAGATAGTATTAGAAATCCCACTCTATATACATAAACAGGGGTCGATCCAGCATTTTTACCAGGTTTCGTTTTTTGTGAATTTTTAAAATATTTATGGGGAAAATTAAATAATCTGAACATACATCGATAAAAAATTAATATTTTTCGACATTTATTTAATAAGTAATGATGTAAAAAGTACGATTTGGTGGCTCAGAATTTTCTGAAGGGTCCGTTTAGATTGATTGAAATTTTGTGAAGGGTCCGTTTAGATCGACTAATTCTGTGAAGGGTTCGTTTAGATTGATTGAAATTTTGTGGAGGGTCCAAAAACAGACGTCAATTTCCACTGGCGTGACCCTCAATAAAGGAGGATATGTTTGTATGTTCTCTATACAAAATCAAACTAATAGACAGAATGGAATGATTTTTCGCACGAAGTTCAATAATCCCCCGAGAAAGCTAACGCACCGTCCCATTGGTAAATTTGAATCGGTTATGCTTTTATTTCCAAATTAAAAAAACAAAAAACAACTGTGTCCAGCTGGTCCGGTAGGTAAGAATGTTAGGTTCGTAAGTAAAACATTGTCAGTTTGAATACTGCCCTACGCATCGAGTACTTTCAATCTCAATCTGAAATTCATTTGATGCCTTTGATTTTTGATATTGGAAATGAAGTTATATTAATATTATGTGCTATATATAAGGGTGGCTACAGAATCTCTGAAGCAAAATTTTGAATTTTCCCTGATTTCCAGAGAATTTTCAGATTGGAATGACAACTGATCAATGGCACTGAAGAAATAAATGCGAAACTCAAATAAAATAACCGTTAATAAAATAAAACTTAATTTTTGTTTTTAAAGAACATTTAATAAAATATTATATACATACGTACACTATGTAAATGAAAAAATGGAATCAACCTCCATGTCAAATATTATCAAAGTCAGTAGACCTCATACATTTTTGGGGCAGTTCAGAAATTAGGCTGTTGATATTAAGGTTTTCAGTTATCTGCACAGAAAGTTTATAATTTTCTTTTCAATTTTTTTATTTGTTCCGCACCTTTGCATTTCTCAGTTTCTTTTTTGTTCAGTTCATGTCACACAGAACACGTTTTTTGAGCGATTTTTTATTTTCTTGGTAATCTGACATCGCGATGAGCATACGTTACCTTCAAGAGGGGGAAAAAATCCCCGACTTTTCCAGGTTTTGTCAAAAATTTACGTTTTTCCCCCGATTTTTCCATGACTTTTGCAAAGGATATCAATTTCCATGACTTTTCCAGGTTTTCCATGATTTCCAGGTTAAGTATGAACCCTGTAAAAAGCCGACCAAATCAAAACACAAATGAATGCTACATTAAAATATTAGATAACAAAATTTACTCCAGGTAAAACTTTCCAAAATTTAATTTTGTTATTTTGAAAAGAAGGAGAAAGAGGCATTGTTACAGCAGTGAAAAAATTTTGCAGTGCAGCACAAAAATAAAGTATCAAATTAGTTTTATGGTAGTTCTAGGGAAAGACAAATACATGTTCCAACCACTTGTTGCTTGTTAGCAATTTAATGTTCAACAAACAAAGCATATTCCTTGATTTTGCTTCTATTGAATTTTATGCTATTCAACATTGATAATTAATTAATTATTTATTTGATGGGTGAAAGAGTAATTGCTTGAAAGAATGTGAACCATGCATAACTTTCAAACTCCTTTTTAAAAATATTTCAATTTTATTAAGAAAATTATCCATTTTTTGAAGATTAAAACAGCGTATAATCATATTAGGAAATACCAAGCTCTGGAAAAAACTTTTAATCAAAGATTAAACATTTTAGGATTAAGCTAGTATGTCAGAAAATTGAACTGTGCATACGAAATAGGTAAATCTCTTAATCTACAGCATGAGAATTTATTCCGGAGATTTTAAAAATTTATTTTTTAGTTTATTATTTATTTATTTATTTCTGATTGATTGCCGATATTCAACACCTGCGCAGAATCAAATTATATGAATGAATGTGAATGACAGAAAAAAAATATCGCAATGTTGGAACAAAAACTTGTGCACAGTTAATGATTTTTGTATTCCGACTTTTTCAATTTTAAACGTATTATTTAACAGTTTCGTTCTTTACTTCAATCAAGTATTTTAAACGATCTGAAGAATTGCGAATGGATTAAAAAGTTGACACGAAAATAAAACTTGAGCTATTATCTTTAGCAGCTGAAAGAAAGCCCTTACGATCACGATTCCCAAAATTTCGATTAAAAATTGTAAATAACAGTTTTAATGAAATTAAAAAGAAATTTTATTTGTTTATCTTTTTACAAAGTGGTAAGGAACATTGAAAATTTGAAAAGTCCAATTCCCATCGCGGATGCAAAAAGATCGAATCTTTCGATACGTGGACAACAAACGTATGAAAAAAGGCAAATAAAAGAGCTTTTTTGAGTAAAATGAATTGAATTTAAACAATAGTATGTTGATGAATATTAATGATTACAGATAAAGATCGTTGGAAATCAAAAACAAAGAAAAATATTTCGGAAATTTTTTGCAAATTTCCGTTTTTTCTCGTACATTGGAATTCCCTGACATTTCCCTGATTTCCCGCTTCTGTCGCCACCATCTCTATATATTTTTTTAATTTAAAAGAATATATTAAAATCTAACAGTGATGAAATAATAATATTATGCCGGGCAACGCCGTTTAATTTTGCTTGTTTCATATAAAAAACATGAGCCATCTAGAAAAACTTTAAAACATACCTTCAAATGCGCCAGATGATACTCCAGTAAGATTTTGGCATTTGTTATACTTTCTATCGTTCCAACAAAGACAAAAGGAACCTAAAAATGAAAAATTGGATTTTTTAATGTTTGTAAACAAGTACACTTATTTTCTAGAATGTTTGTTAGTGAAATTCACAAACGTAGAATTTGGGTATCCTCGCCAATAGCAAGTAGATTTTATGATTTTTCCATACACAAATGGGGAGCAATAAATACATAATTGTATGCTTTAATTGGAAAAACTGCTATACTTAGCAACCTTTGGTAATTTGTCTGATGATCCCCCCCACCCCCGACCCCTTTAAATAAAATATTTTGAAGAATTTTATTGATAGTTATTTTGCATAAAACCTCCTCCATTTATAGACATGTGGGCACTTGTAAACATTTCGGTACAATTAGATACGTCAATCCTTTACGTATTATAACACAGTATCTCGCTGTACGGATTGGGTGCAGTCAGGGCTGCAAAAAAGCCGGCTTTTTTTAAAAAAAAAGGCCAGACAGGCCGGCTTTTATTAAAAAAGACCGGTCTTTTTTTAAAAAAAGCTGGTCTTTATTGGTCTTTTTCAATTAGACACAATACTATTTACTATTTGTACCTATACTATGTCCATTTATGTTGCAACTGTTAATTTGTGTAAAATGAAGCTCAAATCTTTTTTAATACAGTTAATTGAAAATTAGATTCAGAATTATTTTGTTACACAACCTGAATGCATTTTACAATACTGATTACCATTTTCCTGTTTGTATGCTTAATTTCGTGAGACTCTCTCATTAAACCCTTGCCTAATATTATAGCTATACAGAATAGATTTTTTTTTTTCAACACAAAAGGAGAAGGAAATTAAATCCAGGTTGGGAGAGGAATCAAATTCAGCTTCTATAGTTGAGCACAATACCTAATCTTAATGCATACGAGAAGCTATCCTATTACAAATTCAAGTACATACTTCTCACTTAAAATTGGTATTTTAATGTTAAGAATGTAATTACTTTGAAATAATTCAGAATACTGAAACTTGCAATTAAGAACTATATTCATTATTTTTTTTCTATCATATTTTACACTACAAACAAAAAAGTCTTTTGCTCAAGGCGAGAAGCGTAGGAAAAACTGATTTGAACCATCTCCTTTCCTTTAACAAAATACTACTTCCATAATCCTAATTAGCTAAACTAGTGTTTCCCTAAAGCACTACTCATGGAAAAAATTTAAAAGAAATCGTCTGTGGTGAGTAGTTAAATCCTCTTTATATAAAGAAATTTTTTTTATATATACATAGCATTAAAATTTTTCAAGATCAATATCATTCTAATACAATTTAACATTGACCAGCTGGTCTGCTTCAAGACGGGCATCTTTTATTTTATGCAATTATTTGACAAATAGCTTTTATTTTTATTTGAATCGGAACTAGTTAACTAACTTATTCAGTGGTACGACAGCCCATTGTGGGCCTTGGTCCAGGGTTGGCAAAGTTTTGGACACTATGGTAAAATCCATGGTAAAAACCATGGTTTTTACCGTCCTGTCCAAAACCCATGTGTCCAAAACTGTCCAAAACTATATTTTTCAATAAAATTATATTTAATTAAAGGAATGCAATAATTAACAAAATAATGCAATAAATATTAATTAAAATATAATATTTTATTTTTATTAAAGCTTTATTTACTGAATGTGAATAGTTATAAAAAAAAGTATGTTTAATTTTAAAAAAAAAGCTAATACATAACATGGTTCTAAAATCTCAAAAATCTCTTAGTTATTGGCATGTTTTATTTTTGTGGTACATTATCATGAATTTCTCTTTTAATTGGTAATTTTTTAAAAGTGCTTGAAAAAATAGTCTCATTCAACAGAATTGGCTAAAGTTAAATTTTTTAACGCAATAAAAATAATAGTTTTCACACAACAGAACTATTGGCTAAATTTAATTTCCTTTAGCATAGTAAAAATGAGTTTTCACACAACAGAACTATTGGCTAAATTTAATATTTTAACATAGTACATAAATAAAAGTAATAATAAAATTTAATTGAAAAATAATATTTATTAACATTGTTTATAAAGTGTGCAGCAATTAAAAACAATTTTTTTCAAAATACCCAAGCTGGGAGTTTTGGACAGTTTCGGACAGTTTAAGACGGTAAAAACCACCTGTCCTGTCCAAAACCCCGACCCTGCCTTGGTCTACTGTGCCCATCCCAGCTTTCGAGACCGAGGGCCCTGGGGTGCAGAAACAGATATTATGGTCAAGTGGTCGGCCTGACTCGGAATCCCCAGTATTAGTTCTCAAGCATGCTTGATCCTCATTTTATCGAGCACACTGAAGGGATGAAAGGCTGAGTCGACCCTGCCCAGCCCGAGAATCGAACCCGGGACCTGTGGCATGGTAGCACGGAAGGCCCACTGGCCCTCTTTTAGAGAACTAGTTAAGGTTCTGAAAAAGGTTACAAAAATAAAGGTGCTTTAAAGTATACAAAAGATTATTAGTTAAAGACTAAGGCAAATAAATGATTGGCAATATTTAGTTCATATAGTAGTGCCAAGTGAACTTTTGAATTCTTAGTAAAAAAAATCTTTGAAAATAAATCGTTTAAATTGTATTGAATCTAAATAAATTTCTAATCAGGAGCATTTTCTCTTTGTTATTTCTGTAATGTATCATTCTATTAAATAATTTTCATTCTTATTTCAAGTATTTTGCTATTGCAGTAATAGTTTAATTGTATAAATGATATAAATATAATTTTTTATTTAATACTTTTTTGGAAAAAAAATTAAAAAAAAAAATTTAATAAAAGTCGGCTTTTATTAAAAAAATCCGGCCTTTTTTAAGCGGTTTAAACCAAAAAAAAGCCGGCCGGCTTTTTTTGGCCTGGCTAAAATCCATTGGCCTGGCAGCCCTGGGTGCAGTGACTCAAAATTGTTCAAAATATTGCAATTTTTAGCTATTTTTGCTTGACAAAACTATTTTGAAGCCTCATGCAATGTTTCAAACCTATGTGAGCAAAACTTTAAAAGACATTCCAGTTTTTGTAAATGACTTTAGTTGCTTTCATTCGCCATTTAAAATCTTAAAACTCATTTTTCTCTGCTTTGTATTTTTACTAATTGAGTGCAGTAAGGCTTTTTCTCAGTTTAGGGTACAGCTTTGAAATGTTGTACATGCATTCCACAGAGTAGTTGTTTCACAAAAATTAGCAAGGGTTTGACTCCAAAGTTTGAAGTTTGTTTTTATTTAACTGCTGAATTTGATTTTTTGTCTTTTTTTCAGAGTTTTCAACAAATAAAACATTTAAATTCAATTAAGTTTCATATAGTTCCTTGCATGCCAAGTTTTATTCTATAATATTGGGAAGTATTATTTAGAAAGAATCTTTTGCAATAAGATATAACTAGTTGACCAGTGCGGAATTCCGCATTTTATGCAATGAATATTTAATTTAATAAATAATTTTAAAAGCATATTTTCTACTATTTTTTAATTTAATGCTTGGAAATAAAAACACCAAAGAAAATATAAGAGAGCCCTTTTTAAATTTAGTATATCAAAAATCAACGATCCAGCAAAATTAATTGGGGAAAACTTGAACGAAATGTGGGACTCAAACTATGGGTGTTGGGTATACCAGCCTTGCCTCTAACCAGCAAACACAACACCAACTTGGCATCCATTAAAGGACCTCTTGTTAAATGATTTTAAACTTTAAATTTAAGAAAATCTACATTTTCAGACCACGTGTATATTTTTCTGGTATAGCAGTTAAGGAAAGCTTTAAAGTGGTGCCTCATTCATGAAATTTGATGAAGTATTAAGGAAGTTATGGCGTACCGACCAAAAAACGGCTTTGAGAAATAATATATATGATTATAACAAAAATCGCTATAAAGGCTAACATTTCTTTAAAAAACCCTGTGCAGTATTTTAATTCGTTAAAAAAAAGAATAAACAAAATAATTTTAAAAAGTTTAAGTAATTAAAAATCGGCTGCTCCTAAAAATGATAATTTTTTTGTATATTTGCATATAATGATAAAAACCACAAGAAATAAATTTTAATTTGTTAAAAAAGAAGAGGATCATAAGCCAGCCGGCATGGTAACGATTCAAATAAAATCAAAGTGATATACCGTGAAAATATAATTTCGAACTACAGAGAAAAAATGCTCATAACTTCTTTTCTAGTTAATTTAGCGAATTGGAATTTTAGCACGTAGCAGGAAACTCTTTCTGAAGTAGTTTTTTACTCGCTTTTCAATGGTATCAAGCTCGAAAGGATGCGACAATTTCTTCCCATAGAAAAGGATTACTTTATGTCATTTTCGGCATTCGGTATATTTTTTTGTATATTTGCATATAATTGTATATTTTTCTGGTGTAGCGGTTAAGGAGAGCTTTAAAATGATGCCTCATTCATGAAATTTGATGAAGTATTAAGGAAGTTATGGTGTACCGACCAAAAAAAGGCTTTGAGAAATAATATATGTGATTGAGAAAATTATAAGAAATTTTAAAAACTGAGAAAAAGTTCATTATCTTTTAAATTTTAAACTAATGGTTGATCACAATGAGGTTCTTCTTTTAAATTTCATTTCAAATCATAATTGGAATTAAATACATGCATTATTTTTTATCAGACCGTTCAACGAAAAAAAATTGGAAGGAGGTACTGTGCCCCTTTACTGTGTTAACTAAATTCAGTATGAAATAAATCATTAAATTAGCCTGTATTACAGCAATGAAACATTTTTTTATAATTTTATAGAAGTATGTAGCGCGGTGTTGGCATTTTTGGCACAAATTTAATATCTGCCTACTGTCATGTGCAGTGGCTACAAAAAAAAAAAAAAAAAACAGGTCCTGATATCTGAATCAACATTGTTCTCTTGACTGGTGTTAAAAGGCTGGTAGGATTTTTCTTAAAAAAATTTTTCTAACTGAATCAAAAACAGCTCAATATTTCACATTTCAACAAATGTTAACCTTCCTAAAATGGGACTATTCCAGAGTGTGTGTTAAATTAAATGAGATTCACTAACATAAATGAATACCGGCAAAAACAAGGATAATGTTTCAAAGAACATTTGAGATCAACCCATTTCATTCCAGCAAATTGTAAGTTTTCTTTTCTTTTTTTTTTCTTCCTTCTTTTGAAAAAAGAAGCCAATTAATAGAACAAGAATTCAAATCTGACTACCATCACTTTAATAATCTGTAATACAATCCCTTGCAGGAAAAGAAATGTTACAAAAAACTAACATCAGTCGAAGTTGTGTTCAAAAATAGTCGTTTCGCCGTTACAATGTCCCAATGCATTATCATAACCTCTGGAAAAGAACAGATTGACCTCCGATCGAGACAATGTTATTTTACGATTGATATAATGACGAAGGGTGCAACAACTTGCATAAACGGTCTGAGCCAGACGAGTAGGATTCTTCCCATTCTGATTTTTCCTTCCACCCTCCCCCAACCAAAGAGAAGTAAAAAGACTTTTCTGAACTTATAATGATGGAAATAGTAATTATAACCATTTCCAATGCAAATCAAATTCAATTTTTGTGTTGGGTCAGAGGAGAACAATCGACGCATCACACAACTTGCCTATTGGAGGGTTCGATTCCCCCAATCATTTTTGGCAAATGAAACAAAAACAAAAGTTTAGATTTAAACAATGATAAAGTGAGCAATAGCAATTTAAAATACCCTTTTGAAATATGAACTCAAAATTTGCTTTCTTTTGTCTTATTATTGAAATGCAATTAATTTAAGCAACACTAATGGATTTTTCGCAATTGAAAATAGATTGAAACAGAAAAAGGAAATAAATTTACCAATTAGCATGATATATAAGAGACCTAAAAAACAACAATGGGATTTCGAAAACTATCCTATGGATGCTTTTTTCACAGTCACTAAAAAATTTGTCCCTAAAATAGACTTCATCCATTAAAAGGAAATTTTTTTAAATTAGTTTGCATACCTGCCAACCTTTATTTTGAAAAATGCAGAAGATTTTAAGCAATGCCAAATTATACCAGGGAAGATTAAAGTAATTAAATTTAAGTTTTATCATTACTGAATATTTACAATTATTTTATGTTGACCTTTTCAACAAAACACGTGTTTTTAAAATGAGGGATTTGGTCTGATTATATCATAAAAACATATTTTGCTTTGATTATTAATTCAACACCTTTGATTATCTATCATGAAACAAAATGCTGCAAATTTGAAAAGTAAATAGTCGTAAACAATGAATTTATTTTTTATTTCTTGTACAAAAATCGTCATGTTTAAATATATCGCCATGATGGGGAAAATATTGCTAAAGTGTAAACCAGATACTGCATTCGAATTCTGAGCCTAGAGGTCAAAGCTCGGTGCAGGCTCAATTTTCCAACGCATGTGCATCCTAATCTGGATGCGTCTAAAGAGTTGGGTGCCATACTAATACTCTACAAAAATAAAGAAGATCTGATCATTAGTGCAGAAAATGGAGACTAAATGCGGAAAGCTTCCGCAAAATGAGGAAGGGTTGGCAGCTATGAACTTGACTTCTTTACAAGACCGTTAATTTAAAAAAAAAAGACTGTGGAATGCCAATTGTTTCCCCAAACACAAATATCCCACTTGGAAGTTGAAAAAGCTACTTATTTTCAGTAATTCATTTTCACCCCTAACATTTAAAGAAAAATGTATGGGATGTATTTCTATAAATAAGAAAACATTTTCATTGAAAAAGGAAATTTCAGTTAAGCACAATGTTGTGGGAGGACGTAAAACCAGGGATAAAACCAGGATTTTGATATTTATTGCAGCACAATGTAGCAAAGAATTTGGTGCAATGGCCATGCATTTTCTTCCCTTTAGGCAAGTTCAAGAGCAGGCGAAAGAAACACAGAAGTGCGCTCACAAAACTCTTCTGTTTGCTGACGTAGTTTGCAATATTTATACTGCATCATTATCATTGAAAATATCAAAGTTCTGGTGAAAGAAAACAGTAATTAGATAAAACAGCAAATGCAAAAAAAAGGGGAGAAAACATCGACTTCTGGCCAGAAGGTCGGAAAACGAATGCAAAAAAAAAAAAAAAAAAAAAAAAGGAAGTTGGCAGGCATGAAAGTAATCGATTTATTGAAAGAAGTTTTTAAAAAATATTAACAGTTTGAGCAACTTTATGTCATAAAAGATATTCAACTCAAGTCACAAGAAAAAAGGAAATGATAATCGAGAAACAAATTTTAATTACTCAATACAGCAACACATGAATACAGTAGTATTCAGTTTTTATTTCACTTGATTGTTCAGACGAGAAATTCCACAATTTAAAGTAAAAAATTATATCGAGGAAAAAGCCTTGACAAACAAATAAAAATCAGAAAATTGTCATAAATTTAAGAGTGAAACTGCAAGAAAATATGTGCAACTTCATTTTTCAAAATTTAAAACTATGAAGACAAAATCATTATAAACTATTTCATTCATCTTTTGACCATATTTAATTTTGCACAGTTACAATTTGCATGAACTTTATTTTATTTACAAGTGTTGGCATCAAAATCAGGATCTCAAGGATCTTTGAAAATCTGAGTCTTTTTAGGTAGAAAGGGGGTGAAAATTCAAGAGTGTCAGTGGACCTTTTTCCAAACTTTATTTATGGGGAATCAATCTTTGAGGAGGGGAAAAAAAGCAGAAATGTTAATGAACAATTTTAACCTCTTGTGTATTGCCAGTAGTGATTGCAATACCAGTATTCCAGTACCAATATTTTTTAATTAATATTCTTGGCGAGCATCATGTAAAATTCCCCGACTTATCCAGACTTTGAGAAAACAGTAAAATTCCTTGACATTTTCACAATTTCACCCCCCCCCCCCCCGACTTTTCGACGTTTCCCAGGTAGTGTAGCAACCCTGTACACATCATTTTTTAAATACTCGCTATTTCACTCAATGCTCAGTACATGTTCAATAGTATAGGTGAGCGATCACCACAGGGACCGATTTAGGCAAGGGGAAAACCATTTTTGAGGGTCATTTTGGGCACCAAGTCTCACGACAGGGCTCAACCCAAACATAAAATAGGTTTGCTCTCCAACCACTTTACAAAATTCGTTATTTTAAATCAGCCGCTGAAAAACTTGCTTCGTAAAAATGACCCCTCTCACAATTTTTAAGCTCAATAAGTTTGCCTGAAAACGAAACATTTGTTAAAAAATCTCCCAACCTAAAATGCTCTTATTGGAATTGTTTTTTCCACAATGAAAACAAATAAATAACTAAATTAGAAAATTTTACAAAAATTTTTTTGTCACCGCCCCACTCCTACACACAATACGGGTTCAAAAATAAAAACTTGGATCGACCCATCGATGCACAAGAATGAACAAGCTGAAGCAGGTTCCTTTTTTGTACCCTACTTTTCAATTTCAGGTTTATTGATGATGAGCTACACTGGGTGAGCAATACTCCACGATGACTCAGCTGCTTTCTACACAGAATTTCTCACCATATGCTGAAAAATAACACAACAGAACAAATACTTTTCACTGAAACTGGAATGAGAGAAGCATAAAAACAGAGCAATCCGAACCTCAGGCGATAAAGAAAGCTAAGGAAAGAACAAGAATGCAGCAGAAAAATTAAGAGCAGAAAGTTTTAACGCACTAAAAAAAAGGGGGGGGGGGATTAATTAAAATCAAAAAATAATTTTAAAATCACACCACAAGCAATAATGAAAAAAAAAAACGAATCAAGAGCAGAACATAAAAGAAAAGGAATTCCACTGTCGTCAAACAGCAAACTCGGGCTAAAATAAAACAGAAACACTCAACTAATATGGCCAAAAAATAAATAAATGAATAAAACCAGGCAAAAATTTAATCAACTAATATGGCCAAAAAATAAATAAATGAATAAAACCAGGCAAAAATTTAATCAACTAATATGGCCAAAAAATAAATAAATGAATAAAACCAGGCAAAAATTTTAAAAACTGAATCGACATGTTTCAATAATGACCCAAAAGGCACCGCCGATCTTCATCACTTACGCTGAACGTTCTTTCTGCAACAGTGCCTTCCACCAAGTGGCCAGAAGTCCTGTCGGGCATGCTGGAATGGGGAGTGGATTTCCTATGAACTTGCATATCCAACGTTCCTTTACCTGTTCTGTGCTGCGGCGGACCTCGGCCCTCCTGCGCAGCACGGGAGGAAATAGAACATTTATTACAACCCTGCAGCACTCTTCAAGAACATTAGACATAAGACTGCCGTCCCACAGAAACAAAAGTCATTTAAGAAATGCGTCGTAAGAGCTTCTGAAACTTGAAACACCAAGACATTCATCCCCCAACAATTACACTGAGCAAGAATTTAATACATAGAAAATATAAAGCATGTTATCATACAACTGAACGGCACTTCAATAAATTTTGCCTCCAAAAGAACGATATGCTGCAGTAATATGGAAGTCATCTTTGGGAACAATATAATCTTCTTCCTCACTTACAACACCACTTTTTCAATGATTAAGTAAAGGATTAGAAATAAATTTACAAAAAACACGATGAACATTTTAATTCAATCAAATAATTAGATAATCTTTCAATATTTGTTGTACATTTCAAATTTTTCATATCTTCTGAATATAAAAATAATGCAAGCGGATATCAAAACAGTTAAAAATCCAACTGATGCCAGATTTTTATTAAAAGAAATTAGTAAAAATATATCATGAAAACAACGAAGAAAGGGCAAAAATACAAGGAGATATTTCCCACCTTGACCAAGTGGGATGTTTTAAAATTCAAGTGGGGACTTTTTCTTTTCTTTTTTGTTTTCAAAAGTATTACTAAATTGTCCGAATAGGATCCAATAAAAACTAACTATGTAATAAAAGAGGAATGAATATCTAATCTATGCTCAGCAAGGAAAGAATAAACATTAACAAGGTTAACGCATAGCGGATCCTTCACAAAATTCACGATCTCAAAAACGGGTGCTTCATAAAATTATAAACATGAAAAAGATTCAAATTTTATTCTTTGATTTCTTGAAACCATATAGAGTCAGTTGGGGTAATTGTAAACGCTTTTTCAATGTTTTAACTTTTGATCCTTCCCTACCTCTTGATTGAATTCAGAGATAAAATTGTGAGCATTGTAGCCACAACTGCACTTCTTGTGAGTAAATGTGTATAAAAATTTTGACTTTATGACTCTTTGTTAACGAATGAGCTCATGTTTACAATTACCCCAGAGATCTGGGGTAATTGTAAACAGTGATTTAGTTTCGAATAAGGTCGATGCAAATGGAAAATTGTTTCATACACAGCCTGCTTGAAGGCTTAAGAAGTTCCGGAGCAATGGTTCTCAATCTGCGGCCTGTAGGCCTCATGTGGTCCACTGAGTTACGCTACGAGTTGGCCGAGATCATTTAACGAGAAATGTCTTGCAAAAAATCAAGTAATGCGACAAATTTATGCAAAATTTGTCCCTCAGTGGATCAGTCGGTTAAGCTTGGATCCCACAGAAAACCGAAAGTGAAGCACAACTGGCCATGGTCAACGCTTGGGAGGGTGACCACCTCCCGCGACTGATTACTCTTAGACCGAGTGAGCTAAAGGGAGCTGTGCACGTAAAATACATCGTCGCTTCAAATGTCCACCAAGTTAGAAATCATTTCCGCTGAGGGACAAACCTAGGTGACGATTTCTCATCTGGGAGCTGGTTCAAAATCATTAAGCCCCTTTGAGCCAAGTGTTCTTCCATTTTAACACAGCTCATTAATAATCAGTAGGAGCTTCCTCAATTCATGGTTGCCCTGCAAGGGGGGGCTTTGATTTCCAAGTGGCATTAGCAACAACAGTTATGTAAAATAGACACAAAAGTGTAATTTACATCAAAATATAATACTTATTGTCTCCCCAAAATATTGGAAATAGGATAAATTTAAGTTTACAATTTCCCCAGAGAACGAAATATGTGCGGTAATTGTAAACACCTAACTTGCGCATGAAAAATAACGGGGAGGAATAAATTCATAACCAGGGTCCGACAAATCCCGGGCTCTAGGTTGCCCGGGCGACTAAAAAAAAGGCCTTGGCAACTAGTTTTTCAGGTGGCGAAAAATGGAAATATTATAGCTAGCTCAGGGCTCGGCGCACTTTGGAGTGTTCAAAATAGTGAAAAAAGTGACCATAGCTTTAAAAAAAAGTGATTAAAATAGTGACCATTAAAATGTAAACTTGTGTGTGTGTTTTTTCATTTAAACTAAATATAACTTGAAAAAGAGCAGTTTTGATATCGTTTGAAAACTAAACCTGAATAAATAGAGCTTTTACCCAACTTTTAAAAAAAAAATTCATAGCCTATTCAAAAATACGAATTTTTATACCTGTAACAATCTCCATAAATGCCTTTTTCAAAACCCATAAATGGCTAAGAGTGAGGGAGACAAAAGTTATTTCTTTTAATTAATTTCTTTCTCAAATTGTTACTTATTTAAAAATATAAATGAATAAATATTTATTCAAATCAAAAGCAGAAATTTCAAATTTTAATTTATGTTCAACATTGAACAAAATTTATTTTGCAAATGCTCGTTTTAAAATATTTTTTATACTTGTTTAAAGATTAGAAAATTCCACTTGAAATAAAGCTAAATTTGATATTTTATCAAAATTATTCAGACTGAAATTATTGTGTTAATCTTCTGTATCATTGTAGGAAACAAACCGTTTGATTAATTCGATACTGTTTTTGTAATTTCATGGTAGTAACAAAATCCAAGAAAAATTCCCTGATTGAGCTCCAAAAAATTCCCTGCTTTTATAATTTTAGTTACACGGTATAACTGTCATACATAATGACAGTATGAGTGGCACAATCAGAAAAATTCTTCACAGGGGGGAGGGGTGCACTATTTTTTTTCCTACCTGAACTTTCTGTAATTCCTTTTTTTTTGGGGGGGGGGGGGGGATGGAAAAAAAAAAGAGGTCATAATGTAATTTTCTGAGCAATATATATAATATGCAACTGCTAAGAATTTTTCAGATCTAAAGTTTTTTTTTTAAGAATTTAGATTTCCCCCTCCCCTGGATCATTATTTAATGAATTCTTGACAAAAATTTAACTTTATTTTCTCAAAATTGCGTATTCTGTTTTTGTTGAGAAATCCCCTCCAAAAATTTTCTTTTGTGATTGTGAGTTAGGTCTGGAGTGGGGGGGGGGGGGGGGGGGTTAAAGGAAAGAGAAATTAAGCTAATTTTCTGAGTGATATAATCTGCAACTGCTAAAAATTTTTAGTTTCTATTCTAATTTAAATATCACTTGATTTTCTTAGGATTTGCTCTTTTCGAGTAAAAAAAAAGTTAAAAACAATTAAAATTATCATTCTAGATGGGGGGGGGGGGTGAGTTCACGGGCCCTCTAGGCTCTAGGCCTCCCCTTCTGGTTGCACCACACTGCAATATCAAACCTTAACTTCGGCACACTCGTTGCTGGCGCCACGACGAATTTCAAAATACGACCAAAAATGGCGGACTTACAGGACCAAACATGGCGGAAACGCGGAAGCTTCAAACCTGACACACGTATTTTTATGCAAAATTGCAATGTTTTCTTAACTCATAGACAGACAAAGTAACTTTTTTCGGTTGCTCTGCCAGAGAAAGGGCAAAAAAGTGAAAATAGTGACCAACTTTTTTTAAAAAGTGAAAATAGTGACCAATTTTTAAGAAAGTGACTAAAAGTGACCAATGCAAAAAAAAGTGACTTTTAGTGAAAAAAGTGACTGGTGCGGACCCCAGCTAGCTCCTAAAAATTTTCCCTGGTTCCTAAGATTTTCGCATTTTTGTCGGACTCTGTTCATAACTAAATGCTTTTAGCAGCATTCTATATGACAAATAAAAATGGTTGAAACCGCTTAACATCGCTTTTGTAGATGAGCTGGAGAGGAAAATGCAAGATCACTAAATTTGTTTAAACAACTTTTTTCACTGTGCCCTTTTCAAACAATAGCGACGCCTCCACAGTTGTTTCGAAACTTACGAAACTGTTTCAACGTCTTCCCTATGCTGCCAGTTTATCACTCACAAGCAGTCAAGTTTTCAAAACCACCACAAGTGTAGTTATGAAGCTTGTTTACAATTACCCCATGTTTACAATAACCCCAACTCACCCTATTACATTCAATATTTTTTAATGAGCTCAAAATTTCAAGCACACAATTATCTGAAAACTATGTAAGAAAAAAAACACGGAATGGTTCATGACTATTATGAATTCTAATTTTAATGATTGAATGAATGATGCTTTGCTGTTAAGATGCTTGAAGACTAAGAGTAATATTGTAAAATTAAAAAAAAATAGTAATTAGTTCTTAACTTATGAAATGTGTTATGCACAGACAGATGGACCTAGGAAGTGGTTGAAACAGTGGTTGTAATTGCGACATATTTCATTTTTACAGCATTTTCTAACATTGTAAAATCAATGATTTTTTTGAAGAAAAAAAAATCACTTGATTTAGATCAATGATTTTTTTAAAAAATATTTCTTGATTTAAATCAACGAACCCTGTCACAAACACTGCCAACTCTTAGTACTGCAAAAAAAATATTTCACATACAATTCGCTGAAATTCAAGGACCTAAAATTTGCAATTGTCTAAAATTTTCGCTATTGCAAACAATGAAATTTGTGGGTAGGGATTTAAGATGAAAGCCTTATAGTTGTTAAATGTTAAAAAGGGGAAATCAATTTATTTTAGCTTTTTATAGTGGAGTTTAATTAGCTATAAATATAGTTTAAATTAAAGGTCTACCTGCCATTCATAAACAAAATACACAGATCAAATTTCAGAAGCTTTCTAAGTATCACTTACCTCTTCCCTTGGAGTGTCATTATCTCCTTCAATTTTGACTCTAACCACACCAGACTTATCAACAATTTCTTGAATTATTCTCCCATTTTTACCGATTACTTTACCTAGAGACAATCATAAAAATGTCAAGTAACATGAAGCAACATTTCTCTTAGTACTATAATTTTATAAATAGGGTTGTACACATAAAAAAAAAACAAATGACACATTTCAAAAACTCTTGTTCTTATGAGTTGTGGGTAATTAGCAATATGATTTGCTAAATGGTGTTGTACATACATTGCTAAACATTTTTATGCAACACATTTTAAAACAAAATTTACAAAGCTGCTGTAATCGTAAGAATGGGCGGGGGGAGGGGGTCCTGAAAATGTAAAGTAACAATTTAATTGAACATTACTCTATGGTTTCTATTCCTTTCCTCCATATTATCGAGACCATGAATGTTCACTCAAAATGCTAATGTCAAAAACAATTCAAACCAAATACAAAAACACATTTGAAGTAAATAATGATGACCTTTAAGATGTAAATCCAGGTGTAATACTCAGTTAAATTTTCGGAGCTTGACAAAAATTTTTGAAAGAATATGCTATAAATTTAGAAAAAATTATTTAAAAAAAAGCTCTAGTTGACAGGCAATTTTATTCCAAAAACAAATGCTAAATTTAAATTGTATTAACTTCCATAATGTTGAAAAAGGCTTCATAAAAAAAGTTGCTATAATTTTTAATTAGTCAAACTTTTAAAAGCAAATTTTTCTCTAACACATTCATTACAAATATCCCCACAACCATGTTATTCTTATTTAGGTCGCGTTATAACGCGACGGAGCTCTCTCTATACTTACTCAACATTACATAACCCAAACTCTTCTTAGTACAAAAAAAAATACAGGTATTGATTACATAGTTTCAAAGCAATGACAACTTATTTGTAAGTGCCACAAAATATTACAGGAAATTGTCGAGTTCAGACAACGAAAACTTTTCGAGTTTCGGCAAAAAAAGGAATCTTTCCCGAGACATTGGGCACCTGTTAGATGCCGTGACCTTGGAGCAAGGAAAATCAGAGTGAGCATTAGGGTTAGGGCAGTGGGCGGCAAACTTTAGAAGTTGAATAGCCAATTTTACCTTTAAAAGACTCTGAAAATGTTTGAAACAGCCATAAACTACTTTAATAAGTATTTTAATATAACTCATTGTATAATGAATATATGCATACGTTTACGATTTACGTAAAAATTATATTCATGAATAACTCTTGGACAACACTAAGCACTAAATAAATGATATCACAGTACATTGTATTCATGACATGCATCGAAAACAAAATAGCATAGCAAATTTGATAAAACAGGCCGTTGCACCAAGAATGGCGATAAAGATGCCAAATACAGAGGCTCCTCACAGGGCCTTAGAAGTAGTAAGGGCTAGCCCATTGCTTTATCTTACTTGCTTTGCCGCCGGACTGGCGATCGAATGGGGGAACACACTCCGAGGGGAAAGGGAGCAGGAGCCTGGGACATTTCTCCGCTTGTCTAAATTGTCGTGCTCTGTCCTTTGTCTCTTACTTTTACTAGATTTAGTATACGTTATTATAAATTATATAAGCTATAAAAATCATATAGTTGAAGAAATTGGGAAATATGCCTTCGTGCGCTATAGCCACGTGCAAGAATTATTCAAAAAAAAAAACTAGAGGAGGTAACATCATTTATCACCGATTTCCAAAAGATCCCGAGTTGTCAAGAGAATGGCTGCATAAATGCAAAAGACAAGACACAGTTAACATTGTTAATGCCAGAATTTGTAGTGAGCACTTTGCCCAAAATTATTACAAAGTGGATTTAAAAAACCAGCTACTTGGTCTGGAAGAAAGAAGAAATTTGAAACCTGATGCTATTCCCAGCCTATATTTACCTAATAGTTCTGAGAGCAATATTCCATCTGCTAATGACCGAAATGGTAGAAATGAGAAAAGAAATATTTTAAAAAATGCTTTGTCTCGTATTGAAGAAATCTCTTTGCAAGAAAACGAAGAGAAGGAAGTTTGCGACGAAGAGAGCATTTGTTCATCTGGTGAAATTAATTGCTCTGATTGTAACACATTAAAAAAAGAGAACGAAACGTTGACCATCAAAATAGATTTCTTAGAGAAAATGGTTATAAAATTGTCAGAAGAAAAGAGAGAAATAATGAAACATAAAAGGAGAGCAACGAGAAGGAATTTCCAGTTGCAAATTGAGAAGAAACGTTTAATATCTGAAGCAAAAGATTTAAGGAAAAAGTTTCAGAAAGCTGCTAAAACTCAAAGTTCTTTGGAAAAAATTTTAACGAAAACTCAGTTGTCTGCGATGGTAGAAAAAAAGAAGCGTATAAAATGGACCCCCGAAGACATTTCGAGAAGTTTGGCTTTGAGGGCCATTTCACAAAAAAGTTATGAGCACTGGCGCACGAAAATCGGTTTGCCATTACCACTCTTAAAAGATGGTGTTCAAAGTTTTCCTGCAAACCCGGAATTTTAGAAAATTTTTTGTTATTAATAAAAAAAACTTTGGAAGCTATGTTTGAAGCTGAGAGGATGTGCATACTTAGCTTTGATGAAATGCACATAGACAGCAGATATTGTTATGATCTAAGTGATGATAGAGTTCTGGGCTCTTTCTCAAAAGTGCAGTTTGTGCTAGCGAGAGGCATTTTAGGCTCCTGGAAGCAACCGATTTTCTTCGACTTCCAAAAGACCTTCTTTTTGAGATAATTCAGAAAGTTGAGAGCTGTGGCCTTATCATTTCTGCAATTGTATCAGATCTAGCTGGTGGTTCTATCCTATGGCGCCAATTAAACATTTCTGTTCAAAATACCTCATTTGAACATCCATGCAAAAAGAACAAAAAAAATTTGGGTGTTTGCTGATCCTCCTCACTTTTTAAAATTGTTAAGAAATCATTTTTTGGACAGCGGCCTTGTTTTAGCAGATGGTACTCTTCTCAAAAAAGATATCTTAGAAGAAGTGCTTTCAAAAGACAGACGGGAAATTAAAATGTGCCCCAAATTAAGACCAGAACATTTAATGGTGAAAGGAAATGACAGACAGAAAGTGTTACCTGCCAAATCAGTATTCTCTGCTACTACAGCTACTGCAATAGAGCAGTTAACCCAAAACAGAAAAGCTGCAAAGTTTTTCAAGCTTGTGGACATGTTTTTTGACATTTTTAACAGCACCCACCCAAACCCTAAGAGTAATAAGCCAATGCAATCGGGCTTTGGAATAGAAAAACATTTCGAAGAACAAAAAAAAGTGTTCGAAGAGATGCGAATTGAAATCCAAGAAATGAGAGTTTTTGGCAAAAAAACTATGCTTCCCTTTCAGAAAGGAATTCTAATATCAATAGCATCTTTATATGGCTTGTGGGAAACCTTAAAAGAAAAGAACTTTAAGTATATTTTAACAGCTCGCTTGACTCAGGATGCGCTAGAAAATTTGTTTAGCCAAATAAGAGGTGTAGGCAATTTTTATGATCATCCATCTCCAGTAGAGGTAATTAGTAGGTTGAAAAAATTACTGTTAGCAAATAAATTGCCATCCTTATCTTCAAAAACCAACACCATGTCAGAAAGAAGCTCTGAACAACTTCACTGTTACTTGACAGCAGATGTAATCAAAAATGCATTTGATGACAATGAGATAAGTGATTTGCCCTTGAAGGTATTTGATGAAGATGAGGTATGCTCTATTTTATGTGAAGAAGAACTTCCGATGGCTTGGGAATTGGAAAGTAATTCCCCGAACATTTTAATGACCTTCCCTGAACACGAAGGCCTTAAATATATTGCAGGTTATATTGCGTTTCGTGTCAAAAAGAGTGATCCGTCTCTTGGACACTTAACAATTAGTGTCAGTAATAAAGCAGATGCTCAATGGATAAATGCTTTGTCTGAAGGGGGTTTGACAGTTCCATCAGAGGAATGGCTGGAAAAAATGGAGCAATTCGAAAAAATCTTTCTCTCAATCCACGGCAAAGAAAGCATCCGCAAATCCAAGAATGTGACGAAAGAACTTTATGAAATATTGGTGGACAAATTTCCTAATACTTGCATAGAAGCAATTAAACTTTATTCTCGAGTGAGAACATTTGTAAGAATTAGGTACTTAAACGCAAAACTTCTTGGGGACAAAAGAAAATCCAGCAAAAAGACGAAAAAATGGATCTTATCGCAGAAGAAAAATCCATAGAAAACATCACTTGGTAAGATTCCTCTCATTTTTTTAAAGCTATATAGCTCTTTTTAGTAGCATTCAGACATGAAAACTTCTATAAATCCAATGTTGTTAGATTTCTAATTTGGGTTACACATCATTTTCCTCCCATAACTTAGGTTTGTTTCTTTTTGTTATTTTAAATCCAAACGATTAAATGTTATTTAATAATTTATAATGCGACTTAATAAAACATCGTCAGTATTATGTATTTAAATGTAATTCTAAAATGCAATGATGTTAGTTCTCCACATCATTTTTTACAAATTTAAAACTACAAAAAATATTTTAATGCCAAGAGAAAAAAGTACGCACCATATAAATATTGTATGAGACGAAAACGATCAACCAGACAACAACATTCAACGAGCGTGTTCCCTGAGACGTCACCGACTTTTCCCCCCAACGCTTCTTCATTCGAGGTGTAAGAGCCAATTAATTCTATGGCCCTGGGCTCCTCACGTCCACTTGGCTTTCATCCGGACAGCCAGTTTTTTCCTTGCATACAATTAAAGGCACAACAAGGCTGTATCCAGAGGGGGCGGAAAGCCCCCCCCCCCTCCAAATTTTCGCAATGCAGCATATATTCCTCCCCGAAACTTTCCTCAACACTAGTGTTTCACCCCCCCCCCCCCCCCCGAAAAAATTTCTGGCTTCGGCCTTGCGGCACACTATAATATTACGGAACCGTTTACATATTAAGAATTTTTCATAGAGTCTGAATGATGCAATCAATTTATTGATTTTTTTTTCTTAAATCAAGATAAACACACAAGTACTTACCAACTAACATTCGAGGCACTTGAACAGATTCTTCTGCATATTCCAACATACTCCTAGCTTTTTTGACGGCCTCTTGAGACTGTAGAGATATAACACAGAAACACCAACTTTAAAATTAAATAAATTTTTCAGAAAATACTTCAATTTTTTTAAAATTAGGCATGTACTACTTCAGACACTTCATTGCTTTTTAATTTACGCGGCAGATAACTTGTACATAAAGGAGTTTTTCTGATTCAGTTATCTTTCATAATACAAAGTAAAATGAAAATATCTTTCAGAATAAGGGATCTGCAAGACATTTTCATTAGATAGAAAACTTTATTCAGTCATGACACTCGAGGAAAAATACGAGGTTTGACACTCTTATTACTTTGAAAAAAATGATATATATATTTCTTAGCCCTTAATTGTAGCCCTAAAAACTTTCTATCTTTATTAATAGCAGGCATCAAATTCCAGAATCTGATTCAGTATATTTTGAAAGACTTGCTCTCAAAAACTGGGCATTTTGAAACGAAGGAAAACTACACTTGCTACTAAATATGAATAAGAATTTAACAAGATGCACTAAGCAAATCTCTTAAAATACACAATGAGAATTTATTCTAAGATTTAACATTCTTTACAATAAAGATGTCCGGTACATGAAACTTTTTGTTTCGACATGAGTTAAGATAATTATTTTTACTTTAAATGTGACTATTTTTACTTACATTGGGATTAATGATCTCTTAATCGGCTCGGGATTAACTGGCCTTTGCTCTATCCGACCCATATTTGCAAAAAACAAAAATAACTTTTAGAGCGCTAGTTACATGCAACAAACAGGTGCTGCGGAGTACTTGTGGCAAAAGTGGGTCAGACTTCTTTACTAGAGCTTGATAACCTGCATGTAACTCTCAAAGTAACTACTAAAACACAATAAATCATCACACCTCCACTCTTTTTAAATTAACTAATACATCTCCCATTTTTGCTATCCCCTGAACCATATTTTTACTTAATCGGCATATCATTGTTTCCAATTAAGCCTGTTAACAGATGTTCTACCGTAGATGCTTTTAAGAAAAGAAGGTTTATTGCTATGAGAATTTGCACATGTGCCGAGTCTGCGATTTTTGTTTTCTGACTTACAAATTTTTTTCCAATTTTATTCCTTATTTATTTAAATTTATATTTATTGAACCACTGGAGATATTTTAAGGAAAAATATTACAAAAGCTTAAATAATTGACACAAAAATAAACCTGAATTTAGAAGTTAACTTTTTTACACTTGAGAAATCACTCCCAACAAGCACAAAATTAAGTTTTAAAATTTTCAAATCAAGATTTTACTGAAAACAATAGTGAATTTTATTTATTTGCTATTTAATAGGGTTTAGCAAACATCAATAGTGAAAAAAATCAGATTCTAACAGCAGCTGAAAAAAAGATCGAATCTTTTAATAAAGGCATTAAAATATAAAGACGGAAATTAAAAGAATTTCTATAACTAAAAAAACCTTACAACTGCATTTTAATAGGATTATAATAATCAATGGTAATAATTAACGGCATCATCATCGGAAATTTGGCGTTAGAGTAAAATAAAATAAGAGAGGAAAAAAATTGCAGATTTTCAATAATTTAAAATTTTTTTCTTTATAAATAATTGAGTAATTTAAAACCAGAATTCCCGTGCATAACCAGAACACTATCACCCCTTATTTTTAAATGGATGTCGACTGAACGACTACTGAGCAAATCCGTTCATATAAAAGTGACATTTGATAAAAAATCAATATTCAAGTTATTACAGCAGAGCTATATTCACCAATACATTTTTTTCTCTGTAACTCATTGTTAACAGTTCAATAATGACAAAATATTGATTAAACAATTTTAAAACCTATTTCGTTACCTTTATTTTTATCAGTAGTATTTAGTTACCTTTTGATAAGATGCAAAGAAAAAAAATGCCTGTTCTGGTGAAGACAGCTTTACCTTTTTTTTCATCAAAAATCACTATCTCTAATGCAGAATTTCTTATTGCATACCGTAAAATCCCGAAAGTAACCCCCCTCTCTTTAAAAACCAAACTGGCAAATTTCAGATAGGGGGGTTATAATCGAGATTTTCGAAAAAAAAATTATGCAAAAAAAATGTTTTTAGTATTAATTAAGAGCATTTACTGAAGATAAATAATAAGTATAACCCATTTAAAATTATTTTAAAAACATTAATATAAAACAAGATTAAAACAATAAATAAACAAAAATCTGTCTTATAATTTTCTAATAGAAAATTGATCGCATGGGGATGGCATCTTTGACTGAAGAAAGAATTTAGCACTTAAGTTAGCAGAAATCCCTATAATTTAAATTTAAAACTCATAAAACTCAAATTTGGCATGTTCGGGGCCAGCGCTACATCGGTATTTGGTAATGTGACAAATTTCAAAACACTACCAAAAATGGCGGACTTACACGATCAAAGATGGCGGCTAATGAACGAATCAACGCCGAGTACATGAAATTTATTTTTAAGCATATAGTCCTTGAATATTTATAAAAAATAAACAAATAAAATAAAACACAAAATACAAAAAGAAATTGGACATATTTAATCTTTATTATAAGAAAATAATACAAAATTTGCTTTAAAATCGTCAGCCATTAGGGGAGGGGGGTTATACTAAGGAATATTATTGAATGATTCCACTTTCGGCGAGAAAAGGGGGGGGGGGGGAGGGTTACATTCGGGATTTTACGGTATGTGTGGGTTAGAGGGCAACACTGGGAAATTTCACTAGTGGCCAGTGGCCAGTAGAGGTAGATTTTGTACTGGCCACTTTTTTCGAAGCAGTGGCCACTTTTCTTTGTGAAAAATGCACAACGGTGTTTTAAACTTTTTTGTATTGATTAGTAATGATATAAAATTAAATAACCCAATTAACTGTGCTAATATTTATAAAATTAAGTACCTTTTTTTAAGTTATTAAAATAAAATTATAAAAATTAATTTTTTAAAGAGGAACTCACAAAGTTTACAAACTTACTTTGACCCTCAGGAAAAATATTTTCCCTTTTCTCCCAATTATTAAAAACCATTGTACATACATTAACTTATGCAAAAATGAAAGATCATTGTACAAAATATTGCTTACCGCACTGAAACAGTTGATAAAAACTTAGCACATTTTGTTTTTAATATTAAGGGATTTTTGTCAATACTTAAAGCAAATGAAATTATATATTAATATACAACTTATGAACGAAGTGTAATTACAGAAAACTATGATAAACGATAAATATGGCCTAGGGGTTTTCGGGAGGGGTACTAGACAAAACTGATTGCTTTTGTGAAATACAGTATCGAACCCCAAATTCGGAAAATCCTAAAATTCGGCACTTTTTCTGATTTTTTTAATGTAAATTCAAAAAAATATTAATCTAAGAAGTTGTTAAATTAACAAACACCAGTAAATTTTGATTCAAATAGAAGCAGCAATCCTTGTAGATATCTTTCTGATTTATATGAACTAAACTCAGGAAACCAAGATAAAACCAGAAAACCCTATGTTAAAAAGTGAAAATAGTTTTTTTAGTCAAGTATCTTTTTTCCCTATAAAATGGTAATTATTTTTTACTTAAGTTCTTAAAAATTCCGTTTTCCAAGTTGTATTTATTCCCTTAAAAAGAAAACTTGCTGTATTTGTCAATTTGTTTCTCTGTGGTCATAAATGGCGCACAGCATCCTTGCAATTTGTACAAATGTCAGGCGTTTTGGTTTGTCTTCTCTGCTAATATTTTACAGATGTAGCACTATTTCCTTTTTCATGCAATTGCAGGTGATTAGTGAAATGGTAAACTACCATATGGGTATGGTTTATTTTTGCTGAATTGTAATTTGGAGCGTTTTATTAAAATATATGAATAAGTTTTTTTTTTTTTGGTAAAAATATATGAATACATGGATTTACTTATACAGTATAGGACCCCAAATTCGGAATCCCGAAATCCGAAAGACCAAAAATCCAAAAATCGGAACTTTAAAAAAAAAATTGGCAGTTGAAAAAAAAAAAAAAAAAAAAAAAATCGGGAAATATTTTGCACCTTTTTTTTTGGAAAAAGAAGGAAAATAAAATGTAATGAACATGTTGAAGATCGGAGATGTGCAGTTTTCAAAAAAGTTATTTCGCGATTTTCTGAAAAGGGTTCGTTTTTGCGATTAGAATTTTTATTAATTGTTGCTTTAATTCTGAGTAAATATCATTAACTTTTTATTTTTCTTGTAGTTTCATTACATTTATTTTTGTAAAATGAACTCTAAATTTCGGGCGATACAGAACGTTCGCGAAATTGAAATTCGGCGTTTCTCGCATTTTCTCGATAGGCTGATTTTTTACTGCAATTAAAAGTCTATAGTAAGTGGCTAGAGCATATAAAATCCTATCAGAATTTGACGGAATTCTTTTCTTTTATTGCTTAATTAAAGAGGTTAAAATAATATCGGGAAAAGTCTAGATTTTTCGATGTTTTGCCTCGAACGTAAGCAAACTCCAACTTCGTTTTTTGTGCTAAATTTCGCGACTTATAGGCGAGTATATGCGATAATAAAAAGTGCTATACAGGAGCAAAATGCTAATAAAAACTTCCAGAGCAAATTATATGTGCTATGATGCTGCTTAAAGAAATTTTAGAATGAGGACCCAACATCCGGAAAATTCGGAAATCCGAAATGATCACAGCCCCGAGTGCCCCGGATTTGAGGTCCCATACTGTATTACCTTCTCAAGGGAAAAAAAAGGTATCTTATTTGTATACCATTTAAAAAAACAGAGCAATTTGATGTAAAAATGCGCATATTAGCTTCGATGTTTACGTAAATCCGCCTTTTTTGGTCCTGTAAGTCCGCCATTTTGGGTCGGGTTCTGGAATTCGGCAAATTTCGAAATCCCGAGCATGGCGAATTTGGGGTTCAGTACTGCAATAAGATGGGAAAGTGAAAGCACATGTTTTTGAACCTAGCAGTGTACTTCTTGGAAATTTTTAAGGGAGAAAAAAGTGGCGACGAGAGTGGCGATTGTTAGGAAATATTTTAGTCGCCTTTTTTTTTCCATCTAGTCGCCCTGTGGCGAGTGGCGACCGCTTATTTTGCCCTCTAGTGTGGGTTATTAGATACATATATTTTACAAAACATTTTCAACCAACTGAAGATCTATAGTAGAATACTGCAAAGCATTCTGCAGCAAATTTTTTCCCTTATCAATTTTATGCTTGAATAAAACCACAATTTTTAGAATAATACAATAAAGAATTAAAAGTAAACAGAATTTCCAGCGAAAAGCTCAATTTTCAAACACTACAAATTTTGTTACTTCTACATGGAACAAGGCAATTAAGAACAGATGCCAAACCATTAAGATAAGACGTGGTACAATGGGTGAGCATGTGATGGATGCATGGAGATGACAAAGTCTGTGGTTTATTACAAGTCCTAGCACAGTTTGTTTCTCATTGTTTCTATACGAAAAAATTTTCAAATTTTTGTAAGTTTTTCCCAATTTCAAAACATTTTATAAAATTTACACACATCCAAGTTCAAAATAAGCATTAATATCCAAAATCAAATACCTCTCCAAATATTTTAAACGTACAACTGCATTCTTCTAAATCGATTCCTGTGATACCATCGAGCTTCCTTGCGTTCTGGATGTTGGCGCCATGGGCCCCAATTGCCAAACCCATTAGATCTTCTCGTACCGTGAATTCTTCACCATAACCAGAATTAGAATGAAGGCGTGTACTCTAAAAAGTAAAAAAAAAATACAAGTGGTAAAAGTAAATTATTAAATATAGGGAAAAATAGAGATGAAAAAGACAATTTTTAAAAATATATTTCAGATGCTGTACTGATTTTTAAAATAATCATACTTGTTACATAAAGCTAAAAACTTACAATACTTTAGTAAAAAATAGACAAAGATTTAATTCCTTATCCACAATGACTATATTTTAATTGAAATATAATCTCCATATACGAAAAAGTAAAATATTTTTTTTCTTTGGTGTACGATTCAAAATCAGTTTCCAAGCAACAAACCTAAAAAAGGTTTGTAGTAGTGTTATTATTAAAATAATTTGTATTGAGCCGACTTTGAAAAAAAAAATAGGGATTTTTTCTATTTTTCGTATTGGAAGGGGTCAACCCCCAAAGATTTTAAGCACATTGCCAATCCTAGTTACATTAACATATATACGGTTGATTGATGCTTGTTTTATAACAATTATGAAAAAAAACAATCAACTTTTGTTTAACGCTCTTATGCAAGAAGCCTTATCCGAGGTGACAAATTTTGCTTCACATTTTTATGCAAATTGTTTTTGTGGTGCAATTTTTGTGTCATCCTCATCTGGAAACTCCAAAAAGTTCTTGAAAACCGCAAATAGTTTCCTGTGATATTCAAGATAGTTAAAAGATTAAGATCTCTTTAGCAATCTACAGAGGATTCAAGAAAGAAAAAATCTGTTTCTAATCAAATTCTGTTTATTTATTTTGACGCCTGTAATTACATAACTGGGAAGTTTGGTTTTATTTTATAGCTTCTTCCTCCCTTATAAAGTTTGAATATCAGCTTTGCCATGTTCATTATTATAATAAATAAAAATGACAAAAATCATAAAACGTCCTCACACAAGGACACAAATTTTTGACTATACAGGACAAAAATTTCCAAAAATAAATCATTGCGCTACAATCCTGAGATACTAAATTGGTTTGCAGCAGGGCCATTTCACAGTATTTTGTCCAAACGTAGAGTCCGCAACATGACACTTTTTTTGTTATAACTACGTAATTTACAATTAAATTATCAACAAATTTTATTTTCAAATAATGTGTTGAGCACATTATTTGAAAATAAAATTTAGTGATAATTAAACTGTAAATTACGTAGTTATAACAAAAAAAGTGTCATGTTGCGGACTCTAAATTTTTAGAAAATACTGTGAAATGGCCCGGCATATGAATTTTTTTACATAACACAAATAAATAAATGCCCAGCATGAGAGGGTTAAGACAATGCTCATGCACTCTTGATATATCTAACATGACTACTACACAATAAAATTAATTTTTTCTTAAACTGTATCAAAAGTAGAAATCAGAACTATAATCTGAAATGCACTATAATTCAATACAGTTAAAATCAAATTCATTTTATACTGCAAGAGCATTCTTTTAATTGATGGTTCTAAAACGTAATGGTTTTATAAGTAAAGAACATAGGCTTTTAAAACTCTAAATGCTTTCCAAAAACATGTTGCAAAAATAATTAATTAAACTTAGCAAACCCCCCCCCCCCCCCCCACACACACACACACAATAGTTCCTTAAAAAAGTAATAAAATTAAAATATTTTTTAAACTTGAAAAGCATTTAGTAAATACCCATCAATACACGAACACATATATATCAAAAATATAATAACAACCTCTAACTGACGGGCTGCTTCTTCTGTCCTATTTAATAGAACAACTTTTTGCCGTAGATTTCGAAAATGCATTTCGCTGAGCATAGTTGCTCTTTTCTTTAAACCATCTTGCTTGCCCTGGGAGGAAAGAGAAACCTGAAATACACTTAGCAATAAAGCAGGACAACTCAAAAAGTAAAAAACTTTCAGTTGCAAAAATGCTATATTGCCACAATAAAACATAATATTTCAATAAATAATAAGAATTATTACATAATTATTTTCACAAGATTATAAAAATTTAAAGACTGGAAAAAAACAGATTTAATATATATTTTAATTGTATAAAAATATTTTGAAATCCATAACAGGGTTACAAATAAATCCCTATCCTTGACAAAAAAGAGCTAATAAACCCCCTCCCCCACACCCTTATTGTAGAATGAAACAAAACATGAGAAAAACAAAATCTTCCGAATTGCACTCAGAATGAAATATTAGTATAATAGAAACTTAGAGTGAGCTTATTTGGTAAATAATTGGTAAATAAAATAATAATAACACTAATGACAAAGAAGCATGTGAAATATGAAACATGTCATAAATTAAAACACCTATGATATATAAAATATTACTTTGATGTTAAATACAACATTTTTTTCATCATAAGTTTGGAACAAAACAACTGATGTTCTTTTGATGTTCATAATAAATATTTTATCGTTCACACACTTACTAGGAAAAAAAATTTCTTCGATTCAACTTCAGATCAAATAAAAATATTTCAACACTAATAAATAAACAACATATATATGTGAGGGTTATAATAATTTAAATGCATTTTTATTGTTCTTTTCTTTGTCTTAGTAAAATCAAACTCTGTTGGGACCTTTTAGCATAACTTTCTCTAAACCTGAACGAAAACCTATTGGGTCCTTTTTACGGGTATACTCTGAAACGTGAACTAAAACTTTTCTAAGAGTTCTGATTGGCTAGGAAATCCCAAGAAGGGACTGGAAAGTTAAAACTAAAAGTCACTTGGAGAGCTTCTACATGAAGTATAGCAAGCATCAAACTGAGCTCGTGCAAAATGTCCCCTACGGAAACTGCATTTGTAAATATTCTCTACATTTGTACATGGCATCCTTGTAGATAGATTAAGAGTGGAAAAATAGAAAGAAAAAGCGAATGCTTAGAAAGATTTTTTTTTTTTTTTTTCAAGGTTTTTACCAAGTATTTAACAAGCAAAAATTTTTCTTTCAACATAAAAAATTTTGTTGACATAATCCCTGGCAAAAACATAACACTACAACTTAAATTCAAAAGAAAGAAAAAAATACAGAATGATCCTCAACGTAGATTTTATTCCTAATCAAAAAAAGAACTATAATGCCCTTGGCAAGGTACCAAGGAAATGAATAATTTCATGCTATTAAGATAATTGTTAAGAGGTTTATTTTCAATGATACCTTTAGAAAAAATTAAAATTCGCTTTCTGGTTTCATACCATCTTAAGTAATCTCTCCAATGAGATGCCCACTGTCAATTTTCAGTTAATATGACTTTTTCTAAGCTTCCATAAAAATATGCAATCACTTTTATTTTCTAGCATTCAACATCAGAGATTCCCAAACTCTTAAACATAACAGGAACTAACAAAAATAATCAGGGTTTGTGATTTTTTTTATTTAAAAAAAAAAATCAGATTTTTTTTTTATTTAAATCGGATTTTTTTAAAAAAGACCCTAACTATTTCGGATATTTATTATGTTACATTCATAGAAACAATATGGCATTTTAATCAATATGCAAAAATACACTTTAAGCTATTTTCACAACAAATATTTTTTAATAATAATAATGATAAACAAATTTTAATACAAATGCATGACTCAAATGAAACTTTAACCCTACCAGGAATAACAGTACACTCAAAAGTACAGAGAAAATTAACAAATTTAATCTGAATTATTTTGCTGTTGAAAGCTGAAAAAAAAAAAAAAAAAAAAAAAAAAAAAACAATTGTGTGTACTTAAGTTTTACATTGCATGTACTTTAATCATTTTTCAATTTTATAAATAAAAAAAGCCTGAAATATTTTTATTCATTTCGAAAAATCATATGCTCATACCATTGCTAAAAACTGAAACTTTTTGTTTTAACCAAGTGTCTTTATTGAAAACTTCTATGATAAAAAAAAAATGTTTAACCATAAGCTATTAGGGGACATGGATGAAACTTTAAGGATACATATTCTCAATTCTTACAATTGTTGTTTTAAACACTATCATTCTGAATTATTTATTGTGTGGCATTGATTAAATTGATCTAAAATACTTTTTTTAAGATAAAAACACAGAATGGTTCATAATCATGTATTATGAATCGTAATTTGAATAATTGAATGAATTATACTTTGCTGTTAAAATGCTTGAAGAATATTGTAAAATTTAAAAAAAATATTGTCAAATTAAAAGAATAGTAATTAATTCTAACCTTATGAAATATGTATGCACATGGACAGATGGATCTAGGAAGTTTTGTTTGAAACAGTAGTTGTAATTGCAACATATTTCATTTTTACAACACTTCCTAACATAGTAAAATTAATGATTTTTTTGAAAAAAAATCTCCATTTAAATCGATGATTTTTTTAAAGAAATCGCTTGATTTAAATCGCGATTTAAATCATGATTTAAATCAACGAAACCTGAAAATAGTAAAAGCAAAATACATGAAATGATTAACAAAAAACATCCAGCTTTCTGAATATAAAAAAAAGCTAAAACGGAAAACATTAGTTCATTATGAAACATAGAATTTACTCATTTTTTCAAATTAAGTGCACAGTTTTCATTCATGAAAATCAACAAATAAATGGATAACACATTGCCAAGGCATAGTTCAATAAAAACAACGTGCTTAAGTTTTGAAATTTATAAAAGTGTTTAAGAAACTGATAATAAAACAATGTAATCATGGATTGGAAATTATTAAAGCTTGATGCCTTAATTTTTAAACACATATATTTTGTACACAGACTCTCATTCCCTCACATGCTGTTTTGACGATCTCATAACATATGCTACCAATATTATTAAACTTACTTTTACCTGCTTATATCATTTAGGAAACCAGCAGATTCTTATACAGTGAATGCAATGCAGGGTTCGTGATTTTTTTTAAATTTAAATCAGATTTTTTGATTTTTTAAGAAAGACCTTAAATATTTTGGATATTTATTATGTTACATTCATAGAAACAATATGGCATGTTAATCAATATGCAAAAACACACTGTAAGCTATTTTTATTATTTAATAATAAATTTTAATACAAAAGCATGACTCAAATGAAACTTAAACCTATCAGGAATAATAGTACACCCACAAGTACAGAGAAAATGAACACATTTAAGCTGAATTATTTTGCTTTTGAAAGCTGAAAAAAAAAAAAAAAAAACAATTGTGTGTACTTAATTTTAACACTGAGTGTACTTTAATAATTTTTCTATTTTAGAAATGAAAAAGCCTCAAATATTTTTACCCATTTATAGTCTATGTAATTAGAATAGGCGCATCAAGGTCACGTTTCCTGCTTTGTCCCCATGGCAACACGGCAAGAAAGATAACAGAGCCAGACTTTTTTTCGCACTGCAGTTAAGGCAATTGCATTGCTACACCTCCGATTCAAAATATTAGATTAATTGAGAAGATGTAATAAGAAAGAATTTATTCTCCATTTATTTGTTTTTGATACGAAGTAAATGCAATTAAATTTCTTATAAATTAAATCTGAAATGTTTAGATAAGATTTTAACATTTACAAAATAAAAAATACAATAAATTATATATACAATAGCTTTCTGAAACACATCAAAGTATTAGAATAAGATTTAGATTGGTTCAAAATATTAGAATACTTTATCTGACGCAATCTATTTTAATAGAAATAAATCTGATTTGAATCCGTCTATTATTGTTATAACTAAAACAACAAATTTAGTTATCATGTTCGCCGAACTGACGTGGGGAAAAAGCTTCTAGCACGGAAACCATGGCGACCAGAATGGAAAAAGGTTGAGTTGTGTGACGTTGACACGCGGATTCTTATTACACAGACTATAGTACAATCATATGCTCACACGATTACTAAAAACTGAAACTTTTTGTTTTAATCAAACATCTTTATTGAAAACTTCTATGGAACAAAAGTATTTTAGAAAGAAAAAACCTTAAGCTATTAAGGGACATGGATGAAACTTGAACAAGGTTCCCACTCTCATCTCTAAGTCAAATTTAAGGCCTTTTTAGGGCCTTTTCAAGGCTATGTGTAACTTTTTTAGGGCCAGTTATAAATATTATTCTTAGCTAACTTTTCAATCTATAAACCACAACCAGATTTTATTTTGCCTCCAACAACATTTCTCAGCACATAATCTGCAGTGCCGTAGTGTATTATCCAAATAATATGATATGTCTTATGATTATGCCTTTTATACATGTAAATCCATGCAACTAAAAATTTTGAAAGAGTAACAACAACATATATTACGCAAATTTTGCAAAAGATTTTGAGGCTGCAACAAACCCCTTTTTCAATGCAGAAGAAGTGCACTTCTAGGTAAAAGCATCCCACTGATGATGTATCCATTTAGTGCCGTAAATCACACTTTATCTGCTCAGAAGTATAACTTAAAATAAATGTGTCTTTTTCTTAAAAATGAGCTTTTAAACCATTATAAAGCAAGCAATAGCAATGTCTTAAATCAATGTTTTTTCTGAAGGCAGATTATTTTTAAATAATTTAAGCATTGCATTTTAATAAGGCTACAATAATGAATACTAATAATTAACAACATGATCGTCCAAAGTTTGGGTTAAGATAAAGATAACGAAAAAATGCTGACTGTAGGTATGTTTCTTCACATTCTTTTTTATTTTCCCCATAACGTAAGATTTCTCAAGAAATTTCATGGTATCCTTGATTTCTCTGCGACCACTTAGCTTCTGAGATAATTTGCAAAATTCCAGAACGATCGTAACATCAAATGAAAATTAAAATTCACTTAGAATAGAAAATCCATACAAGTTTGCCACTGTGCAGATGTAAAAATATACATATATATATCAATACATGTAGATTTTCATCCCATTTACCAGTTTTGAAAAATTCATATCATAAATGAATCATTAGTGTTCCATGACTATGACTTTTGAGTTGGAAAAGGAAGAGGGGAAATAAATTTAAGGCCTCACAAATAAAAATTAGGGCCTTTGAAGAGTTTTTGGAAGAAAAGAAGGCCTTTTAGGGGCCCCTAAATCAATTTCCAAATTTAAGGCCTTTTTAGGGACTTTTTAAGGCTGTGGGAACCCTGTTGAAGGATACATATTCTAAATTCTAACAATTGTTGTTTCAAACACTATCATTATGAATTACTTATAGCCTGGCATTTATTAAATAGATCTAAAATACTATTTAAGACAAAAAACACAGAATGGTTCATGACTATTATGAATTCTAATTTTAATGATTGAATGAATTATGCTTTGCTGTTAAGATGCTTGAAGAGTAATATTGTAAAATTAGAAAAATAGTAATTAGTTCTAAACTGATGAAATATGTTATGCACACAGACAGAAAGAACCTAGGAAGTTTTGTTTGAAACAGTGGTTGTAATTGCAACATATTTCTTTTCTAACATTCTAAAATCAATGATTTTTTTGAAAAAAATCCCTTAATTTAAATCAATGATTTTTTTTTTTTAAATCAAATCGTGATTTAAATCATGATTTAAATCAAGCCGATTTAAATCAACGAACCCTGTTGTAATTACAACATATTTCATTTTTACAACATTGTAAAATTAATGATTTTTTTTTTTTATTTGCAAAAAAAATATTTTATTTAAATCAAGCCGATTTAAATCATCGAACCCTGATGCAATGCCACTAAATGATGTACTTTACAAAACAGAAACTAAAGATTCAATGAATTGTTTTTTTTTTTTTAATACATGAAAATGAGGTGAAAAAATTTGTGCTCAATGCTGGAAAATATGATATACATCGCAGATGCTTTCATGCAAACTATTTATTTAAATGTGTGATAATATATAAACCAGAATGTTATTAAATGAGTTAATTAATAATTAAAACTCACTTAGTACAACTTTGCTTGCATTTATAAAAAATGTAAAAAAAAGATTTTTAATAATTATTAGTTCACTGAAAACAAAAATTTATTTCATGCATAGTTAGTTAAATTTTACAAGCTCTAGGATTGTTGGAATTGGTTGCCGAAAGAAACTAAATTGAACTAAAAACAAATGAAATGTATGATAATTCCATAACTTTCAAAATCTAATAACTAATAAAAAAAATTGAAACTTTAAGTATATAAGGTCATTCATTCGCACCAAATTTAAATTTCTTCAAATAATATTGCTTAACATGTATGATTTTCAATATATTAAGTTATACATGTTTTTTCCCCTTTCAAAATTATCGCTGTCATGAAGCAACATCAGGTGTGAAATTATAAACTATTTTTTTTTTTTTTTACTTTTCTAAGGTAACTGCAATTTTTACTTATTTCGATCTTTATGATTGTTTTTTAATTGCTTGTGGCTATATGTTACTCTGAACATCAAAAATACCAGAACGGAATCGACAAAACCAAAATTGCATGTAATTAGCTGTTACAGTATGGGGAGCATAAACACCATTCACAATTTCAGCCTTCTTGGCTTGCCTTTTCACCTTTATCAAAGAAAAATTGTAAAATGAGAGAATTTTCTCTTTGTTATCTTCCATTTTAAAAGCCCTATAACTCACAACTGAATGGACCAAACAAAAAACAGCAAAAGAATTTTTTTAGAGCAAAATGCCAACTTGACAACGAGCATAAATCTGAAATTGTTTGATCAATACTTTTAAAGATATCGAGCACTACAGCCATTTAACAACAAAATAATGAATTCCCCCCCCCCCCAGCCTTATATTTATTAATAACTACTTCAAAGCCCAAAACTATTTCATTGAAGGGAAAGTAATAAATGATGAGATTTTGAGAGGGGAAAATAAAATCCAAAATGTTTCGATTTTTGAGCCTATTCCAAGCCACGGTGACCCTTTCATCAAACCAAAGTTTTAAACAATGGCCACAACCTTTCAAGTGCTCAGAAGCAGTGGCGTACGAAAGGGGGGTTTAGGGGTTTAACCCCCCCCCCCTTGAGCCCTAAATAATAGTGCTTTATTATACACTAGAATTCCTTTTAGTAGTTTCAGAAAATTATGAACCCTTGAAAGAATTCTGCGTTACGCACACTGCTCAGAAACCTTTATATTTAGTCATGATCTAACAATACGATACAACAACATTTCAAACATTGGATTCAGCAACATCTATCTTAAAATACGTTCAGCAATTTTATGAGGTAAATTTTCATAACTTACTATGAACAAGAGAGTTTTCTTTTCTGGGTTGTACCTACACACTGCAGCACCAATTGCTTTCTTAAATTCTTTATGCGCTGAATCAACCTTGGCACTAGGAGTATAAAAGAAAATTAATATATTACACAAATCCAACTACTGTTAAAAAAAAATTAAAGAAAACGATGATAACTAAACTTAGGGCACAAACACAACACTATATTTTTTAATGTTTTGCTCAATATGAATCATGTTTATAGTATTTCCTCGAAAAAAAAAATAGCTTCAGCCCTTTAACTTTTAAATTACAATGATAAAAGTAGAGATGTGAATTGAGAATATTTTCATGTGAACAGGGCTTCCACCACCTTAACACAATTTGTAGCAGCTTTCGGAGCAGGTAAAATGTCCCTTTTGTGTCAGTTTGGAGCAGAAGAATTTTAACTTTTGTATTAGTTTGGAGCAGAAGAAATAGACTTTTGTATTAGTTTAGGAGCCGAAAATATCAACTTTGTACCATTTTTGGAGATTTTTTTCTTTTTTAAAAAAAAAAAATATTAAATGGCTGTTTTAAAGCAATGTCATTTTCATACATCAAGGGTAAGAGCAGTTTCAAGTCTTCAAAATGATCGGAAGTATAAACGTCAGTCATCCTTCAAAAACTGGATCAGATTATTTGAAAGACTGGATTATTTTTATATTTCTAAAGAAAGTATTCATAACCTATTCAAAAAGTAAGACTAACTAAATCTATAACCCTTATAAAGGATCATTCATAAATGATGTCACACTTCGAGGGGGGTTCGTGAAAGTGTGACGAGGGGAGGGGGTAACAAGAAGTGTGACATCATGCATTATGCAACATAGCGTGACATGTGACAAAGCGGGAAGGGGAGTCAAATACACTCAAACCTCGTTAATGCGAAGTCGAGGGGGCAGCCAAATTTTTCCACGTTAACCGATGGCTGCAGGATTTAAAATCGGGACTAGGCCGATTCCCCTATGACAAGGAGTCTAATTTTTTCACTGCAGTCCATGTTGCAGGCTACCATAACAGTTATTCTTTCTTTACTGCATTTTCCACCGGAGCACTTTTCCCCTTTCTTGGTCAACGTATGGGAAGGATATGCCGAGAAAAAAAAGTTCCGTTTCATCGGCATTAAAAATGACTCGCGGGTAAAACTCTTCTTTTAGGGCTGGCCATTTTTCAGCGAAAAACGAATTTACTGTTTTCGGATCAACAGCTGCTTCTTCACCGCAGATTTTTTTTTTTTTGCAAACAATCCCATGACGCTCTTTAAATCTAGAGAGTCAACCATTTGAGAAAACGGAATCGCTGACACCAAGAGCTTCTCCAAAGAACTTGGCTTTTTCTTGCAAAATCACCCCTGTTAAAATGATGTTTTGATTCCTGGCCTCTTTGATCCAGCGTAAAAGGGCCACTTCCACGTCTTCATTTTTCCCGGTTCTCATTCTCTTCCTTGCTGGCTCAAACTGATTCACAGCATAAGCTGCTTCAATCTTATTTTAATTTTTAATGATCGTGGGTAAAGTGCTGTTGGCAATTCCATATTTTGCAGCAATCTCTGTCTTCTTCAATAATTTATCTTCAACTTCATTTAAGATCTTTTGCTTCGTTTCTAACGTCAAAGATTGCTGTTTACGGTTCATTATTACGAATGCGAAAAAATCAACCACCCCGCACAGGACTAACTCAAAGCTAAAATTTCCTTCAGCGTGTTACTCTGCATGTAATCAAAGTTGTTCTCTTTATAACTCATTTCCAAGAAATAGATTGAGAGTTTAGCACCATGTTAAACGAGTAAAATGAACGGAAACGAAGAATAGAATGCTTGATTGACGCTCCCCCTCTTGAAAACCAGGTGGCTGGGAAGTCTTCCTGACCCACACACTTTTTAAAATCTACCACATTGTCCTCTAATGGAAGTGTCCATTGCTTATCTATGCCCATTAATAGAGGTGTCCCTTGTCAAGTCATTCCCGTCACTGACCCGCACTAACATGCTAGTAGTGTCTGTCAGAAAAAGGATTAGCGTGTGAGATGCAGGCATTTTACCTGTTTCGCTATTTTCTTAGAATTCCTAGAAGTTAATAAGTGCAACAGAATTTTCAAGCTTCCTAAGCTCCAAGGAAATTTCACGTCAAAGAATGTTTTTTCACCTTTCTTTTCTTTAATTTTTTTGTCAACTGAAAAATTTTGTTTTTCGTCTTAAGCGGAATTTTGTTCAAATCAATTTCATCTTAAACGATTAATTTAGCACTAGTTCTTAGATTATCTGACAGGGAATGGCATTCATTTCGCGTTAAGCGATTTTGCGTTAACGGGGTTTGACTGTATATGGAAAAAAGCGCGACATCATTTATGAACGGCCTCTAAAGTGTTTTTCAATACTTTTCTCAAGAAACAGATTATTTTTGAGTCTTGTAGTTTTTTTTTTTTATTCTAATGGTTAAGAATAACTGGAAGAAAGCTTAAAATTTTCTTCTTTTCAAAAATCATTGCATTCTATCTTTTTTGTTTAGAAGCTAAAACACTATTCTTTCAAGAAAATAAGCAAAAACTAACTAATATGAAAGGTTCAACTATTTTAAACTATTTATCATTAATTAAAATTTGTTTTTTAAATGGTACTTATTTAGGTATAACCATTGTGATTAGAGTAACAGTAAAATTTTGAATGAATTAAATATAATTTCATATTTTATCAAAAAATATATTTGAAGTCTATCCCATTTTCTACCTGCAGTAATATTTATTATTTTTCTGATTAAGAAATATTCCTTTAAATTTTAATCCTAAATGCTCACTTAGATGCTTTGGAAGTAATTAATGGCACTAAAAGTAAATTGCTGAGTTTCATAATTTTGCAGCAATAAAATTCAAGAACAAATTATATTTTTAAGTTCTATATAGAAAGGTAAAATGTATTTCTTATTATATGTTGATAATTTAATGTCTAATGATGATTTTTTTCTAACAATTAACCTTTACATCTTTCAAAAATTGTGTAATAGTTACAATTAAATTTTAAGAGTCCTAGGTAGGGTTACAGACAGCAATTGAATGCTGAAAGAAACTAAATTGAATTAAAAGAAAGGAAATGCGTGATAATTTCATAACTTTGAGCAGCAAGCTTTTTAACAACTGTTCTGTTATTGGTTTTTCACATTGATTAATATTTCCTAAACATTAGAAAACTAAGTGCACTGAGGAAAAACGCTAAGTTTATTTTTTTCACGTTCCATGAAATTGTAAACTTTTTTTATCTATTTCAAGAAAAACTTTAAAATAAAATGTTCAGCACAAATAATGATACGAGGAATGATTTTTCTCTCTATAATACTACAAAATATTAGAAATTGTCTCACTGCTTCTTCTACAAGCGTGGGATACATCACTCATTCTGCTCGATTTTCTCATCCATATTTGATGTTCTTAAGAGAGAGTAATAAACTGCTTCAAAGGTAAAAAATTAGTTGACTAAAGGGAAAATGCAACGAATGATGTCGATTTTAAGGTGAAAAAAATATAACACCTCAAATTTTTTAGATTTTGCCCCCAAAAATCGCGATTTGGCGCAAATTTTCCAAAAAAAAAAATGTATTTTGTAGCAGCATGTAGCAGAAAAATCGTTTTGGCGCAGTTTTGTGCAATTGGCGCAGCCGCGGGAGCCCTGTGTGAATAACCTGCGGCTCGCTTACCGCGTTGCTCTTATCAGGAGCTTGTTTTGTGGCCGATGGCTGCTTTCCGTGGCACTTATTTCCAGCCAGATGTTTTTCTTAGTCGTAAAAGTGTAGCTGCTTTCCGGTAGCCCAGTCAAAATCTTCGTTTGTGAAGTAATATGAGTTTTGATTAATTCACGCCATTTTATTTTTAAATTCAATGTAATTGTGCCGTACCAATAAATTATTGGTTGATTTTAATTTTGGTCATCATTCAAGATAATACACACTCTCGTACTCTGCATTTTTCAGAAGAAAAGTATCAGTTTCGATATTTTCGTCATCAGGGGGGACCAAGGTCAGGGTTTTGATTCTGCCAGATATCGGATATCCGGTGTCCTTTGTCTGACGGATCATATACCCAATATTAGACCACGATATTACAAACCTGCAAATTCTATACATATTTTTAAACCTCCCAGTTTCCAAATTAAATACTTGGTAGGTTTTTAATTTACATATACTTTCAAAACATCTTCATTCATTGAATTTCAAAAATCTAATGTGAGATGCTGGAAATCAGTATCTTTCATGCCAGTTCATGGTCAGTTTCCATTCCAGATATTTAAAAAAACCATACGATGGAGAACTGATGCCTTCTGAGGAGAGTGGGGGAATCGGTTTTACTGGTCTAGCATTTTTATTCCTGAACTATAACAAAAATTATTAAGTTGTACAATTTATGCTTTAAAACAAAACCTATAATGACTGAATTATTCTACTGTGTCTGAGGAATTCTATCAAAACTTTCACTTTTATGTCCCTATGCCATACTTTACATCAGGGTTCGTGATTTTTTTTTTTTCTTTAAAAATTGATTGTTGTTTTAAACACTATCATTCTGGATTATTTATTGGATGGCATTTATTAAATTATCTAAAATGCCATATTTTTAAGATAGAAAACGCAGAATGGTTCATGATTATTAAGAATTCTAATTTGAATGTTTAAATAAATTATGCTTTGCTGTTAAGATGCTTAAGGAATAAGAGTAATATTGTAAAATTTAAAAAATAGTAATTAGTTCTAAACTTGTGATATATGTTATGCACACAGACAGATGGACCTAGGAAGTTTTGTTTGAAACAGTGGTTGCAATTGCAACATATTTCTTTTTACAACACTTTCTAACATTGTAAAATCAATTATTTTTTTGAAAAAAAATCACTTGATTTAAATCAATGAGTTTTTTTTTTTTAAATCACTAGATTGAAATCGCGATTTAAGTCGTGATTTGAATCAAGCCGATTCAAATCACGACTTAAGAATTACAGCTAAATTTTCGGAGGTCTTAAGAAACATCAACATCAAATTTACATCTTACAAAATTCCCTGATTAACCATCCAAAACATCTTTAACAGACTTTCTAGACCCATTTTCAAGGCCTTATCCAGGGGGATAGGGCCCAGGCTACCCCCGAAATCCCAAAAATTTTTGAAATGTAGCATATATCCCCCCTTGAAACTTTCCTCAACATACATGTTTCAAAGTCAGGGTCTTATTTTATTCGATTATGCAGGGAAATTTTCTTTACCTTACAGAACTGAAAATATTGCCTCAAAATGTAATAATAACTCAGTATATCTAATTAAAAGAAGTTATTAATGTTAATGTTTAAAAGTTCTTTTAAATAAAATAAATAAGAACAAAGTAATTAAATAATTAAATACATTATTATATATTTTTAAGTACAAATTAAAATGATGAAAAGTAAGGAGTTGCTGAAAGATCAACTTGAAAATTCAATACATTTTCTTATTTACTTATTTATTTTTGAAATTTAATCAATTCTTTTATCAAAAATAGGCCAGTATTATTGGATTATCCGGGGAAAATATCCGATTAAACGGGGATCTTTAACATTGCGTCTATGGGGAAATATTCGGTTACAGAAGGTTTTATTCTTATAAGCGGGTTATTCCTTTATCCGTTACCCGATTAAGCAGGGCTGCCGGATTTTAGCCAGTCCAAAAAAATCCGGCCAGCTTTTATTAAAAATATGTTTAAATTTTTTTTTCAAAAAAAGTATTAAATAAAAAATTACATTTATATATATCATTTATACAATTAAATTATTACTGCAATAGCAAAATACTTGAAATAAGAATGAAAATTATTTAATAGAACGATTCATTACAGAAATAGCAAAGAGAAAGTGCTGCTTATTAGAACTTTATTTAGATTCAATGCAATTTAATCATTTTATTTTCAAAAATTTTTACTAAGAATTCAAAAGTTCACTTGACACTACTATATGCACTAAAGATTACCAATCATTTGCCTTAGTCTTTAACTCATAATCGTTTGTATATTTTAAAGCACCTTCATTTTTTTATAACCCGAGAGAATGCGGGGGTCATTTTATGACCCCAAGCTATAGCCAAATTCCAATTCCTAGAAAACTAGCAATTTGCTCGTTCCTTTCTTATCAGTAGCCGAGTTTTTCCTGCCATCGAACTAGTGTTTAAATGTAAATTTTAATGTTTAAAAAAGAGACGGTATGGTTTTGACAAAAATAAGTAAAGAGATCCAAATAAAAATATAAGCAATTTGTCAAATAAATTGCATAAAATAAAAGATGCCCATCTTGAAGCAGACCAGCTGGCCAACGTTAAATTGTACTAGAATGATATTAATCTTAAAATTTTTTAATGTTATGTATATATAAAAGAAATCCTTATATATAAAAGCGAGCCAACTACTCAACACAGACGACTTCTTTTAAACTTTTGATACGAGTAGTGCTGTATGTAAACACTGGTTTAGCTAATTAGGATTATGTAAGTAGTGTTTTGTTAAAGGAAAGGAGATACTTCAAATCACTGTTTTCCTACCCTTCTCGCCTTGAGCAAAAGACTTGTTTGTAGTGTAAAACATATGATAGAAAAAAATTAATAAATATGGTTCTTTATCGCAAGTTTCAGTATTCTAACATATTTTAATGTAACTAAATTCTTAACATTAAATATCAATTTTAAGTGAGAAGTATGTACTTGAATTTGTAATAGGATAGCTTCTCGTATGCATTAAGATTAGGTATTGTGCTCGACTATAGAAGCCGAATTTGATTCCTCTCCCAACCTGGATTTAATTTCCTTCTCCTTTTGTGTTGAAAAAAAATAGATTCTGTATAGCTATAATATTAGGCAAGAGTTTAATGAGAGAGTCTCACGAAATTAAGCATACAAACAGGAAAATGGTAATCAATATTGTAAAATGCATTCAGGTTGTGTAACAAAATAATTCTGAATCTAATTTTAAATTAACTCCATTAAAAGAAAGATTTGAGCTTAATTTTACACAAATTAACAGTAGCAACATAAATGGACATAGTATAGGTGCAAATAGTAAATAGTATTGTGCCCAATTGAAAAAGGCCAATAAAGACCGGTCTTTTTTAATAAAAGCCAGCCGGTCTGGCCTTTTTTTAAAAAAGCCGGCTTTTTTGCAGCCCTGCGATTAAGCGAGGCTGACAGTATTAGCAACTTTTTAAATTTTTTAATTAAGACAATTTTGGACAGTTTTAGACAGTAAAAACCTCCCGTCTTGTCCAAAACCCCAACCGTGGTTCAAAATAATGGTAAACACAATATTATTTTAGGACACAAGTTGTAGAATCAAATGCATTCGGGTTTTGAAGAGCGTAAAATGTAAACTCTAAAAAAGAAATTTCATGCATTGACCATAAAAGTTGACAATTATGCATCATTAAACATATAAAGAATTGTGTTGCCTTTTGAAAATTAAATTTACACTTACTATTCTTGCACATCTTCAGGTACAGGAATCTCAAACTGATGAAATGTGCCTTTTGTGATGGGTTGACTGAAACAGTTTCCCAATGTTAGATAATTGGTATAAAACACACAATTTACAATTACATACAATTCAGAGCATGTAAGTGAAAAACTGCGAGAAATTAAACAAAATCGAGAGAATAACACTAATTAAATACAAGACCATTCTTTTAGCTGTTGAATTTTACTATTTTAATAATAGCATGACCAATAACACTGACAGCTGAAATGACACATTGATGTGATGTTTTAAGATAAATGGTTAGGTAATAAATAAAGTTTATAATGAAATTTCTACATCCAACAAAAAAAATATAGACTTTACTTTTATTCCAGCTTCAAAATCCAATGGATTTAAAACATTATTTTTGCAGAAATAACATTGGCAAAAAAAAGTCAATTGATTATACATGTGTATAAAGAAAGAGGTTTCAGTTTTTGCCATTGCTAACAAAAATTGTTTGTAAAATATCAACTTAGCTGGTTACTATATTACATTTTTAATTTTTTAGCCTACTTTCCTATATAAGTAAGAAAAATAAAATAAAGTTTGAAAGAAAGCTTAACGCATCATAAAAATATCGTTGAAAATAAACAAAAGTCTAAAATAAGTGAAGTAATTAAATAAAGATTGAAAAATACAAAAATTGAAAGTAGGGTTTTGAGATGGAGAAAATGTGTGTGTCTATCCCCCTGCTTTTGACAGTTTAAACCAGGGATCAGCAACCTGTGGCTTGCATGCCAGCTTGCCGCATTTGGCATGCCAAGCAATTTCGAATGTTACGCAGACACTCTTAATTTTACATATCAACAACATGGTTATGATTGACCCAAGGTGAAATCTATGAAACATACATTTAAAAGAGCTTAATTTAAAATTAAAATGACATGATCTTTTCTGGAAAATTGGAAATCAGTAACGAAAGCAAAGTTAGTATTTTTCTGGGAAAATACTTGTTCTAAAATAATGTGCAGTTTAGGTCTATCATTTAATAAGTTTTAAATTCTAGAAATAAATTAGTTAATTTTTGGGTATTATTGAATTTCTATATTTTTTAATTCATAAATATTATAATTAAAACAACTATTTAATGAAAAGTCTTAGTTACATATTCAGAACTAACCAATTCAAAATTTACAATGGGAAAAAAACTTATGAGGCAATTTATTTTCTTCCCTTTGCAAAAAAAAGCAAATTGTTACTTTCATCTCTTTCAGTCTTTTCGTTTTTCTATGCCTTTTCTATTCAAATTCTGAAATTTACCCATTAGCACTGTCAAATACCTCCATCATGACATCAGGATAAAAGTAAAATGCAGAGATGCCACTAAAATCTTAAAGTTTTCACTGAATGATTTTCAGTAGTTTTCAGCACTTATCAGTAGTTTATAATAAGGGAGAAACGTGGATGCAAAAAATACTCAATATCCAACCTAAAAGCAAAATATTTGCCTCAGCTGAATCATGGTGGCAACAGAATCCAAGAAAAAAAAACCCTGATAACTCCCTGATTGGGCTCCAAAAATTTCCCCGACGTTATAATTAAATTGTGAGTTACACAGCGTTATTGCCATTTGTAATGAAAGTTTCTCAGTGGTAAAATTAGAAAAAATATTTAGGGAGGGTGACACTACTTTTCCAACTGAACTTTGTGCAATTCCCTTTTTTCAGTGAAGGCTCAGGGGTGATAGTAGTAAGGATTTGCATTTCCTGAACTTTCAAAACAATTTCCTGAACCTCAAATTTTTTTCATAGGTATTGTATTTTCTGGCATATAAGACGAAATGTAATTTATCTAGTTAAAATTTATGAAAACTACTTGATTCAGACAAAAATGGAAAAAAGTACTTATTTTAACAGGGGTCGCAATAGAAAATCTATAAAATATAGGACAACACGAAAATGGTGCAAAAAGGGGAATCTATTTTAATAAAATGTGTGGATTATTAAAAGAAATACAATTTCCTCTAAAAAATCATCAAAATGATGAAGAAAACATTACTAAAATTATTTATTGCATTTAATAAGACTGCAAGAAATTAAAACCCAAAAGCTCTTTTTTTATCGATTCGGAATAAAAGCAACAATTAACAATCTAACAGCAAACCCTTTACGAAAATCACGATCGCAAAAATGAAACTCCACATCATAGCTACAAATTTCCAATTGGAATTACAATTCATCCCCCTTTTAAAAACATTTCTGTCTAAAAATTCGCGGCAAAAACGTTCCCGATTTATCTCTGAAAGGTCGACTTACACGCGGGTTTCTGTTTATATTATTTGTCTGAAAGTTGGGGGTTCTGCTTACATGCGAATCGACTTACACGCAAGTATATACGGTAAGATATTGATAAAATAAAAAGGAATTTTATTTACTTACTTTATAATTAAACTTTAAAAAGGGTTAAAATGGAAAAACTACGATTCATGTACAGGATGCAGAAAGATTGCACAAAGAAAAGAACGCATACGTTTTCTTGCGTGCACGTGGAAAGGCCCACTATATTTTAAAGAATTGCACAAATCAATTAAGAAATATGCATTGCTGAAATTTAAAGCAAAAAAACCAAAGTGATGGCGGAAAATTTAGGGTCAAGAAGCAAAATAAAATTTCCGGAACTTCGGCAAAAAAAAAAATTCCCGAAATTTCTGGTTTTCCAGAGCTCTACCACCCCTGGACGAGAAAATAACTTAATTTTCTAAGTAATATAATCTGCAACTGCTGAAAGTTTTAAATCTAAAGTTTTTTTTTTTTAAAGAATGAAGATAGGGTCTTTATAGGACCTTTTTCAGGCCAATTTGTAACTATATATAGTGCTACTTTAGGTATTGATGCATAGTAATACATTTTTAAAAATAAAGATTAGGTATATACTTAGATAAAAGTTACACTATATTTAATACTCTCACTTTCACACATATTTAATGACCACAGAAAAGATTATAAATGATTTCATTTAAAATATCAAAATTTCTGTTACTTTTATTTTTGCATCGACAAGGAAGAAAAAATAACAATGGTTAACTTTTTGCCAGGTAGCTGGTCGAACTTTTAACTAAATTATTTTGATTAAATTTGCACTATTATAAGCATTAGAAAAATATTTTTATTCTAAACGTTTCTTTAAATTTCAATATGGAAAAGCTTATCACAAAATAAAAACATAGCTTCTGTGAAATATACAATTAATTGATAAACATAAAACTTCAAAATAACCCATGAGTAACATGCCCTTGCACAACAAGTATAACTGAGAAGATTTGGAAAAAATTAGAATTATTGGATAAGATTAGTTTAATAGGGAATAAAATTTGGTCATTTTTTTTTTTCATTAATTTTAGCAAGTGCTGTGATTCACACATTTAAGATTCAAACATAGTACAATACGGAATATTTTTATTCACATGATTCAAGCAAATGCTACAAAAAGGACATTTGATTACTTTTTAGGGCTTTCTTTTTATCGACTAAATATGGCTTTTAGAGGGACCCCTATAAACCTATCTCAAAAATTGGGCTTTTATAAGACCTTTTTATGGACCATGGGAACCCTGTTCATTTATCTGATGTTTTTGTTTAGCTGATAAGAAAAAAATTAAATGAACACAATGAATGCCATTTTTGCCACTTGGGTGGCAACACTATTTTTGCCATGACGGTTTTTACCATGTTTTTCCGACTATGGTAATGAATTGCCAACCCTGAATGAAACCAGACATTTTCATTTTAGAATATAATGATGTTGACGTAGCAAACTAATTAAAATCTGTATCCCAACAGTTGTACAGAAGAAATGATCTATGTAAAAGTTATGAGTTTTTGGCATTTTGAAAGCATTAAAGCTTAAGTTAAATCATAAAAGTTATTAAAAGTCGCATCTTGAAGGTTTTAAAACTTATAGAATGTAAAAAAAAATTCACAAGGATGGTTATTAGAACATTAACTAATCTATGAATAAACCTATGAAATCAAATACAGCGAAACCCCACCATTCGTCCAACTTGTTCAAGTAAAATTCAACTCGATATTCGTACTTGTCCCGCGATTCGTATGCCGCCAGGTGCCAGCTGGGTTGCCAGTTTGGCTTTTTAAGAAAAAAAAATTGAGAAATTATGCTCATTTTGCATTTGTCTGGAAATAATTAATTTGGCATTTTGGATTTTTTTTTAAAGTTTTAATACTTTTGTGATTTTACTGACAATTTTAACTTTTTAAGGGGGCAGCAAGAGGAAATGGTTGAAGAACTTCCTTCTTCCAGGGGAAGAACTTTCTTCTTCAGGGGAAGAAATTAGTAAGGAAAGCATTTCCTTTGCAGCAATTAAAGCGCTGTGTTACCCCTGTGAGAAAACACAGAGAGTGGTAGAAAATGGCATCCCAACACTGCTGTGGTCAACATCATTCACTTGTTCAACAACAATATTATTGACCATTTTAGAAAAATTCTGAACAATCGTCAAAAGCAGACCACATTGGACAGGTTTTTAGAGAAAGAAACCCCAAGAATCATCTAGTGCAAAAAGACATAAAAAAGAAAGAACAGCAGAAAGGGCGAAAACACCCGAAGGGATGTTACCTGATGTTTTTATAGAAGGGAACTCCTCTTCCAACCATTTCTCTTCCTCTCAACATGCCACTTATGCCATCAGCTCATCTCCGTACAAGCAAAGTGCAATTAAATTTTTATTATTCTATAATTTCATGTACAGTACTGTACATTGGTTTTTCATAGGTTGAAATAAGCAACCCTCTGTGGGTCTGGAACAGATTAATCCAATTTACATTGTATCTTATGTGAAAAAGTAATTCGCGATTTGTACGACTCTCCATTCGAACTGCTTCCTGGAACAAATTGTGTACGAATAACAGGGTTACACTGTATTTTATGTAGCTTTTTATTTTTTAAAAAAGTATTTTACAGTCACAGAAAAAAAACTTTTTTTTAGTCATTTATTCAAACTGGCCCAAAATATATTTTTTTAAAACTCATCTCAAATCAGGTACCAACTGAAATTGTTTTATTCAAGCCCTTCTCGCATAATAAACAAGAAAATTTTCAGTACCTACACATAAGCACACAATTGTACAATTAATAGGAAATTACGCTTTACAGCTGCTTTGAAATTTAAAGACAGAAAAAAAAAAGGTAACATAAGTGGATAAAATTACAAGTGAAGAAATTGCATTATACAAATAATTTCGCAAGTATAAAGTAAAGAAAACAACTTTTAAATAAATAAAACAGATAGTAACTTACTTTGTGTTTTTTATGCGTAACCTGTCACTAGGTACAATTTCTGTGTATGTTGTTTCCCAGCCCAGATATTCCACCACATGGAAGTCTCCTTTGGTCATTTTCACCAGTGCACGCCACCACCCACACGCTTCTTGTTCATTAGCTCGAGAAAAAACCTAAGATTTTATCGATTTAAATTAACTTGCATTTGACAAATATGTAATGGCATCAAGAGAATTCACAGAAAGATCATCAGCAGGCCCCGGAAGTTGACGATAATGCATTTTTTGACGTGTTTCCTGTTTTAGAGCATTTTTAAAGAGTTTTACAGCATTTTTTGCATTTTGAAACATTTTCCTCCTTTTTAGTGTTTTTCTATGTTTTAGTTCCTTTTTTTAATTTTCCAATTAAAACTGTTTGATTCATTCATTAAATTTCATGAAACACTTAAGGGAGGGGTAGTATTTTTTTGTGACAGAAAGCTGGAATCCAAGCATTGTAAGTCATGCTCTTAACTTAAAAAGCATCCATAATACAAAAAGGTGAAAAGTTTCATGGGTTCTAAAGTTGAGTTCTCTACTCTTTTTGTGAAAAATCAAATAATTTTGTGAAAATTGAAAATTTAAACATATAGTGAAGAAAAATTTGGTGTAAAAAACACGATTTGGAGGCTTGAAATTTTGTGAAGGGTTGTTTTGATTGATTTGAATTTTGTGAATTGTTCCATTAGTGCTGACTCCAGGATGAAAGGGCCGCCAGGGGGAACTCCAAAAAGGGCACCATGTTTTCTTCAAAAAGGGCACCCTTGAGTTGTGCTTTAAATCTTTTTACCCCCCCCCCCCCCTGCATTAAAGCGTCTTTGCTTAAATTTTTACAGGTATAAAAAATTTAAGCGTTTAAAAAAAAAGCTTGCAAGGTTGCAAACTTTGCATGTGTACCTCAAAATATAGGTTTTCATTCTGAAAAATAAATACGTATATATGTATCACTTATGCACATTTTCATATGTATTCTGCTGCGAAATTATGAACTACTCAGCAAAAAAAAATTTTAGGTCTTGGTGACATTTCTCCATGACCAATTTTGGGAGGGGATTACCAAAGTTGCAACAAATCCGGAAAAGACCCCCCACAAAATTACTCCCAATGTGGTCGTACAAGTCTTAAGGCTGGCTTTGATTATTATTGGCAAGTATTTCAGGTGACAGTAACCAAAGATTTCAAACTTGGTGCCATTTTAAACGTCAATCACAGAGCTTTCAAATTTTTCCTTAATCATTTTGTTTCTAATTGAAACATATTCTTTTTCTTTTTAGAGGAGGGGTGGGAACTTTGGAGAAAATAGCTTTTTATTTTTACTGAATATATTTTGTCCTTTTTACCATTAAAAAAGAAATTATATCAGGTGATAAAAAAATGCTGCACAATTAATTATATGCAAGAAAACACTACAATTACATAAGATAATTTTTCACAGGCAAATGGGAGCCACATGCTAGTACCATCTTTACTTCTTTTATTCTTCCCTGGGCAAATTTTATGAGTGTGAATTTATTATAGTGTGCAAATAATGCTTGTATTCAACACCTTATTTAATTTGTTAATTTTTTTTCTAATAAAGCCATAAATTTCAGGAGGTGGGATCCAAAGTCTTGGAAAGAAATAACTGTATTTAGGCCCAATAAGCGTGTTGCTGTTCACTGTTTCGAAAATAATAAGAAATATCGTAAACCTAAAGCAGATGCTAAAAGATTGTTGCCGTATTATACGCAATTCACTATTTAGCATATGACCGTTTCCCGCGTGCAAACGAAGAAAAGCATATACATGAGACACAAATACTATTTTTAGCACATATAAACTGCTTAGTATGTAGAAATTAAAATATTTAAATTGAAAAGAAAAGAAATGCTTATTTGGCTTTGAATATAGTATTTAACTGTTTTGTCTTAAGTATAAATTTTGCGAAATGACGCCGACGCCGTTTACTGTTTTATTTTATTATTTTTTTCAGTAGTGGGGCTAAATGCTAAACCCAGAACAATTACACATCATGAAACCCCAAATTCGTAATCCCAAAATTGAAAAAAAAGAAAAACGGCTCTTGATTTCAATGAAAAATTGGGAAGCATTTTTTAGTTTTTTTTTTTTTTTTTGAAATAAACATTTTAAAAATGTGAAAAAATGAATTGTAATGAACATGTTTAAGATAAAAATTTACAGTTTTCATAATCGTGTCTGAAAAGTTTTCATATTTGAGATCCCGATTTCTGAAAAGGGTTCGTTTTCGTGATTCTGAGTGCTTATTAATTATTGCTTTAATTCTAAGTTAATATCACAACATTTTGCTTTTTTCTATTTTTTGTACTTTTATTATATTTATTATATTTTTTTTTAGACTGAGCTCGAAATTTTACGCAATACAGAAAATTCGTAAAATTGAAGTGCAGGCTTTCTTTTATTTTTCCGATTTGTAATTAAAAGACTTTAATAAGCGGCTAGAGCATATAAAATCCTGTCAGATTTTGAGCAAATTCTTTTATTAATGAGGCTAAAAAAAAAAACAGGAAAAGTCTGGATTTTTCGATGTTACGCCACGAACATAAGTCGACCTTTACTTTGTTTTTGTGCCAAATTTCTCAACTTGTAAGCGAGTATATAGAGTATTAAAAAATGATTAATGAATGAAATGCTAATGGCAAATTATGAGTTCTGATGCTATGTACAAAATTTGTTGGATCAGGACCCAATATCCGGAGAGATCGCCGCTCCGAGCGTTCCCGATTTGAAGTCCCTAATTATGTTTTAACATAAAAAAATGTTTTTTTTTTGCTCGATTTTCTTTTTTTTAAATCGTGAATTTTTCGAATTGCCGCACATCATCGGCAGGTAGCGGGCCGCAAGCAGTCCATCCTGACTATAAATAGCATAATTTAACTAGCAGATATTCATATTTGTTTAGGGCTATAAACACCTGTAAAGTGAAAAAAAGGCACGTGATGCGTCCCCTTACTACCCCCAGTTGTTCCAAGAAGCTGAAGGGGCGAAGACAATAATGCTCTAGCGTTCTAAGAAAACTAGTGAGGACAAATAAATGTGGGGGATCCTGGATTGAAGTTTTCCTACTGCACTTCCTGCTTTGAAGTCCGTTCGGCCGATGTGTCCTGGTCTGAAAAGACCGCTGGGTGCATACAAAAGGGAAGAAAGAGGCCGCTGGGCACACAAAAAAAAAAAAAAAAAAAAAAAAAGAAAAGGGCCGCCGGGAGCAGCGCCCTGCCAAAATGGCTTAGAGTCAGCACTAGTCCATTTAGATAAATTGGAATTTTGTGAAGGGTTCCGAAAATTGACCCGAATACCCTCTGGCCCGACTCCTGCGGTCAACTAAGTCAATGACTCGGAAAAATAATTTTTGAAAACTTCATCTTTTAAATTTAAAAAAAAAACTGATTTTTTAAATTTAAAATTTGAACTTAAGATTTTGGATATTTAGCAAAAAGATTTTGGATATTTACTATGTTACACTTCAAAAAATAATACGTAATGTTAAACATAGAGCAAAAATACATTTTAAGCTATTTTCATGGCAGTAGATATTTTTAAAAAATAATATTGATAAAAAAAAGTTGAATACAAATGCATGATACAAATGAAATTTAAACCCAGCAGGAATACTAGACTAAGTAGAGAAGAAAGAAAAAACACTATCATTCTAGACATTTGACTAAAAAAAAAAGAAGAAACTAGAAGTTCCAGTGATACACTCAGCTAAATAGGTTTTATAATCAGTTTTCTACTCTTAATTTTAAAATTAAGTCAAATATACTAAAAAATGTGATGTGGTTCAAAGTTAACCCCCATGATTCAAAGTTACCCTGAATGACTGTAGATCTAAAATTTATTGAAATAATAAAAACATAAAATAGACCATGATTACTATCAATTGCAATATGAATGGTTGAGTTTTGCTCAGGTAAGATGCCTGAAGAACAAGAATATTGTAAAAAAAGTCAATAATAATTAACTCTAAAGTTATGAAATATGTGATACAATACATGCACAGAGAAGTTCTGCTTGAAATAGAGGTTGTAAATGCAACATATTTTATGTTTAGAACAACTTTCTACTACTAAAATCAATTTTTAAGAAAAGAAAAAAAAAATCAAAAAAAGATTTTAATCAATGATTTTTTTTTAAACAATCAATTTAAATTGTGATTTAAGTAAAGTCGATTTACTCAACGAACCCTGAATACAACTGGCAATTTTGCTTCAGAATTACAGCTTTTTTAGCTGTCAAACACTCTCACTGATCAAAACCTGTACAGTATTTTCAGTTTTCAAATGCGATCACTGCACTTTGTGAAAGACATTTAACTTTCCCTTGGTGTCAAAGCAAGTGAAACTTGCTTCGAGATGCTTTAAACACAATAAATGAAATCTCATACTTTCATGAGTAAAAAATTGGAGTTTTAATATATTTTCTTCTTGTAAGAATTCTGAAAAATCTCGAAAATTCCATCCCAGGATCTCCCTTTCCCCCCTATCCTTTGCACTCATGCACCCCATTTGCAATTTGAAAAACATTTTTAAAATTACACAATACAAACCTCAACTTCTTGACCTTCAGTCATGCTAGCAGGCTTGTCATCTTTAGGTGGCGCCGGAGGTAACCTAACCCTTTGAAAAGGAAACTTGCTTTCAGGTTGCCACCTGCAAAATCCATTTCATAAATTTACATCATAAAAACCTGGTATTGGAAGGGAATCATTGCAGTTGTGATTTATAAAACTTGCTTTCAAAAAAAAAGAAAGGTTAGGCGAGTTTCAAAGTAAATTTAAATGAAAAAACACATTGCAGTTAATTCTTTTTAGAAATAAAGGCAAGTGGGAACTGAAACCAAAAAAGCTCAATTATAAAAAAATTTGAATCTGTTTAGTTCATTTGTCAAAGCCTTATTTGGTATGTTAAAAGTTTTCACATTGATAGTTAAAAAAAACATGCATCTTCAGTGTGTCAAATGCATTGTTATCAAGTGTCGCCGAAATGTAGTTTTAGAACAGACTATTATTATTTAGCAAAAAATTAAATATGTCACACTCTTTACTAATATGGTGGAACAAATTTTTGTAAGGAAATACATTTTTAATACATTTTCTCAGACGAAATTTCGAGCGGGCTAAAGCAGAATGATGCCCATGCTAGTCCTTTACTATAGAAGCTAAAACTTAAAAAAGATTAAAAATAATGGTATGCTCAAAGTTACAGATGCCCAAGAGAAAGAATCCAATAGTGAACGAGAACTACGAAGAGTCTTACCGAAGTAGATGCAACCGGATTACGAAATACGTAAATATTGAGATTGAGCTTTGAATTTAAAGTGCAAAGAAATGGAATTAATGCGTAATTTGTAATATGCATTAATTCCGTTACTTATGAGGTACGTGTAGAGGATACTTTTAAAATTTTTCATAGAAAAAAAAAAGAGAGAGAAAGCCTTCCAATGCTACAAATTTTCTCGTAAACAAAATTTTTAATTCCCAAAATTACCAAAAATACGGAATTCCGCAAAAATCCCATGTCTGGGGATGTAAGTGACCAAAAAAAAAAAAGATTGCGATAAAAATGTGTTCGAAGTTTGGATCTTATGGGACCTGTAACGTTAATTTTTTTTTTCTAAATCAAGTTAGGGTGGCTTACGTGTTAGAGTTATCACTAACAGCTCTTGCCACAATATAGAATGGTGCTTTCTCGATCATTCATTTGCACTAGTTACCTTCAACTGTTCAATTCTGTCCCTACTATCCCTTTGCTTCTGGGAACCTCAATTCAATGAATCATCAGGCAACACAGATGACATGCATAAGAACTGATGAATTGTATTCCAGAGTTGGCAACCTCACAAAGCAGAGTTGTCGTGATTTAAATCAAGTGATTTTTTTTTTAAATCAGGGATTTAAATCAAGTCATTTTTTTTTAAATCAGTGATTTAAATCAGTTTTGATTTTTCTAGAAAAAATACTGATTTTTATGATTTTTTTAGAAACATTGATTTAAGAATTAAAAAATACTACTATTTATATCGGCTTCTTCCAAATTATGAAATACAGATTTTTTTTATTATAAATTTAATATATTATGGGTTCAAGTAATTCATTAGAGTTTTAACTCACTATCTGGTAATAATTGCTAATGAAAAAATAAACATGCCAACTGAAGAGACTCGGTGGTTTCCAAAGTTGACTGGGCTCAGACTCATCTAACAAAAATTTCCAATCTCGGGACCCACCTCTTAAGCTGTCTTAGAGAAAAGAGGGCACAAATATTGGTAATGCTCAGAATCCCTGGTGACGAGTTGTGGAACTACTTAATGCTGTCTTATTTGTTCTAATTAAAATTAAAAAAAAAAAAAATAGTTTTACCAATATGAATGAAAGACTTGAAATAAGAAACACAACTTAAGTAATTTTTTTTTATTACTTAACAGGGTTCGCGCTAAGCTGCGCGATTCCCGCAGTATTTTTTGAAATTGTTGGCAAAATATGCCTATTTTATTTTTATTAAAGATTCTTGACGTTCCTAATGCAAAATGTTTACTCCCATGTACGGGGAATTATCTCCAGGGCTCGGGGTAGAACTCGTTTTAAGTACCTATTGACGAACATCCCGACCTCCGTAATGTTAAAATGCCATGTGCTAAAATGTAAACAACTTTCACGGTTCTAACCGTTAAATGAACAGTGAAAAATAAAGTTAATTCGTACAGTTAACCTTTATGTTAATGTTGTTTATTTCCGGTGTGAGTTTATAACAAGAAGTTCCGTCTAGAACTATACGAGCCTACTTTCCCGTATACACCAAATTCAAATTTATAATCTAGCTATCTCTTTCTCTCTCTTTCTTATTTATCTTTAGTTCTAATTATTGAAAATATACCTTTTTCAACGGATAATACATATTCATTCACTCACTCATTCATTCTTTCATTTATTCAGCCATGCATTTATTCATTCATTCGTTACCTCATTCAAGTGTTTATTCATTCATTTACGCATTCATGTTTCACTCATTTATTTATATTTTCATTTATTCAATAATTTATTCATTCATTCTTTTCCTCATTCATTTATTCATTGATTTATTCTTTCACTCCTTCATTTATTCATTCATTCATTATTTCACTCATTGAGTCACTGAGAAATATCCTTGAAAATCCCGATCAAAAAATTTCATAGCAAAATAGGCTCGTAAGTTCTGGATAAACTTTCTATTTCTACATGTTCTACGTTATAAGAGCTTTCCGATAAAGTTTGTTCCAAGCAAATCGGTCCGTTTGATCAGGATTTATATAGGGTTGAAACTTCCCCGTAAGCTCTGTGTTAATTTTTTGAACTGTTCAAAAATGAACAAAAAACTGATGATTTTCTCATGTTTTTACCAGACACTTAAGGCGAGGTCCACACACCCCTCTGAATCTTGTTTTTGGGACTTTTCCCTAACAGAAATCCCAAAAAAGGTTTGTTTGCGGGCTGTTCTGCAACTAGCGGACATGCGTTCAAACATCGGGAAACAAAACAATTACTCTAAAATGATAATTCAATACAAACTAAATGGAGTATGTTCATTTTCATCTGCCATCTTATCCTCATTTATGAAAAGAAGAATCTAGTAACCTGATTTATCATATATCATATAACATGGGGGACAGATTGACAACTTCTTCACTCCTTGGAATTATTGAACAACTTAAGCCCTTTGTGAATGCAGACTTATCTTCATTCATTCTATTCACAGAGGAAAAAATCAAAATAGGAGTGAAAAAAGGGAATCTTCCTTAGTCACAGACTACAAGAGAATGCTGATTTCTAAAATATACGGTTTTCATTGAAAAACATAAATAGATAAAATGACATATGAGCAGGAAAAAAAGAGGAAGTATTAAACTAATTATTAGAATTTTTTTGTAAAAATCACACATTAAAGAATTTTGGTTAGATAACCAAAATACCAGAGGATCTTTTTCATGCTTAACATTTTACAAAGCACCCATTTTCGCGATCTCGAATTTTGTGAAGGATCGGTTTTGTGAGAACCTTGTTGACGTTTATTCTTGCTTTGCTGAGCGTAGCTTAGATAATCATCTGTTATTACAGTAGAACTTGGATAATTAGAAAGTCTTTAAATCGAATTTTCCTTTAATTCGAAGATTTCGCTTGGTCCCTTGAACTTTGTATTCAAATCAATGTTAAAATGTTTTGATAATTCGAAGTTCGACTTCTTTAATTCGAAGGTTTTCTCATCCAATATCGACAAAAGTAGCTTGAAATACTTTTTTGGCCTGTAAAAATTTTATCCTACTTGTTTGTTTGCAACAAATGGTAGATTACTGAGATTTCTGTCTTGCTTTCTATTGTGAAAGATTCCTTTCATTCACCTGTTGGGAATGTGACAACTGACCTCCCGTATTTATCCCTGAGACCGAAAGTCTTTCAGGTATTCTTTTAACACTGTATTGGTTACTGGTACTGGTTAACAGTAAATTAGGCCTGATCCCTCTCTATTCACAATGTTTAGACAAGTGACTGATTATTATTGGTTGCTTAAATGGTCAGATCATGCGTAGAAAATATATTTCGTCTGTGTTAAAATCAAAAGACTCAATTCAGAGAAGCAATCCCAAACTCCTCAATTTTTTTTAAAACTGTAACAGGTAATTTTTTATATAATTTTCAGTACTTAACCAAATAATGTTTTACAAAAGTAATACTTTACTTATATGTTCCTGTTTTCGTATGTATATGCTATAGTTTTATCTGTTATGTTATGTACAAAATAAATTTTATTTTGTCGACAAATACAATGTTTAATTATTTTATATACATGCCTTGACATTTTCCAGAAAAGATTATTGACGTTATTTTTGACGGAATAAACGTTACCGGCACTCGTGGGGTCATAAGTTATGCTACAAAAATTAGACTTGTGTAATTAGAAGTTTTGGATAATTCGAAGTTTGGCTGTGGTCCCTTCAGCTTCGAATTATCCAAGTTCTACTGTACATAGTTTGTGTTGGATCATGATCGGACAATTTAGCAATATTTTTAAAGACGAAACAAGAAGAAAAGTTCCCACTTCTTAAATTTTCAACGTCCCACTTAAAATTCTGGTCAGGGTGGGAAATCAAATCTTGTATTTGTCCCCAGTGTGAATGAACCCTGCTTAAATACCTACACCTGCAAAGTTTTTTTACAAAGTTATTTCAATGGGAAGGATGTATTTGCTTCTTATTTCTCTTCATTAAAGTTTTAGCAAACTTCCACTTCAGTTACTTTTATTCGCAGACTTCATATGTACAGAGGTGGGGGCCCACTCAATTTTCGCTCGCGGCCCACCAGTGGGTCGCGATCTAAAATCGGGAGAATTGGCAACTTTGGTACTCCTACTGTGACAATAATTTTGTGACTAAAACTGAAGTTTCAAGACACAAAATTGTTTCCTAAAAGCAAAAAAATTTAAATGCTGAAGAATGAAGAAAATAGTGACTACACTCACAGGCATAAATGTTCTCAGATGCCTTTTTACTGTATATAACATGACACAAAGAAAAAAAAAATCAAAACTATACGAGATTAAAAATTAAATTAACAATCAAAGTAGAAAACAAAGGGGAATCATAGTAATTTAGTAAATCAAGTTTCAATAACAAGTTTAGCAATTTTTTCCCTGTAGATTTACATTCATACGACATTTGCAAAATGTTCATCAAATTTTAGTAATGTTGTTAATCAAGCTATGTTTTCAAAGTTGGAAACAGCATTTACAGTTAAAACATTTTCAGAATGAATTTTGGTTTGCCCCCAACCTATATGGTCACCCTTCTTATATAATCAGATTATCTAGGTCTGCCCGGGTGCCCAACTGAATATACAATTGATACTGGCTGCAGTTTCAAGAGTGGTATTAAAAGTTTTATTTTTCAGCATTATGAATATATTTTTGAACAATTATGGTAAAAAATTACTTACTCATTTTCAAATGCTACAGTAACTTCATCTTCATGAACATCAGTAATAAATGCCTAAAAATAAAATCAGAACTTCTATTACTCCACGGTACTTCAACAAAGCAATGATCAAATTAAATACACATAACAATACATTTTTGGTAAAGTGGGAAACAAGAATCTCTTGCCCACGTTGTGAGAGTTGGCAACTTTGCTCCTAGGTTTAACTTCTTATTTCCAACATTAGTACAAACTTAACAAGAAGTTCCGTCTAGAACTATACGAGCCTACTTTCCCGGATACACCAGCTTCAAATTTATATTCAAGCTATCTCTCTCTCCTTCTTTCTCGTTTAGCTTAAGTTCTTAATTGCTTCGGATATACTTTTTTCAACGGTTAATACATATTCATTCAATCATTCATTTATTTATTCAGTCATTCATGTATTTATTCACTCAGTTATTCATTCATTCTTTTGCTTATTGATTTAATCATTCATTAATTCAAAAATATTCTTGAAAATCTCGATCCAAAAATTTCATAGGAAAATAGGCTCGTTAGTTCTGGATGAACTTTCTATCTGTACATGTTCTACGTCATAAGAGCTTTCCCATAAAGTTTGTTCCAAGCAAATCGGTCAGTTAGATCAGGATTTATATAGGATTGAAATTTCCCCGTAGGCAATATGTTAATTTTTTTTGAACTGTTCAAAAATGAACAAGAATTGTTCAAATCAATATTTCACGCCAAGAACTTCTTCCAGTGAGCTTGTTCATTGGAACTTGGATCTTGTACCCAGAGTTTACATAGTTTGCTTTATTTTCGCCCATAGGCGCTAATGTTAAAAATTTTTGAACTGATCAAAATTGAACAAAAAATTGTTCAAATCAAAAAGTAAAATATGGAAATGAGATGTCCTCGCCGAGATCTTTCGAATGCAAAAAGAATTTTTCGAATCGGATAATTCATTCAAAATTATTAGGGGGGGGACAGACCGACAGACACACTTTTCCCCTATCTCAATACCCTACTTACAAATTTTTTATTTTTCAATCTTTATTTAATTACTTATTTTATTTTTGATTTTTCTTGATTACTAATGATATTTTCACGATACATTAAGCCTTCTTTCATGCTTTATTATTTTTTTTACTTTTACGGGAAAGTAGGATAAAAAAAAAGGGGAACACTTGGACAGTTTAATGTTTTCAAAATGAAAAAAAAACTTCTTTTGCTAGGAAATCGCACAAAATTTTTGTTAAACACCACTAAATCCTTCATTTAAAGTGACATTTTTTAGCCTACTTTCCCGTAAAAGTAAAAAAAAAATAATAAAGCATGAAAGAAGGCTTTGTATCGTGAAAATATCGTTAGAAATAAAAAAAAGTCAAAAATAAGTTAAGTAATTAAATAAAGATTGAAAAATAAAAATTTGAAAGTAGGGTTTTGAGATGGGGAAAAAGTCTATCGGTCTGTCCCCCCTTAATGACTTTTGAACGAATTGTCCGATTCGAAAAAGTCTTTTTGCATTCGAAAGATCTCGGCGAGGACATCTCATTTCCATATTTTACTTTTTGATTTGAACAATTTTTCGTTCAATTTTTGAACAGTTCAAAAAAATTTAACATTAGCGCTTATGAGCGAAAATGAAGCAAATTATGTAAACTCTGGGTACAAGATGCAAGTTCCAATGAACAGGCTCACGGGAAGAAGTTCTTGGCGTGAAGTATTGATTTGAACAATTTTTGTTCATTTTTGAACAGTTCAAAAAAAATTAACATAGCGCCTACGGAGAAATTTCAATCCGATATAAATCCTGATCTAACCGACCGATTTGCTTGCAACAAACTTTATCGGAAAGCTCTTATGACGTAGAACATGTGCAGATAGAAAGTTCATCCAGAACTAATCAGCCTGTTTTCCTATGAAATATTTTGATCGGGATTTTCAAGAATATTTTTGAATTAATGAATGATTAAATGAATAAGCAAAATAATGAATAAATGATTGAATAAATACATGAATGACTGAATAAATGAATAATTGAATGAATATGTATGAACTGTTGAAAAAGGTATATTTGAAGCAATTAAGAACTACAGCTAAACGAGAAAGAGAGATAGATTATAAATTTGAAGCTGGTGTATACGGGAAAGTAGGCTCGTATAGTTCTAGAAGGAACTTCTTGTTAATTCATGAGCTTGTTCTTCTGCCATACTAATAGGAGATTCAATGTCAAGATATCCACATGATACACCTCATGGGGATCATTTATAAATAATGTTGGGCTTCTAGGGGAGTTGTGAAACTGTGACAAAGTGCGACATCATGCTTATGCGACATAGAGTGACATGTGACACAGGGGGTAGGGGTCCTTTGAGGTGTGACATTTTGTGAGAAAGAGGGGAAGGGTGAAATATATGGGGGAAAAGTGTGACATAATTTATGAACGGCCCCATGATACTGGAAGTAACAACCTAAATTATGTCCAAGATTCACAGCATCTGCTCAGTTTTACCAACTATCTGAGGATAAAAAAATTTTAAAACTTCAACTAATTATTTCTAATGAAACTGTTTGTTCTGAACGATATAAATAGAAAACTGTGGGTCAGCATTAAGAAAGATGATACCGTTTAAACAAAATACGTATGAGAAAGTGCTAGGGGGGGGGGGAGGCGGTTCGGAAAATCATGAGTTTGTGATAAGGAGAGGAATAACAGGAAGTGTGACATTACACATTTTGATTTCCATAAAAGTTAAAATCGGCAAATTAAATTTTTTTTTGCTTTTCATTTGATTTTAACGTTTTATTGACCGTTTTGCATGGTAAACACTGATGATGATTAAAATTTAAATTTACTTCTTGCTCAAAATTTAAAAGTAAATTTTCTTAGCCATTTACACTTTCAAGATAAAATTGCATTGTTCATTTTTTCAGATTAGAAAAATTAATACATTTTACTGTTCTGTACTAATTAAATATTGTATCACCTTAACCTGATTTTATACAAATTAAGTACACATGTTATCATTACTATAATGCTCACAAATGTCATTAAAAGTTCAAAAAAAAAAAAAAAAGATATATATCGCAGTGTTTCGGAACTGCAATTGCGAAAAACATATGCTTATGTAATATAGCATGACACATAACAAAGGAGGGTAGGGGATATGATGGAGTGTGACAAAGGAGGGAAGGGGCGTCAAATATATTTTTTAAAAAAAGTGTGACAACATTTATGAAGGATCCCTATTCTTTTTTAAAAAGATTGGTAGGATTTGGCTCTTATTTTTCTATTATAATGTTGAAAAGTAGATCCTAATAAATAATTTAATTCTGATCACACAAAAACTATGAGTACCTAGAATTTAACCAAACTGCAATTCTTGACAAAGATTTCTCGTCCATTTAACGCTTAAATCTCGGTCTGCTCATCAACCAAAAGATGGTTTTGTTTTTTTTAATTTTTTTCATCATTTAAGTACTAGAAGAACTTTTACAATAAATATCACTTAAATGCTCCACTGCTAAAAAGGCATGAGATGGAGAGATGGCAAACAAATCAATAAACTTAAGACGTAATATCAAATACGTAAACTTTTTTCCACAAAAATTAATCATTATCACTCAATTCACAACTGTAAGAGTACAATTATCAAGAATATAAAAATAAAAAAAAAATTTTTGTTGTTTTCATTTCCAGCTTTTTATTAACCAATTAATTCTGTGTTTAAAAAATCCAATAAACCGGGCCTGCGCTAAGCATTCGCTACAGTGCCAAATACTACAAAATTGTAAATTCAGCAAAATAAATTCTGATTCGACAAAAGTATTGGCAAATGGAAAATTCTTCAAAACTTCCATCCGGAGAAAAAAATTAATAAAATTTTTTGAAGTTCGTCAAAGGAAAAACTTTTGAAATTTGGCCCACACTTTTAAATTTGGCTAATTTACTGGCTAACAGTTTGAAGTTCCTAACGCAGACCCTGAACGACAACAAATTCACGTAAGATACACAATGTTCCATGGTTGCGTATTGGGGAGCTAGGGGACTTTTGCTCCTTGAGAAATTGAACTATACATAATATTAAACTTATATAATGTTTTTAAGACTAAAATTACGTGTAGCTGTTTTGTTGAAAATTACTGCCACCATGGGTTTTACAACTGATAAGCACCAATTTTTGAAAGATCTATGACAAAATTTATTTTGTCCCGTCATAACCAATACAAAACAGTACAAGAATACTCTCAAAACTATCTTTCCAACTAAATTTTTTTGTTATTTGGACAAAACATGAAGTAACATTGATTTCTATTATTCAAGCTTTTTTGAACAAATACAAAAATACATTTAAATTTTCCAGTTCATTAAAGTTTTACATAGACAATAATTTAGTATAACTATATAACTAATAAAGTAAAAGGATAACATTAAAAGCAAAATTAAATGCAGAAAATGAAGCGAGTATTTGATACCAAGAGTGTTTGATACCAATAAGTCGAGTTTACAAAAATATTCATTTGCTTTTGGAATCGCTGCATTTAATATTTTCACAAACTAATAACCGTACATATTTCAAGAAATCAAGTTCAATATTTTTCAGGTGAATGCTTAAACTTATGTCAGATACAAAGTGGGAAAAAATTGCAATCTGTGGTAAGATTTATTAAATTTTAGTATTCTTAAAAATTTGTTGAAAACCGCAACGTAAAATTAAGATATAACTAAGAATAAACACGCAATTTTATATCATACACTTCAAGCAGTGGCAAAACCTTTATACTTCGAACACATCAGATTGTAAAAAAACGTGCATCTGTGTATCGAATTGAAATCAAAATATTTATTCCTTAGGATTTAAATAATGAATTTAAACTAGATGACATTTACTGGAACAACATTATGCAACTATTGTAGGGTATTTTACAGGAACAAATAAAAGTATTATATTGAAAGGAAAACTTTCTTTGCTTTACAGAAAACAAGAGTTCTTAGGACTTAAAAAACGCCGATATTAGAAAAGGCAAACATGAATTAATCCAAGAAGGGCTCAGTACGTTGTATATATTCAAATAATAATTTCAGATACGTAAAAAATGCATAAAAATAATATTAATCAAGTGTAAACAAGAAGAAATGTAACTGTCACAGTGTGACCGATACATGCATAACGGCGGTATTTTCTATAAAATCAAAAGAAGTCATGTGACAAAATTCGATAAATAAAATTCAGAAAGTTTTCATTTGTAATTACTCTACGACAGATTTAAATCATATAAACTCATTTAATAATGGAACATTTCAATTACAAACCTTATAGTAAGCGCCATTCTCGCCGCACACTTCCACAGCGAGGTCCTCCATTTTGCAGCAGAACACAATTAAGGGGGGCTGTCTATGAGAAACCTTAAAGTTTCCGGTCTTTTGCCGGCATTACAAAATGAATCATAAGAGTATATTTAATAAAAATTACTGCGGTACATTTTATTACGAGACCTAATTAGCACGAAACTAAAGAAATAATGAGTAAAATTATCTGTACTTTACAATGCAAAAGAACTATGCGTTTAAAAACGAACACTGATGTGATGGTTAACCTGCAAGTTACTTTCATAACCGCGAAAATTATTCCCATTCTCGATTAATATTTTATTTTGAAAATTTTAATTTTATGAACAAAGTATTCTAAAAGTGTTTTAATTTTTGTTTAAATATGGGTTTAGTCAGAAAACTGCATTAAAATTTACTTTTCCACATTTTTTTTTTTTTTATTAATTACAAAGGCCATCTGCGTTTTTATGGGACAACCGAACGATACTTTAAAAATACTTATAGTTATAAATTATTATTTGTGATTAAATGCTTAGATCCATTGCAAGAACAAAGACAGCAGCATTTTGTTTATCTGATCCAGATTCAATACAGTAAAAAGTAGTTAAGAAACGGGGGGGGGGGGAAAGAATATTTCTCTGTTGCATTCATCTTTCTGACGGAACATTTCAACACCGTATCATTCTTAAAACAAGTTTTTTTTTTTTTTCTCTTCTTGACGAAATACACAACTATAACTCTTAATGTTCGGTTTTATCCCTGTTAGTGGATGAACAATTGGTACTAACTCAGAAATCGATTTTTGCCCTGAAAATTAGACCTTTGTTTCATGTCTGCCTGACATCTCCTTTGGTCATAAAATGGATGAAGCATTTGAGCGTTCCTCGAATAAAGACATTGCTTGCAGCTTGCTTATTTATATATTTGCACTTGACTATAATTAACTTACAGTCGAATTCGTATATAACGACCCCGCTTTTAACCTACAGGTCGGTTATCATAAGAGGGGGCCCAGACGGCGGCAGAGCTATTACAATGGATATAGGTACCACTGCACATTAGCCCCATGAGCTGGACACGCCTTGACATCAGTTATAATGTAGTGGCACACCACCCCTCCCACAGCGATCGAAGACGCTCCGAGAAATCTGTACGGAATCCCCAAATCCCGAAATTTTTCGCTATGTAGCATGGATTCCTCCCAGTGGCTTAGCTAAGGGGGACGGCTCGCCCCGGGGTCGTGTCACTCGTTCTGGGGTGACCACCCGGCCACAAAGAGGAAAACAATAAACCTTTAAAAGCTAGATATAATGAAACAAATGCCTTGAACTGGTTTAAACATTTTTTATCTATCATTTTCTTTTCTACTTTTAACTGAGCAAAGTCGTGCTTTCTTACAAAAATATTCAAAACGTTATTTTACTGCTAAACACACCACTGCCGTCAACAAATGCCTGACATATTTCTCATCATGCGAATATTTTTCTGTTCTTCTTTCTTTGCATTTAATCTTTTTTTTTTTTGGGGGGGGGGGGAGGGATGACACCGAATAACCGTGTGTCACCTATGCTAGCTACGCCCACTGATTCCTCCCTGAAACTTTCCTCAACATGTGTTTCAAAGTCAGGGTCCCCCCCCCCCCCGAAAAAAAAATTCCGGCTATACGGCCTTGCTGTACACGCGTAAGCCAGAAAATCTTACAAAAATTACTTTAATCCTGGACGTCCAAGTCCGTAGCCAGAATTTTTTTTCGGGGGGGGGGGGGGGTGACTTTGAAACACTAGTGCTGAGGAAAGTTTCAAGGAGGAATACATGCTACACTGCGAAAAATTTCGGGATTTCGGGGGGGGGGGGGGGCGTCGGCCCCGCCGCTGAATACGGCCTTGTGGACGTCTGCACCTCCAAAACATTTTTTTTTTAATTTTGGATTAGTTTTTTTTTTAATTAATTGTTTAAGCTAAATTATTGGCATAAGGACAAAAAAAAAAAAAAAAAGTCACACAATTATATATCATTCGAAAGAGCTTTTTTTTCTGCACAAGATTAATTGTGTTTTAAGCTTCTGTGTTAACTAGAACAGTAGTTATGAAGTTGGCGAAATTCCTAGTCTCTCCTGTGACAGCACAAGATATTGGGATGGAGGAATTATCCTCACCGCATTGCGGGGACAGTTTTTATAAGAGGAATAAACTAAAAAGCCTTTGGATCTATTCTCAAGCGGATTTTTAGAAAATATTGCCAATTTCCTGATACTTTTTCATGCATATTTTAATGAAGTAAATACGATAAACTTTTCTTTGTAACTGTTTCCCGCCACATTTGAAGGCCAATCAAGTCTCAGAAGGAATGATGTTAATTAGAAATTTTTCCATTTTTCTGTCACAGAGTCTTTCAAATAGGGGTTCCCCCTGGTGGGAACCCGATTCAGAAACTCTATTGATAATTTAGTTTGTTTCACTACTCTGATGATAATATAGTGAGTTTCAAAAATTAAATAAAAGGTACTATTTTTTTTTGTTCTTTGCCTCATCTTAAGATCAACATCACGAGCTATTTCTTTTAAGCTCTTTGCATGGGGAAGGGCATAACGAGAACATGTTTTCCGAATGTATAAGATTTTTATGACAACCCTACCATTTGAAGAATGGACAGTTCCTGGAATGGCAGTACCAAGATTGGTGGGGTGAAAAAGTAAAAAAAATTATATGCTGTGTGATTTTTATTGGCTAAATTTGGTGTGATGGTGTCACTAATCAACCAGAAGTTTGTCTATGGATTCTATATTAAAGGAAAAACTGTTGGAAATGATTTTTTCTAAAATATGTGTCATCTAATGGCTTGATGACTAAACAGGCAAAAATAACATTTGAAAAAAAAAAAAAAAAAACCAAGAACTGTAATGCCCTTTGGAAGTTCGAAATGTGGTGGGAGATCTTCCAAAAAAAAAAAAAAAAGCTGTATGCAAATCCCCAGAGTCATTACTTACAACTACTATATTTCTATTCTAATTTATCACTTATGTTAATAGTAAATGTATTTAAAACCCCTTCCCTCCCAGTAGTAGTTCTAAAAAAAAAAGCTGGGGGAGGGACAAGAATTAGAATATTAAAATTTAAAAAATGCGGGGTGAAGCTTGTATTAAAATTATAAGGTAGGACGATGCTGTCCTCCCTCGACTACACCACTGCTCTCTCCCCCAAAACAAATACAAGATTATCTATTTTGAATCAAAATTTTAATATTTCGAAACATTAATTTGGAAAGTTCAAAACATTTAGCTTGGGATTCCTCCAAAATAAATTCACACCCCCCGCCTTCACATGTGCAGTACTAGGGGTGCAGCAGAGGTGAAACGGCGTCCGCCTACCTTTTTTATTTTAACACAAGTCCCCCCCCCCCCCCCCACCTTTTTTCTCCAGGACTACATGTCTCATACATGTTTGTATTAGTTTTTTTTTTTTTTGGCTAATCCATGTTGAGCATGTACAGTCCCCCAAAAAAGTAATCAACCATAGTCTATCCTATGAAAATGGAGTACATTATAGTTTCTACTTGAACATGAAAGGGTTTTTTCTTACCCCCTTCTTTTACATGCTCTCCAATAACAATGCTTCTGTAGCCGTAACATGTTTTATAGAATTAAAAATTAATCTATTTGTTTAGGACCTCTCTATTATCTTAACAAAATATATTTCTAAATTTTTTTTTCTTTAATTATTAAAACTTGTTCTCCTCACTGGTAGCAGGTAGGTAGCATGTAGTTGATCAAAGAGGTCAGGCTACTAATTGATGGCATGATTTAATCTACTCACCCAAGTACATAAATATGCAAGGGTGCCCTTAGTTCGGCGGGGGGGAGGGGGGGTCATGGCACAGACTGCACTAATAAAATTTCGGCGAGGGATGTTTTCAGAGAGTCTTTACCAATTGTTTGGGCGAGTTGGGGGCTTCGCTTTTTTTAGGTTGTTTTGTAGCTTTTTAAGGTCTGTGCTATCGCTGTGAGGGGGAGGGCACCCATGAGTTCTGTAAGTATTTGTCCAGTAAAAGAAAGAACGCTCAGAATGAAAAACACAAAAGAAATTGAAAATTACAGTTTTGAAACAAGTGACTACACTGAATTGATATTTGCCTTAGAAGTTGTGAAACTATTTTCAGTTTAATTCAGAAATTCAGATGGAAGAGAATCCCCCCCCCCCTCCCCACAGGTATCAGTAGCATATGCTCTTTAAAATTAGTAGATTAAAAAAAAATCTTTTTTTATTGTTAGTTATTTTTAAAGAAAATGAAACAGAACTTGCACCAGTAAGAACTTACATTTTAATCGTAATTTTATAAAGCTAATTTTTTGTACCGTAAAATCCCGAAGGTAGCCCCCCCATCGAATGTAACCCCCCCCCCCTCTCTTTCGCGCCAAAAGTGGAATCCTTCCATATTCCTTAATATAACATCCCTCCCCAAATGGCTGACGATTTTAAAACAAATTTTGTATTATTTTCTTATGATAAAGATTAAATATGTTTAATTTCTTTGTATTTTGCGTTTTATTGTATTTGTTTATTTATTCATAAATATTCAAGGTCTATATGCTTAAAAATAAATTTCATGTACTTGGCATTAATTCGTTCATTAGCCGCCATCTTTGATCTTGTGAGTCCGCCATTTTTGGTCGTGTTTTGAAATTCGACGCATTACGAAATACCGATATAGCGCTGGCCTCGAACATGCTAAATTTGCGTTTTATGAGTTTTAAATTTAAATTATAGGGATTTCTGCTAACTTAAGTGCTAAATTCTTTCTTCGCGTTGATTCGTTCATTAGCCGCCATCTTTGATCGTGTAGGTCCGCCATTTTTGGTCGTGTTTTGAAACTCGCCACATTACGAAATACTGATGTAGCGCTGGCCCCGAACATGCCAAATTTGCGTTTTATGAGTTTTAAATTTAAATTATAGGGATTTCTGCTAACTTAAGTGCTAAATTCTTTCTTCAGTCAAAGATGCCATCCCCATGCGATCAATTTTCTATTACAAAATTATAAGACAGATTTTTGTTGATTTATTTTTTGAATCTTGTTTTATATTAATGTTTTTAAAATAATTTTAAATGGGTTATACTTATTATTTATCTTCAGTAGATGCTCTTAATTAATACTAAAAACATTTTTTTTAAATAATTTTTTTCAAAAATCTCGATTATAACCCCCCTATCTGAAATTTGCCAGTTTCGTTTAAAAAGAGGGGGGTTACTTTCGAGATTTTAAGGTAAGCTGCAGTAGTACATACTGCCGTGCTAAGAACAAATGTGGTACCTGCAACTGAGCTCTTAATGAGATATTGATGATTAAAGTTTAGAGTCTCCATGCATTTAATTAACACCACTTTTTTGGAAACTTAAAACAATATTTCTCATTTCCATATGAACACAAAACATTGTTTTTGGGTAAAATAAGTAACAATGAACCACCTGGTAGCAATTATTCAATTTTGCCAAAAGTGTAGGTATGACTTTTTGTGATTAACCCCGGCAACATAGGTTGAAAGCTTCATCATTAATTCATGTCTGAGGCTCATATTAACATGCCTCTTGCGTACACTTTATTTTTGCAGTTCCTTGAATGACAACTTAAGCGAGTCCTCACCATGTGTGTGTACATAAGCTATATCAAATATGAAAGGAAATATAATAATATATGAAAAGAAGTTTTCTTGATCACATGAATTAACCCATTAATGCCCGAATTTTTGTTCACACAAATCTGCTATGAAAAATTGTTTAAAATATTGTTAAATAAAAGGAAATATTTTTAAAAAAATTAAAAGTTTTTTTAAATGTTGCAAAAATTTCGGGGCTTTGGAAATATGGGAAAAATGGTTTTAAAATATGTAACTTTTAACATGTGTTTTTCATCTCAAAACCAAAAGAAAAAGGACTCGGATATAACAGAAAATAATTCTTGACTTCCGGTTTTTCCTGGACCACCACGATTTAGCATAAATTTTAAGCAACACATTCTTCCCGGCTCTTAACTGCGCATTACTAAATGTGCTTCCACGTGTTATTTCAAATTTAAAGGAAAACCCATGAGGAATAGTTTTAAACCCCAAAAACATATTTCACCTGATATTTATAGCTGTTTTAAGTGATGTCCCAATTTTGGGACAGTAGGCTCAAATGGGTTAATATACTTGGGGGGGGGGGGGGAGGAAGTAAAATAAAAGTCCCAAATACACACATAATAAAATAAGCAAATTTTAATAAAATATAATTACAGCTGCAAATGTAAGTACATGCAATGCCTTTAAAAATTTTAGAATTTTAACATAGCAAACAATGGTAGTACAAAAGTTAGATTCGACTTACATACACACAAATAGATATATTTATTATCTGTACAAAGTTCACATTCTAGACTAGAAAATAATTACGAAACATTAGTACTTTCAGCTTTGGGTTTGTGGAGAAACACTTTAATTATTCCGTTATAGTCCGCACTGACAATCACGTAACACTTTGCACTGTGATCTATCGCAGGAGAGCACTCCTCTTCTTGATCCCTCTCTAACTGCTTCAGAATTAATGAGGGGTTCGGAGCAAATACTGCTGATGTCACAACAGCATTGTGGGCTAGAAACATTTAAAAAAACCTTGAATAACAGATCAAAATCTCTAAATTAATAATACAGCACAGCAGTGATTCTCAACTACTGTGCCGCCAAATTCTTAAAGTGCACTGACAAATTTTAGAAATGTATAAGTAAAAATTATAATGTTTTAAAAATTATGTGTAAAGTTTCAGTGCAGTATATATAGGACCATCCATAAATGATGTCACGCTTTTTTTCCCATTTATTTGACCCCCTTTCCTCCATTGTCACATCCCATGCTATGTTGCATAAGCATGATGTCACACTTCTTGTTGTCTTCCGTAGTCAAATTTCATGAACCCCCCTCCCCCCTGAAAGGTGACACCATTTATGAATGATCCCTATTATATTATTTTATTTGACATTCAAAATTATTACCATAAACTATTTTATGCAGTTTATTATAGATAAGTAAACATCTATTAAGCCTATCTTTTTCTTTGCATGCCGCCAAATTTTGAAATCGTTAAAAGTGTGCCACAGCGAGAAAAGAAGGTTAAGAATACCTCTCAGTAGGGTCTCGAAAATTGGAGGTAGTTGGGGCAGACACCATCTCGGATGAATAAAAACATGGATTTTCCGAAAAAAATAGAAAAAATTTTGCATTTATGAATTTATTCAATTATTATGACAAAGGACATACATACCTTTATTATTTAGTTAAATAATAAACAGGATACTTTACGGTTTGAAAAAAAAAATTTCTTTTGCCGCTTAACATGTTACTTCTCCTTTTACTCGCAACATCTAGCCAACGCTTCAAAAGCATAACGTCAGCAGGGGTGGCTTATTTTGCTGTTTTATATATTTTAAAGCTAATTCTAATGCTGCAGATCCTTCACTACGAGAGAGAGTTTTTTTTTCTTCAAATGGCAGAGCATCGTTTTCTTCAGTATCATTATCTTCCTCCTTGTCATGTCTACAATTTTTGAGTCAGTTATTTCCAACATCCCATCACTGTTGAGCCATTCTTTAAAGTTAACTGCACTAGAATTTTCACAGCTAGCTAATTCCTTCACCAAATTTTCCAGAATAATGTCTTCACTACCGTCATCACTAAGTTTCTCTACGGAAGTCACGTGTAGAACAAGTTTACAAGTTCATTTCAAACCAACTCTTAGCCACCTGCTAAATGCCTTTGATCAACTGATAATGGAACAAATGGTGGTGGGTAACCCAAAATAGCAAATTCAATGCAAAAAAGAAAAAATACTGCATTCTGTCTGGTGAAGTGGGGGAGGGGGAGAAAGGGTATATTTCAAATGACTATTATAGGTAAAAAAACAACAAAATACATAAAAACATGTATAAATTCAATGTATACCTAAAAGTCAGGGGGGGGGGAGGTCAATTTACCCGCCTGATTGCCCAAATAATGGCCTGAGGAGGGGGGGAGGGGGATTTTGAGGCCTTTAATTAAGCAGAACCTCAGACTTCTGACACTGGGGTTTTCTAGACCCTACTGTATTAGTTCTGTATGCATTTGTTCAGAAAAGGCACTTTAGAAAAAATTTCTTAATCAACAACAATTTGCACAGACATATGCTGAATCTGAACACATGGGCAAAACTTTGAGGAATGACAGTACGCATTGGCTTATTTGCTGCAACATCATCCTAACCATGAAGATTATTCTTTTCGAATCGATACTGCAAGATTATTGCAATCATCGCTGCATGATCTCTATAGCATTAACTCAAAAATCAAATATTTTTGAAGTTCAAAAACATTTACCGTAAAATCCCGAAAGTAGCCCCCCCCCCCCCATCGAATGTAACCCCCCCTCTTTCACGCCGAAAGTGGAATCATTTCATATTCCTTAATATAAACCCCTCCCCAAATGGCTGACGATTTTAAAACAAATTTTGTATTATTTTCTTATGATAAAGAGCCATCAGCCGCCATCTTTGATCTTGTAAGTCCGCCATTTTTGGTCGTGTTTTGAAATTCGACGCATTACGAAATACCGATGTAGCGCTGGCCCCGAACATGCCAAATTTGCGTTTTATGAGTTTTAAATTAAAATTATACGGATTTCTGCTAACTTAGGTGCTAAATTCTTTCTTCAGTCAAAGATGCCATCTCCATGCGATCAATTTTCTATTAGAAAATTATACGACAGATTTTTGTTTATTTATTTTTTGAATCTTGTTTCATATTATTTAAAATATTTTTAAATGTGTTATACTTATTATTTATCTTCAGTAGATGCTCTTAATTAATACTAAAAACATTTTTTTTAAATATTTTTTTTTTTTGAAAATCTCTATTATAACCCCCCTATCTGAAATTTGCCAGTTTGGTTTTTAAAAAGAGGAGGGTTACTTTCGGGATTTTACGGTAAGAATATTTTTGAGCTAAGAAGTTGTTGCAGCAAATGAGTGATATCTAAAACTGAATGATTGTTATTAGTGTCAAGAAAGAAATGCAACACAAAACTGACAGAGTTGACACATATTATATTCATAGAAAAATTTATAGATACAGTTAAGGCCGTAGCCAGAAATTTTTTTTTGGGGGGGGGGGTTGGGGGGGGCCCTGACTTTGAAACACTAGTGTTGAGGAAAGTTTCAGGGAGGAATATATGCTACATTGCAAAAATTTTTGGGGTGGGAGATGGGCGGGCTAGTCGCCCCCCCCCCCCCCTGGATACGGCCTTGGATACAGTAGAGCCCCGGTCATCCGAGGTAATGTGGACCGAGGGTACCGCGGATAATCGTAAACTTGCGTGGACTCTGTCCAAATCGAGAAACATGGGTAAACAGGTGGAATTAATGAAAACGTCATCAAAGATATGGAAAACAGCATTTACTGTACAAATCACAGAAGGATGCGTCTTTCACACCTAATTCTGAGTCTTTTTTTTAATTGTCTCTTCTTTATCCAGTCTGTTGATGGCTTGTAATTTAATCTCCAAAGAAAACAATTTGTTCTCATTCAGCATGTGAACAAATACAGTACAGCAGAAACAAAAATAGACTAACTGTTCACTACCAAAATGAAAAAGCAACTGACCAGCCAATGACAGCAATGAACAATCAGCCAATGACGGCACCCGCCAAAGAAACGGCTTGTGCCAATGGCGAAATGGACTTATGCACCTCGTTTAACCCGGAACTCGGTTAGTCGGGGCTCAGATAATCGCTGATTTACTGTAAACTAAGGACTAATATTATGCAAAAAAAGTGATTGATTACAGGTTAAAATATAAGTCTTCAACTTTTAATGAAAGAGAAAAATGTAATAATAATAATATTTTGAAAAAAGAAAGGTTGACTTCATATGAGACAGACATGGGAAAAAAAACCCCACCTTTTTTGCTACATTTTATATAATAAATATTAAAATAATTTAATAACTTTTGGTGTGCTGACACATTTTTATAACTACTTTAAAGATAGAGGAATGATGGGTTTTTGCTTTTTTATTTTTATTTGATGGAATAACGTCTATAAACAGCACCTCTGAAAAAAATTTTGTTCTACGATAAGTATTTATTTTTTAAATAATTTTTAAAAGTTCAAACACGTTAAGCAATGCAAAAACATCATCACTCTGGGGTGGCACAAGAACTTGACTACAATGGATGAGCGACAACCACGGGTTTGAGTTCTGGTGATATCTGCCAAAGAGGACACTTAGAACAAGTTTCAACTGCATCAGGCTTGCCTTTAAAATGTTCACAAGCAATAAAGTTGCCAAGTAAGAAATTTCGCTTCATAAAATTGAACAAAATGGAATAACATCATTGATGTTCCTTTTGGCACGGTACTTGATGAGCCTTTTACAAATCCAGACTTCCTAATGAAGTAGTAGTTTAAATGTAACAATAAAACAATGAGAAGAAAGCAAACTAGTTAAGAGCAATGTAAAGTCTACAGTGTAAAACAAAGTGTGACATCACCCTTTTGTCACATGTTACGCTATATTACATGAGCATATGTACTCAGGAGCAAAACACTGCCTTATAGATCACATTTCTAATTTTATTTTTGAGCTTTTGAGCTTTTAATGACATTTGTGAGCATAACAATTACATGGGTCCCCAACCCTTTTGTACCTAAGAGTACATACCAGAATATCGGTCGATTGGTGGGCACCATTTTTTTTTTTTCAAAACAAACTTATAGTTGGTGGACATAGTTAACAATACACACTACATATAATGCACAAAAAAATAATTAAAAAAAAAATAATTTAATATTTGAATGTTGTTGTTGTTATCGTGTCCTCGCGCGCAGCGAGGAAGAATCGTTGTCATACAACAAAGTCCTTCTTATACTTGATACATTTTTAGCAGAGTCAGAAAATTGAGAAGACAAGTTTAAAATAAATCAAAAGGCTTTATTTACGCTCCTTAGAACATTACAAAAATACTTTCATACTATTACTCGAACACTCAGACCGACATTTCTGTGAAATGACTAGTTCAATGAGGTTTAGTAAAGATAAGACCGGGATGGTAATCACCGGTATAACAAAAGACGCTCCGAGCTCAACAGCTCGTCAAGAGCCAAAGTCAGTCTGCTTACATAACCTCTTACGTGCAATGGTCTGCTCCTTGAATCGGCAGACAGACCGCTTAAATATCCCTTCCCTCATTTACGTATGATACGGATTCCGCTAGGGTAACGCCCAACGCACGTGTGATCCGTGATTTGTGATCCGTGATTGGGTCAGGAGCCGGTGACGTCCAGCTCGAGTACGTCCCTTCCCGCACCGCCCACCTGTTACACGCCTAAAATGTTGGCACGTGTGTTGGAGGATATGTTACTAAGAAGTGAGATGTTTAATTTATGGCTATCAAGAATGGGTACGCTGCTCCCGAGTCCAACGGAGCACTTATAGGCAGGAGTCCGATTTCCGCCTCTTTGAAAAGTCTGAATTTTTGAACCAGCTCCCAGATGAGAGACCGTCGCCTAGGATTGTCACCCCCAGAGGTATACGTCTCACCTGGAGGACATTGGAGCCACGACCTATTTAACGTGCACCAGCTCCCTTTAGCGTACACGGCAACCAGCCGCGAGAGGTTGTCACCCTCCCAAACACTGACCTCAGTCGATGTTGCTTCGCTTTCGGTAAATTGCGGGAACCGAGCTTCTACCGACTTTTCTCCACCAGACCCCTACCTGTTAGCCGAGGCCTCAGGATTGTTTACGCATGGGGAGAGGTAGTGGGGTCTACGGATTTTACATGCACAGAGGTTGTCACCCTTCCAAACAATGACCTCAGTCGATGTTGCTTCGCTTTCGGTAAATTGCGGGAACCGAGCTTCTACCGACTTTTCTCCACCAGATCCCTACCTGTTAGCCGAGGCCTCAGGATTGCTTACGCACGGGGAGAGGTAGTGGGGTCTTACGGATTTCACATGCACATATCCCCAAGTATACATGGTAGTCTTCAGTGGGTATCGAACACGCGACCTTCCAGGTGGAAGTCCGACGTGCTAACCACTAGACTACCACGGCCCGAGCTTCTACCGACTGGTCCACTGTGGGATAATATTTGAATTTTATTAGTTTTCTTTTTTTTTTGTGTAAAATAAATGATTACTAAGTTGCTTGCAAAATGTACGAAGTATAAAAATTATTTATAAGATATATAAAATACAATCAATGTGATATTTGACATTGCATTTCACTGGGGAGCGCTTCATAATTGGAAGAATATGAATTTCTTGCTCGCAAGCAATCGTCAAGGTGTTCAACGGTATAAGAGTCGTAATCTATATTTTGATTGGGTGATATTCGTTGTCATTTATCATTATAGGGCTTAAGATTATTCATAGTTATATGGTCCTTTATTCATATACTCTAGATTCTAAATGTTCTCTAGTTTAAAATGGAAAACTGAAATATTTTATTCAGTGGCGTACGCAAGGGGGGTTAGGGGTTTAACCTCACCTCCCTTGAGCTCAAGTCAAAATTGTCTAGCTGTCTAAATCAGGAAAATAATAGTGCTTTATTACATACTCGAATTTCTGTTAGTAGGTTCAAAAAATTATGAAATCCCCCCTTGAAAAAATTTTGTGTATGCCACTGATTTTATCGTTGGGCATAGGCAGCGGGCGTACCTAGATCGATTGACAGTCGCCATGGTGCCCGTGGGTGGTTGGGGACCCCTGATAAGAATAATGAATACATGTGTACTTAACTTGTATAAATTGAGAGTAAGTTTACTACAAAGAATAGAAAAAAAAACTAATCGTTTGAATTATGAAAAACTCATCTGCACCATCGTATCTTAAAAGTCAGATTGCGAAAGATTTCCTTTTAAACTTTCGACTAGAAGTAAATTTAAACCTTAACCAAGGCATCAGTGTTTTCGGTTCAAAATTAAATCGATGAAATTTTAAAATCACAATATGGCAATAAAAAATACTTTAAAAATAAATTTAACTGTCTCATTTTAAATACCTTTATAGAAGTCAAATGTACTATGTCACACTTCATGTTACCCCCTCCCCTCCCCTTGTCACAAACTGTCACACTTTCTCGCCCCCCTTGAAGCGTGACATCATTTGTGAATGACCAAATTTCAATAAGTTATGACATATGAATTAAACAAAAGCTAAAATGTGACAATACAGGAAAACTTTTAAGAAATTGTTCTTCAAACAGGTAATCTGGTTAAAATGATAATAAAGTTTTGCATTTAAAAACATTAAAAGAAAGCTTTAATTTAATGAAATGCCATAAAAGGGTCTTAAAAAATTGAAAAAGAAATACATAATGGGCTGAAAAGAATTTATGTCACCAAGTAATGACAATCTTTTGTGAATCAAGTGTTTGATTTTCCATCATGCTTCCAAAAAAACAGAATTTTATCTATTAAGTTAAACGATCCATATCAAACTTAAACACATCATACACGGAAATTTTATTAAAAGTATGTTAAAAATTACCAAAAAGTTTAATCTATAATCTCAATTTTTTTTTAATACTCTCTGATCTTTTTTTAAATTACTGATTCTCTTTCTTTTTTTATCTATATATAGCTAGGTAAACACAAAACAGTTAAACATTTTCTCTTCTGTTTTTCAACCGTTTCTGTTTTTGCTTAGTAGCTATTAATCAGTTTTAGTGATATCAATTACAAATTTTTGGAAACAATTTATTATTAGTTAACTATTTCCCCTTTTCTCCTCTCAGGCAAGCCTCTTTTATAGTGGCAACGTTACAATGTTATAGATAGCAGATGGCAACATGCCTTGCTTGAGAAAATTATTCAAGCAAGGCATGTAAATTATAATTGTTTCATTTGTAATAATTATTCAAACTAAATGGAGTATCCATAATAGAAATATAATTTCACGTTAATTTAAAGCACAAATGAGCATTAAAGCGCAGACATATGTTTCGGGATTGCTTGGAATCCCTTTTTCAATGCGACAGGGAGCTTCTAGATGCAAAACATCCAAATGAAGCAGACAGAACAACAAAAACAAAGCTTATATAGCCTAAGAATTAACTGTAAACCAATGAGAATAAAGGCAGTGTGAAGTGGAAGTAGAAGTAGTATTAAAGGCACCAATAAGAGAGCAACAAACGAATGTAGTTGGAAGCACAGGAAGTAAAAAGGAATATCGATAAAAACAAAGCAAAAAAGACAACAGCGTGCGTAGAAATGTGAAAATACATGAAAATTGCAAAATAATAAAATAAAATACAAAGAATAAAATGGGAATAAAATAAGTACAGAAAATACCAACACAAAAAGCAAAACAAAGTACACATGTAAAGGAGGGGGAGGGGGAGAAAAAAATATTAAAAATAGACACAAAAAAGGAAAACTAACAAGAAAACCAAGAAAGAACAACAAATTAAAGGAACTTATGCCAGACCTGCGAAAATACATGAAAAAATAAAATAAAATACAAAGAATAAAATGGAAATAAAATAAGTACAGAAAATACCAAAACAAAGTACACATGTAAAGGAGGGGGAGGGGGGGGGGGAGAAAAAAATGATTCCAAGCAATCCTGAAACATATGTCTGCGTTTTAATGCTCATTTGTGCTTTAAATTCACGTGAAATTATATTTCTATTATTGATTACATGCACAAAGTTAAATTATTTTTATTTTTAAATGGAGTATGTTAGTTTTCAACTGCCATCTTATCCCTATTAATCACTTGCCTATGGCAATGCAGACTTTTATCTTCATTCATTCTATGCACAGAGGACAAAGTCGAAAAAAGGAGTGGGAAAGGGGAATCTTCCTTGGTCACTGAAAAATTTAATTTTGTGGACGATCCGTTTTGTGTGAACCTTGTCAAAATGTTTGTTCTTTCCTTGCTGAGCATAGATTAGACACTCATTTTTTATTGCACAGATTGTATTAGATCATGATCGGACAGTTTAGTAATACTTTTAAAAACAAAAATGTCCCACTTAAATTTTAAAAATCCCACTTAAAATTTTGGTCAAGGTGGGAAATCCCACCTTGTATTTTCCCCCAGTGTGAGCCCTGTTAGGTAATAAATATAAAATTCATTGTTAAAATGAGTTTGTTGGCCATTGAGCAGTAATGTTTAAAGCAACGGAGTTAAGTTATAATGAGAGTTTGAGTGAAAGCTTCTCTGAAACAATGGAATGAAAAATGAGAAAAAAGTAAACATTCAAGTTTTATTTAACTGCCGCTCAACTTAGTATGAAATCGGCAGAAGTACAAGCAGCTACATTGATGAGCGCAATGGGCCCTGTGGGGCCAATGATTTACAATACGTCTGCTTTAAGTGATGATGATCAAAATAAACTCGACATTATCAGCCACATTTGATGGATAATCTTATATATAAGTGGCTTGTTCTGTCTGTCTGTCTGTCCGCTATAGGATCCCAGGCCGTTTTAACGATCGGGACCACATTCGGCACGGTTGATGTTTACGACCCGGGAAACGCATCGCTACAAAAATGGAAGTTGTGACTCAAATAGTTTTTTTTTAATTAATTTTTAAAAATTTTTCAATGCTTTTTTTGACCCGCTTTATTTTATTTTTGCATTGTTGCCGTCGTTGCCAACAGTATAATTACAGTTGTTGTGTCAACAAACAAATCAATGCAGTTGCCATTGTTATTGTAACAAATGCAACAAATATACTAATAACAATCAAAGCGTTTATCTAGCACATTGAGTGAGGCTTCGCTGAATTTCAATCTCCGTTAAAAATGAATGTATACGCGAATTTAATTTAATCCTTTCTTTCTTTTTAATTTATTTCTTTATTGTCTGCGTTTTTTATATATTTTTTATTAGAGTGGCAGCACTCTTTTTCCCAGTTTCATTAAAACTTTTGTTTTGAAGAGCATAATAAAATTTCAATAAGTTCTTTCGACGATAAATATATATTTTGCACAAACAATTTGATTATATGTCAACAAATATATAGTAGTGTGGGGCAGTAAGCAAAGGGGCTTCTTTGCAGCCTGACCTGGGTCATTCAGTTTGAATGAGCAGTCACCTTTGCATAAATCATTTTAATCACAATTTACAATACCTAGAAAAGCGGTCATTTCGTATGACCGCCGGGCTTACTAGTACTTATATAATTATATAAATAGCATAATGGTTTATTATTAAATTTAATTATTACAGTCGAATGTTCACTGTTGGGTTGGACAAACTCTAGTATACATAAAAGAGCTATTTTTCAGAGACAGCTGGTGTGCCCGAGGAAATTATTTATAGTAGTCCTTAGTGTTTAAGTGAAACAATAACTTTTTTTTTTTCAAGTAAAAATTTATTGAAATAATATTACCTTCTTCTCACCAAAACTAAAATTTCTCAAAGACACCTTAACAGAAAATATTAAATTCACCTTTCCACAATCACATTGAATGTACCTTTTATTCCAGTCCAGTAATCATTCCGATCCCTCCTAAACTTAGCACAGTCGTGAGATGTCTTCCAAATGTAGATGAACTGATTTTCTGAGCCGCTAATAATGTATTTTCCATCATGACTATAACGATTGCAAAAGAGAAGAAAAAAAAAAAATGTCTTTTAATCTATATTTCTAATAAATGTTACAAAAAGATTAATTGCAGAGCAAATTATTAAAAGCGTCTCACATACGAATGCAATGTCAAAATATTATGAAAAGGAGCAAAAGAATTGAGAATGTGAAACCAGGATCGAACTTATAAACATCATATCAGGGAAATAATACAGTATTAACATTTAAAAATAATAAAATATTATCCTCAAATGTCGCTGCTTTAATCTCTTCCAAATTTCTTTAATGCTTACTTAATTGTAGGTTAGGGGCTATTGCAGCACGGATTCATGCAAGTTGCATTTTTGCGATGCAATCAAATGCGTTTTAACTTTTTTTTATGTTAATATTTAATTGGTGGCTGCCATTGAAAAATTCGCCAATTTAGCTTTTTAAACTTATTCTTATTTTTTAAATTTATGCATATTTTGTTTACATATATATATAAATTTTATATATAAGCGCCTTATTCTGTCTGTCTGTCTGTCCCGCTAAAGGAGCCCAGGCCGTTTAACCGATCGGGACCACATTCGGTACGGTTAATGTTTACGACTGGAGAAACTCATCGCCGCAAAAATGCAAGTTGTGACTAAATTTTAGTTTTTTTTAAATTAATTTCTTTAAATTTTTCTCCGTCGTTTCAAACCAAATAATTACAGTTGCCGTGTGAACAAACAAATCAATCCAGTTGCCATTGTTATAGTAACAAATGTAACAACTAAACTAATAATAATCGAAACATTTATCTAGCATATTGAGTGTGGCTTCGCTGCAATCTCCTTTAAAACTTAATGTATACGTGAATTTAATTTAATCCTTTCTTTCTTTTTAATTTATTTATTTATCGTCTGCCCTTTTCATATTTCTCTTATTAGAGTGGCAGCGCTCTTTTTTCCCAGTTTCGTTAAAACTGTTGTTTTGAAAAGCATAATAAAATTTTCAATAAGTTCTTTCGATGATAAATATATATTTTTCACAAACAATTTGATTATATAGTAAATAAATATATAGTAGTGTGGGGCAGTAAGCGAAGGGGCTTCCTCGCCGCCTGACCTGGGTCATTCAGTTTTAATTAGAAGGCACCTTTGCACAAATCATTTTAATTACAATTTATAATACCTAGAACTGCGGTCATTTCGTATGACCGCCGGGCTTACTAGTATATATATATATAACCAGCCCAGTAGCAGAACTTTCTGTATCAATCGGCAGTACAAGTTTAAAAGTCGAAATTTATCTGCGGCACCAACTGATGTGGAACCACATTTACAATCATAAAAATTAGCAACTATGCATTTTAAAATAGTTGAGTTGACATATAACAATACATGCAGACAATAAATGACCAAGTCATCTGGGTGATTGATATTTTTAAGTTTGAAAAGAAGGGAATTTTTCGTACTTACAATTAGAAGAAAAGGGGTATTTACACTAGGGAGAAAAAATACGATCATTTAAAAACCAGAAAACTCTTTTTTTTCCCGGTCGCATTAAAACTAACAATAATTTGTAAGGTGGGTAATTAATCTGCAAGCTTCAAAATAAATCTGCAGCGCTCGCTGCCGTTTTGAGCTATCTCTGCTGTTGGGGTAACCAGAAGAACCTTGGGTATATATGTTTCTTTTTTCAAAAGAAACATGAAACATTCATACGTTTAGTTCACAGCACTCAGGAAAATACTCAACTACATTAAGATAAAATAGGAATTTACCTGAAACTTGCTTTAATTTGACTACTTAAATTTACATATCCTTTGTATTTACACGTCAAGCACAAGTCTCGGAAGTCATATAACCGGATTCTGGAATCATTAGACGTGACCAGTATCTGAAAGAATAAGAAGAACAGGAAATAAAAACACCGAGAGCTGCGTTTCAAGAAGATTAAAAGGATTCCTCAGAGAGTACATGATTCATCGATTTGTAGTCAAGAGAATTAATAGATAAATTTTTAAAAATAAATTTTTTAATTACTATAAAAAAGCATGTCATGGGAATTACACAGTGTGTCAAAGAATTCTTAAGACTAGGTTTATAACAGAAATAAAATTTCACGTTAAATTAAAGCACAAGTGAGCATTAAAACGCAGACATATGTTTCGGGATCGCTTGGAATCCCTTTTTCAATGCGACAGGGAGCTTCTAGATGCAAAACATCCAAATGAAGCAGACAGAACAACAAAAACAAAGCTTATATAGCCTAAGAATTAACTGTAAACCAATGAGAATAAAGGCAGTGTGAAGTGGAAGTAGAAGTAGTATTAAAGGCACCAATAAGAGAGCAACAAACGAATGTAGTTGGAAGTACAGAAAGTAAAAAGGAATATCAATAAAAACAAAGAAAAAGACAACAGCGTGCATAAAAATGTGAAAATACATGAAAATTGCAAAAAAATAAAATAAAATACAAAGAATAAAATGGAAATAAAATAAGTACAGAAAATACCAAAACAAAAAGCAAAACAAAGTACACATGCAAAAGAGGGGGAGGGGGGAGAGAAAAAAAAAAAAAATGGAAAACTAACAAGAAAACCAAGAAAGAACAACAAATTAAAGGAACTTATGCCAGACCTGTGAAAAATAAGGAGTTGAGGAAGAATCATTAACCAAATTAGAACTATTCCTGTTAATATGATAAGCTTCCCAAAAGTCAAGTTCTAAAGGGGAAGAACATTTTTGAATAATTTTCCCAGAATTGAAATCAAAAGAGTGGTTGGAATTCCAACAATGTTGAGCAATGCTAGACTTATTCAGCTCTTGCTTTCGTACATAACCTTTATGCTCATTTAACCGAATTTTCAGAGCACGTTTTGTCTGTCCAATGTAAGAAAGGCCGCAACGGCAACTAATTTGGTAAATACCCCAAGTATTAAGTTGATCAACAGGATCTTTAAGAGAAGAGAAGGAAAGTTTGTTGCTAGGAGCAAAAACAACTTGAAATTGAAACCTTTTTAGGATTTTAGCAATACGAAAACTTACAGAATGAAAGAATGGTAACACAACCAAATCCTTTCTAGAAACCACATGATTGGGACCAGAAGTTTTTTTAGAAAGTTTGTTATGAATAGAATCAATTAAAGAGTGAGAAAATCCTCTATCAACAGCTACAGCTTTCAGATAGTTGAGTTCAATCTTGAGAAGCTCAGGAGAAGAGCAAATATTAATAGCACGATGGACAAGAGCATTAAAAGCCGAATATTTTTGGTTGGGAGGATGAGACGATAGTCTGTGAGGAGGTAAAGAAACAGCGAAAGGTTTACGATAGACAGAAGTTGTGAAACCAGACTCACTCCTAGAAATCAAAACATCAAGAAACGCGAGGCTACTATTAAGTTCTTTCTCACAAGAAAACTGGATATTAGAATCAATGGAGTTCATAATCGAAAGAGCATCATCAATACCTAACAAGTTACTGTCCGTTAGGACAAAACAATCATCCACATAACGAACATAAAATTGAAATTGCAATTTTTGGAATAGTTTTTCCTCAAAATAATGCATATAGAAATCACTTAAAATAGGACTAAGAGGACTTCCCATGGCTAGGCCTTCTACCATAGCATAGAATTTACCATTAAATACAAAAGTGCTCTGTTGCAAGCACACACGAGTAAGGAAAACTAATTCCTCAATTTCCACAGAAGTAAAATGGAATTCAGAAAGTCTTTTCCTGAGGCAAGTCAAATCGCCATCAACAGGAACATTAGTAAACAAAGAATTAACATCAAAAGAGGCCATAACCGAATTATTCGGAACGAAGTTATGAAGTTTCTTAACAAAATCGGTGGAATTTTTAACAGTGAAAACATTCCGACTCCTAAGTGGAGAAAACACAGAAACTAAATACTTGGAAAGTTTATATGAAGCAGTGCCATTATTGGAAGCAATTGGTCTGAAAGGAATACCTGCCTTGTGTACCTTCGGTAAAGCATAGAAACGCGCACAATTAGCAACAGAAGGAATCACAGACCGTTTAGCAATCAAAGGAATAGAATGAACAGACTTAACAGCAGAAGAAATAGCTTTTAACTCCTTGTCGCTAGGATCTTTATAAATTTCAGAATAAGAACCAGAAGCAATTAAATCATCAGTTTTTTCAACATAAGATGATTTATTAAGAACAACAATCTGACCACCCTTGTCAGCTTTGGTAATGACCAAATCAGAATTTGAAACTAAATTATTGACACAGTGTTTCACAGAATGGGTAAAACCAATATTAGGAACTTTTGAATTGAAATCAACATTGGAAGCAATAAGATGCCGAACTGACTCTTTTTGAGTGGAAGTTAAGGCACTAAATTTGAAAGCTTTTTCAACCGGAGCAATAAGTTCAGAAAAAGAAGGCTTTTTAGCCAAAGCAAAATTGTTATTACATTTCAAAGCATTAATTTCATTACTATTCAAAGAAAATTTCGAAAGATTTACAACCGCATTCCTATTAACAAGAGGCAAATCAGCCAGAACAAGAACATTTGAATCGTTACACAACTTGGTAAATTTCTTATTTAAAGTAATTTTGTGACTGTCAGATGAATGAAGAGCTCTTGCCCATGACATTCCATCAATAGACTCAAAATCAAAATTAGAATTAGATACAGAAAGATGTAAATCATAAAGTTCACGTTCTATGAACGAAAGTTTTTTCCTAGTTTCTTGGATAGAAGCTCTAAGTAACGCTAATTTAGAACGAAAAATTACCTTATCAACCCTAACAGAACGCGGTAAATTACACTAGGTTTATAACATAAATAAAAACTAATAATTGTAGTTTTTTTTTTTTTTTCAGTATTTTTATTCAGAATAAAGCTCCTTCGGCTTCAATGCATTTGTTACAGCAGTTTAGCAACAATTCGAATGCTTGTTCCGGCTTAACGTGAGACTGCCTCCAAAGCTCGCTTTGGAACTGTTTGCATAGTGTCAATGTCTCAAAGTAAAAAAAAAAAAAAACAGGAAAAGTTTGACGTTAAAAACCAAAATCACGCAACTGTCAACAATAAATTCAAAACAGTAAAGCACGAGTACAATACATCGACATCACGCAGTTTTATTCGGTATTATTTATTCTTTTTAAAACTGAAACCACTGAAGTAATTTGAGCTCAAGGCAAAGTATTTTTTTTATGTTTTATTGAAACATAAATCATTACTAACAGACTGAAGGGTAACTAACGTTTCTTATTTTGTGTCATGTTCTGCTCATGAAAATGTCTAATGAGAAAACCTGCTTTTGTGGAATTAATAGGGATAGCATGAAAAAATAATAATAAACAGAGAAATCCCCTTTAATTTTTCTTTATGAGTAGCTGTAAAGTACCATCAATTCTTAAATTAGAAAGGAAAAAAAAAAAAAAGAAGACACTAGATAGGTAATTGTATAAAAAGTGCAATATGGAAAAAAGCCTAAAATTTTACAACCTTGTACGAAATTGGTATTCCCGACAGGTTAAAAAATATTTAACATACAGGAGCACTTTTAATATTAAAATTAAAACAGGGGATAAAATTGATATGGTTGAGCCTCGTTACCCCCCCCCCCCTCCAATACGCCTAGGAAAAGGATGAAAAAAAAAACATGCTTTAAAGGAAAGTAATGCAGACTACCGCATTTACCCCTACCCTCTCTCGCCACACCCAATCGGCTAAGAACACTGCTCCCAATATTTCTCAATTTCGTAGCCAGAGCTAACTGACAGAAACATTGATTTTTCATATGCCCTCTTAACTCTTTTGAGATTTTCCTTCTCCCTCCCCTCCCAGTTCCAATCCGGGGAGTTGAAGGATTTACCTGAAGCAGGGGTCAAGACAGAGAAAATTCATGACGGTTTTTGGACCCTTCACAAAATTCCGAGCTACCAAATCTTACTTTCTACAGAATTATTTATTAAACAAGTGACAAAAAATAACAACATTTTTCATCCCTGTGCATTAAAATTTTGAATTTTCCCAAAAATATTTGGTTTTTCACAAAAATATTTTTAATATTCGCAAAAACGGGACCTTGTTAAAAATTCTGGATCAATCCCTGTGAACAGTACTGACATGGGACATACACAAAACATCATATTTTTCAGCTTCTTTTTTGCCCATTTGTATGATATTAATTTATGTTTCTGTTTATTTCAGAGCAATAAATTAACTTCTAATTGAAACCACATGAAATAAAATAAAAACAAATAGAAAAATAAATAATTATTCTTAAAGTTATTATTAAATATTTTAATAGCTAATTAATTTATAGCATATTGTGTGTTGCTTCTAATGAATAAGAAAAGTATATTTGTTTTATGGCTATTTAATATTATTTAAATACTGCTATGTCTGTTTAGTGACAATATTTTTAGTCCCTGCATGCTATAACAGGGGTTGCGCTAGAGGAAATTTGGGTTTTTTTTCCGACCCTTCACAAAATTCCACGCTTCCAAATCGTACTTTTCACACCATTATTTATTATAAAATCGGAAAATAATGATAAAAATTTTCATCACTATGTTCAATTTTGGAAATAATTTGATTTTTCACAAAAATCTCTAAAATTCACAAAAACGGACCTTGTTAAAAAAACGCTGGATCGACCCTCATATAACACATATATAATAGCAGGGTTAGCGCTAGGCCGCGCGATTCCCACAATAGTTTTTGAAATCCCACTAAAAAAAAGTTCGTTTGCGCGATGTTCCCGCAAATTGCGGGCACGCGTTCAAAACATTGCGAAACAAAACTACTATTCTAAACTGACAATTCAAAACGAACTAAATGGAGTATGTTAGTTTTCAACTGCCATCTTATCCCTATTAACGAAAGAAGAATGTAGGAACCCTATTTATCATATATAATAACATTGGGTAAAGATTGACAACTTCTTCATTCTTTAAGATTATTGAACAATTCAAGGCCTATGGAAATGCAAACTTATCTTCATTCATTCTATTTATAGAGGACAAAGTCAAAAAAAGGAGTGGGAAAGGGAAATCTTCCTTGGTCACTGAAAAGCTTAATTTTGTGAACGATCCGTTTTGTGTGAACCTTGTTAATGTTTATTCTTTCCCTGCTGAGCTCCTTGCTACAGATTAGATACTCATCTTTGATTACATAGATTGTATTAGATCATGTTTGGATAGTTTAGTAATATTTTTAAAAACAAAAATTTCCCACTTAAATTTTAAAAATCCCACTTAAAATTTTGGACAAGGTGGGAAATCCCACTTTGTATTTTTCCCCAGTAAAAACCCAGAATAGGAGCACCAAATATTATGTTGCCTCATGGCGCTGGGCCTGGGCACATTACTATAATGATGAAAAAAATGCAAAAACATACATGAAAGATTTTAATAACAATCATACCTTATCTTCTCCAGGAAGAGACTCTATTCCACTTATTTTTCTGCCTTGTGCATTTTTCCCTTTAGTACTTCTAACAAAAATTTGAGTGTAGTACTTAAGTTGCTGTAAAAAAAAAAAAAAAAAAAAAAAAAAAAAACGATAAAAAAAACTGATGTATATTTACTTGAACAAGTCGAAAACAAAATACTGAATGGGTTATTGGTAGGCCTGTAGTATAACAGCATGAACAAGTCATCAGGACAACAAATTCGACTATTGTATAATAGAGTGGCCAGATTGTCCATTACGAGACACTAGAAATTTTCGGTAGATCACCATCGCGTTACACCAACAGTTGTTATTTGATTTTCATATTTAGCTAAAATTTGCACTGAATATGGTTCAGAAATATAAAGTTGGAGAATTATTTTTTTATCATACATAATAAAATATGTGAAAAGGCGATAACTGCGGTAACGTAGTAGCCCATTGTTTTTTTCTAGCATAAATATAACTGAACATTTTTTTACTTCCTTTTTGTTCCATATTTTGGTTGGGGAAGGGAATAGTTTGCAGTCAAATTTGAAAAGTGTCTTCTTAAGTTTGGTGACCACTGGTACAGAGTAGGGCAAAGTATGGTACTAGAGCCATAAAGCGCATTGGATTTCAAAAATATAGGTGTTCAAGAGTTTTTGTTTTTATGTTTGGTCACACTGTCAAAGAGAGAGAACAAAAAAAAAAAACATATACATAACCAAGGACAATAAATTATTTATTTCGGATAGGTAATGAGAGCGTTAATTCATTTTTTAAACCCTTGAATATATGCACATCATGGGTGATTCTAAGTATAAAAAAAATTCTGAGCTTCATACAAAATTTTCAGAACAAGCGTGCACTATGAAATAAAAATAAAAAAATTTAATAATTAAAAATGAAAATAAATCATGACTTAAAACAAAAACTACATTGTGCTTAACACTGCAGTATATTTTAACTTCATCTCAGAACATTGTGTGTGAAGACCTAAAAAGCACAATAAAAAATACTGTCCAGAAGATTTTAAAAAGCTATCAAATGAATATTAACTTTAAGGAATAAGATAAGGTCTTCTGCAGGAAGTAAATACATTTTTGACAGCCTTTTCAAGAAGCAGCATAAATAAGGAATTACAGTGGGGTCTGCATCGTTTTTCTTACTGCTGAAATTATAACTAAAGATTTATGACTAATAATAATGTTGACTTTCTTTTTAGTAGTACAGTTGGCAGATGAACATGCCTCAGTAAAGGGTTAAAATGAGAATCTAAACTCTAACAAAGTTAATTGTTCAACAATAACATTAATGACAACAAATTTAATTATACAGTAATTAATTTTAATTCCAAAATCATTGAGCACATCACATCACAAGATACGAATGTAAAACGTATTCCAACAAAAATTATAGGTGTTTATGCCAGAGGTGGATTTACAGTCTAGTCAATGGGGTGGCGATTGAAAATTATACCCGTTTCTCTCCCCCCCCCTCCCCCCAACCTTTCTGCCACTGAAGACCTAAAAATGGAATTTTATGCTATCTTTAGTAATCATAAAAAAAGGGAGGGCGAATAAAAAAATTTTTGAAATTGAAATTCAGAAAATACAATTTTATGACAGGTTTGGTAGTATTATAGGGGAAGGGGTGGGGGAAAGGTTTTCAAAATCGAAGTTTCAAAGTCGCATTTAAAAGCTACTTTGCCAGCAATTTTTACAATTTGAAATCTTAAAAACACACAATTTTAGGCAGTTTGGGGATGTTATGGGAAGTGTGGGCTCGGGGCTGTTCACAGAGAGCCCCGAGAAATTTTTCGATTTTGAAATCGTTCATAGACATGAGGAGAGGGAGGCAAGATGCTCTCCAAGAATTTCTTTTAAATTAAAGCTCTTGAAATAAAATGTTAGGCTGTGTTTTGTGAAGTAAGTGGTGAGGAGAGGGTTCGATCCTTTCTACAGGAATAAAAAAATAATTTTCAAGACACAATTTTAGGCAACATTAAGAAAACTGGTTGTTCTCCCCCAAAATTTTTTTGAAACTGACGCCCTAAATTAGAAGCATTCTTGAATAAGAGGCATTCAGAATTTGCCACCTATGGCACGGTATCCAATGTACCCCCCCCCCCCCCCATTTCTTGTATCTGGCACTGTTTATAATGCCCCAGGAGGCTGAACCCTTCTTTAGATGGCCACTTCCATTCAAATGGAAAAAAAAAAACCTTTAACGGATAAAGAACATTCAAGTAACCACACCGTATTAAGCAAACATTTGTAGTTTAAGGAATTAAAATGTGTAGCTACCTCAAGTAGCTTTAAAAGTTCTTCATTTTGAAAAATATTTTGCTTGTTATTTCTTAAAGTACGTATTCACGGGAGGGGCGACCGCACCCCTATATATCCACCATTGATCTGTGCACAACATAAATGAGAAACTGGTGGCAAAATTTTCAGAGAGAAAAAGGGCAAAATAAGCAAAATCTAACAACTGAATTATAATTTTGTTTTAATAATTGCAGTTTATGCCAAGCAATATAATAATAATGTATATTTTTTGAGGCATAACCCATGCCTTGACATGAAAAAGTAAAAAATGGAAGATTTTCAATATAAATAACTCAAACCAATAAGCAAAAGGTTCAAAATTTCACTTACATCTGTATAATAAAAAATACATCTGCCATCATATGACCCTACTATCGCAATTTTTCCATTCTGACAAAAGTTTACAGCTGTAATGAGTTTCGTCTGGCCATCCAATTCATTCCACAGAGTAACTTTCTTGTCGGGTATATTCCAAAGTCTCAGTTTTCCGTCCAAAGATCCACTGAGAAAATAACGATCATCCTGAAAATCAAATTTAAAAAATAGAAAGATTTTTGGAGATAATTTAAACTGAATTTTACATAAATAACATATTAATGTCAAAGAATTGAAACATAAAATTTGGTCTAATACTAAGCATAAAAGTTAGCAAAAATAATTTTTATTTATACAGTCAACCTATCCAAACTCCTCTATTTGGGAAGTATCAAATGGTCACTGCATCTAATGATCACACAATAATAATGTTCAAATAATCCTATTTTCTCTTAATTTTCATTGAAATCTTCATTTCTAGTGGCAAAGTAAATATTTTTCAATGCGAAACAGATTGAAGTTTAGATTTAAATCAATCAAAATGAAAGAATGGAACTTATTCGACTTGATGGAATTTTTTTATTTAAATAAAGATCTTAACAGCAGTTTGAATCAGGTTTAAATGCACTGTAAAATGCATATTATACATTAAAAATTTACAAATGAACTAAGAGTTGCAAGTTAATTACTTTATATTTTTTTCTTGTCGTCAAATAAATGCAGAATGCAGCATTATAAATTAGTAGGACAGGGAAATCCCAGCACATCTGGCTCAGATTTCGATATACAGGTCTTTAAATCGAGAGTTATGTTCTTTTCATGGTCGCAATTTCAAACATAAAATATCGTTATTTTAAACGAAAGTCAATCGGTTTTAAGAGCCATTATAGCATATTAAGTTGTCATACAAATGCAAAAGTGCCAACCAGCAACGGGCACAGAAAGGCTCGCTTTAGTTTATTTCACAATCATCATTGAACACCAAGAGCCTTCTTAAAAGTTTTTACCCCACTGCAATTAACAGTCGCTTCCGGTAAACTATTCCAACTGCCTACAACCCTATTGAAGTAGTCATGTTTCCTAATTTCAAGATTAGCCTGAGATTTGAAGAGCTTAATACAATGACCTCTGGTTCTACCTTCAGCACACAACTGCAGCCCATCAACACTTCCCATTTTGATAAACTTAAATAACTGAATCATGTCCCCTCTAACTCTCCTTTGCTCTAGACTACATATTGAGTCTTTAAAGCTAATAAAGCCTCATGATCTATGTCTGAGAGACCACTTAACAACCTAGTAGTCCTCCTTTGGACCCTTTCCAATAAGGTAATATCCTTCTTTAGATAACGACACCAAAACTGAACAGTTATGATGTGAGTTAACGTTATACAGGGTTTCCCAATTGAGTTCTGATTGGATTGCAGGGCAAATGCACCTTTCCCTGATATTTTGTTTGAAGAGAAAAAATGATCCAATTTTATTTTAATTTGTGTTTCTCTGAAACAGGTGTCCTTCAAAAGTCTCCAGAACAGCCACAAGGATCCTTTACAATAATCTTGAATGCAAAATCTGCAAGCTTATATGATTTTGTAGCAGGTCCCTTCGGTTTTATTGCTTAACAATAAAAACATTTTCGTATTAAAATCATCTCTTTGAGCACCTAACTCCTTTATCATACAATTTCATGTTATTAGCTTTATATTTTCTGCTGTGTGTTAAAAAATTGTAAAATAAATAAATTGTAAAAATAGAGGAAAATTTACAAATAAAAAATCTCTGTACATACACAAAAATATAGTATTCAGAACTTGCTACAAGATGTACTGCAACTTTAACTTGTGCTTCATTGGTTAAAAAATTTGGAAAAAAAAATCATGAAACTACTACATTAGAATTCCAATAAAAACTGCCTGAAGAATAAACACAGCACTTTTAAAAATCCAAATGCATTTTATGATTTTAAAGTGAGTTTCTTTAGTTCTGTATGAACTTCTTGTTTTAATCTAATTTTTAAAAATATTTCAATAAATTTCTCCTATCTATGGTATTGGCCGTTACTTTTTTTCTCAAGAAAATAGGCTATAAAAGGGGTGGGGAGAGAGAGGACTAAATAACGAATACTCACTCTAGGATGGAAAGCAATGGCAGTAACAAAATCGATGTGTTGGAAACAGCAAAGGCATTCTTTGCGAGAAATATGCCACAAACGCACCGTTTTATCCATCGATGAAGACAGTATGAAATAGTTCTGAAAGGGAATACATTTCAAAAGCATGTTGCAAAGCCATATTACAAGCATGAAAATATATAGCAAAGCGGGGCTTGAAAAATCGTTAAAATCTTACATGCCCTACAGGCATGTTTGTCTAAAAAATACATGCCCGAACAAAATTTTTACATGCCCAGTTGTTTTATCATGTTATCAAAAACATTTGAATTTGTCATACAGCCTTAATCAGACAAAAAAATAAATTAAAAGCTTTATATATGAACAAAAAATAATTTTAACGCTAATCTAAATCATTAAAAAATTAAATTACAGAGAAATATTACATAATGAGTTATTACAAGTGAAAAGTTGCAAAATTTAAATTGTATTACCAATTTTATTGTTGACATGTATGTCCTTCAACATTTTAAGCGCCGGTAAGGATGCGGTGATTTTTCAATAAAATACGAAATTATAAAGCATTGGAAAGAAATATTTGATTAAAAAATTAGGTAGATAGAAATTCATGTCCAAAGCCGTAGCCAAATTTTTTTCAGGGGGGAGGGGAAACACTTCGAAACATTCCCCCTCTGGATACGGCCTTGTTCATGCCCAATCAGAATCTTTACATGTCCCAAGCATGTTGGGCAATATAATTTTTGAATCCTGCAGCATAGTATAAATCTCCAATGAATTCCTATTGCATTCATTGTTTCAATTACTTTACTGAAATAATTAAGTAACACAAAAAAAAAAGAAGCTCGTTCCAATTTATTTTAAGTATCATCTCTTTGACTTTCCATGATACAATTACTCATTAGACATGGTGGTAATTGTATTCACCTTCTTCACACTAGCTAACTTTTTTTTTCACATCATGCGCAGATACATTATATTTCATTTTAAGCCAAAATTAGACATTGTCTGTATTTAACTTGTGAAATAAAAATATTCTCTCTGATGCCGTAAAAAAAACCTAATGCATAATCATCAAAACAACAGCAAAAAATAAACACAAGCTATTCCTGTGATAATACAACTGAAAATTTTGTATAAAAACAATGAGATATTTAGAATGAATAAAGTGCCTCTCCATATATTTTTATTAATGAATTTCAGAAATCAGGTATATTATATGAAGTACTAGCTTTTCACACGACTCTGTTCTCGTGGAAATTTTGATTTGTACACGTGTGATAACAGATGGCCTGATCAAAAGGGCGAATATTTTAAAAGGCGTACATTTGGGCAGCAAAAGTCCTATACAAAATTAAATGGAGTTGAGGTGACAATAGCTTAAAACCCGTAACATTATGGCGCTATAAAACATTTTGTTTTTAAAGTGAGCGATCAAACGCCCACTTTTGGGCAGTAAATATTTTAACAGCTCTGGCTGGAAAGCACAGCATTTAGACGCAACTATACACTACAGTCGTTTTCTAAGAATAAAGAACAATAACAAACTACACAAATGGTAACTAACCCAAGAACAATGTACTGCACTTAAAAAGCACGCAAAAATATGACTAACCTAACGACAGTCTAATTACAAAAGCAAACAACTATCCCATTGTTTAAAAATATTAAAGAAGGATTAAATTCGCGAACATTAATTTAACGGAGATTGCAAATACAGCGATGCCTCATCAAAATGCTAGAAATGTTGATTATTATTATATTTGATTTGTTTAGCAATGGCAACTGCATTGATTTGTTTGTTCACACGGCAACTGTAAAAATTGTTGAAACGATGCAACAATGCAAATAAAATAGAACGGTCATCATCTGGGTCAAATAAAATTAAAGTTAATTACCGTGAAAAAATAATTTCGAACTACAGAGAAAAACACTTATAACTTCTTTTCTAGTTACTTTAGAGGCTTCGAATTTTAGCACATAGTAAAAAACTCTTTCCGGAGTAATTCTTTTACGCGCTTTTCATTGGTATCAAGCTCGAAAGGATACGACAACTTCTTCCGATAGAAAGGACTATTTTATGCAATTCTCGTCGTTCAGCTCCTATTGGTCTTAGCGTGATGACATATAGCCTATAGCCTTCCTCGATAAATGATCTATCTAACGCTGAAAGAATTTTTCAAATCGGACCAGCAGTTCCCGAGATTAGCGCGTTCAAGCAAACAAAATCTTCAGTATTATAATATTAGTATAGATAATATATCTAGGCCTGGACTTTACCTTCGACCAAGATACATCTAGCAATTCAGCTGTGTGTCCTTTGTACCTGCAGAAAGGCTTGGAGACAAATGGTCCTTTATTGTCTTCACTGTCATCCTAAATAAGGAAGCAAAAATCAAGTTGTAGGGCATTGTATGAGCAAACTAATCATCATTTTTTGTGCTTCACCAAATACCTCTTCGGCCAAGTACCAATCGAGTTTAAAACAAGTTCTGTCTAGAACTATGCAAGCCTATTTTTGCATATACAACAGCATAAAATTGATAATCTAGCCATTTCTTTCTCTTTTAACTTTAGTTGTTAATTATTTTAAATATACCTTTCTCAAGGATTTACATACCTTCATTTAATCATTCATTCCTTCATTCGGAAATATCCATAAAATTCTAGATCAAAACGTTTCGTGGGAAAATAGGCTCATTCAGTTCTGGATGAACTTTGTATCTGTACATGTTCTACACCATAACATCTTTCTAATAAAGTTTGTTCCAAGCAAATCTGACTGTTAGAACAGGATTTTTATACAGGGTTAAAATTTCCCTGCTGGCACTAATGTTAATTTTTTTTTAATGTTCAAAATTGGGAGGAAAATTGTTCAAATCAAAAAGTAAAATATGGAAATGACGTGTCCTCCATAGGTGATTCTAAGCAAAAAGAAAATTTTCGAAAATTTCAAACCAAATTTTTGAAAAAAGTATGCATTATTTTTTAAATTAAGATTACATGCATACTTAAGTGAACATGTCCCCTCCCCTCCTCACCACACAATACATACATGTACATATTTATATATAAGCTCAAAAAAAAGGGGTTTTTTTTGTGATAATGAAATGAAAGGTCTAATATTAAGGACAAACTTCTCTTTCCTTTCCCCGGAAACGTTATTACACTGTATAGTTTTTCTAAATAGTACAAAATGGCTTGCTTGTCTGAAGAAAGATAGAAAATTACAGGCATTACTCGTCAAAGAAATTTTAAGATTTATAAATTGAAAAATTTTCGACAAACCAATGGTTTTTTTTTTTTTTTAATTTTTGGATCAGGCTCTTGAAAATTTTCGAAAATGTCGGAGAATTTCGGATTAGAATCACCCCTGATGTCCTGACCGTGATCTTTTGAATCAGACAATTCTTTCAGAAGTTACTAGGGGTGACAAACAGACAGGCCGACAGACACACATTTCCCTCATCTCAAAACATAACTTTCAAGTTTTATTTTTTCAATATTTATTTAATTACTTCATTTATTTTTGGCTATGCTTTATTTTTATTGATATTCTTAAGATACATAAACTTTCTTTTAATTTTCTTTTTCAACTTTTATGGGAAACTAGACTAAAAATGCAAATATAAAATCTGATGACTAGGAACAAGTGTGGCTCAGGAAGGTTGGTCTTAGTCATGGGCCTTTTAAAAATCTTTCTTCGAGTCGAAAATTATATAAAAATAGGATTACTCCTTTTCATCATGCTCACACAAAACATTTTTATGATCAACTAATACAAAAATATATTAAATGCTCACCGTTACATCTTCATTATCTAAGCAAACATCTGGTTGACATGGAATGGGAGAAGTTTTACCTGCACAAACAATAAAATGCAATAAGAAAACATCATAGTACTTTTTAAAAATAAAGCAAAAGTAAGACAACTCAAATCTACAAGACAAAAAAAAAAAAAGCATTATACCAATAATTCCTTGAAGGAACTAACTACACTTGAAATAATTATATGTGATTTTTCAATAATATCTTCAGGTTACCAAATGACCTTTTGAAGGTTATTTGTTAGGTTAGGATGCTAATACATTCAGCTGTAACAAGAACCGTAATAGTAGCAGGGCTTCACTTCTTGGCTCTATGGTCTTCAGAGTTGATTTTTTACACAATAATCTCAATACCATAAAATATGAAAATACAGTCAATGCTTGATATAACGACCATCTGCGTCTCACAGAAAAAGGTCTTTATAACGAGTGGTCGCTATAAGAGGTAGAATTTTCTAAGAAATATACTAAATACATCATTGCATGTTCAGTAGTTCCATTAAAATTGGTAATTTTTCAAAGATTCCAACTAGATGCTGAAATTATTTTTTACCATCGGAATTTTAAAAAAAAGTATCGGTGCAAAATATTAAACAGATTTTAAGTAGAAAATATAGGGGGAAAAACACATTTATGGAAGCAGTACTGAGCTGACATGACACCTGGCATGGACAGCATGATTTCTCTTATTTCGGAGAATCGACCCTTGGAAAACTACATGATTAAACGACAATCTACCAATGCGTCTGTTAACCACTTTTCCTAAGAAATACGGAAATTCCATGTTTCCTCCCCTTCTATTCTTTTCGTACTGTGATGAGTGGTAATCCCTCCCCTCCCCCAGTCAAAGTGGGACTGAACACTGAAGACTCCATGCACTTTATCCATAAACTATAATCAAGTTCAATTTTAATTCAAATTTAGAAACATGCTCTATTCGGAAAAGTGCCACTAATTGTGGTCGCTGTATTGGATTAGACCAGTGTTTCCCAACCTTTTTCCCCTTCTAAGACCCGAAAGAAAATGGCGAACCCCCTTCTGTAAGGGGTCATAAAATTTGCTAGCACGTTTATTGTACAATACTTCGTAACAAGAAATGAAAACATGATTCTTGTAAAACATCCAAGTTTAAATAAAACTAAAATACAACTTCAAATATATTTTTTTATTTTTTTTTTTCCTTATGTGTTCTTTTTGAATAATTATTAGAGCAATAAACCTATCATTCCTAAAACAAATTTAAAGACTCTTTTGACGATAGGTTCCATTTTCCGGTTGAAATATACAAAATTCAGTAAAGTTTTGGAAATTTAAAATTTACATATCTAAAAATTTCTAATTGCAATAATGCTGAAAAGTTGGAATATGTGAAAAATGTGGTACAAATTTAAAATTAATTTATAATTACCTTCTGGTTCTTTTTTAAAGGGTGATGAATTTGCCTAAAATAATATAAAATTCAGCGTTTTATGTGATAAATTTCATATTTCCAGCTCTTGCGAGGAAAAAGTGGGAAATGGCAGGAAAAACACGCGTTTTAAATTTTAAAATAAATCAAGAAATATCTTTTGGTACCAATTTATGATCCAAATTTTAAAAATCAAATAACTGGAAAACGCAATTTAATTTTTAAAAAAATCATTTTTCTACTTCTTAATTACGTAGGTAAATTTATCATTTCGTGTTTTCCTTTACTTAAGCGATAAAAAAAAAAATCCGCCATTGCTATATTATTTTCACGAACCCCCTTTCTGCACCACCCCCGGAACCCCTGGGGGTTCGCGAACCACCGGTTGGGAAACGCTGGATTAGACGATACAGAACGGTTGTTGTACCAAAAGAAAATGAATATAGAATTCATAGGGATAAAGTTAGAACTTTTACCACTGCTTGTAATAATGGAATGGTCTTCATAATGTGTGGTCTTTCTAACGAGCATTGACTGTATCAGATAAAATTCAAAAATGCACGAGCTGGGCTCCAGTTAGTTCAATAAAGCCTTGAACAAAAGTAACGGAGATGAGAAGTTACATTCAGAATGAATGAAATATAGGAAATAGTTTTTAACTCTAAACAGAGACAAAAGTATGAAGAAGACAAAAAATTCTTGTGCAAGATGATTAAGGGAATTCCATCCAAGAATGGCCAATGGCAGGAAGAACACTATTGAATAATTGAAAAAATAAGAAATCAAATAAGGCTGAAAGATCAATTCTACCACTAGGTATACGTTATATCCTCATGATGATTGTTGGTTCTCTGGATACCGTGACGCAAAAGGCTTAATGAGTTATACTGCCTTAAACTATTGTTTAAAGTCCTGAACAAGACATAAAATGCAGAATAAGTGGGAGGGGGGTGGGGGGACAACAAAACAGAAGAAGAAAAGACACAAGATGAAATACTTTGGTTGAAATTGTAGCATCAGGAAAAAAAAAACTTGGAAAAGAACAAATTCTTCACAAATGAAGTATCTACAAAATAAAGAACATAGAAAAGTTTCTTCAACAGAAAATTCTAATAGAAGAATCTTAAAATTTCTAATTAACATTGAAAAAGAACACTTGGAAATCTTTGCCTTTTATTTTGGATGATATGAGAGTAAAATCTTTGAAAGGGAGAAAATTTCTCCACAAATTATTAAAAGTCGGGTAATTTTTAACCTTCTGAGAAGTAGTTGAAGCATTTAAATTCTACCGAGCAGTGGCGTACGCAAGGGGGTGTTTAGGGGTTTAAACCCCCCTTCAGCCCTAAATAATAGCACTTTATTACATACTTGAATTTCTTTTAGTAGCTTCAGAACAATATGAATGGGGGGGGGGGGGCATTGAAAAAATTCTGCATACGCCACTGCTACCGAGTATACTAGTAATTGATAACAGTATATCATGTTCATTCAAATTGGATAACAAAGTTTCAACTTGTAGCATCCTATGAATCTAATATAGTTGCAGAGTTAGCGGAAGAGTCAAGTATGCCTTGCCCGATCTTGAAGATAAATGATTCAAAAGACTTTGTAAAAAAAACTATAACATTTATTTAAACTTCAAAAAAACTACAACATTGTTAAAATAACCTGAAGCCAAAAAAACTGGCAACTTTAAAATATGACTAGCATCGCGAAAATCGGGCTTTTATAGCAAACGCTACATTAGCAAAGGCTCTTTCGAGCAACGAGCCGATAACTTAATGCTTAATCGATGCAATTACAACATGGTTGAGAAAAACAGAAGAAGTGCTTCCGTCGACCAGAGCTTCCTGTTAAATACACATCTTCATTAGCATAACGTAATGTGGACCGAGTTCTAAAGCAACCAATGAGAGGTTGGCATGTGGCATGTCCGCCTACCTCCTCGGCCAATCACGGCTGACTAGTTACGTCACTTCCAACATGCACAGCCATGTTGATACGTGATTTCCTACATACTGAACGTTTCTGGTCGACGATGTTTCAAAACACCCGCTTTTACTCTCAAAGTAAGTTTTCAAAAGAGTACTAAAGATTAAACTTTTCTTTAGTAAATTAATTGTAGATGTGGAGAAAATGTTTTTAGCGTTAAGGCTAACGGTAATCACCTCAAAAATCAAAACGATTCGAGCATTCTTTGAGGAAATGGGGGCAGTTCTATTTTGCTGCCTCTGTGTATCTGAGTATTTTTCAATGACAGTTTTCAGGGAGAAAATTAAAAAATTCAGGGGAAAAAGAACCTTTTTTCAGCAGATAATTTTGTAATAAAGGGATCGAAAAATATTTCCAGCAAAATTTTTTACTAAAAATATACCAACGCATGCTGCATTACTTCTAATCTTATTTGTCTGCTTTGTGTTTAATGGTTGAAGATTCTCAATGTGCTATATTGCAACAGAAGTTTATCTAGTTATTTTTTGGTGTGCATGTTCAAGGTGCGCATCTTAGCAGAAGCTGCTTCCAACACTAATTGGATGGCTGCCTCACGGTTGCAAATTCAATAGGTGAAAACAAGGAAAATTCTTATCAGGCAACTCAATGACGGTTGTTGGATTAGTCAGAACAGCCGCCCCTCCCCCCTCTGCTTTTCCCAAAGAACCGACTACAAGCTGCGGATAGAGCTTGAGATCTTCTGGTTCTAAGTAAACTATGTTACTGCTGGGATTTCTGACTCTGTGTGTTGGCATACAATACATAAAATCTAGTCGGGATGAAAATTAATTTTATCACGAGCAAAAAAAAAAAAAAAAAAGCAGCAGAGTGTAATTCAATTATATCACAGAAAGCCAAGGAAAGAATATAATGAGCATGTTTACTAGGTGGTATCAAAGATTCGAGTATCAAGCAGTGGTCGATCCAGCACTTTTAGAAGGGTCCGGTTTCTGTGAATTTTAAAAAACATTTTAATGAAAAATCAAATAATTTTGTGAGAATTCAAAATTTAAAAACTTGAAAGAGCCTTTAATTACCTTAAAAATATTTGAACACAATTGATTGAACAATGAATATACGCATTTATTTAAAATTATATTCAAGAATAACTTTCAGACAACAGTAAGCACTATATTTCAATAAATAACATCACAACAGTTGTGTTTATAACATGCATTAAAACCAAACAGGTAATTTCACCAAGAATGGCGATAAAGATGCCAAATACCAGGGATCGATCCAGCATTTTTTAACAGGATCCGTTTTTTGTGAATTTTTTTAAAAGAGATTTTTGTGAAAAATCAAACAATTTTGTGAAAATTGAAAATTTAAACATGTATTGATAAAGTTTTTTTTTTTATCAATTTTTGCCCTCTTATGTAATGAAAAAATCTGTAAAAGCTCAGAACTGATAGCTCAGAATTTTGTGAAGCGTAAGAAAATAATCCCAAATTTGCTCTGGCAGCGCAACCCCTGTTAAGTCAATACATTTATCACAATCAACTCATCCAAGCATGGGTAAGATGTCAGAAACTTGCAAAAATAAAAACTCAATGGAGGGGGATACAAAAAGTACTAAAACTACTATGTCAGAAAAATAGGAGAAAAGCTGAAAGGGAAAATGTAATTATAAAACATATTTGCAAACATGAACAGAAATCCATATAATGATATAATAAAATCGCCAGAACAAACCTTCTTTATTGAACTTTTGCCGCATATCATTAAAATATTCAAATGCATCTCTGAGAACCCAGATACGGAGGTCATGGTCTTGCCCGGCAGTTGCCTGAAACGATCATCGTAGTCAATTAATGGTTATTGCAATCATTGAGCAGTTATTTTTTTTAAAATCAAAGTCCTACAATTTTTTAATAACTTTCCAGTGAGTTGCATACTTCCGGAACAATAACGATCAGTTTGAAACATATATTCCAATTTTATATGATATAGAAGTGTAGTCGGTGAAAATTGTTGATACAATGTGATCTGATCACATCAGGGTAAAAAAGATTTGATGACAATAACCGAATGATAATAATACACGATAAACGTTTATTGCTGGAAAATTCGCACTTTTGCACATTAACGAAGAAATATACTGTAGACTTTTGCAAACAATGTTGAAAATACACGTTGTTGAAATAACAAAATGTTGTTGAAGAGGTATTTAGCGAAAAAATAACTGTAACAAGAAAAATATAATAATCTAAATTTTTGTCTTAAAAAGAAAAGGAATTACTCATTGTTGATTTTTTTGATAATTTTACAAATGTGGCGTCTTTTTTTCTTGGACAGATTGATGTAAAATTCAAAGTGCCTTCATCATCTGAACAGCTAAATACTTTTCTACCCTATAAAATTTCAGAATATAATTTACAAACAGTAGAAAATAGTTTAATTTTTCCTCTTTTTTGCCGATTTAAGAAAAGTAATGTCTGTAACTTGATAACAATAAACAAAGTTTTGATCATAAAAACGGATAATTTTTCAATGTATTTTTATACAAGAGGGCGTGCATGACTTGGTGATTTTGATAACATTAAGCAACTGATAACATTGATCGTGATCACATAAAGTGCAGTCCACTCTATATATTAATATTGCAGTCTAAAGAAATTAAATTGTTGACCCCTACACACGGCATAATTGTGTGTATATACAATTAGTGAGGGGATTCATAACTTAAGCATTACTTTAGTACCAACCAGCACTAAAAAATACTTACAAATTTCTGAAATTAGAAAACATATTTCATTTAAATTTTTTAATTATTATTTATCATGCCCTCAATCTGCTCTGTCCTAGAAAATTATGTTTCGGTTCTTGGGAAAAAATGATAAGTAAAAAGATACCTTTGAGAAATAAACATTTTTTGTGTTTTGTTTACACGGATTTTAGAAAGAAGGAGAAACAAAGAATTATGATATATTAGAGTTTTTTGTAGACAGAAAAAATCTCAATGTAGTTGAGATTTTTAAAATTTAAATATTAGTATTTTCTGAAAAATAATCCAACACAATTTGGAGAAATTTTAAGTACATCTTTTATTGTACAATGTTTGGGACTGCAAAAAAAAAAAAAAAAAAACTCAATAAACAAAGGTACAATATAAAGAGTCAATATGTGTGGTTTTGAATTAATCTTCTCTTATTATATTGTAACAAAAGGTTATTTATAAAACCTGGATTATTCTAATATAAATGTAAACATTCGAAAAATTCATGAATTGGCATTACCAAAAGACGTCCACAAGAGGAAAACTTCATTGTCCAAATAGCCCCCTACAAAAAAACAACAACATATTTTTTAATTTCTAAGCCACACAAGAGGAGAATAACAAACACAGAAAACAAACTTAATAGTGTTTTACCACCAAATTTCCCAAACTTTCAAAACCATGTTTAAGTTCATTCCTTACTTTGAATACATACTTTATATGCATTGGACGAATAATACTGAGGGAAAATATTGGAATAATCAAATGTTTGCATTTTCTTTGTATACATTATTTTTTGTAATCTTTTACCTTTCTTACTTTCTTTTTTTTTTTTCAAAATTCAAATTCTTTATTGAAATGTAAAGAAATTTCCATACAAAATTCAAGTTTCACTTTTAACAACAATTTTATAACTTGAATACAAACCTCAATACAACAAGTATATTCTAAACATGAAAGAAAATAAACTTTGATAAGGAACCATGAGTAAAAAGGCATTAAAGAACGCCTAACAAGCTCATGACTCCTTAAAATAAAATAAACAAATCTAGAACAGCCAGCCAAATTCATGAAGAAACAAATAAGAGTTTAGATCTATTTTCATATAAGTCTTTTACAACTAATAAATTTTTAAAAACATTCATCTTATAAGCATAATAAAGATAATATAAATAATAACAAAAACAATTAATTAAAAAACCTTTTAATTTTTTACAAAAAGCATTAATTTATTTTTAAACATTTGTTTAGAATTTATTACTTTTAGATTCTTTGGTAAATTATTCCAATTTGGGTCCAATAGAGTTTAAACAGCTCAAAAGTACATCCTTTTTTGCTGCCTGTGGAATTTAACTGTATTTATGTCCAGTTTGATATATGAGTTAAAAAATCCAAATTTATTACTTTTCTATTTTTGTTACATTTTATTCTTTCAAACATCATTAGACAAACTTTAAAAAGGTACATATGTTTTAGCTTTCAATAAATAATTTTAAACTATCATTTGAATTATTCAAGTTATTTTGCTTTTACGGAACCTTTTCAGCAGAATATCAGTTCTATTATACTTTTTAGAGGTACATGTTGAATACAGAAACTTTAATATGTTAGATCTTTATTAGGTCCAGATCAAGTTTTGAAATTTTTGGACCCACGCATCAGCCAAACTCTCCAATTTCAAATCGCACTTTTATCCAAAAAAAGTGGGCTTATACATGAGCATATATATATATTGTATTTTTTCAAAAAATAAAATAAAAAACCAGTGTAAAATGGAAAACAAGATTTTGAAAATTTAATTATATGAGAGAGAACTTGAAAATATTTTTAAAAAAAAATGAATGAGGCATACATACTGTATGTTCCCCAGCAAGCTCCTGAAGCACCCTGATGTTTTCAAATTCACTTTTCTCCGCTGATTTTAGTTTACTGGATACTTTTATTTTCACAGAGGAACGCAAGTCTGAAAGTATTTCTTCTTCACTGTTATCTTCATCAGCATGGCGAGAGTGCGTCACTGAAACATACACAACTATAGTTTTTAAATGTTAAAGGATGCATGAAACAAACAGTTTATGCATCAGAAGGAACATGAACAAGTGTGATTTGGGGAGATAGAAAAATGAAGCAAATTAAATGGTGCTGTTTTAAAAAAAAAATAGGTACTAAAAAAGGTAAAAAATAGGTAAAATATTTAGCTTCAAATAAAAACATGCACAGCTGAAATCAGTGCGTCAATAAATTACAAAAAATATACTTAAAGCAAAATGTTCAGAATAAATCTGTGGAGAGTCTAAAGTTTTATAAGGGAAGTAAAAGAATACAAATTACAACTTTTTTAATTGAATAAATAAAATGTTTTTCAAATGCTTTTATGGAAAATTAGAAAAACAAAAAAGAAGAAGAAAAACCATGAAATTTGCAAACACACACAGCTAAGCTCTGCAACAGGACTTCAAAATCTGTCCCGATTAACAGCATTTATAAAGTAATGTTCACTTTATCACAAACAACATTCACTTTATTATGAGGGGAATTTCATGGGGGAGGGAAGATATTTTATGCAGGATCCCCACCTCTCCAACTCTTCTGTTCATTTAGATATATTTCAAGTTTCTCCGACTTTTTGGCCCTTTTTTTTAATTAATTTCTGATTATTCTTGGTTTTCCAGGAACATGTAAATCAGACATTTAATTAATTAGCAGAAGGTAATTAGTAGACATGTAATTAAGATCACAAAAATATTAAATGAATAAGTTAAAAAGGTGAAACTAGAAAATTCAATTAAAAAATAATTTTTCGTATGAGTTAGCCTGCACAAACACAGATTATTTTATATTGACTTTTGAGTCAAATTTAAAATACGCCAATATCTTTGCATATAAATAATACCTTTATCAACAACAACAGTTCTGATTTTGCTGACTTCCATCTTAAGTTTTTTCCCAAAATCACGCCTGAAAAAAATTTTATATTTCACACATACATGCATAGCAAACACAAATTTAAACAGATCAAAAAATAACGAAAAAAAAAAAAGTAATTCATCCTTCAAATTAAAATCACTTGATTAAGAAAGGAAAGGATTGCTTTCAAATACATTTTTACACATTCAATACATTCCACTTGGCGATATTTTATGATTTTTTTAAAAGAAGTGAAGGAACTTAAGTCATTTTGGATGTATGAATTTCATTTGGAAACATAAAAACATGCAGGATGAAGTTTTTAAAGCAAACTAATCACTAAATTTTTGTGCATGAAATGTATTTGAAGATGTATTAAATGTCTTTAAATGCAGTAGTTACAAAGTTTAAACTAACAAATTAATATTTACAAAAAAGGACTTTTCTCCTTGTTGTTCTTGTTCTTTAAGGAAGAGAGAAAAAAGTCACCAAAAACTAGGCAGAAAATATAAATAAATATTGGCTTGAAAGCTTTCCATTTAAGGAGAGTTTAAAATATTAAATACAGCAATTTGTCTTTAATAGTGATAGAGTGAAACTTATGCAGTTTGATAGCATAATCCATTTGATAACAATAATTAAAGCAAGTAAAGGGATAAATTTGCATGACTTAATTGTTACATACATTATTTTTGAATTTATATTTAAGTATTGAAAACTGAGCATTCATTATTTTCCATTAAATTTCATATTTAAAAGAATTTCCTGCAGTGCATTCAAAAAATTGCAGAGTTTAAAATTGCCTTCAATGCATTTCTGAATAAAAACAAGACATTTGATTTTAAAAAAATATATATAAGGTAAATGACCCGGTAGTGGACATTGCGCTAGTAGTGGACACTTAGATCTTTAAGATCCTAAAATAAGCGAATGTAACATTTAACTTGAATGATATTATCAGAACCTATAGCGAACGATTCCTAGTGCTGGTTAACTAGAACTAAAGTTGGCGTGGAGCATCTACGCAAGTACATGGATCATAATATTTAATAGCTGCCTCCACAATGGTCACATTTGCTGCTCTTTACTAAAGCCCACCAATAAGAAGGTTAGGGATTTGGGGAAAAAATATGGGAAAAAAGCGTGACATCATTTATGAATGGTCCCTTAGTCATTTTAAAATTATTTCTACAGGTTAACAGCGTAAAATAGATGATATTCATTTCTGTCCACTACTAATGCAAATACGTGTCTTATACATGTCCACTATAGATACAAATTAAGCGTTTAGTAAATTTGACGTAAAAATCCTAATTTTTCATCAAATGACATTTTATAGGTAATTAATTTTTAGAGAAATAGTTGGCGGTGAAGCAAATTATGCAAATATCGATGTAAGTCCCTTGAAAAAATTTTGCCACGTAAAAGAGTATGAAAATTTTCTTAACTGTGTCCACCACCGGGTCATTTTGTACAGTCGAACCTCATTTTGACGACACCTGGATGACACATCACTCCTGATATCACGCCACTTTTTCAAAGTCCCGAACTTGAAACATATAATTTTAATGTTAAATAACTCTGCAATTCACGACACTAATTTACTGTACTACTCCATTTATGACAACACTTCAAATTGTTAAAACGGGCTTGATTTTATTTTTTTAACTTAAACATGAGTGATTCCATACCAACTCACCTAAAAAAAGAAAAGTTGGTCGCATGACCAACTCGGATTTTTCTCAAATTTGGTACACAGGTTGATGATATAGAGGCATGAAAAATTCCAAATTTTTAGCTACATGCTCCTTTTATTTTTAAATATACAGGTCCTCAAAGTTTGTCTGCCACTTCAAAATACCGAGAAATTGGTGTTATTGATTTTTTATCTCTTGAAAACTCTAGTCATGCAATGTAAAAGTGTTGTATATCTATGAAAACTAGATGTTCCAGGCATTCAGAAAAAAATACTACAATGTGCATAATGAAAATTGTTAAGGTACAGTACTCTTAGAAGTTGCAACCACAAACATTCGATTTCACCGATTTTGCTAAAGTTGAGGATTTAATTCCAATAAAAAGAAAATAAAACCAAAAGTTTACTGACTTTCTGGTAGAGTTCATGTGTTCACCACAAATTGCCACACAATAAATTACTTGGGTTTCTCACCCCTTCTTGGAAATATTTCAGCTTAAAGACAAGCCATAGGGCAAAACATGCAATTTTGGCCAACTTGTCAGCCATTTTTCTCACAAAGGGCAAGCACTAGAAAATGTTAAATTTTTCTAAAATAGGCTACTGATGTGTCAGCTATTCACCGGAAAAGAGTTTACTTCTGGTTATTTTTTTTATAAAGAGATATCCTGCTGATAGTATATGCATGTTTTTCTCTAATACCATATGCCTGTGTTTCCCCTCTCAATCTTAGCATTAATTTTAAAAAAAACTTACTGAATATTACCTAAATATTATGTATTAAATTTTATTTACCCTCTGAACGCACTGAATTATGGAGCAACATTTAGTTTTTACTACGTTCTGGCATTAAAACAAAACTAAGGTTATTTACTCAATTTTTGTAATGTCTTAAAGTAAGATCAACCAATAAAGCGTCAAGTATAACGGTATTCCCCTTTCTTTTAAGCCAATAAATGAAAGGGAAATCCCCTAGCTAATAACAAGGGGATTTCCTACACAGATTCTATTTATTTTCGATTGTATAAACTTTAAACTATTGAAAGGTGAGTTTCAAGAGCAATGTATTTTTACTTGATATATTTACTCATCATACAAAATGAAACTTCATTTTGTAGGATGATTAAATACAGGGTAGGGCGAAAGTAATGACCCAGTTTTGAAGTGTTATATAATAAAAACTATTACAACTTGAGACTTAAAACTTTTTATATTTTGATCTGTATGAAATACCATTTTTTTACCTTAAGTTTTGAATCCCACTTCAGCAAGATGGGGACCTTCTGCAGCAATACACTGATGCTGTCTATTTTTCCACGTAGAGAGAATAGACTGCATCTTTGTGTGCATTCAATATCCCGCGTAATGTTACGGTCCCTAATTTTTCTTTCTTTCTTTTTTTTTTTTTTGTGGGGTTATATGAAAGAAAAAGTTCCCCATACTTTAGGAGAGCTAAAGGCTGAATTATCGAGGAAATATCCGCCATACCCTTGAATGGTGGCAGAAAAGTCAGATGTGCAGAAGTGTGCAGAAAAGTTTCCCAAAACTTCAGAAATGGACTGCATGAGTGTATTGGTGCTAAAGGCCGCTATCTTGCTGAAGTGGTATTCAAAACTTAATGTAATAAAATGGTATTAAATCCAGATGAAAATAAAAAAAGTTTTAAGTCTCAAACTGCATTAGTTTTTTTTATAACGCTTCAAAACCGGGCCATTACTTTTGCTCCACCCTGTATATCCAGAAGTATTATTAAATTAAAAAAAAAATAATAATACTGGCTACTGTTATAATCTCTTTTATTTGGTTTAGAGAAGGGTTATACCTCTATCCGTTAAATATCGTATTTCTTCACTAAATATTAACTTACTTTTTTTAAATAAAAAGGTTTGTAAGACAAATATATTTCCTAGATCTTACTTTAAGACATCACAAAAATAGAGTAAAACTTAGTTTTGCTTTAATGCCAGAACGTAGTAAAAACAAAATGCTGCTCCATTATACAATGCTTCACTCCCCAAATAACACTACTTCTGAAAATAACTAAATAATGTTCAGAGGGTAAATAAAATTTAATACATAATATTTAGGTAATATTCAGTAAGTTTTTTTTTTAAATTAATGCTAAGATTGAGAGGGGAAACACAAGCATATGGTTTTAGAGAAAAACATGCATATACTATCAGCAGGATATCTCTTTACAAAAAATATAACCAAAAGAAAATTCTTTTCCTGTGAATAGCTGACACATCAGTAGCTTATTTAAAAAAAAATTTAATATTTTCTAGTGCTTGCCTTTTATGAGAAAAATCGATGGACAAGTTGGCCAAAATTGCATGTTTTTGCCCGATGGCTTGTTTTTAAGCTGAAATATTTCCAGGAAGGAGTGAGAAACCCAAGTAATTTATTGTGTAGAAATTTATGGTGAGCACATGAACTCTACCAGAAAGTCAGCAAACCTTTGGTTTTATTTTCTTTTTATTGGAATTAAATCCTCAACTTTAGCAAAATCGGAGAAATCGAATTTTTGTGGTTGCAACTTCTAAGAGTACTGTACCTTAACAATTTTCATTATGAACATTGTAGTATTTTCTTTCTGAATGCCTGGAGCATTTAGATTCCATAGATATCTAACTTTCATATTGCATGAATAGAGTTTCCAAGAGAAAACAAATTAAAAAACATCAATTTCTCAGTATTTTGAGGTGGTCTACAAACTTTGAGGACCTGCATATTTAAAAATAAGTGGAGTAGGTAGCTAAAAATTTGGACTTTTTCATGCCTCTATATCATCAATCTCTGTACCAAATTTGAAAAAAAATCCGAGTTGGTCATGCGACCCCCATTAGGTGAGTTGGTATGGAATCACTCACCTTTTAGTAAAATAATGATGATTTCTGAAAAGTTCGTCCTGCAATTTCTGAAAATGGATTAGCGACAAGTGTTATCAACCCTCTTGGAGAAAATCCCCAGCCCCCTCGAACCTAACCATCGAGAGGCAGTAAGGCGTGCGCAGTAGGTTTGAAAGCGACAGGTGGAAACATGATCACAGACCCCTGGGTGGAAAGATAAAAGTTGCTCTGCAGCAGTTTACTTGAACTTCTCCGAATTAGGGATTTGAAGTACAGAAATAATTTTGTACACATTGACAAGCACAAGAAATGAGTGACAAGTTTCATTCTCATTGCTCATAGGATTAAATCTCTACTCAACAATACATCAGAAAAGGATAAAAGGTACCAGGAGAAAGAAAAAAATCCATTCTAAATGAGCTTCTAAAAATGAGTGCTATCGTGTTAAGCTCTTTCTTCGAAAAGAAGGAATTTGCTTTCACGGTCCAGTCATATAGTGGTCAAACGTAAAGGGGCTTTACAGTTGGGGGATAAACTTTCAAGTAAATCAGATGCAATGCATTGATGCCGTAGAAAAATACCTTTATTCGATTGAAGAAGCTAAATAGGAAGATTATGCCTTTTTTGTACAAAATACACAGAAAAAATTTAAATTGTAAATCAAGAAGTAAGCAAACCTTTATTGGAGAATATTTTAGTGCGAAATGAAAAGTAAGTTATCTTTTCTCAATGTTTTGGCCTTGGCTTATTAAATAATAGAAAATGACGGTAATTGAGTCTAATTTAATAAGGCAAATGAATAACATAGTCGTGAATGCGTTATTACGTTATATGTTCTTTAAATTATGTGTCTTGAAGCAATTCCGGTTAAGACATTGCTCCGCTTATGACAACACTTTAAAGAAAGTCTGCAGGGTGTCGTGATGACGAAGTTTGACTGTATATATATTTTAAAATAAGACTTACGTTTTAAACCAAGCTTTTGTGCCCATATCTAATGAATCAGTTTTCCTCATTTCAGAGCCTTCATCGTCTGATTCTTTATCTAAAGCTGTTGTGCTAAAATATAGTAATCAGAGGTAATTAATTGTTTTCATTGTAGCAAAAATCATTAACCCCCCCCCCCTGAAAATGATAGAATCATCATTAATATAGCAAATTTCCTAAAATATTCTTCACAGGTCTTGAGGATTAAGAGCTTCATTGCAATTGTCACTAAAAAGCAATGGAAGTAGGTATGCACCGATAAACACAATGGCCGATTACTGATTAATCGACCAATACGGATTAATTATAATGATTCTTTTTTTAAAAAGTAATATTTTGCCATCACAATTCTTTTTCTTTTCAATTCTACAGAATTATCCAAGAGTTAATTTCTGCGAATAATGGGTAATTTACCCCTATTTAATATTTTAACATTTTCAGATTTTTTTCAAATTCTGTGAACTAATTTTCTTATTTATTGTTAATAAAATCACATTCGAAAAACAAAAATTAATCCAAATAAAAAAGTAATATTATTACGAGACCTGAAAGTTCGATCATTTAGGCAATAGCCAGTGGCCAATATTCCCATTTAATTTAGTAGCACTATTTTAATTCTTAGAGGACACTTTATCCAGGATTTTTACTCTTTTCAACATTTGTAAAGTAATCTTAAGCACTATGCTAAAGGTATACTGTGGAGGAAAGTACTGATGCATGAGAAATGTTACAATATATTATTTTTTTTATATGGAAAAAAAATGAAACAAAAAAAAAAAAAAAAAAAAAAAAAAATGAAAAAAAATTGCATCGAACAAGTTCTTGTGAAAGAAAATAAAAGCCTATGCATATAAATTTTAAACAATCAAAATTTATTTAATCATTACAAATTTATTGCCTTGTTATTGCCAGCTGGTGGTTCTTTGTCACTTATTTTACCCAATTAAAATGCTTTGTCACAATGTATGAATGGGGAAACATTTATTAAAAATTTCTGACAAAGTGGTATCTGAAACAAAACACATCGGACGTGAAAAACTTTAATCGTCAATATCTTATTTTGAGCTCAGCTGCTTTTCTGTGTACATTTGTATGTAGCACCAGTGGTGTAGTCCTGAAAAAAAGTTAGGGGGACACTTATACATACGAAGATAGGCAATTGAAATCAAAAGTGGACACTTATGTTAAAATGTAAAACATTTGAGGGGATGCTTGCATTCAATTAAAAAGGTAAGGGAACGCTGTCAACACCACCGAAATACAAGGCCTGAGGTCTCAAGCATAATCTCATAGTGACGTCATCACAAGTAGGTGAACGATAACCGCCAATAACAGCTCTTTGAAATATTTTATTATTTTATTTAGACGAAAATTATTTTAATCGCCAAATATTTATTGTCAATATCAGAAATGGCAACAATTCCTTTTTCTTAATTCTTTGAAACTGTATAGTAACGAAGCGGCTACGTCAATATTATAATTTCTGAAGTTTTCCAAGAAATTGTTTCATACAGCATATGTGTTTCGTTAAAGCTTCATGTACAGTATTTGCTTTCTGATTCAATCTACAGAAGCATTATTTCACGTTGTTGCTATTCTGTACTAAATTCTAATTATGCATCAAACCATAGGCTCTCTGTATTTAAGTGTCCAAGTACCATCACGGTTAGATAGATGGTCGAATTGGATTTAAAGAAAAGACTTTAAACAATAAAAATATTCTAAAGTAAGTTCAGATTTAATTTATTTTAAAACTGCTATATTCATTTTATGTATAGAATTTTGTTTTATATCTCATCTGCGAACATTTCTGTATGCCGCCAACACAAACATTGGCAATACCATAAATTCGCTACGTAGCGTTGCCATAAAAATTTGGCGACTGTTTTTCAGTTCGTCTCCAACGAAAACTTTAACGATATACTAAATAGATTTCTCAAATTCGCTACAAAACATAGCAATAAAAATTTATAACACAAATTTACCTAAAATATTACCAATAGCTCTAAGATAAAATTTGGAGTTGTTTCATTGTGTTTAAACATTGTTTACACCTTGAAGTATGCAACAAACTTGGCACATATTGTGTAACTTTCTTTAAAAGTTTTTAAAAAAGGTGACTGCTTCTTTTAAAATCACTATAATTTAAGCGGTATACGAAATGCCGAATTTAAAATTTCGTTGTCGTATTGTATATTATCAAACCATTAATAATTTCCCTTCATTTTTAGTTTTTTTTTCTCAATCATTTAAATTGTATCTTTTTACATAGAGAAAGTTCAGTCTGGATTTTGTATAATTAATATGGTAGGGGGGAAATGAATGACACCTCCAGCCTCAAAAATGTTCAATTAGACTTTTTGTAAACATAAAAACAGTCAGATAAAGCAAAGTTATTCACAAGTCTGAGAATTGCATTTTTCTTCTAACTATGCGCTCAGAATTCCTTAAATGTTTGATCCTAAATTACACCTTATTAAATTCTAAAACTAGTGCAATATTTGTTTTCTAAAAACAGCACATTTAATTAACCTTTTACTTTAACTACAGAACTAACTACACTGCATTTTGATTTTCTAGTAGTGTTTATATTGTCTTCCTCCTATTATGTTTATTTCATATTTTCAAAGTTTTTCTAATTTTTTTAATGGTTTGAAGTACATTTATATTTCAACATCTTTGAAGATACGTTTTTCTAATCAAAATGTTTCAGAAAATTAAATAAACATATGAATTTGTTTTTTTTTTACTCTCATATTTTTTTCCTTAAAAAGTTTCAAGTATTAATCAATTCATGAATGTTTACTTGTGTAAAAGTTTGCCTTAAAAAGAAGCAACAACAAAAACGTTATATTCTGTGATTTGAATAAAATACTTTTCTTTTCTATTCATGATATTTCAACATGAACTTAAAGTGTAAAATCAATCAGTAATTAATATCTCCACACAAATTAGTCCGAAGGACATGAAATGTTTTGAAGCGCTTAATGAGACCTATTGTTAAAAGTCACCTACTTGTGATGCCGTCATCGACGGAGATAGTTGGCCTTGTTTTTCGATGGTGTTGATGCTGTCCCCCTGCATCCCCTCCCCTCGACTACATTGCTGCTTAGCACGTCAGAGTACTAGGTTTATAATTTATTGTTTCTGTATAAATGAAAGGTTTTCTTTCTTACGAGGAAAAAAATGCCAAAAGGTAAAATATAAAGTTTCTATGAATAAGGCAGCCTAGAATGGGTACACAGTAAATGCATCAATAATAATAAAAAATGAAAGAAATGAATAAGCTTAAAATTTTCCAACAAATTTAAAGTTTAGAAAAAAAAAGTAAATGAAATTATTGGAAAGATTACTTAATAACTAAAATAACATACCTGACATATTCAGAAGTTAGCCTCATAATGTGCAATGACAATGGGTTCAAACATTTAGGCAGATGTTCTTCTGCTAAACTTAAAGGAATTTGTTCCCCAGTATCTAAGTTTCGAACACTGACTTGCGCCAAAATTTCCTAAAATAAAGAAATAACATTCTGTCCATAAAACAGCTACTGCTGAGAAACAGAAATAATCTAAGTATATGATGCAAATTTGAAATAACTAGCAATAATTTGAATGAAATACATCAAATATAAGGGAGTAAAAAACTTTTAAAGTGATTTTTCTATTAGCATAATCAGGGATCGATCGATCCAGCATTTTTAAGGGGGTCAGTTTTTTGTGAATTTTAAATAGGTTTTGCAGCACTTTTCCCGACATGGTTCAAAGTGACCACAAATGGAAGAATCATTTTGAACCAGGATAAATCACACAGTCAAATCTCAAGTAGTCATTCAGGGCAACTATGTTATATCTTTTAATATATCAGACTAAAAAAAAAAAGAAACTAGAAGGTCCAGTGCTGCACTCGGCTAAATAGGTTATAAAATCAGTTTTCTACTCTTAAATTTCAGAATTAAGTCAAACATACTTAAAAAAATGACGTAAATTCAAAGTTAAGCCGCATGGTTCAAAGTTATCCTGAATGACTGGTTGCTACATTTTTCTGTGACTGCGGGAGAATTTTCATGCTGCAATAAATGGGAGGCAGGGACGGCACAAATAAGTCAAGTTAAGGGGACCTGAACCGTTTTGAGGCGGCCAATTTGTAGTGAACTTTCTTCTTTACTCCTCAGCCATAGGGAATTTTGCTTCGCGGTTTTTTTTATTTTTTAAGTAGGTCTTTCTCTATTATGTAGACTAAATTGTATCCAAAAATATTGAATATTTATTTTTTTATTCAATATCAAAGTTTTTTACAATTTCATAACTTCCGGAACCGTTTTCTCGAAAACGGCTAAATGAATAAATATACTTTTTTTGCATATGATTTGGCTATATTAGGCCTATATTTACAACCAAGGGTTTTTCAAAATTTTGAAAACAACCTACAAAAAACAATTTTTTTCAATGTTGTGTATTCACTACGAAAAGTTTTTAGCTGACCAGATTTTTATAAAATGAAATTTTTGAATATCCCTGGTTGTGAATTCATTATAAGCTGCGACAAATAAAATAAAAAAATAAGATCAATAAAATCTTAAATGGATTATGAGAAAAATGTTCCGGAAGTTATGAAATTGTAAAAAACTTTGATATTGAATAAAAAAAAATACTCAGTATTTTTGGACACAATTTGGTCTACATATAGAGAAAGACCTACTTAAAAAAATTTTAAAAACCGCAAAGCAAAATTCCCTATGGCTTAGGAGTAACGCTTGAAGAAAGTTGACTACAAATTGGCTGCCTCAAAACGGTTTGGGTCCCCTTAAGTTACTGTTGTACACCAGACACCTCCCCCTTCAGAATTTCCTAACTTCTAGCTACACCACGGCTGTACACAGAGACACTTGTATCATAACCACGCAGTAATTTTAAAGCCACTGATTAGAAGCCATTTTTGAATGCTGGTTTGAAGCTGTTGAAATTCTCGAAGTGTTTCTATGCAGTGTCAAGAATTATAGAAATCCAATCCTGTGAAGTCGTAAAATATTTTTTAAAAAAATATGTAAAAAAATTACATTTATAGTTCAAAGTTGGACAACTACGACAAGGCTTTTCTTGAACTCATTCTGTTTAACATCACTTTTCTGACATGGTTCAAAGTGACCCTAAATGGAAGGACAACTTTAAACCAGGTTAATGATTCATTTTAAATGGTTTTTATAATTTTTATTTCTAATTTTTGGTGACTATGCAATACTTTACGAGTTCTTCTCAGGGATCGTTGATTTAAATCGAGTGATTTTTTTCAAAAAAAAAAACATTGATCTTACAATGCTAGGAAGTGTTGTAAAAATGAAATATGTTCATGGTTAAAACCACTGTTTCAAACAAAACTTCCTAAGTCCATATATCTGTGTGTATGTGCATAATATATTTCATAAGTTTTAGAACCAATTCCTATTTTTTAAATTTTACAATATTACTCTTGTTCTTCAAGCATCTTAACAGCAAAGCATAATTCATTAGATTAGAATTCATAGTAATCATGAACCATTCTAAGTTTTTTATCTAAAAAATAGTATTTTACATCAATTTAATAAATGCCACACAATAAATAACACTGTGCAACAAATTTGAACTTTTTTTTTGTCCTTTAGATGAAACTATGTGATTCTATATAAACAAAAGGTGCTTGATTCAAATATCCAAACCAAAATGGTCCATCACGTACCGTTTTTGCTGGAGACCCACCTTTCATATTTATACAATTTGGTTATAGAAGAATGTAACTGTGGCTTTCTTATTGAAAACACAAACACTAAAATGGTTTTCCTGACCCTTTCATCTTGTGGGCACCTATTGGTGTGCCCTGATAACAGATTAGCAAAATTCAATTCGTATACTTCCATTCTATCGACCGCTGAACGCTTTTCAAACACAGATGTGCTGATGAAACCATTCCCGATGCGCATCATTAATTGCGCCAAGGCAGAAGAAGAAACGAAGAGTCTATATGGGAGTCCAAAAAGTGTAGTTTTGATGAAATATAGCAACCTAATAATATAACAGCATTTTATCATGTCACCAAGAAGATTTTCGTAGTTTTCAGCTTTCTCATTTCCAAGGAAATGAGCACACACTGATAGATTTAAAGGCCAGCCAGGCGGATTTTTCGGCTTCTGACTGTTTGTTTTCGTACTCTTCATCATGAAAGGACTTCCTTAAGTTTTGGGCTAATGAAAGTAATTTCATTTACTTTGGTCTCACTTAAATTTCTGAATTTGTCCTTGAGATGCAAGAAAGCCACTACTTCTCGATTCAGAGCTTTTACAAATGCTTCGATAAACCAAGTTTAATGTGTAATTGTGGGAAAAATGCACATTGTAGATTTACAAGTGGCTCATTTGATGTGTTTTTGCCTCTCATAATTTTGAAATTCCTTTTATGTTTTCAGAATATGCTACAGGAATGAATAAGAAAAAAATACTTAGATGGAGAAGCACTGATAAACAAGCGCCATTCTGCTGAATTGCGGTCATGTCCTAATGCTTGAAATAGTACATTCACATCACAGCAGTATACCATTTTTTCTTTATCTGCAAAATAATCTACAAAATGCCTTTGTCGTCTTGTAAAAGACTCTAAACTTCGAGTAGTAAATAAAACTTTTGTTGCCAAAAATGTTCCTAAAGTAACCCAAGTTCATTAAAAAGGTCTCTAGAATGGCAACAATTTCACTGTCAATGAGAAAGATGTAATTTATAATAAATTAAGTCGATAAATTACGAAAATATGCACATTTATCCAGAACATACGTCAAATGCGGAATTTTGGGAAAATGGTACGTGATAGACAAAAAGTAATTGCAGATTCGTAATTTTCAGCCAAAAATACATAAGAAACAGACATTTTCATCCAAAGGACATTTTTCGTGTTGCACAGTGTAATTCAGAATGATAGTGTTTAAAACAACAATTGTTAGAATTTAGAGTAGGTATCCTTAAGGTTTAATCCATGTCCCCTGTTTTTTCCTTCTAAAACATTTTTTATTGTAGGAGTTTTTAATAAAGATATGTGATTAAAACAAAAGTACTGGTGTGAGCATATGATTTTACTAAATGGGTAAAAATATTTCAGACCATCCTCTACAAAATCGAAAAATGATTAAAGTACACTAAATGTCAAAATTAAGTACACACAATTGTTACTTTTTTCAGCTTTCAGCAGCAAAATAATTTAGATTAAACTTGTTCATTTTCTCTGTACTTATATGAGTGCACTATTATTCCTGGTAGAGTCAAGTTTCATTTCAGTCACAAATTTGCATTAAAATTTGTTTATCATTAATATTATTAAAAAATATTTATTGCTGTGAAAACAGCTTAAAGTGTGTTTTTGCATATTGATTAACAGGCCATATTGATTCTATGAATGGAACATAATAAATATCCAAAATATTTAAGGTCTTTTTAAAAAAAATTAAAAAATCTAATTTAAATTAAAAAATCCGATTTAAATTTAAAAAATTCGATTTTTTAATTAATTTTTTTAAAAATAAAAAAATCACGAACCCTGATCCTTCTTCAGCTTTGCGTCCCTAAATATCGAGACCTCTGTTACAATAAAGCCCTGTCCATCTGAAAAATATTGCCGGCCCGCTTGTCATCACTAAAGATCGCTACCTATAGCGAGCCGTTTCGTTTATGTTTCACGATTTTGAATTTCAGCGAACAGGTAGCAATAAGAATTACAGCCTTGCTGGTGAAGATTTCAATTTTAGAAGCTCTTATATGCTGAAATAATCATTTGACAAGTTTAAGGGAAGCAAAAGGTAGGAAAATAATATTCCTAAATTTTGCAAAGCTCATAATAAAGTTAAGAAAAACTCTGTTACTTCAAAATCATGAAATAAATAGAGCGTGCAGAAGGAAAAAGAAAATTTTCAATAAGAGATGGCACAATGCATCGAGCAAAAATTGCGAACAACTACTTTGCGGGAAAGTAGTTAAATGGTCAGGCCTGTACTATAACTTTGAATGGAGGTCTCGGTCAATACAACAGCACTATTAAAATATGATTGGAGTAGTTAAAAATGGAGAAATTCTTGATCAAAAGTCACCCAGACTGACTGGCAAGGCCACAATCACGCTCGGTAAATAGTTCCAAAATGAAACACCTGGTCAGTCAAGGGGCGGCCGGAATCGGAGCGTGTCCTGACGCTGAAAGGTTGCGTGAGGTCATCGAGTATCAGTTTGCCGGGTTCGCTGCTCTCCGATGCGTGGTGCGAACCTTTGGACGAGACACTGTTCAGACTGTCTGAGCGAGTCGGTGCGGTGTTCTTGGTGCTACTGCTGCTGCGACTGTTCTCACTGCTCGGTCCTTCCGCTCGGTCCTGTTCCCTGTCCTGTTCCAGGTGGAAATAATAAATACAGTGAAATAGATGATATAGATAGGAGAGCAGCTTGAATCTTAACGAGGTTGTTATTTTTGCCAGCAAAGATACTTTCTACTCTTAACCGTTCAATGCGCCATTTTGCTTATCTGCAAAGCTAAGTGAATTGAATTTTCCCTGCTATCCACTATAATTAAACAGCATTTCAAAATTTTCCCTGGGGGGGGGGGGGGGGAGGGGGGTATATTTTCAATGCACATTATAGGTAAAATTAAAGATAAAAAAAAAATTACAGAAAAACATGCATAAATTCAATGTATTTCTAAAAGTCACGGGGGGGGGGATTAATTGGCTCCCACTGATTGCCCGAATGAAGGGTCTGTAATTAAACATTGAAAATTGCTTTGCACATCTGCAAAAGTGTTTAAGTAAAAGGATTGACCACCAGTCTGCCCTGCATTTTTCCTGTATTCCCTTGACCAATCCTACATATAAAAATAATTACCCTCCTTCACTTTTAAATCACGTAACGAAGGGTTAAATAACGTCCAGTAAGGGACCGTTCATAAAAGATTTCACACTTTTATTCAATATATTTGACCTCCCCCTCCTCCTTTGTCACTAAGTGTCACACTTCAACATGCACCCTCCCCTTCGTCACATGTCACGCTATATTACATTAGCATAAAATAGGTTTAATTTGCTATTTTTGAATGTTTTTATAGAAATCAAAATGTACAATGTCACACTTCTTGTTTTTATAGAAATTAAAAATCTCCCCTTGTCACAAACTGTCACACTTTCTTGAACCCCCTCCCCCGTTGAAGCAGGACATCATTTATGAATGACCTGAAAGCTCTACAATTTAATAAAGGCCTAAATAATTAAATTCATTTTTGTGTATTATAGAATATCTTCATTTTGATCATTAATAAATGTTATAGTTGAAATAACAATTTGATGAAGCAGTAATAAGGTACAAATTAAGAAGTAGTTACATTAACTCAGAATTATATGCTGGAAAAACTTTTATATTGTGTTTTATAAAGCAACTTGATTTATTTTCTCTCTTTTGCTTTTGGAAAAAAAAAAAAAACAAATGGTTACTTTCATCATTTTTATTATTTATTTTATTAATCTTTACTATTCAAGTACTGAATTCCCCAAAAGCAATGTCAAATGCCAAGGTCATAACATCAGTTATGAAAGTACCCAAAGCCAATCCTTAAGCTAAACTTTATTAACTGAGTTTTAAAAGGAGAGAAAATAAATATAACAATACATTTATTATTTCTATCATTCATTTGGCTTTACCAATGTAACCACATTTTTTAGTTTTCCCACCCACCCGAGTATTTCCCAAGACAATAAATATTAGTTCTTGCCATGGTATTTACCACGGGTGGAAAAACCTGCCCAACCCTGCTAAGGATACACATGCTTGCTGGGGAAAAAACCAAGCTGAACTCTGATATGTTAGAATGGGAAATATGTACAAAATTCTTCATTAAAAATGATAGAAATGTGAGGATGGTATAAATTTCTTCATTGCCTGTGCTTAATATTTACTTTTTGAAAATGTGAGTCCATGAACATAATATGCATTTATTACTTCTGTCAATATTCATTTGATCTTCCCAATGCGACCATATTTTTCACCTTCCCCCCAGGTGGGAATTCTAAATATTTCCCAGGACGGTTGATACCAGTTTTTACCATGATATTTATCCAGGATGGGAAAAACCTGCCCAACCCTGATAAAGTAAAATCTTGACCAATCACCCCTCTCAAGGCACCATTCCTATCAACCAATACATATGGAAAAACGACAAAGTCGGTCAGCATAAAGTAGGACAATACAAGAAGGGAAATGATGGATCAAGAGTTTACTGTACACACATTTATTTCTTTTATTAAAAAATACTTCAAATCAGGGGCTAGGCTGAGGCGGTGAGGCGCCCGCCTCAGGGCGTGGCGTTCTTAGGGGCGCATTGGCGCATATTAACTGCATCTTTATAAGTAACAAACAATAGTTTTTATCTCAAAAAAATTATAAACCGATATTACTTTTGCTTTTTATGCGGTTTTTGTCCTCTGGACAATTAAAAACCGATATGACTTGCTTTTTATGCGGTTTTTGGCCTCTGGACAATTAAGAAACGATTTTTCTCAACCTTGTACCACCTTGCCGTGGAGGACGGGCTTTCTATACTAAGAATGCCACAACTTCCGAATGTACTAGCAATGATTTTTCAAAGTAATTAAGCTATACTGTAATTGAACAGTAGAATTGGGTAACCCTCCAACATCAATAGCTGCCCTAGTTAAACTTCAAAGTTAGTGGTAACCAAACGTATCTGTTTGTTGACGAGCAAAACACAATGTATTGCTTTCTCTCTTTTTTTATTTTCTCTTATTCAGTCCCTTCTGATCGGTTATTGTTTTCCTTTAGCTTTTTGAAAGTTAAAATATGCACAATTAAAAGTTTGTATCGATCATTTTTAATCTCTATTCCTTCATAATATATAATAGGGGCGGGAAAAAGTTTTTTGCCTCAGGGCGCCATTCATGCTAGCGCCGGCCCTGCTTCAAATAAAACAAGATCAATTTGTATAAACGATGCAGAAAGATCATAAACTATGAATGAGGCATGTTTTCACTTTTTTTTATTGGATCTTACCATGATACCAAATATGATTTTAAAAACCAAATCTGATAAAGATGCAATACCACCCTCGCCCAGTAGTAACTAGTTGCGTCACTCGGCGTTTCATAGGCTACCTCAAATATTGCTCATTTCCTCACGAAGGAAATTTGTAAAATATATATCACACAATAATACAGGCACAACAGCAAAAGGCAATAGCAAACTGATTCAAAAAATATCGTCTGCGCTTCAAATTTATCAAAAAAAGTAGGCTTTGCCTCTCTCGAGTTTTGTTTGATCATTCCTTTACACACGTTAACATTTTCGCTATTGGTAGAGGTGATTTTTTCGTCCTATTTATTTATGCACATTAATTTTACCAAGAGCAAATACAGCGATGCCACAAAATGTTGGAAAAATTGATTAGAATTTGATTTGCTGAAACTGCAACTGCATTGATTTGTTGAAAGGATAGCTGTATGGTTGAAATGGCAGCAATGCAGATAAAATAAAGCAGCACGTTAACTATCATTGTGTTTCAATTAATATCTCCTCTAATTATTTTCCCTCACCGATGAGAATAGGCTTCCTTGGAACATTATGAAGTTTTCAATGCCTCACTTGCATACCTGCCAATCCCTATTTTGAAAAATGCCGAAAATAATCTAAAAATTTGCAGCAGGAATCACGTAAAATGCAGAGGATTTGATGCAATGCCAAATTATACTATTTATGATTAAAATAACCAAAATTTTATTATCATTAGGGAATATTTACAGTTATTTTATGTTGACATTTTCAACAAAACACGTTTATAAAATGAGGGATTTGATCTAATTATATTATAAAAATATATTTTGCCTTGATTACTAATAATACAATCCAACACCTTTAAGGAGATCACCCTTTACGTGGCAAAAATCGACAAAAATATCGATTTTCCAATTTTTTGCTTAAATTATAGTTTACTATCCCTAGTATATTCTGGTGTAGTTTCGTAAAGATCCGAGTATTATAAATATAGTTAAAAGCGATTTTATTGCATCACTGTCCTTTTAAATGACACGCCCACTTCGCTGTTTACATTGCAATTGCAGCTGAATACCTATTTTTTGTTAATATATCACTGCCAGGAAGAAGCTCAGCGTTCGTCTTCGTATGGGACGCAAAATGCAAATGAAAGTTACACAATATGATTTGGGCAAAGTGTCCTAAAGAAACATTTGCATATAAAAATCGTGTAAAACGTTGTGTAACGGACGCTGCGTGTGAATACCATAAAGGATCCTTGCGCAACATAAAAGAAGCTCAAAAAGGTTTGGCTGTAAGTCTGAGAAAGTGCTCTGTGAATCTCGGTGTAGCGCTCAATTCTCGGAGAAAAATGTTTCGACACAGACGACGAAGTGCAAAATTCCAACTTGCACGAAAATTAGTAAGAAAAGCTATTTTCAAACTAGATATGTTACATAAAAAGAAGGAAGGTGTAACATATGGTGCAGGATGCTTTTAAAATTAAAATCGGGTTCAAATATTGCTTGTTGTGGAAAATAACCACAGGTACACATATAAAGGAGTGTTTTTAGATAATAAATATGTTTTAAATAATTTTTTATGATATATGCATCATTGCAGTAAATTATAGTTATTCGTTTTCTTATTGAAATAATTTAATTATGCTTTATCTAGTAAAAAAGTATTTCATGTTTGTTTATTAAAAATTTACATTTTACTCGATTTCTGGATCAGTGCTGTGCAACTAAGGTTTTGAATAAAAGCTATTATTCAGAGTAAACAAAGCCAAATTTAATAAAAAATATGCAGAATATTAAATAAAAATGAATGCTAAGTAATATAAAATGCTATTTTAAGTGAAAAAGTGGGTTTAGAATATTTATATTTGAAGTTGAAATGTTAAAAGTGATTTTTCTCAGTTTGTGTTTTTTCAAAGAGTTAGCATGTTCGAAGTGATAAAACTTTTTTGTATGTGTTTCATTTGACTCAAATTTTTTCCTGGTTGTTCCTTATGATATGTTTGATAAAACTAAGTATCGGATTTACAATAAAGTGAAAAGTTTTTTATTTACACATGAAAATGTAAAATAAATTGATTTTTTACTGTAATTTTACACGTATCTGAACATTTTATTTTTTTTCTCCTAAACTAAGTAACTTATGGTAAATCCGATACTTAAAATTATAGAGAACACTGCTAAGAAAAGTTATAAGAAAAATTAGCTCAAAACGTTCAAAATTGTACGAGAAGATACATTTTAAAATTTACTTGAATTTTAAAAAAAAATTTTAATTTTTCAAAATTTACCATAGGTATTGAACAATTTCTTCATACAATCATTTTCTTTTATTAAGTCCTTTATTATTATGACAAAAATGTATCATAAAATGCTTAAATTAAAAAAAATGTTCAAAGGGTACCAAGTCCCCTTAATTTGCTAGTATGAAACAAAATGTTGCTAATTTAAAAAGTAAATACTTGTAAACAAATGAATTTCTTTATTTCTTTTTCAAAAAAAAAAAAATGTTTAAATATATCGCCACGAGGGGGGAAATATAGCTAAAATGTAAACCAGACGCTGCTCTGAGGATAGTTTGGGTTCTGAGCCCATTGGCCGAAGCTCTGTTCAGACTTTGTTTTCAAAAACATATGGGTCATTCCACGTCAAGTGTAACAGGGGTCCCCGCTCGAACCTCTCCGATTTTGATGAATTTTTTATAGGTGGTAGATATAAGTCTTACATGGATCCATGCCAAATTACAGCTCCATAAGTTGTATAGTTGGACCACTAGCCATAATTTTGTAAAGGCACCTTTTTTCATGTCGCAACTGAAATGACTAAATTGTCAACTTTGTGTTCTTATTGCTCATGACCTAAGAGGACTACCGGGCTGAAACTCGGTGATCCTGCTAAGCATTTGGGATATAGCAGCCTACTAGTACAACGAAAGGTTCATATATTTTAGATTTTTCACATTTTGCTGCCAAAGTAGCTCATTTGTGCCAATGTGGCGGATTTTGACCACACTTCGCCAGCTTGTATCTGTTGATAGAAATATTTTCTGAACTGGATTTTTTCATCATTGACACCCTACTGGCATGTCATAAAGGTGTACAAATGGCATCTTGATTGCTCAAATAACTGCCGAGTTATGTTGGTTCAAAATTCAGTTAAAAATTTCATGCCTCAATTTTGGCTCATTTTCAAAGAGCCATACCTCAAAAGGGAAAACTCGAATTTGGTTTTTCTTTATATCAATGCAAAGAGCTCACTTTCCTCTATTTGGAAATGTCTTTTGAATTTTGGAGACAAAGCAGTTTTATACACATAAAGTAGTTCAAAACAATGTATAAAATTTCGCTAATTACAGAAAATGATATTATTTCATTTATTTATACATGACCTAAGAGGACTATCGGGCTGAAACTAGGTGATCCTGCTAAGCTTTTTAGATATAACAGCCTACTAGTACAACAAAAGCTTAATTTATCATAGATTTTTAAAATTTTGCTGCTAAAGTAGCTCATTTCATCGAGGTATGAAATTTTTGAATTAATTTTGAACCTCCATAACTCGGCTGATAACTGAGCAATCAAGGTGCCACTTGCACACCTTCATAACATGCCAGAAGGGGGCAAATGAGGGAAGAATCAACTTCAGAGAATTCTTCTATCAGCATATGCAAACAGGCAAAGTATGGTCAAAATCTGCCACATCAGCACAAATGAGCTACTTTAGCAGCAAAATTTGTAAAATCTATGATAAATTAAGCTTTCTTTGTACTAGTAGGCTGTTATATCTGAATTGTTTAGCAAGATCACCAAGTTTCAGCCTGGTAGTCCTCTGAAGCCATGTATAAATGAATGCAATAATCTCTAATTTATGTAATCAGCGAAATTTTATAAAACGTTTCGAGCTCCATTATCTGTATAAAACTGCTTTGTCACCAAAATTCAAAAGACATTTCCTAATACAGAAAAGTAAGCTGTCTTCACTGATATAAAGAAAAACCAAATTCGAGCTATCTCTTTTGAGGTATGGCTATTTGAAAATCAGCCAAATCGGCAGTTATTTGAGCAATCAAGATGCCATTTGTACACCTTTGTGACATGCCAGTAGGGTGTCAATGATGAAAAAATCCAGTTCAGAAAATATTTCTATCAACAGATACAAGCTGGCGAAGTGTGGTCAAAATCCGCCACATTGGCACAAATGAGCTACTTTGGCAGCAACATGTGAAAAATCTAAAATACATGAAGCTTTCGTTGTACTAGTAGGCTGCTATATCCCAAATGCTTAACAGGATCACCGAGTTTCAGCCCGGTAGTCCTCTTGGGTCATGAGCAATAAGAACACAAAGTTGACAATTTAGTCATTTCAGCTGCGACATGAAAAAAGGTGCCTTTACAAAATTATGGCTAGTGGTTCAACTATGCAACTTATGGAGCTGTAATTTGGCGTGGATCCATGTAAGACTTACATCTACCGCCTATGAAAATTTCATCAAAATCCGAGAGGGTCGAGTGGGGAACTTTCCGAAATTTGGTACGTTTGACATGGAATGTCAGATATGCATCCTCATATGGATGTGACTTACGAGTGGAATGTCATACTCCATTACTTTGAGCAAAAATGAGGGATATCTGATCATTAGTGAAGAAAAGTGGAAAATGGAGACTAAATGAGGATGGATTGGCAGCCATGCACTCGACTCTTAGCTTCCAGCCGTTCGTGAGGAGACAGAGCAACATAGATAGATACATTTGTTTACTATTGCTCATTTTAATATATAAGACATTCAAGAATGCACAAAAACTTATGTACCTGGGGTTTCACGACATACTGTCCTCGTGTGGCGCTATGCAAATCCAACGAATACTCTAATTCCCTAGTGATGCTTTCCACTGGATCTGTAGGACTCGGAAGTTCTTTATTCTGATTAGTCTCTGCCTTAAATGTAAAAGGAAATATATAATAAAGCTAAAATTTATGCATTTAAGGAATAGTATCTTTGACACTGAATATGTATTTTACCATAAACATCAAACAAACCGTAACAAAAAGTTTCAGTAAGAGGAAAGTTTCTGGTAACAACAATGTATAACAAGTAAGCACAACAATGCAGGGTGATCCAAAAATCATGAATTAAAAATAAATAATAATAATTGGAAAAGAAATAATGATAAAAAGATGTGGTTCATGTCAAACAGAAGCAAGTGAAGTTTTTGATATAAGTTTTTGCCCCTGGCAGCAATTAGGCTAAGTCGGGCCCAGGGGGGTCCAGATTTATTTTCAGCAAAAAAAAAAAAAAAAAAAGAAGGAAAATAAATAACTAATATTATGCTCGAATGATACATAATAGCATTACAGATTAACAAAAAAAAAATGGTTTAAATTTATCTTGGTACTATTGTTTTGAAGTTACACATCTGTTTCCAGTTATGTTTCTCTGCTAGGGATGGCAGCACTAGAACATGCCCGAGGTGCTCAACCACTGCTCTAAGTGCAGGGGCTGAAATTCAGGGAGGGATGGCGGTTCTCGATTAAACTGCTCAAATGCTCTCCTTAAAAACAGACCGGGCAAGAAACCAGGGCTGGCAAGTTTCTGCCGGGATGGTTAAAACCAGTGGTTATAACCGGTTTAAACCGGCATGGCAGAAACTAGTTTCTGCCAGTAAGTGGCAAAAACTGGCAGAAACTAAGAAATAATACTAATAAGAACTTTAATCCGCGATTCATAATTAACACATGTATTTGATACGTAAGCAATTAAGGTTAAAAATTAAAACTAAAGATAATGAGCATTATTCTAAGTAGTAAAAAGTTTCAAAATGATCATATAAATATACTTTGTTTATATAATGCTAATTTTCTTTCACTTGAAAAAAAAAAGTCATAATGGTAATCTAATGCTGTACAAGTTTAACTATAAATATTATTGTTTACAGTTGAATTTCTAATTAAAGGTAACAAAATTACGAAAATTCTATGATATTTTAACAAATCACTTTTCAGAGTATTTTTAAATAAATACTACAATGGAATGGCAATAATTTTAAGGTTATCTTTTATGTACAAATAGAAATGGTTCTTGAGAAAATATATCACTAAATAATTGAAGCACATAAAATATCCGAGATATATTTTTTAATGAAGTACTTGTACTTATTTTTCTAATACAAATTTATTTTTTAATAAAAACTATCCCCAACATTTTTTATTTTTTCTGAATAAAATGTACTTTTGGAAATTTAATACTTCTAAAAAATTCTCAGATAATGTCCCAAAATATGTTTGTGCCAGTTATTGCCAGTTTCTGCCGGTTAAAACCGGTTATAACCACTTTCTGCAGAAACTAGTTTCTGCCGGCAAAAACCCAGCCCTGCAAGAGACTCTCGCCTGCAAAAGGTTCGCGCATTGTCCATCAAAATGTGAAAATCCGCATTTCTTCCCCTGTTTAGAATTAACCAATATTATCACTGAACAAAAAAAAAAGAAAAATAACATAAATAATTTGGGAGTGAAGTGTATGCACATGTTATCAACAATTATTAGAAAAATGTACTTTTACAGTCTCATTAAAACAGAATAAGTAAGGAAACTGCTTACTACTACAGACATGGAAGATACGGAAGGAAGATTCTTATTCCGCTTCTTTTTCCTCGGGGGTGCAACGGGATGTTGGACCTGCTCTCCCTTTGTGCTTGCGACCACATCCGGTTCCGAACACTTGGAATTCATCATGGCATTGGGAAATTCCCGAATGCTTTCGCTCTCGCTCATGGAGTATTTAGAATTCACCGAAGCTGTGTCCGCATCTTTGGCGTTGTCCCTGTCTCCCAGGATGCATCCCACCTTGCCCAAGCTCATGACGCTGCTCGTTTCGTAGGAGTTGCGCTCCGAGCTCCTCAGCAGGTAGTTCGCATTATTCCTCGGGTATATTCCTTCCACCGAGGACGAGGCTAAGCTGCTTTGCTCCGAATGGATTTCGAGGACTTCGTCCTCTTCGCTCAGCATCTGCTTTCGAAGCTCTTCAACTTTTCTGCGGCGTTGCTCGTTGTCTTTGGCTTTCCTCACCATCTCCTAAATAATTTAAGACCACCTTTCATCAGTTTGAGATTCAAATTATTGTTTAAGAATGCAGTTATGTTCTATTATTATGTTGCACATGGGGGTAACATTTTTTTTTCTTTAAACATTGTGAAGAACAAAATTCATGATTTAAAAAAAAAATATATTTTTAAATAGGATTTTTCAAAGTGAAATAAGGTTTTTCAAGCAGACCATAAAGACTTTGGAAACTTATTATGTTACACTTACATGTTAAACACTATGCGAAACCACATTTTAGGCTATTTTCACTGCAGCAGATATTTTTTAAAAATAAAAAAAATGAACAAATTTTTAATACAAATGCATGATTCAAATGAAATTTAACCCTACTAGGAACACTCCAAGCAAAGGAAAAATAAACACATTTAATCTGAATTCTTTTGCTGTTGAAAGATGAAAAATATCAAGCACTTAACTTGATATTGAATGCACTTGATTCATTTTTCTATTTTATAATGAAATAACAACTTGAAATATTTTAAAAATTAGCCATTTAATAAAATCATATGTTCACTACTTCTATTACTAAAAACTGAAAACTTTTTGTTTTAGTTGGATTTCTTTACTGAAAATTTCTAAGAGGAAAAAATATTTCACAAGGAAAAATATTTTAAAGCTATTATAGGGCATGGGTGAAAGATCTTTAAGGATACATATTCTAAATTCCAAACAGCTTTGTTTTAAACAGAATTAGCCTGAATTATTTATTGTGTGATATTCACTAAATAGATCTAAAATAATATTATTAAATTAAAAACACATTAAGTGGATCATGATTGCTATGAATTGCTAATGAATGGTTCAATGAATTATGCTTTGATGCTAAGACACCTGTAGAGTGAGAGCCATATTGTAAAATTTAAAATAATAATAAGTTTTAAAGTTATGTAATATGGCATACACACAGAGAGATACAGGAATCTATGAAGTTTTTCCTGTAATACAGGTTGTAAATACAACAGATTTCAGGTTTAAAACCAACACTTCGTAACATTGAAATCAATTTTTAGAAAAAATATTTTTTAATGATTTGAATCAATGATTTTTTTAAAAAAATCACTTGATTTAACTCAACGAACCCTGGTGAAGAGATGGTATAATATTGAATCTGATGGGGAAAAAAGAAAAAAAAAAAACACATTTTTGAAAAGTTAAAATAAATCCCTAATTTATATATACACCAGGCCCCGCAGCGATGTTTTCCAAAAATATAACAAGAAATATAAGAATTTGCTTTCCAAAATATCAAGGCCGTATCCAGGGGGGGGGGGGGGGGCCCCGCCTCCCCACCGAAATCCTGTAATTTTTCGCAGTGTACCATATATTCATCTTTGAAACTTTCCTCAACATAAGGGTTTCAAATCCCCCCCCCCCCCCCCGAAAAAAAATTCTGGCAACGGCCTTGCAAAATATTGGAATTTTATAGGAATTTTTAATGAAATGAAATAGTAAATGTACATGCAAATTTTTTTTCTAGACATAACTATGGAAGCAAATAAAATTATAACGTTTCTGCACACAATACAATATATATATATATATATATTGTTTAAAGATTTTTCCTGTTAAAATCAGCAGTCTGAACCTCAAAATTAAATAAAATTCTAAAACAAAGTTGCAAGCCAAAGGCCTAACTATGTGAATTGGATGATTGTCTGGAGCAATCTCTACTTTTTTTTTTTGCTGTGTAGATCTGTGAATATTGTGCAAAATCCTGAAAGTACCCTCCCCCCTTTCAAAACCAAACCAACAAACTTCAGATGGAGGGGGGGGGGGGGAGTTATAATCAAGATTTTTGAAAAAAATTCCTAAAAAATTGCTTTTAGTATTAAATACATGTACCTACAGAAGATAAATAATATGTATGATTTTAAAACACATTGATGATTTGTACACAAAATTGATTTTTAAGCATATAAAACTTGAATAAAAACAGGAGAAAAGAAAAATAATAAAAAATATGAAAAGAAACGGGACAAATTTAATTTTCATCATCAGAAAATCTTACAGAATTAGTTTCAATATTGTCATCCATTGCCCCCCCCTCCCACCCCAAAAATAAAGATGATGGGGGAGGGCTCACCTTCAGGATTTTATTTAGTAGAGGTCTTTAACAATCCTTGCTACTACCGTTCGAATTAGATTACAGTTTTCGAATGGACGAGCAAAAATCACAAATGTGCAAGTCGCAGACTACAGTAAGGGAAATGTAAGGGTTGAAAATAATAGGTAACAGAAAATTATCGATGTTCAAGCTGTAGAATTACTTAGGGGAAAGAAACGAGCTAGTTTTACACAAGCAGATGCAATAAGATATTGAAAAGCGTAAAAAATTGGTACCAACGAGAAAAGTCATAAAATGCAGCTAAATTGCATTAATTTATGCCTAGTCCTTAAAAAATTTAGCAAGTATGAAAAGGATCCCAATCACAAGTATAAGATACTCATAATTGAAGTTGCTGAAAATTCAACCTTCAGGAGTATCAGAAATGTGTGATCGGGAAGGGTGGGAAAGAGGGCAGGGGCTCCCGAACAGAAAACGGGGTCGAAGGGGGGGGGGGGGGGGTGAGCCTCGACGCCCAGATTAGGGTAGATTTAAAAATGGTTTTACTTTTGGGATTACTAATCTGAAGTAGTTGGAAACAAAAATAACTATCGATTTTGGGAAAATACATAGAGTATGGGTAGAGAGGCAGAAAATATAGGAAAAGTAGAAGGTATTGAAAAAAAAATATATATATAGGGAATATAGGAGCGCTGTGACTCCTGATATATGTATATTTAAAAAAGAAAACAAGAAACCTTAATTTTTTTTTTGCTAGGATAGACTAAGGGCAAGAACTTTAGTCTATCCAACTTGATGCGAGTTTCATTAAAGTTTTCTTGCTTTTGGTGCTATTAATTCTTTGAATACTGGATGAAATACAAATATCAAAAGTAATAATAAAAGTAAACTAATGCTCTGAAATAAAAGAATAAAAAAAGTACATGCTTCCAAATGAACAAGAAATTTTACAAACAGATTTAAGGCAACTACATAATTGAATTGATCTCAATTAATAAAAGCCTTAAATGAAAAAATAAAAAGTTCACAAGACTTTGCTTTAGCTGATATAAATTAAGCATATATTTAGAGATACATTACATAAAATATTCATACTATACCATAAAAGTTGGATAAAAAAAAGAAAACAATACCACATTGACACCCTGCAAAATTTTTGTTTGTGATGTTCTCACTAAATTAACAGAATATCAGGCTTGTGACATATTAGTTAACAGATGCATTTTTAAAAGTAAATTTCCCTTTAATATGAATTATTTTGACCATGAGAATAAGAAGTACAAATTGTGACATCAGTTTTGGGTTTGTATTATTAGGAACAATACATGAATAACAGGACATCAGATGAAAAAATTAAAAGCGTTTTTTTCTTCAAATCTTGCATATCATTATGTTCAGAAATAGTTGAAATTTTGTAATTTAATAAGAATTATCCAATTTCTCAAAAAAAATTACCTTAAACCACTGCAGAAAATATCTTTTTTGCATCGATCTTTGAATGACAAAAAAAACCCCTCCTTTTTTGCACTATCATTGCGGTGTTTATTTGATGTTTAAAAATTCTACCAATAACTAGACTATGGTTCCTCATGTTTTCTTAAAAATTCAATGTAGAAATCTTTGCTATTTATTATTTTTACTGTCTAAAAAGGTTAATGTAGATGTGACATGCAAGTGTCATTCCGTTACCGAAAAACAGATATTTATATCTTTTATGATTTAACTTTTAATGATTTAAACTAAAACTTTTGGTTTTAAAGAAGGTTTTAGATCTAAAATACTGTGGTAAGTTTGCGTTTCGAAAGCTATTAATTTTTATGTAGTATTTATAGGTAACGGAATGACAAAAAAGTAACGGAATGACACAGAATCATAGGTAACGGAATGACAACAGGAGATTATAATCACAATCCATTTTTTAGACACATATATAGATTATAAACCCATTAAAAAATGAAATTTAAAGATCATTATAATATTTGAAATTACTGATACTAAAATAGCTTTTTTTATAGTGCAAAATTAGGTTAATTTTTGTTAAATTCTTGTTTTAATACAAATGCTTTTTTAACGTATCAAAACCTAAAGTAGCTTTTATTTTATGCAAAAATTTATTCTGACAGGATGATATTTCTTGGCAAACACCAGGAAAAAAAGAATTTGTAGTAATTACGCAAAAAGGATTCTAAAACCAAAGTACAAAAACATTTCTTACTTTTTACTCTAGAAGAAATGTATGTCCTTTTTAAGTAAGAAACAGAAATATAGGTGTCTTTTTTGGAGTTTTGTGAGCTTCGTCTTCAGTTTGCAATGTTGCAAGAAGATATGCCTCATAATCTATGTATTTGTGTCTACCACAAAAACAGACTTTTATTAGAAAACTAGAGTTACTGCTTGAATGCTTTTCCTAAAATGATTTTATTTCTGCATTCGCATGTGACGAAAATTCTGAAGTATGTATGTTTTCGCATTGTGAACAAAATAATTTGCAGTATTTACATACGTGAGACAAAGTGTCTAATAAATTACTTACATGAGCACAATGGGAAAAAGTCCACAGAAATTGTATGAAATGCAAACACAAATACTGCAGAAAATTGCTTGAAAATTCTTTACAACAAAACCCCATATTTTTTAAAACATTCGTTTATAAAACGCCAGCAACAGAATTTCTTTCATGCGCAAAAAAGAACCATCTAAAAAACAAAAACTGTGGTGCAAGTAAATTTTGCAGAAAATTTTATGCTAAAATTTCAAAATGAAATTCATAGTGTACACTGGTGCAACGATCAGGTAATACTCTTCATATCATATGTATGGTTGGAGAACAATGATGTGCAAGGTTATGTTTTTGTAAGTGATGATATAAATCATGAAAAAACAACTGTTTATGTTTTCTTGGAAAGTTTAATTCTGGAAATAAAACAGAAATATCCAGACAGCACAGAATTATTATTTTTAGTGAAGGGGCTGCTACCCAATTTAAGCAGCGTTATTTATTTACAAACTTGACATTTCTATTCAAATATCACAACCTAAAAATAACATGGAGTTTTTCTGCAACAAGTCATTGAAAAAGAGGATGGTAACAAAAGATTAAATTAAGGAAAAGCTGACAGAACTATCAATAGTAATTGAGGGTTCAAACTCTAGAATCAGATTTGAATTTGAAAAATGTTTTTGTGCTGAGTAATGGTACATGATCAACATTTGTGAAATGTGACCCTTTCTACATTGATTATAATACATTTGCCTAGTTAAATTTCAATAAAACTTTTTGTCATTCCCTTTCCATATTATTTTATTAAGCTTAATTAATTTCATATGTAAAAAGTATTATTTTTGTGTTGAAAATGACTGAAATGCTTTCTAATTAATGCAAACTTAATGCTGAGGTACTTTTTTTGTTTTGTTTCAGCTTAAGCTAGCTGAATTTTTAAATGAATGTTGCACATTGCAATATGCATGTCCAAAATTTGTCATTCCGTTACCACAGAAAGAGACGGCATTTTTTTAATGAAAAATATGCACAACACAAAATTAATTGCATGTTTCATTAATTCATTAATGGGCTCATAGTTAGCTCAATTTAATTTTCACATTTTAATAATAAGTTTGTAGATTCTATGATATATGTAGTAAATGCTTGACCAAATGTCATTCCGTTACTCGTGGAATGGCCCATTATTATCAATAGTAAAAGCTTTCTCAAGATGGAAAAAAACACAGAATAACACCTTGCCCAACCATTCTTATTACCTTTAAATCTTCTTCGTTGACCTTTACCACTGGAACATTGATAACATTGCTGATAGACGCATCATCTTGCAAAACATCTTTCTAAAAAGTAGAATTGCGAATCAAGATCATAGCAGTATAAAAGATCTGTTTTACTAAAAAAAAATATTATGCAAAGTCGCATGCATTCATCAAAATTACTCTTAACAAATTATGACAAGACATCTCTCCAGGAATGAAAAAGGAAGGGAAGCCCTCAAAAATAAATAAATTATTCCAGCAGGAGTATTTTACATCGTTTTTTTTTTTAAACACGTTGACTGCCGACACGCTGACTGGTAGTGCTGTTTGTAGGATGTTTGTGGATCTCCAGACGATAGTTTAATCTAATTAAAACATATTGTACAAAACATTTTATTAAGTAAAAAATTACTAACATTAATAATATTACTAACATTAATATTAATTAATAACATAAATGTATTGAAAAATGAATAAAAACCAGCAACAACAAGACAACTTGTAATTTGGTTTCTCAACAAGTTCACCTACTATGAGCAATCTCGTAGGCTAACAGTCAACGTGTTAAGTAATGAAGTGATTCTCTGCAAATGTGAAATTTTCAATTCGGAACGAAAAATAGGAGAAAAGTCTGCAAAATAATATTTTCTTTTCTTTGTTTCAATGTTCATTTTCACACACTTAATATTTTATAGATTGCAATGTAATTACTGACATTTAAACAAGCAAATATTTTAAATTAATATTCACAACATTTTGAACTCTCGTTTCATACAAAATTTCATTTAAAGCTCTAGCTCTACATTTGCCAGTTCATGAATTTTATACATGTATTTTTTTTTATGCACTGTGTCGTATAAAAGGAAGCCAAACCAAGTTTTGTTGCTAATCTGTCCAGAATGAACTTTTACTCTGACAATCCATCATTAAATGATTAAAATGGCAAATAAAATTGAGGCATATTAGAAACATATTTCATATAACTGTGTAATAGATTAATGCTGTCTCTCTCTATATATATTGCATTCCAAATTAATTCTTACATTATGGATACATTAATTCCCCTTTATACAAACACAGAACAAAAAATATATATACATATTTATCTGTTGATACTATCAGATCAGGGACATAACAAAATTGTAAAATTATCAGAATGTAAACTAGTAAAGAAAAACTCATCAGCTGCAAGGAAATTTGCATTGAAATCAAAACAGAAATACAGCTCAAATATAAGGAAAATGTACCCAGAGAATACCCCCTAAATACTCCATTTATCATTACCTTCGTTGCGAAATAACGTTTGGCAAAAAAAGTTGAAAATCAAAAAGTGATTTCTACATTTTTGCCAGTTTACTATTCTTACTGTTACTTAATTAATAAGTAGATTCTTTTGTTTTGTTTAAATCTGTTACTTTGATATTGAAATGTGACAACCAACACTAGTTTTGGTCATGGGTGCCCACTCTATAACAAATAATAATCATAACTAGTTTTGGTTCATACAATATTTACATTATAAACATGCAATAAAGTAGCATTAAAAAACAATTGAATTGGGTATCTTTTCCCACTTGATTTTAAATCTCTCTCTCTTTGTTATACTGTGCATATAGTTAGGTACTTTTTTTTCTTTGTGTATTTCCTGAAAATACTTGAATTCAGCTTTCTTTAATATCATGACAATTAGTAATTTTTATTATGAACACAACCAGTGTATTCCAATTTATTTTTTTTAATATATATATAATCGTTAAAGAGAATATCACAGCTACAAAAGTACAATCTCTAAATTCTAACACTGTTAGAATTAGTTTTTCCATGAACTAAACTGCAACATTAGTATCCAAATAATAAGAAAAACCTCATCACGTCCATAGCTAGTCATTTACCCTAGTAGCATGACGAGGAACGAATGAACTACATCAGAATTTTGTTATCCTACATTAATTAAGACCAGGAACTAACTAAACTTATGTAAAAAATTAGAAAAATAATAATACTCGACTCATACACATAAAAATATTTTAAAAATACAAAATATATGACAGTTTACTCTTACTCTTGAGATATTTATTTTATTTTTAAAAAACGAAAATATTATAAATATCATGTCAATTTACAAGAAGATTCATGAGGTGTTTTTAATCAATAAATTATGTTCATCACATGTCAAAAATACTCTTAAATGTTTAAAAATATTTCTGAAAATCAACTCAGATTATTTATGGTCAAATGAGGTTGTATTGATAAACAGCAGTGGATATAAAAAATAGTAAATTTAGGATACACAAAGCAACATACTTCATCCAAAAGTGGCTTCTCCTCTTTATTTGGCACTCTAAATTAAATAAAAGATGATTATTAAGACATGACAGGGGTAAATACAGACACAGCTATATTATAAAAATAAATGTAAAATCAAACAAAATTCATTTTTTAAATAAGTGGCAAATATTTTTTTTAAAATAAAGATATGCTTAAATTTTGAGTTTTCAGATAATTACTTGATTTTATATATTTTATGTATTTAATATTTGACTTTCAAGTCTGAGCACTCAATGTAATTAATACAAGGTAATACATTTTGTCAGTTCTATTGGTACAATGCATAGCATCAAGGCATTTACAGCCACAGCGGTTTAAGTTCTTTCCGGACTTATTTCATTTTGGCAAGGGGCATTTCATGGCATTTTAAATGTAACGTAGAGTCCATAACATGTATGTACCTCATACTTTCTAGGGAGTTGAAACAAAGTTTTAAAAAAAAAATTAATATTAAGCCATAATTACATGTAGGTGTCTGAACACCCAGTGGCATATTTACTGGCCAAAAGAAGGACATAATTATATTGTTACATTCCTATTGGTTGAAAAATGCCTAAGAAATGGGGCGGAATTACATCATAATATGCTAGTGAATTATCGTTAAATTCTCGGTTCAAAATCCTGGGAAACTACTAAGGGCGACTTTGGGAAAAATTATTTGTTCAAAAAAAAGTGGAATAAGAACATTAATAACATCGCTGATAGATGCTTCATCATGCAAAACATCTTTCATAAACTAGAATTGCAAATTAAGATCATAAAAGAATTTTAACATCTGCTTTATAAAATTTAATAAAATAATTTTTATAAAAAAATAGAACCGACTTCAAATTATAAATTGCGCTAAAAAGTGAAAAATAAATTTATTCTTTAAACAACATCGATGTGACTTTTAAATATAGTTTTAGAAGTCGGTGCAAAATTAGGATAGATAAAATCTTTTGTAATCATGAATAAATTACAAATATATATATTTTCCCAGAATTAGCAACTGTTCCAATATGAAGTAGCAAATGGTGTAATGGTAATTAGACTCTTAATTTTGCACGGACTTCTAAAACTATGTTTAAAAGTCACATCGATGTTGTTTAAAGAATTCATTTATTTTTCACTTTTTAGCGCAATTTATAATTTGAAGTCGGTTCTATTTTTTTTATAAAAATTATTTTATTTTATTCTTTTTAGTGTAAATACATTTTCTATATAAATACTCTATTTTTTAAAAAATCCATATCAAAGGGCAAACCTTCTTTTGAATGAATGGCACTAAAAACTATTCATTTGTATGAAAAATTCCGTTTTGAAATCCATTTTCACAAACAAACTGATTGGATTTAATTTTTGCCTCAGAGAAGCCTCTTGCTGTAATTGCTTTTAATATTATAGCACAATGACAACAAACACTTTTTAAACAATGACTTTTATATTTATTAATAGCTTTACCAACAAAGAGAAATCAAGCAAAGCCTTTCCAATTAAAATAAAAAATACTTATTTTACACCCGCAACGTTTTTTCTAAAAAACAAATGTAGTCAGATTGATGTACGATATTTGAGTTAGACGACCCTCTATCGATTAAAGAAAATATCGTCAAAATCGGTTCATTTAGTCAAAAGTTATGGATGAAAACACAAAAAACATACTACATTTCTGCCCATTACTTTTGTTCTATTTAGCGAATATGGTCAAACGAAGGTACGGGACCTACGGGAAACCACCCTCGATCGATTGAAAAAAAAAATCATGAAAATCGGTTCATCCGGTGCAAAGTTATGAGTGGACAAAAAAAAAAAAACGACATACATACAGTATGAATGTATAACCTCTTTCCTTTGTGAAGTCGGTTAAAAAGAAAAAAAAAGATTTTTTATGCAAAGTCACATGCATTTATCAAAATTACTCTTTACAAATTATTCCCAGATATCACCCCAGAAAAAAAAAAGAAAGGAAGCCCTCAAAAATAAATTATAATTTTAAAAAAATTATTCCGCAAGAGTGCTTTCTTTTAAATTGAACTGTAGGTAAACACATATATATGAGTGATTCTCTGTAAATGTGAAATTTACAATTTGGGATGAAAAATAGGGGAAAAGTCTTCAAAATAATATATATACTAGCTGCGAAAGCCTGGCGTTGCACGGTCTATCTTAAAATATATTTTGCAAATACAGCGATGCCTCATCAACATGCTAGAAACAATTTTAAACCTATAATTACATGTGGGTTTAACAATGGCAAACGGGCCAAAAAAAATTTATATTTTTTCACCATTGGTTGTAAAAATTTGCCTAAAAAGGGGCAATTAATCATAGTAAAATTTTTAAATTCTCGTTTAAAAAAGCCCAAATAAAACTGAAAAGTTATATTAAAAAAAAAGTTGAAAACGCTTAAAAACCCTTCTTCTTTTTAGTTTATCATGCTTCCAATTTTCTATAAAGTAGAATTGTAAATTAAGATGATAAAAGAATATAACATCTGCTTTATAAAATTTAAAAAAAAAAAGATTTTTTATGCAAAGTCACATGCATTTATCAAAATTACTCTTTACAAATTATTACCAGATATCACCCCAGAAAGGAAAAAGAAAGGAAGCCCTCAAAAATAAATTAATTATAATTTTTAAAAAAATATTCTGCAAGAGTGCTTTTTTTAAACTTTAACTGTAGCTAAACACATATATATGAGTGATTCTCTGTAAATGTGAAATTTACAATTGGGATGAAATATAGGGGAAAAGTCTTCAAAATAATATATATATACATATATATATATTGTTTGTTTATTCATTTACTCTTATTAATATTTTATACATAGCAATGAAGTTACTGACATTAAAACAAGAACTTAACTTTTAACAAGGCTGGAAAAAAAAAAAAAAAAAAATGTGGGCTAAAATTTACTATACCCATGATTTTTGCCAAATTTAGAAGCCTGTCACACCCGCACGTTTTGCGGCAACCCTAATATGTTTTTTCCTTTCTGTCTTTTAAGAAAGCATTTTTGACTCTTGGATTTGGTGACTAAGGGTTACCATACAATAAATTTCCCCCAAAAATGTGTTAAAAGGAGGAACATAGACAAGAAAAAACAATTCTGCCACAGAACAATTGATCCCTGGGATGAAGAGAAAGTAGCTACTCCCCCCTGCCCCCACACTTTCAGAAAAATTGATTTTCAAGATTTGTTTGATGAGTGATCTGATTTGTATGGTTTAGGTTCCAAATTGGACTGTGAAACAAAATAAACATTACTATACAGTCAAATTTCTTTACATAAGCACTTGGGTTTAACCGGCCCACGGCCTTGCACGTAATATCACGTTTCAGAAAAAATCCCGCGAGAAGGACTTGCACGTGAAAAACTGCCACCAAAAAGCTACCTCGAAAAGGCCCAGGCCATAAGATTCCATCTCTGTTCTCCCCCATACCTCCCGTGGCGAGAGGCGTTTCTCGATTCACCCCTTCTAAGCATGCTGTCAATCATGTGGTTATTTAGAATCAGAAGATTTCAAACACGTGCTCATTTGTGCCATGGTATTTTCGTTATTTTCATGATTTTGGCTGTGAAAGTTTATCTTAGCCTCTATGCAATAATTTCATTAATTTGCTAAGAATTTCTGCAATTTTTTTATGTAATATAAAATCATTCGGTACTATTTGAGGCATCTAAAATATCTCAATTACATAAACATCGAATACATTTTATTTATATCAAAGAAGTTATTATGCTTTAGTCTTTAGGTATAATATGCATAATAACATAACCAAACTTTCAAAAAACTGTTCAAATATGTAGTATATTAATTACAATATTGTTAAACTATTTTACGTCATTTATAATTAATTTGGTAGATTTGTTTCTAGAAATGTTTTGTTTATTCGGGAGATATTACTTCCTGCAAATAATTTGCTTGCAGTTTAGATCCATCGTATAAAAACAAAGGTTTTTACGACGATGTACAAGTAAGACATTCTGTTAAATTTTCAGCCGCACCATAAAACTAGTCATTTTACTTCCGCATGTTTATGCTGCTAATTTTTTTTGGTCAACATAACACGTTTTAATCTGATTAGCCACAGCAATTTCAAGTGGTATTGTTAAAAAATTGCAGCCTCAGAAAGTACCACAAGTTTTCCAGCTCATTTTCTGTTCGGTTAGGCATTAAAAAATAATAATAAAATAAATTATTATTGCTTTCATATATTTATTTCTGATAAGATGTACAATGTACATATTTCGTAACTAATACAAATCTCTCGCGTGTAAAGCCATAGTTCGCCGGAATATTACGATACATTGTGTGCGAAGGAGACACACTAAATTCAATTCATATTTACTCATGTACGCATATATATATATATATGTGTATATGTATGTGTGTGTGTAATTTATAAAAAAAATGAGGGAAAAAAGACGTGAAAATAAAGATCAACAATAGTAAATTTTCTTGCTTAGCAGCTGCAAAGAACAAATGCAGGCAATATACGAGCAAAAATTTGGTGTCGATGTATGTGCTGAAAATTTTAATCTATAAATGGAAATCGGTTTTTAGAGTAAGAATAAAAAAAATAGCTGATTAATTTACAGCATATCACTCGGGCATTTTAGCGTAAGAAAGCATGTTATATTGCACCAAATTTTGTGAAATGCAACCTAATCTGCATTGGTGGCGTAGGGTTCGGCAAATTCGGGGGAACCATTTTGCCCGATATAATTTCTGTGGGGGTGTAATTAGCGGTGATATTTAACAAAATAAAGAAAAAGTTATATACTTATTTTTTTTCAGGCGCGCCCAAAGCTAAGCAGAAGATAAATATAAAGCAGGTAAAATTAACTTAATGGAGAAAGAAAAATCCCCCCCCCCCCCACAGTGTTTGCAATAAAACATCATATGCTTTAGTATTATTATTTCTTGCAGGTGAAAGAAAAATAATTTTTTTTTGGCTTTTAAGAACTGACTATATTTTAATAAGTTAGGGACCATTGATGATATTTAGGAATGGTTGTCCTTTTTTTAGCTGAAATGTCATTTGTGCTGTCATTTTTCATTGGGATTTTTAGATACTGTACCCTTATTCTAATGTAACTTTTAAATACTCTTGTACTCGTTTCAACATAAATTTCTTTTCCTGCTGCCATTTTTAATTGGAATTTTTGAGTACTGTACCCCTATTTTAGTAGAGTTTTGAAATCCCCATTTTAATGAGAATTATTAAGAACTGTTAGCTTTATTCTAACAGGAACTGTTGCCTATATTTATTCTTATTTACTTGGTAAATTACAATATTAGTAATTTGTCATGTGCCCATTTCTCTTTGTCACTCCTTTTCTCTGCCAAGAGTGACGTGATATTTGAGAGTGCCCTTCCAGTGCCCAGCTGGGCAACTAGTTAAATCATAATTGCTTTCATGCCTTGAATGCATGTAAGAAAAAATATTGTAAATTTTTATTTTCTTTTAATGATATGTTGTCTATACTGCAAGAAAAAAAGACTGAAAAGATCGTTGATATCGAAAAGTAGTTTGAAAACAAATAATTTAAACGTTAATTATATTTAAAAATTTGAAATAGAGATAATGAGAGTGGTCTGTTAGCCACTCCTTTATCTGTTAGCCCTTTCCAGGTGAATTTTTGAAATTGAAGTTCCGCGAATACAATTTCGGACTGTATTTGGTGAGTTTTGGTTTTGGGGAGGGAGAGGAGGATTTGGGAATTCTTCACGCAATTTTTTGAAATTAAATTCTCAGAAGTTAGCCTTTGGTGATGAAAGAAGAGGTGGAGGAGGCATAGTTAGCACTCACCTTCAGATTTTTTGAAACTGAATCTCTATAAAGGCAGTTTTTATGCTATTTAGTGAAGTTGGGATAAAAGAGAAGGATTCTGGAATTTTCCATGTAAAATTTTCGAAATTGAATTTCTAAAACCGCATATTTTTGGTGCTTTTAGGGGAAGGGAAGTGATGAATCATGGGTTATCCAAGAATTTTTTGCAAAATTGCAATTTCAAAAACAGAATGGCCACTTAGGCTCAGAATTTACACTTTATGCTCCTAAAGAGCAACGAACTGAAATAAGAAAAATACTATGAGTAGCTACTTGAGCTTAATATTGGGGAAAATGCGACTGTTTTCTTTATTTGGCTGTTTTTCTTGCCATTATACATGTAGGTTTTTACTTTGTTAATGAACGATTTTTAAACTTCATTAGAGCTTTTTCCACCTCTGTGTGAGGTTTTTGGAAGGTCAAACTGAAAACGGCAGAAATACGTTTTCGTTCGAGGGATATAAGAACCAAACAAGCCCCTTTTGTGAGACGGTTATGTTCTTATTGGAAAGGATTTGGTGGGCATAATTAAAAACTATTGAAGGGGGTGATAAAGTAAGTTATGTACAATTGAATAGTTTCCATGTAGACACGGAAGACTGTGTTGAATTTTTAAGACTCTTAATCCATTTCCCTTCTATTGCATCTTAGGCACCGTCCATAAATGATGTCCCGCTTTTTTCCCATATAATTAACCCCCACTCCCCTTTGTCACAAAGCTCCACTTTTCAACATATTACCTCCCCCCTTGTCACATGCCACACTATGTTGCGTAATCATGTTGTCACACTTCTTGTTACCCCTCCCCTTGTCACAATTCATCACAATTTCACAAACCCCCCTCCGCCTCACAACCCCCCCCCGAAGCGTGACATCATTTATGAATGATGTCTTACATGGATTCTATTTTAATCAGCAGAATGAAGAAGCCTAAAAATCAGTCAATTGTTTGTGGTGGTATTTCAAACATCGGTTCAACTTTTTCTGTTAAATAGCCATTTCTTTCACTAAACTTTGTAAATAGTAAGAAAGCATTTCCTTTCTTTTGAATAAGAAGCAGACCTTAACATTTAACAAAGCTGGTATCTTTGCGATTCATATATGCAATTGCTTTTTTCCTTTATGATTAGCTCTAATGGAAATAATATGATTGACAGTGGTTTCCGAAGTAAGTTGCCACACAGTAGTGGCAGCACAAAGACTATATTTAGAAAAGAAACTTACTGTATTGGAACTATGTAGATATAATAAAGGATTATGAAAAGATTTTTAGCTTGAAGTTTCCAACATTTAGAAAACATTCACGAAAATGGAAATACATTTCAGAAGTAGACTTACCATTCTAAGAGATTGAATGATTGATTCAGCTAATTCAAAACACATCATACGGATCATTCATAAATGATGTCACGTTTCGAGAGGGGTGGGGGGAAGTTCGTGAATTTGTGATAAATTGTGACAAGGGGGTAACAAGAAGTGTGACATCATGCTTGTGCAACATATTGTTGCATGTGACAAGGGCGGAGGGGGATATGTTGAAGTGTGAAATTTTGTGATGAAGGGGGGGAGAAGGTCAAATGTACGGGGAAACGCTTGACATTTATGAACGGTCCAATATTTTAAAAACTTTATACTGGGAGAAATTCTTGCAATTCAGTTCCATAATTTGTGTCGCTTGCGTTTAGACGCCTTAATTATGGGGCAGTGCTTGAAATTAAAATGTTCACAGTCATAAATTCATTAGGAGAATTTCCTGAAACACAGCAAAGTAGGGATCATTCGGGAATAAATTTGTTTTAAGGAAAAAATTTTGTTTTAATTCAAAATAACTAATGAATATGATGGAATTTTAGTAAGTAGTTCATTTTATAGGGCATGGTGTAAATTTTAATTAATATACTAGATTATAAGGAAATTTTTTAAAAAATCTTATTATAATTAATATATTTTATATTTGCTGATAAAAAAATTATTCAAACAACATTCTTTCTTTTTCAGAATTTAATATTTCTTACATGAAAATTAGTGCAAAATTGCTCTTGAGAAATGAAGTATTTAACAGGAAGTTAAACTGTTATTCTAACTACCTTGTTCTGATATGAAGTATTATTTTTCGAAGCAAACTCGTTAGTATAGTTCTAATAATCATAATTATTCATGGTATGAAAAAAAAATAGTTAAATAAAGAAAAATTTTTTATTCAGTCCATTCGGACAAATTCATTTAGTTTTAGGCAGTGCATTGATATTTGTAAAGGAAAGAGCTTGTGTTTGTTACAAATTTGCAAAGCCACGTAGCCTGTAGTACTATCACACACTCAAAAGAAGGAATGTGGGGAGGAGTAGAAACTTCACCTGTCGAGCTAAATAAAGGGTTCAACTCAAGAAAGCGTCTTTTCAACTCAAACCTCTAGAGGGGGGGGGGGGGGGGAATTAGCGCCGGAAATACGTGACCATTCGAAAGGCATACTTTGTTCAGACCCTTGTCTTTTTTACAACTGGTTTTTGGAAATTTCTTGCCTCGTCGGAGGGTTAACAGAAGAATGCTTACTTCACTATTTTAACAGGTGTGACGTCTTCTGCATCAAAAAATACGTCAGAATCACTTTCGGAGGACATGCTGACTGATCTCCTCAAAGCATAAGATTTCAAGTAAGTTTACATTCTTTAAATTCTAAAGAGGAAAAAAAAATTATACTTAAAATATGCAATAAAAATATAAAAATACATACCACAATTCTGCTGTCTTTATATAAAGTATTTACAACATATTGATCTAGTTTCAATGTTTTTTATATGATTTGCAATTTAAATCAAGGGGTTTAAAAAAATGATTTAAATCATTAAAAATTTTAAAAAAATAAATCGATTTTAGTGTTAGAAAATGTTGCATTTAACAACCTCTATTTCAAATAAAATTTCAGATTCCTCTGTATGCGTGTGTGTATATATATTTCAACTTTAGAACTAATTATTAATATTTTATTTTTACAATATGAGTCTTACTCTTCATATGTCTTAAGATCAAAGCATAATTTGTTTAACAATTCATACTGCAATTCAGAGCAATCACGATCCACTTAATGCGTTTTAATTATAATAATAGTATTTTAGTTATACTTAATGAATACCACACACACTATACATAATGCAGTACGATAAAATTTAAAACAAAGTTTTTTAGAATTTCGAATATGTATCCTTAAAGATGTTTCATCCATGTTCAAAAAAAATTTTAAGTTGTTATTTCATTTATAAAATAGAAAAATGAAAAGTGCCCTCAATGTAAAATTCAGTGCTCACAATTTTTTTCAGCTTTCAACAGCAAAAGAATTCAAATTTGTTCATTTTTTACTATTGTTCCTAATGTACTATTACTCTTAGTAGGTTTAAATTAAGGGCTGTGGTAGCCTAGTGGTTAGCACGTCGGACTTCCACCTGGAAGGTCGCGCGTTCGATACCCACTGAAGACCACCATGTATACTTGGGGATATGTGCATGTAAAATCCGTAGACCCCACTACCTCTCCCCGTGCGTAAGCAATCCTAAGGCCTCGGCTAACAGGTAGGGGTCTGGTGGAGAAAAGTAGGTTTAAATTTCACTTAAATCACGCATTTGCATCAAAACTTTATTCATTTTTATTATCATTAAAAAAATATCTACTACAGTGAAAATAGCTTAAAATGGGTTTTTGCATAATGTGTAACAAGTCTAATTATTTTTATAAGTGTAACATAATAAATATTAAAAGTCTTTAAGCTCTGTTTAAAAAAGTTTTTTAAAAATCAGTTTTCAATTTGAGAAATCCGATTTAAATTTAAAAAACCACGAACCCTGGTATTTTTCTAATAGTATGATATAGTCTGTGTAATTAGAATAGGGGCATCAAGGTCGCGTTTGCTGCTTTGTCTCCATGGCAACTGCGAGATTGATAAGAGAGCCAGACTTTTTTTTTGCACTGCAGTTAAGGCAATGGCATTACGACACCTCCGATTCAAAATATTAGCATAGTTGAGAAAAAGTAATAAGAAAGAATTTATTTTCCATTTATTTATTTTTGATATTAAGTAAATGCAATTAAATTTCATCTGGAATGTTTAGATAAGATTTTCACATTTACAAAATATAAAATACGATAAATTAGCTATACAATAGCTTTCTGAAACACATCAAAATGTAAGAATAATGTTTAGATTGGTTGAAAATATTTGAAAACTTTGCCTGACGCAATCTATTTTTGCCATTGAGAAAAATCTGATTTGAATCCGTCTATTATTATTATAACAAAAACAACAACCTGACTTATGTTCCCAAACCAAGTGGGGAAAAAGTTTCTAGCACGAAAACCATAGCGACCAGAAGGAGAAAAGGTAGAGTTGTATGACCTTGACACGCCGATTGTAATTATAGAGACTATAGGTAGCCTAAATTATTCCATGGAGATTCTATAAATTGACAAAGTCTGAATAAAACTGCTCAAGGTTTGGGTTTCCAAACAGTGGGTCTCCATCAGGGTTGGCAAAAAGTTCACTTTTTATTACAAAAATACAGCCAGCCTGGGTATTTGTGTGTCATTCTGCATTTTTCTATAAATTATGAGTATGAGATGGCACAAAATCATTTTATTTTGTTTCTAAATACCATTAAAAATTGAATTATAAACAAGAGCATTAAAGAATAATATGATCTTTTTTTTAAATAAAGAAAGAATAAATAGTAGTTACTAGATTTTTGCATTTTTTGTGCAAAGATTTTATAGTTCAAATCTTGCCATGCATACTAGAAAATATTAAAATGTATTAAGTTGAAAAAAAAATTCCTCATTAAAATAAAAATGAAAATTCCCAACTATAACGTTGAGGAACAGACTATTTGTGTTGATAGTTTTATGCCCCTTTTTGATTCCCTCTTTGTGCACATTTATTGAAAGTCTTAATTTTTTTTACGTCATAATTTTTGGAAACATTTTGGATCAATTAGACAGTGCTCTTAAACCGCTTCATTCCAAGTGTACCCAATGGGATACATTTTAAAATACTGTTTATTAACTACTGTCTGTGCAATTTGAAAGCTAACACACCCCATTGTTTTTTAAATTAATCAACAGATAGTTCACTTCGTTTTAAACATGGAAGTTGGATGTTAATTATTACTTAGGGATCATTCATAAATGATGTCACGCTTCGAGGGGGAGGGGGGTTCGTGAAATTGTGACAAAGTGTGACAAGGGGAGGGGAGGGGGTAACGATAAGTGTGACATCATGCATTATGCAACATAGCGTGACAAAGGGGGGAGGGGGTCATCTGAAGTGTGACATATTGTGACAAGGGGGGAAGGGGGGTCAAATATATGGGGAAAAAAGCGTGACGTCATTTATGAACGGCCCCTTAAACTAATTATTAATTAAAATTTTAAAAAAAGATTATTTATTTTGTTTTGTAATCATTTTTTAAATCAGAGAACCAACAAATTGCGTCAAAATTGTTTGTGCTTAGTTCTGGCGTCTGAAGAGGGTAACGCATATTTTATGCAAACTGATGATTTTTTACTTTAAATAGTCAAACTGAGGAAAATAAATCATATTTAACTAAGCAATTGCACATACTAATATTTTATTTTTAAAAAGCGATGGGTTTTTGTAGGTAGGCCCACCCCAGGAAACCTGGGCAGGTTTTGATGGCTGTGCCTAATTTGGCCAACCCTGGATCCAACGTTAGACACTAGCAATTGGTGTTTAACTAACTGTAACTGTGGCATCCTCTTTCATAGTGCTTACAACTGCTGAAAAACACAAGAAGCATTTTGGAAAGCCACACAATTAATGAGCAGCAAAACATAATGATTCGGGTGGTGCAAGTTGTATAAAATGTTGCTTTCATATCAGTAACAGATTAAACAAAGATTAGCATTAAATGTATAATTCATTAATGTTCAAAAAAATTATTACCTTCATGTTAATTATCATAATTCAACAAATAATAGCATATTCAGCGGTTAATCCAGCATTTGACCAGGGATCGTTTTTTTTTTTTACTTTAAAAGATTTTTGTGAAAAATCTAATTTTGTTAAAATTTAAGCTTTCAGTGATCAAGAACTTTATTCTTATTTCCAGCTTATTTAATAAATTATACTGGGAAAAGTACAATTTGGTAGCTCAGAATTTTGTGATGGGTATGAAACGGACTAGATTTTCCTCTGGCACAGCCCCCAATATTTCATGAGCAAACTTCAAACAATACAGGGGTTGCACCACAGGAGATTTGGGGGCTGTTTTCGGACCCTTCTCAAAATTCCAGTTAATCAAAAGAGACCCTTCACAAAATTCTAGTCAATCAAAATGGACCCTACACAAAATTCCATTCAATCAAAACGGACCCTTCCCAAAATACTAAGCTACCATGTCTTACTTTTCACAGAATTATGTAATTAATAAATGGCAAAAAACAAAAAATTTTTTTTCACTATGTGCTTAAATATTGAATATTCAAAAAACTATTTGATTTTTCACAAAAATCTTTTTAAAAGTCACAAAAACTGGACCCTGGTAAAAATGCTGGATCATCCCTACAATAACATGGCACAAAAAGTACAATGATTGAAAATAAAAGTTCTTACTAATGGCCTCATCCAATGGAATAATGGGAAGGGAGTTGAGGGGGGAGGGGGGTCTGGCTCTCTCCAAAATATGTTTTGTTTTTTTATTCCTAGAAAATAAACTCCTAAAATCTTAAACAGCTTCAAAATATTAGTTCTCCTGCGGGCCCTTTGGGACTGTTCAGAAATCATGTTTTAGCTTTTTTCCCATATATTGGACCCCCGCCCCTTTTTGTCACACTTCAACAGACCCCCCCCCCCCCACCCCCTTTGTCACATGTCAGGATATGCTGCATCGGTAAGATGCCACTTCTTGTAACCCCCTCCCCTTTGTCAATTTCACTGACCCCCTCCCCTGAAGTCGGACATCATTTACGAATAATCCTTTTTACATAAATGCTTTTACATGTCTTTCAGTATCAGCAAATAAGTGGTTTTTAAGATCAACACAGCCACCCATAACATGCAGTTAAATTCTAGTTAAGTTTATGACCTCAATAAAAGAACAAGTGAGGACCAAAGCAATTTCATGCAGCCATGTTGGACTGTGAAGCATTGATACAGTTTAATTTTAACTACTACTAGCCATAACATGAGTTCTTTTTTTCTAACCCACTTTGGCAATTGCTTGTCACACTTTTGTAAAAGCAGCAATCTCTTTAATCAAACTACTTTTACCTGCACTAGTGTGCGTCCTAAATTTATCCAAAACCCAAAACCACTACATATTGTGGTGAAAAATGCTTCAAACATTGCACAGAACATAAAAATAGCACTTACTCGAAACTTTTATGAGTCTATCACACAAAATACGATTGAATTAAAAATGAATTAACACTTATAGCCATGCAACACAAACATTATAAGTATATATGTGTTCATGCTTTGGAAATAATAATGCAGTAGGTATGTGCATTCTACAATTAAAAACAACTGCAACGATTAAAATAGGATTTTGAAAGGTCAACAAAATTTAAGAAGTGACATTGCATTTGAAGTATTCCCTAAAGAATTAATAATATAGAAAGAAGCTACACTATTCATTTGAAACTATACATTTAAGAAATTCAGGTAAATAGTCCTTAACAACTAGCATGTAAAAAAAAAATCACGAATAAGCTTCAAGAAATCTTTTTAGATTAAAGAAACAGGAAGTACCATTCAATATGTTGAAGCAAGAAAATAATCATTTTTAAGCAATTCATTCATCTTAAATGACAAAAAATTTAGACTGCATTTGCGGTTTAAAATTAAATCGGTATACTGCTTTTATCTTTTAAATATACTTTTAAAAACAATCGACTTTCTGAAGTAACTTGCTAAACATTTAATGTCATAAACACACAGCTCAGATATTTTTAAACGGATATCTCACGGGAAGGGAGAAGAGACAAATAAATAAGCAGGAAAGTGCAATCGAAACTGCCGTTAGATGGCGCTATAACAATATCCCAAGCTGCTCATCTGACGAAAATGTTAAAACCGTTTACCTATAGTCACGTGGAAAGGGAAATACTTTTATTGCACACTAGCTGTTCCCGCGACTTCGTTCGCGTAGAATTTTGGATGTGTATGTGTGATTGCCTGACCCCATAGGCGTAACCAGGGGGGGGGGGGGTTTGGGGGTTCAAACCCCCCCCATTGGGTATGTACTTTTTTAGGCACACAGAAAAATTTCTGGCTACGGCCTTGCAAAGCACAATTAAACACATATGCATATGATATTTTTTTCCCTTTTTCTCTGAAGGGTTGCGATCATGGCCAAAGTATGCAGCTCATAATAAAGAAGACTTTTCATCTGGTTATAAGGTTATAATCAACCCCCTTATCACCTTGGGGGGGGGGGGGTCAACAGCGAAAGGTGGCTTCAATCACCGTACCACACACAGACAGAGATCCTTTCAATCACTCCAGAGGGTTTTCTTTCCTTCTTGATGTCTTTTTTACCCAAAGGCAGCAATCTGGGAATACAATCGCACAAGTAATAAGTTTCCTGGAAAATATTCTCTACTGTGATAGAGTCCTAAAGTCCAATTGTCCTAATGGGTTAAACCCTCAAGCCAGGAAGGGATGCTCATTAAGAAACTTAAAGAGCAGTTTGTATTTATTTATGACTTCCTGTCCAAACACCCATTTTGGTAAAATCTTTTTTGTAGATGAGCCAATTGGAAAACTGATGAACTGTATTTGCATTGCATTCTCATTTACAGATGTTCTCTCATCTCTTATATTTTAAATGTTTTTTTTTTCTTATTATGGTCCATCAGTGATTGCATTACGACTCTGGAAATCATCCGTTCAACATTTACTATCTCACTGCTACGGTTTAATGCTGCATTTTAATTTACAATCAAGTATTATTTATATTTTAGCTAAATTTTTAATTATTTTCGATACATAATAATGTTTGCACTCCAGCGATGGACACGTTCGTCATCCAAAAAGAAAAGAAAATTTGATTTAGATGCTTCCACTTCTGAGGTATGTTTTGCTACAAATTTAACAAATTTTTTAGAAATTTATTGTGGGGATGAGCATTTTTGTAGGGGAATTTGGATTTTTTTCTCTAAAATGCGATTATTTCCCGGTTTTAATATTATGAATGCCTGGACATAGAAGATTGCTTAGCGCTAAATATTGAATTTTCTATTGCGTTTGAATTAAAAAATAAACTAATAGATCTAGTAAGGAATGTTTAATGTTTTTGTGAATCAAGGCCGTATCCAGAGGGGAAGGGGGACCCACGGGCAGCCCCCCCAAAAATCTTTTGCAATGTATTATATATTCCTCCCTAAAACTTTTCTTTACATAAGTGTGTCGAAGTCTGGGCCCCCCCCCCGAAAAAAAATTCTGGATACTGCCTTGGCTCCGGAGCAGGCGGAGCATGTTAAGAATTAGGAAAGGCAGTGTATGCTTCAAAATCATACCCTTTACATATACATATATATAGATATATATGATTAGAAATGATGTTGATATGAATATTTTTACATATATGACAGCTTTTTGATATATATATAGTAGATGTATGTTTAGATCTTTGGTGAAGTTAGAGGAGTGGGTGTTTGGGGCTTCTGCAACTTAAATTTTTGTAACTGGTCTTACATGTATAATGCTTAGGATAACTCTGGAGGCAAGGCTTCGAGGTCTCTCCCCTGGAAACTTTTTGAAATCTTCCTAGCAGTGCAATTTCGGGATACTTTGGTGATCTTAGAGGAAACAGAAAGGAGTTAGGTTACTCTCCCCAGCGCAATTTTTTCCAAAATAAAGTCTTATATCTTTTAAGTTACTTTTGGTGTCGCTCCTGATAGTGTTGAATGTCCTTTCCCTGAAAGTGTTTCCGAAAGTAAAGTGTCTTAAAAGCGTAATTTCTCTTTTCCTTCTTTTTTTAAAACTTGTGATCTGAATTTTTTTTGCCGGGGGGGGGGGAGGAGTTGACTTGCTCCGAGGGGGTAGTTCCCCCCCCCCCGGGAGATGCCTGAAATAAACACGGAGTATATCTTTAGAGACATGTATTTATGACTAGTAAATTTTCAACCCTTTTACACTTCGTATTGGTGTTCAGTCTGTACATTTTTAGGGTGACCCCCCCCTTTCACCAACTCTAGTTACGCCTATGCCTGACCCAAAGGGCGAATATTTTAAAATGCGTACTTTTAGACGGTAGTCCTACACAAAATTAAATGTAGTTGGGGCGACGATGGCTTAAAAACCGGAACATTATGGCGCTATAAAACGTTTTGCTTTTAAAGTGAGCGATCAAACGCCCACTTTTGGGCGGTAAGTATTTTGTCAAGTATGGCTGGAAAGCACAGCATTAAACGCAACTGTACACTGCAGTCGTTTTCTAAGAATAAAGAACAATAACAAACTACACAAAAATATAACTAACCTAAGAACAAATGTACTGTACTTAAAAAGCACACAAAAATATAACTAACCTAACGACAATCCAATAACAAAAGCAAACAACTATCCAATTGTTTAAAAATAATAAAGAAAGATTAATTTCGCGTACATACAGCGATGCCTCATCAAAATGCTTGAAACGTTGATTATTACTATATTTGATTTGCTTAACAATGGCAACTGCATTGATTTATTTGTTCACACGATAACTGTAACAATTGTTGAAACGATGCAAAAGTGCAAATAAAATAAAAATAGCCAACGTGTGTATCGACTGCATGTCAAGTTTACAAGGTGATGCTGATTTAAATAGTTTACAATTGAATTCCAGTGTCAAAATCGTTAAACTTCATTTGCCTAATTCATCAAAAGAACTATTTTGTGATATTTCAACTGAAAAAATTCGTCCGTACATCCCACGAGAATTTCGTAAGGCTGCCTTCGATTCCGTTCATTCGTGTTCCCACCCTTTAATCAAAGCAACTATTAAGCTGGCAACAGACAGATTCATTTGGCCTAACATCTAGAAGGATTGTCAAACATGGGCTCGTACATGTCTCGCATGTCAACGATCGAAAGTCCATCGACATACGAAATCTGCCTTAAAAAATTTTGCAGTTCCCAATCAGCGGTTCCAGCACATAAATGTTGACATTGTTGACCCCCTGCCTTTATGTCAAGGATATCGTTAACTTCTTACCGCCATAGATCGATACACACGTTGGCTAGAAGCTATTCCTCTAGAGCAGGGGTCTCCAAACTTTCCAGCCTTAGGGCCATATTGATTACTCCAGTAAATTCCAAGGGCCAAAACCATATTATCATTAATTGTTGCCGGTGGTAAAAAGTTGAATCAGTCCACTAGTGGTGTAAAATATGATTACTTTTTTGCCAGATGCCATTAGCGACGGGGAAGCTGATGTATTTTCTGTATCGTATGGGTATCCGTTATAATGGGGTACCCGCATCGTATCGCCATAGTAATCATTGATTACAAAAGTAATGAAATACACAAGTAATCATTGATTACTTTTTTCTTCAGTAATCGTTACTTCGGTTCCTAACGAGTACTCAAGTAACGAATGAGTATTTTTTTACATGAAAAAAAAAGTCCGAAAAAGTACGCCAAGTTTAAAAAAGGCTGCAAATCGAACTAAAGTCCGCAAAACGGCAACACTGCATATTATTAATTTTCCTGTCATTATCTGTAATTTCTAGATTAGTCGTAGAGTACGAGCGAGCCATGAGGAGTAACGTGACAGGACATCTGGTGGACACAAGCAGAAATAGGTAGTACCTTCTATCCCTAACAGATGGCGCTAATAGCACTTACAGAATAATCTCGTTGGTTCGATAAAGTTCTGGTGTCTTCCACTCACTTCTAGATGGCAGTAAGTGAAATATATAAGAAGGCTAGTGGCGCAAACACAAGTCAGTTCCTATGACACTGCTGTGAAATAAAATAGTGCGTACCTCCTTAAAACGTGTTTGTGCGTGTTTAAGTTTAAGACATCTTTGTAACAATATTTTTATTTGAATTGTTGCTTTTGTGTGTGATTTAGTAGAATGGAAAAGAAGCGAAAAATTGATAGTGAATGCAGAAAATTCAAAGATCAGTGGAACATTCAGTATTTCGTAATTGAGTCCAGTAACAAGGCGCTATGTTTGATTTGCAATGAAAGCATAGCCGTTCTCAAAGAATATAACATTAAAGGTCATTATGAAGCAAAACATTTTCAAAATTACTCAAAATATACAGGAAGTTTGCGGACAGAAAAATTCGAAGCTATGAAGCGCGGATTGAAATCGCAGAAATCTTTATTTACAAAACTCAAAACTGAACAAGAGGCTGCAACTCGTGCCAGCTTCCGTGTGGCTCTTGAAATTGCAAAACGTGGAAAACCATTCACCGATGGAGAAATGGTCAAAGAATGCATAATCGCAGTAGCCGAAGAAATGTGCCCTGAAAAGGTGAATTTATTAAAAACTGTCAGTATGTCAGCAAACACTGTGGCTCGAAGGGTAGAAGACATCGCTGAAAATATATCCTCTCAACTGTTCAACAAAAATGGACATGTTGAGTGGTTTTCTTTGGCCTTGGATGAGTCAACGGATGTGTCAGATACTGCTCAGGTGTTGATTTATATTCGAGGAGTAGATAAAAGCTATGAAGTGCATGAAGAACTTCTTGATATGTATAGTATTCATGGCACAACTACTGGTTCAGATATTTTTAAAGGAGTTGAAATGGCCATTAAGCAAAAGAACCTTCGATGGAAAAACTTGAAATGTATTACAACTGATGGAGGCAAAAACATGAGTGGGAAAGATAAAGGAGTGGTCGCTCTTGTGTCAAAGACTGTAGAAAATGACGGTGGTTCAAAACCAATAGTCTTACATTGTATCATTCATCAACAGTCTTTGTGCGGAAAATGTTTGGATATGTCTGAAGTTCTGAAACCAGTCATATCAACTGTTAATTTTATCAGATCTTTTGGGCTGAATCACCGACAATTCGTACAATTTATTAAAGAGATTGGAGAAAATGACTTACCTTATCATACTGCCGTACGTTGGCTTAGTTGTGGGAAAGTCCTTCAGCGCTTTTTTGAACTTCGAGCAGTGATCGAATTTTTTTTGAATGAAAAGCATCGCCCTCTTACTGAATTGCAAAACAACGCATGGCTGTGGAAGTTAGCATTCTATGTTGATTTGACAAAACATGTGAACGAACTGAATTTGAGATTGCAAGGAGAAAACCAGCATCTTCCTGATTTATACAATAATATCAAATCATTCCGGAAGAAATTGATACTGTTTCAATCACAACTACGAAGTAAATGTTTTTCACATTTTAAAACATGTGAAATATTTAGCCACACCACTGAGACCGAGTTTCCTATCGATTTTGCAATCGAAACTTTGAGTGCTTTGAAAATAAATTTTGATACTCGTTTCTCGGACTTTGATGCCATTGCGAATCAAATTAAGATTTTTCAGAATCCTTTTGATACTGACATTGAAACCCTAGCCCCGGAACTTCAAATGGAAATGATTGATCTACAGTGCAGTGATATAATTAAGAACAAATATCAAAACTTATCTTTGTTGGAATTTTATAAGTGTCTTCCACTGACACAATTTGATAATTTGCATAAATTTGCTCGTGGGCTGTTTTCTGTTTTTGGTACTACTTATTTGTGTGAGAAGACCTTTTCCAAAATGAAGTACACAAAAAATGTTTACAGATCTAAATTAACTGATGAGCATCTTAAATCTCTTTTAATAATTGGTACAAGTAAAATTAGTCCACAACTACAAACTATTGTCAGTGGAAAATCTCAATTACATAAATCTCATTAGTATTTCATATGTCGTTATGCTTGTTATAAGTTATCTTTTCATTTAAAATGTATAAAATGTTAGTTGGATTCATTTCAATAATTTGTTAGTTAGTAAATAATAACCTACAACAATGTTATGAGTAGTTAGCCCATGACCATATCAATGTAGATGTCATATTAATAATTATTCAACATAAAAATAGATTACTTCAGTAAACTTAATTTAATTTGCTATAAAAAATAAATATGTTCTCTAGAAGGAGTTTTCTTTCAAGTATGCTAGCTCTCCGCGGGCCGGACAAAATCTGTCCGCGGGCCGGATGTGGCCCTCGGGCCGTAGTTTGGAGACCCCTGCTCTAGAGGATCAAATAGCCGAATCGGTCGCCAAAGCTTTACTTTCTGGAAAGATTTCTCGATTTGGAATTCCAGCAGACATAACAATGGACCAAGATCGTCAATTTGAAAGCAAACTATTCTTATCGTTAAAGAAATATCTTGGTTACCATCAGTCGCATTCTACTACTGCATACCACCCACAGGCAAATGGGCTTATTGATCACTCTCTGAAGACAGCTCTCAAATGTCACCTAACGACTACCTCATCATGGGTTGACAGTTTGCCAATGGTTTTGCTGGGTCTACGTTCCGCATTAAAGTAGGATTTAGGCTACTCGTCAGCAGAACTGGTTTATGGCACACCGCTTCGGCCGGGTGAATTTTTTACCCCTTTCCCGGGAGGTGAAACATAGCGATTTTGTACGTCGACTTCAGATGTCGGTTCGCAATCCTAAGACCACATCTGCCCATTACAAAAGAGCAGTGTTCGTACCAACGGAATTAACCAAATGCTCTCACGTATTTATTTATAACAACGCAGCTAGCTCTGCACTTCAAGCGAGATACTTGGGACCTTACGCTGTAAAACACAGAAGAAAAATATTTTGATGTAGATGTTTCTGGTGTGATCAAACGTGTCTCGATTGACCGTCTTAAACCAGCGTTTATCGTTGATAATGATGCGAACACCCTTACTCAAGCTACTCCTCCGATATTTACATCTAATGCAGTTGCACCAAACCAAAGTTCTTCGCCAACAAAACAAGTTGAGAGGACGACAAAATCAGGACGACATGTCAAGTTTCCAACATATTTGAAAGAATATAACTGTTGAACTCCTTCACTAGGAGGGGAGTGTGTAGCAGCACGCACTCACATTTTTATTTCTGCGTGAATATTACATTGACAACTCAACTTTTCTCTACGAAGAATGATAGAAAAGAGATTTTCCATTTTCACTTATTTTTGTCGCTGAGCAATGATCTTGTAAATATTGATTTCTGCTCTGTAAATATGTTGTACATAGTTAGGAATAAATATTGTTGTGGATAAAATTGTAAATGTATTCCCTTGTGCCAACTCATCCACTTCACGATCATCATCTGGGTCAAATAAAATTAAGGTAAATTACCGTGAAAAAATAATTTCAAACGACAGAGAAAAACGCTTATAACTTCTTTTCTAGTTAATTTATAGGCTTCTCCAATTTCAGCACGAAGGACAAAACACCTTCTAGGATAGTTTTTTACGGGCTTTTCAATGGTATCAAGCTCGAAAGGATACGATAATTTCTTCCGATAGAAAAGAACTATTTTATGCAATTTTCGGAGCTCAGCTCCTATTGGTCTTAGCGTGATGAGCCTATAGAGCCTTCCTCTATAAATGGGCTATCTAACACTGAAAGAATTTTTCAAATCGGACCAGTAAATCCTGAGATTAGCGCGTTCAAGCAAACAAACTCTTCAGCTTTATAATATTAGTATAGATGAATGATGTAAGTATCACGAACAAGCCTATGGGAATTGCAGTTTCTAATAATAACAGCATAAAGAAAAAAATATCAGTTTTATCTGATCAAATATTTTGCAGATGAGAATGATGTGATTGTAGTGAATCAAATTCTGTCCATCACCGTAGGGTCGCACGCAGTGGTGTAGTCCTATAGAGAAAGGTGGAGGATGTATACGAACATCAAAAAGTGAGAGGACGCTTATTTTAGAATTCAAAACATGTAGGGGGACGCTTGTGTTAAAATAAAAAAGTAGGAAGACGACGTCCCCTTTCGACTACACCACTGGCTCGTAGCAAAATACATAAATAAATAAATTAAATTAAATAAAGTTCTGAATGTAGAAAGCTCAACTTATTTAATTACGTATATGCCCAGCAGTACATTCAGATTCTTTGTTTGGTGAGGTTAGAGGACGCGAAAAAGAGTTTGAGGACTCTTCCTCCGGGAAATTTTCCGAAAGTAAAGTCTTAAATTTTAGGCTACTTTTGGTGCCGCTAGTCATAATAGCCGTGTTCGTTGTCGTTCCCGAGAAAGTGTTTCTGAAACTGAAGTCCTAAAAGCGCATTTTCATAGTCTCTTTAGCGATGTAGGAGAAGGAAAAGGGGTCCAGAGGGATCTAACTCGAAATTTTTCCGGAATGGATGTACTGATGAAGTTCTAAAAACGGAATTTTAGGCCATCTTTGGTCACGTTAAGAAAAGAGGTTGAGTCGGGGGCCATGCCTTGAAAAATTTTACGACCTGAAGTAAAAGTGCCGGTTTTAGGCTATTTTTTGATAAGAAAAGGAGAGCTGTCTAAAGTTCTTGCAGGAAAGTTTTAGAAATTAAAGCTTTAAATAACAATTTTAAGCCATCTTTCGTCACATTAAAAGAGATGTAATATTGCAAAAAATGTGGGGTACATGTACATGTTCTGTTTTTACTTGCTTGCAAAACGATGACCATGTATCACTGACTAGTCAAGTAGAAGTTTACCAGAATCTAGATTTAAATGCAACACAAATAAAATAGAGTTCCTACTGTCCGTCAATGTGCTGACGGGCAGTAGGAACAAGTGAAGTTCTAAAATTAACAATATATGTTTTTGTAATTTTTAGAATATTAGAAGTATAGTTTTACTCTTTCTGCTTAAATAAAATGAATTTTGATAAATTCATGACTTTTAATTAGGTTGCGGCTATAACCGTCATGGCGCCAGCGGACTCTAGAGACAATAACAATTATAAATTCAAAAGAAACACGATCGCATGACTTTCACAACCACGTGCATACTCTGAAGCTGCAAGTCGTGTAACAGGTGAAAAATGAAATTCAACTTAAAAAATTGTTTGCAAAACATGACACTAGGCTTCTACTACCGGTAAATGCACATTTGTCCCTCTATAGCCGTAGTGTCTGAAAACGACCGTTTCATTTGGGGCGGCTATTGCCGTCGTACCGCATAGTGAACTTCGCTTTGACGGCTATAGACGCAAGTGTCCGTCAAAGCATACATAAAGATGTACATTTAAAAAAAAAAAGATATTTGTCATTGTTTCCAGAAAATTGACAAAAGTACTCTTATTGTTGACCTGAAATAAACGATTCAATTTCCAAGTGCACTGTGAAACGTTTCATTGCCAACTGCCTCTCGTCCCAACTGGATATTTAAAGATTTTGATAACAAAAGTGTGGATCGCAAGGTTTCTACCATATGTAAAAAAAAAAAGGAACCAATACTAAAAAATAAAAGGCAGCTGCTATTAGGAAGGGGCTATACTTATGTAATTAATGGAATAAATGAAAATTGTACACTGTGACCACTTTGTGCTCTGAACCAGGGCAAACCGAGAGCTAAGGCGGACGCATATCAGTTTTTCTGCTCCTTCCCCCCATCACCTCTCACTACACTTGCAGCTTAACCACAGAAAAATGTTACCCACTGTACTACTCCAATGACGAACCGGGCCCCATGAATCAGTCATACCTGATGGCCCTCTGGACTGCCCTGCTCAGAACCAAGACTTTTCTGAAGGAGCAAAGCTTTAGCGTTTCGCGTTTTATTGGCAGTGAAAGACAAGTTTTATGACTACTCAAAACAGTGGCCACTTTATTTCCTCGATTTTAAAACTTTAATATTTCCTTCCCCTTCCGTTTTCTGCTTCTACTTTTTTTTTTTGTTTAAAATTGTGAAATGAATATTTCTCCCGGGAGAGGGGAGGCAGTTGACTTGCTCCGAAGGGGCAGTGATTCCCCGGAGAGATGCCTGAAAGAAACACTGTATCAGTGGCGTATGCAAGGGGGGAGGGGTTTAAACTCCCCTTGAGCTCAAGTCAAAATTGTCTAGCTCTCTAAATTAGGGAAATAATAGTGCTTTATTAGATACTCCAATTTCTTTTAGTAGTTTCAGAAAATTATGAACTCCCTCCCCCCTTGAAAAAATTCTGCGTACGCCACTGCACTATATACAAATATGACAAGAGATATTTGAAATAACGAAGGGGCCCATTTTCAATGGGACCATTGGCGGCCGGCATATATAATATATGGCGTCTTACTTACGTATATAATAGTAAAAACTTCCTAAAAATACATAATTTTTAAAAATGGCTACCCCAGATAGAGGAAAAAAGAAGAAACTTATTCAAAAAATTCCAATTTCATCGATCCAGACAAATACCGGTCTAACATTTTTAGCATAAAAAATATTCTGGAGAAGTTGTTTTAGTTTTTTATGTTTTCAAAAATAGATAAACAAATAAACATAGTAGTAAATAGGCTGTTAACTTACAAAGGGCTTTTTATAATGCTCCCACCCAAATTTGGCGTATATAAGCGGTCAATATAGACAGGTGGTCAAGTGTTACACAGATTTCCCTACATTATAAAATATAGGGCTCATTTCGTTCCTGACCAAACTGGTCAACTTAGACAGGTCGCCAACTTACAGAAGTAGTCAACTTTATAGGTCTTACAGTACTTTCATTAAATTTGTATTTTATGAATTAAATCTGAATTACTTACTTTTATCCATAATTTGCTCCGATACGACATGTAAATAGAATGTCATATCGGAATTTATTTTCCATTCCATGAACGAAGCGGAAAAAGAAATATTAAAGTATGCCATTTATTTTCTTTAACCGATTAATTAAACCGACGAAAGATGGATTACGAAACTGAATAACTTCGATGCTTGAACACGTTTGAGCACGTGTGTGGAATGATGACAAATAGAATGACCCAGGCCTGTAATTTCACGTTAATTCCGGGGGGGGGGGGGGTTGCAAAGGGTATCATAAATTCAATGCATATTGCACACTAACTGCTTCCCTTACAAATTTTTTTGAAAAAAATGCAAAAAATCATCACATTTTTTATTATGCTATTAAATACAAGGAAACGAAACAAACCAAAATATGTAGGTTTTAAGTTAAATTTTAAATTTTTTACAGGTGTAAAAGCATTTAATTTTAGCATTAGTTTACTATCCCCAGTTATCTTGGGTAAATGGAAAAAAGTTAAATATTAGTCTTTGTATGATAGTTTTTGAAACAAAGTGACAACACAGTAAAATAACAAAATTATTGGCAAACTGCTAATCAAAGCTGAACATTTCCTCCTGGCCGAAGCCGACGAATACTATACAATAAGGAAAAGACATGATCAGTCCCGCCAAAGAACCGCGAAATAAACAAAACTTGGCAAACTGCCAATCAAAGCTGAATATATATAATTTTATTTCCTAGTGGCCGAGTAAAACCCTGATGAAACAAATGGTATTGAGAAATTCTGCCTCCGCCGCCATCCATTTTCTCGGGATTATAATTAACTGCAACTATAAATGAACCCGAGATAACTCGGGATAATCAGGCAAACGGTTAAAAAATATATATACAGGGTGTCCCAAAACGACCGCACAAACTCTGCACAGCTAGATTCGTCGTTGGGAGTATATAAAAACTGCCCAAAGAAGCGTTCCTGTACGATCCATAGTTTACGAGAAAAATACGAAAAACCAAGTATGGCGTCAGTGCCGGTGCAAGAAAAAAAAACTGTATTGGACATATATACAACAGTATTTGCATATCTGTCCAGACGATACGTTTATATAAACTCACTCCCAAAATGAACGGCTTGCTGGAATCCCAAATCGAGTCTCTGGATCCGCCACTGGTGTGTTTATTAGTCAATGCTTCCAAAGCTATGTTGCGTGGATATCAGGTGGTTGCTAATGACAATATATCCAATTGCAAAATGAACTTCTTTAAAAACAACTGCTTTAATGATAAATTGATTGATTTATTTAATGCTGTTCATTGTTATTCAATAAAAGTATTAGAATAATTCTCTGCGAAAAAGCCTTCCTTGCATTGTTAAGCGAAATGACATGTATTTTTAATGTTGTGTGCAAATGTGTACCAATATTGAAGTTTGAAGTTGAAGTTTTTCTGCACAATAATGCCTCGATCTGTCACTGTACGTCCACATGAAATATTTGTGGTTTCCAACGTGAAAAAACAAATAAACAAAAAAATGTTTGCTTTGGACAACGGGAACATTTTATTATTCACTGAACGTTAGAACAACTGACGTTACGCGCGTCAGATAATTTTGACGTTAAGTATATGATGTGATCTAAACTGTTTTTAGAGGAAAGAAAAAGAATCGAGCAAATAACGAATTTGTAAGTAAATTTTAACATGCTGAACAGAATTCCTGTTGAATTCCGTCCAGTCTTTCTCACTTTCAGTTTCCATGGAGTCGTTAACTATAACTGTGAAACGATGAACAAAAGAAATCCTTTTGTATACTTCTTATATATAGTGGATTTTGTCTTCGTTTTTGTTTCGTCTACCAGCTTCTACTTTTCCATTCTTGTGGCACAAGAGTTTGATGCTCTGGACGAGCTACCGGAAAGTATCCAAGTTTTAACACTGCTACCCGTTCGCATTATGATGTGTGTTCGTATGCACGAAATGGAAATGTTAGTGCGAAACTTCTCAAAAATATATCACCGTATTTCGCCGTCCGAGAAGCTGAAGCTCAGAAGAAACTTACTGATCGGTGTCATCGTTTTCAATATATTTACAATATCTCAAACCACTTATGAAATATACGAAAAATTTACAGGTGTGCCAAGTATGATCTCGAACATTTTGGCATATCACTTGTTGTACAGTGTTCCAGAAGCATTTATCATGTTCTTCTGCTGCGTGTGCCTTGTGTTCAAATTCGCTTTAGAAAACTATGCATGCCAGATTAAGACTCATATAATTACACGGAAACAAAGTGTTGATGATTTACTGTTCCGTTATAGCAAAATTACGGAATCATTTTTCGCTGTTAAAAAAGAATTCCAAAAGTTCCTATTTCTTGTTCTTATCTCAACTTCGTGTGAAGCTTTTCTTTATGGGTACCGTTTTACATATCATACAGCTCATTTCTCTATTAAAAGCCAAATATTGGCCACAACTCCATTTTTTCGGTTACTTGTAATACAATATTTTATCACTTCATTGACGGATGCAGCTGAAAACGTAAAAACGGCCGTCCACTCTTTGCCGATGGACCAAAAGGGTTGTATCAAAGTGTTACGTTTGTGTGAGAAAGTAAACAATCAGCCTTTGAAATTCGAAATTTTAGGGACTATATCACTGACGAAATATTTGTTTTGGATTTATTTAGATATTTTCTTTTCATACGCTATAATGATCGCCACTTTCAATGAAAAACTTTGCAGTCATCCTGCCGCGGCAAATATTAAACGACGTCAGATGCAAAAGGAATTTTACGCTCGGATGTTTCGTAACGATTTAAATTATAATTCCTGAACATTTTATCCTGAATGAGATAAAAGAATAAACGTGGCTCGGAGTTCTTTCATCTTCGCTTATTATGACATGAACAGACATTAACTATAGAATGACACGTCTAAGCAACTGAACAGTAAACGCACATGAAAGAAAGGAATATTATGACGTAGAACATCATTGCTCTGGATTCTTAGTGTTGTGACCCTCTTAAAAACAAAAATACTTATACTTAAAATCCCTTGCTACAGCATTTTATTTGCATATTATTGTATTTCATATTACTGGATTATAATTTAAACTTTTTCATTAAATCAAATTTATTTCCTACTTTTTATGGTCAGATTGTGACCCACTTTGCATCTAATCACGATCTCTAGGTTGAGAAATGATGACGCAGAACATTTACAAAACAAGAAGTTCCGTCTAGAACTATACGAGCCTACTTTCCCGTATACACCAAATTCAAATTTATAATCTAGCTATCTCTTTCTCTCTCTTTCTTATTTATCTTTAGTTCTAATTATTGAAAATATACCTTTTTCAACGGATAATACATATTCATTCACTCACTCATTCATTCTTTCATTTATTCAGCCATGCATTTATTCATTCATTCGTTACCTCATTCAAGTGTTTATTCATTCATTTACGCATTCATGTATTTATTCACTCATTTATTTATATTTTCATTTATTCAATAATTTATTCATTCATTCTTTTCCTCATTCATTTATTCATTGATTTATTCTTTCACTCTTTCATTTATTCATTCATTCATTATTTCACTCATTGAGTCACTGAGAAATATCCTTGAAAATCCCGATCAAAAAATTTCATAGCAAATTAGGCTCGTAAGCTCTGGATAAACTTTCTATTTCTACATGTTCTACGTTATAAGAGCTTTCCGATAAAGTTTGTTCCAAGCAAATCGGTCCGTTAGATCAGGATTTATATAGGGTTGAAATTTCCCCGTAAGCCCTGTGTTAATTTTTTGAACCGTTCAAAAATGAACAAAAACTGTTCAAATCAATATTTCACGCCGAGAACTCCTTTCAATAAGCTTGCAATAGGAACTTGGCTCTTGTGCCCAGAGTTTACAGAATTTGCTTCAATTTTGTCCATAGGCGCTAATGTTAAAATTTTTTGAACTGTTCAAAATTGAACAAAAAATTGTTCAAATCAAAAAGTAAAATAGAGAAATGAGATGTCCTCGCCGAGATCTTTCGAATACAAAAAGAATTTTTCCAATCGGACAATTCGTTCAAAAGTTATTAGGGGGGGACAGACCGACAGACAGACAGACAGACCGACAGACAGACATACCGACAGACAGACAGACAGACAGACAGACCGACAGACAGACAGACCGACAGACCGACAGACCGACAGACCGACAGACACACTTTTTCCCCATCTCAATACCCTACTTTCAAATTTTTTATTTTTCAATCTTTATTTAATTACTTCACTTATTTTTGACTTTTCTTGATTTTTAACGATATTTTCACGATACATTAAGCCTTCTTTCATGCTTTATTATTATTTTTTTTTACTTTTACGGGAAAGTAGGCTAAAAACGGGATTCTTTTTTATTTGATTACTTTAATGGTTGTCACGTTGACTGACAAAATTAACTGTAGCTGCCGTTGTCGATGTTCCATCATTTTGAAATCTCTTCAACAAGCTTATCTTTTAATTCTCCAGTATACAAAACTGCCGTGGGCAGGTCACCGGCAGTATCTACACAAAATGAGATTTCGAGATATTTGAAGAAACGCGTTTTTGAATTCTCACAAATAACAATAAAACACTGAAATTTGAAGTAAAGTGATTTTATGTGTTGACATTGAGATTTTTTTTCGCCGTAGGTTTTATGTTGATTTTGCATTCCCATAGATTGTAAAAGCAGTTACTGCCGTTTACCTTCCGTTCTCAGTAGTAATTGTCATATACCGCTGGCTGGCAGTTGGCAGTAACTGCACATTTCTTTATTAAGTGCGCAGTAGTTAAGCATTACGAAGCGCATATGATGCAAAACAGATAAGTTATTGCGAAAAATATTATTACGAAGAGTTTATGTTTTTTTATTTTATTCATGACATTTAAATAAATACTACACTGGTGAAATAAATTAAGAGAATTTGCATATTTTATCGAATTGTATGAAAAAAAAACTGAACTGAAATAAAAACCACTGCTTCTAGATAAAAATGCAAATCTTGTACGGCAAATATGTAAGTGTACACGTCTGTGTAGGCAGAGCCAGCAGAAAAACAGGCTTTATAAGCGCGTGGAGGGTAAGACGAATTTCGTTCGCTAGCACCCCTCGGCGAATTTGTTGGTGTTATCTTGCAGCAATCGGTTAAATTCCCATCGGAACAGTAAAAAAGAGTAATTACCAACGTTTAGATGATGGAATGAGGTGACGAATTGTGGGGAGGCTAGAGGCAGGTCAATTGCAAGTCCAGATATGCAGAGAGTTTAATTTAACGCCCAGCGTCGTGTGTAACCTATTGAAACAGTTCCAAAATACTGTATTTATCAAGAGAATGCCTGGACAAGGTTGTCCAAGATCCACGACGGCCAGAGAAGATCGCCATTTATCCATTTTAGTGAGGCGTAGCAGAGGGGCTACCGTTTCTCAGCTCTCTCGGGACTGTACGCAACCGCAGGAACCAGTGTAACAAGGGTGACTGTTTCCAAAAGACTGAATGAGAGAGGGTTGTTTGCCCGAAGACCGGCTGTTTGCGCCCCGCTCACGTCTACAAACAGGAGAGTCCGATTAGCATGGTGCAGGCAGTATAAAGAATTGGAGTATGGAGCAATGGGTGACCGTTCTGTTCACCGACGAGTCCCGTTTCAGCCAAAATACCAATTCTCGCCGTACTTTCATATGGAACGAGCCAGGGTCCCGCTACCTACCCTCCAATGCAGGGCCGGCGCTAGGCTGAGGCAGTGAGGCGTCCGCCTCAGGGCGCGTCATTTTTAGGGGCGCATATTGGCCATAAATATTGACTGCATCGTTTTAAATAACAAACAATATAGTTTTTATCTCAAAAAATAAATAATGTTTAATAAACTATTTAGTTTTACAAATGAAAAATGATGCATCAAAACTTCATCTAATTTCATTTTGGCATTAATATATATTACACGTTTAATTTTGAGATAACCAACACAGAAACACATTAGGAACATCTTGAAAAGTTTGCGTTTCTTTCTATCCTTTGTTGAAAGGATGTATATTTTTACTGGGTTATTTCTTGTTTTGCACCATTAGACATTATCCTTATCTTCTCCACAGCGAGAGGCGGCTTCAATGCATTCGGCGGGGGCGCTTTATAAGTGTTTGCAGTTCTAGAAAGTGTCTTCTCTATGTTATGACGAGCAAAACGCAAAATATATTGCTTTTTCTGTTTTTTATTTTTCCTTATTCAGTACATTCTGAGCAGCGATTGTTTTCCTTCAGCATTTTGAAAGTTAAAATATATATCATTCAAATATGTATCCATCATTTTAAATCTCTATTCCTTCATAATATATATAGTAGGGGCGGAAAAAGTTTTTTGCCTCAGGGCGCCATTCGTGCTAGCGCCGACCCTGCTCCAATGTCCGCGAAATTGACAATTATGGCAGTGGCGCTGTAATGGTCTGGGCAGGCATCATGTTGGATGGCCGCACTCCTCTCCTCGTCTTTATCAGAGACTGTGGGACTGCAGGGAAGTCCCGAAAGTACAGTGCATTCATGTTGATAACAGTCATCTTCCTGCTGTTGGAGGAAGCCACAACTTCTTCAAAGTCGTGGAAATCAAAAACATTACCTCCTCGGTCTCCCGTTCCACGCCATGGTGAACGGAATCAGCGCTCATGAAAGTGTGCCCGGGTTCAAAATAGCGGAAGGAAATTGTCTCTGCGCTTATCTTCTTGCGGTTTACCATGGCAGTCATGGTGGTAAATAGGCACCAATTTTTACTTTGCGCCGTACAATTGTCCAGCCAGTAGACGACCGTTTTGCTGTCTCCCTCCAGGCCTTGACGTAGGAGGAGGCAATTTCTTCGGCCTTTCGCCCAGCCACAGCTTCATGCTAGATCACTGAGATGTTGTTCCTTTTTGTGTTGGATGCATTTTGATTCTTCCTTTGATCTCCAACTGCAGCGAAGGTCTCATGGAAAACTACAATCCTTTTTGTGAAGCAGACGGATTTGTGACCAGGTATTCGGGGGAACATTGTGACTTTCTGCAAGTCAACGCTGCGAATGACGTGATATGGGTGAAAATTTTGAAAGAATTTTCAGCATCAACCTTGTAACGATCCCGAGCATCTTTGGCTTTTCGCAGATGAATACCCCATATCAGTCACATACAGTGCAGTCGGGATCTGTCGGCTTGGGAGTGATGGCAAGGTTACTATGGTTTTGACGTTCAAACTCTAAACATGTGGAATATTGTTACCCTCCGAGTTTGGCAAAACTAATGTTCATTTTAGTTACCTCTTTTAGGTAAATCTTGTAACTGCAGGGATTTTCCGGATATTTTTCCTTGTAATCCTTGTGCAGCATAGAGTTCACTATAAGTTCGCTGGGAAGGTAAAGTCGTTTCGGATCGTGTTCCCTCCTATAAGGGCTTGTGCATGGATCGAAAGACAAAAGGTGGCTCCGTATAGGCTCCCTCTCAATTTTGTTCGGGGGAGTTTGGCGGCCGCGTTGCGAGGGGCGTGGTGAAATCAAGTCGAATTCAGATGTCCTCTAACTGCCGTCGTAATCATTTTATCATTTTTCGGGTGGAATCCGAGGGTGCTTAGAAAGAAAACTTTGCAAACACGGTAGGTTCCGGTTGATATTTGGAACGAATACTTAATGGAATGTTTACGTCGGAGCGTTTTTATTGCTTCTTTTTGAATTCTCTGTGAGACCCAGCTTTTTTTCTCGTGGTTGGACATCTCTTTGAAGTCCTCATGATTTTTCCTTCTTTCTTCAAGGGAAATTGTTTCACAGGAGTTCAACTGGCAAGAATCTGCATTGCAATTAAGGAGCCCGGAGCTGTACCTTTTCTGCGTCTCTAGCAAGACGTTCAGTCAGATCGGCACCGCTTTTTTTTATAAGCTGCTCACAATTTTGTGCATTAAGAAGCGACTCTTCATCTGCCCGCATGGGATTTTGGCTACAGGTTGACGTAGACGGTTCTTGCTCCGAGGTCTTGACAGGTTCTTGCTCCGAGTCTTCTGACATTGAATAGGAAACAAGGGAAAATTTTCGACCATTTACAGCGCTTACATCCATTTTAGGAAGCAAAAATTAGTCACAATAAAGTAACTCGTTAATTTTTCACGCTTTGCGACAGAACACTAAATCACTTTCACAGAGCAAGAATTCTTGGAATGAGTAGTCAATAGCCTTCTCTAAACTAATGAAGACAGTGGAAAAACCGGTTTTTCTGGCTATGCACGAGTTTCGCCTGAATTCCGCAATTTCGATCGCCAAGGCAGCGCTAGTGGGAAGGTAAAGAGCAGTATTGTACATACTGTCGATTACCTGCATAATGTAGCGTTAAAAGCAGTTACTGCTAATTGTCACTGCCAAAAAAGTGGTTTATTTGTAGTGCAAACCAAATAAACATGCTTGTACAAGAAACTTGAAATAATATATATTATAAAAATACAAAAAAACGAAAGTCGAAAAATTTGTAGATACTGCCGTTTACCTGCCCACGGCAGCAAAACATCAGCATCTTTTTCAGCAATTTTAGAAAGAGTTGTATCAAGAACTGCTCTTTTTGAAACATCTCCTTATTTAACAATATTTTGTGTTTCATTATTAAAGAATTCTAGTCTCATAGAGTCATCTGCAAGAATTTCCCTCCTCAGCTTTTGAAGTTTAGTATCTAAATGCAGTGAAAATTTAAATCCTTCATTACATAATGCGACTGATGGTTGAAATAATGTTTATCAATCAACGTGGCAATGGTATTTTCTTGATCAATGACGCAAAAAATATTAGAAGCAGAGATACGGAAGAAATTCCTTTTTATCTTCAAAACCAATAGCGCTAAAAAAAAAAAAAAAAAAAAAAAAAAAAAAAATGAGAATGTGGCAGTATTCAAATACAAGTACATAAGTAACAACCAGCAAATGGTGCAGAATCCAGCTAGGCTGGTCCCCTAGACGATTTATCAATCTCCAATGAACATCAAGAGCCCTCTCTTAAAGTGTTTACCAGACTGCAAGTAACAGTCGCTTCCGGTAAAGCTATTCCAACTCCCTACAGCCCTATTGACAGGCCCGTCAGTTAGGGGATTGTTGTAAAAATGAACGAAAACTAGGGTGATAACAAAAGAATCAAGATTTATTGTAGAATTAAGACAAAAGAAACAGTACGTCTTACTCTTTTGCATAGCGAATTTAAATTTTTAAACTAACAGTGTTGCCAAACACAAAACAGCATATATTGATGTTGCCACGATAAAACAACTAACACAAATGACTGAATGCTCGATATTTCAACAGCCTCCTTCGAGCAAAAAAAAAACAGTTATTGTTTACATGAGTTAAACTGTCACTTATTCACATTGACTGCTTTTACACTAATCAACTTCTTTTGGGAATGGAACCGAGGAGCTAGCAGTGCCATTGTCAGAATATCTGCTCGTTGCTCATCGCTTCTGACATAGTCTAATCGAAAATGTCCCTTTGAGAACTCATCTTGGACAAATTTGGTCGATGTGCTTCGTACGAGCGCGGAACATTGGATTTTTGAAGTATTTGATGGTGTTCTGATTATCAATCTGTAGGATTGGCAATGAGACCTCACTAACTATCTCACCAAATAAGCGTTTCAACCACATCAGGTCTTTTGTGGCCATAAACTCTGCTTTTGTCGTAGAATTATATACGTTCTCCTATATCTTGCTCCGCCAAGTAATTGCCCCTCCACCATAGAAAGAAAGAGCACCTGTTCGAGACCTACGTGTCTCTGCACAGTTGTTATCTGCGTCACTTAACAACATATATGTATAACAAATATGTATAACAAATATGTGCACACATATATATGTATATATAAATAAATAAAAATTCAAAATCAAATTGAAAATTGAAAATTTATAATTATGTACTTTAAGAAAAAAATAATTTGCAACTTTTAGTTAGATTTTATTTTCTTTAAGTTTTAACATGTATAATGTAGCAAATTAGGAAGACAAACAAAAAGAAAGCGCAAAATGAGTTCTTACCGAAATCTCTATCTCAATAGGAAAGCTTCTAGGCAGAGGTTCCCAAACTGGGTGCCGCAGCACCCTATAGGGTGCTACAGGAAATGTGAGGGGTGCCGCGAAGCACTCCTGATTGTAATCAGGAGTTCCTAAGCCAGCTATTATGTGACTGGGGTGCCTCGAGAAGATTGCAATTTTTCCAAAGTGCTACGACTTGGAGTCCTGTTCGAGAGCAATTCAAAATCTGGAATATTCTGTTCTTGTTCCCTTTTTTTCGAGAATTTTGCAGCCCTAACAATCAAAAACGAGTACAGTACAACGAGATATGATTTCATATGTTCTCCAAGTCCATACCAGGAGCTATCAGTGAAGGGGACCCTCCAATTGTCGTGTTTCAAGCATAAACCCACCAAGGAGGGCCAGGTTCACACAGGAAGAGGCAGCTAGACTGGGCTGGCGCCCAATAAATCTATCTCGACGAGAAAACCCCAACCGTGCGTGGACAATCGACGGACTCCACTTCCCCGTGCCCGGGGAGGGCATCCCTGAGGCCTAGCACTATCAGGCTAGGAGGTTGGAGGGGAAAAGTACCTATCTGTGACAAAATTCAAGAAAATCCGAGGTAGTGAGATTTTGACCTTGGGTTATTTTGACACAGAACGTTAAAAAAGTACATTTTTTTACCTCTAACCAGCAAAGAAATATCAGAGTTGTCTCGCCTAGTTCCTAAGAAACAGGCTTATCAAATCATTTGAGTTGCAAACGAATATTAGCTACAGCATCTAGTGTGAAATTTTACGATCAGTTGTATGAAATTATAGCCTTTATCCCAATGCAACCCCTACTTCCCTTTTCTTAGAAGATATACAGTTGAACTTTTTTAATACGAACACGGTAAATACGAAATCACGGCTAAAACGAACATTTTGTTCATCAAGTTTGGTTTACTATTTAATTACAGTAAATATCTCACGCATATTACGAAGACTAAAATACAAATATCGGCTAAGACGAACAAAATTTCTGACCTAATCACGAAAAATGTCCTCGATTGCATATAATTAATTTTTTATAGAAATTGTTGGTTATTTTGAGTCATTGCAAACCACCAAGTGCGTATTTCGAACCATACCGTTGAATCTTCCTGGGTAGAGAATAAAGCTCATGCTCGTGTCGGCTTTCGGACTGGGCAGTCTGCTCAGGGACCAAACCCTCTATCGTCGAATCATTCTTAAATAGTCGTAATTATTTTTAAAATTTAAGCATGCATTTCTCATTCTTTTTTTCGCGCAATTTTACTTATTCACGGTTGTTACGAATAACCGCTAATACGAACAATTCTCATTTCGCATTAAGCGAGTTCAACTGTACTAATGTCCTTCATCTCTGAAGTTTTGCGTTCTGTTTTTATTAGTAAAAGTTTTTGAAGTTGTGTTGTGCACAGATGACGTGGTTGTTGAAAATCTGTTCACGTGATTCTGTGTGTATCTGGGGCGGGGGCGGGGGGGGGGGGGGTTCACTTACGTCATGTCATACCACGTGGCTCCGCCTTTTGTCTGATGTAACCAGAAGAAGAATGACTATATACCCGGATTTTTAGGCAACTAGGTTGGAGAATTTTTCAAGATACGCTCCCTCAAGAATTTCACGAATAAACATTTTTTCAGTCTAATTTTTAAATTTAGTTGTTGTGTTTAAGTTTAATTGTTAAATAAAATTAACCTCTTCAGACCCCAGAAGTAAGCACAAACAATTTTGGCGCAATTTTTTTTTTCTCTGATTTAAAAAATGATTATAAATCAAAATAACTAAAATTTTTTTTTTTAATTTTAAATTATAATTAGTTTAAATAATAATTAATGTTCAATTTCCATGTTTTCCATGTTTAAAACGAAGTAAACCTCCTGTTGATTAATTTCAAAAACAATTGGGTGTTTTAGCTTTCAAATTGCACAAACAGTAGTTGATAAACAGTATTTTAAAATGTACAAAATTGGGTACACTTGGAATGAAGAGTTCAAAAGACAAACTGGGATTTGTAATTGGTACCGTCACCACACTGATACATTTATTCTCGAGCCAAGAATAAAGCATTTTTTTTTTCAGCGGTTTCTAATGACAACATCACTGAATGCGAAATACATTTTTAAAGCCATCTGAATCAACGATGAGTAGATTTTTCTACTGACTTTCTACTGCTCATTGTTATTTGACAAAGAGGTTTGGAATCCATTTTATGCTAAAAGCATTACCAGCATTCTTTGCATTGTTTACTGAAAAGCAACGTATTGTTCATGCTCTGTGTAAATGATTTACCAATATTTAAACTCAAAGCGTGTTTCATTGCGCAATAACATTCCAGTTAATTATTATACGCGCAGCATAGTATACATTTGAGGTATTCAAAGAGAAATAATGATCTGCATTGGACACAGTGAAAGCATTTTATTATTATTAGAGCTCTTCCAACAATCGAAATTCGATCGTCATAATTCAATTTTTAGCATTGAAAACATTACGCTATTTAGTAATTACTAGTAAGTCCGGCGGTCATACGAAATGACCGCTGTTCAAGATATTATAAATATACAATTCTCCCAGTAACCGGAAATGCACATCAAATCAAAGAGATATTTATCAGGTACAACAGTAGAGTTTAATGAATAAATAATAAACATATAATAGTTTCGGAAAAAAATATTCTTACCGAAAAATAAAAAACATCCAAGTTATAATAATCTGTAAAATAAAAATATTATTTACTATATAATCAAGTTGTTTGTGAAAAATATTTATTTATATCCAACATAATCATCGTCAAAACAATAGTTTAAACGAAACTGGAAAAAAGAGCGTTGCCACTTTAATATATATAAAAAGCGCAGACGATAAATAAATTAAAACAAAGAAAGAAGGATGAAATTAAATTCGCGTTAACATTCATTTTTAACGGAGATTGCAAATCTAGCGATGCCTCACTCAAAATGCTAGAGAAATGTTTTGTTTATTAGTCGTTTTCATTATAGAAACAATTGTGCAGATGGCAGCACGATGCAGTTTTCTCAGAGTAAGAAATTCGGATTAAGCTATCGGAGACAAACAGACACTTAAGCCGCTTACATATAAGATTATAAGTAATATTCACCAAATTTGGCTGTTGTAACGACGTGTTTATTTTGATCGGTAAATCATTGTCGCCGCAGGACCCACTGCGCTCGTAAACGTAACCGCTTGTACCTCTGCCGGCTTCGTACTAAGTGGAGTGGCAATTGAATAAAATTTAATTGCTTGCTTCTGTACACTGTTCTTATTTTTCAATTCATTGTTTCAGAGAAGCCGTCAATAAAACTCTCATTATTATTGCTTTTAATGTTACTGCTTAGTTGCAGAAAACTCTTTTTAAGAATGAGTTTTATATTTATCACATAATAATTGACTCAACCGTGACATGTTGCCATCTGCTATCTATAACAACATAATATTACAATTATAAATGAGGGTTGCCTGATAAACAAAAACGGAGATATTAACTGTTGCCAAAAATTTTTAATTGACAGGACTAAACCCTTCAATAGCTACTACACACAAAAAAAAAGTAACAAAATCGGTTGAAAAGCAGAGGAGGAAATTATTCAAAGTCCGATAACTCGAACGTTACTACACTATCTACCAAAAAGTATTTGGACGCTTTGGATTTTAGACATTTAAAAAAAATTCTGGAGAAATATTAAATTTGTTGTTCTGTATTTTGCACCATGGAAAGAACACACTTAAACTCACATTTAAGAAACAAAATTCAGGCTTAGGGCAATGAGGGGACGGTCAAAAAATTAAAGAAGGAAAAAAAAAAAAAACACTTTTGAACATCTTGTATCCAAAAATGATCGAAATGTCCTGTAACTTTCGCAAAACATTTTAAATTATATATGCAAGGCTTACACCCGCTTTCGTCAGAATAGCAGTAATATTCATGAAGATATGGGCATTTGTTTTAAATATTCGAAAATTTTCGCAAGTGTTTTGCGTATAACTCGCTAAAGTTCTATCTCAAATTACATGAAACTTGCAGACAACTTGACAAAATAAAAGGTAGGTACGGTACCGAAACGTGGGGAAAATGTAATAAATAGTCGATGAGATTTGAGCGGTTTTATTAAAACAAGTGTGATTGCGCATGCGCGACATTCTTCCTAATAAAAATTCTTCCCAAAAAAGCATACAAGCATTAAAAAAATTGATTTTTATTTATTTATTTATGTATCTTCCAATGGCAAAAAGTGCAATTAATTGCTATTTGTTGCCGTTTAAACATTTTAGAATAATAAAATTGCAATTTTGGGCCAGTTTGTCGCAAAAGTCGCGAATTTAGGCCTTTTTGCATCAGCTGTATCAAGAATTGGAAATTAGGGCGATTTGGCACAGATTTCCCACCCGTTATTCTCAAAAACAATCAGATGTTCTCTTCTCTTTGAGATAACACTAAACAAAAACGATACATGTGTGAAGAAAGCGTATGCTGTCGTTGAGAACGATTTACCACCGACGATGTCAGACCTCATGACCTGCGTAATTGGAAGCTAAAGCTTTACCGCTTTGCCAGAAAACATCGCGTGACCAGCGGGAAAGTTTGATTATATTGCTCCCAAACGTACGCTGCAATGCGTTTATTTTTCGATTTTCTTATTTTCAAAATTTATTATAACCAATCTAGAAGAGTTTTAATTACTCACTCGTCTATTCTGTTTTTTTGTTTTGCTACTCAAGTTCTTGAATCCTTCTAACGTCTCGCGCAATAAATAGTTCCCTAATTTTTATACAAATAGGATTGTTCTGAAGAAGTACTCATTAAAAAAGCCCTATATTAATTACTAACGTAAAGTTGCTCGAAAAATTTTTAATTTATTGCAGTAAAAATAAAAAATTAGCCCTTTCGGAGACTATAAATTTTCAGTAAATCCCGGCACTTAAAAGTGACAATAGCGCTTACTCATTTTAAGATATATATTCTTTTTAAGCACGTAAATTTTAGCAGTGCACTTACAAGAGCTGTTACAAACAATCGACTGTGCAAATCGAAATCATCCTGTGAGTATTACTTTTTTTTTTGACCAGTGTAATCGTTTCATTCTTTTAAAAATTGCAAACGGATAATAGCATAATTAAAACACTTTAACTACCGAAATATATTCACAAATCTGCTTGTTGGAACACCAAAAAAAAAAAAAAAAAAGTATACAAAAATTGCATAAATGGCGATACATCTATTTCTATGTATATGTCACGAGTTTCTTACACGAACTTTCGCCATAGCAAATTTTGTTATTGGCTAACCAATAAAAGAAGTAAATTACGTCAATAAATCGCTTATTGACACTACCCCCGTACCACAGGAAAGTTTCGCCAAATCGCTTATTGACGTTACCCGTGCCACATAAAAGTTTCTCCAAATGGTCTATTGACGTTACCCGAAGTTAAAGGGTTAACTCATGCGTTCATCTTCGAACTTCTTCGTGGTGGGTAATAAATTTAGCGAGATTGTGCCAAGTTGTCATCAATTTTGTCTTTGTGGAGAGCCCATGCAGAAAAGATAGTTCAAGTTAGACATAGATTGACGTAGGAAATTTTCATAATGGTATAACATGGGGTTCCAGGGAACTTCGTCAAATGTTGCCAAGATAAAGGCATCTTATTTTTGGTATCAAATTTGGCGAGAAGGTTTACTTGAATCCAAACAAAGAAGTATTACTTCAATAAAGTACGTTTCTTACTTGTGCTATTTGACATCGCGACGTGAGAATTTCTCACCTAAAGTACTGAATTCTACGACACAGAAAAAAATTGTGCATATAACTACTCCGTACGAAATTCCAAAAATCATGAATCGACGACCGTGGCTAGTTACTCGTACAAAAACAAGAGAACACAGTATGTAGGCCAAGATCTAACATGTCTAAGGTTGCTTCGTCTGCATATTTAGCGCAACGCCTGACGGTGAAGATAATTAGAGGCCTCAGTCTTTGGAGGTAACCTAGGGTGACCTATTTCTATGTGTTAATTTGGGGACATGTCCCCAATACAAGGACAATTTGGGGACTTCAGTAAACATTTTAGCGGACGTCTTTGGGGACATAGCAAACCAATACATATACACCTCTTTTATGAAAAATTAATCTCATTAATTTATTTCAAAGGGTATATAAACATATTTTTTACATAATTATACATATTTTCTTAGTTCTTTGCCTGTCAGAAATTGAAATACTAAGCCAATAACTCTATAATTGTCTGAACATTATCTAAAATTTTACTATGTTAAAAGTTCAAAATTGCAAATCTAGAAGCAATTTGAAGAGAAAGAATAAGAAAATTTTAAATGTTGGGACTTTTTTTCTTCCCGAAATAGTTAGTGTTTTCGGAGACAAAGCATTAAAAATATACAAAATCGAAGACGTATGGTCACCCTAGGTAACCTCATATTTATGACAAATAAATAAAAGGACGAGTTTCCCTCTGCGAGTAAATACTATGTTTTTCAAAATACGCATGAAAATAACTAAGCAATAAATAGAACACTTTTAGTTTTTAAAAATACCTTTAATGAAAAATTTCTATTACATTGTCAGACATTTTTTAGACAAGATGAAAACATAAAATCGTACAATATAGTAGGTCACATGAATATTTTTACATATTAAAATGTATTCAGATCACGAGGAACATTTTCCTGCATTAAATAAATAAAACAAGCACAAAGTAAATACACACAAAAGCCATATCACAACATAAAATTTCTACTCAGAGACCGGAGAAACGTTTTTTTGTAGAACTATCACCATTTTTTTCCACATTAAACTTTAGCCATATTTCTTGAGTTAAAAAAGTCAATAAATTGAAAACATTTTTATGTAAATATCCTAAACGCATTTTTGGAATTTCATAAATTCCAAAATAAAAGCCGAGCAATTTCAAAGAAAGAAAATTTCTTAACCCGAGCAAATAACAAAAATTTCATTCGGATTAAAGATATAATTTGCTTGAAAGAAGTGATAGAATTCTCGTTACGTGCAAGAACGTTTCTTAAAATGTCGTAAATAACAGTTCTTCAGTTCGAACTGCAGCCAGGGGCGTAATTAGGTCATTTTCTAACTGAGGCAAGACCAGGATGTAGCGCCCCTCCATACAAAAAAGTATATGCATTTAGGTAAACACACACATTTAGTCAATTTAGCGCCCCTAAAATAAGCTGGCGCCCGGGGCATGTGCCCTGTCTGCCCCCTTCTAGTTACGTCTCTGCCTGTAGCCCCTCAACCGTTACACCGAAAAGTTCATCCAGAACAATCGAACCTCTGATTTCCCAATCATTTACCATATTTCATTTACCTGTCTACAACGTTCATTATGACTGGAAAACTTGCGATAGTGCAACATGACTGGGAATTACCCTCGGCTAAATTAAATTCCTAGTGCAATTTCGCATCAACAGAGTCCGGGTGTTCTCAGGAGGAGAAACCGGACGTCAAAATGCTCATGCGGCGATGGTGCCACATTCATTGTGGTGCCGCTGAAAGAGATGGTACCAATCTCTCGGGAACGCACTAGGTCTGGAAATAGCAGAAGCTCCGGGTGTTCGCCCTTTCAGGAGGATAAACCGGACGTCAAAATGCTCATGCGGCGATGGTGCCACATTCATTGTGGTGCGCTGAAACAGATGGTACCAACCTCTCGGGAACGCACTAGGTCTGCAATTGGCAGAAGCCGAAAGCAGGCCATCAGAAATAAAGCAAAAAAAAAATATTGCTTGGAAACTTGCGATAGTTCAATATGACTGGAAAACTTGAGATAGTTCAATGTAATTTTGGAATCACTGAAGAAAAGAAATAGTAAATCCTTTCTAAATAAACACCGACCATTTGCCTGTTTAAAGAAAAGGCAATTAGTTATAATTGAGATAATCATATCTTTCTCACTTCCGTATATCCGCAAAGCTCTTGCACTATGCCAAGCCAAATCTGTACAAATGATAACCGCAGAGCTGGTGAAGCTCTGTTTTATGACACTTCTTCTTTAAACGAAACAGCGTTTACGTTTTCCATTAAATTGAAATACAGTGAAACCCCGATTTTACGTTTTTTCATCAGGTCCCAGTTTTTCCGTATACTAATAATGTTAATTTAACCCGGATTGTAAGTTTGTTATATATGAAATTTCCCGCATTTTGCGTTTTACCTAGAAAGTGAAAAAAAAAAAAAAGTTCTAAAACAAGCAATATTTTTCCTTCTGTACTTTTCGTCAGCCAATGAAGATCAACAAAAAGAACCGGAAGCACAGCCCGTCCCTTCTTTCACTATTGCAATGAGAGCTTGCAAATAGTGAAAGACTATTTTCTTTCTTATAAAGACCAGGAAAAAAACTTGCAACGTATTTCAATCCTAGAAGATGCTGCATTCACTTTGAACTGAATGACTAAAAAACAGTCCACTATTGCGCATTACTTTCAACCTAAACGCCAGGAATCGCATCTAAATGTGTTAAAATTATCTTAAAATGGTATGTATAATAATGTTCTTTTCGTAAAATATAGATATTATACCTTTTGAAAGAGTCATCTTTACTACCTTTAGTTTTTTTTCTATTTGATTTTTGCATTCTATGTATTTCCCGTATTTTACGTTTTTCCCGTATTTTACGTTTTTGTTGCCCAGTCCCTTGAGAAACGTAAAATCGGGGTTTCACTGTAATAGTAAATAATTATTAAAAATAAATAAAATAATAAAACAAATGCTTTTTCCTTTTTAAATAATTAACACAGGCCATGGTAGACCTAGTGGGCAGAATGTTGAACTCCGGATCGGAGGGTCTGGGGTTCGGTACCCAACCCAATGAAGCCTCACTATGCACACGTGTGTATAAAATCTGTGGACGCTGAAGTCCCGATGCAATTCTGAGCGTACCGCAGGCTGGGTAATTTCTCTCTCTTGAAGTTTATGATCTAAGTTATTTCGTATCTGCCCTTGGTTTTGGAAATATGGAAATACTGCTGGAGTACCGCAAACATTGTCAAAGAGACCTACAGTGAAAAACTCTCTTAAACAAATGTCTAACAACTTATTCAATTTCAATGAGTATATAACTGAAAATGATTTTCGAGTCTACAACAACCTTACTTATTTTGCTACAAATTGATTAAATTCGCTGGAAACTTTAGTTTGTTAGCGAGAAGATAATGAACGTTAACCAAATTGATGACAATGAAAGTTTCAAATGCTAGAACGCAACACGAGCATAGCCGATGGAAATAAAAAAAAAGAAGCATTTTTAAAAACATTAGAGCAGAAGAACAATAGGGCAGGTTCACATTGTACAAGTGATGGCGATACATAAGAGGCCATTTGCAGTGCTGAAACAGTGAAAATTCATTGAGAAGGCAAGACCTCAGTAGTCTGCTCTTTGATCGGTAGTTGGTACTGATAATTGTATTGATGAACAAGAAAATGTAAGGGAGAATGTCCATATTTAATGATATGGTTTAACTTAACAACATTATAATACCCAATCGAAATCGTTCATTTGATTCATAAATAATCCGAAGCCTCGTTTTCAGGTTGAAATCATCAAAGCCTACATCAAGGGAAAATTCGTCAAGGATAAGCAGACTGGTAATCATTGTACAGAGGATTCCGCGTCCCTTCTCCAAGTTCTGCTGCAAAGGGCGTCTCCAGAGTTTTGGCATTCTTTTTGCCACGAGCGGTGGTGCCACCGCTCGATGCGTTGTCCAGATCTTTAAACATGGTGAACACCGTGGACAGGGAGTCCGCGTATGACAATGGCTTGTGTGGGAACCCACCGTACTTGTGGATGGTGACCAGTTGCGGTCCAAATATGCCCAGAAGAACAACCAGTGCTGTCGCCATGAGGGTCGAAGGAGCGGCAATGTTCCTGCTGGCAGCGTCAGGTAGGAGCCAGCACGCGATGTCCCACGAGAGGAATATGACGAGGCAGGACAGAGAAGTGGCTATCAGGCTTCGACTTTCCGGCTGGTTGTAGGGAATACTGAAATAAAAGAGTATTTATTACTTAGGGGTCATTCATATGTGATGTCACACTTTTCTGTTTTTTTCAATACCTCTAACTCCTTCTCTCCCTTTGTCACAAAATGTCACACATCATTGAAATCCGTCCGCGTGTGTATCCATCGCACTGTCCGTCAGTCCGGACATTCAGAATTTTTATAAAGTGACATGTGATACTTGGTTGGTACTAAATTTAGCGAGATTTTTCCAAGTTGTCATCAATTTTGTCTTTGTTGAGAGCCTAATGCAGGACAGATAGTTTTGACGAAGGAAATCTTGATCCCACCCTCCGTCGCATATCACACTATATTACATAAGCACTTCAGAAACAAACCACTGTACGTTAGATCACATTTCAAGGATCAGAATCCCCCATGCTTATAGGCTAAACTTCTGAAGCTATCTTATATGCTGCAATATAGCAGTCTTAATGATTTTAGAGGGTAAAATTTTGAATTCCATATGCAGCAATATAGTAGTCCTAATAATCTTATAGGATAAAATTTTGAAGATGACCATATGCGGCAATATAGCAGCCCTTATTATCTTATAGGTTAAAATATTGAAGGTATCCCATATGCGGCAATATAGCAGTCCTAATAATACTGGTCAACAAGTGTTTTGCCCCAAGAACGAATTTTACTTTGCCTGAAGTAGTTTTGCACGAGGAATCCATATCTGGCATCAAAATTTTTCCATCACGTATAGTTTTTTTAGTTATGAGGAAGGAAATGTGCGATTATTACGTTTTTTCAGTGTTTTTCCGATCATGCAGCATCGTTTTAATTGAGATAAAGTACACAAAAGAGCTTGAATGTCAACCGTCAAATCAGTGGTCACTTTATTTTGCTGGTAAAAACTTAGTAGAGTGTCGCAAACAGCCCCCGCAGACCCCCGAACGGAAGTGCGTATCAAATTACTGCACTGGGTGCCTGTCTCGGTAGGAATTTTGAGGGGATTTGGATACAAAGGCAAATAGGCAAAAGATTGATACTGTACGACACGTTTAATGAGCATGAGCTACTATTTTTTATCATAGAACTCTCCTGTTGTGTGTAAAAATACCCCCTGAAAACATGGGAGCTGTATAACCGATGAACATGGAGAGCGGTTCCATCAGGACATTTCAGTTATCGAAAAGAGATGTCAAGGGAAGTGGAGTGCAACTAAGTTAGCAGATTACTGCTGGACGCTAAAAAGGGAGATTCTTGAGGCAAAGTATGCCAGAACATGTCAAAATTAACCCTTTTAAGATAAATAGAAAATTACTTGGTTTTTTGGTGGAAATGCTTCTAATTTAAAACTTAGAATGCCCTTAAAAAAAGGGGGGGGGGGTTCCTAAGGACTTTATTGACTAATCTTAGAAGTATTTTCCAAGCTGAATTCGAAAATGAAAACCATTTTCCTTATCTCTTAAGGGTTTTGCTTGTAAGGCACTGCAATAATTTAGGGTAAATGTTATTAATGTCAACTATTACAGCACCTTTCACGGAAAATCCTTACGTGATAGAGAAAAATGGTTCTCATTTTCGAGTTCAGCGTGAAAAATACTTCTAAGATCAGTTAACAAAGTTTTTAGGGCAGAAAAAAAGTTTTTTTTTGTAGACCAGTGTAATCTTAAAGGCTAAAACTCTGAAGATGTCCCACCATGCGGCAATATAGAAATCCTAATATTCTTAAAGGCTAAAATTTTGAATTCCATATATGGCTATACAGTAGCCCTACTAATTTATAGGCTAAAATTTTGAAAAGAACCATGTAACAGTGCTTATAATCTTAAAGGCTAAAATTTTGAAGGTATTCCATATGCGGCAATATAGTAGTCCTAATAATCTTATAGGCTAAAATTTTGAAGATAACCATATGCCACAATATAGCAGTCCTAATAATCTTAAAGGCTAAAACTCTGAAGATGTCCCACATGCGGAAATATAGGAATACTAATATTTTTAAAGGCTAAAATTTTGAAGATGGCTATATGCGGCAATATAGCAGTCCTAATAATCTTATAGGCTAAAAATTTTGAAGGTATCCCATACGCGGCAATATAGCTGCCCTGCTGATAATCTTAAAGGCGGGCATGAGAAGCTGTGAGGAGCAACAACATATTAAAATAACTGCGTACTTACTTTCTTGTAGACACGGCAAGCGCCGCGTTTAAGAGCAATAAGAAAGAGACGTATCCCTGCGATTCCAAAATGTCAATCTTGCCAATCGAGCACTCCAATGCGTCCGAAGCCAACGCAGGTGGTCGAATCAGCCACCACTGAGTTTCTAAGGCCACTTGGACACCAACGATGAATAATAAGGTCAGCATCTGATTGCATCGGTTGACACTTCCTCCTAGTCCCAAGTTGTTTTGAGCTCTCAGGTACATCCCTGGAAGAAAAAAAAAAAGAAACTTGGTATTTAAACCACAAAACATTGATAAGCTTTCAATCAGAGATTATTTTGGCGAGTGCTTTTGTTAAATTAAAAATTTGCTAAGGCAAAACAGATTTGTTTGAATGTTCTGATTTGCAATTCAAACAGGGTACTGTTGTACTGTAAAATAAGATATTGATATCGATTCACTGATCATATCTGTTAAGTTACGTAAATACTCTTTCAGAAGTCACGAATCATGTTGCTCGGTTACAAGGTCCACGGAAAATTGCTTCTTTTTAGCCTACTTTCCCGTAAAAGTAAAAAAAAATAATAATAAAGCATGAAAGAAGGCTTAATGTATCGTGAAAATATCGTTAAAAATCAAGAAAAGTCAAAAATAAGTGAAGTAATTAAATAAAGATTGAAAAATAAAAAATTTGAAAGTAGGGTATTGAGATGGGGAAAAAGTGCGTCTGTCGGTCTGTCTGTCTGTCGGTCTGTCCCCCCCTAATAACTTTTGAACGAATTGTCCGATTGGAAAAATTCTTTTTGCATTCGAAAGATCTCGGCGAGGACATCTCATTTCTATATTTTACTTTTTGATTTGAACAGTTCAAAAAATTTTAACATTAGCGCCTATGGACAAAATTGAAGCAAATTCTGTAAACTCTGAGCACAAGAGCCAAGTTCCTATTGCAAGCTTATTGAAAGGAGTTCTCGGCGTGAAATATTGATTTGAACAGTTTTTGTTCATTTTTGAACAGTTCAAAAAATTAACACAGGGCTTACGGGGAAATTTCAACCCTATATAAATCCTGATCTAACGGACCGATTTGCTTGGAACAAACTTTATCGGAAAGCTCTTATAACGTAGAACATGTAGAAATAGAAAGTTTATCCAGAACTTACGAGCCTATTTTGCTATGAAATTTTTTGATCGGGATGTTCAAGGATATTTCTCAGTGACTCAATGAGTGAAATAATGAATGAATGAATAAATGAAAGAGTGAAAGAATAAATCAATGAATAAATGAATGAGGAAAAGAATGAATGAATAAATTATTGAACAAATGAAAATATAAATAAATGAGTGAATAAATACATGAATGCGTAAATCAATGAATAAACACTTGAATGAGGTAACGAATGAATGAATAAATGCATGGCTGAATAAATGAAAGAATGAATGAGTGAGTGAATGAATATGTATTATCCGTTGAAAAAGGTATATTTTCAATAATTAGAACTAAAGATAAATAAGAAAGAGAGAGAAAGAGATATCTAGATTATAAATTTGAATTTGGTGTATACGGGAAAGTAGGCTCGTATAGTTCTAGACGGAACTTCTTGTTCTTCTTTTCTTTCAGTATTTTTTTTATAGAATCTTAGGTATAACTTCATTTCTGTTACTTTACTGACTCTTGGGTATTCTACTGCTGTCAATTTACAGAGTGTTATAAGTTATGTATTTGTTATTTATTCTCTGTCATTTCCTGTTTTAAAGTCTCGTTTCTGGTTTTTAATTATCTCCAATTTTACGTCAGATTTCGGATAAATGATTTCCAGTAGGTTCTTATGTATTTTTGGGCAACATTTTTTAGTGTAAGTAACAACAAATGGAAGATTCTGAGTAAAATGCGCGAAAAATTCTAATCATATGTTAGCCTTAATAAATCATACGTTAGCCCCTTTTTTTCGCTATCAGTAACATCTTTTGCACAAAACAGCTGGGTGTTTCTCTCATAATCTGCACTAGTTATCTCCAAGTTTTCGATTTTAGTAACATCTTTTACACAAAACAGTTGTGCGTTTCTCTCAAAATTGCACCAATTATCTTCAAATTTTCGATTTTGTCACTCTTCGATCGCAATTTGATTTGCTTTTAAAACGGCGATATTCAATTGAGCTCTCGTCAAATGAGATATTTATTCAACAAGTTGCCTTAGGATTCAGACTTAGGACGCTTTCACACCAAAAGCGATGGAGACATTTTGCCTCTATCTGCTTCTGGGTTATCAAACCAATAGCGACGATATATCACTTCTATAGCGCAATTAATCAAACGATCGTCTCAGTGAAAGTCACTTTAACGGCGCAATTCGCTAGATCTTTAATCTACTTTTAGGTTCAGGTCCCCTACCGATCCTTAAGGGATAACGCCAATCAGTCAAAACGGGGGCGGCGTTATTACGTTATGTAGAGTCAGTAAAGCGCCCTGAAAGGTTTCATCGATGTTGCTTGTCGCTGTTGCGCTTGTTGTGAATGCATACTTTGATGGTGCCTTCACATCAAAAGCGACGGCAACATTTTGTATCAGTCATATACGTAGTAGACTGTTGCTATGATTACCAAACTCATGACAATGACGAAAGCGTTCGATGTCGTAGTCAGCAAATCACAGTCGTCTGAGGGAAAGTCACTTTTAATGATGCATTAAAAAACTCCAATCAGTCAGGGCGTGGTTATTAAGTTATGTAGAGCCAATGAAGCACCCTGAAAGGTTTCGTCACTGTTGCGGTTGGTCTGAACGCACCTTAAGAAAAAATACAAACAAAAAGTGGGAAAGCATCTTACCTTTCAGAAGAAGACATCCATAACAGAAAGCAAGGCTCACATTTGGCATCAACCTCTGTAATCCACAGAGAAGGGCCGATGGTTTCCACGTATACAGAGCAGCCGCTAAATACAGGCAGAGCAAGGACACCAGTTGCGTGCCAGCCAAGCAGCAGTTCGTCTTCTTCAGAGTTCCTTCGCAAGCTTTTACCATCAGGAACACCAAGACGTAGAGGGTGATCAGTATGAGGATGCCACAGACACCCAACACGGACAATGCCCAAGGACGTCCTAGCCAGGCCGACACGTGTCTGCTGTGCCCTGCACGGATTACTTTCACATCTTCTGTAGAAGTCGGTGAAGATTTCGGTTCGTTGGGTATTTGGTTAGGAGAAGGTTCTATATAAGTAAATTAAAAAAATATTGTTCAGCAATGTGCGTTACTGATAAGCCATTCTCTTACAAAAAGAACTAAGCGCATTTATTTAATTAAATATGGTTATTTGTCGCTTCTACTACAAGTTTCCTTTGTTTTGTTTCAATTACTGAATATTAAAATAGTCTACTACAAGTTTGTTTTGTTTCAGTTACTAAATATTAAAATTAAAGTAACTAAATAAATGTTAGTGTGCTGACACATCTTCATGCCTACTCTAAACGTAGTGGAAGAACTTTAGTTCGTGAAAGAAAAATTTTGAAATGCAGTCGGTTCCGGTTAATCGGACCACATCGGAACGCGATCATTTTGGTCTTATTAACCGGCTGGTCCGATTACGCGAATATGGGACAAAACCGGCAGTACTATACGTTATACATGAAGTTTTAAAAAGCACGATGCGGCCTGAACGGCAAGTTGAGTGGCAGTAATGGTGAATGATGCGGTCTGAACGGAAAGTTGAGTGGTCAGTCTTGGTGACTGAGGTCTGAACACCGAAGTTGATTGTCAGTAACGGTGAATGGTGCGACCTGAACGAAAAGTTGAGTGTCAGTCTTGGTGACTGAGGTCTGAACACTGAAGTTGAGTGTTAGTCTTGGCAATTGATGCGGATTGAAAGGAAAGAAGTGTTGAACGGTCACCGATGACTCCAGCGTCCCGAACAAAAGTTGACTGTTGGTGACTGACGTCAGTGGCGCAGCTAGACCCTAATTTCGGGGGAAGGTGGTGTTCTTAGTGGGTAGTACGATTGCTTGCAGCTAATTTCATTGTTTTATGAAAACAGTTAATATCCACGTCGCAATTTTGGGCGGGGAGAGCCAATCTGCGTCAGTGCTCAACACGTAAGGCCGTGGTAGCCTAGTGGTTACATTGTCGGACTTCCAATCGGAAGGTCGCGTGTTCGTTCGATAGCCGCTGAAGACCCCCCCACCCCCTTGTACACTTGAGGATAAGTGAATGTAAAATCCGTGGACCCTACTACTCCGCCCCCAGGGCAGGGCATCCCTAAGTCCTAGTGCTAACAGGGAAGGAGGTTGGAAGAGAAAAGTACGCAACATGTTAAAAAAAAAAACTCAGATGCACAAGCAACTGTCACCTGCTCTATAGGCCTCGTTGATTCTGGGCTCTTGGTGGCTGGTCAGAGAAATGGACCTCATATTAGAGGACGACGAATCTCTGCTTTCGCCTCTGTATGAGGGTCCGATGATGACGACGTCTCTTCCTTCTTCAACCTCACGGTGCGAAGACGAACGGTTGCCATGGAGATTCTGTAGATCTTCTTCGTGGATGGCAACTACTAGGTCAATGTCGCTCTCAAGGCCACCAGAAATCGGGCGCGGGTTTAGTTCAATGATCTGGGGAAAAGTCAAAATTATTTTTATAACAGTAATTATCATATTCTTTCATAATGTATTAATTTTTTAAACTTTTTCAACATTGAAATTTGATATTCAGGAACTAATTATGCTGTAATTTCGTTTTACATTTCCTTTTTCGTATATTTACACATTTCTTTGACGCATGGAAATATATGTACTCATTCTTGAATAATATAAAATTTTTGCATGGAAAACCCCTTGATAGTTCTGATGTATCAAAACATACGACTAAAAATTTGAGAGAATTATTTCAATCTTCTTTTTTCTTTTCTTTATAGCTTTTTTTTACATGAAAGAAGTGTGTTTTTTTATATAATTGTTTTAACTGGTAACAGAATACCAGAGATAACTTATGTTGCAAAGCCTATTTTTAAATCCTGGAAAGTAGACTCACTTAGGTCGGGGTGAACGTCTTATTATATAGCTTGTATCTAAAGGCTCTTAGCACTTTATAATAAAAATGACTCGAATAATGGATGATCTGCTTTTTTATTTTTATATTTGTAAAAAAATAACAATAACTTAAGATCCGGAAGAAAAAGTTTTTTTATTCATGAAATGTCACTTTAAAGCACATTTGGATATTTAACCCCTTACCGATAGGTTAATTTTCAAGAAAACGGTCATAGAAGTGCTTTTTTTTATCCCTGAAAATTAAACAAGAAGTTCCGTCTAGAACTATACGAGCCTACTTTCCCGTATACACCGAATTCAAATTTATAATCTAGCTATCTCTCTCTCTGTCCTTCTCGTTTAGCTTTAGTTCTTAATTGCGTCAAATGTACCTTTTTCAACGGTTAATACATATTCATTCAATCATTCATTTATTAAGTCATTCATGTATTCATTCATTATTTTGCTTATTCATTTAATCATTCATTAATTCAAAAATATTCTTGAAAATCCCGAACAAAAAATTTCATAGGAAAATAGGGTTGTTCGCTCTGGATGAACTTTCTACTTGTACATGTTCTACGTCATAAGAGCTTTCCGATAAAGTTTGTTCCAAGCAAATCGGTCCGTTAGATCAGAAATTATATAGGATTGAAATTTCCCCATCGGCGGTATGTTAATTTTTTTTTGAAACTGTTCAAAAATGAACAAAAATTGTTCAAATCAATATTTCATGCCAAGAACTTCTTCCAGTGAGCTTGTTCATGGGAACTTGGATCTTGTACCCAGAGTTTACATAATTTGCTTCATTTTCACCCATAGGCGCTAATGTTAAAAATTTTTGAACTGTTTAAAATTGAGCAAAAAATTGTTGAAATGAGCAAAAGTAAAATATGGAAATAAGATGTCCTCGCTGAGATCTTTCGAATGCAAAAAGAATTTTTCCAATCGGACAATTCGTTCAAAAGTTATTCGGGGTGACAGACCGACAGACAGACCGACACACTTTTTCCCCCATCTCAAAACCCTACTTTCAAATTTTTTATTTTTCAATCTTTATTTAATTACTTAACTTATTTTTGACTTTTCTTATTTCTAACGAACTTTCACGATACATTAAGCCTTCTTTCATGCTTTATTATTATTTTTTTTACTTTTACGGGAAAGTAGGCTAAAAAAATTGGTGTATGAACAATATATATATATTCATTTTCAATTTTTGATTTGTTTTTATTTTGAAATTTTAAAAACTCCAGCCCGGAAATATCCCGGGAGCGAGAAATAGAGTGAAACCTCACCCGTCATTTTGACGGGAGCGAAAGGGAAGGGGTTGAGCATCGTAACTTAACTTGGTGAAAACCAAAGACGTTTAAGACCTTTGACACGAGGTACTTGAATGCGCCACATACTCTGCGCTTTAGCACCCCCCTGATAACTTCTGACAATAGCCAATAGTAGTTCGTCCGGTGAACCGTAACATACAGAAAGAACTTCTTAGTTTAGTTGCCATTTTATTCAGCTGCCACTTAATAGAACTATCTCAGATTTCAATCAACAAAATGAAATCCTCCTAAAAGAAAACTTACCGTTGAGTAGCTAGCTTACCTTTTCTGTGGACATTTCAGTCACAGAAGTATCGTCCAATATTTTCCACTCTAAGTAGTCTTTAGCATTGATTGGTAACACTGAGGATAAGGATTCTTCTTGTGTTACGTTGGACGGAGTGGGATCAGGGGATGGTAGCACCCGATCTGGCTTCAGTTTAAACTTGACGTCTGGTGCTGGAGTTATGGTTGAAGGAGCAGACGTGGATTCAGTAAATCTGTAGCTGGTAATCGGTTGCAGAACTTCATGATCCAGGTTTAAGCCTTCGTAATCATTATAAGATCCGACCTGTAAGTAACAGTCAAATAAAATTATCCCTTGAAAAGTTAACCATAGAAGCTCTAATCTCAATAACGGTCAAGTTATAATCGCGCCGCATTGTGAAATTAGTGATAAACGCTCTGAGCTATTATTCTTGGTCAAATTACATTAATGACAAAAGTGACAACATGCAATAAATTAAGTTAAAATTTTAAAGTTTTTTTTTTGATTAAAATGTGCAAATTAACTTACTTCTTTCATCTCTCCATCTGGTGTAAATCCGCGCAGGACATATCTCGCAGATAAGAGCGAACCATCTTCATTGAATTTCAATCGTTCCCCTCTGAGGCTTTCTGTGCCATGGTCCATCATGTAGTCCAAACTGGCAGCAGCCCTGGTCACATAAGAACTCAGACTTCTTCTCAGGTACAACAAGCAATCTGTACCTCGTCGACAGGATCTTCTCTGGACTGACTTCAGAGCAGCCGCTAGAGTCCAGATGGCCTTCACAGTGGCAGACACGTCAGACGGACTGATTTCTGAAGACTGGTGGCCACCAGTGGTGTTCCTGAATGTTGCAAGTTGCAGGGTTGTTGTTTCAGGTTCTATATACAGGTTAGATAATGGTTCTGAAAAGGGAATTAATGGTTATCAAAGTATGGCATTAGTTGCTTTCCTCAACAGGCAAGTGTAAGGTAAAACCTCAATTTTAATATTAAGTTAAGATTAAAATTGAAAATCGCATGCCTGCAAGGGGAAAAAAAGATTTACATTTATGTTAAAATTGATGTTAATGTTCTGAAACATGCAGAAATTGCATAACTCCCCCCCCCTTAAATTGTAGGCATCAGGATTGAAAAAACGACCAGTTTCCTGGTATGTTTCGAGCCCTGCTGCAATGTCATCTGGTAAACTATGACAAGCTGCTAACCACCAAGCACCAACCTGCAAAGATGTTAACCAATGAAATTATAACGGTTGTGGAGAAATGCAATAAAACCTGATTGGTTGAAAGCCTTGCTTCTTTAAGATTTTTAGATGCACGTTGTCGTTCACTGAATATGTGTTAAATGCGCGCTTAACCAAATGCAGAGTTTTGCAAGTTTAACACGTTCACGCCGGCGCGTACCACCGGTGGCCCGCAATAGACTGCCTCATTGGTCGGCGCGTACCACCGGTGGCCCGCAATAGACTGCCTCATCGGTCGGCGCGTACCACCGGTGGCCCGCAATAGACTGCCTCATCGGTCGGCGCATACCACCGGTGGCCCGCAATAGACTGCCTCACCGGTCGGCCCGTACCACCGGTGGCCCGCAATAGACTGCCTCATCGGTCGGCGCGTACCACCGGTGGCCCGCAATAGACTGCCTCATCGGTCGGCGCGTACCACCGGTGGCCCGCAATAGACTGTCTCACCGGTCGGCCCGTACCACCGGTTGCCCGCACTATAATAGACTTTCATCGGGCGCCGCATGAAGCGCAGCATGAATTCGAGCGCCGCCTCACAGCGACACACATGAAAATCGGCCCCGGCGTGAACGTGTTAAACACGCTTAACGTAAATAGAACCCATATTGGGAAAAGATTAAGAAACTTACCAGCTTCACTTGTATTTCCGGAAACAACTTGTAAATATTCCTGAAGCAAAGGATGGTATTTAATGGTATCTTCTTCCAGTAGTTGATTAAAATACGTCTCAAACTCGGGGATGGTAGTCGATTTAGGGGAGAGTATGAGAACCTAGGAAAATATAAGGTTATGAATTTAAGAAATATTTCTGTTTAGTCATGTAAAAGACAGACTATCTCTTAACAAAACCAGGGACGTAACTAGGTCATTTCCCAACGGGGATAAGACAGGATTTAACTTCCGCCCACCATAAACGCACAAAAAAAGTAATATATTTGTATAGGCACCACACTTTTAGCGCCTCTTAAATCTGGCTAATGGAGGATAGCCTCTCCCCCCCTAGTTGCGTCCTTGAAGAAAACTATCATAATTAAAATTCAACTTTCGTATCCATGTCATAACCATCTCTATCACCTATGCCATAAAACTTATCTGTCCATTCAAGCAAAAATTTCAATACGGGATCTCATTGATTTATCTGCAATACTTCAATAAATAATCTGAATATTAGTTTTCCTGCGAGATAAATTAAAACAAAACTCACCTTCTCCAGCCTTTGCAGTTGCTTCTTTGGAAATGTCAATATCTCGGATGCAATATCTGCTGGAGTCACTATAACCCAAGGAATTTCTGGCAGAGAAGTATTATTGACGGTTCGCAACAGATGAAGGGCCTGCTCTGGTCCCAGCAGAAATACAACAGCTTTCAGACGAGACTGAAAAATAATATGGGGTTAAGGAATGGTGAAGAGACACTGCAAAGGACCATTTTCATCAATCAATTAACGAAGAAATACATTTTCCTAATTTTTAATTACCCAAGACAACTCAAGTAATTTTCACTTCACAAATAGATTCCCCCCTCCCCGTTTTGAGAACTTGAAACAAATTAATTTTGCTGCTTTGATCCATAAATTGTTTGCCTTAAAAACTATGGAATATTCAGGGACCGACAAATCACGGGCGCCAGGTTGCCCGGACGACTAAAAAATATGCCTCGGCGACTAGTTTTTCAGGTGGCGATTAGTTCGCAAATGAAAATATTACAGCTGGCTCCTAAAAATTTCACCTGGATCCTAAGATTTTCGCACTTTTGTCGGACTCTGGGAATATCAGAGCGGCAACGATTTCACCTGTAGATTTTCTATTTATTTTTTACTTCTAAATACAGACACTACTACTCAATTATTTTTTATCGGCACAGACGGCTCAAAAGACCGACAGATAGATAGAACCCCAGAACTAAGCACAAACAATTCTGACGAAATTGTTTGGTATTCTGATTTAAAAAATGATTACAAAACAAAATAGCTAAAAAAAATATCTTTTTTTTAAAATTTTAATTAATAATTGGTTTAAATAATAATTAATCCCCAATTTCCATGTTTTCCATGTTTAAAACCAAGTAAACCATCTGTTGATTAGTTTAAAAAACAATTGGGTGTTTTAGCTTCCAAATTGCAAACAGTAGTTAATAAACAGTATTTAAAATGTACCCGATTGGGTACCGAAAGTCGCAAGAGGTTAAATTTAAAATTGCGGTTACAGTAATTCTGTGCATTTTTTTTTCAACATCCTTGTATACCCCATCACGTCAACAGGTGCCGTAGTGGTAAGACGCAGTCTCGTACGCCCAAGATCGCAGGTTCAAACCTGGCCCAAGTCGGTAGATTTTCAAGATGCAGAAAATCATCTGCGTCCATGTCGCATGATTGTGTGGCATGTTAAAGATCCCTTGGGTATCCGTTTGGTTTGGATACTCTCGGCTAAATTAAATACCTGGTGCAATTCGCATCAAATGAGAGCTCAGGTGCCGCCATCTAGTGGAAACTGAGCTTCCAAATTCTCAGTGGCAATGGCATCCACCGACAGTGGTGCTACTTGAAAAAAATGGATGCCGATTACAGGGGGATGCACTAGGTCTGCAAAGGTTAGTGACCATACGCAGCCTCGTTAAAAAGAAAGAAAAATGTATACTATATAATGTATATCACCTACTGTAAGCCTTAACCTACCTCTAGTACTGTTCTAAATGTACAGGGTGGGGCAAAAGGTATGAACCGGTTTTGATCGGCTGGCGCTCGGCCTGTGGTGTTGGTGGGGAAAGGGGAAGGGTCTCATTGTGGCAGTGGAAGAGTCTAGTTTTCAGTAGCAACCATGGTTTGGAAGGGAGAGCATCGTGGGTTTGCTGTTATGAATTTTTTTGATAAATATTATGCTGCTATATATGCATTGACCCTCAAATATTTAAACAGCATTCTACTATGACTCTGAAGGTAAAAAATAATAAATAACTATATCGTATTTAAAATAGAAAATAATAATCCGGGATCAGGATCGAACCTGGCAGTGTCGGTGGATTTTACACATGCAGAAAATCGTCTGCGCCCATGCCGTATGACGATGCGGCATGTAAAAGATTCCTTGAGTAGACATTTGGCTTAGATATTCTCGGCTAAGTTAAATTCCTAGTGCAATTTCGAATCAACAGAGTCCCGGTGCTCACCTTTTCAGGTGCAGAAATTGGACATCAATATTCTATGGTACTACACTCACTGTGGTACCGCTAAAAGAAAGGGCACCCATCTCTGAGAAACGCATTAGGTCTGCAATTGGCGGAAACCAATTCAGCAGTCCCACAAGACGGAAAGAAAAAAAAATAATCAGGGACGTGGAGCAGCCACTTTTTCGGAGTTGCAGTGCTCCAACTCCATTCAGACTTCCAGGTACTTGCTCCGCTCAACTCCGCTCCTTGCGCCGATCATTTATTCGTGAATATATATATATATATGTATATATATATATATTATATACACTATCTACCAAAAAGTATTTGGACACTTCGGATTTTAGACATTTAAAAAAAAATTCTGGAGAAATATTAAACTTTTTGTTCTGTATTTCGCACCATGGAAAGAACATACTTAAACTCACATTTAAGAAACAAAATTCAGGCTTAGGGCAATTAGGGGGCGGTCAAAAAATTAAAGAAAGAAAAAAAAAACACTTTTGAACATCTTGCATCAAAAAATGATCGAAATGTAATGTAACTTTGTCAAGACATTTTTAATTACACTGCTGGCCACCGTAAATGCAACACCCTGAAGGAAGCGTGCAAAATAATGTGAAAATTACAACACACATTAGCGAAGGTGAAATATGCAAATGATTAGAATTTCAGCGCAGACGCACATCACGCGCGCCTGTGGCGCCACTTGAAAGCGCTTTTTAAGGCTTGGAGATTTCGACGATTTCAAGTACGGAAATTGTGTTTTTCTTGTGGTTTCTTCCAAAAAACGATCAATTATGCCTCGTAGAACACAGCGATCATCTTTTGATCAAGTATTCGAGTTCGACAGGGGAAGGATAGTGGCCTACCGAGATTGTGGATTATCTTTCAGGGAAATTGGTAGTTGTGTTGGACGAAACCAAACCACTGTAATGTGGATATGTGATCGTTGGATGCAGGAGGGTACGACGGATCGACGTGATCGATCGCATCCACCTCAATGCACAACTTCACGTGATGGCAGGCATATTGTGCGCATGGCAGTGACGGATCGCTCAGTCATATCATGAACCATAGCACAGCAGATATTAAGTCTGTAACGCATCATCCAGTGTTTGTGGGTACCATTCGACACCGTTTGCAGCAGAGTGGTCTGTCCAAAAGACGTCTATTGCTTCGTCTACCCTTGACGCAGAACCACAGACGTCTCCGCCGCCAGTGGTGCAATGAAAGAAGGATGTGGTCGGCAGAATGGAATGAAATTGTCTTTACTGAGAGTCTTTTGACGAGTCACGCTTCTGTCTGCAACACCACGAGGGTCGGATTCGAGTCTGGAGAAACCGTGGAGAGAGGATGCTAAACAGCTGCATTATGCACCGCCACACTGGTCCTGCACCGGGTATTATGGTATGGGGCGGTATTGGGTATCACTCTCGCACTCCTCTAGTATGCACTGTTCGTACTCCAAACAGCCAGCGCTACATCTCCGAGGTGTTGGAGCCAGTTGTCCTTCCTTACCTTCAGGGTTTGCCTATAGCCATATTTCAACAGGATAATGCGCGACCACACGTGGCACGCATTGTCCAAGGTTTCTTCGTCAACCGCCAGATTGAATTGCTTCCCTGGCCGGCTCGCTCTCCGGATCTTACGCCGATAGAAAACATGTGGTCCTTGGTTGCTCAACGATTGACCCAGAGCACATCCCCAGCTGCCACACCAGATCAACTTTGGCAATTCGTGGAAGCTGCTTGATCTGCTGTACCCCAAGAACACATGTAAAGTCTCTTTGAATCAATGCCGAGGCGTGTGGCAGCGATGATCACTAACAATGGCGGCTACTCTGGCTACTGATTTTGGCAGGAACCACACTTCACAGAAGTCTATAAATTTAATCATTTGATACTTGGGCAACATGTTATCTACAAAAAAACTTGTCTTTCTTGGTGTTGCAATTTGGGTGGCCAGCGGTGTATATACGCAATGCTTAGACCCGCTTTCGTCAGAATAGCAGTAATATTCATAAAGATATGGGCATTAGTTTTAAATATTCGAAAATTTTCGCAAGTGTTTTGCTTATAACTCGCTAAGTTCTATCTCAAATTACATGAAACTTGCAGACAACTTGACAAAATAAAAAGTAAGTATGATACCAAAACGTGGGGAAAATGTAATAAATAGTCGATGAGATTTGAGCAGTTTTATTAAAACAAGTGTGATTGCGCATGTGCGAAAGATATTAATTATATTTTTTAATGATTTGGTAGTGCGATCTATTGAGCAACTTATGTAAAAGTTTCAATTGAATATTGATATTTTTCAAAGAGATATAGACCGTACAGTGAGCCGTATTTAGCAAGCTCTCAAATTGGAGAAAAAAGATAAGAGGTTTTCCAAAAAATTTTATATTGCATGATAATTTTGGCAAAGTAAACAATAGCGTTCAAATTCAGACTCCACAAACACAAATAATGCAACTTAATTCAGTTTAACATCTGTCAATTTTCCAATTTATCATGCAATATAAAAATTTGGGGGAAACCCCTTATCATTTTTCTCCAATTTGAGAGCTTGCTAAATACGGCTCACTGTATGGTGTATATCTCTTTGAAAAATATCAATAGTCAACTGAAACGTTTACATAAGTTGCTCCATAGATCTCACTACCAAGATATTTAAAAAAATAATTAATATCTTTCGCGAATGCGCAATCACATTTGTTTTAATAAAACTGCTCAAATCTCATCGACTATTTATTACATTTTCCCCACGTTTCAGTACCATACTTACTTTTTATTTTGTCAAGTTGTCTGCAAGTTTCATGTAATTTGAGATAGAACTTAGCGAGTTATAAGCAAAACACTTGCGAAAATTTTCGAATATTTAAAACAAATGCCATATCTTCATGAATATTACTGCTATTCTGACGAAAGCGGTTGTAAGCATTGCGTATATAATAAAAAATGTCTAGCTAAAGTTACAGGACATTTCGATCATTTTCTGATACAAGATGATCAAAAGTGTTTTTTTTCCTTTAATTTTTTGACCGCACCCTCATTGCCCTAAGCCTGAATTTGTTTCTTAAATGTGAGTTTATGTATGTTCTTTCCATGGTGCAAAATACAGTTTAATATTTCTCCAGAATATTTAAAAAATGTCTAAAATCCAAAGTGTCCAAATACTTTTTGGTAGATAGTGTATAGGAAGACATTTGAAAAAAAAAAAAGTTAAAACGGAAAAAATAAACACTTATCACCTAAACATGCGCAAAGCAGCAATAATTTAAGTAAAGTAATATATAACAGAATTGTAGCAAGATATTTTTGAAAGGTTTACAAATCAAAAATTTTTTTTTAAAGGTTTACGAGTGAGACAAGGATTTCTCAATGTTGGTTTGTCTCAAAGAATGATCGATGCAGAGTTCCTGACAAATCCCAAGCAAAACAAATTCTTTTAATTATTTTGGTAGTGGGTCTGTTGCATAGATCTTATAATTTAAAGATCTTCTAATCTTCTATTTTAAAGATCTATGGTCTGTTGGTGTGTCACTTATTTTAGTCTCAGGACTGTGGCATGGACGGAACCCCACATTTCGTATTTCAATTTTTATTTTTCATGCTTGTTTTGAAGATTTTCTGGCCAATATTGCTGTCGGCTCTAGTGTGTTTTTGCTTGGGATTTATGAGGCTCATTGTTTAGGACAAACCAACACTGATGAGTCCTTGTCTCATTCTCAAACCTTTATTTTTTTTTTATTTGTAAACCTTTCAAAAATATTTTACTACAGTTCTGTTATATATATATATATATATATATATATATATATTGCCTGCACTGCATTTCAAAAAAGAAGTAGAAGAAGGCCCAAAAGCAATAATAAAAATATAAAAAGTGAGCCCAAAATTGCTTAATGAATTTTTACAACTTCTATTCCGTTGCAGTTGCGAAATTGTTGCCCAATATTTCCCATGCCTCCCAAATAAAATTCGATTTGATTGATTATGATTACCTTTCCATACTGTGAAATCAGTTTTAGAGTGGACAGGAAGTCATCATCATCGTATTCAGCGGCTTGCTCCACCTGGATCGGCTGCATTCCAGACACCTGTGCCTGAGCAGAAAAATCTCGGAAGAGGCTGGTGGGCGGGTCGTCTTCAGCCATCACGGCCACGTCGAACAATCCCATCTTTCTCAAGGCACTCACTGCAGCCTGTGTAATGAAAGAACGTACGGAACCCGTCAAATTTATGCCTTGGTCAGCACTTCAATGTAACATCAATTGTTCATACAGTATTCGTTTAGGTGGGGCCGTGGTATCCTAGTGGTTAGAATGTAGAAGTTCCGACCGGAAGGCCGTTGGTTCGATACCCGACCCACTGAAGACCCCCATATACACTTGGGGATACGTGCATGTAAAATAAGTGGACCCCACTTCCTTACGCCCGGGAGAGGGTATCCCTAAGGCCCCTAACAGGGAGGGAGGTTGGAAGAGAAAAGTATTAATTTAGGCTTGGTTTTGGAAACTTAGACAATCTTCAAAGCGAATTCCAATTTAATTTTACATGACGTTCATAAAAAGCAGTATATTGCCATGCTAAGCACAAAACTCTTATTTGCTCTCTTTTATTTGGCGAAATTCAGTTATTGCCAAGAGGTGGTTCTTTGCCACTTATTTTACTTAAATACAATGCTTTGTGTTTTGTTGTCATATATAAATAGAAAATATTTGGCTGTTTATTTATTCATTTTTAAATTTTACGACTGAAAATTAGAATAGAGAACTAAAAATGTTTACTTCTCTCTCTCTCTATATATATAACATTAAAAACAAATAACATTTTTCAACCCCTTTTTAAATTCAGTTTCGGTGTTAAAAGACAAAGACTAAAATGATCTACGGACTATTGTAGATACTTCATACATTTCCACTTTCCTTTTTCCATCACGCGACATATAGCTGCAGAACTTAATATAACTTTTCAGACCCTGGTAATTTTGCAGATCCACCAATAGTTGCAACTGTGTGCTATCACGTGACAGAGAGCTCAAAATCTTATATAATCTTACATATAATCAGCTTATTCTGTCTGTCTGTCCGCTATATATTCCCAGGCCGTTTTACCGATCGGGACCACATTCGGCACGGTTAATGTTTACGACCCGAGAAACGCATCGCTGCAAAAATGAAAGTTGTGACTCAATTAGTTTTTTTAAATTAATTTTTTAAAAGTTTTCAATGATTTTTTTGACCCGTTTTATTTTATTTTTGCCTTCGTTTCCAACCATAGAATTAGTTGCCGTGTGAACAAACAAATCAATGCAGTTGCCATTGTTGTAACAAATGTAACAAATATACTAATAATAATCAAAACGTTTTTTTAGCATATTGAGAGAGGCTTCACTGCATTTCAATCTCCGTTAAAAATGAATGTATACGCGAATTTAATTTAATCCTTCCTTTTTTTTTTAAATTTATTTATTTATCGTCTGCGCTTTTTAAATTTTTCTTATTAGAGTACCAGCTCTGTTTTTCCCCAGTTTCGTTAAAACTTTTGGTTTGAAAAGCATAGTAAAATTTTCAATAAGTTCTTTCGATGATAAATATATATTTTTTACAAACAATTTGATTGTATAGTAAATAAATATATAGTAGTGTGGGGCAGTAAGGAAAGGAGCGTCCTCGCCGCCCGGCCTGGGTAATTCAGTTTGAATGAGCAGACACCTTTGCACAAATCATTTTAATTACAATTTATGATATCTAGAACAGCGGTCATTTCGTATGACCACCGGGCTTACTAGTATTATATAAGGCAGACGAAGATAATTTTTACGCGCTTTTTAGGATTTATCGGTGTAAGAATGTTTAGATAGCTTTTGTGCTTTTTGTGTTCTTCGTTATTTTGTGATCTCGTCTGTAACCACCTTGTCGTGGGTAATTTTATGCATGACAATGTAGTGGCTGCAATAGAAATAATAAACTAAGGTTTATTTAATTCGGCTGCGATTTATTTTCGAATGAGGCAGAACTCCTTACTTGTTACATATGTTACATATATATATATATGTGCAGAGACACAGCTATGGATGGATATAGATTTGAACGGGGTTTTTTTTTTCCGTCAATTAACTTGCTATGATTAATTTCGATTCTAAGCATCTTACCTTAGCAAGAGTTTCCGTAGAGTGCGCTGTGCTTAGAAGTTGAAGTTGAGGCATTGGTGACCCAGACGTTGAGATGACGGGAACGGAAAAGGCGCTTAACAGCTTCAGCGGCACTTTAAGTGACTCCGTGTCCCCTTCAGTGATGACGGCTGTAAATACAAGTGCAAAAACAGAAATGGTTTCATTTGTAGTACTATTTCACACATGTTAGCTAGTTAAAAATTGAGCATAAGGTCACATAACTATCTTTTCATTCACAATCATAAGTTTAATATCCGCTATTAGGAACGTTTTTAAATGACGCGTAATTCTGTGTCATAATTTTCTGTTCAAACCGAGAACATTTTTCAGTTTTAAAGAATTCACTTTCTTTTAAAGAAGATTTATCCTCGAAGTAGAATCAAAATCCCCAACACTAATCAAAATATTGCGATTCTTTAAAATTCGTATAATCAGGGCAACTATGTTGAGGAGCACTACATCTTTTCCTGCAATGTTTCTTCTCCTAGTTTATATTGTTACGAGATTTGTGGTACCGATGCTGTTTCTGGCCAACCTTGGCGACTTTCCAATCACGATAAATAATTCTAGTTTTTGCTAGAGTTTTCAGGAATCTTCATGTCACGTGATCCGTGATGTTGTATAAGGAGATCGGGAGAGAAGTTAAAGAGTTCAGTTCAGTTCTAGACTTTGGCGAGTGCCTGTCCGTCTGAGCCGTTGTGCTGTAAGAAGCTTCGTGCTTGATTCATTTCGCATTTGGGAAGCAGATAAGAGATGACCGTTGGTTTTACGGTGATGTGCGAGTTTCGTGAGATATCTTGTGTACTTAAATCTGGACATAGTGTAAATATCCTGTATATACATTGCTCTGTTTGTTCAAGGAGTTAGTCACTGGTTTAAAGTACGGTGAACCTGCAACAATGTACTTTTCCAATTTTTCATGAAAGTCTGTAAATGTATTATTATTATTTTTGTTTTAATTTGACGACATTTCATTCCCTATATGTTTCCAGACAAACTCCGAAACTTGGTTATAGTCTGTGTAATTAGAATCGGCGTGTCAAGGTCGCACAACTTAACCTTTTTCCATTCTGGTCGCCATGGTTTCCGGGCTAGAAGCTTTTTCCCCACGTTAGTTCGGCGAACATGATAACTAAATTTGTTGTTTTAGTTATAATAATAATAGACGGATTCAAGTCAGATTTATTTCTCAATGGCAAAAATAGATTGCGTCAGATAAAGTATTCTAATATTTTGAACCAATCTAAATCTTTTTCTAATACTTTGATGTGTTTCAGAAAGCTATGGTATACCTAATTTATTGTATTTTTTATTTTGTAAATGTTAAAATCTTATCTAAACATTCCAGATTTAATTTATGAGAAATTTAATTGCATTTACTTCGTATCAAAAACAAATAAATGGAGAATAAATTCTTTCTTATTACATCTTCTCAAATAATCTAATATTTTGAATCGGAGGTGTAGCAATGCAATAATTGCCTTAACTGCAGTGCGAAAAAAAGTCTGGCTCTGTTATCTTTCTTGCCGTGTTGCCATGGGGACAAAGCAGGAAACGCGACCTCGATGAGCCTATTCTAATTACACATACTATAGTTTAAGTCTATCCTAGTTGAAGATTGCGGTTACCGTTTGCCGAATGAATATACTGCTAACAGTTCGACCACGAAGTTGTGGCACTTGCGCGCTTCTGCGCATGACAGAAATGGACGAATCCATTCGAGTTTTAGGGGAGTTCGTTTTGCAGGTGAGCTTAATCAAGTATGCTAAACGAGGTAAAACGAGAACAGAATGTGGCACATTTCTTATGCCTGCAGTTTCTCCCTTATACACGAAGGGATTTTTCTTGGCACTGTGCCAATCAGAGATTTCTTTTTTAAACTTTTTTTGCTGTAGAACTGTACATTCTGTAAACCGTAAAACTAATGGATCTATAATTCTATGATAAAGTTTTTGAAAAAACTTTATCATAGAATAAAAAACTTGCTACATACATTTTCTTTGCTTGAGCGAGCACCTTGTCTAGCTTTACATTCATTTATTTGAAAAATATCACACAAACAGTTAACTGAAAATTACCAAAAAGTGGTGGAATGCGTTTCTCGGAGCAATCGGTTGTCTGTACATGCCCCACATGTCCAAGAAGCCTGTATATCTGCCTCTCTGCAACATCTTCTCGACCACAGGTGTCAAATATGTAAATACCTACAAAAACGAACAGAATATATTACCTGAGTAATAAGTATTACATCAAAATTATTAGTGAACATATTGTCAACTCTAAAATCTTGTACAATATAACCAGCGACTGATTCCAGGGGGTCAAGTGCCCCCCTCCCAAAAAAAGGAGTAAAAGGTAACTGTAATTAGCTGATTAAATAATTTTTACTTTTTTTTCTGTACTTTAAAGCACATAAAATTTTTTAAGGGATAAGAAAAAAAACGTAAAAAGTCTTACGAGAACTCGAAAATGAAAAACTTTACGAGAGATATCCACTTAATGCTCCTTGGTGCCCTCTCCAGGAAATATTTCTGGGTCCACCCTTGAATTTAAGGTCACATAAATTTCAGCGTTTAATATCAATTTAAGCAAAACTGGAAACAATAAGGGACCGTCCATAAATGTAGTCACGCTTTTTCCCCATATATTTGAGCCCCCCCCCCACCGTCTCCCTTCTGTCACAAAATGTCACACTTCAACGGACGACCCTCCCCCCCTTTGTCACACGTAACGCTATGTTGCATAAGCATGATTTTCACACTTCTTGTTACCCCCTCTCCTCCCCTTGTCGCATTTTGTCACAATTTCACGAACCCCCTTTTCCCTCTGGAAGCGTGACATCATTTATGGATGATCCCTAAGCAACGAAATACATAAATAAATACAAAGATAAAAGTAAAAATTAAAACAACTTGATGTACGAATTCAAGACAGTAGGATCCATGGCCAGCTCTGCAACCTATGCCCCGCGGGTCACCGAGGGACCTAATTCATAATTTCAAATGACCTACTCAAGTTTCGAGAGTAAAGTTTAATGTATTTAAGGAAAAAAATTATTAAACATAAACATGAAGTGCACATATGAACAATAACTAACTAAAAAAAATTAATAACAATACTTTTTTTTTTAATTTCTAAAGGGCTGCTGTTTGGCTTCTGGCAATTGCAGACCTAGTGCGTTCCCCATAGATTGGTACCAACTCTTTCAGCAGCACCACAATGAGTATGGTACCGTCGCCGCGTGAGAATTTTGACGTCCAGTTTCTTCCCCTTAAAGGGTGATCACCCGGACTCTGTTGATGCGAAATTGCACTAGGAATTTAATTTATCCAAGAGCATCGAAGCCAAATGGCCCCTCAAAAAATATTTTACATGCCTCACAATCATACGGCATGAGCGCAGACGATTTTCTGTATTTTGAAAATTCACCGACATTACCAGGCTCGATCCAATGAACTGGGGAGAGGTGGGCAAGGGGTATGAGTTTCGCGCCTTACCACGACGCCACTGTGCTGGCTAATAATAATATTTTTGTTTGAATAACAAATCGTTATGACGAAATTGATTTTTTTAGTAAAAATTCTAACAGAATTAGAAGAAAAAATTGTGTGTTACGAATCATGCAAGTGCCAGTGCCCGCGCGGAAGGACTTCTCAGTACATTTGATTCGCAGCAAGAACATGCCGCCATTAATATCTTATGTACAGTGTTACCTGATGACCAGATCTTAATCTATAGTAATAAATTATCCGAGTTCTTATACCGTCGACGAATTTAACCCAACGTGAATTACTCGCTATTATCAAGCATCAGCGCATAAGCAGAGCCCCATCCGTAAATAACTATTTTTATTCAAAGCGAAAGATGCAATTATCTGCAGAGAATGAATAAATAACAAGACTTTTTTCGGACGATTTATCCTCTTCAACCAGAAAGGAGTCGTGCATACCTCATTATTTTAAACACGCACTTTGTGGAGAAAGATAATGGACACTTGCAGCTAAGCGGATTACAAGTTGTGGATATTTCATTGTAACTAAAGAGAAAAAAATAAATTCATGTAATAGTAAATCACATAATTTGAATTATGAAGCGTAGATTTTTAAATTACGAATGAAATTGCGAGAGCGTAGGGAGATTGTAAGAGAGTATAGCAAGCGGCTTTATTTGGCGACAAAACATGGGATAGTTGGCGAAAATATGTTGAAATGTGGCGCTACATTTTCTTCGTAAAATCTTTAGATTTTCACAAAAGTCATAAAAGCTGGCAGGACATGGTATTAACAAGAAGCTATATAGAGTTTATAACTAGAACGATACGAGCCAACTTTCCCGTATACCTTAATTGCTTCAGATATTCCTTTTTCAATAGTTAATACATATTTATTCACTCATTCATTTATTAATTCACTCTTTCGTTTATTCATTTACCATTCATGTATTCATTAACTCACTCATTCGTTTATTCATTTACCATTCATGTATTTATTCATGCATCCATTTATTCATTCACTTATTCAGTCATTCATTCACTCATTCATTCATTAATTCACTCATCCATTTATTCATTAACTTATTTAGTCATTCATTCACTTATTTCTTCATTCGTTTATTCATTTACCATTCATGTATTTATTCATTCATCCAACCATTTATTCACTCACTCATTCATTCACTCATTCGTTCATTCATCCATTTATTCATTCACTTATTTAGCCATTCATTCACTTATTTATTTATTCGTTTATTCATTTACCATTCATGTATTTATTCATTCACTTATTCAGTCATTCATTCACTTATTTATTCATTCAATTTTTCACTCCTTCACTTATCTATTCAGAAATATACTTAAAAGTCCAGATCAAAAAATTTCATTGGAAAGTAAGCTCGTTTAGTTCTGGATAAACTTCGTATCTGTACATGTTCTACGTCATAAGATCTTTCCGATCAAGTTTGTTCCAAGTAAATCAATTAGATCAGGATATGTATAGGGTAGAAATTTCCCTGTAGGAGGTTTGTGTTAAATTCTTTTGAACTCTTCAAAACAAAAAGTATTCCAAGTCGAGAATTCCTTCCAGTAAGCTTGCTCAAAGGAATTTCGATCTTATGTCCAGAGTATATAATTTGCTTCACTTTTCCCCATAGGCACTAATGTCAAAATTTTTTGGACTGTTCAAAATCGAGATTGAACGAAAAATTGTTCAAATCAAAAAAATAAAATATGAAAATGAGGTGTCCTCGCCTAGATCTTTCGAATGAAAAAAAATATTTCGAATCGGACCATTCGCTCAAAAGTTATTAGGGGGGGGCGACATACTTCCCCCCCTCTCAAAACCCTACTTTCAAATTTTTTATTTTTCCTTCTTTATTTAATTCACTTATTTTTGACTTTTCTTTATTTTTTAACGATCTTTTTACGATACCATTAATCCTTCTTTCATACCTTTATTTATTATTATTTTTTATTTCTCGACTTTTACGGGAAAGTAGGCCAGAAAAGAGACACAATATTAATTTAACTTTGTGCAAGTAAACAGTAATAGAAATATAATTTCACGTTAATTTAAAGCACAAATGAGCATTAAAACGCAGACATATGTTTCGGGATTGCTTGGAATCCCTTTTTCAATGCGACAGGGAGCTTGGATGTTTTGCATCTAGAATTGTTAACTCCAATTAAAATTACCAATAATTTTACTTTTTATTTTGGATTCAGGCACGTTCCAAAGCGTCTTTCAGATCCTTTATAAAGTAACACCTGTATTTTATTTCAATATCATGAGGTAAGAATTAAACAAAGAATAAAAAAACAACCAGAACTACTAATTTTCTGGCAACCGCAACATCGTGCTTCAATGTGATACTTTTCTTTGCACATTGTCTCACTTGAAAAATGAAAAAAAAAAAAAAAAAAAAGGATATCTTTCTTCTCAAGGTTACGATCGTAAAAAGAAACCTAACAACCATCATGTCCGTTTTCCTTTGGCAAAAATTAGAGACTTTTTTTTTTAAATGTCCGTTTCTTTCCGCCTATTACAATCAAAATTTAGAGTTAATAATAGGAGATCCTCAGAAAATACCCAATTTTTATAGGTTTACGAGGGAACTCTCAGTGGAAAATGGCACAGAACTAGCAACATATTTATGGCGCAACAATTGAATGGATCGTAAAAGTTTAATCGTAAAGGGACTTTTTTATGAACTGAAAGCAAAAATCGCGGTGCAGTCGAACGGATAATTACGTGTTTTAATCCCAAGAAACACAGGGATTTTCTGTTATTCAAAATTTTCTTCTGCAAGTAGTAGTTTTAGCTATCTTTTCCATAACTGCATTCATTTCAAAGGTGGTGCATTTATTTTTTATTTCTTTAGTTTCGATTTTCAGTTCGTTTGTTTTTAGCTACTTATCCACTGTTATTAATTTTGTCATATTATCGTTATTAATATTTCGATGCACACGTGTGTTTGGAAACAAAGTAGAAACAACTAAAATCAAGGATCTGATTTGCTCCTTTCCGAATGACAAAAGAAACGCCCAACGGCATAAGCCGTAGAAATCAATTGGTCTGAGTTCGTTTCCCGACTAGCAGGGAATGGATGTTATTGATCGATATAGCACCTTTTTTGATCAGGCCCTCCAATCTATACTTTTAGATTCCGCAGCGATCTTCAGCGGCATTTGGTGTTAGACCTACTGTGGAACCTCTCTTAACCGGTTCCGGATTAATCGGCCTTCGCTTTATCCGACCATATTTTCAAAATACAAAAAATAAAAATAGCTTTCAGAGCGGGATGGAAGAAACAGGTGCACTCGAGGAAATTTCTTTTGGTGGAATCCATATCTATCCGGACAAAAGCGACATTCTGATATCAGAGAGAGGGGGAATGGGGTTCTAGGAATCCGCGCACGGGTCCTATGAAATCAAGTGTGGTTATTGGCTAATCTCAGGTTCAGTGGGTCAGTCAATTCAGCCCTGCGAAGGGTTTGATAACTGGTATGTAACTCTCAAAGTAATCGTACTTTGAGAGTTACATACCACTATAATCCATCACACCACACTACATCCACCCATACATACCAGTATAAGTCATCACACTACTACTCTCTCTTTTTAATTGCATAATATATCTCCCTGTTTTTGCTATCCCCCGCTATAACCGTATTTTTACTTAACCGGCTTACAATCCGTGCCAATGAAGCCGGTTAACAGAGGTTCTACTGTTTTTATAGTCAAGTGGCACGAGATGGTCGCAACCCCCCCCCCCCTCTCATTTTAAATACCATGAAAATTTTTAAATGTCACACCAAAAAAAAAAAAAAAGAGTCATCAAGGATAACTCACCAATGTTCAGTTCTTGTGGATCATCTTTCCAAAAATTGGACTGGTGAGCAGCCCAAACGGAAGCCATGGCACGTTTAACGGCTTCTGGCCTCAGGGCGCCACATCCGTCCGTACCATTCCGTGATGGTCCGTGGACATTGGACAACAGCCCAATGTTGACTTGTCCAGGATAGATGATGGGCGCCGGATCAGATCTCAATTCCTGGCTGGTGGCGAGCGAGATGGAAGAAAGGGGCAGCAGAATCCAGATGACATTCATATTCCTAGAATGGATAAAAAGTGATTTAACGAAACAAAGCAAAAATAAATGAAAGAAAATAAAGACATTCATTCGCCGGCACGGTGGCGTCGTGGTAAGGCGTGGCGCTCATAGGCCCCAGCTCATGGGATCGAACCTGGTAGTGTCGGTGGATTTTCGAGATGCCGAAATTTTCCTGCGCCCATGTCGTATGATTGTGCGGCATGTAAAAGATTTCTTGAGGGGCCATTTGGCTTCGATGCTCCCTTGGCTAAATTAAATTCCTAGTGCAATTTCGCATCAACAGAGTCCGGGTGATCACCCTTTTAAGTGAAAAAAACTGAACGTCAAAATTCTCCACTCGCCAAGGTACCAAACTCAGTGTGGTGCCTCTGAAAGAGGGGATAAGCATCTTTGGGAAACGCACTAGGCCTTCCATGGGCAGAAGCCATGGTTGACTAAAGAGCACCACCTTAAACGCATGTCCTATTTATTTTTCCATAACATAGTGTTTCTAGTCCAGTGTTTCTCAACACAACTCATACTTCAAGCAATAGTAATTTTAAGGGTATACCACAGAAAAAAGTGGTGCACCACATTGAAGAAAATAAGAGCTTGGTTGTAAGAATCCGTTGGCTAATTAACTAAAACGTTCAGCTACACTGTTAAAAATTTCTGTAAGAAACTAGTAAAATAACTATTTATTTGATGGTTATTTTACCATATTTAATTACAACAGTTGAATAACCATTAAAAAGATGGTACTCAAACCACTGATTGCGAAAAAAAAATCGTTTATTCTCTGTTTCTACTGAAGAACTTTTAAATAACCGTAATTTACAAGCGCTCAATAAGAGTCGGGCGTCCATCTTTGTTGCGAAACCTTACCGGTCGTACGTTGTTGTTAAAATATGAATAAAGATTTATCAGTTCAAATCTGCATGCGTATATAAAAAAAAGAAGGAAAAAAAGTGCCTTATGCAGTGGTTACTAAATAGAAACATATACGCACGTAAGTCAAAAATTGGAGACATCGGATTCCCGAACTGTTTGCCAATGAGCGAACCCATCATTTGAGCTACTGAAGCTTGTTTGTATTTTAATTTTGCAGCAAATAAAATGATTTTCGTCAATATACAGTAAATTTAGACCAAAGATGGCTTTGAATCCAATCAAAAACTGAAATCTCAATTTTAATGCAGTTTTCCTGTTGAAAAGGAAGATTTATTGATAAATAAACGACCGCTGTACATGGTGTAGATGGATGAATGGTTAGAGAGCAAGGTTGGCATACCATACACCCGGGTTCGATTCCCGCAAGCTTCGTTTACGGTTTCTACGACTCGAAATGGTTCAAAAACGGTAAAACTTTTGTTTTGAAACCATTTTTAAATGGTTATAAAACCGTAAACTTTTGTATTTGCAGCTTGTTAACCAAGCTGATTGGAAATGGTTCGATCACGTAAAGATAGAAAAATTTTCCAAACCGTAAACTTAACGGTGAATTAGGTGGACAGACTGCCGCCGGTCATTTAACCGTAATTTTATGATGAAATTTCTAACAGTGTAGTACTATAAAACCAGGGAACTTGAGCCACTACTTTTGTGAGTTGCTCCGCTCCAACTTCCTAAATATTTGCTCCAAATCCACACATGATCCGCACGTCGTAGGTGGCAGTTTGGAATTCAACCGTTAAGAAACTGCTGTATACAATTTTATTCCCATTAAAAAATAGTAATAACGCATTTAAAAGTTATAACGCTAACAAGTAAAGGATTTCGCGGAGCACTAACATTTTCTGCGGACCACCAAAAGTGCATCACCGGTTAAAAAACACCGTTCTAGTCGTCCATGATTCACATTGATTCAAAGTTTTTCAGTTTTAAATCAATAGTTTCTAACAATTAGAATACCTTTACTTCAATACAAGGTTCGTTGATATAAATAAGCTTGATTTAAATCAAGATTGAAATCGCGATTAAATCAAGTGATTTTTCTTGTCAAAAAAAAAAACATTAATTTTAGTGTTAGAAAGTGTTGTAAAAATGAAATATGTTGCATTTACAACCGCTGTTTGAAACAAAACTTCCCAGGTCCATCTGTCTCTGTGTGTGTGAATAACATATTTCTCAAGTTTAGAATTAATTACCCTTTTTTAGCCTACGTTCCCGTAAAAGTAAAAAAAAAAATAATAATAAAGCATGAAAGAAGGCTTAATGTATCGTGAAAATATCGTTAGAAATCAAGAAAAGTCAAAAATAAGTTAAGTAATAAAAAAAAGATTGATAAATAAAAAAATTGAAAGTAGGGTTTTGAGATGGGGAAAAAGTGTGTCGGTTGGTCTGTCGGTCTGTCCCCCCCCCCTAATAACTTTTGAACGAATTGTCCGATTGGAAAAATTCTTTTTGCATTCGAAAGATCTCAGCGAGGACATCTCATTTCCATATTTTACTTTTTTGATTTGAACAATTTTTTGTTCAATTTTGAACAGTTCAAAAAATTTTAACATTAGCGCCTATGGGTGAAAATGAAGCAAATTATGTAAACTCTGGGTACAAGATCCAAGTTCCCATGAACAAGCTCACTGGAAGAAGTTCTTGGCATGAAATATTGATTTGAACAATTTTTGTTCATTTTTGAACAGTTCAAAAAAAATTAACATACCGCCGATGGGGAAATTTCAATCCTATATAATTCCTGATCTAACGGACCGATTTGCTTGGAACAAACTTTATCGGAAAGCTCTTATGACGTAGAATATGTACAAATAGAAAGTTCATCCAGAACGAACGAGCCTATTTTCCTATGAAATTTTTTGATCGGAATTTTCAAGAATATTTTTGAATTAATGAATGATTAAATGAATAAGCAAAAGAATGAATGAATAAATGAGTGAATAAATACATGAATGACTTAATAAATGAATGATTGAATGAATATGTATTAACCGTTGAAAAAGGTATATTTAAAGCAATTAAGAACTAAAGCTAAACGAGAAAGACAGAGAGAGAGATAGCTAGATTATAAATTTGAATTCGGTGTATACGAGAAAGAAGGCTCGTATAGTTCTAGACGGAACTTCTCGTTTAATTTTACAATATTACTCTTATTCTTCGGCATCTTAACAGCAAAGCATCATTCATTCAATCATTCAAATTGAAATTCATATTAATCATGAACCGTTCCGTGTTTTCTATCTTAAAAATACCATTTTAGATCATTTAATGAATGCCACACAATAGATAATTCAAAATGAGCGTTTAAAACAACAATGTTTAGAATTTAGAATATGTATCCTTAAAGTTTCATCCATGTCCCATAATAGCTTAAAAATTTTCGTCCTTCTAAAATATTTTTTTATCATAAAAATTTTTCAATAAAGATTTGATTAAAACAAAAAGTTTCAGTTTTTAGTAATGGTGTGAGCATATGATTTTACTAAATGGGTAAAATTATTTCAGGCTTTTTCATTTATAAAATAGAAAAATGTACACTCAATGTAAAAATTAAGTACACACATTTGTTACTTTTTCTCTGCTTTCAACAGCAAAACAATTCAGATTAAATGTGTTCATTTTCTCTGTACTCATGAGTGTGTACTATTATTCCTGGTAGGGTTAAGTTTCATTTGAGTCATGCATTTGTATTAAAATTTGTTCATCATCATTGTTATTATTTTTATTAAAAAATATTTATTGCTGTGAAAATAGCTTAAAGTGTATTTTTGCATATCGATTAACATGCCATACTCTTTCTATGAATGTAACAAAATAAATATCCAAAATATTTAAGGTCTTTTTTAGCCTACTTTCCCGTAAAAGTAAAAAAATAATAATAATAAAGCATGAAAGAAGGCTTAATGTATCGTAAAAATATCGTTAGAAATCAAGAAAAGTCAAAAATAAGTTAAGTAATTAAATAACGATTGATAAATAAAAAATTTTAAAGTAGGGTTTTGAGATGGGGGAAAATGTGTGTCTGTCGGTCTGCCCCCCCCCCCCCCTAATAACTTTTGAACGAATAGTCCGATTCTTTTTGCATTCGAAAGATCTCGGCGAGGACATCTCATTTCCATATTTTACTTTTTGATTTGAACAATTTTTCGTTCAATTTTGAACAGTTCAAAAAAATTTAACATTAGCGCCTATGGGCGAAAATGAAGCAAATTATGTAAACTCTGGGTACAAGATCCATGTTCCAATGAACAAGCTTACTGGAAGAATCTCTTGGCGTGAAATATCAATTTGAACAGTTTTTGTTCATTTTTGAACAGTTCAAAAAATTAACATAGCGCTTACGGGGAAATTTCAATCCTACATAAATCCTGACCTAACGGACCGATTTGCTTGGAACAAGCTTTATCGAAAAGTTCTTATAACGTAGAACATGTGCAAATAGAAAGTTCACCCATAACTAACGAGCCTATTTTCCTACAAAATTTTTTTATCGGGATTTTTAAGGATAATTTTCAATAAATAAATGAATGAGGGAAAGCATGAATTAATGAATAAATGAAGGAGTGAACGAATGAATCAATGAATAAATGAAGGAGTGAAAGAATGAATCAATGAATAAATGAATGAGGAAAAGAATGAATAAATGAGGGAATAAATATATGAATGAGTAAATAAATGAATAAAGACATGAATGAGTAAACGAATGAATCAATGAATGAATGGCTGAATAAAGGAAAGAATGAATGAGTGAATGAATATGTATTATCCGCTGAAAAAGGTATATTTGACATAATTAAGAACTAAAGCTAAAGGAGAAAGAAAATAGCTGGATTATAAATTTGAATTTGGTGTATACGGGAAAGTAGGCTCGTATAGTTCTAGACGGAACTTCTTGTTAAAAAATCCGATTGAAATAAAAAAAATCACGAACCCTGCTTCAAAATGGGACTCCTAGAACAGAATTATTAATCGTTCCCCACGCCGCGTTTTTTCCCTACACAGTGTTTTATCCTCAGGCCTCTGCGGTGATCCGTAAAACTGTATTCACGTGTTTCCCTACAGGCAAAAAGTAAGGAACTCACGTTAACTTTTGCAAGTGCAAGCACTTCCTCTGAATGCAAATATTTCTACTCATTGGAAAAGTATTTCATTTTCTTTAGAGAAATTACTTCATTTCTTCTCATAAGTACGCACCTCGATATAAGGTCACCCTGCATATAAGGCCACTTTTTTATAGTCCTGGCTCACTGAATATCAATTATGTATGAATCGGTTAGAAGGTTATTTTTGGGAACTCCGGAGGGGCGACTTTATTTCGAAGCCTGACTACTCGTATTTATAGTATATGTTGTGCATTTCTACTTAAAATTATTGCTTATAAAGTTGAATGCTATGTTGGTTATCAACACAAGTAATACAATTTCAAAAACAAGATTTCAATTCTTCTTATAAATTTAATGAAGAATGACATAAAAAATCTTCTTGCTATTTGAAATATTCTTTTAGATACTAGAGAACATAGCATCGAGAAATCTATTTGTAATTCCTTTACTAATACAGTTGACGCTCGTTATAGCGACCACACATTATAAAGACCCTTCCATTATAACGACCACTGGTAAAAGTCCCATCTTGATCCCTATGAGCTCTATGTTAATTTGCTTTCGGTATAACGACCGTTCTGTATCGTCAAATCCAATACAGCGACCGAATTCAGCTGACAGTATTTCTGGTATTTTTTCAAATATAGCATGTTTACAAATTTGTAGCTTGATTATTAGTTTGCGGACAGCTACATGGAGTCTTCAGTGTCCAGTCCAACTTTGTCAGGGGGCTGGATTACCACTTATGACAGTAAGAAAAGAATAGAGGGAGAGCAAACGTGGAATTTCCGGGAAAAAGGGTTTGACAGATGTATTGGTAGTTTGTCGCTTGAATCAAATGGTTTTCCAAGGGTCAATTCTCTGAAATAAGAGGAGTCATGATTCCGAGCCAGGTGTCATGTCAGCTCAGAAGTTTTGCATCCAGAAATATGCATGTACTTTTTTCATCCTGTATTTTCTACGTTAAAATCTGTTTAATATTTTGCACTGATATTTTTTTTTTTTAAATTCCAATGATTGAAAAAAAAATTTCACGTAGTTCGAATCTTTGAAAAATTAATTGTAATGGAACTACGGAACATGCCTGATGCATGTCTATTCTTTTTAGAAAATTCTACCTCTTACAGCAACCACTCGTTATAAAGACCTTTTTCAGATGGACGCAGATGGTCGTTATATCGAGCGTTAACTGTATAAGTGTAAGTAAGCAACTATTTATTTAGAAAAAAATCAACAATAAAAGCAAAATATAGCAATGAAAATTTCAGACATGTGTTTTGGGGTTGCAAAGGATCCCTTTTCTATCCTAAAAGAACGTGAGCTTATGGGTGCAAGATCTTTTGTCGGATGATTTTTAAGCTCATGTTCTTTTTTCCATCGACAACGCAATTCTTAGTAACACCGAAATACTGCAGCTTTTATCGCAATTTTGTGCTTTTGATGTTGGTTTTCAAATTTTTCAAAGAACAATATACAGTAATATATCTTTAAGAGTTGGCCCACTCAATTAACAGGGGTTCTTTCTAGAAGCATAAAAAATTTGGAAGCGTATATTGGATTTAGAAGCACTTCAACATACCCCGTACCCCCGTTTGTCACATGTCACGTTATACTACATTGGCATAAAATAAGTTTAATTTGCCGATTTTAAATGTTTTTATAGAAATCAAAATGTGCGGTTGTCACACTTTTTGTTACCCCCTCCGCCTCCCCTTGTCACAAACTGTCGCACTTTCTTAATCCCCCTATCTAATAATGCTTGAGACTAAAAAAAAAAAAAAAAAAAAAAAATGATGGTTGCCAGCAGCCAGTAACCCCAAAAAATTTAGTCGCCATTTTGAAACTGTTGGGCGCCACTTTGAACCATGTTTCAAACTGATCCCCCTCCCCAACCGGTGCTTCATTTTGCATACAAACATGTGCATACATATACCTCAAACTACACTTTGTCACAAAATTACACAAAGCCCTATTTTCAAAAAAAAATATATAGTAAATTACAAACCTTTTCTAGTCACCAGTTTTGGCTACCGACACAACATTTCGTGGTCGCCAAATAAAAATTTATAATCGCCAATGGCGACTGGCGACCGCTAGTCCCGACCTTTACCCCTACCCCCCTCGAAGCGTGACATCAGTTATGAAGGACCCCTAACCTTTAACCCTTTATCTACTGCATTATAATCTGCAGTAATTTTTTTTACAGAAATAGTTTGTTTAGGTATTTGCACTGAAAATTAAGGGATTTACATAAATGAAATGCTCAGTCTATAAGTATTTATTTCTTTACAGCTAATAAGTGCCACAGAGTATTTGCCGTGTGAAATTAATTATATACACTTTTTAATCAAAATATTTCGTCAAATAGTTTTCTAAGTTCTTAACTAACACCTTAAAAAAAAATCAGTGACTTGACTCTTGAATTATCCTGATTTTCTGGAGCGAAACTCTAAGGGAACAATCTGAACAAAATGGAAGTTCAAAACACAGCATCGGTTTCAAGACTATCTATATTCCATTCCTCGCTAAAATACTCTTTATAGAACCCTTGCTGATATGTATCCCGAAAAGGGGGAATTTAAAGTCTGTCCCTGCAAAGTACCATCAGAATATTGGTAAAATTGGTTGCTGGGATGGAATTTATAGAGAATGGTACTTATGAGTACCGTCGGTAGATAAAGGGTTAACTCATGTCATTTGAGTTACCGCGTAAAAACAAACACTTACTATGTTCAATTACTAAAATAAAATAGAAAGTCTATCATTTCACTTTTATTTTCTCTAATATTTGTGTTTTTGCATGAATGCAGAATTTGCCGCGAGAATCAACGCTGCGTGCTAATCCACAGAGTTATTTCCTGCTTCGCTCATAAATAGATGACAGTTTTTATGCAACTCCGATTAACCCTCTGATTTCTCAAACAAGATGGCATTCACCTTTCAGATATCTGCGCTGTGCAGCAGGGAAAGTGAGACCAAAGGCAAGATGCCGCTGTTTGAAACTCGAAACGACTTTTCCGAAGCCCTTGAGCCAAAAACACGAAGGAGAAAAATGTTTCAGTATAGTACGAATACTTTTTTTTTCCTTTCCCCTCCTGAAAAGACGGCCATTTTAAAGGTACATTGCTCTTTGAAACAAGATTTCATTTTCTTTCACTAACGTAACAGAAAGATTGATGCGGCTTTTCAACCAAAGAGGAATTCTGCGAATTCCAGTTTGATTGTTGTGCTTACAAGCTAATTAAATGTCTGAACTCTTAAGAGTAGTTGTTTCTTCCAAACAAATCGAGTTATCTCTCAGAAATAAGCACCATCAAAATCAGAATGGTTTATTGATAACAGCCATTCTTTAAAAACTCACCACGCATTATTATCGCATTTTATTTCAAAAGGCGGAAACGAATAAGAATACGTATTTAACCCGTTAACACATGAGCTTGCTTTCTGAGAAACTACACTCTCAGAAATAGAACTCTCACTTTTGACGATTCTTCAATCGTCAAGAAAATTTCGTCATTTACCACGATTCTTTCCTTGCGCGACTTGCGACTCAAAAAAAAGTTACTACACAAATGTCGGCAATTTGACGAAAGGTTGCCTCGAAGCATTTTTCACGAAGCCATTTCGTCAAGTACGACGGAAGTTTCGTGAGATTTGAGCATTCGTTTCTGAGAGTGTAGTAGAGTGTAAGTTATTCTTTGCAATTTCAGGTTGGGGGGGGGGGGGGGGGGATGACTAGGGAGCGGGGGGGGGAGATGGAGTATATGTTACATAGAGAAAATATATTATACAAACAAAGCGTGAAAGGATTTCAGATGGGCATTACAAATAAAATAACGCACGGGCCAAATTTTCTCGTAACTTCCGCTCGCGTCAGGCACGGCCAAAAGCGTTAGGGGGTTAAAAACCACAAAGGCTGTGGGTTATTCTCCGCTTTGTTTAGTAACATTCGCCTGAACAAGATGATACAGTAAAACCTCCTAAGTTGACCACCTCCCTACGTTGACCATGTTGACCGAAATTCTATAGTTTGAATGGTCACATCGCATTTTCAATAGAGATTTTCCTCTCGATGTTGACCATCTCCATAAGTTGTATGTTGACCACTTTTAATAAGGTATTTGAACTAAATATCTATAATTTACTCTCTGTAACTTGAACACTGATGTTTTCTTGAATTTGCTTTTCCCCCCGTTTTTTCTTCATCTGGTTTTCAGGAATATCTTTATTCGGCTTATCTGAGTAACATTCGCCCCCTTTTAGAGTGCTCAATTCCTTGTTCGTTCCCAGTATCATAGAATGAGAGGTAAGTGCTGGTGATTGTGCCCAGCTTTTAGTTAAGGAAAAATGATATTCTAGCCCTTTGAATGTTTTCATTTCTTGGAGTGAATACATCGTCTGTAATTGCTGGAATCTGGAAAAAGGTCAGGGGAGTGGGAGACGTGCGTACAATTGAACTAGGCAGAATTGGAAAACGTGTATCGCTGTCATATTCTGTTCTTTTTTGCGTTTTTTTTTTTTTTTTGAGCAACAGATTTTGCTGCAGAGAAATGCCCAAGCATGCTTAATGGACCTGCAAACTGTGAAAGTGCTTTTTACAGTTACTTAATGAACCGAAAGAGGACTCGAACAAAAATTGAATCATTCCTTTAAAAAAAGTTAAAAATGTGCTGTACCTTCAGTAAAAATAAAAATGAATAAGTGCTAAATGTTTCCTTAAAAAATACTAAGAAAAGTTTCATGAATTTTCTCTAATAGTGTACTAAATTTTTCCTAAGAATTCCCTTAGTTGACCACTTAGTAACAGTCCCTTAGGTGGTCAACTCATGGAAGTTCTACTGTATTTGTAATTCAAGGAGGGTTCCATTTAATCTTTGCGCATGAATGTACGGTTATTATTTTTATTTCATTTAATAACATCACGTTAGTTGCGTTTGAATATCAAATTGCACTAGCAAGAGAATCAAATTACATTCTTGTATAATTACCTTTTATGTATACAGCGATACCTCGAGATACGAGTTTAATTCGTTTCGTAACCTTGCTCGTATCTCAGAGCAATTTACTGCGCAGGCGCAGTATACTGGGTGGGCAGTGTCGTCGCAGCTGGCGTTCCTCGTATCTCAAATATCGCTCGTATTTAAAAACAAAACTTCGCTGCTAGTATTTCAAATCACTCGTATGTCAGGGCACTCGTATCTCGAAGTACCACCGTATATAAGACAAATGATCAAAATGCTTTGTGCTAAAATGTAAGTACAAAGATAAAACAACGTAAAAAAGCACAAATTCAGAATAAAAAGTAACGCAAATAGCTATTTCGAAGCTACAATGGAGCCTCTTCATCAGTGCAGAAAAAGAAGAAACGCTCAACACGCAGCTAGAAAGCTGAGAGTGAACAGGGAAGAACCAGAGGGACAACCGATATCTATACCAAATGTTTCGGCTTAGCGATTGACCAATCAGAGGCCAGGAACAAGGCAGGAGCAGAACCCAAGACGAAAAGGCGGGAAACGAACGTGGAAAAGGCGGGAAAGAACAGGAAAGGAAAGAAAAATTATGAAAATTGTTTCCAAATAAAGTTCCCCAATCCTAAGGTCGTTGATTCTATTTATAACAAGTTAATTAAGCGTTCACCCTCATGCAATGTTTCTAAGTGCAAGCCTGTTTATACTATTATCTTACCTTTTTATCCAAAAATCAGTCAGCAAATTGCTAAAATATTGAAGAAATTTGGCTTTGATATTGCATTTTCCCCTGTGAATAAAATAAAATTTACAAATTTGAAGTATCCCATTGATTTGCACAGCAACTGGGGTATTTATAGTATTTCTTGTAAATGTGGTCATTCTTACATAGGTCAGACTAAACGTGCCTTAAAGCACCGTCTGAAAGAACATGAAAATTATGTTAAGCGTAAAGAACTTGCACGTTCTTCTATTGTCCAGCATTGTTGGACGTATGATCATTGTTTTGAATTTTCTTCTGCCAGAATTATCAGTAAATGCTCTTCGGTCTATGAACTTGATTTTTGGGAAGCTTATCACATTTGGAAAAATTCTCATTCGTTAGTAAATGATTTTTCCAGCACTCCATACTTTCCTGACATTTGGAAACAATTTTTATAATTTTTATTTCCTTTCCTGTTCTTTCCCGCCTTTTCCACGTTCGTTTCCCGCCTTTTCGTCTTGGGCTCTGCTCCCGCCTTGTTCCTGGCCTCAGATTGGTCAATCGCTAAGCCGACACATTTGGTATAAATACCGGTTGTCTCTCTGGTTCTTCCCTGTTCACTCTCAGCTTTCTAGCTGCGTGTTGAACGTTTCTTCTTTTTTTGCACTGATGAAGAGGCTCCATTGTAGCTTCGAAATAGCTATTTGCGTTACTTTTTATTCTGAATTTGTGCTTTTTTACGTTGTTTTATCTTTGTACTTACCACGGTATATGATACATTTCCTACCAATGAAGAACATCTCGGTACTTTCAAGGACAAAATGTTTCGCAATTATCTATACATAAATAGGCAAAAGGCAAAACAGTTAAGAACTATATTTTCTCCTCTTTTTATGAAAAAGATGATTACGTGAGAGAGACGGTTAAAATAAATTCAATTTTGCTTCAGATCAAATTAAGTTTAAAGCGAAATAAAGAGAGCAGAAGCAATGTAAGAAAAATAACATTTCTATTTTAATTTATTCCTTCGTCAGTGAAACACAAAATTCACAGAAATAAAGCTTAAAAAAGTTTAAAAATTACATAATTTTTTGCTTTACAATTTCTAGAGGGCCGTAGTAGCCTAGTGGTCGGGATGTCAAGCTTCGGATCGGAGGATCTCGGGATCGATATCCGGGCCACTGAAGACCCACCATGTACACTTGGGGATACGTGCATGTGGTATCCTTGGACCCTTGAGTCCCGAGGGTTCCGGTGGGTGGAGATTTTCCCTTCCCTTCACCCATAGGTCTAAAACGGAAGGTGGCATATTTGTGGTGGCGCCATCTGGTGTCCTCCAAGTACATTATGAGCTTCCACCATTGGTGCTCATCTTGAAACATAAGGCGCTTTTTTCTGCCTTAATTCCTAGTCGATTCGACAAAAGGGCGCTTTGATATCCAAGTTGCATAAGCAACAACAACAATTTCTTGAAGTATGTCAAAAGAACTTTTTCGACACTTTTGAAAGTTAACACTTTACCGACCGTACGTCGATTACTCGACGTTTTGTTCTCAGCGCATACCGACCGGCCGTCGACTATTCGACGTTTGGTCCCCAGCGCTTACCGACGTTCGTCGATTAATCGACGTTTAGTTCTCAGCGCATACCGACCGGCCGTCGACTATTCGACGTTTGCTCCCCAGCGCTTACCGACGCTCGTCGATTAATCGACGTTTTGTTCTCAGCGCATACCGACCGGCCGTCGACTATTCGACGTTTGCTCCCCAGCGCTTACCGACGCTCGTCGATTAATCGACGTTTAGTTCTCAGCGCATACCGACCGGCCGTCGACTATTCGACGTTTGCTCCCCAGCGCTTACCGACGCTCGTCGATTAATCGACGTTTTGTTCTCAGCGCATACCGACCGGCCGTCGACTATTCGACGTTTGCTCCCCAGCGCTTACCGACGCTCGTCGATTAATCGACGTTTTGTTCTCAGCGCATACCGACTGGCAGTCGATTATTCGACGTTTGCTCCCCAGCGCTTACCGACGCTCGTCGATTAATCGACTTTTGATCTTTCTGTTAGATTTGGTTAGCTGAGCGGGCGGTGAAAGGGCGTAGTATGTTCGAACCGCTACCGGTCGGTAAAGTGTTAACTACAACTGAGACAGACGCATCAAAGGCGGTGTGACGTTTAAGTTAATCAAATAAAAGTACAGTTATACGGTACACCTCCACCTAATCTTACTGTAATTTATATATAAATTAGGAAAGACCAAACAGTTACGAACTATTTTCTCCTCTGTTTGTCAACCGATTTTCTTACTTTTTTTTTGTTTAGTAGCTATTGACGAGCTTCAGTGATATATCAATTAAAACATTTCGGAAACAGTTTATTTTTGATTCATTATTTCCCCTTTTCTTTTTGTCAGGCGAGCCTCAGTTATAACTTTTATGTTATATTATTATCCATAGCACATGGCAACATGTCATCGTCGAGTCAATTATTAGGCAATAAATATAAAACTCACTGTTAAAAAGACTTTCCTGCAACTCAGCATTAATATTAAAAGCAATCATAATAACAGTTTGGGTGAAGGGTTCTCTGAAACAAATTACATATGAATATAAATGTAAAATGAGATTATTACATCGAAGCAATTATTTCACTTTTATACAACTGCCACTTAGTACGACATCGGCAGAAGTACAAGCGGCTACATTTATGAGCGCAAATTGGCCCTGTGGTCACAATGGTTCACTATACGTTTGCTTTAAGCGAGGATGATCAAAATAAACTCTCCGCTATAATCGCCAAATTTGATGAATAATACTTCTTATATATAAGCGCCCTATTCTGTCTGTTTGTCTGTCCGCTATAGGATCCTAGGCCGTTTTACCGATCGGGACCACATTCGGCACGGTTAATGTTTACGACCCGAGAAACGCATCGCTGTAAAAATAAAAGTTGTGACTCAATTTTTTTTTTTTTAAATTATTTTTTAAAAATTTTTCAATGGTTTTCTTGACCCGTTTTATTTTACTTTTGCATTGTTGCCGTCGTTTCCAACAGTATAATTACAGTGTTGTATGAACAAACAAATCAATGCAGTTGCCATTGTTATTGTAACAAATGCAACATATATACCAATAACAATCGAAGCGTTTATCTAGGACATTGAGTGAGGCTTCGCTGTATTTCAATCTCCGTTAAAAATGAATGTATACGCGAATTTAATTTAATCCTTTCTTTCTTTTTAATTTATTTCTTTATCGTCTGCGCTTTTTTTTTTTTTTAATTAGAGTGGCAGCGCTCTTTTTGCCCAGTTTCGTTAAAACTTTTGTTTTGAAAAGCATAATAAAAATTTCAATAAGTTATTTCGGGGATAAATATTTTTCACAAACAATTTTATTGTATAGTAAATAAATATATAGTAGTGCGGGGCAGTAAGCAAAGGGGCGTCTTCGCCGCCTGACCTGGGTAATTCAGTTTGAATTAGCAGACACATTTGCTCAAATCATTTTGATTACAATTTATAATACCCAGAACAGCGGTCATTTCGCATGACCGCCGGGCTTACTAGTATATAGTTACACAAGTAGCGTAATGTTTCCAGTGCTAAATGTAATTATTACGGTCCAATTTCGAAACTTTCGAAGTTGCTATTCCATTAAAATAGCAACTTGACTTGATAAGGCAAAAAATTGTTGCAATTTTCAGAAAGTACAGCTTATCTTCACCTACAATTTCAACGCCGACAATTAAAAAAAAAACCCGAAAACAAAAATTTTCTAAACAACGCTAACCAGTTTTTTTCCCTTGTACAAATGAAAAAAACATACAAAAAAACATCGTTTTTAAATTATCAGTTTAATTGGTGCTTGCCCATTTTAACGGTCAAGTACCAATTTTTACAATTTCCCATCAAATTATAAAAATTTATTCAAATGCATAACATATACAAAAATAAAAAAAATGGCAAAATTTTTCTTGGAACTTTTTAGTCGCCGTTAAAATATACAAGTACCACACTTTCAGCGACTCTTTGATTGCAAAGAAAAACTTATTTTCATTAATCTGCACCGGAATTGTTGCAGTCACTTCAATTGCATGACATCACAAAATCTTGTGTCGGCCCGTTGAAAAAATACGTACCAATCAGATTTCAAGGCTTAGCCGGCGGCGACTGAAAAAACGCGTTCTGTAACACCATCCATTTCTATCATTTCTTCACAATCTACGACGAATGAAAGATAAGTATAAAAAAAAGGAGAAAGACTCAATATTCTTTAGCAAAGAAGAAATATAATAACGGTTAATAACGGATTACGTATAAAAAGGTCATACCTAAGTTCGGTCAAGCAAAATGAAATAAAGAAAAATTATGTCTCAGGATATGCTCATCACGCAGGTATAGGGCTTTATTTTTCTTTGCTAACATTTTTAGCGGCATTTACAGATGTGAAACGTCTCGTCGTTTATTAAGATTGAATAACACATCAGAGCAAGTAGCCAGAATAATTTTTAGTGGTGCGTCAAACACGCAGCTTTTTTTCACATGTGAAACTTTTTCCATTGTGTATTTTTTTTTTTTTATCTACAAACATGCTACGTTACATAAAACCAGTATTATTAATAATCTTTACAAACAGAATAATTCTTGGAAAAAAAAAAAAAAAAACTGACTTCAAATTAAAAATTACGCTCAAAAGTAAAAAAGAAAAATAATTCTTTTAGCAACATTGATCCTACACTTAGTTGCGTATTTTTAATTTGAAGTCGGTTGTATTTTTTTCTCCAAAAATTATTTTATTTTATTCTTGTTAATGTAAATACATATTTCAATTGAATAATCTACTTTTTTAAATAAAATATATCAAATGGCACACTCACTTTGCGTAACTGGCACTAAAAATAAATTATTTTTATGATAAATTGTTTTGAAGTTGATTTAAAAATTTAATTTTAACCTATTTTTTGAGAATTTAAATGTTCTGCACCGTGTCTGCTATACCGGATAAGTCATAACTTGTTTATTTATGATCTAAAAAGTTTGGAATTCTGTGTGATTGATATTGGATATGTTACGAAGCCATACGTTATAGGAAAAACAATTAACGAACTTCTTTTTTTTTTTTCAAAATTCAGTCTGAAAGGATTAAACCAGGGGTCCCCAACCCTATGCCCGCAAGCACCACGGCGCCCGTCGATTGGTTTAGGTGCGCCCGCTGCTTGTACCCAACGATAAAATATTTCAGTTTTTCATTTTAAACCAGAGAACATTTAGAATCTAGAGTATATGAATAAAAGGCCATATAACTATGAATAACCTTATAATGATAAGTATACAACCAAAATAGAAATGGCCAAGAAAACGACCTCCATCCCCACAGATATAAGCAAAGTGAAATGCAATGCCAAAGATCACATTGACTGTATTTTATATATTTTATAAATAATTTTTATGCTTCGTATGTTTAAAATTTTTTGTGCATCATATCGCTCATGGGCTGCAATAGCGGCACAACTCAAAAAAATCATGTTTTGAGATAAGAGGGTTTAAAGTTTTCATTCCTAGGGACAATGCATAAGAAATGCTTTATTTTGCTGCGATCTCACTGCCTAATATTGAATTATGAGTTGTGCTAGTATTGCTGCTGTAAAGAATGCATTTTCATATTTACATCTGTTTTCAGTCCAGAAAACGTGTTTTTTTTATTTGTGCCACTATTGCAGTCCATGAGCGATATGTAGTGTGTATTATTAACTATGTCTACTAACTATGAACTTATCTCGTAAAAACTAATGGTTCGACCGATATTCTAGTATGTGCTCTCAGGTACAAAAAGGTTGGAGACCCCTGGATTAAACGAAGTTTTCCTAAAAAAAGCGCTCCGAACGTAACTTGTGTTCACTTCACTGCCATACTAAACAAGCAACGCCACCTGGAAGTACTGTTCCAAGTAAACAAACACAGGTCGAAAGATCGCACGCTGCAAATTCACACGACACAATCAATATTCCGCCAGCGATCTTTAACAATTGGGAACTACCGGCTGGATATTAAGAGGATATTAAAAGCAGGGGGCGGGGTCGCTTATTTCCAGCACGATCAGGTGTTTGAGGAAGCGGGCAGAAACGTGCTTTTTCGGGAAGGAATGCCGACCCGGTGAACAGCGGTCAAACTGCAACCGCAGGGCTACTCAACTTCTCTAGGATCTTCAAAATAAAAGTAATAAATGCTGCTGAAAAAAATCTTTGAACTCACGCTCTGGTCTGTCTGCCTGACCGTGGAATTTAGTGATTAACGACACAAAAAATACATAGCGCTATATATGCGCATATTAATGTAATTTTTTTTTTATTTTTCTTTGTTATTTTTAATGGACTTCGTAGTATTGGGGTTACGGTGAATGTCCAAAATAGGAAAATGTCGACAATCAGCAGTTGAATGTCGACATACACCAAATACAGAATGTCGACAATCGCCGGTCAAATGTCGACAGTTACCATTCATCAGCCCGGTGATTGTCGACATTGTCCGATTCCGGACATTCACCGTAACATTGATCATTAACCATAGCGGACCTAGGGTGTTCCCAGAGATTGGTACCAATCAGTGCCTCGACAATGAGTGTGGTACCATTGCCGCAATTTTTGACGGACAGTTTCCCCCTAGATGGCGGCACCTGAGCTCTAATCGATGCAAACTGCACTGGTAATTCAATTTAGCCGAGAGTATCCACGCCAAACGGATCCTCAAGGGATCTTGCTGGGGGTGGGGGGGGGGGGTCTCAAGATCCCTTGCAAGGTTTCAGGAGAACATGCCGCATCATCGTATGGCCGCATGGCCGCTGTCGATTTTCGGCATCTTGAACATCCACCGACTTGGGCCAGGTTTGATCGTGCGAACTTGGGTTTACGAGGCCCGCGCCTTACCACTACGACACCCTGGCGACTATTAATGTAAACTTGTTCAAACGATTGTCGATAAAAGAATGTTTTCAAAATGATCAATTCCTTTCATATTTCTTCTTTTCCCAAATTCGTAAAAATAAAAAAAATCATCATCATCAACAACAACAACAACAAAAAAAAAAAAAAAACATTTTAGTTACGAGCACTCAAATTTCGTTTCCTCTTTTCCCCTCTCCCTTATCCTCTGATGTTGTGAAATGTTATAATGAAGTGTATTAGATTATTCTCCTTACATATGGTGCCTTGAATAGTAATTTGGCTAAAATTGAACATTCGACCGAAGGTTTGGCGTCATCTCGTCTGAATAATTATTTGTACCTTAATGAAATGCAATTAAACGTTATGAATATTTTGAAATGGTTTTGAAAAAGTAAGAATGAATTGAGTAAATAGTTAACATTTCTTGCCATAACCGGGACTAATAAGGTGATATTCCATTAGTCACTAAATCTTCGTTATTTTCATGTATGAGGTAATAAACAGGAAAGAAGTTCACATTTGACGAAATGAATAACTTATTATTTTCTTTCCGTATTTTCAGCTTTCACAAAATGATATCAAAATAATCTTTAAAAACATGTAAAGCGTGAATCTTTCGCATTCAACAACATTTGGTGTTGTAGTTCAATAGCTTTTCGCAACTATTTCGTAATAACATAGTTATGAAACTGTTATGGAAAACACTTTTTAAGTGTTAATCCAAAACAAAAACACCAACCAAGGATTGAATTAAACTTTCAGCATATTTCATAATTTATTTACACTCACGCATTTAGAGCAAACATCTTTTTTAAACACACAGAAACCGCATAATCTAATAAAAGAAACGTTGTTTACATCTTTTTCTTTTCCAGGTTTTTCAAATCAGATCATGATTTTGCTTAGTTGCCCGCGAGGCACGTAATTAATTTATAGCACGCGTGGCTTAATTTCATTTAAGAGTTTTCATTTCTTTCTCGTTAAAATTCGTAAAGAAAAAAAAATATAAATAAGTGGGAGTTGTTTTTATTTTGATACTTAATTTAAATCTGCCGACTCATGCAAAATAATGATTATGAAAACATACTGTATTTTTTATGCTTCAAGTCATTTTGCTTAAATAATATTTATTATTTATTTTTCGTATGGTAGAAAAAAGAGAATCTGAAAACCATCTGTTGTGGCGATCATTATAAACGGACTGTTTCAGAGGTGCACTGCATCGATGGGGTGGATAAACCCAAAAGATATCGGATATTTGGTATACGACTGCTTTTTTTAATATCCGAAATCCAATCCGGCTTCCGGATGAAAAGAAAGTTGACTCTTACTGTAAATCTTGCAGAAATATTTACGGAAAAATTTTCTTTTCAATAGTAAGTAAAATTACTTTTTGCTGTAAGAAATATTGACAACATGGATTCCAGTACTATTTTCATAACTTTTCAGGATTTCTTAAATATCTTTTCCCCTTACAGTGTGGGAAAAGATGTTTTTAAGATACCCTTGCAGGAAAATTTGCGGAAAACTTTTTTTTTCAACCGTAAGTGAAATTACTTTTTGCGATAAAAAATACTGACCACGTGAATGCCAGTACTATTAAATGTAAATTTTCAAAAAAAAAATTTTTTTTGGACCCTTACGCTGTACTCCGTGTGGGCAAAGAAATGTTTTTAAGATAATCTTGCAAAAAAACTCACAGAAAAAGTTTTTTTTCACCCGTAAGTAAAATTACTTTTCGCGATAAAAAATACTGAAAACATGGATGCCAGTACTATTTATCGTAAATTTTCAAGAATCCCCACCCTCCTTACAGTGGATTCCGTGCGGGCAATGAAATGTTTTTAAGTTACTCTTGCAGTAAAACTTATTGAAAACGTTTTTTTTTCACCCGTAAGTAAAATTACTTTTCGCGATAAAAAATATTGAAAACATGAATGCCAGTACTTTTATCTTTAGGAATCAACCCCCCTCCTTACAGTGGATTCCGTGCGGGCAGAGAAATGTTTTTAAGTTACTCTTGCAGTAAAACTTACGGAAAACTTTTTTTTCCGACCGGAAGTAAAATTACTTTTCGCGATAAAAAATATTGAAAACATGAATGCCAGTACTTTTATCTTCAGGAATCAACCCCCCTCCTTACAGTGTATTCCGTGCGGGCACAGAAATATTTTAAAGATATTATGAGACTTTTCGAAGCATGGGATATAGTTTCTTATAAGGCGTTCCATGAGGAGGACGGGGGAATCGAAAAAGTTTGAAGACTACTGGTCGAGCTAAAATTAATAGCGCAAAATACATAATCCCTTGCACAAGAACTTACATTCCGACAAGCAAAAACTCGTTTCTTCTCCACTGCCACCAAACAGAAAAGAATTGGAAGATGGGATCATTTGTCCATCCTTCTTTAATGATCCCGCATCAACCGCAGGTATTCCAGGGAAAGCAGGTCACAAAAACAGGAAATGCAAACACAGGGACGAAAGAATTCCATGGTCTTGCTGCATACAATCCTCGCGATTAAGGAATCGAATGCGATTAGGGGTCAGAAATTATCACCGATTTGAATTGTTCGTATTCGGGATCAGAAGAAGCTTCGGAGCCTCTAATGAGGGCACAAATCTGGTTTTGTGAAGAGATTTTTCCGGATTAATCAAATTAAAGCTTTTCCGATCAGAAACGGAATCTTAAGATTGTTATCAGTATTAGTGACGCAACCAGGATTTGTGTGTGTGGGGGGGGGGGGGGGGGGCGGGGTATGAGTCGGGATTTGGGACAAACTGGATTCTTATTTTCTCGAAAAGGGACAGTTCATTAATGATGACACACCTTTCTTCAATATATTTGACCCCCGTCCCCCTTTGTCACAAAATCTCACACTTCCTCATACCCCCACCCCCTTTTGACACGTCACGCAATATTACATAAGCATAGGTACTTGCAGTTCAGAAACGAAGTCCTACGTTTCTAACTTACGATATAAAATGACCAATGAAACTTCAAAATCAAATGATAAAAATCAAAAAAGCTTTAAAAATAAATTTAATTTGCTAATTTTAAATATTTTTATCGAAACCAAAATATTTAATGTCACACTTCTTGGTACCCCCTCCCCTTTTCAAACTCACAATTTCTCGAACCTTTCCCCCCTCGAAGCGTGACATCATTTATGAAGGACCCCAAACCGGATATCTGATGTCTCTTGTGATTCATCTGTATGGGATATCCGAGTGTGTTGTCTTAAACCTGTAAATATGTAACCTACACATATTTTGAACTTTACATGCCGGATAACCGGATCTTCAGTGGTCGGATCGTGTTACGGATATTTAAAAAAACGGTAAGATATCGGATATCCGATTCGTTCTGGGGGACTGGTCCCGTTGCCCACGTATCTTTTTTTTGAGCGAGTTTTCACCCACAGGTCATATTTTGAAGAATACTAGCTGAGATGCGGGTAATAAGCTTAACAATCAAACTTGAGAATGATGGCTCAATAATAGACAAACTTAGGTGCTGCCACTACAAAGAATCGGAAATTAAAAATTGAGTTATGAATGGTTATGAGTTATGAACTTTTTAAGAAATAGAAATGAATTTGTTAACGACCGTTAAGTTACGATTATAAATACAAATATTCCGTTACTTTGCCATGCTAATCAGTAAACAAATTTTTAAATATCATTTTACCATAGTTTGTTTTTTGCATGATGTCAGTATCGCATCGTTCCGCAAAATTCAATCGTGACTGGTCCTCGTTAAGTAAAATTTTAAAATCGCAAAAAACACTTTAAAATTCGAAAAGCTTAAGAAAAGATCGCTAGATATAAACATGAGAATGATCACTTGGTATAAACAAATTAAGGTGTTGCTACTCCAAAGAATCGGAAATTAAAAATTGAGTTATGAATGGAAATACTTTTTAAGAAATAGAAATAAATTTGTTAACGACCGTTAAGTTGCGATTATAAATACAAATATTACGTTACTTTTCTATGCTAATCAGTAAACAAATTTTTAAATATCATTTTACCATAGTTTGTTTTTTGCATGATGTCAGTATCGCATCGTTCCGAAAAATTCAATCGTGACTGGTCCTCGTTAAGTGAAATTTTAAAATCGCAAAAAACACTTTAAAATTCGAAAGGCTTAAGAAAAGATCGCTAGATATAAACATGAGAATGATCACTTGGTATAAACAAATTAAGGTGTTGCTACTCCAAAGAATCGGAAATTAAAAATTGAGTTATGAATGGAAATACTTTTTAAGAAATAGAAATAAATTTGTTAACGACCGTTAAGTTGCGATTATAAATACAAATATTCCGTTACTTTTCTATGCTAATCAGTAAACAAATTTTTAAATATCATTTTACCATAGTTTGTTTTTTGCATGATGTCAGTATCGCATCGTTCCGCAAAATTCAATCGTAACTGATCCTCGTTAAGTGAAATTTTAAAATCGCAAAAAACACTTTAAAGTTCGAAAGGCTTAAGAAAAGATCGCTAGATATAAACACGAGAATGATCGTTTGGTATAAACAAATTAAGGTGTTGCTACTCAAAAGAATCGGAAATTAAAAATTGAGTTATGAATGAAATATATCGTATCGTATCTCAAAATTTAATCGTAACTGGGCCACACGTTACGTGAAATATATATATAGATGTATTAATGGAAACAATTTTACTTTAAAAGGTTTAGAGTCACAAATAAATGAAGTATATTTATTTGGCACTCCAAAGTAAACATTCACTTCTGTTAAGTGGAGACGAAAACTATCTTAATAACTGAAGTTGAAACTATGCAGTTGCTTCATCTCTTTAAAGCATTAGCAAGCTCGGTCACAAGCTTTCGGCCCATTGACCCGTACTCAGAACCAGTTGGGGGAAGACCTATAGCCCGCGGTCACTATTTTGGTTAGGCCCTGCTCCAGACACAATGCCGTGTCTAAATGATCCCGACGGAGCAAAAGTCGTGAATAAATGCAAATACAGTAAAACCTCTCAGTCAGGGACACTAAGAGGACTGGAGATTTTGTCCCTTAAATAGAGGCGTCCCTTCTTCGGAGGTTCATAAATTGATGCATATACATATAGTGAATTAACTTAGTTTAACTTTTTAATAATAAATATGTTACCACCTCAGCTTAAATACTGAAAACGTCTCATGCATGCAAAATATAAGTCGAAATTATTGAAATTTAAAATTTTTTCATTAAAAAACTAAAATTTTAGCATAAATGTCATATTGGCAAAGTTTTGTAACTTACAGAAATTTATTTGAAGTAATCGATTAGATGGGTTAGTTTTAAAGTACGTTATTTGGCCAATACAGTATAAATTATGCGTAGTGTACTTTTTCCAATCCTTGCATAAAAAACTTATTGGTAGCCGGGTACTGTCTGTCATTGCTGAACACACATCAGAGTACAGAAAAGGGGTAGGTTTTGGAAAGCACTTTAACAGTTTCTTTGTTCATGCTTCTAGAAGTCATGCCAACTGTCAGACGTTAATTTTTAGAAAAATAAATGAACTTCAGCTTCCAGTAAATTCTTATCTATATAACTTGAATTTTGGAAAATTTTTCTGTGAATGTCCCTTATTCAGAGGTGAATACATTACTGTCCCTATTCAAAGGGACTGGGACCAGAAAAAGTGTCCCTTAATTAGAGGTGTCCCTTTTTCGGAGGTGTCCTTTAATGGAGGTGTCACTGTAGTATGTTCAAATAAAACGTAATTAATTACTCATAATGGAAAAGAATACAGTCAACTCGTTTTATAATGGCCCCATCCGAGTTTAACCATATCAAATGGTCGTTGTAGTAGAGAAATTAATAATAATGTCTAGATGATTTTTTTTCTTTAATTTAGGGTTAAAATAGTTCTTTCAAACGAGGCACTATACATAATATGAATTGCATGAAAATTTTTAGATCAAATAAGATCCTGGAATTTATATGTATTAAAAATACTAATTAAGATAGGATATTAATTATATTATATTACTTAGATATACTTTTCTTTGAATTTAAGTAAGAAATGATTGATTGGAAATAGTTTTACTGTTCAGTACTAAACTAAACATAAATTACTACTAAACTACATATAAAATATAAATTATACAATAAGAGCTTATAGTAAATGAATTAGAATTTTAAGGAAACTAAAAAAACTTTACTTTTTTTTAAAACTTAGTTTATATTTGTTTATGAAGGTTAATACTTTTTCTTTACGTCAAATGAGTACAAAATATAAATTTACAGTTGGGTTTTAACATATAAGTGTCGAGTTAAGAAGCAAAAAAGTTTAAAGAAAACAGATGATGAAAAATTGGTAGTTTTCGAATAACAACATCAAACAAACCGCCGACTTCTCAGATGCTTTCCTTAAACTTTTCTGATTCTTCACTCGATTCTTATAAGTTACCGGTCCCTGCATGTGGATTGGTGTGCTTATTGTTTTTGATGAGATGTTTTTAACCAATAAGGAGCTAATATGGCGTCAGAATCAACAAACACGTGCTATTCCGTGCAGGATAACCAAATTTAAAAACTGCAAATGCCGGACAGCAAGGGCGTCCCCTCCTGGGGAAAATCCATCGGCTGGATATCCGATGCCCCAGGAGGCATCAGATATCCAGCATAGCAGTTTTTATTTTTTTAATTAAATTAATTAGCATGATATGAGTAAATTAAAAACTTATCCCGTGCTTGAAAGTAGGGGGATGCTTGAAAAATGTATAGAATTCACAGGTTTCAAACATCTGAGCCGGATCACCAGTATGGACCCCCCATACAAGGATCCCCGGATATCCGACATCCGGAAAAATCAATATCCTGGTACTAATACGGAACTTTTGCCGTTCCGTATTGAAGTTATCCGGGACACTTGACAAGTGTCACCGGATATCCGACATCCGGCGAAATCAAAATCTTAGCAAGAATACGGCACTCTTGCCGTCCCTTATTGAAGTTCCCCGGGACACGTGACAATATGTCAAAATGCGGGACTGTCCCGAAAAATCCGGGATGTTTGGCAACTCTGATTCCGTGGTTGGTGATGGAAGTCGGAGATCGACCTCAGGACAGTTGATTTTCCACACGATCTCAATTTCTACAGCGCTTTCTTGAAGACATGAAACTAAATATGTCTTCTCTTGCTTCACAGAATACAATTGATGTATGACGTTACAGGACTGCGACCGACCGTAACATGACTCGGCAGTCTTCTGGAGCTTCTTCAATGACAAACGCCATTTATAAAGTGTTGTATCTAACGCTTCATTTGTTTTCAGGTCTACAAAGAAAAGAAAAGGAAGAAAGAAAAACGTCGTTATGCCTCCGTTTTGTGTTCGTTTAGATTTTGTTTAGTAATTACTCAATTTTGAACTCACTATCAAGAACATGAGAGTTTGAGACAAAGCAAGACATGACCGCTCCTTTAAATTTTCAAACTTAGGTTGTTCTGTCGTTTTTCAAAGGTTTTTTTTCTTTTTTGCTGTCTTTTCTATAAAAGGATTTCATTTGTTTATTTATTTATTACAAGGTTTTATTTAACTTGACTTGTGGCGGAATTTTGTAAGGCGGTTTTCGACAACTATTACTGCATAAATTATCTTCAAATTTTGCACACAAGCTTATCTTCGATGACAGTACAATAATCCATCCATTTTATAATTTATTATAACGTTAATTAGGAAAAAAAAATAATAATTTTGGCTCTGAGGAAATGATCAGCATTATCATTTGCCGTTTGGCAACAATATATTTTTTTGGATAATGCAACGATGTTTTGAATTTAAATAAAAACATGTAACTTAAAACATTTTTGGCGATTTAATGTTATTTTTACATTTTAATACAATAATAGAAAAGCACAAACTTATAAACAAAGTTTACGTGAACATAAAAAATACGCATTTACTTTCAAAAAAAAAAAGGGAAAGTAGTTGATTAAAAAGTGTTGTAGGCTAGTTCTACGAATGATTCACATTATACACGTGAAAATTGTGATTTTTTTTTTACTTGCTCTGAAAATTTTTAAAATTTAATCTTATTTTATATCAGGTAAAAATTGAGTGAAAAATGAAGGATTAAATGTAAGCGGATTAAATCTCGGGTCATTGGTATATGCTAGTTACTAATGCATATTTCTCTCAGAAACGCTCGGAATGTGTACCAAGGCAATCTACTTGTATTTCTGTTTTTGCCAATTTATGAGGTAAACAGGTTTCATTTTCACTCTCGTATCAAAGATCGATGGATGTTATTTATACCTCCTTATCAAAATGAGTTATTATTCAAGTTGATGACATTTCAGTGAATATTTCTCGACGATCGTGATTTTCCAAATAAATAACACAATTTAGGCTTGCATTCAATAATGAAGATTTCCGTGTCATATCTTTTTGTTGCATCGTCCACGCAATGTATAGATGCAGTGGAATCCGCTTAATTGGACCGCCGGATAATCGGACCAGCCGCTTATTCGGACCAAACTTTAAAGAACCAAAACATTTCCTACTACAAAAGCCTAATAATATTCGCTCATTGGGACTAAAAATCCGTTAAATCGGACCAGCTGCTTATTCAGACCGAACTTTAAACAACGAAATTATTTCCTATTACATAAGCCTAATACTATTCGCTCATTGGGACTAAAATGCCGGATAATCGGACCAGCCGCTTATTCGGACCAAACTTTAAAGAACAAAAACATTTAATATTACATAAGCCTACTAATATTCGCTCATTAATACTAAAAATCCGTTTAATCAGACCAGAGAAATGACAGCAAATATAAAACAGGAGTTATAAGTTGCCCGTGTAGAACGGATTTAAAGCGCGTCAACGAGCACAAAAATTAACTTATTAAACTTTAATTATAATTCGTGTAACTTCCAATAAAAGCCATCGATATGTACAAGGGATATGTTTAACGAAATTCCCACTAGTTAGCAGTACTATTAAAGCAAAAGTCGAAGTTCAAGTGAACTTTCGAATTGACTCGGCTGAGCAGTCAGTACGTACAATAAATAACTTTGTATTTTTATGAAATTATTTGATTGTAAAATATGTAAGGAAATTTTAATAGCTGTTGTGCGCTTTTTAGCCTACTTTCCCGTAAAAGTAAAAAAAATAATAATAAAGCATGAAGGCTTAATGTATCGTGAAAATATCGTTAGAAATCAAGAAAAGTCAAAAAAAAAAAAATTAAGTAATTAAATAAAGATTGAAAAACAAAAAATTTGAAAGTAGGGTTTTGAGATGGGGAAAAAGTGTGTCTGTCGGTCTGTCCCCCCCTAATAACTTTTGAACGAATTGTCCAATTCGAAAAATTCTTTTTGCATTCGAAAGATCTCGGGGAGGACATCTCATTTCCATATTTTATTTTTTGATTTGAACAATTTATTGTTCAATTTTGAACAGTTCAAAACATTTTAACATTAGCGCCTATGGGCGAAAATGAAGCAAATTATGTAAACTCTGGGTACAAGATCCAAGTTCCAATGAACAAGCTCACTGGAAGAAGTTCTTGGCGTAAAATATTGATTTGAACAATTTTTGTTCATTTTTGAACAGTTCAAAAAAAAATTAACATAGTGCCTACGGGGAAATTTCAATCCTATATAAATCCTGATCTAACGGGCCGATTTGCTTGGAACAAACTTTATCAGAAAGCTATTATGACGTAAAACATGTACAGATAAAAAGTTCATCCAGAACTAACGAGCCTATTTTCTTATGAAATTTTTTGATCGGGATTTTCAAGAATATTTTTGAATTAATGAAAGATTAAATGAATAAGCAAAATAATGAATGAATAAATGAGTGAATAAATACATGAATGACTGAATAAATGAATGATTGAACGAGTCTGTATTAACCGTTGAAAAAGGCATATTTGAAGCAATTAAGAACTAAAGCTAAACGAGAAAGAGAGAGAGAGAGATAGCTAGATTATAAATTTGAAGCTGGTCTATACGGGAAAGTAGGCTCGTATAGTTCTAGACGGAACTTCTTGTTAAAGCTTCATATAACGTATATTACGCTCGGTCTTGCTCCATATAAGCGTAATCGGACCAGCCGGTTAATCGGACCAAAATGATCGCGTCCCGATGTGGTCCGATTAACCGGAATCGACTGTATTTCAAGAATATGTTGCTAAATTGTTCATATGGGGGCACCGATGTGGGAGGGTGAACCACACCCTAAAGGTTTCAAATGTCCGTTGTTCGACTGATTTTTAAGTATCCGGAATGCGATTGACTGCACGAAAAAAACCGGTTGAAAGGCATTTTATCAAATCTGATTTCTGAAATTTAACTAATTACCATGATTTGAAAATGAATGTGAGTTACAAATTTAATAAGTACTTGGAGGGCGTGGGATGTTTAAAAATATGTACAGCATTTACAGGTTTCAAACATTTAGCGAGATTCGCAGATTGTTTAATTGCTTGGAGACAAAAAAAAAGAGGGTCTTCGACGTGAGAAGAAAAGGATACCATTGGTGCAATTGGTGCAAATCATCACAGAACTGTACGTAATTTGTTTCAGTGAATGAAACAGCCATCGATAAATAAACTGGGTTTTTTAAAAACGAAAGTAATCCGACCGACGCTCTTTATTCTGGCAACTGTTTGCTTCCCTGCTGAAGACGCAACAGGTTAGAGTTCTCCTCCTCCGTCTCATTACAAACGCAAATTACCCTGCTTCCGCTCGGATGAAAGCAACATTCGCGGTTCCGAACATCGCGGATGGTTTCCCGTTTCCGCTTCAATGAACAGGTGGCCGAGGCGAAGATTCTAATGACCGCTTCTCCTTCTGTGTGGCACTTGGGCATTGGAAGAATAATAAGAATCATGAGACGGGCACAAAATTTTCATCACACAACTAAATAAGGTTTATATGTAATAATGTAATAACATAGCAGCCGGTAGGGTGGCCTAGTGGTAAGGCGCAGGTCTTGTAAGGACCAGGATCAAGCCTGGCCCAAGTCGGCGGATTTTTAAGATCCGGAAAATCGACAGCGCCCATGCCGTATGGTGATGTAGCATGTTAAAGATCTCTTAAGTATCCGTTTGGCGTGGATACTCTAGGCTAAATTAAATTCCTAGTGCAGTTTGCATCAATTAGAGCTCAGGTGGTGCCGCTGTCTAAGAGGAAACTGAGCATCAAAAATTGCGGCAATGGCACCACGCTCATTGTGGTGCCGCTGAAAGAGTTGGTACCAATTTCTGCGTACGCACTAGGTCTGCAATAGTTAAGAACCAATATACGCAGCTCATTCGAAAAAAAAAAAAAAACCCTATCATTAATGCTCTTGTACTTCTAGAACATGTATCATCAGACTTAATAATGCTACTTTGTTCATGCTAATAGAAAAATTTTTCAATTTCTTTGTAGAAAATTGCTTGAAAATTTTTCAATCTTTCTCATTTTCTAAAAATGATAAATATCTACATTTTCAATGGAAATATTTATCATTTGTAACACTTTTCTTAAGGTTGATTGTTTGTAATTCATTAACACTCTATCAATAAATGAATATTGTTTATTAATGAATCAAATTAGATATTAGCCATCTGTTGATTGAATTCAATAGATTCCATTGGTTGAATGAATATTATTCTGTCAATCTATAAACGAATATTGATCATCTTCATTTATTGATTGAATAAAGTGATCAATAACATTCTTTTTAATTTAAATCTATTAGATTTTCCTCCTAAGCAAACGGCGATAAACAAAATTCCAACTTTTAACCTCTTAAAGCCCCAGTTTTTTCTGAAAAACTAGTATAGTGTAAGTTATTCTTTGCAATTTCAGGTTGTGTGGGCTGACAAGGGAGCGAGCAGGGCCGGCGCTAGACTGAGGCGGTGAGGCGCCCGCCTCAAGGCGCGTCGCTCTTAGGGGCGCATTGGCCATAAATCTCAACTACATCTTTTAAGTAACAAACAATAGTTTTTATCTCAAAAAAATTAAATAATATTTAAAGTATTTAGTTTTACAAATGATGCAAAACTTCATCTAATTTCATTTTTGCATTAATATATATTACGCTTTAAATTTTGATAAAATCCAACACAGAAACACATCAGGAGCATCTTGAAACGTTTCCGTTTCTTTATTTCCCTTTGATGGGAAAGGATACATTTTTTACTGGGTTATTTCTTGTTTTGCCCATTGTTCTTTTCTTCTCCACAGCGACAGAGGCGGCTTTAATGTATCCGGAGTGGGGGCTTTATAAGTGTTTGCAGTTCCAGAAAGTGTCTTCTCTATTTTAGAACGAGCAAAACGCAATCTATTGCTTTTTTTCTCTTTTTACTGCTTTTTATTTTATATTTTATTTTTGAAAGTTATAAAATATGTACAATTAAACTTTGTATCAATAATTTCTAATCTCTATTCCTGCATAATATATAGTAGGGGCAGAAAAAAGTTTTTTTTTGCCTCAGGGCGCCACTCGTGCTAGCGCCGGCCCTGGGAGCGAGGATGGGGTAAAAGTTACATAGAGAAAAAATATTATACAAATAAACTGTGAGCGGACCTCAGACGGGCATTAGAAATAAAATAACGCGAGATACAAAATCGCCCGTGTGAGACACGGGCATGTGCAAATTTGCCGGTAACTTTCGCCCGTGTGAGACACGGGCCTGTGCAAATTTGCCGGTAACTTTCGCCCGTGTGAGACACGGGCCTGTGCAAATTTGCCGGTAACTTTCGCCCGTGTGAGACACGGGCATGTGCAAATTTGCCGGTAACTTTCGCCCGTGTGAGACACGGGCATGTGCAAATTTGCCGGTAAGTTTCGCCCGCGTCAGACACGGCAAGTGAGTTAAGGGTAGGCTTGCCATATTTTTGGTTATTGAAACCGGGACACATTTATATGGGATGGACATACCAGGGGGTCTGGGGGGTATGGAATCCCCAAGTAGTGGGGGGGGGGGTTCGGGAGAAATTAAATTAAATAATAATTAACGAGTTTTAAGCCTTTTTAAAAACCTCGCAAGTAACAGGAGTGGGGAATCGGGAAAACCCTAAATTGTTAGTCTATCCACCTTTTAAAAATAAACAAGAAGTTCCGTCTAGAACTATACGAGCCTACCTTCCCGTATACACCGAATTAAAATTTATAATCGAGCTATCTCTCTCTCTGTCTTTCTCGTTTAGCTTTAGTTCTTAATTGCTTCAAATATACCTTTTTCAACGGTTAATACATATTCATTCAATCATTCATTTATTAAGTCATTCATGTACTTATTCACTCATTTATTCATTCATTCTTTTGCTTATTCATTTAATCATTTATTAATTCAAAAATATTCTTGAAAATCCCGATCAAAAAGTTTCATAGGAAAATAGGCTCGTTAGTTCTGGATGAACTTTCCACTTGTACATGTTCTACGTCATAAGAGCTTTCCGATAAAGTTTGTTCCAAGCAAATCGGTCCGTTAGATCAGAAATTATATAGGATTGAAATTTCCCCGTATGTTAATCTTTTTTTGAACTGTTCAAAAATGAACAAAAATTGTTCAAATCAATATTTCACGCCAAGAACTTCTTCCAGTGAGCTTGTTCATGGGAACTTGGATCTTGTTCCCAGAGTTTACATAATTTGCTTCATTTTCACCCATAGGCGCTAATGTTAAAATTTTTTGAACTTTTCAAAATTGAACAAAATATTGTTCAAATCAAAGAGTAGATGAGAGGATGAGAATATGGAAATAAGATGTCCTCGCCGAGATCTTTCGAATGCAACAAGAATTTTTCGAATAGGATAATACGCTCAAAAGTTATTAGGGGGGGACAGACCGACAGACAGACAGACCGACAGACCGACCGACACACTCCCCCCCCCCCCTATCTCAAAACCCTACTTTCAATTTTTTTATTTTTCAATCTTTATTTAATTACTTAACTTATTTTTGACTTTTCTTGATTTCTAACGATATTTTCACGATACATTAAGCCTTCTTTCAAGTTTTATTATTATTATTTTTTTACTTTTACCGGAAAGTAGGCTAAAAAGGAATTTTTGCTACTTAATTTACTTTAAAAATTTTTTTTCCCCTTTATAATGAGAATTTTTTCTGGTCTACCATCTAGAAAGAAGTGTTAATAAAATAAAGTTTAAATTACTTCATAAAATTGTTTAATTGAACAATTAATTACTAAGTCTTGTTTTATAAAACTACATCTTTTTATCTAACTACAAAAACCATTTCAAAAAAACATTTTTGTCAAACTAAAAAAGCAATTAATAAGTAAACAACGTTATTCTTTGCTTTAAAACCACTCATATTTCTGGCTTGAATGTCTTTTGTTTAAGATGTCTTTGCTAAGTTTGACTTTTTTACAAAAGTCAGAGCAAGAAAAACCAAAGATTATTTTACATGCAATCAATGCTCTTGCAGTGAACTCCCTCATTAATGCTGTGTCATCTTAAAGTCTCTTAATGTCTTCAGAAAGACTCTTAATGTCTTCATGAAAGATTCTTAAAAACATAAATTCGTTACATTTTACATCTTACAGCCGTTTCCGGGACATTGCTACAACTGGGCGGGACACCGGGACATGAGCAAAATACCGGGACTGTCCCGGGACGTATGGCAAGCCTAGTTAAGGGGTTAATTCATGCTAACCTCAGTTTACTTGCTATTGCTAGACGAATGTATGGACATCTCTGTTTAGGAAATAAAAATTCTGACTGAAAGTAAGAGGAAAGATTTATAAATTCTATAGTGAAAAGAAATGTTTTAAAACTTTGGAAACAACTTATTTTAATGCGTCATGCGTATGCTTCACTGCCCATGGCTGGTCAATTTCGCTTTCTTGCATTGCTTAAGTGCTCATGAGCATCACATTACTTGAAAATTCATGATTCATGGCTCTGCTATGATTGGATGAGTAGAAGTCATAAGTCGTAGAAAACAGCCCCAACCAATCAGCAGTGATTAATTTTGCTCATCGCATTCTTCGCAACGGGGTGCTTTAGCCAGTATCAATTCAAGAGTTTGGTTAACCCTTTGAGGTCATTCATAAATATGTCACGCTTTGAGGGGGAGGGGGGTTCGAGAAATTGTGACAGTTTGTGACAAGTTGAGGGGAGGGGGTAACAAGAAAAGTGGCGTTAAACATTTTGGTCACCCTAAAAACATTTAAAATCAGCAAATTAAATTTATTTTTAAAGGTTTTTTTTCATTTTCATAATTTGATTTTAAATTTTGGTGATTATTTTGTATCGTAAACACCGATGCTGATTACCGTTTAAATTGACTTCTTGTTAAAAGCTTAAAAGGAAATGTTCTTAGGAATTTGCACTTTCAAGGCAAAATGGCGTGGGTTATTTTTTTTTAGAATTTGTACAATTAATATATTATACTGTTCTATACTAATTATCTTTTTTGTGGTGAACCTTAACCTTGTATTATGCAAATGAAGTACACATGTAATCATTATTATTATTATGCTCACAAATGTCATTAAAAGTTCAAATATAAAATTAGAAATGTGATCTATAACGCAGTGCTTTGTTTCTGAACTGCAGGTATACATATAGTATATGTGCTTAGGTAGGGGGTATGATGAAGTGTGACATTTTGTGACAAAAAAGGGGGAAGAGGTCAAAAATATTGAAAAAAACCTGATATTATTTACGAACGATCCCTTGGCTACATTTGACGACTGCGGCTCGTAAGAAATTTTCGCAAATGAACTTACAAAACGAGAAAGATTTAAACCACAGCTTCCAAACTTTTTATATCCTCCCCTTAGACTCCTCTTTCATTCCTTTTGGTTTTTCGTTTACCCCTTCCTAGGGGTGGGATCATTCTAAAAGAAGTCAATTAGTGAACATTTATATCAGAAAATTCCAAAACGGAGTAAAACTGAAGGTAACGTTTTTTGAGAATATGTTCACGTGATTCTGTGTAGGTGGAGTTTCATTTACGTCGTCATACATACCACGTGACTCCTCCTTTTGTCTGATGTAATGTGAAGAAGAATTACTGTATGCTTGGATTTTTATGTAATTAGGTCGGATCATATTTCTAGATACGCTCCTTCAAGAATTTCACAAATTAATATTTTTCTGTCTAATTTTTAAACTTAGTTGTTGTGTTTAAGTTTAATTGTTAAATAAACTCATTTAAAAAGGAAACTAGGATCTTTAATTGGTACCATCACTACACCGATACATTTATTTCTAGAATGAAGAATTACATTTTTTTAAAAGTTTTTCCGAAGAAGTTCTAAAGCAATAGGGAGATAGAGAAAAATGCACTGAAATGTCAAGTGAAAGATACGAAATGAAATTTAAAACAAAATTTTATGTAAATGTAACTCCTACCATGTTAAATTTTTTTTTTCATGCATCAACATTTAATGGCGAGGTCCTACCGTCTACGGGCTTTCTACTAACATTTAAAAAATGCATGATTTTACTATTTACAAGCACAAAGAGAATGGGTAACTACTTGCACAATGTATAAACTATATTTTACAAATATATAAAGCGGTAAATTTAATCGCTTATCATATAAATGAGTCAGTGAGGTTGGCAAAGTTCCTGTTAGGGGCCTCATATCTAAAATTTGGTTGTTGTTGGCGAGGAAGAGATGGTGCGCGGCTCCTGAGTTTAAAGGGGCCCTTATAAGCAGGAGTCCGACTTTCGCCCCTTTGAGGAGTCTCTTAATTTTTGAACTAGCTCCCAGATGACGATCGTAACCTGGGGTTGAAACCCCCAGATGTATCGCTTCACTTGGAGGACATTGGAGCCACGACGCGAGAGTTTGTCACCCTCCCAGGCACTGACCTCGGTCAATGTTGCTGCACTTTAGGTGCTCTGCGGGAACCGAGCTGCTACCGATTGGTCCTCTGCGAGACCTAAAATTGGGTGATAACTTACTTAAAATAAGATCTGGTCTAAATTTACATCTCATCCTCTCCCAACTCCAACTTTTTTTTTTGTTGACCTGGGCCCCTTGTAGGTCGCAATAGACCCCTGGAAGTCCATCTTGACCCCTTTGGGAGCCCCTACAACGGAGTTGAGATTCATACATCGTCACCTGTTAACAAGCTTCTGGAATTATTTCACCCTCTTTGCTGACATTTTCCCACATTCACTCCCATACTTGAAACTTCCGTTACTTTGATTGCAGGAGATAGCGACAATTAGACTGGAAAATCACCAAAGGAATGCGGAAAAGGGGGGGAAGTATCTGTGCCAGAGATGTTTGGAAACAAATTCCCTTCTTCTGGCAAAAACTAATCACCTCAATCGCATTTCGGAAAAGAAAAATATTGACAAGCAATTACTTTCTCTAACGATTTTTGATTCTTCTCAAAAGATAAAAGAGTTTTCGCTCCCGACCGTGTGCAAGTAACGAGAAATAATGCGCTCGAGAAATTAGGAAATCTGTCAGAAAAATCTATATCTGTCGACCAATGGTTCCCAACCTTTTTAGCCTACTTTCCCGTAAAAGTAAAAAAAAATAATAATAAAGCATGAAAGAAGGCTTAATGTATCGTGAAAATATCGTTAAAAATCAAGAAAAGTCAAAAATAAGTGAAGTAATTAAATAAAGATTGAAAAATAAAAAATTTGAAAGTAGGGTATTGAGATGGGGAAAAAGTGTGTCTGTCGGTCTGTTGGTCTGTCTGTCTGTCTGTCGGTCTGTCTGTCTGTCGGTCTGTCGGTCTGTCCCCCCCTAATAACTTTTGAACGAATTGTCCGATTGGAAAAATTCTTTTTGCATTCGAAAGATCTCGGCGAGGACATCTTATTTCCATATTTTACTTTTTGATTTGAGCAATATTTTGTTCAATTTTGAACAGTTCAAAAAATTTTAACATTAGCGCCTATGGGTGAAAATGAAGCAAATGATGTAAACTCTGGGTACAAGATATAAGTTCCCATGAACAAGCTCACTGGAAGAAGTTCTTGGCGTAAAATATTGATTTGAACAATTTTTGTTCATTTTTGAACAGTTCAAAAAATTAACACAGAGCTTACGGGGAAATTTCAACCCTATATAAATCCTGATCTAACGGACCGATTTGCTTGGAACAAACTTTATCGGAAAGCTCTTATAACGTAGAACATGTAGAAATAGAAAGTTTATCCAGAACGTACGAGCCTATTTTGCTATGAAATTTTTTGATCGGGATCTTCAAGAATATTTCTCAGTGACTCAATGAGTGAAATAATGAATGAATGAATAAATGAAAGAGTGAAAGAATAAATCAATGAATAAATGAATGAGGAAAAGAATGAATGAATAAATTATTGAATAAATGAAAATATAAATAAATGAGTGAATAAATACATGAATGCGTAAATGAATGAATAAACACTTGAATGAGGTAACGAATGAATGAGTAAATGCATGGCTGAATAAATGAAAGAATGAATGAGTGAGTGAATGAATATGTATTATCCGTTGAAAAAGGTATACTTTCAATAATTAGAACTAAAGATAAATAAGAAAGAGAGAGAAAGAGATAGCTAGATTATAAATTTGAATTTGGTGTATACGGGAAAGTAGGCTCGTATAGTTCTAGACGGAACTTCTTGTTTCTCTTGCGAACCCCTTCTCAGATCCGAAAGAAAATGGGAGCCCCCTTCTTGAAGGGATGACAAAACTATAAAATTTGCATTTATTTTCCATGTTGTACAATACTTCATAACAAGAAATGAAAACATAATTATTGTAAAACATTAAAGCTTAAATGAAACTAAAATACAGCAACAAATATTTTTTTATTATTACTTTTTCATTATTATATGTAATCCTAAAAGATTTTTTAAATTATTTTCCCGATAGGTTCCACTTTCCTGTTGAAATATACAAAATTCGGTAAAGTTTTGGAAATTTGAAGAAAAATTAAAATTTACATATTTTTAAATTTCTAATTGCGATAATGCAGAAAAGTTGTAATAAAATGTGATAAATGTGAATTCAAATTTAAATTTAGTGAATAAATACCTTCTGGTTCCCTTTTAAGGTTTGTTTAATAATAAATTAGTCTAAAATAATACAAAATTTTACATTTTATGCAGTAAATTTTCATATTTCCGGCTCGTTCTACGCGCTTGTGAGGAAAAGGTGGAAAACGGTAGGCGAAACATACGTTCTGAAATTTAAAATAAATCAATAAATATCTTTCGGTACCAATTTGTGATCCAAATTTTAAAAATCGGGCAAAATTAGAAATATGTGCATTTCGAATTTTGTATATATGTTTCCTATACCAGTCCAGTACCTTTCTGCATTATCTGGAAAATACAATTTATTAAAAAAAAAACATTTTTGTACTCCTTCTTAACACGTATGTAAATTTATTATTTCGTGTTTTCTTATGTGTTAACGATAAAAAATTCCGCCATTGCAATATTATTTTCGCGAACCCCCTTTCTGCACCACGCAAACCCCTGGGGGTTCGCGAAACACTGGTTGGGAAACGTTGCTGTAGACGATGATACGGAATCACACAGGTGGAATGCAAAGATAAAAAATATTCCTCGGCAGTAGTTCGCAGGAACACATTTATTTACTCAAACATATCCTTCTCCGCAAGTACTGTCCGATTTTCTTAACCGAGACTTTCCTTGAATTTGCGCATGCCTCAGGTCTGCTTCTATTACATCGAAATAGGGTGAGAGCATGAATAAACATAAGGAAATGTTTAGTTTTTATGAATAATATTAAACTTTTTGCTATTTTTTTATCTTAATTTGTGGTAACTAACCCCTTAACGGTCGGGTAATTTTCAAGAAAACGGACATAAAAGTGCCCTATTTTTTTATCCCTGAAAATTATATTGAAATATGTGTATAAACTATATATATATTCATTTTAAATTTGTTTTTATTTTGAAATTTTTTAAACACTCCAGCCCGGCAATATCACGGGCGCGAGAAATACAAGACGAAATCTCAGCCCGTCATTTTCACGGGAGCGAGAAATAGAAGACGAAACCTCAGCCCGTCAATTTCACGAGCGCGAGAAATAGAAGACGAAACCTCAGCAAGTCATTTTCACGGGCGCGAGAAATAGAAGACGAAACCTCAGCCCGTCATTTTCACGGGAGCGAGAAATAGAAGACGAAACCTCAGCCCGTCCTTTTCACGGGAGCGAGAAATAGAAGACGAAACCTCAGCCCGTCATTTTCACGGGCGCGAGAAATAGAAGACGAAACCTCAGCCCGTCCTTTTCACGGGAGCGAGAAATAGAAGACGAAACCTATCAGCCCGTCCTTTTCACGGGAGCGAGAAATAGAAGACGAAACCTCAGCCCGTCATTTTCACGGGAGCGAAAATAGAAGACGAAACCTCAGCCCGTCATTTTCACGGGAGCGAAAATAGAAGACGAAACCTCAGCCCGTCATTTTCACGGGAGCGAGAAATAGAAGACGAAACCTCAGCCCGTCATTTTCACGGGAGCGAGAGGGAAGGGGTTAGATTCAAACTGGAAATAAAATATATCATCATTAGGGGAAAACAAAAAATGAGGGCGTAAAATATAATTTCGGAAAGTGCCCATCTCAGCGTATTGCCGAATAGAATCTCCCCGACCGATAGTCTCGGCTTTCGTAAACGAGCAGCAGCTGGTTTATTTGCATTAAAAAAGTAACTTTTCCCCACCTTTTTCTACCATCCGCCATTACTTTTCGCGATCTTCCTACTAAATTCCAACCTTTTTGCCGCACCATTACCTTTCTATTTTTCCAAGTTCTCTCTGAGTTTGTTAATTGTACATATTCTGTCTACCTTTGGGAAGTAACAGCCTAAACGTCCATCCGTTTTTAGTTTCACCTCTCTCGCGGAGCTAGTTAACTTTCTTGCAAAAAATAAAGGAAAAAGAACAACATTAATTAAAAAAATAAACACACTACACTTAATATTTTATAGTTTATTTCGTTTTGAGAAGAGGGGGGGGGGGCGGTGACTCATTGTTTTAACAGGTTCTACTTTCGTTTTCGATGCTTCACTTAGACTGAACTTATTTTTAAAAGTCCCTCTACCTTTGTAGCATATAGCAGTTTTTTTTTTATTTACAGGTTCTACATTAGTTTAATACACAGCCAAATTACATGCCTTGTTTTTCTAAGCAATATACTAAGCACTAAAACACATTATAGGAGTTAAAAAAATTCTAACAGCCACAATTCTCCGGTAGATCCTTAACCACATATCAGCCTCAAAAATTATATAATTTATCAGGTTAAGCTAGAGCAAAGCAAATTGTATACGCTATCCTCAAAGCTCTGAAAATTAAATATAATTTAAAACATGTTTGACCGCCATGTTTACGGAAGTTACTGTTGCTGCAGTTATTGTTTATATGAAAGGAAAAACACTATCAATGAAGAGAAGCTTGTATTCAGAAGAAAATATTATTTATAAAAAAAAATAGACGAAAATCACGCTGCAGCTAATAGGAGCATCGACTTCCCCCACCCCCTCTTCTCTCGGGAAGATAAACTGCACCGTAACCGTAACTGAATAGCACGAAATGGCTGGAGTATACAAAAACAACCTCTTTTTTATATTTTTCGTCTGACTCTTCCTTTCCTGCAGAAATAACGAAAGAAAAAAATGTTGGAATGTTTCCGAAGACCAAACAAGTCTTTTCTAACATTATCCCGGTCCATCAAAGAAAGGGAAAAAAAGAAAATCTCATCACCCCTCCCCGCCCCCGCCCGTGGATAACCGTCCCGCAATACTTGTCCAATCAAGCTGCTGAATGCGATACTTTAGCGGAAGAAAATGACCAGTTCCCATCCACAGTTCATCGACACACGGGAAAATCTCCCGCCCACAACTTTTACCACCAAGAGAACTGGTTCCTATGTAATTGAAAACGGACACAGTCTATAACTTTCTCTATACCATCCAAAACTCCCTCTACCGAATTTTCTCACGGAGATGCGAAATCTCCAGGGGAGAATACAAAAACATTTTTTGTAAATTCTACGCATTTCGTTAAACCTACCTGTAATATTTTTTTCTAGTTATGGAAACACACATAGAAATCTTAAGGACAGAAGAAAACCATCAAGTAATGACGTAGTGTAACCAAATTAATGAAATCAGTGTTCTTAACTTAAATAATGAACATGTTTCGATTCAAATATTGAACGACATTTGGTTTAAATAATGAACACAATTTGATTTAAACAATGAAAGCAATTTTATGTAAATAACGCACACAAATTGATTTAAATAATGAACGCAATTGGATTTAAATAAGGAACGCAATTGGATTTAAATAACGAACGCAATTGGATTTAAATTTCGAACACAACTTGGTTTAAATAATGAACGTAATTTGATTTAAACAATGAACGCAATTTTATGTAAATAACGAACACAATTTGATTTAAATAATGAACGCAATTTGATTTAAATAATAAACGCAATTGGATTTAACTGAGTACTGTCATTATTTAAACTTAGTTAACGGAATCGTTACGTGTTTAACCACCATCTCAGTATTCTAGAACTGTGATTCCCAACCTTTTTTCTTTTACGAACCCCTTTTAAAATTTGAAAGAAACTGGAGAAAGCTAGAAACAGGTAACAAAACAATAAAATGTGCTAGCACATTAATTTTCCATGTTGCATAAAAGTTCAAAACAAGAAATAAAAATATAATTGCAAAACATCTAAGTTGAAATGAAAATGAAAATTATCTTTTGAAATAGTTGTTCTTTTGAATTATTAATAGGGCTGTTAAACATATGTATTATCAAAAATATCTTTAAAACTAATTTTCCTGGCAGTGCGAAAAAGTTGTGGAACGGCATGAAAAAAAATATACGAACAAAATTTTGAATCAATTAATACATATCGTTCGGTTTTACTTTCGAGTTGGGGGGAAATATACAGACTTCGCAAAAGTTGGAGTGAAACGCAACAAATGAGAGTACAAAATTTAAAATTAATGAATAAATGTCTTCCGGTTCTACTTTTGATTATGTATATGAGAAATTTGCCGCAAATAATGCAAAATTTTACATTTTAGTAAATTTTCTTATTTCCGACTTTCTTTTTTTCGCGCTAGTTAGGAAGAAGTGGAAAATGGTAAGAGAAACATTCTTTCAAAATTTAAAATAAATCAATAAGTATCTTTCGATACCACTTTGACATTCAAATTTTCGAAATATCGTAACAGTAAAAATAAGTGCCTTTCAAATTGTGTACGTATGCTTGCTATGCCAGTCCACAACTTTTACGAATTATCGCGGAGACAACTTATTAAAAAAATTAATTTTTACACTTTGTCCTAACGCCTGTAAATGCGTTATTTCGTTTTTCTTTTACATCAGCAATTAAAAATTCCGCCATTGGAACCACCGGTTGGGAAACGCTGTTCTAGAACATTAATCAAAAGTAAAGACGACCTTTGTGAAGAAACAATTAAAGAGAAAAACGAAGCTATTAAGTACACAAATAAGAAATGAAATTTCTGACACGTGTTTCAGGATTACACGGAACCCACTGAGTAAAATTATAAGGATGTACATAATCAGGGTTCACACTGGGGAAAAATACAAGATGGGATTTTCCTCCTTGGCCAAAATTTTAAGTGGGATTTTTAAAGTTTAAGCCCAAAAAAAATTTTTTTTGAGTGGGATTTCAAAAAATATTGCGGGAATCGCGCGATCGCGCGGCCTAGCGCGAACCCTGATAATAGATGAGGGACTGCTGAAGATATTCGTAAAATTCTGAAATCTCTAAATACTCATTCGAGTCTAAATCACTCGATTATCAGATCATTCACATTCATCAGACTGCTGATCATCCCATTATCAAAATCACTATGTAAAATTACAGTGATGGGCCGAATTGAGAAGTATATGTGAAAGCACTTGAGAGATTCTTACGATTCTAAAATCAATCAAAATGTTCAGTAAATCACTCGATCATGAAATCGTTCAGATGCACCCGATTGATGACCATTCGATCACCAAAATTCCAAATTCATGCATTGATGAAGGGACTTCGTATAACCCCAAACACGTGTCGGCCATTGTATAGTTACCAAGCATTCCTCCCTGAAATCAGTAAAAAATTAGTTGTAAAAGTGATTTTTGTTTACCACTAGTAACTGGTCGTCGAGTCCTTACCAAAATAGGAACGTGCGCGAACCCTGTGAATTTACTCCGAACAATTTGTCCCAAAGTAAGTGCTACATTTGCGGAAAGTAAAAAATGAGAATGAAAATACCAAGCCTGTGACAATTTTAATTGTAAAAATAAATAAATTTTAATTGATATTTCGGAAGCTTCTTGCTCGTAATCCCAGCCAACACCCTTAAAATTATTATAGGGAGTGCTCAAGCATTAGTGCACCGCTCCTCATCCACAAGTTTTATCTGATTTAGAACTTGAAATTATTATAAATGAAAATTATTATAATGTCTTAAACTATTGTGAACTATTAAACAGCTAAAACATGTTTTCTTTTTCTTTCTTTCTTTTGGGATTCGCAGAGAAAAGCATTAGATATCTGAGCACAAAAGATTTGTGTATAATAGCTTATTTGTACGCCTAATTGCGTCTTTTTTCTATTTTCCCAAACATGTCTGAAAATAAAAACGCAGGATGCATACTTTATCCGTAACAAGACTCATAAAAATTTCGTTTTCTTCGAGCATGAAGCAAAAAGAAAAAAAACGTGAGAAAAGAACTCTTGACAAATGGAGACCTGCTCCACCCCACCTGTCGAAAATCTGGGGAGCGTTCCCAAGGATGGGAAGCAGATGGTGCACCCCTCTTCCCAAGCATACCGGATGCATTCGCCCCCTACCCCCTCCCAATAGTGTGCTTCTTGTTTTAGAGAATATAGAGTTTGAGGATCACAATGTAGGTATGCATACTTCACCGTTTGCGTTTAGTTTTGAATTCAAGTGGTATTCTGGCACATTGACCGAAATCGGTTTACAAGAAACGTTGCAAAACCGATTCATTTCCTCAAGCTGAAATTGCATCGGTGTGGTTTCAATATAGTTATAGAGGACAGAATTCTTCCCAAACTCTTTTATTTTTATTGATGCTTTCCCCAATCTTTAATTTCACTGTCTGCTTAATTTAAATAGCTCTTACGTCCGTGTTGGTAAGCGTTTCTCCAAGAGCTCGAAAATTATTTTGCCCGACATGCCCGGGGCATGTAAAAATTCCGATCGGGCTTGAAGTTTCTACCCTTACATGCCCGGTAGAGAATGCATTTTTTTGATCAACTATTTATTTCCAAAACTTTATTAAAACTTAATTTTGACTGATAATGACACATTATGTAATCAGTAAAAGAAATACAATTTCGTGTTAATTTAAAGCACAAATGAGCATTAAAACGCAGACATATGTTTCGGGATTGCTTGGAATCCCTTTTTCAATGCGACAGGGAGCTTCTAGATGCAAAACATCCAAATGAAGCAGACAAAACAACAAAAACAAAGCTTATATAGCCTAAGAATTAACTGTAAACCAATGAGAATGAAGGCAGTGTGAAGTGGAAGTAGAAGTTGCTGTCTTTTTTGCTTTGTTTTTATTGATATTCCTTTTTACTTCCTGAACTTTCAACTCGATTCGTTTGTTGCTCTCTTATTGGTGCTTTCCCTGCTACTTCTACTTCCACTTCACACTGCCTTCATTCTCATTGGTTTACAGTTAATTCTTAGGCTATATAAGCTTTGTTTTTGTTGTTTTGTCTGCTTCATTTGGATGTTTTGCATCTAGAAGCTCCCTGTCGCATTGAAAAAGGGATTCCAAGCAATCCCGAAACATATGTCTGCGTTTTAATGCTCATTTGTGCTTTAAATTAACGTAAAATTATGTTTCTTTTACTGTTTACTTGCACAAAGTTAAATTATTATTATACATTATGCAATATTTATTTGGAATGTAATTTTTAATGATTTAGATTAACGTTAAAATAATTCTTGTTTCAGATATTAAGCTGTTCATTTAATTCTTTTGTCTGCTTTATGCTATACGACTAATTCAAATGTTTTTATTAATATGCGATAAAACAACTTCTGGGCATGTATTTTTTAGACAAACATGCCCGTCAGGCATGGAAAATATTAAAGATTTTTTGAGCCCTGGTTTCTCTACTTCTTTCCTTCTCAACCCTTGCAGCGAATTATTCCATTTATTCAAAGTAGAAGTTTTTGTAAATTAGAAAAGCTATTATATTCATTCTATTATACCCTATATACAGGCTACACTACGGAGTAAATTAGTTGAAACAAAATAAAAATATTTTTTAAAAAAATCCCCCCCTTTTTTTTTTGCTAATTTTGCCTCTGTATCATTGGGTGCCTTTTTACTCTGTTAAACGTCTAATATTGTGTACTCGTTTTAAGCAACACTTATTCCTTGAATTTATTTTGGCACTTACTTTAGAACCGCACTAATCTATTACAATGGTCAACAAGTGTTTTGCCCCAAGAATGAATTTCACTTTTCTTGAAGTAGTTTTGCACGAGGAATCCATATCTGCTATCAAAATTTTTCCATCACGTATAGTTTCTCAGTAATGAGGAACAAAACTTATTCCTTGAATTTATTTTGGCACTTACTTTAGAACCGCACTAATCTATTACAATGGTCAACAAGTGTTTCGCCCCAAGAATGAATTTCACTTTTCTTGAAGTAGTTTTGCACGAGGAATCCATATCTGCTATCAAAATTTTTCCATCACGTATAGTTTCTCAGTAATGAGGAAGGAAATGTTCGATTTTTACGTTTTTTCAGTGTTTTTCCGATCATGCAGCATCGTTTTTATTGAAATAAAGTACACAAAAGAGCTTGAATGTCAACCGTTAAATCAGTGTTCACTTTATTTTGCTGGAAAAAACTTAGTGGAGTGTCGCAAACAGCCCCCGCAGACCCCCGAACGGAAGTGCGTACCAAATTACTGCACTGGGTGCGGGTCTCGGTAGGAATTTCGCGGGAATTGGGATACAAAAGCAAATAGGCAAAAGATTGATACTGTACGACACGTTTAATGAGCATGAGCTACTATTTTTTATCATGGAAGTCTCCTGTTGTGTGTAAAAATACCCCCTGAAAACATGGGAGCTGTATAACCGATGAACATGGAGAGCGGTTCCATCAGGACATTCCAGTTATCGAAAAGCGGTATCAAGGGAAGTGGAGTGCAACTATGTTAGCAGATTACTGCTGGACGCTAAAAAGGGACCTTCTTGAGGTATGGAATGAGGAGAAGTATGCCAGAACATGTCGAAATCAACCCTTTAAAGGTAAATAGAAAATTACTTGGTTTTTTGGTGGAAATGCTTCTAATGTAAAAATTACAATGCCCTTAAAAAGGGGGGGGGGGGTCCTAAGGACTTTATTGACTGATCTTAGAAGTATTTGTCAAGCTGAATTCGAAAATGAAAACCATTTTCCTTATCACTTAAGGGTTTTGCTTGTAAGGTACTGCAATAATTTAGGGTAAATGTTATTAATGTCAACTATTACAGCACCTTGCACGGAAAATCCTTACGTGATAGAGAAAAATGGTTTTCATTTTCGAGTTCAGCGTGAAAAATACTTCTAAGATCAATTAACAAAGTCTTTGGGGGAGAAAAAAAGTTTTTTTTGTAGACCAGTGTTATTAGTCATCAGCCTTTTCTTTTTGGTAATATCGTCTATTTTGCAGAAAAAACCCTCGAAGTACTCTATAAATTCTATTTAGTAACAGAATGAAATAACTTATAAAATATGGTATTTTTAAGAGTAATTATTTTACGGCATATCCTTGGAGTCACTCATGAATACGCATTAATATTTTCCTGTCATAGACAAACTTGCATTTTATGAAAAAATATTTATTTCTGATTATCAAACCAGCCAAGCCATATTCTTATCCTCAATTTCCAACAGTTACACTACTTAAAGAGAAAAAAAAAAAGGTTTACGATCGTGTAAGATACTAATTAATAATTTCGTTATAATTCAGTGAAAAAACTAGCTTGTCCCAAGTAATTTGCACCTTTGTGTGTGATGTTTAAATGCGTAATTCCTTCACCAGCGGCAATAACACACTGAAAAAAATTCTAGCTCAACTTTCACAAAAAAAGGAGGAAATTTAGCTACAACCAACATTTGGTACTATATTGAACCATTATAATGGTTCCTAGTTTCATTCATGGTGAAACTACACCATGGATCAATTTAAGTATCATATACCGGTTTCAGCTAAATCTAACTTTTTTTGGGGTGAAAAGTGATTCAATAGTTAATTTTTATAATTTTTACTAATGAGAGATTATAGTATTAATATTTTCACGGGATTATTTTGAGGAGAAGCATTCATATATTCATTAAACAACGCATTAAACTTCGCTTCCCAGTTACGCAACTTGCTTACGTAAAAGAGACACTTGATCTTATTGCGCAAGACATTACACACATTAAAGTTTTAAAAACACCGCATTCATTTCTTACTTTAAAACAGAAAATAAATTCGTTTTCTTTTCCCAATTATTTGAGCTGACGAAGTTGCCAAAGAACAGATAAACTCTACTTCCTGATTGCAAAAACTGTGCAAATGATTGTACATTTGTTCTGCTTAATTTCGAGTAAAAAATTGCAAATATTAAGCTGTTAACTCCTAAACGGTTTCATTCTTTACACTAAAATCTTCCTTCTTTGTTACATCAACATGTCTTCCTGCAAAATATGTTGAAAAAGAGAGGAGAGAAAAAGAAAGAAAAAAAAGAGAACGCACTTTTTTTTTGAAAAAAATTGCCTTTTATCATTTAGCAAGTAATAATTATCATATATACTAGCATGGAGTTAAAAAGAAATATGCAAGAAGAACAGCAAATACTCTTACACGAGCTAAGATACGAAATTCATCCAGAACTGAACGAGTCTATTTTCCCACGAAACTTTTTTTTATCTAGATATTTCCGAATGAATAAATGAGTGAGTGAATGAACGAATGAATAAATGAGTGAGTGAATGAACGAATGAATAAATGAGTCAGTGAATGAATGAATGAATAAATGAGTGAGCGAATGAATGAATGAATAAATGAGTAAGCGAATGAATGAATGAATGAATGAATGAATGAATGAATGAATGAATGAGTGAGTGAATGAATGAATGAATAAATGAATGAATGAATGAATGAATAAATGAGTGAGTGAATGAATAAATGAGTGAGTGAATGAATGAATAAATGAGTGAGTGAATGAATGAATGAATAAATGAGTGAGTGAATGAATGAATGAATGAGTGAGTGAATGAATGAGTGAATGAATGAATGAATGAACAAATGAGTGAGTGAAGGAATGAATAAATAAGTGAGTGAATGAAGGAACAAATGAGTGAGTGAAGGAATGAATAAATGAATGAGTGTATGAATATGTATAGACCGCTGAAAAGGGCATATTTGAAGTAATTAAGAACGAAAGCTATATGAGAAAGAAAGAGAGAGAGAGAGAGAGATAGATAGATTATAAATTTGAATTTGGTGTATACGGGAAAGTAAGTTCGTATAGTTCTCGACGGAACTTCTTTTTTATGTAAGCAAAACAGTCAGCCTGATTCTCGCACACATTAATTTTGATATTGTTTCCTATCCGGGTAAGCCACACTACTGCCAATCCTAGTAAAGTAAAATAGGCTGTATTGCCAATATACCGCATCAACGCAACGTTTATTTTTCGATAACTTGTAGGATTTTTTTTTCTTTTCATTTTAAGCCAATGGAGGTGATCGAGAACTTTCTCCCTCAGTGATTCCGTTCCAAGTGACCGGGCTCGGTGGTCTCACTGTCAAGAATTCAAGGTCACGTCTCCGAAATCGTATACCGTTTGACGATTTCTGGCCCAAATATTTCCGACACCATGAGACTAGGAACTCGACAACAATTGATTTACCACATATCATATATCTGTTTGGTTTCGTTTCTATTCGAATCGAAATGGACCAGGGAAAGGTACAGTTAAGAATTAAATTTATATGTAAAACAAGAAGTTCCGTCTAAAACTATACCAGCTTACTTTCCTGTATACACCAATATTAAATTTATTAGCTAGCTATCTCTACAGTGGGATAAAAACTTTTTAGAAAGCTCTTTATATTCATTGGGGACTATTAAATAAATTGACTAGGACCAGCTTAGCTGGGCCCTGTGCCTGTTGCTGGTCGTCACTTTTGTATTTGTATTTGGTTTCAGTTCTTAATTTTCTAAAAATACTTTTTTAAACGGTTAATGCATATTCATTCAATCATTCCTGTTTCCATTCATTCGTTTAATTATTTATTTATTCATTCACTCATTCATTCAGAAAATCTTTTAAAAATCCAGATCAAAAACTTTCACCGGAAATAGACTCGTTTAGTTCTGGATTAACTTTGTATCTGTACATGCTCTACCTCATTTGCTCCTTCGATAAAGTTTGGTCCAAACAAATCTGTTTGTTACATCAAGAATTATACAGGATTTATATTCCCCCGTAGTTATATTTTTCTGAACTCTTCAAAATTGCACGAAAAATTGTTCAAATGAAAAAGTAAAATACAAATATGAGATGTCCTTGCTGAAATCTTTTGAATGAAAAAAACAAAAGAACTTCAAATCTGGACTCCCTCGAAAGTTATAAGTGGGGACAGACCGACAGACGCACATTTTCCCCATCTCAAAACAGAAAGTACTTTTTTATTTTTCAATCTCATTTAATTACTTCAACTATTCTTGACTTTTCTTAATTTTTAACGATATTTTTACGATACATTAAGCCTTCTTTCATGCTTCATTATTATTTTTTTTACTTTTACGTGAAAGTAGGCTAAAAAAGGTGAAGGAAAGTAAAAAAGAGCGAGAAATTAACAAATATTAATAAAGCGGTTTATTTTTGAATCCACTTTTTATTTGATAGAATATAAATGCATACAATATGAGCATATATTACCAATGTATTAAATATTAAAAAGCATATTTTAGTATTTATAGTTAAAAAAAAAATAAATACATTATATAAGTAATAACTTGAAGCGCAAATTTGCGGTCACAAATTTAGGACAAAAAATAACTTATTTTCAACTGAGTAAGAAAATCTTACTTCATACTGCAATACACAGCATGCATAACTTCCGTTGAAGCTTGCAATTATATTTTCATCATAACGAAAAATTTATACAATATAAAAACTCAACTTATAATTTTTAGAAACATAACTAACGCGCGGTTATGTGTACGTCCATCCATTTACTTTTTGCTTCCTCTTATTTGATTATTCCAACGAAAGGCAAAAAATGTGCAAAAATACATATAAATATTTAAAATACAAAAAAATAATATAAATAACGATATATAACGATATTTTTACGATACATTAAGGCTCAGTGTACATAAAGGCTCAATATGTATAGTCTAGAGCAAAGGAGAATTAGAGGGGACATGATTCAATTGTTTAAACCCATTAAAACGGAAAATGTTGATGGGCTGCAGTTATGCGCTGAAGGTAGAACCAGAGGTCATTGTTTTAAGCTTTTCAAATCTCAGGCTCATCTTGAAATTAGGAAAAATGACTACTTCAATAGGATTGTAGCAGTTGGAATAGTTTACCGGAGGCGACTATTACTCGCAGTTTGGTAAAACTTTTAAGAAGGCTCTTGATGTTCATTGGGGATTGTTAAATTGACTAGGACCAGCCCAGCTGGCCCTCTGCCTGTTGCTGGTCGTCACTTTTGTATTTGTATTTAGCCCTCTTTCATACTTTATTATTTTTAAAACTTTTACTGGAAAGTAGGCTAAAAAGCAACGTGTGATACTTTGTCTACCTTACCATCTCATGAACTAATAATGCTGCGACAAACGTCAAAGAACAGCGCAAAATTCATCCATTTCCTTAACCTCCAAATGAACATAGCAAAAAAACTGCGGTGTAATTCTCTTTGTTTCCATCCTAACCAGCGATTCCGTAATCGTCTCATATTTTTTCCACACATTCGAGATTCCGGCTGAGTTGCAGATAAAACATAATTTAATTCACTTAATCCATTTTAACCTGAGAATGGGGTCTTCATGCGTGTCCTTATTCAAGTTGCGTGCAGAACTCATCCCCTCTCTCTTTCTCTCTCTCTCTCTATTCCTCACTTTCGCCAATTCATCACGTGCAAAGACAGGACACATTAACTGCATGCCTTTTTTTTAGTATTTTTTTTTTTTGTTTTGTAGGCATAAGCGGATTACTGATGATGAAAAAAAGTAGAAAATCCTTTCTTTTTCAAAGTCTGGAGATATTTTTCTACAAGGCTGCGTTTTAAACCTCATAAATTTGAGGATTATTTACATTTTCTTTCGGATATTAAGCTGGAAAATGCTTGTAGAAATTTACTTCCTTTTATGACTTCAAAATAGGATTTTTTGCACTTCCGAAAATTTCCGTTTATGGCTCATATAGAAGAGCAAAACAGCAAAAATAATAATAATACATTACAAATAAATATAAGATAATAAGTAGTTACAAGTCAAAATTTGCAAAATTTAAATTGCATTACCAATTTTATTGTTGACATGCATGTCCGTCAACATGTCAATTTGGAACTCTGGTAAGGATGCGGTGACTTTTCAATAAAATATGAAATAATAAAGTTTTGGAAAGAAATATTTGATTAAAAACTTACATGCCCTGCCGGGTATGTAAGGGGGGAAAGATTCCTGCCCGATCGGAATTTTTACATGCCCCAGGCATGTCAGGCAATATAATTTTCGAGCCCTGATTCAAAGCATACTTAGCTTTGCATTCTTGCGAAGCTAAGTTTGAATCGGATTTTCCCTGTTGTCGTTCATAATTTCACTTTGAAAACCGATTTGACCATCTGCGAAGAGTCTTGTCTCAATAAGGCCAAAAGAATTGACCACCAGTCTGCCCTATACTTTTCCTGTGTTCCTTGACCAACCCTTTTTAGAATAATAATTGGTACTCTTGACTTTGAAAAGCGTAGTGAAAAACGGTTGCGAACTCTGGGCCATTTATGTTTGTAATTGATTCTTGATTACCAAAGATTTTATGTATTATAATATCCATATGCACAGTGAAACATGTGTAAGTTGACCACTTGCGGTGCAGCACTTTAGTGGTCAACTTACAAACGTGCTCAACTTATAGAGGGTGAGGTAGAGGGTGAAGGGCTAATTCCGTTCTTGACAAAAGTGGTCAACTTAGACAGGTTGTCAACTTATAGAGGGTGAGGTAGAGGGTGAAGGGCTAATTCCGTTCTTGACAAAAGTGGTCAACTTAGACAGGTTGTCAACTTATAGAGGGTGAGGTAGAGGGTGAAGGGCTAATACCGTTCCTGACAAAAGTGGTCAACTTAGACAGGTGATCAACTTATGGAGTGTGAGGTAGAGGGTGACGGGCTAATTCCGTTCTTGACAAAAGTGGTCAACTTAGACAGGTTGTCAACTTATAGAGGGTGAGGTAGAGGGTGAAGGGCTAATTCCGTTCTTGACAAAAGTGGTCAACTTAGACAGGTGATCAACTTATGGAGGGTGAGGTAGAGGGTGAAGGGCTAATTCCGTTCTTGACAAAAGTGGTCAACTTAGACAGGTTGTCAACTTATGGAGGGTGAGGTAGAGGGTGAAGGGCTAATTCCGTTCTTGACAAAAGTGGTCAACTTAGACAGGTTGTCAACTTATAGAGGGTGAGGTAGAGGGTGAAGGGCTAATACCGTTCCTGACAAAAGTGGTCAACTTAGACAGGTGATCAACTTATAGAGGGTGAGGTAGAGGGTGAAGGGCTAATTCCGTTCTTGACAAAAGTGGTCAACTTAGACAGGTTGTCAACTTATAGAGGGTGAGGTAGAGGGTGAAGGGCTAATTCCGTTCTTGACAAAAGTGGTCAACTTAGACAGGTTGTCAACTTATAGAGGGTGAGGTAGAGGGTGAAGGGCTAATACCGTTCCTGACAAAAGTGGTCAACTTAGACAGGTGATCAACTTATGGAGGGTGAGGTAGAGGTTGAAGGGCTAATTCCGTTCTTGACAAAAGTGGTCAACCTAAACAGGTGGTCAACTTATAGAGGGTGAGGTAGAGGGTGAAGGGCTGATTCCGTTCTTGACAAAGTGGTCAACTTAGACAGGTGGTCAACTTATAGAGGGTGAAGGGCTAATACCGTTCCTGACAAAAGTGGTCAACTTAGATAGGTGGTCACTTAACAGGTTTTACTGTATATATTCACCAGTAAACCTCATGGAAAATTAATTACAGACAATTTGTTTAACTAGCGTTCAATTCTGATTTTGTTGCCGTTAACTAATTGTCCTTAACTTGCACAACTTGAAGGGTGAATCAGAATACTATTCAGTGGAACTTTCCTAATGCGATCACCATTGGAACAAACAAAATCTGTGACTTTTAACAGGTAGTCACTATATAAGACATTTTTCTCCAATTACTTAAACATACAGACAAAAGATTTGCAGAAATTGTTACTTCACAGAGTCTGGTCACTTCACGAAGATTGTCACTTTCCCAAATTCAACTGCATGTGTATATATATATATACTATATTGTCAGTTCTAGAACAATCTAAAAGTTATCTCCACTATCTCAAAACTGAAACTGATGAACTAGTTAGATTTGCAAAAGCAGATTCAACACTGGGATAAATCAAAAAAATACGTTATTTTCTTCTTACGTTATTTTACAACACAGTACCAACACATTTTTTACGTACTATAAATAAATTAATATATACATATATATATATATATATAGACATATATTTCTTTTTGAGCAATTAGCTAACTGCTGATTATCAAAATCACTTTAATTAGTTTCATCTTTCAGTTGATTTGTCATAATTGGGGAGGAAGAAACATTTCTTTCTAAAGAATCTGTCCTAAATTTATATCTTCTGCAAAAAGAAGATACTTAACTTTCACTTGTTCCCTGAAGAAGAACAGGGGAAAAAAAAAAGACATTGGAAACTCAAGTTGCTTAAATTGTCCAGTTCGCCAAGCATGGACAGGCAAATTGCAAATTACAGCGCTGAGTTACAAGTGAGAGGGAGGCGGGGGAAATAGCCCACCGTGTCCAAGGTCCTACAGGTTGTTGTTGTAGATTCAAGACAGGAAAGGATTCTGGTACCATCCCCTAGGTTATCGACTGTTACGCTTCGGTCTAACACACACTTCAGTGATACTGTTCTTGAGTCTTCTTGCTAACACTTGATGAGCTGAGACTGAGACTTTGAAGATTGGAGACGCTAGGCTTCTGGACTTAATTCGCGAAGCAATTTACTCATCCGATGCCATTCCGGGATCGTTAAACTGACGAAAAAAATTAAATCGAGAGTGCGTAGAAGAATGAAAACAAACTAATCTGATTTGGTCTTCGCTAATTGCTTTTTTAAAGGAGGAAGGGGATGAGTCTCCCAACATTTGACGACAGTTCTGAGGAACGCCCACTAGTTATTATCATAGATCCTAAAGGACTAGCTTTTGCAAGTGGGCATAGTCCATCTCACAAAAATTGGTCACGTGAATAAGACCTGAAGAACTCTGTGGGAAAAGCTACCAGGACGAGTGGCAAGCGATCCGGCTGCTCTTACTTGCAATAGCTAATTGGTCGAAGCTGAAAGGTCCTTGTCAATAATTGATCTAGTGTTTCTCAGACAGTTTCTGTCTTTGACCTCCGTTTGCATCCTAATGGTCTATGGTCAGAGGTCTCGCCAGAGGAGATTCAGGTCCGTTTTCGGAGCCTTCACAAAATTTCAATTAACCAAAACGGACCCTGCTCAAAATTCTAATCAATTAAAACGGACCCTTCACAAAATTCCGAGCTACCAAATCGTACGTTTTACTGAATTGCTTATTTAAAAAGTGGCAAAAAAAGTAATATTTTTTATCACTGTTTAAATTTTGAATTTTCACAAAAATATTTGATTTTTCATAAGAATGTTTTCAAAATTGCTCAAAAAAGACCCCGTTAAAAAAGCTGGATCCACCCGTGACGGTTTTTGCCTTTCCATAACGGTCTGCGTCAAATGGCTTCACTGCAGTGCACAGTTAAAACATCTGGCAAAAATGTTATGTGAAGCGAAAATACAATGTGCAGAACGTAAATTTCGCGAGTTTCTTCGTCGGTGACTTAAAGTCAAATTTGAATTGTCTTAACTGGTAAACCAGCGGCTGCAAGAGAAATTGACAGGAAATTCTATTCTTACATGTTTTTAACATTTTTTTAAAAAATGCTGGATTTTTTTTGCTGGCCCAATATTTACACTTTTTTCAATATATTTGACCCCCTCCCCTTTTTGTCACAAAATGTCACACGCCCTTGTCACATGTCACGCTATATTACATGAGCATATGTACTTGCAGAGCAGAAACAAAGCACTGCGTTATAGATCACGTTTCTAATTTTATTTTTGAACTTTTAATGACATTTGTGAGCATAATAATAACAATGTGTGCTTAATTTGTATTAAATAAGGTTAAGGCTTACAACACAAAAGATAGTTAGTATAGAACAGTAAAATATATTAATTGTTGGAATTCTGAAAAACTGACCCACGCAATTTTATTCTAAAAGTGTGAATGCCTCAGAAAATTTACTTATAAACTTTTAACAAGAAGTAAATTCAAACCTTCATCAGCATCGGAGTGTACGATACAAAATAATCAATGAAAGTTAATAAGATTAAGTTTTAAAATAAAATTATGAAAATAAAAAAAACTTAAAAAAAATTAATATAATTTGCTGATTTCGAATGTTTTGACAGAAACAAAAATGTGTAATGACACACTTCTTGTTACCCCCTACCCTCCCCTTGTCACAAACTGCCACACTTTCTCGAAGCCCCCCCCCCCCCCCTCGGAGCGTGACATCATTTAAGAATGACCTCTTGTGGCTCCAAGATAGTGATGGAGGACAGGATTTCCACACTCTTATCTCTTTTTGAATTCCTACTATTAGTTCACACTCTCCCTATATCTTGCTCAAATTTCAAATTGTTAATAAAATACTAAAAGTGTAAATGCGTAAAAAAATTAAGTTATAAACTTTTAACCAGAAGTAAATTCAAACCCTCCAGTTGTCACAAACTGCCACACTTTTCTCGAACGCCACTCCCCCCTCGAAGCGTGACATCATTTATGAATGACCCCTTTAATTACCTTCTTTAACATAACTCCGCAAACTGGCGCTGAACTGGAACACAAGAGAAGTTTCCCTGAATCAACTACTTTTCCTCAAGCTCTCCGAAAGGATTACCCAGATCATCACATTACGCTTCTTCACTTAATTACCACCTCCACCGTGAAATGGAAAATAAGAGAGCAACGCTCTTATCAAACTCTCTTTAATTACTTTCACGATGCCGGTTGTTGAAATTGGAATTCGCCGGACAATGGAACTCCCGAGATGAAATGCTTGTATTAGAGCGAGGAATATTACCTCTTTTTTTATAAATCTCATTTTGTGTGCGATAACGAAAGTTGAAAGCAACTTCTATAAATAATTGCGATGCTTGGGAAGCCGTGAAATTAATGCACGAAAAAAGGAGTTGTAGTGCCATTATTTAGGTGTTATTTAAATCCTTAGTAATCATATAAGTAGTGTTCATCTTCTCTGAACTGAACTGAAGTCACTTGATAAAGGTGTCCTTTTTGTAACGGAAATTATTACAGACTCGCAAATAGAGCAGTTTATACATTAAACGCTCAAATACTTTTTGGTTCAATGGTTGCCAAATTATTTTATTGAAAAAATAATTTCTTGCTTGTACAGTAATAAAAGAGCTATCTAAAAGTCAATCAAAATCTGAAAACGCTTGGTTTCAATGATAATTTTTGAAAAAAAAGGAACCAACTTCGAATTATAAATTATTCTAAAAAGTGAAAAATAAATTCATTCTTTAAACAACATCGAAACGACTTTTAACATAATTTTTGAAGTCGGTGCAAAATTATGGCAGATTAAGTCTTTTGTAATCGTGAATCAATTACAAAAATAGGTGACCTAGACTTTGCAACAGTTTCAATCTAAAGTAACTCATAGGGTAATGATAATTACCCTATGAGTTACCCCTACGTGACAATTTTGCGCCGACTTCAAAAATTATGTTTAAAAGACGCATCGATATTGTTTAAAGGTGAGTAATTTATTTTTCACTTTTTAGCGCAATTTATAATTTGAAGTCGGTTCTAATATTTTTTTAAATTATTTTATTTTATTCTTTTTAGTGTAAATAACTTTTTTATATAAATACTCTATTTTTAAAAAAATCCATATCAAAGGGAAAACCTTCTTTGAGTGAATGGCACTAAAAACTAATCATTTGTATGATAAATTCCGTTTTGAAGTCGGCTTTAAAAGGTCACTGGAACAAACAAACTGATTGGAAGTTTAACTACAGAGAAGCCTTCAGTCAAACTCTTGTTAGAATTGCTTTTAATATTACAGCGTAATGACAACAAACTCTTTTTTAACAATGAGTGTTATATTTATTGATAACTAGCTGTACCCGGCCACGCGTTGCTATGGCTCAGTCTGGTTTAATGGAAAAGCAAGAGAAAGCACATATTTCTAATATGTTTCATTTCACAATGTTTGTTGCTTCATTGTCTGGAAATCTAGATTGTCTGGTTTACCCATTCTAGAACACGCAATATATAATTGTCCACATGAAAAGCAATCCGTGTCTAGATCTAAATCGCTCAATTTGATTGATTGGTCTTGAGCTTTATGCTTTTTTCACAATGCTTGCGGGCAATTTTTTTTTTTTGTCGTTCCATTGTTTGTGAAGATTTTGATATTGTCTGGCACGGCACATTGAAAAATCCCAACATAAACGTTATTCAAACAGAAGAAACACAAACAAAAATTATGAATTAAAAAATTGCCATTCAAAATTAACAATCTTTGTTTTAAAGTTCCCGCTGATCATTAAGTGAAAAAAATACTAACAAAATACTTCAACTCAAACAGAAAAAAAAAACACAAAATTATTAAATCAAAATGAAAAAAGCTCTACCCTGCCACACGTTGCAGTGGCTCATATTCTCCTTAATAAAACATTACAAAACGAAATAATTAAATCAAAATGAATATGAATTAAAAGTGATATATAAAAACACGCACGTATTCGAACGCGATGTTCTGGTAAAATTTCACAGCAATCGGTGAAGTACTTTCGGAGATTTGAGGGGATGAACAAACGAACACTTATATTTTTATTTATATAGATTAAGCTAACACTATTAACCCGGAGTTGAGGAAACTGTTAATTATTATTGGATCAAGGTAAGCCTTAAGAAATCGAACTAAAAAGCTTATAACTGGCGTTCTTATCGACTTAGAAGCTTCGAACAAATTCCATCTTGTACAGAAAAATCAGCGCTTTCGATCGATATATTATATTAATATGTGTAAGGTATTCTACACCCCCACATTGGGGAATTTATGGGGAAATTTGAGTAAAATTGGAATTAAAAAAAGAAACTACCTGTCGGATTTTTTTTTCTAACGGGTTTATAAACCTTCCTCTTGTTTCACTCTGTCTACTGACAAAATTTCAAAGCAATCGGTGAAGTACTTTCGGAGATTAGCTGTTAAGAACAAACTTACTTTCCTACTTATATAGATTTTCCCAACAAAGAAATATCAAGCCAAGCCTTTCCAATTAAAATAAAAAGACGTATTTTTCACCCGTAACATCATTTCTAAAAAAAAAAAACAAATGCAGTCAAATTGATGTGCAATATTCGAGTTATACGGCCTTCTATCGATTAAGGAAAAAATCATCAAAATCGGTTCATTTAGTCAAAAGTTATGGGTGAAAAAACAAAACGGTGACTACATTTCTGCCCATAATTTTTTCTCTAATTACATTGTGCAACAAATTTGAACTTTTTTTTTTTTTTTTTGTCCTTTAGATGAAACTAGGTGATTCTTTATAAACAAAAGGTGCTTGATTCAAATATCCAAAACAAAATGGTCCATCGCTTACCATTTTTGCTGGAGACCCACTTCTCATATTTATACAATTTGGTTATAGAAGAATGGTAACTGAGGTTTACTTATTGAAAATACAAACACTAAAATAAATAATTTTTTTGGCCGTTTTATCTTGTGGGCATCTGTTGGTGTGCCCTGATAACAGATTAGCAATATTCAATTCGTATACTTCCATTATATCGACCGCTGAAACGCTAAACACAGAAATGTCCGGATGAAGCCTTTCCTCTTGATCATCATTAATTGTGCCAAGGTTTTGAGAAAAGAAGTCCATATGGGAGTCCAAAAAGTGCAGTTTTAATGAAATATAGCAACCTAATAATCCAAAAGCATTTTATCATGTCACCAACAAGATTTTCGTAGTTTTCAGTTTTCTCATTTCCAAGGAAACGTGAGCACACTAATTTAAAGGCCAGCCAGGCCGATTTTTCAGCTTCTGACTGTTTGTTTTTATACTCTTCATCATGAAAGGACTTCCTTAAGTTGCGGCGGGCCAGTGAAAATCCTTTCTTTTACTTTTGCCTCAGTTAAATATTTGAATTTGTTCCGGAGATGCAAGAAAAACACTCCTTCCTGTGCACAGCTTTTAGAAGTATTTCGATAAACCAAGTTTAATGTGGAATTGTGGAAAAAAGCTCATTGTAGATTTACATGTGGCTCATTTGATATGTGTTAGCCACTCATAATTTTGAAAATTCCTTTGTGTTTGTAGAATATGCAACAGGAATGAATAGGAAAAAAATACTTAGACGGAGGAGCACTGATAAACACACCAAACTCTGCTGAATTGTGATCATGTCCTAATGCTTGAAATAGTACATTCACATCACAGCAGCATACTATTTTTTCTTTCTCCGCAAAATAGTCTACAAAATACCTTTGTCGTCTTGTAAAAAAACTCGAAATTTCGAGAAGTAGATAAAGCTTTTGTGGCCAAAAATGTCACTAAAGTAACCCAAGTACATTAAAAAGGTCGCTAGAATGGCAGCGATCACACTGTTAATGACAAAGATATAATTTATAATAAATTAAGTAGAAAAGTTACGAAAATATGCCCATTTATGCATAAAATACGTAAAAAGCTAAAATGTGGAATTTTGGGAAAATGATACGTGGTGGGCAAAAATTAATTGCAGATTCGTAACTTTCAGCAAAAAATACATAAGAAACAGACATTTTCATCCAAAGGACATTTTTCGTGTTGCACAGTGTTATCGAATATGGTCAAAAGAAGGTACTGGACCTATGGAAAACTACACTCGATCGTTTGAAAAAAGAACAATCATGAAAATCGCTTCATCTGTTGAGAAGTCATGGGTGGAAAAAAGAAAAAAAAAACGACATACATATAGTTTAAATGTATAACCTACTCCTTTGTGAAGTCGGTTAAAAGTTGAGAACTACCATATAAATATATTTAATTTTTTAAAAATTCTCTTCTTGAATGGAAACTAGAGAATGAATGGGGAAAAGTGAAGAACTGGACACACACAGCAACAAATAACTGGATCTCATATTAATTTTGTCATACGCGGGGGCGAATTTGTGGGCATGGACCTTCCCACTCTCATATATCTTTCTCTCTTAAATGTCACTTATCCTCTCTTTGCTCTCCAAATTCAGTGTCTCGAAGTTTTTCCTTTACTGTAAGCTGCTTTTGATATTTCACGTAAAAAAAAAAATATTAATGTTGTTGGCGAATTCTCGCGCCAAGCGAGGGGGCACTGCACCTGAGTTTAACGGGGTCCTCCTAATAAGGGCAGGAGTCCGACTTCCGCCCCCTTTTGAGAGGTCTCTTCATTTTTGAATCAGCTCCCAGATGAGATCGTCACCTGGGGTTGGCACCCCCAAAGGTATCGTTTCACTTGGAGGACATTTTAGCCACGATGGATTCAACGCTCACTCCCCTTTAGTCACAGTCCCAGAGAAACTAGCAGCTAGGTTGTCACCCTCCCAAACCACAGACCTCAGTCAATATTGCTTCACTTTTGGTGTTCTGCTGGAACCGAGCTTCTATCGACTGTTCCACTGCGGGATAATAAATATCACGTTTAAATATTATTTAATAATAAAATTATACAAAATTAAATATTACATTAAATAATATTAAATAATAAATATTACATTTTATTAATATACTTGCTCATTTCAAAAGGAGCAAGTATTATCCTAATTGTGGATGATTATTCAATCTAAGCTTTCATAACTGCACATTTTTAAACCAAAAAATACAATTTATTAACTCAAATTTCTCTGCTACCCTAAATTTACCACCCCAGGTAAATTTTTCGTCTGCCTGTGGGAAATTCCGCCCCAGGTCATACTGAAATTGGCCGCTGTTTGGGTCATTTCCTACATGAAGTCAAAGCAAACAAAGTATTGCAAGCCATTTCAATGACTCAAAAAGTTTCAACATTTATCGAAAATTACACGCATTCCATAAGAATTGAATCATCGTTGAGCTCTCCTATATAAGGAATTACGAAGTCAACTTAATAATCTCCTTCGTTGGCTGGATGGCTGCAAAAGCTTTTTCGCCCAGAGCCAAATTGCATGTAACACTCGTTATTGTGTAACTTGAAAATGAAGTCCATGCGTAAATCGGCATTTTTCATTCCTCAATAAGCAAAAGGAATGACAGCTTTCTGTCAGTTTCTTGACGAGAAAAATGACAAAAACAAGCAAACGAAGTTATCTGCTTCCTAGTTATTTCTATACCTTTTCCATATAATTTGAGTTTACTTGAGGTACATTTGGGAAAAAAATTAATTTTAATTTTTAAAATCCAATTTTTCTACAGAAGGTGAATGGTATGCGTTTCACGACATTTAATGTGAAAAAAATCATATGAAACTAAATATTATTATTATTATTTAATAAGTAGAGTTGGCGCACCACCTAAATAGGGCCTTCGCATCAGGGCCCGATTATGACAGTCGGGGGCCCAGGCACAACACTATTTTGAGGCCCCCTATGGTACGAAAAATAATAAGAAAAAGCTTTTAAGAGATATTTTCACACACAAACACATACACACAGAAATCTTTCTTACAATTTGGGGGCCCAAGGCCGCGGCATAGTTGGCCTTTGCGGTAATCAGGGACTGGCCTTCATATATATAAAGATTCACAAGTTTAGAGAAAAAAAAGGAAAAGCGACCTGAAAACATTTTTTTAAAATCTAGTAAACAAGCTGTGGACATACTCGGAGATTAAACTTTGTTTGCTTTACATGTGAAGAGCATCAATCGTTATAAAGGCACAGAATTCAAGCTGAAGGCAAGTTTCTAAATACTGTGCACAAAGAAAAACGTGAAATGGTCTACATCAGTACATAGCTATTTTTCCCTAAAAATTTTAACTGGCCGAATTTGAAGAAACAAAAACAAAAATACAAAACTGACAACCAGCAAACTGTCACAGGGCCCAGCAAAGCTCGTCCTAGTCTGTTTAACAATCCCCAATGAACTTCCCATAGCCTTCTTAAAAGTTTTTGCCCCACTCCGAGTAAAAGTCGCTCCGGTAAACTATTCCAACTGCCTACAACTCTATTGAAGAAGTAATTTTTTAATAATTTGAAGTTAGCCTGAGCTTTAGATTTAAAAAGCTTAGGCTTTAAACGATGACCTCTGGTTCACCTTCTGTGTAGAAATGTAACCCATTAACATTTTCCATTTTAATGAATTTAAGCAACTGAATCATATTCCCTCTAACTAGGGTCTCCAAATTTGTATATTTTTAATGCTTCGTCCCCAAAAACACTAACTACTTAGGGTCGCGTAATGTCCTCAAATTTACAAACTTCTGTTTTTTCTCTTCAAATTGCTTCTCTATTTGTACTTCAGAACTTTTAGATAGTATTTTGCAAAATTTAATGTAATATTATGGCAATTAAATTTTTGCCTTAGTGTTACAATTTCTAAGAAAATATGCGTACATTTTGTAGAAAATATGCTTGGATACCCTTTGAAATACATTAATGAGAGAAGGGAATCATAATAGAAGGGAATTGGTTTGTTATGTCATCGAAACATTTTTCTGGCGACCCCAAATTGTCCGTAGATTTGAGGACACGTCCCCAAATTGACGCTCAGAAATATTTTATTTTTAAATATCCAAATCTACAGTTTTTACCAAACTGCCAATTAACAGTTGCCTCCGGTAAACTATTCCAACTGCTTACAACCCTATTGAAGTAGAAATGTTTCCTAATTTTAAGATGAGCCTGAGATTTGAAAAGCTTAAAGCAATGACCTCTGGTTCTACTTTCAGCACATAGCTGTAGTCCATCAACATTTCCCATTTTAATGAATTTAAACAACTGAATCATGTCCCCTCTAACTCTCCTTTGCTCAAGACTATACATATTGAGCCTTTAAAGCCCTACCTCATAATCTAAGTCAGAGAGACCAATTAATAACCTAGTAGCCCTTCTTTGAACCCTTTCTAATAAGGTAATATCCTTCTTTAGAGAGGGGAGTTTCGGAGACCCAAACTGAACAACATACTCCAAATGAGGTCTTTCCAAACTTCTGTATAATGGCAAACAAGAGCACGTGCAGAACTTTGTTTCTAATTAAAGGAGAATAATTTCATGACATGCACAATAAAAAAAATTTACAAAATGTTTCTCTTTCGCCATATGTATTTTTACCCACGTTACTCCCTTCTACAGCTGCAAAGCGATTTCAGATTTGAACTACGTATTTTGTTGGCTATTTGTTCAGCTGGGGGGGAAGGCCGCGAAAAACATTTCAAGGCCCATTTTCATGAGCTCCTTTCGTTTACCAACACGGATTAGGCAATACAGGTGTTCTTTTGCCTGAAGTAAAGTGAAATGAATGATTTGTATACGAGGGCTGTTTCAACAAGGAATTCGTCAGCAAATTGTCTTACAGCGTATGTTGCAGATTTATGCAACAAAATGGAGGAAAGAGAATTTTTTTAACTGTTTCAAATAAAACAAGGCTTTTTTTTTTTTTTTTTTTTTAAACAATATTACGCATTTCACGTATAAAACAATATTTATCCATTTCACACAAAAAACAATATTTATGCATTTCACGTATGCTTGTTAGTTTAGATCAGTGTTTCCCAAACTTTTTACATCTGAGTATTATACCCTTTATAACTTTCTTAAGGCTAAGCGTCTATCTGTTTTAAATATTTTTAAAAAGTTTTTTTAAGGGTAGAATTGGGTTGCTCGAAAAAAAAAAAAACCTGCAACGGGTTTCGAGAATCGACAATGTCTGCAGCCCAATGATTTAAGACAGCTGTTCCCAAATAGTCCATATAGACTCCCAGGGGAATAGACAGACAGAATTTTTGGAAGTGTCACTTGCTTATTTATAAAATACTAGTACGCCCGGCGATCATAGGAAATAACCGCTGTTCTAGATATTATAAATATACAATTCTCCCAGTAACCGGAAATGCACATCAAATCAAAGAGATATTTATCAGGTAGAACAGTAAAATTTTATGTTTAATGAATAAAAATAAACATATAATCATTTCGGAAAAAAATATTCTTACCGAAAAAACAACATAAGTTATAGTAATCTGTAAAATAAAAATATTATTTACTATATAATCAAATTGTTTGCGAAAAATATCCAACATAATCATCGTCAAAACAAGAGTTTTAACGAAACTGGAAAAAAGAGCGCTACCACTTTAATATATATAAAAAGCGCAGACGATAAATAAATTAAAACAACAAAAAAAAAAGGATTAAATTAAATTCACGTTTACATTCATTTTTAACGGAGATTGCAAATCTAGCGATGCCTCACTGAAAATGCTAGAGAAATGTTTTGATCATTAGTATATTTGACATGTGTTACAACAATGGCAACTGCATTAGTTACGCAAGCAACCAATAAGCTATCGGCGACAGACACTTATGCCGCTTATATATAAGAAGCATATAAATTTAATTATACATCCGCAATGTATATTTTATCAATTGTGCAAGTAGGTACCCATTCCCTTTGGGCTTGTAAACAGTAGTAAAATCTTTCACTTTAAATGTCGGCAGAAAGGCCGTAACCGTGGGGATTCCGTCATTAAATGTTGACGAAAGAAAAATTTTACATGACAGAAAGAAAAAAAAACATTTCTTAACACTTTATATACAGTAAAACCCGTTTAAGAAGTTCCCGCTTAAGAAGTTTTCCCGTTTAAGAAGTTTTTAATTTCAATACCAGTTTCATTCCCATCTCCCCAATGTTAAAATAACCCTTTTAAAAAGTTTTGATTTTATTTTTTTCCCGCTTAATAAGTTTTCATATCGGTCTTTTTTTTCTTTCAAGTGACACTTTAGTCTTCTAAAGTTTCTTTTTTTTTAAAGTTTTTTTCAAACTACGTAGTTCTTTTTCTTTCGAATGGAAAAAAGACACAAGTAGGTTCAGAAAAGCTGCTTTGGTCAGCTTTTTCTCAAGGGCACCCTTTTCTCAACACCAAAGTTCCAGGAAAACAGGTGGCAGAGAGGTCAGTTGTCAGGAGAACAATAATGACTGATAAGGGGAGAAAGAAATGTTTGTAGCTTCTCCTATATGGGTGTTGCTCTTCAACAGTAATAAAGCAGGGAGCAGGGGTGAGTAGGTATTGTATCAATAAGTTAACTGAACCATGAGTTGCTGTTAACTCGCAATGCATTCTCTCACCTTGTTTTAAAATGGAATGAACCACAGACTACAGTTGTGGTTGGTGCTCAGCTCTTTCCACTGAAATTATTTTTCTACGTGATTCTTAGCTTCCTACGTCAGTGAAAAAATTTGTGAACAAACTCCGCTTCTTTTTCAAAATGTCTGGAAAGGGAATTAAAAGAAAAGCATTGTCGATTGAGGAAAAAGTCAAAATATTGAAAGATGTGGATAACAACTCACATTTATCTAGGGTTGAAATTTCTAAAAAAATAAATCTTCCAGTGACGACCTTGAATGGAATTGTTGCCAAACGAGAGGTCATTTTGAATTCTTGTAACCAATCTCGGAAAATAAAGGAAGTTAAGAGGGGAAAGTATGAACACATAGAAGAGAAGTTGTTAATTTGGTTCAAGCAAGCAAGATCGGCGAACATTCCCGTAAGCGGAACTATTTTAAAAGAAAAAGCCGAAGAAATTGCTAAAAAGATGGACGTTGATTTTGTTTCTTCAAATGGATGGATTGACCGCATGAAAAGAAGAGCTGGGTTAGTGTACAAATCGGTAAAAGGCGAGAGCAAGAGCGTCGACCTTCATGAAACGGATGCATGGAAGAGCACCTTACCTGAATTGATATCTGGCTATCAACCAAAAGACATATTTAATATGGACGAGTGTGGACTTTTTTATAACCTTTTTCCGGACAAAACTTATGCCTTTAAAGGTGAAAACTGTCATGGAGGGAAAAGAAGCAAAGAAAGATTAACAGTATTAGTAGGTGCTAATATGGACGGAACCGAAAAATTACCAATTTTGGTAGTTGGCAAATCTAAAAAACCAAGATGTTTCCAAAACGTTAAGTCACTTCCTTGTGAGTATGAAAGCAATAAATCGGCGTGGATGACGATTCCAATCTATGAATCATATTTAAAGAACTTAAACAACAAAATGAGGAAAGCCAAAAGAAACATTCTCATCTTTGTGGACAATTGCGCCGCACACTCGAAAAACGCTCAATATTCAAACATAAAAGTGCATTTTCTACCCCGGAACTCTACCTCCGTTTTGCAGCCGATGGATCAAGGGGTCATCAAAGTGTTTAAGCAACACTATAGAAAAAGGCTCGTGAAATGGATACTGGAAAAGCTTGAGAGCAGTGATGAATTTAAAAAAGTGAACATCTTGGAAGCAATCCATTTTCTCGTATCTTCTTGGGACTTAGTTACACCATCTGTAATTTCAAATTGTTTCCAAAAAGCTGGATTCCTGGATGGAGAATCAACAGAAGAGTACGATTTTGACATTGACAACAGTGATGATGATGATGATTGGATGACGTTGCAACGAAAAATGAAATTAAGTACATCCTTTGAGGAGTATGTTGCGATCGATGACGAAGTACTACCATGTGAAGTGCTTACCGTGAATGATATTTGTGAGGCAACAGAAGGCAGTGAAGAAATAAGTGAAGATGAAGAAGATGGCATGGAAATTCCCAGCTTTACAGAAGCCATAAAAGGACTGGAAACATTTCGCCGGTTTGTCGAAACAATTGAAAATGTGCCTGAAGAGGTCTTTAAAAGCTTGCGGCAATTGGACTGTTTCCAGTTACAGATTTCTGAGCGAAAGAGAAAACAAAAAACTATGCTGGATTTTTTTCAGAAAAGCAGTGAGTAAATGTAATATCTTCAAATGGCTGATGTTTCGGTAAAGAATTTTTTCCTTATTGATGTTGTTTTAATTATGTAAAATTAATTAATAAATGCATGAATTTTAAAGCAAAACTTAAAATTATGGAAATGTATTCCATGTCTAATTTAAATATTGACAAATGATATCATCCCTAAATATCATTAAGTAAATTCATTTTCAAAAATAGAGCCTACCCGTTTAAGAAGTTTTCCCGCATAAGAAGTTTTTTTCTCTTGGTCCCTTGGAAAACTTCTTAAGCGGGTTTTACTGTATACAATTATTTTTACCTCTTATTAAAAAATTCCACAGATGCCCATTAAGATAACAAACTTATACTATAGAATTTCAAAAGCAAAATTTTATGACAATACTGCCAAAAGCTATTAGCTTTTATATTTGCGTCCATTTTTTTTAAAATCTTTTTTTAAATTTAAATTTTAGAAAGGTAATTTAAAACTATAAAAATAAAACATAAAGAATAGATAAAATAAAATAAAAATTAGGATGATCCCAGTGGGGACAAATCAGCTTTTTAACTCTATAATAACGTATGAAAACAAATATTTAAATAAATGCTGATGTAGGCACTTTTATGCCATGACAATATAATAAACACCGTTATATAAAGAAAAAAACCTACATAGGAAGGCGAGTTAATTGAGGTTCTGACATTGCGACGAGCGTAGGTTCCTTCCAAGGGGTCCCTAGTAGGGGAAAAAATCCCTGACTTTTCCAGGTTTTGTCAAAAAATTACGTTTTCCCCTGACTTTTGGGTAAAGGATATTAATTTCCATGACCAGGTTTTCCATGATTTCCAGGTGGAGTATGAACCCTGTATAAACCTAGTCTTAAAAATTCTTTGACACACTGTGGTTTCCTTCTTTCCTCGCACCGACATTGAGTTCTCATTGGAGGAACAAACACCAGAAAACACACCAAGTCGCCCTCACGCACATCACCCAACATTCCTCTCCTCCGTCATTTCCCAACGAGCATACCTTGAATCAATTCCCCTACCCACAATAAACGCGAGCGCTTTCTCCGGGCAAGACAAAAGCACATCACTTCTTTCCTCCTCATTTCAGAAGCAGTTTCGAAGCAAATTAACAGCCGAGATCATAAAGATGTCCTAATGCATTGTTCCAGCAGCCACAATACCGATTGGAGAAGCGGGGACTTCCGACAAACCTTTCCATTCTCGAGGGTAAATGGTCTCGAACGACCTTTGATGGCCGCGCCTGACCCCTTCTCGAGAGATGGACTTCGGTTCAAGGACGTCACCTGTTGCTGAAGGGATGCTCTCGTGACATCCTGATGATTCTTCGGAAAATCATTTGCTCGGTATTTCTTTGTGTTTGTCTCATTACGCGAGGCTGGTCTGCTTCCAAAGAGATTGCTCAGCGATTACTTAAAAAAAAAAGCAATTAATCAAGAGCTGGAAAAAGATCTGAATCATGTACTCCAAGAGTCAGTGGTGCAAAAAGAAAAGAAAAAATAGATGGGAAGATGCTCCCGTGTACGAACATAGGTTTATGAAATATACAAGAAGTTCAGTCTAGAACGATACGAGTCTACTTTCCCGTGTACGACAACTTCAAATTTATAATACAGCTATCTCTCGTTCTCATTTAGCTTTAGCTCTCAAGCACTTCAAATATAGCTCCTTCAAGGGATAACACATATTCATTCATTCACCCATTCATTTACTCAGTCATGCCATCATACTTTTCATTTATTTATTTTTCATTCATTCATTCTTTCACTCACTCATTCATTTATTTATTCAGAAATATCCTTAACTATCCCGATCACAAAATTTCATAGGAAAATAGGCTCCTTTAGTTCAGGTTGAACTTTCGTATCGGTACATTTTCAACGTCATGAGATCTTTCCGATAAAGTTTGCTCCAAGCAAGTCCGTCTGTTAGATCAGGATTTATATGGGATTGAAATTTCCCCGTAGGCGCTAATGTTATTATTATTTTTTTTTTTTTGAACGGTTCAAAAATGAACAAAAATTGTTCAAATCAAAAAAGTATTTCACGCCGAGAGCTTCTTCCAATAAACTTCTTCATGGGAGCTTGGATCTCGTGGCCAGAGTTTACATAATTTGCTTCATTTTTGCACATAGGCGCTAATGGGCAAAAGGGTTGAACTTGAAAAAAAATAATGAATTACCATCGAATTTCGACCGCTGGGTGAACTCTTGAATTGAGGCAGACCTAGCATTATTCTAAGTATACTTAAATGGTGACAGATTATTAACTGGAGCTTTTATGTTTGGTGTCATGCAATTATGAGAAGTACCGTCCTTTGTTACTAACCCTTAATTATCCAAAAGATAGCAAGCAGTATGTTTAACCCTTTAATGCCCAAGTTTTTTTTATCGTCGTCCGCCTTGAGGCGGAGTTGGGAATTAGAAGATTAATCCCCTACGTCCGCACCTTCCATTCATGGTGACAGGCATGGGCGAGACCACGGATTGGAGAAACCTGTGGTTAACCTAATTGGCTCTTAATAACTCTGCCTTCGTATTGACGGATTGGCGGTTTCTACTGTATCAGTAAATGTACCAATCAGTCAACACAAGGATGGGTTAATCCTGTAATGCATATTTTTTTTTTATCGTCGTACGCCTTGAGGCGGAGTTGGGAATGAGAAGGTTAATCCCCTACGCCCGCCCCTTCCATTCAAGGTGACAGACATGGGCGAGACCACGGATTGGCAAAACCTGTGGTTAACCTAATTGGCTCTTAATAACTCTGCCTTCGTATTGACGGATTGGCGGTTTCTACTGTATCAGTAAATGTAATAATCAGTCAACACGAGGATGGGTTAACCCTGTAATGCATTTTTTTTATCGTCGTACGCCTTGCGGCGGAGTTGGGCATCAGAGGGTTAAATCCTAAAGAATCATGCAAATTATTTTTATTACACGGTTTTATTTAACTTGATTTGTCACGGAAGTTTGTTACGCGGTTTTCGAACACTATCACTGCATAAATTATCTTTAAACTTTGCGCACAAGCTATTTATAATTTACTAGCTGATTCCCCGCAGAACATCTGCGGGCTATTAACCATTTTAAAAAACGCTTTAAAATTTAAAGGTTTAAGGAAATTTTCTAGACACATACAAAGGTGTTGCCATTCCAAAGAATCGGAAATTAAAAGTTGATTTATAAATGAAAATATTTTTTAACAAATACAAATAAATTTATTAAAGTCCGTAAGTTACGACAGTAAAAACAAATGTTATGTTATTTTTCTAAGCTAATCATTAAACAATTTTTTAAATATCGTTTTACCATAGTTTGTTTTTTGCAGCATGTCAGTATTATCGTATCGTACCGCAAAATTTAATCGTAACTGGTCCACACGTTCACTGAAATATATATGTGGATTATAACGCTTATCAGGAAAAACAAGAAGTTCCGTCTAGAACTATACGAGCCTACTTTCCCGTATACACCAAATTCAAATTTATAATCTAGTTATCTCTTTCTTATTTATCTTTAGTTCTAATTATTGAAAATATACCTTTTTCAACGGATAATACATATTCATTCACTCACTCATTCATTCTTTCATTTATTCAGCCATGCATTTATTCATTCATTCGTTACCTCATTCAAGTGTTTATTCATTCATTTACGCATTCATGTATTTATTCACTCATTTATTTATATTTTCATTTATTCAATAATTTATTCATTTATTCTTTTCCTCATTCATTTATTCATTGATTTATTCTTTCACTCTTTCATTTATTCATTCATTCATTATTTCACTCATTGATTCATTGAGAAATATCCTTGAAAATCCCGATCAAAAAATTTCATAGCAAAATAGGCTCGTAAGTTCTGGATAAACTTTCTATTTCTACATGTTCTACGTTATAAGAGCTTTCCGATAAAGTTTGCTCCAAGCAAATGGGTCCGTTAGATCAGGAATTTTCTAGGGTTGAAATTTCCCCGTAAGCTCTGTGTTAATTTTTTGAACTGTTCAAATCAATATTTCACGCCGAAAACTACTTTCAATAAGCTTGCAATAGGAACTTGGCTCTTGTGCCCAGAGTTTACAGAATTTGCTTCAATTTTGTCCATAGGCGCTAATGTTAAAATTTTTTGAACTGTGCAAAATTGAACAAAAAATTGTTCAAATAAAAAAGTAAAATATAGAAATGAGATGTCCTCGCCGAGATCTTTCGAATGCAAAAAGAGTTTTTTGAATCGGACAATTCGTTCAAAAGTTATTAGGGGGGGGGGGGACAGACCGACAGACAGACAGACCGACAGACACACTTTTTCCCCATCTCAATACCCTACTTTCAAATTTTTTATTTTTCAATCTTTATTTAATTACTTCACTTATTTTTGACTTTTCTTGATTTTTAACGATATTTTCACGATACATTAAGCCTTCTTTCATGCTTTATTATTATTTTTTTTTACTTTTACGGGAAAGTAGGCTAAAAAATAATACTTTTGGCTCTGAGGAAATTATCAGAATTATTATTTGTCGAGTGGCAACGATGGCTTTGTTTGGATAATGCAACGATGTTTGGAATTTTAAAATACTCAAATCATGGCGAAATAAAACCGTGTAACTTAAAAAAACATTTTTTACTTATTTATTATTTTCTTAATTAAAACCTGTAATCAATATATTCTTCTAGATACAGTATTTTGAAGAAAATATTTTTAGTTCTGTAATGTACAGTGTCGCTACTGAAGATGAATAATCATACTGCTTTTAATGAAATCGAGAATATTCTAAGAGGAAAAATATCCGCCAACTTCATCGAAGCGGAAAAACAAAAATTCACGCAATGATGAAATAATGATATTATTTGAGGAAAAATATTCGTTTTCGTTCGTAAAACAATAGTTCATCCTTTTTTACCACCTGCTTCCAATAAAAACATATTTCTTATCATAAAAAAATTCGGCTTTTGTTCGAAACGTTTTTTTTTTACATCGTGTATGTACGTTATAGTAAAACCCTTTGCTTTTAACGTGTGCTCATTGAATCTATATATATAAAAATTTAAGTGTTCGTTTATTCATAACCTCAAATCTCCGAAAGTACTTCACGGATTTTAATGCGGTTTTCATCAATAGACAGTGATTCAAGAGGAAGGTTTATAGACCCTTTAGAAAAAAAATCCGACAGGTAGTTCCTTTTTTTATTCCAATTTTACACAAATTTCCACATAAATTCCCTAATATGGGAGTGAAAAAAACCTTGCATATATTAATATAATATATCGATCGAAAGCGCTGATTTTTCTGCAGAAGATGGAATTTGTTCGAAGTTTCTAAGTCAATAAGAACGCCAGTTATAAGCTTTTTAGTTCGATTTCTTAAAGCTTACCTAGATCCAAAACTAATAATTAGCAGTTTCCTCAACTCCGGGTAATATAAGCTATATAAATAAAAATGTAAGTGTTCGTTTGTTCATACAAGGCTGAACTTGATCCAGTTTACGGTTACGATCAAGTTCAGCCTTGGTTCCTACCCTCAAATCTCCATAAGTACTTCACCGATTGTTTTGAAATTTTATCAGAACATGTGTTTTTATATATCACTTTTAGTTTATTTCAACCTTGATTTAATTATTTCGTTTTTTAATGTTTTGTTAAGGAGAATGAGCCACTGCAACTATTGGCAGGGTACAGCTATTTAAATTTTGGTTTAATATATTTTTTTTTCTGTTTGTATTTGAAGTATTTTTGCACTCGAAGATTAAGGGGAACTTTAAAACAAAGATTACTTATTTTGAATGGCAACAGTTTAATTTAGCTATTTTCATTTTGATTTAAAATTTTTGTACAAGAATAAGGGATAAAAACACAATTTAATCCCTGATTTCAAGCAAGGAATTCAGAGCTAAAGATTAAGAGTCGGATTATTCTTGCTAACATTTCAAAGGGCATAAGCTGCGCCGAGAGAAGCAATTTAAATTTCAGGAAATTCGATGAATAACATCGCCGGGTGAAATCTTATAAGAACAAGATTCTATAAGACCAGACAACATGGTGCACATGTACGACTTCAGAACACAACCGATAACAACAGGCTGCGAGCTTTGGGGATTCGTTATCAAAAGATGACCTAACTTAATTCTTTTCCGTGCGTAAGCGTTTTAGCGTTCGATTTTCGAATTTAAATTTTATTAAAGGCAAACTGAATTAGTTAAGTTCTGTGCTTGATAAAACATAAGTGAACCGTTTCAACTAAATAGAGCTCCTGCCATCCATTTTTACGAGAGCCGAGGCGAATAAAAGAAAAAAAAATCAACTTAACACATGTGTTTACTTGTTTTAAGTTGATCAGTTCTTATATTCATTCATTATTTTCATTCTTTATCACACATTCAGTTGAGTAAGTTTACCGCTCATATATGATAACAACAATAACTTCGAACACCGCATAAAAGACGCATATAAATCAACCGACATTGCAATAAATAAATAGATACTAGCTGATTCCCCGCAGAACATCTGCGGGCTATAACCATTTCAAAAAACACCTTAAAATTCGAAAGGCTTAAGAAAAATCGCTAGATATAAACAAAGGTGCTGCCACTCCAAAGAATTAGAAATTAACCATTTTAAAACCGTAAAAATTGCATTGAAATTCAAAAGGCCAATGACCGCTAGATGTGAACAAACTAAGCTGTTGCCACTCCAAAGAATAGGAAATTAAAAACTGATTCATGAATGGGAAATACTTTTTAAGAAATAGAAATAAATTTGTTTAAGTCCGTAAGTTACGATAATAAATGCAAATATTACATTACGTTTCTATGGTAATCATTACACAAATTTTTAAACATCGTTTTGCAATAGTTTGGTTTTTGCATGATGTCAGTATCGTATCGTACCGCAAAATTTAATCGTAACTGGTCCACGTTAACTGAAATATATATATAGATTGTAATTTTGAAAAGCGTTGTGGTAGAAACAACGAATCAGAGCTCAAATGCAAGGATATTGCGCACACGTGTTTCGGGCTTAGAAAGAAACTCCTTCACCAATGCATGAAGTAGGAACTTCGAAATGAAAGTTACTCGGAATGTACTTTCGCTTTCTAATAATTCCGATAAATTATTTTGCCCATAAACACAAATCCCTTTCCTTCTTTTTTTTTTTAATAAATGCGTTAGAATTATCAATAAATAAATAAAAAGAAATGCTAGCTTTTAAAAATAAAAATATTTTTTTTCTTCAATTCCTCCATGCATATTTCGCTCCTTTCTTTTTCAATGCCTCCGAAGACGAATCAGTTTCCTTACAACTCAACGCCATTTTCTTTACGACAGATAGATGTCCTTTTTATGCCTTTCCACACGAAATGGACAAACTGAGATCGTCCTTCATAACATGTGGAGCGAATCAACCACAAAAAAACCTCTCGCTACACCAATTCTTGAGCTATTTTTTGCTCACTGATTATAATTAGAAATACTCGCGAAGTTCTGTGTTCTTGAGAACTGTTACTTTAATGACGCTTTTTTATGACCTTCGAATAGAGCAAAATGGTTCGAGCATTAAAATAATTTAAAACTTCCAAAAAGAATCGCATGATAATCGTCTGCATTATTTTTCGTAAATGGGCAATAAAATTTTTATTGTTCTCTAATAGCTATTATGCTATTAGGCAGGATTAAAATTAAAGTAAAAGTATTTTCAACTCGTTCTTTCATTTTTTTGTGGAAGCTGATTTAGATCTTAAACAAATGTGAAGTGAAGAAATTATGAGAATTTGGTATAGTTGAAATGAAATTTATTTAAAAAATATTTTTAAAAATATTAAAGAAAAAAAAGAAAGAAAACATGGACTGAGGCTGAAGCCTTTTAACAGCTTCTTGCTAAAATACTTCGTCAACAATTTGTGATTTACCTTGTTGATTATTCATTTTTTTTATTTTCTCGCACATAATTTTATGATAAAGTTATTTCTTACTATGCCAATAAGAGGGTCCCCCCGCGGGTCTAAAAAATAACGGAATTCCCAAAAACAATGACGCTCCCAAATCGGTTTAAACAAATCTGTCCACCCCCAACCCCCCTCCGTTTCAATGGCTCAACCTGCGCCATGCCACCCCCCTCCCTTGGAGGGCATCCCCTGCAACAACAGAAATCCTTAAAAAGTAGAAATGTTGCAAAAGTTTGTTCGGCCAGACGTGCTATTGTACCTTTTCACTGCCCACGCCTACACTTATGATAACTTTTGCAGATTAGTTCTGGAAGAGGAGAGAAAGGATCGAGACAGATTTCATGGTAGAATGGTGGAAGTAATAAGACGAACAAATTGCACTTAAGTTGACATAAGGGGACATTGGTTCTTTAAGAGAAGCAGAATCTAAAAGTCAGTTGCAGCCCCAGGGTTTTTGTTGTTCAGGAAGCTTTGGTTGAAGCTACAAAATAAAAAGAGTTTGTTGCTGAGCTTTACGTGAATTGGTTGAAAAATTACGTCATAGCCAGAGGTTAAAGCTCACTCCATAAGGATTTTTATGATCCCAATTTCGAAAACTTGAGAAGAGCTCTCAAGCCCCCTTTTCCTAAGATAGCGTAAAATTGACTTTCGGAAAAGATTTTGAAAGTGATCCGCCCCAGGTGACACCCCTTTTGCTTGGTGTCGGTGGGTGACACCCAAAATGAGACAGCGTTTTTGGAAAATACTTATGCGTGTATACTTTGTACAACAATTTTACTGATGCTATTTCAACGTGCAAATGAAAAAAAGGTTAGTTTACGAAAAGTTACACCAAATAAATGAAATGCATTTTTTTTTGCACTACTGTAAATACAAACTACAAGTTTGCACAACACAGCAAAGTTTTTTTTTTTTTGGGGGGGGGGGGGGGAGTGATACTATAAATTACCGTCCCAGGTGACACTTATGTTAGGAACGCCACTGCATTGAACATAGCCTGAAATTGCGTTTTTAGACGTCAATCTCATATTTTCAGGGGAGAGAGAGACTTCGTAAAAATATTTTGCATTTTATAAAAATCGCCTAGCGTTATCTAACATACCGTAAAATTGTGTTTATAAGAACTTCAATTTCGAAAAACTTTCGAAAAGAGGGAAACAAGTACGATTTCAACTGTCACTGCCTTAAATGGGCTGTAAATCCGCCACTAAATCGAAAAATTGAGATCTTGTTAAAATATAACATGAATTTATAGAACCATTCCTTTGTCAGGCTATTGTCTAAAAGAAAAATTTTCAACAAGCATTCTTGTTTTTAGAACTTTAAAATAAGTCTTCTTCTTCTCATGGGGTTGCGTTTGGTCACTAACCTTTGCAGACCTAGTGTATTCCCCGGAAACCGGCAACAATTCCCTCAAGCAGCGCCACTATCGGCGGATGCCATTACCACTTTGAGAATTTCGACTCTCAGTTCCCCCCTAGAGGGCGGCACCTGAGCTCTAATTGATGCGAAACTGCACTAGGAATTTAATTTAGCCGAGAGTATCCAAGCCAAACGGATACTCAGGGGATAGTTAACATGCCGCAATCATACGACATATGTCGCCGCATAATTATACGACATACCCTGTCGATTTTCTGCATGTTGAAAATAGACAGACTTGGGCCAGGTTTGATCCTTCGAACTTGGGCGTACGAGGGCAGTGCCTTACCACTATGCCATCAAATTAAAAAATTTGCTTCGCGAAAAATAATGCATAATCAATACAAATTACCAGTCAAGTCGAGTTCAAGATGCATAAGAAAGTAGAAAATAATATCCCAAGCGTTCCTTTATTTCCGTTTGAGTGACATTAGGGGTTAAGCGCCACCCTCCCCTCACAAGGAAAGTACCAGAGCCATTTTTCAGTTGCTATACATCATGGAACAACTTAATTTCAAGTTAAGAAGCATTTATTTATCGCATCCGAAGATTCGAACATATTCATTTGTATTTTTCAAAAGAATTTTTATGAAGGATTTCATCTATAACTTATGCTAAGAAGAATGTAATTTTCTTTTCAAATATCAAATATATGATAGAACAGCAGTAGAAAAGAAAATTTATGAAGAGACTTTCAATGAAATATGTTTCTATACAGAAAAAACCCTCTCACGCATAAAAAAGAAGAAAAAAATTCGTTTGCATGAATGCAAGTGCATCTGGCATTATACGTTGAAAGGAAGAAGCATACCATTCATGACCAGGTTTTGACAGACGATTGCAATTAAATTAGCCGAAACCAAAGTCAAAGGAGGGAAAAAAAAGTGACGTTGAAAAGTTTTGGGGAAAGAAATCAAGTGAAGAGACTTGAAAATCAGTGAATTGTGCGCGTGGTGAAAGGCAATGAGTTCATTGGAATTTTTTAGATGTCAAGTTCATATTACTTTTGATCTTCTGATTAAAGAAAGAAAGTTTTTTCCCTTCTTTATTTTTTCCTTTGAAAATTTATCGATTAGGAGATTACATTTTCTAGTGAATAAAATTATCGTATTTACCCTTTTGCTCATCTCCCCCCCCCCCCCCCAAGATACTCTTTAAGTAGATTATTTTCCGTTAATATTCTTTATGCAAATATATATATATACATATATATAATATATATATATATATTGGAGCGCACCCAGGATATTGCTTAGCGAGAGAGAGAACAAGATCACTATTGGCGATGGATCGGTTATTGATTTTGCCGGATATCGGACGTCCGGTATCCCTTTACTGACGGATCCGTGACGAATACCCAGCTATATTGCCTGAACCCTGTAAATTTATACAGGTTACGCGGTTATTTTTACCGCGACGCTAGTTTGAGTCAGCTATTGCTCTTAAAATGTTCATGACACACGGGTGAACTTCCTTAACTTTATTTTTAATTATTTTCAGCTTAACTACTTTTTGAGCTTGTTCCGTGCATATCAATTTTTCAATCCAATATTGAATAATTAAGTGCTCAAAGGGATGTTTTACCTGGAACGACCAACGCGGTCAAAAAGACCGCCATAGAGATTTACATCATCTGATTTTGAATCACAATTCCCCCCACACATTTGCATGTATTATTTGATTGAGTAATGTATGTACACGGTTGTAGTGATATTCCAGGGTTAATTTTTTTGTTTTTCGTTAAGGGGACTCGGCACTAAAAATCGGTCAAAATATCGATTTTGGGATTTTTGCTCCAAATTATACTTTATATATTAGAGAACGTTTGTGCAAAGTTTCAAAGTCCGACGTACAGTCTAAGACGTTTTATTTTTGATTTTATATGAGCATTTTAAAGCTTTTTTTATCTAACCAAAAACTTTAAATGGCTTTTTCTCAGCTTCGCTATTTTGCATACTATGTTATAGTTAAAATGCTAAGGCTTTTTCAAATACGTATCTATTCACTTGAAATTTTTATTACTTGTTCCAAATGTTCAACTAAATGTAACCTAGTATGGAATTTTGATTAATTTATTAGAAATTATTTTAATGCAGTTTAACTTGGAAAAATCTTGCAATACAGAGATTTTTCTTAGATTTTCCAGTTTTAAATTTTTTTTTCTAGAACTAATAAAGACATCAAAAATTTCATACTACAAAGTGAGGAGTATAGTTTGTTCTTTCTTGTAAAAAAAATCTAGGCAAAAATCTCGCATTTTAAAAAAGGAGTAGCGTTTTAAAACTTTTTTTAATTTTGTAAATTTTTTTAAATTTTGAATTTTTTGGACTTTTTTTAAATATATTTTTTTTTACACATCAAGTTACATTCATAAACATATATAACGAGTTAATACACCTTGAAATATGTTCAATTTGAGAAGGTGGATTTTTAGGTGGCGAGTCCCCTTAAGCTGATACTTGTTTGCGATGCCTCTGTTGATGAATGCGAGTCAACAGCATTGGCGTGCTCCCGAGCATTGAGATTTGCACTTCTCAGCAAAAAACGGATTTTTTTCCCTTCATCTTCAGGATTAAAGACTTGTAGCGGCGCTGAGTCGACATCTAAAAAAAAGATTTCTTCCCTGGTCATAAGGTAGATAGCTACCTACAAGGACAAATACCTGCTTGCACAATTTATGAAACGTATTATTTCCCCGTATTTTACGAATACAGTGATACCTCGAGATACGAGTCTAATTCGTTCCGTAACCTTGCTCGTATGTCAGTTTCCCCGTATTTTACGAATACAGTGGTACCTCGAGATACGAGTCTAATTCGTTCCGTAACCTTGCTCGTATGTCAGTTTCCCCGTATTTTACGAATACAGTGATACCTCGAGATACGAGTCGAATTCATTCCGTAACCTTGCTCGTATGTCAGTTTCCCCGTATTTTACGAATACAGTGATACCTCGAGATACGAGTCTAATTTGTTCCGTAACCTTGCTCGTATGTCAGTTTCCCCGTATTTTACGAATACAGTGATACCTCGAGATACGAGTTTACTTCGTTCCGTAACCTTGCTCGTATGTCAGTTTACTCGTATCTCAAAGCAATTTACTGCGCAGCCGCAGTAAACTGGGTGGGGCGTGGCGTCGCAGCTGGCGTTCCTCGTATTTCAAAACAAAACTTCGCTGCTCGTATCTCAAACCACTCGTATCTCGAGGTACCACTGTATATATACTTAGTAAATTTATGTGCTAATTACATAAGCAAGTGCTTATGTAAGAGACAGTGGCAAAATTTCTGTTAGGTGCAACAAATCTAAAATTTGGCAATATTTAAATGAGATCCAGTTTCATAGGCCCCCTTTTTTTCTTCCATTAACGTACACCCCTTGTAAGTTGCAAATGAAATCCAATCTCATAGACACCCCTTGTAAGTTGCAAATGAGATCCAATCTCACAGACCTCTTTTTCATCTCATACACCCCATTTTTTCCCTTCGTTAACTTGCACCCCTTGTGAGTCACCAAATGAGATCCAATCTCATAGACCTCCTTTTTTTCATCTCATATACCCCTATTTTTGTCTTCCGCTAACGTGCACCCCTTGTAAGTTGCAAATGAGATCCATCTCATAGACACCCCTCTTTTCATCTCATACACCCCACTTTTTTCCTTCGTTAACATGCACCCCTTGTGAGTCACCAAATGAGATCCAATCTCAAAGACCTCCTTTTTTTCATCTCATATACCCCTATTTTTGTCTTTCGCTAACGTGCACCCCTTGTAAGTTGCAAATGAGATCTAATCTCATAGACCTCCTTTTTTTATCTCATACACCCCACTTTTTTCCTTCGTTAACCTGCACCCCTTGTGAGTCGCCAAATGAGATCCAATCTCACAGACCGCTTTTTTCATCTCATACACCCCTATTTTCCCTTCGTTAACCTGCACCCCTTGTGAGTCACCAAATGAGATCCAATCTCACAGATCCCCTTTTTTGATCTCATACACCCCACTTTCTTCCTTCGTTAACCTGCACCCGTTGTGAGTCGCCAAATGAGATCCAATCTCATAGACACCCCTCTTTTCATCTCATACACCCCACTTTTTCCTTCGTTAACCTGCACCCCTTGTTAGTCGCCAAATGAGATCCAATCTCATAGACCTCCTTTTTTCATCTCCTGCACCCCTATTTTTTTCTTTCGTTAACGTGCACTCCTTGTAAGTTGCAATAGACCCCTGAGTGTCCTATAGCCCGGGTTTAGGGTCCATTTAGTAACCATAGTCCTGGTTTAGAAGTATATTCTCGAATATCTCTTTCATGAGTATATTCTGCAAGCATTTTCGGTGTTCACTTCGTGTAAAAATGAAAATTATTCAATTTTTGGTGTATTTTAACTTTTAAAACTACATCATAATTACATACATTGTCTGTCTAAAAAAACACAGACAGCAGAATGTTTTTTTAGCATATGATGTTCGTTAACTCATCTACGCATCAAAAGTTCATTACGATTGCTCATTGATCCTATTTTCATAGAAATGAGCAATACGATTGCTCACGTATCCTGTTTTCATAGAAATGAGCAATACGATTGCTCACGTATCCTGTTTTCATAGAAATGAGCAATACGATTGCTCACGTATCCTGTTTTCATAGAAATGACCAATCGCAAGGATATTTCGATACGAAACTGAGTTAACACATTTCATGGGCTAAGAAAACTTTATACCAGCGCTTCTCAACCTTTCAGTATTCGCGGCCCAATTTTCTATCATAATTTTCGTCACGTCCCCCCCACCTTACCATAAAATGTATACAACAATAATGTATATGAGTACTGATTCTGTTTTTAAATTATTTTTAACTAACAGCCAAAACAAATAATTTTAGTAATAAAGTTAGTTTAGTAATAAATCACTATTTGAATTTTGGACAGGAGTAGAGGATGATTTTTCTGCACTAAAACAAGGGCATTTCGCATTCTATTACCATTTTCAACATCCTCAACAACTTTTGCGAAACTGGATTTTTTGCTGTGGCTTCTTTGAAGACAAACTATAGATCTCGGCTAAATATAGAAACAACTGAGAGTGGCTATTTCTAATATTAAGCCTTCCTCCGAAAAACTTTACTTTGAAAGATAGGCCCAAGAAAGTTACTAATAATTATTAAATTTGTTTTTAATTTAGTATGTTTTAAGAAAGTTTTAATTTAGTAATTTGTTTTACTTTTATAAGTTATTAAATGCGTCGAAATGTATTTTGTTTTCTATGTGTATGAGCGCTTTCCTTTCAGGCAGTTAATCAATTTTTTAAAGTAATGTTTTCTCTTGGAAGCACTCGAGTCCCCCTTCTCGTGTGCTCGCGCCCCACACAGGTTGAGAATCGCTGCTTTATACTGTCTGTATTTTTTTAGACAGACACATAAAATTTTTTTAAAGTATATCAAAATTGAGTCATTTTCACTTTACACCAACTGAACACTAAAACTAATGTTCAGTTACACCAAAAATGAAGGCAACTAAAAACAAAATATTTACAGTGCATCAAACCTTTTAACAAAGAAACAACAACAAAAAGACTTTAATAGAAATGAAAAGCTCATTTTTTGTATCAATAGGTTAAATAAACAAAAAGCTATCAGCAACGGTTCTGCTGATCCTCTTACTCAAACACCTGTCTGATTTTTTTTTTCTATTTTTATTAGAGGTTAGTAAAGGAAAAAAAGGTTGAAGAACGATTAACTTACATCTTTACCCATCATGAACTTACGACCAGCCACAATTTTAAACCTCCGAGTGATCGATTTTTTTAAAGCAAATTTTTTTTAAATTTTCATTAGACATATGTTTTGGTGTGTTTAAATCAATAATATATTTTTGGAATAAAGATTTTTTGAATATTATTTTGTATCGTACGAACAGATGTTCTGAAACATCAATTTCAGGTATAAATTTCGCAAACTTTTATATCATAGAACCGTGTATATCGTGGGATGAGCAATTTTCGCTACGTTTACGTCTTATTATAATATTTTTAATTAAATCTTACGTATATTATAATATTTTAAATTAAACCTTACGTATATTGTAATATTTTAAATTAAATCTTACGTGTATTATAATATTATGAATTAAATCTTACGCATATTATAATATTTTAAATTAAACCTTACGTATATTGTAATATTTTAAATTAAATCTTACGTATATTATAATATTATTAATTAAATCTTACGTATATTACAATATTTTACACATACTTAAAAAGCTCGTGCACGTGGATATCGCGGGATAAGCAATTTTCGCTACATTTTACTTTGCACGTGGAAATCGCGGAATAAGCAGTGAGAGGGTTAACAAGATTTTACAAATAGTCATCGAACGTTGAGCGATGCTAATAGAATGTAAAATTTTGTAAACATTTACAATCTAAGAACATATTAAAATCCCGCTTCATAAATTCACGTTACAAAATATCAGAACTCTTAAATTTTACGTATATTATAAAATTTTAAATTAACTCTTATGTTTTATTAAGATATTTTTAAAATCTTATGTTTTATAATATTTTAAATTAAATCTTACGTATATTATAATATTTTAAATTAAATCTTACCTATATTATAATATTTTAAATTAAATCTTACGTATATTACAATATTTCACATAATTACACCTAAAAAGTTCGTGCCGGTGGATATCGCGGGAGGAGCAATTTTCGCTACATTTACGTTGCACGTGGAAATCACGGGATCAGCAATCGGAGGGTTAACAAGATTTTACAAATATTCAATATCGTTGAGTGATGCTAGTAGAAAGTAAAATTTTGTAAACATTAACAATCTAAGAACACATTAAAATCCCGCTTCATAAATTCACTTTAAAAATTTTCAGGAGAACTCGCTTACCTTGAATCGGTATAAAATCCTTATCCTTTGCAAAGTCCAAAAAGTTTAATTCCTGCCGGTTACGAAAGATGCGTTAAACGGAGTAATATCACATGTTCATCGCCCGCACTTTTCCACCCTACACTTCTTTACCTTCCAGAAAGATAACTGTCCCAAGAGAAGCCGCGGAGTTTCTCCCCAACACTCTTCATCAACCTGTTAGAACTTCTGGCGCACGCAATCTGTTTTGATTGAGGAGAAGAGAGAATTTGCGTGACCCGCCATTGAAAATTATTTTCTCGCCAAGCTGCCAAACCGTCGCCAGTGATGCGCTCTAAAGACTCCTCACAAAACTTTGAATTTCAATATTAGCAAAAAGTGAGATATTTTAAACAGTAGATTACAAAACTGGTTCTTTTAATTGTTTTAATTTTAACGCTAGAAACACATAAATTTTCTAAAAAAAAGAAAAAAATTGATGATGCAAACGACTAATTGTAAATAAATTAGATTCATGCAAAACATATATTTTATAAAGGAACCACAAAAAAATTAAATAATTTATAATATATATGAGGAGCAAACAGTCAAACCGTGTTTTCTCCAAGAAAAAAATAAATAAAGTTACTGGTTTTCCTTTGAACTCCTCATTAACTAGTACAAAAGTATGTTGTTATTTGTAACCAAAACAAGTTTAAAGCTTGTTTTGGTTACAAATAACAACATACTTTTGTACCAGTTAATGATTAGTTCGAAGAAAAACCAGTAACTTTATTTATTTTTTTGGAGAAAACACGGTTTGACTGTTTGCTCCTCATATATATTGTTACCGGCAATGTATGAAATCCGACATTCTATACAATATCTAGGCGTTCTATAGAATGCCGAACCGGTATTCTATAAAATGCCTAGGTATTGCATAGAATGCCGGCGTTTCATATTTTGCTGGTAGCTATGTAACGTTTTCTGTAGTTGTTATACGGGGTCATTCCACGGCAACGGACGTTACATTTATGCAGCATTTTTCAACTTCAACGAGCTTTCTAACAACCTGTGACACCTGTTCTTGCTTATACTGCGAATAATGCAGGAGTATAAAAATTGCCCCCGAATGCGCGGTGTTGTTTTAAAACAACAAGTAAAAGGCGCCTAAATATATATTTTTCCCGAAATTTTTCGGACATTTTATATTTATTTTATTTTAAAACTATGTAAGCAATTAGAGACTATTTTTTTAAATAAAATTGTTGCTTAAAATTTGTAGATAAAAAAATTAAGAAGCTACTGTTTTTTACGAAATCAACATGTTTTACGATTTTCTGAAAAAAGATGAATCTTGAGTTCTGTTTACAAGATCTAGAGGAAACTATATTAACTAATATGGTCACACATACAAAATAAAACGAAAGAATAGGCCGCATGTTAAAAATATAACAAAATAAAAGCTTAGTGAACGAAAAATGGAGGTGTTGTTTAAAAAAACCACGGCGCAGTGTAGGGTTAAATGATTGTGTCACAATCAGACGTAAATTTCAGTCAAGTAAGATTTAAATTTTTTTTTTTGAATCCAATGAATTTTATTTTGCGTTTTCTTTGTTTTAATTAAGAGTTAATGTACATATACATTAGTTGTAAACAATCAATTTATTGCCTAAAACATTGTACATATTTATTTAGTTTGTGTAATTATTTTCGATTTAATATCATTCTTTACTGTCACTAAATTGTAATATATTAAATAACATCACTCGAGGGGGATAACTACGTGTTTAAGAAATTTTAACTGGTTTTACCGTAGGGTCATTCCACAGTAACGGACGTTACATTTACACAACATTTTTCAACTTCAACGAGCATTCTAACAAACTTGTTGGGCATTTTTTAGGTTTTTTAAGTTTGGCTAGTAAAAGTACATGTGTTCTAAGTATGCAAAAATTTTTTTAAAGATATATATGTATTTGCTGTCTGTTAAAAAAAATGCTGAAATTTCGTTACGTGTGTTACTCTTCGGGCAACACACGTAACGAAATTTCAAAAAAAATTTTAACACACAACAAATACATATATATCTTCAAATTTTTTTTTGCATACTTAGAACACATGTACTTTTTTCTAGCCAATATTAAAAAATCTAAAAAATGCATAACAAGTTTGTTAGAATGCTCGTTGAAGTTGAAAAATGTTGTGTAAATGTAACGTCCGTTACTGTGGAATGACCCTACGGTAAAACCAGTTAAAATTTCTTAAACACGTAGTTATCCCCCTCGAGTAATGTTATTTAATATATTACAATTTAGTGACAGTAAAGAATGATATTAAATCGAAAATAATTACACAAACTAAATAAATATGTACAATGTTTTAGGAAATACATTGATTGCTTACAACTAATGTATATGTACATTAACTCTTAAATAAAACAAAGAAAACGCAAAATAAAATTCATTGGATTCAAAAAAAAAAAAAAAAAAATTTAAATCTTACTTGACTGAAATTTACGTCTGATTGTGACACAATCATTTAACCCTACACTGCGCCGTGTTGTTTTTAAAAAACACCTCCATTTTTCGTTCACTAAGCTTGTATTTTGTTATATTTTTAACATGCGGCGCATTCTTTCGTTTTATTTTGTATGTGTGACAATATTAGTTAATATAGTTTCCCCTAGATCTTGTAAACTGAACGCAAGATTCATCTTTTTTCACAAAATCGTAAAACATGTTGATTTCGTAAAAAACAGTAACTTCTTAATTTTTTTATCTACAAATTTTAAGCAACAATTTTATTTAAAAAAATAGTCTCTGATTGCTTACATAGTTTTAAAATAAAATAAATATAAAATGTCCGAAAATTTTCGGGAAAAATATATATTAAGGCGCCTTTTACTTGTTGTTTTAAAACAACACCGCGCATTCGGGGGCAATTTTTAAACTCCTGCATTATTCGCAGTATAAACAAGAACAGGTGTCACAGGTTGTTCTATTTCACTTCATTTAGTATTTTTTAGAAGATTATTGTTAAATATTTCACAAATTAACTTAAAAGTGGTCGATTAAATTATTATTTTGGAATTTTGTTTAAAATCAATTCATGCTCAACCAAAGAAGAAACGAACATTATTGCATATACCCGCTACAGATGTTAGGTTTCTTGTTTAAAATCTTTTAGTGAAATTATTATTAAACTTTATTGGTAATCAAAGTAAAAATTTGCACATGTAACTAATAATTATTAGTTACATGTGCATAATAATAAAAAATAAATTTTATAAATTCATAAATAATAATAAAATTTATTATTTAAAAATTTTTTTGTATTTTAGTGCTATTTTATGATTATAATGCATGCCTATTTATTATTGATTTGGTTTCCTTTGTTAAAATGAATAAAAAAAAATGATTATTGTTGCCCCTAAATGCGCAGTGTTGTTTTTAAACAGCATATCAATTTTTCTCGAATTCTACTTTTCCGAGTTAAATAAGAATTTTTTTAGTATTTTTCCCACTTATAACTAGCACAAACAAACACAAAAAAATATTTTACAAAGAAAAAAAATTGCGCAGGGTAGGGTTAACACAGAGGTTTTAAAAATTTTTAGGTACATTTCTGAACACGTTTTCCGATAGTTATCGATGTTAATATCGATGTCCGAAATTAGGTTAAAAACCGCACCAACTACTATTTAACATATACACCTATTACGACACTGCATTCTACAGGAGCTAATTTAATATGGATATCATAAAGTTACCTTGATTGCGTTAGTATTCGTGTTGTAGTGCATCTCCCTATATGTGGGAGTGAGGACGATAAATATCACAAATGGTGAACCTGAGTTTATTAGAGAGTAAAGGTCTCAGTGGCAGGTGACAGCGAGGAAGACTGGGTCAGGAAATTAGATCATGGTGACTAGATCTCAATGTCACATACATTTTCTCTTTAGCTCACATCTGTAACGCTATATTATCACTTCGGGTCTGGTTGTTGGTGGTTTCGACGATATTCAGGGTTATTTATTTATTTATCGTGCTAAAAAAAGTTTCTTGGTGGTGACAGGGGTCATTCATAAATGACGCCAAGCTTCGAGGGGGGGGGGGGGTCAAGAAATCGTGACAGTTTGTGACACGGGGTAACAAGAAGTGTGACATTACACATTTTGGTTATAATAAAAACATTTAAAATCAGCAAATTAAATTTATATTTAAAATTTTTTTTTTGATTTTCATCATCTGATTTTAAAGTTTTATTGATCAGTTTGTATCGTTAACACCGGTGCTGTTAAAAGTTTAAGCTGACTTCTTGTTAAAAGTTTAAAAAGAAATTTTCTGAGGAAGTGTGACATTTTGTGACAAAGGGGGGAGGGGGGGTCAAATATACTGAAGAAAATTGTGACATCATTTATGAACGGTCCCATATGTCTACCGCTTCCATCAATTTTCAATCGTAAATCAATATGAGCCTTTACATCTTCTTTGAATCTCAATGGAATGACTTTTGACAAAATAATCATACAAACTCAAGTCGCATCTTCAAATTCGTAGGAAATTTATCCCATTTTTCGACATAAAAAGTTTGAAATTCTGCCAAGAAGTTCAAAGATTTTTGAAAATTAAACCATCTTCACAACATTGACGCATGAAATTACGCCATATCTACACCGCTGTTCTGACAAAAAACAAACTTTCACCAATTATTTATTTCTACTATTTAGACATCCAAGAAAATATAATAGCAAAAACAAAATTACAAAATTTTGATCTATCGTTACATCTAGGTTTTCAGAAAATACCTTCATTTGCATGTAGATATTTTGCGCAATTCATAGTTATCTATTTCGAAGAATTTCGATGTTTCGAAAGTAAGCCTTCTTTTTCTGCTGTTGGCAAAAATACTCTCTCGCGCTGGAAGGTAAATAATTAATGCGTGTAAATTTAAACTTACCGCTTTAACTTTTTCGTGCAAGGCTTAAACTCGAGCAAAGATACAATTAGTACTAAAAATGTAAGATTTTGTCTCCCCCTCCTCCCTCGATGTTATGTTTCTTTTAGTTGGATGAATAAGTACAAGTTTTAATTCGACGAAGAAGATGGTTTCATAGGCCACACTGTTAAAAAAACCCGAATTTTCAGGGTGTTTTTTGACCGATTCCGCAGTGCTTCAATACATGGTTTTTTTCCTAAAAACGGAAATATCACGTTCTGAAAATACGAGAACGGAACTTTTCCGTTTTACTGCTGCTGTATTTTCACAACCTGATTTTGATTAACGGAAAAAGAAAAGAAAAAAACAAATGGAACTTCTGTCAAATCTGGGGGGAAATATTATCAGAAACGGAATATATCTGGCAACTTTTTTTTTTTCTGTACTTTTTCCGTTATTTTCAGGAGATTTTTTTTACAGTGTAGTTTATTATTATTATTTTCAAAATAAATCTCATTATTGTCGGTTTAACGTCAGATTTATAAGACCAGTCATTTTGACTGTTCCGAAGTTTCGTCGTTTCATCATTTGTTACTAATTATAGTGCAATTTTTAATTGCACTGGCTTTTCCTAATATACGGTAAGTAGGACATGTTAATGTGACTGAAAGTTTTATTATGATTAGAAGCAATTTTGTGTAAAATGAAACTTTAGAAATGGTTCAAAACGGCCTGGTAAACCTAGTGTTCATAAAAAAATTTGAATTTGTCGTATAGCCTTAATCATACCATTATAGATTCCCAAACTTTTTTTATCCCGTCGTGGACCCCTTGCCACTCCTTTCAGTTTTTCGTAGACCCCTTTCCTAGGGGATAATTCTAAAAAAAATTTCATTAGTGAACATTTATATTTAAAACAGGGGGCGAACCTCTATTTTTTTTATCTGGGTCCCTTTTCGTGAATTTTAAAGAGATGTTTGTGAAAAATCAAATAACTTTGTGAAAACTGAAAATTTTAACGTATTGTGATCAAAAATTTTATTATTATTTGCCGCTTTTATAATAAACTAGTACGTCCGGCAGTCATACGAAATGACCGCTGTTCTAAATATTATAAATTGTAATTAAAATAATTTGAGCAAAGGTGTCTTCTCATTCAAACTGAATTACCCAGGTCAGGCGGCGAGGACGCCCCTTTGCTTACTGCCCCACTCTACTATACATTTATTTACTATATAATCAACTTGTTTGTGAAAAATATATATTTACCATCAAAGAACGTATTGAAAATTTTATTACGCTTTTCAAAACAAAAGTTTTAACGAAACTGGGCAAAAAGAGCGCTGCCACTCTAATAAGAAAAAGAAGAAAAGCGCAAACGATAAAGAAATAAATTAAAAAGAAAGAAAGGATTAAATTAAATTCGCGTATGCATTCATTTTTAACGGAAATTGAAAATACAGCGAAGCCTCACTCAATATGCTAGATGAACGTTTTGATTATTATTAGTATATTTGTTACATTTGTTAAATGGCAACTGCATTGATTTGTTTGTTCACACGGCAACTGTAATTATATGTTTGGAAATGAGGGCAACAATGCAAAAGTAAAACAAAACGGGTCAAAAAAAGCATTGAAAAATTTTAAAAAATTAATTTAAAAAAAACTCATTGAGTCACAACTTTCATTTTTGCGGCGATGCGTTTCTCGGGTCGTAAACATCAACCGTGCCGAATATGGTCCCGATCGGTAAAACGGCCTGGGATCCTATAGCGGACAGACAGACAGAATAAGCCGCTTATATATAAGAAGATAATGGTGTGCAAAATACGATTTGAATACTTGAAATTTTGTGAGTGGTCCGTTTTGATTGATAATAATTTTGTGAAGGCTCGTTTTGATTGATTGGAATTTTGTGAATGGTCCGAAAACGGAACCGAATTTCTGCTGGTGAGACCCCTGTGAAAGTTCCAAAGCAGAGTAAAGCTGAAAGTCAAGTTTTTCCTTTAAAACAATAGGGGGACAGAGAAAACTGCACTGAAATGTCACGTGAAAAGACGAAATGTAATATGAAACAAAACGTTTCAGATATATTTCTTTCCATCATGTAAAATTTAACTTCTACGCATCAACATTTAATGTCCCCCAGGCAATTGCTTTTCTACTATCATTAAAAGTGCAAGATTTTACTAGTTACAAGCACAAACATAATAGGTATCTAACTTGCACAACTTAAGAAATATATTTTACAAATATATAATAATACAATTAGTAAATTTATATGCTTGTATTACATAAATGTGACATTGTCAAAATTTCTTGTAGGTGCATCATGCCAAAAATTAAAATAATTAATTTCGCATAAAAAATTCGGACACCAGGGATCTGGTGCATTGGAGCAATGAGATATTGCTGTAAATTGGAGTGGAGCCGGAGCTACGAAACTTGTTGTGCTCCACTTCTCCGATTTTTTTTTTTTTAAATTTTATCACACCGACACGGTGGAGTCCTGGTGAGGTGCGGGACTCGTACGCCCCAGTTTATAGGATCGAGTCTGGCAATGTCGGTGGATTTTCAAGATGCAGAAAATCGTCTGCGCCCATATGCCTTATGATTATGCGGTATGTAAAAGATATCTTGAGTAGACATTTAACTAGGATACTCTCGGCTAATTTAAATTCCTAGTGCAGTTTTGCATCAACAGAGTCGGGGTGCTCACCGTTTCAGGTGAAGAAACTGGACATTAAAATTCTCATACGGATGGTACCACGCTCATTGCGGTGCCGGTGAAAGAGCTGGCACCAATCTCTTGGGAGCGCACTAGGTCTGTAGTGATTAAAAACCTATATACAAGCAGCCCCATAAGGAATATATATATATATCACATAAAAAATTAAATTAACTAAAAAAGATAAATAATACAATCTATTAAAATTATTCGGAGAAATTATTTAGAAATCCGAGCGGAGCCACTCAAAAAAGTGGCTGCCTTGGATCCCTGTGTTGTGCCATTAGCCCCCTCCAAACTTTGAAGTTTCAAATTTAGCGCACATAATTCAAATACAAACACTATTAATGCAAAACTTAGAACTTTCAAACTGACTAAAGGAATGAAAGAAATGCCCATCTCCACCAAGAAAGTAACACGTTTGATTGCCTCGACCACTGCTCAAGCGAGAATCTTATTTCACCAAAGGGTCAAGGTTATTTCATCAAATGATGGTTCTTGGCTGATGACGGCAGAGACAAAGTCCTTCTTATCCGTAATATAAAAGCGATGATGATGATAATAATGGTGATGTTGGAGACACAAAATGCACGTGATCGTTGTTTTCACCATCAAGGTAGAAAAAGAAGAAAGAAAAAAGAAATTCCAGCCGCTTAATTCTTAACATAAAATACGATGAAATAGAAACACACAATGTTTGACGATGTTAGAGAAATTCCTATTATCTCCTTATTAAATTCCTCATAAATAAAAAAAGTTTTTTAAAACTGAAGTATGGCATCGGTTAAAATTAAAGTGACCACACGTCCTGTTTTTTGGTAGGCTCTTCATTTTGAGAAATCGTCGTTAGTTCAAAGAGCTCCTAAAGTGCCCTTTACACATACGTTCTTAACCGCGCGACAAAACGCGGCGCATCCAACCACGCTCAAGAACGCGAGTAAAACCGCGGCCTTCAAAAATGTGTCGCAATAATGAGCCACATTCTTAACCGCGCGCAAGAACGCATTCAGATGCGGGGCCGTTCATTGAAGTCCTCTACAGAGAGGCGTCAACGTTCCACGTTCCATGCTAGCATTCACAACACAGTAAAATGTAATCCATTAAAGAAAAATCATTAGTAAATGAATTACAATAATATACACACCACTTTGTGATTTCAGACACAAAACTGAGCAAAAGGCCTTTTTTATTGCAGAAGCAACAGCCGGCAGAATTATCCAATCATCCCACTTCGATGCGCGGTTAAGAACGCGCATGTAAAATGTATCATTTCTTGGTGCGCGATCATGAGCGCGCATCTGAGTGTCATTCTTAACCGCGTTCTTGAGCGTCCTAAAATTGCATTTACAAGCGCACTCTTGAACGCGGATCTCAACGGCTCGCCGTCTGGAGCGCGGTTAAGAACGTGTGTGTAAAGTGCGCTTAAGCAACAACACTTGTGGCAAAGCACGTCGGCGGATTCAATCAAACATTTGGCATGGGTCACGTGCATTTACATTTATACACCCGCAAGATACGTCACTAAGGTACAGTACATGGCGTGTACCCAACTTAACCCTTTGGAGTCGTATTAAGTTCATGCATGGGGCCTCAGTGGCTGAGCGGTTAAATCGACTGGCTCCGGTGCCTCCCTGCGCGGAGAGAAAGAGGCGTGGGTTTGATTCCCACCTTGCCCTGGGTGTATTTCCTTCTTTGTATATTAAAATCTGTTGTGCTGTCTTGTTCTATCTGTCATATTAGACGAGAGTTTGAAGCATATCCTTGAGAATAGCAAATAAACTCGAATATTTATGTGACCTGAAATGGTCGTAAAACAAACAAACAAGTTCATGCATGGGGGTCATGCTGGTGGGAATTAATTTTCGTTGAACGAACAGTAATACATAATATGCAAGATTATGAAGGAATTTTTTTTTTTTAATTCTTTTTTAAACTTTAGATATATGTAACACAATATGTTTTAATTTTGTGTAAAAAGTATATTTTATAGTTTTCCATCGTGTGGTATCTTTCAAAGCGCTGGTGGCCGATGGTAGACATACGACCGCAAAGGATTAAATATAAAAACAGAGTTGTTTCTTTAAGGGGGCAATGGCCCGAAAACGCTGCTCTCTGATTTTAATAATTTACTTTAACTTCACTCTACAATCGCTCAACAGCTCGGATTTATTTGGATTAGAGATAATAACAAAAAAATTAAATAACGTATTTCGGGATTTTTAATTAAAAAAATAATATTTAAATTTTTTTTTATCCTCTATCACCTAAAAACTCGGAATTGTGACATTTTCCATTCGAGATAATAAGAAAATTATTTATGAAAAAAATTACAAAAGGGGCCGTTCATAAATGATGTCACGCTTTCCCCCATATCTTTGACCCCCTCCTTCCCTTTGTCACAATATGTCACACTTGAGCGGACCCCCCTCCCCCCTTTGTCACATCTCACGCTATGTTGCATAATGTAGGATGTCATACTTCTTGTTCCCCCCCCCCCTCGAAGCGTGACATCATTTATGAATGATCCCAAAGGCAGCAGTTGAACGGTATGTTGCCTATAGTCTACACCAGGCTTGGAGTCGATTACAAAGAAACGTAATCGATTACGATTACGATTACAAAGGGAGAAATTGAGAGATTATGATTACGATTACGATTGTAATCCTTTGCCAAAAAGTAATTACGATTACGGCAGCGATTACAGTCGTTGAAAAATGCAATCGATTACGATTATGACATCCGATTACGATTTTGATTACGATTAGATTAGCATAAAATTATCCGATTTTATGCATACAACTCTCATTTTCACAATAGTGTCAAAAATCAAAAAGTTATGATTTTTAATTAAATTTTTTATTTTATAATAGATAACTGAAATGATGATGAATGCAATTATAATGAAACAATTTCATCATCACAGTTCTGGAATTATGACGTCGTTGCAGAAATGAAAAATTTGCATTATATATATATATATATATGTATAATCAGGAAAGGCACATTCAGTATTTTTCGAATATTTAAAACTCATGTGAGGGATAACTACATTGATCGTATTTTGTATATAAGCAAAGACTATGCACTAAATGTATATGTAATGCATAAGTGATTTACCTGGTTCATTGTTATTTTGTGTGCATACAATCAAAATTTAGTTGGCCGTAATTTCTGAAAATGTATATTTCTCCATTGTATTTATTTTCTAGTTTAAATTGTGCAAATATTTCACATAACACCAATTAGTTTACTGAAAATAATAATTTTCTATGATTCTTTATGAAATCACTTATAAGATGTGCATGAATTGCACGGGATAAAAAATATTCAGATAGTGTAAGAGATAAATAATCTTTTGAAAATAAATGCTGCATTTTAGAATAATTGCAAAAAATTTGAACATGAACATTCAAATAAATCTCAGCAAAATTAGTAATCGTTAAAAAGTAATATGAAGAATAATTATAATACGAATGACTATAATATTTTAATATGATTTTTGTGTTTTTTTTTAACATGCACGAGCATATAATTTTTTCCCATGTATTAACTGTTTTAATAAAAAAATAAAGTGCAAGTAATTTTACAACACAAATTTAACGTACACGATGCAACTGAAATACAAAATTTTGTTGAGGTAATTCTAAGAAGAAAAAGATAATTAATTTTTAAAAATAACTCCTAAATATTAATTCATGCATGTAAAAAACAATTGGGAGAATGTCTGAACATAAATCACTTTTTCTTTTACATACCTATTAATTAAAAAGAATATTAGCATTAAAATATAAATATATTTAAGATTTAAATGTATGTATTTTTTTAAATATTCGAAGGACATATTGAAAAGAAGTAATAATAATCACACGTACCAGGGTTAAGATTTCATATATCTTAAGCATAGAGCATCATGTAACGCCTGTTCCTAAATTGCTGATGTGTAAATGTGCTATTTTTTAGAAAAATTCTTCACTTCTGCTGTTAAAACAAGGAGAAAAAAAAAAAAACGCCAAAAGGCATTTCTTCTTTTTTTTGTGTGTGTGTGTCTCTTTATGTGTGTAGGTGATAGTACTCTTTCCACTAGATTTTCGGGGGGCAGTCTGCTTCGATTATTGAAAGGGAAAGTGGTCCATTCTTATTATGCCGTCGCCAGACTCTCGCCTATAGCCCAACCGTTTGAATATGTTTTGAAGGGGTAATTAAGGAAGCAAAATGACCGATGCATTTGGTCAGACACCTTCCCCTTATCTACCCCGAAATCTATGACTTGCGGACAGATTACCGCTCTTTTACCGAAACTGGACGACGCGAGAAGACTGGAGACCCCCTGAGAGCCCCAAGGCGATGCGAGTGACATATCCAGACCTCTTTCTTCTCGGGCTCGCCAGCCATTCCCCATGGAGAGTGGAGCCGCAATTAAGAATTCTGAGAGACCGCAACAAGTAGGACAACAAGCGTCTCTAGCAGACTATTATATGGTCCTGCCATCAAGGCTCTGCTACCGCCACACAGAACCTTTTATATTATGATCGCCCATAGGTTATTTACAGTTAGGATAGGACTTCAGTACACAGTTTGAATCCTTTTTCTTGTAATCTTATCTCTTCTACCCAATGGTAGAGCTAAAAATTTCAGCTTTCAGCAGGTCAAGATTACACGATTGCAGGACCAGCAGATTACGGATTTTTTCCTTAAGATTACGATTAAAATTACGGGAGAAAAAGGATTACGGGATTACACAATTTCGATTATGATTATGAGAATATGCCATCGTCAGATTACGATTACGATTACGATTTTGTCAAAATGTAATCGATTACAGCCGATTACGATTACGTAATCGCGATTACTCCAAGCCTGGTCTACACTATGATATACAGAGGGTTAAAATGAATTTAATCTACTTTCTTAACTCTTAACCCCTTTGTGCCAAGCGTCCCAACGATGGGACGGTTATTAATACGGCTGTGATTTCTATAATTTAGGGCTGAAGTAATATTTTTTTTGGTGGTAGACCAGGTATTCCTGACGGATTATCCTTTACATCTGAAATGACAAGTAGAAGGACATTCGTATTTTATGACATTTCGCGATGTTCAAAAATAAAAGTAAAGCCCTGATTATTATTTCATGCTATATTTGAAGAATCTTTCCTTTGTCGCTGGGATTAGGCACTTTCTGAGATACGTATTTTTAGAAAATTTTGCATTTTTAAGAAAGCCTCTAAGTTCTGGTGTGTTTCGGCCTTATTTTTGAAAAACTTAGTTACAGATTTTACTCAACAAAAAGTTTGGTAGAAATAGGTTCATTTACGTTATGGAAAAATAAGAACATTTGTTAACAAGTAAAAAGTTTACCTTCAATGAAAAATAAAAAAAGCTCTAAATAGCAATAATAATTACAGATACATATCTTTAAAGGTAAAAGAGCGATGGCACACCCTTTAAAAAGCTGCGAATCCTCCCCCGGCAAAACGGCCAAACAATCAATTAAGCAATGCCCAACAGCCCATGAAAACAACCCCCTAAAAACTTCAAATTCAGTACCAACGGAGCAGTCTGCGCCATGACCCCCCCCCCCCCCCCGGTGGACACCCCCGCCTTTTCCAATGCGAAAAGAAAGGTGTTATCTTTCGGATGCAAAGGCACCAACAAAAACCATAAAACAACAGTTGTTGTTTTGAGTTTGAGATACTGAAGCACCGACACATAGATGTCCAAAAGGGGTCCGTGGCCGAAGCTCTCGTGCCTGAAGCTCATATAAAGCTCACAAATATATCACCCCTATCCCCGACATATCAACTTGACAGTTGGGAGGAGCCAAGACCGGCTCACGTGTCTGAAGCTCACAGTAGTAGTTTGAAGTCTTTTTCCAAATTATGGAAAATATTCCAACTAACGACAAACTGAGACGTTTTATAGTTTACTTTGTAGAACAATGGATGGACACTCCCAGTGTTCCCTATCAATTATGCAATGCTTACGGACAACGACACAGGACGAAAAATCCAGTGAAACCGTGGAACTCACAATGAAATAGAATCATTGGCATAAAAAACCCCAATATACAATTTCTAAAGTCTTTGAAATAGCAATCGGTAAAAGTATCCCACCAGTAAGAGCAAAAGAAATTGCACCGCAGGAGTAAAAAGAATAAAAGTTTATGCACAATTGGATGAAAAAATTGAAAACATTACAACAACTTAATTGAAGACTACAGATGGTCTAATAACCTACACAAGTGTTTGGCCTCCCTAACTTACGTGACAAAAATGGAATAATTTAAATAATGGTAAACACGATAATGGCAAGTTTTCAGCTGCAGCGTAAAAAGAAGAGATACAGACAAAGGTCCTGTATCTTTTAAACCGCCTGCGTCTTTACTGACACTTTTCTCCACCAGACCCCTACCTGTTAGCCGAGGCCTTAGGATTGCTTACGCACGGGGAGAGGTAGTGGGGTCTACGGATTTTACATGCACATATCCCCAAGTATACATGGTGGTCTTCAGTGGGTATCGAACGCGCGCCGTCTTAACTGACACTGTCCAGTCCCAAGCCTGGGATAAAAGCGTGAGGGAAAGTTGATCATAAATCTCAACAAAATTATTACTTATTTTATTTTAAAAAATCCCCATTTATCTATAGTTAAGTTCAAAATAAGCAAAATAATCCATCTGCCTCGTTTCCGCCATCCCTCGGGGGTGAGGGGAGGGCTTGGGACAAGAGAGTTGGGTACGAATATATTTGTGAGCTTGGGACACGAGATGCTGGTGTAGGTGAGCTAGAGCCACGTTTCTCCTACTGTGAGCTTCAGACCTGTGAGCTTCGGGCACGACACCGTCCAAAAGATCACAGAAATTTCGCCCTGCAAAGCGAAAACGCCAGTGGCTGCTTCATAAAAGTTTAGCGACCTCCACTTAAACACCGAGTTAAATGCTATCTTCAATCAGGTAGTTCCGTCCACAGCCCCAGGGCTACCTGTGATGGGGGCTTTTCGTTTTCCGCTTGGGTGCCCCTGCTCGGGATGGTTCACTGACTCAGTTTCCGAAGTGCGGAAAAGGTAACTCGAGTGAAAGCAGCTTCCGTGGGAAGTGTTCGCTATTCAGACCAGGCGAAGATTCTTATTTCTCCACCAGAGCAGTTTCTTCTTTTTTTTTTTTTTTGGATGAGATAATGGATCTGCGACAGTTTTGGAAGATCGGAAGATCAGGTAAAATAGAAATGCATCCTTGTGTTTCACAGGAGACATCCATATCGTTTGATTTTAGCGTTACAAAATTTTATAGCAGTAGTATTCAGAAGACTGGACGCGTCGTTAAAACTTAAAAGCGGTGTCGTTATAAACAATTTCGACTCTTTCTCTATATACGGGGATTGCACGACAGGAAATTTGGGTCCTTTTTAGGACCATTCACAAAATTCCGAACTAGCAAAAATCGCACTTTTCACAGAATTATTTATTAAATAAGTGCCAAATCATGATAAAAAAATTTATCACAATATGTTTTATTTTTGAACTTTTAGAAAATTATTTGATTTTCACAAAAATCTTTTTAAAAGTTCATAAAAATAGAACCCTATTAAAAATGCTGGATCAACCCCTGATAAAATGTTTTATCACTTTTGTTTTGGGGGGAGGGGGTAATTTAACAAAAATCCCTGACTTTTGCAGGTTTTGTCAAAATTTGTTTTTCTCTGACGTTTCCATGACTATTGCAAAGGATATCAACTTCCATGACTTTTCCAGGTGGCGTATGAACCCTGTAAAGGCATCCTCGACCAATCAGAACGCTCGTATCGGCGGTCCGAGTGTCTGAGCGAGGCTGAACTTGATTGTAGCAGTTACTGTACAGGCTGTTTCATTACTGAAAACATCAAAAGAACCGACGTCGCACTTTTTCCACCGCCAGTTCCCGACCCAGAAAAGTTTGTTTACATCATTTTAAAGCCTAATACGATGTCCTTTCCTGGTTTCCGAAAACGTTTAGATGAATATTTTTAGTGGAAAGTCGTCCTGTCTCTGTTTTGAATGTAATTTTTAAAGATTTTCGCAGTCAATTAATTTTTTCTAATGAAAATGAGGTACTTTCCCGTTTCGGGGAGGCTGGAGATTTTTATTTTTTTGTTTTTCGCCAAATCAAACTACTTTACCATTTTGGGTTGCGGTTGGCGATGTTTAAATATTTTTCCCAAAAACAAACTCCAGACACAAAACAAATTTATTTGGCAAAAAAAACATCGCCAGCCCCCCCCCCCCCCCAAACGGAAAAGTACCGTAAGTTATTCTTGTTTCAGTAGTACAGTAGAGCGCCATATGTACGGCGTCCATATCCAGACACCGCTTAACCGGATGTCCAATTAACCGGATTGGTAAGGGACCATTCGATTTTTTCCCTGCTTTCTACAAAAAAAAAAAAAAAAAACACGAAAACCCTGACTTTCAGATTGTCTAAAGGAGGTCAAAAACCTGCTTCCCTTGCCTTTTGGCATTCCAAGAAGGAGGGATTGGATTACTCCTCCCCCGTTTCTCTCAGGTATGTTCGATTCAGTTACAATTAGCATGAGGAGTAGAAAGAACTGAATAAAAGGATTAAGATTCTTTTTAGAGGTATTGGGAAATAAAGTATTGAAACCAACAGAAGAAAAATCGTTAAAGTAAGCATTTACGGTCAAGGGATCAAATTAAATTATCTCTGCTGAACTAAATTTCCAAGAAGAACTCACTTGACTGAAAGGAAGCCGGTACACCTCGCGAAATGATCACGTGGTTTTGTATTGTCCGAACACGTGTTCGTGTTTGTTTCACAAAGCTAAAAAAACCACATTTTTTAAATTACGATCAGTAATTGTAGAAGGTGTTTTACAAACATATCTGGGAAGCGCAAAAGAGTAGTGTTATCTTTAGACCAAAAAACAAACATTGTTAAAAAATTGAAAATAAAATAATTTTTATAAAAAAACAGAACCGACTTCAAATTATAAATTGCGCTAAAAAGTGAAAAATAAATGAATTCTTTAAACAACATCAATATGACTTTTAAACATAGTTTTAGAAGTCGGTGCAAAATTAGGATAGATAAAATCTTTTGTAATCATGAATCCAATTACAAATATATATATTTTCGCAGAATTATCAACAGGTCCAATATGAAGCAGCAAATGGTATAATGGTAATAAGACTCATAATTTTGCACCGACTTCTAAAACTATGTTTAAAAGTCACATCGATGTTGTTTAAAGAATTCATTTATTTTTCACTTTTTAGCGCAATTTATTATTTGAGGTCGGTTCTGTTTTTTTATAAAAATTATTTTATTTTATTCTTTTTAGTGTAAATACATTTTTATATAAATACTCTATTTTTAAAAAAATCCATATACAAAAGGCAAAACTTCTTTGAATTAATGGCACTAAAAACTAATCATTTGTATGATAAATTTCCTTTTGAAGTCGATTTTAGCAAACAAACTGATTGGATTAATTTTGCCACAGAGAAGCCTTCAGTCAAACTCTTGCTGTAATTTCTTTTAATATTATTGCCCATGACAACAAACATGTTTTCAACATTGACTTTTATATTTACTAATAGATTTCCCAACAAAGAAAAATCAAGCCAAGCCTTTCCAATTAAAATAAAAAATACTTATTTTTCACCCGTAACGTTTTTTCTAAAAAACAAATGTAGTGAAATTAATTTGCAATATTTGAGTTAGACGACCCTCTATCGATTAAAGAAAAAATTATCAAAATCGGTTCATTTATTCAAAAGTTATGGATGAAAAAAAAAAAAAAAATACATTTCTGCCCATAACTTTTTTTCTAATTATCGAATATGGTCAAACGAAAGTACGGGACCTATGGGAAAGCACCCTCGATCGATTGAAAAAAGAATCATGAAAATCGGTTCATCCGGTGAGAAGTTATGAATGGACAAACAAACAAACAATAAAAAAAAAAAAAAACGACATACATACAGTATGAATGTATAACCTCCTTCCTTTGTGTAATCGGTTAAAAAGGAGAAAATGGAAACAACATAGCCCTTGAATATGGCATCGGCACATCAACTGCGTCAGATATTAAAAAAACAGCGATGCAATTTTATGCTTCGTATCAGGTTTTTGCGAACAAGAAGGCAGGAAAACGTGTGAAAGGAAGCTGCATAAAAACTTAGCCCTATTTGTGCTTCAAAGTGGTCAATCCATTTATCCGGATCTACTTCAGTCATGATAACAGGGTTCATACTCAAATGGCCAAAAAAATTTCCATGACTTTTCCATGTCGATCAAAGGAGAATTCCAGGTTACCGTTCTAATCCATTTATCCGGATCTACTTCAGTCCCGATAACAGGGTTCATACTCAAATGGCCAAAAAAATTTCCATGACTTTTCCATGTCGATCAAAGGAGAATTCCAGGTTACCGTTCTAATCCATTTATCCGGATCTACTTCAGTCCCGATAACAGGGTTCATACTCAAATGGCCAAAAAAATTTCCATGACTTTTCCATGTCGATCAAAGGAAAATTCCAGGTTACCGTTCTAATCCATTTATCCGGATTTACTTCAGTCCCGATAACAGGGTTCATACTCAAATGGCCAAAAAAATTTCCATGACTTTTCCATGTCGATCAAAGGAGAACTCCAGGTTACCGTTCTAATCCATTTATCCGGATCTACTTCAGTCCCGATAACAGGGTTCATACTCAAATGGCCAAAAAAATTTCCATGACTTTTCCATGTCGATCAAAGGAGAATTCCAGGTTACCGTTCTAATCCATTTATCCGGATCTACTTCAGTCCCGATAACAGGGTTCATACTCAAATGGCCAAAAAAATTTCCATGACTTTTCCATGTCGATCAAAGGAGAATTCCAGGTTACCGTTCTAATCCATTTATCCGGATCTACTTCAGTCCCGATAACAGGGTTCATACTCAAATGGCCAAAAAAATTTCCATGACTTTTCCATGTCGATCAAAGGAGAATTCCAGGTTACCGTTCTAAGTAAAAATATTTACTAGCAAATGCACTACTTGTACATTAAATACGCCCGCCATAACATTTTATGCGTACAATTATATTAATTTCGTATTAAAATATTCCACACAGATGCTCATTATGACAACAAACTTATACTATAGAATTTTTAGTCTATAGAATTTCAAAAGCAAAATTTTATGACACAATACTGCCAAAAGATATTACCTGTTATATTAGCATCCATCTTTCTTTTTTTTAAATTTAACTTTTAGAAGCTAATTTAAAACTATATAAAACATAAAATATAAAGAATAAATAAAATAAAATAAAAATTAAGATAATCGAAGTGGGGACAAATCAGCTTTTTAACTCTATAATAACGCATAAAAAACAAATATTTAAAGAAATGCTGATGTAGGCACTTTTATGCCAAGACAGTTTAATAAACACCATTATATAAAGAAAAAACCTATACAAGAAAAGGAAGGCGAGATAATTGAGAACTTATTATTTAAAAAACAAATACAATACTTAAAAATGATTTGATAATAAAATCCATTAAATGACAACTGCTCAATGGCGCTGAAGAAATAAATTCGAAACTCAAATAAAAATAAGTTAATTAAAGAAAACTTAATTTTTATTGTTAAAGAACGTTTAATAAAATATTATATACATACAATATGTAAATAAAGATATTATGAATAAATGGAATCAATCTCCGTGTTAAATAGAATCGAAGTCAGTAGACCTCATACATTTTTGGGCAGTTCAGAAATTTGGTTGTTGATAATAAGGTTTTCAGTTATCTGCACAGAAAGTTTATAATTTTCTTTTCTTTACAATTTTTTAAATTTGTTTCAATGATTTGCATTTCTCAGTTTCTTTTTTGTTCAGTTCCTGATGTCGCGCAGAACGTTTTTATATTTTCTTTGTAATCCGACATCGCGACGAGCGTAAATTCCCTTCAAGGGGTCGTTCATAAATGATGTCACGCTTTTTTCCCATATATTTGACCCCCAACCCCCCTTTGTCACAATATATCACACTTCAGCGAACCCCCTCCCCCCTGTCCCATGTCACGCTATATTGCATAATGCATGATGTCGAACTTCTTGTTACCCCCTCCCCTCCCCTTGTCACAATTTCACGAACAACCCCTCCCCCCTCGAAGCGTGACATCATTTATGAATGATCCCCAAGCGGGGGGAAAAAAATCCCTGACTTTCCCAGGTTTTATCAAAATTTAAGCTTTCCCCTGACTTTTGCAAAAGATGTAAACTCATGTTTGTGAAAATTGCAACACCATGAAGGAAGCGTCATAATTGAATGAAATTTAATACACAGTTGAGTGGTAGCGGTACAAATAAATGATTAAATTTTCAAAGCAAACAAACAATAACAAGAGATCGGAATCAGTATTTTGTGTAGCCACCACGCGCCGCAATAAGTGCTGCTACACGACGTGGCATGGAGTCAAACAAATTTTGAATGTCTGCATGAGGCAGAGCATTCCATATTGTTTGTATGCGTACCCAAAGTTCGTCTACAGAAGCAACAGGACGAGGATCACGAGCGAGACGCCGACCAACGAAATCCCGCACATGTTCAATTGGCGACATATCCGGGGAATACGCAGGCCAAGGAACAAGCTGTACCTGCTGCGTTGCAAAGAAGGATTGAACAGTCCTAGCAATATGAGGGCGGGCATTGTCCTGTTGAAATACAGCGCCTGGCAAGCTTTGAAGGAAAGAAATAGCTTGGGGCTGTAGAACTTCACTGATGTACCGGTTGCTGTTCCGATTGCCCACAATTCGTACCAATTGAGATCGTCCATGATAGGCTATGGCGACCCAGACCATAACTCCGGGTGTTCGTCCACTGTGGCATTCGATAATGCACTCCGGAAGGTGGCGTTCACCGGCATAGCGTCTGACACGAATGCGGCCATCATGGTACCACATATTAAAGCGGGATTCGTCAGAAAACACGACATGCTGCCAATCAGCACGCCAGTCTCTATGCTGATTGGGCCATTGTAACCGCAGGCGGCGATGGTTTAGCGTGAGGGGGATCCTGTATAAAGGAGTCCTTGCGCGCAGTCCACGCTGCAGCAGACGTCTACGAATTGATGAAGCACACAATGAAACACCTGTAGCTATTGACCACTGTGCTGCCAATTGTCTAGAGGAAGCTCTACCGTCCGTCAGCGCCATGCGGACCAGGTGTCTATCATCGCGAGTTAACGTCACATTTCCGAGTATAGGATTTCCGAGTTGTCCGACCCTCGTCCGTCCACTGCTTATAAACACGCATCACTGTGCTGCTGTTACGCTGCACACGAGCGGCTACTGCACGAGACGACAATCCAGCTTCACGAAGGCCGATGATTCTCCCCCTTTCAAACTCTGTGAGTTGTTCAAATCTCGCTCTCTTTCGTCGAAGAGGCATGAGTAAAGATTGAGCTAACGTTTACCATTAGCAGATAAGCATACACGCCTCGCTACAGCCGTCTATTTATTGGGATCCATCCGCCGTTCAGAGGGCGCTGCTCACCATACACATGCGCTACGGATTTGAAATTCTAATCATTTGCATATCATGCGCTACTTTGCATTTCCTGAAAATTTCAGCTCACTCGCGTAAGTCCTTCATGGTGTTGCAATTTTCACAAACATGAGTTTAGATTTCCATGACTTTTCCAGGTTTTCCATGATTTCCAGGTGGAGTATGAACCCTGGGATAATCGGCGCTCTACTGCAATTACATTCTTAACTCTGAAATAAATTAAATTTAATGATATTCGACTTTTGATTTATAGTCACTATGCGTGTGTTTTTTAATGCATTTGTATGCATTTTATTATTTCGTTCGTGCAGAAATAAATGTTTAGAATAAAATAGTTGTGTTGTATTCACCATTTCCAGCCATATATTTTTTATTAAAAAATAGCAAATTACCCGGTCAACTCTTAATTTAAGATTGATTAAATGTAACTTTGAATGTTTCAAAAAATATACGTATTGCAAATTCTGCCTCAGGAAGCAAAAGTTATGATAATGCTATTTATTCTATATTACAAATAGTAAATGTTATATGCAAATTTGATCTAAGCATATAGTTTACTAGCTGCGACGCCCGGCGTTGCACGGTCTATCCTAAATTATATTTTGAAAATACAGCGATGCCTCATTAAAATGCTAGAAACGTTGATTATTATTATATTTGATTTGTTTAACAATGGAAACTGCATTGATTTGTTTGTTCACACCTCAACTGAAGCAATTGTTGAAACGATGCAACAATGCAAATAAAACAAGAAGTTCCGTCCAGAACTATACGAGCCTACTTTCCCGTATTCACCAACTTGAAATTTATAATCCAGATAACTCTCTCTCTCTCTCTTCCTCATTTAACTTTAGTTCTTAATTACTTCAAATATGCCTTTTTCAACGGTTAATACATATTCACTCACTCACTCATTCTTTCATTTATTTAGTCATTCGTTCATTTATTCATTCATTTTTCTCATTTATGTATTTATTCACTCATTTATTTATTTTTCACTTCATACATTCATTTATCTATTTTATTATTTATTCACTCATTTATTCGTTTATTCCATCACTCATTCATTTAATCAGTCATTCATTCGAAAATATCGTTAAAAATCCCGATCAAAAAATTTCATAAGAAAATAGGCTCGGTCCGTTCTGGTTGAACTTCGTAACTGTACATGTTCTACGGCCAAACATCTTTCCGATAAATTTTGTTCCAAGCAAATCGGTCTGTTAGATCATGATTTATAAAGGATTGAGTTTCCCCGTAGGCGCTAATGTTAATTTCTTTTTTTTTTTTAACTGTTTCAAAATGAATTCTTTTATCCCGGCGCAAATCTCGCCAAGCCAACAAAACACGCAAAAGGTTACCAGCGGAGGTATTCCGTTTGGCGTTCGTTGAATCATTATTGGCGATTTTATCGCCTGCGCCGGGATAAAGGAAAAAGTACCGTTAATTTTTTTGAACTGTTCAAAAATGAACAAAAATTGTTCAACTCAAAAAATATTTCCCTTCGAGAACTTTTTAATAATCTTGTTCATAAGAACTCGACTCTTATGCCCAGAGTTTACATAATTTGCTTCACTTTTGCCCATAGGCGTTAATGTTAAAAATTTTTGAACTGATCAAATCTGAACGAAAAATTGCTCAAATGAAAAAGCAAAATATGGAAATGAGATGTCCTCGCCGAGATCTTTCGAATGCAAAAAGAATTTTTCGAATCGGACAATTCGTTCAAAAGTTATTAGGGGGGGGGGGACAGACCGACAGACACAGACAGACAGACAGACCGACAGACAGACAGACCGACCGACATACTTTTTCCCCATCTCAAAACCCTACTTTCAAATTTTTTATTTTTCAATCTTTATTTAATTACTTAACTTATGTTTGACTTTTCTTGATTTCTAATGATATTTTTACGATACATTAAACCTTCTTTCATGCTTTATTATTATTATTTTTTACTTTTACGGGAAAGTAGGCTAATAAAACGTTCATCATCTGGGTCGAATAAAATTAAAGTTAATTTCCGTGAAAAATAATTTCAAACTACAGAGAAAAACGCTTATAACTTCTTTTCTAGTTAATTTAGAGGCTTCGAATTTAGCACATAGCGAAAAACTCTTCCTGAAATAGTTTTTTACGCGCTTTTCATTGGTATCAAGCTCGAAAGGATGCGACAATTTCTTCCGATAGAAAGGACTATTTATGCAATTTTCGGCGCTCGGCTCCTATTGGTCTTAGCTTGATGATATATAGCTTATAGCCTTCCTCGATAAATAGGCTATCTAACACTGAAATTATTTTTCAAATCGGACCAGTAGTTCCTGAGATTAGCGCGTTCAAGCAAACAAACTCTTCAGCTTTATAATATTAGTATAGATATGTTTAATAAACTAATATGTATTTGCAGAAATAAGCAATATAGTAATGAATTTGAGTACTTATCTTGAATTGGTTTAAAATATTTAATAGACAACATCACAATGTCTCACATTTTTAACTGAACTTTTGTAGTCATAAATACTACTGAAACAAGCCACCATTAACACATGCCGTGCTATGTTGCGCAAGCATGATGTCACACCTCTTGCTACCCCATCCCCTCCCTTGTCCCAATTTCACGAACCCCCCTCGAAGCTAAACTTCCTTTATGAATGATTCAATTGGCTTGAACCTGATTCAAGTTCACTATAAGCAGATTTTCTGAGGAGCTCAGCCGTTTGTGCTATTTAAATACATTCCTTTCTTTCGCACATTATTGTTAATTTCTCACTTATTTCTGATACCTTAATTGCTCCTTTAATCAAATTTCCACGCACGTGGTAATATATCATGACGAATCGGTAAACACTTGAGAGATATCTTTTGCCGGTGTGTGGGGGGGGGGGGGATGCTCTGGAAAATATACTGGAAGACATTACAAGGACGCGCGCAAGATCTAAGATAAGGATAAGAAAGTCTAAATTTGTTCCAGTAAATAATTTATGAACATAGATTGAAAAATTTTTTCTGTCAGGTAGTTTACTGTTTTATTCACTTTTCTAAGTAAAATAAATTTTTCATAAGGATGAGTACTGTGATGGAAATTAAACAGAACTACTCTGATCATTTAAAGGCGGTTCATTGCCGCAAGGAAATCGTTGAGTTATTCCACTGCCATCAAGAAGTTTTTGGAATGGCCTGGGATCTTCTCTATGATGCTGCAAATTCAGGTAAGTCCGCTAGCTGACGTATTTGCTAAAATATAAAATAATTTTTGAGAAAAAAATAGAACCGACTTCAAAGCAAAGCAACTATAAATTCCGCTAAAAAGTAAAAAATAAATTCATTCTTTACACAACATCGATGTGACTTTTAAACAGAGTTTTAGAAGTGGGTGCAAAATTATGAGTCTAATTACCATTACACCATGTGTTACTTCATATTGGAACAATTGCAAATTCTGGGCCATTTATGTTTGTAATTGATTAATCATTACACAAGATTTTATCTATCCTAATTTTGCACCCTCATCTAAAACTATGTTTAAAAGTCACATCGATGTTGTGTAAAGAATGAATTTATTTTTTACTTTTTAGCGCAATTTATAGTTGCTTTGCTTTGAAGTCGGTTCTAATTTTTTCTCAAAAATTATTTTATTTTGTTCTCTTTAGTGTAAATATTTTTATATAAATACTCTATTTTTAAAAAATCCACATAAAACGGCAACCTTTCTATGAATTAATGGCACTAAAAACTAATCATTTGTATGATAAATTCCGTTTTGAAGTCGCTTTTAGCAAACTAACTGATTGGATTTAATATTTGCCTCAGAGAAGCCTTCAGTCAAAATGTTGCTATAATTACTTTTAATATTACATCTTAGTGGCAGCGAACTCTTTTCTAACAATGACTTTTATATTTATTAATAGTTTTCCCAACAAAGAAAAATCAAGCCAAGCCTTTCCAATTAAAATAAAAGTACTAATTTTTCACCTGTAACGTTTTTTCTAAATAACAAATGTAGTCAGTCTTGTTCTTTTTAATGCAGCTTTCACTTTAGGAAACAGGTAATAGTCGCAGGGCCCAAGATCTGGAGAATAAGGCGGATGGTCCATCACTGGGAGGCTGAACTTGGCTAAAAAACTCTTGCCTAACGATCCGGAATGAGGTGGCTCACTGCCTTGGTGGAGAACCCATGACTTGTCCTTCCAAATTTCGGGTCATTTTTTTCCTTATTTTCTCACAGAGATCAGCAAGAACTTGAAGATAGTAATCTTAATTAATAGTTTGACCTACAGGAACCCAGTGAAGGTACACAATCCCACGCACATGGAAAAAAAACAATAATCATTGCTTTGAATTTTCATTTGCTCATTCGAGGTTTTTTGGCTCTCGGTGAAGATGGGCTCTTCCATTGCATGAATCAGCGCTTCGTTGCAGGGTCATAAGTAAAAATCACGATTCGTCACATGTCATTATTCTTTCCAATAAGTTTGAGTCATTTCCAATGACTTTCAAAGTGTCAATGCAAACGTTTTTGAGGGATCCATGCTGTTCAAATGAGAGAGCTTAAGGCACCCTTTTGGGCTACACCTATTGCATGTTAAAATTGTTGTGTAAAATTTGTCGTACGGAGTCTTTATCAATTCGTACAGTTTCAGAAATTGCAAGGATACTTAACCGTCGGTCAGCTCAAATGAGATTACCGATTTTTTCCATATCTTTATCAGTTTTTGACATGGTGGGCGTGGATCGTCTTCAACGTCTTCTCTGCGAACTTGGAAACGCTTGAACAACACAAACACGCGTGTACGCAACGAACATTCATCCCCATACATTTCTTTTTATAAATTAAAAGTTTCAGTTGCAGTTTTTCCGAGTTTCGCGTGAAATTTCACAACAATTCGTTGCTTTACTGCTACACCTAACATTTTTCCGGCGAAGCAGAAAAACAACTCCTAATACAAACAAAGGCTACAGCTATACTAATTCGTTTACAGGAGCGAGGTGTATTGCATTCGAAAGAGAAGGCTTCAGAATAACAACTGTCGGTACCTGACGTTTGGCGCAAACGTTTGGTACCAAACTTATATAATTGAGAAAATTAGAAAATTAACTTGTAAATTCAATAGGCTTTTTAATGCAGTATATTGATTCTAAAAATGTATTTGACTTGGTTCCTTTGCAGAAAATAAGATTAACCTTCAAAACCTTTTTTCTTCTCTATTCCTAGATTTCAAATTACTATAAGAAATAATACATATATACATAACTTATCCGTTTTATTCATAGCATTTTATTGTCTTTACCAACACATATACAGGGGTAATTTCTGATAAGAATTACCATTTAAAGTGCTATACATTGCAATAATTTTTTTTGTAAAGGTTGGTTTTTTATGTGTTATTTTGTTTTTCATTGATGACTTAAACAAATATCAAGTTTTACAATGTAAATAAAACATATTAACAACTTCCTTTTTTTCATTCTCAACAGTAAAATTTGTTACAGGAAAAACTGAAGCACAACGAAATAAATATGCTGTCTGTTTTAAAGTGCTCTAAAAATAATGTTCGGTTAAATAATTCTACGAAAATTTCATTAAAAATTATTTATTTTGATGTATTAAAAGTATTATTTCAAGAAAAAAAAGTCGAATGTTCTCAGTTTTTGGAAAGTCTGAAATTTCCCTATTTAGCTTTAAATTTTCGGTGAAAATAAACGGTTATTTTTAACTGACTTCACGAAGGAAGGAGGTTATACACAGAGACGTAGATAGGTGGGGGCAAGGAGGGACAGCTGTCCCCGGGCGCAGTGTCAAGGGGCGCCAAATTAATGTCAATTAATTTTATTTTTAAATGCGAAAAGAAAATTATTTGAACTGAAGAGGTGTGAATATGTTCGGCAAAAGAGTGGGAGCCCCGCAAACCATATCGGGAATGACCAATGTAGAACAGGAGTGCGTGGGAAATCAGACAAATAATTTTGCGAAGCTAGTGTCCCATTTTTCACTTAGAAGTGAATGGTCGCTAATAAAAATGAAAGTTAAAAGGGCAGCATTTTAGAGCTATTTATCATTTAGGAAGCACAAAAGTTTTTTAATCGCCTCTAGGCCTCCAGGGGCACAGGGGGCGCAAAATCTTCAGTTGTCCCCGGGCGCTGAAAACCCTAGCTACGCCTCTGGTTATACATTCATATGTATGTCGTTTTTTTTTTGTTCGTTTTTCCACACATAACTTCGCACCGGATGAACCGATTTTCATGATTTTTTTTTTCAATCGATCGAGGGTGGTCTCCCATACGTCCCGTACCTTCGATTGACCATATTCGATAAATAGAACAAAAGTAATGGGCAGAAATGTAGTATGTTTTTCGTTTTTCTATCCATAACTTTTGACTAAATGAACCGATTTTGACAATTTTTACTTGAATCGATAGAGGGTCGTCTAACTCAAATATCGTACATCAATCTGACTACATTTGTTTTTTAGAAAAAACGTTGCGGGTGAAAAATAAGTATTTTTTATTTTAATTGGTAAGGCTTTGCTTGATTTTTCTTTGTTGGGAAAACTATTAATAAATATAAAAGTCATTGTTTAAAAAGTGTTTGTTGCCATTGTGCTATAATATTAAAAGCAATTACAGCAAGAGTTTGACTGAAGGTTTCTCTGAGGCAAAAATGAAATCCAATCAATTTGTTTGCTAAAATCGACTTCAAAATGGAATTTTTCATACAAATGATTCATTTTTAGTGCCATTCATTCCAAGAAGGTTTGCCCTTTGATATGAATTTAAAAAAAAAAAAAAAAAAAAAAAACAGAGTATTTATATAGAAAAGGTATTAACACTAAAAAGAATGAAATAAAATAATTTTTATATAAAAAACAAGAACCGACTTCAAGTCATGGATTGCGCTAAAAAGTGAAAAATAAATTAATTTTTTTAAACAAAATCGATGTGACTTTTAAACATAGTTTTAGAAGTCGGTGCAAAATGATGAGTCTAATTACCACTACACCATTTGCTACTCCATATTGGAACTGTTGCTAAGTCTGGGAAAATATATATATTTGTAATTTATTCATGATTACAAAAGATTTTATCAATCCTAATTTTGCACCGACTAATAAAACTATGTTTAAAAGTCACATCGATTTTGTTAAAAAAAAAAGATATATTTTTCACTTTTTAGCGCAATTTATAACTTGAAGTCGGTTCTATTTTTTTATAAAAATTATTTTATTCGGGAATACACCAGGCGTTTTGAAAGCCTTGCAACGCCACCTGTGGCAGAATAAGCCCAGCAAATTGGACAGTCTTACACTTCTACGCAACAGAAAAATCTGTACTAAGAAGTAATAATTGAATAATAAATTAACTAAATAACATATTTTAGTAATCTGCACAACAATCACCAACAAAAAATGGTCAACTATATTTTTCTCAATAACGATCGTACTATTCATATTCTCAAGCTATTTCTACCATACAATGTAGCGAAAGTTCGTATGTAATAGATACAAGATCTGTTATGTTATTAAATTTCAAGTTATATTTCTTTTTTTAATCTTACTTAACAAAACACCTCCTGAATAATTCGTTATCTTTATTAAATATCCGAATCGAAACCTAAAGATAGAAAAGTACCCTCTTTGAAAATGTTATTTTTACAATTAAAAAAACACAGTTCACAATTTGCTAAACGCTATTCAGCTACTTGCGAGCAGCCATGTTGTTTATATCTGTTTATATCACGTGATTTCCGTCTTCCGCCGTGGCTGCTAAGGATTGGCGAAAGTTTTTTGGTGTTTAAGGGATCGAGCCAAAGGCTCTGCAAGCACCGCAATACGGAAAGTCGCGGACCGGAACACGTTCCCCCATTCATGAGAAACTGAAACGGAGAGTCACGTGGTAATGAGGGGCGGGGTGCATCTGTCAATCGTTGTCTTGGTGGTGCAAAATGTTTCTAAAAATACAACTCTGTATTTAAGTTACTTTTCGCAGCAGGTTATTAGCAAATTGTCAATTTCTTACCGGGTAAGCTATTGCGCTCAATTAAAATGAGTGAAGGTAAAGAAAGTAAACGTGAAGCTCAAGCCACATTATTTTCATTTTTCAAAAAACGGAAAAAGAACGAATCTCCATCTGAAAATAATGAAGAGTCAAGAAATGACGCACCAGACGCTAAACAACATAAACCAGAGACATCATCCGAAATTTTGCATCTGATAAGTATGCACATAAAAAAAGATAAATTAGTTATGCGCGGAAAGTATATAAAGTGTTTGTTTCAGACTTTTTGCTTCGGAGGGGGGCGTTAAGAATTAGGAGGGGCAGTGTATGCTTCAAAATCTTACCCTTTATATATATATATATATCTTTTATGCATATATGCTAGGAATGATTGTAATATGATTTTTTTTACTTATATGATAGATTCTTGATATTTATATACAGTAGGTGAAGTTTTAGAGCTTCGGTAAAGTTAGAGGATTAGAGGAGCAGGTTTTTGGGGCTTCTGCAACTTAAATTTTTGTAGTTGGTCTTACAACTACAATGTTTAGGCTGTTAGGGGGGTGGGGCTCCGCGGGCCCTACCTCTTGATTTTTTTAAGTCCTGAGAATGCAATTTTAGGGTCTTTAGGGACCCTATAGTGCATATCTTATGTGCCTCCCCTTAGAGAGAGGATTTTTTGAGTTCTCCCCCTAAGAACATTTTTGAAACTCAATTCTTAGAAATGAAGTTTCAGTCTATCTTTTGTCAACGTTACCGGAGGCAGGGGTTCGAGGTCTCTCCCCAGCAGGAAACTTTTTAAAATCTTCCTAACAAGGCAATTTCGGGATTCTTTGGTGATGTTAGAGGAAGCAGAAAGGGGTTTGGTTACTCTGCCCCCCGCAAATTTTTCAAAATTAAGTCATATCTTTTAGGTTATTTTTGGTGTCGCTAGTGATAGTGTTCGACGTGTTTTCCCCGAAAGTGTTTCTGAAACTAAAGTCTTGAAAAAAAAGACAGATTACGCTTTAAAAAATAAATTGTGATCTGAATTTTGTTCCTCGAGAGGGGGGAGGCATTTGAGGCTTCCCCCCGGGAGATGCCTGAAAGAAACACTGCGCCCTACATATTTAATGACCACGTATTTATGACTGGTAAATTTTGAATTCTTTTCCACTTCTTATTGGTGTTTAGGCTGTACATTTTTAGGGTGACCCCCCCTTTCACCAACCCTAGTTACGCCTATGGTCTGAAATGATAAATGCTGCCGTAGAAGTTGGCTATCGCAAAGGGTAATTCCATTGAAATATTTACTCACCACTTAGCTCTTGGTATTGAATATCATGTATGAATATCACGAATCATCCTTTACAAAATGTGGTAAATTTGTTGCACATTTTTTACATAAATTAATTGGCTTTCTTAAATTTAATATGACTACATACAACGAAACAGTGTCACGCCAAGCTTTAGTATAATGCGATTAATTATCCGACCGGGCACCGGGCAGGTTTCTCAAATAAGCAAAAAACCACAATTTGCGGCTAATATTACTGAACTTGGCGGAATATCTGCTAATCGAATTAAAACGAAAATGCTAGAAATAAATATTTGTGCAGTCTTACTTCACGAGGAAATCTTTCCCTCTCAGAAACGCATGCTCAAATCTCACGAAACTTTCGCCGTATTTGACGAAATGGCTTCGTGAAAAATGCTCCAAGCATACCTTTTGTTAAATTGGCGAGATTTGTATGGATTGTATGGTACTTTTTTGAGTCACGTGATCGCGCTAGGAAAGAATCCTTGTAAATGACGAAATTTTCTTGACGATTGAAGAATCGTCAAAAGTGAGAGCTCTTTTTCTGATAGTGTTGAAACCCTGAGTTCAGTTTTAAAGTCGTATAATTGTTTTGCAAATAAAACCCTAATATTCCAGCTAAAACCAATGTTCGGCAGATAGGCAAAGTGCCAAATAATAATTGTCTCTCCTCTGTATCTTACCTCCTATATTAATAATTTTGAACCTAAATTGTCGCTTATAAAGAGAGATAGAACAGAACTTATCATAAACTTCCGCAATGGAACGTTTACCATTGCATGGAAACAAAAGAGCTGATCGACGTTGTTAGTGCAGTGTGCAACAGGCTCATTCTAAACCAGGAACAAGTGTATGAAACATCCTTTGCAATTTGCGCTAAATGAGCGATGGTTTTTGCTGATTATTCAAATCATGGCTGCCTGCGATCATATAGCGGCTGTCCAGACGCGGCGCCAGAACAAATGAATAAGCGTTCATACGATAGTTATTTTTTTCCTCACTGGTGCGCTGCAAGCATGTACTAGTTTTGTATGGAAATACATTACGAAAGCATTGTTTTTGCCGGGTTTGCAGCATGCAGCATGAAGATTTCTTTTTGGTAAATTTTTAGCTCCTGCATTGCTGATCGGAAATATGTCACCCGATGTTTAATTGCGTCTAATCTATATATATTTATTTTAAAGAAATTTTTCATCGTAAATGAAATAAAACGACAGAATACAGTAGAGTGTTTTTTCTAAGCATTAAATTAGTGAATGCATACATTTTATAATTTTAGGGATTTACTAAATTCACGTTTGGTTTATATGCATATATTTTCTTTGTTTTTCCACTCCATGTCACCTATTCAACTATTCTGCAAATAGAAATCGTGCGTTTGATGCTTTACATGATATTTTTAACCAGTGAGGGCTGACATTTGCATTTTCCCCTTATGTCTCGAACTTTACTGGTTTTATTTATTGATGCATTGGTTTTATTTATTTGTACTTCAGGTTATTAATAAGAAAACAAACGTCATCATAGTCCAAATTTCAGAAAACATATTTCGGGACAAGAGGAATCCTTTTATCAATGAATAGAGTTGTACGCATCTGGATGCAAGTAATTCGACTGATTTACACTCACTTGAATTACTTACATTTTTTAGGTCAAATCTTTACGCATTGATAAAGGGGTTCCTTTTAATTCTAAAACATGTGTATGGAGTAATTTTTGAAACATGCGCTATAAGAACGTTAGCCCGCTCATTAATTTTTTACCACTCATAAGTAAACTTTGAACTTCATATTATGTCTAGATTATGCTTTTAAATATTTTTTTTTTTTTTTGTTCTGAGACGTTTAAATTTATTATGCTTGTATAGAATGATAAAGTTTTTTTTTTTTTTTTTTTTTTTTTTTTTTTTTTTTTTTTTTTTTTTTTTTTTTTTTTTTTTTTTTTTTTTTTTTTTTTTTTTTTTTTTTTTTTTTTTTTTTTTTTTTTTTTTTTTTTTTTTTTTTTTTTTTTTTTTTTTTTTTTTTTTTTTTTTTTTTTTTTTTTTTTTTTTTTTTTTTTTTTTTTTTTTTTTTTTTTTTTTTTTTTTTTTTTTTTTTTTTTTTTTTTTTTTTTTTTTTTTTTTTTTTTTTTTTTTTTTTTTTTTTTTTTTTTTTTTTTTTTTTTTTTTTTTTTTTTTTTTTTTTTTTTTTTTTTTTTTTTTTTTTTTTTTTTTTTTTTTTTTTTTTTTTTTTTTTTTTTTTTTTTTTTTTTTTTTTTTTTTTTTTTTTTTTTTTTTTTTTTTTTTTTTTTTTTTTTTTTTTTTTTTTTTTAATCTTGTAAAAAGTAGACAATTATTGATAAACTTCATCATAAATTTTGTTATAAATCAAAATTGTTGAAAAAGTTTAATATCCTTATTTGTAGTAAACCTACTATATTTAGTTAAATTTAGTGAAAAGAGAAACTTGGTTGATAGTTTACTCATCATAAATTTTAGGATAAATATAAAACGAGTTGTTGAAAGAGTTAATGAATTCTTTACTTTTTAGTAAATATTAAGTAAGTTATAAATATGTAAAAGTAACATCTCTATTTATTCCTTATATTGTGGTAAATAATCATTGTGAGAAAGTATCTGACTATATTTGTAGGTAAAGACATATAATATGAGTTAAATCGTTGTAAAAAGTTAAATATACATTTTTTTGTAGTACCTCTTAATTTTAGGTAATAATTAAAGTGAGAAGTTAATGATCTTGTTTATTGTAAGAAATTTAGGTATAATTAAAATATTGTTGAAAAAGTTTGAATATCCGTTTACTTTGTAATCAATAATTGGATTAAATAAGTGTTGTAGAGAAGAGAGTAATGATCATTTTACTAGACTTTATTTGGTTATAAATTCATTGTGAAAAAGTGTAATTATCCTTTTTTTGTAAACTACTTATTGGAGTAATATAAGTGTTGAAAAAGTATGATTCTTGTTACTCCTATAATTTAGGTAATAAATAAAAAGTGTGAAAAGTAATATCTTTTTTTGTTAGTAAATATTATAATAGTATAAGTGTTGAAAAAGAATATTCTTTGATTACTTCTAATAATTTAGGTATAATTAAAGTGTAAAAGATATCTATTTTCTTCGTTAAGTAAATATATAATTAGTATAAGTGTAAAAGAAACATTCTTGATTTACTTCTATAATTTTAGGTATAAATTAAAATGTGAAAAAGTAATGATCCTTTTCTTGAGTAACAAATTTAGGTATAATTAAAAGTGAAAAGAATTCTATCTTTCTTCGTTAAACTTATTAGGATTAAATGTGTGAAAAAGTAATGATCCTTTTTTTAGACTCCTAATAATTTAGGTAATAATAAGTGTTGAAAAAGAATATACTTTTTAGTCTAATAATATTAGGTATAAATATAAAGTGTGAAAGAGAAATTTCTTGGACTACTCTAATCTAAATTATTAGGTAATAAATATAAAACTCGTTGTTGAAAACAGTTTAATCTATCCCCTTTTCTTTTGTCAGGTAAACCTCACTCATAATTGTGAGGTTATAAGTGTCAGAGAGAGAGAGGAGAGAATGGATGACTATGATTTACTTCGTTAAGTAATTATTAGGTAATAAATATAAAACTCGTTGTTGAAAACAGTTTAATCTATCCCCTTTTCTTTTGTCAGGTAAACCCACTCATAATTGGAGGTTATATAGTGTCAGAGAGAGAGAGAGAGAGAATGGATGACTATGATTTACTTCGTAAGTAAATTATTAGGTAATAAATATAAAACTCGTTGTTGAAAACAGTTTAATCTATCCCCTTTTCTTTTGTCAGGTAAACCTCACTCATAATTGGAGGTTATATAGTGTCAGAGAGAGAGAGAGAGAGAGAATGGATGACTATGATTTACTTCGTTAAGTAAATTATTAGGAATAAATATAAAACTCGTTGTTGAAAACAGTTTAATCTATCCCCTTTTCTTTTGTCAGGTAAACCTCACTCATAATTGGAGGTTATATAGTGTCAGAGAGAGAGAGAGAGAGAGAATGGATGACTATGATTTACTTCGTTAAGTAAATTATTAGGTAATAAATATAAAACTCGTTGTTGAAAACAGTTTAATCTATCCCCTTTTCTTTTGTCAGGTAAACCTCACTCATAATTGTGAGGTTATATAGTGTCAGAGAGAGAGAGAGAGAGAAATGGATGACTATGATTTACTTCGTTAAGTAAATTATTAGGTAATAAATATAAAACTCGTTGTTGAAAACAGTTTAATCTATCCCCTTTTCTTTTGTCAGGTAAACCTCACTCATAATTGTGAGGTTATATAGTGTCACCCTTCATAATTGTGGTGAGAGAGAGAGAAAATGGATGACTATGATTTACTTCGTTAAGTAAATTATTAGGTAATAAATATAAAACTCGTTGTTAAAACAGTTTAATCTATCCCCTTTTCTTTTGTCAGTTAAACCCACTCATAATTGTGAGGTTATACAGTGTCAGAGAGAGAGAGGAGAGATTGGATGACTATGATTTACTTCGTTAAGTACATTATTAGGTAATAAACATAAAACTCGTTGTTGAAAACAGTTTAATCTATCCCCTTTTCTTTTGTCAGGTAAACAGCACTCATAATTGCGAGGTTATATAGTGTCAGAGAGAGAGAGAGAGAGAATGGATGACTATGATTTACTTCGTTAAGTAAATTATTAGGTAATAAATATAAAACTCGTTGTTGAAAACAGTTTATTCTATCCCCTTTTCTTTTGTCAGGTAAACCTCACTCATAATTGTGAGGTTATATAGTGTCAGAGAGAGAGAGAGAGAGAGAGAGAGAATGGATGACTATGATTTACTTCGTTAAGTACTTTATTATGGAATAAATATAAAACTCGTTGTTGAAAACAGTGTAATCTATCCCCTTTTCTTTTGTCAGGTAAACCTCACTCATAATTGAGAGGTTATATAGTGTCAGAGAGAGAGAGAGAGAGAATGGATGACTATGATTTACTTCGTTAAGTAAATTATTAGGTAATAAATATAAAACTCGTTGTTGAAAACAGTTTAATCTATCCCCTTTTCTTTTGTCAGTAAACCTCACTCATAATTGTGAGGTTATATAGTGTCAGAGAGAGAGAGAGAGAGAAATGGATGACTATGATTTACTTCGTTAAGTAAATTATTAGGTAATAAATATAAAACTGTTGTTGAAAACAGTTTAATCTATCCCCTTTTCTTTTGTCAGGTAAACCTCACTCATAATTGGAGGTTATATAGTGTCAGAGAGAGAGAGAGAGAGAATGGATGACTATGATTTACTTCCTTAAGTAAATTATTAGGTAATAAATATAAAACTCGTTGTTGAAAACAGTTTAATCTATCCCCTTTTCTTTTGTCAGGAAACCTCACTCATAATTGTGAGGTTATATAGTGTCAGAGAGAGAGAGAGAGAGAGAATGGATGACTATGATTTACTTCGTTAAGTAACATTTATTATGGTAATAAATATAAAATCGTTGTTAAAACAGTTTAATCTATCCCCTTTTCTTTTGTCAGGTAAACCTCACTCATAATTGTGAGGTTATATAGTGTCAGAGAGAGAGAGAGAGAGAGAATGGATGACTATGATTTACTTCGTAAGTAAATTATTAGGTAATAAATATAAAACTCGTTGTTGAAAACAGTTTAATCTATCCCCTTTTCTTTTGTCAGGTAAACCTCACTCATAATTGGAGGTTATATAGTGTCAGAAAGAGAGAGAGAGAATGGATGACTATGATTTACTTCCTTAAGTAAATTATTAGGTAATAAATATAAAACTCGTTGTTGAAAACAGTTTAATCTATCCCCTTTTCTTTTGTTAGGCAAACCTCACTCATAATTGTGAGGTTATATAGTGTCAGAGAGAGAGAGAGAGAAAATGGATGACTATGTTTACTTCGTTAAGTAAATTATTAGGTAATAAATATAAAACTCGTTGTTGAAAACAGTTTAATCTATCCCCTTTTCTTTTGTCAGGTAAACCTCACTCATAATTGTGAGGTTATATAGTGTCAGAGAGAGAGAGAGAGAGAATGGATGACTATGATTTACTTCGTTAAGTAAATTATTAGGTAATAAATATAAAACTCGTTGTTGAAAACAGTTTAATCTATCCCCTTTTCTTTTGTCAGGTAAACCTCACTCATAATTGTGAGGTTATATAGTGTCAGAGAGAGAGAGAGAGAGAGAAATGGATGACTATGATTTACTTCCTTAAGTAAATTATTAGGTAATAAATATAAAACTCGTTGTTGAAAACAGTTTAATCTATCCCCTTTTCTTTTGTCAGGAAACCTCACTCATAATTGTGAGGTTATATAGTGTCAGAGAGAGAGAGAGAGAGAATGGATGACTATGATTTACTTCGTTAATTAAATTATTAGGTAATAAATATAAAACTCGTTGTTGAAAACAGTTTAATCTATCCCCTTTTCTTTGTCAGGTAAACCTCACTCATAATTGTGAGGTTATATAGTGTCAGAGAGAGAGAGAGAGAGAATGGATGACTATGATTTACTTCGTTAAGTACTTTATTAGGTAATAAATATAAAACTCGTTGTTGAAAACAGTTTAATCTATCCCCTTTTCTTTTGTCAGTTAAACCTCACTCATAATTGTGAGGTTATACAGTGTCAGAGAGAGAGAGAGAGAGAATGGATGACTATGATTTACTTCGTTAAGTACATTATTAGGTAATAAATATAAAACTCTTTGTTGAAAACAGTTTAATCTATCCCCTTTTCTTTTGTCAGGTAAACAGCACTCATAATTGTGAGGTTATATAGTGTCAGAGAGAGAGAGAGAGAGAATGGATGACTATGATTTACTTCGTTAAGTAAATTATTAGGTAATAAATATAAAACTCGTTGTTGAAAACAGTTTAATCTATCCCCTTTTCTTTTGTTAGGAAACCTCACTCATAATTGTGAGGTTATATAGTGTCAGAGAGAGAGAGAGGGAGAATGGATGACTATGATTTACTTCGTTAAGTAAATTATTAGGTAATAAATATAAAACTCGTTGTTGAAAACAGTTTAATCTATCCCCTTTTCTTTTGTCAGGTAAACCTCACTCATAATTGTGAGGTTATACAGTGTCAGAGAGAGAGAGAGAGAGAGAGAAATGGATGACTATGATTTACTTCGTAAGTAAATTATTAGGTAATAAATATAAAACTCTTGTTGAAAACAGTTTAATCTATCCCCTTTTCTTTTGTCAGGTAAACCTCACTCATAATTGTGAGGTTATACAGTGTCAGAGAGAGAGAGAGAGAGAGAATGGATGACTATGATTTACTTCGTAAGTAAATTATTAGGTAATAAATATAAAACTGTTGTTGAAACAGTTTAATCTATCTCCTTTTCTTTTGTCATTAAACCTCACTCATAATTGGAGGTTATATAGTGTCAGAGAGAGAGAGAGAGAGAATGGATGACTATGATTTACTTCCTTAAGTAAATTATTAGGTAATAAATATAAAACTCGTTGTTGAAAACAGTTTAATCTATCCCCTTTTCTTTTGTCAGGTAAACAGCACTCATAATTGTGAGGTTATATAGTGTCAGAGAGAGAGAGAGAGAGAATGGATGACTATGATTTACTTCGTTAGTACTTTATTAGGTAATAAATATAAAACTGTTGTTGAAAGCAGTTTAATCTATCCCCTTTTCTTTTGTTAGGCAAACCTCACTCATAATTGCGAGGTTATATAGTGTCAGAGAGAGAGAGAATGGATGACTATGATTTACTTCGTAAGTAAATTATTAGGTAATAAATATAAAACTCGTTGTTGAAAACAGTTTAATCTATCCCCTTTTCTTTTGTCAGGTAAACCTCACTCATAATTGGAGGTTATATAGTGTCAGAGAAGAGAGAGAGAGAATGGATGACTATGATTTACTTCGTTAAGTAAATTATTAGGTAATAAATATAAAACTCGTTGTTGAAAACAGTTTAATCTATCCCCTTTTCTTTTGTCAGTTAAACCTCACTCATAATTGTGAGGTTATACAGTGTCAGAGAGAGAGAGAGAGAGAGAATGGATGACTATGATTTACTTCGTTAAGTACATTATTAGGTAATAAATATAAAACTCGTTGTTGAAAACAGTTTAATCTATCCCTTTTCTTTTGTCAGGTAAACCACTCATAATTGTAGGTTATATAGTGTCAGAAAGAGAGAGAGGAATGGATGACTATGATTTCTTCGTTAAGTAAATTATTAGGAATAAATATAAAACTCGTTGTTGAAAACAGTTTATCTATCCCCTTTTCTTTTGTCAGGAAACCTCACTCATATTGGAGGTTATATAGTGTCAGAGAGAGAGAGGGATGGATGACTAGATTACTTCGTAAGTAATATTAGGTAATAAATATAAAACTCGTTGTTGAAAACAGTTTAATCTATCCCCTTTTCTTTTGTAGTAAACCCACTCTTTTTTTTTTTTTTTTTTTTTTTTTTTTTTTTTTTTTTTTTTTTTTTTTTTTTTTTTTTTTTATGTAAGTAATTATTAGGTAATAAATATAAAACTCGTTGTTGAAAACAGTTTAATCTATCCCCTTTTCTTTTGTCAGGTAAACCTCACTCATAATTGTGAGGTTATATAGTGTCAGAGAGAGAGAGAGAGAGAGAGAATGGATGACTATGATTTACTTCGTTAAGTAAATTATTAGGTAATAAATATAAAACTCGTTGTTGAAAACAGTTTAATCTATCCCCTTTTCTTTTGTCAGGTAAACCTCACTCATAATTGTGAGGTTATACAGTGTCAGAGAGAGAGAGAGAGAGATTATGGATGACTATGATTTACTTCGTTAAGTACTTTATTAGGTAATAAATATAAAACTCGTTGTTGAAAACAGTTTAATCTATCCCCTTTTCTTTTGTCAGGTAAACCTCACTCATAATTGGAGGTTATATAGTGTCAGAGAGAGAGAGAGAGAATGGATGACTATGATTTACTTCGTTAAGTAAATTATTAGGTAATAAATATAAAACTCGTTGTTGAAAACAGTTTAATCTATCCCTTTTCTTTTGTCAGGTAAACAGCACTCATAATTGTGAGGTTATATAGTGTCAGAGAGAGAGAGAGAGAGAGAATGGATGACTATGATTTACTTCGTTAAGTAAATTATTAGGTAATAAATATAAAACTCGTTGTTGAAAACAGTTTAATCTATCCCCTTTTCTTTTGTCAGGTAAACCTCACTCATAATTGTGAGGTTATATAGTGTCAGAGAGAGAGAGAGAGAATGGATGACTATGATTTACTTCGTTAAGTAAATTATTAGGTAATAAATATAAAACTCGTTGTTGAAAACAGTTTAATCTATCCCCTTTTCTTTTGTCAGGTAAACCTCACTCATAATTGTGAGGTTATATAGTGTCAGAGAGAGAGAGAGAGAGAGAATGGATGACTATGATTTACTTCGTTAAGTAAATTATTAGGTAATAAATATAAAACTCGTTGTTGAAAACAGTTTAATCTATCCCCTTTTCTTTTGTCAGGCAAACCTCACTCATAATTGTGAGGTTATATAGTGTCAGAGAGAGAGAGAGAGAGAGAATGGATGACTATGATTTACTTCGTTAAGTAAATTATTAGGTAATAAATATAAAACTCGTTGTTGAAAACAGTTTAATCTATCCCCTTTTCTTTTGTCAGGTAAACCCACTCATAATTGGAGGTTATATAGTGTCAGAGAGAGAGAGAGAGAATGGATGACTATGATTTACTTCGTTAAGTAAATTATTAGGTAATAAATATAAAACTCGTTGTTGAAAACAGTTTAATCTATCCCCTTTTCTTTTGTCAGGTAAACCACTCATAATTGGAGGTTATATAGTGTAGAGAGAGAGAGAGAGAGAATGGATGACTATGATTTACTTCGTTAAGTAAATTATTAGGTAATAAATATAAAACTCGTTGTTGAAAACAGTTTAATCTATCCCCTTTTCTTTTGTCAGGTAAACCTCACTCATAATTGTGAGGTTATAAGGAGAGAGAGAGAGAGAGAGAATGGATGACTATGATTTACTTCGTTAAGTAAATTATTAGGTAATAAATATAAAACTCGTTGTTGAAAACAGTTTAATCTATCCCCTTTTCTTTTGTCAGGTAAACCTCACTCATAATTGGAGGTTATATAGTGTCAGAGAGAGAGAGAGAGAGGAAAAATGGATGACTATGATTTACTTCGTTAAGTAAATTATTAGGTAATAAATATAAAACTCGTTGTTGAAAACAGTTTAATCTATCCCCTTTTCTTTTGTCAGGTAAACCTCACTCATAATTGTGAGGTTATATAGTGTCAGAGAGAGAGAGAGAGAGAGAATGGATGACTATGATTTACTTCGTTAAGTACTTTATTAGGTAATAAATATAAAACTGTTGTTGAAAACAGTTTAATCTATCCCCTTTTCTTTTGTTAGGCAAACCTCACTCATAATTGGAGGTTATATAGTGTCAAAAGAGAGAGAGAGAGAGAATGGATGACTATGATTTACTTCGTAAGTAAATTATTAGGTAATAAATATAAAACTAGTTGTTGAAAGCAGTTTAATCTATCTCCTTTTCTTTTGTCAGGTAAACCTCACTCATAATTGAGAGGTTATATAGTGTCAGAGAGAGAGAGAGAGAGAGAATGGATGACTATGATTTACTTCCTTAAGTAAATTATTAGGTAATAAATATAAAACTCGTTGTTGAAAACAGTTTAATCTATCCCCTTTTCTTTTGTCAGGTAAACCTCACTCATAATTGTGAGGTTATATAGTGTCAAAAGAGAGAGAGAGAGAGATATGATGACTTGATTTACTTCGTTAAGTAAATTATTAGGTAATAAACATAAAACTCTTTTCAGTTTATCTATCCCCTTTCTTTGTCAGGTATATATATTGTAGGATAAGTGGAGAGAGAGAGAGAGAGAATGGATGACTAGATTTATTGTTAAGTAAATTATTAGGTAATAAATATAAAATCGTTTTAAAAAGTTTTATCTATCCCTTTCTTTTGTCAGGTAAACCTCACTCATAATTGTGAGGTTATAAGTGTCAGAGAGAGAGGAGAAGAGAGAATGGATGACTATGATTTACTTCGTTAAGTAAATTATTAGGAATAAATATAAAACTCGTTGTTGAAAACAGTTTAATCTATCCCCTTTTCTTTTGTCAGGTAAACCTCACTCATAATTGTGAGGTTATATAGTGTCAGAGAGAGAGAGAGAGAGAATGAGAATGATGCTATGATTTACTTCGTTAAGTAAATTATTAGGTAATAAATATAAAACTCGTTGTTGAAAACAGTTTAATCTATCCCCTTTTCTTTTGTAGGTAAACCTCACTCATAATTGTGAGGTTATATAGTGTCAGAGAGAGAGAGAGAGAGAATGGATGACTATGATTTACTTCGTTAAGTAAATTATTAGGTAATAAATATAAAACCTTGTTGAAAACAGTTTAATCTATCCCCTTTTTTTTGTAGGTAAACCTCACTCATAATTGTGAGGTTATAAGTGTCGAGAGAGAGAGAGAGAGAGAATGGATGACTATGATTTACTTCGTTAAGTAAATTATTAGGTAATAAATATAAAACTGTTGTTGAAAACAGTTTAATCTATCCCCTTTTCTTTTGTCAGGTAAACCTCACTCATAATTGTGAGGTTATATAGTGTCAGAGAGAGAGAGAGAGAGAATGGATGACTATGATTTACTTCGTTAAGTAAATTATTAGGTAATAAATATAAAACTCGTTGTTGAAAACAGTTTAATCTATCCCCTTTTCTTTTGTCAGGTAAACCTCACTCATAATTGTGAGGTTATATAGTGTCAGAGAGAGAGAGAGAGAGGAATGGATGACTATGATTTACTTCGTTAAGTAAATTATTAGGTAATAAATATAAAACTCGTTGTTGAAAACAGTTTAATCTATCCCCTTTTCTTTTGTCAGGTAAACCTCACTCATAATTGTGAGGTTATATAGTGTCAGAGAGAGAGAGAGAGAGAGAATGGATGACTATGATTTACTTCGTTAAGTAAATTATTAGGTAATAAATATAAAACTCGTTGTTGAAAACAGTTTAATCTATCCCCTTTTCTTTTGTCAGGTAAACTCACTCATAATTGTGAGGTTATATAGTGTCAGAGAGAGAGAGAGAGAGAATGGATGACTATGATTTACTTCGTTAAGTAATTATTAGGTAATAAATATAAAACTCGTTGTTGAAAACAGTTTAATCTATCCCCTTTTCTTTTGTAGGTAAACCTCACTCATAATTGTGAGGTTATATAGTGTCAGAGAGAGAGAGAATGGATGACTATGATTTACTTCGTAAGTAAATTATTAGGTAATAAATATAAAACTCTTGTTGAAAACAGTTTAATCTATCCCCTTTTCTTTTGTCAGGTAAACCCACTCATAATTGGAGGTTATATAGTGTCAGAGAGAGAGAGAATGGATGACTATGATTTACTTCGTTAAGTAAATTATTAGGTAATAAATATAAAACTCGTTGTTGAAAACAGTTTAATCTATCCCTTTTCTTTTGTCAGGTAAACAGCACTCATAATTGTGAGGTTATATAGTGTCAGAGAGAGAGAGAATGGATGACTATCATTTACTTCGTTAAGTACTTTATTAGGTAATAATTATAAAACTCGTTGTTGAAAACAGTTTAATCTATCCCCTTTTCTTTTGTCAGGTAAACCTCACTCATAATTGTGAGGTTATATAGTGTCAGAGAGAGAGAGAGAGAGAATGGATGACTATGATTTACTTCGTAAGTAAATTATTAGGTAATAAATATAAAACTCTTGTTGAAAACAGTTTAATCTATCCCCTTTTCTTTTGTCAGGTAAACAGCACTCATAATTGTGAGGTTATATAGTGTCAGAGAGAGAGAGAATGGATGACTATCATTTACTTCGTTAAGTACTTTATTAGGTAATAATTATAAAACTCATTGTTGAAAACAGTTTAATCTATCCCCTTTTTTTTTGTCAGGTAAACCTCACTCATAATTGTGAGGTTATACAGTGTCAGAGAGAGAGAGAGAGAAAATGGATGACTATGATTTACTTCGTTAAGTAAATTATTAGGTAATAAATATAAAACTCGTTGTTGAAAACAGTTTAATCTATCCCCTTTTCTTTTGTCAGGTAAACAGCACTCATAATTGTGAGGTTATATAGTGTCAGAGAGAGAGAGAATGGATGACTATCATTTACTTCGTTAAGTACTTTATTAGGTAATAATTATAAAACTCGTTGTTGAAAACAGTTTAATCTATCCCCTTTTCTTTTGTCAGGTAAACCTCACTCATAATTGTGAGGTTATATAGTGTCAGAGAGAGAGAGAGAGAAAATGGATGACTATGATTTACTTCGTTAAGTAAATTATTAGGTAATAAATATAAAACTCGTTGTTGAAAACAGTTTAATCTATCCCCTTTTCTTTTGTCAGGTAAACAGCACTCATAATTGTGAGGTTATATAGTGTCAGAGAGAGAGAGAATGGATGACTATCATTTACTTCGTTAAGTACTTTATTAGGTAATAATTATAAAACTCGTTGTTGAAAACAGTTTAATCTATCCCCTTTTCTTTTGTCAGGTAAACCTCACTCATAATTGTGAGGTTATATAGTGTCAGAGAGAGAGAGAATGGATGACTATGATTTACTTCGTTAAGTAAATTATTAGGTAATAATATAAAAACTCTTGTTGAAAACAGTTTAATCTATCCCCTTTTCTTTTGTCAGGTAAACAGCACTCATAATTGTGAGGTTATATAGTGTCAGAGAGAGAGAGAATGGATGACTATCATTTACTTCGTTAAGTACTTTATTAGGTAATAATTATAAAACTCATTGTTGAAAACAGTTTAATCTATCCCCTTTTTTTTTGTCAGGTAAACCTCACTCATAATTGTGAGGTTATACAGTGTCATAGAGAGAGAGAGAGAGAAAATGGATGACTATGATTTACTTCGTTAAGTAAATTATTAGGTAATAGATATAAAACTCGTTGTTGAAAACAGTTTAATCTATCCCCTTTTCTTTTGTCAGGTAAAGAGCACTCATAATTGTGAGGTTATATAGTGTCAGAGAGAGAGAGAATGGATGACTATCATTTACTTCGTTAAGTACTTTATTAGGTAATAATTATAAAACTCGTTGTTGAAAACAGTTTAATCTATCCCCTTTTCTTTTGTTAGGCAAACCTCACTCATAATTGTGAGGTTATATAGTGTCAGAGAGAGAGAGAATGGATGACTATGATTTACTTCGTGTGTAAATTATTAGGTAATAAATATAAAACTCTTTGTTGAAAACAGTTTAATCTATCCCCTTTTTTTTTGTCAGGTAAACCTCACTCATAATTGTGAGGTTATACAGTGTCAGAGAGAGAGAGAGAGAGAATGGATGACTAAGATTAACTTCGTTAAGTAAACTATTAGGTAATAAATATAAAACTCGTTGTTGAAAACAGTTTGTTGCCATTAAGCAGTAATATAAAAAACAATTATAATAAGAGCTTGAGTGAAAATTAATGTGTAGAGCCTAACGATTGCATAAGTTTAATACACAAACGCAGCTAAAGCCGTCCAATTTACTACACAACAAGAACAGAAAAGTTTCTTGTTTGTTTACTTTCCGCCAGAGGGCGCCAGCATACACAACACCAATTTGCCATCCATTAAAGGACGTCTTCGTAGATGTTTTTAAGTTTCAAATTTCAGAGCAGCGGTGCATTTTTAGAACGTGGGTCTATTTTTCGTCATTAGCCGGCACGAAAATGAGGGGTAAATCGTGGAATTTGATAAATGAATAAGAAAGATCTCACGGTGCGACAGAAAAACGGGCTATAGAAATAATCTATATTTATAAATTAAAAATAATAATTAATTAAATAAAGTAATTTCTATCTAAATCGGTCTTTTTTTTCTGGGTCCAGGAAACAGGTGGAACAAAAAATGCCGCATTTAATTTGAAAATATAAATAATAAATAAATAAATAAATAATTTTTAAAAGCTTAAAATATGGTAAGACAATAAACTAATATGAGGGTATACAAATATATGTATCTGAGGGTATATATATATATATATATCCGGAGTGCACTGCTGGGGCAGGAATGCTGGTCAGGTACGGATATTCAGAAAGAATATCTTTTTTTCATATAAAATATTTTAAATTTAGCAGCTAATAAATTAATAATAATAGAGTATGTTCGATGAATTCATCCCAAAAAGTTATTTTATGCTATGAATATTTAATTTAATAAATAATTTTAATAGTATATTTTCTACTATTTTTTAATTTACTGCATGAAAACAAAAACACCAAACAAAATATAAAGGATCCCTTTTTAATTTGTTTATCAAAAATCAACGGTCCAGTAAAACAATTAATTGGAGATAACGTAATAGCAACGCGGGACTCGAACCCCGGATGTTGGGTGTTGGGTTCACAAGCCTCGCTCTCTAACCACTCGGCCTCTAGCCAGCATACACAGCACCAATACGGCATCCATTAAAGGCCCTCTTTATAGATGATTTTCAATTTCAAATTTAAAAGAAGTGGTACATTTTAGACCGTGCGTCTATTTTTTGTCATTAGCCGGCACGATAAGTTTTAAAATGAGGGGTAAATCATTTAATTTGATAAAGGAATAAAGGAAGATCGCATAGCGACAAAAAACAGGCTAGAGCAGTAATATATAGGGATATCGCGGAGCGACAGAAAAACAGGCTAGAGCAATAATATATAAAGATATCGCGGAGGGACAGAAAAACAGGCTAGAGCAATAATATATAAAGATATCGCGGAGCGACAGAAAAACAGGCTAGAGCAATAATATATAAAGATATCGCGGAGCGACAGAAAAACAGGCTAGAGAAATATATTACCCAAAATGTTTCAAAATGATTTCACGTGATCAATGTTTAAAGTCTCGTCAAAGTAAGAAATTTCTGGGCATGAATCAAAAGAGGAAAATATATTTACTTTTTTTCTAAAGGCATTTTTAGAGAATGCAAAAAGAAATGATGGATTTTTTTCGAAATAGCTTCTCGACTTTGAATAGTAAGATGAGAAAGAGGTTGAAATATTTCCCGTGAAAGGAAAAGCATGTGACGCAAAACTTTCTCTCCGAGAAAATTAATGTCTACGAACCGAAATGAAAACATCTATGATATCAGCTATTTAAAAAGAACTCAAAGAATGGTTGTTTTCGATAATATTCTTTCCTATGTAACTAAAGACTCCAAACCGTCGAGCTACAATAAGAGGCGAAATGACGTTGCTTAAAAGTATTTTCTGCTTCCCTTTGAATAACAGAATGAAAGGGGTTCGATTTCTGCTGCTCTTTGCCTAGTTGAATACCACTAAATTAGGGACCTTATTTTAGTTATTTACTCTTACAACCGCTGTGATTACAGTAGGTCTTGCTTATTTTCTTCTTCGAATATTTATTTGTACGGGGGAAAATGCCTTTTTAGAGCAAGCTTATTTTACTTTGTAATAATATGTGAAATTAAAACGAAATAATTCGTGGAATAAAAACAAAACTATTCCGAATTTTAGAATGGGTAATTAAAAGATTTTGCTGCCAGCAGAACCTTGAAATGCTAAAAATGTTGCTAAGAATTTTATTTATTACAGTGTAGATCAAATGGCAACAATACAATACAATACAAAGCAAAGTCTCTGCTCCTTTGGCGCGATTGGCGTCAGAATATAATTGCTTGAATTGTTGAATTCATGAAATATTCGCTTAGAGAAAAAAAACGTTCGACTCTTCCACCCCTTTTGTAGCGAACGACGCTGAAATTTAATCGACATTACTTCTTATCACGATGTATGTGTGTACCGAATTTCGTTGTATTTTATGCATTATGTCTTGCGTTACATCGGTCACAATAAATTAAGAAAATATTCGATTTTTCCACCTTCTTTGGAGAGAATGACGCCAAAATGTACTTAGCACTTGTCTCTATTGGAATCTACTTGTATAGCAATTTTTTTTTAATTCTCCCAATGCTGTTTGAGTTACAGCACTTACGGTAATCAAGAAAAACGTTCGATTGCTCCGTCCCCTTTGAATGATTCGCGCCAAAAACTAATCTGAACCATTTCCTACCAGGGTTCAAGGTTTGCTTAAACACACAGTTTTGAAAATTTTAATTTTTAAAGTGATAGATCTCAGTTAGTGCACAAAAATGTTTGTGATAGTAAATATAGCTCTTATGTTGCGTATGTACACAATTTTATTGCAACAATTAAAAAAAAATTAACCATTAAAAACAGTTTACGAGAGCAGTAGAAAGTAGAGCACCTTGCTGGACTCAGAACAACATTTGATCCGAAAATCTCTGGGAACCAAAATGTCCGACAAATTCGCCTGTCTTTTGCTTATATAAGAGCTCTGGAAATGTAGAAAAATACATGGCGTCGCGGAGGAGCGAAAAGCTCTCTCTCGAGCTCGTGTCGGGAAGGGAGCAACATGTGGTGCGACGTAGGGGGGAGGGAGAAAGCTACCTGTTGTTTGAGGAGAAGGAAGATCGAGAGAGGAGCAGCATCCGGGGGAGGGGTGCGAGAGAGCATTTCCTGCCTTAAAAAATGAGGGAGGGGAAGGAAAGGAACTCTCGGTAGAGATCAAAATGCGATAGAAGAGTATTTAGCGGGAGAAAGTGGTGGTAAGGAAGAATAATAAATGTGTTTTTAATGCCACTGTCTGCCTGGTATTACAGAATATATGATGGAGTGGTTATGGGATGGCTGCTTTACCGGGATTTTTATGATGTTTTTTTTTTCTCCCAGAAATATATCACCACACTTCGTTAGCATAAAGCGAAATTGTAAAAGTACGAGTAGTACAAACTTAAATCTAATTATTACGAAGTTGAAAAGATTTTCTTTGTGCGATTTACTATTCATTTACTTAAAACAGGATAACGATTTTCTTTTTTTTTTTTCTTTCTCTTTCTTTTTTTCTTTTCTTTTCTTTTCTCCTTTTTTTTTGTACTTCGTCTAAGACTGATGACCTAAATAGTTTGATGAACTGACCTGTTTGATGTGAGTTCCCATATCGATCATCTTCCCTCTAACATAACATGAATACGGAATTTCTCCGTCAAGACTTGTTGTGGAATTTTTAAGTTTCCCTACCGGTTTTTGTTTTAAGGGTTTATTCGTATTACTCGCCGTTTAAATTATTGATTGCTCTTAATTACGATGATTAACTCTGATCACTAGAGTTACGCATCATTATCCCTTGAATTTAGAAATTAAAATCACCTGCACATATTAATCTCAATGGTTAGCTCCTAAATAAAAAAGGGTATAAAATTTTTGTTCTTTTTTTCGAAAAAAAATTGAAAAATGCAGTTTAAATTTTTTATTCGCCCCTTATAAGAAATAATACTAAAGAAAATTTCAGCAACACTTGTTTTTATGCATCAAATGAGTGTGCGGAAAACGCTTGGTGACTGTGCGCAAACAATTGTGCATGGAACATTTTAAAATTTGGCAATTTTTCAGAATTTTCAAGTCCTAAATAATTGTCTCAAGAACCATTCAAAATATTTATTCAAAAATTTACAAAATAATATGTGTTTACAATATATAGAAATGAAACATTTTCCACGCCAATTCACTCATAATTAAAGAAGTCAGTTTTGAAGGTCCTCTGCACCTTCAAAACTGATGACATGAAGTGAATACTCAACATGAAATTCTGGTCATAATCCTCTTTATTTAAATTAATATTCTTAACAGACTCTTTGGAAATATCATGCTCCGCTATTGTTCTCATGCCCCTGGTTAAAAATTCCCAGAAATATTCTGTAGAGTTCTAATTTCAATAAATATGGGCTCAAAGTAAACTGACGCTCATCATTTTGCTCAACTACTTCGAAAATTGTGTGTTTTACTATTATACACTAAAATCGGGCCGTGGTAGCCTAGTGGTTAGGATGTCGAGCTTTGGATCGGAGGATCTCGGATTCGATACCCGAGCCACTGAAGACCCCCCCATGTACACTTGGGGATACATGCATGTAAAATCCGTGGACCCTGAAGACCCGAGGCAGTTCCGAGGGTACCGGAGGATGGAGATTTTCCCTTCCCTTCACTCTTAGGTCAAAAAAGGAAGGTGGCGTATTTGTGGTGGCGCACTTTGATGTCATCCAAGTACATAATGAGCCAAGTCGTACTTCCACCGTTGAGGTGCTCATCTATAAACGGAACGCGCTCCTTACTGCCTTAATTCCTAGTCGCTCTGCGAAGGAGAGCTCGGATATCCACGATGCATTAGAAACAACAACAACACTAAAATTGCTGAAATACCCGGCATGTTCCCAATTAGTCGAATCGGAGATATTGCACTGTTAAATTTAAAACAAATTTTTGTATTTCGTTTGCATATTTCCCATTTTCATGCAAAATAGAATTGTCTGATTTATTAGAAAGATCGATGTACAAATTATTTTTAAAAATAACTTTTTGTTTCAAAAGTTGTTGTGTTCTCCACGCTGCACATCGAATGATCAAAATTAACCTAAGGAGACAAGAGAACTCATTATCATTCTACAGTAATTATTATGCGGGATCATTCATAAATGATATCATGCTTCGACATCATTTATGAATGATCCCGCATAAGGGATCGTGAAGTGACATGGGGAGGGGAGAGGGTAACAAGAAGCGTGACAGCATACTTATGCTACATAGCGTGGCATGTGACAAAGGGTATGTTGAAGCCTAACATTTTGTGACAAAGGGGGGCGGGGGGTTAAATATCTGGGAAAAGGCGTGACATCATTTGTGGACGGCAGTGCCGGATCTAGGGTGGGGCAAGCCGGGGCCCATGCCCCGGGCGGCTTTTCTGAGGGGCGACAAATTCAACAGTGATGCTAACTAATATATTGCCCCTAATATTTGTGAAGTCTCAAATAAGGCCTCAAAATGCACTAGTTTGCACATATTTTACAAAATTTTCCCTGGGGGAAATCTCCCAGACCCCCTTCAACTGTTACATTTTAATGTCTCCAAATAAGGGGGGACGCTTCATATGGGTCTACCCCTTAATGTTGAGCTCAAAGGGATATGCTGTGGGAACATTAACGAAGTTTTATGGGTGTATTAGTGGCCTCTTCCCCCTCCCCTCCTCAAGTGAAAAATCCTCAAGAAAAATGGCCAGCGCACAAAAGTTTGAAATATGAACAATAGTCGGAAAGAGGGGGGGGGGCGGCATTTTCAAGTTTTGCCTCGCTACGGAAAACTTCAAGATCCGGTACTGGTGGACGGTCCCTATTCTAGTTAGTTGAAGTTAGACAACTGTCTAACTAACTGTCTAAAGTTGACCACCTTTGTAAGTTGACCACTTTTGTCAAGAACGGAATTAGCCTTTCACCCTCTACCTCACCCTGTATAAGTTGACCACCTGTCTAAGTTGAACACTAAAGTCGCAAGTGGTCAACTTACACAGGTTTCACTGTATTGGTTTTTCATTGCTTTCTAACGCTTCAAAAGAGTGATGATGGTAACATTTTTTTGTTTTTGAATACATGGATGAAAGTTTCGTGATAACCGCAACATACTAGTTTTGAATTAAGTGCTGCCAACGTGTTTAAGAACATGAAATAATAAAATAAGATGAATTAAAGACAAAACAACGATTTTTTTTCCATCGCAGAGCTTGAAAATAGATATACCACTTCTAAACTTCCAGCAAGTGAGGAATTTTTGGCTTAAACTCGTCTGATTTCTAACAGTTTATTTTCTTGCCCCCCGTTTTTTTTCGTATGTGAACTTTAGGATAATCACTTACAAAAAATAAATATATAAAACTAAATTAATAAAGAAGCAGCATAAAGTGCCATGAATCAATTCTAATAAGACTGTTTCGGATCAAATATTCTCTGTGAATGACTTTTTTAACAAAAGTTTGAATTTCGTTAAACTTTTTAAAAAAATTTACAACGGGACTGTTCATATATGATGTCACGCTTTTTTCCCATATATGGGGCCGTTCATAAATGACGTCACGCTTTTTTCGCATATATTTGACCCCCCCTCCAACTCCCTTTGTCACAATACGTCACACTTCAGCGGACCCCCCTCCCCCCCTTTGTCACGCGTCACGCTATGTTGCATAATGTGTGATGTCACACTTCTTGTTACACCCTCCCCTCCCCTTGTCCCACCTCGTCACAATTTCACGAACCCCCCTCCCCCCTCGAAGCGTGACATCGTTTATGAATGATCCCTATCTGACTCCTCTCCCCCCTTTGTCACAAAATGTCACACCTCAACGGACCCATACCCCCTTTGTCACATGATACGCTATGTTGCATAAGCATGATGTCACACTTTGTCACAATTTCACAAACCTCCCCTCCCCCCTCGAAGCGTGACATCATTTATGAATGATCCCAACGCGGACAAATTAAAACAGCCAGCCGATGCCGGAGCTGCAGAAAAAAAAGACTGTTTCACAAGTATTCGAAAAAGCTTTATGAAATGTTCAGCAACGGTGTGGTGCTGCCATCTTTTATTCAATTCCTCAAAAGTGGCTAAATGTATTACTCAGTAGTGCTGGCTGTCTATTAAATAAACATCAATGTACAATTTTAATTCTACTTTTTATGATAAACTTTTTACACCTCTGAGCATTGTTAAATTGCTACATGTATGCACCTGTGCACAAACTTATTTTCCTCTCAAATTCTTTTCCCCTTTTATTCCCGTTTTTTTTCATTTCATACATGGGGGCAATGTTATAATCTCCCACTTTTATTTTAAACTAAAAATTTACTGCCTAAAATGAAATAAAAAACATGTTTCAACGGAAGTTCTGTTATAACATACTTCTCACTTTGGGTACTCTTATTTTCAAAATAAACTTCCAAATTGTTCATTTTGAAAAAATGTTGTTTATCTTAACTGGTTTCACATTGCCCTCTACTACATTCAAGGTAATTCTTCTGTAACTTATAAACCAGAAATAAATTTATTTTAACCATTGTTTTATCATGTATTCTCTAATGACACCTAATATTTAAAAGCAGCATCTTTAAAAAATTGTTTTACTTTATGCGCTAGGGGTCATTCATAAATGATGTCACGCTTCGAGGGGGGAGGGTTGTTCGGGGCATTGTGACAAATTGTGACAAGGGGAGGGGAGGGGGTAACAAGAAGTGTGACATCATGCATTATGCAACATAGCGTGACGCGTGACAAAGGGGGGAGGAGGGTCCGCTGAAGTGTGACATATTGTGACAAAGGGGGGGAGGGGGTCAAATATATGGGAAAAAAGCGTGACGTCATTTATGAACGGCCCCCTAGTAATTGGTATTGGCACAGCTCGTCCAGTGATTGTCACCGTTCTCGAAAAGGAATGTCAATTACTGGAAAATCGGAACAAAAATGTTGCGAACTGATATAAATTTAATTTTCATGCAGAACTCCTCAAATTTAATAGCAAAAAAATGTCAATCAAACTGTTCAGTATTATGCTGTTCAGTTTTGATTTCCTTATCTAAAGAAGGATATTACCTTATTAGAAAGGGTTCAAAGGAGGGTTACTAGGTTGGAAAGTGGTCTCTCAAATTTCTAATTATAAGGATAATTTAAAAGACTCAATATGTATAGTCTAGAGCAGGGATGGGCAAACTTTTTCGATCGTGGGCCTAAAATCGAAAAAAAAGTTTGACGGGCCAAGAGAAATTTTTCTAAATTTAAAAAATTATGCACAAGTATGGATCATATACATTATACGGCACCTGAGTGCCGTATAGTGTATAATACACAATTTTTTTTTAATTTATAGGTGTATTTAGCTTTGAAGTGAGTGATAGAATATCTATTATTAACCAATGCTATTGTTCAGAATTTTAATGTGATTAAAGTTATTCCATATTTATATTCAAAATGTCCACAAGAGGATCATAAAGCATACAATTATAATGCTAAATCAAAACTAAATTTATCTAAAGTACTTTTTCTTCCTTTAAAGACGGCTTAAATAACTAAGAGGATCATGATATTTCTTTTCCAATTCTTTCTGTGTGTTTATTGTTTTTAACCTTTTTTATGCTGGTGCTGTATAATGCACATTATTCACAAGTATTACAATTTAAATATCCTAATGAGATGAATGAAATTGTGATTTCGTTTTAAAGAGTTCCTTACATTAAGGTTCGAGGTGAGATGTGCTAATTCTAAGGAACGAAGCTAAATGCTCATCTGTCAGTCTACTTCTGAAATAATTCTTTTTAAGGTTCATAGTTAAAAACACTTGTTCACATATATAAGATGAAGCGAACATATCACTGATGCTCTGGGCATAAGATATTAAATTGGGGAAACTTGCTTTTGGTAATGATTTGTAAAATTCTAACTTTGGCATATTTAGAAACAACTGCTTGAGATGATTGTTAGATTGCAACTCAATTGATTCAATCTGCAAATCGGAACTCACTGCTTCACAATTTACGTTAAAAGTCATGCCAAAAATATCCAATTCATCTTGAATGGCACTGAAATCTTGATGGAATCTGCGTTCGAACTCAAAATGCAGTTATTTCAAGCCATCTTCATAATTCTTAAGCTTCTCTTCATTTATTGAGGGTATTGAATTTAACCCTAAGAAATGAGAAAAGTCGTTCTTAGCTATCTGCCCAACAAAAGGATTAAGTTTAAATTTAAAAGCTTAAAGATGGGGCCAGATATCATCGATAAATTGCTTTTCCCTTGCATCTTGATATTCAAGTTGTTCATATGACAAAGAATATCTGCGAAAAATGCAGTCAGAAAGCCATTCTGTATTTTCTTGCATTTCGCACTCCCCAGAACACTGATTCAAATGGAAGAACGACACAATGTCGTTTTCCGCCGGGCTGTAGTTTGCCCAATCCTTGTTCTTTAGCAAAAGAGAATTAGAGAGGACATGATTCAGTTGTTTAAATTCACTAAAGCAGGAAATGTTGATGGGCTGCAGATATGCGCTGAAGGTAGAATCAGAGGTCAAGCTTTTCAAATCTCAGGCTCATCTTGAACTTAGGAAAAATTACTACTTCAATTAGGATTGTAGGCAGTTGGAATAGTTTACCGGAAGCAATTGTTAGTAGCAGTGGGATAAAAACTATTAAGAAGGCTCTGTCAATACTAGAATAATTTCGTTCCGCTGGATTGAGTGTTCTCGAAGCAGCTGCTATTAATTTAAGTTCACCGTTGATGCGATGCTGTAATATAGTAATACACTATCTACCAAAAAGTATTTGGACACTTTGGATTTTAGACATTTTTTTTAAAAAATTCTGAAGAAATATTAAACTTGCTGTTCTGTATTTTGTACCATGGAAAGAACATACTTAAACTCACATTTAAGGAACAAAATTCAGGCTTAGGGGCAATTAGGGGGCGGTCAAAAAATTAAAGAAGAGAAAAAACACTTTTGAACATCTTGTATCAGAAAATGATCAAAATGTCCTGTAACTTTCGCAAAACATTTTTAATTATATACGCAATGCTTACACCCGCTTTCGTCAGAATAGCAGTAATATTCATGAAGATATGGGCATTTGTTTTAAACATTCGAAATTTTTCGCAAGTGTTTTGCTTATAACTCGCTAAGTTCTATCTCAAATTACATGAAACTTGCAGACAATTTGACAAAATAAAAAATAAGTGTGGTACCAAAAGAAGAAGAAAATGTAATAAATAGTCGCTGAGATTTGAGCAGTTTTATTAAAACAAATGTGATTGCGCATGCGCGAAAGATTTTAATTATTTCTTTTAATAATTTGGTAGTGAGATCTATGGAGCAACTTATGTAAAAGTTTCAGCTGACTATTGATATTTTTCAAAGAGATATACACCGTACAGTGAGCCGTATTTAACAAGCTCTCAAATTGGAGAAAAAAGATAAGGGGTTTTCCACAAATTTTTATATTGCATGATAATTTTGGCAAAGTAAACAATAGCGTTCAAATTCAGACTCCATAAACACATATAAGGCAATTTAATTCAGTTTAACATCTGTCAATTTTCCAATTTATCACGCAATATAAAATATTGTAGAAAACCCCTTATCATTTTTCTCCAATTTGAGAGATTGCTAAATACGGCTCACTGTACGGTGTATATCTCTTTGAAAAATATCAATAGTCAACTGAAACTTTTACATAAGTTGCTCCATAGATCTCACTACCAAATTATTAAAAGAAATAATTAATATCTTTCGCGCATGCGCAATCACATTTGTTTTAATAAAACTGCTCAAATCTCAGCGACTATTTATTACATTTTCTTCTCGTTTTGGTACCACACTTATTTTTTATTTTGTCAAATTGTCTGCAAGTTTCATGTAATTTGAGATAGAACTTAGCGAGTTATAAGCAAAACACTTGCGAAAAATTTCGAATATTTAAAACAAATGCCCATATCTCCATGAATATTACTGCTATTCTGACGAAAGCGGGTGCAAGCATTGCGTATATAATTAAAAATGTTTTGCGAAAGTTACAGGACATTTTGATCATTTTCTGATACAAGATGTTCAAAGTGTTTTTTTCTTCTTTAAATTTTTGACCGCCCCCTAATTGCCCCTAAGCCTGAATTTTGTTAATTAAATGTGAGTTTAAGTATGTTCTTTCCATGGTACCAAATACAGAACAGCAAGATTAATATTTCTTCAGAATGTTTTTTAAATGCCTAAAATCCAATGTGTCCAAATACTTTTTGGTAGATAGTGTATAGCAACTACTCCACGACATGAAGAATCACAAGCCAAAACAATCGATTTGCTTGGATCATAATGAGCAAGAATTGTGAGGTTTTGAGAAAATGGTACGTGGTAGGCAAAAAATAATTGCAGATTCGTAATTTCCAGCCAAAAATACATAAGAGACAAACATTTTCCTCTAGAGGACATTTTTCGTGTTGCACAGTGTTATTTTTTCCGAATTTTTTATCAAATACCTACTAGAATGAAAATATTTTTTTGCTTTTTTTAACTGATGTGCTGCCTGTTATTGTATGGAAATATAAATCTAGCTATGGAAAAAAAAAAAAGTTAAAGAGAGAATGTTTTCTGGAAAGTTGTCCCTGCGAAAAACATCAGCCTTGCATCGGCTTTTAGATGTTTTTCAAGGCCGATGGGCCGATGTTTTACTAAAGTTAACATCGGCTGCTGATGCCGATGGCGGATGGCAACTTTGTTGAACAATCGGCGCCAATGCATCGGTCGAAATTTACCCATTAGAGTGCAACTTTCAATGGCATTGGCTTTTCCAAATACACGGTAAGTAGTACAAGCAGGGCCGGCGCTAGGCTGAGGCGGTGAGGCGCCTGCCTCAGGGCGCGTCGTTCTTAGGCGCGCATTAGCCATAAATATTTACTGCATCTTTTTATGTAACAAACAATTTTTATTTAAAAAAAAATTAAATAATATATAAAATATTTACTTTTACAAATGATGCATTAAAACTTCATCTAATTTCATTTTTGCGTTAATATATATTACACGTTTAATTTTGATGAAATCAAACACAGAAACACACCAGGAAAATATCTTGGAAAGTTTCCGTTTCTTTCTTTCTTGTGTTGAAAAGGATATATTTTTCACTGGGTTATTTCTTGTTTTGCACATTATCCTTTTCATTTTCACAGCAGCAGGCAGCTTCAATGTATTCGGAGGGGGCGCTTTGTTAGTGTTTGCAGTTCCAGAAAGTGTCTTCTCTATTTTATGACGAGCAAAACGCAATCTATTGCTTTTTCTATTTTTTTACTTTTTCCTTATTCAATCCATTCTGATCAGCTGTTGTTTTCTTCATCCTTTTGAAAGCTAAAATGTGCACAATTAAAGTTTGTAACAATCATATTTAATCTCTATTCTTTCATAATATATAGTAGGGGCGGGAAAAAGTTTTTTTTTGCCTCAGGGCGCCATTCGTGCTAGCGCCGGCCCTGAGTACAAGTGAATGTGACTGAAAGTTTTATTGCAACTATTACAGCTTGGGTTAAAATGAAAGTTTAGAAATGGTTCAAAACGGCCTGGGAAATCTAGTGCTAAACCCCCACGCGCAAAAAACGGAGTGGAGCTTAATGCGACATTCACCCTTCAGGTGTCGCTGTAGACTTAAGGTTGCTCTCAACTAGAGTTCCTTTATAAGACGTAGTCTTCAGAGTAACGACAGATCGGGGGAAAACTGCCTCCGGACTAAAAACAGGGTTGCCGCCGAGTGCAAGGTTGGCTTCATACTCGCTCAAGGATTTCCGCTAAACGATAATCGTTAACGGGAAATTTTGTCCACTTGAAAGCAAAATTTCTGTTTGAATTAAAAGCTACTTTTTGCGTAAGCCACAAACGTTTTTAAAAAATATCTTTGGTCTCAACAAGTCCAGGATAGTTTAATCATTCGCAGCTTTAAATTACGTTATGTTAAATATGAGAACATGGAAATTGTTACTCTTTAATTGATTCAAAAATAAATAATGATATTTATAAATTTATTATTTTCAATATAATTTCTTGGATTTTTAATTCTGAAAGTTTTTTTTTTTTTTGTGTGTGTGTGTGTTGATAATATTGCATTAATAAATCATTAAAAGATTACTCGTTTTATTTTTTTTTCTTAGGGAAAATAAAGGAAAATTAAGCAGTAATGCTAGAAATATATGAATGGTAAAATAATGAATTGGTAAAAAAAAAATTGGAATTATTATTTAATCAGTGATATTTTTATATAAAACTCGTTATGTAAAAGTTATGTTAAAAAATGTTCTAAGAAGAAAGAATGTACTTAGAGACCGTTCATAAATGCCCGCGTTTTGATATATTTGACCCCCTCCCCCCTTTGTCCCGCTATGTTGTATAAGCCTGATGTCACACTTCTTGTTACCCACCCCCTCGAAGCGTGACATCATTTATGAATGATCCCCTTATGTGAAAAAATACATTTCCCCATGAAGGTATTCATTAAATTAAGAGCAAATACGGACAACTTTCTCTGAGGCCGAATTCAGCTCCGCATATGCGCCCTCCCCCCTCGTAACTCCCTAACTTCAAGTAATTTAGTAGGAAAATGAAGATGACATTATAGAACATTTTTGAAATTGATAATTGGTTTTGAAGGGCAGTAAAAATTGGCCTCCTACACAGCTAACTACCCTGCCTATTTTAAAATTCGGCAGAAAAAGCCTCATATATATAAGAAAATCCATTCGTAACTGACTGATAAGAATGTGTGGAAGCGGCCGATATGTTTACATTCCACTAGTCGCCAAGCATAAGAAAATCACGCCAAGTCGAAGATACAAAGTATTCGTTAAAATAACTTAATTTTACTAAATTTAAACACTTTCTTAATCTTGAAGCGATGTTTTTTAATTACTTTAGGATACTAGTTATTTATTTATTAGGGAAAATGACAATTAAGGCCAAAAATAGCGGGTCAACATGGAATATTAGCATTAAGAAAGCATGCACTTATTTTAACAAAGAAATAATTAAATAAATAGGAGCATATGGCCCAAAATAAAGCTACATTCCTATATTTTAAATATTTTAGAACAATAATAAAAGAATTTTAAAAATGTATTTGCCTTTAATTTTACGGATTCTCGTGTTTTTTCATGGCATTTAATCGTCTCCACGTTAAAGCTATGGGACGAAAGAAGGCACTGCCTCGGGCGGAGGGTTCAAACCTTCCACCAATAGGAAAATGATACCCCTTTGACGCTACTCTCGCTAAGATACAGGGACTCTACTCTCAACTGCTTTCCTTTCTGCTAATCATTATTTTACTGTAGATCTCGGCTAAATATAGACACAACTGAGAGTGGCTATTTCTAATCCCTGTGTCAGAATTCTCTGTATCAATCTGCAGCACAAGTTTCAGAAGTCAAAATTTATCTGCGGCACCAAATAATGTGGAATCAAATTTACAGTCATAAAAATAGCAAACTATGCATTTTAAAATGGTTGACATATAAAAATAGTACATGCAGACAATAAATAAATATTATAATTATTCAATGTGTAAATAAATTAATGAAATCTAAAATTGAACATGACACTAATGCAAGCTAAGAGAAAAAGTTATGTACGAAAGCAAGAGTTAAATAAGTCTAGTATTGCTCAACATTGTTTTAATTCCAACCACTCTTTTGATTTCAATTCTGGGAAAATTATTCATAAATGTTCTTCCCCTTTAGAGCTTGACTTTTGGGAAGCTTTTCATATTAGCAGGAATAGTTCTAATTTGGTTAATGATTCTTCCTCAACTCCTTATTTTTCACAGGTCTGGCATAGGTTCCTTTAATGTGTTGTCCTTTCTTGGTTTTCTTTTTTGTTTTCCTTTTTTCGTGTCTATTTTTTCTCTCCCCCCCTCCCCCTCCTTTACATGTGTAATTTGTTTTCCTTTTTGTTTTGGTATTTTCTGCACTTATTTTATTGTAAATTTTTCTTTGTATTTTATTTTATCATTTTTGCAATTTTCATGTATTTTTCACATTTTTATGCATGCTGTCGTCTTTTTTGCTTTGTTTTTATTGATATTCCTTTTTATTTCCTGTACTTTCAATGGATTCGTTTGTTGCTCTCTTATTGGTACCTTCCCTGCTACTTCTGCTTCCACTTCACACTGCCTTTATTCTCATTGGTTTACAGTTAATTAATTGGCTATATAAGCTTTGTCTGCTTCATTTGGATGTTTTGCATCTAGAAGCTCCCTGTCGCATTGAAAAAGGGATTCCAAGTAATCCCGAAACATATGTCTGCGTTTTAATGCTCATTTGTGCTTTAAATTAACGTGAAATTATATTTCTATTACTGTTTACTTGCACAAAGTTAAATTATTTTTATCTGTTAGGCTTAACGTGCCTGAATTTTGTTCTTCTTTTTTTGTTTTGTTCTTCCATCTGTTCGCTGCTTGGTGAGTTTTTTATTTTTGTTCTTTCCTCATTGCCTTTCTTGACTGTGTTTGTTTTTGCTTTTTTGTTTTCTGACATCTGCTCCGCATATTGTTACGTCGTGTATGTTTTGCATTTGTTTTTGAAATTTGTTCTTTCTGTTTATTTTCGTTTATTGAACGGTTTAGCTATTGTTTTTTCCCTTATGTTTTGTTTGTTTTGATTCTGGTTATGTCTCAAGTTAACAGATTTTGTAATCTACGAATTAAAAAGGTTCGGTTTTTGAGCCGTTTAAATTTTTTCCAGGCTTGCAGGCGCAAGAAAGTCATTCCTAAGTTTATCACTTTAAAGTGTAATTTACCGCGTTCTGTTAGGTTTGATAAGGTAATTTTTCGTTCTAAATTAGCTTTACTTAGAGCTTCTATCCAGGAAACTAGGAAAAAACTTTCGTTCATAGAACGTGAACTTTATGGATTTACATAGTTCTGTATCTAATTCTAATTTCGATTTTGATTCTATTGATAGAATGGCGTGGGCAAGAGCTCTTCATTCATCTGACTGTCACAAAATTACTTTAAATAAGAAATTTACCAAGTTGTGTAACGATTCAAATGTTCCTGTTCCGGTTGATTTGCCTCTTGTTAATAGGAATGCGGCTGTAAATCGTTCGAAATTTCCTTTGAATAGTAATGAAATTAATGCTTTGAAATGTAATAACAATTTTGCTTTGGCTAAAAAGCCTTCTTTTTCTGAACTTATTGCTCCGGTTAAAAAAGCTTTCAAATTTAGTGCCTTAACATCCACTCAAAAAGAGTCAGTTCGGCATCTTATTGTTTCCAATGTTGGTTTCAATTCAAACGTTCCTAATATTGGTTTTACCCATTCCGTGAAACGCCGTGTCAATAATTTAGTCTCAAATTCTGATTTGGTCTTTACCAAAGCTGACAAGGGTGGTCAGATTGTTGTTCTTAATAAATCATCTTATGTTTAAAAAACTGATGACTTAATTGCTTCTAGTCCTTATTCTGAAATTTATAAAGATCCTAGCGATAAGGAGTTAAAAGCTATTTCTTATGCTGTTAAGTCTGTTCGTTCTATTCCTTTGATTGCTAAACGATCTGTGATTCCTTCTGTTGCTAATTGTGCGCGTTTGTATGCTTTACCGAAGGTACACAAGGCAGGTATTCCTTTTAGACCAATTGTTTCCAATATTGGCACTGCTTCATATAAACTTTCCAAGTATTTCAAGGCCGATGGGCCGATGTTTTACTAAAGTTAACATCGGCTGCTGATGCCGATGGCGGATGGCAACTTTGTTGAACAATCGGCGCCAATGCATCGGTCGAAATTTACCCATTAGAGTGCAACTTTCAATGGCATTGGCTTTTCCAAATACACGGTAAGTAGTACAAGCAGGGCCGGCGCTAGGCTGAGGCGGTGAGGCGCCTGCCTCAGGGCGCGTCGTTCTTAGGCGCGCATTAGCCATAAATATTTACTGCATCTTTTTATGTAACAAACAATTTTTATTTAAAAAAAAATTAAATAATATATAAAATATTTACTTTTACAAATGATGCATTAAAACTTCATCTAATTTCATTTTTGCGTTAATATATATTACACGTTTAATTTTGATGAAATCAAACACAGAAACACACCAGGAAAATATCTTGGAAAGTTTCCGTTTCTTTCTTTCTTGTGTTGAAAAGGATATATTTTTCACTGGGTTATTTCTTGTTTTGCACATTATCCTTTTCATTTTCACAGCAGCAGGCAGCTTCAATGTATTCGGAGGGGGCGCTTTGTTAGTGTTTGCAGTTCCAGAAAGTGTCTTCTCTATTTTATGACGAGCAAAACGCAATCTATTGCTTTTTCTATTTTTTTACTTTTTCCTTATTCAATCCATTCTGATCAGCTGTTGTTTTCTTCATCCTTTTGAAAGCTAAAATGTGCACAATTAAAGTTTGTAACAATCATATTTAATCTCTATTCTTTCATAATATATAGTAGGGGCGGGAAAAAGTTTTTTTTTGCCTCAGGGCGCCATTCGTGCTAGCGCCGGCCCTGAGTACAAGTGAATGTGACTGAAAGTTTTATTGCAACTATTACAGCTTGGGTTAAAATGAAAGTTTAGAAATGGTTCAAAACGGCCTGGGAAATCTAGTGCTAAACCCCCACGCGCAAAAAACGGAGTGGAGCTTAATGCGACATTCACCCTTCAGGTGTCGCTGTAGACTTAAGGTTGCTCTCAACTAGAGTTCCTTTATAAGACGTAGTCTTCAGAGTAACGACAGATCGGGGGAAAACTGCCTCCGGACTAAAAACAGGGTTGCCGCCGAGTGCAAGGTTGGCTTCATACTCGCTCAAGGATTTCCGCTAAACGATAATCGTTAACGGGAAATTTTGTCCACTTGAAAGCAAAATTTCTGTTTGAATTAAAAGCTACTTTTTGCGTAAGCCACAAACGTTTTAAAAAATATCTTTGGTCTCAACAAGTCCAGGATAGTTTAATCATTCGCAGCTTTAAATTACGTTATGTTAAATATGAGAACATGGAAATTGTTACTCTTTAATTGATTCAAAAATAAATAATGATATTTATAAATTTATTATTTTCAATATAATTTCTTGGATTTTTAATTCTGAAAGTTTTTTTTTTTTTGTGTGTGTGTGTGTTGATAATATTGCATTAATAAATCATTAAAAGATTACTCGTTTTATTTTTTTTTCTTAGGGAAAATAAAGGAAAATTAAGCAGTAATGCTAGAAATATATGAATGGTAAAATAATGAATTGGTAAAAAAAAAATTGGAATTATTATTTAATCAGTGATATTTTTATATAAAACTCGTTATGTAAAAGTTATGTTAAAAAATGTTCTAAGAAGAAAGAATGTACTTAGAGACCGTTCATAAATGCCCGCGTTTTGATATATTTGACCCCCTCCCCCCTTTGTCCCGCTATGTTGTATAAGCCTGATGTCACACTTCTTGTTACCCACCCCCTCGAAGCGTGACATCATTTATGAATGATCCCCTTATGTGAAAAAATACATTTCCCCATGAAGGTATTCATTAAATTAAGAGCAAATACGGACAACTTTCTCTGAGGCCGAATTCAGCTCCGCATATGCGCCCTCCCCCCTCGTAACTCCCTAACTTCAAGTAATTTAGTAGGAAAATGAAGATGACATTATAGAACATTTTTGAAATTGATAATTGGTTTTGAAGGGCAGTAAAAATTGGCCTCCTACACAGCTAACTACCCTGCCTATTTTAAAATTCGGCAGAAAAAGCCTCATATATATAAGAAAATCCATTCGTAACTGACTGATAAGAATGTGTGGAAGCGGCCGATATGTTTACATTCCACTAGTCGCCAAGCATAAGAAAATCACGCCAAGTCGAAGATACAAAGTATTCGTTAAAATAACTTAATTTTACTAAATTTAAACACTTTCTTAATCTTGAAGCGATGTTTTTTAATTACTTTAGGATACTAGTTACATGACACTAATGCAAGCTAAGAGAAAAAGTTATGTACGAAAGCAAGAGTTAAATAAGTCTAGTATTGCTCAACATTGTTTTAATTCCAACCACTCTTTTGATTTCAATTCTGGGAAAATTATTCATAAATGTTCTTCCCCTTTAGAGCTTGACTTTTGGGAAGCTTTTCATATTAGCAGGAATAGTTCTAATTTGGTTAATGATTCTTCCTCAACTCCTTATTTTTCACAGGTCTGGCATAGGTTCCTTTAATGTGTTGTCCTTTCTTGGTTTTCTTTTTTTTTTTCCTTTTTTCGTGTCTATTTTTTCTCTCCCCCCCTCCCCCTCCTTTACATGTGTAATTTGTTTTCCTTTTTGTTTTGGTATTTTCTGCACTTATTTTATTGTAAATTTTTCTTTGTATTTTATTTTATCATTTTTGCAATTTTCATGTATTTTTCACATTTTTATGCATGCTGTCGTCTTTTTTGCTTTGTTTTTATTTATATTCCTTTTTATTTCCTGTACTTTCAATGGATTCGTTTGTTGCTCTCTTATTGGTACCTTCCCTGCTACTTCTGCTTCCACTTCACACTGCCTTTATTCTCATTGGTTTACAGTTAATTAATTGGCTATATAAGCTTTGTCTGCTTCATTTGGATGTTTTGCATCTAGAAGCTCCCCGTCGCATTGAAAAAGGGATTCCAAGTAATCCCGAAACATATGTCTGCGTTTTAATGCTCATTTGTGCTTTAAATTAACGTGAAATTATATTTCTATTACTGTTTACTTGCACAAAGTTAAATTATTTTTATCTGTTAGGCTTAACGTGCCTGAATTTTGTTCTTCTTTTTTTGTTTTGTTCTTCCATCTGTTCGCTGCTTGGGGAGTTTTTTATTTTTGTTCTTTCCTCATTGCCTTTCTTGACTGTGTTTGTTTTTGCTTTTTTGTTTTCTGACATCTGCTCCGCATATTGTTACGTCGTGTATGTTTTGCATTTGTTTTTGAAATTTGTTCTTTCTGTTTATTTTCGTTTATTGAACGGTTTAGCTATTGTTTTTTCCCTTATGTTTTGTTTGTTTTGATTCTGGTTATGTCTCAAGTTAACAGATTTTGTAATCTACGAATTAAAAAGGTTCGGTTTTTGAGCCGTTTAAATTTTTTCCAGGCTTGCAGGCGCAAGAAAGTCATTCCTAAGTTTATCACTTTAAAGTGTAATTTACCGCGTTCTGTTAGGTTTGATAAGGTAATTTTTCGTTTTAAATTAGCTTTACTTAGAGCTTCTATCCAGGAAACTAGGAAAAAACTTTCGTTCATAGAACGTGAACTTTATGGATTTACATAGTTCTGTATCTAATTCTAATTTCGATTTTGATTCTATTGATAGAATGGCGTGGGCAAGAGCTCTTCATTCATCTGACTGTCACAAAATTACTTTAAATAAGAAATTTACCAAGTTGTGTAACGATTCAAATGTTCCTGTTCCGGTTGATTTGCCTCTTGTTAATAGGAATGCGGCTGTAAATCGTTCGAAATTTCCTTTGAATAGTAATGAAATTAATGCTTTGAAATGTAATAACAAATTTTTCTTTGGCTAAAAAGCCTTCTTTTTCTGAACTTATTGCTCCCGGGTTAAAAAAACTTTCAAATTTAGTGCCTTAACATCCACTCAAAAAGAGTCAGTTCGGCATCTTATTGTTTCCAATGTTGGTTTCAATTCAAACGTTCCTAATATTGGTTTTACCCATTCCGTGAAACGCCGTGTCAATAATTTAGTCTCAAATTCTGATTTGGTCTTTACCAAAGCTGACAAGGGTGGTCAGATTGTTGTTCTTAATAAATCATCTTATGTTTAAAAAACTGATGACTTAATTGCTTCTAGTCCTTATTCTGAAATTTATAAAGATCCTAGCGATAAGGAGTTAAAAGCTATTTCTTATGCTGTTAAGTCTGTTCGTTCTATTCCTTTGATTGCTAAACGATCTGTGATTCCTTCTGTTGCTAATTGTGCGCGTTTGTATGCTTTACCGAAGGTACACAAGGCAGGTATTCCTTTTAGACCAATTGTTTCCAATATTGGCACTGCTTCATATAAACTTTCCAAATATTTAGTTTCTGTGCTTTCTCCACTTAGGAGTCGAAATGTTTTCACTGTTAAAAATTCCATCGATTTTGTTAAGAAACTTCATAACTTCGTTCCGAATAATTCGGTTATGGCCTCTTTTGATGTTAATTCTTTGTTTACTAATGTTCCTGTTGATGGCGCTTTGACTTGCCTCAGGGATAGGCTTTCTGAATTCCATTTTACTTCTGTGGAAATTGAGGAATTAGTTTTTCTTACTCGTTTGTGCTTGCAACAGAGCACTTTTGTATTTAATGGTAAATTCTATGCTATGGTAGATGGCCTGGCTATGGGAAGTCCTCTTAGTCCTATTTTAAGTGATTTCTATATGCATTATTTTGAGGAAAAACTATTCCTGAAATTGCAATTTCAATTTTATGTTCGTCATGTGGATGATTGTTTTGTCCTAACGGACAGTAACTTGTTAGGTATTGATGATGCTCTTTCTGTTATGAACTCCATTGATCCTAATATCCAGTTTTCTTGAGAGAAAGAACTTAATAGTAGCCTCGCGTTTCTTGATGTTTTGATTTCTAGGAGTGAGTCTGGTTTCACTACTTCTGTCTATCGTAAACCTTTCGCTGTTTCTTTACCTCCTCACAGACTGTCGTCTCATCCTCCCAACCAAAAATATTCGGCTTTTAATGCTCTTGTCCATCGTGAGATTAATATTTGCTCTTCTCCTGAGCATCTCAAGATTGAACTCAACTATTTGAAAGCTGTAGCTGTTGATAGAGGATTTTCTCACTCTTTAATTGATTCTATTCATAACAAACTTTCTAAAAAAACTTCTGGTCCCAATCATGTGGTTTCTAGAAAGAATTTGGTTGTGTTTCCATTCTTTTATTCTGTCAGTTTTCGTATTGCTAAAATCCTAAATGTTTTCAATTTCAAGTCGTTTTTGCTCCTAGCAACAAACTTTCCTTCTCTTCTCTGAAAGATCCTGTCGATCAACTTAATACTTGGGGTATTTACCAAATTAGTTGCCGTTGCGGCCTTTCTTACATTGGACAGACAAAACGTGCTCTGAAAATTCGGTTAAATGAGCATAAAGGTTATGTACGAAAGCAAGAGTTAACTAAGTCTAATATTGCTCAACATTGTTGGAATTCTAACCACTCTTTTGATTTCAATTCTGGGAAAATTATTCATAAATGTTCTTCCCCTTTAGAGCTTGACTTTTGGGAAGCTTTTCATATTAGCAGGAATAGTTCTAATTTGGTTAATGATTCTTCCTCAACTCCTTATTTTTCACAGGTCTGGCATAATTTCCTTTAATTTGTTGTTCTTTCTTGGTTTTCTTGTTTGTGTTCCTTTTTTTTTGTGTCTATTTTTTTCTCTTCCCCCCCTCCCCCTCCTTTACATGTGTAATTTGTTTTCCTTTTTGTTTTGGTATTTTCTGTATTTATTTTATTTTAAAATTTTTCTTTGTATTTTCTTCTATTATTTTTGCAATTTTCATGTATATTTCACATTTTTATGCATGCTGTCATATTTTTTGCTTTGTTTTTATTGATATTCCTTTTTACTTCCTGTACTTTCAATGTATTCGTTTGTTGCTCTCTTATTGGTACCTTCCCTGCTACTTCTACTTCCACTTCACCCTGCCTTTATTCTCATTGGTTTACAGTTAATTCCTTGGATATATAAGCTTTGTTTTTGGTGTTTTGTCTGCTTCATTTGGATGTTTTGCATCTAGAAACTCCCTGTCGCACTGAAAAAGGGATTCCAAGTAATCCCGAAACATATGTCTGCGTTTTAATGCTCATTTGTGCTTTAAATTAACGTGAAATTTTATTTCTATTACTGTTTACTTGCACAAAGTTAAATTATTATGACCTTTACTTTATTGAACTTTATTGATGACGTAACTGAGGGTATACTGGGCAAAGTTAGTATATTTGCTGATGACTTAAAAATTATGGGAATTGTCAACACAGAGGAACAAATAGGACGATTTCAAACAGATTTATCACGAATATCGGAATGGGCTGCTAAGTGGGGTATGTCATTTAATATTAAAAAATGTCAAGTTTTACACATGGGTCATAAAAATAAATGCGCAGCATATAACTTGCAAGTACAGCAAATTAAATCAGGGAATACTGTAAACGATTTAGGTGTAGTGGTTTCTAGTGATCTTAAAATGGGGTATCAATGTAGAGAAGCAAGTAATAAGGCAAATAGAATGTTGGGTTATATTTAAAAACATGTTTCGTGTAAATCAAAAGACGTTATTTGGCCATTGTACAGAGGACTGGTTAGGCCACATCTGGAGTATGCAGTACAATTTTGGTCGCCATATTTAAAAAAAGACATTGACATGTTATAAAAAGTTCAACGCAGGGCTACAAAAATTATTAAAGGAACCTCAGGTATGGCTTATGAAAACAGATTAAAGAAATTTAACATGTATAACGCTACAAGAAAGAAGGAAACGGGGAGATTTGATTCAATTGTTCAAATTTATAAAGTTAAATTAAACAGAAGGTTTACAATTTTCTCATAGTAATAGGACTCGCGGAAATGGATTGAAATTATTTAAATCACAATTTAAAAGGGAGTGTAGGAAACATTGTTTTTTCAGTAGAGTTGTCGACGATTGGAACACTTTGCCATCGTACATTGTTAGTTCTAACGATGTTAAATCGTTTAAGGAAGGTTTGGATCGTCACGGGGGGATTGTGAAGAGAGCAGCCATTTGGAAATCTGGTAATGTTTCTCTCTCAGCTTTTGTTCAAATAGTTTTATATGTAAATTGATACTGCTTTTCTTTTTCTTTCATGCAAATGGGTGTTCAAGATAAAAGTAGGGACAAGAAGAAGAGGAAGAGGAGCATGAAGAAGTCAAGCAGGAATTGATCATCTATTCACCAACCTTGTTGGGCCTAGCGGCTGTTGTTGGTGTACTTTTTGTATTTGTATTTGTATTTGTATTTATACAGGGTGGGGAAATGACCCAGTTTTGCGGTGGTATAATAAAAACTAATACAAATTGAGGTTTAGAACTTTTTTATTTTTATCTGTATATGATCCCATTTTTTAGCCTTCTGTCCCGTAAAAGTTAAAAAATAATAATAAAGCAAGACAGAAGGTTCAATGTATCGCAAAAATATCGTCAAAAATGAAGAAAAGTCAAAAATAAGTGAAGTAATTAAATAAAGATTGAAAAGTAAAAAATTTGAAAGTAGGCTTTTGAGATGGGGAAAATGTGTGTCTGCCCCCCCCCCCCCCCTAATAACTTTTGAACGAATTGTCCGATTCGAGAATTTCTTTTTGCGTTTTAAAGGTCTCGGCGAGGACATCTCATTTTCATATTTTACTGATTTGAACAATTTTTCGTTCAATTTTGAACAGTTCAAAAAAATTTAACATTAGCGTCTATGGGCAAAAATGAATCAAATTATGTAAACTCTATTCACTAGATCCAAGTTCCTATGAAGGAGCTCTCGGCAGGAAATATTGATTTGAATAATTTTTGTCACCAATAATGATGCAACCAACGCCAAACGGAATATTTTCTCTGGTAACATTTGCTTGTCTGTCGCCAAAATGTCTTCTTGGCGGCATTTGCGCCGTGATATTGGAAAGGTACCAAATGAACATTAGCGCCTATACGGGAAATTTCAATCCCATATAAATCCTAAACTAACCGACGGATTTGCTTGCAGCAAACTCTATCGGAATCGCTGTAGAACATGTACATATACGAAGTTCAACAAGAACTCCACAAGCCTATTTTCCTATGAACTTTTTTGATCGGGATTTTCAAGGATATTTCTGAATGAATGAATGAATAAATGAATGAGTGAAAGAACGAATGAGTGAATAAATGAAAAAATAATTAACTGAGTGTATAAATACATGAATGAGTAAATAAATAAATCAATGAATGAGTGTATAAATACATGAATAAGTGAATAAATAAATCAATCAATGAGTGAATGAATACGTATTCATCGTTGAAAAGGGCGCATTTGAAGTAATTAAGACCTAAAGGAGAAAGAGCGAGAGAGCTAGCTAGATTATGAGTTTGAAGTTGGGAGTATACGGGAAAGCAGGCTGGTATAGTTCCAGATGGAACTTATTTTTACTTTTGAAGCGAAGTTGCTGTAAAAGTGACCTTAAAAATAAGTTAAAAGATTAATTAATAAGTGCAGGTTAAAATGATTAGATAATTTTAATTTAAACCACCGCAAAAAACAACAGACCTAGGTTGATACTAAGTCAATTGAATTCATTGAAAATGAATTTAAAAAAAAGCATAGTAATTGTTTTCGCTAAAGAATGATTTTTAAAAAATCAATAAACATTCAACTATACTGTCATTTTTTTTTCTAATTTAACAAACAACAGACATGTTTCGTCCATTATATGTATAATGAACTAATTGAGAAAAATAAATACCTGGCCCTTCTTCACGCAATTTCTTTCCCGTGTCAATCGTCAATTTCGTTTCCCTCTTCTGCTCAAATGGAAAATTAACTTCAATTAATATAAACAGATATTTTGCTTTGAAGCGACTGTTGAACGGCCTTGCCACTAGGGGGGCGGAGGGGGCTGGAAAGCGATCAATTTTGGATGGAACGAAAGCGCTTAGGTACTGATAGCACCTCTCCGGTCGGAAGAACAATCAAAATTTTAGATTTTTCGTACTTTTTATTTCTGAATGAAGGTTTTATGAAAGAGTAAAAATTGCACAAAATTTTAAACAAATATAGATCTTTCGTTAGACAGATAAGTTAGATTTTTTTAGATTGAAGTTTCGTCTAGAACTATGCGAGCATACTTATACAACAATATCAAATTTATAATCAAGCTACCTACCTCTCTCTCTGTCTTTCTCGTTTAGCATTAGTTCTTAATTGAATCTTTTATTTCGAGAAGATAACACCTCTTAAAACCAAAACTTTTTTCAGGAGATAGAAAAAAATGGCTTATGAAAAGTTGGAAAACTTTACGGGTCTCCTCTTTTACTATTTTATTTTAGGAGGTAATAGCAATGCAATATTGGTAAATTAAAACCATTTTTGGTTAATTATGCCAAAAAAACTAATAAGTTAATATTGAGAGTTCTTTCTTTTTCAAAACGGAGATGTTACCTTTTCGAAATATAGGACACAATTATTTCAAATACAACTTTTTCCACCGTTAATACATATTCATTCACTTATTCATTCATTCATTCAATTATTGATTAATTCACTCATTTATTCATTCGTTTTTTCACTCATTCATTTATTCATGCATACATTCAGAAACATCCTCAAAAATGTAGATCAAACATGTCGTGTGGAAATAAGCTCGTTTAGTTCTGGACAGGGGCTTATTAAGGAGTTCGGTTGCACCTGGCGGTAAAATAAATATGGGGCTCTCTTATCCTATCATCGGGATAAATCAATGGGAAATATCGGTATAAAATGTGATCTCACAGAGCACATGGAAATTTTAGTTAATATTGTTTACGAAGATGCAAGTGTCAATTCCACGAAAGTTAAATGAATCACAGTAATGTTGACTTGAGAATTTGAAAAACTTCACACAAAACATAGAAAAAAAGGAAAATGTTATAGAAGTAATTGGAAAATTTGAAAAATAAATATTTAAATATGGGAAGTCAGAGTTTGAAGCTAATTACACAAGTAGTTAAGAAAGCAAACTAATTTAGCTATTACCTTATTTTGCACAGGTCTGGCAAAAGTTCCTTTAATTTGTTGTTCTTTCTTGGTTTTCTTGTTAGTTTTCCTTTTTTTGTGTCTATTTTTTTCTCTCCCCCCCCCCCCTCCTTTACATGTGTAATTTGTTTTGCTTTTTGTTTTGGTATTTTCTGTACTTATTTTATTTCCACTTTTTTCTTTGTATTTTATTTTATTATTTTTGCAATTTTCATGTATTTTCATATTTTTATGCATGCTGTCGTCTTTTTTGCTTTGTTTTTATTGATGTTCCTTTTTACTTCCTGTACTTTCAATGGATTCGTTTGTTGCTCTCTTATTGGTACCTTCCCTGCTACTTCTACTTCCACTTCACATTTCCTTTATTCTCATTGGTTTACAGTTAATTCCTTGGCTATATAAGCTTTGTTTTTGTTGTTTTGTCTGCTTCATTTGGATATTTTGCATCTAGAAGCTCTCTGTCGCATTGAAAAAGGGATTCCAAGCAATCCCGAAACATATGTCTGCGTTTTAATGCTCATTTGTGCTTTAAATTAACGTGAAATTTTATTTCTAATACTAATTTAGCTTTTGCTTAACAATTTTATTTTGCACCATTTGCGTAGCAGTTTTTAGGGTTTATAAAAAAAAATAAATAAATAAATAAAAATATCAAGTTTTCCTCTCTCTCTGTTTTTTTTTTTTCCTTTTTTACAGCTTTTAATTAGCTATTGCCTTTTTTATTCCGGATTATGAGATATTTATTTGTATATAAAACCTTTCGTTCGATTCCTCTTGCTTTACTGTTTCACTCACAACGCTCACAGTAACATATTCAATCCACACACAGCCAACGCTTAAATATATATACGATACGTGCACAAAGACAGTTTCCAAAGCTTATGAAAATGTTTTCAACACTTTTTAAAACGAGAAATTCCGTCAAGATTTGAAAATTTTCAAATATACAAAAAGGTAATAATCCGGAGAAATAAACATCTACATGTTTTCAATCAGAAGAATTTCCCGGAAATCTCCCGCAAAAAAAAGCTCGTCGCTGAAAACGTTGCGGGCTTAAGCAAGAAATTCTTGGAACCGGGAATCATAAGAAACGAGGAATTATTTTTTGAATCATTCTTATTTTTAATAAATTCATATTTTATTCTCCTTTGATAAGTGGTTCAATCCAACTTTGATCTTCTCGCTTCGGAAAACCGAGACTTTTTCCCCCGTTTCAAATAATTGCTAAAAGGGGATTTTCAAACAGCTCTTATTTGAAGCGCATTAAGTGAAAACTGCTCCTTGTAATTGAAGAAAAAAAAACATTTTCTGAAAATGTAATTCGAGGTAATGGATTTAAGCGAACCAATAGAATTTAAATGAGTACAGTTTAAATGTGTTAGTAACAGAGATACATTGTTCAGCAAATTTGTTTAATTCCATGCATTGCCTCTATTTTTAAAGTTTTCTGTTATAAGTGGGAAATATATTATATAATATATGTTACCGGCAAAGTATGAAACGCTGCATTCTATAGAATGCCTAGGCATTGTATATAATGCCGGATGCCTTTAGGCAATGTATGAAATATGAGAAGTATTACATACTTTCCCTAGGCATTGTATATAATGCCTAGGCATTCTATAGAATGACAAATGCTATTTAGGCAAAGTATGAAAAAAACGTCCTGATGAGGTTGTTATGTAAATGATGTGCATTTCTCAAACATTAAAATGTTATTCTGAAAAAATAATGAGAGTGGCATGAAAAGAATTATTTTTGTTTTCCACAATTATCACATCGAAGCGATTCAGCAACCAATAGTCATTGGTTTCCTTCTTACTAGTCATTTTGGCATTTTGTACGTACTATTTTATTAACTTCTGGTAAGTAGTTTAGGTTAAGAAAACACTATTTTTACACGGTTTTATTTAAGGGGACTTGGCACCTTCTGACATTTTTTTTTAAATTTAAGAACTTTTGCCTATTTCATTTGTATGTTATGATGTGCTATTGTTCAACAAAATGATTTTCACATGAAAAATCAAAATTCAACTAACAGGAAATTTTAAAATTTAATTTTTTAAAAATTATTTAACAATTTTAAATCTCCTTCTTCTTTTTCATTTCTTGACTTTTTTTTACCAAATTTTTTTAAAAGTACTTATTATAGTATGGTTTACAATTTTAGGGATGGGTTTTGCTATTAATTAATTAGTTTTTGAGAAAAAAGTTTTTAAAGTTGCATCGATGGTAGAACACAGAAAAAAAAGCGACATTTGTTACATTTTCATTTTAATTTTTTTTTTTTAATATATAGCAAATTCCATCCCTAATTTTATCAAGCACATCATATCGAACACACACAAAAAATTTTAAGTTGCTACATGAATATATAAAGAAGTTTTAGCATTTTAAGTACTACAATACGGCGAAAACACACAAACCGAGAAAACGCAGTTTAAAGAATACGAAATCCTACTAAAACATCAGAAATATTTGAATTCCCTTGCTTCTTAACTACATTTATATTGGTTGTATCGCTTTAAAACTTCGCTCAGATATACTAGGAGAGTCAAACCACATTTTAAGCAAAAAATTGAAAAATCGTTATTTTCAGCCATTTTCTACATTTGAAAGGTGCCAAGTCCCCTTAACTTGATTTGTCACCGAAGTTTGTTACGCGGTTTTCGACCACTATTACTGCATAAATTATCTTCAAACTTTGCACACAAGCTTATCATCCATTTATAGTTGATTATAACGTTAATTAGAAAAAAAAATAATCATTTTGGCTCTGAGGAAATAATCAGAATAATTTTTGTTGAATGGCAACGATAGCTTTGTCTGAAATGTTTGCATAATCGCTACCTCCGTAATAATATTTTCAAGTAATAGCGAAGTATTGCGGAGATAGCGGGATAATGCAACGCTGTTTTGAATTTTAAAATACTCAAATCATGGCGAAAAAAGAAACTGCGAAGCAGCGGTTTCTACAGCGCGATTTTTTAAAATAAAACATGTAACTTAAAATATTTTTTATAGATTATATGGGTAAGATTTTGATACTTAATGTAAATGTCTAAATGTTGATCGGTTGCAGTGAAGAAAGGCACTGGCTTTTCGACTTTTTGTAACATGTTAAGTCTACTTAAGGGAGTTTTGTTCAGGCGTAAAGGAGGGAGAATTCATTTTGTCCAAAAAAAGGATCCGTATAGGACACAAAAGTACTTTAAATTATAATGAAGTGTTACAAAATAAATACTGTACAAATAAAATATTGCAGCAAGGGGGTCGTAAGGATTTTTGCATAATTTTTTTAACTTTTAGAAGTTGTTTGAAGCACTAAAAGAAGTTCAGAAACATTGTTTTAAATTAATAAGCATCAGCTTAAAGAAAAACTCGACGATAGAGCTGCAAAATTCTCGTTGAACTTTATACCGGGCCTCGGCAACCTATGACCCATGGGTCACCCAATGATCCGTTTCATAATTTCTAGTGACCCATTTGATTTCTGAAAATAAAGTAAAATATACAAAAAGGAATTATAAAATGAAAAGTAAAACGAACAATTAAAGAATGCATTAAAAGAAAAAAGAACTGAAAGAAAAAAAATAGTTATATTTTTTTACTATAAAGATATAGTAACATACATGCATTTTTACTTAACAAAATAACAATAATTATAATCAACTAAGAATAATAATAAATAAACAAATAAATATGAATGAATAAATAAATAAAATAGAGCAAGCCGTCGTGATAAGCTTGTTGTACACTGCCGTATTTGCTTGTGAAGATAAATATAAATAAATATTTTATGGATAAAACACAATCACAGACAAGTCAATAAATGTTTTTCCTTTATAATAATCGCTTACATTTTAAAATGTTCGTAGAATATGTTTTAGAAAAAGAAAAGAAAAAAAACCTTATTAATTATCTTCCATTCCGTATTTGCAGCGTTAACTCTCATTTTGCACTTACGGACGAAGTTCTAAACGAATCGGAGATGTATTTTATACTGTGCCGGTTTCTCAATTGGCATTCTTCAGAATGCCTAGGAAATGTGTGAAATATGAATCGTTTCATACATTGCCGGCTAGTTTTAGGCATTATATGCAATGCCTAGGCATTCTGTAGAATGCCGAATTTCATACTTTGCCGATAACATATATAGTTCAATCACGAAGTTCAGACAGTTGGGCGCTTCTGCGCATGGCAGAAAAGAAGGAAGCATCCATTCGAGTTGTAGGGACGCTCATTTTGCAGGTCTGTTTAACCCCTTGCCGTACCATTTAGCTCAACCAAACTCGGACGTAATCGGTAGTCGTCCGATTATCATTTCACGAGTCTGACTCGTGATAGTCATGTTTGGCCCGATTATCCCTTCACGAGTCTGACTCGTGATAGGAAGCAATTTGCTCCAAACCAATTTATCAAGAACTTTTGAAGATATACTACAAAAATTAATAACTTGTTTTGAGTATTTTAAAGGTGTTTTTGAACAATTCAAAAAAGTGCCTAGAGAAAAAATTCCAATCTTTTTATTTAAAAAAAGTCACACCAAAAATGGTTTCATAACACACATTTAAACTGAAAAAAAATATTCTGAATATACTTTTTTTAACTAAACACGAGATAAATAGTTTTTTAACACACTCAAAAAAAAATTATAAAGAGTTATGACTACAAATCAAAATTATTTTTTCTGTAGACTTAACATTGTTTATTTTTTGACAAAGAGAGTTAATTGTTTGTGATATAGTTCAATGAATTTCAAGTGCTTTTGTTTTTCACTTATAAGAAAGAACTTCAAACAATTTTATTTTTCAGATTATTGATTAATACAATCTTTAACAATAATTAAAATATTTAATAATTTTCTCGTGGCGTAAATTGTTGTAATCTCAAATTTCAACATTATACAATAAGAGACGTGTTTGTTGTAATTCACTTCAAGAATAGCGATCTATTCTTGCGGTAATTCGCTTCAACTTCTTCTATGTTTTCACACTATAAATGTTAAAAGACTTCTTGAATTTAAACTGCTCCCATCAGAAATAAAAAATAAATACATAAATAAAAAGCGAACAAATAAAAACACACACCACATAATTATAGTTGAAATTTACTGAAACCTGCCTTACCCTTTGTGAAAATAAATTTGATATGCATTTTTATGTTAATTAATGGTTCTCATATTACATAAAAATGAAGTATTTCCTTTCAAGAATCTGTTTTTACTGTTAAAATGAATATTTAAAATAATTGTGAGCCTAAAACATTGGAAATACAAATATTAATTCATAGCAGAAAATCAGTGCTGGTACATGCAGGAAAGTAAGCTTGTTTAGTTTTAGAAGATCTGATTGTTTACTCTACATTAAAGTCACTTTTTCTTTAATTTTTTTCAATTTTTCTCCCTTTCATTTTCGTAGATTAGTCATTTTAATCAATAATTCAGAGCATAAAACCTGCTAAAAGCCCTACAAATCCACCAACTTTTACTTTTTTCTTTTGTCATATTTAAAGAATGAATAAAAATGCATTAATTCGAATAAAGTTTAGGTCTTAGAAACTATTCATTTTTTAATTAAATGTATGCCCAAAAGTGTTCAATTTAAAAATGCAGTTTTGTCACCTGTTAGCTTTATATGTTCCTTTGCGCTTTTATATTACCATGCATGCTGTTTAGAATTAAAAAAATAAGTATTCCAGCTGATTTATGTTGTCATGCACATAATTTATATGAAAAATCAATTTTAGAATCTCAGGGTTTTGGCAAGCGCAATTATTTTAACTATGTAACTTAAACAACATGTGAGAAGCAAATTATAAATTAGTTATTTTTTTGAAATAAGTGAATGCACTAAATAGGTCACATAATGAAGGTTTTTTTTTTTTTTTTTTGACGATAAAAACAATTGTGTTCAGAAAATAAATAAGTTTTATATATTCATTTACCTTTGTGTAAAATTGGCAAAACTTGAGTACACAAATATGAAAATATTTTCAAACATGTATTCTGGAGGAAAAAGAAGCTATCTTTTCAATAAGGAGAAAAAATCATGGGCTTGTAACGGTCTTGAAACATATATCTGTAAATGTTTTTTATATTTGTGGAAGGACAAATTGTTCTTTTTACTGATAATTGTTTCACACAATGTAGAACTATACACACAGGTTATTAATAAAGCGCTTATCAAAGGAGTGATAGATAGTATCTAAAATTAAAAACATGAAAGTGTTTTCAATGGACCAACGGTCACAAAAAGTTCCGACTTGAACTATACGAGCTTACTTTTCCGTATACTCCAACTTCAAATTTATGATCTAGCTGTCTCTTTCTCTCTCTCTCTTTCTCATTTAGCTTTAGTTCTTAATTACTTCAAATATAACCTTTTCAACGGTTAATACATATTCATTCACTTATTCGTGTATTTATACACTCATTAATTATTTTTCCATTTATTCACTCATTTATTCACTAATTATTTTACTCATTCATTTTTTTACTCATTTTATCGTTAATTCATTCACTCAGAAATATTCTTTAGAATCCTGATCAAAATATTTGATTGAAAAATAGGCTTGTTTAGTTCTGGTAGAACTAATATGTCTCACTGAGTATTCATCAAAATTTAAGAAATGTACAGCTTCGGTGTATTGCTGAAATCTCTTATTCAATGCCTCAAAAGTAGCTAAATTTAATCCGGGACTAGTACTGCCATCTAAGGCTCGACCGATGCATCGGCTTTGCCGATGCATCGGCGCCGATTGTTCAACAAAGTTGCCATCGGTTGCCCAAAGTTGCCATTTTTTTAGTGCATTTTTTTCCTTTTGGCTTCTTTGATGCTACGTGTTAGACAGTTGACAGTTTTTCTGCTATTGTATAACAATATCGTTGTATCTGCTTTCAGTTTAGAATATTTCTTGTTATTTTGTTATTAGTTTACAACATAGAACATAATGATAAAAAAATGAATAAATTTTTCAGTATAAATGTTTATTGATCGAAATTTTATGTGTCCAAGATCGACTTGCAACTTTCAAAAATTTAATTCTTACGAGCGATTTTAAAAACGAGTTCGCGCAATAGGGTAGAAAAATACCTTAATAAAAATGCTACACTTTCATTAATTTCGAAACTTAACAACGTTATATATATATATATATATATATATATATTTTAAAATGCATCTTTTTTTTTTTAATAAACGATCATATGTTTTTCGGAAGATTATTTGTCAACAGAAAACTACTGGTGCTCAAAATATTGGTGACCTTACCTTGTGCTCAAGAAAATATTAAGGATATGTCAAGTATTTCAGTGCAATTTTCAACTCACAAGAAAAAAAACTAATAAGATTAGTTCTTAAGATCCACCCGCAGCATTCATTTATAATGACAAAAAAATCTCACGTCTGTGTTTCTAAAGCAATATTCAGTATCACTTGGTTATGAACAAGGGGCGTTACTGCGTGCGAAATTTTTTAATATTTTATTTTTCCTTTAGAAAAAGAGCTATTTTTCGTTAAAATAACTTTTATAATGAGAAATAAACATATAATGGTTTCCGCTTTACTTTACAAAACTCAAAACAATATGAGAGGAGGGCGTTGACATTTTTGTTAAAGATACAAACCCACATTATTTGTTAGTCTGTGTTATAACATCTGCATTCCTCTCCACGAAAAAAAAATACGAAAATAAAGGCAACTGCACTTGACATTTGCAGTGTTATAAGGAGAAAATGTTAAAGGAAAGGGAATTAGACCCGATCCGATCCAATAGGTGTCGAGTTTTTTTGCAAAGATGAGAAAAAATAATTAAAAATTCTCTGATATAGCATTTTTTAATTTCTTTAACCTCCAAATAGTTAAACTACTTTACTAGAATCATAGTGATTCTTTTCGTTTTAATTATTATGTAAACTTCCTCCAAACAGTTTTACGGTGCTTGAATAATGCATTTATGTTTTTATAAATATAAAAAGAAATAAAACAAGTGATTGAAATGACATTTTTGACAATCATTCTACACGTTTTAATACTTTAAAGCGACTCTTCTTTCATCGGCCATCGGCATCGGCCATCGGCCGATGGAAAAAGAGAATAATCGGCATCGGCCCATTGGCCAAGAAATGCCATCGGTCGAGCCCTACTGCCATCTATTGAATAAGCATGAATGTACAATTTTAGTTATAATTTTTATGATAAACTTTTAACACCTTTGGCATTGTTAAATTGCTACCTATACGCGCCTGTGCACAAACATATGTTCCTTTTATTCCATTTTTTTAAATTATATTCATACTTTTGGGCAAAGGGATAATCTCCCAATTTCGTTTTAACGCAAAAGTTTACTGCCTAAATGAAAAAAAAAAAAAAAAAGCTTCAACGAACTTCTGTCATCAAATACAAAGTTTTCTCTTTGAGTACTATTATTTTCAAAACTGACTTCCAATTTGTTCTGTAGGATCTCTTTCACACAATTAAATGAAATAACTGCGAATAGCAGAATAGTTTACTTCTTTGCTCACTAGATGACAGCTCTATGCAAAAGTAAAAGTAGTGGTAACAAGTGCGAGTAATTAAGGAAGAGAAATAAAAGAATGTTCTCTCCTCAAATAATTACTTAACTAATTTCTATACTGTTCGAATATTTTTACTGTGTATATTTTATGTAAATATTAGTTTTTTTGTAAGAATATATGTCATTGGATAAAAATTGTAATTGATTAACCTCGATGATTTTCAGTTGTAACAGATTTGTCTGTGAACCGTGACTGTAAGTCGGACGTTGATGTGTGCACACAAAAACGTGTTGTAGGATCGATTATACAATGAATAAAAGTGAAGTATTTTTTTGCCTCTTAAACGCATTCATATGGAATGAGATTCAATATGCCTAGTCATGATTGCTCAATTGCAAATGTTCATTTACAATTGGTGACCTACGGACTATCCTAAACTCGTGCCTAGAACCATTATAATGTGATGCACGTGTTTGAAAAATCGAACGTGCGCACGCTATTCCGTGAAGTTAACAAGAAAGCGTGGATATTTCCCTGAACTGGTACTTGAAACATTACAGTGAAAATGCCGAATGAAACCAAAAATCCAGAAGCGTGTCGTGTCAGCATTAAAATTCCATTGTTTTGGGTAGACAAACCAGAACTTTGGTTTTGCCGGATTGAAGCCCGCTATCAGCGGAATAACACAAGAAAGTACAAAGTTAAATTATTTACTGGCTCAACTCGAAGCTACTTATGTAGAACAAATCTATGATATAGTGAGAAGTGATGAAGCTAATAAATATACAGCCGCAAAAAATAGACTCTTGGCAACATTTAAAGAAAGTGAAGGCAAGCAGATCAAAAAACTCTTAACTGGATTGGAATTAGGTGGTTTGAAGCCGAGATAGCTTTTACGAGGAATGAAGTCGCTAGGAGATGAAAATTCAATTTCTGAAAAAGTTTTCATTATGAAGAGAATCTGGATAAGTTAGCATCATCATCGAAATGAATCTTCAATCAGAAGTATCAGCAGTGAGAGCAGAGAAAAGCTCAAATAGTGAGTAGACCAATCCTTAGCGTAGACTTTTAAAATCATTTCAACTTATTAATTGACATAAGAAATCATAGACTAATTGATAATGTAACAAAGTTATCCGTGAAAAGTGATGTCACTTGCATTTCTAAAAATTTTTCTATTAGTACGCTAAATACTAATTCTAAATTTTATGAATTGCTTAAATTATTTCCCAACATCACAAAACCTACTATAGTGCCCAGTTCTATCAAACATAATGTGAAGCACTATATAAATACTAAGGGTCAGCCTGTGTTCTCTAGAGCGAGGCAACTCGACTCTCAGAAATTAGCAATTGCTAAACAAGAATTTCAGTTTTTATTAACTTATGGTGTTATTAGACCATAAAGTCTCAATGGGCGAGCCCATTGCACTTAGTAACAAAAAAAGATGGCTCAACTCGCGAATGTGGAGGAGATTTTCGAAGATTAAATGATGTAACAACCCCTGATCGATACCCAATTCCACACATTAAGGACTTTCAATAAAATTTACAAGGAAAACAATTCTTCTCGAAAATTGACCTCACTAAGGCATATTATCAGATCCCTATTGCTGAAGAAGATAGAGAGAAAACTGCTATAATAACCCCATTCGGGTTATTTGAATTCAATGTCATGAGCTTTGGACTTCGTAATTGTCCAGCTGGTTTTCAACGATTCGAAAACGAAGTTTTTTTATGGCTTAGATTTTGTTTTCCCCTATATTGATGATGGTTTGGTTGCCACTTCTTCGGATGAAGAACATCAGCAACACCTCAAAATGGTATTTCAAAGGTTTGTTAAGTATGGTCTAAAAATAAATCTGTCAAAATCAGTGATGGGAGTTGACAAAGTCGAATTTATAGGTTATCTTATAACATCAGAAGGATCCAAACCCCTTCCCAAAAAATTTGAAGCTATAACAAATTATGAATTGCCTAAAACACTGCATAATTGAGAAAATTCCTTGGTATGTTAACTTTTTATAGGATACATTTATGAAACGCTGCTAAAAATCAAGCGTTATTACACGAAATGTTAAAGGGTGCAAAGAAAAAAGATAAACGTCCAGTCCCATGGACAGATGAAACAAAAAGTTTTTTTGAGCTATGTAAACAAGAATATCCCAACCCAACTAGTCCACTTACCTTATGCACAGATGCGTCATACTGGGCAGTTGGCAGTGTTATCCAGCAGTATGAAAATGGATACTGGAAACCAATAGCATTCTTTTCAAAAAAGTTAAGTGAAACACAGAGAGCTTATAGCACGTACGACAGAGATTTGTTATTGATTTATTTATCAATAAAACCCTTCAATTACTTATTGGAAGGAAGAGAGTTTGGTATATAGACCGACCACAAGCCTATAACTTTTGCTTACAAACAAAAAAAATGAAAAGGCTTCTCCTCGTCAACAAAGACAACTCCAATTCATTTCCCAATTTACAACGAGCATCCAGCACATCAGTGGTTCGGAGAACATAGTCGCAGATACCCTTTCTACATTTGACGCTGTCTTTGTTATTGATTATGATATAATTGCTTTGGAGCAAGAAACAGATACAGAATTACAGGAATTGAAGTCCAAAGGCAGTTCATTAAAATTTAAAGTCCAAACATTAACCAATGGAAAATTATTCTGGTGTGATGTCTCACAAAACAAAATTAGACCCTATATACCAAAAAGATTCAGAAGACCAATATTTGAAAATATTCACAATTTATCTCACCCTGGTGTCAAATTGACTGTTAAACAAATAACTACCAATGGAAAATTATTATGGTGTGATGTCTCACAAAATAAAATTAGACCCTATATATCAAAAACATTCAGAAGACCAATTTTTGAAAATATTCACAATTTATCTCACCCTGGTGTCAAATTGACTGTTAAACAAATAACTACCAATGGAAAATTATTATGGTGTGATGTCTCACAAAATAAAATTAGACCCTATATATCAAAAACATTCAGAAGACCAATTTTTGAAAATATTTACAATTTATCTCACCCTGGTGTCAAATTGACTGTTGAACAAATAACTACAAGGTTCATATGGCCAAATATGAACAAAGAGGTTAAAGAATGGGCTCAGGCATGTATTAGTTGTCAAAAAGCAAAGATAACTCCGCACACAAAACCAAAGTTTGCACAGTTGCAAGAACCAGATACTAGGTTCAGTGTTGTCCACATAGATCTAATCGGCCCTTTACCACCTTCAGATGGCCAGGTTTACTGCTTGACCTGTGTCGAAAGATTTACATGCTGGATGGAAGTAATTCCACTCGTTTAAATATTTTACTATCTTTTCTATTTTTTTTTCTAAAAAAAGAAAAAGTATAAATATTTTATTAAAAGTATCTTTACATTATTGTATATATATTTCATACTCTTTAGAATTTTTTTTTTCATTGTTTTGGAAGTATGTAGCATAATATACACTAGTGAATACTTTATATTTATTTATGATATGTTGAAGTACTATTTTGCAACTTTTTAGTTTGTTCAGTCAGTATCTATGATATATGATGATTCCTATACAATACTACCTTATGTTTGAAATTAGTATATTTAAAATTGGTATGATAGCTTTAAGGGTACATAAAAATCGGAAGTGTTATAGCATCTTATATGTATGGTGAAGTTGAAGACATGTATTTAATTGCTTATGAAAAGTTGTATATATTACTCTTATATTTTAATAGAGTTTTCACATAATTTGGGTAAAAATTCATTAAGATACTCATTTATAAACATGTATCTTATTATATTTCTGTAAAATGTATATGCATGTTATAAGATAATTTCAGTCTCAAGTTTTCACAAATATCATTGTTGAACGTAGTGAATGGTAATTTATAAGCCTACAAATAATATATATATTTTCGAATAATTGCATTCAATCCTACAAGTTTAAATTGTGGCGTTAAAACTAAAAGGGGAGTTAATGCAGGATCACCTTCACACAAATAAATAAAATAACTGCGAAATAGCAGAATAGTTTAATATTTGCTCACTAGATGACAGCTCTATGCAACAGTAAAAGACGAAGGTCTGAATCCTTAAATTTCCCCGTTCTATGCGCATGCGCCTTGACGCACATTCAGAAGCCAAAGAGCGATGAATGATTGCCAATGGCTGCGTTAGTTTTGCTACTGTAAATAATTGCGCAGCATTGCGATCTATAGCGCTATTTAACAATAAGAATAGGGCACTCGCAATGACGTCATTTTTGCATAGCAACGGAACCTGGCAACAACTGCTGGAGGACAAGCAACTTCGTTCTCCCCTTCTGAAGCATTTGTTGCTGATGCGGAGTTATATTTTCATCCATTTTTAAAGTTTAAAATGTCTTCTACGTATTGCGAAAGCCTCAATAATGAAGCTAAGGGAATATATATTGGAAAAATCAAGATTATCAACAATAAAAACCCCTGTTTATTATGTAAAATTGAACTTTCAACTAATGTATCAGATTAGCCGGACTTGACTAACATAGAGATGTCAAAATCTTATTTTACGTTGTTAGTGCATATACTTCTGATGAATATAAAGTATATAAAGGCTTGCAAGCGTTCTACCAATTTTCTTATGGATAAATTTTAAATGTTTTCGTCAGGAAAATAGCAAATATGTTTGTAGTGACCATGGAAAGGTGAGCAAAAGTAATTTAGCATGCAGAGTCTGTCCAAAATATTTTCCCGCTATTCTTTTTTCTTTTTTTGGTGAATTTTAATTCATGAAATGCAAAAAATGATTAATTTTTGTATAAGTACGATTTATTATTGGAAACCTTTGTTAATTTTATGAAATTAACTTTTGTGATAAAAAAGTTTAATCTGTAATTAGAGCATCAAATCCGAAAACAAATATCAACCCCGTACATTAGAAGAGATCTAAAAAGGGAACTTCGTTTTTTTTTTGGTCGAATGAACAAATTTTTGGATACTAGATGGAAGTGTATTTTTCAAATGGATCTCATAAAAGTGTGTATCAGTTTTAAAGGGAACTTTTTAAATTGTCTAAATCGCTGAAATTTAATGCAGTATATTTTGTCAGAAAGGGCGTTTTGGACATTTTTAATTTCCTTCATATATGTTTTAGAATTTGTTTTTAATTTTTTAGTGAATGGTATTCTATGTAACATGTTTCTTTTTTTCTGACATGCATTTGTACAGCATATCTTTAGTGATACACTGATTCAACATGCATGTGTCGCATTTAATTGTACATGCTTTGATTTCTATATCATTTAACGATGTTTATACAAATTTGCACTTTTTCATTGAAAAAAATGAAAAGAATGGAGGGGAAAAATCTCAATGGTCTTTTGATTACGTTTGCCCTTTAATTATTATGGCATTCGTTTTTGATAGACTTTTAGGATATATCCCATCGAGTGTAAATGTAGGCTTGCATGTATTTTTGCATTGCTGTAAAGCCGCTGCTTTTATTTTACAGGGTATGACAAAGACCATATTAGAACAACATTTAATAATTTGGAATGGTAAAAGACGGCAGGTTTTAATTGAGTTGGTCTTGCAGTGGGAGGTTCGCGTCTAGTATTTTCAGCGACTTGAATACTTGTTTCAATAGTTTCGGGAACACGAATCCAAGTGGCGTTTGCTTTAAATTCAGTCTTCAGTTGAATATCGGTTAATCGTGTAGTTTTGACAAAATCTTCTAGAAAATAAATTCAAGCAGATACTGCAGCCACACACACCATTGTGAATTCATAACTTCTTTTGGCGTTTTTTCCTTTTCTCGAATCGAAATGCTCAAATATGATTTTTTCTAATCATCTAACATATTCTAACCATATTAAAAAAATTCTTTCCTTTCATCCTCTTTGATATCCTCAGATATATCAGGTCATCTACCGTTTAGTTGGTCCTTAACACATTTGTTTCTTGAAATGTTGGGAAATTATGAAGATGACTTCTACAAAGACATCTATTGTAGAATGGAACTTTTTTTAAAAATTAATGCTTTAAAATCTTTCACTTCTAAAAAAAAAAAGAGGCAATCTAAAGGAACATAGAAAAGAAACAATATAGTCTTTTTTTTAAAGCCAACAGGCGGAACTGCTGAGGCAGGGTAGTAGTATTCCCTACTAGCACATGTCCTTCAACGATATCGTAAAAATGGAAAAACTGATATCGTGCCGACATCAGATCGCAATATCAAAGCTGCGTCAAAACCAACAGATTTTTTTAGATCGACCCATGTCGTTTTTTAACATTGCGTCGACATTGTAAACGATATGTGTCGTCATTTGAAAAACTATACTTCTGATACCTCTCTATATCACTTGTACGTCATCATTCGATATTGTTAACGATATTTCTTTATATAAGAAAACTGAAACCAATTATATTCTTCTATATCACCTCACGTCATCGGTGTGCCATTGAAAGCAATCTTCTTATGTCATTTTATGCTATTGAACGACATCACGCGATATAAGCTTTTCATTCAGAAGCTTCGTACGAGATCTAATGTTTTCCTAACTGAAGACAAATTTATTCAACATTATTTCAAAACCATTCACAGATAAAAAATTCTAAACCGTTATAATGGTTTATAATATTTTTACTATAATGTAATATTGACTTTCAATAGTTTGAATGTTGAATAAAAACAAATGACTTCCTTTTAAGAAAACACAATAAAACCTGTATGTATCCGAAGCTTCTGAAAACTCATATCAGGCGATACTAAAACCACTTTTATATGCATAAGTCTTTCAGTATATTGAAAAAAATCAACCTGAAATTCTAATCAAAATTCATAGTTAAACAGTAACTTCCAACACTATTAAATAGATAATTAACTTTATTTGAAATTTCAACTTCTATAATTTTATTAAAGTGTCCAGTCACGAAAATTGTTAAATCATTTGAAATCTTGATTTAAATCTAATCATTCAATTATTGTGTTTGTGTTGAGTCTTTCTTATTCATCATATATCATCAAACCTTCAAAGTGAAGTGTTCACATTAGAATACTTATGTTACTTCATTAAACAGTACAATTAGAGTACATTTACAAATTTCCTATGTAGTTTAACAAGTCTTTAAGTGTATCATAAAAACACCTGAAATTCTCATCAAAATTTTTGGTTATATGAAATTCTAATTTAAACCTCTCAGTTCAAAATTTATATATTACACACATATATAGAGGGAAAAAACAGACACATTTTAAAAGTCAAAGTGAGGGTAACATTTCTCTTGTCCCGTGATAATCCAACCCCCCCCCCCCCCCCATTTTGATTTAAAAAAGAAAAAATCTTTCATCTAAAAAAATTGGTTGTTCATTCTGTGTTATTTGCCTGTTATTCAGCCTGCATTACACCTTTAAATTGCTGCATTCCTTTTCATTAAAATACTAATGAATTATTCCATTAAATATTAAATTTTCATGATACTTACAAAATTCATGTTTCGGCTTTCACAGTTTAATGGACGGATTTTATTGTTAATTATTATAGTAAAATATTTAGGCTTGTGAATACATTATTTCTCTAATAAATGCAACAAAAGGGACCTTTACTAAGGATTTAAATTCATGCTCATAATTTTTTACTTAAAATGTATTTTCAATATACACTTTAATTACGTATAATGAAGGAATGCATATAAAGAATGTATACATAAATTTTATTAGAATAATTTTACTTTTCTGAAAATAAATTTACAAGAATTTTATTTACATAACATGATCTTCCTCCCATCTGGCAGGTATCAGTTTTTTCTTAATAATCAGCAGAAAAGGAAAAATTTTAATTAGAAACAAAACATTAGGAAAAAGGAGCCAAATTCATTGCAATTATTCGAAATAAAATCTCTTAAAAATATAAACCTGACGCAAAAAAAAAAAAGAAAAGAAAGAAAACATACATGTGCAAATGTAATAAATAGCACTTAAGAAAGAATAAACTAATTTATTTTCCCTACGGATAAGGGTGGCAAGTTTCTGTCAAAGGGGCATGGTTATGACTCGCTACAAATAACCAAATGAGGGACAGTAACCAGGGATGGTTGGTCTAAACCACGTTGGTTTAAACCAAATATTTTTTCATTTATTTTGTACATTATTAAAAATTGCAAAATCCAATTTATACAGAAATTACAAGCACAGTACCGGATAATTAATGAATTTGTAAATTAACAAACGTTTTTTTTAATCAGTACAAATATTTCTTATCTCCTACCTACGTGTCAGACTATTTGGGTTTTCTAAAATTAGCGCTGAAAAAGCTAATTTGAGAAAAACTCTTAGTCATTATAACAATTGAATAATACAGTCGAACTCGTTTATAACGAGCTCGGATTTAACGAGGGAAGCGAGAATATTTGGTTGGATCAATGTTAAGTCTATGGAACAAAAGTCGCTTTTAACGAGCAAGACCCGGTGTTAGCGAGCAATATTTTTCTGTCTTGCAATCTTTTTCTCATCTTTTTAGTCTTTCTGTCTTATCTTTTTTTTTTTTTTCTTCTCCGTTGTTTAATACTTTTGTAGGAAAAATTCCTCCAGCATTCCAATGTCAATAAGGAGGTTTGACAAATCCGGTGCAACAGGTGGGGCTTATTGTAAACAGAGGGATGGGGTGGGAGGGGGAGAGAAGCTGCACCTGATAGATGTAGGGGTCAAGTAGGTAGGAGGGTCAGATGGTCATTCTTTGACCTGAGTTCGTTGAAAACTCACGACAATTTTTATTTAAGACTGTAGCGCAACTCGAATTTCTTTTCTGGTTGGGAGGGGGGGGGGGGATAATTGTCATTAAATTAAGAAAAGTATTTAATTAAATTAATTAATGTAATTAAAGTAAGTAAGTAGTAGGAATTATATTTTAAGTAAACTCAATCATTTGACCACCCAAGCCTTCTAGTTGCACTCCTGACTTAAGGACCCGTTTATTAGCACTCGGATTTAACGAGTACTTGGATTTAACGAGTAAATGTTACGGTCCCTTTGTGCTCGTTATAAACGAGTTCGACTGTATTGCAATTCCTGGAGGTAAAGAATATATATTAGAAATAATAAAGTATCTTCATAATAACCACTTTGCAAATGTATGTTACAGATAACAATTTTTTCAAAAAACCAAACTTTTTTCATTTATTTTACACATTATAAAAAATTGCACAATCCAATTTATGAAGAAATTACAAGCACAGCATTAGATAAATAATGAATTACTAAATTTGTAAATTAACAAACAATTTTTTAATCAGTGCAATTTCTTCTTTTTTTTTTTCTAAATTATTCTCTTCTTTTTAAAAAATATATTCAATCTTTAATCAGGAAAAATAAAGTTTGTACATTTTATTTACCTTTATAAAATTGCTTTTGCTTTTATAAATATATTTAATCAGGATAAATAAAGTCTGTATTTGAAACAAATAAAAATAATGGTGATAATTTCTAAGCCACTGTTGATGATTTGTATAAGTTATCATTGCTAAATCCGGTAAGTTTAACTACTTTTTTACTTTTAAAGTAAAATATATCTACAGTAAGAGACTTGTAATCATTAGTTGATATTACTGATACTGTAAATCAACGCACATTATTTTTAATATAGCTTTCATTTCCGCTTATTTTTTATTGATTTAGTAAAATATGCTTTTGTTAAACTTAACCCGCATAATAATTTACTGAAAGTTCTGTATAAGTAGAGCATTATAATACGTTAATACAGTAAAACCTGTAAAGTTGCCCACCTTTGTAAGTTGGCCACTTTTGGTGAGGAACGGAATTATCCCTATATTACTTAATGTAGGAAAACCTTTGTAACTTGACCACCTGTCTAAATTGACCACTTAAGTCGCCAAATTTCGGTGGGAGTATTATAAGAACCTTTTGTAAGTTGGCAGCCTAATTATTACTATATTTATTTATTTATCTATTTTTGCAAAGATAAAAAAAAAACTTAAATAAGTTCTCCAGGATAAAGATTTTATGCTATAATGTTAGACCGGTACTTGTCTGGATGGATGAAACATCAATATAAAGTTTGCCTAAACCTCTGTAAGTTAACTATTCGAAAAAACTACCTATGAGCACTCTTTTGCTCTCTAAATAAGTTTCTTCTTTTTCTTCTAATTGATCTAGCCATTTCGAAAAATTATGCATTTTCAGGGGAATCTTTACAAACAAATAAGTAAACTAATATATTTAACTTTAACTAACTGCTTTAATTTTAAAGTTGTATAGGCTACATTGTAAGTGATTCAGATTAAATTTATCTAATGGTATTTTAGATAATTGTTAAAAAATAGCTAATCACTAATTTAAAGTAACGTTAATACATCAAGTTATATTTTAATTAGTCACAAATGAATAAACGCATAGTGTAAGAAATGGGACGCAAAAAAAAAAAAAAAATAATCTCCATCTTCTATAAGTTGACTGCTAAAGCACTGCACCGTAAGTCGTCAACTTATGCATGTTCCACTGTAGGTAACTTTCTGTAAAAATAAAAACAATTTTTATAAGGTAATTAAAATTCAAGGTTTTAACTTAGTTATTTAATTAAGTATCAATAAATTATTACTAATAACATTTATTCACAATTAATGATCCAAAAATCTCCATGATTTTCCAAAAGTAAAATTGTTTTTCTGACAAATGCTATTTAAACCAAAAAAAAAAACCCCCGGTTTTTTTTGGTCAAAAAAACAGTGTTTTTTTCAACCCTGCCAATAACTGACAGAAACTGAGGAAGTGACTTAAAATAATATTATAAAATTGAACAGTTAAAGGGTAACTCAAATAACGAAAATGCCAACTGCAAACAATTGCTAAGACATTAAACTATTAATTTCAAGTTAGATTTTTGCTATTTATCTCGCTTAACAGCCGGATAATCCGTTGAATATTAATCCATTTTTCAATACTGAAAGAAATTACAAAATGAGCAATGTCAGTGTTCTATACTAGAGGTTCCCACATTTAAAACAAGGTAACCCACTTTTTTTGAAGCTCAGTTTCTGGCGACCAACTAAAGCATCTTCTCTACTTCACATCCCCCACACTGTTAGCTCGAGGTTTTAGGGCTGCCTTTGCCCGGGCACGAGTGAGTGAAGTCCGACGAAGGCTCGTATATGTCGGATATATTTTGCTGGGCTTTCTGCGTACAACCCCGCCAGCCCAGCCTAACTACCTCTTACTGTGTGGACCAGACCCTCAAGGTAACCCACTTTTTTTGAAGCTCAGTTTCTGGCGACCAACTAAAGCATCTTCTCTACTTCACATCCCCCACACTGTTAGCTCGAGGTTTTAGGGCTGCCTTTGCCCGGGCACGAGTGAGTGAAGTCCGACGAAGGCTCGTATATGTCTGAGATAGGTTTGCTGGGCTTTATGCGTGCAACCCCGCCAGCCCAGCCTAACTACCTCTTGCTGTGTGGACCAGACCCTCAAGGTAACCCACTTTTTTTGAAGCTTAGTTTCTGGCGACCAACTAAAGCATCTTCTCTACTTCACATCCCCCACACTGTTAGCTCGAGGTTTTAGGGCTGCCTTTGCCCGGGCACGAGTGAGTGAATTCCGACGAAGGCTCGTATATGTCTGAGATAGGTTTGCTGGGCTTTATGCTTATAACCCCGCCAGCCCAGCCTAACTACCTCTTGCTGTGTGGACCAGACCCTCAAGGTAACCCACTTTTTTTGAAGCTCAGTTTCTGGCGACAAACTAAAGCATCAGCATACTTCTCTACTTCACACCCCCCTACCCTGTTAGCTCGAGACCTTAGGACTGCCGTTCCCCGGGCACGGGTAAGAAGTCCGACGAAGGCTCGTATAGTTCTGAGGTAGGTTTGCTGGGCTTTATGTACAACCCCACCGGCCCAGCCTAACTACCTCTTGCTGTGTGAACCTGGCCCTCCTTGATACTCCTATGCTTGGAGTATCATTGAAAGGGTTTTGGTTACCTGTAAAAAATAGGGTTAGTAATACGTACATACATTAATTTAGCTTAACTACTGCATATATGAACTGTGGCATGAATTTAACTACTGCATAAACATACACAAGGCTAACCATTCCATATTGGGTATAGGTATTTGACCTGTCCCGATTTTTTGGGTAGCCTCTCTGAAAAGAAGAAAAAATTGATTAAATCTGCCGCCGTCTTCGGTGGGAATCGTTGGTGCCCGCGGTTTAAAATGATGTCCCACCCGGCTACCTGTAATTAAAAATAGATTGTCATGAGTTAGCTAAAAAATAAAAACAGTAGTTATCTCTTTTTTTTTTACTTGTTAACAATTAACACCCTTAAGACTTTATCTTACTAATAGTGAAAAAATATATTTAATCCTTCTTCTGACCCGCCCAAAAACACTTCCTTACATTTTTTAGCTACCATCATTAAAATACCCTTTTTTTTAACCTTCCCTTCCCTTTTATTTCCTTTTTTCCACTCATGTTTTCCGGCAGTTGATTTTTTTCTTTCCTCTTAACTGTAAAATTAGAACAAAAGTATCATATGATTTTATGTACTCATCACAACATGAAACATGAATTGAACAATACATAACATGCTTATCACGCGGTCCACCACAATAACAAATACAATTAGTCCAAACACGCATAAACAATTAACTGTTTCATAATTAATATGATTTTAGCCAATACGATTTACACAATAAAATCGGCAAAAGGTATTAAAAGCGTACAATATAAGAAATATCATTACCTGTTGAACATAGCGATGTGCAACTCATGACAACAAAGAGAGAAAGAGACCGGAATTCGGGAAACAACATTCCAAACAAAGCTATCGTTGCCGTTTGACAAATAATAATTCTGATAATTTCCTCAGAGCCAAAATTATTAATTTTTTCCCTAATTAACGTTATAATAAATTACAAAATGAATAGAATATTGTATTGTCACCGAAGATAAGCTTGTCTGCAAAGTTTGAAGATAATTTATGCAGCGATAGTGGTCGAAAACCGCGAAACAAACTTCCGTGACAAATCAAGTTAAATAAAACCGTGTAAAAAACAACATTTTTATGACATCATTCTATATAGTGCATTATTGTTTTTGTGATATAAGAGGACGACATAATGCTATATAGCGCGTTATCGTTTTTGTGATATAAAATTTCCGTTATTGTCAGAGCTTCTGACAATCTCGTTTATACAATAAGAAAACTTGATAAAATTTGGAAATTTCAAAAAAAAAAAAAGTGTGATATTTTTAAAGTTTTGTTACTTTTAAGCATAAAATTGTCTGTAAAACAATTAAATAAAGCTAATTTAAGCTATCATATAAAATATCATTTCGGTAATATACAGCGATGACGGTCGATATTGTTTGAACGACGTACGATATCGACAAGAAGGAACGATATACATAGATGTTCTATAGAAGACGCCACGATATCATATGCTCTAGGGTTACTTATTAATTTGTATTTGTATTTGTGTAATGTAATGTATTCTGTAATCGTGATCTTCAAAATCGACGCCTCAAACCATTGTTATGTTCAAGTCTTGGACTCTTAGAATTTTCAGTACCTAAAATAGAATTATACCACAAAAGCCTTCGTCCTCCATTTTAACCATTATTGATACACCTGCATCCCTGTACTGAGTTTCGTCCCTTTGTCATTGCCTCTTATCCATTTGATTATCTAGTATTTTTTGTAAAAAAGGGCCGTGGCAGCCTAGTGGTTAGCACGTCGGACTTCCACCTGGAAGGTCGTGCGTTCGATACCCACTGAAGACCACCATGTATACTTGGGGATATATGCATGTAAAATCCGTAGACCCCACTACCGCTCCCCGTGCGTAAGCAATCCTAAGGCCTCGGCTAACAGGTAGGGGTGTGGTGGAGAAAAGTATTTTTTGTAAAAAGTCCACTTGATTAGCATGTAAAGTAAAAATTAGATGGAACGAAAAATCATCACAATTGCTCCCAAGGAATTTCAGGTGAATAAAAATGTTGCACTAATGAACAAACTTCCCACTGTGCATAAAATATCTTTACCCACATCATCGGTTATTTTAAATGAAGCAAGATAATTTATAGTTCTAAAGTTACAGCTTGGAAGCTATTTTGGAATGCTGATTTAAAGTTGCTGAAAACTTACACTAATTTACCAAGCATTTTAGATTTTATCTCCTAAATAAAATTATTTTAGTATCCGTGATTATTTATTCAGTAATATTTAGTAAAAATGTCAAACAGTTTAGACAGATTTATTTATTTGTCAAATTTAACGATTGTTTTATGGTATTTGGAAAAAAAAATCCTAAATTTTTCACATGTTTTTAATTATATATTGAATGAAAACAGAAAGAAATGTTATTTATTCATTTTGCTACAATATATAATGAGTACTTGAAAGGGAAATGGGAAACCCCTCTAGTACTTAACAATCCAAATGTGTGTTGTATGTAAATGCAAAGTTACAGCATCATCTTTTCCTAAGTTTAAAATGTTCTGAATATTGTGAATAATATATATGATACCTTGATTAATGAAGCTAAACGGAGATATATTGTAAAAATCAAGATCCTCGACAATAAAGGCCCACATTTATTAAGTAAACATGAACTCTCAACTAATGTGTCTGATTTGCCGGACTTGACTTACATAGACATTGTCAATTATTTAGTGTATGATCTCAGTGCATATGCATCTGAGGAGTTTAAAGCATATAAAAGCCTGCTAGCATATAATCAATTTTCTTGTGGATAGATGTCGGATGTTTTCTTCAAAAAAATTGCAAAAATGCGTTTGGTGACTGGAAAGGCGAGTAAAATTAATTTGGCATACAAGGTCTACCATAATTTTTTGCCGCAACCTTTTTTTTAAGTGTATTTTAGTTTTTTTAATTGTAAAAAATGATTATTTTGTGCCAAAGTATGATTTATTTTGGAAAAGTTCTGTTATTTGTGATAAAATTAAATTTAGTGAGAAAAAAAAGTTAATCTTATTTAACATCAAATCTGAAACAAATATATTACCCAGCACAGAAGAATGAGAAAAAAAAGAAGTTTTTATTTTTCAGATTTCTAACAAGATAATGGATACATAATTTGAAATTTGTTGGATGTTTCTATTATGTTTAAATCATGATGTTTCGTTGTATGTGAAGAATATTCCGGAAATCGCTAATATCCTATAGATTACGTTTTAATTTTGCTAACAAACATTTCTGAATTTTGTAATGGTAACATTTACCTAATTATAAAAACCATGGCTGCCTGCGATCATATAGCGGTTGTCCAGACGCGGCGCCAGAACAAAGGAATAAGCGTTCAAACGATAGTTATTTTCTTCCTCATTGGTGCGCTGCAAGCATGTACTAGTTTTGTATGGAAATACATTGCGAAAGCATTGTTTTTTCCAGGTTTGCAGCATGCATCATGAAGATTTCTTTTTGGTAAATTTTTAGTTCATGCATTACTGATCGGAAATATGTCTCTCGATGTTTAATTGTGTCTAACCTATATATATTATTTATTTTAAATAAATTTTTCATCGTAAATGAAATAAAACGACAGAAAGCAGTAGAGTTTTTTCTAAGCATTAAATTAGTGAATGCATACATTTTATAATTTTAGGGATATACTAAATTCACGTTTGGTTTATGTGCATATTTTTTTTTTTTTTTTTTCACTCCATGTCACCTATTCAATTATTCTGCAAATAGAAACCGTGAGTTTGATGCTTTAGATGATATTTTTAACCAGTGAGGGCTGACATTTGCGTCTTCCCCTTATGTCTCGAACTTTACTGGTTTTGTTTATTTATGCATTGGTTTTATTTATTTGTACTTCAGGTTATTAATAAGAAAACAAACGTCATTATAGCCCAAATTTGAGAAAACATATTTCGGGACGAATAATCCTTTTATCAATGAATAGAGTTGTACGCAACTGGAGGCAAGTAATTCGAGTGATTTACTTGGATTTCTTTAATTTCTTTTGGTCAAATCTTTACGCATTGATAAAGGGGTTCCTTTTAATTTCAAAAACATGTGTATGGAGTAATTTTTGCAACTTGCGCTATAAGAACGTTGGTCCGCTCATAATTTTTTACCACTCAAAAGTAAGCTTTGAACTTCATATTATGTCTAGATTATGCTTTTAAATATTTTTTTTTTTTTTTTTTGTTCTGAGATGTTTAAATTTCTTATGCTTGTATAGAATGATAAAGTTAAAAGTGGAATGAGTGAGAGAGAATCTATATTATAAATCTAGTAATGTACCTTTTTAAAATTAAACTCGCGCCACATGAACAAGGGTTACAATTGAAATGCCTAAAAGGAAGGGAGACTTCCCTCTAAGATTTGTTGTTGATTCTCCACGCGTTCATGAGTACACCCATTTTATACACCATCTTAAAACATAGAAAAGTAAATAAACTATCTATGGGACCGTTCATAAATGATGTCAAGCTCTTTTCCGATATATTTGACCCCTCCCCCCTTGGTCACAAAATGTCACAATTCAACGGACCCCCTTCCCCCCTTTGTCACATGTCACGCTATGTTGTATAAGCCTGATGTCACACTTCTTGTTGCCCCTCCCATCCCCTTATCACACTTTGTCACAATTTCACGAACCCTCCCTCCCCCCTCGAAGCGTGACATTATTTATGAATGTCCCCTAAAGCGTATTTCTGATTTCTAATTTAAAAGTGGGGAAACATTAATTTAAGAACGGATTTAAGGAAAATCAGGTTACAGAAAATCAGAGAATCCAAAAGCTTTTGGTAGATTTCATCGAAGAAATGCCGGTTGCAAAGTCTTGGTATTAAAAATTGAGAATATTCAGTGTAGTTCAGAAAAAAAGAAAAAAGAGGTGAGATGGGGGAGGCTTACAGATAAGAGCATAAGTTATTGTAATGAAATAGTGGTGGGGGAGGGTGCTTTTGAAAAGTGGAGGGACGATCGTGTGAAATAAAAAAGTGTTCGGACGGTCCTGCTCCGCCCCCCCCCCCCCGACTAAGAATACTCATTGCTTTTTGTTATCAAGAAGTATGTCATCTAAATAAAAATGTGTAAAGGGATATTTAAAGAAAAATTGATCTTATCCAGGGGTGTCCACGAGGGAAGCTCATGGCGTAGACTGCTCCATTAAATGTTTTGATGAAATTTTCGACACCCCCTGGACAAGGGGGGGGTGGCATGCTTTCATCGAGTTTTAGCACTTTTGGGTGGTTGTCTTTTTGGGGGGACTTCGTACCTACTAGTATGCACCATCTTGCTTAGGGGGTTGGCACCCATGTATTGTCAGTTACAAGTTTTAAAAATAATCTTGATAACTCTGAACTGCATATAATGAAGCGTTTTAAGTAATTATTTTTAATTTCTTATTTATTGTACTTAATTGTAATATTTGAAAATATTTCCCCTTCATTGTTTATTTTATTGAATCGTTTTCTTTTACAAAGGCCTTATCTTTGACCTTTCTTACTTAATATTTTAGGATTTTATTCTAAATATTTAACTAGCGTAATTGCTTTCGATGAGACCAGCAAAAAAAAAAGTCGCTACTCTTATATGATAATCCATCTGTTGAAGTTAACTGAAGTCAGCTATACTACACAATGCAATATTAGTTATTAATATTATGCTATTAGTCTGTCAATAAGAATAAAAAATTGTTGCATTAATCATTTACTTAATTACATAATTGTTCAAATAATATTTATTTGTTAAGTCACTTCACAACCTAACTGTTCCACTTTCCTGTAATAATTAAATTTACAATAAATGGAATTGAAATAATTCAACTAACTCAAATATTGAAAATAACTTTATTAATCATAATCTATGTCATTTTTCTTTTAACTGCTGTTATTTAATAGTATTAACATGAATGTATTGAAAATTACTTAATAATAAAGTAACTAATAACCATTTAAAAACTATTCAATACGGCTTTCAAAAACCTGCTAGCCAATTTATTTGTGCTACACAATGTGAAAGTATAAATGTATTTCAGAAAATTATGCGCAGTTATTGTCGTTCAAAATAAAAATAAATCTGAAAGCATAATATGATCAGCCAATTGCGAAGAAAATTTTATCTGTGTTCATTATATATAAAAGTATGCGTATGTATGAAAAGTTGTATCTTAACGAGCAGCTTCAAAGTCTGCATGTGTTACTACCAAAAAAGACGATCTTTTTATTTTTTCCTCTGTATTAAAAACGTTTTAATGGCAAATACATAACCCAGCAACGTATTTTAATAGTTACTTTTTCCTTCAACACTTAAATGTTTATCTTTCTTGAAATTCAAGCCTTTAACGGGATGATATTGCAATGGTTAGACCTTTAAATCCTCGCTTTTATGTACATGCTAACAGCGCCAATTGACTGAAGTGACAGAAAATGTAAGTTCTGCTTGCACGCACTTTTTCGCCCGTTTGGACAGCCGCTATATGATCGCAGGCAGCCATGATAAAAACTAACTTCAAAAATGGAAAAGAAAAGCAAAAAAAAAAAAATGCTTTGAAGAAACAAAAAATTAAAATCTATTTAATCAGTAAAAAGTTGGAAATTTTACACTACAGTGAAATCCCGATTTTACGCTTCCCATGGGACTAAATAGAAAACGTAAAAGTGCGGGAAATAGTGTACATTCAGGATGTCTACAGAATTTCGAAGTGAAATTTCGTGACCCTTTACTGATACATTGGATATTGTTTCTGCCGGATATTAGATATCCCGTGTCTTATAAGACGTATACATATTGGAAAAGTGGCATTACTTTTCCCAAAAAAGCAGGAAAAAAATAAAGAAAAACCAACAAAATCAATGAAAAAAAAAAAAAAAGAATAAGCTAACAAAACAACATGATTAAACAATGTCAACTTAAAAAGAATGAAACAACAATTGGAAAACAAGTAACAAAATTAGTAAACAAGAAAAAATAAAGCAAACAAAACAGACTAAATAAAAACAAGAAAAAATGGAAAACAAATTAATTAACACGTTCACGCCGGGGCAAATATCTACGTTTTTCCGCGTGAGGCGGGACTGTCTTGTATCTTTACGCTTCGTGAAGGCCTTCGAATTTTTATATATAATGTTGAGAAAAAAAATAATAAACTTATTCTTTAACGACTTCTTTTCTGAAAACAAGTGACTCACCTGTGGGTCACGCCGCCTCACAGAACAGTCAAGTGTCACACCGACGTGAACGTGTTAAACATCAATATTGTAACAAAAAACTGCAACGCAACGTAATGAAAGATCGCAATCAACAAATATCGAAGGGGGCTAGGTAGAACACGTGAATATTCGCGGCGAGAAACACAATCGAGAAGCCGTTTTGTATGGTTGCTTTCGCTCTCAGATCGCCAAATCTTATCTAAGCGTCTCTCATTCTCATCAATGAAGGGGCAAATTTCCCGCGCTCTGTTACAATGATTATGCGCGGCTGTATTCCTATTTTCTTCTTATTATGTAAAATTGTAGGTATTTCAAACAGCAACTATTTTGATTCAGTTTTTTATTCTTTTATTCCTATTTAAATATGAAGTAATTTTGATGAATATTTCTCTTATTTGCAGATACTTATTGAGGTTATGCTCTGACGATTAAATAATGGTAACAAAAGTTTTAATATTGTTCAATAATTCTGTAATATCTTTGTATTTATGTATTGGATTTACAGTTTTTATTCCAGAAAATGAAGATTGTTCAATCAGATTTTTGAATATAGCTCTAAACAAAGGAACTAGCGAAAGAAAATTAAAACTGGTAAAAATTATTATTTTCATCTCTCTGTTAAAAATACTTTGTGGGCAATTTTAGTTTTACGTATCACTTAAAAGATTTAATGTGCTAAATTGAGAATTTTTACCAAATTGTAGTTTCATTTTTTTATAATTAATCTAGTATAACGTGGGTAAATGTACCAATATGTAGTATTATAATAAGGGCAATTCCATGAAAACAGGGACACTAACATTAAAAAAAAATATTCTTGCACATATACAGTTTTTTTTCCACTAAGGTAAAAATATGTGAATTTTTATAAAATTACGTTAAAAAAGTTAGCAGTACCTTTCTGTAAGTTTTATAGGCAATGTTTGGCAATGTTACATTTGTCACAAGTGTTGTTGTCTTTAGAGAGGTTTGGAAAGTTCATCTTGTTTTCGTAAAGAAAATTAACAGGTATGTATAAAATCCTATTTTTTTATTGAAATTTAGTCTATATGTGAGGTTAGGCCAGTAAAGAATCTTTAAACGCTGATTATTGAGTTGAAAATTAATTTTTATAAATTAGGCTTCATAGTAATTTAACATCAGTCACAAAAATTTATAAAAGTTTTCCTTTCTTAAAGAAAATTAGTGTTAAGAATATAAAAAGCCATATTCTCCTTATTCATGATAATATCTTAAACATTAATTACTTAAATAGTTAATAACAGTTCAAGTTATGATTTAAAAACTTCTTTAAAATATGTAACATCAGTCATATTGTAACATCAGTCACTTTTCTGATTTCCAGTTAGATACTTAAACACTGCACAAATGGCATTGACTGCTGCAGAAAGGCAAAAAAAGGAGGCAAGATACATTAAAGAAGGAAGGAAATTATGAAGATTACAAAAAGAAAAACAATGCAGAAGCTAAAAGGAGTAGAGATAAAAAAAGAATAGACCTAGCCAAGTTACCTAAGTCAGTTCAAAATAGAGTTAAAAGAGAATTCGAAGCAAATGTTAGAAAAATAGTAGAAAAAAATAGATCATTAAAGTGCAAAATTTCAAGTAGCAGTTACATAACCCCTTTTCCAAAATAATAAAACTTTAGGAAAAGCTGTAACTCGTGCAAAGCGGGCCCTGCCTACATCTCCACGAAAGCAGAAGGCTGTCATAACAAAATGGGTTGACAATGAAATTGGTGAAACAGGTGCGCCTATTAAGCCTAAGTAAGCCTTTTTACAGCAGCACTGTACCACTCAGGTAGAATACATCCGTTATGATAGCCTCAGAGGAACTGTCTCATTCTAAAGAGATTGTGATTCCTCTCATAACAAGAATGCTGGAAAAGATTCCTCAAGAAATTGAAGTCTTACATATTTGGTCAGATGGCCCAATTCAAAAACAAGTTCATTGCAGCCACAATACCCATGTTACAGAAAAATTATAAAGTGTTAATTACAACGAATTATTTTGCTACTTCACATGGGAAGAATTATCATCGAATTATTTTTCTCTATCCTTGTGAAGTTAGAGCCACTAAAAAGTATGAATACTTGGTCAGTGTTATGATTCCAGCAGGGAAGCATTAGAAATGGTCTGATAATGTGGATAAAATTTATTATTCACAAGAAAAATAATAAGAAAACTTAGTACACTAGATATAGTAAATGCCCGAGGACACTTTTCATTTCCTAAATTGCACTAAAAACATCACTTGTATAATTATATTCATTTACTGTTGCTTATTTTTTATCATTTAAGTAGATTTGTGTAATTTTGTAAAAAAAAAATTGCTAATTTGACTTTTAAGGAGAAATAAATTATAATTTTAACCAATTAATGTTGGTGTAACATCAGTCACAAAATGTTTGTAACATCAGTCACGGAAATTAAAAATTTCCTCCACTGTAAATTTTAAAGTTTTTAAAATGAAACAAAGTGTATTCATAAAGTTTGAAATTTCTACTTGACTGGAAAAAAATAATTTTAATCTTCATGTTCTTAGTTTGAGGAGAATTTCAATTAATATAAAAGCTGTTTTTCCTAATGTCTCCTCTGTGTAACATCAGTCACAATTTTTGATTCACCTTAATTCCACACAAAAAAGCTTTTTATGTCTAAAAACAGGTATGGGTAGCATTATTACTCTATCATGGTATTTTAGATCAATTTCAGAAAAATAAAATTAAATTTCAAGACAGTGCGGATTTTAAAAGTTAAAAAACTTAGTCAAATTGTAACGTCAGTCACCGTGGAATGACCCATAATGGTTTTCATGTTTATGAATGCTTATGTGTTTAAATAGTTACAAAATAAGTAGAATAAACTTACATAATTTATTTTCTGCTTCTTTTGATTATTTGTACTTATTTTTCTTCTTATCAAGCTTGGTTTTAGTTTTGAGCATAAATAGTAAGTATTTCTCACTCCTTTTCTAATTTCGCTAGTGCTGCTAACTTTGTTTTAAATTAAATAAATTTCTTTGGCGTGTATACTAAAAATTCAGGAGTGTTCCTTTTGTGATTTGAATTATGATGGATTTAATGAAGCTGAAAAAGTTTCTTTTAATTTGTGTTTTTGTTTTTTGGACGTTAAAAACTACTTTGGGTTAAAAACTACTTTGGGACTAAAATAGAATGAATAAAGCATAAGCATGTATGTGATTTGCTTCAACTTGCTCTTGCTTTGTTTTTTCTGTTGACAGTGAAGTAGAGTTGTCAATCTACCAACCCAATGCTATCCAAAGTCAAAATAAAGCTTAAGAGGAGGAAAAATACATAATTTCACTGAAGTTTGAATTATCTCAAGTAAGGAAAAGTTTCAAAAGGTGGAAGCTTGTTTTGCATTTCTTAAATTTCATTGCATGATATTGCTCTTATATTCAATCATACTACACTAAATCTTATATAGTCTAGACTCTAGAGCAAGCACTGTTGTAATTAGTTTTAAGATATGCTTTGTAAGTACATCTATGTAAGGTAAACCAGACAGTTATTGACACACAGTAGTTATTCAAAATTTAACTTAAAGAAATAAGTAAACAAGTCCTAATTTTATAAGACAAATGATCAAAATGCTTTGTGCTAAAAAGTAAGTACAAAGATAAAACAACGTAAAAAAGCACAAAATTCAGAATAAAAAGTTAAAAAACTAAATATAAGTCCTAATTTTATTTTAAGGTGTACTTGAAACTAATGTTTGAGGGTCCGCTAAGTCATTTATGACCTGCTTATGAAACTAACCGCATTATGTCTATAACTCAGCGTTTCTCAACCTTTCAGTATTCGCGGCCGAATTTTCTATCATAATTTTCACCGCGCCCACCTTTACCATAAATGTATACAACAATAATGTATAGGAGTACTGATTCTATTTTTGAATTTTTTTTACTAATTGCCAAAACAAGAGTAAAAACAAGTACTTTTAGTAATAAAATTAATTGAGTAATGAATCACTACTTGAATTTCGGGCAGGAGTAGAGGATGATTTTTCTGCACTAAAAACAAGGGCATTTCGCATTCTATTACCATTTTCAACATCCTCAACAACTTTTGTGAAACTGGATTTTCTGCTGTGGCTTCTTTGAAGACAAACTATAGATCTCGGCTAAATATAGAAACAATTGATGGTGGTTATTTCTAATATCAAGCCTTCCTTCGAAAAACTTTGCTTGGAAAGACAGGCCCAAGGAAGTTACTAATAATTATTAAATTTGTTTTTAATTTAGTATGTTTTGATTAAGAAAGTTTTAATTTAGTAATTTGTTTTACTTTAATAAGCTATTAAATATGTCGAAATGTATTTTGTTTTCTATGTGTATGTGTGCTTTCCTTTCAGTCAGTTAATAAATTTTTTAAAGTAATGTTTTCTCTTGGATATTCTCGCGCCATCATTCTCGAGGGCTCGCGCCCCACAGGTTGAGAATAAATGAAAAGTTTTCTTTTTTTGGAGGGGGGGGGGGGACAGTAAACCAAGTAGAAATTCAAAGAAACCTGAAAATTTAGTTTTTAATAGTTTCAAATTATAAAATACATTATTTAATTAGGTAGATAAGTGCAATATGTTATTGTTATTTAAAGCAATAGGGATCTTATAAATTATGGAAATAAAGTAATTTTATGTGAATAGTTGATCTAAGGTAAAGCTAGGAGAGTCTGCGCACAATTGGAAAAATAATTTTAAAAACTATAAGTATGACTTTTTGTTAAACTATTGATGGATAACTGTGACTTCATTTGTTTTTTATGCATTTCCATTGATATTTCGTTGTTTTGCTTTAATTTAATGCAGCAGCTGTAATAAAACCAAGAAGACTAATTTGCGCAATCTGTCCTTACAGGGTAGGTGTGATTTCGCACATGGGTAGGAGAGATTGTTATTCATAAAAACTGCAATTAAATTGTTAGCAATAATATTTACACTAAAGCTATGTTGTTGTAGGGTTTGTATAAACACATGCAATTTTAATAGGAATAACTATTTTAACTCAATGTTTACAGAATCGGAAAAAACAGTGCTTTAATTAAAGAAACAAAATAAAGAAGAAAAGAAGGTTTAAATTATAATTAATCTTATTCGTTTTCAGTTTCAATGTCTTTTGTTTGTAAACCGAAGTTGTTGTCGTCCATAATCGGTATACTTATTGTTGTAAGTAATGCACCCATCTGCTACAAATAGCACACTTAACCCATTAATGCCTATTGTCCCTTTTTAAGGACAGTCTGAAAAGTACGTCTAAAGCACCCAAAAATAAACATTTCAACAAAAAATTGTTTTAATGTTTTCCCCTAACGGGTTATTATAAATTTAGAAATACATTAAAACATTTTTTTTTTGTTGAAATGCTTATTGTTGGGTGTTTCAGACGTCCCTTTTCAGACTTCCTACAAAGGAACGGTAGGCATTAATGTCACTGGTCGTAGTTGTCTCCTGGTACTGTTTCAGACATTCAGTGCACTCATCCTCGTTGTCCTGTCTGACATGGTCCCAAAGATACAGTATTTTGACATTATTTTCTTCTGAGGTTACTGATGACGAAGGTGTTACAAAATTCAAACATTTTGTTTTGTTTTCTTTCCTGCAAGTTTTTGGTTTCCACTTTTTCTGGAAGCATCTTATCTTCAGACGCTCGCTTCTTTTTTGTAGCTGCTTCTTTCTTAATTTTTCTCTCGAATACATGTGCGGGTCAGTAACATTCGTTGCACATTGTTTTCTTTTTAATTTTGACGGCATTAAACGGTTCGGAAAAATAGTTTATTAATAAGAATATTTGTATAAAACTAGCACATTATTAAGTTATTAGCAAAATTTTCGTCTAAGAAGAGAAATTTGTTCACAAATTACTTTATTTGCACATTTAGTTGGGAAACGTATATTTCATAACTTAAATCTTCAAAAGTAATAAAATCACACGAACTTGTTTTCAACGACTTATACGGTATAAAAAAAAAACACAGTCCCTTGAAAACACAAATTATAAAGTCACGACAACTTTACCTCTCGATATAGAACTATAGTCAAAATATTTAATTAATGCCTGTTAAAGAGACACCCGTGAATTTCTTATATAAAAAAAAAAAAACTTCAAAAATCAATTTAAAGTTTTAAAATATTCAAGTCTTAAAAATGTGTTGAGAGGGCATAAGTATTTTACATTTTATGTTTTAGTAAAAATTCAGAACGCCCCTTTTATTTCATTAATGCAGCGAATTTAATCGATTTATACGTTTCACATGTAATTTGCAATTTATGCTGTATTACCAACAAGCTATGGGTAATAATATAATGCGCAATCTCTCCTAGCATGAAAACTAACGGGAGAAACGCTTCTCATAAGTACAAAACGCGCAAACTATCCTATTTCGGTAGGACAGATTGCGCAGACTTTTACTTAAATATGGCTGCTTCTAGAAGGAAATGCTAGCCTTCCCACTGTTAGTTTAGCTTAGTAGCTGACGAAAAGTCGCTTAAGTTTAGAATATTTTGTACTACTGCTACTCTATAGAATTTCAAAGAACGCATTATGAAAATTCAAGCACTTACCTTGTGAAAACAATATAGAATATCGATACTTAATCACAGACGTTCATATCAATCAGCTTGCACTTTTAAGTGGACATTCCCCTATTGTCGTTGTACAAATGCATGGCGTTTGGTCGCGTGCGCCCTACTTCTTCCCCCCGAACTCGTAGGTACGCAATCTCTCCGACCGCGCAATCTATCCTAGCTTTACCTTATGTTAAATTTCCTTCTAACACCTCACTTACTTTACATTTACATTGATTTTTAAAATAAAACCTTTGACATTAAACAAGTAAGTTTTATAGGGTTTAAGTACTGAAACTCAAATATCCGAGAGCATAGAGTTATGCATAGTTTCAGTTTTTTATAGGATGATTTGAAACATTCCGAGATTAATTCCTGAAGCAACATTTTAGTTGGTTATTTACTGTCTATACAGAATAGCATTTTAATGTTTTAGAGTTTTCAAACAAGTTGATTAAGTGATTTTTGTAAAGAACTGAAAAATAACGTTAATTATTTTATTGCATTCACGTGTTTCAGAGCTTAAGGGGACCTCTTTTTCCACTGCAACAATAATAATTATAATAATATAAACAAATAAACGAAAAGGTAAAACGATATAAAAAATTATGTTTGAAGTACCTACATGTTATTAATTTGACCAGGATTAGCCTAGCTGGGCCCAGAGCCTGTTTTTCTGTTTGCTGATTCTCATTTTTTTATTTGTATAAGCTGCTTTTCAAAAATCTTCATTTTCATCACTTTAAATAAAATTTAATTTAAAAACGCCAAATTAATGAGGAATAGAAACCACACTTTCTACCTTTCCAAAAGAGCCACTCACATACATAAAAGACCCAAGACCCATAGTCAAAAAACACACAACGTCCTAAATTTTTCTTTTTTTTCATCCCCCCCCCCAATTACCTCTTCATTTTAATGAGTATTAAAAGTTGGTTGCTACCCTAAAAAATGGTTACAGGGGTGTGCCATCCGGGTGAGTACACAATGGAAAGAGGGGGTCACACCTGAGAAAGCAAAGGATTAAGTTAAAATAAAGAGCAACAAACGTCATTCTTCGAAAAAATCAAGTCTGATGTACAGTTTTTCAATAGAGGTTGCAACTATATGAGCAAGTATAGTCATGCGCGCCCATATGAGGGGGTGGGGGCTCTTGCCGGACACAATGGCAGCTTTTAGGCTCAATATAGCCCAAATGTTAAACGCAAGAAAAGTGACACAATTCAAATACGAAACAACTTCGCAAAACTTAATTTATTGTTTCTCCAAATTCCATACATTCTTCACTCAAAAGAGTGACGTATTGAGCTGTAATTCAAATATTTTGTACTTATATACAGTGAAACCTCTGTATGTTGACCAGTTGCAGCGCAGCACTTTAGTTGTCAACTTAGATAGGTAGTCAACTTATAAAAAGGGGGGAGAGTTTTTTTTATCATTTATGCATTTATTCATTTGTAACTACTTAAAATAATTCAAATAGAGCTTCTTGTATTAACGTAACTTTAAAATAGTAATTACCTATTTCTTTTGATTATCTAAAGAATCATTAGAAAATTTTTACCTGAATGACTTACAAACATGTATCCTATATAAATACAACTTTAAAAGTAAGTACTTAGAAAATAAAGATATATATCTCATTAAATATATATTTATTCTTTATATAAGTTTCTTTCTCTTCTATCTGATATAGCCATATTGAAAAATTATATATTTTTAGGAAATCTTTACCATCATATAAATAACTTACACATTTAATAAGATATATATCTTTATTTTAACTAAGTATTTACTTTTAAAGTTGTATAGGACACATGTTTGTAAGTCATTCAGGTAAAATTTCTCTAGTGATTTTTTAGATAATTGAAAGAAATAAATAATTACTATTTTAAAGTAACGCTAATACATGAAGCTATATTTTAATAATTTTATGCTGCACTGCAACTGGGCAACTTACACAGGTTTCACTCTATATAGTGCAAAATATTCGAATTACAGCCCAATATGTCCCTTTTTTGAATGAAGAATATGGAATTAGGAGAAACAATAAATTTCGTTTTGCGAAGTTGTTTCGATTTTGAATAGTGTCACTTTTCTTGCGTTTAACATTTGAACTACATGCAGAAAAATGAAACAAATTATTTAATAGAGGGTAGTGTCATTTAGAGGGACACTAGCTAATACATAAACCGTAAAATCCGCCATTATCTTGCTCAAGCCCCCCCCCCCCCCCCACCTCCATATGGGCGCGCATGACTATATTTGCTCATATAGTTGCAACCTAATCAAAAAACTATACATACGACTTGATTTTTTTGGCAGAATGCTGCATCTTTTGTTGCTCTTTTTGACTTAACCCTTTGCCTTTTCTTGCACGCCCATGTAATGCTCTTTCCTGTGTGCCCTTAGGCCATTTCATTGCACCTCAACCATAGCATAGACATGGTGGGTTCTAAAAAAGAGCAGGGCTGGCATTTCCAGTGGGAAAAATTTTCCAGTGGGGAGGGCAAAGGATTTAGATTCAGTCAATGGTACTCAGGCGGATGGCACACCCCCGAAACCATATTCTTTAGAGGCACTAAAATTTTTCATGGATTTTTTCTTCCTTTTTTTAAGCACCCTATATAATATTTTTACGTGGGTTAGAAAAGTCAAAATTTAAAAGAAAAATTACCGAAAAAACTGATAAAATGCGGTGTTTCTTGTAATGTGAGCACCAACTTTTAATACTCATTAAAATAAAGAGGTAATTGGAGGAGGCAGAAAAGAAAAATTTAGAACGTTGTGTGTTCCTTGACTATGGGTCTTGGGGTAAGGTGACCATATTTCTGAGCGTCAATTTGGGGACACGTCCCAAATCCAAGGACAGTTTCGGGACTCTAAAAAAAGTTTTGGGGACATAACGAACTAACATATATACACAACTCTATTGTGAAAAATTAATCTCATTATAATTTTTAAAGGGTATCCAAGCATATTTTCTGCATAATTTATGCATATACAAAATACTATCTTAAAGTTTAAAATCGCAAATCTAGAAGCAATTTGGAGAGATAGAATAGAAAATTTTAAATTTGGGGACTTTCTGCGTCCCTAATTAGTTGAAGCCCAGACAACCACAGATATCTAACAGACATCCACACAGATCCATAATACATCCTGATATCTTCTGGATTAGCTGGATAGCTCAAGAATATCCACATATATCCAAATCCTGGATTTGGATTTCTGGATATCCCTGAGATGTCTAGATATGTTTTGGATATAGATCAAATATTTTTTTTTGTTATAAGATAGTGCCTTTCTTATTTTCCATCATTAGTGATGGTACTTCGAATGTCCCTAACTATTTTTGTCTCGTTGACACCCATAATTAATTTATCTGGAAATAAAAGCATTTTGCATTAAAATCACATAATATGAGATTACATCTAAGAGTTTTAAAATATAGTTTTTCATTTGAAATGCTGGAGGATTGGGAAAACATGCTCTCATTATCAAATTATAATAAGTTTACTTTCTGCTAACTTAGAAAGCATTGTGTAACTCTGCTTTTTCTTATAAGTTAACATTTTATTTCAAATTCATATGTTGAGCATAAATAACTTCTATACAAATAATAATAAAAAAAAATTTGGAAAAAAAATAGAACCAACTTCAAATTATAAATTGCGCTAAAAAGTGAAAAATAAATTGATTTCTTCTTTAACAACAATTTTAACAAACAATTCTTTAAACAACATCGATGCGACTTTTAAACATAGTTTTAGAAGTTGGTGCAAAATTAGGGTAGATAAAATCCTTTGTAATCATGAATCAATTACAAATATAAATGGCCCAGAATTAACAACAGTTCTAATATGAAGTAGCACATGGTCTAATGGTAATTGGGCTCCTAATTTTGCACCGAGTTCTAAAACTATGTTTAAAAGTCACATCGATGTTGTTTAAAGAATTAATTTATTTTTCACTTTTTAGCGCAATTTATAATGTGAAGTCGGTTCTATTTTTTTCCAAAACTTATTTTATTTCATTCTTTTTAGTGCAAATACATTTTTTTTTTTATAAATACTCTATTTTTAAAAAATCCATATCAAAGGCAAACCTTCTTTGACTGAATGACACTAAAAACTAATCATATGTATGAAAAATTCCGTTTTGAAGTCCATTTTAGCAAACAAACTGATTGGATTTCATTTTTGCTTCAGAGAAGCCTTCAGTCAAAATCTTGCTGTAAATTGCATTTATTACTATAACACAATGGCAACAAAAACTTTTTTAACGACGAGTTTTATATTTATTAATAGTTTTCCCAACAGAGAAAAATCAAGCCAAGCCTTTTCAATTAAAATAAAAAATACTTATTTTTCACCAGTAACGTTTTCCCTAAAAACAAATGTAGTCAAATTGATGTGCGATATTTGAATGAGACAGCCCTCTTTCTATTAAAGAAAAAGTCGTCAAAATCGGTTCATTTAATCAAAAGTTATGGATGAAAAATTAAAAAAAGACCCTATTTCTACCCATAACTTTTTTTTCTAATTATCGAATATGGCCAAGAAGGTACGGGAATTATGGGAAACTACCCTCGATGGATTAAAAAAAAATCTTGAAAATTGGTTCATCCGGTGAGAAGTTATGAGTGGACAATCAAACAAAAAAAAAAAAAACGACATACATACAATATGAATGTATAACCTCCTTCCTTTGTGAAGTCGGTTAAAAAAAAAGAAAGAAATTGCAACATATAAGATTAACCTTTTATCTGTTTGGTTTTTTGTCAGGGAAAAATATTTTTTTTTCTCTAATTTTCTAATGATGTTATGTTATTTTTTAATCACTTCAGAAAAAAGCTTCATGTAGACAAACTCTATCTAGCATAAAGAAAAACACATACATATAAAATATTAATATGAGGAATAAAAACAAAATATTTTACCTGCTACCATATCTTTAATGTCTGCATTCAAAGGAAGATAACACAATGTTATGCCATACCCATAATGTATGTGCTTATAATAAATGGCTAAAACTCTGTCTTCGAAGATTTTCAAACTAATTTGCGAAGTACAGTAATGTCCTGTTTTCTTCGTCCCTTGTGCTTTCAACTGCTTCACACCTTTGGATGTCGATTTAAAAAACCCACTTCTACTGCAATATAGCATAATTATAGTGTGATCAGTTCTTTTTTTTCTCTCCGGAAAGACGAATAAAATGAGATTGGGTCTCTTTCTCTTCGACAACCAGCCAATCATGAAAATCTGAAATGAATGAATGAATTTATATACATATATATATATATTAATTTTCCCTTGAAAACATAATTATCTTACTGTACTATATTTCATTTATTTCCACACTAAAGAATGAGTGAGCAATTAGGAAATTAATTGAGACTCAACGAAGTATTATTTTTTTCCCGAAATGATCATAAACACTTGACAGCTGTAATAAAAATTTATACTAATATACACATACATTTTAATAAGATTTTATGAAATCAATATTTTGATGTGAAGAATTGAAGTTTTTAATAACATATCTCCAAATTTAAGGGAGATCTGGGGACATTTGAAAATATCTGGGACCCCTGTGAGGACGTAATAACACATATCTGCATAACATAAAGAAAGATATATATACTATATTCATATTTTCTACATTATAAATGCATATCTTTGCTTTTTCGCATTTACAATACTTAAGTAATCATCCCAGTGGTGTAGTCCAATGGTCTAAAGGCTTCGGTTCTGAAGAGAACGTCATGCTCTCAATCACTCAGGCTCCTAGGAAGAAAGTCTTGCACCGCCAATAAAAGAGGGTAGCATCGGTAAACTAACCCTGGTCAGGGGTACTACACAATCCTAATCCCTCAGAGCGATTGCGCACCCCTCAGAAACGATAATCCTCCCGAAATCGGCTAGGTCAGTCAAGCAACCCCAAACACCGCAAAAACAACCGTCCTTAAAAATTTCAATCCAGTGGTGCAGTCATGGAAAAAAAAAAAGTAGAAGGATATGCTCCAGTTAAAACTTTAAAAAGGTAGAGGGATGCTTGAGATTAAAAAATTGGATGCATTATCCCTTCTCGACTACATTACTGATTGACCTAACCGCACTAGACCCCTTTTGGAATGGTGAGGGTATATGGAGTCAAGATCTGGACGTCCCCCTTCCAGAGCAATATAGTTTTATTACTCCCCAAAAGTTACAATACCTTTACGAAACAGTAAGATCACCTAAAACAACCCCTCCTAAAAATTTCAATGGTGCAGTCTCTGCACCATGACCCCTCTCCCTTATGGGGCATCCCAGCAAAATTTTTCAAAGCTGTGTTCTCTGATGGGTCACACACTTCTATTTTAGCAATGACTTTCAGCGTGTAGTTAATCATTGACAGTTCCAATCTGGTTGGAATAGTGGAACCATATACAGGACAGCACAGATAATCTAGTGTATCCCCTGGTGTGTTACTTTTCAAAAATCATTAGACTGAACTTTGTTTTTAGCTTTCTACCATGAACATAGCAAAATCATATACATTTTTGTAAATATACGGAAGTTTTCAAGTGAAACTTTTAAACTCTATATATTCATATTTCATTCAACATGAATTTTGATCGACTAACATAATTGCTTTAATACAGTTTCAGAATAACTCTTGAACTCTAAAACTACATTGAATAACATTGTTATAAGCTTCTCCTTGCCTGTTGGAACTAAACACCATGTGCATCAACTATGCACCCCCCCCCCCCCAAAAAAAAAGGAAAAAGGCAGAAGAGTAAAAATCAATGCTAAATTTCAAGAGCTATCTAATTTTTTTCCTGACACCAATCTAAAACACAACTAAGAAAAGATGGACCATTAAAGGATCAAAGGACAAAATGAGAAACATGTCTAATAAGTTAGGTACTTAAAAGTTTCCATTCTTACTGAATACATATTCTTACTGAATTGTATCTTCCTAGAGGAGAATCTATACTTTTCTTTGCTCATATATTTCCTCCCAGTAGTCAGTTTTTACGAATGGCAAGTAGCATCAGGCTAGGAAATAACTTTATCACACGTTTCGAAAAAAAATGTAAGATATTAAAACATAGGCAAAGAAAAAAAAAAAAAAAAACACGTCTGGCGACGATTTAAGGACTTTGTTTTTCAATGACAAATTCGCATTATTTTTCTTTTTTCTTTATTTTAGCCTGACGTTTTGTGTGCCAGTTTTCTTTCCAGCTTATCGCATAAAAATATAAATGTTTCTCTATCTAAGGGATATCTTTGAATAAATTCTCGTTCGCTCAAATTTAGTGGATTGCTTCGGATTTGCAAATATCATGGAACTCTTTGCATTTTGCGACCTCTGCTCGCCAAAATGGCAGCCATTACTGAAAGAAAATCAATCGAATCGTGAAAATAATCGAATGAAAGCGATCGTGTTGGTCACGTGGTTAAAAATGATCGCCGCGTTTCAGTTGAATCATAATTGCATGATTTTGATCGAATCGTTCGGTTGAAAACGGCAAAACGATCGAAAAGCGTTTCAGTTGGTTCCGCTTAAAGATTCGGTCATGTGACGAAACACCGAGCTAGAAAATCAGTCAATGGCAACATTACGTGATTTGATCGAAGTCCAGGAAACAAGTTGAATGGCAATATTCTATCAGTTTGAAAATTGTCGAATTCAAATTAAAAATTCGATCCTTTTGGATTTGATCGAACAGCTAATCGTGTCTTAAAGTCAAAATTCTAAATTTTAAAAGCAATATATACTTATGGGTGATTTTCAAAAAGATTGACGGTTTGATGTCCGCAGTAGAAAATCTGGATTTCATGTCGATAAAACTATTATTTTGCCATTGTAAAAACGTGTAGGGGAGCATCATTTGATACATAATTCAATGCATTCATTACATCTTTTCCAAGTTTGAAATAGTAGGCTTCTTCTATTACTTTAGCTGGAAAGTAATGGAAAATTGCGTTTCCGGAGCAAAAAATTCCCAGATCCAGAGTCCTTTTTTCATCATTCCAAGTAACTTTTTTATTCATTATGGTTTAAACAGGAAGTAATATGTATTTACTTAACAAAAATGCAAGTGAATTTTCTGAAATGTTTATCTAATATTTTAAAATTTAAAGAAAGTTTTATTCCGGACATGCAGCTCATGAGTGTTACCTCGAGAAAGTTCCTATCGTTTCACTTTCAAAATATTTAAATATTGTAATTATTTTCTGAGGTAGGGAAGCCTTATATGTTTCTTCTAACCCCGTACCATCTAGAACGAGTTAGTTTTATTCCTTTACTGTTTTATAGGAACATACAATTCAACATGATGAGTATTTTTACTACTTCTCAGGAGTGTTACCAATTTATTTCCCAATATCTTTTACAGCATAACAATAAGCAATTCAGCAATAGTGTATTTCTTGTAGAAAAATCAATCGGTCCAATTACATTTTTAGGAACACAGTCAGAATTTTTTTTAGTGAAGAATTTCTTAATAAATCCCATGTGTGTTTACAATCATGATTAAAAACAACCAAATAATAAATAAATCTGCAGATATAGATATTTTTACACGGTTTTATTTAACTTGACTTGTGGCGGAATTTTGTAAGGCGGTTTTTGACCAACTATTACTGCATAAATTATCTTCAAATTTCGCACACAAGCTTATCTTCGACGGCAATACAATAATCCATCCATTTTATAATTTATTATAACGTTAATTAGGAAGAAAAATAATAATTTTGGCTCTGAGGAAATTATCAGAATTATCATTTGTCATTTGGCAACAATAGTTTTGTTTGGGTAATGCAACGATGTTTTGAATTTAAATAAAACCATGTAACTTAAAACATTTTTGGCGATTTAATATTATATGAGCTTTAACTCAAGCTGATAATAGTTTTTTGTTCAAGGATATATTTTATTACGACATATATATATATATGTATACATATTTTAAAAGAGGTTTGGTTTAAGATATGTTTTATTCTTAAAGGGTAAATAAAGAAAAACTCCCGTACGTGTAAGCCCCCTCCCCCCCCCCAAAAAAAAAATAAATAAATGAGTAAAAAAATAAACATTTGTTCGGGTATGCCAGTTGTTATTTTATATAAATAAGAAAGTGATGTGTTAGAAACTATTATCTTCACTTAACTTAACCCTACACTGCACCGTGTTGTTTTTAAAACAACACCTATCGTCCGGAAAGAAATTTGTTTTAAAACTAAAAACAAAGAAGTCCTTTTAACAACCGATCTTCAAGTTTTATATCGAGAAATAACAGATAAACTGTTAGCCGAGGCAGACGAGTTCGAAAAAAGTGATTCTGGATGGAGTATCGACAGCATTAATGCTTTAGAAGTTCGATTAAATAAGTAGGACCCTTTACGAGGGTCTACTTATATCGAACTTCCAGTGACTATAAAAAACAAAAGAGCTGTAATAAATGTACAGAACAACGATAATCGGTGTTTCATGTGGGCCATCCTTTCCGCCCTTCATCCTGTAGATGGCATAGGAAGTCATGCTTACCGTACACATCATTACGAACTGTTTGTCGATACTTTAAATTTTACTGTGATTGAATTTCCAGTGAAACTTCAAGATGTCAGCAAATTCGAAAAGCTCAATAGTATTACGATAAATGTATATGGAATAACGGATAATGATCAAGTTTTCCCTTTATTAATCACTAAACCTGAGATGGGGCGTCATATAGATTTACTTTATTTAACTAATTCTTCAACTCCCCATTATGTGTGGGTTAAAGACCTGGCACGTTTAGTTTCAAGGCAGCATTCTGCACATAAAAGCAAGCATTGCATATGTCGACGCTGCTTGCAGTTTTTCACAGCAGAATCTGTTCTTCACCGTCATCAACTTAGCTGCAATCAGCACGAAGCTGTAAGCGTAGTTATGCCTGAGGAAAAATGGCTTCCATTTAAGAATACCAATCACACTCAAAGAGTGCCATTCGTAATTTATGCTGATTTTGAGTGTCTCACTCGACCACTAGATTCATGTGATCCCAACCCACAACGATCTCATACAAAGTCTTATCAAAAGCATGAAGCAATAAGCTTTTGCGGTTATGTTGTTTCTACAATAGAACCATTGAGAAAACCATACATATATCGAGGACCAGATGCAGCTGAGATTTCTTATGGAAAAATGAAAGAAGCTGCGGCAATTCGAGAAATATATAAGAAACCTCTTCCAATGAATGAACTAACTGATGAAGAATTAGAATACTTTCGGACAACCGTGCGTTGCTACTTGTGTAATGAGAAGTTCACAGATAAAAATTATTTGGTAATTAATTTTGTTTTTTACTTCTAAAATAATTATTTTTACTTTTCTCTCATTATTGTTTATTTATTTATTTATTTATTTTCATTATAATGCTAATATATATATTTTTTAAATTTCATTTTAGGTAAAAGATCACGATCGCCAAACGGGGAAACTGAGAGGAATTGCTTGTAATAGATGTAACTTGAAAGCAGGAACACCGGACTTCATTCCAGTTGTGTATCATAATTTATCAGGCTTTGATAGCCATTTTTTTATTTGATATTTGGGAAGAGACTACAAGAATATTACAGTTATTCCGGAAAATACAGAAAAATATATCTCATTTTCTAAACAAGTAAGCAAAAGACTAAGTTTACGATTCATAGATTCGTTTAGATTCAAGGCTTGCAGTCTGGATCAGCTTACGAAGAACTTGCTACAAGAGCATTTGAGAGCTCATTTTCCTCCTCCGAACTTCGAGCCTTTACTTCGTAAAGGAGTATTGCCTTACGATTATGTCGACCATGAGGCTAAATTTGAGGATACAAAGTTACCCTCAATGGGAGAATTTTATAGTCGCTTAAATGAGGCAGAAATATCGGAGGAGGACTATGAGCATGCAAAACGTGTCTAAGACCGTTTTCAGATACAAAATTTGGATGAATATGCAGACTTGTATGTCCAAACGGATGTCCTGCAACTTGCGGACATATTCGAAAATTTTCGGGGTGTGTGTCTAAAAACCTATGGTTTGGATCCTGTTTGGTTCTACACTGCCCCTGGTCTTTCTTGGGATGCTATGCTAAAGAAGACGAATATTCAACTAGAACTGCTGACGGATTACGACATGCTACTGTTTGTCGAAAATGGTATTCGTGGAGGGATTTCCCAATGTTCACACCGTTACGGGAAGGCCAATAATCACTATATGCCTAACTATGACAAAACCCAGTCATCAAGTTATTTGTTATATTTAGATGCGATAAATTTGTACGGCTATGCTATGTCTCACTACTTACCCTTAAAATATTTCAAATGGGTGGGTCCTTCGACGGGAGTATTACAAACCCCTTTCGGCAGTTCAGTTGGATATATCCTGGAAGTTGATCTGGAATACAATCCTTCCTTGCATGATATCCACTCAGACCTACCATTGGCTCCAATTACTTCAAGCCTCCGGGTTGTAAAGAGAAGAGACTGCTGACAACGTTACCCCATAAAAACAGGTACGTGCTGCACTACAGGAATTTACAGTTTTACCTGAAACATGGACTGAAACTTATAGCTGTCCATAGAATTCTTCAGTTTGCGCAATCTCCATGGTTGAAAACCTACGTTGATTTAAACACTAAATTTCGTGCCACTGCTACAAATGAGTTTGAAAAAAAACTTTTTAAATTAATGAGTAGTTCAATATTTGGTAAAACCCTGGAAAATATCCGGAAGCGAGTTGATATTAAGCTGTGTGGACATGAAAAAAGGGCTGAGAAATGGATTCACGATCAAACTTTGAAGATAGAACCATTTTCTGCGAAACTTTAGTAGCGTTTCATATGCGACGAACGATACTAACCTTTAACAAGCCTATTGCTGTAGGGATGGCAATTTTAGACATGTCTAAGATTTTGATGTACGATTTCCACTATTCCAAGATGTTTCCAAAATAAGGAATCAATTTTAAACTGCTATACACTGACACTGAAAGCTTCATCTATCACATAAAATGTGAAGATATTTATAAAGGCATGGAGAAAGAAATTGACCTGTACGACACGTCTGATTATCCTGAAGACAACAGGTATGGGCTCCCACTGACCAATAAAAAAGTCATTGGGAAGATGAAAGATGAAGCTAAAGGATAAATTATGACAGAGTTCGCAGGTTTGTGGGCGAAAATGTATGCATTTAAAATCGATGGAAAAGAAACAAAAAAGCTTAAAGGGGTGAAAACATCTGCCATTGAAACAAAAATCGCATTTGAGGACTACTTAAAGTGCTTGTTTGATCGAAAAGAGCTCATGACTCGCATGAATTTAATACGATCAAAGCAACATGAAGTATTTAGCATTACTTCAAATAAGCTAGCTCTTTCACCTTTCGACCAAAAACGATACGTCTTGGAAGATGGAGTCAGTACTATTCCTTTTGGGCATTATTCATTGAATAATGAATAATATGTAAATATATATAATGAAAATATGTCTTGTAAATAGCTCATTAATTAATTTGTGTAAAATTTTATTAGTTCATTTACGGTGAAAACAAAAGATAGTATTGTTAGTGAGGATATGTAAAATACAAATGTAAATAATAAAGTATGTTGTTTTGAGAAGAATATAAGTCTTTTTCTTTCAGTATAAATGGCTGGAACACGTTTGAAATTCATCAGTTGTTATTGATATACTCAAGATGAAAACTCCGTTTACTCTAATCGCAGCTGGTCCGTCTGGAAGAGGAAAGACTAGCTTTGTCAAGAATTTGATTGAGACCAAAATGATGCAGCCTTTTCCTAGAAAAATTGTATAGTGTTATGGAGTATTTCAAAAATTATACGCTGAAATGGCAAATATTCAATTTCATGAAGGCATTCCTTCAAATCTTAATCAGTATGCAGATGCGCTAATAGTGATAGATGATTTGATGAGTGAGCTGGGGAGTGATTCGAAACTAACGAAACTTTTTACAAAGTTTACACACCATAGAAATTTGAGTATAATTTTTATAGTCCAAAATATTTTTCATAAAGGAAAAGAAATGAGAGAAATTTCATTAAATGCACACTATCTAGTACTTTTTAAAAATCGAAGAGATCAATCGCAAGTCATGCATTTAGGCCGACAGCTTTATCCTCGAAAAGTAAAGTTTTTTCAAGAGTGTTATGAAGACGCTGTTTCAAAACCATTTGGTCACCTATTCGTTGATTTAAAGTGCGATACAAAGGAATCTTTGTGCTTGTACACTGGAATGTTCCCTGTCGATATATATTTCGTATAGCAACCCCGCTGTTCAGTCGCACAAGTATACAAATACAAATACAAAAGTGACGACCAGCAACAGGCTCAGGGCCCGGCTAGGCTGGTCCTAGTCAATTTAGCAGTCCCCAATGAACATCAAGAGATTTCTTAAAAGTTTTTACCCCGCTGCAATTAACAGTCGCTTCTGGTAAACTATTCCAATTGCCTATAACCCTATTGAAGTAGTAATTTTTACTAATTTCAAGATTAGCCTGAGATTTGAAAAGCTTAAAACAATGACCTCTGGTTCTACTACCAGCACATAGCTGCAGTCCATCAACATTTCCCATTTTAATGAATTTAAACAACTGAATCATGTCCCCTCTAACTCTCCTTTGCTCAAGACTATACATATTGAGCCTTTTAAGCCTAACCTCATAATCTAAGTTTGAAAGACCACTTACCAATCTAGTAGCCCTCCTTTGAACCCTTTCTAATAAGGTAATATCCTTTTTTAGGTACGGAGACCAAAGCTGAACAGCCTATTCCAAATGTGGTCTTACCAAACTTCTGTATAGTGGCAATACAACTTCCTTAGACCTGTCCGAAATAGCCTTATTGGTAAACCCAAGCATCCTGTTACCTTTGTTACTTACTATGCTACTGCTACACTGCTGACTGGACTTGAAGTCAAGACTAATCAATACTCCTAGATCAATAACTGCTTCTGCTTCTCTAATGACGGAAACTTGTAAATAATAGGTTGCATGTTTATTCCCATAACCAAAATGTAGCACTTGACATTTCCCAATATTAAAAGACATACCCCACTTAATTGCCCACCTAGAAATTTGATTTAAATCCTCTTGAAACTGATTGACTTGTTCCTCCGTGTCCACGATTCCCATGATTTTGACATCGTCAGCAAAAATATTGATGTTCCCAGAAATACTCTGAGTAATATCATTAATAAAAATAATAAATAATAGAGGCCCTCAAACTGAACCTTGTGGAACACCACTCAAGACATCAATCCACTGAGAATAATTGCCCTTCACTACTACTCTCTGTTTCCTCCCAGTCAGCCAATTTTTAATCCAAATTAAAGTTTTTCCACCAATACCAATATAAGCAAGTTTCCTAAGAAGAGCTTCATGCGGTGCTTTATCAAACGCTTTCTGAAAGTCAATGTAAACAACATCTACGCACTTTTTATTATCTAATGCCACGGTAACCTTGTCATAGAAATGCAACAAATTAGTTGTACAGGACCTACCCTTCCTAAAACCATACTGAAAATCAGTCAACACTCCATTTGCCTCCAGGAAATTCACTATTTTAATTTTTATCAGAGTTTCAAAAATTTTACAAAGAACTGAAGTAAGACTCACAGGCCTATAATTTCCTGCCTTAGTTTTAGACCCTTTCTTGAAGAGCGGCGCTATGTTTGCCAGCTTCCAATCCACTGGCACAGTCCCCGAGTTATATGAAGATATGAAAATAGTCAAGACAACATCCACTAATTCCTCTGCGCACTCTACTAAAATTTTTGGATAAACATTATCAGGTCCTGGAGCCTTATTTGCTTTAATCTTTTTCAAATAAAACAACACATCATCCCTAGAAAATACAAACTCCTCAAGCTGTGTATTAGCTTGCGTCTCACTTATGTCAACTGTTGAGATACAGTTCCTGTTAAATACACTGGAAAAAAAATTATTTAGAATATCAGCAATATCCCACTCATTTTGAATCAAGTTCCCGTTCTCATCCACTAGTGGGCCTACCTGAGTGTTACGAGCTTTCCCTGGATTATCATAAGCAATCAATTTCTTAGGATTCCTTTCGATGTTATTTGCAAGCTTTTGCTCCAATTCCCTTTTCTTACTCCGTACAAAATACTTGAAAGTACGTCTAGCTTCACAATACAAAATCCTGTCAGCATGGCACCCAGTCTCTCAACATGTCAGCAGTGATTGATTTTGAAGGATTTCAACTCCCTTCTCGACTTTTCATCGTAAAAGAGCTGTCCTTTTACGCCGTGAAAGACAGTCATCTTTCCGGCACATAATATTTTCAACCTCCGCTAACTTTTGAAGATTTAACCCATTAAACGCCGCTACATGATCCAACAATTTTTTTTGATAAGTAATTGTTTTTTTGTAATGCACACAGGGCATCTATACCTATTTCACTTGAATTTGTAAAAAAAAAAAAAAAACTGAAAGTTATAGCATGTTCCCAAAATGGGAACATTGGCACCTAATGGGGGTATAAGATTCCAAATGCGTTATGTATTAGACATTTGAATTTCTGTAGTTTATTGCGTAATAGTAGCCGCTTTTACGATTTTAATTAATAAAATCTAACTTACCAGTTTGTAATGTATACGTTTTGTGCACCTTTTTGTTTTTAATTGTTACATCATTTTTTTATAAACTATTATTTTGAATGAAAGAGAGCTGTACAGTTCTTACGAAGCATTACGCTACATTTTATCCCAAGAAGGTGAGTGTTTTTTAGACAAACTTTGCACCTTGCTCGTCTTCCTGCATTTTACGGGAAATGATTAACCCTGTCAAAGCATACATCTTGAGATACAGATCCAAAAGGACCAGGACGAAAATGATCCTAATGTTTTGGCTCATTATCTCTTTTCATCAATGTAGTCGTAACTTCTCGCAGAAATTCCAACTTAGAGACCTTTCCCTCACATCCTGAATGCAGTCAGCAGGCAGCTACAATTGCCATGTTTCATGTATTGGTAAAAAAAATGGCCACCACCATTTCTTGCTCCTGATTTTCGAAAAATCGATCAAGCAGATCGACCCCTCCCATATATTTGTTGTAGGCAGCAACAACATGAGGCTGCACTATATCAATTTTTTTCGTTTCTGTTGTACTCCACTTTTTTGTTGCACCTGTTGCACCTATCTGTTCAACTGGTTCAATATTGGAAGCTAAACAAACAACCTGGTTGTCTTTCCATTTCACAATGCTGATCGACTTTGTAGTAATCGAATCAAATGTCGGTCTTTTTTCTCGATGTCCTTATTTCTTACAGGGCAATTTTGTAGTCTATTTTCACGCATTGCTTCTGCGATGATACATATAACTAACCTTGAGACAGTTCGTCACCGGAAGTTGCACGTGTTCTATTTTGCAGGTGTAGCGCCGAATGTATGCTGAGATCTGACTCGCTTCGAAAACTAACGAAGGCGCCAATGTTCCCAAAATGGGACAAAGCTATTCTTTCGTCAATTGCGAACCTTTTTTCTTAAGTTTTCACTTTGGATCAGTGATATTTTATAAAATAGACAGTTATAATCTAATTTAAGGTGCAAAATTAATTTTCATTATTATATTATTAGGAAAAATATGCATGTGTATTGAATGAGTTCAAAAGGCCAAATTTCGGGTTTTTAACATTTTTATAAAAAATATTAATTACCAAGCGAGCTTTTTAAAAAAATTACAGAAGCTGTCTCAAACATAGAGGTTTGAAGAAAAAATAGCAGTATAATGATATTCGGAATGAGTATTTTGAAAAAAAATCAGAAGTTCATGTTCCCAAAATGGGAACATTGGCGCTTAATGGGTTAACTCCTACACTGAAAAACCAATATTCTTGGGTTACAAGAAATATCCATTTTATGGACTGGAACGAGGATCAATTACCATACTATAAATATAAAAGTATTTTATTCCTTTTGTTTGAAGTGTTTCCCACTATTTACGTGAAAGGACTACAAAAACAAAAATTTTTGGAGTTTCTGACTGGGCGTAAATGTTTTAATTTGGAGGACTCAAGCTGTCCAAAAGTTGAAGAATTGATTCCTGTTCATACTATGTGCTCAATTCACCCTCCTAACTTTACACACTGTGCATCAGTAAAAGCGAGAGCATATGCCGAGTTTTTAAATTGCTGTATTAATAGACGCGAAGAAGTTGAAGATCCTCATTCCAGCTCATAAAGTTATTGTGAAAAGTAAAAATCCCAAATAAATTATCCAAAAAGCTTCTAACAGCATCATTAAAGCTTTGTGTGAGTGCATATTAAACGTTCTTCACGGAAACGTACCGCTAAAAAAAGCACAAAAAGTTAAGCTTAGTTCCCGTAAAAGGTATTTAAGAAAACTGTCAGATAAAAAACTACCTTTGTATAAAAAACGAAGAATCCTTGTTCAGAAAGGAGACGGATTTCTTCCTTTGTTATTACCTGCAGCTATTTCAGTCATCATCTCTTTAATTCATGGAACACAGTAAAAAATTCATTCTGATTCCAGAAGAAAGGGCGGAACTAGTGGAACATTTGTCCGAGCTTGATCAGCGAATGAAAACTGTTCTTCAAAGTAAAGACTTATCCGAGAGCGAGAAAGCTACTCGTTATTTACAGATTTTGCAGAAATACACCACAGTTGAAAAACTAACCCAAGAAAAAAATTCTACTAACTCCTTCAATGACCCACGAAAAGAAGAGAAACAGGAAGATGCTCCAGTAGAAGAAAGTACTTTTTTTAACGATGCTATGAAAGAGAGCTCTATAGAAGATAAAGTTTTGCATGCTGCTCCCGTGCGATATAAAGAAACAGTCAAGAAAATTATAGAATTTCTGAAAAGTCAAAATTTACTGCATTGGACTGAGAATGGAGAAATAATTTACTCAGATCGAGTTATTCCTCGATCAAATATTGTGATCCTGGTTGAAGATTTTTCTACGCAACAGAAAAAAGGGCCAATTAGACAAGCTGTATTTTTAAATATTTTACAAAATTTAAATTTTCCTGCTAATTTGGATGTAAAAGGAAAATTGTTTCGAGAAAATAAAATTGTAAAACATTCTTTTTATGCACAAAGAAGAAAACCCTGGATAAAACTTTACTAAAATTATTTACTTCATTTTAAATATTTGTTATTATTTTTGTTTCTCTTTTCCTGCTATTTTATTTTTCTTTTTTAAAATAATCTTTCACTTAAACAGTAATTTCGTTCCAATGAAAATAAATTGTTAAAAAAATCTATGTGTATGTTTTTCTTAAGAAATCACTCAAAAAAAAAGTTTTTATTAAAGACATAAAAATATAACTTATTTCAGAAATTGATTTAAAAAAGAACTTTAACTACGTATGTAAAGAGAGTTCATTAATAAAGAATCTAAAAGAACAAACTAAAAATTTTTGTTTTTGAATAGAAAAAAAAATAGAAAGAAAGTTTTAAAAGAAGGAATTATTGAGGGAAAAAAACTTCTAGAAATATATTCGAAGGCGTCGAAAAATTTCGAATTTAAAAGAAGAAATAAAAGTGATATATTTATTATTTCTGAATAATACGGTAAGGAAAATTTAGCAAAAAATACTTCAAAAGATGACCTTGAAAATTTTGAAAAGTATAGATTTGTAAACAAGGAGAGTTTGGAGCAATTTGTTATTATTACTAGCGGCACCCGCACGGCTATGCCCGTGTTAAAAAATGAAAAGACCAGTCGGTTTTTCCCTTTGTGTATATAGGGATAACTTTTTTAGGTGTAAATTATGTTATTTTATTAAAATGTATAGCATTACACATAATTAAAAATTAGCTGCCCCCGGCAGTAAGCCAGAGATCCTACACATTTAAGCATTTTTTTTTTTTTACAAAACACACACAATAAAAAAGGAAAAAGGAAAGAAAGAAACGAAACAAAACAAAAAAGAAAATATTTGAAAGAAAACGCATTTTGTTTGTTTAGTTCAAGTACCCACATAAAAAGGCCGATTATTATAAATTAGAATAGTTTTAATGAATAAATTTTTAGTATAATTAATTTTTATCTATTATTTATTAACATTAAAGCCGGGTCCAGACGCTACGTTTTGTACAACCTTTTGTCTGCGCAGTCTTAACCAGCAAACCGTTTCAAACGAGCTGAGCTCGGGTTGGCTTTTCGTGGCCCTAAAACCGGCCAGCACGAGGAAAACTAGCCGGAACATTGGGCTTTCTTACAACGCATATTCTTCCCTCAAGAGTACTTTTCCCCTTTTTGCGGAACCACAAAGCTTGGACGTACAAGAAGGGGCCTCATTTGAATGCGGCCGCTGTCAATCTACCTCCTTTCTTTTGCTGGTCAGTGGTCCCTGATGGCTCATTTCCACATGGATGAGCTTCACCTTTGATGGCCCGTTTCCCCGTGGGTCTTTCTTCCTAAGCTGCATGCTTCTTTGTATGAGAGTGTTAACGATGTTACTTTCATTCATATCGAGTGTTTTTAAAACTATTTTCATCAAATTATCTGCTGACTCAATTTTACTTAGCAAATGAATGATGCAACCAATATTTAGTGAATATTTCGCACAAATCGCAACAGAAATTGCAATTAAAATTTATTCAACTGAAATATATTACATCTGCTGAACTTCTAATATAAAGGGCTCCAAATAAATTGGCTGGGGGTTCAGGTTTTCGATGTTATCTGAGTAAAAAATGCAATTATTTCGGAGAAACGCAAGTGTTATGGTTCTAATATATATACATAATTGCGGGCCTATAATATAGATCAATTTTGCACTTAATTTTCCCTTTTTACCATAACGACGATTTAAAGAAATAGAAGCAAAAATAGAATAATACTTAAACTTCAGTGTTTATTATTAATCTCTTAATGATATTAATCAATCAATAAATATATACATATGCATAGAAGGGTTAAAATTCGCATTTTTAGGTGCAGGGGAGGCTCCCCAACAAGCTTTATAGTATATGGAGAAGATTGCAATTTTTTTGGCAGGGAAAACAACAGTAACATTTATTATTTGACTATCTATATACTTTATAACCAAAATTTGTTTTTTACCTGTTTTGATAATAATAATATTGGAAACATTACATAAAAGTGAAAACAGCGGATTTTTGCGTTTTCATCGAAAATTTTTGAACTTTCCGCAGGTTGAGACTTCCTACCGGATCTGAGAAATACACCCGCCCTGAATTTTAGCCCTTGATATACAAATGAAAATTTTAAAAGATGAAGTCTGCGCCATGACCCCCCCCCCCCTTCTCCTATAAATATATATTACGTACATTCAGAACTGGAAAGTAAAATTAACTCAGCTAGCACAATGGCATAGTCCTGGGTAGGGGGAAGTGGGGGGAGGACGCTTACAGATGCGAACATAAATAAGAAGGGGGCGATTGAGATGCAATAGGGTGAAAAGGTGGGGGCTTGATATAAAATAAAAACTGTGGTGATGCCGTTCCCCGACGTCACCCTCGACAACACACTCATCAGTTTTTACTTATCACTAGAAAGATTTTTTGTTTGGTCAGTTTTATTTTCGTGCGGGATTTTGAAGGCTCAAGAAACATTACACTGAAATACCAGCCGTTGAAGCTGGAGGAGTAGAGTAGAAATGAAACCTATACTTAATTCCTTTGTAGGTATAAAATATAGCACAAATGAAGGAAATATACAGATTGGGAAGATTCTTTATCGTCCCAATCTGTATTTTTTAGTCCGCAATGTAAATTTTAAAAAAAAATCAACAATTAAAAAAAAAACACACACACACACACAAAACGGGATAAATAAACGCATAAGTTTCCTAATTTTGCATAAGTTTTTCCGTATTCCTAATATTTGGGGAAAAAAACTGCTTTTGTCCTCCTCCCATTTTTTTTTTTTTTTAGTTATTTTTAGAAACACACACACGCTTTTAATTTATTCCTGTGTTTACCTCTTTCAAGGTGTGTATGTATATGTGTATAACATGAAAGAAATAAAATTTTAATGATGTCAATACTGATTGGTTACGAAACAAAAAATTTAGGAGTCCTGAAGCTCCAGAGAGTCTGATGAGGTGGAATGTGATTGACTGCCTTCCTTTTCTTTTCTTTTTACAATTCTTAACATCCCATATTAAAGAAAATTTTCTTTCTCTGATATTTTACGTGTGATTTGTTCTTTTCTGACTAGGTGCCCAGAAAGGGGACGTAATCCCAGGTTTGTCTGGGCATATATACTGAGAGGATACCAGTAACTATCCAACCCTCAGAGTCGCAAACACCTTTATTCTATTCGGATTGCTTCATTAGCAGCTGCGTCTTGAACAATTTACTTGCATATTTTTCGTATAAGACATATATATTATAAGGCTCGACCGATGCATCGGCCTCGCCGATGCATCAGCGCTGATTGTTCAATAAAGTTGCCATCGGCCATCGGCATCGGCAGCAGATGCTAAATTTAGAAAAACATCGGTCCATCGGCCTTAAAAAACATCTAAAAGCCGATGCAAGGCCGATGTTTTTCGCAGGGACAACTTTCCAGGAAACATCCTGTCTTTATCTTTCTTTTTTTTTTTCTACAGCTAGATTTTTATTTCCATATAATAACAGATAGAAAATCAGTTTAAAAAGCACAGAAGTAATGTCATTCTACAAAGCATTTGATAAAAAATTTGAAAAAATAGTTTAAGCGATCGCTGCCCGAAAACATTCATTATTAAAATTATTTTTCTTTCGACAGAATGCTCGCGAAATAAAATATGTTAAAGTAAAAGTAATAGAGGCGTCTTATGAGTGCTATTTGTTTTTCACACTAGGTTCTACCATTTTTGTCCGAATAATGACTTAGTGCAGAGGTTCCCAAACTGGGGTACCCGTACTCTCTATGTGGTACGCGTGCAGGCAAAAAAAAGATATCTATTATATGGAATAGAAGATCAATATATTATAAAGTTATATAGCAGTGGTACGCAAAATGGTTCGCAAGAAAAATGGTGGTACGCGAAAAAAAAAAAACGATTGGGAACTGCTGACTTAGTGCATTAGATGTCATTGTGTGCAATAGCATTATACTATCCGCTTTCAGTTTGTCATGTTTCTTATTATTCCAAAATTGTAAACAATACAAAGTTAACTCAATTGAAGTACGATAATAATTTTCATTTTTACCAGCGTAAACTTTTTTTCTCTTAGCGTTTTTTTTTTTTTTTTTTTTGCCTCTTCGATGCGACGTGTTAGTTTTTCTGTAATTGTGCAGCAATCTCGTTGCATCTGCTTTTTGTTTGCGATTATTCTTATTATTTCATTTTTAGTTTACAACATAGAAAAGATTGATCAAAAATAAGAAACTATTTTCCAATATAAATGTTTATTGATCGAAATTTTATGTATCCAAGTTCGACTTGAAATTTTCAAAAATTGAATTCTCAAAATGCGAGTTCGCGCGACAGGATTCAATAACATCTTAATAAAAATGCTAAAATTTCTTTATTTTCAAATATTGATCAACGCATTTTTTTTTTTTTTAAATACATCTTAACTTTTTTATACGATAAATATTTTAATTTTTCCCCGTGTATACTTCGTTTCTTTAGCGCATTTTTTTGTCTTCTTCGATGCCACGTGTTAGACAGTTGACAGTCTTTCTGCTATTGTGCAACAATCTCATTGCCTCTGCTTTCAGTTTAGAATATTTCTCGTTATTTCATTATTAGGTTACAACATAGAGTGCATTGGTAAATAATATGAATCAGTTTTTCAGTATAAACGTTTACTGATCGAAATTTTATGTGTCCAAGTTCGACTTGCCATTTAAAAAAATTTAATTCTTATAAAACGAGTTCGCGCTACAGTGTGGAATGATACCTTAATAAAAACGCTACAATTTTATTAATTTCAAAAATTGACAACGTATATATAAATATGCATATATATATTTCAAAATACATCTTAATTTTTATAAATGATCACCTGTTTTTAGAAGATTATTTATCAACAGAAAATTACTGGTACTCAAACTATTGGTTTAGTTTGATGACCTTACATTGTGCTCATGAAGAACATGTCAAGTATTTCTGTGTAGTTTTCAACTCACAAGAAAAAAACCCTAATAAGATTAGTTCTTAAGACCCCGCATTCATTTGTAATGACAAAAAAGTCTCACGCCTATATTTTTAAAGCAATATTCAGTATTTCTTGGTTATGAACGGGGGGGGGGGGGGTTACTGCGAGCGGAATTTTTTAATATTTTATTTTTATTTTAGAAAAAGAGCTATTTTTAGTTAAAATAACGTTTATAATGAAAAATAAACATTTCATCGCCCCCGTTTTTCTTTTAAAAACGGGAGGGGGGGAGGAATTATGAAAAAAAATCTGAGAGGAGGGGGTTGACAATTTCGTTAATGATACAAACCCACATTATTTGTTAGTCTATATTATAACATCTGCATTCCTCTCTATGAAAAAAAATAAGAAAGTAAAGGCAGCTGCACTTGGCATTTGAAGTGCAGGTGTTAAAAGAGAAAAAGTTGAAGGGAAGGGAATTAGACCAGATCCGATCCAATAGTTGTTAAGTTTTTTTGGCAAAGATAAGAAGAATGAATTAAAAATCCTCTAATATCGCATTTTTTTTTAACCTTCAAATAGTTTAATTACTTTACTAGAATCGCGAGTGATTCTTTTAGTTTTAATTATTATGTAAACTTCCCCCTTACAGTTTTGGGAAGTTTTTATGTAAACTTCCCCCTTACAGTATGGTGCTTGAATAATGCATTTATGTTTTTATAAACATAAAAATAAATGAATGTTTAAAATAACATTCTTGACAAGCATTTTACACGTTTTAATGGTTTAAAGCGACTTTATTTTTTCCATCGGCCATCGGCCGATGGAAGAGGAGAATAATCGGAAATCGGCCATCGGCCGGTCTCGGAACAATCGGCATCGGCCCATCGGCCATAAAATGCCATCGGTCGAGCCCTAATATATTAATATACATGTATATTAATATACATGTAGGCAGACAGAAACACACAGACACACACACACACATATATATATATATATATATATATATATATCTAAAAGCGATAGCGCACCACCACCTTTCAAAAAAAAACAAGGAGCCCCAAAACTAATGACCAGGGTCCGACATGTTCCGGGCGCCAGGTCAGCCGGGCGACTAAAAAAATGCCTTGGAGCCTAGTTTTTCAGGTGGCTACTATGTTCGCAAATGAAAATATTATAGCTGGCTCTTAAAAATTTTCCCTGGCTCCTAAGATGTTCGCATTTTTGTAGGACTCTGCTAATGACCTCTTAAATCGTCTAAAACCTCCTAAAATCAAACTCTTTAAAACTAAAATGACGCATTTTGCGCCATGACTGATTTGCACGCATTTTGCGCCAAAATACTGCATGCTTGAATTGCTCGGTAATGTCAAATAAAATTCCGTTATCATTTCATCCATGATGCTTTTATCCGAGAATTAAAGCGATCGTCAAATCCTTTCCACTTTACGAACAATTCTTTATTCTCTCCTTTCCCTGTTGTCTTTAACACTTCTTCGACCTTCCAAAAATCATTGGAGCGTTTCACAGTTTTCTGTAACTCAGGTTCGTAGAAACGACCTTTTATCAGTTCATCTTTTAAATCTTTTATTATGTAAGTCGGGGGATTTGATGCATAACGTTTATGTATGATAAATATTTCATCAGTCCAGTTGGGTAAATATCCACGACGAAATGTTCTCTTGAATTTGGAAATTCGTACTTGATCACCAACGTTGAATTTATATTTAGGATCAAATTTATATCCATACAGTTTTTCAAAAATTATCGGTTCTAAATCTGGAGTAACTTTGCTTGGTGCATAGCCGTGACTCCTGTGCACGCTGTTGTTATAGCTTTCTAAGAGCTGTTTTAAGATATCTATGTATTTATAGGAATTCCTGTGAGTAAAAATACGAAATAATTTGTTTTTTAAAGTTCTGTTTGCTCTCTCTATGACAGACGCGTGATGTTCGCTGTGAGAAGAATAATGATGAATTTTGTTCTTTTTAAAAAAAGCTTGAACTTTTGAATTATAAAACTCTTTTCCCTCATCTATTTGTAAGTTTACAATATGTTTTGCTTCCTTCAGTAATTTCTTAAACGCTTTTAAAACTTCCTCAGAATTTTTCCTTTTAATTGGTATTATATATAAATATTTCGAAAAAACATCAATTGCCGTCAATAAATACTTGTGATTTTTGTTGTATCTCGCATACTTTGATAAATCTACTAAATCACATTGCATAAGTTCTCCGATACCAAATGATAAAACCTTTCTACGAGGGAATTTTATTTTAATAGGCTTATGAAGCGTATACACATCTTGACTCATTAAAAATTCTTGTGCTTTTTTATATGAAACACCGCTTGTTTTTGCGAGTTTTGAGACACCACCAAATGAACCAGGGTGTTTTACATCGTAATAATTTTTTTTTAATAATTCATCCATTTTCGAAACTGTAAGTTTGATCCATTCAGATAATCTTCCGCTTCTTTTATATGTTGAGGATCTCCGTCATTTTCTTCCGCATTCGACGATGTCGCTTCTTCATGCTTTGGCAAATCTTGAATCTTCGAGATGAGTTTCGTGTTTCCAATCCAAGCGCGAGGAATATTAATTTCTTTAATTGCTTGTAAAAATACTTTGAATTTTTTTGGTTCTTTTTGAGTTTTAGCGTTACTCATGGTGTAAACAAAGTAATCCACAATTTGAGAATTTTTAACGGGTGTTGACCCGACCACGAAATTTCCTTCATCATTCCAGGAATAACGTCTGGTTCTTAATTTTTCAGTAATTAATGGTATGAGTTTTGCATATTTTTTTGGAACAGATTTGATTATGCTCTTCAAAGTTAAGTCATTAAAATTAAATGTATTTGACTTATCGCTTGCTTCTTCTTCTGTTTCTTCTACTTTTTCTATTTCATCTACTACTTGAACTCGTATTGGATCGGAGGGGGTGTGAGTTACTTTCTGATATCTTGAAATCATTTGACCTAATAAACGAGCTTTCATGTCGTCTGGTAATTTATTCTGCTCTAACAAATTTGAAATTTCATCCTCTAGTCTATTTTCAATTCTCGGTGTGTGATGAGAATTCATTAACTCCTCTGGAATCCACGCCAGTTTTTTAGCCATAACAAAAGTAGACAAAAACAAAATAAAACTATTTTTTTTCTCCTTTTTATATTCTGTTTCCAATCGCTCTGCCAACCATCCCTGCTACTGCTGAAGCGAGCGCCGGAAGAATTAGCGGTAAGAAACCTCCAACCTGATTGATTAACATTCTCTTCTTCGATTTGATTGGTAGATTTTTCTGCACTAGTTTTCGTAAAACATTCTTATACTTTTTCAGCTTCTTTGTGTTAACGGGTATATTTCCTCCTAAAACATTCAAACAAATTTCGCATAAACATATAACTTGCAATTTACTAGCCGTGTGCAAAAAAGCTTTCTTTTGATCTTTCGAAGAATGTGTCAACAAATGTAAAAAGGGGACATTCTTTTTTAACTTCTTCTTCACACTATCTCTCAAACGAAACTCTTCCTTTGTTGACGGATGCAAGTCGATAAATAAATATTTGTGCGCTGAATCAGTAGCTTTTATATATGCATTCAAGAAAAATTTAGATTTTTGCGGATACAGCTGTCGTCCTAAACAATTAACTTGACTCATATCCCTCGAGTTTTTAAACAAAATAATATAATGAGCATTCAAACTTATGTAAAGCATTAATTTCAATCTTGGAAATAAATTTTGCAGTATTAAGATGACACTTACATTACGATGATGCGATGCAGCAGTAAATAAATCATAATTTTTTTCATTTAAATGATGCATTAAGTCATCAATTACTATCAAATCCCCATCTTCATAATTTTGAGGTAGTCCCGAAATAAACTTGATACTCTTCTCTTCCAAAAACCAAGGTGCAGAATACAAATAACACCATATGATATTCTTAAATTTTTTTTTCATAAACAAATCTTTTTATCAAGTCATGCACCAATGTAGTCTTTCCAGATTGACTCGGACCCGATATAATTTGGGTGCTCGGGTGTTTCAGTTTAAACATGTTATTCCATAATATGAGGCAAATTTTAAGACAAAATCTATCTCCTTTTTTCTGGAGCGCATCTAAAACAAATTATACTCTTAACAACTACATAACACGTTTGCGAATTTAAACATTCGCATAGGATCCTTTCATTGCAGTAAATACACTTTTTTAAAACACACATTCTACTTTTAATATCAAATGTAATAATAGCATATCTTACACACACACACATATGTATATATATATATATATATATATATAAACTCAAACCAAAACTCCGCACACACAAAAAAGAAAAACACACCCAAACACGCACTCTCCCGACACGCTCCAGTTAACCTGAAACCGATCAACTGAGACACAGCTTACTACCTCCCAGAACCATCACGAAATGTGGAGTAAAGAAACCGAAAACTCAAAACCACCACGAAATGTGTGCTGGGGAGATCCAACGCAGCCACCACGGCCATCACGGCCACTGCGTCCAGTACAGACATCACGTCCAGTACAACCACCGCGTCCAGTACAAAATGTGCATCAGAAATGAGCATTCTAATACTACTTTTATGTTTCTCTTTACAATCCGCTGGATAGCATTTACTCCTACGAAACTCGCAGGATGTTTCGGATCTTTATATATACCATCCATGTTTCCTCTACGAGAAGCACCTAGTAACTGAATAGCAATCGCCAACAACATGCATTATATACACTGCTCGACATTGAAAATGCAACACCAAGAAGGATTGGTCATAAATTTATGCAAATTTTAGAGTAGACGCACGTCACTCAGTTATGCAAATGATGTGAAATGCGCAGCTCTCCGACGCACGTGAAGTAAGATATAAGGGAGGGAACTTGCAGAATGGGCAATATTCGTGTCGTTATTTCTGCCAGACGAATTATCGAAGAAATTTTGTTTTTGTCTTGGGGGATACGTGTAATAGGAGAGAATGCCAGGCCACCGTCAACGAAGGCACTTCCAGCAGATAGACGATTTTACAAGGGGTATGGTGATTGGACCGAGAAGGGGGGGTTGGTCCTTACGTCAAATCGCAGCTGATACCCACATGGATGCGAGCACGGTGCATCGGCTGTGGCGAACATGGTTGGAACAAGGAAATGTGACAAGATTGAGGGGTGCAGGCGCAGCCAGAGTGACGTCAGCACGCGTGGATCAACGCATCCGCCGACAAGCTGTGGCGGACCCGCAAGTCACTTGTACCTCGATTCTGCAGCATGTGCAAGATACCCTGGATGTTTCCGTGTCGACCAGAACCATTTCCCGTCGATTGGTTGCACGTGGCCTGCAATCACGGCGTCCGCTAAGAAGACTGCCATTGACCCCACAGCATAGACGGCAATGTTTGGAATGGTGCTGGACTTGAGCGACGGGGATAACAGAATATCGAAACGTCGTGTTCTCAGATGAGTCACGCTTCTGTTTATCCAGTGACAGTCGCCGCATACGTGTGTGGCGTCGAAGTGGAGACAGAGCTAATCCGGCAGTAACTGTGGAACGCCCCACCGCGCGACAACGTGGCATAATGGATTGGGGCGCTATTGTGTATAATTCCATATCACCTCTAGTTCGTATTCAGGGCACTATGACGGCCAAACGATACTTGGATAATGTACTGCGGCCGGTGGCATTCCCCTACCTTCAGGGGCTGCCTAATGCAATTTTTCAGCAGGAGATCGCCCGACCACACAGTGCTCGCAGCTGCCAACATTCTCTCCAAGGTATACAGATGCTTCCCTGGCCACCGTACTCTCTTAATCTGTCAGTAATCGAACATGTGTGGGATGTGATTGGACGCCGTTTGCAGACCCTGACCCTGCCTCGTTCAGAAGACGCACTGTGGCAAATGGTTGAAAGGGAATGGTGAGCCATCCCTCAGAACATCATGCGCACTCTTATTGACTCTATGCGTAGACGTGTTTCTTCGTGCATCGCTGTCCGCGGTGGTCCTACGTCCTACTGAGCCGACGCCGTTCTCGCCCTTTATTCTGACTATCATCTTGAAATAAAGATTACTTATTGTTCCTTGCTGTCTCTGTCTTTTTCACAAATTTCATCACTTTCTGACCACTCCTTCTTGGTGTTGCATTTTCAATGTCGAGCAGTGTATGTGTGTGCTTATGTATGATTAAGTGAGTTCTACTTTTATAAAATTTTCGTGGTCCTGAAAAGGACCCTTTTTGTGTGTGTTGATCGCGAGTCCCTTAAGACCACGACCTCACACTCCCAAACCCGGAGGGGTGTACCGTGTTAGATTCCTCTATATTTTGGCGACGAACCTTGGTTTCTGTCAGTTTTGGCCATTTATACTTCGACCTATTTCGTGGATCTTTAGTCTCCACTCCATTGTCCGATAAAGGACAAACCATAGCAACCGGTTTCCTCTTCTCTGAATTAGAGGAAAATACTTTTAGTTCGAAACCCTCAAGCTTTTTATACTCTCCAAATTTATGTGACGTCATAGAACAAGGCAGAACGTGTTAGGATTTCACTCCGTTTATGCTTTACGTCACGCGACTGTCTCACAAGCCTGGAGTAGTGCAAGCCTGAAGTTATCTAACTTCATGTTCGGAGAAGGGATCACGTTAAAGAGTCGAAAAATAAACAAAATCAAGGCACCCCCTCCACAGCTAGTAGTAGAAAAATGGGGCCTCCGCGTGTGGAGTCCCTTCCAACTCGCGCCACCTCCACACCCTCTGAGTTGGGAGGGACTCCACGGCGCGGTAGCTCCATTTTTCTACTACTTGTGTACAATTTAGGTGAATTAGGAATTCTATGCTTACCTTCTATTTCTTTTAACCCCTTAACGCATTCCCCGGGTCTGACACGGGCGAAAATTACCGGCAAATTTGCAGAAGCATGTGTCTCATTCGGGAGATCTTGTATCTCTTGTTTTCGTATTTCTAACGCCCGTCTGAGATCCGTTCGCACTCTCTTTATATAATACCCTTTTTGTATAACTTTCAGCCCATCCCCGATCTCTAGTCACCCCCTACAACGGAAATTGCCAAAAAAAATATACTCTACCTACATATTCATTTTCTATTAAAAAAAAAAACCTCGATCATTTTCCACTCGTTTTTCCGAAAAAAAAAAAGAAAAAAAAAAACCTGTGCTTCAAGGGGTTAAAAGTTTACATTTCCAAAATACCATTTTCATTAAAATAAAAAGAAATTTTGTTTGTTTTTTTTAACTTCACAACTAAACTTAATAAATACAGTATCGAAATCCGAATGGAACTATCCTAAAATTTGGCACTTCTTCCAACACTTCATGTTTTTTTGTAAATTAATATATATATATATATATATATATATATACAGGGTGTACCGGTACAGCGGCGACAAACTTTCAGGGTGTGTAAGGGGTACAGAGACGACTCGGAATTACATAGGAATGCAGGGTCCCAGACGCTTTCCTGGCGCGGTAGGGGCGACACAAAAATCAAGAAAAAAGGATAAGAACGGGGTGAGAAAACATGGTGTATATTTCGGATTTACAGCAAAATACAAGGAAAAACGACACAAAGAGACAAAGATGTTCATCAAAGTAGGTGTTCGAAATTACGACCCCGGGCCGTGATGCAAACTTCACTTCTGCGGCGCATTGACGAACGAACGTTAGCGAAAATACGGAAAATCAGGAAAGCGTCTGGGACCCTGCATTCCTATGTAATTCCGAGTCGTCTCTGTACCCCCTACACACAGTGAAAGTTTGTCGCCGCTGTACCGGTACACCCTGTATGTATGTATAAATTTAAAACCAATAAATGCCAGTACATTTTGATTCAAATAGAAGGAATCTTGTAGATATATTTCAGACTTACATGAGCTAAACTTAGGAAACTAAGATAGAATCCAGAAAACTATCTACTTCTACTATGTTATAAGAATCAAAAAATTTCTTAGACGAAGCTAAGGTATATTTTTTCCTGAAAAATTTTTTTTGTTGTTAAGTCCTTACGGTTTCGATTTTCAAATTTTATTCTATTTTTCTTTTTAGAAAAAAGAAAATGAAGGCACTTGTCCGATTTGTTTTTCTGTGCTCTTAAATAGCGCCAGTAATCTTGCATTTTGTACAAATGCTTGATATTTTTATTTGACTTCGCTACTACTATTTTTTTAGATGTAGCTCTATTTTCTGTTTCGTGCAGGTGACAGCGAAATGGTAAACTACCATGTGGGTACAGTTTGCTTTGGCTAAATAGTGTGTTATAGTTTGGAGCGCGGTTTTATCAAAATCCATAAATAAATTATTTTTTGTCTGATAAAAATATATTCTATTAACACATCGATTTACTTATATTATCATTAAAAAAAGTTATTTATCTACCAGTTGGAAAAAAACTGCACTTTTTAGTAAAAAAGCGTATATCAGTGTTGATGTTCTTGGTAAAATGGATGTTGTTCTTGAATTCATGTTCTTGGTAAGGATATACGTAAACCGTATAGGTTTAAGAATATGCTTACCAAGAACGTGGATGGTGAGGGTTTTTTCACAAAAATTCAATTTTTAACACAAATCACAGCATAAATGCTCTGAATGTTTGTAAGCATTTGCGACTAATTTGTTAACATAATCCTAAGAGATAGCTCTTTTGCAAAAAAAGGAAGAAATACATCAGAATAAATTGCCCATATCTTTCTGAATTTTCAAGATATTCAACTGAAATTTTTTGATTAGTTGCCCCGTACACTTGGGTTTGAAGCGATGACAGTTAAAAAATTAATTCCTTTAAATGTCCGTAATTTATCAAATATTCAACATTTTAATTTCAAATTTCAGTGTAATGCTTCACTTGTATGCTATCAAATTTGCGGAAAGTTTGGTAACATTTTGTGAGAAACTTTGCGTATTACAAGCTATAAACGTGTGAATGAAATTGGAGAAATGCCTATCTCTTTGTAAGCGCATAAGTACAATGCTTACGATATTGCACAGAGTAATTGTGCACGGCAATTCAACTATTTTCTGAAATTTATAGCTTATTCCCCGCTTTCTACGTTGCAGGATCATCCAATATATTTTCCTTCTTTTTCAGTTTGTGTGTTGACGGTCTTCTTACTGCAAGAGAGACGGATTTTTTTACTGGAAAGTGAGCAATACATAAATACATAAAACTGTCTTTTAAAACATGACCAAACAAGTAAAAAAAACGGGTTTTTGCATCAGACTGATTATTAAGTAGGAAATTACGAAAACTGTAGTGCGTTCATTAATTAGGCCAGTCCAGGAACTGTATATGTGAACATCAATAAAAATATAATTTACAAATAAATAAAATAAAATTTACAAATTTGATGCACCCCATTGCTTTTTACAGCAACTGGGGTATTTGTAATATTTCTTGTAAATGTAGTCTTTCTTACATAGGACACAATGTGCCATAAAGCAACCGTCTGAAAAAAACATGAAAATTAGGTTAAACGTAAAGAACTCGCGCGTTCTTCTAATTGCTCAGCATTGTTGGACTTTTGATCATTGATTTGAATTTTCTTCTGCTAGAATTATCAGAAAATGCTTTACGGGCTATGATCTTGACTTTTGGGAAGCTTATCATATTTGAAGAAATTCTCATTCTTTAGTAAATGATTTTTCCAGTACTCAATATTTTCCCGACGTAATATCATTTTCCTTTCCTGTTCGTTTCCCGCCATTTCCTTCCTGGTCTCTGCTCCCGTCTTGTTCCTGGCCTCTGATTGGTTAATCTCTAATCCGACACATTTGGTACAAATACCGGTTGTCTTTCTGGTATTTGTCTGTTCACTCACAGCTTTCTATTTGTGTGTTGAGCACTTCTTTTATGCACTGATGAAGAGCTTCCATTATAGATTAGAAATCGCTATTTGCGGTACTTTTTTCTAAATTTGGGTTTTTTTACGTTGTTATATCTTTGTACTTATATTTTAGCACAAAGCGTTTTGATCATTGATCTTATAACTAAAGCCCTAGTTTGATAATTGCACTAATATTATCTAAAATTTTACAAAATACTATGTAAGAATTCTAAACTGCAAATCTAGAAGCAATTAGAAGAAAAAGAATAGAAATTTTTATTATTTGGGGACTTTCTGCTTCCCCACGTAGTTAAAGTGTTTATGGGGACAAAGCATTGAAAATATACAAATTTGGCCCGAAATTCGAGGATCGAAATTTTCTTAAAAATTTCCTTATTAAAGCTTTTGAAAGGGCTGTTTTACCATGTAAATTAGTTAATTTATGGTTAAGTGATTGTTAATCACATTTTTACCCACGTGACAGCAAAAAATGCAACGCGTGTGCTCGATTACTTTTATGGAGGGCGTCATCTTCTGCTTCACTTTCTCAAATTCCGTCAGTGTTGAGTTAATCGATTTGGCAACTCCAACCATATTTTAGTCTACAAAAAATAAATAAATAAATTATTTTCTGTAGTGAGGATCAGGAATTCATACGGTGTTATTGATATTTAAACATACTCAAATATTTAGAGATCTTAAAAAAAAGAGAGAGAGAGACCTCAGATGAACCTATCCATACGGTTTCACTCATAAATGATGCCATGCTTCGAAGGGGGGAGGGGGGTTTCGAGAAACTGTGACAGTTTGTGTCAAACGGACTAAGGGGGTCACAAGAAGTGTGACAATAAACATTTTGGTTTCTATAAAAACGTTTAACATCTGAAAATAAATCTATTTTTAAAGTTTTTTAATTTTTCTGATTTAGTTTTAAAGCTTCATTTATCATTTTGTATCTTAAAACCGATGCTGATGAAGGTTTAAATTTACTGCTTGTTAAAAATTTAAAAGGACATTTTCTTAGGCATTTACAAAGACAAAACTGCATATGTCACTTTTATCACAATTCGAACCATTAAGATATTTTACTGTTTTATGCCCATTATCTTTTGTGTTGTAAACCTTAATATCATTTTATACAAATTAGGGACCGTTCATAAATGATGTCACGCTTTTCCCCCACATATTTGACCCTCCTTTTTCACATGTCCCGCTATGTTGCATAAGCAGAGATGTCACACCTCTTGTTACCCCCTCCGATCCCCTTGTCACACTTTGTCAATGTCCCGCAACCCTCCCCCTCGAAGGGCGACATCATTTATGAATGATCCCTTAAGCACACATGTAATCATTGTTTTTATTATTATGCTCACAAATGTCAGTAAAAGTTCAAAAATAAACTTGAGCGTGACCTATCACGCAGGGCTCTGTTTCTGAACTGCAAGTATATGCGTAATATAGCGTGACATGTAATATAGTATGTATGTAATATAGCGTGTATGTGTATATATAGCGTGTATAATGTAATATCGCGTGATGTAATATAGTATGTTTGTAATATAGCGTGTATGTGTATATATAGCGTGTATAATATAATATCGCGTGATGTAATATAGTATGTATGTAACATAACGTGTATTTGTATATATAGCTTGTATAATGTAATATAGCGTGACGTGTGACAAAGCGGGTAGGGAAGTATGATGAAGTGTCACATTTTGTGACAAAGAAGAGAGGGCGGTCAAATATATTGAAAGAAAAGTGTGACATTATTTATGAACGGTCCCTAATGCGACTAAAATTATGTAATAAAATATTAGTCCTACACTTAACTGGAATAGAAGCTTGGTTACGTCATTTTGTTTTAACGCTAAACACACATACTATCGTGTTATGCCATTTAAATGACTAGACTTGAAGTTGCGGGCTGCCCAAGAGTATAGTTAGATGTTATAAACGCCAAACTTTTGAAACTGTTTGATTTTGGAGAGAATGAAGAAATCGCAAACAGCTGGAGAGTTATTAAGTCCGCATCCATTCTAGAGATAGCTCGGCAGCGGCATCCCAATTTGAGGCTCTTTGTCGGACATCAGAGAACATGCAGCTGTGGATATTTTTAGGGATTGCTTTGATTCTTTCTCTCTAAGCGAAGGTAATGTCAGAAAAAAATATTTTGATTCCATGGAGGTGTTATGTGTAATGAAAAAATTCCCTCATTTAGTACACTGTGAAAATTTCTGGTGTTACTGAACGCTATTTTTGGTGCTTAGTCGGTGTAAAGTTAAAAATTCATTTTTTAATGTATTTTGACCTTTTAAGGCATTTCCCCGGCTCTGGCACGGGCAAAAGTTACCGGCAAATTTGCACATGCCCGTGTCTCACACGGGCGAACTTCTATCTGGCGCTTTTTTATTTCTAATGCCCGTCTGAGATCCATTTGCAGTTTGTTTGTATAATATTTTTTCTATAACTTTTACCCCACCCTCCGCTCTCTAGTCACCCCCTGCAACTGAAATTGCCAAAAACAATTTAAACTATATCTATATATTCATTTTCTGTCAAAAAAACAGAACAAAACTCGATCTTTTTTACCAGTTTTTTCGAAAAAAACTCGTGCTTCAAGGGGTTAAATTCTTTTAAGTGTCTGTCTTAAAAAATACAGACACCAGAATGTTTTTTAGCATATGATGCTCGTTAACTCATCTACGCACCAAACATTCATTGTGATTGCTCATTTATCCTAATTTCATGGAAATGAACCATCGCAATGACATTTCGGTACGTAATGAGCTAACACATTTCATTGTCTAAGAAACGTTATATTGTCTCAATGTTTTAGACAACCACATAAAAATTCTTTTAAAGTGCATCAAAAATGACTCATTTTCAACTTTACACCAAACGAACACCAAACATCGTGTTCAGCCACACCAAAAGTGGTGGGCAACTAAACAAAATTTTTAGTGTATACTATAGAACTTCTCTTAACCGGCTCCGGATTAACCGGCCTTCGCTTTATCCGGCCCATATTTTCAAAATACAAAAAACAAAAATAGCTTTTAAAGCGCTAGTTGTATGGAACAAACAGGTGCTTGCGGTACTCGAGCGAATTTTTTCACTCATGTGGACGGAGACAGAGCACTTGAAGAGGCATTGAGATACGTCGAGCCCAGCAACTCCCATGGATGTGATATTCCTAAAGAAATGGCGGAACTTTGCAGGGAAGTGCCGGGCTTTTTTTCTGCAGCAAAAACGGGTCACAAACCTCTTTACTAGCAAGTGATAACTGGTATGTACCTCTCAAAGTAACTGTACTAACACGCAATAAATCATCACACCTCCACTCTCTCTTTTAAATTGCACAACATGTCTCCCACTTTTTGCTATCCCCCGCTTTAACCGTATTTTTACTTAACCGGCTTACCATCGGGCCCAATTAAGCCGGTTAACAGATGTTCTACTGTATTTGCTTTTGAGATAAAATTCACTGTCACGCAGTAATTTAATTCGCACGCAGAACTTGGGGCTTCAGTTTTGAGCAAGTTGCGTGTTGTCAAGTTGTATATTGGTGCGGAGCACTGCGCCAGTTATCTACCCTTTCAGCGTCCTAACTTTCGTGAAATTTTTTAACTTCCTTGCACGAAGGAGATTTCATACTGACGAAAAAATTTCTCAATCAGTTTTCCAACTCAAATCCCCGTTTTAACCATCTCTGAACGCTACATCCGTAATACTAAATGCCTGCGTTGGCTCAAAATGTTGAAGTCACATTGTTCGAAAGGTACGTCCCAGAGATCAGTGCCATCTACTAGTTCAGAGTGAACTATTCAAGTGAACAAAAAAACTTTTTCTGACACCAGCTGCTTAATTATGAATGCAAGTCTCTGATCATAAGTATATATATTTGATAAAGAGTAATTTCATTGTATAACAGGCTAAAAACTTAATGGCTCTGCTTATGAACAAGTGGTGAATCAACGCCCAGAATAAGGTAATGACTATGAGCAAGTGGTGAATCAACGCACAGAATAAGGTAATTACTATGAGCAAGTGGTGTATCAGCGCACATAACAAGGTATAATCCTAATGACTCTGCTTATGAACAAGTGGTGTATCAACGCACATAACAAGGTATAATCCTGATGACTCTGCTTATGAATAAGTTGTGTATTAACACACATAACATGATATTTTGACTGTGATCTCAAAATTTTAACAATCGCTGAAGATGAACGTGTAAATATTATAATTTAGATTATTGTCTTTGCCGCAATAATTGATGATAGTATTCAAAGCAAGGAAGGGGAAAAGGGAAAAAAAAAGTGTGGGTTTTATTTTTAAAAGATTTTTTTTCAGGTTTAGTTGTTTTCTTGGTCATTCGCATCCTGTTTGCGTAATTTTTATAAATTACCATATCTATACCGCATAATTAAATACATAGTTCCACATAGTTTATTGGGCCTTATTGATATTTATTTATTGTGATGAGATAAGGTCAAACACTAAGTAGGGTAGGTAATTCATTTACCTACGACCATTCAAAAATACCAACGAGTGCTTTGTTTTGAATTCCAATTTCAAGATCTGTGTCAACAATAAAAAATAACAAAAAACCATCTACCTTTCTTAAGGTTTTATTCATTCTGAAGCCGATATGAACCGACATTAAATAGAATATGTTCGTTAACTTTAAAAGGAATAGAAAGTCAGCTATCGCCCAGAATCTTATTTCTTCTAACGAAGATTGAGTTGAGCGTTATAGTTAAATGAAACTTTTTGGAGATTAAATTGCAATTATTCATTGAATGTAAATTCAAAAGTGAGCTTTAACGTGCATTTAATTATTATTTTTCTGCAACCAGTTTTCATGCTATTCAACATACATGGGGCTGATATAATTTATGAATATTATTGTTGTAGCGGGCAACGACGGGAAATTATTGTCTAGTTATAAGTTCTGAATATTTTGTTTGCACTTGAATGCTTATCTCAAATTTGAGTCCTGCATTTTCCCCCAGATGGCAGTAGCTGCGTCTTCTTCTCAGGCTAATCCAGGTTCCTGTCCCCCAAACATGTGCTGCTGTAATGTTGATGGATTAGTCACATGCAGGAATTTGGCAAGGCAAAGTAAGTTATTAAATCGAACTTCCTTCGCCAATGGGAGAGAAGCACCTTTTTATCCCAACTCCCATTTGTTGTTTTCGATTCCGTTCTGTGCATTTTTTTTTTTTTTTTTTCAATTTCTACTGATTGTGTTTTTACTTTTTTCTTTTTTTTTTTTTCGCTGTCCTTCATGGCTAGACATCCGAAGCTCACTTTTTATGTCATTCCTCGTTTTATGCCAACTGGGGCTTTCTACGCCTACATGTATTTAACTAAAAAAACAAGAAAATTTCAATCTGCTTTTATGTACTTCTACACTTATGTATATCATTCTATCTATCTCAATGTACTTTTATACCTATGTAAATCTATTCATCTATCTCTATGCACTTTTCCATCTATGTATGTCTATCTTTCTACCTATCTCTACGTCCATTTGTCTATACCTATCTATCTACTATATTTATTCTATCTATCTCTGTATCTACTCATTTGTAAAATGTGTACTTTTCTACACATATCTATCTATATATTTATCTGTTTATACCTATCTATATTTATTCTATAACTAAATTTCCATGTTCATCTTTACCTATACCTATCTAACTATATTTATTCTATCTATCTCTGTATCTATTCATTTATAAAATAAAATGTGTACTTTTCTACACATATCTATCTCTATATCTATCTGTTTATATCTCTCTATCTATGCTCCTTTATATTATCTACTCTATTTTCCACTTAACTTTATTCTACCTGTCTTTTCATCTATTATTTCTATCTCTGTACCCGTTCAGTGTTTCCTATTCCTCGTATTTCATTTTATAAGCTCTGGCCCAAACAGTAAATTTGATTCTTATGATTTTTTCCCTTGACTTATTTGATACCTATCAAAAAATCCATAGCTAACCGCTAGATGCAAATTGAAGGTTCTCTGAAGGTTCCACAACGACGTGGAGCCCTAGCAACTCTGCCCCTGACTATTGCTTCCCTCATAAAAGACTTACAAGTTCTCGTGAAGAACCTAAATGCCTACTTGGAAGGACACAACAATGGCCTCCCCTAGACGGCAAACAACCCCTTATAATAACTTTACGTTATTTATGTTTCAAAAAAATGCTTAGAATATCAAATAAAAAATATAAAATCTTATAAAATAGAAAAAAATATCTCCTCGTTGTATTGTCAAATCTAACCTGGACTTTATTTTTCCGTCCGTGAATCGGACACCCCTTTTGCTCTTCGGGGACGTGACGTTAGCCTTCGGGCACCTTCGACTAATCTGCCTCTGAAGCACGCTCATATTGAACCTGGGTAAAAGGCCCCTTCGGGGTCTAATGGCCCGACACAAATATAAGTGCTGATGATGATGATCTGTGAAGGTTCCGATATTCCAGTGTTGGGAAGATTTTATCTCTTTTCTTTTCAAAAATCTGAAATAATGAAAAATTCTTTATAACAACCAACACTATACGCTAGTTTCACACCGCCTCTCTTACTGTCTTTGCACCAACACCGGGCCGTGGTAGCCTAGTGGTTAGGATGTCAGTTCTTCCAACCAGAAGATTATGTGTTCGATACCCGACCGGCTGAAGACCCACTCTGTACACTTGGGGATATGTGCATGTACAATCCGTGGGCCCTGAAGTCCCGAGGCAATTCTGAGGGTACAGAAAGGGAATACTATTACATAGATAATTTTTAATAATAAATAAGAGCTGAATATGTTGAATGCCATATGAAACCTCTGCCTGTATCCTTATATTTTTAAGCCAAATATTTCCTGTCGAGATTCAAAAATATCCCAATTGTGAATGCTGCGGAATGACGAGCAGACGTTGTGCAATAGTTTCAGTCCGGAGAATTTTTCTCCAAGGGGTGTTGCCTTAGCACACACACACATACACTCATGCTTACATATACATATACACAGTGTGCGTGTCAAACAATTTTTAAAAACTAGGTTTTTAAAATAAAATAAAAATTAGTAATTATATTTATTCAAAGTATTTGTATTCAAAATGAGCTCTTACAGCTTCAAGACATTTGTTACAGCGGTTTAACAACGATTCGAAGGCCTGTTCCGGCTCACATTGTGGGACTGCCTCCAAAGCTCTCGTCGAAGCTGTTTGCATAGTTTCACTGTCATCTAAGTAAAAACAAAGTAATCATATGAACTGAGGTTTTCGCAGAGGATGAGCTGATAGTTAAGGAGTTTCAAGAATGCTAGATAACACAGATAGCGCCACTGTAGGCTCAGTTCCAGCTGTAGTCTTAAACATTCTTTGACACACCGTGTGCAAACAGCGTCGACGCGAGCTTTGGAGGCAGTCCAACGATGTAAGCTGGAACAGGCATTCAAATCATTGTCGAACCGCTGTAACAAACCGCTTACAGAAATGAACAGTGTCATATCTACAAAATGAACATTTTTCAAGAGAGGCGTTTGAACGTTTTACAATTTGTTTTATTTAATCGCCTTACATGTTTCAATGATTATTATAATCGATTTTGTTCAGAAAATAGTTATTGTCACAGTTTTCTCTCACATGATGGATGTTAATGATGTCAAAAAAATTAAAAATTGCTTTTAAAAGTAGTTATTACAGTATTGCACCAAAAAATACAGTACTTAATTTTTGAAAATTTTATCCCGGCAGTATTCCCAATATAAAGAGCGCAAAAATCTGAACATTTTGACATAAAAACCAAAAAAAACCCCCCATTTTTTGCCGATATGACATTGTTCATTTCTATAAGTGAAATGTATTGAAGCCGAAGGAGCTTATTTTGAATAAAAATACATTGAAAAAATGCAATTACTAGTTTTAATTTATTTTATAAAGATAGTTTTAAAAATTCTTTGACACAATGTGTATATTGTACATTCAAACGACTCAGGAAAAATTAAAAGTGCCCTGGTCATGAAAACTTACAAGTCGGGCCTTAACCTTACACTGCGCAATTTTTTTTTCCTTGTAAAATATTTTTTTTTTGTGTTTGATTGTGTTAGTTATAAGTGAGAAAAATACTAAAAAAATTCTTATTTGATTCGCAAAAGTGGAATTCGAGAAAAAATTGACATGCTGTTTAAAAACAACACTGCGCATTTATAATTTTTTATGCAACCATTTTAGCAAATAAAACCAAATCAATAATAAATAGGCATGCATTAAAATCATAAAATAGCACTAAAATATGAAAATTTATTAAAATTATTTATTTTATTATTATTTATAAATTTATAAAATTTATTAAAGTGAAAATTTGCAGATGCAACTAATAATTATTAGTTACATGTGCAAATTTTTACTTGGATTACCAATAAAGTTTAATAATAACTTCACTAAAATATTTTAAATAAGAAACCTAACATCTGTAGGGGGTCTATGCGATAATGTTCGTTTCTTCTTTGGTTGAGCGTGAATTGATTTTAAACAAAATTCCCAAATAATAATTTAATCGACCACTTTAAGCTAATTTGTTAAATATTTAGCAATAATCTTCTGAAAGATGCCAAATAAAGTGAAATAGAACAACCTGTGACACCTGTTCTTGTTTATGCTGCGAATAATGCAGGAGCATAAAAATTGCCCTCGAATGCGCGGTGTTGTTTTAAAACAACAAGTAAAAAAGGTGCCTTAATATATATTTTTCCCGAAAAATTTCAGACAACTTATATTTACTTTATTTGAAAACTATGTAAACAATTAGAGACTATTTTTTTAAATAAAATTGTTTCTTAAAATTTGTAAGAAAAAAATTATGAAGTTACTGTTTTTTTACGAAATCAACATGTCTTGCGATTTTGTGAAAAAAGATGAACTTTGAGTTCAGTTTACAAAATCTAGGGGAAACTATATTAACTAATATGATCACACATACAGAATGAAACGAAAGAATGCGCCACCTGTTAAAAATATTACAAAATAAAAGCTTAGCGAACGAAAAATGGAGGTGTTGTTTAAAAACAACACGGCGCAGTGTTGGGTTAAATAGCACCTTCGTAATGTTTGAAAATTTTAGTACTTTATCTTTTACTGGCATTGGTTTGTGTTTCAGATACACTCTGCAGTGCAAGGAGCGGAAACGTTGTCTACTCGAATTACTGTCCCTGCCGTGTTGACCTCTCCTGCTCAACAAACAGTGTAAGGTCATTTTAGAGATCTTTGTCAACCCCTTAGCGCGTTTGTCCGTGTCTTACACAGGCGAAAGTTTCCGGAAAATGTGCCGGTGCGGGGCCGGCGCTAGCACGAATGGCGCCCTAAGGCAAAAAACTTTTTCCCGCCCCTACTATATATTATGAAGGAATAGAGATTTAAAATGATCGATACAAACTTTAATTATACATATTTTAACTTTCAAAAGGATGATGAAAACAATAGCTGATCAGAATGAATTGAATAAAGAGAAAAAAATCAGAAAAATGGAAAAAGCAATACATTGCGTTTTGCTCGTCATAAAAAGAGAAGACACTTTCTGGAACTGCAAACACTTATAAAGCGCAAACTTCAGATACACTGAAGCCGCCTGTCGCTGTGGAGAAGAAAAAAATAACGTGGAAAACAAGAAATAACCCAGTAAAAGATATATCCTTTCAACAAAAGAAAGAAAGAAACGGAAACTTTTCAAGATGTTCCCGATGTGTTTCTGTGTTTGATTTCATCAAAATTAAACGTGTAATATATATTAATGCAGAAATGAAATTAGATGAAGTTTTGATGCATCATTTGTAAAACTAAATAGTTTAAATATTTTTTTTTTTTGAAATAAAAACTATTGTTTGTCTCAAAAAGTTGCAGTACATATTTATGGCCAATGCGCCCCTAAGAACGACGCGCCCTGAGGCAGGCGCCTCACCGCCTCAGCCTGGCACCGGCCCTGTGCCCGTGTCTGACAAGGGCGAAAGTTACTGGAAAAATTTGTCCATGCCCGTGCGTTATTTTATTTCTAATGCCCGTCTGAGATCCGTTCACGCTCAGTTTGAATAATATTTTTTCTCTATGTAACTTTTACCCCCCCCCCTTCCTAGTCACCCCCACAATCTGAAATTGCAAAGAATAACTTACACTATACTAGTTTTTCAGGAAAAAAACTCGTGCTTTAAGGGATTAAATCAGCGTTTCCCAACCTTTCAGTATTCGCGGCCCAATTTTCTATCAAAATTTTTATCGCGCCCCCCACTTACTATAAAATGTATAAAACAATACTGTATATTGAGTACTGATTCTGTTTTTTAATTACTATTTTAACTAACTGCCAAAACAAGAGTAAAAACGAGTAATTTAGTAATAAATCACTATTTCAATTTTGGGCATTGGTAGATTATGATTTTTCCGCACTAAAAACGGCATTTCGCATTCTATTACTATTTTCAACATCCTGCTTTTGTTCTACTGGATTTTCTGCTGTGGCTTCTTTGAAGACAAACTATAGATCTCGGCTAAATATAGAAACAACTGAGAGTGGCTATTTCTAATATTAAGCTTTCCTTCGAAAACTTTGCTTTAAAAGACAGGCCAAGGAAGTCACTAATAATTATTAAATTTGTTTTTCAGTTAGTATGTCTTGATTTAGAAAGTTTTAATTTAGTAATTTGTTTTACTTTAATAAGTTGTAAATGTATCGAAATCTATTTTGTTTTCCATATGTATGTGTGCTTTCCTTTCAGTCAGTTAATCAATTTTTTTGAAGTAATATTTTCTCTTGGATATTCTCGCGCCCCCGATAGGAAGTGCGAACCACAGGTTGAGAATCGCTGAATTAAATGCACTTTTAAAAAATATCCTGGAAATAACGGAAAAAGTACGCCAGCAGAGTTGCCGGAAATATTCCGTTTCTGATAATATTTTCCCGAGATTTGACAGAAGTTCCATTTCTTTTTTCTCCGTTAATCCAAATCAGGTTGTGAAAATACAGCAACCGTAAAACGGAAAAGTTCCGTTCTCGTATGTTCAGGACGTGATATTTCCGCTTTTGGAAGGAAAAACCATGTATTGAAGCACTACGGAAATCCTCCGTTAAAATCAGTCAAAAAACACTCTGAAAATTCAGTTTTTTTTAAAACAGTGTAACTGCCAGAGATGTTAACCAATAGGTTCCCAAATTTCCCGTAGACCTCCTTCCCGGGGGCTTTATAAAAAAAAAAAGTTTGAAAGTTTTATGTTTGAAAGTAATGTATAATATACGTTAAAAACTCAATAAATAACATATATTAAATTTTATATATATTATAAATACAGTTATAATATATATGAAAATACTTATGTTTGAAAGTTCTAAAACCGAGAAATTGATGATCAGGGATCAGGACTGCCCACAGGGCAGGATAAGGGCGCCATCCGTTTTTTTTAATGGGGGATTGATTTAAATATGATGATTTGGGAATGGGTCTTGAAAAGATTTTTTTGGGTATGCAACGGATATCCGGTACCTGGCTGAGTTGAAATATCGGGAATTTGATTCGGTCATTGCACGAAATATCTTGTTACCAGGCTTCTCAAATTTGATCATTGAAATTTTATTATCTAGCATGTTTTGAAAATATATGTAAATTACAACTTACTACGTATTTGCAAGTTTCAAACTGTTCTCTGAATGGAATATATTGAGTATCAAATGATTGATAAGCTATTTCATCATTTTATGTTTTTGTTTTAGAATCGTTGCACACTTTGAAGTTAACTAGAAGACCATTACCAAGCATTTTATTTGATGTTTTAAGTTACGAAAATGTGTATAAAATGATAAATAAAATATTAATAATGATTGAGCATTAAATGATTGGACAGTAAAAAATTGGGCATTAAATAATAATGTTTGAGCAATAATAATGATTGAGCATTAAATGATTGAGCATTAAATGATTGATAAACTATTTCATCATTTTGTGTTTTTGTTTTAGAATCGTTGCACACTTTGAAGTTAACTGGAAGACTATTACCAAGCATTCTATTTGATGTTTTAAGTTACGAAAATGTGTATAAAATGATAAATAAAATATTAATAATGATTGAGCATTAAATGATTGAACAGTAAAAAATTGAGCATTAAATAATAATGATTGAGCATTAATAATGATTGAGCATTAAATGATTGAGCATTAAATGATTGATAAACTATTTCATCATTTTGTGTTTTGTTTTAGAATCGTTGCACACTTTGAAGTTAACTAGAAGACCATTACCAAGCATTTTATTTGATGTTTTAAGTTATGAAAATGTGTATAAAATGATAAATAAAATATTAATAATGATTGAGCATTAAATAATAATGATTGAGCATTAATAATGAGTGAGCATTAAATGAGTGAGCATTAAATGATTGATAAACTTTCATCATTTTGTGTTTTTGTTTTATAATCGTTGCACACCTTGAAGTTAAGTGGAAGACCATTACCAAGCATTTTATTTGATGTTTTAAGTTATGAAAATGTGTATACAATGATAAATAAAATATATATAATAATTGAGCATTAAATGATTGAGCATTAAATAATGATTGAGCATAATGATTAAGCATTAATAATGATTGAGCATTAAATGATTAATAAGCAATTTCATCATTTTATGTTTTTGTTTTAGAATCGTTGCACACCTTGAAGTTAACTAGAAGACGATTACCAAGCGTTTTACTTGATGTTTTAAGTTATGAAAATGTGTATAAAATGATAAATAAAATAAAATATACCAATAATCCTTCATGTGAATATTTTGTTTATTCAAGCGAATGCTACCTCGTCTACGACCGATTGAAGTTATCTATCATTCGTAGTTTGATGAAAAATATTTTTTATATTTCACGCCTAAATTTGATTTTACCGATTAATAATGATGATGATAAAACAAATAAATTAATTCTCAGTGGCGCGCCAGCCCTTTTGGGGGCCATAGCCCCCAACTGTGTCCATCCCAGTTTTCGAGATCGAGGGCCCCGGGGTGCAGAAGCAGATGTTTCGGTCAAGTGGTCAGCCTGACGCGGAACCCCAGTGTTTAGTTCCCAAGTGAGCTTGGTCCTAATTTTATCGACCCCACTGAAGTGATGAAAGGCTGAATCGACCCTTCCCAGCCCGGGAATCGAACCCTGGACCAGTGGCATGGTAGCACGGAAGGCTAACACCAGGCGCGTAGGAAAGGAGGGAGGCTCAGGGGGCTTAAGCCCCCTCCCATTAGAAATCATACTGTATATGGATTTTGGTTATGTTGTGAAAACTGTGAATTTATTTTAATGATCTATAAAAATATTCATTTAGTAATGATTTTTTGAGATTAATATTAATAATAATGAGTGAATACTAACTACTTTTTAATTGTGAATTGGTTTTCCTTTTAAATAATTTTGAGCATTTGCAAATAAAATTGTTTGAGAATCTCCCATGATTTTTAAATTGCTACGCTCCTGGCTAACACTGAGCCACTGGGCTAACTGATTATTATTATTAATAATAATAATAATAATGACAATAATAATAATAATAATAATAATAATAATAATAATAATAATAATAATAATAATAATAATAATAATAATAATAATAATAATAATGATGAGGACGATCTAACTGCCTTGTTTGTTAACCAGAAATGAAAACAGTCAAAGCGGAAAACATACGTACATGCATGTTCTACTGAAAAAAACTGCTCGAACAACATACAGTCCGAATCTTGATCGATCGCAGTTCACGGGACCACTCATTTCAAACCTCAAATACGGAAACACGACGCATGACTGACAACGTGAAACCTATAGGCGTGAGAGGACCATTCAATCAAGACGATACTGTCGGGAGTAATACATAAATCGAGGTTCTGCTAGGAGGAGAGAAAACAGACGTTTCTCATAAACCTCAATCGAAGAGGAAGAAAAAATAAGTTTATAACGATTGCAAAAATAACTAACAAAACTAATAAAGGAAATTATGAAACAAAGAAATAACTACAATTTTTTTAAATATTTTCGTGGACATGAGTTTAACTGCCATTTGTTGCATTGTGCATAAAGTTTCCTGAAATTTTAATTTGTACTTCAAAATAATGAGTCTTTTCACTAGGCCCTAACTGTTTTTTCAGCTCTTTTTATACATACATGTGTCTGTGTGTATCTTCTTAGAAGGAATTCTTACGTTCTATGAACTAAAATATAGTACGTCACGATTGAAGGTTATTTCAGTTGAAATGTACAGAATCTGAGAAAGAAGAGCGTAAAAAAAAGACAAATACAAGTTAGTAAACAACTAAAGTGCGCCCTCAATTGCCGAGTAATGTTCTGATCGTACCTATATAATGAAACTAGGGAAATACTTCGCCAAAAGTGTTCTGATGCCCCGATCCACTCTACTAATGATACCACATTACTGTGACACAAAAACCAATTACGAATGAACCAATTACAGATATATTTTCCTCCTGGCACATTTATGTATATATATATTCATTATGTATAAAATACTTTCCGAAATTACACCTTACCAACAACCCTCGGCAATAATTCTCGAAGACAACAAAATTAAGAAACTCTGCCTAAGGTATTTTGATACCGCGAATTTACCGATCAATAACATTTTTCCGGACGTTCCGGCTACCAAATTTTCTTGTTATCGACATATTTTCCTGAATCATATTGCCGAAACATTGACCAAAAACATGGTATTGTTAATACTTGTCTGGGTACTTGAGAGAGCGATGTGCAATTAAGACATCATCAGTGAACAAAGATACGCAACTTGTAGAAATACCAGAGCTGAAGAAAACTAAGCTACATCTAAAGAAGGACGAAGTAATGAAAAAGATATACGGATAAAGATATTAGGATATAATAACTTGTAACTCAGTTCGGTTCAGCTTCTAATATTCTAGTCATTCGATGTACATTCTCAGAATGGTACAATTGCATATTAGATGGTATACATTGCAAAACTCCATAACATTAATAAAGTTCATAACATATATTCGTATGTAAAATTAGAGATGTTCAAAATTTCAAATGATTTTTAATTGTAAGAAAGCAGCACGTAAAAAAGTTCGATATTCGGAGGAAAAAGAAACTGTAGCACAGAAAATATACTGGAAAAGTTATTTTATTTTTTTTTTCTCTTTTCAAAAATAAATAATTAGGTGGTCAATTTGCAGAGGGTTTTTGTAAAACGTTTGGCCAAATTTGGTGACTATACGTGGTCAATATAGACAGGTGGTCTAAATAGGTGTTCAAGTTACAAATATTTCCACACATTATGTAAGATAGCCGTAATTCTGTTCCTGAGAAAAGCGATCAACTTAGACAGGTGGTCAAAAGAGGTGGTCCAGTTACAAAGGTTTTCATACATTGTACAATATAGGCCTAGTTCTATTCCTGACAAAAGCGTTCAACTTAGACAGGTGGTCAACTTACAAAGGTGGTCAAAGTTACAGGTTTTTACTGTATTATAAACATCTGACATCAGAGTTTAGTCTTTAGAGACCAATTTTCGGTATATTTTAATTATTTACGAATTCATTCCTGCTATCACGAAGTTGTAGTGCCTAGAAGAGATAATGTGTAGACTGGCTGCTGTTTCAATCACGAAAAACTAGACCATAAATGAAGAAAAAGCAGAGGGCGCTCGAGTGTTTGCTGCACAACTGTAAACATTTTTCGTTTAGTAGCCAACATTTTTCGTGTTACTGAACACGAGCTTTGGTGTTCAATTGGTGTAAAGTTGAAAATGGTTCACTTTTGATGTATTCTAATTTTTTTCATGCATCTGTCAAAAAATAAAAATAAAAAATATATAGACTGTGTAATGTTTCTTAGCACACGAAATGTGCCCAGTAAAGTATCAAAGTTTCATCACGATTGCTCATTTCGCATGAAAGAATATATGAGCAATCGTAATGAACTTTTGATACGGAAATAAGTTGATGAACATCATATGCTAAAAAAACATTCTGCTGTCTGTATTTTTTTAGACGGACAAATAAAAAAAATTAAAATATGCCAAAAAATGAATAATTTTCAACTGAACACCGAAAATGGCGTTCAGTCACACCAAAAATGGTGGCAACTAAACAGAATTTTTTTTACAGTGCAGCATTGATAAGCTTGTGATCCCGTAATAGTTAGCCATTAAATGAACAAAATTTGGTTTCTATGGTGTTTTATTTTGTCTAAATGCAAACTGATAATTTTTAAATTATAGTTTTTTGAAATTTGGAAAATTTTCCTCAAATTCAAAAGAATTTTCGCATGTAACTCGTAGGTATTGCGTCTTTAAAAACTGCTATTATTATTAATTCTGTACCTCAGGGCCAGACTAATGCAAGTCGCATGATCACTACTTTAACAAGAAGTTCCGTCTAGAACTATACGAGCCTACTTTCCCGTATACACCGAATTCAAATTTATAATCTAGCTACATCTCTCTCTGTCTTTCTCGTTTAGTTTTAGTTCTTAATTGCTTCAAATATACCTTTTTCAACGGTTAATACATATTTTATTCAATCATTATTTACTAAGTCATTCATGTATTTATTCACTCATTTATTCATTCATTCTTTTGCTTATTCATTTAATCATTCATTAATTCAAAAATATTCTTGAAAATCCCGATCAAAAAATTTCATAGGAAAATAAGCTCGTTAGTTCTGGATTAACTTTCTATTTGCACATGTTCTACGTCATAAGAGCCTTCGATAAAGTTTGTTCAAAGAAAATCGGTCCGTTAGATCAGGAATTATATAGGATTGAAATTTCTCCTTAGGCGGTATGTTAATTTTTTTTGAACTGCTCAAAAAGTAAAATATGGAAATGAGATGACCTCGCCGAGATCTTTCGAATGCAAAAATAATTTTTCCAATCGGACAATTACTTAAAAAGTTATTAGGGGGTGGGGACAGACCGACAGACAGACAGACCGACAGACCGACCGACACACTTTTTCCCATCTCAAAACCCTACTTTCAAATTTTTTATTTTTCAATCTTTATTTAATTACTTAACTTATGTTTGACTTTTCTTGATTTCTAACGATATTTTTACGATACATTAAGCCTTCTTTCATGCGATATTATTATTATTTTTAACTTTTACGGGAAAGTAGGCTAAAAACTGAAAAGAAGAATTTCGTTGCGTACTAACAAAGCTGTTACAAGAATTAGGCTACAAAATATGACAGTTGAACCAAAGATACGTATGCTTTCTCCTTTGTTAGTTAAGGGGAGACAGCACCCAAAATGTTGAAAGACACCAAAAAAAAATGGCTCAAGTAGTAAAATAAATCTTTAAAAATGTTCTCTGACAGTTTCAGAAAAATGGAAGCAATATTTATTGATTTTTCATTGATTTTATTACGGTGTGAGGTGCCACCTTTTCATTCCGAAACAGTAACTGTGGTGAATATAAGCCACATATTGATTTTTTTAAATAAAATAAGCAAGAAGAAGCACTTTATGAAAGTGCAGCACTTTCATCGTGACTGTAACTGATTAAAAAAAAGTTCCTTGCTTGAAATTCTGTTAAAGAATTGATTTAAGCTTGTGCAAGCCGAAAACGTAAAATGCTGTTTTCTGCGTTACTTCAGTTTATATATATATATATATATATTTTTTTTTGATATAAAGTATTTGACATAAAAAATTCAAAGCATAAAAATTTGCTTTATGAGTAATGAACCAATAAAATCTTTTTGAGACATTACACCAATTTTTGAAAACGAAGATGCATTTTTAAAAATTGCTAAATTTCGTTTTAAAAATTAACATTTTCAAATTATATTTAAGAAATCCAGTTTTTTTAATATTAAATTTCTTATGAAGTTATATAACATGACATGAGACAAAAATTGTAAATAAAAACACCATGTAGAAAAAAAAAATGGTCCCATGGTATCCGCTCCCCTTAATTTCCGTACAATTAAAGAATGTCTGAAAATCGCCATTTTTCGATTTACGTGAGTCAGGTCCTGAGGTACAGAGATATGCCCCTTGTACACAATTTTTCAATTCGCAGACCACATATGTACATATGTTTATATTCACGCAAGTAGACACGCATAGAAATGTACAAATACCACATGTCAGATATATTTACCTGCACAAGAAATGTGCATGTAAAGGCGCATGCTGAGCATGTTCAGTTCATTGTACATGTATGTCAAACATCAAACACACACGTAGATGCAAGAGTACACACGTGTAATGTAAACACTGTACTTTTCTCCACCAGACCCCTACCTGTTAGCCGTGGCCTTAGCCTTAGGATTGCTTGCGCACGGGGCGAGTTAGTGTGGTCCACTGATTTTACGTGCAGTTTCCTCAAGTGTACATGGCGGGTCTTCAGCGGGGATTGAACGCACGAGCTTCGGGGTGGAAGTCCGACGCTCTAACCTCTAGGCTACCACGGCCTTTGTACACATGTACTCAGTAGTGTATGGATGTATACAGATGGTACACAAGAACACTCGTGTGCACATCTACAAATACATAAATCTTGTTCGTATATATACTCATACACGTGTGTACAGTTGCGTACATGTACACATGTGTGTTTTATGTACACATAAGTATACGGTACACACGTGTACTCTTCTCCACCAGACCCCTACCTGTTAGCCGAGGCCTTAGGATTGCTTACGCACGGGGAGAGGTAGTGGGGTCTACGGATTTTACATGCACATATCCCCAAGTATGCATGGTGGTCTTCAGTGGGTATCGAACGCGCGACCTTCCAGGTGGAAGTCCGACGTGCTAACCACTAGGCTACCACGGCCCCTTGTACACACGTGTACTGTGTACTTATTGTACATACAGATAGTGTACACATATATACAAATATTCAGAGTTGTACACACGTAACCACAAGTACTTATGTGTATACACATGTATAAGTGTGTACAAACAACGTCGACAAAAAAGATGATAGTAGTTTAATTTTTTTTTTTTCAGCGATGAGAGTGATTTCAACATGCAACGGAAGTAATATGACGGTCGACGTGACGTCATAGAGTGGAACTGGAGGAAGATATTCATTCACCCAGCAAACACTACGTGAAGCTACTTTTTAATCTTTTGCTATCACACGCATTCTAAACATTTCTTTCCATTTCTCTCTTTTTTTACTTTCTTCTACATCCAATATATAGAAAAAATATTATATTTGTGAAAATTTTCGCACTTCGACAGTTTAACACGTTTTGACGTGTGCTCAACCCATTTTGACAATTTTTAGAAAATGTCTGTCTGTGTGTCTGTATGTGGTCTTTTATTCCGACCGCCGTAACACGAAACGTAATGTATGGAATCGAACAAAATTTTGTGCACACATGGGCCTTGATGGTATCTGAAGCTGATTAGTTTTTGGCGCAAATCCATTGAAAGGGGGTGGAGAAATTAAACGTTTTTCTCGATTAGCGTGTGTGCTATATCTCAAGAAGTAATACAAGAATTCAAACAGAATTCAGTATACAAGTGGACCTCAATATTAACAAATGCCTATTATATATTGGCCCTATTTGCTCCCAGGGGGCTGGAGTAATCAAACGTTTTATTAGTTTTTTCTGAGCACTGTATCTCGAGACTCCATAGAATTAATCCTTTGACGGTTAGGGAAATGAGCAGTTTTCGTTTACTTAATTCGCGCAGTATTACGAGTAAACAGTAGTCGAAAGTGGCAGCTGTTTTCCCCAAAAAATGTCTCTTCCAAAAAATGTCATCCTTTTCTGGCGATACAGTGGATAGCTCGCCTCACCCGTTTTAAAAATTTCGTACTTTAAAATAATTAATAACGGATATTTATTAAATGGTAAATTATAAATTATTATTATCAATTATATAAATGATAATAGTTTATTATAAATATAAGACAAAATATTAAATATGGCGAACGAGTTCAGCTCGTCAGCGAGCATTGGGGAAAAATTTCACTACGCGAGTAATTCTCGTTTCTAACCATTTCTTTCGAAATCTTGCTCCCGAGCGGAACTCGTTTGCGCGCATCATGAAGCACGGTTTGATTGCGAGCTGAACTCGTTCATAACCATCAAAGGGTTAAACGAAATTCGGTACACACATACATTCCGATAGGAAGTAATATTAATTAAATTCTGGCTCCATTTGCTACAAATGCTGTAGAGCAATCGAACATTTTTTTCGCTAAGCACATATTTCAAGAATCCAACTATTGCAACAATTATATTCTGGCACCAAGGGAGCAGATACTATTTTTTATATTGTATTGTTGATATTTAATTTATACTTTAATATATAAAATTCTTATAGAATATGTTTAGCCTTTTAAGGCCTAGTTGTTGTTGTCCAGTTCTTGCGCGTGGTGAGGAAGAATGGGCACGCTGCTTCTAAGCCTTACGAGACCCTTATAGGCAGGAGTCCGATTTCCGCCCCTTTGAAAGGTCTCTTAATTTTTGAACCAGCTCCCAGATGAGAGACCGTCACCTGGGATTGGCACCCCCAGAGGTATCGTTTCACTTGGAGGACATTGGAGCCATGACCTATTTAATGTGCACCAGCTCCCTTTAGCGTACACGGACACCACAGCAACCAGCCGCGAGAGGTTGTCACCCTCCCAAACAATGACCTCAGTCAATGTTGCTTCACTTTCGGTGTTGTGCGGGAACCGAGCTTGTAAAGACTAGTCCACTGCGGGACTTTTAATGCTTTGATGGTAGCAATAACTTTTAGTTAGTTTATCTTGATTTGAAATAATTTTTTATACAATTTAATTTTCATTTCTTTCAATAAGGGTTTGTGTCATAATAGGGATATTTTGCGAGCTAGTAATTTTTCTTTTGAAGAAGAAATCCGACTAGTAGGATTTGAACCTGGGTCGTTCGTGCGTGTAGCGAGACCGCTAGCTACTGCTTGCGAGACTGCTATGCCTATGAGAGCTGCCCTAGCAGCAGAAATATTTTTCGTTTATATTCGTCGCAATGTAATGGCAGTGCATTTGCGGAAAGGGAGATTCAATAGAGTGACTGTGAAAAAAAAATTGCATTTTCAGGTAACCCTTCGGTATTTACAAACATTGGCTAAAAAAAAAACTAGTCTTTTTCGTATACTACGTACACAATTTTCGTTTTAAGTTGAAATGACACTCATCACTTAAACTAAGAACTCAACCTATTTAATTTTGGATCATTCATAAATGATGTCCCGCTTCGAGGGGGGAGGGGGGTTCGTGAAATTGAGACAAGAGGAGGGGAATGGGTAACAAGAAGTATGATATCATGCTTTTGCAACATAGTGTGTCATGCGACAAAGGGGGGTAGGGGGTCCGTTTAAGTGTGACATTTTTTGACAAAGTGGGGAAGGGGGTCAAACATGTTGGAAAAAAGCCTGACATCATTTATGGATGGTCCCTTTTGAAAAAAAAATAATTTTAATAAGCGCAGCTTCTAACATGGGCACACCCACTCTTTATACATATAATCTTAAAAAAAGTTGTTATCAGTAGTAATTATGTATTTTTAAAATTTTGTTGTATTTTTTGAAGAAAATATTCTTTTTTAACCGTATAGGCGCTAGTTTTCACACTTTTGAACTACTCAAAACTTTATGTTAAAGTAATTGGATCAAAAAATTATGAGCCCTCTTGTTCAAATAATCTCATTCTGTCAGTCATTTTAACCAACGTTTTAGGTATTTTTTAAATCTCTTTTTCATAATATATGTTTGAAAATGTTTGTTTAATCAGATATTTTTTTTCAGCCCATATTATTATCTAGTGTTCGGCTACTACTCGCCAAAAAGTAGTTAACTACCAACTTCTAACTACTCTAAACAAAACTAGTTGCAACTAGTAGTTAACTACTTTTTCTGAGACTAGTTGTAACTAGTAGTTAACTGTTCTCCAAAAGTAGTTAACTACTTTTAAGTATAATTCATTTGAATTACCATTTTTAAGCTTGTTCTTAAATATTTAATCCTAATAATTCAACTCAGTATTATTTTTAATCATTAAAACAATTTTAAAGAAATTCCTGTAAAACATTCAAAGATTGAATATTTCAAAATAACACTGAACAATTAATATTTAAAGAGAATATGAATAAAGACAAAACTTTTTTTCTCTAAATTTAAACTTTTATTTTAATATGTAGCCGTTTACTAAAGTTAATAATTTATGCTTTTGCAATTTTTCAGCAGTTGTTGTAAAATGAAGGGGTTTACCCTTAATATCAATTTAAAATTCTCCTTCTGCAAAACCCAAATTCATTAACAAAATATCTTTGTAACGCGCATGCTTTAGAATTTAGATTCTATTCTTTCAAATTTTGTTGAAGGGCAGGTTGGTGATTTTTTTTATTTAAAAAAATTTAAAAAAATAGTAGTTTTTATTTAAATAAGATTTTTTTGGATTTTTAAAGCAAAATATGTATGCGCACACAGATACAGTAACAAATTCAGTCAATTATTTATGTCTTCAAAGAATTTTAAGATATTTCAGTTGAAATAATTATTTATTACTAGTTCAAAATTAATTATTATCAATTAATTATATTATATAAAAAAAGCATGCTTAATAAACAGAGAATAACAAGAAACAGAAGAGAAAGCATATATTTCTGGACTAAATTAGTTATAATTTCTTGAATATATACAAATAAGTTGACTGGACTATTGTAATTTTTTGAGTGTATACACATTTCTTGAATATATAAACAGAAATGCCAAATATCACATAAAATGTTTATTTTTTTTTTTTTATAGTTTAAAATGTTTTTCATGCCTTATCAACCCCCAATCTGTTTCTTAATTTTGAGTACACTATTTCAAATATAGAAAAAATCCTTTCAAAAGGTGCTGCTGATGCTTTTGCTGTAGTCAGCATGTCCAAAGACTTAATGTTCTCTGATAAAATGTGTCCTTCTTTGGCACCGTAACGAAGCTATTCCACCTTTCCCTAGAGGACCAGATGCATTAAGGCTACCATATAGTGAGTTAAAATTCTAATGAATTGTTTCAACCCAGAATATATTAAAATTTATAATAAAATATCTATATTTTAATAATTTGAAAGAAGCTGATATAAATAGTTTTTTTTTAATCATAAAAATCAATATTTTGTCTGAAAAAAGAATCATAAAAATCAGTGTTTTTCTAAAAAAATCTTTAAAAATTGTATTTTTCTTTATTTTTGTGTTTTATGGTATCCCAAACGCATGCATGGTACTGCAGTAGATGTAAAGCTTCTCCACAATGAAGATTTGGTCGTTAAATGGGGGGGGGAGGGGGACGCTATTTATTGCCTACATTAGAAAACTTTTTCTAATTTGCGTAAATACTGCAATAAATATTATGATTTTTTTAATGAGTACTTGTTCATTGTGTAACATAATATAAAAATACATTTGTGTGAGTAATATTCATAAGCTAAAAATTTAAATAATTAAATGTTTAAAAAATAGTTACTTTTTTCAGAAAGTAGATTTAAAACTTTTTCTTCAAGAGTAGTTGGAATTTTGAAAGTAGTTGTAACTAGTAGTTGGGAAAAAAGAAGTTTAACTAGTAGTTAACTAGTTCAAAACATAAGTAGTTTTAACTAGTAGTTAACTACTAGTTAACTAGCAGTTGCCACTAGTAGTTAACTACTCCTAGTTAACTACTGCCGAACACTATTATTATCACATTTCAACCGTTGTTCTTATTGTTATTCATTCATTTTTATTTGTGAGATTTTCTACTAACTTCTTAGTAGATGGCAGCACTACTTTGGAATTGTTTTGTTTTTTTAAAGATTCAGTATAATAATAGATGGCAGCACTACAGGGCTTACTTGATAAACTGTCACCTTTCGTGGGAAAATATATGAAATTGTGAAGGCAATTTTAAAGCTTTCCCTCTTATTGTGGTCTACTAGATGAAGTACCCAGCGTTGCGCGGGGTAACATTGCATCATTCCCAGGCCAAGTGACACATGTCCGAAATTCCGTTGTAAATATATAAAGAAAAACTTAGTTATAAAATCCGAGTAGAAGATGGACAACAGTCCTAAAAAATCCCATTTAAAAAGTAAAACTCCTTAAAAACAACGATTACATTAAAAACAGCAGTCTAAAAATTTTTAGCCTAAAAATAACAATCCATAAAAATCCTCATTACAATGAAAACTACAGTTCATAAAAATCACCATAGAGTAAGAGCAACATAAGCAAAAGTACGCATAGACAGGACAATAATTCAAATATAACATCAAGCCCATATAAATCCCAACTGCAATATGGACGACACCACATCTAAAAATTCCCATCAGAATAAGAGCTCTTCAAAAATTTATATCAGATGTAGAACAACGATCCCTGTATATTTCTGCTACAATAAAGAAAATAATCCTTAAAGCCCCTCATTTGAATAAAGCCAACTATTCCTAAACGTCCCTATTAAAATAAGAACATCAGTCCCAAAAAATTTCCATTAGAATAAAGACATCAGTGACTAAAAATACCCCCATTAGACTACAGAACTTTAATCGCTGCTGTTCCTAAAATTACCAACAGTACATCTTAAAATCCCCATCAGAATAACGACACCAATTCCTAAAAATCCCGCTTGAAAATTGTCAAAACATTTGATAAAAATTCAATAAAATAGCGCTTTTATAAAATTCAGCTAAAAACCGAAGAAAGAAGAGCATTATTTCCAAAGGCAAATAAGCATGCACATTGTACATTTAGGTTAGAAAATGCGCAGTACCGAACCAAAACTGATGTGTGAAATTTAAGTTGATAGAAAGAAATAACTAAATTATGTCCAAATGGTTTTAATTAGACAGTAAAAAAAATAAATGAATGCTATAAAATAAATCACTTGACTAAAATATGGAATCAATCAAAACCGCTACGTTAAAGGGTTAAAATAAAGCAGGAGATCGCCAAATTGCACTATAGTAATGGAAGCTTAGCACAAATGCGCCATGATCCTATAGTGTAAATCACGTAATGAATTAAATGAGAACAATATTACTAATAAGGATTTTTGGAGCTGTTTGGAAAACTTGGGAAGCACAAAATAATATATTGAGAACAATTAACTGCATGGGGGGGGGGGAAGTTGAGTCCCCACTTCGCCACTTCAAAATTTTAAATTTCATCAAAAATCAACGATAGGGAAAACCTAACAACCTAATGTACATGTATGCCACTTAATCCAAAAATAATTTTCATTAGTTTTACGTTAACAGAAATAATCTATTTAGCGACAAAAGTACTCTTTATTTTGGCGAAAATATTCAAATTGAGCGAATGAACTCAGAGGTAAGACTTTTGGAGCAAAGTAATTCAAAATGGCAATGATCGAAAAAGAAACTAACAATGAAAATGGTTTGAAATATGAGGTTTTTAATTATATATCTGTTATATTTTAACCAATTTACACAAATTATATACCTAAACCTTCCTCATGAATCCCTCTATCTATTGGTGCAAACAGTTTTAAAACAACTTTAGTGGGCCGAAAGTCTTTATGCTATTTAGAAACGTACAGTCGTATTATATATACAAAGATATGCCTCACCGGGTGTGTTTCTAGAATTTGTCACAGATGGCCTGTGTGACGTCAGTAATCCAAGATGACCGATACACTGGACGATGATAAAGAATTCTGGTTTTAACTCATTAATTGAACGTGTATAATTATGACAATTTATTTTCCTTATCTGGTAATCAATAGCATGAAAACGCAAGAAATACAGCATAAATGAATAAATAAATAAATAAAATAAACGAATAGTAATAAAAAAATTTGCAAAATTATTACGCGCACATGTTTCAAGTCTAGAAGCAAGGAGGTATCAAGAAATTTTTTTCGACGGGGGGAGGGGGGGGGGAGGAAGCTGACTTTAACACAGTTATGTTAAGGAAAGTTTCAAGGAGGAATATATGTTACATTGTGAAAAAATTTGGGTTTTCAGGGGTTATTTGAAGGAGAATTTTCCGCATACTTTAGAAGAGCTGAAGGACCTAGAATCGAGGAAATATCCCCATACCCCTTGAAATGTGCAGAAAGGTTTCCCAAAACTTCAGAAATGGACTGCATCAGTGTATTGGTGCTGAAGGCCGCCATCTTACTGAAGTGGTATTCAAAACTTAATGTAAAAAAATGGGATTATATGCAGATCAAAATGAAAAAAGTTTCAAGTCTCAAATTGCATTAGTTTTTTTTTAATACCCCGTCAAAACCAGGTCATTACTTCTTTGTGTGCGTTTCAATATCCCGCGCAATGTTATGGTCACTAAGGTTTTTTTTTTTTTTTTTTTGTGGAGTTATTTGAAAGAGAAAATTTGGAAACATCACCCGCATACTTTAGAAGAGCTGAAGGATTGAATTATCGGGGAAATATCCGCCATATCCTTTGAAATGTGCAGAAAAGTTTTCTAAAATTTCAGAAATGGACTGCATCAGTGTATTGGTGCTGACGGCCGCCATCTTGCTGAAGTGGTATTCAAAACTTAATATAAAAAATGGTATTAGATACAGATCAAAATAAAAAAGTTTTCAGTCTCAAATTGTATTAGTTTTTTTTTCTACCCCTTCAAAACCAGGTCATTACTTTTGCCCCACCCTGTACATCAAGTTTTAGAAAATGAAGACTTGAAATTCAATTAATACAATAAATCAGTTTTGGCAAGGTTCCGGATACTACGGTAAATATCAAGGTAAGAACCATGGTTTTTACCGTCCTGTGCAAAACCTTTGCGTCCAAAAATGTCCAAAACGATATTTTTAGTGAAATTGCATTTTGTGAAATATCAAAAACATAATAAAATGTATTAAGTAATATTTTATTAAAGGGAGCGGGTTCCATGAGACCATTTTTTTTTCTCTATGATGTTTTTATTTGCAATTTGTGTCTCATGTCATGTTATATCACTTCATAAGAAATTTAATATTAAAAAAACTGGATTTATTAAATATAAGTTGAAATTTTTAAGTTTTAAAACGAAATTTAGCAATTTTTGAAAATGCATCTTCTTTTTCAAAAATTGGCGTAAAGTTTCAATTTTTTTATTGATTCATTACTCATAAAGCAAAACTTTTATGCTTTGAATTTTTATAAGTCAAATACTTTGAAAAAAAAATAAATAAAAACTGCAGTAACGCAGAAAAAACAAGAAAAAGTTCAATAAATCTCCAAAGAATTTTTTAAAAAAAGTACTTAAGTTATCATAAAACTAGAGCATAAGTTTGTTATGTTTTGTTTCAGGAACATGTGGGAAAAAATCCACATTATAGATCCAAATTTGAAAAAGCCTTTGCATTTTAATTGAGATGAAATGTGCGAAAAACAAAGTGAGATAAAGCAGCATTTTAAGTTTTCGGCTTGCGAAAACTAAAATTGTTTCTTTATCAAAATTGCAAGTAAGAAACTTTTTTTTTTTTCAGTTAGTCAAAAAAGTGCTTCTTGCTTATTTTATTAAAAAAATAAATATGTGTCTTATATTCAGCACAGTTACTGTTTCGGAATGAAAAGGTGGCACCTCCATAATAAAATCAATGATAAATTAATAAATGCTGCTTCAATTTTTCCGAAATTATAAAAAAAACTTTAAAAAAAAATTTCCCAATGTCGAATTTTGACTGGTCTATTCTTTTTAAGATGTGCTGAATCCATTTTAACCATTTAAAAAAAAATGTTTGCCTGTGTATCTGCAATTGTTTTTTTTTTTTTTTTTTTTGATTTATTATTATTATTATTATTTGTGGCTGCTGTGACTCAAAAAGTAATGCATGGCATCGAACGAAGTTTGGTGCACACATGGACTCTAATAAGGACTGGTACTGAATAGTTTTCGGCGCGATTCCATTCGAAGGGGCTGAGCAATAGACGTTTTTCTCGATTAACGGTAGTGCGAATAGCGGAAGGAATGGAAGAATTCAAGCAAAATTTGGAACACAAGTGGGCCTAAATAGGTCTATGACAACAGGTCAATGACTCAACAAGGGCTGAGTACATTTTGGCAATATTCGCTTAAGGGGGGGGGGGGATGGAGCAATCGAACGCTTTATTAGTTTCTTTTATGGGCGCTGTAACACGAGACTCTTCTGTGCAGCCATTTTTGGTCGACTTTCTTGTAAAAGAACACAAAGAACTGACAAAGGTTGCCTTAATGTATTATGAATGGTTTTCATACCAATCATTTTATATATCTGTTAATTGAATGATTACTTCTTTTTAAAAATATTTTAATGTTTACTTATCCTATCTACATCATCAGAAATTGAAAAGAGCGGAAAAGTTTTGCCACCTATTTATCATTAATTATAGAACAATAAATAAAATTTTCATATTCTGTGACTGTTAGGTCTTTGAGAATCTAGTGGTATTAATTTATTAAATGCTCCCAAGAAGCCACAATAGTGATGAAGATGAAGCAAAACTCCGTAATTCTTTAGCAGACATAAGGACAGAGTTCCCGGGTTCACCCACAAGATATAGGACGACCGGTCTTGTATCAACTTGACTGAAGGTGCTCCCACTCCGCTATCCTCTATCCGCGGTGTCTCTCACAGTTCGCCGACACAAAATTTCCTTCCACCCTTTTTCCCCGTTCAAAGTTCCCTTTTGAAATATTTTGGGATTTCTAGGGATTTAAAGTCGGTAGCGGTGGGAACTGGTTCTGGGTCACTGTCAACTCCATCCCTCCACTCCTCTCTTAATCCCTTTGTCCACCCCTTCTTATCAGTATGACTCACCGCAGGTGCAGAAGCACGTGGTGACTTGGAATTTCATTTTGCGTTGATTTCTTTGGTTTTGTGACGAATTTATTTAATTTTTCTTTGAATTTATATCATTTTGAGCTAAAATAATGAGCTTCTTTCATAAAATGAAAACGCGACGGAAATTAATTACAGTAACATAATTTTTTGTACTGCATTGAGAGAAAAAGAGATAATTTAACCTACTTTTCTCCACCAGACCCCTACCTGTTAGCCGAGGCCTTAGGATTGCTTACGCACGGGGAGGGGTAGTGGGGTCTACGGATTTTACATGCACATATCCCCAAGTATACATGGTGGTCTTCAGTGGGTATCGAACGCGCGACCTTCCAGGTGGAAGTCCGACGTGCTAACCACTAGGCTACCACGGCCCCATATAATTTAACCTACTGGAGCTTGTCACCCGGGCCAGAACCAGAACATACAGTTGTATCACTTTAATCAGAACTATTGAGTCAGAAAAGAAGGAATTACGAAATTGTTGATGTCTGGATCAGTTACAGCGACCAAAACAAAACCGAAATACCGAGTAGTCAACGCGAAATTGGTTGCCTTTAAAAACAAGTTACGTGTGAATGATATGAAAATAATGTCATATGTAGATTCTGTTGGGTATTGGCGGCAATTATTAGAGAGCTCAGACGCGAAACAAAACTGTAACATTTGAAAATAATAAAAATATGTTTGATCAAGGACCATTCATTCGGTGTCTCATTTTTATTCAGTGGCGTAGACAAGGGGTGGGAAATTTTCAGGCATACTTCTTTTTAAAAGTTACAGGATTTCAAAATCGTAAAATTTCCAAAATAATTCTAAAATGTCCTAAACTTTTAACATTTGTTCTACTTTTTCTAAACTTTTCAGAGTTTTACTTCGAAATTTCGTTAAGAAACTAGGAGCACAAATAAATATTTACTTTTTAAAAAAATAGCTTTGTAATTTCACAATCTCTTTTTTACTTTGTACTTTTGAGAATATCATAAAATTAAAGCAAATGCTAAATGATTGCTGCACAATTACAGTAAAACACTATTTTTTTCAAGGCACGTGTTATTAAGAAAAACCAACTAAACTAAAAATGCAGTTTTAAAGCCAGTTAAAAGCTGAGTTTTAGTCATTTTGAACATTTGTATTAAAACTTGGAATTGAAAATTTAAGAAATTTGTAATTTTTGCAGAATGGCGCTGCTCATTGCTTTCCTCAACATGACGGGATCGGGAATTCATTTTGGAAATCTTATTAGAATCACGCATAACGTAAGAGCTAAAAGCTTTAATTTTAATCATGAAAAATTTTCAAAAACTTTCTTATTTAATTTTTAATTAAATATTTCCTCGTTTCCATTAAAAGATTTTGTGGCATTTTGATTAAATTATTTATCCACCATTTAGTAGAGTACTTTAAGATATAAAGTTTCATTATTTTTGTTATTATTAAAACGGCTATTTAAAGCATCAGCTATGTTCCCAACCGATGCTTTTAGAAAGTCTGTTTAAAATAATTTTACTTCAAGACATTTCCATATGAAGGGTATGATACACACTGCAAAAAATTTCAAATTTTTAAAATGGATTATGATTCACAAAAAATCCGGCAGTTTGTTAATATTTTTTAAAACTAATATAAATTGTGTTTGTTTAAAATATAAAATTGAAGTATAGAATTGAATTGAAACAACTTCCTTCTGTTTAGTCCCGTAATATGTACGAAGAAGGCGTTAACTTGGACACATTGGAGGAATGGGAGTATTCATACAATGAAAGTATTTTAAGGAAACATTTAAATTTATAAAACATTTTATTTTGAACATTAGCGCTTGTTTTTTTAAAATTAATATCAAATTATTGAATATAACTGTAGTCAATGAGTTATTTTATCTACCAAACATCTGTTGTAATAAAATATTCTTGTTGAAAGTACATCATTTAATGCCCTAAAAAAGTCTTAATTTTTGTAGGAATTACGTTCTAAATTGATTTCCATTTCTTTTTTCCAACCTACCCCTAGCCCTGAAATAAGCATATTGCTGGGTATTTAGTAAAAATAGTACATAGAACGTTTATTTAATGACACAAATTATATCAAAAACTAAAATATGAACATTTTTTCACTTTTGAACATAGTCATTATTAACGTCCAGGCATTTGTGAAGCCGTGGCACCAGCTTTTGGATCCTTCATCAAAGAACTTTGCCGCCTGAGCATTAAACCAGTTTGTAACTGTTACTTTAAGCATATGTCATCCTTTTAAAAACGCTTCCCACCGAGAAATGCCTTGTTTTGGAAAGAGATGAAAGTCTGGGTTGTTAGTTTGGATGATTCAGTACTTCCCAGTGAAAATTGTCCAGTTGCGTTTTTGTTCTTGAATTTCAGCAGGACGAGCGTTTTTTGCGTTAAAAAACCGAATAACGGCACGCACTTATTCGCAATCGGCGGGATTACTGATAGACATGGCGACAAAAGTACGCAATATAACCACACAACCAGCACTGACAGAAATGTGAAACAATTGTGGTGTAGTGGGGGACCGGCCAAGAATTGCTGACCTTGAACTGACGTCCCCTGACTGGATGCGCAGACACAATGCGCAATTGGTTCTTTCTTAAAAAATGACCCTCGTATTTGTTTTAGCACGGTAAAAGTCTCTTAATTATTTGGAAATTTAAAAAGAGATAAGGAAATTTATTACTGTCAAAATTATCTGTTTAAACTATTTATTGTATTTTTTTTTATTTCATTCCGTTTTATTTGTTTATATTTTTGAAGTTGATTGCTCGGCATATTATACTTGATAATTGTTCGAGGGGGTACTACAAAACCAATTGAAACAACGAAAATTGAGTTTTTTGTGAAATTACGCTTTCTAACTATTTAGTGATGTTTTTCGAAACCCTTAAATAGAATTTAAGATTAGACAAACATTTAAAAGTAGAGTTTTTGGACTCAACATGAATCAGAAATATACGGTGTCTACAGTTTCCGGCAACGGGGGATTAACCGTCGACACTTTTCCCTCTTCGAGGGAATTTTTCATCGAGAGGGGGAAGGAAATTTTAGGGTCGGCGCACCCGGGGGATGAACCGTTTCCTGCATATAATCGACGTTCTTTAGACCTTCAGCGCGGCATCGCCGTGTGGGTACCGCTAGTTATTAATAAATGATAAAAACGAAGCTGTTTAACACGTTCACGTCGGTGTGCTTGACTGTTCCGTGGGGTGGCGTGCATCACAGGTGAGTCACTTGTTTTCAGAAAAGAAGTCGTTAAAGAATAAGTTTATTTTATTTTTTCTCGGCATTATATATTAAAATTCGAAGGCCTTCACGAAGCGTAAGGATACAAGACAGTCCCGCCTCAAGCGGAAAAGCGTAGATATTTGCCCCGGCGTGAACGTGTTAAGGAGAAAATATGTGACTTTACGTTGCCAATATATTCTTCAAAACCATTTATTAGTTATTTATTATTTGTAGCTTCTGCGCTAAGGTAAACGCTTTTTTTTCTCGTAATTTTAGTAGTTTTCATAAATGAATTTGTTCTTTATTTCTCTATTTTTTTTTGGGGGGGGGGGGAGAGAGTAATCAAGAAGAAAGAAAAAAAATATTTATTAGTTTATTATTTCGCACAAAAATACATTGAAGTTACCTATAGCCCAGCCGTAGCTGCTGTTACTTTCAACTAGCGCAAAATTTTAGACTTCGTATTCATACGACGTTTTACTATTTAACTGATTTTTTTTTTTTTTTTTTTTAACACACCAAACTACACAAAGCTGCATTTGTTTAGGTAAAATTGGAGCTATTTGTGCAAGTCATTTTAAAGCGAAATTGTCCTTAATGTTTCAAGAAACATTCATAGTATTAGCATTTAATTAATTATTGGTTTGTTTACTTATTTTGCATGAAATGTTTTTGCAATATTTATTAGTATATTTGCTGCAGGCTCAACTAAAAGTGAAAAAAAATGTAAGCTTTACCGACAACAAAAAACGAATTTAAAAAAAAGGAAAAAGAAAAGTTTTGGAGAACTGGAAGAATTGTGAAAGCGTAGCTTTTGATCATTTGGTTTTTTGAAGTAACGCACGTGGGTCTTAATTTTTAAACATCTAGTATTCTTCTTAAAGCGTTTTAAATGAAAATCTCATGCTACTGACGATAAAACATTCCACCCTCTTTTTTTTTAAATTTATTCTTCAGGGCAGCAAGAAACAAATATTGAATTTCAATCAGCAATATCCGAAAACCGAAGGACATTTTCATCATCTTGTAATTTTATCTCAATTTCTTTCCATTAAGTGTTCTCTCCGACCCCTCCTCCGTCCCCAGCTTTGATTAAAGTTTGCCGAAGAAAAAGCGACAGAATCTCGGAAACAAATTGTTGCAAATATTCGCGGCATGACGCGCCCTTCGAATTCACGGAAACGTAAATTTAACTGCCCCTCCCCACTCGCTTTGAGGTGTCAGTGTTGCAATTAAGCCGTGTGTTTTATAACTGCATTCCAGGGTGCAAAGACACACATGAACAATTGAAAATAAAATGCGTTGAAGTCGAAGTCTTTTTTTTTTTTTTTACTTACCGCATGCCATTCCCCAAAGATAGGGAGTAGTTTTTTCAAGAAGCATTAATGAAAATCTAGATTTCAAGAACATTTAATTTTCGAAGTTTCCAGAACTGCATTTCCCTAAACAGTTGAATTAATCTTTTAAAGTAACGTTCTTTTGCATTAAATGATATTTCTTAAAATACAATAAAACTTTTATTCTAAACCCTCATTCAAAGTTTTTAACATAGTTTACAGAGAGGAAAAAATATTATTTGATATTCAGATTGAAGGTTTTTTTTAACCACTTTTACACTGTTAGAAATTTCCTCATGAAATTACGGTTAAATAACTGGCAGCAGTCTGTCCATCTAATTCACAGTTAAATTTACGGTTTGGTACATTTTTCTATCTTTACGGACCTAAACCATTCCCAATCAGCTTGGTTAAAAAGCCGTAAAAGCAAAAGTTTACGGTTTTATAACCATTTAAAAATGGTTTCAAAGCAAAATTTTTACCATTTTTGAACCATTTCGAGGAGTAGATTCCGTAAACCAAATTTGCGGGAATCGAACCCGTGTGTTTGGTATACTAACCTTGCGCTTTAGTGATTCGGCCATCTACATCACGTAAAGCGGCCACTTATTTATCAATAAATCTTCTTTTTCAACAGGCAAACTGAATTTAAATTGAGATTTCAGTTTTTGATTGGATTCAAAGTCATTTTTTGTTTAAATTTACTGTATATTGACGAAAATCATTTTATTTGCTGCAAAAATTAAAATACAAACAAGCTTCACCAGCTCAAATGATGGGTTCGCTCATTCGCAAACAGTTCGTGAATCCGATGTCTCCAATTTTTGATTTACTTGTGTATGTGTTTCTATTTAATAACCATTGCTTAAACCACTTTTTTTTTCTTCTTTTTTTATATACACATGCAGATTTGAACTGATAAATTTTTATTCATATTTTAACAACAACGTACGACCGGTAAAGTTTCGCAACCAAGATGGACGCCCGATTTTTATTGGGCGCTTGAAAATTACGGTTAGTTAAACCTTCTTTAGGATAAACAGCGAATAAACGATTTTTTTCAATCAGCGGTTTGAGTACCATCTTTTTAATGGTTATTCAACAGTTGTAATTAAATATGGTAAAATAACAATAAAATAAATGGTTATTTTACTATTTTCTTACGGAAATATTTAACAGTGTATGTTAATAAAAATATTTAATATCAAAAAGTGTTTTTATTTTAAAACAAATAATCTAAATCATTTTTTGTAGCAATTAAAATGTTTTTCTGATTGCAAACAGTGGTTCTTTATTTTAAACTTAATTTACGATTTCTTAAGAAACATGCATGTTGTTGTCATCTGGAGTAAAAATTATTTTTTTTAACTTTTTATTGCATCAATAAGATTTTTACAAATGATAATTATATAAGATCTGTATTAACAGTTTATTCATACTATAATAACTCTTAGAAATTTTGATTGTCTTGATGATGGACTAATACGCATAAATTGAAATATTTTTGGCGGGGAAAGACACTGGCTATGAAAAATTATTGATGTGTAAACAGAAATAGTAAATATATGTAACCACTTACTTTGAATAAATATTCATAACAAGAAGCTCCGTCTAGAGCTATACGAGCCTACTTTCCCATATGCACCAAATTCAAATTTATAATCTAGCTATCTGACTCTCTCTCTTTCTCATTTAGATTTAGTTCTTAATTACTTGAAATACACCTTTTCTAACGGTTAATACCTATTCATTCACTCACTCATTCATACTTTCATTTATTCAGTCATTCATTTATTCATTCATTCAGTTATTCATGTATTTATTACTTCATTTACTCATTCATGTATTTATTCCTTCATTTACTCATTCATGTATTTATTCCTTCATTTACTCATTCATGTATTTATTCCTTCATTTACTCGTTCATGTATTTATTCCTTCATTTACTCGTTCATGTATTTATTCCTTCATTTACTCATTCATGTATTTATTCCTTCATTTACTCATTCATGTATACGGAAAAGTTGGCTCGTATAGTTCTAGACGGAACTTCTCGTTGTCTTTATGTTTTACCATCTAGGTCTAAAAGAAAAAGAGACATAACAGTATTGTACACGAAAAAATTAAATACCCAGGGGAGTTATTTGCGATTACGAGCAATTATCGCTGGGATCAAAGCTACTGCAGTTTGTACGCAAATGTTCTTAAGTTAAAATTTATGTTTACCTATTTTGTAAGAGATTAAACTTACCTTCCCCATCTTGCACCGCCTCCCCCTATGCAGTTTCAATGCACATCGTTATTATAACTGTATATTTCTTTTTGAATCATTGAAATAATAATGTTGAATTAACAACATTCGGAATATTATTCTTATAGAACAGGGGTCTCCAAACTACGGCCCGAGGGCCACATCCGGCCCGCGGACAGATTTTGTCCGGCCCGCGGAGAGCTAGCATACTTGAAAGAAAACTCCTTCTAGAGAACATATTTATTTTTTATAGCAAATTAAATTAAATTTACTGAAGTAATCTATTTTTATGTTGAATAATTATGCTGTAGGGTAATCAATATGGCCCTAAGGATGGAAAGTTTGGAGACCCCTGTTATAGAAGGAACTGGGGGAAAAAAGTAAGTCATGATATTGACAAATTTAAGTTGCATTTTCATTTGTATATTTACATTTACGCCATGATGTCTCAAATTCGAGTACCTTCACCTGTTACTCTAATTCTTCAACATGCATTACTGATGCATGGGAAATGTCTCTCATCTTCTGCCATAGAATGATGCTGAAATTGTTGCAGCATACCGAAGATCAACATGTTGTCGTGTCGAAGCAAGGAAGAATGTATACGCTGCTCCTGAGTCAAACGAGGAGCTTATAGGCAGGAGTTTTATGTGGTCTCTTAATTTCTTGAACCAACTCCAAGATGACAGACCGTCGCCTGGGGTTGGCACCCCAGAGGTATCACTTCACTTGGTAGACATTGGTGCCACGAAGGATTTAACGTGCACCAGCTCCCTTTAGCGTACACGGTCCCAAAGTAACCAGCCGCGAGAGCTTGCCACCCTTCCAAACTACTGACCTCAGTCCATGCTGCTTGAATTACGGTGTTCTGCGGGAACCGAGAGTACACCGAGTGGTCCACTGAGGGATAGACCAACATCTTGACTGTCGCATCTGCTGTCATAGAATGCAGCTGAAATCAAAGCCTCCCTGCAAAACATCAGCAAGTGGAAATGTGGTTTCAGTACTGATTTCAATAGTAATAATGCATAAACAAGATCTGTTACAGGAGACGGAGCTGTAAAATATGAAATAGGGCCAAAAAAGAAGTTACAGAAAACATTTATGAGGACAGCGGATATTCGCCACATAAACTTTGCCCAAACAATACCTGTGAATATACTGGAACTGAATTATCCGGAGTTTGACGAATACTTAGGGAGTTAAAAAAAATAACTACAGACATTTAAGAAGAGGAAATTACAAAGAACACTCTGCAAATTGACAACAACAAAACACTTAAGACTCGGTTAATTAAAAGAAGTAAAATTCCTTAGACTCTAAATTACCTAAAGAAAAGTCCCTTCTGTGATGCAGTAGGGACGCCATCTGAAAAATCGATGAATCACTATCGTCCCTTTCGTGGAACCATAAACGTTTTGTTCGTGGTTAGATTTCAAGTAAAGATTCAGTTTTCCTTGTTCTTTACACTTTTACCTATATTATTTTTTCATTCGTATTTGTTCAGTGAAGATCATATTGCTCCTCTCTTGGATTTCATCTGTTGGAGGGGCAATTGCCCCCCTGCGGATCCGCCACTGTGTTGGTGATAACTGAACGGTAATAGGAAGAGAAGTCTCTTTTCATAAAAGGTTGTTATAAAAAATCCATATCTTCATGATGTAAAGTAAAACTTTACGAATTCAAATAACATTTAATTGCAATGAAGTTCTTCACTAAAGCAAAGTTTCAAGCAATGCCAATCCAGCAGCAAGTAAATTTGGAAAATAATTCAATATCAAACTGTAGGAGCATACATACAAACAACGACTTTGAAGATTAGAATCCTAGCCCGGATTGCAGCAGTGGATACGAAATCGGGAAGAAAAAATAGTACCAAATACTGCAAATAAAATAATTTAATAATTAAAATTTTTCTCCAAAATTAAATATATTTTGTTTAATTACAATAAAGTACCCTCATGACTTGGCCAGTGCAATGTCAAATGATGTAACTAGCAACTGAATAATACTACGAAGCAGCAAAAAATTAAAAAAAATAAAATTGGGGGTAAGAATATAACATACATCAGTTAAAGATTCGCTAAAAAGTAAAAAATGAATCATTCAAACTCTGGGACATTCATATTAGTATGATTTATGACTGCAAAATGTTTCTTTTGTCATAATTTTGCACCGACTTATGGATGAAAAAAAAGTATTAAATTTATACCCGTAACTTTATCTTTAGCCGTCTCGAATATGATCAAACGAAAGTACAGCGCCTATTGTAGATAACCCTCAATCGATTACAAAAATAATCATCAAAATCGGTTGATTCAGTGAGAGGTTATGGATGGACAAAAAACAAACAAAAACAAAAATATACATACATAGAGTATGAATTGATAACCGTCCTCATTGTAGAAGTCGGCTAGCAAATATTTATCACTGTGTCATAAATACATGAATTTCAAATGTCTGCAGAGAAACGGAAAAAAAATATCATGTAACTTCAACTAGTCAATCATAAGACTCAAGGTTTTCCCAGCTAATGCAGGCGTGTTGTAAAGGAAACATATGTACAGAGATTGGTTTCGACAGGAGTGAGGTATGAACTCTGGTGCTGATGACATATGAAAATGATCGATTCTGGTTGTTTTCCAATGTCGAAACACTACTGCTTTTCTTTGCGTTTTCGAGAAGATTCTCTGTTGATTTGGAAAATTGGCCGCAATCCAAAGATATCAGGTGCTTTACATTCAAAATAAGAGATGCATGCACGTGAGACCCTTGGATTCCAGCCTTCCAATTTCTTTGTAAACATCATGGAGCAGGGCCGTGCCGACTTCTGTCACTGATTATACCCCAAACTTCACAGTAAGTTATTTTCCTTCCAGAATCGACAGGATTCAAACCACTTGTCCTCAGCCATTGAGATCGATTCTAATTGTCGCCCAATGTCGAAACATTACTGCTTTTCTTTGCGTTTTCGAGAAGTTTCTCTGTTGATTTGGAAAATTGGCCGCAATCCAAGGATATCAGCAGGTGCTAAGTCGTTCGTCCGCCAGTCCCAGACTTACGATGGTGCTTCTTTCTTCCATACGCACGTGTGTATACTCCATTGTTCGTCCGTCATTCTTCCATTCTCCTGATCTCTTTTCTATATCCACGTGTCTATCACTCCCAGACTGTTGTTTTCTTCCTGTGCGGAACTTCATACGCACGTGTTTATAGCCGGTGCCTCATCCGTCACTGCCTCCATCCTCCTCATCGGCCACCTATAACCTCTTGCGTATGTCGTTCCGTTCTTCATTCCCAGATTGGCTTCGTCCTTTCTGTGCGGAAGAAACTAGGAAGAAAGAAAATCCGCAAAATATGTAATAGAATGTTAAATAAACAAAAATGAAAGACAATTAGAACACTTTTATTTTATGATAAGATGAATACAATAATTTGTGTTTTTTTTTTTACAATAAATCTGAGGGCGGAAACCGCCAGACATATAAGTTCACATAAACAACTACACTTATTGATGAAAAGTCTTTACAATAATAATAATAATAAAGAGCTCTGAAATTCAGAGTGAACATTGGAAATTAATTTTTCAAACAGAATTCATGAAAATATATGTTTCGATCGATTCCCAAACTACCAACTATAAAACAACAATTAACAAACCACTGAGAACAAACATCATATTTGACTGCCTGGATCAGGGATTGAGTTAAATATATCACAGTTTAATTTCAAAGCACCTCTCTTTTTAAATATATATCATGAGAAGCTCGTGATGGCAAACTATTAAGCCAAAAAATCATGAGAAGCTCGTGATGGCAAACTATTAAGCCAAAAAAAATCATGAGAAGCTCCTGATGGAAAACTATAGCCAATCGATATAACTAGTAGACAAGAAGGATGTTGTATTTCTAGTTCTACTACATGCGTATACTTGAACTATCAATTTTAATAAACCTTATTTTCTAAAGATTTCTTTGCGAGCGTGATTCTGGACATTTAAAAAGGATGTTAAATTGCTACCTGTAAAGGTATAAAATACTTTTAACTGTAAAAATATTGTACTATTATTACTTTAGAACTAGATTTGTGGAATCAGATTAGAAATCTTTGTTTTATCACAGCAGTTTTTTAAATTCTGTCAACACCCTGTCCCCTCATATGAGGTTCCAACTTCAAATATAAATGTTTTAAAAACTTTAACATTTATGTATTGTTTCTCTCTTATTGATATGTAACGTATTCTATGGCATATAATGACAGCACGGATATTAGTTTATAATTATATCTCGTTGATCAATCTCGTTAATCAATTTATTCTGGATTTTGAAACTTCCGAGTATATCCATATACAAATATATTTCTTAAAATGTCATCCGTATATACAAAAATAAAACAAAATATATAAATAGTTATAAGAAAATAACGTTGTGTTATATATGAATATAACCCATCGTTAATGTCTTTTACAAGTTCATTGGTGTAATGAACTGCTCTGTCTTAGTATATGTCTGCATTCTTAGGGTATGTCTTCAAAAAACACTTCTGTTACCCACACATGAGGTAACCCACATATGTACCCCGAACTTCATTTCACATATGAGGTTGAAAAAAAAAAGCTGTAAGGATAACTTTTGAAAAAAAGAAAGAGTTTTTTTCAGTATGATTTGTAGTGACATTTTATATACATTAAGTTTTAGAAAATGAAGACTTGAAACTGAATTATTACAATAAATCAGGGTTGCCAAGGTATCGGATATTACAATAAATAGCACGGTAAGAACCATGGCTTATACCGTCCTGTACAAAACCCTTGCGTCCAAAAGTGTCCAAAACCATATTTTTAGTGAAATTGTATTTTGTAAGCAAATATCAAAAGCAGAATAAAATTGGATTAAACTAATATTTTATTAATGTTAAAATCCAAATTAAAACTTATTTTATTGAATGGGAACAATCAAATATATATATTTAAAAATATATAAAACTAATACATACGATTCTATGACTTACATTGAAGTTGTAATTCTGCATTAAAAATTTAAATTATTATGCACATATTCAAAGAATATTTGTTTTACTCGTAAGCAAATTTCCTTCACATATATAATATGAATGTGTGCAAATGAGATTTTTCAAAATGTAATGCAATGATTGGGTTAAATGCAATAAAGGACAATTTTTGAAGGGAAAGAAATGTTCATTTATATTAAAGACTTTTAGAGCTTTGGCGTAGTTCTTCTTTTAGCAGTGTATAATATACAGAATATTTAATCATTTGATCATATGTTAAGAATACGTTTAAATAACATGAAAAAAATAACTACAAATCCCGTTCATATTGGTCATATAGCACAGTGATCCTCCACCGCTGTGCCGCGCTACTTTTGTGTGCCGTCAAACTCCTAAAGTGTGACGCCATATTTTAGAGATGTATATGTTACCGGCAAAGTGTGAAACGCCATTCTATAGAATTCCGGACGACTTTAGGCAATGTATGAAATATGAGAAGTATTAAATACTTTCCCTAGGCATTGTATATAATACCTAGGCATTCTATAGAATGACAAATGCTATCTAGGCAAAGTATGAGAAAAATGTCCTGATGAGGTAATTATGATGTGAATGATGTGCATTTCTCAAAAATTAAAATGTTATTCTGAAAAAATAATGAGAGTGCCATTAAAAAAATCATTTTCGTTTTCCACAATCATCACATCGTAGCGATTCAGCAACAAATTGTCCCTAGTTTCCCTCTTAGTAGTCATTTTGGGTTTTTGTACATCATTAATTTACTTCAGGTAAATAGTTTCGGTTAAAAAACACTATTTTTACATGGTTTTATTTAACTTGATTTGTCACGGAAGTTTGTTACGCGTTTTTCGACCGCTATTACTGCATAAATTATCTTCAAACATTGCACACAAACTTATCTTCGATGACATGCAATATTCCATCCATTTTATAATTTATCATAACGTTAATTAGGAAGGAAAATTACTAATTTTGGCTCTGAGGAAATGATCAGAAGTATTATTTGTCGGATGGCAACAATAGCTTTGTTTGGAATGTTTGGATAATCGCTACCTCCGTAATACTATTTACAAGAAATACCGTGGTATTACGGAGGTAGCGGGATAATGCAACGATGCTTTGAATTTTAAAATACTCAAATCATGGCGAAAAAAGAAACCGCGACGTAGCGGTTTCTACAACGTGATTTTTTCAAATAAAACCATGTAACTTAAAAAACATTTTTTATACATTATATGGGTAAGATTTTGGTACTTAATTTTCATGTCTAAATGTTGATCGGCTGCAGTGGGGAAAGGCATTATCTTTTCGACGTTTCGTAATATGGTAAGCTTACTTAAGGGGGGTTAGTTCATAGGTAAAGGGGGAGGATCTATTTTGTATAAAAAAATTGATCCGTGTTTTACATAATAGTACTTTAAATTATAATCAATTACAGAATAAATTATAATCAAGTGTACAAATAAAATATTGCAGCAAGGGGGTCGTAAGGATTTCTGCAATTTTTTTTTAACTTTTAAGAGTTGTTTGAAGCACTAAAAGAAGTTCAGAAACATTGTTTCAAACTATTGGCATCAGCTTAAAGAGAAACTGCGATAGATCCTCAAAATTCTCGTTAAACTTTGTACCGAGCCTTGGCTACCTATGACCCGTGGGTAACCCAAGGACCCGCTTCATAACTTCTAGTGACCCATTTGATTTTCGAAAATAAAGTAAAATATACAAAAAGGAATTATAAAACAAAAAAGTAAAAAGAAAAAGAAATGCATTATAAGAAAAAAGAAAAGAAAAGAAGAAAAAACTGAAGGAAAAAAATAGTGATATTTTTTTATTGCAAAGATATATAGTAACATGCATGCATTTTTATTTAACAAAATAATAATAATTATGATCAACTAAAAATAATATAAAATAAAGAAAGAAATAAATAAATATGAATAAATGTAAAAATAGAGCAAGCCGCCGTGATAAGCTTGTTGTATACTGCAGTGTTTGCTTGTGAAAATAAACATAAATAAACATTTTATGGATAAAACAAGTCAATATATAATAAGCAGATAAGCCATTAAATGCTTTTTCTTTTTAATAATCTCTTATAATTTGAAGTGTTCGTAGAATAAGTTTTAGAAAAGAAAAGAAGAAAAACACCTTATTAGCTGTCTTCCATTCCTTATTTGCAGCGTTAACTCTCATTTTGCACTTTCGAACGGAGTTCTAAACGAATCAGAGATGTATTTTACTTGCCGGTTTATCATTTGACATTCTATAGAATGCCTAGGAAATTGTGTGAAATATAAATCGTTTCATACATTGCCGCCTAATTTTTGGTATTATATACAATGCCTAGGCATTCTATAGAGTGCCGGATTTCAAACTTTGCCGGTAACATATATAGTAAAATTTATAATTCTTTTATCACGAGTAAAGTTTATTCAAATGAAGAAAAGTATACTGTAAAAGAAAACTTGTTTTTACAGTTAAAATACCGTATTTTTGAATGTTTTTATCTTCGATAACTGTGACCTTTCATGACTGAATTTGGATTTTCAGTATTAAGCAACATAAAGAAAAAAGATAGAGGTTGTTAAATGTAGAAGACGATATAGAGTAGTACTGTCATTTTTCGTCATTACTACCAAATATAAACGAAATTATCAAAAAACATCAAGCTCAAATTTCTCATCAAAAGTATCCTCATTAATACCTTTTAATTTATTCCTTAATAAACGGTTTGCTGTTTTTGTATTACATATTATATTATTCTGTTTTACATTCAAAATTATTATCATAAACTATTTTGCACACTGTACTATAGGTAAGCAAACATCTTTAAAACTCATCTTTTTCTTTGCGAATAGCCACATTTTGAAATCATTAAAAGTGCCACGACAAAAAAAAAAAAAAAAAATGTCGGGTGTGGCTATGTCATGGACCCGGCCGTGTGTTGTACGTGAATACGTTTATGTAACGGGTTACATTTTTTAAATACAATATTTTTATTTATGTATTTCGAATAAAAGCATGTAGAAGCGATTTCATCATCCACTGGTATATTTTCAACTGCCCCAGCTGCAGATGTACTGGCACCGTCGTTGATCCGCACGCCGCATTCATTCTTTTACGTTCCCAGCAATGCTTGACTCGGTCATATGGTCAAAGACGATTTTTCTTGAGAAGCCCTTTCCAACCGTATACGATCTCTGTATTTGGTTTTGGCTTTTCGACGCGCATAAGCCGACATTATCTATATATTTTTGATATTTTTTTATTCTAACACCTGATTATATTCACTGTCACTACTTTAAAGCAATGTTTTATATACAATCAATAGATTATGACGACAGCTGATGATTAAAACATAAACGAATATTGTAGCTTCTCCGAGTCAAAAGCTATACTAATTGCATATCTCGATAAGCAGCAAAATAACCTCAATATGGCGGCGCTGCTCCTCCACCGCGCGCAATGCGTCATTGTTCTCGCTCATCGTAATGAATTCTTTGATCCTTCAGTTCTCCAGTGGTGTTATTTAATTTTGGATGTAGAGGATAGATCCGAAACTACAACGCCAAACTCTATCCCCCGATTTTGTTATCATTAGATTTTTTGGATTGCCCCCGTATGGTAACAAATTTAAAGACGCATTCACGTCAAAAAAAAAAAAAAAAAAAAGGTTGAGAATGACTGCGATAGTATATGACCCCGTTTTGGACAGTTTTGGACTTTAAAAACCAGCTCTCCCGTCGAAAACCATTTTGGGACGGCCCAAATCTCCATCCGTACAGCAAATATACCATGAATATTAATCATTGCGCAATAACAGAACTTAGGAGTACTGATAAAGCAACCCTCAGACTGTCACACATTTGCAGATACATGTACGGACAGCAGAGTTTAGATGGGCATGAAGACAATTCTCTCCTCTGAGAGTCAAGCATTGTTAAAGGTCATGTGAATAACAAGCTAAAATCTTACAATCTTTCCCCTTTGAAACACATTTTTAGGGGAGATAGGGGAAATTGCAAGGAAAGTGTTTCCTTCCCCTTCCTCAGAAAAGTCCTGCATCCGCGCATGTGCAGATAAAAAGCGGTAAATGGATTTGTTTTATTTTATTTCCTTTTAACGCCATGCTGTGGTTCACGACAAGATACAGTGAACCCCCGAGTTTACGTTTCCCAAGGGACAGGTACGTACAATACGGGAAAACGTAAAGTACGGGGAATACATAGAAAGCAAAAATCAAATAGGAAAAAAACTAAAGGTAGTAAAGATGACCCCTTCAAGGTGTATTTCAATTATAGAAGCGAGCGAACTTTCTCTCGCCTTGATGAACTCGATTAGACTCTTTTTTAAAGTTCTCGGAGACAGAAACCATCCAAAAAGTAAGATATGTATGCTTGTAAAAATAAAAGCAATTCAGACTAAAGCAAATGAATTCGCTTCTCCTGCCTGAATCGTATGTATTATAACTGCACTTAATTTAAATTTAATTAGTATTTTTACTGGGGGGGGGGGGGAACCACTTTCCACAATTTTTCTTGTATTATGTACCGAACATCATCTTAGACATTTCATTACTACCAACATGAACAATTTTTTAAAATAAATACTTTTGTGACACTTGAGGGTAGTCACATGTTTTTAGTTTATATGATATGATAAAAATAATATTTTTATAGAAAAAGCTAGCTGGGAATATTTCGCGCAGCAGTTCTCATAATGTACAGCAGTTTTTATCCTCTTCATTCCAAGTGTACCCAATTGGGTACATTTTAAAATACTGTTTATTAACAACTGTTTGTACAATTTAAAAGCTAAAACACCCAACTGTTTTTGAAATTAATGAACAGATAGTTTACTTCGTTTTAAACATGGAAAACATGGAAATTGGGCATTAATCATTATTTAAACTAATTATTAATTAATATTAAAAAAAAAATTTTAGTTACTTAGTTTTGTAATCATTTTTTAAATCAGAGAACCAAAAAATTGCGTCGAAATTGTTTGTGCTTAGTTCTGGGGTCTGAATAGGTTAAATATGTTTTTCAACATAGAAACTGAAAGGTGCTAAGTGAAAATGCACAAAAAAAAAAAAACTCGTGTCACTGGTTCGTATCTTAGAAATTAGCAGATTTTGTATTTTGCAATGAATAAAATGAAGGACATCGATTGAAATAAAAGACATGTGTTACAGCTAAGGATGTAACGAATAGAGATTTGCATGAAGGCGAATGTTCGGCCATTTCTTCTAGGCCAAAACTGAATATTCGGCGAATGACTTAGGCCGAATACCGAATAGTCAGCGGACGAATATTAAAAGCTCTAGGAAATTGTTGTAATCGAAAGTATTTTTCAAATTTAAAAATGTTCACAAAGTCAAACACCAATTCTACTCATTAACCTTTCACTTTGTTAATAACAACAAAATATTCTCCATCATAATTAACTATTGCCAGCTTTTGGGAGCAAATGCTAAGTATAAAATACAATATTATAAGTTTAAAATCTTTTTGTTCAGTCAAACCTAAAAGCATTATTTAAAAATGTAGTTTTTTTCTAAACAATTTTTATTTCTTAAAACTATATACTAATGTAATTTTTGCAATAACTATAAAACAATCTTAAATGTTTAAAATTTACTAATTTCTTTATTTTTTTACATTTCTACTGGAGCAGAACTATTCGGTTAGGTCGTGAGATGACTATTCGGTCTGGCGGAATATTCGGCCGAAGAGCCTAATCTGCCGAATACAGAGTTGTGGCTGAATATTCGCTACATCCCTAGTTACAACCAAGCTCACATAAGACAGAAAGCCTAGGACCATTAGAAACCACATATACGGTGAGTGCTCCAGTAAGTGACATCTTTCCAAAAAATAATTAACTAATAGGAAAAATAATAAATTAAGAAGTATATAAATGCTGCCTATTTATATTTACTTCATCAAATCACTCATCAATTTTGATAATCTACATTTCTCGCCAGATGATATTTCTATCACAATGTGAAACATGTGAAGTAAGAAATGAAGCCATTTTTTTGTTCTCAGCTTGCTTGGAGACTTAAAGTGAATCAATGCCTTAATCTTGTTACACTTTATTTAATTTCAGCAATATTTCTATATAGTTACAATTTTAAATTTATTGAATGTACATGTTTAACCGCTAAAATGTAAATTTAAGTGCTTGTTCAGGTTTTTGTGAATAAATAAGCTATGTCACTTACACTCATTTTTTGACTTTGTATCAGTGTTGATTCTATTACTGGTGGTTTGATTGACATTCTTTGATATTACATTTAAATGTATAAAATTTGGGAGATTTTTCATGTACATTGCATTTATGCCGGTTCTGAAATTTGTTATTAAGATTTTCCAGCAATTGACACCTACTAGAGCAATTATGCCAATTACTTTTCTCCACCAGCCTCAACCTGTTAGCCGAAGAATTAGGCCTGCAGAAGCGTGATTTTATTTTTCTCGGATGCATTTCAACATTTTTAGATGTCTTTAGAGCATTGTTTCGCAACTGGTGGTTAGCGAACCATCAGGGGCTCCCGTGATGTCGAAAGGGGGTTCACGAAAATAATACGGCAATGGCGGAAGTTTTACTTGCTTACTTAAAAAATACAAATTAGGATGGCGGGGCAAAGTTATCTTTTAAATAGTTTTTTTAATAAAGCGTAAAAGTTGTGGACTGCTATAGGAAGCATACATACATATTTTGAAATGCACTTATTTCTATTGTTAACCGATTTCGAAAATTTGAGTTGCAAAGTGGTATCTAAAGATACTTATTGATTTATTTTGAATTTTGTACGTACATTTCTCCTACCATTTCCCACTATTTCCTCAATAGCGTGAAGAAATAATCGGAAATACATAAACTTACTAAAATGTAAAATTTTGAATTATTTTCGGCTAATTTCTCATATACAGACCCCAAAGTGGAATAGGAAGATAGTTTTTCATGAATTTTAAACTTTGTACTCACATTTATCACAATTTATTCGAACTTTTGCAAAATTTAGTGTATTTCAACCCTAAAGTGAAACCAAACCATATTTGTCAATTAAAAATTTTGCACACATATTTCTTTTGAAATATCACAATTTTTTCACGCTATCAGGAAAATAATTTTTAAAGATAACTGTCGCAACACATGGTTACTGCACGATTAATATAAAAAATAGAGCAAATTATTCAAAAAAGTATTTTTTCTTAAAATTTAAAATTAGATTCTTTGCAATTGTATTTTCATTTTTCGTTATGAACTATTGTGGAACATGGAAAATAAATATTCTAACAAATTTTGTTACCCGTTACTAATGACTACAAAAGGGGGCTCGTCATTTTCTTTCATATTTTTGGAAGGGTTAGCAGGGAACAAACGGTTGGGAACCACCGCTTTAGAGAATGTATGATTAAACAATGTGTAAAAAGTTATTTTAGGATTATAAGTTATAGAAGAGTTACTTGTAGGTAGTACTAAGTTTATATTAGCCAAATACCTTACATATTGGAAGTTCAACGCAGTGTGTCAGTCAAGCACTGCATCATAGGTTGTTAATTACTGGTAAAATGCAAAATTGGCAATGTCAATTACTAAAACAGCGGTTCGCAACTGGCGGACAGCGGAAGGTCGAAAACTGGACCCCCAAAATTTTTTATTTAGGTATTCCAAAAAAGGCATTTTTTTTTTTCGAATTTTATCCGAATTTCAAGTTTTTCAACACATATCATACCTACTTAATGAATTTTCAGGTAGCCAGATAAGGCAAATAGTAACTGAACTGGCTATTTTCCGCCTAGTCTGGCAACGCTTCATGCATGTGCCATTTCAAATATTGCGTCATTTTCGGGATGGAGAAGTTTCCATTATTCTTCATTATCATTCCAAAATATGTCTCAAAAATGTATTTATTTTAAGAAAATCCCACCACCACCCGGCATGACACGGGCATGTCGCCTCAATCCTTCTCCATCCCGGATTCTGAAAAAGAAAAAAAAAACATCATTTTTGTTGATCGTTTAAAAGACGATAGCAAATGGACTCGAAAAACAACGTCTGCTCTTCAAATTTATCAGGAATAATATTTTGCCTCATTCTAGACTTTTTTGGTTTTACACTCGATAATATTTTCGCAGACGAAGTATTGAATGCTACCCGCGATGCCTCAAAGTTCATGCAAATTAATTTAATGGAACGGAAATGCATCGATGCCTCAAAATGGTAAGAACGTTGATTTGTTGAAATGGCAACAATGCATATAAAATAAAACGGCTAAAAATGTTGTGTTTATAATTAATACCTCCGCTAATTCAAGTCCCTCGGCGATGAGAATAGGCAAAATGGCTTATTCGGAAAATTTCGAATTTTTTAATACCTCACTTGACTTTTAACCAGCCGTTCGTGAGGATATAGCGCGGAATAGATAGGTAGACATACATTTATTTACTCTCGGACTTTAACACATAAGATGATCCTGAAGTTCTGTTAAGACTTATATAAATTTAAAACTATGCAAACTATATAAAAATATATAAATTTAAAAGTCATTTCTGACGATGAAACTATTAAACATGTGCTAAATCACGCTAAAGGCGTCAGTCACTGGTGCACTTACCCTGAATGGAAGATTTTATAATTTGCAATGGACGATAATCTACACTGCTCGAACTCCAAATGTTTTTTATCACACGGTTTTATTTAACTTGAAGTTTGTTACGTGGTTTTTGACCACTATTACGGCATAAATTATCTTCAAACTTAGCACACAAGCTTATCTTCGATGACAAAGTTCCATCCATTTTTAGCCTACTTTCCCGTAAAAGTAAAAAATAATAATAATAAAGCATGAAAGAAGGATTAATGTATCGTGAAAATATCGTTAAAAATCAAGAAAAGTCAAAAATAAGTGAAGTAATTAAATAAAGATTGAAAAATAAAAAATTTGAAAGTAGGGTATTGAGATGGGGAAAAAGTGTGTCTGTCGGTCTGTCGGTCTGTCTGTCTGTCTGTCGGTCTGTCTGTCGGTCTGTCGGTCTGTCTGTCGGTCTGTCGGTCTGTCGGTCTGTCCCCCCCTAATAACTTTTGAACGAATTGTCCGATTGGAAAAATTATTTTTTCATTCGAAAGATCTCGGCGAGGACATCTCATTTCTATATTTTACTTTTTGATTTGAACAATTTTTTGTTCAATTTTGAACAGTTCAAAAAATTTTAACATTAGCGCCTATGGACAAAATTGAAGCAAATTCTGTAAACTCTGGGCACAAGAGCCAAGTTCCTATTAAAAGCTTATTGAAAGGAGATCTCGGCGTGAAATATTGATTTGAACAGTTTTTGTTCATTTTTGAACAGTTCAAAAAATTAACACTGAGCTTACGGGGAAATTTCAACCCTATATAAATCCTGATCTAACGGACCGATTTGCTTGGAACAAACTTTATCGGAAAGCTCTTATAACGTAGAACATGTAGAAATAGAAAGTTTATCCAGAACTTACGAGCCTATTTTGCTATGAAATTTTTTGATCGGGATTTTCAAGGATATTTCTCAGTGACTCAATGAGTGAAATAATGAATGAATGAATCAATGAAAGAGTGAAAGAATAAATCAATGAATAAATGAATGAGGAAAAGAATGAATGAATAAATTATTGAATAAATGAAAATATAAATAAATGAGTGAATAAATACATGACTGCGTAAATGAATGAATAAACACTTGAATGAGGTAACGAATGAATGAATAAATGCATGGCTGAATAAATGAAAGAATGAATGAGTGAGTGAATGAATATGTATTATCCGTTGAAAAAGGTATATTTTCAATAATTAGAACTAAAGATAAATAAGAAAGAGAGAGAAAGAGATAGCTAGATTATAAATTTGAATTTGGTGTATACGGGAAAGTAGGCTCGTATAGTTCTAGACGGAACTTCTTGTTTAATTTATTATAGCGTTAATTAGGAAAAAATAATAATTTTGGCTCTGAGGAAATTATCAGAATTATTATTTGTCGAATGGCAATGATAGCTTTGTTTGGATGATGCAGCGATGTTATTTAACTTGATTTGTCACGGAAGTTTGTTACGCGGTTGTTGACCACTACTACTGTATATCAGTTTCTTTTAAAAATAAAACCGTGTAACTTAAAACATTATCTGGAGATTTATTATTATTAAATGTGAATGAATTCATCATGACAGAATGTAACCAATAAGGTTGTCAAATCAAACATTTTAAAAAGGAGAGTACCTCAATTTGAGGATTGCCAATTCATTTGAGCATGCCTCTCTCCCCACATTTGCAACAAAACTGAAATATGTATGTTCATTTTGAACTAAATGCTCCAGAAAGTTATCTTAAGAAATAAAAAAGTTATGTTTTAGTTGTTTACTTGAAGAATAAATAACTGCGTAAAGCTCTAATAACCAGTTCCGCTCAAACAAGACTCCACTGTGCATTATTTTTTTTAAATCCTTTTTTCACATACATTTACAAAACATCAAATTACAACTATATCAACTACACGTCATTTAACATGCTACCGGAGGGTCGGGTGTTCGATACCCAACCCGCTGAAGCCCCTTCATGTACACGTAGACACTGAAGTCCCGAGGCAGTTCCAAGGGGACCGGAGGGCGGGGAAATTTTACTTGAATTCACTCTTAGGTTGGTGGAGCCACCTGGTGTCATGTTCAATCCGTATACTCTTCTTGAGCGAAGCCGCAAGTCCACCCTTGTGGTGTTCATTGAAAATGGAAAACGCTCCTTGTCTGCGTTAATTCCTGGTTGCCTCCTGCGAGGGGAACTTGGATGTAGCAACAACAACATCAACAGCAACGGAAGCCGCATTTCTGGAGGCCGGCTGCCGTAGTAAATCTGCAAAACATCAACAAGTAGAAATGTGTTTTCAATACTGGCTTCAATAGTATGATTGCATAAACAAAATCTATTACAGCAGACGAAGCTGTAAATATGACATAGGGCCAAAAAAGAAGTTACAGAAAATATTTATGAGGACAGTGGATATTCGCACATAAACTTAAAAAAAGATTCCCCAAAATACCCAAGAACCTACTGGAACTGAATTAACCGGAGTTTGACGTACAATATGGGAATTGAAAAGAACAACAATAAATACAGACAATTAAGAAGATTACATCACAAAGAACACTCTTGACAAATGTTCAAATTTTTGACAACAATATTTTGTTCAAATTGCAAATTGACAACAATAAAACATCTAAAACTCGGTAAATTACAAGAAGCAAAATTCTTCAGACCGTACATTAATGAAACAAAGGTCCCTTCTGTGATGCAGTAGGGACGCCATTGGAAAAATCGCTGAATCACTATCGTCCCTTTCGTGGAACCATAACTTTTTGTTCGTGGGTAGATTTCAAGTAAAGATTCAGTTTTCCTTGTACTCTTTTTTTTTCCTATACTAATTTTTCATTCTTATTTGTTCAGTGGAGATTTGTTCATATTGCTTTTCTCTTGGATTTCTTTTGTTGGAAGGGAGATTCGGCCCTCCACCTGCGGATCCGCCACTGTGTGGGTGATAACTGAACGTAAATTCCCGAATTCAAATATTATTTAATTGCAATAAAGTTCATCGCTAGAGCGAAGTTTCAAGCAATTAAGTTCATGTCTAGAGCGAAGTTTCAAGCAATGAAGTTCATGTCTAGAGCGAAGTTTCAAGCAATGAAGTTCATCGCTACTGCGAAGTTTCAAGCAATGAAGTTCATCGCTAGAGCGATGTTTCAAACAATGCCAATGTAGCGGTGAAGAAATTTGGAAAGTACTTCTATATCAAAATGTAAGAGCATACTGTCTGCGCATGTGCCGCGTGCCCTCTTGTTTTGATTTGTACAAATTTTCATTGTTCTTCTATCACTCATTACTCAAGCATGTTATTTTAGCGCTCTTCTGAGAAACTAGCAACCTTACATGTAGTATCTATATAGTTCTCTAGCAAAAATAAATTTCATAATTAGCTGCAAAGTTTACTTAGCTGTTTACATACATTAAAACGACTTTACTTTGAAGATTAGAATCTTAGCACGGATCGCAACAGTAGATAGGCAATCGTAGAAAAAATAATACTCAATACTGCAAATAAATAGTTTAATAATAAAAATATTTCCCCACAAATAAAATATAACTTGTTTACTTACAATAAATTACCCACATTACTTTGCCTGTGCAATGACAACTATTGTAGCTTTATGTAACTTAGCAACCGAATAACACTAAGAAACAGCAGAAAAATTAAAAAAAAATTTAAATTAGAGGTAAAAATAGAACCAACTTTAGTTAAAATTTCGCTAAAAAATGAAATAGAATCATTCAAACTCTGGGGCCACTTACAATAGAATAATTTATGATTGCAAAATATTTTTTCTATCATAATTTTGCACCGATTTAGAGATGAAAAAAATATTATAAATTTCCACTCATAGCGCATTTTTTCTACTTGTCGAATATGATCAAATTAATGAATGGGACACCCTCGATCAATGAATAAAATAATCATCAAAATCGATTCATAAAGTGAGAAGTCATCGATGGACATACAAACAAAAAAGAAAACAAAACAAGAAAAAAATGATTTTTCGCCTTGTGGAAGTCGGTTAACAAATTTTATCACTGTGGCATAAATAAATGAATTTCCAATGTACGTAGAGGAATGGAGAAAAAATTTAAAAAAAAAAAAATCGTGTAACTTCAACTAATCAATAATAAGAATAAAGTTTTTCCCCGCTAATGCAGTCGTATTGTAAAGAAAGCATATGTACAGAGATTGGGTTCGACAGGAGTGCGGTATGAACTCTGGTGCTGATTGGTTTTTATGACATACGAAACTGAACAAGAATAAAAGACATACAGAATTATGGAAGAAAGAAAATAAAGTAAAAAATGGGAAACGTGAGAGTAAACTGAAAAGGAAAATATGAACTGTTCCAATTATTTTAGTCATGAATTGAACATTTTGATTGCTCACAAATCTTCCTTCTACTCATAACACTCCAAACTTCACAGTAGGTTTTTTTTTTTTTTGTCTTCTAGAATTCACAGGATTCAAACTATCTGTCCTCAGCCATTGAGATCGATTCTGGTTGTCGCCCAATGTCGAAACATGACTGCTTTCCTTTGCGTTTTCGAGAAGTTTCTCTGTTGATTTGGAAAATTCGCCGCAATCTAAAGGGGCCAGGTGCAATACATTCAAAATAAGAGATGAATACACGTGAGACCTTTAGATTCCAGCCTTCCAATTTCTTTATGTCCATCATGGAGCATGGCAGTGCCCACTTCTTTCTACTGATTATGCTCCAAACTGCTCAGTAAAGCAACAGGTTTCTCTTCCGACCTCAACATCATTCAAACCGCTTGTCATCAGTCGTTGAGAGTAATTACTGTTATTGCCAAATATCGCTCGTTTCGAAACATTGTTTTCTTTGCTGAATTAATGCTGGTTTCATAAAATATCTGTGCTGCTTTTGAAACGGGCCGCAAACCGACAATCATCTCATGTGATTCACATCCAAAATACAAGGTGCTTCGCAGTGAGGTCGTCCGGATTGCAGCCTTTCAATTATTATTACTCACCACTGAGTATGACACTGCTCAGTCCTTGCTCCACTCCGCTGACTTGAGAAGTATCTGTGTTGCTTTTGAAACGGGCCGCAATCCGACAATCTCATGCGATTCACATCCAAAATACAAGGGGCATCGCAATGAGATCGTACGGTAAGTAATCCAGAAAAAAAGAAAATAATTTATTTTCCCAATATCTAATATTGTAGGAAACCTTAAAAATATCCTCAAAAGTTTCGAAATTTTTATAATAAACAATAAAGCGTTATACTTAAGAAAGAGAAAATCTTCAATAAAAATTTTTACCTTGTGAAAGCTTGTAACGAATTAAGAGTTACAAACTTTCAACATTGAAAACGTCGAACTTTTAAATTTGAGATTTTGTAACGAATTCGAAAATATTTCCCAAAGTTTTATACTTTAATTTGTAATTAAGATTGCTCAAGCTAACAAAGAAAAACTAATGGTTTGCTTAACTGACGAGCAAACTGTTACGAAGCATAAACTGTTAACGAACTTGTCTCAAAGAAGTGTTACTGATCTTTAAAATTTATTATTTACAGTTTTGTAAAAAACAGTTAACTTTATGCAACGAATATAAATTACTATAGGACATTCTCAGGCTTGTGTTTCGCAGTTAAAAGGAGGCCCTTTCTCTAATAGAATACGAAGCCAGCTTTTGAAAGGACGTCCGATAAAAAAGGTTTCTGCTGTATGTCTTTGCATATGTTAGCTCCCTTCAAAAAGGAGTTCCTTGTAACCACAAAACACGTGCCTGAAATATTTATGGCTATTTTGTGGGAAAGGGTCCAAATAGCAAATGAGGCAGTGAGAAGCGAAGGGATGTAAGGGATTATTCATGAATGATGTCACGCGTCGAGGGGAGAAGGGTTTTCGTGAAATTGTGACAAAGTGTGACAAGGGGAGGGGAGGGGGTAACAAGAAGTGTAACTTCCCTGCTTATGAAACTTAGCGTGACATGTGACGAAGGGTGGAGGGGGTCCACTGAAGTGTGACATTTTGCGACAAAGGGAGGGAGGGGGTCAATTGAAGTGTGACATTTTGTGACAAAGGGGGGAAGGGGAAAATATGTGGGGAAAAAGCGTGACATCATTTATGAACGGTCCCTAAGTGACCGAAAAAATACGATTCTGAGAAAAACACGTTCAAAGTTTAAATCTTATGGGACCTTTAATGCTGTTATTTCTTCTGAATAAAGTTTGGGCGGAGCACCTGCGAGAGCTATCATTAACATTTATTGTCAAGATATAGAATGGTGCTTTCTCCATCATTTGAACTGGTTATCTCCGAATTTTCAATTTTGTCACTTACATCCCTTTGCTTCTGCCTCAAATGCGCTTTTGAATATTAACACACTTTTGCAACTTTATTTAAATGTAGTTTTCAGATCGTAACATTTTTTTTGTAAAACCTAACATGTTTAAAATTTAAAAACATTTTATTTATTTCTTGTAAATTAAATTTTATTTTCAAAGTTTTTCCTATTTTAATTTTTTTAGAGATTATTTTTTTTTTCTAAAACATTTTGTATTCATATCTCCCCCCTTTTTCCCTTCTTTTCTGAACATTTTCCTGTTCTTACTGCGTATATAGATTTTTTTTTTGTTTAATTAAAAACAAAGTGAACCAACGTATATTCGGAGATCTAGACCAGTTTCACACTTAAGGGTTAAGTTTAAAAAACGTATTAAGAATAGTGAGCTTTTATCTTGAGTAATCACTTTCGAGCTATGCGAAATGTTTTTTTCTTTTTTCTTTTTAATGACGCTGCGTATGGTCATTAACCTTTGCAGACCTAGTGCGTTCCCCAGTTATCGGCATCCATTTTTTCAAGTAACACCACTGTCGGTGGATGCCTTTGCCACTGAGAATTTGAACGCTTAGTTTCCCCTAAATGGCGGCGCCCGAGCTTTCATTTGATGCCAATTGCACTAGGTATTTAATTTAGCCGTGAGGATCCATGCCAAACGGATACGGGACCTTTATTTAACATGCCGCACAATCATGCGATTTGGGCGCAGATGATTTTCTGCATCTTGAAAATCCACCGGCTTGGGCCAGGTTAGAGCATGCGATCTTGGGCGTACGAGACCCGCGCCTCACCACTACGCAACCCTGTCGGCATTATGCAAAATGTACATGCACACATCATGAAGTCATTTAAGAAACTCCTCAAAACGGTCTCGGGGATGGTCAAAATGGATATTTCGGTGGCCCCGTACGTACATAAGTATCTACTTTCATACAGATGTTGCTAAAGAAGTAATAAAACTAGATTAATGGGTGATTAAAGTGGAAATTTGTTCTGAAATTTTTCACGAATGGAATATTCCCTTCTACTTCATACAATAAAGTGAAAATAAAACACTTCCACTCACTCTCAGAAATGCAGCTCTCATATTTGACGATTCTTGAATTGTCAAAAAAATTTCGTCATTTCTAACAATTCTTTCCTCCCGCGATCACGTGACTTAAAAAAGTTACTACACAAACTTCGGCAATTTGACTGAGCATTTTTCGCGGAGCCATTTCGTCAAATACGACGAATGTTTCGTGAGATTTGAGCATGCGTTCTGAGAGTGCTCTAGCTTAGAACCTAGTTTGTATGTGGCCGTGGTTAGGATGTCGGACGTCAAATCGGAGGATGTACGGGTCGATGCACTACCCGCTGAAGACCCATCATGTATACCTGCGGATACATGCATGCAAAATCCGTGGACCCTGAAGTCCCGGGGCAGTTCCGAGGGTACCGGAGGGCAGAGAATGTCCCTTCCTTTCACTCTAAGATCAAAAAAGGAAAGTGACGTATTTGCGGCGGCGCCATCTGGTGCCCCTAAGTACATTATGAACTAAGTCGCACTTCCACCGCTGTGTTGCTCATCTATAAACGGAAGGGGCTCCTTACTGCCTTAATTCTTGGTCGCTCTGTGAAGGGGAGCTTGGATATCCAAGTGGCATTACAAACAACGACAAGTTTGTGTTCAAACATAGCACACACAAGCAGTGTATTTTACAAAATACAAAATAATAAAATACTTTCGCATGGTATTAGCCTTAATTGTCCAGTAAACGTTTCCACTGATTGGTACAGTTAAAAATTTCCGTAAGAAAATAGTAAAATAACCATTTATTTTATTGTTATTTTACCATATTTAATCACAACAGTTGAATAACCATTAAAAAGTTGGTACTCAAACCGCTGATTGCGAAAAAAATCGTTTATTCTCTGTTTATCCTAAAGAACGTTTAACTTACCGTAATTTACAAGCGCTCAATAAGAATCGGGCGTCCGTCTTGTTTGCGAAACTTTTCCTGCCATACGTTGTTGTTGAAATATGAATAAAGATTTATCAGTTCAAATCTGCATGTGCATATCAAAAAAGAAGAAAAAAAAAAAGTGGCTTAAGCAGTGGTAAGAAATAGAAACACGTTCAAAAGTAAATAAAAAATTGGAGACATCGGATTCCCGAACTGTTTGCGAATGAGCTACAGAGCGAATGAGCGATTTGAGCTGTTGAAGCTTGCTTGTAGTTTAATTTTTGCAGCAAATAAAATGATTTTCGTCAATATACAGTAAATTTAGTCCAAAAATGACTTTGGATCCAATCAAAAACTGAAATCTCAATTTTAAGGCAGTTTGTCTGTTGTAAAATAAGATTCATTGATAAATAAACGACCACTTTAAGTTGTGTAGATGGCCGAATGACTAGAGCGCAAGGTTGGTATACCATACACCCGAGTTCGATTCCCGCACGCTTCGTTAATGCTTTCTACGCCTATAAATGTTCAAAAACGGTAAATATTAACTTTGAAATTATTTTTAAATGGTTATAAAATCGCAAACTTTTGTATTATTTTGGATTTATGGCTTTTTAACCAAGCTGATTTAGGTCTCGTAAAGATAGAAAAGTGTTCCAAACCGTAAATTTAACGGTGAATTAGATGGAGAGACTGCTGCCGGTTTTTTAACCGTAGTTTCATGATGAAATTTCTAACAGTGTATAAAAGCAGAAAATGAGATATTTACAACTATATGGTCAAAAATTGGGATACTCACCATACCATGAGAGTTTTAATCTCGATACATCCAAAATAATATTCCCACAATGGTGACGAAAATATAATATACGAGAAGGGCGAGGAGAATCATAACTAAACACCAATAATTTAATTGTTGCAATTCAGTTTTGTAAACCAAATACGAATACAGACCATTCAACTCAATTTGAGGAGCAAACAGTCAAACCAATTTAGTTTTGTAAACCAAACAATTTAGTTTTGTAAACCAAATACGAATACAGACCATTCAACTCTATTTGAGGAGCAAACAGTCAAACCAGTTTTTAACTTATTTGGTTACAGCTTGTTTTACAAAAAACGATGTACTTTTATACTTGTTAATGAGGAGTTCAAAGAAAAACCAGTAACTTTAATTTCATTTTTTTTTTTTTTTTGGAGAAGACATGGTTTGACTGCTTGCTCTTCAATTATGGACTAACGAATCGGTTGATGTATTTATGTGAGCACAAAAATTTAATAACATCGTAAATTCATACTTTTCAGACTCTACATATAAATATATGAGGCACCCAAAGCAAAGGGGTACGTGACAAAATGAAAAGTTGTAGGATAACTGGTACAAGTGACAGAGAAAGCACCATACTATATAGTGGCAAGAGATTAGTGATAGCTCTAACAGGTGCTCCGTCCTAACGTGATTTAGAAAAAAAAAATAACATTAAAGGTTCGATAAATCCAAAAGATCCAACGAACTGCATATCAATACTTATATTTTATACTGAAGGGTTTAGGATAATATTCTTGCTATTATGAGAAGTATTTCTTGTTTTGTTATTCGTTTGCTCTGACTAAAGACAATACCTCTTAGGCTCCCCAAGTTTTATTTAAGTTTTAATGTGTTAATAAATTGTAATCACTATCAACTGAAAGTTTTTTTCCATTTCTTTATATTACTCGAGCCGAAAGAACATTTCGACTTAAGACTCGAATTTTATTTGTTTTCTTTGTGTGCAGTAAAACCTGTAAAGTTAACCACCTTTGTAAAATGCACATCTGTCTAAGTTGAGCCATTGCCACTGCGAATTTGGACGCTCCGTTTCCCCTAAATGGTGGCGCCCGAGCTTTCATTTAATGCGACTTGCATTAGGTATTAATCTAGCCGAGAGTATCCAAGCCAAACGGACACTCAAGTGATCTTTAACATGCCGCACAATCATGCGACATGGGCGCAGACGATTTTCTGCAGCTTGAAAAATAAACCGACTTGGGCCAGGTTTGAACCTGCGATCTTGTGCGTGCAAGACCCGCGCCTTACCACTACGCCGCCCTGTGGACATTTTGCGAGATGTACAAGCACACAGAAGTCATGTAAAAAACTCCGCAAAACGGTCTCGGGGATAGTCAAAATGGATATTTCGGTGACCCCGTAACGTAGCCATAAGTATCTACTTTCGTACAGATGCTAAAGAATTAATCAAAAGAGATTCATTTGTGATTAAAGTGGAAATTTGTTCTGAAATTTCTCACGAATGGAATATCCTCTTTTACTTCATGCAATTAAGTGGCAAGAAAGCACTTCCGCTCTAGTTTAGAACATAGTTTGTGTGTGGGCCGTGGTTAGGATGTCGGATTTCAGATCGGAGGATCTGGGGGTCGATGCACGACCCGCTGAAGACCCACCATGTTCACCTGGGGATGCATGCATGTAAAATCCTTGGACCCTTAAGTCCCGAGGCAGTTCCGAGGGTACCGGGGGGTGAAGATTTTCCCTTCCCCTCACCCATAGGTCTAAAAAGGAAGGCGGCGTATTTGCCATCTTGGGTCATAAAAATACATAATGAGCAAGTCGTACTTCCACCGTTGTGGCGCTCATCTAAAAACGGAAGGTAGTCCAGCGTTTCTCAACCTTTTAGTATTCGCGGCCCGATTTTCTATCATAATTTTCATCCCGCCCCCACTTACCATAAAATGTGTACAACAATAATGTATATTAAGTACTTTGGATTCTGTTTTTGAATTATTTCTAACTAACTGCCAAAGCAAGAGTAAAAACGAGTCATTTAGTAATAAAATTAGTTTAGTAATAAATCACTATTTGAATTTTGGGCAGGAGTAAAGGATGATTTTTCTGCACTAAAAAGAAGGGTATTTCGCATTCTATTACCATTTTCAACATCCTACTTTTGTGAAACTGGATTTTCTTCTGTGGCTTCTTTGAAGACAAACTATAGATCTGAGCTAAGTATAGAAACAACTGAGAGTGGCTATTTTTAATATTAAGCCTTCCTTTGAAAAACTTTGCTTTGCAAGACAGGAACAAACAAGTCACTAATTATATATTAAATTTGTTTTTTATTTAGTATGTTTTGATTGAGAAAGTTTTAATTTAGTAATTTGTGTTACTTTAATAAGTTATTAAATATGTCGATATTATATGTATTTTGTTCTCTATGTGTATGTGTGCTTTCCTTTCAGTCAGTTAATCTATTTTCTAAAGTAATATTTTCTCCTGGATATTCTCGCGCCCCCCTAAGAGCTAAGGAAGTCCATACTTCCTTTAATCCTGGTCGCTCTGCGAAGGGGAGCTTGGATACATAAAGGGGCATCAGAAAAAACAGCGTAGTTTGTATTCAAAAATAACACACACAAGCAGGGTATTTTACACAATACAAAATAATAAAATACTTTCACATGGTATTAGCCTTAATTGTACGGTAAACGCTTGCACTGATTGGTATAAAAGCGTAAGATGAGATATTTACAACTAGAGTGAAACCCCGTTTAAAGGCGGGTGTCGGGGGACATACTTGGCACCCGCGTTATAACATCGCGGAACCATATTCACGAAATAATACTCGCTTTTGTTGTGTCATTTTTAACTTCATCAATTACTCGCTACCTTTTTTAGCCTACTTTCCCGTAAAAGTAAAAAAAAAAAATAATAAAGCATGAAAGAAGGCTTAATGTATCGAGAAAATATCGTTAGAAATCAAGAAAAGTCAAAAATAAGTTAAGTAATTAAATAAAGATTGAAAAATAAAAAATTTGAAAGTAGGGTTTTGAGATGGGGGAAAAGTGTGTCTGTCTGTCTGTCCCTCCCTAATAACGTTTGAACGAATTGTCCGATTCGAAAAATTCTTTTTGCATTCGAAAGATCTCGGTGAGGACATCTCATTTCCATATTTTACTTTTTGATTTGAACAATTTTTTTGTTCAATTTTGAACAGTTAAAAAATTTTAACATTAGCGCCTATGGGCGAAAATGAAGCAAATTATGTAAACTCTGGGGGTAAGGTCCAAGTTCCTATGAACAAGCATAATGGAAGAAGCTTTCGGTGTGAAATATTGACTTCAACAATTTTTGTTCATTTTTGAACAGTTAAAAAAAAATTAACATTAGCACCTGCGGGGAAATTTCAATCCCATATAAATCCTGATCTAACCGACGGATTTGCTTGCAACAAACTTTATCGGAAAGATGTTGCGATGTAGAACATGTATAGATACGAGTTTCAACTAGAACTGAACGAGCCTATTTTAAAAGGAAATTTTTTTATCCATATTTTAAAGGATATTTCTCAACAAATACATGAATAAATGAATGAGTGAGATAATTAATGAATGAAAAAATGATGAATGAAAAAATGAATGCGTGAAAGAAGGAATGAATGAATACATGATAAAATAAATAAATGAGTGAATAAATACATGAATGGGTAAATGAGTGAATCCATACATGAATGGGTAAATGATAGAATTAATATATGAATGAGTAATTGAATGAATGAATAAATGAATCAATGGATAAATGAAAGAATGAATGAGTGAGTGAATGAATATGTACTATCCGTTGAAAAATGTATATTTGAAGAAATTAAGAACTAAAGCTAAATGAGAAAGAGATAGCTAGATTATAAATATGAATTTGGTGTATACGGGAAAGTAGGCTCGTATAGTTCTAGACGGAACTTCTTGTTCTATAGTATAATTCTTCTTTGTTGTTATTTTATTTACTGTAATTGCTGTGCAAGAAGCACACAGCTCAACTGCGCGATCAGTCTATCGAGCAAACCAGTTCCGTGTGCAAGTAATCCTAATGCCTCGACTAATACGTAGGGTTCTGGTAGAGAAAAAGTCTACCGACCGATAGGTTATAAACCAATTGTGTTTCAAGAAATATTGAGCCTAATAAAATTATATTTATGTTATCAAAATGGGATTGTGAATTGTTCTAAGAAAACAATAGTTTCGAAAGAGGAGAAATGCACTTCTCAAAGAAACAATGTTTTAAACCTGCATACGCTGGAAAATATATTTACTTTTAAAGAATGTTACAGAATCTGGAATACAAAGGTTTATAACGCTATAAGGGAAGTTACACACGCATAACTAGACTTCTGAATATGCTGGCTGTCTTTTTTTACAATGGCAAGTAGGGGAATCATCTTAAAATGCATAATAAAGGGCGGTTTGAAAGTCGGGGGACATGATCGTCACCGCTTCATATCCGATTCCGTGGTATAATGGGGTTTTACTGTATCCGGTCAAAAATTGAGATACTTACCATACCATGAGAGTTTTAATCTCGATATATCCATAATATGACCGCCACAGTTATGATGCAAATATAATAAACGAAAAGGGCGACCAGAATCATAACTAAAAAGCAATAATCTGAGCTTCTCAAGATTGAACTCAACTATCTGAAAGCTGTACCTGTTGATAGAGGATTTTCTCACTCTTTAATTGATTCTATTCATAACAAACTTTCTAAGAAAACTTCTGGTCCCAATCATGTGGTTTCTAGAAGGAATTTGGTTGTGTTACCATTCTTTCATTCTGTAAGTTTTCGTATTGCTAAAATCCTAAAAAGGTTTCAATTTCAAGTTGTTTTTGCTCCTAGCAACAAACTTTCTTTCTCTTCTCTTAAAGATCCTGTTGATCAACTTAATACTTGGGGTATTTACCAAATTAGTTGCCGTTGCGGCCTTTCTTACGTTGGACAGACTAAACGTGCTCTGAAAATTCCGTTAAATGAGCATAAAGATTATGTACGAAAGCAAGAGCTAAATAAGTCTAGCATTGCTCAACATTGTTGGAATTCCAACCACTCTTTTGATTTCAATTCTGGGAAAATTATTCAAAAATGTTCTTCCCCATTAGAGCTTGACTTTTGGGAAGCTTATCATATTAAAAGGAATAGTTCTAATTTGGTTAATGATTCTACCTCAACTCCTTATTTTTCACAGGTCTGGCATAAGTTCCTTTAATTTGTTGTTCTTTCTTGGTTTTCTTGTTAGTTTTCCTTTTTTTCTCTCCCCCCCCCTCCCCCTCTTTTACATGTGTACTTTGTTTTGCTTTTTGTTTTGGTATTTTCTGTACTTATTTTATTTCCATTTTATTCTTTGTGTTTTATTTTATTATTTTGCAATTTTTATGTATTTTCACATTTTTATGCATGCTGTTGTCCTTTTTGCTTTGTTTTTATTGATATTCCTTTTTACTTCCAACTGCATTCGTTTGTTGCTCTCTTATTGGTGCCTTTCCTACCACTTCTACTTCCACTTCACGCTGCCTTTATTCTCATTGGTTTACAGTTAGTTCTTAGGCTATATAAGCTTTGTTTTTGTTGTTTTTTTCTGCTTCATTTGGATGTTTTGCATCTAGAAGCTCCCTGTCGCATTGAAAAAGGGATTCCAAACATATGTCTGCGTTCTAATGCTCATTTGTGCTTTAATTTAACGTGAAATTTTATTTCCAATAATTTAATTATTACAATTTAGTTTTATAAAATAAATACGAATACAGATCATTCAACTCTATTTATGAACTAACAAATCGGTTGATGTAGTCATGTGAGCACAAAACTTTAATAACATCGTAAATTCATACTTTTCAGACTCTACATATGAGGCACCCAGAAGCAAAGGGGTGTCCGTGACAAAATGAAAAGTTGGAGGATAACTAGTACAAATGACAGAGAAAGCACCATACTATATTGTGGCAAGAGATTAGTGATAGCTCTAACAGGTGCTCCGTTCTAACGTGATTTAGAAAAAAATTAACATCAAAATTTCGATAAATCCATAAGATCCAAAAAATTGCTTATCAATACTTACACTTTATACCGAAGGATTTAAGATAATATTATTGCTATTATGAGAAGTATTTCCTGTTTTCTTATTCGTTTGCTCTGACTAAAGATAATACCACGTAGGCTCCCCAAGTTTTAAGTTTTAATGTGTCAATAATTGTAATTACTACCAACTGAAAGTGTTTTTCATCTTTCTTTATATTACTCGAGTCTGAATAGCATTTAGACTTAAGACTCGAATTTTATTTGTTTTCTGCGTATGTAGTGAAACCTGTAAAGTTTACCACCTGTATATGTTGACCACTTATATGGACCAAATTTGCGCGGGAAGATTATAAAAACCCTTTGTAAGTTGACTGCCTAATTATTACCATGATATGTATTCATTTAATATAAAAAAAACTTTTCCAGGATATTTTATTCATGCTATTATAATGTTATACCAGTATGCGTCTGCACTGCATGTATAAAACAGTAATTATAAAGCTTGTCTAAACCTCTTTCTAACTTAATGGGAAAACATTTACGAGCATTCTGTTATTTTTCAATTTTTTTTTTTTTTTTTTTTTTTAAATCTTACATAGACATTTTGAACAATTATGTATTTCTAGGAAATCTTTGCCGTAAAATAACAACTTACATAATTAATAAGATATTTAATTTTATTTTAGCTAAGTACTTTACTTTTGAAGTTCTATGATACATTGTAAACCATTCAGCTTTAACTTCTTTAAGGATATTTTTGTGAAATAAAATAGCTACGTACTATTTTAACGTCGGGTTAATGCGTAAAGCTTAACTCAAAAGTATTTGAATTACTTAAAACGAAATAAATGTACAGTGTAAGAAAGACAAAATAAAAAAAATATCATCCTCACCCATTAGTAAGTTGAGCACCTGTCTAAGTTGACCACTAAAGTGCTGCACCGCAAGTGGTCAACTTACACAAGTTTCACTGTATTTGCAACCTGTTGGGTGTTTAAAAATACGTATCAAAATTTAGTTTTTGAATATCAGAGCCAGTTAGCCGCTGTATAACCGGTAGACAAGGGAAAACCGATATGGGATCATTCATAAATGATGTCACGCTTCGAGGGGGGGGGGGTTATTAAATTGTGACAAAGTGTGACAAGGGGAGGGGAGGGGGTAACAAAAAGTGTGACATCATGCATTATGCAACATAGCGTGACGCGTGACAAAGGGGGGGAGGGGGATCCGCTGAAGTGTGACATATTGTGACATAGGGGGGGAGGGGGGTAAATATATGGGAAAAAAGCGTGACGTCATTTATGAACGGCCCCTATCCTGTATCCGGAGAAATCATTGCGTGATTGAACTTGGGAGGGGTGGGGGCACCCCTGTATAACACCATATATGTACATTCTGAAAAATACGCGTAGATATATGCAAAACATACGCATTTTTGAAAAAGGAGAAAAAATTATAGTCCATGTCCCTTTTAATTTATTAGAACGTTCCGCTCTAAATTTCTGGAGGGAACATTCAATGATTTAAATAAAAACTTACTTACTTGAAAGTCTGGAAAGGCGCATGGCAAAAAATGGGTCAACTTCTTCTTTAGAAAATGCTTTTTTGTAGTTTTCTTCTTTCCTCTATTTTCTATAATGAGATGTAAAAAATATCTTAACTCTTTGGAAAGAATTAAAATAATAATAATATGTACGTAATCAACAAAATAACTCGAAATTTATCGATTATTTGAGATTTTTTTTCTAAAATTACTGAAATTTTAAACGAAAGTGTACTTCCAGCGCTGAAAAAATACCCCTTTTGTTTACGAAGATTCATTTATTAAAATGTATTTTTATAACAAACTTTGAGCGATTATTAAAAACACTAAATTTTTCTAACTGTTTAATTACAAGTAATATTTTTTTAATAAAACAATATTGCTGTCACCCGGGAAATAGCCGATTAACATTTTTTAGCAAAAAATACAATAAACAATGCATAAAAGTTCATTTAATCAGCGAAAATGTTATTAGAAAGTAGGACAAATTGCTTAAAATATTGGATTAATCTAATCTAAATAATAGGCAAACTGAAATTTGTAGTGAAAGTGGACAATCATATAGCTGACCTATTGATTGTAAAATGAGGAGGGCCTTCAAAGGATTGAACTCTCCTCTTTTACACAACTGATAACATATTTTAAAGATTATATTTGGTGAATTCCGTGAGTAACGGCAGGACTTTTTCCCTTACTTTGATGCTGTTTTTCTCAAAACTATTTTTTGACATTGTGTGCACCCTAATTTAAAAACTAATTATCATGGAGCCTCAAAATTTTACATACTACTACTTTTCATGTATATCTTCATGCTGTACCTAAATTTACATTCGTTTCTGTCATAGAATTTATTTTTTTGAAAATTTAATTCTGAAATTTTTGGCAAATTTATTAAATTATTTTACAAAAATTCATTAATTATGTTAATGAGTTTGAATACACATTTATATTTAGTTACATTTTGAAATATATAAGTGTAAGAGGAAATATATGAAATATAAAAGATATATTTTCAATATATTTTTTAAAATGTGCACAAAATGTATATTTTAGATTTTATATTGTTAAAATGTCTTTATTGTTGCTGTCATTTAATAAATTAATATTACAATATATATTATTTGAACATTATTTTTACAAAGAAAAATAACGGATGAAAATACAGAAATTTTTATTTTGGTATAATGTTCATTAGTTTTGAAGCTACACAGATTTTTCTACAACTTTAAATCTAATGATTTTCAGGCCGCTCAACGTGATCTCCCCCCTTAATACAGGCAATGCTGACGTTTTTTAAACTTGTTGCATAGACTACGTCGCTGTCGACGTTTACTATAGGCTTAGCACGTACATCACTATGCGGGTACCGCTAGCGAAGCTTTGTTTCATCATGAAACTTATTTTTCTGTTAGCGAGACAACAGTTCAACCGGAAAGTAAAATTAATATGATATTGCAACTTCATTCTTGCAATCAATCTAATTCAATAGTTGTCAATATTAACCGGAACACCTCATACACTGAATTCTTTACGGTCCGGGAATACTTTGCGCCTCGAGCCCCGAATGATGCAAGTCTGTTCTTGGATTGTTCTGATTTTCCAACTATTTCATATATTTTTCCAAAGAAATGTTTCAAACAATAAAAAAAAAAAAGATAATTTCAGTCACTTTATAGAAGAAAAATAAATTTTCACGTTTTAGCAATCATATTGCTGTTTAAGCTATCAAAGGGGAAGAGGAAGAAAAGGCAGAAATAAGTGTATAAATTAAAAATAAATTACCAAATTAATTAATCAACTTAAATTCTAAAACATTCACATCTAATCCTTTTAATTATATTGCATCATTAACGAAGCGGCAATTAGCTGCTCCATTCCTTCCCTGCACTAGGAAAGAATAAAAACTAAAATAAAATAAAAACTTTCGAGTACTTTTTACATAAAGAAACGACTTTTAGTCTTCAGATGTTTTGCCTCGGGTATGGATGAGTCATTTCTTTCCCCGGATCGTCCGCTTATCAAATGTGCTTGATTTTGAGCTAACCCATTTTTGTCCAAAGGTGTGTACACGCACCATTGCAATATTTTTTTTTTTTTAAATTAACAGTGCTGCTACAGATATATTTTTAATTAATTTTACTTTTTTACCATTTTTAAAAGCTTGGAAGATATCTATAAAGTAATAGTAATTAGGGATGTAACGAATATTCGGACACTATTCGGTATTCGACCTATTCGGCCCTTTGGCCGAGTATTCGGCCTGGCCGAATATTGATGGACTATTCGGCCGAATAGTTCTGCTGCAGTAGAAATGCAAGAAAATTAAGAAATTAGTAGATTTTAAACATTTAAAACTGTATTATAATTATTGCAAAAGAATACATTAGAACAGGGGTCTCCAAACTACGGCCCGAGGGCCACATCCGGCCCGCGGACAGATTTTGTCCGGCCCGCGGAGAGCTAGCTAATGGCATCTGGCAAAAAAGTAATCATATTTTACACCACTAGTGGACTGATTCAACTTTTTACCACCGGCAACAATTAATGATAATATGGTTTTGGCCCTTGGAATTTACTGGAGTAATCAATATGGCCCTAAGGCTGGAAAGTTTGGAGACCCCTGCATTAGAATATAGTTTTAATAAATGAAAATAATTTAGAACTTGTTTTAGGCTTGACTGATCAAAAAGAGATGTTAAAGTTGTAATATTGCATTTTATATTTAGTATTTGCTCCAAAAGCTGGCAATAGTTAATTATGATGGAGAATATGAGAAATTTTGTTTTGTTATTATTAACAAAGTGGACATCAGACTTTGTTTGGGTAAGAGAGAAATGTGAAAAGCCTGGAATATATCATGAATATTTAGATAGCATAAGTTATTAGAGTTTTTGAAATTAAAAATATATTCCAGTGAAGTGTATTAAATTTTAATAGATATTTTTAAAATAGGTACGTAAAAAGCCCCATAAATTAAAAATTTTAACTTTTATAACTTTTAAAATATTTTCATAAAACAGTTTTGAGAAGGCAAGGACACTAAATAATAGTAGTTCTTTCATTTGAATTAAATAATTAGTAAAATAGTGCTAATGCTTAAAACCATAAAATCTGTCATTTCTATTCCACTTGTGAGCGAAATTCCTATTTTTATTACATTCAAAACAATAGATAAAATAGATTAATTTTAAATAGTTTTAAATTCTCAACACACAGAATTAAATCATACATCATAGATTGTGTGTAATTGGTGTTTGACTTAGTGAATAATTTTAAACTTGACGAACAGTTTGTATTACAACGATTTTCTAGAAATTTTAATATTCGGCCGCCGAATATTCGGTATTCGGCCTAAGATATTGGCCAAATATTCGGCTTCGGCCTATTCGACACAGAAGAAATGGCCGAATATTCGGTATTCGGCTATTCGGCCAAATCACTATTCGTTACATCCCCAATAGTAATTCAATTCAACTTTCTGTTGAGAAACATTCCACAATCGGTCTCTGTAGAATTCAAAAACAATGCGTTTGCTCGGTGGGTTTATCGTTTGGCGACCCCTCCTGAAGACAAGTTTGGCAAGAACATGGTTTTTTTCCGTGGACCCTGAAGTTCCGAGGGCACCGGAGGGCTGAGAATTTCCCTTCCCTTCGCTCTTAGGACAACAAAGGAAGGTGGCGTAATTGTGGTGGCGCCATCTGGTGTCATCCAAGTACATTATGAACCAAGTCGTACTTCCACCGTTGTGGTGCTCATCTATAAATGGAAGGGCCACCTTACTGCCTTTATTCTTGGCCGCTCTGTGAGGGGGAGCTGGGATACCCAAGTGACCATTAGAAACAACATAATTATTCTAACAATTCAAACACTTATTTTTTTTTTAACTGAAGCATTAGAAGGAGATATTTTTAATGGACTGCCATCTGCAATCAAGGAACTTAGATCTTCAATTGCAAAACGATTTTCTTTGTGCCTAGAAAATAAAGTACTGTGCATAGCTTCAGTACTTGATCCGAGATTCAAGAGCAAATTGTAAAAAAAATGATATGAAGGCCGAAGTAGGAAAAAGGATTCTTGATATTTTAGAAACGCAAAAGCCTGAAGATGAATCAATTGAAGAGATTGATGTTTGTTCAGAAAGTTCAGAAGCATAGAAAGATTTTAAAGATACTCCATTAACATTTTCTAAATTATCTGAAGAAATAGCATGAGGATAGCGCACTGCATTGTCAAGCAAAAAGAATAAGCAGAAAGGTATTTGTCTCACTATTTCTTAGAAAGCTGAATTAGAAAGTTATAAATTACTAAAGGGGGAAACATTTATGAACCTGCAAGAAATAGGTTATGTCTTGTGAGAATGCTGTAGTACTTCCGTTTTTACATTACAACTTAAAAGTACTGATGTTTGACAGTTCGCAATCATTATAATGTCCCGTTAGCTGAGAGAGTTAATTTTAAAACTGCCAAAGTTCGCCCATCGGTCGAAATCCAACAAAAAATTTTGCAGTTCAGCCTCAAACGTTTAAGCATCTTTTAGACATTTTAGTGTTTCTGTTTGAAAACAGTTTGTTTCGTTTAAATATTTCAATGAGCCATAATATTCACATCATTGCGATTGATCGCCCACTGATTTAGTTATTTAATTTAACGCATTTGAAGCACATATTTACATAAATTTTATCTTTCTGCTCTTCTCCTGTAAAGAAAATCTATATAAAGAATCGTCATACCACCTTATTATTATTGAATAAATTGCATATACAAACACTCACTTTCATTGATTAGAAGCAAAATAACGCGTCACACCGCACTTATTGTTTGACTTTATATTATATTCGATATTGTTAGCTGCAAATTGTACATTATTTTGTTTGTCATTGTACTGGACATTGTAATAACACTTACTTATCATTGTATATATTTAGTAAATGAATTAACTGACGCCTTAAATTAATAATAATTTGCTCTAACATTCAATTAATCGACTACATTTCCCATTTTGTTTTGATCTTGAAGCTTCTTCTTTGAATTATAAATAGTAAACAATGGATTAATTATTGCACAAGCATTGTAGACTGTGGTTGTAAGGAGTAATACGGAAATATGACGAACAAGGGCTTCTAAAAAGAGGCTTGGAATCTACGTCGAAAGCAGAAAAAAAGAAAGATAATTCCAAAATTTCCTTATGGACAAACACCATAACTCATCGATTGCTACTAAATAAAAAAAAAAGTACGGAAGTCGGTTCATAAGCAGAGGGGAAATATGACGAACAAAGACTTCTAAAAAAGGCTTCAAATCCACATGGAAAGTAGGAAAAAAGAGAAATAATTAGCTATGCTCAACATTTTGTGCTGTAAATCATTGTCGCCGCAGGGCCCATTGCGCTCATAAATGTATCCGCTTGTACTTCTGCCGATTTCGTACTAAGTTGAGTGGCAATTGAACAAAACTTGAATGATTGCTTCCATACACTATTCACATTTCTCATTCCATTGTCTCAGAAAAGCCTTCACTTAAACTCTTGCTATAATTGCTTTTAATATTACCGCTTAATGGCAACAAACTCTATTTAACAATTAGTTTTATATTAATTACCTAATAATTTACTCAACAAAGACATGTTGCCATCCGCTATCTATAACTATATAACATTACAATTGAATCAGTTATTTGAGAAATCCCATAAGTCACATTTTTGGCGAAAATGAGTTTTTGTAAAACAATCGATTGCTATGATAAAGACTCGTCGTTTGACAGAGAAACCACATCAGTCCTGGCTGTATAAAGCAGTCTGGAGGAAAAAAAATATTACACGTATTTGAGAAGTATAGACCTGATGATAAAGGAGAAGATCTGGCTCCCCCAGTTCTATGTGGAGAGGAGGACCATCGTTATAGATGGGGTAACATTCGATCCCTCTTTGTATGAACACGCGGCACCAAAATAAATGGTTTCAGCGTTCGTGGGTGCAAATTTCTGACTATCCTTGCAGTGTTGACCGTGACCCCCCATCTTTATCATTTAATCGTTTTTACACCGACGTATCCAAAACGAACGTTGGCGTGGCTTCGGCGGTGGTTCAGTACAAGGGTCACCGTGCAGTGGGGGAGTGTGCAATGAGGCATGCTGTTATTAATTCAATTTTTCAGGCGGAACTTTTTGCTATTAAGTCAGCGGCGAACCTGTCGCTCACAATTCCATCCTCTAACGTTCAAATTTTTTCAGACAGTCAGGCTGCTATTCTTTCTATCAAAGACCCACTTCAGCGCAGTCCTCTAGTAAATTCAGTACAAAGCATGCTAATTTTGAATCCTAGAATTTCAATTCACTGGGTCAAGGGTCATTCAGGGAATGTGGGAAATGACAAAGCTGACCAATTAGATCGTACGGCAGCTGAGGATCCCGCATTTTTACCCTACACGGCCCTTTCCCTTCCTAAATCCGATTTCATACAACAAATTAGAGCCAAAACTAGAGAGGATTGGCAGTACCGCTGGAACGAGGCGGATACTGGTCGCCGGGTTTTTGAATTCTTTCCAATCGTTCGTTTTTCTCCCAATGTCAGCCAACGTTTTGAAACAATCTTGGTTTCTGGCCATGGCCCTTTCCCGAGCTATCTTCTCCGCTTTGCTCTTTCTGATTCTCCTTATTGCTCCTGCGAAGCGGTGGGTACGCCTGACCACTATGTTTTTCACTGCCCTTTAACCAGTAAGTATCATATTCGGGCTAGCAGTCAAATTTCACCCATTCAAGCTATTCGTAACGCGTTCCAGCGTCCCCATGCACGCTCTCTCCTTGCTTTTTTGTTTTTGCATTTATCAAGCGAGGGGTATCTATTTCAGGGAACTTAGTGTTTGTCCAAGTTTTGGCTATTATTTTCCTTTGTTTTTGTGTATATTTTTGAGTGTACCTTTTCACATTGTTTTAATATTGTATGATTGTTTTAGGTACTTTCTTATAGTGTTGCACGGTTTCTCATTGTTGTCACATGTCATATAGTGCTTAATGCATACTCTTAAAGTTTTACATTCTACTATGATTTTCATTCTCTAGTAGATTGCACTTTTAACTTAATGAACTTTAGCATGGCTGAAATTCTATATGGTTTGTCTCTCTACTGTGTATTATTTTGACAATGTATACTCAGACATCATATTATTAATTCAAATTTTGTATCACTTTGTCAATTCTGTGTACTTCAGCACATGATATCAATTTTTGTATACTACATCACAAGACATCATATTTTGTAAACTTCATCACAAGACATCAAATTTTGTATACTTTGTTTCTCAACTGCGTAGTACTCTGTCAATGAATACCCAGACATCATATTGTAATATTGTGGACATCTATTGTACAACAGTGACTTTGCAATCTGAAGTAGGCTGCACTACGCAATTTATGAACTTTAACATGGCTTACATTCTGTATACCTTGTTTCATCACGGAGTATAACTTTGTCTATGCATACCCAGACATCATATTGTGGTAATGTAGACGTCAGCTGTACTACGGTTACTTTGTAATCTCTTGTAGTAGGCTGCACTATGCAGTTGGGGAACTTCAGCATGGCTTAATTTTGTATACTTCGTTTCTCTACTGTGTATTTCTCTGTGTATACTCAGACATCATAATATCAGATCAAGCTTTGTTTCATTTTTTTTTTACAACTTTGTATTATTCAAAACAAGACATCAAATTTTGTATACTGTTTCTCTACTGTGTTTTACCCACTAAATGCGCATCCAGACATCAAATTGTAGTATTGTGGACATCTGTAGCATAGCTTAAACTTTGTGATTTTTATTCCTCATCTGTGTATTACCCTATCAATTTATATCCAGTTATATTGAGTTATATTGTTATAGTGTGGTGCTGCTTTGGTTGTGCGCAATTGCTCAATGATACTAATGCTTGTAGTGTAACAATTTTTCTTATCTAATGTTGATTTACAGACACTATGCAATCTTTCGTATTCTGCACCACGCCTTTTAGTATGACTTTTAGTGTTTTGCAATGACCTGTAATTTTTTTTTTAAAATGGTTTTCATAAATTTGCTGTTGGTCGAGCTCTCCCGGAACCCCATTTGCTCCCGAGGGCTTGCACTCGGGGGCATCTAAAAATACGATAGGGTAGAAAATGGCAGGTGCGGGGGGTTTCTGGGAGCACTATAAGTCAGTTAGTTACACTGTTTGCACGCTAGGAATGCTAGTGTACATGGATCGCGATGCAAACAAACACAACTCAATGCATTTTGGGATATCTCAGAAGCTAGCCATTCTTTTCAAGAGACTCGGGTTGGCCTCCACGTGGTGCAGACTAAATCTACACCGATTCGCTCCCGGCGGATGTGAGGCTCACTTTGTAGTGAGACTGCGGCACCGGGACGGTAGAGCAGGTAGGCAACGCTGGCCAGTCCGGTCCCGATGGCCGGTACTGGTTATTAAGCTGTCGGAGAGTTTGTTGGAGTTCGAAGGAGGATTGCGCTGCGGCCGCACCCCGGTATGGGGTAGTCTGCGAAACCTAGCGGGGTACATGCAGTGTGGCCGTAGTTGCGTTGGATACCTCTTTTTCCTAATGAACTCAACTTCCTGCATGCGCAGTTAAGATTTCCGTAGACAGCCGCGTTGGTTTGAGACGCTAGTCGTAATTTGTAAGTTTGCCCCAATTACTTTTATTTCATTTATTTTAAGATAATTCATGCACTTAGCCCCCTCCGATTCTACCATATTTTGCAAAAAAAGAAATTGTTTTTATCGCACCTTTTTATGCTAATTTAAGAAACCCCATAAATCCAAGAAATTTAAAATTCAATATAAATTCATGTATATGTAATCCAGGTTAATGAAGAATATGGACAGTGTATTTGACCTAGTACTAACGATTAAGAAAGGGAAAATGTCCATCACATGTCATTATCAACTTTTATTCAGTTTTTCTCATTTTTCCAAAAGTTGCTGAAGTGTGACGTATGGGGTTTTTCAAATAACTGATTCAATTATAAGTGAGGCTTTCCTGACAATAGAAAAGGGGAAATAATTAACTAATAATAAACTTTAATTGATATCACTAAAACTCGTCAATAGCTACTAAACAAAAAATCAAAGCAAAACACAAAGTAAGAAAATCGGCTGAAAAACAGGGGAGAAATTGATTCTTAACTTTTTTGTTTTTTCCGATTTATAAATATATTTCATCCTATTTGATGATTTTTGTACTTTAATATTACCTGATATCTTATGTTCTAGAAAATTACATTTACTAATTGAGGGGAGGGGGGTTGTAAATTTCCACTTCTTTTGTTATGTTTTTATCTTTCTTTTCATAAAAATCATATTTTGATAAATGTCTCTATGATGCTTTTCTTATGTTTTTTTTTTTTTTTTTGTAAGGGGAAAATGTGCACCATCGCACATGCGCATAATCGGCAAAGTAGCTGATTTACCGATTACTGCTGATTAATCGATGCTTAACTAGTCTTAAGAAACGTAATTAAAATACATTTCAATGAAAAAAATACCACATTTTATGAAATTTCTATGCTTGACCCAAAATATGTTTTTCATGAAGCATTTTTCTCCTGTATCACTGCTAAATGAAAAAGACGCCGATTTCAACATTTCGAAAAAGTTATTTTAATCTATTATCAAGTTCTTTTGCTCCAAAATGTATCTATTAAACTTAGAAAGTTTTACAATACCTATTAGATGTTTTATCAACTACATTTAATGAAATATCTAATAATTGTATACTTTTGTGTAGAACTTTTAAAAAACTAAGACTAATCATATTTAATCTTTTAAGAACATGATCGTCAACGAATCAAATACATTAAAATGGAGCGATTTGAAAAAAAAAAAAAGGGTAAACTGACAGTTAATCTGTAAAATAATTTACCATTGTTTTGTTACGTACAGGAGGGAGGGACAGCTTATTCAAAGAAAATCACAAAGAACGCTGTGCAAATTGACAACAATAAAACATCTAAAACTCGGTAAATTAAAAGAAGCAAAATTCCTCAGATTATAAATTACCGAAACAAAAGTCATTTCTGTAATGCAGTATGGACGCCATCGGAAAAATCGCTGAATCACTACCGTCCCTTTCATGGAACCATAAAATTTATATTCGGGGGTAGGTTTCAAGTAAATATTCAGTATTCTTTGCACTCTTTTTTTTTCCCCCATATTAATTTTTCATTCTTATTTGTTCAGTGGATATCATATTGCTTCTCTCTTGGATTTCATTTGTTGGAAGGGGGAATCGCGCATCCCCCTGCGGATCCGCCACTGTTTTGGTGATAGCTGAATGGTAATATTTAAAGAAGTCTGCTTTCATAAAAGGTTGGTACAACAATTCCATATATTCATGATGTAAAGTAAAACTTCCCGAATTCAAATATCATTTAATTGCAATGAAGTTCATCGCTAGAGCGAAGTTTCAAGCAATGAAGTTCATCACTAGAGCGAAGTTTCAAGCAATGAAGTTCATCGCTAGAGCGAAGTTTCAAGCAATGAAGTTCATCGCTAGAGCGAAGTTTCAAGCAATGCCAATGTAGCAGTTAAGAAATTTGGAAAGTAATTCAATATCAAAATGTAAGCGCATACTGTCTGCGCATGTGCTGCTCGCCCTCTTGTGGTGATTTGAACAAATTTTCAGTGTTCTTCTATCACTCATTACGCAAGCAGGTTATTTTAGTGCTCTTCTGAGAAACTAGCAACCTTACACATAAATCTATATAATACTCTAGATAAAATAAATTTCATAATTAACGTCTAAGTTCTATTAGCTATTTACTCGTCACATACGTTCAAACTACTTTACTTTGAATATAAGAATCCTAGCACGGATCGCAACAGTAGATAGGCAATCGGAGAAAAAATAATACCCATTACTGCAAATAAATAGTTTAATAATAAAAATATTTCCCCACAAATAAAATATAACCTTTTCATTTACAATAAATTACCCGCATGACTTTGCTTGTACAATGTCAACTATTGTAACTTGATGTAATTTAGCAACCGAATAACACTACGAAGCAGCAGAAAAATAAAAAGAATAACAAATTGGAGAAAAAAATAGAGCCAACTTTAGTTAAAAAATCGCTAAAAAATAAAAATGCGTCATTCAAACTCTGGGGCCATTTACAATAGAATAATTTATGATTGCAAAATATTTTTTCTATCATAATTGCACCGATTTATGGATGGAAAAAAAAGTTATAAATTTCCACCAATAAGGCATTTTTTCTACTTATCGAATATGATCAAATTAATGTACGGGACACCCTTGATCAAGGAATAAAATAATCATCAAAATCAATTCATAAAGTGAGAAGTTATCGATTTACAAACAAAAAAGTAAACAAAACAACAAAAAAAATGATTTTTCGCCTTGTGGAAGTCGGCTAACAAATATTTATCACTGTGGCATAAATAAATGAATTTCCAATGTACGCAGAGGAATGAAAACAAAAATCGTGGGACTTTAATTAATCAATAATACGAATAAAGTTTTTCCCCGCTAATGCAGTCGTATTGTAAACAAAACATATGCACAGATTTTGGTTTAGAGAGAAGTGCGGTATGAACTCTGGTGCTGATTAATTGTTATCACATATGAAGCCGAATAAGAATAAAAGACATACAGCACTACTGGAAGAAAGAAAATAAAGTAAATAAAATAAAATAATTTTTGGAAAAAAATAGAACCGAACAAATTATAAATTGCGCTAAAAAGTGAGAAGTAAATTATTCTTTAAACAACATCTATGTGACTTTTAAACATAGTTTTAGAAGTCGGTGCAAAATTAGGATAGATAAAATCTTTTGCAAGCATAAATCAATTACAAATATAAATGTCCCAGAATTAGCAACAGTTCCAATATGAAGTAGCACATGGTGTAATGGTAATTAGGCTCATAATTTTGCACCGACTTCTAAAACTATGTTTAAAAGTCACATCGATGTTGTTTAAAGAATTAATTTATTTTCACTTTTTAGCGCAATTTATAATTTGAAGTCGGTTCTATTTTTTTCCAAAAATTATTTTATTTTATTCTTTTTAGTGTAAATACATTTTTTATGTAAACACTCTATTTTTAAAAAATCCATATCAAAGGGCAAACCTTCTTTGAATGAATGACACTAAAAACTAATCATTTGTATGAAAAATTCCGTTTTGAAGTCGATTTCAGCAAACAAACTGATTGGATTTTATTTTTGCCTCAGAGAAGCCTTCAGCCAAAATCTTGCTGTAATTGCATTTATTATTATAGCACAATTTCAACAAAAACTATTTTAAAAATGAGTTTTATATTTATTAATAGTTTTCCCAACAAAGAAAATCCAGTCAAGCCTTTCCAATTAAAATAAAAAATACTTATTTTTTTACTCGTAACGTTTTTTTAAAAAACAAATGTAATCAAATTGATGTGCGATTTTTGAATTAGACGGCCCTCTATCTATTAAAGAAAAAGTCACCAAAATCGGTTCATTTAGTCAAAAGTTATGGGTGAAAAACCATAAAAATGACCCTGTTTCTGCCCATAACTTTTTTCTAATTATCGAATATGGTCGGACAAAAAACGGGACCTTTCGGAAACCACCCTCGATCGATTAAAAAAACAATCATGAAAATCGGTCCATCCGGTGAGAAGTTATGAGTGGACAAAAAAAAACGACATACATACAATATGAACGTATAACCTCTTTCCTTTGTGAAGTCGGTTAAAAATGGGAAATGTGAGAGTAAACTGAAAAGGAAAATATGAACTGTTACAATTATTTTAGTCTATAATTGAACATTTTTATTGCTCGCAAATCTTCCTTCTACTCATAACACTCCAAACTTCACAGTAGGTTTTTTTGTCTTCTAGAACCGACAGGATTCAAACCACCTGTCCTCAGCCATTGAGATCGATTCTGGTTATCGCCCAATGTCGAAACATGACTGCTTTTCTTTTCGTTTTCGAGAAGTTTCTCTGTTGATTTGGAAAATTGGCCGCAATCCAAAGGGGTCAGGTGCAATACATTCAAAATAAGAGATGAATGCACGTGAGACCTTTAGATTCCAGCCTTCCAATTTCTTTATAAACATCATGGAGCATGGCAGTGTCCACTTATTTCTACTGATTATGCTCCAAACTTCACAGTAAAGCAACGGGTTTCTCTTCCGACCTCAACATCATTCAAGCCGCCTGTCATCAGTCGTTGAGAGTAATTCCCGTTATTCCCAAGTATCGTTCGTTTCGAAACATTGCTTTCTTCGCTGAATTAATGCTGGTTTAATCAAATATCTGTGCTGCTTTTGAAACGGGCCGCAAACCGTCAATCATCTCATGTGATTCACATCCAAAATACAAGGTGCTTCGCAGTGAGGTCGTCCGGATTCCAGTCTTTCAATTATTATTACTCATCACTGACTATGGCACTGGCAATTCGAGAGATCTCGGCCAGGACATCTCACTTCCATATCTTTATTCGAACATTTTTTTGTTAAGTTTTAAACGGTTCAGAAAATCTTAACATAACCGCGTATGGGCAAATAACGAAAACTCTTGGAGTAATATTCAAGTTTCTATGAACAAGATTATTAGAAGAAGCTCTCGGCGTGAAATATTTTTTGATTTGACCATTTTTTGTTCATATTTGAACAGTTCAAAAAAAATTAACATAGTGCCTGCGGGGAAATTAGAATCCTGTATAAATCCTGATCTAACGGGCCGATATACTTGGAACAAACTTTATCGGAAAGCTCTTATAATGTAGAGCAGCGGTTGGCAACACAAATTAACTGAAGATCTTCTTTTCAAGTTCGGTGAACACCCAGATCGAACAGTATGACCAGGGTGGGGGGTGCATGTACAATTAATAGGACATGTTGGGACTGCGATTGTCTTCAAATTGCGGGCTAATACTTGTAAGAACAAGTTTTGAAGCTTAAAAATACCTACCTTAAAGTTTCTAAAATAAGGTTATCTTAACGCCGTTAACTCTCAGCAAAACAATATTTTAGGTACTTATATATATTGTTTCTTTTAAATTTGGTAAAATACTGTTAGTTTTTGCCTTTTAAATAACAGACACTTGTGAAATGCTGTTACACACTTCAATTAACTCTCACCGAGAGCATAGTTAATGTGACGACTGACATTTCATATTGGCAAATTTTTTTAAGTCTGATAAATTAACAAACATTTTCTAAGGAAAAAAAATATGTTCGCCTTCCAATTCAAGAATCCCTTCATTCCCCTCCCAAAATAAACCCCATATAAAATGTCCAAAATGCTGTCGTGATCGACCGAAAATGGGCTTGCGATCTACCGGTCGATCGCGATCGATGGGTTGCCGACCAATGATGTAGAGCATGTACAGATAGAAAGTTCAGCCAGATCTCACCAGCGAATTTTTCTAGGAAATTTTTTGATTCTGATTTTTAAGAATATTTTTGAAAGAATGAACAAGTGAGTGAATAAATGGTAAAAAATAAATAAATGAGTGAAAAAAAGAGCGAATGAATGAACAAATAATTAAATGAGTGAATAAATACATGAATGAGTGAATGAATGAATAAATGAATGGCTGAATAAATGAATGAATGAATGAGTGAATATTATGTATTAACAGTTGGAAAAGGTATATTTGAAGTAATTAAGAACTAAAGCTAAATGAGAGAGAGAGAGAGAGAGAGAGAGAGAGAGAGATTATAAATTTGAAGGTGATGTATACGAGAAACTAGGCTCGTATAGTTCTAGACGTAACTTCTTGTTGTTTCTGGATGACTTAAATTTATTTTCCCAAAACCTAATAATCTAAGAAACCTTAAAAATATTCTCAAATGTTTCGAAATTTTTACAATAAACAATAAAGAGCTATACTTAAGGTGACCTTCGGAACGATTAAAAAAAAAAAAAAAAGCAATTTCTGCACATGTTTTATACTTTTTTGATTAAATAATGATTTATAAACATAAAAATACTTTTAAAAAATCCACATGCACTGTAGTATCTGAATGAATGGGTAAAATGAGGAAAATTTTATTTAAATTTTATCAAAACGGTTAACGCTGTAAAAGAAAAAATATCGTTTCAATATTAATTATTTTCAGCCATTAGTTACAAATAACAATGATCTTCAAAATGAACTAAAATGAGAGAGAAATATTAAAATTTATGAAAATTACAAGGAAAAATGTATGCTAGTGCATCGTTTTTCCGAATTATTAACGTGCAATCCACATAAAAACCCTTGTAAATAAAAACATATTTTATTTACATTTAAAATGGTAATTCATATGACAAACACTGAAAATTTTGTGCGAATACATTGCTTATGTTTTCAGATATCATGATAATGGTAAATGGGTTTTGCGAAAAAATAACTTTCGAGAAAATTGCAGTTGAAAGTTACAGTTCGTTCAAAAACAAGCTGGAATTACATGAGGAGTAGCAGATGATATGTTTTAGAATAGCTATAACTTTTTTCTAAAGCACATAGAAGAAAAAGGAAAACAGTTTTGGAAAGAGAAAAGTTCAAAATATTAGAAATGGAAATAAAAAAAAATTCAACCTTGAGGTCAAAAATCGATGTTTTTAAGGTAGTCGGTCACCTTAAAAAAGAGAAAGTTTTCAATAAAAAATTTTGAACCGTGAAAGTTTGTAACGAATTATAGTTACAAAAGTTCAACGTGGGAAACGTCAAACTTTTAAAGTTGAAAGTTTGTAACGAATTCAGACTAGCAAAATACTTTCGATAGTTTTATACTTTAATTTATAATTAACATTGGTGAAGCTAACAAAGAAAAAATAATCGTTTGCTTAATTGACGAGCAAACTGTTTTGTCTCAAAGAAGTGTTACTGATCTTTAAAGTTTACTGTTTACAGCTTTGTAATGAACAGTTAACTTTTTGCGCAAGAAATAAGCAACAAAAATAAAGTACAAAAGCACAATTAATTTAAATGTAGTTTTCAGATCGTAACACCTTTTATGGGGAAACCTAACATGTTTTATACTTAAAAATATTTTATTTATTTCTTGTAAATTAAATTTTATTTTCAAAGTCTTTTCTATTTTAGTTATTTTAGAGATTTATTTTTTTCTAAAACATTTTGCATTCATCTCTGTCCCCTCTTTTTTCCGTTCTTTTCTGAAAATCTTCCTGTTCTTACTGCATATAAAGATTTGTTTTTTGTTCAATTAAAAACAAAGTGCACCAAGGTATATTCGGAAATTCATACCAGTTTCACACTTAAGGGTTAAAAGGAAAGAAAAAAGAAAAGATAAAGAATAAAAAAACGTAATTAATCTTAGTGAGCGTTTATCACGAGCAATCGTTTTTGAGTTGTGCGAGATGTACAAGCACGCAGACGTCATGAAAAAAAAAAAATCCCTCCTCAGATCGGACTCGGGGATGGTCAAAATGAATATTTCGGTGGCCCTGTATTTCCATTGCTAGTATCTACTTTCATACAGATGTTGCTAAAGAAGTAGTCAAAATCGGTTCATGGGTAATTAAAGTCGAAGTTTGTTCTGAAATTTCTCGGAATGAAATGTCTCCTTTTCTTCATACAAGAAAGTGAAAAGAAACCCTTCCGCTCCAGCTTAGAACATAGTTCAAAAATAGCACACACAAGCAGTTTATTTTACACAACAAAAAATAATGAAATACCTTTACATAGTATCTATATATATATTTTGTCTAGCCTGTTTTTCTGTCACTCCGAGATATCTTCCTTATCCTTTTATCAAATTCCATGATTTTCCCCTAATTTTAAATCTTATCGTGCCCGCTAATGACGGAAAATAGACCCACGGTGTAAAAATGTACCGCTTCTCTTAAATTTGAGATTCAAAATCATCTAAGAAGAGGTCCTTTAATGGATGCCAAATGGGTGTTGTCTATGCTGGCGCCATCTGTTATCGGGGTCTTCAACCTTTTACGACCGAGGGACCCATCCATTAGCTCGAGAAGATCGGCGGACCACACCATAGGTGATTCTCAGTTTAAAATACTTCTTAACTTTACATAAAATTTTCCGAAAAATTCTACAAGACGAATTGAAAAAAAAAAAGCAAGAACTATTAGGCGTCTTTCCCCCAGTGCCGGATCTTGGGGGTTTTCCGTGTCGGTGCAAAACTTAAAAAAGCCTCCCCCCTCCATCCAATTATTGTTCCTTTCTCATAAACTTTTATGCGCCAGTCATTTTTGAGGTTTTTAAATTTGTGGGCCATTTATAAACCCATAAAACTGTACTTAATGTTTCCACGGCATGGCCCTTTCAGCGCTACGTCAGGAGGGTAGAACCATATGATGAGTCCGTCCCAAACTGGAGATATGAAATTGTGACAGCCAAAGGGGGTCCGGGGGTTTCTTTCCCGGTAAAATTTTGAAAGCTATATGAAAACTGGTGCATTTTGAGGCCTTTGGAGACGTATTTGGGACTACAAAAATACTAGGAAAGAAAAAGCAAACAAAAACTTTTTAAATTTAAACGCTTTTACTCATAAAAATACTCATAGAAATTCATAACAAAATAAGGATTTTTTTTAATCTTGGGGGCAGGGCACACCCCTCCCATTCTTGCTAACGCCACTATCGAAAAGCCACGCGCGTCTGCCTTCTTAAACGACACTTACAAGCTCCCATCCGCCTCTTTCTAAAAGGAAGTTTTGAAAATTTGTAAAAGGAAAATTGTTTGAGCAGAGCATGATTCATATTTCCCTATTGCAAGGGGGAAAGACCTTGACTCTTTTATTTTAAATTTTTAGAGGAGGGGATATACAGTGGTATCCCAGCCCCGAAGAACCGACACAATTCATGCGCATTCTCAAAGCCCCACAGACCCTCCTAAATGAAGAGTCAGTTTTTAAACAAGAAATATATGTAAGTTTTTTCTCTCCATACTGTTTTCCTCTTAGCACACGCGTGAAGTGTATTTTTTTTTTTTTTTACTGTGGCAACTGGCCGTTTCCTTTTTCATTTTATTTAGTTGTTTATTTGTTCTTTTTTTAACATTTTCGTTTTTAATTTATTAAAAAGGCTTGGCGGGCCACGGGTTGAAGACCCCTAAGGTAAACAAACAGGAAACTCTTCTGTTTTTATTGTGTAGAAAATTGGACAGTTTTGGCTGCGTCTGTGTGTTAAACTTATTCAATCGTTAGGCTCTAGACCTTCATTTATATTTTGAATATGTAGAGCCTAACCCGCTAACGGTAACTATATTTTAAGTAATGGAACTGTTTCGTTATTGTATTTTATTGATATGTACACTAATAATAAAAATAATTGCCATTATTATTGTGACTATTTTGAATATCTAAATAATAGTGGGGAAAATTGTAACAGCTATTTGTACTGATGTGTTCAATGACATGTCTTCTTTTGTACCAACACCCGTTTACTTTTTTCTATTCTTCTTCATAATGTCCTTTCCCCCAAATGAGTGCGGAATTCCCCACGGGTCAACCTTCTTTTATACCAACACCCGTTTACTTTTTTCTATTCTTCTTCATAATGTCATTTCCCCCAAATTAGTGCGGAATTCCCCACGGGTCAACCTTCTTTTGTACCAACACCCGTTTACTTTTTTCTATTCTTCTTCATAATGTCCTTTCCCCCAAATTAGTGCGGAATTCCCCACGGGTCAACCTTCTTTTGTACCAACACCCGTTTACTTTTTTCTATTCTTCTTCATAATGTCCTTTCCCCCAAATGAGTGCGGAATTCCCCACGGGTCAACCTTCTTTTGTACCAACACCCGTTTACTTTTTTCTATTCTTCTTCGTAATGTCCTTTCCCCCAAATGAGTGCGGAATTCCCCACGGGTCAACCTTCTTTTGTACCAACACCCGTTTACTTTTTTCTATTCTTCTTCATAATGTCCTTTCCCCCAAATGAGTCCGGAATTCCCCACGGGTCGACTAGTACAAAATAATAAGGTACCTTTACATGGTATTAGCCTAAATTGTCCAGTAGACTTTCGCACTGATTTATATGAAAGCAAAGGAAGGGTAGATCTATATCTGGTCAAAAATTCAGATACTTACCCTCAGCATGAGAGTGTTAACCTAGATAGATCCACCACATCAGTAAAAGTACGAGTAGAAATATGCCATAGCTTATAACGGAGGCCAAAATTGCAACTAGAAAGCAATCATGCAATTATTATAATGCAGTTTTATAGAATAAATATGAATACAGATTACTTAACTCTATCTATGGACTAACTAATTGGTTAATGTATTCGTGTGAACATTAGGCACAAAAACTTACACACCGTAACCTCAAACTTTTCAAACTTACCTTCAAATGCTATATACACTGTTAAAAATCCCCCCTGAAATTTCAGATTGTTTTTTGACTGATTTTGAATGATTTTCGACTGATTTTTTTTCTGCTATTTTTAAGGGTTTTGAAGATATATATAAAATATTCCTAATTCAATTGGAGTAGACACTTTCTGTTGAGAACATTCCAAAATTGGTCTCTGTAGAATTCGAAAGCGATGCGTTTACTCAGTGGCTTAAGAAGTTTGGCGACTGCTGAAAACAGCACTGTTAAAAATAACTGAATTTTCAGAGTGTTTTTTTGGCTGATTTTAACGGAAGATTTCCGTAGTGCTTCAAAACACGGTTTTTCTTTCCAAAAACGGAAATATCACGTATCCTCACGAGAACAGAACTTTTCCGTTTTACGGTTGCTGTATTTTTACATCCTGATTTGATCAAAGGAAAAGATCAACGGAGGAAAAAGAAATGGAACTTCTGTCAAGTCTCGGGAAAATATTATCAGAAATGGAATGTCTCCGGAAATTCTGCTGCCGGTACTTTTTCCGTTGTTTTCAGATTTTTTTTTACAGCGTACTAGTAGATATATGAGGCACCCATAAGCAAAGGGATGTAAGTAACAAAACTTCAAAACTGGAAACATCTAGTACAAATGATAGAGTAAGCACCATTCTATATTGTGGCAAGAGATGTTAGGGATAGCTCTAACAGGTGCTCCGTCCTAACGTGATGTAGAATAAAATTAACATTAAAGGTTCAATAAGATCCAAACTTAGGTAGGCGAGAATTGGGGGGAACCGAGAAGAACGCAATGAAAGTTTGGATCTTATTGAACCTTTAATTTTAATTTTATTCTAAATCATGTTAGGACGGAGGGTTCCCCCCAATTCTCGCCGACCGCAAGTTTGTCTACAGCTGTCACAATGAATGAAACAGTGGGGTCGTTAACAATGTAACAATAGATATCCGATTAGGTGAGTTGACAACTGATGGCTTCCCTTCCACCTTAGGGGTAGGATTCTGCATTAAGGATTTTTCAAGGGATTTTACTTCAAACGTGGTTGCGGGACGAGTTCGAGCTATGCCCAAATGTTTTAATTTTGACGAAGGTTCAAAGGCATCTTCCGTCGAGCATTGCTTGGGGCTTAAAAATCGCAATAAAGAGAAGAAAGAGTCAATTTTTTTTATTGGAATATGCAAGTCAATTTAAATTGTTTAAAAAAAAATGAATATATTGTAGTAGATTTTTCTACCCCAAACTATTAAGTTCTGCCAGAAAATATGGAAGATTGGTACGAGGAATACGTGTGTTAATCTATTGAAAATTTAACATTTTTGGGGTGTTTATTGTATGCAGCCGTGTAAAATATAATGGTATTTATATAAATATAAAAATTTCGGATATTTATGATACTACATATAACATAAATACAGTTTATTTAAATGTGGGATATTGTACAAACCAGAATATTTTTTAATAAGTTAATTATTAATTAAACCTTACTTACTCAGTGCAAATTTGCTTGTATCTATAAAAAATTTAATATATCAGTATTTTAAATAATTATTACTTCACTTAAAAGAAAAATTAGATTCATACAAATGCGTACTCCTCATGTTGTCTGTGGAACATTTTTTTTTACCATCTGCAATGTACGTAAATTTGTTTATTATAATGAGAAAATATCAATTATGCTATATCTGATACGTATTTTTAATTTTGGCATACTTCCATAATTATAGAACGATATAACAGTAAATGTTTTGTTGATGTTGATTGGTGCCATGCTTAATATTAGAAAAAAATACTTTACACTTAGAGTTCAGTTTTACTGGTCTGATGAGCGAGTTAATGTCGAGTTAAAAGAGAGAATCACTACTGTCTATTTTCCGATTCTCAGTCTCATCTTATCCAGCTGTGTGCGGTCTGAGGAGAGCAAGCAACATTTTCCAGTAGTTAGTTCATTTCGTAAAAATAGAAAATTGCTTCCTTTGTTTGACTTAATTTTCACAAAACTAAATTATTTATGTTTTACAAATCGGTTAAAATAAATTAAAATTGCAAACATAATTGCAATTTAAACATAGCATTTCATTTTGTACATAAAATTTAACAAATTTAAAGCTTCTTTCCAAGTGATCTATGAGACCACTTACAGTCGTTATGCCAAAATATTTGTCACAGCTGTTAAGGGTTAAACTCCTTATAATAAAAGTTTTCTCTTTCTTTTTAAATCTTTTTTTATTGTTTATTCATTTATTTGCAATGTTCAAAATCATTCCGTTATTTGTTGAAAAGTTTTCACTTTTAGCTTTTGTGTGTGTATGTGTGTGTGCATTTGATGCAATTTGGGCCTAGCGCCTGTTGTTGGTGTACTTTTTGTATTGTATTGTATTGTAACGTGTTAGGTTCAATTCTCATCTTTCATTTCACGATATTTCTCGTTATTTTATTGATAATTCAAATTTTAAAGCTTATTGAGCAAAAATACAAATTAATTTTTGAATGTAAGTATGTTTTTGGTTGAAATTTTAAGACTCAAAGTTTGACTCACATCTTCCAAAAATAAGAGTCATTTTTTTTTCACGTAATATCCGATTTACATGTCAGAAGTCAAAAATTCAGCTTTCCGCTACATCTGTTTTGATTGCAGTAGCGTAACGGCACTTTATTGCGCCCCCCAGATTGTTTGTTTCACCATAATTGTTATTATCGTCATCATTCGATCGAGCGCCCCTCAACCTCCTGCGGCCCCCGCAGTCACGGTTACGCCACTGGGTGTTAGGATAACTTTCTTAATTGAAGTTTCAAAATATTAAAGGACAAGTAACTTTAAGCATTGCCTTCAGTGATTTTCTTTAGCGCTGCAATTTCAAACAAGCAATTAGCTGATTAAATATGTATTTTTAATGTGTATAATATGCTTATATAGGCATTTATACAGAGAATAGTCGGAATAGTATGGCTATACATATAGGTTTCGGTAGGTCCCATAATGCGTCCCCGAAAACATTTCCAAGTATCCTCAAATCATCCCTCGATTTGGGGACATGTCCCCAAATTGATGGTTAGAAATATGGTCACCCTAACCATACTTAGAAAATAATTTAGGTTCTTTTAAGATGAAGAAAAAAACTTTTAATTTTGTGCTCATTAATGCATTAGTATAATTACAAGCTTTATTTTAATGTAACACATTTTTACTTAAAATACAATACACTATAACAAAACAAGATTTTATTTTTTTAGTTCCCGATGTATGCAGTAAGATACATCATTTCAATATTTCTCAGAAAGAATAACTTATTTTTCAAGAATTAGTTCTCTTACTCTAAAAACCAAAAATTTTCAATGTGTAATAATCAGGAGCCTCAAATTAAACTCAAAATTAAAACTAATATTAAAAATTAACCAAGACCAGAAATATATGATTGCCCTTTTAGAGAGAAAGAAAGGAATCGCCGCCTAAAATAAATGCAAGATTTTCTAAGATTGTTCCATGAAGTGCTCAAAAGAATGATATCTAACTAATTCAATAAAATTCCTAGCTCATCATACAAATTTAGTAAAATTTATTAGCATGATTAATAATCAAAATGACAAAAATTTTGAATTTTTGTGAAATAGAAATTAGGGATGTAACGAAAGTGATTTGGCCAAATAGCCAAATACCGAATATTCAGCGGCCGAATATTAAACATTCTAGAAAATCGTTGTACTACAAAGTATCTGTCAAATTTAAAAGTATTCAAAGTCAAATACCAATTCCGCACATTAACCTATGACGTAAGATTTAATTTTGTTTGTTAAGAATCTAAAAGTATCTAAAATTAATGTATTTTCTGTATTGTTTTGATTGCAATAAACTGAAAATTTCACTCACAAGTGGAATAGAAACGACAGGTTTAAATGTAAGCATTAGCATTATTTTACTAATTATTTAATTCAAATTAAAGAAATACCATACTGCTTAGTGAACTTTCACCTTGCTCAAAATAGTTTTATGAAGATATGTTTAAAGTTATTAGGAATAAATATTTTTATTTTATATGTTCTTATACATACCTATTTTTAAGAGATCTATTAAAATTTAATGCAATTAACTGCAATATATTTTTATTTTTAAAATCCTCAATAATTTATGCTATTGTCTATTCATGATATATTCCAGGCTTTTCACATTTCTCTCTTACCCAATATTCACAATAAATTAGTCTACCCAAACAAAGTCTGACTTCCACTTTGTTAATAATAACAAAATAAAATCCATTATAACTAACTATTTCCAGCTTTTGGGAGCAAATGCAAAGTATAAAATACAATATTATAAGTTTAAAATGTGTGTTTGTTCAGACAAACCTAAACATATTTTAAAAAGGTAGTTTTTTTTTAAAAATATTTTTGTTATTAAAACTTTATAATGTATTCTTTTGCAATAACTATAATACAATTTTAAATCTTTAAAATCTACTAATTTCTTTATTCTTTTACATTTCTACTGTAGCAGAACTATTCGGCCTAATAGTCCACCAATATTGGGCCACGCCAAATTTGATCTTACCGAGTATTCGGCCAAGCCGAATATTCGGTCAGGTCATGAAGAGGCTATTCGGCCAAAGGGCCAAATACCGAATAATAGCAGAATATTCGTTACATCCTTAACTGAAATACAAAGTGCCGAAATGTAAGAAATCCGTAATAATGAATCGAAAGAACGAAAAATTTGTTACTTTGTCGAGATTTATTTTATCAATTAGGCGATGAAACAAATAATTAAAATTTCGTTGTTTTACACGAAATGTAAATAACGAAATATTGTTTAGTTTTTTTAGGAAATTCATTTCATCAAATCAATGACGGAACAAATCTCGTTAATTTGACGAAAGGTTTATTCGGAGTATTTTTCATGAAGCCCTATAAGCAAATAGGACGAAAATGTAATGAGATTTGAGCATGCCTTTCTGAGTGTATAGACTTTTATCTTTGTCTACACACTTGTCTATACTCAGTTTTTTATACTTGTACGCAGATAATAAACTATCATAATTTTTTTACCACGATTGAACTCGAAAATTTCAATTTCACTCATTTTTAACACCACTAGTGAGGCAGGCCCGTAGCCAAAGGGGGGGGGGGGGCAGGTCGGGCAATGCCCGACCTGAAAAATGTTTTGCCCGTCCTAGCGTGATTAATTGGACCTTAATAATCTATGGTATTTCAGTTTTTAACTTTTTGATTTGTTTAAACGCAAAGTAATATCGAAAAAAATCCTGTTCCCATGCACCTTTATCCCTTAACTCAAATTTTAGAAAAAATAAAAAACATGAACTTTTTCCTGTATTCAGCTCATTTTTTTTTCCTGTTTTCAATCTAAACCAGGCACTAATGAAAGGATCGTGGGTACTCCAGTTTTTTACTGTAACATACCGATACATGTTTTATGCTTCAATATCTTACTTTGAATTGATCGTTCACATTAACATTATCTTCAAAAAATCTTCACTTTATTATATTATTTCATATATTTTATTAATTTACAAAAGACATTCTTAGAATAATCTTTAAAAATTCAATTCTGCCTTTTGTAAGTTTTAATCAAGTATTTCTTTTAAGATCAAATAATTTCAGTATTGAAATAAATTAGCATTAGTTTCATTAATTAATTGTTTAATTAATCAATTAATAAATTAAATAATTGCATTAATTATGAAATAAATTAATAATTTAAATTTTAAGAGAACGCCCAAAATGGAGCATAAATTCTAACAGGTTAGAAAACAATTGAAAAACTAGTCTGCCCCTTCTGTCCAAAAGTTTGTCACCCTTCCCTGGGGCCCTATTGCGAGCTCTTCGAGTTCGGATTCGGGAAACTTGAAATCTCACCGTTCTCATCTCGAAAGAAGTCAGTTGGCGTATTGCGAGCTTGTCGGCAAGCAAAGTGAGAAAGGATCGGAAAGTGAGATGGGAGTGGTCTTTCGGGAAGAAGATATGACGTAGTTTGACAGGCGTGGAATGACCTGCACCAATCAGGGATTGCAGCTTGACGCTTTGAAACTAGACTCAAATCTGTTTTCAAGAGCCGTTCTTTTATTATTACTATTTATTAATTTTTATTTTGTATTATTATTATTTATTTTTAAAAATTATTTATTCACTTAGAAATTTTATTACTTTTCTTGCGGTTTTTGATTGCAGGAAAGAAAAGCTGTTTTTAAGAGCCGCTATTTTATTATTAATATTTATTTCTCTTTATTTTATATTATTATTGTTATTTATTTTTTAAATTTATTTATTTCCTTAGAAATTTTATTAATATCTTGCGGTTTTTCATTGCAGGAGTTTTTTTTCTTCCTTTCTTTTCCTTTCTTTTCCTTTCTTTCTTCTTCTTCCCATTATTTTTTTAATGTGTTGCAAACAATAAATTTCGTAGCTATGTATAAAAAAAATGATAATAAAGTAAGAACAGTTTACATGTAATGCATTTCAAAAGTTTTATACAAAGTATTAAATTTACAACACTTGATTTCACTAGAAAATGTTCTTGCCAACGATTAAACCGTAAAATAAAAGTAAAAACAATAATAGCAACAATAATGCAAAATAATTAGAATTATGTGAAATACAGTCAATCAGGGTAACTTGCAACACAATTTCTCTATTTTTAACTGTCCCACAAATATTTCAATAATGTTGATGTTGGCATAAAATTAAAGAAAAACTCCTAAAGTATTGTGTATTTATTAAACACTAAGAAATAATAATTTTAAAAACCATGCAAAACGGTTTCTATAATTTATCATATTCCATGGAACATTACATGCAAAAAGGGTAGAAGAAGTAGAACATCAATATTTAGAACTAAAAGCCCCATTTATTAAATATTTATGGAAAGAATAAGACGCCGAAAACAATTTTCAATCATATAAGTAAATAATGCACTCATTTTTACACAAGTATATTAATTAAAACGACTATTTAAAAGAATCACAAATCTGACATTTTTAGTCAAGTACTTCTGCATTTAACAGAGAGTTGAGGATCGTGAAAACCCTTCTATTACTATCTGGAGTAATATCTTCTGCAGACTATTTTGTTATCTATCGGAAACCCTGATTGGTTTTCATAAGAACTAACAAATGATACCTTGAAAAAAATAATACCGATCATAATCAATGCTCACATATTTTTAAAACAGTCACTTGAAAATTTTTATTCATATACATTCTAATCAGCAATTTAATGATATTAATTTGTAAGTAAAAATTATTAAAAAAAAGGAAAACAAAAACAAAAAGCAATAACTTTGGAAACTAAAGTAAGCATCTTGAAAAGAAATTCTATTCTTACATTTATTTTGATTATCACTGAATTCTATCCATTATGCACACTACATACTGACAGCAACCTTTCAAATGTTCTGAGTGTACACCTGAGTATCATAAATTCTATTTTTTTTTTTTTATTAAATACAATGTCTGGTTATGTATATGCTTCTTTACAATTTAATTGTATGTTTTTATGATCCAACTAGATAATACATATTATATATATTCTAATGGTATGATATGCAAACCTTAGTTACATGCTTAAAAAATAGAAATAAAATGTTAGTTTGTATATAAAATATATCTATGATCAGTAAACAACAAATCTAAGGCTGACTTTGAGCAGGCTCAAAGTTACCCTGAAAATGGAATGAAATTGCAATGGGTCTTAATTGCTTGACATTTTACTAAATATTACTGAATAAATAATCACACCCCTAATAAATAATCACTAAAAATTCCCTATATTTAGAAAATAAAATGCTTATTAAATTAGTATAATGTTACTTTAAAAGAATAATAAGTTTTCAGCAACTTTAAAGCAGAATGCCAAAATAGCTTCGAAGCTGTAGCTTTAGAACTATTTAATAATATAAATAGCTGTGTACAGTTCTGCTCAATTTTTTATTCAAATAAAGAGAAGAAAAGGGATTTTATAACTTTTCAGGAAATTGGCACTGAGCGTGTTCTACAGTTTCATTTGAAGTCAAATATTCTTAAAAATGTGAAGTGATTCAAAGTTACCCTGAATGACTGTACTCTTAGTTATTTACATCTCAATTGAATCTTTATATCAAAAGAAATATCGTTTTGCAACAATTTCTTTTTTGTTCTAATTAAAGCCACTTTAAATTTAAAAAAAAATCAATGAAATTGTGTTTACTAATATTTTCTGAAATTGGGATTAACTAGGAGCATTCTTTAATTTGAATGATAAAAATTAAAATGCAAAAACAAATTTTTTTAATACATTAAAAAATAGTAACAAATATATAAATAAAAATTATTTTTTATAACCACTTTTCAACAATTTTATCAAAAAAAAAAAAAAGAAAGAAAAAGAAAAAATCGTAAATAATCAAAACGGGATTCGAACCAGCGACCACTAGCATTTGAAGGTAACGCGCTATCCACTACACCAGTCAGCGCACGACTAATAGGAATTTATTAAAAATAAACGCCTTTTTACAGCACGCTCAATTTATTCAAAATTTTATTAGAAACAAAATTAGTTCGAATTTTCGAACGGAACTATGTACATTGCCTTTCTTTGAGGGTGATTGAACTTTGTGCCAAATGTGGCTCCAATTTATCAATTAGTTTGGCTTTGTATAGCGAACGTATAAACAAACATACGAAGACTCAAACAAGCTCCTCTATGTACAGAAATTATCAATTAAACCATTTTTGTTGTTGGACAGTTTTCCCGCAAGATATTAAGCTCTCTTTAATCCTTTTATTTCTTTTAAACTATTTTTCCCCTTGTACTTTGCGGAAAGTAAGCTTTAACAGAAAATGTGAAAGCATAGATCACCCTTCTTCTATTGACAAATCGGGTATTAAGTGATGAAGTTACTGGTCATTAACTCAATCTTTGGCTAGTTCAGTATGTTTTATGATTTTCTAACTCCTTAACACGAAATTAAGTTTATTTTGATATCGTACATTTATATTAATCGCGGTCACCAAATACAGAAACTGCGGAAACATGGCGGCCATCTTGCATGCACTGACGAAAGTTCTCACCATCTCACGGCCTCAAGAGGTGGTGAGATAAAAACCCGAAAACGAGTTATTTTTTCCCACGCCAACGGTGCTCGAGTGGAAAAACCGCCTTTTTTTCCCGATCTCACTCCCTTCCGAAGAGCTCGCAATAGGGCCCCTGGAGTCAGAGTCTGGCTACAGGCCTGTAGTGAGGTGACCTTGTAGGTGCTCTTCTAAACTGATAAGGACTTGGGTTGCCTATTCCTATTAAAAGCACCATTGTATTTCTGACGCATCCTTCCCCCCATGAGGAAAGGGGAGAAAAACATATCAATATCCCCAAAATATCCCTTGCTTTGGTTTGATTGGCACCTAGCCAACCCATTGGGTGGGTCTCATTCAACAAACTCGGAGGCGAGAATTGAGGGACACCTTTTTCTCGGAATCTTTTTTTGGCCACTTACATCCCTTTGCTTCTCACTGTCTCACATGTCAATGTTTTGAACGATTTGCATATCAATACTTTTTTTTTAAACCGAAGGCTGCATAGATTTGAGATAATATTCCTGAGCCCCCAAGCTTTAACTTTTAATGTGTCAATAATTATAACTATTATCAACTGAAAGTTTTTTTTTCCTATATATTACTCGAGTCGAAATAGCATTTTTACTTGAGACTCGAATTTTATTTGTTTTCTATGTACATGGATCGTACATACTTTGGAAGAAAAAATCGAAAAAAAAAAACTTTTAACACAACAATTTTTCGTAAAATAACTAACAACAGCGCCTTGTATAATAATCATTAATCACAAATCTGTGGTTGTACTTTTTTCTTTTAGGAAGGGGGAGGTTTCATGTTTTTTTGTGATGAATTGGTCCTCCCCAGAAAGCAACGGATGTCCGGTATACAATTAATTTTTAAGTATCCGGAAATAAAAAAAATATCCGGTTATCCGGCCAGTCAAACTTGATCATTGTAATTTAATTGAATCGTTTATTTTGTAAAAGGTAACAACTCTTAAAAACAAATGTTTTTTTCAGGAGATAGAAAAAATGGTAATGAAAGTAGGAAAACTTTACGGGTCTGATCTTTTACCATTTTATTTTAGCAGATAAAAGCAATGCAATATTGGTAACTTAAAACGATTTTTGATTAATTGTGCCATAAAAATTAATCAATGAATACTGCGAGTTCTTTCTTTTTCAAAACGGAGATGAAACCTTTTCGAAATAAACGATTCAATTGAATGGCGTGTTTTGAAAAAATAGATAAATGACGAGATTACTACGTGTTTGCTATCTGTGGGGTGTTTAAAAATATGCATAAAATTTACGGTTTTCTAACATCAGAGCCGATTAGCCGGTATACAAGGGAAAACCGATATCCTGTTTCCGGAAAACTCCTTGCGTGATTGACCTCTATATAGGTACACACTGTGAGATAACACTACTATAGATGACAATAATCAAGGGTTCAAAATCATCAGTCGTTAGTCGTATTTTGCAACTTAAAATTCCCGTTTGACGACAGTGATTTCACATCCAGTCGTCACTTCTGACGCCTAACCTTTCATAAACTTTTAGTTTCGCAACCACAATTTTTCACCAAGTCGTCCTTTTATATTTATTTATTTATATATTCATATCTGGCATAGCTTTGTACAATTATATTTTTATGCAGATATTTCATCTAATCTTCTGTATTTTGAGCTCTTACGCTACCGATGAAGAGTATATAGTAACTTCTCAACCTTCAAATTTTTGATTTGTGAATTTTTACTTACAAATGAAGCATTGAAAGTAACACTGTATTATAAATAACACTTGAAAAAATAGTTAGAGCAATTATAACTAATATTTTATTTTACTAGGCACTGATTAAAATAAACGTTTATATTGATTTATAAACTTAATTAAAAGGACCAACATCTCAAGAGTTACTAATATAAATTGATTTTTGAACATTTTCTCTTACTTATCAATCATTTTCTCAGTAAGGTTGTGATTTCTTGCGATATTTTTTAACAATTGCACAACTGTCTTCATAGTTATCAGTCGTTATTTCTGCCCACGCAATTTGAATTATTTTAAAATGACGCCAATTTGAATTATTTTAAACAGCTAGGTGCCAATGACACCTAACTCTTGCATATTAATTTCTTGCATATTAAGAATTCAAAAAATTCATCCATTTTACAAAACAGCCTTGTATTTTTAGCAATATATTATTTATTTAATATATACCAGGACACCTCATGCACTGTATTCTTTATGGGCCAGGAAAAGTGTCAGTGCAATATTTCACATATTTTTCCAGATGTTTCAAACCACTGAAAATAGTTATTAAAAAAAGATAATTTCAGTCACTTCAGAGAGGAAAAATCAACTTTCACGCTTAATAAGCAAGCATTATTGTTAAAAATATCAAAGCAGAGAGAGGGGGGAAAAAGCAGTTAAAAGTTGCATAACAAAATAAATTACTCGACTTCCATTCTAAATCACTCACATCTAATTATTTTAATTGAATTGCATCATTAACGACGCAAGAATTATCTGCTTAATTTTTTCCCCGTCCGAGGGAAGAAAAAAATAAATAAAATAAAATAAAATCCTTCTCGTACTAACATTAACAAACGACTTTTAGTCTTCAGATATTGCTTTGTGTACGTGTGAGTCTCATTTCTTTCCCTTTATTTTCAGTTTATCAAATGTGCTTGATTTTCAGCCACCCCATTTCCGACCGCAGGTACCCGTTCAATAAATATCTTTTTTATAAACAGCGCTGTAGCATATACATTTAAATTTTTATGTCTCTGCTATCTTTAAGGGATTTGAAGATATAAGCTACATGACCCGGTAGTAGACACTTTTCTCCACCAGACCCGTACCTGTTAGCCGAGGCCTTAGGATTGCTTACGCACGGGGAGAGGTAGTGGGGTCTACGGATTTTACATGCACATAAGTAGGGGAATAATGACAGTTCACCAACAGCAGGCGGATCGCGGATCAGGGGGCGTGGCCGATCCGCCTCCCAATACCCCCAGGCGTGCCCTCAGGCGTTAGTCGAGTGGAGTTGAGTTGTATGCCCTCAGGCATTTTTCGAGTGGAGTTGAGTTGTTTGCCCTCAGGCATTTTTCGAGTAGAGTTGAGTTGTATGCCCTCAGGCGTTTTTTACGAGTAGAGTTGAGTTGTTTTCCAAAAATTTATAGTTTTGGAATGGCAGCATTTTTTAATTTAGGTTTTATTCCGCCTCCTAGCGGCAAATAGGGGAACTACTATAGCACTGTTTCAATACTACTAAAACCGTTTTTTTAAGTTTATAGTTTTGGAATGGCAACACTTTTTAGTTTCAGTTTAAGACTTGATGTAAAACCGATTGTAGCGCCATCTATGAGAAGAAAAGGGAACTATTTTGGAACTTAGAATTTTTTTTTTCTAATGTTTTAGAATTCGAGCATTAAATATTAACAAAAAAATAATTATAATGTATAATGAATTAAATTTATTGTCGCTATTTACATCCTATTATGTATTTATTTCTTTTTTAGACTTAAAATTTTTTTCTTTTTCGATCTTTTTAATGTTTTCACTTAGCATTCACGCAGGAACTACTTCATATTAACAAAAAATTAATTATAAAATGATAGCGCTAAAAAGTTAATACTTAAAAAGGGATTACTTTAAATGCAAAGGGAATTATTAAAGTATTACATTTAAATGATATTAAAAAATAATAATAATATTTTTAATACAAATTAGTGATGATAAAAGGTATATTCAACTTACCCTAGCAGGAGATTCAGTAGATTGATAATTGATTCTTGAAAAATCCATGGTCGAGCGTATAAGGAACTGAGAAACGCTTTTAAAAAAGAGCAGAACAAAAATTCATCTTTACTAAGCAAGTGTAGAAAGCGAAGTGACTTTTCACTTTCCAGTCCTTGTAGCATTTTCTTTCAAGAAATATAGAAGCTAAAAGTTAACCAAATAGAATGCAGTATACTTCACAGTTGAAGAGAATGTATCCATTCAGGGTACATTTGCCGAAAGTTATAATTCCTGCAGCATTGCAAGACATGAACAAACTTGTATTGCGCTAAAAGATTGAAATCATAGTGCAGGTGTTTTTTTATGGCTTTAGATCCTTTGTGACGATCGGACAGAAAAGAAAAGTTCCCCTCTCCACCCCTATAGACATACTTTCTCTTTCTACATTGAATGAAGTGATTGACAAAGATCGCTTTCCTTTTCACATACAAAGCATCTACATTGTACTTAATTTTTAACTCTAGATAATGGATACATTACTTGATGGTGGTGAATATCAGCTTAATGAAAACAAAAATACGTTAATGAGAGATGATTTTTACTCGCAAGAAAACATGTTTTTTTTTTTTTTTTTTTTTTTTTTTTTTTTTTTTTTTTTTTTTTTTTTTTTTTTTTTTTTTTTTTTTTTTTTTTTTTTTTTTTTTTTTTTTTTTTTTTTTTTTTTTTTTTTTTTTTTTTTTTTTTTTTTTTTTTTTTTTTTTTTTTTTTTTTTTTTTTTTTTTTTTTTTTTTTTTTTTTTTTTTTTTTTTTTTTTTTTTTTTTTTTTTTTTTTTTTTTTTTTTTTTTTTTTTTTTTTTTTTTTTTTTTTTTTTTTTTTTTTTTTTTTTTTTTTTTTTTTTTTTTTTTTTTTTTTTTTTTTTTTTTTTTTTTTTTTTTTTTTTTTTTTTTTTTTTTTTTTTTTTTTTTTTTTTTTTTTTTTTTTTTTTTTTTTTTTTTTTTTTTTTTTTTTTTTTTTTTTTTTTTTTTTTTTACGGATTGCGCAGTTGAGATGTCTGCTTCTTGCACAGCAATTACAGTGAATAATATAGCACCCAAAAGAACAGAAAAAATTGTACTGTAGGGGGAAGAAAAGTTATGAGTCATTGATAAAGTTAAAAATGATGCAACAAAAGCGAGAATTATTTCGTGAATATGATTCCGCTGTATAGTTTCACTATACCGCGGTTATGTTATAACGCGGGTGCCAAACATGTCCCTCGACACCCGCGTTTTAACGGGGTTTTACTGTATTAATTTCTGTTCACTACTAATGCAAATACGTGTCTTATAAATTGCGCTAAAAAGTAAAAAATAAATTCATTCTTTAAACAACATCGATGTGACTTTTCCACAAAGTTTTTGAAGTCGGTGCAAAGTTAGGAGTCTAATTACCACTACAGGATGTCCCCATGTGTTACTTCATCTTGGAACTGTTGCTAATTCTGGGCCATTTATATTTGCAAAGATTTTATCAGTCTTAATTATGCACCGACTTTTAAAACTTTGTTTAAAAATCACATCGATGTTGTTTAAATAATGAATTATTTTTTTTTTACTTTTTAGCGCAATTTATAGTTGCTGTGCTTTGAAGTCGGTTCTATTTTTTTTCTCAAAATTTTTTTAATTTTATTCTTCTTAGCGTAAATATTTTTTATATAAATACTTTATTTTTAAAAAATCCACATCAAAGGGCAAACCTTCTTTGAATGAATATCACTAAAAACTAATCATTTGAATGATAAATTCCGTTTTGAAGTCGAGTTTAGCAAACAAACTGATTGGATTACGTTTTGCTTCAGAGAAGCCTTCAGTCAAACTCTTCATGTAATGGCTTTGAATAGTATAGCCCAATGGCAGAAAACACTTTTTAGCCTAGTTTCCTGTAAAATTAAAGAAAAAAAAAACGTGAAAGAAGGCTTAATGTATCGGGAAAATATCGTTAGAAATCAAGGAAAGTCCAAAATAAGTTAAGTATTTAAATGAAGATTGAAGAATAAAAAAATTGTAAGTAGGGTTTTGAGTAAGGAAAAAGTGTGTCTGTCGGTCTGTCTGTCTGTCGGTCTATCTGCCCCCCCCCCCCCAATTAATAACTTTTGAACGAATTGTCCGATTCGAAAAAATGTTTTTGCATTCGAAAAATCTCGGCAAGGACATCTCATATTTTACTTTTTAATTTGAACCGTTTTTGTTCAATTTTGAACAGTTCAAAAATGTTTAACATTAGCGCCTAGGGAGAAAGTGAAGCAAATTATGTAAACTGTGGGCACAAAATCCAAGTACCTATGAGCAAGCTTATTAGAAAAAGCTCTCGGCGTGAAATATTGATTTCAACAATTTTTGTTCATTTTTGAACATTTCAAAAAAAAAATTTGCATCATTTTTCCGTTATCTCGGCGCGAGCGATAAATTCGCCAACAATGATGCAGCCAACGCCAAACGGAATACCGCCGCTGGCAACCTTTTTCGCATGTTGTCGCCAAAAAGTCCGCTTGGCGAGATTTGCGCCCTGATAATGGAAAGGTACCAAATTAACATTAGCGCCTACGGGAAATTTCAATCCCATATAAATCCTGATCTAGGCGACGGATTTGCTTGCAACAAACTTTATCGGAAAGATATTACGCTGTAGAACATGTACGAAGTTCAACAAGAACTAAACGAGTCTATTTTCCTATGAATTTTGTTGATCGGGAATTTTAAGGATATTTCTCAATGAATAAATGAATGAATGAATGAGTGAAAGAATGAACGAATGAATTGATGAAAGAGTAAAAGAACAAATGAATGAATAAATAAATGAGTGAATGAATGAACAAATACATGAATCAGTTAATGAATGAATGAATAAACGAATGACTGAATAAATGAAAGAATGAATGAGTGAGGGAATGAATATGTATTATCCATTGAAAAATGTATATTTTTGAAGTAAGTAAGAACTAAAGCTAATTGAGAAGGATACCGCTAGATTATAAATTTGAATTTGGTGTATACCGAGAACTAGGCTCGTATAGTTCTGGACGGAACTTCTTGTTTAACAATGACTTTTATGTTTATTAATGGTTTTCCCAACAAAGAAAAATCAAGCCTAGCCTTTCCAATTAAAATAAGAAATACTTATTTTTTACCCATAACGTTTTTTTTAAACACGTGCAGTCAAAGGGATTTGCGATATTTGAATTAGACGGCCCTCTATAGATTAAAGAAAAAATCATCAAAATCGGTTCATTGAGTCAAAAGTTATGAAGAAAAAAAAAGAAAAAAAAAAGAAAAACATTTCCGCCCGTAGCTTTTTTTCTACTAATCGAATATGGTCAAACGAGAGTACGGGATCTATGGGCAACCACCCTCGATCGATTTAAAAAAATCATGAAAATCGGTTCTTCCGGTGAGAAGTTATGTGTGGACAAACAAACAAACAAAAAACGACATTCATACAGTATGGATGTATAGCCCCCTTCCTTTGTGAAGTCGGTTAAAAATTACTAGAGTTCGGCTGTTTTGTATATTTTGTTTGTCATTGTACTGGACACTGCAGTCTCACGTACTTATTGTATACTAGCTGACATGCCCGGAGTTGCGCGGGATAACATTGCATCATTCCCAGGCCAAGTGACACATGTCCAAAATTATGTTGTAATTATATAAGGAGAAATATAGTTTAAAAATTCCAGCAGAAGGATGGGCAACAGTCCTTAAAAATCCCATTTAAACAGTAAAATTTCTTAAAAATCACGATAACATTAAAAAGCGCAGTCTCTAAAAATTTCTTTTATTGAACTAAAAGTAAAAAACAGTCTGTAAAAATCAACATTAAAATGCCAACAGCAGTTCATAAAAATTTCCATTTGAGTAAAAGCAACAGTAACTAAAATGATCATATGCATCAGGATAATCGTTCCAAAATGATATCAAGAATCCGTAAAATCCCAATTACAAAATAGACAACGGCACATCTAGAAACTCCCATCAGAATTAGAGCAGTATTCTCTTTAAAAATGCCCATCAGATGAAGAACAATGGCCCATGAATCTTTCTGCTACAATAAAGAAAACATTCCCTAAAGCCCTCCATTTGAGTAAAGACAACTATTCCTAAGCATCCCTAATATAATAAGGACATTCGTCCCAAAAAATCTGCATTCGAATAAAGATGTCAGTAGCTAAAAATGACCATTAGACTACGGAACTTTAAGACCTGCTGTTCCTAAAATTTCCAACAGTCCACTTGAAAATACCCATCAGAATAATAACACCAGTTCCTAAAAATTCCGCTTGCGAAATCTTCAAAACATTTACTAAAATTCAATAAAATAGCACTTTTATAAAATTCGGCTAAAAACGGGAGAAAGAAAAGCATTATTTCCAAAGGCAAAGAAACATGCACATTTCAGTTGGAAAATGTTTAGCACTGCGCCAATACTGTTTGAAATATAAGTTGACAGAAAGAGATAACTAAATTCTGTCCAAACGGTGGCGAAAATGCAGTACAAAAAATAAACAAGAAGTTCCGTCTAGAACTATACGAGCCTACTTTCCCGTATACACCGAATTCAAATTTATAATCTAGCTCTCTCTCTCTCTCTCTCTGTCTTTCTCGTTTAGCTTTAGTTCTTAATTGCTTCAAATATACCTTTTTCAACGGTTAATACATATTCATTCAATCATTAATTTATTAAGTCATTCATGTATTTATTTACTCATTTATTCATTCATTCTTTTGCTTATTCATTTAATCATTCATTAATTCAAAAATATTCTTGAAAGTCCCGAACAAAAAATTTCATAGAAAAATAAGCTCGTCAGTTCCGGATGAACTTTCCATTTGTACATGTTCTACGTCATAAGAGCTTTCCGATAAAGTTTGTTCCAAGCAAATCGGTCTGTTAGGTCAGGAGTTATATAGAATTTAAATTTCCCCGTAGGCGGTATGTTCATTTTTTTTTGAACTGTTCAATAATGAACAAAAGTTGTTCAAATCAATATTTCACGCCAAGAACTTCTTCTAGTGAGCTTGTTCATGGGAACTCATATCTTGTACCCAGAGTTTACATAATTTGCTTCATTTTCACCCATAGGCGCTAATGTTAAAATTTTTTGAACTGTTCAAAATTGAACAAAAATTGTTCAAATCAAAAAGTAAAATATGGAAATAAGATGTCCTCCCCGAGATCTTTCGAATGCAAAAAGAATTTTTCCAATCGGACAATTCGTTCAAAAGTTATTAGGGGTTGGACAGACCGACAGACAGACAGACCGACAGACCGACAGACAGACAGACCGACAGACCGACCGACACACTTTTTCCCCATCTCAAAACCCTACTTTCAAATTTTTTATTTTTCAATCTTTATTTAATTACTTAATTTATTTTTGACTTTTCTTGATTTTTAACGATATTTTCACGATACCATTAAGCCTTCTTTCATGCTTTATTATTATTTTTTTTTACTTTTACGGGAAAGTAGGCTAATAAATGCTATAAAATAAATCACTTGAGTAAAACATGGAATCAATTAAAACCGCTGCGTAAAAAAGTTAAAATAAAGTAGAAGTTCACCAAATTGCACTATTGTAATAGAAGCTTAACGCAAATGCGCCAAGATCCTACAATGTAAATCACGTATTGAATTGAATGAGAACAATATTACTAATAAGGAATTTTGGCCCCGTTTGGAAAAGTTACGAAGCGTAAAATATCATAGTATATTGAGAACAAATACTACACGGGGGAAAATAAATTATCACCTCTTGGCGAACTTTTAAATTTCATCAAAAATCAGCAATATCGAAAGCCTTCCAACCTAGTAAATGTATGCAACTTTATCCAAACATCAACTTTTATTAGCTTTACTGTAACAGGAATAATCTATTTGGCAACAAAAGTACTCTTTATTTCAGCGAAAATACTCAACTTGAGCGAATAAATTCAGAGGTAATTTAAGAATCGTTTTAAAATTCGAAAACAACTTAAAATGAACATTGTGTGAGTCCTACTTGTTCTACGAATTTCAAAAAGACATCATTTTATGAAGTTATGCAGAAAAATTAGTTATGAATCTTATGCAGAGAAATTCGAAACGTAAAATAATGAATTAAAAACAACTGACTACGCGGAAAAAAAAAGTTATATCTTCTTGGCGAGAAAAGTATATGTTTGCAATTTAATCCGAAAGAAATTTTCATTAGTTTTGCTTCAGCAGAAATTTTCCTTTTGGCGACAAAAGTACTATTTATTTTGGCGAAAACACACAAATTGAGCAGATAAATTCAGAGGTAAGCCTTGCTTTAAAGTTCGAAAACTACTTTAAATGAATACTGCGCGTGTTCTATTTGTCCTACGAATTGCAAAAAAAAGCATCTTGTGCAGTTTTTTACGGAGATTCATATGCTGTAAAAATCTAAAACGTGGGACGTTTCTTCGATGAGATAAGCTCAAAATTAACAGTTTTGCTTAAATTGGAATAAAAGAAGAACAAATTCGAATTTTAGGAAAACCGCTTCGAGGTGCACGAGGACCTGACCCAAGGTACCCGTAAACAAAATTTCGTATTTCTGGAACGTTCCATCTCGCCAGGAGGCGATCGACAGACACACACACACACACACACACACACACACACACACACACAAACTTTTGGTTTTATTTATATAGATAGTAAATAATTTAACTGACACCTTGAATTAACAATATTTTGCTTTAACATTCAATTAAAATCGACTACATTTACCATTTTGTTTTGATCTTTGAATTATAAAGAATAAAAAATGGTATTGTACAAATATTGTAGACAGTGGTTGTGTGTGTAAGGAGTAGTATGGAAATATGACGTAAGTTGTAAGGAGTAGTCGAAATCCAACACAAAACTTGGGAGTTCAGCCTCAAACGTTTAAACATCTTTTAGACATTTTAGTGTTTCTGTTTGACAACAGTTTGTTTCGTTTAAATATTTCAATGAGCAATAATAATCACATCATTGCGATTAATTGCCCACTGATTTAGGTTTTTAATTTAACGCATTTGAAGCACATATTTACATAAATTTTATCTTTCTGCTCTTCTCCTGTAAAGAAAATCTAAATAAGAATCGTCATACCACCTTATTTTTATTGAATAAATTGCAAATACAAGCACTCACTTTCATTGATTCGAAGCAAAATAACGCGTCACACTGCATTTATTGTCTGACTTTATATAGGTAAACATAACTCTTAACAATGGAGGCAATTCACCGCTAGAGGGACTCATGAGCGATCATCGTTGTCACGTGATATCCGCTCTTTGTTTACTAATATTTTCAATGAAGTTCTACATGGAGTTCACTAGGCAAAATTAGTTATCTTGAAAATAAATGAACTATTTTTACAGCTTTATTTGATTATATTTACATTTAATTTTAGCATTATAAAAAATTATTAATTATTGCAATAGTTATAGTGTTGTATTTAGTGTTAATTTTGTGTAATGTAGAATAACTTTATTTAGTCCTAGTTTTTAATTAGATTTGTCAAACTCGATGTAAAACGAGGCTTTCTTTGTTTACATTGCTTTCATCTGTGCCACGTGACCAATGACGTTGCTTGAATTGCCTATATTGCGCAAAATTATCCTTCGTAATTTACACATGACGTGTTTCTCTTTCTCGCAACGCTTTTAAGCTTCTCGCGGAAAATCTTGCCTCCGCTTAGGAGCTTTTAATTATGAATGTTGACTAAACTAATTGACTTCTTTTAGAAATGAAGGGGGGGGGGGGCGGTCAACGAGAAACAGAAAGCAATGACAAGCGGTCCCCGGGATAAAACAACTCAGAAACGCATGCTCAATTATGACGAAAAGTTTGTCGTATTTGACGAAATGGCTTCGTGAAAAATGCTCCGAGTAAACCGATCGTCAAATTGCCGAAATTTGTTTAGTAACTTTTTTAGGTCACGTGATCACGTGAGGACAGAATCGTTGTAGGTGACGAAGTTTTTTTGACGATTGAAGAATCGTCGAAAATGAGGATTCTTATTTTGAGAGTGGGGGAACCCATGGTCCAATAAATAACTTTCAGTAAACTTTTGTACTGATATGAAAGCATAAGAACAAACATTTAAAGCTCTCTGGTCAAGAATTCAGATACTTACACTCGGCATTTTCATAACATAGAAGGAACGTGATCACGAACACTCCTGTGAAAACTAAAAAGCAATAATTTAATAGCTATAATGCATTTCCATAAAATAATTCCGAATACAGATGATACTTTATTTGTGACTAACGTAAATTGTTCGTTGTTTAGCGTCATACTTCCTTTAGACTAGCACAGTGCTTCCCAACCTTTTTCCCCCTGCGAACCCCTTCTATGATTCGATAGAAATAGGCGAACCCCCTTTTTGTAGTCGCTAGTAACGGGTGACAAAAGTATAAAATTTACTAAGATATTTATTTTCCGTGTTGTACAAGGGGGTTGTTTCGTCATACATTTGACTTCATACTTCATAACAAGAAATGAAAACATAATTAAAAACATCTAAGTTTAAATAAAAACTAAAATATAGCTACAAACACTTTTTTTGTTATTACATTTTTAAAAATTTGTTCGTTTGAATTATTATTATAGCGGTAACCTTATGTATACCTAAAAAGTTTTAAAGATTACTTTCCCGATAGGTTCCACGTTCCGGTTGAAATATACAAAATTCGTAAAAGTTTCCTAAATTTAAAGAAAAATAAAAATTTACATATTTTAAAATTTCTTTCTGCGATATTGCAATAATGCAAAGAACCTTAAATAAAGTGTGATAAATGGAAGTCCAAATCTCAAATAAATGAATAAATATATTTTGGTTCCACTTTAGGGTCTGTATAATGAAAAATTAGCCTCAAATAACCCACAATTTTACGTGTTGTGCAGTAAATTTTCATTTTTCCGACTCGTTCTTTGCGCTTGCAAGGAAAAAGGGGGAAATGGTAGGAAGAAAATATGTTCTAAAAATTAAAATAAATCAATAAATATCTTCCGGTACCAATTTGCGATCCAAGTTGGTACCGAAATGATAAATTTGATTGTGATCCAAATTAGAAATCAGGCATAAGTACTTCAGGCATAGTAGTAAGTATGCCAGTTCACTACTTTTCTGCATTACCCGTAAAACAATTTATTTAAAAAAAAAAAGCTTTTTGTTCTCCTTCCTAAGACATATGTAAATTTATTATTTCATTTTTTCTTTTCGTCAGCAATAAAAACTGCTGCCATTGCAATAATTTTTTTGCGAACCCCCTTTTTGCACCGCGCGAGCCCCTAGGGGCTCGCGAACCGGTTGGGAAACGCTGGACTAGCACAACACTAATCTTCTGACTTTACATACCAGACCTAACTTTTATTTGGTCTTAATTCATAATGCGAACAACATTGGATCCACATAGTTCACATTTATTGCTAGTGTATTAAAGACAAGCTTGAAACGTTTCACTTTTCAATGATGCATAATAACACAATTGTGTAGAGGTTTGGGGAAACGTCTACGTAAATGCGAGGCACAAGTTCACTATCCAAAATTTAGCTTAGGATATATTAAAACTGAGCGTCAACTGCCAAGACATTTAGACTGCAGAAAAACATTAAACATGTTAAAACTCAACAACAACTTAAATAAATAACAAAGACATAATAAATAAAATTAGGCAAAATCAAAATAAACTTTAAATGTGCGCCGCGGGTAACAAACTGCGCGGACACACAATTGCTGTACAGCAAAAGGCAAAAGAGAAAAAAGAGTGAAAAAGGATTCCACTTGGCCTTTATACTATTCCCCTCACACCAAGCACCGATGCCACCGAACTTTAAAAATTTCACCAACGATGTCGTGTCAGGCTGATCAGGTTGCCACAGTTTTATTCATTTCAAATTTGAACAGAAAAACCTTTCAGGAGTGAAGTGGCCATCCTGCGTTATAGGCAAAGTCTACCGCTGAGAGGAGGGGCTGCCCTGAAAGGGAACCCACTAAAGGTAAAATATTCTAATTCAATAATTTTAAAGACTTTCCTAGACCAGTGGTTCCCAACCTTTTTTTCCTTATGATCCGCTTCTAAAATCCGAAAGAAAATGGCGAACCCCCTTTTGGAGTCGTTAGTAATGTGTAACAAAAATATAAAATTTGTTAGCACATTTATTTTCCATATTGCACAATAGTTCACAACAAGAAATAAAAATATAAATGCAAAACATCCAAGCTTAAATAAATAATGAAATTCATTTTTATTATTTGTTCTTTTTAAATTGTTAATTGGGTAGTAAACATATATATTCGCCAAAAATTTCGTTAAAAATTATTCTTCCGATATCGCAAAAAAGTTATGGAACGGTATGAGGAATATACGTACAAACTTTTGAATCAATCAATAGGGGAACCTGTTGTACTATGGACCCTGTTGTACTGTGGTCCTAATGATAAAAAAAAATATTTCACGGATTCATATTGCAATACGGCAACACTGGTTCATGTGCTATCTGTTAGCTGTCATTTATAACTAATTTTGATAGTTGAACTCGAACAAGATCTGGCAGTAGGAGAATAATAAGAATTTGTGACCCTAAAAGTAAATTTTTTTAGTTTTTTCCTTTTGTAAATAACTTGTTTCCTTTGTTAAAAAGTTTAGTAATCTTTTTTGTTTATGTTTAGCAACTTATTTGGCCGTGTAATTGAGCGTTAAATCCTTTTCAACTCCTAACCAATTACTCAAAATAAGCAGTTATTTTTAAATGTATAGGGTACCTTGGACCTAAAAAAGCAGTTGTACTATGGATAGGTCCATGGTACAACACTTTGAACCGTGGACTGTATTTACCTTGTTATATTTAAAATATTTTAAAATGTTACGTATTTACAGTGTAATAAAATAGTTTATTTTTTTAACAGATTGTTGATACTTCTCACATACGAAAATGCCTCGAAGTAAAACGGGAATTACGAGGCCATAGCCAAATTATGATAAAATAATGGAGGCTGTAGAGCTTATTAAAGATAATAAAGTAACAGTTTACAGTGTAGCTAAGACTTATAGTTTATCCAAAACTACGCTGACACGTCACTTGAAAAAAGAAAATTATCCTACTGAGTCTTTTATTTTAAAATCGAAACTTGCAAGTCACAAAGTGTTTTCAGATAATAAAGAACTCTTGTTACTAGATTATATTAATAAAGCTTCTCAAATACAATACGGCTTGACACTAAGAAATTTGATGAAATTGACCTATAATTTGTCAAGTCAAACAATATGAAATATCCTGAAAGATGGGATCGAGATAAAATGGCGGGTGTCTATTGGATGAGGTTATTTAGGAAGAAATACAAGAAAATGGGAAAATCTGCTATGGAAAAATCTAAAAAGATCTGGAAGTGGCCGGAAAAACCAGATGAAATGTTATATCCTTGGGAGTAAAAGAAAAAATTAAACCACCGTCAAAATACCACTCCAGAAGGGATTTGTATGAAATAAAAGAGATGAAAAAATATTCGCATTGCTAGAAGGGGTATATAAAAACAAAAAGAAGAAGAATAATAAAATTCCAAAGATAATTATTGAACAATAACACGTTAAAGTGATCAAATATCTCATAGAATTATGAATGTTAATTAATATAATGTCTATTAATTGCTAAGTAAATTGTTATGCTGTTTAATTTGTTTTGTTAATAAATGTTAACAACTTTAATACAGGATTTAATAAAGATTTGTAATATAAATACTATTTTTCTCAAAAATAATAATAGTAGGTCCATAGTACAACATATATAGGTCCATGGTACAACAGGGATGTTGTACCTTGGTCCTAATTCCTTTCTTTTTTCAAAAGGCTAAATGACATATGATTTATTTTTCTACCTTGTTTTAAAAATAGCAATTATGTTCCTAAATGACCGCAAAACATTATGTAATACGTAAAATGAATCTCACTATAGTAGGTTTTGAATAAATAATTAAAAATAAAAACGTGTCCAAGGTGCAACTGGTTTCCCTAAATAATGCTCTGTTCCATTTTTGGGTTGAAATATATAAAATTATGAAAAGTTAGGAAATAAAGTGCGATACATGTGCGTACAAAATTTAAAATTAATAAGTTAATACCCTCCGGTTCCACTTTGAGGCCTGTATGTGAAAAATTAGGCGATGTAACGCAAGATTTTTCATAGTAGTAAATTTTCATTTTTTGCGACATCTTTCTTTTCGCTAGCGAGGGAAAAGAAAGAGAAACATGCGTTCAAAAGTTAAAATAAATCACTGACTAACTTTCGATATCATTTCGAGAGTCAAGTTTTAGATATTATGTTGCAGTAGAAATATGCGCATTTCAAGTTTTGTACGTATACTTCCTATGTCAATCCATAACTTTTACGCCCTTTTCAGCCTAAGTAAGTATGTAAATTTATTATCTAATTTTATCTTTTACGTCAGCAATTAAAAATTCCGCCATTGCAATATTATTTTTGCGAACCCCCTATCTACACTGCACGAACCCTTGGGGATTCGCAAGTTTCTACTCCATCTCCCTCCCTTGTTAGCTCGAGGCCTTAGGGGTGCTCTCCCCCGGGCACGGGGAAGTGAAATCCGTCGAACGCTCTTTAGCGTTCCGAGATAGGTTTACTAGGCGCCAGCCCAGCCTAACTAACTCTTGTTGAGTGAACCACCGGTTGGGAAACGCTGTTCGAGACAATCAACGTTCGAGACAAGCCTTTATTTCAAGATTTCTAATTAAAAAAAAGAAAAAAAGCTTTCACTTGGGTTTGTTTTTTATTTTCTGGTTTTCTAGACACTACTTTTTTTCAAGTTTGTTTCTATTTGCAAAAGTAAAGCTCTAACCAAGCAGCCAAACATTGCTCCGGATTCAGAAATGATGTAATCAATATTCTTTAACTTTTTCTGCGTTGAAATAATTTTTAAAAAAATATTAATAGCAATTTTTTCGTCTAAACCCGAACAATACCTAAACAAGAAGTTCCGTCTAAAACTATACGAGCCTACATTCCCGTATACACAAAACTCAAATTTATAATCTATCTATCTCTTTCTCTCTCTTTCTCATTTAGCTTTAGTCAATTTTTTCAAATATACCTTTTTCAACGGATAATACATGTTCATTCACTCATGCATTCTTTCCTTTGTTCAGCTATTTATTTATTCATTCATTCGTTTACTCATTCATGTGTTTATTTATTCATTTACTCATTGATGCATTTATTCACTCATTTATTCATTCATTCATTTTTTCACTCATTCATTTATTCATTGATTCATTCTTTCACTCATTCACTCATTCATTTATTCATTGATTCATTCTTTCACTCATTCACTCATTCATTTATTCATTGAGAAATATCCGTAAAATGCCCGATAAAAAAATTTGAGAGGAAAATAGGCTCGTAATTTCTTAATGAACTTGCTATTTGTACATGTTCTACGTTATACGAGATTTCCGATAAAGTTTGTCCCAAGCAAATCGGTACGTTAGATCAGGATTTATATAGAATTGAAATTTCCTCGTAAGCGCTATGTTAATTTTTTGAACTACTCAAAAATGAACAAAAACTGTTCAAATTAATATTTCATGCTAAAAGCTTCCTCCAGTAAGCTTGTTCATTGGAACATGGATCTTATACACACAGTTTACATCATTTGCTTCATTTTCGCCCATAGGCGCTAATGGTCAATTTTTTTGAACTGTTCAAAATTGAACGAAAAATTGTTCAAATTTCGCCGAGATCTTTCGAATGCAAAAAGATTTTTTTGAATCAGGCAATTCGTTCAAAAGTTATTAGGGGGGGGGGCAGACCGACAGACAGACAGACAGAGGCAGACGCAGACACAGACGGACATACAGACGTAGACACAGACAGACAGACGCAAACACAGACGGACATACAGACGTAGACACAGACAGACAGACGCAAACACAGACGGACATACAGACGTAGACACAGACAGACGCAGACACAGACAGACAGACACGGACACAGACACAAACACAGATACAGACACAGAAACAGACACAGACACAGAGACAGACACAGACACAGACAGACACATAGACAGACACAGAACAGAACAGAGACAGACACAGACAGACAAATACAAAATACAAACACAGAGACACAGACAGACACATACACAGAGACAGACGCAGATACAGAGACAGAGACAAACACAGACAGACACATACACAGACACAAACAGACACAGACACAAACACAGATACAAACAGACACAGAGACAGACACAGACACAGAGACAGATACGGACACAGACACGGACACAGACAGAGACAGACACAGACACAGAGACAGACGCAGACAGACACGGACACAGACACAGAGACAGAAACAGACACAGACAGACAGACACAGACAGACAAATACAAAATACATACACAGAGACACAGACAGACATATACACAGAGACAGACGCAGATACAGAGACAGAGGCAAACACAGACAGACACATACACAGACACAAACACAGATACAGACAGACACAGAGACACAGACACAGAGACAGACACGGACACAGACACGGACACAGACACAGACAGACACAGACACAGAGACAGACACGGACACAGACACAGAGACAGACACGGACACAGACACGGACACAGACACAGACAGATACAGACACAGAGACAGACACAGACACAGACAGACAGACAGACACAGACACAGAAACAGAGACAGACAGACATTTTTCCCATTTCAAAACCCTACTTTCAAATTTTTTATTTTTCAATCTTTATTTAATTACTTCACTTTTTTGACTTTTCTTTATTTTTAACGATATTTTTACAATACATTAAGTCTTTTTTTATGCTTCATTATTATTTCTTTTACTTTTACGGAAAATTGGCTAAAAAGCGCAAAAAAAGCAAGGCGCCGCTTTTAAGAAACGGCTGGAGGTCAAAAAGAAGACTTGAATGACATTTCCGAAATTCAGACACTGGTCAACTTAGACAAGTGGTCAACTTATAGAGGGTGAGGTAGAGCGAGTAAAGGGCTAATTCCGTTCCTGACAAAAGTGGTCAACTTAGACAGGTGGCCAACTTACAAAGGTGGTCAACTTTACAATTTTTACTGTCTCTGAAAATTGCCATTTTTGGACTCACGTTAGACTGATCCTAGTGTATAGATATTGTATACCAAAAATTTCATGCTGAGTACATCTAGCCACTAAGAGGGGAGGCCGCTAAACAAAGGTACACTCTTCGAGAGGTTTTGCGTTACATAGATTCTTATTAACAAAGCCAACTCTTACTTTTCTTTGTTTGATTTCAAATGTAAAAACTAAGAATCTAAAGATCCAAAACGAATGGCAATTTTCTTTTATCTGCCAATCTTTTGCAAGATTTCAATCTCAATAATTAGGGAGAATTCATAAATGAGGCCCCACTTTGTTTTCAATATATTTGATCCCCCTTCCCCTCCTTCGTCACAAAATGTCACTCTTCAACATACCTCTATTACACTGTTAGGAATTTCATCTTGAAATTACAATTAAGTGACCGGCAGCAGTCTGTCCATCTAATTCACATTTAAATTTACGCGTTGGAACATTTTTCTATCTTTACGGGACCTAACCATTTCCAATCAGCTTGGTTAAAAAGCCGTAAATACAAAAGTTTGCGGTTTTATATCCATTTAAAAATGGTTCCAAAACAAAATTTTTACCGTTTTTGAACCATTTCGAGGCGTAGAAACCGTAAACGAAGCTTGCGGAAATCGAACCCGGGTGTATGGTATACCAACCTTGCTCTCCAGCCATTGGGCCATTTACACCACGTGAAGCGGCCGTTTATTTATCAATAATTCTTTTCCAACAGGCAAACTGCCTTAAAATTGAGATTTTTTGTCTAAATTTACTGTATATTGACGAAAATAATTTTATTTGCTGTAAAAATTAAAATACAAACAAGCTTCAGCAGTTCAAATGATGGGTTCGCTCATTCGCAAACAGTTCGGGAATCCGATGTCTCCAGTTTTTGATTTACGTGTGTATGTGTTCCTATTTAGTAACCACTGCTTAAGCCACTTTTCTTTCTTCTTTTTTTATATACACATGCAGATTTGAGCTGATAAATCTTTATTCATATTTTAACAACAACGTACGGCCGGTAAGGTTTCACAACCAAGATGGACGCCCGATTCTTATTGATCGCTTGAAAATGACGGTTAGTTAAACGTTCTTTAGGATAAACAGAGAATAAACGATTTTTTTCACAATCAGCGGTTTGAGTACCATCTTTTTAATGATTATTCAACTGTTGTAATTAAATATGGTAAAATAACAATCGAATAAATGGTTATTTTACTATTTTCTTACGGAAATGTTTAACAGTGTATGTCACGACAGAATACATTAGCATATGTACTGGCACTTCAGAAGCAAAGCACATATTATAGATTGTAATTTTACGTTTGAACTTTAACTATGTGTTTTAATGACATTTTTGAGCATAAAAATTATATTGATTACAAGTGTATTTAATTTGTATCAAATGAGGTTAACATTTACAACATAAAACATAATTAATGCATCATTAGTAAAATATATTAATGTAAAAGAACAATTGAAAGAAATAGCATTTTAGAGCTTGATGTAGTTTGCTTGATAAACTTTATCTTTATTTCTAAAATTGTATCTTTAATTCTTAAAGAGATTGAATTTAAAAATAAAGGTTATTTGGTCCTTAAAAGTTTTTCCTAATTCAAAATTTAAACCTTAACCAGCATCGATGTTTTCAATACAAAATGAAATCAATGAGAATATAAAATAGGAAAGGAAAAAAAAAGAAGGGAAAAGGGGAATAAATAAAAAAATGTGAGCCTCATATGAGGTGACATAACTTTTTGCTTGAAATTTTTATACAGATTCATTTTTGCGCTGCAATTTTCATCTGGAAACACCAAACAGTTTTTGGAAACCACAAAAAGTTTCATAGAGTATTCAAGATAGGTAAAAGAATAAGATCTCTAGAAGTCCATGGAGGATTCAAGAAAGAAGAGAAAACTCAGTTTCCAGTAAAGTTCTGTTTATTTATTTTGATTGCGTGTGTTGCATTATTGGACAGTTTGGTATTATTTTATAGCTTCTTATTCCTTATAAATGAAGAACGAATATTCAGTTTTGCCATGTTTATTATTATATTGAAAAAGTATGTCAAAAAAGCATAAAATGTCCTGATACAAGGACACAAATTTTTGACTAGACATGACAAAAATTTCCGAAAATAAGTTGCTACAATACAATCCTGAGACACTAAATTGGTTTGTCGCATATGAACTTCTGTTATAAAACACAATGGGGTTAATCTGCTGATTTTAAAAGTTTTTGTTTTGACCAAAATCCGTAATGGTGACACTTCTTGCTACCCCTTTCCCACACCTTGTCACGAACTGTCACAGTTATTGAACATCCTTTCCTCCTCGAAGCTTGTCATCATTCGTGAAAAATCCCTTAGTACCTTTTATTTAATTCCGAAGAGTAACAAGATTGTTAATATAAGACGGATTTCTGGTTTTATTATTGATGTTCCTTTAATGAAGACAGTATGGAAGCCCGTCGAATAACTACACTTTTGTGCGCATCATTAGTTCTTCTTAATGCTATTGGTTCTTCAAGCTATTATTTACAAGGTTCTATTATCAGTGAAGCAGAAGCAGTTGTTGATCTAGGAGTATTGATTACTCACGACTTCAAGTTTAGTCAGCAGTGCAGCATAGCAAGTAACAAAGCTAACAGGATGCTTGGGTTTATCAATAAGGCTATTTCGAACAGGTCTAAGGAAGTTGTATTGCCATTATACAGAAATTTGGTAAGAAATCATTGGAGTATGCTGTTCAGTTTTGGTCTTATCTAAAGAAGGATATTATCTCATTGGAAAGGGTCACTAGGTTGGTAAGTGGTCTCTCAGAGTTTGATTATGTGGTTAGGTTTAAAAGGCTCAATATGTATAGTCTAGAGCAAAGGAGAATTAGAGGGGACATGATTCAGTTGTTTAAATTTATTAAAACAGGAAATGTTGATGAGCTGCAGTTATGCTCTGATGGAAGAATCAGAGGTCATTGTTTTAAGCTTTTCAAATCTCAGGCTAATCTTGAAATTAGGAAACATTACTACTTGAATAGGGCTGTATGCAGTTGGAATAGTTTACCGGAGGCAACTGTTAGTTGCAGTAAAGTAAATACTTTTAAGAAGGCTCTTAATGTTCATTGGGGATTTTTAAATTGACTAGGACCAGCCTAGCTGGGCCCTGTGCCTGTTGACAGTCGTCGCTTTTGTATTTGTATTAAGGAGGGTCGGGCACCATGAGAACTTTTTTTTCTCCTATTGTGTTTTTATTTACAATTTTTGTCTTATGTCATGTTATATCACTTCAAGGAATTTTAACATTAAAAAAAACTGCATTTTAAAAATAATTTGAAAAATTTAATTTTTTTTCAAATTCAATTTTTTAAAATTTATCTTTTTTTTCAAAAATTGGTGAAAAGGTTAAAAAAAAATTTTATTGATTGATTATTTATAAAGCAAAACTTTTATGCGTTGAATTTTTTTAAAGTCAAATACTTTTTGAGAAAAAAAAAGAAAAACTGAAGTGACGCAGAAAAAACAACGAAAATTTCAAAAAACCTACAAAAAGAATTTAAAAAAAAGTACTTAAGTTATCGTAAAAATATACCATAAATTGGTTATGTATAGTTTCAGAAGCATGTGGGGAAAAAATCCACATTATAGATGCAAATTAAAAAAAGCCTTTGCATTTTAATGGAGATGAAATGCGCAAAATACAAAGCGAGAAAAAACAGCGTTTTAAGTTTTTGGCTTGTAATATTTTTATCAAAATTTCAAGTAAGAAACTTTTTTTCAGTTACAGTCACAATGAAATTGCTTCTTCTCGCTTATTTATTTATTTTTTAAAAATATATGTGTGGCTTATATTCAGCACAGTTTCAGTAATGAAAAGGTGGCAAATCACACTGTAATAAAATCAATGATAAATCAATAAATATTGCTTCAATTTTTCTGAAACTTTCAGGGAACATTTTTAAAGATTTCTTTCACTACTTAAGCTAATAAAAAATTTTTTTTTCTACATTTTTGAGGACTAAGTACATTTAATTCAGTAACCACGCCCTAGTGCTGCCTGATAGGTAATTTTTATCGCGTTGAGGAAAGAGACTTTCCGTGATTTGATGATTGCGCCATGAAATAGCTGTTAATTTGATAACCATAGCAACAACCAATGGAGGCAATTCACCGCTAGAGGGACTCATGAGCGATCATTGTCACGTGATATCACTCTTTGTTTACTAAGATTTTCAATTGAGTTCTACGTGGAGTTGGCAAAATTAGTTATCTGAAAATGAATTAGACTATTTTCACAGCTTTATCTGATTATAACCCAGTATTTACATTTAATTTAATCCTAAAAAAGAAATTTATTAATTCTTACAATAGTTATAGTGTTTTATTTAGTGTTAATTTTATGTAATGTAGAAGAACTTTATTTAGGCCTGCTTGCTTTGTTTACATTGCTTTAATCGCTGCCACGTGACCAATGACGTTGCTTGAATTGCCTCCATTGCGACAGAAGCAAAATATCCCTCTCGCCGTTGGTGTGAATGATCATTTATTAGTCTTGAGTTGAATACTTACTCTAAACATAAAAGTTTCAAAAGCAATAATTTTTGGTGCTTAATAATTGAACTATTATTAATTATAAGAAGTACTTATGCTACTCTATTTGAAATAGACGTTTTTCTTGAGACTCGAATTCTATTTGCTTTTGTATACGTTAGAAATTTACAAAGTATTGAAATTAAAAAAAAAATGCTACTCCAGGATATGCTAAAAAGGCTATGGCAGTACGGGTTGGGTTACCTTTCACGCAGTTCATCTACATAAGCAAAGAGGTTATGAAAAAGAAGTCTCTTGCGCACACTGTGAAAAATTTCTGCAAAAAAAAAAAACAGAAAGGAAACTGGGTATTTCTTGAAACTTGCGAAGAACTCGCTTCAAATCAAATAATAAAGTTTCTTGATAACAGTTTCTCAGTAATTTTCATGTTTTTCCGCAACCTGTACAACTAGGGAAAAATCTGTTTAGTTACGTAAAACTGAAAACTTGAGATGTAGGTACCCGTTTAAAAATTGCAAACATATGCATAATTAAACACTTCAAATCTACGATTACAAGTTTAAAAATTGTTAAGAAGTGGGCTCAACTGAACTCACCTTCGACTTTGTGTACCACAAATAATAATCCAGCTTAATCACAGGCCTCAACTGCGGCACCATAATCTTTTTTGCTATCAATTTTCAGAATGTTTTCCGTTTTCTATTCGCTGCAATTTCCTTCTTTAACCCCTTAAGGCACGAGTTATTTTCGGAAAAACTGGTTAAAAATGATCGAGGTTTTTTTCACACAGAAAATTAATATGGTAAAAGTTATATAAAAAAATTACTGTTGAACTTTCTTACTACGAACACGGTTAATACGAAATCACGGCTAAATAGAACATTTTGCTCATTAAGTTTGGTTTACTATTCAATGACACTAAATATTTCACGCATATTACGAAGGCTAAAATACAAATTTCGGCTAAGACGAACAAAATTTCTGACCTATTCACGAAAAATATTCTCGATTGCATAGAACTAATTATTTCTAATAGAAATCGTTGATTATTTCGAGTCATTGTAAACCACCAAATGCGTATTTTGAATCATACACTGAATCTTTCTCTGAAGTGAATATGTACGCGTTGGCTTTCGGACTGGTCAGTCTGCTCAGGGATCAAAACCTCGATTTTCAAATTATTCTTCTTCGACAGGGTTCTTCAGCAGGTGTCATTGAAACAGGTTCACAAAATGAAAATCCTGTCTCCCTATTTTAGGCCCCTTTCTAGAACATCGAGAAGGTTTTTCGAAATTCGTTATATTTTAAAATTTAAGTTCCCTTTTTCTCAATGTACTAGTAAGATTAAAAAGTGTATATTAGTAAAAATAAATCATTTGTTTTCACTATGCATTTTATTTTTAAAAAAATACTAGTAATTATTTTTAAAATATAAATATGCATTTCTAATCCCTTTCTATTACATAATTGCTCTTATTCACGGTTGTCACGAAAACATTCGCGAATTTTTGGCATTTCGTATTAAGAGAGTTCAACTGTATTATGCAAAGTGCAACCGGATCTCAGACGGGTATTAGAAATAAAATAACGCGAAATACAAGATCGCCCGTGTGAGACATGGGAATTAGCAAACTTGCGGGTAACTTTCGACCGTGGCAGACACGGGCATTAACAAACTTGCGGGTAACTTTCGACCGTGTCAGACACGGGCAGTAACAAACTTGCGGGTAGCTTTCGACCGTGTCAGACACGGGCATTAACAAACTTGCGGGTAACTTTCGACCGTGTCAGACACGGGCAAATGCGTTAAAGGGTTAAAGGACTTCGTAGTTTCTAGCTTTAGTTCTAGTTTTTAAAAACTTGGTCCACCTCACCCCACATGTTCAGTTATAGTATCATTTAATGACTGAAAGAAAAAGTAACTTACGTATAATTAATAAGAGGATATCTTCACATATATCTTTAAGGGCCATCTTCAGGGAAATTTTGTTCACAGTCGTATTTTTTCAGTTCCTATAGGGAGACATGAAACAGCGAGACTTATTGTAAGGACTCTAGAATATCTTCAATAATATACAATCATCAACAAAATGGAGGCAATTCAAGTAACGTCATTGGTCACGTGACAGCGATTAAAGCACTGTAAACATGCAAACAAAGGAAGCCGTTGCATCGCTTTACTTCGAGTTCGACAATTCTAATAATGAACTAGGCCTAAATAAAGTTCTTCTACATTACATAAAATTAACACTAAATAAAACACTATAACTATTGTAATAATTAATAAATTTCTTTTATAATGATTAAATTAAATGTAAATACTGGGTTATAATCAGAAAAAGCTGTGATAACAGTCTATTTAGTTTTAAGATAACTAATTTTCTCTAGTGAACTCTACGTAGAACTCAATTGAAAAACTTAGTAAACAAAGAGCGGATATCACGTGACACCGATGATCGCTCATGAGCCCTTCTAGCGGTGAATTGCCTCCATTCAAAATTTGTCCATTATTTGAGATTTTGGTTAGGTAAATAGTTTCAATAATAATAAGTGCATTTTCTGTATATGTTTGAAAGTGTATGGACAGACCTCGATACAAGGTCACCCGCTTATAAGACCTTGGCGTCATCACTCTTATAAGGTAACTTTTATTTGTCTGTTTTGGCGAATTTCAGCACCACTGATTCAATTCCAAAAATTCAGTGAGAGCTCAGGTGCCGTCATCTAGGAGAAACTGAGCGTCAAAAAATTGCGGCAATGGTACCACACTCATTGTGGTGATGCTGAAGGAGTTGGACCTATCTCTGGGAACGTACTTGGTTGAGGACCAATACTTTGGCCCCATTAGAAAGAAAGACAAAAAAAAATGTAAATTTTAAAAAGCACATTTGTTATTTGTGCCCTTTCCCCCACAATGTACACCGTTAAAAGCACAAAATATCCATAAATATTTCAGGAATGTGTTTTGAGGCTACGCGGAACTCTTCCTTTTAAGGAAGCTAACGTACGCAAAGACATACAACATAAATCTCTTTTATCGGACGTCCATGCAAAATTTGGCTTCGTATTGCATTAGAAAAAGGGTCTCCTTTTAATACCGAAACACAAGCCTCAAAATCATATTGCCCTTTTGTAATTCCCTGATGTTGTTTTTTACACTACAAAACTATAAACAGTAAACTTAAAAGATCAGCAAGATCAGTAACACATCTTTGAGACAAAACAGTTTGCCCATCATTAAGGGGGGTGGGTACCATGAGACCATTTTTTTCTCTAATGGTGTTTAAATTTACAGTTTTTGCCTCATGTCACTTCATAAGAAATTCAATAATAAAAAACTGGATTTTAAAAATATAATTTGAATAATTTAATTTTTTTAAAGAAAATTAGCAACACTGTTAGAAATTTCATCATGAAATTACGGTTAAATGACCGGCAGCAGTCTGTCCATCTAATTCACCATTAAATTTACGGTTTGGAACATTTTTCTATCTTTACGGGAGTTAACCATTTCCAATCAGCTTGGTTAAAAAGCCGTAAATACAAAAGTTTACGGTTTTATAACCATTTAAAAATGGTTTCAAAACAAAATTCTTACCGTTTTTGAACCATTTCGAGTAGTGGAAACTTCGAAGCGTAGAAACCGTAAACGAAGCTTTCGGGAAACGAACCCGGGTGTATTTTACACCAGCCTTGCTCTCTAACCATTCTGCCATCTGCACCACACAAAGCGGTCGTTTATTTATCAATAAATCTTTCTTCTCAACAAGAAAACAGCATTAAAATTGAGATTTCAGTTTTTGATTGGAACCAAAGCCATCTTTGGTCTAAATTTACTGTATATTGACGAAAATCATTTTATTTGCTGCAAAAATTAAAATACAAACAAGCTTCAGCAACTCAAATTATGGGTTCGCTCATTCGCAAACAGTTCGGGAATCCGATGCCTCCGATTCTTTATTTACGTGTGTATGTCTCTCTATTTAGTAACCACTGCTTAAGCCACTTTTTTTTCTTCTTTTTTTATACACACATGCAGATTTGAACCGATAAATCTCTATTCATATTTTCACAACAACGTACCACCGGTAAGGTTTCACAACCAACATGGACGCCCGATTCTTATTGAGCGCTTGAAAATGACGGTTAATTAAACGTTCTTTAGGATAAACAGAGAATAAACGGTTTTTTTTCGCAATCAGCGGTTTGAGTACCATCTTTTTAATGGTTATTCAACTGTTGTAATTAAATATGGTAAAATAACAATAAAATAAATGGTTATTTTACTATTTTTTACGGAAATTTTTAACAGTGAACTTTTAAAAATGCATCTTCTTTTTAAAAAATTGGCGTAAAGTTTCAATTTTTTTTATTGATTCATTACTGGAAAAGTAAAACTTTTACTACAACTACTGTTTCAGGAACATGTGGGAGAAAAAGCAACATTATAGATAAATTTAGAAAAGCCTTTGCATTTTGGTTCAGATGAAATGCACAAAAAACTAAGCGAGAGAAAATAGCATTTTAAGCTTTCTGCTTGCAAAAACTTAAATCCTTTCTTTATCAAAAGTTCAAGTAAGGAACTTTTTTTTTTCAGTTTGAGTCACGATGAAATTGCTTTTTCTCGCTTATTTATTTTTTTTTTAAATAAATGTGTGGCTTATATTCAGCACAGTTTCAGTAATGAAAAGGTGGCAAATCACACTGTAATAAAATCAATGATAAATCAATAAATATTGCTTTAATTTTTCTGAAACTTTCAGGAAACATTTTTAAAGATTTATTCTACTACTTAATCAAGAAAAAATTTTTTGGTGTTTTTCAACATTTTTGGATACTGGGCTAACGATCCAAAGCAATGATCCCCTTAAGCAAACGGTTATTTTTTGTTTGTTAGCTTCTCCAATCTCAGTTGCAAATTGAAATATAAAACTATCGAAAATATTTCTCTAGTCTGAATTTATGCCATTATAATTCGTTACAAACTTTTACAAGGTAAAAATTTATATTGAGCATTTTCTTCTTCTTAAGTGTAAATCTTTATTATTTATTATAAAAATTTCGCATGTAAACAATTGAAAATATTTTTAAGATTTCGTAATTTGCTATGTTTTGGGACACTAAATGGGAAATCATTCAGAAAAAAAGAATTGTTTTGGGATCCCAAAACTAGCGTAAAAAAGTACTTTAATTCCTGAAATGTTTTGAATTATAGTCATTTTTCAGTCACGTCGTAAGTGGTTTTTCATCAAAATACTGTTTTAGAGGAATTCTTATCACTTTTTTTTTATTTGTGTAAGTATTAGTATAAAAATAAAACCCCTAATATGCTGTGAGGAGTGAACTCAATTTTGATTGCAGTCAGGGCCGGCGCTATCACGAATGGCCTTCTGAGGCAAAAAAAACTTTTTCCGCCCCTTCTATATAGTATGAAGGAATAGAGATTAAAAATGATCGATACAAACTTTAATTATACATATTTCAACTTTTAAAAAGCTGACGGAAAACAATCGCTGATCAGAATGGACTGAATAAGGAAAAACAAAAAAGAGAAAAAGCAATTGATTGCATTTCGCTCGTCATAAAAGAGAGAAGACACTTTCTGGAACTGCAAACACTTATAAAGCGCCCCCTCCGAATACATTGAAGCCGCCTGTCGCTGTGGAGAAGAGAAAGAAAATGTGCAACACATGAAATAACCCAGTAAAAAATACAACGTAGGATAAAAAGAAACGAAAACGTTTCAAGATGTTTCTTATGTTTTTTTTGTGTTTGATTTTATCCAAACTAAACGTGTGATATATATTAATGCAAAAGTAAAATTAGATGAAGTTTTGATGTATCATTTGTAAAACTAAATAGTTTAAATATTATTTAATTTTTTTGCGATAAAAGCTAGTGTTAGTTACTTAAAACGATGCAGTCAATATTTATGGCGAATGCGCTACTATGACCGACGGGGCGCCTCACCGCCTCAGCCTAGCGCCGGCCCTGATTGCAGTTTTTCTCTCTATTTTTAATTAGTGCTTTGAAAAATTAATAAAATAAAGTTTCAATGAACCATTTTTCACTAGTAAAAATTCAATTTTTCGAGTTAGAATGTTTCATTTAAAATAAACAAACCCACACCGACATTTTTTCCTTTGAATAGATACCGTGCAATGCTACTTTCAGTGAAGCTTTCGGGGTGACGGTGAAACGCAAGAGTAAACTGAAAAATAAAATGTAAAATACGCCAATTATTTTTTCCTCACCGAGCAGTTTTTGACTGCTTGCTCACAAATCTTCATTTTACTCATATTGCCCTGAACTTCAACGTTTCTCTTCTCTCCTCAAAAGGATTCAGATTTCAAACGACTTAATCATCTTCCATTGAGACCAATCCCACTTATCGAAATAGTAGAAAGCCAGGCGGTCATACGAAATGACCGTTGTTCTAGATATTATAAATACTAATGAAAACAAATGTTCACCTTCCCACTGACACGCTCAATTTGCTTTCAGTTGTAAACCGTTTCAACAACTGATTATTGCGAACGCAAACAAAAGTTCACCTTCCCCTGACACGCTCAATTTGCGTTCAGCTGAAAATTCAGTTTAAAATACAATTTATGTCGGAATAAAATCGGGCAAAATATTTAAATGTTCTTAAATACCATGATGATTTAATTTAAACAGTGGTAACTGTATGGTATCAGTGTATATGGACTTTTTGAATGCTGTGGCAACTCCACCCCATTGGCTAGTACAGTTATGCAAGCAATAAGCAAGCTATCGGCGACAAACAGACACTTAAACCGCGTATATATAAGATATCATTTTCTCTTGAAACATCACAATTCTTCGCTGACTAGTTTTGAGCCCATTCTGTCGGGACTTGTGCCGCAATCCAGCAATGCCAAACGCGTCGCACAACTAAAACAAATCTTAGTTGTGCGTTCAAGTGACATCGTTGGACTACAGCATTCATCGTTGGACCACTTTAGAGTCGTCACTGAGTGTTGCTAGTGTTTGCTCCTCTTCATTCTAATGATAATATGTATTCCAAAGCTCACTGTAAAGTAGGAAATTTTTCTTCTGACACCGACAGAATTCACGCCACTTGTTTTTTGCCACTAAGACCAGTTCCGGTTATCGTTCTTTTCCAATAGACTCAGAAGTGGTTTGTAAAATGATGATTTGGAAATGAGCCGGAATCCAACGCTCTCAAGTGTTGTCACTTTTCAAAATAGGTGCTTCCACCTGAGATCGTTGGATCCCAAACATTCCAATTATCCTTAGGCCTCATATTACTCAGTGCTGACATCCCGTGCTTCATGGCAATCTTGCTTCAGCGAAATTCACTGTCTGATACACCATGTGAATCAATAAGATTGTTTGCATAAAAGTATAAAACTTAACAAGGATCTAAAATAATTTTTAGAAAAAAAATAGAATCTACTTCAAATGACAAATTTCGATAAAAAGGAAAAAATAAATTCTTTCTTTAAGCAACATCGATAAAACTTTTAAACTTAATTTTTGAAGTTGATTTTGTTATCATTAGATTTTTTGGATTGCCCCCGAATGGTAGCAAATTTAATGACGTATTCACGTCAAAATCCATATCAAAAGGCGCGAAAAGCAAATAATAAATTCGATTTTGAAGTCGATTAAAAAAAGTCACTAGAGCAAGCACACTGATTGGATTGAGTTATATTATCACATAACTTTTAATATGCCTTTAAGCTCAATATGCTACGAAAGCGTCCTTTTTTCTAGTTTTTTTTAACCTGTATATATTCTTTTTTCAGGGAGAATTTTTTGGAAAGGCAATGCTCCCTTTACTTACAAGAAAGAACAAAAAGTTCCGTCTAGAATAACACGAGCCTACTTTCCCGTGCACGTTAAATTTCAAATTGATAATCTAGCTATCATCTCTCTCTTTCTCATTTAATACTTCAAATATACCTTTTTTAACGGTTAATGCATATTCATTCACTCTCTCATTCATTCATTTACTCATTCAAGTATTTATTCACTCATTTATTTAATATTTCATTTACTCACTTATTCATTTCCTCATTCAAGTATTCATTCACTCGTTTATTTATTTTTTCATTTATTCATTTATTCTTTCACTCAGAAATATCCTTAAAAATACCGATCAAAAAATTTCACAGGAAAATAGGCTCGTTTAGATCTGGTTGAACTTCGCATCTGTACATGTTATACTTCATAACATCTTTCCGATTGAATTTGTTCCAAACGAATCCGTCCGTTAGATCAGGATTTATATGTAATTGAAATTTCTCCGTATGCTATGTTAATATTTTTGAACTGTTCAAAAATGAACAAAAATGGTTAAATTCATAAAATATTTCACGCCGAGAGGTTCTTCCAAAACACTTGTTCATAAGAGCTTGGATCTTACACCCAGAGTTTACATACTTTTCTCATTTCTGCCCATAGGCGCTAATGTTAAGAACTTTTGAACTGATGAAACGAACTGACATTATGGAAATGAGATGTCCTCGCCGATATCTTTCGAATGCAAAAAAAAAAAAAAGGAAAAAACTTTCGATTCGGACAATTCTCCCAAAAATTATTGGAGGGGGGGGGGGGCAAACAGACAGACAGACCAGATGCACGTTTTCCCCATTTCAAACCCTACTTTCAAATTTTTATTTTTTACTCTTTATTTAATTACTTCGCTTATTTTTCTTCAGTTTGAACGATAGTTTTACGTTACATTACGCTTTCTTTCATACTTTATTTATTTATTTATGTTTTTTACTTTTACGGGAAAGTAGGCTAAAAAAGCACAAATTAGTGCATTGGACAGATGAAAGTCATAAATAAGTACTTCACGCGAAACAAAGGCAATATCTTTCATTGTTATTAATGAGTTAAAAGAAAGTGTTACATAACAATTTGGATTAAGGAAAGCCTTAAAGAAAGAATCTAGCGAAAACGCTTAATGCTGGTTAACTTACAAATTTCAAAAATGTTCCATCGTATGAGGAAAAACCAGAGCTTTCGGTTGATATATCATGTTAATATGTGCAAGAGCTTTTTCATCCACGCACTAGGGAATTTAGTTCAAAATTATGCTTAAAAATGTAATGAAAAGAGAAGAAATGGAATAAAAAAAAACCAGGCTGTATTGTCATCGGCTTTTGATGTGTGAGCGAAATTTCAAAGAATTTAGACTTCCTAAGAGTGGGTGGAAATTGATCATCATCATCATCACTTATATTTGTGTCGGGCCATCAGGCTTTCCCGAAGGGGCCTTTTACAATAGGTTCAATGTGAGCGTGCTTCAGAGGGAGATAAGTCGGAGTTGCCCGAAGGCTAGTGTCACGTCCCCGAAGGGCAAAAGGGTGTCCGCATCACTGACCAAAAGATAAAGTCCAGGTTAGTTTTGACAGTACAAGTAGATTTTTTTTTTTCATTTTATAAGGATTATAATAATTTTATAATTTTATATTAATATTTTTTCATCCCATTATACTTATATTTATTATTTAATTTTCTACGCATCTTATATATTTATATTTTTTATTACATAAATAAAGTAAAGTTAGTAAGGGGTTGCATACCATCTAGGGGAGTCCATTATTGTGTCCTTCCAAGTAGGCATTTAGGTTTCGCACGAGAACTTGTAATTCTTTCATGAGAGAAGCAATAGTCAGCGGCAAAGTTGCTGGGGCCTCGACGTCGTTTTTAGATGGGACAGCGGTGACTTACGTTGCCTACGTTGGCTGGTTTTTGGTTTTAATATTTTGCATAATTCTTTCTTCCTTCGTTTTTGGGGTACGCCGCTTGGGACAATCGGTGCTACTTGCTATGTGATTCCCTTTGCAGTTTGCAGCAAGTGGGTTATTCCTCTTTTGGCCTAGTGCAATTCCTGGTCCAATGATTTCCGGCACAGATAAGACATACAGAGTCAAGGGTGCAATGGTGGGAACTGTGCCCAAACTGTAGGCACCTAAAACTTTGGGAGATTCTTTGAGTTTTTCGCAAGCGCTCAGCTTTTACTTTAAAGTACGTAATAGTTTCAATGTTATAAATTTATTTGTTTTTTATCTTATCTTTTGGGAGGGGGTGGCAATTGAACTGCAAGATTTCATTATATACAAGTGAAACTAATAAAAGCGGATTAAAATGTAGATTGAAGAAACCGCCGATCTAAATACCGTATACATCAAGTCTTAATGCCACGTCTATACAGGGTAACTATAATTATAGCTATGTATTATTTTCCTAGCTTGTTTTTCTGTCGCTTCGCGATTTCTTCCTTATTCCTTTATCAAATTCCATGATTTACCCCACAGTTTAAAGCTTATCGTGCCGGCTCATGACGAAAAATAGACCCACGGTCCAAAAATGTACCGCTTCTATTAAATTTGAGATTTAAAATTATCTAAGAAAGGGTCCTTTAATGGATGCCAAATGGCTGTTTTGCATGCTGGCGCCATCTGTTATCAAGTAAACAAGCAAGAGATTCCTAGGTTTTATTGTGTAGAAAATTGGACGGTTTCAGCTGCGTCTGTGTCTGATTACACTGCTCTACAGTGGTTTGCTAACAACAACCAAAGTACTATTTTTATTATAGATTCATATTGTTATTCAAATACCTGCAAGTAAAAAAGCTCCACCACGTCACATTTCTGTGTAACAAAAATTGGAGCTTTCTGCTATTTTTCATTATTTTTTTGTCGCATGTGGCAACCCAACGCTTCTGGTACCCTACAATCTCGCCATATGTAGTTATTTCTGGCATCCCATTATGTAAACCTTCCTTGTTGAATATAGTTGTGCGTTTTTTTTTATTATAGTTTATGTTGAAAATGGCAAATTTTGAGTGCATACATTGCAAAACTATGCCAGATAAGTTTTGTTACATTTGTGGGAGGTTTATTTTTAAATCTCAAGGTAAAAACTGTGACTAAGGCTTGTTTCTTGTACTTCGGGTGCCAAGTTGGTGACCAAGATGAAAATTGGGCTCCTCACGTGTGTTACCTGAGTTGCAATGTGGTTCTTGGTCAGTGGATAAAAAGCTCTTTACCACTTGCTGTCCCAATGGTATGGCGAGGACCTTCAAATGCTTATGATGATTGCTACTTTTATCTTACAAACATAGAAGGATATTCCAAAAAGCAAATACTTAAAATTGAGTATCCGAATGTCCCATCTGCACAGACAGTTCCTCACGGCAAGCAATTAATGGTACCAACTGTTCCATTGAATTGAAAAGATAGTGACATTCAAGAGAGGTGAGTCTGAAATTGAAGACACAACTGAAGCATATGCTGTTGAAGGTACTTGTAACTCAAACAACGAACTCCATTTTATTCGTCAAGATGAATTGAATGATCTGCTTCGTAAACCAATAGCCCACTTAGCTTCCATAAAAGAAACGTACGCTAACGTGGTGACTATTCTAATTGCATTTAAGTATAAACAGTTCAATTGGCGAATTTGTGGAGACTTAAAGGTCGTAGCTATATTAATGGGTCTTCAGGAGAGAGTTACTGAGTATTGTTGCTTTTTATATTTGTGGGATAGTCGAGCAACAGCACAGCATTTCGTAAAAAAAGGAATGACCATCCAGAACATCACTTCACCTTGGAGCTAGTAATGTTAAATACAACTCTCCTGTTGAAAGGGAAAAAATTCTGCTCCCTCCACTTCACATTAAATTAGGACTGGTGAGATACCTTGTGAAAGCCATGGACAAAGAAGAAGGATAAGGGTTAACATTTTTAAAAGAACGTTTTCTACAATTGAATGAAGCAAAACGTAAAGAAGATGTTTTTATTGGATCTCAAATTAGACAAGTAATTTGCGACCCAGATTTCGAAGGGAAGCTTAATCAAACAGAGTTAGCAGCTTGGAAATCGTTTGTGAAGGTGGTGAAAGGGTTTTTAGCAGAAAAGAAAGATAAAAATTATAAAATCCTAATTTAAGATCTTCTTTAGTCTTTCCAAGCTATGGGGTGTGGGATGTCACTTAAAATTCCCTTTCTGCATTCACACTTGAATTTTGGCCCAAAAAGATCTTGGTGAACATAGCGATGAACAAGGGGAAAGATTTTACAGGGACAGCTTATGGATACCCGATAGCAATGTCATTGGGAACCAACAGTGATGGGTGACTACTGCAGGTTTATAAAGAGAAAAGATTTAACGTCACATGAAAAAAAAAAAAAAAGACATTTCATCGCATTTCTTAAAGTTTATTAGTTTTATGTTTTATTTAGTCTAAAATATGTATCTTTTCTCAATCGAAATAGAATTCCATGATGAATTAAGGAGATTAATCATGATAAAAATTGTGATTTAAATGCAATTTTTAGTTTCTTTTCGCACTATACGATAGTCATAACAAAAAAACTGTACGTGTTACAGCTTTTTTACAATTATATTCGAGTTCTACGCTACAAAATTAGTTGAAAATACCTAATTGTATTTGTGTTATTGAAAATTTTTTTTTTTGTCGACTAGTGTTATTAACCTATTCAATCGTTAGGCTCTACACATTCATTTATATTATGAATGTATAACTAACCAACGTTAACTATATTTTAAGTAATGGAACTTTTCGTTATTGTATTTTAATGATATGTATACTACTAATAAGAATAATAATCATTATTATTGTGATTATTTTATTATTTTGAATATCTAAATAACAGTGGGGGAAATAATGTAGCAGCTATTTGTACTGATGTATTCAATGACATGTCTTCTTTTGTACCAACACCTGCTTACTTTTTTCTATTCTTCCTTCCTCCCACGTTTTTAAGGGGTCTGCCTGCCCTAAAAGGATGATTTTTGCGAAAAAAAAAATCGATATTTTTTTATTTTATATTTAAAAAGAATAAGCATTCAAGATTTCAAAAAGTTTGGTTTTTATTTCTACGATATATGGAAACGAAGTTACACGCAATTAAGTTAACCAGAAGTCGTATCGCAAGCACATAAAAGGGGAATTTAAAATGCGTTTTCTGAAAAACTACGTTTTTCGATATTTTTATTCACGGCAGATCTCATAACTCGAAAAGTTTTATACCCATTACTGTGATTTTTTGAAGTATTGTTTTACACATTGCTATCTGTGTTTTGAACTAAAATCAAAGCTCTACGTCAGTATTTAAAAATTTTACAAGCATTTATTTGAGAAATACGGTGTTCTTTTCGGGGGAAAAAAGTATGAATTTCTACAAAACTGCTATATTTTTCTCAAATTTGGACCTATTATAAAACTTTTAGTTCAGAACACAGTAAAGTAATATAGGAACATATATTATTAAGGATTTTAAAATATATCGAGTTAAAGTGAGTATAGAGTGTTTGGCGTAAACTAAAATTCGCCTATTTTTTGCTAAAATTTCCCAATTTTATAAAAATATAGCTATTATTTTGTTTGTTTTCTTAATTTTAATTACTTTTTAACTGAAAATAATCTGAATTTAGTAATTATTTCATTGTTTTGAAAAAGAAGCCTCCGAACGTAGGCAGACCCCTTAAAGAACGGAATAGCACACAAAAATATTTGGTGCGCAGTACGGAACTTCGCTCGGGTAGGCTAGTTTTGGATTTATTACGAGATCGGGTGCGGGAAGCTCTCCCGGAACCAAAATGGCGGATACGTCTAGATGCTCTGCATTTGCTCTTTTAGAAACAAACTAGTGATAGGGAGTTGCAACTAAGTCCCGGAGGAGCGACGAAGTGCATCAAAAGGTCGCATCGGGAAAGGAGCAACATGTTTGGCGTAGGTGGCGGGTGGGGAAGGCTACCTGTTGAGGGGAAGGCAACGAGCGGGAGCAGAATCAGATCGGGAGAGGAGCGACAACCAGTGGGTGGGAGTAAGGGAGCATCTCCTTCCTAATAAGGAGGGAAGGGGAAGAGCGGATTCTGGGAGAGATGCGGTTGAAGCGTTTGCTCTCCGATTAAGTCCATGTGATAGGAGAGGAAATTATAAGCTTGCTGTTAAATGTCGCGGAATTAGAGGCACTGTTAATGGTGTGGCTGCTTAACGACATTTTTATAATGATTGGTTTAAAAAATACATCGCCTTACTTCCTTTCGCGAGTAAAATTTAAGATTTAATAATTGCAAAATGAAAAGCCTTTTTTTTTTTTTTTTTTGAGGGAGAGATAATGAAAGTGTTCTTTTTTTGTATAAACGATATAATATCACTTCTTTTTTTCAATAATATTTTCACTTGTATTTCCTCTATAACTAAGGAGGTGAATTGTTTGATGCGCTGACTTGTATAATGTAGATCATTGCGATCTGATTTCCGAATTACTTAACGTGATCCGAATTCTTAATTCTTCTGTTAAACCTTGTTACGGTTACTTCAGCGGTGGTAGCCTGTGGTTAGGAGGTCTAGATTCCAACCGGAAGATCGGGTGTTCAATACCCGACCCGCTGAAGACCCACCATGTACACTTGGGGATACGTGCATGTTAAATCCATGGACCCTGAAGTCCCAAGGGTAGCGGAGGGTGGAGACTTTCCCTTCCCTTCACTCTAAAGTCAAAAAAAGGAAGGTGGCTTATTTGTGGTGGCGCCCTCTGGTGTCATCAAAATACACGATGAGAAGAGTCGTACTTCGACCGTTGTGGTGCTCATCTATAAGCAGAAGACGCTCTTTACTGCCTCAAACCCTAGAAGCTCTGAGGTGTTCGAATAATTTTTATTCCGTTATAATTAACAGGACTCGTGAAACATATAAAAAATATTTCTACTTATTCCATTTACTTTTAGTTTCCAGGAAAACGTAGATAGTGAATTTTAATATATGGATGTTACGAATGCATACCTCGCTTATTCAAAAAAAGAAGAAAAAGGTCAAACAATATACAAAATACCCAAGGAAAAAGCCGTAGATGATATTCATGGAGTTTTACGTTTTTTAATATACTCACAATTCAACATGGGTAAAACATTGCACTGAAAACATTGACATTTAATGGCAAAAGTACATTAATTCATTTGCATCATTTTATGTGACGGCTCCCGTAGTTGACACTTTCCCTAAACTAATGAATTAATGAGAAGAAGAATAAATCAGTATATAAATGCTGCCTATCCAAATTTATTTCATGAAATTACCGATTTATTTCTGATTACTAAATTGTTCACCATATAGCATTTCTATCACAAAAATGGTAGTGAAACGTGTGGAGACTTAAGGTAAATAAATGCATCAATCTTGTTACGTCTTAATTTAATTGCTTGTTCATATTTTTCTGAATAAGTCAGCTGTGTCAATTTACTGGATCATTTATTACACTATGGATCAGTGATTAGCATAGGATATCAATGCATTAAACTTTTTACGTCTTAATTTAATTGCTTATTCATATTTTTCTGAATAAGTCAGCTGTGTCAATTTACTGGATCATTTATTGCTCTGTGGACCAGTGATTGGCATAGGATTTAAATCAATGGTAGTTTGATTCATATTTTTCGGTATTAAATTGAAATGTATATAAAATATGATGAGTTTTGCATGTAAAATAAATATATATCAGTTCTGATTTTTTTACTTACAATTTCCAGCATTTAACTCCTTTTTAAGACAACAATGTCAATTACTGGAACAGCTATGCCATCTACTGGCACATAAATTGGAAAAAAAATCCGATGCAGTTTTACACTTTCAAATGTCTTTAGAGTATGTATGATAAAACTCTGTTTAAAATAAATTTATTTTATATTTATGAGTTATAGAGGAATTACTTTCTATATAGTATTAAGTTTAAGGTACGCAATTACTTTACAAATTGGAACTTTAATACGGTATCTGAAACATTGGAGCATAAGTTGTCAAGGACTAGTAAAATGAAAAATTGACAGTATCAATTCTTGAAACATTGCCCCTGTTATAAAATAAAAATTCATTAAAATTTATTTTAAAACCGAACGGTTAAAATTTAACATATATAGGGTCCTGAATGTTTATTAAAACATATATTAATTTAAAAACGATGTAAAAGACTTTTCGGATGATTATTATCATGCTTAAAAATGTGATGGAGCACTCTAAAGGTGTTAATCCAGCGTTTCTCAACCTTCCAGTATTCGCGGCCCAATTTTCTATCATACTTTTCATCGCGCTCCCCACTTACCATAAAATGTATACAGCAATAATGTATATTGAGTACTGATTCTGTTTTTGAAGTATTTTTAACTAACTGCCAAATGTTGGGCAGGAGACGAGGATGATTTTTCTGCACTAAAAACAAGGGCATTGCTATTACTTTTCAACATCCTACTTTTGTGAAACTGGATTTTCTGCTGTGGTTTCTTTGAAGACAAACTACAGATCTCGGCTAAATATGGAAACAACTGAGAGTAGCTAATCTAGAAACAGCTAATAACGAACTAAATATAGAAAAAATTATTTCTGGTATTAAGCCTTCCTTCGAAAAACTTTGCTTTGAAAGACAGGCCCCAGGCCCCAGGAAGTCACTAATAATTATTAAACTTGTTTTTAATTTAGTATGTTCTGATTGAGAAGGTTTTAATTTAGTAATTTGTTTTACTTTAATAAGTTATTAAATATGTAGAAATGTATTTTGTTTTCTATGTGTATGTGTGCTTCCTTTCAGTCAGTAAATCAATTTTTTAAAGTAATATCTTCTCTTGGATATTCTCGCGCCCCACAGGTTGAGAATCGCTGTGTTAATCACTAGTGCAGTCACCGTAGACGAGCTTAATACGGAGTTGACACGAAAAACCAGTGAGTAGTAGAGTCGCCTTTTGTGGAAGCTCCGATTGCAACCAAAAAGAGAGATGCAAACCTAGATATTATACACAACCTCCATGCCAAATTTCTTCTGAGTACTCATTTTTGAGTTGTTCGACAGATGCAATTTTACACAATACAAAATTAGAAACTTCTTTAATAAAATGTCCATTAGATTTTTGAGCTGATTGATATGAAAGCATAAGAAGATATATTCAAAACTATCTGGTCAAAAAATCATTCACTTACCTTCAAAATGAGAGCTGCAATCTACATAAAAGACAGCATCCGTAGATCCCAACAGAGCTGAAAATAGAAAGAAATCATTTTAATTATTACAATGTTGTTTTGTAAAATAAATATGAATACAGGTTACTCAACTCTATTTATAGACTAACGAATTGACCGATGTATTCATGTAATATATATATATATATATATATACAGTTGACCTCACTTAATACGAAATGCCAAAAATTTGCGAATTCGTTCGTACTAGCCGTTATTCGTAACAACCGTGAATAAGTAAAATTGTGTAGAAAAAGTAATATACATGCATGTTTATACTTTAAAATTAATTACTACTACTTATAATAAAAAGTAAAATAAATAGTGAAAACAAACTATTTATTTTTACTAATATGCACTTTTAATTATTACTAGCACATTGAGAAAAAGTGAACTTATTATTTAAAATTTAACAATTTTGGAAAAAATCCTTAATGGTTAGTTGTTTTTTAGGTACATTAAATTTTAGCATGCAAATTTTTCGTGATCAGGTCAGAAATTTTGTTCGTCTTAACCGAAATTTGCATTTTAGCCTTCGAAATATTTAGTGTAAAAAGAATGGGGAGCCAAACTTAATGAACAAAACGTTCGTTTTAGCCGTGATTTCGTATTAACCGTGTTCGTATTAAGAAAGTTCGACTGTATATATACAGTTTCTGGCCAAATTAATAGACGCAATACGGATTTTTCGTTTTTTCCTGTTTAGCACTGAGTGTAATGCGAAAACTTGTTTTTAACTTATTTGGTCATGTTTATATCTGCAATGTTCACACTTTCCGGAAAACGTCCTTTGCTCTTGAATTTGGAGGACCATCAACAAATTGCAAAAAGGAGAAAACTGTTTTGGATGCTATTGCACCGTAAGAAGCTGGGAATGAGCTGTAATTTTCAAAAAATAATTTAAATGCCATGTACATCACCATTTATTTTGCGCATTTTTTTTCGAAAATGAACCTATACTCATTTTTCCAATTTACTTTACACGTTTCGTTTTTGGCTAATAAAACAGAATTTTTTTCTCAAAACTTTCAGAAAACCTCCTAGTAACTACCTATCCTAAGTTCCTACCAACACTTAGTACTACCTACAACACCACTACCGTAGTACCTATCCACCTATTAATAAATATTTTCATTTCATTAAGCAATGCAAAAATAATAAAACAGAAATATCAAAGTACAAAAGCAAAAATTTAAAACACTCTAGCCGGAATTTCTATGCTTTAAGTTAAAAATAAAACAAGTCTCGGAAATGTGATTGACAGCTGGCTTCGAGTTTCCGGGAGTGATATCTTTCCAGCCAATCACAGAACGATTTCAAGTTTGCTTATATATTACGGCAACCCTTGCTTTCGTCCGCCATTGTTGTTTACAGCAAATTTCGATGCTTTTCGCAATATGTTTAAAGAAAGCTGGAAGGATTAAACACCATAAGAAGTGGTATGATGGTGCAAATAACAAAAAATTGGTTCTTTGTTGGTATTTTAATGAATATTTTTTTAATAAATTATCATTACTTTGCGTTATGTTACTAACAGAACAGCTAACAATCGTTCTGCTAACAGCAGAACGACTTTGGTTGAATGTCATCAAAATCCTCTAAACGTTCGCGAACCGTGTTTTAACTTTTTAATATGTTATCGACTAAATATTCTGTTAGTTAAAAATCATTATATATGTATTTGAACTTTGAGGAATGGTAAACGTTCCTTTTTTGATGAATAAACATATAAAACGTCTTTCTGTTTGAATGCTGCAAAACGGATTCTTCACAAAATTTTCTTTAAAAAATTGCTTCCAGATTTGGCGATAAATCATGGGTTACCGTAAAGTAAAGTTTAGCGGAATGCTGGAAATGTTTTTATTTTGCAGTTAAATATTGTGGATTTTGATAACTTTTTTTTTATGTAAAATTTATATGGAACTTTTAAAACTATGACTTTCAGATATATTTGCAATATGTATACCACAGTGAAAAAATTTAACACTCGAATCATGAGATCAAATTATTATTATTTATGTATTTTTTTCGAATTGAAAAATTCATGTAAAGAACAAAACAAATCTCCATTATTTGGAATTACAAAGCACTGAACTAGATGCATGATTTACTTTCGTTTACTATGTGTTTACGTATTATTTTGCTGTTTTTTGCCTGTAATATGAATCGAATATTTACCCTTTACGCGCCCTCCCCCCTGGAAAAATCACTTGCGTGATCGCTTTGCATTAATTGTACTCGTGTTGTTACATTTCTCATATGGCGAAAACAAATGTTAATCTCAATGTAAAATAATTTAGTTAAACTGTATAATTGTTTACTAAATGCAACCATGTTGGTAAAGTTTTAAATAATGACAGCAGGCATATAATAGAAGCGTACACACACACACATATACTATAGGGGAAAGTGGGGCTGAAAGGGACATCATATATTTCTTAAAACCTGATATAAATAAAAGTTTTCATTTATCGCCAACAGAGGAGGTCAGATGTTTATAGTTGGTAGACCAAGCCAATTTGTCAACATAACAATTATTTTTATCTGCAAATACTGAAGTTAATTTTCATCATCAAAAAGTAAGTTATACTTCCATTTATATTTTGTTTCAGTACTAAAGTGTATTTAGTTATAGAAATAATCTTTGTGTGTTAATTAAAAGCACATTAAATACCTAAAACTCTGTGATAAGCAATTTTCACATGACAGAAAGTTAGGCTTAGCAGCCATGTGGTGTATGTAATATATGAATCTGGGGCTGAAAGGGACACTGTCATTGGGGCTGAAAGGGACATGTCCCTTTCAACCCCAGGAAAAGTATGCTTATGTTTAAAATTTTAAGCAATTGTTACAACATTTAAAATATATATTTTTTTATAAAAATATATTAGAGGAATATGATTATAATGAAAATTATATTGTTAAAACACATATTTCCATATTAATATATATAAAATAATATGAATTTTTCATTTATTTATTTTTAAATTTAGGCTTCCCTACATTTAATATTGCCATATGTTATTATTACTGAACATTGCTGCAGCATGTAATATATTTTATGCAATAATAGCATAGAGCAGTAATATGTTGTAGGTTAGCTGAAATTTTAAAATATATAAACTAAGAAGATATTAAATTTTTGACTTAAAAAATATTAATCTCAAATGTATATTTGGTCTTAAATTAGGGTTATTCATTTTGGTTTTTTTTTAATAATTTCAATAATTAATTAATTGCATTAAAATTTTAATAATAAGTTATGAAAAATTGCTTTGTTAATCTATAATTTAAATAACTTTAAACTGTAGGTATATTTTAAAAAATCAAATTAAGAAATACAAATTTTACAACTTTTTTCTCAGTTGCAAATATGGTACGTAACTACAAAAGGAAAACAGATAGAGTCAGAAAGACTGGATCTGAGATGGAAGCAGCTGTAAATGAAGTTCTAGTTCAAGGACAATCAATTAGATCAGTTTCTAAACAATATGGGATTGCTAAATCATATTTAGCACGAAAAATCAAAATGTATAAAGAGATTAGAGAAGTTAAAGAATTTACTCACAATCCAAACATTGGCAATAGAAGAGTGTTTACTTCTGAACAAGAAACTGAATCAGCTTCTTATTTAGTTAAAGCTGCAAAAATTATTCATGGATTAACTGCTGTGCAAACCAGGAAACTTGCTTATGAATATGCTTTGCTTATAGATTCGCCACAGATTCCAGATGTTTGGAAAAGAACAAAGCAAGCAGGCTATGACTGGCTGAAGGGATTTATGAAACGAAGTGGGGATCTCTCTCTCCGTACTCTTGAGCCAACTAGTCTGTCACGAGCAACAAGTTTCAATGCTTCAAATGTCAGAATATTCTATGAGAAACTTGAAGAAGTAATGAATCGCTACAAATTCACAGCTGACAAGACATTTGATGCTGACGAAACCGGGATTACTACTGTACATAAACCACCCAAAATTATTGCAAAACGTGGTCAAAAACAAGTTTCATAAATAACATCAGGTGAAAGGGGTCAACTCGTTACTATGTTATGTATTGGAAATGCCATAGGAAATACTTTGCCAACGGTATTAATTTTTCCAAGAACCAATTACAAGGAATTTATGCTTCATGGTGCACCTCCACAGAGCCTTGGTTTGGCGTATACCACTGGATGGATGACATGTGATAACTTTCTTGCAGCTCTTAACCCTTTAACTACGGGTAACGTCAATAGACGATTTGGCGAAACTTTTCTGTGGTACGGGTAACGTCAATAAGCGATTTGATGAGTTTTTGCTGAAAATGTAGGTTTCAGAATAAAAAGTTGATTAAATGGAAATGTATTCGTTCTTTACATCATCAACGTACTGCCTACTTATGGCCTTCTGTTTAGATAAGCACCACAAGGCTGGAAGTACGACTTGGCTCATTATATGTATTTGAATGACACCATATGGCGCCACCACAAATACGCCACCTTCCGTTTTTCACCTAAGAGTGAAGGGAAGGGAAATTCTCCACCTTCCGGTACTCTCGGAACCGCTTCGGGACTTCAGGGTCCACGGATTTTACATGCACGTATCCCCAAGTGTACATAGTGGGTTTTCAATGGGTCGGGTATCAAACCCCAAAACTTCCAGTTAGAAGTCCGACATCCTAACCACTAGGCTACCACAGCCCATTCTAAATATTTAATAGCATTGAATAGAAATTATGAGTCATAAATGGAAATGAAATTAGTTACATTGGTATTTTCTTTTTACATCACTACCAACTCTTTTATAAGGAAGCTTTTATGTAACAGAGATAATGGTAATTTTTTACTTTTTCAAGCAAAATAATTTTTTTTTTCAAATTAACGTTTCAAAGATAAATATTATCAAATATTTATTAATTACAACCAATTAATATTTATATTTATTCATTGCTAATACTGCATTAAATATAAATCGATTAGATTAGACCCATTTAGCTTTAGGACAGTTTAAAACACTTTCGAATAATTTTGGACGGTAAAAACCAAATGTCCCGTCCGAAACTGGTTTTGGGTCCAAAACTCCAACCCTGGATTCAAAGTTTGGCTTTTTAATTTATTATTATTATTATTTTTTAATATGATGGTAAACTAGCGACTTGATATTTAGGAAAGAAAAATGGGAGGAAGATCTTTCAATTCATTTTTTTCTTTTTTGTTTTGAACTGTTCAATAGATTTATGCACTAATAGCGAATAAATTTTAAGTAGTACAAATTGTTTGCTCTTCTGTCTTTTTTCTTTTTTTTTTTGCTGAGACATGACAGTGAGAATATCTCTATGTAATTTAAGAAAACCTATAGTGCATACATAATCACAATCACTGTGCCAGGATATATAAACTATAAAAGCATCTTGAAGTATCGAAATTGGGAACTGATCCACAACTAGAAAATTTATTAGCAGATGTTAAAAGAACTACTAGAAGTTTCGGGACGTTGGTACATAAATAAAAAATAATACTTTAGTATATATATATTAGCAAATTTAAATGGTAAAATATTTAAAAATAGCTGCGAATTAAAATAAAACACTATATAACAAATGGAACAAAAACAAACAAATTTAGATCAAAACAAAAAAATATGTAAATTAATAAGAAGAAATAAATGAAATCCGATATATACTCGTATATTATTCCTTATTTTTTATATCAACGACTAGATTTTTTTCCAAATTAAAGATATAAAGTAAAAGAGCAGAGATGAGTTTAAATATACGTTAAACAATAAAAAAATATCTTAAAAAAACGGCCAATTTATTAAAGTTATGCATAAAAAAATTAGATGAATAGCATAATCAATGGAAAAATATATGGAAATATGTTGAAAAAATCTATAATAAAACTGATGTTTGAAAAATATAATTTTTACAGCAAAGACTTTTTAACAATTTTTTTCCAATGTATTTCTTATCTATGCTCGAGTCTCCAAATGTACGGGCTTTCAATTCTTCAATGAGCTCTTCATTTATGTATTATTCACAGGAATTCAGAATCGGTCATTTTAATTTATAAAAACTGGTAATTCTTCCCAAAATTCGGCTCTGTTCTTCATCGCACATACTTTAATCTAACATTTCCGTCTCGAAACTGAAATACAGGGACCTCTTTCCGAAGTGGTAACTTTCAGTCGATTCCGGCAGCAATTACCGGAGGCAGCGCGTCATGAGTCACGTGAACCCTTTATTCCGAGAGTGGTCAGTCGATTCCGGGAGCAAGTTACCGAGGCAGACCGATTCCGATGGCCTCTTGGTAAGCCTGGTTTCGGAAAGATGACGTCATGAGTCACGTGAGCGCTTCAATTCCGAGAGTGAATGACTTTCCGAACAGTTCGTGGTAGAGCCCTAACTCCGTTTATTGTCAATTAACGCTCTTTTCGAAAAATTTTGCTATTCTTCTCTGACTTGGTACTTGTTTCGCGAAATATCTCGGTCTCTGGTGACTTGGAAATGATCCGAAATCTCACCATGCCACGTGTCGCACACATTTAAAATTGGTGCGAACACGTGATCTTTTGAAATTTCAGCATTTCGGCTCAAAACCACTTGTCATCTTTCATTGAGACTAATTCCGTTTATCAGCAAATGCCGCTCTTTTCCAAAAATCTTGATGCTATTCTTCTCTGACTTGTTACTTGTTTGGAGAACTATTTCTGGTGATTTGGAAATGGTCCGAAATCCGAGGATGTTACGTGTCGCACTCATTTAAAATAAGTGCGAGCACATGAGATCCTCAAATTCCAGCATTCCAGATATTTTCGAATTATTCTCGAGCATTGGCATTGCTAATTCCTTGCTGCGTTCCGTTGATTTTAGTGTCCACACTTCTGTGAATTCACGTGTTTCTCTGTAAGCTTGCTGGTAAAATCACAATTTTAATGAAGATTTGGGAAAGATATATAAACTAGTGGCGTCTCATTTGAAGATACATATCACAAACACAAGTGCAAATTGAAGTGAAATGTAAAGACTTGCAATTATTCTGAAAAAATCATTTTCACAATTTCAATGAGGATTTTGCTGAGAATATAAACACGTACTGAATTTGAGGACAAATGCGAGAACCGTAATAGTAAACTGATAAGGAAATTTTAAGCATCCAACAAGAATGGAAAAGCAAAAATCTCTGATATGAGTTGGTTTATCTCGTAATAATGAAGTGTCAGAAAATATAGAAATTAATGATAAAACTCTGATAATGATAACGAGCATACGAAATGCCTATATGACCTGATATGAGTTGGTTTATCTCGTAAGAATGAAGTGTCAGAAAATATAGAAATTAATGATAAAACTCTGATAATGATAACGAGCATACGAAATGCCTATATGACCTGATATGAGTTGGTTTATCTCGTAAGAATGAAGTGTCAGAAAATATAGAAATTAATGATAAAACTCTGATAATGATAACGAGCATACGAAATGCCTATATGACCGCGCTTATAAAAAAACAAGCTCGCATTCTCCCTCCCCATTAGTTATGAAGTTTTGATTTTACTTCTGTAAGGATATTTAAAAACGATTATGCTCTTAATTTTTTTAAAAAAGGAAAAATTAACGTTTATTGTGATGAATAGAATTAATTAGACAGTATGATGACATTAAGATGTGAAAATAATGTGGAACTATTTGTTATTTTTCAACCGGCTTTTTACACATAACTGCAACCAAAACTATATCCCTCGTAAAATTCTAGATAGTTACGCAAAACGGAGGAGAATCTCCAAATGCTTTATCTGAGGATAATATTATAATATACCTATCCAAAGAAAAAATGTAGATGTCAGTTATTTTTATGTTCAATGAAACATTCCAATTTGAAAAATTCAGTTTTTCATTGTGAAAAAGGTACATTGAAACTTCACTTTATTAACCTTTTAAAGCACTACTAAAAAAAAAAAGAAAAGAAACGGTAATCAAAATTTACTTCATTCCTTACCGCATATAATGGTTTTTAATTTATTAATATAGTTTTCAGCATAGTTCCTAATATAGTTTTCAGGTCGTAACAGGTGTTTTTATTCTTTTTGTAAAACGTAACATATTTCGTACATTTATACAGAATTTTTTTTATAAATTCATTTCTCGTAAATTAAATTTTATGTTACTTTTTTTTATATTCACATTTTTTTTTTCTTTTCTCATGGAAATATTTTATTTTGAACATTTTGTTTTAAATGTCACATCAAGTCAAACCACCTGTAGTTACTAGGAGTTGAAGAATTGTTAAACCACCTACTAGACTAAACTTTTAAGAGGGGAGGTGTTGGCATATCTATTTATGGATGAAAGCTACAGCAAAACCTTAGACTTAAATTTTTTATTGTAACGAATGCTAACTCTTTTCAAATACCAGAATGCGCGCTGTAGAGAGTTTGATTAGGAGTGTAATATGGATGTCAATAAGCGCTGTGTTTAGTCCAGAACATTGATATCCGCACACGTCAACAAACAAGCATTTCCGTAGTCTCTCATAACGACCCAGCATCTTTGGTCGAGCGGCCTAACGCACAGGAATAGTGGGCTCCACTGAGCTCGCCTTCGTCGTCGTGTACCAGAAATAGTAATTCAGCTTAAGCACAGATGGCACCACAACTGCGGCGCATTATCTTTTGCCACCAATTTACAGAACATTATCAGTTTTTAAATTCTGTTTTTTTTCTTTTTCAAAAACTTTTGTATTTTACTGCATTTAGTTCTCTGTATTTTTTAGTCAGACTCCGGATATACGATTTCCTGGAGATTCCCATGTATTTTCGGGCCAAAACTTTTACAGTGAAATAAAGTGTGTGAGTAAGGAAGAGATAAAAAAAAGAAAATTGCTAGAAAATGGTCAAAAGTTACTCGGGCTTGATCAAATAGAAAATATTTGTTGTATTTACAAACGTAAGCTCGCTAATGTGCATTATATCTTTCGGTAAAAAAAGTTTTCTGAGCCATTAAAACTTGTTATTTCAAAAAACCGAAACACATGGATACAGCAAAATTTTTATAAAGCATTTGTTCAGCCGGCAAGTGTTCTTGGTAATTTAATTCTAAGTAAGTCTTAGTGTACTGAGCGTGCCACTAAACTATTTGTTAACAAAATTTAAGAAGAAAATCATAAGTAATGACGTTGATACAGATTTTACTCTTTCTTTAAATGAACCAATATACATTAAAACTTTTGAAACAGCGGATAAATTATGCGATTAAATAGAGCTGCGCATAAAGATATGAAACTGAATAAAGCTAAAAGGCATGCAGCACTACTATATGGAGGAGGTGGTAGTACTGTGGGGAAAAAAATACTTTCACAATTTCAACGCGGCTTTGGCTGATAGTGAAACCTGGGCAACAACTTGAGTTGAGGATAAATAGAGAAAAGGGAGAGTAAACTGGGAAAAGGAAAACGCAAAACACTGCAATAATTATCTTCATTTTACTCATAATGCTCCAAACTTCACAGTGGGTATCTTATCTAGCCTCAACAGGATTCAGATTTCGAACCAGTTATCATCTTCCATTGAGACAAATTCGGGTTATCGCCGTGTATCGTTTTTTAGTAGCATCAGAATTCTTCACTGACTAATTTCGAGCACATTCTGTCTGGTGACTTGTGCCGCAATCCGAAAATGTCAGACGTGTCGCACATCTGAAAGAAATCCAAGATGTACGTTCACGACCGCCATCATCAGAAAACAGGATTCCAATGACTTTAGCTTCGTCATTGAGTGTTGCTGGTGCTTGCTCTTCTTCATTCCAATGATAATATGTATTCCAAAGCTCACTGTAAAGTAGAAGGTTTTTCTTCTGGCCTCGACAGAGTCACAGATTTCAAACCACTTATCATCTTCTATTGAGACCGATTCGGATTATCGTTTTTTCCAAAACATCACTATTCTGCTCTGTTGATTTGGAAATGGGCTGCAATCCAACGTTCTCATGAGTCCGCACTTTCAAAATAGGTGAGTACTCGCGAGATCGCTGGATTGCAGCATTCCAGATATCCATTAAGGAGCATATTACTTAGTCCTTGCTCCATTTCGTTGCTTCTATTCTCAACCTCTCTGACGTCACGTGTTCCCTGGCAACCTTCATGCTTCGGCACTTGATGCAGTATGTAATGTCTCGGGGCCGTGGTAGCCTGGTTAGGATGTCGACTTCCAACCGGAAGGTCCCACGTTCGCTACCCGACCCTCTGATTACCCACCACGGGGATACGTGCATGTAAAATCCACGGACCCCACTACCTCGTGGCCGAGGGAGATTGCATCCCTAAGGCTTAGTACTAACAGGGAAGGAAAAGTATGTAGTGTCTGTCCCCCTCGACTCATCCTTCCTGGCCGCGAGGGTTAGTTTAGCGTGGTGTTCTCGCGCAGGGGGGGGGGGGAGAGGGATGCGAAGATAGAGAAGGGGTCGAGGAGTCGTAGGGTGCATTTGCTATGTGGCGCTGGCTCTAGAGAAACCTCTTCATAGGATAACTTCTTTTGGTATAAGCAATCTATGGCTGTGTAAAAGTCCATGTACAAAGTGTAAATAGTGAATGTTTTAATAAACCCAGATTTATGGCTAAAATTTAGTTCGCTCTGACCTTGAAGAGTTCATGTAAAAACCCAACTGTGGTAGAGAAGATGCAGCGTTCACGTAGATTTTCAGCAAAGAACGAAAAAAAGAGCGGAGGACACGGAAAAGAAAATGTTCTCAAAAAAAATATTTTTAATCAGAAAAGATAAAAAAATTTACATATATAAAAACTTTGAAGCTAAAATTTAATTTACAAGAAATAACAAAAAAACAAAAAAAGACGCGTATAAAAGCATAAAACATCTTAGGTTTTACAAGAAAAACGACTGTTACGACCTGAAAACTATATTAAAATTAATTCGCAAAATTATGTTAATGTTCAAAATACATTTATTATTTGTGCTCCTTTCCGCAAAATGCACGTCGTTAAAAGCACAAAATATCCACAAATATTTCAGACACGTACTTTGTAGTTACACGGAACTCTTCTTTTTAAAGAAGCGAACTTACGCAAAGACTTACAACAGAAACTTCTCTTGACGGACGTCACAGAAAATCTGGCTTCGTGTTGCATTACAAAAAGAGCCCCTTTTAACCCCGAAACACAAACCTGAAAGTTATGTTGCGCTTTTGTTGTTTATTTTTGCTGTTTGTTTTAGCTCAAAAGATTAACTGCACAAAACTGTAAATAGTAAACTTTACCGATCAGTAACACATCTGTGGGACAAAATAGTTTGCTCGTCACTAAGCAAAAGATTTTTTTTTTCTTTGTTAGCTTCACCAATCTTAGTTACAAATTGAAGTATAAAACTATCGAGAACGAATTTCAGTCTGTATTTATACCATTTAATTCGATACAAACTTTCACAAGGTAAAATTGTTTACTGAGGATGTTTTTGTTAAATATAACTCTTTTTTGTTTATTATAAAAATTTCAAAACATTTAAGGATATTTTCAAGATTTCGTACATTATCGTGTTTTTGGCAAATAAATGTTATTTTTATATTTATACTAATATGTTTTTGGCCAATTCTTTTTTTCTTCCAGAAAGAAAGAATGTTAATTTGAGGCCCAAAACTAGAGTGGAAATGTATTTCAATTCTTGAAATTTTTTGAATTACACTCATAAACATTTGACAATATTTTTAAGATTTCGTACTTTGTTATGTTTCGGGACACTAAATGGGAAATCATCCAGAAAAAAATAATCGTTTTGAGACCCCAAAACTAGTGCATAAAAAAGTCATTTTCCAGTCACGTCGTAAGTGGTTTTTTTTATCAAAATACTGTTTTACAGAATCCCCGGAAGTATTAGTATGTATTAAAAATCATTATATGCTGTAAGCAATGAGCTAAACTTTGATTATAGTTCCTTTCCTTTTTTAATTAGTGCTTTGAAAAATTAATAAAATAAAGTTTCAATGTAGCATTTTTCACAACGAAAAATTGAATTTTTAAAGGTGGTACGTTTCATGAAATGGAAAATACACAATCTCAAATCCACATTTTTTTCTGTGAATAGGTACTGTGCAATATTATCCTCAGATAAAGCATCTGGTGATTTTTCTCCGTTTCCTGTAAATAACTCGCATTTCCTTAGTGATAACAGCTGTAGTTGCAGAGATAAAGTACCTTTAAATCGGTTCGAAAATCCCAAATATTTTCACATTTAGTTCACATCTGTTGGGACATCCAGCATCTCTTCAAAAAACAACGCTGTTGTAAAGAATTGTCCGCCAAGAAAATGTTAAACTCTTATTCGCAAAAAAATAAATAAAAACCCTTTCGTCCAAAACTTCACCGTGAAAAGTTGTGATGTCCAATTTGCCCACCATTTATCTTAATCTTCCTCTCCAAAAAAAACCCCTTGCACGCGAATACTATTGATACCTATTTGGCCTGACAAACTAGCATCCTGCATGTTTTCCCCCCTTTCAATCATACTTACTTCCACTAGAACATCCCCCACCGCCACCTCCTTATCAGTTTGGATAGATCCTTGAAAAATATTTCAATGCTGTTTGGAGGGAAGCTTTGCAAAGAGAGGTGGTTGCTTGGGGAGTAAACGGGGGAGTGACGGTCTCTACTCTTTCGAAATTAGAATTTGCAGTACAGAAAGCGGACTTCTACCCTATGGGGCCAAATTAAAAGAATGGAAGGCGCTCCCTCTCTAGAGGGCATGTTCCGAGTTACACTCGAACAAGGGCACATGGCAAAACAGCAATAAAGATGCGTTTGACAGTTTAGCAAAAATCAGTATTTAAAAAAGAAATGCATAAATGCCCTGGCATTTTTGCACTTGGAGCATTTGCCCCAACTTATAAATGCCTGGGCCTTTTACAACACTAGGTTTGGCACCGGTGCTACCTTTGAACGTGACAAAGTCGTAAATACAAATCTAAAAATAAAAATAAATTGAACAATGTACTCCAAAGTTAAATATATTTTTAAACAACTTGTTTATTTTTAATATAAAGCATAGAAAATCATGCTAGAGTGTTTTAAATTTTTATCTTTCTGCTTTGATATAACTATTATTATTTTTGCATTGCTTAATGAAATGAAAATACTTAATAACAGGTGGATGACATCAACAGGTTGATGATGATTGACAGGCCACCATTCCTGTTGTGCCATCCAGTTTTGATGTGAAATGCCAAATTGCTCTTTTAAGAACAAAAGCTAAGCAGTTCTTTCTTTTCCTAATTCTTTGTTTTCCCCTTCTTTTTATATACATTTCCAATTCAAAGAATACATTAAATTGTCAAATTTAAAGACTAACACAATTAAGACAGCAAAATTCTTGTAAAACATTTGTCAAGCCGTCAACTGTCCCTGGTAAATAGATTCAAGGTATGTCCAACCATGCTACTAAATTACTTATTAACAACACTTAAGAAGTAAATCCTAAAGCTGCGTTTACACCAAAGTTGACAACTAAAAGTTGAAAAAACATTGTTTGTAGAAAACTAAAATTTGCTCCTCTCAAATTATAAAGCAACAAGTGTAAGATTTTTTGTAGAAAACTAAGAGTTGCTCTTTTCAAATTTAGAGCAACAAGAAGAAAACTTGTTGCCAAAGAATTGGTGCCCCATCAAGTCCGGGGCGCGTGGAGGGGGAACAGTTCTCCACTAGTTTCCCGGAAGTTGCAACGCAAAGCGCGCAGCAACAAATCTTCTACTTTTAATTTGTTAAATTTCTTTGATCTTTACCGACACTCCGCGGGAAACCAAAATTCAGCGGAAGATTTGCCTGTAAACAAGTGGAAGACAGAAAAAGCTGCTGTATTTTGTAGAAAAAGCAACAAATTGCCACAACTTGTGGAAAACTTAGTGGAAGACTTTGGTGTAATTGCAGCCAAAGAGATGACGATGATACTGAATTCACTCTTCCTTTAAATGAATCAACATGCATTAAAACATTTAAAATAGCTGATACAGTACGTAAATAAATAGAGCTGTGAATATAGATATGAAACTGAATAAGGGTAAAAAACATACAGCACTACAGGAAAAAAGAAAATAAAGTTAAATACGAGAAACGTGAGAGTAAACGGAAAAGGAAAATGAAAAGTGTTAAAGTTGTCTCCCCCCCCCCCTCATTCTACTCTCATTGCTCCAAATTTCACAGTGGGTTTCTCATCTGACCTCAACAGGATTCAGACCAGTTATCTTCCATTGGGATTGACACCATGTAGAGCTTTTTTAGAAACATCACAATTCTTACCTGACTTGGTACTTCTTTTGAGAATGATGCATGGTGATTTGGACATGAGCCGCAATCTCACGTACCACACCAACGAACATCCGAAATATGAGGTTCGTTTATGTGGTATCGTTGGACTGCAGGATTCCAATTCCACTTGTCACCGCATATGGTTCTTTTATTTTTAAGTAGGCTATTATTTAGTAGTGGTTTGAAGAAGTTGTCTTCTGAGTTGGAAATGAGCCGCAATCCAACGTGGTCACGCAGCAAACATTCAAAATATCAGTCTTACTCGTGCGACATCATTGAACTCCAGCATTTTAATGTCTGTGTTTCATTCCCTTGCTGCTATTCTCAATATCTCTCGCCTCACGAAATTCTTGGCAAATTTCATGCGTCAGCATCCGATACAGTATGTAAATCAATGTGGCTGTGCACTAAATTATAATACTGAACAAGGATTTAATTTTTTTTTTTAGGAAATAAATAGAACCAACTTCAAATTATATGTTGCGCAGAAAAGTAAAAACAAAATTTCTTGTTTAAAACAATACCGATGCGACTTTTCAGCAAGTCGCAACAATTTTCTCGAATTTTGCTGCCAAAAATTACTTTTAGTGTTTAGTCAAACAAGTCTGTTGTGGCCATCATGGATCTTTCTTCTATAACTTTCATATCAATACTGCTGCTCGTCAAATATCCTTATTACGATAGAAATCCTTACTGAACAAAACTAAATTGCATAAAACGAATGATTTCAAACGAAGATAAACTAATTTAAAAGATTCCTGCTACCAGCGAAACCTCAAAATGCTAAAAACATTGATAAGAATTTCATTGGTTTAGGTGTAGATGAAATGGCAACAATAAAAATCAGAACACGTCTCTGGTCTATTGGCGCGATTGGCATCTAAATATAATGAACACCTCTTCCCATTGAGATACACAATATTTTCTGAAGTGCTAGATTCTTGAGATATGTGCTTAGCGAGTAAAACGTTTGATTGCATCTATTTCTCACTTGAGGAAGATTATGAGAAACGTGAGAGCGAATAGGAAGGAAAATATAAATTACTCCCGTTATCTTAGTTCTCACTAAGCATTTTTATTGCTCACTATTTTTCATTCTACTCTCAATACTTCAGTATCATATTCCATTGAGAAGAATTTCGGTTATCGAAATATATCGCTTTTGTCGAAAGATCACCATACTTCGCTGACTACTTTCGATACAATTATCTGTTGTGATTTGTGTCGCAATCCGACGGCGTCACGTGAGGCACCTCCAATACAAGGCACTCCCACGTGCGGCCATTGGATTCCAGCATTCGAATTATCGAATCATTTTAGATCATATTCCTTGTTCCGTTCCAATTGCATCTATTCTTAACATCTGTGTGAACTCGCGGCAAGATATATAAATTCCTGGCAACTTCATTTAAAGAGACATATGAGAAACACACACACAACAAAACCGACTGTTACGACTTGAAAACTATATTGAAATTTATTTTGCAAAAGCCATGTTAATATTCAAAACCACATTTGTTATTTGTGCCCTTTCCCACACAATGTTACATCGTAAAAAGCACAAAATATCCACAAATATTTTAGGAGCGTGTTTTGCGGTTACATGGAAAAACCTCTTTTTAAGGAAGCTAACGTATGCAAGGACATACAGCAGAAACCTCTTTAGTCGGACGTCTTTGAAAAAGCTTGCTTCATATTGCATTAGAAAAAGGGCCTCCTTTTAACCCCGAAACACAAGCCTCAAAATTATATTGCAATTTTGTAATAGATTTTTGTTGTTTGTTCCTTGCGCAAAAAGTTGACTGTTCACTACAAAACTGTAACTAGTAAACTTTAAAGATCAGTAACATTCTTTTGAGACAAAACAGTTTGCTCGTCAATTAAGCGAACGATTTTTTCAGTGTTAGTTTGACCAATCTTAATTAGAAATCAAAATATCGAAAATATTTTTTTTCCAGTCTGAATTTATACCATTATTGTTGCGGAGTCCATGAAGTCAAAGACGGATATCAATTGCAGAAATAAAAACGCAACATTATTGCACATACATGTTAGTTAAAAATGACATACAACAACCTCGGTCTCGAAAACTGGGTGATCACAGTAGGCCATGGCCCCCAAAAGGGCCCGCGCGCCACTGAGTTTAGTTTAGTTGCTAGTTAAAATCACGAACGTTACCTGCCACACCACTTACGGGAATATATTTCTGTTGTGCATTGCCACTTCCACCAAAACAAACTTTTATACTCACTTTAATTTGCATAAAACAAAGAAAGTTCATATCCAAACAAAACAATATAAATTTATAAAATACTAAACGCAACAGTTATACTTCGTTACAGACTTTCACGAGGTAATTTTTTTTTTAATGAGATTATTTTTATTAAGTATAAACCTTTACTGTTTATTACAAAAAATTCGAAATATTTGACGAAAATTTTAAGATTTCGTACTTTATTATGTTTTGGGCCATTAAGTGGGAAATCATCCAGATAAAAGGAATTGTTTTGAGACTCCAAAACCAGTGTAACAAAGTACTTTTTTTCTTGAAATTTTTTGAATTACAGTCCTTTTTCAGCAATGTCGTAAGTGGTTTTTCATCAAAATACTGTTTTAGAGGAATCCTTACCCGTTTTTTTATTGCTGGAAGTATTAGTATAAATTAAAAACCATAATATGTTGTGAGGAGTGAACTTAATTTTGATTACAGTTTTCTCTCTATTTTTAATTAGTACTTCTAAAAATTAATAAAAAAAATGTTTCAGTGTATCATTTTTCACTAGCACAAATTGAATTTTTCAAGTAAGAATGGGTCATTTAAAATAGACAAACTCACATCTACATTTTTCTCTTTGAATATGGTACAGTATTGGAATCCTCAGATGAAGCTTTTTGGAGTGTTTCCTCCTTTTGCGTTAATAGCTAGATGTGATATAGCTTAGGCTCCAGAAATATGGAAACTCGAAATCGGTTCAAAGATCAAAAATATTTTCATATTATTTTCTCAACTGTTTCGACATCCAGTGTTGATGTGAAAAGTCAAATTGATCTTTGAACAGGGAAAGCTAAAGCAGTTCTTTCCTCTCATAGTTCTTTGTTTTCTCCCCTTCTTTATTTCTACATTTCCAACTTGCTCTTTAAAAAAACCGTAACATATAGTTAGAGCAAAATTCTTATATAGCTTTTCTCCAGCCGGGTAGGGCAATTTAATTCAAAGTAAGTCGTAGTGAACGTACTACTAAATTAATTATGAACAGAAGTTTATAAAGAAAATATAAAAAATGTCGATAATACTGAATTTACGCTTCCTTTATATGAATTACTAGACATTAAAACTTTTCAAACAGCTGATAAAGTATGTGATTAAATAGAGCTGCTCATAATGATATAAAACTGAATAAAGGTAAAAGACGTACAGTACTGCTGGAGGAGGGCGGAGTAGAACTGTAAAAAATAAATAAAAATACTTTCGCTATTTCATGAGGATTTGGCAGAGAGTAAACCCTATGCATCTTCTTCAGTTGAGGACAAATAAGAGAAACGTGAGAGCAAACTGAAAAGGAAAATGTAAACTATTCTAATTATTTAATTATCGTCGAACATTTTGACTGTTCAGCGTTCTTCATTCTAGTCATACTCCAAACTTCACAGTAGGTTTCTCTTCTGCTGGCGTTAACAGGATTAAGATTTAAAATTACTTGTCATCTTTCATTGAGACAATCTGACGATTTGTGCCGCAGTCCGACGATGTCATATGCGCCGCCCAACTAAAAGAAATCTTAGTTGTGCGCTCACGTGACATCGTCGGAAAGCAGCATTCCAATTATTTTAGCATCGTAATTGAGTGCTGCTGAAACTTGCTCTTCTTCTTTCTAATGATAATATGTATTCCAAAGCTCACTATAAACTAGGAGGATTCTCTTCTGCTCTCTGATGATTTGGAAATGGGCCGCAATCCAACGTTCTCACGAATCGTCACACTTTAAAATAGGTGAGTTCACGTGTGATCGCTGGATTGCAGCCTTCAATTTAGGCCGGGGGGGGGGGGCATTCCTAAAGACTAGTGCTAAGAGGTAGTTGTCTGGTGCAGAAAGGTATGTAGTGTCTTGCATACTTGACCTTTCGCACCCTCGACTCATCCTTCCTGGTCGCGCGGGTTATTTGTATTTGATTCATGGATAACCAAAGAATTCAACTATCATAGTTTTATATCGAATTAAAAAAATATGTTTAAAAGTCGTATCGCATTTGTTTAAATAAGGAATTATTTTTTTCATTTTTCGCGCAATTCATAATTTAAATTTGGTTCGTTTTTTTTTTTTTTTTTTGTTTGTTTTTGTTTTTTTTCTTTAACTTTGCTTTCTGTAAAGTTATTTAATTATGATCACACATTTAATTAAAAAAAAACTTGGAAAGCAACTTTTTCCGCAATGAATAAAGTTTATTAGGCAGTATGATGGCATTTAAATGTTGTGGCCTGTCAATAATCACCTACCTGTTGATGTCATCTACCTATTAGTAAATAGTTTCAATTCATTAAGCAGAGAAAAATAATAACCGTAATATCAACGTACAAAGAATAAAAATGTACACCATCTAGTAGGTTTTCTATGCTTTATATTAAAAAGGAAACAAGTTTAAAATAAACTGTTTAGCGTTGGAGTAGATTGTTTATTATTTTTTTGTTTTTAGATTTTTATTTATCACTTTGTCACGTTCAAAAGCAGCAACGGTTTCAAAACTAGTGTTGTAAAATACTCAGGGATTTGTAAGTTGGGGCAAATGCCCGAAATCCAAAACTGCCAGGGCATGTTTGCATTTCTTTTTAAAATACTGATTTTTGAAAAACTGTCAAACTTTTAATTTTGTTGTTCTCATATGGCCCTTGTCGAGTGTATCTCGGAGCATTCCCTGTTGGAAGGGAGAGCCTTCCATTGCCCCTACTGGGTGGAAGTTCGAATTCGGCACTTAGAGTTCTACTAATTTTGAACCAGCTCAATACTATTACACTCACTTTTTTGTTAACAAAACGTAATAAGGAAGTTAGAAGTGGTGAAGATGATGCTGAATTCACTCTTCCTTTACGTAAATTAAGAGACATTAAAACGTATGAAACACCTGATACAGTATGTGAATAAATAGAGCTGTGAATACGGATATGAAACTGAACAAGGGTAAAAGACATACATTACTACTATGGTAAAAATATTTCACAATTTCAATGAGGATATGGCAGAGAGTCAGCTCTGGCTATCTACTTCATTTGAGGCTGAATATGAGATACATAGGGGAGAGTGAACTGGAAGGAAAATATAAATTACTCCCATTATTCTACTAAACACTGAGCTTTTTGATTGCTCATTGTTCTTCATGCTACTCTTAATATTCCAAACCTCAATATAGGTTTCTCATCTGGCCTCAACAGGGCTCAGACTTCGAACAACTTGTCTTTTTCCATAGAGACAAATTCAGCTTATAGAAATATATCGGTTTTTTTCTTTTTTCGAAACATCACTATTCTTCGAGACTAGTTACGAGAGAAATGATTTGTGCCGCAATCCGACAATGTTACAAAATGCACATCCAAAGCAAAGGTAAGAGCTGCATTCAGCTAACATCATTGGATTACAGCATTCCAATTACTGTATAGTCATCATGTAGCATGACGGTAACGGGTATCTCTTCTGGCCTTAAATGGACTCATGTTTCAAATCACTTGTCATGTTTCTTTGAGACAATCTGGTGATTTGTGCCGCAATCCAACGATTTCACGTGAGGTGCTACTAAAGCAAATCTAAGTGGTGCGCTCACGTGACATCGTTGGATTATAGCACTCCAATCATTTCAGCGGTAATAGTTCTTGTTCTTCTTCCTTCTAATTATAATATGTATTCCAAAGTTCACTGTAAAGTAGGAGAGGTTTCTCTTCTGGCGACGATAGAATTCACGCCACTTGTTTTCTACCATTAAGACCATTTCCCGTTATCTCAAAATATCGTTCATTTCCAGTAGATTTAGTAGTTCTCTGGTGATTTGGAAATGCTGGAATCCAACCGACTTCAAGTGATAACATATTCAAAATAGATGCTCTCACTTGAGGACGTTGGATTCCAGCATTCCTATTTTTTTGTAATGCGTATTCCTTGGTCAGATCCGTTGATTTTATTCTCAATATTTCTGTAAAGTCACGTGTTTCTGGGTAAGCTTCAAAATTCATTAAAATCCAGTATGCATCTGATAAGGGTCTGAATCAATGCAGGTGTGCATAAAAGCATAAAACTGAACAAGGACTTTAAAAAAGAGGAAAATGAAATCACAATTTTAATGAAGATCTGGGAGAGAGATATAAAAACTGGGGGCAACTTCGTTTGAAGATACATATCAGAGACACCAGAGCAAAATGACGTAAAATGTGAAACCCTGCAATTATCCTGATAAGCATTTTCACAATTCAGGATTTCGCAGAGAATATAAACCCGGGTCATCTACTGCATTTGAGGACAAATGTGAGAACCGTAATAGTAAAACGATAAGAAAATGCGAAGTGTCCAACAAGAATGAAAAGGCGGAAAGGTGTGAAATGAGTTGGTTTATCTCGTAAGAATGAAGTGTCACAGAATATAGAAAGGAAATGATAAAAATTATTACGTATATATGAAAAGCCAACCTTATATAAATGAAGCACGCATTTCTTCATTGATTGTGGGAGCTCTAATTTTACTTCCTGTAAGGATATTTAAGTATGATTATACACCTAATTAAAAAAATTGAAAACTCAACGCTTTCTGTAATGAATCAAATTAATTAGGCAGTATGATGACATTTAGATGTGAAAAATATGTGGAAGTATTTGTGATTTTTGAACCGATTTCAAAGTGCTACATTTCTGGAACGAAAACTATATCACTTATAAAATTCCCCCTAATTACACAAAATGGAGGAAACTCTCCAAATACTTCATCTGAGAATAGTATTATTATACGGTACCTATTTAAAGAAAAAATATAGATGTGAGTTTATTTATCTTCCATGAAACGTTCTAATTGAAAAAATTTAATTTTTCGTTTTGAAAAATGGTACATTGAAACTTTATTTTATTAAATTTTCAAAGCAATACTTAAAAAAAAGGTAATATGTCGATGCAGCAAAATTCTTGTAAAGCGTTTGTCAAGCGGGCAAGTGTCCCTAGAAAGTTCATTCCAAGTATGTCTTAGTGTACCAACCATGCTACAAAATTGTTATTTATCAAAACTTAAGAAAGATATACTAAGCGATGACGATGATGCTTACTTTACTCTTCCATTAAATGATTCAATAGACATTAAAAAATTTGAAGATATAGTACGTGATTAAATAGAGCTGCTCATAATGATATAAATCTGAATAAAGGTAAAAGACGTACAGTACTGCTGGGAGGAGGGGGGGGGGCGGGGCGGGGTAGAACTGTAAAAAATAAACAAAAATACTTTCGCTATTTCATGCGGATTTGGCAGAGAGTAAACCCTATGCATCTATTTCAGTTGAGGACAAATAAGAGAAACGTGAGAGCAAACTGAAAAGGAAAATGTAAACTTCCCTTATTATTTATTCATCAATGAGTATTTTCACTGTTCAGCGCTCTTCGTTCTACTATTAATACTCCACACTTCACAGTAGGTTTCTCATCTGCTGTCCTTAACAGTATTCAGATTTAAAATTACTTGTCATCTTTCATTGAGACAATCTGATAATTTGTGCCGCAGTCTGACGATGTCATATGCGCCGCCCAACTAAAAGAAATCTTAGTTGTGCGCTCACGTGACACGTCGGAAAGCAGCATTGCAATTATTTTAGCATCGTAATTCAGTGCTGCTGAAACTTGCTCTTCTTCATTCCAATGATAATGTGTATTTTAAAGCTCACTGTAAACTAGGAGGTTTCTCTTCTGGTATCTGATGATTTGGAAATGGGCCGCAATCCATCGTTATCACGGATCGTCACACTTTAAAATAGGTGAGTTCACGCGAGATCGCAGGATTGCAGCCTTCAAGTTAGGCCGGGGGGGGGGGGGCATCCCTAAATCCTAGTGCTAACAGGTAGGTGTCTGATGCAGAAAAGTATGTAGTGTCTTGCATACTTGACCTTTCGCACCCTCGACTCATCCTTCCTGGTCGCGCGGGTTTTTTTCAGCCTGGTGCTCCAGCGTAGACTGGTGAGGAGGGATGCAGAGAGAGAGAGGGACTCAGGGAGTCATAGATAGCATTTGATTAGTGGTGCTGGCTTTAAAAAAACCCTTTCATAGGATAACTTAGTTTGGTATAAGCATTTTATGGTTACGTAAATAGTCCATATAAAAATTGTAAGAAGTGAATGTTCTAATTTATGGATAAAACCAGATTTATGGATAAAGTTTAGTTTGCTCTGATCTTGATTTCCGTAAAAGATTTTTTTTTTTTTTTTTTTTTTTTTTTTTTTTTTTTTTTTTTTTTTTTTTTTTTTTTTTTTTTTTTTTTTTTTTTTTTTTTTTTTTTTTTTTTTTTTTTTTTTTTTTTTTTTTTTTTTTTTTTTTTTTTTTTTTTTTTTTTTTTTTTTTTTTTTTTTTTTTTTTTTTTTTTTTTTTTTTTTTTTTTTTTTTTTTTTTTTTTTTTTTTTTTTTTTTTTTTTTTTTTTTTTTTTTTTTTTTTTTTTTTTTTTTTTTTTTTTTTTTTTTTTTTTTTTTTTTTTTTTTTTTTTTTTTTTTTTTTTTTTTTTTTTTTTTTTTTTTTTTTTTTTTTTTTTTTTTTTTTTTTTTTTTTTTTTTTTTTTTTTTTTTTTTTTTTTTTTTTTTTTTTTTTTTTTTTTTTTTTTTTTTTTTTTTTTTTTTTTTTAATTATTGTTTTTCCACTGAAAGCTAAACTGATGTCTCTCTATTTTGAAAAATCAGTTTTGTACAGAAATTAAGCTAACACTATTCACCCGGAGTTGAGGAAACTACAAATTAGTATTATTTTTGGGTCAAGGTAAGCCTCAAGAAATCGAAGTAAAAAAATTATAAATGGCGTTCTTATTGACTTGGAAACTTTCGAACAAATTTCATCTTGTGCAGAAAAATCAGCGCTTACGATCAATATATTATAATAATGTATGCAAGGTTCTTTGAACACCACACTGTCAAAATTTCCGTAAGAAAATAGTAAAATAACCATTTATTTACTTGTTATTTTACCATATTTAATTACAACAGTTGAATAACCATTAAAAAGATGGTACTCAAACCGCTGATTGTGAAAAAAATCGTTTATTCTCTGTTTATCCTAAAGAACGTTTAACTAACCGTCATTTTCAAGTGCTCAATTAGAATCGGGCGTCCATCTTGGTTGAGAAACCTTACCGGTGGTACGGTGTTGTTAAAATATGAATAAAGATTTATCAATTCAAATCTGCATGTGTATATAAAAAAGAAGAAAAAAAAAGTGTCGTAAGCACTTTGGTTACTAAATAGAAACACATACACACGTAATCAAAAATTGGAGGCATCGGATTCCCGAACTGTTTGCGAATAAGCGAACACATCATTTGAGCTGCCGAAGCTTGTTTGTATTTTAATTTTTGCAGCAAATAAAATGATTTTCGTCAATATACAGTAAATTTAGACCAAAAATGGCTTTGGATCCAATCAAAAAAATGAAACCTCAATTTTATACAGTTTGCTTGTTGGAAAAAAAATTTATTAATAAATAAATGTCCGCTTTAGGTGGTATAGATGGCCGAATGACTAGAGAGCAAGGTTGGTATAACATACACCCGGGTTCGATTCCCGTACGCTTCGTTTACGGAATCTACGCCTCGAAGATTCTACACCTCGAAATGGTTCCAAAACCGTAAAAATGTAGGTTTGAAACCATGTTTTAATGGTTATAAAACCGTAAACTTTTGTATTTACGGCTTTTTAACCAAGCTGATTGGAAATGGTTTAGGTCCCGTAAAGATAGAAAAATGTTCCAAACCGTAAATTTAACGGTGAATTAGTTGGACAGACTGCTGCCGGTTATTAAAACGTAATTTCATGATGAAATTTCTAACAGTGCACATTGGAGAATTTTTATGGAAATTTGCGTAAAATTGGAATAAAAAGAGAATTACTTGTTGGATTTTTTTTTCTGACCTATCGTATGTCCTAATCCGGAACAAATCCAGAAAATGAAAAAAAATTTCATCAAAATCAGTTGAGTAGTTAAGGAGTTCATCGCGGTCAAACATTGTGACAGGGAATTTTATATATATAGATATAATCTGGTTAGTCACCCAAAGCGCAAAATTTGAAACGCTTTCTGCCTCAGAAAGCTTTTCTCGGAATTTTCTATGGGCGGAGCACCACCCTCCCGCCCACAGTTGTTAACCACCTCTTGTGTGGCCTCCGAATTATTCATCCTTTGCGCATGGCAAGACGCAGCTATAAAAGGCTAAGTTGATTTATTATTTCTCCATAAACTTTGGTCAGCTTGGAACTAATCTTGATAAATATTAGCTGAAGATGGATAGCCAAAATGAGAAAAAAGATGTGTATGAAAATGTCGCCATTGGTTCGGCTTCAAGAGATGAAGTCGTCCACATCGGACGACACATTCTATCTCCGAAATGCCCGGAACTGGAGTTGATGTCACGATCCGCCGGTACAATTCTGGGTGGTGTGGCAAAACCACACCACCAGAATCCCTGGCACCCCCCGCCACTATCTCCGGGGGTTTACGGGCGAGCGGGATTGCAGTCCGGAGGAAATCCGCCGCCCAGCCGGTACATCGACCTGAACCGGCCCATCGAAAGACAAGAGCGACATTCAAGCTGCTGGTGTTTGTGCTGTCTACCTTGTGCTTCAAAGTAAGTTCAACCTTTTTTTTTCCTTTTAATTCGTATCAGAAAAATTATTGATTTAAAAATATTTGTACACAGAGATGCCCATTCGCACCCCCCAAGATCAATGTCGCAAATTTCCTCGCTGGATGATTTTTCCGGATATCGGTTATAAATAGTGCAGAGATTACAAAAGTTAAAATGTAAAGTATCACATGGTGTAATAACACATGGTTTTTTAAAAAATAGGAGCAGGTATTGACACCTTTCTTTCTCTATCCCCAAAATCTAAATTAAGAAGTTTAAGAGCCAGTTAAATTTGGTCAAAGAAAACACTAAACACTGTTCATAATTTGTGCACTTCCATTTTGTGGAATTTAATTTGAAAAAGAAATTGCAGTCTATGTCAATATTTGAGTGTGGGCAACTGTAACGGCTGTAAAAGAATTCATGGGTAATAAACAGCCAAAAATTATTCAGATGCTCATTTCAGCAGCAATTGAACTAAAGTTTTCTACAATTGGATTTGTTTTCTTTTCTAAATAACTTAATGGCAAATGGAATCGAGAAAGTACTTAACTGTATGTGTTATTTAAAATTAAATTTAATTATTAATCTATTTGTGGTTATGAATACATTATATATACAGACATAATTTGAATGACTGGTATGCATATATTTGTGTTACTTGCTAACGGCCTGTCGAATGTGCAGTAATTAATTTTTCCAACATATGCGTATTGGGTCTGAAGTACAGTGTATTGCATTTATTATTTCAAATTTTTTGCATAAATATACACTTTTTAATGTAAAATTCTTAGTTTCACTTAAATAAATATTATATTCATTGCACGTATTCAGAATGTCAATCTTAAGCCCCTACCCCCCTTTGCCACATGTCACGCTATATTACATAAACATGTGTACTTGCAGTTCAGAAACAAAGCATTGCGTTACAGATCAAGTTTCTAATTTTATTTTTGTTCGGGTGTTACGAAATATGTATTTCCTGTTTGTCTGAAATAGTGCAATGAGAAAGACATTTTACTCTATTCCTCCCCCCCCCCCCCCAACTATAAACTTCTACATATGAAGAGTTGCTTCAACTATAGCTACAGGAAAATTTATTTCGTGTCAGTTTGAAAAAACATGCAATGATTGAAAGAAAATATTTAAGTCCGATTTTATCTTTTTTTTTTTTCATATTCCCACCACATCAGATGATTTATTTATTTATCAGATGATTTATTTACGAAGTTGTATACAATAGCCTATTTTGGCGCAATATTGTTAAAAATCAATTTGTAAAAAAAAAATTAAAAAAAAGTTATTTCTGCTGGTGGAGCGGTTCTTTTTAAAGAAATCAATTGAAAAGGTGCATGCTTTTCTATATAAAAGATGAAAAGGGGATTCATGATTCCAAATGCTAAAATTTAAGCAGATCAATGATGAAAAATACTTAGAATCGCTAAATACATAGTTATGAGGAAACCTCTTCACAAATTTCGACTTTAATTTACGACTCTTAAAATACTCCTGAATTGAAACAAATTTCCGTTTACAAATAATGCATGACTACAAAGGGTTAATAGCAATCTCTGCAGTTATAGTCATTGAAAATGCGCAAATGAACGATAACTGTCCCAACACCTGTAAAGTGTTTGGTAACTACTTTTCAGGGACAGTTAATATCTGCATAGAAAAAGTTTGAATCGTTTCGTACGTACGATCGAATTCGCTTATAACGACACATCAGTTATAACGCCTTGGTCTCAGCAAATCCACATTGAAAAAAATGTTAAACTACCTCAAACTAACTGCAAAATTTCAAATACTTGCGACTGATTCGTAAACATCCCCTTGTGTGCGCTTTTTTTCAGAAAACGAAGGAAAAGAACTCCCTAAGTTATCGATATTTTGCTGAATTTTCAAGATATTCAACTGAAGCTCTTTTATAATTGCCCTGTACACTTGGGTATGAAACTATGGAAATTAAAAATTTCTATATTTCGCGCATGCGAAGTAAAAAAATTAATTAGTTTAAATGCTCATGTTTTTTCAAACATTCATTTTTTTAACTTTTAATTTCAATATAATGATTATTTTTTATGTTCTCAACTTTTCTGCAAGTTTGGTAATATTTCGTGCAAAACTTTGTGCGTTACAGGCAGAAAACATGCTGAAGAAATTGGGATTTTGAAAGAATTGAATATAACAGCGTTTCTCAACCTTTCAGTGTTCGCGGCAAAATTTTCTATCATAATTTTCATAGCCCCCCCCCCCTTACCATAAAATGTATACAACAATACCGTAAATGAGTACTGATTCTGTTTTTGAATTATTTTTAACTAACTGCCAAAACAAGAGTAAAAACAAGTAATTTTAGTAATAAAATTCAGTAATTAATCACTATTTGAATTTTGGGCAGGAGTCGAGGATGATTTTTCTGCACTGAGAACAAGGGCATTTCGCATTCTATTACCGATTTCAACATCCTCAACAAGTTTTGTGAAACTGGATTTTCTGCTGTGGCTTCTTTGAAGACAAACTATAGATCTCGGCGAAATATAGAAACAACTGAGGGTGGCAATTTCTAATATATTAAGCCTTCCTTCGAAAAACTTTGCTTTGAAAGACAGGCCCAAGGAAGTTACTAATAATTAGTGAATTTGTTTTTAAGTTAGTGTGTTTTGATTAAGAAAGTTTTTATTTAGTAATTTGTTTTACTGTAATAAGTTATTAAATATGTCGAAATGCATTTTGTTTTCTATGTATATGTGTGTTTTCCTTTCAGTCAGCCAATCAATTTTTTAAAGTAATGTTTTCTCTTGGATATTCTTGCGCCCCCTTCTCGTGTGCTCGCGCCCCACTAGGGGGCGCGCCCCACAGGGTGAGAATCGCTGGATTATAACTTCGTGAATATGCGTGCTAGTTTTACGAAAATGTGTAGAATTCTTGCACATAATATCTTCTCTTTTCTTAGATTTGTTGTTGGTCCCTTAAATGAAAGCGGAATGAAAAAATGGAATCTTTCGGTAGTTTGTTCATCAGAAGACTTCTTTCCAGATCTGAACAAAAAGCCAATTTTGTTTGAAGAATTTTTTCTTTTTCTTTCGTATACTACTTTTGCCAATCTCGTAATAATCTGACAAACGGTTTTGTCTTGATCTTCGTCAAGACCAATCCCAATTATCGATGCAACACGGACACTTATCCCTCCCCCCATTGAGAACGAAAATACTGGTACAGGTCATAGATGATGGCACACTTTTTAAAAATATATTTGTCCCCCTCCGCCTTTTTCACAAACTGTCACACTTTAACAACCCCTATCCAACCATGCCGCGTGTCACGCTGCATTACATCTGCATACGTACTTGCAGTTCAGGACCAAAGCGCTACGTCATGGATCACATCTACAATTCCTATCCCATTTCAGAGCACAACAATAATAATGATTACTCGTGTACTCAGTTTGCATAAAATGCGATTAAGGTCTACAACAAGAAACATAATTAGAGCCCGCAGATGTTTGTGGGGGATCAACTAGTACCAATAAAGTTATCTAAAATTCTTCGCAAATTTTACCGTTGATAGTTTTACACTATTGCCATTCTTCCCCCACCCCCCCCCCTTCATTACTGTATATTAAATATTTATGAGTTTTCTTTTATTTTTCAGATGAGGGAAAGGTGCCATCAAGTTCCCATCTTCAACCTCCTTTTTTTTGCATTTTAACTGAAGAATCCAAGCCAAGAATAATACTATGCCATACATCCTGTGCCAAGACGAATCCATTCTCCCTTAATTCCATTAAAGGAGAAACTGCCGGTATAAGGGAAGTGCCGTTTCTGATCTAGTTTATTTCGTTTTACATACTTCTGAACTGCTGCTATCTGCTCGTTTATAAATTTAGTTGCAATTATCAAACAAATAATCAAACATCCAGATTCGTGTGCTAATAGACGCACCCGTGAAACAAACTTACCAAAAATTCGGATGGATTCGTCCTTTCCTGTGCTCCAAACTTAGTGCTCGAACTTAGTGCTTAGTGGTGTAATTTCTTTTTCTATTTTAACTGATTTACTTATGTCTCACCGAAACTTAAGTTCTTAAACATGAAAGAAACTTATGTTGAAAAATTTATCAAAATAATTGGGCAGCAGCATTAAAAGATTTTGTTCTGCATAAAATTACATCTTCTAATATTCTGACTGTTGCTTCGCAGAGATTGTTCGTGTTATGAATCCTCGAAATCAAATCAGTTCTGAATAGAAGTGTTCATTCATTTGTTCTTTCAATATGGCTGTCAAGTCTTTATTACGATTAATTATTACGTACATTAACAATAGAAAGATAGAGATGAGCCCCTTATTGAGAGAGCCCTATGTGCCCCTCTCAATATTTTTTGTTCAGTACTTCCAACTGAACCCATTGAAGCTATCTGACTCTTCCTAATACGATTATATTTGAATACTTGTTTAACTACTTTTGTATTATCCTAGGAGCATTGTTTAGAGTTTTGTATTGTTTAGAGGAGTGAAAATGTTCTGTTACAGTAAGTTACAAAATGAAATGTATTTTGAAACATTAAAATAATGTCAGTTTAATGGAGTTATAATGTTATGTTTAATTAAGGACAAAATTTATACGTTTTGAAACATCTTAATAGATTTTTCTCTTTTATCCAATGTTATAACTGATGTTGAGGAAGAAAACCAACGCCACTCAGCTTGTGCCACATGGAAGTGACGCAATAACTGAGTGGCAGTTGGCCACAAAGTATGTAGTGCATTTTCTTCTGCTTTTGAATCATCGGTTATAAATATTTCAGGCACCTAGAATTATAATTCTAGCATTTAAAGATAGCCCCAATAATGAAGTATAGAATAATTAATTAATGTTATGACTTTAGGCAATTGCACAGGTTCAAGCATACTTGCATGGCTACATAATTCCATATTTGTGCTTCGCGTTTTGCTTGTGCAAGCATTGTGTTGTGTCAAAACTATCCTACACTTGCTTATGTTTGCTTGAATAAACATAAATGTGCAAGCATGCTCTTCATGCAGACTTGAGTGTTTGTAACCAGTGCTCTTAAACACAAAGTATACTGCTCCTTAATTAAAGAAGGGCCGCTTAATTAACTAATATATATACCACATAGCTTGCTGCGTTAATCTTGCTCTGTTTTTGATTGTGCATTAGTTTTTGAAGAGTATTTTATCAAACATGATCTAGCAACTTTTTGGGGGGAAGGGGGGGGGGGTAAATTGACCAATTGCTAGCATTTAAGAGGTACATTTGATGATTTTCAGTAAGTACCGACACTTTTTAACTAGTTATGGTATTGTTCATCGAGCTAAATCAGCACTCGTATTTAGTGCAAAACAAGGTGATAAGGTTCCCAGCATAGAGATTCTGGTACGCTATATACCTTTCAATATTGCACTGTTTATAACCACCCAAAACACACCCCGAGATGGGAAATAGCTTGGTCGTTAAATAAACCTTCACAAGCTTTAAAACTTGTGAGCCCTTCTTCTTCATCTATGAAAGTTTCACAATACTCTTCCTTTTTTATTTCAAGAGGAAAAAAAATTCTGTTTAGGTTCATTTCAATTTATAGCTTTTTTAAATGGCGGTAAAAATAAAGAGGGAAAAAAAAAAGAGTCAACAATTTTATTCTAGCTATTTAACTAGGGTCAATTGGCGTAATTGAAATTGCTTTTTCAATAATTGAAAACACTTTTACAATGTTTTAAATTTTGGTTCTTCTCCACCTCTTGAATGAATTGAGAAAGAAAATTGTCAGCATTGCAGAAACTTAAGTACTTGCAACTACCCCACAGTACAAAATATATGGAGTGACTGTAAAACTCAACTTACACATAAAAAATAACAGGGATAATGAAATTCTTAACTAAATGTTTTTATCTACATTCCATATGACAAACAAAAATGGTTAAAAGCACTTACTCCGTGTTTGTACATTGGGGAAAATGGCTTGAGAGGAAAATGTTGAAATTCCTAACTAAATGTTTTTAGCCACATTCCATATGACAAACAAAAATGGTTAAAAGCACTTACTCCGTGTTTGTACATTGGGGAAAATGGCTTGAGAGGAAAATGTAATATCACTAAATTTTGTGAAACAACTTTTTTCACTGTCATTTTTACATAATAGTGACATCACCACAGTTGTTTTGCAATATACGAAACTCTTTGTCTTTCCTATGTTTCCAATTCATCACTCACCAGCAGTTGAGTTTTCAAAACCACCACAAGTGTAGATATGAAGTTCGTTTACATTTACTCCATGTTAAATCTCTACTTGCAATAGATCATCCACATGCTCATTGTAAGATGAAATACATTCTTCATTGTTATAAATCATCCATGGAATCAGTAAACATTTACATTATCCAATAATTAATTTGCAAGTTTATCATAAGAATGATTGTCAGAAAGAACTTTAACAGTTATTTTATATTCACTTTATAATAAAATAGAATATTCGTATACTAATACATATTTATTATAATTCGTAAATATCTATTATATTTCATACATTTCTGTATATTATGTAGAAAATAAAATATTTTAAGATAAATAGAAATTTAAAAAAAAATAGTTATAATCAAGACTTAGTTTTCTCACCAAAACCTTGTGGAAAAACTAACTGTGTTCTTGAAAGAGGCGAAATGCTTTTTCATAACTTTTTTCAGTCTGTCCAAAAATATAATTTCTGAAGCAGAAATAAGATTTTAAACTCGACTCGTAATTGGTGTTACAAGTAAAACTGACCAAGGTTCACTATTTTCAATCTTAACAATATTTCCTATAAGAAATTGCAAACACTTAGACTAAAATTTTAAAGATTTAGTTAGCAAACATTTTTCATTGAATGTTTAATAGTAATTAATTGTTTTGTGTTGTAATTTTCAATAAACCTTTGTATCAATTTTAAATCCACATTTTCCTTCAGATTCATAATTAGGTAACTTTTTAAATAATTTCTCGATTAGATCAATTAGTGAACCAAAATTGTCTTCTCTTCTCACATTAAGCAGATAATAAACCTGAGTAGCAGTGGGGTTTAAGTTTGAATTTGCAAAATATAACTAATTTTCTTGAGCTGGGAACTTGCTTTCATGCATACTTTTAACTTGAGCTGGTATCATGCGACTGCCAAAATATTCTTGAAATTGTTCAATCACCTGACATAAATTTAAAACAACATATAATTAGTATTGTGTAAATTTTATTTCCTTCTTATGTTCCATTAAAAATGATGCGGACTTATTCTTTCCTTTCCCTCGACGCGCGTGATTCTGCTGAGGCTCTTATGATTGTGAATAGGATTAATGATAATTTTGCAGGACAAAGAAATTTTCTTTTTCAAAAATTAGTCAGCGCACTTTGTGTTCTTCGATACTTTTTTCATTAAGATGTCGATGGAACAATTGCAATTTGTATTTCTGACTGATTGAGTTTTCTTTTTTTTCAATGAATGCTGGGAATTACCACCTTGCATGCTAATTGAATCTGAAAAATAATTATAATGTTATATAAACATATGTGTAATTGCTATATTATGTATGTATATGTAATTGTTGCATAGTGATAATTGCTACGCAAACACTTAATAAAAGTTATACATTCTAGTGTTTAAGGCTAGTTTTGTTTGATAATACATTTCAAGCAGAAACAGAACAAATGAAAATTTAAAAAATAATAAAAATCTTTAAAAATAAAAGTTAGAAATAATATTAGCTTGATTTAATAAAATTAAATTTATAGTGCATTTAAGCCCGTTATAAATGCAACTATAATTGTTTCATTTATTTTCAGAAGATTGAAGCCAGCATTATCTGATGATGAATTTCAGGAAGTAAGCAGAAATGAAAAAATAAATTCTTAATCAAATTTACTGATAGCTCAATTTATTTGTTAATATTGTTAAAATTGTTTATTCAATTTAGAGAAATTCAAGACTATAGCTTTGACGATAAGTTTAAAATTAGAAGACACAATATCTGGTGAATTAAATCCATAGTACAGTTTATTTTGTAATCATCCTTATTTATGTCTTGTTCAGTTTCATGAAATTAATTCGTGAGCAAAATAGAAAAAATTCCGACTACTAAGTTTATAGCTGTTTATTTTGTTATAACCCTGTTTATTGTTTCGTGAAGTTAGCTAGATTTGTTCGATAATAAACTTCGAGCAAAAGTAGCTAATTTAAAAAAAATACACCTCCAATGGAGTTTGTTAAAATTCCTAGTGCTCAGAAAAGATTTGAGTGAAATAAATTACAATATATTTTTATCAATCTTGCATATTTTTTTTCAGCTAAAGTGGATGAAATACCACGTAAGTAAATAAATATATAAATACATTTTTAAAACGGATTACATTTCATTAAATTCTTTGCTACAATGCAATTAGAAGTACACAAAAATAAATTACCTTTGAGAATTGGGATGCTCTTTTCTAAGTATAAATTTTGTGCAAGTCAGATTTTCAAACTTATTTATAAATGCGCGTGCTTCGATATGGGGGGAGGGGGTCGTGAATATGGTTTTAGATACGAATATTTTTTGAAACTGTTAAAAGACCGATAAAACACATCAAATCGGTCGCTAATAATAGTGGAAAAGTTGACATGGCCTGTGTTACCATATTTTAAATAATCTTTTCATTCTTTATTATCAAAATAAAGAAATATTTTTATGATGCTAAGATTTTGATATAAATGATCTTTTACACTACCTCATAACGTTTTGCTTTTGGATATTTGTCCTCTTTAAATATGCCATATTATGTCCCCTGTGTTGCCTTTATTGCATTCTTGCAGTGTAAAACTTTGTCTAATTGAGTAAAAAGTATATTAAAATAATAATATTACAATGAGATTCAATTTCCATGTGAGATATTGCATATTTATCAGTTTGATTGTCCCGCAGTGGACCAGTAGGTAGAAGCTCGGTTACCGCACAACAACGAAAATGAAGCAATATTGACTGAGGTCAGTACTTGGGAGGATGACAACCTCTAGCGGCTGGTTGCCGCTATCCGTGTACGCTAAAGGGAGCTGGTGCACGTTAAATAGGTCGTGGCTCCAATGTCCTCCAAGTGAATCGATATCACTGGGGGTGACGATCCCAGGTGACGGTCTCTCGTCTGTGAGCTGGCTCAAAAAATTAAGAGACCTTTCAAAGGGGTTATCAATTTGACTATCAATTGTTTTTTTTTTTGTTTTTTTTTGTCCATATTGAAAGAACATACCAGTAACACAGGGGACATACACTACATTTCATCAATCATTTTGCTTTATGATATCAATCTCAAGCCTTTTTTTTTTTTTTTTTTCTTGCTCTTCTTCTACTTCCTGTACTTTGTAGAGGTGGGAAACTATCAATAGTTATCGATATTTTAAGATTAAACTATCGATAGCTTTCGATAGTAAGGAAGTTGACGTGATTACCGCATGGGAGTGCATACGATGAGAGCATTGTAGTGATCACATCGCTCCAGAACGAGCTCATAATGTTTTAACTTTTTAACCTTAAACTAAAAGTGTTTAAAAGGGTAAAAGCGCACTGAAAATAGAAAATAAATGCCCTTACCGCTAATTTATATGAAAAATCTGAATATATATATATTTCAATTTTTTTTCAAAAAATGTGATTATATAAAAAATTAAGTAATTCCTGGAAAAAAATAAATAACTAAAATAGAAACCTTAGAAAACTTTTATAAAAAAAAGTGTCGAATAAAACGAAAATGAACATACTTACTACTAAATAAGTAAATTAAACTGAATATATATGTAAAAAACGATCATTATTATTTAGCAGAAAAAGGCCAAGTAATAACTAGGGGAAAAAATACTAAGTAAACAATTTAAATTTTAGCGCAATTTTTAATGTTTTCAGGCGAGTAAAAGTTATTTTTTCATTTCATAATAAACAACATTCAAAAAGTGCCTATGTTACCTTTAAAAAATTTGTAACTTTTGTAAAAAATACAATAGGGTTCACGAATCCCTAATGATTAGAAAAATTATTCTAATGATTAAGAAAAAGAAAAGAAACATTAAAACTTAAAAAATATTAAATCGACAGTATATAAACACACTTACCACTAAGTTCAAAACAGAAGTTGAATATAAATAATAAAAACTTCCAGTTTTGCCAACAAAAAAACAATCGCATACTATCGATGGTCACGATAGTCAGAACTATCGATAGTTCTCCACCACTAGTACTTTGTAAAAGGAAGTAACCAAGTAACAAAAGGCAAATTTACAAGCGATCTTAGCAACAGTACAGGCTGAAACAAAACAAAAAACTCCAATAGGGTAATGCCTGCTTTTGTTTTCAAAAAAAAAAAAAAAAACACCCTTCTTAACATTCACACAAAAAAAAAAAAGTGCTCTTCCTTTTCCATTTAAATTTGCCCACGTACAATGCTCATTTTAAAATAATTTGAAAAGAGTAATTATTAAAAACACATTTAGAAATAAAACTTAGTCTATTAAGGGGGGAAATACGTGTAAAATGGCGTTATAAGAGCAATTTTCATGATTTCTTTTAACGTCTAAAGAATAAATATATTTTATCGAGATTTTGAAGGTTATTTTATAGATATTGAAGAACATGTACTGAACTTTTCAAACATTTTTCTTGAAACAACGCGGAGATATTGGCTGCTGCACACTGTAAGTCGCCACCCGAGTCGGCAGTTTGCGTACATCCTGGAGATCACAATTTTTATCTAAAATCAATTTTTTTTTTAATCTACTTTTTTTATAAGTGTCTCTTCTAGTTAAACTAAAATCATCACAAAAAATTGAAAATTTCTATTTTTTATTTTTAGACGAGAAAATTAATGAGATTTTTAACCGTTTTTTGTTTGTTCTTTTATTACAATAAAATAAGTAAAAATAAAGCTATGTTTATGATTCTAGTTCAATTAAAGCGTGCATATATAAAGAAAACGTGTGCTAAATTTGATAAGGATTGATCAAAAACTCTGCGAGTTAGAGTGTACGCAAATTCAAAAAAAGTAGTTTCGAGAAACACGCGTTTGAAAAAAAAAAGAGTGGTATTGAAGGTAAATTTAAGGCAGTAAAATGAATCAATTATTTTTATACTTATAGATACTAATGCTTATAGAAATTTCTATCCGAGGTCTCAATTGTTAAAATAAATAAAAGGACATCTGCTAACGTTCTCTAATACCCTTCAGGTCATTCATGAGGGGCTACCTGCTCAACTGCTCCAAAAGGGACGCTCGCTCAAATGCTTATAACTTTTTAACGACTTGGAATTTTGCTTTAAAATTTTCAGGGTACGAAGCGCAACTTCAGCCATACCGTATATAGCAGCGAGGCCTTCACGGACTATCCCCCTGCAGAAGGGGATGCGACTGCAGCGCTGTCCTCCATGTCTCCCCACAAACTCTCTGACAAACTGACAACCAGCACCAGCCATAGGGGCTGGGCTGGCAGAGCTTTGCCGACCTGCTTTACCGACCCGGGGCCATAGTCATGCTACAAAGCAAGCCTTACGTCACCCGGATCGGATGATGCTATTTTAGTCGCATCTTACGACACGCATAGCTACGTCGGCGCTATTCTACTCCCGCCACCGCAGGGAGAAAATTTTCAGGGTATATTATTGAATAGTTGTAGAACCGATTTATATGAAGAACATTTTTTTTTTTTTTTTGTGTGAGACTTTTACACGTATTTTCCCCCTTAATGGGAGGGAAAATGTGCCCCGTATCCCTCATTTGTTTTTTTCTTGCTTATATCCAACATTGTGCGGAGTAAATACACAATGGAAACTGCACTCACACTATTACAGGAAACCTATTCCTTAAAAGATTATAACTTTTCGAGTTATGATGCTGTTGCAGCAAATGAGCGAGATGTCTCGAATATATTCTACTTCTAAGGATCATTCTTTGTCAAATTTCAGTGATTAAAATTTTTACAAATAGTACTTTAAAAATTTATTTTCACCCAGTTGTACTTTCGTTCGCATTAAAAGAACGAACACGGCTGCACGTCTCTGAATTCTACACTGTAAAAATTTTGCATTTAGTTGAATCTATTTCTGACAGATTAAATTTGCGGCGTCGTGGATAACTCGCTACATTGTAAAAATTTGGTGCATAGTTGCAAACCATTTTTTGGCGTAACTGAACACCATTTTTGGTGCTACAGAACATCATTTTTGGTGTTATGGAACACCACTTTTGGTGTTACAGAACCCCATTTTTGGTGTTACTGAGCACCATTTTTGGTGTTACAGAACACTATTTTAGGTGTTACAGAACACCATTTTTGGTGTTACTGAACACCATTTTTGGTGTTACTGAGCACCATTTTTGCTGTTACAGAACACCATTTTTGGTATTACAGAACATCATTTTTGTTGTTACTGAACACCATTTTAGGTGTTATAGAACACCATTTTAGGTGTTATAGAACACCATTTTTGGTGTTAAAGAACACCATTTTTGGTGTTACTGAGCACCATTTTTGGTGTTACTGAGCACCATTTTTGGTGTTACTGAACACCAGTTTTGGTGTTACTGAACACCATTTTCGGTGTTCAGTTGCTGCAATGTTGAAAATAATTTATTTTTTGATGTATTTTAAATTATGTTTATGGTGTCTCTCGAAAACGATATAGAACTATAATGTTTCTTAGCACATGGGAATTTGTTAACTCCGTTATTTAAACTTCATTACGATGGCTCATTTCAATGAAAATAGGATAAGTAAGAAAGCGAAATGAACTTTTGATACGTCGATGAGTTAACAAACATCCATAGGCTTAAAAAAAATCTACTGTCTACTTTTTTAGACAGACATTTAAGGTATCCGAGTACGTTCGTAGAACATTTTTTTTTTTTAATTAACAAAAATATTGTAAGCCTTTATATTTTTAGACTAGCTACGACGCCCGGCGTTGCACGGCCTATCTTAAATTCTATTTGGCAAATACAGTGATGCCTCATGAAAAGGATAGAAACGTTGATTATTATTTTTTTGATTTGTTTAACAATGGCAACTGCATGTATTTGTTTGTTCACACGGCAACTGGAACAATTGTTATGCAACAATGCAAATAATATAAAATGGTCATCATCTGCGTCAAATAAAATTAAAGTTAATTACCCTGAAAAAATCATTTCAAACTACAGAGAAAAACGCTTATAACTTCTTTTCTAGTTAATTTAGAGGCTTCCAATTTTAGCACGAAGGACAAAACTCTTTCTAGGTTAGTTTTTTACGGTCTTTTCAATGGTACCAAGCTCGAAAGGATGCGATAATTTCTTACGATAGAAAAGGACTATTTTATGCAATTTTCGGAACTCCGCTCCAATTGGTCTTAGCGTGATGATCTATAGCCTATAGCCTTTCTCGATAAATGAGCTGTCTAACACTGAAAGAATTTTTCAAATCGGACCAGTAGTTCCTGAGATTAGCGCGTTCAAGCAAACAAGCTCTACAGCTTTATAATATTAGTATAGATTTAATTAACATCATAATTATTGAAAACACTCTTTAAAACGAATACATAAATATATTTAACAAAATTTGAAGAAAAAAAAATTTTTAGTAAAATTTAGCATTTTTTAAAAAATGCTCCAATTTTTACAAAAATGCATCTACTTGGAATATTTTTGTATGATTTGCATTTCTTATACACTAAACTAGGGAATGACATACAATCATAGCTTTATTTACTTTCAGTAAGAAGTTATGATGCTTCGAAATTGAATTTTCGAGATTTTAACTACCTTTAAAGCTAAATATGAGCACAAAACCAGTAAAATGTATGCAAATCAGAAGAGTATAGGTCATTCCCTAGTAAGTAATGTAAAAAACATTTCTGTTGAATTTCATTCAAATATGTTATGAACTTTTTAAGAAATCATCTTTGAAGTATCAGTTTTCATCGAAAACAGTTCTGAGAAAAATACATTAGAAGTGTGAAGAAACCATAGGCGTAACTAGGGTTGGTGAAAGGGGGGGGTCACACTAAAAATGTACAGACCAAACACCAATAAGAAGTGTAAAAGAGTTGAAAATTTATTAGTCATAAATCCTTGTCTCTAAAAATATACTCCGTGTTTATTTCAGGCATCTTCCGGGGGGGGGAGCTACCCCCTCGGAGCAAGTCAATTCCTCCCCCTCCCCCTGGAAAAAAAAAACAAAAAAAAACTTCAGATCACAAGTTTAAAAAAAAAAGAAAGAAAAGAGAAATTACTCTTTTAAGGCACTTTACTTTCAAAAACACTTTCAGGAAAGGACATTGAACACTATCACGAGCCACACCAAAAGTAACTCGAAAGACATAAGACTTTATTTTGAAAAAAATGGGGGGGGGGGGAAGTAACCAAACTCCTTTCTGTTTCCTATAACATCACCAAAGTATCCCGAAATTGCATTGCTAGGAAAATTTCAAAATGTTTTCTGGGGAGAGCCCTCGAAGCCTTGCCTCCAGAGTTAGCCTAAGCATTATAGATGTAAGACCAGTTACAAAAATTTCAGTTGCAGAAGCCCCAAATACCCACTCCTCTAACTTCACCAAAGATCTAAACATACATCTACTATATATACATCAAAAAGCTATCATATATGTAAAAAAATTCCTATTAACATCATTTCTAATCATATATATCTATGTATATGTATATATAAAGGGTATGATTTTGAAGCATGCACTGCCCTTCCTAATTCTTAACTCGCTCCCCCTGCTCCGGAGCCAAGGCAGTATCCAGAATTTTTTTCGGGGGGGGCCCAGACTTCGACACACTTATGTTAAGCAAAGTTTCAGGGAGGAATATATGATACATTGCAAAAGATTTCTGGGGGGGGGGCGGCCCGTGGGTCCCCCTTCCCTTCTGGATACGGCCCTGATTCACAAAAACATTAAACATTCATTACTAGATCTATTAGTTTATTTTTTAATTCAAACGCAATAGAAAATTCAATATTCAGCGCTAAGCAATCTTCTATGTCCAGGCATTCATAATATCAAAACTGGGAAATAGTGGAATTTTAGGGAAAAAAATCCAAATTCCCCTACAAAAATGATCATCCCCACAATAAATTTCTAAAAATTTTGTTAAATTTGTAGCAAAACATACCTCAGAAGTGGAAGCGTCTGAATTGAATTTTCTTTTCTTTTTGGATGACGAACGTGTCCATCGCTGCAGTGCAAACATTATTATGTATCGAAAATAACTAAAAATTTAGCTTAAATATAAATAATACTTGATTGTAAATTAAAATGCAGCATTAAACCGTAGCAGTGAGATTGGTAACGTTGAACGGATGATTTCCAGAGTCGTAATGCAAAATGCAATCAGTGATGGACCATAATAAGAAAAAAAACATTTAAAATACAAGAGATGAGACAACATCTGTAAATGAGAATGCAATGCAAATACAGTTCATCAGTTTTCCAATCGGCTCATCTACAAAACAGATTTTACCAAAATGGGTGTTTGGACAGGAAGTCATAAATAAATACAAATTGCTCTTTAAGTTTCTTGATGAGCATAGCATCACTTCCTGGCTTGAGGGTTTAACCCATTAGGACAATTGTTGGCTAGGGGTCCTTCATTTGCAGACCCCAGCGCCGGGTTATCAGAAAACAGAACTCCATCATAGTAGAGAATATTTTCCACGAAACTTATTACGTGTGCGATTGTATACCTAAATTGCTGCCTTTCTGTAAAAAGACATCAAGAAGGAAAGAAAACCATCTGGAGTGATTGAAAGGATCTCTGTTTGTGTGTGTGTGTTGTGCGGTGATTGAAGCCACCTTTTGCTGTAAACCCCCCCCCCCTCCCAAGGTGATAAGGGGGTTGATTATAACCAGATGAAAACTCCTCTTTATTATGAGCTGCATACTTTGGTCATGATCACAAACCTTCAGAGAAAGAGGAAATAAAATCATGTGCATATGGGTTTAATTTTCTTAGGGAAAAAAAAAAATGTGCTTTGCAAGGCCGTAGCCAGAAATTTTGTGAGCCTAAATGTGCCTTCCAAGTCAGTCCTCACTAAGTCAATACCCAAAGGGGGGGGGGGGTTGAACCCCCAAAACCCCCCCCTGGTTACGCCTATGGAAGAAACAGTATATTTTTATAGTTTAAGCTAATATAACTTTAATTTGAAATGACGTAGAGAAAAAACAAAACCTTTTTGAAATCCTAAAATGTTATATTTTACTACACCGAAGTTTTTAAAAAGTGATTTTTTGACGGAAAATGAAGTTTTTAACTTAGGTGGATACCTTAAAACAATTGGAAATTATGCCTTTTGAATTGAATTTTTGCCTGAAGTATTTTACACTTTACACCAACTGAAAAAAAACATTTTATTCAGTAACATCAAAAATGGTGGCAACTAAATGCAAAATTTTTACGGTGTAGACATTAAGAAAAATAGTTGAAGATATTAGTTGAGCATGGCAAATAAGGGGAAGGATTAATTGTGTACAATGAATGTGAGTGTGACAATAACTAATCTGCCCTCTTGAGCTGAAACGCATTGATACGTGAGTCAAAAGCCAACACTGTGTCGCTTCAACTTCGGTGGACCTTCCGTCGGTCGCTTCAGGCACGGATCGCTTCGGTCACGTAACCGCGAATCCTTGGGAGAAAAATACGTTGCCTGCGCTGTAAAAATTTTACCTTTAGTTTCCACCATTTTTGGTGTTATTGAGCACGATTTTTGGTTTTCAGTTGGTGTAAAGTTGAAAATTATTCATTTCTCACTAAAAATTTTGCCTTTAGTTGCCACGATTGTTGGTGTTACTAAACACCATTTTTGGTGTTCAGTTGGCGTAAAGTTGAAAATGATTCATTTCTCACTGTAAAAATTTTGCGTTTAGTTGCCACCATTTTTCGTGTTACTGAACACCATTTTTGGTGTTCAGTTGGCGTAAAGTTGAAAATGATTCATTTCTCACTGTAAAAATTTTGCGTTTAGTTGCCACCATTTTTCGTGTTACTGAACACGATTTTTGGTGTTCAGTTGGCGTAACGTTGAAAATGATTCATTTCTCACTGTAAAAATTTTGCGTTTAGTTGCCACCATTTTTCGTGTTACTGAACACGATTTTTGGTGTTCAGTTGGTGTAACGTTGTTTTTTTTTTTTTTTTTTTTTTTTTTTTTTTTTTTTTTTTTTTTTTTTTTTTTTTTTTTTTTTTTTTTTTTTTTTTTTTTTTTTTTTTTTTTTTTTTTTTTTTTTTTTTTTTTTTTTTTTTTTTTTTTTTTTTTTTTTTTTTTTTTTTTTTTTTTTTTTTTTTTTTTTTTTTTTTTTTTTTTTTTTTTTTTTTTTTTTTTTTTTTTTTTTTTTTTTTTTTTTTTTTTTTTTTTTTTTTTTTTTTTTTTTTTTTTTTTTTTTTTTTTTTTTTTTTTTTTTTTTTTTTTTTTTTTTTTTTTTTTTTTTTTTTTTTTTTTTTTTTTTTTTTTTTTTTTTTTTTTTTTTTTTTTTTTTTTTTTTTTTTTTTTTTTTTTTTTTTTTTTTTTTTTTTTTTTTTTTTTTTTTTTTTTTTTTTTTTTTTTTTTTTTTTTTTTTTTTTTTTTTTTTTTTCGTTTTTTAAGTTGCCACCATTTTTCGTGTTACTGAACACCATTTTTGGTGTTCAGTTGGCAAAGTTGAAAATTATTCTTTTCCCTCACTGTAAAAATTTTAAGTTTAGTTGCCACCATTTTTCGTGTTACTGAACACCATTTTTGGTGTTCAGTTGGTGTAAGTTGAAAATTATTCTTTTCCCTCACTGTAAAAATTTTGCGTTTAGTTGCCACCATTTTTCGTGTTACTGAACACCATTTTTGGTGTTCAGTTGGCGTATTGAAAATGATTCATTTCTCACTGTAAAAATTTTACGTTTAGTTGCCACCACTTTTCGTGTTACTGAACACCATTTTTGGTGTTCAGTTGGGGTAAAGTTGAAAATGATTCATTTCTCACTGTAAAAATGTTGCGTTTAGTTGCCACGATTTTTGCTGTTCAGTTGGCGTAACGTTAAAAATGATTCATTTCTCACTAAAAATTTTGCTTTTAGTTGCCACCATTTTTCGTTTTACTGAACACCATTTTTGGTGTTCAGTTGGCGTAGAGTTGAAAATGATTCATTTCTCACTGTAAAAATGTTACGTTTAGTTGCCACCACTTTTCGTGTTACTGAACACCATTTTTGGTGTTCAGTTGGCGTAAAGTTGAAAATGATTCATTTCTCACTGTAAAAATTTTGCTTTTAGTTGCCACCACTTTTCGTGTTACTGAACACCATTTTTGGTGTTCAGTTGGCGTAAAGTTGAAAATGATTCATTTCTCACTGTAAAAATTTTGCGTTTAGTTGCCACCACTTTTCGTGTTACTGAACACCATTTTTGGTGTTCAGTTGGTGTAACGTTGAAAATGATTCATTTCTCACTGTAAAAATTTTGCTTTTAGTTGCCACCATTTTTCGTGTTACTGAACACCATTTTTGGTGTTCAGTTGGTGTAAAGTTGAAAATTATTCATTTCTCACTAAAAATTTCGCGTTTAGTTGCCACCATTTTTCGTGTTACTGAACACCATTTTTGGTGTTCAGTTGAAGTAGAGTTGAAAATGATTCATTTCCCACTGTAAAAATTTTGCGTTTAGTTGCCACCATTTTTCGTGTTACTGAACACCATTTTTGGTGTTCAGTTGGCGTAACGTTGAAAATGATTCATTTCACACTGTAAAAATTTTACGTTTAGTTGCCACCATTTTTTCGTGTTACTGAACACCATTTTTGGTGTTCAGTTGGCGTAAAGTTGAAAATGATTCATTTCTCACTGTAAAAATTTTGCGTTTAGTTGCCACGATTTTTGCTGTTTTTTCAGTTGGCGTAACGTTGAAAATGATTCATTTCTCACTGTAAAAATTTTGCTTTTAGTTGCCACCATTTTTCGTGTTTACTGAACACCATTTTTGGTGTTCAGTTGGCGTAGAGTTGAAAATGATTCATTTCTCACTGTAAAAATGTTACGTTTAGTTGCCACCACTTTTCGTGTTACTGAACACCATTTTTGGTGTTCAGTTGGCGTAAAGTTGAAAATGATTCATTTCTCACTATAAAAATTTTGCTTTTAGTTGCCACCACTTTTCGTGTTACTGAACACCATTTTTGGTGTTCAGTTGGCGTAAAGTTGAAAATGATTCATTTCTCACTGTAAAAATTTTGCGTTTAGTTGCCACCACTTTTCGTGTTACTGAACACCATTTTTGGTGTTCAGTTGGCGTAAAGTTGAAAATGATTCATTTCTCACTGTAAAAATTTTGCGTTTAGTTGCCACCACTTTTCGTGTTACTGAACACCATTTTTGGTGTTCAGTTGGTGTAACGTTGAAAATGATTCATTTCTCACTGTAAAAATTTTGCTTTTAGTTGCCACCATTTTTCGTGTTACTGAACACCATTTTTGGTGTTCAGTTGGTGTAAAGTTGAAAATTATTCATTTCTCACTAAAAATTTCGCGTTTAGTTGCCACCATTTTTCGTGTTACTGAACACCATTTTTGGTGTTCAGTTGAAGTAGAGTTGAAAATGATTCATTTCCCACTGTAAAAATTTTGCGTTTAGTTGCCACCATTTTTCGTGTTACTGAACACCATTTTTGGTGTTCAGTTGGCGTAGAGTTGAAAATGATTCATTTCTCACTGTAAAAATTTTACGTTTAGTTGCCACCACTTTTCGTGTTACTGAACACCATTTTTGGTGTTCAGTTGGCGTAAAGTTGAAAATGATTCATTTCTCACTGTAAAAATGTTGCGTTTAGTTGCCACGATTTTTGCTGTTCAGTTGGCGTAACGTTAAAAATGATTCATTTCTCACTGTAAAAATTTTGCTTTTAGTTGCCACCACTTTTCGTGTTACTGAACACCATTTTTGGTGTTCAGTTGGCGTAAAGTTGAAAATGATTCATTTCTCACTGTAAAAATTTTGCGTTTAGTTGCCACCACTTTTCGTGTTACTGAACACCATTTTTGGTGTTCAGTTGGTGTAACGTTGAAAATGATTCATTTCTCACTGTAAAAATTTTGCTTTTAGTTGCCACCATTTTTCGTGTTACTGAACACCATTTTTGGTGTTCAGTTGGTGTAAAGTTGAAAATTATTCATTTCTCACTAAAAATTTCGCGTTTAGTTGCCACCATTTTTCGTGTTACTGAACACCATTTTTGGTGTTCAGTTGAAGTAGAGTTGAAAATGATTCATTTCCCACTGTAAAAATTTTGCGTTTAGTTGCCACCATTTTTCGTGTTACTGAACACCATTTTTGGTGTTCAGTTGGCGTAGAGTTGAAAATGATTCATTTCTCACTGTAAAAATTTTACGTTAAGTTGCCACCACTTTTCGTGTTACTGAACACCATTTTTGGTGTTCAGTTGGTGTAACGTTGAAAATTATTCATTTCTCACTGTAAAAATTTTGCTTTTAGTTGCCACCATTTTTCGTGTTACTGAACACCATTTTTGGTGTTCAGTTGGCGTAGAGTTGAAAATGATTCATTTCTCACTGTAAAAATTTTACGTTTAGTTGACACCACTTTTCGTGTTACTGAACACCATTTTTGGTGTTACTGAGCACGATTTTTGGTTTTCAGTTGGTGTAAAGTTGAAAATTATTCATTTTTCACTAAAAATTTTGCGTTTAGTTGCCACCATTTTTCGTGTTACTGAACACAATTTTTGGTGTTCAGTTGGTGTAACGTTGAAAATTATTCATTTCCCACTGTAAAAATTTTGCGTTTAGTTGCCACCATTTTTCGTGTTACTGAACACGATTTTTGGTGTTCAGTTGGTGTAACGTTGAAAATGATTCATTTCTCACTGTAAACATTTTGCGTTTAGTTGCCACCATTTTTCGTGTTACTGAACACCATTTTTGGTATTTAGTTGGTGTAAAGTTGAAAATGATTCACTTTTGATCTAATTTTTTATGCGTCGGTCTACAAATGTATACACAGTGTAACCTTTCTTAGCACATGAAATATGTTAACTCCATTACTCATCGAAATGTCATTGCGATTACTCATTTCTATGGAAATAGGATACATCAGCAATCGTAATGAATGTTTGATGCTTAGATGAGTAAACGATCATCATTTGCAAAAAACATTCTGATGTCTGTATTTTTTTAGACGGACACATAAAAGAATTTAAAACACATCAAAAAATTAATAATTTTCAATACATCAACTGAACACCCGAAATTCTGCTCAGTAACACCAAAACTTTGTACTGTGGCGAGAACAGTAGAGGAACGTTTGGTACCTCACAGTGTCTGAAACAATGTGTCAAAAAGTCCAGAAACCTTCCAAGACTTAGCAGATCTTCGGCTAAATAAGGTACAACGTTTTCTCCTACATTAGTACAGCACGAATTACAGATAGGGAAGTATAATGCCCTTATTTAACCACTCTACTTCCAGACTTTCGATGAGTGAATGAAACGAGTACATCTCTCTCTACGTTTATCAAGTTTGTGCAGTTTATTTTCGTTCAATTTAATAGCAAACCCGGAACATAATAATAGTATACAAGTCCATTTTCTTCAGAAAAACAAGAAATTTCATCTGGAACTAAATGAGCCTACTTTCTTGCATACCAACATCGTTTTCCCAATATCGGCATCATTTCTCTCTCAATTGACTCAAGTTTTCCGACACACTAACATTAACCTTTTTTAAGCTAAATCAATCTCTCCGTTGGCTATTACCGCAAACACCTGAAATAGGTATTTTTTCCAACGATGGTGCAAACATTTCTAAAGGCTTGTCGTGATCGCTTATGAGTTTAAGAAAGGAACTGAACATCAGTTTATCACTTTCTACCCTTTCACTACTGCAAAGTCGCCAATAAGATTTTAGGATGCGTCGCCAAAATTATTGCGATAAAAAAATTCCAGTTTTAAAATGATGCAATAAACGCTAGTTTTGCGCTGCACTTTCGATGTAAATCCAATGAGACGTCCCCGCTCCTTAAAAATATGTATAAAAATCCTAGCGACCACTCTTACACTGTTAAAAATGTCCGTAAGAAAATAGGAAGATAACCATTGATTTGATTGTTATTTTACCATATTTAACTACAACAGTTGAATAACCATTAAAAAGATGATACTCAAACCGCTGATTGTGAAAATAATCGTTTCTTCTCTGTTTCTCATAAAGAACGTTTAACTAACCGTAATTTAGAAAGGCCACTAGGTCTCGTAGTCAATAAGAATCGGGCGTCCATCTTAGTTGTGGAACCTTACCGGTCGTACGTTGTTGTTAAAATATGAATAAACATTTATCTAGTCGCGTAACTAGCGGGGGGCAGTGGGGGCGGTCCGCCCCGGGCGGCACTGTTTCAGGGGGCGCAAAAAGTCCGGAACGCCCATCCCAACAAAACGCAACCTTGTGTTTCAATTATTTTTTTTTTTTTTTTCGCAAACAGGGCGAAGTCATTTTTTTTTTACGAAAAGGTTACCGACATTTGCATTGCTTCAAAAGATTACGAGAACATTAAGAGTTGGGGGGGGGGCAGTGGCCACAGGGGGACGTCCGGTTTCGGCTTTTTCTGCACCCCCCTAGGTATACTTTTTGCTTTGCTTCCTTGGGAGGATTGCCTTCCTTGCTATTCTTCTAAATCGCCTATGTAATAAAGTTATTTCCGCGTCCGACTGTCATCAGAGTATTTCCAGATGATTATGAATGACATGGGGCTGAAAGGAGAAGTAACAAAAAGCACTGATACGAGTAGCTGGAACAGTATGAAGTACCCCAAGCCTTAAACAGTAGTTTAAAGAAGGGATAATGAAAGAAATTGCTCAAATAACAGCTGTAATCTTTTATTAGAACCCGCCCATTGAGACTGATAATAGTAAAACTTAATTGTCACTCACTGCATTCTATTCCCAAAAAGGGTTCACAGGAAGCAATCCCTTGAAAGAACGCCGACGAATTCCCCGAAGTCGGTTTTCATGGACCAATGGTCAAAAGAACTATTTTCACAGAAGTTCTTATTACCCGACCGGTCGCCTACCGTGAAAAGCTGGTCGGTCGTAGGGGTTGTATTATAGTAATTTTTCATTTGGCAAACTTGTTCCCTGAAGTGTCATCTCCCCGTTTCTCAGCGTTGTTTCTGCTCAAAAACAAAATTTGTATTTTGCCAACTCAGTCATAAGTAATAAACAAAAAAAATTAGATTTTTTTGTTCCTAAACATTTTCTGCAGAATCATCTGAAAGTTCTCGATTTCAAATAGGAAAAAGTGACTTCAATTCATCCAGTTAGTTGCACAGATTCTGAGACAGCGCCAGAAATGATCAGATAGAACATTTTCAGACAACCCGAACCCGACCGACATTTAGTGTTTTTGTAAGAAAAAAATAGATTTTTTTTAATTGCTAAACGAATTAATGAAATTTGGATAGTCTTGAACTTTTGCAACTTTAAAAGTAACTTCTGATTGTGAAGATGAGAGAGTCATTGTTTTAAAACTTTATGGCAGTAGAAATATTCGGCAACATCGCAACTAGTCAGTAAGTAAAATGTATGCATTTCATCTGTCTTTCAAAAAATGTTAATGTGTTCATAAAAGGATAATTCATAAAGTAATAACTTAACCTGCCTTGTAACTTTTTTTAATTGCAGTTCATTTAAAATTACTTTGATCTTGATTACAAATTATGTAATTCGACCAGCGTGTTTAGTGCGTAATATTTAATTGTTAATGCTTTCGTGTTTACAATTGTAGTTTCACACCAGTGGCCTAACTAGCGTCGACTTGAGGGGGAGCTCAGGTGGTCAAGTGGGGGGGGGGGGCACTGGGTCAAATTTCAAGTATGTCGTATTATTTTGAGAGTGTAAATGTAATTTACGACTGTGGGAGCGCTTTTATGCTGCGAGGATCAAGAGGGAGGGGCGCAAGCAAACCAAAGTTACGCTCCTATTGCACACCGGACCCACTGCCCCTTCAGAAATTTCTCTATTTCATGTACACAATTTTATATCCTAAGAATCTCATTTAATCTATTCTTTCTTTAACACTTCGATCGTTTATAATTTCACAAATCTTCATAAATTTCAAATTTTCTTGAGCTAACATGAGAGTGAGTTAAGTATTTTGCAGTTAGAATTTAAGGATTTGGGAGCTAAAAATACTGTTTTAAAAAAACAATTAATTTGTTGCATCTCTATTTCTGCCATTGCCTTCAATAATTTATGCGACAGTTATAAATTATTAATGTTTGCAGAAAATGTTGTCAAACTATTCGCGGGGGCTTTGAATATAAGAAAGTGCCAAATTACTATTTGAAATTGTCCGGTGTTGCTTTATGGAACAAAAAGATCAAGTGGTTGTTGCGACACATTAGACTAACCTTCATGGAGTCGATAGAGGGCAGCTTTCTTAGTTTTCCATTATGAAAATATAGGATAAAATTGCATTTTTGGCACTAATATCGATGAATTTTTAGCGAAATTCCTCTCCCTTTTCCCCAGGCCCAGCGTAACTAAATATAGCCTAGAATTGCGTGTTTTAGACTTCAATTTTTTAAATTTTCCGGGGAAGAACCCCCGAACCCCCCTATTTGTGCGCAAATATTAGCTTCTAGATCCTTATTTAGGTTTTTCAAATGCCATGACGCAATTCCCCCCCCCCCCCCCAAAAAGAAAAATGCCGGATGGAAAAATTTGTTGAAATTTTTCATCCTAATGTCTCTGAAAAATTTAAATAGCACATTAATTTTGAAATGACCCTTGGATGTGTGTGAACATAATATAAATCTTTAATCACGCGATCGAAAAAAATGTGAGGATCACAAAACTCATACCCCCCCCCCCCCCTTCCCCGTTTTCTGACTTCGGGGCTGCTCTGCTGTCAACACGGTTTAGGGGCGGCATTCTCAAATTTCGCCCCGGGCGCCACTTAGTCTAGTTACGCCACTGCATTTATCAGTTGAAATCAGCATGTGTATATAAAAAAGACGAAAAAAAAGTGACTTAAGCAGTGGTTACTAAATAGAAACGCATACACAGGTAAATCAAAAATTGGAGACATCGGATCCCCGAACTGTTTGTGAATGAGCGGATCCATCATTTGAGCTGCTGAAGCTTGTTTGTATTTTAATTTTTGCAGCAAATGAAATGATTTTCGTCCATATACAGACAATTTAGACTAATAATGACTTTGGATCCAATCAAAAACTGAAATCTCAATTTTAATGCAGTTTGTCTGTTGGAAAAGAAGATTTACTGATGAATAAACGGCCACTTTGAGTGGTGTAGATGGTCGAATGTCTAGAGCGCAAGGTCGATATACTATACACCCGGGGTTCGATTCCCGCACGCTTCGTTTACGGTTTCTACGCCTCGAAGATTCTAAGCCTCGAAATGGTTCAAAAACAATATAAACATTTACAGTTTTGAAACCATTTATAAATATTTATGAAACCGTAAATTTTGTATTTACGGCTTTTTAACCAAGCTGATTGGATATGGGTTAGGTCCCGTAAACATAGAAACATGGTCCAAACCTTAAATTTAACGGTGAATCAGATGGACAGACTGCTGCCGGCTATTTAACCATAATTTCATGGTGAAATTTCTAACAGTCTACTACAGTATTTTATCTATACAATATTTTATTTTGTAACCCCTAGGCTATAATTTAATTTACTTTATTTACTAAAATGATGCATCGTGCCAATTATGATTTTTCCTAATGCGGTAAGTAATAAAAAAAATAGTTTATATATAACAGAAATGTAGTAAAATAATTTTGAAAGGTTTTTTATATCTAAAAAAAATGTTTATGGTTTGAGAAGCAGACACGAAGGACTCATCAGTGTTGGTTTGTCTCAAAGAGTGAGCGATGCTGAGCCCCTCACAAATCTCAAGCGAAAAGCACACTAGAGCCGACAGCCACATAAGCCAGAAAATCTTACAAAATGTGGGGTTTCGTCCGTGCCTCAGTGTTGAGACTAAAATAAGCGACACACCAACAGAACCGCTACCAAAATAACAAAAATAAAACACTCTTACCTAAAAAAAAAATTCCCAGTAAAAGTACCAAATCCGTGTCCCAATGGTCAAGAGCGTGTTTCAAGTCGTCATCCATAAAGCGAAGCTTTAATCATGTCCGAAATTCGAATCCGTTTCGTGCCGTGTAATAACATATTAAGTGCTTTAGAAAAGTATTGTCATACGGGCAACAGTTAACTGATTACAAATAAGCGAAGCTTTCGTCGGAGGAAATATTTGAAAAATAGTAGTTTAAAAATGCAGGCGGAAAATTATTATTTAAAAGTCTTTTTAAGTAATGCAATTGGTTCGCTATCAAAGACAGGCTTTGATAGCGAACTTTCGCTATCAAAGCCGCTCATTCTTCATGGATCATTCTTTTAGTCACACTAGCACTGATGAGTCCTTGTCTCATTTTCAAACCTTAAAAAAAAAAATTCATACGTAACCCTTTCAAAAATATTTTACTACATTTCTGTTATGTATTGTTTGCTTTACTTAAATATTTGCTGCTTTGCGCATGTTTAGGTGATAAGCGTTTATTTTGCCGTTTTAACTTTTTTTCAAATCTGTCTTCCTATAATTATATATATATATATATATATATGTATATTTATATATAGCTTATATTTTCTAAAATTTCGCTTATTTTCAACAAAAAAAATACGTTTTCGGATCATTTAATCTTAACAAAATTTGACTGTTTCTTGGATGACGACAGAAACCTTTTGTATACGTATTGACAATTGCAAACAACTTCTAATCAAAAATCGTCATCACTTTTTTTAGTAATTGTTACTAAATTTTAATCGTTTAAACTGATATTTCATTCAAAAATAGTTTTCACCCATAAACCAACACCGATTCTATGTTAAACATATTTAACATTTTTAAAGTGCATGTTGCTTGGAGTATACAGCAGTTTATTTCAGTGTTCTATCTTAAATAGTTGTTGTTGTTGTTACTAATCACCCCTGGTACACCGACTACCAGGTCCACAAGATCAATAATCCCCTGCCAGAGGGTGATATGCAGCTTCATTTTTAGAGCGAGGAACCACGAGGGCTGAAGACTGACTTGACCTCAAAAGTTGTGGTCTCTAATTTTGATCCAGATCCCAGATGAGAGATCGTCACCTGGAATTGGCACCCCCAGAGGTATCGTTTCCCTTGGAGGACTCTGGAGCCACGATCCATTTAGCGTGCACCAGCTCCCTAGGGTACACGGCCCACAGGAACCAGCCTCCGAGAGGTTGTCAGCCTCCCAAACACTGACATCGGTCGCTGTTGCTTCCTTTTCGGCGTTCTTTTTCGGGTACCGAGCTTCTACCGACTGGTCCACTGCGGGAGATCGATCATAAGGATCGAAGGGACGTCAACCACGCAGAGGGCGTTTTCATAATCCCTATAGTGCTTGTTACAATAATCAGGAATAAAATTGCGTTATGCTTTCCATGCATGCTCAACGTCCAGATCTAAAAAATGTTGCACTTACATCAAATTTATCAAATACCTTTGTATTTCTATCCTCTCACCCCCTCTTCTCCCCCTTCAGCACTAATGAAAAACGTCTAAGCAAGTACTAAGACACCAAAATTCAATTCATTTTACTAGTAGTAAAAGCGAAATCGTAAGCAGAATTTTTCCATTAAGGGGGTATTCTGGTCTAGAATTTTCAAAAAAATAATTTTCTTTTTTTTTTTTTTGCATATTTTTAAAGGTAGACCTTCAGAAATATGCCTGTAAAAGGATTTTTTAAAAAATTAATTTTTCTCTAAGTTACAGCCGTATTAGTAACATGACAACTAAACAGGTTCGACCGTAGCGAATGAATAGCCAGCCGTAGGCAACTTCTAGCTACCTTAATGCTCCCTGTGTCGTACAAAATCTTTTATTTCCAATATAAACTTTTAAAACGTGTAGAGTGCTTGTCAAAAATGTCATTTAAATCATTTATTTATTTTTATGTTTATAAAAACATAAATGTATTATTCAAGCACCATAACAGACTGTTTGGGGGAAGTTTACATAATATTTAAAACTAAAAGAGTCTAGTAAAGTAATTAAACTATTTGGTGGCAAAAAAAAAAGAAAAACAGCTATATCAGAGGATTTTTAATACTTGGTTCTTGTATTTGCAAAAAAACTCAACAACTATTGGATCGGATTCCTCCTTCGCTTTCCTTCAACACCTTTCTCTTTATAACACCTGTACTGCAAATACCAAGTGCAGCTGCCTTTATTTTCTTATTTTTTTTCATGGAGAGGAATACAGATGTGATCATATAGACTAACAAATAATGTGGGTTTGTATCTTTAACAAATTGTCAATGATTACTAAATGTAAGTATAAAAAACATCATATAAAATTACTTAGACTGCCCGAAACTTGACTCAAAACTTTAAACGAATTTTTCTCGAAATTACGTTTTTTGCAACGGTTGACATGATATCTCAATTTTCAGAGGATCGATTTACTTCAAATTTGGTACAGAGCTTTTTAATATATGTCGCTATCGTTTGATCAGACCTTTTTTGAAAAAAAGTCTTCTATAATTTTAAAAATTTCCAAAGTTGAAAAATTGAGGGGAAAAAATTACTTTTCCTTTACATGGCCGCCATTTTGCGAAGAATATTTTTTTTTGCAAAGCGCTCTGATCAAACGAAACCTACATCCCTACTATTTAAGAAATAACTAAGCTTTTTGTTTTCAGATCATCAAGGAGGGTGGAATCGTGTCAACCAGGGGGTTGCTTTTTCTTTTTGAGTCTCCAGTTTGCGGGCCTGTACATTTTTGAATTTTGACTTTTTTTTACTAATTTTTTTGTGCTCTTTAAACATAAATAAACCACCGATAAAAACCCGATGGTAAAAATTTTTACCGTTTTTTATTTACTGCGTTTTAACAAACACCTAAAAGTTGGCCCTCTAGACTAGAATACCCCCTTAAAAGAAATATATATGAATACCTGAGTCGTCTAGATTTAAAACCAGATACATCTACTTTTTTTCGATTTCAACTTTTTTACACTTTCTAATAGTTTAAAGTAATCTTCATATGGTGTTATTTTTTTAAGTTTCTAAAGCAGCAACATCATGCTAAAATGTGTGTTTGAAATTTGCCGGTTTGTTACAAAACCAGATCCCCCACATCAACCATGCTTGTCAGCTCTTCTTTTTTTCCCTCCAAATATCTTCCAAGGAAAAATTAATTTTGTGTTAAAATTTCGTCAAGTTAAAAGTCTACCCCAATGCTCTTATCTAGAAATTCGAATTTCTTAGATATTAGTCTTTTGCCCGCCGAGAACAATTTCATTTTTTGGATGAGCTGGTTTTGAAACTAGACGACTCACCTGTGTATGTTGACCACTTGCATTGCAGCACTTTAGCAGTCAATTTAGACAGGTGGTCAACTTATAGGGGATGGATATCTTATAAGCTTCGTAAGATACAATTAAAAGTTCATTTTTCATTTCAATGTACAATAAATTCTGACATCGAGTTTACGGACATTTCAATGTAAAACTTATTTTTCAAAATAGAGAGACATCAGTTTCGTTTTCAGAGGAAAATAATAATAAAATACATCTTCGATTTAACGTTTTTCTCAAATTAGCAATAGGTTTTTAATTCGAGATTAAACTTGATAAATGTCGTGTGTCCCCGATTTAACGATTTCCTTGAGTTAGCAATAGCATTTAAATAAATATCGCCAGGAAAAGGAATACGTATGGTTTGTTCTAGGTTTCAAATAACGTGGCGAATGACAACATGCTACAATTTGACTTTTTTACTTAGTTGTTGGTGATGAAATCGAAACATACTAACGAATTTGTGCATACCTTTTTTAGGTGTGGTTTACAGTATCATTTAATTATACGCAGGCGACGCTTTTTTAATCTCTTAATACAGACAATGCTGACGTGTTTTAAACTCTTTGCATAGGCTACGCAGCCGTCGACGTTCACTAAACGCTTAGCGCGTACATCACCATGCCGGTACCTCTATCGAAGATTTATTTCATTATGAAACTTATTTTTCTGTTAGCGAGACAACAGTTCAACATGACCGGAAAATTTATTAATATGATATTGCGATTACATTTTTGCAATTAATCCTGGATCATCGTCAAGACTCATTCCAGAGGAAAAATAAGGCAACAAATGACGCCGTGCTACAATTTGGCAGTTTTAATTACCCTTTGGTGACAAATCTGACCCTACTGACGGAATTTTCCTATCTTTCTTAACTGATCCTTTAATATGTTCTATCACTTTTTCAAGTGTTGACAATGTTTTTTTTATTTTTTTTTTGACAAATAGGCAGACGACGTTTTTCAAACGCTACAGGCTTTATGCCGCGGTTGATATCTTTTATATTCTTAGCTAGAACAGTGCGTCAGGCGACGTTTTTTACATTCTTATCAAGGACATGGCAGCAGGCAACATGTTTATACTCTCAGCAAGGACAGCGCCGTAGGCGACGTTGTAAAAATTCAGCACGGGCAACGCCATGCGGGTATCGCTAGTATAAATATAAATATATATACTATACCGTTAAAGTATTAGTTCATAAAGTAACTACACTAAAATTTTGCGTTAAGTTACCAACATTTTTTTTTGGTGTTGGTGTCAAGTTGAAAATGATTCATTTTAGATCTACTTTAAGTTTTTTTTATGTCTGTCTAAAAAAATATAGACGGTATAACTTTTCTTAACGCGTGAAATGCGTTATCCCCGTTACGTATCCAAATGTCATTCTGATCGCTCATTTCCATAAAAATAAGACAAATAAGCGATCGTAATAAATGTTTGATGCGTAGATGAGCTAAGGAACATCATATGCTAGAAAAACATTCTGCTGTCTGTATTTTTTTTAGACAGACACTTAAAAAAAATTTTAAATACATCAAAAAAAGGAATAATTGTTAACTTTTCACCAACTGAACTCCAAAAATGGTGTTCAAAACAATAAAAATTTTTAGTGTTGGTATTTCATGAAATAACTTGACAAGTCAGTTTAATTACATAAAATTATTCAATTATACGATTTAACAAGGTATTCTATAGAGAATATCGATTACGTGTTGGTTAAAGTATGAAATACGGCACTCGAAACTTATTTGAACCGATTCTAGCTGCTTTTAGTCAATTTTAAACCGCTTATAGATGCATTGCTATGACATGTGTGTGTGTGTGTGTAAGATTCATTCCATTGCTTTTAGAAGCAGAATTTAGACGGTGTATTCATCTTAGCGTCTTACCTTTTGGATTAACAAACCTGTTTTAAAGCAAAGAGTTTTTTCTTATTATTTATCAATTAATCATCCGCATTAGGGTTGAAGTGTATTTTACGAGAGATTTTAGCTATTTATGATGAAATTGTTTATTTTTCACTTTAAATGTCTATCATTAGTTATTTCAAAGAATATCTAGGTAAAGTATGATATTTTTTCATCTATTATCTACTTTTTACTGATTCGTCTAGTTATTTCATGAAATACCAAGTTATAAGAATACCTGAAGAAAATAGATAAACAAATTACTAGAAATAACTGAGTTATACACTTTAAGGTAACATTTTAAAGTAACATCGTACTTATAACATTGCCATTTTGGCGATGGCTGTCAATCTGTAAAGTAAGTCGTAGCCGAGTTTAATTAATCCTTAGTTTATTTGCAGTCTCTGCATTGTAAAGGGATGAATTACATCCCGAGGCGATTACATACGCCGTCACAAAACACAAAAGCTGTTTGCACGTTCTTACACCAAATACCTCCTACGAATCTCACAAAAATTAGATTTTCCTGCCTTATGTAATTTGTAATTTTTGAGCTCTCCTTCACGTGATACCGCCCGGTTTTTCAGATTGGCAAGACCTGGATTGCAAAGTTATGCAAGTTTCTGTTCGCGCCTTAAAAAAGGGGAAGGGAAAGGGGAATATATAAAGTGCCTACAATTGTCTGCAGGTCACTTTAATCTTTGTGTTTTGAAATCGAAACTGAATTTAAAAAGGGGTTGGGAAGAGTTATTTATATTTTTAATGTTATATATATATATATATATACACACATATATATATTCAAAAACGCAAAAAATTAAAACGCATTTGCTCATCATCGTTTCGTCCCTCCTATCGTGTTATATAATATTCTGCCCCAGACAGCTCTTCCCGAAACCTTCTATGGGCGGAAAACACCTCTGAACTATTAAGCGATTTGCGCATAGCAACACGCAGGTATAAAAGGAGAGCCTGACATGTCCGTTGATTTATTATTCCTCCGTGCGGCGAAATTTGAAGTTAGTGAGTTTATACGAGTGAGTGATGGAGGCACCGCGAGATAAAAAAGTGTCCGAGAAAATTTACGAAAATGTCCCTATTGGAGAAAATAACAGTGATCAAAGCTTCACACATTTCGCCTGTGTTGAAATAGGTACAGGAAGGATTGTACCTCGCCCGAAAGACCAGGATCATAACTACCGCTCAGAAAGGCTTGAACGGGCGGAAATGTACTTTCGCCGCGCGGAAGCGCAACACAGGGCGGAATCGAATCGTCAGGCTCCTCCACACTCCTCCAACCACTACTGCAGCATACAATGTGGATCAAAATGCAAAAAAATAAAATAGTAAGTTCACACCTTTTTTTCCCCTTTTAATTTTTATTCCATAAATCATTGCTAAAAAAATTTTTGTACACAGGGGTGGCCATTCCCACTCCCAAGATGAATGTACGCATAGGGGGTCAAATATCTTGAAAAAAAGCGTGACATCATTTATGAACGGGCCCTTATATCAGTGGTGCGCAAACCGGGGTCGCGAGAAAATTTTTGGGGGTCGCCAAAATGCAAAGAAATTCAAATTTATGAAAAATTTACAATTATTCATTTTAAATAACGGAAATAATACAAGCTAAGAAACTGACAATCATTATTTTACGAGCACATATATCACTATCACGCGGCTTCAAAAACCCGTTACCTTACATTGACTTCTTAGAATGTTAAATTTTATCAAAGTATTTTACATTAAAACATATTTTTCCCAAATGCACAAATAAAGAATTGTTTCATAAAATTATGTGTTGATTTATTAATTGATATTTTTTAACACATTTTTATGATGTTACAACTTTTATAACGTTTTTATGATGGTTTATAAGTTTGCATGGTGCGGTATTTTAACAAGGCGTTATTTCAGTCGATGACGTCACGACACTTTTAAAAACACCCTGTAAAAGCAATTCCCAGAAAGAATGTCAATGTAACTTTGTTGACGATAAAACAAAACGTCTACTGTCTATCCAGGGGTTGCGACAAAATTTAACACAAAATAGGGGGTCCCAAAAGAAAATAGTTTGCGCCTTATATCAAGAAAACTGATTTTGGTTCTCTGCAAAAAAGTATTATAGAAAAAAGAAGCAGTCACTTGGGATAACTGTAAACACAATTTAAGTGTTTCAAAACTTTTCAGTTTCCCAACCGGTAAGGTCCGCGGACCAAGGGTGGTCCGTGTGGGAATTGGGGGTGGTTCGAGGACCAAAAGTGGTCCAGGTGAGCCTTGGGGTGGTCCGCGGGAGAGTTCAGTGACCACTGATAAAAAAGTAATATTTTCCCGTTATTAAGTCTAAAATTAAGATCTTCGTTGAACTAGATTAAGTAAATACATTCGTCCTGATGAATATCAGATATTTGTTGAGTTATTGTCTACTTTATTGGTATTGTTAGTTAAAAACAAATAAAAATTATTCCATTTTGATATATTTTAAACAATTTTATGTATCTGTCTAAAACATGTAGACAGTATAATGTTTCTTGGCTCATTAAACGTGTTAACTGCGTTGAGCATCGAAATTTCATTACGATATCTCATTTCTATGAAAATAGAATAAATGAGCAATTGTAATGAGCTTGTTATGCCTAGATGAGTTAACGAGCATCCTTGGGGGAATGTGTGGCACAGTGTTACATGGGGTACAGTGTTACAGTTAATTTTATTTTAAAATGGTAGCAACAGTAGCTCCAATTTATTTAGAGTCTTATCTGCCATGTTGTTTTCCATAAGTCCATGTGTTTTGGACAAATTTGCATCAATACTTACATTTCTGTAAGTAAATTTCTATTTTTGCATGTTAAAAGTAAAATTGTGTGCTTGTAATTAAATTATCTTTATTCATGAGTACTGTTTACTTTACAATGAATAATATTTTTGTGGTAAAGCTAATTGTGTTTAAGTGTTATTGAGTTAAAATAGATGATCTAAATTCACATTATGTAGTCTTAGAAAATTTTGTTACAAGCAATATCACATGGGAAACAGTGTTAGAGGATAAAATGGGTGGCACACTGTTAATATAGGAAGAATCAGACATTCACAAAATTAATTTCGAGTTTATCTTTAGATTAATTGGTAACTTAAAGTACGTGAGTAAAAGTTTGACTGCCAGTCCCCTAAATTTAGTACACAAAATTAAAAATTAGTTCGATTTCTTGGTGACACGAGAAGAATTTTTCTTATAAGTTTTCCCGAACAAATGAAGTTTATTCATTTGAGAGATCAAAAATCATTGCCAAACTTCCTCTCCCAACTCCATCAGAAGGGACAACAAGAAAATGAGTGATGCTGGTTTTCCCTGTGGATTTAACTTCCTATCAAAATCTAAAATAACCTTCCAATTTCTTTAATCTTATGTTATCATCTGCTCTGGTATCTGTAGGCTACAATCATGCTAATGTTTTGTTTTCTCAAGTGTGTAGGACATAACAATAACGACTGCTATAAAATGTTATTTTTCTTCTCTGTACTTTTCCTCACATTTAAACAGCGTTTCTCAACCTTTGAGTATTCGCGGCCCAATTTTCTATCATAATTTTCATCGCCTCCCCCTTACCATAAAATGTATACAATAATATTGTACATGAGTACTGATTCTGTTTTTCAATTACTTTTAACTAACTTCCAAAACAAGAGTAGAAACAAGTAATTTTAGTAATAAAATTAATTTAGTAATAAATCACTATTGGAATTTTGAGCAGGAGTAGAGGATGATTTTTCTGCACTAAAAACAAGGGCATTTCACATTCTATTACCATTTTCAACACCCTCAACAACTTTTGGGAAACTATTTTCTGCTGTGACTTCTTTGAAGACAAACTATAGATCTCGGCGAAATATAGAAACAACTGAGGATGGCAATTTCTAATATTAAGCCTTCCTTCGAAAAACATTGCTTTGAAAGACAGGTCCAAGGAAGTTACTAATAACTATTAAATTTGTTTTCAATTTAGTATGTTTTGATTAAGAAAGTTTTAACTTAGTAATTTGTTTTACTTCAATGAGTTATTAAATATGTAAAAATGTATTTTGTTTTCTATGTTTATGTGTGATTTACTTTCAGTCAGTTAATCAACCCCACAGGTTGAGAATCACTGCATTTAAAGCTGTTTAATTATATGTAAACTAATCAAATGTGTTTTCTTATTTTAATCCTGCTTAACAAATCATTATCTGTATATTTCAATTCAAATGAATTTTAATCCCATTCTTTATTGCAACTATAATGTAACCACAATATAGAACACACAATATAGAACACAATGCCCCACAATATAGAACACTGTACTCCACCAGTGGGGCACTGTTACAATGTATATTACTACCAAAAACACTAAATACAATACATTAAATGCAAATAAATGTTACTCTTTTTCATTTTAATGATATGTAACTTGTAAGTACGATATCAAAGGTCATTTTAAGGGCTTTGTTTTGTTCATATAGATGAATATCTTGATGCCACATATGAAAATAAAAAACATGTCACACTGAGCCCCACCTTCCCCTACGCTAAAAAAAACATTCTACTCTCTGTATTTTTTCATACAGACACTTAAAGAACTTAACATACACCAAAAAATGAATATTTTTCACATTTACACCCTCTAAACACTAAAAATGCTGGCGACCAAAAGCAGAATTTTTATAGTGTCGATTTACCAAGCAGCTTTAAACCACATCTAAACTTTCATTTTACACGAAGTTGCTACTCATTAAAGGGTCATTTCATGTCCACCGGGCCAATTTTAAAATTCATCCCCACTCGACCATCTCCAATTTCGATAAAATTTTGCACAGTTTCAGGTAGGTATAAAGCTAAGTTAGCCAATTTTTTAGACCTTGAAAGATAAAAACTCAAGTAACAAGGGGCGCCTATGTTTATTAACCAGAATAGCTGCTACTGACGAATGAAACATGTAGCTATGTTTGGATGTACCTGGAGAGCCACATAATAAAAGCACAACGCCGAAATTTTTTGGCTTAGACAACTTTTTGTGCTTAATCCAATAGCTAAGTTTTGAAAGACCACTAAGAAAGTCTTTTTCTATTGTGTTCAGTCAAAGTTGACTGAAAATTCAATTTGACATTTTTTTTTTAAATTTATACTGCTCTAACTTATCAGTACTGCTCTAACTTATGCACTTGTAACTTTGTATATATATCTAAGTCAACTACTTGACAATTTTGAGCATTTTCGAACCATGTTATTTGAGGGGGAACTTAATGAATTTTCTTCATTCAACTTTCATTAGATAGAGGAAAGCTTTCTCTACCAAACTTGAAATTTTTAAGGTGTTTTTCCGTAAGCGGGAGAAAAAAATGGTTCAAATTTGAGTTAAAAACCCATGGTGATATGTGCGCATTTTTAGCCTTAATTTAGCATTTTTAGAGTTTTATTTGACATTTAAAAGGAGAAACACTTGCATTGGGTCCTGCAGGGCTTGCGCATTTGACACATATTCAATATTAGTTGAAAAAATTGACTCTCATTTTTAGAAGATGAGAGTAAAACCCTTAGACCAGTAAAATTTCGACCAAAAGACATACTAATACTGAAAAATTGATTTGTATTTTTGCTCAATATGCTTTATGTTGTGAATTATTAATAAAAGAACTAGAAGTATTGTAAAATGAAAGCAGATGCAGAAAGATTGCCGCGTGATTGCAGCTAAAAGCTCTTACTGTTCCTAACAGGCGGCATCAAAGAAACGTATAAAAATAAGTTAAAAGTAAAAAAAATCAGCTATAAAGACCCAATGGGAACAATTTTAAACATCAAGATAAATAAATAAAAAACTTTTTTAAAGAAACGAAAAATGTATTATGAAGAATTTAAGAAATTCAATTTTTGGCAAAATGGCTGCCGGTTCCCCCCCCCCCCTCCTCATGGCAATAATTGGTTGATTCTAAACCAATCATTACTTTCGTATTAAAATGTTTGAAGGAATACTATGTCAGAGCATTAGGATTTGACTTTTTAAATTGATTTAATTAAGCATTTACTTGTTTGCACAAAAAGTTACCCAACCAGAAAATATTACTCTTGCATTCAGAAGTGTGACTGAAAATAAAAGTCACCTCCTCTTCCATAAAAACAAGAATTTAATTTGAAACATTCGAAATCAGACAATGTCTCCAAATAACTTTTTTTTTAAATTTGTAATTTAAAAAAAAGTTTTGTTATGTAATTTGCAGTGTCATACAATACACATCCAAAAACTTTTAAACAGATTATCCAATTTTGTAATTGATTATCTACAGATTCCTTAAACCAACCTTCCATGTTTCGTGTAGATTTGTTTCGTGTAAAACATTTAATATATCAGGCTAAAATCATCAACTACGACAGCGTTTTTAAAAAAACTTTTCTTTCGTTAAACTATCTAAATTGACTCGGATGTTTTCAAGCCTAGAGTAACCATTGGTTCATATTGGTTGAACCACTACTAGTTTAAGTTTATACTAGTAACCCCTTTGCCAATGGGTCATTCCCAATAGTCACGTTAGTCAGCCGCAGGTGAAGGTCTCTTTTCTGCAGGACCCCAAGCCTGATGCAAAAAAAAATTAATTAAATAAATAAATAAACAGCAGCTATTTTGCAAAAAATTGAATTTCTTAAACTATTCATAATTAGTTTTTCTTTTTTTTAAATATATTTATTTATCTTAATGTTTAAAATTATTGACATTCGGTCTTTATTTGCTGAAAACTTTTTACTTTTAGCTTATTTTTTCTGTTTCCTTGATGCCGTCTGTTAGGAACAGTAAGAGCGTTTTGCTGCAATCGTGCGGCAATCTTTTAGCATCTGCCTTCATTTTATAATATTTCTAGTTCTTTTATTAATAATTAACAATATAAAGCATATTGAGCAAAAACACAAATCAATTTTTCAGTATTAGAATGTCTTTTGGTCGAAATTTGCAATTCCAAGTTTGACTCTCATCTTACAGAAATGAGAGTCAATTTTTTCAAATAATATTGATTATGCGTCAAATGCGAGTATGCACGAGGCCTGCAGGACCCAACGCAAGTTTCTTTTCTTTTATAAATGTCAAATAAAACACCAAAAAGGCTAAATTAAGGCTAAAAATGCGCACATATCACTGGTTTTTAACTCAATTTTGAACCATTTTTTCTCTGGCTTACGAAAAAACACCTTCCTAAAAATTTCAAGCTTGGTAGAGAAAGCTTTCCCCTATCTAATGAAAGTTGAATGAAGAAAATTCATTAAGGGGACAGTGGACCTTCAAACCGTCAAAAATTATCAAAATTTTCGAAATTTCAGGTTTTTTTTTTTCAATTTGTTTTATTGTTTCTTACAATTTGGTTACAAATGATAAGATGTATGTAATAATGTAATGGGTGGTCCGTGGTGATTCACTTACAGGCTGAGTGGTCCGCAGACATCTGCGGATTGGGAACCACTGATTTAGCTCTTTCCTTACCTCTTGCATCAATTGAAATGTAAAACTGAGCATTATATCCTATGCTGTATTAACCCGTAAACAATAGTACCTGGGCGACCGAGCCTTGCTCGGCGTTTTTCTTCCATTTTTTTTTTTTTTTTCGTATTTTTCGGAGAGGATAAGGTAAAGTGCCCTAAAGCTGACACCCTCAAGTAAAAATACATTTAAAGTATTAACAATTCCCTAAAGTAATTCATAATGAGATTTCCTTTCTTTTTGAATGGTATCATTTCTTAAATCTCTTTAAATTGGTGATACTTTAATTTTTTTTTAATTTGAGGGTGTCAGCTTTAGGGCATTTTACCTTACTTATGTAAATAAATTTGAACGACAAAATGTTAACTAAAAATAAATTTTCCTCCCAGTCGCAAAAACCTTTCCTGAAATACGAGAGATATGGAAACACCAAATATATATCAGGGATCTGGAGCAGTCCTTTTCTTCCGACATCTAATTTCTTGCTCCTTCTCCTCTTCAGCTCCGGATAATTTTAATAGATTATAGTATTTATCTTTTTGTTTTGGTTTATTTTAATAAACAAATTTAAAAGTTTAAAAATAAATCAGAGCTGTGGAGCACAACAAATTTCCTTGCTTTGGCTCAGCTCCAGTTTCGCGGAAAAGCTCGTTGCACCACTGCTCCCGCTCTTGCTCCTCGCTACTAAGGGAATCTGGAGCTATCTAGATACATATTGTTTACCTAGAAACTGATGCATACATTTCCTAGATAAAATAACGCATGTTATAATGATAATTATACTGTCATGATTTTGAGCCGATTTCTAAAATTATGTTTAAAAATCGTATTATGTTATTTAATATGAATTTTAAATGAATGTATTTTTTACTTTATAGCAAAATTTTTAATATAAAGCCAGTTTTTTTTTTCTTTTTTACACGGTTTTATTTAACTTGATCTGTCACGAAACTTTGTTACGTGGTTTTCGACTACTATTCCTGCATAAATTATCTTCAAACTTTGCACACAAACTTATCTTCGATGACAATACAATATTCGATCCATTTTATAATTTATTATAGCGTTAATTAAGAAAAAAATTACTCTTTTTGGCTCTGCGGAAGTTATCAGAATTATTATTTGTCAGATGGCAACGATAGTTTTGTTTGGATAATGCAACGATGTTATTTACTTGATTTGTCAGTCACGGAAGTTTATTACGCGGATTTCGACCACTATTACTGCATTTTAGTTTTGTTTGTTTGTTTGTTTGTTTGTTTGTTTTTTTCAATTTTTTATAATTACTTTACAGTTTATTTATCATTTATTATAAGTTTTGTATACTGTTAAGGCAATTTCAGTTCTTACAAGAAACTGGTGTGTCGCTGTACAGTACATACATCCCAGTTGACGTTTTGAATAGTCAAGAGTAGAAACAGCTTTAGTGTAGCTAATACGTAAAATTGTTGTACCTATATACGTGAATAGATAATAAAATTTAGTAGTGGTAATCGAATTAATAGATATTTAGGAGGGTAGTTTAACTTTTTTCATTGATTTCTTCTGTTTTGTTTATCTCAAGAACCAGAGTCAATAAAAAAAAGTAAATTCATACTGTGTATGACTAATGCAAGTGTTTATAAAAGCCATTAACAAAATAAATGTCGCAGATTTATATATATATATTTTGTTCCGCAGTGTAATTAATGAGTGAATATTTCAGAATTAAAAAACAAAAATGCATATTTGGGTCAACTTTTGCGATTTCCAGCGTATATGTAGGGGAAAGTTGGATAAAACCGGGTAGGTGGATAAAACCGGGACCCAGCAGTTTTAGCTTGATAAGTATTGCTATTTGTCTGAAAACGCTTGAAACTTGTTGCAAACAAGCGCCATGTTATTTGAAGTTAAATGAAAGGCATTGTTGATTATTTGTTTGTCAATGCCGATGTTTCGAAAAATTCAAGTGAAAAAGTTTTGATTTTTACACCACCGATTTCACTTTGTAGATTCTAATTGCTTAGAGATTTATTTTAGGTAAATACAACATTTGATAACACCTTTTTCAGCAGTTATTTTAAATTATTAAACCCGGTTTTGCATCATGTTTGAAATGTTAAGCCGTATTTTCTGATTAATGGCGTTGTCGGATAAAACCGGGACCTTGGCAGTCGGACAAGACCGGGTAGTACCCGGTTTTGGATGACCTTTTTTTTTTACTGTGTGAAATATAAATAGTTTAATTTTTAAAATATAAATCTTAAAGAATCATCTCATTAACGGTATGAAATTAAATCTTTATTACTTTTTAGGAGGGACTTCGTATGAATATAGGCTACTATATTATAGTATCCCACTTAGTACAAATATAAAATTGAAATTATTAACATTTAAAATAAAAATTATTTTTAAAAAATTATATCGTGTTTGTCAGTTTATTCCACAAAATGTTATTTCTTTTTTTTTTTTTTTTTTTTTAAATAATGTAGAATGAACAAATTAATAGAATGAACAAATTTATAATGTTGTTAGAATAAAAATTGCACCCATAAAAATTAAGGCTGCTCGTCAGTCAATTTCCGAATTCAGGTCACTAATGTTAAGTCTATGGGCGTGTGATGCATTCGTATTTTTAAAAATATCTCCTCGGGAAATTAACCCACCTATGTTTCTCAGTATAGGACGGCCATTGTACCAATTTATTGTTATAAATAAATATTTCAGTAGTAAGACAACAGCATTTTTTAAGTGTTCCTAAGCATACCCGGTTTTATCCAACCTGATTGGATAAAACCGGGTACTTTTATACTTCCAAAAAAAATGTATTTACCTTCCAAAATATTGTTCCTCCACATTGAAAAATATTTATTTCTGTAACTAAAGAACTAATTTATCATTCAAATAGAAATTTAAGCAATTTTATTCATTTATTTGCTTATGAAATAAAAAAAAAACACTTTGGGAGCCGGTTTTGTCCGAATTTCCCCTATACCTTGCTAAAGGAAATAAATCTTACTGCTATTCTAAGTGTTTTATTTTCACTACAAGTTCTTAAATGTTTTTTTGTCTGAATTTCGGATATGCAAATGCATGGGTTAACCAACATTTTTCAGTGCTTAGCGTACGAAAGGGTCTTAATATAGTACTCTCGCCGAAGCAAAGAAAAAAGAAGAAAATCACGCAGCAGAACGGAACCCGACCTCTCGGCTTCCACGGGGGTGTCAGACTGACACCGTTTTTTTTTTTTTAAATGTATTGCTGTTACTCAAAAATTAAAACTTTTTATTCATCAATATTTTTTTCATTTTTCATATCAACACACATGACATTTTAGAAGTTAGTAATGCTTTTAAAATGTCAGTAAATATTTTTATTTGTTTATTATTGGTTTCAAACAAATATAACGCTATTCAACTAGTGACTTCTGCGTTGTAGAGATCCAATCCTGTCAGCCTCCACGTAATGACTCATGATTCGACTGGTGAGGCCTTCAGTTCCGGGGGTGTCGGTGAGACCCTTCCCGTGGAGGAACGTCAGCTTCGCCGGGAATCTATGGCCTGCTGCTGCCCGGCCAAAGTTTGCTTATCGATTGCTACGCAATTGTATTTCCTCCTAGTGGGATATTCCTGAGCAGGTGTTAGCCATTACTGATTACTTCATAAATTGAATGATCAAATGATCGGATTATTTTTAACTGTCAACAGCCACTTTATTTCAGCTCTCCTTTTTAAAGTAGGCGAAAACACAAAAGATATTTTCCCGTTATTATCCATTCTATCTTTCGGAACTTTAGCATGATTAGTTGATGTAACACATTGTATACTTTATGAATAACTTTAAAATAATATTTTTTTTTTTTTTTTTTTAGTTTTTTAATGCAAAAAATTACTTTTTTTGAGCTAAAATTAACGTTTTCTTGAAGTATGTGTTTTGGCTCCGCTCCTACTCCGAGCCAAAAGTAGTTCTTCCACTGCTTCGCTCTAATGCTCGACGCTTTCGTGGGTTGTTTTTCATGTAATATGTACCGAGTTTATAATCCCCCGGGCGCTTGAAATGACGGACATAATCTATAATGCCTTCATGGTCGAACGACAAGTTACCGATGATCGTTTCGAATGAGTTCCGTGTAAGAAATTAAAGTTGATATGCTCCCATCCAACACGGTTATGGCCCACCGCATTCTAAGCATGCAGATTTATGTGCATTGAAGGGATATCGGCAAAAGAGAAAGTAGCGAGTAGGTGAAAATTTTTAAGCGGAGGAGTACGGGAGCGTTATTAAAATTATGTTCATGATATTAGTTAACCCAAAAAATATGCTGACCTAGGGCTGTTTTTCACCAATTTTGTTTCTCTTTCAAGTATTCGTGGCATAATTTTCTATCATAATTTTCATCGCCCCCCCCCCCCCCACTTACCATAAAATGTATACAACAATACTGTATATTGAGTACTGGTTCTGTTTTTGAATTATTTTTAATAACTACCAAAACAAGAGTAAAAACGAATAAATTACTATTTCAATTTTGGGCATTATGATTTTTTTGCACTAAAAACAAGGGCATTTCGCACTCTATTACTATTTTCAACATCCTACTTTTGTGAAACTGGATTTTTTGCTGTGGCTTCTTTGAAGACAAACTATGGATCTCGGCTAAATATAGAAACAACTGAGAGGGGCCATTTCTAATATTAAGCCTTCCTTCGAAAAACTTTGCTTTGAAAGACAGGCCCAAGGAAGTCACTAATAATTATTAAATTCGTTTTTAATTTAGTATGTTTTGATTGAGAAAGTTTTAACTTAGTAATTTGTTTTACTTTAATAAGTTATTAAATATATCGAAATGTATTTTGTTTTCTATGTGTATGTGTGCTTTTGTTTCAGTTAGTTAATCAATTTTTTAAAGTAATATTTTCTCTTGGATATTTTCGCACCCCCCTTCTCGTGTGCTCGCGTCCCCCAAGGGTGGACGCGCCCCACAGGTTGAGAATCGCTGTGTCAGCTGCTTAATAGGGTGGTGTGTAAAAATCTTTTTTTTTTTTTTGGAAATTGTTTTTGCGTAAGGGCTAAATAGTTGTGGGGTGGCATGACGAACATGCACACAAAATTTTAACTTAATCAATTAATATCTTCCGGTTCCATATTTGGGTCAAAAAACGTAAAAACTAAGGTAAAATTCAACAATTTTGTAAATTTTCAAAATTTTAATTTTCTTTTTGTGATACTGACGAACATTTAGCAGAATGTATGAGAAACAAAAATAAAAAATTTTAATTAATCCATCAATATCTTCCGGTTCCACTTTCCGGGGTAAATGTGAGAAATTATCCGAAAATGAAGTAGATTTTGGCATAACATTTATTTTTCACGTTTCCGCTTTTCCCTTTAGCAAAAGTGTAGAAAAGTTGGGTAACGATACGGAACATTATGATTAAATTATAGACTAATCAATACTTATATTTGGAGTGCACTGTTTTTTCTAAATTACCAAAATCTGGCGAAAATAGAAAAAAATCCAATTTAATAACAAATGATAAATTTTTGCTTGACCATTAATTTTTGAAATATTTAAATATATATTTTGGGAAACCCAGATGTTTGAAAATAATAATTATGAACATTGAGCAGTAAATGTTACTAAAAAAACGCCATTTTCGTGTAACTAAATGCGTGTTCAGTTCCAGAGTTTCAAAGGTGCGTTATAACTTCATTCTCCAAGATCTATATTTTTCGCTCTGTACTGGCTTTTGGTTTCAAACGATGGTATGACACACCTTTATTCCATTCTTGACCTAATGTATCTATCACGTCTGCTCACATCGATGACTGCAGAAGAAGCTTTGTTACGGTGAAAGATCGAAATTGGTTAATGTAAACATTCACCAATTAAGTCCACGAAAGTTTGAATGTTTAGTTATATTCTTATATATTTGGACATTCTATATGTCAACAACCACAGCCGGACTATGGTAAAAGTCGAAACAAAAAGCCGATGCCAAAAGAGTTGCGGCAGTCGGACGAACTACAAAAATTTGCTAGCACAATTATTTTCCAACTTGCACAACAATTCATAATGAGAAATGTAAACACAATTGTAAAATAACAAAGTTGAAATTAAAACTTAAATAATAGCTACAAGAAAATAAATGTTTTTTTTTTAAATTATTACTTTTTAATTATTAGTGTTTTTTGAATTATTAATGGAGCAGTAAACATAAGTATTCGCTCAAACTATTTTTAACAATTGTTTCCCGAATAGTTGTGGAACGGCATGAGGAATATAAGTGCAAAATTTTGAATTACTCAATCTTTTGAATCAATCTATCGGTTCCATTTCTGTGTTAAAATATACAAAATTCGAAAATGTTATGAAAATTTACAGAAATATTAAAATTGACATACTTTCAAATTTCTCATGCGATAATGTAGAAAGGTTGCAATAAACATTATAAATATACATATTTTCAAATGTTTCATTGTGATAGCGCAGAAAAGTTGGCATAAAGCGTTATAAATGTGAAAACAAAATTTGAAATTAAATATCTTCCGATTCCACTTTGGAAAAATACAAGAGAAATTAGCCGAAAATAATGCAACATTTTACATTTTAGTAAATTTTCATAATTTCGACTCTTTCTTCGTGCTAGGGAGAAAAAAGTGAGAAATGGTAGCAGAAACATACTTTTGAAGTTTAAAATAAATCAATGAATACCTTTCCATCAGTGAACCACTTCATGATCCAACTTTTCTAAATTAGCCAAAAGTAGAAATAACTGCATTTGAAATTTTATACGTATACTTCCTATGAGAGTCCACAACTTTTCCACATTGTCGGTAAAACCATTTATTTAAAAAATCATTTTTACGCTCGCTTCATTGTATGTATGAAAATTTATAATTTCGTTTCTTCTTATACGTCAAAATTGAAATTTCCGCCATCGCAATATTATTTTCGCCAACCCCCTTTCTACCTCACGGGAACCCCTGGGGATTCACGAATTACCAGGTGGGAAACGCTGATTTAAGTCATTCCAACAAAAGTTTTAACTTCAGAAAGAGTTATATAGGTTGATTTCCCTCTTTCTATCGAACAAATTCCATTAAAGAAATGAGCGAATTTTGTGTAGATATTAATTATTTTGTGTAGATATTATTATTATGCAATTTAAAACACTTATGTAAAAGTAATAAAGGAACTTTGTGCACAAGTGAACTGTAAAAAATTTATTGCACGTAGTTAAAGCACAAATGAGCATTAGAATGCAGACATATGTTTCAGGATTGCTTGGAATACATTTTTTAATGCAATAGTGGAGCATCTGGAGGCAAAAACATCCAAATAAAACATACAAAACAACAAAAACACAGCTTATATAGCCTAAGATTTACCCACAAACTAAAGAAAATAAATTCTCTGCCCCCCCCCCCTCCCAAAAGCACTTCCCGAAACCTTCTATGGGCGGAGCACCAATCGCCAGCCCACAATAGTTCAGAAATTCTTGTGCGCCTTTGCGCATGGCAAGACGGAGCTATAAAAGGCCTAGCGCGTCCGTTGATTTATTATTTCTCCTTAAATACGCTCTTTCGAATGAGTGAAAGATGACCACCGAGAGCGAAGAAGAGTTATTGCGACAGACCATGATCCGGAATAGGGACGCGCAGATCGTCTTCAAAACTGTGAGACCACGTATTATAATAAGAAAAGTGGGGGAGCATCCCGAAGTCCATACTCCCCCAGTTTCGAGCAGGGCGGAACCACAACAACGGATGCAACGGAAGTCTCGGGCATTAATGTCAAAGGATATTGCTAATTCTCTGATGAGTGCTGAAGCGCACCGGCCGGAGGATTTGCACCCCCGAGCACAGCCGGAGCCCAGAGAGTCCAGGCGATTCTGCTGCTTACCCTGTGGAGCACGAAATGAAGAGTAAGTTCACTCTTTTTTTTTCCATTTTTATCAGATAAATTATTGCTTCACCAGGGTGCAGATCCCCCCTCCCAAGATCAATGTCACAAATTTCCTCGCTGGTTCAGTAATTTTTTCCGGATACCGGATATCCGTTATCCCTTGTATAATTGTAGGAATTATTAGGAATTTTGAAATTTTAGTGTAAAATCAATAAGTTCTGTTTACATAAAATGGCCTGTCTTCTAATGTCTATCCTGTAAAATAGCCTGCTCCGTTTTTATTTGCCTGTCTGAAACAGGCCACGAGCAAAAAATATTTCTGTTAAAGGGCGTTATAAGCGAACATGCTTTTTTGCTTTGAACGTCTTGAGCCAGAATTGATTGGGAGGATTGACTTTACAAGGAAAAATAGTAGAAGAGTTATCCAACTCCAAATGCAATTCAACTAAAATAAATCTTACTGCTATTCTAAGTTTTATTTTCAATACAAGTTTTTAATTTTTTTATCGTCTGCATTTTGGATATGCGAATGTACGGGGGCGACAACATTTTTCAGTGCTTAGACGGGAGCGTCAGACAATTCGTGTCCCGTGGAGGAACGTCAGCTTCGCCGGGAATATATCGCCTGCTGTCGCTGTTGCGCAACCAGTTTGCTTATCGATTACTACACAGGCGTGTTTTCTCCTGGTGCGATATTTCTGAGCAGGTGTTAAAAATTACCTGATTATTTCATAAAGACAACAACCACTTTATTTCAGCTCTCCTTTAAAAGTAGGCGAAAACACAAAGGATATTTTCCCGTTAATATCCATTCTTTCTTTCTGAACTTTATCATGATTAGTTGATATAACACGTTAAATACTTTTTGAATAATTTAAAATTACTTTTTCTGAGGTAAAAAGTAACGTTTTCTTGAAATGATTTACTTTTATTTCTCTAGCAGAGAATGCAATAATTCTCCAATTTAGATAGAATTGTTAGCATAAATATTACTATATATTTCATTTATATTTATTTTATTTCATATTTTCGATTTATTAAATATAATTTGTATTTCATATTTATTTAATATTCTGTTTATTAATTATCATCTGCAGTTCTTAATATTTAAAATAATTACTTTCACTTCAACACTTTTAATACTACTTTTACTTATCGTTTGCCTTTACTTTTCCTCCCCTTCTCTTTCGAAGTACAAAGAGCAGCAGTTCAGTATATGTATATAATGTGTGTATTAGTGAATCGTAAATAAATGCATTTATGGTGTATGTCAGGATTTCATCAAAGTATTATTTCAAGAGTGTTAACAATATTTTAACAATACAATTACAAGAAATAAGTTTATCGTATAGTAAAAAGCAGCTTCAGTTTTTTGTAAATTGTGTCTAACACACATTTTCGAATAAATACGTTATGTCACTGAAGTAAAATTTTAAGCAATCCTTTTTGGATTGCCTTTTCAATCAATTGCAGCTGATATTTTCCTGTTCTGCTGATTTTCAATGGTTGTTTAAACATCCAAAAGATCCTTTTTTTTTTTTTGTAAGATTGTACGAAACGGACAAAGTGTTGAATGCCCAACTTATGTACGGCAAACTTTGCCGTACATAAGGGTAACTGTTGCTTTTTCCACGAGATCATAAAGCACTTTATTGCAACTAGATTTCTCCCTGTTAAAAATGATTAAGTTTATTGCATGGTGGTGCCTTTAAAATATTAAATACAAATTGTTTACACGATAAAATAAACAGATAAAGTTTTATGACTTACCGAAATATATTTATTTTCCATAAATACAGACAATAATTGCAATTTGCTTGGCCAAGTTTGTCATAATCTGGATACGTTGTTAAAATATGAAAATTGGAACATTTTTGAACAACGTATTAATTAATTAAAAAAACTTAAAATTAAATTATAGTTGCATAATAAAAGCAATTATGCTAAAATTTCTGATCATGAAGAAACCTACAATGAACAATGAACTTAATTGCTGTGGCGATATGTCACGAAAGGCGAGGAGAGTTTCAGGTAACATGTTTGAATCTTTCAAGGCAGTTCAAAAAATGATGGAAATAATTTAAGATACTTCTTCATTCTCTTCTGAAAGTCATCTATCTAGATGGAATTAAAATTACGAAACGTGAATGCGAGATTTCATTCAGCATAGGGTGGGCGAGAGATCGGTTAAAAATCGATTTGCCACGTGCATGGAATTCATCACAGATTCGAAATTCAAAGCCAGACTCGATCTTCTTCGAAATTTAAATCGGAAAGCATCTGCGTAAATTTAATTCCTTAAGTCCAGGTGTGAATCTAGATTATTTGCTAGTACTGATTAAGTAATTATTTTAAATTGCTCAGTTTAAATCAGTTAGAAAGAATATTTAAAAAAAATTTATTTACAACAGCAATGTGTGTTATTTTTCTCTCTTTTGATTGTTAAATTAATAAATGAGAGTAAATATAAATCTCAATAATATAAGATAATATTCATGATGTGTATGTGTAAAATATTGTGAATTATATTTTAGAATTATGCATGTGATTTTACATAAAATTGCTTTGAAAATTGTATTACCTTCCAATTAGAATCATATACGGTAATTCATGATTGTTGTATAAAAAATGATGAATTTATGTTGTAACTAAATAGCTCAAAATTTCAGATAGTTTTTAGGTAATTAGTGTATCAAAAAACTACTTATTTATCATGGCTAAAAACAATTTTTAACTGGCTAGCTCTCTTACAAAATTTAGTGGGGACACAGATGACTACATACAGTTCTTTCTAAATAATTTAGAACAAATTGCAGAATTAGAACAGTGGGATGACAACAAAAAGAGTTTAATTCTAAAATTAAATCTCTCCGGTAAAGCTTTAAAAGTTGTTAGTGAAGCTAAAATAGACAAAGATAATGAATATGAGGACATGGTTAAACTTTTCCAAAGTAAATTTTTGCATAAATCAAACTATGCTAAAATTCAAAACAGACTTAACTCATTGATTCAAAAAACAAATCAAAAGATCAACAGTCTAATTGAAGCGGTAGAAAAAGTTACTGATGCATATCTCAGTATAGATAAAAATAGCAACGAGCAAACTCTGAAACTTGCAGAAAAAATGAAAGCTCGAAAACTACTTGACAGCATGAGACCCGAAAAAAGAATAGAGAAGTTATGAAGCGGCGGGCCACAAAATTTGAGAATATAGGGAAAATAGCTAATGATGTCGAAGATGCTTTATCTATCACTGAGAATTGTGTACAAAACATCACCAAATCCTCAGAAATAGAAATACTTCTAAAAAGCCAAATTGAATTATAGACACAAAAAGTAAAGGATTGTCTAACTTAAAAACAAATAACAATCTCACCCAAAACAGCATTCCAAATTTGCAAAGATATACATGTCATATTTGTAAAAAAAGTCACAAAAAACTACTGAGTGTCGGTATTATCCTAGTACTTCACAGCAATATGGGCATACAAATCAAAGCCACATGCCACATAATAGAAACAATCAAAATTCTAACTGCAGAAGTAACTTTGGACGAGGAAGAAGTAGAGGAAATTTTAGACGAATGTGAGGAAAACAACACAATTTAAACTAATACATGGTTCTTGTAGTTATGAACAATAAATAGAGCAGACAAGAACCAAAAATACTAGCTCTAATCAATCAAAAAAATGTGACTAAATTTGATAAAAAACAAAAATTCGACAATCAGAGAAAATGAAAAAATAAGAATGTAGATAGTAGAAAATCAAAACATGAAAATGAAAGAGTTACTGAAAATGAAAATATGAATATGGGTAATAAAAATTCTTCTAAAAGCAAAAAATCAACTCAAAATTTAAATGAAAATCAGAATCAACCTGATATAACATCTAAAAGTGATAAGGAAAATCCAAATGCAAATGATAAACATGTAATGACGTGTAATGAAGAAAATGAATCTGTTCTCTGCCTATCATAATGTTAAAATTTGGTGATCTAACTGTTCCTGCTTTACTTGACACTGGTGCTAACCTAAGTCTAATTGATCCTATGATTGAAAATAATAATAAAAAATAAATCTAAGATCAATTATCTATCCAGGTCAGTTAGAATTCATACTCTCGACAATAATGTTGTACCCTATATGTCTGCAATATCATCAAAATTCAAAATTGATAGAAAATTGTTTAACGGAACCTTCTATGAAACTCAAAATTCTTGGTGTTACAAATATAAAATCATACTTGGATTTGATTTCATTCATTACAATAAGATCATTTTAGACATTCCGCAAAAAAAGTTAATCATGGGATATGAATCTTTTGAATTTTTCGAAGACACTCTTCGTATTGCAAACAGCGTTGTAAATAATGTACAAATTGAGAAAGATATTTTTGCTTTTGCTCCTAAAAAAATCGTACTTGATCCACACTCCCAAAAAAAAAATAATCAAATTATGTATGTCTCAGGAGATAAAAAATTGTAAGCAAATATTATTTTCTCCAATCAAAAAAAATTAGAGTATACATTAAATGAGTCTATCAATGAAATTGATAATAAGCATTTTGCAACCTTAATTGAAAATAACACTGATAAAAAAAATCATTGTTAATACAGGCACTAAAATTGGTAAAATTGTACGTGTAGATGAAAGTGATATAATCAAACTTCCAAAAAAAAAAAAAAATGTGTTGCAAATTAATAATTTAAAACTAGACGAAATTCATGAACTAAGGAAAACAGAACTTAAAGCTAGTGACTTTGATGTAAAATACTTAAATAAGGAAGATGCAAAAAATGTTATCAAAATTGTAATGAATAATGCAGAGGTGCTTTGAAAATCTTATGCCGCTCTTGGTTCCACTAATGCCTGAATTTTCTCTTATGCATGAATTTCCCATAAAAACCAAACCCTATCCCATTCCCAATATTGCCAAAACCTTTGCTAAAAAAGAAATTCAAAGCTTGTTAGATGCAGGAATTATTGAACCTTCTTCATCCAAATACTGTTTTACTGTATTATTTGTAAAAAAGAAACCCTATGAAAATGATCCTAAATTGCAAAAATTTCGCTTGGTGATAGACAATAGGTTATTAAATTCTGTAACTGAAACCTTCAAAATTTGTCTTCCTAAAATCAATGACATTTTGCATAACGTCTCAGGAAAAGCACTTCATACTGTTTTATATTTAAAAAGTGCATTCTTCCAACTGCAGTTGGAAGGGTAATCAGGATAAAGTTAAATTAGCCTTTTGCTGTGAAATTGGCAATTTTCAGCCCACACGCTTACCTTAGGGATATCGCAACAGTACTTCCTATTTTCACAACTTAATTTCAAAATGTTTAGATTATATAAAAGGACCTAATCTGCAATTTTTTCTTGATGACATTGTAGTTGCAGCAGATTTCATTGAAGAAATTTTAAAATTGTTGCAGATGGTTTTTTATAGATTAAAAAATTTCAGTCTAACTTTGGATCCAGGCAAAATTTAAATTTGTAAATCTGAAATCACCTATTTGGGTTTTAATTTGCAGGCTAATGGTTTTTCACCCGCACCAGAAAATGTAAATAAAACTGTAAATTTTCCTATTCCTAAAAATACTAAACAAGTACAAACTTTCATGGGCATGGTTAACTACTTCCGTCATTTCATAATTTTGCTGAAGTAACCAAACCTATTACTAACGTAACAAAAAAAATGTTGAATATGTTTGGAGTACAGAATGTCAGAATGCATTTAATGCCATTACTGAACAATTATTGTTAAAACCTACTCTAAAAAACATTAATGATGAGGAAATTTTTTCCTTGTAACTGATGCTTCTAACAACTCTCTTTGTGGAATTTTAATGCAAAAAGTAGATGAAAATTTTAAGCCAATTCAGTTTTATTCAAGACAATTGACTCTTTCTGAATCAAAATGAAATTCTGATCTGAGGCAGCATGAAATCTGAGGCAGCATGAAAATATCCATCCATTAGAAGAGAACTTCCTGCTATTGTTGATTCGGTTAAACATTTCCATCAACTTTTGTATGGCAAAAAATTTATGATTTTGAGTGATGCAAAGGATATTGATTCATATTGATTTGCAAAAACAGCCTGAAATTGTTAGTAGGTGGTTAATGTATCTGCAGGAATTAGCATACTGAAGGAGAAAAAAATCCAGCTGACTATTTAAGTAGGGTGTCAGTCACTGAAGCTGTTATAAATAATGTGAACATATTTGAAGTAAATGAAAACTTAAAAATTGAAAATATAATCAAATGTCAACAAAATTGTAAAAACACGCAGGAAACCCTAAGTAAACTAAAAGAAATTGATAAATTCACGAAAAATAAATTTCGTGTAAATGAAAAGGGGTATTAATCATGAAAATTAGACCACCAAACTATCCTCACAGAATACTTAATAGGATATATATACCAGAATCATTAAGAGCCACAATTTTAAAAGCTGCTCATGCTTCACATTTTGGTGTATTTAAGACTTATTAAAAAGTCCTTATGCTTGGTATGCTCTTTCATACGCAGTTCTATATAGAAACTTGTGATGCTTGTCTTGCTAACAAGCTAAAAGCAAAATTGACAGAGACGAAATTTATTGAAAAAGGTGATCTAAGTGTGGGACAATTTTTATCCATTGATATTGTTGGAAAACTATCCAGATCAGTTGACAACATTTTTTTATTTTAACCATCATTGACAATTACTCTCGCTATTTGGAAGCTATTCCATTGGGCAATATTAAATCAACAACCATAAGTCATCATTTGAATGAATATTTTTCCAAATTTGGTCAACCTCAGGTAATTATAACTGGTAACGGGACACATTTTACTTCTAATGAATTTGAAAGCTATTTAACATCCCTAAGTATAGAGCATAAGAAAACTCAATTCTGTGTCAGATGGGCTATTGGAAAGGTCTCACAGAATTCTCAAAGAATCAATTGCTTCCATATGTAACAACACTTGCGAATGGGCAAGAAAATTATTTTTTTTCAAACTGCATTTCAATTCCTCTGTTCATGCAGTAACTGGATATACTCCCGCTGAGTCATTTTTTGGAAGGAATTCGACCTTACAATTAAATGTAAATATACGTAGCAAAAATGAAAGTAACCCATCTGAATATTTAAAACAATTCAAAGAACACATTGCAGAAACTAGAGAACTTGTTAGTTTAAATGAAAACAAATATTTTGAGAAGCATAAATATATATTAAGGGTAGAACTATTCCAAATTTTGAAGAAAATAATCTTGTTTATCTCAAAATTAGCACTGATGTTCTTTCTCTTGAACCTAAACATGAAGGACCCTTTAAAATAACTAAAAAATTTACTGGTAATAATTATCTGATACATATAAAAGATAAAGAGAGAGATATGTTTAAAATATTTCATGTCAGTAAACTTTTCAAAAAGAAGTCTTCAAAGAATGAATTAAATAATGAGATAAACAATGACAGGGATCTTGACATAAGCAATGAGTATTAGAAAAGAAAGAAAGATTACATCAATTTGGGGTAAAATATTGAAAATTTCACTGTACAAGTCATTAAGAAAAATATATAAGTGAGCAAAAAATTTTTTAGTGTGAGATTTTTGAATTGCATTTTTCCATTACTGAGCTCAAATTTTATTTTCATTTTCAAATGGCTGGTCCAATATCATTGAATATAGGAATATCCTATTCGAAAATTCAACGATTTTTGTTTTCTCTTGGTCATCTTTTTCTGATTACCATTTATTTTATTGCAAATAGGAAATATTTACTGTGTTAGTAATGTTAAAATTATAGTGAATTATCTTTGCGATCCTAATTGAATAAAGATCTGAAGTAAATCAATGAAGTTGTCAAATTTTTCATACTTAGTGCTATTGCTCAATAAATTTAAATAAGAGTAAATTACTATTAAGAGCAAAGCATAATTTTAATTGTCATAAAATCTTTAGATGAACTATTCAGTTTGAAATTTCATAAGCAATGTACTTTGAAGAGATATAATGACATAAGAGTAAAAATTTTTAAAACGGATTTTATACTAATGTGTAACATATATATATATATATATATATATATATATATTGACCTTTATGCGTTTATCTATTATTGCATAGGTCTAGAATTATGCTTTTTTCCCAAATGACTTACCTAAACGAAAAAGTGTATTAATAATTGTGTATTTATGTATTTTGATTTTAATGTATTTTTTATGCATTTAATTATTACTGTTGTAATTGAAACCAATCAAATTTTTGCACGTCGTAGTGTACTTCTGAAGGTTGTATACATATATGTTATGTAATAACTGTGTCAATTTCAATGTACCCGTCTTTTTCTTTTTTTCTCTTTTTTTTTCCGTTAGGGAGGTGTAATGTAAATCACGTTTTACATGCTTAATTTTTTCTCAGGTAGAGAGCAGTCCGATAGACAATTTGGCTACTTCCGATAGTGCCCTACGTCATAGCACGTGACTAGCACGTCATAACGTGGAGCTTTGATTTGAACAAGTTCTTTTCTCTCTCTCCGATGTTTTCTGTGGTGTGCAGGGGTGAAAATGGCCCCATCTCCGAAAACGTTTGCTTGGAAGAGGGTAGAAGGAAGCATTTTTTTAGAAAATGATTTTAAAATTCTTCGATGAACTGGAAAAAAAATGTCTAATTAAGTCACGGCCTCGCTGAAGCAAATTTGGGAACAATGTTTTTTTCTTGTCAAGAATTAAATTTACGCAGATGCTTTCCGATTTAAATTTCGAAGAAGATCGGGTCTGGCTTTGAATTTCGAATCTGTGATGAATTCCATGCACGTGGCAAATCGATTTTAAACTGATTTCTCGCCTACCCTATGCTGAAAGAAATCTCGCATTCACGTTTCGTAATTTTAATTCCATCTAGATAGATGACTTTCAGAAGAGAATGAAGAAGTATCTTAAATTATTTCCATCATTTTTTGAACTGCCTTGAAAGATTCAAACATGTTACCTGAAACTCTCCTCGCCTTTCGTGACATATCGCCACAGCAATTAAGTTCATTGTTCATTGTAAGTAGAAGGAAAAGGACAGTTCTAGTTCAGCAGGCGGTGGCGGTGGAGGGAGCAGGGAGCCACGCCCCCCTTGCACCTGCTCCTCCGCCTGCCGAGTAGGGTTGAGTAGTACGGTTCCTGCTGCTATCCTCGTAGAAGATTACGAGGGTTTCTGAATGGAGTTGAGTTGTTACTCTGCGTCAGAAGTTTAGCTTTTTGGGGATGGCAACACCAATTTAGTTTTGGTTTTGATTAAATTTATATTTTAGGGAATGGCAATGGTTCTAACGTATGTTGTAGTTTCCATGACAACATATTTTTACGCGGAGCATCCCAGGTAATTATTTTTTGGACTTAGTCGTTTTCCGAAGTTATTTTTGATTTCCAACTTAGGTTTTCACGAATGGCAACATTAACTTTTTTGTATTTGTAACATGTTTTAGTTTTAATTCCAAGGTTTGAAACGCTCATGGCGTCACCTAGTGAGAGATTTTATTTATTTTTTTTTTGCACTTTATCGTTTTTTGATGTTATTTTTAATTTAAAACTTAGGTTTTTCACGAATGGTAACATTCATTTTTTTTTTAATTTCAAGAGTTGAAATGCTCATGGCGTCACCTAGTGAGAGAAATTATTTTTTGAACTTTATCGTTTTCTGATGTTATTTTTAATTTAAAACTTGGGTTTTTCGCGAATGGTAACATTAATTAATTTTTTAATTTCAAGAGTTGAAACGCTGAAGCTGTCATCAAGTGAGAGAAATTATTTTTTGAACTTTATCGTTTTCTGATGTTATTTTTAATTTCCAACTTAGGTTTTTGCGAGTGGTAACATTAATTTTTGAATTGGTAACATGTTTTAGTTTTAATTTCAAGAGTTGAAACGCTCACGCTGTCATCCAGAGAGAGAAATTATTTTTGGACATAGAGTATTTTATTTAATTACATCTTCTTTCAGATATTCAGATTCATATACCTTAATGTTGTAAAACTCATTCGATCAGATCATGATTACTATGGTTTTTTTTTCCTTGCGTTAGTATCAGACTTAACCGAAGTATTCTAGCGAGAATTAATTAATTTTTTCCATCAGAATTAAATTTCACAATTTTTAATCAATTCATAGTATTAATTTAATCTCAAAATCCATTCAATAATGTATAAGTAACAACTATCTTTTAATTTTTAAGCATATTTCATTTCCTTACATTTGTAATTTTTTCCCCTAAAATATTAAACCCAGGATTAATTGCGATCCAATCAAATAGCTTCTTGAGAAATTTTATATTTGATGAGTACCAAACAAATCAATCCTCGAAATTTACAAAATTAAGGTCAAAGTTAATTATAGAAATGTTTAAGACTTAGAAAATTTTTTAAAATCTTTTTTCCTAAAGTATGAAAGACAGAATTAAATGAGAACCAAACCAATCAATTAGCTTCATGAAAAAGTGTGAACTTAATAAAAATCATTCCATTCGATTCTCCTAATTTACTAAATTTAAGTCAATTAAAAGTTTTTTTTTTAAATGTCGAGACTTAGAAAATGAGCATCAGTAGGTTTATACATGCTAATTTAACAATACTTTTACGAAAAAGCGATGATTTCTTCTATACTTAAACAGGTTTACACCCATTTTTACTGTTTTCCATGAATACAAATCAATGTATTTATATTAATTAAGAATATATTTACATTAGATAATCATCCTTTAATCAATATTATACCGCTAGATTTTTTCCAAGTTTAAGAGTTTGCATGAAATAAGAGAAGTTAGAGTATGTTCGGTAACTTGATTTTACATAGAATAATAAGCGAAGGTTTTATGTATTTCAATATTATTTTTTTTTTGTTTTCAATTTAGATTTTTTCTTACACATTTTAACGTTTCAAGCGAATGCAATCTACGAGATTATTGTAGTCATATACATCATGATTAAAGAAACTTTAAAAATAGTCAAGAGAATATTGCTAAACTTGTAACTGCGAAGCAACTCAACAACCCGATTGACGTACAATACAATACATTTAACGAACATTTCACCTATTCAAAAGAGTTTCAAAACTTTGTCTTTAACATTTAACGAATTTTTCATTTATTCAAAGAGTTATTTATTTTTTAGGATTTACACAGAACTCATAATTTACAAAGATTTTATGATATACCTACAACCGAGAAAAGTATTTAACATAACTATTTACAACACGATTTTCACACACACTGAAAAAGTTTATTACTTAAACACGAAGAAACTTTAAAACTGTTCACACCGCAAATTTCATGCATTGAAAAAGTCTATTACTTACATACAAACTTAGAGTCTTTGAAACTAAGATCACATGAATACAACTTAATTTAAATATGGTAATGCTTAAAATCATTGCTACATAAACTACAGAAAATAAAAAAGAAAGTTAGAAATATTATACTCAAAGACATAAAAAACACATACACAAGATGTAACATCTGTTGAAACTTCGAACACTAAAAATAATTAATAACATTCATTATCAAAACTTGGAAGAATGAATGCTAAGAAAGCCTGTTAGAAATAAAGGACAATTTTAGCACTTCCTCCACCGAGTTCCTACTAAGCAAAGCAATCGTTGCGAATTTTCAGTTATCCTATACACGAACATAACCTAACTACACAACATCTAACAGTACACTTAGTGAATGAACACAGAGAGAATGCACTTAAAATAATATCATTCACGTTGAAAATCGAAGAATTTTTTCATGCAATATAGCTATAGTTCAATTATTCAAACTTACATGAAACTAATTTTAACAGAATGCAATCTAAGAAATACTTTAAAGTCGAAATACAAATTATATAAAACATCATGTACTCACAGAGAAGGAAAAGCAAGCATCTTCCTCGTCCAAACCGCAACGTAGAAATGACTCTTCAGGCTCTTATCAGCTGAGTGAGATAAGGCGGCAATACCTATAGGCCGCCCCAATCGATCAGTGATTCATACTAGGTTTATCTTTCACAAGGACACAGCCAGTAGCTTTCGATGTGGATTTCTCAAATCTTTAAAAATATTTCATACACACTACCAAATACATATGTATAAATTTAATTACTTTTAAGGAAACCTATATATTTAACTCACCAAACTCAGACAGTTTTCATTAAACGAGCATTTTTTCCTAGATGTAATCCTTCAATTCATTACTTCCGAGTGAAGAATTTTTTACCTTTAGTATTATAATCAAGCTATTCAATACATTAAACGAACATTTCATCTATTCAAAGACCTTCAAAACTTACTCTTTAACATTTAACGAACGTTTCATCTGAGTAAGTTTTGAAGGTCTTTGAATAGATGAAATGTTCGTTTAATGTATTGAATAGCTTGATTATAATACTAAAGGTAAAAAATTCTTCACTCGGAAGTATTGAATTGAAGGATTACACCTAGGAAAAAACGCTCGTTTAATGAAAACCGTCTGAGTTTGGAGAGTTAAATATATAGGTTTCCGTGAAAGTAATTAAATTTATACATATGTATGTGGTTGTGTGTATGAAATATTTTTAAAGATTTGAGAAATCCACATCAAAAGCTACTGGCTGTGTCCTTGTGAAAGATAAACCTAGTATGAATCACTGATCGATTGGGGCGGCCTATGAGATATTGCCGCCTTATCTCACTCAGCTGATAAGAGCCTGAAGAGTCATTTCTACGTTGCGGTTTGGACGAGGAAGATGCTTGCTTTTCCTTCTCTGTGAGTACATGATGTTTTATATAATTTGTATTTCGACTTTAAAGTATTTCTTAGATTGCATTCTGTTAAAATTAGTTTCATGTAAGTTTGAATAATTGAACTATAGCTATATTGCATTAAAAAATTCTTCGATTTTCAACGTGTGAATGATATTATTTTAAGTGCATTCTCTCTGTGTTCATTCACTAAGTGTACTGTTAGATGTTGTGTAGTTAGGTTATGTTCGTGTATAGGATAACTGAAAATTCGCAACGATTGCTTTGCTTAGTAGGAACTCGGTAGAGGAAGTGCTAAAATTGTCCTTTATTTCTAAGAGGCTTTTTAGCATTCATTCTTCCAAGTTTTGATAATGGATGTTATTAATTATTTTTATTGTTCGAAGTTTCAACAGATGTTACATCTTGTGTATGTGTTTTTTATGTCTTTGAGTATAATATTTCTAACTTTCTTTTTTATTTTCTGTAGTTTATGTAGCAATAATTTTAAGCATTACCATATTTAAATTAAGTTGTATTCATGTGATCTTAGTTTCAAAGACTCTAAGTTTGTATGTAAGTAATAGACTTTTTTCAATGCATGAAATTTGCGGTGTGAACAGTTTTAAAGTTTCTTCGTGTTTAAGTAATAAACTTTTTCAGTGTGTGTGAAAATCGTGTTGTAAATAGTTATGTTAAATACTTTTCTCGGTTGTAGGTATATCATAAAATCTTTGTAAATTATGAGTTCTGTGTAAATCCTAAAAAAATAAATAACTCTTTGAATAAATGAAAAATTCGTTAAATGTTAAAGACAAAGTTTTGAAACTCCTTTGAATAGGTGAAATGTTCGTTAAATGTATTGTATTGTACGTCAATCGGGTTGTTGAGTTGCTTCGCAGTTACAAATTTAGCAATATTCTCTTGACTATTTTTAAAGTTTCTTTAATCATGATGTATATGACTACAATAATCTCGTAGATTGTATTCGCTTGAAACGTTAAAATGTGTAAGAAAAAATCTAAATTGAAAACAAAAAAAAATAATATTGAAATACATAAAACCTTCGCTTATTATTCTATGTAAAATCAAGTTGCCGAACATACTCTAACTTCTCTTATTTCATGCAAACTCTTAAACTTGGAAAAAATCTAGCGGTATAATTTTGATTAAAGGATGATTATCTAATGTAAATATATTCTTAGTTAATATAAATACATTGATTTGTATTCATGGAAAACAGTAAAAATGGGTGTAAACCTGTTTACGTATAGAAGAAATCATCGCTTTTTTGTAAAAGTATTGTTAAATTAGTATGTATAAACCTATTGACGATGCTCATTTTCTAAGTCTCGACATTTAAAAAAAAACTTTTAATTGACTTAAATTTAGTAAATTAGGAGAATCGAATGGAATGATTTTTATTAAGTTCACACTTTTTCATGAAGCTAATTGATTGGTTTGGTTCTCATTTAATTCTGTCTTTCATACTTTAGGAAAAAAGATTTTTGTAAATTTCGAGGATTGATTTGTTTGGTTCACATTAAATATAAAATTTCTCAAGAAGCTATTTGATTGGATCGCAACTAATCCTGGGTTTAATATTTTAGGGGAAAAAATTACAAATGTAAGGAAATGAAATATGCTTAAAAATTAAAAGATAGTTGTTACTTATACATGATTGAATGGATTTTGAGATTAAATTAATACTATGAATTGATTAAAAATTGTGAAATTTAATTCTGATGGAAAAAATTAATTTATTCTCGCTAGAACACTTCGGTTAAGTCTGATACTAACGCAAGGGAAAAAAAAACATAGTAATCATGATCTGATCGAATGAGTTTTACAACATTAAGGTTTGGGGTATATGAATCCGAATATCTGAAAGAAGATGTAATTAAATAAAATACTCTATGTCCAAAAATAATTTCTCTCACTGGATGACAGCGTGAGCGTTTCAACTCTTGAAATTAAAACTAAAAACATGTTACCAATTCAAAAATTAATGTTACCATTCGCGAAAAACCCAAGTTGGAAATTAAAAATAACATCAGAAAACGATAAAGTTCAAAAAAAAATTTCTCTCACTAGGTGACGCCATGAGTATTTCAACTCTTGAAATTAAAAAAATAAATTAATGTTACCATTCGTGAAAAACCTAAGTTTTAAATTAAAAATAACATCAAAAAACGATAAAGTGCAAAAAAAAAAATAAAATCTCTCACTAGGTGACGCCATGAGCGTTTCAAACCTTGGAATTAAAACTAAAACATGTTACAAATACAAAAAAATTAATGTTGCCATTCGTGAAAACCTAAGTTGGAAATCAAAAATAACTTCGGAAAACGACTAAGTCCAAAAAATAATTATTCCTATTTTTGTCACTGGGAAGCTCCGCGTAAAAATATGTTGTCATGGAAACTACAACATACGTTAGAACCATTGCCATTCCCTAAAATATAAATTTAATCAAAACCAAAACTAAATTGGTGTTGCCATCCCCAAAAAGCTAAACTTCGGACGCAGAGTAACAACTCAACTCCACTCAGAAACCCTCGTAATCTTCTACGAGGATAGCAGCAGGAACCCTACTACTCAACCCTACTCGGCAGGCGGAGGAGCAGGCGCAAGGGGGGCGTGGCTCCCTGCTCCCTCCACCGCCTGCTGAACTAGAACTGTCCTTTTCCATCTACTATTGTAGGTTTCTTCATGATCAGAAATTTTAGCATAATTGTTTTTATTATGCAACTTTAATATAATTTTAAGTGTTGTGCACCAAAAATGTTCCAATTTTCATATTTTAACAACGTATCCAGATTATGACAAGCTTAACCAAGCAAATTGCAATTATTGTCTGTATTTATGGAAAATAAATTTATTTCGGTAAGTCATAAAACTTTATCTGTTTATTTTATTGTGTATGCAATTTATATTTAATATTTTAAAGACACCACCATGCACCAAACCTAATTAGTTTTAACACTCCCAGTGGTCGAAATTTGTCCTTAATTCAATATTTTTTTCAAGTTCAGCCTCGAAAGTTTAAACAAATTTTAGACGTTACAGTTTTTTTGCTTGGCAACAGTTTGTTTTGTTTAAATATTACAATTAGCGATGATCTCTTTTCAGGGCGACTGATTGACCACTGAGGTCGTTATTTAATTTAATACATTTGTGAAATACATTATAGATGAATTTTGTCTTTCTGCACTCCTTCTCTTGTGAAGAAAATAGGAATAAAAAGTTTCGAGATACCCTATTTGTATTAAATAATTTAGAAACACTTACTTTTAATTTAATCAAGAGTTCAAAACGTTTGGGCAAAAATCAACAAACTAGCAAAACGTTGGTTGGAAGCGAAATAACGCGTCACTACACTTAAGCATCTCACTTTATATTATTATATTAGACATTGTTAGCTTCAAACTGTATTTATTTTGTTTGACATTGTACTAGACAAACAACCTGACTGACTTATCATATACTATATATATTTTGGGAATGGAGTAACTGCCACCAAAGATTAATATTATTTTGCGTTGACGTTCAATTAATAGATTAAATTTTCTCCTTTATTTTGTTCTTAAAATTTCTTCTCCGAATTACAAATGGTAAAAATATATTGATCATAGTACAAATAATGTGGATCACAGATTTAAAGTATGAAAGTATGACGGAGTAAAGATTTTAAGAAAAAGCTTTGTATCTACGTCGAATGTCGGAAGCAAAAAAAATCAACTGTTTCCAAAATATCTTTATTGATAGCGCTAAAACTCGTCAATAGCTATTAAAGAAAAAAAATCGGTTGACAAACAGAATTAAAAATGGTACTTAATTGTTTAGTCTTTGCCTATGTATATATAGATAAATCACACAATTTAAGTATTGGACAAATTTTGGTGCTTTCCCCTTTTGTGGGGAAAATTTAATGAATGAGTTTTGTTAAGGAGATGTTTGCTACAGAATAAATAAATAAATGAATGAGCTATAATTATTTCGCCTATTTGGGAAAGAAAAAAAGCTACTTCTACGAATCGCATCTCTTGGTAACAATTAATTTATTTGTCTTTTTTAACTGACCTCACAAAGGAGGAGGTTATACATTCGACGAACCAATTCTCATGATTTTTTTTAAATCGATCGAGGGTGGTTTCCCTCAGGTCCCGTATGTTCGATTGACCATATTCGATAATTAGAAAATAAAGTTATGGGTTATAACATTTGACTAAATGAACCGATTTTTGACTACAATTGTTTTTTTAGAAAAAAACGTTATGGGTGAAAAATAAGTTTTTTTTTAATTGGAAAGGTTTTACTTGATTTTCTTTGTTGGGAAAAATATTAATAAATGTAAAACTCATTGTTAAAAAGAGTTTGTTGCCATTAAGCAGAAATATTAAACGCAATAATAAAAAGAGTTTTAGTAAAGACTTCTCTGCTTATCTTAAATCTAGATATCTTAAAATGTGTGATTTATCTATATATAAATAGGCAAAGACTAAACGGGTAAGTACCATTTTTCATTCTGTTTGTCAACCGATTTTTTTTTCTCTCCATACCAACTCACCTAATGAGGGTCGCATGACCAACTCGGATTTTTTTCAAATTTGGTACACAGATTGATGATATAGAGGCATAAAAAAGTCCAAATTTTTAGCTACGTACTTCACTTATTTTTAAATATACAGGTCCTCAAAATTTGTCCGCCACCTCAAAATACCGAGAAATTAATGTTTGTTCATTTTTTTCTCTTGAAAACTCTATTCATGCAATATGAAAGTGTTAGATATCTATGGAAACTAGATGTTCCACGCATTCAGAAAAAAATACTACAATTTTCATAATGAAAACTGTTAAGGTATAGTACTCTTAGAAGTTGCAACTACAAAAATTCGATTTTCCCAATTTTGGTAAAATGGAGGATTTAATTCCAATAAAAGGAAAATAAAACCAAAGCTTTACTCACTTTCTGGTAGAGTACATGTGTTCAGCATAAATTGCTACACAATAAACTACTTGGGTTTCTCACTCCTTCTTGGAAATATTTCAGCTTAAAGACAAGCCATGGGGCAAAAACATGCAATTTCGGCCCACTTGTCAGAAATTTTTCTCATAAAGGGAAAGCGCACTAGAAAATTTTCAATTTTTTTAAATATGCTACTGATGTCTCAGCTCTTCACAGGAAAAGAGTTTACCTTTGGTTTTATTTTTTATAAAGAGTTATCCTGCTGATAGTGTAAGCTTGTTTTTCTCAAGATTTTAATTCAATCAATAAATATCTTTCTGTTCCATTTCCTGGTTAAAATATACAAAATTCGCAAAAGTTATTAAAATTTATAGAAATATTAAAATTGACATATTTTCAAATTTCTCATTGCGTAGAAAAGTTGGAATAGAGCATTATAAATGTGAGAACAAACCTTGAAATGAAATATCTTTTGGTTCCACTTTGGAAAAATACAAGAAAAATTAGCCGAAAATAAAGTAACATTTTACATTTTAGTAAATTTTCATAATTTCGGGCAAATGCGGGAAAAGTGAGAAATGGTAGCAGAAACATGCTTTCAAAATTTAAAATAAATCAATGAATATCTTTTAATCAGTGAGAAAATGTGCGATCCAAATTTGCTAAATTACACAAAAGTAGAAATAACTGCATTTGAAATTGTGTGCTTATAAATACTTCCTATGCCAGGCCACAACTTTTCGGCATTGTCGGTAAAATAATTTATAAGAAAAAAAATCATTTTTACGCGCCCTCTTTGTATGTATGAAAATATATAATTTCGTTTTTTCTTTCACGTTACAATTAAAAATTTCGCCATCGCAATATTATTTTCGCAATCCCCCTTTGAACCTCACGCGAACCAATGGGGATTTCTCGAATTACCTTTCTACTCCGTCCCCCTTCCCTGTCAGCTCAGCCTCCGGACTGCCTCGCGAAGTAGCGAGTCCCTTCTCTTTGTAGGCTGAAGTCGGAGGCCGAAATCCATTGTGTCTGTTGCGATGTCTCGCACTAGTCAGCTTGTTTATGCAATCAAACCTCTGTGAATAGCTCACTGAAGGATCCAACAAGTGCAGATAGTTAGGAAGAAACGCGTTTTATCCTATACCAAAAAATGACAGTAAAAAAATCTATATTTTAAAACTTATAATAGTGTATAAAAATATAAGCATTTGAAATGCGTAAAAGATGCGTACTGGACATAAGTTACCAAATCGAATGTTGTTTTTTTTTTTCTTTTTAATTTTTGATTTTACCTACGTAACCCTTTTATTCATTGCTACTATTAATCCACAAAATAATAGAAAAATAAAAGTTGAATAATTTTAATTTAATTTGTAGAAAAAAGGTGTTTTATTGTAAAAATTATATTCAGGGACAAAGTAATATTGAGAATGCATTTAAAATGGAATATTTGTTCCCAAACAAAAATAATTTACTTGTCCGTCATCGGTTTTATATAAATTATTTTAACACTAAGAATTTAAAACTCCACAGAAAAAATCCATCATTATTTATTGTTAAATATGTTGCCTTAACTTATAAGGTCATTGAAATTTCATTTTTAAAGCCTTTATACCTTAATAATCTTAGTTATTCTTTTTTTTATGCAAACAAATGTAGTAGTTCTTGCTTCGTTAATTTTAAGCATAATGCTCAAAACCATAAGAAAAAAAAAAATTTTTTTCTTACGGAAACTGAACTAACAGTTTCAAAAGACTAAGTAAAATAAAATAGAATCTTTTAGTTGCCTATCTATCAAAAATATCGCCAGTAAAGAGTTTAAAATTGTAGCAAACACATTTCTTAAAAACTAAATGTTAGTTATTTGAATGCAGTAAAATGTTTTAAACATGGAAATTATAATACTGTTTATTACATAGATACTTTTTCATAATAAATATGTATCTACATATGTTTGAATGTCATATGCAACCTGACCGTAGCCTTTTATTTTTAAGTGAAGGGATTCAAAAATACCCCAATTGTAAATGCTACCGAGTGACGATACTAGCCCCGTCCACTGGGTGCCAGCCTAGCCTTTTTAAGCCTGACTAACTCTTGCTGTGTGAACCTGGTCCTCCGAGCGAAATGATTTCTTTCATATGTAGATTCTGTTGGGCATTTCCTGCAATGAGAGAGCTGAGAGCTCAGACGCAAAACAAAACAAATATTTGAAAGTAATAAAAATATATCTGATCAATAACCATTCATTCGATGCCTCATTTTTATTCAGTGGCGTACCCAAGGGGTGGGAAACCTTTTTGACTAAGAAGGGACAGGTTCACACAGCAAGAGTTAGTTAGGCTAGGCTGGCACCCAGTGGAAGGGGCTACACTGTTAGAAATTTCATCATGAAATTACAGTTAAATAACCGGCCTCTGTCCAACTAATTCACCGCTAAATTTACGGTTTGGAACATTTTTCTATCTTTACGGGACCTAAACCATTTCCAATCCGCTTGTTTGAAAACCCGTAAATACAAAAGTTTACGGTTTCATAACCATTTATAAATGGTTTCAAAACCGTAAATTTAAGTTTTTACGGTTTTTGAACCATTTCGAGGCGTAGAAACCGTAAACGAAGCGTGCGGGAATCGAACCCCGGGTGTATGGTGTACTAACCTTGCGCTCTAACCATTCGGTCATCAACACCACTCAAAGCGGCCGTTTGTTTATCAATAAATCTTTTCCAACAGGCAAACTGCATTAAAATTGAGATTTGAATTTTTGATTAGATTTAAGTCATTTTTGGTCTAAATGTACTGTATATTGAAGGAAATAATTTTATTTGCTGCAAAAATTAAAATACTAACAATCTACAGAAGCTCAAATCATGTAGAGTGAGATCCCAGTCTCCCCAGACTTACGTGATCTTAGGAAGGATGAAATTTTAGAATCGGAAGTATAACATAAACTTGGAAAGGAAAATGGATACTCGCTAAGCTGAAAGCGGGGCCGTTTTACAGGTAGCAGGTATCCAAGGTGGAAAAAAACCCTGCTAACTTACGTCATTTTAGGAAGGCTGAATTTTATATATAATAATAAGTATAATATTTAAAGTATTTTCCAATGAGCCAGACAAATCTGAAGGGCCAAACATCCTCCCAGACTCGTTAAACGTTCCGCTGTAGTCCGTGGGCCCAATGCATTTATCGTTCAAGTTCGTTCCGATACTCTGGGGGCAATTTTTTCTTTGAAGAAAACTGTTTAAAATGTTCTAGTACTTTTAATTTTATTAAGTTCTCCAAAAATTACTTGGCCATAATTTAATAACAAGAGATTTCCTTTTGCACTCTTTTTTTGATGCATTCGTACTCTGCTCCAATGAAATCATCGAATTATTTTTTGCTCCGCGAAGCTAACCAATCACGCGGAATATAGCCTCAGTCGCTTACAGCATTGTTTGTAAACAAGTTTTCGACCCTTGCGATCATTCTATTTTAAACTTAATTTAAAAAAAGGCTCTTGTAATCAATTCTTGCGACCAATGTATATAAATATAGACAAAATATATGCACTGGATTCAAAAGCATAGACTATTTGTAATACAAAAAAAACATCAACGAGAACAGGGTTCGTACGGTCCTTAAAGGTCCTTAGAAAGTCCTTAATGTTCAATGTTCATTTTCATTTTTAAGGCCTTAAAAAGTCCTTAAATAGTCCGTATTTTTTATTCCAGGTGCTTTTTTTTTTTTGTTAAACTAAGAAAGTACCCAAGCGCTCTATTTGTTTTGCTATGTTTTGTATTCTTCACAAGAATCAAACTTCTTTCATTTCAACTACTTAATCGAACCTCAAAATTCGTTTGCTCGGGTTCGGTACTATCGCGGCTTTCGGACAGACCCAACCGGCGGATTGATAGGACCAAAAATGGCGGACTTACATAAACATCATCGCATTTTTACTACAAATTTCAGTGCTTTCTCAACTGGTAAATGAATAATTAACTCTTGTTTTATTAATTGTTTTGAAAAGTTATGTAGTATTAATAAAAATTGTTTATTTTTTTCATGAAAATTGTTACTAAATCTAAATACATTCTAAACAATGATCAATAAAGCAAGTAGGAGCAGCTCTTAACAAGTAATCAGTAAATAAATATTGCTTTTGAAACTTTTTTTTTAATTTAAGGGGGGAAAATACTTCAAAGATGCATATTGTTGACATCTAGCTCAATAAAAGAGATACATTTAACTAATATGTAGGCAAAAAAAAAAACTTTCAGCTTTTTTTTGCGTTTGACCAATTGCATGTAAGATTATCGCTTCTTTATACTATTAAAGGTAAAAAAATGATTTATTTTTATTATAATTTTTCTTACATCTTACACTATAATAAGCGGCGAGTTTCCAACTCTCCCGATCGCTTTTTAGCTGATCTTTCGCTAAACAGTTTGTTCTCCCATTGTTTTTTTTAAATCAAATAAAATATATATATCAAAAATTAATTTGTTTTAAAGTAATGTTTTAATATTTAGTAAATTTTTATCAAGCAATTTGGCTTTGCGATCTTTCGCTGTGGAGTTTTGTTGTGTGGGAGATGATGGATATTTGCTGTGTTAATCAAAATTTATATCTCGTGAAATTTCTTAATTTGCAGTAAATTGAAGGAATCGATCTCTTCTTAAACCTATACACCGTAGTTGCCAAATGCTCCGTTTTCCCCTAGTTTTTCTGTTTCCCCTAGGTTTTTTTTTTTTTTTTTTGTGAACTTCGAAAATTTGATTTTTTGCAAAAAGATCCGATTTTTCAAGCTGATGTACAAGTATTTTTATCTAAAGGGATTGTACTACAAAACAAGAAAATTTTTGAAGAAACTTTTTAAAAAGACATTTATTAATTTACATGAATTTTCATAACTTATAACGCGAAAATGTAAAAGCCTACCTTTCGGTAACTTGCTAACATCTAGCACGTGCTTCGCCGAAAATTGCACGCAGCTTTTGAGACTTCTATCTTTTTGCATCCTGTAAATATATGAATTATTTAAAAAGTTGACAGTTGTTTTAGTATTTGCAACCTGTAGTCTGCTTGTTTTATTTTATATTTAAAAATATTGTTCAATTTTTTGAAACTTTGTTTTAGTTAAATTTTGGTAGTTACTATTTGAGGGTAATGTACAAAGTTTTAAGCGAAAAAGCTCCATTTTTTTATTTGTATGTTGTTCCCAAAATGAAATATTTTTCTCAAGTTGAAAAAGTTTTTTCAGAATTTTTGTAAGCTCTTCTAAATAATTTTAAAAAATTATTTATGTCAGAGATAAAAATTTAAGTAAGCCTAAATTGAGATGCTGGCAACATAAGTTAAGTAAAATGAAAAAAAAAATCTAAATTAAACACAAATTCTCAAGACAAAGTGCAGCGTTTTCTTTAACAATTTGTTTTTATTTAACTTGTTTCTCATTTAACTTGTATTTTATAGCATTGACCATTTTTTATAATTTTTCACTTGCTTATATATGATTAATACTTGTGCTATGTGCTTCTTATTATTAGCTCCAATAATTATTTAACTCCCTGACTGTATTGGACATTAGAAAAGCAACAAGACAAAGAGAGCTCCATAAAAGTGTTTGTGTTGTGTTCCTAATAAAAATGCGATGTTAAATCAATTTCCTCTTTCAATAATGCCTCCTTTTGAAATAAACATAACAGTTTATACATTGCGAAAAACTTGTGAGGTCCTTAAAATTTTTTGTAGGTCCTTAAAAAGTCTTTAGAAAGTCCTTATTTTTGGTTTTACCAAAAGCGTACGAACCCTGGAGAATTATTTTGTTTAAAATATAACACTGGTATGGATCTTTAAAATAGTATAATTTTTGGAGATGATGTTTTCAAAATGTTTTTGAAGTAGTAAGTAACATATTTTTTTCCTCTAAAATTTCTGAAAATCTATATTTTTTTACATCGTGAACAATAAAATAATAGAAAAATATATTATTAGCACATGGGTTTTATTGGTATTCAACGTGCGTATGGAGCGCTTGCTTTCTGTGTTGTATTTGTATTGTACATTTCTAATTCAGCAGCAATTTAAATAGTGGGTACGCATCAGAGGACTTACCTCACAGTTGCCTCCGTCCTTGTTTAAGTATCCATTCCGTTATTGAGTAAAATAACGCATCTTTTACATTGCGAGCTAAATTTTACACTACATCGTTAAATTTAAATATGTTAGCAAGAGAGAGTATTTTTTTAAACGTATAAATATACACGCATTTGTCATTGAAATGGGTTGGGGTTTTCCCATTTTATTTAAGGCACTGTTTACAGCTTTATGTTTGACACATGTGGTATCAAAGCAAAGTTTATTATTGTTCATGTCCTTGAACTTTATTTCTGATACCACTAATTCACTTATCGATGCGAGGAAGAAATCTTTTCTCCCAACATGAAATAGAATAGTTAACCCTACACAGCACTGTGTTTTTTTTTTTTTAAACAACATCTCTAATTTTCGTTCATTAAGCTCCTGTTTTGTATTATTTTTAACAAGTGGTGCATTCTTTCGTTTTATTTTGAATGTAAGGTCATATTAGTTAATGTAGTTTCCCCTAGATCTTGAAAACTGGGCTCAAGGTTCATCTTTTTTCACAAAATCGTAACCCATGTTAATTTTGTAAAAAACAAGAAATTCTTAATTCTTTTATACAAATTTTCAGCAACAATTTTTTGAGAACTAATCTTTAATTGCTTACATAGTGTTAAAATAAAATAAATATAAGTTGTCCGAAAATTTTTGTGAAAAATGTATATTAAGGCGCCTTTTTTACTTGTTATTTTAAAACCACACCGCGCATTTGGGGATACTTTTTATGCTCCTGAATTATTTGCAGTGAAAACAAGAACAGGTGTCTCTGGTTGTTTTATTTCACTTTATTTGGTATCTTTTGGAAGATTATTGTTGTAACTATATAACAAATTAGTGTAAAGTGGTCAAATAAATTACTTTTTAGGGATTTTGTTTAAAATCAATTGACGCTCAACCAAAGAAGAAACAAAGATTATTGCATCAAACCCACTACAGATGTTAGGTTTCTTGTTTAAAACCTTTTAGTGAAATTATTAAACTTTATTGGTATTTAAAGTAAAAAATTTGCACATGTAACTAATAATTAATAGTTACATGTGCAAATTTTTACTTTAATAATTTTTTTAAATTTATAAATAATAAAATAAATTATTTTAATAAATTTTACTATTTTATTGCTATTTTATGATTATGATGCATACCTATTTATTATTCATTTGGTTTCATTTATTAAAATGATTATATAAAAAATTATTAATGTTACCCCTAAATGCGCAGTGTTGTTTTTAAACAACATGTCAAATTTTCTCGGATTCTATTCTTCCGAATTTAATAAAAAAAATTTTACTATTTTTTCTACTTATAACTAGCACCAATTTATAAAACTAAAAAAGGCGTGACCAGGAATTTTCCCCGTATGACAACTGCTTATATTAACTCTTAAAACCCAAAGTTTTTATACACGGGTCATAGCGGTTTCCGAAGAGATAAAAAGAGAAAAATAGAAAAGCCGATTTGTGCCCTGAGATTGTGTCCCCCTTTAATGCATATCCGTCTGGAATGATATAGAATATCCCCAGCTTTTTTAAAAGGAAGAATATTTTCAGTGACGTAGCAATTGTTAAAAAAATTGATTAACATTTTTTATGAAGTGGATTTTATTATTTTTCCCAAACAGAATTCAAAGTTTAAATGCTTATTGAAATAAATCATTGAAGTTGCATGAAAAACTCAAAATTACTGTCAATGAACTACCATACCCCCTTACATTAAAACTGCAGTTGACAGTTTTTTAAAAGCGTTAACATAAAAAAAAAAAAAACAGCGTGAAAGCAAAAAGAATGTATAATTCCAAAGAATCAGACTTGGGAGCGCTACTAAAAAGTAAACAGAGGGCCGCTCCTGCTGCTCTGATTGGTCAATTTCTTTCATAGTGACGTCACAGTGCGATCTCTTTCGGATATTCACGTGTGATTTCTAACGTGAAAACGAAATAGTTCCTCATAATTTTGATTCTGTGAATTAATGGACAATCATATTTTGGAGAACTTTATGAATTTACATTTACCAGCCAAGATCATGCTTTATTTTGGCAAAATAAAATTGCCCCTCAAGTGTCGGAACGAAAATTAATTTAAAGCTCTTTTTGAGACTTCGGCCCATGGACTACTGTGCGAGGAAGATTGAGCATTTGAGCTGTTAAAAGAGCCACTGCACCGATAAATGCTCTCATATGGCAACCCGCTCTTGTTTACGCTTTTGCTTGGCATTTATCGCTGTCAGTGGCGCTTTTAACAGGTACGCCCAAAATGCTGACGCTTCCTCGCGCAACGGAACTTTTAATGAGTCTGGGAGGATGTTAGGCCCGTCAGATTTGTCTCGCTTATTGGAAAACAAATCAAAATATATTACTTATTGTTATATATAAATGTCAACTAATATTTCCTTAAAATATTTTTATTCCATGAATATTACTCCCACTCCCCAAATGTTTCTAGTTTAACACCTTCATCGCACATATAATTTAATTAGGGGACAAAACAAAAGAAAGTTGTTTCAATTCAATTCTATACTTCAAATTTATATTCTAAACAAACAAAATTTATATTAGATTTTTAAAATATCAACCAACCGCCGGATTTTTTGTGGATCATAATCCACAGTTAATTATTTCAAAAATTTGAATTTTTTCGCAGTCTTCATATGAAAATGTTTTTAAGTAAAATTATTTAAAACACAAATTTTCTAAAAACTTCGGTTGGGGAGATATTTGATGCTTTAAATACCCGTTTTAATAATAATAAAAATATTAAAACTTTATATTTTAAAGTACACTACTAAATGGAAGAAAAATAATTTCTTCAAAACGCCACAAAATCTTTTCATGGAAACGAGGAAATATTTAATTTAAAATTGAATAAGAAAGTTTTTGAAAATATTTCATAAATAAAATTAAAGCTTTTAACTGTTACTTTATAAGTGATTCTAATAAGATTTCCAAAATGAATCCCCGATCCCCGTCTTGTTGGGAAAAGCAATAAGCAGCATCCTTTCGCAAAAATAACAAGTTTCTAAAATTTTAACACAAATGTTCAAAATGACTAACACTCAGCTTTTAACTGGTTAAACTGCACTTTTATATGTTGTGTTTCTTGATGCCAAGTGCCTTCCAAAAATAGTGTTTGACTGTAATTGTGCAGCAATCATTTAGCATTTGAGTTTATTTTACGATATTCTTCATTATTTTCTCAAAAGAACAAAGTAAAAAATATATTGCGAAATTACAAAGCTATTTTTTAAAAGAGTAAATATTAATTTTATGATTCTAGTTTCTTACGAAATTTTGAAGTAAAACACTGAAAAGTTTAGAAAAAGTAGGACAAATGTTAAAAGTTTAGGACATTTTAGGATTTTTTTTTTTTTTTTTGGAAATGTCACGATTTTGAAATCCAATAAATTTTCAAAAGAAGTATACCAAAAGGTTTTCAACCCCTTGGCTACGCCACTGAATAAAAATGAGGCATCGAATGAATGGTTATTGATCAAATTTATTTTTGTTATTTCCAAATGTAAGTTTTGTTTCGCGTCTGAGCTCTCAGCTCTGTAATTGCTGCAAATGCCCAACAGAATCTACATATGAAAGCAATCATTTCGCTCATTTTAGCTCAAAGTGATATAAATTCGAAGAAAAATCATATAAATTCGGCAGAAAACCAAGAAATCTATGCAAAAAAAAATTCCAAGTCACCACGTGCTTCTGCACCTGCGGTGAGTCATACTGATAAGAAGGGGTGGACAAAGGGATTACGAGGGGGGTAGAGTCAATCTATTAGTATCTGTAATATATTTAATGATTTGTTTCCCCACGAGTAATAAAAAACTTTAAAAAATAAGCTTGATTTAAAATATCAAAAACCAAAAATTGTATTTCACTTTAAATTTCTGTTATAATTTTTTACTCACATTTTTTATGCCAAATTTCTTAATGATGTTACGAAATACTTTATCTGTTTTGGGGAATTGGTTGGACTAAAGATGTTATGCTGAGACAAGGAACTCTAGAGGGGAGTGGACCGATGGAGTGGACAGTGACCCAGAAGCCCCAGAACCAGTCCCCACCGCTTCCCACTTGAAATCGCTAGAAATCCCAAAATATTTTAAAAGGGAAGTTTGAACGGGAAAAAAGGGGGTAGGAAATTTTGTGTCGGCGACGGTTGTCTCCCCCGGCGGGGGAGACACACCCTCTTTGATACCCCTATGCTAGAAGAGTATCATTTGGAGGGTCGGAAGTGGATAAATAATGGGGGTTCTACAACAGCAGGCGCAACGCGCAACGTGCCACACCCCCCTTGCGCCTGCCACCTCCTCCTCCTCCCCTCCCCTCCTCCGCCTCCTCCGCCTGCCGAGTGGGGTTGAGTAGTTGGGTTCCTGAAGTCGTAGAAGATGACGAGGGTTTCTGAGTGGAGTTGAGTTGTTATACTGCGTCTGAAGTTTAGCTTTTTGGGGATGGCAACGGTGATATAGCGGTTGTCATGACAACAGTTACCAACTAAAATTGCTCATGGCGCCACCTAGTGAGAGAAATATTAATTATTATTTTTTTCAGACTTGCTCGTTTTCCGATGTTATACTCATGGCACCATCTAGTGAGATAAATATTCATTCATTCATTTAAATATATATTTTTCGGACTTGGAATTATTTTATTTAATTTCTCTTTCCTAGATCGGGAATCGAACCCGCATCATCAAAAGATCTTCATGGCAGTCAAATTGTAAACGCGCAAATTGACTATGCCATGAAGACCTGATAGCTACAGCGCTAAATTGAATGTTAATATAATTCTCTTTCAGATGTTTGAGAAGACTGCCATCTAGCGAGAGAAAACTTTTTTTTTGAGCATAGATTATTTAATGATTTCCATGACAACGTATTTTTACGAAGAGCCTCCTAGTGACAAAAATAGGAATAATTATTTTTCGGACTTAGTCGTTTTCTGAAGTTATTTTTGATTTAGGTTTTCACAAATGGCAACATGTTTTTAGTTTTAATTCCAAGGTTTGAATCGCTCATGGCGTCACCTAGTGAGAGAAATTATTTTTTGAACTTAGAAATTAAAAATAACACCGAAAAACGACTAACTTGGGTTTTTCACATTATTTTTTTTTTATTATTTCAAGAGTTGAAGCACTCATGCTGCCGTCTAGTGAGAGAAAACTTATTTTTTTGGACATAGAATATTTTACTTCATGAAAGTGAAATTAATTTAATTTGAAGTTGATGGTCCCACCACCATCCCGATGTGACTTTTAATCACACCCCATCAACTATTTTGTGCTCGTTCATTTAATTTGGTCGTTTCAAAACAATTGTAAATATTCAAGCAATTACACATAACGAAAAAAATTTGACCCTAGAAGTGGAAAAATATAAAAGTATCATGCAGTGAGACTTCACTTCTACAGTCAATTTGTTTTTTAGAATACATAACCCCATAATTTAGACTGCATTAGATGAATAATCCATTAAAAAAAAATATTGTATCATTGAATTCAAAATAATCTGCAAAACAAGAGAACGTTTCATAGACTCTAGCTGTTGAATAAAATAAGTCTCAAACGGAGACTTAACTTCTACAGTCAGTGAGACACTATAATATCTCACATACGTGAAAATCATCAATTAGAATCTGAAATGAAACACGCAAATTTTTTCCTCAAGATATTGAAATTCACATCTCAGACCTTTTAAGTTGTAAAACCCATTCGAGAAAGCTGTGAATGCTATGTTTTTTTTTTTTTTTTTTCCCTTTCATTGTATTAGATTTAACTGTTGTGTTCTAGCGAGAATTAATTATTTCCATCAGAATTAAGTTTCAATTTTTAATCAACTTATGGTATTAATTTAATCTTAAAATCAATTTAATAATGTATTAGTAATAATTATCTCTTAATTTTAAACATATTTTTTCACCCTAAAATGTCAAAGACAGGATTAAATGAGAACTGATTAAATCTCATCTTGAGAAAGTGTAGATTTAATGTGAACCAATCAAGTCAATTCCCGAAACTTACTAAATTTATGCCAAAGCTAATTATAGAAAAGTTTAAGACTTTGAAAATGTGCATCAGTAGGTTTATACAAACATATTTAGTGATACTTTTACGAAAAGAGGTGATTTATTCTATACTTAAACATGGGTTTACATTCATTTTACAGTTTTCTATGAATACAAATCAATGAATTTATATCAACTAAGACTATATTTACATTATAGATAATCATCCTTTAATCCATATTACACCGCTAGATTTTTCACAAGTTTAAGAGTTTGCATAAAATAATAGAAGTTAGAACATGTTCAGCAACTCGATTTTGTATAGAATGATAAGCAAATGTTTTATATATTCCAATATATTTATTTTATTTGTTTTTAATTTAGTTTTCAAGTCATTTATAAAAATCAGAAAATGGAACATACGAACATTGCGGACTTATTAAATTTAATGTTCAGTCATAAAAAAAAAATATTCATGTACCATGGGTGAATGAATTTTTAGGTTCATTGCAAGAAATGAATGTACCGAAGCATTTTGTGAAAAATAAAAATTTGTTGGATTTGAAATTATCTCCAACTCATATGTTAAATGAAGATGTGAAACCTGTTTTTACACCAAAACTTCGCAGAAGGAAGCGAAATTCCAATGTAAAATGGGATAGTATGTATAAATAAAGATGTATATTTAAAAAATTATCTGTCTCATTATTTACTTTCACCATGAAATTATTTTTAAAAGCATTCTCATTTAAAACACTGAATAAAACAGAGAAAATGGATAAAACTAAAAACATACATTTATTGAACACAAATAATGAATGAATAATATATATATAATATATATATATATATAAAGAAAGTACTTACAAATCAATGGCTAAATCCATAATATAATTCCAGTTGATTTTGTCTATTATTTGATCATTCATATGTATATTTTTACAAAGTGTAAACGCAAGTTCATTGAGGTCCATAGTCATGAAATAATGTTTATCAACGAAAAAAAATTTTTCACTCGAAGTCTTTGATATACATCCATGCCGTCTCTGGGATGGGTGTGAAATTTTACATCCCTCACATTTGTAATTTGCAATGAGGCATCTGCGCATTTCAATTAAAATAAAATCTCGTATTTTCGAATGAGTTTGCTCGTCGGGCAATTCTTGTACATGAAAATCAGATCGGTAAACTTTTAACATTTCTGTTAGTACGTCGGAAAATAAAATTTCTTGGAGTTTTTCCATAATTTCAGAATAATGATCAGTCATAAATTTGTTGCTCTCTTCATTCATGGTGAGACCATCTATATTTAATTCAAGTGTTGGACCTAAAGTGATAAGTTTGTGAAGCTTGCATACACCATCAAGGTTTAATACTAAAACCTCATTGAATGCCACAAAACTAGCATCTTTATATATAGAATTAAATGTGATTAGCTTATCCATAAAATCGATGAAGCCTCGCACTGTGAAAGTAATATATCGACCCGCAAAATTGTCCGCAATTTCAAGAGATATATTACCATTGCTCTCTTGTATCACAAATAAGAAAATTCCATTTAACAGATCAAAAGCGAAAAGTTTTCTTCTTTCGAAACGCTGTAAAGTATACTTTACACAATCTTCGAGCCAGTCGCCGGAGGGGAGTTCTTCATGCATCTGAATAGGAGCAAAGTCAGCGGGGATTCTCTGGAACTCTGTGGGCGGTCCAACAAGATTTGTCACGGTAGATTTGAAGTTTTCTTGGGGCAGCGGTGTAATTTTTCGAGTCGCTCCTTCCACCCAAGGGATTTCGACTTCGTAAAATAGGAGGGGGCTATCCTCTTCTTGTTGTAACGCTGGGGCGCTCGTCTTAGACAGGGACTCTTCACTTGTAGCACTCGGCTCTGCTATCATCACCAAGGGCGTAAATACATCCGCGGGCGCTGGGGCTGACATCTCTGCAGGCGCTGGGGCGGCTGTCTCCAAGGGGTCAGAGGTGATCGTCTCCACGGGTCTCTGAACAGTAGTGGGCGCTTCCATCTCCACCTCCATACGGCGCCGCTTGGGCAGGGGCTCCGAGTCGGTAGCAATTTTCCGGAATGTGATGCTTATGCGCGGCTCCTTCACATTCAGTTCTGGCCTTATTCCATGCATGAAGAGTCTGTTTGTTGGTGGGTGCATAATATAAGCACTACCATGCTGCAATGTAATATCTGTTGGTTGATAATGAGTCCTGGTAAAAGTAATGGTCCGAGTTGCACCGAAGCTTAAGCATGCGATAGGGCTGTGAAGATCCAAGCAGCTCTCATTGTCTTTGCGGACTCCAATTCCAGAATTTCCATCGGGGTAGTAGTTAATCAGTGCATAGTTAAAGTTTTTTCCTGAAGCATATTCAACGCGATTTTTAATTTTTAGCATGAGCGGAGTCCATGGTTGTGCGGGATTGGAGGTTCCCGAATACCTATAATCCAGGCCTTCGTACCCGAATGCATATGACATTCGTTTCGGGGTATAATTTTTCCCGCGGACTTTTACATTTATGGGATGAAATGGAAGTTTTAACAACTCTGCAAATATTTCATCTGCTTCATCACGAGTGTAGAATTCGTCGCAAACTGTCACGTTTAATCCATGCTCATTCAAACTAACGGGAGAAAACATCTTGGAACTAATAAATTAAATTAACGCAAGAACGGAGTTATGAAACGAAGTCCCAATGAAACGGAGAAAAAATGCACTGCAAAGTGATACGCTCTAACCGCATTCAATGAAGTGGCAAGTTGAAATGACTCGATCGTGGGGAAACGTCTTATCGCTGCCCCGAACCATAGAAGGGGTGCTGTGACCTCGATATGAAGTCATAGCTTCTCCAAGGTTAACATTATCTATGATTCAGGGTAATATCAGTTACTCACTGAGATTAAAGAGTGAAATCATGGTCTGCACACGTTCCTCTCTGCACACGAAATTAAAGTAAAACGTGAACTAATTTTAATTGGTTCGACTCGTGTGATGTCATTTTTAAAGAGATCCATTGGCTAATTCATTTGATTCTAAAAACCAATTGGAACATTTAAGCACTACGTCACTAATTTGTACAAATGGTAATTTTAACAATCATCTATCACTTCTATTCAGACATTTGCTTCTAATAGACGTATTTTCACTTTCCTTAGATTTTATTCTGCTATTAGATAGTTTTTGCGTAGCTTTTTTCTGCTATTAGCTTTATTTTACTTTATATTTTGAGAAAATGGAATCGTCAAGAAACGTTGCTTCTACTTCTAACGATGTTGCTGATGTAAGTACTCATTTATTTGTTACATTCGTTCTTACATTTTAATTGCCAAATTTATTTTAGTATTTAATTGTTAAATTCATTTTTTTTTTAATTGATGAACTCATCCTTTGATTTTCATTGGTAAATTCATTCTTATATTTTATTTGTTATGTTCATTCTTAGATTTTAATTGCTGAATTCATTTTAGTGTTTATTTACTGAATTCATTTATTTAATTGCTAAATTCATTTATTTAATTGTTAAATTCATTTATTTAATTGCTGAATTCACTTTAGTATTTATTTGCTAAATTCATTTATTTAATTGTTGAAATATAAATTTAATTCTCAGTCAATTATTTTGAATGAAATCTTAATTATTCAACCATCTTAACTTATAATTTTTAATGATCTTTTCTTAATTGTACTCTATAATTCTAAAAACGATTTTACTTATTCTTTCTTCTTTTCAGTTCGTCAACTTCGGCATCGACGAGGCCGAATTTGATCAGCTCATTCAATCAATGCCTGACGCATCATTTTTGCCAAGCGTTGTGTTTCCGCCACCCCGATTTGCCCCGATTGGTCTAAATGTAAGTTTTGAAATCTCGTTGAGTTTTTTTAAAATGTTCTATTGAATATATATTTTTCAAATGTGAGACTTATACTTTCATTATTTTGAATAGGAACTCGCTACCCCCATAGCTGGCTCAAGCAGTGTGCCGGTGCGCTCCGCCGTCCGTGGGGTGATGGGACCTTTCCAGCCTACCGCCGTGAAGTCCAAACCTGTGCATGTGAGTACACTTTTTTCTACAGAAGTATAGGGTGTTATTTTTATTCACCAATAGTATTAATTTTGTTTCTAAACTAAATTTTTCCTCAAGTGAATTTAAATGATTTCATACACCGATGTTTTGAACTAAGTTTAACTTTTAACGGTAACTTTTAACGGTACTTTTAAAACTGTATAACACCCTATGCTTCTTGACTTATTTTTGTGAAAAAGATTTTCTCTCTCTTTGTGCATTTTTACATATTATGTAGCACTCTTTTTTTTTGTATATTCCGATGTACAACTCTGCATTTGTAAAAATTTCTTTTACTCAGAGATCATGATTGATGTTATTGTACTTAATGATTCTCGTACAGAATATTTTTTGTACTTGTCGCGAAACTCTCTTTTTGTAAAGTTTATTTACTCGGAGATTTCATATATTGTTAGCGGTGATAAACATTTTGTAAAGAGTTTGTCGTATTATACACTTGTAAAAATTTTGTGATATAATTATGTATAAATTGTTAAGAACGTTTAAGAAAGAGAGAGAAACTTTATATATATTTTGGATGGGAATTGGATACTGTGTTTTTAGATTACACGCGTATGGGATTTTTGGAAGGGAAATGTATAATGTGTTTTCAGATTTCGCGTATGGGAAATATTTAAATTTTAGGTGTTTAAGGAAAAAAAAAATTATTTTCTGTTGAAAAAAATTTTCTGTTTGGAAAAACATTGATTTGTGTAGAATTTAAAAACGATAGCTTTAAAGCTTTTCAACTACTGGAGGCTTAGTCTCTGCCCAGTACGTAAAAATAATCCGCATGCAAAACCAGTCCGTGACGTCATTTTGACGTCAGCAGTAAAATGCGCTAGTCTCTGCCCATTTTTCCGGACGCAAAGTACGTACGCTGAAATGTAAACATACGGTTATTTTTCCGCCACAATTTCCTGGCGTAAACGCCGTTTACGTATCTCAAAACAAGATGGCTGCCGTGCTCGTCGCGTTGCTTAGAACAACAATCAACAGAAATATAGAGATTTTAACGTAAACGAAAAGTATTTCGTGATCATGCAACTCCCTTTAGTTTTCTTGAAGAAATATTTATTTATAAGAAAGGACTCGTTAAGGAATCGCTGTTGAATCAACATCACATTGCTTTCCGTCTGGAGGAATGCCTGCTCATTTACGAGTAAGTACAACTTTTATTATTCTGCTAACAAAGCGTTGTTACTTTTCATTATCTGCATTCAATATGTTTTGTTATATAAGTGTTAGGGAGTCTGTTGTACCTTGGATTCGTGAAAATTGCTCTATTTCGTATAGATACATTATTCGAGAGCAACTTCTATCAGCCACTTAATATTTCATATTAATATGCTTGTTTTATTTTAAATATTAAACATAAGGACTCGTTTGACACAGTGCGTATTTTAACGGTTATTTTGTTGGTAAAATAGAAGAATACAATCTCCTGAAATTTAATTAAGTGCTGTAATTACTTGTATTGTAATGTATATGCTAAACTTCTTTGAATAGTAAATGCTTATGTTTAAAAAACGAATCTCTTTTTTTAAAAGAAAATTCTTGCTATAACAAATGTAATGTAACAAATTGCAAAAATATGACATATATTTTTCCTTGAAAGGAGTAAATTATATTTCTCATTGATCCACCTGATAGAATTTTGTGTTGATCAACTTCAATTTCATATTATACATAAGTTTTTGAAAGTTTGACTACTCATTTTTCAGTTTCAAAGTTTTAAGAATCTTGGATTAACTCAAGTTAGCTGTCTCTATGTAAAGATATATGTATATTATAGAGAACTCTCTCCAACCTACCAATATTTGGTTGAGCAGAAGTATTTCCCGTTCTATTTTGCTAACTTCCCTCCATTAAGCGACCACGTATTAACAGCCTCCCTTTCAATATGATCACGTGTCTTATTCCTGCTAAAAAAAAAAATCCTCGGTCTTTTACTGTATTGCCATAGTATCTCGATACATATTAGTTGTACCAGAAATTAATATTACCTTTTGCATTTTTAAGCATTTGATATATATATATATAAAATTCAACTCCAAAGTATTAGGTATATGTATATGTAATCAAGCATAAATTTAAGATTCAAAAGCTGTTGCTCTCGGTGATTCTCAACCTTTTCAATGCTGCCGCGCCCTTAAGGAATGAAGAAGTTTTAAACGACCCGTTTGGAAAAGCCTGTAATTTCAGGGGGGGGGGGAGTTGATAAGCGACAAAAGGTTTTCGCAGTTTTATTTGCACCGAATGTGGTTAATAAAAAAAGATAAAGCTTTTATAAAACATAGCATTTAAAAAAACATTTGTGAATCATCGCCCCCTACCGCCCAAAACATACCCACCATCCCTGCTGCCCAAAATATATTCACCGCCCCTCAGTATACCCTTACCACCCACGTTGAGAACCATTGCTGAATATTTATTCATTATAACTTATTTTAAGACCTGTTAATTACTGATGTAATAATTAAATATCCGTATCATATATATTTATGCATGTGCGTGTATGTGTATTATATGTATAGTATATCTGATTTTTTTTTCTTATATTACATAGGTTGTGGATGACTGTGTTGATACACTCGGCTAATTTTATTTAGAAGCACTGTATGCTGCAGGAGCATTTTAGAACCAAGGAGTTGGAAATTTTTGGTTAGTGTTTAAATTAAGGAAATGCAAAATAAACAAATTATAAGTAAAAAACATTGAGTGCCGCATCAGCAGTGGTGTAGTCCTGGAAAAAAAGTTGGGGGAGGGGGGAAGCGGCTGTATAAGAAGATAAGCAATTGAAATCAAAAATTGGGGGGACGCTTACGTTAAAATTTAAACATTTTGGGCGGACGCTTGTATTAAAATAAAAAGGCTGTCCCCCTTCGACTACACCACTGCGCATCAGTCATTGGTGACTCTCGGTTTAAAATATGATGCAAAACTAAAAAGTGGGTATTGTGTTCAGTAATTACTGAAAAATTATTTAATTTTTATTTATTACAATATTACATCATTAATGCAATAATTTAAGCACAAATTGTTCAATGCATGGCTCTTAAGAGCCATGCATTGAGAAAAATAATTGGAGGGAAATATTCATTCTGATTTTCAGCTTAACATATATACATTAGTTTTAACAAAGTTTACTTGAATTGCATGCCTATTGTGTTTCAATGTCATATTTTCATGCACAGGTTAAAATGTTTGTTGCTATTAATTTTAACTAACTTTGTGGTTGGAAAGCCCAATGTGGGTTATGGGCCTTCTGTGCCCATCCCAGCTTTCGTGGCTGAGGGCCAAAGGTTGCAGAAGCAGATGTTCCGGTCAAGTGGTCAGCCTGACGCGGATTCCCCAGTGTTAGTTCCAAAACATGCTTGGTCCTCATTTTATCGAACCACGGGTCTGTGGCATAGTAGCACGGAAGGCTACTACACAACCACTGGGCCTTGCTATTAATTTACTTCCTGCATCAATTCTACTTTCTTTTTTTCAATTTCAAATAAACTGATTTGTATTGCATTAAAGTTAAAAATTGAGCTTCAAGTTAGGGCTATGTGATTTTTTGTATTACGTAGTGTGCTTATGATTTCTAATACTTCATTCATTTTAAAATTGGCATAATTTTGTTATAGGTGATAGTGGTTACCCTCTGGAACCTTAGCTCCTCACTCATGCATATCCTGCTATTGGCACCTAGAAGTTCCGTTATAACAGTTGCCACTCTTCTATAAGATCCTGTGTAGAATGGTGCTGATTCATCACCTTAGCCTTTCTCCAAATTCAGCTTTGGATAATGTTGAAAAGAGCATCAGGGACAAAATAACTTCCGGATTTTAATTAATTGTAAACTTGATTGGGACATATTTATTATATTTTAATCATTTTCAAATTTATTGCTTTTTCTCGATTATTTTCAAATTTAATTATTATATATATTTTTAAAAATTTATATACTTTTAGTTAATAGCACCCTGTATATACCGGCTAACACTTATAAAATATGGTCACTTATGCCAAATTAAAAATGTCTCATAATTTCCTGCAGAGGGAAAGCATTGTTTCAGTTCTTCTGTGATGTTGATAACTAATTCTTTCAATATAACCTAACCACTTTAATAAATCTTTCTTTCATCAGATAATTCGACGATGTTTCGTGGTTCTCGAATAAGTTTTCTCTCATTACGTTCCAATCTCTCTGCTTCTTGAATGTTAAATAACTCCCTGTTTTAAACATTGGAAAATAAATCTTCTTTACTACTTGATAAGTGTTTCATGTCTTATTAATGTGTTTCTAGTGAAACATTCTAAACTTCAAAAGAGTTATTGTATTTCCATGTGTGGAATAGCCAATTGCTTTTCGTTCTATTTGCTTTTTTTATAATTAAATTCTTGAAGCTTTAAATGTGCATCTACCGTAAAACCTCGATTAACTAAAGTGGTTGGGAGTAGACCTTTGTCAGCAAATCTGAAATACAAGATTAAAAAAACAGCATTTGATGTGTCGCTTCTTGACTTATAAGCAATACAGTTCTCAATGAGAATAGCACGAAGTTTACTTCATGCAGTATTAATTTAAAAATGTCATTTCTGCTTTTTTCATATTTAAACACAATTTCAACCTTGTAGTTATGAAAGAGATTATGGAAATTGTCTTCAAAAACTTAGTTGTGCAAAGCATGAAATCAGAACAGAAACTTTAACTTGCATATCATTTAGATATTATGACAAACTAGTAACAATTATAGTACTTTCTCGGTCCAATTTGGCTACCTTTACCTTCACCTTCATTGAGTAATAGTTCGGCTCCAGTACCGGATCTTCGAGTTTTTCTGTGGCGGGGCAAAACTTAAAGATGCTCCCCCATCCGACTATTGTTCATATTTCATAAACTTTTATGCGCTGGCTATTTTTTTTCATGATTTTTCACTGGGGGGGGGGGGGGGCACTGAGAACTCATGAAACGTTCGTTAATGTTTCCATGGCATGGCCCTTTCAGCTCAACATTACGGGGGTAAAGCCACCCTTTTTAACTGGAGATATAAAATTCCGACAGTTGAAGGAGGTCCAGGGGGATTCTCCCCCTGGTAAAATGTTGAAAACTATATGCAAAGTGGTGCATTTTGAGACCTATGCAGACGCATATTGTATTGTTTGACCATAGAATGATTTATATTCTGCCGCTAAAAGGGTAAAAAACATAGACTTTAAAATTTTGACATTGCAAAATTTGTCGCTCCCTAAAACTGCCTTTCCGGGAGCCTTTGCTTGTCGCAGGAGCTGGTTGCATGAAGGGTTCACCTTTGACGGAGATATGAAATTCTGACAATTGAAGGGGGTCCTGGGGAGACAAATTCTCCCCCGGGAAAAATTTTAAACTATATGCAAACTGTTGCATTTGGGATTGCAAGAATAACCATGGAGGGGGAGGGGCCAAGGGAACAAAATTCTCCCCTGGGAAAATTTTCTATAACTTCATGCAGACTGGTGCGTTTGGGACTGCAAATATATCGGAGCAAAATTTTTTTTTAAATTTAAACGCTTTTACTTAAAAAAACGCAGAACAAAATTAGCACTTTTTTTATCCAGGGGAAAAAGACCCTCCTTACTAACGCCCATATAAAAAAAGCTCTGGCTCCTGAAATGATACTTATAATCCCCCCCCCCCCTTCCAGGAATGATGCTTTGAAAATTCGTAAAAGAAAAACTTGTTTTAGAATGGCATGATCTATATTTCTCTATCACAAGCTCCCCCCTGGCCCCTTCCAATAATGATGCTTTGAAAATTCGTGAAAACGAAAAACTTGTTTTAGAATGGCATGATCTATATTTCTCTATCACAAGCTTCCCCCCCCCCCCCCCCCCCCACGCACCCCGCCTTCCCAAAAGGGTGCTTTGAAAATTTGTAAAAGAAAAAGTATTGTGTTGTTTGATCATGGCATGATTTATATTTTGTTATTACAAATTGGGGAAAACCTTGGCTTTTTTAATTTTGACATTGCAAAATTTTTGCCCCCTGAAGCTGCCTTCCCAAGGAGCCCTTTTTAGAGTTTCTGACAGTTTATTTTGCCACCTGGGGCATAGATAGTCCGACTTGCCCTCTTCCCTAGATCCGGAGATGTTGGGCTCTAAGCAACTGAATAAGACGCATTACAATTGTCATTTTAGAACAAAATGTAGAAATATTAACTATAGAAAGAATAATAAAAATAATTTCACGTTAAGAAAGCACAAATAAGCATTAAAATGCAGACATCTGTTTTGTGTTTTGCATCCAGAAGCTCCCTGTCGCATTGAAAAAGGAATTCTAAGCAATCCGGAAACATATGTCTGCATTTTAATGCTTATTTGTGCTTTCTTAACGTGAAATTATTTTTGTTACTCTATACTTGCACAAAGTTAAATTATTATTATATAGGAAGAATCTCATTTTACAAAGAAAAAACATGCAGAATAATTTTTAAAACTAACTAAAATAATACACAACACGAGAGAAAGAAAAAATATTTATCCTTAAATAAATTCTGTTATTTAGCAGATAAAAAACGCGCACGGTGCAATCGAGAAAAATGTTTCTTGCGTTGCCAAGCCAACGCAACGATAGCGATAAAATTTCGATGATGAATCGAATGTTTCATTGGCTAACACATATCGGAATGAAGGCGGGGCTTATTACGTACCGCGCATTCGTAAAATCATCAAACGCTTTCGTACGTACGGAAAAATGGGCAGAGACTACTATGTCTTTCAAAGTACTTAAATCAAGATACGTTACTAGCCACCGTAAAAATGCATCCGTGCGCTGACGTCATGATTTACGTACGCAAGTTTACGTATGGGCAGAGACTAAGCCTCCTGAAATACCCATGAACAAGTTCTCAATCTTTCACCCCCAATTATCTGTTTGTTTTTACTTCCTCTCTTTCGCTCGATAAGAAAAGAGCATGACGCGTTTTCCCCTCCCCTCGAAAAGGAGAAAGTTGTTTGATTTCGAATTCACTCAACCGGAAATTTCCATTCCCCCTGTGTTTCCATTGTTCTGAATGAAAGCAAAGTCGAATCGCGTTATATTTTGGATTTAAGAAATGTATGTTGTGTTTTTTCAGATTACGTGAATGGGGATTGTATTTTTTTTTTGAAAAAAAAAAAATTTTTATTCTATGTTTTCAAGTTAGAAATTCTGTTAAGATTTCCAGATCTGTTTATATGGTAAGTGATGTGTGTAGGGTGTGAGTGGTGTATGTTAGGTGTTAACATTGAGTTGGGAAATAGGTTAGGGAAATGATAATTTTGGGTTTTTATTAAGCATGATTCTAAAAGAGATTTTTTTTATCTCTTTCATAGGTTTGTGATACGTGTGGAAAGTCGTTCTAATCACGGAGTAATCTTAATCAACATGTAAAGACACATTCAAATGTGAAGTCTTTTCCTTGTGAGGAATGTGGAAAGAGTTTCACACGCAACGCTGATCTGAATCGCCACATGAGGGTACATAACCCTGCCGCAGTAGAGTGTCCCCCCTGTCATCAGCAATTTACGCGCCAGGACAATTTAAATGCCCATATGCTAACAGTCCACTCCGCCCCGCATTTTCCATGTCCCCATTGTAACCAGCTATTTAGTCGAAAATCCAACCTCACTCAACATCTTCGCACCAAACATGCAGCTCCGCTCAAGCGAAAAGCTGTCAATCAGGGTCCCACCCCTAAGCGCTCCCGTCCCACCCGCCGAACGGCTCTCGGCGTGTTCTCTTCGGAGCACCTTTCCCCCAGTGAAAAAAATAGGGGGATGTCAAGTTGTCCTTCGGGGAATTGAGATCATCGCCCCCTACCGCCCAAAACATACCCACCATCCCTGCTGCCCAAAATATATTCACCGCCCCTCAGTATACCCTTACCACCCACGTTGAGAACCATTGCTGAATATTTATTCATTATAACTTATTTTAAGACCTGTTAATTACTGATGTAATAATTAAATATCCGTATCATATATATTTATGCATGTGCGTGTATGTGTATTATATGTATAGTATATCTGATTTTTTTTTCTTATATTACATAGGTTGTGGATGACTGTGTTGATACACTCGGCTAATTTTATTTAGAAGCACTGTATGCTGCAGGAGCATTTTAGAACCAAGGAGTTGGAAATTTTTGGTTAGTGTTTAAATTAAGGAAATGCAAAATAAACAAATTATAAGTAAAAAACATTGAGTGCCGCATCAGCAGTGGTGTAGTCCTGGAAAAAAAGTTGGGGGAGGGGGGAAGCGGCTGTATAAGAAGATAAGCAATTGAAATCAAAAATTGGGGGGACGCTTACGTTAAAATTTAAACATTTTGGGCGGACGCTTGTATTAAAATAAAAAGGCTGTCCCCCTTCGACTACACCACTGCGCATCAGTCATTGGTGACTCTCGGTTTAAAATATGATGCAAAACTAAAAAGTGGGTATTGTGTTCAGTAATTACTGAAAAATTATTTAATTTTTATTTATTACAATATTACATCATTAATGCAATAATTTAAGCACAAATTGTTCAATGCATGGCTCTTAAGAGCCATGCATTGAGAAAAATAATTGGAGGGAAATATTCATTCTGATTTTCAGCTTAACATATATACATTAGTTTTAACAAAGTTTACTTGAATTGCATGCCTATTGTGTTTCAATGTCATATTTTCATGCACAGGTTAAAATGTTTGTTGCTATTAATTTTAACTAACTTTGTGGTTGGAAAGCCCAATGTGGGTTATGGGCCTTCTGTGCCCATCCCAGCTTTCGTGGCTGAGGGCCAAAGGTTGCAGAAGCAGATGTTCCGGTCAAGTGGTCAGCCTGACGCGGATTCCCCAGTGTTAGTTCCAAAACATGCTTGGTCCTCATTTTATCGAACCACGGGTCTGTGGCATAGTAGCACGGAAGGCTACTACACAACCACTGGGCCTTGCTATTAATTTACTTCCTGCATCAATTCTACTTTCTTTTTTTCAATTTCAAATAAACTGATTTGTATTGCATTAAAGTTAAAAATTGAGCTTCAAGTTAGGGCTATGTGATTTTTTGTATTACGTAGTGTGCTTATGATTTCTAATACTTCATTCATTTTAAAATTGGCATAATTTTGTTATAGGTGATAGTGGTTACCCTCTGGAACCTTAGCTCCTCACTCATGCATATCCTGCTATTGGCACCTAGAAGTTCCGTTATAACAGTTGCCACTCTTCTATAAGATCCTGTGTAGAATGGTGCTGATTCATCACCTTAGCCTTTCTCCAAATTCAGCTTTGGATAATGTTGAAAAGAGCATCAGGGACAAAATAACTTCCGGATTTTAATTAATTGTAAACTTGATTGGGACATATTTATTATATTTTAATCATTTTCAAATTTATTGCTTTTTCTCGATTATTTTCAAATTTAATTATTATATATATTTTTAAAAATTTATATACTTTTAGTTAATAGCACCCTGTATATACCGGCTAACACTTATAAAATATGGTCACTTATGCCAAATTAAAAATGTCTCATAATTTCCTGCAGAGGGAAAGCATTGTTTCAGTTCTTCTGTGATGTTGATAACTAATTCTTTCAATATAACCTAACCACTTTAATAAATCTTTCTTTCATCAGATAATTCGACGATGTTTCGTGGTTCTCGAATAAGTTTTCTCTCATTACGTTCCAATCTCTCTGCTTCTTGAATGTTAAATAACTCCCTGTTTTAAACATTGGAAAATAAATCTTCTTTACTACTTGATAAGTGTTTCATGTCTTATTAATGTGTTTCTAGTGAAACATTCTAAACTTCAAAAGAGTTATTGTATTTCCATGTGTGGAATAGCCAATTGCTTTTCGTTCTATTTGCTTTTTTTATAATTAAATTCTTGAAGCTTTAAATGTGCATCTACCGTAAAACCTCGATTAACTAAAGTGGTTGGGAGTAGACCTTTGTCAGCAAATCTGAAATACAAGATTAAAAAAACAGCATTTGATGTGTCGCTTCTTGACTTATAAGCAATACAGTTCTCAATGAGAATAGCACGAAGTTTACTTCATGCAGTATTAATTTAAAAATGTCATTTCTGCTTTTTTCATATTTAAACACAATTTCAACCTTGTAGTTATGAAAGAGATTATGGAAATTGTCTTCAAAAACTTAGTTGTGCAAAGCATGAAATCAGAACAGAAACTTTAACTTGCATATCATTTAGATATTATGACAAACTAGTAACAATTATAGTACTTTCTCGGTCCAATTTGGCTACCTTTACCTTCACCTTCATTGAGTAATAGTTCGGCTCCAGTACCGGATCTTCGAGTTTTTCTGTGGCGGGGCAAAACTTAAAGATGCTCCCCCATCCGACTATTGTTCATATTTCATAAACTTTTATGCGCTGGCTATTTTTTTTCATGATTTTTCACTGGGGGGGGGGGGGGGCACTGAGAACTCATGAAACGTTCGTTAATGTTTCCATGGCATGGCCCTTTCAGCTCAACATTACGGGGGTAAAGCCACCCTTTTTAACTGGAGATATAAAATTCCGACAGTTGAAGGAGGTCCAGGGGGATTCTCCCCCTGGTAAAATGTTGAAAACTATATGCAAAGTGGTGCATTTTGAGACCTATGCAGACGCATATTGTATTGTTTGACCATAGAATGATTTATATTCTGCCGCTAAAAGGGTAAAAAACATAGACTTTAAAATTTTGACATTGCAAAATTTGTCGCTCCCTAAAACTGCCTTTCCGGGAGCCTTTGCTTGTCGCAGGAGCTGGTTGCATGAAGGGTTCACCTTTGACGGAGATATGAAATTCTGACAATTGAAGGGGGTCCTGGGGAGACAAATTCTCCCCCGGGAAAAATTTTAAACTATATGCAAACTGTTGCATTTGGGATTGCAAGAATAACCATGGAGGGGGAGGGGCCAAGGGAACAAAATTCTCCCCTGGGAAAATTTTCTATAACTTCATGCAGACTGGTGCGTTTGGGACTGCAAATATATCGGAGCAAAATTTTTTTTTAAATTTAAACGCTTTTACTTAAAAAAACGCAGAACAAAATTAGCACTTTTTTTATCCAGGGGAAAAAGACCCTCCTTACTAACGCCCATATCAAAAAGCTCTGGCTCCTGAAATGATACTTATAATCCCCCCCCCCCCTTCCAGGAATGATGCTTTGAAAATTCGTAAAAGAAAAACTTGTTTTAGAATGGCATGATCTATATTTCTCTATCACAAGCTCCCCCCTGGCCCCTTCCAATAATGATGCTTTGAAAATTCGTGAAAACGAAAAACTTGTTTTAGAATGGCATGATCTATATTTCTCTATCACAAGTTTCCCCCCCCCCCCCCCCCCCACGCACCCCGCCTTCCCAAAAGGGTGCTTTGAAAATTTGTAAAAGAAAAAGTATTGTGTTGTTTGATCATGGCATGATTTATATTTTGTTATTACAAATTGGGGAAAACCTTGGCTTTTTTAATTTTGACATTGCAAAATTTTTGCCCCCTGAAGCTGCCTTCCCAAGGAGCCCTTTTTAGAGTTTCTGACAGTTTATTTTGCCACCTGGGGCATAGATAGTCCGACTTGCCCTCTTCCCTAGATCCGGAGATGTTGGGCTCTAAGCAACTGAATAAGACGCATTACAATTGTCATTTTAGAACAAAATGTAGAAATATTAACTATAGAAAGAATAATAAAAATAATTTCACGTTAAGAAAGCACAAATAAGCATTAAAATGCAGACATCTGTTTTGTGTTTTGCATCCAGAAGCTCCCTGTCGCATTGAAAAAGGAATTCTAAGCAATCCGGAAACATATGTCTGCATTTTAATGCTTATTTGTGCTTTCTTAACGTGAAATTATTTTTGTTACTCTATACTTGCACAAAGTTAAATTATTATTATATAGGAAGAATCTCATTTTACAAAGAAAAAACATGCAGAATAATTTTTAAAACTAACTAAAATAATACACAACACGAGAGAAAGAAAAAATATTTATCCTTAAATAAATTCTGTTATTTAGCAGATAAAAAACGCGCACGGTGCAATCGAGAAAAATGTTTCTTGCGTTGCCAAGCCAACGCAACGATAGCGATAAAATTTCGATGATGAATCGAATGTTTCATTGGCTAACACATATCGGAATGAAGGCGGGGCTTATTACGTACCGCGCATTCGTAAAATCATCAAACGCTTTCGTACGTACGGAAAAATGGGCAGAGACTACTATGTCTTTCAAAGTACTTAAATCAAGATACGTTACTAGCCACCGTAAAAATGCATCCGTGCGCTGACGTCATGATTTACGTACGCAAGTTTACGTATGGGCAGAGACTAAGCCTCCTGAAATACCCATGAACAAGTTCTCAATCTTTCACCCCGAATTATCTGTTTGTTTTTACTTCCTCTCTTTCGCTCGATAAGAAAAGAGCATGACGCGTTTTCCCCTCCCCTCGAAAAGGAGAAAGTTGTTTGATTTCGAATTCACTCAACCGGAAATTTCCATTCCCCCTGTGTTTCCATTGTTCTGAATGAAAGCAAAGTCGAATCGCGTTATATTTTGGATTTAAGAAATGTATGTTGTGTTTTTTCAGATTACGTGAATGGGGATTGTATTTTTTTTTTGAAAAAAAAAAATTTATATTCTATGTTTACAAGTTAGAAATTCTGTTAAGATTTCCAGATCTGTTTATATGGTAAGTGATGTGTGTAGGGTGTGAGTGGTGTATGTTAGGTGTTAACATTGAGTTGGGAAATAGGTTAGGGAAATGATAATTTTGGGTTTTGATTAAGCATGATTCTAAAAGAGATTTTTTTTATCTCTTTCATAGGTTTGTGATACGTGTGGAAAGTCGTTCTAATCACGGAGTAATCTTAATCAACATGTAAAGACACATTCAAATGTGAAGTCTTTTCCTTGTGAGGAATGTGGAAAGAGTTTCACACGCAACGCTGATCTGAATCGCCACATGAGGGTACATAACCCTGCCGCAGTAGAGTGTCCCCACTGTCATCAGCAATTTACGCGCCAGGACAATTTAAATGCCCATATGCTAACAGTCCACTCCGCCCCGCATTTACCATGTCCCCATTGTAACCAGCTATTTAGTCGAAAATCCAACCTCACTCAACATCTTCGCACCAAACATGCAGCTCCGCTCAAGCGAAAAGCTGTCAATCAGGGTCCCACCCCTAAGCGCTCCCGTCCCACCCGCCGAACGGCTCTCGGCGTGTTCTCTTCGGAGCACCTTTCCCCCAGTGAAGAAAATAGGGGGATGTCAAGTTGTCCTTCGGGGAATTGAGACCCCAAATTCGCGGCCTCCTCGTCGAAGAATTGCGCGAAAAGCGCGCTATTAAGTGGCGCATTGTTATGAAGACGCAACTTTCACGTCTTACCGCCAATGGGGAAAGAGAGGTGATTACCTCATATTTCGGTAGCATCTGTCAAACCGAATTGGTGGAAGACACCATCCCCGATCATTTGGAGGAGGGTATCTCCAAAGTCGATAATTGTTTAGAGGAGTTCCTGCGAATGGGCTCGGGACCACATAATTGTGTGTTGTTATACTGCGTCTGAAGTTTAGCTTTTTGGGGATGGCAACGGTGATATAGCGGTTGTCATGACAACAGTTACCAACTAAAATTGCTCATGGCGCCACCTAGTGAGAGAAATATTAATTTTTTTTTTTTCAGACTTGCTAGACCACATAATTAATGCGGAAGTACTCACGGCAAAATATACACCCCTTGCTGGCAGTAGCTACATCCCGCTCCCTTAAAAAATTCAAGCTAAGAAAGCTGTCTTTAACATCCAAAATGAGGACCACAAATGTTTAGTGTGGTGCATTTTTGCCCATAAGCTGAGTATTTCATGGGAACGACAACCACATCGGGTATCCCATTACACCCCTCATGAAGATGACATTAAAATGGAAGGAATTGAATTTCCCGTACCGTCATCAAAAATCCCATTGATTGAGAAGATGAATAATCTTCGCATTAATGTGTTTGGGTGTGAGGATGAGGATGTGTTCCCACTCCACATTTCTAAACGTGAGGATGAGGATGCACTAAATTTGCTATTAATTGCCAATGATGACATGCAGCACTACTGTCTCATTAGAAATATGAGTCGACTGCTGGGGGATCTAACCAAACATAATACAGCACATTTTTATTGCTTCCGATGTCTCCATCGCTTTTCAAACCAATTTTTATTAGATGAGCATCACTTTTATTGTAAAAATGTTGCCCCACAACGGGTCAAGCTACCGAAGCAGGGTGAGAATATCTTGAAATTTGAGAACATACATTTCCAGCACCCAATTCCATATACAATATATGCGGATTTCGAATCCCTCATCGTTCCAATTGCATCAAGTCAACCACCAAGCACCTCATCCTTCACCGAGAAGTTAGCCCGACATGAGACCTGCGGATATGCATACCTCGTCGTGGGACCGGATGGCAAAGCCATGAAACCAATCATAGTGTACAGAGGCGCTGATGCTGCAACACATTTTGTTGAAAAACTATTGTTGGAGCGAGAGCTGATAGCGGAAATTTTGAATGACATTAAACCGATGCAACTCTCACCGCAGGAGGAAGTTGATTTTCGTGCAGCAATTAGTTGCCATATATGTCATGGCATGCTTAATAGAGATCGTGTCCGGGACCATGACCATATCACGGGGAGGTATAGGGGTGCAGCGCATAACCGATGCAACTTAAAGTACCGGATGCGTAAGATGATCCCCGTAATATTTCATAATCTGAAGAATTACGATGCCCATCACATTGTTAAAACTCTCGGTGCGTTTAAACAATATGAGTATCGTGTCATTCCCACAAATATGGAAAAGTACATATCATTTTCCATTTCATGTAAAGATGAGAAGCGAGGTGAAAGTGTCGACTTGGTATTTCTCGACAGTTTGCAATTTCTGCCAACGTCGTTGGAAAAATTGGTCGGGAATTTGAAACCCAACGACTTTTACCTCCTCTCGAACCATATGCCGGCTGATAAAGTCCACTTATTGTTGCGTAAAGGGGTCTATCCTTATGAGTATATGGATTCCCTGAAGAAATTTGAAGAAAGATCCCTCCCACCCAAGTCGGAATTTTTTAGCACATTAACGAATGAGGATATCTCCCAGGGTGAATATGAGCATGCACTAAACGTGTGGAAAAAGTTTGGGATGAATACCCTGGGGGAGTATCATGACTTGTACGTCGCAAGCGATGTATTACAATTAGCCGACATTTTTGAAAATTTCCGCAGGATTTGCATGCAATACTATAGGATAGACCCCACGCATATGTTTACCGCAGCAGGACTCGCATGGCAAGCCTCCCTAAAGATGACGGACCAGCCCTTGGAGTTATTAACGGATATGAATATGCATTTATTCATCGAGCGGGGTATTCGGGGTGGTATTTCAGTAATATCAAAAAGGCATGCTGTGGCAAACAATAAATATATGGATGCGTACGACCCGACCAAACCGTCCAACTATATTGTGTACTTGGATGCTAACAACCTTTACGGTTGGGCGATGTCACAGCCTCTGCCTTATGGGGAATTCAAATGGATCAACCCCGAAGGTGTAACCGAGACTTGGATATCCTCAATACCCATTGATAGCGATGTAGGGTATATTATAGAGGTTGATTTACACTACCCCGAATCGTTGCATGCTGAGCATAATTTATATCCGTTAGCCGCCGAGAAAATAAAAATCTCAGAAGATATGTTGTCGCCAACGGCGAAAGAAATCTTAGAGCGACTTCACAAGCAAAAATTTATGGCGTGTGAGAAGCTAGTGCCAAATCTATGCGATAAGTATAATTATATAACGTACCATCGAAACTTGCAACTTTATCTTTCATTGGGGCTGAAATTGAAGAAAGCACACAAAGTCATTTCCTTCAAACAAAAACCATGGTTAAAACCCTACATCGTGTTCAACACCGAAAAAAGAAAGGCTGCATCCAACTCATTCGAGAAGGATTTCTTCAAGTTGATGAATAACTCGGTGTATGGGAAAACCATGGAAAATTTGAGAAACCGTGTGGACATCCAACTCGTTCACACGGAACGACGTGCACTCAAAGTTGCAGCTGCACCTAGCTTCCGCACATCAAAAATTTTCTCCGAGGAGCTTGCTGGTGTTGAGCGGATGAAAACGTTCATATTGCTCAACCGGCCCATTTATGTGGGGTTCGTCATCTTGGAAGTCAGCAAAATTCTCATGTATGACTTCCATTACAATCATATTTCGAGGTTGTATGGCAAGCGGGCGGAGCTCCTGTTTACAGACACGGATTCGTTAATGTATGAAATAAGAACAAATGATGTCTATGAAGATATGAAACCCCATCTCCATCTATATGACACATCTGAATATCCCCATAATCACCCACTCTATGACGAGAGAAATAAGAAAAAAATTGGATGTTTTAAAGATGAGATGGGTGGGGAAATTATCGAGGAGTTTGTTGGACTGAGGTCGAAGATGTATTCGTTAAAGTCGTCAAAAATTGAGAAAAAAACAGCCAAGGGGGTTTCTCGTCGAGTGGTTCAAGAGAAAATTAAACATGATGATTACAGGAAATGTTTAGAAGATGCTAGAGCCACTGGAGAGAAAATGATGAAGATAGGTAGCGATTGTCAGCTATATACGCTACAGCTAAACAAGACCGCACTTTCTCCCTTTGACGACAAACGATACATTCTTCCCGACCACATTAACACGTTAGCATATGGGCATGTTGACATTGACATGTGAAATGTCGACTAAAAAAAAAAAATCCTCTGTACATATCATCTATGCTTTATATCAAGTGCATTATTTTTCAACATTGTAATTTCAACTGTGTATCTCATTTAACAGTTTTTTCAAGTGTACAATAATGTGGGAATGACATGATACATGATGGTATGCATTAATATTATCATTTTTTGATGACATGGAATACATGAAGATTTTTTGAAAAGTGGTTTAAGAAAAATCATGAATGAGAAGAATCATAATAGAAAATTGGATGTAAAAGATTGATGTTTTGAAGAAAATTGAAAAATGTTGCAGCATTTTTTTTTTTTCTTTTAGATCATTCTTTTAAATATTGCATGGCCATTTAAATTTTTTTAGTATGCAATGAAAATTTTTCTTTTGTTTTTTAAATAAGATTTTTTAATTTTAATTTATTTTAATTTATTTTGCTTTTAGTTATTTTTTTTTCTTTGTTTTATTTTTCATTTTATTTTAAAGGTACCTTAGTGTATGCTTGTAAAAACTTTAACGAAACAGTGTTTCTCTTTTCAGAAGGAGTATAATTATTTTTTCCTTTTCAGATGCTGATTTATTTTATTTTGTTTTATTTTATTTCATTTTATGTATGTATATATGTATGCATGTTTGCATGTATGAGTGTGTGTGAATGCTTGTATGAATGTGTTTGAATGTTTGCATGAATGTGTGTGTGCAGGCGTGGGTGCGTTGTAGATCGACCTCCTCGTAGTGCACCCTGGGAAACATGCTTATGCATGGCTAATGATCTACTTTTAATTTTTTTTAATATTTGATTCATTTAAAATTTGTGCTCTTTTAGAAATTTTATTTTATGTTTATGTAGACTGAAAACAATTGACTGTAGAAGTGAAGTCTCACTGCATGATACTTTTATATTTTTTCCACTTCTAGGGTCTATTTTTTCCGTTATGTGTAATTGCTTGAATATTTACAATTGTTTTGAAACGACCAAATTAAATGAACGAGTACAAAATAGTTGATGGGGTGTGATTAAAAGTCACATCGGGATGGTGGTGGGACGATCAACTTAAAATTAAATTAATTTCACTTTCATGAAGTAAAATATTCTATGTCCAAAAAAATAATTTTTCTCTCACTAGACGGCAGCATGAGTGCTTCAACTCTTGAAATAAAAAAAAAAATTAATGTGAAAAATCCAAGTTGGAAATTAAAAATAACACCAGAAAACGACTAAGTTCAAAAAAATAATTTCTCTCACTAGGTGACGCCATGAGCGATTCAAACCTTGGAATTAAAACTAAAAACATGTTGTCATTTGGGAAAACCTAAGTTGGAAATCAAAAATAACTTCAGAAAACGACTAAGTCCGAAAAATAATTATTCCTATTTTTGTCACTAGGAGGCTCTTCGTAAAAATACGTTGTCATGGAAATCAATTAAATATTCTATGCTCAAAAAAAAGTTTTCTCTCACTAGATGGCAGTCTTCTCAAACATCTGAAAGAGAATTATATTAACATTCAATTTAGCGCTGTAGCTATCAGGTCTTCATGGCATAGTCAATTTGCGCGTTTACAATTTGACTGCCATGAAGATCTTTTGATGATGCGGGTTCGATTCCCGATCTAGGAAAGAGAAATTAAATAAAATAATTCCAAGTCCGAAAAATATATTTAAATGAATGAAGTAATGTTTATCTCACTAGATGGCGCCATGAGTATAACATCAGAAAACGAGCAAGTCTGAAAAAAATAATAATTAATATTTCTCTCACTAGGTGGCGCCATGAGCAATTCGAAAAAAGATTACAAGTTCGTTGTCATGGTAACTGTTGTCATGACAACAGCTATATCACCGTTGCCATCCCCAAAAAGCTAAACTTCAGACGCAGTATAACAACTCAACTCCACTCAGAAACCCTCGTCATCTTCTACGACTTCAGGAACCCAACTACCCAACCCCACTCGGCAGGCGGAGGAGGCGGAGGAGGGGAGGGGAGGAGGAGGAGGTGGCAGGCGCAAGGGGGGTGTGGCACGTTGCGCCTGCTGTTGTAGAACCCCCATTATTTATCTACTGTCGGATTCGCGAATTATCGGTTGGGAAACGCTGATCTAAGTCATTCCAGCAAAAGTTTTAACTTCAGAAAGAGTTATATCGGTTGATTTTCCTCTTTCTATCTCACAAGTTCTATTAAAGAAATGAGCGATATTTGTGTAGACATCAATATTTATTTAGTTTAAAACACTTATGTAAAAGGTTAAGAAAGGCTTATCCCAACGCAAACATAAATGTGAAACAAGAAGTTCTGTCTAGAACTATACGAGCCTACTTTCCCGTATATACACCAAATTCAAATTTATAATCTAGCTATCTCTTTCTCTCTCTTTCTTATTTATCTTTAGTTCTAATTATTGAAAATATACCTTTTTCAACGGATAATACATATTCATTCACTCACTCATTCATTCTTTCATTTATTCAGCCATGCATTTATTCATTCATTCGTTACCTCATTCAAGTGTTTATTCATTCATTTACGCATTCATGTTTCACTCATTTATTTATATTTTCATTTATTCAATAATTTATTCATTCATTCTTTTCCTCATTCATTTATTCATTGATTTATTCTTTCACTCTTTCATTTATTCATGCATTCATTATTTCACTCATTGAGTCACTGAGAAATATTCTTGAAAATCCCGATCAAAAAATTTCATAGCAAAATAGGCTCGTAAGTTCTAGATAAACTTTCTATTTCTACATGTTCTACGTTATAAGAGCTTTCCGATAAAGTCTGTTCCAAGCAAATCGGTCCGTTAGATCAGGATTTATATAGGGTTGAAATTTCCCCGTAAGCTCTATGTTAATTTTTTGAACTGTTCAAAAATGAACAAAAACTGTTCAAATCAATATTTCACGCCGAGAACTCCTTTCAATAAGCTTGCAATAGGAACTTGGCTCTTATGCCCAGAGTTTACAGAATTTGCTTCAATTTTGTCCATAGGCGCTAATGTTAAAATTTTTTGAACTGTTCAAAATTGAACAAAAAATTGTTCAAATCAAAAAGTAAAATATAGAAATGAGATGTCCTCGCCGAGATCTTTCGAATGCAAAAAGAATTTTTCCAATCGGACAATTCGTTCAAAGTTATTAGGGGGGGACAGACCGACAGACAGACAGACCGACAGACAGACCGACAGACACACTTTTTCCCCATCTCAAATGCCCTACTTTCAAATTTTTTATTTTACAATCTTTATTTAATTACTTCACTTATTTTTGACTTTTCTTGATTTTTAACGATATTTTCACGATACATTAAGCCTTCTTTCATGCTTTATTATTATTATTTTTTTACTTTTACGGGAAAGTAGGCTAAAAAGGGCAAAGTTCGAGAGAACAACTTTCGGAGTAGTCGGTGTTACCGATAAAAAGCTTTATATGTAACGGATGCAAAGTTCCAGAGCAATCCTTTAATGATAGCTGTAAGAGAGTATAATGTTCTCTAATTCATTTAAAAACAATTTATGACTATTTTTGATATCGGATTTCTAACTTGGCAAGTTTTAATTAAGGTAAATTACTTTCAAAAAGAAAAACATATAAATACAGTTGAACTTTCTTAATACGAACATGGTTATTGCGAAATCACGGCTAAAACGAACATTTTGTTCGTTAAGTTTGGTTCGTTATTGATTTACCCTGAATTTCTCATGTATATTACGAAGGTTAAAATTCAAATTTCGGCTAAGACGAACAAAATATCTGACCTATTCAAGAAACATTTTCTCGATTGCATATTCTTTTTTTTTTACAAATTGTTGGTTATTTTGAGTCATTGTGGACCACTAGGTACGTATTCCGAAATATACGTCTTTCTGGGTAGAGAATGAAGCTCATACACGTGTTGGCTTTCGGACTGGTCAGTCTGTTCAGGGATCAAACCGTCTATCTTCGAATCATTCTAAAATAGTAGTCATTATTTTAAAAATATAAACGTGCATTTCTAATACATTTTTGTACACAATTTTACTTATTCGCGGTTGTTACGAATAACGGCTAATACGAACAAATTCACGAATTTTTGACATTTCGTATTAAGCGAGTTGAACTGTATATGTATATATAATGGTTTGTTAGTAATCAAAAACGCAAAATTTGAAACGCATTTGCTCATCATCGTCTCGTCCCCTTATTGTGTATATTATATAACTGCCCCAAAAAGTTCTTCTCGGGATCTTCTATGGGCGGAGCACCACGCGCACGCCCACAATAGTTAACCACCTCTTATGTGTCTCCGAATTATTGAGTGCATTTTGCGCATGGCAAGACGGCAGCTATAAAAAGATAGCTCGTCCGTCGATTTATTATTCCACCGTCCTCCCTCGCTCCTTTAACGTGGTTAAGTTATTGTCATCCATGGACGTAAAAGACGTTGTCGTCCACGAAGAGGACGATTGCATCAGGATAGGCAGAGGGCGACTCATTAAAGCTCCGACAGTCCGGGCACTGCAGCTGCAGGCCCAATCTGAAGGGGCTACTGGGGATCGTCTCGCAAACTGGGTGCAATGGCAGTGCAGGCCGCCGCTGTCCCCGGACGTTGTCCCACCACCCCCGGACTGGGACAGATATCGGCGGGCACCATTGCAACCCGGTCGCGCTGCACGGTCGCCCGTTCGCCCCGACCAAAGGGCAAGATGGCCCGAGCGGGATGAGTCGCCCTCGTGCTCCTGGTGCTGCATACCTTGTTTTAACAAGTAAGTTCACCTTTTTGTTCTTTTTTCTTTTTAATTTCTATCTGATAAACTATTTTTTTTTTTAAATATTTGTACACAAGGGTGCCCACTCCCCCCTCCCCCCAAGATCAATGTCGCAAATTTCCTTGCTAGTTCAATGATTTGAAGCGTGAAATCTTTGCATTTAACAAATTCAAAGCTAAAATTTTCATTAGTGCCCTATTGTTATATCAAGGAAACTGATTTTGTTTCTTCTTTAAAAAAAGAAGTAATATAGAAGAGAGAAGTAGATTCAGTTGGAATTGTAAACACAATTTCAATGTTTCAAGACTTTTCACTTTCCCAACGGGTGGTCCGTGAGAGCCTTGGGGTGGTCCGCGGGACAGTTCGATGACCACTGATAAAAAAGTAAGATTTTCCGTTATTAAATCAAAGATTTCCGTTGAACAAGATTAAATAAATACATTCGTCCTAATGTATATGAGATATTTATTGAGTTAGTCTCTTCTTTATTGTTATTGTTAATTTAAAATAAACCACGAAATCCGCTATGTACAAGCAGTCATTTGGTAGTAGCTCTTAGAAAAATCCTAAGTCCTTGAATTCTTCAACTTGTCAAAAAAAGTCGTGCGCAATAGTTACATTGAAAAAAAAAAGGTGCATTTTCTTTGTTATTTTCGACTAGGGTAAATTTTCTGTTTTTTATTTCATTAAAAGACACTTCACGATTAAAATAATTGTTTCTCTTTGTGATTCAATGGAGTCTACGTTCTGTAAATTACAATTTACATGCTTATGATATTTTAATTTTTAATAGTTTATTAATTGAAAATCGCAATTTGTTTTTGAAAAATTGTTGTATTTTTCAATTTGTTGTAATGTTTCTTGGAATTTGGTTACAACTGATAAGATGTATGCAATAATGTAATGGGTGGTCCGTGGTGATTCACTTTCAGGTTGAGTGGTCCACAGACATCTGTGGGTTGGGAACCACTGCTTTAGATCTTTCCTTACCTCTTATATTAATTGAAAGAAAACTGAAAATTGTAGTCAATGCTGTACTAAGCAAAATAAACACTTGCTTACGGCCCCAAGGAAACACGGGGCACATCAGAAAAATGTTATTGTTCATTTAAATAGCAAAATTATTTAATTTGTAGGATTTTGAAATTTTAATGTAGAATCAATAAGTTCTGTTTACATAAAATCTTCTGCTTCTCATGTTTATCCTGTAAAATAGACTATTCCGTTTTTATTTGCCTGTTTGAAACAGGGCACGAGAGAAAAATATTTGTTAAATGGCGTTACAAGCGAACATGCTTTTTTTTTGAACATCTTAAGCCAGAATTGATTGGGAGGATTTACTTTACAAGGAAAAATAGTAGAAGAGTTATTCAACTCCAAATGTAATTAAGCTATAGGAAATAAATCTTACTGCTGTTCTAAGTTTTATTTTCCACTACAAGTTTTTAAATGTTTTATTGTCTGATTTTTTTATTTTCTGTAAATGATCGGAGTATTTTTAACTGTCAACAACCACTTTATTTCAGCTCTCCTTTTTAAAGTAGGCGAAAACTAAAAACATATTTTTTCGTTAATATCCCCTCTATCTTTCTGAACTTTATCATGATTAGTTGATATAATACATTATATACTTTTGGAATAGTTTAAAAATAATATTTTTTTAATGAGAAAAATTACTTTTTCTGAGCTTTTAGCTCAGAAAAACTTAAAATTAACGTTTTCTTGAAATTATTTACTTTTATTCCTCTACCAGAAAATGCAATAAACCTCCAATTTTGATAGAATTTTTAGCATATTGCTAAATATTTCCTTTATTTCATATATTCGATTTACCAAATATAGTTTGTATTTCATATTTATTTAATATTCTGCTTATTAATTATCATCTACAGTTCTTAATATTTCAAATAATTACTTTAACTTCAATAACATTTTAATACTACTTTTACTTATCGTTTGCCTTTACTTTTCCTCCCCTTCTCTTCGAAGTACAAAAAGCAGCAGCTCCGCTGTATGTATGTAATGTGTATATTAGTGAATTGTAAATAAATGTATTTATGTGTACATCAGGATTTCATCAAAGTATTATTCCAAGAGTTTCAGCAATACAATAATGAAGTAAAATTTTAATTTTAAGCAATCCTTTTCGGATTGCCTTTTCAATCAATTGCAGCTGGTATTTTTATGCTCTGCTTATTTTCAATAGTTGTTTAAACATCCAAACATCCTTTATTTTTCTGAATATTGAACTAAACGGACTAACTGTTGAATACCCAACTTATGTACGGCAAACTGTTGCTTTTTTCCACGCCACCATAAAGCACTTCATTGGAACTAGAGTTTGCCCAGCGATCGAAATTTAACCGTAATTCAATAAATTTTCCAAGTTCAGCTTCGAACGTTTAAACAAATTTTAGACATTACAGTTTTTCTGTTTAACAACAGTTTGCTTTGTTTAAATTAGAGGTCTTCAAACCGAGGCCCGAGGGCTAACAGTGGCCCGCCCAAGATATTTTAGTTTATCGCCTTGCCTTTTCGATGAAATAAAAATGAATCTGCACAAAAAAATATAGAATCAGAAATTCACTTCAAATAAAAAGAATAGGACGCTGTATGAGAGCGTAAACTGGCTTTGAAGATTTTCTTTGTAGATTTCCAATAGGTCCCTTATCTTCGATTGACCATATTCGATAATTAGAAAAAAAATTAATGGGCAGAAACGTAGTCATTTTTTGTTTTTTCATCCATAACTTTTGACTAAATGAAAAGATTTTGATGATTTTTTTTCTTTAATCGATAGAGGGTCTTCTAACTCAAATATCGCACATCGATTCGACTACATTTGCTTTTAGAAAAAACATTATGGATCAAAAATAAGTTTTTTTTAATTGGAAAGGCTTGACTTGATTTTTTTTTGGAAAACTATTAATAAATATAAAATTCATTGTTAAAAAGAGTTTGTTGCCATTAAGCAGAAATATTAAATGCAGTTATGATTAGAGTTTGACTGAAGACTTCTATGCAGCAAAAATTAAATCCAATCAGTTTGCTTGCTATAGTGATCTTTTAAAATCGATTTCAAAATGGAATATATTATACGAATGATTAGTTTTCAGTGCCATTCACTCAAATAAGGTTTGCCCTTTCATATGGATTTATTTTTAAAATTGAGTATTTACTTGTATATAAAACATGTTTTTACACTGAAATGAATACAATAAAATAATTTTTGAAAGAAAAAAAATAGAACCGACTTCAAATTATGAATTGCGCTAAAATGTGAAAAATAAAGTAATTATCTAAACGTCATCGATACGACTTTCAAACATAATTTTTGAAGTCCGTGCAAAATTATGATGAATTTTGATTCTTGATTACCTTTGTAAGCATGAATTAATTACAAATATGAATGGCCCAGAGTTTAAAAAAGTTTCAATGTAAAGTAACACATGGTGTAATGATAATTAGACTGTCATTCTTTTTTTTTTTTTTTTTTTCAAAAATTATTTTATGTTATTTATTTATTTTTTGGGCAAATTCGCGCACCGTTTTGTAAAATTTTAAGTGTGTGTGTAAGTTTTTGCAAAGAATGTGTTCGTGTAGAAGAATTTTCATTATTATTATTATTGTTCTTGCTGTTGCTTGACTGCGACTTGCTTCTGTGTTACTTCGTTAGTTCACAAAACTAGCCCCGTCCACATGCAACACCCCCTGGAGAAGAAAGCCTCCGGACTGAAACTATTGCGCAACGTCCGTAGGCCGACGCTCGTCACTCCGTAGCATTCACAATTGGGGTATTTTTGAATATCGACAGGAAATCTTTCGCTTAAAATTAAAAGGATACAATTAGAAGTTGCCCCATATGGCATTCAACATATTTAGATACTTATTCATTATGAAAAATTATCTATGCAATAGTATTAACTTAAGGTACTAAAATATGCTATTTTGTTTTCCTTAGTCTTTTAAAGCTTATATTAGTTCAATTTTCGTATGAAAAAAATAATGTTTTTTCTTATGATTTTGAATATTATGCCTGAAATTAGCGAAGTAAGAAATATTATATTCATTTGTATAAAGAAAAATCTTGACTAGGATTATTAAGATACAAAGATTCTAAAAATGAAATTTAAATGACGTTATATGTTAAGGCAACATATTTAACATTAAATAATGATGGTTTTTTTCTGTGGAGTTTTGAATTCTTAGTGTTAAAATTATTTATATAAAACTGATGACGGAGAAGTAAAATATTTTTGTTTGCTAAAATATATTCCATTTTAAATGCATTCTCAAGATTATTTTGTCCATTAATATAATTTTTACAATGCAACACCTTTTTTCTGCGAATTAGATTAAAATTATTCAACTTTTATTTTTAAATTATTTCGTTGATAAGCTCTGTTGCATGCACAATTTGTAAGAAAATGTTGATCGAAACAGAAATGATAGTTTCTTAATTCGTCTTTGGTGTGAACTTTCTCCAAACGTCAGGAAAACATTCTGTGTTTTTAATGTATTTACGGAAACTTGAAATTAAAATGTGTCATTTACCTTAAAAAAAATCTTTTAATATTTAGAGGAAAGTAATTTTATATTAGTAATTAAATAAGAATGCATTGCAATTTGAGTCACCGCGATCTCTCAAGCTTGTTTCAGAGATTATAATTGTGATTATTTTCAAGAAGCCTATCGGGGTAATAAAGCTAACCTGACAGAAACAGCATGAAACTTTTTCAAAACTGCACGTGAGCACAATATAACCAGCTACATATGTTAGAATTTGAATTACACCACTTAAATAAGAAGTTAAAAGCTTAAAAATAAAAGTTTTAAAAAATGTTTTGAGTGTAGATGGAGTAACATATATCATTTAATGGAATATACTCTTTTTAAAATGACAAAACTCGTGAAGACCGGGTAACTCAAAACCAAAATCTATAACCAAAGCACATTTGAGAATTATTGAATAAAATTATAAAATTTTCTCATCAATAATTGATGCCCTATCTCACAGAAATAAAACAAAAACGCTTTTTGTTTTAAAATAATAATAATAATAATAGTAGCAATGAATAAAAGGGTCACTTAGGTAAAATAAAAAAATTAAAAGAAAAAAAAAAAACATCCGATTTAGTAACTTGTGTCAAGTACGCATCTTTTACGCATTTCAAATTCTTATAGTTTCTTAAGATTATCGATTTCTTAAGATATTCCTTAAGTTTTAAAGCTGTCATTTTTTGGTATAGAATAAAATGTATTTCTTCCTAAATATCTGCACTCGTTGGATCCTGCAGGGAGCTATTCACAGAGGTTTGATTGCATAAACAAGCTGACTAATGCGAGCCAGTGCAACAGACACAATGGATTTCGGCCTCCGACTTCGGCCCATTGAACTATACGGAAGGTGGAATGACTGCGCAGGGAGAAAACGCGAGCCGATTTTTCTCCACCGTTTGACAGGAGCGAGGACGGCATGATAATCTTTTCTTGTGAATCGGTATACCTCAAAATACGAGTTGAATTTCATAGCGAAGAACAACCGTAAAATTGTTTGCAAAGTTATTCTTCCTCTTTTTAGGCTTAGACGAAAATAGATTATTTAGTAACAAACAATTTTTATGAGGAAACGAATTTGCAGCGTTCTTTTTTTTCACAGTGCTAGTGCTATTTAACGTTTAAATAAATAATGAAGCATAAAATTTCTCTTTTAGTTCAAGTAATTTTTTTTCTCCCTTCTTAATTTTGTTTACATAAGTAGGGAATAATTTAATCAAAAACGTGGACTCAATTTTTTTGAATTATTGAAAGGAAGAATCAAGAGGAAAAAAATACTTCCAAAACATCGCTTTGAAAAACATAAATTTTTAATGAGTAAATTACAATTTTTTATCAAGAAATATGTGTTATAGAAATACGTTTTCATCGTTAGCTTGATAATTGCACTCTAAAGCAGATTGTATGCAAACTATTACTGAAATGATTTCATTTTTTTGTTAACAAGGCATAACTTTGCCTTAATATAGTTTAAAATATAGTCTTAATATAATTTAGTTACCTTCATTGTAAGCAAATGTTATTTGTTTAGTTTTGTGAAATATGTTAAATGATGGGTAGTTGATGCCTTGTATAATGAATTTATTAAGGTTTAACAAAAAAAACTGAAGAAATTAAAGATAACACTGAAAATAAACACATTTTTATTATCAAATTAAATTTTGCGCTAATTATTAAACTTGCCGAATTTTATCGACGATTACTCTTTTTCCTTTCTCCAAAGTTGATGTCAGGTAGATCTTTGTAAAAACGAATCCTCTACTATCATTTTAATTTCAATTTGTTGAGATTGAAATCGCTCAAGTTCGTATGTCTCCAATACGGAAGACGCTCTGTTTTGCCGTCCTCTTCCACCTTCCCTGTAGTTCAATGCTTCGGCCTACGGAGAAGGGGACTCGCTACTTCGCGAGGCAGTCCGGAGGCTTTTGCCACATGGCACCCGCAAATCCCCTCTCCAATTCCAAAAAAAACCCGTTTGGAAAAAACCCCGTCCACATGAGAAAAGAGGTTTTGTCTCGGAAAACGGTTTTACCCATCATCCTTTGCGCACTGTTTACAATTTTTACGCATGCTACTGCCGTTTTCTCGCAGCTTTTGTTACGCATGAACATGCTTTTGTTCATGTTACAGTTTAAAACAAATTCTAGGGAAATACTCGGCTGAGGATGTTTTAGTCCTGATTTAAAAAAAAATGCATTCATTCTTTAAAAAATACATATAATTGCTTTTGTTTAACCTGTTTGCATTGTTTTGTTAATGCTGTTTGCTGTGTTGTAAGAGCTGAAATGTAGTGTACAAAATGATGTATTTTTTGAAAATTAAAATTTTGCATTATAAAAAAAGCATCTTTCTTAAAGAAAACGGAAAGATTTGTTCTAAGTAAATTAAGGGCATGAAAGATCATTACTTTTTCTTAGGATTAAGGAATATTTACAAAAATTTTGCTCATAATATCTTAAAAGCAAACAGGGTTGCTAAGGGAAAACTGATTTATCAGAATATTGCCAATTTCATACATATGCTACATCTAGCAGTCAATATCAAGACATTTTATTTTATGTACAGGTGGTGGTTATATCGTTTATGAAACAATTGAACATTAATTACAAATATAGAATTAATTATGATACCCAAATGACTTATCAACAAATATTATGAGACAACAAGTAAAGTTCATGATGTATTTGAAAAATAGTAATGATTCAAGCTATGTGTGTTCTTATTTTTAAAAAAATGCAACGTTATATATTTGTTTTCTATTGCAGGTAGTGTAACTGAATCAAATGGAGAATTGTTATCTTAAATAAAGGGGGAGAGACCGTTCAAAGCTCTGCATTTTCATAGATATTAAAGATGTAACGAATATTCGGCTACTAATCGGTATTCGGCCTGGCCGAATACTCGGTGCAATCAAATTCGGCCGAATAGTTCTGCTACAGTAGAAATGTACAAAAATAGAGACATTAGTAGATTTTAAACATTTAAAATTGTATTATAGTTATTGCAAAAGGATACATTAGTATATAATTTTAATAAATAAAAATAATTTATAAAAAAAAATACTTTTTCTAAACATTGTTTTTAGGTTTGACTGAACAAAAACAGTTACAATATTGTACCGTATTTATGTGAATCTAATCCCCATTTTAAAACTTTAAATAACTCAGTAATCCATTGTTACGATTTAAATTTGGCTGACGTCATCGGCGAGCTGCTGACCAGTTTTGCACTCGAATCTAATCGCACCCCAATTTTGAATACTACATTTGGCCAAAAACGATGCGCATTAGATTCGAGTAAATACGGTATTTTATACTTAGCATTTGCTCTCAAAATCTGGTAATAGTTAATTATGATGGAGAATATGAGACTTTTATTTTGTATATTAGCACAGTGGAAGTCAGACTTTGTTTGAGGAAACTGATTTATTGTAAATATTGGGTAAAAGAGAAATGGGAAAAGCCTAGAACATATCGTGAATATTAAGATAGCATAAGTTATTGGGCTTTTTAAAATTAAAAATATATTCCAGTTAAATGCATTGAATTTTAATAGGTCTTTTAAAAATAGGAATGTAAAAAAGCCATAAACTAAAAATATTAACTTTTAGCTTTTAAAATCTATATAAATAAAAATGTAAGTGTTCGTTTGTGTGAGCCGCAAATCTCCGAAAGTACTTCACCGATTGCTTTGAAACTTTGCCAGTAGGCTGAGTGATTCAAGAGAATGGTTTATAGACCCGTTAGAAAAAAATCCGACAGGTAGTTCCTTTTTTATTCCAATTTTAAGCAAATTTCTACAGAAATTTCCCATTATGGGGGTGAAAAAAACCTTGCAAATATTAATGTAACATATCAATCAAAAGCGCTGATTTTTCTGCAAAAGATGGAATTTGTTCGAAGTTTCTAAGTCAAAAAGAAGGCCAGTTATAAGCTTTTCAGTTCGATTTCTTAAGACTTACCTTGATCCAAAAATAATAATTATCAATTTTCTCAACTCCGGGTAATATAAGCTACATAAATAAAAACGTAAGTGTTCGTTTGTTTATACAAGGCAGAACGTGATCCAGTTTACGGTTACGATCAAGTTCAGCCTTGGTTCATAACCTCAAATCTCCGTAAGTACTTCACCGATTGCTTTGAAATTTTATCAGAATATGTGTCTTTATACATCACTTTTAATTTATTGCAACTAATTATTTCGTTTTTTAATGTTTCATTATGGAGAATGAGCCAATGCAACAATTGGCAGGGTGCAGCTATTTTCATTTTGACTTAATAATTTTTCTGTTTATATTGAAGATTTTTTGCACTCGACGACTAAGGAGAACTTTAAAACAAAGATTACTTATTTTGAATAGCAACAGTTTAATTTAGCTATTTTCATTTTTATTCAAAAATTTTGTGTTTTTCCGTTTGTATTGATGTATTTGTTAGTATTTTTGCACTCGAATATTAAATGGAACTTTAAAACAAAGATTACTTATTTTGAATGTTAACAGTTTCATTTAGCTATTTTCCTCCTGATGTTAAAATTTTGTGTTTTTTCTGTTTGTGTTGAAGTATTTTTTAAATATTTTTGAACATAATGATTAAGGGAACTTTAAAACACAGATAATTTATTTTGAATGGCAAATTTTTAATTTAGAATTTTTGTGTTTGTGTTAACTTATGTTGGCTATGTTGGAATTTTTCAATGTGCCGAGCCAGACAATAGCAAAATCTTCACAGACAATGGAACAAAAAAAAAAAAAAAATGCCCGCAAGCATTGTGAAAAAATATAAAACTCTAGACCAATCAATCAAATTGAGCAGTTTAGATCTTCTCATGTGTACAATTATATAGTGCGTGTTCTAGAATGGGTAAACCAGACAATCTATATTTTCAGACAATGAAACAACAAGCATTGTCAAATGAAACATATTAGAAATATGTGCTTTTTCTTGCTTTTCCATCGAACCAGACTGAGCCACAGCAAAGCGTGGCCGGGTACAGCTAGTATCTTTATAAAATTATTTGGAGCAAGGTAAAAGTTAACTAAACAATAGTATTCCTTTAATTTGAATTAAAAAATTAGTAAAATAATGCTAATGCTTACATTATAACTTGCCATTTCTACTCCACTTATGGGTGAAATTTCAGTTTTATTGCATTCAAAACAATACAGAAAATACGTTAATTTTAGGCAGTTCTGAATTCTGAAACAGAATTAAATCATTCATCATATATTAATGTGTGAAATTGGTATTTTACTTGGTGAATACTTTTGAATTTGGAAAATACTTTCTATTACCACGATTTTCTAGAAATTTTAATATTTGGCTTCGGCCTAGGAGAAATTACCGAATATTCAGATAATTATTATATTCTATTTTTTTTAACCGACTTCACAAAGGAGGAGGATATATATTCATACCGTACGTATGTCGTTTTGGTTGTTTGTTTTGCCTACCCACAACACCTCACAGGATGGGCCGATTTTCAAGATTTTGATTTTTTTAATCCATCGAGGGTGGTTGCTCTAATGACTTTTGAAACTCGATTTCAAAACGGAATTTATAATACAAATGATTAATTTTTAGTGCCATTCACTTAAAGAAGATTTGCCTTTTGATATGGATTTTTTAAAAAATAGGCTATTTATGCAAAAAAATGTATTTACACTAAAAATAATAAAATAAAGTAACTTTCGGAAAAAAATATGCCAGACTTCAAATTATAAATTGCGCTAAAAAGTGAAAAATAATTAAATTCTTTAAACAACAGCTATACGATTTTTAAACATAACTTTTGAAGTCGGTGTAAAATTATGATAGGTTTTGCTTCATGATTACTTCTGTAATAATGAATACCTTTCATGATTACTTTTGTGCAATTTATTCATGATTACAAAAGTAATTCATGATTACTTTTGTAATCATGAATACATTACAAATATAAATGACCCAGAGTTTGCAGCAGTTTCAATGTAAAGTAACACATGGCGCAATCATAATTAAATAATTGTAAGTCGGCTTTAAAAATCATATTTAAAAATCGTATCGATGTTGTTAAAGAATTAATTTATTTTTCACTTTTTAGAGCAATTCATAATTTGAGGTCAATTCTATTTTTTTCCAAAAATTATTTTATTTTGGTTAAATGTATATTACTTATGCATAAGTAATTTTAAAAATCACAATTATCTTTTAAAAAATTTCTAAACAGTAATTTCTATCCAGTTAGTTTCATTTATAAACACCAGATGGTTGTGTAAGAAAAACCTTTTACGGCGCAGTCAACAAAACCATGTCTATATAATAGTCGTACGTATGTATCATTTCAAAAAACAAAAGATATGTTTTTAAAAGCTTAAATCCTTACGCATTTCTTACTCTTGAGTTTCAAAAACATTTCAAGACATGAACTAATAAAAATGGACAAACCAATGTCACTATGATGAGTATGACAAATTATTTCTGCGTCTGAAGATAAGAAATTACTTTTCCAATAATGAATAAAAAATTATGAGTAACAATAGTCTTTTCCACCTTAGTATTAACATATATGGAAATTTACAAGATGATAGGATTTTTCATCTTATTTTTTTCTTAAATTTATTACAGATAGAGATGACAAATGATATACATAAAATTGGAAAATAAACATAGACAAAATTACAAAGAAAAAACTTTTTTTTTGCTATATACTTTTAGACTATTTCATTTTTCATTACCCTCAAGTTGCGCACACCATACGAACTAGTAATTATCTGTGTATGTGTAGCCCGCGGGTTATCTACAAAAAAAAAACTCCTTTTTTTACTACCTGCGGGCAATACATGAAATTCAAAAAAAAAAAAGTACTATTAAAAAGACATAAATATCGAAATCTCTTTTCCTGCAAAACAAAATGCAGAGAAATGAATCGTGGCTTTCGAAACAATGGTCCAAAGCAGATTGGAGCTCGGGCGCTACAGGCGAATGTATTGTTTTCTAGGGGTATAGCTCAGTGGGTGTATCCCATGTTTTTTATAGGTGCTGGTTATACAAGGGGGTAAGCAGGGTACAGGCGGGTTATAAGAGTGAAATGAGAACGCGGCCATTGATAAGCCATTCTCCAATTTACAAAAATGATAAAGAAAAAGTTAAGGTTATTTTCTACAAAGAGAAGGTTGCTCTACATATGTTGATGATGCTGATAAAAAGCTGAATAATTTTTGAAAGTTTGAAATTTACAACCATGAAAATCTTTTACGTATCTGTTCTTACAGGAGAACCGGACAATTTTAACAGATTTCGTTTGACAATCCAATGGAAAAGTTTTACACGCGTCTTCAGACCCCAGAACTAAGCACAAAAAGTTTTGACGCAATTTTTGGTTCTCCGATTTAAAAAATGATTACGAAACAAAATAACTAAAAGAAATCTTTTTTAAATTTTAAGTAATAATTAGTTTAAATAATAATTAATCCCCAATTTCCACGTTTAAAACGAAGTAAACTATTTGTTGATTAATTCCAAAAACAATTGGGTGTTTTAGCTTTCAAATTGCACAAACAGTTGTTAATAAACAGTATTTTCAAATGTACCCAATTGGGTACACTAGGAATAAAGAGGATAATACTGTTAAAAAAAAATTTCCTCTCTACACTGTAAAAGTTTTGCATTTAGTTGCCCCCATTTTTGGTGTTCACTAGGTGTAAAGTTGAAAATTATTCATTTTTTGATATATTTTAATTTTTTTAAGTGCCTGTCTAAAAAAAATACAGACAGCATACTGCTCTTCAGCATGTGATGTTCACTAACTCATTTACATATCAAAAGCTCATTACAATGGAGGCAATTCAATGCTAGAGGGAATCACGAGCGATCATCGTTGTCAGGTGATATCCGCTCTTTGTTTACTACGATTTTCAAATGAGTTCTACGTGGAGTTTCACTAGGCAAAATTAGTTTTCCTAAAATTAATTAGACTATTTTCACAGCTTTTACTGATTATAACCCAGAATTTGCATTTAATTTAATCATTATTCAAGAAATTTATTAATTATTATAACAGTTCTAGTGTTTTATTTAGTGTTAATTTATTTAATGTAGAACTTTATTTAGGCCTGGTTCTTATTAGATTTGTCGAACTCGACATAAAGCGATGCTACGGCTTCCTTTGTTTACATTGCTTTAATCGCTGCCACGTGACAAATGACGTTGCATGAATTGCCTCCATTGCTCATTTATCCTGTTTTCATAGAAATGTTCTTTCGTGAGGAAATTTTTATACGTAACTCAGTTAACCACTTTTGTGTGCTAAGAAACATCGTACTGTCTATATTCTTTTAGACAGACATAAAAACAATTCGAATATATCAAAAATAAGTCATTCTCAACTGAGCACCAAAAATGGTGTGCTACTAAGCGCAAATTTTTTACAGTGTAGCAAGTTACCCTCGCTGCAGACAATTTAACCTGTCAGAAACAGATTCAACAGGCAGTCGCTCATTCGTTTGACTGCCTTTGACAAATCCCCTCCTATAGCAACGGACGTAGAAAACTTTTTAAATATTTCCGATCCGAGAAGATCAGATGAACCGTCGAGGGAACTTCCTGCTTGCGGCTCCCTTATTGCTGATTCGCTTCCCCGACCCCGCTACAAGCTGTCTGTTCACCCCGTGACAACGATATTCGCAATTACTTCTGCTGCTCTTCATCTTCAGTGTACTCTGCCTTCGCCCCTGTTGTACCTCATTTGCGTAGAATCCCCCCCCCCCTCCCTCCCTCCCCGCTTGATTTTTTTTTTTTTTTTTTATTCACTTCTTAAATCACTGTCGCTCCTTATTTGCGTATCGGCACCCCACCTCCCTGGGTTACCCTCTTGCCCTTATTTGAGTATCATCGTTCTCTCCCCTCCCCCACACGCACACCTGTGTTTTTTTTTTTTTTTTTTTCCTTGCTCTTTCCGATTTCGGCAAAAGCCCTTTTATTGAGAAAGAATTTACGCTTGCGATCGTGGCATTGCGGGGAAGCAATCTACAGTCCAGAATGGAGGTACCGTTGCATTTCCATGCGAATTCATTCGATGAAGGCGTTGAGCTGAAATTATCTTACTTGTGAGACGTCTGACAGATTGTCTTTCATAAATGATGTCACGCTTCGAAGGGTTCGAGAAATTGGGACTGCTTCTGACAAGGGGCGGGTGTCACAAGAAGTGTGACATTACACGTTTAGGTTTCTATAAGAACATTTTAAACCAGCAAATTAAATTTATTTATTTATTTTTTTTTGATTTTCATAATTTGATTTTAAAGTTTCATTAATAATTTTGTACCGTAAACACGGATGCTGATAAGGGTTTAAAATTACTTCTTTTTAAAAGTTAACAAAAAAATTCTTCGGCATTTACACTTTCAACCTCTTCATTCCAAGTGTACCCAATTGGGTACATTTCCAAATACTGTTTATTAACTACTGTTTGTGCAATTTGAAAGCTAAAACACCCAATTGTTTTTTAAATTAATCAACAGATAGTTTACTTCGATTTAAACATGGAAATCGGGCATTAATTATTATTTAAACTAATTATTAATTAAAATTTTAGTTATTTTGTTTTGTAATCATTTTTTAAAACAGAGAATCGAAACATTGCGTCAAAATTGTTTGTGCTTAACTCTGGGGTCTGAAGAGGTTAGGATAAAATAGCGTGGGTCGATTTTTCCAGAATTCGAACAATTAATATATTTTAATGTTCAATACTAGTTATAATTTGTGTTGCAAACGTTAACCTCATTTCATGCGAATTAAGCACACATGTAACCATCAGTATTATTATTATGCTCACAAAAATAAAAACAAAACAGAAGGTAAGATGGCACTTAACTGTTTTACGCCTGTTGATATAAAGATAACAAAAAGCATGAAAGCAACTTCTTCTGTTCAGAACGTGTGTGTCAGTGGAGAAGTAGGCTTATTTTTGCTTCTGAAAAATATTAAATCGGAGTTTTTTATTATTTTTATATTATTCTGCTTATGTTTAATGATTCTTTTTTTGTTGTTATTATTATTATTAGTTTCTTGCCAAAAATGTTAAAGATTTTTCAGATTTAATGTCATTGTTGAATTCTCGGAAATATTTTATAACTTTTTTATTTCTCCAGGTAAAAGATCCCTTAAGTCAAGCAATTTATTTTTTGAACCCGCTTCAAGCCTTAGAATGGATAGAAACAGTTTTGTTGCCCCTTGAAAGTTATATTTTTTTTTTTTTTTTTTTTTTTTTTTTTTTTTTTTTTTTTTTTTTTTTTTTTTTTTTTTTTTTTTTTTTTTTTTTTTTTTTTTTTTTTTTTTTTTTTTTTTTTTTTTTTTTTTTTTTTTTTTTTTTTTTTTTTTTTTTTTTTTTTTTTTTTTTTTTTTTTTTTTTTTTTTTTTTTTTTTTTTTTTTTTTTTTTTTTTTTTTTTTTTTTTTTTTTTTTTTTTTTTTTTTTTTTTTTTTTTTTTTTTTTTTTTTTTTTTTTTTTTTTTTTTTTTTTTTTTTTTTTTTTTTTTTTTTTTTTTTTTTTTTTTTTTTTTTTTTTTTTTTTTTTTTTTTTTTTTTTTTTTTTTTTTTTTTTTTTTTTTTTTTTTTTTTTTTTTTTTTTTTTTTTTTTTTTTTTTTTTTTTTTTTTTTTTTTTTTTTTTTTTTTTTTTTTTTTTTTTTTTTTTTTTAAGCTCACCCTTTCAGCTTCTGTGCATTCTTAATACATTAAATACAGACAAGAATTTTATTATGAGCCTTGGTTTTATACCTTACCGGCTACTACTTGTTTGGTTGTTAACACAGTTGAATAATCTGGTACCAACGCAAAATTTGCTTTGAGGTCCTTCTCAAAATTTAAACTTATCAATTCAGAGATAATTAAAATTAACAATTTGTAGACGGTAAAATTTTTTTTGTTTGGATCAGTTTTTTATTAAAAAGTGTTTATTCTGTAGTTGGATATGTATAGTGTTCCATCGTCAGTAGCTTCATAGATAGTTTCCTTGTTGATGTTGTTGTCAAATGTTGTTTATCTTACTTTTAAACCAGTTCTATAGCTGCAGCATATTTGTTATGTTTTTCCTCCACATATACATATATTTATTCTTTTCATTAGGTTTTTATGTATTTCTTCATGTGAGACATTGTTTTTTCTGATGCTACAAAAATAACTCTTGGAACAATGTTGCTGTATTTAATAATGTTTTGAAACTCTACTTAAAGTGCTTGTTATCTTTATAATACTAATAATGTAATTGTTAAAATGGTAATCACAAATTTGCAAAAATACGGCTTACACATTTGCATTTTGGGGTGAAAAAGAACCTGATTAATTTCATATAAGACAAACACAACAAAATACATTTTTTTTTTTTTGTTTTGATTCAGGCATTAAAGGGAGCCAGCACCCAAAAATGTTTAAAAACACCAAAAATGTTTTTATTGGCTTAAGTAGTAAAATAAATCCTTTAAAATGTTCCCTGAAAGTTTCAGAAAAATTGAAAGAAATATTTATTGATTAATCATTGATTTTTTTACTGTGTGAGGTGCCACCCTTTCATTCCAAAACAGTAACTGTGCTGAATATAAGACACATATTTATTTTTTTAAATAAAATAAGCAAGAAGAAGCACTTTTATCGTGACTGTAACTGAAAAAAAAAGTTCCTTGTTTGAAATTTTGATAAAGAAAGGATTTAAGTATTAGCAAGCCGAAAACTTAAAATGCTGTTTTCTCTCCCTTTGTGTTTTGCGAATTTCATCAATTAAAATGCAAAGGTTTTTTAAAATTTGGATCTATAATGTGGATTTTTCCCACATGTTCCTGAAACTATACGTAACAAATTTATGCTCTACTTTGATGATAACTTAGGTACTTTTTCTTTTCTTTTTGTATTGAAACACAGGGGGGAACCTATGTTTCAATTCAGCTTTCCTTTAAAAAAAAAAAAAAGATTCAATGGTAAGCAGTACCCAGCTTCTTTGTTGACTGCTGCTTTGTTAGAAGTTAAGGGTATTGCTTGTAAACGTAAAGCACATGAATGCAATATTTTTGTAAATGTGTGCTTTAATTCAGGTTAAGCTTGAAAATTTTTACACCCAGTAAATAAATATGACTAATGTATTAAGGCTGCAGTGGACACTATTTTTTTTTAATTCTTTACTTAGAAAAAATACCACACAAAAAATTTCTCTAAAAAAACGGGTAGTTTTTTAAAAATTTAAAATTAAAAACCTTTTTTTGACCTTTTTAAAAACGTTCCACGTGCCACAATTTTCTTTAAAAAAACAATTCTTTTCCTACTTTTAGATCCTTAGGTATCCTATTATAAATGAACGTATAAAGTACAACATTTTGTATGATAATTTTATAAAATATAGCCTAAAACGTACTTTTATATGAAATTTTCTGAAAATTTAGTGATTTTGTCAATAAATAAGTCAAATATCTTATTTCAAATAATTATTACTGCTACATTTCATCCATTAAACTATAACTACCTAATATAAGAATACTTTCGGAAAGTTTGGTAGCAATAACATAAAAATCAAGGCACGTGGAATGTTTTGAATTTCTGTTTTGAGGTAAATTTTTGAATTTGAGAAAAAAGGCTTTTTTCATTTTAAAAGGGTGTAACTACTATATAAAAGTGCTTATACATTAAAAAGATTAGTATTATAAACATAAATTTGATATCTAATAGTCATTAATACAGTGTAGGCATAATTCGATATTTTGGCCAATTGTCGACCTTTTAAATGTCCACTGCAACCTTAACCCTCTAATTCCCAACTCCACCTCAAGGCGGACGACGATAACAAAACTTGGGCATTAGAGGGTTAATGAATTTCGAAGAAGTGGTCTTTCCTTAGTTTAACAGATATGCTTCATTTCAATATAGGTCAATTTGGAAATCTCTGGAGCTTTTCATAAATACGTTTATAAAATCTTTATTCTCAGGCAACATATGCGTGTAAGTGTATTTTAAAAAATTGGAATGTTGTTCACATTTTTCGGAATGTTATCCCAACGGACAAATGGGAAAAACTAATTTTAACACTATGCCGTCCGCACATCTTAGTAGGATTCAGTCACATCATTTCGCTTGTCGTCGGAAATTTTTTCAGGCCCTTCAGTCGGCTCAATGCCACTAATAACAGTCTAAAAACTGACTCTCTAAAAGTCTAAAAATCGACTCTCTAATAGTTTAAAAATCGACTGTCTAATAGTCTAAAAATCGACTCTCTAATAGTTTAAAAATCAACTATCTAATAGTCTAAAAATCGACTATCTAATAATCTAAAAATCGACTATCTAATAGTCTAAAAATCGACTCTCTAATAGTCTAAAAATCGACTATCTAATAGTCTGAAAATCGTCCAGAGATCCCTAAACATGAATGACCCCTAACTAGAAGTCAGTCCCTCTAGATTTGTGTCATCGATAATTGACTATATATAAAGTATGCAATCGTTTTATTCTAAAAAAAAAGAAGGAAATGAAAAAAAGTATTAATGCAAATATTGTAGCTACTCGAAAAATTTGTTGAGAAAATGTTTTAAAAAAAGTTCACGAAATTACTTCTATCACTTCATTTGAAGTTGTTCAAAGAAGAATTGGCCTCATTTTATTTTGAAGGAGCTTATGGTAGCACTGCTTCCCCATTGCACAAAATATTGTCTAAGATTTAGGGAAGGGAGACGGTCTTGGTCCCCATCACCCTTCCCTTGTATATGCTATTGAATGCATTCTAGACTATTTTTCGACTAAATAATGTAAAATATTTACAGGATGTTATTGTATTAATATGATGTAAAAATGTTATTGAAAATACAGTTATTTTGGATCTATTATGTTTAATGATCTTTGAAAAATGTTTAAAACAACTTTAGTGTAATAAAATTTCTCTGTGTGTTCCCATTATGTTCCTTTTCTTTCGTTTCAAATTTATAGAAAGCAATTTTTCAAATTTATTTATAGCAAAAATTTAAATTCAACGTAAACTTAAGCACAACATTTTAAAACGTTGCAGACACGTGTTTCGAGGTTACGAGGAACCCCTTTTCGATGCTAAAGGGTGAGCTTCCAGATGAAAAACGTCCACCTAAAAAATAACCTCGAAAAATGTGTCTGCAATTTTTGAAAAAGTTGTGCTTAATTTTAAGTTGATTTTTAATGTTTACTTTGTAGCACAAAGGTTTACATTTTATTTCAGAAAGTAAAGTGCTGAACCGCAGTGGACCAATCGCTTGAAGTTCGTTCCAGCAGAACACTGAAATTGAAGCAACATTGTCTGAGGTCATTGTTCTGGGAGGGTGACAACCTCTCGCGGCTGGTCGCTCTGGGACCGTCTATGCTAAAGAGAGCTGCTGCACGTTAAATCCGTCGTGGCTTCAATGTCCTTCAAGTGAAACGATACCTCAGCGGGTGACAGCCCCAGGTGACGTTCTCACATCTGGGAGCTGGTTCAAAAATTAAGAAAGCTCTCAAAGGGGCGGAAATAGGACTCCTGCCTATAAGGGCTCCGTTAGACTCAGAAGCAGCACGAGGGCACGAAAACAACAACAACAAGTAAAGTGCTGAATTATTTGCAACCAGAGCTTTTAAATGGCCAACTTTGCATTTCCCTTTGACGAACTCCACAGAGCATGCATCTCATCTTTTAAAGTGTTTCGTTAAATCTTTTCTTTCTTTAAGAGCAGAACAAGGCTAGTTGTTCGAGTTTCACATTCTGCAATAGATGAAGAATCGCGTGGAAATTTCCCGTTATAGTGTTTCAAGGACCCTTAACTTTGAAAATAAATAATCCGGAAATGGTGGTAGGGGGATAGAAGAACGAAACTAATTGAGTATTTATTTTTTTTAAAAACGCGTAAGAATCCGATGCAAAAGTACTCAAAATTGTAGTTAAAAATTGCCAGGGGGGGGGGGGCGGTGGCCTTATGGACACCTGTGTAGAAAAAGAGATCAGCCCTCGATGAATTCGATTATCATTGCAACTGTCTTTTTTGACGTTTTTTACTCGGTTTTTGTATAAGTGTTTTTATTTAATTCAGTTAATGATACCTTTTGGAGATATGCACATATTTTAATTGCTACTTTTACTTCATTGATTTAATACTAATAGTTTTTAATTCTTAATATTTAATTAATGGTATTTCACTTATTATAGACCAGAAAAAAAGAGTCATTACTTAAAAATGCTAATAACATTTGACGAATCGAATTCGACTTTCAAATTTCACAGGCATTAACGTATCGTGACAGAAATTACGAAACTGATGTATTCTGAGGAGGAACGTGTATTCATTGTACTAAAATGCAATGGTTTTACATAGGGACCGTTCATAAACGATGTCACACTTTTTAAAAATATATTTGATCCCCTTTATCACAAAATATCACACTGCAGCCTGCTCCCTTTGTCACATGTCAGGCTATCATATATATTATTTCTCAAATCCTTTTTTTGGTCGGTGCGCCCACAACTTCTTTAATACTTCATCGAATTTCATGAATGAAGCATCATTTTAAAACCTTCCTTAACCGCTACACCGGAAAAATATACAATATACAATTACATGCACCGCTTCTCTTAAATTTGAAACTTAAAATTATTTAAGAAGGGGTCCTTTAATGGATGCCATATTGTTGTTATTTATGTTGGCTGGAGGCCGAGCGGTTAGAGCGCAAGGCTGCTATACCCAGCACCAGTGGTTCGAGTCCCGCGTTTCGTTTACGTTTTCTCCAATTAATTGATTTGCTGGACCGTTGATTTCTGATAAACTAAATATAAAAAGGGATCTTTTATATTTTATTTGGTGTTTTTATTTTCATACAGTAAATTAAAAAATTTACTTTAAGAATATATATTAGGTAATGGAACTTTTCCGTTAGTGTACTTTAATGCTGTGTATACTAAGTATAAAAATAATTTTCATTATTATTGTGATTATTTTATTATTTTGAATGTCTAAGTAATAGTGAGGGAAAAATTGCAACGCTATTAGTACTGATGTGTTCAATGACATGTCTTCTTTTGCATCAAAACCCTTTTGCCTTTTTTCTATTCTTCATAATGCCCTTTCTCCCAAATTAATGCGGAATTCCGCATGGGTCGACTATACTCAACTGCAAAGTTTCTTGACTATAGAGAAATATGCTGAGAGCAAATGAAGAAAGTAGTTCTCCGTGCGGTGTCCGATTTTTGAGTTAAACTTAGCACTTCGCTGGAAATATAATAAGGTGTTTTAACCTACGCACATACGTTTATTTGTCATAATTTTCATAAAATGTCATATATTTTAAATTTTACGAGAAGTTCAACGCGTAGTAATACCTTTATTTGGAACTGAACGCTCAGCCAATAAGAGCTCACGAGCAGTTGGCAATCTTCCCATAATCTGTTTGGCGAGGTTTAGAATGGTTTATGTCTGACTTGCTGACTTTGCTTAAAGCTAAATAGTTATTATTATTCCATTCGTTAATACCGTTATTATTATTATTATCGTTAATATCGTAATTCAGCATTAGAATTATACAGGGAAAAAATAGTCTCAGGGGGTAACAGGAAAGGAAAAAAAATATTTATTTGGAAAACGAAAGTGTTCAAAAGTCCAACCGTTTTCATTTTTATGAATTATTGAAGGGAGAAAAGGATTTTCAGAAGAAAATATACTTTTAATGATTGCATTAACAAGACACATATTTGATCCAATAACAGAAATTATGATTATGTAAAAAGAAATAAGTTTTTAAATTTGTTACATCTGTATATTTTTCTGATTAGCTGATAAATGAGTTTTCAAACGCGCAATGTGCCAAATAGAATGCTTAATCGGATTATTTCGCCAAGTTGGTGGGGCGTCTTTTCGACTCTCGTCCTTGTAACCCCAAAAGCCTCGCCGTTTACTCATTTCTTCTGCCGCGCGTTGTGACGTCATTGTCAAGAAACGTTGCAGTCTAGTATAGTATTACATAAGCATGTATACTTGCAGTTTAGAAACAAAGCATTATGTTATAGATCACAATTCTAATTTCATTTTTCAACTTTTCATGACATTTGTGAGCATAACAATAAATTATTAGATGCGTAGTTAATTTGTACAAAGCAAATTAACTTTGAGACGAAAAAAAATTCGCATGTAATCGTAAAAAATATTAAATAGCTCGAATTCTGAAAAAATGACCCTTGTAATTTTATCTTGTGTAAATGCCTACGAATAATTCTTTTTGACCAGTCAATTTAAACCTTAATCAGCGATGGTGTTTTCTATACAAAATGAAACCAGCGTAACTTCAAAATCAAAATATGAAAATCAAAGAAACTTTTTAAATCAATTTAATTTGTTGATTTAAAATGGTTTTATCGAAGCAAAATGAATGATGTCACATTTCTTGTTACTTGGGGTGTTACGAATATTCCGCCACTATTCGGTATTCGACCCTTCGGCCGAATACTTAGTAAGGTCAAATTCGGCCTGGCCGAATATTATGGACTATTCGGCCAAATTGTTCTGCTTCAGCAGAAACAAAAAAATTAAGAAATTAGATTAGATTTTAAACATTTAAAATTGTATTATAATTATTGCAAAAGAATACATTAGTATATAGTTTTATTAAATAAAAATAATTTAGAAAAAACTACTTTTTTTAAACCTTGTTTTAGGCTTGACTGAGCAAAAACAGATTTTAAAGATGTAATATTGTATTTTATATTTAGCATTTGCTTCGAAAAGCTGGCAATAGTTAATTGTGATAGGGAATATGAGAAATTTCTTTTGTAATTATTAACAAAGTGGAAGTCAGACTTTGTTTGGGTAGACTAATTTATTATGAATATTGGGTAAGAGAGAAATGTGTAAAGCCTAGAATATATCATGAATATTTAGATAGCATAAGTTATTGGGGGCTTTGAAAATAAAAATATATACATTCCAGTTAAGTGTATTAAATTTAAATAGATCTTTAAAAATACGTATGTAAAAATCCCCATAAGATAAAGATATTAACTTTTATGACTTTTAAAATATCTTCATAAAACAGTTTTGAGCAAGGTAAAAGTTCACTAAGCAATAGTAGTTCTTTCATTTGAATTACATAATTAGTAAAATAATGCTAATGCTTACTACCATAAAACCTGTCATTTCTATTCCATTTGTGCGTGAAATTCTCAGTTTTATTACTTTCAAAACAATAGAGAAAATAGAATTATTTTAAATAGTTTTAAATTCGTAACAAACAGAATTAAATCATACATCATAGATTGTGTGTAATTAGTGTTTGACTTTGAATAATTTTAAATTTGACAAATACTTTCTATTACAACGAGTTTCTAGAAATTTTAATATTCGGCTTCGACCTGGAAGAAATGGCCGAATACTCGGTATAAGGGTATTCGGCCAAATCACTATTCGTTACATCCCTACTTGTTACCCCCTCCCCTTGTCCCAAATTTTCAAACCCAGGCGGTGAAGCTAGTTGGAAGGTTTAAAATACTGACTTACTTGTGGAATCATTTCGAAGCTACATAATTGCAGGGTCAGATGCTTAAAGTTTGCGTGACACATGGATCCACAAATGTTGCCATTATCTCAAGAAGTATTAATTGATTGTTGTACAAAAACAGTGATTTAAAAAATTAAAAAATCTGTGCCTCGCCGAGAGCAACAAAACAACACGACGACTCCATTCGAAACTAAGTGCAGTTTAAGTTAAACTAAGTGCAGTTAAAGTTAAAGTTCTTTTTTTTTTCTTTTGTCTGAAGTTGTACTGACCAAAATTTAAGGTATTGAATAACCAATCGGGTCTCAGCGGCCGAGCGGTCTTAGAACCAGTTTCCGCTCCCTGCCTACGCGCAGTAAAAGAGGCGTGGGTTCGATTCCCACTTTGCCCTGAGTGTATTTCCTTCTTTGTATTGTGATATTCTGTTGTGCTGCCTTGTTCTATCTGTCACATTGGACGAGAGCTTGATGCATATCCTTGCAAATAAACTCGAAAATAAATGGGACCTGGAATGGTCGTTGACAAAGAATAACCAACCCAGCTGCTAGTTCAAAACCGTAAATTTTACTTGTGTTGCGTAACGGTGAATTATTACGCCTCTTTTCGTACTCAAACTCGAACCAGGAAGCGCAGTGGAACCCCGCCATTCGTCCGCCTCGCTATTCGTACAACTTGTCCAAGAAAAATTCAACTCATCAATCGTACTTGCCCCGAGATTTCTACGGCGCCAGGAGCCAGCTGGGTTGCCAGTTCGGCTTTTTTTAAGAAAAAAATCGAGAAATTATGCTCATTTTGAACTTGTCTGGAAATAATTTGTTTAGCGTTTTGGATTTTTTTAATTTTCAATACTTTTTGAGATTTTACTGACAATTTTAACTTTCTAAGGGGGCAGCAAGAGGAAGTGGTTGAAGAACTTTTTTCTTCAGGGGGGGGAGAAGTAGTAAGAAAAGCATTTCCTTTGCAGCAATCAAAGAGCTGTGTTACCCCTGCGAGAAACACCGAGAGTGGGGGAAAATGGCATCCGAGCACTGCTGTGGTCAGCAGCATTAACTTGTTCAACGACATTGTTATTGACCACTTTAGAAAAATTCTGAACAATCGTTAAAGGCAGACAACATTGGACAGGTTTTTAGGGAAGAAACCCCAAGATTCTTCTAGTGCAAAAAGACAGATGAAAGAAAGATCAGCAGAAAGGGAGAAAACACCTGAAGGGCTGTTATATGATGCTTTTATAGAAGGGGACTCCTCTTCCAACCATTTCTCTTCCTCCTCTCAACACTCCACTTATGACATCAGCTCACCTCAGTACAAGCAAAGTGCAGTTAGACTTTTAGTTATCTAAAATTTCATGTACAGTACTGTATATTTGTGTTTCATAGGTTTAAATATGCAACCATTTGTGGGTCTGGAACGGATTAATCCAATATACATTATCTTATGCGAAAAAATGATTCGCCATTCGTACAAATCGCCATTCTAACTGTCTCCTGGAACGAATTGTGTACAAATAGTGGGGTTCCACTGTACTCGACTTTAAATACACACTTTAATGAAGACTTTCACACATAGATATTTACATATATTTACAGCAAATCAGTATTATTACAGCTCAAAACCTACTTTTAGGTGTTAATGATAGTAAAATCGCCTCTCTCAATATAAAATAGAACTCCTGTTTTCAAATAATAATCATAGCACTTCTCATTCTCAGGCAAAACATTTTCTCATTCCAAAAACTCTCTCGTTGCCAAAACGCTATTCGTAAAAGTTTCGGCATAAAAGTATTATCTTAAATAATAGTGGAGGCTTAACTCAGCTACGGGATTTGTTTTAAGCTGAATTCACACATACAACCGACTGACGGACGGACGGACAAAATTCACCCGTGACGGAAAAACGTGATGTCAATTCACACGACAAAGATTCTGTGACGGGCAATGGATTACAGCCAATGATTGCAAGGCGTAAGCTCTCTACCAATAATGGGATACCTTCGTCATTTGATGGCTCTGTATTTAGACATCAATTTCAGAAGCAGACGATCATTTAATAATCTTGAATTTTCATTCAGTTTTAGCTACGATTTTATTTCATAAAAGTGTCGTGCAGAGATAAATGTTAGTTATTATTTGTTTAATTTTGATATATCATATTGCAGAAAAGGAAAATTCGGTTTATTATTAACCAAACATAAATAATATCATTACCTCAGCGGTCTTATCAATAAGCTTCGTAAATGACAGAAAATACAATAATTTTAAGTATTGCACACAGCTATAAGTACATTTTCTCAGAAATATTAAGCATTTTGCTAAAGGTTACACACATAATATAAATTCCAGCATTAGGCTTAAACAAATAGCAAAAAACGTTCAATTCATATCCGAGTGTTGGTGCAATTAATTGTAAAAAGATGCCCGGAAATGATACGAATAGCCTTTTCCTTCTTGATTTAAAATCAATGCTAAGATGAAATTTTAATTTGCTGTTCAGGAAAAAAATGTATTTTTAACGATCACTTTTTTCAAAAGATCTTGTTAATTTTTCTTGAAACTACAAGATAAAATTGAAGTTTTTAATTTGCAGTAAATATTTCTTCAAAATGAGCTGTAAATCACTTCAAGGAAGCATGGCATTGTTATAACACTTAAATTGCATGTTAGCTTTCGTATTTTTCTCCTAATATGCAACATTTTTAAAAATCCTAAAAAAGGTAGTTTTCTAAATTGTGACCCTGCTATCTCTAAAATGAATTACTAAAATAAAAATATTGTCAGTTGCATTTTAAAACCTGTACACTAACTACAAAGAATATTACAGATAATACACTTTTGCCGATGTGGAAAACAAATTGTGCTTTTGACACTAAATATTGATTAATAAGGAATGTCAAATGCTTTTATATAAGTAATTGTTTATGCTAATAAATACAAATCTCATAAGAAAAACATTGCTTTTTTATTTTTCTCTTTCAAATGGATTACTCTATAACTCAACACTGCACATTACTTCTGTACTTGCATATGAGAGTCGCAAAGCAAAACTTTGAAGAAAGAATGTATTGAAGTACTTAATCAAAAAACTGAAACCAAAGAACTTCACAAGATTTTACTCATACATAAGTACATATATCAATAAATTGAAAACTAATAATGGGCACAAAAAGAGACATTTATGTTGGTTTGTGTACAGAAAATTAAAAATTTTCAAAACAAAAAGTTTAGAGAAAAAAACTATGCTCTTCATAGAAAAAATTATTTATTTCACTTAGACATTTTCTACAAAAAATATGTTAAAGAAGTACAATTTCAATATTTCAGCCTGCATAAGTCAAAGCACTCTTTTCCATAACATCTGTAAAGGAAAAAAAAGTTAATACTGTGACATAGTCCCTATAAATAGGCTTGCCATACGTCCCGGTTTGACCGGGACAGTCCCGGTATTTTGCTCTTGTCCCGGTGTCCCGCCCAGTTTTATCAAAGTCCCGGAAACGGCTGTAAGATGTAAAAAGTAATGAATTTATGTTTTTAAGAATCTTTTATGAAGACATTAAGAATCTTTAAGATGGCAGAGGTGTCCACTGCCAGAGCATTGATTGCATGTAAAATAAACTTTGGCGTTTTCTTTGATCCGACTTTTATGAAAAAGTCAAGCTTAACAAAAACATCTTGGAAAAAGTACATTCAAGTCAGAAATATGAGTGGTTTGAAAACAAAGAATAACATTGTTAACTTATTAATTGCTTTTTTAGTTTGACAAAAATATTTTTTTTTTTGAAATGGTTTTTGTAGTTAGACAAAAATTTGTAGTTTAAAAAAGTAAGACTTAGTAATTAATTGTTCAATTAAACAATTTTATGAAGTATTTTAAACTTTATTTTATTAACACTTCTTTCCAGATGTTAAACCAAAAAAAAAACTCATTTAAAAGGGAAAAAAATCTTTTTAAGTAGATTAAGTAGCTAAAATTCCTTTTTTTATTTTTAAAGGGGGGTTGACTAACAATTTAGGGTTCCAGATTCCCCCTCCCATTACTTGCGAAGCTTAAAAAAAGGCTTAAAACTCACCAATTTGCTTTTAATTTTTAAAAATTTTCCCCAGACCCCCGGTATGCCCATCCCTTATTAATGTGTCTCGGTTTCACTAACCAAAAATATGTCAAGCATACTTATAAATATAACATATAAGGTAAAAATTTTACATCAAGATTTTTTCTAGGAATTAAAAAAACATTATTGGAAATATTTAAATGCGGTTACACATGAATTATTAATTTGGTCACAATTTACATTAATTAAACATGAGGGTTCATGAGTTTTACAAAAGAAACTTTGTGAAATGTATTGTTTTAAGATACAATCACTTTTAGAGTAAAAATTTAAATAAAATTCATGTCAAAAATTCAGTATATAGAAATAAATGTTAAAGTATTTTGTGGACAAAATAAAGCACAACTTAAATGGTACACATGCTGATAACTCAAATATTTGATGATTCAGTATATGCTTTTCTTAGATTTAAAGAATTAAACAAAATTTTACAATATTATTAACAAAAATTTTACTAAGCATTTCTTATTAAAATACAAAATAACTCTTAAATAGCAAAAGCTGGATTTGGTACATAAACAGTAGGTTTTACCAGTGCGGGACCAAGCCCTTTTTGGGCCCCGAGCGAAATACTTTTTCCGAGCCTCCGTTATCCTCCCAATGAACAATTTGTTGATTACAAGTCAATAATAATGAGCCGGCACTGTGTGGTTGCCTGTATTGCCCAGCTCAGGAATCGCCCCCTGTTTTGACAATTTTTGTTTCAAATACACATAGCTTCTTGACACCTAAGTGTGCAATGTATAAATTACAATAGTGTTGACTTTTGATTCTTGCTTTTGCTTTCGGTATAGTTTTTAATTTTTCTGTTATGCAATAAGTGTGTATTATGAGTCCACAACTATATGAAAAATTACAAGTGAATTTCTGTTCATGAAGCATGCACATCTGAAGATCTGTTTTAAACCGACAAACGTTGATCATGTGATACACATAAGATTAAAAAATAAGTAACAATGCAAGAACATAATAAATAACACAAGCGTTAAATAATTATGATTTAATGTAACTAAATTAAAATCTTACTCCTCTTAGTCAAGGAATAAGGTTGGTTTGTATGTGCAGTTAAGGGTCAATATTCATTAAAAGAAAATGAGCAAGCAAAATATAGAATAAAGAAAATTACTAAAACTGAACCAAATAATAATCATTCCCAACTACAAACCAAAAAACAGGCTTACATGTATGAAAATACTAAATAGATGTACCAAACGGTCAGTGCATCTTGAATTTTAAAAAAAGCAACCCACAGCAATGTCAGTGTCCAAGAAAGTTATTTCACAGCTGAAAAGAGCTGTACAAAACGAAAGAAAAGGATATGAAAGCATGCTGATGATTGTAAGTGAAGCACCACACACATCAAATAATTTATGTGCATTCCGGTCTTTATCAGTTATAGGCAGTGGTGCATAGTGCTGGAAAAAAGATTGGGAAACGCTTATAGATATGATCATACATTATCGACATCAAAGGCGCTGAGGGGATGCTTGTGTTAAACTTTTTTAAAAAGGAGGGGGGGGCAGAGGCGTAGCTAGGTGGGGGCAAGGAGGGACAGCGTCTAGGGGCGCAAATTTACTGCTAATTTATTTTATTTTTAAATGCGAAAAGAAAATTATTTGAACGGAAAGGTGTGAATATGTTCGACAAAAAAGTGGGAGCACCGCAAATCATATCGGGATGACCAATGTAGCACAGGAGTGCGTGGGAAATCCGATAAATAATTTTGCAAAGCAAAAGTGTCCCATTTTTCCTTTATAAGTGAATGGTCGCTAATAAAACTGAAAGTTAAAACGGTTGCTTTTTAGAGCTATTTATCATTTAGGAAGCATAAAAGTTTTTTTATGCTTCCCTTGGGAATGTAACATTTCACACATTTGTTCTTTAATTCCCTAGGGGGCCCCTAGGCCCCCAGGGGCGCAAAATCTTCAGTTGTCCCCTGGCGCTGAAACCCCTAGCTACGCCTCTGGGTGGGAGGTTGTTTTATCGTAAATATAAGGGAGGACAAGTTTCTCGCTCAATTATACCTGTGGTTATAGAGCCCATATTGATGAAGATGTTACAAATTGCCGCTAACATGAATTTATTAGCCGAGGTGTTTGCTAATAATCTGATACGATAAAACCAATAAACGCACTTTAATTACATTTGATTTGGAAATGATTCTGCGTCTTGGTAGTATGGACCCTATAATTAGGTTTACCCAAACAGGACCAACCCAGAACAAAATAGGGATAAACTTGTTACTGCTAAATTTTGATGTCGTTAAAGTTTACTTTGATTTTGTAGAAGCAACTCAGGTACTCAGGCTTGCTTGCATGTAACCTCTGGTTGTTCATTGTAGGAAATAAGTTTTCATACCAATAAAGAAAGGAAAAGAAATTAAAACTTTTTAAGCATTTTTTTAACTAAATTAAAATGCAATTTTTCTTGTGTGACATGAAATCATTGTGACAAATAACAATGTTAATTAAAATGATTCGTTAACAAAACAAATCGGTTGACAAAGTGATCGCTTAACCTGTAAATTATGAACTGGAAGGGATCTTTCATACAATGTACAGTAGAGCTTCGATTATCCGAGTTAATGTGGACCGAGGGTACCTCGGATAATCGAAAACTCGGGTAACACGGGCTCTGTCTAAACCGAGAGGGAAACATGGGTTGGAATCAGGGTTCGTGATTTTTTTGATTTTTTTTTTAAAATTAAAAAAAATCGGATTTTTTTGATTAAAATCAGATTTTTTTTATTTAAATCGGATTTTTTTGATTTTTTTAAAAAGACCCTAAATTATTTGGATATTTATTATGTTACATTCATAGAAACAATATGACATCTTAATCAATATGCAAAAACACACTTTAAGCTATTTTCAGAGCAATAAATATTTTTTAATAATAATAATGATAAACAAATTTTAATACAAATGCATGACTCAAATGAAACGTAACCCTACCAGGAATAATAGTACATGCATAAGTACAGAGAATATGAACATATTTAATCTGAATTATTTTGCTGTTGAAAACTGCAAAAAAAGTACCCAATTAATTTTACATTGAATGTACTTTAATCATTTTTCAATTTTATAAATAAAAAAGCATGAAATATTTTTACCCATTTCGAAAAATCATATGCTCACACCATTACTGAAAACTGCAACTTTTTGTTTTAATCAAATATCTTTATTGAAAACTTCTGTGATAAAACAATATTTTAAAAGGAAAAAAACCTTAAGCTATTAGGGGACGTGGATGAAACTTTAAGGAGAAATTCTAAATTCTAACAATTGTTGTTTTAAACACTATCATTCTGAATTATTTATTGTGTGGCATTGATTAAATGGATCTAAAATACTATTGTTAAGATTAAAAAACACAGAATGGTTCATGATTATGTATTATGAATTGTAATTTGAATGATTGAATGAATGATGCTTTGCTGTTAAGCTGATTGAAGAATATTGTAAAATTTAAAAAAAATATTGTCAAATTAAAAGAATAGTTATTAATTCCAACCTTATGAAATATGTTATGCACACAGCCAAATGGACCTGGGAAGTTTTGTTTGAAACAGTAGTTGAAATTGCAACATATTTCATTTTTACAACACTTCCTAACATAGTAAAATCAATGATTTTTTTGGAAAAAAATCACTTGATTTAAATCAATGATTTTTTTTAAAAAATCACTTGATTTAAATCGTGATTTAAATCATGATTTAAATCAACGAACCCTGGTTGGAATGAATGAAAATGTCGTCAAAGATGTTAAAAAAAAGGCATTTACTGTACATATTATGAAATGAATAAATGACGTTACATACAGACAAATATCTAATTTTATATGAACACATCAGTAGAGTACATGTTCCAGTTAAAAGTTGTCTTTTGAAGAAGTATGTATATAGTATATATATATATCTCGCTTCTTTGCTGCCGTTTTACGAAATGGCTGTAGCCGTAAAAGGAGTGTCGAAATTGTCTCCGACTCTTGTTCTAGGTCTTCATATCACCAGACAATAATTGGATGACTGACGTCCGTCAGTGACTCCACCATCGGCCGCCAAAAATTTTTTTTTTCAAAGGCAAATGTATCTCGGTTAACAGGGAACTCGGTTAGTCGGAGCTCGGATAACCAAGGCTCTACTGTACCTGACTTGTTGACTAAGTTACGTCAATGAATCCAACTGACAGCTAACACATTCACTCGGGGATAATCGAAGCTCTACTGTACATTGTATGAAAGATCCCTTCCAGTTCATAATTTACAGATTAAGCGATCACTTTGTCAACCGATTTGTTTTGATAACGGATCATTTTAATTAACATTGAAAAAGTCTAGTTTTGATAGAAGGGAAACAGACTTTTTCAATTACAAATGGCATGCGAATTTATAAGGCCATATAACAAATCGGTTACATATTATTAAATGTTCAGTACAGTTTAGCAATAACATTAAAAATAATAAGTAAAATTAAAAAAAAAAAAAAAATAATTAATTTGAACATAAAAAAACTAATGTTTAATTTTATGTTGTCAGTGATTAGTGTTTTGTATATTTTTACAAAATAAATGAATAAATAAATGTCCAGTGCAATAAGCAAAACATTTAATTCGAGCGACAGATATTCATTAATAAGCAAATGTATAAAGGCGCAACTGGTACCATAGTAGAAATGTAAAGTTTACCAAAATGAAAATGGAAATAAAGTATCGCCAAAACATTAAATGCACACAATTTGTGTATCTTTTTCAAACTCTAAGCTTTGCTACTTCTGTTTTATATTATTTTTTCATACGTGATGAGTTAATTAAATGAAAACATAAGATGCTAAGAAACACATTTTAAAAAAATCTCCCAAGGTCTTGCTGACAAAATATTAACCCAGTAAAGTGTATTACATCAAAAAACAGCTTATTATTCTTAATAGATCCTAATGCTCTAATGTTAGTACTACAGAGAAATAATAATAATTATTTAAAAAAACCACTCGCTTGTGCAACGCTTCTAAACAAACATAGCAGACAAGACATGTTTTCTTTCCTTGCCGAAGCTATCTTATCTTGCTTGATTGTGATTGGCCAAGCAATTCACGGACAATATCAAATGGATTTGATATCCACGGACAGCGGACATTCCTGTTCGGTAACTATAGCAACGAGGTGACGCCACGTTTTTTCCGTCGGATTTCGTCCGTCCGTGGCGCTGTGTGAATCCAGCTTTACAGTGTAAGTCCGGATGTATAAGAGACATATGTCAACGTATCAAAATTCAAACCGATTGCCACAATCTTAGAGATGTTGTTACTAATCCCCTGGCATAGGAAAGCCTACTACCAGGTCCAGAAGAACAATAACCACTGGCTTAGAATTACATGTAGCTTCATTTTAGAGCGAGGAACTATGAGGATTGAGGACTGACTTGAATACAAATTTTGTGGTCTCTTTATTTTAAACCAGATCCCAGATGAGAGACCGTCACCTGGGATTGGAACCCCGAAAAGTATCGATTCACTTGGAGGATTTAGGAGTCACGACCTATTTAACGTGCACCAGCTTCCTTTAGCGTACACGGCCCACAGGAACCAGCCGCGAGAGGTTGTCACCCTCCCAAACACTGACCTAAGTCGATATGGCTTCACTTTCGGTGTTCTGTGGAAACCGAGCTTCTACCGACTAGTCCACTGCGGGAGAGGCCGTGGTAGCCTAGTGGTTAGCATGTCGGAATTCCACCTGGAAGGTCGCGCGTTCGATACCCACTAAAGACCACCATGTATACTTGGGGATATGTGCATGTAAAATCCGTAGACCCCACTACCTCTCCCCGTGCGTAAGCAATCCTAAGGCCTCGGCTAACAGGTAGGGGTCTGGTGGAGAAAAAGTCCACTGCGGGACAATTTAGAGATAGAATTCAATAGATATTCAAATGAGACTAAATAAGATATACCGTGTATTCTTGAACTATTCGGGACAAAAGTAAACAAAATAAGCAAAGAAATACAGTCCTGACGAAGGGCTAAGCGCTACAAATGTCTTCGCCTCCATGGAAAATGACATTTCGATTTCTGTGGAAATATTACGACAACTGTAAGTAAAATCGTTATAATGGAAAATAAAATAATGCTAAAAATGTTGTTCATGGAATAGGTTCCAACCTAATACGTAATGTTTTGCATTTCAAAGCTAGAAATAATATTTCTCATAAGAAATTTCTCGCGACTCACGCGTTGGGAACCCCAGAGTGCGATTTTTATAAGAGGAGGAACTTCCAAATTACAAATTTTTGAACTTTTGCATTAAATTCCTGACCTCTAAAACAAAGGAAAAGTTTTAGAATTTTCAATTCTTAAGCGATACTGTTCCAACTTCTTTAACCGGTTATTGATTTACTTAAAAATGCAATGAACATCCAATAATTCATAAGTTTTAATTTTTAAACGATGCTCTAATTCAGCGGTCCCTAAATTCAGTTCCGCGAAACTTTGGGGTTACACTGTTAAAAAACCCCAGAATTTCAGAGTGTTTTTTGACTGATTTTAACGGGAAATTTCCGTAGTGCTTCAATACATGGTTTTTCCTTCCAAAAACGGAAATATCACGTCCTGAAAATACGAGAACGGAATTTTTCCGTTTTACGGTTGCTGTATTTTCACAACCTGATTTGGATTAACGGAGAAAAAAGAAATGGAACTTCTGTCAAATCTAGGGAAAATATTGTCAGAAACGGAATATTTCCGGCAACTCTGCTGCCGTATTTTTTCCGTTATTTTCAGGAGATTTTTTTTACAGTGTATACAAAGGTCATTTAAGGTTGTTTGAAACTTTCATTTTTCCCTTTCATAATGCAAGAAGATTATTGAAAAAGCAATAACATTTCGGAGAGGTGTTTGCTCCTTCTTCAAAATGTTAAACTGAAAAGTGAATGGAATAATAAATATGAAAATAAGCTGAAAAAACAAATTGGAAAAAAAAAATGGAATAATATCTAAAATTCGCATCCATTTAGTAGCTTAGAAAAGTAGGCGCAAATGCAACTGTGCGGCACAGCGAGTTTATTGATTAGGACAGGGATTAAAGATCGGGGAAAAGCAGGATAATTCCATATAGACAAATATAAAGAGAGTACTGCGATGTGCGGCTTAAAAACATAAATTGATTAAGCTTTAAAACATAAAAAAGTACATTATTAGCTTGTTTGTATTTTATAATTTACTGTTGGCAACACTGGAGCAATCATCAGGGTTTTCTCCAGGGAGGAAGGGAGGGGAAAGTGCTGTGGTTTAACCCCCCCCCCCTCCCTCCCCGAGTATTAACATATATTACTCGGTAATGCGGCTTAAAAGGAAGGTTTCTGGGAGATAAACCCCGAAATTGCCTCTTGTTTGATCTCATGCCTTGCATGAAACATACTTTATTGTGTCCGTCGTTTACAACTGTTACTATATTTATCTTAAAATTATTCATTAATACCACACTATTGAAGAAAAAAACTAAAATAAAATACTTTTTGTAAAAAAAATAGAGCCGTCTTCAAATTATAAATTGAGCTAAAAAATAAAAAATAAATTCATTCTTTAAACAACATGAATACTACTACTTCTAAACCTAATTTTTGAAGTCGGTGCAAAATTGCGGCAGTTTGGTTGCCATTACACCATGTGCAGCGATGCCGCAGAAGCGCTATAGAGCGTCAAATACGCAGAAATCGGAGGTGGGGATGCAAAAAATACATACATATATCTATATATATAGAGAGAATATATATATACACTCAAGAGCCAAAACATTATGACCACCTGTCAATAACGAGTGGGACGTTTGCTGCGTAGCCCCATAGCCAACAGTGTCCGCTGAACAGTGTGTTCCGATATTATTCTACTTGGCCCTGCATATTGTATTGGGCTGTCAGCAGAGCCACTGTCTGGCTCCGGTTTTGCTTCACCATGCGAGACAGTCTCCGACGACCTTTTACTTTGATAGCGTGTGGACGTCCAACACCATGTCGTCTACTGCTGGTTTCACCGTCATTCATCCACTTTGCATAAGTACTAACAACTGTAGATCGCGAACAAACCACGAGTCGTGCAGTTTCCGAAATACTTGTTCCTAGCCTTCGAGCCATTACAATCTGGCCTCTATCAAAGTCGCTGTTATGATGGGGTGTTTGCTTGCCGCAGTGGTTGAATTTAATTATGTGAATTAAATTATTTAACCAAAGCAACAAACCAACGCGGTGTGAAAGTATAGTGGTTAGATTTTTGCGTTGTGTTTTCAAGATAAATTCAATCAAAATAATCAAATTTCATTTAGAACATTTTAAATAATAAGTTCGATGATGTCTTAACTACTGAATTGAAAACACTGTATAATTGAATTTCATATTTATTTAAAATGTTAAATCATTAAAATGCTAGCATGAATGCAATATCAATCTTAGGTGCACCATTATACTCAAAAAAAAAAAAATAAAAAAAACAAATTTTTTTCTTTAAACAACATATTGAAAATATCAAATGAAGAGATTGAAATAATCTCAATGCAAAAAAAACACAGCAATATTATATATCTGGATTATGGAAAACAGCTTGAATTCGATCGAATAGAAAAATATCAACTACACTTAAAACTGCTGGAATTCATCATTTTTTTTTTTCTCTAGTAACAATGATCCTCATAGGATTTCACATTTTACATTTAAATCCCCACTCCCGGACGCAGGGACGACGTCTGCTATCCGTAGAGATGGTGATAATTTTATTTTGTAAGTTGAATGCTACTTATCTGCGTGACAAAGACCAATGCCATTTTTCCTGCTGGAGCACCAGAAAAGTTGAACTTCACCAAACTGTAGATATTGGTCTAAAAAAATTATACTTTTAGCGGTGGTGCTTCGAAGACAGTTCAAGCAGGCGATGGAGCAATTTTCATATTCACAGATTCTGCAACGCTCGAAGAAAAATTCTAGCAGACAAAGTGACCGTTGGAATTCACCGATACTGCAGTGCTATGTGAATCTACTTCAATCTTCTGGAACACATCTGCTAATTTTTGCGAAAGTTCCCTTCAGGTTAGCACGCGAATGAAATAGATTTTCGCAGCATAGAGCCTGTAGGATTGACTTGTTCTTGCACGATGCTTGTCCTTTCGAAGAGTTCGTCACGTTGTGGATTTCTTTTTGTAGTTTCCGTAGTTATCCATTTACATCATCTTCAAATTTAAATATTTTCTTGTTTATTCTTGATTACTATCTAAATTTACTTATTTACATTCAAAAGGAATCAGTATTTCCTTCATACATGATTCGAATTCATTTCTTTTTCTTTTTCTTTCTCCTTTCACCTTCTTTCTTTCTGCGATTTCTTCCGCCTCCCATCGTTGGAACTTGCAGTCGACAAAAGAGACTCAAAAAAAATGTAACATAATCTTTCTTTCTGTGACGTTGCTGGCGTCCCAACTCTCATTCGTCAGAATTTGAAATTTGAAAGGACTGAGGGAAAGAGGATTTCATTGGCCTGTGAAAACCTTTCATTGTGATGTGAAAACCTTTCATTGGCATGTGCTGCCATTTATCAAAGAATTCACAAGTGATTGTGAAATTTAAATTTAATGTAACTTTTCGTTACAGTCGCTTACATCAGCAGCCTTTCCCATCACACATCGAAGTAAGTGAAAAAATGATTCTTCAGACTCTCCAGCAGCAGTTAAATATCACTTCCACCTGATCCCGTGCCTTCCACGTCATCCAGGCGGGTTCATTGCAAAATGTCGGGGTGGTCATAATGTTTTGGCTCTTGAGTGTATATATATGTGTGTGTGTGTGTAACATAGCAGTTACATCAGCACATGATTTTAATGGAATGTCCGTCTATGAAGCCATCATTGAAAACAGTCATGACCAGAGTCCATTTAATCATTGATTTATTTCAGTTTCATCAGAGGAAATACACATTCATTCCAGTGTTGTTTGGTGTTCGTCACAAAGACGAACACCAAACATCAACGTTTATACAACAATTTTTACATCATGAATCCCCCGAAATCTCTGCGAAACTGTTTTTTTATAATCTTTCCAGGTTTCGGTCCACGTGACCCTGCACGCCTTTTTCTGATTGGATACGAGCTCTGTAAAAATTATTTTTAGCTCACGTTACATAATTCTTTCCCGGGTTAGAAAAAAAGAACAGGCAAGGAAACGTAAATAAATTTTTTATGTATTAAAATCGAAACTGAATTTAAAAGGTGGTTGAAAAAATAATTTGTTTTTTCATGTTATATATATATATATATATATATATTACGCGTTCTCAAGATGCGAGATTTTTATCGTGGAAAAAAAATAATAATCGAGTAAAATATATAAAAATCGATAGGCAAAAATACTATTGCGCATCCTTGATCCGGATTTTTCTTTCAGCTTTCTTTTATTAGATGAAGAGCAAGTGGGGAAATGGCGCTAACGCGCATTGTCACCCCTTTCCTCCCCAACTTCTCCGTTGCCGCGGCTTATTTCGGGAAACACGCGCCTCCGAACAGAACTGATTTCTGCTGAATAACACGTAGATTCAATGCCCAAATATTTCGTTATGGACATGAAAAACCAGATATTCAATAAGTTTGGAGATATGCGTTTTGTTTTTTCTTTTTTAAATACTTTGGTATGAAAAGGGTTCGTTTTCGTGATTACAATTTTTGCTTAACTTTTATTTTGAAATAAAAAACAATAAACTTTTCCTATTTAATTTGTTATAGCCTTATTGGATTCATTATTTTCTTCAAATGAAGAGTGCTACTGTCCATGTAATCGACATTTCGGAAAATTCGTGAATCTGGCACTCGGCCAAAAATCAGTCGCTTGATTTTTTTTTTCGCTTTTAAATATGGGATTTTGGTTTTAATTCTAGGTCGAATTGTTACTGAATCAATTGCTAATTGCATTGGAAAAAAAATCTTGTCATAAAAGGTTTTCTTTTATATCTTTAAATCCCTGATATGTTATTTTTTGGAAAGTGACCCGCTTTTAGAAAAAGGGGCAAGGAAATATGGAAGCCCTGGGTCCCAGGGATCCGTAATTTCCAAAGTCTTGGAGGTATCGCTGACCATGTGTTACTTTATATTGCAACTGTTGCGAACTCTGGGTCGTTTATTATTACACGGTTTTATTTAACTTGGTTTGTCACGGACGTTTGTTACGCGGTTTCCGACCACTATTACTGCATAAATTATCTTCAAACTTTGCACCCAAGCTTTTCTTCGATGAGAATACAATATACCATGCATTTTATAATTTATTATAACGTTAATTAGGAAAAAATAATAATTTTGACTCTGACGAAATGATCAGAATTATTATTTGTCGAATGGCAATGATAGCTTTGTGTGGATGATGCAGCGATGTTATTTAACTTGGCTAGTCACGGAAGTTTGTTACGCGGTTTTCGACCACTATTGCTGCATAAAGTATCCTCAAACTTTGCACACAAGCTTATCTTCGATGACAATACAATATTCCATCCATTTTATAATTTATTATAACGTTAATTAGGAAAAAATAATAATTTTGACTCTGACGAAATGATCAGAATTATTATTTGTCGAATGGCAATGATAGCTTTGTGTGGATGATGCAGCGATGTTATTTAACTTGGCTAGTCACGGAAGTTTGTTACGCGGTTTTCGACCACTATTGCTGCATAAAGTATCCTCAAACTTTGCACACAAGCTTATCTTCGATGACAATACAACATTCCATCCATTTTATAATTTATTATAACGTTAATTAGGAAAAAATAATAATTTTGACTCTGACGAAATGATCAGAATTATTATTTGTCGAATGGCAATGATAGCTTTGTGTGGATGATGCAGCGATGTTATTTAACTTGGCTAGTCACGGAAGTTTGTTACGCGGTTTTCGACCACTATTGCTGCATAAAGTATCCTCAAACTTTGCACACAAGCTTATCTTCGATGACAATACAATATTCCATCCATTTTATAATTTATTATAACGTTTATTAGGAAAAAATAATAATTTTGACTCTGACGAAATGATCAGAATTATTATTTGTCGAATGGCAATGATAGCTTTGTGTGGATGATAAAGCGATGTTATTTAACTTGGCAAGTCACGGAAGTTTGTTACGCGGTTTTCGACCACTATTGCTGCATAAAGTATCCTCAAACTTTGCACATAAGCTTATCTTCTGCGTTATTCCCGATTTTTTTTTTATTTTTTCCAAAAAGTTTTTATTTATAAAAATACAAAGCATAAAATTTTTCTTTATGAGTAAAGAATCAATAAAAAACATTTTGAGACTTTACGCCATTTTTTGAAAAAGAAGATGCATTTTTAAAAATTGCTAAATTTCGTTTTAAAAATTAAAATTTTCAAATTACATTTAAGAAATCCAGATTTTTTAATATTAAATTTCTTATGAAGTGATATAACATGACATGACTCAAAAATTGTTAATAAAAACACCATAGAGAAAAAAAATGGTCTCATGGTACCCGCTCCCCTTAACTATGGTTTAGTAAAAACCATAATGTAGCACATTTTTAGTGTTAAATAACACTATGGGCCTTCATGATTGTTTTTATTTAAATAACGTAACTGCAGTTCATATGTAGGTAGGATTGGAAAATATTGATATTTATGTAATGCAATATATATTGTCTAAATATGTATTTAATTTTATATTGAATGGTCAGAATAAGTTATCGCAGTAGCTAGAATTCTAGGTCAACTCTTTACTGTTCTATCACTACATAAAACAAACTTTAAAGTACTCGTATACCTAAATACAGATTTGTATGCAAGGGGCCGTTCATAAATGACGTCACACTTTTTTTCCATATATTTGACCCCCTCCCCCCCCTTTGTCACAATATGTCACACTTCAGTGGACCCCCTCCCCTCCCCTTGTCACACTTTGTCACAATTTCACGAACCCCCTCCCCCCCTCGAAGCGTGACATCATTTATGAATGATCCCCAAGCAGCTCAGATTGACTCTAGGTGGATGTCTATGGGGTGGTACCTACGTCCAGCAATGGAACATCTTATGGCTGAAATGACGGTGATGAAATATTTACATGCAGCTCTATATTTCTCGTATTTCTTAAACAGCTCTAACTATCGGAATGAAAATTTGTATTTAGTTAACGTTTTGCTTTTCAAGTATCTTTTCCGACAAAACACGATTTTACAAAAAGGGAGACCGAGCAAAGCTTGGTCTCCCTGGTACTATAGTTTACATAAGTAAAAATTCCGATCGGAAAATTTCCGATTGAATTTTCTAATCTAACATGCCCGGCAAGGCATGTCATTTTTTAATAAAATATTTCTTTTCAAAACCTTATTATTTCTCATGTTATTGAAAAACCAACGCATCCTTAATGGAGCTAGAAATTGACATGTTGACGGACATGCATGTCAGCAATAAAATTGGTAATACAATTTAAATTTTGAAAATTTTACATGTAACACCTGATTATGTAATATTTATTTATTAATTTTTCAAAGATTTCAATAAAAGTTAAAATATTTCTTGCTTCAGATATAATGCTGTTAATTTAATTTTCTGCCTGAGTAATGCTATACATGCTTTTATTAATATACAATAAAACAATTTCTGGGCGTGTAAACAATTTGGTCAGCCATGGATTTTTTAGACAAACATGCCCGGCAAGGCGTGTAAAATTATTATTTTTCGAGCCCTGTATTAAAAATATATTTCTACTTTCAGGATCGTTGTAGAAGTAAGTTGGACTACAGTTTTCCGTTTTAGAAATCGGAACTGAACCGTACGGAACTGAACGACAATATCAGAAAATGCTGGACTGCTACTCACTGTACTCTGATGATCCTAATCGGGAACGAAGAATATTCCAGTTGATGAACATTTTTCAGACACTGATGAGATGATTATGGAAATAAATCAAGTTATCAGAGAACCTTCAATGTAAAACTTCCACATGAACTACTGAGAAATTAAGACCTGATTATCTATAAGAACTATTTCAATAATAGATTTTTTTCTAGAAAGTTTTAATGATGTGTGATAAAGACGTTTCATGTAAAGCTTCATTTTTCTGATTCCACACAAACTTTCCACAACTACCAAGAGATTGCAAAATATTCATATAACATGAATATTTTGTAATCTTGGTACATGCGGTTGAGTATAAGGGAATAAGAAAAAACAAAAAAAAAAAATATATGTAAGTGCGAATTATGCATTGTGATGCAATACATGAAAAAAAAATCAACACAACTTTGAAACAGAAAAAAGGGGGGAGGGGGGATTCCATTCTTATCATTGGCGTCATAATATTTAAGGTAGTTGTTGACGGCAATGGTGTTTTAGCAATCAAAAAGCACGTTCAATATATTTTTGAAAGGAAACACTTTTCCCAAGTTGAAAAAAATTGACAGAGAAAGTTATCCAATTTGAGGTACTTGCTTTGTTCATTGGAGCTTTTAAGGGTTCTTTTCTTTTCGTCGGGGCTGGAGTCACCCCTGAACGGGTGGCAAACCGGGGGGGGGGGCGCCCCCACCTAGCTACGCCACTGCTCTCGCACCAAATAGGCCTGGGTTCGTGTAACAGCCTGCACTGTTAGAAATTTCATCATTAAATTACGGTTAAATGACCGGCAACAGTCTGTCCATCTAATTCACCGTTAAATTTACGGTTTGGAACATTTTTCTATCTTTACGGGACCTAACCATTTCCAATTAACTTCTTTAAAAAGCCGTAAATACAAAAGTTTACGGTTTTGTAACCATTTAAAAATGGTTTCAAAACAAAATTTTCACCGTTTTGGAACCATTTCGAGGCGTAGAAACCGTAAACGAAGCTTGCAGGACTCGAACCCCGAACGCGTGATGTACAAGTCTTGCTCTCTATCCACTCGGCCACCGTCATCACGTAAAGCGGACGTTTATTTTATCAATAAATCTTCTTTTCCAACAGGCAAACAGCCTTAAAATTGAGTTTTCAGTTTTTGATTCGATCTAAATTTATTTTTGATCTAAATTTACTGTATATTGACGAAAATCATTTTATTTGCTGCAAAAATTAAAATACAAACAAGCTTCAGCAGCTCAAATGATGGGTTCGCTCATTCGCAAACAGTTCGGGAATCCGATGTCTCCAATTTTTGATTTACGTGTGTATGTGTTTCTATTTAGTATCCACTGCTTAAGCCACTTTTTTTTTCTTCTTTTTTTATATACACATGCAGATTTGAACTGATAAATCCGTATTCCTATTTTAAAACAACGTACGACCGGTAAGGTTTCGCAACCAAGATGGACGCCAGATTCTTATTGATCGCTTTAAAATTACGGTTAGTTAAACGTTCTTTAGGATAAGCAGAGAATAAACGATTTTTTTCGCAATCAGCGGTTTGAGTACCATCTTTTTAATGGTTATTCAAATGTTGTAATTAAATATGGTAAAATAACAATCAAATAAATGGTTATTTTACTATTTTCTTACGGAAATTTTTAACAGCGTATTGAGACTTTTACCACTGATCGTTATAATGGAATGGTCTTTATAATGAGCGGTGTTATAAAGAGCGTTGACTGTATGTATAAAAAAGCTGCAAACTTACATTCCAGAAGATATAATAATGGAGCTCTACAGCGACTGGGGGTTCAATTCCCCATCCGTCTTTGGAGGGAAAATTTCAATCAGCTTCGACCACGCACAAATTTCTTCTTCCTTCTAGCACTTAGAAAACAGTCGGCGTAGAACCCACCTCCAATCTCACAACATCAAACATTTTAACCCCTTTGCCCGAGTCTGACCCGGGCGAAAGTTACCAAAAAGTTACACTTTGTTAGTATAATATATATATATACACTCGAAGCTCGATATAACGACCATCTGCGTCCCACAGAAAAAGGTCTTTATAACGAGTGGTCGCTATAAGAGGTAGAATTTTCTTTTACATTCAGTAGTTCCATTAAATTGATAATTTTTAAAAAAAAATCGAACTAAATGCTGAAATTAGTTTTAATCATTGGAATTTTAAGAAAATTATCAGTGCAAAATATTAACAGATTTTAAAGTAGAAAATATAGAAAAAAAAATACATTCACACATCTGGAAGCAGAGCTTCTGAGCATGGCACGTAGAATGGTCGCTGTATTGGATTAGACGATTCAGAAAGGTCGCTATACCGAAAGCAAATTAACATAGAGTTCATAGGGATAAAGTTGGGACTTTTACCACTGATCGTTATAATGGAATGATCTTTATAATGTGAGGTCGTTATAAAGAGCGTTGACTGTATATATATATATATAGCTCTTACCTCACCCCAGCTCTTAAGTCACCCCCAGAACTGAAATTTAAAAAAAAAAAAAAACAAGTTGCACTATAACTATACATTCATTTTCTGTAAAAAAAAAAAAAAAAACATTTTTACCAGTTTTTCCGGAAAAAAACTCCATTAAAATCCAAACACCGTTTTTTATCCAGTACGAGTTTTTCGGTCCCGCAGTGGACCAGTCGGTAGAAGCTCGGTTCCCGCAGAGTACCGAAAGTGAAGCAACATCGACTGAGGTCAGTGTTTGGGAGGGTGACAACCTCTTGCGGCTGGTTGCTGTGGTGTCCGTATACGCTAAAGGGAGCTGGTGCACGTTAAATAGGTCGTGGCTCCAATGTCCTTCAAGTAAAACGATACCTCTGGGGGTGCCAACCCCAGGTGACGGTCTCTCATCTGGGAGTTGGTTCAAAAAATTAAAAGAGACCTTTCAAAGGGGCGGAAATCGGACTCCTGCCTATAAGGGCCCCGTTAGACTCAGGAGCAGCGTATCCATTCTTCCTCGCCACGCGCGAAGACTCGACAACAACAACAACAACAACGAGTTTTTCGGCAGAAGTCTTCCGTACGCCTACGTTTAAAAATGGCGCTTCACCCGAAAAAGACTCCGAGAAACCAGAAGCATCAGGTTTTAAAGAACTTCTTACGTCATAGTCAAAGTAGTGGTTTCTTTACTTTGTAACATTTCGAGTTACATTTTGAATCTAGAAAAGGGAAATGCTGGTATCTCTTTACAACAGCCGACAGGGTGGCGTAGTGGTAAGGCGCAGGCCTCGTACGTCCAAGTTCGCACGGTCAAACCTGGCCCAAGTCGGTGGGTTTTTCAATATGCAGAAAATCATTTGCGCCCATGTCGTATGATTATGCGGCATCTGAATAATCCCTTGAGTATCCGTTTGGCCTGGATGCTCTCGGATAAATTAAATTCCTAGTGCAATCTGCATCAATTAGAGCTCAGGTGCCGCCATCTAGGGGAAACTGAGCATCAAAATTCTCAGAGTAATAATGGCCTCCCCCGAACAAGAAGTGGGACATCATGCTTATGCAACATAGCGTGTTTGGTAGGGGGTCATTCATAAATGATGTCACACTTCGAGGTGGAAAGGGGAGTTTCGTAAAATTGTGACAAAGGGAAGGGAGGTGTAGCAAGAAGTGTGACATCATGCTTATGCAACACAGCGTTACATGTGACAAAAGGGGTTGGGGGTTCCGTTGAAGTGTGATATTTTGTGACAAAGGGGGGAGGAGGGTTAAATATATGGGGGAAAAGCGTGATATCATTTATGGACGCTCCCTAGTAGTAGTTTGACGAATAAATGTGTGTCAGCATATAATTTTATTAATTAAAGATTCATTATTCTGTAACACACACATCTATACATTTTGTAGACAAAACAGGAAAAAATAAACTCATAGCAATAACAACAAAATTTATAGTGGTGTTTCGCGGTGTCAGCATTAATTATAATCACATTAAAAGTGAAACTTTAACCTTTGCACATAAGCAATAAATGAAAAAATCAATGCAATAAACTCACAAAGAATAATTTAGTTTCATACCATGAACCCCATTAGCAAAACAAAAATTTGAGTCTCGGAGAACTGGAAATCTGAAACGCTTGGCTTACATTCCCCCAAGTTCACAAGTTTTTGCAAAAAAAGAAAAGGATTTCTAGCTTCCACCAAAACATACGTCTACAACGTTATTGCCCCCCCCCCCCCGCCCCCATTTTAGCTTTACTGCGTTTATTGTTCTAGTTCAGCGTTTTCCAACCTTTTTTTCCTTGAGAACCCCTTCGAAAATCCAAAACAAAACGGCGGACCCCCCCCCCCCCTTCCTGTCGCTAGTAACATGTAACAAAAATATAAATTTTGCTAGCACATTTATTTTCCATATGCCCAATAGTTCATAACAAGAAATAAAAATATAATTTCAAAACATCTAAGTTTCAATAAATACTAAAATTTTTTTTTTATCATTTGTTCTTTTTTGAATTATTAATCTCGCAGTAAACATATATATATTCGCAAGAAATACAATTAATTTTTTTTCCCGATAGTGCGAAAAAGTTATGGAACGGTATGAGAAAAAAACGGACGAATTTTTAAATCAATCAATGAATATCGCTCTGTCCCACTTTCGTGTTGAAAGCAAGAAATAAAGTGTGATAAATGTAAGTTCAAAATTTAAAATTAATGCATGAATATCTTCCGGTTCCACTTTGATTTCCATATTAAAAGTTAGCTGCAATAACGCAAAAATTTTCAGTTTAGGAAATTTTCATATTTTTGACTCTTTTTTTTTTTTTCGCGAGGGAGAAAAAACGTACGTTCAAAATTTAAAATAAATCAATGAACAACTTTTATTGCCATTTTGAGATTCAAATTTTCGATATCATGTATGTGGAGGAGGGAAACACCTCAACCCTTCTCCACAATCTGACCACGAGCTCCTTCACAGAGAGAACACCGGAGAGAGGGTAGAGACCATAGAGGTGAAATAGTAGGGTAGAGGGCGTGAAGCAACCCTTCCGACGCGCACAAGATGAAATCACGTGGTGTGTGGACCGATTTCGAGTTGGTTGCAACCGTCTGCTACGTACAGCATTTAAATCTGTACTCCGTTCATTGCAATCGGCTAATTTTTTTAACTGTTACGGATTTTTAATCATGGTACATTATTGCTGCGCCTTTGGATGTCAAGAGAAATATTCCAAGGATAACCCTGTATCATTTCATAGCTAAGGGCGACAATTATATTTACTTTTTTTTATTTAAACAATGATTATTAAATGCTTCAACACTCATCCATGTCAGGATTTTTTTGCTTTGTTTCCTGAAATACTTAGTGATACTTGTTCAATTGTGATTAGTTATGTGTTTCATGCTGGCATTGATTGTTTCCCTTAATTAAGTATCCAATAAATATAGTGCTTCGATATTTATTTAGTTTTTATAGCGAAAAATCTTGATGCTCTTGTCTGTTTCTCTTGGCGAACTATTTTGTCGCCAACATATTTGTAAACAAAACAGCTCCGTTTCACGTTATGGTTCTTTAAATTGCCAATAAATCTTTGTTATCCCATGAGTGAGTGATAATTGATTTTCCCAAATTAATAAATAGAGTAGTTTATATGTTGATTTTTAAATGTTTCATTATTATTGGGTATATCATTACAGTTAATGATTAAGGAAAAATTATGATGTTTTGCGTGGTTGTTTGATGCTGTATGTGTAATTAAGGCCAGGTAAAATTTAGTAAAATCAGGGTAGCTGTTAAAAAATAACCTTTTTAAAGAAAACAATTACATATTTAACATAATTTCATTATTTTTAAATTTTAAGTAAACCAAAATTCTTTCTTTTATTTTTTTTATTTTTATTAAACAGTCTAGGGACCGTTCATAAATTCTTTCCGACATATTTGACCCCCCTCCCCCCTTTCTTCCATGTCACGCTATGTTGCATAAGCAGGGATGTCACACTTCTCGTTACCCCTTTCCCTTCCCTTGTCACACTTTGTCACAATTTCACGAGCCCCTCTCCCCCCTCGAAGCTGATATTTTTTTACTGAGTTTTGAAAAGTGTATTTTACCAAAAAAAATTTTTTTTTGATAAAATAATAAATGATATGTTATGAATTGCCCATGTTTTCAAAGCATTTGTATTTATGGATGATTCTTAGCAAAAAAGAAATCCGACCAAAGCATGCATATTGCATTTAAAATAAAAATATTAAATTATATAATTAGGTGAACTCCCCCCCCTCCCCCCATTTCTACACTGCATACGTACACAAGCTAAAAAACGAAAAGTTCTTTCAAGTTCAGAACATCTTCTGTGTCAAAAGGCAGAAATAAGAACAAATTCTAAGAAAATCAAGAGTAATAAATAAAAACCAAACTTTCATTGGATTATTTTTGGTACAGGTTCTTTAAAACTATCAGAAAAGCTGACGAATTTCAAACCGGACGCATACTTTTATTAAAAATTGCTCATTAAAATAAAACCGCTAAGTTTTTTTTTCAATAGATTTAATTGAAAATGCAGTTAATGAATATTTGAAAAAGGAAACCGCTGTAGAAAAAGCGACGCATCCTATGCGCGAAGAGTAAGCAGCAAGAATAACAGAGGGGAAATACATGTGCGCCAAAGGAATGCGCGATGTTCGCCAAATACTGCACACCGGCCCAGGCCAAATACCATGTGATCTGTGGTTAACTCTGGCGTGTGTTTTACGAGGAGAAACTGGTTACTCGCGTCCTCTACGTACTATCTCATCTCTATGGTAGAGACGAGAAAGCGAGATAGACGTGCAGCTTTCCACTTAGAAGTAACCCTTAACTTTAGAAGTATTTTCAACCACCTTGACGCAGCCGAAATGTTTATTTCTGTCTGTGTGTTCCGGTGAATGTTTTAACTGTCCTGTCTTCGTCAATAAACCTGTGTTCGTCTTAGGCAGGGGACACACCTAGCAGACATTTGTATGAAGCATGTCGGCGATGCCTATGTTCTCCCCTTCGTGACGGCGATAAATGTTTTCTACTGTGCACACTTGGCGCATACGACAGCCCTTTGCACGCATGCGCAGTAGCACCTCTCCGCTGCTGCTCCAACCATAAACAAACATGGCGACGGCCTGGACTAGTGATTCTTCTGATGATGAGATCTTATTATTGATGGTTGCAGAAGAAGAAAAAAAACAAAAAACAAAAAAAAGGAGGCATTGGGTGCATCCGCTGCACATGCAGCAACCAAGCCATGGTGCTTTTGTAGTAGCAAAGCAATACTTGGACGATGAAGAGAAATTCCAAAGCTACTACCGTATGGAACGTAAAACTTTTCATTTACTTACATCCCTGGTGCAACATAAAATTCAGAAACAGGACACCAAATTTCGAGAAGCGGTCCCTGTAGAGGAACGACTTCTAATTACTTTGAGGTAAGTTTTTATTTTGAATAAAAAATAATACTGTAGTTGATTGCAGTAAGCTGATGTAGAAAATAAAACTTGTATTTTTACTGCCTTAACCAATATTTCAATCTCGCCTCAAATCATTTAAAACTTTTATTGCTCGAAAGAAAATATGATCCTGCATTTCTTCGCTTTTCTTAAAATTTGTCCTCCCAATGTAATATCTGTCCCAAGCAGGCTTGGAGTCGATTACAAAGAAACGTAATCGATTACGATTACGATTACAAAGGGAGAAATTGAGAGATTATGATTACGATTACGATTGTAATCCTTTGCCAAAAAGTAATTACGATTACGGCAGCGATTACAGTCGTTGAAAAATGTAATCGATTACGATTATGACATCCGATTACGATTTTGATTACGATTAGATTAGCATAAAATTATCCGATTTTATGCATACAACTCTCATTTTCACAATAGTGTCATAAATCAAAAAGTTATGATTTTTAATTAAATTTTTGATTTTATAAGAGATAACTGAAATGATGATGAATGCAATTATAATGAAACAATTTCAACATCACAGTTCTGCAATTATGACGTCGTTGCAGAAATGAAAAATTTGCATTATATATATATATATGTATAATCAGGAAAGGCGCATTCAGTATTTTTCGAATATTTAAAACTCATGTGAGGAATAACTACATTGATCGTATTTTGTATATAAGCAAAGACGATGCACTAAATGTATATATAATGCATAAGTGATTTACCTGGTTCATTGTTATTTTGTGTGCATACAATCAAAATTTAGTTGGCCGCAATTTCTGAAAATGTATATTTCTCCATTGTATTTATTTTCTAGTTTAAATTGTGCAAATATTTCACATAACACCAATTAGTTTACTGAAAATAATAATTTTCTATAATTCTTTATGAAATCACTTGTTATCCCGTGCAATTCATGCACATCTTATAAAATATTCAGATAGTGTAAGAGATAAATAATCTTTTGAAAATAAATGCTGCATTTTAGAATAATTTCAAAAAATTTGAACATGAACATTCAAATAACTCTTAGCAAAATTAGTAATCGTTAAAAAGTAATATGAAGAATAATTATAATACGAATGACTATAATATTTTAATATGATTTTGTGGTTTTTTTTTTTAACATGCACGAGCATATATTTTTTTCCATGTACTAACTGTTTTAATAAAAAAAATAAAGTGCAAGTAATTTTACAACACAAATTTAACGTACAAGATTCAACTGAAATACAAATTTCTGTTGAGGTAATTCTAAGAAGAAAAAGATAATTAATTTTTAAAAATAATTCCTAAATATTAATTCATGCATGTAAAAAACAATTGGGAAAATGTCTGAACATATATCATTTTCTTTTACATACCTATTAATTAAAAAGAATATTAGCATTAAAATATAAATAAATTTAAGATTTAAATGTATGTACTTTTTTAAATATTCAAAGAACATATTTTTAAAAATAATAATAATCACACGTACCAGGGTTAAGATTTCATGCATCTTAAGCATAGAGCATCATGTAACGCTTGCTCCTAAATTGCTGAAGTGTAAATGTGCTATTCTTTAGAAAAATTCTTCACTTCTGCCATTAAAGAAAGGCGAAAACACAAAAGTCATTTCATGTCTCTTTATGTGTGTAGGTGATAGTACCAACACTAGATTTTCAGGGGGGCAGTCTACTTCGATTATTGAAAGGGAAAATGGGGCGCCCATTCTTAATGCCGGCTCCAAACCGGGACCCCCGCGGAGAGAAGAAAGGGAGAACTCTCTTTTTTACTCGCGGCGGTCCCGTCCAGACTCTCGCCTATTGCCCAACCGTTTGAATATGTTTTGAAGGGGTAATTAAGGAAGCAAAATGACCGATGCATTTGGTCCTTATAGACACCTTCCCCTTTCTTTTCTACCCCGAAATCTGTGACTTGCGGACAGATTACCGCTCTTGTACCGAAACTGGACGACGCGAGAAGACCGGAGACCCCCCCCCCCCCCCAACTGAGAGCCCCAAGGCGATGCGAGTGACATATCCAGACCAGACTCCCTTTCTTCTCGGGCTCTCCAGCCATTCCCCGTGGAGAGTGGAGCCGCAATTAGGGATTCTGAGAGACCGCAACAAGTAGGACAACAAGCTTCTCTAGCAGACTATTATATGGTCCTGCCATCAAGGCTCTGCGACCGTCACACAGAACCTTTTATATTATGATCGCCCGTAGGTTACAGACCGCTTAGGATAGGACTTCAGTACACAGTTTGAATCCTTTTTCTTGTAATCTTATCTCTTCTATCCAAGGGTAGCGCTAAAAATTTCAGCTTTCAGCAGGTCAAGATTACACGATTGCAGGACTAGCAGATTACGGATTTTTTCCTTAAGATTACGATTAAAATTTACGGGAGAAAAAGGATTACGGGATTACACAACTTCGATTATGATTATGAGAATATGCCATCATCAGATTACGATTACGATTACGATTTTGTCAAAATGTAATCGATTACAGCCGATTACGATTACGTAATCGCGATTACTCCAAGCCTGGTCCCAAGTATATATACATAATTCAGTCGGTGGATCCAGGTTCTATTATAACATTTTTCCAAATAATGAACTAAGCTTCTCCCACAACACACTATCTTGACATTTGCACTGGTACATATGTAGCTATACAACGACACCCACTTAAATCATAAATTTACCTATATCTACAGTATGAAATTTACTTTTAAAAAACTTAGTTTTCTAACTGAACTGCTTTACTATTTCTAATTAGGAAGATTTTTAAAAATATTTCCTTTTTAAAGTTGTTTATCTTGTATTTTGACTGATTATGTTAAAATTCTTGCACTGCTGAAGTATATCTCCTCGCAAGCTCCTTGACATACCGTGCTGGGTAGAAAAATATCATGTCATTTATATGAATATCAAAATGCCAGATAGGTACTTATTGGTTATACACCCTACCTTGGCTACAGTTTTTGAAATGTCACCATTATGCTATTTAAATTTTATAACATCTTGTTTTATTTAGAGTGCAAATAAAATTGCTTTGTTTACTTTTTTTTTTGCTCAAAAAGATTTAAGCAAAGATGCTCTACAGCGCAATTCTATATTGAGAGCAATGAGTCCAATTAGCTTGAGGCTGGCCCAGATCATAATACATATCAGTTTTTTTTTTTTTTTTTTTTTTTTTTTTTTTTTTTTTTTTTTTTTTTTTTTTTTTTTTTTTTTTTTTTTTTTTTTTTTTTTTTTTTTTTTTTTTTTTTTTTTTTTTTTTTTTTTTTTTTTTTTTTTTTTTTTTTTTTTTTTTTTTTTTTTTTTTTTTTTTTTTTTTTTTTTTTTTTTTTTTTTTTTTTTTTTTTTTTTTTTTTTTTTTTTTTTTTTTTTTTTTTTTTTTTTTTTTTTTTTTTTTTTTTTTTTTTTTTTTTTTTTTTTTTTTTTTTTTTTTTTTTTTTTTTTTTTTTTTTTTTTTTTTTTTTTTTTTTTTTTTTTTTTTTTTTTTTTTTTTTTTTTTTTTTTTTTTTTTTTTTTTTTTTTTTTTTTTTTTTTTTTTTTTTTTTTTTTTTTTTTTTTTTTTTTTTTTTTTTTTTTTTTTTTTTTTTTTTTTTTTTTTTTTTTTACTAGAAGGGCTCATGCCCCTTACCATTACAATGATGATTTGAATTTTTTTCAAAAATGTTCTATACTCGAGAGCATAGATCTGTTCAACACATCAAATTTGTTTAGCACTTCTTTCAAGACATTTTGTAACATATTAAAAGAATTCATAAACAATCTTCTGCAAACCGTAAGGTGTATTTAATAAAGCAGCTATAAAATAAATAAATTTCAAAAGTTAAATTTTAAATTATGCAAACTAAAATCCAAAATATATCATTATACATCTGTAGCTCTATTCTTCTGTTATGCATGGGTCATTTTAAAATTTTTGAAGTATGAAAAGTCCATAACATAAGATGTGTATTAATTGAAATATTACAAATGACCATTTCAGTACTAATTTAAAAAGCAAAAATTTTTTTAAAACATGATTTATTGAGGACATGAAGAAAAAAAGAAAACATTCTACAGACAATTTAAAAACAAAAGCGCTTCACAAATATGAACTAAAAAAAAAAAAAAAAAAACTGGCCGAAGCCAAGAGTTCAACATTGCTCTAGTTGAAGAAGTGCGAAAACATGAAATTTTGTACAATTTTAAAAAGCCTGAATATTCAAATCGTGTGAAAACGGACATCGCTTGGAATGCTATCGGGAAAAGACTGAATTGCACTGGTAAGTTGCATAATTTTCAAATTATGGTGCATGATATTAGTTTTGGAACAGTTACAATAAGAGGTTATTGTCAAAAGTAAAAGAAAAAAACACATACTGCGACAACATTTCACAACTGCAATAATCAACTTAACTGATAAAAATTTATTAAAAAAACGAAATAACATGCTTAAGATATATAATTAATATTTATTAATGTATTGTAATTATAGGAAATAAAAAAAATCTCACAACGCAAGATTTTTCTTCATTAATCCTCAAAATTATATCACTTTAAATTACGGTTACTTCTGAAGTGTATGAATAGGAAACAAAAGGACAAAAAATGTATATATATATATATTTATTTATTTATATGTGTGTAACATCCTCCTTACAAGCGAAGGGTTCTGCCATACTGAAGAACAGTCGCAGCAGAGTTTAAATAAATATAGAAGAAATAAACTAAAGGTTTATTTAAACTCGGCTGCAACTGCACTTTAGTGTGGCAGAACCCCCTTGCTTGTAAGGATGATTTTACAAATTTATATATGTGTATATATATAATATTAAACACCTTGTCAATAAGTTAAATTAAGAAAAAAGGGGGGGGGGGCTTTTTAAAAAAATAAATAAATATCATGATTAAAGATTTTCCTCATCTGCAATTTCGTGAACCAAATTCAGCATTTTCACTTTCAACAAGCGTTTTTTTTTAACAGAAAAGTTTCTTATTTCAGGCATTAATGACTTGAAAAAATATATAAATTCGTCATCACCCGATAAATTTTCTTTCATTTCAATTTTTTTCATAAAATATCTGTTTGGCACATCATTTAAAGTGACAGGACTTTGGGCATCATGTTTTTTTTTTTTTTTTTGGGAGGGCGTTACAGCTTCACTTAAATGCAGTATAGATGGGGAGGTTGTAAATGGCACTTCCACATCAGCAAGACTTGATGGTCCCGCAACAGAACTCGATGATCCCGCAACAGAATTTGATGGCCCTGCAACAGAATCCTCGGACTGTTGAGAAGGCACATCAAAAGGGTCAAAAGTGTAGTCATGTTCCAAGTATATATTATCTGTATCATCGGTTTCTTCGATATCATTTTGACCGATGACATCGGAGTTCATACTCATTGCAGGCAGATTACTTGCTTGCCTGGAAAAAAGGAATCAAGTTAGTTTGCAAACCTTTAATTACTATATCAAAACAAATGAATCTTTCATAATGTGAAATCAAAGATGGTAGGTGGTGGCATTAACCGAACGCCTTGGCCTAGAACGCCTAGGGATCGGCAAACTGTGGATCGCAAGCAAACTACTATCTACTTGTGCAATAAGTATCTTCACTCCATCTCTAAAATTTAACTACATATATCTGTAAACAACCCCATGTTCATTATTGTCAGATACACATAATCTGTACCTGTACCAGATCTAAGGTAAAAGAATAAAGGAACAAAACAATCAACTCCTGTAATCTAGATATACAGTCGTGAACAGTTTATAACGAAATCGAGGGGACCGAATGAAAATTTCACGATTACCATAATTTTGTTAAAAAAAACTAACAAATAGTATGTGGTAAAACATGGGGGATTCATCCCATGGATCCAGTGGTGTAGTCGAGGGTGGACGTGGGGGACGGAGTCCCCCACGTCCCAAGTTTTCCAAATTTTAACAAGCCTCCCCCCAACTTTTTTCTCAGGACTGCACCACTGCATGGACCAAATATAGGAACTATGGCATGGTAACACAGAAAGCTAAAACGCAGCCACTGGGCCTCATAATAAAGGGATGGAAATAAAAAGTAGTAAAACCTAAAGGAACTGAAAAAGTGAACCATAATTGCTCATAGATATAGTTTCCTGCTACCAATGTAAAATCTCGCTTGGGAATTATCGAGTGAAATGTGGAGAAATCTCAAGACCACGGGTGGGTGCAGTTTAAAGTATTTAAAATAATGAAAAAAAAAAAAGACCTCATCATAAAGTAAAATGACCATGAAATGAAAATATTTATAAAATGCTACTAAAACAAACTTCACCTTTGCATAATTCAAAAAACATACCTACCTCTATATAAAATTCAACAGGCTCTTTTACAGATTTATTGCATAGAAAACGATCAGTTTAAAAAAAAAAGATTACCTCATTTTTTACAGAAAAATGGGATTTCAAAACCAAAATCGGAACTCGACTCCTGCTAAAAAAAGCGAAATCAAGCCAGAAAATCATGATTACTATTGGACATTTTTATCGCCCGTCTTAAAAAAATGTACATTATGCAAAGTAAATATTTATTCAAATGAACAAGAATCCTAACTTTTCAGCTGAACTTTATAATTTGAAAAAAAATTACATCTGAAAGGTTACTAAATACAAAGTAAAAATATTAAGATTACTTACTTCTTAGCTTTTGTGAATGGCGAGAGAAATGCCAAGTAGTCTTGTAAATAATATGCTTTTTTTCTCCCAAGCACACTTGTACCACTGGGCGGTTGGTACCGCAAATGTCTCAGGTAGGAATTCCTAATATTTTTCCATCTCAATTTGCATTGCTCTCCTAAAACAGAAACGGAAAGAAGTTTATAAGCAATGATAAGATATTATTTCACACTAACAAGCAATCAAACCTTATTATGAGCTTAACCGTGACCACTATACATAAAAGTAGGGATGTACTGAGTAGCACTTGGGCCGAGTACCGAGTAGTTGGGAATAAAAAAAAGATTCTAAAAAGGTATTTATAATGAAAGAAATCGCCTGTCTCCAGAAAATGTAGAAAAAATAATATTTGCATATTATTGTACAAATCAGTTATAAATTTATCTACTATCAGTAATCTTTCAAAAAATTACGAAATTTTTACAATTACTCAGTAATGGGCAGGTACTCGGCTAGAATTTTGCGGAGTAGTAGAATTCTAGCGGAGTACTCGGTACATCCCTACATAAAAGTGACCTTATTAGCAAGGTGACGATATATGTCTCCCACCAAATCTATTTAGTTCAATTCATAGATACATTAAAACCGATTTTAACTTATTTAATACGAAGTGTAGAAAACGTTTTCAAACTACAGCTCATCGCATTTTTATGAGAACATGCAAAACAAACTTGCCCACAATTATAAAAAAAAATGTTTTTGAAGTTAATTGAAGTTTACTGCAAAGTTAACACTTTGCTAGAAATTTGAAATTAAAAATTGTTGTGGGTTTCCATTAATCAAAAACTAACGCGAATTAAATAATCACAGGGTTACTAGTTGAATTACATTGCACAATTATTTTGGCACTCATGCTGGTAAGCATGGAATTCAAATTATATGATTCGTAGAATGTTAACGTTATTAATATTTAAGGTGCAGCTTCAACTCCTAGTAATAGATAAACATATGAGAAAAGCAGAGTAGTAAATTTTTAAATAATCACCAAGTTTTAGTTGTATCAATAATTATTTCATAATTCAGTTCATGAAGCAAGTGCAAATACTGTAAGTAATATATTTTAGGCGCTACATAATTATCTTGAATAAAAATGGTTCTAAGGTACAGTAAATGATTTATTTCTTTCTAGAGAATTATAATCTCAGAAAAGCACGGAATTAAATCGAATTCAAAGGCAATGTAATAATATTTACTATAGTACATACACATTACACACATAGTAATAACATTTACTATGATTTTATTTAAACTAATATCATGCAATGTAATTTGGAAATTAGGCAACTTACCAGTGCAATTCAGTTTTTTTCCGATGGCATGCCAAGCGATGTCCGTTTTCCCACGATTTGAATACTCAGGCAATTTAAAATTGTACAAAAGTTCATGTTTGCGCACTTCTTCAACTAGAGCTATATTGAATTCTGGGCTCTCCGCCATGACTAACAATCGTGAAGCGAGTCTTCTGCTTCTTGTGCGTCAGACAAAAATGGGTCCTGCGCTATTTCGACAAACACGAGGAAGTCACAGACAAAATGTTGCGCCTTCGCCTCGTCTTTTAGATGTGCGCGGTTGCAGGAGAATAAACCGGTTTTTCAGACAGCTTGTAGGAAACATGTCGGCTGCACGTTCGTGACTGCTAGGTGTGTCCCCTGCCTTAAAACACTGACTGATTCTTGGATAACGGAAGGGACTGCACCTAACATGTATCAGTAGAAATAAGTACATTTCAAATTTTGTACGTATGCTTTTTCTGTCAATCCACAACTTTTATGCATTATCGGCAAACAATTTAGTCAAAAACATTATTTTTACCCGCCATCCCAATTACGTACGTAAATTTATTATTTCATTTATTCTTTTACGTCAGTATTTAAAAATTCCGCCATTGCATTATTATTTTCGCGAACCACCGGTTGGGAAACATTATTCTAGTTGCTATAAGAGAATTTGCATAACGGTAGTGCTGCAAAACTGTGTTTTTACAACAATTTTTCCGAAAATCCCCGTAGCGCGAGGGGGGGGGGGATTTATTTCACTTCTGCTCTGAGTCTTCCATATGATACCGGTGAATTCCAATGCTTCTCGGAACCGTAAAATCAAGAATAATCCAACTGACCTTTAAACACTTTTTGTTTGCTATACATTTATCCAAAAACTTCCCCCGTTCCTTATTGTCTGCTCATAAATCAACACCAATATGTTTTAATAACAACAGTATGTGGGTTACGACGAACTGCCCACTTGTCACTCGCGAAGCTTATTTCTTTATTTTCGATATCCGGCGAAGATAATCCCTCAGCTGGCTGATAAGTCCTCCAACCCCCTCAATTCTTGTTTTCTTTTCTGTAGAATTGTTTTCCCCATTGATTCATTTGTCCTATCTATTTCTCATCGCTATTTTTTGGACTTAATTTTGACATTCTGAAAACCCAATAGTTCACCGGTTGCCATCTTACAATTGCAGACAGAAATATATTAATCTCGTGGGATGCTGAAATAGCAAATATGAACTAGTACATATGTCAGAAGATTTTGTAGTTTGAGTTATTGGTGGGATGCTTTTGTTCGAGACCGGAATCGGTTTTTCAATAAACAAGTTTGGAGCAATTTCTTAAAAATCTATTTTTACCTCTAGGTTTTGCTAATGCAATTACAAAACTAAAATTCACCTTTGCCAAACTCAAAAACCAAATATTAACAGTATTTTTTTTAATTACCGTTCGTAAAAAATATATCATGGGTTATTGACCTACCTATTGGCTTCAAAGGCATTTGGAGGGTCTGAAAATAGTTGGCGACGATAAGCCCGACGTGCAAATAAATAAACAAGGAACTACAGTTCGCAAAAGCATGACGATTGCTACACGTATATACAATAATAGTGGATTGCTCATTGCTCAATGACAAAGAGTAACCATCGTTAGTCAAGAGGTTGGTTTCTACCTTTTTTCCTCCTTCCAGGGACTAAAAACCAATTAAGCGCGACAGCGCAGGTCATTGACTCTACATAATTAATTACCACGCTATCATGTTGCCAACTGATTGGCGGTCATTTATTCTATAATTAAAATTTATTTTTATCCTGATTTGTTGACTGGGTTGTGACGTGTTTTGATACTCCTACTTCTGTCAAATATTTTGATGATCTCTTTCTTGCTAGAATTAGAGGAATCTTTTCTGTATTCCTCAAAAATATTTTGCAAAATTTGGAGACAAGTAGTTATGACGCCAAGTCGTACAACCCGGCAAGCCGCTGTACTCCAAGGAAACCAGCCACACACAGTGTCCGTTCAACGAAACTTGTCCCAGCAATGCGCCCTCCATTTTATCTCGATGGTCTTTCCTTTTATTGCGCTCATATTTTTGAAAACATTTTTATCGCACATTTTTAAAAACAGATGATGATCTCATTGAATCATTCTGTGAAAGAAAGGATAATTCGAAAATAACGAAAACTATCCGCTTATTTTAAACGTACTCTAGAAGTTTATTGCCTAGAAATAGAATACATATTTTAAAATTCTTCCCACCAATAAGGACGGAAGCGTTTGCCTCCGCGTAATAAAATGTTGCTGTGGTTATCACACTAGGATTTAACTGTTCCATAGCAAAATCAGCCAATTGCAATCGGCTGGGTGTAAGTCCTTTTTAATGACGCAAGAATACCAATCAATCAGTACGAAGGCGTGGTTATCGAATAACGTGTCGAGGTGAAATGTTTCGTTGCCATCGTACACCGCTGTAGCACTCGATGTGAAGGCACCATTATTTGTAGCAAGATTCATTATTTAGTGGCATACGTATCGATACGTTTTGTGCACAAAGCAAAAAAAAAAAGGAAGTCATAAAAATAACAACGCAACACATGCCGCTCAGAGGCGTAGCTAGGGTTTTCAGCGCCCGGGGACAACTGAAGATTTTTCGCCCTCCTGTGCCCCTGTAAAGGGAAAAAAAAACTTTTATGCCTCCTGAATGATAAATAGCTGTAAAAATCAGCCCTTTTAACTTTCATTTTTATTACCGACCATTCACTTCTAAAGCAAGTATGGGACACTTTGGCTTCGCTAAATTATTTATCTGATTTCCCACACACTCCTGTGCTACATTGCTCATTCCCGATATGATTTGCGATGCTCCCACTTCTTTGTCGAACATATTCACACCTCTTCAGTTCAAATAATTTTCTTTTCGCATTTAAAAATAAAATAAACTAACATTAATTTGGCGCCCCTTGACGCTGCACCCGTTGCAGCTGCCCCAAAAAATGACGAAGAAAAAGAAAGAGAGACGCAATCATGTTTATATGTAAACCTGTAACAAATGAAATACCCTCCATTTTTCTCATTGAAATTTCAACAACAAAAAAAAAATTATTACATTGATTTTGACATAACTGATATGGGGCTCTCCTTGGCTCTGTACTCAACCTATACAGTGGAACCCCGCTATTCGTACATTTTTTCAAGTAAAATTCTACTCGTTATTCGTACTTGTTCCGCTATTCGTACGGAGACAGGGCACAGGGTTGCCAGTATTTTCTTCTTTGGAGGAAAAAAATGGAGAAATTATGTCTGTTTTGAACTCGTCTGGGAATTATTTGTTTGGATTTTTGGATTTATTTTAGTTTTAATACTTTTTGGGCTTTTATTGACAGTTTTAACTTTCTAAACAACATATCTTTTTTATTTTTTCCACTTTTTGAAGAATTTATTCTTTTTCTTAATTTTTTTTAAAAAATTGTTCGGTTTTTCTTTGGCCTTTTTTCAGAACGGTTTAGCTTCTTGAGACCCTTTTGATCTAGCAGCCCTGTCTTCTGCTCAGTCACGTCTCTCTTTCGGTGCGTTACACTTCATCCAAGCAAGATCCGTGAAACGTTGTGATATTTTGTTATTTCTATTAAAAATTACTTACGCCATCAGCTCACCAGTAAAGTGCGGTTAAATTTTTATTTATGTAGTATTTCATACACAGTACTCTGTCTACATAGTATTCTATATTTGTTTTTCAAAAGTTTAATTAAGCAACCATCTGCCTGGAAGGGATTAATCTAATTTACAGAGTATCTTAAGTGGAAAAAAAATCGTTATTCGTACAGCTCGCCATTCGAACTGCCTCCTAGAACGAATTGTGTACGAATAGCGGGGTTCCACTGTACTCAGAATAATTTCATCCTATTAATATGTCTGTTCCATTTCATCACGAAAAACACGGGACAGGAAGCTCAGCTTTAACCCTTCTACCCTTCTGACAGCTCAAAGGAAAAAAAACAACACACACACAGGGGTGGACTGGCCCACCGGACATGTCCCAGTGCGTCCTTTCATCTAGACGCCTCCACAAAAAAAAAAAAAAAAAAAGAAATCTTTGCGACATTTTCCCCCTTAATAATTTACAGTAAGAGAAATAAAATGAAATAATTTGCTTTTAATCCGAGACGACAAAATCTTGATTTAAAAAAAAGGTAATCGACTTTCCCACGCAAAACCACATTTGTGAAGGCTTTAGGACGTATAGCTTCAGGTAAGGCTCGGGGAAGGGGTGAGGGGAAAGTCGAGAATATAAGTGTTATGATATAGTAGTTCTATGAGGATCCGCGAACACTTATCGAGGGTCGAGTCCAGGCGCCCGTTTTGGAATATATATTCCCATCCCTAAGTAAAAGTCTGACTAGTCACAAGGGAGATCATGGCGCAGACTTAGCCATTGAAGTGTTTTTGCTAGGGAGGTCGACTTTTTTGCCAATTTGTTGGGTTGTCGATTTTGAGGGGCTCCGTAGTTTTTCAGGGGGTACACGAACGCTCTGAAAGGGTGGACACCTCTACTAATCATAAGTAACGTATGAAAATAAATAAAACTAGTGTACCTGCATTCTATAGCATTTGTTTTTATTATAGGGCACTGCGAAGTATTGCTAAAGCTTCATAATAAACAAACTTCTAATTATTTTTAAAGTTTGATGCAATATTACGTGGCGCCCTGTGAAGATTTTTCAGATCCTCGGCGCACATTTTGGGAATCGTTGCTTGTAAGTAACATTGAAAAACGTGAATAAAATTTTGTTGACCCCATTTTCTGCCTTATAACATAACTGCCTTTTATTTTGTGATGTTGAGCAGAGGCGGGGGGCCAGGGGTAGAGCACGTACACAGTGTAGACAAACTCGAACATAAGAGCTGTATTTAAATTAAAAAAGGCATATGGGCGATGTTCAGTTAAAATAAAACTCGGGGATGCAGTTACTACAATAGAAACAAATTCATTTATTTTTCAAAAAGTTACGCCCTAAATTCCGTAAAACAAGTGACACGACACTTCATTGAATAATTAATAAAAAAAATATTTAATGTAGAGAGATTTAAATGCATAAGTAGGGATACAGTGGGGTCGATAAGGCGTTTCTACACTTTTCTATTAGGTGGAACTCTGCTCCGGTACTTTATTTTGAGTTTTATTTGTTTTTATTTCATTTCAAATTCTGTATTTTGCTCCAAACCAGACTAATTTGACTCAGTTAAAATCTGATTTTAGCTTATTTTTATTTTAAGATTCCGCATCTAATTTTAATATAATTTAACTATTGTTTCGATTTTTATTTATTTATATTGATAACCAAAAAATTAACACATATTTTTTATCGCAACTATCTTAAAAGTAAAGTTAATATAAATATTTATATTATATTAATTTCATACAAATAGAATTACAGGGTTCGGTTATTTAAATCGAGTGTTTTAAATCGGTACAATGGCTGGGACACCTTGAGAGAATGGAGGAAAACAGAGGCACTAAGAGATTTTCAAGGGACAATGCCACTGCCAGAGAGAAAGAGTAAGGCAGGTTTAAAGATGGGTAGACGAGGTGGAGAAAGACCTTAAAATTCTGAATATCCGAAACTGGAATGAAAAAGTGAAAGACAGAGGGCTTTTGAGGAAAATTGTTAGGGAGGCCATGGTCCAATATGGGAGGCAATGTCAGGGAGTTAGTTAGTTTTAAATCTTTGATTTAAATCAAATGTTTTAAATCGGTGATTTAAATCAAGTGTTTTAAATCAGTAATGTAAATCATTTTTTAAAAATCATGATTTTTACCAAACATTTAAATTTGCCTGAAATTTTTTATTATTATTTTTTAAAAATAAATTATACAAATTTTATATTTCACAAAAACCAATCGGTATGATTATATTTATTAACACAAAATTTTTAACGTGTCATTTGCGTAACTAATATGCTAAAAATTTGTTTATTCATTAACAAAACTGTCTTAACCATTACTCTAAATAAACTGTTGCCACAGAAACTTTAAAATGTTAGAAAAAGAAAATATGTAATATGTTTTTTTGTCGTGTCTTCGCGCGTGGCGAGGAAGAATGGGTACGCTGCTCCTGAGTCTAATGGGGCCCTTGTAGGCAGAAGTCCTATTTCCGCCCCTTTGAAAAGTCTCTTAATTTTTTGAACCAGCTCCCAGATGAGAGACCGTCACCTGGGATTGGCACCCCCAGAGGTATCGTTTCACCTGGAGGACTTTGGAGCCACGACCTATTTAACGTGCACCAGCTCCCTTTAGCGTACACGGACCGCAGCAACCAGCCGCGAGAGGTCACCCTCCCAAACACTGACCTTAGTCTGTGTTGCTTCACTTTTGGTGTTCTGCGGGAACCGAGCTTCTACCGACTGGTCCACTGTGGGACAATTATCTAATAGAATGTAAGAAATAGGCTTTTAAGGGTCGAAGTAGATTAGTTTTACTCTTACTCCTACTTTTAGATTACATCCAAATATTAACTGCACATACATTTCTTGTTTCATATTTTAAATCCGAAACAAACAATAACTAAATGTATCATAAATATTATTTTTACATTAGATTTAAGAAAAACATTTCAGTGACACTGTGTAAAGTCTGTCATTGTTAAATGTAAACCGATTGCTAATTTTATTCTTTCGAATTGTGTTTCTGAATAATAATAATAATATGAGAACATTGCTAATAAAAAATAAGTAATATATAAAATAATATGCAGTACAAAGTAGCAATTTAAAATTATTATTATTCAGAACTGGTTTCTTCGAAACGGCGTATGTTTTGATTTACGCTATACTCCTATGTACAAAGCCCTCTTCTGTAAATAATTTTTCTTCGAAAATCCAGCGAAAAATTACTTCTCAAATCAGTTATTGTTAAAAATCTAAAAAACAAGAAATAACTCAGATTAAGTATTTCATTAAGGTGCCTGATTCTTTGAAAAAAATTGCTCCATTTTCGTTTTCTCAATGATGGTAAATGTGGTGCCTCTCTCCATGTTCCTAAAGAATAATTTTAACGGGCGTAGAAATATTTAAGGAAAATAAACGAAAAATATTATACGAAAGTGCAGTAATGAATTTTTCGTTTCGTTGTACATTCCTTTTTCTTGTATTAATTAATAATAATTTCATTTCCACCTCTTTGAAGAAAGAAAGGAATAAAGAAACGAACTAACATAAAAAGTAAGAACAACCTTGTACTTTAATATAATCCTATAATTATTTTTGTATTTAACTTATTTTTTTATTACAAATTATGTATACATCCAACCAGTTAAGCCTAGATTAGAATATTCGCCCCTGTTTTCCAGTTAAAACAAAATTTCAAATAAGACTGCAGCATAAAGCATTTCATGCAAAGCAAGCTAAGTTATGCCATGAAGTTATGACTGATTGACTGATATTAGGAGTTCAAATTTTCCGAAGGAGGCATTAAAACCTCATGTGCCAAGCAGATAATATCCTATATATGTGTGTGTGTGTGTGTGCCCTTTGGTTGCCGCCCTTTGGTGAGTTGGTCCCCCGCCCATTTAGGGTTCCCAGTCAGTCCCTGCACACACACACACAACTATGACTCATTTGTTTATATTTTTGGGTTGTACTGACCTCAAATGGACAATCTCGCCAAAAATTAACAACGGTAGGCTGCCTTTATGGACAAAAAAATTAAAAATGTGGCCGCTGTAGCACTTGATGTGAAGGCACCATTAGTTGTAGCAAGATTTACTTTTCTGTGGCATACATATATCGGTATATTTTTTGTACAAAACAAGAAGAAAGGGAATCATGTCCCTCAGTGGAACAGTCGGTCGAAGCCCGGTTCCCGCAGAGCACCGAAAGTGAAGCATCATTGACGGCGGTCAGTGTTTGGGAGGGTGACCACCTCACGCGACTGACTCGCTTACTGTGTACGCTAATGCATACCTGCCAACCCCTGTTTTGAAAAATGCAGAAGATAACCTAAAAAATTTGCAGAAGAAATTACGTAAAATACAGAAGATTTTACGCAAAGCCAAATTATACCACGGATGATTAAAGTAACTAAACTTTAAGTTTTATTACCATTACTGAATATTTACAGCTATTTTATGTTGACATTTTCAAAAAAACACCAGCTTATAAAATGAGGTTTAGGGATTTGGTCTAATTATATTATAAAAACATCTTTTGCCTTGATTATTAATAAGACAATCCAACACGTTTGATTATATATTACTAGTAAGTCCGGCGGTCATACGAAATGACCGCTGTTCTAGATATTATAAATATACAATTCTCCCAGTAATTGGAAAGGCACACCAAATCAAAAAGATATTTATCAGGTAGAACAGTAAAGTTTAATAAATAAATAATAAACATACAATAATTTCGGGAAAAAAAATTTCTTACCAGAAAAAGAAAAACATCTAAGTTATAATAATCTAGGTTATATACATAAATATGTAAAATAAAAATATCATTTTACTATATAATCAAATTGTTTGAAAAATATTTATTCCGCCACTCATCACGACCATCCCACACCGTCAGTTTTGTTTTGACAGTGGCATGAGCTGGTGTCACGTTCTCTTGTGATACTTTCTCACCCAGTAGTTTCATTCTGATGCCAATGTTAGCTGCTTCTCGATTGTGTTCCATGAAGTGAAGTTTAGTTTTAGTTTTTAGTAGTAATTCAGCATTAGTTTTTAGTGGACATAATGAAGCGATATTTGACTAACCCCTCCACCTCTAAGAACAGTCAAAAGAAGATTAAACCTCAGCCAAATCGTAAGTACGATGCAGCGTATTTACAGTTAGGATTTATAGTAAAACCTGGCACAGAAAATAACGATAATCCTATTCCACAATGTGTTGTATGTTCAGAAACACTTTCAAATCAGAGCATGAAGCCTTCCTTACTAAAGAGGCACCAGACTACTAGGCATCCCGATTTGGTTGACAAACCTATTGAATTTTTTCAAAGAAAATCTGAATTGTGTAAGAGAGAAAATCAGTGCATGGCAAAATTTGTAAATATAGACAAAAAACTGGTCAAAGCATCGTACCTTGCCAGTTATAGAATAGCTAAAGAAGGGAAGCCTCATACAATTGGCGAGACACTTTTACTTCCGGTCGCTAAGGATATAGTCGAGGCAGTATTAGGCGAAAAGGAAATCGAGAAAATTCCGTTGTCGAATGACACAGTAAAGAGGCGAATTGTTGAGATGTCTTCGAGTATTGAAGAACAGCTTTTACTTCAACTGCGCGAATGTAATTATTTTGCACTGCAAGTAGACGAGAGCACAGACATAACAAATATGGCGCAGCTCCTTGTATTCATACGTTTTGATTATCAAAATGAAGTAAAGGAAGAATTTTTATTTTGCAAACCTCTTGAATCAAACACTAAAGCTGAGGACATATTTAATGTCATAAATGAGTACATTATGAAAGCGGGAATATCATGGTCTAAATGTGTTGGTTTGTGCACGGACGGAGCAAAAGCTATGTCGGGTCATTTAAGTGGATTAGGAGCAAGAATAAAAAAAGTTGCTCCAGAATGCCAAGGTACTCACTGCGTTATTCACCGAGAAGCTTTGGCTTCCAAGGGTATGCCTGCCAACCTTAAGTCTGTTTTAACGGATAGCGTGAAGGTCATTAATTTTATTAAGGCCAGGGCTCTTAATACACGGCTTTTCTCTTTGATGTGTGAAGATATGGGTGGAAAATATCAAACTCTCCTCCTACATACCGAGGTTAGATGGTTGTCACGAGGCAAGATCCTAACTCGTCTGTTTGAACTGAGGTCTGAAGCCTTTAGGTTTTTAATTGAACAAAATCATGACATGAAACACTTGTTCAATGATGAAGAATGGCTATCACGATTGGCGTATTTGGCTGATATTTTTGATAGGCTTAATATCTTGAACATGGGACTTCAAGGGCCGAGTACAACAGTGTTCACTACCAACGATAAAATATCATCCTTCAAGAAAAAGTTGGTTCTGTTTCGCTCTCAAGCACAGGACAAGGATTTCTCTGCATTCCCTACTCTTGCATCATTTTTGGAAGAAAATGATATTTCTCTGAAGCCAGAAGTGACTGATGATATCACTAGTCATATGGAAGCCCTTCAAACGAGTTTTGATAAATATTTTAATCAAGATTTTTCTAAATATGAGTGGATTAGAAATCCATTTTCAGGGAAATTTCCTAGTCACTCAAAAGAGTGTTTCATCGACCTTATAAGTGACAGCTCAATGAAAGATGTGTTTAAAGAAAAATCTTTAATAGACTTTTGGATGGGGACAAAAACTGAATATCCATCTGTGTTCAAGCAAACAATAATCTTTTTACTTCCATTTGTAACCTCGTACTTATGTGAATCGGGCTTTCCAGAACTGCTGTACATTAAAAATCAATACAGAAACCGCATTAGTGTTGAAGAGGACTTAAGAATCAAGTTGAGTTCAATCGACCCAGATATAGAAAATTTGGTCAAGAACAAACAACAACAGGGAGCTCATTAGGATCTGTTTAAATTTAAATGACTGTGTTCAATGAACTAATGACTAATGTAAGCTTGTTTTTAATGTATGGTACATTTAATTTTGTATCTAAGTAAATTCTATTTACATACATACAGTTGTAGAATACATTTTTATTTTCCTAAACATGACCAAATGTAAATTATATATTATATATAAATAAATAAATAAAAATATATATAAATATAATGTGGTACGTCAAAATCTCTGAAAATTTCAAGTGGTACGTGGTTACTAAAAGGTTGAGAACCCCTGGTCTAGAGCAAAGGAGAATTAGAGGGGTAATGATTCAGTTGTTTAAATTCATTAAAATGGGAAATGTTGATGGACTACAGCTATGTGCTGAAAGTAGAACCAGAAGTCATTATTTTAAGCTTTTCAAATCTCACGCTCATCTTAAAATGAGGAAACATTACTACTGCAATAGGGTTGTAGGCAGTTGGAATAGTTTACCGGAAGCGACTGTTACTTGCAGTGGGGTAAAAACTTTTAAGAGGGCTCTTAGTGTTCATTGGGAATAAAGATAATAAGGTATCCTTTAGATAAGGAGACCCAAACTGAACAGCATGCTCCAAATGGGGTCGTACTAAACTTCTGTACAACTGGAAATTTGTTTCTCCTAGCATATTGACCAGAAACAGCCTAGCTGGATCCTGTGCATGTAGCTGGTTGTCGCCCTTTTGTAATTGTATTTATACTTAACAAATAACAAAGCAGAATAAGGCCCGGCAAAAAACTAAATGGGAGGAAAGTTAAATACATGCAAGCCTTTTCAAAGTTTAATGCTTGAATATATACATCAGAAATTTCATATTAAGGATTTTTTATTATCCAGAAAGACTAATTTAAGGCCAATGAGCTTAATTGTGACAACCGCTAAATGAAAGAAAATACTTTTATATGTAACCTTATTTCCGAAATGATAAATGACAAATTAGTGAAACATAATGAAACATTTGCATTTCAGGGGCAGGACAACATAAGAAAACTTTCCATTGCAAAAAATATAAACCTTGTCCAACATTTCCTAAATGTGTCAAAACCCTAAATGTGACAGTGTAAAATGGCAGTTGTCTTTAGGTCCAAGAAAAGTACTGTAAATATGAATTCTAGATATATTAGGAATTATACAGGGTCATTCACAACTGATGCTACGATTCAAGGGGGTTGGAGAAATTGTGACAGTTTGTGACAACAGGAAAGAAGGGGCAGCAAGATTTGTGACATCACTACATTTTAGTTAAAATAAAAACTTTCAAATCAGCAGATTAAATATTTTTATAGTAATTATTTTTACTTTTAAAAAAAATTGTATTTTCATTAATTTCATTCTGTATCGAAAGCATCAAAGCTGATTAAGGTTTAAATTAACTTCAAATTAAAAATTTAAATTTAAGAGAAAATCTTGGGCATTTATAACTTTATGACAAAATAGCAAGGTTAATTTTTGCTGAATTTGAACAATTAATATTTTTTACTACTATATGCTAATTTTGTTTTCTTTTTTGTTGTTGTTGTCAGCCCTAATTTTTCATAGACATTTTTTCATTTTATGGTTAAACATTTAATTAAAAACAAACTTAGTTCAGCATCAAAAGAAGTAGGTACGTTTAATTCTTTAAAAAAACTGCGTCTCATTTAGACACAGTGTTCAAAATTAGCAGTTGTTAGTCGCATTTTGCAACTAAAAATTCCTATTTGATGACAATGATTTCCAATCCAGTCATCACTTTTGGCGCCTAACATTTCAAACAAACTTTTCCTTTGACAACCACAATTTTTTACCAACTCGTCATTTTTTAGTTTTTTTTTTTTTTTAAATGTAGCATAACTTGAAGCATTTAATATTTTAATAATCTTCTGTATTTTGACCTATGAAGACTATCGTAACTTCTTGACCTTCAAATTTGGAATAGTGAATTTTTACTTACAAAAGCAGTAAATAGCACTAGACTGTACAGAACACTTTAAAAGAATAGTTAAGTCAATTAAGTCGTATTGTCTTTTATTAGGCACTGGTTAAAATAGGTGTTTATATCAGTTCAAAACTTAAGCAAAATTGCCAACTTTCTTACAAGTTACTAAAAAAATTTAATTTTTGAACACCTTTTTCTTACTTATCAATAATTCTCTCAGTAAAGTTGTGATGTTTTGCAATATTTTTTAACGATTGCACAACTGTCTACACAGTTATCAGTTACTATCCCTGCCGAAGCTATTTGAATTATATTAAAATGACGCCTAGCAGAACATTTTTGGCAGCTAAAACAAAAAAGTTAGGTGTCAATGACGCCCAACTTTCACATCCTAATTTTGAACCCTGTTTAGATACCTCAAATACAACATATTATCAATAGAACAGCATTGCATATGTCATATAATTGTACAATTTTCAATAAGATGACTTCAAAAAGTTTCATTCAAGAGATTCACACATTTCTAGGGCCCTTACCAGGTCGTACTCACTGCTGTTGCCACCCGCTACACTGCAAAATCCAGACCACAATTCGGATGAGAAATGTGGAGCCAAAGGAGCCAGCATAATGATAAGTGAGGCTAAAGTTTCTTCGAAACAACTCTCTAGAGCCATAGTCTTAGGTACTCTCTGGAAAGGTGGACCGGAAAAAGAAAACAATAACAAAATTAATATAGAAATCCCTCAACGTCTACGAGAATTACGTTCCATAAAACCAAAGCAAAGTTCCACATAATTGAGATTACCTACACTGTAAAAAGTTTTGGTGTAATACAACATGAAAAGTGGTGTTTTCGAACACGACAATTATTTTTGGTGTTTTTAAGCACCAAAGAGTTTTCTTGGTGTAATCAAACACCAAAAGTTTACTTTCACGCTCTTTTTGGTGTAAAGTAGTTGCCACCATTTTTTGTGTTTAGTAACACTAAACTTGAAAATCATTTATTTTTGAGATATTTTAACTTTATGATACTCGTATGTTTGAGTACAAAATGTAGATGCATATTTTTTTAGCACATGAAGTTCGATATACAATGTACCAAAATTGTATTACAATCGGCCAATTTTTCTAAAAATGGGAGAACAACATGTAACAATATCTCTATATTTAGAAAAACTCGTATTAAAAAAGATTACAGTGATGCATAAAGAATAAAAGTTACATTAACTGCACTAGATAATTATCGATATACATTTATACAAACAGCGTAGTTTTGATAACTGAGGAAAGATACATTGCTTCAAAAACTAACGCAGGAAATCATTATATCAAAAAAGATGGAAAAGCTTAGAAAAGGCACAAAGTTTACAAGAAATGTCAAGGCACATGCAGTAAAACCTGTAAAGTTGACCATTTTTGTCAAGCACGGAATTAGCCATATATTACAATATTGTAGGAAACCTTTGTAAGTTGACTGCCTAATTATGAGTATATTTATTTGTTCATCTATTTTTGCAAAAAAAAAAAAAAATACTTAAATAACTTCTCCAAGATATTTTTTACGCTAGTGTTATGTTAGACCAGTATTTGTCTGGATAAATGAAACAGCAATATAAGATTTTGCCCAAACCGCTCTGTAAGTTAACCATATGGCGGAAATACGGTGAGCACTCTTTAAATAAGTTCTGATAAGTTCTTCTTTCTTCTATATCCGTATTGAAAAATTATACATTTTAGGAAATCTTTACCATCATTTAAGTAACTTGCATAATTAATATTTATCTTTATTTCAACTAAGTGCTTTAATTTTAAAGTTGTGTAGGATACATTGTAAGCCATTCAGGTTAAACGTATCTAATGATGTTTTAGATAATTGTGAAAAAAATAGCAAATTACTACTTTAAAGTAAAGTTAAAACAGGAAGCTATATCTATATAAATAAAACCGAATGTTTGTTTGTGTGTGTGTGTCTGTCTGTCTGTCGATCGCAATCCTGGCGAGATGGAACGGTCCAGAAGTACGAAATTTTGTTTACGGGTACCTTGGGTCAGGTCCTCGTGCACCTCGAAGCGGTTTTCCGAAAATTCGAATTTGTTCTTCTTTTATTCCAATTTAAACAAAACTGTTAATTTTAGGAATATCTCATCGAAGAAACGTCACACCTTTTCGATTTTTGCAGCATACTGATGCCCGTAAAAAACGGCACAAGATGATCTCCCTCAGAAGTTCGTAGAACGAATAGAACACGCGCAATATTCATTTCACATTGACTGCTGCAGAAAGGCAAAAAAGGAGGCAAGACAAATTAAACCTGGGAGGAAAATATGAAGATTACAAAAAGAGAAACAATGCAGAAGCTAAAAGGAGTAGGGATAAAAAAAGAAATGACCTAGCTAAGTGACCTAAGTCAGTTTGAAAAGAGAAATCAAAGAAAATGTTAGAAAAACAGTAGAAAAATGTAGCGCATAAAAGTGCAAAATTTCAAGTAGCAGTGACATAACCCCTTTTCCAAAATAATAAAACCTTAGGAATAGATGTAACTCGTGCAAAGCGCGCCCTGCCTACATCTTCCTACCTGCCTACAATTGAAAGCAGAAGGCTGTCATAAAAAAAATGGTTTGACAATGAAATTGGGGAAACAGGTGCTCCTATTAAGCCCAAGTAAGCATTTTTACAGCAGCACTGTACCACTCAGGTAGAATGCATCCGTATGTGTTAGCCTCAGATGAACTGTCTCATTCTAAAGAGATCGTGATTCCTCTCATAACAAGAATGCTGGAAAAGTTTCCTCAAGAAACTGAAGTCTTACACATTTGGTCAGATAGCTTAATTCAAAAGCAAGTTCATTGCAGCCACAAAACCCATGTTACTGAAAAATGTAAATCAAATTATTTTGCTACTTCACATGGGAAAGGCCTAGTGGACGGCATTGGCGGCTCTGTAAAGAGGCAGGTATGGGAAGCTGCAAAAAAAGAAAGCATTTCGTATACAGTGCAAAAGATTTTGTAAATGCTTCAAGCAGTGTGAAAATCCTTGAGATCTGATCATACGGTTTACAGTTGCATTATAAAGAGTTAAATTTGAATAAAATATTTGCTGAGTCAGATGCTATAGCTGGTATCAAGCAGAAACACTTTTTGGAGGTGGTAGACAAAATTACCAAAAGCTCCAAATTATCTAAAACATCATTTGCATGTTCAAAACCAAGAGAACAAGTTCCAGAATTGGTGGCCACAATTGGAGAGTGGGTTCTTGTGGAATACGATGGACAGCTCTATCCAGGTGAAGTTAGAGCCATTGAAAACTATGAATACTTGGACAGTGTTATGATTCCAACAGGGAAGCATTGGAAATGGTCTGACAATGTGGATGAAATTTATTATTCACAAGAAAAAATAATACGAAATCTTAGTACACCAGATGTAGTAAATGCACAAGGACACTTCATTTCCTGTATTGCACTAAAAACATCACTTTTATAATTATATTCATTTACTATTGTTTTTTTTTTTATCATTCATAAGTGTAATTTTGTAAAAAAAATAGCTACTTTGACTTTTAAGGAGAAATAAATTATAATTTGAACCAATTAATGTTGGTGTAACATCACTCACAAAATGTTTGTAACATCAGTCACAATTTTTGATTTACTTTAATTCCACACAAAAAAGCTTTTTATGTCTGAAAACAGGTATGGGTAGCATTATTGTACTCTATGATGGTATTTTAGATCAATTTCAGAAAAATAAAGTTAAATTTCAAGACTGTGGATTTTAAAAGTTAAAAAACTTAGTCAAATTGTAACGTCAGTCACCGTGGAATAACCCATATATGGCACCATACTATTAAACCCTTTATTGAAACGCACACTCCAACTTTCAAACCGATTTTTTTTTTTTTTCGGAAAAAGCATAAGAGGCATTTGGGATTATAAATTATAATTGAATAATAAAAAAACACAGATAGAAAATAGAATAATTTCAAACTTAATTAAAAAATTTTAGAAAATTTACATACTTGGGACAGCTGACATTTGCCCAATCAAGTGCTGCCTTTAAGGAGAAACCTTTTCCATTGAAATTTTCTAATTTTGGCAAAAGAACAGGTAATTCTTCCTTTGGAACAGGTACTGACTACGAGAAAAAAAGGAAAGAAAAAAGAAAACAGAATATCAATGAAAACGTTGTGGCTTTACAAAATAACTTATACAAATATTACACAAGGATCATTACATATCAAATCCATCAAATATACTTTTATCTTTTAACGAAACTACAAAAAATTTTCATTTGTAAAAATTGCATTGGAAAACTCTACCTCTTAACCAAAATTGTAAAAAACCCATACCAGGAGGGTTTTTATTAAAAAACCGGTAGAAAACCTGGGTTTTTTGGGGGAAAATGAACTTTCTTTTTCTAGCAAGTTAGTAATGTATGGTATATATATATATATATATATATATTTATTTTAGAATATGCATAATTTAGCAAGCACTAAAAAACATTTTTAATCAAATTTTATTTACTTTTTATTAAAACGAAAGTAGTTTTTCTTTTTCAACTACCTTACTTGAATGTTGCATTTACTTTAATTTGATCTTATTTCACGTATATATATGTGCGCACACTTTTTAGCCTACTTTCCCGTAAAAGTTAAAAAAATAATAATAAAGCATGAAAGAAGGCTTAATGTATCGTGAAAATATCGTTAAAAATCAAGAAAAGTCAAAAATAAGTGAAGTAATTAAATAAAGATTGAAAAATAAAAAATTTGAAAGTAGGGTATTGAGATGGGGAAAAAGTGTGTCTGTCGGTCGGTCTGTCTGTCTGTCGGTCTGTCCCCCCCTAATAACTTTTGAACGAATTGTCCGATTGGAAAAATTCTTTTTGCATTCGAAAGATCTCAGCGAGGACATCTCATTTCTATATTTTACTTTTTGATTTGAACAATTTTTTGTTCAATTTTGAACAGTTCAAAAAATTTTAACATTAGCGCCTATGGACAAAATTGAAGCAAATTCTGTAAACTCTGGGCACAAGAGCCAAGTTCCTATTGAAAGCTTATTGAAAGGAGTTCTCGGCGTGAAATATTGATTTGAACAGTTTTTGTTCATTTTTGAACAGTTCAAAAAATTAACACAGAGCTTACGGGGAAATTTCAACCCTATATAAATCCTGATCTAACGGACCGATTTGCTTGGAACAGACTTTATCGGAAAGCTCTTATAACGTAGAACATGTAGAAATAGAAAGTTTATCCAGAACTTACGAGCCTATTTTGCTATGAAATTTTTTGATCGGGATTTTCAAGGATATTTCTCAGTGACTCAATGAGTGAAATAATGAATGAATGAATAAATGAAAGAGTGAAAGAATAAATCAATGAATAAATGAATGAGGAAAAGAATGAGGAAAAGAATGAATGAATAAATTATTGAATAAATGAAAATATAAATAAATGAGTGAATAAATACATGAATGCGTAAATGAATGAATAAACACTTGAATGAGGTAACGAATGAATGAATAAATGCATGGCTGAATAAATGAAAGAATGAATGAGTGAGTGAATGAATATGTATTATTCGTTGAAAAAGGTATATTTTCAATAATTAGAATTAAAGATAAATAAGAAAGAGAGAGAAAGAGATAGCTAGATTATAAATTTGAATTTGGTGTATACGGGAAAGTAGGCTCGTATAGTTCTAGACGGAACTTCTTGTTAAATTCAGGGATCAGTATGGGTGACACAGTAAAAAATTAAACAATATTTCCTCTAAACATTTTTCTGATTGATCCATTCATCATCAGAGCATCCTAGTTAAATTATTTAATAGTTTAAAATTATTTATAAATAAAAGTTGGGGAAAAATTACCGTTTGAAAAAATAAAACATATGTGCATATATTTATGGATATATATGTATACCCACACAGCATTTGTTGATTTGATAAATAGCATTTTGTTGTTTGTAAAGGTATATTTCATGATTTTTCTTTTATATAGTTAATACATACCACACATTTTTACCCCTTCTATTTGTCACTATTATAATCTATTCAACAAATCTAAGCAGAGTTTTAATAAAGAAATATATCAGAAATATAGAGGGTATAAGCATTATTCAAATTGATTAACGTTATACAAATTGTTTTTACTTCCAAACTATTTTTACTTTTGAAAAGTACAGAAAGAATGTAAATTTATATATTTTTATATAAAATATATGATATCTTGAAGTGCTTTTTTCATTTTTCATTTTTTTTTTTTTTTAATGTAACTAAAGCTTTAACTTCTTCAAATCTAAACCAAAACTGTTTCTCCACTAAATAAATTTTAATCTGATCAAAACAAAAACTATTCTTACAATAAAAAAGATGAAGACAATTCTAAACTAAAACTGCTTTTGTCTGAAAAGTTCAGAAAATGTAAATTTATACATTTTCATATCAGATATATGATGTCTTGAAGTGTTTTTTTGATTAAAAATAAATCCTTTTTTTAATGCAACTAAAGCTTAACTTTTCCAAATTTAAACCAAAACTTTTTCTATCAAATCAATTTTGATCAGATCAAAAAAAAAAAAAAAATTGACAGGTTAGGAAATGAGAAAGTGTAAAAATTAGTCGTCACTAATTGCTGAAAAGTAAATATGAAGAAGACGGGTAGAAATTTATATATTTGCTTAAAATTTTACATTCAAATCCGTTATGGAAAATAAACATTCCATTAAGGAGTCCCCCCCCCCCTTCATTATGATCTGTTGTTCTTCACTTTTATGTTAATACTAAAGATAAATTTTTGTTTTTTATTGTGCAAGTTACTTCCGTCAACTATCTTGTAATTGTTATTTCTTTATTACTATGACATAATTTTGAAGTTTTTCTTTGTATATCTAATTATGAGTTACGGAAATTAAAAACAATAAATTAAATATTGAATAGTATTAACGTATATAGAATTTTCATCAAAAAGAAGCATTTTACACGGAATTATTTGTTTTACATTTAAAAAAAAAAACCTTTTCCCCTCAAAAAAGCTGTGGGTTTTCAAGGTAAAACACCAGTGGGTAAAATGGGTACCTGGGCAGCAAATCTGACAACTTTGCTCTTAACTGAATTTAACTTTACATTACTTCAAATTTGCACTTGTTTGCCTGTCAATAACCTTTTGAGCAATTTTGGAAGAAAAAAGAAAGAAAAGAAAACATTCAATAAAATTCTAAACTAAGGAATTCATTTAAAATAAACTTAAACAAACAAAAGTTTAAAGACATTAAATTATAAAACTAGGAAAGGGGAGGCAGTAATTATTTGCAGTTATAGTGTCTATCTTACAAAGGGAAGCCATAATTTGGTCAGTAAGAAATTCAAATGAATTGAAATTCACAACAGAAAGAGTTTACTGACTTTTTACTGATTACACATCACTTTGTCACTCAATATTTACCACTAACTTCAAACAATTAAACAAATTAAATGACAAACCTTGCAACTAGGGCAAGTTATAATCGGTATAGGCGTTCCCCAGTACCGTTGCCAGGAAATCAACCAATCTCGTAACTTTTTACTTGCTGGATAAATAACAACGCCATTTTTCTTTGCTTCGCTTAAAATTCCTTCACAGGCATTTTCTCTTTGCATTCCTGAAAACTACAATAATTAATATAGACGTATGTATATCAAAAACAGTACTACATAATATAGATTATGTACATGCATAGTAAAAATTCAACGGTACTGAACATTCCACATATAAGCCACTAAATAAGTTATGAGTACTTCAGATATACAGTAAAACCTGTAAAGTTGACCACCTTTGTAAGCACCTGTCTAAATTGACCACTTAATTTTAACCTGTCTATATTGACCACTTATGTAAGGGATCATTCATAAATGATGTCACGCTTCAAGGGGGGAGGGGGGTTCGTGAAATTGTGACAAAGTGTGACAAGGGGAGGGGGTAACAAGAAGTGTGACACCATGCATTATGCAACATAGCATGACGTGTGACAAAGGGGTGGAGGGGGGTCCGAGGAAGTGTGACATATTGCGACAAAGGGGGGGAGGGGGGTCAAATATATGGGGAAAACGCGTGACGTCATTTATGAACGGCCCCTAAGCCAAATTTGGGTGGGAGTATTGTAAAAACAACCTTTGTGAGTTGAACACCTAATTATTACTATATTTATTTGCTTATCTAGTTTTGCAAAGTAACTTGCATAATTGATAAGATATTTATCTTTATCTTTACTAATATTACAGTTGGACCTCGAAAATCCGGACTTCCAAAATCCGGAAACCTCCAAAATCCGGACATTTTTCCGATTTGAGTTTTATAAATAAAAAAAAAAATACTAAAAATGTTTTTCCATTTCCAAATTATTTTAATTGAGGACCAAATAAAGAAATATAGACATATCTGACATAGTTTTATGCCATCTGGCCGCTAAACCCCACTTACGAAAATGACCATTTCTTTCGTCTGCTTAGACAAAAAGTATGAATCTAAATCTTCCCAGTTAATTTGCAACCAAGCTTTAACCAGTCAACCTTTTCGAACGCACCTGTTATCTCTTAACTAAAGTAAAAGATAAGCATTGCATTATTCCAATTGGCAACGCATATGCGCTCAACACTTGTTCCGTTCCTTACCGTGTAACTATTTCCACGTGATCTAATTTGCTATGCTCAATTGCTCTATTCGCTATTAGATTAGTATAAAAATGTTTTCGAAATTATCGTCAGCTTCGTCTAGCAGGAATTCAACTGCAAAAAAGCGAAAACATAATTCTTTCACGATTGCAAAGAAAGTGGAGTTGCTGCGCAAGTTAGAGAAAGGGACGTCGGTGCTACAACTCTGCGATGAATACGGAGTAGGGAAATCTACCGTGTATGATTTGCAGAAGCAAAGAATGAAAATTTTTCAGTTTTTTGCTGACAGCGATACCCCCTTGGAGATGAAAAAACGAAAAACGATTCGGCCTGCAAACAATGAAGACATCGATAAAGTGCTGATTCAATGGGTGCGTGAAAGACGGAGCGAAAATGTTCCTTTAACTGGTGCGATAATAATGGCTCAAGCACGGATTTTTCATGCTCAAATGAACATAGAAAGCCCATGTGAATATTCATGTGGATGGCTTGACAAGTTTAAAAAGCGCCATGGAATTCGCCAGCTCCAAATATGCGGAGAAAAAGGAAGCGCCGATGCAGAAGCTGCTGAGCATTTCGTCGAGCAGTTCTGCCAGTTCGTAACAGAAGAACAATTAACTCCAGAACAGATATACAATGCCGACAAAACTTCGCTCTTCTGGCGTTATGTTCCCCAAAGAACCCTAGCAACAGCTGATGAAAAAAATCCATCAGGTACGAAAAATTCAAAAGAACGTTTAACAGTCCTAGCTTGCTCAAACGCTGCAGGCTCTCATAAGTGCAAACTCATGATAATTGGCAAACATGCACGGCCTCGAGCTCTAAAAAATATAAAATCATTTCCAGCCATTTATAAGGCAAATAAACGTGCGTGGGTAACGAAAGAATTAATGACCGATTGGTTTAATAATCACTTCATCCCCGAAGTGCGCGAGCATGCCAAGTCGAATGGAGTTGGCCAAGATAAAAAGATTGTTTTAATTTTGGATAATTGTTCCGCTCAGCCAGCCGCTGAAATTTTAAGCAAAGAAAATTTCAAGGTAATGTTTCTTCCTCCGAATTGCACTTCATTAATTCAGCCAATGGATATGGGCGTACTGAGAGCCCTGAAGTGCAGGTATAAAAACAATTTCTTGCACGGAATGCTGAACTTTGTGAACAGTGAAAAAAACATCACAGAATTTGTTAAAGAATTCACAATAAAAGATGCTATTTGGTGCGCTGCTAATGCGTGGAGTAGTGTAGAAAAGAACATTCTAATTCATGCCTGGCATAATTTAATGCCAGCTATGATATTTTTTGATGACGACGAAAACGAAGATGTAGAATTTGAAGGTTTTTCCATACCTAAAGAGAAAGAACTGATAAATAATCTTCTGTCATATTGCCAAGAAAGTACGTCGGTAATTCCATTAACCGCCGACGACATAAGCGAGGTCATTCATGCCGATGACGAATCACCGATCATGAATACACTAACCGACGGTGAAATTCTCAAAGCTGCTTTAAATCAGGAATCTGACACTGATGACGAAGAAAGTGAGCCTGATGAAGATGAACAGTTATCAGATCCTAAAATGAGTATCGATGACATAGTAAAAAATCTCGAGAATGCAATCACAGGTTTGGAACAACGGGACATCGTTACCGAACACGAAATGTCGTGCTTATTTAAAATAAAAGACAAACTGATCTGCCACAAGCGCAACTCAATGAAACAATTAACAATTTTTGAAATGCTTGAAAAAAAAGCAACATAAAATCCCTTTACAGTTTTCTATTTTCTTTTTAAATGAATAAATAATTTTAAATTATTACCTGGTGTGTGTACTATATTTTAATTAATTATTTCAATTCTATTATTTAATTCATCAGTTGCATCGTAGTTTATGTTTACAAAAGAAAAAAAAATGCATTTTTTATGATTTTACATTGTTATAAACATCGTTCTTTAATATACCTCCAAAATCCGGAAATTTCCGAAAACCGGAATCGCCGCGGTCCCGCCGATTCCGGATTTTCGAGGTTCAACTGTATAAAGCTGTAGAGTTTGCTTGCTTGAACGCGCTAATCTCAGAAACTACTGGTCCGATTTGAAAAATTCCTTCAGTGTTAGATAGCCCATTGATTGAGGAAGGCTATAGGCTATATACCATCACTCTAAGACCAATTGGAACGAAGTTTCGAAAATTGCATAAAATAGTCCTTTTCTATCGAAAGAAATTATCATCACATCCTATCGAGCTTGATACCACTGAAAAGCGCATAAAAAACTACTTGAGGAAGAGTTTTTGCTACGTGCTAAAATTGGAAGCCTCTAAATTAACTAGAAAAGAAGTTATAAGCATTTTTCTCTGTAGTTTAAAATTATTTTTTCACAGTAATTAACTTTAATTTTATTTGACCCAGATGATGACCGTTGTTACAGTTAATTGTTACAGTTGCCATGTGAACAAACAAATCAATGGAGTTGCCATTGTTAAACAAATAAAAAAAAATAATAATCAACGTTTCTAGCATTTTGATGAGGCATCGCTGTATTCGCAAAATCTAATTTAAGATAGACCGTGCAACGCCGGGCGTTGCAGCTAGTTTTAACTAAGTGCTTTAATTTTAAAGTTGCATAGGATACATTGTAAGTCATGCAGGTTAAATTTCTCTGCTGATATTTTAGATAATTGCAAAAACACGTAACTCATTACTATTTTAAAGTAATATCAATACATGAAGTTATATTTCAATTAGTTACAAATGAATAAATGCATAATGTAAGAAATGAAAAAAAATCTCCACCCTCTATAAGTTGACCACCTGTCTAAGTTGACCACCAAAGTGCTGCACCGCAAGTGGTCAACTTACGCTGGTTTCACTGTACTAATAGTTAACAGCCGCCAGCACTAGTTTTTACACTACGGGAGCTGTAGTATTGTTGGACACTTTGCCACACTTTCAAGTACATAAATAAAGTTTTCTTTTTATACATTTTAAAGCAAATAATTTTACAAAATTAATGTACAGTAAAACCTGTAAAGTTGACCCCCTTCGTAAGCTGACCAACTGTCTAAGTTGACCACTTTTGCCAGAAATGGAATTAGTCCTATATTATATAATGTTGAGAAACCTTTGTAACTAAACCCCCTGTCTAGAACGGCCACTTATGTACGCCACATTTGGGTGGGAGTATTATAAAAAACCCTTTGCAAGTTAACCACCTCATTATTACTATATTTATTTGTTTATCTAATTTTGGAAAGATTAAAAAAAACTAAAATAGCTGCTCCAGGATATTTTTATGCTGTAATATTAGACCGGTATTTGTCTGGATGGGATGAAACATCAATATAAAATTTGCCTAAACATCTTTGTAAGTTAACAAAATGGGAAAACTACCCCCCTAAGAGCACTCTTTTTTATTCTCTAAATATGTTTCTTCTTTTTTCTTTGAGCTGATATAGCCATTCTGAAAAATAAATATTTTTAGAAAATCTTCAGCATCATATAACAGGGTTCCCACTCTCATCTCCAAGTAAAATTTAAGGCCTTTTTAAGGCCTTTTCAAGGCCATGTGTAACTTTTCTAGGGCCACATTATATATTATTTAGAATGCTTTTTTCTTTTTTGTAGAAATAAGAATGATATTATATGCGGTGAATATCGTCAAATGTTCAACACTGAAATTAGTTTTAAAAAAAAAAGGGAATTCTTGAAGACATTAAACCCTTACTATTACAACAAAGGCACTAATTTTTTTTCTTTCTCCAATGGATTTTAATGGACATTTAATATATCTTTATACACAATCAATTCATTGTTATGAATAAACGCTTCCTTTAGAATGATAACGAAGCAGCAACATGAACATAGTCTTTTACATAGGTCGAATTTTTCAAATTTAACCTTAAATTTCAAGATTTATTCTTTTAACAGTTATATATTTTCAGAGTTATTAATCTTTTGCTAAGCGAACTTTTCGATCTATGAATCATAGCCAGATTTTATTTTTCCTCCAAGAACATTTCTAGTCAACTAATCTCCAGTGCCGCAGTATATTATCCAAATACTATGATAAATTTCATGATTATGCATTTTATAAATACCAATCCAAGCAACTGTGAAAAATTATGAAAGAGTAAACATCATATATTATACAAATTTTGCAAAAGACTGCAGACACATCTTTTGAGGCTGCAAGGAACCCCTTTCTCAATGCAGAAGTGAATTTCTAGGTAAAAACATCCCAACTGAAGATGTATCCATTTATTGTCTTAAATCACATTTTATCTACTTAGAAGCATGACTTAAAATAAATGTGTCTTTTTCTCATAAAAAAGAGCTTTTTAACCATTATAAAGCAATAGCGATGTCTTGAATCAATTGTCTTTTTGAAGGCGGATTTTTTTTTTTTTAATAACTCGAGCATTGCATTTTAATAAGGCTACAATAATGAATATTATTTTCTTTATTTATTTTTACTTCTTTCTTTGTTCTTAAAAAAATCTGCAAAAAATGTACATTTTTTTTTTTTTTCTATTTTATTAAAGAGTGGCTGGATAAAACTGCTTCGGTAGTTTTTATATATGATAATAACACAGTTTAATGTAATAAAACTGCTTTATTATTTACACTTTACTTCAAATTAAAATTAGGCATACAGTGAAAATGAAAAGGGGGGCAATAGGTGTTAGTCAACCTCCAGAAAGGGGAGATGGGCCATAAAAGGTTGGCAACCACTGTTTTAGATAATTGTGAGAAAAAAAAGGCTAATCACTATTTTAAAGTAACGTCATTACATGAAGCTATATTTTAATTAGTAATAAATGAATAAATGCATAGTGTAAGAAATAAAATAAAATATCTCCACCCTCTATAAGTTGACCACCTGTCTAAGTTGACCACTAAAGGGCCGCACCGCAAGTGGCCAACTTACGTGGGTTTCACTGTATTTGGAATCAAACTATTTCCTAAATTTAAGTTTAAAAAAAAGCAAACAAATTTTACATTTTTGAAGGAAAAGCAAAATTTCAGATAGGGCATCAACACTGGCATGTATATTTTTATGCAAAACTGCGATGTTTTCCCAACAGATAGCCAAAAAATGCAACCTTTTCCCATGACATTTGGGGGAACTTAAATTAGCCCCTGATTATTTCCTTATATTTTGCAGAACATAAATTTTCCCTGAGACTTCCCTGATTTCCCAGTCAAGTTACCAAAAGATATCTGATTCCTAAAAATAAATTAATAACTTTAAATTCTGAATACGACATAACAAAAATGTGTCACAGTTTTGGCTATTTTTAGACCCTTTTTCATAAATGTACTCTTAATGCAATATACCATACTGGAAAGCATTTATTTTTACTTCCATTTAAAATGAGCCATTTTTTTAACAAACATCTTAATAATCTTAATTACTTTACCTTTTTTCCAAGAACTTACCTCTTCTGAATTGATTAGGCAGTTTGAAAAATCCAGAACTGGAACGACATTAATGCCATACTTTGAAGCAAATTTGAATACTTCATCATCCTCATTTAATGAAATACCTGCATTGAAAATTTCACACATAAGGCAAAAATGCAAAAAGCAAAAAGTCACTTATCTTTACATTACATATCTACTCATGAATTCTATAACAATGGACATTACATACATGCACGAAAATAAATATAAAATAGATCATAAAATGCATACTAATGTTTCACAATCAAAATTAGTTTTTTTTTCTTAATAAATTAATGCTAAAGATAAATTGTACATATTTGAAAATTTATATCATGTAATTTTGATTTAGCAAAAGATTAAATTTTTCGACTGTAAGGACGTTACATAAAATAGAACTGGAACATCACTTACACTATCGTGTCATTAGTTATAAAAGTCTGGGAATCTATTAGGTACATTTGTTTAAGTAATTTAAAATAACATTACAAGACATGCAAAGAATTTATCACAGAGCCTTAAAATAAAAATTCAGTCATATTTTGCTGTTATAAAAAAAAATGTGTTGTGTCTACTTCTTGTAAACTACAATGCAGGGTTTGTGATTTTTTTTAAAAAATTAAAAAAAAAATCGGATTTTTTTTATTTAAATCAGATTTTTTTGATTTAAATCGGATTTTTTTTATTTTTTTAAAAAAGACCTTAAATATTTTCTATATTGATTATGTTACATTCATAGAAACAATGTGGCATGTTAATCATTATGCAAAAACACACTTTAAGCTACTTTCACAGCAATAAATATTTTTTAACAATAATTATAAACAAATTTTAATACAAATGCGTGACTCAAATGCAAACACTAATCGGAATTATTTTGCTGTTGAAACTGAAAAAAAGTAACGATTGTGTGTATTTAATTTTTACATTGAGTGTACTTAAAAATCATTTTTTCTATTTTATAAATGAAAAAGCCCGAAATATTTTTACCCATTTAGTAAAATCATATACTCACACTATAACTAAAAACTGAAACGTTTCGTTTTAATCAAATAATAACTAAAAACTGAAACGTTTTGTTTTAATCAAATATCTTTATTGAAAACTCCTATGTTAAAAAAATATTTTAGAAGGTAAAAACCTTAAGCTATTAAAGGACATGGATGAAACTTTAAGGATACATATTCTAAATTCTAACAATTGTTGTTTTAAACACTCATTCTGAATTATTTATTTGTATGGCATTTATTAAATTGATCTAAAATACTATTTTTAAGATAAAAAACATTGAATGATTCTGGATTATTATGAATTCTAATTTGAATGATTGAATGAATTATACTTTGCTGTTAAGATGTTTGAAGAATAAGAGTAATATTGTAAAATTTAAAAAAAAGATTAGATCTAAACTTATGAAATATGTTATGCACACAGACAGATAGACCTAAGAAGTTTTGTTTGAAACAGTGGTTGTAATTGCAACAAATTTCATTTTTACAACACTTTCTAACATTGTAAGATCAATGATTTTTTTGAAAAAAAATCACTTGATTTAAATCAATGATTTTTTTTAAAAAATCACTTGATTTAAATTGCGATTTAAATCATGATTTAAATCAAGCTGATTTAAATCAACGAACCCTTTTTTTTTTTTTTTTTTTTTTTTTTTTTTTTTTTTTTTTTTTTTTTTTTTTTTTTTTTTTTTTTTTTTTTTTTTTTTTTTTTTTTTTTTTTTTTTTTTTTTTTTTTTTTTTTTTTTTTTTTTTTTTTTTTTTTTTTTTTTTTTTTTTTTTTTTTTTTTTTTTTTTTTTTTTTTTTTTTTTTTTTTTTTTTTTTTTTTTTTTTTTTTTTTTTTTTTTTTTTTTTTTTTTTTTTTTTTTTTTTTTTTTTTTTTTTTTTTTTTTTTTTTTTTTTTTTTTTTTTTTTTTTTTTTTTTTTTTTTTTTTTTTTTTTTTTTTTTTTTTTTTTTTTTTTTTTTTTTTTTTTTTTTTTTTTTTTTTTTTTTTTTTTTTTTTTTTTTTTTTTTTTTTTTTTTTTTTTTTTCACCACTTTGGCAACCAAAATTGTTTCCATTGCCTGGATCAAGAAGGAAGAACTAGTTACTACATTTGCACCATAAAATCAATGCAAACATCAAATTTATATTAAAAAATAGCTGACGATTTTTGCTGAATAAGATTTGAATTGCATACTAAAGAGAATATGATAAGAAATACCGTTAACTGAAAACAGATGCAAAAAGATTGCTGTCCAATTACAGAAAAACGCTAATATGGAGCATCACACATGGCCAGGAGCGTAGCAATTTAAAAATCATGGGGAGGGCACAAAAAATTTCATTTCTAAATGTTCAAAATTATTTCCCAGAAAAATTAATTAACAATTAAAAAGTAATTAGTATTCACTCATTATTATTAATATTAATTACAAAAAATCACTAATAACTGAATATTTAAAAAAAAAAAATTCATACTTTTCACAAAATAACCGAAATCTTTATACAGTATGATTCCTAATGGGAGAGGCTTAAGCCCCACCCTCTTTCCTACGCACCTGCACATGGCAATAAAAAATATAAATAAGCAAAAATACAATGTTTTCAAAGCATAAAAGGCAGATGTGAATTATTTTAAACATTTCAAGCGTTAAAAAAAATGCTTTTAGGGTTGGAAATTTAAGGAATTTCAAGTTTTTTCAAAATGGCGCCACAAAAATTACTTTCAATCTTAATGGTAGTTATTGATTTTAAAACAATTATCACACTCAAATGAAAAACATTATTTTCAAAACTTGAAAGTTATTTTAAGAAATGTTACCTTAAATCAGCTCATTTTATTTATTCTTTAAAAATAATCACTGGTTGTGTTGTTGTAAGTCCTTAGTACTTATTTTTTGAAAAAAAAGACTAAATTTTAAATGAATAGACACTGAATTGCATAATTAGAAAGATTTTTTTCATATTCTGACATGAGTTTGGTGGGCGATTTTCATATTTCGGTGCCGTTTGTTGTCTGACCAAAAAGTATTATTTCTAGAAATTCTAATAAGCTTAAAATGATTTTTGTTTTTGCTATGTTCATTAGCTGACAATTTCCAGTACAGAGAGTATAATGTTCAGAAGCATTATTTAAGGTAAAACTGTGTTTAAAGGAAATTAATTAAAGGGAAACTCAAAATATAGCTGTCACAAACATAAAAATGGAAATGTTTTCTCAAGAATCCCATTCCAAGAATCAAACTTTGCACTCTGTCATATTTTATAATTATATCAAATACTCTAAACTACAGTCTAATGCGAAGGCAAAAAATAAAAAAAAATTAATTCTTTAACTAATAATATACAGCTGTCCTGAAATTAATGTCATGTCTGTCATACACTTAATTACAAATTTTATACTGCTCAATTGAAATGTTTGTGTGGCAAAACTTGTATACTACTGGAGAATATGTAAATAAGAAGTAGCACCTTCCAATTTGAATATTTGCTTTTTCAAAGAAGCAGAAGCCTTTTAGTATTAGGTACTTTTTTAGTATGTCATATCTGTTACCTTAATTAGTTGCATAAAATATTTGTTTAATTTCTTTTTTCAGCTAAATAAGTTAGTTTAGTGGAATTTTATTCTAAATCAAATGAATTTTTATATTTTTATAGAATATTTAGGCAAAAAAACCTGTTTCCCTGTGAAATGTCATGTTTGTTACTTATTTAGTAACAGACATGACAAATTAGGTAACAGACTTGACATGTTACAGTTTTTTGAATAGTGGTAGAAATTTTCAAGAGATTTTCTCTTTTTAGTACTAATTGTAACAAGAATTTATAATTTAGAATTCAGATTATTGTCATATATATCAGTTGAAAAACTTATATACATAAAACTGTTTGCATGTTTTTTTTCTTATTAGTTAAACACCAATTAAAACATTATAATGCTATTAATTATTTTTATGATTTTAATGCTAAATACAAAAACAGAATATATAATTATATAGCTTTAATGTATTAAAAAAAGAATAAATATATTACCTTTTCAACATAGCAAGTAAAAAGTGTCATGTCTGTTACCATTCATTTTTTTTCTTTTAAAAATGTTAATGGACAAAGTATTGCTATAATTTATTTTGTAAGAGCTTTATATAACTTATCTTTATGCGACACATGAGCAAATAATAAAGGTAGATGTTTAGTTATGTTCTACAGTGTTTTTATGATAAAACAATCTGGGTCAAAATGTAACGTTAGTAACAGACATGACACAAACAAATGTAAAAAAAAATTTTTATTTTTGAATTTAAATGACTTTATATAGTGCGTAAAAGGACTTTTAAGATTTTTTTTAATGCCTCAAATTTTCAAATGGCACCTAATTTTGAAAATGACCTTGGTTTCTAATGAAGTCAATAAACGAGTAAATATATTTCATCACTTATAATATTTAGAAAAAACTTGAATTACAAACAAGAACCTCAATAATACCACAGTGCCATTGGTGCCATTTAAAGAGAATGCAAAATAATTATTACTGTTTATGTGGCAGCTTTACATAGGGTGAGATTAGAACAATTTGCTACTTTAAGCCTGTGTTACTCAACAACTCGTATTTATTTAATTTTTTGAATTTGAGGTAACAAAAATAATAATAACAGTAATACTAAATAAAATACATGTGTTTCAGTATTGATACCAAAAAAGATTTTTCTGAGTTAAATGGTTCTTAATAATCCTAAGCTATCTTGAAACCACAAACTAATACGCTGAAGGCATAAATCACTTGAAAGCCTATACAGGGGCCAATCCAGGATTTCTATCTTACTACCCTATTTTTGTGAAAATCTTATATCCATATTAAAATTTTGTGATATTTTTTATTGACATTCTGTTTTAGTGAAACATTTTTACTCAACATTGATTTTTGCATTTTTTATTTTATTAAATAAACACATTTTTTCAAAAAAACAAAAGAAACATAAATTTCAGTTGGAAAAGTAATGTGTCTTTAATTATGTTAATAAATATAAAAGAATATACAATAAAAATTTTAAAGAATGTAACATAAACATAAACAAATAAAGTAAATGTTGCACTGAAAGGAATCCCTGAATATTCTACTTATTTAATTGGTAAATTTCAGTGTCAAGTACAATAATAGTTTCTGTTTCAAGTGCACTTCTTTTTCTTCTGCTACTTCATTTATGGTTTTCTTTTTTTTTTTTGGAAGGGTGAAGGGGGCAGACTAAAAAAAAACAAGGGGAACAGAAAATACTTTTGTATTTTGGCTCATGAGGAGTAGCGAAGACAAACCAAAAGCAGATGCTGAAAGATTTGTGCACAATGGAGCACAATGAGCTAAAATTAATTGAGCCTATTTTCCGATGTGCAAACGAAACATGAAAAAAAAAATGAGTCAAAATACTACCACAACGTCATACTCATATGATGTTTGTATTAATCAGTTTCTTCTACTTCATGAGTAAACTTTGTTTCCTGTAAGTAATGAATTTCTCAGTGCCAGCAGCAAGAGCAAAAAAATATATAGGACATTATCATTAAAAATATAGGACAAGTTTAAAACTACTGTAATGCATAACAAATAGGTCTATTAAGCTAAAGTAAGACTTACTGCATTCATTCTAAATATATTTATGGCAAACTCAAATAAAAAAATTTAAAAATGAGGCAGAGAAATGCAAATTTAGATAAACAGCAGACTGTCTTTAACCTATTAGAAAGGTTAAAAACTTAAGCAAACTTAAGCAAACAGACGATCGATTCGCTCAAAAAAGTAGCCTACATTGGGGATGTTTTGCCAAATCTGGCAGTAAACGGTTAGAGTCTCCAGTTGAGCGTTCTTTGCTTACTGCCAAAATAGTTTTTTTTTTTCATTTCTCTCTCTCTTTTTCCTTCTATTCAATGGCGCCAACTGCCAATGAGCATCGTCGGTGCTTGCTTATCTTTTGCCGCGTTCTATAGCTTTTTTTGTCTGGAAATTTTGGGCGTGCATTTCCGAATCGCGCATTTAATAGTCAGAAAAATAGGACATGCTATAGCTTTTGTAAATATAATACAAAATAGGACAATTTTGGAGGGATTCTTCAAAATATAGGAAATATAGGACGGCTGCGCGCACTGATTTCTGAATTAAAAATGTGAATTTTTAGTTGTTTACTTTTTTTTTTTTTGATAATTTTTGTGTAAGTGCCGATTTTATCACATGATTTATCACATTTTGTGAAGATACCAATAAAGATATTAAAACTGTCCTGTATTACGGCCTGCTATCTAAGAAGTTTCAAGTTTAAAATTTTGGAGTGTAGTTAATAGCCAACCCAGTATATTTATACATCAAATGAGTTTTATTTCCACATCAAGTGTAACAGGGGTCCCCACTCGACCCTCCCTAAATTTTGATGAAATTTTTACCACATGTACTTATGTGTGTTAGATGGAGCCATGCCAAATTACGGCTCCATAAGTTGTATAGTTGAGCCACTAGACATGGTTTTGTAAAGGCATTTTTTTCATGTTGCAACTGAAATAACTAAATTGTCAACTTTGTGTTCTTATTGCTTCTGACCTAAGATGACTACCAGGCTGAAACTTGGTGATCCTGCTAAACATTTAGGATATAATAGCCTACTAGTACAAAGAAAGCTTAATGTACTTTAGGTGTTTCACATTTTGCTGCCAAAGTAGCTCATTTGTGCCATTCTGGCAGATTTTGACCGAACATTGCCAGCTTATATCTGATGATAGAAAAATTCTCTGAAGTTGATTCTTTCCTCATTTGCACCCTTCTGACATGTTATGAAGGTGCACAAGTTTCACCTTGATTGCTCAGTTAACTGCCGAGTTATGCCGGTTCAAAATGATTCCAAAAATTTCAAGAGTCAATTTTGGTTCATTTTCCAAGAGCGTGCCTCAAAAGGGATCATTCTAAAGTGATTTTCATTTATATCCTGAAAAAGTGCTCAGTTTCCTTCATCAGGAAAATGTGTTTTGAATTTTTTAGACAAAGCATTTTTTTATGGATAATGAAGTGAAATAACGAAATATAAAATTTATACTAAGAAATTTGACATTTTTAACTCTAAAAAGCATACTGAGATTGTATAAAATGAATAAAAAGAATTGTTCAGTTTTAGAAAGCAGCGCTCTTTTTAATGATGTAAATAAAAACCCCATTCGGCAAAATTGAGGCATGAAATATTTTACTGTATTTTGAAACAGCATAACTCGGCAATTAATTGAGCAATCAAGGCGCCACTTGCACACCTTTATGACATACCCGCAGGGTGCAAATGTGGAAACAATTCAGCTCAGAAAATATTTCCATAAACAGATACAAGCTGGCAATGTATAGTCAAAAGCTGTCACATTGGCACAAAGGAGCTACTTTCACAGCAAAATGTGAAAAATCTAAAATACATTAAGTTTTCGTTGCACTAGTAGGATGTTATATCCCAAATGTTTAGCAGGATCACCAAGTTTCAGCCCGGTAGTCCTTTTAAGTCATGTAAAAATATATGCAACAATCTCTATTTTCTGTAATCAGCGAAATTTTATGTATCGTTTTGAACTTTTTTATCTGTATAAAACTGCTTTGTCTCAAAAAGTCAAAAACATTTCCTTATAGAGGAAAGTGAGCTCTTTTTAATGATGTAAACTAAAACCAAATTCGAATGATCCATATTGAGGTATGGTTCTTTGAAAATCAGCTAAAATTGAGGCATGAAATTTTTTACTGAACTTTGAACCAGCATAACTCAGCAGTTAATTGAGCAATCAAGATTCCACTTGCACGCCTTTATGAAATTCCAGCAGGGTGCAAATGATGAAAGAATCCAGTTCATAAAATATTTCTATCGACAGATACAAGCTGGCAAAGTTTGTTCAAACTCTGCCACAATGGCACAAATGAGCTACTTTGGCAGCAAAATGTGAAAAATCTAAAAAATATTAAGCTTTCGTTGTACTTGTAGGCTGCTATATCCCAAATGTTTAGCAGGATCACTAAGTTTCAGCCCTGTAGTCCTCTTAGGTCATGTGTAATAAGAACACAAAATTGACGATTTAGTCATTTCAGTTGCAACATGAAAACCATGGTTTTGTAAAGGTGCCTTTACAAAACCATGGCTAGTGGCCCAACTATACAACTTATGGAACTGTAATTTGGTATGGATCCTTGTAAAAATTATATATACCATTTATAAAAAATTCATCAAAATTGGAGAGGGTCGAGTGGGGAATGTTCCGAAATTTGGTACATTTGACATGGAATGACCCAAAGGCACTATTTTTGCGGTTTAGTAATACACAATCTTTAAAAGAAGCTCCAACAGCCATCGCAAAATATTTTAACTACCTGCAATCAGGGTTGCCACAGAAGAAATGGAACAAAAATAGTTGCTTTAGTAGCATAAAAGCACGAAAATAGTAGCCTAAATAGTAGCCATGGCTCAATGACAAACAAGTCTTAATTAACTTGTTCAGTAATGGGTATTTACTTATTACATTCGGATCTTATATTTATACATAAAGAGTTGCTATGAATACAGTGTAATTTATAAAAAAGCAATTTCATTTTTATATGAAATAAACACGTTTTCGAGCATTAACTTTTTAAACTGAAATAACTACTATTTCATATCTACCAAAGATAAAAAATATCAATGAATAAGGAGTGAAGTAAAAAAAAGATTGCAATATGAGAAGAGCAATATTATTAATAGGAAATAAACATACTTGAGATCTAAACACACAGTAGCTGATCTTTTATATACATGTATTTTAGATACATGTATGATATTGAGCTACTTGATTAATGAAATTCTAAGACCAAGAGGACACTATCGAAAACATTAAGTTTACTTTTTTTCACAAATTTAACAATTATTTTATAATATTGAAAAAAATCACCCAATAGACAATTGCTAGAGATAATCAAACATTTTTAAAAATCAATTTGAAATTGCATGGCAAAGAAAAAAAAAACATTTTTGGAAAATATATTTTTTAAAACTAGATTATTAACAAGGCTGAAATATTTAATTCTTGTATGATCACTAAAACTTACAAGAATTTTGACAGAAATTATTTTATTTTCGGCCGAATTTTTCAAGTGGGCGTGACAAAATGACGCCCGTACTACAGTTTGTACTACAGAAGTTGAAATGTAACAAAGATTAAAAATTATGGTAAGTTCAAAGTCATTGAGCTCCAAGATGCAGAATCTGATAGTAAATGAGCACTAGAAAGTTTTCCCGAAGCCTATGCAATCGGAATTCGAAATGCGTAAAAAATCAAGACCAAGCCTTTAAAGAGAGAAAAACAGAAAAATGCGTAAATTTTACTCGTAGTTTGTAAAAGTTGGCAGGCTAGGCTACTTTTAAAACTTTTCATTGAAAAGAAAGAAGGGATTTTCGTGGAAATGAAATTCTTACTTTCCAAAAATACAGAAAAAACACATGTCTGTCTATGTGATGATTGGGTGTTTCGGACATATCGTTGCAATCCTTCGCCATGCAACACAGTGGATATTGTGGTCAAGCACCACTGCCATTGGTTGCCAGTGTTCAAGAGAAAAGGTAAGGGTTACAGAAAAATAAAGAGAAAAGGTGCATATCGCGATATTGAAATGCATATTGCGTGCACACGGCACAGCTTCTGTGTTGACTACCATATCACCCATGAAAAAGCAAACTAACCCCTTTCATTCACAGCAGTGTCGGCATCATTGGCAATTGCTTCAAGGTCAATAGGAAGTGTAGGCAGTCGCTTGGGACAAGATGGAAGTTTGAAAAATTATGGCACGATTTTCCGTGAAATAAAATAATTTTTTTTTCTCAAAAATATTTTTTGGTACATTTGAATAAAAGAATTCCAAGAGAGGCAAAAAAGAAAGTCGCCTAATAGTTGCCTCTTGGAAAAAATAGTTGCTTTTTTGCCCGATTTCGACGAAAATAGTTGCCATAGTCGCCTGATGCTGAAAATAGTTGCAAATAGTTGCTTTTTAGTCGCCTGTGGCAACCCTGTGCAATAAACACTAAATATCTTTGTTTTGTTCCTGCCTGCATTTTTTTAATTGCAGTGGGGGAGGGGGGGAGTAGCTAAGATTTCTTGTATGTTGTGAGCAACCAAATACTAACACAGTATTGATGATAATGAGTAGAAATCACAACTCTAAAATTTGACTAATCAACTAACTACATGCTATTAACAAATATTGTATACTTTGGAAAATGCTGTTGTACGCAAAACCGACTGTGATAACCTTCGTTTCTCAACTTTGCAACCAGAGCGCCAAGAAAAGCCATTTTCATCCACCTGCTCATCAGCCAACACGGTCTGATCAATTGGATCCCAATTTACAAGTGCCTGAAAATAAAATTTTATTTTACAACAAAATGTTTAAAATATAGCTTAAAATTTTTATGAAACATCAAACTCTCTCTCTCAACAGTCCATTTTTTTAAGTTTGCTATTGCAAACAAACAAATAAATAATCATAACAATGAAAAAAATATCCACAAAATTTGACATAAAAATTTCTTTACATAATATGAGAGGTATTGCAAACAAACAAATAAATAATCATAACAATGAAAAAAATATCCACAAAATTTGACATAAAAATCTATTTACCCAATATGAGAGTAATAAGAACAAATTACTTTTATTTAATAGTTTATTTTTTCTCTTCTCTACCTTTCTCCTTCTCCTCTTATTTTAAATTTAATTATTTATAAGTATTACAGCAGCAACACCTTTTACAGGGGTGGTACTGGCCCTCCCCAAAAAATCCTGAAATTAATTTGCGGAATCTTTAAGGTTGAAACAAGGTTTTAAGCTATTATATGTATATATACTGTATTATTACTATTTGAAAAGAAAAGTTATATTCTGAATCGTCATTTGTCACATAAAAATGCAGGTACATCATTTGTAAGAATTGACTAAATTTTTATGTATTCACAGATCTATTGATCTTTGAAGAACATTCTGAATGCACTGTTAACTGCATAACTTCCATCTTATAGTTCCAAACAAAATACAGATAAATCTATGAAAAATTCTTCATCACATTTTGCAAATTAACTTCATATCATATATATGAAGTATTACTTATATCATATTATAAATCATTGCAAATTAACTCACATATTTCACAAAATTTTCAATAAACATAAGGATAGCGCTAAAAAAAGTTAATAATTTTTTAAGATCTGGAATTACGGACTTAAAAGCCTTAAAATATCCGGAGTTTCGGCCTACAGCCGGAAAAGTACCAGCCCTGCTTTTATTAAACAGGGGTCGCTCCAGTGGAAATTCAGGTACGTATAGTGGCAAATAATAATAAAATTTTTCATCACTACATGTTTAAATTTTCACAAAATTATTTGATTCTTCACAAAATTCACAAAAAATAGAGCCTTACAAAAAATGCTGGATCAACCCCTTTTAAATTAATAATTTCATGGAAATAGTCACACATTTCAAGTAAATCATGAAATTAATGAAATGCAGTTTGTGTGGAACACATTGACAGAGAGAGAGTAAAATAGGGTATTTACATGATGAAAGACTAAAATTTCTACAATATAAAATGGATTCTGAAAATGAATATGCACTTATGATAATCCCACCCCCCTACTGTTTGGGTTTTAATAGTGAAGAAAACATCAATAATCTCAGAACTAGAAATTTTTATTTTCTGAAAATACTATGGATGCACAATTCTTTGTAAAATTTACAGGTTTTTAATTTTTTTTCCAGAAAGTTTGAGATGAAATTCAAGCGTACAAAATTGTTCAAGTTTTGTGAGTGATTTTACTAAGATCCCATCCAAGATGAGATTTTAGGTATGGATGCGTAGTGGGGTTTTAGATCTCACTATTGCCGGACTTAAAAATTGGACATGCTTTTACTTATTTTCTAAATTTTAATATTGTGTTCCTCCCCACCCCACAGTAAATGTTAAATTTACAATATGTCCCACATAAAAGAACTTGAAAGTCCAAAGGTTTAGGCAAATTTTCAGAAAAATAAATAAACAAGAAATTTTTATGAAGGATTTGATAAAGAAAATTCATTCAAAAATGTTATGTATGGGACACGTTATGTTTATTACATAACATAACTAGGACCAGCCTAGCTTGGCCAAGTGCATTGTTATGCTAAAAAAATAAATTCCTATTTTCAATTAATTCGCTTTAAATTGCGCAATAATGAGAAAATCATAAGAAATAAGACAAACTGAAAACAGATGCAAAAAGATTGCTGCACAATTGCAGCAAAATGCACATGACATGGGACTATTAAACAAACATAAAAGTAAGCTAAAATTACAATGTTTCCAACACATAAAAAGCAAAAGCCAACTATTTAGAATAGTTAAAATTTTTAAAAAAGGATTAAAATTTAAGAAATATCAATATCTGCCTCAACAAACCAGATGAACAAAAAAATCATTATTTGTTCAGTGATAGTGAAATTGTTGAAAGTGAGTCACATCCCAGGAGGTCACCTTACAGAGGGTGGAGAATATATTTGTTTGTCATTTCTTACATTGTGCCTTTATAAATTCGTAACTATTTAAAACATAGCTTCATCTACCAACATTACTTTGAAATTATAATTAGCTTTTTTCGCAATTATTTAAAATAGCATTAGAGAAATTTAACCTGAATGAATCCTATACCACTTTAAAAGTAAAGCACTTAGTTAAAATAAAGATAAATATCTTATTAAGTATGTAAGTTACTTATTTGATGGTAAATATTTTCTAAAACTACATAATTCTTTAAAATGGCTACATCAAACAGAAGAAACATATTTAAAGAATAAGAGAATGCTCATAGTAGTTTCCCCCTATGATTAACTTACAAAGAAGTTCAGACAAACTTCTTTGTAAGTTATGTTTCTTCTATGGATGTTTCATCCATCCAGACAAATCTGGTCTAACATTATAGCATAAAAAATATCCTGGAGAAGTAATTTTAGTTTTTTTATTTTTGCAAAAACGAATAAACAAATAAGTATTGCGACAATTAGGCGGTCAACTTACGAAGGGCTTTTTTATAATACTCCCACCCAAATTTGGCGCACAATAGTGGTCAATATAGACAGGTGGTCAAGTTACAAAGGTTTCCCTACATCAAATAATATAGGGCTAGTTCCGTTCCTGACGAAAGTGGTCAACTTAGACAGGTGGTCAGCTTACAAAGGTGGTCAACTTTACAGGTTTTACTGTATATAAATGTAAATAACTGTAAGCATTAATACTTTGTCTAGGGAAATTTTTGTTTTTACAATTTTAACCTACGGCTTAGTTAGTTTGTGTCCTGAAATCTACAAAATCCAATGCTTGATATAATGCAATATGTGTGGCTACTGCATTATCAAAATAGTAATAATTGAGTGACTTTTGAATCTGTCATTACTTTATTTTTATTTGTTTTGAATGGGGGAGGACGGCAGGATCTGACATTTTTCAACAATTTGCAAACGATTCTATCTAAAAAAAGAGAAAATTCATTTAACATAGTGATAATTTTAATGTCACTTAAACTATAAAAGCAATAATGGGGGAAAACGCAATAAAAGGAATAACATAAGCGATAATGGAATTTTGACAACAAAACTTAAAATATGGGAAAGGAACTAAATGCTGACAACACTTCATGCACTACATACAGATAACAAAAAGTCGTGAAAAGAGCATCAAAAAATATAAATACGATTTAAACATCATTGATTTGAAGACTTACTTGTTTCTTATAGGCTAACCCTTCCTCAAACATCAGAATAAATAAATACTGCGTCCACTTATAATAAGAAGGGTCACAAGTTGATAGTTCCTAAAAATAGATTTATTAAAAATTATGTGAAAGTAACACAAACGCTTTGTAAACAACATTATACCAGCAGAAAATAAACATACCATCTCCCAGTCAAAGCTAATATTAAGATCCTTTAGTTGCTTTTTCATAACTTTTATGTTACTGGAATAAAAATTGAACATATGCTCAAAAATTAAAGATATCAGATAACAATAATAATGATTACAATTTAATTGTAGGGGTACTGAATAAAATAACTTTGGTTTTGAGAAATAAGTCATACAAAAAAAAAAACGATATTAATTAATTATAAAAATTCAAATCTTAGCCCTACCCTTTGCGAGGGGTTCATTAAATTTTACTATGTTTAGTTACTTTACACTTGGATACTAGGATTTAAATAGCTGGTTATAACATTAATTCTTTTGTCATAGTTGAATACTAGTTTAAGTATGGTGAATTCCAGCTAAATTGAAACCAATTGGAGAAAAAAACCAAAAAAAAAAAAAAAAAATATTTAAAACATTTCCCTAAAAGTATTATACAGCACTGGAAAGAAGGTTGAAGTTGTACAAGTCTGCAAAGAACTGGAAATGGCTCAAAAAGCTAGACATTGAGTGGTATAAGGCCAAATCAGCACCTCTGTGCTTGTGTCAGCTCGAGGCCTAATTTGCATTTCATGTAGATGAAATCAGACTTTTTTAATAGAAATGTGTCCAACTCCTTTTGTAAAGTATATTGTATTAATTAAAATTACATCTTGAACTAATTTAGTGCTTAAAACTTTTTGTCAAAGCATTTTTTTAAAAATTACAATTATCATTTATATTATCAGTTGAATTTTTAAATCTTAAAACATATTAATTTAATGTGACTTTTAAAATTCCATTATAGCTTACAAGCATGCTATGTTGATTTAACATTCAGTGCAGAAATAACATGCTTGTCATAAAATGTAACATCCCTTACATGCGGTAGTGTCTGTCCCACGACGCATTTAAATTTTCATAACAGCAAAATATGACTGAATTGTTATTTGAAGTTTCTGACAAAAACCATACATGTCTTGTAATGTTATTTTAAATTACTTAAACAAAGGTACATACTAGATTCATTTTACAACTAATGACACTATAGTATAAGTGATGTTCCAGTTCCATTTTATGTAACATACATCACAGTCAAAGAATTTTCTTTTTTGCTACGTCAAAAAACATAACATAAATTTTCATTTTATCTTTGGCATTAGTTTTCTTAGGATATTAAATTAATTTTGATTCTGAAACATTAGTATGCATCTCATGATTTCTTTTACATTTAGTTTTGTGTATGTATATAACGTCCGGTTACTATGGAATTCACCTGATTTGAATGTACAAAGAAATGAAAATGTCGATTTCTGTAGCATATGACAAAATATTTCAAAGTTTTAAATTAAATAATTCAAATTTCCGAGGCTTACAAAAAAAGAAGAATGCATTAATTTCTTTCTTTATTTAATGCAGGGTTGGGAAAAAAACCTGGTTTTTTTTTAAAAAAAAACAAAAAAAACGTTTTTTTTTTTTTTTGTTTAAACCAGGTTTTTTTGGTTTAAACCGGGTTTGTTTTGTTTAAATAGCATTTGTAGGAAAAACAATTTGACTTTTAGAAAATCATGGAGATTTTAGATCCTTAATTGTAAATAAATGTTATTGATAGTTAATTTATTGATAATTATTTAAGTAACTATAAGTTAAAACCTTAAATTTTAATTACCTTATATAGGTGCAGCACTTTAGTCGTCAACTTATAGAGGATGGAGATATTTTTTTTGTCATTTCTTACGCTATGCATTTATTCATTTGTGACTAATTAAAATATAACATTATGTATTAATGTTACTTTAAAGTTAGTAATTAGCTATTTTTACCATTAGATAAATTTAATCTGAATGACTTACAATGTATCCTATACAACTTTAAAATTAAAGCCCTTAGTTAAAGATAAATGTGTTAGTTTACTTATTTGACTGTAAAAATTCCCTAAAAATACATAACTTTTCAAAATGACTAGATCAATTAGAAGAAAAAGAAGAAACTTATTTAAAGAACAAGAGTGAGGCTCATAGTAGTTTTCTAGAATAGTTAACTTACATAGAGGTTTAATCCATCCAGACAAATACTGGTCTAACATTATAGCATAAAAAATATCCTGGAGAACTTATATAAGTTTTTCTTATCTTTGCAAAAATAGATAAATATAGTAATAATTAGGCAGCCAACTTACAAAGGGTTTTTTATAATACTCCCACCCAAATTTGGTACTTAAGTGGTCAGTATAGACAGGTGGCCAACTTACAACGGTGGTCAACTTACAGGTTTTACTGTATTAACACATTATAATACTCTACTTATACAGGCCTTTCAGCAAATTATTAAAGAAATAATTATTATGCGGGTTGAGTTTTAACAAAAGCATATTTTACTAAATCAATAAAAAATAAGCAAAAATAAACGATACATTAAAAATAATGTGTGTTGATTTTAGGCTTGGAGTAATCGCGATTACGTAATCGTAATCTCCCGTAATCGATTACATTTTGGTAAAATCGAAATCGTAATCGTAATCTGACAATGGCATATTCTTATAATCATAATCGAAATTGCGTAATCCATTTTCTTGCATAATTTTAATCGTAATCTAAAGGAAAAAAATCTGTAATCCCTTATTAAATCAAAAATTTAATCAAAAATCATTAATTTTTGATTAGTGACACTGCTCCAATAATGAAAGTTGTGTGCATAATATCAGCTAATTTTTCGCTAATTTAATCGTATGCAAAATCGTAATCGGTAATCATAATCGTAATCGATTACTTTTTTAACGACTGTAATCGCTGCCGTAATCGTAATTACTTTTTGGCAAAGGATTACAATCGTAATCGTAATCATAATCTCTCAATTTTTCTGTTTGTAATCGTAATCGACTCCAAGCCTGGTTGATTTACAGTATCAGTAATATCAACAAATGATTACACCATAACACTTATACAAAACAGCAACTTTGGCTTAGAAATTATCACTACTATTTTTATTTTATTTTTTTAAATACATTTTTTCCTGATTAAAGAATAAATATATTTTTAAAAAGAAGAGAATAATTTAGGAAAAAAAGAAAAATTTGCACTGATTTAAAAAAAAGTTTGTTACTTTACAAATTCAGTAATTCATGATTTATCTAATGCTGTGCTTGCAATTTCTGCACAAATTGGATTTTGCAATTTTTTATAATGCGAAAAATAAATGAAAAGAGATTTGGTTTCTTAAAAATTGTTATCTGTAACATACATTTGCTAATTGGTTATTATGAAGTTATTTTATTATTTCTAAAATATATTCTTTAACTCCAGGATTTACAATTGCAATATCATTTTAATTTTTATAATGACTGAGAAGAGTTTTTCTCAAATTAGGTTTTTCAGAGCTAATTTTAGAAAAACCCAAATAGTTCTGTCATAGGAAGTCTGTAGATAGGAGATGAGAAAAATTTGTATTGATTTTAAAAAAGTTTGTTAATTTTCAAATTCATTAATTATCCAGTGCTGTGCTTGTAATTTCTGCATAAATTGGATTTTGCAATTTTTAATGATGTGCAAAATTAATGAAAAAAGATTTGGTTTAAACCAAGTGGTTTTTTTAAAAAAACCATTTGGTTTAAACCAACGTGGTTTAAACCAAACAACCCTGATTTAATGGAAACGTAAAACATAATAATATATATTGTTATTTAAGACATATTTTCAAATTCATTCTCTTTTTGCTCTAAAATTATAAATTTATGCTTTTGTTGTGAGGTGCACAAAAAACAGATGTTTTCTTTTACAACTTCTGTTACTTGGAAAAGAAATTGAATCCTACTTTGAAGTCCAGTCAAACGGATGTACATTTTTTTCAATAGCAGCATTTTCTGCTGGAAGACCAAATGCATCCCAACCAATTGGATGTATAACCTGAAAAAATATAATTGCAATGATTAAAGGGTAAAATTATATGTTAACTTCATTCTACAATTAAAAACAAATACTACAAACGTTTCAGATGTTACAAATGTTTTTATTAATTAAATATTAGTATTATTATTATTATTTATTACTGTTTGCACAGCATCCTTTTAAAATTCAGAAAATATTGAACTCATAAACTTGAGATAAACTCACTCAAATAAGTTGACTTATTCTTGGAAAATTTTTAAATTGGGGGCCATGCTGACAGGATTTTGTATTGTGAAGCTAGACGTACTTTCAAGTATTTGGTACGGAGTAAGAAAAGGGAATTGGAGCAAAAGCTTGCAGATAACATCGAAAAGGAATCCTAAGAAATTTTTTGCTTATGCTATTTCAGGGAAAGCTTGTAATACTTAGGTAGGCCCACTAGTGGATGAGAATGGGAACTTCATTCAAAATGAGGGGGACATTGCTGATATTCTAAATAACGTTTTTTAAGTGTATTTAACAGAAACTGTATTTCATACAGTTTATATATTGTTATAGTATTAACAATTGACATAAGCGAGATGCAAGCTAATACACAGCTTCAGGATTTTTTATTTTCTAGGGATGATGTGTTGTTTCATTTGAAAAAGATTAAAGCAAATAAGGCTCCGGGACCTGATAATGTTTATCCAAAAATTTTAGTAGAATGAGCAGAGGTATTAGTGGATGTTGTTTTGACTATTTTCATATCTTCATATAACTCGGGGAATGTGCCAGTGGATTGGACGCTGGCAAACATATTGCCGCTCTTCAAGAAAGGGTCTAAAGCTAAGGCAGGAAATTATAAGCATGTGAGCCTTACTTCAGTAATTTGTAAAATTTTTGAAACTCTGATCAAAATCAAAAATCATATGAGCAAAGGAGAGCTAGAGGGGACATGATTCAGTTGTTTAAATTCATTAAAATGGTAAATGTTGATGGGCTACACTTTGTGCTGAAAGTAGAACCAGAGGTCATTGTTTTAATCTTTTCAAATCTTAGGCTCATCTTGAAATTAGGAAAAATGACTACTTCAATAGGGTTGCAGGCAGTTGGAATAGTTTACTAGAGGCAACTGTTAATTTTCGTGGGATAAAAACTCTTCAGAAGGCTCTTGATGTTTATTGGGGACTGCTAAATTGACTAGGACCAGCCTAGCAGGGCCCTAAGCCTGTTGCTTTATATTTGTATTTGTATCATTCTTGAAACGTCATTTTCCACTAGCACCACTAGTGGAGTCCTCCACCAGGGACTGAGCAACATTTGAGACAGCTCATTCAACATCGGCCTATGCAGCTAGTAAATAAAACTCGCAAGTAGCTTTCCATGATTGAAGGTTCCAAAATCTTTCTGTTTCTTTTTTAATTAATTAAAAAAATAAACTATTGGAAAAAATTTTTAATGATAATTTGGAACAGTAAAATACAAATGCATCATTTACCCGTTTTCCATTCATTCTAAAGAACCTAATGGTGTAGACTCTAACATGGCCCATATGCAACTTGCCAGAAGGATATGGAAACATTGAAAGCAAATAAAACTTTTCTGCATTCTGGAAGGGAAAAAAAATAATAAATAAAATACATTAGAATCAAATATGTTATTCCCTCAACAATGAAAGAGAAAAAATGCTACTGAGAAAATATAAACCTAAATGTCAGCACAGTAAATAACATTTCTGAATATTTTAACACACACGTAGGCAGGGGGTTGATACAGCATTTTTAACAGGGTATGTTTTTTGTGAATTTTAAAAACATTTTTGTGAAAAATCAACTATTTTTGTGATAATTCAATATTTAAATACACAGTGAAAAAATTTTTATTATTTTTTGCCGATTATTTAATAAATAATGGTGTAAAAAGTATGATTTGGTAGCTCAGAATTTTGTGAAGGGTCTGTTTTGGCTGATTGGAATTTTGTGAACGGTGCATTTTGATTGATTGGAAAAATTTAATAGTTGATAGATTCTATTTTTAAAATAAGAAATGTAGAATTAAATGAAACAAAAAGGGAAAAGGTATGATGTCAAATTAGCCAAACAATACTAACGAAACATATCAGAACATGTTGCACATAAGTATAAGACTTGGAATAAATCTGGAATCCTTTATGTTGAAAAAGTACTTTATTTAGAAGATAAAATAAGATGGAATTGTAGTATTAGATTAAGACATTCTTGAAAAATGAATGTGCAAGCAAATTTTATTGTTTTCCTACCCATTTACTAAGGACTACCAAAGGGATTCGCCAATTTCTTTCCGAGTTTTAGAAGGGCTTCGCTAGGAAAAAATAGTTGGGAACCCCTGACTTAAATCATATGCAGAAATTTTGCATAAGAGACATAGTTCTTTTTTCTTTAAAGACGCGAGTTCGCATGCATAAATTTAATTTAGAGAAATAATTAGTCCTCATTTGAGCTGCGAAACTAAAGAATAAAACGTCAACATAATCAAAAATTGCGGTCACGTGTTTCAGAGTTACAAGGAGCCCGTGTTGCAATGCAAAGAAGTAAGCTTATGGATGAGAAACAACCAAACCGTTTTTATTCTTTAGCTAATAAGATATTATTTCGTAGTGCCACACAGCAAACATTGCATAACCAGGAATGGGCAGCCTTTGGAAAGCTGCGGGCTAAACTGAAAAGGTTAAAAAAGTCGCGTGCCGTAGAGATAAGTAGGTGTCAAGTTACCGAGATTCCGTAACTTCAAACGCTGATATTGGTCTGTATTGTTATTTACTTGCCATTCAAGTTATAAGAGTGAATTCCAGTGTATGAAATTATTCTCGTTTATTATTTATCTATTATTATTTTGAATAGTTAATACATTACAAATAAATAAATATATAAACATTAAATCAAAATACCTCATGAGAAAAAAATCCATAATTTTTGTTTGCTTTTCCCTCTGAAGAGAAAACATAAATTCCCCAACACTATTAGGCTTGCTAATTTGCAATTAACCTTTTTCTCGTGTTCGCAGAAAGGTACAAGGGGAATAAGGAAATTTTCTAGGAACACTTTCAAGAAAAGAATTCATTTATTGATGAAAAAACACCGCTGTAAAATTCCCAGAATTGTGCACCGTGGAAAAATACCAGAGGAATACAAAATAAATAAATAAGAATACAAAATGGAGGTCGACTTACAGGGGTTTCTGAAAATTGTGTGTCAAGTTAGAGAGTTTTTCGCCCATTGAAATTAGCATTGGGCCAACCATTAGGGGAGGGATATGTCGACTTACCAAGGGTTAGTCGACTTATCTGCGCGTCGAGCTACCGAGGTTCCACTGTATTTAGTTTAGTCATGTGAACTGTGAAGAAAATAACTTTTGCGATTCAGGAAAAGAAACATGTAGTTTGTTTTCTAAACAATGTCCCATGCTTTTCGCCATTCCCCGAGGAAGTGTACTGTACAGTGGAACCTCGCTATTCGCACACAATTCATTACAGGAGGCAGCTCGAATGGCAAGTTGTACGAATAGCGAATTATTTTTTCACATAAAATACAGTGTAAATTGGATTAATCCGGTCCAGACACACAGATGGTTGCTTATTTAAACCTATGAAAAACAAATGTACAGTACTGTACATGAAATTATAGATAAATTAAAATTTAACTGCACTTTGCTTGTACTGAGGTGAGCTGATGGCATATGTGGAATGGTGAGATGAGGGAATGAAAGGGCTGGAAGAGGAAGAAGAGGCCCCTTCTATAAAAACATCAGGTAATATCCCTTCAAGTGTTTTCTCCCTTCCTGTTGTCCTTTCTTTTTGCACTAGAAGAATCTTGGGCTTCTTTCCCTAAAAACCTGTCCAATGTTGTCTGGCTTTGACGATTGTTCAGAATTTTTCTAAAATGGCCAATAACATTGTCGTTGAACAAAGCATCCCAACATAGCTGTTGACCACAGCAGTGTTGGGATGCTGTTTTCCCATCACTCTCTGCGTTTTCTTGCAGGAATAACACAGCTCTTTAATTTCTGCAAAGTAAATGCTTTTCTTACTACTTTCCTCCTCTGAAGAAGAAAGTTCTTCAACCACTTCCTCTAGATGCCCCCTTAGAACGCTAAAATTGTCAGTAAAATCTCAAAAAGTATAAAAATTTTTAAAAAATCCAAAACGCGAAACAAATTACTTCTAGACGAGTTCAAAATGAGCATAATTTCTCGATTTTTTTCTTAAAAAAAGCCAAACTGGCGACCCAGCTGACCCCTGGTGCCGTACGAATTGAGGGACAAGTACGAATGGCGGATTTCCACTGTATATGTTCTACATCATAACATCTTTCCGATAAAGTTTATTATAAGTTAATCGGTTGGTTAGCTCAGGATTTGTATACGAGTGAAATTTTCCCGTAGGCGCTGTCGGTTTTTTTTTTTTTTTTCTGAACTATGAAATTCGGAGTGGATAAAAAAATATTTCACGCCGAGAGCTCCTTCCAATACGATTGTTCAAAGGAATTTGGATCTTCTGCCCAGAATTTGCATACTTTGCTTCGGGAAAAAATCCCGAAGTCCCTAATGTTCAGAATTTTTGAACTGTTCAAAATTGAACGAATAATTGTTCAAATCAAAAAGTAAAAATGAAATGAGATGTCCTCGCCAAGATCTTTCGAATGCAGGGAAAAAAATCTTTCGAATCGGACAATTCCTTCAAAATTAATTGGGGGGGGGGGAGACATGCGCACCCAGAACCCCCCGCACCTGCCATTGTCTGGCGCATCGGATTTTTAGATGCCCCCGAGGGCTTGCCCTCGGGGACAAATGGGGCCCTACAGGGGGGGGGGGGGAGACAGACCGACAGACACAATTACCCCATCTCAAACCCCTACTTTCAATTTTTTTAAATTTTTCAATGTGTATTTATTTACTTCACTTGTTTATGACTTTTTCCTATTTTTAACGATATTCTTGTGATCTGATACATTAGCCTTCTTTCGTTGTTTTTTTTTTTTTTTTACTTTTACGGAAAAGTAGGATAAGAAGAAGTAAAAGATATCGAAAGATGGAAAAATCTTATGAAAGGAAAGGCTAATAAATATTACGAATGGCATAAAAAAATCCTTAAAAAAAAGGAAATAAAAGAAAGAAAGGAGGTTGTTAGTATCCCCCCCCCCCCCCCCCCAGCTGTCGACCTTTATATGTAATTTTGTTTTTCAAAATTCCAGCTCCACCGGAAGATGTTGGTTTATTTAATTAAAAATATTTTTTTTAATTTTTTTTCGGTTTCTAAAACACAAATTATTGAAACATTGCATTCAGAAAGAGGCCAATATAAAATTTTGAAATTACATTCATTTTCTCAAAAATATCTTTTTAATTTACGAAAACATTTAAAGTTTATCATTCCTTTATTCCTTCAGTAAAAAACAAAAAAACTCTATCTCGCTCAATTTAGTTATATCTGTGTCATACACAGTTGCCTTTAAGAGGGCGGGGGGGGGGGGGGGAGTAAAGGCAACGCTTTTCTCTTCAGAAAGTTTTTGAAGAAAAGAAGAATGGATTGTGTAGAAGAAAATTAAATCAATAACCTACAAATGAATAATTACTTACATTAAATAATTTCTCATTTGATTTACTAATTAAACAGCAGTAATGTTTTCAAGCTTACATTTTTAAAAAAATGTTTTTTTCCCCAATTGTACAAACATTTAATTTGTGAAAAATATTTTTATAGTACCGTGGGAACAGGAATTTGCCCATATAAAGGATTACATATAAGTCATAGCTTCTCCAAATTTCTTCCAAAAAGCTCTCAAATTTCTTCCCTTTCGAAAAAAACATGTGGTCTGTCTTCTGTGTCTGGCCGGTTTGAGGGTCTGAAGAGGGGACTACACTTTCCCCATTGTCCGAATCCGAAGCAGCAATGCTTCCCGGAGTGAGAGTCATTAGGCTAATCGACCTCGTAAATCATGCCCCCTTGCATGGGAAGCGGTTGGAGGCGTGGCTTATAGGAATTTCGAGCTTTTTTTGGAAATATTTTCAAACTTTGGACGGATTTTTTTGTCTTTAAAAATGTTTGCATTATTTCAAACAAAAGTTCAAAAGAAAGCTGGAAATGTTTTGCTGGTCTTGTTGTTTTTAAAATTTCGGTAACATGCTTTGAAAATATTTTATAGAGCAAAACGTCTAACAGTACCACGTTTTTTCCAAAATTCATTTTTTAACGATTTTTTAAAAATACGGTAAGTGATATTTTAAAAAAGTAAAAACTAAAAGACCGAGATATAGGCTTGAAAAATACTCAAAAAAATTCCGGACTCGAAAACTTCAAAGGAACTTTCTAAAACTTAGTCCAACTTTTCCCGTAGGTTAACATTGGTTTCGAAGATTTGAAACTCTGACTGAAGAGCAGCCTTAAGGCCTTAAAAATGAAAATGAACATTAAGGACTTTCTAAGGACCGTACGAACCCTGCATTTATCCAGGGTCGATTCAGCATGTTTTGTCAGGGTCCCTTTTTTGTGAATTTTAAAGAGATTTCTATGAAAATTGAAAAATAGTGATGAAAAATTTATAATAAGTAATGGTGTAAAAAGTACGATTTGGAAGCTTGTCATTTTGATCGATTGTAATTTTGTGAAGGGTCCATTTTTCTCGATTATAATTTTGTGAAGGGTCCATTTTGATTGATTGTAATTTTGTGAAGGGTCCGTTTTGATTGATTTGAATTTTGTGAAGGGTCCGTTTTGATTAATTGTAATTTTGTGAAAGGTCCTTTTTGATTAATTGTAATTTTGGGAAAACGGACCCCAATTTTGTCTGGTGCGACCAATAAATAGTCGACAATCACTCATAATAATTCATGCCCTTTCAAAGTTATAAAAAGAAAATACGAAAAATAAATTTAAAATCGTGCAATCAAACTCATTGCAGGTTTCCAGTGAAAATTTTATTAACTTATACAGCCACGGTACCTATAATTCGGAAAGATCTAAAACAGCGTCAAATCTTACCCATAAATTATTTATAGAAAACACCCAGCGACGAAAATTAAAAGAATGTGAATACAACAAAGAAATGTCAAAACGTATTCGTTTTGCCTTATTGAAGAGATTCATTGAGTTATTTAAGAGGATACAATATAAATATAAAATATTCTTTTCGTTTCAATTTATTTCCTGTGACTTGCATTGGTAATATTTTATAACGCACTTAATAACACGTATTTATGTCCCGAGAAAACTTAACTTTTAGGCATAGAGCCCTAAAATATTTCAATTAAAATAAAAAATTTTCATTTAAATGCGGTCATTGTTTGGGTTCAAACTTTTAGTTACGGTCACAGTGAAGTCCTGTTGTCAAATAAGTGTTAAACAAATTATTTTATTAAAATAAGAATAAAAGAGTTTAAGATTGCTAACTTTCATTCTTGACATTATAATATAAAATTTAGTTCAGTAGCAAGCCAATTTAATTTTTAATGTGTGTACATACATAACAAGTGAGTTTTTGTCATTCAATACAAAAAGATGGCAACAGTTTAGGGTCTCGCATAGCATAGGGGAAATTTAAGAATTCAGACGCTCGTGAGTTCACTAGGCATTTTCGGATGGTTACCACAAAATGCCTAGTGCATTGGCGATAACTAATGCTGCCAAAGTATATTGGCGATGTTTCTCTTTTCTCAACACTCGGCGTCCGTCTGGGGAGTAGGAAGCGTCACTTTCACTTGTTTGCGCGGGAAAAATGGCAGATATCGCATCTCTGATTTATTCTTCATACTTGACTAGAGTAAATTAATTAATCTCTTTATGTGTTTTCCACAGATTTAATTTGTTAATATCAGGTAAGCATTTTTATTAAAATTTAGTTCTCAATCGATGCTAAAATGTTCTTATTTTCAGGTAAAAAGGTTGATCGTTCTTATAGCTTGGTGATGTTGAAATCTTAAATCGTCTATGACAACAGTGCTGTTATCGACAGGTACGCATTTTATCTTTATTTGTTCAAAAAACTTTTGAAGGTTTTTATCCGAAATTCTTGTTTACGCAGTAAGAACCGTTATACAGTATTTTTCTAACCCCAATGGTTTCCTGATGGAACACGTCGCGTACGATGCTGATTTATAGTTGGCTGTCCAACAGGTAAGAATTTCAAATGCTCCCAGGTATTTTTCTGGTCGTATTCATACATATTTGTCCGAAAACCGTTGATCACACAAAGTGTGGTGAAAGAGCCACATTCTCGCGTCTAACATCGTGTACGATACAGTAACAGGTAAGTATTATATAGGATAATTTCTAAAGATGCTCCACGCTGTTTATTTTCCCAGGTGAACTCGCTTTGTTTCGAGGGAGAACTGTTTCTCCCTATTGCTTTGTACAACATTTATGTGCGGTAGCTATTAAACAGGTAAGCATTTCATTATTTGTGATATTGGGTCCTGCAAGCACTTTTCCCAGACAGGAAAGGTAAGCATATATCATATCTGTTTTTGGCACCTTATGTAAATTCTAGCTCTTATCCAGTATATTATAACAGTAATATTTTGTAGCTGCTCTAGCACGCATTTTTATGTGGAGTACTGCAAAATGAGGTTTTTATGTGCATTAACAAACAGGCAAAACTAGTAAACCCAGTGGCATCATTTAGTGGGGGCCACTGCTAAAGTTTTACTACTATTCATTTCCCCATTTACCAATGCAGAGTGACCACAAATTAATCCTGCTAGTTTGTCCTGTAGCAGTGCACTCGTGAATTTCCCATATGTTTCTCTATGATTAATTAACCAGTGCTTACTTATCCATATTTTTAATATCTGGAAATAATTATTATTATGTGTGCAGGGAAAATAATCATGAGAAAGACCCTAGTTAAGAAGCAAAATATAATATAAATGACCATCATTGCATTGAAATTCCTAATGTTCACCTGGAACACCCACTTGCATTTCTATTAAAATAATTTCAAACCTACCCTTCCCTTCACTACTTGTAATTTGCTTTTTTGTCTCTAAAATAAATGGTAAAATCAGGCACAGATCCAGGATTTTTTGAGGAGAGATTTCTATGATTTCACCTTTCATCAAGAAAAGTTATTCAGGTTCAGTTTGTTTTTCATATAATATTTAATAATTCTTGATGTCCTGTTATCTGCACCTGAACAGAAATTCCCTGTTTAAAAGTGCTAATTGCAGCAATTAAAGTTTTAAAAAGAGCAGGCTAATTATATAAGAGTATGAATGTTTCATGATATGAAATGTTTTTACTTTCTTTGCAGGAACTCTTGGCAAAAGCTTTGTTTTAAACAACAGGACTGTTTTTGGAGAGTTATGTGTAACACTGCCCGGTGAAGCAGCTTCAAAGATTGTCCATATTTTGAAAAAGTATGGCTCTCTTTTGGAAGCGTTTTTCCAGGCAAAACCAAGTTGTGGTCTATTCTCCCTGGATGAGAGATCCTGCGAATTTTTTAACTTACGTGAGAGTCTACTCCGCAATTTTGTTACCTGTGTATATACGCCCAGATGCATATTTTTTTACTTTTAAAAAAGTGCTTAAAGCTTGCATTTCAGATCAGATGATGGACCGTTCAATATGTTCTCAACTATAAAACCCTTTTTTTAAATCATTGATAATTATTGGCATAAAAACCAATATATCCTTGAAATGTAATTGTTTTCACCATATGTACTGAATATGTTAGCATACTGAGTGATGCAAAATGCTTTATAAAATATCTTGGGTATGGAAAAATATCTGTTTATCCTGCTTCAAACATATTCAGGGCTCCCATGGCAGCGCCAATTGCGCAAAACTGCGCCAAAACGATTTTTCTGCTACATGCTGCTACAAAATGCGTTTCCTTCGCAAAATTTGCGCCGAATAGCGATTTTTGGAAAAAAAAAATCGAAAAATTTTTAGATATTATATTTTTTTAACCTTAAAATCGACATCATTCGATACATTTTTTATTTAGTCAACTAATTTTTTACCTTTGAAGATGTTTATTAATGAATATTAGCTCTACCCTCTCTTAAGAACATCAAATATGGATGAGAAACTTGAGCAGAATGAATGATGTATCCCACGCTTGTAGAAGAAACAGTGATACAATTTCTAATATTTTGTAGTATTATAGAGAGAAAAATCATTCCTCCTATCACTATTTATGTTGAACATTTTATTTAGTAAGTTTTTCTTGAAATAGATAGAAAAGTTTAATTTCATGGAACGTGAAAAAAAAAAAAAAAAACCCTTAGCGTTTTTCCTCAGTGCACTTTGTTTTCCAATGTTTAGGAAATACTAATCAATGTGAAAAATCAATAACAGAACAGATGTTAAAAAGATTGCTGCTCCATTATAACATTTTCTTTTTCGAATTTCTTAAGCCTACTTTCCACGAGCAAGCAAAGAAGCGCATACGTTTTACAATCTTTTTGCATCCCCTTACAAAAATCGGATTTTTTCATTTCAACTATTTATAATGTTTCTTCTTAAAGCAAATAAATAAAATGTATATTTATTTTAAATAAAACCATTGTTTTGATAATATATATTTGTTCCCGAAAGTGTTTAGAGGTAGACTTTCAAATGCTATAGAATTAAACATTGAATTTCAGCTTTTTTTCTTTTCTCATTACTCTTTAAGCTTTGTAATCTATATCATATAACCACAAGCAATTCAAAAACATAAATATAAAGAACAAAATAAGTAAAAAAATTAGTTAAGTTAGAAAATCATTAAAGAAAGCATGTATATCTTAATGAATTGATGATCTTTAGCAAACATGTGAAGCAATATTATTAGAAGAAATAGAAATTTTGTTGTGGATGAACGACCTCATAAAAGTACACTTGCTTAAAGTTTAAATTTTTTAACTAGATTTGAAAGTTATGAAATTATCACGCATTTCCTCTTTCTTTTAATTCAATTTAGTTTCTTTCATCATCCAATTGCTGTAACCCTAGGACTCTTGAAATTTAATTGTAACTATTACACAATTTTTGAAAGATGTAAAGATAAATTGTTGGAAAAAAATAAATAAATCATTAGACATTAAATTATTAACATATAATAAGAAATACATTTTGCCTTTCTATTATAGAACTGAAAAATATAATTTCGTTCTTGAATTTTCTTGCTGAAAAATTATGAAACTCAGCAATTTACTTTTAGTGCAATTAATTACTTCCAAAGCATCTAAGTGAGCATTTAGGATTGAAATTTAAAGAAATATTTTTTGATAAATATGAACTTATATTTAATTCATTCAAAATTTTACTGCTACTATAATCACAATGATTATAAACCTAAATAAGTATCATTTACAAAACAAATTTTAATTAATGATAAATAGTTTAAAATAGTGGAACCTTTCATATTAGTTAGTTTTTGCTTACTTTCTTGAAAGAATAGTGTTTTAGCTATTAAACAAAAAAGAGAATGCAATGATTTTTGAAAAGAAGAAAATTTTAAGCTTTCTTTCAGCTATTCTTGACTATTAGAAGAAGAAAAAAACAACAAAACATTCTTTTAAATAATCTTTCTTTAGAAAAGTATTGAAAAACAACCTTATAAGGGTTATAGGTTTAATTAGTCTTACTTTTTGAATAGGTTATGAATAATTTCTTAAGAGATATGAAAATAATCCAGTTTTTGAAGGATGACTGGCGTTTACATTTCCTATCATTTTGAAGACTTGAAACTGCTTTTAACCTTGATGTATGAAAATGACATTGCTTTAAAACAGCCATTTAATATTTAAAAAATAAAGAAAAAAATCCTCCAAAAATGGTACAAAGTTGATATTTTCGGCTCCTAAACTGATACAAAAGTCGATTTCTTCTGATCCAAACTGATACAAAAGTTAAAATTCTTCTGCTCCAAACTCATACAAAAAGGACATTTTACCTGCTTCGAAAGCTGCGACAAATCGTGTTAAGGCGGTGGGAGCCCTGAACATATTAAAAAGCTTTTTACTGTTGATTTTGTTTTCTCTTCTATAGCATTCAAACTCGAATTGCATGCCTGATAGTCTGTATACTTCATTGAATACTAACAGTTCCATTATATTTGGCCATTTATACCATTATAAAGGGTTAAAAACTTATTTATAGGCATTATGTAATTGATTTTATGCTCATATGACAATAAAAAATATTTTGTTAATGCAGGATTTTAAAAAATTTGCTGAAGTAATTTTTTTTTTTTTTTTTTTTTTTTTTTTTTTTTTTTTTTTTTTTTTTTTTTTTTTTTTTTTTTTTTTTTTTTTTTTTTTTTTTTTTTTTTTTTTTTTTTTTTTTTTTTTTTTTTTTTTTTTTTTTTTTTTTTTTTTTTTTTTTTTTTTTTTTTTTTTTTTTTTTTTTTTTTTTTTTTTTTTTTTTTTTTTTTTTTTTTTTTTTTTTTTTTTTTTTTTTTTTTTTTTTTTTTTTTTTTTTTTTTTTTTTTTTTTTTTTTTTTTTTTTTTTTTTTTTTTTTTTTTTTTTTTTTTTTTTTTTTTTTTTTTTTTTTTTTTTTTTTTTTTTTTTTTTTTTTTTTTTTTTTTTTTTTTTTTTTTTTTTTTTTTTTTTTTTTTTTTTTTTTTTTTTTTTTTTTTTTTTTTTTTTTTTTTTTTTTTTTTTTTTTTTTTTTTTTTTTTTTTTTTTTTTTATTAATTACTTCCAAAGCATCTAAGTGAGCATTTAGGATTGAAATTTAAAGAAATATTTTTTGATAAATATGAACTTATATTTAATTCATTCAAAATTTTACTGCTACTATAATCACAATGATTATAAACCTAAATAAGTATCATTTACAAAACAAATTTTAATTAATGATAAATAGTTTAAAATAGTGGAACCTTTCATATTAGTTAGTTTTTGCTTACTTTCTTGAAAGAATAGTGTTTTAGCTATTAAACAAAAAAGAGAATGCAATGATTTTTGAAAAGAAGAAAATTTTAAGCTTTCTTTCAGCTATTCTTGACTATTAGAAGAAGAAAAAAACAACAAAACATTCTTTTAAATAATCTTTCTTTAGAAAAGTATTGAAAAACAACCTTATAAGGGTTATAGGTTTAATTAGTCTTACTTTTTGAATAGGTTATGAATAATTTCTTAAGAGATATGAAAATAATCCAGTTTTTGAAGGATGACTGGCGTTTACATTTCCTATCATTTTGAAGACTTGAAACTGCTTTTAACCTTGATGTATGAAAATGACATTGCTTTAAAACAGCCATTTAATATTTAAAAAATAAAGAAAAAAATCCTCCAAAAATGGTACAAAGTTGATATTTTCGGCTCCTAAACTGATACAAAAGTCGATTTCTTCTGATCCAAACTGATACAAAAGTTAAAATTCTTCTGCTCCAAACTCATACAAAAAGGACATTTTACCTGCTTCGAAAGCTGCGACAAATCGTGTTAAGGCGGTGGGAGCCCTGAACATATTAAAAAGCTTTTTACTGTTGATTTTGTTTTCTCTTCTATAGCATTCAAACTCGAATTGCATGCCTGATAGTCTGTATACTTCATTGAATACTAACAGTTCCATTATATTTGGCCATTTATACCATTATAAAGGGTTAAAAACTTATTTATAGGCATTATGTAATTGATTTTATGCTCATATGACAATAAAAAATATTTTGTTAATGCAGGATTTTAAAAAATTTGCTGAAGTAAATTTGTGAACATAATTTTTCAATAAGTTGATGCTGAAATCCATTTCAAGAAAATGAAATGTTTTTTTTTCTTTAGTTTAAAAAGTGGCATTCTTTGACATAGATTAAATTGTCCTTTTCCACCCTCCCCCTAAAGGATACATCTATTATGACTTCTATGACAAAGAACACCAAAACTTAAGTTAAAAATCAGGCTCTTATTTTTAAATAACTTAAAATATTTCACTTGAGCACATTCAGTCAGATTCAATAGACACTGAAATAATAATCCCTAAGAAACACCTTACTACCAAAATGGATTATGTATCATGCATATTCTGTTTCTAAATGAGGGGGAAGGATTTCCAATATCCATTGTGCTTTATTTCAGGTTAAATTAAATCATTGAAGTAGAAACATTTGCACACACCTAATTAAAACTTAATAATTAAATGAGTATTTATTTGCCTTATTTACTAGCAGCAGTATCTAGTTGTGATAATTTGATTTAGTTGGTATGTATGAAGTAATTATAGAGTAGCAGTTAAACATTCTCTGGCAGACATTTTTTTTAAATCTACTTTAATTCTATCTTTGCTTTACTAATCTTTAAAAATATAATTGATACTTCCTGCTCAATTACATTTTATTTGCCAATATGATAAATGAATTTTGTATATTTTAATAGAATTTAATTAAATAATTTTATTTGAAGTTGATTTTTTTTGTTGAACTTTTTTATTAAGTTTAAAAGTTACTGTAATTAATTTTAAAAATGTAGATGATGGTTGTTGTTACATCAGGTATTTTAAAAAGAAGAAAAATACATGATTAAATAGTAAGTTGAGTGGAATGACTAAGATGGAAGATTTGTACATTTTTCCTTTTTACTTTTGTAAAGAAGTTTTTTCTGGATTTGCAATGACAATTATTAAAGAATGATTCCACCAGTATTTACTTCCAATGTTAAGATTATTTTCAGTTAAAAATTTAATATTTTTTTCCAAGAAGTATTCAGTTTCAGTATAAATGAGTATTTGAAATGAAGACTGTGCTTTAACTACATTCTGATTAATACTTTTGAAGATAAAATACAGCACAAATGAATTTTTTTTTTTTTTAAAGGGCCTAGTGCCACAAGGCCAGAATTACACCAACATCTTAAAAAGAAAAAATATGGTAAATTTTTAGTCTTTAAATGATGAAAAATTTTTTTCTTCAAATTTCATAATACTTTTTGACAAGAATTAGTGTTGAGATTACTTTCTATTGCATTCATAGCACCCCCTCCCCGTTCTGCACTTTGTTTGTTCCGCTGATGAACTAGACGTTTTTCAAAAAAGGAAGACCCGAATTCAGCCTACTTTGAATTTTGTGAAAGCTACTTTAGTGTTTGACCGAGATTCTTAATTCGCATAAGTTAGGCACTTGAAACCAAAGGGGTGTAAGTGACAAAATTGAAAATTTGGAGATAACTAATGCAAATAGTAGAGAAAGCATTATTGTATGTTGTGGCAAGAGAGTTAGTGATAGCTGTAACTGGTGCATGGTGCTCCACCCCAACGTGATTTAGAAAAAAATGACATTAAAGCTCCCATAAGATCCAAACTTTAAACGCGTTTTACTCGGAATCATTTTCAGTCACTTACATCCCTTTGCTTTCCACTGCCTTAATTCGCCTGCAGGGCCCTTAATAAAAGTAGGGCCTTAGCATCAACTTTTACCCACGTTAACATAGCACACCTAACATCTAATTTGAAACAAAGACAATATATTACATCACGTGTAGGCGTGAAGTCGGACGCTAAAATGTTTAGAAATACGAAGAATGAAGCGAAAACGTACGCTGATTGCTCCTGATACAATCTATTAAAAAAGTACAATAGTACTATTGCTTTTTGGTGCCAACTCCCCAGACCCGTCATTTCAAAAAAGTTTAGCGGGAAGGGGCAAAGGGTATATTTTCGATGTTTATTATAGGTAAAAAGCAACAAAATACATAAAAACATGTATAACTTCAATGTAGAATGAAACCTGTGTAATTTGACCACTTGCGGTTCAATATATATATGTGATTTCAGGCCGATTCGGTAAAATGGAACGGGACATTTGGCTAACAACCAAGCCAGTTTAGAAGGACTGTGCTGACATAATCAATCTTACTTCAGAAAGCGCGTACATGTATGAAAACAAACAAAAAACAGCCACGTGGATAACGAAGTGATACAGTGTCATGTTTTCAGACTCAGATGAGTCATATATGTTTTTTGGTTTTCTCGAACGGTGGTTCCCAAGTAAGAAATCTGTTGATGACTGCAATGATTCTATAGGTGTTCTATCATCACATCAGCAACTGCTAAATAGTAGAGCACTACATCACGCGGGACACAATGCTCTGTGTCATATGATTTGGGGCGCCTTTGCTGGCGAGGCCATCGCTATAGGGTCCTTTTATATATTCTGTCAATGAAGACCCATCAAACCATATGGGATCATTCCTAAATGATGTCACGCTTCGAGGGGGGGAAGGGGCTCGTGAAATCGACAAATATATGGGAAAAGAGCGTGACATCATTTATGAACGGCCCCTATGCTGCATTTCGGGGACACGACCCTTCCCTTCAGGAGTTACCTATTGCCGTTCACGTCACCAGCCGAAAAACAGTTGCCCCCATACATACACGAAACATACAACAGAAAAATCATGCCTAAAATTTCACAGCATTAAACATTGTTGCTGTTGCTTATGCCACTTGGAAATCCAAGCTCCCCTTCGCAGAGCGACTAGGAATTAAGGCAGTAATGAGCGCCTTCCGTTTCAACATGATCACCAATGGTGGAAGTACGACTTGGCTCATAATGTACTTGGATGACACCAGATGGCGCCACCACAAATACGCCACTTTCCTTTTTAGACCTGTGGGTGAAGAGAAGGGAAAATCTCCACCTACGGTACCCTCGGAACTTAAGGGTCCACGGATTTTATATGCACGTATCCCCAAGTGTACATGGTGGGTCTTCAGCCGCCCAGGTATCGAACCCTAGATCCTCCGTTCGGAAGCTCGACATCCTGACCACTATTCTACCACGGCCATAACACTAAACGAAGTACAGTTGATGAACTTTCAAAGTTTAAAAGGGACTCAGTTGTTGTACACTTACACTTGGTCACAACAGTCTCCCTGGCCTTTCACCAACTGGGCAAGTGAGCAGCATGGGGGATGTAGATAATTGTACCTCATTATTACTTGTTTTGTGCTGTCACTGTCGCGTTCAGCAAACAAAAACGCCAACAAATGCTCAAGTAAAAAGCAAATGGGTGGTTAATTCATCCTACAAATGTAACAACTAGTATGTTTTCTGTTTTCCGTACTTTGCTGACGATATAATGTCCGTCGATGCAAGCGCGTCATTTCAAAATTTTCCAAAGGGGAGGGGGGAGCAAATGGTATATATTCAATACATATGTGTAAAAAGCAACAACACACATAAACACATGTACAAATGCAATGTATCTCTAAAAGTCAGGGGACAAAGGACAGGCCTGCCAACGGTGGTAATAGCTCTCGTAGGCCTGTCCTTTTGGGGATCAGAGAAGGGCTATGCCCCCGCTAACCCAAAATTGATTTTAGAAACACAATCCATTGTACATGTCTGCATCTATTTTATTATTTTTCACCCAACAACTAATATGCATTCATATGCACCTGTATCAAGCTTTAACGCAGTGTTTGGAAAATTTCGTAATGGCAGACCTGAGCTTGGGGTGAGTGGTTGTGTGGGAAGGGGGGGGGGGTGCTTCGTACTTTTAATTTAACATTATTAGCATTCCGTCTTTTAAACATTTGAATACATTAAAAAGCAGTGAGGTGTGTCACATCTCACAGAAAATAAATTTCCCGGAAGTCTTATTGAAAGAGTTCGACATGAAAAGGGGGGGGGGGGGGAGAAAGTTATTACACACAAATACATTACCCAGGGGGGACATCGATTTTGGGAGATTCCTTAATTTGCAGGGTTTGTACCATCGTTCTGACGGGGGGCGGCAACCTTGCAATATCCATTTAGTCTATCCTTACATTTCTGAGATCACATTTCAAAATTTTAACTATTTGGGTCACATATTCCAACTCATATGCGTCTAAACTCTGATATCGAAGTTCCTTAACAAATTAATCGCGCACCCTATAACCTCCGAGAACAAAGAAGCGACCAAGGTTGCACAAGCAATAGCTACCATTGTCAATAAATTGGAATTTGTTATGAATTAAAATATATTTAAAGGATTTACCTCCGGTTAAAGCAGTCCAATCACACACATATAATTTACAAAGAGAGGGGCGGGGGATAGGGTCCGATCAGTATCCCTGCGTTTATCAAAAGTACAGTTCATTATATAAGACTGCAACATGAATAAGAAAGCTATAGAATGGTATTTAAAAGGGGGGTTTTAAAATGTAAAGTGGCTTTGCGCAGCAACCCTACCACGAATAAGTCAGGGGGCTCCACCAGGGTTTGAACGTTTTAGGGGAATTTTTTTTGGGGGGGGGGGTGGAGGGGGGGGGCTTTGCCTATTTGAGTGGTTCTAATAATAATTTTAGATTATTATTATAATTATTTATCAATGATGAGATCAACTATTTTTCTTGAAGTTCAGTTACTCAAATAAGCAGGAGATATACAATATAATACATATATGTATGCGCTTTTTCTTTGTATAATATTTCGAGTGAATTCCCTTTGAAAAATTATTTCAAACGATGTCTCTTCTAGTCAGTTTTACTGCATTCGAATGTTCGATCTGCTATTCCCAGACAAATCAAACGTGCTTCAAAATTTCAGTAGAATAACAAATAGCCATTGCATCTCTAGTTGATATTTTGAAATTATCATTCATCGGTTTGGGGGAGGTTCCGAGCTTTTTAGGGGTGCGCCATCGCCCTAAAGCGGGGGGGGGGGGACATCCCTGATAGTGATATTTTCCATCAACAAATACTTAACGAACATGCAAGACAGAAATAGTTTTTAAATTTAATCTTCGACCCGTCTCCTTCCCCAGTATTTTCGTAGGTTGCCCCACCCACACACGGGTTTTCAAAGCTCGGAACCTCTAGCCTCCTGATGCGTTGGAAAAATTCACCACATTGAAAGCCTTCATCCACAGGTGGATTATTGATCATGCGCTTTTAAATGGAAACTTAATAAAAACATCCACAGTACGGACATCCCTCAAATGCAGTCATTTCTCTCAAATAAAACTTTTTTTTTTTGGAACCTCTGTTTGCGGACACCATTTCTTGATCATAAAATCATAATTAAACTTAATTTTATTAAATATCGGACTAGTCCTTGCGAGGAAATGGGTAAAATATTTTTCCAGGATTACCAAGACCCCCATATCCCCCCCCTTAACTTATTCTTAATTACAAGTCAATAAAATGAGTCGGCGCGGGGCCCCGCCTGCCGATCTCCCGGATCCGCCCCTGCTGAATGAAATTATTTTGTTCTGTTCAAAGATCGTTGTTTTTGTCGTTAAGTTGCTAACGTACTATTTTGCTCCATGTTTGATTGAATTGTATTGTTTAGTGGGAAAATTGTGCTTTTTTCGTCGCTTTATTAGTTGACGTTACATTTTTCTCTTTACATTGATTTATTTCATTTCGGTATTTGGTCCGTTTCAATACCGATTGATAATTTTATTTAAAATTCCAAATGTTCAAAAGCTTTATCCTACGCTAGGTGTATGTTTTAGTTTAGTAAATAAAGGGTCAATCCATATAATTTCATGGGATTATAAAGAAACGTGCTGTGTGACCATGTTTTCTTCTCTTGATACTCCCATCCCTGATAGCTACATACCAGGGTTCGCGCTAGGCCGCGCGATTCCCGCAATATTTTTTGAAATCGCACTCAAAAAAATTTTTTTGGGGGGCTTAAACTTTAAGAATCCCACTTAAAATTTTGGTCAAGGAGGAAAATCCCACCTTGTATTTTTCCCCAATGTGAACCCTGCATACGTACAAAAGATGTTTAGAACAATTTTTATTTTTTCCTTACTTATGACCTTGGAATTTATAGAGGTCATCAAAAGTCGTTCTCGTGGGTAAAATTGGGATTATTAGACTTTTTACAATTTGTCCCAAATCTATATGAAGTGAATTTATGGCTGCTAATTTTGCAGATTGGTATTAAAGTATATTAGGTAATAGAGTTTCAGGACAAATTAGACTGCTGTAAGTTAACTATTTAAATAATGACAACAGGGGTCAAAGTTTAAGGCCAATATCAAATTTTTGCTAACTTCCAAAGGGGACAAAAATACAGAATGAAGTACCACAAAAATTAATCACAAGAATCTCAGTAAGAAGCACTTATCACATACAGATGCACTGACTAAGTGTAATTGTGTGGTTTGTGACCCCTTTACAGCGTACAGTCACTCAAAATGTTGGAAAAAGAACAAATATGACTATTTGGGGCCCCTATAAACCAACAGTTGATGAAATTAAAAAAAAATATGCATGTGTGTATTGTTTTGTGGTTTTGATAGCTGTAATGAGTTATCAAAGGTTCATGTTAGACAGAAGTTATTTAAAAATTATTATCCAGTCACAGAATTTTTGCTATATAATCTCAGCATTAAAACTACTGTAATAGTTAAAGTTAGTAAAGGTAAAAAAAGAAATGCAGAATTTCTGTGAATAAGAAACCCAACACATTTCATATTGCTTGAACTTATGTAATACATTTTATCTCATAGGTTTTAAATAAAAATATATTTTAAGGATTTATACATCTGAAGAGAGAGAAATAATAAAATATTACAAACAAATATGTGCGTTTTATTCAAAATAAACCATACAATCTATAAAATCTTGAGTATTTTCACTATTTTATCAAAAATCTACAACCAATTGCTTTGTTTGTGATGCCTTGAGCAAAGCCTACAACATTTTCTTATTGCGCCTGGAAATATCATCTCACAGAATGCCACTATTTTTAAAACTGTGGACAATTCATTGAAGATGAATTACCGGGCAATTTTCAGTATAGAAATGCTGCCAATTACTTACTTAAAAGATATTCATCTCAGGGCATTTCCATTAAAACTGTCTTGCATGTAACTTCTGATATTTATACTCTTGGTGAACTGATTTAATGCTTAGAAAATTAATCAAATATGAAATAGCACAATAAAGAAAAAAGAAGAATTTTATGGAAATTTAAAATAATTGTTTCTAACTTCTTTTGAAACATATAAATTTAATTATACACCATAAAATTCAATGAAAACTACTTAATATAAATGTAGAAATCAATGTGCATTAGTTAAATTTACTTCTTTCCTTGCAGTAACCTCATGATGATAAAAATACGCAATAAAAGAATAGGTTAAAAACACAATATCAATACAAATCAGCTTAAAATAAATAGATTGAGCATAAACTATTTGATACTAATCTATTATACAAATATAACAAATTTATTTTTTGCAGACAACTTTGTATGGAGTTAATTTTAGTTTTTGGGATCATTCACTTAAGTATCTCCAAGAAACTTCTTCATAAACAATTAATAAATAACTAAAAAGTAAAGCAAAATAAAAGACACACAGATATGTATTTTATATAAGAAAGTATACCTGAAATTGATAATTGAAGTATATTTTCTCTCTTCTCTTACGAATCGAAGCATGAATTGATCATTTTCTATGTGTACTCAAGAGAGTACTCACCAAAAATGATCTGATGAATTTCAATATTTATCCATAACACCCTTTTCCCACAATTAACAGATATCTAATGCAACAGATGGTTTTTTTTACACATAAGAGAAACTTAATCACTTTTTCAAAGCATAAAATAAGATTTCTGTTTATTTTTGCTTGTTCAAAAAATTTTCTATTTGAAGCAGTTAAGCTACAACCATCAAATTTCTCAGATGCATCAAGATCTGGACATAAATACATAAATATGAAGTAAAACACAGTATAAAAATTATGATATAGCTTTAAGAATTTTAGATTATTATTATTATTATTTATCAATCATGAGATCAACTATTTTCCTTGAAGTTCAGTTTCCCAAATAAGCAGGAGGGCTGTGAGATATACAATATAATACATATATGTATGCGCTTTTTTTTTGTATAATATTTCGAGTGCATTGCCTTTGAAAAATTATTTCAAATGATGTCTCTTCTAGTCAGCTTTACTACATTCGATCTGCTATTCCCAGACAAATCAAACAATCTTCAAAATTTCAGTAGAATAACAAATAGTCATTGCCTCTCTAGTTTATATTTTGAAATTATCATTAATGGTTCTAAAAGATAGGTTTACATTCATACTTAACTTTACAATGAAGCACGGAGATGTAACAAATTTAATTCATTAAGAAGTGAAAATTTGACAAAAACTAGTTTGGAGTTAAAATTTTTTTTAGCACATCCACTACTTTATAAACTTACTGTTAACAATCTAATGAATACCAAGTTAAATTCTATAAAAAAACAATTATTTAAATACAATTAGCGAATTATGCGCAACAAAAAAATACCGTATACATAACATTCACGATTTTCATCATTATCCGTCAATGCTTAGTGAAGTCAACCGTTCACGATTTTCACCATTATCCGTCAATGCTTAGTGAAGTCAACCGTTTCAATTTCAAAACACATTTTTCTTTCGAGCACTAGGCACTCGGGAATTCCTTGTGTTATTCTTCGCATAAAAATTTAAGTTGAAGCGATAACAGTTCAAACTAGGCAATCCCTTTCCAATAACAAATGAAGTAATAAACCATACCACGTGATACGAACTAGCCAATCGGATATGTTTATTTCAGAATGCCTAGTGAAGTCCAACGTCTCGTATACGAATGGTGCTTGGGTGGACGTTAGTTCACATTATGTGCGAGCGCTCTCCAAGTGTGACGTCACGCCAATAGGCGTGGAGCTTTGACGTCACTCTGTTTAAGCGGCATGCGCGCCGGTTTCGTTTTCTGCGTTGAGTGTGTGAGAGTATAGTTTTTGATTCTAACAGATCTAAGGAAATTAACGTTCCAGATAAGAGGAGTTTGCTCTCATTTATTATTGTTATTAAAGCAATATCATTTTTTTTCCAATAAAAACTTTGTGTAATGTTTTTTTACTTTTTTTAACTACAGTTATTATTATTTTTTAAACTTTGTATTTTTTTTCAATAAAAATGTGTGTTTTTCAATAAAACACACATTTTTGTTTTGAATAAAAATAAGGAACATTGGGTTAATAAATTGTTAAAATTAAACATTGCTTTTTGCTATCTAACAAGAGCTTTCCTTCAGAGCTCCCTAAGCAGTAAGAGCCTTTTAGATTCATTAACATCTTTGGAAAAGTAGCTAAAGCTTTGTGTGGTTTTTCAGAATGATGTTAAAAGATGAAATTTTTTTTATGTACTACGTAATTGTCTATTCATTTATTTTGAAAGGAGTGAGTTTGTGAGGTTTTACTGTGATCTAATTGCATATTTTCCTTGGATATTAGATGTCAGTTTGTTACCATTGTAGGACAATTTGAGGTTTATGTTGTGTTTCCTTATAATATACTAATGTATCGGGGCATTATTATAATAAACATGTTTATAAACTTTACCTGTGCGAGACCTTAATTGAAAAGTTTGATGCACTAAGTGCAAAGTATAAAATTATAATGCCTTCATATATAATTTCCTATTTTATATTTTATAAGTTACCTTCCCAAAATTACTGCTATATTTTTGACATTGTTACTGTTTAAGCAGTGAATTTTTTAAAAATTCTTTTTATCTTAAAGTGCTTTCTATTTTATTTGCTCTTAATGTATTTTATATTTCTTCTTACAGATAATTGGATAGCTCAGATTATTATCTGAAGTGCTAGTTGAATTCTAGCCCTGATGCAGTTATTATAGAAAACTGCATCAAGGTTTTAATTTTACTGGAGATGTTTTGAAGATGAAAAAAATAGTTCAGGAGTTGTTCTTCATATTGTGCTGTTTTTGTGTGAAAAAAAATTGCATTCAAAGTTTAAGTTTTATGTGGTATTCAATCTTTTTTTTTTTCTGTAATTTTGCTTTCATTTGAATACACATGTAAATATATCAAGATCCCCATAGGACATACCTATTTTCTTATTCATTAGAAGCGTAATACTACCTAATAAATTGATTAGATAGTAATTGCCGCCCCCTTAAGGAAGCTGCGCTGTGAGGCAAGCGCCTTGCTGCTTCTGGTTCTCGCTGGCCCTGTGCTCTTGAAATTATTGATTTGCGTTTACTTACCCTTCTATACTTCAGATAAGGCGGCTTCTTTCATATTTCCCTCAAAAATGTAATAATAATAATAATAATAAATGTTCTTCAAGTGGTAAAGATTATGCTATCAGTGTAGCTGTTGACTTTTTCAATTTTATAACGTTTTGTGCAATCTTTTTTACAACAATATACTCTGAATGCATTGTAGATTAATGTATAAGGACATACACATAACAAATATTTACACGAAAAGATGCACTGATATTTTAGAAGTGGCATTACTTTACAACTTTTTTTTCAAATTCAAGCTTTGATTGTACTTTCTGGATTAAATGAATTTCGTATTTTTAAATAGTGTCTAAATTTAATGAAAACATTTGGAAAGAAGTTGAATTTTTTACCTTTAAAAAAAAAACCAGCATTGATAGTTGATTTCGTAAATATTAAAGTAAATCAATTAATAAAGGGGGCACCATTTGTACCAAGCTTTTTGGTTTGTTGCTAAGATGTTCAGCTTGATTTTTAATTGAAATAAAGTTGCTCCCCCTTTTTTATTCCCCTCCCCCTCCCCCGTCTCTCTAAGTTTATTCATATATAGAGACTTATTTTCATTAATGCTAGTAGTGAGGAAAGGGGAGATCTGGACCAGCGGAGCCGGATCTGGCGAAGCGAGTTGTTTTCCTCCTGCTGCTGAGTTGAGTTGAGTTGTTTCAATCCTGATGTTGAGTTGAGTTGTTTCCCGCCCGCTGCTGAGTTGAGTTGTTCCCCTCCTGCTGTTGAGTTGAGTTGTTTCCCTCCTGATGATGAGTTGAGTTGTTCCCATCCTGATGATGAGTTGAGTTGAGATGTTCTCCTCCTGCTACTAGTTTCGGTTTTGAATTTCTGCTGCTGACGTCGTAACCTTTTACGAGTTGAGTTGTTTTTTCTTACTTGTTACACTGCGTCTGAAGTTTAGTTTTTCCGGAATGGCAACGGTTCTAACGTATATAGCGGTCACCATGGCAACTCAAACTGTCTCTGATGTTATGCTCATGGCGCCCTCTAGTGAGAGAAATATTAATTATTTACATTAAATTATTATTAATTTTTTTTTGGACTTTGTCGTTTTTCTGATGTTATGCTCATGGCGCCATCTAGTGAGAGAAATATTAATTAATTCATTTAATTATTTTTTGGACTTTGTCGTTTTTCTGATGTTATGCTCATGGCGCCATCTAGTGAGAGAAATATTAATTAATTAATTTAAGTAATTTTTTTTTGGACTGTCGTTTTCTGATGTTATGCTCATGGCGCCATCTAGTGAGAGAAATATTAATTAATTCATTTAAATATATTATTTTTTTGGACTTGGAATTATTTTCCGTGATTTTATTTTATTCGAATTTTATTTTTCCTAGATCGGGAATCGAACATGCGACCTTCTGCTCCAAAACACCGATGCCTGAATGAGCAGTGCACTTTGCTCATTCAGCCATCGAGGTTTCTAGCAAATGACGGTTTAAATGAATCTTAATAGAATTCGTTTTCAGATGTTTAGAAATTAACACCGGAGATAGTCAAGTTGAATTGTTTCGCTATTTCTGGCGGAGCCATTACAGGTGCTTGTATAAGTTGAGTTATTCATCTCCTGCCGGCGGAGCCACCAGTGAATTTTTTTCTCATGTGAGTGGCAACGGAAAATAATTTTCTTTTTTTGTTTGATGTGAGTGGCAACGGAAGAGCCCCAGTTTACTTCGAAAATTTTTAGCTCAAAAATAAGGAAATACATTTTGAAATGATTAAATCTACATGTGTGTGTGTGTGTGTGTGTGTGTGTGTGAGATTAAGAAAAATAATTAAAAAAAAAAATCATAATCAATTCAAAATTAAAGTTTAATCCAAGCATTTCTTCGCAAAGCGTATAAAGTTGGTTTTACAATTTTATTTTCTGCATACAATTTTTTATTCACATCCAAGTCAGCAGGTAATTTCATATCTTGTAATAGCTTATAAAAGAATTTACGCCCTATAGGAGCTTTTTTCCTGTTTCGAAGAAAATCATTTATAAGCAGTACAATATTTGTTTTAGGAACAATACTATCATTATAAATAAGTTCCCCATTTTCAGTCCACCTCATTAACTTCTGACTTCTTAAAAACTGAAGAATATGTTTTGATTGATTCTTGTAGCGGATTGGGACCGCATCCAGAACATTTCGCTCTATGCTGTCTTTTTCAACTTTAGCAGCAGGACTATCTTCAGCTCCCGTGGGAGGATTTCCTTGTTCCAAAGGTACTTCTGACCCCGTAACATCACTCTCTTTCAGGTATTTCTCACTAGTAAAGTTAGTAAACTTTTGCAGAGTTTGCAAGTATAGCGTGGCTTTCTCACTTTCCGATAGATTTTTATTCTGTAAAATGCTTTTCATTCGCTGATCAAGCTCTGATAAGTGCTCCATAAGTTGCACTCTATCCTCCGGTATAAGCATGAATTTGTGGCTATGATCCATTAATTAAAGAACTAATTACTGATACCGCAGCAGGTAGCAAAAAGGAAAGAAAACCTTCCCCTTTTTGAACGAGTAGTCGTCTCTTTTTATACAAAGGAAATTTCTTATTCGATAGCTTACGCAAAGTTCTTTTATATAGCGAAAGATTATTTTTCTGTTTTTTCGTCAAAGGAACGTTTCCGCGTATCACATTTAATATGCATTCGCACAAAGTTCTGATAACAACGTTAGGAGCTTTTCGAAGTAGAAGTTTTGTGTTTTGACCCTTTGAAATTTTCTTTAAGAGCTCTAAAGTCTGTTCTGAACATATGGGCATCGTGATAAGAAATGCGGATTTTTACTTTAAGCACTGTTATTTAAATATTTTCGTTAGTTAAGCAATTTATGTGATTTGTTCATTAGTTAAGCAAATAATTATTCAGCGAGGTTGATAAACGTAAAACACATCCCCGGGAAACATTCCTATACGCATGCGTAAAGAATCATCTGTTTCACTTTTGAGATCAAGGAGAACGTAATTAAACGGTTTAGCAGTAGCATCCTCGTAACTTTCTAGAAAAAATTTAAGATGTGAAGGATATAACTGTCTTCCTAAGTGCATTATTTGCGATCTATCTCTAGGATTTTTGAATAGCACTAAATAATGCGAATTAAGTGATATATCTCTCATTTCTCTCCCTTTATGGAAAATATTTTGAACAATGAAAATGACGCTAACATTTTGATGGTGGGATATTTTTGTGAACAAATTAGCAATTTTCGGATTGTTACTAACTTCACTCATTAGATCATCAATAACAATTAAGCAATTAGAGTATTGATTTAAATTGGATGGCATGCCTTCATTAAATACAACGTTTGACATTTTCGTATAAAGCTTTTGAAAAACCCCATAGCACCATAATATACTTTTCGGGAATGGCTCTACCATTCCATACTGTATTAATTTTTTTACATAATTACTTTTGCCGCTACCAGTGGGCCCGGCGATGAGCATTGTGAAAGGATGTTTTAACTTTAGAGTTTCCATCTTGAATGAAAGAGTATGCTTCTGCCTTGCTTTTTATACGAAAATAAGCAATTTTGAAAATAAGTAATTATCCTAAGGATTTAAAGAAAATATAGAAAGAAAAGAAAACACATGTACTAGTTCAGCTTTATTTTTATTAGTTTGTATCTATACTTCTATCTTTACCGTTGGCAACACTACTCTCTCCAACCATGTGCTGTTAAGATGGTCGTTGCCTCGTATGCACGTTGTGTATGCACGTTGTTATGTTTTCAAATAAAATACTAAAATGAACTTTTGATCCTATTACTTCATTTACCTAACATGGTAGCAGATCGCTGTGGTTGTTGGAAAGGTATGATTTGATGATTTTTTTGTAAATTGCTCAACGGCGAAAAGTAAGAATGGCTTCAGCAAGAAGTAGCGATATCGGGATACCGCTTTTTGATGGATCGGAGTATTTTAACTGGAAAATACGTTTAATGAAATTTCTTCAATTTAAAAAGTGCAGAGAAGTGGTGCAACGAAAAATTGACACATCTGATGATCGAGACAAATGGGAAGAAAAAGATGTTCAGGCAACGAACTATTTTTTTTTTTTTTTTTTTTTTTTTTTTTTTTTTTTTTTTTTTTTTTTTTTTTTTTTTTTTTTTTTTTTTTTTTTTTTTTTTTTTTTTTTTTTTTTTTTTTTTTTTTTTTTTTTTTTTTTTTTTTTTTTTTTTTTTTTTTTTTTTTTTTTTTTTTTTTTTTTTTTTTTTTTTTTTTTTTTTTTTTTTTTTTTTTTTTTTTTTTTTTTTTTTTTTTTTTTTTTTTTTTTTTTTTTTTTTTTTTTTTTTTTTTTTTTTTTTTTTTTTTTTTTTTTTTTTTTTTTTTTTTTTTTTTTTTTTTTTTTTTTTTTTTTTTTTTTTTTTTTTTTTTTTTTTTTTTTTTTTTTTTTTTTTTTTTTTTTTTTTTTTTTTTTTTTTTTTTTTTTTTTTTTTTTTTTTTTTTTTTTTTTTTTTTTTTTTTTTTTTTTTTTTGTAGTTGTAAAAAAAGCTTCTAGTTACAAAAACAATTTGATAGATGATATTGTGATATAATATTTTAAAATCAAATTAGTTTTTTACATTGATAAATTTTAAAAAATGAGCAAAATAACTATATTAATATTAAAGAGCAGTTTTCCCATTAACACCTACCAAACCAGTCATATTTGAGACTTTAATGTAAATTGTTAAATCCCAGGTTTCTATTTTCCTTGCACCATATTTTGTATAATATATAGCTACGTGGGTAGGTGAATTCCAGCTAAGTTGAAACCAATTGGGAAAAAATATAAAAAAAAATGATTTAAACATTTCCCTAAGTATTATACATCATTGGAAAGCTTGAAGCAACAGAAGTCTGGGGAGAACTGAAAATGGTACAAAGCACCAGAAATTAAGTGGTCCAGTAAGATCTTGATATAAGGTCACCCCTCGGGACTTCACAAAAGGTACCTTACAGGCGGGGGTGGCCTTATAACCGATTCATGCACATTTGCTGTTTAATGAGTCTGAATATTAGAAAAGTGACTTTATCTCGAGATCGGACTGTATACGCTAAATTAATGCCCCAGTGCCCAAGTGAGCTAGTTCAAGTATTTGCATTTCCAGCAGATATATACAGTAAAACCCATTTAAGAAGTTCCCGCTTAAAAATTTTTCCCATTTAAGAAGTTTTCATTTTCCACACTAGTTTCATTCCCATCTCCCTAATGTTAAAATAACCCTTTTAAAAAGTTTTGATTTTATTTTTTTCCAGCTTAATAAGTTTTTTCATATCGGTCAATTTTTTCTTTCAAATGACACTTTTGGCTTCTAAAGTTTTTCTCTTTCACGTTTCTTTCAATCTATGTAGTTATTTATATTTCTAATGGAAAAAAGATCAGAAGAAGATTTAGAAAAGCTATTTTTTGGTCAGGTTTTTCTCAAGGGTATTCTTTTCTCAACACCAAAAGTTCCAGGAAACAGGTGGCAGAGAGGATTAGTCAGTTGTCACAAGAACAATGATGACTGATAAGGGGAGAAAGGAATATTTGTAGAGACTCCTATGGGGGGTGTCTATTTTCCCTCTAATTTAAATATTGTCAAATAATAAAATAATATCATCCCTAAATATCATAAAGTACCCATTTTCAATCATAGAGCTTACCCATGTAAGAAGTTTTCCCGCATAAGAAGCTTTTTTCCTTGGTCCCCTGGAAAACTTCTGAAGCGGGTTTTACTGTATATATTTTTAATGCACACCTATAATGTGTTGAATTCCTTTTGTAATGTATTATATGAATTAAAATGACATCTTACATTAATTAGTGCTTAAATTCTCAGTTAAACTGATTTTTTAACTTTATAATTATAGTATTATGATTATTATTATAATTATAAGATCAATTTTTGAATCTTAATCACATTTAATGTGACTGTTGTGATTCCATTATAGTTTACAAGAAGTAAAGACACGACACATTTAATATTTTATAACAGCAAAATATGACTGAATTTTTATTTTAAGGTTCTGTAATAAATTCCTTGCATATCTTGTAATGTTATTTTTAAATTACTTAAACAAATGTACTTAACAGATTCCCAGACTTTTATAACTAATGGCACTATAGTGTAAGTGATGTTCCAGTTCTATTTTATGTAACGTCTTGACAGTCGAAAAATTTTATCTTTTGCTAAACCAAAAACACCTGATATAAATTTTCAAATATGAACAATTTATCTTTAGCATTAGTTTATTAAGAAGAAAAACTAATTTTGATTGTGAAACATTAGTATGCATTTTATGATCTATTTTATATTTATTTTTGTGCATGTATGTAATGTCCATTGCTATAGAATTCACGAGTAGTTATGTAATGTAAAGATAATCAACTTTTTGCTTTGTGCGTTTTTGCTTTATGTGATCTTTTCAATGCAGGTATTTTGTTAAATGAGGATGATGAAGTATTCAAGTTTGCTTCAAAGTATGGCATTACTGTTGTTCCAGTACTGGATCCTTCAAACTGTCTAATCAATTCAGAAGAGGTAAGTACTTAGAAAAAAGGTAATGTAATTAATATTATTAAAATGTTTAAAAAAATGACTCATTTTAAATAGAAGTAAAAATAAATGCTTTCTAATATGGTATATTACATTAAGAGTATATATATTTATGAAATGGTGTCTAAAAGTAGCCAAAACTGTGACACATTTTTGTTATGTTGTATTCAGAATTTAAAGTTATTCTTTCATTTTTTGGAATCCGATATCTCTTTAATTCAGATTGGGGGTGGTAAATTTCTATAGCATATATGTTTTACCGGATGGTAACTAATAGTTTGATTCCAAATACAGTGAAACCCGTGTAAGTTGACCACTTGCGGTGCGGCCCTTTAGTGGTCAACTTAGACAGGTGGTCAACTTATAGAGGGTGGAGATTTTTTTTTTTTTGTTATTTCTTACACTGTGAGTTTATTCATTTGTAACTAATTAAAATATAACATCATCTACCTACGTTACTTTAAAATAGTGATTAGCCTTTTTTTCTCACGATTATCTAAAACAGTGGTTCCCAACCCTTTATGGCCCATTGCCCCTTTCTGGAGGTTGACTAACACCTATTGCCCCCCTTTTCATTTTCATTGTATGCCTAATTTTAATTTGAAGTAAAGTGTAAATAATAAAGCAGTTTTATTACATTAAACAGTTTCATTATTGTATATAAAAACTACCAAAGCAGTTTTGTCCAGCCACTCTTAAATAAAATAGAAAAAAAAAGGACATTTTTTACAGATTTTTTTAAAAACAAAGAAGTGAAATAATTAACTAAGATCATTGACGTACATTTAAAAAACAGAAGTACGTGTTTTCATTTTTAAATTGGAATCTGGAAAAATTTAGAAAGTTGAAAGTTAAAATTTGAAAGTAAATGAAAGTTTGTAAACTTTGTTATTGTCTTATTTTACCTTTTCAATGGCTGCCTTGTGCTTGGTGGATTTTAGTTAATGCTTGAAAATCCGGCTTTATGTTGGTCAAGTTCAGGCGCAAGTCTCCTTTGAGTCACCAGTCGGCAATATTAATTTTTCCCCCTTTGAATACTCACCCCCCCCACTTATTTATTGCCCCCTGATACCCCAAATCACCCACTTGGGGCGATCGCCCCCAGGTTGGGAACCTCTGATTTAAAACATCATTAAAGAAATTTTAATCGAATGGCATACAATGTATCCTATACAAGTTCAAAAGTAAAGTACTTAGTGAAAATTAAGATAAATATCATATTAATTTTCTCAGTTACTTATATGATGCTAAAGATTTCCTAAAAATATTTATTTTTCAAAATGGCTATATCAGATCAAAGAAAAAAGAAGAAACTTATTTAGAGAATAAAAGAGTGCTCTTAGGGGGGTAGTTTTCCCATTTTGTTAACTTGCAAAGATGTTTAGGCAAATTTTATATTGATGTTTCATCCATCCAGACAAATACTGGTCTAATATTACAGCATAAAAATATCCTGGAGAAGCTATTTTGGTTTTTTTTTTATCTATCCAAAATTAGATAAACAAATAAATATAGTAATAATGAGGCAGTTAACTTTCAAAGGGTTTTTTATAATACTCTCACCCAAATTTGGTATACATAAGTGGCCATTATAGACAGGGGGTTTAGTTACAAAGGTTTCTCAACATTATATAATATAGGACTAATTCCATTCCTGACGAAAGTGGTCAACTCAGACATGTGGTCAGTTTACGAAGGTGGTCAACTTTACAGGTTTTACTGTACATTAATTTTTAAAATTATGTGCTTTAAAATATATGAAAAGAAAACTTTATTTATGTACTTGAAAGTGTGGCAAAGTGTCCAACAATACTACAGCTCCCGTAGTGTAAAAACTAGTGCTGGCGGCTGTTAACTATTAGTACAGTGAAACCAGTGTAAGTTGACCACTTGCGGTGCAGCACTTTGGTGGTCAACTTAGACAGGTGGTCAACTTACAGAGGGTGGAGATTTTTTTTTCATTTCTTACATTATGCATTTATTCATTTGTAACTAATTGAAATATAACTTCATGTATTGATATTACTTGAAAATAGTAATGAGCTACGTGTTTTTGCAATTATCTAAAATATCATCAGAGAAATTTAACCTGAATGACTTACAATATATCCTATGCAACTTTAAAATTAAAGTACTTAGTTGAAACTAGCTGCGACGCCCGGCGTTGCACGGTCTATCTTAAATTAGATTTTGCAAATACAGCGATGCCTCATCAAAATGCTAGAAACGTTGATTATTATTATTTTTATTTGTTTAACAATGGCAACTTCATTGATTTGTTTGTTCACACGGCAACTGTGACAATTATTGAAACGATGCAACAATGCAAATAAAATAAAACAGTCATCATCTGGGTCAAATAAAATTAAAGTTAATTACTGTGAAAAAATAATTTCAAACTACAGAGAAAAATGCTTATAACTTCTTTTCTAGTTAATTTAGAGGCTTCCAATTTTAGCATGTAGCAAAAACTCTTTCTCAAGTAGTTTTTTACGTGCTTTTCAGTGGTATCAAGCTTGAAAGGATGTGATAATTTCTTCCGATAGAAAAGGACTATTTTATGCAATTTTCGAAACTTCGCTCCAATCGGTCTTAGAGTGATGATATATAGCCTATAGCCTTCCTCAATCAATGGGCTATCTAACACTGAAAGAATTTTTCGTGTCGGACCAGTAGCTCTTGAGATTAGCGCGTTCAAGCAAACAAACTCTACAGCTTTATAATATTAGTAAAGATAAAGATAAATATCTTATCAATTATGCAAGTTACTTTGCAAAACTAGATAAGCAAGTTAATATAGTAATAATTAGGTGTTCAACTTACAAAGGTTGTTTTTACAATACTCCCACCCAAATTTGGCTTGGGGGCAGTTCATAAATGACGTCACGCTTTTTTCCCCATATATTTGACCCCCCTCCCCCCCTTTGTCACAATATGTCACACTTCCTCGGACCCCCCGCCCCTCTTTGTCACACATCACGCTATGTTGCATAATGCATGGTGTCACACTTCTTGTTACCCCCTCCCCTCCCCTTGTCACACTTTGTCACAATTTCATGAACCCCCCTCCCCCCCTTGAAGCGTGACATCATTTATGAATGATCCCTTACATAAGTGGTCAATATAGACAGGTTAAAATTAAGTGGTCAACTCAGACAGGTGATCAGCTTACAAAGGTGGTCAACTTTACAGGTTTTATTGTATATCTGAAGTACTCATAACTTATTTAGTGGCTTATATGTGAAATTTTCAGTACTGTTGAATTTTTACTATGCATGTACATAATCTATATTATGTAGTACTGTTTTTGACATACAGACATCTATATTAATTATTGTAGTTTTCAGGAATGCAAAGAGAAAATGCCTGTGAAGGAATTTTAAGCAAAGCAAAGAAAAATGGCGTTGTTATTTATCCAGCAAGTAAAAAGTTACGAGATTGGTTGATTTCCCGACAACGGTACTGGGGAACGCCTATACCGATTATAAATTGCCCTAGTTGCAAGGTTTGGCATTTAATTTGTTTAATTGTTTGAAGTTAGTGGTAAATATTGAGTGTCAAAGTGATATGTAATCAGTAAAAAGTCAGTAAACTCTTTCTGTAGTAAATTTCAATTCATTTGAATTTCTTACTGACCAAATTATGGCTTCCCTTTGTAAGATGGACACTATAACTGCAAATAACATTGGTCTACAAAAAAAAAACTTTTTTTTCTGCCCCAAAGACTTTGTTAGCTGATCTTAGAAGCATTTTTCACGCTGAACTCGAAAATGAAAATCATTTTTCTCTATCACGTAAGGATTTTCTGTGCAAGGTGCTGTAATAGTTGACATTAATAACATTTGCCCTAAATTGTAGCAGTACCTCGCAAGCAAAACCCTTAAGTGATAAGGAAAATGGTTTTCATTTTCGAATTCAGCTTGATAAATACTTCTAAGATCAGTCAATAAAGTCCTTAGGGCCCCCCCTTTTTTTAAAGGGCATTGTAATTTTTACATTAGAAGCATTTCCACCAAAAAACCAAGTAATTTTCTATTTATCTTAAAAGGGTTGGTTTTGACATGTTCTGGCATACTTTGCCTCAAGAATGTCCCTTTTTAGCGTCCAGCAGTAATCTGCTAACATAGTTGCACTCCACTTCCCTTGACATCTCTTTTCGATAACTGAAATGTCCTGATGGAACCGCTCTCCATGTTCATCGGTTATACAGCTCCCATGTTTTCAGGGGGTATTTTTACACACAACAGGAGACTTCTATGATAAAAAATAGCAGCTCATGCTCATTAAACGCGTCGTACAGTATCAATCTTTTGCCTATTTGCCTTTGTATCCCAATTCTCGCGAAATTCCTACCGAGACAGGCACCCAGTGCAGTAATTTGATACGCACTTCCGTTCGGGGGTCTGCGGGGGCTGTTTGCGACACTCCACTAAGTTTTTACCAGAAAAATAAAGTGACCACTGATTTAACGGTTGACATTCAAGCTCTTTTGTGTACTTTATCTCAATTAAAACAATGCTGCACGATCGGAAAAACACTGAAAAAACATAAAAATTGAACATTTCCTTCCTCATAGCTAAAAAACTATACGTGATGGAAAAATTTTGATCTCAGACATGGATTCCTCGTGCAAAACTACTTCAGGAAAAGTGAAATTCATTCTTGGGGCAAAACACTTGTTGACCAGTGTAATTACTGCCTCCCCTTTCCTAGTTTTATAATTCAATGTCTTTCAGCTTTTGTTTGTTTAAGTTTATTTTAAATGAATTCCTTAGTTTAGAATTTTAATGAATGTTTTCTTTTCTTTCTGTTTTCTTCCAAGATTGCTCAAAAGGTTATTGACAGGCAAACAAGTGCAAATTTGAAGTAATGTGAAGTTAAATTCAGTTAAGAGCAAAGTTGTCAGATTTGCTGCCCAGGTACCCATTTTACCCACTGGTGTTTTCCCTTAAAAACCCACAGTTTTTTTGGGGGGAAAAGGTTTTTTTTTAAATTTAAAACAAATAATCCCTTGTAAAATATTTCTTTTGGATGAAAATTCTACATATGTTAATACTATTCAATATTTAATTTATTGTTTTTATTTCCATAACTCATATTTAGATATACAACGAAAAACTTCAAAATTGTGTCATAGTAATAAAGAAATAACATTTACAAGATAGTTGAGGGAAGTAACTTGCACAATAAAAAACAAAAATTTATCTTTATTATTTTAACATAAAAGTGAATAACAGATCAGAATGAAGGGGAGGGGAACTCCTTAATGTAATGTTCTCATTTTCCATAACAGATTTGAATGCAAAATTGTAAGCAAATATAAATATATTTCTACCAGTCTTCTTCATATTTACTTTTCAGCAATTGGTGGCGACTAATTTTTCCCCTTTCTCATTTCCTAACCTGTTAATTTTTGTTTTGATCTGATCAAAATTGGTTTGATGGAAGAACAGTTTTGGTTTAGATTTGGAAAAGTTAAGCTTTAGTTTCATTAAAAGGGATTTATTTCTAATGAAAAAATCACTTAAAGACATCATATATCTGATATGAAAATGTATAAATTTACATTTTCTGAACATTTGAGACAAAAGCAGTTTTAGCTTAGAATTGTCTTCATCTTTTTTATTGTAAGAAGAGTTTTCTTTTGATCAGACTAAAATTTATTTAGTGGAGAAACAGTTTTGGTTTAGATTTAAAGAAGTTAAAGCTTTAGTTACATTTTTAAAAAAATGAAAAAAGCACTTCAAGACATCATACATTTTACATAAAAATATATAAATTTACATTCTTTCTGTACTTTTCAAAAGTAAAAATAATTTTTTAAAATAATTTTGAAGTAAAAATAATTTGCTTTTCAAAAGTAAAAATATTTTAGAAGTAAAAAGAGTTTGTATAATGCTAATCAATTTGAATAATTCTAATACCCTCTATATTTCCTAAATATTTCTTTATTAAAATTGTGCTTAGATTTGTTGAATAGATTTTAATTGTGACATTAGAAGATGAAAAATATGTGGTATGTATTAACTATATAGAAGAAAAATCCTGAAATAATCCTATACAAGCAACAAAATGTAATCTATCTTTTTCTGTGTGTGTATACATATATACATAAATATATGCACATATGTTTTATTTTTTCAAACTAATTTTCCCCAACTTTTATTTATCAATAATCTTAAACTATTAAATAATTTACCTAGGATGATACAACGATGAATGGATCAATCAGAAAAATGTTTAGAGCAAATATTATTTAATTTTTTACTGTGTCACCCATACTGATCACTGAATTTAAAAAGTGTACATATATATACATGAAATAAGATCAAATGAAATTAAATTCAACATCAAGTAAGGTAGTTGAAAAAGAAAAACTACTTTTGTTTTAATAAAAAGTAAATAAAATTTGATCAAAAATGCTCTTTAGTGCTTGCTAAATTATGCATATTCTAATATAAAAATATATGCATATATACCATACATTATTAACTTGCTGGAAAAAGAAACTTCATTTTCCCCATTTTACCCAAAAATCCCTAGTTTTCTACCCCAAAAAACTCGGGTTTTTTAATTAAAACTCTGCCGGGGTGGGTTTTTTTACAACTCGGGTTAAGAGGTGGAGGTTTTCCAATGCAATTTTTACAAATGAACATTTTTGTCGTTTCGTTAAAAGATAAAAGTATATTTGATGGATTTGATATGTAATGATACAATCCTTGTGTAATATTTATAAGTTCTTTTGTAAAGCCACGACATTTTCATTGATATTCTGTTTTTAAATTTTGTTTTCTTTTCTTTCCTTTTTTTTTCATAGTCAGTACCTGTTCCAAAGGAAGAATTACCTGTTCTTTTGCCAAAATTAGAAAATTTCAATGGAAAAGGTTTCTCCTTAAAGGCAGCACTTGATTGGGCAAATGTCAGATGTCCCAAGTATGTAAATTTTTTAATTAAGTTTGAAATTATTCTATTTTCTATCTGTGTTTTTTTATTATTCAATTATAATTTATAATCCCAAATGCCTCCTATGCTTTTTCCAAAAAAAAAAAAAAAAATCGGTTTGAAAATTGAAGTGTGTGTTTTAATAAAGGGTTTAATAGTATGGTGCCATATATGGGTCATTCCACGGTGACTGACGTTACAATTTGACTAAGTTTTTTATCTTTTAAAATCCACACTGTCTTGAAATTTAACTTTATTTTTCTGAAATTGATCTAAAATACCATCAGAGAGTACAATAATGCTACCCATAGCTGTTTTCAGACATAAAAAGCTTTTTTGTGTGGAATTAAAGTAAATCAAAAATTGTAACTGATGTTACAAACATTTTGTGACTGATGTTACACCAACATTAATTGGTTCAAATTATAATTTATTTCTCCTTAAAAGTCAAAGTAGCTATTTTTTTTACAAAATTACACTTATGAATGATAAAAAAAAAAAACAATAGTAAATGAATATAATTATAAAAGTGATGTTTTTAGTGCAATACAGGAAATGAAGTGTCCTTGTGCATTTACTACATCTGGTGTACTAAGATTTCTTATTATTTTTTCTTGTGAATAATAAATTTCATCCACATTGTCAGACCATTTCCAATGCTTCCCTGTTGGAATCATAACACTGTCCAAGTATTCATAGTTTTCAATGGCTCTAACTTCACCTGGATAGAGCTGTCCATCGTATTTCACAAGAACCCACTCTCCAATTTTGGCCACCAATTCTGGAACTTGTTCTGTTGGTTTTGAACATGCAAAGGATGTTTTAGATAATTTGGAGCTTTTGGTAATTTTGTCTACCACCTCCAAAAAGTGTTTCTGCTTGATACCAGCTATAGCATCTGACTCAGCAAATATTTTATTCAAATTTAACTCTTTATAATGCAACTGTAAATCGTATGATCAGATCTCAAGGATTTTCACACTGCTTGAAGCATTTACAAAATCTTTTGCACTGTATATGAAATGCTTTCTTTTTTTGCAGCTTCCCATACCTGCCTCTTTACAGAGCCGCCAATGCCGTCCACTAGGCCTTTCCCATGTGAAGTAGCAAAATAATTTGATTTACATTTTTCAGTAACATGGGTTTTGTGGCTGCAATGAACTTGCTTTTGAATTAAGCTATCTGACCAAATGTGTAAGACTTCAGTTTCTTGAGGAAACTTTTCCAGCATTCTTGTTATGAGAGGAATCACGATCTCTTTAGAATGAGACAGTTCATCTGAGGCTAACACATACGGATGCATTCTACCTGAGTGGTACAGTGCTGCTGTAAAAATGCTTACTTGGGCTTAATAGGAGCACCTGTTTCCCCAATTTCATTGTCAAACCATTTTTTTTATGACAGCCTTCTGCTTTCAATTGTAGGCAGGTAGGAAGATGTAGGCAGGGCGCGCTTTGCACGAGTTACATCTTTTCCTAAGGTTTTATTATTTTGCAAAAGGGGTTATGTCACTGCTACTTGAAATTTTGCACTTTTATGCGCTACATTTTTCTACTGTTTTTCTAACATTTTCTTTGATTTCTCTTTTCAAACTGACTTAGGTCACTTAGCTAGGTCTATTCTTTTTTTATCCCTACTCCTTTTAGCTTCTGCATTGTTTTTCTTTTTGTAATCTTCATATTTTCCTCCCACGTTTAATTTGTCTTGCCTCCTTTTTTGCCTTTCTGCAGCAGTCAATGTGATTTGTGCAGTGTTTAAGTATCTAACTGGAAAAGAGAAAAGTGACTGATGTTACATATTCTTAAAAAGTTTTTAACTCATAAATTGAACTGTTATTAACTATTTAAGTAATTGATATTTAAGATATTATCATGAATGAAGAGAATATGGCTTTTTATACTCTGAACACTAATTTTCTTTAAGTAATAAAAACTTTTATGAATTTTTGTGACTGATGTTACATCAGTATGAGGCCTGATTTATAGAAATTAATTTTCAATACAATAATTACAGCCTAAAGATTCTTTACTGGCCTAACCTCACATATAGACTAAATTTCAATTAAAAAAAAAAGATTTTATGCATGCCTGTTCATTTCTTTGCGAAAACAAGGTGAACTTTCCGAACCTCTCCAAGGACAACAACTCATGTGACAAAAGTAACGTTTCCAAACATTGCCTATAAAACTTACAAGAAGGTGCTGCTAACTTTTTAACCCTTTCGGGACGGGCGCCGCAGGCAGCGAACCGCCGGGGTTAATATCACCAGACGGGGTTCTAGCAGAACGGATTGTCACTTGGGGACGGCCGATTTGCGCTGCTAAGCCTAACTTTGGAGAAAAATTCACAAAAAATTAATTTTTTATTCAATTGCTTCAAAACTTGGTGCATTATGAGAAAACCTTGTTGGCAGCTATAAGGATAAATTTTGAAACTTCATCATATTATTTTCCGTAAAAATTCTATAAAATTAATTTTAGAATGATGAAATTCTAGACTCGCCTCAAAAAGTTGTGTATGCAAAATATTTTTTAAGAAAATCACAATTTAGTTCACAGAGCATATAGATACAAGCAAAATAATACAAATTATTTTATTGATAAAAATTATCTCTGCTGTCGCGGGATGTAGGAGGCATGCATGCTGCAAATTATGTGTCTGATAGTATGTCAGTATCAGAGTCACTATCACTTTCCAGTTCCTTTTGAAATATCAAAACTATCATCACTGTTTGAGTATGAAGCATTCACTGATTGGGTGTATTCCTCTTTTTTAAAATTTAGTTTTCTCTTAGCCGTTTTAATAATAAAGCATTTGTCAAACGATACAAGAAAATCTCCTCGGAGCGCTAGCCAAATCCGAATAGAAATGAAGACGAGGAAGCCAACCACTGAATATCTTCTGTACATCGACAAAAAAAGAAATAAAAGTATTTGGAATGATCCTAGCCATTTGCATGTGTTTATATACCAGCTGATCCAGTTAAAGCGCCAGCTTGTTTATTTTCCTTACTCATTGCCACCGCTGCTCTGTCATAAATCCTTCCCTTCTACCGAACCAAGAGGAGAAGAATAAAAAAAATGCTATGGAAATGAAGGTCGACATTCTCCAGTCTCGACATATTACACCATAACAGTCATAGGGCCCCATCTAGTATCAAAGAGAAATACTGATATTTCATTCCATCTGAAATCCCGTATACGGTACACCCGTCCTCAAGGCTCTATCAGAACAGCGGTTCGTATACGTCACACCCGTCCCGAAAGGGTTAAACATAATTTTATAAAAATTCACATATTTTTACCTTAGAAAAAAACTGTATATGTCTAAGGAAAAAATTTTCAATGTTGGTGTCCCTGTTTTCATGAAATTGCCCATATATAAGTTCCTGCACTATATATTGGGCAGATCATCCGCTGTGCATGTTCATAGTTGCTTGATATGTTACTATCGGTGGTTGTTTGCTTTTTGGGGTTAATTTTGAAAGATTTTATGTATCAGTAATGTGGTAGTTGAATAAAATAGGACAAGAAATAACTATCTTCTCTTTCAGAAGTGAACCCCCAGTAATAAGGATGCAGGTCATCTTCTAGGGGAAGTTGGTGTTCGGTATTATGCAGTAGTTTTTAATTTCGAGCATTGCTGTGTGCATCATCAGGGGTCGATTCAGCATTTCTAACTGGGTCCATTTTTTGTGAATTTTAAAAAGATTGTTGTGAATAAATATAGTGATAAAAAATCATTCTTTTTTGCTGCTCATTTAATAAATAGTTCCATAAAAAGTGCTATTTGGTAACTCAGATTTTTGTGAAGGGCCCGTTTTGATCGACTGGAATGTTGTGGAGGATCTATTTTGATTGATTATAACTTTGAAGGCTCCGAAATAGGACCTGATTTTCCTCTGGTGCAATACCTGATCATTTTAAAAATCTTACTTTGCTGATATAAAATGAATATCATGTGTTTTTAAAATGTAGCTAAGTAAATTTAATAATAAATACTTAATTCACCACCCCTCTCTCCTGAAGATAAGTTCTGTATGATTTGAGTTTAAGCAGTAAGAAGCATTTAAAGTATGCATCAAATCCTTTTTATTCATTTCATAGCATTGATTAGGAGAAAAAAATTGGAGGCATCAAGACTTTTATAATTGGTGCAGCAAGAATCAAAAGGATTACGTAGAAAAATAGAAAAAGATTTTGAAAAAAACTAAGTTCGAGTCATGTAGGAGCTTTAGTTTAGTAGCAAGGGTGTCGTGCCAGAGGCAATTCTGGTTCATTTTTAAACCTTTCCCAAAATTCAAATTCATCAAACCAGACCCATCACAAAATTCCAATCAATCGAAATGGACCCTTCACAAGACTCTGAGCTTACTAAATCGTAATTTTTAGAGTTATTTATTAAAGAAGCAGCAAAAAATAAAAAAAGATTTTTATCACTATGTTTCAATTTTAAACCTTCGCAAAAATATTTGATTTCTGACATTTTTTTTTTAATTCACAAAAACCAGATCCTGTTAAAAATGCTGGATCAACCCCTGAATAATATTTCTAATTCATACTGAATACCATCACCTATCAGAGCTAACATCGGTTCCTATGACACATATTGGTGTTTCTGCTACCATTTACATTAGTTGTCTTCAAATTTTCAGTTTTATCATTTACACTCCTTTGTTCTCTGCTAACTCAATTGTTGTACCTAAAGCAATGGTTTTTTTTTCTCTTAATGCAAAGAAAAATGTTTTTCAGATGTGGTGGACCCGCTTCTCGTGAACTGGATACAATGGATACATTTGTTGACAGTTCTTGGTATTTTCTTCGCTATTTAGATGTGGAAAATGACATGGAGCCTTTCAGTTTCGAAAAAATATCTTCCAACATGCCCGTTGATTTATATATTGGCGGGAAAGAGCATGGTAAGAAATCAACAATTTTTCAGATATGTGCAATTACTTATCATCTTTCTCAACCTTAGTTTCCATAATTTTCCTTATTTATTGATCAACATCAATATGCACTTCCACAATAAGAAATTTGTACCTGAAAGCGATGGTATCTTAAGTCTATTTTTCCAGTTTTTGTGAGTTTGCACTTAATTGACATACAGAGTACCGACAACAAATTCACTAGTACATGAGGGTTCAAACTTTTTAAAGCTCTCATCTTGATTCTAAAGTTTGCGCTTCTAGTACTAAAAAATTTATTTTTTAACTTCATCGCATAAGCTCGAAAAAGCGACTTGAGATACTATGGCTCTCAGGTACAGAAAGAAAAAGTATGCATTTTGGGTGGTAAAAATGAATGATAAAACCAATGTCATTAAAGCTTTTTTTTGAGTCATTAAGTATTTTTTTTTGATATACCAACCATGAAAGCATACTGCTTTCATTTAGTGGTTGATGATAAATGTTATTAAGCATGGACCTAGGGTGGTGCTTATTTTTCGAAGTTTTAAATTTTCTCCAACTTACCCTCTAAATTTGTTCCATTATACCAAAAAATGAATATGATAAAATTTTATAACCAGCAAACAATATTTAGAGGTAGCTCAAAGAGGGTAAAGTTTCATAATTGAACGAGATTTTTTGAATTTTTAAGAAAGAGAAAAATGATGATTTGCAACTATGTTTAATTTATTTAATAAAATTAAAAAGAAACTTCTCAATGAATCAGTAAAAATTAAACATTTGTATAGCTATAATGAAATAGTTTTCTTGATAAAAAAATACAGTATTCAAGTGTATCCCATAGGTGGCAACAACTTGTCTACAACTGTGATCGCCAAACTTATGGAGCCACTGTACCTCTTCCACATTTTACTATGAGATATTCCCACCCCTCCCCACAAAGTAGAAAAAAAAGAAAGTAAAAAAAACAATACAAAAAAAAAAAAAAAAAAAAAGATAGAAACTTTTCAGTTCTCAGTTATTTATATATGCGAGTGGGCAGCTACATTTTTCATGTACTATATATTTATGCCAGCGAAATATTCTTTAATTTCTGTCCGAGCCATGTGCTATCAATGCGAATATTAACAAAATATGGAAAATCAACAATTGTTGGTGTAATTATGGGCAAATTAACCACATAAGTACCACTGCAATCTACGAAAGATTTCCTTGCGAGTTACTTGTTGTTGGCATTTTACTGTTTGATGACTATTGGTCTGAACCATGGGGGGGGGGGGGAACCATTTGGCTCTGAAAGGAAACACATTAGATTTGCTGCTTGGGGTTAGTTAATATCCTGTGTGTAACATACACAGGCTAGCAGCAAATATTAGGCGGCATGCCATTACCAGATAATATTAGTACTAAAAAAGAACACACAAATGTATTGAAGGTTATTTTTTTCCCCTTAGCTTCATCAATTTTTATTTTTACTGCTGCCTTCAAAGGAAGTGGCTGAGAGATTCAAATTTACAAAATTCATCAAACTCAAAACTTTTAACGCGTTACTTTTCCTTTACAAATTGCATTGAAACTATCTAGCATGGTCATTGCACTGCAAAAATCAATCAGCATCTATATTATGAATACTGCATAATAGTCATATAAATATTTTGTTTGGTCTAGTTCAATTCGATATAACGCAGTTGGGATTCAATAGTGTTATTGAAGCAATATTTAGTTTTTTTTCATGTCTAATGCTCTCAAATTTAATTTGTGTGACTTTTCACCACCTGCTAAGTTCACTGTGTCATTTCAGAGCAAAATTGTTCCTTACTTGTAGTTTAGGCCAGTCGTTACCAAGCCGTAAATCGCCAGCGACAATTAGCTCACAAGGAAATCTTTGGTAGATCGCGGTACTACTCAGGTGGTTAATCTGCAAATAATTACTCTGACAACTTGTAGTGTATTTTCCATATTTTTCTAATATTTGCATTGAAAGTCTATGGCTCAGAAGGAAAATGAAGAATAATTTTTTGGCATAAATCCATGAAAAGCAGTAACTGCCAATATAGTAGCCCTCTCCTCTCGTTCTGGCATACATAAGTAAATAACTGAGAATTGAAAAGTTTCTTACTTTTGTTACTTTTCTTTCTTTACTATGGGGAACGGGGGAATAACTCGTAGTAAAATTTGGAAAAGGTATTATTGCTCAGTGGCTCCATAATTTTGGCAATCACTCATTTAGACAGTTGTTGCCACCTGTGGGGTAGACTTGAATGCTGTACATTTTATTAAGAAAACTACTTTATTATAGCTATGCAATTCACAAATGTTTAAATTTTACTCATTCATATAGAAGTTACTTTTTAATATCATTACATAAATTAAACATAATTGCAAATCATAATTTTTATCTTGCTTAAAAATTCAAAATATCGTAAAATCTCATTCATTGATGAAACTTTACCCTCTTTGAGCTACCTCTAAATAGTGTTTGCTGGTGATAAAATTTTATCATAATCATTTTTTGGTATAAGGGAACCAATTTAGTGTGTAAGAGGTTGAAAATTCAAAACTTCAAAAAATAAGCACCACCCTGGGACACAAGGCATAAACTTCAAAATTATTTTTATTTATTTATTCATTGTTATTTTGTATTACTGGGGAATTAGGATGGAACTTAAGACACAAAGTGGATCCTAGAAAAGTGACTACTTTTGTAAAGTAACCATTTCTGCAAAAAAATAAATCTATTCTTTTCAATGACAGGAGATAATGTCCTATCTGGTAACCACCTGTTTTGTCACTCCCGAGGGTAGTCCATTCTGCATTTTGCAGAAGTTTGCCTCATTTAGTCTCCATTTTATGCCCTAATGACCTTATGCCCTCAGTATATGTATTAGTTATATAGTTAAAGTATGATGTGCAGCTCTTTAGGCGCATCCAAATTGGGATGCACATGCATTGAAAAAACAAGTCTAAACTCAGTTTTCGCTGCGTGCACCACTGTTTCTCAATTGCTCCATAGATCGCAGAATGATCACGCATTTTCGGCGCAATGTCTGGTTTACAATTTAGCAACATTTTCCCCTCTTTGCGATATACTTGGAACCGACGATTTTTTGCACAAGAAATAAGAAAGAAATTCATTTGCTTACAAGTATTTACTTTTTAAATTTGCAGCATTATGTTTCATAATAGATAATCAAAAGTACGGAATTTTCTTATTAATAATCATGGCAAAAGATGTTTTTATGATATAATTAGACCAAAATCCCTCATTTTATAAACATGTGTTTTGTTGAAAATATAAACATAAAATAATTATAAATATTCAGTAATGATAATTAAACTTAAATTTCAGTTACATCAATCATCCATAGTATAATTTGGCATCGCAAAAAATCTTCTGCATTTTACGTAATTTTTTCTGCAAATTTTTAGATTATCTTCTGCATTTTTCAAAATAGGGGTTGGCATGGCAGGTATGGTAGTCATTCTGGGCAAGTTCTACATGTTTATTTTCATGAAGTTTGATAAATCCAGAATTGCGAAGATACTTGATCACGGCTGTTGCATTTGTATTTAAAGTTTGAATTGTGTTTTCAATGTATGTAAGTGTCAAGTATTGCATATTTAGTTTTTGAAAGTTGATATTATTATTTGCACAAGCATAGTCATTAATAAAGTATGTACATTCATGTATTTGGTTTGTAAACTGAAACTTTGGGAGGTGTTTATGTCATGAGAAAATGCTTTAGTGCAATGAAAGACAAATTTAAAGTAATTTTCTAGAAGTACTTTTCTTTTTCTACACGAAGAGACATAAAAGTTTCTCGATGAAGCCTTATATGAAGTGTGCACTTTGTCTTAAAAAATTAAGTTCAATTAGCAAACAAATTGTTTTTATATATTTTTACTATTCTTGAGGAAAGATTTCAGCAAGTTTTAATTTTGTATGATGAGATTTTTTTGTATTATTGAGGGAGCACAATACCTCAAAATTGTTCTAAGTATCGAAAAACCCTTTTTATTCCTATTTTAATAGTATAATCTGTTTTAAAGTCTCATTCAAAATTTCAAACTTACATTTTTGTAAATGACTTTAACTGCTTTCATTCTGCATTTTAAATCCTTAAATGCATTTTTCGCTACTTTGCATTCTTGACCAATTATACGTATATTAAAATCCCTAAGACTTTATTTTTGCTAAAGGTACAGCTTTGAAACTCTGTATGTAAATTCCGTAAAGAATGTTTAATAAAAATTAGCATAGATTTGACTCTGAAGTGTGCAGTTTGTTTTTATTTAATTGTTGACTGAATTATTTGTCCTTTTTTCCAAGATTTTAATGGAAAAAAATATTAAAATTCAACAAAGTTTCAGATAGTTAATTCCATACTAACTTTATTCTTGATTGTTTGGGAAGTATTACAAAGAAAATATCTTTTGAAAAAAGATATAATTAAGGAAATTATAAAAAATTGAATTTATTTTTTAATTTTAAATTGTTGATTGCAATGAAGTTCTACTTTCAAATTTCATTCCTGATCATAATTGGAATTAAATGCATGCATTATTTTTTATCTGATTGTGAAACAAAAGAAAAATTGGAAAAAAGTACTGTGCCCTCTTAAATCATGTCTATTTTCATCCATCTCATGAAAATGAAGAACTAACCTAACAAAATAATAAATTAATTGAAGTTCAGAGGGGGGAAAGGGTGGTAGATTTCTGGTCTGTCTGTAGGCCAACACAGCGCTTAATTCAATCCTGTATCTTATACCGTAAAATCCCGAAAGAAACCCCCCTCTTTTTAAAAACCAAACTGGCAAATTTCAGAAAGGGGATTTATAATCGAGATTTTCGAAAAAAATTATTTAAAAAAAATGTTTTTATTATTATAATAGCATCTACTGAAGATAAATAATAAGTATAACCCATTTAAAATTATTTCAATTAATATAAAACAAGATTCAAAAAATAAATAAACAAAAATCTGTCTTATAATTTTCTAATAGAAAATTGATCGCATGGGGATGGCATCTTTGACTGAAGAAAGAATTTAGCACTTCAGTTAGCAGAAATCCCTATTTTTTCAAAACACGACCAAAAATGGCGGATTTACACGATCAAAGATGGCGGCTAATGAACGAATCAACGCGAAGAAAGAATTTAGCACTCAAGTTAGCAGAAATCCCTGTAATTTAAATTTAAAACTCATAAAACGCAAATTTGGCATGTTCGAGGCCAGCGCTATATCGGTATTTCGTAATTCGTCGAATTTCAAAACACGACCAAAAATGGCGGACTCACAAAATCAAAGATGGCGGCTATTGAACGAATTAACGCCGCGTACATGAAATTTATTTTTAAGCATATAGACCTTGAATATTTATGAAAAATAAACAAATAAAATAAAACACAAAATACAAAAAGAAACTGGACGTATTTAATGTTTATCATAAGAAAATAATACAAAATTTGTTTTAAAATCGTCAGCCATTTGGGGAAGGGAGTTATATTAAGGAATATGGAATGATTCCACTTTCGGCGCGAAAGGCGGGGGGGGGGGGGGGGGGGGTTACATTCGAGGGGGGGGGGCTACTTTCGGGATTTTACGGTATTTAATAACCTTAAAGGAAAATATATATACTTATTTTTTCCTAATCTTCAAAGTATGATTCTCTTTTGACAGTTGACATATCTTTTTACAAGTCAGTTTGAAGAAATTCACTGTTTTGTGTTTTGTTACAGCTGGATTACACATGTTTTACGCTCGATTTATGTGCCACTTCTTGCATGCCATAAAAAAGATACATTACCCTGAGCCGTTTCAACAGTTGCTAATGCAAGGCATGATTCTTGGAAAATCCTACAGAGTTAAAGGAAGCGGGAAGTACATTACAAAAGATGAAGTTGATTTTTCCGGTAATATTTCAAATTCCTAATAGTGCTGCAGTAAAATTATACACATTTTAAAAGGAAAATTAGTCAAACATGCAAATTTGCTGCTGTATGTTATCAAAGTTTTTTGTGGATTTAATGGTGACATTTCTAGAATGTTACACTTTTCGGGAACCCGTGCCCGAGACAGACCTTCGACTAGATGGCTGGATGATGCCGAAAATGACATAAAAGTTTTGAGAATAAAAAATTGGCAAAGTGTTGCTTTGCATCGACCGAGTTGGAAGAAGCGTGCTGTTGAAGGCAGCTAAGACCTGCAACAGGTTGTTACGCTTTTAAAGAAGAAGAAGATTTCTAGGATGTCAACAATATGTTATCGTATACATGAGTACATTTTTCTGTTGTTTTTCTTAAGGCAAAGCCGGCAGAGTTGCCACACAATTGGAAAACATGATAAAAAAGAATGTCAACATTAATATTTTACCAACCTTTTTTTGACCAAAATTTCTTCTGAAATGCATTTCCATCATTTTTTTGGGTCGTTACATTATAAGTTAAAGCAATAGCTGGAATAAAATTAAGACATCTATTTTTCGCTTCTTTCCTTATAGGGCGGGTGAGATTGCACAGACGGGTGGTTTGCACACATGGGAAATGGCTTTCGATAAAAAGTAAATTATATTAATAACTAGCTGACATGCCTGGCTTTGCGCGGGATAATATTGCATCATTCGCAGGCTAAGTGACGCATATCCAAAATTCTGTTGTAAATATGTAAGGAAAATTTTTTTAAAAAAAATCATGTAGGAGATGGGCGACAGGCCTGAAAAACCTTATTTAAACAGTAAAAACCATTAAAAAAGCACGATTGCATTTAAACGAACAGCCTAGAAAACTTCCTTTTAGACCAAAAATAACAGTTCATAAAAATCTACATTAAAATGCCAACAACAGTTCAAAAAAATTGCCATTATAGTAATTGCAACAGTAACTAAAATGCGCACATGCAGCGAGATAATTGTGCCAAAATGGTATCGAGAGACCATAAAAATCGTAATTACAATATCTACCACAATACATCTAAAAATTCCCATCAAAGTAAGATCTGTATTCTGTTTTAAAACGTCCATCAGATGAAGAGCAACTGTCCCTGAATATGTCTGCTACAATAAAGAAAAAATCCTTAAATCCCCACATTTGAATAAAGACAACTATTCCTAAACATCCCTAATAGAATAAGGACATTAGTCTCAAAAAATCTCCATTAGAATAAAGACGTCAGTGGCTAAAAATACCCATTAGATATTAGAATACTGACCTTCAAGAGCTACTGTTCCTAAAATTACCAACAGTCCATCTTAAATTAACCATCAAAATAAGGACAGTTCCTATAAATCCCGATTGCAAAATCGTCAAAGGATTTCCTGAAAATTCAATTGAATAGCACTTTCATAAAATTCGGATAAAAACGAAAGAAAGGGAAGCATTTTCCCAAAAGCAAATGCTTATATAAGTTAGAAAATGTTTGGTACTGAACCAATCCTGACATGGGAAATTTAAGTTGATAGAAAGAAATAACTAAATTATGTCCAAATAGTGCCAAATAGACAGTAAAAAAAATTAAGTAAATGTTTTATAAAATAAATCACCTCAAGAAAAATCAACCTCAAGATAAAGTAATTGAAAATCGTCTGCACTTTATAATCCACAAAATATGCATAAACATGAAATGAATTCTTAGAATTTGTTTCGTTGATAAAACGGCCACTCTACCATGAGAAATAATATGTTTCATGAAATTGTTGAACTGGTACCATAATACTAAATCGCGAAAAAACAAAGAAGGATCAACCTCAAGGAGTAATTATAAATCGTCTGCAGTATGCTAAAAAATGAAATAAATTTTTAGAATTTGTTTCGCTCATAAAACGGCATGAATAAAGATAAAATAGCATTTTTTCAATCTTGCATTAACAGAAATCTAGTTGGCGACAAAAGTACTATTTATTTTGGCGAAAACATGCAAATTGAGCAGATAAATTCAGAGCTAAGCCTCGCTTTAAAGTTCGAAAACTACTTTAAATGAATATTGCGTGTGTTCTATTTGTTCTACGAACTTCAAAAAGAGATCATCTTGTGCGGTTTTTTACGGGCATCAATATGCTGCAAAAATCGAAAAGGTGTGATGGTTCTTCGATGAGATATTCCTAAAATTAACAGTTTTGCTTAAATTGGAATAAAAGAACAAATTCGAATTTTCGGGAAAACGCTTCGAGGTGCACGAGGACCTGACCCAAGGTACCTGTAACCAAAATTTCGTTCCATCTCGGCAGGAGGCGATCGACAGACAGACACACACACACACACACAAACTTTTGGTTTTATTTATATAGATAATTGCAACTAAATTGTCAAAATAGCTGAAAAGGCCTTTGCTTGAAACATATTATGCAGTACTATCATTGCAATGAAAATTAGAGGATCAGTAATGAAATTTCAAGCCCTACATTTTGAAAGCAAGCAATAACAACGTTTTATCGTACTCTTTCAGAGAAAAAAGCTCATGAATTCGAGTAGACACTGTTGTTGTGGTTGTACAACTACCTGGAATTGTGGCACACTCATACTTCCCCTTCCCTCCAAAAATTCAAGTGCACCATCTTGCCAGGTTTTACCTTAAAATGAAAGAAGTTTCATCAATTTGATTTATATACTCTTCAAATATCAAGTAATGTCTTTCATAATTGCTATTTTTTCATTTGTTTTAAAATTGAAACAGTTTAAAAACATTTTAGTGTGCCAACAAACATTCAAAAATACTACCTGCCTGCCAGTAGTTAGGTACATTGTTCAAGTTTATGATTTTGTTTACAAAAATACGTTCTAGGATAGTTACAAGATATTATAATTTCCTGTAGCAGTATTTAATTGTTTTTTCCCACTTGATCAGCACAGCTGTGCCATTTTTGTTTTGCTGAAAGAACTGAAAAGGAAGTAATCAGAGCACAAGAAACCAAATTCATTTTCGTTTAGAAGTAAAAAAAAACGTTGCTTCAATAGTAGAAGAAAAACCAACACTAAGCATAGCAAACATGTGTGCATTTTTTATTGGTTCATAGCTAGGGGCTTCTGCCCCCTGCTCCCTCTTTCTCCCCAACCCTCGAAACTGCTTACGCAGCTCCTTTGGATCCCTTTGTGAGTTCAAACAGATGTTGCTTGCTCATTACAAACAAAAATTTTCCTCTAGTTTTATGGAAAGAATCGGTTCTCTGTCTGAAATAACATTATATATTGCACGCAACTCTGCACGTACTCTCATAATATACACAGTTTTTACAGTGTAGAAGCATGTTGAGATTCTTATGAAGAATATTCTACTTATTTTAATGGCTCTTGGCAGTGATGGGAAGAACTTAAATACTCAACCTTTTATTGCATGCTTAGAGATTTGTGCAAAAGAGTTTTCATTCTTCGTGACAGAGAAATTGGTTTTAAAAAAAGCTTAATGTTTGAGCTTTGAATAGAGCTTAATATTTCCCTTGTAAAAGTTTTTTTAAAATAAGATTATGAGATAAAGTTACCGCCAAGAGCCTGTTATTGGAATGCTCCCAAAAGTGTTGTCATTCTAGATGTTTAACTGTTAAAGTAGTTTAAGGAAATCAAATAAAATGAAGGCATACCAATCATGTCATTTGTCAAGCTCCGATGTTGGTTGAACTTTAAACGTGTGCACCGCTAATGCTATCTTGCCTCTGGTTGGCTGCTGTACGATTTCATTGCTTCCACCATCATTATTGTGTTATACATTAGATTATTATTTTTAAAATTAAATCATCTTATCTGACTTCCAATGATTCACTTTTGTACTCTCTGAAATAAAAACTTTGCCCACAAGAACATGATGCATGCAGTTAATCTGCAGCATTTGAATGAATTAACTGGCCTAATTGTAGCTGTGGAAGAAAGATAATATTTTTTATCTTAACTTCTTACAAAAAGCATCAAAATGTTTAAAAAAAATTGGTTTACTTGCTCTTTGAATCCTCCCTGCCTCTAGGTACAACACGCTACAAAGAATGACTTCCTACTTTTAACCCACAATCTACAGTGTTTTATATTGCTGCAGAAAATCTGCAAAAAGTTTTTGCAGAGATTTGTTTCAAATTTTCAATTATGCTATTATTTCCATTTTATGTTTGACATATTATCTTGTACTTATCTTTACGTATGTATTGATGGCTGTTTAACTTGCATAAAGAAAAGTGAAAAAAAAAATCCTACATTGTTTCTTAAATTCATTTTTACACATTGCTGCATTCAGTTTTATGGCTATTCTCATTTGCAGTGGCATCTAATCTTAAGTTTAGTTTCATATACTATATTGCATACATAAATTATTCTTTCTATAATAAACTTTTAAAAAGTACTTTATTGTTAGTACAGTAAACGATTGTTATGCTCTTTCTGCATCTTTCAAAAGAAAAAAATATAAGACTGAAAATTTATTCAGTAAGACATAGATAGTGATGTAGATATTCATTTATTTATTGACATTAAAAAAACACTCAAAATTCCAATTTAAAGGCAGGTAAAATTATTTTTAATCTCTGATTTCTTACAGAAGAATAGTTTTAAGAGGTAAAAAATAGCTAATGACTTTGGAGTTTTTCATCCTAAGGGAGAAAATGAAATAAATCCGTTTTTTAGTTATAAGAATCTTTGTATTGTTTATATTGAGTTAGTTGTTGTTAAGTAGCATTTTGGGAATACTTTCATTTACTTGTACATTATGTCATCTCCGTTAGGTTTTATGGCATCAGTTTTATAGTGCCCTTTTCTTTCTCCAGACAATCACTGTACTTAAGCGTCTTCTTAATTTTGATATTCTATTTCTTTTTTTGCATTTAGCAGTTTCTCCGGTCGAGAAAGAGTCTGGGCTTCCAGTCATTGAAGAGTGGGAAAAGATGAGCAAATCTAAGCATAATGGAATTGATCCTCAGGTACGATTGTAAAAAAAAATTAATTCCCAATAGAAAAACATTTTTTTAAAATTAGGAACTGTTCATAAATGATGTCAGATTTTTTTCAATATATTTGACCTCCTCCCCCCCTTTGTCACTAAGTGTCACATTTTAACACACCCCATACATAGTGTGACATGTGACAAAGGGTGGCTGTCACATGTCACACTATATTACATAAGCATAAAATAGGTTTAATTTGCTCATTTTAAATGTTTTTATAGAAATCAAAATGTACGATGTCACACTTTTTGTTACCCCCTATCCACCCTTGTCACAAATTGTTCTTTGACGCACTTGGTTTGAATGACATTATACTTTCTTGAACCCCCTTCCCTGCTCGAAGCATGACACCATATATGAATGACCCCTTAAAGAAAAAAAAGTGGTGAGATAGAACTGCTTAAGAACAACATTTATCACTTTTTACTGAATTCAATGATCCACTTCTTGTTGCAATCACAAGATGAAAAATACTGTACTATAAGTTTTATGGAATGAAATATTAGGTAAATGGTACTTCTTCTTCCCAAGCGCTACATCCGGTTACCAGCCTCGGCTATCTCAGTCAGCTTACACCATCTAGATCTATTTGATGGTATAGTCTTCCATCAGTTAAGTCCCATGTCCTTCAATTGCTTTTCCAATCTATCTGTCTACCTTGTTCTCAGTCTTCCTGTTTTCCTTTTCCCATATGGAGTTTGAAACATTAATTTCTTAACAGGATTTTCATAGTTATATCTGAAAAGGTAAATGCAACAGTGAAAAACTGTTTGAAGAAGAGCAAATATTTTTGCACTTTCTGAACCTTGTTTTGTTTTATTTACAGTCATTCAGGGTAACCTTGAGAGCCATGAAGGGAAACTTTGCACCACTTCACATTTTTTAGACTAATTGACTTTAAATGTAACTGTAGAACACGACGCTAGTGGTATACACGCGAGTGTTTGTGTAACTTTCCAGTCTCCTGGAAAGTTACACAAACATTTTTCTTCTCTTAATTTTAACAAAAAATTTAGCAACACTATGCACAGCTAATTGTATACTTCAATAGTTCTAAAGTTACAGCTGGGGAGCTGTTTTGGAAAGCCGATTTAAAGTTGCTGAAAATTTATTATTCTTTTAATATAAGTAACATTACACTAATTTAGCAAGCATTTTATCTTCTAAATAATGAGTTTTTTAGTATCTGTGATTATCCATTCAATAATATTGAGTAAAATGACAAACAATTAAGACATTGCAATCTTATAACCATTTTCAGGGTAACTTTGAGCCGGCTCCAAGTTAGCCTTAGATTTGTTGTTTACTGATTATAGGTAGCTATATTTTACATGCAAACAAAAATTTTATTCCTATTTTTTGTGCATATAGCTAAAGTTTGCATATAACACATTAGAATGCACATAATATATATGTTATCTAGTTTGATTATAAAAACATATAATTAAATTGTAAAGATACATATACCTAACCAGACATTCTATTAAATTTAAATAATAGAATTTATGACACTCGGGTATACACTGAGAACATTTGAAAAGGTGCTGTTAGTATGTAAGGTGCATATGAATAGATTTGAGTGATATTCAAAATAAATGCAAGAATAAAATATAATACAGTTCTTTCCAAAGTGCATGCTCAGGGTTCGCGCTAGGCCGCGCAATTCCCGCAATATTTTTTGAAATCCCACTCAAAAAAAATTTTTTGCACTTAAATTTTAAAAATCCCACTTAAAATTTTGGTCAAGGTGGGAAATCCCAGCTTGTAATTTTCCCCAGTGTGAACCCTGATGCTATTACTTTGGTTTTCCTATAATTTTTGCTTATAAATTACGAACTATCAATTAAATTGCTGATTAGTATGTTTATGAACAAAAGTTCTCAAGTGATATTTTTTAAAAATGTGAGAATTGATTATGGTATTAATTTTTTCAAGGTATTATTTGTTAATTTTATGACTACCAATGATGAATTGTGGTACAAACAAAAAGATTATGTTAACAACATAGTCTCCAGACGACATTACTCCAGCTAGTAATAGAAGGGTTTTTGATCCTCAACTCTTTGTTAAATGCAAAAGTACTTGGCTAAAAGTATTAATGTGAATTTTTTAATGGTTGTTTTAAGTAATATACTTATTTCAAAATGAGCGCATTATTTAATTAAATAATTGAAAACTTTTTCTGCAACTTTTTTCCCCCTTAAGTAAACAACAAATAGGGTTTTTTGTTCCAAATGTTGATGTCCTCTTTCTACTATCCTTTTTTTCATGTAACATTCTATACAATATCATAAATTATAGAAACTTGTGATGTTGTGAAACAAAAATGGTGAGTTTTTAAGTATTTAAAAATTTGACTTTTCTAGTTCAATGTTGCATAATTGTAGTACAACTTTTGTTAAAATAGTTTATTTTATGTCATTTTTTCTGATTCGGTTGGTAGTTACCCTGAGTGTCAGAGTAACTTTGAACCAGGTTAATAATTCATCTTAGATGCGTTTAGAAATTATTTCTTAGTTTTTAATAACTACTTTGTTAGTTTTTCTTTAATTTTATGCCAGTAATAAAATACTAATAACATTATTTATTAGTGGGGCAGCAAAAAATAGAGAATTTGTGGTGCAAAGTTATCCTAATTGACTGTACTGTTTTAATTGCTTATTTTTTTCTTTTTATTCATTAATTTTTCTATTCAACTTTTTGTAGCTGTTGTAAAGACTTTAATACATTTTTACTGTTAAGTATTTACCCAAGTACAGAGTAATTTTCCTGCATGAAATGATTATAAAAGATATAGCTTCTCCCCCCCCCCACCCCCCCCCCCCAAAAAAAAATTCCATACTTTGACAATGATAATTAACTATAATTGTATAATATTAATGATGTAACATTAATGTTTGTAAAATTTTGCATTCATTCGTAAGACTTCAGAAGAATTATCATCCCCTGAGGTTAGTCTCAATTTGCATCTCTCTAGGTAGTGTTCTTTCATTATCTTCAAGTTTTCCCACTGATGAAGAGCATTCTCTGTAGATCTCTGAATTGTATACTGGTATTCTCTGAATTGTGTACTGGTATGCAGTACAACTTCTGATAGATTGGTGTGAAGGTGAATCCAGGCAGCAGATCCATTTTGTAAGCAAGAAGTGTTAAAGGAGGACATTTACCTTACTGAAAATGCTTTCAGATTTTTTTAGTTGTTGTGTTCACTGTGGTGAAAAGAGTTCACAATCATTTATGTAAGCATATAAGTTAAAAACAGTAGCAAAAGACATTATTTTCTTAAAAATTAACTTGTCCCACCTAATTTCTCGTTCCTTGATATGTTTCATATCTCTTCATCTTGAAATATTTCACGTCTCTTCAGGGCTTGCGCCAGAGAAAATTCCGTTCTGTTTTTAGACCCTTCACAAAGTTCCAATCTTCCAATCAATCAAAAATGACCTTTGACAAAATTCTGAGCTACAAAATCATATGTTTTCCCAGAATTATTTGTTAATGAGTGGCAAAACATAGCCAAGTTTTTTATCACTGTATGCTTAAATTTTGAATGTTCACAAACACGTTTGATTTTTCACAAAAGTTTCTTTAAAATTCACAAGAAACAGACCCTGTTAAAAAATGCTGGATTGGCCTTTGTTTCTGTTTTGTTACCCTGAATATCAATGATAGTATTTCTTATAAAATAACCTTTTGTATTAATGCAGTTGTTTTCTCATTGTAGGAAGTCATAAATGAGTATGGTATTGACACAACTCGTTTGTTTGTTTTGGGTAGCGTAGCGCCAGAGTCTCCAAGGAAATGGAATGAAGAATGTAAGTCTTTCTTTTCAATTCTTTCAAAGAAATAAATGATAAAATAAAACTTTGTTTATGTTTGCAAATAAACTCATCAATGTGAAGAACATAAATTTTATTGATCAATTGATTTAAATTCTACAGGATTCTTACTGATTCTGGACAATGTCATATTAGATTTGTCTTAACTTATTGAGCTTTTAAATTAAACTGCATTTCTGTTCATCTAAACCAGTGGTTCCCAACCTTTTTCATGCCACAACCCCATACATGTACACTTGTACACACACACCCCCTTTTCCCGCAAGCATTTTGGCCCAAAAATGAACTGCTTTCTAAGTGGTTTCTGAATCCCCCACTGTAAATGTGTTGATTTTATAATGTCCAAGACTACTAAAATAAAAAATTTGTAGTGGAGTTGGACTGAAAGATTACTTTTTTATTTCAACACTTTCTCGTGACCACTCTAGCTGAAAATATAATTCTTGGAATGGAGTCAAATTTGGTACGCACCTGCACCCTAATGAGAAATAATGCTCAATTAGTTTATGTTGATAATCCCACCAAATAAATAAGAAATAATGAGAGAATTCAAATAAAAATTTATTTGTCACCATATACAAAACAGAGGCTGCTTTTATATGAATATTTCTCTAAATTATTCAAATGCATTCAAATTTTCTATATGATTTGAATATTTTTTTTAAATTTCTTTGAAATATTTTTGATAGATTTTATTCTGGTTGGATTGTACAAAAATTGGCATGTTACTAGGCAATTTCTTAGTAATTTATGCTCTTGAGTTTATCATAAAATAACTCTAAATGATATTTAGTATAAGAAACAGACATTTTGTCTTATGACAATGTCTTGGTGAATTATAATGTGCCTCCTGACCCCATCTGGGGGCGCGATCCACAGGTTGGGAACCCTTGACCTAAACCTTGTGTTATGTATCAGGTTTTAATCAATACACGGTTCATTTTTCCAATCTGCCTTTTTGCTGATAATATTTTTTCAATATGCAGCATTATATATATATATACATACTGTAAACCCGGTTAAGAAGTTTCGATTTTATTTTTCCCCCGCTTAATAAGTTTTCATATCTGTCAATTTTTCTTTCAAAGGACACTTTAGACTTCTAAAGTTTCTTTTTCTTTTGTGTTTTTTCCAATCTGTGTAGTTATTTATATTTCTAATGGAAAAAAGATCAGAAGAAGGTTTAAAAAAGCTGTTTTGGTCAGCTTTTTGTCAAGGGTACTCTTTTCTCAACATTGAAAGTTCCAGGAAAACAGGTAGCAGAGAGGATTAGTCAGTTGTCACGAGAACAATGATGACTGATAAAGGGAGAAAGGAATATTTGTAGAGGCCTATGGGGGTGTCTATTTTATGTCTAATTTAAATATTGCCAAATAATATCGCTAAATATTGTAAAGTAAATTCATTTTCAAACATAGAGCCTACCTGTTTAAGAAGCTTTCCCACATAAGAAGTTTTTTTCTCTTGGTTCCCTGGAAAACTTTTTAAGTGGGTTTTGCTGTATATATATACATATATATAACGTTGAAAACTAAATAACTTTTTTAGACCCCTTTTTGAATTTTGTTTCGTTTTTGAAACATTGATATTTTTTAGATGTCCCTCAGCCCGGGAAGCTAACGCGGGAAAGATTATGTAATGTGAACTAAAAATAGTAATGAATAGCAATACCAGTGCATCATCATGTGACATGTAGCTCCAGAGGGTATAAAAGGCTCTCGCAAGCTTTTTGCGGGGATTCACGATGTAAATATTCTTGTAAAAACGTTGATGTTGGTGTTCGTCTTTGTATTGCTTTGAATGTGTAATTCCTATGATGAAACTCAAATAAATCAAGGATTTAAATAGACTCTGGTCAAGACTGTTTCCCACAATGACTTCATAGACGGACATTCGAGAAAATGAAACGCTATTGTAACGGTGATGTTACATATATATATATATATTTTTTAGTCATTTAGTCATTGTAGTCTAGATCATCCATAAGTTATGTGTCCTCTAAGGGAAAAATTTTATTAAGTGATTAATTGATTTCTCTGTGGTTCATATTATTGAATCTCATTCTATTGACTTAAACTAGAGCTAGAGGTACATAGAGCTTTAGCTCTATATATCCTAGAGAAAAGCATTAATGATACCAAACCTTTAACTGCATTAGTGGATATGTCAGTGAAAAGAAAACTAGCAAAGCCATTTTCTGAATTTTTATTTTTATTTTTTTACTTCCTGTTTGTAATCAAATAAATAAATTTCTTTTTTGTTTGTAAACTAAATTCCTGATTCAAATTGATCAAATTTAAGACCTTTTCTGACAGTAGTGATCCCTCATTTTTCGTGGTTAATGGGGATCAGAACTTTCCACAAAAAACTGAAAAACCGCGAAGTAGTATTTGCCCCTAAGAATTTTCGTGTATGCTGGTACACGAATGTTTTAAATAGGTAAACACTATTTATACTTCACACATTTAAGACAAAAATTACAACAGTATACGTATTTACTTAAACGTGTCGGTTCTAATTAATAAGGATAATTACAAAACGTTATAGAACAGTAATAAAAATTAATCAACATTTATTTCTGAGAGGGATGAAGAGTCTTGTGATGGTGGGAGCTTTTGAGAGCCCGTGGTATGTACTCTGAGTCAACTCATCTCTTTGTTGGACATGCAGAGATCCTTTTCTCTCTTGCATCAACATGAAACAGTGCTCCTTTCCGCAATGTGGCTGCCGACATGGTTGTATTTTTTCATTTAAAATTTTTGATGAATATTTTGGAAAACCCCGCGTAGCACTGAAGCCACGAAACATGAAGCGCGAAGTGGCGAGGGAACACTAAGTCATACTTTGCTATGGAGAGTAGTATGTAACTCAGTGAAATTAAAAAAAGAGGCATAAACAAGAAAATACTCTTAAATAAAGTAAAATCAACTTGTAATGCTACTAAGTATTTAGCAGCATTAAATACACTTGCAAATGGTATGCATTCTTTGAAGTTTATGTTTGTCAATATGTTAATGAATTTGATGTGCACAAACACAAAATTCAAGATCAAACAAAATGTAATTTACATTTTGCTATTCCAAATTAGTTTCATTCGATATCTGAAAGTCAAATATGACTTTTTTAACTCGATACAATTTTGTTTAAAACTATTTGATATAAAGTGCAAAATAAATCACCCAGTAGTTTCAGCTTATAATTCATGTATGACAAAAGCTGTATTTGAGGATATTTTGTATAGTTCTTTTTTTTTGTAAAGCAAATTTTAATGAAAGTTTTCAACAAAATCCTATCAAGCACGTCAAAATAACTGCTTTCCTTTTAAAAATAGGCTATCAGGTGGCAGTAAAATTCTGTTAAGGATGTCGATATATTTGGTTTATTTATAGGACTATGCTATTTAATATTTGTTATGCTTGGAACAAAATTCCTTCTACTGCAGAATAGCCCTATATTGCTAAGAGTAGAGTCCTGAAGTGTAGTCTTCAAGATTATCCAGTACTAGAGTAACATATGTCAATTAATAACATATTAACTAGAGAAAATATATCAATTAGAGTGACATATGTCTGCATTTTCATGCTTTAATTACGTGCAAATATTTTTTGCAGTTTACTATGGTCAAATAGAATTGCAAAAAATAATTTTAACCACACTGTGTCTGTTCATGTGTTAGAATGTGTTAAAGTTAAATGTTCATAGGTAGGATGGGGCCCGTACAACCAAATAATGTGAAAAAGCACTTAAATTGTTTAGAGTGAAAAATTTTCTGCATAAACATATACAAAACGTATGGGAAGGCACTATAAGAGCTGAATAGACAGCTAAATATCATAGTTTTAAACTTTTAAAATATTAGAGCAATATAAATCAAGTTAGTTCAATATAATAATATATTTTATTTTTGATGCTTTATTCCTTTTTTATTAAGAATATAAGTAATAATGCAATAAAGCAAACTTCAAAGGAAATACTGTTGTTATAGAAATTTTATTAATTGGTAGATTTTATCTGAAAAGATAATTGATTGTGATAAGATGACTAAACTCAAATATGCTTTGTGGTTTTATTCAGAATTTTAAAACTCTTCTGCTTATCTTTTTATTTACTTGTTGTTCACATTTATAAAGAAATAAAAAATAACTTTTAAGCTTCTTTATGTTGACATGAATTTGTGTTTCAGTGTTCCCGGGAATAAAGAATTGGCAGTGGCGAATTTGGTTGACATTAGCTGATTTTATGCAATTAAGGAATGATGCCAACTCAAAAATTAATTTGAGTTCTGAGGATATACAAAAATATGCACTGCAGTTAAAAAGTGGGAGAAACTTTTATGTCAAAGGGGTAAGTGAAATTTGAAAAGGAAAGTCGTTATTTTTTTGTAAGGTGCTAGTTACTGTACAGAAAGATTCTGTAGCAGACTTTCTGAAAGTCCTTATTAATATTTCAGAGTAGATTTTCTGTGACATAACATTTGTATTATCTTTTTAAAAACCTTATGTTATGTCATATAATTTCCTCTGTATAATTAATAATTTATGTAACTGACAGCATTGGAAAATACCATGATATTCATATAAATATCAAAATATTGTATATTTATCGATGATATACATCACAGATGCTTTCAGGCAAACTGTTTAAAAACTGCTTATTTAAATGTGTGATGTTACATATACCAGAATATTATTAAATAAGTTAATTACTAATTAAAACTCACTTAGTTACTAGTAGAAATTTGCTTGTATTTATTAAAAAAATTAATGTACATCAAGATTTTTTATAATTATTACTTCACTTAAAACAAAAATTTGGTTCATATGTTATTTGTGGTTCATTTTATTTTACATTTCCATCTTATGTAATCAATGTAAATCGTTCATTATAATGAGAACACATCAATTACGCTATTTTATCTGATACCTACTTCTAATTTTGAATTCTTTAATTTCACAATTATAGAAATATTATAGCAGTAAAAGTTTCTATTGATGTTTATTGTTATCAAATTTGATGTTTGGTTATTATATTGGGTCAAATTTGATGTTTGGTTATTATATAAATATTGTTATCAATATTGATGTTTAATATTATCAAATTAACATATAGAAAAAGTGACTCTACGCTATGAGTTCAGTGTTACTTGCCGAATGAGTGAGTCAAAGTCAAGTTTAAAGAGAAAATCACTATTGTTGTGGAATTTCTGATTCTCAGTCTCATTTGATCCCCAAAAAACCGATTTCATTATGTTTCCTCTTGCATAATTATATTTTTCCTTATTTCATGAACTTAGATGTGAATCATTAGATTAATCCAAGATGAAACTAAACTGTTTAACTTCAAATGACATAAATTTGGGGTTGGATATACAGTAAAACCCGCTTAAAAAGTTTTTCAGGGGACCAAGCGTAAAAAAACTCCTTATGCGGGAAAATTTTTAAATGGGTAGGCTTTATGTTTGAAAATGAATATACTTTATTATATTTTATTATTTGACGATATTTAAATTAGACAGAAAATAGACACTCCCCCCGTAGGAGCCTCTACAAATATTCCTTTCTCCCCTTATCAGTCATCATTGTTCTCGCGACAACTGACTAATCCTCTCTGCCACCTGTTTTCCTTTAACTTTTGGTGTTAAGACAAGGATACCCTTGAGAAAAAGTGGACCAAAACAGCTTTTCTAAACCTTCTTCTGATATTTCTTCCACTAGAAAGAAAAAAATAACTACATTGATTGAAAGAAACGTAGGAAAAAAACTTGAGAAGTCTAAAGTGTCATTTGAAGAAAAAATTGACCGATATAAAAACTTATTAAGCGGAAAAAACCATAAAATCAAAACTTTTTAAAAGGGTTATTTTAACATTAGAGAGATGGGAATGAGACTGGTATTGAAATTAAAAACTTCTTAAACGGGAGAACTTCTTAAACGGGAAAACTTCTTAAACGGAAACTTTTTAAATGGGTTTTACTGTATATCATGACATATATCAGCTTTTAAATATCATGATAGTGATATATATCTGCCAATGTTGTCAACTGAATTTTTATCTATGTGTGCATAAGCATTTTCAAAGTTTTTTCTCGTTTAACTGAAATTCCACCTGATGGAACTGAACTATCGATTTCAATGAACATCTCTGCATTCTCATTGCTATGTTCATTAGGTTGGTGCTTATTTTTTGGTTTTAAATTTTCAACTTCTTACCCTCTGAATTTGTTCCAATATACTAAAAAATAATTATGATAAAATTTTATCACCAGCAAACAATATTTATAGGTAGCTCAAAGAGGGTAAAATTTCATAATTGAACGAGATTTTGCGATTTTTTAAAAAATTTTAAGCAAGGTACTTATGATTTGCAATTATGTTTAATTTATTTAATTATATTACAAATTAACTTCTCTATGAATTAGTAAAAATTAAACATTTGTAAATTGCATGGCTATAATGAAATAGGTTTCTTGATTAAAAAAATACAGTATTCAAGTGTACCTCATTAGTGACAATAACTGTCTAAACCAGTAATCGCCAAACTTATAGAGCCACTGAGTAACTGTACCTTTTCGACATTTTACTATGAGATAATCTCGCCCTCCCCCCCCCAAAAAAAAAGAAAGAAAAGAAAAAAACAGGACAAAAATCAGTTAGAAGCTTTTCAGTTCTCAGTTATTTATATATGCGAGTGGGAAGGGGAAGTTATATTTTTCATGTACTATGTATTTATGTCAGCGAGATATTCTTTAATTTCTGTCTGAGCCATGAGCTATCAATGCGAATATTAACAAAATATGGAAAATGAAGTTGTTGGTGTAATTATGTGCAAAGTAACCACATAAGTACCACTGCAATCTACGAAAGATTTCCTTGCGAGTTACTTGTAGCTGGCATTTTACGGTTTGATGACTACTGATCTAAACCACTGGTGGGGAACCATTTGGCTCTGAAAGGAGACACATTAAATTTGCTGCTTGGGATTAGCTGATATCCTAATACGCATGGTGTAACATACACAGGCTAGCAGCAAACCCCTAGCATATATTAGGCGGCATCCCATTACAAGATAATATTGGTACTAGAAAAGAACACACAAATGAATTAAAGGTTTTTTATTTCCCTTAGCTTCATATTTTTTTTTTTTTTGTTACTGCTGCATATAAAGGAAGTGGCTCTGAGATTTAGATTTACCCAATTCATTGAACTCAAAACTTTTAACGCCTTACTTATCCTTTACAAATTATACTGAAACTATCTAGTATGCCCATTGCACTGCCTCGAAATCAAGCAGTATCTATATTATAAGTACTGCATAGTAGTCATATAAATATTTTGTTTGGTCTAATTCAATTAGATATAATGCAGTTGGGATCCAATAGTTTTATTGAAGCAATATTTACAGTTTCTTTCTTTTTCTTTTCTTCATGTCTAATGCTCTGAAATTTTATTTGTGTGACCTTTTCACCACCTGCCAAGTTCAGTGTCATTTCAGAGCAAAAGTGTTCCTTACTTGTAGTCGGTGTAAACCAGTCATTACCAAACCGTAAATCGGCAGCTACAATTCGCTCACGAGGAAATCGTTGGCAGATCGCAGTCATACTGAGGTGGTTAATCTGCAAATAATTACTCTGACAACTTGTAGTGTATTTTCCATATTTTTCTAATATTTGCATTGAAAGTTTATGGCTCAGAAGGAAAATGAAGAATAATTTTTTGGCATAAATCCATGAAAAAGCAGTAACTGCCAAGATAGTAGATCTCTCATCTCGTTCTTGTTTATATAAATAAATAATTGAGCACGGAAAAGTTTCTTACTTTTTTTACTTGTCTTTCTTTAATATGGGAAGTTGGAAAAGGTATTATTGCTCAGTGGCTACATAAGTTTGGCAATCACCCATTTAGACAGTTGTTGCCACCTGTGGGGTAGACTTGAATGCTGTACATTTTATTAAGAAAACTACTTTGTGATAGCTATGCAATTCACAAATGTTTAAATTTTACTAATTCATGTAGAAGATACTTTTTAATATCATTACATAAATTAAACATAATTGCAAATCATCACTTTTACCTTGCTTAAAAATTCAAAAAATCGCAAAATCATGTTCAATTATGAGACTTTACCCTCTTTGAGCTACCGCTAAATATTGTTTGCTTATGATAAAATTTTATCATAATCATTTTTTGATACAATGGAACAAATTTAAGAGGGTAAGAGGTTGAAAATTTAAAACTTCAAGAAATAAGCACCACCCTAATGTTTACTTTGAAGTATTATGCATTGCTTTTGAATGAAATCTTCACGTCAGAAAGAATTGGTCCACAGAAGTGTGTGGGTTTGGTATGTCTACAGCACATGCAACTTACTTTTAAATATTTCCTGGCTTTCGCCTGATTAGTAATTTGTTTATGGGATGAGTGGCATCAACTGGTAGGTGCTGATTCAGGGCTGAATAGGGCTCAAAAAATTTTGAAAATTTTACATGCCCTTCCGGGCATTTTTGTCTAAAAAATACACGCCCGAAATTTTTTTTTACATGCCGAGAAGTTGTTTTTCTTGCATTTTAGTAAAAGCATTTAGGATTGTCGTATAGCATTAATCAGACAATAGGTAAAATTAACAGCTTCATATCTGAATTGAGAATTATTTTAACATTAATCTAAATCATTAAAAAATTACATTAAAAATAAATATTGCATAATAAGTCTTTAAAAGTCAAAATTTACAAAAGTTAAATTGTATTACCAATTTTACTGTTGACATGCATGTCCGTCAACATGTCATGTTCCCTTTTTCGTTGAACAACCAGTTTTAGAAAGAAATGTTTGATTAAAAAATTGCATGCCCCGGGCATGTTGGGCAAAATAATTTTCAAGCCCTGGGCTAAACCCGCCGTACAATTTGATCCTCCAACCCAAACAGAATCTATAATACTATTTGGCTTTCTGTTCTAAATAAAAGAAAGAAAAAGAAAAGGAAAAAAATCCATTGATGTCAGTTCAAAATAACTTTTGAACTAAGGATAGCTTTTGGACACATAGGCAAATAACAGAACCTTATGGCATTTCAATAATAAAAAATTTAAAAAAATCATTAGATTATTGTTATTTTTAGTTGTTTTTCAATTTTGGTTAATAGGTAAATTCGTAATGCTACAGCAAACATGATTGTGTAAGGAAGAAAAACATGTTGAAATTTGATTTGATAAAACCAGCATTTTTAACTTTACAAAAAATTTAAACAACTCTAGAAGTTATTGAAGAAACTTGAGTTGTAGTTTTAAGAAAATTTACGATTTTTATTAAAAAAAAGTTGTAAAATTTTTGTGAATCACAAAATTATATTACAATGAATTTAAATTGTAATAAATTGAATTGTAACTGAATTTTGTGCCTTAATTTTTTGCTTCTTTACTTGCCCTATACTTGAGGTTGCGTAATTCAGATACATTTTTATCAGTATTCAATTTGTTGTTAATATATGTAACCAGTTAATTATTAATATGTGTTTTAAATTATTTATTACTGATATGTGTTGCCAATCTAAAGAGTGTTAAATCTTGTTTTAAATTTATTAGTTTGTTTGAGAAACATGAGCCAAGTTGCGTAGGGGTCATTCGTAAATGATGTCACGCTTAAAGGGGGGAGGAAAGGTTTGATAAATTATGACAGTTTGTGAAAAGGGAAGGGGAGGGGAGGGGGGAACAAGAAGTATGACATTGCATGTTTTGGTTTCTATAAAAACATTTAAAACCAGCAAATTAAATTTATTTAAAAGTGATTTTGCTTTTTGTAATTTGGTTTTAAAGTTTCCTTGATCATTTTGTATTGTATACACGGATGCTTATTAAGGATTAAATTTACTTCTTGTTAAAATTTTAAAAGGAAAATTTCATAGGCAATGTACACTTTTAAGATAAAATGTCGTGGGTCATGTTTTTTCATTCAGAACAATTAATATATTTTACTGTTCTATACTAATGCTCTTTTGTGTTGTGAACCATAACCTCATTTCATACAAATTAAGTTCACATGTAATCATTATTATGCTCAAAACTGTCATTTAAAGTTCAAAAATAAATTTAGAAACGAGGTCTATAACGTAGTGCTTTCTTTCTGAACTGAAAGTATATATGCTTATGTAATATAGCTTGACATGTGACAAAGGAGGTAGGGGGTATGATGAAGGCTGGCATTTTGAAAGGGGGGTCAAATATATTGAAAAACCGTGTGACATCATTTATGAATGGTCCCCTAGATATTATTAGCACACAATAAAGCTATTTAAATTTTGAACGCACATTAAACACATTCACTCAAAATTCAATCATTTGTGCCAAAAATTAATGTAATATGTTGTAGGGTCAGTTGGGGTAATTGTAAACAAACTTCATAACTACACTTGTGGTGGTTTTGAAAGTGAGCGCTCGTGAGTGATAAACTGGCAGCATATGGAGGACATTGAAAGAGTTTCGTACGTTTCGAAACAACTGTGGAGGCGTCACCATTGTTTGAAAATGACACAGTGAAAAAAATTGTTTAACAAAATTTAGGGATCTTACATTTTCCTCTCCAGTTCAACTACAAAAGCGATGTAAGAGTTTTATTTGTCGTGTGGAATGTTACTAAAAACATTTAATTATGAGTTTCATCCTCCCACTTATTTTTCATGTGCAAGTTAAGTGCTTACAATTAACCCATGTATTTCATTCTCTGGGGTAATTGTAAACACTTAAATTTATCCTATTTCCAATATTTTAGGGGGACAATAAGTATTATATTTTCATGTACATTACACTTTTGTGTCTATTTTACGTAACTGTTGCTGTTGTTGCTAATGCCACTTGGAAATCCAAGCCCCCCCCCTTGCAGGGCGACCATGAATTAAGGAAGCTCCTGCTGATTATTAATGAGCTCCGCTAGAATGAAGTACACTTGACTCAGAGGGGCTTAATGATTTTGAACCAGCTCCCAGATGAGAGATCGTCACCTAGGTTGGTCCCAAGGCGGAAATTATATCAAACTTGGCGGACATTTGAAGCGACGATGTATTTTACGTGCACAGCTCCCTTCAGCGCACTCAGTCTCAGAGTAATCAGTCGCAGGAAGTGGTCACCCTCCCAAGCGTTGACCACGCCCAGTTGTGCTTCCCTTTCAGTGCTCTGTGGGATCCAAGCTTAACCGACTGATCCACTGCGGGAAAAATTTTACATAAATTTGTCGCATTACTTGATTTTTTGAAAGATATTTCTCGTTAAATGATCTCGGCCGACTCATAACATAACTCGGGGGACTACAAGCGGCCTGCTGGCCGCAGATTGAGAGCCATTGCTCCGGAACTTCTTAAGCATTCAAGCAGAATTTGCATGTAACAATTTTCCATTTCCATCAATCTTATTCAAAAATAAATCACTGTTTACAATTACCCCAGATCTCTGGGGTAATTGTAAACATGAGCTCATTTGCTAACAAATAGTCATAAAATCAAAATTCTTCTACACATTTACTCACAAGAAGTACAGTAGTGGCAACAATTCTCACAATTTTATCTCTGAATTCATTCAAGAGGTAGGGAAGATCAAAAGTTGAAACATTGAAAAAGTGTTTACAATTACCCCAACTGACACATGCATTTCTGCAGCCATAACTTGAAAATTGTACTCTTTATCCTTTTTAATATAATTATTCCAAAAGGTTAAGATGTAACTTTACTTTAAATTTTTCTAAATTAATCTTTTTAATGAAGTTAACTTTAATTTGATAACTTTCAAGTTATGCAACCATAATTTGAAAATTGCACATTTCATTCTTTTTAATATAATTATTCCAAAATTTTAAAATGTAACATTGCTTTAAATATTTTCTTTGTTTTGGAATATACTTCCTTCTTGCAGAGGAAAATGAAAAACAGAAGGAAGAATTTAATAGTTCACAAAATTTGTTAGAACTAAAAGATGAAACAAAAATTCTGTAGGGACAAAATTTTCTTCTCAGGGTTGATTTAACATGGGCAGAACTCTAAAAATACATCACTACTGATTTGAAAAATTATTTTTTTAAAAAATAAATGTATATATCTATATATATTTATTTATTTATTTTCTAGGTAACACATAATTTTATGAACACTAGGCAGTTAAGTGTTGCAATCTCAAAATTACAAGGTTTAACTGGAGATCTTCGAGTAAGTTATTTCTTTTTTCTTTTTTTTAATTCCTTTTATTTTGTATGTTTGAAAGTATGTTGCCCTTGTTTTGAAGATATTATTAAAAGAAAAAAAATGTTTCTAAATAAAATATTGAATGATATGTCATGCATTTCAAAATACAATCATTAATAAAATTATTAATATTATGATAAAATAAAATCACAAGTATGTGTAATGTTGTAGTACTTTTTATTTTAGTTATGAGTGGTACTAATTAAATTGTTTTTTTTATTCACATACACGCACACTAGTAGCATTTGAAAATGATTGATGCTGAAATAAAATGATACTCATCAAACTGTTCTGGATAGATATTTTTTAAGTATTTATTTTGTACTTATTTTTATGTCATGTACATATACAACACTAATTACTTTTCTTGAAATAATTTTCATTGGATTTTTGATGACTCCAATTCTTCATGTCTTGAACCATCATTTCTTTCCCTTCAATTTGAGGACAATAGTTGTCTTTTTAATAGTAGTTGTTTTTTATTTCTTATCTTTTAATTGAAATTTATAGAATTTAAGCACTTTTTTAATGTAACTACACTGTAAAAAGTGTGGAGTAAAGTAGCTCCATATTTGGGGTTGAAAAACCTTAAAAACTGGGTTAACAAACACTTTATTTCAAGTTAGCTCCAAATCAAGCATTTGTGGACAATTTGAGTGGTATAGTTTGCATCAAAACACCAATATTAGTGAATTCTTACACCATATTGACAAAACTCGTGAATTATTTTCACCTATGAAAACACCAATTTCGGTGTACGTTTGTATACTTTGCGGTGGCAATAATAGATTATTCATAAATAAACATTTGCTTCGACGTTCCATAATCGGTGCTCTAGAAAATTTTTATCTTACGAGGTCTGTATGTTTTTAAATATGTAACAAATTGAATTTAGTTAACACAAGATAAATGTAATTTCCTTTTTATGTATTTTATTTGTGTTTAAGAATTTTACTACATTTAATTTCTATCTTACGCATTCTACAAATTTCTATATTAAGCCTAATTGGAATTTCTCCTCGTTAATATTTGTTTCAATAAGGGACCATTTGTATTTTTGCATCATTTATTATTTTAAACTGTATAACATTAAATTTATTTGTTAATTTTAAATGGTATGACAAAAACTTTGTTTTGATAAGTAATAATGCTAATCTTCTGATGAAGTACGTTCAGAAAAAGTATGAGATTTTTCTCTTTCTATTGCTGAGGAATGAGGGTTTTCTTTAGCAATGTAATCCTTTTTACTTGTAGAGCAACATTGCGATGATTCAATGCGCATTTTAAATAAAATAGGTGAAATAAAATTTGTATTACGGGACGAAATACTTCCAGTGTCCACTATGTAATTATCTAACGCCACAAAGAAGTTCTGAGTAGCGTTTTTATGTATTGTTTTTATTTACTTATTTTTACGTAATTAATTTTTATTTTGTTTGAATAACACAGCTGAACTGCACGGACGATAACAAGACAGCTGCTTTTATTTTATCTATATTTGTTTAGAATTTTAAATACACCTCGCAGTGTCTCAGTTACGACAGAATAGTGTTCAAGTTTTATCTAGATTGTTTAAAAAACTTTTTATTGATAACTCAACTAAATTTTATACAATATGCACATGTGTCATAGGTATGGTACTTAGTTTTTAGTATATTTGAATATTCATATCATTTTTAAATACTTTTAATTGTGTTTCATGTCAGTATATAAAATACTCTGTGTTTTACATAGAACTCATGAAAATCCTGTTTTTGTTTTTTAAAGAAATTAATACATTTTTTTTTGTTTTCTTTTAACACCTTGCATAGCTTCCAACCTTTCTGCAGTTTATAGAAGCTTTCTTCATTTAGTCCTTGGTTTCTGCTTTTGCGCGCTAATGATGAGATCTTCCTCATTTTTGCAAAGACTAATAAAGTAGGACATGCAACTCTTTAGGAGCATCCAAATTAGGATTGAATTGTCTTATTAATAGTCATAGCAAAAGATTTGTTTTTATAATATAATTAGACCAAATCCCTGATTTTATTTAGAAACATGTGTTTTGTTGAAAATTCAACATAAAATAATTATAAATTGTCAGTAATGATAATTAAAATGAAATTTTAGTTACTTTAAGCATCCATGGTATAACTTGGCATCACGTAAAATCTTCTGCATTTTATGTAATTTCTTCTGCAATTTTTTAGATTATCTTTTGCACTTTTCAAAATAGGGGTTGGCAGGTATGACTTTGAGAAGGTATGCAAGTGTAGTTTGGACATTTGGTTCTGGTTTACGAGTTTTACTATATTATATAAACTTCCATACTGGATGATAACACTGTGCAACACGAAAAATGTCCTTTGGATGAAAATGTCTGTTTCTTATGTTTTTTTGGCTGAAAATTACGAATCTGCAATTATTTTTTGCCTATCACGTACCATTTTTCCAAAACTCCACATTTTAGCTTTTTACGTATTTTCTGGATAAATGTGCATATTTTCGTAATTTATCGATTTAATTTATTATAAATTATATCTTTCTTATTGACAGTGAGATCGTTGCCATTCTAGAGACCTTTTTCATGAACTTTGGTTACTTTAGCGACAATTTTGGCAACATAAGCTTTATCTACTTCTCGAAGTTTCGAGTCTTTTACAAGACAATAAAGGCATTTTGTAGACAATTTTGCGGAGAAAGAAAAAATAGTATGCTGCTGTGATATGAATGTACTATTTCTAGCATTAGGACATAAGCACAATTCAGCAGAGTGACGCTTGTTTAACAGTGCTCCTCCATCTAAGTATTTTTTTCCTATTTATTCCTGTAGCATATTCTGAAAACATCAAGCAAATTTCAAAATTATGAGTGGCAAAGAATATCAGATGAGCCACTTGTAAATCTGCAATGGGCCTTTTTTTCACAATTGCACATTAAACTTGGTTTATGGAAATATTCGTAAAAGCTATGGACAGAGAAGGAGTGGCTTTCTTGCATCTGAGGAACAAATTCAAAAATTTAAGTGAGGCAAAAGTAAAAGAAAGGATTTTTATTAGCCCACAATTTAAGGAGGTACTTTCGTGATGAAGAGTGTGAAAACAAACAGTCAGAAGCCGAGAAATCTGCCTGGTTGACCTTAAAATCAGTGTTCACGTTTCCTTGGAAATGAGAAAGCTGAAAACTACAAAAATCTTGTTGGTGACATGATAAATGCTTTTGTATTATAGGTTGCTATATTTCATTAAAACTACACTTTTTGGACTCTCATAAAGACTTCTTTTCTCAAAACTTTGGCGCAAGTAACGATGAGCATGGGGAAAGGTTTCATTAGGACATCTCTGTGTTTGAAAAGCGTTTCAGCGGTCGATAGAATGGAAGTATACGAATTGAATATTTCTAATCCGTTATCAGGGCACACCAACATATGCACACAAGATAAAACAACCAAAAAATTCATTTTAGTGTTTGTGTTTGCAATAAGTAAGCATCAGTTACATTCTTCTATAACCAAATTGTGTAAATATGAAAAGTGGGTCTCCAGCAAAAACGGTACGTGATGGAGTATTTTGGTTTGGATATTTGAATTAAGCACATTTTGTTTATATAGAATCACACAGTTTCATCTAAAGGACAAAAAAAATTAGTTCAAATTTGTTGCACAGTGTAATTTCAAGCTACAGTTCTAATTTAGATTAAGGAAAAGTAAAAGCTTTCGTAAAAGCTTTGCTGGGCATCCTCATTTGTTTTCATTTTAAAATGATGTCTTTTCTCAGTCATAAAAAACCTGCAGTTTTTATGGTTGGTATTAATTGAAATTTATATTATAACTTTTTTTAACCGACTTCACAAAGGAAGGAGGTTATACATTCAGATTGTATGTATGGCGGTTTTTTTTTTTTTTGTTTGTCCACTCATAACTTCTTACCGGATGAACCGATTTTCATGAATTTTTTTTTAATCAATCGAGGGTGGTTTCCCATAGGTCCCATACCTTGGTTGACCATATTCGAAAATTAGAAAAAAAATTATGGGCTGAAATGTGGTCATTTTTTTGCTTTTTCATCCATAACTTTTGACTAAATGAACCGATTTTGATTATTTTTTCTTTGATCGATAGAGGATCGTCTAACTCAAATATCGCACTTCAGTTTGACTACATCTGTTTTTTAGAAAAAACGTTGTGGGTGAAAAATAAGTATTTTTTCATTTTAATTGGAAAGGCTAGGCTCGATTTTTCTTTGTTGGGAAAGTTGTTAATAAACATGAAACTCATTGTTAAAAAAGAGTTTGTTGCCTTTAAGATGTCATATTAAAAGCAATTATAACAAGAAGACTGAAGGCTTCTCTGAAGAAGAAATTAAATCCAATCAGTTTGCTTGCTCTAGTGACTCTTTAAAATCGATTTTAAAACGAAATTTATCTTACAAACGGTTAGTTTTAGTGTCGTTATCTCAAAAGCTTCCCCTTTGATGTGTACCATGTTTTAAAACTAGAGTATTTATATAAAAATATATTTACACTAAAAAGATTGAAATAAAAGAATTTTTGGAAAGAAAATAGAACCGACTTCAAACTATAAATTGCGCTAAAAAGTAAAAAATAATATTATTCTTTAAACAACTTCGAAACGACTTTTAAACATAATTTTTGAAGTCGGTGCAAAATTATGATGGATTTTGATGCATGATTCTTTTTGTAACTATGAACCAATTACAAATATAAATAGTGTAGAGTTTGCAGCAGTTTCAGTGTACAATAACGCATGGTGTAATTATAATTAGACTCTCCTAATTTTGCACCGACTTCAAAAATTATGTTTAAAAGTCGTATCGAAGTTGTTTAAAGAATAATGTTATTTTTTACTTTTTAGCGCAATTTATAGTTTGAAGTCGGTTCTATTTTTTTTTCCCAAAAATTATTTTATTTTCATAAGCATTCAGTCGGTAGACTTTACCCAGAAGCTCCCGTCTTTTGCATTGGAAAAGGAGTTCCTTCTAACCACGAAATGCAGTGAAACCTGTGTCAGTTGACTTACTTGTGGTGCAGCACTTTAGCGGTCAACTTAGACAGGTGGTCAACTTATAGAGTGGAGAGTGTTTTCTTTTTGTCATTTCTTACACTATGCATTTATACATTTAACTATCTAAAATATAGCTTCCTGTATTAACTACTTTAAAGTAGTAATTTGCTATTTTTTTCACAATTATCTAAAACATCATTAGATACGTTTAACCTGAATGGCTTACAATGTATCCTACACAACTTTAAAATTAAAGCACTTAGTTGAAATAAAGATAAATATTAATTATGCAAGTTACTTAAATGATGGTAAAGATTTCCTAAAATGTATAATTTTTCAAAATGGATATAGAAGAAAGAAGAACTTATTAGAACTTATTTAAAGAGTGCTCACCGTATTTCCGCCATATGGTTAACTTACAGAGAGGTTTGGGCAAAACCTTATATTGCTGTTTCATTTATCCAGACAAATACTGGTCTAACATAACACTAGCGTAAAAAATATCTTGGAGAAGTTATTTAAGTATTTTTTTTTTTGCAAAAATAGATGAACAAATAAATATACTCATAATTAGGCAGTCAACTTATGCTGTCAAGTTACAAAGGTTTCCTACAATATTGTAATATATGGCTAATTCCGTTCTTGACAAAAATGGTCAACTTTACAGGTTTTACTCTATGTGCCTTGACATTTTTTGTAAACTTTGCTTTTTCAAAGCTTTTCCTCCCTTTTGATATAATGATTTCCTGGTTTAGTTTTTGAAACAATGTATCTTTCCTCAGTTATCAAAACTATGCTGTTTGTATATATGTATATCGATAATTATCTAGTGCAGTTAATGTAACTTTTATTCTTTATTCGTCACTGTACTCTTTTTTTAATACGAGTTTTTCTCAATATAAAGAGATATTGTTACATGTTGTTCTCCCATTTTTTTGAAAAATTGACCAATCGTAATACAACTTTGGTATATTGTATATCGAACTTCATGTACTAAAAAAATATGCATCTACATTTTGTACTCAAACATACCAGTATCATAAAGTTAAAATATCTCAAAAGTAAATGATTTTCAAGTTTAGTGTTACTAAACACAAAAAATGGTGGCAACTACTTTACACCAAAAAGAGCGTGAAAGTAAACTTTCGGTGTTTGATTACACCAAGAATACTCTTTTGCTTAAAAACACCAAACATAATTGTCGTGTTTGAAAACACAACTTTTGCTGTAAAAGTGTTGCCACCACTTTTGGTGTAAAAGTGTTGCCACCACTTTTGGTGTTGTATTACACCAAAACTTTTTACAGTGTAGGTAATCTCAATTATGTGGAACTTTGCTTTTTGGTTTTACGGAACGTAATTCTCGCAGACGTTGAGGGATTTCTATATTAATTTTGTTATTGTTTTCTTTTTCCGGTCCACCTTTCCAGAGAGTACCTAAGACTATGGCTCTAGAGAGTTGTTTCGAAGAAACTTTAGCCTCACTTATCATTATGCTGGCTCCTTTGGCTCCACATTTCTCATCCGAATTGTGGTCTGGATTTTGCAGCTTAGCGGATGGCAACAGCAGTGCTTACGACCTGGTAAGGGCCCTAGAAATGTGTCAATCTCTTGAATGTAAATTTTTGAAGGCATCTTATTGAAAATTGTACAATTATATGACATCTGCAACGCTGTTCTATTGATAATACGCTGTGTATGAGGTGCCTAAACAGGGTTCCAAATTAGGATGTGAAAGTTTGGCGTCATTGACACCTAGCCTTTTTGTTTTAGTTGCCAAAAATGTTCTGCTAGGCATAATTTTAAAATAATTCAAATTGCTTTGGCAGCGATAGCAACTGATAGATGTGTAGACAGTTGTGCAATCGTTAAAACATATTGCAAAACATCACAACTTTAGTGAGAGAATTATTGATAAGTATGAAAAAAATGTTCAAAAATTAATTTTTATTAGTAAATTGTAAGAAAGTTGGCAATTTTACTTAAGTTTTGAACTGATATAAACACCTATTTTAATCAGTGCCTAATAAAAGAAAATACGACTTAATTGACTTAAAACTATTCTTTTCAAGTGTTATGTACAGTCTAGTGTTATTTACTGCATTTGTAAGTAAAAATTCACTATTCCAAGTTTGAAGGTCAAGAAGTTACGATAGTCTTCATAGGTATTTTAAAAGCTCAAAATACAGAAGATTATAAAAATATTAACTGTATCAAGTTATGCTAGATTTAAAAAAAAAAAAAAAAAACTAAAAAATGACGAGTAAAAAATTTTGGTTGTCAAAGGAAAAGTTTATTGAAATGTTAGGCGCCATAAGTGCCGACTGGATTGGAAATCGTTGTCATCAAACAAGAATGTTTAGTTGCAAAATACGACTTACGGCCACTAATTTGGAACCCTGTGTCAAAATGAGATGCAGTTTTTCTTTAAAGAATTAAACATGCACTTCTTTTGATGCTGAACTAAGTTTTTTTTAAATTGTTTACCCGTAAAATGAAAAAATTTCTATGAAAAATTAGGGCTAACAACAACAACAAAAAAACATAATTAGTATATACAGTCAACGCTCGATATAATAACCCTCTCCGTCCCACAGAAAAAGGTCTTTATAACGAGTGGTCGCTACAATCGATAGAACTTTTTAAAAAAATATACATGCATAAAGGAGCTAGACTCCTCTTATTTCGGAGAATTGACCCTTGGAAAACCATGCGATTCAAACGACAAACTACCAATACATCTGTCAACAGAACACGCTTTCCTGAGAAATCTGGGGTGAGTGGTAATCTCTCCCCCCCCTCCCGGCAAAGTTGGACTGAATACTGAAGACTCCATGCAGTTCAAGTTACAAATTTAGAAACATGTTATATTTGGAAAAGTAACGGAAATAGTGTCGCTGTATTGAACTAGACGATAAAGAACGGTCGTTATAGGGAAAGCAAATTAACTTAGAATTCACAGGGATAAAGTTGGGGCTTTTACAACCGGTCGTTATAATGGAATAGTCTTTATAATGTGTGGTCGTTATAACGAGCGTCGACTGTAATAGTAAAAAATACTAATTGTTCAAATTCTGCAAAAATTAACCTTGCTATTTTGTCAGAAAATTATAAATGCCCAAGATCTTCTCTTAAATTTAAATTTTTAATTTGAAGTTAATTTAAACCTCAATCAGCTTTGATGCTTTCGATACAGAATAAATTCAATGAAAACACAATTTTTTTTAAAAAGTAAAAGTTAATACTATAAAAATATTTAATCTGCTGATTTGAAAGTTTTTATTTTAACTAAAATGTGGTGATGTCACAAATCTTGCGGCCCCTTCTTTCCTGTTGTCACAAACTCACAATTTCTCCAACCCCTTGAATCATAGCATCAGTTGTGAATGATCCTGTATGCTTCCTAATATATCTAGAATTTATATTTACAGTACTTTGCTTGGACCTAATGGCAACTGCCATTTTGCACTGTCAGTTTTGACACATTTAGGAAATGTTGGAGGAGGTTTATATTTTTTTCAATGGAAAGTTTTCTTATGTTGTCCCGTCCCTGAAATTCAAATGTTTCATTATGTTGCACTAATCTGTCATTTATCATTTTGGAAATAAGGTTACATATAAAAGTATTTTCTTTCATTTAGCGGTTGTCACAATTAAGCTCATTGACCTTAAACTCATCTTTCTGGTTAATAACAAATCCTTAATATGAAATTTCTGATGTTTTTATTCAAGCATTAAACATTGAAAAGGCTTGCATTTATTTAACTTTCTTCCCATTTAGTTTTTTGACTAGCCTTATTCTGCTTTGCTATTTGTTACATATAAATACAATTACAAAAGGGTGAAAACCAGCTACATGCACAGGGCCCAGCTAGGCTGGTTCTGGTCAATATGCTAGGAGAAACAAACTTTAAGTTGTATAGAAGTTTAGCAAGACCTCATTTGAAGTATGCTGTTCAGTTTGGGTCTCCTTATCTAAAGGATACCTTATTACCTTTATTCCCAATGAACATCAAGAGCCTTCTTAAAAGTTTTTGCCCCACTGCAAGTGGCAGTCGCTTCCGGTAAACTATTCCAACTGCCTACAACCTTATTGAAGTAGTCATGTTTCCTAGTTTCAAGATGAGCCTGAGGTTTGAAAAGCTTAAAACAATGACTTCTGGTTCTACCTTCAGCACATAACTGTAGCTCAGCAACATTTCCTGTTTTAATGAATTTTAACAACTGAATCATGTCACCTCTAATTCTCCTTTGTTCTAGACTGTACATATTGTGCCTTTTAAGCCTAAACTCATAATGAAAGTCTGAGAGACCACTTACCAATTTAGCAGCCCACCTTTGAACCCTTTTCAATAAGGTAATACAGTAACTCCTCGTTATATTGCTCATTTGGATATATCACGCTTTTTCTTTGTCTCCCTAAATTTCAAGTTTGAGCTCTCGAAAGTCGAAGTATTATATTTCTCAGTATATCCCCTTTTCCTTCATTAAATAAAGCAATCAAACAGTAATGTTTTCCTTTCTTCTAAATTTGCTGCAGTTAAAAGCTGCAACAGTTCTCCTCTCAATCCCCAACTTGCATGTCTGCAGAATGATTCTACTCAAACCAGTTGAGGTTTTACTTGATATTTCTTTTTGTATTGATGCTAACGTCCGTTGAATGAAAGAGACAGATTCTTAATAATAATAGCAAATAAAACAGTTTAGTTTTATTTGCTACTAACTAATTTGCTGCTATTATTATTAAGAAAGTTGTCATTATGTAAGATTAAACTAAATTTTTTGCGTTGACACCGAATTTACTTGTACTTTAAGTTATTTCGAACGGCATCGGTTATATTGCGCTTTTTTGTTGTCCCCCGAAAGTGGGATATAATGAGGGGCTCCTGTATCCTTCTTTAGGTAAGGAGACCAAAACTGAGCAGCATACTCCAAATCAGGTCTTACCAAACTTCAAAATAATGGCAATATAACTTAAAGTTTAGTTTCTCCTAGTATCTGTTTCAACTTGCCTAACATGCTTGACATAACTTACTTACTAAAATCTTTTTTTTTTCCATTATTGTGTAGAATCTTCCTGTCTTACATCAAAAATGGCCTGAATTAGACCAGGATTGTGAAATGGAAATTCGCATCAAGGTAATTCAAAATATCTATATAGTCTGATCTGCATGTTTTGTTTTGTTTTTTGTTGAATTAGCATTGTAGTTATGTGGGAGACAGTTTTTAATTTTTCTTGCACATGATCTGGAGTTAATTGTTGAGAAATAAGGCTTATGCTTGTGAGGAGGTCATGCATGAATTTGACTTTACATCCTTAGAAGAATAAATAATGCCAGTATAAACTGGTGTAGTGTGGTAAATAATTCCCTAATTGGCTGTTAAGTTTTGTACCTGTTATCTCATAATAAAAGACCAATACGGGCTTGTTAACAAGTCATGAAAGTCAAGCTTTTGGAAATCGCTCACGAAATTAACGAAAAAGTCAAAAAAATTATAAATAGGTCACAAATTTTTTCGTCCAACACAATCCTTTCCAGAGGACACTGGATATTCGCTATTTTTAAAATGTGTGGAATACGATCCACCCACTGCTCAAAATATCTCGTCATCTCTCCTGACAAATTTGATTTTTAAAATGAATTAATTGGCATGTTTTGAAAATGTACATAATTACAAACTTACTGTGTATTTGGAAGTTGTGGGGTGTTTTGAAATATTTATAGAAGTTCAGAGTGGCAACAGAACCCGGACATCAGGGAAAGGGAATCCTAATTTTCTGGGAAAATAGCAAAAATTTTAGATACTGTGGGAATTTTTTGCTTTGTTTTTGTTTTATCCCAAAAATTCCAATGATCTTGTGTCTAATTATTAATATTAATCATCATCCCCTTATTAAAATTGAATTCTAAAATTATTTTGCTTAAAAAGTTTCCCTATTTTTGCCATTTTTCATACATTTGGAAAAATGCAATTTTTATGCATCTGCAATGGAAACGGAACTTTTCAAATTTTGATGTTCTTATGCTTTGTTAAAAGATAAACAAAAAATAGTCTTTTCATTACAACTTTTGTAAACAAATTTTTGTGATGTTAGAGGTGAACTTTTAAATGTTGAAGATAACATCTGAAGTTTATTTTTTGTTTCAATTGCTTTAATGCATGCATAATTCTTCTGTTGGTTTAAAGTATTTGGAATAAATAATTATATTATTTAATAATATGCTTAAATGTGAAAAAATCAGAAAGCAAAAATCATTAATTTTACACAAGTTTCTGGTTCATCGTGGTGATATTTTTGTAAAAATTAACCCTCATTTGTCACATTGTATCAGTTAGCACAAATAAATAAATAATAAAGCAAAATAAAATAAAAAGTAAATTTAAAAAAAATCATTTCTTTCATTTCTTATTCAGTATGTATATAAAAATCTTGTAATAAATTATCATGCTGTAAATTAAAAGATTTAGCTCTTTCACGTGCACAAATCAATAATTCGACATACTAGCATTGATCCTAAAGTGTTTAATCCTTTGATCAAAAGCTTTTTCTGGAGCTTGGTATTTCCTAATAGAATTAAATGTTTTTTTAATATTTAAAAAATTTATAATTTTCTTACTAAAATTTAGGTATTTGAAAAAGAAGCTTGAAAGATTTGCATTTTGACATTCTTCTTTCAAGCAATAACTCTTGAATTATTTATGTTGAATATCGTGAAATTCAATTAAATGGATACAAAATTAAGAGAAATGCTTCGCCTGTTGAACATTATATAGCTAGCAAATTGTTAAAAAATGCATGTCCTTCTGTACAACTACTAAGACTAATTTGATACTTTATTTTAATTCTGCAAAATCTTGCACTTCTTGTTACTCCCTCCCATCTCCTCATCTCAATTTTGTGAGCCCCCTCCCCCCTCGAAGCGTGACATCATTTATGAATGATCCCTTTACCACAGTACTAGTAAACTGGAGTATGTTCTGAAAAACAAACCTTTGTAATATAATATTTAAGATTTGCTTCAAGTCCTGAGATAATACATCAATCACTGGTTTTCCTGTCTGGTACTTGCTTAAAAATGGCTGCAGAACTTTTGCAAGGGACAGAAAAATCTTTAATTTAACAGGCATGAGATCATCATTCATATGTTTGTGGATAACTGTATATGATTTACATGTAGGTTTTGTAAGCTTCTTGCTTTCAACGGCAGCAACGTAAGGAATTCAAGAGCACGCTCTGTTAATATTACATTGTCCAGCCATTCGTGTTGCACAAATTTCAGTAGCAATTCACCACCCTCAGAGATCTCTATAAAATCTTCTCCCCTAGCTGGAGAATCTTTCAGTAAATATTATACAAACTAGGAAGAAAATCTTCTATTTCCCAAGTGCTGGCTACACAACCAGTTTTAAAGGCATTGTGTATTATGTGCAAAGCACAGCTCCCTATATTTAGTAGGGTTTTGCCAGTTTCTTGCGGGCAATACTCCTGTAACCATGTATGAAATTTCCAATTTACGTTTGAACCATCCATCGTATAACCTGAATGGCTGGCGAAAGTTTTAGCGTTGCAAGAGACTTTAAAATGGAATAAAAAATGTCTTCTGCAGCACTGTGGCCGATAAATGCAGTTATAAAACTGTTTTAACACTATTTTGGTCCCGGAGCCTAAGATGCAGATCCAGTTGTTGCTTTTGTCGCATTTCATGCAATCGTTCATCGAAAAAGAACACAAAACATTTGATGCCTGACTTTTCGGTAACCACATTCTGAAAATATGGACCAAGACCAAAAGTTGCATTAATATGCCATTTTGCGTTCGCCGCAGGAAAATTTTGATGCCATCGCACTGTCGGGAAATTTGTGCCGGAATATCTTCTCAATATCCTGGTTAGATGTATACAATGCTTGACCTTTTATAACTTTAAATGTCCATATAAATTATTTTAATATCTTTTCAAAACATGAGTGTATTTGACATTTTTATATGGATACTATTTTTGATATTTTAGGTTTCTTATTTGAAGGAATAATTTTTTGCTCCTTCAAATAAGAATTCTCCTTCAATACAATTTGTTGAGTTATATTCTTTTTTATTAATTTGGACAAAATTATTCCTATAATAATATTTTTAATCTTTTAGGCAACTTCTAATTTAAGCACAAATTACTATTTGTTTCCCAAATGATTGTTTTTTCCTACACTCTTCTATAAACCTTTGTCAAATTTGAATTTTTCTTCGTTACTTTTCACAAAATTGGTCAAGATATTTTCATAATTAACTGCAATATAGTAGTAAAACACAGTATTTGGTAATATTATGTAGTTGTAACCTTTTCAGAGCTGACTTTAACTTAAATATGACACATAACTTTTTGTATTTCTAAAATGTTATTATTATTTCCTGTCAACTGTGGTAAATCTTTGCTGAATTTAAGCTTTATTTTTTTCGTTAATTTTCATGAGCAACGTTTATTTAAAATTTTTTATTAATAATGCAAACATTGAAATTTCACTATTCTGTAGTTTTTCATGACAATGCTAATTCACTTTACAATTTTGTATGATAATAGTTTTAGTACATTAGGTCACTATTAGTTGGAATATTTTATATATTGTTTTGATTGCATGCAGTGTTGATCTGGGGATAAAATTTCAATCATCAACATTATCATTTTATTGATTAAATTTAAATTTTTAAAAACTTGTATGCCCTTGTTAAAGTGTCAATGGCTTTAATTAGGTACAATTTAAAAATTGTTTTAAAAACATCTAAAATATCCGTATTGAAGGGTGCAAAACAATCTGAAATGACAAAAATGGGATACGCGGAATTTAATTAACAGAAAGTGAAATAAATGAATGTATTTGAAATAGTGTATAAATAGGGTGAAAACAGTGACATCATGTGTATATTTTAGTAATCAATCTACTTTTTCATGCTGTGTGAAATTCATTGATTTTTAATTATACTTGTGCCTGTACGCACGATTAAGTCTTTTCAGAATAGAACCTTCTAAATGTTGTATGCTCTTCACATTTTTTTTTGTAAATCCTTTGCAGTTGAATAATGTATACAGATAGACTAATGTTGAAGACATAGGAGCATAAAGAGTTAATCCATGAACTTCTCCTTTTTATGGTGTTAAAAAAAATGTTGCACATTTAATGAAAATTTGAATTTTTGTTAGATTAATTCTTTTTTATCTACATTGAAGCTAAGTAAAATATAGTAATGACAAATAACTTTTGCTTATAACAGTGGTCAAAAATTACTCCCTTAATTGAGGAGCAAACTGTCAAACCGTGGTTTCTCAAAAAAAATAATAAAATAAAATTAAAGTTACTGGTTTTACTTTGAACTCCTCATTAACCGGAACAAAAGTATGTTGTTATTTGTAACCAAAACAAGCTTTAAACTTGTTTTGGTTTCAAATAACAACATACTTTTGTAGTAGTTAATGAGGAGTTCAAAGAAAAACCAGTAACTTTAATTTTATTTTTTTTTTTGGAGAAAACGTTTGACTGTTTGCTCCTTAATTGCAGTAATTTCTGGAAGAACCGCCGCATCAGCGTATGCGCCGCACTTCCAAAAAAAGAAGGCTAGGGAAAAAAAATGCTCAGAAGCGCCACACACTCTTAAAGCTTATATAAACTGAATTTTCAAATGTACATCCTTAAAAGGAATAAAATAACAGTAAAGATTACCTAAATAAATTTACCTACCTTTAAAAGTGATAAAATAACTAAAGATTACCTAAATAAAACACACCACAGAAAGTAATATGTTATATTAAAGAAATAAAAGTTACATACTGCAGTTTTAAATAAAAAAATTAAAACACATTCAAGGAACATAGTAAAAAAAATTTAACATGATTCATTAAAGAATAAAACATGAAATTATTCACAATCGGATGAGAAACCGTCAAACTCGGACTCATCGCTGTCCGACGCAAATTAATTTAAAATATCCTCATTTAGTTCACTAGCAGATTCTGCGCAAATAGGATCGTCAATAGCGTCATCAATGTCATTCACTACATTCTGTGCGGAAATAATTCCGGATTGAGTGAATCCCACTGTTATTATTTTCGTGGAAACACTTTTCCATGCCCTCGGTGAATGAATGGAGGCCCTCGCTCATCCACGTTTCCCACTGGCGTCGCATTTCGGCTTTGAGAGCCTTGTTCACGGACAGATCCAACGGTTGAAGCACTTTTGTGAGGCCAGCAGGAATGATCGCTGAATTTGCAGACAGGGCTTTACACTTTTCTTTAACGCTGGCAAGCAGGTGCGACCGCATGCTGTCCATAATTAATAGCCCTTTCGGCTGATAAAAGGCTCCCTTCCGGCGCCTCCAAACATTTTCCAACCAATCCATCATCACGGATTCGCACATCCAGCCTTTTCCATTTGCGGTAATGACAATATCGGCCGGAAAATTGCCTTTCGGCACCGTTTTTCTTTTAAATATCAGCATCGGCCTGAGCTTTGTGCCATCAGCAGCGCAAGTGAAGGCCGTTTTCTCGTGCCCGATACAGTTTTTGTACCGACCTGGTCAACGGTTTTGTTGGCAGGGCAGTCAAAAGTCAGTGGCGTCTCATCCATATTGATGACTTGGGAAGGCAAGAACTTTTGCTTTTCAATGCTCTTCGATACGAAGTCTAAGAACGCTGCTTTCTTGTCTTCCCAGTCCGTCGGCAATTGCTGGCTCGTAGTTGTTTTCGCCCGGACCGAAATTTTTTTACCGGTGCATAAATCGGTAGCACCAGCAGAGTCCACCTTTAAAATCCGCCACATTCATTTGGCTTGCCATTTTTTCGGCTTGTAGTCGAATTTTAATAGTGGAGACAGGTAGTCCTTTACTCCTTGGCTCCTTGATCCATCCTGCTAGTTGCAGCTCTAGTAGTTGGCCATCTCACAGTACCACTGCGTCGGGCTCGTTTTGTTTTCGGTAGATTTTCCAAATCTTGCTTTTCCGAGCGCCAGCGACGAACACATCTCTCGTCAACGTCGTATTCTCTACCAGCCGCTCTATTGCCGATTTCTGCAGCTCTAGAAACCACTTTCAGCTTGAAAGCAGCAGTACAGCTCCGAAGTCGTTTAGGCGCCATTATTTGCAAAATGGAAAAGAGCGGAATCAAGCGAGGACAAGAGAGAAAATGGTCGTTCACGATAGCACGTGCTCTTTCCAACGCAAGCAAGCAGGCTGAAAACAGGTATGGGAGAATCCATATGTGGAGGAAGGGGGAAAGGCGTAAATGGAAGAATTAAAGAGGAGGAAACTGGTTCTTTCCTTCTCCTCCCGCTTCATTCAGCCGCATGCGATCCTTTTTTTTTTTTTTTTTTTACGCTCGTAAGCGCCGCGTCAACATACGCGCCGCATTTGCATAAAATGCGACTTTTAAACACCTATGCGCCGCGGCGGTTCTTCCAAAAATTACTGTAATAGCATGATTCTATGTTTTGCCTATCATTCATACATTTAAATTAAAGGATATCTCCGTATGGTGTTTAAGGTATATAATTATAATAATGCCTGTGAAAAAAAAATTTGGACTCTTGAAAAGTGCTTGAATTTTTTTCTTCCTGGAGAGTATGGACTCTGGTAAGAAATGTACTTTTCTTCTATTCTAGCTCAATGGTGAGGAATGCGATGCAATCCCCCTTTCGAGGCCAGAGTTCTTGAAAATGACCGAAGAAAAGGCAATCGAACTGGCTCTCGGGCAAAGCAAAGTGATCGAGATCTTAAACGGGAGCAAAGTCAGGCGTGCAAGGTATAAAGTGTGGCCGAAGTACGATTCGGAAGTCAACTTAGTGTACACCCCTATCGGCAAGAAGGCGAAAAAGAAACTCAAAGCTGCCGGCAGTTGATCTCTATTCATCGTATTTTAGACTTTGTACAGTTTAATTTGTTTCCTTCATTGCTGTGGTTTCTGTTGCCTATTTTGAGAAAAAAGAAAAAAGTGGAAATATAGTATAATTTTTGCATTAAAGTGTAAGTGTGTTTAATATAAAATTTTAAATCATCTTGTATTTAAGATTATAGGGGCTGTTATTTTTATTTATTAATTTAGGTTGGAGGCATTTCAGCGATCAAGGGAGGGGTGAATGGACCCCTGAAAAATACATTGACTTTATACATGTTTTTACAGTATTTTGTTTTTATTACCTATAATATGCATTAAAAATGTATACCCTTTCATCCCTCCCCCTAGAAATTTTGAAATGACAGCCCTGGAGGGAGAGACCCCTTGAAGCACGAGTCTTTTTTGGAAAAACTGTTAAAAAATTATTGTTTTTTTTTTTTGACAGAAAATGAATATATAGGTATAGTATAAATTGTTTTTGGCAATTTCAGTTGTAGGGGTGGGGTGAGGTAAAAGTTGTATCAAAATTGTTATACAAACAAAGGGCAAACAGATCTCAGACGGGCATTAGAAGTAAAATAACGTGAGATACATGATCACCCATATGAGACACGGACAAGTGCATTAAGGGGTTAAACAACCTGAATTATATGGGACAACGCCTTAGGCATGCCCATTATTTCAAAGTTTTCCAGGAATTCCTTCTCAAAGTGTGTTTTAGGATAAAAATAATGCATTTATGTTTCTAAAAGCCTGGGGGAGGGTTTTATGCCCCCTCCTGAACACCCAAATAATGTGTCTGGCCTCAGGTTCAATTTAAATTTGGAAGCCCCCATTAACATTTTAGAGATTAACTGTTAATAATTAAAAGTTGCAAAAATTAAAAGTGTTTCTTAAAACTCAGACATACCAGTTGCTCTTTTATTTATTTATTTTTGAAAAAGAAAATGTCTAATCTTTTTTGTTTTTTAAGTGATGAAAAACAGTTACTGGAGAACAGTATATGCTACTTAGCTTTAACCTTTTGACCACGGGAGACCGATAGTGAATTTAATGCACCTTTATCATATCTTTCTGCTATTATATGTTAGTTAATAGGAACATTGCTGCGATATTTTGGCTGTAAAACAAAGTTTATACTTTTCTCCACCGGACTTCTACCTGTTAGCGGAGGCCTTAGGATTGCTTCTGCACGGGGAGAGGTAGTGGGGTCTACGGATTTTACATGCACATATCTCCAAGTATACATGGTGGTCTTCAGTGGGAATCGAACGCGCGACCTTCCAGGTGGAAGTCCGACGTGCTAACCACTAGGCTACCATGGCCTGGTCTTCCATACTGGTGTAGGTATCGTACTCTGAGGAAATGTTGCCCCTTGCCTCCGTTTGGAAATCCTAATTTTGAACCAGATCCCAGATGAGAGACCGTCATCTAGGTTTGCCATCAGCAACGTGCGTAAGCAATCCTAAGGCCTCGGCTAACAGGTAGGAGTCTGGTTGAGAAAATTCATCTAGGTTGGCCCCCCCCCAACAGTATTTCACTGGGAAGACATTGGATCCATGACGAATTTTACGTGCGCCAGCTCCCATTAGCATAGCTGTCAACCCTTCCTCAATTTGGAGCAGCTTCTCTCATTTAGTCTCCATTTTCCGCTTTTCTGCGCTAATGATCAGATCTTCGTCATTTTTGCTAAGAGTAATAAGGTATGTCCAAGACCCACTTCATAGGATATGACCTGTCCAATGAGGCATCTGCCTTGTCCGCACAAAAAATTGGAAATAGCCGATAGGCGTCGCTACTTTTCCTCTGCCTTTCGTCCAGTTGTAATGTAATTTCAATGGGGATATTGGCTATTTAAAATTTAAATTGTGCTTTAACTGATTTTTAAAAATTTATTTCTGCTTTGTCTTTGAACAATGGCGTACTGGTGCGTCCTTTGCTGTACTTTGGAAAATAAAGGGGCCCGAAATATCCTATTTCTTTTCACGAATTTCCAAGAGATAGCATACTTGGTACACAATGGATCACACACATATCTAGATTCTAGACTAATGAGTATTTAATAAATTGATTTTCTAAAATTATATTTTTCAGTGCTTATGTTATGCATCATATTAGATACATTTAATCTTAGCTATTCGCAGTCTTTTAATAATTATACCTAACCTAACCTGTACGAATCATCTGATGATGAAATGAAAACAATCTAAACATTTTCAAAATAGATCGTTTGTAGTATTAAGTTTCTGTTTGCTTAAAATATTTTTTGAAGCATTCGTCCATTAAAATAATGACATCTTTAAAAATTTTCGCATTCACATCTGATCAAAGAGCAGATGTGAGTTCACTGTTTAATTTATTTGGCATTCCAATCCAATGTAATGAATAACTAACGTATTTTAAATAAATATGTTCTTTCTGGATGATTTTTTGCTTTTACTTTAAAATCTGCATTAATATGCATACATGCAAAGGGTGTATTCTATTCAGAGTTGTGGTGATTTAAATCCATAAAATTAGTTAAAATAATTCGGAGAATAAATGAAAAATTGCAAAAGATGGTTTGATTTTAAAAAAAAAGCGCTTTGACGACAAATACTGTCAATTCCTTGTGTATATGAAAAAGTAAATATATAAACATATCTGGCTTGGTTAATAAATTATTCACCTTTTTAAATGCAATTAATATTTGATATATTTCAATGTTTCTAATTTTAGAACATTGATTTTTTTTTATTCCAATCCTTTTTTTTTTCTAAAAAGAAAGGTTTTTACTATGAATAGTGTTAAGAAATTCTTTGAAACATTTAGCTGTAATATAGTTAAGTTTCTCCATTAAAATTTCGTTTATTATTTCTTTTTGTATTTTTTAACACTTTATTTCTTTGTAATATTTGAAGAAAGAGTGAAAAGAAGTTCGTGCCATTTTTTGATTTCTTTATTATTTATTTAATTTCCACATGAAAATTCCTACCTTTTCAGCTTTCATAATAGCTAAATTGTCAACTTTTCCGAATTAAACTGGATAGCCAACCTCTTAAATTTTGGGTTTTACCGCCAAAAACACCAATAGATGGCGGCACATTTCCGCTGTTTTCGGGCGGACATGAAACTTCATAGGAACTGCGCGATTGAGCTGGTCATGGGCTCGACCGATAGCACTTTTTGGCGGATGCCGATTGCCGATTATTCTCCTCTTCCATCGGCCGATTGGAAAAAAGTCGCTTAAACCATTAATAAAAAAACATACAGAATGCTTGTCAAAAATTTCATTTAAATCATTTATTTATTTTTATGTTTATAAAAACATAAATGCATTATTCAAGCACCGTAAAACTATTGGGGGAAGTTTACATAATAATTAAAGCTAAAAGAATCACTCGCGATTCTAGTAAAGTAATTAAACTACATTTGGGGGGAGGGGGTAAAAAAATTAAAAAATACTATATCAGGATATTTAATTGTTTTTATCTTTGCAAAAAAAACTCCACATTTTTTGGGTATCGGATCGCGTCCCTTGCCTTCAACCGCTGCTTCAACACTTTATCTTTATGCACTGCAATGCCAAGTGCAGCTGCCTTTATTTTCTTATTTTTTTTCATGGAGAGGAATGCGGATGTTATAATACAAATACAGACTAACAAATAAATAATGTGGGTTTGTATCTTTAACGAAATTGTCAACCCCCTCCTTTCAGATTATTTTCATAATTCCCTCCGCCCGTTTTTAAAACAAAAGCGGGAACGATTATATGTTTATTTTTCCCTATAAATAGCTCTTTTTTTGAAATAAAAATAAAATATTGAAAAATTTCGCTCGCATTAACGTGCCCCTGTTCATAACCAAGAAATACTGAATATTGCTTTAAAAACATAGACGTGAGAGTTTTTTGTCACTACGAATGAATGCTGGGGGGGGGGGGGGGGTCTTAAAGAACTAATCTTATTAGCTTTTTTTTTTTCTTGTGAGTTCAAAATTACACTGAAATACTTGACATGTTCTTTATATTTTATTGAGCACAATGTAAATAAACCAATATTTTGAGCACCAGTACTTTTCTGTTGACAAATAATCTTCTGAAAAACACGTGATCCTTTATAAAAATTAAGATGTATTTTGAAAAAAAAAAAATTATGTATTCATTGTCAATTTTTGAAATTAATGAAATTGTAGCATTTTTATAAAGGTATTATTCCACCCTGTCGAGCGAACTCGTTTTTTAAGAATTAAATTTTTGAAAATTGCAAGTCGAACTTGGACACATAAAATTTCGATCAATAAACATTTATACTGAAAAATTGATTCATATTTTTTCTCAATATATTCTATGTTGTAAACTAACAAGAAATATTCTAAAGTGAAAGCAGATGCAATGAGATTGTTGTACAATAGCAGAAAAACTGTCAACTGTTTAACACGTGGCATCAAAGAAGACAAAAAAAAAAATGCTCTAAAAAAACGAAGTATACACGAAGAAAAATTAAAATAATTATCGTATAAAAAAATTTAAGATGTATTTTGAAAAATATATGCCTTGATCAATCTTTGAAAAAAAAAAAAAAAAAGCATTTTTATGAAGTTATTAAATCTTGTCGCGCGAACTCGCATTTTGAGAATTTTTAAATGGACACATAAAATTTCGATCAATAAACATTTGTACTAGAAAATTGTTTCTTATTTTTGACCAATACTTTCTATGTTGTAAACTGAAAATGAAATAAGGAGAATAACCGCACACTAAAAGCAGATGCAACGAGATTGCTGCACAATTGAAGAAAAACATTTGAAATCGAAGAAGCAAAAAAAAAAAAAAAACCCTAAGAGAAAAAAAAGTTTACGCTGGTAAAAATTAAAATTATTATCGCACTTTGATTGAGTTGACTTTGTATTGTTTACAATTTCGGAATAATAAGAAACATGACAAACTAAAAGCAGATGGTATAATATTATTGCACAATGACATCTAACGCACAAAGTCATTATTAAATGAAAAACGGATAAAAATGAGGCAACTAACCTAGTGCGAAAAACAAATAGCACTCATAAGACGCCTCTATTACTTTTACTTTAACATATTCTATTTCGTGAGCATTCTGTTCAAAGAGAAATAATTTCAATAATGAAGGTTTTCGGGCAGCGATCGCTTAAACTATTTTTCCGAATTTTTTCTCAAATACTTTATAGAATGACATTATTTTTGTGCGTTTTTGAACTGATGTGCTGCCTGAGTGTTATAGTATGGAAATAGAAATCTAGCTATGGAGAAACAAGAAAATTAAAGACACATCGGATTTTAGATGATTTTCAAGGCCGATGGGCCGATGTTTTTCTAAAGTTAACATCGGCCTCCGATGGCCGATGGCAAATTTGTTGAATAAGTTTAGCTATATTTCCCCCATCATGGCGATATATTTAAACATGATGATTTTTTGCACAAGAAATAAGAAAGAAATTCCTGTGTTTACAAGTAGTATTTACTTTCTAAATTTGCAGCATTTTGTTTCATCTTATATATAAGCCGCTTAAGTGTCCAGAATTTCTTACTCCGAGAAAACTGCATCGTGCTGCCATCTACACAATTGTTTCTATAATGAAAACGACTATTAATCAAAACATTTCTCTATCATTTTGAGTGAGGCATCGCTAGATTTGCAATCTCCGTTAAAAATTAATGTAAACGCGAATTTAATTTATCCTTCTTTCTTTGTTTTAATTTCTGCATCGTCTGCGCTTTTTATATATATTAAAGTGGCAGCGCTCTTTTTTCCAGTTTCGTTCAAACTATTGTTTTGACGATGATTATATTGGATATAAATAAATATTTTTCACAAACAATTTGATTATAAAGTAAAATAATATTTTTATTTTACAGATTATTATAACTTAGATGTGTTTTTTTTCGGTAAGAATATTTTTTTCCGAAATTATTATATGTTTATTATTTATTTATTAAACTTTACTGTTCTACCTGATAAATATGTCTTTGATTTGATGAGCATTTCCGGTTACTGGGAGAATTGTATATTTATAATGTCTAGAACAGCGGTCATTTCGTATGACCGCCGGGCTTACTAGTGTATAAATAATCAAAGGTGTTGGATTGTCTTATTAATAATCAAGGCAAAAATGTTTTTATAATATAATTAGACCAAATCCCTAAACCTCATTTTATAAGCAGGTGTTTTTTTGAAAATGTCAACATAAAATAGCTGTAAATATTCAGTAATGGTAATAAAACTTAAGTTGCTTTAATCATCCGTGGTATATTCTGGCATCAAGTCTTCTGCATTTTACATAATTTCTTCTGCATTTTTTTAGGTTATCTTCTGCATTTTTCAAAATAGGGGTTGGCAGATATGCATTAACGTACACACGTGTACACAGTAACGGAGCGAATCAGTCGCGAGAGGTAGTTACCCTCCCAAACACTGACCTCGGTCAATGTTGCTGCACTTTCGGTGTTCTGCGGGAACCGAGCTTCAACCGACTGTTCCACTGAGGGACATGTTTTCCTTTCTTCCTGTTTTGTACAAAAAGTATATCGATATACGTATGCCACAGAATAATAAGTCTTGCTACAAATAATGGTGCCTTCACATCAACTGCTACAGCGGTGTACGATGGCAACGAAAAATTTCAGCGCCAATCATTGTTTGATAACCACGCCTTGATATTACACGGGCGTCACGACCTATGGGGATTCGGGGACGCTTCCCCCCCCCCCCCCCAATAATTTGGCAGAGGGGACAGTCTCCCCTTTTCACACGAAAATTTAGAAATAAAAGGACCCAGTAGTGTAGTTCTGGAAAAAGGTGCTAGGACGCTTACATATATAAGCATCAAAAAGTGGGGGTGCGCTTATGTTAAAATTCAAAACAAGTGAGGGACAATGCGCGTATAGATTTTGAATAAAAAATTCCTACTGCTTTATTTTTTATGTGAACATTCTGGAATTTAATCATGTGTCATTGTCTATTTGTGATGGGACAAATGGGGATCCGAGAAAATACGCTTCCCGTTCCCGTCGCATCAATATTGCCATATCGAATAAATTACGAGTTTTATAAACTTGTTAAACATGAAGAGTAATTAAGTAGTGCAACAAAAATTGCAAACACGCGTTTCTAAATGTCTTGAGTGCATGTAAAATATGTTAAGAACCCTTATTTCTACAAATTCGGGGAACATTTTATGATAGGTTTGAAAAGCATGCACATTTTTTACTCAAACTGTGCTTCAGTACATATTTCACTTTATATCAGTGGTCCTAGGCCTAGGCAAAAAAGTGGGAGGGGGAGGGCCCTGATATTTTTTTTAATATCTAACAAATACCCCAGCACTCCACATTTCTTCACTATAACTTAGGTGTGAAAGTTTTCTAGAATTTTTCGAAACCCGCTCAGTCACGGAAAAACCTATAGCTGCCCTTATATGTGACGCCCTTGTTCGACTTCAACTTCCAATAGCAATTCTTCGGGGGCCAACATATGACGGAGCAGCCGATATGAGTGGCCATATTAAAGATGCTCTATCTATTATGAGTAAAAAATAGCCTTTAGCAGATTTTGTTCAATGTGGGCTACATTGCACTAACTTAATAATGAAAGACAACAAAAACAAACGGCTTGTTTCAGAACCTCTTGGAAAATGAATCTGAATATCCCGTTGGAAATACTTGCAAAATTAGACCTCTGTGTCGAACAAGATGGATATGTCGAAGTTCTCAAATTGAAGAAATACTGAAAAAATATCCTTTAATTATGGACACGTTGAGTCAGTTGGCTGAAGACGTTTATGATGGCGCTAGCAGTCCTTAGCTGTTCTCGAAAACGGTTCCAACTATCTGGGAATAAGTTTTGGGGAAACAAACCATTGATTTGCTGGCAGAACTGAACACCTCTTTCCAAAGGAGGTGTTCAGTAGCTGGACTGAACAATTCAGTTCAAACAGATGCTAATTACTTGGAAAAGATGCGAAACGACGCTGTGTTTTTCACCATTTTTGATGGCTGTGTCAAAAAAATGGAGCTTGGACTAGACCCCCTAAAATTGCCAAGAAAAAAAAAAGACCTCCTAAATGGTTTGATGGTGTGGCAGTAGGTCATGGTTTTTCTTCAGTTGCAGAATACTATCGCATTGAATTCTTTCACTTACTTGATGTGATAATTGCCGGACTAAAAAATCGCATATTGAATCAAAGGTAATTCAAAAACAATTTGAATTAGAAAAGATGCTACTACATGAAGAGAATCTCTGGAGCTTGCAGTAAATTACCCAGAATTTAATTTTTCAAAATTAAGGATTCGACTTTCAGTTTTCAAAGAGGAGTTTAAAGACATGACGTGCGCACATGATGTTAGAAAAGCATTACTACAAATGGAAGCAGGATCTAGGGGATTATTCTCTAATATAGAAATTCTGGTACGACTTTTTCTGGTGTCTCCAGCATCCAGTTGTAAGGCGGAAAGAAGTTTCAGCGCTTAAAAAAGTTGAAGTTGTATTTGCGCTCAACAATGACACAAAAGCGATTGAATCACGTTGAGGTGTTTCTTTCATCAAGATGTCATCGATCAAGTTGATACGGCAACCATCTCAAAAAAAATTATTTCTTCCAAAGACAGTCGAAGAAATGTTTTCGAGTCAGAAAAGAAATGAAATAAGTCCATATACATACATAATTATTTTTTTTCTTTATTAGGGGCTGCAGTATTGGTCCTCAACCATTGCAGACCTAGTGCATTCCCAGAAATTGGTACCAACTCTTTCAGCGGCACCATAATAAGTTTGGTACCATTGCCTCAATTTTTTGATGCTCAGTTTCCCCCTAAATAGCGGCACCTGAGCTCTCGTTGATGCAAACGGTACTAGGAATTTAATTTAGCCGAGATTATCCATGCCAAACGGTTACTTAAGGAATATTTTACATTCCGCATAATCATACGACATAGGGGCCGACGATTGAAAATCCACTGAGTTGGGCCAGGTTTGAACCTGCGAACTTGGGCCTACGAGGCCTGAGCCTTACCACTACGCTACCCTGTCAGCACATCATTAATTATAAACGATATAAAAATGATTCTGTACAGAGTAAAAAAAACCTTTTTTTAATTTTTTTTTGAATAAATATTTTTAACTTTAATGTTTTCTGAACATATTTCATTTCTCTAGATCACATCTAATTTTTGTTGCAAATTAAGTTTACAAAATAAATAAATAGTTAACACAATTTGTATAGCTAGAAAAAATGGGAAATACTATTGCTGAAATAATAAAGAGTTTCAATTACTGTTTAGCAAAATTAGGAAGACTGGAAGACAAGTCAAAAATTGGCTTCGTCCCCCTCAATAATTAGACTGCTGTGACGCCAGTGCTTGATATTGATTGATTGGTATTCTTGCATCATTAAAAAGGACTTTCAACCAGCCGATTTTAATTTGCTGATTTTGCTGTGGAACAGTTAAATCCTTGTTTGACAGCAACATTTTATTACAACAGAAGCAACTTGTCTCCGGCGTTCTTAGCGGGAATACCCCACAAGAGGAAGGAATTCTAAACTACTCTATTTCCATACAATAAAACATTTGAGAACTCACCTAATACCGACAGTTAAATCTTAGCGATATGACAATGTTACATTCACATTTATTTATTAAAAACTAAAATTAATTTATTTAACTTTCGAAGAACTAACTCTCTATAAATATTAAAAGCTTCTTGACGCAAGCATTAAAAAATGATGTTTAAACGTATTAGAATACGTTTAAAATTAATTGGAATGTTTTCGGGTTTTTATCATTATCTTTTCTTTTACACAATAATTCACGAAACCATCATATGTTTTTTAAAAAATGCGATAAAATGTATTTTCAAAAATACGGGCGCCGTAAAAGTAAAAGCTTCCGTTTTGTCAAACTTTTGAACTGCCATTTAAGGAGTCAATAAAGGGTTAGCGTTTTTTTTTGTGTGTGTGCAGTATTGTTGACTGTCTGTTTTGAAAATGTTGACGCTCTTAAATGAGCAATCGGAAGATTTAAAACGGCCAGCAGAATTCCGCTAAAAATAAGCCAACTAAAGCTACTTTATAAATAGAGAAAACGCTAAAAGTAATTAGTAATATATCCGATGCATATGTAAAGTTTTTTTCTGTTTTACAACGCAGTATACGGTGTCACATTAATCATAATCCGATTAGAAAAGATTAGTATTCTAATAGACATCTATTTATGTTCAGAGTCGTCAGGATCACAGTTAATTTCTTCTCTTCAAAAGTATTTCAGTTGCTTCAATAGAGTTTTACAAAAACATTTTCTTCTCTCTCGGGATTTCTCGACGGATAATCGTTTTCCCATTTCTTGCTCTCGACTCTCGTAATGGAACGTTAAGTCGCATTGGTCGCATTTTACTTCTGAAAAATAGGGTTAGAACTTAGTCATTGCGCAATGAAGTTGAACGAGTTAAAGCTGTTTTTTCCCCCGTCAAGGAAGGGAGGAGGGGGGAGCAGAAAATTGTTACTGCTGCAATGTTTTTGACAAATTATTTAAATGCCAATTTTTCCATTTGGGAAGATGAATTTTTAAAAATCTCTATAAATAGGATGACGCAAATGTTAAAAATGATCTTTAAACGTACTAGAATGGGTTTTAAATAATTGGAAAGTTTTCGATTTCTTAGAATTGTTCTTTCTTTCACAGAATAATACAATGAGATCATCATCTATTGTTAAAAAATGCGATAAAAATGTATTTTCAAAAATATGAGCGCAATAAAAGGAAAAGCAGACCATCGAGATATAATAAATGGAGGGCGCATTGCTGGGACAAGTTTCGTTGAACGGACACTGTGTGTGGCTGGTTTCCTTGGAGTACAGCGGCTTGCCGGGTTGTACGATTTGGCGTAATAACTTTTTTGTCTCCAAACTAATAATTTTGCAAAATATTTTTGTGGAATATAAAAAAGATACCTCTAATTATAGCAAAAAAGAGATCACCAAAATATTTGACAGAAGTAGGAAAATCAAAACACGTCACAAACCAGTCAACAAATCAGGACAAAAATAACTTTTTATCGCAAAATAAATGACGGCCAATCAGTTGGAAACATGATAGCGTGGTAATTAATTATGTAGTTGGTTTTAGTCCCTGGAAGGAGGAGAAAAGGAAGAAGCCACCCACGTGACTAAACGATGGTCACTCTTAAATTGCCATTGAGCAATCCACTATTATTGTATATCTGTGAAGCAGACACGATTTTTTTATGCACTGTTCAAAAAGCACGCGGGTTTGTTGAGATTAAGCACAATTTTTTGGCACAGCAATCGGCTTATAGCAGCTTATTTGCACTGAAATTGGAAACAGCCAATCGTCGTGCAACTGCAAAATGTAGTTCCTTGTTTATTTACTTGCACATCGGGCTTATCGTCGCCTACTTTTTTCAGACCCTCCAAATGCCCTTTGAAGCCAATAGGTAGGTCAATAACCCATGATATATTTTTAACGAACGGTAATTAAAAAAAAAAAATGTTAATGTTTAGTGTTTGCGTTTGGCAAAGGTGAATTTTAGAGTTTTGTAATTGCAATAGCAAAACCTAGAGGTAAAAATAGAGTTTTAAGAAATTGCTACAAACTTGTTTATTGAGAAACCAATTCCGGTCGCGAGCAAAAGCATCCCACCAATAACTCAAACAAGCAAATCTTCTGACATATGTACTAGTTCATATTTGCTATTTCAGCATCCCAGGAGATTAATATATTTCTGTCTGCAATTGTAAACTGGCAACCGGTGAACTATTGGGTTTTCAGAATGTCAAAATTAAGTCCAAAAAATAGCAATGAGAAATAGATAGGACAAATGAATCAATGGGGAAAACAATTCTACAGAAAAGAAAACAAGAATTGAGGGGGTTGGAGGACTTATCAGCCAGCTGAGGGATTATCTTCGCCGGATATCGAAAATAAAGAAATAAGCTTCGCGAGTGACAAGTGGGCAGTTCGTCGTAACCCACACACTGTTGTTATTAAAACATATTGGTGTTGATTTATGAGCAGACAATAAGGAACGGGGCAAGTTTTTGGATGGATGTATAACAAACAAAAAGTGTTTAAAGGTCAGTTGGATAAAACTTGATTTTACGGTTCTGAGAAGCATTGGAATTCACCGGTATCATATGGGAGACTCAGAGCAGAAGTGAAATAAGTCGTCCCACCCCTCGCGCTTCGGGATTTTCGGAAAAGTTGTTGTAAAAACATAGTTCTGCAGCACTACGGTTATGCAAATTCTCTTATATCAACTAGAATAATGTTTCCCAACCGGTGGTTCGCGAACCCCTGGGGGTTCGCGAAAATAATAATGCAATGGTGGAATTTTTAAATACTGACGTAAAAGAATAAATGAAATAATAAATTTACGTACGTAATTGGGATGGCGTGTAAAAATAATGTTTTTGGCTAAATTGTTTTCCAATAATGCGTAAAAGTTGTGGATTGACAGAAAAAGCATACGTACAAAATTTGGAATGTACTTATTTCTTCTGATACATAATATCGAAAATTTGAATCTCAAAATGGCATTAAAAGTTATTCATTGATTTATTTTAAATTTTGAACGTACGGATTTTCTCCCTCGCAAAAAAAAAAAAAAAAAAAAGAGTCAAAAATACGAAAATTTGTTAAAATGAAAATTTTTGCATTATTTCAGCTAACTTTTCATGTGCAGATCAAAGTGGAACCGGAAGATATTCATGCATTAATTTTAAAATTTGAACTTGCATTTATCACACTTTATTTCTTACTTTCAACCCGAAAGTGGGACAGAGAGATATTCATTGATTGATTGATTTAAAAATTCGTCCGTTTTTTTCTCATACCGTTCCAAAACTTTTTCGCACTATCGGAAAAAAAAATTAATTATATTTCTTGCGAATATATATGTTTACTGCGAAATTAATAATTCAAAAAAGAACAAGTGATAAAAAGCCATTTTAGTATTTATTGAAACTTAGATGTTTTGAAATTATATTTTTATTTCTTGTTATGAACTACTAGTAAGCCCGGCGGTCATACGAAATGACCGCTGTTCTAGATATTATAAATTGTAATTAAAATGATTTGTGCAAAGGTGTCTGCTAATTCAAACTGAATTACCCAGATCAGGTGGCGAGGACGCCCCTTCGCGTACAGCCCCACACTACTATACATTTATTTACTATATAATCAAATTGTTTGTGAAAAATATATATTTATCATTGAAAGAACTTATTGAAAATGTTATTATGCTTTTCAAAACAACAGGTTTAACGAAACTGGGAAAAAAGAGCGCTGATACTCTAATAAGAAAAATATGAAAAGGGCAGACAATAAGTTAAAAAGATGTAAAGGATTAAATTAAATTCGCGTATACATTAGTTTTTAACCTAGATTGAAATACAGCGAAGCCTCACTCAATATGGCGTTAACGGAGATAAACGTTTCGATTGCTATTAGTATATTTGTTACATTTATGACAATAACAATGGCAACTGCAATGATTTGTTTGTTCACACGGCAACTGTAATTATATGTTTGGAAATGAGGGCAACAATGCAAAAGTAAAATAAAACGGGTCAAAAAAATCATTGAAAATTTAAAAAAAATATATGTTTTATCAAATTAAAAAAAATATCACGTATGTCACACTTCAGCGGACCCCCCATCCCCCCCTTTGTCACGCGTCACGCTATGTTGCATAATGCATGATGTCGCACTTCTTGTTACCCCCTCCCTTCCCCTTGCCACACTTTGTCACAATTTCACGAACCCCCCTCCCCCGCTCGAAGAGTGACATCATTTATGAATGATCCCAAACGGGGCCCTTATAGGCAGGAGTCCGATTTCCGCCCCTTGAAAGGTCTCTTAATTTTTGAACCGGCTCCCAGCTGAGAGACAGTCACCTGGGATTGGCACCCCCAGAGGTATCGTTTCACTTGGAGGACATTGGAGCGACGACCTATTTAACGTGCACCAGCTCCCTTTTGGCGTACACGGACACCACAGCAACCAGCCGCGAGAGGTTGTCACCCTCCCAAACACTGACCTTAGTCGATGTTGCTTCACTTTCAGTGTTCTACGGGAACCGAGCTTCTACGAACTGGTCCACTGCGGGACCGTTTGTTGCATTTATTTTTTTATTTATTGTTTATGTGCAAAGATGAAAGTTTCACTTTTAATGTGATTATAATTCATGCTGACACCGCGGAAAAGCACTATGAATTTTGTTGTTATTGTTATGAGTTTATTTTTTCCTGTTTTGTCTACAAAATGTATAGATGTGTGTGTTACAGAACAATGAATCTTTAATTAATAAAATTATATGCTGACACACATTTATTCGTCAAACTACTACTAGGGAGCGTCCATAAATGATATCACGCTTTTCCCCCATATATTTAACCCTCCTCCCCCCTTTGTCACAAAATGTCACACTTCAACGGACCCCCCAACCCCTTTTGTCACATGTAACGCTGTGTTGCATAAGCATGATGTCACACTTCTTGCTACACCTCCCTTCCCTTTGTCACAATTTTACGAAACTCCCCTTTCCCCCTCGAAGTGTGACATCATTTATGAATGACCCCCTACCAAACACGCTATGTTTCATAAGCATGATGTCACACTTCTTATTCGGGTGTTGCCATTACTACTCAGAGAATTTTGATGCTCAGTTTCCCCTAGATGGCGGCACCTCAGCTCTAATTGATGCAGATTGTACTAGGGATTTAATTTAGCCGAGAGCATCGAGGCCAAACGGATACTCAAGGGATCTTTTAGATGCCGCATAATCATACGACATGGGCGCATCTGCATCTTGAAAAATCCACCGACTTGGGTCAGGTTTGATCGTGCGAACTTGGACGTACGAGGCCTGCGCCTTACCACTACGCCACCCTGTCGGCTGTTGTAAATAGATACCAGCATTTCCATTTTCTAGGTTCAAACTGTAACTCGAAGTGTTACAAAGTAAAGAAACAACTACTTTGACTATGACGTAAGAAGTTCTATAAAATCTGATGCTGCTGGTTTCTCGGGGTCTTTTGCGGGTGAAGCGCCATTTTTAAACGTAGGCGTACGGAAGCCTTCTGCCGAAAAACTCGTACTGGATAAAAAACGGTGTTTGGATTTTAATCGAGGTTTTTTCCGGAAAAACTGATAAAAGTGATTGTTTTTTTTTTTACAGAAAATGAATGTAAAGTTATAGTGCAACTTGTTTTTTTTTTTTTTTTTTTTTTGCAATTTCAGCTCTGGGGTAACTTAAGAGCTGGGTGGGGTAAGAGCTATAAATATATATACAGTCAACATTCTTTATAACGACCACACATTATAAAGATCATTCCAGTATAACGATCAGTGGTAAAGGTCCCAACTTTATCCCTATGAACTCTATGTTAATTTGCTTTCGGTATAGCGACCTTTCTGAATCGTCTAATCCAATACAGCGACCATACTAAATGTCATGTCAGCTCAGAAGCTCTGCTTCCAGATGTGTGAATGTATTTTTTTTCTATATGTTCTACTTTAAAATCTGTTAATATTTTGCACTGATAATTTTCTTAAAATTCCAATGATTAAAACTAATTTCAGCATTTAGTTCGATTTTTTTTTAAATTACCAATTTAATGGAACTACGGAAAGAAAAGAAAATTCTACCTCTTATAGCGACCACTCGTTATAAAGACCTTTTTCTGTGGGACGCAGATGGTCGTTATATCGAGCGTCGACTGTATATATATATATATATATTATATTGACAAAGTGTAACTTTTCGGTAACTTTCTCCCGTTTCAGACACGGGCAAATGCGTTAAGGGGTTGAAATGTGTGATGTCGTGAGATTGGAGGTTGGTTCTACGCCGACTATTTTCTAAGTGCTAGAAGGAAGAAGAAATTTGTGCGTGGTCGAAGCTGATTGAAATTTTCCCTCCAAAGACGTATGGGGAATTGAACCCCCAGTCGTTGTAGAACTCCATTATTTGTTAGAACTTATAAAATAGTTCTTAAGTATAAAGACCAACAGAGGGCGCCTGAGACGGTGGAATTGAAGTATTAAAAAACGAAAGCATTACGGGAAGGAGATGAGAGTGAAGTAGATGAAGTATGGCGAATGTTAAGTAGTCTGGTAAAATACTTTATGTTGTGCATGTGTGTGTGTTTTGTGATATGTCTATATTAAATAATGAAAAAGATGACAATGCCTACGTCTTTGCTTCTCCTTGTGCATTTCCCTCAGTTACAGTATTTAGAAGTTAAGTAAAGTTATAACAATTTATATCTTCTGGAATGTAGCTTTGCAGCTTTTTATAGTCATCGTCTTTATAACGACCGCTCATTATAAAGACCGTTCCATTATAACGATCAGTGGTAAAAGTCTCAACGTTATCCCTAAGAACTCTGCTTATTTACTTTCGGTATAGCGACCTTTCTGAATCGTCTAATCCAATACAGCGACCGTACCAGGTGTCATGTCATGTCAGCCCAAGTTCAGTTTCCAGAAATGTGAATGTAATTTTTCTCCCTATATTTTCTACTTTAAAATCTGTTTAATATTTTGTTATAATATTTTGCACTGATAATTTTTTTAAAATTCCAATCAAAAAGTAATTTCAGCACTTAGTTGGAATCTTTTAAAAATTACCAATTTGAATAGAACTACTGAATATGCATGATGCATGTCTATTTTTTTAAGGAAAAATTCTACCTCTTATAGTGACCCCTCGTTATAAAGACCTTTTTCTGTAGGACGCAAATGGTCGTTATATCGAGCGTCGACTGTATCTCCAATTTTTTTTTTGTAGTTGTTTCACTGACTTATAGGGTTTCTCATATACATGTAATATTCTTTTCCCCCCTGACTACTTTATACAGCCAGAACTGCTGTAGTTTCTCTATCAAACGATGAGTCTTCATCATAGCAATCGATTTTTTTTACAAAAACGTGAGTCAGGGGGTTTCTCAAATAACTGATCCGTTAAATGTTTTAATGAGAAGAATTTGTTCTTTGATCTCCGGCGAAATTGGTGAGAGTCTAAACATATTCCGCGATAATTTAAATTAAGATAAATATCTTATAGGCTGCTACACGAACCCAGGCCTATTTGGTGCGATAGCAATGGCGTAGCTAGGTGGGGGCGGCCCGCCCCGGGTACCACCCGTTCAGGGGTGACCCCAGCCCCAACGAAAAGAAAAGAGCCCTTAAAAGCTTCAATGAACAAAGCAAGTACCTCAAATTGGATAGTTTTCCTTATGAATTTTTTTCTATTTTCAACTTGGAAAGTGTTTCCTTTCAAAAATATATTCAACTTGCTTTTTGACTGCTAAACACACCATTGCCGTCAACAACTACCTTAAGTATTATGACACCGATGATAAGAATGGCATCCCCCGCTTTTTTCTGTTTCAAAGTTGTGTTGATTTTTTTAATATATTGCATCAACACAACGGCGGATCTAAGGGGGGGGGGCGATGGGGCGATCGCCCCCCCCCTTGGGCTGATTCAAGTGGATACTACAACGACACTCCTAAGTGAGTTTTTACTCTTTGTGCCCCGGGAGAAGCCATTTTTTTATGTTCTTGGAATCTCAGCCTAATAGCCCTTCAAGTTCTATGCTTTCCCCCTGTCCCTTTGTCCTTTAGTATTGCTGAGTTGCTAATCCTCGGAGTAATGGGAAAGAGATTCCTTGCTCTTTTCTTCTACCCATCAAACTGGTGACAGCTAGCCAACCCTTAGCACGTGGTGTAAATTCCTGAAACATTTCATTGTACATTCATAATTACAGATGTTTATATAAATTGCACATACTCGTTGTTGGTTTTTTTAGTACATATTTAGTATTACATTTTGAAAATTTTAGAAAATATATTACTAATAATTGCTATTATTTTGTAATTTAGACATATCAATTCAAATTTAGAAAATGTATTTACAAGCCTACATTTTTCTTGAGAAAGCTTGAGGGAAATCCTAACTCGGTTAAAACTTGGCTATGAAGCAGAATGAGTGATGGTAGACTCACTGAATTAGCGTTATTGCATATCCATAAAGATTGGACGTTGAAAAAATTATAGACAGATTTGCGAAAGCAAAAAAACGTCAGCTTGTTTTCCTTTTATAAGGGCTTTGAATACACGTATATGCATTGAAAAAATGTGCTAGTAAAATTTTAAATATCACTACACTAGCTTTTTTTTTTTTTTTTTTTGTTCCTGCTGTTTGAAAAAAGGGGGGGGGGGCGGAGGGACTGTTGAAAAGGAATGAAGAATCTCCTCCATCCATCCTTACATTGAACCCCGAGATTTCCAAAATCGCCCCCCCCCCTTGAAGATTTTCTAGATCCGCCCTTGCATCAACAATGCATAATTCGCACTTACATATATTTTTTTTTTGTTTTATCTTTTCCCCTTGTACTGTTCCGCATGTACCAAGATTACAAAATATTCATGTTATATGAATATTTTGCAATCTCTTGGTAATTGTTAAAAGTTTCTGTGGAATCAGAAAAATGAAGCTTTACGTGAAACGTCTTTATCACACATCATTAAAACTTTATTTGTTATTAGAAAAAATTCTATTATTGAAATAGTTCTTAAAGATAAGGAGGTATTAATTTCTCAGTAGTTCATGTGGAAGTTTTACATTGAAGGTTCTCTGATAACTTGATTTATTTCCATAATCATCTCATCAGTGTTTGAAAAATGTTCATCAACTGGAATGTTCTTCGCTCCGGATTAGGATCATCAGAGTACAGTGAGTAGCAGTCCAGCATTTTCTGACATTGTCGTTCAGTTCCGTACGGGATTTCTAAAGCGGAAAACTGTAGTCCAACTTACTTCTACAACGATCCTGAAAGTAGAAATCTATTTTTAAGACAGGGCTTGAAAAATATTAATAATTTTACACACCCTGCCGGGCATGCTTGTCTAAAAAATCCATGGCCGACCAAATTTTTTACACGCTCAGAAGTTGTTTTATTGTATATTAATAAAAGCAGGTACAACATTACTCAAGCAGAAAATTAAATTAACAGCATTATATCTGAAGCAAGAATTATTTTAACTTTTATTGAAATCTTTGAAAAATTAATAAATAAATATTACATAATCAGGTGTTACATGTCAAAATTTTCAAAATTTAAATTGTATTACCAATTTTATTGCTGACATGCATGTCCGTCAACATGTCAATTTCTAGCTCCATTAAGGATGCGTCGGTTTTTCAATAACATGAGAAATAATAAAGTTCTGAAAAGAAATATTTTATTAAAAAATGACATGCCTTGCCGGGCATGTTAGATTAGAAAATTCAATCGGAAATTTTCCGATCGGAATTTTTACTTATGTAAACTATAGTACCAGGGGAACCAAAATTTGCTCGGTCTCCCTTTTTGTAAAATCGTGCTTTGTCGGAGAAGATACTTGAAAAGAAAAACGTTAACTGCATACAAATTTTCATTCTGATAGTTAGAGCTGTTTAAGAAATACGAGAAATATAGAGTTGCATGTAAATATTTCATCACCGTCATTTCAGCCGTAAGACGTTCCATTGCTGAACGTAGGTACCACCCCATAGACATCCACCTAGAGTCAATCTGAGCTGCTTGGGGATCATTCATAAATGATGTCACGCTTCGAGGGGGGGAGGGGGTTCGTGAAATTGTGACAAAGTGTGACAAGGGGAGGGGAGGGGGTCCACTGAAGTGTGACATATTGTGACAAAGGGGGGGAGGGGGTCCACTGAAGTGTGACATGTTGTGACAAAGGGGGGGAGGGGGATCAAATATGTGGAAAAAAAGCGTGACGTCATTTATGAACGGCCCCTTGCATACAAATCTGTATTTAGGTATACGAGTACTTTAAAGTTTAATGTTTTATGTAGTGATAGAACAGTAAGAGTTGACTTAGAATTCTAGCTACTGCGATAACTTATTCTGGCCATTCAATATAAAATGAAATACACGTTGAGACAATATATATTGGATTACATATATATCAATGTTTTGCAATCCTACCTACATATGAACTGCAGTTATGTTATTTAAGTAAAAACAATCATGAAGGCACATAGTGTTATTCAACACAAAAAATGTGCTACATTATGGTTTTTACTTAGAGTTAAGGGGAGCGGGTACCATGAGGCCATTTTTTTTTCTCTATGGTGTTTTTATTTACAATTTTTGTCTCATGTCATGTTATGTCACTTCATAAGAAATTTAATATTAAAAAATCTGGATTTCTTAAATATAATTTGAAAATTTTAATTTTTAAAACGACATTTAGCAATTTTTAAAAATTCGTCTTCTTTTTCAAAAAATGGCGTCAAGTCTCAAAATGTTTTTTTATTGATTCATTACTCATAAAGCAAAACTTTTGTGCTTTGAATTTTTTATAAATCAAATACTTAAAAAAAAAAAAAAAACTGAAGTAACGCAGAAAAAACAACGAAAAATTCAAAAGACCTACAAAAAGAATTAAAAAAAAAAAAGTAGGGTCAGTTGGGGTAATTGTAAACACGGGGGAATTGTAAACAAGCTTCATAACTACACTTGTGGTGGTTTTCAAAACTTAACTGCTTGTGAGTGATAAACCGGCAGCATAGGGAAGACATTGAAAGAGTTTCGTAAGTTTCGAAACAATTGTGGAGGCGTCACTATTGTTTGAAAATGGCACAGTGAAAAAAGTTGTTTAACAAAATTTAGTGATCTTACATTTTCCTCTCTAGATCATCTACAAAGGCTATGTAAGCGGTTTCAACCATTTTTATTTGTCATATGGTCTGCTGCTAAAAACATTTAGTTATGAATCTAATCCTCTGTGTTATTTTTCATGTGCAAGTTAGGTGTTTACAATTACCCCATATATTTCGTTCTCTGGTAATTGTAAACACTTAAATGTATCCTATTTCCAATATTTTGGGGAGACAATAAGCATTAAATTTTGATGTAAATTACACTTTTGTGTCTATTTTACATAAATGTTGTTGTTGCTGCTAATGCCACTTGGAAATCCAAGCCCCCTTGCAGGGCGACCATAAATTAAGGAAGCTCCTGCTGATTATTAATGAGCTCCGCTAGAATGAAGTAAACTTGGCTCAGAGGGGCCAATGATTTTGAACTAGCTCCCAGATGAGAGATCGTCACCTAGGTGGTCCCTCAGCGGAAATTATTTCTAACTTGGTGGACATTTGAAGCGACGATGTATTTTGCGTGCACAGCTTCCTTTAGCGCACTCTGTCTCAGAGTAATCAGTCGCGGGAGGTGGTCACTCTCTCAAGCGTTGACCACTGCCAGTTGTGCTTCATTTTCGGTGTTCTGTGGGATCCAAGCTTAACCGACTGATCCACTGCGGGACAAATTTTACATAAATTTGTCGCATTACTTGTTTTTTTGCAAGATATTTCTCGTTAAATGATCTCCGCCAACTCATAACATAACTCAGCGGTCCACATGCGGTCTGTTGGCCGCAGATTGAGAGCTATTGCTTCGGAACTTCTTAAGCTTCCAAGCAGACTGTGTATGAAACAATTTTTCATTTGCATCAACCTTATTCGAAAATAAATCACTGTTTACAATTACCCCAGATCTCTGGGGTAATTGTAAACACGCTCATTCGCTAACAAATAGTCATAAAGTCAAAATTTTTGTACACATTTACTCACAAGAAGTACAGTATTGGCTACAATGCTCACAATTTTAACTATGAATTCATTCAAAATGTAGGGAAGGATCAAAAGTTAAAACATTGAAAAAGCTTTTACAATTACCCCAACTGACCCTACTTAAGTTATCATAAAAGTAGAGTATAGATTTGTTATGTATAGTTTCAGCAACATGTGGGGAAAAAATCACACTATAGATCCAAATTTACAAAGCCTTTGCATTTTAATTGAGACAAAATGCGCAAAAAACAAAGTGAGAGAAAACAGCATTTTAAATTTTCGCCTCGCAAAAACTTAAATCCTTTCTTTATCAAAATTTCAAGTAAGGAACTTGTTTTTTTTTCAGTTACAGTCACGATGAAAGTGCTTCTTCTTGCTTATTTTATTTTAGAAAATAAATATGTGGCTTTTATTCAGCACAATTACCGTTTCGGAATGAAAAGGTGGCACCTCACACCGTAATAAAATCAATGATAAATCAATAAATATTACTTCAATTTTCTGAAAGTTTCAGAAAACATTTTCAAAAATTTATTTTGCTAGTTAAGCCAATAAATTTTTTTTTGGTGTTTTTCAACATTTTTGGGTGCTTGCTCCCCTTAAGCTATCATCAGCCAGGAGCGAGCCCCGGCTGTTGATAGCTGAATGATGATGGCAAAGGAAATTCGGGTTCGTTTTCGGATCCTTCACAAAATTCCAGTCAATCAAAATGGGCCCTTCACAAAGTTACGACCTACCAAATCGGACTCTTCACAAAATTAATCATTAAATAAGCGGAAAAAATAACAATTTTTTTCATCACCATGTTTAAATTTTGAATTTTCACAAAATTATTTGATTTTTCACAGAAATCTTTTTTTTTAATTCGCTGATCGACCCCTGTTAGTTATAAGTTTTTAAACTTAGACCCAGTTCCGCCCATGGGGAAATCGGGTCTTAGTACTTCGTTCATACTATGTTGCGGGTATGTCGAAGATTTTCATTTGGGAGGAGCACTTTTAATGTAGTTGGTCGCTTTACTCAGAACAATGCTACATACAAAATAGTATACATAAACACTAATGCTCTTAAGTCTACTCCAACAAATATAAAAGTTTGGATATGAGATTTGTGTATTGTGATTGTTGCACGTTTATTTCTGTAAAGCTGATAAAGTGTTGAAAAATTGTTTATACGTTGCAGGCTGAACTTGGTTGTTTAGCGATAGCTTCTACGCAAATGTCTACAAGTTGTCGATATCGAAAAGAAAATTTTCTTTTGTGTGTGTGTGTGTATAAAGTCAAGTTTTTTTCAAGAAAGACACTTGTATAGATAAACTTAAAAAGCAAAACTCTATCTAAATACAAAACTTCATACAAATTGTTAGAGCGGTTTCCGAGATCATGAAACACAGTAAAAGCTCAGAAGTTGACCACCTGTCTAAGTTGACCATATTTGTCAGCAACGGAATTAGACTTACCCCCTCCACCTCACCCTCTATAAGTTGACCACCTGTATAAATTGACCACTAAAGTGCTGCACCGCAAGTGGTCAGCTTGCACAGGTTTCACTGTATATGTATACAAGAATTGCTTGTTTAAATACATAAGATGTATTGTGTGATAAACAATTCAATGAGCTGCAGTTAAGTTTCTAATTAATTGTTGCATAATATCAAACTTACTATAAGTTGTTGTGAAGCAATATGAGTGCTTTTTTTTATAAAAAAATTCTATATAGAAATGAAATAAAAGAATAAACTTTTATGCTTCAAAGTAAACATAAAAATCAATGTAAAATTAATCACAAAAATTGCACGTGCTTCGAGATAACAAAGAACCCCTTTTTTCAATGCAAAAGAGTTAGCTTCCAGATGCAAAACATCCGACTTTGCCTTCAGTTGGATGTTTTTAGTCAAGAAGTTAACTCGTTTGCATTGAAAAAGGGGCTCTTTGTAACCTCGAAACACGTGCCTGCAATTTTTGTAGTTAATTTTACGTTGATTTTTATGTTTACTTTTGCTATATAGGAAATATATTAATTCATTTAAAATGTGTCTTTAAATGTGTCATGTCTCTTAAATGTGGCATGTTTTAAGAAGACATCATCATAGAAGGTCAAAAATCTCTATATCTTCAAAAATATCAGGTAGTAGCAAATATTTAATTGCCCTTGGCATTAAAAAACAGGTAAATGAGCCATATCTTCTCTTATTTTTTAAAACTTATAAAAAAAAAAGTTTAATTTTTTTAAAAATGGCTTGGGTGAATTTTAGAATTCAACAACTGCGAACTGTATCAATAATGCATAGAGGTCAAAATAAGATTATATACTTGGTGCAACTTCCCGATTATAGACGTATTGGGATCTCAACTATCAGTGAATTTCGTAAACCACCACTGCAGCTCATTACTAGCATGAAATGAATGAATTAGTAAGCGATAAATTCGTGACATCTTACGTTTTCTGCGCATATGAACCCGCTTGGCAGGGGCAATAATTCAAGTAGACGCCATTTAGCAATCTTCTGTGGCTGCACCTTTGATCTAGAAGAGAAGAATTGTCAAGTTATGCCTCAACCTGAAATAATGACAATCAGTATACAGTTCTACCATCGCCCAAAGCAACCTGCCTGGCAAAGTGCCTTTCAGTAAACTACATTTATTTTTTGTTATAATTCGTTGAAATAGTACCAGTTAAATTGTATAACACAAGAATAATTTACTTTTCGAAAAATCTTTAGCTTATTTTGGGTGTCATCCCCCCATCACCCCCAAATCGGTGTCGCCCGAGGTGGACCACTCCCTCCCCCGTAGTGACGCTACTGTATAACCAGGACCGGATTAAGCCTTTGAGCCGTTCCGTGCAAAGTTAAAGAACGCGCACATATTGAACTACAAAATACAGATTCTACAAATATTTATTAGCTTTTTGACCTTTTTTTAAGCGAATGTACTAAAATTACAGTGCATCTCAGCAACTGACACAAAAACATATAGTTTTCCATTTAAAATATCTATTCAGAAACTACTATGTCTTTCTTCTATATAAATTTATAATAGTCACTCAAAATATTAAAAAAGCGCCCACCAATCCCTTTGTGCGACCATCACTAATTACAGCGGATTTAGGTTTGAGGGCGCCCCAAACCCGAGACGATATGGCGCCCCCTAGCACCAAAAAAAAAAAAAAAAAAAAAAGTTTTTAAAAATCTTTTTGTTAGATATTTCAGATTTTAGTACGAGCCTGATTAATTATTTTAACAAAGAAATTCTACCCTCAAAATGGTACTATGTTTAGATAGTAAAAGCGCTCGCAATAAAATAAACTTTAAAATTTGGTCTTACAGTTTACAGAAAACCTAATCGATTTTTAATTTAGTCGTCTTAAAAATTTTGGAGCCCTCAAAATTTGCCACCTTAGGCCCGGGCCTCACGGGCCTAATCCGCTACTGAATAATTATTAATAAGTATTAGATCCTACTTGGGAGCCATATATATATAACACAGTTTTTCCTTTCTTTTTTTTTTTTTTTGAATATTTCCTTTATTTATTTATTTATTTTTCAGGTTTACAAATCACACTGAAAGCGGTTGTCAGCCAACCTACTTAGAGCTAAAGCCACCAAAATGTAACTGGAACCAGTTATTGGAATTTATTTGTCGATTATTTTTCGTTTGATTTCCCTTGCATTACTTCTTGTCTCGTTTCGCCTTGCATTACTTGTTGAATTGTAGCGATCACCAATCATGAATGGTGAGAAAAATGGTTCGACTCCGCCATTACCCTGGGAGTATTTGCAACCTATCAGCACTAGTCCCTATCAAGTTTCATCAGTCTAGAAGTTTTCAGTCCATTCCTTACATAACTTCTTTAAATATAGTAATCATGGACACCGAGGAAAAACTTTCGATTTCACCTTTCCCCTTTGGAGAGATTGGCGCCAAAAGCTTACCAGAAACAGTTTCTACTAGGGTCTACATGTTTACGGCGCTACTTTTTGAGAAACTGCAGTCACAGTTCAAAACAGTCAATTGCGCACTTCCCTTGGAACGATTGATACAAACACTAACCAACACCAATTCCTTAAAGCTGCGTATACACTTGAGCGATGCTCAACCTGAGCGGCGGGCAGCGGCTCACCCCAGTGGCTGCTCGCGTGCTCAGGTCATGCGCAGAAGCTGTTTTTCGTCTTCGTGACGTCATGCTCACCCTGAGCGTGCTCTAGTCTGGACGCGGCTTAAGAAATATAACGCAATGCCTTATAGATGCTGAAAAAAAAAAAAAAACATATAAACCATATAAAACAGAAATATGCTGTGGTTATCGCGAATTTTCGGTCTATATATTTCATATGAATACTCCATTTTTTTAATTATAAAAGAGCGCCGAAACTAAATCAGCACCTGTTCCCAGGTGCTGATACAGGTGGATGAGGTCCACCTGTATATTAATTTTTGATTAAATCCTTGCATTAATTCCTGAACAGTCAAGCTTAACCAGATAAACATTTGATTGCGCCACTTCCTCTTGACTGATTTGCACCAAAAGCAATCAGCTCCCATTCTTATCGCGAACAGTTTGTACGCCAAATTTTATTCGATTTCTTGCATTATTTTTTGAGTTAGAGTGCTAACAAAAACGTATTTACAATCTGACGAGAAGCACAGAGAGACGAGCTACAAAAAATAGAATCGATTCAGCACCCCTTAAAACATGTAAATCCTTCAAAGCTCGAAAATTGAAAAGAAAGAGAGGGAATTCATTACTTTTCTCTTTAAACTTTAGATACAAAAGAAGGTATAAAATGGTTGAAAGGAATACCACGTAGAAGATTTCTTTCTCACCTACTTGTAATTCGGAGTATTTCTTAACTTTTACACAAACATTTCTTCTCTATTTCTGACATAGCAAGGTGTTAGGGTAATCCGACCAACAAATGAACAGTTTAGAATATTTTTTTCGAAAATAGGGTTTCAAAAGATTTCCTTTCTAGATGAATGGCCAACAGCAAGTTGTTTCCATGCAATTCCAAGCTATCTGACACTTGAATCAATTAGAATAAAGTCACCTGAGTAGCATTAGAATAAAATTTTACATTGACTTCTCTACTTCATCCCCCTCCCCTGTTAGCACGTAGGGGTAATCTCACGGAAAATGTCGTGTTCATTCCCAAGTCATTTGCCACTTTTTACTTCCACACCCAAAAACACCTAAAGCAGAGCCATTCAAATCTCCCACCCTCCCTTTTTTTTACAATATTTACACCTATCAATAAAAGTGCGTTTAGTGTCATGTATCAACTACTACATTTTGAAAAAGTATTATGATATTATTATAATAAAATAATTTTTGAGAAAAAATAGAACCGACTTCAAAGCAGAGCAACTATAAATTGCGCTAAAAAGTAAAAAATAAACTCATTCTTTAAACAACATCCATGTGACTCTTAAACAAAGTTTTAGAAGTCGGTGCAAAATTAGAAGTCTAATTACCATTACACTATGTCCCTATGTGTTACTTCATCTTGGAAGTGTTGCTAATTCTGGGCCATTTATACTTGCAATTGATCAAACATTGCAATAGATTTTATCTATCCTAATTTTGCACCGACTTCTAAAATTTGTTTAAGAGTCACATCGATGTTGTTTAAAGAATGAGTTTTTTTTTTTTTTTTTACTTTTTAGCGCAATTTATAGTTGCTCTGCTTTGAAGTCGGTTCTATTTTTTTCTCAAAAATTATTTTATTTTATTCTATTTAGTGTAAATATTTTTTATATAAATACTTTATTTTTTTAAAAAAAATTCATATCAAAGGGCAAACCTTCTTTGAATGAATGGCACTAAAAACTAATCATTTGTATGATAAATTCCGTTTAGAAATCAATTTTAGCACACAAACTGACCAGATTCAATTTTTGCCTCAGAGAAGCCTTCAGTGAAACTGTTGCTATAATTGCTTTTAATATTATAGCTCAATGGCAACACTCTTTTTTAACAATGACTTTTATATTTATTAGTAGTTTTCCCAAGAAAGAAAAATCAAGTCAAGCCTTTCCAATTAAAATAACAAATACTTATTTTTCACCCGTAACGTTTTTTCTAAAAAAACAAATGTAGTCAAATTGATGTACGATATTTGAGTTGGACGGCCCTCTATCTATTAAAAGAAAAGTCATCAAAATCGGTTCATTTAGTCAAAAGTTATGGATGAAAAACCAAAAAAATGACCCTATTTCTGCCCATAACTTTTTTTCTAATTATCGAATATGGTCAAACGAAGGTACGGGACCTATGGGAAACCACACGCGATCGATTAAAAAAAATCATGAAAATCGGTTCATCCGATGAGAAGTTATGAGTGGACAAACAAAAAAAAAAAAAAAAGACATACATACAATATGAATGTATAACCTCCTTCCTTTGTGAAGTCGGTTAATAAATATAAAACTCATTGTTAAACAAGAAGTTCGCCCCTTTACAATACACCCTTTTCAAGAGTTAATTCATATTCATTTGCTCACTCATTCATTCATTTATTCATGTATTCATTCATTTATTCAGTTATTCATTTATTCATGTATTCAGTCATTCCTTTATTCATTCATTCATTGTCTCATTCATTTAATCATTCATTAATTCAAAAACATCCTTAAAAATCCCGATCGAAAAGTTTCATTGGAAAATAGACTCGTTCAGTTATGGTTGAACTTCCTATCTGTCCTAACATCTTTCGAATAACGTTTCAAGCAAATCCTCTGTTAGAACAGAATTTATATAGGTTTGTAATTTCCCCATAGGCGCTATATTTTTTTTTTTCTTTCGAACTGTTAAAAAATAAACAAAGATTGTTCAAATCAAAAAATATTTTACGCGCGGAGAGCTTCTTCCAATAACCTTCTTCATAGGAACTTGGATCTTACGACCAGAGTTTACATAGTTTGCCCATAGGCGTTCATAAAATGTTTTGAACTGTTCAAAATTGATGGAAAAATTGTTGAAATCAAAAAGTAAAATATGGAAATGAAATGTCCTCGATGAGATCTTTCGAATGCAAAAAAAAAAAAAAAAAAAACTTTAGAATCGGACAATTCCTTGGATTGTTTTCTTTTCCCGTTTTTTTCCCCAAAGGAGTGTCTAGTTATTTCAGAAATTTTTTTGCAATATTTTTGTATTTTTATTTAGGTAATTTAGCTCTCCTCGCTTTTTCTTACTCCGTGCCGGTGCACGGAAAGAAAGACGGACTATTTGTTCGGCCCTGTGTATAACAATAGGCCTAATTTTTTTCCTCACAAAAAAAAGCGGCCAAATTAGACAGTTGGTCATTGGTAAACCCTCAAAGGTGACAAACTTTACATGTTTTACTGTATTCTATGTATATATATATATATATATATATAATGAATGATGTTGCGCAATACCTTCGTGGCTGCGCGCTCGACAGCAAATTCTACGCAACGTACAACTACGAAAATTGGCACGAAATTCTATTATATACTGATGCTTTGCAAGACGAAGCTGCATTTTTTTAATTCATCCTAATATTCTTTAAACTTAATAATTAATTACTCATCCTCCATTTATCCTCCAGTATTTCTTTACTCCACGTCGATCATTTCGGTGATTGAAGTGAAGATAACTTTAGCAATCGTTCCATGCTTTTGCAGATACCGGGATATTCGATATCCCTAATGTATAAATAAAACGTAGAGAGCCCTTACTTTCTTCGGCTAAACTTCGGCATCTGATTGATCCATTATCATTCGAACAGCACATATTTGGCGGACATCCCGGATCTGATGCAGAACAAGTATGAGAATTCAGCATCTATAAGAGGGAAAAGCAAATGGTTAGAATAATAATGACAGCGGTACCCGCACGGTGATGTCCGTGCTGAATTTTAAAAACGTCGCCTTCGGCATTCAGACAATGCTTGAAAAACGTCGGCTGCCTATTTATCAAACAAAACATTAAATATTGTAGACATTTAAAAAAGTAGCATAATATGTAAAATAATTAGTTAAACGGTACCTCTGAAGTCGCAGAAGTACTATTAAATTAAAATCAATCATGTTGTCTCGTAAAAACTTGGGAACTACTCCATCACATTTGACACCAAATGGTAATTTAAGCTGCCTAATTGTAGCACGGCTTAATTTTCCAATCGGAATGGGTCTTGGCGATGATCTTGGTTTCATTGTAAGGTTGTAATCATTGCAATGTCGTATTAAGTTCTTTACCGCTCATGTTAAACTGTTGTCTCTCTAACAGAAAAAGTTATTTAATGAAGCTAACACTAATCAGGAAGGGTTGAGGAAACTTCTATAACTAATAATTTGGGTCGCAGAAAGTCTTAAGAAATGGAAGTGAAAAGCTTATAAGTCATGTTGTTATTGACTTAGAAACTTCAAACAAATTCCATCTTGTGCAGAAGAATCAGCGCTTTTTATTGCCATATTATATTAACATGTACAAGGTTTACCCTTAAAAGTGATAAGGGAGTTGGCAGACGGACCGACAGACACATATTCCTCATCTCAAAACCCTACATTCACTTTTTTTTATTTTTCAATGTTTATTTGATTCTTTCACTTATTTTTGACCTTTCTTTGTTTTTGACAAAATTTTTACGCTACATTATTTGTTTTATTTTTTTAACTTTCACGGGAAAGTAGGCTAATAAAAAAAGAACTGCCTGTCGTATTCTTTTCTAACAGGTCCATAAACCTGCTCCGTACCAACAGGGACAAATTGGTAGTTTTCGAGGTTTAGATTGTGGTCAGAATGGGAGAAAATCTCAGCTTTTATTAAGGTACGATGAACGACCATTTTTATGGCATTTTTTCTATTTTGCTGCTTAATTGCTTTAATTAGAGAACTTGCCCTTGTTTCTTTTTTTTTATTTCTTTGTGAATCAGAAAGAAATTCATCCCCCATCCGCCCCCTAGTTTTTTTTTTTCTTTTTGTTCTCTTGATCACCCGTTTTCTCTTGATTGTCCTGAATGTTGGCTTTTAAGCAACTCTAGTTGTACCACCAAGGGAAAGCTTCCCCCTTCTTTTTTAATTGAATCGTTCATTTCGAAAAGGTAACAACTCTTAAAAACAAATTTTTTTTTCAGGAGACAAAAAAAAAAAAAAAAAAAAAGGCTTATGAACAGTTGGAAAACTTTACGAGTCCTGATCTTTTACTATTTTATTTTAGCAAGTAACAGCAATGCAATATTGGTAGATTAAAATGATTTGTGATTAATTATGATATAAAAATTAATAAATTGCTGAGAGTTGTTCTTTTTTTACAACGGAGATGTAACCTTTTCGAAATAAATGATTCAATTTAATGTAAGCGACCCTCTCACCCCATACATTTTAACACACGGGTGTATGAGTGCAATTACTGTGTTAGGGATCATTCATAAATGATGTCACGCTTCGAGGGGGGCAAGGGGGTTCGTGAAATTGTGACAAAGTGTGACAAGGGGAGGGGAGGGGGTAACAAGAAGTGTGACATCATGTATTATGCAGCATAGCGTGACATGTGACAAAGAGGGGGGAGGTGGTCCGTTGAAGTGTGACACATTGTGACAAAGTGGGGAGGGGTCAAATATATGGGAAAAAAGCGTGACATCATTTGCGAACGGCCCCTTAGTTACACATTACACCCATTACACCACACTACACCAAATCACATATCGTGCGCTATCTTGCCCCCAAAACTGAAATTATCCTGAATTTTCGTCATGCTGGCGATAATTTTCTATTTCTGCCGATCTTCTCCCTCGATTCCTTTTCTTCCTACAAGGAAGTAAAAATACACTACAACGTTTATGTGGGAATGAAGTTTTGACAATGCTTTCAGCTTCAAAACTAGCAGGTGGTTTATTTACGGCAACTAACAAAGGCAACTAACACGCGAGTAAAGATCATGGTATAATAAGTGCTAAAATAAGTTTAATTATAAAATATGCACGCTCAGAAACGCATGCTGAAATCTCACGAAACTTTCGTCGTATTTGTCGAAACGGCTTCGTGAAAAATGCTCCGAGTAAAGCTTTCGTCAAATTGGCGAAATTTGTGTAGTAACTTTTTAAAGTCACGTGATCGTGCGAGGAAAGAATCGTTGTAAATGACGACATTTTCTTGACGATTGGAGAATCGTCGAAAATGAGGATTCTATTTCTGAGAGTGTTCTTTTTGTAGAAAATAACCCAAACTATTCCTTTCTAATTTGTAAATTGGAGAATCGCTTATCAATGTGGTAGTAACAATAATACAGCCAGTTTTGTAGGAACAAGAAGCACAGAAACAAGTCACATTCAAGCAACAACAATATAACGAAAAGACTCTTCTTCTTTCTTTTAAATGGGGCAGGTCCGTGACCTTCGCCGTGACCTAGTCTCGAAGGTCACGGCAGGTCACTAACCATTGCAGCAGTGGCGTACGCAAAGGGGGTATTTGGGGGTTTAGCCCCCCCCCCCCCACCTTGCGCTCAGAGAGCATGGCGAAAATAAAATAATAACAGTGCTTTTTTACATACTCGAATTTCTTTTAGTAGTTTCAGAAAATTATGAATCTTTGAAAAAATTCTGCGTACGCCACTGCATTGCAGACCTAGTGCATTCCCCGAATCGGCATCCATTTTTTCAAGTCGCACCACTAAGAATTTTGACACTCACTTTCCTCCTAGATGGCGGCAACTGAGCTCTAAAGGATGCGAAACTGCCCGAGGAATTTAATTTATCCGAGAGCATCCTTGCCAAACAGATACTCAAGGGATCTTTAACATGCCGCATCATCATACGACATGGACGCTGCCGATCTTCTGCATCTTGAAAATCCACCGACTTTGGCCAGGTTCGAACCTGCGACCTTGGGCGTACGAGGCCCGCGCCTTACCACCACGCCACCCTGCCAGGCGAGTAAAAGACTCTTAAAACAACAATTTCTCCAAAACATTTAAGTGCCGCAGCATTGAGAAACGAGAAGTTAACGAAATTTGTCGGGAAACTTACAATTTCTTTCTAAATTTTTGCACAATAACAATAATTATTATTTGGTGTTAAATGATTGCTAACTTTATAAAAAATACTAATTAAGAATTTTAATACATTTAAAAGTAATTCTCATATGAGTAAATTAGCATTTTTCTTCTAAATTTACCTTGATTTGAAGGGAAAAGAGCAGTTCTAACAGTAGAATTACTGGCAACATCATCATGTAGATCTTGACTGGTAAAAACCTAATCTAAATGAAATTAAAATTTCAACGATTGTGAATGAAACGAGTCTATTTTGAAAGCTTCCTCCAGTTATTTATTATTTCTTAATGAATATTTCACCAAATTGCAACGTAAACACGGAAATATTTCAGCTTGTTAGTATTTTGTTGCTTGCTGAAACAATGCATTAATTATAAGATTTTTCGCAGTTTCTTTTTTCGCCATGATTTGAGCATTTTAAAATTCAAAACATCGTTGCATTATGCAAAGATTCCAAACAAAACTGTCGTTGCCATTCGACAAATAAAAATTCTGATCATTTCCTCAGAGAAAAAATTATTAAGATTTTTCCTAATTAACGTTATAATAAATTATAAAATGGAAAGAATATTGTATTGTCATCGAAGATAAGCTTTTGTGCAAAGTTTGAAAATAATTTATGCAGTAATAGTGGTCGAAAACCGCGTAACAAACGGTCCGTGACAAACCAAGTTAAATAAAACCGTGTAATAATAAACGACTCAGAGTTCGCAACAGTTGCAATATAAAGTAACACATGGTCAGCGATACCTCCAAGACTTTGGAAATTACGGATCCCTGGGACCCAGGGCTTCCATATTTCCGGGCCCCTTTTTCAAAAAGCGGTTCCCTTTCCAAAAAATAACATATCAGGGATTTAAAGATATAAAAGAAAACCTTTTATGACAAGATTTTTTTTCCAATGCAATTAGCAATTGATTCAGTAACAATTCGACCTAGAATTAAAACCAAAATCCCATATTTAAAAGCGAAAAAAAAAATCAAGCGACTGATTTTTGGCCGAGTGCCGGATTCACGAATTTTCCGAAATGTCGATTACATGGACAATAGCACTCTTCATTTGAAGAAAATAATGAATCCAATAAGGCTATAACAAATTAAATAGGAAAAGTTTATTGTTTTTTATTTCAAAATAAAAGTTAAGCAAAAATTGTAATCGCGAAAACGAACCCTTTTCATACCAAAGCATTTAAAAAAGAAGAAAACAAAACGCATATCTCCGAACTTATTGAATATCTGGTTTTTCATGTCCATAACGAAATCTTTGGGCATTGAATCTACGTGTCATTCAGCAGAAATCAGTTCTGCTCGGAGGCGCGTGTTTCCCGAAATAAGCCGCGGCAACGGAGAAGTTGGGGAGGAACGGGGTGACAATGCGAGTTAGCGCCATTTCCCCACTTGCTCTTCATCTAATAAAAGAAAGCTGAAAGAAAAATCCGGATCAAGGATGCGCAATAGTATTTTTGCGTATCGATTTTTATATATTTTACTCGATTGTTATTTTTTTTCCGCGATAAAAATCTCGCGTCTTGAGAACGCGTAATATATATATATATATATATATATATATATATATATATATATATATATATATATATAAACATGAAAAAACAAATTATTTTTTCAACCACCTTTTAAATTCAGTTTCGATTTTAATACATAAAAAATTTATTTACGTTTCCTTGCCTGTTCTTTTTTTCTAACCCGGGAAAGAATTATGTAACGTGAGCTAAAAATAATTTTTACAGAGCTCGTATCCAATCAGAAAAAGGCGTGCAGGGTCACGTGGACCGAAACCTGGAAAGATTATAAAAAAACAGTTTCGCAGAGATTTCGGGGGATTCATGATGTAAAAATTGTTGTATAAACGTTGATGTTTGGTGTTCGTCTTTGTGACGAACACCAAACAACACTGGAATGAATGTCTATTTCCTATGATGAAACTGAAATAAATCAATGATTAAATGGGCTCTGGTCATGACTGTTTTCAATGATGACTTCATAGACGGACATTCCACTAAAATCATGATATAACTGCTATGTTACACACACACACACACACACACACATATATATATATATCTCTATATATATATTATATATATATATATATAGATATATGTATGTATTTTTTGCATCCCCACCTCCGATTTCTGCGTATTCGACGCTCTATAGCGCTTCTGCGGCATCGCTGCACATGGTGTAATGGCAACCGAACTGCCGCAATTTTGCACCTACTTCAAAAATTAGGTTTGGAAGTAGTAGTATTCATGTTGTTTATGGAATGAATTTATTTTTTATTTTTTAGCTCAATTTATAATTTGAAGACGGTTCTTTTTTTTCAAAAATTATTTTATTTTAGTTTTTTTTTCAATAGTGCGGCAGTAATGAATAATTTTAAGATAAATATAGTAACAATGTTGCAAACTGCGGACACAATAAAGTATGTTTCATGCAAGGCATGAGCTCAAACAAGAGGCAATTTTGGGGTTTATCTCCCAGAAACCTTCCTTTTAAGCCGCATTACCGAATAGTATATGTTAATACTCGGGGAGGGAGGGGGTGGGGTTAAACCACAGCACTTTCCCCTCCCTTCCTCCCTCGAGAAAACACTGATGATTGCTCTAGTGTTGCCAACAGTAAATTATAAAATACAAACAAGCTAATAATGTACTTTTTTATGTTTTAAAGCTTAATCAATTTATGTTTTTAAGCCGCACATCGCAGTACTCTCTTTATATTTGTCTATATAGGGAATTATCCTGCGTTTCCCCGATCTTTAATCCCTGTCCTAATCAATAAACTCGCTGCGCCGAACAGTTGCATTTGCGCCTACTTTTTTAAGGGGTCTGCCTACGTTCGGAGGCTTTTTTTTTTCAAAACAATGAAATAATTACTAAATGCATATTTTTTTAAGTTAAAAAGTAATTAAAATTAAGAAAACAAACAAAATAATAGCTATATTTTTATAAAATTTTGAAAAATTGGGAAATTTTAGCAAAAAATAGGCGAATTTTACAGTTTACGCCAAACACTCTATACTCACTTTAACTCGATATATTTTAAAATCCTTAATAATATATGTTTCTATATTACTTAACTGTGTTCTGAATTAAAAGTTTTATAATAGGTCCAAAATTGAGAAAAATATAGCAGTTTTGTTGAAATTCATACGTTTTTTACCGAAAAAAACACAATATTTCACAAATAAATGCCTGTAAATTTTTTAAATACTGACATAGAGCTTAGCTTTAAGTTCAAAACACAGATAGCAATGTGTGAAACAATACTTCAAAAAATCACAGTAAAGGGTATAAAACTTTTCGAGTTATGAGATCTGCCGTGAACAAAGATATCGAAAAAAGTAGTTTTTCAGAAAACGCATTTTAAATTCCACTTTTATGTGCTTGCGATACGACTGCTGTTAACTTAATTGCGTGTAACTTCGTTTCTATGTATCGTATAAACAAAAACCAAACATTTTTGAAATATTAAATACATATTCTTTTTAAATATAAAATAAAAAAAATATCGATTTTGTTCGCAAAACTCGTCTTTTTGGTGCAGGCAGACCCCTTAAGCTACTAAATGGATGCGAGGGTTAGCTATTATGCCATTTTTTTTTTCAATTTGTTTTTTCAGTTTATTTTCATATTTATTATTCCATTCACTTTTCAGTTTAACATTTTGAAGAAGGAGCAAACACCTCTCCGAAATGTTATTGCTTTTTCAATAATCTTCTTGTATTATGAAAGGGAAGAATGAAAGCTTCAAACAACCTTAAATGACCTTTGTATACACTGTAAAAAAAATTTCCTGAAAATAACGGAAAAAATACGGCAGCAGAGTAGAGTTGCCGGAAATATTCCGTTTCTGATAATATTTTCTCTAGATTTGACAGAAATTCCATTTCTTTTTTTCTCCGTTAATCCAAATCAGGTTGTGAAAATACAGCAACCGTAAAACGGAAAAATTCCGTTCTCGTATTTTCAAGACGTGATATTTCCGTTTTTGGAAGGAAAAACCATGTATTGAAGCACTACGGAAATTTCCCGTTAAAATCAGTCAAAAAACACTCTGAAAATTCTGGGTTTTTTTAACAGTGTAACCCCAAAGTTTCGCGGAACTGAATTTAGGGACCGCTGAATTAGAGCATCGTTTAAAAATTCAAACTTATGAATTATTGGATGTTCATTGCATTTTCAATTAAGTAAATCAATAAACGGTTAAAGAAGATGGAACATTATCGCTTAAGAATTGAAAATTCTAAAACTTTTCCTTTGTTTTAGTGGTCAGGAATTTAATGCAAAAGTTCAGAAATATGTAATTTTGAAGTTCCTCCTCTTATAAAAATCGCACTCGGGGGTTCCCGACGCGTGAGTCGCGAGAAATTTCTTATGAGGAATATTATTTCTAACTTTGAAAAGCAGAACATTACGTATTAGGTTGGAACCTATTCCATGAACAAATTTTTAGCATTATTTTTATTTTCCATTATAACGATTTTACTTAAAATTGTCGTAATATTTCCACAGAAATCGAAATGTCATTTTCCATGGAGGCGAAGACATTCGTAGCGCTTGTCCCTTCGTCAGGACTGTATTTCTTTGCTTATTTTGTTTACTTTTGTCCGGAATAGTTCCAGAATACACGGTATATCTTATTTAGTTTCCATTGAATATCTATTGAATTCTATCTCTAAATTGTCCCGCAGTGGACTAGTCGGTAGAAGCTCGGTTTCTGCAGAACACCGAAAGTGAAGCCGCATCTACTTAGGTCAGTGTTTGGGAGGGTGACAACTTCTCGTGGCTGGCTCCTGTGGGCCGTGTACGCTAAGGGGAGCTGGTGCACGTTAAATAGGTCGTGGCTCCAACGTCCTCCAAGTGAAACGATACTTCTGGGGGTGCCAATCCTAGGTGAGTCTCTCATCTGGGATCTGGCTCAAAATTAAGAGACCACAAAATTTGAGGTCAAGTCAGTCTTCGGCCCTCTTGGTTTCTCGCTCTAAAATGAAGTTACATATAACCCTAAGCCAGTGGTTATTGATCTTCTGGACCTGGTAGTAAGCTTTCCTATGCCAGGGGAATTAGTAACAACATCTCTAAATTAGATTGTGGCAGTCAATTTTAGTTTTGATACGTTGCCATATGTCTCTTATACATCCAGGACTGTAAAACAAATCCCGCTGTTGAGTTAAGCCTCCACTATTATTTAAAATTATACTTTTATGCCGAAACTTATACGAATAGCGTTTTGCCAACGAGAGAGTTTTTGGAGTGAGAAAATGTTTTACCTGAGAATGAGAAGCGCTATGATTATTATTTGAAAACAGGAGTTCTATTTTATGTTGAGAAAGGAGATTTTACTAACATTAACACCTAAAAGTAGGTTTTGAGCTGTAATAATACTGATTTGCTGGCCGCGTTCCAGGAGACAGTTCGAACGGCGATTTGTAGGAATGGAGAATTACTTTTTCACATAAGATACAATATAAATTACATTAATCCGTTCCAGACCCCACTGATGGTTACTTATTTAAACCTAAGAAAAACAAATGTACATCTACATGAAATTATAGATGAATAAAAGTCTAACTGAACTTGGCTTGTACTGAGGTGAGCTGATGGTAAAGTGGAATGTTGAGAGGAGGAAGAGAAATGGTTGGAAGAGGAGTCCCCTTCCATAAAAACATCAGGTAACCTCCCTTCAGGTATTTTCTCCCTTTCTGCTGTTCTTTCTTTTTGCACTAGAAGAATCTTGGGTTTCTTTCTTTAAAAACCTGTCCAATGTTGTCTACCTTTGACAATTGTTCAGTATTTTTCTAAAATGGTCAATAACATTGTCGTTGAACAAGTTAATGCTGTTGACCACAGCTGTGTTGGGATGCCATTTTCCCACCACTCTCTGTTTTATCGCAGGAGTGACACTGTTCTTTAATTTCTGCAAAGGAAATGCTTTCCTTACTACTTTCCTCCTCTGAAGAAGAAAGTTCTTCAACCACTGCCTCTTGCTGCCCCCTTAAAAAGTTAAAGTTGTCAGTAAAATATAAAAAGTAATAAACTCCAAAAAAAAAAAGAAAAAAAAGAAAAAAACAATCCAAAACGCCAAAATTTCTAGACGAGTTCAAAATGAGCATAATTTCTCTATTTTTTTCTTAAAAGAAGCCAAACTGGCAACCCAGCTGGCCCCTGGCGCCGTACGAATCGCGGGACAAGTACGAATGGCGAGTTAAATTTTACTTGAGCAAGTTGTACGAATAGCGAGGCGGACGAGTGGCGGGGTTCCACTGTACTTCCTGGTTCGAGTTTGAGTTCGAAAAGAGGCGTAATAATTCACCGTTACGCAACGCCCGTAAAATTTACGGTTTTAAACTAGCAGCTGGGTTGGTTACTCTTTGTAAACGACCATTTCAGGTCACATTTATTTTCGATTTTATTTACTACTAGCTGTACCCGGCCACGCGTTGCTGTGGCTCAGTCTGGTTCGATGAAAATGCAAGAGAAAGCACATATTTCTAATATGTTTTATTTCACAATGCTTGTTGTTTCATTGTATGAAAATATAGATTGTCTAGTTTACCCACTCTAGAACACGCAATATATAATTGTCCAGGTGAGAAGCAATCTGTGTCTAGATCTAAACTGCTCATTTTGATTGATTGGTCTTGAGCGTTATGTTTTTTTCGCAATTCTTGACTTTTTTTTTTTTTTTTTTTTTTTTTTTTTTTTGTCATTCCATTGTCTGTGAAGATTTTGTTATTGTCTGGCTCGACACATTGATAAATTCCAACATAAGCCTTATCCAAACAGAAGAGACACGAACAAAAAAATTCTAAATAAAAAAATTGCCATTCAAAATTATCAATCTTTGTTTTAAAGTTCCCCTTGATCATGAAGAGCAAAAATACTAACAAAATACTTCAATACAAACAGAAAAACACAAAATTTTAAAATCAAAATGAAAATAGCTAAATTAAACTGTTGCCATTCAAAATAAGTAATCTTTGTTTTAAAGTTCCATTTAATCTTCTAGTGCAAAATACTAACAAATACTTCAATAGAAACACAAAACGTTTAAATAAAAATGAAAATAGCTAAATTAAATTGTTGCCATTCAAATTAAGTAATCTTTGTTTTAAAGTTATCCTTAATCTTCGAGTGTAAAAATACTTCAATACAAACAGAAAAACACAAAATTATTAAATCAAAGTGAAAATAGTTGTACCCTCCACATGTTGCATTGGCTCATTCTCCTTAATAAAACATTAAAAAAACGAAACAATAAAATCAAAATTAAAATAAATAAAAAATGATATATAAAACACGCACGTATTCGAACGCAATGTTCTGGCAAAATTTCAACGCAATCTGTGAAGTTCTTTCGGAGATTTGCGGTTATGAACAAACGAACACTTACATTTTTAATTGACTTCGCAAAGGGAGGAGTATATATATTCATATGTCGTTTATATGTATGTCGTTTTTCTATTTTTTTTTTGTTTGTTTGTCCAATCATAACTTCTCACCAGATGAACCGATTTTCATGATTTTTTTAATCGGTCGAGGGTGGTTTCTCATAGGTCGCGTACCTTCGTTTGACTATCTTCGGTAATTAGAAAAAAAGTTATGGACAGAAATAGGGTTATTTTTTTTTTGTTATTCATCCATAACTTTTGATTAAATGAACCGACTTTTATGACTTTTCCTTTAATAGATAGAGGGCCATCTAACTCAAATATCGCACATCAATTTGACTACATTTGATTTTTAGAAAAAGCGTTAAGTGTGAAAAATAAGTATTTTTTATTTTAATTGGAAAGGCTTGACTTGATTTTTCTTTGTTGGGAAAACTATTAATAAATATAAAAGTTAAAAAAGTTTTTGTTGCCATTGTGCTACAATAATAAATGCAATTACAGCAAGATTTTGACTGAAGGCTTCTCAGAGGCAAAAATTAAATCCAATCAGTTTGTTTTCTAAAATCGACTTCAAAACGGAATTTTTCATACAAATCATTAATTTTTAGTGTCATTCAATCAAAGAAGGTTTGCCCTTTGATATGGATTTTTTTAAAAATGGAGTATTTATATAAAAAACGTATTTACACTAAAAAGAATAAAATAAAATAATTTTTGAAAAAAAAAAAAAAAAAAAAGAACCGACTTCAAGATATAAATTGTGCTAAAAAGTGAAAAATAAATAAATTCTTTAAACAACATCGATGTCACTTTTAAACATAGTTTTAGAAGTCGGTGCAAAATTATGAGCCCCTTATTACCCTGACACCATGGGCTACTTCATATTGGAACTGTTGCTAATTCTGGGCCATTTATATTTGTAATTGATTCATGATTACAATAGATTTTATCTATCCTAATTTCGGACCGACTTCTAAAACTATGTTTAAAAGTCACGTCGATGTTGTTTAAAGAATTAATTTATTTTTCACTTTTTAGCGCAATTTATAATTTTAAGTCGGTTCTATTTTTTTCCAAAAATTATTTTATTATTTATATAGATTAAGCTAACACCATTCAGCCGGAGTTGAGGAAATTGGTAATTATTATTTTGGGATCAGGGAAGCCTTAAGAAATCGAAGTAAAAAATTTATAACTGTCGTTCTTATTGGCTCAGAAGCTTCGAACAAATTCCATCTTGTGCAGTATTGGGGAATTTATGTGGAAATTTGCGCAAAATTGGAATTAAAAAAGGAACTACCTGTCAGATTTTTTTTTCTAACGGATCTATAAGCCTTCTTCTTGAATCACTCTGTCTATTGCCAAAATTTCACAGCAATCGGTAAAGTACTTTCGGAGATTTGCGGTTATGAACAAAGGAACACTTACATTTTTATTTATATAGATTCTCAGGGATATGCCTTAAATTCTCGTCCAATATGATAGATAGAATAAGACAGCACAACAGAATATCACAATACAAAGAAGGAAATACACCCAGGGGAAAGTGGGAATCGAACCCACGCCTCTTTCACAGCGCGCAGGCAGGCAGCAGAAACTGGTTCTAAGCCCGCTTGGCCACTAAAGCACGGTTGGTTATTCAAAACCGTAATTTTTTTTTTTGTTTACGACCATTTCAGGTCACATTAATATTCGAGTTTATTTGCTATTCTCAAGGATGTGCCTCAAACTCTCGTCTAGTATGACAAATAGAACAAGACAGTACAACAGAATTACAATACAAAGAAGGAAATACACCCAGGGGAAAATTGGGAATCGAACCCACGCCTCTTTACTGCGCTCACGCAGGTACCGGAAACCAGTCGTTCAGACCGCTCAGCCGCTGAGGCCCCTAAATTTTGGTTGGTACAACTTCAAACAAAAGAAAGAAATAACTTTAACTTTAACTGCACTTAGTTTCGAATGGAGTCGTCGTGTTGTTTTGTTGCTCTCGGCGAGTCACAGATTTTTAAAATTTTTCAATCACTGTTTTTGTACAACAATCAATAAATATTTCCCGAGATCACGGCATCATTTGTGGATCCAGGCGGCACGCAAACTTCAAACATCTGACCCTGCAACTATATAACTTGGAAATAATTCAACAAGTAACTCAGTATTTTAAATCTTCCAACTGGTTTCACCGCCTGGGTTCGAAAATTTGTGACAAGGGGAGGGGGTAACAAGAAGTGTGACATCACTCATTTTGGATCCATTAAAACATTTAAATCAACAAATTAAATTGATTTTTAAAGTTTCTTTGATTTTCGTATTCTGATTTTGAAGTCTCGCTGATTTTATTTTGTATCGAAAACACCATCGCTGATTAAGGTTAAAATTGACTTCTAGTTAAAAGTTTAACTTCTTCAGAACTAAGCACAAACAATTTTTACGCAGTTTTTTGGCTGTCTGATTTAAAAAATGATTACAAAACAACAAAATTTTTTTTTAAATTTTTAATTAATAATGAGTTTAAATGATAATTAATGCCCAATATCCATGTTTTCTATGTTTAAAACGAAGTAAACTATCTGTTGATTAATTTCAAGAACAATTGGGTTTTTTAGCTTTAAAATTTCAGAAACAGTAGTTAAACACAATACTTTAAATGTACCGAATTGTGTACACTTGGAATGAAGGGGTTAAAAGGACATATTCGTAGGCATTTACACTTATAAGATAAAATAGCGCGGATAATTTTTTCCGAATTCGAGCTATTTGACATTTTTTACGGTTGCATGCTAATTTTTTTTTTGTTCTCAAGCTTAATCTTTTTTTATACAAATTAAGTACGCATAAAAATGTTTTTGTTATGCTCACAAATGTCACTAAAAGTTGAAAAATAAAATTAGAATTGCGATCTATAACGTAATGTTTTGTTTCTGAACTGCAAGTATACATGCTTATGTAATATAGCATGACATGTGACAAAGGGGGGGAGGGGGGAGCAGGTTGAAGTGTGATATTTTGTGACAAAGGAGGGGAGGGTATCAATATATTTTTAAAAGTGTGACATCGTTTTTGAACGGTCCCTATGTAAAACCATTTGTTTTAGTACAATGAACACACGTTCCTTCTCAAAGTACATCGCGTTCGTAATTTCGGTCACTATGCGTTAATGCCCGTAAAATTTGAAAGTGGAATTCGATTCGTCAAATGTTATTAGCATTTTAAAGTAATGACTCTTTTTGCTGGTTTAATAAGTAAAATACCATTAATTAAATATTAAGTAAGAATTAAAGTGTGAAATTCGTGGTGCGAAACTCGATCTTCTCATAGTCTTAATGAGCATCAATGGGGAAATATTAATAAAAATTATTATTATTATTTTTGTATTGGATTGAAAAGTATACCTTTTTTTTGGGCATTTCAAAAATACAGAATTTTTGCAAACACATAGCATTGCAAGTGTATTTATTGTATGCACAAAATGTGTACTATTTTTATAGCCTTGATTGAGCCCTGAATAACATGTAAAAGTAAATAAAAGTTTTTTTTTCATTCGGGTATAAAATTTCTCATGAGCGATAGGTCATGTAAAAATTTAGAGATTTTCTCAAGCCCTCTTGTTCGTACCCTAATGTATGTGTAGTGTATACATAATAAACCAAGTAGTAGTTAATTATGTGGTACAAAGAAAAAAAAATCAGTTGGAAAAAAAAAATTGAAGTTTTTGAAGAATTGAATCAGACTTGTGTTATAGGTAAGATAACAAAAATGCGCAATTTTCGGAAACAAATATAATATTTCAATTATTTTGTGCAAAAAATGTGCAAAGTTTTTATAAACGCAGAATATGCACTTTTTTGTGTGTATAAAAAGTACACAAAATTTGCACAAAAAAAAGCATACTTTTTGAAGTATTCAAAAATTATTCACTTTTTATGTACAAATTGTGTACAATGTATACTGTTGTGCAAAAAAAGTGTACACTATTTCTAGCTAGTTAATAAGCAAAATACCATTAATTAAATATTAAGTAGGAATTAAAGATAATATTTATTAAATCAATAAAGTAAAAGTAGCAATTAAAATACTTGCATATCTCCAAAAGATATCATTAACTGAATTAAATAAAAACACTTATACAAAAGCCGAGTAAAAAACGCCTAAAAAGACAGTTGCAATGATAATCGAATTCATCGAGGACTGATCTCTTTTTATGCACAGGTGTCCATTTTTAACTACAAATTTGAGTATTTTTGCATCGGATTCTTACGGCTTTCTAAGATTATTAAATATTCAATTAGTTTCGTTCTTCTATCCTACCACCAGTTCCAGGTTATTTATTTTCAAAGTTTAGGGGTTTTCGTGAAACACCTTATACGCAAGAATTGGGGCTGGCACCCGCTGAGGTACCGTTTCACTTGGAGGATATTGATGCCACGTCGGATTTGACGTGCAACAGCTCTCTTTAGCGTACACGGTCCTAGAGTGGTCAGTCGCGAGAAGTTGTCACCCTCCCCGAACATTGACCTCAGTCAATGTTGCTTCACTTTCGGTGTTCTGCTGGAACCGAGCTTCAAGCGATTAGTCCACTGCGGGACAGCACTTTACTTTCTGAAATAAAATGTAAACCTCTGTGCTACAAAGTAAAAATTAAAAGTTAACTTAAAATTAAGCACAACTTTTGCAAAAATTGCAGACACGTGTTTCGAGGTCATCCTTCAGTCGGGTGTTTTTCATCTCGAAGCTCACCCTTTTGCATCGAAGAGGTGTTCCTCGAAATTCGTGTCTGCAACGTTTTTGAATGTTGCGCTTAAGTTTACGTTGATTTTTACTTTTTCTTAACTTTTTATAAATCTGAAACGAAAGGAAAGGAAAATAATGGGAGCTCACAAAGAAATTTCATTACAATAAAGTTGTTTTATACATTTATTCAATTATCATTAACAATAATACATCCATAGTAAGTACATTTTCAATAAATCTTTAGATCATACAATAACATCCTGTAAATATTTTGAATTTTTTACTCGAAATATAACCTTGAATGCACATTCTGCAGTTCAAGGTTAGGTGGTTATGCATTCAATAGCATATACAAGGGAAGGGTGATGGGGACCAAGACCATCTCCCTTCCCTAAATCTTAGGAAGCAATGCTACCATAAGCTCCTTCAAAATAGAATGAGTTCAAATATTCTTTGAATAATTTCAATGAAGTGGTACAAGTAATTTTTGCGCGTTTATAAAAACATTTTCTCAAGAAATTTTTCGAGTAGCTACAATATTTGCATTAATACTTGTTTTCATATCCCATAAAATCAATTAATGGAAATTTGAAAATATGACCTCTAATTGTGCTTTTAAAGTAAAATTATTTGGCGTTATAGTAACGGTATCTTTTAATCAATCCCAAAGAGTTAAGCAGTAGTGTTATCGTGAAAAAAGAGTGGAGAATGTTTACACATAGGAACATATGTTCGTTTCTCTAAACGTCCCTCCCCCCTTTTAATGTATATATGTTATTGAAATAAAATGCTTGCTTTATTTTTGTGAAAATTGGGAGCCTCCGAACCCCCGCCCCCCATCAGTTTTTCCACTGCTATTAGCAAAATTAAGCAGTAGTGTAATCGTGAAAAGAAAAAAAAAAAGTGGGGGATGTTTAGATAGGAACATAATGGTGGTATATCTAAACGTCCCCCACTTCTAACGTATATACGTTATTAAAATAATGTGCTTGTGTTAAAATTGTGAAAATTAGGAGCCTTCGACCCCCCCCCCCCCGTCCATTCTTCTACTGCTATTAGCGACCGATATGATGATTTTTATCGGTTTTTTAGCAGTTTCACAAAATTTTCGTATCCAAAACCGTATTTAAGCTCCCCCCCCCCCAATATGAGTATTTATTCCGTCACTGAATGCATTTCAATGATTGCTCTTCTGTTGTGGTGAACCTATCTACAGGTACCTTTCCGTAAAATGCTCGAAACATTTACTATCAAAACAGTACGTATTTTGTAGTACGTATTTTGATGAGTCGCGGAAGCAGGGTTTAGCTGAAGAAGAATTTGTTAATTTAACAAAGCCCTAGATAGAAAAAATGTGCGTCTAAAATAATAATAACAAATCTAGATTCACTGACTTCTAGTTAGGGGTCATTCATATTTAGGGATCTCTGGACGATTTTCCGATTATTAGACAGTCGATTTTTAGACTATTAGATATTCGATTTTTAGACTATTAGATAGTCGATTTTTAGACTATTAGACAGTCGATTTTTAGACTATGAGACAGTCGATAGTCGATTTTTAGACTATTAGATAGTCTCTTTATAGACTGTTATTAGTCGCATTGAGCAGACTAAAGGGCTTGAAAAAATTTCCGACGACACGTGAAATGATGTGAGTGAATCCTACTAAGATGTGCGGACGGCATAGTGTTAAAATTAGTTTTTCCCATTTGTCCGTTGGGATAACTTTCCGAAAAATGTGAACAACATTCCAATTTTTTTAAAATACGCTCATACGCATATGTTTCCTGAGAATAAAGATTTCATAAACGTATTTATGAAAAGCTCCAGAGATTTCCAAATTGACCGATATTGAAATGAAGCAAATCTGTTAAACTAAGGAAAGACCACTTCTTCGAAATTCATTAACCCTCTAATGCACAAGTTTTGTTATCGTCGTCCGCCTTGAGGCGGAGTTGGGAATTAGAGGGTTAAGGCTGCAGTGGACACTTAAAAGGTCGACAATTGGCCAAAATATCGAATTATGCCTATACTGTATTAATGACTATTAGATATCAAATTTATGTTTATGATCTAATCTTTTTAATGTATAAGTACTTTTATATATTATTTACACCCTTTTAAAATGAAAAAACCCTTTTTTCTCAAATTCAAAAATTTACCTCAAAATAGAAATTCAAAACGTTCCACGTGCTGCAATTTTTATGTGATTTCTACCAAACTTTCCGAACGTATTCTTATATTACGGACTTATAGTTTAATGGGTGAAATATAGCAGTAATAATTATTTGATAGAAGATATTTGACTTATTTATTGACAAAATCACTAAATTTTCAGAAAATTGCATATAAAAGTACATTTTTGGCTATATGTTATAAATTATCATATAAAATGTTGTACTTCATACGTTCATTTATAATAGGATACCTAAGGATCTAAAAGTAGGGAAAGAATTGTTTTTTTAAAGAAAATTGTGGCACGTGGAACGTTTTAAAAAGGTCAAAAAAATGTTTTTAATTTTAAATTTTTAAAAAACTACCCATTTTTTTAGATAAATTTTTTGTGTGGTATTTTTTCTAAGTAAAGAATTAAAAAAAAAACAGTGTCCACTGCAGCCTTAATACATTAGTCATATTTATTTACTGGGTGTAAAAATTTTCAAGCTTAACCTGAATTAAAGCACACATTTACAAAAATATTGCATTCATGTGCTTTACGTTTACAAGCAATACCCTTAACTTTTAACAAAGCAGCAGTCAACAAAGAAGCTGGGTACTGCTTACCATTGAATCTTTTTTTTTTAAAGGAAAGCTGAATTGAAACATAGGTTCCCACCTGTGTTTCAATGCAAAAAGAAAGAAAAAGTACCTAAGTTATCATCAAAGTAGAACATAAATTTGTTATGTATAGTTTCAGGAACATGTGGGAAAAATCCACATTATAGATCCAAATTTTAAAAAAGTATCAATTTTTTTAACCAAATTTTTCGTGTGGTATTTTTTCTAAGTAAAGAATTAAAAAAAAAATAGTGTCCACTGCAGCCTTAATAGATTAGTCATATTTATTTACTGGTGTAAAAATTTTCAAGCTTAACCTGAATTAAAGCCCCAAAAAAATTTACAAATATTGCATTTCATGTACCCTTAACTTTAAAAAAAGCAAAAATTTTCCCCTTAACTTTTTTTTTTTTTTTTTTAAAAGGAAAGCTGAATTGAAACATAGGTTCCCACCTGTGTTTCAATACAAAAAGAAAAGAAAAAGTACCTAAGTTATCATCAAAGTAGGGCATAAATTTGTTATGTATAGTTTCAGGAACATGTGGGAAAAATCCACATTATAGATCCAAATTTTAAAAAACCTTTGCATTTTAATTGATGAAATTCGCAAAACACAAAGGGAGAGAAAATAACATTTTAAGTTTTCGGCTTGCTAAAACTTAAATCCTTTCTTTATCAAAATTTCAAGTAAGGAACCTTTTTTTTTTCAGTTAGTCACGATAAAAGTGCTTCTTCTTGCTTATTTTATTAAAAAAAATAAATATGTGGCTTATATTCAGCACAGTCACTGTTTTGGAATGAAAAGGTGGCACCTCACACAGTAGATCAATGATTAATCAATAAATATTTCTTTCAATTTTTCTGAAACTTTCAGGGAACATTTTTAAAGATTTATTTTACTACTTAAGCCAATAAAAACATTTTTGGTGTTTTTAAACATTTTTGGGTGCTGGCTCCCTTTAATACCTGAATTTTTTTTTTTTTTTTTTTTTTTTTTTTTTTTTTTTTTTTTTTTTTTTTTTTTTTTTTTTTTTTTTTTTTTTTTTTTTTTTTTTTTTTTTTTTTTTTTTTTTTTTTTTTTTTTTTTTTTTTTTTTTTTTTTTTTTTTTTTTTTTTTTTTTTTTTTTTTTTTTTTTTTTTTTTTTTTTTTTTTTTTTTTTTTTTTTTTTTTTTTTTTTTTTTTTTTTTTTTTTTTTTTTTTTTTTTTTTTTTTTTTTTTTTTTTTTTTTTTTTTTTTTTTTTTTTTTTTTTTTTTTTTTTTTTTTTTTTTTTTTTTTTTTTTTTTTTTTTTTTTTTTTTTTTTTTTTTTTTTTTTTTTTTTTTTTTTTTTTTTTTTTTTTTTTTTTTTTTTTTTTTTTTTTTTTTTTTTTTTTTTTTTTTTTTTTTTTTTTTTTTTTTTTTTTTTTTTTTTTTTTTTTTTTTGTAGTTTGGGATGTAAAGGATCTATCCTTCAAGCAGTTGTAATGGGATGAAGCATAAAAATTCATCTAATATAACTTTCAAGGGGCAACAAAACTGTCTCTATCCATTCTAAGGCTTGAAGCGGGTTCAAAAAATAAATTGCTTGACTTAAGGGATCTTTTACCTGGAGAAATAAAAAAGTTATAAAATATTTCAGAGAATTCAACATTAGAATTAGAGAAGTCAACAATGACATTAAATCTGAAAAATCTTTAACATTTTTGGCAAGAAACTAATAATAATAATAACAAAAAAAAAATCATTAAACATAAACAAAATAATATAAAAATAATAAAAAACTCTGATTTAATGTTTTTCAGAAGCAAAAAAATAAGCCTACTTCTCTACTGACACACACGTTCTGAACAGAAGAATGTTGCTTTCATGCTTTTTGTTATCTTTGCATCAACAGGCTTGAAACAGTTAAGTGCCATTTTCTCTTCTGTTTTGTTTTTATTTTTGTGAGCATAATAATAATACTGATGATTACATGTGTGCTTAGTTCGTATGAAATGAGGTTAACGTTTACAATACAAATTATAACTGGTATTGAACATTAAAATATATTAGTTGTTCGAGTTCTGGAAAAACAACCCACGCCATTTTACCTTAACCTCTTCAGACCCCAGAGCTAAGCACAAACAATTTTGACGCAATGTTTTGATTCTCTGTTTTAAAAAATGATTACAAAACAAAATAACTAAAATTTTTTTTTAATTTTAATTAATAATTAGTTTAAATAATAATTAATGCCCAATTTCCTTGTTTAAACCGGAGTAAACTATCTGTTGATTAATTTAAAAAACAATTGGCTGTTTTAGCTTTCAAATTGCACAAACAGTAGTTAATAAACAGTACTTTAAAAGGTACCCAACTGGGTACACTTGGAACGAAGGGGTTAACTTTGAGCCAACATTCTCCCAACTCTGTTCGGGCAATTCGATCTTCAATCCCGAGGTTTTGTGTTTTAACTTTTTTTTTTTGTCTGCACGCGTACCACTTGTGGTACGTGTACCACAGTTTGGAAACCGGTTCTCTTGTTTTCCTGTTTAAAACGAAGTAAATTATCTGTTGATTAACTTAAAAAACAATTGGCTGTTTTAGCTTTCAAATTGCACAAACAGTAGTTAATAAACAGTATTTGGAAATGTACCCAATTGGGTACACTTGGAATGAAGAGGTTGAAAGTGTAAATGCCGAAGAATTTTTTTGTTAACTTTTAAAGTAAACAAGAAGTAAAAAGAAGTAATTTCAAACCCTTATCAGCATTCGTGTTTACGGTACAAAAGTATTAATGAAACTTTAAAATCAAATTATGAAAATAAAAAAAAATAAATTAATTTAATTTGCTGGTTTAAAATGTTCTTATAGAAACCAAAACGTGTAATGTCACACTTCTTGTGACACCCGCCCCTTGTCAGAAGCAGTCCCAATTTCTCGAACCCTTCGAAGCGTGACATCATTTATGAAAGACAATCTGTCAGACGTCTCACAAGTAAGATAATTTCAGCTCAGCGCCTTCATCGAATGAATTCGCATCGAGATGCAACGGTACTTCCATTCTGGACTGCAGATTTCTTCCCCGCAATGCCACAATCGCAAGCGTAAATTCTTTTTCAATAAAAGGGCTTTTGCCGAAATCGGAATGAGCAAGGAAAAAAAAAAGACGGGCGTGCGTGTGGGGGAGGGCAGAGAACGATGATACTCAAATAAGGGCAAGAGGGTAACCCTGGGAGGTGGGGTGCCGATACGCAAATAAGGAGTGACAAGGTTTAAGAAGTGAATAGAAAAGAAAAAAAAAATCAAGCGGGGAGGGAGGGAGGGGGGATTCTACGCAAATGAGGTACAACAGGGGAGAAAGGCCGAGTACACTGAAGATGAAGAGCAGGAGTAATTGCGAATATCGTTGTCACGGGATGAACAGACAGCTTGTAGCGGGGTCGGGGAAGCGAATCAGCAATAAGGGAGCCGCAAGCAGGAAGTTCCCTCGACGGTTCATCTGATCTTCTCGGATCGGAAATATTTAAAATGTCTTCTACGTCCGTTGCTATAGGAGGGGATTTGTCAAAGGCAGTCAAACGAATGAGCGACTGCCTGTTGAATCTGTTTCTGACAGGTTAAATTGTCTGCAGCGAGGGTAACTTGCTACACTGTAAAAAAATTGCGCTTAGTAGCACACCATTTTGGGTGCTCAGTTGAGAATGATTCATTTTTGATATATTCGAATTGTTTTTATGTCTGTCTAAAAAAATATATACAGTAAAATGTTTCTTAGCACATAAAAATTGTTAACTCGGTTACGCAGCGAAATTTCATCACGAAAGAACATTTCTATGAAAACAGGATAAATGAGCAATGGAGGCAATTCATGCAACGTCATTGGTCACGTGGCAGCGATTAAAGCAATGTAAACAAAGGAAGCCGTAGCATCCCTTTATGTAGAGTTCGACAAATCTAATAAAAACTAGGCCTAAATGAAGTTCTACATTACATAAAATTAACACTAAATAAAACACTATACATATTCTAATAATGGATGAATTTCTTGAATAATGATTAAATTAAATGTAAATTCTGGGTTATAATCCGAAAAAGCTGTGAAAATAGTCTAATTAATTTTAGGAAAACTAATTTTGCCTAGTGAAACTCCACGTAGAACTCATTTGAAAGTCTTAGTAAACAAAGAGCGGATATCACGTGACAACGATGAACGCTCGTGATTCCCTCTAGCGGTGAATTGCCTCCATTGTAATGAAGTTTTGATGTGTAAATGAGTTAGTGAACATCATATGCTAAAAAACAGTAAGCTATATGTATTTTTTTAAACAGGTACTTAAGGTATACGTACACACTTGAAATTTTTGCTCTTTAATTTTGATTTTAAAAATCCAATTTTTCTATACAGTTAATCAATGATGTGTGTTTGATGACATTTTAGATGCAAAAAATCACATTAACCTAAATATTAATTACCTAATTAGACTTTATGACCTAATTAGCATCATTTTTGAGACATGATATCTTAAAATATAATTTGTTGAGACGTACAGCTCCAGTTGGAAATGATAGCTAATATCCTTCTTCGTGCTTTGTGCCTCAATCAAGATGGCGGAGAGTATAGTTTTTTTACGCAAATATTTGTCACTGCTAATGGATAAAAAACCGTGATTATTTTCTAAAATTTTAACTTTTAAAAATGCATTTTATATTTATTTCTTTGTTAAAAACTCTGATTGAGGCAGAACACATCCACTATATTATGCAGATTTTAGTGTCACAAAAATAATTGTGATAGATCAATTCATTGTTGAGTTATCTTGTTTCAAGTGAAGCGTCACATAGCTGAAACACGATTCTTCAGAAACGGATTTCAAAGTTAAGGAAACACGGATTTTTACATAGTAATACCTCGAGAAAAATCCTAGTTACTAAGAACTATTCCGAATATTAGCAACATCCTTGTATCGCTTGAAAGGTAAAGAGTTGGAGAACAATTTGAAGTAATAATTTTTTTTCGATATCCTGGTCGATTTTATAAATTTTAAGTGTGTTTGTACACCTTAAAAGAATTTAAAATATATCAAAAAATGAATAATTTTTTACAACAATTTACACCGAGTGAACACTAAAAAGGGGGGCAACTAAATGCAAAACTTTTGCAATGTGGAGAGGAAAAATATTTTTAACAGTATTATACAGGTGTAAAACTTTTCCATTTTTTCAAACCAGTCCGCATTTTTTCTTTTTTTTGACCGCAGAAATTAAATTCAAATCAGCCCTCAATGTTTCAATTAAACCTAATTCTTTTGAAATCATCAAAATTAAAATTCCAATTGAGGCAAAACTTTTCCAACTGATTTTATTTACTCCAGGAAAAAAAAAAAACTTGTGTAATATCTGTGAATCCATACATTCTGCCAAAGAAGTTGATTTTATTTAATTAATCATTGAAAACAAATCCAACAGAGACTTAATTATCCAAAAAGGGCAAAATTTGGGATCAATTCAAGAAATTTTTGAAAATGATATTAGAAAACCAAGTGAATCTCAAATTTTTCAAATCAACAATTTGAATTTAGAAGAAATATTACAATTGAGAAAAGAAGACTTATCTCCTAATGATTTTGATTTAAAACACTTAAATGAAGTCGACAAAAATAAAATGATTAAATTACTTATGAAGAACTACCCCATTTTTTTTCCAAAAACTATATTACTTTAGGTTCTACTGATTTAGTCACTCCTGAATTCAAACTTTTGCATAACTTTCCAATTCAAACAAAACCTTATCCTATCCCAAAAATTGCTAAGAAGTTTACTGGACAGGAACTCAAAAAGTTACTTGAAGCTGATATCTTAGAAACGTCCAACTCAAGCTACTGTTTTCCAGTCATTTTTTTAAAAAAGAAACCCAGCCCTTCTGATCCTGATCAAGAACTTAAATTTAGAATGGTAGTTGATTTCAGACTACTGAATTCTATCACTCAACCACTTAAAGTATGTCTTCCTAAGATTTCAGATATAGTGCAAAATATAGCTGGAAGAAATATTTATTGTGACATTGTTATAGCCGCCGACTCAATCGAAGAGCTAATTATAACTTTACAACAAGTTTTTGACAGTCTTAAACTTTTTAACTTAACTTTGGATCCCGTAAAATTGCAATTATGTAAATCTTCCATAACTTATTTAGGTTTCAACATTGATAGCAATGGTTTTTCTCTTTCTGAAAGTAACATAAACAAAGTTACCAAATTCCCTATTCCAAAAAATGTCAAACAAGTTCAAACTTTTTTAGGAATGATAAATTATTTTCGCCATCTAATATTGGGCTATGCAGAAATTATTGCTCCTATTGTCAACCTAACTAGAAAAAGCACTGCATTTTTTTGGTCATCTGAATGTCAGGATGCTTTTGACAAACTGCAGAATATAATCTTGAATAAACCCACCCTAAAAAATTTTGTTAAAGGTGCTTCATTATTTTTAGTAACTGATGCTAGTAGAGAAGCAATATCTTCCATACTAATGCAAAAGGTAAACACCCCCCCCCCCCCAGTTTTATCCCATTGAATTCTATTCCAAAAAACTAACACCTGGTGAATCCAAGTATCCATCTATAAGACGTGAATTATTTGCAATATATGCTTCTGTTAAACATTTTAGGGAAATTCTTTATGGTACAACTTTTCAAATTTTAACTGATGCAAAAAGTCTAACTAATTTCATCCATATTGACAAACAACCTGATATTGTCAGCAGATGGTTATTATTTTTACAGGATTTTTCTAATCAAATGGTTTATTTACCAGGTATCAACAGCCCTGCTGATTTTCTCAGCAGAGTATATGATGATGAACAATTATCTATTAACAACATTAATATTTTTCAACCAAAACATGACTTATCTAAGAAAGTCATTCTTGAAGAACAGCAAAAAGACAGGGAAATGTTAGATATTGTTCAAAAGTTGAAGGACAAAGATAAGATAACTTCAGAAAATTTTTGTGTAAATAACGAGGGGATATTATTAAGAATTGTAAAAGTCACAAAAAGGGGTAAAAGTCACAATGTTAAAAGAATTTATGTACCTATTAGTTTGAGAGAGGCATGCATTGAAAATGTACATTTCCCACATTTTGCTACACAAAAAACATTTAATTTCCTTCAAAGAATGTATTTTTTTCCTTCCATGTTTACTGCTGTAAACAAGTTTTGTCGTGCTTGTCCACAATGTTTAGCAAATAAACCTAAACCTGCTAAAACCATTCCAAAATTGATATCAAAAAAGAATCTTGCTCCCGGGGAATTTTTAGCTTGTGATATCATTGGTAAATTATGTAGAAGTATTGATAACAGTTTTTTCATTTTAACTATTTTAGACCCTTATTCTCGTTATCTTGAGATATTTTCATTGGCAAATATCTCTTCATCAACTCTAATAAAGTGTTTAAACACTTATTTTTCTCGTTTTGGAACTCCTAAGGTCATTCTAACTGATAATGGGACAAACTTTGTTTCCAAAGAGATTGAGGAATTTTTTACCAGTTTGAATATTGAGCATAGGAAAGCTTCAATTTACTATCCAGCTTCCAATGCGGCAATTGAACGTACCCACAGGATACTCAAAGAAAGTATTGCCGCTTTATGTGAAAAAACTTATGAATGGTCTCAAAAGATCATGTTATTTAAACTCCATTATAATGCCAGTACTCAGAGTGTCACAGGTTTTTCTCCTGCAGAATTATTTTATGGTAGATCCATCAATATACCCATGGAAAAGTTTTCAGGTCCTATTTTAGTTGATCATTATGACAGATATGTTCTTGAAACAAAACAATGTGTTGAGGAAAACAGGAATTTAGTTGCTGAGAATGAAGATAAATACATTGAACAACATAAAAAGCAATTGAAGGGTAGATCAATTACAAAATTTAAAATAAATGATAGAGTGTATATAAAAAAGTTGAACAATCCTGGTGTGTTATTACCCAAATACAAAGGTCCTTATGTCATTGAGAGGACCTTCAGAAACAACAACTACTTAGTAAGAAATGAAAATACAAATGACAAACCAATTAAACTGCATATAAGTAAAATATTTCCTGCCAGCTAATTAATTTGGGTAATATAATAAAATGTTTCTGTTTGTGTCTTGTACTGACATTCAGTGAATGTGAGAAGTGTGTGATTCACATTTGAATTAGTTATAGAAGACTAGCTACCTTCTATATGTTGTTTGCATTAATTGTTTGTTTCTTCCTCAAGCCTAGCTAACTTGGGGAAAATTTAGACTAGCAATGCATTACTGTATTCATTGTGAGATTGCATAAATTTAACCGTTCTGATGATTTGGTAAAATGATAACATGCAGAGAATTATTTTATTGAGTGTTGTGTACATCATCATGGCAGTTGTTTTCAAACATCATTGACTGAATACAAAACAATGTTGGTTATATTTTTTTATAATTTGAAATGAACTGATATTTGAGTGAAATTCTGGGTGATTCAAAAGAAACTTTAATTATTCATTGCTGAAATATTTTTTCTTTATTCATAATGACTGCATCATGTATTGATATTCATTTTTGATGACATGAAAATACATGTGAATAATTATCATCACATTTTATGCAGTTATATGCGTACAAGGTATTGCATTTTCTTCTGGCCAAAACATTTTAAATTGTAGGAATTATATTTTTTGAGGTACTTAATTTTTTTCTTCGAAGGGGGATAATGTAACAAAAGTTCAATTTATTTTTCTTTTGCTACATTTAATCATTAAAATAATAAATTATCGGTTATTCAAAATTCGCCTCATTCAAGCCTTGAATAATATTAATTTCATTTTGAACGCTTAACTGTGGCTTGACTGTTTCTCCGTGACTGAACTTGTCACTCACTTTTAATGTAGGTTTGCGCGTCATGCCACTTTTTTTCACATGGGCTCATATTTATAACTTTCATTAAATTACGGGATTAATTTTTGCATGACATATATTTCAAAACACCTACAATTTTCATTAACGATTTGTTTTAAATCTTTTGGTCAGAAGAATTAAAATGGCTGCAATTTTTTTATAAGTACTATATTCTATGGCGTAGACTTCCTGTCTTGGAATGTCTTGCCATATGCACTTTTCGTCAGTTGGTAATCGGATATCACTTGTGAACGACGCTACTAACAACGGTTCCCCAGCGAGGGGCATTTCTTATGTCGCCTTGTCTGGGGAAACCATTTTTTTTTAAATTTGTCAAGCGTTTATAGCAGTATGCCATTTTATTTTCATATGTGTATTTGGTATTCAGATGTTTCAATTTTAAGTATTTGAGTAGCATAATTAGTGATGCATCGAAGGTATGGTCGGAGAATTCACTTCAAGAAGTATCAATGAACTTTCCCTATTTTCGATATCATCCATACTTTGTAATCAAAGCTGATGTTTGAGATGCAGAATGAACTTTTTTTAGCCAAACTTAATATCGTCAATCTGTATAACATCAATACAGATATTGGAGTCCACTTCCGAAAAGCATTGATGAACTTCCTTGCCGATGTTGATGAGGATGAAAATAATATAAACTACAAATGTTTCGTCCCAAGTATCTGTGTCAAATATTACTAAGTACATCCTCCGCCAATTCAAATGTGCTGATCGGATCACAAAAAAAAAAAGGGGAAAAACAATTAACGAGTATTTCCATGTAACATTTTTGAAGTCACAATGTTCTCAAAATACCGTTTCTAATCGAGCATTTATTTACGCTACTACAATCCAATTCAAGAAGGAAGAATCGATTATGTTAAAGGTGAATTTTAATCAATAATCACTGATGAAGATTCATCATAGTATGATGATTAATTAATTCATTAATCGTGTATCCACAGGTTGTAGTATTTTTTTTTTAATTTTCTGATTGATCAATCAATAATTTTACAAATCATGGCCAATTCTGTTTTTTTTTAATTTTTTATTTAAGTCATAATATGTGCTCAATTTTAAATATAAATAAATTAATCTAGAATTATAAATGAATTTTTAAGAAAGTAAAAAGTTGTGAATAAATAATTTTTATTTTTTAATTTTGAATTATGTATTTTTTCACAAAACTTAATGATGTCTTTCTTTCAGCAATGGATTAATAAGTAATAAGATATTTTTAATTCAATTATTTTCACAATGCTATGTATTTATGGAAATTTAATTAAATGCTAATCTATATTTTACATTAGTACTACCACTATACTTAAATCATCCTTAACAGATTGTCAAAAGAAATCTTAAAATTGTCCGGTTCTCCTGTAAGAACAGATATATAAAAGATTTTCATGGTTGTAAATTTGAAACTCTCAAAAATTATTCAATTTTTTATCAGCATCATCAACATATGTAGAGCAATCCTCCTTTTGTAGAAAATAACCTTAACTATTTCTTTATCACTTTTGTAAATTGGAGAATGGCTTATCAATGTGGTATTGAGCAATAATAACTATAGCAAGTGAAGTAACACAGAAGCAAGTCACAGTCAAGCAACAACAACAATAATAATATAATATTAATAATGAAAATTCTTCTACACGAAAACATTATTTTCTAAAACATACACACACGCTTAAAATATTGCAAAATGGTAACGCGGATTTGCCCAAAAAATAAATATATAACATAAAATAATTTTTAAAAAAAAAAAAAAAAAAAAAGAAAAATAGAACCGCCGGTGCAAAATTATGACTGTCTAATTATTATTACACCATGTGTTACTCTAGATTGAAACTTTTTTAAACTCTGTGTCATTCATATTTGTAATAAATTCATGCTTACAAAAGTAATCAAGAATCAAAATTCATCATATTTTGCACGGACTCCAAAAATTGTGTTTAAAAGTCGTATCGATGACGTTTAGATAATTACTTTATTTTTCACTTTTAGCGCAATTTATAATTTGAAGTCGGTTCTATTTTTTTTTTTTTTTCAAAAATTATTTTGTTTTATTCATTTTAGTCTAAAAACATGTTTTATATAAATACTCTATTTTTAAAAAATCCATATGAGAGGGCAAACCTTATGTAAATGAATGCATTTGTATGATAAATTACACTTTGAGGTCGATTTTAAAAGATCCCTATAGCAAGCAAACTGATTGGATTTAATTTTTGCTGCATAGAAGTCTTCAGTCAAACTCTAATCATAATTGCATTTAATATTTCTGCTTAATGGCAACACACTCTTTTTTAACAATAAGTTTTATATTTATTAATAATTTTCCCCAAAAAAAAAAAATCAAGTCAAGCCTTTTCAATTAAAAAACATTATTTTTGACCCATGACATTTTTTTCTAAAAACAAATGTAGTCAAATTGATGTGTGATATTTGAGTTAGAAGATCTTCTATCAATTAAAGAAAAATTCATCAAAATCGGTTCATTTAGTCAAAAGTTATGGATGAAAAAACAAAAATGACTACTTTTCTTCCCATAACTTTTCTTCTAATTATCGAATATGGTCAATCGAAGATAAGGGACCTATGGGAAATCTAAAAAGAAAATCTGCAAAGCCAGTTTACGCTCTCATACAGCGTCCTATTCTTTTTATTAAAATGTGAATTTGGCGAGAAACTAAAATATCTTGGGCGGGCCACTGGTGGCCCGCTGGCCACGGGTGGAAGACCCCTAATTTAAACAAAACAAACTGTTGACAAACAAAAAAACTGCAATGTCTAAAATTTGTTTAAACGTTCGAGGCTGAACTTGAAAAATTTGTTAAATTACGGTCATATTTCGATCGCCATGCAAACTCTAGTTCCAATAAAGTGCTTTTTTGGAACTATGTGGTGGCGTAGAAAAAGACAACAGTTTGCCGTACATAAGTTGGGCATTCAACAGTTAGTCCGTTTAGAACAATATTCAGAAAAATAAAGGCTCTTTTGGATGTTTAAACAACCAACGAAAATCAGCAGAACATAAAAATACCAGCTGCAATTGATTGAAACGATAAACATACTTCTTGTAATTGTACTGCTAAAATATTGTTGAAGCTCTTGGAAAAATACTTTGATGAAATACTGATGTACACATAAATACATTTATTTACAATTCACTAATACACACAATATATACATACTGCGGAACTGCTGCTCTTCGAAGAGAAGGGGAGGAAAAATAAAGGCAAATGATTTATGAAAGTAGTATTAAATTATTAGTGTAGTTAAAGTAATTATTATTGAAGTTAAAGTAATTATATGAATTATTAAGAACTGCAGATGATAATTAATGAGCAGAATTTGAAATAAATATGAAGTATATATTTAATAAATCGAAAATATGAAAAAAAAAAAATGGAATATATAACAATATTTATGCTAACAATTCTATCAAAATTGGAGGTTTATTGCATTCTCTGGTAGAGGAATAAAAGTAAATCATTTCAAGAAAACGTTCATTTTTAGTTCAGAAAAAATAACTTTTCGCATTAAAAAAATACATTATTTTTAAATTATTCAAAAAGTATCTAATGTGTTATATCAACTAATCATGATAAAGTTCAGAAAGATAAAATGGAGATTAACGAAAAAATATCTTTTGTGTTTTCGCCTACTTTATAAAGGAGAGCTGAAATAAAGTGGTTGTTGTCAGTTAAAAAATTCTCCGATCATTTGAATTTCAAAAAATTATTTGAATTCCAAAATTCAGAAAATAAAACTTGTAGCGAAATTAAAACTTAGAATAGCAGAAAGATTTATTTCGTTTAGCTGAATTACATTTGAAGTTGGATAACTCTTCTACTATTTTTTCTTGTAAAGTTAATCCTCCTAATCAATTCTGGTTCAAGATGTTCAAAACAAAAAAGCATTTTCGCTTATAACGCCCTTTAACAGAAATATTTTTCTCCCGTGCCCTGTTTCAAACAGGCAAATAAAAATGGAATAGGCTAGTTTGCAGGATAAACATGAGAAGACAGAATGTTTTATGTAAACAGACCTTATTGATTTTATTCTAAAATTTGAAAATTCGTATAATTTAAACTAATTTTGCTATTTTAATGAACAATAAAAATTTTCTGAGGCGACTCCTCTTTTCTGTATTACTTCTTTTTTAAAGAAGAAACAAAATCAGTTTTCTTGATATAACGATTTTCTTGATATAACGTTCAGAGTGGAATATCCAGTACATATTCGTCAGGCAAGGGATAACATATATCCGGAAAAATCATTGAACCAGTGAGGAAATTTGCGACATTGGATTACAAAGAAAAAAAAAAAACAAAAAGGTGAACTTACTTCCAACAGCAAGGTATACAGCACCAAGAGCACGAGGGCGACTCGACAAGCTCGGGCCGTCTTTCCCCTTCGTCGGGCTGCAATCCACGGATGGGAGACCGTGTAGCGCGACCGGGTTGCAATGGTGCCGGCCGATACCTGTCCCAGTCCGCTGAAGGTGGGACAACGTCCGGGGACAGCGGCGGCCGGCGCTGCCATTGCACCCAGTTTGCGAGACGGTCCCCAATATCCGCTTCGGATTGCAGCTGCGGTGCCCGGACTGTCGGAACTTTGATGAGCCGCCCTCTTCCTATTCTGACGCAATCGTCCTCTTCCCGGACGACTACGTCTTTCAGCTTATCCATTTGAAGCAATAAATTAACCACAAGTCTAAAGCGAGAAGGAAGGTGGAATAATAAAATCGACGGACAAGCTATCTATTTATAGCTGCCGTCTTGCCATGCGCAAAATGCACTCAATAATTCGGGCACACATAAGAGGTGGTTAACTATTGTGGGCGTGCGCGTGGTGCTCCGCCCGTAGAAGATTCCGAGAAGAACTTTTTGGGGCAGTTATATAATATACACAATAAGGGGACGAAACGAGGATGAGCAAATGCGTTTCAAATTTTGCGTTTTTGATTACTAACAAACCATTATATATACATATACAGTTCAACTCGTTTAATACGAGATGTCAAAAATTCGCGAATTTGTTCGTATAAGTCGTTATTCGTAACAACCGTGAATAAGTAAAATTGTGTACAAAAATGTATTAGAAATGCACGTTTATATTTAAAAAATAATTACTACTATTTTAGAATGATTCGAAGATAGACGGTTTGATCCCTGAACAGACTGACCAGTCCGAAAGCCAACACGTGTATGAGCTTTATTCTCTACCCAGAAAGACGTATATTTCGAAATACGTACCTAGTGGTCCACAATGACTCAAAATAACCAACAATTTGTAAAAAAAAAAAAAGAATATGCAATCGAGAAAATGTTTCTTGAATAGGTCAGATATTTTGTTCGTCTTAGCCGAAATTTGAATTTTAACCTTCGTAATATACATGAGATATTTAGGGTAAATCAATAACGAACCAAACTTAACGAACAAAATGTTCGTTTAAGCCGTGATTTCGTATTAACCGTGTTCGTATTAAGAAATTTCAACTGTATTTATATGTTTTTCTTTTTGAAAGTAATTTACCTTAATTAAAACTTGCCAAGTTAGAAATCCGATATCAAAAATAGTAATAAATTGTTTTTAAATGAATTAGAGAACATTATACTCTCTTACAGCTATGATTAAAGGATTGCTCTGGAACTTTGCATCCGTTACATATAAAGCTTTTTATCGATAACACCGACTACTCCGAAAGTTGTTCTCTCGAACTTTGCCCTTTTTTCACATTTATGTTTGCGTTGGGAGAAGCCTTTCTTAACCTTTTACATAAGTGTTTTAAACTAAATAAATAATGATGTCTACACAAATATTGCTCATTTCTTTAATACAACTTGTGAGATAGAAAGAGGAAAATCAACCGATATAACTCTTTCTGAAGTTAAAACTTTTGCTGGAATGACTTAGGTCAGCGTTTCCCAACCGGTAATTCGCGAATCCGACCCTCCAAATGATACTCTTCTAGCATAGGGGTATCAAGGAGGGGGTGTCTCCCCCGCCGGGGGAGACAACCGTCGCCGACACAAAATTTCCTACCCCCTTTTTTCCCGTTCAAACTTCCCTTTTAAAATATTTTGGGATTTCTAGGGATTTCAAGTGGGAAGCGGTGGGGACTGGTTCTGGGGCTTCTGGGTCACTGTCCACTCCATCGGTCCAGTCCCCTCTAGAGTCCCTTGTCTCAGCATAACATCTTTAGTCCAACCAATTCCCCAAAACGGATAAAGTATTTCGAAACATCATTAAGAAATTTGGCATAAAAAATGTGAGTAAAAAATTATAACAGAAATTTAAAGTGAAATACAATTTTTGGTTTTTGATATTTTAAATCAAGCTTAGTTTTTAAAGTTTTTTATTACTCGCGGGGAAACAAATCATTAAATATATTACAGATACTAATAAAGGGACTCTACTCCCCTCTTGGTCCCTTTGTCCGCCCCTTCTTATCAGTATGACTCACCGGGCCGTGGTAGCCTAGTGGTTAGCACGTCGGACTTCCACCTGGAAGGTCGCTCGTTCGATGCCCACTGAAAACCACCATGTATACTTGGGGATATGTGCATGTAAAATCCGTAGACCCCACTACCTCTCCCCGTGCGTAAGCAATCCTAAGGCATCGGCTAACAGGTAGGGGTCTGGTGAAGAAAAGTATGACTCACCGCAGGTGCAGAAGCCCGTGGTGACTTGGAATTTTATTTTGCACAGATTTCTTGGTTTTCTGCCGAATTTATATCACTTTGATCTAAAATGAGCGAAATGATTTTTTTACATGTAGATTCTGTTGGGCATTTGCTGCAATTAGAGAGGTGAGAGCTCAGACGCGAAATAAAACTAACATTTGAAAATAACAAAAATAAATTTGATCAATAACCATTCGTTCGATGCCTCCTTTTTATTCAGTGGCGTACCCAAGGGACGAGAAACCTTTTGGAATACTTCTCTTTAAAAATCTTGGGATTTCAAAATCGTGAAATTTCCAAAAAAAAAAAAATCATGAAATGTTTTAAACTTTTAACGTTTGTCCTACTTTTTCTAAACTTTTCAGTGTTTTGCTTCAAAATTTCGTAAGAAACTAGAGTAATAAAATTAATATTTACTCTTTTAAAAAATAACTTTGTAACCTCGCAATATATTTTATACTTTGTACCTTTGAGAAAATAATGAAGAATATCATAAAATAAACGGCAAATGCTAAATGATTGCTGCACAATTACAGTAAAACACTATTTTTGGAAGGCACTTGGCATCAAGAAACACAACATAAACTAACAGTGCAGTTTAACTAGTTAAAAGCTGAGTGTTAGTCATTTTGAAAATTTGTGTTAAAATTAGGAATTGAAAATTTAAGAAACTTGTTATTTTTGCGAAAGGATGCTGCTTATTGCTTTTCCCAACATGACGGGGATCGGGGATTCATTTTGGAAATCTTATTAGAATCACACATAAAGCAAGAGCTAAGAGCTTTAATTTTATTCATGAAACAATTTCAAAAACTTTCTTATTCAATTTTTAATTAAATATTTCCTCGTTTACATGAAAAGATTTTGTGGCATTTTGAAGAAATTATTTTTCTTCCATTTAGTAGTGTACTTTAAAATATAAAGTTTTCATATTTTTTTTATTATTAAAATGGGTATTTAAAGCATCAACTATCTCCCCAACCGATGTTTTTAGAAAATTTGCGTTTTAAATAATTTTACTTAAAAACACTTTCATATGAAGACTGCAAAAAAATTCAAATCTTTGAAACAATTAACTGTGGATTATGATCCACAAAAAAATCCAGCGGTTGGTTGGCATTTTTAAAAACTAATATAAATTATGTTTGTTTAAAATATAAATTTGAAGTATAGAATTGAATTGAAACAACTTTCTTTTGTTTTGTCCCCTAATTAAATTATATGTGCGAAGAAGGTGTTAAATTGGAAACATTTGGGGAATGGGAGTAATATTCGTGGAATAAAAATATTTTAAGCAAATATTGAAACGTATAAATAATTTTATTTTGAACATTAAATGCTTGTAGTTTTAAAACTAACATCAAATTATTTGAATATAACTTTTGTCACGGAGTTATTTTAGTTATCATACAACTGATGTAATAAAATATTCTTGTTGAAAATGCATCATTTAATGTCCTAAAAATGTCCCAATTTTTGTACTAATTATGTTTTAAGTTGATTTCCATTTATTTTTTCCAACCTACTACTAGCACTGAAACGAGGCTGACCTTGATCGTAACCGTTTCTCGTTACTGTTAAACAGTAAACGGGATCAAGTTCAGCCTTGCCTGAAATAAGCATATTGCCGCGTATTTAGTAAAAATAGTACATTATTTGTTTTAGCGCGATAAAAGTCTTAATTCTATGCAAATTTAAAAAGAGAGATTAGGCAATTTATTAATGTCAAAATTATCTGTTTGAACTATTTATTGTCAAACATTTTATTTCATTCTGTTTTATTTGTCTATATTTTTGAAATTGATTGCGCTGCATATTATAATTGATAATTGCTTGAGGGGCGCTGCATACTCAATTGAAACAAAGAAAATTGATTTTTTTTTTGTGAAATTACGCCTTTTACCAATTTGGGAATTTTTTCCGAAACCCTTACAAAGGCAAAAAGCATCGTATTTTGTTAACAAAAAAATGGCTGCTAACAAAATTCAAGAAAAGACAAACATTGAAAAGTGGTGTTTTTGGACTCGACAGCAATCAGGAATAAACGGTGCCTGCCCAGTTTCCCGTCGAACTATGGATCACTTAATATGAAGTGACCAGTAGGAAATTCCTGTCGGCGAAACGGGGGATTAACCGTCGATGTTTTTCCCTCTTCGAGGTAATTTGTCAACAAGAGAGGGAAGGAAATTTTAGTGTCGGCGAACCGGGGGATGAAAAGCCTACACTGTTAAAAATTTCCGTAAGAAAACAGTAATATAACCATTTATTTGATTGTTATTTTACCCTATTTAATTAGAACAGTTGAATAACCATTAAAAAGATGGTACTCAAACCGCTGATTGTGAAAGAAATCGTTTATTCTCTGTTTCTCCTAAAGAACGTTTAACTAACCGTAATTTACAAGCGCCACTAGGTCTCGTAGTCAATAAGAATTGGGCGTCCATCTTGGTTGTGGTAGCTACGTTGTTGTTAAAATATGAATAAAGATTTACCAGTTCAAATCTGCATGTGTATATAAAAAGATGAAAAAAAAGTGGCTTCAGCAGTGGTTACTAAATAAAAACACATACACACGTAAATCAAAAATTGGGGACATCGGATTCCCGAACTGTTTGCGAATGAGCGGACCCATTAGTCCAAGATCCCAGTCACCCCAGACTTACGTGATTTTAGGAAAGATGAAATTTTTAGAATCGATAGTATAACATAAACTTAGAAAGGAATGGATACTCGCTAAGCTGAAAGCGGGGCCGTTTTACAGGTAGCAGGTATCCAAGATAGAAAAAAACCATGCTAACTTACGTTATTTTAGGAAGGTTGAAATTTATATACAACAATAAGTATAATATTTTGATTTGTTTTCCAACGAGCGAGACAAATCTGACGGGCCAAACATCCTCCCAGACTCTTAATAGTTCCGCTGCGTAAGGAAGCGTGAGCATTTTTGGCTGCCTGTTAAAAGCGCCACTGACAGCGATAAATGCCAAGCAAAAATGTAAACAATAGCGGGTTGCCATATGGGCGCATTTATCGTTGCAGTGGCGCTTTTAACAGGTACGCCAAAAATGCTCAAGCTTCCTCGCACAGCGGAACTTTTAACGAGTCTGGGAGGATGTTTGGCTCTGCAGATTTGTCTGGCTCATTGGAAAAGACTTTAAACATTATACTTATTATTATATATAAAATTCAGCCTTCCTTAAAATGACGTAAGTTAGCATGGTTTTTTTTTTTCAAACCTTGGATACCTGCTACCTGTAAAACGGCCCCGCTTTCAGCTTAGCGAGTATCCATTTTCCTTTCTAAGTTTATGTTATACTTCCGATTCTAAAATTTCATCCTTCCTAAGATCACGTAAGTCTGGGGAGACTGGGATCTCACTCTACATAATTTGAGCTTCTGAAGATTGTTAGTATTTTAATTTTTGCAGCAAATAAAATTATTTCCTTCAATATACAGTAAATTTAGACCAAAAATGACTTTAGATCTAATCACAAATTCAAATCTCAATTTTAATCCAGTTTGCCTGTTGGAAAAGATTTATTGATAAACAAACGGCCGCTTTGAGTGGTGTGGATGACCGAATGGTTAGAGCGCAAGGTTGGTACACCATACACCCGGGGTTCGATTCCCGCACGCTTCGTTTACGGTTTTCTACGCCTCGAAATGGTTCAAAAACCGCAAAAACTTAAATTTACGGTTTCGATACCATTTATAAATGGTTATGAAACCGTGAACTTTTGTATTTACGGCTTTTCAACCAAGCTGATTGGAAATGGTTTAGGTCCTGTAAAGATAGAAAAATGTTCCAAACCGTAAATTTAACGGTGAATTAGTTGGACAGACTGCTGCCGGCAGTTTAACCGTAATTTCATGATGAAATTTCTAACAGTGTAGCCCCTTCCACTGGGTGCCAGCCTAGCCTAACGAACTCTTGCTGTGTGAACCTGTCCCTTCTTAGTTCAAAAGGTTTCCCACCCCTTGGCTACGCCACTGAATAAAAATGAGGCATCGAATGAATGGTTATTGATCAAATATATTTTTATTACTTTCAAATATTTGTTTTGTTTCGCGTCTGAGCTCTCAGCTGTCTAATTGCAAGACATGCCCAACAGAATCTACATATGAAAGAAATCATTTCACTCGGAGGGCCAGGTTCACACAGCAAGAGTTAGTCAGGCTTAAAAAGGCTAGGCTGGCACCCAGTGGACCGGGGCTAGTATCGTCAATCGGTAGCGTTTACAACTGGGGTATTTTTGAATCCCTTCGCTTAAAAATAAGAGGCTACGGTCAGGTTGCATATGACATTCAAACATATTTAGATACATACTTTTTTATGAAGAAGTATCTATGTGATAAACAGTATTATAATTTCCATGTGGAAAATATTTTACTGCATTCAAATAACTAACATTTAGTTTTTAAGAAATGTGTTTGCTACAATTTTAAACACTTTACCGGCGATATTTTTGATAGATAGGCAACTAAAAGATTCTATTTTGTTTTACCTAGTCTTTTAAAACTATTAGTTCAGCTTCCGTATGAAAAAAAAACAACATATTTTTCTTACGGTTTTGAGCATTACGCTTGAAATTAACGAAGCAATAAATACTACATTTATTTGTATAAAAAAAAGTCTTGACTAAGATTATTAAGGTATATAGGCTTTAAAAACAAACTTTAAAGGACCTTATAAGTTAAGGGAACATATTTATCAATAAATAATGATGGATTTTTTCTGTGGATTTTTAAATTCTTAGTGTTAAAATAATTTATATAAAACAGATGACGGACAAGTAAATTATTTTTGTTTGGGAACAAATATTCATTTTAAATGCATTCTCAATATTACTTTGCCCATGAATATAATTTTTACAATAAAACACCTTTTTTCTACAAATTTGATTAAAATTATTCAACTGTTATTTTTAAATTATTTTGTTGATTAGTAGTAGCAATGAATAAAAGGGTTACGTAGGAAAAATCTAAAATTAAAAAGAAAAAAAAAAACATTCGATTTGGTAACTTATGTCAAGTACGCCTCATTTTAAATGCTTATATTTTTTTACACTATTATAAGTTTTAAAATATTGATTTTTTTTACTGTCATTTTTTGGTATAGGATAAAATGTGTTTCTTCCTAAATATCTGCACTCGTTGGATCCTTCAGTGAGCTATTCACAGAGGTTTGATTGCATAAACAAGCTGACTAATGCGAGCCATTGCAACAGACTCGATGGATTTCGGCCTACGGAGAGAAGGGACTCGCTACTTCGCGAGGCAGTCCGGAGGCTGAGCTGACAGGGAAGAGGGATGGCGTAGAAAGGTAGTTCGAGAAATCCCCAGGGGTTCACATGAAGTACAAAGGGGGATTGCGAAAATAATATTGCGATGGCGAAATTTTCAATTGCAACGTGAAAGAAAAAGCGAAATTATAAATTTTCATAGATACAAAGAGGGCGAGTAAAAATGATATTTTTTCTTATAAATTGTTTTACCGACAATGCCGAAAAGTTGTCGACTGGCATAGGAAGTATACGCATACAATTTCATATGCAGTTATTTCTCTTTTTGTGTAATTAAGCGAATTTCTATCGAAGTTGCTCACTGATTGAAAGATATTCATTGATCTATTTTAAATTTCGGAAGCATGTTTTTATTACCATTTCTCATTTTTCCCGCCCTTGCCCGAAATTACGAAAATTTATTAAAATGTAAAATCTTGCATTATTTTCGGCTAATTTCTCTTGTATTTTTCCAAAGTGGAACCAAAAGATATTTAATTTCAAGGTTTGTTCTCACATTTATAATGCTCTTTTCCAACTTTTCTACGCAATGAGAAATTTACAAATACGTCAATTTTAATATTTCTGTAAATTTTCATAACTTTTGCGAATTTTGTATATTTTAACCAGGAAATGAAACAGAAAGATATTTATTGATTGAATTAAAATCTTGAGAAAAACAAGCTTATAATATCAGCAGGATATCTCTTTATAAAAAATAAAACCAAAAGTAAACTCTTTTCCTGTGAATAGCTGACACTTCAGTAGCATATTTAAAAAAATTGAAAATTTTCTAGTGCTTGCCCTTTATGAGAAAAATGGCTGACAAGTTGGCCGAAACTCCAAGAAGGAATGAGAAACCCAAGTAATTTATTGTGTAGCAATTTACGGTGAGCACATGTACTCTACCAGAAAGTGAGTAAACCTTTGGTTTTATCTTCCTTTTATTGGAATTAAATCCTCAATTTTACCTAGGGAAAATCGAATTTTTGTAATTTCAACTTCTAAGAGTACTATACCTTAGCAGTTTTCATTATGAACATTGTAGTATTTTTTTCTGAATGCGTGGAACTTCTAGTTTCCATAGATATCTAACACTTTCATATTGCATGAATAGATTTTTCAAGAGGAAAAAATTAAAAAGCATCAATTTCTCGGTATTTTAAGGTGGCGGATAAACTTTGAGGACCTGTATATTTAAAAATAAATGGAGCAGGTAGCTAAAAATTTGGAATTTTCCATTTCTCAATATCATCAACCTGTGTACCAAATTTGAAAAAAAAAATCCGAGTTGGACCTGCGACCAGCTTTTATTTTTTTAGGTGAGTTGGTATGGAATCACTCATATGGTGTTAGAGAAAAACATGCATATACTATCAGACGGATATCTCTTTATATAAAAAAAAATAACCAGAAGTAAACTCTTTTCCCGTGAATAGCTGACACATCAGTAGCTTATTAAAAAAAATTAAATATTTTCTAGTGCTTTCCCTTTATGAGAAAAATGGCTGACAAGTTGGCCGAAATTGCATGTTTTTGCTCTATGGCTTGTCTTTAAGCTGAAATATTTCTCCAAAGGAGTGAGAAATATGAGTAATTTATTGTGTGGCAGTTTATGGTGAACACATGTACTCTACCAGAAAGTGAGTAAACCTTTGGTTTTATCTTCCTTTTATTGGAATTAAATCCTCAATTTTAGCTAGGGAAAATCGAATTTTTGTAGTTGCAACTTCTAAGAGTACTATACCTTAACAGTTTTCATTATGAACATTGTAGTATTTTTTTCTGAATGCGTGGAACATCTAGTTTCCATAGATATCTAACACTTTCATATTGCATGAATAGAGTTTTCAAGAGAAAAAAATGAACAAACATTAATTTCTCGGTATTTTGAGGTGGCGGACAAATTTTGAGGACCTGCATATTTAAAAATAAGTGAAGTAGGTAGCTAAAAATTTGGACTTTTTTATGCCTCTATATCATCAATCTGTATACCAAATTTGAAAAAAATCCGAGTTGGTCATGCGACCCTCATTAGGTGAGTTGGTATGGAGAGAAAAAAAATCGGTTGACAAACAGAATAAAAAATGGTACTTACCTGTTTAGTCTTTGCCTATTTATATATAGATAAATCACACATTTTAAGATATCTAGATTTAAGATAAGCAGAGAAGTCATTACTAAAACTCTTTTTATTATTGCGTTTAATATTTCTGCTTAATGGCAACAAACTCTTTTTAACAATGAGTTTTACATTGATTAATATTTTTCCCAACAAAGAAAATCAAGTAAAACCTTTCCAATTAAAAAAAACTTATTTTTCACCCATAACTTTTTTTTCTAAAAAAACAATTGTAGTCAAAAATCGGTTCATTTAGTCAAATGTTATAACCCATAACTTTATTTTCTAATTATCGAATATGGTCAATCGAACATACGGGACCTGAGGGAAACCACCCTCGATCGATTTAAAAAAAATCATGAGAATTGGTTCGTCGAATGTATAACCTCCTCCTTTGTGAGGTCAGTTAAAAAAGACAAATAAATTAATTGTTACCAAGAGATGCGATTCGTAGAAGTAGCTTTTTTTCTTTCCCAAATAGGCGAAATAATTATAGCTCATTCATTTATTTATTTATTCTGTAGCAAACATCTCCTTAACAAAACTCATTCATTAAATTTTCCCCACAAAAGGGGAAAGCACCAAAATTTCTCCAATACTTAAATTGTGTGATTTATCTATATATACATAGGCAAAGACTAAACAATTAAGTACCATTTTTAATTCTGTTTGTCAACCGATTTTTTTTCTTTAATAGCTATTGACGAGTTTTAGCGCTATCAATAAAGATATTTTGGAAACAGTTGATTTTTTTTGCTTCCGACATTCGACGTAGATACAAAGCTTTTTCTTAAAGTCTTTACTCCGTCATACTTTCATACTTTAAATCTGTGATCCACATTATTTGTACTATGATCAATATATTTTTACCATTTGTAATTCGGAGAAGAAATTTTAAGAACAAAATAAAGGAGAAAATTTAATCTATTAATTGAAAGTCAATGCAAAATAATATTAATCTTTGGTGGCAGTTACTCCATTCCCAAAATATATATAGTATATGATAAGTCAGTCAGGTTGTTTGTCTAGTACAATGTCAAACAAAATAAATACAATTTGAAGCTAACAATGTCTAATATAATAATATAAAGTGAGATGCTTAAGTGTAGTGACGCGTTATTTCGCTTCCAACCAACGTTTTGCTAGTTTGTTGATTTTTGCCCAAACGTTTTGAACTCTTGGTTAAATTAAAAGTAAGTGTTTCTAAATTATTTAATACAAATAGGGTATCTCGAAACTTTTTATTCCTATTTTCTTCACAAGAGAAGGAGTGCAGAAAGACAAAATTCATCTATAATGTATTTCACAAATGTATTAAATTAAATAACGACCTCAGTGGTCAATCAGTCGCACTGAAAAGAGATCATCGCTAATTGTAATATTTAAACAAAACAAACTGTTGCCAAGCAGAAAAACTAATGTCTAAAGTTTGTTTAAACTTTCGAGGCTGAACTTGAAAAATATTGAATTAAGGACAAATTTCGACCACTAGGAGTGTTAAAACTAATTAGGTTTGGTGCATGGTGGTGTCTTTAAAATATTAAATATAAATTGCATACACAATAAAATAAACAGATAAAGTTTTATGACTTACCGAAATAAATTTATTTTCCATAAATACAGACAATAATTGCAATTTGCTTGGTCAAGCTCGTCATAATCTGGATACGTTGTTAAACTATGAAAATTGGAACATTTTTGGTGCACCCACTTAACATTATATTAAAATTGCATAATAAAAACAATTATGTTAAAATTTCTGATCATGAAGAAACCTACAAGAAGCAATGAACTTCAATGCTGTGGCGATATGTCACGAAAGGCGAGGAGAGGTTCAGGTAACATGTTTGAATCTTTCAAGGCAGTTCAAATATTGCTTAAAATAATTTAAGATACTTCTTCATTTTCTTCTGAAAGTCATCTATCTAGATGGAATTAAAATTACGAAATGTGAATGCGAGGTTTCGTTCAGCATATGGTGGGCGAGAGATTAATTTAAAATCGATTTGCCACGTGCATGGAATTCATCACAGATTCGAAATTCAAAGCCAGACTCGATCTTCTTCGAAATTTAAATCGGAAAACATCTGCGTAAATTAAATTCTTGACAAGAAAAAAAACAGTGTTCCCAAATTTGCTTCAGCGATGCCGTGACTTAATTATACATTATTTTTCTAAAAAAATGCTTCCTTCTACCCTCTTCCAAACAAACGTTTTCGGAGATGGGGCCATTTTCACCCCTGCACACCACAGAAAAAATCGGGGAGACAGAAAAGAACTTGTTCAAATCAAAGCTCCACGTTATAACGTGCTAGTCACGTGCTATGACGTAGGGCACTATCGGAAGTAGACAAATTGTCTATAGGACTGCCGGACCTTTCATATTGATTTTTGCAAATCAATACGAAAGATTAATGCCATTGCATCACTCAAAATCATAAATTTTTTGACATACAAAAGTTGATAGAAATGTTTAACCGAATCAACAATAGCAGGAAGTTCTCTTCTAATGGAGGGATATTTTGATTCACAAAGAGTCAATTGTCTTGAATAAAATAGAATTGGCTTAAAATTTTCATTTACTTTTTGCATTAAAATTCCACAAAGAGAGTTGTTAGAAGCATCAGTTACAAGGTAAAAATTTTCCTCATCATTAATGTTTTCCAGAGTAGGTTTTAACAATAATTGTTCAGTAATGGCATTAAATGCATTCCGATATTTTGTACTCCAAACATATTCAACATTTTTTTTTTGTTAAGTTAGTAAATAGGTTTGGTTACTTCACCAAAATTATGAAATGACGGAAGTAGTTAACCATGCCCATGAAAGTTTGTACTTGTTTAGTATTTTTAGGAATAGGAAAATTTACAATTTTATTTACATTTTCTGGTGCGGGTGAAAAACCATTAGCCTGCAAATTAAAACCCAAATAGGTGATTTCAGATTTACAAATTTGAATTTTGCCTGGATCCAAAGTTAGACTGAAATTTTTTAATCTATCAAAAACCATCTGCAACAATTTTAACATTTCTTCAATGGAATCTGCTGCAACTACAATGTCATCAAGAAAAAATTGCAGATTAGGTCCTTTTATATAATCTAAACATTTTGAAATTAGGTTGTGAAAATAGGAAGTACTGTTGCGAGATCCCTGAGGTAAGCGTGTGGGCTGAAAATTGCCAATTTCACAGCAAAAGGCTAATTCAACTTTATCCTGATCTTTTAACTGCAGTTGGAAGAATGCACTTTTTAAATCTAAAACAGTATAAAGTGCTTTTCCTGAGATGTTATGCAAAATGTCATTGATTTTAGGAAGTCAAATTTTGAAGGTTTCAGTTACAGAATTTAATAACCTATTGTCTATCACCATGCGAAATTTTTGCAATTTAGGATCATTTACATAGGGTTTCTTTTTTACAAATAATACAGGAAAACAATATTTGGATGAAGAAGGTTCAATAATTCCTGCATCTAACAAGCTTTGAATTTCTTTTTCAGCAAAGGTATTGGCAATATTGGGAATGGGATAGGGTTTGGTTTTTATGGGAAATTCATGCATAAGAGAAAATTCAGGTATAACTGCATTAGTGGAACCAAGAGTGGCATAAGATTTTGAAAACACCTCTGCATTATTCATTAAAATTTTGATAACTTTTTTTGCATCTTCCTTATTTAAGTATTTTACATAAAAGTCACTATCTTTAAGTTCAGTTTTCCTGAGTTCATGAATTTCGTCTAGTTTTAAATTATTAATTTGCAACACATTTTGTTTTGGAGGTTTGATTATATCATTTTCATCTACACGTTCAATTTTACCAATTTTAGTGCCTGTATTAACAATGATTTTTTTATTAGTATTATTTTCAATTAAGGTTGCAAAATGCTTATTATCAATTTCATTGATAGACTCATTTAATGTGTACTGAAGTAGTTAACCAGAAAGTTTTGAAGTAGTTAACCAGTAGTTTTTTTGATTGGAGAAAATAATATTTGCTTACAATTTTTTATCTCCTGAGACATACATAATTTGATCATTTTTTTGGGAGTGTGGATCAAGTACAATTTTTTTAGGAGCAAAAGCAAAAACATCTTTCTCAATTTGTACATTATTTACAACGCTGTTTACAATACGAGGAGTGTCTTCGAAAAATTCAAAAGATTCATATCCCATGATTAATATTTTTTAAGGAATGACTAAAATGATCTTATTGTAATGAATGAAATCAAATCCAAGTATGATTTTATATTTGTAACACCAAGAATTTTGAGTTACATAAAAGATTCCGTTAAACAATTATCTATCAATTTTGAATTTTGATGATATTGCAGACATATAGGGTACAGCATTATTGTCAAGAGTATGAATTCTTACTGACCTGGATAGATAATTGATCTTAGATTTATTTTTTATTATTATTTACAATCATAGGATCAATTAAAACTTAGGTTAGCACCAGTGTCAAGTAAAACGGGAAAGCAGTTAGATCACCAAATTTTAACATTATGATAGGCAGAGAATCAGATTCATTTTCCTCATTACACGTCATTACATGTTTATCATTTGCATTTGGATTTTCCTTATCACTTTTAAATGTTATATCAGTTTGATTCTGATTTTTATTTAAATTTTGAGTTGATTTTTTTCTTTTAGAAGAATTTTTATTACCCATATTTATATTTTCATTTTCAGTAACTCTTTCATTTTCATGTTTTGATTTTCTACTGTCTACATTCTTATTTTCCCATTTTCTCTGATTGTCGAATTTTTGTTTTTCATCAAATTTAGTCACATATTTTTGATTGATTAGAGCTAGTATTTTTGGTTCTTGTCTGCTCTATTTCTTGTTCATAACTACAAGAACCATGTATTAGTTTAAATTGTGTTGTTTTCCTCACATTCGTCTAAAATTTCCTCTACTTCTTCCTCGTCCAAAGTTACTTCTGTAGGTTAGAATTTTGATTGTATCTATTATATGGCATGTGCCTTTGATTTGTATGCCCATATTGCTGTGAAGTACTAGGATAATACCGACACTCAGTAGTTTTGTGACTTTTTTTAAAAATATGACATGTATATCTTTGCAAACTTGGAATGCTGTTTTGGGTGAGATTGTTATTTGTTTTTAAGTTAGAAAATTCCTCTACTTTTTGTGTCAATAATTAAATTTGGCTTTTTAGAAGTATTTCTATTTCTGAGGATTTGGTGATGTTTTGTACATAATTTTCAGTAATAGATAAAGCATCTTCGACATCATTAGCCTATTTTCTCTATATTCTCAAATTTTGTCGCCCCCCGCTTCATAACTTCTCTATTCTTTTTTCGGGTCTCATGCTGTCAAGTAATTTTGGAGTTTTCATTTTTTCTGCAAGTTTCAGAGTTTGCTCGTTGCTATTTTTATCTATACTGAGATATGCATCAGTAACTTTTTCTACCTCTTCAATGAGACTGTTGATCTTTTGATTTGTTTTTTGAATCAATGAGTTAAATCTGTTTTGAATTTTAGCATAGTTTGATTTATGCAAAAGTTTACTTTTCAAAAGTTTAACCATGTCCTCATATTCATTATCTTTGTCTATTTTAGAAAAATTTTAAAGCTTTACCGGAGAGATTTAATTTTAGAATTAAACTCTTTTTATTGTCATCCCACTGTTCTAATTCTGCAATTTGTTCTAAATTATTTAGAAAGAACTGTATGTTGTCATCTGTGTCCCCACTAAATTTTGTAAGAGAGCTAACCAGTGAAAAATTGCTTTTAGCCATGATAAATAAGTAGTTTTTTGATACACTAATTACCTACAAACTATCTCAAATTTTGAGCTGTTTAGTTACAACATAAATTCATCATTTTTTATACAACAATCATGAATTACCTTATATGATTCTAATTAGAAGGTAATGCAATTCTCAAAGCAATTTTATGTAAAATCACATGCATAATTCTTAAATATAATTCACAATATTTTACTCATACACTTCATGAATATTATCTTATATTATTGAGATTTATATTTACTCTCATTTATGAATTTAACAATCAAAAGAGAGCAAAATAACACACATTGATGTTGTAAATGAATTCTTTTTTTTTTTTTTTTTGTATTCTTTCTGACTGATTTAACTGAGCAATTTTAAATAATTACTTAGTCAGTACTAGCAAATAATCAAGATTCACACCTGGACTTAAGGAATTAAATTTACGCAGATGTTTTCCAATTTAAATTTCGAAGAACATCGAGTCTGGCTTTGAATTTCGAATCTGTGATGAATTCCATGCACATAGCAAATCGATTTTAAACTGATCTCTCGCATTCACGTTTCGTAAATCGAAAATATGAAATAAAATAAATATAAATGAAATATATAGTAATATTTATGCTAGCAATTCTATCTAAATTGGAGGTTTCTTGCATTCTCTGCCAGAGAAATAAAAGTAAATCATTTCAAGAAAACGTTACTTTTTACCTCAGAAAAAGTAATTTTAAATTATTCAAAAAGTATTTAACGTGTTATATCAACTAATCATGATAAAGTTCCGAAAGAAAGAATGGATATTAACGGGAAAATATCTTTTGTGTTTTCGCGTTATCCTTGTGTTGCGATAGATTCCCGGCGAAGCTGCCGTTCCTCCACGGGACACGAAGGGTCTGACGCTCCCGTCTAAGCACTGAAAAATGTTGGCGCCCCCATACATTCGCATATCCAAAATGCAGACGATAAAAAATTTAAAAACTTGAAGTGAAAATAAAACTTAGAATAGCAGTAAGATTTATTTTAGTTGAATTGCATTTGGAGTTGGATAACTCTTCTACTAATTTTCCTTGTAAAGTCAATCCTCCCAATCAATTCTGGCTGAAGATGTTTAAAACAAAAAAGCATGTTCGCTTATAACGCCCTTTAACAGAAATATTTTTAGCTCGTGCCCTGTTTCAGACAGGCAAATAAAAACGGAATAGGCTATTTTACAGGATAAACATTAGAAGACAGGCCATTTTATGTAAACATTGATTTTACAGATATTGATTTTACACTAAAATTTCAAAATTCCTACACATTAAATTAATTTTGCTATATAAATGAACAATAACATTTTTATGATGTGCCCCGTGTTTCCTTGGGGCCGTAAGCAAGTGTTTATTTTACTTAATACAGCATAGGTTACAATGTTTTCTCTCAATTGATACAAGAAGTAAGGAAAGATTTAAAGCAGTGGTTCCCAACCCGCAGATGTGCGGACCACTCAACCTGGAAGTGAGTCACCACGGACCACCCATTATATTATTACATATATCATATCAGCTGTAACCAAATTCTAAGAAACAATACAACGAATTGAAAAAAAAACAACAATTTTTCAAAAACCATCTGTTATTTTCAATTAAGAAGCTATTATACAAACACATAAATTTCTAATTTATAGAACGCAGACTATATTGAATGTCACACACAGTTAAAAATATTTTATGGACTCTTATCCTCTTGCCAAGAGCTACTCCCAAATGACTGCTCGTACTTAGCTGGTTTCGTAGTTTGTTTTTAATTAACAATAACAATAAAGTTGAAAATAACTCAATAAATATTTGATATTCATCAGGACGAATGCATTCATTTAATCACGTTCAACGAAAATCTTAATTTTTGATTTATTCACGGAAAAATAATACTTTTTTATCAGTAGTCACCCCAAGGCTCTCACGGACCACCTTTGGACCGTGGACCACCCAAAAGTCTTGAAACATTAAAATTGTGCTTACAATTTCAACTGAATCTACTTCCCTCTTCTATATTACTCCTTTTTTTAAAGAAGAAACAAAATCAGTTTTCTTGATATAATGCAAAGATTCCACGCTTTCATTCTGATTCGAAATGTACAAACAGGGGTACCCACAGAGGAAGAAGTTGCGCCATCAGAATTTTCGAGGCGGGGGAAGAGACATCTTTCAGAAGATTTTTTTTCATTTGTATTCATCAGATAGATATTAGGTACCCGACTTTTTTTTAAATATCCGGACTTTGATTCATTCATTGCACGAAACATCCGGTGATCCGGCATGTCAATTTTGATTATTAGAATTGAATTATCTAACATGTTTTGAAAATATGTTTTAATTACAAATTCACTACGTAATTGCAAGCTATAAGCAGTGCGGTGTTAATAAATATGTATGGAAAAAACTATAGAGAAAATATGGGGTATTTATAAATAGGTATGGAAAAACTATAGAAAAATATAGGGTATTTGTAAATATGTATGGAAAAACTATAGAAAAAATATGGGGTGTTTATAAATACGTATGGAGAAACTATAGTAAAATATATGGTATTTAAGAATATGTATAGTGTCAAGAGTCAGAGGGGGATATCAAGTACATATTCGCCAGGCAAGGGATAACGGATATCCGGTATCCGAAAAAAATTACTGAGCCAGCCAGGAAGTTTGTGACATTGATCTTGGGGGGTGGGATGTGTACCCTGGTGTAAAATATTTTTTAAGGTGACCGACTACCTTAAAAACATCGATTTTTGACCTCAAGGATGAATTTTTTTTTATTTCCGTTTCTAATACTTTGAACTTTTTTCTTTACAAAACTGTTTTCCTTTTTCTTCTATGGGCTTTAGGAAAATAGTTATAGCTATTATAAAACATATCGTCTGCCACTCCTCATGTAATTCCAGCTTATTTTTGAACGAACTGTAACTTTCAACTGCAATTTTCTTGAAAGTTATTTTTTCGCAAAACCCATTTACTATTATCGTGATATCTGAAAACATAATCAATGTATTCTCACAAAATTTTCACTGTTTGTTTTAAATAGTATCAGCTATCATATGAACTACAATTTTTAATATAAATAAAATATTTTTTTATTTACAAGGGTTTTTATGTGGATTGCACGTAAAAAATTCGGAAAAACGATGCATTAGCATACATCTTTCCTTGTAATTTTCATAAATTTTAATATTTCTCTCTCATTTTAGTTCATTTTGTAGATCATTGTTATTTGTAACTAATGGCTGAAAATAATTAATATTGCAACGATACTTTTTCTTTTACAGTGTTAACCGTTTTGATAAAATTTGACTAAAATTTTCCTCATTTTACCCATTCATTCAGAAACTACAGTACATGTGGATTTTTTAAAATTTTTTTTATGTTCATAAATCATTATTTAACCAAAACAGTATAAAACATGTGCAGAAATTGCATTTTTTAAAAAAATTTGTTCCGAAGGTAGTCGGTCACCTTAAGCAATAATTTATGTGATATAAAAATTGAAAAAAAAAAAAAAAAGAGTGAACTTACTCTTTTTTTCGTGCTCCACATGGCAAGCAGCAGAATCGCCTGGGCTCTCTGGGCGATTCTTGTCTGGGCTCCGGCTGTGCTCGGGGGTGCAATTCCTCCCGCCTGTTCATTTCAGCACTCCTCGGAACTGGGAGAGTAATGACTCCGCTATAATTCCCTACATTTGGGATTATAAGTCGTCCTCTCCCAGTTTTGAAGACTGTTTCCTCATCCCGGTTCCTAATAAAAATTCTTAAAGCTTCCGAGTTATTCTTGGTACCCATCCTTTTCAATCGCTCAGTCGAAAGAGCGTATTCGAGGAGAAATAATAAATCAACGGACGCGCTAGCCTTTTATAGCTGCGCAAATCGCAGAATAATTCGGAGCACAAGAGGTACTTAACTATTGTGGGTGTGCGATTGGCGCTCCGCCCATATAAAGTTTCGGAAAGTGCTTTTTGGGGGGCAGAGCCTTTAATTTCTTTGGTTTGGGGGTAAATCTTGGGCTATATAAGCTGTGTTTTTGTTGTTTTGTACGTCTTATTTACATGTTTTTGCATCCAGAAGCTCCACTATTGCATTGAAAAATGTATTCCAAGCAATCCCGAAACATATGTCTGCATTCTAATGCTCATTTGTGCTTTAACTACGTGCAATAAATTTTTTACAGTTCACTTGTGCACCAAGTTCCTTTACCACTTTTACATAAGTGTTTTAAATTACATAAATGTTGATATCTACACAAAATTCTCTCATTTCTTTAGTAGAACTTGTTCGATAGAAAGAGGGAAATCAACCTATATAACTCTTTCTGAAGTTAAAACTTTTGTTGGAATGACTTAAATCAGCGTTTCCCACCTGGTAATTCGCGAATCCCCAGGGGGTTCGCGTGATCTAGAAAGGGGGTTGGCGAAATGCGATGGCGGAAATTTCAATTTTGACGTATAAGAAGAAACGAAATTATAAATTTTCATACATACAATGAAGCGAGCGTAAAAATGATTTTTTAAATAAATGGTTTTACCGACAATGTGGAAAAGTTGTGGACTGGCATAGAAAGTATACGTATAAAATTTCAAATGCAGTTATTTCTACTTTTGGCTAATTTGGAAAAGTTGGATCACGAAGTGGTTCACTGATCAAAAGATATTCATTGATTTATTGTAAACTTCAAAAGTATGTTTCTACTACCATTTCGCACTTTTTTCTCCCTAGCACGAAGAAAGAGTCGAAATTATGAAAATTTACTAAAATGTAAAATGTTGCATTATTTTCGGCTAATAATTTCTCTTGTATTTTTCCAAAGTGGAATCGGAAGATATTTAATTTCAAATTTTGTTTTCACATTTATAACGCTTTATGCCAACTTTTCTGCGCTATCACAATGAAAGATTTGAAAATATGTATATTTATAATGTTTATTGCAACCTTTCTACATTATCGCATGAGAAATTTGAAAGTATGTCAATTTTAATATTTCTGTAAATTTTCATAACATTTTCGAATTTCGTATATTTTAACACAGAAATGGAACCGATAGATTGATTCAAAAGGTAGAGTAATTCAAAATTTTGCACTTATATTCCTCATGCCGTTCCACAACTATTCGGGAAACAATTGTTAAAAATAGTTTGAGCGAATACTTATGTTTACTGCTCCATTAATAATTCAAAAAACACTAATAATTAAAAAGTAATAATTAAAAAAAAACATTTATTTTCTGTAGCTATTATTTAAGTTTTAATTTCAACTTTGATATTTTACAATTGTGTTTACATTTCTCATTATGAATTGTTGTGCAAGTTGGAAAATAATTGTGCTAGCAAATTTTTGTGGTTTTCTTACAGATGTCCTGACGATTACCGAAGGGGTTCGCCATTTTCTTCCGATTTTAGAAGTCTGCGTTTAAAAAAATTTTGGGACCCACTGACTCAGATCATCAGTACACTGAACGATTCTCAATTGCACATAAGTGTGAAATTAAGTATCGTATCATATATAATTCATATGATTTAACGTAATACAACCTTATTTCAGACTGGAGTTCGTCCGACTGCCGCAACTCTTTTGGCATCGGCTTTTTGTTTCGACTTTTACCATAGTCCGGCTGTGGTTGTTGACATATACTATTGAATGTCCGAGTATATAAGAGTATAAACAAACACTCGAACTTTCGTGGACTTAATTGGTGAATGTTTACATTAACCAATTTCGATCTTTCACCGTAACAAAGCTTCTTCTGCAGTCATCGATGTGAGCAGACATGATAGATACATTAGGTCAAGAATGGAATCAAGGTGTGTCATGCCATCGTTTGGAACCAAAAGCCAGTACAGAGCGAAAAATATAGATCTTGGAGAATGAAGTTATAACGCACCTTTGAAACTCTGGAACTAAACACGCATTTAGTTACACGAAAATGGCGTTTTGTTAGTAACATTTACTGCTCAATGTTCATAATTATTATTTTCAAACATCTGGGTTTCCCAAAATATATATTTAAATATTTCAAAAATTAATGTTCTAGCAAAAATTTATCATTTGTTATTAAATTGGGATTTTTTTCTATTTTCGCCAGATTTTGGTAATTTAGAAAAACAGTGCACTCCAAATATAACTATTGATTAGTCTATAATTTAATCATAATTTTCCGTATCGTTACCCAACTTTTCTACACTTTTGCTAAGGGAAAAGCGGAAACGTGAAAATTAAATGTTATGCCAAAATCTACTTCATTTTCGGATAATTTCGCACATTTACCCCGGAAAGTGGAACCGGAAGATATTGATGGATTAATTAAAATTTTTTATTTTTGTTTCTCATACATTCGGCTAAATATTAGTCAGTATCACAAAAAGAAAATTAAAATTTTGAAAATTTACAAAATTGTTGAATTTTACATTAGTTTTTACGTTTTTTGACCCAAAAATGGAACCGGAAGATATTAATTGATTAAATTAAAATTTTGTGTGTATGTTCGTCATGCCACCCCACAACTATTTAGCCCTTAAACAATTTCCAAAAAAAAAAAAAAAAGAAGAAAAGATTTTTACGCTCCACCCTATTAAGCAGCTAACACAGCGATTCTCAACCTGTGGGGCGCGCCTCCCTTGGGGGACGCGAGCACACGAGAAGGGGGGTGCGATAATATCCAAGAGAAAATATTACTTTAAAAAATTGATTAACTAACTGAAACAAAAGCACACATACACATAGAAAACAAAATACATTTCGATATATTTAATAACTTATTAAAGTAAAGCAAATTACTAAATTAAAACTTTCTCAATCAAAACATACTAACTTAAAAACGAATTTAATAATTATTAGTGACTTCCTTGGGCCTGTCTTTCAAAGCAAAGTTTTTCGAAGGAAGGCTTAATATTAGAAATGGCCCCTCTCAGTTGTTTCTATATTTAGCCGAGATCCATAGTTTGTCTTCAAAGAAGCCACAGCAAAAAATCCAGTTTCACAAAAGTAGGATATTGAAAATAGTAATAGAATGCGAAATGCCCTTGTTTTTAGTGCAAAAAAATCATAATGCCCAAAATTGAAATAGTGATCTATTACTAAATTATTTGTTTTTACTCTTGTTTTGGGAGTTATTAAAAATAATTCAAAAACAGAATCAGTACTCAATATACAGTATTGTTGTATACATTTTATGGTAAGTGGGGAGGGGGGGCGATGAAAATTATGATAGAAAATTGCGCCACGAATACTGAAGGTTGTGAAACGCTGAGCTAACAGATCTAGCGCGCAACAAAATTGGTGAAAAACAGCCCTAGGGCATCATATTTTTTGGGTTAACTAATATCGTGAACATAATTTTAATAACGCCCCCGTACTCCTTCGCTTAAAAGTTTCCATCTACTCGCTACTTCCTCTTTTGCCGATATCACTTCAATGCACATAAATCTGTATGCTTAGAATGCGGTGGGACATAACCGTTATGGGTGGGAGGAGGTCAACTTTAATTTCTTGCCCGGAAATCATTTGAAACGATCATCGATAACTTGTCGTTCGACCATGAAATCATTCCAGATTACACCCGTCATTTCAAGCGCCCGGGGGATTATTAACTCGGTACATATTGCATGAAAAAACAACCCAAGAAAGCGTCGAGCGGGAGAGCGAAGCAGTGGAACAACTATTTTTGGCTCGGCATAGGAGCGGAGCCAAAACACATACTAAAAACGTTAATTTTTAGCTCAAAAAAAGTAATTTAAAGTAAAAGTAATTTTTCGCATTAAAAAACTAAAAAAATGTTATTATTATTTTTAAATTATTCAAAAAGTATACAATGTGCTACATCAACTAATCATGTTAAAGTTCAGAAAGATAGAATGGATAATAACGGAAAAATTTCTTTTGTGTTTTCGCCTACTTTAAAAAGGAGAGCTGGAAAAAAGTGGATGTTGACAGTTAAAAATACTCCGATCATTTGATCATTCACTTTATGAAATAATCAGGTAATGGCTAACACCTGCTCAGGAATATCCCGCCAGGAGGAAATACAATTGCGTAGTAATCGATAAGCAAACTTTGGTTGGGCAGCAGCAGGCCATAGATTCCCGGCGAAGCTGACGTTCCTCCACGGGGAAGGGTCTGACCGACACCCCCGGAACTGAAGGCCTCACCAGTCGAATCATGAGTCATTACGTGGAGGCTGACAGGATTGGATCTCTACAACGCAGAAGTCACTAGTTGAACAGCGTTATATTTGTTTGAAACCAGTAATAAACAAATAAAAATATTTACTGACATTTTAAAAGCATTACTAACTTCTAAAATGTCATGTGTGTTGATATGAAAAATGAAAAAAAAATATTGATGAATAAAAAGTATTATTTTTGAGTAACAGCAATACATTAAAAAAAAAAAAAAAAAAAAACGGTGTCAGTCTGACACCCCCGTGGAAGCCGAGAGGTCGGGTTCCGTTCTGCTTCGTGATTTTCTTCTTTTTTCTTTGCTTCGGCGAGAGCACTATATTAAGACCCTTTCATGCGCTAAGCACTGAAAAATGTTGGTGCCCTCATGCATTTGCATATCCGAAATTCAGACAAAAAAACATTTAAGAACTTGTAGTGAAAATTAAACACTTAGAATAGCAGTAAGATTTATTTCTTTTAGCAAGGTATACATATACGCTGGAAATCGCAAAAATTGACCCAAATATGCATTTTCGGTTTTTCATTCTGAAATATTCACCCATTAATTACACTGCAGAACAAAAAATAAATAAAAATATGCGGTATTTATTTTGTTAATGGTTTTCAATGACAGTATGAATTTACTTTTTTATATTGACTCTGGTTCTTGAGAAAGGCAAAAAAGAGGAAATCAATGAAAAATTTAAACTACCCTCCTAAATATCTATTAATTCGATAACCACCACTAAATTTTATTATCAATTCACGTATATAGGTACAACAATTTTACGTATCAGCTATTAGGACTTGAAAGTATCAGTTCACGTCTTACTGTAAGTTTAAAAGTTCTTTTTTCTTGAAAAATATGAGTTCGTAAAGAAAATAACAACCCCAACAGTTTTTTTTATATATATGGCAAATTTTGTTTACAAAAGCAAAAAAAGAAAAAGATCGCAGAGTTTGTAATAAAAACCTACGAAGCATACTTTGGGAAAAAGCTTGTACAAAAGAATAAGTATTGGGTGCCCAATATCGTCTGTAAGCCTTGTATAGAATCTTTGCGATACTGGAGTCAAGGCGGCCGTAAAGGACTTCAATTTGGAGTGCCGATGATATGGACTGAGCCTACTAATCACTTAAATGACTGTTACTTTTTTGCAGTGAATGTACAAGGTATCAACCCGTATATAAAACGTACTTGGGTTTATCCTAATATGGAGTCGGCTAAACCCCCAGTATTTGCACAGTGACGATTTGCTAATTCCGGTGTTTTCAGGACCATCTACTGCAAAGAGTGATGATGTTGAAATGTTAGAGGGATCAGACAAACAGACGAGCAGTAGTGAAAGTGAGTTCGAAGGAAGGTCGTTCTACAAAACAAGGATTGTCTCAAGAGGAGCTCAATGACTTGGTTCGTGATTTGAGTTTTATAAAAAAAATCGGCCGAAATTCTTGTTTCGAAATTAAAAGAAAAAGTCTTCAACCTGGTGTTCCCATCCCATCCTTTAGGACCAGAGAGCAAGACCTTCTTCCTTACTTTATATAACACTATTAATAAGCTTGTATTTTGTAACAATGTATTCCGGACTCCTTAAATTGTATGGGCCTTCCCGAATATAAGCCTGAACATTGGAGGCTTTTTATAGATAGCTCAAAAAGAAGTCTGACATGTGTATTGCTGCACAATGGAAATAAATTCGCTTCAGTTCCAATCGGCCATACTACCAAACTAAAAGAGGAATACCAAAATATTAAAATTGTTTTAGAAAAGATTTCGTAAGCAATACATCAGTGGTCAGTATGCGTCGACTTGAAGATGGAGAATTTTTCATTAGGCCAGCAAGGTGGGTATATTAAATATCCCTGTTTCATATGTCTATGGCAGTAGTTCCCAACCTTTCTCGCCTTACGAACCTCTTCTAAGATCCGAAAGAAAGTGGCGAACCCTTTCTGTAATTGGAAGTAAGGGGTAATATACAAAACTAAAAATTGATAGCGCATTTATTTTTCAAATTGCACAGTAGTTCATAACACGAAATTAAAACATAATTGCAAAGCATCTAATTTTAAGCAAAAACTAAAATTACTTTTTTTTATTATTTGTTCTTTTTGAATTATTAAGAGTGTAGTAAACATATATATTCGCAAAAAAAGTATCTTTAAAAGTTCTGTTTCTGATAGCATGAGAACTATTCGTACTACAAAATTTGAATCAATCAATAAATATCATTCGGTTGCACTTTTGGATTAAAATACATAAAATTCGCAAAAGTTGGGATAAATTGTGATAAATGTGTGTAGAAAAATTTTAATTAATGAATAAATTTCTGCTGGTTCGACTTTGATGTCTGTGTATGAGAAATTAGCAGAAAACTATGTAAAATTTTAGAATTTAATAAATTTTCGACTCTTTTTGAGAGAAAAAAGTGGGAAATGGTGAGAGAAAAAACGTTCAAAATTCAAAATAAATAATTCAATATCGTTCGATACCACTTTGAGATTCCAATTTTCGAAATCAAGTAACAGTAGACATAAGTGCATTTCAAATTTTGTACGTGCACAAGCTTTACGCATTATCAACAAACAATTTATTAAAAATGATATTTTTTACACTCCGTCCTATAAATTTATTACTTCGTATTTCTTTTGCGTTAGCAATTACATATTCCGCCATTGCAATATTATTTTCGTGAACCCCCTTTCGACACCACGCGAGCCCCTGGGGGTTCGCGAACCACCGGTTGCGAAACGCTGGTCTATGGGATAGTCGCGCAAAAAAATAACATTAGATTACAAAGGTCTGACCTTTGAAGGAAAATACGGAGGTAGGAAAAGTCAACGTGATTCATGAACCACTAATAAGCCGAGAGAATATCAATCCTCCACCACTTCACATCAAGCTTGGGCTAATGAAACAGTTCATTAAAGCCCTTGATAAGACTGGAGACTATTTTAAATACGTGTGTCAAAAATTTCCATCCCTGAGTATGTAAAAATTAAAAGCAGGCATCTTCGATGGACCGCAAATCCGTACTGTTATAAAAGACATTGTATTTGTAAACCATATGACACAAATTGAATCCTAAGCATGGCTAAGCTTTGTTTTAGTAGCCAAACATTTTTAGGGGAATCATAAAGCACCAGACTATTCAGAATTAGTTGCTAAAATGCTTCAAATTTTCACACATTAGGAGCTACTTTGAGCATGAAATTTCTTTTTTTGCATAGCCATTTGGACAGATTTCCTGATAATCTGGGAGATAACAGTGAGGAACAAGGAGAACGGTTCCACCAGGACATCAGGATAATGGAAGAAAGATACCAAGATCGATGGGATCGCCACATGATGGCAGACTACTAGTGGACTAGCACATATATTTTTTGTTTTTATATCGTGCTTATAAAGGATCTTAATAAAAATATTTTCTAAATACATATTGGTATTTTTATTTAGGTTTTTTTCAGTGAAATAGCTATTAGTCTTTATCTCAAAAACTAGAGCCAATTTGACAAATCTAATAATTTTCTAGTATTTAGCACACTAGTCTTATACAGAATTGACTTTAAGATAGAATGCCGCAAAATGACTGTTCCCCAGTGTTATCTTTAAAATGATACCTATAATTTTCTTATAGGAAAAATACTTTTTTATTTACAATGTTTTAATTTTTGTAAAAATTGATTTTTTCTGATATACTTTTTATGCTAAAATTCAATAAATACTTAAATAACTGAATAAATATTTCATTTTTAAAAATATTTTTTATGCAAATATGTTATATTTTATGCATTTTCATTCCTCACAAAATTTTGTAAAACTGGCATAAAAATATTCTTTTTTATACCTACTTGTATATAAATTTGTCGTCCAAAACTTTAAATCCATTTTGTGCAGAATTGCATTTTTTATGGTATGATTGTTCTCCAACGGTGATATCTTACGATGTTATTAACCGATTTTTGAAATTTTGACACAATAATTTAGGTAACGATTCAGAGAACGGGCTCTACCAAAATATAGCAGTTTTGGTAAAAAATGGATTTTTTGGTTATTTTATAATATTTTTATTTTTAAAAAAATGCTGTTTTGATGCTACTTTTCAGGTTAAATGTTATGACTCAAAAAATATTTAAATTAGACATTATATTTTGGTAGGGCCCATGTACGAACACCTTCTCTTTGGTTTTCAGTAAGAAATTTGGTTCAAATTTAATTATACTTGTGTTTAATTGCCGTTGCAATGACAACTTAATTAGTGAATTAAATTTGTATTATTTAAATAATGATAATAATAATTATTTTTTAAATTGTGCAAATATGTTACATTTTATACTTTTATAACCCTCCAAAAATTTAAAAAGACTGGCATTAAAATTAAAAAACACTTGTTCAATGTATACCTAATTACCTTTGGAGTTGGAGTACATGTAAGAATAAAAAAACATCACAGATATTTTATTATAATTGAGATTTCAATATATTGAAGAGCAACACTTACTTTTTAACCGACTTCACAAAGGAAGGAGGTTATAGATTCATATTGTATGTATGTCGTTTTCTTTGTTTGTCCACTCATAACTTTTTGATCTTCATGAATTTTTTTTTAATCGATCGAGGGTGGTCCCATACCTTGGTTTGACCATATTCGATAAGTAGAGAAAAAAGTTATGGGCTGAAATGTGGTAATTTTCTTGCTTTTTCATCCATAACTTTTGACTAAATGAACCGATTTTGATTATTTTTTCTTTGATCGATAGAGGGTCGTCTAACTCAAGTATCGCACATCAGTTTGACTACATCTGTTTTTTAGAAAAAACGTTATGGGTGGAAAATATGTATTTTTTCATTTTAATTGGAAAGGCTAGGCTCGATTTTTCTTTGTTGAGAAAGTTGTTAATAAAAATGAAACTCATTGTTAAAAAAGAGTATGTTTCCATTAAGATGTAAAAGCAATTATAACAAGAAAAAGACTGAAGGCTTCTCTGAAGAAGAAATTAAATCCAATCAGTTTGCTTGCTCTAGTGACCCTTTAAAATCGATTTTAAAACGAAATTTTCCTTACAAACGGTTAGTTTTTAGTGTCATTAAGTTAGTTAAAGTTAGTTAGTTAAAAATAGAGTATTTATATGAAAATGTATTTACACTAAAAAGAATAAAATAAAATAAATTCTGGAAAAAAATAGAGCCGAAATCAAACTATAAATTGCGCTAAAAAGTAAAAAATAATATTATTCTTTAAACAACTTCGATACGACTTTTAAACATAAGTTTTGAAGTCGGTGCAACATTATGATGGATTTTGATGCATGATTTCCTTTGTAACTATGAACCAATTACAAATATAAATAGCGTAGAGTTTGCAACAGATTTAGTGTAAAATAATGCATGCTGTAATTATAATTAGACTGTCATAATTTTGCACCGACTTCAAAAATTATGTTTAAAAGTCGTATCGAAGTTGTTTAAAGAATATTATTATTTTTTTAATTTTTAGCGCAATTTATAGTTTGAAGTCGGTTCTATTTTTTTTACAAAAATTATTTTATTAATTTATCGTTTGTTGATTGAAATTTGTGCATTTCAAAATGCCAAGGAAACCGTAGAGAAAATATCGGTTATAACTCTATTGCATAATTTGGATGCATCATAAGGTTTGTGTAACGGTGAAGACTCATTGTGACAAGTCAAAGTAATAACGTAATAAGGCAAAAATCATTATACGTGAGCAATCTGGCAAGAAGTACAAAAATTTGTAATTCACTTCTTGGGTACCACTTTAGTATAGGGGCCGGTTAGCGATTTTGTTTTTGGTTGGCGAGAAAATCGTTGGTTACAATTAGTTGGTTTGTGTTTGAAGTTTGAAACTTAATTTTGTTTTTCAAAACATCAATTGGGATGTATGTACTGTGCAGCGACACACCAGTTTCCTGTAAGAACTGAAATTGCCTTGACAGTATACAAAACTTATAATTAATGACAGATAAACTGTAAAGTAATAAAAAAAAATGAAAAAAACAAACAAACAAACAAGCAAAACTAAAATGCAGTAATAGTGGTCGAAAACCGAGTGACAAACTTCCGTGACAAATCAAGTTAAATAACATCGTTGCATTATCCAAACAAAGCTATCGTTGCCATTTGACAAATAATAATTCTGATAATTTCCTCAGAGCCAAAATTATTAATTTTTTTCTTAACTAACGTTATGATAAACTAGCTGCGAAGCCCGGCGTTGCACGGTCTATCTTAAATAATGCTCATTTTCCGGCGGAGGGCAAAAAGTGATGTATTTATAGACATATGCTCTCTCTCTCAAAAAAAGAACGATTTTGATACATTCGGCATTGGTGCTCCGCTCCTATTGGTCTTAGCGTGATGATATATAGCCTGTAGACTTCCTCGATAAATGGGCTATCTAACACTGAAAGAATGTTTCAAGTCGGACCAATAGTTCCTGTGATTAGCGCGTTAAGGCAAACAAACTCTTCAGCTTTATAATATTAGTATAGATTATAAAATGGATGGAATATTGTATTATCATCGGAAGATAAGCTTGTGTTCAAAGGTTGAAGATAATTTACGCAGTAATAGTGGTCGAAAACCACGTAACAAACTTCCGTGACAAATCAAGTTAAATAACATCGTTGCATTATCCAAAAAAAAAAAAAACTATCGTTGCCATCTGACAAATAATAATTCTGATAATTTCCTCAGAGCCAAAATTATTAATTTTTGTCTTAATTAACGTTATGATAAATTATAAAATGGATCGAATATTGTATTGTCATCGAAGATACGTTTGTGTGCAAAGTTTGAAGATAATTTATGCAGGAATAGTGGTTTGTTAGTGGAAAACCACGTAACAAACTTTCGTGACAAATCAAGTTAAGTAAAACCGTGTAAAAATGAAGAAATAAATAAAACTGACTTTATATTAAAAATTTCGCTGTAAAGTAAAAAATACATTCATTCAAAATTCATGTTAAATAATATAATACGAATTTTAAACATAATTTTAGAAATCGGCTCAAAATCATGGCAGTCTAATTACCATTATAACATGCGTTATTTTATCTAGGAAATGTATGCATCAGTTTCTAGGTAAACAATATGTATCTAGATAGCTCCAGATTCCCTTAGTAGCGAGGAGCAAGAGCGGGCAGCAGTGGTGTAACGAGCTTTTCCTCGAAAGTGGAGCTGAGCCAAAGCAAGGAAATTTGTTGTGCTATACAGACATTTATTTTTAAACTTTTAAATTTGTTTATTAAAATAAACCAAAACATAAACACAAATACTATAATCTATTAAAATTACTCGGAGCTGAAGAGGAGCAGGAGCAAGAAATTAGATATCGGAAGAAAAGGACTACTCCAGATCACTGATATATATTTGATGTTTCCATCTCTCTCGTATTTCAGGAAAGATTTTTACGACTGGGAGGAAAATTTATTTTTAGTTAACATTTTCTCGTTCAAATTTATTTACATAAGTAAGGTAAAATGCCCTAAAGCTGACACCTTCAAATAAAAAAAAAATAAAGTATCGCCAATTTAAAGAGATTTAAGAAGTGATACCATTCAAAAAGAAAGGAAATCTCATTATGAATTACTTTAGGGAATTGTTAATATAAATGTATTTTTATTTGAGGGTGTCAGCTATAGGGCACTTTACCTTATCCTCTCCAAAAAATACGAAAAAAATGAAAGGAAATCGCCGAGCAAAGCTCGGTCTCCCAGGTACTATTGTTTACGGGTTCATACAGCATCGGCTATAATGCTCAGTTTTACCTTTCAATTGATGCAAGAGGTAAGGTAAGAGCTAAAGCAGTGGTTCCCAACCCGCAGATGTCTGCGGACCACTCAGCCTGTAAGTGAATCACCACGGACCACCCATTACATTATTACATACATCTTATCAATTGTAACCAAATTGTAAGAAACAATACAACAAATTGAAAAAAAAAAAAAAAAAAAACAACAATTTTTCAAAAACATCTGTTATTTTCACTTAAGAAGCTATTAAAAACACATAAATTTCTAATTTATAGAACTAGACTATATTGAATGTCACGCACACAGTAAAAAATATTTTAATTGTAAAGTGTCTCTTAACCCCCTGAAGCACGAGTTTATTTCTGAAAAACAGGTAAAAATGATCGAGTTTTTTTTTTGACAGAAAATGAATATATAGGTGTAATATGAGTTGTTTTCGGCAATGTCAGTTGCAGGGAGTAGGGGGGACTAGAGAGTGGAGGTGGGGTAAAAGTTGTATAAAAAAATTATTATACAAACAAAGTACAAACGGATCTCAGAGGGGAATTAGAAATAAAATAACGCGAGATACAAGATCGCCCGTGTGAGACACGGGCATGTGCAAATTTGCCGGTAACTTTCGCCCGTGCCAGACACGGGCCAATGCGTTAAGGGGTTAAAGGGAATTCAGTACTGAATGTAACATTAAAAAAAAAAAAAAAAAAACAAGCATTTGCAATACAAAAAAAAAAAAAAAAAAAAGTGCGTTAAGGGTTAAAGGGAATTCAGTACGGAATGTAACATTTAAAAAAAAAAAAAAAAAAGCATTTGCAATACAAAAAAAAAAAAAAAAAAAAAAAAAGTGCGTTAAGGAGTTAAAGGGAATTCAGTACTGAATGTAACATTAAGAAAGAAACAAGCATTTGCATTACAAAAAAAAAAAAAATGCGTTAAGGGGTTAAAGGGAATTAAGTACTGAATGTAACATTAAAAAAAAAAAAAAAAAAAGCATTTGCAATACAAAAAAAAAAAGTGCGTTAAGCGGTTAAAGGGAATTCAGTACTGAATGTAACATTAAAAAAGAAAAAAAAAACAAGCATACAAAAAAAAAAAGTTACAGTAGATTAATTTAACAAAGAAACACAGTTAGGAAGTGGTTTGTAATGTCTAACGTTCCTGGCAAATGACTGTTTCTGTTATGGAACACTATCAGATGTTAGTAACTACCAGCAGAAGCTGATATTATGTCTACAGCTGGATTCAGTCACTTGCACTAGATTTACCAGACCAGTCGTTTTGACAGTATGGAAGCTTCCATTTTGCATCATTTGCTACTGATTCTAATGCAACTTTCAATGGCATTGGCTTTTCCTAATACACGGTTAGTAGGACAAGTGAATATGACTGAAAGTTTTGTGATAGGGTCATTCCATGTCAACTGGAACAGTGGTCCCCACTCGACCACCTCCAATTTTGATAAAATTTTGCACACAGTTTCTGGTAGGTGTAAACTAAGTTAGTCAAAGTTTTAGACCTTGAAAGTAAAAACTCGCGTAGCAAGGGGCGCCTAAGTTAAGGAACCAAAATTGCTGCCACTGACGAACGAAACAAATAGCCATGTTTGTCTGCACATAGAGAGATACATAATAAAAGCACAACCCCGAACTTTATTTTGCTCCGATAACGTTTTGTGCTTAATCCAATAGCTAAGTTTTGAAAGACCATTAAGAAAGTATTTTTCTATTGCGTTCTGTCAAAGTTGGCTGAAAATTCAATTTGACAAATATTTTTTAAAATTTATACTGCTCTAACTTATCAGTAACTAAACTTATACACTTGAAACTTTGTATATATCTAAGTCAACTACTTGATAACATATTCTGAAAATTTTAAAAGTTTCATTAAGTTAGGTTTTGATTTATAGTTAACTAAACATGCCACGGTTTTCAAAAATGGCCAATTTTGATCATTTTTGAACCATCATATCTGAAGGGAAACTTAATGAATTTTCTTCATTCAACTTTCATTAGATAGAGGAAAGTTTTCTCTACCAAGATTGAAATTTTTAGAAAGGTGCTTTTTGTAAGCCAGAGAAAAAATGGTTCAAATTTGAGTTAAAAACCATAGTGATATGAGCGGCATTTTTAGCCTTAATTTAGCCTTTTTAGTGTTTTATTTGACATTTATAAAAGAAAAGAAACTTGCGTTGGGTCCTTCAGGCCTCGCGCATACTCGCATTTGACGCATAATCAATATTATTTGAAAAAATTGACTCTCATTTTTGTAAGATGAGAGTCAAACTTGGAATTGCAAATTTTGACCAAAAGACATTCTAATACTGAAAAATTGATTTGTGTTTTTGCTCAATATGCCTTATATTGTTAATTATTAATAAAAGAACTAGAAATATTGTAAAATGAAGGCATATGCAAAAAGATTACCGCACGATTGCAGCAAAACGCTCTTACTCTTCCTAACAGACGGCATCAAGGAAACAGAAAAAATAAGCTAAAAGTAAAAAGTTTTCAGCAAATAAAGACCCAATGTCTATAATTTTAAACATTAAGATGAATAAATATATTTAAAAAAAAAAGAAAAACTTATTATGAATAGTTTAAGAAGTTCAATTTTTTGCAAAATAGCTGCTGTTTATTTATTTATTTAATTAATTTTTTTTTTTGCATCAGGCGTGGGGTCCTACAGAAAAGAGACCTTCACCTGCGGCTGACTAGCGTGACTGTTGGGAATGACCCATTGGCAAAGGGGTTACCAGTGTAAACTTAAACTAGTAGTGGTTCAACCGCCATGAACCAGTGGTTATTCTAGGCTTGAAAACATCCAAATCAATTTAGATAGTTTAACGAAAGAAAAAATATATTTTTAAAAACGCTGTCGTAGTTGATGATTTTACCCTGAAATATTAAATGTTTTACACGGAACAAATCTACACGAAACTGGGAAGGTTGGTTTAAGGAATCTGTAAATAATCAATTACAAAATTAGAAAATCTATTAAAACCTTTTTGGGTGTGTATTGTATGACATTGCAAATTACGTAACAAAACTTTTTTTTTTAATTGCAAACTAAAAAAAAAGTTATTTGGAGACATTGTCTGATTTCGAATGTTTCAAATTAAATTCTTGTTTTTATGAAAAAGGAGGTGAATTTTATTTTCAATCACACTTCTGAATGCAAGAGCAATATTTTCTGGTTGTGTAACTTTTTGTGCAAACAAGTAAATGCTTAATTTAATCAATTTAAAAAGTCAAATCCTAATACTCTGACATATTATTCCTTCAAACATTTTAATATGAAAGTAATGATTGGTTTAGAATCAACCACTTATTGCCATGAGGACTTGGGGGGGGGGGGGGGACCGGCAGCCATTTTGCCCAAAATTGAATTTTTAAAATTCTTCATAATACATTTTCTTTTCTTTTAAATTTTCTTTTATTTATTTATCTTGATGTTTAAAATTATTCAAATTGGGTCTTTATAGCTGATTTTTTTTTACTTTTAGCTTATTTTTTTTACCTTTGATGCCGCCTGTTAGGAACAGTAAGAGCGTTTAGCTTCAATCTCGCGGCAATCTTTCTGCATCTGCTTTCATTTTACAATACTTCTAGTTCTTTTATTAATAATTCACAATATAAAGCATATTGAGCAAAAATACAAATCAATTTTTCAGTATTAGTATGTCATTTGGTCGAAATTTTACTGGTCTAAGTTTGACTCTCATCTTCCAAAAATGAGAGTCAATTTTTTCAAATAATATTGAATATGTGTCAAATTTGCAAGCCCTGCCGGACCCAATGCAAGTGTTTTTCCTTTTAAATGTCAAATAAAACTCCAAAAATGCTAAATTAAGGCTAAAAATGCGCACATATCACCATGGGTTTTAAACTCAAATTTGAACCATTTTTTCTCCGGCTTACGGAAAAACACCTTCTTAAAAATTTCAAGTTTGGTAGAAAAAGCTTTCCTCTATCTAATGAAAGTTGAATGAAGAAAAATCATTAAGCTCCCCCTCAGATATGATGGTTCGAAAATGCTCAAAATTGTCAAGTAGTTGACTTAGATATATACAAAGTTACAAGTGCATAAGTTAGAGCAGTACTAATAAATTAGAGCAGTATAAATTTAACAAAAAATGTCAAATTGAATTTTCAGCCAACTTTGACTGAACACAATAGAAAAAGACTTTCTTAGTGGTCTTTCAAAACTTAGCTATTGGATTAAGCACAAAAAGTTGTCTAAGCAAAATAAATTTCGGGGTTGTGCTTTTATTATGTGGCTCTCCAGGTACATCCAAACACAGCTACATGTTTCGTTCGTCAGTAGCAGCTATTTTGGTTAATAAACTTAGGCGCCCCTTGCTACTTGAGTTTTTAACCTTTCAAGGTCTGAAAAATTGGCTAACTTAGCTTTATACCTACCAGAAACTTTGTGCAAAATTTTATCATGAAATGACCCTTTAATGAGTAGCAACTTCGTGTAAAATGAAAGTTTAGATGTGGTTTAAAACAGCTTGGTAAATCGACACTGTAAAAATTCTGCTTTTGGTCGCCAGCATTTTTGGTGTTTAGAGGGTGTAAATGTGAAAAATATTCATTTTTTGGTGTATGTTAAGTTCTTTAAGTGTCTGTATTAAAAAAAATACAGAGAGCAGAATGTTTTTTCAGCGTAGGGGAAGGTGGGGCACAGTGTTACATATTTTTTATTTTCATCTATGGCATCAATATATGCATCTATATGAAGCAAACAAAACCCTTAAAATAACCTTTGATATCGTACTTACAAGTTACATATCACAAAAATTAAAAATAGTAACATTTATTCAGTATTTAATTTCTTTCGTAGTAATATACATTGTAACGCTGTGCCCCACTGGTGGGGTACAGTGTATCATACCGTGGGGTAGTGGAACATTATAGTTGCAATAAAGAATGGGATTAAAATTCTTTTGAATGGAAATATACAGATAATGATTTGTTAAGCAGGATTAAAATAAAATAACACATTTGATTAGTTTACATATAATTAAGCAGCTTTAAATGCAGCGATTCTCAACCTGCGGGGTGCGCCTCCCTAGGGGGCGCAAGCACAAAAGAAGGGGAGCGCCAGAATCTCCAAGAGAAAACATTACTTTAAAAAATTAACTGACTGAAAGGAAATCACACATATACATAGAAAACAAAATACATTTCGACATATTTAATAACTTATTAAAGTAAAACAAATTACTAAATTAAAACTTTCTTAATCAAAACATACTAAATTAAAAACAAATTCAATAATGATTAGTAACTTCCTTGGGCCTTTCAAAGCAAAGTTTTTCGAAGGAAGGCTTAATATATTAGAAATTGCCACCCTCTGTTGTTTCTATATTTCGCCGAGATCTATAGTTTGTCTTCGAAGAAGCCACAGCAGAAAATCCAGTTTCACAAAACTTATTGAGGATGTTGAAATCGGTAATAGAATGCGAAATGCCCTTGTTCTCAGTGCAGAAAAATCATCCTCTACTCCTGCCCAAAATTCAAATAGTGATTAATTATTAAATTAATTTTATTACTAAAATTACTTGTTTTTACTCTTGTTTTGGCAGTTAGAAGTAATTCAAAAACAGAATCAGTACTCATGTACAATATTATTGTCTACAATTTATGGTAAGGGGGGGGGGGGTGCGATGATAATTATGATAGAAAATTGGGCCGCGAATACTGAAAGGTTGAGAAACGCTGTTTAAATGTGAGAAAAAGTACAGAGAAGAAAAAATAACATTTTATATCAGTCTTTATTGTTATGGCCTACACACTTGAGAAAACAAAACATTAGCATGATTGTAGCCTATAGATACCAAAGCAGATGATAACATAAGATTAAATAAATTGGAAGGTTATTTTAGATTTTGATAAGAAGTTAAATCCACAGGGAAAACCAGCATCACTGATTTTCTTGTTGTCCCTTCTGATGGAGTTGGGAGAGGAAGTTTGGCAATGATTTTTGATTTCTCAAATGAATAAACTTCATTTTTTCGGGAAAACTTATAAGATAGAAAAATCCTTCTCGTGTCACCAAGAAATCGAACTAATTTTTAATTTTATGTAATAAATTTAGGGCACTGGCAGTCAAACTTTTACTTACGTACTTTAAATTACCAATTAATTTAAAGAGGAACTCGAAATCAATTTTGTGAATGTCTGATTCTTCCTATATTAAGCCATTATGTATGTAACCGTGTGCCCCATTTCATCCTCTAACACTGTTGCACATGTGATATTGCTTGTAACAAAATTTTCTATGACTACATAATGTGAATTTAGATCATCCATTTTAACTCAATAAGACCTAAACACTATTAGCTTTACCACAAAAATATTATTCATTGTAAAGTAAACAGTACTCATGAATAACACTCATGAACACAATTTTACTTTTAACATGCAAAAATAGAAATTTACTTACAGAAATGTAAGTATTGATGCAAATTTGCCCAAACACATGAACTTATGGAAAACAACATGACAGATAAGACTAAATAAATTGGAGCTACTGTTGCTACCATTTTAAAATAAAACTCACTGTAACACTGTACCCCATATAATACTGTGCCACACATTCCCCCATGATGCTCGTTAACTCATCCACGCATCAAAAGTTCATTACAATTGCTCATTTATTCTATTTTCATAGAAATGAGCTATCGTAATGAAATTTCGGTGCTCAACGCAGTTAACATATTTAATGAGCCAAGAAACATCATACTGTCTACATTTTTTAGACAGATACATAAAATTGTTTAAAATATATCAAAATGGAATAATTTTTACTTGTTTTTAACTAACAATAACAATAAAGTAGATAATAACTCAACAAATATCTGATATTCATCAGGACGAATGTATTTACTTAATCTAGTTCAACGAAGATCTTAATTTTAGACTTAATAACGGGAAAATATTATTCTTTTATCAGTGGTCACTGAACTCTCCCGCGGACCACCCCGAGGCTCACGCAGACCACCTTTGGTCCGCAGACCACCCCCAATTCTCACACGGACCACCCTTGGTCCGCGGACCATACCGGTTGGGAAACTGAAAAGTTGTGAAACACTTAAATTGTGTTTACAGTTATCCCAACTCACTGCTTCTTTTTTCTATAATACTTTTTTGCAGAGAACCAAAATCAGTTTTCTTGATATAAGGCAGTGGTGCGCAAACTATTTTCTTTTGTGACCCCCTATTTTGTGTTAAATTTTGTCGCGACCCCTGGATAGACAAAAGACGTTTTGTTTAATTTTTTTTAGCAATCATTTATGGAATAAAAATTAAAAGGGGAAAAAAAGGTGTGAACTTACTATTTTATTTTTTACATTTTGATCCACATTGTATGCTGCAGTAGTGGTTGGAGGAGTGTGGAGGAGCTTGACGATTCGATTCCGCCCTGTGTTGCGCTTCCGCGCGGCGAAAGTACATTTCCGCCCGTTCGATCCTTTCTGAGCGGTAGTTATCATCCAGGTCTGTCGGACGAGGTACAACCCTTCCTGTACCTATTTCAACGCAGGCGAAATGTGTGAAGCTTTGATCACTGGTATTTTCTCCAATAGGGACATTTTCGTAAATTTTTTCCGTTTTCTCGGCCACTTTTTTATCTCGCGGTGCCTCCATCACTCACTCGTATAAACTCACTAACTTCAAATTTCGCCGCACGGAGGAATAATAACTCAACGGACATGTCAGGCTCTCCTTTTATACCTGCGTGTTGCTATGCGCAAATCGCTAAATAGTTCAGAGGTGTTTTCCGCCCATAGAAGGTTTCGGGAAGAGCTGTTTGGGGCAGAATATTATATAATACGATACGGGGGACAAAACGATCATGAGCAAATGCGTTTTAAGTTTTTGCGTTTTTGTATATATATATATATATATATATATATATATATATTTATAACATTAAAAATAAATAACTCTTTCCAACCACTTTTTAAATTCAGTTTCGATTTCAAAACACAAAGATTAAAGTGACCTGCAGACAATTGTAGGCACTTTATATATTCCCCTTTCCCTTCCCCTTTTTTAAGGAGCGAACAAAAACTTGCATAACTTTGCAATCCAGGTCTTGCCAATCTGAAAAACCGTGCGGTATCACGTGAAGGAGAGCTCAAAAATTACATAAGGCAGGAGAAGCTAATTTTTGTGAGATTCGTAGGAGGTATTTGGTGTAAGAATGCTTTTGTGTTTTGTGACGGCGTATGTAATAGCCTCGGGATGTAATTCATCCCTTTACAATGCAGAGACTGCAAATAAACTAAGGATTAATTAAACTTGGCTACGACTTACTTTACAGATTGACAGCCATCGCCAAAATGACAATGTTATGAGTACGATGTTACATATATATATATGTTACCTTAAAGTGTATAATTCAGTTATTTCTAGTAATTTGTTTATCTATTTTCTTCAGGTATTCTTATAACTTGGTATTTCATGAAATAAATAGACGAATCAGTAGAAAGTACATAATAGATGAAAAAATATCATATTTTACCTAGATATTCTTTGAAATAACTAATTACAGACATTCAAAGTGAAAAATAAACAATTTCATCATAAATAGCTAAAATCTCTCGTAAAATACACTTCAACCCTAATGCGGATGATTAATTGATAAATAATAAGAAAAAACTCCTTGCCTTAAAACAGGTTTGTTAATCCAAGGCTGAACTTGATCCAGTTAAACAGTTAACGATCAAGTTCAGCCTTGGTTAATCCAAAAGGTAAGACGCTAAGATGAATACACCGTCTAAATTCTGCTTCTAAAAGCAATGGAATTCATCTTATACACACACACACACACGTCATAGCAATGCAGCTATAAGCGGTTTAAAATTGACTAAAAGCAGCTAGAATCGGTTCGAATAAGTTTCGAGTGCCGTATTTCATACTTTAACCAACACGTAATCGTTATTCTGTATAGAATACCTTGTTAAATCGTATAATTGAATAATTGTATGTTATTAAACTGACGTCAAGTTATTTCATGAAATACCAACACTAAAAAATTTTGTTGTTTTGAACACCCTTTTTGGAGTTCAGTTGGTGTAAAGTTAACAATCATTCCTTTTTTTGATGTATTTAAAATTTTTTTTAAGTGTCTGTCTAAAAAAAATACAGACAGCAGAATGTTATTTTAGCATATGATGTTCCTTAACTCATCTACGCATCAACCATTCATTACGATCGCTTATTTATCTTATTTTTATGGAAATGAGCAATCGGAATGACATTTGGATACGTAACGGGGATAACGCATTTCATGCGTTAAGAAAAGTTATACCGTCTATATTTTTTTAGACAGACATAAAAAAAAAAGTTAAAGTAGATCTAAAATGAATCATTTTCAGCTTTACACCAACACCAAACCTCGTGTTGAGCAACACCAAAAATGTTGGTAACTAAACGTAAAATTTTAGTGTAGGTATTCTATGAACTAACACTTTAACGGTAGAGTATATATATTTATATATATACTAGCGGTACTCGCACGGCGTTGCCCGTGCTGATTTTTTAAAACGTCGAATAAGGCGCTGTCCTTGCTGAGAGCATAAAAAATGTTGCCTGCCGCCATGTCCTTGATAAGAATGTAAAAAACGTCACCTGACGCACTGTTCTAGTTAAGAATATAAAAGATATCAACCGCGGCATAAAGTCTGTAGCGTTTGAAAAACGTCGTCTGTCTGTTTGTCAAAAAAAAAAAAAACATTGTCTACATTTGAAAAAGTGATAGAACATATAAAAGGATCAGTTAAGAAAGATTAGGAACAATTCTGTCAGTAGGGTCAAGTTTGTCACCAAAGGATAATTAAAACTGCCAAATTGTAGCACGGCGTCTTTTGTTGCGTTACTTTTCATCTGGAATGAGTCTTAGTCTTGGCGATGATCCTAAATTAAGTGCAAAAATGTAATTGCAATATCATATTAATAAATTTTCCGGTCGTGTTGAGCTGTTGTCTCGCGAACAGAAAAAGGAGTTTCATAATGAAATAAATCTTCGATAGAGGTACCGGCATGGTGATGTACTAAGCGTTTAGTGAACGTCGACGGCTGCGCGTAGCCTATGCAAAGAGATTAAAAAACGTCAGCATTGTCTGTATTAAGAGATTAAAAAAGCGTCGACTGCGTATAATTAAATGATACTGTAAACCATACCTAAAAAAGGTGTGCACAAATTTGTTAGTATGTTCCGATTTATCGCCAACGACTAATTAAAAAAGTCAAATTGTAGCATGTTGTCATTCGCCACGTTATTTGAAATTTAGAGCAAACCATACGTATTCCTTTTATTGGCGATATTTATTTAAATGCTATTGCTAAGTCAAGGAAATCATTAATTCGGAGAGACACGACATTTTTCAAGTTTAATCTCGAACTAAAAACCTATTGCTAATTTGAGAAAAACGTTAAATCGAAGATATATTTTATTATTATTTTCCTCTGAAAACGAAACTGATGTCTCTCTATTTTGAAAAAAAAGTTTTATATTGGAATTGCCGGTTAACCCGATGTCAGAATTTATTGTACGTTGAAATGAAAAATGAACTTTTAATTGTATCTTACGAAGCTTATAAGATGTCCATCCCCTATAAGTTGACCACCTGTCTAAGTTGACTGCTAAAGTGCTGCAATGCAAGTGGTCAACATACACAGGTGAGTCGTCTAGTTTCAAAACCAGCTCATCCAAAAAATGAAATTGTTCACGGCGGGCAAAAGACTAATATCTAAGAAATTCGAATTTCTAGGTAAGAGAATTGGGGTAGACTTTTAACTTGACGAAATTTTAACACAAAAATAATTTTTCCTTGGATGATATTTGGAGGGAAAAAAGAAGAGCTGACAAGCATGGTCGATGTGGGGGATCTGGTTTTGTAACAAACCGGCAAATTTCAAACACACATTTTAGCATGATGTTGCTGCTTTAGAAACTTAAAAAAATAACACCATATGAAGATTACTTTAAACTATTAGAAAGTGTAAAAAAGATGAAATCGAAAAAAGTGGATCTATCTGGTTTTAAATCTAGACGACTCAGGTATTCCTATATATTTCTTTTAAGGTGGTATTCCAGTCTAGAGGGCCAACTTTAAAGGTGTTCTTTAAAACGCAGTAAATAAAAACGGTAAAAATTTTTACCATCGGGTTTTTATCGGTTGTTTATGTTTAAAGAGCACAAAAAAAATTAGTAAAAAAAAAGTCAAAATTCAAAAATGTACAGGCCCGCAAACTGGAGACTCAAAAAGAAAAAGCAGCCCCCTGGTTGACACGATTCCACCCTCCTTGATGATCTGAAAACAAAAAGCTTAGTTATTTCTTAAATAGTAGGGATGTAGTTCTCGCTTGATCAGAGCGCTTTGCAAAAAAAAAAAAAATATTCTTCTCAAAAGGGCGGCCATGTAAAGAAAAAATAATTTTTTTCCCTCAATTTTTCAACTTTGGAAATTTTTTAAAATTTATAGAAGACTTTTTTCAAAAAAGGTCTGATCAAACGATAGCGACATATATTAAAAAGCTCTGTACCAAATTTGAAGTAAATCGATCCTCTGAAAATTGAGATATCATGTCAACCGTTGCAAAAAACGTAATTTCGAGAAAAACGCGTTTAAAGTTTTGAGTCAAGTTTCGGGCAGTCTAAGTAATTTTATATGATGTTTATTATACTTACATTTAGTAATCATTGACAATTTTGTTAAAGATACAAACCCACATTATTTGTTAGTCTATATGATCACATCTGAATTCCTCTCCATGAAAAAAAAAAATAAGAAAATAAAGGCAGCTGCACTTGGCATTTGCAGTACAGGTGTTATAAAGAGAAAGGTGTTGAAGGAAAGTGAAGGAGGAATCCGATCCAAAAGTTGTTGAGTTTTTTTGAAAAGATAAGAACCAAGTATTAAAAATCCTCTGATATAGCTGTTTTTTTTTTTTTTTGCCACCAAATAGTTTAATTACTTTACTAGACTCTTTTAGTTTTAAATATTATGTAAACTTCCCCCAAACAGTCTGTTATGATGCTTGAATAATATTTTTATGTTTTTATAAACATAAAAATAAATAAATGATTTAAATGACATTTTTGACAAGCATTCTACACATTTTAAAAGTTTATATTGGAAATAAAAGATTTTGTACGACACAGGGAGCATTCAGGTAGCTAGAAGTTGCCTACGGCTGGCTATTCATTCGCTACGGTCGAACCTGTTTAGTTGCCATGTCACTAATACGGCTGTAACTTAGAAAAAACAATTAATTTATTAAAAAATCCTTTTACAGGCATATTTTTGAAGATTGACCTTTGAAAATATACAAAAAAAAAAAAAAAAGAGAAAATGATTTTTTTGAAAATTATAGACTAGAATACCCCCTTAATGGAAAAATTTTGCTTACGATTTCGCTTTTGCTACTAGTAAAATGAATTGAATTTTGGTGTCTCAGTACTTGCTTATACGTTTTTCATTAGTGCTGAAGGGGAAGAAGAGGGGACGAGAGGATAGAAATACAAAGGTATTTGATAAATTTGATGTAAGTGCAACATGTTTTAGACCGGGACGTTGAGCATGCATGAAAAGCATAACGCAATTTTATTCCTGATTATTGTAACAAGCACTACAGGGATTATGAAAACGCCCTCTGCGTGGTTGACGTCCCTATGGGGAGGGTGGAAATAACGCGGGAGCGGCATTTACTGAAACGCTCATAACTCGGGAACCATTTAAGATCGATCTCCCGCAGTGGACCAGTCGGTAGAAGCTGGGTACCCGAAAAAGAACGCCGAAAAGGAAGCAACAGCGACCGATGTCAGTGTTTGGGAGGCTGACAACCTCTCGGAGGCTGGTTCCTGTGGGCCGTGTACCCTAGGGAGCTGGTGCACGCTAAATGGATCGTGGCTCCAAAGTCCACCAAGGGAAACGATACCTCTGGGGGTGCCAATCCCAGGTGACGGTCTCTCATCTGGGATCTGGATCAAAATTAGAGACCACAAATTTTGAGGTCAAGTCAGTTTTCAGCCCTCGTGGTTCCTCGCTCTAAAAATGAAGCTGCATATCACCCTATGGCAGGGGACTATTGATCTTGTGGACCTGGTAGTCGGCGTACCAGGGGTGATTAGTAACAACAACAACAACCATTTAAGATAGAACACTGAAATAAACTGCTGTATACTCCAAGCAACATGCACTTTAAAAATGTTAAATATATTTAACATAGTATCGGTGTTGGTTTACGGGTGAAAACTATTTTTGAATGAAATATCAGTTTAAACGATTAAAATTTAGTAACAATTACTAAAAAAAGTGATGACGATTTTTGATGTCAATATGTAAGCATTTGCTAAAAGTCTGAATCATGCTAATTTTAGCCGATTTGATTTTATTTCAGTCTGGTCCGACGAACCTTCGCTTATTTGTATTCAGTTAACTGTTGCCCGTATGACAATACTTTTCTAAAGCACTCAATATGTTATTACACGGCACGAAACGGATTCGAATTTTGGACATGATTAAAGCTTCGCTTTATAGATGACGACTTGAAACACGCTCTTGACCATTTGGACACGGATTTGGTACTTTTTCTGGGAGTTTTTTTTAGGTAAGAGTGTTTTATTTTAATTATTTTGGTAGCGGTTCTGTTGGTGTGTCACTTATTTTAGTCTCAACACTAAGGCACGGACGAAACCCCACTATTTGTAAGATTTTCTGGCTTATGTTGCTGTCGGCTCTAGTGTGATTTTTACTTGGGATTTGTGAGGTGCTCTGCTTCGCTCATTCTTTGAGACAAACCAATACTGTTGAGTCTTGTCTGCTTCTCAAACTTTAAAATTTTTTTTAGATATGCAAACCTTTCAAAATTATTTTTCTACATTTCTGTTATATATAAACTAATTTTTTTTATTACTTACCGCATTAGGAAAAATCATAATTGGCACGTTGCATCATTTTATTAAATAAAGTAAATTAAATTATAACCTAGGGGTTACAAAATCAAATATTGTATAAATAAAATATTGTAGTACACTGTTAGAAATTGCATCTTACAGTTAAATAGCCGGCAGCAGTCTGTCCAGCTAATTCACCGTTGAATTTAAGGTTTGGAACATTTTTCTATCTTTACGGGACCTAAACCATTTCCAATCAGCTTGGTTAGAAAGCCGTAAATACAAAAGTTTACGGTTTCATAACCATTTATAAATTGTTTCAAAACTGTAAGTGTAAGTTTTTACTGTTTTTGAACCATTTCGATTCGTAGAATCTTCGAGGCGTAGAAACCGTAAACGAAGCGTGAGGGAATGGATATCCGGGTTGGATCCCCGGGTGTATGGTATATAAATCTTGCGCTCTAGTTATTCGGCCATCTACACCACTCAAAGCGGCCGTTTATTTGTCAATGAAGCTTCTTTTCCAACAGACAAACTGCATTAAAATTGAGATTTCATTTTAAATACGTATTTTTAAGGAGCGGGGAAGTCTCATTGGATTTACATCGAAAGTGCTACGCAAAACTAGCGTTTATTGTATCATTTTAAATCTGAAATTTTTCATCGCAATAATTTTGGCGACGCATTCTAAAATCTTATTGGCGACTTTATAGTAGTGAAAGGGTAGAAAGTGATAAAACTGATGTGCAGTTTATTTCTTAAATTCATAAACGATCATGACAAGCTTTTAGAAATGTTTGCACCATCGTTGGAAAAAAACCTATTTCAGTTGTTTGCGGTATTAGCCAACGGAGAGATAGCTTAAAAAAGGTTAATGTTAGTGTACCGGAAAACTTGAGTCAATTGAGAGAGAAATACTGCCGATATTGGGTAAACGATGTTGGTATACAGGAAAGTAGGCTCATTTAGTTCCAGATGAAACTTCTTGTTTTTCTGAAGAAAATGGACTTGTATACTATTATTATGTATGTAAGAGTAAAAATGAAAATTATTCATTTTTTGATGTATTTTAAATTCTTTCAAGTGTCTGTCTAGAAAAATACAGATAGTTCAGTTAGTGTAAAAATGAAAATTATTCATTTTTTTATGCATTTTAAATTCTTTTAAGAGTCTGTCTAAAAAATACAGACATCATAATGTTTTTTTAGCAAATGATGTTCGTTTACTCATCTACGCATCAAACATTCATTACGATTGCTCATGTATTCTATTTTCATAGAAATGAGCCATTGCAATGACATTTCGATACGTAACGGAGTTAACACATTTCATGTGCTAAGAAGCGTTATACTGTGTATATATTTGTAGACAGACTCATAAAAAATTAGATCAAAAGTGAAGCATTTTCAACTTGACACCTACTAAATACCAAAAATGGTGTTCAGTAACACGAAAAATGGTGGCAACTAAACGCAAAATTTTTACAGTGAGAAATGAATCATTTTCAACTTTACGCTAACTGAACACCAAAAATGGTGGCAACTAAACGCATATTTTTTACAGTGAGAAATGAATCATTTTCAACTTTACGCTAACTGAACACCAAAAAAGGTGGCAACTAAACGCAAAATTTTTACAGTGAGAAATGAATCATTTTCAACTTTACGCTAACTGAACACCAAAAATGGTGGCAACTAAACGCAATTTTTTTACAGTGAGAAATGAATCATTTTCAACTTTACGCTAACTGAACACCAAAAATGGTGTTCAGTAACAGGAAAAATGGTGGCAACTAAACGCAAATTTTTTACAGTGAGAAATGAATCATTTTCAACTTTTCGCTAACTGAACACCAAAAATGGTGGCAACTAAACGCAAATTTTTTACAGTGAGAAATGAATCATTTTCAACTTTACGCTAACTGAACACCAAAAAAGGTGGCAACTAAACGCAAAATTTTCACAGTGAGAAATGAATCATTTTCAACTTTACGCCAACTGAACACCAAAAATGGTGTTCAGTAACACGAAAAATGGTGGCAACTAAACGCAAAATTTTTACAGTGAGAAATGAATCATTTTCGACTTTACGCCAACTGAACACCAAAAATGGTGTTCAGTAACACGAAAGATGGTGGCAACTAAAGGCAAAATTTTTACAGCGCAGGCAATGTATTTTTCTCCCAGGGATTCGCGGTTACGTGACCGAAGCGATCCGTGCCTGAAGCGACCAACGGAAGGTCCCCCGAAGTTGAAGCGACACATTGTTGGCTTTTAAATCACGTATCAATGCGTTTCAGCTCAAGGGGACAGATTCGTTATTGTCACACTCACATTCACATTGTACACAATCAATCCTTCCCCTTATTTACCATGCTCAACTAATATTTTCAACTATTTTTCTAAGTATCTACACCGTAAAAATTTTGCATTTAGTTGCCACCATTTTTGGTGTTACTGAACACCATTTCTGTTGCTCAGTTGGTGTAAAATGTAAAATACGTCAAAAAATGCATACTTTCCAATTGTTTTAAGGTATCCGCTTAAGTTTAAAACTTCATTTTCCTTCAAAAAATCACTTTTTAAAAAACTTCGGTGTAGTAAAATATAACATTTTAGGATTTCAAAAAGGTTTTGTTTTGTCTCTACGTCATTTCAAATTAAAGTTATATTAGTTTAAACTATAAAAATATACTATTTCTTCCCACTTCTAATGTGCTTTTCTCAGAACTGTTCTCGATGAAAACTGATACTTCAAAGATGATTTCTTAAAAAGTTCATAACATATTTGAATAAAATTCAACAGAAATGTTTTGTACAGTATTTACTAGGGAATGATCTATACTCTTCTGATTTGCATACATTTTACTGCTTTTGTGCTCATATTTAGCTTTAAAGGTTGTTAAAGTCTCGAAAATTCAACTTCGAAGCATCCTAACATTTTATTGAAAGTAAATAAAGCTCAGATTGTAAGTCATTCCCTAGTCTAGTGTATAAGAAATGCAAATCATACAAAAATATTCAAGTAGATACATTTTTGTAAAAATTGGAGCATTTTTTATAAAATGCTAAATTTTACTGAAATTTCTTTTTTTTTTCAAATTTTGTAAAATATATTTATGTATTCGTTTTAAAAGTGTATTTTCAATAATTATGATGTTAATTAAATCTAAAAAATATAAAGGCTTACAATATTTTTGTCAATTAAAAAGAACGTTCTAGGAACGTTAGTGGGATTCCTTAAGTGTCTGTCTAAAAAAGTAGACAGCAGACTGTCGTTTTTAGCCTACTTTCCCGTAAAAGTTAAAAAAATGATAATAAAGCAGGAAAGAATCTTAATGTATCGTGAAAATATCGTTAAAAATCAAGAAAAGTCAAATAAATTAATTAATTAAATTAAGATTGAAAAATAAAAAATTTGAAAGTAGGGTTTTGAGATGGGGAAAAAGTGTGTCTGTCGGTCTGTCCCCCCCTAATAACTTTTGAACGAATTGTCCGATTCGAAAAATTCTTTTTGTATTCGAAAGATCTCGGCGAGGACATCTCATTTCCATATTTTACTTTTCGATTTAAACAATTTTTTGTTCAATTTCGAACAGTTCAAAAAATTTTAGCATTAGCACCTATATGTGAAAATGAAGCAAATTATGTAAACTCTGGGTACAAGATCGAAGTTCGCATGAACAAGCTCCCTGGAAGAAGTTCTTAGCGTGAAATATTGATTTGAACAATTTTTGTTCATTTTTGAACAGTTCAAAAAAATTAACATACCGCCTACGGGGAAATTCAATCTATATAATTCCTGATCTAACGGACCGATTTGCTTGGAACAAACTTTATCGGAAAGCTCTTATGACATAGTACATGTAAAAATAAATAGAAAGTTCATCCAGAACTAACGAGCCTATTTTCCTATGAAATTTTTTGATCGGGATTTTCAAAAATATTTTTGAATTAATGAATGATTAAATGAATAAGCAAAAAAATGAATGAATAAATGAGTGAATAAATACATGAATGACTTAATAAATAAATGATTGAATGAATATGTATTAACCGTTGAAAAAGGTATAATTGAAGCAATTAAGAACTAAAGCTAAACGAGAAAGACAGAGAGAGAGATAGCTAGATTATAAATTTGAATTCGGTGTATACGGGAAATTAGGCTCGTATAGTTCTAGACGGAACTTCTTGTTTAAGCATATGGTTGTTCGTTAGCTCATCGACGTGTCAAAAGTTCATTACGCTTGTTAATTTATCCTATTTTCATTGAAATGAGCCATCGTAATGAAGTTTAAATAACGGAGTTAACATAATTCCATGGGCTAAGAAACATTTTATTATCTATATCGTTTACGAGAGACACTATAAAAATAAGTTAAAATACATCAAAAAAAAAATTTGAAAAAAAATTTTTTAACATTGCAATGAACACCAAAAATGGTGTTCTGTAACACGAAAAATGGTGTTCTGTAACACGAAAAATGGTGTTCTGTAACACCAAAAATGGTGTTCTGTAACACCAAAAATGGTGTTCTGTAACACCAAAAATGGTGTTCTGTAACACCAAAAATGGTGTTCTGTAACACCAAAAATGGTGCTCAGTAACACCAAAAATGGTGTTCTTTAACACCAAAAATGGTGTTCTATAACACCAAAAATGGTGTTCTATAACACCAAAAAATGGTGTTCAATAACACCAAAAATGGTGTTCAATAACGCCAAAAATGGTGTTCTGTAACACCAAAAATGGTGCTTAGTAACAACAAAAATGGTGTTCTGTAACACCAAAAATGGTGTTCTATAACACCAAAAATGGGGTTCTGTAACACCAAAAATGGTGCTCAGTAACACCAAAAATGGTGTTCTTTAACACCAAAAATGGTGTTCTTTAACACCAAAAATGGTGTTCTATAACACCTAAAATGGTGTTCAGTAACACCAAAAATGGTGTTCTGTAACACCAAAAATGGTACTCAGTAACACCAAAAATGGTGTTTTGTTACACCAAAAAAGGTGCTCAGTAACACCAAAAGTGGTGTTCTATAGCACCAAAAATGGGGTTCTGTAACACCAAAAATGGTGTTCAGTAACACCAAAAAATGGTTTGCAACTATGCACCAAATTTTTACAGTGTAGCAAGTTATCCACCGACGCCGCAAATTTAACCTGTCAGAAATAGATTCAACTAAACGCAACATTTTTACAGCGTAGAATTCAGAGACGTGCAGCCGTGTTCGTTCTTTTAATGCTAACGAAAGTACAACTGGGTGAAATAAAATTTTTAAAGTACTATTTGTAAAAATTTTAAACATTCGTTTTAATCACTGCAATTTGACAAAGAATGGTCCTTAGAAGTAGAATATATTCGAGACATCTCGCTCATTTGCTGCAACAGCATCATAACTCGAAAAGTTATAATCTTTTAAATAATAGGTTTCCTGTAATAGTGTGATTTCAGTTTCCATTGTGTATTTATTATACTCCGCACAATGTTGGATATAAGCAAGCAAAAAACAAATGAGGGATACGGGGCACATTTTCCCTCCCATTAAGGGGGAATATACGTGTAAAAGACTCACAAAATTTAAAAAAGTGTTCTTCATATAAATCGGTTCTACAACTATTCAATAATATACCCTGAAAATTTTAAAGCAAAATTCCAAGTCGTTTAAAAGTTATAAGCATTTCAGCGAGCGTCCCTTTTGGAGCAGTTGAGCAGGTAGCCCCTCATGAATGACCTGAAGGGTATTAGAGAACGTTAGCAGATGTCCTTTTATTTCTTTTAACAATTGAGACCTCGGATAGAAATTTCTATAAGCATTAGTATCTATAAGTATAAAAATAATTTATTCATTTTACTGCCTTAAATTTACCTTCAATACCACTCTTTTTTTTTTTTTCAAACGCGTGTTTCTCGAAACTACTTTTTTCGAATTTGCGTACACTCTAGCTCGCAGAGTTTTTGATCAATCATTATCAAATTTAGCACACTTTTTCTTTATATATACACGCTTTAATTGAACTAGAATCATAAACATAGCTTTATTTTTACTTATTTTATTGTAATAAAAGAGAAAAAAAAAACGGTTAAATATCGTATTTAATTTTCTCATTCTAAAAATATAAAATAGAAATTTTCATTTTTTTGTGAAGATTTTAGTTCAACTAGAAGAAACACTTATAAGAAAAGTAGATTTAAAAAAAAAAATTGATTTCAGATAAAAATTGTGATCTCCAGGATGTACGCAAACTGCCGACTCGGGTGGCGACTTACAGTGTGCAGCAGCCAATATCTCCGTGATGTTTCAAGAAAAATGTTTGAAAAGTGCAGTAAATGTTCTTCAATATATCTATAAAATAACTTCAAAATCTCGATAAAATATATTTTTTCTTTAGAAGTTAAAACAAATCATGAAAATTGCTCTTATAACGCCATTTTACACGTATTTCCCCCCTTAATAGACTAAGTTTTATTTCTAAATGTGGTTTTAATAATTACTCTTTTCAAATTATTTTAAAATGAGCTTGGTACTTGGGCAAATTTTAATGGAAAAGGAAGAGCGCAACTTTTTTTTGTGTGAATGTTAAGAAGGGTGTTTTTTTTTTTTTTTTTTTTTGGAAAAAAAGCAGGCATTATACTATTGGAATTTTTTGTTTTGTTTCAGCCTGTACTGTTGTTAAGATTGCTTGTAAATTTGCCTTTTGTTACTTGGTTACTTCCTTTTACAAAGTACTAGTGGTGGAGAACTATGGATAGTTCTGACTGTCGTGACCATCGATAGTTTTGTTCAAACAATCGATAGTATGCGATTGTTTTTCTGTTGGCAAAACTGGAAGTTTTTATTATTTATATTCAACTTCTGTTTTGAACTTAGTGGTAAGTATGTTTATTTACTGTCGATTTAATACTTTTTAAGTGTTAATATTTCTTTTCTTTTTCTTAATCATTAGAATAATTTTTCTAATCATTAGGGATTCGTGAACCCTATTGTATTTTTACAAAAGTTACAAATTTTTTAAAGGTAACATAGGCACTTTTTAAATGTTATTTTTTCATTTCATAATAAACAACTTTTACTCACCTGAAAACAAATTAAAAATTGCGCTAACATTTAAATTGTTTACTTAGTATTTTTTCCCTAGTAATTACTTGTCTTTTTTCTGCATAATAATAATGATCGTTTTTTACATATATATTCAGTTTAATTTACTTATTTAGTAGTAAGCATGTTCAATGAACATACTTACGAAAATGAACATTGTTCATTTTCGTTTTATTCGACACTTATTTTTAGGTTTTCTAAGGTTTCTATTTTAGTTATTTATTTTTTTCCAGGAATTACTTAATTTTTATATAATCACATTTTTTGAAAAAAAAATTTAAATATATATATTCAGATTTTTCGTATAAATTAGCGGTAAGGGCATTTATTTTCTTTTTTCAGTGCGCTTTTACCCTTTTAAACTCTTTTAGTTTAAGGTTAAAAAGTTAAAACATTTCTGAGCTTGTTCTGGAGAGATGCGATCACTACAATACTCTCATCGTATACACTCCCATGCGGTAATCACGTCAACTTCCTTACTATCGAAAGCTATCGATTGTTTAATCTTAAAATATCGATAACTATTGATAGTTTCCCACCTCTACAAAGTACAGGAAGTAAAAAAAAAAAAAGGCTTGAGATTGATATCATAAAGCAAAATGATTGATGAAATGTGATGTATGTCCCCTGTGTTACTGGTATGTTCTTTCAATATGGGCAAAAAAAAAAAAAAACGATTGATAGTCAAATTGATAACCCCTTTGAAAGGTCTCCTAATTTTTTGAGCCAGCTCACAGATGAGAGACCGTCACCTGGGATCGTCAGCCCCAGTGATATCGATTCACTTGGAGGACATTGGAGCGACGACCTATTTAACGTGCACCAGCTTCCCTTTAGCGTACACGGACAGCGGCAACCAGCCGCTAGAGGTTGTCGTCCTCCCAAGCACTGATCTCAGTCAATGTTGCTTCATTTTCGGTGTTGTGCGGGAACCGAGCTTCTACCTACTGGTCCACTGCGGGACAATCAAACTGATAAATATGCAATATCTAACATGCAAAATTGAATCAAATTGTAATATTATTATATTAATATACTTTTTACTCAATTAGACAAAGTTTTACACTGCAAGAATGCAATAAATTCAACACAGGGGACATAATATGGCATATTTAAAGAGGACAAATATCCAAAAACAAAACGGTATGAGGTAGTGTAAAAGATCATCTATATCAAAATCTTAGCATCATAAAAATGTTTCTTTATCTTGATAATAAAGAATGAAAAGATTATTTAAAATATGGTAACCCCGTCAACTTTTCCACTATTATTAGCAACCGATTTGATGTTTTTTATCGGTCTCTTAACAGTCTCAAACAATTTTCGTATCTGAAACCATATTCACGACCCCCTCCCCCCATATCGAAGCACGCTCATTTATAAATAAGTTTGAAAATCTGACTTGCACAAAATTTATACTTAGAAAAGAGCATCCCAATTCTCAAATGTAATTTATTTTCGTGTACTTCTAATTTCACTGTAGCAAAGAATTTAATGAAATATAATCCGTTTTAAAAATGTATTTATATATTTATTTACTTACGTGGTATTTCATCCTCTTTAGCTGAAGAAAAATATGCAACATTGATAAAAATATATTGTAATTTATTTCGCTCAAATCTTTTCTGAGCACTAGGAATTTTAACAAACTCCATTGGAGGTGTATTTTTTTTTTAAATTAGCTATTTTTGCTCGAAGTTTATTACAGAACAAATCTAGCTAACTTCACGAAACAATTAACAGTGTTATAACAAAATAAACAGCTATAAACTTAGTAGTCGGAATTTTTCCTATTTTGCTCACGAATCAATTTCATGAAACTGAACAAGACATACATAAGGATGATTACAAAATAAACTGTACTATGGATTTAATTCACCAGATATTGTGTCTTCTAATTTTAAATTTATCGTCAAAGCTATAGTCTTGAATTTTTCTAAATTGAATAAACAATTTTAACAATATTAACAAATAAATTGAGCTATCAGTAAATTTGATTAGGAATTTATTATTTCATTTCTGCTTACTTCCTAAAATTTATCATCAGATAATGCTGGCTTCTATCTTCTGAAATTAAATGAAACAATTATAGTTGCATTTATAACGGGCTTAATTGCACTATAAATTTAATTTTATTAAATCAAGCTAATAATATTTCTGACTTTTATTTTTACTGATTTTTATTATTTTTTAAATTTTTATTTGTTCTGTTTGAAATGTATTATCAAACAAAACTAGCCTTAAACACTAGAATATATAACTTTTATTAAGCGTTTGTGTAACAATTATCACTATGCAACAATTACATATACATACATAATATAGCAATTACACATATATTTATATAACGTTATAATTATTTTTCAGATTCAATTACCATGCAAGGTGGTAATTCCCAGCATTCATCGAAAAATAAGAAAACTCAATCAGCCAGAAATACAAATTGCAATTGTTCCATCGACATCTTAATGAAAAAAGTATCGAAGAACACAAAGTACGCTGACCAATTTTTGAAAAGAAAAATTTCTTTGTCCTGCAAAATTAGCATTAATCCTATTCACAATCGTAAGAGCAGCAGAATCACGCGCGTCGAGGAAAAGGAAAGAATAAGTTTGCATCATTTTTTATGCAACATGAAAAGGAAATAAAATGTACACAATACTTATTATATGTTGTCTTTAATTTATTTCAGGTGATTGAACAATTTCAAGAATATTTTGGCAGTGGCATGATACCAGCTCAAGTTAAAAGTATGCATGAAAGCAAGTTCCCAGCTCAAGAAAAAAACTTATATTTTGCAAATTCAAACTTAAACTGCACTGCTACTCAGGTTTATTATCTGCATAATGTGAGAAGAGAAGACAATTTTGGTTCACCAATTGATCCAATCGAGAAATTATTGAAAAAGTTACCTAATTATGAATCTGAAGGAAAATGTGGATTTAAAATTGATACAAAGGCTTATTAAAAATTACAACACAAAACAATTAATTACTATTAAACATTCACTGAAAAAATATTTGCTAACTAAATCTTTAAAATTTTAGTCTAAATGTTTGCAATTTCTTATAGAAAATATTGTTAAGATTGAAAATAGTGAACCTTGGTCAGTTTTACTTGAAACACCAATTACGAGTCGGGTTCAAAATCTTATTTCTGCTTCAGAAACTACATTTTTGGACAGACTGAAAAAAGTTATGAAAAAGCCTTTCGCCTCTTTCAAGAACACAGTTAGTTTTTCCACAAGGTTTTGGTGGAAAAATTAAGTCCTGATTATATTTATAACTATTTCTTTTAATTTCTATTTATCTTAACATATTTTATTTTCTACATAATATACAGAGATGTATGAAAGATAATAGATATTTATGAATTATAATAAATATGTATTAGTATACGAATATTCTATTTTATTATAAAGTGAATATAAAATAACTGCTAAAGTTCTTTCTGATAATCACTCTTATGATAAACTTGCAAATTAATTATTGGATAATGTAAATGTTTACTGATTCCATGGATGATTTATAACAATGAAGAATGTATTTCATCTATTGCAAGTAGAGATTTAACATGGAGTAAATGTAAACGAACTTCCTATCAACACTTGTGGTGATTTTGAAAATTTAACTGCTGGTGAGTGATGAATTGGAAACATAGGAAAGACAAAGAGTTTTGTATATTTCAAAACAACTGTGGTGATGTCACTATTATGTAAAAATGACAGTGAAAAAAGGTGTTTCACAAAATTTAGTGATCTTACATTTTCCTCTCAAGTCATTTCTCAATGTACAAACACGGAGTAAGTGCTTTTAACCATTTTTGTTTGTCATATGAAATGCAGCTAAAAACATTTTGTTAAGAATTTCATTCTCCCTGTTATTTTTTATGTGTAAGTTGGGTTTTACAGTCATATTTTGTACTGTGGGGTGGTTGCAAATACTTAAGTTTCTGCAATGCTGACAATTTTCTTTCTCAATTCATTCAAGAGGTGGAGAAGAACCAAAATTTAAAACATTGTAAAAGTGTTTACATTTATTGAAAAAGCATTTTCAATTACCCCAACTGACCCTATTTGAATAGCTAGAATAAAATTGTTAACCCTTTTTTTCCTCATTATTTTTACCACCATTTAAAAAAGCTATAAATTGAAATGAACCTAAACAGAAGTTTTCTTTCCTCTTGAAATAAAAAAGGAAGAGTATTTTGAAACTTTTATAGATGAAGAAGAAGGGCTCACAAGTTTTAAAGCTTATGAAGATTTATTTCATGACCAAGCTTTTTCTTATCTCAGGGTGTGTTTTGGGTGATTATAAACAGTGCAATATTGAAAGGTATATAGCATACCAAAATCTCTATGCTGGGAACCTTATCACCTTGTTTTGCACTAAATACGAGTGCTGATTTAGTTTGATGAACAATACCATAACTAGTTAAAAGTTCCGGTACTTACTGAAAATCATCAAATTTATCTCTTAAACCCCCCTTTCCCCCCAAAAGTTGCTAGATCATGTTTGATAAAATACTATTCAGAAACTAATGCACAATCAAAAACATAGCAAGATTAACTCAGCAAGCTATGTGGTATATATATTAGTTAATTAAGCGGCCCCTCTTTAATTAAGGGGCAGTATACTTTGTGTTTAAGAGCACTGGTTACACACACTCAAGTCTGCATGAAAAGCATGCTTGCACATTTATGTTTATTCAAGCAAACATAAGCAAGTGTAGTATAGTTTTGACACAACAATATGCTCGCACAAGCAAAACGTGAAGCACAAATATGGAATTATGTAGCCATGCAAGTATGCTTAAACCTGTGCAATTGCCTAAAGTCATAACATTAATTAGTTATTCTATACTTCATTATTGGGGCTATCTTTAAATGTTGGAATTATAATTCTAGGTGCCTGATATATTTATAACCGATGATTCAAAAGCAGAAAAAAATGCACTGTGGCCAACTGCCACTCAATTATTGTGTCACTTCCATGTGGCACAAGCTGAGTGGCGTTGGTTTTCTTCCTCTACATCAGGCATAATATTGGATAAAAGAGAAAAAACTATTAAGATGTTTCAAAAAGTATAAATTTTGTCCTTAATTAAACATAACATTATAACTCCATTAGACTGACATTATTTTGATATTTCAAAATACGTTTCATTTTGTAACTTACTCTACCAGAACATGTTCACTCCTCTAAACAATACAAAACTCTAAACAATGCTCCTAGGATAATACAAAAATAGTTAAACAAGCATTGAAACATAATCGTATTAGGAAGAGTCAGATAGCTACAATGGGTTCAGTTGGAAGTACTGAACAAAAAATATTGAGAGGGGCACATAGGGGGCCCTCTCAATAAGGGGCTCAGCTCTATCTTTCTATTGTTAATGTACATAATAATTAATGGTAATAAAGACTTGACAGCCATCTTGAAAGAACAAATGAATGAACACTTCTATCCAGAACTGATTTGATTTCGAGGAATCATAACACGAACAACCTCTGCGAAGCAACAGTCAGAATATTAGAAGATGTAATTTTATGCAGAACAAAATCTCTTAATGCTGCTGCCCAATTATTTTGATTAATTCTTCAACACAAGTTAAGTTAAGCACACTAAACACTAAGTTTGGAGCACATTAAAGGACGAATCCATCCGAATTTTGGGTAAGTTTGTTTCACGGGTGCGTCTATTAGCGCACGAATCTGGATGTTTGCTTCTTTGTTTGATAATTGCAACTAAATTTTTAAAGTTTAGAAGTATGTAAAACGAAATAAACAAGATCAGAAACGGCACTTCCCTTACACCGGCAGTTTCTCCCTTAATGGATTTAAAGGAGAATGGATTCGTCTTGGCACAGGTTTAATGGCACAGGATGCTTGGATTCTTCAGTTAAAATGAAAAAAAAAAAAAAAAAAAAAAAAAAAGGAGGTTGAAGATGGGAACTTGATGGCAACTCTTTTTCATCTGAAAAATAAAAGAAAACTCATAAATATTTAATATACAGTAATAAAGGGGGGGGGGGGGGGAAGAATGGCAATAATGCAAAACTATCAACGGTAAAATTTATGAAGAATTTTAGTTAACTTTATTTGTATTAGCTGATCCCCCACAAACATCTGAGGGCTCTAATTATGTTTCTTGTTGTAGACCTTAATCGCATTTTATGCAAACTGAGTACACGAGTAATCATTATTATTGTTGTGCTCTCAAATGGGATGAGAAGTTCAATAGCAAAATTGTAGATGTGATCCATGACGTAGCGCTTTGGTCCTGAACTGCAAGTACGTATGCAGATGTAATGCAGCGTGACACGTGGCATTTGGGAGGGGATAGGGGTTGTTGAAGTGTGACAGTTTGTGATAAAGGCGGAGGGGGACAATATATTTTTAAAAAGTGTGCCATCATCTATGAACGGCCCTGTACCAGTATTTTCGTTCTCAGTCGGGGGCGGGATAAGTGTCCGTGTTGCATCGATAATTGGGATTGGTCTTGACGAAGATCAAAACAAAACCGTTTGTCAGAATATTACGAGATTGCCAAAAGTAGTATACGAAAGAAAAAGAAAAAAATTCTTCAAACAAAATGGGTGTTTTTGTTCAGATCTGGCAAGAAGTCTTCTGACGAACAAACTACCGAAAGATTCCAGTTTTTCATCCCGCTTTCATTTAAGGGACCAACAACAAATCTAAGAAAAGAGAAGATATTATGTACAAGAATTCTACACATTTTCGTAAAACTAGCACGCATATTCACGAAGTTATAATCCAGCGATTCTCAACCTGTGGGGCGCGAGCACACGAGAAGGGGGGCGCGGGAATATCCAAGAGAAAACATTACTTTAAAAAATTGATTGGCTGACTGAAAGGAAAACACACATATACATAGAAAACAAAATACATTTCGACATATTTAATAACTTATTAAAGTAAAACAAATTACTAAATTAAAACTTTCTTAATCAAAACATACTAAATTAAAAACAAACTCAATAATGATTAGTAACTTCCTTGGGCCTTTCAAAGCAAAGTTTTTCGAAGGAAGGCTTAATATATTAGAAATTGCCACCCTCTGTTGTTCTATATTTCGCCGAGATCTATAGTTTGTCTTCGAAGAAGCCACAGCAGAAAATCCAGTTTCACAAAACTTATTGAGGATGTTGAAATCGGTAATAGAATGCGAAATGCCCTTGTTCTCAGTGCAGAAAAATCATCCTCTACTCCTGCCCAAAATTCAAATAGTGATTAATTACTGAATTAATTTTATTACTAAAATTACTTGTTTTTACTCTCGTTTTGGCAGTAGTTAAAAATAATTCAAAAACAAAATCAGTACTCATTTACGGTATTGTTGTATACATTTTATGGTAAGGGGGGGGGGCTATGAAAATTATGATAGAAAATTTTGCCGCGAACACTGAAAGGTTGAGAAACGCTGTTATAATCAATTCTTTCAAAATCCTAATTTCTTCAGCATGTTTTCTGCCTGTAACGCACAAAGTTTTGCACGAAATATTACCAAACTTGCAGAAAAGTTGAGAACATAAAAAATAATCAATATATTGAAATTAAAAGTTAAAAAAATGAATGTTTGAAAAAATATGAGCATTTAAACTAATTAATCTTTTACTTCGCATGCGCGGAAGATAGAAATTTTTAATTTCCATAGTTTCATACCCAAGTATACAGGGCAATTATAAAAGAGCTTCATTTGAATATCTTGAAAATTCGGCAAAATATCGATAACTTAGGGAGTTCTTTTCCTTCGTTTTCTGGAAAAAAGCGCACACAAGGGGATGTTTACGAATCAGTCGCAAGTATTTGAAATTTTGCAGTTAGTTTGAGGTAGTTTAACATTTTTTTCAATGTGGATTATAACTGAGGCGTTATAACTGATGTGTCGTTATAAGCGAATTCGATTGTACGAAACGATTCAAACTTTTTCTATGCAGATATTAACTGTCCCTGAAAAGTAGTTACTAAACACTTTACAGGTGTTGGGACAGTTATCGATCATTTGCGCATTTTCAATGAATATAACTGCAGAGATTGCTATTTACCCTTTGTAGTCATGTATTATTTGTAAACGGAATTTTGTTTGAATTCAGGAGTATAATTTTAAGAGTCGTAAATTAAAGTAGAAATTTGTAAAGAGGTTTCCTCATAACTATCTATTAAGGGATTCTAAGTATTTTTCATCATTGCTCTGCTTAAATTCTATCATTTGGAACCATGAATCCCCTTTTCATCTTTTATATAGAAACGCATGCACGTTTTCAATTGATTTCTTTAAAAAAACACCGTTCCAGCAGGAGAAATAACTTTTTTTTAAAATTTTTTTTTACAAATTGATTTTTAACAACATTGCACCAAAATAGGTGTACAACTTGGTGAATAAATTTTGTTTCCTAACCTTTGAAATTGCATTTCACTCCTTTGGGTGTGTGTGTGTGAATCGAAATCATCTGATGCGTTGGGAGATGATGCGGGGTACTTTTCCTGTAATCATAGTTGAAGGAACTCTTCCTATATAGAAGTTTATAGTTGGGGGAGGGATGGAATCGAGTAAAATGTCTTTCTCATTGCACAATTTCAGACAAACAGGAAATACATATTTCGTAACACCCGGCAAAATGAAATGCTACAGTAAAACTCCTCAATTGCGGACACTCCTCAATCCAGAAAAATCACTGAACCCAGCGAGGACATTTGCGACATTGATCTTGTGGGGGGAGAGGGAGGGGCACCCCTGTGTAACAAATACAGTGAACCCTCGTTTTTCGCGGTTAATGGGGACCAGAACCTTCCGCGAAAACTGAAAAACCGCGAAGTAGGATTTGCCCCTAAGAATTTTCGTGTATGCGGGTACACGAATGTTTTAAATATGTAAACAGTATTTGTACTTCACACATTTAAGACAAAAATTACAGCAGTATACGTAATTACTTAAACGTGTCGGTTCTAATTAATAAGGTTAATTGCAAAACGTTATAGTACAGTATTAAAATTAATCAACATTGATTTCTGAAAGAAGCAAAGAGTCTTGTGTTGGTGGGAGCTTTTGAGAGCCCGCGGTATGTACTCTGAGTCAACTCATCTCGTTGTTTGACATGCAGAGATCCATCTCTCTCGCGCATCAACATGAAATAATGCTTCTTTCCGCAATGTGGCTGCCGACCAGGTTGTATTTTTTCATTTTTATTTTTTGATGAATATTTTGGAAAAACCCGCGAAGCACTGAAGCCGCGAAACATGAAGCGCGAAGTGGCGAGGGAACACTGTATATTTGAACAATAATTTCTCTGATAAAAATTAGAAAGAAAAAGAAAGGTGAGCTTACTTTGATGCACAAGGTAGACAGCACAAAGATCGGGGAGCCGACTCTTCTCTCTCGATGAGCGGTTGTCGAGCGGCCGGCGGCGGTGTAATTCCCCTGGGTTGCAATGCCGCCGGCCCATGAAGTATCCAGTCTCTCGAAGGTGGCCCAACGTCTGGAGTTAGAGCCGAGGGGTGCCATTGCCATGGCTTACGATCGGGTGATTCTGCAACACCATCCCGAACTGCACTCCCCGATTGGGACTGCAGGTCCAGTCCCTTGCATTTATCTTCGCCTCTTGAAGCGGCCCCAATGGCGACATTTTCATTTACGGCGCTGTCCATGTTCCGCTAGTTTTATCCAATATACTCCGTCCAAGGCTGACCAAAGTCTTACGGAGGAATGATAAATCAACGGATCCTTTTATAGCTCCCATCTTGCGATGCGCAAATCGCTAGATAATTCAAAGGCGCACAAGAGGAGGTTAACTACTGTGGGCGGGAGAGTGGTGCTGCCCCCCCCCCCCCCTAGACTTCGAAAAAATCTTTCTGAAGCAGAATGCGTTTCAAATTTTGCGTTTTTGGTTAAATCATATGCATATATGTTTTTTTTTTCTTTTCTTTTTGAATGTACGAGTAATTTACCCTAGTTAAAACTTGTAAAGTTAGAAATGCCATATATAAAAAAAAAGGAACAAATTGTTTTTAAATTTTTTTGAATTAGAGAACATTATACTCTCTTTCAGCTATGATTAAAGGATTGCTATGGAGCTTTGCACCCGATACATGTCTATTATTTTACCGGTGACACCGACTACTCCGAAAGTTGTTTGTTCTATCGAACTTTGCCCTTTTTTCACATTTATGTTTTCGCTGGGATAAACCCTTCTTGAACTACATAAGTGTTGATCCCTACACAAAAATCTCTCATTGCTTTATTAGAACGTGTGCGATAGAAAGAGGGAAATCAACCTATATAACTCTTTCTGGAGTTAAAACGTTTGTTGAAATGACTTAGATCAACGTTTTACAACCGGTAATTCGTGAATCCCCAGGTGTTCGCGTGAGGTAGAAATATATTGCGATGGCGGAATTTTCAATTGCGACGTAAAGGAGAAAACGAAATTATACATTTTCATACATACAAGGAGGAAGCGCAAAAATGATTTTTTTTCTTATAAATTGTTTTACCGATAATGCCGAAAATTTATGGACTGCCATAAGAAGTACTATACGCATAAAATTTGAAATGCAATTACTTCTACCTTTGCCTAATTTAGAAAATTTGGATCACCAAAGTGGTTAACTGATCGAAAGATATTCATTGATTTATTTTAAATTTCAAACGTAGTATGTTTCTACTACCATTTTTCACTTTTTTTGCACTTACACAGCGGAGTCAAAATTATGAAAATGTACTAAAATGTGAAATTTTGCATTATTTTCGGCTAATTTATCATGTATTTTTCCAAAGGAGAATCGGACGATATTTAATTTCAAAATCTGTTCTCACATTTTTAATGCTTTTTTCCAACTTTTATACGCTATCCGCAATGAGAAATTTGAAAATATGTCAATTTTAATATTTCTGTAAATTTTCAAAACTTTTGCGAATTTCGTATATTTTAATCCGCAAATGAAACCAAAAGATTGATTAATTCAAAATTTGGCCCTTAGTTTCTCATGCTTTTCCACAACTATTATGGAAACAATTGTTAAAAATAGTTTGAGCGGATACTTACTGCTTTATTATAAATTATGTATTTATTATATATTGAGCGGATGTTTACTGCTTTATTATAAATAATTATTTAACAAAAAAAAACAACATAGAATTAAAAAGTAATAATTTAAAAAATACAATGAAACCTTTGTAAGATGACCACTTACGGTGCAGCACTTTAGCAGTCAGCTTAGACAGGTGGTCAACTTATGGAGGGTGAGGTAGAGGGTGAAGGGCTAATTCCGTTCCTGACAAAAGGGGTCAACTTAGGCAAGTGGTCAACTTACAAAGGTGGTCAACTTATGGAGGGTGAGGTAGAGGGTGAAGGGCTAATTCCATTCCTGACAAAATTGGTCAACTTAGGCAGGTGGTCAAATTATGGAGGGTGAAGTAGAGGGTGAAGGGCTAATTCCGTTCCTAACAAAAGTGGTCAACTTAGGCAGGTGGTCAACTTTACAGGTTTTACTGCTCATTATCAGATCGATTAATTCAAAATTGCTGTAAATTTGTGCATTTATATTTCTCGCGCCGCTCCACAACTGTTCCGGTAACAATTGTTAAAAATAGGTTGAGCGATTACTTCTCTGTACTGTTGTATTAATAATTCGAAAAGAACAAATTATTGAAAAGCAATAACTGAAGAAATTAATATTTTTTATGCAAGTATTGCTTCTTAAAACTGCTTTAAAGAATTTGGGTGTTTCGTAAATAAGTCATATTTTTTTGCCGTTGCCAAAAATAATATTCTCTCGTGCTAAAAGGTAAATTAATTGGTAAAACGAAATTAAAATTTCCCTGTTTAATTCTTCCGTGTAAAGCTAAAATCAATTAAGATACAATTAAAATAATAATTTAACTTTGTGCAAGTGAACAGTAGTAAAAATATAATTTCATGTTATTTTAAAGCACAAATGAGCATTGTGTACTTTGTTTTCCTTTTTGTTTTGGTACTTTCTGCACTTATTTTTATTTTCATTTTATTCTTTGTATTTTATTTTATTGTTTTTGCAATTTTTATGTATTTTCCCATTTTTATGCATGTTGTCGTCTTTTTTGCTTTGTTTCTATTGATATTCCTTTTTTACTTCCTGTATTTTCAACTTGATTCGTTTGTTGCTCTCTTATTGGTGCCTTCCCTGCTACTTCTACTTCCACTTCACGCTGCCTTTATTCTCATTAGTTTACAGATAATTATTAGGCTATATAAGCTTTGTTTTTGTTGTTTTGTCTACTTCGTTTGGATGTTTTGCATCTAGAAACTCCCTGTAGCATTGAAAAAGGGATTCCAAGCTATCCCGAAACATGTCTGCATTTTAATGCTCATTTGTGCTTTAAAATAACGTGAAATTATATTTTTAATACAAGATACAATTACTAAATTATCTCCGTTCCGTCGATTATATAAAACTAGTAAGCCCGGTGGTTATACGAAATGGCCGCTGCTCTAGATATTATAAATTGCAATTCAAATTATTTGTGCAAAGGTGTCTGCTAATTCAAACTTATCAAAAGACATCGCCAAAGTTGAGGAAACTGCTAATTGTTACTTTTGGGTTAAGGAAAGCCTTACGAAATCAAACTAAAAAACTTATAACTGGCGTTCTTACTGGCATAGAAACTTTGAACAAATATCTTGTGCAGAAAAATTAGCGCTTTCGATCCATATATTACATTAATATGTGCAATGCTTTTTAACCCTCATATTGGGGAATTTATGTGGAAAATGGCGTAAAATTGGAATTCAAAAAGAACTACCTGTAGGATTTTTTTCTAACAGATTTATAAACCTTCCTCTTAAAACAATCTGTCTATTGATAAAAACTGCATTAAAATCCGTTGCGTCGTTTAAAAGGTATAAGTGTGCATAGTTTAAAAGATCTAAGAAGGCACAGTTTAAAAGATCTAAACGCGGGAAAAATCATTGAAAATTAAAAAAATAATTAATAAAAAAACTAATTGAGTCACAATTTTCATTTTTGCAGCGATGAGTTTCTCGGGTCGTAAACATTAACCGTGCCGAATACGGTCCCGATCGGTACAACGGCCTGGGATTCTATAGCGAACAGACAGACTGACAGAATAAGCCGCTTATATATAAGATGGTCTCGGAGATAACAACACTATATTAAGGGGAGTCGGCACCATGAGACCATTTTTTATCTCTGTAGTGCTTTTATTTACAATTTTTGTCTCATGTCATGTTGTATCACTTTATAAGAAATTTCATATCTAGGCAAACTGGATTTTTAAAATATAATTTGGACATTTTAATTTTTGAAACGAAATTTAGCAATTTTTGAAAATGCATCTTCTTTTCAAAAATTGGCGTAAAATCTCAGAAAAATATTTTTTGATTCATTATTCATTAAAGCAAAAGTTTTGCTTTGAATTTTTTATGAGTCAAATACTTTTTAAGAAAAAAATAGAAAAATTCAAAAAAAAAAAAAAAAAAAAAAAAACAACAACAATAAGAATTAAAAAAAAGTACTTAAGTTATCATAAAAGTAAAGCATAAATTTGTTATGTATAGTTCAGGAACCTGTGGGAAATGATCCACATTATTGATACAAATGTAAAAAAGCCTTTTCATTTTAATTAAGATGAATTGAGCAAAAAACAAAGCGTGAGAAAACAGCATTTTAAGTTTTCTGCTTGTAATATCATTATCAAAATTTAAAGTAAGGAACTTTCTTTTTTCAGTTACATCTCCGATGAAATTGCTTTTCCTCGAAAATTTTATTTTAAAAAATCAATATGTGGCCCATATTCAGCACAGTTTCGATTTTGGAATGAAAAGGTGGCAAATCGTACCGCAATAAAATCAATGATAAATCAATAAATACTTGCTTCCATTTTTCTGAATTTTTCAGGGACCTTTTTAAAGATTTATTTTACTACTTAAGCCAATAAAAAAATTTCCGTTTTTTCGGCATTTTTGGGTGCTGACTTAAAAAGCTGTTCCCGAATGTTTAGGAAATGCGAATTTATACAAGATTTTCATCGACGAAGACGATGGCTTAATATAGATAAAACTCATTTTTGTGTTCGCGTACATTTGAAATAAGTTAACACGGAAAAAGAAAATTACCTCTTGGATTCTGAATTTCGCCAGAAGCAACTTTAGCTATTTTTATGAATTTTTTAATCTTTAAAAATTAATATTTAATTAATTTTCCAAATTTTCTCACGTTCTGTGCTGAGTACAAGTATAAGTCAACTTCCCTTTAATGTTTGTAAACAGTGAAATGAATTTCACTTTTGTGTTCGCGTAAGTTTGAAAGAAGTAAACGCAAGAACTCTAGAACGTACAGAAAAAAGAAAAATGCCTGCTGTATTCAGAATTTCACCAAAAGTAACTTTAGCTATTTTTATTAAAAATCTCCTTTACGGATACTCTTTGAAAATATTAACGTTTGTAAAGAATGGCCAGTGAAGTCTTACCCGAGGTAAGTCAGCCATTCTTAATTACTTTTTAGCGCAGACGATATTTTTCGAATCTGTTTAATTATTCAGGGTTCGCGCTAGGCCGCGCCATTGCGCGATTCCCGCAATATTTGTTGAAATCACACTCACAAAAAATTTGTTTGGGCTTAAATTTTAAAAATCCCACTTAAAATTGTGGTCAAGGTGGGAAACCCCACCTTGTATTTTTTCCCAGTGTAAACCCTGTTATTGTACCTGCAAATTTTTGTATGCATTATTGTGTAATATATATTTGCAAATTATTTCCCTGTGGAAATCATCAGCATATGAAATAGCCCGTGCAACGCCAGGCGAAGCAGCTAGTGCCAGTATAATTCCAACCTTCGAGCGACGTCTTTCGACCGCTCGCTGAAAAACCAGCGAGCGGGCCCCTTAAAACATTAAGTTTTAAAATCGCCGATCGTCTTCTTTGTCGCGCTCCCGCCAAAAGGTGTCCCAGCGCGGCAACCACGCAGGGCCATCTCCGAAGCTAGCAGTTTCTCTCTTTCTTCCAGGCCTGCTTCAAGATTTGATTGCGCAATCCAAGTGATCCCACTTTCTGCAGCGCTTCTTCGTTTCACATCGCATTTTTTTGTTTCATGTCGATCAAAAGTTCTCAAACTTTCGCTGCCTGTACTTCACTTTGTTACATTTACAACAGAAAATTAAACACTTATATTTTGTTTTTTAAAGCAAAAAAATATACTAAAATGCGCTGCAGAAAGTGGGATCACTTGGATTGCGCAATCAAATCTTATTAGATTGCTGATAAGACTTCAGTTAAAACTTGTAGTACTTGGAAGCTTTTATTTTTGGAGGTCATTTTTAACAGTAATTATTCAGTAAAGCAGCAATAATTTAAAAGTTAAAATGCAATACTTTTAAGTGAAGTCAATCTTTTTAAAAATTATTCTTAGGAAAACACTAAATAAATAGCTATGGAAATAATTATCAACTTTCATTTCAATTTTCAGCATATGTAGTTGATGTTTTCATTGTAAGTGCTCTTTTAAACTATAAATAAATATGTTAAAAGATCTAAATTTATGTTAAATAAGTATAAATCTATTTTCAAAATAAAAAATTCATTTTGTTCTTAAATTTTGTAGTAGTAATTTCAAGAATAATTCTTTTAGAGATTTAAAGTGTTCTACAAGACGAAATTTAGAATTTTTCAGAATTTTTATATTTTTTTAACATTTTGAAACAAAAATATGATTTTAAAATTTACATTGTAATGTAGTAATTCAAACAATCCGAAAAATTCAAACATAACTTTAATGAGAACAAATTAAAATAGAAAATACTGTTTCTAGTTTCAACTTAAGATTTGAAAAATCTTAAGCGATGCTCTACTTGTGCAGCTTTTCCTTTTGTTTTAGTGGTCAAAAATTTAATGCAAAATTTCAAAAATTTATAATTTTGAAGTTCATATAGAAATCTTAGTTCTTCTTATAGAAATCTAACTCCGGGGGGGGGGGGGGAGTTTCGACCAGCAGGTGGCGAGACATTTCTTATGGGGTGTATCATTTGTAACTTCAGAAAGCAAAATATTAAGTATTCGGGTGCAACTTATTATCTGAACAACACTTTTAGCATTGTTTTATTTTCCTTTACAACGATTTTACTTACAGCTGCCGTAGTATTTCTACAGAAATACAAATATCATGTCCATCCGTAGCGCTAAGCGCTACGGGTGTCGTGTGGACCCATTAGTCAGAACTGTCTTTCTTTGTTTTTGTTTTTACTTTCGCCTAAATAGCTAAAGAATGCACGGCATATCTTATTTAGTTTATTCAAATTGCATTGTAGCAGTCTGTTTTAATTTTGATACGTTGGCATATGTCTCTTACACAGAAGATGTACACTGTAAAACAGCGGTTCCCAAACTGTGGTAAGCGTACCACTAGCGGTACGCGAAGCCTCTTCAGGGGGTACGCGCACCTGCATTTATTAAAAATAGATATAGAATCAAATTAACTGTTGACCCAAATTTGAGATTAAAACTCACTTCTACTGAACCAGATATCCTTTCGCTCAGGTTTCGAAATTATGATGCAAAAGTTAGGCGTCATTGGCACCTAGCTGTTTTGTTTTGGTTGCCAAAAATGTTCTGCTAGGCGTCATTTTAAAATTATTCTTTTGGGAAGTTGGTAATCTTGCTTAAGTTTATGATCCAATACAAATGTTTATTTTTAATCAGTGCCTAAAAAAATAAAATATGAGATAATTGGTTTAACTATTTTTTCAAGTGTTATTTACAATCTGGTGTTATTCACAAAACTGCATTTGAAAGAAAAATTCACGATTAAAAAATTTAAAAAGTCAAGAAGTTACGATAGTCATCCTAGGTATCGTAAAAACTCAAAATACAGAAGATTAGATGAAATATGTGTATTAAAATGTAATTGCACAAAGTTGTACTAGATTGAAAAATATAATAAAATAATAATGAAATGACGACTTGGTGAAAAATTGTGGTTGTCAAACTAAACATTTTATGAAAGGTTAGGCGTCAAAAGAGACGACTGGATGTAAAATCGAGGATGAAGCCGGATTTTCATTTGGATGTTTTTGCATCTAGAAGCTCCACTACTGCATTGAAAAAGGGATTCCAAGCAATCCCGAAACATATGTCTGCATCTTAATGCTCATTTGTGCTTTCTTTACGTGTATAATTGTGTTCCAATTTTATACTGGATTAACAATTATGTATGCATAAAAAATAAGTTAAACTTAAAAATGTCATTTTTCTGTCGTGTCACAAACAATGATTGCAATAATTACTAGCTTCAAAAGTAACTACACATTTTTCTCTGCCTATTTTTTTTATTCTTAACCCATAAGTACATGTAATATTAATAATTCCAAAATATTTTCCAAAAAGAATTTTTTCTGTTGATAAGTTTTATGTCACACAAAAATATGTCATTTTCCTGGCCACTTCTTTTCGTTTCTCTATCATCCATATAGATAATGTTAGTGTTTAATATTTTACGTTAAAAGTATGATTGTAATGCCATTTTGCCAGCCCATGTCTTCCAGCAAGAACAGGCAAGAAGTTTCTAAGAAAAATCCCTCTAAATAAATTTCAAATAGTGAGTAGATTTTTATGTTGTCATTTTCCTGGCTTCTTTAAATCATTAATAACATAAACAATATGATTCAGTTTAGGTTATTATATGAAACCATGTTGTTTCCAACACAAAGTAAAAGTGTTGAGCCTAAAAGTAGCAAAAAAGGAAAGTAAAAGGCTTCAAAAATGATGAATTGTCATTATCTTGGCTGTCATTTTCCTGGCATTCATATGCCAATAAAAGTACAAATATCAGGAAAATGACAAAAAAAATGTAGAAAAAGCATTGTTTTTTATGTTTAAACTTTTCACAAGACTATTCCATAACGGAATAACATAGATATAATAGATTTAAGTGGGACATCCAGCTTATTTGTGTTTAAATTGTATGTTTATTCAGATTTAAATGCATATTTTGTTGTTGCTGTTAAAGGTTTCTTTTCTGCTTCAAGGTTGAATAATTTTACATTTGCATTAAATTCTTGAGCCTGAAATAAAAGCTTTATCAACAAAGATTTTTTTCAAAAATTTTATTCTTGTCATAATTTTATGAATTTTAATTTTAACTTTTTTCTTGTGAAAATATAAATAAACTACACTGCTTGCTATCAGACATTAATAAAGGTTACTAAATGAATATTTTTAAAAGATAAATAAAAATTTTAAGTCTTCAAAATAATTCAACTTTTTTTCCCTAATTGTCATGTTTTCTGAGAATTATCTGTACATTTACGCATAATAATTAAAAGGCAAACTACTTGTTCGTAAAAATATGTAAAGTATGATTGTCTATATATTTCAATCTTGAAAATAACATCGCAAAATACGGCTGGAATTTATATATTTTGCGACTTACATGTGGCCTAAAAACTAACTTTAAAAAAAATATAATCCATTAGAAATTATAATTCATGTAGAACATTTCTTCAATATCCCCTTCCAAGTTTTATGTTGTGCCACATATTACTAAAATATCATTATGATATCCCCCTATGAAAGAAGAAGAAATCTGTGCTACAGTCCCATATTTTATAATTCTTTAGATGAATACCGTAAACAAGTTAACTTCCTATATAATTAATCATTCATTAGCATCAAGATTGAGGTGACTAGGTTTTCTCCACAACATGTCATATTAGAGTGACCACAACCATTAGAAATAATCGTTATACAATTTCAAAGAGAAGGTGTTATGACTTCTTGTATTTAATCCATATATATGATATGAAACATAAAATGATTCGAGTAAAACTGAACACAAAAAATAAATCACAAAATAGCACACACGAAAGCATTATTTTATTTAGATGAATACTGTAAACAAGTTAACTTCCAATACAATTAATCATTCATTAGCATCAAGATTGAGGTGACTAGGTTTTCTCCACAACATGTCATATTAGAGTGACCACAACCATTAGAAATAATCGTTATACAATTTCAAAGAGAAGGTGTTATGACTTCTTGTATTTAATCCATATATACGATATGAAACATAAAATGATTCGAGTAAAACTGAACACAAAAAATAAATCACAAAATAGCACACACGAAAGCATTATTTTATTTAGATGAATACTGTAAACAAGTTAACTTCCAATACAATTAATCATTCATTAGCATCAAGATTGAGGTGACTAGGTTTTCTCCACAACATGTCATATTAGAGTGACCACAACCATTAGAAATAATCGTTATACAATTTCAAAGAGAAGGTGTTATGACTTCTTGTATTTAATCCATATATACGATATGAAACATAAAATGATTCGAGTAAAACTGAACACAAAAAATAAATCACAAAATAGCACACACGAAAGCATTATTTTATTTAGATGAATACTGTAAACAAGTTAACTTCCAATACAATTAATCATTCATTAGCATCAAGATTGAGGTGACTAGGTTTTCTCCACAACATGTCATATTAGAGTGACCACAACCATTAGAAATAATCGTTATACAATTTCAAAGAGAAGGTGTTATGACTTCTTGTATTTAATCCATATATACGATATGAAACATAAAATGATTCGAGTAAAACTGAACACAAAAAATAAATCACAAAATAGCACACACGAAAGCATTATTTTATTTAGATGAATACTGTAAACAAGTTAACTTCCAATACAATTAATCATTCATTAGCATCAAGATTGAGGTGACTAGGTTTTCTCCACAACATGTCATATTAGAGTGACCACAACCATTAGAAATAATCGTTATACAATTTCAAAGAGAAGGTGTTATGACTTCTTGTATTTAATCCATATATACGATATGAAACATAAAATGATTCGAGTAAAACTGAACACAAAAAATAAATCACAAAATAGCACACACGAAAGCATTATTTTATTTAGATGAATACTGTAAACAAGTTAACTTCCAATACAATTAATCATTCATTAGCATCAAGATTGAGGTGACTAGGTTTTCTCCACAACATGTCATATTAGAGTGACCACAACCATTAGAAATAATCGTTATACAATTTCAAAGAGAAGGTGTTATGACTTCTTGTATTTAATCCATATATACGATATGAAACATAAAATGATTCGAGTAAAACTGAACACAAAAAATAAATCACAAAATAGCACACACGAAAGCATTATTTTATTTAGATGAATACTGTAAACAAGTTAACTTCCAATACAATTAATCATTCATTAGCATCAAGATTGAGGTGACTAGGTTTTCTCCACAACATGTCATATTAGAGTGACCACAACCATTAGAAATAATCGTTATACAATTTCAAAGAGAAGGTGTTATGACTTCTTGTATTTAATCCATATATACGATATGAAACATAAAATGATTCGAGTAAAACTGAACACAAAAAATAAATCACAAAATAGCACACACGAAAGCATTATTTTATTTAGATGAATACTGTAAACAAGTTAACTTCCAATACAATTAATCATTCATTAGCATCAAGATTGAGGTGACTAGGTTTTCTCCACAACATGTCATATTAGAGTGACCACAACCATTAGAAATAATCGTTATACAATTTCAAAGAGAAGGTGTTATGACTTCTTGTATTTAATCCATATATACGATATGAAACATAAAATGATTCGAGTAAAACTGAACACAAAAAATAAATCACAAAATAGCACACACGAAAGCATTATTTTATTTAGATGAATACTGTAAACAAGTTAACTTCCAATACAATTAATCATTCATTAGCATCAAGATTGGGGTTCCCTTAAGGATTTCTCCACAATCTGTCATATTAGAGTGACCAACAATTAGAAGAGAAGCTGGTATGCCTTCTAGTATTTAATGAATATATACAATAAGAAACATAAAGTGATTCGAGTATAACTGAAAATAAAAATAAGTCACAAAGTATTACATATTGAAGCACAAAATAGGATGAAAGTAATAATTGTAGCTGGGAACAGTAATAATGTTTTAACAAAATGACGAGGAATAATGTTTTTGCATTAACTTCATAAGTAATTTCATCTTCTGTGAATTCGCGAAAGTTCGTAATTACCTAATGCACAATCTTTAAGTCATCATCTGTAAAAGTTCACAATTTTTGATCATTATGTCAATAAGTATGAGCCTTTTTTTTTTGCATATCTTAGACAAAACGTAATGTTTTTTATATATTTTTGACACTTATTTTTTTGGTGGGGTCATGCTTGGACCTGTGAGAAGATTATCTGAAAAATAAAAGAAAACTCATAACTATTTAATATACAGTAATAAAGAAAGAAAAAGAAGAATGTGCAAACCAAATCAACGTTAAAATTTTTGAATCTGTTTAGTTAACTTTACTGGTACTAGATGATTCCCCACAGAACATCTGCAGGCATAAATTCAACAATCAAACTTGAGAATGATCGCTCGATACAAGCACAAACAAACTAAGGTGTTGCCACTCCAAAGAATGGGAAATTAAAAATTGAGTTATGAATGAAATTATTTTTAAGGAATAGAAATAAACTTGTTGACATCCCTCCCCCATATGTTGCAGTAATAAATACAGATATTATGTCATTGTTCTATGCTGATCAATAAACATTTTTTTTAACTTTCTTTTTACCATAGTTTGTTTTTTGCATGATGTCAGTATCGCATCGTTCCGCAAAATTCAATCGTAACTGATACGCGTTAAGTGAAATTCAAAAACACTTTCAAATTCGAAAGGCTTAAGAAAAGATCGCTAGATATAAACACGAGAATGATCACTTGGTATAAACAAATTAAGGTGTTGCTACTCAAAAGAGTCGGAAATTAAAAATTGGGTTATGAATGGAAATACTTTTTAAGAAATAGAAATAAATTTGTTAACGACCGTTAAGTTACGATTATAAATACAAATATTACGTTACTTTTCTATGCTAATCAGTAAACAAAGTTTTAAATATCAATTTACCATAGTTTGTTTTTTGCATGATGTCAGTATCGCATCGTTCCGCAAAATTCAATCGTAACTGGTCCTCGTTAAGTGAAATTTTAAAATCGCAAAAAACACTTTAAAGTTCGAAAGGCTTAAGAAAAGATCGCTAGATATAAACACGAGAATGATCACTTGGTACAAACAAATTAAGGTGTTGCTACTCATGTTATTAGAATTGTGTCCTCTCAGTGGATACTCAAAAAGGTTTAGTAGAAAGTGCTTGCATGTGTGTGCGATGCGTAAAATACACTTTATTTGACTTAGCGATCATTCACAAATGATGCCACGCTTCAAGTGACTAGGGAGCGGGGGTTGGGGTAAAAATTACAGAGAGAAAAAATATTGTACAAACAATGTGTGAACGGATTTCAGACGGGCATTAGAAATAAAATAAAGCATGGGCATGGGGCAAACTTTCCGGTAACTTTCGCCCGTGTCAGACACGGGCAATGCGTTAAGGGGTTAAAATAAAATTGCTTGGGCAAACTTTAAGGTAACTTTCGCCCGTGTCAGACACGGGCAATGCGTTAAGGGGTTAAAATAAAATTGCGTGGGCAAATTTTCCGGTAACTTTCGCCCGTGTCAGACACGGGAAATGCGTTAAGGGGTTAAAATAAAATTGCTTGGGTGAACTTTAAGGTAACTCTCGCCCGTATCAGACACGGGCAATGCGTTAAGGGGTTAAAATAAAATTGCGTAGGTCATTTTTTTTTCAGAATTCGAACAATTAATATACTTTATTGTTCTATACTACTTATCTTGTAAACCTTAACCCCATTTTATATAAATTAAGTGCACATGTAATCATTGTTATTATTATGCTCACAAATGTCATTAAGGCTACCGTGGACACTAAAAATATTTTTTTAAAATTTTTTATCCACATGTTTAAAATTTTGTGTATTAGTGTGTTCGTAATAACTGAAAATATTAAAAAGAAAATTGGTGCAAAAAAACTAATATTTTTAAAAAAAATTAATTTAAAAAAAAAAAATAATAAAAATTTTAAAATGTTCCCTGCGTCACAAATTTTTTTCAAACTTCAAATTTCCAGTTTTTTTTTAATCTTCAGGCAAGACTACATAAAAGTTGCGATTATCTGCACAGTTTTATGTGTTAATTTACAAAATATAGCAAAAAAATGAACATTTATGTGAACTTTTTAGCAAAAATGATGACTTTAACAGCAAAAAGGTTAAATTTCTAGTTGAACACTACTGATATTACTAAAATTCATCGCAACTATTATGTAGTCTTACCTAAAGATTAAAAAAAAAAACTGTAAATTTGAAGCTTGAAAAAAATTTGTGACGTAGGGAACATTTTAAAATTTTTATTAATTTTTTTTAAAAAATTTTAATTTCTTAAAAGTATTACTTTTTTCACACCAATTTTCTTTTTAATACTTTCAGTTATTACGTACACATTAATACAAAAAATTTTAAACATGTTTAAACGAATCCATGTGGATAACAAATTTAAAAAAATAATTTTTAGTGTCCACTGTAGCCTTAAAACTGCAAAAATGAAATTAGAAACTTGATCTATAACGGGGTTTGACATTGTCAGTAAAATGCAATGAATATAATATTTATTTAAGTGAAAATAGGAATTTTACATTAAAAAGTGTATATTTATGCTAAAAATTTAGAATAATAAATGCACTGTACTTTCGACCTACTACGCATATGTTAGAAAAAATAATTCCTGCACATTCGCCAGACCGTTAGCAAGTAACACAAATATATGCATGCCATCCATTAAAATAATTTCTGTGTATCATTTATTCATAACCAAATACATTAAGAAATAAATTTATTTTTCAATAACACATACAGTTAAGTACTTCATCGATTCCATTTGCCATTAAGTTATATAAAAAGAAAACAAGTTTGATTGTCTTTTCCACTCCTAGTCAATTTTTGAGCATGCTGTAAACAAATCCAAAGGTAGAAAACTTTAGTTTAATTGCTGCTGAAATGAGCATCTGAATAATTTTTGGCTGTTTATTACTCATGAATTCTTTTACAGCAGTTACAGTTTCCCACACTCAAATGTTGACATAGACTGCAATTTCTTTTTCAAATTAAATTCCACAAAATGGAAGTGAAAAAATTATGAACAGTGTTCAGTGTTTTCTTTAACCAAATTTAATTGGCTCTTGAACTTCTTATTTTAGATTTTGGGGTTAGAGATGGCTAAAAAAAAAAAAAAATAAAGAAAGGTGTCAATGCCTGCTCCTATTTTTTAAAGAAAGTTGTATAGTTACTTTATCTTGATAATTTAGGTTATTTTCCAGCTTTTTCTGAATACTTATAACAGCTTCGGCTGCTTTAATTACCTTTTTCAAATTATTTAAAGCAGTGTTAATTGACTCGGAAGATCCTGTACATTCTGATCCATTGCCCCATTGAAAATATTTTGATACTTATTTCTCTATTTTCTTCTAAGAAAACAGAGAAAGAAAAAACACTAACATATTACAACCAAAAACATAATTAAGTTTACAATATATGGTCATGTTCCAAAACCGCTCGTTTCCCAAAATTATGTTATAAGTCATAGATAAAACAAATAATGGTGTTTCGTGCATATGCTTTGTTTTTAACTTCCTTATGAAAGAAAAGGAAGGAAAATGCAAAGTGAATGAATCCTAAGTTTATTCCCCCCTCCCCCTAATAGCATTCCTCTTTTTTTTCATAAGATCAATAGTAAGATATGGAAGTCAAAGATAAAAAGCTATCTCTTACTGAATAGCACATATATCAGCAATAACAACTGATAGATTTGAACTCTAGCTATGAAAAAAATGAGAAAATGATATTTAAAAAATAAATAAATGAAATCAACTTTTTATGTGGGAAGGGGGGGGGGAGATATGTTTCTGATATTTATTGCGAAGATTAAATTAATATAATTTTGACTCAATGAAACCAATATATGACTATGTTATAAAGAAAACTGATAAAATATATAGCAAAATGTTAAATTGTTTCTAAAAACCGTTGAACGCAAAAGTGGAAGCTCTTCTTTTCAGGGAATGTAGTACTGGTATTAACCAACTTTAAAAAAAATGAAAAATTTTGAGATTGGCTAGTTTGAGGAAAAAGAAATAAAAAAGTTTTTTTTTTAAAGTTTTCAGAAGGCTGCATAAAAAAAACGTTAAGCAGATATTTTAAAATTTAGCCTTTCACCTTAAACAAAATGTAATTATCTTTCAAATAAAAAAAACTGCTTCAAAATATCCTGAACAGTTCTTTAAATAGAGCACTTGATAGTGTTTGTCGAAAATCGCAAGAGAGAAATTGCGTCGGAGGCGTCATCTTCGGCGGCCAGTATCTCGGGCCAGGAATTTTTTTGAGCAAAAGAAAAACATAAATGTAATTCACCATGTTCTAAGTTTTAACATATGTGAAATTCAAAAAAATCTGAGACTATGAAGGTAAGACTTTATTTTTACTTGCCTGAATCGACACGGACTATGCCATATATATTTTTAATCTACTTCATAATTTTCTCAAACCAAAATTTCACTAAAGAATTTTAAATTAAGATACATTTTACTTTTGTTACGCCGGGCAATGCCAGGTACTTCATCTAGTACACATGTAAGACCTTTCCATTGGATTATCACACAAAATCTGTTAAACGTCCAACTACACTGTAAGAATATATATATAAATAGGCTTGCCATACGACCCAGTTTGACCGGGACAGTCCCGGTATTTTGCTTTTGTCCCGGTGTCCCGCCCAGTTTTATCAATGTCTCGGAAACGGCTGTAAGATGTAAAAAGTAATGAATTTATGTTTTTAAGAATCTTTTAATAAGACATTAAGAATCTTTAAGAAGAAGACAGAGCATTAATGAGGGAGTCCACTGCAAGAGCATTGATTGTATGTAAAATAAACTTTGGCGTTTTCTTTGCGCTGGCTTTTATGAAAAAGTCAAGCTTAACAAAGACATCTTGAAAAAAGTACATTCAAGTCAGAAATATGAGTGGGTTGAAAACAAAGAATAACATTGTTAACGTATTGATTGCTTTTTTTTAGTTTGACAAAAATGTTTGTTTGAAATGGGTTTTATTAAACAATTTTATGAAATATTTAAACTTTATTTTATTAACTCTACTTTATAGATGGTAGAACAGAAAAAATTCTCATTAAAAAGGAAAAAAAAACATTAAGTAAATTAAGTAGCAAAAATTCCTTATTTTTAAAAGGTGGGTAGACTAACAGTTAAGGGTCCCAAATTCCTCACTCCCGACACTTGCGAAGCTTTAAAAAAGGCTTAAAACTCACCATTTTGCGTTTTAATTTTTAAAAAATTTCCCCAGACCCCCGCTACAGGAGGTATTGCATACCCCCCGGTATGCCCATCCTATATTAGTGTGTCCCGGTTTCACTAACCAAAAATATGGCAAGCCTATATATAAAACACTTTCATGGTTGTAAAATTGAAACTTACAAAGATTATCGAATTTCCTACCAGCATCGTTAACATATGTAAAACGGTTCTCCCTTTGTAGAAAATAATGTAAACTATTTCTCTCTCATTTGTAAATTGGAGAATGACTTATCGATGTGGTATTAAACAATAATAACTACAGCGTTTTCTGAAGAAATACAGAAGCAACTCACAGTCGAGCAACAACAACAACAATAATAATAATAATAATGAAAATTCTTCTACACGGAAACAGTATTTGCAAAAACTGACACGCACATTTAAAATTTTACAAAATGGATGTACGAATTCGCCCAAAAAAATAAATAAATAAAATAAAATAATTTTTGAAAAAAAAAAAAAAAAAGAATAGAACAGACTTCAAATTATGAAATGCGCTAAAACGTGAAAAATAATTAAGTATTTAAACAACATTGATACAACTTTTAAAAATAATTTTTGAAGCCGGTGCAAAAGTATGACATTCTAATTATCATTACACCATGTGTTACTTTACATTTAAACTTATGCAAACTCTGCGCTATTTATGACCGATATCCGGGAAAATCATCTAGCGAGGAAATTTGCGATATTGATCTTGGGGGGTGGGAATGGGCACCCCTGTGTACAAAAAAATTTTTAAAGTAAAAATTTCTCTGATAAAAATTGAAAGGAAAAAACAGGGTGAACTTACTTTGAAGCAAAAGGTAGACAGCACAAACACCAGCAGCTTGAATGTCGCTCTTGTCTTTCGATGGGCCGGTTCAGGTCGATGTACCGGCGGGGCGGCGGATTTCTTCCGGACTGCAATCCCGCTCGCCCGTAACCCCCCGGAGATAGTGGCGGTGGGTGCCATGGATTCTGGTGGTGTGGTTTTGCCACACCACCCACAATGGTACCGGCGGATCGTGACTTTAACTCCAGTTCCGGGCATTTCGGAGATGGAATGTGTCGTCCGATGTGGACGACTTCATCTCTTGAAGCCGAACCAATGGCGACATTTTCATACACATCGTTTTGGCTATCCATCTTCAGCTAGTGTTTATCAAGATTAGTTCCAAGCTGACCAAAGTTTGCGGAGAAATAATAAATCAACGGATCCTTTTGTAGCTGCGTCTTGCCATGCGCAAAGGATGAATAATTCGGAGGCCACACAAGAGGTGGTTAACAACTGTGGGCGGGAGGGTGGTGCTCCGCCCATAGAAAATTCCGAGAAAAGCTTTCTGAGGCAGAAAGCGTTTCAAATTTTGGCGCTTTGGGTGACTAACCAGATATTATCTATATATATATATAAATTCCCTGTCACAATGTTTGACCGCGATGAACTCCGTAACTACTCAACTGATTTTGATGAAATTTTTTTCATTTTCTGGATTTGTTCCGGCTTAGGACACACGATAGGTTAGAAAAAAAATCCAACAAGTAGTTCTCTTTTTATTCCAATTTTACGCAAATTTCCACATAAATTCTCCAATGTGCATTGTTAGAAATTTCATCATGAAATTACGGTTTAATAACCGGCAGCAGTCTGTCCATCTAATTCACCGTTAAATTTACGGTTCGGAACATTTTTTACGGTTTGGAACTAGACCATTTCCAATCAGCTTGGTTAAAAAGCCGTAAATACAAAAGTTTACGGTTTTAGAACTATTAAAAAATGGTTTCAAACCTAAATTTTTACGGTTTTTGAACCATTTCGGGGTGTAGAATCTTCGAGGCGTAGACTCCTTAAACGAAGCGTACGGGATTCGAACCCATTTGTATGTTGTACCAACCTTGCTCTCTAGTCATTCGGCCATCTATACCACGTAAAGCGGACGTTTATTTATTAATAAATATTCTTTTCCAACAGGCAAACTGCATAAAATTGAGGTTTCATTTATTTATTGGATCCAAAGCCATTTTTGGTCTAAATTTACTGTATATTGACGAAAATCATTTTATTTTCTGCAAAAACTAAAATACAAACAAGCTTCATCAGCTCAAATGATGTGTTCGCTTATTCGAAAATAGTTCGGGAATCCGATGCCTCCAATTTTTGATTACGTGTGTATGTGCTTCTATTTAGTAACCAAAGTGCTTACGACATTTATTTTTTCTTCTTTTTTATATACATATGCAGATTTGAACTGATAAATCTTTATTCATATTTTAACAACATCGTACCACCGGTAAGGTTTCGCAACCAAGATGGACGCCCGATTCTTATTGAGCACTTGAAAATGACGGTTAGTTAAACGTTCTTTGGGATAAACAGAGAATAAACGATTTTTTTCACAATCAGCGGTTTGTGTACCATCTTTTTAATGGCTATTCAACTGTTGTAATTAAATATGGTAAAATAACAAGCAAATAAATGATTATTTTACTATTTTCTTACGGAAATTTTAACAGTGTGGTGTTCAAAGAACCTTGCATACATTATTATAATATATTCATCGAAAGCGCTGATTTTTCTGTACAAGATGAATTTTGTTGGAAAGTTTCCAAGTCAATAAGAACGCCATTTATAAACTTTTTACTTCGATTTCTTGAGGCTTACCTTGACCCAAAAATAATAGTTTGTAGTTTCCTCATCTCCAGGTGAATAGTGTTAGCTTAATTTCTATACAAAACTGATTTTTCAAAATAGAGAGACATCAGTTTAGCTTTCAGTGGAAAAACAATAATACAGCATATCTTCGATTTAACGTTTTTCTCAAATTAACAATAGGTTTTAAATTCGAGGTTGAACTTTATACAAGTTTCCTCTATTTAACGATTTCCTTGATTTAAATAAACATCGCCAGGAAAAATAATGCGTATGGTTTATTCTGGATTGTAAATAACATGGCGAATGAGAACACGCTACAAGTTGACTGTGTTAATCAGTCGTTGGCGATTAATCGGAACATACTAACGAGGTTGTGCATTCGTTTTCTGGTATGATTTACAGCATTATTTAATTATAGGCAGACGACGCCTTTTTAATATCTTAATACATGCAATGCCGAGGTTTTTTAAACTCTTTACACAGACTACGCCACCGCCGACGCTTTCTAAACGCTTAGCACGCACGTAACCATACGGGTACCCCTAGCGAAGCTTCATTTGGAAGCTGCATGAACAAAAAGAAAAGAAAAAAAAACGGTCAAAAATCGTACTTAATTTTCCCATTCTAAAAAAATTAGAAATTTTCGGATTTTTGTGATATTTTTAGTTTAAATAGAACAGACACTTATAAAAAACGTAAAATGTTCAAAAAATTGATTTCAGATATAAATTGTGACCTCCAGGATGTTCGCAAACTGTCAATCCGGGTGGCGACTAATGGTGTGCAGCAATTGATATCTCCGAGGTTTTTCAAGAAAAATGTTTGAAAATTTCAGTAAACGTTTTTCAATATATCTGTAAAATAACTTCAAAATCTCAATAAAATGTATGCATTCGTTATATGTTTAAAAAAATCATGAAAATTACTCTTAATACGCCGTCCTACTCCTATTTCCCCCTTAAACTACATACGCGTGTTGATATCTACACAAAAAATGCTCATTTCTTTAACATAACTTACGCGATAGAAGGAGGGAAATTAACTGACATAACTGTCTGAAGTTAAAACTTTTGTTGGAATGACTTAGATCAGCTTCTTCCATCCGGTAATTCGCGAATCCCCATTGATTCCCGTGAAAGGGGTTGGCGAAAATAATATTGTGACGGCAGAATTTTCAATTGCAACGTAAAAGAAAAGCGGAATTATAAATTTTCATACATAAAAGGAGGGAACGTAAAAATGATTTTTGTATAATAACTAGTTTTACCGACAATGCGAAAAAAATGTGGACTGACATACACTGTTAAAAAAAAATCTGAATTTTCAGAGTGTTTTTTTGACCGATTTTAACGGAAGATTTCAGTAGTGCTTCAATACATGGTTTTCCTTCCAAAAACGGAAATGTCACGTCCTGAAAATACGAGGACGGAACTTTTCCGTTTTACGGTTGCTGTATTTTCACAACCTGATTTGGATTAACGGAGAAAAAAAGAAATGGAACTTCTGCCAAATCCCGGGAAAATATTATCAGAAACGAAATATTTCCGGCAACTCTGCTGATTAACTTTTTCCGTTATTTTCAGGAGATTTTTTTTGCAGTATAGGAAGCATACGCATAAATGAAGATTGAAAAAAATGATTTGATGAAAAAATGATTTTAAATGAAGCTATTTCTACTTTTGCTTACTTTAGAAAATCTATATCACGAAGTGGCTCACTAATCGAAAGAAATTCATTGATTTCTTTTAAATCTGAGAAAGTATGTTTCTACTACCATTTCTCACTTTTTCCGCACTTGCACAAAATTATGAAAAGTTACTAAAATTTAAAATTTTGCATTTTTTTCGGCTCATTTCTCATGTATTTTTCCAAAGTGGAATCGGAAGATATTTAATTTGAAATTCTGTTCTCACATTTATAATGCTTTATTGAAACCTTTCTACATTATCGCATGAGAAATTTGAAAGTATGTCAATTTTAATATTTCTGTAAATTTTCATAACTTTTTTGAATTTCGTATATTTTAACACAGAAATGGAACCGATAGATTGTTTCAAAAGATTGATTAATGCAAAATTTTGCACTTATATTCATCACGCCGTTCCACAACTATTAGGGAAACAATTGTTAAAAATAGTTTGAGCGGATACTTATGTTTACTGCTTTAGTAATAATTTAACAAAAAAAAAAAAAAAAAACAAAGAATTAAAAAGTAATAATTTAAAAAATACATTTATTTTTTCGTAGCTATTATTTAAAGTTTAATATCAACTTAGATATTTTTACAATTGTGTTTTCATTTCTTGTTATGAGTTGTTGTGCCAAGTTGGAAAATAAATGTGCTAGCAAGTTTGTACAGTTTTCTTACCCGTTTCCTGACGACTACCGAAGGGGTTCGTCATTATGAGTAAAAAAATAAATTGCGTGGACTTAGCTTTGTTAAATTGCAGAAATATTGCAGGAGTGGCATAAGTTCAGCGCATCTATCCTACCGAAAAGCTTTTTCGTAATGATGCGTCGTCCGCTCCTATCAATCATTAATCAATCAATCTGCACCTTTCCATTTTACTCAATATCACTTGAATAACTTCCGCAAAAATTATGGTACACGCTCAAATTACAGCTTAAAATTCATCAGAAATTTAGCCCTATTTTTTGACACAACAATTTTAAATTCTGTCAAGAACTTCAAAGATTTTGAAAATTAAAGTAACTTTGCAACTCTGACACGTGAACTTTCGCTTACGCCATTTGCACAACACTATTTTAACAAAGTTGAACTTTCAAATATCATTCCCAGGGCCCGATATACATTTTGAATCACTAAAGGCACAACTCATGTTTGGGGGCTCCTCACGCAACAAAAATTTTTAAAACATAACATTCAGTAAGTTGTTATAAAACTTGCCAGCCACACCAAAATTTGGGGGCGACCAAAGCGCAAAAACTAATTTGTTTTTCAAATGACAAAGAGTCAGACTAACATTTGGGAGCCCCCAACGTGCAAAAGGATTCCGTTTTTAAATTACAAAATGTTTGAATAAAATCTGGGGGCCCCCTGCTTCAAATTTCAAATTGTCAGACCAAAGTTTGAATGCCCCCAAAGTGAAAATTTCTTGTGTTCTTAAAATAATTTAATAATATAAATTTTCTGTGAAGCAACAGAACACAAACAGTTTGTTTTTAAATATTTTCCTAAAAAATTTTGAATTACAAAAATAAAAAAAATAAAAATAAAAATAAATAAATAATAATAATAACCAAAATTAGGGGGCCCCCTCAAAGTGGGGGCCCTAGGCTGGGGCCACAAGAGCCTAATGGCAAATAAGGCATTGATCATTCCACCATTTAGTCATCCAAGAAAATATAATAGCTGAGGAAAAAAAGTCAAAATTTGGATCTATCATTACATCTACGTTTGAAGAAAATGTCTCCGTTTCTTCTCAAAGTATGCATGATATATTTCTTAAAACTAATTGAAAGTATTTGAGTGTTTCGTCAATAATAAGCCATATTTTTCTGCAGTTGACAAAAATAATATTCTCTAAATCCTTCCGTGCAAGGCTAAACTCGAACAAGATACAAGTACGAAATTACCCCCATAACTTCATTTATCATCGACGACGACGATCGCTTAATATGTCTATATAAATGAAACTCACTCTTGTGTTCGCGTTAAAAATAAGTATACGCCTAAACTATAGAACGTAGAGAAAAAAGAAAAATCCTCTTGGATTCAGCATTTCGCCAGAAGTAACTTTAGCTATTTTTATTAATTTTTTAATCTTAAAAAAATAATATTTAATTAATTTTCCAAATACTCACGTTCCGTGTTGAATGCAAGTACAACTCAACTTCTCTCTAATGTTTGTAAACAGTGAAATAAAACTCACTTTTGTGTTCGATTATGTTTGAAAGAAGTAAATGCGCGAAATATAGAACGTACATAAAAAAGAAAAATACCTAAGGGATTCAAAGTGTCACCAGAAGTAACTTTAGCTAGTTTTATTAATTTTTTTATCTTAAAAACAAAATTATTGCTCGATTAAGTTTCCAAATTTACTCTCGTTCCGTGCTGAGTTCAACTCAACTTCTCTCTAATGTTTGTAAATAGTGAAATAAAACTCACTTTTGTGTTCGCGTATGTTTCAAATAAGTAAACGCGTGAACTATAGAAGGTGCATAAAAAGGAAAAATACCTGTTGGATTCGATATTTCGCCAGAAGTAAATTTAGCTATTTTTATTAATTTTTTAATTTAAAAAAAAATAATGTTAAATTAATTTTCCAAATTTACTCTTGTTCTGTGCTGAGTTCAACTCAACTTCTCTCTCATTTTTGTAAACTGAAATAAAACTCACTTTTGTATTCGCGTATGTTTGAAATAAGTAAACGCGCGGACTATACAAGATACATAGAAAAGAAAAATACCTGTTGGATTCGGAATTTCACCGGAAGTAACTTTAGCTATTTTTTATTAAAAAGCTCCTTTACCGATATTCTGTGAAAGTACTAACGTTTGAAAGAAAATGACTGAAAAAATCTCGCCCGAGGCAAGCCAGAAATTCTTAATTACATTTTAGCGCAGACGACATTTTTCGAATCTGTTTAACTATTGTATCTGCAGTTTTTTGTATGCATTATTGTGTCATATATATTTGCAAATTATCTTCCTGGGGAAATCCTCAGCATATGAAATAGCCCGTGCAACGCCAGGCGAAGCAGCTAGTGCTAGTATATATCCGACCTTCGAGCGGCGTCTTTCGCTGGTTGGTTCAGCTGCTCGCTGGAAAACCAGGGAGCGATTTTAAAACTCGGGTTTTTAGCCTACTTTCCCGTAAAAGTAAAAAAAAATAATAATAAAGCATGAAAGAAGGCTTAATGTATCGTGAAAATATCGTTAAAAATCAAGAAAAGTCAAAAATAAGTTAAGTAATTAAATAAAGATTGAAAAATAAAAAATTTGAAAGTAGGGTATTGAGATGGGGAAAAAGTGTGTTTGTCGGTCTGTCGGTCTGTCTGTCGGTCTGTCCCCCCCTAATAACTTTTGAACGAATTATCCGATTGGAAAAATTCTTTTTGCATTCGAAAGATCTCGGCGAGGACATCTCATTTCTATATTTTACTTTTTGAACAATTTTTTGTTCAATTTTGAACAGTTAAAAAAATTTTAACATTAGCGCCTATGGACAAAAGTGAAGCAAATTCTGTAAACTCTGGGCACAAGAGCCAAGTTCCTATTGCAAGCTTATTGAAAGGAGTTCTCGGCGTGAAATATTGATTTGAAGTTTTTGTTCATTTTTGAACAGTTCAAAAATTAACACAGGGCTTACGGGGAAATTTCAACCCTATATAAATCCTGATCTAACGGACCGATTTGCCGACGAAATATTTCCGGCAACTCTGCTGATTAACTTTTTCCGTTATTTTCAGGAGATTTTTTTTGCAGTATAGGAAGCATACGCATAAATGAAGATTGAAAAAAATGATTTGATGAAAAAATGATTTTAAATGAAGCTATTTCTACTTTTGCTTACTTTAGAAAATCTATATCACGAAGTGGCTCACTAATCGAAAGAAATTCATTGATTTCTTTTAAATCTGAGAAAGTATGTTTCTACTACCATTTCTCACTTTTTCCGCACTTGCACAAAATTATGAAAAGTTACTAAAATTTAAAATTTTGCATTTTTTTCGGCTCATTTCTCATGTATTTTTCCAAAGTGGAATCGGAAGATATTTAATTTGAAATTCTGTTCTCACATTTATAATGCTTTATTGAAACCTTTCTACATTATCGCATGAGAAATTTGAAAGTATGTCAATTTTAATATTTCTGTAAATTTTCATAACTTTTTTGAATTTCGTATATTTTAACACAGAAATGGAACCGATAGATTGTTTCAAAAGATTGATTAATGCAAAATTTTGCACTTATATTCATCACGCCGTTCCACAACTATTAGGGAAACAATTGTTAAAAATAGTTTGAGCGGATACTTATGTTTACTGCTTTAGTAATAATTTAACAAAAAAAAAAAAAAAAAACAAAGAATTAAAAAGTAATAATTTAAAAAATACATTTATTTTTTCGTAGCTATTATTTAAAGTTTAATATCAACTTAGATATTTTTACAATTGTGTTTTCATTTCTTGTTATGAGTTGTTGTGCCAAGTTGGAAAATAAATGTGCTAGCAAGTTTGTACAGTTTTCTTACCCGTTTCCTGACGACTACCGAAGGGGTTCGTCATTATGAGTAAAAAAATAAATTGCGTGGACTTAGCTTTGTTAAATTGCAGAAATATTGCAGGAGTGGCATAAGTTCAGCGCATCTATCCTACCGAAAAGCTTTTTCGTAATGATGCGTCGTCCGCTCCTATCAATCATTAATCAATCAATCTGCACCTTTCCATTTTACTCAATATCACTTGAATAACTTCCGCAAAAATTATGGTACACGCTCAAATTACAGCTTAAAATTCATCAGAAATTTAGCCCTATTTTTTGACACAACAATTTTAAATTCTGTCAAGAACTTCAAAGATTTTGAAAATTAAAGTAACTTTGCAACTCTGACACGTGAACTTTCGCTTACGCCATTTGCACAACACTATTTTAACAAAGTTGAACTTTCAAATATCATTCCCAGGGCCCGATATACATTTTGAATCACTAAAGGCACAACTCATGTTTGGGGGCTCCTCACGCAACAAAAATTTTTAAAACATAACATTCAGTAAGTTGTTATAAAACTTGCCAGCCACACCAAAATTTGGGGGCGACCAAAGCGCAAAAACTAATTTGTTTTTCAAATGACAAAGAGTCAGACTAACATTTGGGAGCCCCCAACGTGCAAAAGGATTCCGTTTTTAAATTACAAAATGTTTGAATAAAATCTGGGGGCCCCCTGCTTCAAATTTCAAATTGTCAGACCAAAGTTTGAATGCCCCCAAAGTGAAAATTTCTTGTGTTCTTAAAATAATTTAATAATATAAATTTTCTGTGAAGCAACAGAACACAAACAGTTTGTTTTTAAATATTTTCCTAAAAAATTTTGAATTACAAAAATAAAAAAAATAAAAATAAAAATAAATAAATAATAATAATAACCAAAATTAGGGGGCCCCCTCAAAGTGGGGGCCCTAGGCTGGGGCCACAAGAGCCTAATGGCAAATAAGGCATTGATCATTCCACCATTTAGTCATCCAAGAAAATATAATAGCTGAGGAAAAAAAGTCAAAATTTGGATCTATCATTACATCTACGTTTGAAGAAAATGTCTCCGTTTCTTCTCAAAGTATGCATGATATATTTCTTAAAACTAATTGAAAGTATTTGAGTGTTTCGTCAATAATAAGCCATATTTTTCTGCAGTTGACAAAAATAATATTCTCTAAATCCTTCCGTGCAAGGCTAAACTCGAACAAGATACAAGTACGAAATTACCCCCATAACTTCATTTATCATCGACGACGACGATCGCTTAATATGTCTATATAAATGAAACTCACTCTTGTGTTCGCGTTAAAAATAAGTATACGCCTAAACTATAGAACGTAGAGAAAAAAGAAAAATCCTCTTGGATTCAGCATTTCGCCAGAAGTAACTTTAGCTATTTTTATTAATTTTTTAATCTTAAAAAAATAATATTTAATTAATTTTCCAAATACTCACGTTCCGTGTTGAATGCAAGTACAACTCAACTTCTCTCTAATGTTTGTAAACAGTGAAATAAAACTCACTTTTGTGTTCGATTATGTTTGAAAGAAGTAAATGCGCGAAATATAGAACGTACATAAAAAAGAAAAATACCTAAGGGATTCAAAGTGTCACCAGAAGTAACTTTAGCTAGTTTTATTAATTTTTTTATCTTAAAAACAAAATTATTGCTCGATTAAGTTTCCAAATTTACTCTCGTTCCGTGCTGAGTTCAACTCAACTTCTCTCTAATGTTTGTAAATAGTGAAATAAAACTCACTTTTGTGTTCGCGTATGTTTCAAATAAGTAAACGCGTGAACTATAGAAGGTGCATAAAAAGGAAAAATACCTGTTGGATTCGATATTTCGCCAGAAGTAAATTTAGCTATTTTTATTAATTTTTTAATTTAAAAAAAAATAATGTTCAATTAATTTTCCAAATTTACTCTTGTTCTGTGCTGAGTTCAACTCAACTTCTCTCTCATTTTTGTAAACTGAAATAAAACTCACTTTTGTATTCGCGTATGTTTGAAATAAGTAAACGCGCGGACTATACAAGATACATAGAAAAGAAAAATACCTGTTGGATTCGGAATTTCACCGGAAGTAACTTTAGCTATTTTTTATTAAAAAGCTCCTTTACCGATATTCTGTGAAAGTACTAACGTTTGAAAGAAAATGACTGAAAAAATCTCGCCCGAGGCAAGCCAGAAATTCTTAATTACATTTTAGCGCAGACGACATTTTTCGAATCTGTTTAACTATTGTATCTGCAGTTTTTTGTATGCATTATTGTGTCATATATATTTGCAAATTATCTTCCTGGGGAAATCCTCAGCATATGAAATAGCCCGTGCAACGCCAGGCGAAGCAGCTAGTGCTAGTATATATCCGACCTTCGAGCGGCGTCTTTCGCTGGTTGGTTCAGCTGCTCGCTGGAAAACCAGGGAGCGATTTTAAAACTCGGGTTTTTAGCCTACTTTCCCGTAAAAGTAAAAAAAAATAATAATAAAGCATGAAAGAAGGCTTAATGTATCGTGAAAATATCGTTAAAAATCAAGAAAAGTCAAAAATAAGTTAAGTAATTAAATAAAGATTGAAAAATAAAAAATTTGAAAGTAGGGTATTGAGATGGGGAAAAAGTGTGTTTGTCGGTCTGTCGGTCTGTCTGTCGGTCTGTCCCCCCCTAATAACTTTTGAACGAATTATCCGATTGGAAAAATTCTTTTTGCATTCGAAAGATCTCGGCGAGGACATCTCATTTCTATATTTTACTTTTTGAACAATTTTTTGTTCAATTTTGAACAGTTAAAAAAATTTTAACATTAGCGCCTATGGACAAAAGTGAAGCAAATTCTGTAAACTCTGGGCACAAGAGCCAAGTTCCTATTGCAAGCTTATTGAAAGGAGTTCTCGGCGTGAAATATTGATTTGAAGTTTTTGTTCATTTTTGAACAGTTCAAAAATTAACACAGGGCTTACGGGGAAATTTCAACCCTATATAAATCCTGATCTAACGGACCGATTTGCTTGGAACAAACTTTATCGGAAAGCTCTTATAACGTAGAACATGTAGAAATAGAAAGTTTATCCAGAACGAGCCTATTTTGCTATGAAATTTTTTGATCGGGATTTTCAAGGATATTTCTCAGTGACTCAATGAGTGAAATAATGAATGAATGAATAAATGAAAGAGTGAAAGAATAAATCAATGAATAAATGAATGAGGAAAAGAATGAATGAATAAATTATTGAATAAATGAAAATATAAATAAATGAGTGAATAAATACATGAATGCGTAAATGAATGAATAAACACTTGAATGAGGTAACGAATGAATGAATAAATGCATGGCTGAATAAATGAAAGAATGAATGAGTGAGTGAATGAATATGTATTATCCGTTGAAAAAGGTATATTTTCAATAATTAGAACTAAAGATAAATAAGAAAGAGAGAGAAAGAGATAGCTAGATTATAAATTTGAATTTGGTGTATACGGGAAAGTAGGCTCGTATAGTTCTAGACGGAACTTCTTGTTAAATCACCGATCGCCTTCGATATCGCGCTCCAGCCAAAAGGTGTCGCAGCACGGCAAATACGAGAATCGTATGCCAGAAACTGATTCCGCGACTACAGAAGCTTTTCATTTTTGTAGAGTTTTGGCTGTTTTACTTCTAATTATTTACAGACTGTTCGTACTTATCTTATTTGTAAATTTACAATCTTGAGTGAACATTTTCTCTGGGTTTTTATGAAAACTCTGCTTTCAATTCTCCGTATTTTTTCTATCTTTATTTCTCTGTATGTTATATGTTTTTTATTCTCCGCAATTTCCTCATTTTCAAGTCTCTATTGAGTCTTGTTTTTAGTTCTCTGTAATTTTACGCTAAACTTCGGACAAATGATTTCTCGTACACTGTAAAAAAGTTCTGTAAAAACTCAGGAAGGAAACTGAGTGTTTCTGTAAATTTGCAAAGAACTTGTTTCAAATCAAATAATCAAGTTTCTTGATAGTACAGTTAAACCTCCATTTAGCGAATTGATTGGGAGCGACAAATCCGTTCGTTAAATCGAAGCAAGTCGTAAATTTAATATACAATTATATAAAGAGTATGGTATAAAAATATTAATGCAAAATTCCCTTAGGTATACAAATATAAAAAAAATACGGATTATTGTTTACTACGAGCTTGAAAAATATAAGTTATATGTTAGGAAATCAATTTTAAAATGATCTAAATTGTTTAATGCTAGTTGCTTTTCAAACTTAAAGCAAGTAGCCATTCTAGGACCCACCTTATCTGTGTTCTTTTCCATGTTATTACATTGAAAAAGGGGGAAAACTGTCTTTTGAATCCATCAGAACTGAGAAAAAAAAATTGTATTACACTCTTGGATTAGGGTGTGAAATATTCAAAATTCAAAGTTTTAGTTTTATGTGTGAATTTTTTCGCAGCGATTCTTGTTCGTTAAATCGAAGCTAAAAATTTTTTAAATGAGAGCATTTTTGCCCCCTTTTTGTCGGTACAGAAAAAGTATTCGTTAAATCGGAGAATTCGTTAAATCAAGGTTCAACTGCAGTTTCTTAATGAAATTCTTATTCCTCCGCTCTCTGCACAACTGAACACTTGTCTGTGACTCCCAGTGTCATTTATATAGTAAGAGCCGTAATGATTATATATACATTGAACTAAATTGAAAGAAAATTCCAACATAACACGTCTTAAATATTATTTGACTACCCCAGCCTTTACAGCAGTGTTTTCCAAAGTGGTCTATATCGACCCCTAGGGGTCGACGACAACCTGAAAGGGGTCCATGGAATGAAAAGGGCGGTCAACGATAATGGATCTTATACAAGCTAATAACTCTGCAAAATTTTTGAGCACTAACGAAGAACTTAAGGTACAGTTTGGAAGCGGATATCAGCAATTCTGGCTTAAAACATACCTGCTACTTATCCCGTATTATGGAATATCGCGAGAAAGTTTTTAATTGCTTTTCCATCTTCATATCTAGTGAAGAGGGGTTTCAGCGCAGTTGCCAATCTCCTAACAAAAAAAAAAAAAAAAAAAAGAAACAGACTGGATATCATTAACCGAGAAGATTCGAGATTAAACCTAACTAAATTGATGCAATATGTTGATAATTTATTATTAAAGCATCAGATTAATCCCTCCCGCTAAAAGCATTTATATATTCTTTTGTTATTTTAAATAACAGATACTACATTTTAATTTGATTCGCTTCAATTTGAATTTAATTAATCTATAATAATATTAAAAAGCTGAAGAGTTTGCTTGAACGCGTTAATCTCAGGAACTACTGGTACGATTTGAAAAATTCTTTTATTATTAGATAGCCCATTTATCGAGGAAGGCTATAGGATATATACCATCACGCTAAGACCAATAGGAGCGGAGCTCCGAAAATTGCATAAAAAGAAGGGACTACCCTTCTTTAGGAAACAATTGTCGCATCCTTTCGAGCTTGACACCACTGAAAAGCGCGTTAAAAACTACTCCAGGAAGAGTTTTTCGCTACGTGCTAAAATTAGAAGCCTCTAAATTAACTAGGAAAGAAGTTATAAGCGTTTTCCTCTGTAGTTTGAAATTATTTTTTGACGATAATCAACTTTATTTTATTTCACCCAGATGATGACCGTTTTATTTTATTTGCATTGTTGCATCGTTTCAACAATTGTTACAGTTGCCGTGTGAACAAACAAATCAATGCAGTCGCCATTGTTAAACAAATCAAATATAATAATAATCAGCGTTTCTAGCATTTTGATGAGGCATCGCTGTATTTGCAATCTCCGTTAGATTGTAGTTAGGTTAGTTATATTTCGTGTGTGTTTTTAAGTACAGTACATTGTTCTTAGGTTAGTTACAATTTGTGTAGTTTGTTATTGTTCTTTATTCTTAGAAAACGACTGTAGTGGATAGTTGCGTCTAAATGCTGTGCTTTCCAGCCAGAGTTGACAAAATATTTACCGCCCAGAAATTGGCATCCAAAAGTGGGAGTTTGATCGCTCACTTTAAAAGCAAAATGTTTTATAGCGCCATAATGTTCCGGTTTTTAAGCCATCGTCGGCTCAACTCCATATAATTTTGTGTAGGACTTCTACCGCCCAAAAGTATGCTTTTTAAAATATTCGCCCTTTTGATCAGGCCATCCGTTCTCACACATACACATCGAAATTTCCACGCGAACGAAGTCGCGGGAACAGCTAGTAAATGTATAAAATTAACATGTGTTTTTCCTTAAGATTTTTCCACTGCACTTCACTACAAATAGAAATTTAAATCTTTGACAGTGAGTAGTACTATACAAGCTGTCAAAAATACATGTGATGTTGATGAATTCACAAAAAATCATATCAGGTACCCAGATTCGAAAAACATGGAAAGCGGTCTACGAGACAAAAATGTTGGGGAACCACTGCTTTAGCTAAACAAAAAAAATAAAAAAAAATAGAAAACATATAAAATTGATTTAAAACTATATATGAGGCGGTGAGAAGCAAAGGGATGTAAGTGACTAAAGTATTATTTTGAGTAAAACTCGTTTGAAGTTTAATTCCTATACTAAATTCTAGAGGTTCTTAGTGTAAATATTTTTTTTTATTTTCGAGTCCTATATGTATGTGTTAGTTTAAGTATGAAGTGCGAAGTGTTTCTGATGATTAGATTTGGCGTAGGATTTTTTAAAAAATAGCTTATTTTTACTTACACCCCTTTGCCACTAAATGAAAAACGTGTCTTGTTCATTTTTCTAATTTACACAGTAATAAAGATAATTTGCTAGTGGTATAAACTTTATTAAAAACTACATAATATAAATTTCGGATAATTATATCTCTCAACAAATAAAAATCATTGCCATTAGACAAATTGCCGAAAACAAAACATGATAAAAATAAAATCTGCAGACGATTTAACCCTTGTTTTTATTATTATTCAACAATTCGGAATTCTTTTCCTATTTTTTCTTCTTCTTCTCCGCTTTGAGTTTCGTAAATAGATCGTCTGCATCGCGTATTTAAACTAACTGAAAAAAAACAAATAATTTTATTTAGAGGCAAACGGATGTAAGTTCACTTGCATCCCTTTGCCACCAAACGGAATGCAGCTTTTATTTAGTAATATTTTTAAACCACGCTTTTATGAAGAATCTGTCAAAGCTACCACTAAACTCTCTTTCTCGCAAAACAGAAGGGTGTTTAATTTATCATTTGCACTAGATATCTCAAAATTTTCATTTTGGTCACTTACACCCCTTTGCTTCTAAGTGCCTGATATGTTCTTTCTTTCCCCATTTCCCTCAGGAGCGATCCTAGTGAATAAGGCTCCTAGTACATTCGGCAGATAGAAGTAAAAAAAGCGAAACAAAGGCATATCACACAACCCAAAGATGACTCCCATTAAGAATACTAATAAAAGTTTATTCATCCCTTACGAGCTGATAGCACAAGTTAAGGCACAGTGCATTGATCTAGTCCCGATGCAACAGTTTGGTGGATAACATGCAGTATTATAAAGGGAAGAAATTCCAATTGGTGTGCAAAAGGCTCATCGGGGCGCATTAATCGTTTGGGTCCCAGAGGGTATTGAAAAAACTCTGTCGAAGAATCCCAAACAGCGCCACCGCGCTTTCTCTAAATGAGTAGGAAAAGAGCCCGCAGCGCGATCGTTTATGTCGAGAAATAAATTAGGAAAAAAGATTAATTATTTTAGCTCTATAGCGGTGCGAGTTAGCGTGTGAGAGTCAGTGCTTTAAATAGCTATCTTTTCCCCTGCCCAGAGGGCGCGCCCTAAAAGACCTCGGTTCGACTCCCGACTTTGGAACGACCACTCTCGCACCATTACAGCTCTGAGGAAATTATCAGAATTATACATTGTTTAAATCCTCATTAAAATTTTAAAACGAAATATAATAGCAACTTTAATCGTTAATGAAACTGTTGAATTAAGTTTTTAATTTGGAATTGGGTTTTCTATTGATGAATCTCAATCGGAGTGTGAGTCTCAATAAGTGTTACTATCCATTTAAATTGCTTGTTCATAACACAAAAATATTGTTAATTTGTGATTTGTTATTTTATAAAGTACATCTCGACGGATCCGTATCTAGCTGACCCGTCGCAAAACATCTGTGGGCTATTTGTTCAACAATCAAACTCATAAAAAACGTTTTCAAATTCGAGAAAAGAAAACATCGCTGGATGTAAACATGAGAATGATCACTCGATATGAGCAAACTATTGTGTTACCACTCCCAAGAATGGGAAATTAACCATTTTAAAATCATAAAAAAAAAAAAACGCTTAGAATTCGAAATGCTTAAGAAAAGATCGCTCATGAGAATAGTCGCTCGATGTAAACAAACTAAGGTGTTGCCATTCCAAATAATCGGAAATTAAAAATGAAGTTATGAATACAAATACTTTTTAAGAAGTAGGAATAAATTTGCTACAGTCCCGTAAGTTACGATTATAAATACAAATATTACGCTACTTTTACTATGCTAATCAGTAAACACATTTTTAAATATCACTTTACCATAGTTTGTTTTTTACATGATGTCAGTATCGCATCGTTCCGCAAAATTCAATCGTAACTGGTCCTCGTTAAGTAAAATTTTAAAATAGCAAAAAAAAAAAAAAAAAAAAAAAAAAAAAAAAAAAAAAAAACACTACAATTCGAAAGGCTTAAGAAAAGATCGCTAGATATAAACATGAGAATGATCACTTGGTATAAACAAATTAAGGTGTTGCTACTCAAAAGAAACGGAAATTAAAATTTGAGTTATGAATGGAACTACTTTTTAAGAAATAGAAATAAATTTGTTAACGACCGTTAAGTTACGATAATAAATACAAATATTATGTTACATTGCTATGCTAATCATTAAACATTTTTTTAACTATCGTTTTTCCATAGTTTGTGTTTTGCATGATGTCAGTATCGTATCGCACCGCAAAATTTAATCGTAACTGGAACATGTTAAGTGAAATATATATATACTAGCTATCCCCTGCGGAACATCTGCGGTCTATAAGTTCAACAATCAAACTAATCATGAGAATGATCGCTCGATATAAACAATTAAGGTGTTGCCGCTACAAAGAATCGAAAATTAACCATTTTAAAATCGAAAAAAAAAACGCTTTGAAGTTTTAGAGGCCTAAGAAAAGATCGCTAGATATAAACATGAGAAGGATCGCTCACTATAAACAAACTAAGTTGTTGTCGCCCCAAAGAATCGAAAATTGACCATTTTAAAATCGCAGAAAACATTAGACTTAAGAAAAGATCGCTAGATTTAAAAATGCCGAAGATCGCTTGATATAAACAAACTAAGGTGTTGCCATTCCAAAGAATTGGAAATTTAAAATTGAGTTATGAATGGAAATAATTTTTCAGAAATAAAAACAAAATCGTTAAAGACCGTAAGTTACAATGATAAATAGAAAAAGTTATTTTATCTTTCTAAGCTTCTCATTAAACAAATTTTTAAATATTGTTTTACCATAGCTTTTTTTTTGCATGATTTATCGTATCGTATTGCAAAATTTAATAGTAACTGGTCCACGTTAAGTGAAATATTTATATATAAATGGGTTAATTAATATATATATATATATATTGAAATATAGATATAAATGAAAAGAAATGAAAGTTCCGGGACATGTAAACAAACATTAACGAAACGTTTAAATTGCTGATACAAATGTGCTGCAGCGCTGCATTTGCGCCTGGCACAAACTTTGACAATTTCACATACTTAACAACTTGCTACACCTATATATATATATATATATATATATATATATATATATATATATATATGCGTACTGCAAATTTATAAATACTTCAAGGTTCTCTTGATAAAAGTCATTGAGATAAATGAAATACAAAAAAATATTTGTAATGCATTTATATATCATTATTATTGTCAAAATTTAGGACACTCTTTATTCACTTCAGTGTCGGAGATAACATGGAAATATGAATACTTTTAACAGAGAAATGGCGAATATAAAAGTGATCGATACGTAGCCAAGTATACGACAATTATAGTATTATTCTACCTATTGTAAAAAGTTGTATTTCCGTTAAAAGGAGCTGTGTGATGTCCTTGCGTCCGTAAATCTGAGTGTGCGACCTCGACAGTCAGTAACGCACCGTCAGTTGTCTAGAATGCCCGAAATGTGCTGGGTTTTCTCGGCATCAAATCTGAACAACGCGATCACATTGCTCGGACTCAAACGATTGAAGAAAACGATTTGCCAAAGAGGAACACCAATCCATAGGAGCCATCACAAAAAAAAAAAACAGTGATTCAGCTGGCAGTAAAATTTTGGAGTTTGTGACACGAGTAACACAAGTTGCGCATCTGATTCTATTTGCAGTTCAGAGATACAAAAAAAAAAAAAAAAAAAAAAACAGGAATTTAATTCCATGCTGAAATCACATCTCCTCTCCGCGTTCACCCTAGCTCTTGTCCTCCCTTTACTTTTCCCGCTTTTCAGTCTTTTCTTTCTAAAAGGTTCTCGCTCCTTCGACACCCCTCTCCAGAACCACAGCGGGGGGATTAAAAGCTGCGGGCGCCTTTCAAGGCCAGATTTGCACTGTAGAACTGGAGGGTGCTTTCCCGTTCCGCGATCCCACTTGCGCGAAATTGGGTTCCCGTTTCGCGATATCTGTTCCCGCATCAATGAAAATGAACACTCTATTCATAACATTTCCCGCCTTCCCCCTTTTCCGGTAAAATTTGCACTCAACTTTCACGATATAGGTAACGTTATAAACGACAATGATTTCAGAAACTGCAAATTAAATTACATACCGCATAAAATACAATAAAAAATATTTGTTTCGTTTGACATAACTTTACGAAATATACTTTAAGACTGTTTAAATCTAAGATCCCGATTCTCCCAAAACTTTCATTGGAAAATTCAGGGACATATAAATATCTCGATATGAGAACCAGTTAAAAAAAATGTAGATGTCCGCATAATTAACCCCTTGAAGCACGCGTTTTTTTCGGAAATACTGCTTAAAAATGATCGATTTTTTTTTTGACAGAAATGAATCTATAGGTGCGATATAATTTTTTTTTTGGTAATTGCAGTTGTAGGGGGTGACTAGAGATATAAGAAGACTAGCTGATCTCCCACAGAACATCTGTGTATCGTAAATTAACCATTTTAAAATCGTAAAAAACGCTTTATAATTCGAAAGGCTTTAGAAAAAATCGCAAGATATAAGCATGTTCGATGTAAACAAACTAAGGTGTTGCCACTCCAAAGAATCGGAAATTAAAAATTGAGTTATGAATTTAAATACTTTTTAAGAAATAGAAATAAATTTGTTAACGACCGTTAAGTTAGGATTATAAATACAAATATTACGTTACTTTTCTATGCTAATCAGTAAACAAATTTTTAAATATCAGTTTGCCATAGTTTGTTTTTTGCATGATGTCAGTATCGCATCGTTCCGCAAAATTCAATCGTAACTGGTCCTCGTTAAGTAAAATTTTAAAATCGCAAAAAACACTTTAAAATTCGAAAGGCTTAAGAAAAGATCGCTAGATATAAACACGAGAATGATCACTTGGTATAAACAAATCAAGGTGTTGTTACTTGAAAGTGCTAAATGTGAATAGATGTTACAGTGAATATCCGAAGTGTTAAAATGTCGACAAGCACCGGTGAATGTGGACATACACCAAATACAGAATGTCGACAATCACCGGAGATTGTCAACATTTACCATCCGCCAGTGATTGTCGACATTTTGCGATTTCGGAAATTCACAGTAACATATATATTTGGAGTAATATTTGATAGGTACATCGATACGCAAAAGGGAGGATTCGAAATGTTTTTCAAAATAAAATACGTGTCATATTTTGTTTTACTGAGTTTTTACTATTTTTCCCCATTCCTTCCTGCTGATTTACAAGTAAACTCTGTACTAGTACCAATAGCGTTGAGGCTTTTTAAATTATTCAAAATTATAATTTTAACTTGTCCTTCTTTGGTGTTCCCAGACCATAAATATTTTTAATTAACGAGGAATTTTCGGCAACTATTATTAAAGGATTTGTATGTATTTAGCATTGGTTTTTTAATGATCATCCATTGAGATCATTTGAAAAATCCCCGCTTAGCAGGCATAGTATTTTCATTTTTATTTGTGGGTAAAAATGCATGCGCGTAGAATTTTATACGAAACAATTACAACAACATGGTGCCGTTAAATCAATTTTTTGACCAGTGGAAAGGAAGACATTTTATAGTTTGGGCAACCATTGTTTCTTTTATATTTTATTTTGAAATGCAAGACTATTTATCGTGATTTCATTATTTACAAAAATATTTAAAGTGATTTTTCTTGTCATGGAAGTATTTGCATGGATTGTAACAATATTTTTTATTTTGTGTTACATTAATGCAAATTATTTTATCTATTATGTTCGTTTTCAATCTGTAAAAAATGCCACGCTCACGCCAACCTGATGTCTCCATTAATGAAATTAAATAAAATTTCGAATTTTCCTATTGAACCTTTTATGGGAGATCCTGAAAATTTGCCTTTGTTTCATTTCGAGTATAAATGAATTTGCCGAATTAAATAAATGCACCGGCTCGGTCAACTTATGCCTTCTTAAAATGAAAACATACCGGAGCTGCTAAGGAATGCTTTAAAACCTCACATTCTTGTGCTAATATTGATAATTTTGAAAATGCATGCAAAAATAATTTAAATTTGAGGAGCTTTCATGCACCAATTTAGCAAATCTTCAAAAAATAACCTTGACGCAAGATAAATAGATAAAGAACCTTGTCTACAGAATAGAAGTTGCTGCGCATAATCTTTTAGCTGTCGATCCAAAACCATTAAACAGCATCAAAAAGTGATGCATTTTCTAGCAGTTTTTCCTCCTCATTTGAAGGAGACACTCGCATTCGGAAACCAGCTAACCTAAAAAACTATCCTAAAATGTTTCGAAATATATAAACTTAAATCCTCCACAAAGAACATTATTATAATTAAATAATTTTCGAAAAAAATGGAACCGACTTCAAATTATAAAGTGCGTTAAAAAGTGAAAAATAAATGAATTCTTTAAATCGTTAATTTAAAAAAACTTAATTGATTGGGATAATATTGAGCATCTTGTTGAAAAAAAACATCTCAAATGGTCAACTTTCATAGGGCTATGTGCCCTATGAAAGTTGACTATTTCTAATGTTATAAATGTTACCCAAGCATCGGGATCATACAACAAAGAAATATAGCAACTAGAAAATCATTTTTAACAATTTACAACAGGGGTTGTGGAAAAACTTAATGCATGACATTTTTGTGGGGATAAACATAAACTTAGCGAGAGTGAGATTTTACAAGTTTAGTCCAAAACAAAAGTGAAAAAATTAACGGAATATAGATAATTCTACTCAAAATGTCATACAGTGCGCTTTTTGCCTATAAAAGGAATTGGCAAAAAAAAAAGGCATTTTGCAAAATTGCTGCTCATATTTAGTTAGCTTGTCTAGGCAGCCACCTGTTCAAGATCAGTATAGACAACCCGCTCCTTTTCATGAGCAAAGAGAAAATTTTATACCTAGAAGAAAGTCCGTCTTATAACCAGGGAAGGGGCCAACAACATTCGTCATCAGGATCGAAATTTAAACCAAATTCCAGGCAGTCGTTAGGTGACTCCCCCGTCTCTTCTCGGAATGTTTTGTCGCCATAGGGGGCATAAATATGAACTAATTTTGAGCGTTAAAATTCGAAATTGCACTTGATTTGAGCACGAATGGCCATTTGAAACGCATTTTTCTCAAAACTAAATTTTTCTGCTCATTGAGATTTTCAAAATATTCCTCGCTATTTAATTTTTTTTTTTTCTTGATAAGGCTGAAACTTAGGGATTTACTCGTTTTTATATAGTTAAACGAAATTCGGAATCCATTATGTGATTGGACTACATTAAGTAATTTAAAAATATTAATAATTGGTCAAAATAAGAAATGTTGCGAAAAAAATAGCGCTAGCTAACGAAAAAAAAAAACTTAAATAATTTACCAACATACTCTTAATTGAATGCTGATTTTTGTTTATAACGTTCCATTTCTTCATTATATAACAACTTCAGCCAAAAAATCTAAAATTGTTACCCAAGGAACATTTTAAAATGTAATTAAAAATTGATTTTTAAAAAAATATATTTTAAATTTTAAAAGAAAATTACAATTTTTTAATTCGAATATTCGGTACATTCATTGCGTGATTTGCAAGTACAGAAAGTTTCGAGGCATTGCATGAAATAATTTAAAAAATTCATTTTAAGGTCGCTTGTCGTCTTAAGTAAAAAGCATCCAATTATTTATATCGCCAAAGAAGAAATATCATTTCTGGCTTGCACTTAGAAGGGAGGGTATGTTTCGAAATATATGTTCCTAAATTATCCGCTGAGAACATTATTAACAGAAAACCAAAAAAGAAAACAAAAAGTGAATGGTTAATTTGAAAATATGTTCATTTATTTTCGATAAAACTCTCTTTTTGACTGCGGTTCCCCCCTTTTTTCTTTAAATCAGTAAGTATTTTATTTTTCCAGTAAACAAAGGTGTTACAAAAACACCCATCATCAATGCTCTTGTACATCTAGGAAAATGTATCATCCTTAAAAACGCTATTTGATGATGCTAAACGGAAAAGAACTTTCAATTTCTTTCTTCTAATGCTGACCCAACATATACGATGGGTAGCTTTGTTTCCATTTTTCACTGCTTCTAAACGGCTTTCTGCAACGAAATTGCGAGAAGCAATATTCCTTTCGCGTTAGAAAAAAATCAATTAAATGACCCACTCCCCTTCCTCCACTTCACTTCCACGGGGGAAGGCAACCCCAAGGCCACGTGCAGACAGGGGATGCACGTGGATCCCCTGGATGCACGTGGATGATGATGGAGTGGAGAATTCCCCTTCTCCCGAACTGCAAATCCTTTCAAGAATTGTCTCCGTAAATGCAGTTTTCGTGCAGCGGTAGGCTTGCTGCAGTGTTGCCAAGTTTAATTTAATTTCAATCTGCAGCTAAGGACGAGTTATGTTGTACGCGCTCGTTGGAAGATCCCCTTATTGACCTATTAACGCAGTTGCTCGTGTATGACAGGGACGGAAGTTGTCGGAAAATTTGCCGATGCCCGTGCGTTTTCATTATTCTTCAATCGTCAAGAAAATTTCGACATTTACAACGATTATTTCCTGGCGCGAACACGTGACTTAAAAAAAAGTTACTGCACACATGTCGCCAATTTGGCGAAAGGTTGACTCGGAGCATTTTTCACGAAGCCATTTCGTCAAATACGGCGAAAGTTTCGTCTGAGCTTGCGTTTCTAAGAGTGTGTATGGTACCCAAAATGCTACCCGATGATATTGATTTATTTGAGCACTAGCTGCAACGCCCGGCGTTGCACGGTCTATCTTAAATTATATTTTGAAAATACAGCGATGCCTCATCGAAATGCTAGAAGCGTTGATTATTATTATATTTGATTTGTTTAACAATGGCAACTGCATTGATTTGTTTGTTTACATGGCAACTGAAGCAATTGTTGAAACGATGCAGCAATGCAAATAAAATACATCGGTCATCATCTGGGTCAAGTAAAATCAATTTCAAACTACAAAGAAAAACGCTTATAACTTATTTCCTAGTTAATTTAGAGGCTTCCAATTTTAGCACGTTAGACAAAACTCTTTCTAGGATAGTTTTTTACGAGCTTTTCAATGGCATTAAGCTTGAAAGGATGCGACAATTTCTTCCGACAGAAAAGGACTATTTTAAGCAAATTTTCGGATCTCCGCTCCTGTTGGTCTTAGCGTGATGATATATAGCCTATAGCCTTCCTCGATAAATGGGCTATCTAAATCTGAAAGAATTTTTCAAATCGGACCAGTAGTTCCTGAGATTAGCGCGTTCCAGCAAACAAACTCTTCAGCTTTATAATATTAGTATAGATTTGAACTAATGTTTCTCCTACCATTTCCTCTTTTTTTCGCGCTAGCGTAAAGAAAGTGTTGGAAAAATGAAAATTTACTAAAGTAAAAAATTTGTATTATTTTTGGCTAATTCCTCATGTGTTGAACTAAAGGATATTTATCGAATAATTTCAAGTTTTGTACTCCCATTTATCGCACTTTATTCCACTTTTCAGGGTTATACCAATGATAAATTTGAAAATATGTAAATTTAACATTCTTGTAAATTTCCATTACTTTTCGGCATTTTGTATATTTCAATCCCAAAGTGGAACCAAAAGATATTTATTGATTGATTCAAAATTTTGTAAATATATTTTTCATGCTATTATGAAAAATTAAAATAACATGCTATTATGATTTTCGTACTATCGGTAAAATTATTTTTAAAAATATTTTTTGCGAATACATATGTTTACTTTCTTATCAATAATTCAAAAAGAACAAAGAATAAAAAATGAAAATTTAAAGAATGTATATTAAATCTTTGCAGCTATAATTTTAATTTTTAAACTTAAGGAATTTTACAGTTGTGTTTTCATTTCTTGTTATGAACATGTTATGTTCAACATGGTAAATAAATTTTCTAGCAACTTTTAATAATGTTGTTACCCACTGCTCTAAATATTGTAATCCTTCTTTCCGGTCCTAAGTGTTTAACCAAAATTGATCATTTCAGTAAGCATTTACAACAGTACCTCCTTCGAAACAGCATTGCTGCAACTACTTGTAAACATTTTCTCGAATATATCTCTATTTTTGGGTGACCTGAATTGTACTAACTTTTCTCCACCTGACCCCTACCTGTTAGCCGAGGCCTTAGGATTGCTTACGCACGGGGAGAGGTAGTGGGGTCTACGGATTTTACATGCACATATCCCCAAGTATACATGGTGGTCTTCAGTGGGTATCGAACGCGCGACCTTCCAGGTGGAAGTCCGACGTGCTAGCCACTAGAGGCTCCCAAGTTACGTCTGAAGCATTTGGTATCAAATTGGAGCATTATTTTATTCAACATCCGCAATGGAACTCTGTGAGTGAAGGAACGAATACCGCCGGTCAGACTCTGACTATCAGACGTTCACCCGGAGCTCGTGTCCTGGGCAGGAGCTTTATAAGGGGCAGGAAGTTCTTCCATAATAACATTTAAATTTTTTTTCAAAAAAAATTAACATAAAATAACCGGGTTATTAATAATAACCGCTGGTTTTTTTTCATAACAATATCGAAAAAATTCAATTTTCACATTGACCGTAGCATACACACACACGTGCACTTGCATATATATATGTGTGTATATATATATATACAGTGAAACCTGTGTAAATTGACCACTTGCGGTGCAGCACATTAGTGGTCAACTTAGACAGGTGGTCAACTTACAGAGGGTGGAGATTTTTTTATGTTATTTCTTATACTATGCATTTATTCATTTGTAACTAATTAAAACAGCTTTATGCATTAACGTTACTTTAAAATAGTAATTAGTCTTTTTTTCACAATTACCTAAAATATCAATTGAGAAATTTTACCTGAATCACTTACAATGTATCCCATACAACTTCAAAAGTAAAGTACTTATAAAATAAAGATAAATAAATATCTTATCAATCATGTAAGTTACTGAAATAATAGTAAATATTTCCTAAAAATACATAATTTTTCAAAATGGCTACATCAGATAGAAGAAAAAAGAAGAAACTCGTTCAAAGAATAAGTGCTCATGTTAGTTTTCCCATATTGTTAACTTACAAAGAGGTTTAGTCACTCTTTATATTGATGTTTCATCCATCCAGACAAGTACTGGTTAAACATAATAGCGTAAAATATATCCTGGAGAAGTAATTTTAGTTTTTTTTAATCCTTGGAAAAATTGACAAACAAATGAATATAGTAATTATTAGGCAGTCAACTTACAAAGGGTTTTTAGAATATTCCCACCCAAATTTGGCGTACATAAGTGGTCATTATCAGGACCCGACTTGCAAATTTGGGGGCCCAGGGCACAGAAAAAAATGGGGCTGCTTAAGTTGCTCGAACTGAAAAATTGGGTCGTTCAGAGCGACCCATTTTAATTTTAATAATTAAAAAAACAGCAGAGACACGCTTTTTCAAAAGATGACAACAAATCACCAAATAATCGTGTCTATATAATCAAGACTTGCTGATGTCCCTTTCCACTAATGAACGCTTTCAAAGGTAAGTAAGGGATTGTTCAGAAACCACGTGACGCACTTAAGTACGTCACGTGGTTTCTGAACGGTCCCTAAAAAAATTTCTCCTTTCTCCTTCACAAAAAAAAAAATAATAATAAACGTTTTATTGAATTTTTAAAAAATATCTTTGTGAGTAAAAACTATCTGGGGGCCCTCCAAAATCGGGGGCCCTGAGCACGTGCCTCGAGTGCCCTGTGTGAAATCAGGTCCTGGTCATTACAGACAGGTGGTTTAGTTACAAAGGTTTCTCCTCAACATTATATAATATAGGGCTAATACCGTTCCTGGCAAAAGTGGTCAACTTAGACAGGTGGTCAGCTTAGAAAGGTGGTCAACTTTACAGGTTTTACTGAATATATGCAAGTAAGACTTACTTGCAAGTAATATATGTAAGTAAGTGAACCATTAAAGGGGGGCAGGAAAAACTGAAAGCGCATTGGGCATGGACATTTGAAAACCGGGCCCTGAGCGCCAACAAATCCTCTATACTGACCCTAACTAATAATGGGGTCTCTTTCAGAAATGCAATTTGCAATGCATCGATCCCTTTATAATGGGCCTGTACACAGTTCTGCGAACTATACCTCAAACTTCCTTCACTTTGGGAGAAATTTGTCTTTGTCATGAAATTTTTATTAAATGTCAAGTATGTTACCTAGATTTGTATGTTAAAAATATAATTTCAGTGATTTTTTTTGCTAGTTAATTTTTAAAAATGTTATTCTGTTTCTAAATGTTATAAATTTGGGAAAACATTTCAATGTCCGTTGCCATTTAACTGCTTTGATGCAAAAATCCCTACCTTTGTGATAAAAATATGTAATTTTTTTTTTGTGTATTAGAAATGTTTTTTGTATTGTATCCTAAAGAAATGTAGTAATTATAATCAGTTGAAGTTAACATATTCTGAGTACAATCACTGTTTTCATTCTGGGACACTATATTTACGCATATTTTGAAAAGGACCCAAAGGTTCGATAAATGGTCATTTTTCCAACGATCTCAGTTTGATTTCAGTTTTAAGAAGTTTGAAAAAGCAACTTTTTTTTTCCTAATAGGCTGCGGTTAGCTTCTGCCAATGGCAGATCTAGTGCCTTCCCTAGAGGCTGGTGCTATCTCTTTCAGCGGCACCACAATGAGTCAATGAACATGAGAATCTTGACGTCCAGTTTCTCCACCTGAAAGGGCGAGCACTCGGACTCTGTTGATGCGAAATCGCGCTAGGAACTTAATTTAGCCGAAAGCATCCAAGCCAAATCTAAGAAAGCGACTTAGGTTTTGCAAAAGGCTTTTCTGGAGTGCTCTTTAAAACATGTCAACAGGACAGAAGGGGGAGAGCTCTAATGACACTCAGAAGGAAAATTAAGTAACATGGTTAAAAGGTAAATAACGAGAAAGAACAAAGATAAATTAAAATGGGGAGACACAATGAATCTGCTGAATTGTGCTCATGTCCTAATGCTTAAAATAGTACATTCACATCACAGCAGGATATTATTTTTTCTTTCTCCGGAAAATATTCTGCAAAATGCCTTTGTCGTCTTGTGAAAGACTCGAAACATCGGGAAGTAGATAAAGCTTTTGTTGTCAAAAATGTCGCTAAAGTAACCCAACTTCATTAAAGTGGTCTCTAGAATGGCAACGATCTCACTGTCAATGAGAAATATATAATTTATAATAAATTAAGTCAATAAATTACAAAAATAGGAACATTTATCGAGAAAATACGTAAAGAGCCAAAATGTGGAATTTTGGGAAAATGGTACGTGATAGGGAAACAATAATTGCAGATTCGTAATTTTGAGCCAAAAATACATAAGAAACAGACATTTTCATCCAAAGGACATTTTTCGTGTTGCACAGTGTTATCTCATATAATGTATAAATTTATGAAATTTATATCTGACCGTATGCAGCAACTACACGCAGCGTGAAATGCTTGGAGTAGTCATACATTCCACGTTTCAAGTTATCATAAATTAGTTTAGGGAAAGCGAAAAGGATCGGTGTGGAATAATTGAAACGTACAAGGTTCGTTTGTTTCAAGTAGACCGTCCATTGTATCTTCAGAGGCGGGCAGTTTAAATCAAATTATCTGAGAGTGCATTAACATCTCCAAAAGTGAATTATATGGCCATAAAGCTATAAGTCAATTTTCTTTTGAAGTACACGCAGCACCGGCACATTTTCCCTTGACTCTAATTCAACTCTATTTGTAGTTTTATCAACTTACACGGCCCATCGGATAAAATCGAATTAAAAGAGGAACACCAGATAGAGCCGTTAAAATCACACAATTAAGCCCAATTATGCCTCCCATCCGAGGCGAGAATTGGTCACTTTTATTTGCGGCAAAGTTCGCGCATTAATTCCCTCGCTTAGGTCGTCAATTTCCCGCAACGTAATTATTGCAACTCCGACATTGTCCTCACTACCTGTTGCGATGTTATGGAGAAAGGGTGCTGAAAGAGTATTAAGTGAATTGCGCTGCCCCGTATGAGTGTAGTCTGTGGGGAATCACCGGGTAATAAGTCACTTAGCGGAACAGCGGGAGATTCTGAATCATCTAGAGCGGGCGATTTAATGACATTTGCAGGCCATCAATACGTTAGAAATCGTTAGTTCGGCTTGGATAAAATCATATCTTTCAGAATATGGATTTAAGATAAATATGGATGGATACTGCATAAATAAGAGGGGCATTCAAAAATGATGTTAAGTTTCAAAAGGGGAGGGGGGCTCGAGAAATTGTGACAGTTTGTGACAAGAGAAGGGTAATGTGTAACAAGAAGTGTGACATTACCCTTTTTGGTTTTTATAAAAAAAATTAAAATCTGCAAATTAAATTCATTTTTAAATTCTTTATTTTCATAATTTGATTTTAAAGTTTCATTGATCATTTTGTATCTTAAACACCGATGCTGGTTAAGGTTTAAATTTACTTCTTGTGAAAAGTGTAAAAAGAGATTTTCTTGGTCATTTACACTTTTAAGATAAAATGGCGCGGCTCGTTTTTTCAGAATTCGAACAGTTAATATATTTTACTGTTCTATACTAATTATCTTTTGTGTTGCAAACCTGGACTTCATTTTATACAAATTAATCACACATGTAATAATTATTATTATTATGCTCACAAACGTCATCAAAAGTTCATAAGCAAATTTTGGAACTGCGATCTGTAACGTAGTGCTTTGTTTCCGAACTGCAAGTATATATGCTTATATAATATAGCGTGACATTTGACAAAGGGGGGTAGGGGGGTATGATGATGTGGGACATTTTGTGACAAAGGGAGAGGGATCCAATTACAATATTTAAAAAATATTGTGACATCATTTATGAACGATTCCTAAGTGTGTATATGTACTTACCTGTGCAGTTTCTTGTACGGCAGGGATTAAGTGAATATCTACGCATCGTATTTCTAACATTTGTGTGTAGTATTCCGCACTATTCTTTAATCACGAAAGGCGTATCCCAATTCTTTTTGAACCCTTTCGCTATCTCTCTCTCCCTAAGGGATCGTTTACTATATTTACAATATAGTTAAACACATAAGATTTAAATACACAGGACCAAATAAAGTATTTATGACTAGTAAATTTTCAACTCTTTTACACACTTATTGGTGTTTAGTCTATACATTTTTAGGGTGACCCCCCCCCCTTTAACCAACCCTAGTTACACCTATCGTGGCAACTAAACACAAAATTTTTAGTGTAGGGGAAAGTCGGATAAAACCGGAAGGTCTAACAGTTTTTAAAAACATTTATTCACTATGGGAGTGAAACAGTAAAAATTTGTGTCAAACTGATAAACGGATCCATTGTGAAGAAAAAAAAGGAAATAAATCAGTGGTGACCAATTGCAATTAAGGTCATTAAAACATACACGGTTGAACTTTCCTAATACGGACACGGTTAATACAAAATCTCGGCTAGAACGAACATTTTGTTCATCAAGTTTGGTTTACTATTTAATTACACAAAATATCTCACGCATATTACGAAGGCTAAAATACAAATTTTGGATAAGACGAACAAAATTTCTGACCTAATCACAAAAAATTTTCTCGATTGCAATATAATTAATTTTTTTAAAAGAAATTGTTGGTTATTTTAAGTCATTGGAAAACACCAAGTACTAACCATTAAGGGTTTTTCTAAAATTGTTAAATTAAATCATTTTTTTTCACTATTTATTTTACTTTGTATTATAAACGGTAGTAATTTATTTTTGAAATATAAACATGCATTTCTAATACTTTTTTTACTCAATTTTACGTATTCACGGTTGTTGCGAATAACGGCTGATACGAACGCGAATTTTTGGCATTTCGTATTAAGCGAGTTCAACTGTACATTAAAAGTGTACAATTGGTGTTTGTCAGACCTGGATGGAAAAAACTGGTAACTGAAAAGCATAATTAAATACACATTGATATGTTACAACAAAACTATTCATATAATGTATAAATGTATGAAATTTATATCTGACCGTATGCAGCAACTACGCGCAGCATGAAATGCTTGGAGTTGTCCTACATTCCACGTTTCAAGTTATCATAAATTAGTTCAGTGAAAGCGAAAGGGATCGGTGTGGAATAATAGAAACGTACAATGTTCGCTTGTTTCAAGTATTCAATAAACAAATACTTACAGAATATCCTATTTAAAACTTATTGAATTCTAAACTATATCAAAACTACAACAAAATTGATTTAAGTTATACCCTAAGAGTTGTTAAACAATTTAGGCACAAAAATCACAAATGAAAGTTTGGTCTTGTTCATGTGCATTGCTGCACGCTTCATGTATCCATCCTTTGTAGTTGACGTAAAAAGTAATATTTAAAAAAAGGAGTTGTCAAGAAGCGGGAACTTCCCGGTTTTGTTCGACCATGCCATTTTGAATACATTTTACATTAGCGTTGTTCAAACAACTCAAAATTATAAATGAAAGTTTGGGCTTATTCATGTGGATTGCTGCACGCTTCATGTGTCCACCCTTTGTAGTTGACGTAAAAAGTAATATTTAAAAAAATGAGTTCTCAAAAAGCGGGAGCTTCCCGGTTTTGTCCGACAATGCCATTTTGAATACATTTTACATTAGCGTTGTTCAAACAACTCAAAATTACACATGAAAGTTTGGGCTTGTTCATGTGGATTGCTGCACGCTTCATGTGTCCACCCTTTGTAGTTGACGTAAAAAGTAATATTTAAAAAAATGAGTTCTCAAAAAGCGGGAGCTTCCCGGTTTTTTCCGGCCATGCCATTTTGAATAAATTTTACATTAGCGTTGTTCAAACAACTCATAGACACCAATATAAAACGTTAAAATAGCAAGTAAATAGTGGGCTAACACATGTTGGTCTCACCTTAAATAATTCCTTGTACAGAATCAGTACTCAATACTGTATATTGAGTACTGATTCTGTTTTTGAATTATTTTTAACTACCTGCCAAAACAAGAGTAGAAACTAGAGTATTAAAGAGTAGTATTTAGTAATAAATCACAATTTCAATTTTGGGCAGGAGTAGAGGAAGATTTTTCTGCACTAAAAGCAAGGGCATTTCGCATTCTATTACCATTTTCAACATCGTATTTTTGTGAAACTGGATTTTCTGCTCTGGCTTCTTTGAGGACAAACTATAGATCTAAGCTAAGTATAGAAACAACTGAGAGTGGCTATTTCTAATATTAAGCCTTCCTTCGAAAATCTTTGCTTTGAAAGACAGGCCCAAGGAAGTCACTAATAATTATTAAATTTTTCTTTAAGTTAGTATGTTTTGATTGAGAAAGTTTTAATTTAGTAATTTGTTTGACTTTAATAAGTTATTAAATATATCGAAAAGTATTTTGTTTTCTATGTGTATGTGTGCTTCCCTTTCAGTCAATCAATTTTTTAAAGTAATAGTTTCTCTTGGATATTCTCGCGCCCTCCAGGTTGAGAATCGCTGACTTAACCTCACTGGACGCTGTTATTTCGCTCGGCTGTAAGTAATTCTACAAATTTCCGCCAAGTATAGAAACAAATGAAGCCGTGTAAAACCGAAATCCCTGTTTTGACCGACTCTCCCCCTAAATCGTGAGCCTCGGGATTTCGCTGCTTCTGCGAAAAGCAGATTTTGCATGGTGATTGTTTTTCAATATTTAATACCGCTCGCATTTGGCCTTCTGCTTGCTTTCTCCTCTCGTTTTCGACTGTCATGTATGACGGTATGCATGAAGATGTGCGAGCACACCAAAATTTATTTAGTTAAGTTAATATTTGGTGTCTAAAACAAAACAAAAATTGTGTGCTTTTTCATGATGTTTGTCACACAAATCCAAATGCAATACGATTACAAATACAAAAGTGACGACCAGCAACAGTCTCAGGGCCCAGCTAGGCTGGTCCTAGTCAATTTAGCAATGAACATCAAGAGCTTTCTTAAAAGTTTTTACCACACTGCAATTAACAGTAGCCTCCGGTAAACTATTCCAACTGCCTACAACCCCATTGAAGTGGTAATGTTTCATCATTTCAAGATGAGCCTGAAATTTGAAAAGCTTAAAACAATGACGTCTGGTTCTACCTTCAGAGCATAACTGTAGCCCATCACCATTTCCCGTTTTAATGAATTTAAACGACTGAAACTCTTCTTTGCTGAAGACTATACGTATAAAAAAAAGAAATATAAGCAATAATTAGATACCGTGGAATTAAGCAGAAGTAATTAAAAAAATCATCGAACGTGACGGGAGAAAGCAAATATAACCTTGTCCGAAGGCGAAAATGCTCGCACGGAAGCGTGACCTTGTCGGTCATAGAAAGGGGTCGGGGATTTCTGTAAAAGAGTTTTTGAGGACACCCCATTATGATGCCAATTTTAATTTCAGGCAGAGAGATTGCTCCGGGACTTCGAAGTCCGCGTAAAGCAGTTAAGCTTTTTCAGACTCCTTCCCTCTAGGGGAGTATAGATGGGGTGTTTCGGTAGACAATAATAGAAGATTTTGTTAGGTATTTTTTAATGGGGTCGGGGATTTTAGGAATCGGGGAATTCTGGATGACACCCAGCTGGTTTCCCCCCCCCCCTTTTTGCATGAGTGGGTGTCATTATTATTGTTGTACCTAAAAAACGTATGCACAATTTCGTTAGTATGTTTCGATTTCATCGCCAGCGACTAATTTACAAGGCCAAATTGTAACGTGTCGTCGTTATTCGTCCCGTTATTAGCCTACTTTCCCGTAAAAGTAAAGAAAAAAAATAATAAAGCATGAAAGAAGGCTTAATGTATCGTGAAAATATCGTTAGAAATCAAGAAAAGTCAAAAATAAGTTAAGTAATTAAATAAAGATTGAAAAATAAAAAATTTGAAAGTAGGGTTTTGAGATGGGGAAAAAGTGTGTCTTGTCGGTCTGTCTGTCTGTCGGTCTGTCGGTCTGTCGGTCTGTCCCCCCCTAATAACTTTTAAACGAATTGTCCGATCCGAAAAATTCTTTTTGCATTCGAAAGATCTTCGCGAGGACATCTCATTTCCACATTTTACTTTTTGGTTTGAGCAATTTTTTTTGTTCAATTTTGAACAGTTCAAAAAATTTTAACATTAGCGCCTATGGGCGAAAATGAAGCAAATTATGTAAACTCTGGGTACAAGATCTAAGTTCCAATGAACAAGCTTACTGGAGGAAGATCTTGGCGTGAAATATTGGTTTGAACAATTTTTGTTCATTTTTGAACAGTTCAAAAAAAATTAACATACCGCCTACGGGGAAATTTCAATCCTATATAATTCCTGATCTAACGCCCGATTTGCTTGGAACAAACTTTATCGGAAAGCTCTTATGACGTAGAACATGTACAAATAGAAAGTTCATCCAGAACTAACGAGCCTATTTTCCTATAAAATTTTTTGATCGGGATTTTCAAGAATATTTTTGAATTAATGAATGATTAAATGAATAAGCAAAAGAATGAATGAATAAATGAGTGAATAAATACATGAATGACTTAACAAATGAATGATTGAATGAATCTGTATTAACCGTTAAAAAGGTAGATTTGAAGCAATTAAGAACTAAAGCTAAACGAGAAAGACAGAGAGAGAGGTAGCTAGATTATAAATTTGAATTCGGTGTATACGGGAAAGTAGGCTCGTATAGTTCTAGACGGAACTTCTTGTTTAAAATCTAGAGTAAACCATATGCATTCCTTTTCCTGGCGATATTTATTTAAAGGCTATTGCTAAACCAAGGAAATCGTCAAATCGGGAAGACGACTTTTATCAAGTTCAATCTCGAATTTAAAACCTATTGCTTTGAGAAAACGTTAAATCGAAGGCATGCTTTACTGTTGTTTTTCCATTGAAAACCAAACTAACGTCTCGCTATTTTGAAAAATAAGTTTTATATTGAAATTAAGCTATTCACCCGGAATTGAAGAAACTGCTAATTATTATTTTTTGGTTAAGGTAAGCTTGTAACTGGCTGAACTTATTGACTTGGAAACTTAGAATAAATTTCAATCTGAGCAGAAAAGTAAACACTTTCGATCGATACATTATATTAATATGTGAAACTTTTTTTAATTGTGCGGAAATTTGCGTAAAATTGGAAAAAAAAAAAAAAAGAACTACCTGTCGGATTTTTTTCTATGGGGTCTATAAGGGTCTGTCTCCTGATTCACTCTGTCTATGGATAAAAGCCGCATTAAAACCAATCGCGTAGTTTAAGAGATCTGAGCGTACAGACAAAGGGAAATGACTTAGTTTTATACTCTTTTAACACTACACTATCGCAGTGTTGTTTTTAAACAGCACCTCTATTTTTCGTTCACAAAGCTCTTGGTTTGTATTATTTTTAACAAGTAGCGCATTCTCTCGTTTTATTTTGTACGTAAGATCATATTAGTTAATATAGTTTCTCCTGGATCTTGTAAACTGGGCTCAAGGTTCATCCTTTTTTCACAAAATCGGAAGACATGTTAATTTTGAAAAAAAAAAAACAACTTCTTAATTTTATTTTTTTGCAAATTTTAAACAGCAATTTTATTTAAAAAAAATAGTCATTAATTGCTTACATAGCTGTGAAATAAAATAAATATAAGTTGTCCTAAAAATTTCGTGAAAAATATATATTAGAGCGTCTTTTTTACTTGTTGTTTTAAAACAGCACCGCGCATTCGGGGGTAATTTTTATGCTCCTGCACTATTGGCAGTGTAAACAAGAACAGGCGTCACTGGTTGTTCTATTTCACTTTATTTATTGTCTTAGAAGATTATTGTTATAAATATATAAGCAATTAGTGTAAAGTGGTCTTTTAAATTATTATTTAGGAATTTTGCTTAAAATCAATTGACGCTCAACCGAAGAAGAAACGAACATTGTCGCACAGACCCCTACAGAAGTTAGGTTTCTTGTTTAAAATCTTTTAGGGAAATTATTAAATTTTATTGGTAATTAAAGTAAAAAATTTCACATGCAACTAATAATTATTAGTTACATGTGCAAATCTTTACTTCAATAAATTTTATAAATTTATAAATAATAATAAAATAAATTATTTTAATAAATTTTACTATTTTACTGTTATTTTATGATCATAATGCACTAATGTCACGCAAAATGCGATATTTTTGGCTTTGTTTTAAGACTGGGGATTTCATTCGACTGATCTACCGACCATTCCGTAATATATTATGTATTTTTATTTGCTTATCAATATAATCCTCTTATTGAAAATGCTTATCATGCTTTCGCAGTCAGTCACTCTGTGTTCAGTTTCCTTTTTCAATATATTTTTTGACTTGCTTAATTTTTGAGTGAGTAGTTATTTTTTCTTTTTTACCCTCCCTATTGTCTGGGAGATTGTCACGATGAACGGTAACTTTATTTAGAATTCTTCTTGCGCACGAAGAATGTTTATTTTTATAAATTAACTAATGTGTTGAAAGATATTCTTGGACTTCGCCCGCTATTTTTCTATAAGAATTTTAATTTTTTATTTGGGAAAAACATCCATTTAATTATTCCCGACACAAAAATTTGTATTCTGTTACGCAAGAAGCGCAACTTTTTAGGAAAATTTCTGCTGACCTTGGCCGTTGTCTTTGACAAGCATCCTGTCATAAATCGTCATCCGCGCTTTCCCTTTCCACGCAATACTGCTATTGTGGTGGAACAATTTCTGTCCCCTCAAAAAGTAGGTATGTATTAACCTTCGGATGAAAAGGTGAAAATCTGAAACATGAAAGGCCATGTGGGGTCATTCAATGACCCCATCGTTAAAAAACACGTATTTGTTTACTATATCAAATAAAACATTAAATTAATCTTTTGAAAGCATTTAATAATATTTGTTAGAGCTACAGTTACAGAAAAGATAAAAAATGTAGTGCAGATGCAACAAAATACTTCAAAAATAAAATGATCTTTAATTTATTATTATCCGGATTAGGAATACGAATACAAAATGATGGATTTAACTTAAAATAATTCATTATTATTACTGCACTCGACATGTTGTTTTATTGACGTGATTTTTGCAAACAAATCGATTGCGCTTACCACATTTCTTGGTGGCTTTATTAACGACTAGGTGGGGTCATTTAGTGAACCCACATCGAAATGCAATTTTTTATGTATTTATGTTTTTATGGGAGAAGCGATAGCTTCATAATTCGTAATAAAATAGTACAAAACTCAGCCATAAATATATTGAAAGCGCTTCAATTTTTTAAAATTAAATATTCGACAAAAACTGACATTGGGGACATTTTATGACCTCACTTGATCATCCGAAGGTTAAAAGATAAAATATCAAATTTATGTTTTGAGTAAGAAATCAAAGTTTATCATTTCTGGATTGGCAGCACAGTATTCTAAAGATAGTTGCCTTGTGCAAGCGAGTTCCTTGAGTTTTCGAATGGATTTTGCATGAATGCTTTGGATAAAAGAAAAATCAACTGAAACTTCTGAAGTCAACTTTATACTTAAGTATAAAGTTTAATTACTTAATTTTATTAAACTTTAAGATGTAGGAGATATCTTAATAGCTATAGTAGCACACACAAAAAGCTTATTTTTTGTGTCCCGCACGTGACGAAAAACTTGAATATTTTCAGTTAGGTTAAAAATGGACCACTTTATTTTGTGTAAATGACATTTCTAAAGCAGCTTAATGTAGTTCACGTATCTTATGCTGGTTCTAGTTTTTAAAGTTACTTTTATTTGTAAAAAAAATCCAAAAACAAACCTGTCCCGCACGTGCCGCATTACATGTAGGTAACACAATTCCAGTTTATAAACGTTGATAACAATTTTCTTCCAACATTGCTTGAATTCTTTCATGGTTTTTTGTTTTAAATTTGTGTTGCTCTATAAAAGTAGTTAAATTATTTGTTTTTCCATATTTAAGATAGATTTTGCTATATTATATATTTAATACAGCGCACATTTCTAAAATTTTATATTTTCATTACAGAATGCCCTATCACTTCAATGATAATTTATGTTTAAGAACATATTACTCACATCACTTACAAAGGCAAATATGACTAAGTTAGTTTAAAATATTAATAATAAAGCAGCAGATACATTTTTCATCGAGGAGCTGTTTGGAAGAGAATTATTTTTGACTTTTTTCAATATTTGTATAACATTGTAACAACATAGTTTAAGCATTATGAGGTTTATTTTAGAAAATCAATTTAGATTAAGAGCTAAATTTTATTTCACTTTTATGACTTTTGCACAATAATTTTCCATAATATTTTAACTTTTTAACTTGAATTAAAAAAAATATCGAACAGAAATGGAAGGAACTAAAATCAAGTGCTGAGAGAAGGAAAGAGATAAGAAGGGAAAGTTCAAATTTCAAGAAGGAAGAAAATGAAAGGATACATGGACTGAAAAAAGGGAAGAAAATATGACTAAAGCCGAAAAGGAGAAACAAAAGCTCTAATACTACAAGTGGCCCCTGATAGAATTCATTATGTGTTTAAAGATGTTTTGAGAAATATATCAGCTCCCGCATTAGCTAACAACAGAAATTGTTTTAAAAATTCGGGAAAATATTAAAACTTTTTTTTTTTTTTGCATTTACTCTGATTCAAAGTAAAAAGTAAAAATTAAAAAAAAAAACGAATTCTATTCAAATAAATGCTTCGTGTTTTAAAGTCTATAAAAATACACTGTTTTATGTTTTCATTTAATTTCCAACATTCGAAAAGCATATATTACTTGAGCATTTGCAAAATGCCCCACACGTGACAACTGTGTCCCGCACGTGACACAATACATTTTTTTTTTCAACTGTTAAAATTATTATTTCTCAAAACATTAGATATGTTTTATTTACATTGGAGCCTTTGCTATCTAATCCTGTGTTTTTTTTCGCCAATGCAAGATTAATGGAGCAGGAAATTTAACCAATTCATACAGAAAATTAAGACAGGTTGACTTTAAGTGTCCTCCACATGGAGATTAATCATATTTTAAACTACAAAAAAGATTTATGAACGATGTCTCTACGTCAAAAGCAGCTATGCACCATAAGTAAATGCTAGTGCTTCCACTTATTTAAAATCTTTTGCTCTATGACAAAATTTTGGTGAAACTATCGAGCCCATTTGTCCCGCACGGAACGGTGGAATGGGCCCCCTTTTGCCTTACGTGACGGTGAGGCAAGTTTTACGGCTATCGGAGATTTTACCGCGCTTTGACTGCAGCAGCCCGGGCGGCCCCCTCAGGGTGCAATCGATGGGGAGACGAACGTCCGGAGGCCGAGCTGCACTACGATCGGCATTGAGAAGGCTGCCTTGATTTTTGTGTCCGCATACACCTCAGCGTACGGCCCACAATGGGGATTTGGTAATGAACTCTTCGTATAATCTCCAAGCGTTAAATGAGTATAGATATTTGGAGAAATACTCTGCATACACCTCAGCGTACGGCCCGCAGTGGTGATTTGGTAATGAACTCTTCGTATAATCTCCAAGCGTTAAATGTGTATAGATATTTGGAGAAATACTCTACATACACCTCAGCGTACGGCCCGCAGTGGTGATTTGGTAATGAACTCTTCGTATAATCTCCAAGCGTTAAATGAGTATAGATATTTGGAGAAATACTCTGCATACACCTCAGCGTACGGCCCGCAGTGGTGATTTGGTAATGAACTCTTCGTATAATCTCCAAGCGTTAAATGTGTATAGATATTTGGAGAAATACTCTGCATACACCTCAGCGTACGGCCCGCAGTGGTGATTTGGTAATGAACTCTTCGTATAATCTCCAAGCGTTAAATGTGTATAGATATTTGGAGAAATACTCTGCATACACCTCAGCGTACGGCCCGCAGTGGTGATTTGGTAATGAACTCTTCGTATAATCTCCAAGAGTTAAATGTGTATAGATATTTGGAGAAATACTCTGCATACACCTCAGCGTACGGCCCGCAGTGGTGATTTGGTAATGAACTCTTCGTATAATCTCCAAGCGTTAAATGTGTATAGATATTTGGAGAAATACTCTGCATACACCTCAGCGTACGGCCCGCAGTGGTGATTTGGTAATGAACTCTTCGTATAATCTCCAAGCGTTAAATGTGTATAGATATTTGGAGTAATACTTGATAGGTGAATGGGTGCGTAAAAGGGAAAATTCCTAATGTTTTTCCAAAAAAAAATGATAGAAGTTGATTTAAATTGATAAAAAGAGATAACTAAATTCTGTCCAAATGGCGCCAAATAGGCAGTACAAAAAATAAATAAATGTCATAAAATAAATCACTTGAGCAAAATATGGAAGCAATCAAAACCGCTGCGTAAAAAAGTTAAAATAAAGTAGAAGATCGGCCAAATTGCCCAATAGTAATGGAAGCATAACGCAGGTGCGCCAAGATCCCACAATGTAAATCGCGTATTGAATTGAATGAGTTACTGATAAAATGATATTACTGATAAGAATTTTCGGAGCGGTTTGAAAAAATTACGAAGCGTAAAATAATATATTGAGTACAACTAACTGCACGGGGGAAGAAAAAAACTATGAGGGCGAAATTTTAAATTTCATCAAAAATCAGCGATATCGAAAGCCTTCCAACCCAGTAAATGTAGGCGATAAAAGTACTCTCTATTTTGGAGAAAATACTCAAATTGAGCGAATAAATTCAGAGGTAATTAAAAATTTGTTTTAAAATACAAAAACTGCTTAAAATGAATATTGCGCGTGTTCTATTTGTTCTGCGAACTTCAGAAAGATATCATCTTGTGCAGTTTTTTACGGGCATTAATATGCTGCAAAAATCAAAACGGTGTGACGCTTCTTCGATGAGATAATCCCAAAATTAACAGTTCTGCTTAAACTTGGAATGAAAAAAAGAACAAACTCGAATTTTAGGAAAAACGCTTCGAGGTGCACAAGGTACCTGTAACCAAAATTTTGTACCTCTGGACCCTTCCATCTCACCAAGAGACGACCGACACGCACAAACTGATACACTTCTCTGTTTTATTTATATAGATAGATAGGTTTTCTTTAGGTGTGGGAGAAAATGCTTTCGCTTAAAATTTTGCAGGAACCACTTAACACATTTTCCTTGGGTTTTTTTGGTAAGAGAAAGAAGGGTTTTTACCCTTGACTATAAAACATACATGGGGGATTGCATCCGCATATATTGAATATATATATATATATATATATAGTACATAACAAAAAAATCTTTAAAATGGATTTTGAGCATGTATTCGTAGAAGATAGTCAATTTTCGGCGTGATACATATTTGTACATACATTTATACAAGAGTTTGTCGAGTGGTCGAACTTCTACCGTATTCATTAAATTTTTCAAGTTCAGAGTCGAACGTTCAAACAACTTTTAGACATTTTGGTTTTCTGTTTGACAACAGTTTGTTTTGCTTCAATTAGCGCATCCACATATCGCTTATAGAAATGAACGGTGTCATATCTGCAAAATGGATAAATAAAACTATAAAAAGTACAGTTATGACAGTATTGCACCAAAAAAATACAGTTTGTAAGTTATTAAAAAGTAGTACAGTGACTAAGTATTGTTCGTTCCTGTAGCTAAATGGGGGTAACACTGTCCAATTCGTTAAAAACTACTTGTCTCCAATTAATATTTTTATTATTTTTGTATTTAAACTTTTCCCCTTATAACATGTTTATATTATTTGATTAATATAATGAAGGACTAATTAAGGCCTTCATACTGCCTATAAGTTATCTGAAAAAAGCAAGCTAAAGAGCACTTAAAAGAAAAAGTAAAACACAATATAAAAATATAAAAGTTTATTTACTTAGGAAATAGGAACGTAATTCTTACAATTTAGAACTTAAAATAGGAACGCAATTCTAATTATTTTTTATGAAATGCACATTATTGGGATAGCTGTGCTGCAGCACCATTAACAAAGCAGCCAAATAAATAAAAACATTGCAATGAATACTGTCTTATGCACCAATCAACCGTAAGTTTATTCGACTATATAAAGCTATGAAATAAGTTATGCACACACAAACACACACAGAGGATACTATAAGGTTTGGCTTGAAATTGAGGTTGTAAATGCATCATATATACATCATCACACATATTACTTTCAATTTTCATGGAGACTTTGCATATTCAATCCAAGACGACAAAATCGAATCAGAAAGGTTCGTTTTGATGAAGCACTGACCATTAAAGGAAAGCAGAAATGCCATGAATTCATTCTTAAAAGTACGTCAGAACTCTTGGTTAAAACATTTTCTATACTGTCGGAAGCCTATAGCAGCCTTTACACACGCGTTCTTAACCGCGGTCCGGACGGCGAGCCATTCAGATCCGCGGTCAAGAGCGTGCGTGTAAATGCAATTTTAGGACGCTCAAGAACGCGGTTAAGAATGACGCACATGATCGCGCTCCAAGAAATGATACATTTTACATACACGTTCTTAACCGCGCATCAAAGTCGGAGGATTGGACAATTCTGCAGACTGTGGCTTCTGTAGGGGACTTCAATGGAACGCCCCGCATCTTAACGCGTTCTTGCGCGCTGGTAAGAATGTGGTGCATTTTGCAACACATTCTTGAACGCCACGGTTTTACTCGCGTTCTTGACCGCGGCTGGATGCGCCACGTTCAGTCGCGCGGTTAAAAACGTATGTGTAAAGGGCGCTTTTGTTAAGGAAAAGTCGGAATCTCCATACAACTCTATTCGGCAAACATCTCTAGCTACCTGAGTGCTGTTCAAACAAATTGATGTCTCGGATATCAGAGAAATAAGTTAATTTGGGGTGTCTACAAGTCGCAAAAGTCACGAATTCGCAAATTAATCACGATAGTAACGAATAAGTCACGAAAATTACGTATAAGTCACGATATTATTTTTCTTCCAACAGCACCGGCCCCTCCCAGAAGGCCCAGTGGCGCGCCCAAGGGGGGTTTTGGGGGGTAAAACTATACATACATATATATATATATATATATATGTATATATATATATATATACTAATGTTATAAAGCTGTAGAGTTTGTTTGCTTGGACTCGCTAATCTCAGGAACTACTGGTCCGATTTGAAAAATTCTTTCAGTGTTAGATAGCTCATTTATGGAGGAAGGCTATAGGCTATAATATATCATCACGCTAAGACCAATTGGAGCGAAGTTCCAAAAATTGCATAAAATAGTCCTTTTCTATCGGAAGAAATTATCGCATCCTTTCGAGCTTGATATCATTGAAAAGCCCGTAAAAAACTATCCTAGAAAGAGTTTTGTCCTTTTTGCTAAAATTGGAAGCCTCTAAATTAACTAGAAAAGAAGTTATAAGCGTTTTTCTCTGCAGTTTGAAATTATTTTTTTACGGAAATTAACTTTAATTTTATTCGACCCAGATGATGACCGTTTTATTTTATTTGCATTGTTGCATCGTTTCAACAATTACTCCATTTTCCGTGTGAACAAGCAAATCAATGCAGTTTCCATTGTTAAACAAATCAAATATAATAATAATCAGCGTTTCTAGCATTTTAATGAGGCATCGCTGTATTTTCAAAATATAATTTAAGATAGACCGTGCAACGCCGGGCGTCGCAGCTAGTGTATATACATATATATATAGTAAGTTATCTATATAAATTGATTAGAGTGATAATTCTGCTAAAACAGCAGAAAAATCATAAAAATCTAAAAGTAATTAAGTAAAAAATCAAAATTTATTTTCACTTAGTATAACTCATCTCAAAAAATACATAAGTCCTAAGTTCAAAATGACAAAATTTTGAATATAAATTTCTTTTTTACTAAAATTTCTCTTCTGAAAAACTTTGCATGTCCTTACAATCCCCAAAGTACCTTAATCTTATAATGAAAAGATTAAATTTTCTGTCTTATACTGAGACAAATGTAAAATCTACATAGGTGCTTTCACTGATATAAGCTTTCAAAGTTATAAAATGTTTTTCCCTATAAACTTAATATTTTCTTTTTTTTAAATTTTTATTTTCACATAACTTCTTACTTATCATTGAACGATTCGAAAAGTGCAAGTTCACAAAAACTGCGCACTCAAAAAGTAAATTTTAACTTTCTTTAATGCTTATTTCATCACAGAAAGCGATACCCACGGGTGACGAGAAGGGGAAGCTTTTTCATCTGCCAGTCATTGTAGAAGGGCAGTGAATCCTCTTCCCCTAAAGCTGTAAGCGCACCTGTGCTCTTCGAATGTACCAGCCATGTTTATGCTTGTCTGTTTCTAAACTCCGAAAGTGATTTCGTCATCTTCATTGTGTCATTAAATTGGATCATTTGCTCCCCGCATCTAATGTATGCTATAATATAATTGGTTAGCTTGTTCCTCCTTTAATTCTCGCAAAACACGTAAACACTCCCATGCTTTCCATCTTTATTAGTCAGAGTAAGTTCTCAGATTTTAGCACCGTGAATTTAGAGAACCGCTTCGGGTCATTCCATATCAAATTAACAAAAAAAAAATTATTATTGAACCTTTAAGATTCAGATTTTTATGTGCTTTATTCATTTATTATATCCATCAAGAGGACAAGAAAACATGAAATTTCAGAATTTTTGGGCTCTTAGTTTTTGAGCTATTCACTTTCGAAAAATCAAAAATCTCAAAAATTTGACAAAACTATACCATTTTTAAACAGCTATAGATCCAAAACTATTTGACCTAAAGAGCTCCAATTAGTGCCATTTTCTTCTTTTTCATTGTGTTTAAATTGATATGAAACATGACTGTGGTATTTAATATTAAATCTTTTTATAAAAATTTTAAAATTCAAAATTTCAAAAACACCCCTTTTAATTTTTAAAAAAAAAATATATGTTTTAAAGACAGTAATTGAATATTTATATGCCAAGTTACATAGTGGGATGACCATGGGTTTCAATGGAAATTAAATTTTTTTATCATCATGCCATGTGAAATTTGCCACTTTTTTTAGATTTGAATCAAAATAATTAAATATATTTATGCCTACATAACTTTTTTTTAGTTAAAAGGCGGAAATAACTAGAAGAATATAAATGAAAATAGCTATTTCAGAAATGATGAAATAAATGAATTTACAAAAGTGATATTCTTTTAATAAATCTATAATCCAGTTGATTATTTCCCCGTTCAATGTTTAAATTAGATAGACTTCATTGTTATTTGTTATTATTATTTTGAGTTACCACACGCAATGTTGCAAATAAGTAAAGTACATTGTTAAAAATTTCCGCAAGAAAATAGCAAAATAACCATTTATTTGGTTGTTATTTTACCATATTTAATTACAACAGTTGAATAACCATTAAAAAGATGGTACTCAAACCGCTGTTTGCGAAAAAAATCGTTTATTCTCTGTTTATCCTAAAGAACGTTTAACTAACCGTCATTTTCAAGCGCTCAATAAGAATCGGGCGTCCATCTTGGTTGCGAAACCTTACCAGTCGTACGTTGTTGTTAAAATATGAATAAAGATTTATCAGTTTAAATCTGCATGTGTATATAAAAAAAAGAAGAAAAAAAAGTGGCTTAAGCAGTGGTTACTAAATAAAAACACATATACACGTAAATAAAAAATTGGAGACATCGGATTCCCGAACTGTTTGCGAATGAGCGAACCCATCATTTGAGCTGCCGAAGCTTGTTTGTATTTTAATTTTTTCAGCAAATAAAATGATTTTTGTCAATATACAGTAAATTTAGACTAAAAATGACTTTGGATCCAAGCAAAAACTGAAATCTTAACTTTAAGGCAGTGTGCTTGTTGGAAAAGAAGATTTATTGATAAATAAACAGCCGCTTCACGTGGTGTAGATGGCCGAATGGCTAGAGAGCAAAGTTGGTATACCGTCCACCGCGGGTTTGATTCCTGCAAGCTTCGTTTACCGTTTCTACGCCTCGAAATGGTTCAAAAACGGTATAAAATTTTGTTTTGAAACCATTTTTATATATTTATAAAACCGTAAACTTTTGGATTTACGGCTTTTTAAGCAAGTTGATTGGAAGATTGGAAATGGTTAGGTCCCATAAAGATAGAAAAATGTTCCAAACCGTAAATTTAACAGTGAATTAGATGGACAGATTGCTGCCGGTCATTGAACCGTAATTTCATGATGAAATTTCTAACAGTGTAGGTTTCCTTCATCCAAAAGGAGCAGCTTCTTATTTTAATTCGACTTCATTTTTATTTCTTATTATTATTTTAAGTTACCGCCCACAATGTTACAAATGAGTATAAAGTAAGTTTCCAACATCCAAAAGGGCCAGCTTCTTTTTATTATCCACATCTGAGTGACATATTAAATGTGACAAGTGATACATTTTTTCAAAAAGTTGATCCCATTACTGTACTGCAACTGGGAGAGTTGAGAGAACTATGAGTAATGAAGAAATGAGATGATCTTCACTTAATTTGGAAAAATACATGTCTTAAAAATCTGAGAAGTTCTTGAGTTTTGCTTTTTTTATAATAACTGTAAAAAAAATTCAACTTTGAGTAATGTGTGTGAAATATTTTAAATAAAGAAATTCATATGTGTATTGAATGTATGAAACACGTGCATCATGAATTACGCACATAAAAGTTTAATCAATTGGATTCCAAGCGTTATGTGCTTTTCCTCTTACTAATTATCTAACTTAAAGCTTCAAATTCAATGGAAGCTAGCTAATACAATATTTATATACTATGGGGGTCAAGCTGTTTCAGTGGACTGTTACTAATTCACCTGATCTCTACAGGCTAACTTTATGTTGATTATGGCAAGTTATTTTATACAATGATCTCTTAATTGTTTAATTTCAAAGTATATCATGTATTAGTATACCTACTTTATTGTCATTAAATGTAAAAACTAACATTTTTTTCAATTTGTTACTACTCTATATTAAATTTTCATGTTTGTAGTGCAAAAATTATAAAGTAGTTTTGTAGTATGTAAACATTACCCAATGAGCATACAGTTATGCTTTTAACATAAAAAACAAGTAAAAACACCAAATTTCATATATCAATAATATAAAAAAAATAATTTCCATAGGAGCCCTTTGTCATCCCATTATGAAACTTGGCATATGCATAGTTATTTAATATCTTTAAAACATATATTTTTTTCAAAAATTATAAAAGTGGTGTTTTTATTAAAAAAATTAAATTTTTATTACTACAGCTGTGTTGTATATCATGTTAGAGATCATAAAAAGCAGAAGAGGTTGACACCAAATGGAGTGCTTTATGTCAAATAGTTTTTGACCTACAGCTGTTTAAAGGTGTCAAAACGTTGCTATTTTTTTTTTTCAAATTTTCGATTTTTTTAAAATTTAATAAATCAAAGACTAAGGGAACAAAAAATCTGAATTTCTGGTTTTACTTGTTAATTTGACTGTTTCTACCACTCTACCAAAAATCATCAATTTTTGAGACGTCAAGGTTTATACCATTGGTTGATTTGATATGGAATGAAATAAAATTAAAAAGTTTTTTAGTTGAAGAAATACGTTATTTTACTTTCTGTTATTTTACACCTACATCGATTTACATTCTTTCTACCATAGAATCAAAAAGGCCGCTGCATCTTCCAATTTTGGAATTCCTCACGAAAAATTTCAATTGTTAACTGCTGGTAATGTTAGCAGCACAAATGAACTATGTGCTAAACTTTCAAATACGGTTGAACTCGTTTAATACGAAATGCCAAATATTCGCGAATTCGTTCGTATTAGCCGTTATTCGTAACAACCGTGAATAAGTTAAATTGTGTAAAAAAAGAACTAGATATGCATGATTATATTTAAAAAAAAAATACTACTATTTATAATAAAAAGTAAAATAAATAGTGAAAACAAATGATTTATTTTTACTTATATACACTTTTACATTGAGAACAAGAAGTTCCGTCTAGAACTATACGAGTCTACTTCCCCGTATACACCGAATTCAACTTTATAATCTAGCTATCTCTCTCTCTGTCTTTCTCGTTTAGCTTTAGTTCTTAATTGCTTCAAATATACCTTTTTCAACAGTTAATACATATTCATTCAATCATTCATTTATTAAGTCATTCATGTATTTATTCACTCATTTATTCATTCATTCTTTTGCTTATTCATTTAATCATTCATTAATTCAAAAATATTCTTGAAAATCCCGATAAAAAAATTTCATAGGAAAATAGGCTCGTTAGTTCTGGATGAACTTTCTATTTGTACCTATTCTACGTCATAAGAGTTTTCCAATAAAGTTTGTTCCAAGCAAATCGGTCCGTTAGATCAGGAGTTATATAGGATTGAAATTTTCCCTTAGGCGGTAAGTTAATTTTTTTTGAACTGTTCAAAAATGAAAAAAAATTGTTCAAATCAATATTTCACGCCAAGAACTTCTTATAGTGAGCTTGTTCATTTGAACTTGGATCTTGTACCCAGAGTTTACATCATTTGCTTCATTTTCACCCACAGGCGCTAATGTTAAAATTTTTTGAACTGTTCAAAATTGAACAAAACATTGTTCAAATCAAAAAGTAAAATATGGAAATGAGATGTCCTCGCCGAGATCTTTCGAATGCAAAAAGAATTTTTCGAATCGGACAATTCGTTCAAAAGTTATTAGATGGGGACAGACCGATAGGCAGACCGACAGACAGACAGACCGACCGACAGACCGACAGAACAACAGACACACTTTTTCACCATCTCAAAACCCTACTTTCAAATTTTTTATTTTTCAATCTTTATTTAATTACTTAACTTATTTTTGACTTTTCTTGATTTCTAACGATATTTTCACGATGCATTAAGCCTCCTTTCATGCTTTATTAATTTTTTTTTTACTTTTACGGGAAAGTAGGCTAAAAAGTGAACTTACCTTTTAAAATGCAACAATTATGGAAAAAATCCTTAATGGTTAGTTGTTTTTTGGGTAGATTACATTTTGTCATACGCATATCCCGCCGCAAAATGCCTAGTGCCATTTGCATATTGTCATTTTCTGGGCGCATCTCATAAAAGTTCATTATAGTACCTAAAGCTTCTTCAGCTTTGCTGTAAGCTATTGCTACCCAGAATGATCCACCGTATGATTCGAAATACGTACTTGGTGTTTTAAAATGACTCAAAATAACCAACAATTTCTTTTTAAAAAACTAATTATTTGCAATCGAGGAAATTGTTTCGTGAATAGGCCAGAAATTTTGTTCGTCTTAGCCGAAATTTGTATTTTAGCCGTCTTCGTAATATGCGTGAGATATTTAATGTAATTAAATAGTAAACCAAACTTAATAAACAAAATGTTCATTTTAGCCGGGATTTCGAATTAACCGTAGTTGTATTAAGAAAGTTCTCACTCTATATCAGAGGAGCCCGTATCTGAATCAAACGGTGTTGCCTCTCGATACCTCTTGAGGTGGTGAAAGGCAGTGAGATGGTGGGAACTTTTATCAGTGGCAGCCATGTTCCCGCAGTTTCTTATATTTAATGACCGCGATTAATAGATATCCAAATAACCGGTCTTTCGTGTTGAGGAGTTAAAAAATCTTAATGAACACTCAACTCACTGAAGATTGAATTCATGACCAGAAAGTTGATTACTTAACATCCGATTTGTCAATCGAAGAAGGGATCTACACTTCACACGATCTACACTTTACACGATCTACACTTGCACATTTCCTGTTAGCCTACTTTCCACACTCAACTCACACTCAATGAACACTCAACTCACTGAAGATTGAATTCATGACCAGAAAGTTGATTACTTAACATCCGATTTGTCAATCGAAGAAGGCATCTACACTTCACACGATCTACACTTGCACATTTCCTGTTAGCCTACTTTCCACACTCAACTCACACTCAATGAACACTCAACTCACTGAAGATTGAATTCATGACCAGAAAGTTGATTACTTAACATCCGATTTGTCAATCGAAGAAGGCATCTACACTTCACACGATCTACACTTGCACATTTCCTGTTAGCATACTTTCCACACTCAACTCACACTCAACTCACACTCAATGAACACTCAACTCACTGAAGATTGAATTCATGACCAGAAAGTTGATTACTTAACATCCGATTTGTCAATCGAAGAAGGGATCTACACTTCACACGATCTACACTTGCACATTTCCTGTTAGCCTACTTTCCACAAAGTGCAAGGGAAAAAAAATAACTTAAAAGAAATAAAAGGATTAAAGAAAGCTTTAATATCTCGTGGGAAAAATATCCAACGACAAAAATGTTTTAATTGATAAACATACAAGAAGGAGCTCGTTTGTGTTTTCGTATGTTTGTTTATATGTTTGCTATACAAAGCCAAACTAATTGACAGATTGGAGTACATTTGGCACTAAGTTCAATCATCCCCCAGAAAAAAATAATGTGCATAGTCCCATTCGAAAATTCGAACTAGTTTTGTTTATATTCCAGTTTTTAGTATATTGAGCGTGCTATACAAAGGCTTAATTTTTAAGTAATTTGCAAGAGTCGTATGATGGCTGGTTTACTGGTTAGAGCGCTCCTTTCATAAGCAGCTCAGCGCTGGTTCGAATCCACCCCTTTGGTTTCAGTATTTTCGCTTTTTTTTTTTTTTTTTTTCACGTTGAAATGAAGTTATATTAAAATAATAATATTGATAATATTTTTTACTATTTTTTAATTTATTTAAAAAATGTTTTTGAATTTTAATTTTTATTAATTAAGTCAAAGAATGATCCTAGTTAATCTAAAAACTTCAGAAATTTTTTTTTAAACACAATTTCGAAAAATTATTTTTTCGCATTTCATTGACTTTTTTTAAAATACTTATAGTGACTTTAATTAGCACGCAAAATAAATTGTTGCAAAGGGATTTTTCTTTTGATATAAATAGTTAATTGAGAGCATTTCACATAATTCTAATTATTTTGCATGGTTGTTGCTACTATTGTTATCACTTTTACTTTATGGTTTAATCGTTGGCAAGAACATTTTCGTGTGAAATAAAGTGCTGTAAATTTAATGCTTCGTTTAAAATTTGGAAATTTTGAAATGCATTGCATAGAAACTGTTCTTAATTTATTATCATTTTCCTTATAGGTAGCTACGAAATTTATTGTTAGCAACACTTAAAAAAAGTAATACGAAAAAGAAGAAAGAAAGAAAAAGAAAGGAAGAAAAAAAATTCCTGCAATCAAAAACCGCAAGAAATTATTACAATTTCTAAGTAAATAAATAAATCAAAAAAGTAAAAAGTAATAATAATATAAAATAAAAATAAGTAAATAGTAATAATAAAAGGGCGGATATTAAAAACAGCTTTTCCTGCAACCAAAAACCGCAAGAAAATAATAAAATTTCGAAGTAAATAAATAAATTTAAAAAATAAAGAAGAATAATAATAGAAAATAAAAATAAATAAATAGTAATGATAAAAGAGTGGCTCTTAAAAACAGATTTCCCTGAAATCAAAAATAACAAGAAATTAATAAAATTTCGAAGTAAATAAATAAATTTAAAAAATAAAAAATAATATTATCGTAATTATCTGTGTATAGCCCGCTGGTTATCTACGAAAAAGTTCTTTTTTTACTATCTGCGGGCAATATAACGATGCGGGCAATACACGGAATTAGAAAAAAAATATTAAAAAGAAAATTATATTGATTTTTAAATTGAAAGAAATAAATGATAGGTTTCGAAACGATGATCCAATTTCACCCATCCAGCTCTTAACTTCCCCATGCAAGCCTTTGCTTCCACACCAATTAAATCACAATAGGAGGGTAGGACCAGAGCAGAGGTCCCTGTATAAACAAATCTATAAACAAAGTAACCATGTATATGGTAAAATGTAAACTTTTTACAATGTAATTTTAAATGTCAAGTGTTCTGTAATTTAAAATTGTGTCCTTATAAACTGTGTACTTTACAGAGTGATTTGTTCATGTAATTGTTTTTGTTTTGGGTGCGGGTTGTATAACGATGCGGGTTATACAACGAACTTGATATTTTTTTGATGAATTTTTCTTCCTGCGGACTATACAACGATGCGGGCTATTTACCGATAATTACGGTAATAAAAAATAAAAATAAATAAATAGTAATTAATGATAAAAGAGCGGCTCTTAAAAACAACTTTTCCTGCAATCAAAAATCGCACGAAGTTAATAAAATTTCGAAGTAAATAAATAAATTCAAAAAATAAGTAAGAATATTAATATAAAACAAAAATAAATAAATAGTAATGATAAAAGAGAGGCTCTTAAAAACAGATTTCCCTGAAATCAAAAATCGCAAGAAATTAATAAAATTTCGAAGTAAATAAATAAATTTAAAAAACAAAAAATAATATTAATAAAAAATAAAATAAATAAATAGTAATGATAAATGAGCGGCTCTTAAAAACAGCTTTTCTTGCAATCAAAAATCGCAAGAAATTAATAAAATTTCGAAGTAAATAAATAAATTAAAAAATAATATTAACATAAAATAAAAATAAATAAATAGTATTGATAAGGGAGCGGCTCTAAAAAACAAATTTCCTGCAAACAATTACCGCAAGAAATTAATAAAATTTCGAAGTAAACAAATAAATTAAAAAAAATAAAAATAACTTCAAATAAAAATAAATAAATAGTAATAATAAAAGGGCGGCTCTTAAAAACAGCTTTGAATATAATTTCAAATGGCGTCAAGCTGCAATCCCTGATTGGTGCATGTCATTCCAAGCCCGGGAAACTACGTCATATCTTCCTCCCGAAAGACCACTCCCACTCACTTTACAATCCTTTCTCACTTTGTTTACCGAAAAGCGCGCAATACGCCAAGGACCCCTTCTGAAGATAGAACATTGCCTTCCACAATCGGAAGAAAATTACGTTTTACGCTGAAAATAAAGTTTTCCGCTAAAACTCCAATTCCAACCTGGAGCAAGTCTAAATGTAGAAAAAGCCTGTCATTTTACACGTAAGTGTTTATATTTTCCCTACGTTATGAGTAAGGGGGGAAATTTGTCGCGCCGAGAATTCCCGGGGTGATTTTCGCAATTTAAGCTTTTTCCTAAAACCCCGAATTTTTCTTATATTTTTCTCTTTAATTATTGGCTCTCGAAATGACCGATTTTTCAAAAATTTCAGAAAGCAAAGATAAAATGTGTGAGTACCCGAAATCTAAAAATGCTCTAAACTTGTGCCAGGAAGAAATTCAAAATTAATTTTTTGAAAACAGTAACAATAAACATAGATTTAGCCAAGATACTAGGAGGAGTTCTTGATCCTTGTCGATATAAATATTTAAACGCTTTTAATGAAGTTGATAATTCTTCCATTTTTAATAATATCCCTAAGTTTAAGGACGAAGAACAACTTTGATTGCACATATGCTATATTTTATTACATAGCTGAGCTTTCTTAATACGAGCACGGTTAATACAAAATCACGGCTAAAACGAAAATTCTGTTCATTAAGCTTGGTTTACTATTTAATGACACTAAATATCTCACGCATATTACGAAGGCTAAAATACTAATTTCGGCTAAGACGAACAAAATTTCTGACCTATTCACGAAAAATTTTCTCGATTGCTATATAATTAATTTTTATTATTTTTTTAAATAGAAATTGTTGGTTATTTTGAGTCATTGTAAATTACCAAGTACGTATATGATAAAAATTAATGTACACAGCAACTAACCATTAAGGATTTTTTTCAATTAAATTCCAGTGAAATTTTAAAAGGTAAGTTCACTTTTTCTCAATGTACTAGTAAGATTTAAAAGTGTATCTTAGTAAAAATAAATCATTTGTTTTCACTATTTGATTATTTTTTATCATAAATAGTAGTAATTGTTTTTAAAATATAAGCATGCATTTCTAATAGTTTTTTTTACATAATTTTACTTATTCACGGTTGTTATGAATAACGACTAATACGAACAAATTCGCGAATTTTTGGCATTTTGTATTAGGTGAGTTCAACTGTGTTTGTGTTCTCCCGAACATTTTGCAAAATTTGCCGCGAATGTCCCGCGAATTTTGGGCTCTTTTTCCTGCGGCAAACGTGCAACCCTAGCATTCTAAAGCAACAAAGTTGCCTATACTTAACAGAAAACCTTCTTAGAAGGACAAAAATTATGTTTTGAAATTTAACAACAGAGAAAAATGTTATGTTTAATAGAAATAAGAAAATATTGCTTTAGATTTTCCTCAATGTGTTAAAACATAACTGTAAATATGTCTCTTTACTGTGTGATTTCTTTGCTTGCTTATATGATTGCTTCATAAGATACACTTGATGTTTTTTGAAGCATAAGTTGGAAAAAGTAAACATATGAAGTAGCTTTTGTAAAAGGTAACTTTACACGTTTTTAGAAGTACGACTAAAAAAAAAGTTCTACATTGTTTCACAATTTTATTATTTAATTTTGTAACTTTAGTTCAAAGTTTTGAACGTTTGTACCTATATTAGTATTTCTTTTTTTTTAAATTCTAAGTTTTACGAGAGAAATCCAAGTTTTGATGCTTTGTCTTTAGTACTTTTACATTTTCGTTCTAACTGTTACTGGAAGAAACTAAGTTGGAACAAGCATGAGTAGTACTAAGACTCCCCTTTTCGTGCTGTTTTAACATTTAATACTTTGTATTTTTATATTTTCATGCTGATTAAACATTTTGTACTTAGTAAATTTTGCATTTTCGGTGCTAAATTTTACTGGATTGATATGCTTTAGTACTTTTACATAATCGTTCTAAGTTTTATGAGATTAAATTTAATTTATTTTCGCTCTTGTGTGAAATAATCGTGCTTTATAAAATACACTTGGTATTCTTTGAAGGAAACAGTAAATGTAATAATATTATAAAGTATAAGGTAATTTTAGAATAAATTGTAACATGCAGTTAGAATTCAGACTTAAAAAAAGTTTAAAAAAGTATCTGAAAAATTTTGCTGTACTATGTTTTACATGTTTGATGAGTTGTGAGGTATGGAGATAATAATCCTCCGCTCAATTCAAAACAAGAAAAAATTATTTAATTAATTATGCTTTCCTGATAGTAACGAAATGAAATTCAGCTTACTTTCAGAGGAATAATGGAAGTAATTATGTCGTTCCATAAAAAGTTACATAGGACGTTGGCTAATTTTTATTCCGGCCTTTAAAGAGGGAAGTAAAAACTTAATAGAGTCATGTTATTCTTAATAGAGTCAAATGTCAAATTATTTTCAATGGAACATAATGTAGAGTATCTGCCTAATCAGTTAAAACCAATCTTAACGGCTTTAGATAATTTCAAGAAGATAATTAAAATAGCCGAAGCTGTTACAAACATTCAGAAAAAGCTAGAAAATAACCTAAATAACCTAAATCAGCAATATAAAACAACTACAGAATACCTTTAAAAAAATTAATAAAATGAACAGGCATTGACACATTTCTTTCTTTTTTTTACCCATTTCAAACCCCAACACATAAAATAAGAGGTTTAAGAGCCAATTAAATTTGGTTAAATAAAACACTGAACTATGAGGCAATGGGTTGAAGTTCATAATTTGTGCATTTCATTTTTGTGGCATTTAATTCGAAAAAGAAATTGCAGTCCATGTTGACATGGACTGCTATTTATTTTCCACATTAAATCAACAAATGGTCGAAACCTCACGTCATAGGATTTCATTTATTTTTGGCTCAAAGAATGGTGGAGTATTCGTATAATAGGTGAAAAATACCAAGTTTTGTCTTTTTTTTTATTCATTCGTTTTCGAGACTTAAACTTTTTAAATTTTTTAAAATTAAACGTCCTCATAAAGAATAAAAATATTTTCTCTGTGAACATTTGCATTCATTTGCCTTAGTTTGATAACCCTTTTTTTTGTGTGTGTGTGTGGTGTAATTTATACGTTTTCTACTGGGTCATTTTCCAAGTCAAGTGATTCCAAATTTGGTAAAAAATTTAGCTCACCTTCTTTAATTTTTTTCAAATTTGTATCATCAGCTGTACAACTCAAGGTAATTAAAAATCCAAATTTTTAAATTTTATCTTATTCAGTTTTTTAGCTATCAGGCTTTGATTTCGTAAAAAACTCACATTTTTACATGTATGTTTCAACAAAAAACAGGCCATAACTCCTCAACAATGCATCATAACAAATTTTATAAAAATTTAAAAAATGACCTTAAAATTTAAATTTTAAATTTCTCGATAAACGTATAGTAAATTTTTTACAGAAAATTCTCAAATATTTCTGTGCATTTTATCTTTTTCTATTCAAAATTTCAACTTGAGGACTCAATGGGATCATATTTTCCCGAATGTTCAAAAATATTTGATTTACCAAAAAATGAACATTTTTGTGATTCAAGCTATTTTAAGATGATGGTTCCTTAAAGGCGATGATTTAGTTAGCCTTATAAACACATCTATGCATGAGTGAAGAAGCATGGACATGTCTGTGCACGAAATGAACAAGTTCAAAATTTAGCGACTTTCCGTATTGCGGTGATTGCAAAGCTTTCGGCTCGATCAGTTAAAAACCAAAAAAATTTCGCCAATCCTTAGCAGCCAAGGCGGAAGACGGAAATCACGTGATATAAACAACATGGCTGCTAGCATGTAACTGAATAGCGTTTAGCAAATTATGAAGTGTTTTTTTTAATTGTAAAATGAACGTTTTCAAAGAGGGTACTTTTCTATCTTTAGGTTTCGACTCGGATGGCTGATAAAGATAATGAATAATGCACGAGATGTTTTCTCAAGCAAGATTTTAAAAAAAATAAAAATTGAAATTTAATAACAAAACAGATCTCGTATCGATTACATACGAACTTTCGCTACATTGTACAGTAGAAATAGCTTGAGAATATGAATAGTACGATCGTTACTGAGAAAATATAGTTGACCATTTTTTGTTGGTGATTGTTGTGCAGAATATTAAAATATGTTATTTAGTTAAATGATTACTTTTTAGTACAGATTTTTCTGTTGCGTAGAAGTGTAAGACTGTCCAATTTGCTGGGCTTATTCCGGCCCAGGTAGCGTTGCAAGGCTTTCAAAACGCTTGGTTTATTCCCGAAAAAAAAAACCGGTTTTCTTCACATTAAATTCAAAGCAAAATCGGGAAATTTAAGACTTTCCAGAAACTGGGAAAATTCGATTTTTTCCATGTAATAATAATTTTAATACATCAATAAAAAATAATTGTTATGAAATTTTCGTAATAACAAATACTTTACCGAACATTATTGTTAAAGCATTTTAAAACAGACAACATATTTATTTCGTTGTAATAGTATTCGTTGTAACAAAATTTTACTGTTGAGAATGAAAAAAGGAAATCTTTAATATTTTTTATTTACATTGTAAAACTTGATATTTGTTTAAGATCGAAAAAAAATAACACATAAAAAATCAACGTTTACAAAAATTATTGAAATGTATAGTGCTTTAAATAGTATTTCCCATTAAAAATTACCCCTTCAAATGTGTTGGTAAAGTTGCAATAAAACGCATTGAATAAAACGGATAAGTTATGTATTTATGTATTATTTCTTATAGTAATTTGAAATCTAGGAATAAAGGAGAAAAAAGACTTTGAAGGTTGATTTTATTTCTTGCAAAGTAACCAAGTCAAATACATTTTTAGAATCAATATACTGCAATAAAGAATCCTATTGAATTTACAAGTTAATTTGATAATTTTCTCAATTATATAAGTTTGATTTAAAATGTTATGTTTGACACTAGATCATATATTCAGAATAGAAATAATATAATGTTACAATGTTATATGATCTGTAAAAATATTTGAACACTGAAAACATTTTTACAGTGAGTAAATACTTTATGATTATTTGAAGGAAGCTTAATTTCGTTTTTTCCTCTCAAAATTCCCAATGTTCTCAAATTTCCCAGTTTCTTAACGAAAATTTCCGCGTTTTTAACTTCACTTCAAAATTATCGTTTTTTTTTTTTTTTGCATTTCTAGGCACAGCGTATATTATTGAAAATTGAATGGATGCTTCTTAACAAAGCTCAAATTAGTAAACTAACGCCAGGAATTACCGGTAAGTTCAACAAATGAATTATTATTGTCATTATTTCAATAGTTGTTTTATTTTAATCATTTCATCTACATTTTTAATGAGTAAAAATTTTATTACTTGCATCCTGAAGTTCACAATTTTATGAGTTGATAAATAAGTTTCTTTTGACCCAGAGTAACATATGTGCAATTTTTTTTGTGATTTCTTAATGCTGGTTTTTGAACAAATGGCTTTTTACTAAGTCAAACATTTTTTTTTCCTTATTTAGTGTTGAGTCGATTAGTATTATTTGTATTTTCAATGGATGATCGACCCAATAAAACTATTAAAAAGCTAAGACTTGTAAAAGGTTTGCTTTTATCATATATTGATGATTTCATTGTGTTTCGTTATAATGATACATTGTGTGCGGTACTTCAAAATAATAATAACAAAAATAAAATGAAGTTTAACAAATTTGAACATTGGACGGGAAAAAAATCAACTGGATTATAGATTTCTAAAAAAAGTATCACAACAAAGAAAAATAACAAACATTTTTTAAGTTCATGAATTTTAATCAATTCTGAAATAGCTATTTTCATATTTATTCTTCTATTAATTTTCTCCTTTTAAATAAAAAAATAGTTATACATGCATAAATAGATTTAATTCTTTTGGTACAAATAAAAAAAATGCTGCATGAATATTAAACGACTATAAACTGTCTTAGTTATCATGGCATACAGTCAGATTTTATGCACATTTTGCACAGTATAAGAATGTTTCTATGATGTTTTATGCTTGTTATGTATTTTTGTGAAACAATATTTAATAAAATAAGTCATTCAAGTATTGAAAACAACATCATAATAATAAAATACATACTGCAATGTATTTGTTGCCATGATGTTGTTGTAATAATAAGCTAAATACATTGCAATAATGTATGTGTGAATTATTACAACTTATTAATATTACTTAAATGCTTATCTAATATTTTAAAATTTAAAGAACGTTTTTGCCCGAACATGCAGTTCATGAGTGTTACCTCGAGAAAGTTCCTACCATTTAACTTTCAAAATATTTAAATATTGTAATTATTTTCTGTGGTAGGGAAGTCTAGTATGTTTCTTTTAACTTCATACCATCCAGAATGGGTTAGTTTTATTCCTTTACTGTTTTATAGTGGAACATACAATTCAACGTGAGGAGTATTTTTATTACTTTTCAGGAGTGTTACCCATTTATTTTCCAATGTTTTTTACAGCATAAAAATAAGCAATTCAGCAATAGTGCATTTCTTGTAGAGGAATCAATCGGTCCAATAAAATTTTCAGGAACACAGTCAGAATTTTTTTTAGTAAAGAATTTTTTAATAAATCTCGTGAGTGTTACTTGGAAAGAGAAGGAAGTTACAATCATGATTGAAAACAACCAAATAATAAATACATCTGCAGATATAGATATTTTATGAGCTTTAACTCAAGCTGATATTAGTTTTTTATTCAAGGATATATTTTATTACTATATTTATATATTTAGAAGAAAAAAAAAAAAACACCCTGACACAAAATTTTAACGTTGGCAGATATGATTTTTGCGTGTTTCGTTTAAGATAAGTTTTATCCTTAAGGGGTAAATAAAGAAAAACTCAAGTACTAAACACCCCTTCCCCCCAAAAAAGTAAAAAAATAAACATTTGTTCGGGTATGCCAGTTGTTACTTTATGTAAATAAGAAAAGGATGTGTTGCAAACTATTATCTTCACTTTACTTAAATTAAAGATATATTTTGCAGAATTAGAACATTAGAACTATTTATTTCGATATTTTTACTGCCTACCCTAAAACTGAAAATAATTCTTTTTTTAGTTCTGTCTAAAAAACATTTATTTCTGGATCAGAATCATGAGAGCAGTGATGTTTCATTACATTTTTAGTGTAAAATACCATATTAAGGGGTAAAAAAAAATCAATTTTGGTCTCTCTTTTTATAATTATTGTTATTTTTATTAATATTATTATTTTTGGTTCATTGCTGTAAGATATTTTTTGCTTGTCTCAGGAGTGTTACCATCTCTCATGAGTGTTAATCGAACAAAAAATTAGAATTAAATGAATATATTTGTTAGTTAATAATTAAAAAATGGTTTTCTAATTAAGGCTACCCATTTACTTCTTATACCTACAGTGAAAACATTTAATTTTTAATAAAATACATTTTTATTGAAAGTTATATCCTTCATTTAAGAAACAGACTAACACTCCTGAGATAAAGCGCTGTTAAAATAGTTTAAAACTTTTAAATAAGTAAATTTTAATACTATTTTTACTTATTACAAAGTATTTAAGATTACCTAAACAAGATTATTTAGATTAATTACTGATAAGGATCATTGTACAGAATGTTCAATAACGGTAACACTCATGAGAAAAACCTTTACTTTTCAAGACACTTTTTGAAATACCTAAAATATAAATAAATTATTTCGAAAAAAAAAAAAACACCTGCTCAGAATGCAGTAATAAGGAATTCATGCGTAGGCAAGTTTTTATGTTTGATGCAACAAAAATTTTCAAATTGTGTTAAACCCAACACGTCAACAAATTTGAAAATCACCCGCATAGTTTTATTTGTCTTGCTTTGTTAAATACTAGCTCATAAGCGCAGATCAAAACTAGCAACCAAAAGCTGCAAACTCTAGCAGTTGTGCACCTTCCATCACCATTTCAGATGAGTTTAGTTAAATACTTTTTCCCCTCATATCATTAATATCTCATTAAAATTTATCTGAAATCAAAGAATTAATCTGGGGAAAATTATTATTAATGCATAAAATAAGTCAATTTGTTCATTTAAAAATAATTTTTGAATAATTTGAAAACAAAAGTTTAAAATAGCTATGATAAGACATAAATGTGCATGTATTTGTTGCCCCCTCCCCCAAAAATAAATTTTGAGCTTGCTCATTTCATGCACAGACATGTCCATGCTTGAATATAATTTCACATTAATTTAAAGCACAAGAAATTATATTTCTACTATTGTTTACTTGCACAAAGTTCAATTATTATTATATGTCCATGCTTGTTCAATCATGCATAGATGTGTTTAGAAGGCTTACTAAATCATCGCATTTAAGAAACCTTCATCTTAAAACAGCTTGAATCACAAAAATGTTCATTTTTTGGTAAATAATATATTTTTGAAAATTCGGGAAAATATGATCCCATTGAGTCTCCAAGTTGAAATTTTGCATATACAAAGATAAGATGCACAGAAATATTTGAGATTTTTTTTAAAAATTCATTATACGCGTTTAGGAGAAATTTAAAATTTAAATTTTAAGGTAATTTTTTTAAAATTTAAAACTTTTCTAAAATTTGTCAGGATGCATAACATATGAAACGGAATTGAATATAGTTCAAAATGCTTTTTACTAGAAATTTGTATCTCTATTTGTTGATTAATTATGTTATGTTTTGTATTGGCGCATACATGTAAAAATGTGAGTTTTTTTGCAAAATCAAAGCCTGATAACTAAAAAACTAAACAAGATAAATTTCTAAAAATTTGGATTTTTAGTTATCTTAAGGGGTACAGTTGATGAGACAAATTTGAAAATCAAAAAGGGTGAGGTAAAATTCTTTGGATCACTTAATATGGAATCAGATTTTTTTAAAGCAGATAACAGTAAAAATTGATTAATATCAACCATATTAGTGTGCCAAAGTAAAAAGTTCACAACGTTTCACTGAAGTCAAAATTTCAATTTAATCCAGAGGAGTCTTGAGGGTCTTAATGAGTCACTTAACAATCTCCCTGTTATCCACCCCCTAAGCAGCAATTCCCTAACTGCAGCTTCCTTTTGTAAGTTGATCCCTTTTGCTTTCCCTCTCAGTGTAACTTGAAACCTTACTGGGGAACGTATAAGAGTTACCGGGACTCAAAAGTTACATGCTTTTATTGCCCCCTGGATCGTTACAAAGTTCAAGCAGAAATATATTCTTTTTTTGAAAATGCAGAAACTCACGCAGCTCAAATAAGGTTTTGAAAATATTCAGTTTGAAGAAATTGTGGGCTATGTGCCTATGATGATGAATGGTTGATGGGATATGTTATTTCAAACGATCAAGTAGAAGAAGAAATCAAAGTTTATTTTCTTCCTTCAAGCGGACCATCGCCATCATTAATTTATCCACGGAATACGGGACATTGTGACAATACTAAAGAATTTTGTTTTATTTAAATTACATCCGATCACTGCAACAGGTATAACGTACCAAGTTACGAAAGAAGAGTTTGCAAGAGTTGCACAAATTTTACTCAAAAAAATATTCTTATACTAGGAGTTAACCTAGTAGCAAAGTGAATATGAAATGTATAGTGTACAATAATAAAAAAAAAACTCTAACTGCTTTTAGTAGTTTGGTAGGCCTATTAAATATGCATTGTAGCACTTAGACAATTTCTTTTTTACCAGATTAAAATAGTTAGAGTAAAACTTTTCTAGATTTGCTGTTAAAAATATTGCAAAAAAAGGGTTGTTTAAATCACTTTTTAATTAAAAATCAAATTTATTATTATTTTTTAAATTATAAATATTTTTCAGAGATAAAATTGCTTTAAATAATTGATTTTTCTTGCATAAGCAATGCTTTATACTATAATCGCTCTTTAACAAAACAAATTTTTCTTATATTATGAATGTGTAGAGCTTAACCAACCAGCAGTAACCATATTTTAAGTAATGGAACTCTTTCGTTATAGTATGTTAATGTTAAGTATACTAATAATAAAAATAATTTTCATTATTATTGTGAATATTTTATCATTTTGAATACCTAAATAATAGTGGGGAAACAATTTGTAACAGCTATTTGTACTGATGTGTTTAATGATATGTCTTCTTTTGTAGGGGAACCTGTTGTACTAGGGACCCTTGTTGTACTGTGGTCCTAATAATAAAAAAAAATTCACGGATTCATTTTTCAATATGGCAACACTGGTTCATGTGCTGTTTGTTAGCTGTCATTTATAACTAATTTTGATAGTTGGTGTCGAGCGAGATCTGGCAGTGGGAGACCAAAAAGAATTTGTGACCCTAAAAGTAAGTTTTTTTAGTTTCTTCCTTTTGTAAATAACGTGTTTCCTTTCTCAAAATGTTTAGTAATCTTTTTTTTTAGGTTTCACAACTTATTTGGCGGTGTAATTGAGCGTTAAATCATTTTCAATTCCTAACCTATTACTGAAAATAAGCAGTTATTTTAAAATTGTGTAGGGTGTTGTATCTTGAACCTAAAAAGCAGTTGTAGAAGCAGTAGCAGTTTCTGAAGATGAGGCTACAGTTTGTGATGTTCTTAAAAAGGAATGTTTCAAAGAAGACAAATCTTACGATATGGGAGAACCCGAAAATTTATCTTCTTTTTGTGGCCCAGGGGATTTCGTTATTTTCATATATGAAGGTGAATACTTCCCTGGAGAAATAATAAGCGTAAACGAAGAATGCGTTTGCATAAGATCTATGGAAAAATCTAAAAGAGCTGGAAGTGGCCAGAAAAAAGAGATGAAATGTTATATCGCAGGGAAAATGTAAAAGAAAAATTAAACCACCATCAAAATGCCACTCCATAAGGGATTTGTATGAAATAAAAGAGATGAAAAAACATTGGCAGTGCTAGAAGGGGTATATAAAAAGGAAAAGAATAATAATAATACAATTCCAAAGATAGTTATTGAACAATAACACGTTAAAGTGAACAAATATCTCATAGAATTATGAATGTTAATTAATATAATGCCTATTAATTGCTAAGTAAATTGTTATGCTGTTTAATTTGTTTTACTAATAAATGTTAACAACTTTAATACAAGATTTAATAAAGATTTGCAATATAAAATATATTTTTCTTAAAGATAATAATAGTCGGTCACTAGTACAACATATATATAGGTCCACGGTACAACAGGGGTACTGTATCTTGGTCCTAATTCTTTTTTTTTTCAAAAGGCTAAATGACGTATGATTTATTTTTCTACATTACTTTAAAAATAGCACTTCTGTTCATAAATGACCGCAAAACATTATTTAATACGCAAAATGCATCTCACTATAGTAGTTTCTGAATAAATAATTAAAAATAAAAAATATATCCAAGGTACAACAGGTTCCCCTACCCTTTTAATTTTTCTATTCTTCTTCATAATGTCATTTCCCCCAAATGAGTTCGGAATTCCGCACGGGTTGACTAGTGTTATATATTTTATGAAACCTCATAAAATACTAAAATACTAAACAAAATAGTACAAATTTCAGCTATTTAAGTCAAACAGTGTTTTAATTACAACCGTCTAAAGATGATCAAACAGGGGAAAATTTATAATTTTGTCAAAACTTAAAAAATTTATAACTTTGGAAGGAATTTTTGAAAAAATTCAAAACTTCAGTTTTTTCATTTTCAAGGCAAATATAAAAAACAGCCAAAAAATCATTACAATCTAAAACACTGATTTTAAAAATTGTTTTTTATTTGTTGATCTGACATGGTTTTGTTAACCAAACTTGTTATCTTTTTCAAATTACTTAATGGAAAGTGCAATCGAGAAAATACTTAACTGTATGTAAATTATTTAAAACTAAATTTAATTATTAATCTATGTATGATTATGAATAAATGATATACAGAAATTATTTGAATGGCTGTAATGCATATACTTAAGTTACTTGCTAACAGCCTGGCGAATGTGCATTTTTTCCAATTATTACTTTGTTTAACAACATATAGTTATTGGGTTGAAAGTACAGTGTATTGCACTTATTTTTCTAACTTTTTAGCATAAATGTGTCTTTTTTAATGTAAAATTTTTATTTCCAATTAAAGAAATATTACATCCATTTTGTATTTTACTTAAAACGTCAATCTTAAGATGTTTATTGGTATGATAAGCAATCTGGTTTAAAATTAAAAAATGAAAACTGTTTTTTTTTTTTTAATTTAAAAAAAACATGATTTTTTCATTCTCTAATATTTATTAAGAATTAAATGCCATGTAAAACAAAATTAAGTTCGAATAATTCTGACTTTATGAGAACAATATATGACTGTGTTATAAAGAAAACTGATAAAATATATGGGAAAATATTAAATTGTTTCTAAAAACCATTGAACGCAAAAATGGAAGCTCTCATTTTCAGGGAATGTAGAATTCAATGGTTTTGACCAACAGTAAAAAAATAAAAAAAAAGAGTTTTTTTTTTTTTTTGAGAAAGAAAATATATGTAAAAAAATTCAGAAGGCGGCTGCTGCCAAAAGAGTTGAGCAAATATTTTAAAATGTTGCCTTTCATCTTGAACAGAATATAATTGTCTTTCAAATAAAAAAACCGCATCATAATATCTTGCACCGTTCAGGAAACAGAGCACTTGAAAGTTTTTGTCAAAAATCGCAAGTGAGAAATTGCGTCGGAGGCGCCATCTTTGGTGGCCAGAAATTTTTTTGAGCAAGAAAAAACATACCTATAACTCACTTGTTTTCAATTTTAACGTATGTGAAATTCAAAATCTTCCGAGACTGTGAAAGTAAGGTTTTATTTTTACCTACCTGAATCGACAAGGACTATGCCATATATAATATATATATATAGATATAGATATAGGTATATATTCTTTTGCTCATACGAATAAAATTTCATAACTTAGAACGATTTTCAAAAAAAATGACAATCGAAATGATCAGGACGCCCCCCCCCCCCCCTCTCACTTTTTTTATTACAGTTCTTGATGAAATATATTAAAATCTCAAAATAAGCAAAACTCTAATTAACAATTGACTGCTCTTTCTAATGATGCAATAAATCTCCCCACCCCTTTCTTCCAATCATCAATAGCTAACCTATGAGCAAATTCAAAGCTTCAATTTGTTGTAGTGTAATAATATATTCACATGCTAAAGATGTTTTTTATTTGATGAACACATAAAATAAAGTTCTCTCAAAAACTAAAAATTCTTCAAAAAAATAATAATAATAATTTTAATGCAGTGAAAATAAATGAAGAAAAAATGTAATAAAAATAAAATAAAATAACCAAATACTACGAAAGTAATGAAAAAGAAAAATAACGAACATAAAACAATTTTTGGAAAGAAATAGAATCGATTTCAAACTATAAATTGCGCTAAAAGGGAAAAATAAATGAAATCTTTAAACAATATCGATATGACTTTTAAACATATTTTTTGACGCCGGCGCAAAAATATCTAATTATCATTATGCCATGTGTTACTCTTCATTGACACTGTTGCAAACTCTGGGCCATTTATATTTGTGGTTGATTCTTGATTACAAAAGTAATCATGAATCAAAACCTGTCATAATTTTGTACGGACTTCAAAAATTAGGTATAAAGTAGTTGTAGACGTATCGATATTGTTTAAAGAATTCATTTATTTTCAATTTTTAGCTCAATTTATAATTTGAAGTCAGTTCCATTTTTTTCCAAAAATTGTTTTATTTTATTCTTTTTAGTGTAAATGCATTTTTTGTATAAATATTCTATTTTTAAAAAATCCATATCAAAGGGTAAACCTTCTATGAGTAAATGGCACTAAAAAACTAATCATTTGTATGATAAATTCCGTTTTGAAGTCGAGTTTAAAAGCTCACTAGAGCAAACAAACTGACTGGGTTTAGTTTTCGCCTCAGAGAAGCTTTCAGTCAAACTCTTGTTACAATTGCTTTTAGTATTGCAGCTTAATGGCAAAAACACTTTTTTAACAATGAGTTTTTGATTTATTAATTTTCCCAACAAAGAAAAATCAAACCAAACATTTCCATTAATAAAAGAAAAATATTTACTTTTCACCTATAATTTTTTTCTATAAAAGCGAATTTATCAAATTGATGTGCCATATTTGAGTTAGACGAGAGACGATCCTCTATCAATTAAAGAAAAAAATCATCAAAATCATTTTGTTAAAAGTTAATGAAAAAACAAAAAACTGGCTACATTTCTGCCCATAACTTCTTTTCTAATTATTGAATATGGTGAAACGACGATACCTGGGAGAAAAAACCCCCCCCCCCCCCCCCCCAAAAAAAAAAAATCATGAAAATCGGTTCATCCAGTGAGAAGCTATGGGTGGACAAACAAACAAAAAAAAAAGGAAGAAGAAAACGACATACATTCGGTATTGAATGTATAACCTCCTCTTTTGTGAAGTCGGTTAAAAATACAAATTTAATGAGAAACAGCATTTTGCCGTGACTGTAACTGAAAAAAATAGTTCCTTATTTGAAATTTTGATAAAGATATTACAAGCCGAAAACTTAAAATGCTGTTGTCTCTCTCTTTGTTTTTTGTGCATTTCATCTCGATTGAAATGTAAATGTTTTTTTAAATTTGTATCTATGTTGTGGATTTTTCCCCCACATGTTTCTGAAACTATACATAAAAAATTTATGCATTAGTTTTATGATAGCTTAAGAACTTGAAAAAAATCTTTTGGTAGGTGTTTAAAATTTTTTCGTTGTTTTTTCTTCGCAACACCAGTTTTTATTTTTTTCCCAAAAATATTTCACTTATAAAAAAAATCAATGCTTAAAAGTTTGCTTTTTGTGTAATGAATAAAAAAAAAATCAGACTTTAAGCCAATTTTTGGAAAAGAAGATGCATTTAAAAAATTTGCTATTTTTTTTTTAATTAGATTTTTCAAATTATATTTTAAAAATCAAGTTATTTTTTAATATTAAATTTCTTATGAAGTGATATAGCATGACATGAGGCAGAAATTGTAAATAAAAACACCATAGAAAACACCGACCCCCCTTAAGACACGGTTTCATTTCATAGACCATTGTATAATTTTTAAGTCATGCATCCGTTTTTACTAAAATCCTAAAAATTAAAGTAAAAGTCAAGCATAAATTGAAAAACAATTTTACAATTTTACATTTATCTAAAAAATGCATAGAATGGAAAGTAATAATGTAATAATAATACAAAAAGCCTAAAAATTAAAGCAGAAATCAAGCATACAATGAAAAACAATTTTACAATTTTATATTCATCTGAAATCAAACCATTTACTATGGGAACAGAACAACCATTAGTTATGCTCAAACGTCTCTTAAAAATATTTTGATTATCACTGGGAAAATTATTTGAAATCGACTTACATGAGGCATGAAGATTCAGCATCTTCTGGAAGACTTCATATCTCCCATGCGATGGAGCAACTGACCAGCACTTGGTTGTGGAAATCCTTACTTACACTTTCAGTTCTTTCACGCAATTACTGCTTCCACCAGCACGATCCCCTTTACAGCAAACTGCTGTACTCCGGAAACTCGTCCTTTTTAAGAGCAACCTTTCATGGGATCTTGTGGAAGCACCGACAGCCACCTCCCACACTGCGTCTGCGAATGCCGTCTGCGAACAAATACGGGGAATGCCCTTGGCCAATCGATGTCGCATTCCCTCTACGAATAATGTCCCGAAACCTTGTTTGGCGCGGTTGTCGTCCCAAGTACATACCTGAACGTTCAAATTTGCCACATATTGGTGGAGCTTCTTTACTAGCTAAGTTTTTAAAATGCAGAAAAAAAAATCCCTTTAAATCAGCAGAAACATTTAATGATTTCTGACAACGCTACAGGATGTAAGAAGTAAAAAGCTTAGCTTTTTGCGAAAAATAACATTAAAATCAACGTTAGAAGCACAAAGTATCAATGCAAAATTGCTGACACCTGTCTCGGAGTTTCGCGAAACACTTTTTTTTAAAAATGCAACAAGATGTGAGCTAATGGGTGAAGAAAACACATCCCATTAAAGTTTCTTTCACCTGACTAACTATGTATTTCGTTGGATGCAAATCTGAATTTCTGAACAGGTCTAGTTTTTACACACATTTTTACTAGCTTTACTACAGAAATACCAGTAAAATTTTTATTTTCTATAACAAAGTGGTTTTCCTTTTATCAAACACTATTTATTTTCATTAATTTTATGAAAACGAGCTAGGTGGTGGGTACCCTTGATACTGAGTTGAAATAAAATAATTGTCCACGTAGCATATTTTCTCATGATAGAAGGGTTGCCCCGATAGGTTGGACTCCTACCTGTTGGTTCCCGCGAAATGTATTTTACTTCCGTTCTACAACCCAGAGGAAACTTCTAGAGGCATTCCCCTATCCGCCATCTGGGCATGTGCGCTCTAGGGGTTACAGGTTCCCGCGAGAGAAATGGAGAAAGTATCAAACCATTAGCTTCACTAAAAAAGTCAGAAGATACTCTACTAATCATATTTCTCAAAGAACTTTACAAAATTGGACCAGAAGAACCAGATTTAAGAGCTCATCCGCCATGAAATAGGACTCTGAAATTAGAAGTGAAATTGGTCTCGAACATGATACCCTGACTATCCTCGATGAACCTTACTATCCCTCAGAATACCACAATTTGGGCAAACCTTGTTAAGCCTTGTACTAAAAGAAAACGACTCAACCACAAGTATCTGCCAAAGGGTATTGAAACTATAAATGCATTGACGGAAGAGAATCTCGTACATTACTGACGGTTCTGCTGATGAAACTATTCAGAAAGGCGGTTCTGGTGTTTATACATAATTACCACATGGTACCACTATGGGATACGAGATCGACACCGGCACTATTGTCTCAAATTTTACCAGTAAACTTAGAGCAATTCAAAAGCATTGCAAGAATAGCTCTTACTAGACGATCTAAACACTGCACGTGGTCTAGTAATCTTCTGCGAGACGATCTAAACACTGCACGTAGTCTAGTAATCTTCTGCGAGTCCACAGCAGCATTAAATGAAGTTAAAAAAAGGGTCAGTACCCATACAACTTACCCGTAAAATCCCCCATTACCTTACCACAATCCCATACTTATACTTATTCATAAAATTCACCACCTTCTGGTGCAAATTAACCACTCATTTGATTGGTTAATTAGTCTGCTTTCTGCAGTGGATGCCAGCACATGTTGGCATTCCAGGCAACGAGGCAGTTGACAAGCTTGCAAAGGAAGCACGTGATTTTAATAACCGTAAGAATACTGGTGTTACACTTCAGGATGCAAATGCCTTCGCAAGGTATCGACCATAAGAAGACGTTATTGAAAAGGACCACCAGATCTGCGAAATCAATGCTAACCATAGACATATTAGCATAGACGGAGTAACGCTGGCTTTTCCTTCATTTTGCCAGTGACCGAAGGGCGAACAGGTCACGTGAAGAAGACGATCCAGTTTCGACCAATTAGCGTCTCTTGTCTTATCTCGTATCCGCTTTTGCCTTAAATTCTTTCCACGGCTCGACGTTTTCAATATAGGATTCTGTTGTGCGTTCAACTGCACCACTGCCGTCTCGAGTTAGAAGGCCGTACGGCTGGTTTGTGACGTCAGCGCTAAGAGGCGAACATTGTAGCTCACGCATTGAACTTCCTTACTAGTCTATATGCAGTTTTTTTAGAAATCGTTTAACTATTGTAAAATAAATATTTCATACAAAATACTGCAGTAATAAATGGTTGATTATATTGAAAATAGCGAACTATTCTTTTTCTTCCTCTAAGTTTTATTCATCAATAATTAGGAAAGAGTAGAACAAAAACTCAATTGAATGAAATTGGAAAATCTTTTAAGGTGTGAAATTAATGTATCTAAGTATATTTAAATAAAAACAAATTCACGGTTCTTAACAAAGTTTATTTTGCACATAACATCAATAATACAATTGCAAAAAAGAATGTAAAAACCACACACAAAGAGTATTTATAAAATAGTACATCTCGCTTTTCAGTTAAAAATACTTTTTCATGAGATTTATCCAAATGGTTGATTTTTTTTTAAATTCCATAATAAAAATTTCAATAAAATACATAAATGGCTGGAAAAAGTCTTAAAATATGCCACATTACCACATTTTTTGGTACATTTATATTTTTCATTGGGAACCAAAGAAAGCAGCTTATTTGAAACTGATTGTAAGTAATAAATTTACTTTTATGTGATTCACATTGAATTGTTAATTGCAGGAATTACTTATCTCCAAAATGATTATGATCAACATATTAAAATAATTAAAATAATGAAATAGAATCAATATTATAATTGCAAAATAATAACAAATAATGCTAAAAAACATTGTAAAATTGCAAAAATTTAACTATTTATAATATATAAGAAAATAGAGTCGCCAAAAATGATCCTTCTTTTAAAGATCCATACCAGTGCTATATTTAAAACCAAAAAAAATCTCGTTGATGCTGTTTTATATTACTTTTGAATCTAGGGCATATATTTTGTCAATTTTTAAACAGATTGGTTACACAGGTATACGCTGAGATAAGACCTTAGTTGTTAGGACTATATTAGTTATTCATATACAATTGATCTACTTTTTTTTCAAGGACAATTTTTTTTCTTGCTTCTGTAAAAGAAGCAAGAAATTGTAGCTGAATAGTGAAAAAAAAAAGCGTCAAGAGAAAAATTTTAATGGATAAAAAAAAAGCCATACCTGATACTAATACAGATGCAAAAATAGTAAATGAAAAGAATGTTATATTTTAGCTATTTTCCTGGCTCACTATTCAATGCTGCTAATTTCCTTTTATTTTGCCTTTTTACTCAGATTATCATTTTTTTTTCTTGCAATAATTTTTCAATAAAGTGGTAGTTGATGCTCTTACAATTAATAACATTATTTTGCTACTAGAATGTTGATCACAAGAAGCAAGATACATTTCTTTCATTGTAAGAACGTTCATTGTTATTTGTGTAGCAATATTTCTCTGATTTGATTGTTTCAGAAAGCGTTCCTCCATATCTTTAATTAGTTTTTTTAGGACAACAAAATTATGGGTTACTACATTGACAATGTCAACAGTGGGATATTTTAAGCCGCCTCTGTCAAAATCACAAATGATTTTAAATTTTGGCTCTATAGCTAAATACCTATCAACTGTCAAATTATTTTTGCAAACATCACATTTTAATTTCTTATACAAAACAGAATGAGCACAATATCCTGCTAAAAATGTCAATACGGGAAACTCATTTTCTACAGCACTGATGTCATTATCAGAAACTTCAATAGATAAAAGATGTTCATCTAAGGGAATGTTTTGATGATTGCCATCACAATCATCATCCAACTCATTAAAAAATATACTTTGATTGGATTTATCATTTAATGTAAGCCTTAAAACATTGCAAGTTCTTAATTTTTTTTCTACTTCCAAAATCTGCCTCATAGAAATGTGGTACTGCGTCCCAGCCATACGTCTATATAAGCTAAACCTATATTCTAACTCGTCAGTCTGTACTTTGCCTGGCAATAAATAGGAACGATTAAGCTCTAAAACACAATATTGAGCCAGCTGTATTATACAATTTGTGGTAATTAATAGAGCAGAATGAGTTTCTCTCGTCAATCTTCCTGTATCACTATTAAGTTTCTTCCATGTTTTTAACCATTTTATAAAGTCGTTTAAATAATCATCTTAATATCATCTTCACTGATTGTTAATGGGTCACAAAAGTCATCATTTAAATGTTTTCCTTTGGTTGGGGACTTAACATTCATTATACTGAACCATAAGTGAAATATTTTTATATACTCAGCTGTACCTGAATGGTTTAAGATGTTATGGATTGGCCCTAGATGCAACAAACTTTTGCTTACAGATATATTAAGTAATTGCAGTGCAAGTTTTACATTTTGCTTCTCTAAGCTTGAAGGCCATAATGCCTTTTGAGTCAAGGAATATTCCTTGCTTTAAAAGGTTGCCTGATTCCATTTCATACATTTTTTTGACAGTTAATAAAGAAGCAGTATTTACATTATTTGTGGTTAAATTAAAACTAGGGAAAAACATTGCTTGTTCTTTATTTTTTTGGTTGGCCCAATTATTATGAACACTTTTTATAAGATGCGCTGGCTCAATGCAGTGGAACAGTGGTCTGTTTTTATCACATGGATGTGGGTAAACATAATCTGCTAAAGCATTATTAAAATGTGACATGCATTTTCTATTAATGCTGTTATTGTCTGTTACAATGACTACAATTTTAAAACCAAACTTCTCTAAATGGATAACTATTATTTTTACAATTTCAACTAAAACATCAGAGGTTATTGGTTTTACTGGTAATATGTATATAACTTCCCTAAATTTAGAAAATAAGCCTTGCAGCATAAAAACATGAGCACTTTTGGCACACTCTAAACTATTATGTGCAAAACCATCAACATTTCCCCCTTTAAAATCAAAGCACTCTTTTAAATGTATTTCATCTATCATTAAAGACATGTGTACTTCATGCTTTGAAAGTGTTTTAACCCTATGTTTTGCATATGCTAAAAAGTTATTATTTGTAGTTTCCTCCCTAGGGTTAGTACAATTGTATTTAGCACATATTTTATGAATGGTTGAGGTGTGGGGTAAAATTATTTCATTTGACTGTCTTACAAATTTATATGCTATTGGCAATGACAAATAAAACATGCATGCAAATATTAGTGTATCTGGTGAATATCTATATTTTTCAGGCTTAGAAACAATTAAGGAGATTTGTTCTGTTAAAAAATCAATATTTCTTTCTTTACTATTATCCACATACACCTTTAAATCACTTAATAGTAAAATAATAACATCTACTAAAGTTTTAATTTTTGTACAACTTTCATTATTTTTATCATTTGCTTCAATAGTTTCCAATACATCAAGTACTTCATTTGTGCTTTTAATTTGCATAGGAAACTCTAAATTCTTAAACTTTTTAAAAATAGTTCCTTTGTATGACAATGTCACATTAAGCAATTTATCAACTGATAACGCATAATTTAGTATAACATTACCAGAGTCTTTAGATAAATTAATAAACATGACGCAATTATCATCACTCGATACAATGTCCCAAAACTTGGAAATAGTTACCTTTTGTATGTTTGCCAAAAGTTCTTGAAAAGATTTGAACACAGTCTTTGTTGATGATCATCGCTTACTTTTGCTTTCATGCTCTCCTCAATCGCTTTCTTAATTCTTTTCTCCTCTATATACTCTCTCTTTTTTTCGGGGTGTATTCTTGAGCGAGAACCAGTCTCTGACATATATGTGGGATATCCCGGAAATATAGATGGGATTGCATTCTTTTTTAGACGGGGCCTTTGAAGGGGTGCTGAAATAATTTCTCCTTTTTTTTGTCAAACATCTCCGAAGCCCTTTCGATGCAAGCAGTAGCAAAATGACGTTCACAAATCTGATAATAGAAATAATTTTTTTAGAAAATGTTGCAAATATAAATGATGTTATAATGTATTATGGTACAGTGTGCTATGCAAATGTGTAACAAAATTTACTTACCCGAGAATTCTTAGTGGGCTGAAAATTCTCCCTGGACATTTTGCTAATCCATACTGCTCTTGTTGCCTCATCAGCAGGGAATTGGAAGACAGCAGCTTTATTTTGGGAACCATAATTTCCACGACAATGTGGAACACTGCATTTGCTAGGCATATCCTAATTTTAAAAAAATGATCATTAGAATCAGAACAGGTAATGCCATGCTCAAAAACAAATGTTTCAAATTTCCTGCAAGATTTAAAAAAAGAAAAAAAAAAGACAATCATCTGTGTACAGATAATCTATTAAATAAATAAGTGAAAAAGTTTCTTCAAGAAAACAAATACACCTAAGTAACACTGAATTTAATGAATTGAATAAACGTCAATAAGAATGTTAAGACGATGAAAAGGTACTATTTTCATGTTAGAATGTTATGTACTTACAGAATAACACCTTAGCGATTCGAATGTAATTCTATAAGTCAGTGACATAACACTTGATAGTATTACCAATACGTTTAATTACAATAAGTGAGCAAAATATAAATTTTAAAAAATTACGAGAATGTCAATTTTAATGTAATAAAATATGAATCGTATCGTTATTAAGTAATAGTAAAGCAGAGTAAATAAGGATTTGGCGATACGTATTAGTATTATCTGTTAAGACTACTTTGAAGTGTTATGAAAGCGCAATTTAAAAACTTATCTGCACAATTCAAAACCACTAATTAAATTAGCAATCAAAATACAAAAAGTAATGTTTCTTACCTATATTTGTGGAACATACATTCGAAACAGCAGTAAAATATCCTTATAAAAATGCTTCAACGACAACGTGCGCTGCACCGCTGGCTGGCATACCCAAGACTTCTCGACGGACACACCCGGACGCCAGAAAAACATACTCGCCCTCTGCTGATGACGTCACTCGCCTCTTCAATTTCAGCCAGTTGGCCTTGGACTTGAGACGGCAGTGACTGCACCGAGCGGCAGGACCCCAATTCAAGTGGAATTCGAAACATTGGCTTATCAGCAAGAGCAACGCTTTCTAAACAGATATAAGCTTTTTTTTCTTGAACACGTGATCCAGACCGATTCCCGGCTTTGTGCCACTCGAACGCCCCCAAGCGGTGTCTGCGATTTCACAAGGTCTATGATGCTAACCGAGTGCTTACCCAAAAACCATCGTAAGACTTAGAACTGGACACTTCATGAAGGACACTGGAATGAAAATTAACAGGGATGGTACTAGGTATTATCGTCCCTGCAATAACTGTGAGGTCCCTTTCTGCCCGGATCACTTCTTTAATTGTCCGGCAGTTTTAAGACTTCTGCTTAATTTTGGAGAGCTCCCTTCAGTGGACTCCTATACTCAGAAAATATCATTCAGATAGCCACATGTGTCATTTCTGCGCACGGCTATTTATAGCCACTTACTGCTCATGAACACGACACCTATTAACTAACCGTTTAATTTTGGGAAATAAACTTATTTTGTATTATGTAGAAAGAAAATACAAAAAAAATGAAAAATTTTACTTATTCATATAATTTATTAATTTGTGACATTCTAACAGAATTTAAGCAAATTTCAGCAACCATGCTTTTAAGCGGCAAAACAGGCTTAATTTTTTACAACATAATAAAAATAATGATAACAATAATAATACCTCAGGATTTCCTTTTTAACTAGTCTGTTGTTGCCATTCATATAATTTATTAATTTGTGACATTATTGAAAAAGTGCATGTCTAAGAAGTATACTTCTAACAGAAGTAAATTGCAGCAACCATAGGGTCAGGTGGGGTAAAGTGGTCAATGGGGTAAAGAGGACATACGGCAAATAAAAAGCTATAGCTTTGATACAAATAAAGGAATTGGTTTGATTTTTTATTTTAGCTTTTTAATAATTAAAAATTAAATTTTACATACAAAATTATATTAATAGCCCTTATTTAGGTGGCGAAAACCCTCGATTTGTTTGTTTATACAACACTTTGAGATTGAAACAGTTCTTTTAACTTCTCTCTGACATTTTGTTTTAAAGAATTTGCAGCAAATGGACAGCCCAGGTAGTTTTGCACAGATCTCAAAAAAATTTCCTCACTAGCCACGAAGCTAGATTTAGTTTATATATTATTTCACAGTAGTTTATGTAAGATGGGGTGAAGTAGTCATAGTATTAGGCTTAACTGGCACCGATGTTCTAAAATTACTTTAGGTTAATTTATGTGGTAGACCAGGGATTAACTTGCATAGGAATTCACAGGAGCTCAGTTTCCGTATTTATTTTCAATTTTTAACTATTAGAGGGAATTCAAGCTATTTATGCAAGAAAATAGATTTTGAAGAATACAGTGCTCGCACTTATTTTGTTAGAAATTAAGCCACGAGACAGATGTCAGTTACACTTTAACTAATTTCACTAGTACTGTTTCACTAATACTGTATTAGTTTAAAAAAGAAAAACTTTTAAATTTACTTTTTAGAAAACTGGAACTAACACAACTCGGTTCAAATGCAATAGAGATTGAAATTACTATAACACAGTCTTCTTGCAATGGTGTGTTTAGTATTGAAAAATTTTTAGAAGCACTTTTTAATACAAGAATTTTCAAGTATTAATGATTCATTTATAAACAGACTTATTATAAGTATTATTAAGCTGTAAATGTTTAGAACTAGCAGTGCTTCGAACAAGAACAATACATGAAAGAGAGAGAGAATTAACAATAACTATGTAAAAATATGTATTTTTCTCCTATTGATTTTTAATAAGATATAACTATCCAGAAGTTTTTTATTAGCAATATTTTCTTAATATGTTATTTAAGTAATTTAGTCATCAATTAAAAGTTATTTTAAATTTTTTCACAGAAAATTTTGAATTTCATATTTACGTTTTATTATATGTATTGAGTTAAAGGACAGGCTTAAACTCTAATAGTTAGGGATTAAAACCCAAGAATACCTACTATTAATGTATCCTAACATGTTTTGGTACACAACTTTGCTTTAAGACCATATATGCAGCAGCTGAAGAGACTTAAGTACTTTACGAGACGTTACGAAGATGAGGCTAACTTTTGATCCCATAATAGAGGACATAAATATATTCAGTTGAGGGAAACAAAGTTGTTTTCGTTCTAAAATGAACCTTTGTTGAGTACTTTGAATTATTATGGTTATTAATACTTTTATACAGTTTTTTTTTCCAACTATGACCACTTTATCCCATGCACTACTCACTTTTCCCCACCTCATGGGGTAAAGTGGTCATACATACATCCCAGAAAGAAGACGTCATAAAATTATTTTGTTTATTTTTTTTCCTGCTCAAAATTTAATGTAATCTGTTCTTTAATAATGTAATGTAAAATAACAAGGGAAAAAGCTGAAGGTTTTAAACAAATTCTTATATTTATTGGCAGAGAAAGTTGAAAAACGTGGATTTTATGACCTTTTCACCCCACCAGACCCTACTTTTAAACGCAAAACAAGCTTAATTTATGACAACATAAAGAAAATAATAATAACAATAATAATACCTCAGGATTTCCTTTTTAACTAGTCTGTTGTTGCCATTCATGTAATTTATTAATTTGTGACATTATAGAAAAAGTGCATGTCTAATAAGTATACTTCTAACAGAATGTAAGTAAATTTCAGCCATCATACTTTTAAGCGCAAAGCAAGCTTAATTTATGACAACATAATAAAAATAATAATAACAATAATAATACCTCAGGATTTCCTTTTTAACCGACTTCACAAAGGAAGGAGGTTATACATTCATATTGTATGTATGTCGTTTTTGTTTGTTTGTTTGCCCACTCATAACTTCTTACCGGTTGAACCGATTTTCATGAATGTTTTTTTAATCGATCGGGGGTGGTTTCCCATAGGTCCCATACCTTGGTTTGACCATATTCGGTAATTAGAAAAAAAAAGGTAAGGGACTGAAATGTGGCAATTTTTTTGCTTTTTCATCCATAACTTTTGACTAAATGAACCGATTTTGATTATTTTTTCTTTTATCGATAGAGGGTCGTCTAACTCAAATATCGCACATCAATTTGACTACATTTGTTTTTTAGAAAAAACGTTATGGGTGAAAAATAAGTATTTTTTTCATTTTAATTGGAAAGGCAAGGCTTGATTTTTCTTTGTTGGGAAAATTGTTAATAAAAATGAAACTCATTGTTAAAAAATAGTTTGTTGCCATTAAGATGTAATATTAAAAGAAATTATAAAAAGAAATAGACTGAAGGCTTCTCTGAAGAAGATATTAAATCCAATAAGTTTGCTTGCTCTAGTGACATTTTAAAATCGATTTCAAAACGAAATTTATCATACGAACGGTTAGTTTTTAGTGTCATTTCCTCAAAGAAGGTTTCCCCTTTGATTTGATCCCCTTTCAAGAATAGAGTATTAGAGTATAAAAATTTATTTACACTAAAAAGAATAAAATAAAATATTTTTTCAAAGAAAACAGCACCGACTTCAAACAATAAATTGCGCTAAAAAGTAAAAAATAAAATTATTCTTTAAACAACTTCGATACGACTTTTAAGCATAACTTTTTGAAGTCGGTGCATGATTGATTCCTTTTGTAACTATGAACCAAATACAAATACAAATGGCGTAGAGTTTGCAACAGTTTCAATGTAAAATAACGTATGGAGTGATTACATTTAGACTGTCATAATTTTGCCCCGACTTCAAAAATTATGTTTAAAAGTCGCATCGAAGTTGTTTAAAGAGTAATTTTATTTTTTACTTTTTAACGCAATTTATAGTTTGAAGTCGGTGCTGTGTTTTTTTTTTTTTTGAAAAATTATTTTTTAACAAGTCTGTTGTTGCTATCACGGAACTTTCTTCTATATCCTTTATGTGAATATCACTGCTCGCCAAATATCGCTATTATGCTTCAAATCCTTATCGAAAAAAAATGAATGATTTTAAAAGTAGATAAACTAATTAAAAGGTTTATTCTACCAAAAAGCCTCAAAACTAAGATTTTTATCTGTTACTGTGTCTAGCTGAAAAAGCGATACAATACAAAATAAATTCCCTATCTCTTGGCGTGATTCTCGCCAGTGTATAATTGCTTGAGTTGTTGAATTCTTGAGATCGACACTTAGCGAGAAAGACGTTCAATTGCTCTACCCCCTTTGTAGGGAATATCGCCAAAATTTCTTAACATTACTTCCTATCAGGATGTAAGCGTGTACCAAATTTCGTTTAATTCTGTATATTATATCTTGAGTTACAGTTCTCATAAAAAACTATGACGAAGTTTGATTGCTCCTCCCCCTTAGAGCGAATAGCACCAAAATGTAATCAACACCTGTTCCTATTGAGGACCACTTGCGCACCAAATTTTGTTCGAATTTTTCCATTACTTTTCGAGATATAGCAAACGAGATCCGATATAGCTAATCGAGAAAAACGTTAATTTGCTCCATGTTTTCTGAATGGATTCGTACAAAAAACTAATCAGCACCAGTTCCCGTCAGGGTCCACGTGCTCACCGAATTTCGTTCGATTCCATGCATTACCTTTTCAGTTACAGCATCCCTCCCCCGAAAAAAAGAGATCCCATACATAATCACTTACATATATTTTGTAAAAATGGTCAAAATGGGTTCAGTACGAATTCAATTGTTTCTTCTGTATATCGCCGTTCCGGAAGAACAATGACGTAACTGCAAAAATGTGTCAAATGCAAATAATTGCATAGACAATATCAGAAACACATCCCTTACAAAGAGGAACATGGACGTAACTGTAGTGCGACAGTTTGTGTCTTCTAGAACAACGGACAATTTTTAGAGACACAATGACGTAACTGCACTTAGTGGTTGAAATTAGGGTGATTTAATCCTAATCCCTGGTAAATGAAAGTAAAGTATATATCCTACATAGTTACTCTCAATATACCATTATTTTCTGTCACTTACATCCTTTTCAATAATACGTTTTAAACAACTGCAAATTTTTTACACTCCTGTAAAATTGTTTTTGCATTTACGTCACTGTTTTTGCGGAACGGCGATATCGGATATAAAAGAAAGTAAGAAGGGTTCCAAAGCTCGTATCTACAAATTAGTGCTTTATTAAACTTAATTTTGCATTTAAATTTTCAGCACAAAGGCACTTGCCTTATTTCTTACCTAGCATTTATGTATCTATGAAATATTCAAATCACAAGCAAATTATTCTTTAACGAAACTCCTGCTTCATTCCGAAAAGGGGGACAAATACATTCTTGCCTAGAATTGCATTCAAGTACTCTGAATGGCCACTTCCGTCATGTCGGCAACTTCGAGATGATCAGTCTATGTCAATGTTGTCACAAGATGGGCTTTGATGAAAGAACAGATGAATAGTTTAAAGTGCCCATTCCGGAATTAATTTGAAAAGTCAATATTAATTTGAAAATCCAATGGGCGAATGGTAGCTGCTTATAGGGGTCTGTTTTGCGTCAAATGGAGTTAGATCAATGCAAGATGCCGCAGCGGGCCCAAGCTAAAAATATCATTCATCAAGTGTCTGTGCGGCTCTTATTTACTTACACAACATAGTTAAGGATATAATTAATGTAGTGTTTATCATTATTACTACATTGTATATATATACAGTGAAACCTCTGTAAGTTGACCACTTGCGGTGCAGCACTTTAGTGGTCAACCTAGACAGGTGGTCAACTTATAGAGGATGGAGAATTTTTTTTGGTCATATCTTGCACTTTTATTTATTTGCAACTAATTGAAATATAACTTCATGCATTAAAGTTACTTTAGAATCAGTAATTAGCTATTTTTTCACAATTATTTAAAATATCATTAGATAAATTTGAGCTGAATCACTTACAATGTATCCTATACAACTTTAAAATTGAAGCATGTAGTTAAAATAAAGATAAATATCTTATTAATATGTAAGTTACTAATTTGATGGCTAAGATTTCCTAAAAATACACAATTTTTCAAAATGGCTGGAAAAAATAGAAGAAGAAACTTATTTAAAGAAGAAAAGAGTATTCATAGTCTTTTTCAAATATGGTTAATTTACAAAGAGGTTTAAGCAAACTTACTATTGATGTTTCATCCATCCAGACTAATACTGGTCTAACATTATAGCATAAAAAATGTCCTGGAGAAGTTCTTTTAGCTTTGCAAATATGGGTGAACAAATAAATATAGTAATAATTAGGCGGTCAACTTACAAATTGTTTTTTATACTACTCTCACCCAAATTTGGCGTACATAAGTGGTCAATATAGACAGGTGGTCAAGTTACAAAGGTTTCCCTACATTATATATTATAGGGCTAATTCCGTTCCTGACAAAAGTGGTCAACTTAGACAGGTGGCCAACTTACAAAAGGTGGTCAACTTAGACAGATGGCCAACTTACAAAAGGTGGTCAACTTAGACAGATGGCCAACTTACAAAAGGTGGTCAACTTAGACAGATGGCCAACTTACAAAAGGTGGTCAACTTAGACAGATGGCCAACTTACAAAAGATGGTCAACTTAGACAGATGGCCAACTTACAAAAGGTGGTCAACTTAGACAGATGGCCAACTTACAAAAGGTGGTCAACTTAGACAGGTGGCCAACTTACAAAAAGTGAGCAACTTAGACAGATGGCCAACTTGCAAAAGATGGTCAACCTTACAGGTTTTACTGTATATATAAAAACAAGTAACCTTTTTCAACCCCTTTTTATACTCAGTTTCGGTTTTAAAAGACAAATAATAAAAGGACCTACAGGCTATTGTAGGCACTTAATATACGTCTCATTTCCCTTTCTTCATGGCGCGACACATGTCTGCAGAATTACATAACTTTCAGACCCTGGTAATTTTGCAGATCCACCAATAGTTGCAACTGTGCCCTATCACGCGACAGAGAGCTCAAAATCTTATATATAAGCGCCTTATTCTGTCTGTCTGTCTGTCTGTCCACGATAGGATCCTAGGCCGTTTTACCGATCGGGACCACATTCGGCACGGTTAATGTTTACGACCCGAGAAACGCATCTCCGCAAAAATGAAAGTTGTGACTCAATTAGTTTTTTTTTAATTAATTTTTTTCAATTTTTCAATGATTTTCTTGACCCGTTTTATTTTATTTTTGCATTGTTGCCGTCGTTTCCAACAGTATAATTGCAGTTGCCGTGTGAACAAACAAATCAATGCAGTTGCCATTGTTATTGGAATAAATATACTAATAATAATTGAAACGTTTCTCTAGCATATTGAGTGAGGCTTCGCTGTATTTGCAATGTCCTTTAGAATTTAATGTATACGCGAATTTAATTTAATTTTTCCTTTCCTTTTAATTTATTTATGTATCGTCTGCGCTTTTTTTATATTTCTTTTTAGGGTGGCAGCGCTCTTTTTGCCCAGTTTCGTTAAAACTTTTGTTTTGAAAAGCATAATAAAATTTTCAATAAGTTCTTTCGACGATAAATATATATATATTTCAATAACAATTTGATTATATAGTAAATAAATATATAGTAGTGTGGGGCAGTAAGCAAAGGGGCTTCCTCGCTGCCTGACCTGGGTCATTCAGTTTGAATTAGCAGACACCTTAGCACAAATCACTTTAATAACAATTTATAATTTCTAGAACAGCGGTCATTTCGTATGACTGCCGGGCGTACTAGTATTATATAAGGCAGAAGAAAATTTTTAATGGATTGTAGCAGTATTTCCCAAACTATGAGCCATGACCCAATGCTGGGTCACGAGCGAATATTGTGTGGGCCACTGTACACATAAATTTAAAAAAAAAAAATAGGAAGTCTGCGAATAAAAGAAACAGAAGTTGATGCTAAAACTTTATTGAAGAGAAATAAGAAACAAATACATCCTTCCCATTGAAATAACATTGTAAAAGAACCTTGCAGGTGTAGGTATTTAAGTATTAAAAAAAATCTACGTTTTGTTTTTTATTTCAAGTCCTTCATTCATATTGGAATAACATTTAAAAACAATACTTTTATAGTTTCAATTAGAAAAGATAAAACAACATTAGTAGTTCCACAACTCGCAACTAGGGAATCTGAGCATTACTAATATTTATCGTTTCCCTCCAACAAGGCTGCATATAGTTACTAATCTTTTTGAAGACCTAGTGCATTCCCCGGAAATCGGCATCCATTCTTTCAAGTAGCACCACTGCCGGTGGTTGCCATTACCACTCTGAGAATTTTGGCGCTCAGTTTCCTTTTGCGTTCGAAAGATCTCGGCGAAGACATCTCATTTCCTTTCTCATTCCTCATTTCCTCATTAACTTTTTGCTTTAAACAATTTTTCGTTCAATTTTGAACAGTTCAATAAATTTTGACATTAGCTCCTACGGGCGAAAATGAAGCAAGTTATGTAAACTCTATGTACAAGATCCAAGTTCCAATGAACAAGCATACTGCAAGAAGCTCTTGGCGTGAAATATTAATTTGAGAAATTTTTGTTCATTTTTAAACAGTTCAAAAAAATTAACATAGCGCCTACGGGGAAATTTCAATCCTATATAAATAATGATCTAACAGACCGATTTACTCGGAACAAACTTCATCGGAAAGTTCTTACAACGTAGAACATGTACCAATAGAAAGTTCATCCAATAACGATCCTATTTTCCTGTGAAATTTTTTGATCGGGATTTTCAAGAATATTTTAGAATTAATGAATAATTAAATGAATAAATGAAAGAATGGATGAACAAATGAGAGAATAAATGATAAAAAAGAAATAAACGAGTGAATAAATGAGCTAATGAAGGAACAAAAAGTAAATTAGGGAATACATAATGAGTGAATGAATGAATACATGAATGTCTGAATAAATGAATTAATGAGTGGATGAGTGAATGAATATCTATTAACCGTTGAAAAAGGTATATTTGAAGCAATTGAGAACTAAACCTAAACAAGAAAGAGAAAGAGAGATAGCTAGATTATAAATTTGAAGGGTGTATACGGAAAAGTAGGCTCGTATAGTTCTAGACGGAACTTCTTGTTAACTGTTACAATAATGTTTAAATGAGCTAATTTTTAAAAAATAATTTTGATCGTTTTTAATTATAATGATCAAGGGGAATAAATTTATTTTCTCGATATGAAGTCTAAAACAGTGATCAGTGACAGATTTTAAGGAGGGGGAGGGATGATATAAGTAGCACATGCCTCTCCGAAAGGGATTTAAAAAATTTAATTGTTCCACTAAGTACTTTCTAACAATTTTCTTGACATCAGAAGGGAATTTCTAAAACTATTGCGTAATATATATATATATTAGGGGGGGTTTTCTGCCAATGGAGAAATTTTTTTTTTTTTGAAAAGTTAAACTCTCACCCTCCAGTTTGGTGATATTATGTGAGTTAATGCCCCTGTTAAAACATTAGATCATTTAAAGGTTATATAGAGGTAGCTCAAAGGCTTTAAAATTTCAGCCTTTAGCGTATATATGGAAAACAGCATGTTTTCTGTATAAGAATTTACATTTCAATTGTTATAGAAATAATATGTGTTTATAAAATATGTATTTGTTTTAGTGGCAACAAGTTTAGTTTAATTCTGACAAGGATTAGTCCTAATCTGGAACTCACATAACAACGTCTCGAACTCTAAATAAGAACTTCTAATCTAATCCAACTCTAAATAATAACTTTCACTTCCACTGTAAATAATGAACTCTAATTTACTGTAAATAGTAACTTCTACTTCCATTCTAAGTAATAACTTCTACTTCCACTGGAAAACATTAACTACAACTTCTACTTTCCTTCCTGTTGTTCTTGTTCTGACTAGCATCAGTACAATCATAGAAAGTTCAATAGTAAGTAGAAGTTATAACAACATGTGGCTTATTGGACCAACTGCAGAGGTTATAACAGGTAGAAGATTACCTACAAACAAACAGGTACTTTCATGCTTCTTTTATAACCATATTTCTCAAAAGAAAACAATTCATGAAAGTGCAATCTGTGCTGTTAACCAAGTTATTCGTTTTTGGCAAGAGGCCAGAAATCCCACCAAGCCAGAGCAGCATGTTATAAAAAAACTAGAAAAATATGTTAATTGTTATAAATTCTTAAAGAAAAATAAAAAACGAACAACAGAAAACCAGAAACAAAAAGAAGACGAGTTTGTAATAAACCTAGATAATTTGCTTGATATTGCCCATGATAATGCTATTAAGATGATAACTATTGATGAAGATAGGGCATTTTTATTAGGTCAGAGACAAGGAAGAAAAGGTTATATGGCATCTGTTGATAGAAATTTATGTAAAACAGAAGAAAAATTAGCACAAAGAAATAAGAAACGCCTGCTCCGTGAAGAAAAAGAGAAATCAAGGAAAGAGGAATCATTACTAGTAAAAGCACCTAGTTACTCTAGCTGTGAAGAGGAAGATGAAGAGATGGATGAAGGAAAAGATGCAAATTTTAAAGTTAAAAGTACTCCTAGTTCTAAGAATAAGAAAATTAAACTTCATCAAAAGTCGCCAATCATTGTGACTCCTGTCGTAGCTGCAGCATTGAATAGAACCAGTATATCAGACAGAGGTGCAACTTATGTTATTGGAGCAACGGTACATAGTTTGGGCCACATAATAGATGACTACAGTATATCATGAAGCAGTGTAAGAAATGCAAAAATATCTTACCAAAAGGAAATGGCAGAAAATGTTAAAGATGATTTTAGTGAATTAAATCCTGATATAAGTTTTGTGGTACACTGGGATGGGAAATTGCTTCCAGTGATTTCTGGCAGTGACATAGAGAAAATAGATAGGCTTTCAATCTTAGTTACTGGAGGTGGATTAGAAAAATTACTTGGAGTCCCTAAAATCCCAAATAGCACAGGTGAAGCAATGGCAGCAGTTACAGTATAAACCTTAGAAGAATCGAAATTAACTAAGTAAGTCAGGGGATTATGCTTTGATACTACATCTAGCAATACTGGCATAAATTCTGGTGCCTGAATTCTCATTGAAAAAAGTATAGGAAGAAACCTACTGTATTTTGCATGCCGACATCATATCCATGAAATCATTCTTGCAGATGTATTCAAACTGTGTTTTGGGCCATCATCTGGACCAGATGTTCTTCTCGTCAAAAGGTTTAAAGAATATTGGAGCTTTATTGATCAAGAAAAGTTTGAAACACTTAAAACCAATGAGATTGGTCGCTTCTAAACTGCTGGGGCTGAAGAAAAATGCTATTGAATTTGCCTTCACGACTTTGCGAAATGAGAAGGAACCCCGTGATGACTACAAAGAATTTCTTGAATTAGCATTGATATTTTTGGGCGAAACTCCTCCTAAAGGTATTCACTTCAAAACTCCAGGTGTCTTCCACCATGCACGGTGGATGGCAAAGATTATTTACTGTTTGAAGATATGGCTATTTCATCAACAATTTTAACTAACACTAAGAGAGAAGAATGCTTTGATAGAGTTTAACCTGTTTGTTGTACTTTTATATATGAAGCATTGGTTCACTGCTACTATCTCAATAGAAGCTCCTGTTCATGATCTGCAATTTTTGGTAAAACTTCATGAATATGCAGAATTCAATAAAAACATTGCAAGCAAGGCAACTTCCCTTACTCCCCTTGCCATTAAAAAGTATTTTGCGACAATGAAAATCAGAGGAACAGCAATGAAAATTCAAGCCCTTACATACGTTGTATCATACATTTTCAGGGAAGAAACTTATGAATTCAAGTAGACAATGTGCTGTTGTGGCTTTACACCGACCTGACATCGCGATGCACTCACACCTCCCCTTCCCTCCGAAAATTAAAGTGCGTATCTCGCCAGGTTTTACCTTATGTATTACACAATTGAGGCAGTGAGAAGCAAAGGGATGTAAGTGACTAAAGAACGATTCTGAGTAATGCACGTTCACAGTCTGGATCTCATGGGACCTTTAATGTTACCTTTTTTCTAAATCACGCACCTGTTAGAGCTATCACTAACATTTCCTGTTACAATATAGAAGAGGGCTTTTTCTATCATTTTGACAAGGCAGGCGTGACAGATGACAAAGAGGGGTAGGGGTTATTTTGAAGTATGATATGGGGGTCAAATGTATTGAAAAAACGTGTGACATCATTTATGAACGGTCCCTTACAAGTCTTTTCGCTTGTACGTCGTACTTTACAGCCCCTTGAAAGCCGTAAGAAACGTCACTTTATTCGTAGAGAAAACTAGCTGACACGTGAGAAGCACTCGTACTCACACTTTAAGCACACAGTGTGTGCTTGAAGTCACGGAAGCACTTTAGCACCCGCAGTTCGTACCTTTGCGAGCTGTTGTTCTTTTTTTGTATGGGTCTCAAAAATGCGATCGTAATCTTATCGTTTTTGGGAAAAGGGTTACTTAAAAAATAAGAATTCGGTTTGTCAAATCTAAATCGACTCGGAGCTATTTCGAGAACATGATGTGCTAGAGAATAAGCCGTTTTATCCCTATAACAATTCTGATTTTACAGTGCACTGTACCAAGGCCCTCTCGAAATCAGTAGTTTCTCCCTTTCTACTGCGGAGTGACCACTTAGGTGGAGTGGGAAATCAAAGAAAGAAAAGAAACCTAAAAATCACCACAATACTTTCCTGAATAGCTGTAAAAATTGGTGAGAAAAACAATATCTTAGGAAATCAATATCTATTAATTAGTAGAAAGTTAAAAAGGAAAAAGACAGGGGAAACATTTGGAGTTTTCGAAAAGTGCAATCAAGTCTTTTTTTTTTTTTCAGAACTTTAAAATTTTTGATCAAGATTTCAGTAGATAAATCTATGCTTTGAAACTTTATACTTGTTATTTATACATTTTTATGGTGTTTTAACATTTCGTACTCAGTAGTTTTGTGACATCAGTCTAAGTTTTAGTAGATAAATCTTCATTTTTTTACGTTTTGAATTTAGTACTTTTACATTTATGTGTGGCTTTAATATATTATGCTTAGTATTTTTACATCTTCATTGTAGGTTTTTGTAGATAAAGCTAAGTTTTATCATTCTGCAAGTGTATAATACTTTTATTTTGTAAATTTCCGTAAGGGACAAAACACCTGAAGGGATATTACCTGATGTTTTTACGCAAGGGGACTACTCTTCCAGCCATTTCTCTTCCTCCTCTCAACATTAGTAGAAAATTGAAAAGGAATAAGACAGGGGAAACATTTGGAGTTTTCGAAAAGTGCAATCAAGTCTTTTTATCTTTAAGATTTGATTGCACAATCCAAGTGATCCCACATTCTGCAGCGCTTCATTGTTTCACATCGAATTTTTTTGTTCCATACCGAACAAAAGTTCTCAAACTTTCGCTTCCTGTACTTAATTTAGGTACATTTACAACAGAAAATGAAACACATATAACTAGTATTTTGTTTTGTAAAACAGAAAAATATACTGAAATGATTTAATCTTATTAGACTGCAGATAGGACTTCAGTTAAAGCTTGCAGTACTTGGTAGCTTTTATTTTTGGAAGTCATTTTTAACAGAAATTATTCAGTAAAGCAGAAATAATTTAAAAGTTAAAATGCAATACTTTCAAAGTATTGTGAAGTCATCGTTTAAAAAATTATCCTCAGGGAAACAATAAATAAATAGCTATGGAAATAATTATCAACTTTCATTTAAATTTTCAGCATAATGTGATTGATGTTTTCCTTGTAAGTGTTCTTTTGAACCGTAAGTAAGTATGTTCAAAGATCTAAATTTATATTAAATAAGTATAAATCTATTTTCAAAATACAAAATTCATTTTATTTTAAAATTTTATGGTGGTAATTTTAAAAATAATTCTTTTCAGATTTAAAGTGTTCTACATGACCAAATTTAGAATATTTCAGAGCTTTTATATTTTTTTAGCATTTTGAAACAAAAATGTGATTTTAAAATTTACATTGTAATGTAGTAATGTTAAAGTCAGGTTTCTTCGAGTCAAACAATCCAAAAAATTGCAATAGGAAAAGTGCAAATTGAAATAGGAAATACTGATTCTAGTTTAAGATAAATCCATACTAATACTATAAAGCTGAAGAGTTTGTTTGCTTGAACGCGCTAATCTCAGGAACTACTGGTCCGATTTGAAAAATTCTTTCAGTGTTAGATAGCCCATTTATTGAGGAAGGCTATAGGCTATATATCATCACGCTAAGACCAACATAAGCGGAGCCCCGAAAATTGCATAAAATAGTCTTTTTCTATTTTAATTATCCCATCCTTTCAAGTTTGATACCATTAAAAAGCCCGTAAAAAACTATCCAAGAAAGAGTTTTGCCCTTTGTTCTAAAATTGGAAGCCTCTAAATTTACTAGAAAAGAAGTTATAAACATTTTTCTCTGTAGTTTGAAATTATTTGTTACGGTAATTAACTTTAATTTTATTTGGCCCAGATGATGACCGTTTAATTTTATTTGCATTGTTGCATCATTTCAACAATTGTTACTGTTTTCGTGTGAACAAACAAATCAATGCAGTTGCCATTGTTAAATAAATCAAATATAATAATAATCAACGTTTCTAGCATTTTGATGAGGCATCGCTGTATTTGCAATCTCCGTTAAATTAATGTACTCGAATTTAATCCTTCTTTATTATTTTTAAACAATAAGATAGTTGTTTGCTTTTGCAATTAGATTGTCGTTAGGTTAGTTCTAATTTTATGGGCTTTTTAACTACAGTACATTGTTCTTAGGTTAGTTACAATAGTTTGTTATTGTTCTTTATTCTTAGAAAACGACTGTAATGTGTATAGTTGAGTCTAAATGGTTGTGCTTTCCAGCCAGAGTTGACTAAATATTTACCGCATAGAAATTGGCGCCCAAAAGTGGGCGTTTGATCGCTCACTTTAAAAACAACATGTTTTATAGCGCCATAATGTTCCGGTTCTGAAGCCATAGTCGCCTCAATTCCATTTTAATTTTGTGTAGGACTTCTGCCGCCCAAAAGTACGCCTTTTAAAATATTCGCCCTTTTGATCAGGTCATCAGTTCTTACACAAGCACATCAAAATTTCCAAGCGAACGAAGTCGCGGGAACAGCTAGTTGTAAATATTCAAGTATTAATTGAATTTGCTCAAATTGAAAATTTGTTCACAATTTTTAAAATATGCATAACACATATTACATTTCAATTTTTTATTTACAAACATATCAAGTTAGAGAGTAAAATTCATGAATCTAATAATAATCATACTAACTGGCAGATATAAAATTTTCCATATTGCACTTTCCACAAAAATTGTTTTACATGTAACCACCCCTCTTTTTATAATTTTTCTAATGCCAAGAGTTAGGTATTTGAGTTTCACAGTTTCAACCAACACTATTTTGTAAAATAAAAATTAAAAACAAAACAATTGACAAAAAAAAAAAAAAAAAAAAAGCATTGTTACAAAAAATTAAGCCACATCAAAAATATACACACTTGCATCCTTTATTTTCAAACATGTAAGATTTAAAATTTTCAGTCTTTATCTGTAAATTTTGCTCCTACAAGTAAAAATTGGTGTTATATTTGAATTACGCTGAGCAGTTAGTCAAAATAGATAGTTTTCTTTTATTGCTTCTAGAATTATATATATATTTTTTTCTGCTTTTGTATAATCATTAAGAAATATATCAGATATTCCTAAAAACCAAAACTCAATATGACTTAAAACATAAGTTCCACAATTACATTTAAATTAAAAATCCATCTCCATAATTTGCATTTTTCTATTGCAAGCCGTACTATTAAATTCCTTGGCTCGTTAAATTTTAAAAATAACTTCTCATACTCTTTACTTATTAGTTTCCGAAAAATTTGTAATGCATTATACTGATACTTCTATCAATGATTTTTGGGGAAATTTAAGTCTGCCTCTATCAGTTAGTAACAAAAGTTGATAAATATCCGGGCTCTCCAATTCCAATGTTTCTTCCCAATGAATTTGTTCTTTTTTTTTTTCGGTTTTTAATTTAAAAAAATAAAAAATTACATACGCACACACTTAGCCAATTTAGCTCCCCCTAAAATCTGGTGCCCGGGTCACAGGGCTCTTCTGCTCCCCCCCCCTAGTTACGTCTCTGGCCACACACCACGCCAGCTAGCTCGTATGCTATCCTCGCGCTGGCGGAACTCGCGGAAGGAACCATGGGATCACTTGGATGACTCATCTTAGCGATTCGAACGTTTGAAGCAGGCTCGGTAGAAAGGGGGAAACTGCTGACTTCGAGATGGCCCTGACTGTGCACTCGGCCACGGACGAAGTTCTTTCTACCGAAACATCTTTAGCTTGCGGAGAAATCAAGCGTTGTACTATCTTCCCCCCTTTCTGAGAACAGGTCCAGTCCGAGAACAAATATTGCATGAAGAAAAAAAAAAAAAACACTTCAGTTTCCATATCGTAACGAAAAGATATGGAATGTATTAGAGTCCGAAAACATGCAAGTTCATAAGACATGTTTCCTTACACTGTTGACAAAAATATAACGTATCGAATCCAGGAAGTGTGGGTTCTTCCGGTTCTGTCTCTAAAGGGGAGGGGAGAGATTCATTCTCTGAAAATCTTTGTTGAAATATTTCCGCGTGTCTTGGAGAACAACTGCAGACCCAAATGGGAAACACTTTGCTCAGATAATACGTTTTCAGCACAGCTTAAATGAAGCGAATTGAAACCGAAATTTATAGTTTAAAACGTGATTGAATCAATTTCGGCCTCACATGTAAGAAGTATTTCCTTTCAAATAATATTTTTTCGATGTTAAGTTCCCGAGAATAAAATATGGCGCACCTAATTTTTTATTTTCCTGTATTTCTTTTTATTCTATTTTTTATCTTTTAGACGTATTGGAACTTTAGTAATTATCAACAGGCCCCGGAAACGGATAATAATGCATTTTATTGTCTTTTTTGACGTTTTACACAATTTTAATGATTTTTTAACAGCATGTTTCACATTTTTCACATCATTTCATCATTTTTCTTCGTTTCTTTTTCGCTTTTTTTTTTTTTTTGAAAAAAAACTTGTGATTAAACTTAGTTTCATATATTCATTAAAACTTTCGAAACGTTTTAAAACGTAAGTCAATACAATTTGGGCAAGCTGTTTTTACAAAACTGAGCTGAAAACAAAGTATGTTTGAAATTATAAAAAATTGCTGGTGTTATGAATAGAAAAATACAGTGGTTCTAATTATTTCAAAGTTACCTCTCATTTACATCTACATTGAACGAATTTCTCTGAGATATAACAACTTACTTTCATATGCACATAATTGGTATTCCTTCATTTTAAATATGTATAAAAACATCGAATTATGCAGTCTAATTCGAAAATTTTCATTTAAGGTATTAAAATGGAAAAAAATGAAGCACATATTTACCAGTTACTGGTTGCGTTAATTTTAAAGAAAACTCATATGATGATGTTTTTCAAAAATAGAGCATTTGAAGTGCCTTTGGCGGAATTTTGATCTTAGATCTCAAATGCATTTTTCAAAGTTTTCAGCACATGTTATTAATTTTTAAACTTTAATATCACTGTTTGCGTAATTTTTTGGTGTATTTTTACAGCATTTTTATGGATTTTTTTTTGGTCCTGCAATTGGTTAACAGCGCACCGAAAATAAAATTGCTGGGTCCCCTTCTGCATTGCCACTTCTACAGACTGCTCTTTTGATTATAAGTGTCTGAAAGTAAGAAAACCATAATTTACTCCACTTTACTTTAGGGACACTCCATAAATGATGTCACGATTTTACCCGATATATTTCCCCCCCCCCCCCCCCCTCGAAACGTGACATCATTTATGAGTGATCCCTTTGAAGTTTTCTCAAGAACTTGCTGCCTTTAATTATCTGTTACAATTATCTGAAATGTTCTGGAGAGACCAACCAGCACACTTTAAAGTAGTGCCTTAAAATGCATATTCACTAGTTTTTGTTTTGCAAAAGTTGTCTTTCGAACCCCACGTAGTAAAATAACACACATCATCAGTTACTATATACCAAAAATTAAGCTTTTGTCTAATCTAAGCTTTCAACAAAAGTTTGGCACAGTATAGCCCAACAAGGCCCCATGCCTCACAAAATCCATTAAAACTAACCAAAAAGGAAGCCCTTTTAAAGCACCTCAGCTTTCTGGGTTATGTAAAGAGTTGAGGGCAAAATTCAATGATAAACATTTTTAAATTAAAAGCTAATTGATTTTTGGAACTCTTCAGAGAGACTGCAAAATTTTGAAAAGAAGTAAAGAGACTATTCTTAAAATGCTCTCGCGGAAAGAGCTTAAGCTTTGCAATAATCGCAATTTTCTATTTGTGTAGGGAGCTAATTTGCCGTTTCTTTTCAAACTCGTCCAAGAGGAATCTTTATTCGTCCCACCCAATTAAAGGCTTAGAGTTCTCTCATGGAGAAACTCGTTCTTAGTAAACAACTTCTCTTAATTATAGGTGAAAATTAACGCAAACAAACTTTTAAGAGCAGATTTAATTTGAACTGTTATGAGGCATTTAGGCTGTGTGTGATTTTAATAAGCTTTCAGTAGCATGATTTAAAAGAGGAGCTTCACAGTTAGCTATTTATTTTAACTGCAACTCATTAATTAACCAATTGACTTATATGTAAGGTCACTTATTTTTACAGCAGCGTTTCCCAACCGGCGGTTAGGGAACCCCCAGGGGTTCACGACAATAATATTGCAATGGCGGAATTTTTAATTACTGACGTAAAAGAAAAAATGAAATAATAAATTTACATACGCATTAGGATGAAGTGCAAAAATGATTTTGTAATAAATTGTTTTCTCGAAAATGCGTAAAAGTTGTGGACTGACATAGGAAGCATACGTACAAAATTTGAAATGTGCCTATTTCTACTGCTGCATAATATCGAAAATTTGAGTCTCAAAATCGTATCGAAAGTTATACATTGATTTATTTTAACTTTTGAACGCATGTTTCACTTTCTTTTTCCTCGCTAGTGAGAAAAAAAAAGAGTCGGAAATATGAAAATTTACTACAATGAAAAATTTTGCATTATATCGCCTAATTTTTCACCTCACAGTGTAACCCAAAGATGTTTATTCATTAATTTTAAATTTTGTACTCATCACACTTTATTTCTAACTTTTCCGAATTGGATATATTACAATCCGAAAATGGAGCCGAGCGATATTCATTGATTGATTCAAAAAGTTTTACGTATATCTCTCATCCGTTCCGTAACATTTTGCAAAATCGGGAAACTAATTTTTAGCTATATTTCTTGTGAATATACATGTTTACTGCATAATTAACAATTAAACAAGAAGTTCCGTCTAGAACTATACGATCCTACTTTCCCGTATACACCAAATTCAAATTTATAATCTAGCTATGTCTTTCTCTGTCTTTCTCATTTAATTATAGTTCTTAATTACTTCAAATATACCATTTTCAACGGATAATACATATTTATTCACTCATTCATTCATTCATTCTTTCGTTTATTCAGTCATTCGTTTATTCATTCATTCATTAACTCATTCATCTATTCATTCATTCATTCTTTCACTCATTCATCAGAAATATCCTTAAAATTCCAGATGAAAAATTTTCATGAGAAAATGGGCTCGTTTAGTTCTGGATTAACTTTGTTTCTTTACATGTTCTACGTCATAAGATCCTTCCGGTAAATTTTGCTGAAGCCAATGCGTGTGTTAGATCAGGATTTATATAGGGGTGAAATTTTCCCGTAGAGTCGTTTTCTATCAAATTAACCAATGGTTTAAACCTTGACATCTTAGAAATTGATAATTTTTGGTAGAGTGGTAGAAACTGCAAATTAACAAGAAAAACCGAAATTTCATTTTTGGACCCTTAGTTTTTGATTTATTGAATTTTAAAAAAATCAAAAATTTAAAATAATTGGCAATGCTTTGACATCTCTAACAGCTATTGATTAAAAACTATTTGACATAAATAGCTCCATTTGGTGTCATTCTCTTTGGCTTTTCATGATATTTAAAGTGATGTACAACACATCTATAATAATTAAAATTTAAATTTTTGATAAAATTTTTAAAATTTAAAATTTCGAAAACACCCCTTTGGAAATTTTTGAAAAAAAAATATATATTTTACAGATATTAAATAATTATGCGAATGCCAAGTTTCCTAATAGGACGACTATGGGCTCTTATGGAAATTAATTTTTATATCATTGATATATGAATGGTGTATTTACTTGTTTTCAATGTTAAAAGCATAACTGTATGCTCATTGGGTAATATTTACATACTGCAAAACTACTTTGTAATTTTTTCACTATAAACTTGAAAATTTAATATAGAGTAATAACAAATTGAAAAAAAAAAATGTTAGTTGAATGACAATAAAGTAGGTATACTAATACATGGTATACTTTAAAATCAGTAATGAAGGGATCACTTTCACTTTATAAAATATGTTACCCTAATCAGCACAATGTTAGCCTGTAGAAAGCAGGAGAATTAGTAACAGTTCACTAAAACAGCTTGATCTCCATAATATATAAATATTGTATTAGCTAGTCTCCATTGAATCTGAAGCTTTAAGGGGAGTCGGCACCATGAGACCCTTTTTTTTTTCAATATGGCATTTTTATTTAAAATTTTTGTCTCATGTTATGTTACGTATATCACTTCATAAGAAAGTTAATATTAAAAAAACTGGATTTCTTAAATATAATTTGAAAATTTTAATTTTTAAAACAAAGTTTAACAATTTTTAAAAATGCATCTTTTTTTTCCAAAATTGGCGTAAAGTCTGAAAATATTTTTTTTTGATTCATTACTCTTAAATCAAAACTTTTATGCTTTGAATTTTTTAAAAGTCTTTTGAGAAAAGTACTACAAATACTTTTTGAGAAAAAAATTTAAAACTGAAGTAACACAGAAAAAACAACGAAAAATTCAAAAAACCTCCAAAAAGATTTTTTTCAAAAAGTACTTAATTTAAAAGTAAAGCATAAATTTGTTATGTATAGTTTCAAGAACATGTGTAAAAAAATCCACATTATAGATACAAATTTGAAAAAGCCTTTGCATTTTAATCGAGATGAAGTGTGCATAAAACAAAGCGAGAGAATACAGCATTTTAAGTTTTCGGCTTGCAAAAATTTAAATGATTTCTTTATCAAAATTTCAAGTAGGAAACTTGTTTTTTCTTCAGTTACAGTCACGATGAAATTGCTTCTTCTCTCTTTTTTTATTTAAAAAAAATAAATATGTGGCTTATATTCAGCACAGTTTCGGTTTCGGAATGAAAAGGTGGCAAATCACACCATAATAAAATCAATGATAAATCAATAAATATCGATCTAGCTTTTCTGAAACTTTCAGGGAATATTTTTAAAAAAATATTTCACTACTTAAGCCATTAAAAAAGAAATTCGTTTTGTTTTTCGACATAAACAAATTCGACATTTCATTTTTTGGGTTCTAGGTAATTAGCACATAACTTTTGGAATCAGGCTTGGAGACGATTACGAAGAAACGTAATCGATTACGATTACAAAGAGAAAAATTGAGAGATTATGATTACGATTACGGCAGCGATTACAGTCGTTGAAAAATGTATTCGATTACGATTATGACATCCGATTTCGATCTTGATTACGATTAAATTAGCCGATATTATGCATACAAGTCTAATTTTTACAAGTGTCGCAAATCGAAAATTTATGATTTTTGATTTAATAAGGAATAACTGAAATGATGATGGTTGCAATTACGATGAAATAACTTCAACATCACAGTTCTTGAATTATGACGTTGTTGTAGAAACCAGAAATTTATGATTGTGTAATATATATATATATATATATATATATATCAGGAAAGGCACATTCGGAATTTTTTGAGTATTTAAAATTCATGTGTGGGGTAACTATATTGATCGTATTTTGTATATAAGCAAAGAAAATGCGCTAAATTTGTATATAATGCATAAGGTGATTTAAGTGGTTGATTGTTATTTTGCATACAATCAAAATTTCAGTTGGTTGCAATTTCTGAAAATGTAGTATATTTCTGCATAGTATTTATTCTCTACTTTAAATTGTGCAAATATTTCACATAACACCAATTATTTGCGAAACTATTTTCGGTTATTCGGTTTAGGTACCTAATGTACGTATCGTTTGCCTTTTAATATTTGAATTTTTAATTTGTTTTCATAGGGGAACCACACCCAAAAAAAAAAACAAGCTAATTAATTCAGCCATTTATTAAATTATAATAGTATGCTATTGAAATAATTAGTTACGCATAGTACGTACTTTTCAACAAAATGTTAACCAGGCTTGGAGTCGATTACGAAGAAACGTAATCGATTACGATTACAAAGAGAAAAATTGAGAGATTATGATTACGATTGCGATTGTAATCCTTTTCCAAAACGTAATTACGATTACGGCAGCGATTAAAAATGTAATCGATGACGATTATGACATCCTATTACGATTTTGATTACGATTAGATTAAATAGCTGATATTATGCATACAACTCTCATTTTTGCAACAGTGTCGCAAATAAAAAATTTATGATTTTTGATTTAATAAGGGATAATTGAAATGATGGTGATGATTGCAATTATAATGAAATAACTTCAGCATCACAGTTCTTGAATTATGACGTCTTTGCAGAAATGAGAAATTTGTGGTTGTGTAATATATATATATATATGTATATATATATCAGGAAAAGCACATTCAGAATTTTTTGAATATTTAAAATTCATGTGTGGGATAAGTACATTGATCCTATTTTGTATATAAGCAAAGACAATGTACTAAATGTAGTTGGTCTCAAATTCTGAAAATTTAGTATACTATTTCTACATTGCATTTTTTCTCTAGTTTACATTGTGCAAATATTTCACATAACACTAATAATTTATTGAAAATAATAAATGTATGATTCTTTATGAAATCGCTTATAGAATGTATGAGATAACAAAATATTCAGATAGTGTGTAAGAGATAAATAATCATTTGAAAATAAAAGCTGCATTTCAGAATAATTTTTTATAACATTTTAAAAATAACTATCGCTTCAAAGGTGTCGGCTTTCATTTCCATTCTCTGAGAAGTAAAAAAACTTCCCAGCTATTCTAAATAAGCGCTCCACTGGAGCAGATGAAGCACACACTGACAAGTACTTAGGCGCCGCACAATTGTTCATAACATTGGGTATATATGGTAGTTTACGCCCCTGAACATTAAGGGATCAACATCATGATCGTTTGCTAAATTTTTTACGTATGTTTCAATTTTATTTGTGATTTGATCCCTTATTAGTAATCGTTAAAATAATATGAAGAATAATTATAACATGAATGACTTATAATATTTTCCATTGATTTCTTGTGGTTTTTTAAGCATGTATGAGCATATAATATATATTTTGTTTTTTGTTTTTTATGTAACTTTTTTAATAAAAAAATACAGAGCAAGTAATTTTACAATACAAATTTAACGAAAAAGATAAAAATAAAATACAACATTCTGTTGAGATAATTCTAAGAAGAGAAAGATAATTAACTGTTTAAAATAATTCATAAATATTAATTCATGCATGTAAAAAACAATTGGGAAAATGTCTGAACATAAATCGTTTTTTTCTTTTACATACCTATAAATTAAGAAAGAGTATTAGCATTAAAATATAAATTTAAGATTTAAATGTATGTATTTTTAAATATTCGAAAAACATACTAAAATAATAATAATAATCACACTTACAAGGGTAAAGATGTCATACATTTTAACCATAGCGCATCATATAACTTCTGCTCCTAAAATTGCTCAAGTGTAAATGTGCTACTCTTTAGAAAAATTCTTCAGTTCCGCTAAAGAAAGAAGAAAAACGCCAAAAGATAGACAACTGTTTTCCAGAACGTTACAAATTGGAAAACATGTGTTTTGTGTTTCTTTAAGTGTGGGTGATAGTCAGGGTCTTAATGGCCTTGGGTGATTCTTTCCGCTAATGATTTTCGGGGGGGGGGGGGAGGCAGTTTTCGCCAAGCCTTGACAGATGAAAGGAAAATGGATGCCCATTTAAAGCCGCGTACAGACTAGAGCACAAATGAGCGAATGAGCATTCTCGGAGTCATTAATGACTAGTGGGGACGGCGTCCGAACGGGAATCCCCCACTGTGCTGCGAACGTCTCCCTCCATCGCTCGGAGAGCGGTCTTTATACGAACCCTTTGTGCTAGTTTGGACGGTTTTGAACGCATTCCGGCGAACAGTGCAGAGATGGAAGACTGGTATTAAGCCGACATTTTTGGCCTCATCTCGGAATACAGAAAGTTCCAAATACTTTGGAATCCTCAAGATTCTAATTACTTCGACCGATACAAAAAAGAGGTTGCATGGAATGAAATATCTAAGCAATTAAATAGTGGCAAAAAAAAAAAAACTGTGAAAAAAAGTAGGAAAGTCATTTTAATTTTAAAATTAAAGTCTTGCCCTGTATATTTTTGTTATGCGAGAATTCGAGATTGAACTTGACAAAAGTATTGTCTTCCCGTTTTAACCATTTTCTTGATTTAGCAGTAGCATGTAAATAAGTATCGCCAGAAAAGGAATACATATGGTTTATTCAAAATTTCAAATAACGTGGCGAATGACGACACGCTACAATTTGACTTTTTTAATTAGTCGTTGGCGATAAATCGGAACATACTAACGAAATTGTGCATACATTTTTTAGGTATGGTTTACAGCATCATTTAATTACACTGTGCAACAAATTTGACCGTTTTTTTTGCCCTTTAAATGAAACTATGTGATTCTATATAAACAAAAGGTGCTCGATTTAAATATCCAAACCAAAATGGTCCATCACGTACCGTTTTTTCTGGAGACTCACTTATCATTTTTATACAATTTTGTTATAGAAGAACGTAACTGAGGCTTACTTACTGAAAACACAAACACTAAAATGATTTTTATGGGGCTGTTTCATCTTGTGGGCATCAGGGCTTCTGTTGGTATGCCCTGACAACAGATTAGCAATATTCAATTCGTATACTTCCATTCCATGGACTGCTGAAGCGCTTTTCTAACACAAAGATGTCCCTGATGAAACCTTCCCCATGATCATCATGAATTGCGCCAAATTTTTGAGGAAAGAAGTCCATGTGGGAGTCCAAAAAGTGTAGTTTTAACGACATATGGCAACCTATAATACAAAAGCTTTTTATCATGTCATCAAGAAGATCTTCGTAATTTTCAGTTTCAAGGAAACGTTAGCACACTGATTTAAAGGCCAGCAAAGCTGATTTTTCGGCTTCTAGCTCTTTGTTTTCAGACTCTTCATCATGAAAGGACTTCTTTAAGCTGTGAGCCAATAAAAATCATTTTTTATTACTTTTGCCTCACTTAAATTTTTGAATTTATTCCTGAGACGCAAAAAAGGCTCTCTTCTCTGTCCGGAGCTTTCACAAATATATCAATAAACCAAGTGTAATGTGCAATTGTGGAAAAAAAGGCACGTGGTAGATTTACAACTGGCTCATTTGATATGGTTTTGCCACTCACAATTTTGAAATGTCCTTTGTGTTTGCAGAATATGCTACAGGAATAAATAGGAAAAAAATACTTAGATAGAGGAGCACTGATAAACAGGCGCCACTCTGCTGAATTGTGCTCATCTCCTAATGCTTGAAATAGTACATTCACATCACAGCAGTATACTATTTCTTCTTTCTCCGCAAAATAGTCCACAAATGCCTTTGTCGTCCAGCAAATGACTCGAAACTTCGGGAAAGTAGATAAAGCTTTTGTTGCCAAAAATGTCGCTGAAGTAACCCAAGTTAATTAAAAAGGTCTCTAAATTGACAACAAGAAATTTCAATTTCTCAATGTCAATGAGAAGGATATAATTTATAATAAATTAAGTCGATAAATTACGAAAATATGCACATTTAACCAGAAAATACGTAAAAAGCTAAAATGTGAGATTCTGAGAAAATGGTACGTGGTAGGCAAAAAATAATTGCAGATTCGTAATTTTCAGAAAAAAATACATAAGAAAATGAAATTTTCAGCTAAAGAACATTTTTCGTGTTGCACAGTGTTATAGGCAGACGACGCTTTTTTTATTATGGGCGAAATTTCACCCATCAAAAACTAAAAAGAAGAAAATAATATTACATAAATGAAATTTTTTTATAAAAATCGTTTTTCTTGCGCACTAAAAAAGTAGAAAGGAATTTTCCTATGAGCCTGGCAGAGTTTCTGAATAAATTGGTCACAACAATAGTAACAGTTTAAAATTCTTAAAAAAGAAAAAACGTTGGGCACATGTACTCAAACATCAAGACTTTTCTAACATAGGGGAGAGTATTGTACCTTAGGACGCTTGTACCTTGGGACATTGGCAATTTCTAAAACCCTATTGGCAACATTAAAATTTTTTTTATTTCTAATTATGACCTTAACCAGCAGATAGCATCACAGTAAAAGGCAGCATTAGAAGCACTGAATTTATGACTTGGTGAGAGAAAGAAGATTTCATCACTCAAAACTAAATACCTTTCTCATTCTAATTTCATTTACTGAAATAGCATTTGTAAAACTATTCTACTGAATTTTAATTGGATATTGAACAGAAGATTTTTAAATGTTTTGGTTATGAGAGAGTGATGATACTGCATTTTGATTGACCACCATTTTGATTTTAATTAAACCATGTGATGATTGTACCTTGGGACAGTAAACCGTGTTGCACCTTGGGACATGTCTCAAGGTACAACATACACATGGTTCTTAATAATTTGGATATATTTTAGTATAAAGAGAGATATTATAATCAAATACAGAAATTTGAATCTAATTTGTAAATGCTGCATTTACAAATTGAGTTTTGAACTTTCAAATTTATTATTTGTGTAAATTACACATTATAGTAATGTATCTTCTTAATTTAGTGCTTTAAAACAATAAAGTTTTTGATTTTTCGTATAAAATTGGTTATGTATATGACTGTTGCATGAATCACGAAGTATGTCCCAAGGTACAACAGGGTGTTGTACCTTGTCATAATTACAACTTTGATCAGAACTCATTTAGCTATACCCATCCATAATGTCATATAAAATTTTTAAAAATTAACATATCATCAAAAATAATTGATTTGCATAGTATAACCTCTTTAAACTTTATATATACAGCAATTTTTCTAAACCGAAAACTTCATCTAATTCAGCCTTGGTAAAACAAACATTCATAACGTAATAATATAAAGAATTCATGCTCCCAACGTTTTTTAATTTAATGTCCTTTTAATCAGGGTTGTCAGATTTGCTGCCCTGGTAGCTACCCATTTTCCTCGCTGGGCTGGGTTTTTTAGCTTAAAAACCCGCGGGCTTTTTGGGGAAAATGGTTTTTTTTTAAATTTAAAAACAAATAATCCCTCATAAAAAAAATTTTGATGAAAATTCTACGTATGTCTATACTATTCAATATTTGATTTATTGTTTTTAATTTTCATAACTTAAAATTAGATATACAAAGAAAAAATTCAAAATTATGTCATAATAAAAAAGAAATAACAATTACAAGATAGTTGAGGAAAATAACTTGCACAATTAAAAAGCAAACATTTATTTTCATTATTAACATAAAAGTTTGGAAAAGTTAAGCTGTAGTTATTTTGAAAAAGGATTTATTTTTAATGAAAAAACACTTACAAGACATCATACATCTCATATGAAAATATATAAATTTACATGTTCTGTACTTTTCCGACAAAAGCAGTTTCGGTCTAGAATTTTCTTCTTTTTTTTCCTCGCAATTTTAGTGTGTTAGTTTAGTAAAAAATTTTCTTTCAGCTTTTAACCATAAAATTTCCCTTGCAGCAAACTTCCTTTCATTCACTTTCAAACTTGCTTTTCTCAAGATATGTCTCTTAAGCAATGCATGTCAGAGATTGGCATGATAGTCCAAACCCAAATTTAAAAAAAAGAATCCGCAATTTCAAGGAATTACATCAAATTTTCATCCTCACAGCACAGAAAAATTGCGTTATGCACTAAGATCAACTTACATATCAATGTGCTCCATTTTCAAGAATTACCCAAAGCCTCGATCATCAAAGCACGAAAGATGTGCTTTACTCACCAAAAATGATTTACGAATGAACATCCTACATTTTCTAGAAAAAAAAAACATGTATATATGGATGTTCCTGTCAGAACATCACCAAGATTACCATTTTTGTAGCATGGAATGCTATAAAAAAAGCAATATTCTACGTTCTGCTCATAACTAAGCAACGCATCGCATTCATATTAGTTCTGCAATAAGAATTGAATTTTCCTCCCATTTTTAGTGTACTATTAGTTTAGTCACGTTTTATCTTTCAGCTTTTAATCTTAAAATTTCCCTTTCAGCATTCACATGCAAGTTCAAATTTGCTTTTGTCAAGATATGTGTCTTAAGCAATGCATGTCAGAAATTGGCATGATACTCCAAAAGCAACTTAAAAAAAGAGAATCGGGCAATTTCAAGGAGTTATATCGAATCTTCATCTTCACTGCGCAGAAAAAGTGCAAAAGTTACGCGCAAAGAGCAATTAACAGATCAATGTCCTACATTTTCAAGAATTACATAAAATCTGCGCCTGTATAGCATGGAAGAGTATTATTAATAATCACAAGGCATTTCGCAAATAAATCTTCTCCATCTTTAAGAATGACAGAAAGTATTTTTCAGCACACTTCCAGAAATACTCTCTGCTAATCTTAGATTTAAAGGGCTAATGATAATGAGTAATTCAGATTTTGCAGATGATATGTACAGGTGGTTTGTTTGAAGCCCAATCAATAAATACATTTCACATTAAGTCTACCTTAACTAAAATAATATAAATTAATTTCTCTGATTTTATTTAAAAAACAAAGTGCATGCTTATGTTTAACACTACTAATAGACTTATTTTTTTAAATTTACGTATCACAATTTGCACTTTTTGTTCAGTTATGAATAAGTTTTATATTGGTCAGAAGCGACTTAAGAGTTCGCCTTCAGTGGTTTGCCTGAGCTAAAAAGCAATCAGCGCCGTAGGCGCCGTTCTAACTCTTTGCACGGGCAACGCCGTTGCGGGCACCGCTAGTTTAGTAATGAACTTCTCTTCTTACTCGAACAAGTTCTATAATTTAAAACATTGGAAAATAAACCTATTTATATTGTCTTTTTCTAGTTTTCTAGTGTGATTTCGTAGTATGTTTTCTTATATTAATTTCTCTTACGTGCCAAAAATAGTAATCATAAGATGATGAACTGTAAACATAAAATATACCCAAAATCTATATATAAATTGCAAAGAGAAAACAATCAAGAACTATTTTATCTTCTGTTTTTCCACAGATTGTTTTTCTTTCTTTTTTTAGTTGCTATTGAGGAGTTTTAGTGATATCAATTTAAAAAATTTGGAAACAGTTTATTATTAGTTAATCATTTCCTTTTATCTTTTGTCAGGCAAGCCTCATTTATAATTTTAATGCTATATTGTTATAGATAGCAGATGGCAACGGTGTCTTCGTTAAGTAAATTATTATTTATTTAAATTATATAAATTTTGTCAGGCAAGCCACATTTATAATTTTAATGCTATATTGTTATAGATAGCAGATGGCAACGGTGTCTTCGTTAAGCAAATTATTAGGCAATAATATAAAACTCATTGTGAAAGAGATTTTATTGCCATCAAGCCGTAATATTAAAAGCAATTATAACAAGAGTTTGAGTGAAGGCTTTTCTGCAACAATGAAAAATGGGAATAGTGTATGGAAGCAAGTATTTAAGTTTTATTCAACGGCCACTCAGTGCGCAATCGGCAGAAGTACAAGCGGCTACACTTATGAGCGCAATGGGCCCTGCGGCGATAATGATTTACAATACGTTTTTTTAAGTGAGGATGATCAAAATAAACTCGACGTTTATAGTCGTCAAATTTAATGAACAATCTGAATATATATTTCGCTTAACGTGGACCAGTTACGATTAAATTTTGCGGCACGATACGATACAGACATCATGCAAAAACCAAACTATGGTAAAACGATATTTAAAAATGTGTTCAATGATTAGCATAGAAAAGTAACGTAATATTTGTAGTTATTATATTTATTATAGTAACTTACGGACTTTAACAAATTTATTTCTATTCCTTAAAAAGTATTTCCATTCATAACTCAATTTTTAGTTTCCGATTCTTTGGAGTGGCAACACTTTAGTTTGTTTATATCGATCATGTTCATATTTAGCGATCTTTCCTAAAGCTTTTCGAATTATAAAGCGTTTTTTTCGATTTTAAAATGGTTAAATTCCGATCCGCAGATATTCTGCGGGAAATCGGCTAGTAGTTATACAATTATATAAATACCACATTGTTTTCAATGGTGAATTTAATTATTTCGGTCGTATTTCGACTGTTGCGCGAACTCTAGTAAAAATAAATGCGCTAGTAAGAAAATTATTACTGTAAAAATTCAAATACATTATGACGAAGGTAGACCTACGCTCACAGCGCAAATAATGTAACGCAGCGCATAAAATTTAATAAAATGCCCAATGATGTCTCGGGATTCTATTTCTCGCAGCAAAGGGTCGCGTGATTTTGCAAATATGTTGTAAGAATTTTCTTCATTCAATTCATCTAAGAAATTACATGAAAACGTAAAAAAGTAAAATATCAGCTAATTTTTCTTGAAACCAGAATATTATTAATTACATTTGTAGAAAAATGGGTACTTTTCCATTATCCGGGGCAAATTTCGCCAAGCAGACATTTTGGCGACAGCACACGCTAAAGGTTTCTCCTCCTACCTCCTTCCCTGTTAGCATTAGGCCTTAGGGATGGCCTCCCTCAGGCACGAGGTAGTGAGGGTAGTGGGGTCCACGGATTTTACATGCACGTATCCCGAAGTGTACATAGTGGGTCTTCAGCGGGTCGGGTATCGAACACCTGACCTTCCGGTCCAACCTCCTACCACGGCCCCTGCAAAAGGTTACCAGCAGTGATGTTCCGTTTTGCGTCATTATTGGCGACTTTATCGCCTGCGCCTGAATAATGCTAAGGTACCGAAAAATATTGTTTGAAAAAGTAATCGTTTCTCTTGTATTACAGATTTAAAGAGTGGAATTCAACGTTACAAGTTGTCATCAAGGAGATCCGAGTCAAGAGTTTGTGGTTGAAAATTCTGATAAACTGGTAATGCACAAAAAATATATAGATATCAAAAGTTATTTCTAAAAGTAGTAAAATTTTAGAGTTCAAATGGAGTTCAATAATATTAACAAACAGTTGGAAATAGCAGTAAATCAGCGAAATTTAGAAGAAGTTAAAGCACTTTTGTCTTCAGGTGCTGATGCCAAACATCGCGTAGATTGCGACAAAAGTACGCTACTTCACCTTACTGATAGTGTAGAAGTTGCAAATGAACTTTTGTACTACGGTGCCAATGTTAATGCGAAAAACAACGATCGTGAAACACCGCTTCATACTGCTGTAATGTTGGGAAAGTCGGTGAAATTTGTTAAAGAACTTTTGAAACGTGGCGCAGCTGTAAATGCAAAATCCCGTAAAGGCAATACTGCACTGAATTATGCTGTGGAAAAGCGGGTTGTAAACGTGGAAGTAGTTAAAGTTTTAATAGAAAATGGAGCTGATATTTGCATAAATGAGGAATGCCACTGTTTGTATAATCGAGCCTCATATTTAGATAATGCTCTACGCGAACTGAAAGCTGGTAAATTGTTAATTAAATACTACTGTTTATTAAGACATTTTGACAGAAATGAAGGAAGAAATATTGAATTAAATCGTTATAGATTCATGTGGAAGCATGATGCATTAGAAAGTTATCAAAATCTCTGTGTTCGTGAAATTATTGAAATGAAGAAAAATAAAATAAGATATGGCCTTTCACTCTATGAACTTGTTACGGATAAGTATGCGCTGTGGGCTGGGAGTCCGTTATATAGACAGCTTGCAGGAAAAATAAAAGATTATTGCGCATGCTATCCGATATATAAGGAGATGATATTAGAGAAAATGAACTATTTTATTGAACGATCGGGTTTACTCGAGAAGTTGAGTACGATTAACGTTTATACTAAAGTCGGTGTGGCAAACGAAAATATGAAAGGGAAAAAGATCACCCTCTTTCTTGTGCCTGTATACGAGATTGCTAAGTGTTTGGACAATGACAGCTTGTTAAATTTTTTAATGGCGTTTGACAAGTCCAAGAAACGTGGCATTGAATCTTCAAGTTCTTCAGAAGACACTTCGAAAAAGCAGCGCATTTGAAGTAGAAAAAAAAAAAAAACTTTCAAGAACTCTTTTTTCATTTACGGTGTGTTATACAGTAGCCCCTCGTTATATCGCGCTTGTCGGGGGACAGCAAAAAAGCGCGATGTATCCGGATGAGCGATATAACGAGGGTTTACTGTATAACAAATTCTGACCAAAGTTTGAAACTTTCAAAATTATGAAACTAAAAGTGTAAAATTGGAATATAGTCGTTCTTGTCAGTATCAGTTTTTTTTTCTTTTTTTTATGAACAACTATGGTTCCAGAGACAAAAGTTGGGGTGTAGTACATATCGTAAGGGGCCGTTCATAAATGACGTCACGCTTTTTCCCATATATTTGACCCCCCTCCCCCCCTTTGTCACAATATGTCACACTTCAGCGGACCCCCCTCCCCCCCTTTGTCACGCGTCACGCTATGTTGCATAATGCACGAAGTCACACTTCTTGTTACCCCCTCCCCTCCCCTTGTCACACTTTGTCACAATTTCACGAACTCCCCTCCCACCCTTGAAGCGTGACATTATTTATGAATGATCCCTAAAATTAAAAACTCGGCATCTTCCTATGTTGCCAAAAATATTTTCTTCACGCGTTGCGATAAATTTCAACTATTTATTACTTAGAAGTGTGTGTAAACTTTTTACGGTAATAGTTTTTTGTTTCTTTGCTGCTGCTGTCTCCTCAATGCACTTGACTCTCCTATATTTGAACGGATAATTACATGTCATGTTATAAGTATAGCTATACTGAAAATACATAGATTTTTGTGAAGTCTTTTGCAATGCAAACAATTCAACAACAAAACAAAATTAATAGGAAATAATATTACACAAATAAACAATTTTTTATAAAAATCAACGTTCTTCTTGCGCACTAAAAAGGTAGAAATTTTTTTTTCTATGAGCCTGGCCGAATTTCTGAATAAATTGGGTACATTATGATAGCAGGGTTTCTAACTCTTATAAAACGAAAAACGTTGGACGCATGAATTATTTATATTATTATGTTATGAATGTTTGTTTCACAGAATCGTTGATGTATATATAAAGTTTAAGGGGGATATACTATGCTATTCATTTAATTTTTTTTGATGCTATGTTAATTTTTGAAAATTTTCTATGACATTATGATCAGTATTGATGGGTATAGGTAAAGTAATTCTGATCAAAGTTGTGATTATGATCTGTTACATAAAATATAGATTGTGTTTATAGAAGTATTTTCATTCAAAAATTTCGTTCATCATATGTATAGTTCAGTTCATATAGTAAATCTCATTCATATCTCCAATGAAGGAAATTGACTATGATATAATGGAATAATATTATCCGGTTTTCTTTGATAGAAATTTGAGTATGTTAGAAAAGTATGATGTTTGAGTACATGCGCTCAACGTTTTTTGTTCCATAAGAATTAGAAACTCTGTTACCATAATGTGGCCAATTTATTCAGAAATTCTGCCAGGCACATAGGAAATTTTTTTTCTACCTTTTTAGTGCGCAAGAAAAACGTTGTTGTTATAAAAAAATTTTTATTTATGTAATATTATTTTTTTTTTTGTATTTACACCCCAAAGTGAAACTGAAAGATATTTGTTGATTAAATTCAAATTTCGTTTTCATATTTATCACTTTCTCCCATAAATATAAGCATCATATACATGTAGTGTAACTTTTGCCTTTGTACTTTGAAGTAGAAGAGAAAAGTAATAACAAACCATTAAATACAGTAGTATTAAGGCATTGGAAGTTAAAAACGTACGAAAAAAGGAAGTAAAAAAGTACGTTGTTAAAATAATTAAACAACGTACGTTTTAAATGTTAACGAAATGCAGACGATAATTAATAAATAGAAAATTTTAGGTAAATATAAAACAAAATATACAACAATTTCAACTGAAGCTTTTGGTTTAAAAGCATATTTTGAGCTTAAAATATTGTAATACGTTTGTATCTTCAAAACACTTAATTTTTATTTGTTATTGTGTTAGGTATTAGAATTTTGATTATTGTTTAATGAATTTTAATTGTATGAATTTTAATATATTTTATTTGTCCTGTTTGCTAAAACATTGTTGTGCTAAAAATTCATAATACATGTTCATGCGCACACTTTTTGCTACTTTTTAATTCTTCCCCTGAGCTACTGAGTCATGATTTCTCTTTTTCTCTGAAGTGACAAAAAGGGGGTGAACTTGACCTTCTGTCAACTTCACGCCTGATTTACTACGGACGTCGTAGAAAGCTGTCCAGGTTCTTAAGCCGGACGGGTTGTATAAAAAGCCCTGACCACTTTGAAAATGAAAATATCAAAAAAAAAATTTGATAAAATTTTGAAAAATAACAAAAAAAAAAAAAAGTAAAAAAAGAAGTTCAAAAATCAACTCGCTGCAATGTGAAACATCTTTCTTTTCTATAAATTACAAACAGGAAGTCCCACCCTACCAAATCAATGATATAAACAAAAAATACTTCCTCCACGTAAAGCTTAAATTTTTCTTTTTCCTCTCCCCCTTTTTCCTCACTATTGGCGTTACTTCGGTAACGACCTGATGAAGGCCTCGGCCACTTTTTTAAGTTCAAATTTTGAAGCCTAGCCCTACAAGGAGCTACAGGCAAAAGGCCGCCGGAGGCCTGCCCCTGTTACAAATTGATGATCCTGATCCTGTAATGCTCTTTATTCGCCACAAGGCTCCTTACTCTCACTCTTTACTGTATAATATTTATACTCATGATTTTCCAGAGAATATAAATACCCTAACATGCCTTTTCGCAGAAGACACTTGCATTGTTGCAACCCACCGCAACAAAAAGTACCTAGCTAAGATTATTCAGAGACGCGTCGATCAAGTCACGGATTACTTCAAGCATTGGCACATTGCAGTAAACCCAGATGAAACCAAAATTGTTTGTTTTAGCAAAGGCCAAGTTAAAATGAAGCCAAAAATATTGTTATATAACGAGATTCCCTACTCAAATGAGGTTAACTACCTCGGTGTTACTCTCGACTAGAAGTTGACATATGAAAAGCACATATCAAATGTCACCAAAAAAGCAAAAACCAAAATTAGTTATTTGTATACTATTCTAAATAAGAATAACTCCCTCTCATTAACCATTAAAAAATTGATTTACACCATGGTTGTAAGACCCACCTTCCTCTACGGCATAACTATATTTGGTGATGCAGCTAAAACCCACCTCTGGAAACTCCAGATTCTTCAAAACATGGCATTAAGAAAAATTGCCTCTGCCAGGTGGTTTGTTAGAAACACAACATTCACAGAGATCTTAATGTAAGCCCTATTACAGACTGCATTATCGACCTCACCACCCAAATCTACACCAAACTTGAAAAAAGCAGCAACCCTCTTATAAGAGCTCAACTAGAGTACGTTACAAGCAATGGGACTCATCCCTATCCTTCAAATGCAATGCCTATACCCTATAAACTTATAAGGAAACCTAAGCGCCGACGTGACCCCTGCCCGCTCGGGCTTCTTAACCCCAAGCCACTCCTTGATACCTTCCCTACTCCCTCACCCCCACCCCTCCTCCGGAGGTGCAGATTTGAGCTTTCGGTCTTGTACATACTATGTAAATAAGTGTATATACTTGTAAATACTTCATATTTATCTATCCTATATATTCTCATTTAGCCTCATATACTCACTTTCTTTGCTTTTCTTTATTTCTGTTTTGTCTAATTTTTGCATGCCCGAACCTTCGACGCCTTTACCCCTGACTCCACCCCTTCAGTGGGATTTGTCTCCTCTTGCCACGTCCAACTTCCAGACCCCGGGCAAAAGGGCAACTCCCAATTTACCCAATTCTCTATCTCCCGTCTGTCTGTCAAATGCTCTTTATTTCTTTTCAGCCCCCTTCTAGGGAATTTATAGTAAGGGCAATAAGCCCAATTAAATTTTTCTAAACCTTTTTTTTTAATTAATATTTTTTTCGTGTGTGTGCTATGACATTTTTTAAATGAGATATTGTCTATGTTATACTATGTGCAGTTTTACTGACATCTTGAAATTGTCCGACATGTGGTAGGATTGTTATGCTATGACTTGTGATTTATCTAAGAACAATAAATGTTATTTGTTGTTTGTAAACATGAGTACGTCTTAATAGTCTTCCAGCCATTATTAAGTAGAACCTGTTTATCAAATTTTAACTATAACGATCACCGACCACCCCATAATTTTCCTTTCCCCCCTTTATTCAAAAACCAATATTTAACAATTCATAGGTAATGGAATGACACAAATGGATGTCATTCTGTTGCTATGCGATTTCAATAACTTTAATTCCATAATCGAAAATTTTATTTTCATGTTGAAAATAACTAGAAAAATGATTTTTTACTAAAATGCAACTCAATGCAGTTAGTGTAAATGCAATTTTAAATTGAAATTTTAATTAATTTTATGTATTATTTAAAATGCATTGAGACGTTCATTGTTTGAACTTGATTTTTTAGTTCGAAACGTATGCGCAAGAAAGATCTGCTTCTTAGTGATCCAACATGGCGGGACGTTTGTACGGAAATAAGCAAATTGAACTAACTCAAGCCCCTTAATAGATCAGCGAAAGAGGGGGTTTCCGGAGGCTCCAAACCCTCATCCTCAACCCCCCACTGAGACAATCTTGGTCGTTCGAACATTTGTGCTCTAGTCTGTACGCGGCTTACGAATTCTGAGAGACCGCACCAAGGCGACGGCAACACCACCGAAATGGTGTTGACCAAGGCGCCGAAACCGCACACAGAATCTTCTATGGTCGCCCGTAGGTCACAAACCACTTAAGATAGGGGTCCATTTTATGACCCTCATTTAAACGGCAATTCACGAGCAGTAAAGAGCTTGCTTCCTTTTCCTATGTTAGCAAGGTTTTGCTACGTTAGTATTGTAATCTCATGTTTTCCATAAAAATCCAGAGCTTCTCAGAGAATTTTAAGACATGTATTTTTCCAAACTAAGTGAAGACAATCTCATTCCTTCATTGCTCAGAGTAAAAACTCTCACATTTGCAGTAATGGGATCAACTTTTTGCAAAAATGTATCACTTGTCACATTTCATTTATCACTCGGATGTGGATAATAGAAAGAAGAAGCTGGCCCTTTTGGATGTTGGAAACTTACTTTATACTCGTTTGTAACATTGCGTGCAGTAAGTCAAAATAATAATAACAAATAAAAATGAAGTCGAACTAATTTGAATATTGAACAGGAAAATAATCAACTGGATTATCGATTTATAAAAAGAATATCACTTTTGGAAGTTCATTTATTTCATCAACTCTAAAATAGCTATTTTTATTTTTATTCTTCTATGAATTTCCGCCTTTTAACTAAAAATAAAGTTATATAGGCATAAATATATTTAATTCTGTTGGCTCAAATCTAAAAAAAATGGCAAATTTCGCATGGCATGATGATAAAAAAAATTAATTTAAATTTTAACCCTTGTCCTCCCATTATGTAACGGCATTTAGATAGCCAGTTACTGTCTTTAAAACATAAATTTTTAAAAAAAATTAAAAGGGACGTTTTTGAAATTTTGAAATTTAAAATTTAAAAATTTTTATAAAAAATTTCAATTTTAAATGCCATAGTCATGTTGTATATCAATTTAAACACAATGAAAAACAGAAAAAAAAATGACACTAATTAGAGCTCTTTAGGTCAAATAGTTTTGGATCTATAGCTGTTTAAAGATGATATAGTTTTGTCAAATTTTTGATTTTTTGAAAGCTCTTTCGAATAAGCTTATTCAAGGGAGCTTGGGTCTTATGGACAGGGTTTATATAATTTTCTTTACATTTCCCCAATAGTGCTAATATTAAGATTTTTTGAACCGTGCAAAATTGAACAAAAAATTGTGCAAATAAAAAAATAAAATATGAAACTTTGATGTCCTCGCCGAGATCTTTCGAATGCAAAATTGCTTATTCAAATTGGACATTTCCCTCAAAAGTTAATAGGGGGAGCAGACATATATTCCATCCCCCCCTCCCAGAACCATACTATCAATTTTTTATATTTTTAATCTTTATTTAATTGCTTTACTTATTTTTGACTTTTCTTTATTTTTAACGATACATTACGTCTTCTTTCATACTTTTTTTTAACTTTAAACTTTTATGAGAAAGTGGAGCAAAAAAGATTACTTGTAAGCCCAAAACACGTGCCTGCAACGCAACATTTTTATTGCTATTTTGAGATTTTAACGTTGCTCTTTTTTGTTTCATTGCAGACTCGTTGCAATGAATTTCACTTAATTTCGCAAACATATTACGCAAAAACGTTTTGCCAAACTCTGTAAAAGAATTTGAAGGAACTGTAAGAAAATTATTATTATTATTATTGTTATTATTTTAGAGGGAATACGTAGAAAAAAATCTGAAAACGTCACGCGTTTCGAAATGGGGAAAACAAAACTCAATCGTCTTTGGATGAAAACATTATTGGAAAAGAAAAAGACGAATAGCAGGCATTTCAGTTTTCCAAGTAATCTTGATTTCTGGATACATTTTCATAAAAGATCTTCCGGCATTCATAAACGAAAAAGAACAAGCTTTTCCCATGAAGTAAAAGTTCTATGTTCCCCCTTGGGTGCACAAGTCGACCTCCACTGTCACTTTCTATTGTTCGAAAGACGATGTTTTTATAATTCCAGACTCCGGCATTTTATCTCTATTCTTCTCCCTGCATTAAGCGAATGCATGCAATCTGATGCGCCCGAGGTAGGAAGTTTGCTGACAGTCGAGACTTATTCCACTAACGCTTGTGAGATCCTTAAAAAGGATCATTTAAAGCGTAAGAAATAGAAGCAGCAATTGCAGAAAAATCCGACGATGCTTTTAAATAATATTAAATTAAATGGGTAGCGTCGATACGGCGGGGGGAGGTTATCCGCCTAGAGGGGACCCTATGGAGGTGACGCCCGAAATAGATTTAAGAAAAGTTATGAAACACTCATATATTCAGTTGGACATTTTTCCCCGTTATATTTTAAACAGTAGCCGTACTGTCAAGAAAAAACCATGAATTTCCAGACTGATTTTTCATTGATTTTAACGAAGGATTTCCGTAGGGCTTCATGGTTTTTCGTTCCAAAAACGGAAATATCACGTACCTCACGATCCTGAAAACACGAGAACGGAACTTTTCAATTTTACGGTTGCTGTATTTTTACAACCTGATTTCGAATGAGCGGTCGACAGGGTGGCGTAGTGGTATGACGCAGGTCTCGTACACTCAAGTTTGCATGTTCGAACCTGGCCCAAGTCGGTGAATTTCCAAGATGCAGAAAGTCGTCTGCGACCATGTCGCTTGATTGTGCGGCATGTTAAAGATGCCTTGAGTATCCGCTTTGCTTGGATACTTTCGGCTAATTTAAATACCTAGTGCGATTCGCATCAAATGAGAGCTCAGGTGCCGCCATCTAGTGGAAACTGAGCGTCCAAATTCTCAGTAACAATGGCATCCACCGACAGTGGTGCTACTTGAAAAAATGGATGCCGAATACCGGGGAAAAAAGATTTAGAAAGAGAGAAAGAAACAAATTCGAATTGGCGATGATACGTTTTGGCAACAACCAACACCAAAATTCCTTCAGATTGTTGTTTTTATAACAAATTTGTATTTATTTCTCTTGAAAAATTTCTGATTTCAATTCGTCGAATTAGAGAAAAGTATCAACAGAGAAAAAAGAAATGGAACTTCTGTCAAGTCTTGGGAAAATATCATCAGAAACGGAATGTTTCCGGCAACTCTGCTGCCGGAACTTTTTCCGTTATTTTCAGGAGATTTTTTTACAGTGTATCAGTAAATGCATTACATTTTTTGCTAAAACGCACAGCCATATTGTTCTTTTCCCCCTTTCTTTATACTACATGTATATAAACAAAAAGGTCCGGATAGAACTATACGAGCCTGTTTTCCCGTATGCACACTATCAGAAATGCATTCTCAAATTTCACGAAACTTTCGTCGTATTTGACGGAATGACTTCTTGAAAAATGCTCCCAGTAAACCTTTCGTTAAATTGGCTAAATTTGTGCAGTAACTTTTTTAAGTCTCGTGATCGCGCGAGGAAGGGATCGTTGTAAATGACGAAATTTTCTTGACGATTGAAGAATCGTCGAAAATGAGAATTCCATTTCTGAGAGTGCACCAATTTCAAATTGATAGTCAGTATCTCTCTCTCTCTCTTTCTCATTTAGCTTTAGTATGCGTAACGACCTCAAATAACCATTTTTTCAACGGTTAACACATATTCATTTACTCATTCATTCATTTATTCATTCATTCATTTGCTCATTAATGTATTTATTCACTCATTAATCATTTTTTTCATTTAATCACTCACTCATTTATTTTTTCATTTACTCTTTTAATCTTTCACTAATTCATATTTTCACCCAGAAATATCCTTAAAAAATCATTATAAAATAATTTCGTAGGAAAATAAGTTCGTGTAATAATAGGCTTGTTTAGCTCAGGTTAAACTTCGTATCTGTACATGTTCTACGTAATGAAATCTTTCCGATAAAGTTTGTTCCAAGCAAATCGGTCTGTTAGATCATGATATATATAGGATTGAAATTTCCTCGCCCTAGTCCCGCAGTGGATAAGTCGGCAGAAGCTCGGCTTCCGCAGAGCACCGAAAGTGAAGCAACGTCGACTTAGGTCAGTGTTTGGGAGGGTGACAACCTCTCGGCGGCTGGTTCCTGTGGGGCTGTGTACTCTAAAGGGAGCTGGTGCACGTTAAATAGGTCATGGTTCCAATGTCCTCCAAGTGAACGATACCTTTGGGGGTGACAACCCAGGTGACGGTCTCTCATCTGGGAGCTAAAAATTAAGAGACCACATATAAAGGGGCGGCAGTCGGACTCCTGCCTATGAGGGCCCCGTTGACTCAGGAGCAGAGCAACCATTATTCTTCGCTTCGCGCAACGATACGACAACAACAACATTTCCTTGTAGGCGCTAATATTTTTTTTTTCTCTTTTAACCGCTCAAAATGGAACAAAAATTGTTTAAATGGAATAATGCTTCCCGTTGAGAGCTTCTTTTAATAAGCTTATTCTAAGAAACTTTGGTCTTATACCCAGAGTTTACATAATTTGCTTCATCTTTGCCCATTGGCGCTAATATTAAATTTTTTTTGAACTGTTCAAAATTAAGCGAAAAAAATTAAAATATGAAATTGAGACATCCTCGCCGAGATATTTTGAATGAAAAGAAAAAATCTTTCGAATTGGACAATTCCTTCAAAAGTTATCGGACAGACAGACCGACAGACCCACATTTCCCCCGTCTCAAAACCTTACTTTAAGATTTTTTATTTTTCAATAACTTAACTTATTTTTGACTGTTTTTAATTTTTAACAATATAAATACTATACATTAAGACTTCTTGCACTCTTTTTTTTTTTTAAAAATTTTACGGGAAAGTAGGCTAAGAAAAAGCACAAGAGTAGTCCACTGCTCCAGTATCACACACACACATCAATACATATATAGAGAAACATTTAAAATAATTTAAAATACATCAAAAACCGAATCATTTTCAATTTTATACCAAAAATGGTGGCAACCTAACGCAAAATTTGTACAGTGTACCATAGTTATTTAACGTGTTTTTTAAACAGCAGCATTTGAGATACTGCTGACAGAAACTATTATGTCAAAATTATAAATCAATCACAATCAATTATTTTCATTCAACCTAACGTTTCCTCTTCCTTTGAGCAAAATGAAAAAGGGTTTTACGATTAACAATTCCTCCCTAATCCAATAAAAGCCCTCCACTGTATTTACTTAAAATCATGGTTCACTTGACTGCAGTGCCTTTCAAAACGTGTGAAATCGCAATTCTGAATGAATCCCTTTTCGGAAATGCGGAATGTGTTTTTAAGCAAACTAGAAACTGGAAGTGCATGAGCGAATTTGGCTTTTGATGTTCCACTTTGATGTTGTGCGGATGCTTTTCCTCTTCTACAAGCAGAGTTGAAATATAGCATTGAATAGGCATACTTTTTTTTTTCTTTTGCCGTCTTTAATAAAACAAAATCTTATCCACTGCATAACAACCCTCATAGGATCTGCCATTTGTGTGCTGGAAAGCGTGAATTTGTTCACATGTTTATCTAGCGAAGTCCCGAACCGTTACGGTGCGATGGATACGAATAATACATCAACAAATAGAAGATGTCTGTGTCTCTTAATCCTCACCTTTTCAACGACGTTTTTAATTCAGACCTCTATATGCATCCGGAGACCTAAAAGAGAAACATCGAAAACAGAAACACGAACTTCGGGGTGTTTTGCATGTCAGGCGTGAAATTTATCGCAAAGACACCGTCATACGCTATAAAGGTAAAATTTCACGCTGACAAAATTCCAGTTCATTCCGTACTGAATTTTGGCTTGATAGTGCCAATCATCGCCTTTTAAGAAAAAAATCGAGTTTTGTATAAATTCTCATTATCAGCTGAAATAGTATTGAGCATTGAATTGCAGGAGGATGCTTTGAATGCGAATAAACAAAACAAAAATATTTTTATCTGGTACCCGAGTTTGTATTTCAAACACTTTTCCGAAATTAGTTCAAAGGGAAACAAGAAGGCGGTAAATATTAGCTTTGCCTCCTATATCTCTTCGTGCTCCTTTTCTCGAAACTTGATCTGTTTAAAGGATGCAAACGTAAGTCAGGCATAATATTAATCTTACAACATACAAAAATGTATCCAACCATAAACTTTTACTCCGATAAAATTTCAGTTTGATCTGTGTCGCATTTTTGATATATTTAGACTACTTTAGTCTCTTTACAAGATCTTTTATTGCATTAGACAATTTTTCAAGTTAAAGTATGATTTATTTCTGATTCTCAATATTTCGCTTTAAGAAAGGAGGATAAAAATATTGGGTACAAGCACAGAGGAATTTTCAGAACTCACAAAAATAACAGGAAGTCTGGTCAAAATAAAACGCTTTCATATTAGTATTTCTACAATAGGATACATCAAAAACAGCCTGTAGCAAATAAGTGACTTTGGAAATTTATAATGTAAAACTATGAACAATTGTGTGTTAGAAGCAGGCTTGTACGGTTCTACCTTAAAAAAAAAGAGCTTTGACTGGCAGAAGAAACCATTCATGTTAGAAGCAGGCTTGTACAGTTCTACCATAAAAAAAGAGCTCTCACTGGCAGAAGAATCCATTCATGTTAGAAGCAGGCTTGTACAGTTCCACCATAAAAAAGAGAGCTTTGACTGGCAGAAGAATCCATTCATGTTAGAAGCAGGCTTGTACAGTTCTACCATAAAAAATGAGCTATAACTGGCAGAAGAATCCATTCATGTTCAAGAGAGGAACTACTGATATGAGGAATGTGCCGTTTCAGTTCTCGTTCTAGTTCGTTTAGCATACTTGATTTATTCCGAACTGATGCTATTGCAATTTTATAAATTGAGCTGCTTTCAACAAACAGAGATGCATACATTCTGATACGAATGCTAATAAAAGCCCCTGCAAAACAAACTTCCTTTAAACTCGAATGGATTTGTCCTTTTTAGCCTACTTTCACATAACAGATTTTAAAAATTAATAAATGAAGTTTGAGAGAAGGTTTAATCTTTAATGTATCGTGAAAATACCGTTAAAAATAAAGAAAAGTCCAAAAAAGGTTTGAAGTCTTTAAATAAAGATTGAAAAATAAAAAAAATTGAAAGTAAGGTTTTGGGATGTGGAAAATGTGTGTCTGTCTGTCTGTATATCCATAACCCCCCCCCCCCCTCCTAGTTACTTTTAGAGGAAATTGCCCGATTTTAAATATTGCTTTTTTTTTGCATTCAAAAGATTTCGGCGAGGACTTCTCATTTCCATAATTTACATTTTGATTTGAACAATTTTTTGTTCAATTTTGAACAGTGCAAAAAATGTTAGCATTAGCGCTTATAGAGAAGTATGAAGCAAATAATATAAACTCTAGACTCAAAAAACCAAGTTCCTATGAAGAAGGTCCTGATAAGAAGCTCTCTGCTTAAATTTGAACAGTTCAAAAAACGTAACATTAGCACCTACAGGGAAATTTCAAATGTTATATGTAAATCCTGATCTAGCAGACGGATTCTGCTTGGAACAAACTTTATCGGAAAGATGTTATGACGTAGAACATGTACAGATACGAAGTTCAACCTGAGCTAAACAAGCCTATTTTCGTATGAAATGTTTTGATTGGGACTTTTAAGGATACTTCTGAATGAATAAATGAATGAGTTAAAGAATGAATGAGTGAATAAATTAGTGAAGAAATACATGAATGAGTTAAAGGATGAAGGAATGAATAAATTAGTGAAGAAATACATGAATTAGTTAAAGAAGGAATGAATGAATATAGTGAAGAAATACATGAATGAGTTGAATGAATGAACGAGGAATATGTATTAACCGTTGAAAAAGGCATATTTGAAGGAATTAAGAACTAAAGCTTAATGAGAAAGAGAGAGAAAGATTATAAATTTGAAGGTGGGTGTTTACGGGTAAGTAGGCACGACCTATTGTTCTAGACGAAACTACTTGTTTGCCATGCGTAGAAGCGTCCAGCAGGTGTCAAAACTTCGTGCTCGAACTGTAGTCTATATAAATGCATGGCAATCTATACATATAAAACGAGCTTTTGAGCTTGTGGATGCGCGCTCTACAGCAAAATCTACGCAACGTACGATTACAAAAATTGGCACAAAATTCTATTATATCCTGATGCTTTGCAAGACGAAGCTGTGTTTTTGAAATTCCTTATAATATTTTTTAAAATTTAATAATTAATTACTCATCCTTCATTTCATTCTCCGGTATTTCTTTACTTCAAGTGGATCATTTTGGGGAATGAAGTGAAGATAACTAGCAATCTTTTCATCCAACATCCATGCTTTTGCAGACCGGGATATTCGATATTCCATTAATTGGAATATTCAATATCCCTAATTTTGATCGATTCTTTTTGTGAATAACATTATTTTGCTTTATTTAGTTTATTTCTGTGTGCTTTCATTAATTTGATTTATTTAGTTGTTTATTTCTATGCATAACAATTAATTAATTTTCAGATATTCTATTACATTTCCTTTCTTCGCAACTGATTTCTCTATAGTTTCATCTTTGCTTTGTTGCTTATATTTCGATATATATATTTACTGTGTTGTTTTTATTTTGCGTTAATTGTGTGCATGTAACGATTAATTAATTTTCAGATTACTATTGCGTTTCCTTTCTTCGCTTTGTTGTTTATTTCATACTGTGTTGTTTAATTAATATTCAGATATTTCATTACGTTTCCTTGTTTCGCAACTGATTTTTATAGTATGGATTGTATAACTATAACGATTAATTAATTTTCAGATTACTATTGTGTTTCCTTATATGTGAAAAGGTTTCATATATATTTATTACTCACTAATTTGCATTATACGTGCAACGTTCATATAATTTTCCAGAATTTGCCATTCATTATTTTTGTCGTAAAAGAAAAACATTCGCTACAATTTTAAAATTGCTCTGACACGAACATCTCTATATACATGTCTTTTTTTTCTTCTTGAAAAGGTAGGATGTTCATCCGTAAATCATTTTTGGTAAGTAAAGCACATCTTTCGTGCTTTGAAGATCGAGGCCTTGAGTAATTCTTGAAAATGGAGGACATTGATCGGTAAGTTGATCTTAGTGCGTAATGCAATTTTTCTGTGCTGTGAGGATGTAAATTTGATGTAATTCCTTGAAATTGCCGATTCTTTTTTTGAATTTGGTTTTGGAGTATCATTCCAATCTCTGACATGCATCGCTTAAGAGACATATCTTGACAAAAGCAAGTTTGAAAGTGAATGAAAGGGAAGTTTGCTGAAAGAGAAATTTTATGGTTAAAAGCTTAAAGAAAATTTTTTACTAAACTAACACACTAAAATTGCGAGGAAAATTTCAATTGTTTTTGCAGAACCCTACCTACAGCGAATAATGTGAATGCAACGGATATGCTGCTTTGTTATGAGGAGAACATGTAATTTGCTTTTTTTGTAGCAGTCTATGCTACAAAAATTGCCAAAATTGACATTTTGGCAATAACATTTCATGAAATCAGAGAGAATATTTAATTTTTTATCATGCCTTCTTACCTGTTCACCTTAATGTTGTTTAGTGTCCTTGAAATTGTATCATTCTTTTTTTAAAAATTGTTATTGGTTTTTGGATTATTGTGTGATTTTTTTTATATACATTGCTTAAGAGACATATCTTGTCAAAAGCAAATTTTAAATTGAATGTGTACTCTGAAAGGGATGTTTTAAGGTTAAAAGCTGTAAAAGAAATCGTATTGAATTAATGCAATAAAATGCAAATGTCTAAATGTAAAGAGAATACTTACTGCTTTTATACACATTCAAAACAAAGATGTAGAAATCAAAATTGTGAAGAAAATGAAAGTTATTATCGACCTGCGTTTAGAAGGGAAAGCTAAAATTTTGTCTTCCATAATAAAAGTAATTTAGTTGAATTGACATTTTGGCAATAACATTTCATGAAATCAGAGTGAGCATTTAATTTTTTATCTTACCTGTTTACCTTAATGTTGCTTGGTTTTCTTAAAATTGAGATATTCCTTTTTTTTAAAATTTGAATTCACTTTTAAAGTATCAAGCCAATTTCTGACATGAATCGCTAAAGACACATATCTTGACAAAAGCAAATCTGATAGTTAGTGTGAATGCTGAAAGGGAATTCATTTATTCGCTGTAGGTAGGGTTCCTCAAAAACAATTAAATTTTCTACTTATTGTTAGTGTGTTAGTTTAGTAAAATTTTCTAACCGCGAAATTTCCCTTTCAGAAAACTTCCATTTTACTCACTTTCGAAGCTGCTTTTGTCAAGATATGTGATACACGATTCATGTCGGAAATTGGCATGATACTCCACAAGCAAATTAAAATTTAAAAGAAAAAAAAACAGGAATGACACAATTTCAAGGAAACCAAGCAATATTAAGGTGGACAAGTGCGAAAGTATTATAAAAAACTAAATGCTCACTCTGATTTCACGAAATGTTATTGCCAAAATGTCAATTCAACTGTAAATTATTTCTATTATGGAAGACAAAATTTTTGTTTTCTCTCCTAAAAGCATGTCGGGAGTTACATTTTCTTCAGAGTTTTGATTTCTACATCTTTGTTTTGAATGTGTATAAAAACAGTAAGTATTTTCTTTACATTTAGACATTTGTATTTTAGTGCATTAATTCAATATGATTTTTTCTTTGAGCTTTTAACCTTATAATTTCCCTTTCAGCATTTGCATTCAATTTCGAATTTGCTTTTGTCATGATATGTCTCTTAAGCAATGCGTCAGAAAATGGCATGATAGTCCTAAAGCAAATTCAAACACCCAATCGGCAATTTCAAGGAATCATCCAATCTGCATCCTCACAGCACAGAAAAATTGCATTACGCAATAAGATCAATTTACAAATCAATGTCCAGCATTTTCAAGAGTTAGTCGAAACCTCGATCTTCAAAGCACGAAAAATGTGCTTCACTCACCAAAAATGACTTACGAATGAACATCCTAAATTTTCAAGGAAAAAAACATATATCTATGAATGTTCATGTCAGAACATCACCGAGATTACCATTTTTGTAGCATAGAATGCTATAAAAAAAGCAAATTCCATGTTCTCCTCATAACAAAGCAGCATATCCGTTGTATTCACATTATTCGCTGTAGGTAGGGTTCTGCAAAAACAATTAAAATTTTCCTCGCAATTTTAGTGTGTTAGTTGAGTAAAAAAAATTCTTTCAGCTTTTAACCATAAAATTTCCCTTTCAGCAAACTTATCTTTCATTCACTTTCAAACTTGCTTTTGTCAAGATATGTCTCTTAAGCAATGAGTCAGAGATTGGAATGATACTCCAAAACCAAATTCAAAAAAAGAATCCGCAATTTCAAGGAATTACATCAAATTTACATCCTCACAGCACAGAAAAATTGCATTACGCACTAAGATCAACTTACAAATCAATGTCCTGCATTTTCAAGAATTACTCAAAGCCTCTATCTTCAAAGCACGAAAGATGTACTTTACTCACCAAAAATAATTTACGAATGAACATCCTACATTTTCAAGAAAAAAAAACATGAATATATGGAATCTATGTTCGTGTCAGAGCATCACCATGATTACCACTTTTCTAGCATGGAATGCTATAAAAAAAGCAATATTCCACGTTCTGTTCATAACTAAGCAACGCATCGCATTCATATTAGTTCTGCAATAAGAATTGAATTTTCCTCTCATTTTTAGTGTATTAGTTTAGTCACGTTTTATGTTTCAGCTTTTGCCTTTTAGCATTCACATCCAGAAAGTATTTTTCAGCACAATTCCAGAAATACAAGCTCTCTGCTAATCTTAGAATTAAATTAGCTAATGATGATGAGTAATTCAGATTCTGCAGATGATATGTACTGGTGGTTTGCTTGAAGCCCAATCAATAAATCCATTCCACATTAAGTATACTTTAATTAAAATAATATAAATTAATTTCTCTGATTTTATTTCAAAAACAAAGTGCATGCTTATGTTTAACACTACTAATAGCCTTATTTTTTTAAATTTACGTATCACAATTTGCACTTTTTGTTCACTTATGAATAAGTTTTATATTGGTCAGAAGCGACTTAAAAGTTCGCCTTGAGCGGTTTGCCTGAGCTATAAAGCAAACAGCGCCGTAGGTGCCGTTCTAACTCTTTGCACGGGCAACGCCGTTGCGGGCACCGCTAGTCTTAGATAAAAAGATCTTTTTTTTTGCATTATATGGGGCTATTCTATTATCAAGCGGGGAGTGAACAGTGCCTATGGGGAAATTTTTAGTTTTAATCTTATACACAGGATATTCCATTATCTTCATCACAGGATGTTCCATTTGACTTCTGGGGTGACACCCAGCCGGGACGGAGAAAAGAAAAGAACCTTTAAAAGCTCCATAGAATAAAACAAATACTTTAAATTGGGTATTTTTTTCTCTTTCGAACTGAGCAAAGTGTTTCCTTAAAAAAATATATTCGCATCGTTTTCTAACCTCTAATGGTAGCCGTTGCCGTCAAGAAATACTTTAAATATTATGAGACTCATGATACAAATAGTGTTTTTATTTTTCAATCTGCAATTCTTTAAAAAAAATATTTATTATATTTCCTTACTTCATGCTTAGAGGATTTTATTTCTTGGAGGGGGTAATCTTTTTCACGGGGTGAGACACCTATCACTACCCGCCCCAGGTGTCACCCATACTAGCTACAACACTGCATTCTATGCAATTTTCACTATCAACATACTTCCCATCAAGCCTTCACTGTTTTTTTTTTTATTATTATTTCATCAAACTGTTTACATATACAGTCCAGCATCTCTTCATCGCAGCTTTTGCTTCCCTTGAATAGGCTAAGGATGATCAGAAACTGTTAGATTTTTCAGATGATCTTTACTAAATGGCATTGTCTGATTAACTTATCAATGCTCCATTTAGCCTACTTTAATTTGTAGCAGTTAAAATTTCATATTTAAAATTTTATCAATTCATTTTTCTGATTTGATTTCAAAATGTATGTTTATGCATAAAACTACTAATATACTTATTTTTTAATTTTTGTATCACAATTTATTCTTTTTATTGGTTGAAATAAACATTTATTAAAACACATTTATATTTTTGAATCCAGACTCAGAAAGAATGTACTGCTTGCTATCATCTATCAGACTCAGAAAAAAAAAACCTATGTAAAAGTTTTGATGATGTAATAAAGATAAATATGTCACATGATACAAATATAGATCAATAAGTATAGGTTATTAGTGAGAGATTGAAATAATTTTATACCTGGGACAAAGTAGATATACATTTGTGGAAAAAGACTGGCTGAAATAAGTTTTCTATCGGCTCAGAAGTGACTTAAGAGCTATTTTGCACGGGCAACGCCGTTGCGGGTACCGCTAGTTTTTAATAAACTGATTTATTTCTAATAAGCACAGAACGAAGCTTGGGATAAGTTTGCAAGTGTAAAGAAAGCAGTTCAGTATAGCATAGCACATTTATGTATTAGAATAGTTTAAAAAAATCATAGCTAAAAAAAGTTTTTTTTTTCTGCAAAAAATTAGGTTAGACATTCACGAAAATGCAAATTTCATTTTAAAAAATAACAATTTCTTCTTTAAAAATTGAAATACTATACTTTGAGACATCGTTTTTTCAAATCAGCGCAAAGTTTAAATGTAGTTTAGTTATCGTTACCGTAGCATATTGTTACGTAACATAACGTATGTCAATATCATTTAATTGAATGAATTAACAAATTTTAGACCTTTTTAAATACATATTTGTAAATTGATTCATGATTATGTTAATTAATTTTTTTAATTCTTTTTCGCTGACCAAAAATTGTATTTGAAAGTAGTATTGGTGTTTTTTAACCGACTTCAAATGGAGAGGGGGTAGGTATGTTTTTTTTATCATCGATAACATCTCACCGGATGAACCTTTTTTTTTAATCGATCAAGGTTGGTATCCCATAAGTATCGTACTTTGGTTTGAATATACTCGATAATTGGAAAGGCAGTTATGTGTGGATATATGGTCATTTTTTTGTTTCTTCATTCCATACTTTTTACTAAATGAACCGATTTTGATGACTTTTTTTTAATATCAGTACAGGGTCATCTAACTTAAATATCGTATATCGATTTGACTACATTTGTTCTTTAGAAAGACCCTTATGGGTGAAAAAAACAGCAATTTCATTTTTATTGGAAAGGATTAGCTTGATAGTGTTGCCATTAAGCAGAAATATTAAAAGCAACTGTAATAAGTGTTTGAGTAAAGGCTTTTCTGAAGCAAAAGTTAAATTCTTTCAGTTCATAAGTTAGCCGGTCGCTCGTGTGAGTCAGCCTATTTTAACTCATCAATATAGTACTGGGTCGGACTGCGACATTGGACCGGTCCGCTCGTGTGAGTCAGCCCATTTAAGTTAAATGTAGTATTGCGCTGGAACTGTCATGAATGACCACAACCGGATCGTCCCTGTGCATCGAGTCTTAAAGTAAAGTGAACATGTCTGTGGAGGTTAAAAGTGCCACAGATTAGCTATGCAATCTGGTTTCTTTTTTACCGTAGAAACCTCGTTTCATAAACCAACGGTTAAATAATTATAACAATTAATAATGAGTACATAAATGTGTGGAAGTACTTTATTTTTATTCTGTTTTAACTCACTCTCAATGATTTTGCGACATGTTTGAACATGGTGTAGTTAAACAATAGGAACGAAGAAAGTTTTCTATATTTTAGATATTTTTTATTAAGGGACCGTTTATAAATGATGTCACACTTCAGCGGAACCCCTCCCCCCTTTGTCACATGTCACGCTATGTTGTATAAATCTGATGTCACACTTCTTGATACCCCCTCCCCGCCCCTTGTCACACTCCGCCACAAATTCATGAACCCCCTCACGCCTCGAAGCGTGACATCATTTATGAATGATCCCTAATTCCTAGCAGTAGCCCTTGATAGCATGCATTAAGCGCTGGAGTGAAGAAGCACTCCGCACAGAAATTCATTGAGTAAATTTAAAAACTTTAAAAGCATAAAAAGCATAAAATTTACTATAAGGAATAGCAAGCATCGGAAAAGAAACGATTAAACGAATATAAACTGAATTTAAAACACTAACATTATGATAAATGTCAATCAGTCAGAAATGCTTGTAAATGTTCTCTTGCAATCTAATACCTGTCATAGATGTTTCCAGACATAGTGGGACAAGTCCTTAGGTGTAAGGCATTTATTATAACATCATCCCTACACAGTACGAAGAACGTGGATTTAAAAAGTGGTGGAATAACATTGATATTGCTATTTTACTTTCTTCTATAACTAATTTATAGAAAAAAAGAAGAAAATTTAAAACGTGATGCGCGTAACGGAAAGAAATTAAGTACACACATGCCTCCCCACCTTGCGCCTGTAACTTCGCCAAATATTGCTTTCTTTTATGTTTAAAAAACTACCAAAGACACGAAAAATCTTTTATTATGAGGCAACATGTTTGTTTTGTTTTTTACAGCTATATCTAAAGCGGTCATCACACGACAGGAATTTTAAAGCAAACTTTACTTCCACCTCGTTCTATCGGCCACCTCGCAAGCAAATTTTCGATCCGGAGTTTCCTACAGGTTTGCACCGGGCTACCATTTTCTAATCTGTATCCTCGTGTTGGGCATTTGTTTACAGTTTTTATACTAGATATTTCGTTCAAACAAGTAGGTTTCTGCATTCAGAGGCACTCCCATGCAAAGTCACGGCAGGTCACTGTGACGTCCCAAAAATTGTTCTTATTCCGCAAATTCTGACAGACCATTGTAAATTTGACCATTTGGTATAACAATAGTTTTTCATTTTTGACTGACAACTATATATATTTGTCAATAGCACTTGCAATTGCAAGGCCTCAAATTTTATTTTATGTATATAATGATCACTTATTCTCAATAGGATCATGTTTAATTAAGTTTGATCTTCGCGATTTGGTGAAATACTAAGTTTCAGTCGGGAAAATAAAAATCACCCTCCCGTCCCAAAATATAAGTTCGAAGAGTCTGCTTAAATATTTCAGAAAATTGTGATCACAAATTGTTATATTATAATGCAATATATTCACATGAAATCTGAAAAAGTTTTTTTTAAACGTTATACATGTTTTGCGAATTTTAGTATCAAATTATATGCAGTGAGTTTATTCATAACAAGATCTTTAATTTTAATGGAAATGTATTGAAGCAATGGCGTTTCTAGCATAAGTGTCACCTGGGGGCGGTAATTTTTGGTGTCCCCCTCCAAAAAGAAAGAAGAAGAAAAGAACGTTGTTGTGTTGTATAAACTTGTAGTTTATATTATTTTCAGAGGTGCATAAAAAAATACTTTACTAATTTCATTATATTTATTTGGGATAACTTTCACTAAACTACATTTATTTTCAGTTATGATACCTTGAAATAGCAGTCGTAAATTTGTATAATTCAAGATCATGCATTTTTCTAAAACTCTATATCTCATTTTGGGTGTCATCCGGAGAGGCCCGGCTCCTTCACCGGCCCCCGTAGTCACCCTATTGATTAAGGAACATAATTTGGTAAAATATTATTATTTGGTGTTTTGTCTCATCTAATATTAATATAATTAATTGCTTTTTTTTTCGTATTGTGACTCTAACTGTTCCTTTAAAGTTGTGTAAAACCGTTGTGAACATAAGCAGGAGCGCCACGGACGGAAATTTTTGGAAGGTGTGCACAATTTACTGAATATGAAACTTCGAATTCTAACGAATCATAAGATAGGAATGCAGTTTAAATTTAATTAAAATAAAATAAGAGGATTTAGTTAAAAAATCATCAAAAATGGAAAATAACATATGATGCCTAGACTATTATTGCTGATAACTCTATAGAATGATTGTCCATGATATATGAATGAAGGGAGAAAAAATGGTAGGCATACTGTCCCTAAATTTATCACCTGAAACGCACTTGCATTTTTATAGCAATTTATCATAACTCAGTCTTTGAAATGTCCCGCACTAGTAAAGTAGCGACTTTACACCCTACAAATGTTTTTCGCATGATTTCGCAAATTTAAACCAAAAAAAAAAATCTAATTTCGAAATCTCACTCTCGTTTCGACATTTATCCTTCGATCGCCACTCTTCAAGTCCTTCACCGACATGTTTACTGGAAAGTTGATTTGACGTCATGAAATCCCAGCTCCATAATTGGTCCTTTCTTGATTTGCCTTAAATTAAACGTTCTAGAAGCAATTTTTCTCTTAAACAGATAATGAATTGCTTCTAATTCGAGCAACCGTGAATTGATATAGCACACGAGTATTTTGAGGAAACTATGGGGGAAACTGTTGGAAATGCGACACTAGAATTCAAGACGGGGAGAATTTTCTTCCATCAACAGAAAGTTTTTCATTATTTCTTCCTAATCCCTTTTTTATGCTTATTTTAATAAAATATTTAAAAGTAAATATTATAAATAATTTAAGGTTCTGTGAGCCATTCTAACTTCCATGCATTATGATTTATTTTTTAATTGAACAACTCAATAATGGCGTGTATTTAAGCAAAAATAAGCACATGTACATTAATCAATGCAATGTTTTATCCAAGCTGATATGTTCCATGCTATGAAAATTCTTGGGGTAAAGAGAGATAATTAAATGTCACTTATTTTTTGCAATTAAATAAGTATTTTTTACAAATATAGAAATTTTTGGTGAATTAAATTCTTAAAATATTCATTTAAGTTTCTATGTGTATTTATTATTTTCTAAGAGGAATTAAGGCCTTCCGTCATGTTTTAAAATTATCATTTATGTATTTTTACTTATTACATATCTATTGATATTTATTATTAATAAAAATTAATTTTGTAAGTTAAAAAAATCAAGTTAATAAAAAAAATTGAAAATTTGGATTTTTTAAAATATGTAATTAAGAATTTTAAAATCCCTTGTACTTTTTATTAACCGATGTTTCCTCACTAATTTTTTTGTGTGGAAAAAAATGATTCGCAGCCTGCTAAAAGCTGCGGAGTCCTCTAAAAACGATAGCACCCCCAGAAATCGATTAAAACTGTTGCTAATTAGTCTCATCGTCTGCATTGCTAATTATTCTCAACGTTTATAATTCAAGTTTTTGGAGGGGTGTTTTGGAAGATTTTAGAGGAGTAAATAATTAATAAATTGTTTGAGGGATGCTTTTACGGGTGTTTGGCCGCTTTTTAAACGTACCATCGCTTTTTTTTTTATGGAGGCGTTGGAGGCAGCGAAGATTTGTAGGAGTTGGATATTTAATAATATTTTAGGGGGTTTTGACGTGGGTAATTTGTGGTTGGGGGGCTGGTTCTAGGGTATTTAGGCTGATTTTTTCCAATATCATAGTTTTTTTTTGAGGAGGCTTCGTAGCTACATAAGGGGAAGGTAATTAAAGCAAATTGGGGGGGGGGGGGGTGGCAAAATTTTGGGGTTCCATCTTTTTTGGGTGTGTAGCTTTTTATGATGAATATGTAATTAAAAATAGGGTGGTTTTAGGGAGTTTGGATGGATTTTAATGGGGTCAACGGTTTTTTAAGTGGGGGGGGGGGCACTTTATAACTTTTCAGGGGGTGCATCGTCATTCTGGGGGTTCCTGATTTTAGTATCTTGTTTTGCAAAAGAAGAGAGTGATATAAAAATAATATGCAGAAAATGCTCTTATTTCACAAAAAAGAGGAATTGATATTTTTAGGGGTGTTATCAGGAGGTTTTTTTTTTGGTGTTAATAGTAGATGATAAATGACAGTTCACCATCAGGAGGCGGAGTGCGGAGGGTCCCTCCGCCTCCCCTTGCACCTCCTCCGCCTGCCGAGTAGGGTTGAGTAGTAGGGTTCCTGATGCTATCCTCGTAGAAGACAACGGGGATTTCTGAGTGGAGTTGAGTTGTTACTCTGCGTCTGAAGTTTTGTTTTTAGGGATGGCAACACCGATTTAGTTTTGGTTCTGATTAAATTTATATTTTAGGGAATGGCAATGGTTCTACTGTGTGTTGTGGTTTCTACGACAACGTATTTTTACGAAGAGCCTCCTAGTGGCGAAAAACAGGAATAATTATTTTTTGGACTTAGTCGTTTTCCGATGTTACTTTTAATTTCCAACTTGGGTTTTTCACGAGTGGTAACATTAATTTATGTTTTTTCTAATTTCAAGAGTTGAAACGCTCATGCTATTATCCAGCGAGAGAAATTATTTTTAGACATAGAATATTTTATTTAATTACATTTTCTTTCAGATATTCGAATTCATATACCACAAACCTTAATGTTGTAAAACTCATTCGATCAAACCATGATTACTATGTTTTTTTTTCCCTTGCGTTTGTATCAGACTTAACCGAAGTGTTCTAACGATAATTAAGTAATTATTTCCATCAGAATTAAATTTCACAATTTTTAATCAACTCATAGCACTATTTTAATCTTAATAATGTATAAGTAGTAACTATCTCCTAATTTTGAACATATTTTATTTTTACACTTGTAATTTTCCCCCCGAAAATATTAAACCCAGGATTAATTGCGATCCAATCAAATAGCTTCTTGAGAAAATTTATATTTAATGTGAACCAAACAAATCAATGCTCGAAATTTACAAAATTTAAGTCAAAGTTAATTATAGAAATGTTTAAGACTTAGAAAAATTTTTAAAATCTTTTTTCCTAAAGTATGAAAGACAGAATTAAATGAGAACTTATCAAACAGTTTCTTGAATAAGTGCGGACTTAATATGCACCAGTCAAATCAATCCACACAATTTACTAAATGTTAGTCAGTTAAAAGTTTTGTTGAAATATTTGGAACTTAGAAAATGACCATCAATAGGTTTATACATACTAATTTAACAATACTTTTACAAAAAGCGGCGATTTCTTCTATACTTAAACAGGTTTACATACATTTTACTGTTTTCTATCAATACAAATCAATGAATTTATATCAACTAAGATTATATTTACATTAGATAATCATCCTTTAATCAATATTATACCACTAGATTTTTTTTTCAAAGTTTAAGAGTTTGCATGAAATAGTGGAAGTTAGAGTATGTTCAGCAACTTTATTTTACATAGAATGATAAGCGAATTTTGCGTGCATTTCAATATTTATTTATTTTGTTTTTAATTAATATTTTTTTACATATTTTAACGTTTCAAACGAATACAATCTCAGAAATTATTGTGGTCATATACATCATGATTAAATAAACTTTAAAAATAGTCAAGAGCATATTGCTAAATTTGTAACTGCGAAGCAATTCAATAACCTTATTGTTGTACAATGCAATACATTTAATGAACATTTTAGCTATGCAAAAGAGTTTTAAAACTTTGTCTTTAACATTTAACGAATTTTTCATTTTTTCAAAGAGTTATTTATTTTCAAAACTCTGTCTTTAACATATTTTTACGATTTACACAGAATAATACAACCGAGAAAAATATTTAACATAACTATTTACAACACGATTTTCACACACTGAAAAAGTTTATTACTTAGGCACGAAGAAACTTTAAAACTGTTCACACCGAAAATTTCATGCATTGAAAAAGTCTATTACTTATATACAAACTTAGAATCTTTGAAACTAAGATCACATGAATACAACTTAATTTAAATACGGTATTACTTAAAATCATAGCTACCGAAAAATAAAAAAAAAAGTTTGAAATATTATACTCAAAGACATAAAAAAACACACACAAGACATACCCTCTGCAGAAACTACTATCATTAAAAATAATTAATAACATCAAGAGAATTTCTAGAACTTGGAAGAATGAATGCTAAAAAAAGCCTCTTAGAAATAAAGGACAATTTCAACACATCCTCCACCGAGTTCCTACTAAGCAAAGCAATCGTTGCGAATTTTCAGTTATCCTATACACGAACACAAAAGCAACTATGCAAAATCTAGCAATACAGTTAGTGAATGAACACAGAATGAATGCAGTTAAAATAATATCATTCACACGTTGAAAATCGAAGAAGTTTTTCATGCAATATAGCTATATTTCAATTATTCAAACTTACATGAAACTAATTTTAAGAGTACAATCTTAGAAATACTTTAAAGTTGAAATACAAATTATATAAAACATCATTTACTTACAGAGAAGAGAGAGCGTACATGTTTCCCTTCCAAACCACAACGTAGAAATGACTCTTCAGGCTCTTATCAGCTGACGAAGATAAGGTAGCAATACCTCGTTGGCCGCCCCAATCGAAGAATGACACATGCAAACATGATGCTACCAGCTGAGTAACACTATTGATAAACCAATTTGACTTCAATTGAAGTTTAATATGAATGTAACAGTAAGTTTTAATTTAAAAATATTTCATACATGCAAACATATACATACATATAAATTTAATAATTTTACGAAGACCTATATATTTAACTCACCAAACTCAGACAGTTTTCCCTAAACACACATTTTTTCCTAGATATGACCCTTTAATTCATTACTTCCGAGTGAGGAATTTCTGACCTTTAGTATTATAATCAAGCCATACAATACATTTAACAAACGCTTCATTTATTCAAAACTTACTCTAAAACATTTAACGAACATTTCATCTATTCAAAGAGTTATTTATTTTCAGAACTCAATCTTTAACATATTTTTTTACGACTCACACAGAACTTTTAATTTACAAAGATATTATGATATACACCCGAGAAAAATATTTAACAAAACTATTTCCAACACGAGTTTCATACATTGAAAAGGTTTATTAGCAAAGTTCGAAGACAATTTTAAGACTATTTACACTGCAAATTTCATGTTTTGAGAAAATCTATTACTAACATACAAACTTGGAATCTTTACTTTATTCACACCTTTAATATTATAATCCAGCATATAACACATTAAACGAACTTTCATCTGTTCAAAGGCTTTCAAAACTTACTCTTTAACATTTAACGAACGTTTCATCTATTTAATGAGTTATTTATTTTCAAAACTCAGTGTTTAACACAATTTTTAAGATTTTCACAGAGTAATACAACCGATAAAAATATTTAACAAAACTATTTCCAATACGAGTTTCATACATTGAAAAGGTTTATTAGCAAAGTTCAAAGAAAACTTTCAAGCTATTTTCGCTGCAAATTTCATGTTTTGAAAAAGTCTATTACTAACATACAAACTTGAAATCTTTACTTTGTTCACACCTTTAATATTATAATCAAGCACATAACACATTAAACGAACATTTCATCTATTCAAAGACTTTCAAAACTTACTCTTTAACATTTAACGATCATTTCATTTATTCAAGAAGTTATTTATTTTCAAAACTCAATCTTTAACACAATTTTTATAATTTACATAGGGTTTATGATATACAACCGAGAAAAATATTTATCAAAACTATTTGCAACGCGTCTTTCCCACATTGAAAAGGTTTATTACTAAAGTACAAAGAAAACTTTCAAGCTATTTGCAAGGCGTCTTTCCCACATTGAAAAGGTTTATTACTAAAGTACAAAGAAAACTTTCAAGCTATTTACGTTACAAATTCCGTGTTTTGAAAAAGTCGATTACTTACATACAAAATTGAAATCTTTACTTTGAAACTAAGATTGCAAACAATTTTATACAGAGTTCAAGTTAAATATAGAATTGGTTAAAATCGTAGCAACATAAAGTACAGAATATAAAAAAAGTTAGAAACGTTATACTCAAAGACTTGCATTACTAACTGAAATAAAGAAACATAGCTTTCAACTACTACTACCAATGAAAACTTATATTAACCTGCTAAAAACTCCATAAGAAAAGTCAAAGTACTGCGCACAAAACATCAAAACTTAGAGTCATCTAGTAAAACTTAGAACGAATAATGTAAAACTACGAAAATTTTCAAAAATAAAAGTGTTATGCACTTGCAAAATGTAAAAAGTACTGTGTACGAATGTTAAAACTTTAACTAAAACATGAAACGAAGATGTAAAAATATTAAGTATAATATCTTAAAGCAACACTAAAATGTAAAAGTATAACGTACAAAACATCAAAACTTAGATTCATCTAGTAAAACTTAGTATAAAAATGTAAAAGTACTAAGGACAGAACCTCAAATATACATTAATTTGATAAAAGCAAAATGAAAATGTTAAAGTGCAAAAGACAAAACGTCAAACATAGATTAAGATGTTAGAACAATGTATCATAAAAATTAAAAAAAAAAAAAAGAAAAAATACTACATACAAACGGTCAAAACTTAGAACTATAATTTTTTGATAAACCATATAATTTCAAATTCGTCTAGACAAACTTAGAGCGGAAATGTAAAATTATTGAAGTTTACAAAACAAAAGTGTTAAGCATTCACAAGTTATTAAAATTTCAAAACGTAAAAAATCATTTCTCTACAAAAACTTGGAATGAAGTCGTAAAATTACTAAGTACAAACTGTTAAAACATCATAAAAATGTCAAAATGACAAGTATAAATCAACAAAACATAGATTTGGCTCCTGAAATATTAATCAAAAATGTAAAAATTCTAACAACAAAATCCTAAAACTCTGAAAAATTAAAAAAACACGCAGTACAAAACAACAAAACATGTAAAAATGTTAAGTATAAAGCTGCAAAACTCAAATTCACCTAGAAAAACTCAAAACAAAGATGTAAAAGTAAGGAACTTTTCAAAAGAAAAGTGTTATACACTTGCAAAATGTTAAAACTTAATGCAAAAATGTAAAAATTACTACGTAAAAAATGTAAAAATTCTAAGTATATAACGTATTCATCAAGTGAAACTTTGTACGAAAATGTAAAAGTTTAAGTACGAAACTTAAAAAATTTAGATGGATCTACAAAAATTCAAACTAAATTCGTAAAAAGTATGAGTACAAAATGTTCAAACATTCTATAAATACAAAAAATTTAAGAGTACAAAATACAAAACGTAAAAAAAAAGTTAGAGTTATCTTCTAAAACTTAGACTGAAGTCGAGTGAAATTACTAAGTACGAAATGTTAAAACATCTATGTCTAATATGTCTAAATAACATGTCTAAATAACAAGTATAAAGTATCAAAACATAGATTTGTACATTGAAATGCACTTGCGAAATGTAAAAAGGACTGTGTACGAATGTTAAAACTTTAACTAAAACATGGAATGAAGATGTAAAAATATTGTATAATATATTAAAGCAACACTAAAATGTAAAAGTACTGCATACAAAACATCAAAACTTAGATTCATCTAGTAAAACTTAGTGTAGAAAATGCAAAAGTATTAAGCACAGAACGTCAAATATACATTTATTTAGTAAAAACATAACGAAAATGTTAAAGTACTATGGAGATATAAAAATACTAAGTATAATATACTGAAGCAACATAAATTGTAAAAGTACAAATTACTAAACATAAAAAATTTCGAGTTATCAAATAAAACTTGAAAACATAGATTCACCATCAAAACGTAGATGTGTTTAGAGCAATCTTAATCAGAAAAACGTAAAAGTTCAAAGAACAAAATGCTAATACTGTGAAACATTAAAAAATACACAATACAAAGCAATAATGCATGAAAGAGTGCTAACTTCAAACTTAAATGACAAATTGACTTAAATGACAAAACTTAAATGCATTCAGAGAAACTTAGAACGAAAAAATAATAGTACGGAAATTTGCAAAGTAAAAGTGTTATGCACTTTTCAAAATGTTAAAACTTAACTTTATCTACTAAAATCTGCAATGATGATGTAAAAATACTAAGTATACTATATTAAAGTACCACAAAAATATCAAAATATTAAATACAAAACGTAAAAAAAAAAAATTAGATCTGTCGACTAAAACTTAGACTCAACACATAAAATTATTGACCCCGAAATGTTAAAACATCATAAAAATGAACAAATAACAAGTATAAAGTATCAAAACCATAGATTCATCAACTGAAATCTTGATAAAAAATGTTAAAGTTCTGCGAACAAAAATGCTAAAACTGTGAAAAACTAAATATATGTAGTGCAACACAACAAAGCATGTAAAAGAAAAAAGTTCAAAATTAAAACTGCTTTAATCTTAAAGTTACAACTGGAGATATTCTTCTCGCGAACAAAGAAGTGGCAACTAACCGGCGATGAAGGGAGCCCTAACCAAGCACTGGCTCCCCGTCTATACTATATATTTTTCTCTGTCGAGGAAAATACGAGTTTTACAACATTAAGGTTTGTGGTATATGAATTCGAATATCTGAAAGAAAATGTAATTAAATAAAATATTCTATGTCTAAAAATAATTTCTCTCGCTGGATGATAGCATGAGCGTTTCAACTCTTGAAATTAAAAAAAATAAATTAATGTTACCACTCGTGAAAAACCCAAGTTGGAAATTAAAAATAACATCGGAAAACGACTAAGTCCAAAAAATAATTATTCCTGTTTTTCGCCACTAGGAGGCTCTTCGTAAAAATACGTGTTCATGGAAACCACAACACACAGTAGAACCATTGCCATTCCCTAAAATATAAATTTAATCAAAGCCAAAACTAAATCGGTGTTGCCATCCCTAAAAACAAAACTTCAGCCGCAGAGTAACAACTCAACTCCACTCAGAAACCCCCGTAGTCTTCTACGAGGATAGCATCAGTAACCCTACTACTCAACCCTACTCGGCAGGCGGAGGAAGGCGCAAGGGGAGGCGGAGGGACCCTCCGCCCTCCGCCTCCTGATGGTGAACTGTCATTTATCATCTACTGTCAATCCCTAGTATTTTAGGTGGTGTGTCATCGCTCTGCGGTGGGAAGGCACCCCTGATTAAAAAAAATCCTTTTCTTTTCCAAAAATATCCTGAACATCATATGTCACACGAACCGGAAACCGCCCCAAAACAGCATTTTTTCTGCTGTTAAAAAAATCGGCTCTCGTGACGTCACTATTCAAACATGCTTCTAGCTTCTGTCAAAACCAAACTTCCTTTGTTAGTCATGACACACTAGTCATATACTATTTCCTATCCGTGGAATGTGTATGTTTACGATTTTGGAGAAAAATAATGTCAAGGCTATCTAGCGATACCCCTAACATCTTGGTATGGCACCCCAGGGTGCCGCGGCACTCAGTCTGGGATCCCGATTTATAAAATTAAGCACACTCAAAAATGTAATACTGTAAATTGATAAAAAGTAGTAACTGGTATGCATAGGTACCACTGTCTCATTTAGGTTTTAGCTACCCTAAATGCGACAAAAGTGACCTTAATGTGACAGTGATACAATTTTTTTCTATAAATATAATAAAAATTCAATTTCTTCGATACAATCTTAGTTTAGTATCAGAAGAATAAGTGCATGCAATCCTTATTTTCTAACGTGCCAATATGCCATAAATTTGGTCAAAAACTTCCTAAATGCGAAAAACTTAGGGAAAATAGCGTCGCATCTAAACGAATTGACCTTAAACTTAGTATTTATATAAGAAACGTATTTAACACTAAAAAGAATAAAATAAAATAATTTTTAGAAAAAAAAAATAAAACCGAACTTTCAAATAAAAAAATACGCTAAAAAGTAAAGAATAATTTCATTCTTTAAACAACATCGTTGCGACCTTTAAACCTAATTTTTGAATTTGGTGCAAAATTATGACGGAGAAAATGTTTTGTAACCCAAGAACCAATTATAAATATTACTGACTCGGAGTTTACAGCATTTGTATTGCAAAGTAAAACATTACGGGATTGTAGGATAATTAGATTCGTAATTTTGCGTCGACTTCTCAAGTTATGTTTAAAAGTCGTTTCAATGTTGTTTAAAGACTGCATTTATTTTTTATTTTTAGCACAATTATTAAGTTGAAGTCGGTTCTAGGGTTGAAAATTATTTTATTAGATAATAAACTTTTATTTTCTTTGGTGTAATATGCAATTGCTTGAACAGTAACATGAATTTTCACAATTCCCGTTTTGACGTATTGTTGAGTTGGCAACGACAATCAACTTCATCTTCTACAAGATGCGCTTCAATGATACAGTCAGAAGTTGGATGTGGCACTCAACATATTTAGATGCTTATGTATTATTAGATGTTATTAGAAAATATTTCTATAGTAATAATAATATAATAATATTTCTATGTGGGAAATATTTTACTGCATTTAAATAACTAACATCTAGTTTTTAAGAAACGTGCTTGCTAAAATTTAAAATAACTACTCTCTCTCTATCTCTCTCTCTCTCAAAAAAAAAAAAAAAGCCTTTTCATTTCGCAATTATTAAATCTAAAATTTTACTTGTGGTATATTTTTATTTATTTATTTATTTATTTTTTGATGAATTATAAAAATTTTGTTTGTCAGCCACACCACCAACAGTTCCCCATACGTTCTCCAACACCACGGCATTTAAAATCAAACTTTCTTTCTCGTGCCACATGGACGAAATCGGAGAGCAAATGCTTCAACCGCGTCTCTCCCAAATACCGCTCTTCCCCTTCCCCTCCTTATTAGGAGGAAGATGCTCCCTTCCTCCCAACCCACTGGATGTTGCTCCTCTCCCGATTTGATTCTGCTCCCGCTCGTTTCCTTCCCCTCAACAGGTAGCTTTCCCCACGCACCTCAACATCTTCTGGAGAAGAGAGCCTCCGGATTGAAACTATTGCGCAAAATCCTAGGCCGACGCTCGTCGCACAATAGCACTCACATTTGGGGTATTTTTAAATCTCGGCAGGGAAACCTTTCGCTTAGGAGTTAAAAGATACAGTCAGAAATTGGATCAACATATTTAGATATTTATTATGAAAAATCATCTATGTAATAGTATTATTACTTCCACGTGGAAAATTTTTACTGCATTCAAATAGCTAGCGTTTAGTTTTAAGAAATGAGTTTAATACAATAAATAGTAACTATAATTTTAAACATTTTACCTTCGATATTTTTGATAGATAGGTAACTAAGATACTAAAACATTCTGTTTTGTATTACTTAGTCTTTTAAAACTAAAATTAGTTCAGTTTCCATATGAGAAATATAATCATTTTTTTATGCCTGAAATTAACGAAGAAAGAAATATTATATTTGCTTGTATAAACAAAAATCTTGACTAAGATTACTGAAGTACAAAGGCTTCAAAAACGAAATTTAAATGACACTATAAGTTAAGGCAGACCATTTAAGAGAAAATAAAGAAAGGAAATTTTCTGTGGCTTTTGAATTCTTAGTGTTAAAAAAAATAATAATTGAATCCGATGACAGACAAATAAAATATTTTTTTCGACAAAATATTCTATTTTACATGCATTCTCAATATTATTACATGGTTTTATTTAACTTGACTTGTGGCGGAATTTTGTAAGGCGGTTTTCGACAACTATTACTGTATAAATTATCTTCAAATTTTGCACACAAGCTTATCTTCGATGACAATACAATAATCCATCCATTTTATAATTTATTATAACGTTAATTAGGAAAAAAAATTAATAATTTTGGCTCTGAGGAAATTATCAGCATTATCATTTGCCGTTTGGCAACAATAGTTTTGTTTGGACAATGCAGCGATGTTTTGAATTTAAATAAAAACGTGTAACTTAAAACATTTTTGGCGATTTAATATTATTTTTTCTATAAATATAATTTTTACAATGCAACATCTGTGTTATTTTTTTATAGGTTAAGTTAAAATTATTAAATTTTTATTTTCAATTATTTTTTTGATAAGCTCGGTTGCATGCGCAATTTTTATTTAAATGTTAATCGAAACAGAAGACATAGTTTCTTAATTCGTCTTCGGTGTGAGCATTCTCCAAACATCTTTTTAATGTATTTACGGATACTTGAAATAAACATGTGTGTCTTTTCAACCGACTTCACAAAGGAATTCATATTGTATGTATGTCGTTTTTTTTTTGTTTGTTTGTCCACTCATAACTTCTCACCGGATGAACCGATTTTCATGAGTTTTTTTTTTAATAGATCGAGGGTAGTTTCCCATAGGTCCCGTACTTTCATTTGACCATATTTGACGATTGGGAAAAAAGTTATGGGCGGAAATGTAGAATGTTTTTAGTTTTTTCAGTCATAACTTTTGACTAAATCTTCAATCGATAGAGTGTCGTCTAACTCAAATATTGCAAAACAATTTGACTATATTTGTTTTTTAGAAAAAACGTCACGGGCGAAAACAAGTATTTTTTATTTTAATTGGAAACGCTTGGCTTGATTTTTCTTTGTTGTGAAAACTATTAATAAATATAAAAGTCATTGTTAAAAAAGTGTTTGTTGCCATTGGGCTATAATATTAAAAGCAATTACAGCAAGAGTTTGAGTAAAGGCTTCTCTGAGGCAAAAATTAATCCAATTAGTTTGTTTTGCTAAAATCGACTTCAAAGCGGAATTTATCATACAAATGATTAGTTTTTAGTGCCATTCATTTAAAAAAGGTTTGCCCTTTGATATGGATTTTTTAGAAATAGAGTATTTATATAAAACATGTATTTACACTAAAAAAAATAAAATAAAATGATTTTTATAAAAAATAGAACCGACTTTAAATTATAAATTGCGCTAAAAAGTGAAAAATAAATTCATTCTTTAAACAACATCGATGTGACTTTTAAACATAGGTTTAGAAGTCGGTGCAAAATTATGAGTCTAGTTACCACTACACCATTTTTTACTTCACATTGGAACTGTTGTTCATTCTGCGAAAATATATATATATTTGTAATTGATTCATGATTACAAAAGATTTTATCTGTCCTCATTTTGCACCGACTTCGAAAACTATGTTTAAAAGTCACATCGATGTTGTTAAAATAATTAATTTATTTTTCACTTTTTAGCGCAATTTATAATTTAAAGTCGGTTATATTTTTTGTAAAAATTATTTTATACTATAAAAAAATTATCTTAATATCTAGAGGAAAGTAATTTTATATTAGTAATTACATAGGAAAGCACTGCAATTTAAACCACCGTTGCTTGTGAATATTTAAGACACCATGATCTCTCAAGTTTCTTTTTTTGGGAGCTTATAATTGGAATTATTTTCAAAAAGCCTATCGGGGTACAGTCCTACCACCAACCAAAGCCTGACAGAGCTCCAAGCAGAATCCATTCATGTTCAAGAGACGAACTTATGATGTAAGGAATGTACCGTCTTTGTTCTCATTCTAGTTCGTTTAGCAGTGTTCAACCTTTTTTCCCTTGCGAACCCTTTCTAAGATCCAAAAGGAAATGGCGAACCCTTTTTTGGAGTCGTCAGTAACAGGTGACAAAACTATAAAACTTAATAGCCCATTTATTTTCCGTGCTGTACAATACTTCATAACAAGAAATGAAAACATAATTATTATGAAACATCTAAGTTTAAATGAAATTACAGCTACAAATATTTTTTTATTATTACTTATTAAATATTTGTTCTTTTCAATTATTACATTGTGCGACACGAAAAATGTCCTCTAGATGAAAGTGTGTGTTTCTTATGAATTTTTGGCTGAAAATTACGAATCTGCAATTATTTTTTGCCTACCACGCACCATACGTTTTTGTCAAACTGGTGCATTTTAAGGAGTCAAGATATGCATTTGGGACTGCAAGAATATTAGGAAGAAAAAAAAGCAAGCAAAAACTTTTTAAAATTTAAACGCTTTTACTCATAAAAATATTCATAAAAATGCAGAACAAAATTGACATTTTTTTCAATCTTGGGGGCAGGACCCCAGGATTAGGGCCCCCTCTTACACTAACGCTCATAACAAAGAGCCACGCGTCTGCCTCCTCAAACGACCAGTTACAAGCTCCCCCCTCTTCCTAAAAAGATGCCTTGTAATTTTAAAAAGAAAAACTATTGTATTGTTTGAGCATAGCATTATTTATACCTATTTCACTATTACAAGGGAAAAAACCTTGACTTTAAAAAAAAATTAATTTTGACATTTGCATTTGCCACTCTCTAACTTCAATTTCAGATTTTCCGACAGTTTATACAAATAAATAATTCTATTAATCGGCTTTAACCGTCAGCAAAATAGCCGATCGATGATTAAATCGGAGCACCGAACTAGGATTTTAATTCTCTTCCAAAAGTTACATTTTTTAATTTATTTTTTTTTCCTTTTCTTCCTTCCTTTCTTCTTTTTTATTTATCTATTGTTTTTATTTTTTGTGCATCACAGTTGAGTTTGCCGCCCCCCAGAAGTGCCGCCTGGGGCCCCACCTTAGATCTGGCACTGGCAACAGGGGATTAACAGGGATACACAAAATTCTGCAAATGGAGAGGAACAATCACTAAATATATAAACAGTGGTCTCATAGAAAAAAATTTCCTCCTTGGAACCAAAAACATATGAAGGGCCCACTGGAATAAACGGCCTAAGTTACATAATAGTTGATGACCTTTGCCTTATGTTTTATTCATTCATTTTATGACATAAATGATAATTTGAACTCTACTATCAATTAGATTATAGTATAGATATATTTGATTATGGTATATGATATTGTTTTTTAAAATGTCAGAAACAGAAAAATCAGCCTGGCTGGATTTCAAATCAGTGTGCTCATATTTCTTTGGAAATGAGAAAGCTGAAACTGAGTTTGTTGGTGACATGATAAAATGCTTTTACAATATATGTTGCCATATTTCATTAAAAGTACCCTTTTTGCACTTCCATATGGACTTCTTGGAACTCTCGCGTATGAACCTTGGCATAATTAGTGATGAGCATGGGGAAAGGTTTCATCAGGATAAATTTGTGTTTGAAAACCGTTTCAGCGGTCGATAGAATGGAAGTATGCGAACTGAATACTGCTGGTCTGTTATCTATTTCTTCTTAAATTCTATTAATATGAGAAGTGGTTCTAAAACAAAAACGGTACGTTATGGACTATTTTGGTTTTGATATTTGAATCAAGCACCTTTTGTTTATACAGAACCACATCGTTTCATCTAAAGGACAGAAAAAAAAGTTATTAGGGCAGTTAACATAAGTATTCGTAAAAACTTTTAAAGATTATTTTCCCGATAGGTTCCACTTTCCGGTTAAAATATACAAAATTTGGAAAAGTTTTCGAAAATGTGAAGAAAAATTACAATTTACATATTTACGTATTTCTAATTGCGATATTGCAAAAAAGTTGAAAAAAGGTGTGATAAATGCGAGTCCAAATTTAAAATTAATGAGTAAATACCTTTTGGTTCCACTTTAGGGTCTGTATAACAAAAAATTAGCCTAAAAAAAGCAAAATCTTACATTTTATGTAGTAAATTTTGATATTTCCCACTCGTTCTTCGCGCTTGCGAGGAAAAGTGGGAAATGGTAGGAGAAAAACATGTTCTAAAATTTAAAATAAATCAATAAATATCTTTCGCTACCAATTTGAGATCTAAATTGGTACAGAAATGTTAAATTTGATTATGATCCAAATTAGAAATCAGGCATAAGTAGAAATAGGTGCATTTCAAATTTTGTGTGTATGCTCCCGATGCCAATTAACTTCTTTTCTGCATTATCTGGCAACAATTTATTTTTAAAAAATCATATTTGTTCTCCTTCCTAAGCCGTATGTAAATTTATTATATATTTTTTTCTTTTATGTCAGTGATAAAAAATTCTGCCATTGCAATAATTTCTTCGAGAACTCCCTTTCTGCACAGCGCGAACCCCTGGGGGCGAACGCCCCGAATCACCGGGTGGGAGACGCTGGTTTAGCATACTTGATTACTTCCGGACGGATGCTATATGCCAGTTTATGAATGGCGTTCGTTTCAGCAAACAGAAAGGAACACATTCTGATTCGCGTGCTAAACAAACGCACCTGCAAAGCGAACTTCCCTAAAACTCGAATGGATTCGTTTTTTTCTGCCATGCGCAGAAGCGTCCAGATGTCAAAATTCCGTGGTCCAACTGTAATAATGAATGAGACAACATAAAACTTTTCCAAAGCTGCACGAGAAAAATAGCCAGCTAGATGTGTTAGAATTGGAAATACGTCAATTAAATAAGAATTTAAAGGTTTAACAAAAGCCGACAGGGTGGCGTAGTGGTTAGGCACAGGCCTCGTACGCCCAAGTTCGCAGGTTCAAACCTGGCCCAAGTCGGTGAATTTTCAAGATGCAGAAAATCGTCTGCTCCCATGTCGTATGATTATGCGGCATGTAAAAGATCCCTTGCGTATCCGTTAGGCGTGGATACTCTCGGCTAAATTAAATTCCTAGTGCCGATTGCAACAACGTGCCGCAACAACGAGCTCAGGTGCCGCCATGTAGGGGGAAACTGAGCGTCAAAAATTGCGGCAATGGTATTCCACTCATTGTGGTGCCGCTGAAAGAGTTGGTAACAATATCTGGGGACGCACTAGGTCTGCAACGGTTGAGGACCAATACTGCAGCCCATTAGAAAGAAAAAAAAAATAAGAAGTTGTTTCGAGCGTCGATAGAGTAACATATATCATTTAGGGATCATTCATAAATGATGTCACACTTCGAGAGGGGGAGGGGGTTCTGGAAATTGTGACAAAGTGTAACAAGGGGAGGGGGGGGGTAACAAGAAGTGTGACATCCCTGCTTATGCAACATAGCGTGATGCATGATGAAGGGGGGACGGGGTCCGCTGAAGTGTGACATATTGTGACAAAGGGAGGGAGGGGGGTCAAATATATGGGAAAAAATCGTGACGTCATTTATAAACGGCCCCTTATTGGAGTTTGCTTTTTTCAAAGTGATTGCTTTATGAAATGACAAAACTAGTTTAGACTGGGTAACTCAGAGACCAAATCTATAACCAAAGCCCATTTAAGCAATATTAAATAATTATTTCTTTTAAATTCACTCATTAACCCATTAATGCCTACCATCCCTTTTTAGGGACAGTATGAAAAGTACGTCTGAAGCACCCAAAAATAAACATTTCAACAATTGTTTTAATATATTCCTAACCTTAAAATGACTGGTTGGGAATTACATTAAAACAATTTTTTGTTAAAATGCTTATTTTTGGGTGCTTCAGATGTACTTTTTAGACTGTCCCTAAAAAGGGACGGTAGGCATTAATGGGCTAATAGTATATTGGAACATAGTGATTGATGCCTTATCTCACAGAAACGAAACAAAAACCCTTTTTGCTTCAAAATACTAATAATAACAGTAGCAAAAAAAAAAGAGCTTATTTATATTTAAAAAAATACTAATATTAACAAAGAATAAAATAGTTACATAGGTATAATCAAAAATTGAATGAAAAAAGGCCCCCGCCGATTTGGAAACTTCTGTCAAGTACGCATCTCTTACGCATTTCGAATGCTTATAAAATATTTTCTCACTCTAGTATAAGCTTAAAAATAGTAATATTTTACTGTCATTTTTTTGGTGTAGAATAAAATGTATTTCTTCATAAATATCTGTGCTCGTTGGACCCTTCAGTGAGTTATTCACAGAGGTTTGATTGCATAAACAAGCTGACTAGTGCGAGCCAGTGCAACCATAGACCTTGTAAAAGCGTAGACACCGCTTGGGGGAGCTACAGGGGCCCAAGGGGCGGGAATCCGACTGCCTCACGTGTTCAAGAGGAAAAGCCATGCTTCGTTTAGAAGGCGTTGCTCCTGCTGATAAGTGAACAATTCGAATTGCACTCGAATTGGGGTCCTCTCGTTCGGTGCAATTAAACGCGCAGCAGAACTCCATCCTGAAAACTTTGCGTCGTGGGAAGAAATTACGGCAAAATCAGCTAAGGCAAAGCGAGATAAGACAAGAGACGCTAATTGGTCGAAACTGGATCGTCTGCTTCACGTGATCTGTTCTCCCTTCGGTTACTCGCAACGCGAAGGAAAAGGCACTCCGTCTATGGTAATATGTCTATGAGTGCAACGGAATCAACGGATTCCGGCCTCCGATTTCAGCCTACGTAGAGAAGGGACTCGATCCTTCGTTAGGTTGTCCGGAGGCTTTCTTCTTCGGGTTATAACCGAGTTCTGTACCGCATTTCAAAAATAAATTTAGAAAGTGCTTAGGAGCCCACTTTTTTTCTTTTCGTTATGTGCATCTTGAACCTGCCGATATGTCTCTCAGTTGCACTTTGTCTAAATATGATGAGCGTTCTCTTGTACACCTACGTTTCTCCACCAGACACCTCCTACCTAGGATTGCTTTCGCACGGAGTTGGTGGCCCTTGTACACGTACTTTTCTCCTCCAACCTCCTTCCCTATTAACACAAGGATGCCCTCCCCCGGGCACGAGGTAATGGGGTCCACGGATTTTACATGCACGTATCCTCAAGTGTACATGGTGGGTCTTCAGCGGGTCGGATATCGAACACGTGACCTTCTAAGTGGAAGTCCGACATCCTAACCACTAGGCTACCACTGTCCTTCTTGTACACCTACTGAAATAAGCAATGTAAGATGGACTTTTCTTTATGACATCTTCCAAAACGAATGCAACTTCCATCGCTGTTTCTTGAAATCTTCGGGTTAGCCTCTTCATTCCAAGTGTACCCAATTGGGTATATTTTAAAATACGGTTTATTAACTACTGTTTGTGCAATTTGAAAGTTAAAACATCCAATTGTTTTATAAATTAATCAACAGATAGTTTACTTCGTTTTAAGCATGGAAAACATGAAAATTGGGCATTAATTATTATTTAAACTAATTATTAATTAAAATTAAAAAAAAATTAGTAATTTTGTTTTGTAATCATTTTTTAAATCAGAGAACCAAAAAATTGCGACAAAATTATTTGTGCTTAATTCTGGAGTCTGAAAAGGTTAAAAGGGACTCTTCTGTAAAATCTTCCCACATACCCATCGACTTCTGGGTGCTAGACTTTGGGGGCATTGGCTGATTTGGGGGAGGGGTGTTTCGTAGACCAATAGAGTCTCTAATTTTTATTTCAAGCATTTTAACGACAAGAGCAAAAGTGTGAGAAAGTGGGAGAGTTTTTGCGATTATAAAATCCAAGTCAACATGAAAAGATGTAGACAATGTGAACTCTCTGTCACCGTCTTGAATATAATAAAATCTGAGTCATCATCAAAAGTTGTATACAATGTGAACTCTCTGTCACCGTCTTGAACAGAATAAAACTGAGTCATCATCAAAAGTTGTAGACAATGTAAACTCTTTGTCTCTGTCTTGAATAGAATAAAACCTGAGTCATCATCAAAAGTTGTAGACAATGTAAACTCATTGTCTGTCTTGAACAGAATGAAATCTGAATCATCATCAAAAGTTGTACACAATGTACACTCTAAGTCACCACCTTGAATAGAATGATTGGAGTTGGTATCAGATAAAAATGTTGTAAACAGTTTTTTTATCAAAGCAAAAACAAATCCTATTCACCCCGTTAATCATATACCTGTGATGACATCACAAGAACGTTTTAATTTGTCCTGAAGTAATATTAGAATTGTTGAAAATTAACTGCGGCATGCCAAGCAAATCATGCGCCCAAGCTTAATAGGAAGCAATAAATACTCTTGGTGTTAAAAATACGAAACAAAAAAGGTGTGTACTTACAAAAGAAGCTTTACAGGTGATGTAAATAACAGGAATTTTTGGGCCATTTCCTGGTGGCAGTAGTGGTGTCAGTGCGACAAAACTAAATTATCCAATATTACCCACCCGAGCAAAATTATTTGCGACTAAAACACCCTCGCGTATATTTATGGGGGATTTCATTGCATGATCGGGCATGTTTATTCTAATTCTCCCCGTTTTACGTTATTTTTGATCTTGATTGTTTTGATCCATTGTTTCGTAAATATCTTGATTATTTTAAAAAGAAGGATTTCGAAAACTATTAATAGTGAATACAGATATATTTACAAGATTTTGTTGAGAATTGTGATCTTCTTTTGTTATTTTGTCTTTAAAAATATAGTTCTTCAAAATGCATTGTTTTCTCCTGCCTGCATGTCACAATGTACAATAGAATTAGTATAAGCCTGAGTGGCTGTAAATACGGACTTCCAGCGCACGTGCCGAACATCTAAATTAGCATAATTTTCCAATCCACCCATAGTCCGCATTTCGAACTTCCTAGAATGTCCTCCTTCCATTCTTTTGTTTGTCAAAATCATATGGTCCGAGTTCGCATATCCCCCTTTGTCTCAACCTAGCTCGCTGTCCTGACCAACCAGCCATTCCTATTTACCGCAGATCTCTGCATTGACGCCTTTCTCCTTGCCTCACATGGCTGAGCACATTTCTATTAGTGAAAGCAGCCGAGATCATGCCCCATAAAGCTGTTAAGAACTTTTAAACAAAGCCATTAAAAACTTTTAAACAAAGCCATTTTTTTCTTTTCAAAGTTTCGCAAAGCTTTTTTTTTTGTTATGTTAATTTCATTAGTTCATTATCTTTTTAATATTTTCATCGTCGTAAAGCTAAGTTAAAAAAATCGTTTGTGTACGCTGCAATTTCTAAACTACCATTTATGCATTTTAATAAGCTGTAAATCTTTTATCCCCTTAAAACCCGACTTGTTTTTTTTTTTTCGGAAAAACTGGTAAAAAAGATCGAGTTTTTTTTGTTTTTTGTCAGGAATGGATTTTTTTGGCATAGCATAAATTCTTTTTTGAAATTTCATTTGCGGCGGGTAGGGTAACAGTTATGAAAAAAAAAATGTTTATAGTATAGCCTATTTATTTTTATTAGAACGACTTCTTTTGAATATTTGATTTCAGACGTAATTAGAAATAAAATAAGACGAGATATAGAATCGCCCGTGTGAAACTCGGGCATGTGAAAATTTGCTGGTTTCTTTCGCCCGTGTTATCCACGGGCAAATGCGTTAAGGAGTTGAAAAAGAAGTAATAAAAAATATCGTTTGGAAAATTCTCGATGAGCATTTGGAATAAACTTTTCGATTTATGTATTATTCTTTAAAATTACATCCTCACGCGTGTTATTAGGCAATAATAATTACAAAAAATATGCTCCTTTGTTATTATTTTTTCTTTTTTTAATGCTGACTTTATAAACTTGGAGAAAAAACAAATTGAAGTTTAATTGAGATTTTTTTTTTTTTTTTGATGATTTGATGAGTTAATATTTTTTTTTTTTTTTTTGAGATTGCAAGAAAATTATATTTATTACAGCCCAAAATTTCATGTAACATGTATTCAGTCACAGCTATAACTGCAATACACATGTAATTCTGTGCTGATGGGAAAAATTTTATTTCAAAATTAATTTCAACAAGAAACAAAAGCAAATTAACGGGCAGCAGTTGTTTTTCTGCTATTGCACTTTCTCTACTTTTGCACTGACAGATGTTATACGTTTCAGTTTTTTTTATGCATAACTGGCAGATTCTATTTTTTAGCTCTTCCCACTTTTTGTGACAGTTCAAAGTTTAAATACAAAAATTGAGTAATGTTTTTGTTAAAAAAAAGAAAAGAAAAGGAAATTTCAAACGAATAGCATTCAGAAAAACACGCTTTCATGTAATCAAAATCTGTAATATTTAGAAAGTGTTTTGGATTTTTTAAAAGTGTCTACAGCAATCCCTTAATATTCATCAGTTTTAGTTTTCCAAGCACTAGATTGTGATAAAATTTCCTCCATCTACCAAAATATTTTCCTTCAGCTATTGTTTCAGAGCAAAAGGTTTAGGGGGGTTTTCCCACTAAGCCCTTTTAAGTTAAATAAAGTAGTGGGGAACAAAGGAATGCAAGTGACAAAGGAACGATGCAGAATAAAACGCGTTCGAAGTTTGTTTAAGGGAGGGATAGAGGTACAGGGGACTTTCCAAACTGACTTTTTTTAATTATAAGTGAATTGACGTGAAAATTTTGTCATTTCTTTGCACTGTAAACACGTATTATTTTGTAACTTTTTGAAGACATATTTTGAATGGTTCTATTGATAATTAAATTTAGAAAACTTTAGAATACCGAAAAATCGACAAATTTTATTGCGCACAGAGTCATCAAGCTTTTTCCTTACATTCTTTTGAAGCATAAACGCCTTTTTTAAATTTTTTTCTCGAAAACAAGATAATAAATAAATAAAAATGAAAATATAATAATAGAAATTTTATATTTTTAATTTTTTCAAAGTTTTAGGAGCTAACCATTAAGATTATTTTTAGTAACAGTCATTTTTATACGTCAACTGAGTCTAAGGGGAAAATTCGGTCAATCTGCGCAAACCAATAGCGCATGAAACATTTAAAAATTTGGCAATTTTTCCGCACTTTAAAGTTTTAAAACTTAATTATCTTTTGATAAAAAGTTGCAAAATAATATGTGTTTACAATCTAAATAAATACAGCAATTTTCAGAATAATTCACTGATGTTCAAAACAGTCCGTTTTGGAGGTCCCCTGTGCCCTTATTAACACATTATGGGCGGTCGACGTAGCACGCGCAATTATGCTGCGTAGCGGGCTAAGTTGACTAAGTTAAAAAATGTTCTAAAAAATACACCAATTCATACATTATATGAAACATTATTTTTTCCCTTGTGTGACTTAAAAGTGGTGACTTTAACCGGGTACAAATACCAGCCCCGCATTTAAACGGCAATGCACGAAACGGGTACTAATACCTGCCCCCCCCCCCCGCTTATTCGGTAGCAATCCGCGAAACGGGTACTAATACCTGGCCCCCCGCTTATTAGGTAGCAATCCGCGAAACGGGTACTAATACCTGGCCCCCCGCTTATTTGGTAGCAATCCGCGAAACGGGTACTAATACCTGACCCCCCGCTTATTAGGTAGCAATCCGCGAAACGGGTACTAATATCTGGCCCCCCCCGCTTATTAGGTAGCAATCCACGAAACGGGTACTAATACCTGGCCCCCCGCTTATTAGGTAGCAATCCGCGAAACGGGTACTAATACCTGGCCCCCCGCTTATTTGGTAGCAATCCGCGAAACGGGTACGAATACCTGGCCCCCCGCTTATTAGGTAGCAATCCGCGAAACGGGTACTAATACCTGGCCCCCCGCTTATTTGGTAGCAATCCGCGAAACAGGTACAAATACCCGGCTCATAATATGCTAACATGCATGGGCATTGAAGCAGAAACATGTTTAAATAGCAGTGGTCTCGTTTCAAGATAAGCAATTCGAGATTTTGCTATATTCCTTAAAACGACAGCAATTTCCATTCGTTAAAAGAGGGCACGTGGCCAAGAGCTCGGCACAGTCTGAAAGTTCGTTCTCGCTTAAAACACAACTGTTTGGAATTTAACTCTCATCACGAGTTTTATTACTTTTTTTCCTCTGAAGCACTGTTGGGTATCAACACCTATTCGGACTACCACTTACATCTCTTGCCACAATATAGAACGGTGTTTTTCTATCATTTGCACTAGTTATCTCCAAATTTTCGGTTTTCTCACTTGCTCCTCTCTGCTCCTAGGTGACTCTTCTGATCGAAGGAGATGGTCGTTTCTCCTCCAGCTTCCTTCCCTGTAAGCCTCTTATTAGGGATGCCCTCCCCCGGGCGTGCGAAGGGGATTTATAACCCTAAATAAATAGCTCTAAATTACTTTTCTCCTTCAATTTCCTTCCCTGTTAGCACTAGGGCTCCTATAGCTACGAGCTGACTCGTCAGCTATCTTTCTGCCCACTCGTTCACTGGGTCGTATTGCGTCGCGCTAGCTAAGGCTAGATTTTGGCGCTTCGTTAGCTTTCTCGATCGAAAAATGGGTACTTGTGCTGCAGTTAATTGCACCAATCACTCCAGAAACACATGGAGAATGTTTAGTTTTCCAACAGATGAAGAGAGACGGAAGAAATGAATAATAAATTGCCGGCGTGAAAATTGGATTCCAATTGTTAGCGACAAAATGTGCTGTCGCCAATTAAATTCAGTAAATTTAGCAACTGTATACCCGGAAGCAGAAATCGCGCAGCAGGGCAGCGAGCGCTGCAGATTTATCTTAAAGCTTGCAGATTAATTTGCCAATTTACATTTTTTTTTTTAATGCGACCGGGGAAAAAAGTTTATTTATCGTCTGCATGCATTATTGTTATATGTCAACTATTTTAAAATGCACAGTTTGAAATTTTTTATGATTGTAAATTTGGTTCCACATCATTTGGTGCAGCAGATAAATTTTGAATTCTGAAACTTGTGCTGCAGATTGATGCAAGAAAATTCTGCTGCTGGGACTGCATAGTTGTTTTTGAGCGAAATGTATTATAATAAAATAATGCATGATATTTAACACAAGTATGAAAAATTGACCATTATATGTACATTTTTAATACACTTACACAATAGAGGAAATTTATCACGCAATTTGAATGCAGAAAATAATGTATTTTTATTCCCTGTTAACAAAATGATATAATAACTGATGTGAAGTGAAATTAATTGTACAATAAAATAATTTTTGGAAAAAAATAGAACCGACTTCAAGCTATAAATTGCGCTAAAAAGTAAAAAATAAAATTATTCTTCAATCAACTTCGATAAGACTTTTAAACATAATTTTTGAAGTCGGTGCAAAATTATGACAGTCTAATTATAACTACGCCATGCGTTATTTTACATTGAAACTGTTGCAAACTCTGCACCATTTATATTTGTAATTGGTTCAGAGTTACAAAAAGAATTTTGCACCGACTTCAAAAATTCTGTTTCAAAGTCGTATCGAAGTTGATTAAAGAATAATTTTATTTTTTACTTTTTAGCGCAATTTATAGCTTGAAGTCGGTTCTATTTTTTTCCAAAAATTATTTTATTTTATTCTTTTTAGTGTAAATACATTTTATATTAAGACTCTATTTTTAACCCATACATATTAAAGGGGAAACGTTTGAGGGAATGACACTAAAAGCTAACCGTTTGTAAGATAAATTTCATTTTAAAATTGATTTTAAAGGGTCACTAGAGCAAGCAAACTGATTGGATTTAATTTCTTCTTCAGAGAAATTAAATCCAATCAGTCTATTTCAGTCTATTTCTTGTTATAATTGATTTTAATATTACATGTTAATGGCAACAAACATTTTTTTTTTAACAATGAGTTTAATTTTTATTAATAACTTTCCCAACAAAGAAAAATCGAGCCTAGCCTTTCCAATTAAAATGAGAAAATACTTATTTTTCACCCATAACGTTTTTTCTAAAAAACAGATGTAGTCAAATTGATGTGCGATATTTGAGTTAGACGACCCTCTTTCGATAATGAAAAAATAATCAAAATCGGTTCATTTAGTCAAAAGTTATGGATGAAAAAGCAAAAAAATGACCACATTTCAAGCCATAACGTTTTTTCTTATTATCGAATATGGTCAAACCAAGATATGGGACCTATGGGAAAATACACTCGACCGATTAAAGAAAAATTCGTGAAAATCGGTTCATCCGGTAAGAAGTTATGAGTGGACAAACAAACAAAAAAAAAGCGACATACATACAATATGAACGTATAACCTGCTTCCTTTGTGAAGTCGGTTAAAAAGAATTATTATCTAAATTCAATTTCTTATTTGCCATTTACTTAATTCTTAAAATTCCAAAGTAGTATAAATATTTTTTTCGTTTTTTTTTTTTTTTATTTATAGCTGTTAAAAGCGCCACTGACAGCGATAAATTCACCCATGTAGCAGCGCGATCTTGTTTGCGTTTTTGTTTGGGAAGAAAGATGTCGGCGATGAGTCGGCCAGTATTTTGTAGTGGCTCTAGTTAGCACTAGAGCCGTAGGGATGCCCTCTCCCGGGAGCGAGGCAATGGGGTCCACTGATTTTACATGCAGGTATCCCCAAGTGTTCATGATGGGTCATCAGCGGGTCGGGTATCGAACCCGCGACCTTCTGGCCGTAGCTCAAAATTACTGATCGAGATTACGAGACAAGTTTCTCTGGTAACGATGAAAGTGTTTAGAGTGTACATATAAAGGAAACGAGAGGTCGTTTGGAGGGCAAAGAAAATTTGATGATGATATTAAATGATTAAGTGTTTCCTGCAAACATGTGATGCTTCAAACATCTTAGCAACGCTTAAACAAAGTTTAAGCGAATTTCTGCCTTTCTAGCGGACAGCAGGGGGAGGGGGGGGGGCGTAGTGGTAAGGCGCCTCCTACGCCCAAGTTCGCAGGCTCAAACCTGGCACAAGTCGGTGGATTTTTAAGATGCAGAAAATAGTCTGCGCCCATGTCGTATGATTGCGCGGCATGTAAAAGATAACTTGAGTATCCGTTTGGCGGGACTCTCGGCTAAATTAAATTCCTAGCGCCGTTTGCATCAACGAGAACTCAGGTGCCGCCATCTTGGGGGAAACTGAGCGTAATAGAATTAGGGTTATGGTACCACACTCATTGCGGTGCCGCTGAAAGAGTTGGTACCAATATCTGGGAACGCACTAGGTCTGCAATGGTTGAGGACCAATACTGCAGCCCATTAGAAAGAAAAAAAATTCTGGGGGTCGTTCCAGAAGAAGTTCAGGTACGTATTCGTACGCTTCAGAAAACAGATGACTAACTTCTTGAATATACCCCCCCCCCCCCCGGGAAATATACGTTCAAGTTCGATTTTGATGTTTCGAGGCAAAACTCTTTTCAAAATCCACAAAAATCGGACCCTGTTAAAAAGTGCTCTATCCAACCCTGATATATCTATATATATATATAAATGAATGTAAGTCTGTCTGTCTATCTGTCTGTCCTTTATGCATTACTACACCATTCATCCGATCTCCTTGGAACTTTGGGAAGTTGTTGAGTACACTCCTGCGAAGGTTTCTGAAAAAAAAAATCCTACAGGTATTTCTTTTTTTATTACAACTTTAAGCAATTGTCCACATAAATTCCCCAATATGGGGGTGAAAGAAACCTTGTATATAATAATGTAATATATCGATCGAAAGCGATAATTTTTCTGCATAAGATGATATTTGTTCTAAGTTTTTAAGTCAATAAGAACGCCAGTTATGAGCTTTTTAGTGCGATTTCTTAAGTCTTACCTTTATCTAGAAATAATAATTAGGAGTTTCCTCAGTTTCGGGTGAATATTGTTAGCTTAATTTCAATATAAAACTTATTTTTCAAAATAAAGAGGCATCAGTTAAATTGCCAACGGGAAAACAATAGCAAAGCATACCTTCGATTTAACGTTTTTTTCAAATGAGCAATAGATTTTAAATTCGAGTTTGAATGTGATAAAAGTATTGTCTCCCCGATTAAACGATTTCCTTGATTTATCAATAGCATTTAAATAAATACCGCCAGAAAAGGAATACGTATGGTTTATACTAGATTTCAAACAACGTGGCGAATATGATACGCTACAATTGGACTTTTTAATTAGTCATTGGCGATAAATCGGAACACACTAATGAAATGGTGCTTACGTTTTTTAGGTATGGTTTAAAATCATCCCGAGCAGAGCCGTGCGGGTACCGCTAGTATATATATATATATAGTAACAAACCGCTTATAGAAATAAACAGTGTCATATCTGCAAAATGGACACTTTTCAAGAGAGAAGTTTGAACGTTTTACAATTTGTTTTATTTAATTACCTGATTTCTTTCAATGATTATTATAATCGATTTTGTTCCGGAAATAGTTATTGTTCTAGTTTTCTCTCACATGATGGATGTTAATGATGTCAAAAAAATTAGAAATAACTATAAAAAGTAATTATTGCAGAATTGCAGCAAAAAAAAAAATACAGTTGGCCTCTAGCTTTAATTTTCGAACATTTACTTACAACAGTATTCCCAATATAAAGAGCGCAAAATCCTGAAAATTTTAATGTAAAAAGCAAAAAAAAAAACAAGAAGTTTCGTCTAGAACTATACGAGCCTACTTTCCCGTATACACCAAATTCAAATTTATAATCTAGCTATCTCTTTCTCTCTCTTTCTTATTTATCTTTAGTTCTAATTATTGAAAATATACCTTTTTCAACGGATAATACATATTCATTCACTCACTCATTCATTCTTTCATTTATTCAGCCATGCATTTATTCATTCATTCGTTACCTCATTCAAGTGTTTATTCATTCATTTACGCATTCATGTATTTATTCACTCATTTATTTATATTTTCATTTATTCAATAATTTATTCATTCATTCTTTTCCTCATTCATTTATTCATTGATTTATTCTTTCACTCTTTCATTTATTCATTCATTCATTATTTCACTCATTGAGTCACTGAGAAATATCCTTGAAAATCCCGAACAAAAAATTTCATAGCAAAATAGGCTCGTAAGTTCTGGATAAACTTTCTATTTCTACATGTTCTACGTTATAAGAGCTTTCCAATAAAGTTTGTTCCAAGCAAATCGGTCCGTTAGATCAGGATTTATATAGGGTTGAAATTTTCCCGTAAGCTCTGTGTTAATTTTTTGAACTGTTCAAAAATGAACATAAACTGTTCAAATCAATATTTCACGCCGAGAACTCCTTTCAATAAGCTTGCAATAGGAACTTGGCTCTTGTGCCCAGAGTTTACAGAATTTGCTTCAATTTTGTCCATAGGCGCTAATGTTAAAATTTTTTGAACTGTTCAAAATTGAACAAAAAATTGTTCAAATCAAAAAGTAAAATATATAAATGAGATGTCCTCGCCGAGATCTTTCGAATGCAAAAACAATTTTTCCAATCGGACAATTCGTTCAAAAGTTATTAGGGGGGGACAGACCGACAGACACACTTTTTCCCCATCTCAATACCCTACTTTCAATTTTTTTATTTTTCAATCTTTATTTAATTACTTCACTTATTTTTGACTTTTCTTGATTTTTAACGATATTTTCACGATACATTAAGCCTTCTTTCATGCTTTATTATTATTTTTTTTTACTTTTACGGGAAAGTAGGCTAAAAAACGATTTTTTGCAGATATGATAGTTTATTTCTATTAGCGAAATGTACACGTTTTCAAAGAATGCATCTACCACTTATAGGTTGCTGGTGGCTAATTTTTTAAAAATAAGAAGTTATGATTTTTTTTTCGAAAACTGCAATTTATGGAAGCCAGTTGTTATCGAAAGTACAGAATTTTTAAGAGTGGCAATAAAAACAGCTATATGAATATCATTGTTGGTGAAATGCCGGTTTCTGGCGAACTGCTCATGCTATTATCTCCTTTTACTATGCTTCATCCGTTGCTGAAGTTAACTCGGACTTAAGTTGAGTAAGCAATATCGACACCAAAGCTGAGCTTAATTGCTTAAAAGCTCATGATTCACAATTAAAACTTGTGTTTACCGCCTCTGCTGAACTCACCGCAAACAAAAGCGAGTCAAACGCTCCACGCGTTGAATAGATACATCTGTTTCCCAGACAGCAATTTAATTCCGATGTCAATATAAAATCTTACATTGTAAAATTCACGCATTTTTCATTCAATATAATTAAGGACGTCAGCTATCTTCTGAATCCCCATCTCACATTCTTTAAAACGCTATTGTGACGCTCATTTAAAGATCACTTTCACTCGCCCCCTTGTTGAATAGAAAGAAGGGGGGTAGAAAATTATTCCGCACATTCAGAAGAAACCTGTTAAGCTGCCGTCGTGATTGCTCCTCGAAATTTCGATTTTTCTCTTAGAGAAGACACTTAATTGAGAATAAAATTCTCTTTCGCAGTTGCGAAGAAGCTGAGAAGTATTCCAATTAAATGCAATGACTTTTAACGGTATTTTCGCATCTTCAATTGCTCGTCAGAATTTAAAGCGGAAATTCTCCTCCCTTCAATGTGGTTGCTTTAATGGTTTGTTTCTTTCTAACAACTACGCTTTAAAAATAGAGATGCATTTCGAAAGCATTGCGCCGCACCTCTGAAATGTCTGCTGGCATTTAATTAAGAATAAGTTTGACTTTCGTAGTTGCAAATCGACTGCAATAAAATATCTGTGAGTTGATGTCGCCTGTCAAGGGGCAAAGAGCGCAACTGAGATTTGGTGGAGGGGAATTCATTTTGCGGGCTTTTGGGAAGGCTTGATCGACTAGGGGGGTTGGAACGTAATCTTCGTTCTGAGGGGGAGATCCCCTGTCTTTTGTAACATTCTTTGAACTCGTTATCTGTCCATCACAATTTAAATCCGAAATTCTTTGTTGCTTCAATTTGCTACCAAGTTGCAGTAACAAAGAATTATTTAAAAAAATTATTATTTTCTTGTTCTTTCAAGTAATAAATGGTTTTGAAATAGCAAATGAGTTTTAAAAACTTTGAGCATTTTTAAAAATATGGACTAAAAAAAAAAAGATCCAATAAAAAATGTTTAACCAGAATTTTCTTACATTCTTTCTGTTCTTCTTTTGCACCTTTTTTTCAAGTGATTGGACCCGTCCTTGATTCTGACTTGTTCCATCCGTTTCTTCAAACTTTTAATTCTGGTGCTTCCATCATCAGTTTTAGTACAAAAATTTAATATTCCATATTAGTATTAGAAGGGGAACTCGAGAGGTGTTTTAGGGGCTGGAACCTTTCCCAAATGTATGTAAGCGGCTTAAGTTTCTGTTTGTCGCCTATAGCTTATTGGTTGCTTGCGTAACTGTAATGCAGTTGTCATTGTTGTAACATATGTCAAATATACTAATAATCAAAACATTTCTCGAGCATTTTAAGGTAAGCATCGCTAGATTTGCAATCTCCGTTAAAAATTAATGTAAACGCGAATTTAATTTAATCCTTCTTTCTTTGATTTAATTTATTTATCGTCTGCGATTTTTATATGTATTAAAGAGGCAGCGCTCTTTTTTCCAATTTCGTTAAACCTATTGTTTTGACGATGATTATGTTGGATATAAATGAATATTTTTCATAAACAATTTGATTATGTAGTAAATATTATTTTTATTTTACAGATTATTATAGCTTAGATGTTTTTTTTTCGGTAAGAATATTTCTTAAAGAAATTATTATATGTTTATTATTTATTCATTAAACTTTACTGTTCTTCCTGATAACTATCTCTTTGATTTGATGTGCATTTCCGGTTACTGGGAAAATTGTATATTTATCATATCTAGAACAGCGGTTATTTCGTATGACCACCGGTCTTACTAGTTCATATATATGCACTAAACACCCCGCCTAAAGAACATACATAAACATTTAAAATTCGAATATTAAAGGATTAAGTATCAGAAGTCTAAAGTTTGAAGCAAATAGCACTAGTAGTTTAATCTGATTTCAATATTACTTAAAAAAATTATTTTTCATCATGTGTGTACTTTTTTTCTGTTTCTTTTTTTAGCGTTTTCCCTTCTGTTGCTTCATTCAGTTACTGCTACTGACAAATGATGTAACTTTGAAATATCGTTCAGATGATTTTTAACATCTTTTACGGGATAACATATGCACGATTTAACAGCAAAATCGTTTAGTGTTTCGAGTGCTCGAAGATAGTATGTTATTGCTAACCGCTCGCTATGTTCCCTCACTCGACAACATGAAAAACAAGAAGTTCCGTCTAGAACTATACGAGCCTACTTTTCCGAATACACCACCTTTAAATTTATGATCTAGATATCTCTCTTCCTCGCTTAGATTTAGTTCTTAATTGCTTCAAATATACCTTTTTAAACGGTTAATACATATTCATTCCTCATTCATCCATTAATTCATTTATTCAGTCATTCATGTAGTCATTCATTTACTCATTCACGTATTTATTCACTAATTTACTTATTTTTTCATTCAATTGCTCTTTTTTTTATCATTTTTTCCCTCCTTCGTTTATCCATTCGTTCACTGATTCATTTAATCATTCATTAATTCAAAAATATTATTGAAAGTCCCGATCAAAACATTTCATAGGAAAATAGGCTCGTTTGTTCTGGATGAACTTTCTATCTGTACATATTCTACGTTGTAAGAGCTTACCAATAAAGTTTGTTCCAAGCAAATCGGTCTGTTAGATCAGGATTTATATAGGATTGAAATTTTCCAGTAAGCGCAATGTTAATTTTTTTGAACAGTTCAAAAATGAACAAAAATTATTCAAATCAATATTTCACGTCAAGAGCTTCTTCCAGTGAGCTTGTTCATTGGAAATTGGAACTTGTACCCAGAGTTTACATCATTTGCTTCATTTTCGCCCACAGGTGCTAATGTTAGAATTTTTTGAGCTGTTCAAACTTGAACGAAAAATTGTTCAAATCAAAAAGTAGATTATGAAAATGAAATGCCTTCGCCGAGATCTTCAGAATGCAAAAAGAATTTGACCGACACACTTGAAAAACGAGCGACACACATTTTCCCCATCTCAAACAGGACCATCTCAAAACAGTACTTTCAATTTTTTTATTTTTCAGTCTTTATTTAATTACTTAACCTATTATTGACTTTTATTGATTTCTAACGATATTTTCACGATACATTAAACTTTCTTTTGTGCTTTATTATTATTTTTTTTAATTTTTACGGGAAAGTAGGCTAAAAAATGAAGTAATCAATTTTCTAAATAATAGTAATAATAAAAAAAGTGTGCAAGATATTAACAGTAAATTTGTTATTGGATATGATAGGTAAATGGACGCCAATGGAAAAAAAATAATAATAGTGTCCAATAACAATATAGTTACATTGAGAAAGATAATTTAAAAAATCGAAAACTAAAAATCTTTGTTTTGCCGTTACTAATCCGTTACAGACAAATATTTTTATCTCGCTGATTTCCACTGTAGAGGGGGGGGGGTGACTGTATATATATATATATATAGTGGCGTTTCTAGCATGGGTGCTTCCCGGAGTAGTTATTTGTGGTGGCACGCCCCCCCCCCCCCCTGACACACAAAAAGCTCTGTTGTGTTCTATTAAATTGTAGTTTTGTAGTTCATATTATTTTACGTAGTGCAAAAAAGAAAAAAATAATTCTTTAAAAAATGTCATTTGGTGTAGCATTCAGTAAACTCGATTTTTCTTTAGTAATAACGCGTTGAAATAGCATCAGTAAAACTGTATAATTCAAGTATATGTACTTTTTGAAAAAGTCTATCTTATTTTGGGTGTCACCCCCAAAAGCTCCCGAAGGGATGCCTGCTACCCCCCCCCCCCCCCGCAGTGACGCCACTCATATATACAGTAGTACCTGTTTTAAGGAACACCTCCGAAAAAAAAGACGCCTCTAATTAAGGGACACTTTTTCTGCTCCCAGTCCTTTTGAATAGGGACCGCAATGTATTTTCCTCTGAATAAGGGACACTCTATTTAAGGGACATTCACAGAAAAATTTTCCAAAATTCAAGTTATATAGATAAGAATTTACTGGAAGCTGAAGTTCTTTTTTTCCCTAAAACTAACTCCTGAAAATTGCCCTGAGACATAGAAGCATGAACAGAGAAACACGTGTACTTTAAAGTGCTTGCCAAAACCTACTTGTGAAAGGCTTTTCCCTCTTTCGTACTATGGAATACATGTGGGCTCATCATTGACAGACAGTACCTGCCTACGAACAAGATTTTTAAGCAAGGATAGGAAAAGGTACTCTGAACCTAATTTATACTTTATAACAAATTACATCCTTTAAAACAAAAACAATTACATAAATTACTTCATATAAATTTCTGTAAGTTACAAAACCTTGCCGATACGACATTTTTGCTAAGATTTTAGTTTTTCAATGAAAGATATTTTTAATTTCAATAATTTCCACGTGTACTTGGTATGCATGAAACACTTTAAGTACTTAAACTTAAATGATAACATATGTTTATTATTAAGTTAAAATAAGTTAATACGCTATGTGTATATATCAATTTATGAACCTACGAGGAAGGGACACCTCTAATTAAGGGAAAACATTTCCAGTCCTCTTAGTGTCCCTTATTGAGAAGTTTTACTGCATATATACATATATATATATATATACAATACCTACATACATATATACAAGTATATACATATACATATATATATATATATATGTATACATTTCGTGATTAGAATACTTCCATTTCTACAAATAAGGCAATGAAAGAATACGTTGCTTGCAGTTCGGAAAGATGCTTTAAAAAAATTAGTGACTTTCTGGAACGCTAATGCCATTGTTTAAGTTTTATTGAGCGCAGCGCACTTTGTGGATTTAAACTTGCAACTGCTTGTTATGCATAACAAGCTCTAAACATAGGCGTAATTGAATGGGTAAGAAAGGGCAAATCCCCCTCCCTTTTGACAGTAGTTTTCTTAAATCGTCTTTTGAATGCACTGTGCAAAGGTAAAATAACTGTAATGGTTTTCCAATTCTGACATTTTCAGTGTCAGAAATCTTCAGGGATTTGCAAGCTTCGAGTGTCAAATTTTATGGGATTTCACTTTTTCCGGCGCAGTGATTCAAAGAAAATGGCGAAGTGTTTTTAGTGCGAAAGATGAAAAGTCCGTTTACTGAATGAAAACATCATTTTGGATGCTCTTATTTCAGCTAAATAATGCAAAGGACTTTTCCTTTCCACTTAAAAATTTAAGCATACGCTGTCGCAAAGAAAAGCTGCTTAAAAAATTTTCATTTCAAAATAAGCTCCTCACTTATTTACTTTTATGCCAAATGTTTGCACAAAAACTTTTTTTTTAAAAATGTCTCCTAAATACCGCGCAAATTACTCTCAAATTATGCATAAAATTGCAACACGTGTTTCATGGCTAATAGGAACCTCTTTTTCAAAGCAAAACAAGTGAGTTCCTGGACCACAGTCGTCACTACAAAGTCAATCACCATTAATAATCACCATTTCGGTAGATCATGAGCACGCTCGGGCGGTCGGCATATATTTACCACTTAAGGAATTGTCATTAATAGCTCCCGCGAGAAAATTTCGGTAGATCATGATTACGCTCGGGCGGTAGGCATATATTTACCACTTAAGGAATTGCCCGTGTCTGACACGAACGAGAGTTACCGGCCAATTTGCACGCGCCCGTGTCTCACACGGGCAATCTTGTATCTCGTGTTATTTTATTTCTAATGCCCGACAGCACTGTTAAAAATGTCCGTAAGAAAATAGTAAAACAGCCATTTATTTGATTGTTATTTTACCATATTTAATTACAACAGTTGAAAAACCATTAAAAAGATGGTACTCAAACCGCTGATTGTGAAAAAAATCGTTTATTCTCTGTTTATTCTAAAGAACGTTTAATTAACCGTAATTTTTAAGCGCTCAAGAAGAATCGGGCGTCTATCTTGGTTGCGAAACCTTACCACGTTGTTGTTAAAATATGAATAAAGATTTATCAGTTCAAATCTGTATGTGTATATAAAAAAGAAAAAAGAAAAATGAAAAAGTGGCTGAAGCAGTGGTTACTTAACAGAAACACATGCTCACGTAAATCAAAAATTGGAGACATCGGATTCCCGAACTGGTTGCGAGAGAGCGAACCCATAACTTGGGCTGCTCAAGCTTGTTTGTATTTTAATTTTTGCAGCAAATAAAATGATTTTCGTCAATATACAGTAAGTTTAGACCAAAAATGACTTTGGATCCAATCACAAACAGAAATCTCAATTTTAAGGCAAACCACTTAAAGTTACACCATTTTAAGTGGTGTAGATGGCCGACAAGGTTGGTTTGCCATACAGCCGGGGTTCGATTCCCACACGCTTCGTTTGAGATTTCTAAGCCTCGAATATTCTACGCCTCGAAATGGTTCAAAAACAGTAAAAATTTATTTTTGAAACCATTTTTAAATGGTTATAAAACAGTAAACTTTGGTATTTACGGTTTTTTAAACCTCTAATTCCCAACTCCGCCTCAAGGCGGAAGACGATAACAAAACTTGGGCATTAGAGGATTAAGTTAAATTTAAATAATTTAAAGAAATGATTGAACAAAATAACCCTAAAAATTCCTGCCAAACTATTAACCCCAATGCAAGACAATGAACGAAATGCTTAATTAAATTTCTAATTCCCAAATCCGCCTCAAGGCGGACGACGATAAAAAAAATTGGGCATTAGAGGGTTAACCAAGCTGATTGGAAGTGGTTTAGGTCCCGTTAAGATAGAAGAATATTTCAAACCGTAAATTTAACGGTGAATTAGATGGACAGACTGCTGGTGGTTATTTAACCGTAATTTCATGATGAAATTTCTAACAGTGTATTTATTGTTAATGGTTATTTAATTTTCCATCACTTGTCAATATTCGCTCTCAAAAAGCATTAAAAGAATCATTTGTTGGCATAAATTTAAAGTAATGAAGTAGCCCGATCATTTTTCTTTTCTTTCTTTCTTTTTCTTTTCTTAATTTTTTTATATATCATCCCAAATAAAGATATTGGGAAGAAAACATTAGGCGCAGTGTATTTGTTTTTAGATTGATAAATAACTGAGAATATAAAACTCTTTTTTTTTCTGTGGTGGAGGGTATTTTAGAATGTTTTTCATAAAAACATCTTCAAAATTAGTAATGCAAAAGTGCAGGGAGGGGAGATTTTTTTTTTGTTTGATTTAAAAAAAACTCAATTCCCCCCTTACAAAAATGGTATATACACCGAATAAATGGGTGTAAAAAATATTTGAAGGTAAAAAAAAAATATTTTTTTTTTGTTTGATTTAAAAGAAACTTAATTCTCTTCCCCTCTCAAAAAAAGTGTTTATCCCAAACAAAAGGGTGTGGATTTGAGGTTAAAAAACTGTATTTCAAAGCTTCACGCCATTTAACAAACTTTTTCTTTTTTTCTATTTTTTCGATAAGAAAATCGCGGATGGCCTTCGTGATTGTACGGTGTCCATGCTAATAAAGATATTGGGAAGAAAATATAAGATGTGGTGCATTTTTTAGATTGAAGTGATACATAGCACGCCATTTAAAAACCTTTTTTTTTTTTTTTTTTTTCGAAAAAAAAATGCACATCGCCTTTAGGGGTATTTCTGCAAATAAAGATATTGGGAGGAAAAAGTAAGGTGCATTGTATTTTTTAGATTGAAGTGATACATAGCACGCCATTTAAAAAAACCTTTTCTTTTTTTTCTTTTTCTTTTTTTTTTCGAAAAAAAACGCAGATCGCCTTTAGGGTTGCATGGTATCAATGCAAATAAAGATATTGGGAGGAAAAAGTAAGGTGCAGTGTATTTTTTAGATTGAAGTGACACATAACACAGTATAGCTTCACTTTTTTGTTTTGTTATGCTAAATTCATTTTAAAAGTTCATTATAAAAGAACTTAATTGATTTCTTTTTTTTTGGGGGGGGGGTGAAGGGGTATTTTGGAAACGTTTTCGTGAAAGCATCTTCAAAATTAGTAATGCAAAGGTTGTGTAGGTTGTTTTTGTTTTGTTTTTTTGATTAAAAAGAAACTTAGTTACCTTACCCTCTCAAAAAAAGTTTACCCTTTAATAAAAGGGTGCGGGTTGAGGTAAAAACTATTCCAGAATCTCACGCCATTTAACAAATCTTTGTTTTTCTTTTTCTTTTCTTTTCTTTTTTTTTGCGGGAAAAAAATGCAGATGGCCTTTAGGGTTGTGCGGTATCTTTGCAAATAAAGATACTGGGAGGAAAACGTAAGGTGGCAGTTTATTTTTTGTATTGAAGTGACACATAGCACAGTATGTTTGTTTTGTTATGCTAAATTTAATTTAAAAGCTGGTCTAAAAAAACCTCATTGATTTTGTGTGTGTGTGTTTGCTGGAAAAAAAATGCATTCACAGCATTTAAAAACAAAATTTTGCAACAATAAACTAATTTTATTAAAACTGATTCAAATTGATATCTGCCAAAGTACTCCAAATGGTTCATGTATCTAATTTCGTCAAGTTAAGTAAACCAACTCTTAGAAAACCATAAATATATCCAGATAACTATTTATAATATACAACATAATAAATTTACCCTTTGAAAATGAAATGGAAAACCACGTAAAAGGAATGCGCACTGTGATGCTATTTTTTACTTTTTTCCGCGTGAAAAATTAAATTAATCTTTTTAAAAATATTCCCTGCATTGCTCTACTTTTCCAGAACTTTTCTCAAAATTAAACCTATTATCCAGAAAGTTCGGTCTCTAGCTCAATTGAATTTTCCGTATATGATATCTTGTCAACTTAGATTTTATTTAAGGGAACACGAATTGCGAGAAATGAAATTCAATTAGATATGCCGATGCATTTAATGGGAAACTTCCGCGTTCCTATTGGGAATTGCGTGGGCATTAACGGAACACTTTAGGTGACATGTGAAAGCACCGTCTCTAAACGAATTTCCGAGAACCGAAATTCATTTTACATGATCTCTTAACAAACTATCAACTCGGCCGCTTTGAACTGTCGAATTCAATGAATTAAAAAAAAAATGTGATGTTGTACCAAGCTCTTTTGTCATTGAACGCAAAACCACATCTTGCTTCTCCGAATCCCGGGTAAAGGGAAAAGTTTCGCGACAGCTCACAAATTTAATTGTCAAATCCCCAGAACTCGAATATCAAAAGACAGCCTCATCTCCTCCTCCCATTGAAATTCTTCCCTTCCCAGAAAATGTTTGCTCGCTGTCGTTTTTTATGCAGCCAGATTCTCCGGAAAAAGAGTGCTCTTGGATATTAAATCTATTCGTGTTAGGAAGACAATACTTCCTCCATCCCACGCCTACTGGAGATTTAGTTGCAGGTATCTTAAGTTTGTTTACTTGAATGGAATCCCTGGGGCACGCGTGCTCCTTAAAATTGTGCGGTACCACGTTGGTCATTCAGGCTAATTTTTTTAGAGGGAAAGTTTTTAAGTTTATTTAGAAGATTTAAAATGCAAATGACAGCATTCAATTGTAAATAAGAAGACGATTCAGGGTGGAAAAAAAAGTTTGCCAGTGAATCTGCTATGAAGAGATGAGGTTGGATTTTAGCTAACACTGCCGCGTGCATTTATTTGTACATCTTTTGGTTTGAGTTACATTTGGTCTTCGGGGTCTCTGTTTTGAGCTGTCATTAAATGTTCATTTCATTTGTTTACTATCCTTTAAATTGAGTGAAAAGTAATATAGTATTTTACAAGAAAATTCCATTCGAAGTAAAATCTATCAAAAGGGTGTTAAACGGAGGCGTCAAATAAGAAGTATTAAAAAGTTCTTTTGTGAATTTCAATATATCACGTTGAATAAAATCTTTTAAAATGCAGGCAACCTTCTCTTATTTTTATTCTTGCGAACAAGAAACAAAGATAAAAATTAGTTTCTCCGAGGTTCCACTGAATTCCCGAAAAAGAACTTTCGTCATTTTGCATAAAAATTCCTAGCTTTTTTTTTTGTGTCGCTTTCTCCCAGATCACAATCTTGTTAAATCCATCGCTCTGAGGAAGACACTATCGCAATTCTAAGAAAGCTTCCCGCTCCCTAAAACGTTAGAAAACAGAGATTCATTATGGAAAAAATATTCATCGTCTTTTCCTTAATTTGTTCGCAATCAATGCTTTGAATACTCGAAGAAGAGAATTCGAAACAGAACTGTTCTTCGAATTCGAAATATCAACTTCGAATATTTTAACGGTCTTTTGGTTTTAATGAAAAGTCCAAGTACTTTTAAAAGGTTTATTTATACAGGAGTATAAAAGTATTAAGTAGATTTTGTGTATTGTAAAGGTGTTTTTAATAGTTGTGTTGCTTTATGTTAAGCAACTATACACTTAAACGTTATTAACTGAGCAAAATTTCTTTTGGAGTTCATCGTTTGCAGCTGTTGTCAATAGATTAAACCAACTGTTGGACAAATTGACGGTCTGAAATGTGTTAAATAATTATGTTACTTTATGGTAAGCAACTATACCATTTAAAAGTTACTAACTGTGCAAAATTCATTTCATGGCTCATCTCAGGTTTCTAGCTCTTGTCAAAAGATAAAACCAACTGTTGGACAAATGTACTGTCTGAAGGTGTTAAATTATTATATTGCTTTATGGAAAGCAACTATACCCCCATTTAAAAGTTACTAATTGCACAAATTTCATTTCGGGGCTCATCTCAGGTTTCTAGGTCTTTTCAAAAGATTAAACCTACTGTTGGACAAATTGACGGTCTGAAGGTGTTGAATAATTATGTTACTTTGTGGAAAGCAACTATACAATTAAAAGTTACTAACTGAAAAAAAAATCATTTCGGGGCTCATCTCAGGTTTATAGCTCTTGTCAAACCAACTGTTAAACAAATTGACGGTCTGAAGCAGTGAGATAATTATGTTGCTTTATGGTAAGCAGCTATACCATTTAAAAGTTAGTAACTGAACAAAATTCATTTTGGGACTCCTCTCAGGTTTCTAGCTGTTATCACTTTAAAAAACACACAACGTAAAAAAAGCAGAAAATAAAAAACACATAACGTAAAAAAAAACACATAAAATAAAAAAACACATAACATAAAAAAAACCAAGCAGTACAAAAGAAAAACCAGTATCCCAATATTCGCCTAGAAACAGGCAAATTGTTTACCGTGAAACAGTTTTCTCCCACTAAGGGGACAAAAAGAATTATTATTAATAACTTTCGAATTCCAACAAATATAAAACTACTTAAAATAATAAATTAACTTTGTACTATTTTGTTGTTTTGCCTGCTTCATTTGGATGTTTTTGCATCCAGAAGCTCCACTATTGCATTGAAAAAGGGATTCCAAGCAATCCCGAAACATATGTCCGCATTTTAATGCTTATTTGTGCTTTCTTAACGTGAAAAAAAAATTTTATAACGTAAAACTACTTGTTAAAATTGTTTAGTTAAATGTTTTTCGAAAATGTCCATCTTTATTTGGAATTCACCATTATTAATAATAACAAGAAAGGAGGATAGAGGTGACGGATGCACTCCAAGAGCTACGAGAAGGGGAGGGGGAGAGACCGCTCTTTGATCCATCTCCCTAAAGAGAGGGGAAATGGATTTAAACGGGAGAACGCTGCTCCTCCGCTTTTGAGCTTTTACCGGCACGCGGGCAGTTTTTTTTATTATTTTTCTTCTTTTTCCTGCTGGAAGGGAAGGGAGCGGCATTGAAGATGCAGTTTAGGGAGGATAATTGCAGATAAATATGTCGCTCTCACAGTTTAATGATAGACAAATTTAATTCACCAAGCTTTTTCGTCTTTTTTCCCCAAAGTTTTGCCCACTGATATTCGTTAAAGCGTGAAAAATCGATTTATTTTCTGATGCGTTTAACCTCTCCATTCCAAGTGCACCCGTACCCAATTGGATACATTTAAAAATACTGTTTACAGTAGAGTCTCGATAATCCGAGTCTCGATAGTTCGAGTTTCCCATAAATCCGAGCTAGCGAAAAAATATTGGCTTAGCTCCCAAATCATGACCAACAACAGTGAAACTCGTGAAGGAAATACCACATCTGGTTTTTATTGTAATTCGACGTTTAATGCGTAAAAATATCGAATTGGGCTACTTTTATCCATGACTGGTGACCACAAATTTCATTAATAAGTAGGCTGGCTACATTTGAAATGGTAGCAAATTAAAAAATATAATTAACTTTCAATCATGTAACTGTATGTATGTACATTTTTCCTGTAAATATACGATACTGAAATTTAAATTTGCTTTACTCCCTTTTACTTATTTATAAAATGTTATGATTTCTATAATTCGAGTTTTCGATAGTTCGAGGTAGCTCCGGTCCCATCCACCTCGAATTACCGAGACTCTACTGTATTAACTACTGTTTGTGCAATTTGAAAGCTAAAACACCCAATTGCTTTTGAAATTACTCAACAGAAAGTTTACTTCGTTTTAAATATGGAAAACATGGAAATTGGGCATTAATTATTATTGAAACTAATTATTAATTAAAATGAAAATAAAATTTAGTTATTTTGTTTTGTAATCATTTTTTAAATCAGAGAACCAAAAAAATGCGTCAAAATTGTTTGTGCTTAATTCTGGGGTCTGAAGAGGTTAGGAAACAAATATCGCCCCAATGCAAAAGGGGCAAAACTCAAAAAGGGGGGGGGGGGTGGCAGTAAATTTGGTTTTAGATATGTTTTACTGGATACTTACTTGTGGACTAATGATAAGCTTTATTTGCATTACGTTTTAAGTTACTCAATATAACGCAAATGAGAAATGGATCTCAAATGCGAGGTACAATCAAACCTCGATTTAACGAGCTTTGATTTAACGAATTCCCCGATTTAACGAATATTTGTTCTCTCCGGACAAAAAGAGTGCTAAAATGCTTTCATTTAACAAACTTTTAGCTTTGATTTAACGAACAACAATCGCTGGAAAAAAATCGCATACAAACTGAAAATTTTGAATTTTTCACACCCTAAGCCAAGAGTGTAATACAATTTTTTTTCTCATTACTGGTGGATTCAAATGTCAGTCTACCCCCCCTCCCTTTCAATGCAATAACATAACAAAGAACACATATAAGGTGGGTCCTAGAACGGCTACTAAAAGCTACTTAAAAGCAAGTAGCATTAAAAAATGATGATCATTTGATTTGCAAACGTATAACTTGTAATTTATTAAGTTCGTAGTAAACAATAATCACTTTTTTCTCTATATAGCCAAGGGTATTTTGCATTGATGTTTTTATACCATACAATTTGCAAAAATTGATATTGGATTTAACGAATTGCTTCGATTTAACGAACGGATTGGTCGGTCCCAATCAATTCGTTAAATCGGGGTTTTACTGTAATTACATTGGTGGGAGGTCCCCTCGGGGAATGCCCTTTTAGGAGGTGAAACCCAAAATGATATAAGGAGTTTTTGAAAAATGCATGGATTCGAATTATACCATTTTACTGATGTTATTTTAGCGTATCATAACTGAAAATAAATGCTGAAAACTGAAAGTTTCACCAAATAAATAAAATAGAACTTCTTATAATTTGTTTTTATTGTTATTGGTTTCGTTATGCTGAAAAATAATAGAAAAGAATTTAAATATAAAACTATAAGTCCATACAACAAAACATTTTTTTTCTTTTCTTTGTGTGTGGGAGGGAGAGAGGGGAATACCGCAAATTACTGCCACACGCATGCTAGGAACGCCACTGCTAAATATTATTTTTGTAAATTATTTTACTGTATAATTGGTTTGCACGGGCTATTCCAAATATTAATGATTTTAATAGGAATACAATTTGAAAATATATATTACACAATAATGCACACAAAAATTGCAGGCCCAATCTCTTAAAAGACAGTAGTAAAACAGATTCAAAAAATATTGGCTGCGCTAAACATTGATTAGGAATGGTTGGCTTACCTCGCTCGAAATTTCTTTTGATCACTTACCTCTGAAATTTCTTTCCTAGCCATGATCACTGCTTACAAACATTAGAGAGAAGTTGAAAGTTGAGTTGTATTCAGCACAGAACGTGAGTAAATTTGGAGAATAATTATCACTTTTTTTAAGATTAAAAAAATAATTAAAATATCTGAAAGTTACTTCTGGTGAATTTCTACATCCAAATGGTATTTTTCTTTTTTCTGTACGTTCTATAGTTCGCGTGTTTACTTATTTCAAACATACGTGAACACAAAAATGAGTTTTATTTCACTGTTTACAAACATTGGAGATAAGTTGAGTCAGCAGAGAGCATGAGTAAATTTGAAAAATTAATTGAACATTATTTTTTTTAAGATTAAAAAATTCATAAAAATAGCTTAAGTTACTTCTGGAGAATTCTGAATCCAGCAGGTATTTTTCTTTTTTCTGACGTTCCATAGTTCGCGTGTTTACTTATTTCAAACATACGTGAACACAAAAATGGGTTTTATTTCACTGTATGCAAACATTGGAGATAAGTTGAGTCAGCACAGAGCGTGAGTAAATTTGAAAAATTAATTGAACATTATTATTTTTTTTAAGATTAAAAAATTAGTAAAAATTGCTTAAGTTACTGCTGGAGAATTCTGAATCCAGCAGGTATTTTTCTTTTTTCTGTTCGTTCTATAGTTCGCGCGTTTACTTATTTCAAACATAAAACTGAGTTTTATTTCACTGTTTTCAAACATTAGAGAGAAGTTGAGCTGTACTCAGCGCCGAACGTGAGTAAATTTGTAAAATTAATTGAACATGTTTTTTTTTATTATTAAAAAATTTATAAACATAGCTAAAGTTACTTTTGACGAAATTCTGAATCCAGCAGGTTTTTATTTTTTCTGTACGTTTTAGAATTCGCGTGTTTACTTATTTCAAATATACTCGAACACAAAAGTGAGTTTTATTCATATAGATTAGTTTTATCTCACTAAACTTGGAAACACGTTTTCTTTAGTGTGTCTGAAATATTACGATGTCCGAAAAAAACTGAATGAAACAATGCATTTGTTTATTTTCTTTTTTTCCAAAATTCTATAGTGTTCGACTTCTGTTCCTATTTTGCGCAAAGTTGTCGCTTGAACTTGCTAACATAGAGACAAAAATGATTCTTAGGCATTAAAAAAATATTCGTTATTTGAGTTGGTGTTTTCTGCATGAAATAAAATTTGTTTGCAGCCTCAAAATAGATACAGAAATTAGCAGTGTTTGTAGTTTGTTTTTACTTAATTGTTAAATTTAAATTTTTTGCCCTTTTCCGGAGAGTTTAACGAAAAAAAAAACTAATCTAACGAAGTTTCAGATAGTTAATCCTGTTTTAGCTTATATTCCAGAATGTTTGGGAAATATTACGAAAAAAAATCTTTTGGAGAAAGATATAATTGGGGAAAGTTAAAACAACTTGAAAAAAAAAGCTATATATTTTTTTAATTTTAAATTAATGGTTAACTATAATAAGGTTCTACTTTCAAATTTCATTCCTGATTATAAACGGAATTAAATGCATGCATTATTTTTTATCTGATTGTTGAACGAAAAAAAATTAGATAGAGGTATTATGCCCCCTTAAAAAAATTGAAATATGATAGAAACCTCATATTTACGATTCTTATGGTTGTGTTCTACAGTTGCTTATGTTATTTTCAAACATTAGTGACATTTCGCAATTTGTTTACTCCTAGGGCAGAAAGGAAGAATAGCAGAATTAAAGACATGCAATGATGATGAGGGGGATGGCCTTTTCTTAATCCCCCGCGCTATAAATAGTGGCGTAGCTTGCATAGGGGACGCCCGAGGCGGGTATTGATGTTGCCTCAACCCCCTCCCCTCGAAAAAAAATCATGTAAGCGTGAAAATATTAAGCGTAATGTAATATATTCAAGAAGGAAAAAAAATCTTACCATGTGCGTTATATTATTTAAAGTACTTGTTGGCAATGGTGCGCTTAGTGGCTAAAAACCACTTCAAATATATTTTTGTAATGAACACTTTACTTAGTAAGAAATAGAAAGGGCCGTGGTAGCCCAGTGGTTAGCACGTCGGACTTCCACCTGGAAGGTCGCGCGTTCGATACCCACTGAAGACCACCATGTATACTTGGGGATATGTGCATGTAAAATCTGTAGACCCCGCTACCTCTCCCCGTGCGTAAGCAATCCTAAGGCCTCGGCTAACAGGTAGGGGTCTGGTGGAGAAAAGTAAGGAATAGAAAAGAAAATGTTTGAAAAAAATATCAAGTTTAAGGTATTTGCTTCATTATATGGAACTTTAAAAAGTTTATTGGGTTTGCCCCGTTGTGGCCGGGTGCTACCCCTGAACGAGTAACACCAAAGACCCGGGTTCGAAATTTAGGATGCAAAAGTTAGGCGTCATTGGCACCTAGCTTTTTTGTTTTAGTTGCCAAAAATGTTCTGCTAGGCGTACTTTTTAAATAATTCAAATTGTTTGGGCAGAGATGAGAACTGATAACTGGAGACAGTTGCGTAATTGTTAAGAAATATCGCCAAACGTGACAGCAATTTCTGTTAGTGCCTTTTGAGAAGTTGGAAATTCGACTTAAGTTTATAAATCAATTGAGTTAATCGGCTTAACTATTTTATCAAGTGTTACTTATTTCATTTGTATGTAAAAATTCACAATGGGGTTGTTGACTATTTTCCAAAAATGTTTTTTTCTGAAAGAGCATGGCTAAAAACATGGGGTGCAATACCTTTTTTAAATTTATGATTTATTTTATTTTTTAAAAAAGGATTTAAAACGATGCGCAGTAGCTGACTCGGTTTTCGCCTCTATTGCGTATTACATTACACAACTGACGACCGCTCGGAGTAGAAGCGGGGTGACCTTATCCCTTATTCTCATGACCCTCGATTTTTTTAGTTTTTTTTTTAATTTAAAAAAAAAAAATTTCTGTTTTTTACACCTAAAATAAAAATTATTTAGTATCACATCCTTTCTAACCTAATTAGTGTAGAAATTAATTAGAGTTTTATAAAAGGTAGTATATATGCTACTGCGTGAGATTGGGGGCACTGGTTCATGGGGCTTGTTGTTGTACTTGTGTCACATGATAAAAGCAGTATAAGTCAAAAAAATTATGCTACGTGCAAATATTATTTTAATGATTTTTTTTTAAATATAAAAGTTAATGAAACAAAGAAAAAACGAAAGATTATACATACTAAACTATATACATCTATAATACAATACAATATTCTTATATTTAATGATGTGCTTGCTCAAAGCAATTCCAGTTCATCTTTATCTTCTAGATCGATGTAAGCAGCATATTTGTCAAAAAAATTATCCACCTCTAAATTTAGTTCTTGGTCGGGAATTTGTTCCATCAACATAATCCTCTTCTTTAGAAATTGCCCCAGATTAAGGAACGAGAGACAATAATAACTGAACTCTAGATGTGAAATCCTAAATCAAGTCAAAATCCACGTAAGAAATGAATAAAAAAGTTCCTTATTGTAGTTTATATAACAATTGGGTAAAATTTTTAAAAAATATATTCAAGTGTAAGTAACAACTGGTCATGTAAACAACTCTCTAATTTCACGAAGTAGCATATTTGCAACCTTCAGTTTTTAGCTTGTATTTTTCCAAAAACAGTGCTAATCAAACAACTTAAACAATTTGTAAAAACTACAGATTATAAGAAGTGTGAAAATATTTTTCAAAGTAAAACAAATCAAAATTAATATGAATAATAATACAATGAACTTACCTTGTACAGACCACGAGACATGATGCACAAACACAACAAGTTACCTTCCACTAAAACTTAAATAGTTTTAACTTTGTACAGTCTTTTCAATCTGAACGAAGCTTCTATACTGTTCCTCTAGCAAATAACAATGCAACATACGCGCTGACGTCACTTAACAAATAGAAATTAGGGGAAAACCCCAGGTAGCATATATGCTACTTTAGGAGAATAAGGGTTATGATTGCACTGTATTTCAGGGTTTATTTTTGCTATTCTTCCAATCATAGCAACTAATTTGCTTATTTAAAGCAAATAATAGCTCATAAGCATCGCACATGTTGTATTGCGATGCCTCAAGCAATGAATTTTGAGATGATTGAGAAATTGCATAATTAGTTCAAAAGGTACTGATTTTCAGATGAACATTTATGCTTACATTCTAAAACACAATTTGTTACCAGAATCATATTTTTGGTAGGCCTTTCTACGGAACTGGACACATTTAAGTCCCTTTACGTAACCTCTATATTTCATTTTAGACATTTTTAAGTGCTTGGAATACATTTTCATATGGTAATGATTAGCGGCCGACGTTAACCTAAGAAATAGTAAAGATGAAAAGCAATTAAACACGTTAAGAGCGCAAATGAGCATTAAACTGCAGACATATATTTCGGGATTGCTTGGAATCCCTTTTTCAATGCAGAAGTGGAGCTTCTAGATGCAAAAACATCCAAATGAAGCCAATTTTTTTTTTTAGAAATAGTGTTAAATGACACTATTTCTTAGGTTAACGTATTTAAAATCGACCCTTTTAAAGTTTTTTCCAGTCGATTTTAATTGTGCAATAAAAATCGTACGTAATATTGATTTGATTATATGAGACCAAAGTTCCTCAACATTTTTTGACTTGTGGCCCCCTTAAGTGCCAAATTCTTCCGCGGCTCTCCTTCAGTACCATAGTCGGTAGCGCACTTGGGATTTTCTTTGCAGGGGGAATAGGCAAGGTCAGGATGAGGGATGAATCGAATTTTCAATGTCCGGTTCTGATTTTGAAGACCTATAAATTCCAAACACCTATCTCCAAAGTTCGAAATGCATGCTAATCAGTTTATTTTTAAACATGAAATTCGGCATGTCGGAAACCAAATTTTTTCTTACAGCGGGGGGGGGGGGGGAGGATTGCACTCCAGTTATTTAAAAAGAGCTCATACACTGGATATCACTTAAGTGCGCCTGTACGTTGTCATTACTTTATTCATGTGTGATATTATATAAAATAGGATACAAAAAATAATAAAAATGAAAAAAAAAAAAAAGAAAAGAAATATTTTTTACTTTGTGAACAAGTACCATCAATGAAAGATATGTGATTACAAAGGAAAATTTTCAATTAAGCAGACATTTTCAATTTTCAAGTAGAGGGAAAATATAGAACTGAATTGGAAAACTTCTTCTCAATATAAAATTTCAAAACTGAATAGGTAAAATATGGAGTGTAAAAAAAATTGAAAATCAGAATTAACGATTTCCATTACCATTTGAATCAATAATAAAATCATTAGCAGCTTTCTCATTTCTATGACTTAGTGTGCTTAAATTTCTTGAATTCGCTAATTGAATGAGAGAGTATAGTCGTCAATATCAAGTATATATTTTTTTTGTTTTTTGTTTTTACCTATAATTTAAAAGAAACGAACATAAAAAAAACTTTTAATGCATTCAAAGTCTCGGCAATTTTTTCAATGTTTTGGTTCGGACATTTTATTTTTAGCATTATTGGTTTTAAAATAAGGGTTTAAGATCTCCCATAGAAGCTAATTTTAGAGATTTTCATCTGTTCAAAAGTAGTCTTAAAATAATTAAATGTAAAAAATCCTTTCAAATACAATACACGTTTTGCATCAAAGGTACCCACTACTAAAGCAGTATTAACAAACAAATCCACTTTTGTGTCAAGCCCAATGCTGTTTCTCTCTGCTGCTCCAAATTCAACAAAAAATTCTTCAAAGCTTAAAGTGATGCACAAGAAATTGATTTGTTGACCTTCTCTTTAGTTTTTGTTTAGGGTTGTTCCTTACAAAGTTATTAGGATGAGAGGGTCCCTCATCTAATAAGCCTGCTCTCAAGTGTTTTTTTTTTTACTTCTTTTGCTTGGTGACTTAAGTAAATTTATTTGTTGAATAGTTTACAAGATATTAGGTCTTCTTTCATGTTCTTATTTATTTATATTTTTCCCTAGTAAAAACTTTTACTAGAAAGAACGATTAAGGTGAAAGGCACTATAAAATTTTTTTAAAAAGTGTATTGCAGCAAATGTAACGATACATAATTAGGAAAAACATAAAACTTATTTTGCTCTTTTCCCCCACGAAAACCAGGTCACATACGAAGTTTCATGCTTTGCGTTGCTCCATAAGTTGAGGGTTTTCTTCCTTAAATATAATCCTTTTTAAAGAACACATTAATAAATAAATAATACGTCGAAAATTCAAAAGATAATAAAGTTTTAATTTATAACGATAAAATTAGAGGTGAAGTGAATTAATCATGATGTCTGAATTAATCTCAAACGAAAATTGAAATAATACTGCTAAAAAAAGAAAAGAACAATAGGTATGTATTTCTGAAAAGTAAATTCATTAGCATCGTGCTCAAATTCTTGTTTTTTGGCAATTATTTGCGAAACATAATAACCTGGTTCTTTTATTTACGAAATGTTGAATTACAAAAAAGTATACAGAACCAAAATAGCATTTGCTCTTATGTTGAAGTTTTTTAAAAGTTATTCATTAAAAATAAAGAATGTCTTAAATAATTTTAAATAGTGAACATTTTTCACCGTGCATTAATAACGTGAAAAATATTTCAGTGGCATACATAGCATACAAAAGAAATTTTAGCTCTAAATCCTTAGAAATATGTAATTGTGTAGTTACTTTTGCAATGTGTAGTTACTTTTGCAATGTCTATTTTCGCAATTTTTTTTTTACAATAATTATCGCGGATCAAAGGATGTATATATTTCATTCAATTAATAAAAGCCACTTTTCCATAATTAACAAATAATAGAGAAAAATATCAAATTTAATAATGCATTAATAACGTGATAAAAATTTCAGTGCTGTAAAAATCAAAAGTACGCATATATAGCATGCAAAAGAATTTGTAGCACTAAATCCTTAGAAAAAGTAATTGTGCAGTTATTTTTGCAATGTCTATTTTCGCAATTTTATTATTTTTTACAACAATTATCGCGGATCAAAGGATGTATTTATTTGATTCAATTAATAAAAGATAATTTTCCTGCATATTAAAATAATAGAGAAAAATACTAAATTTTATAATGCATTAATAACGTGATAAAAATTTCTGTGATGCAAACACCAAAAGTACGCATATATAGCATACAAAAGAATTTTTAGCACTAAATCTTTAGAAATATGTAATTGTGTAGTTAATTTTGCAATGTCTAATTTCGCAATTTTATTTTGTACAGTAATTATCGCGGATCAAAGGATGTATTTATTTGATTCAGTTAATAAAAGCTAATTTTCCTACATTAACAAATAATAGAGAAAAATATTAAAATTAATAATGCATTAATAACGTGATAAAATTTTCAGTGGTGTAGACATAAAAAGTGTACATATATAGCATAGAAAGGAATTTTTAGCACTAAATCCTTAGAAATATGTAATTGTGTAGTTATTGATGCTATGTCTATTTTAGCAATTTTATTTTTAACAATAATTATCGCAGATCAAAGGATGTATTTACCTGATTCAATTAATAAAAGCTTCTTTTCCTACATTAACAAATAATAGAGAAAAATATTAAATTTAATAATGCATTAATAACGTGATAAAAATTTCAGTGGTGTAGACATAAAAAGTACGCATTTATAGCATAAAAAAGAATTTTTAGCACTAAATTCATTAGAAATATGTAATTGTGTAGTTATTTTTGCACTATTTTCACATTTTTATTTTTAACAGCAATTATCGCGGATCAAAGGATGTATTTATTTGATTCAATTAATAAAAGATACCTTTCCTACGTAATAAAATAATAGAGAAAAATACTAAAATTAATAACGCATTAATAACGTGATAAAGATATATGTGATGCAGACATCAAAAGTACGCATATATAGCATAAAAAATAATTTTTAGCACTAAATCCTTAGAAATATGTAATTGTGTAGTTATTTTTGCTATGTCTATTTTCGCAATTTCATTTTTAACAATAATTATCGCGGATCAAAGGATGTATTTATTTGATTCAATTAATAAAAGCTACTTTTCCTACATTAACAAATAATAGAGAAAAATATTAAATTTAATAATACATTAATAACGTGATAAAAATTTCAGTGCTGTAGACATCAAAAGTACGCATATATAGCATACAAGACAATTTTTAGCACTAAATCCTTAGAAATATGTAATTGTGTAGGTATTTTTGCAATGTCTGTTTTCGCATTTTTATTTTTTACAACAATTATCGCTGATCAAAGGATGTATTTATTTGATTCAATTAATAAAAGATACCTTTCCTACATAATAAAATAATAGAGAAAATATTAAAATTAATAACGTATTAATAATGTGATAAAGATGTCTGTGATGCAGACATCAAAACTAAATATATATAGCGTACAAAAGAATTTTCAGCACTAAGTCCTTAGAAATATGTAATTGTGTAGTTACTTTTGCAATGTCTATTTTCGCAATTTTTTTTTTTTTACTACAATTATCGCGGATCAAAGGATGTGTATATGAATGACGACTATGAATTAATTTTTATGCATTTTCGGAAGAGGTAAATAAAGGCTGCCTACCTTTTCTCTCCAGTCAAAGCGAATCCAGACAATGGCTTCCGAATCCGCTGAAACGTTGAATCTTGTTTTGGATGTGACGGTAAATGATTTCCGAAACTAAGAGTTGACATAGACTTTAATACCATCACTGATAGTACAGAATGACTTTCGAATATAATTTTAGACTAGTTACGAGTTATGACTTTACTATACATGCCTCAGAATCAATCACCACACAACACTCAACAAAAGAATAGAATAGAATCAACCAGAATAAAAAAAAAAAAACAGAATACAGTTATGTCATAACCAAACAGACGCCACATAAATTGAATGAAGTCTTTCCCCCCGTCCGGAGACGCCCTCTATCAATCGGGTATAAAGTTAAAGTCTCTTTTTTTTTGCTTAAAGTCAATTTAAGGCTTCGTTTCCGAACATATTCCCCGGGGCGACGAGTCAACCTCATTATCTGGAATAGGCAGGATCGCAAACTGGGAAACAGCACGTGTTGAGGCGCCCTTGGATGTTTGGATGGTGGCAACCCGGCAAATCCCATCAGAACCTGGATGAATGGCGATGACGCGACCACATCTCCACACTGTGGAAGGAGCAGTTGGGTCTTTCACGAGGACGAGTTGTCCGATGGACACTTGTTTGTTCTTCGTGGTCCATTTAGTTCGGGACTGGAGGGTATGAAGGTACGAAGTGGACCACTGCCGCCAGAATCGATCTTTAAGCTGCAGCAGGAGAGACCACCTAGAATTAAGACTTAAAAGAGAACCATTAGAATGAGATTCAGGAATTTCGAGCAAAGGACAACCAATTAGGAAGTGGCCAGGGGTTAAGACGTTACAGTCTTTGGCATCAGGGGATAGTGGGTAAAGGGGGCGAGAGTTGATAATAGCCTCAATTTGACAGAGGAGGGTGGTAAGTTCTTCGAAAGTCATTAAGGCTGCTTTGCAAGTTTTAGTCAGATGACGTTTGGTAAGCTTGATAGAAGCTTCCCATATACCTCCGAAATTTGGGGCATATGGAGGAATGAATTGCCAACATATATTTCGTTGGGATGAATAATCTTGAATTAATGGATCATGAGGGATTTTGAAGAGGGATTTTAGATAGGCTGATGCTCCCACAAAATTGCTGCCATTGTCACTGAAGACATGAGATGGAGAGCCGCGACGAGCAACAAATCGTCGGAACGCTGCCAGGAATGCAGCTGAAGATAAAGAAGAGACTGCCTCCAGGTGCACTGCTTTGGTGCTCATACAGATGAATAGGCAAATGTAGGCTTTGAAAGTACTTGATTTTCGAGCGTGTTGGCACTTGATTAAAATAGGCCCAGCAAAATCCAAACCCACCTTCTCGAATGCGCGGCAAGGATTGATTCTTGCACTCGGAAGATCACCCATCATCTGGGAAATTGGTTTTGCCGATACTTTGAAACATTCAATGCATTTCCGGAGTTCTTTTCTAACGGTTGATTTTCCATCCGGAATCCAAAATTTCTGTCGTATGAGTGATAGGACTAGTTCTTGGCCTGCATGAAGATTTGAATGATGGTAGTGTCTAACAACAAGAATGGTGAAATGACTATGTGTGGGAAGTAACATGGGATATTTCTGATCAAAGTTCAATTCTTGTTGGTGACGCAGACGTCCTCCAACGCGCAGGATACCTTCCTGATCCAGAAAAGGATTTAAGGCTATGAGTTTGCTGGATTTTGAGAGTGTTTTATTAGAGTTAAGTTGTTCGAGTTCAGGATGAAAAGAAGAATGTTGAACCAATTTGACGATTGTCTTGAGAGATGTATTTAATTCACCAGCGTTTAACGGTCCTGTAATTTTAGACTCGGATTTTGAATTATTGTAGAATCTAAATACCCATGCCACAGTTCGAATTAATTTCAGATATGAGGAGAATTTGTCTAATAGATCAAGAGAAGAATTAACTTGGGTGAGAAAGGATGCACTCTCAACATTTGAATGAACATGAATGTCTGATGAAGGTATGGACAGCTCTTGCTTTGGAGAATCTTCCTCAAAAGAGACAGGGTCAAAGTCAATAAGCCATGTTGGCCCATTCAACCATTCCGATTGTTCCATGAGTTGTTTTGGATAAAGTCCTCGACTAGCGCAATCAGCAATATTAGACTTTCCTGAAATGTGATGCCATGAATCTTTTGATGTTAAAGAATGAATTTTATTTACACGATGCTGGACGAATTGATTTCCTTTAGATGGTGGATTTTTAATCCAACAGAGTGCAATTGTTGAATCACACCATAGATAAATGTGATGAATGGGGAAATTTATCGCTTCTTTGAATGTGTCAACCAATTCAGCGAGAAGAACTGCACCGCACAGCTCCAACCGAGGTAATGTTACCTCTTTGATGGGTGCAACACGAGTTTTGGATGCCATTAAGAATATGTGCGATGAATTGCGAATGACTCTAATGTAGATCACTGCCGAATAAGCCTTTAAAGAGGCGTCACAAAAGCCATGGACTTCTACTTTTACCGAATTGACAACATGAATGTAACGGGGAACCTTAATCTCCTTGAAATAATGAATTTCGGCTTGGAACTTATTCCATCGATCGATAATTTCAGCTGGTAAGGGATCATCCCAACCAACATTTGATTTCCACACATCTTGTAGAATAATCTTCAAAAGTACAGTTGCAGGGGCAACAATGCCTAAAGGATCAAAGATGCGTGCAATTATTGACAATAACTGTCTTTTAGTTGAAACAGTCTCTGATGGAACTGCTCTGACTTGGAATGAATCGATAGTTAAATCCCAGAACAGACCTAGGATTTTTTGAGCAGAATCATCTTGAAATGAATGTGTGAAGGTGCTAGCCTTTAAAGCATCTGGTAACTGTGCAATGACTTCAGGATGGCTACATGACCATTTTCTGAGCTCGAAACCACCTGAAGCCAAAAGGTCTAAAAGTTCTTTGATTATGGATTTGGCCGACTCGACTGAAACAGCACCAGCTAACAGATCATCAACATAAAAATGATCCTGCGTTAGTTTGGTTGCTTCGGGAAATCGGTCTTTTTCGTCCCTGCATAGTTGTTGTAGGGTACGAATGGCTAGATAGGGGGCACAAGCCGTACCATATGTAACGGTATTTAGACGATAAATTTGGAGAGGCTCCTCTGGTGATTTTCGCCAGAAAATTTGTTGGAATGATGTGTCTTCACTAGCAATCATGATTTGGCGGTACATTTTTGTTATATCAGCTGAGAATGCAACAGGGAAACATCTGAATTTTAATAAAATGTCAAAAATACTCTTTTGTAGTTTTGGTCCCTTTAGAAGTATATCATTTAATGAATTTTGGTTACTCGATCTGTAAGATGCATCAAAGACTACCCTAAGTTTAGTGGTAGTACTACTCTCATTTACTACACCGTGATGCGGTAAAAAGTAGTTTGGTTGGGGAGAGATTTCCTCTGGCTTTAAGAGAGTCATATGGTTAAGAAGTTTGTATTCTTCCATAAACTCAGTGTATTTTTCCTTTAACGACTCGTTGGATTGTAATTTTTTCTCCAAAGAAAAAAATCGTTTCATAGCTCCCTTTTTGCTTTCCCCAATTTCTGAATTTTCTTTAAATGGTAATTTGACGATGTATCGCCCTTCTGAATTTCGCGAATGTGATTTGTCGAATATTATGTTACATAAATCGTCTTCGTCACTTTGTTTATCAGATTCTTGAATGGATTCCAACTCCCAAAATTGTTTGAGTGTGTTGTCAATATTTACAAGTGTATGGCATGTGACTGATAAATTTTGATTTTTAGTTACCGAAGTATTTACATTGCCCGACAATAAATGTCCCAACTTGGTGGGTAATGCTGCTGGTGTGCCTTTTGGTCCCAAGATAGGAGGACCTGAAATTAATGATAAAAATATGTCCGCACCAAGTAGGACATCCACATCGCTCTCTACAAAATACGATGGATCAGCCAAGCAAAGACTTTTTAAATGAGGCCAATCCACCCTTGCCATATTAAAATTTGGCAGAGATGTTGTGACTTTGTTCACCACAAAAGCCGTCACTTCAAACGAGTCTCCTGAAAAGTATGGAGAAAAGGCAAATTTTGTTGAATATAAGCACGTTTCAGCATAGATTTCGTTTATGCCTACCAGACGGTGTTTTGTTTGGTGCATCGGTAATTGTAGTCGCTCCGCGCAATGTTTGGAAATAAGACAGTTTTGCGAGCCATTGTCCACTAATGCCCGACAGGTTATCTTTTGTCCAGTTTTAGACTTTACTTTGATTAGCGCGGTGGATAATAAAACGTGATTTGATTCTTGCGACTTCGTGCAACTATTAGCGACCGTGCTGACTGACTGTGGTTGATGATCTTGGTCATTAACTCTATAAACATGCAGTAAGGTATGATGCCTAGCCTTACAATTCTTGCAACTGAATCCTATCTTGCACGTGTCTATGGTATGATTGCTCCTAAGACAATTCTCACATAAGTGGTTCTCCTTAACGACATTCCATCTGTCATTAATATTCAATGACTGAAACGTGGGACATCGAAATAATGCATGACTTTGGCTATGTGGACATAGGATACATTTTTGAAATTTAACTTCCCTATTTACACTTTCTTCTTTAACAACGGTGCTATGCACATTAGATTTTTTTACATTATTTACAACAGATTTTTGTTGGAATTTTTTAACTTCCGGCTTAGAAAATTTATTTTCTTGCATACTTCGGGCTTCTCTCTCGATGAAGTTTTTAAACATTTCAAGAGACGGACATGAATCAGAATTGAGGGTGAGCTCCCATCGTTGAATAACTGGCTCTTCCAATTTAGATGTAAGAAAGTTAATTAATATAAGATCTGTTAAAGTATTGCTTTCTAAGCCCAACGTTTTCAAATTTCGAATTGCTTCATTGCAAATGTCAATTATCTCTAGTAGTAATTTAGAATTGTTTGCCCTAACTATCTTCATTTTAAAAATTTTATTTATTTGGCCTATTGCCAACTGCCGTTTGTTCTCGTATCTACCACATAGCAATTCCCAACAATGCGTTAAATTTTCTGGAATTATGGCAAATCCTCTAATTAATTTTGAAGCATCTCCGCGAATACATGACTGAAGGTACGTAAGCTTTTCCACATCATTTAACGACTTGTTTTCAAGAATAGATGCATTGAATATTTCTTTGAAGGAAAGCCATAATTCTGAATTGCCAAAAAAATGTGGAACATCTAATTTTGGGAGCCTAACAGCAAGCGACTGTTCTGTTTTAAACGAATTTTCACTTTTACTTTTTTCCATTGGGCTTTTGCTTTCTAATTCAATGCTCCAATTCAATAACAAGCTTTTAGTTTCGATGTAATTGTCAAAATAATCGTCGCTTTCATACTGAGAACACGCTGAGAACAAAAGTTCTAATTTACTCTCAAAATTATAGACTTTCGTTTTTAAGATTTTTATTTCACTAGAATTATCTGTAACATTTTTAACAATATTTTCGAATAACTTAATTTCTTTTATTAACATCTCCAGCTTAAATGAATTTTTAGATTGCTTCGGAGCCATGGTTAAATAATTAAGCTTCAATGTATAGTATAATAGAATATAGAATAAAATCACACAATAATAATAATGTTTGAATAAACAATACTTTCGTTAATATTATTTACCGAAGATAACTACTCCGTGCTCTGACGGACCATACTTTATGTATATGAATGATGACTATGAATTAATTTTTATGCATTTTCGGAAGAGGTAAATAAAGGCTGCCTACCTTTTCTCTCCAGTCAAAGCGAATCCAGACAATGGCTTCCGAATCCGCTGAAACGTTGAATCTTGTTTTGGATGTGACGGTAAATGATTTCCGAAACTAAGAGTTGACATAGACTTTAATACCATCACTGATAGTACAGAATGACTTTCGAATATAATTTTAGACTAGTTACGAGTTATGACTTTACTATACATGCCTCAGAATCAATCACCACACAACACTCAACAAAAGAATAGAATAGAATCAACCAGAATAAAAAAAAAAAAACAGAATACAGTTATGTCATAACCAAACAGACGCCACATAAATTGAATGAAGTCTTTCCCCCCGTCCGGAGACGCCCTCTATCAATCGGGTATAAAGTTAAAGTCTCTTTTTTTTTGCTTAAAGTCAATTTAAGGCTGCTTTGCAAGTTTTAGTCAGATGACGTTTGGTAAGCTTGATAGAAGCTTCCCATATACCTCCGAAATTTGGGGCATATGGAGGAATGAATTGCCAACATATATTTCGTTGGGATGAATAATCTTGAATTAATGGATCATGAGGGATTTTGAAGAGGGATTTTAGATAGGCTGATGCTCCCACAAAATTGCTGCCATTGTCACTGAAGACATGAGATGGAGAGCCGCGACGAGCAACAAATCGTCGGAACGCTGCCAGGAATGCAGCTGAAGATAAAGAAGAGACTGCCTCCAGGTGCACTGCTTTGGTGCTCATACAGATGAATAGGCAAATGTAGGCTTTGAAAGTACTTGATTTTCGAGCGTGTTGGCACTTGATTAAAATAGGCCCAGCAAAATCCAAACCCACCTTCTCGAATGCGCGGCAAGGATTGATTCTTGCACTCGGAAGATCACCCATCATCTGGGAAATTGGTTTTGCGATACTTTGAAACATTCAATGCATTTCCGGAGTTCTTTTCTAACGGTTGATTTTCCATCCGGAATCCAAAATTTCTGTCGTATGAGTGATAGGACTAGTTCTTGGCCTGCATGAAGATTTGAATGATGGTAGTGTCTAACAACAAGAATGGTGAAATGACTATGTGTGGGAAGTAACATGGGATATTTCTGATCAAAGTTCAATTCTTGTTGGTGACGCAGACGTCCTCCAACGCGCAGGATACCTTCCTGATCCAGAAAAGGATTTAAGGCTATGAGTTTGCTGGATTTTGAGAGTGTTTTATTAGAGTTAAGTTGTTCGAGTTCAGGATGAAAAGAAGAATGTTGAACCAATTTGACGATTGTCTTGAGAGATGTATTTAATTCACCAGCGTTTAACGGTCCTGTAATTTTAGACTCGGATTTTGAATTATTGTAGAATCTAAATACCCATGCCACAGTTCGAATTAATTTCAGATATGAGGAGAATTTGTCTAATAGATCAAGAGAAGAATTAACTTGGGTGAGAAAGGATGCACTCTCAACATTTGAATGAACATGAATGTCTGATGAAGGTATGGACAGCTCTTGCTTTGGAGAATCTTCCTCAAAAGAGACAGGGTCAAAGTCAATAAGCCATGTTGGCCCATTCAACCATTCCGATTGTTCCATGAGTTGTTTTGGATAAAGTCCTCGACTAGCGCAATCAGCAATATTAGACTTTCCTGAAATGTGATGCCATGAATCTTTTGATGTTAAAGAATGAATTTTATTTACACGATGCTGGACGAATTGATTTCCTTTAGATGGTGGATTTTTAATCCAACAGAGTGCAATTGTTGAATCACACCATAGATAAATGTGATGAATGGGGAAATTTATCGCTTCTTTGAATGTGTCAACCAATTCAGCGAGAAGAACTGCACCGCACAGCTCCAACCGAGGTAATGTTACCTCTTTGATGGGTGCAACACGAGTTTTGGATGCCATTAAGAATATGTGCGATGAATTGCGAATGACTCTAATGTAGATCACTGCCGAATAAGCCTTTAAAGAGGCGTCACAAAAGCCATGGACTTCTACTTTTACCGAATTGACAACATGAATGTAACGGGGAACCTTAATCTCCTTGAAATAATGAATTTCGGCTTGGAACTTATTCCATCGATCGATAATTTCAGCTGGTAAGGGATCATCCCAACCAACATTTGATTTCCACACATCTTGTAGAATAATCTTCAAAAGTACAGTTGCAGGGGCAACAATGCCTAAAGGATCAAAGATGCGTGCAATTATTGACAATAACTGTCTTTTAGTTGAAACAGTCTCTGATGGAACTGCTCTGACTTGGAATGAATCGATAGTTAAATCCCAGAACAGACCTAGGATTTTTTGAGCAGAATCATCTTGAAATGAATGTGTGAAGGTGCTAGCCTTTAAAGCATCTGGTAACTGTGCAATGACTTCAGGATGGCTACATGACCATTTTCTGAGCTCGAAACCACCTGAAGCCAAAAGGTCTAAAAGTTCTTTGATTATGGATTTGGCCGACTCGACTGAAACAGCACCAGCTAACAGATCATCAACATAAAAATGATCCTGCGTTAGTTTGGTTGCTTCGGGAAATCGGTCTTTTTCGTCCCTGCATAGTTGTTGTAGGGTACGAATGGCTAGATAGGGGGCACAAGCCGTACCATATGTAACGGTATTTAGACGATAAATTTGGAGAGGCTCCTCTGGTGATTTTCGCCAGAAAATTTGTTGGAATGATGTGTCTTCACTAGCAATCATGATTTGGCGGTACATTTTTGTTATATCAGCTGAGAATGCAACAGGGAAACATCTGAATTTTAATAAAATGTCAAAAATACTCTTTTGTAGTTTTGGTCCCTTTAGAAGTATATCATTTAATGAATTTTGGTTACTCGATCTGTAAGATGCATCAAAGACTACCCTAAGTTTAGTGGTAGTACTACTCTCATTTACTACACCGTGATGCGGTAAAAAGTAGTTTGGTTGGGGAGAGATTTCCTCTGGCTTTAAGAGAGTCATATGGTTAAGAAGTTTGTATTCTTCCATAAACTCAGTGTATTTTTCCTTTAACGACTCGTTGGATTGTAATTTTTTCTCCAAAGAAAAAAATCGTTTCATAGCTCCCTTTTTGCTTTCCCCAATTTCTGAATTTTCTTTAAATGGTAATTTGACGATGTATCGCCCTTCTGAATTTCGCGAATGTGATTTGTCGAATATTATGTTACATAAATCGTCTTCGTCACTTTGTTTATCAGATTCTTGAATGGATTCCAACTCCCAAAATTGTTTGAGTGTGTTGTCAATATTTACAAGTGTATGGCATGTGACTGATAAATTTTGATTTTTAGTTACCGAAGTATTTACATTGCCCGACAATAAATGTCCCAACTTGGTGGGTAATGCTGCTGGTGTGCCTTTTGGTCCCAAGATAGGAGGACCTGAAATTAATGATAAAAATATGTCCGCACCAAGTAGGACATCCACATCGCTCTCTACAAAATACGATGGATCAGCCAAGCAAAGACTTTTTAAATGAGGCCAATCCACCCTTGCCATATTAAAATTTGGCAGAGATGTTGTGACTTTGTTCACCACAAAAGCCGTCACTTCAAACGAGTCTCCTGAAAAGTATGGAGAAAAGGCAAATTTTGTTGAATATAAGCACGTTTCAGCATAGATTTCGTTTATGCCTACCAGACGGTGTTTTGTTTGGTGCATCGGTAATTGTAGTCGCTCCGCGCAATGTTTGGAAATAAGACAGTTTTGCGAGCCATTGTCCACTAATGCCCGACAGGTTATCTTTTGTCCAGTTTTAGACTTTACTTTGATTAGCGCGGTGGATAATAAAACGTGATTTGATTCTTGCGACTTCGTGCAACTATTAGCGACCGTGCTGACTGACTGTGGTTGATGATCTTGGTCATTAACTCTATAAACATGCAGTAAGGTATGATGCCTAGCCTTACAATTCTTGCAACTGAATCCTATCTTGCACGTGTCTATGGTATGATTGCTCCTAAGACAATTCTCACATAAGTGGTTCTCCTTAACGACATTCCATCTGTCATTAATATTCAATGACTGAAACGTGGGACATCGAAATAATGCATGACTTTGGCTATGTGGACATAGGATACATTTTTGAAATTTAACTTCCCTATTTACACTTTCTTCTTTAACAACGGTGCTATGCACATTAGATTTTTTTACATTATTTACAACAGATTTTTGTTGGAATTTTTTAACTTCCGGCTTAGAAAATTTATTTTCTTGCATACTTCGGGCTTCTCTCTCGATGAAGTTTTTAAACATTTCAAGAGACGGACATGAATCAGAATTGAGGGTGAGCTCCCATCGTTGAATAACTGGCTCTTCCAATTTAGATGTAAGAAAGTTAATTAATATAAGATCTGTTAAAGTATTGCTTTCTAAGCCCAACGTTTTCAAATTTCGAATTGCTTCATTGCAAATGTCAATTATCTCTAGTAGTAATTTAGAATTGTTTGCCCTAACTATCTTCATTTTAAAAATTTTATTTATTTGGCCTATTGCCAACTGCCGTTTGTTCTCGTATCTACCACATAGCAATTCCCAACAATGCGTTAAATTTTCTGGAATTATGGCAAATCCTCTAATTAATTTTGAAGCATCTCCGCGAATACATGACTGAAGGTACGTAAGCTTTTCCACATCATTTAACGACTTGTTTTCAAGAATAGATGCATTGAATATTTCTTTGAAGGAAAGCCATAATTCTGAATTGCCAAAAAAATGTGGAACATCTAATTTTGGGAGCCTAACAGCAAGCGACTGTTCTGTTTTAAACGAATTTTCACTTTTACTTTTTTCCATTGGGCTTTTGCTTTCTAATTCAATGCTCCAATTCAATAACAAGCTTTTAGTTTCGATGTAATTGTCAAAATAATCGTCGCTTTCATACTGAGAACACGCTGAGAACAAAAGTTCTAATTTACTCTCAAAATTATAGACTTTCGTTTTTAAGATTTTTATTTCACTAGAATTATCTGTAACATTTTTAACAATATTTTCGAATAACTTAATTTCTTTTATTAACATCTCCAGCTTAAATGAATTTTTAGATTGCTTCGGAGCCATGGTTAAATAATTAAGCTTCAATGTATAGTATAATAGAATATAGAATAAAATCACACAATAATAATAATGTTTGAATAAACAATACTTTCGTTAATATTATTTACCGAAGATACTACTCCGTGCTCTGACGGACCATACTTTATGTATATGAATGATGACTATGAATTAATTTTTATGCATTTTCGGAAGAGGTAAATAAAGGCTGCCTACCTTTTCTCTCCAGTCAAAGCGAATCCAGACAATGGCTTCCGAATCCGCTGAAACGTTGAATCTTGTTTGGATGTGACGGTAAATGATTTCCGAAACTAAGAGTTGACATAGACTTTAATACCATCACTGATAGTACAGAATGACTTTCGAATATAATTTTAGACTAGTTACGAGTTATGACTTTACTATACATGCCTCAGAATCAATCACCACACAACACTCAACAAAAGAATAGAATAGAATCAACCAGAATAAAAAAAAAAAACAGAATACAGTTATGTCATAACCAAACAGACGCCACATAAATTGAATGAAGTCTTTCCCCCCGTCCGGAGACGCCCTCTATCAATCGGGTATAAAGTTAAAGTCTCTTTTTTTTGCTTAAAGTCAATTTAAGGCTTCGTTTCCGAACAGGATGTATTTATTTGATTCAATTAATAAAAGATAATTTTCCTACATATTAAAATAATAGAGAAAAATACTAAATTTTATAATGCATTAATAACGTGATAAAAATTTCTGTGATGCAAACACCAAAAGTACGCATATATAGCATACAAAAGAATTTTTAGCACTAAATCTTTATAAATATGTAATTGTGTAGTTAATTTTGCAATGTCTAATTTCGCAATTTTATTTTGTACAGTAATTATCGCGGATCAAAGGATGTATTTATTTGATTCAATTAATAAAAGCTACTTTTCCTGCATTAAGAAATAATAGAGAAAAATATAAAATATATTTCGAAATTTATCTGATTATGATATATGCCGATTTTATGATAGGCATTTTTTTCCTCATCTACTAATTGTAGAAAGTCTTTATCATAGGTATGGTATTCCTAAAAATCACCATAATTTTTCAGGTAATGCGGCTTTAAAAATTTTAAAAGCAACGCGATCTTATGTAAATGCACTAGTTTCGGCCTTAAGCGTCGAAAAGAAAACGTGCGAAGTCATTTGTGACGTCATACGAGAATGCGCCTTATTTTAAATGAAGAGCTTTTTCTAACCTCTAATTTAAAAAGTTTTTTTAAATAAACACTTTTTTCTCTGTAATATTGTTTATGTTCCTATTCACGATTCCAATGCTTTTCGATCAAGTTTGCGACTGAAGTTTACAGCCCCATTCCAAATTTGAAGGTCAAGAAGTTACGATAGTCTTCATAGGTATCGTAAAAACTCAAAATACAGAAGATTAGATGAAATACGTATGTAAAAATGCAACTGTGTAAAGTTATGCTAGATTTTAAAAAATAATAAATGAAAAATGATGACAAGGGGGAAAGTTGTGGTTGTCAAATTAAAAGTTTTTTGAAAGGTTAGGCGTCAAAAGTGACGATTGGATGTGATATTGCGGTCGTCAGACGGGAATTTTTAGCTGCAAAATACGACTATCGACAGGGCCATCTACAAGGCAGCAGTTTCTCCCTTTCTACCGGGCCTGCTTCAGAAGTGCGAATCGCTAGGATGAGTCATCCAAGTGATCCCCTGGTTCCTTCCAAGTTCCACCCGCGAGTGGAGGGCTAGCTGGCGTGGTGTGGCCAGTTTAATTTAAAGAATTTTGGTTGTGGAGAATTTACTGCCAATTCTGAAGACGAAATACCAGGACACTTCTATCTTGTATTTAACTAACCGGTAAGGCTGCTTTGCAAGTTTTAGTCAGATGACGTTTGGTAAGCTTGATAGAAGCTTCCCATATACCTCCGAAATTTGGGGCATATGGAGGAATGAATTGCCAACATATATTTCGTTGGGATGAATAATCTTGAATTAATGGATCATGAGGGATTTTGAAGAGGGATTTTAGATAGGCTGATGCTCCCACAAAATTGCTGCCATTGTCACTGAAGACATGAGATGGAGAGCCGCGACGAGCAACAAATCGTCGGAACGCTGCCAGGAATGCAGCTGAAGATAAAGAAGAGACTGCCTCCAGGTGCACTGCTTTGGTGCTCATACAGATGAATAGGCAAATGTAGGCTTTGAAAGTACTTGATTTTCGAGCGTGTTGGCACTTGATTAAAATAGGCCCAGCAAAATCCAAACCCACCTTCTCGAATGCGCGGCAAGGATTGATTCTTGCACTCGGAAGATCACCCATCATCTGGGAAATTGGTTTTGCCGATACTTTGAAACATTCAATGCATTTCCGGAGTTCTTTTCTAACGGTTGATTTTCCATCCGGAATCCAAAATTTCTGTCGTATGAGTGATAGGACTAGTTCTTGGCCTGCATGAAGATTTGAATGATGGTAGTGTCTAACAACAAGAATGGTGAAATGACTATGTGTGGGAAGTAACATGGGATATTTCTGATCAAAGTTCAATTCTTGTTGGTGACGCAGACGTCCTCCAACGCGCAGGATACCTTCCTGATCCAGAAAAGGATTTAAGGCTATGAGTTTGCTGGATTTTGAGAGTGTTTTATTAGAGTTAAGTTGTTCGAGTTCAGGATGAAAAGAAGAATGTTGAACCAATTTGACGATTGTCTTGAGAGATGTATTTAATTCACCAGCGTTTAACGGTCCTGTAATTTTAGACTCGGATTTTGAATTATTGTAGAATCTAAATACCCATGCCACAGTTCGAATTAATTTCAGATATGAGGAGAATTTGTCTAATAGATCAAGAGAAGAATTAACTTGGGTGAGAAAGGATGCACTCTCAACATTTGAATGAACATGAATGTCTGATGAAGGTATGGACAGCTCTTGCTTTGGAGAATCTTCCTCAAAAGAGACAGGGTCAAAGTCAATAAGCCATGTTGGCCCATTCAACCATTCCGATTGTTCCATGAGTTGTTTTGGATAAAGTCCTCGACTAGCGCAATCAGCAATATTAGACTTTCCTGAAATGTGATGCCATGAATCTTTTGATGTTAAAGAATGAATTTTATTTACACGATGCTGGACGAATTGATTTCCTTTAGATGGTGGATTTTTAATCCAACAGAGTGCAATTGTTGAATCACACCATAGATAAATGTGATGAATGGGGAAATTTATCGCTTCTTTGAATGTGTCAACCAATTCAGCGAGAAGAACTGCACCGCACAGCTCCAACCGAGGTAATGTTACCTCTTTGATGGGTGCAACACGAGTTTTGGATGCCATTAAGAATATGTGCGATGAATTGCGAATGACTCTAATGTAGATCACTGCCGAATAAGCCTTTAAAGAGGCGTCACAAAAGCCATGGACTTCTACTTTTACCGAATTGACAACATGAATGTAACGGGGAACCTTAATCTCCTTGAAATAATGAATTTCGGCTTGGAACTTATTCCATCGATCGATAATTTCAGCTGGTAAGGGATCATCCCAACCAACATTTGATTTCCACACATCTTGTAGAATAATCTTCAAAAGTACAGTTGCAGGGGCAACAATGCCTAAAGGATCAAAGATGCGTGCAATTATTGACAATAACTGTCTTTTAGTTGAAACAGTCTCTGATGGAACTGCTCTGACTTGGAATGAATCGATAGTTAAATCCCAGAACAGACCTAGGATTTTTTGAGCAGAATCATCTTGAAATGAATGTGTGAAGGTGCTAGCCTTTAAAGCATCTGGTAACTGTGCAATGACTTCAGGATGGCTACATGACCATTTTCTGAGCTCGAAACCACCTGAAGCCAAAAGGTCTAAAAGTTCTTTGATTATGGATTTGGCCGACTCGACTGAAACAGCACCAGCTAACAGATCATCAACATAAAAATGATCCTGCGTTAGTTTGGTTGCTTCGGGAAATCGGTCTTTTTCGTCCCTGCATAGTTGTTGTAGGGTACGAATGGCTAGATAGGGGGCACAAGCCGTACCATATGTAACGGTATTTAGACGATAAATTTGGAGAGGCTCCTCTGGTGATTTTCGCCAGAAAATTTGTTGGAATGATGTGTCTTCACTAGCAATCATGATTTGGCGGTACATTTTTGTTATATCAGCTGAGAATGCAACAGGGAAACATCTGAATTTTAATAAAATGTCAAAAATACTCTTTTGTAGTTTTGGTCCCTTTAGAAGTATATCATTTAATGAATTTTGGTTACTCGATCTGTAAGATGCATCAAAGACTACCCTAAGTTTAGTGGTAGTACTACTCTCATTTACTACACCGTGATGCGGTAAAAAGTAGTTTGGTTGGGGAGAGATTTCCTCTGGCTTTAAGAGAGTCATATGGTTAAGAAGTTTGTATTCTTCCATAAACTCAGTGTATTTTTCCTTTAACGACTCGTTGGATTGTAATTTTTTCTCCAAAGAAAAAAATCGTTTCATAGCTCCCTTTTTGCTTTCCCCAATTTCTGAATTTTCTTTAAATGGTAATTTGACGATGTATCGCCCTTCTGAATTTCGCGAATGTGATTTGTCGAATATTATGTTACATAAATCGTCTTCGTCACTTTGTTTATCAGATTCTTGAATGGATTCCAACTCCCAAAATTGTTTGAGTGTGTTGTCAATATTTACAAGTGTATGGCATGTGACTGATAAATTTTGATTTTTAGTTACCGAAGTATTTACATTGCCCGACAATAAATGTCCCAACTTGGTGGGTAATGCTGCTGGTGTGCCTTTTGGTCCCAAGATAGGAGGACCTGAAATTAATGATAAAAATATGTCCGCACCAAGTAGGACATCCACATCGCTCTCTACAAAATACGATGGATCAGCCAAGCAAAGACTTTTTAAATGAGGCCAATCCACCCTTGCCATATTAAAATTTGGCAGAGATGTTGTGACTTTGTTCACCACAAAAGCCGTCACTTCAAACGAGTCTCCTGAAAAGTATGGAGAAAAGGCAAATTTTGTTGAATATAAGCACGTTTCAGCATAGATTTCGTTTATGCCTACCAGACGGTGTTTTGTTTGGTGCATCGGTAATTGTAGTCGCTCCGCGCAATGTTTGGAAATAAGACAGTTTTGCGAGCCATTGTCCACTAATGCCCGACAGGTTATCTTTTGTCCAGTTTTAGACTTTACTTTGATTAGCGCGGTGGATAATAAAACGTGATTTGATTCTTGCGACTTCGTGCAACTATTAGCGACCGTGCTGACTGACTGTGGTTGATGATCTTGGTCATTAACTCTATAAACATGCAGTAAGGTATGATGCCTAGCCTTACAATTCTTGCAACTGAATCCTATCTTGCACGTGTCTATGGTATGATTGCTCCTAAGACAATTCTCACATAAGTGGTTCTCCTTAACGACATTCCATCTGTCATTAATATTCAATGACTGAAACGTGGGACATCGAAATAATGCATGACTTTGGCTATGTGGACATAGGATACATTTTTGAAATTTAACTTCCCTATTTACACTTTCTTCTTTAACAACGGTGCTATGCACATTAGATTTTTTTACATTATTTACAACAGATTTTTGTTGGAATTTTTTAACTTCCGGCTTAGAAAATTTATTTTCTTGCATACTTCGGGCTTCTCTCTCGATGAAGTTTTTAAACATTTCAAGAGACGGACATGAATCAGAATTGAGGGTGAGCTCCCATCGTTGAATAACTGGCTCTTCCAATTTAGATGTAAGAAAGTTAATTAATATAAGATCTGTTAAAGTATTGCTTTCTAAGCCCAACGTTTTCAAATTTCGAATTGCTTCATTGCAAATGTCAATTATCTCTAGTAGTAATTTAGAATTGTTTGCCCTAACTATCTTCATTTTAAAAATTTTATTTATTTGGCCTATTGCCAACTGCCGTTTGTTCTCGTATCTACCACATAGCAATTCCCAACAATGCGTTAAATTTTCTGGAATTATGGCAAATCCTCTAATTAATTTTGAAGCATCTCCGCGAATACATGACTGAAGGTACGTAAGCTTTTCCACATCATTTAACGACTTGTTTTCAAGAATAGATGCATTGAATATTTCTTTGAAGGAAAGCCATAATTCTGAATTGCCAAAAAAATGTGGAACATCTAATTTTGGGAGCCTAACAGCAAGCGACTGTTCTGTTTTAAACGAATTTTCACTTTTACTTTTTTCCATTGGGCTTTTGCTTTCTAATTCAATGCTCCAATTCAATAACAAGCTTTTAGTTTCGATGTAATTGTCAAAATAATCGTCGCTTTCATACTGAGAACACGCTGAGAACAAAAGTTCTAATTTACTCTCAAAATTATAGACTTTCGTTTTTAAGATTTTTATTTCACTAGAATTATCTGTAACATTTTTAACAATATTTTCGAATAACTTAATTTCTTTTATTAACATCTCCAGCTTAAATGAATTTTTAGATTGCTTCGGAGCCATGGTTAAATAATTAAGCTTCAATGTATAGTATAATAGAATATAGAATAAAATCACACAATAATAATAATGTTTGAATAAACAATACTTTCGTTAATATTATTTACCGAAGATAACTACTCCGTGCTCTGACGGACCATACTTTATGTATATGAATGATGACTATGAATTAATTTTTATGCATTTTCGGAAGAGGTAAATAAAGGCTGCCTACCTTTTCTCTCCAGTCAAAGCGAATCCAGACAATGGCTTCCGAATCCGCTGAAACGTTGAATCTTGTTTTGGATGTGACGGTAAATGATTTCCGAAACTAAGAGTTGACATAGACTTTAATACCATCACTGATAGTACAGAATGACTTTCGAATATAATTTTAGACTAGTTACGAGTTATGACTTTACTATACATGCCTCAGAATCAATCACCACACAACACTCAACAAAAGAATAGAATAGAATCAACCAGAATAAAAAAAAAAAAACAGAATACAGTTATGTCATAACCAAACAGACGCCACATAAATTGAATGAAGTCTTTCCCCCCGTCCGGAGACGCCCTCTATCAATCGGGTATAAAGTTAAAGTCTCTTTTTTTTTGCTTAAAGTCAATTTAAGGCTTCGTTTCCGAACAGGATGTATTTATTTGATTCAATTAATAAAAGATAATTTTCCTACATATTAAAATAATAGAGAAAAATACTAAATTTTATAATGCATTAATAACGTGATAAAAATTTCTGTGATGCAAACACCAAAAGTACGCATATATAGCATACAAAAGAATTTTTAGCACTAAATCTTTATAAATATGTAATTGTGTAGTTAATTTTGCAATGTCTAATTTCGCAATTTTATTTTGTACAGTAATTATCGCGGATCAAAGGATGTATTTATTTGATTCAATTAATAAAAGCTACTTTTCCTGCATTAAGAAATAATAGAGAAAAATATAAAATATATTTCGAAATTTATCTGATTATGATATATGCCGATTTTATGATAGGCATTTTTTTCCTCATCTACTAATTGTAGAAAGTCTTTATCATAGGTATGGTATTCCTAAAAATCACCATAATTTTTCAGGTAATGCGGCTTTAAAAATTTTAAAAGCAACGCGATCTTATGTAAATGCACTAGTTTCGGCCTTAAGCGTCGAAAAGAAAACGTGCGAAGTCATTTGTGACGTCATACGAGAATGCGCCTTATTTTAAATGAAGAGCTTTTTCTAACCTCTAATTTAAAAAGTTTTTTTAAATAAACACTTTTTTCTCTGTAATATTGTTTATGTTCCTATTCACGATTCCAATGCTTTTCGATCAAGTTTGCGACTGAAGTTTACAGCCCCATTCCAAATTTGAAGGTCAAGAAGTTACGATAGTCTTCATAGGTATCGTAAAAACTCAAAATACAGAAGATTAGATGAAATACGTATGTAAAAATGCAACTGTGTAAAGTTATGCTAGATTTTAAAAAAATAATAAATGAAAAATGATGACAAGGGGGAAAGTTGTGGTTGTCAAATTAAAAGTTTTTTGAAAGGTTAGGCGTCAAAAGTGACGATTGGATGTGATATTGCGGTCGTCAGACGGGAATTTTTAGCTGCAAAATACGACTATCGACAGGGCCATCTACAAGGCAGCAGTTTCTCCCTTTCTACCGGGCCTGCTTCAGAAGTGCGAATCGCTAGGATGAGTCATCCAAGTGATCCCCTGGTTCCTTCCAAGTTCCACCCCGCGAGTGGAGGGCTAGCTGGCGTGGTGTGGCCAGTTTAATTTAAAGAATTTTGGTTGTGGAGAATTTACTGCCAATTCTGAAGACGAAATACCAGGACACTTCTATCTTGTATTTAACTAACCGGTAAACCGCCTGTGCGGTAGGTACGGGGTGGCCGGGGGTGTATTAATGACAAAGTTAACAATGATGAAATGTCAGTTTTAGTTTATATAGCTGGTTATGTAGGCTATAAATTCAGTTTTAGTTTATATAGCTGGTTATGTAGGCTATAAATTATCCCATAAGGTGCATTGTTCAGATTGCATTTCTATGCTAATATCCGACAAAACATTAGAATAGGAGAGCTCGGATATTTATCAACATTTGTTACTGACTGATAGAGGCAGACTTAAATTTCCCAAAAATATATTGATAGATGTATCAGTATATGCTTTACAGATTTTTCGGAAACTAATAAATAAAGAGTACGAGAAGTTATTTTTCAAATTTCCTGAGCCTAGGAATTTAATAGTACAGCTTACAATAGAAAAAATGGAAATTATGGGGATGGATTTATGGTAATATAATGTAATTGGAATTTATGTCTTAAGTCATATTGAGTATTGTTTATCAGGAATATCAAATATATTGCTTAATGATTATACAACAGCAAAAAATGATTGTAATTCTAGTAGCAATAAAAGGAAATTATCTATTCTGACCAACTACTTAGCGTAATTGAAATGTAACGCCAATTTTTGCTTGTTGGAGCAAAATTTACTGATAAAGGCTGAAAATTTTAAATCTTACATCTTTGAAAATATAAGATGAAAAGTGTGTAATATATTTTTGACATGGCTTAATTTTTTGTAACAATGATTTTTTTTTCAATTGTTTTGTTTTTAATTTTTATGTTACAGAATAGTGTTGGTTGAAACTTTCAAACTCAAATACCTAACTCTTGACATTAGAAAAGTGACAAAAAGAGGGGTGGTTACATTTAAAACAATTTTTTAGAAGGTGAAATATTGCAGTTTTTATATCTGCCAGTTAGTCTGATTATTATTAGACTCATAAATTTTATTCTCTAACTTGATATGTTTGTAAATAAATAAATGGAAATGCTATAAGCGTTGTGTGTGTTTTTTGAAAATGAAACATCATTTAAAAATTGTGAACAAATTTTCAATTTAAGTAAATGCAATTAATATTTGAAATTTTACAATTTACTTGAAACTAGAGCCAGTATTTCCTATTGCAATTTGCTCTCATTAAAGTTATGTTTGAATTTTTAGGATTATGCAACTCGATTACTGATTAAATTTAATTTTAAAATTGCTACATTACAATGTAAATTTTAAAATCATATTTTTGTTTCAAAATGTAAGAAAATGTAAAAGGGCTGAAAAATTCTAAATTTGATCCATGTAGGACACTTTAAATCTCAAAAGAATTATTTTTAAAACTACTACTACAAAATTTAGGAATAAAATGAATTTTATATTTTGAAAATAGATTTATACTTAGTCAATATAAATTTAGATCTTTTGTCGTACTAATTTATAGTTTAAAGATTACTTACAATGAAAACATTGATTAATTACATATGCTGAAAATTTAAATGAAACTTCGATTTATACCCATAGCCATTTATTTATTGTTTTCCTAAGGATAATTTTTAAAAGGAGGACTTCACTTAAAACTATTGCACTTTAACTTTTAAATTATTTCTGCTTTACTGAATAATTAGTGTTAAAAATGACTTCCACACTCTCAGAAACAGAATCGTCACTTTTGAGGACTTTGGTATCGTCAAGAAAATTTCGTCATTTATAACGAAACTTTCCTCGCGAGATCACATGACTTTAAAAAATTACTATAGAAATTTCGGCAATTTGACGAAAGGTTTACTCGGAGCATTTTTCACGAAGCCATTTCGTCAAATACGACGAAAGTTTCGTTAGATTTGAGCATGTGTTTCTGAGAGTGCAGACAAAGCTACCAAGAACTGTAAGTTTTAATTAAAGTCCTATAAGCAATCTAATAAGATTAAAACAATTAAGTAGTATATTTTTCTGTTTTAAAAAACAAAATAGTTAGATGGGTTTAATTTTCTGTTGTAAATGTGCCTGAATTAAATACAGGCAGCGAAAGTTTGAGAACTTTTGGTCGGTATGAAACAACTAAATTCGATGTGAAACGATGAAGTGCTGCAGGATGTGAGATCAATTGGTTTGCGCAATCGAATCTAGAAGCGGGCCCGGTAGAAAGAACGAGCGCTAATTTTGGATCCTGAGCCCGGGACACCCGGAAAGGGCAGACCCAACGCCCCCACGGAACTGCGCTACTGGCTACAAACCTACCAATGACGAAAATGGCGCGAAACGCGCAGATGCCATGAATGCAATAAAAACGGAGTCCAACATGAAATCTCTTGCTCACAATCTGAAAGTGGCTGCTAGAAGTGATTCTTCTTTACAAGGTAAAGTAAAATAATTTTTACTTGATATTTTTTAAAAAATGTGCTTGGTTTATTTTCTTTCCAAAGATCGAGTTTGAATTCTTTATTTAGAAAGGGTAACCACTGTGAAAAACAATTTTTTTTTTTCAGGAGACCGAAAAAAATTAGGTTATGAAAAGTTCAAAAAACTTTATGAGTCTGATCTTTTACTATTTTATTTTAGTAATTAATAGCAATGCAATATTGGTAAATTAAAATAATTTTTGATAAATTATGCCATAAAAATTAATAAATGAATTCTGAGAGTTCTTTCTTTTTCAAAACGAAGATGTTACCTTTTCGAAATAAACGACTCAATTATTGTTGGTGCCCCGATTTTTCTATATTGTAATTTTCACAATATCGTCTGGGAGTTTTTTCTGTGTCATGAACCCGATTCTATCGATTTCGCAAGTGGTTAGCGGGAATTTCGCGCAGGAGACGGGATATTAGCCAAAAATTCGTTTCAGGGAGGAAGAAGAAAGATCCACAGATAAAAAGAAGACAGTAAAATCTTTCGTGGTGATTTGAGAAGGAGGCCGTGAACCATCCCGGAATTATATATAAGCACCTGCCTAAACGAATCTGCTCGGTATAAACCGCGCTACCGTATTTGGTGGAATTTTGTTGGGGGATAGCTCGCCCTACGATGGTTTTTAGAAATGATGTACACCTCACACCTTTTCCACAGAGCACCGAAAGGGAAGTAGCACTGGCCGTGGTCAGTGTCGACCAAATCCCGCTAGCGTTTTGCCGAGTTGTCAAGCGTCTACGTAAAACTGCACTAAAAACTTGGTCGTTTTTCGACTGAGTAGGGAAAACTGGAAGTTCGCGCTTTCCAGAATGGTGCGCTGGATGGATAATTTCCCGAGAGAGCGGACAGAGCAAATACTCTTCTCTTCAGTTGTCGGATGTTCGTACGAAATATTCTGCTCGCTGCTGCAAAAAGAAAAACTATGTTCATAGCAACTGATTAGAATGTTTCTTTACATTCAAAAACAAATTATGTGCCATCTTTCTTTTAATTTAAGAAATAGTTTTACAAAATTCTCAGAATATTTTGAAATTATAGTCCTTTTAAAGTTTTCCTGCTTCTGAGCAAGCTAGGCAATAACCAAAGCAATACTAACGAATGAAAATTAAAATAATAATAATAATAATAATAAATAACTGCATTATTTTTTTACTCTCAGGATTAAGTTGTTTGTCTTGTTAATATTTTCTCGCGAGCGAAAAATATTTTTACGATTGACAACAATAACTTTAACTGTGATTTTAACGTACATAAATCTCGTGATGTTGTTTATTGTTGTCTCATGATGATATTGTTTTAAAATGAAAATAATCACAAAAGCAGTTTTCGTTAGATGCATAGTTTTTATATGTTATTGTTTATTAAATATTTTGTTGTGTTTTTGATAACATGATTTGCCATTTTTTTTCCATTCACGCATAACATGTTTAGGAAATTCTTTTTACATATATATATATAAATATCCTCTTTTCTTTCTTTTCGGAATTTTTCAAAAAAATATTTCCCTCTAGCAGTAATTGTATAGGTTCTTTTTCACATAAGTAATAGCAGAAACAAAAACATAAATACACTGATTATTTTTAGAATAATGTACTTAATCCATATTCTATTTAAACAACTCTTAAAATAAAATTTGCGCTTGTATCTCGTAAGTTTAAAAAATAAATTTGGCTAACTCAACAAAATAACAATAATAGTAATAATAACCTTGGACAGCTTTTGGAGTAATTTTCATGGAAAACATTCCAGTTCCGATCTAAGTAAATAATTTCGCTAATAAATAAATAAATTAATTAAGAATACGAAATTAAAAATGCTTCTCATTTCAGAAGAGCTAAAATGTTCAATTGTCAAATAAACACAGTGTTAAAAATTCAAGTTCAGCTTTTCACAAAAAATATGGGAAAATTTTCAAAAAAAAAAATCATGATATTTTATCCATTAGTAGTGAGAAATATTTGTACAAAAAAACTGTCCAGCGTCTTGATTGTGGAACAAACCATGAATAATGATATTAGTTATAATTTCCAACTAGAATTGTATGTCTAAATAAATTACGTTTTAAGATATCATGTTTCAAAAATTATGCCTCATTTTCAATGTGAAAAGTTTACGAAGGAATTCCTTGTGTTTTTTTTTTTTTTTTAATTTTAAGTATTTGTTTGGCTAATGAAAATTTGTTTTAATGAGAAGAATGTGTTTTTTGAGCTCCAGCGAAACTTGTAAGCTGTGGAATGTATTTTTAATGCTTTTATTTAAAATAAAAATTTATATTTTTACCCTTGCTTTTACGGATATACACATAATATGTTGTAAGCTAAAACAAACGATTTTTTTTAGGTTATGTGCTTCATTAATACCCTACTCACTTCGTATATCTTCAGATATTTTATTTTTTTACTGTAATTACTTTCACGTGAGCTTCAAATTACGTAATTTATTCAAAATTATGATTACATGTTCAAATTTTAAGTTAAAAATGTTACTTTCACGAAAATTTTTTTTTTAAATTAAATTTAATTAAAACATGATTCCAATACTTATCTGAATTTGTTTCATTGTATGTTTTCATTGTATGTACAATAAATAGTTATCTGAATTTGTTTCATTGTATTTTTTCATTGTATGTACAATAAATACTTATCTGAATTTGTTTCACTGTATTTTTTCATTGTATGTACAGTAAATAGTTATCTGAATTTGTTTCATTGTATGTACAATAAATATTTATATATTAAGTTGATTTTCTGCTGCAGATAAGTACTTGATTGATTATCATCGGGGGGGGGGGGGGGCTAGAGTTTAAATTATGTTTTTTATTGCTAAAAAGCGTGAAATAAAATATTGTAATTTCACTTATGTATTCATTTACTTACTTATTTTTTTTTTTTGAGAAGCAATCTAAATTTTTTTAACAAAGTTAAAAATTGTTTAACTACGTTTCTAGTCACATAACCGAAATATTTTTTACGTAAAACATGGTTTGAAAAATGTTCTGAATAACATGAAAGAAATCCTATTATTATCTGTAATATTTCAGCAGAAATAAATAATTTTATTTTAATACATACAGTGTTAAAACTAACAATTCTTTAAAGAAAACCTCCTGTATACATTTCAAAATACTGCGTACAAAGCAGATGAATTTGTTTTTAATGTCTCAAACATTCAATATTGTTGAAATTTGCCAACGTTATGACCGTTCATAATGAACTACCTAGTAATTCCTTAAAAGTAAAAAATAGAATGAAGATTTCCTTATTTCTTTTAAAATTATTTGTTAGTTTCTAGTTATTAATTCATAAGTTTCAATAACAAATGAAATTTCTTTCAAACAACACTATTCAGTAATTCCAATGGAGGCAATTCACGGCTAGTGGGACTCATGAACGATCACAGTTGTCACGTGATATCCGCTATTTGTTTACTAAGATTTTCAATTGAGTTATACGTAAAGTTCACTAGGCAAAATTAGTTATCTTAAAATTAATGAGACTATTTTTACAGCTTTTTCTGATCATAACCCAGTATTTACATTTAATTTAATCATTATTCAATAAATTTATTAAGTATTAGAGTAGTTATAGTGTTTTATTTAGTGTTAATTTTATGTAATGCAGAAGAACTTCATTTAGAATTAGTTTTTAATTAGATTTGTCGAACTCGAAGCGATGCTACGGATTCCTTTGTTTACATTGCTTTGCCACGTGACCAATGACGTTGCTTGAATTGCCTCCATTGCAGCGCCCATCCTATCACCATAGCAACGCTAAGATGTATTCTGTGCGACGCGAATTTCCCCCTTGTTTTCCCCCTTTCTACCCAGAACGGCAATCAATTCGGCACAAGCCGCATAGGTTCAGGACAAATCCTTATGGTAAAAACTTTGTCGCTTCTCCTCATCGCTGCAGGAAAATCTGTTTTCGGCCGAAGAACAAAAGGACAGGAAATCTTCGAGGGATGCTTCTCCGTAGCCAGCGTTTGATTTTCCGCGCCAACAGTCGGCGTTTCCGCTTTACACGCAAATAGTGCTAAGATTTACTCGTATTATTAAGCAGTTACTCGATGTTGAGATAGATCACTTAGCCTACTTTCACGTAAAACTAAAAAAAAAGTGTGACAGAAGGACTTATGTATCGTAAAAATATCGTTAAAAATAAAGAAAAGTCATAAAAGAGTGCAAAGTAGTTTAATAAAGATTGAAAAATGAAAAATTTGAAAGCACGGTTTTGCGATGGGAAAAATGTGTCTGTTGGTCTGTTTGTTCCACTCCCCCCTCCCCCCTCCAATAATAACTTTTGGGAGAATTGTTCGATTTGAAAGTTTTTTTTTTGCATTCAGAAGATCTCGGGCCTCAAGAAGGGTATCTTTGAAGTAGTTGAGAACTAAAGGGGCTGAAGGAGAAAGAGAGAGAGAAAACTAGATTATAAATTTGAAGTTGGGAGTATACGGGAAAGTGGGCTCGCATAGTACTAGACTGAACTTCTTGTTATATTTTTTATTTATGCATTTATTAATTATTATTATTATTATTATTATTATTTGTGATTAACTATCAATTTCTTTTCAAAGTGCAGTCGTGTCTTAGCAACTTCCGCTATAAATCATGCTGAAGTATGCAATGTTTTTGAGATGAACATTTTTTCAACGTTACATTTAATTGCATTTTTGTTCCTGACAATTTTATAACCAGATTAAATATTTCCAACTAGAAGAGTACTGTAAGGGAAAATATCATTTCGGAAATAAAATGTAAGATGCAGCAATAAAAATATGTTGGGATAAAAAGGTCAACTTTCAGCACTGCACTATTTCTTGAAATTCACTCACAAATAAATAATTTAGGAAATTCGTATAACACATGAAAAAGAAAATCAATAAAAAAAGGTAAATAAATAGCAAACATATTTGATTTAGATTATTCATTGTAAGAGAAAATGTTCAAATTGAATGTAATTTTGACATCTTAAAAATATTCAACGCATGTGTGTACGCTCCTTTGATGTCAATTTATCCTCAGGACAAGGAAGACAAGCATAGTATATGAGGCATAGTCCGTCTCAATTCAGGCAGGTAAAAAAAAAATCTTACCTTCATAGTCTCAGAAGTTTTTGAATTTCACATATATTAAAATTTAGAACAACGTTAGTTACAGGTAAGTTTTTGTTTTGCTCAAAAAAATTACTGGCCCGAGATACAGGCCTCCAAAGATGGCGATTCCGGCGCAATTTCTCACTTGTGCGATGTTCGACAAAAAACTTTAAAGTGCTCTATTTCTTGAATGGTGCTAGATATTTTGATGCAGTTTTTTTTATTTGTACGATAATTAAATTATGTTTAAGATAAAAGGCTATATTTTAAAATATATGTTCAACGTTTTTTGCTGCAGCCTTCTGAAAATATTTTTTAAAAATCTTTTATATTTTTTTCCCAAAAAACCAATCTTATTTTTTTTTTTCTACAGTTGGTTAATACCATTGAGTACTACATTCCCTGAAAAGGAGAGTTCCCACTTTTGCGCTCAACGGTTTTTAGAAACAATTTAAGATTTTGCCATATATTTCATCAGTTTTATTAACAACATAATCATATATTAGTCTCATTAAGTCAAAATTATCCAAATTTAATTTTCTTAATACATATTAGAAACATATATCACCCTTTCCACAAAAATAATACCTGTAGACAAACAGGCAGACATACATTGCCAATCTTATTGCCCGCTACTTTAAAATATTTATTGATTTCATTTATTTTCTTTAAATATCATTTTCTCATTTTTTTTCATAGCTAGAGTTCAAATCTATTAGTTGTTAATTTTAATATATGTGCTATTCAGTAAAACATCGCTTTATATCTTTGAATTCCATATCTAACTATTAATCTCATGAAAAGAGAAAGAGGAACACTACAAGGGGAGGGGTGAGACAAAGTCAACATAGGATTCAATCACTTCGCACTTTCCTTCCTTTTCTTTCATAATGTAAGTTAACAAAAACAAAGTATATGCACGAAACATAACTATTTGTTTTATCTATAATTTAAATCGTCTAGTTTCAAAACCAGGTACATCCACTTTTTCCCTCCAAATATCTTCGAAGTAAAAATTATTTTTGTGTTAAAATTTCAGCAAGTTAAAAGCCTATCCCAATGCTCTTAGCTAGAAAAACCTTGATTCTCGAACATTTCGAATTTCTTAAATATACTTAATATTTTATATTTAGAGTTTTTTGCCTGCCGTGAAAAATTTCTTTTTTTGGATGTAGCTGGTTTTGGAACTGGACAACTCACTTACAACATAATTTTGGTAAATGGTAAGTTTTGTTCCATATATTGTAAGCTTTAATATGTTTTTGATTGTAATATGTTAGTGTTTTTCTTTTTTTTTCTTTCTCTTTTTTCTTTTTTGAAAATACGTTCCTAATATTTATCAGGATGTGTATAATTTAATTTGGATGACTTTTTCAAAACTCATTGATTTAACTCAATAGTTCTAACAAAAATCAAATCAAAAAAGAATTTTGAAGAATTTATTACTTAGCATTATGATTTGTCTAATTTTTATGCAGGTATTTAAAGAAGGAAGTAGAAATTTAATAGAGAAATAAGTTTAAAAATATTTTCAATGGGGCAATGGAACAGAATGTAGAGGATCTGCCTAATCAATTAAAACCAATCAAACTATGAAGCAATTGGTTGAAGTTCATAATTTGTGCACTTCCTTTGTGTGGAATTTAATTTGAAAAGGAAATTTCCTTTAAATAATTTAAAGAAGACAATTAAAATAGCCGAAGCTGTTACAAGTGTTCAGAAAAAGCTAGAAAATAACTTAAATCAGCTAGATAAAGTAACATTGCAATACCGTTTTTTAAAATTATGAGCAGGCATTGACACCATTCTTTCTTTGTTTTTATCCATCTCTAACCCCAAAATACAAATAAGAGGTTTAGAGCCAATTAAATTTGGTTAAAGAAAACACTGAACTATGAAGCAATGGGTTGAAGTTCGTAATTTGTGCACTTCCGTTTTGTGGAATTTAATTTGAAAAAGAAATTGCAGTCTTCAAACTTTGAGTGTGGGAAACTGTAATTGCTATAAAAGAATTCATGCGTAATAAACAGTCAAAAATTATTCAGATGCTCATTTCAGCCGCAATTGAACTAAAGTTTTCCACTTCTGGATTTGCTCACATCAAGCTCCAAAAATTAATTTATTAGTAGAAAAGACAGCCAAACTTGTTTTCTTTTTCAAATTACTTAATGGCAAATGGAATCAAGAAAATACTTAATTTTATGTGTTATTTAAAATTAAATTCAATTATTAATCTATTTGTGATTATGAATAAATGATATACAGAAATTATTTATGTATACATGTATTTATATTACTTGCTAACGGCTTGGCGACGGGGCAGTAATTCATTTTTGCAAGATATGCGTATTGGGTTGAAAGTACAGTGTATTGCATATATTTTTCTAAATTTTTAGCATAAATATACATTTTTCAATGTAAAATTCTTATTTTCACCCAAATAAATATTATATTTATTGCATTTTACTCGGAATGTCAATCTTAAATTATGTTCATTGGTCATAAGCAATCTGGTTTAAAATTTAAAAAAAAAAGTGTTTTTTTTTTTTAATTAAAAAAAAAAAATCATGATTTTTTCATGCGCTAATATTTATTAAGAATTAAATGTCATATCAAAGAAAATTAAATTTGGTTAATTTTGACTTAATGAGACTAATATATGACTATGTTATAAAGAAAACGGATAAAATTAATGGCAAAATCTTAATTGTTTCTAAAAACCGTTGAACTCAAAAGTGGAAACTCTCCTTGTCAGGGAATGTAGTACTCGATAATATTAACCAACCGTAAAAAAAAATAAAAGTTTTTGAGATTGGCTTTGTTGAGAAAAAAATAAAAAGGGTTTTTAAAAAAATTCAGAAGGTTACAGCAAAAAACGTTGAACAGATATTTTAAAATGTAGCCTTTCATATTAAACAGAATCTAATTATCTTTCAAATAAAAAAAACTGCATCAAAATATCTTGCACCATTCAGGAAATAGAGCACTTGAAAGTTTTTGTCGAAAATTGCAAGTGAGAAATTGGGCCGGAGGCGCCATCTTTGGCGGCCTCTATCTCGGGCCAGGAATTTTTTTGAGCAAAATGAAAACATACCTATAACTCACGAAGTTCTAAATTTTAACATATGTGAAATTCAAAAACTTCTGAGACTATGAAGGTACCCCCCCTGCCTGAATCGACACGGATTATACCACGAATAAAAAAAGAATTATATAAATTTTATGAAGTTTGGAAAACCAGTAATATTCAACAATTAATTTCTCAACTAACAAACTGTACACGCCTATGTTCCAAATCTAGAAAATGATAACATATTAAAGTGATTAATTTAAACATTTGGGAGTTTTATCTTATCTTATATATTTAAATGAGCAATTCTTGCATATTTATATATACTTTGAGTTCTCGAAAACGGCTCTAACAATTCGGACCAAATTTTGTATTTAAATCATGTTTTATTTTTGTTTTTTTTTAAAGCTTACCTATGTAGGTGTCTTCCCCGAAAAAACGCTATTTTTCTCAAAAAAAAAAAAAGAATTTTTTTAATCACGCAATTGAGGAATTTGTAACAATGAACAAACATCATCCGCTATAGATATTTTACTTCAATTGAGACAGCAATACACTGAGTGGCAACACTTATTTTTAATTTATCCTTTTTTGATTGAAATTTGTCGTTGTTACAAGTTGTGAAATTTAAAATGCATAGGAAACCCATTGAAAAAAATCTTTAATAACTCTGCGCGTAATTTGAATGTATCATAAGGTCTATGAAATGTTGTAAGACTTATTGTGACAAGTTTAAGCAATAACATGATGAAAGCAAGAATCGTTATGGTGAACAACCTGGCAAGGACGTACATATTTTTGCATGTACCTATATTGACTTCTTGGGTACAACTTTAGTGTAGGAGCCTGTTAACGATATTTTTGGTTGGAGAGGAAATTGTTGGTTTCAATTGCAATTAGTTGTTTTGTGTTTGATGTGTGGAACTTTAGTTTGTTATATATTTGGTAAGTTCTGGGAGTATCACTCTTTTCGCGGCATCTTTCGTCGCCAACCAAAATAAATTGCGAACTGGTCCCTATACTATAAAGACGTTTCTTTGACATGACAGTACACTCATCTCAAGATCAACAGTTCTAAAATTCGGCATGAAAATTTATAGTTAGAAAACACTTTAACTTTTCAAATTTATCTAAATAGGTATCTTCTTCGAAAAAAATAAAAAAATACTCGGTCACCCAGATACTATCAGCTTAAAGCCCATTCTAATAGCTTTAAAGTGGCACATAAATGAATTGGTTTACGTTGTCCGTCAGCGTTATGAAGGATTGAGAAAGCAAAGTGCAACAGTGAGAACGTTTGCACTGAGAGACCAATGAAAAATTTTCCAGTTTTTTCCTTTTTAAAAATTTAACTAAATAAATGTTTTAAAAAATCTGATCCAAAAGTTTAGACATGGATCGCATTGATATATTTCTATTTGTACTTTTTGCTAATGCTGAATCTTAATTGTTGAAGCTTCGATCGTTATTTCAATTTGAACGTCGAGAACATCCCTTCAACCTGGAATTACTAGTGTTAAATACACCCCTCTTATTGAACCGGAAATAAATTCTGCTCCCTCCACTTCATATTAAATTAAGGTTGATGAAAAACTTCGCGAAAGCCATGCACGCAGAAGGAGAAGAATTTAAATTAAAAAAAAAAAAAAAACTTTTCGCTCAATTGAGTGAAGCGAAACTTAAAGAAGGTGTTTTTATTGGACCTCACATTAGACAGGGGAGTTGGACCCAGCTTTCGCAAGAAAGCTTAATCAAAAAGATTTAGTTGCTTTTGGAAATTGCTTGTGAAGTTGGTGAAAGGATTTTTAGGGAACAAGAAAGATAGAAATTATAAAATACTAATTGAAAAGCTTCTTTAGTCCCTCCAAGCCATAGGGTGTCGGATGTCATTCAAAATTCCCTTTTTACATCCATTTTTGGATTTTATCTCAGAAAATCTCGGTGAATGCGACGAGGAAGAGGAAAGATTTCACAAGGGCATTAGCATTATGGAAAACTAATAGCAATGTCACTGTGAGCCAGCAATGATGGCGGTGACTATTGCTGGTTTCTAAAGAGCGAAGATTTAACATAAGCCACATAAGAAAAAAAAATGCTAACATTAAACAGCATTTATAAAAGTTTGATAGCTTTATGTTTTATTTAGTTAAAATATCTATATTTTCTCGATCGAAATAGAATTCATTATAAATTAAGGAGATTAATCATGATGAAAATTGTGATTTAAATGTGAGTTCCTTCCAGTACTGTAAGATAGTCGTAACAAAAAAACTGTACGTGTTACAGATTCATTAAAACTACTAGTGGATCCCTCGCAGAGCAGCTGCGGGTTATACTGGTTTAAAAATTGTAAAAAAAACTTTAAAATTCGAAAGGCTTAAGATAGGATTGCTAGATATAATCATGAAAATGGTCGTTCGATGTAAACAAACTAAGGTGTTGCCACTCCAACGATTCGGAAATTAAAAATTGAATCAAAAATGGAAATACTTTTTAAGAAATAGAAATAATTTGGTTAAAGTCCCCTCTCCCCCGTAAGTTATGGTAATAAATACAAATGTTATGCTACTTCTTTATGATAATCATTAAAAAAATTCTAACTATCGTTTTACTTTGATTTTTGCATGATTTTGCATCGTACCCCAAAATTTAATCGTAACTGGTCCACGTTAAGTTAAATATATATATATATATATGGATATGCCGCTGTTCTTAATTAAATCCGCTAAAAGCATTCATTGGAGTAATCATGTATTTTACCTTTAATCTGCTCTGTCAGTAATGAGGTCTGATCTATCGCGGCACTAGTGATAGGGGAAAAAATTCAAAGAAATAAAAAACAATAAATAATTTCAGTTCAGCGTCCTGGCAACAATTTGATTTTAATTTCAAGTTGGCAACATTTTTAATGGAACGCGTTTAAATCATTTCAGTCGCCATCTTTAACGATTAACGATCGCGGAAAACAAATGCATTTTACTTATTTGTACTTTTCTAATCTATTTGTTTTTTCTCCTTTTCTCTTTAGCAACTACAACGCTGCTGTTAATCTAACTCTGGTTTGGACTGCCTTGGAAAATCTCCCAGGTGCCTTCTCGCACAAGGCTACGGAGCTTGAATCTCGTGAGCTTCAACAGCCGTCAAAAGGACAGCCTCTACGCAAGCCCTTCACATTCCTGGAGGATGTCCACTGGGCAAAATCACTAGCCAAAGGTTAGTAGCATTTAAAAGTCCAGTCTGGGGTTGGAACATGTTCCGGATAAGGAGCTTTATGAAAGGTTTTAGGCTAAGTTAACTGAGCATTTGAGAAGGGCATTTCCCGCCGAGCAGAGGCCAAATAGGAAGAAAGGACTTTTTGGCAGATTGTTCTGCCTTCCCTGTAGGAAAAAATGGAAAAAATAGGGACACGGTGCGAATAATTAGATGAATAGGATTGAAGGAAGGGGGTACTTCTAGCTGTCATTTCGGAAGTGCGAGAGCTTATCAAAGGAGTAACCAAAATAGGCGTTTTGTTTTTAAACCACAGTAGTTCACCATTCAATCGAAAAGTTTATGTCTGAAAATCTATAGTATTATTTTCAGATGCGTTTAAATTATTTTCTTAAGTGTGGCAAACTTTACATTTTATTAATCATTTAACCTTTAAAGCAATTAATTTTAACTAGCATATTCTTATAACTGTTAACTAATATTTGTTTCTGCAATTTTTAACGTAATTTTAATCAACTTATGTATCATGTAAAAAATTTTTTGTTTTGCTTTAATATTCGTGGTTTACAGTAAAAACGCAGCGGTTTAATTTTTACCAATAAAAATATAAAATATTAACAAGTTTTAATTTGATTGCGGACAGTTTCATTTTAAAGCTGACTTTTTAAAACTAAACTTTTGGCGAAATGAAATTTTTGAAATCGTTTAATAGATTGAATACAACAAACGCTCAGGAAGTTTGGGGACTGATCTGATAATTAGGCTCTTGCTTGGGGGGGGTGGGGGGGGGGTGGGGATTGAGGTCGTTGAAGATAGATTTACATTTATAACAGTTTCGTTAGAAGTTTCGTGGAAGCAAATGTTTAGAAAAGCATTCTGCTCGTCAGCAAAATTTTTCTTTTGCGTCGCAATCATTAGTTATGTAAATATGTTTGGATTATTGTATACTTTGATACATTTGTTGAACTTGAGGTACTTGTTTATATTTCCCAATTTCCCAGATTGTTCTGATTATCTTTTATCTCATTAAAATCACACGTTTTGGCAGTCATGCTCAAAATTGTATGCTACAGATTTCTGTGACTGTTTATCTAAGTTTTAATACATGACATTTTTTGGCAATCGAGTGATATCTAAGTTTTCATCACTCAGATTTTTTCCCCCTTATGTTCACAAAGATGACTCATTTTGGCTGTTAACCTCAAGTTCTTGATTTCTATGAATTTGTTTGAAAAGTGTTTTTCACGAAATGCATAACAGAAATTGAACCTTCGTTTTAAACCTTTTCCTGAAATTCTACTTATGAAACGGAAATTAGTGTTCAAATAAAGTGTCAAAACTTATTTTTGCTGACAAGTCCATTATTGATAATTGTAGATTTTAAATAGTTTATTACATAATCGGCATGGAGTGGGGAGATAAAGTAGCAGTGATATTGCCATGTTTTTAAAAGACGTACAATTTTATTAGACGTTTTTTGAAAAACGTCCAATATTGATCTTATGTATGTTTTTTATATGTGTATTTTATTTATCCTTTGTATGTTTTTTATATATGTATTTTATTTATCTTATTTTTGTTAACTAATAATTAGAAAACGTTCTTATATGAGAAATGGAAACGAGATACATACCAATAATTACATCCTTTGAAAACGACTCACAGCTCTTCAACAGTAAGCCATCTCTATATACCGAACAGAATGCCGGTACTTATCGGTTAAAGGACCTACCTTGCTAAACTCGCCAAGACAGATTTAAATCACCAAGTTAAATGTAAACAATAATAAGTTTAAATGGGATGCGCTCGTTTTGTTTTAGTACAAAATTCATGTTGGCGACCATTCGGAAAACAGTCGCCAATGTCGGCCCTGTAATTGATGAGTACCGAATGCATATTGCTAAATACTGAAACAATGGGAGAAATATCGAAGAATGGAAAATTCTATCCGGGCATGACTCCATCATAATCTAGGAAAAGAAATCTTTTTAAACGATAGATCGTAATAATTTTGTACTTTTACTCGGTATGTATTGCAAAGATTGGTTAGAACTAAGTTAGTACGCATAGAGATTCTATACTTTGAAACTGAATGCACAGTATAAAAATAATTAATAACGTCGGAGTTCAGCTGAAAAAGTCGCTAAGTTCAGTTTTGAGGTGATGTCCACTTACGCTTTCACATCTTTATGAAAAATAGAAAATATTTCATTTTACAGATCCCTCACTCCTACAACTGATTTATCTATTTAACTTTTAAATTTGTGTCATCGGTTTATGTCATGAAATAGTTAATAGAAAATAATAAAGCACTGCTGCAGTACGTCGACTTTTATTAGAGCGGCAACGATATGTTTAGTAGGACACTTTGGAAACAGTTCCTCGTACAATGCACTCAAAAAACTGTACCACTGAATTCAGGGGCACATTAAGGGGACTAAGACGTTCTCGACTTCGGAAAATCGCGAAAAAAACTACTCTTTTTAATCCTTTATATCTCATTACAAAAATTTTGTGTGAATCGGAAATTTATTTTACTGTTTTTAACTACTATTAGGAGCATGTTTCTGTTATTTAAAACTTATATTTAATGATAAATATTTTTAAACATTGCCTGAAATAGGGTTATGTTTTTTCGAGTAAAAATAACTTTTCACAAAAATGATAATAAATCTTACCTTTTTTTCTCTATATATTTAAAACAATGCAACTGATGTTGAGAACCTCATTTTAATTCATTCTCAATATTTGAAATTTTTTAATAAAATGCAGAGTTGAACATTCATAAATATCCGTGATTTTTAGCATGAAAAAATGCCTTTAAAAAGTATTCAGCAGAAATTCCAACAATTTTAGGTTCACTAGATCCATTTGAGAAGTATAAACATTTGTGCCATCTTTTAAACATCTGCTGATAGTACAAATTCTTAAATGTGTACCTAAACATCAAAAAAACATATTTCGAGAAAAAGGGCAAAAACAGTTTTGAAACATTTTTGCATTTTCCTCTTTTCTTACATTTTAAAACTTCACTGGTTTACAATTAGATTCAAGCATCCTTTCAAACTAATGAGGAGGCTGCTGAAGTTTTTCTTGTTGGTTATGAGCTTTCTTGAGCAGGTTTTGGGTTTATCTCCATTTCACGGCATTTCATAACATCCGTTTTATGAGGAGTTAAATGTAGATTTTACCGAAATACAAACAATGGTACCGAATTTTAAAAATCAGCACATAGTATACATTCCAGAATAACGTACCTAAACATTAGAAAAATTACATTTCGCGAAAAGTTGCATAAACAAATTTCCCCCAACCCATTGATAGCCTTATTCTTAGATTCTAAAACTAATTAACTAAGATTTAACTAAGATTTTTCGTAACAGGGAGGGCAAAGATAGCGAAAAACGGTTTGTTTACATTGTTGATGGCCCTTTAAATGTCCTTTTAACTGCGGGAAGGGTTTTGTTTATGATTTACTCTGTATGATTTACGGTTTCCTATTGATAAAAAGTACTTCAATTAAGTTTTGTGGCTCTGATTTTAAGAGGCAAAAATGTTTTTTTTTGTGCCTCTGATTTTAAGGGGAGCCAGTACACAAAAATGTTGAAAAACACCAAAAATTTTTTTTATCGGCTTAAGTAGTAAAATAAATCTTTAAAAATGTTCAATGAAAGTTTCAGAAAAATTGAAGCAATATTTATTGATTTATCATTGATTTTATTACGGTGTGAGGTGCCACCTTTTCATTCCGAAACCGTAACTGTGCTTAATATAAGCCACATATTTATTTTTTAAAATAAAATAAGCAAGAAGAAGCACTTTCATCGTGACTGTAACTGGAAAAAAAAGTTCCTTACTTGAAATTTTGATAAAGAAAGGATTAAAGTTTTTGCAAGCCGAAAACTTAAAACTCTGTTTTCTCTCACTTTGTTTTTTGTGCATTTCATCTGAATCAAAATGCAAAGATTTTTAAAAATTTGTATCTATTATGTTGATTTTTCTCCATGTTCCTGAAGCTATATATAACAAATTTATGCTCTACTTTTATGATTAGTACTTTTTTTAAAAAAATCATTTCGAAGATTTTTTGAATTTTTTGTTGTTTATTTTGCGCTACTTCAGTTTTTATTTTTTTCTCAAAAAGTATTTGACTTATTAAAAAAATCAAACCATAAAAATTTTGCTTTTTGAGTAATAAATCAAGACAAAAAATTTTGAGACTTAACGCCGATTTTTAAAAAAGAAGATGCATTTTTAAAAATTGCTAATTTTCTTTTAAAAAATTAAATTATTCAAATTATATTTTAAAAATCCAGTTTTTTTAAAATTAAATTTCTTATGAAGTTATGTAACATGACACGAGACAAAAATTGTAAATTTAAACACCATAGAGAAAAAAAATGGTCTCCTGGTAGCCACCCCTATTAAGAGGCGAAAATGTCGTTTTTGTGCCTCTGATTTTAAGAGGTACATTGTACCTTTGAACTTTCAGAAGCAAAAATGAAATATTTTTGCCTCTTAATCTTAGAGACACATTATGCCTTTGAAATTTTAGAGGCAAAAAGTGACTTCGTTTTACTTCGAAATTAAAACTTTTAATAGTACGATGTGATTCTCTCTTTTTATCCTTTGCTACAGAGCTATAAATACAAGTGCTTTTCATGTATTCCAAATTGTTGTCTTCTGTCTTGTCCTGTATGCAAATGCAAACCTTTGTTTTACTTAAAGGGATATATCCTAAAAGTCAATAAAAAACGAATGCCCTAGGAATTCACTGTCAAACGTAATCAAAGGACCATTAGGATCCCCCCCCCCCTTTTTTTTACAATCGAAGATTACAAATCTTGTATCAGCACATTTGTACAATCACTGCAATTATCAAAAAAATACAATATAAAAAATGTATGCTTAAAACAATACAAAAAAGTACGTATACAATACAAAAAATGTATTGCACTTTTAATTATTTTTTTTGTGATATAATTGAAAGCATACTTATGAGCAATTAAAATTATGCAAATGTATCATTTACGATATATACTATAGAAATGCAACTAAGAAATGAATTAAAATTGATTTTTAATGTGGTATGTCATCTTTGAAAAAAGTTTTAATGTTGTATTGTTCTTAATAATGAATAAGTATAGATGCATAAAGTTTCACACTAATTAAGATAACAATTGTTATACATTATACTTAAAAGTTCAATTTTCTGGGTCAGATTTCGATTACTTTTAAACAAAAAATGTAAGACCTTAATTATATTTTTTTTCTTGAAAAATATGTTATACTCAAAGTAGCTTATGTGTCATTTTAAATGAAAATGAAAATTTTGTTAATAATAATAACAGTATTGTCCTAATTGATGTTCAGTAAGGTACCTTGAACAAATTTCTAAAAATTGTCTACACTAATACCACTCTGCTTTTTAACAGATAGGGAAGAGTTGGGGGCTAATGGACCAAGTACAATGGTATGAAAAATGTATCTATATTTTAAAACGAGCAAATGTTACCTCTTCTAGTTATGTCTTTCTAAACAGCCAATTTTTCCCTTTTCATGTACATAAAATTATTGTACAGAAATTTGTTAATTTTAATTTTAGTTAACATTATAAATATCAGGGTTCACTCAAATCAAAAATGTACATGACTTTTCCAGGTAGATCAAAGCAGAATTCCAGGTTAACGTTCTAAGTTAAAATATTTATTAGAAAATGCACTACTTGTACATTAATTACGCCCGCCATAACATTTTATACATAAAATTATATTAAGATCATATTAAAAAATTCCACACGGATGCTCATTAAGCTAACAAACTTATATTATAGAATTTCTAGTCTATACAATTTCAGTATGAAAAAATGCTTCGGCTATTGCATTTAAATAATAATTATTTATCAAGTACCAAAAATGCGTAAAAATGTAAAATGTTCAATATTTTGGCGAATTTTGGGGCTGATGCGCGACCGGAAGATATAAACTTATCTAAACCAAACTAATACACATTGTTTTTAAGCTCTATTTGAAGACTTTACAAACCATTACATTACGAAAACATCTAATTCAAAAATTTAAAAAAAATATAGTGAAAATGAGATTTTTTTCATATTTTGTCAAACTTTAGGGCCTATGCGCGACCGGAAGATGTCAACTGATTTTGATAATTTTTTTTTATTTTTCTTTTCTATTCCGCGCTATTACAACTTCGAAATAAAACCCTATTGCCCAATCTTTACTGTAGCTTGTCCTTGGAATACGAATGATTATATATTATGATGCATTTTATATTATGCAAATATTAATTAAATTGAACTTATTGATTTTTTAATTAAAAAAATTTAACTAGCTATGCGAAGAATCAATAAGAAATAATGAAAGTTGATAAGGAAATTAACTCAAATTATTATTCATGCATAGAATCAAACCATATTTCAAGAACAAATTTAATTCTATGGATGAATTAAGGAGAAGAATTTGGAAGTAATATTTGTCCTATTCTTCCACATGCCTAAAATACCACTTCCGTACAATGCAGTTGTAATTATTCACATATTTAAACATTTTTGTTTTATTTATGTATAATTTTTATTTATTTATTTATAATGTTATTTATTGAAACCAAAAGAACTGGTTTTTCTGTCGGTGGTGGGGGTGGGGGTGATAGATCAGATTCTATGATAAGATTAAATTTGATTCTATTATAAGAATAAAAACTTGATTTTTATGCAAAGATTTTATAACTTTCCTAAATGAAGAAATTGGTTCCAAGATCCCTAATTTAACGCCCTCATCGTTCTGCTCGTTTTTTGAAGTGATAATTTCTTGGAAAATATAAGATTGCGCGAAAATATATCTGCGACCCAAGGTACACTTACAAGCATTTCAAAACGTTGAATATCTTTTCAGAACCTTTGCAAAGGTCTTGACTTTTAAAATTCAGGGGAAAACTTTTAATTTTCAAAGTCACTATAAATAATAAGACATTCTTCTTTTCTAAAACAGATGAGTCCATATAACTATCTACTTAAATATATATCATATGTATAGCTTTGCTGTTAATCGATCATAGAAGTTATACATTGCATCTTCTCAAAAAATTTCAAAATGCTCCAAATAAATCTTTAATTATTTTATCTATAGCATCGTTCTCAAAAAAATATTAAAATTAAAAGTTTTAGTCAAGAGCTGGATTTTTATTTGTTTTCTTACATCGGTAAAAATGCCACTTTAAATTATGTGTATTATATTCTTTATGTATGAATTGCATAAATAATTTTTCTCTTTTTTCACTGCTTTTTTATTTATTTATTTATTTTTAAAACATTTTTTAATGTTTGCAATAGAACCTTCGATTGTAAGAAAATTAATATTTCGTAAGTTCGATTTAAAATATGAAAGTATTTGAAGTAGTATTTCGTAATCGAAATTTGACGTATTGTCTGTGGTACAGGTTGGCTGAGTGCGCGAGTGTACTCGACTTTTGCAACTCGTCGGGTGTTCTCGACTTTTGCAACTAGCAAAAATATATTTTTTTACTAGAGATGCTTAAAATTTCTTCTTTTAACACTTCTTTATATATATTCCAATAAACTTGAAAATAATAACAAAGTTTAAAAAAAGTGATGACATGCAATTATAATTTTAAGTACATTTATAGATTACAGAAACAATGTTTTATTTTTTCGTCGTTGAATGAAAGTGATACAGATTTTTATTACATAGCTATTAAAGCATGTTGCTGCACAGCACGTTTTCAAATTAAAAAGAAAAAAAAACAGTTGTTTCTTAAGCGAAGTTTCATTTCACAGACTAAAGGAATTAAATCATTACTTTAATGAAATTTCTGTTCATTGGTGTAACAAAATTTTTCTTTTAAAATACCTACAGTTAGCAGAAAACCACTTCAGTAAAATAAAAGTTTAAAGTTGATGCTGCGTTAAAATGCTACTAGACTAACTAGATATCAAAAAAAAAAATAAAATCACTTAATTTCCTACTGTCTTACAGCACCATAAAGTAAGAGCGAAAAAATGTAATAAATGAGTCATCTGATTAAATATTAAAAGAAATTAAAATTATTTTTTTGAAACCATTTTTTAGTGCTTTTTATCGGAATTTACCAAGCGTTTACAAGCAAAACACCGTTTTCCAATAGCAAATAGGTACTGCCCTCTAGCGGTGTTTTCGTTATCAGTGGGAGAAAATCGTTGCCGGTAGGGTATTCCAACTTACGACCAAATTTTTACAGAATTATTTTGATTAATGGGAGTTAGCAACATGAGGCCATTTTCTTCTCTTGGTGTTTATATTTACAATTTTTGTCTCATGTAGTGTTATGTCACGTCATAAGAAATTTTGTATTAAAAAACTGAATTTCTTAAATATAATTTGAAAATTTTAATTTTTAAAACGAAATTTAGCAATTTTTAAAAATGCATCTTCTTTTTCAAAAATTGGTGTAAGGTCCCAAACTTTTTTTGATTCATTCATTACTCATAAAGTAAAACTTTTAGGCTTTGAATTTTTCATAAGTTAGATACTTTTTGAGAAAAAAAAACACTGAAGTAATGCAGAAGAAACATCGAAAAATTCAAAAAACCTACAAGAAAATTTCTTTTTTTTAAGTACTTAAGTTACCAAAAAAGTAAAACATAAATGTCTTATGTATAGTCTCAGGAACATGTGGGAAAAAAATCCACATAATACATATAAATTGAAAAAATCCTTTGCATTTTAATTGAGATGAAATGCGCGAAAAACGAAGCGAGAGTAAACATCATTTTAAGTTTTCGGCTTGCAATATCTGTATCAAAATTTCAAATGAGGAACTTTTTTCTCAGTTACAGTCACGATGAAAGTGCTTCTTCTCGCTTATTTTATTTTAAAAAACAAATAAATATGTGGCTTATATTCAGCACAGTTTCGGTTTCGGAATAAAAAGGTGTCAAATCACACCGTAATAAAATCAATGATAAATCAATAAATATTGTTTCAATTTTTCTGAAACTTTCAGTGAACATTTTAAAAGATTTATTGTACCACTTAAGCCAAAAAAAAAATTTTCGTTTTTTTTTTCTGCATTTTTGGGTGCTGACTCCCCTTAGGTAATGTAAATAGTGAGGTTTTCACACTTCTGACCTAACATTTTTTGCTGTAAAACAACTCTATAGAATCGCTCTACTCATCTCCCCATTCTAAATAAAGAAATCCGTTCCGGGAGCAAGTGCCACAGGAAAGCCCAGTTTATTTTTAATATCGCCAGCCAGCAGTACAGAGGTTTTATTTGATTTGTGATCCAGCTTCATTCATTCTAAATACAGAGTTTTAAACTCGGACGAAGGCAGGGAACTCTATTGTTTCGATGATCCCTACACCTTTGTAAGCAGCAGGAGAGCAGTGGTCAAGGGCTGGAGCCTTCAAGAAATAAAATAATGAGTTTGAAATTGAAAATGCGGCTGCGTCCACTTTCATGAAAAGCGGAGTTGGAAAACTATTCAAATAAAGGTTTCATATTACATTCCGAATGGCAACAAGTGGAATGTCCTTGTGTTTCCTAAAAAAGAATTCCTCTTATGGAGAAGTCATAAACAGATATTGCCATATCCACCCGTCCACATTTCCGAGTGCATCTGTGTATTTTATGAACAAGCAAATTTAGCCTACACTGTAAAAAAATGTGGTGTTACTGAACGCCATTTTTGTTGTTCAGTTAGTGTAAAGTTGAAAATGAACCTTCTTTGTTGTTCAGTTAGTGTAAAGTTGAAAGTGAACCTTTTTTGTTGTTCAGTTAGTGTAAAGTTGAAAATGAGCCTTCTTTGTTGTTCAGTTAGTGTAAAGTTGAAAATGAGCCTTCTTTGTTGTTCAGTTAGTGTACAGTTGAAAATGAACCTTCTTTGTTGTTCAGCTAGTGTAAAGTTGAAAATGAGCCTTCTTTGTTGTTCAGTTAGTGTACAGTTGAAAATGAACCTTCTTTGCTGTTCAGTTAATGTAAAGTTGAAAATAATTCATTTTTTGATGAATTTTAAAATTTTTGAAATGCATGCCTAAAAAAAATACTGGCAACAGAATGTCATTTTCGCATATGATGTTCCTTAACTCATCTACACATCAAAATTTCATACCGATTCCTCATTTATCCTAACACACTTCATGAGCTAAGAAACGTTATGCTGCCTATACGTTTTTAGACAGACACATAAAAAAATTAAAAAATGATTAAGTTTCTGATTTACACCAACTGAACGGCAAAAATCGCGTTCAGTAACACCAAGAATGGGGGCAAGTAAACGCAAAATGTTTAGTGTAGATAAGATTTGAAACTATTTTCAGTGACGCAGAGAGGGAGGGGCAGCAGGAGGGGGGAAATCCCTGGGAACACTGTATTGGAGCCCCCTTTGACATTTTAATTTCTTAATTAATATTTAATTTCTTTTTCTTGTCAAAATTAGGTAATTTGATGTCACTTAAAAAAAAAAAAAATTTCCTGAGTTCCATTATTGGCTCGATAACATGGATGAGTTAGCGAAAAATGGGGCAAGAGCAGGGTTTAAAAAAATCATGATTTTTATTGAAAAAAAGTTTAAAAATCTGATTTAAATCAAACCAATAATGAATTACTAATATTTCTTTGGAGATTAATGAGATAAAACATAACTGCTAATTAAGTTCTTTTCACTACCTTCATATTATTATACTTACAATTTCCATATTAATGATATTCCAATTATTATTCATATTCAGAAAACTAAGATTTTCAAGAATGTCTTACAATTTTCAATGTTTAACAATAACAGAAATTTATGCAATGTTATGGTCAAAGCGCATGTAGTAATCATTGCTCTGGTGGATAAATGGTTGTTTTTTTAATAAAAAAAAAATTTTTATAAGTTTGAGGAGAGTCGGGCAAACAAAAATTTTAACAAAAAAAACGAATTTTTTTTTCATTGTCTTAAATAGTAAAATAAAATTTCAAAAATGTTCCCTGAAAGTTTCCGAAAAATTGAAGCAATACTTATTGATTTACCATTGATTTTATTACGGTGCGATTTGCCGCCTTTTCATTCCAACACCGAAATTGCGCTAAATATAAGCCACATATTTATTTTTGAAAAAAAAATAAGCAAGAGGAAGCAATTTCATCGTGACTGTAACTGAAAAAAAAAGATTCTTACTTGAAATTTTGATAAAGGTAAAGCCGTAAGCTTAAAATGCTGTTCTCCCTTGCTTGGTTTTTTGTGCATTTCATCTGAATTAAAATGCAAATGCTTTTTTAAATTTGTATCTATAATGTGTATTTTTTCACACATGTTTCTGAAACTATATATAATAAACTTATGCATTACTTTTATGATAACTCAAGAACTTTTTATTTTAAATCCTTTTTGAAGGTTTTTGAATTTTTCGTTTTTTTTTCTGCGTTATTTCGGTTTTATTTTTTTTCTCAAAAGTATTTGACTTATAAAATTCAACGCATAAAAGTTTTGCTTTTTAGGTAATGAATAAATTTAAAAAATGAGACTTTGCACCAATTTTTGAAAAAAAAAAGATGCGTTTAAAAGATTCTCTAAATTTTTTAATTAAATTTTAAAAATACAGTTTTTTAATATTGAATTTCTTATGAAGTGATATACCATACATTAAATGAGACAAAAATTGTAAAAAAACACCATAGAGAGAAAAAAAGGGCTTGTGATGCCGAGTTCCCTCAAATCCAATTTAGCTGATGTTATATTTTTCCCCCCTTTTCTTTCTTTCGTCGTCTTCCCTACCTTTTTTTTCTTTTCTTCTTCTTCATCTTTTTCTTTCTTTTTTTTTTTGCAAGAGACGAAAGGTTTTATTTGTTATCAATTTTCAACCATAAACGCTGTATGATATCTTAGCAGTGTTCAAACTAATCATACCAAATGCTTTTTTTTTAACCGACTTCACAAAGGAAGGAGGTTATACATTCATACTGTATGTATGTCGTTTTTTTTTTTTTTTTTGTCCACTCATAACTTCTCACCGGCTAAACCGATTTTCATGATTCTTTTTTTAATCGATCAAGGTTGGTTTCCCATAGGTCCCGTACTTTTGTTTGACCATATTCGATAATTAGAAAAAAAGTTATGGGCAGAAATGTAGTATTTTTTTTTTTTTTTCATCCATAACTTTTGACTAAATGAACCGCTTTTGATGATTTTTTCTTTAATCGATAGAGAGTCTTTTATCTCAAATATTGCAAACTAATTTGACTACATTTGTTTTTTAGAAAAAACGTTACGGGTGAAAAATAAGTATTTTTTATTTTAATTGTAAAGGCTTGGCTTGATTTTTCTTTGTTGGGAAATCTATTAATGAATATAAAAGTCATTGTTGAAAACATGTTTGTTGTCATGTGGTATAATATTAAAAGAAATTACAGCAAGCGTTTGACTATAGGCTTCTCTGTGGCAAAAATTAATCCAATCAGTTTGTTTACTAAATCGACTTCAAAAGGGAATTTATCATACAAATGATTAGTTTTTAGTGCCATTAATTCAAAGAAGTTTTTCCCTTTGATATGGACTTTTAAAAAAATAAAGTATTTGTATAAAAAAATGAATTTACACTAAAAAGAAAAAAATAAAATATTTTTTATAAAAAAACAGAACCGACTTCAAATTATAAATTGCGCTAAAAAGTGAAAAATAAATTAATTCTGTAAACAACATCGATGTGACTTTTAAACAGTTTTAGAAGTCGGTGCAAAATTAGGATAGATACTTTTGTAATCATGAAGCAATTACAAATATAAATGGCCCATAATTAGCAACAGTTTCAATAGGAAGTAGCTCATGGTGTAATGGTAAATAGACTCATAATTTTGCACCGACGTCTAAAACTATGTTTAAAAGTCACATCGATGTTGTTTAAAGAATTAATTTATTTTTCACTTTTTAGCGCAAGTTATAATTTGAAGTCGGTTCTGTTTTTTTATAAAAATTATTTTATTTTTAAAATTAATAAATAGGATGCACAAAACAGTTTTAAAACGGATAAATTAAAAATAGAATTTAATATGTGTAAGTTTGTCTCTTCTGTATTGTGCACAAAATACTCTTTTTATGTTCTAGAGTGATTCCTGCTTTTACTGATTATTCTTAATTCAAAGTTTTAACGTAATCTGTAAATTTGAAAAGCGGGTGACTAGCAACACACTTGAGGTTTAGTAACAAAACTTTAATGCAACAATAAACATGACTAGAAACAAGTTAAACATAACTAGAAATAACATAACGTATAAAACAAGTTAACTATCGAAAAACATTTGGTGCAGTCGCGTACGAGCGAGCGAGTGCAAACGCGTGCAAGCGGGAAGGAATCGACATCAACAAACGTGACTTCACTTCACTCTTCCCGTTGGTCGAGTTGAGCAGCCTACCGCTGCAAGTAATAAACAAAACAGGGTAGCATCAACAAATGTGGAAATCATCTAATAGCACATATTGATTCAGATGATGTAATGCTCTAGGGATCATTCAAGAATTGATGTCACGCTTCTAGGGGGGAGGGGTTCGTGAAATTGTGACAAGGGGCGGGGTATGCTGAAGTGTGACATTTTGTGACAAATGGGGAGGGGTGTCAAATATATGGGGAAAAAGCGTAACATCATATATAGACGGTCCCCTACACTAAATTTAGAAAGCTAAAATTCAGAAGATTTTCGTAATCCTTTCGTGTAAAATTTTGCACTGAATGTTATACATACTTTAAAAAATGTAGTCGGTTACTGAGTGTTTTAAACAATAACACAAACATATGCACATAGGTTGCCTACATAGCTCAGCTAATAAAAGGTTTCAAATGCAATATGCTATGAATTTCAAAAAAAAAATCCTTTTTATAATCAACTATCCTAAATCCTTTTTAGAATAACCATAAAATGCTTTGTAAAATTAGTATAATTGATGATTTATAAAAAAAAATTCAGATAGTTAAAAAGTAATTTAAATCAAGCCGTTTTAAATCATATAACCCTCGATAAGAGATATTTTCTTTCTTTTTTTTCATTCGTAGTAAGAAAATTCATCTGAAAAGCTAAGACAGGGTTATTCACAAAGAGCGTCGGCTAAATCGTTTTTCGATTTAGCCGACGCTCGAGATAGAGAGGATATTGATAAAATGAGGTCAGAGAGGATATTGGAAAAACACTGTCGAAGAATCCCACACAGCACAACCGCGCTTTCTCTAAGTGAGTAGGAAGAGACTCACGCTTGTTTTATTTTATGTCTAGAAAAACCAAGACTTCGCAATAGCCCGCTTCGCTTATTTTATATCGATGAATCTCGACCGGAGCAACAGCGCTTCTTATATATATCGCTAACGTGCTTTTCGTCTTTTTCTCCTCGCTCCGTCACCTTGATTGCAGTTTGCAAAGTGATCGGATGTTTTTCCGTATTCTCAAATTGTTTTTAGACGAAGCAACGCAAAAAGCTTTGTTCCAAAAAATGTTTTGAGAAGATTACAATGAAATAATTTTTTTGTTTTGCAATGTATTACGAATTGGCATTATTTTTGTCGTAATTTAGGAAACTCTCTATTTACTTCTGGGTCGGAGATAACACGGGGTTAGAAATATAAATACTTTCAAAGGTAGAAATGGTGCATATCAAAGCGGCAGATTCGTAGCCAAGTCTACGAAAATTATAGTGGCTTCCTACCTATTGTAAAATGTAGTATTTCCATTAAAAGAAGTTTTTCTTTCTTTTTTTCTTTCTAATGGGGCTGCGTACGGTCATAAACCTTTGCAGACCTAGTGCGTACCTCGGTAATTGGCATCCATTTTTTCAATTAGCACCTCTGTCGGTGGATGCCCTTGCCACTAAGAATTTGGACACTCAGTTTCCCCTAGATGGCGGCACCTGAGCTCTCATTTGATGCGAATTGCACTAGGTATTTAACTTACTCGAGAGTATCCAAGCCAAACGGATACTCAAGGGATCTTTAACATGCCGCACAATCATGCGACATGGGCGCAGACGATTTTCTGCATCTTGAAAATCCACCGACTTGGGCCTGGTTCGAACCCGAGATCTTGGGGGTACGAGACCTGCGCCTTACCACTACGCCACCCTGTCGACCCATTAAAAGAAGCTGTGTGATGTGCTTGCGTCCGTAAATCTGAGCGTGCGACTTCGGCAGTCAATAACGCACCGTCAGTTGTCTAGAATGCCCGAAATGTGCTGGGTTTTCTCGACAGAGAATCTGAACAGCACGATCGCACTGCTTGGGACTCAAACGATTAAGAAGGCTGCCTTTATTATCCGTCGTATAAATTTTCTTATTTGCCTAAATCTACCCAATAGACTCATTAACGAGAAAACGACTTCTAGTAACAATTGAAAGAAATAGTATCCAAGAGCTGCGTGGCTGATCACTCGTCGTGTGTCAGTGTTTGACGTTTGCGTCTCTTTTTAGGAATTTCGTGGTCTTGAATGGGATTTGGTCCGATCCATTAGGAGCTTGATAGAAACCGTCAGGTATGTAGAACGTAAGCTGAGATGGTGCTCCTTCTTTAACGTAGATACTTTATTTACGTTGTTCTTTTCTCTGTAGTCAAACGAACCTATTCCTCGTGAGAAATTTAAGTTTTTCAAAAAGAAATTAAAATTCCTAAGAATTATAATAAAAATCAGTCTTCTGTAATGATTTATTTCCATGCATCTAATTTTTTCAATTATAAATTTGAAGTTTACAGACCACAAGTGACATACATTCAACCTTAAAAAGAGTGATAAACATGAAAATTTACTAAAACGGTCATTCCATGTCAAGTGATCCAAAACCTAAGAAAAAAATGTCCTCACCTTTTTCAGATTTTTTAAAAATTTGGCTTTTCAACTGTACTCTTAAGATAATTAAAAACCCAAATTTTTATATTTTTATCTTGTTTAGTTTTTTAGTTATCAAGCTTCGATTTTGTAAAAAAAATCACATTTTTACATGTATGCTTCAACACAAAACAGGCACTAACTCATCAACAAATAGAGAAAAAAAGTTTTAAGTATATTAAATGATGCCTCAATGACTAATTTTATAAAAATTTTAAATTTTGAAAAATGACGTTAAAATTTAAATTTTATATTTCTCGAAAAAGGTTTACTGAAAATTTTTCAAAAAATTCTCAAATATTTCTGTCTATTTTATCTTTGTCTATGCAAAATTTCAACTTGGGACCCTCAATGGGATACTTTTTCAAATTTTTGAATGTAATTTGATTTACTAAAAATTTTTTTTTTTATATTTGATTTTTTTGAGATTCAAGCTATTTTTAGACGATGGTTCCTTAAAAGCGATGATTTAGTTAGCCTACTTATTACATCTATGCATGCGTGAACATGTCTGTACATGAAATGATTAAGTTTATAATTTATTTTGGGCACAAAGCCTGATAACTGAAAAACTAAACAAGATTAAATTCTAAAAATTTGGATTTTTAATTATCATGAGAGTACAGTTGATAAGCCAAATTTTAAAAAATATATAAAAAAGGTGAGTTAATATTTCTTGGATCACTTGATATGGAATGACCCAAAACGTAAATTTTGGAATTATGTCCGCCTAACTTTTTATATATAAACCCCATAACCGTAAGAAATTTATTGGTTAATTTCAAATTTTGTTATTCACATTACTCATAGTTTGTTTCATCTTGTCATCATCATCGAAATGAGAAACGCAAAAACATGTAAATTTTAATATTTCTGAAAATTTCCAGAGCTTTTGGAGAATTTCGTGTATTTCAAACAAAAAATGGAACTGAAAGATATCTATTGATTAATTCAAAATTGTGTACGTATATTTCTTCAGCCATTCCCCAAATTTTTCTCACTATCGAGAAAATAGTTTCTAAAAAGAGTTTTTGAGAATACATATGTTGCTGCCCTATTAATAATTCAAAAAGAACAACTAATAAAAAATAGTAATTAACAGAGGGGGTTCGCCATCTTTTTTTGGATTTTAGGGAGGAGGGGTTCCCAAGGAGAAAAAGGTTGGGAACCACTGCATTTCAAAAAGGGGCAGAAAAATGTTAATAAAGCGTTTTTCATGTTTTTTCATTTTTTTTTCGGAAGTTCGGCTCTTTGAAATTTAATATATTTTACATTTAAAGAATGTAAAATATATTGAATTTCAATATATTTTGCATTTCTTAATGGAGCCGAATTCAAATTTAGTGCTCAATATATTTATTCTTGTATATTTCCAAAACATGTATCCAATGTAGTGTACAAATACCCGTTATACATTTTTGCGTCGTTAATAAAGATTTCGATTGATGTTACTTCTAATAAACCTAATAGACAAATAACCTGCTTAATCAGAACTTATTGAAATTCTCTGCATCTCTCCGCTTAATAAAGAAATCAGCTCAACTTCGGAAACACTATATCTCAGGTATGAATTTAATTTCAGAAGAATTTTGTTTAATTTATTTTCGATTAGGATGAACGCAGCGAGCGGTCGGCAGAAGAATCCAATTTTTCGCACTTAGCTCGCTAATTTTGAATTCAAGTGGGCATGTCATCGCTCGGTGCCATTCCGTGCATTGCTGGAACAAAGTTTAAAGTGAATGATTTGCTCATTGAAACTAATTACGGGGAAATCACGTGCAGCATAGATTTGTTTAAACCGTCGAACACGAGGCTTCGCGTTTTAGAGTTTCCCAAATAAGATACTTTCTGTAACTTAATTAAGGACGCTTTGTTGGGAAGCGTTCCTAATCAACCTGGCAGAGACGATGCGGGAGTCTGCAACCCCTCCTATCCGGACGACCTTGAACGGGTCTACGTTTCCGAGCGAGGAAAAATGTCTATCTCTAACGGTAGGAGGGAATTCCAGTTCATCTGTTTCCGAGCATCCAGAATTCTCGTAATTATTTGAGGGCAGGACGGCCCTTGATCTTCGCAGTTTCCGAAATGCAAGGTACGCCCCTTTTTAGGAACGTCGGATTGATGTTAATAGAGGTGGACAAAGAAGCACGCTACTTCCTTTTGACAGCAGAATTTGTTAAGTAATTTAGAGTAGCACAGTTAATCTACTAAAAGGTAGCTTTCCATTAAATTTATTAAAGAATCAATGCATAAAGCCACCCAACGTGACCCCCGACATTTTCATTCAATGTATTTCCCTGAAAATGAAAATAAATGATATTATTCTCGTTCAGTGAAAAATGACTTATGTCTAGTTCAATTCGTTCCTAGAATCAGTCCTTGAATTATATTTAAAATTCCTAATCGCCCAAAATGAATAACAAATAAATAAAACTTTAATAGCGAAAGCAATATAATAAAGAGCAATACTTTGCAAAGGTGCTTACGAGAAAGGTGAGATACATATTTAATTTGGTTCTTCTATATCGGCGGTTCCCAACCTTTTTCTCTTCGCGAACCCCTTATAAATCCCAAAGAAAATGTCGAACATCTTATAACGGGTAAGAAAACTACAAATTACTACCAAAATTATGTTTCATATTGCTAAATAGTTCATAGGAAGAAATCAAAATATAGTTGTAAAACGTCGAGGCATCAATGAAATCTAGAATATAGCTCCAAGAAAAGGAATACTTTTTTATTAGTTGTTCCCATTTGAGTTTTTAGTAGGGCTGGAAATAAGGGTATTCACGAAAACTATTTTTTGAAATTGTTTTCCGATAGTGCGAATATTTTTTTTATCGGACGGTATGAGAAATATGCGTACAAAATTTTAAATTAATCAAGAAATGTGTCAGTTTAAAGGAATATGAAGTGCTGATGAGACCAAGTGCGCCGGTGCATTTAATGAAAGTAGAAGGATGGGGGTTTAATGAGGGAAATAGGAGGGAGAGGGAGTTGGGATTTTCAAGATCCCAACCCCGCTCTCCTCAATACCACCTTCTTCATCATCCCCCTTCTTCATAACTGGGCCCCGAGCCTGTCGGTGGTTGTCATTTTTGAATTTGTATTTGTCCCTGTCTCTCCTTTCTCCACCATCCCCGTTTAGTAACATGAGGCCTTGGGAATCTAGGTAGAAACCGGTGGGGGGGGGGGGGGGGCATTGGGCAAAAGCGAATCCTCGGTTTGGAAGCGGCGGGGTGAGGGGCTAACCGCGTGGGTGAGTCTTCTCAATTTCTGAACTTGCATCATGCCGTATTGCTGCGCACATAATTAATTTTATTTATAAATCAATAGCCATTACCAATAGAAATTAAACTAATTTTTTTCTAGTAATTAAATTATATGCTGCTTTATTAATAATGCATTCCTTTCACTATGTCCCCGTCCCCTAAATAATAAATGCAACTTTGAAATTAACATTACAATAATATTAATTCTTAAAGGACATGAAAGATGTTGAACTATACTCGCAGAAAGGCCGAACGTTCGTTGCATCACCAAGTATGCATATGTGTGTGTTCGCTCCAGAGGTTATTTATTTTTTTATTCTTTACTTTTAATAATGTACGTAAAATTGTTAATTTTTCAAAAATGCGCTTAAAACGCATTTCAAGCTTTATTCTTACCTATATATCGCACCCTGTCAACAAAAGTGACATAACTCACAAATTTGAGTTAGCGAGTTTCTATCTTTTCAAAAAAATCTTACAAATAAATGTAACATCTTTCTGAAAACACTAACGGATGAAACGAAGCTAAAATATTACGAGCACTATTTATTAATTGGTTATAATATGCAATACAAGTTCATGAGATTTTATTTGTCGGTTTGTCATACGACATATTGTTTTAATGATTTTTGGGTTGTGTCACCTTTGTTGTCGGGGTACGATATAGATATATATATATATATATATATTGTATTTCTGACTGTATTGCTGAACACTAGGATAATAAATTAATTTTGCTTTTTAGTATTTGTATGCCGTTTGTTTGCAATCTTTGAACGAACTTCAACTTGTGTAATTCATTAAATAAACACTCGCAATTTAATTAAGAGCACAATCCGACGTTTTCTGCCCTACAGGCTAATGTCACATGACTATTTATTTTAGATTTACGAACTGTACCGGAAAAAAGTTAAATTTTTAACTAACAATTTTCTAAAGTAAACAATTTTCTGAACTTAAAAAAAAAAATTGAAAACGATTTTCTAAACTAAAATGTTTTCTTCGTGCTGTTGCTTTCTTTGAATTTATTTCAGATTTTGAAAAGAAAAACAGCTGAAAACACTTTTGTTTTTCCTTCCTTATTTTTCAATGAATTGAAAAAGAAAAGAGTTTATTATAACGTAGTATTACAGATGTTTTTATTTTTCGCATTGATATCTCAAGGGCGAGGCATAATGAGGATGAAGTCAGTTAAAACCTTGTAAAAGCAATAGGAATTGTGTTCATTGCAAAGAGTTTTACTGTATGTCACAGCGTTTCGGAAAGAGAGAGCAAGGAACTAACTCTCCTTCTCAATGAGCTGAATTATGTAAAATCATTTTCCACTCACTATTACTAATTAACTATTGATGATATCAATAAAAAACACTTCTCCATTAATTTATGAACCGTGTTCTTTTGCGTGTGATAGAAAATAATTGTGCTAAAATGTTTCTGTCTTATGATAAGAAACTAAAATGAATCACTCTTCAAATCTCTACGAGAATTAACATAGCAAGACCCTCTCTCGCCGAATGACTCGGTCAGTTGTTTTCCGGGGAAGGACTCCTGCTTACCGATCACGCCCCCTGACATCGTCTGCAGTTTTTAGCATCCTACTTAATCTTTTCAATTCGATTTTGGTAACTGGGCGATTTTCACGAAATACGACTATTCCATATATTTCGCCTTAGAAATCTAAGGCAACAAACACTATAAAATGAAATACTTTTGTTTTATTTTAATTAATAGCATTTTTAAATGATTTTATGTTGGATTTAAAAATTATGTATTTAAAAAAAAAATAAACTTCAAAATGTCATTTTCTGGCATGTCACAAACAATGTTTGCACCAGTTACTGGCTTCAAAAGTCACTATACATTTTTCTCTGCCATTTTTTTTTTAAACCTTAACACATAAAAGTACTTCTAGAGTACATGTACAATAAATGATTCCAAAATCTTTTCAAAAAAGAATTTTTCTGTCGATAATTTTCATGTCACACGAAAATATGTCGTTTTCCTGGCCACTTCTTTTTGTTTCACTATCACCTACATAGATGGTGTTAGTGTTTATAATTTTACGTTTAAGTATGATTGGAATGCCATTTTGCTAGATCATGTCTTCCACCAAGAACAGGCAAGAAGTTTCTAAGAAAAATCTATCTAAAGAAATTTCAAACAGTGAGTAGGTTTTTATGTTATTATTTTCCTGACTTCTGTAAATCATTAATAACACAAACCATATGATTCAATTTAAACAAGTATAAGAAACAATGTTGTTTCCAACACAAAGTTAAAGTTTTAACCATAAAAATAGAAAAAAAGGAAACTAAATTGCTTTAAATGATAAATTGTCATTATCCTGGCTGTCATTTTCCTGGCATTCAGATGCCAGGAAAAGGAAAAATGCCAGGGAAATGACACAAATGTAGAAATAACATTGTTTTTGATGTTTGAACAAGACTATTCCATAAAGGAATAATATAGATATAATAGAGCTAAGTGAAGTCTAGTAATAGTCCCGTTCATTTCTGTATGTTTCTTTTGATTTCGATGCATATTTTCTTGCTGCTGTTATAGGTTTCTTTTCTGCTTCAAGTTTGAATAATTTTACAATTGTATTAGATTCTTTAACCTGAAATAAAAGCTTTATCAACAGAATATCAACGAAGAATTTTTTAAAAAATTATTCTTTTCAAAATTTGATGAATTTTAATTTTAATTTTTTTCTTGTGAAAATGTCAGTAAGCTACCGCTGCTTGCTATCACATTTTAATAAAGGTTACTAAATGAATATTTTTTTAAAAAATTGAAATATTTTGAAGACTTAAAATTTTTAAACTTTTTTTCTAACTGTCTTGTTTTCCGAGAAACACCCAACTACACATAGGACAATATGGCAAACATAGTACCTTCACTCCCTTTTCCAGAATTATAGGTTCGTAATTTGCCTTAAGTGACTCGAATAATCCTTTGCCATTTCTGAATACTTTGGAGGGATTTGAGTTTTCCTTGACACGTGTTTGAACTAGTGAGGTCTCCTGGGCCGTTGCACGGAGGGGGAGCCATGCATTTCGGATTTTCTTTTTGTAACAGTGCTCATTATGAATGTGTATCTATGGAAGCGAAAACAGCGCTTTTGGTGATTCTGTATCTCAGTGGATTCGGGGTCATTATGGAACTTCAGAACTGTATTTAATCTTTAAAGACCTGTCGTAAAACACATACAAACCACGAACCTTTTCCACGACGTAGAAATAGAATGTATGATTACAAAACAGGCAATGTAGAAAGGGCCAGAGCTTCCATTAAGGCAAACTAGGTAGCTGCCTGGGGCGCAAACCCTGAGGGGGCGCGAAAATCCAACCACCTTTTTAAAGCAACTCGGTTGTTAATCATATTAAGTAAAAAAAATCTAAAGATACGATTCGGTGTGTGTAGTTGATCACTCCCTCCCCGTGACGAAACTTTCAAAGATTCAAACTCCAAAGGCATGTGCCTTCTTTCTCTGTAGTTACTTAGAATTATGCCCATCTCCCACCCCCCAGGGGGAAGGGGTCACTGCTCAAAATTCTCTAATTTCCAATGGATCTTGGGGCAAAAAACCAGCACCGGGAACCTTCTACACTCTGTATTCGAAGCAAGAAGCACAATTGAATGGATTGCTGGACAAAGCGCCCAAAAATTTGGAATAAATTTGCTAATTTTGAAGGTTTAATTAATATATAAAATATTAATTATTTGTTATTAATGTTTCTTTTAATTAAAAAAACATAAAATTGTAAGGAAGGGGAGCAACAATCAACTTCGCCTAGGGCGCAAAATTACCTCGCGCCGGTCCTGAATGTAGCTGCGTATTAGATCTATACCAATACTTTAGATTCACACTCTCAGAAACGAGAGCTCAAATCTGACAAAACTTTCGTCGTATTTGACGAAATGGCTTCGTGAAAAATGCCCCGAGCAAACCTTTCGTCAAGTTGGCGAAATTCGTGTGGTAACTTTTTTTAAGTCACGTGATCGCGCGGGAAAAGAATCGCTGTAAATCGCGAATTTTTCTTGACGATTGAAGAATCGTCAAAGATGAGAGCTCTATTTCCGAGAGTGCATGTGCCACTATACTATGCAGATCTGAAAATTCACTCGTGATCCATCAACTTAAAAACGGAATTATCATGGCAGATGGCTTGCTTGCGACAGCATAGGGGGGGGGGGGGTGAACAACCCGAAGATATCATCCTTTAACCCCACTGTGTGTGTATGTGCTGCGTGAAAACATGAACGGCTCCAGATGGGGATGGTAAAAGGAAATGTTCACCCTGCATTATGTTTATTTTTTTTTAAACGGGTCTATCATTAAGGACCCAGTATTTATTGTAAAAAAAGTCATTATTATTTTTAAGCGATTAAATTTTTTTACATAAATTAATTTCATTTTTAAGGATAATTCATTTTTCAGAAATTCTATTCATTAAAAAAAAAAAAAAAATACTCACAATATGCTTCTGAAAATTAAGATTAATTTTTGCGAATGAGCTTTAAAAATGCACCAGAAATAAAATGCTCAGTTGGCTCATTTGTTAAAATAAGATGACACACAAAAAAATTCAAAAAATTTAACAAATTGAAAAATGTCTAAAATGTCCGCATACCTCCTTGCCCAGTACTGGGTTCCGAAGGAAGAGAGTCCAGGCTTTAATCTAAACGTTGAAATCTAGTTATAAGATGGATTTGTTTTCCTGGTGTTCCCTTATTTAATGCACACCTTCGGCGCAGCTAACCAGGGCTCTCCATGAAAGTAGATTGCTTTTAGGTTTCTGCACCAAAAACGCAAGGAATAGTATAAATTTGGCACAATATGGCACTTTTCAGGTCTTTGAGTTACTAAAAATAAATAAAACTTCAGAAAAAGTAACTGTTGAGACTGAAATTCTATTTAGTGTAGAATGAATTAGTAGGTCGAGTAGGTCTCAAATGAATAAAAAAATTTAAAATTATTCATAAGAATTTAAATAAGTAAACACTTTCACAAATTATGAAGTTTTTGAGAACGAACGCTCAATATATATATGCTGATGTATGAACGTGTCGTTGCTTGAAAAGAATAGCGACACAACTCAAAAAGGCAATTTTTTTAGGAGACCACTTTTTAAATCGTTGCTATATGTAATTTATTGTTGTTTCCCTCATAAAAATTCCTAATTATTGTAATGCCCCTTAAAAATTGTAACTATTATCATTTTTGTTTATTTCATGCAGTTTTTGTGCTAGCCTAGAAATTTTAATCAAATTTAGAAGACTTTGAGTTGTGTCTCTTTCGAATAAAAACAGCATTTTTTCTAAACAACAATTTGAAGAATAGTGAAACCCTGACCCCTCTACCCTTAAAAGGTCTTTAAAAAATCGTAACCTTAAAATCAATATAGACACAATTCCAAATATGTCTCTATTGTCCATAATACAATTTTATGAAAAAATCCTACATTAACAGCAATACAGACACAACACAAAATGGGTCTCTGTTGCTGTATAAGGGACTATATCACTGAGGCCCTAATCGGAGTTGTGCCTTTTAGCCTACTTTCCCGTAAAAGTAAAAAAAATAAAATAATAAAGCATGAAAGAAGGCTTAATGTATCGTGAAAATATCGTTAGAAATCAAGAAAAGTCAAAAATAAGTTAAGTAATTAAATAAGGATTGAAAAATAAAAAATTTGAAAGTAGGGTTTTGAGATGGGGAAAAAGTGTGTCGGTCGGTTTGTCGGTCTGTCTGTCTGTCGGTCTGTCCCCCCTTAATAACTTTTGAACGAATTGTCCGATTGGAAAGATTCTTTTTGCATTCGAAAGATCTAGGCGAGGACATCTCATTTCCATATATTTGAACAATTTTTTGTTCAATTTTGAACAGTTCAAAAAATTTTAACATTAGCGCCTATGGGTGAAAATGAAGCAAATTATGTAAACTCTGGGTACAAGATCCAAGTTAACATGAACAAGCTCACTGTAAGAAGTTCTTGGCGTGAAATATTGATTTGAACAATAATTTTTGTTCATTTTTGAACAGTTAAAAAAAAATTAACATACCGCCTACGGGGAAATTTCAACCCTATATAATTCATGATCTAACGGACCGATTTGCTTGGAACAAACTTTATCGGAAAGCTCTTATGACGTAGAACATGTACAAATAGAAAGTTCATCCAGAACTAACGAGCCTATTTTCCTATGAAATATTTTGTTCGGGAATATTTTTGAATTAATGAATGATTAAATAAATAAGCAAAATAATGAATGAATAAATGAGTGAATAAATACATGAATGACTTAATAAATGAATGATTGAATGAATATGTGTTAACTGCTGAAAAAGGTATATTTGAAGCAATAAGAACTAAAGCTAAACGAGAAAGACAGACAGAGAGATAGCTAGATTATAAATTTGAATTCAGTGTATTCGGGAAAGTAGGCTCGTATAAATCTAGACGGAACTTCTTGTTTTTAATAAAATTGCCAGTACTTACCCACGCAGCAGTCGAAACACAACACGAGGTATGCCTCTGTTCAAGGAAAAAAAAATGGCGTTTTATTTTCACTCTGAAAAGACAAGTGCTATCTACCGGCAACTTTGCTATCTACGACTTGTGTATTTATTCCATATAAAAGATCAATTTTTTAAAAGTACTATCAATTAAAAATATCATTTTCGGTATTTTTTGAGTTGTGTCACTATTCTTTTCAAGCGACGATGTATAGAAATAACATTGCATTAAAAGCTGACTCTATTTTCAACGTGAAATTGCCGAAGTTTTATTTTATAGCTTCTTGTTTTCAGAGTTTTCTGAAATTAAAGCAAAGCACGGATGTAACATAAAAACGGTTTCTAAATTTCACTTTACATTCTCAGCATGTAGTAAATATTTGAAATATTTTCGATGCACTACTTGCGCGTATGTACATACGCACGGACGTTGTGAAAAAAGTTGTCCAGTCGGATTAATGTGAAATTAAAATGCAAATTTAGTCGGAAATGTGAGTGCGAAATGTTTAGCGATTACAATACTTCCTGTACTTTGTACAAGAAACTTAAAATAATGAAAGTAAAATTATTACTTTTAACGTGTGTGTATGATATACGGGCACATTATTTTCAGTTCTTGAAACGTACATTATATTTAGTGTAATACAAGGAAGTCATGTAGTGCACACATCAACTCGTTCTTTCCATGTACTCTTAAATACTATCGTTATCAGGTGCTGAATTATGTTCCTTTCAGATAAAACGCAAAAACTAAAAGATCGTTTGAAATAAATTAATTTTTTTATAGTTTGAAGTCATTAATTGGATCCATTTGTTAGACAGTCGTTCCTCTTTTGTTCCATTCGAGAACTTTTTGTAGGATACCGAAACTCCGGAATTCGTGAAATTTGATGACCTTTTTGGTTGAACTAACAAAATAAACAATTATGAATCATAATGATTATTGTTGTCTTCTCATATTTGCTTTAAATGAGGTCGGAGTGTTAGCAGAAAAATTTACAAAACCATCATTAAAACAGAAAGCCGATTCGAGAGTTTAAAAAAGACTTTAATTGGAAAGACGAGAAAGGAGATAACGCTTTCAAACTTTAAAAAGTGATTACGCTCAAAAATCAATAAATGAAGTTCCTTCACGAAATTGAACATGTTGCATGAAACAAAACGATGTTTTTATAGAATCGTCGTCGTCTTTATTTTACGTTATTATTAATTCTAAATTGACGAATGAAACTGATTTTTACCGAATCATAAAATGCGAACACAGTTCAGAATAAGATAAACATGATCAATTGAGAATTAATGATCATTCTGTTTACTATTCGACAACTATGTAGTTATCATTCAGGCACGTTTTTTCTTTTTTTTTTTTTTTTTCATCCTTTGCAGATTCCGTTACTATTGTGTTTTATTTTAGGATTTCTCAGGGCAATGAAAATAATAAATTCCCTTAGTTAAAAAAATGCCATTATCTATAGTTAATATACTGCAGGGAAATAAAAGTGAACGAAATTTAAGAATAAAATAATGAAGCAAGAAATATAACTTTAACTTGCGTATTTGATACTCGCACCCATTTTTTTTTTAGTTCTTAAAAAGGTATCATATGTAAGCGGCTTAAGTGTCTGTTGCCGATAGCTTATTGGCTGCTTACGTAACTGTAATGCACTTGCCATCGTTGTAAAACATGTCAAATATACTAATAATCAAAACACTTATCTAGCATTTTGAGTGAGGCATCGCTAGATTTGCGATCTCCGTTAAAAATGAATGTAAACGCGAATTTAATTTAATCCTTCTTTCTTTTTTTAAAATTTATTTATCGTCTGCGCTTTTTAAATATATTAAAGTGGCAGCGCTCTTTTTCCCAGTTGCGTTAAACTATTGTTTTGACGATGATTAGGTTGGATATAAATAAATATTTTTCACAAACAATTTGATCATATAGTAAATAATATTTTTAATTTACGGATTATTATAAATTAGATGTTTTTTTCGGTAAGAATATTTTTTTTCCGAAATTATTTTATGTTTATTATTTCTTCATTAAACTTTACTGTTCTACCTGATAAATATCTCTTTGATTTGATACGCATTTCCGGTTACTGGGAGAATTGCATATTTATTAATATCTAGAACAGCGGTCATTTCGTATGACCGCCGGGCTTACTAGTATTGTATAATTAGTGCAGTACAAGGAAGTCATGCAGTGCAAACATCAGCTCATTTCTTCAAGTATTAAGGTATAGACAAGGCTGAACTTGATCCATTTAACTGTTACTGATCGGTTGGGTTCGGTAACGGTTATGATCAAGCTCAGCCTTTATGCAGATAACTACCCTAACTGAACAGAGTTTTCGCTAATTGATCGAGTTCAGATTCTAACGCATAAACAGTTTATTTTCCTTGACAATTTCAATCAGCCTTAATCTCTTCTCCTTGCAACGTTTTGGTCACTGATTTAGTTATTAAATTGAATGTTTTTCATGAAAAATCCGGGGGTGAATTTAAATTGAATGTAAATTTTTTAACCTTTTAATTGTCAAGTTATTTTGATGATTTGGGTACATAAATTCTCATTTTTTATTGCAAAATCAAATGTTTAGTACAAAATGAAATATAATTAGTACTTAAAAATTGATATTTTAACTTACATGCATAAGAATTTTAAGGTTTTGTAGCCACTGCATATTCGCTTGAGGCGGCTGCCATTCAGCGTGGCAGAGGTAAAATTCACTTCTAGTGGAGCATTATTTTCTAAAAATTAAAACCTTTGATATAAAAGGTTTCTTTTTAAAATTGTTCACTGTAGTTGGATTTGTTTTATCATTGGTCATCTATATTTTGTATAAATTTTAAATATTAAACGAATAAAAATTATTTTTGACTAAATTTTTTCAAAATTATTAAAAAATATAAAAAACACAAAAAATGAGTCTTCCGTCTGATATTTCATCCAAATTGCATAAACATTTGCATGCAGATGTATAACAATTACGTAAACACTTTCTGGTAAACAGTTGCAGTAAAGTATTATAACTTTTAAAAAAATTGACTTTCAGCGTACTTATTAAAAAATTTTTGCTTCTCGCTACAGTTAAACCAGTGCAAAAGTTCTTTTTTAAATAATTGCTTCATAAAAAGTAATGACATAAAATATTTATAACACCCTTACGAAGCTGTGTAAAAAGTTGTAAGCATATGGCTAAAAAACTCAGACGCAAGAGTCAATTTTTGTGTTTTTCGTATTTTTCACAATTTTTCTATAAGGGGCAGTTCATAAATGACGTCACGCTTCTTTCCCGTATATTTGACCCCCCTCCCCCCTTTGTCACAATATGTCACTCTTCAGCGGACCACGCTCCTACCCTTTGTCACGCGTCATGCTATGTTGCATAATGCCTGGTGTCACACTTCTTGTTCCCTCCCCTTGACACACTTTGTCACAATTTCACGAGCCCCCCTCCCCCCTCGAAGCGTGACATCATTTATGAATGATCCCTAAGTTTGAAAAACGTTTAGTCCAATATACTTTTAACTGGCTTAGTATTTTAAATTTCGCCAAAATATACACAATTAATGCTAAAATAAGTCCAACCACAGTGAAAAATTTAAAAAGAGAAAATTCTTCTTTCAAAGGCCCTGTGTCACTTGAAAGTAAATTAGTTTTTCCCATTAGTTACAATTAGTTACAGCCAGTGCTATGTTAGTACGAAGCAACAAGCATTGTTGCATTGTTGTGGCTGAATTCAATGATGGCACATTCTCACTCCAAGTGGCATTATCCCACCCCATTTTACGGGCCCCACAAGCCAGTTTCGGGTGGGTCGTCTGCATATTTCTTGAATAAATTTAATTGTAAATGCATTCTGTCTGTGTGCACTGAACACTCAATTCGGCAATAATTCAGTAAAAAATGTTTTAAGTTACCCGGTTTTATTTTTGAATAAACTCTTTTTTTTTTTTTCCGCCGTGATTTGGGTATTTTAAAATTCAAAACATCGCTGCATTATCCAACCATTCCAAATTAAAATTCAAAACTTCGCTGCATTATCCAACCATTCCAAATTAAAATTCAAAACATCGCTGCATTATCCAACCATTCCAAATTAAAATTCAAAACATCGTTGCATTATCCAAACAAAGCTATCGTTGCCATTCGACTAATTCTGATAGCTTCCTCAGAGCCAAAATTATTAATTTTTTTTCCTAATTAACGTGGTAGTAAATTATAAAATGGATGGAATATTGTATTTTCTTCGGGAAGATAAGATTGTATGCAAAGTTTGAAGATAATGTATGCAGTAATGGTGGTCGAAAACTGCGTAACAAACTTCCGTGCAAAATCAAGTTAAATAAAACCGTGCAAAAAACGAACTTTGATCGTGCGCAGTCGGTTTGCTAACGTAAGGCAGCCGGCGAAATCACAAAAGAGTAAAATTTCACGTTCTCTTGCGATCAATACGTGACGTCAAGCAATTAATCTATCTGCAGCTTCACGGCTCGTAACTTGCTGACCGTACAACTTAGGAGCGCTGAAAGTGTGACTCTGGAGTTCCATAGCATCAGAGAAATAATCTGCGTGGAACCAATTTCAGTATCCCATAGGCGACGTTATTTATAACCGGCAGAATCGTATGGGAAAAGTTGGGCGCGCACGTGTGTTGTTCGGTCTCCTCCCCCCCCCCCCTCTCCGAACTCGGAGGATCAAGATGACTCGAAACTTGGAAAGCGGATGCCGTTAAATGTAAGTTCATAAAAACTCTTAAAGGGAAAGCCGATTGATATTTCCGAACTCTTGAGAGAATATTCCAGGAAAAGGCGCAATTAATGGAAAGACGCAAAGAACCGTTTCTTAAAATGCTCTCATATAGCAAAAACGCTTAAGCTTTTCCTTTTTCCCGACTTGTAAGAAGCTATATTCAGTGATTCTTTGAAGCGCGTTTGAGTTTTATTCGCGTTGTCCATTAAAAGATTAACTACTACTCTTTCTTTGAGCACCTATTTCAAGTGAATCATACTGTGTAAAAATTAAAGTTAAGAAAGAAGCTGTACAGATGCTTTTCTACTCAATTACAACTAAAAGATTTGTGACAAATTTTATAATCCGATTTTTCAAATTTATAACTTAATATTTAAATTGTGTTCGTCTAGAGGGCACTTTTTAAATCTATTTCAAATCAAAAAGCAACGTTGAAAAAGTTAATGAACTCGCTGCATTACTTTAGTTATTTCATTAAGATACAATTAACGCTGAAATTCTTTCAATTTTCTCTTTTTTATGAACATCTTTCAGTAAGGAGAAAAAATGTTCTGCTTAATTTAAATGAAATTAAGAGTTTCATTTGAAGTTTGAAATTTATTCCCAGAAAACCGCAGTACTTATCGAATATCACTTCAAATATTATGGCTTCAAATAGAACGTGCCCCCCTTCCTCCCGATATGTTTTAAAACAATGATATTTTTTTCTAGAGAATAATTGCCAATGTACTTTTCTTTTTCTTTTTTCTTTTCAAATCACTCTTGTTTAATGCACTTCAGTACTTTCAAGTAGGGTTTCGAAGATTACTTTCATTTAGTAGGAAGTCGCAGTCTTTTAGAAGATTTGCTCAAAGGTATGGAACTATTGATATCTAATTTATTTGTTTATTACATCTTGAACTAAGTATTTATACTGAGCAAACACACCACCAAAACTTTCTAGACAGGCAAAATACATTTTGGTGGGCGGAGAAGAACTTGAGACTGGATTAAAATTGTAATAAAAACTGTAGTAAAAAATATTTCGCGTTAAGAAAGCAAACTATCATTGAAATTCAGATATATGTTTCGGGCTTGCTTGGAATCCCTTTTTCAAGGCGACTGGGAGCTTTTACATGCAATTGGATGTTTTTTCATGTAGTAGCTCTCTGTCGCATTGAAAAAGGGATTCCAAGCAATCCCGAAACATATGTCTGCATTTTAATGCTAATTTGTGCTTTCTTAACTTCAAATAATTTTTTTTACAGTTTACTTAGCACAAAGTTAATTTATTATTTTATTACTTTAGATTCAAATTGTTTTTTAGGTCATTCAGTATTTTATACAATACTGTTCGAATTAATTGGAACGAACGTGTTTTTCTTGTCTGAGTTGGTATGTTATTACTAGTGATGTTTTCGGTTATTATCTCAACAAATGTCACTAGATGTTTAGTTACTCTTAAAGACATGCTGAATTCTGTCAAATACATAGAAATATTACACAGTAGGTTTGTTCCATTCATGAAAACATTTGATGGAACATTTCAACGTGACTTAGTCCCTTGTCAAACCTTGAAACCGGTACATACTTGTACGCGGGAAAATAAAATAAAAGGGGTTGATTGTCCTGGTAGGTAACCAGACCTAAATCCTATTGAAAACTTATGTCACGTTCTCATGAAGTTTAGATAAATTGCAAGGCGACAAAACAAACCATAAAAAGGGCAATACAGGTGTGGTTCAATGACGATAAAGTCAAGAACATGTGCACTACACTAATAGAGTATGTGTCAAGAAGGGTTGAAGAGGTCATTTCTGTTAAAGGAGGACATACTTCGTAATAACTTAGAGAGAGATCAGTCAGAGATTTATCAGTCTACTTTAAAAGCTAAAGTTTTAGAAAAAAATTTTCTCCATTTGTCCGAATTAAATCGAACAGTATAGTAATGACATAAGTCACGGAAATTCAGTCATGTTTAGTTTCATGTGAAGTTGATACAGCGGAAAAAGACCTGACATGATATCAAAACAGTTTCTTAACCACAAAATGAAATACCACTGAAAAACGGATTAGAAAAGAACAACAAAGCGAAAAACAAAAATCGTTTTTTGATGTAGCGCATCCTTTTTTTTTTCTTTCTTTTTAATGGAGCTGCGTATGGTCATTAACCCCTTAATTGGTTTGCCGCGTACGGGCTACCCAAAGTTGGTCCCAACCAGTTTTCCCGTACAGCTTACGGGCATTGAAATTTCCGCCTTTCTCGTTTTGAGTTGCCCGTATTTTTAACAGATTGAAAGAGAGTCATTCAGGGGCATTTGTGTTTCAAAGTTATAAAAAAAAATATGCTTAAATTCATTACTTATGGAGTTTTTGAAAAATTCTTTCATTTTCCTTTTATGCCCAGTTAGGACTTGAATTAATGCAATAAAAAAATGTGCTTTTTTAGGAACATTTGTAATAAAAAAATTAACCAGTTAAGGGGTTAACCTTTGCAGACCTAGTGCGCATCCCGGTAATCGGCATCCATTTTTTCAAGTAGCACCACTGTCGGTGGATGGCATTGCCACTGAGAATTTGGACGCTCCGTTTCCCCTAGAGGCGGCACCTGAGCTCTCATTTGAAGCGAATTGCACTAGGTATTTAATTTAGCCGAGAATATCCAAGCCAAACGGATACTCATGATATCTTTAACATGCCGCACAATCATGCGACATCTGCGCAGACGATTTTCTGCATCTTGAAACTCCACCGACTTGGGCCAGGTTCGAACCTGCGATCTTGGGCTTACGAGACGTGCGCCACTACGCCACCCTGTCGACATGTAGCGCATCCTAAATCCGAAGAAAATGGATGCGATGAAAAGGAAAAAATTGGAAAAGGCAAAAAATGTTTATTCTATTAGTTCTCCAACACCCCTCACTGTAAAATGAGGGGAGTTTTTTTTTTTTTTTTTAATTCCCAGGATGGGGAAAGAATTACGCTGCCGATGCATGCGCCCTTTGGGATACCGTTCAAGTAAAGTGATCAGATGCAAATAGAGTCGAAATTGATTCATTTAGGGACCGTTCATAAATGATGTCATGCTTTTTTTCAATATATTTGACCCCCTCCTACCTTTGTCATAAAATTTCACACTTCAACGGACCCCCCTACTCTCCTTAGTCGTATGTCACGCCATATTACAGAGACATATGTACTTGCTGTGAAACGTAATGCTCAGAAAAAAGAAGCATTACGTTGTGGATCCCATTTCTAATTTCATTTTTGAACTTTTAATGACAGTTGAGAGCATAAGAATAACAATGGTTATCTGCTGTGTACTTAATTTGTATCAAATGAGATTAGGGTTTGCAACAAAAAAAGAAAATTAGTACGATAATAAAAAATATTAATTGCATGAATTCTGAACAATTAAATGCGCTTATCTTAAAAATGTAAACGTCTAAGATTTCCTTTAACCCTTTATCTACCGACGGTACTTCTAAGTACCCTTTTCTATAAATTCCATTCCAGCAACCATTTTTACCAATATTCTGATGGTACTTTGCCGGGACAGTCTTTACATAACCCTCTTTCAGGATACATATCAGCAAGGGTTCTATATAGAGTGTTTTAGCGAGGAAAGGAACGTAGGTAGTTTTGAACTTCCATTTTGTTCAGGTTGCTGTCTTAGATTTTTGCTCCAGAAAAGCAGTAAAATTCAAGAATCAAGTCACTGATTTTTTCAGTGTGTTAGTTAAGAACTTAGAAAACTATTTGACGATATATTTTGATTAAAAAGTGTATGTAATTAATTTCACAGGGTGTGGCATTTATTAGCTGTAAAGAAATAAATATTTATAGACTGAGCATTTTATTTATGTAAATTCCTTAGTTTTCAGTGTAAATACCTAGACAAACTATTTCTGTAAAAAAAAAATATTGCATATCATAATTTGTTAAACTTTTAACTAGAAGTTAATTTTAGACTTTAACCAGCATCGTTGCTTTCGATACAAAATGAAATCAGATACTTTAAAATCAAAGTGTGAAAAACAAAAAATCTTTAAAAATAAATTTAATTTGCTGATTTAAAAGTTTTTATATGATGTCACACTTCTTGTTATTCCCTACGCTCTAATTGTCACAAACTGTCACAATTTCTCGAATCCTCCTCCCCCTCGAAGCGTGACAGCATTTATGAAGGACCCCTTATTTTTCTGTACGCTTTTATCTGCCTCTCTTTGAAATTTCGCACAGTAATGTTTGCTGAAACGTAGAAGTTCACTTCTCTTCCGATGTCAGTGAAATTCTTGTTTGAAAAAATAATCTATATTTTTAAAAAAATGTTATATCTGGAAAAAGTATGTGAAATATTTCACGAGAGAGTTTGGAAATCAGTTCTAGCAACCATTCTTTTAACACTAGAAGCGCCGTTCGGGTCATTTTGACCCGTTTTTCTAATTTTCTACGTTTTTCCTCAACATGAAATTGAACAGCGAAGCTCTTTTTTTTTCACTTTTCCTAAAATATTTCCAAGTATACTGTGACAAATTTTCTAATTTCTATGTTGACTACTTAATTATATAATGACTGATTTACATAGAACAGCCATTTGGGGTCATTTTGACCCGCATAAGAAAACTTACCTATTTTCAACTGAATCTCTACATTTGAATTCCCGAAGCCTCATTTCTGTTCTATTCTCATGGAGAAATAATGCAGCTATTTTCGCGATGACTCGGCAGAGAAGAAAAATAAACTCGCGCTTGATATTGTCTTTGGCTAAATAATGGCAAATCTGCCACCATTACGATTCTTCATCTCTCCATTAGTGACGTTGTTCTAAACATTCTGGTCTAACTACGTTGAAAATGAAAGTCGAAACCACATTGAACAGCAGCATTTTCACCACTTTTGATTGCAATCCGTGCTTAAACATATTTTTCTATAAAAAATGTGCAAAGGATTGAGTACACAGGAGTGCCTTGCCTTGCTAGAACAGTAAGATTCAGACATAAGAGGGAGGGGGGGGGGCATTGGAGGTTAGGGTTTTGTGCAACATATGCCCTTCAATTGTGAGTGTATGGACCCGTAAGGGAGATAAGAAAACTTTTATCGCCTGTGAGGGATGCCAGAAACCAATTTGTGGTAAATGTGTTGCTGTGACTGTCAAGCTTGCACAGTCAGGGCCGGCGCTAGCACGAATAGCGCCCTGAGGCAAAAAAAAAAAAAAATTCCGCCCCTACTATATATTATGAAGGAATAGAGATTTTAAATGATCGATGCAAAATTTAATTATACATATTTTAACTTTCAAAAAGCTAAAGGAAAACAATCGCTGATCAGAATGGACTGAATAAGGGTAAATAAAAAACAGAAAAAGAGAAAAAGCAATAAATTGCGTTTTGCTCGTCATGAAATAGATAGGTTTGACTACCACTAACTTTGAACTCCAGCTGGGGCGGCTATTGAGTTGGAGAGTTAACCAATTCTACTGTTCAATTTCAGTACAATTAAATTACTTAGAAAAATCATTGTTAGAACATTCGGAAGTTGTGTCATTCTTAATATAGAAAGCCCATCCACCACCGCAAGGTTGAGAAAAATCAGTTTTTAACTGTCCAGAGGCCAAAAACCGCATAAAAAGTAAACGTAATATCGGTTTTTATTTTTATTTTTTTTTTTTTTTTGAGATAAAAACTTGTTCTTTACTTATAAAGATGTAGTCAATATTTATGGCCAATGCGCCTCTAAGAACGACGCGCCCTGAGGCGGGCGCCTCACCGCCTCAGCCTAGCGCCGGCCCTGTGCACAGTCTTGCACTTGTGCTAATGTCCAGCAAACTTAGCCCTTTGTGCATTTATTCATGGTATGTATTTTGTAATCTTATCTTGAAACACATGTTCTAATTCGTATTATTTTCAATTTCAGATTTTGCTTGCTCTTCCACAGTTTCTATATATTAAAAATACATTTTCATCATTGGTATTTGTACTTTTGTCTGTTTTCTGATCACATATGCTGCTTTAAAATAACACAGTGTAATAAAATATATTGCATTATATGACTTGTTTTTCGAAATTAAAAAAAAAATCGTGTGATCATTAAAAAACATATAAAATCGACTAAAGTTGTTAAATATAAAAGAAAAAACTTAGCAAAAGCTTAAACAACTGAAAAATAATACCAATAATAATAGTACGTCTCTAAAAACTACTCTATATTGTCATTTCAACCTCATTTCTCAAGGAAAAAGAATATACTTTGCAAATTTACTTGCATTTCCGACGCAGGTGAAATTGACCGCAACACGGCGATTTTCGGTAAGTTCAAATTTCGGCTGTTCTGGTGTTAAGATGTTAGTTTAGTTTCAATGAGAGGGTAAAGTGCAAGAAAATCTTACTATCTATGAGTGCGAACAGCATCGCAATTGTAAAGCTAAAAAAAGTCACCGTCGGAAAAGCAACTTCGTTCAACGGTGTTTTGCCAATTCAATAGAATTAAAAAACTAGGCTGATCCATTGCAGAACATCTGCGGGCTATACGTTCAACAATCAAACTAATCATGAGAATGATCGCTCGATATAAACACACTAAGGTGTTGCCACTCCAAAGAATCGAAAATTAAAAATTGAGACATGAATGGAAATCTTACATATAAGCGCCTTATTCTGTCTGTGTCTGTCCGCGATAGGATCCCAGGCCGTTTTACCGATCGGGACCACATTCGGCATGGTTAATGTTTACGACGCGAGAAACGCATCGCCGCAAAAATGAAAGATGTGACTCAATTAGTTTTTGTTTAATTAATTTTTTTAAATTTTTCAATGCTTTTTTTGACCCGTTTTATTTTACTTTTGCATTGTTGCCCTCATTTCCAAACATATAATTACAGTTAAAGTGTGAACAAACAAATCAATGCAGTTGCTATTGTTATTGTCATAAATGTAACAAATATACTAATAACAATCGAAACGATTATCTCCGTTAACGTCATATTGAGTGGGGCTTCGCTGTATTTCAATCTCCGTTAAAAATTAATGGATACGCGAATTTAATTTAATCCTTTCTTTCTTTTTAATTTATTTATTTATCGTCTGCCCTTTTCATATTTTTCTTATTAGAGTGGCAGCGCTCTTTTTTCTCAGTTTCGTTAAAACTGTTGTTTTGAAAAGCATAATAAAATTTTCAATACGTTCTTTCGATGATAAATATATATTTTTCACAAACAATTTTATTGTATAGTAAATAAATGTATAGTAGTGTGAGGCAGTAAGCAAAGGGGCGTCCTCTCCGCCTGACCTGGGTAATTCAGTTTGAATTAGCAGACACCTTTGCACAAATCATTTTAATTACAATTTATAATATCTAGAACAGCGGTCATTTCGTATAACTGCCGGGCGTACTAGTACTTTATAAGAAACAGAAATAATTTTGCTAAAGTCCTTAAAATACGATAATTAGTACGAATATTATGTTGTTTTTCTATGCTAATCATTAAACAAATTTTTAAACATAGTTTTACCATAGTTTTTTTTTTTTATTGCATGATGTCAGTATGGTATCGTAACGCAAAATTTAATCGCAAATGGTTCACGTTAAGTGAAATATATATATAGATTGTTGGGGGCCTCAGTGGCTGAGGGGTCTAATCGACAGGTTCCGGTACCTTCCTGCGCTCAGTGAAGAGGCGTCGGTTCGATTCCGACTTTCCCCTGGGCGTATTTCCTTCTTTTGTATAGTAAATCTGTTGTACTGTCTTGTTCTATCTGTCATATTAGACGAGAGTTTGAGGCACATCCTTGAGAATAGCAAATAAACTCGAATATTTATGTGACCTGAAATGGTTGTTAACAAACAACCAATATACAGATTGTTGGTAACAGGACTTAAATAATTTCCAAGGACACAATTTCACAAGGTCCATGTCACAAGGACTTAAATAATTTCCTTCTGATTCCGAGTTGATTTTTCTCCGCTGATAATCTCTGTTACAGTTCGACCACGGACTTTTGACAGCTGGGCGCTTCTGCGCATGGCAGAAACGAACGAACCCAGTCGAGTTTTAGGGAAGTTCGTTTTGCCGCGTTTATTTAGTACGCGAATCAGAAAGTTTGTCCCGCAGTGGACCAGTCGGTAGAAGCTCGGTTCCCGTTGAACACCGAAAGTGAAGCAACATCGACTGAGGTCAGTGTTTGGGAGGGTGACAATCTCTCGCGGCTGGTTGCTGTGGTGTCCGTGTACGCTAAAGGGAGCTGGTGCACGTTAAACAGGTCGCGGCTCCAATGTCCTCCAAGTGAAACGATACCTCTGGGGGTGCCAATCCCAGGTGACGGTCTCTCATCTGGGAGCGGGTTCAAAAAATTAAGAGACCTTTCAAAAAGGGGCGGAAATCGGACCCCTGCCTATAAGGGCCCCGTTAGGCTCAGGAGCAGCGTACCCATTCTTCCTCGTCACGCGCGAGGACTCGACAACAACAACAACATCAGAAAGTTTGCTTCACTGTTTGTAGAAAGAAACAAATTTATAAACTGGCATATAGCATCAGTTCGAAAGAAATCAAGCATGCTACACGAAATAAATCGAAAAAAACGGGACATTCCAGGAACCAGCAGTTCCTCCATTGAGCGTGAATGGATTCTTCTTGGCACGCTGCCAGGCAGATTGCTTCGGTTGGTGGTAGAACTGCACTCGAGTAGTCGTAACAGGTCAATAACGGTGTAGACTACGCCGTCCACTACACGCCAATGTCCTTTTTTTGTCACCGTAAAGAAAACGTTGCAAAGTATTTAATATAGCTATTTATTGAGATGATTTTTGTTTGCATTCCGCGTTATTATTGCTGTTTTTGTTTGCAATTAACAGAACAAACTTACTTTCTTTTTGAATAGCTTAAATTGGATGCCCCTGTTAATGTGAAGAGGGCGGGGACATACACACATTTTTCTCATCGAATACCCCAGTTGTTTTTTTATTCTTTTTCATTATTTATGCATATTTGACTTTTTTGTTTAACCCGAGAGAACGCGCGGGGGTCATTTTATGACCCCAAGCTATATCCAAATTCCAATTTCTAGACAACTAGCCACCTGCTCATTCCTTTCTTATCAGTAGCTGAATTTCTCCCCCCAATCTACCTTTTGTTAGTGTTCTGAAAGTATTTCAGGCATTTTAACGCCCCCAATACCTGTTTGGTTAGTTAAAATCATACTTTAAAAATGATAGTAGCAAAAACAAAACGATATGTTTCTCTAAGAATTTCATGTTAAAAATAGCAATAATACAAGCTGGAATATTTATTATAAAGTTCACAAATACTTACAAGTATTAAAAATAATTATTTAGCACCATTTTTATGAACTTAGTTACTTAGTTTATAGACGTGTATTAAACTACCTTTAATTACTAGCGCAAAACATGAAGCTAATTTATTCTTTACATATCGCCCTTTAAAATTAATTTATGTATTACATTAGTATTTAAATGTAATTTTTAATGTTTAAAAATGGACGGTATGGTTTTGACATGAATAAGTAAAGAAGTAATGCTTTTAACAACGTTTTAGTTTGGGGTCATTCTATGACTCCCGCGCTTTTTAACGTTGGTTTAGGAAGCGCGCGTTCTGTAGGGTTAATGTTATTTTTATGATACATTAAACGCCTTCATAAAAAAATAACGATTCCATACACATAACGATGATATACATTAAGACACTTTCTTATTATTTTTTTTTAAAAAACATTCATGAGAAACCAGGCTAAAAACGGATATACAACATATATCCTCTCATATAGAGGGAAGTATATATAGGATTCGTGACAGTGCATTGTTAGGAATGCTCTTCAAAATCAGTCAGCTTATGTAGACCTTAAAAGAAGAAGGGCGGAGGAAAAAACTTCGCAAATATTTAAACTTGCTCTTCCCGGAGTAAATAACGCCAACCAGATTGATGTTTAAGGGGAAAAAGAACCCCGTTTCAGCTGAACCATCGGAATATGTTTCGCTTCAAAATACCTTTGTCGAGCTCTCCGCTTACAAGAATGAATCCATTACGAGAACAAGTAGAACATGAAAACCCATTTTTCACTTTCAATATCGTCAGTCGAAAGATATGAAATGTTACGTTCCGAACAGAGCCACTTCGCGGCGAACTCACCGAATTTCAGGTCGTGAGAAATTCTTTCTCCTATTTGTCAAAAGGGGAAAATATCATAAACTGAATATTGAAATTCCTCCACATGTCTCTCGAGTGTTCTGGAAATAAGGAAATTTTGACCAGATTATATATTTTTATTCCATTTTACCCCACAACGTGAATTCAAACAAATATTTATTCCTAGTTTCGCAATAAATTCTGTTAGCTTAAACAGTTTTGCTTACATTTTTTTCCCTCGATATTAATATTACTTTGAAATAAAATAATACACTCTCTCTATTAACTATTATCTATAGGGGTTTTTTTCCAGGATTTTTTGGAAATAAATTGAGTATCTGTGATAAACGCTCACTATTTTTATTCACAAACTTCTGTTATAAAAAATTGTGCTTCATGTTTTTTCCTTTTTTTTTCTTTTTCGTTTATTTTTCTTTTCTTTTCTTTCTTTTTAACCCTTAACTCTGAAACAGGTATGAATTTTTGAATGTACGTTGGTTCCCTTTGTTTTTAAATAAACAAAAAATCTATATATGTAGTAAGTATAGATTTTAAGAAAAGAATAAAAAGGGGGGGGGGAGAGGGATTTAAAACAAAATGTTTTAGAAAATAAATTTAAATCTCTACAAAAAAAATTAAAAAAGAAAAACTTGGAAAGTAAAATTTAATTTACAAGAAAGAAGCAAGATGTTTATAAAATACAGGGTGCGGCAGAAGTAATGACCCGGTTTTGAGGGGTTATTAAAAAAAGCTAATACACATTGAGACTTAAACCTTTTGTTTTATTTTTATCTGTATATAATCCCATTTTTTGCATTAAGTTTTAAATACCACTTCAACAAGATGGGGGCCTTCGGCAGCAATACACTGATGCAGTCTATTTCTGAAATTTTGGGTAACTTTTCTGCACATTTCAAGGGGTATGGCGGATACTTCCTCGACAATTCGGTACTTCAGCTCTTCTAAAGTCTGGCAGCGATGTTTCCAAACTTTCTTCTTTTAAAAAAATTATACAGAAAAAACTTCCGCTAAAGACCTTAACATTACTTGGAATATTGAAACGCACACGAAGAGCTCGAGCCCTCTGCAAGGGAGAATAGACTGCATCAGTGTATTGCTGCAGAAGGCCGCCCTCTTGCAGAAGTGGCATTCAAAACTTCTTAAGGTAAAAAATGGGATTAATACAGATCAAAATTTTTAAAAATTTCAAGTCTCAAATTTTGTTAGTTTTTTCTTACCCCTTCAAAACCGGGTCATTACTTTCGTCCCACCCTGTATGTTAGGCTTTGCAAAAAAAAAAAAAAAACAAATAATAAAAAATAAAAATATTACGATCTGAAAACTACATGAATTTACAAAAGTATGTTGATATTCAGAAGCATATTTGTTATTTGGAACCTTTCCCACAAAATGCGCATCGTAAAAAGCGCGAAATAGCCACAAATATTTCAGGCACGTGTTTTGAGGTTGCACCGAGCTCCTTTTTGAAGAAAGCTAACGTGTGCAAAGACATACAACAGAAACCTCTTTTTTCGGACCTTCATGCAAGAGCTCGTTTCGTATTGCTTTAGAAAAAAGGACTCCTCGTAACCCCGAAACACAAGCCTGAAAGTTATATTGCCATTTTGCAATTTATTTTTGTTGTTTGTTTCTTGACGAAAAAGTCAACTGTTCACTACAAACACTAGTAAACTTTACCGATTAGTAACACTTCTTTGAGACAAAGCAGTTATCTCGTCAATCAAGCAAACGTTTATTTTTTAACCGACTTCACAAAGGGAGGAGGTTATACATTCATATTGTATGCATGTCTTTTTTTTTTTTTTGTCCACTTATAACTTCTTACCGGATGAACCGATTTTCATGAATTTTTTTTAATCGATCGAGGGTGGTTTCCCATAGGACCCATACCTTGGCTTGGCCATATTCCATAATTAGAAAAGAAGTCATAGGCTGAATTGTGGTCATTTTTTTTGCTTTTTCATCCATAACTTTTCATTAAGTGAACCGATTTTGATTATTTTTTCTTTGTTTGATAGAGGGTCGTCTAACTCAAATATCGCACATCAATTGGACTGCAGATGTTTTTTAGAAAAAACGTTATGGGTGAAAAATAAGTATTTTTTCATTTTAATTGGAAAGGCTAGGCTTGATTTTTCTTTGTTGGGAAAATTGTTGATAAACAACATGAAACTCATTGTTAAAAAAGAGTGTTACCATTAAGATGTAATATTAAACGCAATTATAACAAGAAATTGACCAAAGGCTTCTCTGAAGAAGAGATCAAATCAGTTTGCTTGCTGTAGTGACCCTTTAAAATCGATTTCTAAACGAAATTTATCATACAAAAGGTTAGTTTTTAGTGTCATTCCCTCAAAGAAGGTTTACCCCTTTGATATGTATGTTTTAAAGATAGAGTATTTATATAAAAATGTATTTACATTAAAAAGACTAAAATAAAATAATTTTTGGAAAAAAAATAGAACTGACTTCAAACTATAAATTGCGCTAAAAAGTAAAAAATGAAATTATTCTTTAAACAAATTCGGTACAACTTCTAAACATAATTTTTGAAGTCGGTGAAAAATTATGATGAATTTTGATGCATGATTCCTTTTGTAACTATGGACCAATTACAAATATAAATAGCGTAGAGTTTGCAACAGTTTCAATGTAAAATAACGCATGGCGTAATTATAATTAGACTGTCATAATTTTGCACCAACTTCAAAAATTATGTTTAAAAGTCGTATCGAAGTTGTTTAAAGAATAATTTTAATTTTTACTTTTTAGCGCAATTTATAGTTTGAAGTCGGTTCTAATTTTTTTCCAAAAATTATTTTATTCTTTGTTAGCTCCACCAATCTTAGTTACAAATTAAAATATCAAACTATCGAAACTATTTTGGCACTCTGAATTTATCTGTATATATATTTCACTTAGCAAGGACCAGTTACGATTAAATTTTGCGGTACGATACGATACTGACATCACGCAAAAACCAAGCTTATTCCAGTCCCCACTATATAGCCCCTTTAAAACTTTTTTGTCCAGAGATTTTCTCTTCAGAATCGGGATCTGTAGAGGTTCTAATACGAAACTGTCTTGGGTAGACATGTTGATTCCTGGGCGAAATAATTTTACAGGCCATCAAATATGGCGGCCATTTTGGTCCCTCTCCTCATTAGGCATTCAGCAACCAATCAACATATAAACTTAATTTTGGTTTTGAACTTTGGTTTTTGGGGTCTAAGAATTCAAATAGCATATTATTTAAGTCATTAAAGCAATCTTACTACCTTTTCAGTAGTTTGCTTGGAAATGTAGCCGATAATTGTTGTTTAATATTCTGGTTGAAACTAGATTGGTTGAAACTAGATCAAACATTAAAACTAGAATAAAAGAATTCTCAATAATACTAAGTTTCAGCTCGTGTTTATTAGAATTATACGATCCTTTTATTGGTAGAATTGTATAATAAAAGCAAAATATAAAATTAAGCAACAAAAAATGAATAAAAACATGTCATTTGATTTTGCATTCCTTGGGGGTACATTTGACAAAAATAGTGCACTTTACAACAGCAGCTTTGTAAGCATATCTTTTGGAGACAGAAACCTAACATTTGCTCACACACAGGAGTTCCAGTGGCAGGAAATTCAAAATTTGTTAGGGTCTCAGCACCCCGTTAATATTTTCCCAGCCAAAATCATGCGGATCATTTATTTATTGTCTATTTTCAAGAAGACGAATTTTCCGTCTTATATGCTAATAAGATCTTAGGATGTGCCTTTTAACTGAAAGTGATGTCGGTGAAAGTCCACTCAGTGGCACTGACTTCTTGTATTCATTAAACCGTAGATCATCAAATGTTTCACGTGTTGAGCTTTCCAGACCCGCACTAGGTATTTCTGCACGTTTTCATATTCGCACTTGTCCTATGTCTCTGCAAAATCTGATAAATATGAAATAGGATTTGAATTTATAGCTGAAATTTTTGTCACAATTTTGCTAATTTCGTCATTGCCATTAAGAATGCCAGATTTCGAGTGTAATTTGGCTAGCAATTGATTTAGTTTTCTGATAAGAATATTTGATGGGAATGAACCGTCTATTTTCTTCTATTCCGAAATTATACAGAACTCAGATATTCCTTGGCACATCCATGTTGATGCAATTTGGATTAACAATACTACACGTCTGTATCATTCGAAAGCGCAATCACTCATTTTGCACCATGCTAAACAGCCTAGTGTATGTGTGGAGCAATTCGTAAACTGCCCCCCTCTAACGTGTTATTAAGCTCTTTAATGTCCAGCCTTACTTCAACAAAGTACATAATTGCAGGTTGCAACTCATTATTAACTAGTGAAGGACTAGAAACTAAGTAAAATATAGCATGTTATACATAACTTTCGAACCCAACATGATGAAGTTCCTGCAAAGACTATACCGACATCGAACCGTGCAGAACATTTTTGACGACTTCTCCAAAATTTTTCACTTTCTTTAACTTTATTCTTAGAACTTGTGACATGAAATCAACAACAAGAGCAGTTTTTAGTAATAATATTTTACTGAATAGAAAATTTTTGTACGACAGGTATTTCTCAAGCTAACAACAGCGTCGGCCGGGATTTTTCTCCTCGGGGAAAAAAAGGTCAGACTAAATATCATTTTGTCTATTTTTTCTTCAGTAAACTGCAAATTAAAAAAGCAGAATTTATCTAAAATAAATATTATGAGCATTCCCATTCAAGGAATCAATTCTATGCTATAATATGAGACATGAAATATTTTATGGAGAAAAAAAAAGTAGAGTAATGATTTTAAAAAGAATAACAATAAACCTTTCGATATGGGTTTTCAAAAATAGAGTACTTGCATAAAAAAACATTTTACCCTAGAAAGCATAAAAGAAAAAGATTTTTAGGAAAATAAAGGACCGACTTCAAATTATAAATTTCGTTAAAAAGAAAGAAATAAATTCTTTCTTTAAATAACATCAATACTACTTTTAAACATAATTTTTGAATTCGGGGCCAAATTATAGTAGATGAATTCTTTGGTAATCTTATATCAACTTCAATCATAAATGGCCCAGAGTTGGCAACAGTTTCAATACAAAGTAAGAGATTGTGCAAGGGTAATCAGACTGTCATAATTTTGCGCCTACTTCAAAAATTATGCTTAAAAAACGCATCGATATTGTTTAAATAATTAATTTGATTCACCTGTTGCGAATGAATAAGAGCAGCAACGGAATGGAGCTCCAAAACGGAGTTTTCACAGAATCAAAAACAGCATTAATGAAGATTATCACGATCGGGCAGACTTTTTCGCTGCAAGTTAGCGAATTCGATTTAGTAAAAAGTGTGATTGGCTGCATTCATCTCAAATCAGTGGACATCCACCCGTAGATCCGAACTTTTGTTACTCCAACATCATAAGCTCTGTTCCACGAGTGGATGTAGGCTGACATGTCCTACTCCTTCGCTGGACTGGAAATCGATTCTCTGTCAAGATAGTAACTGAAAGAGAAAAATATGAGGCGATAACCGGAATTGGTCTCAGTGGCAGAAGGCAATTGGCGTGAATTCGGTCGAAGCCAGAAGCGAAACACGTTACTTTTACCGTGATCTTTATGAAACATATTACCAGTAGAATGAAGAAGAGCAAGCACCAGCAACGCTCAGTGATGAACCTAAAATGCATAGGAATAGTTTGCATTTGCTGCAGTTCACTGTCCAGTTTCTCTTTTTTATCTTCAAATGAAATAGATACCGCATTCCAAATCCTCATTGAAATTGAGGAAAAAAAAATTACTTTCACAATACGAGAGGCTTTCTTTCAGCAACGATGTACGTCTTTTTAACCGACTTCACACATGGAGGAGGTTATCAGTTTATATACCGTATTTTTTTTTTTTTTTGTTCTTCGATAACTTCTCACTGGATGAACCGAATTTTAATTTTGATGATTCTCTTTTTAACCGATAGAGGGTGGTCTCCTGTAGGTCCCGTATCTTTTTCTGACTGTATTCGACAATTATAGAGAAAAGGTTATAGACTGAAATATAGTGATTTTTCTTTCTTTTTTCATCATCCATAACTTTTGACTAACCGATTTCAATCACTTTTTTTTTTAGTCAGCAGAGGGTTGTCTAACTCAAATATCGCACATCGATTTGACTTCATTTGTTCTTCAGAAAGGAAGTTATGAGTTTATTATAAGTGTTTTTTCGTTTAATCAAAAAATACTGGTTTGATATTTCTTTGTTTGGAAAATTTATGATAAATATAGAACTCATTTAAAAGAAATATTTTGTTGCACGAATGTTAAAAGCAATATATTAGAAAGAGTTTGAGTGAAGGCTTTTCTGAAGCAAAAATTAAATCCAATCAGCTTCTTTGCTCAAGTGGCCTTTTAAACTCGACTTCAAAACGGAATTTATCTTTCAGATGTTTGGTTTTTAGTGCCAATCACTCAAAGAAGGAAACCGTTCGATATGGGTTTTTAAAAATAGAGTCCTTGCATAAAAAAACATTTTACCCTAAAAAGCATAAAATAAAATGATTTTTAGGAAAATAAAGGGCCTAATTCAAATTATAAATTTCCAAAAAAAGAAAGAAAGAAATTCCTTTAAATAACATCTATACTACTTTTAAACATAGTTTTTGAAGTCGAGGCCAAATTATGATACATGAATTCTCTGGAAATCCTAAATCAACTTCAAACATAAATGGCCAAGAGTTGGCAACAGTTTCAGTAGATGATAACACGTAGTGCAATGGTAATCAGACTGTCATAATTTGCGCCTACTTCAAAAATTATGCTCAAAAGTCGTATCGATATTGTTTAAATAATTAATTTGATTCACCTGTTGCGAATGAATAAGAGCAGCAACGGAATGGAGCTAGGACAAAACGGAGTTTTCACAGAATCAAAAACAGCATTAATGAAGATTATCACGATCGGGCAGACTTTTTCGCTGCAAGTTAGCGAATTCGATTTAGTAAAAAGTGTGATTGGCTGCATTCATCTCAAATCAGTGGACATCCACCCGTAGATCCGAACTTTTGTTACTCCAACATCATAAGCTCTGTTCCACGAGTGGATGTAGGCTGACATGTCCTACTCCTTCGCTGGACTGGAAATCGATTCTCTGTCAAGATAGTAACTGAAAGAGAAAAATATGAGGCGATAACCGGAATTGGTCTCAGTGGCAGAAGGCAATTGGCGTGAATTCGGTCGAAGCCAGAAGCGAAACACGTTACTTTTACCGTGATCTTTATGAAACATATTACCAGTAGAATGAAGAAGAGCAAGCACCAGCAACGCTCAGTGATGAACCTAAAATGCATAGGAATAGTTTGCATTTGCTGCAGTTCACTGTCCAGTTTCTCTTTTTTATCTTCAAATGAAATAGATACCCCATTCCAAATCCTCATTGAAATTGAGGGAAAAAAAATTACTTTCACAATACGAGAGGCTTTCTTTCAGCAACGATGTACGTCTTTTTAACCGACTTCACACATGGAGGAGGTTATCAGTTTATATACCGTATTTTTTTTTTTTTTTGTTCTTCGATAACTTCTCACTGGATGAACCGAATTTTAATTTTGATGATTCTCTTTTTAACCGATAGAGGGTGGTCTCCTGTAGGTCCCGTATCTTTTTCTGACTGTATTCGACAATTATAGAGAAAAGGTTATAGACTGAAATATAGTGATTTTTCTTTCTTTTTTCATCATCCATAACTTTTGACTAACCGATTTCAATCACTTTTTTTTTTAGTCAGCAGAGGGTTGTCTAACTCAAATATCGCACATCGATTTGACTTCATTTGTTCTTCAGAAAGGAAGTTATGAGTTTATTATAAGTGTTTTTTCGTTTAATCAAAAAATACTGGTTTGATATTTCTTTGTTTGGAAAATTTATGATAAATATAGAACTCATTTAAAAGAAATATTTTGTTGCACGAATGTTAAAAGCAATATATTAGAAAGAGTTTGAGTGAAGGCTTTTCTGAAGCAAAAATTAAATCCAATCAGCTTCTTTGCTCAAGTGGCCTTTTAAACTCGACTTCAAAACGGAATTTATCTTTCAGATGTTTGGTTTTTAGTGCCAATCACTCAAAGAAGGAAACCGTTCGATATGGGTTTTTAAAAATAGAGTCCTTGCATAAAAAAACATTTTACCCTAAAAAGCATAAAATAAAATGATTTTTAGGAAAATAAAGGGCCTAATTCAAATTATAAATTTCCAAAAAAAGAAAGAAAGAAATTCCTTTAAATAACATCTATACTACTTTTAAACATAGTTTTTGAAGTCGAGGCCAAATTATGATAGATGAATTCTCTGGAAATCCTAAATCAACTTCAAACATAAATGGCCAAGAGTTGGCAACAGTTTCAGTAGATGATAACACGTAGTGCAATGGTAATCAGACTGTCATAATTTGCGCCTACTTCAAAAATTATGCTCAAAAGTCGTATCGATATTGTTTAAATAATTAATTTGGTTCACCTGTTGCGAATGAATAAGAGCAGCAACGGAATGGAGCAAGGACAAAACGGAGTTTTCACAGAATCAAAAACAGCATCAATGAAGACTATCACGATCGGGCAGACATTTCCGCTGCAAGTTAACGAATTCGATTTAGTAAAAAGTGTGATCGGCTGCGTTCATCTGAAATCAGTGGACATCCACCCGTAGATCCGAACTTTTGTTACTTCAACATCAGCAGTTCTGTTCCACGGGAGGATGTAGGCTGACATGTCCTACTCCTTCGCTGGACTGGAAATAGATTCTCTGTCAACATAGTAACTGAAAATGAAAAAGCATAGACGATAACCGGAATTGGTCTCAGTGGCAGAAGACAATTGGCCTGAATTCGATCGAAGCCAGAAGCGAAACCCATTACTTTACAGTGATCTTTGGGAAACATATTATCAGTAGAATGAAGAAGACCAAGCACCAGCAAAGCTCAGTGATGAATCTAAAATACATAGGAATAGTTTGCATTTGCCTGGAGTTCATTGTCGCGTTTCTCTCTCTTTTTTTTTTTATCTTCAAATGAAATAGATACCCCAGTCCAAATCGTCTGTAAAAGCCATCGATGCTGTAGTCAGTATGGCTGCAGTTGGCATTGGGTGCCCCTGTCCAAATCCTCATTGAAAATGTGAAAAAAAAAATACTTTCACAAAACTAGAAGCTTTTTTCTGCAATGATGTATGTCTTTTTAACCGACTTCACACATGGAGGAGGTTATCAGTTACTACCGTATGTTTTCTTTTTTGTTGTTGTTGTTGTTCTTCGAAAACTTGTCACTGGATGAACTGATATTTAATTTTTGTGATTCTCTTTATAACCGATCGAGGGTGGTCTCCTATAGGTCCCGTATCTTTGACTGTATTCGACAATTATAAAAAAAGTTATGGGCTGAAAGATAGTGATTTTTTTTTTCTTTTTTCATCATCCATAACTTTTGACTAACCGATTTCAATGACTTTTTTTGTGATCCGTAGAGGGTTGTCTAACTCAAAAATCGCACATCGATTTGACTTCATTTATTCTTCAGAAAGAGCGTTATGAGTTTAATATAAGTATTTTTTTCTTTTAATTGAAAAGGACTGGCTTGATATTTCTTTGTTGGGAAAATTTATGGTAAATATAGAACTCATTTAAAAAGTGAGTTTGTTGCACTAATATTAAAAGTAATATTTTAATAAGAGTTTTAGTGAACGCTTCACTGAAGCAAAAATTAAATCCAATCAGTTTGTTTGCTCAAGTGACCTTTTAAACTCGATTTCAAAACGGATTTTATGATGCGAAGGATTGGTTTTTAGTGCCATTCTCTCAAAGACGGTTTTCTCTTTTATATAGATTTTTCAAAAATAGAGTTTTTATAAAAAAAACACTTAAAAGACTAAAATAGAATATTTTTCAGAAAAATAAAGGACCGACTTTAAATTATAAATTTCCCTAAAAAGAAAGGAATAACTTAATTCTTTAAACAAAATCAACACAACTTTCAAACATAATTTTTGAAGTCGTGGCGAAATTATAATAGATGAATTCTTTGGGAATCGTGAATCAACTTCAAATATAACTTCAAATCAACTTCAAATATAACAGTGTGTACAACAGTTTCAGTAGATGATAACACATAGTGTAATGATAATTAGGCTGTTATAATTTGCGCCTACTTCCAAAAATTATGTTTAAAAGTCGTATCAATATTGTTTAAAGAAATAATTTGTATCCCCTGTTAGGAATGAGAGCTGCAGAAAAGCATTGGACTTATATTTCTATTGATACTAAAGCTAACTGTTATCAAATACTCTAATGCGCGCTGCAGATAGTTTGATTAGGAGCTTAATATGGTTGTCACTAAATTTTGTGTTTAGTCTTGAACAGTGATTATTACATTTCCGTTGTATCCTATAACTGCAGAGCATCTTTGGCTACGTGGCCTAAGGCACAGGAATCGCTTCAGCGTTGGCTCAGCTGAACTCACCTTCGATTTCGTGGACCAGAAATATTAATTTAGAGTAATCACACATGACGCCACACTGCGGTACATTTTGTTGCTTTCATCGAGGTGGTTGCTTTTAATTTACTGAGCATCTTCTGTTTTTGAATTCTCAGTAATGTTTAATCGACTTCCCGAAGGAGGAGATAATATATTCATGCCTTGTGTATCTTTTTTTTGAACCGATTTTCATGATTGTTTTTTTTAATCGAACAAAAGTGGTTTCCCATAAGTTTCGTATCTTCGTTTGACCATATTTGATCATTAGAAAAAATATTATGGGTGGAAATAGTTTTTTTTTGGAACTTTAAATTGAGGGGACCGATTTTAATAATTTTTAGACGATAGAGGGTGGTCTAACTTAAACATCGTACATCAGTTTGAATAGTTGTTCGTAGAACTTACGCTTTGAATGAAAAATAAGCATTTTTCTTTTGGAAAAGCTTGCCTTGAAAGTTCTTTGCTGAGTAAATTATTAGGTAATAAATACTGTATAAATATATATATATATATAATAAACTCATTGTTAAAAAGAGTTTGTTGCCATTAAGCAATAATAATAAAAGCAATTATAATAAGATTTTTTGTAACAGAATGGAACAAGGACTAAGTATTATTATGCATAATGGATAATTGAAATGCTGCAATCCAGCGATCTCATGTATACTCACCTATTGGGAAAGTGTGATTGTACTTGGCATTGCTGGATTGCGGCCCATTTCCAAGTCATCAGAGAGCAGAAGAGAAACCTCCTAGTTTACAGTGAGCTTTGGAATGCATATTATCATTGGAATGAAGAAGAGCAAGCACCAGCAATACTCAAAGACGACGCTAAAGTCATTGGAATGCTGTTTTCCGACGAAGACACTCGTGAATGCACATCTTAATTTTTTTAGATGTGCCGGTTTATAAAAAAGACAAATTTACCTGAGTCTTAGAAAAAACAAGTAATGGAGGTGATTTATTTTTGGTAGATGATGGTAATGAAGAAAACAAAATGTTGATACGTGAATGCAGTGCCCTGAATATTTTTGTTTTGCAATAATTTTCCATCAAATTACTCTTATAGTTATCAGTGCCAGTTTGTTTAACTTGTCCTATTTTTTAGACAGGATTTCAAAATCGTAAAATTTCCTAAAAACCTAAAATGTCCCAAATTTTTAACAATTGTCCTAATTTTTCGAAACTTTTCTTTGTTTTACTTCGAAATTTTGTAAAAAGATATATAGCATCATAAAAATCACTTTTACTCTTTTAAAAATAGTTTGGCAATTTCACAATGTATTTTTTACTTTACTTTTGACAAAATAATGAAGAATATTATAAAATTAACGCAAAGCTGCAATTACAGCAAAATACTAATATTTTGCAATGAAAGAAACACACAAAATAAGTTAAAGCTGCAGTTTTTAAACCAGTTAAATTGCGGACTGTTAGTAATTTTGAACATTTATATTACATTTTGTTATTGAAACTTTGGGAGATTAGTAATTTCTGCAAAATGACGCTGTTTATTGTTTTTCCCGTCATGGCAGGAATTCATTTTTGAAAACTTATTGCAGTCAAACATAAACTAAGAGCTAAAAGCTTTAGTTTTAGGCATGGAATATTTTTAACAACTTGCTCATTCAATGTTCATTTGAATATTTCCTCATTTCCAGGAAAAGCTTTTGAGGCAATTTGAAGTAACTATTTTTGCCTCCATTCAGTAGAGTACTTTAAAATAAAAAGTTTATGATTATTATTAAATCGGGTATTTAAAACATTATAGCGCATCAACTGTGTCCCCCCCCTGATGTTTTTAGAAAATCTGAGTTTTAAACAATTTTACCTGGAAACATTTTCATATTATCCACTGCAGAGGGTGAAAATTTCAACTTTTTAAAAAGATTAACTGTGGATTATGGTCCACAAAAAATCCTGCCGTTCTTTAATACTTTTTAAAACCAAAATACATTATGTTTGTTTAAAATATAAAATTGAAGCATAGAATTAAATTGAAATTTTTTTTTGTTTAGTCTCCTAATTAAATCATATGTGCGAAGAAGGTGCCAAATGGAAAAGATTTGGGAAATAGGAGTAATGTTTGTGCGATGAAAATATTTTAAGAAAACATTCAAACTTAACAAATAATTTCATTTTTAACATTATGCGCTTGTTATTTTTAAATTAATATCAAACTGTTTGAATATAACTTTTGTCAAGGAATTATTTTAATTATCAAAGATCTGCTATATCAAAATATTCTTGTTGACGGTGCATCCTTTAATGTTATGAAAATGCCCCAATTTTTGTACGAATTACGTCCTAAACTGTTTTCATTTTTTACTTTTCCCAACCTACTCCAAACCCTGAAATAAGCAAATTGCTGGGTAGTTAAGAAAAATAGTATTTGTTTTAGCATGGTAAAAATCTCTTAATTATAAGAAATTTTTTAAAAGGAGAGAGGTTAGGAATTTTTTTAATGTCGAAACTATCTGTGTTTATTTACAATCATAGATTTTATTTTGTTCTGTTTTTATCCGCTTATATTTTTAAAAATAATTGAGCTGTATAATATAACTAAAAAAATTGTTTAAGGTGTACATACCGAATTGAAACCACACGAAAATTGAGTTTTTTTTTTTTTTTTGTGTGAAATTACGCTTTTTGCCTATTTAGTAATGTTTTTCTAAACCCTTACAAATGCAAAAACCATCATATTTTTGAAACAAACATGGCTGATAACAGAATTCAGGAAAGGATGACCATTTAAAATTTGCGGTTTTAGCCTCAACAGCAATCAGAATAAACGGTGCCCCCCCCCCCTTCCGTTTCGCCGAACCGGAACGTATGCGAAACGGGGGATTCCCCGACGAGATTGAAAACCGCAGAATCGTATGAAAAAAGCTCAGTGATTTTGTTTGCTGTCCCGCCCTCAAGAGGATTAAAATGATCAGAAAACAGATAACGCTAAATTTAAGTTCATAAGCACTGTTAATGGAAGAGCTGATTTATTTTTCAAACTCTTCAGAGAGTTTCCGGGAAAATGTTAATGGAATGACGCAAAAGAGCTATGAAACCTTCCTTACAGCCCTTTCAGAGCAAAAAAGTTTAAACTTTTGCTTTTCCCCCATTTATAGGAAGCTATATTCGGCGATTCTTTGATAGGAGTCTAATCTTTATACACGTTTCCATTAAAAGATTAACTACTACGCTCTCTCAAGTAAATATCTCTTCATCCTGTCTAAAAATTAAAGTCAAGAAATAAGCTGTACAGATATCTCTCTGCTCCTCAGCAATTAAAAGATTTATGACAAATTTTCTGATCTGAGTTTTTCAAAATTTATAACTTAATAATTACATTGTGTTCGTCTTGCGAGCACTTTTAAACCCATTTCAAGGCAAAAATCAATGCTGAAAAAGTTAATGAGCTTGATGGATTTCTTTAGTTATTTCATTTAGATGGACTTAACGCTAAAATGCTTTCTATTTCTGTTTTTCCCTTTTTCCTATTAAATTACAAAGAAAATTGTTCTTAATTAAAATGAAATATTGAATTTCATTTGAAGTTTGAAATTGACTTCCAGAAAACCGCAGTACTTATTGAATGTCAATTAAAGAGAATGGCTTCAAATAGAACGCCCCTTCCCCCCCCCAAAAAAAATTGATAAATTTTTCTACAGAATATTTGCCAATGCACTTTTCTTTTCTTTTCCAAATCACTCTTGTTTAATGCACTTCAGCATTTGCACGTCAGGTTTTAAAATTTACTTTTATTTAGGGTGAAGTCGCAGTCTTTTAGCAGATTTGCTCAAAAGTTTGAAACTACATATTTTATCCAATTTATTTGTTTATTACATCTTGAGCGAAGCATTTGTACTGAGCAAACATACCACTGAAACTACCTAGCTAGGCAAAACACATTTTGGAAGGAGGAAAAGAAATTGAGATTTGATTAAAAGTGTTTTTTGGGCCATTCAATATTCATAATAACAGCATAAGTCACGGAAATTCAGTCATGTTTAGTTTCATGTGAAACTGATTCAGCGCAAAAAAGACCTTACATAAAATTAAAACATTTGCTTACCCCAAAATGAAAGAAAAGAACAGAACAGAGACATACATTCACAAAAGCAATTACGAAAGGCAAAAGACGTTTTTGATGTATAACGCACCCTAATTCCGGGGAAAACGGATGCGGTGAATTGAAAAAAAAAAAGGGGGGAACCTTTTCATTCTATTTGTTCACCAACATCCCTCACTGTGAAACGAGGGGATTTTTTTAAAACTATTCCCAGGATGGGGAAAGAGTTAAGCTGCCAATGCTTGCGCCCTTTAGGGTACCGTTCAAGTAAAGTGATCAGATGTAAATATGTCTCCTGTTGATTCATTAAGGGCTCGTTCATATATCAGGCACTTAGAAGCAAAGGGGGGTAAGTGACCGAAATAAAAATTTTGAGATAGCTAGTGCAAAGGATAAGTTAAACACCCTTCTGTTTCGTGGGAAAGAGATTTTAGTGGTAGCTTTGACAGATACTGCAAAAGAGCGTGGTTTAAAAAAAATTACTAACTAAAAGCTGCATTTCGTTCGGTGGCAAAGGGATGCAAGTGCACTTACATCCGTTCGCCTCGAAATAAAATTATTTGATTTTTTTTCAGTTAGTTTCAATACGCAATGCAGACGATCTATTTGCAAAACTTAAAGCGGAGAAGAAAATAAAATAGGAAAATAATTCCGAATTGTTGAATAATAATAATAAAAACAAGGCTTAAATCGTCTGAAGATTATATTTTTGTCATGTTTTGATGCGGCAATTTGTCTAATGTCAATGCTTTTTAGTTTGTTGAATAAATATAATTATTCGAAATTTATATTATGCAGTTTTTAACAAAATTTATGTCACTAACAAATTATCTTTATTACTGTGTAAATTAGAAAAATGAACAAGACACGTATTTCCTTTAGTGGCAAAGGGGTGTAAGTAAACTAGTTGGAAGCAAAGGGGTGTAAGTAAAAATAAGCTATTTTTTAAGAAAATCCTACTCCAAATCTAATCAGGGCCATTCCACCGTCACGTGCGGGACAAATGATTTCAAAAGTTTTACCAAAATTTTGTCATAGAGTAGAAGATTTCAAACAAGTGGAAGCAATTGCATTTTTTAATCTTTACTTATGGGGCAAAGATGCTTTTGACACGTACTTATCTTTCAGAAATCTTTTTTATAGTTTAAAATAAAATTAATCTTCATGTGTCACGTGCGGGACACTTAAAGTCAACCTCTCTTAATTTTCATTATGAATCAACTAGAATTTCTGCTATATTAATCATGCAGTGACAAAACAAAATATAGGAATTGAAAGCCAAGGCTCCAATGTAAATAAAACATATCTAAAGTTTTGAGAAATAATAATTTTAATAGTTGAAAAAAATTATAATGTATCGTGTAACGGGCGGGACACAGTTGTCACGTGCGGGACATATTGCAAATGCTTATGTAATATATGTTTTCAGAATGTTGGAAATTAAATAAAAACATCAAACAATGTATTGGTTATACACTTTAAAACACAAAGCATTAATTTTAATAGAATATATGCGCAAATTGATCATTCCGAGAAATATATAAAATTTTAATTAGATATAGACTAAATGAAAAAAAAGTTTTAATATTTTTTCAAAATTTTAAAAATTTTCTGTTGTTAGATAAAGCGGGAGCTGATATCTTTCTTAAAACATCTTTAAAGAGATAGGGAATTCTGTAAGGGTGCTCTGGTCACTTGTAGCATTAGAGCTTTTGTTTCTCTTTTTCGGCTTTAGTCATATAGTCTTTCCTCATTTATTCAGTCCATTTGTCCTTTTATTTTGTTCCTTCTGGAAATGTGGACCTTTTTTTCTCTCATCTTTTTCACTCTTTCAGCACTTGATTTAGGTCCTTCCCTTATCCATTTCTGTTAAATAAAAATCAAATTTTATTAAAGTTAAAAAGTTAAAATATTATTTGAAGTTGTTGTGCAAAAAGTCATAAAAGGGAAACATAATTCAGCTCTAATTCTAAATAGACTTTCTAAAATAAATCTCATAATGTTTAAGCTATGTTGTTACGATGTTCTATCAAATATTGAAAAAAAATAAAAAATAATGCTCTTCCAAACAACTCATCGATAAAAAATGTAGTTGCTTTATAATTTATTATGAATATTTTAAACTAGCTTATTCTTATTTGTCTTTCTATATGACTTGAGTAATCTGTTCTGAAACATAAATGATTCTTGAAATGATAGGGCATTCTGTAATGAAAATGTAAAATTTTAGAAATGTATGCTCTATTAAATACATAATTTAGCAAAAACTATCATAAATATGAGAAAATGTATAATTTATTTCTTTAGAGTAACACAATTTTAAAACAAAAAACCATTAAAGAATTCAAGTTATGTTGAAATAAAATTCTTATCAACATTTAGAAATTGGAGAAGTGTTTCCTACATGTAATGCGTCGCGTGCAGGACAGTTTTGTTTTTGTATTTTTTACAAGTAAAAGCAACTTTAAAATCTAAAACTAGCATAGGATATGTGCACTACATTAATCTGCTTTAGAAATGCCATTTACACAAAATAAATGCGCTTCATTTTTAACCTAAATGAAAATATTCATCTTTTTCGTCACGTGCGGGACACGAAAAATAAGCTCTTTGTGGGTGCTAGTATAGCTATTGAGATATCTCCTAGATCTTAAAGCTTAATAAAATAAAACAATTAACTTTTAAACTTACCTATAAAGTTGACATCAGGAGTTTCAGTTGATTTCTTTTATCCAAAACAATCATGCAAACTTCGTTCGAAAACTCAATGAACTTGCTTGCACAAATCAACCATCTTTAGAGTACTGTGTTGCCAATACAGAAATGATAAACTTTAATTTCTTACTCAAAGCATAAAATTTGACATTTTATCTTTTAATACATACCAAAATTATCCACATAAGTATGATTTTAAAATTGACCACCCATGTACCTGTTTTTATGGAATGGCCCATCATCAGAAACACTTCACACTTCATACTCGAGCTAACACATACATAAAGGACTCGAAAATAAAAAAAAAATATTTACATGAAGAACTTCTAGAATTTAGTATAGGAATTAAACTTCAAACGAGTTTCACTCAAAATAATACTTTAGTCACTTACATCTCTTTGCTTCTCACCGCCTCATATGATGTTACGCTTTTTTTCAATATGATTGACCCCCTCCCCCACCATTTGTCATAAAATGTCAAATTTCGACCCTCTAGTCATATATCACGCTATATTACATAGATATATGTACTTGCGGTATTGCAGCTCACAACTAAAGCACTGCGTTATGAATCGCATTTGTAATTTTATTTTTGAACTCGGACCTTTTCATGTCGGACCAGACTCTTCACACAAGTAGCTCAGTTTTGCAATCTATCAAAAAATAAAAATGGCAAAGTGGCATCTTCCCTCGAATTACCTTATACGTAGTAAGTGTAGATTTGCAGAAAGGAACAAAAAAGATGCAACGAAAAAGTGTGGATTCAAAACAAAATGATTTAGAAAAGAAATTTAAATCTCTAAAAAAAGGCAAAAGTTTGAAAGTAAAATTTAATTTACAAGAAGGAAACAAGATGTTTTTAAGTACCGTCAAACGGGGTGACGAAAGCGGCCTTTACACACACGTTCTTAACCGCGGTCCGGACGGCGAGCCATTCAGATCCGCGGTCAAGAGCGTGCGTGTAAATGCAATTTTAGGACGCTCAAGAACGCGGTTAAGAATGACACTCCGATGCGCGCTCATGATCGCGCTTCAAGAAATGATGCATTTTACATACACGTTCTTAACCGCGCATCAGAGCGGGAGGATTGGATAATTCTGCAGGCTGTGGCTTCTGTAGGGGACTTCAATGAAACGCCCCGCATCTGAACGCGTTCTTGCGCGCGGATAAGAATGTGGTGCATTTTGCAACATTCTTGAACGCCACAGTTTTACTCGCGTTCTTGACCGTGGCTAGATGCGCCACATTCAGTCGCGCGGTTAAGAACGTATGTGTAAAGGGCGCTTATGTGCCACTTTTTGACTTTTCGAGTCATATTTCCCCTAATTTTTCACCTATCGGGTTGAGTATTTAATGCAACATAATTACACATCTTAGCTTTCAATTCACATATTAAAAATGATTCTAAGATATCATGGAGGGGAGATATAATTTTTTATTCGTGGCACTTACTCACCCCGCACATGGGGGTGACTAAGTGCCACGCATGTTTCCTCCTCTTAAATCTATTAGAAATGTTCGCTGTCAACTTCTCACCCTTCAAAATTCATCTCCTTGTCATTTTAGCTATTACAAGCAGGGCCCGATTTACATTTTAAATCACTATAGGCACAACTCAAGTTTGGGGGCCCCACACGCAACAAAAATTTTTTTAACATAACATTCAGTATGTGTTTGTAAAACTTGTCAGCCACACCAAAATTTAGGGGGCCCCCAAAGGGCAAAATCGATTTTGTTTTTCAAATTTCAAATTGCCAGACCAAAATTTGTGGGCCCCAAAGAGAAAATTCCTTGTGGTTTTAAAATAATTTAATAATTACAAATTTTCTGTGAAGCAACCGAACACTAACAGTTTGTTTTTAAAAGATACTATTTTTAAATATTTTTCTAAAAAATTTTAAATTACAAAAAAAATAATAATAACCAAAATTAGGGAGCCCCTCAAAGGGGGGGGGGCCCTAGGCCCGGGCCTTACGAGCCTAATGGTAAATAAGGCCCTGATTACAAGTTATTTTTTTATGAGTAAACCTTCAAATTTTAAAATGAAAAATTCCATACATATGGAAAAATGCTCTTTATTAAAGAAACTTTTCAAAATGTGTTTCAAAATAACTCAATTTATTAAACGAAACACAAACTGCAAATTTAAAATAGAAATTCTCTCTTTAGTCAATGCGAATTCAGAGTAACCTGAAATTTGTCGCTATTTGGTAGAGGTTCGGGGGGACAAAACTTCTTCAGGATTTGCTTCTTTTTATACCACAAAACATCAGGGGTGTCAATCTACTTCCAGAATTGTCCACTTTTCTTCAGGCATTTCTAACATGTCTTGTTGCGACGGTCGAAATCAGAAACCATATGACCCGGGTACATTTTTCCTTTATATTTTACTGCAACAGTCACTTTGCACAGGGCCAGTGCTTTTTGCGTCATTGACTGACTCACTGCTTGTCATCGGTTGACCAGAGACTGTTGTAGATGGGTGGTTAACATCTAGGACATCAATGGCACTCTAGAAACTTAAAAATGACCAAAACACTGCAAAACTAGATGGCACCCCACACTTCATCGAAAATTGGATTAAGGGCTATAACTGGTAAACAAAAAATCATTTTGAAACGTCGAAGCATGAGAACTTCTTTGATAGTATGGTAACAAAAAACTGAACTTACTCTTTTTCTGGCTGCTTCCAAAATATGATTACCAGACCACACTTCTTTTCCAGATCATAACACCATAAATCCACGTCGACACAAACAATGGTAGATTACAATTTTGGTTATAATTTGATTGGTGTAGTACCCCAGTTAAAATCGCCCTACTATTCCACTACCTAGTGGTAGTTTTAATTTTTCGATCGGTTCCTTCCTCTGGGGCTATGGGCCGCTTGAGTTCGAAAACCCAGGATGGCACCGAGTCACCCCGAATGGAACTTAGTCACCCCGTTTGACGGTATAAAGGATAATAGGTTTTTCAAAAAAAGAAAGATATTACGATCTGAAAATTACATTTAAACGAATTTTCAAAAATGAGTTAATATTCAGAAGCACTTCTTATTTGGACCCTTGCTCACAAAATGCGCATCGTAAAAAGCACGAAATAGCCACAAATATTTCAGGCACGTGTTTTGAAGTTACACGGAACTCCTTTTTGAAGGGAGATAGCGAGTGCAAAGACATACAACGGAAACCTCTTTTTTCGGACATTCATTGAAGAGCTCGCTTCGTATTGCATTAGAAAAAAGGCCTCTTCTTAACCCCGAAACACAAGCCTGAAAGTTATGTTGCCATTTTGCAATTTATTTTTGCTGTTTGTTTCTTGCCGAAAAAGTCAACTGTTCACTACAATCACTAGCAACTTTACCGATCAGTAGCACTTCTTTGAGACAAGCAGCTTGCTCGTCAATCAAGCAAACGTTTATTTCTTCTTTGTTAGCTTCACCAATCTTAATTACAAATTAAAATATCAAACTATCGAAAATAATTTTTCACTCTGAATTTACACCATTATAATTCGTTACAAACTTATAACTATCAAGGTACAAATTTTTATTGATGATTTTCTTCTTAACTATTGTTTATTATAAAAATTCTCTTTTTTGTTTATTATAAAAATTTCAAAACATTTAAGGATATTTTAAAGATTTCATTAAAAAGGTTCGTTTCATAATTATATTTTAGGCTATTAAAGGTGAAATCATCCAGAGAAAAAAATGTCACTTTCAGACTCCAAAACTAGAGTAAAAATGTACTTTAAGTCTTGCAACTTTTTGTCATTTTTCCGTCACGTCGCAGGTAGGTTTTCACCAAAATGCTGTTTTAGAGGAATCCTTAGCACTTTTTTATTTATGTATGTATCAATATAAATTAAAAACCATTATGTGCTCTGAGAGAAGAACTAAATCTTGGTTACGGTTTCTTTCCTTTTTTTTAAATAGTTCTCTAAAAAATAAAATTAAGATTCCATGTACCGTTTTACCCTACGAAAAAGTAATTTTTTAAAGTTAGAATGTTTTATGGAGATGAAAAAACTAGCATCTACATTTTTTTCTTTGATTACGTACCGTATAATACTATTCTCAGATGAAGCAATTGAAGAGTTTCCCTCGTTTCGTGTAAATAACTAGAATTTCATTATTGGTAATAGATGACTATATAACCTTCAAAATCGGTTAAAAAATCACACATAGTTCCCCGCTATTCTCCAAAAGAAGTTTTCTCAATTTGTTTAAAATTTAAACTAAACTGTTAAAAATTTAAGTAAGATAAAATAATTTTTATAAAAAAACAGAAACGACTTCAAACTAAAAATTGCGCTAAAAAGTAAAAAATAAATTCATTCTTTAAACAACATCGATGTGACTTTTAAACAGTTTTAGAAGTCGGTGCAAAATTAGGATAGATAAAATATTTTGTAATCATGAATCAATTACAAATATATATAGAAATAAAATTTCACGTTAAATTAAAGCACAAATGAGCATTAAAACGCAGACATATGTTTCGGGATCGCTTGGAATCCCTTTTTCAATGCGACAGGGAGCTTCTAGATGCAAAACATCCAAATGAAGAAGAAATTTGCTTCATTTGGATGTTTTGCATCTAGAAGCTCCCTGTCGCATTGAAAAAGGGATTCCAAGCGATCCCGAAACATATGTCTGCGTTTTAATGCTCATTTGTGCTTTAATTTAACGTGAAATTTTATTTCTATTACTTTGCACAAAGTTTAATCATTACTACAAATATATATATTTCCGCATAATTAGCAACAGTTCCAATATGAAGTAGCAAATGGTATAATGGTAATTAGACCCATAATTTTGCACCGACTTCTAAAACTATGTTTAAAAGTCACATCGATGTTGTTTAAAGAATGAATTTATTTTTTACTTTTCAGCGCAATTTTAAATTTGAAGTCGGTTCTGTTTTTTTATAAAAATTATTTTATTTTATTCTTTTTAGTGTAAATACATTTTGTATATAAATACTCTATTTTTTAAAAAATCCATATCAAAGGGCAAAAACTTCTTTAAATGAATGGCACTAAAAACTAATCTTTGCATGATAAATTCCCTTTTGAAGTCTATTTTAGCAAACAAACTGATTGGATTAATTTTTGCCACAGAGAAGCCTTCAGTCAAACTCTTGCTGTAATTTCTTTTAATATTATAGCCCATGACAACAAACATGCTTTTAACAATGCTTTTATATTTATTAATAGATTTCCCATCAAAGAAAAATCAAGCCAAGCCTTTCCAATTAAAATAAAAAATACTTATTTTTCACTCGTAACGTTTTTTCTAAAAAATAAATGTAGGCAAATTGATTTGCAATATTTGAGTTAGACGACTCTCTATCGATTACAGAAAAAATCATCAAAATCGGTTCATTTAGTCAAAAGTTATGGATGAAAAGACAAAAAAAATACTAGACTTCTGCCCATTACTTTTGTTCTAACTATCGAATATGGTCAAACGAAAGTACGGGACCTATGGGAAACCACCCCTGATCGATTGAAAAAAGAATCATGAAAATCGGTTCATCCGGTGCGAAGTTATGAGTGGACAAACAAACAAAAAAAAAAAAAAAACGACATACATACAATACGAATGTATAACCTTCTTCCTTTGTGAAGTCGGTTAAAAACAGTACTATAACCCTTTTTTTAAATTGTTGTTTTACCATATTTAATTACAACAGTTGAATAACCATTAAAAAGATGGTACTCAAACCGCTGATTGAGAAAAAAATTGTTTATTCTCTTTTTCTCCAAAAGAACGTTTAACTAACTAATTTGCAAGCGCCACTAGGTCTCGTAGTCACTAAGAATCGGGCGTCCGTCTTGGTGTGGAAGTTTACCGCTTGTACGTGGTTCTTAAAATGTGAAAAAGATTTCTCAGTTTAAATCTGCATGTGTATATAAAAAAGAAGAAAAAAGTGGCTAAAGCAGTGGTTACTAAATAGACACACGTAAATCAAAAATTGGAGACATCGGATTCATGAACTGTTTACGAATGAGTGAACCCATCATTTGAGTTGCTGAAGCTTGTTTGTATTTTAATTTTTGCCGCAAATAAAATGATTTTCGTCAATATACAGTAAATTTAGACCAAAAATGACTTTGGATCCAATTAAAAATTGAAATCTCAATTTTAATGCACTTTGCCTGTTGGAAAAGAAGATTTATTGATAAATAAAGGGCAGCTTTGAGTGGTGTAGATGGCCGAATGATTAGAGCGTAAGGTTGGTACACCATACACCCAGAGTTCGATTCCTGTACTCTTCGTTTACGGTTTCTACGCTTCGAAGATTCTGCGGCTCGAAATGGTTAAAAAACCTTAAAAATTTAGTTTTGAAACCTTTTCAAATGGTTATAAAACCCTAAACTTTTGTATTTACGGCTTTTTAACCAAGCTAATTGGAAATGGTTTAGGAAAAATTTTCCAAACCGTAAATTTAACGGTGAATTAGACGGACAAACTGTTGCCGGCTATTTAACCGTAATTTCATGATGAAATTTGTAACTGGGTACGCAATGTCAAGGTCACGGAAGACTCTCGATGCATTGAAATGCTGTAATCCAGCGGGTACATTTTTAAGAATCTCATATTTTGAAGTTGCTAACAACCCACACGTTGAATTACGGCAAGTTTTCCACATCACTGGAGGCCCTGTTTGAAGATCAGTACTTGCACAAAGATAGGAACAGCTATCTCTGAAACAGTTTGACGGCATACGGTTTATAAGTCAGGATTTGGTGTCTATTTCTGTAAGACAAGGAGTTTAAACTTTACAAGAGCTTGTGAGTGTACAGTGGACTTCGGAACATCAGCAATGGGACGGACAACTCTAAGCAATGTCAAGATGAAGGACGACTCCCGATGCATGGAAATGCTGTAATCCAGCTTGTTTGTTCTTCAGCATCTCATATTTTGAAGTTGCTAAGAACTTAAAAGTTGAATTACGGCAAGTTTTCCACACTGCTGGAGATCCTGTCTGAAGACCAGCACAAGCCCGCACTGTCCACTTGTACAATTTCATGCGCGGCGTGTCAAAAAGGCGCCTGGCCGCGGAAGCAAAAGGCGCCCATAAAAAAAAACGAAAAAAAAAATCATTAGGCTGGGTTTTGAAAACATATGGCTAATAGAGAACACAATCTCTAATTTGACATCAATAAAGTCTCGAAGACTCAGTAAATTAGCCAGATATAAAATTATTATTACCGTGTAAAATTGCTTTTAAAAAACATTTCCCCCATCATTATCGCCATCTGCGTTTGCTTAAGCTAAGTTTCTGGCAGACGAAGTCAAAGATTGCAGTAAGCAATTTCCGATCGATGGGTTCACACTGTTAAAAATTTCCGTAAGAAAATAGTAAAATAACCATTTATTTAATTGTTATTTTACCATAATTAATTACAACAGTTGAATAACCATTTAAAAGATGGTACTCAAATCGCTGATTGCGAAAAAAATTGTTTATTCTCTGTTTACCCTAAAGAACGTTTAACTAACCGTAATTTAAAAGCGCCACCTAGGTCTCGTAGTCAATAAGAATCGGGCGTTCATCTTGGTGTGGAACCTTACCGGTTGTACGTTGTTGTTAAAATATGAATAAAGATTTATCAGTTCAAATCTGCATGTGTATATATAAAAGAAGAAAAGAAAAGAGGCTTAAGCAGTGGTTTAGAAACACATAGACACGTAAATGAAAAATTGGGGACGTCGGATTCCCGAACTGTTTGCTAATGAGCGAACCCGTAACTTGAGCTGCTGAAGCTTGTTAGTATTTTAATTTTTGCAGCAGATAAAATGATTTTCGTCAACAGACAGTAAATTTAGACCAAAAACAACATTGGATCTAATAAAAAACTGAAATTTCAATTTTTACGCAGTTTGCCTGTTGGAAAAGAAGATTTATTGATAAATAAACGACCGCTTTGAGTGGTGTAGATGGCCGAACGGTTAGAGCGCTTGGTTCGTACACCAAATACACGGGGTTTGATTCCCGAACGCTTCATTTTCGGTTTCTACTTCCCGAAACGGTTCAAAAACTGTAAAAACTTACATTTAGTTTTGAAGCCATTTAAAAATGGTTACGAAACCGTAAACTTTTGTATTTACGGTTTTTTAACCAAGCTGATTGGAAATGGTTTAGGTCCCGTAAAGATATAAAAATGTTCCAAACCGTAAATTTAACGGTGAATTAAAAGGACAGACTGCAGCGGGCTATTTAACCGTAATTTTATGTTGAAATTTCTAACTTTTTGATAGTATTTATATATCCTTTCAAAAGAGTTAGGCGACCCTCTATCGTTTTTTAAAAAAAAGCCATTGAAATCGGTTCGTCGTTTTAAAAATAGAGTATTTATATTTTAAAAATAATACACTAAAAAGAGTAATCAGTTTCTTTGCTCAAGTGACCTTTTAAACTCGACTTCAAAACGGAATTTATCTTTCAAATGTTTGGTTTTTAGTGCCAATCACTCAAAGAAGGTTTGCCGTTCGATATGGGTTTTTAAAAAGTAGAGTATTTATATACAAAATGTATTTACACTAAAAATAATAAAGTAATTTTTGGAAAAGAAAATTAGCACTGATTTTAAAAATAGAGTACTTGCATAAAAAATATTTTACCCTAAAAAGCATAAAATAAAAAGATTTTTAGGATAATAAAGGACCGACTTCATATTATAAATTTCGTTAAAAAGAAATAAATAAATTCTTTCTTTAAGTAACATCAATACTACTTTTAAACATAATTTTTGAATTCTGGGCCAAATTATAATAGATGAATTCTTTGGTATAATCCTAAATCAACTTCAATCATAAATGGCCCAGAGTTGGCAACAGTTTAAACCCAAAGTAAGAGATAGTGCAAGGGTAATCAGACTCATAATTTTGCGCTTACTTCAAAAATTATGCTTAAAAAACGCATCGATATTGTTTAAATAATTACCTTGGTTCACCTGTTACGAAAGAATAAGAGCAGCAACGGAATGGAGCAAGGACAAAACGGAGTTTTCACAGAATCAAAAACAGCATCAATGGAGATTATCACGATCGTGCAGATATTTCCGATGCGTTAGCGAATTCGATTTAGTAAAAAGTGTGATTGGCTGCATTCATCTCAAATCAGTGGACATCCACCCGTAGATCCGAACTTTTGTTACTCCAACATCAGAAGTTCTGTTACACGGGAGGATGTAGGCTGACATGTCCTACTCCTTCGCTGGACTGGAAATAGATTCTCTGTCAACATAGTAACTGAAAATGAAAAAGGGTAGACGATAACCGGAATTGGTCTCAATGGCAGAAGACAATTGGCCTGAATTCGGTCGAAGCCGGAAGCGAAACCCATTACTTTACAGGGATCTTTGGGAAACATATTATCAGTAGAATAAAGGAAGACCAAGCACCAGCAAAGCTCAGTGATGAATCTAAAATACGTAGGAATAGTTTGAAATTTGCCTGCAGTTCATTGACGCGTTTCTCTTTTTTTTTTTATCTTCAAATGAAATAGATACCCCAGTCCAAATCGTCTGTAAAAGCCATCGATGCTGTAGTCAGTATGGCTGCAGTTGGCATTGGGTACCCCTGTCCAAATCCTCATTGAAAATGTGAAAAAAAAAAATACTTTCACAAAACTAGAAGCTTTTTTCTGCAATGATGTATGTCTTTTTAACCGACTTCACACATAGAGGAGGTTATCAGTTAATACCGTATGTTTTCTTTTTTGTTGTTGTTGTTGTTCTTCGAAAACTTGTCACTGAATGAACTGATATTTAATTTTTGTGATTCTCTTTATAACCGATCGAGGGTGGTCTCCTATAGGTCCCGTATCTTTGACTGTATTCGACAATTATAAAAAAAGTTATGGGCTGAAAGATAGTGAATTTTTTTTTTTCTTTTTTCATCATCCATAACTTTTGACTAACCGATTTTAATCACTTTTTTTTAAATCCGTAGAAGGTTGTCTAACTCAAATATCGCACAACGATTTGATTTCATTTGTTCTACAGAAAGAGCGTTATGAGTTTAATATATGTATTTCTTCTTTTAATTGAAAAGGACTGACTTGATATTTCTTCGTTGTGAAAATTTGTGGTAAATACAGAACTCATTCAAAAAATTAGTTTGTTGCACTAATATTAAAAGCAATATTTTAATAAGAGTTTTAGTGAACGCTTCGCTGAAGAAAACAAATAAATCTAATCAGTTTGTTTGCTTAAGTGACCTTTTAAAATCGATTTCAAAACGGATTTTATCATACAAAGGATTGCTTTTTAGTGCCATTCTCTCAAAGACGGTTTACCCTTTTATATGGATTTTTTTTTAAATAGAGTAGTTATATAAAAAATATTTACACTAAAAAGACTAAAATAAAATATTTTTTAGAAAAACAAATGACCGACTTCAAATTATAAATTTCGCTAAAAAGAAAGAAATAACTTTCCTTCTACAATATCAATGCTACTTTTAAACATAAATTTTGAAGTCGGGGCGAAATTATTTATTAGATGAATTCTTTGGGAATCGTGAATCAACTTCAAATATAACTTCAAATCAACTTCCAACATAACAGTGCGTGCAGCAGTTTCAGTAGATGGTAACACAAAGTGTACTGATACTCAGGCTGTGATAATTTTGCGCCTACTTCAAAAATTCTGTTTAAAAGCCGCATCAATATTGTTTAAAGAATTAACTTGTATAAAAAATATATCACCTGTTACGAATGAGAGCTGCAGAAAAGCATTGGACTTATATTTATATTGTTACTAAAGCTAACTGTTATCAAATACTACAACGTGCGCTGTTGATAGTTTGATTAGCAGCTTAAAATTGTTGTCACTAAATGCTGTGTTTAGTCCTAAACAGTGATTATTCACTTATTGTTCTCCGCACGCCTCAACAAACACGCATTTTCGGTGTATCCCAAAACTGCAGAGCATATTTGGCCACGTGGCCTAAGGCACATGAATCGCTTCAGCGTCGGATCAGCTGAACTTACCTTCGATTTCATGGACCAGAAATAGTAATTCAGCGTGATCGCGTATGGCGACTACTGCGATACATTTTGTTGCATTTAATTTACTAAGCATTTTCTGTTTTTGAATTCTCAGTAATGTTGTCTCAGTCAGTTTGTAACAGTTGCAATATATCGTAACATATAGTGGTAATGCTATCCAGACTGTCATCACGTGGCGCCTATTTCAAAAGTAATGTTTAAATGTCGTATCGATGTCATTTAAAGCAGTAATTTATTTTTTCCCTTTTAGCATCATTTATAAATCGAAGTAGGTTCTATTTTTCTAAAAGTTATTTTATATCCTTGTTCAGTGTTATTTTTTATGCTCAGCTTTATTGATTCGCATATTGTAGCATGCCGCGGGCTTTGTGAGGTTCGTCGTTGCCTGCCACAGCTGGTTCTTTTACGTGAACTCTTCAAGATCTGAGCAAACTATTTAACCATAAATCTGGCTTTATTAGAGCATTCACTTTTTACACTTTGTAGCGTATTTTTTCATTTTTATGTTTTGATGAATATTTTGGAAAAACCCGCGAAGCACTGAAGCCGCGAAACATGAATCGCGAAGCGGCGAGGGAACTTCTTGTCGTAGCGCATCAGGTACGATTTTTAAAGGTCCGCTCAGAAGTAAAACATTTTGTAGTGAGATTTCGAACGGCAACGGCCAATAGGGCCGGCAATATGGCTCTTGAACATTTTTCTCAGGCCATCCTTCTAAGGCATAAGCAGTTAGCATCTTACATGTTGTATGTTTTTCTTCATCTACTCTCTCAACATATTACACAGACCACTACATGAAAAAGTTGTGTTTGTTTGAATCTTGCACTTTTTAGAGTTAATTCTTTTTTTTTATTAATTCAAAATTTGAATTTTGTATGAAATGCACTTTTTCCGTGGAGGTTCAAAAAATTCAGCTCAAAAATCTGAATTGCGTTTCTTCTTTGAATTTGATACTGGATGTCTCAACAGAAATGGTCTATCACTCATCATCAACCTGTTGATGTCAACCCTCTATCAGTAAATATTGTCATTTCATTAAACAATGCAAAAATAATAACAGTAGCATTAAAGTATAAAGACAAATATTTAAAACATTCTAGTAGGATTTTCTATGCTTTGCATTAAAAAGAAACAAGGTTTTTGGAAAAATATTTACCTTTGGAGTAGATTGTTTTCTTTTTTTTCGTTTTAGATTTATACTTACCGCTTTGTCACGTTCAAAGGCAGCAATAGTATCCAAACTAGTGTTGTGAAATGACCAGGCATAAAATAAATTATAAGTTGGGTCAAATGTCCGAAACCCAAAAATGCCAGAGCATTTATGCATTTCTTTTAAAAATACTAGTTTTCTGCTAAACCGTCAAACGTATCTTTATTGTTGATGTTGTTGTCGTGTGCCCCTTGTTTGATTGTATCTCGTAGCATGCGCTCTAGGGAGAGAACGCTTTCCATTTTTTAATTTAGCTGCTCTAGCTGGAAGTCCGCCTTCTGCCCTGAGAGTTCTTTTAATTTTAAACCAGCTCTCCAGACCGTCAAGTAGTTTTCACTTCCAGAGTTATCATTTCAGATTTGGTGGACGTTGGAGCCACGACGTACTTTACGTGCTCCAGCTTCCAGCGCACATGGTCCCGGAGTAACCAGACGCGGGAGGTGGTCCCCCTCCCAAACTCTGACCACGGGCAGTGCTGATTCACTTTTGGTGTTCTGCGGGAACAAAGCTTAACCGACTGATCCACTGTGGGACATATATCTTTATTGTTATTCTTAGATCCTTCTACCTGAACATTTAGTGCGCATTTTTGTAATTTGTACAAGTACATGCAAAATTCTACGTTGCAAGTATAGGTTAATTACAATGAATTAAAAAAGTGGACCGGGGGGAGACATTTAAACAAAATGTTTAAGAAAAAATTTTTTAATTGAATGAAAAGTACATATAAAACTTTGAAGATAGAATATAATTCACGAGAAATAAATAAAAAATATATTTATTAAAGTAAAAACTATCTTACGTGTTACAAAAAAAAAAGAATGAAAAGAAGAAAAAAAAAAGGCTGTTAAGACCTGAAAACTATACTAAAATAATTTTCAAACGTACGTTAATATTCAGAAACACATTTATTATTTTGTCCCATTCCTCTAAAATTTCCACAAAAATAGAGCCACAAATATTTCAGGCATGTGTTTTGCAGTTCCACGGAACTCTTTTTTGAAGGGAGCTAACGTATGCAAAAACATATCACAGAAATCTCTTTTGTAGGACGTCCATGCGAAAAATTATATCCCGTTTTGTAATTCAATTTTTTTTTTTTTTTTCTTGCGCAAAAGTTAATTGTTTACTACGAACTGGAAGGCTGGAATCTACTGGTATCGCGTGAATTCAGATGTTTTTTTTTTTTGGATGTGCATCCCCTGATACCAGTAGATTGCGCCAATTTTCCAAATCACCAAATTGCTCAAAATCGCAAGGAAAAGTAAGTAATGTTTCAATAATTACAATGAGTACTTAATTTTATCTCGTGGAACTGTTATGTCGGGGCCTCGATGGCCGAGCGCTGCTTGCGCGCAGTAAAGAGGTCGTCGATTCGATTTCCACCTTGCCCTGGGTGTATTTTTGTTATTTCCTTCCTTGTATTGTAATGAACTATCGTACTGTCCTGTTCTATCTGTAATATTGGACGAGAGGTTGAGGCATATCCATTGAAAAAAGCAAATAAACTCGAAAATATATGTGACTTGAAATGGTTGTAAAACAAACTGTTATGTCATTTTTTTTTTGATAAACAATAAACTTTAAAGTTCAGTCACATTTCTTTCAGACAAAACAGTTTGCTCGTCAATTAAGCAAACGATGATTTTTTTCTTTGTTAGCTTCACCAATCTTAGTTTAAAATTAAAATGTAAAACTACCAAAAATATATTGCCAGTCTCAAAAAAACCTATTATAATTCGTTACAAACTTTCACAAGTTAAAAAAAATTATTGAGTATTTTCTTATTCTTAAACAGAAGTCTTTATTGTTGATTGTGAAAATTTCGAAACATTAAAGATATTTTTAAGATTTCGTGCAATACATTTTGTGCCAGTAAATGGGAAATCATCCAGAAAAGAAATGTAACTTAAAATCCGAAATTTAGAAAAAAATATGTAGTTTAATTCTCGAGATTTTTTGAATTACAGTCGTTTTTCAGTCACGTTGTAAGTGGTTTTTCATCAAAATGATGTTTTAGGGAGCTCCTTAGCACTATTTTAATTCATGTATGCATCAATATAAATTTTAAAATATCATATGCTGCGAGAAATGAACCAAATTTTGATTCTGGTTTCTTTCCCTTTTTTACTATCATAGCTCTTTAAAAGCTTAATAAAATAAAGTTACAAGTACCATTTTTTCACAGCGAAAAATTGAATTTTTCAAGTTAGAATGTTTCATGGAAGATGGAAAATCTGACATGTACATTTTTTCTTTGAATAGGTACCTCATTCTGATAAAGCATTTGGAGAGTTTCTTCGTTTTGGGCAAATAGTTAAAATTTAATTAGTGATATAGTTTTCGTTTTAGAAATGTGGCACTTTGAAATCGGTTCAAAAATCACAAACATTCCCACATTTTTTCACATCTAAATGTTTTCATACTGCGTAATTAATATTATTCCTTACAGAAAACGTTGATTTTTCAAATTTTTAATTAAGTGCATAGTCATAATTAAATATCCTTACAGGAAGTAAAATTAGAACTCCCACAATATATGAAGAAATGCGTGCTTCATTTATATAAGGTAGGCGTTTCATATACTCGTAATAAGTTTTATCGTTTCCTTTCTATATTCTCTGACACTTGATTCTTTCAAGATAAACCAACTCATATCACAACGTTTTGCCCTTTCATTCTTGTTGGATACTTAACATTCTCTTATCAATTTACTATTACGGTTTTCGCATTTGTCCTCAAATGCCAGTACATGCCCCGGGTTTATATTCTCTGCGAAATCCTGATTGAAATTCCGGAAATGATTGTTTCAGGATAATTGCAAATCTTTACATTTCACTTCAATTTGTTTCAGATATGTTTTGTAAACGAAGTTGCCACGAGTTTCCATATCTCTCTCCCAGATCTTCATTAAAATTGCGATTTTATTTCACTTTTTTTTAAGTCCTTGTTCAGTTTTATACTTTTATGCACAGCTGTATTGATTCAGAACCTTATCGGGTGCTGAATTTTAATAAAGATCCAATCTTACCAAGAAGCACGTGAATTCACAGAAATGTTGAGAATAAAATCAGCGGAACGGAGCACGGAATAATCATTCTAAAACAATTGGAATGCTAGAGTCCAACGTCCTTGTGTCAGATCATCTATTCTGATTGTGTAATACGTGAGGCCGTTATACTGCAGCCAATTTATAAATCAGCATGGAGCTACCTAATCTACTGGGAAAGAACGTTAATTTGGGACAACCGGAAATGGTCTTAATGGTAGAAAACAAGTGGCGTGAATTCTGTTGAGGCCAGAAGAGAAACCTCTCCTACTTTACAGTGAACTTTGGAATACATATTATCATTAGAATGAAGAAGAGCAACACTGAAATGATTGGAGTGCTGTAATCCAAAGATGTCCCGTGAGCACAATACTTAGATTTGCTTCAGTAGTATTACTCCCGGGACATCGTAGGATTGCGGCACAAATCACCAGATTGTCTCAAGGAAAGATGAAAAGCGGTTGGAAACATAGTCCTATGAAGGCCAGAAGAGAAACCCGTTTCTGTCATGCTCCATGATGACCATGATGGAATGCTGTAACCCAATGATGTTAGCTGAATGCAGCTCTTAGCTTTGTTTTGAATGTGCATTATGTAACATTGTCGGATTGCGGCACAAATCATTTCTCTCGTAACTAGTCTCGAAGAATAGTGATGTTTCGAGAAAAAAAACGATATATTTCGATAAGCGGAATTTGTCTCTATGGAAAATGACAAGTTGTACGAATTCTGAACCCTGTTGAGGCCAGAATGAGAAACCTATATTGATTATTAAAAGTAGAATTAAGAACATGAGCAAACAAAATGCTCAGTGTTTACTAAAATAATGGGAGAAATTTATATTCTCCTTCCCCACGTTTCTCAAATTCAGCTTCAAATGAAGTAAATTGCCAGGGTTTACTCTGCGCCAAATCATCATTGAATATATAAAATGTTTTTCCCCCTGTAGTGATTTATATCTTTTACCCTTGTTCAGCTTCATATCCGTATTTACAGCTGTATTTATTCACATACTGTATCAGCTGTTTCATAAGTTTTAATGTCTCTAAAATCATATAAAGAAAGAGTGCATTCAGTGTCACCGGTCACCACTTATAATTTCCTTATTAAGTTTTTTTAACAAAGAAGTTTGTATAATAGTAGGGAGCTGGTTCAAAATTAGGAGAACTCTTAATGCAGAATTCGAACTTCCACCCAGTATGGCCAATGGAAGAATCTTCCTCCCAACAGAGAATGCCCCGAGATACACTCGACACATGACAACAACAACAAGGATACGTTTGACAGTTTTTCAAAAATCAGTATTTTAAATAGAAATGCAAACATGCCCTGGCAGTTTTGAATTTCGGGCAATTGCCCCTACTTATAAATGCCTGAGCATTTTACAACACTAGTATTGGAACAGTTGCTTCTTTTCAACGTGACAAAGTTATAAGTACAAATCTAAAGAGAAAAAAATGACAAAACAACTACCCCAAAGTTAAACAGTTTTTTTAACTTCTTTTCTTTTTAATATACACTGTTAAAAATTTCCGTAGGAAAATAGTAAAATAACCATTTATTTGATTGTTATTTTACCATATTTAATTACAACAGTTGAATAACCATTAAAAAGATGGTACTCAAACCACTGACTGCGAAAAAAAATCGTTTATTCTCTGTTTCTACTGAAGAACTTTTAAATAACCGTAATTTACAAGCGCTTAATAAGAATCGGGCGTCCATCTTGGTTGCGGAACCTTACCGGTCGTACGTTGTTTTAAAATAGGAATACGGATTTCTCAGTTAAAATCTGCATGTGTATATAAAAAAAGAAGAAAAAAAAAGTATCTTAAGCAGTGGATACTAAATAGAAACACATACACACGTAAATCAAAAATTGGAGACATCGGATTCCCAAACTGTTTGCGAATGAGCGAACCCATCATTTGAGCTGCTGAAGCTTGTCTGTATTTTAATTTTTGCAGCAAATAAAATGATTTTCGTCAATATACAGTAAATTTAGACCAAAAATAAATTTGGATCCAATCAAAAACTGAAATCTCAATTTTAAGGCTGTTTGCCTGTTGGAAAAGAAGATTTATTGATAAATAAACGTCCGCTTTAAGTGATGACGGTGGCCGAGTGGATAGAGAGCAAGACTAGTACACCACGCATTGGGGCTTCGTTTATGGTTTCTACGCCTCAAAGATTCTACGCCTCGAAATGGTTCAAAAACGGTGAAAATTTTGTTTTGAAACCCTTTTTAAATGATTATAAAACCGTAAACTTTTGTATTTACGGCTTTTTAACCAAGTTAATTGGAAATGGTTAGGTCCCGTAAAGATAGAAAAATGTTCCAAATCGTAAATATAACGGTGAATTAGATGGATAGACTGCTGCCGGTCATTTCACCGTATTTCATGATGAAATTTCTAACAGTGTAAAGCATATGAAACCCTGCTAAAGTGCATAAAATTTTTGTCTTTGTACGTTGATATTACGGTTATTATTTTTGGCTTTGCTTAATAAATTGAAAATATTTACTAATAGGTGGATGACATCAACAGGTAGATGATGATTGACAGGCCACAATATTGAAATGTCATGATACTGCCTAATACGTTTTATTCATTATAGAAAACGTTGCTTTTTCAAGTTTTTTTTTAATAAGGTCATAATTAAATAACCTTACAGAAAGTAAAATAAGGAAAAAAAGAGCCAAATTCAAGTTATGAATTGCGCGAAAAAGTGAAAAATAAATTCCTTCTTTAAACAAATGCAATACCATTTTTAAACATATTTCTTCTAGTCGATATAAAACTATGATAGATGAATTCTTTGGTAATCCATGAATCAATTACAAATACAATTGGCTCAGAGTTCGCAATAGCTGCAATCTATAGTAACCGATAGTATAATGGTAACCAGACTCATATTTTGCGCCTAATTAAAAATTATTCTTAAAAGTCGTATCGATGTTATTTGAAAATAGAATGGATTTATTTCCCTTTTAGATCGTTTATAATTTGAAGTAGGTTCTATTTTTTCCTAAGAATTATTTTTTGTCCTCACTCAGTGTCATACCTTTACTCATATGCACAGCTTTATTGATTCGCGTACTGTGTAGCGTGTTGCGGGGCTTGTGAGCTGCGTCGTTGCCTACCACAATTGGTTCCTTTACGTGAACTCTTCACGATCAGAGCAAACTAAATTTTGACATAAATCTGGCTTTATTACAGCATTCACTTTCTACACTTAGTACATGCACTATTTACACAACCATGAAATGCTTATACCAAGCAAAGTTATCCTATGAAAGGGATTTCTCTAGTTCCAGCGCCACACAGCAAGTGCTACCTATGTCTCCCCGAGTCCGTTTCTGTCTCCGCATCCCTCTTTACCCCCCCCCCCCTGCGCTGGAGCACCAGGCTGAAATAACCCGCGAGACCAGGAAGGATGAGTCGAGGGTGCGAAGGGTCAAGTATGCGAGGCACTACATACTTTTCTGCACCAGACATCTACCTGTTAGCACTAGGCCTTAGGGATGCTTCCCCCTGCATCGAGGTAGTCGGGTCCACGGATTTAACATGAACTTATCCCCAAAAGCACATGGTGGGTAATCAGAGGGTCGGATCTTCCGGTTGGAAGTGGACATCCTAACCACGCTACCACGGCCCGAGACATTACATACTGCATTAAATGCCGAAGCATGAAGGTTGCCAAGGAACACGTGACGTAAGAGAGGTTGAGAATAGAAGCAACGGAATGGAGCAAGAACTAAGTAATATGCTGTTTAATGGATAGCTGGAAGGCTGCAATCCAGAGATCTCGCGTGAATCACCTACTTTGAAAGTGACGATTCGTGAGAACGTTGGATTGAGGCCCATTTCCAGATCAACAGGGAGCAGAAGGAAAAGCTCCTACATTACAATGAACATTTGGGGTACATATTATCATTAGAATGAAGAAAAGCAGGCACCAGCAGCCCTCAATGACGACGCTAAAATAATTGGAATGCTGCTTTCCAACGATGTCATGTGAGCGCTCAACTTAGATTTGTTTTCGTTAGGAGTCGCATATGACATCGTTGGATTGCGGCACAAATCATCAGATTGTCTCAATGGAAGATGACAAGTAATTTTAAATCTGAATCCTGTTGAGGCTGGATGAGAAACCTACTGTGAAGTTTGGAGTAATATGAGTAAAGTGAAGATTTGTGAGCAGTCAAATGGGGGGCTCATTGCTGACTAAAATTATTATCGTATTTTACATTTTCCTTTTCAGTTTGCTCTCATGTTTCTCATATTTATCTTCAACTATAGTAGATGCCGAGGGTTTAGTCTCTGCCAAATCCTTTTCTAAATTCTGAAAGTCTTTTTATTTATTTTTTACAGTTTCACGCCCCACCCCCAGCAGTGCTGTACGTCTTTTACCCTTATTTAGTTTCATATTTATACTCACAGCTCTATTTGTTCACATACTCTATCAGCTGTTTTAAAAATTTTAATGCCTATTAATTCGTATGAAGGAAGAGTGAATTCAGTGTCATCGTCCTCGCTTATTATTTCTTTCTTAAGTTTTGATATCAAATAATTTTGTAGCACAGTTGATACACTAAGACATACTTTCAATCAACTTACCAGGGGCACTTGCCGGCTTGACGAACGCTTTACAAGAATTTTGCTGTATCGACATATTCCCTTTTTTTAAGTAGTGCTTTGAAAAGTTAATAAAATAAAGTTTCAATGTACCATTTTTCAAAACGAAAAATTAAATTTTTTTCAATTAGAAAGTTTTATGGCAGATAAAAAAACTCACATCTATATTTTTTCTTCAAATAGGTATCGTATAATAATACTATTCTCAGATGAAGCATTTGGAAAGTATCCTCCATTTTGTGTAATTAGGGGGAATTTTATAAGTGATATAGTTTTCGTTCCAGAAATGTAGCACTTTGAAGTCGATTCAAAAATCACAAATATTTCCACATATTTTTCACAACTAAATGTCATCATACTGCCCAATTAATTTGATTCATTACAGAAAGCGTTGATTTTTCAATTTTTTTAATTAGGTGTATAATCATACTTAAATATCCCTCCAGGAAGTAAAATTAGAACTCCTACAATCCATGAAGAAATGCGTGCTTCATTTATATAAGGTAGGCGTTTCATATACTCGTAATAAGTTTTATCGTTTCCTTTCTATATTCTCTGTCACTTCATTCTTACGAGATAAACCAACTCATTTCACACCTTTTCGCCTTTTCATTCTTGTTGGAAGCTTCGCATTTTCTTATCGTTTTACTATTACGGTTCTCACATTTATCCTCAAAAGCAGTAGATGCCACGGGTTTATATTCTTTGCGAAATCCTGATTGAAATTATGAAAATGATTATCAGGAGAATTGCAGGGTTTCACATTTTTCTTCATTTTTCTCCGGTGTTTCTGATATGCATCTTCAAACGAAGTTGCCACGAGTTTTTATATATCTCTCGCAGATCTTCATTAAATTCCTCTTTTTTAAAGTCCTTGTTCAGTTTTATACTTTTATGCACACCTGCATTAATTCACACCCTTATCAGATACTGGATTTTAATAAAGCTTGAAGATTACCCAGAAACACGTGACTTCACAGAAATAATGCGAATAAAATCAACGGATCTGAGCAAGGAATAAGCATTCTAAAATAATAGGAAGGCTGGAATCCAACGCCCTCAATGGGAAACCTATTTTGAATGTGTTCTCACATGAGATCGTTGGATTGCAGCCCATTTCCAAATCACCAGAGAACTACTAAGTCTACTGGGAAAGAACGATAATTTGAGATAACCGGAAACGGTTTTAATGGTAAAAACCAAGTGGCGTGAATTCTGTCGAGGCCAGAAGAGAAATCTCTCCTACTTTAAAGTGAACTTTGGAATACATATTATCAGTAGAATGAAGAATAAGTACCAGCAACGTACAGTGGTTGAATAATTAAAATGCTGGAATCCAACGTCCTCGCGTGAAAGCACCTATTTTGAATGTGTTATCACGTGAAGCCGTTGGATTGCGGCCCATTTCCAAATCACCAGAGATTTATTAAGTTTACTGGGAAAGAACTGTATTTTGAGATAACCGGAAATGAGGTTAATCGCAGAAGGCAAGTAGTGTGAACACTGCCGAGGACAGAAGGAAACCCGTTACTTTACAGTGAGCTTTGGAATGCATATTATCAGTAGAATGAAGAGTAAGTACCAGCAACGTACAGTGGTTGAATAATTAAAATGCTGGAATCCAACGTCCTCGCGTGAAAGCACCTATTTTGAATGTGTTATCACGTGAGGCCGTTGGATTGCGGCCCATTTCCAAATCACCAGAGATTTATTAAGTTTACTGGGAAAGAACTGTATTTTGAGATAACCGGAAATGAGGTTAATCGCAGAAGGCAAGTAGTGTGAACACTGCCGAGGACAGAAGGAAACCCGTTACTTTACAGTGAGCTTTGGAATGCATATTATCAGTAGAATGAAGAGTAAGTACCAGCAACGTACAGTGGTTGAATAATTAAAATGCTGGAATCCAACGTCCTCGCGTGAAAGCACCTATTTTGAATGTGTTATCACGTGAGGCCGTTGGATTGCGGCCCATTTCCAAATCACCAGAGATTTATTAAGTTTACTGGGAAAGAACTGTATTTAAGATAACCGGAAATGAGGTTAATCGCAGAAGGCAAGTAGTGTGAACACTGCCGAGGACAGAAGGAAACCCGTTACTTTACAGTGAGCTTTGGAATGCATATTATCAGTAGAATGAAGAGTAAGTACCAGCAACGTACAGTGGTTGAATAATTAAAATGCTGGAATCCAACGTCCTCGCGTGAAAGCACCTATTTTGAATGTGTTATCACGTGAGGCCGTTGGATTGCGGCCCATTTCCAAATCACCAGAGATTTATTAAGTTTACTGGGAAAGAACTGTATTTTGAGATAACCGGAAATGAGGTTAATCGCAGAAGGCAAGTAGTGTAAACACTGCCGAGGACAGAAGGAAATCCGTTACTTTACAGTGAGCTTTGGAATGCATATTATCAGTAGAATGAAGAGTAAGTACCAGCAACGTACAATGGTTGAATAATTGAAATGCTGGAATTCAACGTCCTCACGTGAGAGCACCTATTTTGAACGTGCTATCACTTGAGGTCGTTGGACTGCAGCATGTTTCCGTATCACCAAAGAACTACTAAGTCTACTGGGAAAGAACAATAATTTGAGAAAACCGGGAATGGTCTTAATGGTAGAAAACAAGTGGCGTGAATTATGTTGAGGTCAAAAGAGAAAGCTCTCCCACTTTACAGTGAACTTTGGAGTACATATTATCATTAGAATGAAGAAGAGCAAGCACTAGCAACGCTGAAATGATTGGAGTGCTATAATCCAACGATGTCACGTGAGCGCACCACTTAGATTTGTTTTAGTAGCACCTCCCGGGACATCGTTGGATTGCGGCACAAATCACCAAATTGTCTCAATGAAAGATGACAAGTGGTTTGAACGTGAGTCCTGTTAAGGCCAGAGGAGAAACCCCGTTACCGTCATGTTCCATTATGACTATACAGCAATTATAATCCTGAAATCCAATGAACTCCAATGTTAGTGAATGCAGCTCTTAGATTTGTTTTGGACTGTGACATTGTCGGATTGCGGCGTAAATCACCTCTCTCGTAACTAGTCTTAAGGAAGAGTGATGCTTTGAAAAAAACGATATATTTCCACAAGCAGAATTTGTCTCTGTGGAATGCGACAAGTTATTCGAAGTCTGAACCCTGTTGAGGCTAGATGAGAAACCTATATTGAGGTTTGGAATATTAAGAGTAGACTGAAGAACAGTGATCAATCAAAATGCTCAGTGTTTACTAAAAGAATGGGAGTAATTTATATTTTTCTTCCAGTTCACTCTCCCACATGTATCTCATATTCAGTCTCAAATGAAATAGATGGCCGAAATTCACTCTCTGCTAAATCCTCAGTGAAATTGTGAAATATTTTTCCCCCAGTAGTGATGTGTGTCTTTTACCCTTGTTCAGTTTCATATCCGTATTCACAGCTCTATTTATTCACATACTGTGTCAGCTGTTTCATAAGTTTTAATGTCTCTTAATTCACATAAAGGAAGAGTAAATTCAGTATCACCGTCGCCACTTCTAATTTCCTTATTAAGTTTTGTTAACAAATTAATTAGTGTAATAGTAGGGAGCTGGTGGAAAATTAGGAGAACTCTTAGGGCAAAATCCGACCTTCCACCCCGTAGGGCCAATGGTGCCGTGGTAGCCTAGGCGTTAGAGCGTCGGACTTTCACCTGGAAGGTCGCGCGTTCGATACCCCCTGAAGACCAACCATGTACCCTTGTCCCCGAATGGTGGCCGGGGAAGATAGAATAGCCTCATCGTAGCTATGCGTGTCGTAAGAGGCGACTAAAATAGCACTGTCCGTTCCGGGTGACGAAAGCCTTACTTTGTAGTAGGACTGTTTCCCCGGGACGGTACAGCAGGTCGGCAACGCTCTGCCAGTCCAGCCCATATGCCGGTGCTGGGCCCATGTGCTCGTATCGTCGAGTCGACGCGACTAGTAGACCGATAGGCGGCGCTGTCATCGAAAGGGAGCAATTTTTCGCCTTTTTCCCTGTCGACTCGATTTCCGGTGTGCTGGTCCAGTCGAAGTAGACCCGCACGTGCGCGCAATCTCGTTTTGGTAGACCATTTCGTCAACTGCTGTATACCAGTCGAAAGCGAAATGGCGTACTCCATTCCAGTGGAATATTTACGTTTAATCTTGCAAATGCGATCGCTTGAAAGGCAAAGGGTCTTCTTCAATGCGCAAGTAGACCCCTTTGGATCTTAATTACCGGATTAAGGATTTGGTAGCCCATAGGCGACAGAAGTGATGGAACCCCCCTCCCCCCTACCATTTGGATTTTATAATAATTCTAATAATTAAAATATGATGTGCAATTATTTCATGACTATAATAACTGATCATGCTGGCATTCACTAACTTTTAGTACATGTTACATAAATAATGTTAGACTTAATCTGCTTAGGGAGCCTTTTTAAATATGGTTTCACCGATAATTTAAGTATAATTTTAATTCATAGAAATTCGCTATCATTAACACAGATATTTTAAAATTAAACCCATAATACTAAAATGTGATAAAATATTTAATCAAACTTAAAATTTTGAAACATTTCACAAAAATGAACATAAAAATTTCTGTTCAAAAGAATATAAAGTTATACTTAATAAAATGCCGTAACAGCATTTATAGCTAATTTTTGAAACAATTTAAACATTGACTTGCCTCAAAAATGTTTAAAACATCTTCAAAGTTTAACGGTTTAAAAATGTCATTCACTGTAAAAATTGTTCGCCCGAAAATACATAATCTTCTGAAAATCATTTATCCTGAGTCTGACGTAAAATTATAGAGAACTAAAAACACGAAACTGCGAAGAACATTCCGAAATTGATAATGTGCCTCGGTCACCATTCGTGAGTACGCTGAATTACTATTTCTGGTACACAACGTTGAAGGTCAGTTCAGTTCAGCTCACGCTGTTGTGATTCCTGTGTCTTACCCCCCCCCCCCCCCACCCATCCATTTACTGTTGATCATAAACTTTTATGCGCTGAGATTTTTTTTTTTTTTTTTTTGAGGATTTTTCACGTGGGGGTCACTATTAAATTCATAAAACTTTTATTAATGTACCCTCGGTATGTCCATTTTAGCTCAACATTGGGAAGGGGTAGAGCCATATGAAGGATCATCCTTAACTGGGGATATGAAATTCTAACAGTAAAGGGGGTTCGGGGAATGTCCTCAAACCCCCGAAAATTTTGAAAACTATATGCAAACAGGAGTATTTTGAGGCCTTTATAGACGCATTTGGACTGCAAAAATATTAAGAAACAAAAAAAAAAAAAAGTCAAACAAAAATTTTAAAAACGTTTTTACTCATAAAACTGCAGAATTATATTTTTGAAATCCAGGGAGCAGGACCCCCCCCCCCCTCCAACTAACGCCCATATCGAAGAGACACTTGTCGTCCTTCTAAAATGATGCTTACAAGCTCCTCCCCGCCCCCTGCCTCTTCCGAAAAGGATCCTTTGAAAATTTAGAAGAAAAACTATTGTATTGTTTGAACATGGCACTGTTTCACTGTCGCAAGCTCCTTCCCCCCACCCCTTCCCAAAAGGATGCGTTGAAAATTTGTAAAAGAAAAACTATTTTATTGTTTGAACATAGCTTAATTTATATTTCACTTTTACAGGGTGAAAAAATTTCACGTTTTTTTAATTTCAACTTTTAAATTTTGCAAAATTTGCTGCCCCCTAAACTGCCTTCCTAGAAGTCCTTGCCTTCCACAGGAGCCGGCTACTGATCAACGGCGCAACATATTCAGTATACCTCAATTTTATTGTTTCCAACAGTTTATAGAAATAATTAATTCTATTAATCGGTTAGCAAAATAGCCGATCAATTATTAAACCGGAGCGCCGAACTAAGATTTTAATTCTCTTTCCAAAAGTTAACTTTTCTAAATTAAATTTTTTTTCCGCCCGGGGCATGAGCCCTGCTTTCACCCCCCCCCCCCCCCCCCGAATTCGGCATGCAAAGTTTTCATAACGTTTATTTCAAGAAAATTCCGGGAGAGAGATCCTAAACACTCATCTCTGAACCCATTTTCTATCATTCAGTGAAATCAGTTTGGGCAATAGTAGTAACAATAAGTGCATTCTGAAGAGCCGCCTCCCCTCCCCCCCCTTCCCCACTTTTTTTTTCATTACTTTTACGCAAGCATTTTTATTTTTAAAGAAATGAACAAAATTGTTCTTTTGGACGTAAGCTGAACGAAAAAACTTCATTGACTTAAAAAAAAAAATCGTTTCATGCATTACGAAATAAGTGGATGTAGTATGGATAAAGAAAGAAAGAAAGAAAAAAACTCACGAATTCATAACCTCCATAATTTTTAAGTTTGTAAAAAGTATATAATCACATTTACAACTTCTTTCCGTTTGAAATTGTGGGTTTTTTTTTCTTCGACTCTTATTATTAGACCAATGTTAACATCTGCCACGAGTTGCAAGTAGAGATACGGAAAGAAAATATACAATATGATAATATGAATCAATAGCCTTTCAGCGTCATTTTTAAAAGTAATCGGGCAAGCATCAAACATACAAAAATTTAAAAAGTAAGTGACAGTTTTTAAAAACGCACTGTCACTCACCTCAAGTAAGCGCATAGTTAGTTTTATAAAATGGGAAGACTAAAATGAAATGTATATTAAACGCTTAAAAATTATATTATATATACGTACCATATAATTTAAAAGAAAATAGCGAACTCACAAATTAATATTAACAGATTTATATAAACAAATAGTAACCAAATTTACACCAAGTAAAAAATATTCAAATAAATAAATATTAAAATTAAAAAAGGAGTGTTACGAGAATGAAGTAAAAAGGTCACACATTGTACTTTGCTTTTATTATCAAAATTCCTGCAAAACTAAAGGTCTTAGAAAAAAAAATCACTAATGAGACTATGTATGCAAATTAATTTTAAAATAATGATTTTTTTTACTGTTGATTCTTTAACTGAGCTTAGTTATTGAATAATGTGTATATTAGTATTTTTCTAACCATTATAGCTAACATATTGAATTTTTTATAGTTATTTTTATAGCTAATAAAAATTTAAAACAACACAGTGGAGTAAAAAGGAGTTGTTCCTCATAAAATTATTCATGATAAAGTTGTCAGAAGGGAGTTTTTGTTTTTTTAGAGTTCTTTAAAACCGAATTATTCAGCTACGCTAAGTATAGAAAAAATATGTACTACTAATTTACTTAGAATAAAAACGTAGCTATTTATATTTTGAAGATATCAAAGGCGCAAAATATAATCTAAAGGAATCAAATCGAAAAATGTATCCAAAGAAACAAAAACCACGATTTTTGCGCGAGCCGCCGCCGATTGCTGATGGCAACGCGTAGAGCGTATGTCATTGGTCGGAATCAGTCATTCCCACACCCCCTCCGATGTCAGAAAATGAACTCGGCTGAAACTTGCGCGGCTACTCTACGTGGACACCAGCACACCTATAGTAGACAAGAGACCGGTTCGTCGAGGGCTTGCTGAGGGGGAGAAAAGGGGAACGACTTCGACAGTCGACGGAGACCAGCACAACCACCCTGGTTGTCACGTGTCAGAGAGATTGTAGGGGGAACAGGAGGGCAGCGCTGCGGTCGCACCCCCACGTATGGGGTAGTTTGCGAAGGCCTAGATGCTACATACAGTATGACCGTATAATAATAATTTAACTTTGTGCAAAAAAACTGTAATAAAAATAATTACACGTTATTTTAAAGCACAAATGAGCATTAAAATGCAGACATATGTTTCGGGATTGCTTGGAATCCCTTTTTCAATGCGACAGGATGCTCATTTGAGCTTTAAAATAACGTGTAAATACTTTTATTACAGTATGACCGTAGTTAGCAGTAAGTACCATGTACACTTGGGGATACGTGCGTGTAAAATCAGTGGACCCCACTACCTCTCCCCGTTCGCAAGCAATCCTAAGGCCTCGGCTAACAGGTAGGGGTCTAGTGGAGAAAAGTAGGGTGAATGGAAGGCTCTCCCTTCCAACAGGGAATGCTCCGAGATACCCTCGACAAGTGGCACATAACAACAATAACAAAGATACGGTTGACAGTTTTTGAAAAATCAGTATTTTAAAACGAAATGCATACATACCCTGGCAGTTTTGTATTTCGGGCATTTGCCCCAACTTATAAATGCCTAGGCATTTTACAACACTAGTTTTGGTAACGTTACTGCTTTTGAACGTGACAAAGTGGTAAGTTTTATTGCCAAGTTTTGTTGGTTTCGCGTTCTTTTGACTGAGCTGGTCACGTGTTTTCGCTATTGTACGGTATACGTCGGTTTCGGCCTGGAGAAGAATGAAAGGAAATATTCAGCTTTGATTGGAAGTTGGCCAAGTTTTATTGGTTTGCTGTGCTGTCCCATGTTTCAAAAACTATCATACAAAGACCAATATTTAAAATTTTTCCATTTACCGGAGATAACTCGGGATAGTAAACTAATATTAAAATGTAATGCAAGGTAACGCTTTTACACCTGTAAAAAATTAAAATTCAGCTTAAAACTTAAATTTTTAGTTTTGTTTCGATTCCTTGTTTTTAATACTAAATTTAGAAAATGTGACGATATTTTGCAATTTTTTTCAAAAAAAAATTGTAAGGGAAGCGGTTAATGAGTTTAAACATTATGCATGAAAATGTCTTTATACACAAGGGTTATTCATAATTTCCTCCAGGCTTTCGAAGTGCTATATTAAAAAAAAAAAAAAAAAAAAAAAAAACTAAAACAACTGCAGAAAAAAAGAGCATTCGGCAGTATGCGGAAACGATTCATGTCTTATTGACATGCCTTATAAGTTTCTACGTGTGAATCATTGATCACAAGGCATTCATCGGTGAGATAGTCTGGTTCCCGCCACATTCTACTCAGCATGGTACTATCAACGTCATCGACATGACGTGTTACACTTTCACGCAGTTCGACTTATCACGTGGCAAAAAGGGGTGCACAGTTACAAAAAATTTGGTTCACACTTCGTTTCACCAACACATCATGACTAGACAGGAGATGACTTTCCTTCTAACTTAGGGGACATGTTCTGTGCTAGGGATATTTCAAAGGATTTTGCTGTCAAAGGAGCGAAAACGTAGCGCGTTATTTTCATCGCCTAGGGAAGGGAAAATTTCGCTTGACCCCGAGTCTTCGGAAGGAGGTTGCCGAAAATCAGCTAGTTTTGGCGGGCGGCAGTCACTCGTTGTTCCAGTAATTGAAATTATCATTTGCATTAACTTTTTGCATTTTATTATTACAAGTCCAACACATATTATCTAAATATTTTATTTTTTTTTTCTTTAATAAAAAAATGACGTGATTAGATATGGAATAATATATACATCGAAAGTTGTTTACTTGTGTTTATCACAACCAATTAAGACTAAAAGGAAATCGAAAGTATTTATTTACACTGTATTACAATAATCAATATTGATGTTTGGATCATTTTATTACATTATTTACTCGTTGAATCCAATCTTCATCATGAATACTTTTTAAAAAATTGTTTTAACTTTTTCTTTTTTTAAATGTGATTCATGCTCATTGCTTTAAGCACTGCCCCCCCCCCTTTTTTCTGTTACATAATTTTAATTATATTAATGTAATGCATTTCTCTAATTTTATTAATCATCTATGAATAATTTCATGAACTTCAAAAAATAAAAGTTATGAACTATAGTACAGCGTTTTTCAATGCACCATATACATATAATGAAGTATCGTTTATACGACGCTGAAGGGATTTTCAAAAATCGTAGTATAATCGTATTACCTGTCTAGCTAAATCTAAGAATTGGAACCACACTAAAACGTCGTATAAACGATACTCTATATATAGGAGAGAAGAGGGAAAATGGTAAAAAATATAAGGAAAAAAAGTTATGGGTACATAAAAAATTACAGGCGTTCTTTAAACCTTTGTTGTCATGTCCTAATTTTTTCCACAACAAAATCTGCAATGCATTATGAGTAAAAAATAAAATAATTTGTGTGTAATCATAAAGTGTCCCAGAGTACAGCGGACCATCCCTTTGTGGTTTATATTTTATATAAATTACTTTCCGAAAATTTTTTCTCCGAAATTATTTCCTAAAAATGGTTTGGTCTACTGAACTTAATGCAAATATTTTCATGAAATAAAATTAAAAATTAAAATAAACAAGAAACCAAGGAAACTAAAAAAATTTTATCGAGTGTTTAATGGTGAAATATTGAAAAAGATATTTGAAAGAAAAATCTACGAATTTCCTGCGGACAAACAGACTAGGAAGAAATATAATAATGTCCTCCAACGTGATACAATATCCTTTACACCAATAATGGATTCAACTACAAATGTAAATTGATTTCTTAGTTAACATCTCATACACAAATTTTAGACAAACAAAATCCTCATTAGTGTTTTGAAAACCCAACCCTATATAGTATATATTTCCCCCCTATTCCTTCCCTATATTTCCCTTTCTTTTCTTTATTTTGTTCATTTATTCTATTTTATTTATTTTTTTCTTCAAATTTTGCAAACTACATAGCAACTATAATGTTTTCGTGTTATTCAAATATGTATTTTATTGCTATTTATTAATTATTTTCCGATGCTAAAACATTGCACTACATAAGTACACGTAAATTTAAGTACAATAAGCAATTAAATGTAATTTGTATTTTTAGACTGAAAACATTTTTTCGTGCGGATGTGTCGAATCGATTTATCAATCAACCGTAAATCAATTTGCGCCTTTCTATCTTACATAATCTTAATTGAATAACTTCTACAAACATTACGATGTAAACTCAAGTTATGTCTTTAAATTCATTGGAAATTTAGCCCAAATTTTCGATATGAAAACTTCTGTCAAAAACATCAAGATTTTTTAAATTTAATCATCTTCATTTCAAAGAATTTTATTTTTCGCAAATACGCCATATTTTTCCCTATTAGTAAAATGCAAGTATACTAAATGGCTGTTATGGCATGGTTTCGACGAGTTTGATTTAATGGGAGAGGAGAGAATGATCACAAAATTGATCTTTCAGAGCTGATGTGAAAGTATAAATTATTGTTTGGGTAGCGAACATTGTTGTTAACGTGCTAATAACAGTTCTTGGACGCAAAAGAAGCCACTACAAACCACTGTCAATTTCAATGAGAGCACCGAACAAGAAACTGAAACGGATATCAGGGAGATACCGATATTCTTGTTAACTCTCCTGATCAATTTTTGCGCTTTTGGACTTTTAAAAAGTACATCATTTAGACATCCACCTACAATCCTTCAAAAACAATGGAAACTATTTAAGAGAAATGGGCCAAAATATTATTTTGACACTGTAAGGCACATTAGTTTCACGGAAATTATGTTGCAGAAAGCAGTTCAAAATAAGGGTTACCAAAGTTTTAAAACACAAGTATTTTGTATAAATCGTTTATCTCATGGCCATAAAAATTATCTGATCTGGTTGAACAACCTCTGTTATAATTTCCCGCTTATGAATCACCCGTTGTATGACCTTTTTTCAGGTTTCTGTAGATGTTCAATCAATTTAATAATTCTGTTAACACTAAGCTATGTTACAAGGTAAGGGATTTTCTTGACGACGAGATGTTTCACCTGCATCAAAGTAGTACTGGAATGAAATTATGGGTTCAATCGTAAACATGATTTAATTTTAATTGAATAATGTAAGATCCCCACCCCCGAAGCTATGCTCCTTTTGTTTTGAGGTACCAGAGTTCCATCAACGAAGAGGATTGCTTGATAATCTACTACTTTTCTCCACCAGACACCGACCTGTTAGCCGAGGCCTTAGGATTGCTTACGCACGGGGAGAGGTAGTGGGGTCTACGGATTTTACATGCACATATCCCCAAGTATACATGGTGGTCTTCAGTGGGTATCGAACGCGCGACCTTCCAGGTGGAAGTCCGACGTGCTAACCACTAGGCTACCACGGCCCTTAATAATCTACTACTAACATATATATATAAATATATATATATATGTATCAACTTAGTAGGGGGGGGGGAAAGAGCTCTGTATATATACAGTAAACCCCTCTATAGCGGACATCAGCGGTACAAAAATAGTTATCCCTAATAGTCCGTAATTTTTCAGAGTCTGATGTAAAGTTGTAGAGAACTAAAAACAAGAAACTACGAAGTCCTTAAAAAAGGAAATTACAGGGAATAACAAGAAGTTCGGTCTAGAACTATACGAGCCTACTTTCCCGTAAACACCAATATCAAGTTTATTATCTAGCTATATCTCTCTCTTTCTCTCTTTCTCACTTATATTTAGCTCTTGATTACTTCAAACATACCATATACATTTTTCAACACTCAATCATTTATTCATTCATTCATTTACTCTAGCATGTACTTATTCACTCATGTATTTATTTTTCAGTCATTCAGTCATTTATTCACTCATTCATGTATTTATTTACTCATTTATTTATTTATTTATTTTATTTTATTATTTTTTAATTTATTCGCTCATTTGTTCATTTATTCATTCTTTCCTTCACTGAGCCATTTATTCCTTCACTCATTCATTCTGAAATATCTTTAAAAATCCCGATCAAAAAATTTCATAAGAAATAGGCTCGTTTAGTTCTGGTTTAGAGTCGTTCTATGCTACAAAACTAAGATTCGTACTATGCTACATGTTCTATGCTACAAGAACCTTCCGATAAAGTTTATTTTAAGGAAATCCGTCTGCTAGATCAGGATTTATATTGGACAGAAATTTCCTCTCAGGCGCTAATGTTAAATGTTATTGAACTGTTCAAAATTGGGCAAAAATTGTTCAAATCAAAACAATTTCACATCGGGAGCTCCTTCGAATAAGCGTGCTCAAAGGAACTTGAATTTTATATTCACGGTTTGTAAAATTTGCTTCATATTTTCCCGATACCACTGGTAAGCTTTTTTGAACTTTCTTCCATTCTTTTTTTTAAACTTTTACAGGAAAGTAAGCTATTAAAAAAGAATCAAAACATTAAAGAATAAATTCGCATCAGACAATTCACTAAACTATGTACGGATCAAAACTTATTTACCCAAACGTTTCTCAATTGCGAAAAGCAGTCCATTGGCATATATGAGATGGAAGAGGAAATAGAGCGGATCAGAGAGAGAGAGAGCTCACTATGATCACGTGACTTGACGGAGCATTACGGCCCGCTGAAAAACTTACTTTACTCGTCTGGGAAAGTCGCTGAATGTAGTAGGAACCCATTGGAGAATAGGCATGAAAACGAATTTAATCTCTGAAAAATACCACAATTAAAATAAATTGTAAACTGTATAAAAAATATTTTAAGCTTTGTTTAATATATATGTATATATATACCGGGTGGTTATAATTAAACTTCCCCTATTCAGGGCATCCTATAGCTAAAACCGTTCAACGGATTGGCACCAAAATAATACACGAGATGCGCTCAAAGAATCATTAAAATAAGTTCTAAAAATGGCCGCTAGGGGCGCTGTTTCCTACGTTAAAACCCCTTATAACAGGGTTTTAACGTAGGAAATGACCAGTAAGGAATAAAAATAACAATATCAACATTTATGTGCACTTTTTCGTCCATATCCTATTATCTGACCATTTAAAATAAAAGTAAAGAAAGCTATAACAGTTTATCTGTGTGCCAAAAAAAAAAAAAAACAAGTTTAGGTAAAATGAATATTTTTCTCCTTTCATAAATACTGATATCATTATTTTTACGCCGTACTGGTCCTTTCCTGCGTTAAAACCTTGTTATAAGGCAAAACAGCGCCCCTAGCACCCATTTTTAGAACTTATTTTCATGATTCCTTGAGCGCATCTCCTATACGAGTATATAGTCCACATACCAATTTTGGTATCAATCCGTTCAATTGTTTTAGCTGTAGGATGCCCTGAATAGGGGAAGTTTAATTATAACCACCCGGTACTTGGTCGCATAGTCCGTTGGGCAGCAAAAAATAAAAATTTACATAAAAACGGCGATGTTGGTACAATTCGGCATTGAAAAGTATTCCAAACATACGTATTTTTCTTTCAATGTTTTAAATGTAGTTAAAATAGTTGGTTTGATGGGTAAAATATTTGTGAAACAAAAAATAGTACAAGTTCAATTGATTTGTGACATTTTTACTTCTCGGCAAGTGCTTTAGATTCGCTGTGAAGCTCATTCTACAGAGAAATATTGTAATATTGCAGAGATATATACCTGAGAAATTAAAAATGTAATTATATATTTCCGTTATTAATTGAATTATTGCACTGAAAATACACTAAAAATATGATATGGAAACAAAATTCTCATGCTATTAAAGTAGCAAAACAATAATAATAAAAATAAAATAAAAAACAAAAATTGTTTTAAGGAATATTAGACCGATCAGCCAGCATTGTTAGACTAATAAGCAATCCTCTATATTTGAAGTAAAGGAATTCCAATGTGAGTGATTTTATCGAGATGTACTAACAGGTAGCAAATAGAATTAATATTAGGGATGGATATGTATTCTATTAAAAAGTATTCCAGACATAAAGTAAGTATATAAAAAGTTTAAAAGTATACCAACCGAAATTCTCGTGAGTAAAATGTTGCCGAAAACATTATTTTATGATGAAAAATATCTGTTTTACAAAAATAGATTAAATATTACTAGAGTTCGCCCAGGCGGTCGAAATTCGACCGGAATTCATTAAATTTTTCAAGCTCAGCCTCGAACGTTTAAACAACTTTTAGGCATTTTAGTTTTTCTGTATGGCAACAGTTTCTTCTGTTTAAGGATTACAGTTAACGCTAACCTCTCCTCAGTGTGACTGATTGACCACTGAGTTAGTTATTGAATTTAATGCATTTGAAACACACATTACGCAAAAAAAAAAAAAAATTATCTCCCGCAAAGAAAGTAGAAATAAAAATTTCACGCTCTCCTAGTATTATTGAATAAATTAGAAATGAAAACCCTCATTTTGAAATTCAAGAATTCAAAGCACTAATGCAAATCAACAAACTTACAAAACGTTGATTCGAAGCGAATTTACACGTCACCGCACTTATTATCTCACTTTATATTATATTACGAATTGTTATCTTCAAATTGTGTTTTATTTTGTTTGACGTTGTAATGAACAAACAATCTGACTGACCTATCCTACACACACATATATACTGAAATGGTTTAACCGACACCTTAGGATTAGTATTACTTTGCCTTGACATTCCTTTAATAGAATACATTGTATCTTTATTTTGTTCTTGTTATTTATTCTTCTTTGCGTTATAAATAGTAAAAAATGTACTGAGCATTGTAAAAATATCGTAGGTCGTGGATGTAAGGAGTAGTATGAAAGTATGATGAATGAAGGGGGAACGTGATAGTGTGACAAATTGTGACAAGGGGAGGGGGTAACAAGAAGAGTGACATCATACGTATGCAACATAGCGTGACATATGACAAAGGGTGTAGGGGGTTCGTTGAAGTGTGACATTTTGTGACAAAGGGAGGAGGGGGTCAAATATATGGGGAAAAGCGTAACGTCATTTGTGGACGGTCCCTTGACTGTTTTCTTTTTACTTATTTATATACAGATTTAGTACAACCAACCTGTATCTTTACTTCACTGTCAATGCACTGTATTTGCAGTATAGCTCGTTCTACAGCGGAGTATTCTTAACTCTTGGGAGATAAACTAAAAGACACTGAAAATGTCGCTATTGATTGAAAAATTCTAAAGTGTAAAGGGATTTAAAAATACAGGGAAAATATTTGAATCTTCGTTATTATGGTAGTTTCCTCGCTTTATGAAATAAAACTGGATCTGAAAAAAGAACTTAGTTCAATCTGCGCGCATCTTTTCCTCAATGTCAATATTCTATATTTATAATACAGTCCGTTACGCAAGGAAACATAGCAATATTTTAATGAAAATTAAAAAATAAGAAAATCTGAAGCAAAAGTTTGCTGCAGTGAAAGGAGTGCAAAGTTACGTGCATAAATGCTCGTATGACATAGATGAAAAAACAGACCAGTTAGAAATTAATTTCTTACTGGACTGTATTTACATGTATATCAAATTAACTCCAACAGCAGCTTTCCAATGTAACTTTATACCTTGCGTTACAAACATAAAATATATTTCAGCAATTTTCAAATTCGGATACCTATAAAAACTGAGAGCTATACATTTTAAAATTAATTTCTAAATGCTCCAAGATGAGCTTTCTTTCAAATGCAACTTAATGCCTTGTGTTACGAAGACAAAATATCTTTCAGAAATTTTCAAATTCGGATACCTATAAAAACTATGAGTTGTAAATTATGAAGTTAATTTCCTTTCCAGCGGGTTTTTTTCCACCCAATACCTCCCTCCCCTTCCCTCTCTCTCTTTCTCTCTTTTGAAGTATCTCGTATCACCCCTTCTTCTCCCTTTGTCTGTACATAGCCCACGAAAGAATCTCCTATGACAGGAAGCTCAGAACCCCCAAACAAGACAAAAACTTGATGCACATGCCAATTCAAGTCCATATCATTAGGATTTTAACTTGTTCATCAGTGTTCGTTCTACGACTTAATTCATTATTACCCAATTACTTTAAAAGCCGTTCTGCTTTTTTGGTTGCATTAGAACTTCTTGTTCATTCTGCGATGCAAATACACCAAATGCAACGTCATCAAAATTTACAGAATGCATGTCGCTTCTGCCCATTAGCATTATTACTTTTCTCTTCAGAGTTGAGCTTTAAAGGTAGCCGCAGCAAAAACGCCAAAGAAGTAGAACTTTCAATTGTTGGAAGTATTGCTCTTCTGGCAAATTTGATAGTTTTCTTTTTAATAAGTGTAAAATTACACTACAGCTTAGCTTAACACGCGTTTTAATAAATGAAAATTGTGTAAAATGTATTTTAAAAACACAAAATATTTACTTACCAGAGTAAATAAATTGCAGTTTACTGCAATTTATGTATTTTACCTTTATTTACTGTATTTTACCAAGTTTGACGTACAAAATGGTGATTGATACGTTGTATGTAAAAGCACATTTTCAAGTTTCTTACACATCATTACAAATGTTCCAAAGGCCGATTTACAGTCCAGCCGAAAAGGTGGCGGTTGAAAATCGTACTTGTTTCTCCCCCCCCCCCCCCGTCTCGTTCGACGCTGAAGTCCTAAAAACGCAATTTTAGACTATCATGGATACTGATAGGGAGGGAGAAGGCGGCTGCTCTCCATAGAAATTTCTTGAAATTCAGAATTTAAATTTCAACAACAAGTTCCGCCTATAACTCTACGAGCCTACTTTCCCATATGCACCAACTTAAAGTTTAAAATCTAGATACAGTGAAACCTGTGTCAGTTGACCACTTGCGGTGCAGCACATTGGTGGTCAACTTATAGAGAGTGGGGTAAAGGATAAAGGGCTCATTCCGTTCCCGACAAAAGTGGTCAACTTATACAGATGGTCAACTTACAAAGGTGGTCTATAACTCTACGAGCCTACTTTCCCATATGCACCAACTTAAAGTTTAAAATCTAGATACAGTGAAACCTGTCACAGTTGACCACTTGCGGTGCAGCACATTAGTGGTCAACTTATAGAGAATGGGGTAAAGGATAAAGGGCTTATTCCGTTCCCGACAAAAGTGGTCAACTTAGACAGGTGGTCAACTTACAAAGGTGGTCTATAACTATACGAGCCTACTTTCCCATATGCACCAACTTAAAGTTTAATATTTAGATACAGTGAAACCTGTGTCAGTTGACCACTTGCGGTGCAGCACATTAGTGGTCAACTTTGACAGGTGGTCAACTTATAGAGAGTGGGGTAAAGGATAAACTGCTTATTCCGTTCCCGACAAAAGTGGTCAACTCTTACAGGTGGTCAACTTACAAAGGTGGACTATAACTATACGAGCCTACTTTCCCATACGCACCAACTTAAAGTTTAAAATCTAGATACAGTGAAACCTGTGTCAGTTGACCACTTGCGGTGCAGCACATTAGTGGTCAACTTTGACTGGTGGTCTTATAGAGAGTATGGTAAAGGATAAAGGGCTTATTCCGTTCCCGACAAAAGTGGTCAACTTACACAGGTGGTCAACTTACAAAGGTGTTCAACTTTACAGGTTTTACTGTATCTCTCTCTCTCTCTCTCTCTTTCTCATTTAGTTCTTAATTACTTCAAATACACCTCATTTATTGTTAACGAAAAGATACTTGTTAGAATAGTCATTAAATAGATTGATAAACCTGAACATTTCTGGGATCCCCAAATTTGCGCATCCAAAGATTGGACTTGTGCAGATAGTACTATCATTTTACTATTACCCATTCCTTTCGGATATTGCATTAGTTTCAATAAGGTGTAAAATGTAAGGAAACTTACTATGTGAATTCAGATTTTTGCTTCACGTATTAATAAATATATATCACAAATTTTTTGCTTCACGTGTTAACATACATAGTAAGGGGCTCTGTATATAGCCGTTTCACTATTTTTTTTTCTGCCATGATCCCTCATAAAATCAGTAGATATGTATTTTGTATTTAATTTGAACAACGTATTGTAATTATAATGTGAAATTCTAGCTTTATTATAATAAGATCCATTAGAAATGCTTTCTGATTTTTCTTTTCAAAATAGCATATAAAAACCTTTGAAATACTGTGGACTGACATACCATAACACGAATGCAAAAAATTCTGTAATATTTCAAGAAAGGTATAAATTGATTTAACTTTATTCAAAATGATTATTATACAAGGCGTTGTTGCACATGCTCTGTTGTTTTTAATTGCTTTTTTTTCGATAAGTTGTTACCTTTTTTTGCACTCCTTGTATTATTTCTTCTCAACTCTGTACGAAACATGTACATAGAAAACAAATAAAATATCGAGTCCCAAGTAAAAAGGCTATTTCAACTCGAGAAATACAAAGACAGAAAAAAACCTTTCGGTTGACAATAGTTATAATTATTAACACATTAAAACGTAAGGCTTGGGGCTTAAGTGGTTTTATCTTCAGTCAGAGCCAACCAATAGCAAAACAAGAAATCCTTCTTATATTAGCAAGAATATTATCTTAAAGCTATATATGCTTCGGTACAAAAAATAAGTATTTTTATGCAAATCATTCAAAAGATAGATAGATATAGATATATATGTACAGTCTCTGGCTAAATTAATTGACGCACAGTAGATTTTTCGTATTTTCTGTTTAGCACTCAGTCAGTCTAATGCAGAAACCCGTTTTGTAATGATTTGATCATGTTTTAACCGACAATGTTCCCATACTTTGCAGTAAAAATTCCTTCGTTCTTGCATTTAGGGGACCATCTACAAATTGAAGAAGAAAAATTAATAAGCTGGGAATGAGCTATAAATTTCAGAAAATAGTACAAATGCCATGTACATTGCCATGTATAGTGCACATTAACGTAAAAATTGTGCTTACACTCACGAAGACATGGGCGTTTCTCCAAATTGCTTTACACGTTTTTAAGTAATAAAACGCTAAGCTTTTCACTGAGCGTTGTTTTGTATTGTGTAAAATTACATCTCGCACAACTCAAAAATGAGTACTCGTGGATGAAATTCGTCAAGAAGGTTGTCTATAATGTCCAGTTGTGTAATCTCCTTTTTTGGTTGCAATCGGAACTTCCAAAAGGGGCTCTACTCACTCGTGTTACGTGTCAACTCGTCTTAGTTTCGTCTAGGGGGAGCGCACCAGTGATTGACACCTTTAGAGTGATTCATCACATCTTTAACACTTTAAACCGTACTATGTATCACTCAGTATATATGGTCCTAAGCGTTTATTGAAACATATTTTATATTAATATATGTTTTAATAAACACTTAGGACCATGTATATGTTAAATTTTATCCGTCTGGTAATTACAAAAATTTTTAATGATTTTTTTTTTATATAACCAGGGCAATGCTCCATTAACTGACACTGACACTTTTTCATTTTACCAGTAATTGACACCCTATGCGTCAATGTTTCACATAATGTATTAAAGTTCCAATATGTAAAGTATTTTTGTATCATTAACTTAATACTATATAAAAAATAACTTTTCTACAACTTATAAACCTTGTTTAGTAAACTTGCATAACGCCACTAGGTGGCTGAAGGTTATAAAAGACTTTCCAAGTTAGGAATGTGGTAGAGAGATTGAATGTATTTGAGTTTATTATGGGGTCGGCTAGGAAGTCCGTGTGTTTTTTGTGGGCGCCTAAGTGTCGCAGGAATTGGCTTTGTGAAAATAACAGTATTTTTGTGAATACATAGTGTATTTCATCAACTGAGTTATGGACACTTTAGCCTTTGGCTAACAAACCCGAAATAAATTTATTTTAAACAGTGTTTTATCATGCATTCTCTAAGGACATTTGAAAGTGTAAAACTATATTGGATTTTTTTTTTTACTTTATGTGCCAGTAGATGGCATAGATGTTCCTGTAATTGACATTGTTCTCTTAAAAAGTGTCGTTTGCTGGAAAATCTGAATAAAGAAATTCAGAACTGATATATATTTAATTTACATCCAAAACTCCTCAAATTTTATACATTTCAATTTAATAGCAAAAAATATCAATCAAACTACCAGTTCTTGAAATCATATACCAATCACTGATACATAGTGTAATAAATGATCCAGTAAATGAACACAGCTGACTTATTCAGAAAAATATGAACAACCACTTAAATTTACATTTTAGTAGTTAAATATGTATATCCAAAAAATATCATATAGTAACTATTGAGAAATATTTCTAAAATTAAATAATATGTAACCGGATTAAAGCATTGATTCATCTTAACCCGACACTACGCCTTTTTTTTTTGCTGTTATTGTCGATTTTGTGAAAAAACGTGAACCTGGAGCACAGTTTACAAGATCTAGGGGAGACTATATTAACTAGTATGATGTTACATACAAAATAAAACGAAAGAATGCGCCACTTGTTAAAAATAATACAAAACAAGAGCTTAGTCAACTAAAATAGAGGCGTTGTTTAAAAACAACACTGCGGAGTGTAGGGTTAAGTCTCCAAGCAAGCTAAGCACAAAAAATGGCTGTGTCTTTTAACGTTTCACTTGCATTTTTGTGATAGAAATACGGTGAGCAATGTAGTACTCAAAAATAAATCAGTAATTACAAGAAATAAATATAGATAGGCAGCATTTATATGCTGTTTCATTATTTTCCTTTTTTATGAATTATTTTGGGGAAAGGTGTCAATCACTGCTGCACAAACCCTATATATGTCGTCTATAGTACAGTCGAACCTCGTTATCACGACACCGTGCGAATTTTCTACAAAGTATCGTCATAAGCGGAGCGACGTCTTAACTGGAATCGCTTCAAAACATATAATTTAAAGAACATATAATGTAATAAGGGCTACATTAACCACTTGACATTTTAAATAAGATTCAATTACCGTCATTTTGTGATATTTAATAAGACAAGGCAAAAACATTGAGAAAAGATTACTTACTTTTTATTTCGCACTAAAATATCTTCCAATAAGGGTTTGCTTACTTCTTAATTTACAATTTGAAATTTTTCTGTGTATTTTGCACAAAAAGTCAAAATCTTCCTGTTTAGCTTCTTCAATTGAAGAAATGTATTTTTCTACGACATCAATGCAATGCAACGCCTCTGATTTACTTTGAAGTTTCTCCTCCATTTCAGTTCCTGTTTCTCTTTCTGAGGACAAAACAATGGCTTGACCGCGTGCCCTCACTTCTGAAACAATTTCGGCAATTGATGCTTCGACTGAAGTGGAAGAAATATTGTCCACATCGACAAATGCATGGGAACCTTCCAGGATGCATTCTTTGCGGTTTGAAAGTCCCTTAAAAATATCCCTAAGAAGAATATTCTCTGATTCATCCAATGAATCATAAAGGGGATCGGTTATATTTTAAAAAGCACCTCCTTTCTTAAAGCGATTTGTATTCGTAGTATCTTTTACGTCATTCCAGCTTTTGCGAATGTATTTGATGGCCTCTAAAAGAGTTGGATGAAAATCACTATCTTCGTCATTTGTTAAAATGCAATTTTGGACTAGGCGCCTACTGTAATTTGTCTTAAAGTTTAGAATCAAGCCTTGATACAACGGTTGCACAATTGTGATGGCCATTTGCTTTTAAGAACATCAGTTCAATAGCATTTAGCAAGTTCACATTAAAATGAGCGGTGAAATTGTCTATGATAAATACAACCCTCCTGTTTGCGGACAAAGGTTCTCTCAGACATTTTGCTCCGCAAGGGAAGGGGGTGTTAAGAATTAGGAGGGGCGGTGCATGATTCAAAATCACATTCTTTATGTGTTGATAATATGATATATATATATATATATATTCATGTATACTAATAATTCCTGATTACAGTAGATGCAATTTTAGATTATCTTTGCTGAAGAGGGGTGTGAGTAAGTTTTTAGAGATTTTTCATCTGAAATTTTGTAACTGAAGTCTTGAAAATAAGTTTTAGGCTATCTCTGGGTAGGGGGGTTTTCGGGGCCCTCCCCCAGAATTTTTTGCAATTTAAGTCCTAAGAATACAATTTAAGGTTCTTTGGAGACATTAGAGGAAAAGATTTGAGGGTTCTCCCTTTAAAGCGATTTCAAAATTGAAGTCTTCCAAATGTAATTTTAGCCTATTTTTGTTAACGCTACTGGAGGAGCGTTGTCCCCACAAAACTTTTAGAAATATAAGTGCTAACAACGCAATGTCGGATTCTTTGGTAATGTTGGATGAAAAGGAAGCGGAAGAGATTTCGAAGACTCTCCTCCTTCAATTTTTTCTGAACTGAAGTTTTATCTTTTAGGCTACTTTAGTGACGCTAGTGGCAGTGTTCGGCGTTGTTAACCTGAAAGTATTTCTGAAACTAAAGTCTTAAAAGCGCAATTTTATGGTATCTTCGGTGATGTAAGGGAAGGAAGAAGGGTTCAGAGGATCTCACTCCAAAATTTTCCAAAACTGATGAAGTTCTAAAAACGGAATTTCGGGGTACTTGTTGGTCATGTTGAGAAAAGGGGACTGTGGCCTGAAACATTTTCCTAAAGCCTTAAAAAGCGCGATTTTAGACTGTTTTTTGGTGACGTTAAATGAAAAGAGAAGTGTACTAAGTCTTTCCTCGAAAGTTTTAGAAATTGAAGTCTTAAATGACAAGTTTTGGCTGTCTTTCTTCACATTAAGGAGATGTAATATTGTGAAAAATGTAGGATGGATGTACATACTTAACTATTTTTACTTGCTTGCAAAACGATAATCATTGATCATTGACCACTCCTGTGAAAGTACACTGAAACCTATATTTAAATATTAAAAAAAAACATACTGTTTTTTAAAAAGGTATTTGTCATTGTTTCCAGAATTTTTTAAAAAGAACACTTAGTGTTGCGTGAAATAAACGACTCAACAGAGTAGGAAGCGCTTCATCGCCAATCGTCTCTCAGTGCAGCCGGATATTGGAAGATTCGGATAACAGAAGTACGGACCAAAAGGTTTCTCTTTTTATTAAAAAAGAAACAAGTACCCAAAATAAAAAAAGGCAAGGATTATATTAGGAAAGGATTATATTAGGAAAGGATTATATTTAGGAAAGGATTATATTCATGAAGTTTAATGGAAACAAGACTAATGAATAGCGATTGTATTGATTATCCTACACTCAGAATTAGGGCCGGCGAGAGCCAAGGCCAACATGTCAGTCCTGTCGTTCCCCTTCCCCCCATCACATGCTTGCATTCTTAACCATAGAAAAATTTTACCCACTTCAATACACCCATGCCAAATTGGCCTCGCAAGGCCGGTCCCCATGAGTCAGCCATGCCTGACACTCCCTCTCGACTGACTTGCTTAGAACCAGGACTTTACAGATGGAGAGGAGCTGTGACTTTTCGCATTTCGATAATACGCAGCCACCTTATTTCCTCCAATTTTAATTTTTTTAGTGTTTTTCTTTCTCCCCTCCCTTTTTTTATTTCTTCTTCTTTTTCATGAAATTGTAATCTGAATTTTTTCCCCGGGGGAGGCAGTTGACTTGCTCCGAGGGAGCTGTGCCGCCTCCCCCCTCGGAGAGATGCCTGAAAGAAATACTGTTTGCGGAACGAAATTTGGCGTCTAAAGATTTCAAAGTCTCTTCCCATATTCCAGATGTCATCCATAATTTTGAATTTCCTCTAAACGCAACGGGCAAATTCTTTAAGCTTTTAAAACAGCGGGGCTTGCTGGTTTTGCCAATTACAACAGGGGTTAGTTTTTCGGTTCCCGTCATGTTCGCTCCGAGAAAAACGGTAAGCCTTTCTCTGCTTTTTTCCCCTCCAAAGCAAGGATCCAATTGAAAGAGCAAAATTATTTCTGTTCGCATTCGAAAAAAAAGTCCGGTTTCGACTAAATTAAAGACATCACATAGAGCGTATCGCTCTAATAATTTCCACAATGATGAATTTTTCCAGCACTCAATTTCTTTTGGGTTTATTGAGGCTGCCTCTCCGCGTTTTTTCTAAAAATGCTAAATTGGAACATTCTTTGAAACGCTCTTTCCATCCATTACTGTCCCGAAAATGTTTCAATTCCGATTTCTTTCACTATTTCCAAAGCATTTTCGCTCAAAATCAACCCTGATATCGGAACGTTATTTGTTGTTGCAAAATGAAACCATTTTAAAAGCGCTTCTTCAATGTCTTGAAAATTAGACTTTTGAAATTTCTATTTTTTATTCCCATCTTGTTCTGATACGAAATTTCTAATTTTTTTCTCAGCAAGAGTTGTAATAAGAGTCGTTCATGGAATACCTTTACTTATTGCGAAAGCTGCCTTAGACATGTTGGAATATTCATATTTCTTCGATTGAATAGCTCTTTTGCTCCAAAGAAAATGAAGAAATTTTGAGCGCAGCCATTTGTATGGTAAACTCTAAATGAACTTTTGCTTGTGTCTAATGTAAGCCAGAAACCCCATCAAAGTTCTGCAACTTTACTCTCTGAATAACAAGAAATAATCAGGGTTACTTTTAGTGTAAACAGTGAAAGTTCCCACAACTACGCTTGCATTTGGCGTACTGCAAGCCTATTTTCACTTACAATGGATCAAGTTGAAACGGTATTCTATACTGCAGCACCTTATGTGATTTCACGATGTCAGCGGTGAACCAATTGCAAAACCCCTTTACCTTTGACCACTATCTAGGGTGACCATACGTCCTCGTATTTCGTGGACAGTCCCCAAATTTCAATTCTTTTTGCTCTATGCCCCAAAAATATAATTAGTTCTTGGGGACGCGGAAAGTCCACAACTTTTAAGATTTTCATATTTTTGTACTCAAATTCGTAAAATATACGAATGCATTTGCTAAATTTTACTAAAGTTTTACATTTCATTTCATGTGTCGTATTTTTTTTATTTATTTATTTATTTTGACTGTATTAGAATTAATAGGGGCGTTAAATGTTTTATAGATCTTGTAGCGAACAATCGTAAAGTCTATAAGTGAATTGTATCTGTTGGTTCATTTGCTGCCATAAAGCAATGAGGATGCGGGTCAGGGGAGTGTAGCATTTTTTTTCGGAAAGGCTCAAAGCTTAATATTAGAAGAACTTTCTTAGTTGAAGTTTCAAAATATTTAAACACAAGTAACTTCAAGCAATTAACTGAAGAAATATGTATTTATATTGTAAAATAGGCATATATATACATTTAAGGCTCCAGGACCTGATAATGTTTATCCTAAAATTTTAGTGTAATGTACAGAGGAATTAGAGGATGTTGTTTTAACTATTTTGATATCTTCATGTAACTCAGGGACTGTGCCAGTGGATTGGAAGCTGACAAACATAACGTCGCTCTTCAAGAAAGGGCCTGAAGCTAATGCAGGAAATTATAGGCCTGTGAGATGTAAAATTTTTGAATCTCTGATCAAAATCAAGATAGTGAATTTCCTGGAGACTGGTTTTCAGTATGATTTTAGGAAGGGTAGGTCCTGTACAACTAATTTGTTGCATTTCTATGACAAGGTTACCATGGCATTAGATAATTAAAAGTGCCTAGATGTCGTTTACATTGACTTTCAGAAAGCGTTCGTTAAAGTACCACATGGAGCTCTTCTTAGCAATTTTGCTTATATTGGTATTGGTGGGAAAACTTTAATTTGAGTTAAACACAGGCTCACTGGGAGGAAATAAAGAGTAGTGGTGAAGGGTAATTATTCTACTGGATTGATGTTTTGAGTGCTGTTCCACAAGGTTCGAGTTTTAGGGCAGATATCATTTATTATTTTTATTACTGATATTACTCAGGGTATTTCTGTGAACATCAATATTTTTTTTGATGATGTCAAAGTCATGGGAATTGTTGACACGGAAGAACAAGTCAATTAGCTTCAAGAGGATTTAAATCAAATTTTTAGGTGGGCAATTAAGTGAGGTATGTCTTTTAGTATTGTGAAATGTGAAGTGCTTCATTTTGGTCATGGTAATAAACATGCAAGCTACTTTTTACAAGGTTCAGTCATTGGTGTAGCAGAAGCGGTTGTTGATCTAGGAGTATTGATTAGTCACGACTTCAAGTTTAGTCAGCAGTGTAGCATAGTAAGTAACAAAGCTAACAGGATGCTTGGGTTTATCAATAAGGCTATTTCGAACATGTCTGAGGAAGTTGTGTTGCCATTATACAGAAGTTTGGTAAGACCTCATTTGGAGTATGCTGTTTAGTTTTGGTCTCCTTAGCTAAACAAGGATATTACCATATTAGAAAGGGTTCAATGGAGGGCTACTAGATTGGTAAGTCGTCTTACATTATAAGGTTAGGCTTAAAAGGCTCAATTTGTTTAGTCTTGAGCAAAGAAGAGTTAGAGAGGACATGATTCAGTTGTTTAAGCTCATTACACTGGAAAAGGTTGATGGGCTACAGTTATGTGCTGAAAGTACAACCAGAGGTCATTCGTTTAAGCTTTTCAAATCTCAGGCTGATTTTGAAATGACTACTTCAATAGGGTTGTAGGCAGTTGGAATAGTTTACCTAAAGCAACTGTTACTGGCAGTGGGGTAAAAACTTTAAAGAAAGCTCTTGATGTTCATTGGGGACTTTTAAATTGACTAGGACCTACCTAGCAAGCCTCTGTGCCTGTTGATGTCGTCACTTTTGTATTTGTATTTTTTATATTATGAGTACACGTATAGGTTTTAGTATGTCCCCAAATATGTTCTCGAAAATATTTCCAAGTGTCCCCAAATTGATGTTTAGAAATATGGTCACCCTGCCACTATCTGACTGAACCGTGATAGAAAATTCCTTCTTTTTGAACAAAGAAAGATGCTTTCTGACAGGGTAAAAGAGCCTAATATGACGGCCCTCATTTTTAAAAGCTCATTTACAATGACCATTCAACTTCAACTAGTCGAATAGTCATAGTGATTCTACCCTGCCCAGTCTTCCTAAACTCTTTCTGACTGGAAATTAAAATCTGTGTACTCCCCTGGGATTTCAGAAACAAAAGTCGAACCTCAAAATGGATGCTTTCATTCTTCTTGTCTCTTTTATTCTTTTCTGAAGAACTGATGAGTAAGTAGTTTTTTTAATCCTACGAACAATGCGAATGAAACTTGTCACTCTTTTCTTGTGCCTGTGAATGTTGATAATTGTAAAATTATTTCTATACTTCAAATCCCTAATTCCGAGAAGTTCACGTTCACTTGCAGCGCAGCTTTTATCTTTCTACCTGTCGCTTTCAAAACTTCTGTGCACGCCTTGCTGGATCGCGATTGCTGGGTTCAAGGGGGCTGGGGATTTTCTCAGCTATGGGTAGATAACACTTGTCCCTAATCCCACTGTCAGGAATTCTAGGATAAACATTTCGTGAAATTTTCATTATTTTCTGAAAGGTTTCAGTTAAAAAAATGAAATCGAGCCCATTTTAACGATTTGAAGTGTCGTCATAAACAGAGTGGCTCAATAAAGTAGTGGCGTGATTTGCGGAGTTGTTTAACACGAGCTGTTCCCTTGACTTCGTTCTCTTGGAAATTTGATGTGTATTTATGAGAACTGACGGCCTAATCAAAATGTGATCAATGTGGGCGAATATTATAAAAGGCGCAATTTCGGGCGCTGCAGAAGTTCAAAAGAAAATAAAATGGCGTTGAGACGACGATGGCATAAAAAGCTTAACATTATAGCGCTGTACAGCTTTTCTTTCAAAGTGAGCGATCAAACGCTGACTTATATACACACTTGTGGGCGCTGATTTCTGGGCCGCAAATATTTTGTCAATTCTGAGCTGGAAAAATCAGCATTAAGACGCAACTATACACAACGGTCGTTTTAAAAGAACAAATAACATTTTTTTTTCTTTTTTACTCAATTACTTTATACAATTATGTGATGAAAAGGTTGAAATTTAGGTTTCATTATGCAAAAATGGTGCATTAACGTAAGATTGACAATGTGGCTCCACAGTTAGAAATCATATTGACAGGAAATCAGTGTAGGCCTGGTAGAGCACTCGGTGCGTAACTCCTGGACCTGTGTTCGAGTCCCAGTCTAGACATTTGTCCCGACTGGGACTCATTAATGTCTGGACTAATCGATTTTTACTCAATTAATGCTAATACACTGTTTAACGAACTTTAACGAAACTCGTTGTAAATAGACGGTTCTGTAGGATAGAATTGTTGTACTATCCCACAGGAATTCCCAGGATTAAAGGTAGCCTATGTGATTTTCTAACCCCCAAGCTATCATAATGAAAAAAATCATGGCGATCCCTTGCTCTGTGAATAAAAAAAAAACCCCACAGAAAACTCACTTTTTTCTGTGATAAAAAGTAGCCTTTGTCATTCTCTGACCCCAAAACTACAACTAAGCAAAAAATTATATCGATCCCTTGCTCTGTGAAAAACGGAAGCAATTCTATCCCACGGGAACCGTACATTTTTCCTGGATAAGAAGTAGCCTATGTGCTATTAATTGAACCTCAGTGACCCAAAAACCTCAGTGACGCGCCGAATGCTCTACCACTGAAGCTTTCGGGTCGATACCGACTCCATTTCAATTTCATTTATAACTATTGAGCCATACCGTCTGTCATACGGTAATGCACCACTATTATACAACGATATCCCACGAACCGTACATTTTTCCGGTATGTGCTATTCAATAGTTCCCCTCCTAATTCCGGTATGTGCTATTCAATAGTTCCCCTCCTAATTCCCGTATGTGTTCCCTATGTGCTATTCCTGAGTATAATTTTTCTCTGTGCCGAATTTCATCCAGATCCTTTCAGCCGTTCTGGCGTGATTGAGTAACAAGCATACATCCAAACTTTCGCATTTATAACAGAAGTAAGATAAGAATAAAATTATATGTTGCAAGTTCGGGACTTTGAAAAAGTGGCGTGACACGTGATCCGGGTTTCGAGAAAACGAGGTTCGACCGAATTATCCCATTTCGAGGCTCTCTATTCTTTGATAAACTCAAACCTCTTGTGCTGACACTTCTCTAACGGACAAATATTTTGTCCCCTATAGAAGAATTTTACTGTATATCGATGCTTGAAAAGAATAGTGACACAGCTCAAAAAATACCGAAAAGGAGATTTTTAATTGATAATACTCTAAAAAAATGGATATTTTATATGGAATAAAGACACCAGTCGTAGGTAGCAAAGCTGCCGGTATATGGCATAAGTGTCTTTTCAGAATGAAAATAAAACGCCATTTTTTTTTTTGTTGAACGGAGGCATAACTCGTGTTGTGTTTCGATTGCTGCGTGGGTAAGTACTGCCCATTTTAGTGAAAAAAGGCACAACTCCGATTAGGTCCGAAGTGACATAGTCTCTTATAAAGCAATAGAGACCCATTTTGTGTTGTGTCTGTATTGCTGCTAATGTAGGATATTTTCATAAAATTTTATTATGGACAAAAGATACATATTTGAAGTTGTTTTATTCGAAAAAGACACAGCAATAAATATTCATTTTAAAACTCTACTAATTTTATTCGATACAGAAGTAACTAAAAAATAATTTTAAGAAAAATCGTTGTTTGTATTCGAAAGAGACGCAGCTCAAAGTCTCCTAAATTTCTAGGAATCCTAAAGGCTAGCACAAAAACTGCCCGAAAAAAACAAAAAAGAATAGCATTAACCATTTTTAAGGCTCATTGCAATAATTAGTAATTGTTATGAATGAAACAACAATATATTACACGTCGCAACAATTTAAAAACTGGTCCCTTGATAAAGTTGCTTTTTTGAGTTGTGTCACTATTCTTTTCAAGCGACGATATATATTTCAGTTAACGTTTACCAGTTACGCTTGAATTTTGCGCTACGATACAATACTGACATCATGCACAAACACAAACTATGGTAGAATGATATTTAAAAATTTGTTTACTAACTAGCACAGACAATTAACGTACTATTTGTATTTGTTATCGTAACTTATGGACTTTAACAAATTTATTTCAATCTCTTAAAACGTATTTCCATTCATAACTCAATGTTTGATTTCCGATTCTTTGGAGTGGCAACACCTTGGTTTGTTTATATCAAACGATCATTCTCATGTTTACATCTAGCTATCTTTTCTTAAGCCTTTCGAATTTTAAAGCGTTTTTTACAGTTTTAAAAATTCAGTTGGCGTGGACCGGTTACGAGTAGATATTGCGGTACGATACGATATTAACATCAGGCAAAAAAAAATAAATAAACCTTAATAAAACGAAATTTAAAAATTTGTCCAATGATTAGCATTGAAGAGTCATAATATTTGTATTTTTTGTCGTAACCTTCCGGAAATCAACAAATTTATTACTAATAAAATACTCCTTACAAAGTATTTTTATTTATTACTGAATTTTAAATTTGCGGTTCATTGGAGGGGCAACACTTATTTGTTTATATCGAGCGATCATTCTCAAATTTGATTGTTGATCTTATAGCCCACAGATGTTCTGCGGGTGATCATCTAGTATCATTATAAATCATGAGAAATACGACCTGGAATACATTTTCAATTTTTCGCGTTACAGTGCGATCTTCTCATACTGAAACTGAACTCCGGAGCCGACTTATACAATACGAATTCATGTATTTTGTTTTAGAGCTGCAAATAAGTTTTTGAGCTTAACACGAAGTTTTTACTCTCTTTTCGTGAGTTCTTAGGTTACTACGAATTCAGTATTTTGTTTTAGAGCTGCAAATAAGTTTTTGAGCTTAACACGAAGTTCTTCTCTCTTTTCGTGAGTTCTTAGGTTACTTCCCTACTTTAGGCGAAAAGTTTAAAAATAATAATAATAATAAAAATAAAGTGGGAAAAAAATTTAATGCCTCGTAAAAGATTCTGTTAAAACAAAAATAGGTTGGGAGGTAAAATTAAATTATTCAATGAATATTTTTGTTCACCTCCCCCCTCTCGATAAGTTAGGATTTTCGCCAGCACACTTGATCCCAAGCTTCCTCTCTTGCTTTATGCAATTTAGCTTAATTTTAAACGGCTCAAGGAACGTAACATTGGCTCCGCCATAAAAATTTGATTACTGACAGATTTTAAATGAACATTAGCAAAATTTTGTCACTGGCGTCTAGTTCAAACTTCTCTTAATCCGGAAAAACAACAACGCTGAAAATCATCCGAGTTCCCAAAAGGAGGACGGTTCTCAATTCATCCCGTATGTATGTTTTTTTTTCTTCTTCTGTTTTCTTTTTCTTTTCCTATCCATAACTTCTCATCGGAAGAACTGATTTTGATTAATCTTCTTTTAATAGATCGAGGATGGTTTCCCATAGACTCAACACCTTTTATTGACCATATTCGTTAATTAGAAAAAAAAGTTAGATATATAGATATTTAGTCATTTTTTAGCTTTTTCATCCATAACTTTTGACTAAATGAACCGATTTAAATGATTTTTTTTAATCGATAGGGGAGGGGTCTATTAACTCAAATATCGCGCATGGATTTGACTGCATTTTTTCTTTAGAAAGAGCATTATTTGTGAAAAATTAGTATTTTCTTTCAATTCAGAAAGGCTTAAATTTTTGCTGAGTAAAATATTACTAAATATAAAACTTATCAAAACTTATTGTTAAAAAAATTTGTTGCCATTAAGCAGCAACATTAAAAGCAATTAAAATAAGAGTTTTGAGTGAAGGCTTCTCTGAAACAGAACTTAAATTCTCTCAGCCAATTTGCTCTGGTGTCTTTTTCAATTTGCTTCAAAACGGAATTTATCATACAAATGATTAGTTTTTAGTGCCAGTCACTAAAAGTGGGGATGACCTTTGATATTTAAAAAAGAGTATTCATATAAAAAAAAGGCTTTACACTGAAAATAATTTAAAAAATAATTTATAGAAGAAAAATAGAACGTACTTTAAATCAGAGCAATTATAAATTGCGCTAAGAAGAAAAATATAAATTCACTCTTTAAACAACATCGATACTACTTTTCAACATAATTTTTGAAGTGGGCGCAAAACTGCTGTTGTGAAAGGACATAAAAAGTTTTTGAACTGTATTTTTCTGCTTCTTATGCAAATTTGCATGAAAAACTTTTTTCACGTTACGATTACTAGGTGGCGTGGTTTTTGCGTTTATAAGAACTTGCCTGTAGTTTGTCAGCGTAGCCCCGCGCGACATTTAGTACAACGTTATCGAGTCGTGAGTAGTAATCGATTTTTGGGGGAGGGGGTTCAATTCAGGGGCTTTTGAGGGGCTCGGTTGACCGTTTGGCCGATTTGGGGAGGGTCGTTGTTTTCGGAGGGGGGGGGGGGGACGCCGACGTCGCTCTGAGTGGGGGCACCCCTGATTCTAACCACTCTATATGATTGTTAGAATTGTTGTATAGGCCTCTCCCCCCCCCCCCCAGAAAAATTATTTTTACGCCAATGTTTGATCTTTTCGTATGGATGAATCCATAGAATTCAATCTATTTTAACTTTCTCAGAATTTTTTTTTTTAATTACGGGTAACTTTCATGTATAGTTCATCATTCCTTTATTCTTTCAGTGAAAGAACAAAGCACCCCCCCCCCCCAGTTTTATTAATTGCATACGTAAGTGCTTGTAAGAAAAGGGGAAGGGGGAGGAGAGTGAAGGCCATTTTCCCTTTTGACAGTTTTTGAAGAAAAAGGTTACGGATTGTGGATAAGAAAATAAATCAATAAACCACAAATGAATAATTATCCACTAAAGCAATCTCATTTGATTTACTAATTAAGGAAAACTGTTTTTAGAGCTTTTAATTTTTAAAAATGTTTTTCTCCAATGAAAAAAAAAATAAAATAAAGATGGAATCATGAAAAAAGTTTTTGCACCTTGTGAACGTAGCTTTGTCTCAGTAAGAATTATATATGTCATACCTTCAAATCCAGTATTAGAAGGGTAGACTTGTCAAAATTTCCTTTACGATAATTCGTAACAAATAATTTGAAAAATCTAAAGCAAGATTTATATTGCTTCAATTAAAACGTAATTTTGAAGTATCTTCTATTTCTTTTCTATTTAGTTTAATCCTGTGAATAAAATAATTTTAGCGATTCAGAAAAAAAAAAGAGTGGTTTGTTTTCAAAACACTGCCCCATCCTTTTCGCCATTTTCCCAGGAAGTGTACTGTACATGTTCTATGTCATAAAATTTTCCCGATAAAGTTTATTCTAAGCAGGAAATCTGTCTGTTAGATCAGGATTTGCATACGATTGAAATTTTCCCGTTGGCGCTAATGTTATTTTTTTTTAACTGCATGAAACTCGGCGTGAATAAAAAAATATTTCCCGCGGAGAGCTCCTTCCGATGCGCTTGTTCAAAGGAACTTGTATCTTATGCGTAGAATTTACATAATTTTGTTTTCCAAAATTCCAGCTCAATCGGAAGATGTTGATGGGTTTAAACAATATTTAAATATTTTTTGTTGTTCTAAGACACAGGATTTTGAAACATTACATTCAGAAAGAGGCCAATTTAAAATTCTGAAGCTACATTCACTTTCTCATTTTTTTTTAATTATGTAAGCATTTGAAGTTCATCATTCCAAATTCGTTCCTTACAAATTCCTTCAGTAAAAAGCAAAACAAAATATCTCTCTCGCTCCCTTTTTTTATTAGTTTTATCAGTGGCATACACAGTTGTCTCTAAGAGGGCGGGGTAGTAAAGCAGCCCTTGTATCTTCTGAAACTTTTTAAAGAAAAGAATTATGGGTTGTGTAGTAGAAAATGAAATCAATAGTCTACAAGTGAATAATTCTTTACATTAAACAATTTCGCATTTGATTTACCAAGTAAGAGTAATAGTGTTTTCAAGCTTATACTTTTAAAAAAATGTTTTTTTCTCCCCATTGTAGAAACATAAATTCATGAAAAATATTTTTATAGTACCTTGGGAACCGAAATTTGTCCCTATAAAGAATTACGTACAAGTCATATCTTCTGCAAATCAAGCATTGGAAAAGCTGACATGTCTGAATTTTCTTCCGTTTCGAAAAAACCATGTAGTTCGTCTTCTGTGTCTTCTAAACCGAGCCGGTCTGACAGAAGAGCACCCCCAACCTTAAAGTCTGCTTCCCCTTGTATTCAGTCCTCACCCCCCTAAAAAAATCATTATCGGTTGAAGTTGTTAGAATTAAATTGTATACATATATATTAACCGTGTTAAACTGTTATTGTGACTTGTTAAACAGATCACACTCAATTTTTGAAAAAACAAAAGTTTTTTTTCTTCTGCAAATGCCCAGCAAATCGGGGTTTTTGATAAAAATTCTGGGTTTTTTCAGGAAACCTTTAAATATTGATTTTTATTTAAGCAATGTACTAAGCCATTGTTTGGCTATTTTTTTCATTTCATAGCGCTGTATAAGTCATAGCACCGCATTTTAAAATCATGCATCTATGTCTTACTCAAATATTATGTTCAAAAAAAACTTGAAATTAAGGGAAAAATAAAATTTAAATTTCAACAATTAATTGTTATTATGAAATATTACCCAAAAGTCTTTCTGTTAAAATAATGTGACTACTTAAGAAGCGAAAATGTCCTTCCGTGCAGAAACAAATTGCGTGAATAACACTTTTTTGCATTGAAAGAGGTATTCTTGATAAATCTGAAACACATACATGCAATCTATTTTTTGCAATTTGCTTCACAATTTTGTTCTCTCACTAAAAGGAAATTTCTTGAGTATAGAAGCCAGCGATAAAAATTGAAACATATTAAACAGTACTAGTTAATAAGTCATGTAATAAACCTTGTATGTAGAAATGCAGGAGATTATGGATGCAAGTATTTGAGAATGGTTGCCGTTTAAAGAATACTGCAGCCCCACTTAGGCGAGCGCATTTGTTCTTGACTTTTCTACAATAAAAATCAGTGTCCGCTTGTATGTTTGTGGGTTCATTTGGAAATCCAAGACGAACCTAGAGCATCTATTCTACAATAATAGAGTTTAGCACTAAATTATTGTGGAGATTGTAAATTTTTGGCTGAATGCGATTTTTTTTAATAACGATTTATTTTTTCTTTTAATTTCTATTTAATGCTTTTTAGGGGCTAATAGGAGACGAAAAACTTCCTTCGCAGTTTTAATTTTCATACCATTCGAAACACCGTTTTCTGCATAAAACGGTTGATTTTTCCGCTATGATGACGTTTTAAGAGGAAGAGACAATCCAGCAGATCTCTCCCAGAAATTTTATAGAATCGATGGGCCCTAAAAACATGCTTTTAGACTTTCTTTGATAACATAGGGAGAAATGGAAGGTGGGGATACCCTCCCGAAATTTTTGGTGAAACTGAAGTAAATTGTAATATATCTTTGGTGAATTAATAAAATGAAGAGTGCTACTTTCCCTTGAAAATTTTTAAAAACGGTAATTTATCTGTTGGGGAAAGAGTTTCGAGAGCGCTCCTCCGCAAAAATTTCGAAACTGGAGTATTAAAAACCCAATTTTTAGATACCTTCGGTGATGTTAGAGGAAGGAGTGTGAGCTCTCCCCAAAAAATTTTTCATAATGGACTGCCTACAAAGGAAATTTTAGGCTATGATGGAAAGAAAAGGTTGGGGTCGAGGTTTTCTCCCAATTTTTTTCTCTTTTTCCTTTTTAAATTGAAGTCAATTTTAGACTATCTTAGGTGACTCTAGGGGGAGGAAGAATTCGAGGGCTTACTCTCGGAAATCTCTAAAAACAAATTTAGGATATCTTTAGTGACTTTAGGGAAAAGATGGAGAGATGTGGGTATCAACGGCTCTCGGAAAAGTTCAAAATTGAAATCCTAAAAACGCAATTTTTAGATCTTTTTTGGTGAAGTTATGGAAAAGTAGGTTAGGAAATTTTGTATGGTACTTTTTCGACATTGAAGAGCTTAAAACGCAATTCCAGGCCTTCTCTCCCTGGAAATATTTCGAGTTTGAATTTATAAAAACGCAATTTTAGGTTATCTTTGGTGACGCCAGGATATGCCGCGACTTTTCCTCAAATATTTCTTAAAACAAAATTTTAGGCTATTTTTGTTTCGGAAAAGGGGGGGTGGGGCGTTCGTTGCTTTCCCGCGGAATTTTTTAAAATTAGCATTGAATCCCAACTTTTTTGAATCTGAAATAGCAATAACACTGAACATAATTATTGGCACCAAAAATTCAAGAAAATTGTACTGACTGATATATTTTGAGCTTTTGTTTTAAGAAAATTATTCAAAGGAATGAGGGATGACTGAAATGCTGAAAATGTGTGAAACTTGAAATTAAAACTGGAGTTTCTCTTTTTCTCAAATACAAGAAAATTTGAGTAAAAGAGAAAAAACGAGACATATACTTTGGACTTTTATTTTAAGAAAATTACTGGAGTAGTGATAAATGACTGAAATGCTGAAAGGCAACTGAAAATGACTAAAAACTCTAGTGCATCTATCCGTAGACTTAACATTAACAAACGTAAGTGGTTGATTCAATAAACTCAACGCCCTTTTTTTTCCACTAGAGAAAGAGTTAATTTTTGGTGTTAGCGATTTATTGAAATGATTTTTTTAAATTCCACATTATTATTATTATTAATGTTGTTTGTAACTAAGAGAACAAACTTTTTTAACTTAATCTGGGTGCCCTTGTTAAGGTGGATGGGGCGATGACAGACATTTACTTTTCCCATTTAATACCCTATGAGTACAATGGTAAAAACAACGTAAAAAAGCCCAAATTGTCAGAACAAATATCACAAACAGCTGTTTCAAGACTATAATGGAGCATTTTCATCAGTTCAAAAAAAAGTGCTCAACACACATTTAGAAAGTTGTTGTTGTTGTTGTTTTTATGATACGTTAAGTACCTCCAAAAAATAACGATTTTTTATGATATACATTAGAAGACTTCTTTATTGTTGTTTTTTAAAACTCTTATATGAAAATAGGTTAAAAACGGATATAATACATAACTTATCTCATCTAGAGTATGTACACAGATGATTCGCGACAGTGCATTGTTAGAAATGCTGATAAATTCTGCAAATTCAATCAGCTTCTGTCGACCTTAAAAGAAGAAAAAGGGTGGAAGACTTTCTAAATATTTAAATATTCTTTTCCCGGAGTAAATTACACCTACCAGATTCATTTTTCGGTGAAAAAAAAAGGAACGCCGTTTCACAGCTAATGTTTCGCTTACCTTTGTCGGAGAAAGCGCACGAGCTCGCACTTACAAGAATAAATCCATTCCGAGAACAAATACTACATGAAAATCCATATTTAACTTTCAGTATTCTCATTCAAGAGATATGAAACGTTATAAAACTGAAAGAAAGCACAAGTGAGCATTAAAATGCAGACACATGTTTCGGGATTGCTTGGAATCCCTTTTTCAATGCAGTAGTGGAGGTTCTAGATGAAAAAACATCCAAATAAACAGGGGAACAGGACACTCGAGGATTCACACTTCATTTGGATGTATTTGCATCTAGAAGCTCCACTTCTGCATTGAAAAAAGGATTCCGAACAATCCCGAAACATGTGTCTGCATTTTAATGATCATTTGTGCTTTCGTTACGTGAATAATTGCTTTTCAGTTTTACGAGTGCACAAAGTTCATTTATTTTATGAAACGTTATGTTCCAGATGCAACTTCGCGGCGAACCCGCCGAATTTCAGGTAGTGAGATGTTCTTTCCCATATTTGTTAAAAGTGGGAAATATCCTAAACAGAAGATTGAAATACCTCCACATGTCTCTCGAGTGCTCTGGAAATAAGGAAATTTTGACCAGAGGATATATTTCCGTTCCCTTGCCCCACGCTGTTAATTTAACAAATATTTATTTCTAGTTTCGTAATAAATTCTATTAGGATACACAAAGATTGCTTATGTATATTTTTTTCCTTTTTTCGCAGGATTTTTACCTTCTTCTATATCTAATACATCGAAGAAACTATTATATTCGTGAAAATTTTCGAACTTCGGCAGATTTACTCGTTTTGAGTTGTGCTGAACCCGTTTGACCATATTTTTTAATGTCTGTCTGCGTGTCTGTATGTGGTGCACACATGGACCATGATGGGAACTGGTGCTAATTAGTTTTCGGAGCGAATCAATTCGAAAGGGACGGAGAACGCGAACACTTTTGTCAATTAACAAGATATATTTCAAGAATTAATGGAAGGATTCTAGAAAAATTGTCATACAAGTGGTCCTGAATAGGAATAGGTAGGCCCTGAATAGGCACCTGAATACAGGTGCTGATTACATTATGGCGCCATTCGCTTCAAGAGGAATGGACCATTTGAGCTTTGTATTATGTTTTTTTTCGTTTTTTTATAACAGGGTTATTCGTATAAAGGGTACCATTCATATAAAGGGTATAGAAAAAAAATCCGTGATGGCCACACCAGACTAGCTTGAAGTGCTTTGATTATCCGTGATAAATGGTCACTATTTTTATTCAAATTTCTGTTATAAAAATTCTCGCTTCGTGTTTGATTTTTTTTTTCTTTTCTTCTTTCCTTTTTTCTTTCATTTTAACCATTCAAATGTGCAATTGATCTGAATTTCTGAATATACGTTTGTTATCTTTTTTTAAAATTTATATATATGTTCTATGCGCAGTAGGTATACATTTTTAGAAAAAACCGGGATCAAGAGAGGGGTGGGGAGAGATCAAAACAAATGTCTTAGAAAAAAATTTAAATCATTAAAACAAATGTTAAAAAAAAGTTCCTATAAAAAACGTAATTACAAGAAATAAATTTTAAAAATCTTTATAAAAGCATTACACATGTTACATTTTACAAAAAAAAAAAAAAAAAAGAAAAGAAAAGGAAACTGTTGCAACCTGAAAACTATAATTAAATTGATTTGCAAAAGTATGTTACGATAATATTCAGAAACACATTTGTTATTTGAGCCCGTTCCCACAAAACGCACATCATCAAAAGTACAAAATAGCCACGAATATTTCAGGCACTTGTTTTGCTGTTACACGGAACGCCTTTTTGAAGGGAGCTGACGTATGCAAAGACATACAACAGAAACCTCTTTTCTCAAACATCCATTCAAAAGCTCGCTGCATATTGCATTAGAAAAGAAGCCTCCTTTTAACCCCGAAACACAAGCCAGAGAATTATATTTCCTTTTTTTAATTCATTTTTGCGTGTTTTTTTCGCTAAAGATTGACTGCACAAAACTAAATAGTAAACTTTACCGATCAGTAACACTTCTATGAGACAAAACAGTTTGCTCGTCAATTAAGCAAAGGATTATTTCTTCCTTGTTAGCTTCACCAATCTTAGTTACAAATTGAAACATAAAACTATCGAAAATATTTTGCCAGTCTTAATTTATACCGTTATAATTTGTTACAAACTTTCCCAAGGTAAGAATTTTTATTAAGGATTTTCTTATTCTTAAGTACAAATCTTTACTGTTGATTACAGAAATTTCGAAACATTTAAGGACATTTTTAAGATTTCGTGCATTAGGTTTTGGGCCAGTAAATGGGAAATGATCGAAAAAAAATGTTACTTAGAAACTCCAAAACTTGAATAAAAATGTAGTTTAATTCTTGAAATATTTTGAATTACAGTCATTTTCAGTCACGTAGTAAGTAGTTTTTCATCAAAATACTGTTTTAGGGAGGTCCTTAGCACTTTTATTTAAATGTATGTTTCGATATAAATTGAAATATATCATATGCTCTGAGGAATGAACTGAATTTTGATTCTGGTTCCTTTCCCCTTTTTATTATAATAGTTCTTTAAAAAGTTAATAAAATAAATTTTCAAGTACCATTTTTTCACTGCGAAAAATTGATTTTTTTCAAATTGGAATGTTTCATGGAAGATAAAAAAACTCACATCTACATTTTTGTCTTTGAATAGGTACCTTATAATATTATTCTCAGATGAAGCATTTGGAGAATTTCCTTCGTTTTGTGTAATTAGCTAGAATTTTATAAGTTTTCGTTCCAGAAATGTAGCACTTTGAAATCGGTTCAAAAATCACAAATATTTTCACATATTTTTCACATCTAAATGTCATCATACTGCCAAATTAATTTTATTTATTACAGAAAACGTTGATTTTTCAATTTTTTTAAATTAAGTGTATAATCATATTTAAATATCCTTACAGAACGTAAAATTAGAACTGCCATAATCTATGAAGAATGCGTACTTTTATTTCTATAAGGGCGACCGCATATAGGCATTTTTTATACTCGTAAAAAGTTTTATCGTCTCCTTTCTATATTCTCTGACACTTCAATCTTACGAGATAAACCAACTCATATCACATCGTTTTGCTTTTTCATTCTTTTTGGATACTTAACATTTTCTTATCAGTTTACTATGCGGTTCTCTCATTTGTCCTCAAATGAAGTAGATGGCCCGGATTAATATTCTCAGCGAAATCCTCATTGAAATTGTGAAAATGATTATCAGGTTAATTGCAAGGCTTTACATGTTATTTCATTTTGCTTGGGTGTTTATGATATGTATCTTCAAATGAGACGCCACTAGTTTATATTCCTCTCCCAAATGCTTTTTAAAATTGTGATTTTATAATTTTTTTACTCAATTTTCAGCTTTATACTTTTATACACAGCTGTATTGATTCACATACTTATCAGATACTGAATTTAATAGAAGAATGAAGGTAAGGTTTCCAAGAGATACGTGAATTCACACAAATGTTGAGAATAACAAGAAGTTCCGTCTAGAACTATACGAGCCTACTTTCCCGTATACACCAAATTCAAATTTATAACCTAGCTATATCTTTCCCTCTCTTTCTCCTTTAGCTTTAGTTCTTATTTTTTTCAAATATACCTTTTTCAACGGATAATGCATATTCATTCACTCAGTCATTCATCCTTTCATATTCAGCCATTCATTTATTCATTCATTCGTTTACTCATTCATGTGTTTATTCATTCATTTACTCATTCTTGTATTTATTCACATATTTATTTATTTTTTCATTTATTCACTCATTTATTCATTCATTCATTCTTTTACTCTGTCATTTATTCATTCTTTCACTCCTTCATTTATTCATTGAGAAATATCCTTAAAAATCCCGATAAAAACATTTCATAGGAAAATAGGCTCGTTAGTTCTGGATGAACTATCTATTTGTTCATGTTCTATGTTATAAGATCTGTCCGATAAAGTTTGTTCCAAGCAAATTGGTCCGTTTGATCAGGATTTATATAGTATTGAAATTTCCCCATAAGCGCTATGTTAATTTTTTGAACTGTTCAAAAATGAACAAAAATTGTTCAAATTAATATTTAACGCCAAGAGCTTCCTCCAGTAAGCTTGTTCATTGGAACGTGGATCTTGCACCCAGAGTTTACATAATTTGCTTCATTTTCGCCCATAGGCGCTAATGTTAAACATTTTTGAACTGTTCAAAATTGAACAAAGAATTGTTCGAATCAAAAAGTAAAATATAGAACTGAGATGTCCTTGACGAGATCTTTCGAATGCAAAAAGAATTTTTCGAATCGGACTATTCGTTCAAAAGTTATTAGGGGGGGGGACAGACCGACAGACACACAGACAGACAGACCGACAGACCGACCGACACACAGACCGACAGACCGACCGACACACCTTTTCCCCATCTCAAGACCCTACTTTCAATTTTTTAATTTTTCAATCTTTATTTAATTACTTCACTTATTTTTGACTTTCCTTGATTTTTAACGACATTTTTACGATACATTAAGCCTTCTTTCATGCTTTATTATTATTTTTTTTACTTTTACGGGAAAGTAGGCTAAAAACGGAACGGAGCAAGGAATCAGCACTGCCATGCTCAGGGATGATTGGAATGCTGGAATTTAAGGCAGTCTCGCTGTAGCACCTATTCTAAATGTGTGCGACACGTGACATCCTTGGATTCCGGACCCCTTCCAAATCACCAGAGACCGAGATATTTCTCAAACAAGTACCAAGTCAGAGAAGATTTTTCGAAAAGAACGGGTTTTGCTGACAAACGGAATTAGTCCCAATGGACAAATAAAAAAAAAAGTGATAAGGATCCCTCTAAAACAGTATTTTGATGGAAAACCACTTACGACGTGACTGAAAAATGACTGCAATTCAAAACATTTTAGGAATTAGAGTACTTTTTTACACTAGTTTTGGGATCTCAAAACAATTCTTTTTTTATGGATGATTTCCCATTTAGTGTCCCAAAACATAACAAAGTACGAAATTGTAAAAATATTGTCAAATGTATATGTGCGAAATTTTTTTAATAAATAATAAAGAAGAAGAAATGCACAATATAAATTTTTACCTTGTGAAAGTTTAACGAATTATAATGGTACAAATTTAGACTGGCGAAACATTTTCGATAGTTTCACATTTCAACTTGCAAATAAGATTGGTGAAACTATCAAGGTAAAAAAATCGTTTTCTTAATTGAGGAGCAAACTGTTTTGTCGCAAAGAAATGTTACCGATCTTTAAAGTTTACTATTTACAGTTTTGTAGTGAACAGTTAACTTTTAAAGCAAGAAATAAACAGCAAAAATAAATTACAAAAGGGCAATGTAATATAATTTTGAGGCTTTTGTTCGGCGTTTCTAATGCAATACGAAGCCAAATTTTGCATGAACGTCAGACAGAAGAGGTTTCTGATGTGTGTCATTGCAAACGTTAGTTGCCTTCAAAAAGAAGTTCTGTGTAACCGCAAAACACGTGCCTGAAATATGTATGAATATTTTGTGCTTTTAACAATGTGCATTGTGTCGGAAAAGGCACAAATAGCAAATTGGTTTTTGAATATTAACATACTTTTGCAAATAATTTTCAATAGTTTTCAGGCGTTAACAGTCCTTTCCTTTCTTTATTTCTTTATTTATTTTTTGTTTTGTAAAACCTAACATGTTTCATGCTTTTATAAACATTTTTTTCTTATTTCTGTAAATTAATTTTTTTTCGAAGTTTTTATACATATACATTTTTTTTCCTTTTTTGAGTAAATATATTTTTTAGGAGCATTTTCTTTTAGACGTCCTACCGTCTTTTTTTTCCTTCTTTGCTGCCAATCTATACTTAATGCGTATATAATTTTGTATATACTTGTAGAGAACAGATTATTAAAAAGTACAGCAACTGTTTAGTTAGAAGGACTTATAAATAACAATAAAGATATGCTCCACAGTGGAACAGTTGATTAAGTTCGGTTCCTACAGAACACAGAAAGTGGATCAGCGCTGACCGTGGTCAGTTCTTGTGAGGGTGACCGCCTCTCACGACTAGTTGCTTTGGGACCGCGTATGTTAATGGGAGCTGCACGTAAAAGCCTTCGTGGCTCCAATGCCCACCAGGTTTGAAGTGATACCTCTGGGGGTGCCAAAGTACGTGACAGTTTCTCATCTGGGAGCTGGTTCAAAACTAGGAGATCTCTCAGGGCACAAGTCGGACTTCCACTCAATGGGTTCAAATTAAGAAATGGAAGGTTCTCCCTCGAATAGGGGGCATGCTCCGAGACACACTTTAACAAAGGGCACATGACAACAACAACAACAAATAGATACGTTTGACAGTCTAGCAAGAATCAGTATTTTTAAAAGAAATGCATACATGCCCTGTCACTTTTGGATTTCGGGCATTAAAGATCTAGCCCGACTTATAAGTGCTTAGGCATTATACAACACTAGCTTTGGTACCGTTGCTGTTTTTGAACGTGACAAAGTGGTAAGTACAACTAGGAAAAAAAATTAACAATCTACTCCAAACATAAATAGTTTTTCAAAAAGCTTGTTTTATTTTTAATATAAAGCATAGAAAATCCTGCTAGAATGTTTTAAATGTTTGTCTTCGTAGTTTGATATTACTGTCATTATTTTTGCATTGCTGGATGATATGAAAATTTTTACTAACAGGGGGATGGCATCAACAGGTAGACGATGATTGACAGGCCACAATATCTAAATTTAATCATACTGCCTAATAAATTTTATTCATTCCGGAAAACTTTGCTTTTTCCAGTTTTTTCTTCTTCTTTAATTGTATTGAAATATTCTTACAGAAAGTAAAATTAAAACTCCCATAATCATGGGGGGGGGGGAGGAATGCGCGCTTGCTTTCTATAAGTGCAATCACATAAGCTTTTCATATACTGGTAAAAAGTTTTTTTTTTCTTATATTCCTTGACACTTCATTGTCACGAGATAAAGCATCGCACATCACCCCTTTTTGCCTTTTCATTCTCAACATTTTCTTCTCAGTTTAGTGTTACGTTTTTGCATTTATCCTCAAATACAATAAATGCCTCATGTTTATATTATCTGCCAAATCCTTTTTGAGATTGCGAAAATGAAAATTTCACAGAAATTGCAGGAGTTTACATTTTACTTCAATTTACTCCCGTCTTTCTCATATTTATCTTTAAACGAAGTTGCCACGAGTTTAAATATCTTGCTGTAATCCAATGGAAAAACGTTGGTGCCCCTCTTAGATTTGCTTTGGAGGTGCATCACGTGACGCCGTCGGATTGCGGCACAAATCACAACACATAATTGTCTCGAAAGTAGTCAGCGAAGAATAGTGATGTTTCGATAAAAACGACGTATTTCGGCAGCCAGAATTCTCCTAAATGGAATATGATATTGAAGTATTAAGTGTAGAATGAAGAACAGTGAGCAATCAAACCGCTCAGTGAGGGCTAAAATAATGGGAGTAATTTATATTTTCCTTCCTGTTCACTCTCACGTTTCTCATATTCATCCTCAAATGAAGTAGATGCAATCAAACGTTTTACTTGCTAAGCGCATATCTCAAGAATCTAGCGCTTCAAAAAAATTGTCTATCTCAATAGGAAAAGGTGTTCATTATATTAAGATACAAATCGCGCCAAGGAATCTTCTTCTGAATTTTATTGTTGCGATTTCACCTACAAGTAAACAAATGAAATTCTTATCAATGTTTTCAGCATTTTGAGGTTTCGCTGGTAGCAGAAAACTTTTAAATTAGTTTATCTTGGTTTCAAATAATTCATTTTATGCAATTTACTATTTGTTCAGTAAGGATATGTATCATAATAAGGATATTTGGCGAGAAGCAATATTGATACAAAGTTATAGAAGAAAGTTCCGTGATGGCCACAACAGACTAGTTTGACTGAACACTGAAAGTAACACTTTTGAACACTGAAAGTAACACTTTTTAACATTGAAGGTAACACTTTTTAACACTGAAAGTAATTTTTGGCACCAAACTTCGAGAAAATTGTTGCGACTTGTTGAAAAGCGTATCAATGTTGTTTAAAGCAGAAATTTCGTTTTTACTTCTCTGCGCAATTTATAATTTGAAGACGGTTCAACTTTTTCCATAAAAATTATTTTATACCCCAGTTCAGTATTATAATTTTATGCACAGCTATATTGATGTACATACTGCATCAGATGCTGACGCATGAAGTTTGCCAAGAAACACGTGAGGCCAGAGATATTGAGAATAGCAGCAACGGAATGGATCAAAGACATTGAAATGCTGAAATTCAATGATGTCGCTTGAGTAAACCTGATATTTTGCATGTTTACTACGTGATCTCGTTGGATTTCGGCTCATTTCCAACTCATCAGACAACTTCTTCAAACCACTACTCAATAATAACCTACTTAATAATAAAAAATTAAAGAACCATATCTGGCAATAACTGGAATTGGAATCCTGCAGTCCAACGATATCACATAAACGCGCCTCATATTTTGGATGTTCCCTTTTGTGATAACGTAAGATTGCTGGGGCTCATTTCCAACTCATTAGACAACTTCTTCAAACCACTACTGAGTAATAACCTACTTAATAATAAAAAATTAAAGAACCATATCTGGCAATAACTGGAATTGGAATCCTGCAGTCCAACGATATCACATAAACGCGCCTCATATTTTGGATGTTCCCTTTTGTGATAACGTAAGATTGCTGGGGCTCATTTCCAACTCATTAGACAACTTCTTCAAACCACTACTGAGTAATAACCTACCTAATAATAAAAAATTAAAGAACCATATCTGGCGATAACTGGAATTGGAATCCTGCAGTCCAACGATATCACATAAACGCGCCTCATATTTTGGATGTTCCCTTTTGTGATAACGTAAGATTGCTGGGGCTCATTTCCAACTCATCAGACAACTTCTTCCCTAGAACTACCAAAAAAAAATCGGTAAGAATTGCTGATGTTCAATAACCCTAGCGCTAATGGTGGGACAATTCAGAAATTCTCCCAATGGAAGATACCATAGTCTGAATCTGCGATAGCTGGAATTGGAAACCTGCAGTCCAACGATATCACATAAACGCGCCTCATATTTTGGATGTTCGATATGTGATAACGTGAGATTGCGGCTCATGTCTAAATCGCCATGCATGATTCTCCTAAGAAGTACCAAGTCAGGTAAGAATTGTGATGTTGCGAAAATAGCGCTACATGGTGACAATTCGAATGTGTCTCAATGGAAGATAAGTAGTCTGAATCCTGTTGAGGTCAGATGAGAAACCTACTGCGAAATTTGGAGCAACTAGCTGATCTCCCGCAGAACATCTGCGGATCTGAAATTAACCATTTTGAAATCGTTAAAAGCGCTTTATAATTCGGAAGGCTTAAGAAAAGATCGCTAGATATAAACATGCGCGATGTAAACAAACTAAGGTGTTGCCACTCCAAAGAAGCAGAAATTAAAAATTGAATTATGAATGGAAATACTTCTTAAGAAATAGAAATCAATTTGTTCTTTAAATCCATTAATTTAAATATAATAAATGCAAATATAACGTTACTTTTCTATGCTAATCATTAAACAAATTTTTAAATATCGTCTTACCATAGTTTGTTTGTTGCATGATGTCAGTATCGTATCGTTTCGCAAAATTTAATCGCAACTGGTCCACGTTAACTGAAATATATATATAGATGAGAGTAGAATGGAGGAGGAACAACTAACACTTTTCATTTTCCTTTTCAGTTTACTCACGTTTCTCATATTTAACTTTATTTTCTTTCTTCCAGTAGTGCTGCATGTCTTTTACCCTTATTCAGTTTCATATCTATATTCACAGCTCTATTTATTCACATACTGTATCAGCTGTTTTAAAAGTTTTAATGCATGTTGATTCATTTAAAGGAAGAGTGAATTCAGCATCATCGTCATCTCTTAGACTGCGTTTACACCAAAGTCTTCCACTAAGTTTTCCACAAGTTGTGGCAATTTGTTGCTTTTTCTACAAAATGCAGCAAGTTTTGGACAGACAAATCTTCCACTAAATTTTGGTTTCCCGCGGAGTGTCGGTAAAGATCAAAGACAGTTGAGAACTAAAATTAGAAGATTTGTTGCTGCGAGCTTTGCGCTTGCAACTTGTGGGAATCTAGTGGAGAACTGTTCCGCCTCCACGTTCCCCGGTGCCAATTCTTTGGCAACAAGTTTTCCACTTGTTGCTCTAAATTTGAGAAGAGCAACTCTTAGTTTTCTACAAAAAATCTTACACTTGTTGATTTATAATTTGAGAGGAGCAACTTTTAGTTGACAACTTTTAGTGTTCGACAAACAATGTTTTTTCACCTTTTAGTTGTCAACTTTGGTGTACATGCAACTTTAGGATTTCCTTCTTAAGTGTTGTTAATAAGTAATTTAGTAGCACGGTTGGTATACTAAGACATACTTTGAATCAGTTTACCAGGGACACTGTCTTAAGTGTATTTATTCTTTAAAGTTGACAATTTAATATATTCTTTAAATTGGAAATGTATATAAAAAGAAGGGGAAAACAAAGAACTAGGAGAATAAAGAACTGATTTAGCTTTTGTTCTTAAAGTATCAATTTGGCTTTTCACATCAAAACTGGATGGCCCAACAGAAATAGGGGCCTGTCAATCATCATCAACCTGTTGATGTCATCCACCTGTTATTAAATATTTTTATTTCATTAAGCAATGAAAAAATAATAATAGAAATATCAAAGCACAGATGTAAACATTTAAAACATTCTAGCATGATTTTCTATGCGTTAATTTAAAAATAAACAAGTTTTTTAAAAATGTATTTATCTTTGGAGTACATTGTTTAATTTATTTTTATTTTTAGATTTGTATTTACGACTTTGTCACGTTCAATGGTAGCAACGCTGTCTAAACTAGTGTTGTAAAATGCCCAGGCATTTATAAGTTGGGGCAAATGCTCAAAGTGCAAAAATGCCAGGACATTTATGCATTTCTTTTTAAAATACTGATTTTTGCTAAACTGTCAAACGCATCTTTATTGTTGTTGCCATGTGCCCTTATTGGAGTGTAACTCGGAACATGCCCTCTAAAGAGGGAGCGAGTGCCTTCCATTCTTTTAATTTGGCCCCATAGGGGGGAAGTCCGCTTTCTGCCCTGCGAGTTCTAATTTCGAAAGAGGAGAGACCGTCACTCCCCGTTTGCTCCCCTCTTTGCAAAGCTTCCCTCCAAACAGCATTGAAAAATTTTTCAAGGATCTATCCAAATCCAAACTGATAAGGAGTTGGCGGTGGGGGATGTTCTAGTGGAAGTAGGTGTGATGAAAGGGGGGGAAGCATGGAGGATGCTAGTTTGTCAGGCCAAATAGGTATCAATAGTCTTCGCGTACGAGGGGTTTTTTTTGGAGAGGAAGAGGAAGATAAATGGCGGGCAAATTGGACATCACAATTTTTTACAACCGAGGGTTTTGCACGATTTTTTTTTTTTTTTTTTTTTTGCGGATAAGAGTATAAGATGGCGGGCAATGTTTTACAACAGGGTTGTTTTTTAAAGAAATACTGGATGTTCCAACAGATGTGAAAAAAAATGAAATTATTTGTAATTTTTGAACCGATTTAAAGGTTTTTTATCTCTGGAACTACAGTTATTACCACTAAGGAAATGCTAGCTATTTACACGAAACGGAGGAAAATCTCCAAATGCTTTATCTGAGGATAATATTACACGGTACCTATTCAAAGAAGCCAAATGTAGATTTGAGTTTGTGTACTTTCCATTTCATGAAACATTCCACCTTTAAAAATTCAATTTTTCGTTGTGAAAATTGGTAACATTAAAACTTTACTTTATTATTTTTTCAAAGCACTAATTGAAAAAATAAAGGAACTATAAACAAAGTTCAGCTCATTCCTTACAGCATATAATGACTTTTAATTAAGTATACTAATACTTCTTAACTTTAATGACTTTTAATATAGTATACTAATGCCCAGGGTTTACTATCTGCCAAAGCCACATTAAAATTGTGAAAATGTTTTTTTCCCACATTACAACCTCCTCCGTATAGTAGTGCTGCATGCCTTTTAGCTTAATTCAGTTTCATATTTTTATGCACGGCTCTATTTATTCACATATTATATCACATGTTTCAAAAGTTTTAATGTCTATTGGTACAATTAAAGGAATAGTAAATTCAGTATCATCGTCATTATTTATGATTTTCTTCTTATGCTTTTATAAAAAAAATTTTGCTATTTCTTGAAGATTAAATTTTATTTTCAAAGTTTTTAGAAATGTACTTTTCTTTCTTTTCCGTTAAAACATACTTTTCATGAATATTTTCTTTTAGATGTCCTGTCCTCTTTTTTTTCCGTTGTTTGCTGCAAGTCTATACTTACTGCGTATAGAATTTTGTATGTACTTGTAGCGAAGAAATTATAAAAACGTACACTAAATCTTTAGATTGAAGGATTTATAAATAACAAAAAAGACATATGTTCCCCAGTCGATCCGTTGGTTCCCACAGAGCACCGAAAGAGAATCAACATTGATCGAGGCCAGTGTTTAGGAGGTTGACCACCAATCAGCTTGGTTAAAAAGCCGTAAATACCAAAGTTTACGGTTTTATAACCATTTAAAAATGGTTTCAAAACAAAATTTTTACCATTTTTGAACCATTTCGAGGCGTAGAATCTTCGAAGTGTAGAAACCGTAAAGGAAGCTTGCGGGAATCGAACCCGGGTGTATCGTATACTAACCTTGCACTCTATTCATTCAGCCATCTACACCGCGTAAAGCGGCCGTTTATTTATCAATAAATATTCTTTCCAACAGGCAAACTTTCTTAAAATTGAGATTTCAGTTTTTGATTGGATTCAAAGTCATTTTTGGTCTAAATTTACTGAATATTGACGAAAATAATTTTTATTTGTTGCAAAAATTAAAATGCAAACAAGCTTCAGCAGCTCAAATGATGGGTTCGCTCATTCGCAAACAGTTCGGGAATCCGATGTCTCCAATTTTTGATTTACGTGTGTATGTGTTTCTATTTAGTAATCTCTGCTTAAGCCACTTTTTTACTTATATTTTTTATGTACAAATGCAAATTTGAACTGATAAATATTTATTCATATTTTAACAACAACGTACGACCGGTAAGGTTTCGCAACTAAGATGGACGCCCGATTCTTATTGAGCGCTCGAAAATGACGGTTAGTTCAACGTTCTTTAGGATAAACAGAGAAAAAACGATTTTTTTCACAATCAGCGGTTTTAGTACCATCTTTTTAATGGTTATTCAACTGTTGTGATTAAATATAGTAAAATACCAATCAAATAAATGGTTATTTTACTATTTTCTTTTGGAATTTTTTAACAGTGTAGGAACTAGGGATGGTTAGCTTCTAAGAGGCTTTCTGAAAGTTTTGCAACTTTTTGAGAAAAGCTTTGCGTTTTATTAGCCAAAAACGTGTAAAGCAAATTGTAGAAATGAGTATACGTGCATTTTTTAAGAGTGCTTAACATTCACTCGGTGCTAAACATGAAAATACGAAAAATTCATTTTGCGTCTATTAATCTGGCCAGGAACTGTATATATATCTATATAACATGAATATATCGACCAATGTGTTAGTTCATAAATAGAGTTGAGTAATCTGTATTCATATTTATTTTTTTAAACTACATTGTAATAATAAAAATGATTTATTTCTATTTACAGTTCTGATTGCGAGTATTAAGACAGACTGATGCTGTCCTTTATGTAGATTGCAGTTCTCACCGGAAGGGTAAGTGAATGAATTTTTGACCACAGATATTTTTAAATACATGGTGGGGGCAAAAGATATGACACGGTTTTGAAGGGCTATTAAAAAAAACTAATGCAATTTGAGACTTAAAACTTTTTTATTTTGATCTGTATTTAATACCATTTTTTTACATTAAGTTTTGAATATCACTTCAGCAATATGGTGGCCATCAGCAGCAAAAACTGATGCAGTCTATTTTTCCACGTAGAGAGAATAGACTACATCTTTGTGTGCATTTTAATCTCCCGCGTAATGTTACGGTCCCTAAGCTTTTTTTTTGGCGGGTTATTTGAAGGAGAAAGTTCTCCATACTTTAGAAGAGCTGAAGGACCGAATTGTCGAGGAAGTATCCGCCATACCCCTTGAAATGTGCGGAAATGTTTCCCCAAAACTTCAGAAACGGACTGTATCATTGAATTGGTGCTGATGGCCGCCAAATTGCTGAAGTGGTATTCAAAACTTAATGTAAAAAATGGCATTAAATACAGATCAAAATTAAGAAAAAAGGTTTTTAAGTGTCAAACTGCATTAGTTTTTTTTTATAACCCTTCAAAACCGGGTCATTACTTTTGCCCCACCCTGTATATCTTCTTATGCTTTCATATCAATCAGTGCAAAAATCTACAGGACATTTTATTAAGGAAGTTTCTTATTTTGTATTGTATAAAAGGGGCCGTTCATAAATGATGTCACGCTTTTTTCCCATATATTTGACCCCCCCCCCCTCCCCTCGTTGTCACAGTACGCCACACTTCAAAGGACCCCCCTCCCCCCCTTTATCACATGTCACGTTATGTTGCATTATGCATGATGTCACACTTCTTGTCCCACCTCCCCTCCCCTCCCCTTGTTACACTTTGTCACAAATTCACGAACCCCCCCTCGAAGCGTGACATCATTTATGAATGATCCCAAACTGCATCTGTCGGACAACTCAAAAATGAGTACTCAGAAGAAATTGGTCAGGAAGGTTGTGTATAATATCAGGTTTGCATCTCCTTTTTTGGTTGCAATCGGAGGTTCCAAAAGGCGGCTCTACTCACTTGTTCGTCGTAAGTCAACTCCGTATTAAGTTCGTCGACGGTGACTGCACCAATGATTGACACCTGTAGAGTGATTCATCACATTTTTAATAGTTTAATCATCCGAAATTACTTTTATATGGTTTTTAAATTGATATATGTTTTTATGAACATTCAGGACCATATGATTTGTCTAGTTTATAAACCAGCTACATCCAAAAAATGAAATTTTTCAACGGCGGGCAGAAAACGCTAGATCTAAGAAATTCGAATTTCTAGCGCTAAGAGCATTGGGGCAGACTTTTAAGTTGCTGAAATTTTAACACAAATATAATTTTTCCTTGGAAGATATTTGGAGGGAAAAAAAGAACAGCTAACAAGCATGGTCGATGGGGGGATCTGGCTTTGTAACTCACTGACACATTTCAAACATACTTTTTAGCATGCTTTAAAAACTTAAAAAATTAACACCATATGAAGATTACTTTAAACTATTAGAAAGTGTAAAAAAGTTGAACTCGAAAAAAAGTGTATGTATCTGGTTTTGAATCTAGACGACTCCTATGCATTTTATCCGTTCAGTAGATAAAAAAAAATTTAATGAATTTTTATTTCATAACGAAGACAATGCTCCAGTAATGGACATTGCAAATTTTTCATTTACCAGTCATTGATAGCCTATGCTCCCATGTTTCACACACTATTGAAGATTCAATACGTAAAGTATTTGCGTAATATAAACTTAATACTAGTACATACAAAGTAAGTCTTCTATAATTTATAAACTTAAAGCTAAGTGTCCACTTGAGAGAAAATGGTCTCGAGAGCAGTCGCGAGACCAGGCTCACAAATGGACATGCGCCCCCCCCCCCCCCTGAGAGCACTCTCAGAGACAAACCGATGCGAGTATCAGACACTGCATGAGTCACAAGTGGACATGTTCATTGTTGCTCTCGAGACTTAGTCACCAGTCTTCCGCCATTGTCTGAAGAGCTGAGACCCCGACTTGAGACTTTTTATTCAATCATTCTAATTTTCATTATTAAATTTAAATACTCAAGCATGAATAATAAAATAAAGGAATATAAGCGCGAGTGGACTGACGAGGAAGTTTTTAAATTAATAGAATTTTATGAGGAGAAAGAGTTTTTATGGAACGTGAAACACAAATTGCACAAAAATCGCGAAGAAAAATGGCAATGTACGAAGAATTTGCTTCGAAATTCGAAAATTGCGATGGTAATGAAATTCAGCGGAAGATACATAACTTGCGCAATCAGGTATGTATAATTCTTTAAAATCATTATTAACATTACTATTTAAATTGACGTTTCTGTCAATGATAGTCAAATATACAGCTTTCGATTTGTTTTCAAGTTTCTCATGAGGTGCAAAAAATCACCTTTTTTCCGCTTCCCATTTTTTCATAATTTTATGCACAATTAGAAAGGCTAGGATTTGGAGTGAATCCCTTTTGAAATAAAGTGAGAAAAATAAAACTAAACTCTATCAACCCAGTCACAGAATTGACTGAGACTTAAGAGTAAACTCTCAAGTGTACACAAAATTTCCTGATCTCGAGACTGCAGTCTCTGTCGAGTCTCCAACAGCTGTCTCGAGAGCGCAAGTGATCTCAAATGGACAACACTTCGGAACTAATCTCGAGACTTTCTCTCGAGATTTTCTCTCAAGTGCTTTAGGGGCTTAGCTTTAAGGGCGATGCTTTCGTACGAGTGTCACAATTGCACAGCATTTTTCAACTTTAATGCGCTTTCTAATAAACTTTTTGGGTATTTTTGAGGTTTTTAAATTTTTCTAATAAAAGTACATGTGTTCTAAGTATGTAAGAAAAGTTTTGAAGATATACCGGGTGGTTATAATTAAACTTCCCCTATTCAGGGCATCCCACAGCTAAAACCGTTCAACGGATTGACACCAAAATTGGTATGTGGATTATACACGAGATGCGCTCAAAGAACCATGATGAAAAAATAGTTCTAAAAATGGCCGCTAGGGGGCGCTGCTTAGCCTCCTAACATGATTTTCACGTAGGAAATGACCAATAAGAAATAAAAATAATAATATTTATTGTACACTTTTCCGTCCATATCTATAATCTTGCCATTTAAAAAGAAAGTAAAGAAAGCTATAACAGTTCATCTGTGTGGCTAAAAGAAAAAAAAAAAACAAGTTTAGGCTATCATGAAATGAATTTTAACCACGCCAGATGGTTTTAATTGCGTTCCTATACCATGAATTAACTACTAAAAGTATATAAAATTAATATATATGCACTTATTATACATTTGTTTCTTATCTTTTGGTGGCGCAACATAGTGCAAAATGAATAAAATTAGTAGTTTTTTTTTTTTCAAAATTTCGAAGTTTGACTGTTTATTACATTTTAATCAGACGACTTTTAGAGATGCTATACTTTTTGCACAAACCCGAATTTTGTGTATGTCGACAGATAACGGAAACATAAAGAGAGAGAAAGCAAAATTAATTTGTACATATTGTAAATAACACACCCTACATTGGATGGTTGGTTGGGTAGGGTGAGGGTGATACTCGAAGGGAAGCCACATGAGCACTATTACATTTATTAAAATGTAATAAATGAGCTCCCCGTGGTGAGTTCTGGGTCGTTTTGTAAACAAAATGAGCGAAGAGCTGTACCCACAAATGAATATTGAAACACAAAAGTTACCAGATATTTATTATTAGGAAATTTCAAAATTATCTGAGAGGAAACATTGTCAAACAAAATTATCGGACAATGCTAATGGCTGCTACCGGCAGCGAGCGCATCGCTGGCATTCGTCGCGTACGACTCGTCTCTTTGTCCAGGTAGGCTACTCTGCTGTTTTTGACGAAATTGCACGACCGAATTCCACTTGAATATCAAAGTTGTTATATGCTTGGATTTTCAATATATTATTCCAACAGGATTAAACTATAGCATCTCTAAAAGTCGTCTGATTAAAATGTAATAAACAGTCAAACTTTGAAATTTTGAAAAAAAAAACTACTAATTTTACTCATTTTGTACTATGTTGCACTACCAAAAGATAAGAAACAAATGTATAATAAGTGCATATATATTGATTTTACATACTTTTAGTAGTTAACTCATGGTATAAGAACGCAATTAAAACCATCTGGCGTGGTTAAAAAAACTATGAAAAATTAAGGTTTTTCACACCTTTTTGCTAACTTTGATGGCATTGCGCGACCGGAAGACAAATGAATAAAAAAATAATAATTAGTGCTTTTTTTCACGTCTATACCAATGGCAACTTTTGTGCACTATAGCAATCTGAAATTTAAAAAAAAAGTTTTTCGAACCACCCTATTGCGTGTGTTACACCCTGTGAATTTTTCAAGAAAATAATCCCAAATGCTTCACTAAAAGATTCATTTATTTGTCACTAACATAAAAATGCAATTTATTTTAACATATGAAGCAGCTCATAGTTAAAAATCACACTTAGTAATTTACCACTGCTTTTCCTTTGTTTAGACGTTTAGAGAGTAAAACAGATTGAATTGTTGAGGAAACACATTCTCAGGAAACACAAAAATATCCTCTTTTCCCACTTTTCAATTTCCGTGAATATTGTATTTTCAGATTTACATTTGCCTTTTTATGTCCATTTGTCCATAATATATCCAAGATAGAACACTTCCCGTTCACCAATGGTTTTTAGCCTGACAATTACATAATAGTTGTTATAATTTGAAATATATTTTAGTTGAGCACCACAGACTGTTGTTTGGAACTTCAATATTAGTTGGCCAGCAATCTAGAATATCAAGAGAAAATTCTAGCAAAAATTGATTGTTTATGGGCCATAGTTTTGCAACCTGATCAGGGGATACCTGTATCACTTGCATAGATTTTATGCCGTGGATAACACTTACGTTTTCCCATATATTGAATGTTTTAATAAATTCAGTGATTTTATCCTCACTCATATGCAAAATAATTGTAGCAGGCATTAATTGATTGGATAATTTTGCTAAATCTTCAGAACTTTGTACAACAATGCTGATATTGCCTTGACTTAGCACTTTGCTTCCAACTAATATTTTGTCTCTACTAATACAAGTAAACAAAGTTTTCCCTCAACAAAAACTTTACGTACAAACCATTGCATTTTTTTTAAATTTTACACTAAGATATATAGTCTTTGATTTTCAAGAGTGAGAAAAATTCTAAAGTAATAATTTTCAAGAATAAGAAATTTTTTAAAGTCATATGAATGCAGATGGGTGTGGAGTTAGTTCTATAATCATTTACGCAACCAAATCTTTTAAATTTAAGTTCTAAATGAAATTATCATTTGAGCGCATTTTGAACATTTTTATAGCGAACTGTGACATAATACATTGGTAAAATGCAAGTAACGGTAACACAAGTAATATTTCGTTACGTGTGTCACCTTTGAAAAAATTAGTTATTGAAAAATAATTAGTGATGATTAAAAATTTTAAAAATTTTCCGTGGAAAATACTAGTCATCTTTATTTAGAAAATAAAGTTTACAAAAAAATCTATTTTATTAAGCTTATTATATATAACGAAATATTACTTGTGTTACCGTTACTTGCGTTTTACCAATGTATTATGTCACAGTTCGTTATAAAAAATGTATAATTTTGTTACGTGTGCTACTGAGTAATTATCTTGCCTTCATTAAGTAACTTTTAATAAATAAAAATATAGGTAGGCAAAATTTCAAAATTTTATTTGAAAGATAAAATGTTTATACAATGATATATCGTACTAATATTCATTTAATGATATTTTATACTCTTAGATGCCTATGAAAATACTACACATTATCAAAGAATGCAAGAAGTGAAAAATATCAGTTTGTTCCACTTATTGTCGAAATTTTAAGAAATATTGCTTGATATTTAAAAAATTACCACTATTTTTAACCGACTTCACGAAGGAAGGAGGTTATACATTCGTATTGTATGTATGTCGTTTTTTTTTTTGTTTGTTTGTCCACTCATAGCTTCGCACCGGATGAACCGATTTTCATGATTTTTTCTTCAATCGATCAGGGGTCGTTTCCCATAGGTCCCGTACTTTCGTTTGACCATATTCGATAATTAGAACAAAAGTAATGGGCAGAAATGTAGTATTTGTTTTGTCTTTTCATCCATAACTTTTGACTAAATGAACCGATTTTGATGATTTTTTCTTTAATCGATAGAGGGTCGTCTAACTCAAATATTGCACATCAATTTGTCTACATTTGTTTTTTAGAATAAACGTTGCGGGGGAAAAATAAGTATTTTTTATTTTAATTGGAAAGGCTTTGCTTGATTTTTCTTTGTTGGGAAAACTATTAATAAATATAAAAGTCATTGTTTAAAAAATGTTTGTTGCCATTGTGCTATAATATTAAAAGCAATTACAGCAAAAGTTTGACTGAAGGCTTCTCTGAGGCAAAAATTAAATCCAATCAGTTTGTTTGCTAAAATCGACTTCAAAACGGAGGTTTTCATACAAATGATTAGTTTTTAGTGTCATTCCTTCAAAGAGGGTTTGCCCTTTGATATGGATTTTTTTTTAAAAAAAAGAATATTTATATAGAAAATGTATTTACACTAAAAAGAATAAAATAAAATAATTTTTATAAAAAAATAGAATTGACTTCAAATTATAGATTGCGCTAAAAAGTGAAAAATAAATTATTTTTTTAAACAATATCGATGTGACTTTTAAACATAGTTTTAGAAGTCGGTGCAAAATTATGAGTCTAATTACCATCACCATTTCCTACTTCATATTGGAACTGTTGCTAATTCTGGGAAAATATATATATTTGTAATTTATTCATGATTACAAAAGATTGTATCTATCCTAATTTTGCACCGCCTTCTAAAATTATGTTTAAAAGTCACATCGATATTGTTTAAAAAATTAATTTATTTTTCACTTTTTAGCGCAATCTATAATTTGAAGTCGGTTTTATTTTTTTATAAAAATTATTTTATTGGAAAATGTACTGTTTCTAGATTGCAAACATGTTTCATTTTTAATACTTCTACTATTTTGAATTTTAAATCACATAGTACCACTTTCTGTGGAATGGTGCTAAAATAAATTTATTTTAAACAGTGCTTTTATCGTACATTTTCTAAAGACATTTGAAAGTTTTAAACTACATCGGATTTTTTTTTCTTTATTTTATGTGCCAGTCGATGGCATTGCTGTTCCAGTAATTGACATGGTTCTGTTGGAAAACAGTCGATAGCTGGAAAATTATAATTAAAAAATCAGAACTGATATATATTTATTTTACATGCAAAACTCCTCTTATTTTATACATTTCAATTTAATAACAAAAAATATGAATCAAACTACCAGTGATTTAACTCCTATGCCAATCACTGGTCCATAGTGTAATAAATGATCCAGTAAATTAACACAGCTGACTTATTCAGAAAAATATGAACAAGCAATTAAATTAAGACGTAACAAGATTGATGCATTGATATCCTATGCTAATCACTGATCCATAGTGTAATAAATGATCCAGTAAATTAACACAGCTGACTTATTCAGAAAAATATGAACAAGCAATTAAATTAAGACGTAACAAGATTGGTGCATTGATATCCTATGCTAATCACTGATCCATAGTGTAATAAATGATCCAGTAAATTAACACAGCTGACTTATTCAGAAAAATATGAACAAGCAATTAAACTAAGACGTAACAAGATTGATGCATTGATATCCTATGCTAATCACTGATCCATAGTGTAATAAATGATCCAGTAAATTAACACCCCTGACTTATTCAGAAAAATATGAAAAAGCAATTAAATTAAGACGTAACAAGATTGATGCATTTATTTACCTTGAGTATCCACACGTTTCACTAACATTTTTGTGATAGAAATACTATACGGTGAACAATTTAGTCATCGAAAATGAATCGGTAATTTAAAGAATTAAATTTGCATAGTGAAATAAATTTGCATTTATATACTGATTTATTCTTCTTCTCATTAATTCATTAGTTTAAGGAAAGTGTCAACCACTGGAGCCGTCACCCAAAATGATTCAAATGAATTAATGTACTTTTACCATCAAAGTCGACAGGGTGGCGTAGTGGTAAGACAGCAGGCCTCAAACGCCCAAGATCGCGGGTCCAAACCTGGCCCGAGTCGGTGGATTTTCAAGATGCAGAAAATCGTCTGCGCCCATGTCGTATGATTATGCGGCATGTAAGAGATCCCCTGAGTAGACATTTGGCTTGGATGCTCTCGGCTAAATTAAACTTCTAGTGCATATTGCATCAATGAGAGCTCAGGTACCGCCATCTAGTGGTAACTTAACGTCAAAATTCTCATGCGAAGAAGGTACCACACTCATTGTGGTGCCGCTGAAAGAGATGGTACCATTACTGGGGAACGCACTAGGTCTGCAATGGTTGTGGGACCCACTACCGCAACCCCATTGGAAAGAAAAAAAAAAACTTTTACCATTAAATGTCAGAATGTTTTCAGTGCCATGTTTTACACATGTTGAATTGCGAGTACATTAAAAAACGTAAAATTTGAAAAAATTCCATGAATATCATCTACGGCTTTTTCCTTTGGGCATTTTGCATATTGTTTGACCTTTTTTTTCTTTTTTTGAAAAAGCGAGGTATCTATTCGTAACATCCATATATTAAAATTCACTATCTACGTTTTCCTGGAAACTAAAAGTACATGGAATAAGTAGAAATATTTTTATATGTTTCACGAGTCCTGTTAATTATAATGGAATAAAAATTATTCGAACACCTCAGAGCTACTAGGTTTTAAGGCAGTAAAGAGCGCCTTCCGCTTATAGATGAGCACCGCAACGGTGGAAGTACGACTTGTCTCATCGTGTATTTTGATGACACCAGAGGGCGCCACCACAAATACGCACACCTTCCTTTTTTGACCTTAGAGTGAAGGGAAGGGAAAGTCTCCACCCTCTGCTACCCTTGGGACTTCAGGGTCCACGGATTTTACATGCACGTATCCCCGAGTGTACATCGTGGGTCTTCAGCGGGTCGGGTACTGAACACCCGATCTTCCGGTTGGAAGCTAGACCTCCTAACCACTAGGCTACCACCGCTGAAGTAACCGTAACAAGGTTTAACAGAAGAATTCCGAATTCGGGTCACGTGAAGTAATTCGGAAATCAGATCGCAATGAAGATCTACATTACACAAGTCAGCGCATCAAACAATTCATCTCCTTAGTTGTAGATGAAATACAAGTGAAAATATTATTGAAAAAAAGAAGAGATATTATATCGTTTATACAAAAAAAATAACACTTTCATTATCTCTCCCTCAAAAAAAAAAGAAAGAAAAAAAAGAGCTTTTCATTTTGCAATTACTAAATCTTAAATTTTACTCGCGAAAGGAAATAAGGCGATGTATTTTTTAAACCAATCATTATAAAAATGTCGTTAAGCAGCCACACCATTAACAGCGCCTCTAACACCGCGACATTTAACAACAAGCTTATAATTTCCTCTCCTATCACATGGACTTAATCGGAGAGCAAACGCTTCAACCGCATCTCTCCCAAAATCCGCTCTTCCCCTTCCCCTCCTTGTTAGAAGGAGATGCTCCCTTCCTCCCAACCCACTGGTTGTCGCTCCTCTTCCGATCTGATTCTGCTCCCGCTCGTTGCCTTCCCCTCAACAGGTAGCCTTCCCCACCCGCCACCTACGCCAAACATGTTGCTCCTTTCCCGATGCGACCTTTTGATGCACTTCGTCGCTCCTCCGGGACTTAGTTGCAACTCCCTATCACTAGTTTGTTTCTAAAAAAGAGCAAATGCAGAGCATCTAGACGTATCCGCCATTTTGGTTCCGGGAGAGCTTCCCGCATCCAATATCGTAATAAATAAAAAAATAGCGAAGTTCCGCGCTGCGCACCAAATATTTTTGTGTGCTATTCCGTTCTTTAAGCGGTCTGCCTACGTTCGGAGGCCTTTTTTTTTTTTTTTTTCAAAAAAATGAAATAATTACTAAATTCATATTATTTTAAGTTAAAAAGTAATTAAAATTAAGAAAACAAACAAAATAATAGCTATATTTTTATAAAATTTTGAAAAATTGGGAAATTTTAGCAAAAAATAGGCGAATTTTACAGTTTACGCCAAACACTCTATACTCACTTTAACTCGATATATTTTAAAATCCTTAATAATATATGTTCCTATATTACTTAACTGTGTTCTGAACTAAAAGTTTTATAATAAGTCCAAATTTGAGAAAAACATAGCAGTTTTGTAGAAATTCATACTCCCCCCCCCCCCGAAAAAAACACCATATTTCTCAAATAAATGCCTGTACAATATTTAAATACTGACGTAGAGCTTTGATTTTAGTTCAAAACACAGATAGCAATGTGTAAAACAATACTTCAAAAAATCACAGTATTGGGTATAAAACTTTTCGAGTATGAGATCTGCTGTGAACAAAAATATCGAAAAACGTAGTTTTTCAGAAAACGCATTTTAAATTCCCCTTTTATGTGCTTGCGATACGACTTCTGGTTAACTTAATTGCGTGTAACTTCGTTTCTATACATCGTAGAAATAAAAACCAAACTTTTTGAAATCTTGAATGCTTACTCTTTTTAAATATAAAATAAAAAAAAATCAATTTTTTTCGCAAAAATCATCCTTTTGGGGCAGGCAGACCCCTTAAAAACGTGGGAGAAAGGAAGAATAGAAAAAAGTAAACAGGTGTTGTTACAAAATAAAACATGTCATTGAATACATCAGTACGAATAGCTGCTACATTATTTCCCACACTGTTATTTAGCTATTCAAAATAATAAAATAATCACAATAATAATGATTATCATTCGTATTAGTAGTATACATATCATTAAAATACAATAACGGAACAGTTCCATTACTTAAAATATAGTTAACGTTGGTTAGTTATACATTCATAATATAAATGAATGTGTGGAGCCTAACGATTGAGTCAGTTTAACACACAGACGCAGCTGAAACTGTCCAATTTACTACACAATAAAAACAGAAGATTTTCTTGTTTGTTTACTGAAAACAGATGGCGCCAGCATACACAACAACAATTTAGCATCCATTAAAGGACCTCTTCCCAGATGGTTTTAAATCTCAAATTTAAGAGAAGCGGTACATTTTTGGGCCGTGGGTCTATTTTTCGTCATGAGCCTGCACGATAAGCTTTAAAAGGAGGGGTAAATCATGGAAATTGATAAAGGAATAAGGAAGAAATCGCGAAGCGACAGAAAAACAGGCTAGAGAAATAATACATAGCTATAATTATAGTTGCCCTGTATAGGCGTGTCATTAAGACTTGATGTATACGGTATTTAAATCGAGGGGGATTTTCAATCTACATTTTAATCCGCTTTTATTAGTTTCACTTGTGTATAATGAAATCTTGCAGTTCAATTGCCACCCCCTCCCAAAAGATAAGACAAAAAACAAATAAATTTATAACATTGAAACTATTTCGTACTTACTGAGAGCTTGCGAAAAACTCAAAGAATCTCCCAAAGTTTTAAGTGCCTACAGTTTGGGCACAGTTCCCACCATTGCACACTTCACTCTATATGTCTTATCTGTACCGGAAATCATTGGACCAGAAATTGCACTAGGCCAAAAGAGGAAAAACCCACTTGTGCAAACTGTAAAGGGGATCACATAGCAAGTAGCACCGATTGTCCCAAGCGGCCGACCCCAAAAACGATGGAAGAAAGAATTATGCTAAATATTAAAACCAAAAATCAGCCAACGTGCGCCAGCGCGCTCTCTAAAGAAGCCACCGCTGTCCCACCTAAAAACGACGACGAGGCCCCAGCCACTTTGCCGCTGACTTTTGCTTCTCTCATGAAAGAATTACGAGTTCTCGTGAGAAACCTAAATACCTATTTAGAAGGACACAATAATGGACTCCCCTAGACGGCAGGCAACCCCTTACTAACTTTACTTTATTTATGTAATAAAAAATATAAATATATAAGATGCGTAGAAAATTAAACAAAAAATATATATATAATGGGATGAAAAAATATTAATATAAAATTATAAAATTAATATAATCCTTATAAAATGAAAAAAAAAATCTACTTGTACTGTCAAAACTAACCTGGACTTTATCTTTTCGTCCGTGATGCGGACACCCTTTTGCCCTTCGGGGACGTGACGTTAGCCTTCAGGCAACTCCGACTTATCTCCCTCTGAAGCACGCTCACATTGAACCTGCGTAAAAGGCCCCTTTGGGAGAGCCTGATGGCCCGCCAAAAATATAAGTGATGATGATGGTGATCAATTTTCACCCACTCTTAGAAGTCTAAATTCTTTGAAATTTCGCTCACATATCAAAAGCCGATGACAATACAACCTGTTTTTTTTTATTCAATTTTTTCGCTTTTCATTACATTTTTAAGCATAATTTTGAATTAAATTCCCTAGTGCGTGGATGAAAAAGCTCTTGCACATATTAACATGATATATCAACCGAAAGCTCTGATTTTTCTTCGTACGATGGAACTTTTTTGAAATTTGTAAGTTAACCAGCATTAAGCGTTTCCGCTAGATTCTTTCTTTAAGTCTTTCCTTAGCCCAAATTGTTATGTAACACTTTCTTTTAACTCATTAGGAACAATGAAAGATATTGCCTTTGTTTCGCGTAAAGTACTTATTTATGACTTTCATCTGTCCAATGCACTAATTTGTGCTTTTTTAGCCTACTTTCCCGTAAAAGTAAAAAACACAAATAAATAAATAAAGTATGAAAGAAAGCATAATGTATCGTAAAACTATCGTTCAAACTGAAGAAAAATAAGCGAAGTAATTAAATAAAGAGTAAAAAATAAAAATTTTAAAGTAGGGTTCGAAATGGGGAAAACGTGCATCTGTCGGTCTGTCTGTTTGCCCACCCCCCTCTCCAATATCTTTTGGAAGAATTGTCCGAAACGAAATTTTTCTCTCTTTTTTTTTTTTTTTTTTGCATTCGAAAGATATCGGCGAGGACTTCTCATTTCCATAATGTCAGTTCATTCCATCAGTTCAAAAGTTATTATTAGCGCCTATGGGCAAAAATGAAGAAAATTATTCTTAACATTAGCGCCTATGGGCAAAAATGAAGAAAATTATTCTTAACATTAGCGCCTATGGGCAAAAATGAAGAAAATTATTCTTAACATTAGCGCCTATGGGCAAAAATGAAGAAAATTATTCTTAACATTAGCGCCTATGGGCAAAAATGAAGAAAATTATTCTTAACATTTAGCGCCTATGGGCAAAAATGAAGAAAATTATGTAAACTCTGGCCGTAAGATCCAAGTTCCTGTGAACAAGCTTTTTGGAAGAAGCTCTCGGCGGGAAATATTTTATGAATTTAACCATTTTTGTTCATTTCTGAACAGTTCAGAAATATTAACATAGCATACGGAGAAATTTCAATTACATATAAATCCTGATCTAACGGACGGATTCGTTTGGAACAAACTCAATCGGAAAGCCGTTATGAAGTATAACATGTACAGATACGAAGTTCATGCAGATCTAAACGAGCCTATTTTCCTGTGAAATTTTTTGATCGGGATTTTTAAGGGTATTTCTGAGTGAAAGAATAAATGAATAAATGAAAAAATAAATAAACGAGCGAATGAATACTTGAATGAGCAAATGAATAAATGAGTAAATGAAAAATTAAATAAATGAGTGAATAAATACTTGAATGAGTAAATGACTGAATGAGAGTGAATGAATATGCATTAACCGTTAAAAAAAGGTATAGTTGAAGTAATTAAAAACCTAAGTTAAATGAGAAAGAGAGACATAGCTAGAATATCGATTTGAAGTTCGGTGTATAGGAAAGTAGGCTAGTGTTATTCTAGACGGAACTTTTTGTTCTTTCTTGTAAGTAAAGGGAGCATTGCATTTCCAAAAAATTCTCACTAAAAAAAGAAAATATATACAGGTTTAAAAAAAACTGGAAAAAAGGACGCTTTTGTAGCATATTGAGCTTAAAGGCATATTAAAAGTTAAGTGATAATATAACTCAATCCAATCAGCGTGCTTGCTCTAGTGACTTTTTTCAATCGACTTCAAAATGAAATTTATTATTTGCTTTTCGTGCCTTTTGATATGAATTTTGACGTGAATACGTCTTTAAATTTGCTGCCATACGGGGAATGCAAAAAATCTAATGATAGCAAAATCGGGGGATGCAGTTTGGCGTTGTAGTTTGGAATCTATCCTCTACATCCAAAATTAAATTATACCACTGGATAACTATAGGATAAAAGAATTCATTACGATAAGCGAGAACAGTGACGCATCGCGCGCGGGGGAGGGGAAAGCGCCGAACTTTTGCGGTTATTTTGCTGCTTATAGAGATATGCAATTAGTATAGCTTTTGACTCGGAGAAGCTACGATATTCGTTTAAGTTTTAATCATCAGCTGTCGTCAAAATCTATCGATTGTATATGAAACATTAGTTTAAAGTAGTGACAGAGAAGGTGTTAAAATTTAAAAAAAATATTAAAAATTTAGATAATGTCTGCTTATACGCGTCGAAAAGCCAAAACTAAATACAGAGATCGTATATGGTTGGAAAGGGCTTTTCAAGAACACTCGAATGGTAATTATAGAACACCATATGACCGAGTCAAGCAGTGCCGGGAACGTAAAAGAATGAATGCGGCCGTGTGGATCAACGACGGTGCCAGTACATCTGCAGCTGGGGCGGTGGAAATTATGCAAGTGGAAGATTAAATCGCTTTTACATCGACAACGGACTGTATAGGCATAGACTGTATAGGCATCATGAAGACACATTGGGCAGCAGCTAGAGCGCGTTTCACTACGCCGTTTGTCAACAATCGATTCGGACATAAGTGTGATTGTCTATGGTTTCTGCGCTCATTGAAGCTAGCAACAGACAAACACTTATCGCTGCTTAAAAATACTTTCCCTGAAGAGCCAGTAGCGGACTTAAAACAGTGTGGTTGATGTAAAAAATCAATGGACTCAGACAAAGTGCCCACGTTGTCACTTTCGAACGGTTTTGTGTATCCACCTAAGCAACACGGGTTGCCCGCATTAGATCCGATACAGCATTGCATTCATTCATGCATATACGTAGGTTGCGTTACGACGACAGTAATGGTATCATCGGACAAGTACATAAACGTATTCACGTACAACACACGGTCGTGTCCATGCCACAGCCACACATCACATTTTTTAAAAAATATATAACCTATATAAAAAATGTATTTACACTAAAAATAATTAAATAAAATTATTTTTGGAAGAGAAAAAAACTAAATTCAATCCATAAACTGCTCTAAAAAGTAAAAAATAAATTCCTTCTTTAAACAACAGCGAGAATACTTTTAAACATAATTTCTGAAGTCGGTGCAAAATTATGATAAGAGATTTTTTTCTTTTGGTAAACATGAAACAATTACAAATATAAATAGCCCAGAGTTTGCAACAGTTGCAACATACTGTATCACATAGTGTACTGGTAATCAAACTGTCATAATTTTGCGCCTACTTCAAAAATTGAGTTTAAAAGTCGTACCGATGCTGCTTAAAGAAAGAATTTATTTTTTCCTTTTTACCGAAATTTGTCATTTGAAGTAGATTCTATTTTTTTTTTCTAAAAATTATTTTATATCCTTGCTAAGTTCTATACTTTTATGCACAATTTTATTGATTCACATGGTGTATCAGACAGTGAATTTCGCTGAAGCAAGATTGCCATGAAACACGGGATGTCAGCACTGAGTAATACGCGGCCTAAATATAATTGGAATGTTTGGGATCCAACGATCTCAGGTGGAAGCACCTATTTTGAAAAGTGACAACACTTGAGAGCGTTGGATTCCGGCTCATTTCCAAATCATCATTTTCCAAACCACTTCTGAGTCTATTGGAAAAGAACGATAACCGGAACTGGTCTCAGTGGCAGAAAACAAGTGGCGTGAATTCTGTCGGTGCCAGAAAAGAAAACTCCTACTTTACAGTGAGCTTTGGAATACATATTATCATTAGAATGAAGAGGAGCAAGCACTAGCAACACTCAATGACGACGCTAAAGTAGTCCAACGATGAATGCTGTAGTCCAACGATGTCACTTGAACGCACAACTAAGATTTGTTTTAGTTGTGCGACGCGTTTGGCATTGTTGGATTGCGGCACAGGTCACCCGACGGAATGGGCTCAAAACTAGTCAGCGAAGAATTGTGATGTTTCGAGAGAAAATGATATCTTATATATACGCGGTTTAAGTGTCTGTTTGTCGCCAATAGCTTGTTGATTGTTTGCGTAACTGTACTAGCCAATGGGGTGAAGTTGCCACAGCATTCAAAAACTCCATATACACTGTTACCATACAGTTACCATTGTTTAAATTAAATTATCATGGTATTTAAGAATATTTAAATATTTTGCCTAATTTTATTCCGACATAAATTGTATTTTAAACTGAATTTTCAGCTGAACGCAAATTGAGCGTGTCAGGGGAAGGTGAACTTTTGTTTGCATTAGCAATCACCAGTTGTTGAAACGGTTTACAACTTAACGCAAATTGAGCGTGTCAGGGGGAAGGTGAACATTTGTTTGCATTAGTATTTATAATATCTAGAACAGCGGGCATTTCGTATGACCGCCTGGCTTTCTACTATTTCGATAAGCGGGATTGGTCTCAATGGAAGATGATTAAGTCGTTTGAAATCTGAATCCTTTTGAGGAGAGAAGAGAAACGTTGAAGTTTGGAGCAATATGAGTAAAATGAAGATTTGTGAGCAAGCAGCCAAAAACTGCTCGGTGATGAAAAAATAATTGGCGTATTTTACATTTTCCTTTTCAGTTTACTCTCGCGTTTCACCGTCACCCCGAAAGCTTCACTGAAAGTAGCATTACACGGTATCTATTCAAAGAAAAAAATGTGGTGTGGGTTTGTTTATATTAAATGAAACATTGGAAATTGAAAAATTGAATTTTTACTAGTGAAAAATGGTTTATTGAAACTTAATTTTATTAATTTTCCAAAGCACATTAAAAATAGAGAGAAAAACTGCAATCAAAATTAAGTTCATTCCTCACAGCATATTAGGAGTTTTAATTTATACTAATACTTCCACAAATAAAAAAAAAAGTGATAAGTATTTCTCTAAAACAGTATTTTGATCAAAAACCACTTACGACGTGACTGAAAAATGACTGCAATTCAAAACATTTCAGGGATTAAAGTACTTTTTTACACTAGTTTTGGGGTCTCAAACCAATTCTTTTTTTCTGGATGATTTCCCATTTAGTGAGCCAAAACATAACAAATTACGAAATTACGAAAATATTTTTAAATGTTTACATGCAAAATTTTTATAATAAGTAATAAAGATTCACACTTAAGAAGAAAAAAATGCTCAATATAAATTTTTACCTTGTGAAAGTTTGTAACGAATTATAATGGCATAAATTCAGACTGGTGAAATATTTTCGATAGTTTTATATTTCAATTTGCAACTGAGATTGGTGAAGCTAACAAACAAAAAATAATCGTTTGCTTAAGGGGAGCCCAGTATCCAAAAATGTTGAAAAACACCAAAAAATTTTTTTATTGACTTAAGTAGTAAAATAAATCTTTAAAAATGTTTCCTGAAAGTTTCAGAAAAATTGAAGCAATATTTATTGATTGACCATTGATTTTATTACGGTGTGAGGTGCCCCCTTTTCATTCCGAAACCGTAATTGTGCTTAATATAAGCCACATATTTATTTATTTTAAATAGAATGAGCAAGAAGAAGCACTTTCATCGTGACTCAAACTGAAAAAAAAAAGTTCCTTACTTGAACTTTTGATAAAGAAAGGATTTAAGTCTTTGCAAGCCGAAAGCTTAAAATGCTATTTTCTCTCGCTTAGTTCTTTGTGCATTTCATCTAAACCAAAACGCAAAGGCTTTTCTAAATTTATCTATAATGTTGCTTTTTCTCCCACATGTTCCTGAAACAGTAGTTGGGGTAAAAGTTTTACTTTTCTAGTAATGAATCAATAAAAAAAATTGAAACTTTACGCCAATTTTTTAAAAAGAAGATGCATTTTTAAAAGTTCACTGTTAAAAATTTCCGTAAGAAAATAGTAAAATAACCATTTATTTTATTGTTATTTTACCATATTTAATTACAACAGTTGAATAACCATTAAAAAGATGGTACTCAAACCGCTGATTGCGAAAAAAATTGTTTATTCTCTGTTTATCCTAATGAACGTTTAACTAACCGTCATTTTCAAGCGCTCAATAAGAATCGGGCGTCCATCTTGGTTGTGAAACCTTACCGGTCGTACGTTGTTGTGAAAATATGAATAAAGATTTATCGGTTCAAATCTGCATGTGTATATAAAAAAAGAAGAAAGAAAAAGTGGTTTAAGCAGTGGTTACTAGATAGAAACACATACACACGTAAATCAAAAATTGAAGACATCGGATTCCCGAACTGTTTGCGAATGAGCGAACCCATAACTTGAGCTGCTGAAGCTTGTTTGTATTTTAATTTTTGCCACAAATAAAATGATTTTCGTCAATATACAGTAAATTTAGACCAAAGATGGCTTTGGTTCCAATCAAAAACTGAAATCTCAATTTTAATGCAGTTTTCTTGTTGAGAAGAAAGATTTATTGATAAATAAACGACCGCTTTGTGTGGTGCTGATGGCCGAATGGTTAGAGAGCAAGGCTGGTGTAAAATACACCCGGGTCGATTCCCGCAAGCTTCGTTTACGGTTTCTACGCTTCGAAGATTCCACTCCTCGAAATGGTTCAAAAACGGTAAAAATTTTGTTTTGAAACCATTTTTGAATGGTTATAAAACCGTAAACTTTTGTATTTGCGGCTTTTTAACCAAGCTGATTGGAAATGGTTAGCTCCCGTAAAGATAGAAAAATGTTCCAAACCGTAAATTTAATGGTGAATTAGATGGACACACTGCTGCCGGTCATTTAACCGTAATTTCATGATGAAATTTCTAACAGTGTTGCTAATTTTCTTTAAAAAAATTATATTATTCAAATTATATTTTTAAAATCCAGTTTTTTAATATTAAATTTCTTATGAAGTGACATGAGGCAAAAATTGTAAATTTAAACACCATTAGAGAAAAAAATGGTCTCATGGTACCCCCCCCCCCCCCTTAATGATAGGCAAACTGTTTTGTCTCAAAGATGTGTTACTGATCTTACTGATCTTTTAAGTTTACTATTTATAGTTTTGTAGTGTAACAAACAACAATAGGGAATCACAAAAGGGCAATATGATTTTGAGGCTTGTGTTTCGGTGTTAAAAGGAGGCCCTTTTTCTAATGCAATACGAAGCCAAATTTTGCATGGACGTCCGATAAAAGAGATTTATGTTGTATGTCTTTGCGTACGTTAGCTTATTTAAATGGAAGATTTCCGCGTAGCCTCAAAACACAAGGCTGAAATATTTATGGATATTTTGTGCTTTTAACGGTGGACAATGTGGGGGAAAGGGCAGAAATAACAAATGTGCTTTTTAAAATTTACATTTTTTTCTTTCTTTCTAATGGGGCCAAAGTATTGGTCCTCAACCAAGTACGTTCCCAGAGATAGGTCCACCTCTTTCAGCGTCACCACAATGAGTGTGGTACCATTGCTGCAATTTTTTGACGCTCAGTTTCTCCTAGAGGACGGCACCTGAGCTCTCATTGAATTTTTGGAATTGAATCAGTGGTACTGAAATTTCCCAAAACAGACAAATAAAAGTTACCTTATAAGAGCGATGACGCCAAGGTCTGCTAAATCTCAGATAATCAATAATATAGAATTCCTATGCCAGGACTTTGGAAAAGTGACGTTACATGCGGGGTAACCTTATAAGCGGGGGACCTTTTATCGAGGTCTGACTATACACTTACAACCATATACAGAAAACGAAAAGGCACTTTGGCTAATTATTGAAACTATTTACCTAACCAAAATCTCAAATAACGAACAAATTTTGAATGGAGGCAATTCACCGCTAGAGGGACTCATGAGCGATCATCGCAGTCACGTGATATCCGCTCTTGGTTTACTAAGTTTTTCAATTGAGTTCTACGTAGAGTTCACTAGACAAAATTAGTTATCTTAAAGTTAATTAGACTTTTGTCACAGCTTTTTCTGATTATACCCAGTATTTACATTTAATTTAATCATTATAAAAGAAATTTATTAATTATTACAATAGTTATAGTGTTTTATTTAGTGTTAATTTTATGTAATGTAGAAGAATTTTATTTAGGCCTAGTTCATTATTAGAATTGTCGAACTCGAAGTAAAGCGATACTACGGCTTCCTTTGTTTACATGTTTACATTTCTTTAATTCATGTTTACATTTCTTTGCTGTCACGTGACCAATGACGTTGCTTGAATTGCCTCCATTGTGTTGTTGATTGTATATTATTGAAGATATTCCAGTTTCCTTACAATAAGTTTCGCTGTTTCATGTCTCCCTATAGGAACTGAAAAAATACAACTGTGAACGAAATTTCTCTGAAGATGGCACTTAAAGATATATGTGAAGATATCCTCTTATTAATTACATGTAAGTTACTTTTCCTTTCAGTCATTAAATGATGCTATAACTGAACATGTGGGATGAAATGGACCAAGTTTTTAAAAACTAGAACTAAAACTAGAAACTACGAAGTCCTTTAACCCTTTAACGCATTTGCCCGTGTCTGACACGGTCGAAAGTTACCCGCAAGTTTGTTAATGCCCGTGTCTGACACGGTCGAAAGTTACCCGCAAGTTTGCTAATGCCCGTGTCTGACACGGTCGAAAGTTACCTGCAAGTTTGTTAATGCCCGTGTCTGACACGGTCGAAAGTTACCCGCAAGTTTGTTAATGCCCGTGTCTGGCACGGTCGAAAGTTACCCGCAAGTTTGCTAACTCCCATGTCTCACACGGGAGATCTTGTATTTCGCGTTATTTTATTTCTATTACCCGTCTGAGATCCGGTTGCACTTTGCATAATACAGTTGAACTCTCTTAATACGAAATGCCAAAAATTCGCGAATGTTTTCGTGACAACCGTGAATAAGAGCAATTATGTAATAGAAAGGGATTAGAAATGCATATTTGTTTGTTTGTTTACGACCATTTCAGGTCACATAAATATTCGAGTTTATTTGCTATTCTCAAGGATATGCCTCAAACTCTCGTCCAATATGACAGATAGAACAAGACAGCACAACAGATTTCAATATACAAAGAAGGAAATACTCCCAGGGGCAAAGGTGGAAAAGGTGCGAACCCACGCCTCTTTCTCTCCGCGCAGGGAGGCACCGGAGCCAGTCGATTTGACCGCTCAGCCACTGAGGCCCCAAATGCATATTTATATTTTAAAAATAATTACTAGTACGTTTTTTTAAATAAAATACATAGTGAAAACAAATGATTTATTTTTACTAATATACACTTTTTAATCTTACTAGTACATTGAGAAAAAGTGAACTTACCATTTAAAATATAACGAATTTGGAAAAACCTTCTCGATGTTCTAGAAAGGGGCCTAAAATAGGGAGACAGGATTTTCATTTTGTGAACCTGTTTCAATGACACGTGCTGAAGAACCCTGTCGATGAAAAATAATTTGAAAATCGAGGATTTGATCCCTGAGCAGACTGGCCAGTCCGAAAGCCAACATGTGCATATTCACTTCAGAGAAAGATTCAGTGTATGATTCAAAATACGCATTTGGTGGTTAACAATGACTCGAAATAATCAACGAATTCTATTAGAAAAAATTAGTTATATGCAATCGAGAATATTTTTCGTGAATAGGTCAGAAATTTTGTTCGTCTTAGTCGAAATTTGTATTTTAGCCTTTGTAAGATGCGTGAGATATTTAGTGTCATTAAATAGTAAACCAAATTTATTGAGCAAAACGTTCGTTTTAGCCGTGATTTCGTATTAACCCTGTTCGTAGTAAGAAAGTTCAGCTGTAATTCTTTTATCTAACTTTTACCACACCTATATATTCATTTTTTTTTGTGTGAAAAAAACCTCGCTAATTTTTAACCAGTTTTCCGAAAAAAACTCGTGCCTTAAGGGGTTAAAGAAGGAAATTGCAGATAATAGAAAACGGAAAACATTCTGAAAATTGATAGCAAAAAAGATTATGGTGCCGCAGTTGAGGCCTGTGATTAAGCTGGATTATTATTTGTGGTACACAAAGTCGAAGGTGAGTTCAGTTGAGCGCACTTCTTAACAATTTTTAAACTTGTAATCCTAGATTTGAAGTGTTTAATTATGCATATGTTTGCAATTTTTAAACGGATAGCTACATCTCCAGTCTTCAGTTTTACGTAACTAAACAGATTTTTCCCTAGTTGTACAGGTTGCGGAAAAACATGAAAATTACTGAGAAACTGTTATCAAGAAACTTTATTATTTGATTTGAAACGAGTTCTTCGCAAGTTTCAAGAAACCAGCAGTTTCCTTTCTGTTTTTTTACAGAAATTTTTCACAGTGTATGCAAGAGACTTCTTTTTCATAACCTCTTTGCTTATGTAGCTGAACTGCGTGGAAAGTAACCCAACCCGTACTGCCATAGCCATTTTAGCATATCCTGTAGTAGCATTTTTTTTAAATTTCACTACTTTGTAAATTTCTAACGTATACAAAAGCAAAATAGAATTCGAGTCGCAAGAAAAACATCTATTTCAAATAGAGTAATATAAGTACTTCTTATAATTAATAATAGTTCAATAGCACCAAAAACTATTGCTTTTGAAACTTTTACCTTTAGAGTAAGTATTCAACTCAAGACTAATAAATGATCATTCACACCAACGGCGAGGGGGATATTTTGCTTTTGTCGCAATGGAGGCAATTCAAGCAACGTCATTGGTCACGTGGCAGCGATTAAAGCAATGTAAACAAAGCAGGTCTAAATAAAGTTCTTCTACATTACATAAAATTAACACTAAATAAAACACTATAACTATTGTAAGAATTAATAAATTTCTTTTTTAGGATTAAATTAAATGTAAATACTGGGTCATAATCAGGTAAAGCTGTGAAAATAGTCTAATTCATTTTCAGATAACTAATTTTGCCAACTCCACGTAGAACTCAATTGAAAATCTTAGTAAGCAAAGAGTGATATCACTTGACAATGATCGCTTATGAGTCCCTCTAGCGGTGAATTGCCTCCATTGGTTGTTGCTATGGTTATCAAATTAACAGCTATTTCATGGCGCAATCATCAAATCACGGAAAGTCTCTTTCCTCAACGCGATAAAAATTACCAATCAGGCAGCACTAGGGCGTGGTTACTGAATTAAATGTACTCAGTACTCAAAAAGGTAGAAAAAAATTTTTTTATTGGCCTAAGTAGTGAAATAAATCTTTAAAAATGTTCCCTGAAAGTTTCAGAAAAATTGAAGCAATATTTATTGATTTATCATTGATTTTATTACGGTGTGATTTGCCACCTTTTCATTACCGAAACTGTGCTGAATATAAGCAACACATTTATTTTTTTAAAAAAAAAGCGAGAAGAAGCAATTTTATTGTGACTGTAACTGAAAAAAAGTTTTCTTACTTGAAATTTTGATAAATATATTACAAGCTGAAAACTTAAAATGTTGTTTTTGCGCATTTCATCTCCATTAAAATGCAAAGGCTTTTTTAAATTTGCATCTATTATGTGGAATTTTTTCCACATGTTCCTGAAACTATACATAACCAATTTATGGTATATTTTTACGATAACTTAAGTACTTTTTTAAAAATTCTTTTTGAATTTTTCGTTGTTCTTTCTGCGTCACTTCAGTTTTTTTTTCTTAAAAAGTATTTGACTTATAAAAAATTCAATGCAGAAAAGTTTTGCTTTATAAGTAATGAATCAATAAAAAAAATTTTGAACCAACTCGCCAATTTTTGAAAAAGAAGATAAATATTAAAAAATTCAGTTTGAAAAAAATTAAATTTTTCAATTTATATTTTTAAAATGCAGTTTTTTTTAAACGTTAAAATTCCTTGAAGTGATACAACATGACATAAGACAAAAATTGTAAATAAAAACACAATAGGAGAAAAAAAAAAGGTCTCATGGAGCCGACCCTCCTTAATACAAATACAAAAGTGACTACTGGCAACAGGCACAGGGCCCAGCTAGGCTGGTCCTAGTCAATTTAACAATCCCCAATGGACATCAAGAGCCCTCTTAAAAGTATTTACTTTACTGCAACTAACAGTTGCCTCCAGTAAACTATTCCAACCCTACTGAAGTAGTCATTTTTCCTAATTTTAAGATGAGCCTGCAATTTGAAAAGCTTAAAAAAATGACCTCTGGTTCTACCTTTAGCGCATAACTGTAGCCCATCAACATTTCCTGTTTTAATGTATTTAAACAACTGAATCGTGTCCCCTCTAATTCTCCTTTGCTCTAGACTATACATATTGAGCCTTTTAACACTAACCTCATAATCAAAGTTTGAGAGAACACTAACCAACCTAGCAACCCTTTCTAATGAGAAAATATCCTTCTTTAGATAAGATCAAAACTGAACAGCATACTCCAAAAGAGGTCTTACCAAACTTCTGCACAATGACAAGACCAGTTCCTAAGACCGGTTCGAAATAGACTTATTGAGAAACACATGTAACATGTTAGCGAAGTTACTTACTATGCAACACTTCTGACTGGACTTGAAGTCGTGACTAATCAATACTCCTAGATCAACAACTGCTTCTGGTTCACTAATAATAGAACATTGTAAATAATAGCTTGAAGAACCAATATCATTAAGAATAGCCAATAACATTAAGAAGAAACAATGATGCGCACTAAAAGTTTAGTTATTTGACGGGCTTCCATAATGTTTCATCAAAGGAACATCAATAATAAAACCAGAAATCCGTTTTATATTAACAATCTTTGTACTCTTCGAAATTAAAAAATAGATACCAAATGATTTTTCACGAATGATGACAAGCTTCGAGGCTCCCCCCCCCCCCCCCCGAAGCTTGTCATCATTCGTGAAAAATCTTTTAGTACCATCTTTTAGTAATTGTGACAATTGGTGACAAGGTGCGGGAAGAAGGCAGCAAAAAGTGCCACCATCACGCATTTTGGTCAAAACAAAGACATTTAAAATCAGCAGATTAACCCCATTGTGTTTTATAACAGAAGTTCATATGCGACAAACCAATTTAGCATATCAGGACTGTAGTGTAGTAAGTTATTTTTGGAAATTTTTGTCATGTATAGTCAAAAATTTGTGTCCTTGTATCAGGACATTTTATGCTTTTTTGCCATATTTATTCAATATAATAATAAACATGGCAAAACTGAATATTCGAACTTGATTTATAAGGAATAAGAAGCAATAAATAATACCAAACTGTCCAGTAATGTAATACAAGCAATCAAAATAAATAAACAGAGTTTGATTGAAAACTGAGATGTTCTCTTCTTTCTTGAATCCTTTATGGACTTCTAAAGAGATATTAATATTTTAACTATCTTGAGTGCCCTATGAAACTATTTGTGGTTTCCAAGAACTGGTTGGAGTTTCCGGATGAAGAAGAAGCGAAAATTGCAGCACGAAAATGAATCTGCATTAAAATTTCAAGCAAAAAGTTATGTCACCTCATATGAGGCTTACATGTTTTTATTTATTCCCCTTTTCACATTCTTTTTTTTTCTTTTCTATTTTATATTCTCCTCGATTTCATTTTGTATTGAAAACACCAAAGGTGGTTAAGGTTTAAATTTTGAATTAAGTAAAACTTTTAAGGACAAAATAACCTTTATTTTTAAATTCCATCTCTTTGAGAATTAAAGATGGAATTTTAGAAATAAAGATAAGGTATATCAAGCAAACTAAATCAAGCTTTAAAATAATATTTCTTTCAATTGTTCTTTTATATTAATATTATAATTAATATTACTAATAATGTATTAATTATATTTTTTGCTGTAAACCTTAATCTCATTTTATTCAAATTAAATACATTTGCAATCAATATTATTTTTATGCTCAAAATTGTCATTAAAACACATTGTTAAAGTTCAAAAGTAAAATTAAAATCTATAACGCAGTGCTTTTAACGTTCTACTTAACGTGCCTTTAACGTACTTTTAACGTAGTACTTAACGTGCTTTTAACGTACTACTTAACGTGCTTTTAACGTAGTGCAAAAGTAAAATTAAAATCTATAACGCAGTGCTTTTAACGTACTTTTAACGTTCTACTTAACGTGCTTTTAACGCACTTTTAACGTAGTACTTAACGTGGTTTTAACGTACTACTTAACGTGCTTTTAACGTACTTTTAACGTAGTACTTAACGTACTTTTAACGTACTACTTAACGTGCTTTTAACGTAGTGCAAAAGTAAAATTACAATCTATAACGTAGTGCTTTGTTTCTAAAGTGCCAGTACATATGCTAATGAACTCCAGGGTGACAAGGGGCTTGCAGTGGTGGTAAACCTATGACCCGTGGGTCAAACACTGACCCATGATTGCTCGGCAAGCATTTGTTAGTTTACGCGGTTTAGTTCGATTTTCTAATTTGTCTGGATAATTTCCGTTCCATCTGTATTTTTTCAAGCACTGCAATGACACAAACAAAATTTAAATGGTGTCTATAACCTTCAGTTTGATCATTACAGCTCTAAACTTATGCAAATGACAACAAATGCGTTGTAGTATTTGAAATAAAGCAAAAGTGTTTACAATATATGAAATAAATAGTTTTACTCACATTTTGCATGCTGCAAAAAAATCGACAGACCAAAGCAAATAACCATATTTAAACCACTTTCTTCAAACAAAATGCATGTAATTTTCGCTACTCCTTGTTCATTCAAACCCTTATTTCCATTGTGCAAAACACTTAAAAAATTTTAACCCCACTAAAATTTTTACATCGTCAAACCACGCCCATTTTTCCAGCTAAGCCAATTGAATTTTAAAGATATTTGGTTTTAAAAATACGCAGTTAAATTTTTTTTAAAACTTACTTTGGTGCAGATGGGCATTAGTAACCCGCGAAGTAGTGCTAAAAAAAAATATGAACAAAATTTGACCTACATCTCGTAAAGGTGGGCCATCCCTGAGCTAGGGGGTATGTTGAAGCGTGACATTTTGTGACGAAAGAGGGAAAACGGAATCAAATATATTGAAAAAAAGAAGGAGCATCAGTTATGAATGGTCCATAATTATTGAGATTCAAATCTTACAAAAGATTGGCAGATTTAAAAAAAAAAAAAATACCATTCATTTTGGTCTTTAGATTCTTAGTTTTAGCCTACTTTCCCGTAAAAGTAAAAACAAAAAAATAATCAAACATGAAAGGAGGCTTAATGTATCATAAAAATATCGTTAAAAATAGAGAAAATTCAAAAATAAGTTAAATAATTAAATAAACATTGAAAAATAAAAAAATTGAAAGTAGGGTTTTGACATGAGGAAAATGTGTGTCTGTTGGTATGTCTGTCTGTCGGTCCCCCCCCCCCCTAATAACTTTTAAACTACTTGAACAATTTGTTGCACAATTTTGAACAGTTCAAAAAATTTTAACATTAGCGCCTATGGGCAAAAATGAAGCAAATTATGTAAACTCTGGGCATAAAAGTCGAGTTCTTATGAACAAGATTATTGAAAGCTCTCGAAGTAAAATATTTTTCTAGTTGAACAATTTTTGTTCATTTTTGAACAGTTCATAAAGAATAACGGTACTTTTTCCTTTATCCCGTCGCAGGCGATCAAGTCGCCAATAATGATGCAACCAACGCCAAACGGAATACCTCCGCTGGTAACCTTTTGCGTGTTCTGTTGCCAAGAAGCCTACTTGGAGAGATTTGCGCCGGGATAAAGGAATTCATTTCGGAACAGTTCAAAAAAAAAAAAGATTAACATTAGCGCCTGCGGGGAAATTTCAATCCTATATAAATCATGATCAACAGACCGATTTGCTTGGAACAAAATTTATCGGAAAGATGTTTGGCTGTAGAACATAGACAGATACGAAGTTCAACCAGAACGGAACGAGCCTATTTTCTCATGAATTTTTTGATCGGGATTTTTTCTAATGAATGAATGAGAAAATTAATGATCGAAGGAATAAACGAATAAATGAGTGAATAAATAAGTAAATAAATAATAAAATAAATAAATGAGTGTATGATTTGAAAAATAAATAAATGAATGCATGAATTGAAAAATAAATAAATGAGTGTATGAATTGAAAAATAAATAAATGAGTAAATAAATATATAAATGATTAAATGAATGAATGAATAAACGAATGGCTGAATAAATGAAAGAATGATTGAATGCGTGAATGAATATATATTACTGTCGGAAAAGGTATATTTGAAGTAATTTAGAGCTAAAGCTAAATCAGAAAGAGAGAGAGCGAGAGATAGCTAGCTTATAGATTTGATATTGGTGTACAATGAACTCGTATAGTTCTGGACGGAACATCTTGTTACATTTGAAGTCAAATTGAGAAAAGTATGAGTTGGCTTCGTCAGTAAGTTTCCATGTACATCCAAACCTCCCGAAGAGTGTAACCTTGTTTAGCGGCTTCCCATCTTAGTGTCTAGATTTACTCGGAATGAAATTTTTGGTATACAATATCTATACAGTAGGACCAGTCTAACGTGAGTCCAAAAATGGCAATTTTCAGAGACAGTAAGACCTGTAAAGTTGACCACCTTTGTAAGTTGGCCACCTGTAAAAGTTGACCAAAGTCTGAATTTCGGACACATCATTCAAGTCTTCTTTTTGACCTCCAGCCGTTTCTTAAAGCAGCGCCTTGCTTTTTTTGTGCTTTTTAGCCTACTTTCCCGTAAAAGTAAATCAAATAATAATAAAGCATGAAAAAAAGGCTTAATGTACAAAAAAATATCGTTAAAAATAAACAAAAGTAAAAAAAAAAAAGTAAGATGATTAAATAAAGACTGAAAAATAAAAAAATTGAAAGTCTGGTTTTTGAGATGGGAAAAATATCTGTCTGTCTCTGTCTGTCTCTGTTTGTCTGTCTGACTGTGTCTGTATGTGTCTGTCTGTCTCTGTCAGTGTGTCACTGCCTTTATGTGTCTGTCTGTCTCTGTCTTTGTGTCTGTCTCTGTCTTTAAGATCAGTGTCTGTCAGTCAGTGTGTCTGTCTGTCTCTGTGTCTGTCTGTAGGTCTGTGTTTGTGTCTGTCTGTCTGTGTGTCTATGTCTGTCTGTCTGTGTGTCTATGTCTGTGTCTGTCTGCGTATGTGTTTGTCTGTATGTGTCCGTCTCTGTCTGTGTCTCTGCCTGTCTCTGTGTCTGTCTCTGTGTCTGTGTCTGTCTCTGTGTATGTCTGTCTGTGTATCTGTCTGTCTGCGTGTCTGTCTCTGCGTCTTCTGTCTGTGTCTGTTTTTCTGTCTGTCTGTGTCTGTGTCTGTTTTTCTGTCTGTCTGTGTCTGTGTCTGTTTGTCTGTCCGTCTGTGTCTGTCTGTCTGTGTCTGTTTGTCTGTCTGTCTGTGTCTTTCTCTGTTTGTCTGTCTGTGTCTGTGTCAGACTCTGTCAGTCTGTGTATGTCTCTGTCTGTGTGTGTGTCTGTCTGTGTCTGTGTGTCTGTCTGTGTCTGTGTCTATCTGTCTGTGTGTGTCTGTCTGTGTCTGTGTCTATCTGTCTGTGTTTGTCTGTATCTGACTGTGTGTGTCTCTGTGTGTGTGTCTGTGTCTGTGTCTATCTGTCTGTGTTTGTCTGTATCTGACTGTGTGTGTCTCTGTGTGTGTGTCTGTGTGTGTGTCTGTGTGTCTGTCTGTGCCTGTGTCTATCTGTCTTGTCTATGTCTGTCTGTGTCTTTTTGTCTGTCGGTCTGCCCCCGCCCCCCTAATAACTTTTGAACGAATTGTCTGATGCGAAAATTTCTTTTGCATTCGAAAGATCTCGGCGAGGACATCTTAATTTCATATTTTACTTTCTGATTTGAACAATTTTTCGTTTAATTTTGAACAGTTAAAAAAATAACATTAGCGCCTATAGGCGAAAATGAAGGGGACAAGATCCATGTTCCAATGAACAAGCTAGTTGGAGGAAGCTCTTAGCGTGAAATATTAATTTGAACAGTTTTTTTTTTTTTTTTTTTCATTTTTGAACAGTTTAAAAAATTAACACAGCGCTAACGGGGAAATTTCAGTCCTATATAAATCCTGATCTAACGGACCGATTTGTTTGGAACAAACTTTATCGGAAAGCTCATATAACGTAAAACATGTACAAATAGAAAGTGCATCCAGAACTAACGAGCCTATTTTCCTATGAAATTTTTTTGAGGAGGGATTTTTAAGGATATTTCACAATGAATAGATAAATGATTGAAAGAATGAATGAATAAATAAGTGAAAGAGTGAAAGAATGAATTAATGAATAAATGAATGAGGAAATAAATGAGTGAATAAATACATGAATGAGTAAATGAAGGAATAAAGTCATGATTGAATTAACGAATGAATGAATAAATGAATATAGGAAAGAATGAATATGTATTATCCGTTGAAAAGGTGTATTTGAAAAAAATGAATTAACGCTAAAAGAGAAAGAGATAGCTAGATTATGAATTTGATTTTGGTGTATAGGGGAAAGTAGGCTCGTATAGTTTTAGACGGAACTTCTTGTTTAGGTATTGTTTCGGATTTAGACGAAAAAATTGCTATTAATACTTTTTGAAAAATTCTTTCAACGCAGCAAACTTTAAAAAATATTGATTACATCGTTGCCGAATCCGGAGCAATGATTGGTTGCTCAGTTCGAGCTATTCTTTTGCAAGTAAAAACAAACTTGAAAAAAGTAGTGTGTAGAAAACCAGAAAATTAAAAACAAACCCAAGTTAAGGCTTTTTTTCTTTTTTTAATAAGAAATCATGAAATAAAGACTTAGTTGATTGTCTCGAACAGCGTTTAACAACCGGTGGTTCACTCAGCAAGAGTTAGTCAGTGTGGCTTGCGCCTAGTAAACCTATCTCGGAACGCTCATGAGCGTTCGACAGATTTTCCTTGTCGCCCTTTTCCCGGGCACCCCTCAAGGGAGGGGGCTGGAGTAGAAAGTTGCGAATCCACAAGGGTTCTCGTGGTAGATAGGGGGTTCACGAAAATTATATTGCAATGGCGGAATTTTTGAGATAATAAATTTATATACGTATTTAGGCTGAAGTGCAAAAATGATTTTTTAAAATAAACTGTTTTCTCGAAAATGCGTAAAAGTTATGGATTGACATAAGAAGTATACGTTCAAAACGTGAAATGCGCATATTTCTACTGCAACATAAAATCGAAAATTTGAATCACAAAGTGATATCGAAAATTAGTCGCTGATTTATTTTAACTTTTGAACGCATGTTAATCTTTTTTTTTTTTCTCGCTAGTGAGAAGAAAGTGTCGAAAAAATGAAAACTTACTACATTGAAAAAGTTTGCGTTACATCGCCTAATTTTTCATATACAGACCTCAAAGTGGAACCGGAATTTATTAACTTATTAATTTTAAATTTTGTACTCACATGTATCGACTTTATTTCTAACTTTTCATAATTTTATATTTTTAAACCGGAAAATGGAACCTAGCATTATTCATTGATTGATTCAAAAATTTGCACGTATACTCCTCATACCGTTTCATAACATTTTCGCGATATCGGGAGAATAATTTTTAACGATATTTTTTAACGAATATATATGCTTACTACCCAATTAACAATTCAAAAGAACAAATAATAAAAAGTATTTTCATTATTTATTTAAACTTAGATGTTTTGCATTTATATTTTTATTTCTTGTTATGAACTATTGTGCAATATGGAGAATAAATAAATGTGCTAGCAAATTTTACATTTTTGCTACACATTACTAACGACTACAAAAGGGGGTTCGCCCCTTTCTTTCGGATCTTAGAAGGGGTTCACAAGGAAGAAATGGTTGGGAACCACTGGTCTAGAAAAGTCTTTAAAATTATTAAAGTACAATATTTTACCTTTAATGGGTGCCCTTTCAGACCAGTCGCCCATCTCAGCGGTAGATTTTGCCTATAACGCAGGGTTATCACTCTTGCAAAGTTGCTCTGCTCTAATTTGACATGAATCCAACGAACACTTTACGTTAGTCACCAAAAAAGTGCAATCTGTACTTGGAAGTATTTTATAGAAATGTATTATAATTATTATTGCTTTCTAGTTTTCCTAGGCTTAGTGTTTCTAACATTCCTTCTAACACTATATTTCCGGATCCGGCTGTTGGAGGAATTGTGAAAAATGCCGAGTGTAAGTATCCGAATTCTTGACCAGAGAGCTTTAAATGTTTGTACTTATGCTTTCAGATCAGTACAAAAGTTTACTGAAAGTTATTTATTGGACCATAGGTTCCCCCACTCTCAAAATAAGAATCCTCATTTTCGACGGTTCTTCAATCGTCAAGAAAATTGTATCATTTACAACGATTCTGTCCTCACGTGATCACGTGACCTAAAAAAGTTACTAAACAAATGTCGGCCATTTGACGAAAGGTTGACTCGGAGCATTTTTCACGAAGCCATTTCGTCAAATACGACGAACGTTTCGTCATGACTGAGCATGCGTTTCTGAGTTGTTTTATCCCGGGGATCCCTTGTCATTGCTTTCTGCTTCTCGTTGAACGCCCCGCCCCCCTTCATTTCTAAAAGAAGTCAATTAGTTTAGTCAACATTCATAGTTAAAAGCTCCTGAGCGGAGGCAAGATTTTCCACGAGAAGCTCTAAGAGAGTTGCGAGAAAGAGAAACACGTCATGTGTAAATTACGAAGGATAAATTTGAGCAATGGAGGCAATTCAAGCAACGTCATTGGTCACGTGGCACAGATGAAAGCAACGTAAACAAAGGAAGCCGTAGCATCGCTTTAGACATATCTAATTGAAAACTAGAACTAAATAAAGTTTTTCTACATTGCATAAAATTAACACTAAATACAGCACTATCACTATTGTAATAATAATTAATTTTCTTTTATAAGGATTAAATAAAATGTTAACACTGGGTTATAATTAGAAAAAGATGTGAAAGTAGTCTAATTAATTTTAAGATTTTGCCTAGTGAGCTCCACTCAGAGCTCAATTGCAAATCTTGGACAAAAAACAAAGAGTAAACAAAGAGTGGATATCACGTGACAACGATGATCGTTCATAAGTCCCTCTAGCGGTGAATAGCCTCCATTATCAAACCCCAGTACTTTTAAGTTGTAATGTAAAAACATAAGTATTTCAGCATTTTCACAAGACATAACCTATTCCTTGCAGGTTCATAAATATTTCCCCCTATAGTGAATAAGCATAGACTTAGAGTAACCCTTCGCGTTAACAGATGATGCTAGCTCGCTTAAATCCTTCAATGTTAATGTACTGAAGTGAGGACATTTTTCCTTCTCTGATTTAAAAAACAGCAAAAACAGCGTTTCTTGGCTGTAGTGGCAACAATTTATAGCTTTCTAATTCAGCTTTCTAAGAAATAGTATGACAAATACCTTTCTGCTTATTCTTTTTGCTTGGCATTGCAAAGCTCTATCTTCATGCTATTTCTTCAGATAATTTAGAAAATGTTAACGGAGTATGTTTAAATTTTTTATATGCTTCTGAACTTTCTGAACAAACATCAATGTCTTCAACTGATTCATCTTCAGACTCTTGCTTTTCTAAAATATCAAGAATCCTTTTTCCTGCAAGACAAATTATCAAAATGCTTTGTGCTAAAATGTAAGTACAAAGAGAAAACAACGTAAAAGAGCACAAATTCAGAATAAAAAATTTATTCTGAATTTGTGCTTTTTTACGTGTTTTCTCTTTGTACTTACAATCCTTTTTTCCTACTTGGCCCTTCATATCATTTCTTTTACAATTTGCTCTTGAATCTCGGATCAAGTACTCAAGCTATGCACAGTATTCTATTTTCTAGGTACAAAGATAATCGTTTTGAAATTGAAGACCTAAGTTCTGGGATTGCAGAACGGCAGTCCTCTGAAATTATCTCCTTCTAATACTTCAGTTCTAAAAAAAATTAATGTTTGAATTGTTGGTATAATTATGTTGTTTCTAATGCCCCTTGGGTATCCAAGCTCCCCTTCACAGAGCGACCAAGAATTAAGGCAGTTAGGCGCCCCTTCCGTTTATAGATGAGCACCACAACGGTGGAAGTACGACTTGTTTCATAATGTACTTGGAGACCAGATGGCGCCACTACAAATACTTCCCTTTTTTTTTGTCCTAAGAGCGAAGGGAAGGAAAATTCTCCAGCCTCCGCGTACCCTCGGGACTTCAGGGCCCATGGATTTTACATGCCAAGTGTACATGGGTGGATATTTAGCGGGTCGGGTAACGCACACCCAATCTTCCGGTTGGAAGTACGATATCCTTACCACTAGGTTACCACGGAATAATTATGAAAACAGACGAGTTTCTTTCACTAACTACCAATGTGATCTCCTAAAATGTTTTTTTTTTTTTTTTTTCACATTTTTTTGAAAAAACCCTAAACCATGGGCTTTTTTTTGGGAAAAAAAACCCCTGTTTTGGCCAACCCTGTCTTCAGCAGGGGTCGCCAAACTATAAAGCCACCGAGCAAACGCATTGTTTTCGAACTCTGCAGAGACCGATTATGGAGTGTTTCTCAACAGAAAGTATTCACACCAATTGAATTACTATTACTTTATAGATATCTTCAAAGCTCTAAACCCATTTGCATTATTTGACGACCTGTGGTCGTCATGCGATCTTTTAGCGTATGAATCATGTGACGACCACAGGTCGTTATATGATTTACAAACCTTTTGAAACCTTTATACCTTTCTCAAACTTTTATAAGAATTACACATTTTAAACGTTATAACACCGTTATCGAACTAAATGACAATTCTTAGAATATGTATATAATATTTTTTTCGCTCTGTACTTCTAGTTATTTTTTCTCTTTTCCAAGAATTTTTTTTTTTTTTAATTTTTAAATTTTTTGATTTAATTTTTTAGTTAACTGTCATTTTGACCGAGCGCGGTCGAAATAGGTTCACAATTACGTCGGTGGGTTTTGTGTTAAATCAGATTCCTCTGTTAACGGGATAGGTATTTAAGTATGATTCGATTGGGTTAAAAATAGTAAAATTAGTTAAATTAAAAATAGGAAAAAAGTAAAATTAGATAAAATATATCTGTAGCAGCACTGTTAATTAAAAAAATATGTATTGCAATGTTGCGTGTCCACAACCTTTGGCCAAAAATGGGTTAGTTCAAAATCAAGCACATTTGATAGTCTGAAGATCCAGGGATCCAGAAATGTCTCATCCATACCCGAAGTAAAACATCTGAAGACTAAAATTCGTTTCTTATTGTAAAAAATATTCGAAGGTTTTTTTTAAATTCTTTTCTAGAGCGGGGAAGGAATTTAACAGCTAATTCCCACGTCGTTAATGATGCACTTTAATTAAAAGGATTAGATGTGAATGTTTTATAATGGAAGTTGATTAATTTATTTCGTAATTTATTTTTAATTTATACACTAATTTCTGTTTTTTTTCCCTCCTCTCCTTTGATTCTTAAACAGTAATGTTTGCCAAAATGTGAAAGTGGATTTTGCTTCTATAAAATGACTGGATTTATCTTTGTTTTTTTTTATTTTTTTAAATATTTCTTTGGAGAAATATATGAAAGAGTTGGAAAATTAAACAATCCAAGGACAGACTTGCATCATTCGGGGTCCAGTGTATGAGGTGTTCCGGTATGTATTGACAGCGATTGAATTTGATTGCAAGAATGAAATTGCAATATCATATTAATTTTATTTTCCGGTTGAACTGTTGTCTCGCTAACAGAAAAATAAGTTCCATAATGAAATAAAGCTTCGCTAGCTGTACCCTGATGGTGATGCACTCTCAGAAATAGAATCGTCACTTTCGAGCACTTTTCAATGGTCAAACAAATTTCGTCATTTATAACGATACTTTCCTCGCGAGATCACGTGACTTTAAAAAATGACTATAGAAATTTCGGCAATTTGACGAAAGGTTTACTCAAAGCCTTTTTCACGAAGCCATTTTGTCAAATACGACGAAAGTTTCGTGAGGTTTGAGCATGCGTTTCTGAGAGTGTGTACATGCTAAGCGTCTACGGCGACATAAGCCTATGCAAAGAGTTTTAAAAACGTCAGCATTGCCTGTGTTAAGAGATTAACAAGAAGTTCCGTCTAGAACTATACGAGCCTACTTTCCCGTATACACCAAATTCAAATTTATAATCTAGCTATCTCTTTATCTCTCTTTCTCCTTTAGCTTTAGTTCTTAATTTTTTCAAATATACCTTTTTCAACGGATAATACATATTCCTTCACTCATTCATTCATTCTTTCATGTATTCAGACATTCATTTATTCATTCCTTCGTTTACCCATTCATGTGTTTATTCACTCATTTATTTATTTTTTCATTTATTCACTCATTTATTCCTTCATTCATTCTTTTCTTATTCATTTATTCATTGATTTATTTATTCATTCTTTCATTCATTCATGCATTCATTCTTTCACTCATTCATTTATTCAATGAGGAATATCCTTAAAAATCCCGATAAAAAAATTTCATAGGAAAATAGGCTCGTTAGTTCTGGATGAACTTTCTATTTGTACATGTTCTACGTTATAAGAGCTTTCCGATAAAGTTTGTTCCAAGCAAATCGGTCCGTTAGATCAGGATTTACATAGGATTGAAATTCCCCCGTAAGCGGGAACTTTTCCGTTTTCGGGAACTCCCCGTAACTTTTCAAAAATGAACAAAAACTGTTCAGATTAATATTTCACGACAAGAGCTTCCTTCAGTAAGCTTGTTTATTGGAACTTGGATCTTGTACCCAGAGTTTACATCATTTGCTTCATTTTCGCCCATAGTCGTCAATGTTAAATTTTTTTGAACTGTTCTAAATTGAACGAAACATTGTTCAAATCAGAAAGTAAAATAATGGAAATTAAATGTCCTCGCCAAGATCTTTTGAATGCAAAAAGAATTTTTCTAATCGGAAAATTAGTTCAAAATTTATTAGGGGGGACCGACCGACCGACACACCTTTTCCCAATTTCAAAACCCTACTTTCAATTTTTAATGTTTCAATCTTTATTTAATTACTTAACTTATTTTTGACTTTCCTTGATTTTTAACGATATTTTCGCGATACATTAAGCCTTGTTTCACGCTCTTTTTATTTATTTTTTACTTTAACGGAAAAGTAGGCTAAAAATGAGGTACATTCGTCCTATCCCGTCGACCATTTTCGCCAAATTTTAAAAAACGTAGTCAAAATTCCGTATGCCGCCAAGAATGGAAAAAAGAATTGAACATTTCAAGCGCCAAGCTTTGGCGGCAATTTTTTCGCCAATTTATTGGTTGACGGTATAATGCGTAAACATCAAAAGCGACTGAACTTCAAATTTTGAAACTACGAGGGGTGATCAACAAAAAAGGTTACACTGCTAAAAATGGATACTTAAAAATAAGTAAAATGTACTCATTTTTGAGTACTTCACGTTCTTATAATAGCTCCGAGTAATTAACTCTTAAATTTGAGAAATGCACGTTCTCATTTTTTTGAGTACGCTCAGGAGTTCGAATATGAGTATGTATCAAAACACACATACTCATTTTTGAGTACATACAGGACTCGAATAGGAGTATGTTTCAACACACACATACTCCTTTTTGAGTACATACAGGACTCGAATAGGAGTATGTATCAAAACACACATACTCATTTTTGAGTACATACAGGACTCGAATAGGAGTATGTATCAACACACACACTCATTTTTGAGTACATACAGGACTCGAATAGGAGTATGTATCAAAACCCATACTCATTTTTGAGTACATACAGGACTCGAATAGGAGTATGTATCAAAACACACATACTCATATTTTTGAGTACATACGGGACTCAAATATTGGTATATAAACTTCTCAAATTTAAGTAAACTGAGTTTCAATTTTTTAATGCATGAACTTTAGACTAAAAAAAATCCTGTAAAATTTATGGTTTTAAACCGGCAGCTGAGTTGTTGTGGAAAACCGTAAAAATTACGGAGTAAATCCGTAATTATAACGGTTTTTTACCGTATGAGAAGTTTTTTCCCGTTAAAGTTGCGGAGTAAATCCGTAATCATAACGGTTTTTTACCATAGGAGGAAAGTTTTTTCCCGTAAAAGTAACTCCGTAGTTATAACTGATTTTGACCATACAAGAATTTTTTTCCCGTAACATTTACGGAGTGAATCCGTAGTAACAGCGTTTTTATACTGTACTAAAATATTTTCCACGTTAAAGCTACAGAGTAAATCCGTAATTGCAACGGTTTTTTTACCACAGGAGAATTTCCCCCGTAAAAGTTACGGGGTAAAGACGTAGTCATGGTTTTTTTGCCATAGGAGAAGTTTTTCCCGTAAAAATTACAAAGTATTACAAAGTAAATTCGTAGTCAGAAAGAAATTTTACCATACAAGTTAAAATTTTTCACATAAAATGTAAAGTAAATTGAAAATCACGACTTTTCTTTCCATAAAAGAAAAAGTGCTCCCCGTCAAAATTATGAAATAAATCTTCATGCTTTTTTTCTCCGTATGAGACTAGGTTTTCCCCATAAAAGTTGCATACTAAATCCATAGTCAATGTTATTTTATTTACCATATATAAACGAATTGTCTGCAATAAAGTTTTTTAAAAAAATCAATTTTTTAACCACTTGTCAAACAAAGGTACAATACCTAAGTTAGACGACCCTCTATAGATTTTTAACCAGCTCATTTAGTCAAAAGTTAATGATAAACAAATGAAAAACCAAAATATTTATTTCCATCCTCTTTTTCAAATCAGCATTATGCTGGCACTTCTGCACTAACCTTTTATTAATAACAAATTTTTAAGTTTCAGTGAAATGTATAGCATATAATAATTGATTATCTTCATGAGTGAGAAATACAATACTTTCAACATTCATTGCAAGTATGTTATCCATCATTTAAATTAAGTATAAAAGTTGAATACTGCCCATATAAACAATACTTATATTTGATCCTTTATTTTGAATTTATTTCCATAGACAGTGAAAACAAATTTTTTCAACTCTTAATGATAAAATATCCATATGATTTTAGCAAAGTAGTTATGAAATATATATTGGCTATTGTTGTATCATATAGAATATGTTAAATCCCACTTAGTTTCAGCAAGTGTTGATATAATACACAGCATGATGTCATTTATTTAATATTTTCAAAAGTAAAAAAATTCACTAATTAAAATTGCTTTTCACATTAGTATTAAATTTTGTATATAATATTTTCGAATTAAATTTCCTAAATTAAAAATCTTAATGTTTTAGGAAGAGTTATTCTACTTTAATATATGCAGTTTTAAAACTTCGTGAACTTACAAAATTAGAATCATCCAAATTACTGCAAAAAAAAAAAAAAATCAAACCATGATTACAAAGCAATAACAAATGAAAAACTTGGACACTATTAAAAAAATAAAGTTGTTTATTTTCATAATATAATTTTCAAAAACAAAACATGTTTAACACCATTTAAAGTCCATAATTTATTTAACAAAGTCAAAACTTTGGGTTCATGGCAGTCTTTTTTTTTTTTCTTGGTCTTTGATGCTTTGAAGTCTTTATAGGGGTTCATCTTTAGAAAACACCTGTAAAATAAGATTGGACAGAGAATTCTACATTGATTTTTATATTTTGAAAGTTTAAATCTTTATAGCTCATTTTTAATAAAATGTATGTAAAATCAAACACTATGCCAGTGTTTGTATTTTTGCCAAAACTGAGGGGAAAAAAAGGCAAAAATGATTCAGAACAATAAGTAAAATTATTCATTGTTCTGAAATAATGTGTAATAAGGTAATATGGGTCTAAATATTTAAATAAATTTTTGGTGCATTAAGCAGAAAAAAAAATTGCTTTTAATTTTTGACAAACAGCAGTTTACAAAATTTAAATTTTTCTAGGCTTAATTAAAAAGTAAAAATCCAGAAAAAACCAATTTGAGAATTTAGGATATAATAGAGAATAATAGGCTATTATTATTTATTTTCCCTTTGTTTTTTTTTTCAAGTTTGTTTTAACCCTTTAGCTGTCCCATTGAGTCATATTGACCCAGGCACAATTTTAATTTCTTTACTTTTCTATGCTTTTTATATGTTAAATATTCTTACATTATATTAAAATTAAGACACAATGTTTTACTTTTATTATACCCAATTTACTAAATTTTTAATTCGGGTCTATATGACACAACGTGACCACTTATGTGATGTCTTGATAGATAACAACTCAAGGGTTAATTCTTATTACAACCAGAGTCCGACAAAAATCCAAAAATCTTAGGAGCCAATGAAAATTTTTTAGGAGTCAGCTATAATATTTTCATTTGGCGCCACCTGAAAAACTAGTCGCCAATCCATATTTTTTAGTCGCCCGGGCAACCTGGCGCCCGGGATTTGTCGGACCCTGATTATAACGGTGTTATAAGTTGAGTACTATCACTCAATAATAAAAATTGCTTTATAACTTTATACAAAAATTTGAGGGGAAAATAAAAGGTTACAACTTTATCATCTCATCAGAAAATTAAGTTTAAAACAGGATAAAATTTATATATATTTTTTGTTATTTTGGCTAAGCTGTAGTATAATCCGCCCCCCCCCCCCCTTGTAACAAAAACCATGAACAGCCCAGCATCAAAGCTTTTAACCTCTTTCATTGATAACTTTTTATCAACGGCCACCATGTATGATGTCACAGCAGAGTCCTCAGGGATCATTCATAAATGATATCACACTTTGTGGGGAAAGGGGGGTTCAGGAAATTGTGACAAGGGAGGGGGTAACAAGAAGTGTGACATCCTGCTTATGCAACATAGCATGACATATAACAAAGGGGAGAGGGGAGGCAAATATGTGGGGAAAAAGCGTGACATTTTTTATGAACGGTCCCTCACCTGAAAGTTGGCCAAAATCTAACAAAAATACATAATAATACATAACCAAGGATGATAGGCAAAGATTAAAATTAAGCTGTGCTCAGTGAGAAATTTGTAATGTCCTGCCCCCAGTAGCAGAAATTGTGCAGCATGGCAGGCAGTGAGTACTGCAGATTTATCTTGAAGCTTGCAGATTAATTAGCCATCTCACAAAATTAAAAAAAAAAAAAAAAGCGAGAAGGGAAAGAAGTTTCCGTTTTTTAAATGATTATATTTTCCCCCCAGGATAAATACTTTTCCTTCCTTTCAAACATTAAACTGTGTTGTATTGTCCTTACTTCATTTTCTCTCAGCTTGCATTAATTGCAAGTTCAATTTTAAATTTTATTAATTTATTTATAAATTGAATAATTATAACATTTATTTATTGTCTGCATGTATTATTGTTATATGTCGACTATTTTAAAATGCATAGCTTGCTATTTTTTATAATTGTAAATTTGGTTCCACTTCATTTGGTGCCGCATATAAATTTCGACTTCTGAAACTCATGTTAGATTGATGCAGAAAATTCTGCACCGGGGTCCTGCTTTGTGACCATAAAACTATAACTAGCCTTTTTCTGTAATGCTACTAAAATTGAATGCAACTGGAGAAAGAGTTTTAGTTCTTTAGATTTAACTTTTCTCACATGTTAGTAAATATTGCATTTTTTAAATTTGTGCTACAAAAGATTAATTTTAAATTAAAATAATAATAATAATAAATGTAGATTTTTTAAAAAAAAATCTGTGACTGCACATTGTATGCTTTAAGACGTAGCCAGATATGAAAATTAACAATATATTTTGGATGTGCTGCCAAAAGGAACTAATCCCAAATAAAAAAAAAAAAAAAATTCGAAATTTGGTCATTTATGAGAGGAAATTCTATTTGCCATACAAAAAAACACTTAGTTTTATTTAAAACAAGAACGCTTACACTTTAATCTTAATTAACTAAAGTATAACTAAGTCAGATAAAAACATGCCATAAAACTTTATCACTTACCAGAAAAAATCAAACATGGTGTATTTGGTATTATGGCCATGTTTTTCACCTCCTTAGCAGTTACCGCACTCTGAAAATGAGGGGAAAAAAATTACAAAGGTATATACATAAATATAGCTTTATATATTATAATAGGGTATTACTGTTATTTATTTTGATTGATGAAAGCAACAAAGGAAAAGATTTTCTGCACTTTGTAGATGAAAGTAAACCGATTTTAAAAGACAAGTTAAAAAAAAAAAAAAAAAGCATTTTCAAAAAATTTTACTATTGCACGGGTTGATTTATATTTTCCTCCCAATAGTAATTAGATTAATATTAGCAATAACAATATTATTTAATTAAGGTGGGAACTCAAATCAAACATTTAAAATCATTCAAATAAGTATTTTAACAAAAACTACTGAATTTATTTATAACTAGCAACACCCTCATATTCTGCTTTCAAATGATGCAGTATCGAAAATCATGCTTATGTTATAAATATTTTAGTTCCCACTACTGTCCTTTCTCGCCTAACGATTAATAAAAAACGGACCGTTAAAATTTCACTTAAAATTAACAATAAAAAGTGCAGTTCTACACCATTGAAGAGTAGTCGTGACTATTGATTAGTAAACATTATTTCATGCTTTGAAAATTTTCCGGTCGCAAAGCGTGGATATTTCAGGAAATAAAATTTTAAAGATTTGAGTGTAAAAAAGGAAAACCTAGGATTACCACAATGTAGTGGTGAAAGAGAGCTTTCATTTAATACTAAAATTTGTAATTGAGAGTTGCAATGTTGAAGAAGAGCCGGAAAATTACTTAGTTTGTGGTATTCGCATCCTAAATCAATCTTAAAAAACAACTTCAAAAAGTTAAACAGTTAAAAAATTTCAAATGCTGGAAAGGTTAAGTGTGTTGGCACAAATGAGATTCCACTGTAGCAAAAAATTCCATGATGAACTTAGAATTCTTAAGAGAAGTGCAAAAGGGGTACCAAAAATGCCGTCGATAATGTAAATAAATTGAAATCTATCTAAACAGCTTATACTTGTAAGTTAATGGGAGAACTACATAATTATTGATTTAGAGAGGAACTGTATCCCAGATGGAGTTCCAAAATTGCAAAAATTTATTTGACATTATAGAAATTAGTGAGAAAACTGAAAAAAGGGCTCAAAAAAGCCTTCTAGAATGGAAAAATCGACTATCTGAAAATCTGACATCAAAAGCTTAACTAGTGAAATTAATACTTAAACCGTGGTATAAATAGGAACCCTGACGCTTATTAAACATGACTGAAGCATTAGAACATGAAAAATTTTAGCAGAAATTTAAGAAATTTTGAAAAAGCAAAATTGCATCAACGCTAGAACAGCTGCGGCAGTTAGATAATATGACTAAGATACTAATAATCTTTCAGAGAATGATTAAAAGGATATTAATTAGAAGGAGAAGAGATGCGCACTGCTTAATGAAGGCTTAAAATCCATTTTTGAGTGCCTGTGGCCTAGTTAAGGGGCTTCTGAATGCTAAAAAACCTCTATAAAAGACAAATTTTACGAAGGTTGAAAAATGCTGAAACTGAATTCAAATATAGGAATTCTGGAGCTAAGTAACTAAAGATTTAATAATTAGTAAAACTGTACTCCCCACAGACGAGAATTTAGATAAGACTCTAGGGGAGGAAGGGGGCCCAAAATTAAGAGAAAAACTGGAAATTGCACTGAATTTGCAGTAATTTTAAGTGAACTTGGCAGATTGCGTGAAATAAAATAACATTTTATCGTTCGAAAAGTAGTCATGATAAAAAATAAATAAAATAAACAGTGATTTTGAATGCAGCGTGCAAAAGGGCACTTTTTGAAGAAGTTAATTCTTAAGCATTAAATTACTAGTTGGGTAAGTAAATTCTATTTCTTTTGATTGTACAGGGTAAAATAAGTAATTAAATACCTTTAATTATTATAAATGGATGGGAGTTAACACGAAACAATTTATACCTACGGAGATATCAGTGAGTTAGAAAACTTAAAGGCAGTTCTTAGGGTTAAGATAAATTTAATACTCAATAATAGTCAATACTTCTCATTTTCATTTTTAATACAATACTTAATAAAAAAGTTTGTTAGTTTATTATTGTTAATGGATTCAAGTTTTTCAAATCACTCCTACTTACATTATACACAAAAAGAACATTATAAAGTATAGAAGAAATGATGAAAAACTGTTTCTGAAATTCAGGAGCAAAACACGTGAAAAAGACATTAGCTAAGAATTAGGCAATTAGGGACTTTGATTAAATAACGATTATTTGCATAATAAGAAGTAAAATAATATTTCTTACTTTCAAAGTTAGCCTAGAATTCCATCATTTTCCATTCTTCCAGCTTTTCCTTAAAGAACTCCATTGTTGTTTTCCACCAGCCGGCAGTTGAGAACGCACATGGAGCTGAGTGAGTACGCATGTGTTCAAAATCACCGGCGTATTCTTGCGCGCTACGTAACACATTTGCTCAAGATATAGTTCGTAATTTCGAAGAGTGAAAACTTGTATGTTCTGCACGTTAAAAGGTTCATAATAGTACACGCATTCACTAAATTATTTCTTTTGCTATTTTTAATATGCGATTATAATGACAAGTGATTATATTTATATCTACCCAGAAGCTCATTTTTAAACCAGAATCATCACTTGTATTTGAGCGCTTAATATTCTCGTTTTTGAGTTAATTTTACTTAAAGAAAAACAAGTACATGGAAGTACTCATTTTTAAGTAGATTTTTTTTAACAGTGTACAAGTCGAATAAAGTAATACTTACTAACCATAGATAAAAAATACAAAAGTGAATTAAGAGGCATACGTGCCTATCACTTTTCGACATAATCACCAAGTAGATTTAGGCATGTATCAGAACGCAGAACCAACTTGCTTAATCCGTCTTGGTAGAAATTAGGTCCCTGACCATTGAGCCAGGTCTCGGAGGATGTTTTCACGAAACTGTCTGAAGAGAACCGTATGCTGGATATGTGCTCCTTCAACCTCGGAAACAGGAAATAGTCACTGGGTACCAAATCTGGGCTGTAGGGGGGAGGGAGTTACTCCAGATTGCGGACAATTCGTTCAAAAGTTATTGGGGGGGGGGCAGACCGACAGAACGACCGACACACATTTTCCCCATCGCAAAACCCTACTTTCAAATTTTTAATTTTTCAATCTTTATTTAATTACTTCACTTTTTTTTTTTTACTTTTCTTTACTTTTAACAATATTTTCATGATACATTAAGCCTTCTTTCATGCTTTATTCTTATTATTTTTACTTTTACAAGAAAGTTGGCTAAAAAAGCGTCGTCTGGCCTATAATTAAAGGACACTGTAAACCATACCTAAAAAAATGTGTAAGCACAATTTCGTTAGTGTGTTCCAATTTATGGCCAACGAACTATTTAAAGGATTTATTGAACATAGAAGGTCTTTAAAACATGTTAACAAAAGGGGTGGGGGGGTCAGATAATTTGTAATATAGAGCAAATAGAATTAGAGTTTTTGAACAGTAATAAGTTCTAAAATGGGCGGCATGTGTGGCAGGTAATATGATTCATTATATGGATCGTTTTACCCGAAACGGATATTTTGGCCCCTGTTTATTGTTTATATGAGTTTTTGATACATTTATTGTCAATGAAAAAATTTTTCGTTTCACACAACTCAAAAAACACGCTTTTAGGACTAAGAACAGATGTAAATATGAAAATACACATTCCTGTCAGCAGCAATACTAGCACAACTCATAATTCAATATTAGGCCGTAAGATGGCAGAAAATTAAGGCCCTTCATATGCACTTTCCTCAGGAATGAAAACTTTAAACCCACTTATCTCAAAACATGATTTTTTGAGCTGTGGGACTATTGCATCCCATGAGCGAATTGTTAGAAGAGTACTTAAACTGATTGAAAAATATGAACATGTTGAGGCCTCCAAAGTTGGGGGTCCTAGCACTGGGTCAATTTCAATGAAAGTGAAGGGACCTAATATGTGTATCCAGAATGCACACATCATACCAACGATGTTATTGTAATGTCAAAAGAACAGCAACCTCATTCAATGTTATGAGCACAAGGGAAAAAAAATCGTAATGAAGCACGAGGGTTCATTTCAATACAGTTGAACTCGCTTAATACGAAATGCCGAAAATTCGTTAATTTTTCGTATTAGCCGCTATTCGTAACAACCATGAATGAGTAAAATTTAAAAAATAAAATAAAAGAAATGCCTGCTTATATTTTAAAAATAATTTCTACTATTTATAATACAAAGTAAAACAAATAGTGAAATCAATTGATTTATTTTTACTGATATACACTTTTAAATCTTAGAAGTACATTGACAAAAAGTGTTATCTTTTAAAATTTAACAATTTTGGAAACAAATCCTAAATGGTTAATTGTTCTTTAGGTACATAATTTTATCTACACATATCTTGGCGTAAAATGCCTTGTGCCATTTGTACTTAGTGGTTTACGAAGACTCAAAATAATAAACAATTTCTAAAAAAAAATTATATGCAATTGAAAAAATTTTTCGTGAATAGGTGAGAAATTTTGTTCGTCTTAGCCGAAGTTTGTATTTAAGCCTTCGTAATATTCGCGGGATATTTAGCATAATTAAAGAGTAAACCAAACTTAATGAGCAAAATGTTTGTTTTAGCCGTGATTTCGTGTTAACCGCGTTCGTGTTAAGAAAATTAAACTGTATTACAACTTGCTATAGCTCCTGCCTCTTCTGGTTGATGTTTGTTCACGCACAGCTTTCTTGTGTGTTGAGCACTTTTCTTTTCTGCATTGATAAAGAGGCTCCATTTCAGCCTCGAAATAGCTATTTACAATAGTTAATTGACAATTTGTGCTTTATTACTACTTTGCTTTTTCCTCGAAATAGCTATTTGCAATATTTAATTGACAATTTGTGCTTTATTACTACTTTGTTTTTTCCTTGTACTCAAGTATCTGCGATCATTCGTCTCATAATTCATTCAATGCTGTTTTGTAAATTTGATTACCGTACAATGAAGCTGCTTTACTCTTCATATGAGAAAAAAAGGCATCTTTACTAAAATCCGATATGCTTCACTTGATGCCAAGAAACATTTTAATAAAAACTGTAATGTGTCGCTGACTATTTCTGGTAAGGAAGTCCAACTATCATACCACCGAAAGTAATTGTTGAATTCCAATCCTTACTTTCATTTTTTTCGTGAAATTTTTATCGCAATTTTTATATTTTCCCATCTGACCTTATAGCTTGATTCAGAACTCTCAGAAACGCATGCTCAAATCTCACGAAACTTTCGTCGTATTTGACGAAATGGCTTCGTGAAAAATGCTCCGAGCATACCTTTCGTCAAATTGCCGAAGTTTGTGTAGTAACCTTTTTGAACTCTCAGAAACGCATGCTCAAATCTCACGAAACTTTCGTTGTATTTGACGAAATGGCTTCGTGAAAAATGCTCCGAGCATACCTTTCGTCAAATTGCCGAAGTTTGTGTAGTAACCTTTTCGAGGCACGTGATCGCGCAAGGAAAGAATCTTTTTGACGAAATTTTCTTCACGACTGAAGAATCGTCAAAAGGGAGAGCTGCATTTGTGAGAGTGAGTGTAGTTTAGTAGAAAGCGTTTTAACAATGCTACTGCATTGCTAAGTTATGTTTTTAATGTTGCTTAATCTACCTTCACAGGGTTGGAAACAATGTGTAAGTGATTGTGTGTGCGGCCACGATAATCTCTCAATATATAAGCCGCTTGTTGTCTGTTTGTCGCCGATAGCTTATTGGTTGCTTGCGTAACTGTACTGCAATTGCCATTATTGTAACACATGTCAAATATACTGATAATCAAAACATTTCTCCAGCATTTTGAGAGAAGCATCGCTAGATTTTCAATCTCCGTTAAAAAAAATTATAAACGAGAATTTAATTTAATCCTTCTTTCTTTGTTTTAATTTATTTATCGTCTGCCCTTTGTATATACATTAAAGTGGCAGCGCTCTTTTTTCCCAGTTTCTTAAAAACTATTGTTTTGATGATGATTATGTAGGATATAAAAAAATATTTTTCACAAACTATTTGATTATATAGTAAATAATATTTTTATTTTACAGATTATTATAACTTGAATGTTTTTTTTCGGTAAGAATATTTTTTTTCCCAGATTATTATATTCCTATTATGTATTTATTAAACTTTAGTGTTCTACCTGGTAAATATATCTTTGACTTGATATGCATTTCCGGTTACTGGGGGAATTGTATATTTATAATATCTAGAACAGCGGTCATTTCGTATGATCGCCGGGCTTGCTAGTAACCTCATAAATGGGGAATAGCGCGGGTAACGGAAGGACGTTTTTTACAACAAAATAGGACGTTGTGAGCTTGTGAATTGGAAAAGATAACTGTTTTCAAAAAACTAGCAATCAGATCTTATCCTTTCCATTAAGTCACATCAAAATGACTAAACTTCGGATTTTACGACTAGCAACTTGTGATTTTAATTGAAACTGAATGGAATTTAAAGGAGTTGAGTAACGTCTTGCCGTTACTCACGGAATTCTCCAAATATAATCTTTAAAATATGTTATCAGTTGTATTGCCACTATACATATTGTACCACCAACATATTGTAAGTTGTATTGCTACTATACAGAAGTTTGGTAAGACCTCATTTGGAATATGCTGTTCAGTTTTGGTCTCCGTACCTAAAAAAGGATATTACCTTATTAGAAAGGGTTCAAAGGCGGGCTACTAGATTGGTAAGTGGTCTTTCAGACTTAGATTATGAGGTTAGGCTTAAAAGGCTCAATATGTATAGTCTTGAGCAAAGGAGAGTTAGAGGGGACATGATTCAGTTGTTTAAATTCATTAAAATGGGAAATGTTGATGGACTGCAGCTATGTGCTGATAGTAGAACCAGAGGTCATTGTTTTAAGCTTTTCAAATCTCAGGCTAATCTTGAAATTAGGAAAAATTACTACTTCAATAGGGTTATAGGCAATTGGAATAGTTTACCAGAAGCGACTGTTAATTGCAGCGGGGTAAAAACGTTTAAGAAATCTCTTGATGTTCATTGGGGACTGCTAAATTGACTAGGACCAGCCTAGCTGGGCCCTGAGCCTGTTGCTGGTCGTCACTTTTTTATTTGTATTTGTATTTGTATGAAAGAGGGGATTTGAATCCTTTGAAGGCCCTCCTCATTTTACAAATAATAGGTCAGCTACATAATTGTCCAGTTTTACTGCAAAGTTCAGTTTACCTATTATTTAGATTACATTAATCCAATATTTAAAGCAATTTGTCCTACTTTCTAGTAAAATTTTTGCAAATTAGATGAACTTTTATGCATTTATTGCTAAAAAATGTTAATCGACTATTTCCCGGATGAGAGCATAATTGTTCTATTAAAAAAATATTGTATTTAAAATGAAAAATTTAGGTTTTTGAATAATCACTCAAAGTTTGTTACAAAAATACATATGAATAAATGAATCTTCGCAAAAAATGTATTTTTTCAACGCTGGAAGTACACTTTCGGTTAAAATTTCAGCTATTTTAGAAGAGAAATCTGAAATAATCGATAAATTTCGAATTATTTTGTTGATTACGTACATTGAAAATATTCCAATTTCTTTCCAAAGAGTTAAGATATTTTTTACATCTCATTATAGAAAATAGATAAAAGAAGAAAACATCAAAAAAGCCTTTTCTAAAGAAGAAGTTGACCCATTTTTTGCCATGCGCCTTTCCAGACTTTCAAGTAAGTAAGTTCTTATTTAAATCATTGAATGTTCCCTCCAGAAATTTAGAGCGGAACGTTCTGATAAATTAAAAGAGACATGGAATGTAACTTTTTCTCCTTTTTCAAAAATGCGTATGTTTTGCATATATCTACGCGTATTTTTCAGAATGTACATATATGGTGTTATACAGGGGTGCTCCCCCCCCTCCCAATTTCAATCACGCAATGATTTCTCCGGATACAGGATAGGGGCCGTTCATAAATGACGTCACGCTTTTTTCCCATATATTTGCCCCCCTCCCCCCCTTTGTCACAATATGTCACACTTCAGCGGATCCCCCTCCCCCCTTTGTCACGCGGCACGCTATGTTGCATAATGCATGATGTCACACTTCTTGTCACCCCCTCCCCTCCCCTTGGCACACTTTGCCACAATTTCATGAACCCCCCTCCCCCCCCCTTGAAGCGTGACATCATTTATGAATGATCCCATATCGGTTTTCCCTTGTCTACCGGCTATGCACCGGCTAACTGGTTCTGATATTCAAAAACTAAATTTTGATACGTATTTTTAAACACCCAACAGGTCGCAAATACAGTGAAACCTGTGTAAGTTGACCACTTGCAGCACTTTAGTGTTCAACTTACACAGGATGTCAACTTACTAATGGGTGATTATGATATTTTTTTTTATTTTGTCATTCTTACACTATACATTCATTTCTTTTTAAGTAATTCAAACACTTTTAAGTTAAGCTTTACTTATTAACCCGGCGTTTAAATAGAAAGTAGCTAGTTTAAATCACAAAAACATCCTTAAAGAAACTAAAGCTGAATGGTTTACAAAGTATCACACAATTTCAAAAGTAAAGTACTTAGCTAAAATTAAAAAATGTATATTACTAATTATGTAAGTTGTTTATTTCATGCCAAAGATTTCCTAAAAATACATAATTGTTCGAAATGTCTATCGCAGATAAACAAAAGAGAAAAAATTCACCCGAAGAATAACAGAACGCTCATAAATATTTTCCCGTTGGTTAAGTTAGAAAGAGGTTTGGACAAGCTTTATAATTACAGTTTCATACATGCAGTGTAGACGCATGCTGGTATAACATTATAATAGCATGAAAAAAATATCAGGGAAAAGTTTGATATCAAAAGAAAAAAACATCATGGTAATAATTTGGCAGTAAACTTACAAAGTGTTTTTAAAATGCTCCCACCTAAATTTGGTCTATATAACTGGTCAGGTTACAAAGGTTTACCGACATTACATAATATAGTACTAATTCCGTTCCTAATAAAAGTGGTCAACTTACACAGGTGGTCAACTGACAAAGGTGGTCAACTTTACGGGCTCTACTGTATTTGCTTATGTTTTAAAAAATACTAATACAGCAAATCCTGTAAGTTGACCACTTGCGTTGCAGCACTTTAGTGGTCAACTCAGACAGGATGTCAACTTATAAAGAGTGAGGTATGAAATATTTTTATTTTGTCATTCTTCTACTATACATTCATTTAGTTTTTAGTAATTCAAATACTTTTAAGTTAAGCTTTACGCATTAACCTAACGTTAATGTTGTACGTAGCTGTTTTATTTCCCAAAAATATCATTAAGGAAATTAAACCTGAATGGTTTACAACGTATCATACAACTTCAAGAGTAAAGTACTAAGCTAAAATAAAATTCAATATCATATTAATTTTGTAAGTTGTTTATTTTATGGAAAAGATTTCCTAAAAATACATAATTGTTCAAAATATCTATCGCTGATAAAACAAAAAAAAATATTTGAAAAAAAAAAACCCCAGAACGCTCATAAATGTTTTCCCATTGATTAAGTTAGAAAGTGTTTTAGACAAGCTTTATAATTGCAGTTCCATACACGCAGTGCAGACGCATAACGGTATAACATTATAATGGAATGAAAAAAATATCATAGAAAAGTTTGATATCAAATGAAAAAACATTATGGTAATAATTTGGCAGTAAACTTACAAAGTGTTTTTAAAATGCTCAAATCCAAATTTGGTCTATATAAGTGATCAACATATACAGGTGGTCAAGTTACAACAGTTTCCCTACATTACATAATATAGGACCAATTCCAATCCTAACAAAAGTGGTCAATTCACAAAGGTGGTCAACTTTACAGGCTCTACTGTATTTGCTTATGTTTTTAAAGATTTCCTAATAAAATAATTTTTATAAAAAAACAGAACCGACTTCAAATTAAAAATTGCGCTAAAAAGTAAAAAATAAATTCATTCTTTAAACAACATCGATGTGACTTTTAAACAGTTTTAGAAGTCGGTGCAAAATGAGGATAGATAAAATATTTTGTTATCATGAATCAATTACAAATATATATATATCCGCAGAATTAGCAACAGTTCCAATATGAAGTAGCAAATGGTATAATGGTAATTAGACCCATAATTTTGCACCGACTTCTAAAACTATGTTTAAAAGTCACATCAATGTTGTTTAAAGAATGAATTTATTTTTTACTTTTTAGCGCAATTTTTAGCTTCAAGTCGGTTCTGTTTTCTTATAAAAATAATTGTATTTTATTCTTTTTAGTGTAAATACATTTTGTATATAAATACTCTACTTTTTAAAAAATCCATATCAAAGGACAAAACTTCTTTAAATTAATGGCACTAAAAACTAATCATTTGCATGATAAATTCCCTTTTGAAGTCTATTTTAGCAAACAAACTGATTGGATTAATTTTTGCCACAGAGAACCCTTCAGTCAAACTCTTGCTCAAATATCTTTTAATATTAAAGCACATGACAACAAACATGTGTTTAACAATGCTTTTATATTTATTAATAGATTTCCCAACAAAGAAAAATCATTCCAAGCCTTTCCAGTTAAAATAAAAAAATACTTATTTTTCACTCGTAACGTTTTTTCTAAAAAACAAATATAGGCAAATTGATTCGCAATATTTGAGTTAGACGACCCTCTATCGATTAAAGAAAAAATCATCAAAATCGGTTCATTTAGTCAAAAGTTATGGATGAAAAGACAAAAAAAATACTACATTTCTGCCCATTACTTTTGTTCTAATTATCGAATATGGTCAAACAAAAGTACGGGACCTATGGGAAACCACCCCTGATCGATTGAAAAAAAAATCATGAAAATCGGTACATCCGGTGCGAAGTTATGAGTGGACAAACAAACAAAAAAAAAAAAACGACATACATACAATACGATTGTATAACCTCCTTCCTTTGTGAAGTCGGTTAAAATACATAATTGTTCAAAATGTCTCAGATAAAACAAAAAAAAAATTTGAATAATAACGGAATGCTCATAAATGTTTTCCCATTGTTTCAGTTAGAAAGCGGTTTAGACAAGCTTTATAATTGCCGTTCCATACACGCATGCAGTGCAGACGGATACTGGTATAACATTATAATGGCATGAAAAAATTATCCTGGAAAAGTTATTTTTGATTCTAAATAAAAAAAATATAATGGTAATAATTAGGCGGACAACTTACAAAGGGTTTTTTTAATGTCCCCACCCAAATTTGGTCTATATAAGTGGTCAACATATACAGGTGGTCAACTTTACAGGCTCTACTGTATTTGTTTATGTTTTAAAAAATACTAATACAGCAAATCCTGTAAGTTGACCACTTGCTGTGCAGCACTTTAGAGGTCAACTTATACAGGATGTCAGCTTATAAAGGGTAAAAGGTATAATATTTTTTTTTATTTTATCATTCTTACCCTAGACATTCATTTCTTTTTAATCAAAAGGCTTTTAAGTTAAGCTTTATGAATCAACCTTAAGTTAAAATAGTATACTAAAAAATAAATATCTTACTAATTATGTAGTTGTTTATTTTGTGGCAAAAATTTCCTAAAAATACATAATTGTTCAAAATGTCTATCTCAGATAAAGCAAAAAAAAAAAAAAAAAATTTGAATAATAACGGAATGCTCATAAATGTTTTCCCATTGTTTAAGTTAGAAAGCGGTATAGACAAGCTTTATAATTGCAGTTCCATACACGCATGCAGTGCAGACGCATACTGGTATAAGATTATAATAGCATGAAAAAATTATCCTGGAAAAGTTATTTTTGATTCTAAATAAAAAAAAATATAATGGTAATAATTAGGCGGACAACTTACAAAGGGTTTTTTTAATGTTCCCACCCAAATTTGGTCTATATAAGTGGTCAACATATACAGGTGGTCAAGTTACAACAGTTTCCCTACATTACATAATATAGGACCAATCCAATCCTAACAAAATGTGGTCAATTCACAAAGGTGGTCAACTTTACGGGCCTCTACTGTATTTGTTTATGTTTTAAAAAATACTAATACAGCAAATCCTGTAAGTTGACCACTTGCTGTGCAGCACTTTAGAGGTCAACTTATACAGGATGTCAGCTTATAAAGGTATGATTTTTTTTTATTTTATCATTCTTACCCTAGACATTCATTTCTTTTTAATCAAAAGGCTTTTAAGTTAAGCTTTATAAATCAACCTTAAGTTAAAATAGTACACTAAAAAATAAATATCTTTGTAATTATGTAAGTTGTTTATTTTGTGGCAAAGATTTCCTAAAAATACATAATTGTTCAAAATGTCTATCTCAGATAAAGCAAAAAAAAATTTGAATAATAACGGAATGCTCATAAATGTTTTCCCATTGTTTAAGTTAGAAAGCGGTTTAGACAAGCTTTATAATTGACGTTCCATACACGCATGCAGTGCAGACGCATACTGGTATAACATTATAATAGCATGAAAAAATTATCCTGGAAAAGTTATTTTTGATTCTAAATAAAAAAAAATGTAATGGTAATAATTAGGCGGACAAGTTACATAGCGTTTTTATAATGTTCCCACCCAAATTTGGTCTATATAAGTGGTCAACATATACAGGTGGTCAACTTTACAGGCTCTACTGTATTTGTTTATGTTTTAAAAAATACTAATACAGCAAATCCTGTAAGTTGACCACTTGCGGTGCAGTACTTTATTTTTCAACTTAGACAGGATGTCAGCTTATAAAGGGTGAAGTATGTAATTTTTTTATTTTGTCATTCTCACACTACACATTAATTTCTTTTTAAGTAATCAAAAGGCTTTAAAGTTAAGCTTTTGGGATTAACCTGACGTTAAAATAGTGGGGTAAGATGGGTAAAATGGGTCACTTTTTGGCTATTTTCATATTTAAAGCTTCATAGCAACAAAACCAGAAACATTTCCCATCTCGTTTCAATTGCATCTTAACATTGAACTTCTTTAGGTCAATTTTATGTAAATATAATATTTATTTTTTAATTATATGAAGTAGTTTAACTGAGCTTATAAAGTTGTGACCTGATTTACTCCAACGTGGGGTCAAATGGGTCAGCGGGGAAAATAATGCTGAAAACAGTTATTTATTACTTTGAAATTGAAAAAAAAAAGAAAGTAACATATTCAGCAAGATTTTGAATTACGATTACATTGAAATGTTGAAATAATATTGCTCCAAATTGTTACATATTGGTTCACAACACACTTCAACAGCATCACTTCTCTCTACCATATCAACATGATCATTTTTTAAGGAAAACATGAAAAAAATGGTTTTTTTTTAATTTAATTTCCAATAAAATAAAAACATACACTTTAAATTTAGGAACTTTCTGCAGTGAGGTGCAACAGAGTAAATTTTAAAATAGTAATCGAATAGAACTAGCTAAGCCTAACCCTGACCCATTTTGCCCCATCCAATAAAAACTGGTGTAAAAAATTCAATATTTATTTATTTTTTAATAAGCTCAGGGTGTAATTGTTCTCTAAAGTTTCTTAGTGAGAAAATCCTTTAAATATTTGGGCTGTTATTTGAAAAAATACGGAGAATTTCAGAAGTTGGTAAACCATATGTTTAGCACACTATCATCCAAAAATTACAAAAATATTTTTTGTGTTGCCATATTTAAGAACCTAACTTTTTTTAGAAGGAAAAATTATGACAACACATTGAAATATAACATAAAAAATATTGGTTTCAAAATTTCAATTTCAAGTTCTATTATTTTGGATTTTTTACCAAGTGACCCAATTTTACCCCATGACCCACTTTACCCCACCCATCCCTAGACTAAAAATTCAATATCTTATTAATTATGTAGGTTGCTTTTTTTCATGGCAAAGATTTCCTAAAAATTGTTCAAAATGTCTATCTCAAATAAAACAAAAAATACATATATTTAAAAAATAACAGAATGCAGATAAATGCTTTCACATTGATTAAGTTAGAAAGCGGTTTAGACAAGCTTTTTAATAGAAGTTCCATACATGCATGCAGTGCAGACGCATACTGGTATAACATTATAACAGCATGAAATAAATATCCTGGAAAAGTTATTTTTGATTCTAAATTAAAAAAATATAATTGTAATAATTGGGCGGTCAACTTACAAAGGGTTTTTATAATGTTCCCACCCAAATTTGGTCTATATAAGTGGTCAACATATACAGGTGGTTTAAGTTACAAAGGTTTCCCTTTCATTGCATAATATAGGACTAATTCCAATCCTAACAAAAGTGGTCAATTCACAAAGGTGGTCAACTTTACAGGCTCTACTGTATTTGTTAACGTTTTAAAAAAATACTAATACAGCAAATCCTGTAAGTTGACCACTTGCGGCGCAGCACTTTAGTGGTCAACTTAGGCAGGATGTCAGCTTATCAAGGGTGAGGTATGATATTTTTCGATTTTGTCATTCTTACACTATACAGCCATTTCTTTTTAAGTAATCAAAAGGCTTTTAAGTTAAGGTTTATGAATTAACCTGACGTTAAAATAATACGTAGATGTTTTATTTCACAACATGTACAGGTACTCAAGTTACAGAAGTTTCAATACATTGCATAATATAGGACTAATTCTGTTCCTAGCAAAAGTGCTCAACTTAGACAGATGTGCATTTTACAAAGCTGGTTAACTTTACAGGTTTTACTGCACACAAAGAAAACAAATAAAATTCGAGTCTTAATTCGAAATGTTCTTTCGACTCGAGTAATATAAAGAAATGGAAAAAAACTTTCAGTTTATAGTGATTACAATTATTAACACATTAAAACTTAAATAAAACTTGGGGAGCCTAAGAGGTATTGTCTTTAGTCAGAGCAAACGAATAACAAAACAAGAAATACTTCTCATAATAGCAAGAATATTATCCTAAACCCTTCAGTATAAAATATAAGTATTGATATGCAGTTCGTTGGATCTTTTGGATTTATCGAACCTTTAATGTTAATTTTTTTTCTAAATCAGGTTAGGACGGAGCACCTGTTAGAGCTATCACTAATCTCTTGCCACTATATAGTATGGTGCATTCTCTGTCACTTGTACCAGTTATCCTCCAGCTTTTCATTTTGTCACGTACCCCTTTGCTTTGGGTGCCTCATATACTTATATGTAGAATCTGAAAAGTATGAATTTACGATGTTATTAAATTTTTGTGCTCACATAAATACATCAACCGATTTGTTAGTCCATAATTGAAGAGCAAGCAGTCAAACCATGTTTTCTCCAAAAAAAAATGAAATTAAAGTTACTGGTTTTTCGTTGAACTCCTCATTAACAAGTATAAAAGTACATCGTTTTTTGTAAAACAAGCTGTAACCAAATAAGTTAAAAACTGGTTTGACTGTTTGCTCCTCAAATAGAGTTGAATGGTCTGTATTCGTATTTGGTTTACAAAACTAAATTGGTTTGACTGTTTGCTCCTCAAATAGAGTTGAATGGTCTGTATCCGTATTTGGTTTACAAAACTGAATTGCAATAATTAAATTATTGGTTTTTAGTTATGATTCTCCTCGCCCTTCTCGTATATTATATTTTCGTCACCATTGTGGGAATATTATTTTGGATGTATCGAGATTAAAACTCTCATGGTATGGTGAGTATCCCAATTTTTGACCATATAGTTGTAAATATCTCATTTTCTGCTTTTATACACTGTTAGAAATTTCATCATGAAACTACGGTTAAAAAACCGGCAGCAGTCTGTCCATCTAATTCACCTTTAAATTTACGGTTTGGAACACTTTTCTATCTTTACGAGACCTAAATCAGCTTGGTTAAAAAGCCATAAATCCAAAATAATACAAAAGTTTGCGGTTTTATAACCATTTAAAAATGATTTCAAAGTTAATATTTACCGTTTTTGAACCATTTATAGGCGTAGAAAGCATTAACGAAGCGTGCGGGAATCGAATTTGGGTGTATGGTATACCAACCTTGCGCTCTAGTCATTCGGCCATCTACACAACTTAAAGCGGTCGTTTATTTATCAATAAATCTTATTTTCCAACAGACAAACTGTCTTAAAATTGAGATTTCAGTTTTTGATTGGATCCAAAGTCATTTTTGGACTAAATTTACTGTATATTGACGAAAATCATTTTATTTGCTGCAAAAATGCTGAAGCTTGCTTGTAAACTACAAGCAAGCTTCAACAGCTCAAATCGCTCATTCGCAAACAGTTCGGGAATCCGATGTCTCCAATTTTTTATTTACTTTTGAACGTGTTTCTATTTCTTAACCACTGCTTTAGCCACTTTTTTTTTTCTCCTTTTTTGATATGCACATGCAGGTTTGAACTGATAAATCTTTATTCATATTTCAACAACAACGTATGGCAGGAAAAGTTTCGCAAACAAGACGGACGCCCGATTCTTATTGAGCGCTTGTAAATTACGGTAAGTTAAACGTTCTTTAGGATATAAACAGAGAATAAACGATTTTTTTCGCAATCAGCGGTTTGAGTACCAACTTTTTAATGGTTATTCAACTGTTGTGATTAAATATGGTAAAATAACAATAAAATAAATGGTTATTTTACTATTTTCTTACGGAAATTTTTAACTGTACCAATCAGTGCAAACGTTTACTGGACAATTAAGGCTAATACCATGCGAAAGTATTTTATTATTTTGTATTTTGTAAAATACACTGCTTGTGTGTGCTATGTTTGAACACAAACTTGTCGTTGTTTGTAATGCCACTTGGATATCCAAGCTCCCCTTCACAGAGCGACCAAGAATTAAGGCAGTAAGGAGCCCCTTCCGTTTATAGATGAGCACCACAGCGGTGGAAGTGCGACTTAGTTCATAATGTACTTAGGGGCACCAGATGGCGCCGCCGCAAATACGTCACTTTCCTTTTTTGATCTTAGAGTGAAAGGAAGGGACATTCTCTGCCCTCCGGTACCCTCGGAACTGCCCCGGGACTTCAGAGTCCACGGATTTTACATGCATGTATCCGCAGGTATACATGATGGGTATTCAGCGGGTAGTGCATCGACCCGTACATCCTCCGATTTGACGTCCGACATCCTAACCATGGCCCACATACAAACTAGGTTCTAAGCTAGAGCACTCTCAGAACGCATGCTCAAATCTCACGAAACATTCGTCGTATTTGACGAAATGACTCCGCGAATTTGCCGAATCAAATTGCCGAAGTTTGTGTAGTAACTTTTTTAAGTCACGTGATCGCGGGAGGAAAGAATTGTTAGAAATGACGAAATTTTTTTGACAATTCAAGAATCGTCGAATATGAGAGCTGCATTTCTGAGAGTGAGTGGAAGTGTTTTCTTTTCACTTTATTGTATGAAGTAGAAGGGAATATTCCATTCGTGAAAAATTTCAGAACAAATTTCCACTTTAATCACCCATGAATCTAGTTTTATTACTTCTTTAGCAACATCTGTATGAAAGTAGATACTTATGCACGTACGGGGCCACCGAAATATCCATTTTGACCATCCCCGAGACCGTTTTGAGGAGTTTCTTAAATGACTTCTGTGTGCATGTACATTTTGCATAATGCCGACAGGGTTGCGTAGTGGTGAGGCGCGGGTCTCGTACGCCCAGATCGCCGGCTCTAACCTGGCCCAAACCGGTGGATTTTCAAGATGCAGAAAATCATCTGCGCCCAAATCGCATGATTGTGCGGCATGTTAAATAAAGGTCCCGTATCCGTTTGGCATGGATCCTCACGGCTAAATTAAATACCTAGTGCAATTGGCATCAAATGAAAGCTCGGGCGCCGCCATTTAGGGGAAACGGAGCGTCCAAATTCGCAGTGGCAATGGCATCCACCGACAGTGGTGCTATTTGAAAAAATGGATGCCGATGACCGGGAAACGCACTAGATCTGCAAAGGTTAATGACCACATACAGCCTCATTAGAAAGAAAAAAAAACATTTCGCATAACTCGAAAGTGATTACTCGTGATCAGGCTTGGAGTAATCGCGATTACGTAATCGTAATCGGCTGTAATCGATTACATTTTGACAAAATCGTAATCGTAATCGTAATCTGATGATGGCATATTCTCATAATCATAATCGAAGTTGTGTAATCCCGTAATCCTTTTTCTCCCGTAAATTTTAATCGTAATCTTAAGGAAAAAATCCGTAATCTGCTAGTCCTGCAATCGTGTAATCTGGACCTGCTGAAAGCTGAAATTTTTAGCGCTACCCTTGGATAGAAGAGATAAGATTACAAGAAAAAGGATTCAAACTGTGTACTGAAGTCCTATCCTAAGCGGTCTGTAACCTACGGGCGATCATAATATAAAAGGTTCTGTGTGGCGGTCGCAGAGCCTTGATGGCAGGACCATATAATAATAGTCTGCTAGAGAAGCTTGTTGTCCTACTTGTTGCGGTCTCTCAGAATCCTTAATTGCGGCTCCACTCTCCACGAGGAATGGCTGGAGAGCCCGAGAAGAAAGGGAGTCTGGTCTGGATATGCCACTCGCATCGCCTTGGGGCTCTCAGTTGGGGGGGGGGGGGAGGGGTCTCCGGTCTCCTCGCGTCGTCCAGTTTCGGTACAAGAGCGGTAATCTGTCCGCAAGTCACAGATTTCGGGGTAGAAAAGAAAGGGGAAGGTGTCTATAAGGACCAAATGCATCGGTCATTTTGCTTCCTTAATTACCCCTTCAAAACATATTCAAACGGTTGGGCAATAGGCGAGAGTCTGGACGACCGCCGCGAGTAAAAAAGAGAGTTCTCCCTTTCTTCTCTCCGCGGGGGTCCCGGTTTGGAGCCGGCATTAAGAATGGGCGCCCCATTTTCCCTTTCAATAATCGAAGTAGACTGCCCCCCTGAAAATCTAGTGTTGGTACTATCACCTACACACATAAAGAGACATGAAATGACTTTTGTGTTTTCGCCTTTCTTTAATGGCAGAAGTGAAGAATTTTTCTAAAGAATAGCACATTTACACTTCAGCAATTTAGGAGCAAGCGTTACATGATGCTCTATGCTTAAGATGCATGAAATCTTAACCCTGGTACGTGTGATTATTATTATTTTTAAAAATATGTTCTTTGAATATTTAAAAAAGTACATACATTTAAATCTTAAATTTATTTATATTTTAATGCTAATATTCTTTTTAATTAATAGGTATGTAAAAGAAAATGATATATGTTCAGACATTTTCCCAATTGTTTTTTACATGCATGAATTAATATTTAGGAATTATTTTAAAAAATTAATTATCTTTTTCTTCTTAGAATTACCTCAACAGAAATTTGTATTTCAGTTGAATCTTGTACGTTAAATTTGTGTTGTAAAATTACTTGCACTTTATTTTTTTTATTAAAACAGTTAGTACATGGAAAAAAATATATGCTCGTGCATGTTAAAAAAAAAAAAAAAACCACAAAAATCATATTAAAATATTATAGTCATTCGTATTATAATTATTCTTCATATTACTTTTTAACGATTACTAATTTTGCTAAGAGTTATTTGAATGTTCATGTTCAAATTTTTTGAAATTATTCTAAAATGCAGCGTTTATTTTCAAAAGATTATTTATCTCTTACACTATCTGAATATTTTATAAGATGTGCATGAATTGCATGGGATAACAAGTGATTTCATAAAGAATTATAGAAAATTATTATTTTCAGTAAACTAATTGGTGTTATGTGAAATATTTGCACAATTTAAACTAGAAAATAAATACAATGGAGAAATATACATTTTCAGAAATTGCAGACAACTAAATTTTGATTGTCTGCACACAAAATAACAATGAACCAGGTAAATCACTTATCTTTTATATATACATTTAGTGCATCGTCTTTGCTTATATACAAAATACGATCAATGTAGTTATTCCTCACATGAGTTTTAAATATTCGAAAAATACTGAATGTGCCTTTCCTGATTATACATATATATATATATAATGCAAATTTTTCATTTCTGCAACGACGTCATAATTGCAGAACTGTGATGTTGAAATTGTTTCATTATAATTGCATTCATCATCATTTCAGTTATCTCTTATAAAATCAAAAATTTAATTAAAAATCATAACTTTTTGATTTATGACACTATTGTGAAAATGAGAGTTGTATGCATAAAATCGGATAATTTTATGCTAATCTAATCGTAATCAAAATCGTAATCGGATGTCATAATCGTAATCGATTACATTTTTCAACGACTGTAATCGCTGCCGTAATCGTAATTACTTTTTGGCAAAGGATTACAATCGTAATCGTAATCATAATCTCTCAATTTCTCCCTTTGTAATCGTAATCGTAATCGATTACGTTTCTTTGTAATCGACTCCAAGCCTGCTCGTGATAAACACTCACTATTTTCAAGATTTTTTTAAACTTAACCCTTAAGTGTGAAACTCGTCTGAGTTTCCGAATATACTTCGGTTTTAATTAAACAAAAAAAAAATCTATATACACAGTAAGAACAGGAAGATTTTCAGAAAAGAACAAAAAACTGGCTGGGGAGAGATGAATACAAAATGTTTTAGAAAATAAATTTAATCTCTAAAAACATTAAAATGGGAAAACTTTGAAAATAAAATTGTATTTACAAGAAATAAATAAAATGTTTTTAAGTATAAAACGTGTAAGGTTTCACCAAAAAAGATATTACGATCTGAAAACTACATTTAAATGAATTGTCCTTTTGTAATTTATTTTTGTTGCTCGTTTCTTACGCAAAAAGTATACTGTTCATTACAAAACTGCATAGAGTAAACTTTGAAGATCAGAAACACTTCTTTGAGACAAAACAGTTTGCTCGTCAACTAAGCAAACGATTATTTTTTCTTTGTTAGCTTCACCAAGTTCAATTACAAGTTAAAGTATAAAACTATCGGAAATATTTTGGCAGTCTGAATTCGTTAAAGCTTTCAACGTAAAAAGTTTGAAGTTTTAAACGTTGAAAATTTGTAACTATACAAAATTTGGTCGTTACAAACTTTCACGAGGTAAAAATTTTTATTGAAGATTTTCTCTTTCTTAAGTATAACTCTTTTTTGTTTATAGTAAAAATTTCGAAACATTTAAGGATATTTTTAAGGTTTCTTACATTATTAGGTTTGGGGAAAATAAATAGGAAGTCATACAGAAACAGTATAGAAGTTCCGTCTGTACGAGCCTAGTTTTCCGCATACACCACGTTCAGATTTATAATATCTCTCTCTCTCTCTCCCTCTTTTAGCTTTAGTTCTTAATTACTTTAAATATACAATTTTCAACTGTTAATACATATTCATTCACTCATTTATTAATTCATTTATTCGCTCATTCATGCATTTATTCAGTCAGTTACTTATCTTTTCATTCATTCGCTCATTCATGCATTTATTCAGTCAGTTACTTATCTTTTCATTCATTCGCTCATTTGTTCATTCATTCAAGAATATTTTCTTAAAAATCCGAATTAAAAAAGTTCCCTGGAAAATAGGCTCGTTAGATCTGGATGACCTTTCCTTCTGTACATGCTCTAAGTCATAAGAGTTTTCCGATACAATTTGTTCAAAGTAAAATCGTTCCGTTAGATCAGGATTTATGTAGGATTCAAATTTCCCCGCAGGCAAAATATTAATTTTTTTGAACTGTTCAAAAGTGAACAAAAATTTTTCAACTCAAAAAATATTTCCCACCGAGAGCTTCTTCTAATGAGCTTGTTGATAGGAACTTGAATCTTACTCCAAGAGTTTACGTAATTTGCCCATAGGCCGTAATGTTAAAATGTTTTGAACCGTTCAAAATTCAAGCGAAATATTGTTCAAATAAGAAACTAAGTTATTGAAATGAGATGTCCTCACCGCGATCTTTCGAATGCAAAAAAAATCTTTCGAATCGGAAAATTCCTGCAAAAGTTATTAGGGGGACAGGCAGACCGACAGACACACATTTTCCCCATCTCAAACCCCTACTTTCAAACTTCTTATTTTTCAATTTTTATTTAATTACTTAACATTTTTTTCACTTTTCTTGATTTTTAACGATACATTAAGCCTTTTTCCATGCGTTATTGTTTTTATTTATTTATTTATTTATTTATTTATTTATTTACTTTTTGCAGAAAAGTAGGTTAAAAAGAAAAGAAAAAGCTGTTAAAGGCTAAAAGCTGCTTTAGAAGCTTATTTATTTTCTCTTCCTCTTTTTTTCTTAGCTCAGACAATTTATTGTAACTTAGATATCACAAAACTAGAGCAAAAGGTACTTTAATTCTTGAAATTTTTTGAATTAGTCATTTTTAGTCATAATTCTCGTCGTAAGTGGTTTTTCGTCAAAATATTGTTTTCCAGAAATCAGTACCACTTTTTTTTTTCATTTATGGATGTATCAATATAGCATTGTATGCTCTGAGAAAAGAACAAAATTTTTCATTATGGTTTCTTTCCTTTTTTTTTAAATTCTTCTTTAACCTCTTCAGACCCTCAACTAAGCACAAACAATTTTGACGCAATTTTTTGTTTCTCTGATTTTAAAAATGATTACGAAACAAAATAACTAAAAAAAATTCTTTTCTCAATTAATAATTAGTTTAAATAATAATTAATGCCCAATTTCCATGTTTTCGATGTTTAAAACGGAGTAAACTTTCTCTTGATTAACTTCAAAAATAATTGGGTATTTTAGTTTTCAAATTGAACAGACAGTAGTTAATAAATAATGAAATTTACCCAATGGGGTACACTTGGAATGAGGAGGCTAAAAAAATAATAGAATGAAGTTTCGGTGTACTATTTTTCGCAACAAAAAAAAATGAATTATTCCAGTTGGAATGTTTCATGGAAGACAAAAAATCTAGCATGTACATTTTTATTTTATTAGGCGCAGTAAAATATTCTTACCAATGCTCCGGGTTTATAACCTCTGCAAATCCTTATTGAAATTGGAAAAAGGATGAATCCAAAACGGAAGATTACATTTTTCTTCAATTTACTCTTACGTTTCTCTTGTGTATCTTCAAATCAAGTAGATGTCCCGGTTTTAAATATTCTCTGCCAAATACTCATTGAAACTGTGAATTTATTTTATTTTCACAGTACTAGAGGGGGTTTTTTTACCATCAATATTGTATGCCTTTCATCTTTGTTCAGTTTCATACTTTTATACACAGCTGTACCTCACTTCGGGTGAGACATGAAGTTTACAAAGAAACACGTGAACTCAGAGAGGTTGAGAATAGCAGCAGCGACTCAGCAATGCTATACTCAGTAATGAGTAATAATGTTGAAGCTTGAAGTTTACGAAGAAACACGTTTGTTCAGAGAAGTTGAGAATAGCAGCAGCGGAATGGAGCAAGGACTTACTCAGCAATGGTATCCTCAGTGATGAGTAACAATGTTGAAGCATAAGGTTTACGAAGAAACACGTGAGTTCAGAGAGGTTGAGAATAGCTGCAACGGAGTGGATTAAGGACTTAAAAGCAATGCTATACTCAGTGATGAGTAATAATGTTGAAGCATGAAGTTTACGAAGAAACACGTGAGTTCAGAGAGGTTGAGATTAGCAGCAGCAGATTGGAGCAAGGATTATAGAATTGCAGCCTGTTTTAAAAGTAACACAAATACTTCTCAAGTCAGCGTAGTGGAGCAAGGACTGAGCAATGCCATACTCAGTGATGAGCAATAATAATTGAAAGGGCGGAATCCGGACGATCTCACTGAGATGCACATTGTATTTTGAATGTGAATCAAATTAGATTGTCGGATTGCAGCCCGTTTCAAAAGCAACTCAGATGCTTCTCAAGTCAGCCGAGTGGAGCAAGGACTGAGCAATGCCATACTCAGTGTTGAGTAATAATAATTGAAAGGCTGGAATCCGGACGATCTCACTGTGATGCACATTGTATTTTGGATGTGAATCACATTAGATTGTCGGATTGCAGCCCGTTTCAAAAGCAACTCAGATGCTTCTCAAGTCAGCAGAGTGGACCAAGAACTGAACAATGCCATACTCAGTGTTGAGTAATAATAATTGAAAGGCTGGAATCTGGATGATCTCACTGTGATGCACCTTGCATTTTGGATGTGAATCACATTAGATTGTCGGATTGCAGCCCGTTTCAAAAGCAACTCAGATGCTTCTCAAGTCAGCCGAGTGGAGCAAGGACTGAGCAATGTCATACTCAGTGTTGAGTAATAATAATTGAAAGGCTGGAATCCGGACGATCTCACTGTGATGCACATTGTATTCTGGATGTGAATCACATTAGATTGTCGGATTGCAGCCCGTTTCAAAAGCAACTCAGATGCTTCTCAAGTCAGCAGAGTGGACCAAGAACTGAGCAATGCCATACTCAGTGTTGAGTAATAATAATTGAAAGGCTGGAATCCGGATGATCTCACTGTGATGCACCTTGCATTTTGGATGTGAATCACATTAGATTGTCGGATTGCAGCCCGTTTCAAAAGCAACTCAGATGCTTCTCAAGTCAGCCGAGTGGAGCAAGGACTGAGCAATGCCATACTCAGTGTTGAGTAATAATAATTGAAAGGCTGGAATCCGGACGATCTTACTGTGATGCACATTGTATTTTGGATGTGAATCACATAAGATTGTCGGATTGCAGCCCGTTTCAAAAGCAACTCAGATACTTCTCAAGTCAGCAGAGTGGAACAAGAACTGAGCAATGCCATACTCAGTGTTGAGTAATAATAATTGAAAGGCTGGAATCCGGATGATCTCACTGTGATGCACCTTGCATTTTGGATGTGAATCACATTAGATTGTCGGCTTGCAGCCCATTTCAAAAGCAACTCAGATGCTTCTCAAGTCAGCCGAGTGGAGCAAGGACTGAGCAATGCCATACTCAGTGTTGAGTAATAATAATTGAAAGGCTGGAATCCGGACGATCTTACTATGATGCACATTGTATTTTGGATGTGAATCACATAAGATTGTCGGATTGCAGCCCGTTTCAAAAGCAACTCAGATACTTCTCAAGTCAGCAGAGTGGAACAAGAACTGAGTAATGCCATACTCAGTGATGAGTAATAATAATTGAAAGGCTGGAATCCGGACAATCTCACTGCGATGCACCTTGCATTTTGGATATGTATCTCATGGGACTCTCGGATTGCGGCCCGTTTCAAAAGCAACACAGATATTTCACGAAACCAGCATTAATTCAGCGAAAAAAGTAATGTTTCGAAACAAACTGTATTTGGCAATAACAGGATTTATTCTCAACGACTGGTGACAAGCGGTTTGAATCCTGTTGAGGCCGGAAGGGGAACCCGTTGCTTTACTGTGAAGTTTGGAGAATAATCAGTAGAAAGAAGTGAGCACTGCCATGCTCCATGATGTTTATAAAGAAATTGAAGGGCTGAAATCCAAGGGTCCCACGTGCAAGCATATCTTATTTTGAATGTGTAGTACGTGATACCATTGGATTGCAGCCAATTTTCCAAATCACCAGAGACATTTCTCGAAAACGCAAAGAAGAGCAGTAATGTTTTGACATCGGACGACAACCGGAATCGATCTCAATGGCTGAGGACAGGTGGTTTGAATCCTGTCGATTCTAGAAGACAAAAAAAACCTACTGAGAAGTTTGGAGTGCTATGAGTGGAATGAAGATTTGTAAGCAATCAAAATGTTCAATTCATGACTAAAATAACTGGAATAGTTGATATTTTCCTTTTAAGTTTACTCTCACGTTTCTCATTTTTTACTTTATTTTCTTTCTTCCAGTAGTACTGTGCCTTTTATTCTTATTCAGCTTCATATGTTCTAAAAACTAATCAGCATCAGATTTCATAACGCACTCCTCTCTAAACCGGCGTTTCCCAACTGGTTGTTCGCGAACGCATAGGGATTCGCGTAATGTAGAAAGGGGGCTCGCGACAATAATATTGCAATGGTAGAATTTTTAATTGCTAACGTAAAAAAAAAGAAAAAATAATTTACATGTGCAATTAAAATAGTGTAAAAATGACTTTTTTTTAATAAAATTATTTTACAGATAATAGGTAAAAGTTGTCGACTGGTATACGAAGCATACTTACAAAATTTGAAATGCCCTTATTTTTACTGTTACCTGATTTCTAAAATGTAGATCTCAAAGGGGTATCGAAAGTAATCATTGTTTTATTTTAAATTTTGAACGTTTGTTTCTACTATCATTTCCCTGCTTTTCCTCGCTAGCTCGAAGAGACAATCAAAAATATAAATATGAAAATACGTAAAATTTTGCATTTTTTCGGCTAATTTCTTATATACAGATCCCAAAGGTGGAACCGGAAGATATTTAGTCATTAACTTTAAATTTTGTTCTCATTTATTCTAATTTTTATGCTTTATCACAATGATATATTATTGTAAGTTTCCGTATCATTGTAAATTTCCCTACTTTTGAGAATTTTGCACATTTCAACCCGAAGGTAGAACCGAAAGATTCTCGTATTTATTTGCTGATCCAAAGTATTACGACGAATTCATGTTTACTGCCCTATTAATAATTTTTAAAAAGTAATTTCAGTTTTCATTTTAACTTTTTCCAATTGTATTTTCATGAACTAATATGCAACATGGATAATAAATATGCTGTTGAATTCGTTAGCTTTGATACTCGTTACTTACGACTACGAAAGGGGGTTCGCCGTTAAGTTTCAAATGTTAGAAGAAGGTTCGCACAGCATAAAGGTCGGGAAACACTGCTCTAAACCAGCGTTAACCAACCTTTTTTCCCTTGCGAACTCCTTTCAAGATCCGAAAGAAATTGGCGAACCCCTTCCTGTAGACGTTAGAAACAGGTAGCAAAACAATAACATGTGCTAGCATAATTACCTTTCTTTGTTGCATTATAGTTCATAGAAAGAAAGGAAAACATATTTTCAAAACATCTAAGTTGAAATAAAAACGACAATTACTTTTTGAATACAAGGGCGGATCTAAGGGGGGGGGGCGATGGGGCGATCGCCCCCCCCCCCCTTGGGCTGATTCAAGTGGATACTACAACGACACTCCTAAGTGAGTTTTTACTCTTTGTGCCCCGGGACCAGCCATTTTTTTATGTTCTTGGAATCCCAGCCTAAAATAGCCCTTCAAGTTCTATGCTTTCCCCCTGTCCCTTTGTCCTTTAGTGTTGTTGAGTTGCTAATCCTCGGAGTAATGGGAAAGAGGTTCCCTGCTCTTTTCTTCTACCCATCAAACTGGTGACAGCTAGCCAACCCTTAGCACGTGGTGTAAATTCCTGCAGCATTTACGCTAAAACCTGGAGTCTGAAACATTTCATTGAATTCATAATTACAGATGTTTATATAAATTGCACATACTCGTTGATGGTTTTTTTAGTACATATTTAGTAATACATTTTGAAAATTTTAGAAAATATATTACTAATAATTGCTATTATTTTGTAATTTAGACATATCAATTCAAATTTAGAAAATGTATTTACAAGCCTACATTTTTCTTGAGAAAGCTTGAAGGAAATCCTAACTCGGTTAAAACTTGGCTAAGAAGCAGAATGAGTGATGATAGACTCACTGAATTAGCGTTATTGCATATCCATAAATATATTACATTAAACGTTGAAAAAATTATAGACAGATTTGCGAAAGCAAAAAAATGTCAGCTTGTGTTCCTTTTATAAGGGCTTTGAATAAACGTATATGCATTGAAAAAATGTGCTAGTAAAATTTTAAATATCACTACACTAGCATTTTTTTTTGTTGTTCCTGCTGTTTGAAAAAAAGGGGGGGGGGGCGGAGGGACTGTTGTAAAGGAATGAAGAATCTCCTACATCCATCCTTACATTGAACCCCGAGATTTCCAAAATCCCCCCCCCCCCCCCCTTGAAGATTTTCTAGATCCGCCCTTGTTTGAATACTTGTCCTTTTTGAGTTATTAATCAGGGAGTAAACATATGTATTCGCGAAAACATCTTTAAATATTATTTTCCTGGCAGTGCGAAAAAGTTGTGAATCGGCATAAGAAAATATATACTACGTACAAAATTTTGAATCAATTAATAAGTATCGTTCGTTTACACTTCAGGTTGAAATGTACAAAATTTGCAAAAGTTGGACTGAAATACGATAAATGAGAGTATAAAATATAAAATAATTGAATAAATATTTTGCGGCTCTGCTTTTGATTCGGTGCATGAGAAATTTGTTACAAATAACGCAAAATTTTACATTTTAGTAATTTTTCATATTTCTGACTCTTTTTTTTTTTTTTTTTCGCTTTAGTGAGGAAGAGAGGAAAAATGGAAGGAGAAACATACGTTCAAGATTTAAAATAAATCAATATAAATATCTTTTTATACCAATTTGAGATCCATATTTTCGAAGGCAGTTAACAGTAGAAATAAGTGCCTTTCAAATCGTGTACGTATGATTCCTATGCCAGTTCACAACTTTTACGAATTATCGTGAAAACAGCTTATTAAAAAAATCATTTTTACACTCCGTCCTACTGCCTATGTAAATTTATTATATCGTTTTTCTTTTACATTAGCAATTAAAAATTCCGCCATTGCAAGATTATTGCCATTGCAAGATCCGCCATTGCATTCCGTCATTGCAATCTCGCGAGCCGATTCGATAGCACACGAACCCCTAGGGGTCGGGCGACTGCAAGCATATCTTATTTTGAATGTGTAGTACGTGATATCATTGGATTGCGGCCAATTTTCCAAATCACCAGAGAAATTTCTCAAAAACGCATAGAAGAGCAGTAATGTTTTGACATCGGACGACAACTAGAATCGATCTCAATGGCTGAGGACAGGTGGTTTGAATCCTGTCGATTCTAGAAGACAAAAAAACCTACTAAGAAGTTTGGAGTGCTATGAGTGGAATGAAGATTTTGTGAGCAATCAAAATGTTCAATTCATGACTAAAATAATTGGAATAGTTGATATTTTCCTTTTTCAGTTTACTCTCACGTTTCTCATTTTTTACTTTAATTTCTTTCTTCCAGTAGTACTGTATGTCTGTTATTCTTATTCAGCTTCATATGTTCTAAAAACTAATCAGCATCAGATTTCATACCGCATTATGTTTTCTATTGTTTTCTTAGAACCTCTCCCCCTTCACCATCCCATGCTGATAACATGAAGATACTTTTATTAGGCCCCCTATTTCTTGAAACAGTTTCGGGCGAACCACCGGTTGGGAAATACTGCTCTAAACCAAAGTCTGTTCTCTTTACAATATGACTGCATTAGCGGGGAAAAACTTGATTGTTATTATTGATTAGTTGAAGTTACACGATTTTTTTTTTTTTTTCATTCCTCTGCGTACATTTGAAATTCATTTATTTATGCCACAGTGATAATATTTGTTAACCGACTTCCACAAGGCGGGAAATCGTATTTTTTTTTTTTTTCCCCTTCTTCTTTTTTTTTGTTTGTTTGTCCATAGATAACTTATCACTGGATGAATCGATTTTGATGATTATTTTATTCATTGATCGAGGGTGCCCCGTACCTTAATTTGATCATATTCGACAAGTAGAAAAACACGTTATGGGTGGAAATTTATAACTTTTTTTCATTCATAAGTCGGTGCAAAATTATGACAGAAAAATATTTTGAAATCATAAATTATACTATTGTAAATGGCTTAGAGTTTGAATGATGCATTTTTATTTTTAGCGAATTTTTAACTAAAGTTGGTTCTATTTTTTCCTCCAATTTTTTATTTTATTATTATTTTTTCCCTGCTGCTTCGTAGTGTTGTTCGGTTGCTAAGTTACATCAAGTTACAATAGGCAAAATTATGACAGAAAAATATTTTGAAATCATAAATTATACTATTGTAAATGGCTTAGAGTTTGAATGATGCATTTTTATTTTTAGCGAATTTTTAACTAAAGTTGGTTCTATATTTTCCTCCAATTTTTTATTTTATTATTATTTTTTCCCTGCTGCTTCGTAGTGTTGTTCGGTTGCTAAGTTACATCAAGTTACAATAGGCAAAATTATGACAGAAAATATTTTGAAATCATAAATTATATTATTGTAAATGGCTTAGAGTTTGAATGATGCATTTTTATTTTTAGCGAATTTTTAACTAAAGTTGGTTCTATTTTTTCCTCCAATTTTTTATTTTATTATTTTTTTTCCCTGCTGCTTCGTAGTGTTGTTCGGTTGCTAAGTTACATCAAGTTACAATAGTTGACGTATCACAGGCAAAGTCATGCGGGTTACTTATTGTAAGTAAACAAGTTATATTTTATTTGTGGGGAAATATTTTTATTATTAAACTATTTATTTGCAGTGTTGGGTATTATTTTTTCCCCGATTGCCTATCTACTATTACGATCTGTGCTAGGATTCTGATCTTCAAAGTAAAGTCGTTTGAACATATGTGACAAGTAAATAGCTAAGTGTACTTTGTAGTTAATTATGAAATTTATTTTAGCTAAAGAACGATATAGATCAGCGGTTCCCAAAGTTGACTGGGCTCCGACCCATCTAACAAAAATTTCCAATCTTGGGACCCGCCTCTTATATTCCATGAGAGAGGAGGGCATAAATATGGGTAGTGCTCAGATCCCCTAGTGGCGAGTTGGGGAACTATTTAATGCTGTCGTATTTGTCAAAGTGTAATTAAAAAAAATTAGTCTCACCAATATGAATGAAGGACTGTTGAAATAAGAAACACAACTTAAATAATCTTTTTTATTAATTCTTAAATACAGTAAAACCCCATTATACCGCGTCTCAGTATACCGCGGAATCGGATATACCGCGGTGACTACCATGTCCCCCGACTTTTAAAACATCCTTTATTATGACATTTAAAGATGATTCCTTACTCACCATTGTAAATAAAGCCAGCCAGCAGTTTCAGAAGTCTAGTTATGCGTGTGTAACTTTATTTATAGCTTCATCAACCTTTGTATTCCAGATTCTTTAAGGAATCCGAACACGTTGAAATGGTCATTTTTGACAAAAGTCACAATTTTTTAGGGAGTTTTATTGGATTAAGCACTTCTTTAGCTTTCCAAAACTAGTTCGTTTTTGTCTCTACGCTAGTTAGAAGTCGAGATATCAGTCATTAAAGCAAGATCGGAAAACATTCTTTGCCAAATGTAAAGCGGTTATCAAAGCAAACGTTACTTCCACCTCGTTCTATCGGCAACCTCGAGGGCAAATTTTCGATCCGGAGTTTCCTACAGGTTTGCCACCGATTTCTCGGACGGTTGCTCATAACGAGCTACCATTTTCTAATCTGTATCCTTGTGTTGGGCATTTGTTTACAGTTTTTATACTTGATATTTCGTTCAAACAAGTAGGTTTCTGCATTCAGGGGTACTCCCATGCAAGGTCACGACAGGTCACTGTGACCTCCCAGAAATTGTTCTTATTCCGCAAATTCTGACAGACCCTGGTAAATTTGACCATTTGGTATAACAATAGTTTTTCATTTTTGACTGACAACTATCTAGTTGTCAATAGCAGTTGCAATTGCAAGACATCAAATTTTATTTTATGTGTACAATGATCACTTATTTTCAATAAGATCATGTTTAATTAAGTTTGATTTTCGTGATTCGGTGAAATACGAAGTTGCAGACGGAAAATCAAAAATCACCCTCCCCTCCCAAAAATATATGTTCAAGGCGGCTCTGCCTGCTTAAATATTTCAGAAAAGTGTGATCACAAATTGTTGTTATATTATAATGCAATACATTCTCATGAAATCTGAATAAGTGTCACCCGGGGGGGGGGGCGATAATTTTTGGTGTCCCTCCCCCCCCCCCCAAAAAAAGAAGAAGAAAAAGAAAGAAATGTTGTGTGTTGTATAAACTTGTAGTTTAGATTATTTTCAGAAGGTGCATAAAAAAACACTTTAGGAATTTCATTTTGTTTATTTGGGATAACTTTCACTAAACTACATTTATTTTCAGTTATGATACCTTGAAATAGCAACCATAAAATTGTATAATTCACGTTAACGTATTTTTTCTAAAACTCTATATCTCGTTTTGGGTGTCACCCGGGGTGCCCTGGCCCCTCCACCGTCCCCCGTAGTGACCCTATTGATTAAGGAACATAATTTGGTAAAATATTATTATTTGGTACTCTGTGCCTCATCTAATATCAATCTAATTAATAGTTTTTTTGATTGTGACTCTAAGTGTTCATTTAAAGTTGTATAAAACTGATGTGTACATAAAGCACGCACGCCACGGACGGGGACTTTTGGGAGGTGTTCACAATGTACTGAATATGAAACTTCGAATTTTAACGAACTATAAAATGTGACTGCAGTTTAAATTTAATTAAAATAAAATAAGAGGAATTAGTTAAAAAATTATCAAAAATAGGAAACAACGTATGATGCCTAGACTATTACTGCTGACAACTCTATAGCATGGTTGTCCATGATATATAAATGAAGAAAAAACAAAAACAAAAAAAAAAAAAACGTAGTCATACTGTCTCTAAATTTATCACTTGAAACGCACTTGCATTTTGGTAGCGATTTAATCATAAGACAGTCTTTGCAATGTCCTGCACTAGTAAAGTAGCGACTTTACATCCTACAAATGTTTTTTCAGCGTGATTTCACAAATTTAAACAAAAAAACTAATTTCGAAATTGCACTTTCCTTTTAACATTTATCCTTCTATCACCAGTCTTCAAATCGCCGCCATGTTTACTGGAAAGTTGAATTGGCGTCGCGAAATTCCAGCCAGAAGATTGGTCCTTGCCCAATTTGCCTTAAAACAAACGTTCTAGAGGCAATTTTTTTGTAGCGTAGATAAAGAATTGCTTCTAATTCGAGAAACCGTGAATTTCTATAGCACATGGGTATTTTCAAGAAACTCTTGGTGGAAATAGGTAGAAAAACCGGTTTCCGATAGAGTTGACGATTCCTATTACGGTTGCGTTTGCCTGTAATTCCTCTCGTGTGATAACCGCTTAAAAGTTTCTAGAAAGAAAAATAGACAAATAAAAAAAGGAAGAATAGCAAAATCTGAACAAGAAGAGGGCATTACTTATAAATGTGGTGAATTTTGGTTTGTAGGTTGTAATTTATAGAGTTACATAGTAAATTAGTTTGTTACTTTGCCAATGTATTTGTCGCATATATGACGTTCTTTAAATTATAATTCTCCCACGAAAAATCTAATTTTTTCAACTTCATAAAAGTGAAAATGTGTGTCTTTTGTTTACATATTGGTTTTTAAGGGGTCTATAAGAAAGAAAAAATCAATTGTGAATAATTCTGAAAATATATTGATGAATTGTGAGTATTTCTGTGTTGGCGAGTTTCATTACCAAGTACCAAAAAAAGCCTAAATATTAAAAAATTAAATAAATGAAGTTCAAATGTGCATAATACATGTAAAAGCAAAGCATGGGCTATTATTGTGTTGAATTTTATATTTGTATGTGCATAATATATAGTAAAAATATGAAAGTATAAACTTAAAATGCATTTTTTTCAAAATGAGTTTTTACGTAATATGTGCTCGTTTCAAAAATGATAACTCAAAATATACTCATCCTATTTTTATGAAACTCGTCACAATTTATCTCTATATTGGCTGCTAGGACATGTACCAAAATCTTAATCTATAATAGTTTTCTATTTATGGTCTATCTATAAAGTATCGAAGTAGCAATTTTGCCAAAAATCATACTATTAATGCTTCGATGAGCTCTGAAAACATTTCTTTCCAATATATCCTCAAAATTGTTGGTATATGCCCTAGATGAGTGTCAGTAAGTTAATTTTGAGTTATTTTTGTTTTGTTAAATTCAAAAATATAATTTTTCAAAATTTTGAATTTTTTGTTTAAAATTTTACTAATAATTACAAGTTTTATAAAATTTTGCAGCAATATTTTTAAAAATGTTAGTTAATTTCTGATTTTTACTGCAACTACATCAAAAAAAATAATAACAATGCTTCTAAACATAGTTTTCTAAAAAAGTGCTCCGAACGTGTTCGGATACCTTAACATTCTTGAAAAGTAAACATATTTTCCTGTGTATGCAGGTTTAAAACAGTTTCTTTGAGAATGCATTCCTTCTCTTCCGAATCTATTGTTTTCTTAGAACCTCTCCCCCTTCACCATTCCATGCTGATAACATGAAGATGCTTTTATTAGGCTCCCTATTTCTCGAAACATTGTTGGTTTATAACCTATCACTCGATAGACTTTTATCTACTAGACCCCTACCTGTTAGCCCATACTATGTGTTAGCCGAGGCCTTAGGATTGCTTGCGCACGAAGCTGGTTTGCTCGATAGACTGGTTGCGCAGTTGAGATGTGTGCTTCTTGCTCAGCAATTACAGTAAATAAAATGGCAACAAAACATGAAAGAAAAATTATACTACAGAAAAAAAGTTTCGAGTAATTGGTAAAGTTAAAAATAATGCAACAAAAGCGAGTATTATTTTGTGAATATGGCTGCGGTATAGTTTCACTATACCGCGGTTATGTTATAACGCGGGTGCCAAGCATGCCCCCTGACACCCGCGTTTTAACGGGGTTTCACTGTACCTATACCTGCAAGGGTTTTTTTTTTTTTTTTGCAAAGTTATTTCAATGGAAATGATGTGTTTGTTTTTTATTTCTCTTCATTGAAGTTTTAGCATCAACTTCAACTTTAGTTACTTTTTTTCGCAGACTTCCTACTTTTTTAATTCATGTGTACAGTGGCGAGGGGCCACTCAGTAGTCGCTCGAGACCCACCAGTGGGTCACGACCCATAGTTTGGGAACTACTGATATAGATATTTGTAAGGTTGCTCGTTGCTCAGAAGAACCCTAAAGCGGTTATCACACGACAGGAATTACAGGCAAACGCAACCGTAATAGGAATCGTCAACTCTATTGGAAACTGGTTTTCCTACCAATTTCCCCCATAGTTTCCTCAAAATGCTCGTGTGCTATTTCAATTCACGGTTGCTCGAATTAGTAGCAATTTGTTATCTGTGCAAGAGAAAAATTGCTTCTAGAACGTTTAATTTAAGGCAAATCAAGAAAGGACCAATTATGGAACTGGGATTTCATGACGCCAAATCAACTTTCCAGTAAACATGGCGGTGAAGGATTTGAAGGGTAGCGATCGAAGGATAAATGTTAAAACGAGTGAAATTTCGAAATTAGATTTTTTCCTTAGATAACCCTAAGACTTGTGCTGTTGCTTCAGTGTAATAAATCTCATTGGTCGCTTAATGTTAGCTTGAAGTTATTTCCATCCTCGTGAAAACATCTTATTAATTATGTAACTTTATGGCAAAGATTTCCTAAAATACATAATTGCTCAAAATGTCTATCTCAGATAAAACAAAAAGGAAATTTCTTTGAAAAACAACAGAATTCTCAAAAATGTTTTCCCATTGATTAGGTTAGAAAGAGGTTTAGACAAGCTTTATAATTGCTCTTTCATACATGCAGTGCAGACGCATACTGGTATAACATTATAATAGCGTAAAAAAGATCCTGGAAAAGTTATTGATTATATTAAATAAATAAGCATGGTAATATTTAGGCTTATTTATTTATTAGGCCGCCTAAATATTACCATGCTTTTTATTTATAATATTTTATTATAAATAAAAAGCATGGTAATATTTAGGCGGTCAACTTACAAAGGGTTTTTTTTTAATGTTCCCACCCAAATTTGGTCTAGATAAGTGGTCAACATATAGACGTGGTCAAGATATGTGGTCAAGTTACAAAGGTTTCCCTACATTACATAATATAGGACTCATTCCGTTTCTAACAAAAGTGGTCAACTTCGACAGGTGGTCAACTTACAAAAGTGGTCATTTTTACAGGTTTTACTGTATCTTAAAAATATCGATAAAAATAAAGAAAAGTCAAAAATACGTGAAGTAATTAAATAAAGATTGAAAAATAAAAAATTTATTGATTGAAAAGTAAAAAAAAATTTTAATGTAGGGCACTGAGATGGGAATAGTGTGTGTGTCGGCAGAACTCCCTCCCCAATAAATTTTAAGGCAATTGTCCGATTCGAGAGATTTGTTTTTTTCATTCCAAAGATCTCGGCGAGGACATCTCATTTCTATATTTTCAGTTCATTCCGTCAGTTCAAAAGTTAACACTAGCGCCTACGGGCAAAAATGAAGCAAATTATGTAAATTCTTGGCGTAAGATCCAAGTTCCTATGAACAAGTTGTTTTGAAGAACCTCTCGACGTGAAATATTTTATGAATTTAACAATTTTTGTTCATTTTTGAACAGTTCAAAAAAAATTAACACAGCGTGCGGAGAAATTTCAATTTTATATAAATCCTGATCTAACGGACGGATTTGTTTGGAACAAACTCAATCGGAAAGACGTTGTGAAGTTGTGGTGTCTTATTTGAAAATGTTTATTTTGGAAGTGATCGTATAAATTAGTACTCGAATTTTGCGTTGTGTTTATGAAGATGAAATGTGTTAAAGCATTCATGCCAAACTGGAACTTATATATAATAAGTTAGAGTGGCAGAAAAATTTGATCAAAACTATTTTAATCATAAGTTCACACAATTACCAAATAATACCAAAGCTATGTTGTTAAACTGAATAAACAATTTTATTTTAAATATTTAGGCATAGTTGAAAAATTATTTTTTTAATTGTTATACCAATATTCTTAACTTTACTTAATTTTACGAAACTTTAATTCATTTAAAATAAATGATCATCAAAGAAAATATTTCATCTGGAATACATGTTTACATAAAAGGTGCATACAACCTGGATTTCATTCAGCTGATTACAGGGACTTTCTGCAGTAACGTTCAAGTATTCGCGGATATATGTCATATCGTTGCTTTAAAAGTTCTCATGAAGATTCTAGAATAAAGTTCAACTGCGTTGAAAGTTCTCTAATTAATTCATAAAAGATAAGTTCTCTTTTTATTTAGAGAATCTCAGGGTGAATATAACCGTGGCTGAATTTATCTGATTCAATCCGTTTTCATACCGCGACCGTTGGATCGCTTTGTGCTAGCGTTCGGAAGTGGTCCTAACGGATTTTTTGATATGTAGACATTAATTGAGTCGGCATTTCAGACTTCCGATTTATCTAGGCATTGTAACTAATGCACATTCAGGTTGATGAAACTGATGCAGTTCGGTTCAGGGATCTTGATTATCAAATATGTATACAAAAAGGAACTTTGGTGGTTTAGACCATCGATTGGTCTCCACTCGGATTGTATACGTGCATTCTCGCTATGCAGATTGATGAAAAACTGGAATTATGAAGTTTAGAACCACAAATGAAGATATTAAAAAATATTGATATGCATCACAATCGAAAAAAATGTGATCAATCACTCTACTAAAGAAAACGGTTGCTTACCCGGAGAAGAGGCGAATGCCCCAAACCCGGGGCTCGCGTCATACACCTTCACCAGCTTCCAGTCGTAATGCCAGGGAAAGGCAAAATTCGTCAGAGATAGCACACTTGTAAGGCGCGAAAAGGGGAAGATTAATCCGAGATAGCAAATAGTTCCCGTCGCGTATTTAAAACAATTTGAATTTGTGAAGTCGAAATGCGACGGAACTAAGTTGAAAATAAAAGGTGGTTAAAGGGTAAATATGGGGTAAAAAAGCTAATTAAAAAAATAATTTGAAATGGTGTTTCGAAAGAATAAAATGGTATAAAAATTTTGGTCGCGTAGGCGATTAAAAAAGAGGCGATAAGTCGTGGTTACGCCTAGCGGTTAATCGGAAAGAACCGTGATTAAAAATAGTGAGACTTGTCACGAAGGTTTAAGCGAATAACCAATGTATTCCGTTAAAATAACTAACTTCGCGAGATGTAACAAGCATCTTGTTACAGAAGTATAACATGTACTTACATGAAGTTCCTCCAGAACTAAACGAGCCCATTTTCCTGTGAAATTTCTTGATCGGGATTTTTAAGGATATTTCTGAGTGAATGAACGAATTAATGAAAGAGTGAAAGAATGAATGAATAAATGAAAAAATAAATAAATGAGTGAATAATTACATGAATGAGTAAATGAATGAATGAGCGAGTGAATGAATATGTATTAACCGTTAAAAAGGGTATACTTGAAGTACCTAAGAACTAAAGTGAAATGAGAGAGAGAGATAGCTAGATTATAAACTTGAAGCTGGGTGTATACGGGAAAGTAGGCTCGCATAGTTCTAGACGGAACTTTTTGTTCTTTCTTGTAAGTAAGGGGATCATTGCATTTGCAAAACAATTATCACTAAAAAAAGAAAATATATATAGGTTAAATAAAAATGACGCTTTTGTAGCATATTGAGCTAAAAGGCATACTAAAAGTTAAGTGATAATATAACTCAATCCAATCAGTGTGCTTGCTTTAGTGACCTTTTTAATAAATAGACTTCAAAATGGAATTTATCATTTGCTTTTCGTACCATTCTCTCAAAGAAGGTGTGCCCTTTGATATGGACTTTTAAAAATATATATTACCTATATAAAAATGTATTTACACTAAAAATAATTAATTAAAATAACTTTTGGACCAAAAATGAACCAATTTCAATCTGTAAACTGCGCTAAAAAATAAAAAATAAATTTCTTCTTTAAACAACAGCGGGAATACTTTTAAACATAACTTGTGAAGTCGGTGCGAAATTATGATAAAAGATTTTTTTGGTAAGCATGAATCAACTACAAATATAATTGGTCCAGATTTTGCAGCAGTTGCAACATATTGTATCACTTAGTGTACTGGTAATCAGGCTGTCGTAATTTTGCGCCTACTTAAAAAATTAACTTTAAAAGTCTTATTGATGTTGCTTAAGAAAGAATTTATTTTTTCCTTTTTGTCGAAATTTATCATTTGAAGTAGATTCTATTTTTTTTTCTAAAAATTATTTTATATCCTTGTTAAGCTCTATACTTTTACGAACAATTGTATTGATTCACATACCAGACAGTGAATTTCGCTGAAGCAAGATTGCCATGAAACGCGGGATGTCCGCACTGAGTAAGATAATTGAAATTCTTTGGATCCAACGATCTCAGGTCAAAGCACCTATTTTGAAAATGTCAACACTTGAAAGCATTGGATTCCGGCCCATTTCGAAATCATCATTTTCCAAACCACTTCTGAGTCTACTGGAAAAGAACGATAATCGGAATTGGTCTTAGTGGCAGAAAACAAGTAGTGTGAATTCTGCCTGTGCCAGAAGAGAAACCTCCTACTTTACAGTGAGCTTTTGGAATACGTATTATCATTGTAGAATGAAGAGCAAGCACCAGCAACACTCAGTGACGACGCTAAAGTAGGCCAACGATGAATGCTGTAGTCCAACAATGTCACGTGAACGCACAACTTAGATTTGTTTTAGTTAGGCGAAGCGTTTGGCATTGTGGGATTGCAGCACAAGTCACCAGACAGAATGGGCTCGAAACTAGTCAGCGAAGAATAGGGATGTTTTGGAAAAATACGATAGCCCGAATTTGTCTCAATGGAAGATGATAAGTGGTTTGAAATCGGAATCCTGTTGAGGAAAGAAGAAAAAAACCTACTGGGAAGTTTGGAGTATTATCAGCAAAATGAAAATTTGTAAACAGTCAAAATGCTCAGTTGATGACTAAAATTATTGGAATATTTCTCTCATGAGAAACCTACTGGGAAGTTTGGAGTATTAGGAGTAAAATGAAGATTTCTGAGCAGTCAAAATGCTCAGTTGATGACTAAAATTATTGGAGTATTTCTCTCATGAGAAACCTACTGGGAAGTTTTTAGTATTATGAGTAAAATGAAGATTTGTGAGCAGTCAAAATGCTCAGCTGATGACTAAAATCGTTGGAGTATTTCTCTCACGTTTCTCCTATTTATTCTCATCTGAAGTCGATACTCAGCTATCTGACAAATGCTCATTGAAATTGTGAAAGTATTTTTTCCACAGTACTACGACCCCAACAGTGCTGTATGTCTTTTATCTTTATTCAATTTCGTACCTTTATGAGCAGCTCTATTTAATCACATACTGTATCAGTTGTTTTTAAAGTTTTAGAGTCGATCAATTCATAGAAAGGAAGAGTGAATTTAGTATCACCTTCAGCACTTATAATTTTCTTCTTAAGTTTTGTTAAAAAGTAATTTAGTAACACGTTTAGTACACCAAGTATTATTCTGGAAGTCTACATTGCCGTAAAATTGAAACATCAAGCTGAAGAGTAAAATATTCTGTTTTCAATTTCAGTTTGGTTTACGCCAAGAAATTAGTTCAGACAGCAGAAAATTGTCAGCCATAAATAAAAATATAAAATATAAAAGTGCCATCTGACTCTGTACTCTATGAATACTCATTTTTTTTGTTTGTATTTTCACAGCAAACAACGCAAAAATAGGCAGTCGTGATCAAACGAACGCTAATTTATAAATGCAATTTTAAGCTTGCATTTTTAACGCTATTATTGTCTGCCCTGCAGACTAAAGAGAACGCGAAATTAAGCGTCAATTTCGGGTGCGAAAATTTCTGCTGCGACGAGAGAAGTACGGATACCATAACACTAATCAAGAAACTTAGAGTTGGTGATCAGCAATATTATTTCGAGTGATTGTTCACAAAGAAAAGAAAGTAATTAATAAAGGTTATATTTTTTCGATCGTTTCCTGAAATAGAATCGTACACTTATTGCCGTTTTGTTTTGTGAGTATGACTCCAGAAGTCTTTGACATTTTACTCAATGAAATTTAAACGAAATTTCTAAATGAAATTTTGTTCGTTCTGCTACAACTTCTTCCTTGTCAGTGGGTGAGTTTTTCTTTCAATTTTCATTTTCCGTCGATTTTCAGGTGAAGTGGAATTCTAGCTTTACTAAGAATTAAATGACCAGATACACTTGCCGCATAGACAAATGCTTTATAAGAAATTTGCACTAACCACATGTTACGGTTTTTTAACCCCTTAACGGTCGCATAATTTTCATAAAAACAAAAACAAAGCGCCAATTTGTTTTCCAGAAAAACATTTTAAAAAATTGTATTCTCTAATTATATTATAAATAGTTTGATACCATCATCTAGTATGTAAGACAATAAATAAATAAGTTTTTGGGATTAAGGGGAATATTTTTTAAAATGTGTTTTGGTACGCTAGTTTGCAACATTACAGCCCGTGATTTTGACGGGAGCGAGAGGGAAGGGGTTAAATAAGTTTTTAATGGCTCACAGCACTTTTTTCCTAAAAATTATAATACAATTTTGCGAGCTTACGTTGAAGACAACAAATATGTTCTATTTCCTTAAAGCCCAATTAACAACTGATAATTTTCTGTCAATTGTCTTATTTTAATTACTCTGTTGCTCACACAGTTGATTGCGCTGTAAGAAGTTTTGTCCGAAAATACATGAGAATCTCCAGGAAATCCTTTATCTGGAGTGTGATGTAAAATTACAAAAACCTAAAAATAAGAAACCACAAAATCTTTTAAAAATAACAATAACATAGAATTTAAAAACAGAACATGTTCTGTAAATTTGTTGCAACAAATAATGTTCCGCATTAATCGCGCCATCTGTGAATATGCGGAGTTATTATTTCTGGTACGCGAAAATGAAGGCGAGTTCAGCTGAAACCGCGCCTCAGGCCTCCAGACCAAAGATGGTGTGTAGTTATGAGATAACAAGTAAGCCCGGAGGTCATACGAAATGACCGCTGTTCTAGATATTACACATGGTAAATTAAATGATTTGTGCAAAGGTGTCTGCTAATTCAATTTTTCATCTGGAATGAGTCTTTTGCGATAATCTTAGGTTGATTAAGCTGAAAACTAAACTGATGTCTCTATTTTTAAAAATAAGTTTTAAATTGAAATTATGCTAACACTGTTCACCCGAAGTTGAGGAAACTGCTAATTATTATTTTTGGGTCAAGGTAAGCCTTAAGAAATCGAACTTAAGGCTTATAACTGGCGTTCTTATTGACTTCAAATATCATCTTGTGCAGAAAAATCAGCGCTTTCGATCGATATATTGCATTGATATGTGCAAGATTCCCCCCCCCCTCCCCCATATTGGGGAATTTATGTGGAAAATTGCGTAAAATTGTAGGAAAGAAAGAACTACATCCGAACCCCGACTGACCGAGGTGCATAAGTCCTTGAAAAAAAGCGTCCTTTAGCGCGGCCATTTTTTTTATTGGCGGGCCAATGCCGCCCCTGCTAAACCAAAAACTCTGATGAACTTCTTGAAGAAATAACTTTTTAAACTGTAACATGCACTCTACGTCGGTATGTATTAGGGATGTAACGAATAGTGATTTGGCCGAATAGCCGAATACCGAATGTTCGGCCATTTCTTCCAGGCCGAAGCCGAATATTCGGTCCTTTCTTCAAGGCCGAATAGGCCGAAGCCGAATATTCGGCGGCCGAATATTAAAATTTCTTGAAAATCGTTGCAATCGAAAGTATTTGTCAAATTTAAAACTATTCACTAAGTCAAACACCAATTACACACAAGCTATGATGTATGATTTAATTCTGTTTGTTAAGAATTTAGAATTATTTAAAATTAATCTATTTTCACTATTGTTTTGAATGTAATAAAACTAAGACTTTCACCCACAAGCAAAATAGAACTGACAAGTTTTACGGCAGTAAGCATTAGCATTATTTTACTAATTATTTAATCGCAATGAAAGAAATAAATGCTTAGTGAACTTTTACCTTGCTCAAAACTGTTTTATGAAGACATTCTAAAAGTTATAAAAGTTAATATTTTTATTTTATGGGGCTTTTTACATACCTATTTTTAAAAGATCCAATAAAACTTAATGCACTTAACTGGAATATGTTTTTATTTTCAAAAACCCCAATAACTTATGCTATCTAAATATTCATGATATATTCTGGGCTTTTCACATTTCTCTCTAACCAATATTCACAATAAATCAGTCAACCCAAAAAAAAAAAATCTGGCTTCCACTTTGTTAATAATCACAAAACGAATTTACCATATTCTCTATTATAATTAACTATTGGGAGCAAATGCTAAATATAAAATACAATATTACAACTTTAAAATGTGTTTTTGCTCAGTCAAGCCTAAAACAAGATTTTAAAAAAGTAGTTTATTCTAAATTATTTTTATTTCTTAAAACTATAGTGGACTAATGTATTCTTTTGAAATAATTATAATAAAATTTTAAATGTTTAAAAATCTACTAATTTCTTTATTTTTTTACTTTTTAACTGCAGCAGAACTATTCGGCCGAATAGTTCATCAATATTCGGCCAGGCCGAATTTGACCTTACCCAGTATTCGGCCAGGCCGAATACCGAATAGTGGTCGAATATTCGTTACATCCCTAGTATGTATGTACAATTACACAGCTGTATGTATGAAACATCATTTTTTTCATTTCATAATATATACAGTAAATGCCTTTTTTCGCCTTTTTGACGTCGCTTTCATTTATTTTATCAGTGTATTCGCGCCTCCTTCTAGATTTGGACAGAGTCCATCTCATCCGAGTTTTCGATTATCCGAAGTACATTGGTCCATATTACCACGGATAATGGAGGTTCTACTGCACCTCCATTTATTATTTTCTAACGGTTCTATAAACCTTCCCCTTGAACCGCTATGTCTATTGATGAAAACCGCTATTTATCTGTAAAATAACCCTTATCAATATTAATCTTAAGAATCTTGTTTAGGTAATCTTAAATATTTTCTAATAAGAAAGAATAGTATTAAAATTTACTTATTTAAAATTTGTAAACTATTTTAATTGCACTTTATCTCAGGAGTGTTGCTTTGTTTCGTAAGTGAAGCATATAACTTTCAATAAAAATGTATTTTATTAAAAGTTGAATTTTTTCACTTCGCGTATAAGAAGAATAACTGGATAGACTTAACTAGAAAACCATTTTTTAATTATTAACTAACAAATACATTAATGAAATTCTAATTTTTAGCTACAGTAACACTCATGAGAGATGGTAACAGTCATGAGACAAACAAGCTGTCCTCTTGCAATAATGCACCAAAAATAATAACAGTAATAAAAATAACAATAATTATAAACAGATAGACCAAAATTGAAAATATTTTACCCCATTAATTGCTATGTTACATTAAAAATGAAATAAAACCATCACTACTCTCCTGATTTTTATCCAGAAATAGATGTTTTTACACAGAACTAATAAAAAATTAATTTCAATTTTAAAGTAAGCAGTAAAAATATCGAAATAAATAGTTCCAATTCTGCAAACCACATCTTTAATTTAAGTAAAGTGAAGATAATAGTTTGCAACACATCCACTTTCATATTTACATAAAGTAACAACTGGCATACCCGAACAAATGTTTTTTTTTTTTTCTCATTTATTTTTTTTTTTTTTTGGGGGGGGTTACAAGTACGGAAGTTTTTCTTTATTTACCCCTTAAGAATAAAACATCACATGAAAATCATATCTGCCGACGTAAACATTTTGTGTCAGGGTGTCTCTTTTAAAATATATATAGAGAGAAATAACACATAATCCTGAATTAAAAACTAATATCAGCTTGAGTTAAAGATCGTAAAATATCTTACTGCAGATTTATTTATTATTTGGTTGTTTTCAATCATGATTGTAACTTCCTCCTCTTAACAAGTAACACTCATGAGATTTATTAAGAAGTTCTTCACTAAAAAAAATTCCTGAAACTGTTCCTGAAAATGTTATTGGACCGATTGGTTCCTCTACAAGAAATACACTATTGCTGAATTGCTTATTTTTAGTGTTCGGCAGTAGTTAACTAGAAGTAGTTAACTACTTTTGTTTTGAACTAGTTAACTACTAGTTAAATTACTTTTTTCCCAACTACTAGTTACAACTACTTTTAAAATTCCAACTACTTTCGAAGAAAAAAAAACCTTTTTTAAACATTAAATTATTTAAATTTTCATCTTATGAATATTGCTCACACTTATGTAATTTTTATATTATGTTATATAATGGAAAGTACTTATAAAAAATCATAATATTTATTGCAGTATTTCTTACGCAAATTAGAAAAAACTTTCTAATAATAGTCAATAAATACCGCCCGCACGAGTACATGCGCAATGAAGTTTCATTTCAAGACCAAATCTTCATTGCAGGGAAGCTTTACCTCTACTCCAGTACCATGCATGCGTTTGGGATGCCATAAAACCACAAAAAGAAAGAAAAAAATACTGATTTTTAGGATTTTTTTAGAAGAAAATACTGATTTTTATAATTTTCTTTTTGGAAAAAAAATACTGATTTTTTATGATTTTCTTTTTTTTTTTTTTGAAAAAACTGATTTTTTTATGATTCTTTTTTGGACAAAATATTGATTTTTATGATTTAAAAAAATATATTTATATCAGCTTCTTCTAAATTATTAAAATATAGATATTTTCTCTTATAAATTTTAATATATTCTGGGTTCAAGTAATTCATTAGAATTTCAACTCACTACATGGTAGCCTTAATGCATCTAAGAATGACATTTTATCAGAGAACATTAAGTTTTTGGATATGCTGACTATAGCAAAAGCATCAACAGCACCTTTGAAAATGATTTTTTCGACAGTTGGAATAGTGCACTCAAAATTAAGAAGCAGATTGAGGGTTGATAAGGCATCAAAACTGGTATTCTTGATGAAGCATCTAAGTTGTAAAAATGATTAAGCTGATCAAATATCAGATAAAACATTTTATGTGATATTTGCCATCTCTGTTTATATATTCAAGAAATGTGTATATACTCAAAAATTATAATAGCCCAGTCAACTTATTTGTATATATTCAAGACATTATGATACATTAAGTCCAGAAATATAAGCTTTCTCTTCTGTTTTTTTTTTTTTTTCTTTTTTTTTTTGTTCTCTGTTTATTAAGCATATATTTTTTATATAATATAATAATCAATAATTGATTTTGAACTAATAATAAAAAATACCAAACAAATTTGTTAGAAAGCTCGTTGAAGTTGAAAAATGCTTTGTAAATGTAACGTCCGTTACTATGGAATGACCCAAATACATATTAAAATAAAAGTTTAAATTTAGAGAAAAAGGTTTTGTCTCTATTCATATTCTCTTTATAAATTAATTGTTCAGTGTTTTTAGGAAATATTCAATCTTTGAATGTTTTACAGGAATTTCTTTAAAATTGTTTTAATGATTAAAAATAATATTGAGTTGAATTATTAGGATTAAATATTTAAACACAAGCTTAAAAATGGAAATTCAAATGAATTATGCTTAAAAGTAGTTAACTAGTAGTTAACTACTTTTGGAGAACAATTAACTACTAGTTACAACTTGTCTCAGAAAAAAGTAGTTAGCTACTAATTGAAACTAGTTTTGTTAAGAGTAGTTAGTAGTTGGTAGTTAACTACTTTTTGACATGTAGTTGCCAAACACTACATTTTTATGCTGTAAAAAATATTGGGAAATAAATGGGTAACACTCTTGTGAAGTAATAAAAATACTCCTCACGTTGAATTGTATGTTCCACTATAAAAGAGTAAAGGAATAAAACTAACCCATTTTAGGTGGTACGAGGTTAATAATTACAAAATTTAAATATTTTGAAATTATGGCCTGTTTCGTGTTGAAGCTCACATGTAAAAATAGTTTTTACATGTGAGTTTTTTAGAAAATCAAAGCCTGATAACTACAAAACTAAACTAGATAAAAATCTAAAGATTTAGATTTTTAATTATCTTGAAGGGTACAGTTGATGAGCCAAATTTGGAAGAAATCAAAAAGGGTGAGCTAAAATTCTTTATATCACTTGATATGGAATGAATGACCCGTGTACCTCAAGACTTTTTTCTCCAAAATTCGTCGACTTTGTGGGTCCGCCCCCGCTTTAAACCCCACATCCGCCCTGGCAGAGCGGTGGCTATGTACTCGGACATATTAATAGAGACGTTTCGTGCTACAACGAGGCGTGTACGTTATGATAGACATTTTCACGTAGCCTAATCAGACTACCTACAGAGCGCATTCTAGTATTTGAAAAGAGTTAGCACTAAGGCTTTGCCATAGCTTTCATCCTTAAAAGAGTCCTAGATAATGCCAACGACGCCGGCGGAGATGGGAGGATTGGCCACCGAGGAAAAGGCTGCTCACTACAACTAGAAAAAATAGCACACGAACAATGTATTTCTTGACAATTTTTAAACTGGTAGTCACATCACCGTAGTGTTTGATTATGCATTTGCTTACAGTTTTTAAACTGGTAGTCACAGATCTCAAGTGTTCAGTTTTACGTGGCTTAACAAATGATTTTCTAGTTTTACGGAGTGCAGAAAAACAAGAATGCTATTGAGAGACTGTTCTCGAGGAACTTGATTATTTTACTTGAAACAAGTTCTTCTCAATTTTCAGAAGCACTAAGTTTCATTTCTGTATTTTTACAGAAAATATTTTTTCGACGAGTACTCTGTTTATGTCACTGCACCCCAGTAAAAACACCGAAAACCAGTCTAAAAGGAAGTAATTGTGACCAGGAACCGATTTACATTTTGAATCACTGTAGGGACAACTCGTGTTTGGGGGCCCCTTACGCAACAAAAATTCTTTAAGTATAACATTCAGTATGTGTTTGTAAAACCTGCCCGTCACATCTAAATTTGGGGGCCCCAAAGAGCAAAAACTAATTTGTCTTTCGAATGTCAAAGAGTCAGACTAACATTTGAGAGCCCCCAACGTGCAAAATGATTTTGTTTGTAGATTACGGAATGTTTGAATAAAATCTGGGGACCCCAAAGTGCAAAGATTTCAGATTTTGTTTCTCAAATTTTCAGACCAAAATTTGGAGCCCCCAAAGTGAAAATTCCGTGTGGTTTTAAAATAATTTAAAAGTACAGATTTTCTGTGAAGCAACAGAACGCTAACAGTTTGTTTTTGAAAAATGCTATTTTTAAATATTTTTCTAATAAATTTTAAATTACACAAAAAATAATAATAATAACCAAAATTAGGGGGGCCCTGTAAGTGTAGGCCTTGTTTCCGGGACTCACGTTCCTAATGGTGAATAAGGCCCTGGTTGGTGGCCAATAAATTAACAGAAATTTTTAAATTAACAGAATCAGTTCAAGAGATAAATAAATTATGTAATGGGTTTGTGGCTTGAAGGCAACAAATTGTACAATCATTGCAGTAGTGGACTTAGTGGCTTAATAGATTTCCGCCCATTTATGCAATTTTTTTTTTTTTTTCAATAGCAATGTTTTGAAAGGTATCACTCCACTAGACCAATCGCGAGTAACCAGAACCTGACGTGAGTGGTCATGCTTGTGCTTTTTTTTTCCTCCTGTAAGTTCTCGATGTACTGCTCATTCTCGAAACGAGGGCTCCGCGCTGCGCCGTGCTAAAAGAAATTAAATATATTGTATCATGCATCTCCTTTTTTTAAGTTAATTAATCTTATTATCTGATAAAAAAAATTATAAAGCTTTAAAAATTCATCAGTGGAGCACAATAAACTTCTTTGTTCCTGCTCCACGTCAGTTTTAAGTAAAATCTGTTTAAATCACTGATCAGCTAAAGATCTTTGCTCGAGTAAAAAAAAAAAACAGTTTTGAAAAAATTTCAAATCATCATTGTTTGAATGTGAGTTTTATTATAATTTAAAAGATATCATTTAATGCTGAAAAACGTTTATTTAAAGATTTAATTCAACTGGTTTAATGGAAATGCACTTCTAGAAACTTCGAAAATTAAATGTTATTGAAATCGAGACTTTCATTAATGGCTTCAGGAAAAAAAATCCCCATACCTCAGGGGAATGGTATGCGTTAAGTAAAAAAAAAAGGCTTCGACTTCAACAAATTTTACTTTTCATTTGTTCATGTGTGTCTTTGCACCCTGGAATGCAGTCATAAAACACACCACTTAATTGCAACACTGGCACCTCAAAGCAGAATGGGGGAAAGTTAAATTTACTTTTCCGTGAATCCGAAAGACGCGTCATGCCACAAATATTTGCAATCATTTGTTTCCGAGATGTTGTCGCTTTTTCATCGGCACACTTTAATGAAAGCGGGCAACTGAGGAGGAGTCGGAAAGAACGCTTAATGAAAAGAAATTGAGATAAAATTACAAGATGATGAAAATGCTTTCGGAGGCTGCTGATCGAAATTCAGTATTTGTTTCTTGCTGCCCTGAGGAAATCATTAAAAAAAAAAAATACTTTTTTTCCCAAATTAAGGAAAAAAGTGTGGAATGTTTTATCGTCGATAGCATAGAGTCATTTAAAGCGCATTAAGAATACTAGACGTTTAAAAAATAAGAGTACACGTGCGTTACTTCAAAAAGACAAATGCTTAAGGAATAAAACTACTCTTTTGTAATTCTTCCAGTTTTCCAAAGCTTTTTTTTCTTTCTTTCTTTTTTTCTTATTTATTAATATTTTGTTGTAAGTAAAACTTTTTTTTTTTTTCATATTTAGTCCAGCATGCAACAAACATACTAATAAATTTTGCAAAAATATTTCGTGAAAATAAATAAACAAACCAATAATTAATCAATTGATAATAATATGAATGTTTCTTAAAGAATTAAGGACAATTTTGCTAAGAAATTACTTGCACAAGTTACAATTTTTTGACGTAAACGAATGCAGTTTTGTGTAATTTTGGTGATAAAAGAAAGCAATTTCAGTTTAATAGTAAAAAGACGTATAAATACGAAGTCTAAAATTACTGCTAATTAAAAGTTACCGCAGCTATAGGTAAGGGCAAAAGTAACGTTAAAATAAATTTTGTGCAAAATAATATACTAATAAATAAAAAATCGTTTTTTTTTTTCTTGATTCCTCTGCAACCCCCCCTCCCCCCAAAAAAAATCCTTTTTTTTTTTTTTTTTCTTTGATAGAAGAATAAGGAACAAATTCATTTCTGAAAACTGCTAAAATTACAAGAAGTAGAAACGTTTACCTTAGCGCAGAAGCTACAAATAATAAATAACCAATAAAATGGTTTTGAAGAATATATTTGCAACGTTTAAAGGGCACATATTTACTGCTTCGTTTTTATCATTTATTAATAACTAGCGGTATCCACTAGAGATGAGTTCGGGCTCACTTTTGCAGGCCCGAGCCCGAAGATTTGAAGTCCGAGCCCGTCCGAGCCCGAGTGATACAGGTCTGTGTCAAAGCCCGAGCCCGCCCGAGCCCGAAATGATTTTATAAAGTGTTGTTAATAGATGTGGTGCTGCATCTATTAAATGTAGGATTTGGTTGCCATCGCAATTAGTTCTAATGATTTTTCTTTTAATTTAAAATAAAGAATACATATATTTTTAAACAATCATGAAATGCTCCAGTTGAGATTAAATTCTGCTGAGCTAAAATGCATGAAAAATCTTCGGTTTGGAAGTATTTTCGAGAAGTTCTTGATTAGCAGTCGAATTTAAAACTGGAATATATTCAGTGCAACTATTGCAGTTAGGAGACCTAATAAGATGGGTCTCTAGTCTGGAGCAATTGAAAATCAAAGTGAACACAAGACTAGCAAAAAACCATTAGTCCGGACTGTAGGTTGATATATGAATATTTTACCATGAGCCCGAGCCCGAGAGTAACTTTAAAATGTAGAGCCCGAGCCCGTGTCGGGCCCGGGCTCGGGCTTTCGGGCTCGGGGGGAGCCCGTCTCATCTCTAGTATCCACACGGTGAAGCCCGCGCTAAAAGTTTAAAGAACGTCTAGTATATGCAGGAAACGTTTCCAGAACTCCCCCCCTCCTCCGTTTTCACCCAAAACCTAAGCGGCTTAAGATAAACCTGTCGATTAAGCTATTGTGACAATACCAAGCTCAGAGTAAAGCAAAGCCAATGTACCTCCGCCATTACTGGTTACAGTCTTGTTTGAATATGTTTGCGTTTCGCTATCGCCAAATAATCGATAAATGCCAAATTTTTACGGAAATGAATGTACAGATTATTCCGGTTCCTTATTGGGGGAAAAATGGTGATCACGCTCCCGGAATTCAGAGATAACTTCTAAACTTGCAGCATAGAAATGCTAAATGTGCGTCTACTTTGGACAATAGCATTAAAAAAGTTTTTTTTTCTTCTCCTAGAAATTATGAATTTTAAAAATAAATGAAAATTTGATGTAGTCCTATTTGATATTTAAGGGAAAGTTGATAATTACGTTTATTTTAGCGATGACATCCCGCCATATGAGCGGGGAGATCACAGTTATCCCCGACTTAGGAAGTGTAAAATGTACTATGTAATTAATTTTTTGGTTTCAATGAAATGTATAAATATTATCTTTCAACCCTCCCCTCCCCACATCTGAAAAAATTCGAAAGGATGGACCAGCATTATTCATGCATAAAACGAGGAATGTTTTAGTACTTTTAGTTACAGAAAATGACTTACATGATAAGCGACAAAAAGAAAATACTAGGTAAAATTTTGCAGCAAAAACAAAGTCTTTTCAACCGACTTCACAAAGGAAGGAGGTTATACATTCGTATTGCATGTATGTCGTTTTTTTTTTTTTTGTTTGTTTGTCCACTCATAACTTCGCACCGGACGAACCGATTTTCATGATTTTTTTTTTTTCAATCGATCAAGGGTGGTTTCCCATAGGTCCCGTACTTTCGTTTGACCATATTCGATAATTAGAACAAAAGTAATGGGCAGAAATGTAGTATTTTTTTTGTCTTTTCATCAACAACTTTTGAGTAAATGAACCGATTTTGATGATTTTTTCTTTAATCGATAGAGGGTCGTCTAACTCAAACATAGCAAATCAATTTGCCTACATTTGTTTTTTAGAAAAAACGTTACGAGTGAAAAATAAGTATTTCTTATTTTAATTGCAAAGGCTTGGCTTGATTTTTCTTTGTTGGCAAATCTATTAATAAATATAAAAGCATTGTTAAAAACATGTTTGTTGTCATGGGCTATAATATTAAAAGAAATTACAACAAGAGTTTGACTGAAGGCTTCTATGTGGCAAAAATTAATCCAATCAATTTGTTTGCTAAAATAGACTTCAAAAGGGAATTTATCATGCAAATGATTAGTTTTTAGTGCCATTCATTTAAAGAAGCTTTGTCCTTTGATATGCATTTTTTAAAAAATAGAGTATTTATATGCAAAATGTATTTACACTAAAAAGAATAAAATAAAATATTTTTTATAAAAAAACAGAACCGACTTCAAATTAAAAATTGCGCTAAAAAGTAAAAAATAAAATCATTCTTTAAACAACATCGATGTGACTTTTAAGTATAGTTTTAGAAGTCGGTGCAAAATTATGGGTCTAATTACTATTATACCATTTGCTACTTCATATTGGAACTGTTGCTAATTCTGCGGAAATATATATATTTGTAATTGATTCATGATTACAAAATATTTTATCTATCCTAATTTTGCACCGACTTCTAAAACTATGTTTAAAAGTCACATCGATGTTGTTTAAAGAATGAATTTATTTTTTACTTTTTAGCGCAATTTTTAATTTGAAGTCGGTTCTGTTTTTTTAAAAAAATTATTTTTCTTATATATAGTTTTTCTTTTTTCAGTTTGAAGTTCGCTTGCAGTCTCTTTACTGTTAAATATTTTGTAAAAAATAAAGCCTTAAACTGAATCAATAAGCAATTCTGATTCAATTCATAAAACAAAAAGTTAAAGAAAGTTCTCAGACTAATATCAAAAACACACCATCTACAAAAAATGCTTCAAGTTGCACGGTTTTGTTTTAAAAAGAACTAAAATGCAGTCACAGTGAACAAAGCTGTCGTTGCCATTCGACAAATAGTATTTCTGATCATTTCCTCAGCGCAAAAATTATTAGCTTTCGTCCTAATTAACGTTGTAATGAATTATAAAATGGATGGAACATTGTCATCGAAGATAAGCTTGTGTGCAAAGTTTGAAATAATTTTGCAGTCATAAAGGGGTCGGAAACCGCGTAACAAACTTCCGCGACAAATCAAGATAAATAACATCGCTGCATCATCCAAACAAAGCTATCATTGCCATTCGACAAATAATAATTCTGATAATTTCCTCAGAGCCAAAATTATTAGTTTTTCCTAATTAACGTTGTAATGAATTATAAAATGGATGGAACATTGTCATCGAAGATAAGCTTGTGTGCAAAGTTTGAAGATAATTTATGCAGTAAAAGTGGTCGGAAACCGCGTAACAAACTTCCGCGACAAATCAAGATAAATAACATCGCTGCATCATCCAAACAAAGCTATCATTGCCATTCGACAAATAATAATTCTGATAATTTCCTCAGAGCCAAAATTATTAGTTTTTCCTAATTAACGTTGTAATGAATTATAAAATGGATGGAACATTGTCATCGAAGATAAGCTTGTGTGCAAAGTTTGAAGATAATTTATGCAGTAAAAGTGGTCGGAAACCGCGTAACAAACTTCTGCGACAAATCAAGATAAATAACATCGCTGCATCATCCAAACAAAGCTATCATTGCCATTCGACAAATAATAATTCTGATAATTTCCTCAGAGCCAAAATTATTAGTTTTTCCTAATTAACGCTATAATGAATTATAAAATGGACGGAACATTGTCATCGAAGATAAGCTTGTGTGCAAAGTTTGAAGATAATTTATGCAGTAAAAGTGGTCGGAAACCGCGTAACAAACTTCCGCGACAAATCAAGATAAATAACATCGCTGCATCATCCAAACAAAGCTATCATTGCCATTCGACAAATAATAATTCTGATAATTTCCTCAGAGAAAAAATTATTAAAATGTTTCCTAATTAACGTTATAATAAATTATAAAATGGAAAGAATATTGTATTGTCATCGAAGATAAGCTTGCGTGCAAAGTTTGAAGATAATTTATGCAGTAATAGTGGTCGAAAACCGCGTAACAAACTTCCGAGACAAATCAAGTTGAATAAGATCGTTGCATAATCGAAACAAAGCTGTCGTTGCCATTCGACAAATAGTAATTCTGATCATTTCCTCAGAGCCAAAATTATTAGTTTTCGTCCTAATTAACGTTATAATAAAATATAAAATGGATGGAGTATTGTATTGTCATCGAAGATAAGCTTGTGTGCAAAGTTTGAAGATAATTGATGCAGTAATAGTGGTCGAAAACCGCGTAGCAAACTTCCGCGACAAATCAGGTGAAATAAAACCATGTAATAAATGCATTGGAATGCAAAACACTCAACAGTAAACATAAGGGACTCGAGGATCTAAAGGCAAAAATTTTAAAAATCTAAAAGTATGTTATGTCAAATGAAGCTGATCTGCTGATTTCTTTTTGCGCATCAAGATGGAACCCTGCAAACAACTCTTGATGAGGCAAAACAAAAGGTAGAACCAATCATTTCGTCATTCCAGCTTACCGGTATTTTCCCCCTTTCGTGAAACGATAAAATTTGTGTTTGCGAGAAGATTCGGCTTTCTTTGTTTGCATACACATTTCATTTTTATTCGTTCTAGTTCATTCTTATTTGTTTAGGAAAGGCCTATTGCTTCTGTTGCCCATGGATTCATTTTCGGGGGGCTGTCGCCCCAATCGCCTGAGCTGTAGATGCGCCACTGCTTAAAACACTCTCATAGCAAAAAAGATTATCCTTTTGCTTTTTCCCGATTTGCAAAAAGCTATATTTAGTGATTTTTTGAAGCGCAACTAATCTTTGTACGCGTCGCCCAGTAAAAGGTTAACCACTAATCTCTTTAAGCACCTCATTTCAAGTGAATATCTCTTCATACTGTGTAAAAATTAAAGTTAAGAAAGATACTGTACAGATGTCTTTATATCATTAGCAATTAAATATTAGTGGCAAATCCTCTTGCAATTGTTTTTCCAAAATTTTTAACTTAATACTTAAACTTTATTCTGCTTGTGTTTTAAACCTGTTTTAAGTCAAAAAAAAAACAATGCCGAAAAAAATGAACGTTCTTGCTGTACTTTAATTGTTTCATTAAGACACACTCAACTATCTTATATATAAGCGGCTTATTCTGTCTGTGTCTGTCCGCGATACGATAATAGACCGTTTTACCGATCGTGACCACATTCGGCACGGTTAATGTTTACGACCCGAGAAACGCATCGCCGCAAAAATGAAAGTTGTGACTCAATTAGTTTTTTTTTTTAATTAATTTTTTAAAATTTTTCAATGATTTTTTTGACCCGTTTTATTTTACTTTTGCATTGTTGCCCACATTTCCAAACATATAATTACAGTTGCCGTGTGAACAAACAAATCAATGCAGTTGCCATTGTTATTGTCATAAATGTAACAAATATACTAATAGCAATCGAAACGTTTATCTCCGTTAACGTCATATTGAGAGAGGCTTCGCTGTATTTCAATCACCGTTAAAAATTAATGTATCCGCGAATTTAATTTAATCCTTTCTTTCTTTTTAATTTATTTATTTATCGTCTGCCCTTTTCATATTTTTCTTATTAGAGTGGCAGCGCTCTTTTTCCCCAGTTTCGTTAAAACAATTGTTTTGAAAAGCACAATAAAATTTTCAATAAGTTCTTTCGATGATAAATATATATTTTTCACAAACAATTTGATTATATAGTAAATAAATGTATAGTAGTGTGGGGCTGTAAGCGAAGGGGCGCCCTCGCCAACTGATCTGGGTAATTCAGTTTGAATTTGCAGACACCTCTGCACAAATCATTTTTATTACAATTTATTAATATCCAGAACAGCGGTCCTTTCGTATGACTGCCGGGCGTACTAGTGAAATATAATCCATTTCCTTTTTTTCTTTCATAAAGGCGTATCTTAAGTTTTCAATTACAAAAGAAAACTGATCTGCCAGCTTAAAGTGAAATATGCAATTTCATTTTGAGTTTTTAGTTTACTTTCAGAAAACCGGAATTATTATGTTGTTGATGTCGTTTCTAATGCCACTTGGGTACCCAAACTCAATTCCTCAGAGCGACCAGGAGCTAAGGCAGTAAGGGAGCGCATTAGGTTTATAGATGAGCACCACAACGGTGGAAGTACGACTCGGCTGATTATGTATTTGGATGACACCAGATGGCGCCCCCCACAAATACGCCGCCTTCCTTTCTTGTCCTAAGAGTGAAGGGAGGGGAAATTCTCCACCTCCGGTACCCTCGAAACTTCAGGGTCCACGGATTTTACGTGCACGTATCCCCAATTGTACATGGTGGGTCTTCAGCGGGTCGCGTATCGAAAATCCAATCCTCCGGTTGGAAGCCCGACATCCTAGCCACTAGACTACCACGGCTGAAGTAACTGTAACAAGGTTTAACAGAAGAATGGAGGCAATTCAAGCAACGTCATTGGTCACGTGACAGCGATGAAAGCAGTGTAAACAAGGGAAGTCGTAGCATCGCTGTACTTCGAGCTTGACAAATCCAATTAAAAACTGGGCCTAATAAAGTTCTTCTACATTACATAAAATTAACACTAAACAAAACACTATAACTATTGTAATAATAAATAAATTTCTTTTATAATGATTAAATTGAATGTAAATACCGGGTTTTAATCCGAAAAAGCTGTGAAAATTAATTTTAAGATAACTCATTTTGCCTAGTGAACTCCACGTAGAACTCAACTGAAAAGCTTAGTAAACAAAGAACGGATATCACGTGACAACGATGATCGCTCATGAGTCCCTCTAACGGTGAATTGCCTCCATTAAAATGTGTCCATTATTTGAGATTTTGGTTAGGTAAATAGTTGAAATAATTAGCCAAAGAGCCTTTTCGTTTTCTGCATATGGTTGAAAGTGACTTTTTTCTCCCTTACAGAGAAAACTCAAATAAATATAATTATTCCAGTCCATAATTATTCCAGTCTCCCCTGGAATAATTATGGAAAAAGCGAGTTTCCTTCACTAACTTTCAATGTGATCTCCTTAATCTTTTCAGACCCCAGAACTAAGCACAAACAATTTTGACGCAATTTTTTGGCTCTCTGATTTAAAAAATGATTATAAAACAAAATAACTGAAAAAAGAATGTTTTTTTCATTTTAATTAATAATTAGTTTAAATAACAATTAATGCCCAATTTCCATGCTTTCCATATTTAAAACGAAGTAAACTATGTGTTGATTAATTTCAAAAACAATTGGGTGTTTTAGCTTTCAAACTGCACAAACAGTAGTTAATAAACAGTATTTTAAAATGTACCCAATTGGGTACTCTTGGAATGAAAAGGTTTTGTTCTTTTTTTACATTTTTTTGAAAAAAACCTAGATTCATATGCTTTGTGGTCGCCAAAATTCTAAAGCCACTGAGCAAACGCATCGTTTTTTAGTTATATAGAGACCGATAAAGGGGTGTTAGTGGTCGTTATAGCGAAATTTTAACACATAGGTTCAACTCAGTGGCGGATCCAGAAAAAAATTCTGGGGGGGGGGCACAATGTGGCTGATGTGCGTGGTTTCAGCTTAAAAGCAAAATAGAGGGGGGGGGGGACACAACTCCAGAAACTGTGATCCGTTTTAATTTCCAAATATAATTTAATCAATTATTTAATTAAACTTAATTGATTTATTAAATTTAAATTATCAATAAAATTTTAAATAATTATTCCCTAATTAAATACAAAAAAACACATTTTTTTTTTTAAACTGGACATATATAATAAAGGAATATATACTGTCAAAGCACTTATTTTCTTGAGCACTTTTTTTTAACTTTTGGTTTTGTTCATATATAATTCGCGAAATTTTCAGCTCGCAAAATCACCAATAACTTCTTTTTCGCGAAAATGTAGGGGGGGGGGGGTCAAATGGAGTCTTCTTCAAGTCTATTGAAGATTTAACATGAGCATAAATCAACTGTCTAAGTGATTTTGCAGGTGTCTGCTTCTTTCTGTCTTAGCAATTACCCGGTTATCTCAGTTTGTCACATAAAATTGAAAGAATAGAAGTCACATAGAATAGAAGTTTTATCGCTCCATCTGCAAAATAGTTTCTTTTTCCTCGTTTTTAGCGTAAAGGAAGAAAAGAAAGTCAATTCTTTCTAGTCCTTACATAAAGCGTCTGGAGGGGGCACGGGCCCCCGTGCCCCCCTCCCCCTCTGGATCCGCCACTGGTTCAACTCAATAATGCCCGGAAGACTCTATTAACACGTACACATCTTTTATAAACAACAAACAATGTTTATTTTTCTTACATGGTCTATAAATTAGAGCAAACAAGAAAACCAACCACATGTTGGATACGTTCACGATGTAGGTACAACTACACATATTATAACATAGATAACACCTCATTAACAAAATTTCATGGCACACTAATCAAAGGAAAAATTTTAGATTAAAAAAAAAAGGTTTAGAAGGATTTAATTGGGCTTATTGCGCTTGCTATAAATTGGGGGATCATACCTAATTTTCACGGGGGAAAGTCCGCGGTCAGGTACCTGCAGGAATACGGGAGGGGATCGGGAGGGGATTGGGACGAAGGTCCCTTGCGAAAGCTGAAAAAAAATAAAAGAGAAAGAGACTCGTTTCAAGTGGTCAGAGGTTTTTATACCCCCCGATCGGCTTAAGAAAATAGACAGCTTTCTACGACGTCCGTAGTAAATCAGGCGTGCTGGTGACAAAGTTCACCCCCTTTTTGTTACTGGCGCGAAAACGAGAAAACATGACTCAGATAAAAACTCAGAAAGTCGCAAATAAATAGAAAGTGTGCGCCATGAAAAATGAACATGTGTCATGAATTCTTAGCCCAACCAAACCAAAAAAAAAAATATATTATACTTCATACAATTAAAATTCATTATACACTAATCAAAATGCCAATCCTAACACTCCAATTGAATTACTAATATTTTATAGGTGTCTTCAAAACCCTTAAAAATAGTAAAAAAACATAATTACTTAAAATATGTATGTCGCGGCACTATTAATAAAAAAATATTTATTGAAATTGTGCGTTTACACAACTTTGGCCGAAAATGGGTTAGCTCAAAATCAAGCACATTTGATAAATTGTAAATAAAGGGGGGGGGTGGAAACGAGACTCTCACATGCACAATGCAACATCTGAAGACAAAAGTCGCGTCTTAGTGTAAAAAGTACTTGAAGGTTTTAATTTAAGTTAATTTAATTTTTTTACTCTTCCCTAGGACGGGGAAAGAATTCATTAGTTAATTGTTGCGTCGTTAATGATGTAATTTAATTAAAATGAATAGATGTGAATGCTTTAGAATGAAAAATGATTCAATTATTTCGCTACGCACTTTTATTCTTCCTACCCCTCACCCCCCCCCCCCCTCTCTCTCTCTCTATGATATCTTAAACAGTAATGCTTGCTAAAACGTAAAAGTATATTTTTCTTCTCTTAAGTGACGGAAATTATCTCTTTTTAATTATTTTTAGTGGTTTGAAATATCTGTAAAAATATGTGAAATATTTCCCTACGTTTTCAGCTGAAAAATCAGTAATATCCAAGGCAGGACTCGCAAAAGTTTTCCTGTCCCATAAAGAATTGATTTTATGAGTTGTCCTGGAAGGTACTGACAGTTATTGAATAAATGATTTATTGTCAAACATACAGGGTCGTTAAAAACGTCAAAACAAGAAGCTCCGTCTAAAACTACACGAGCCTAATTTCCCGTATGCTTCCCCAAATTTAAATCGATAATCTAGCTATCTTTCTCTCTCCCTCTTTCCCATTTAGCCTTCAGCTCTTAATTACTTCAAATATACCTTTTTCAACGGTTAATACATATTTATTCACTCCCCTCATTCATTCATTTATTTACTTATTCACGTTTTTATACACTCATTTAATTATTTTTTTCATTTATTCATTCATTCATTGAGAAATAACCTTAAAAATCCCGATCAAAAAATTTCATAGGAAAATAGGCTCATTTAGTGCTGGTTGAACATCGTATCTGTACATGTTCTACGGCCCATTACGCCTTCTTTTGCACTTTATTTATATATTTTTTACTTTTACGGGAAAGTAAACTAAAAAGGGGGGTGTCAGGAATTTTCAGAATAAGTGGGCTGTTCACTCACAGCTTTCTTGTTGCGTGTTGAGCACTTTTCCTTCCTTCACTGATGAAGAGGCTCCATAGCAGCCTCGAAATAGCGATTTGCAGTAATTAATTGACAATTTTTGCTTTATTAGGTCGTTTTTTCCTTGTACTCGAAGCATTTGTGCTCATTTGTCTCATAATTCATTCAGTGTTGTTTTGTCAATTTAATGTTGTTGTTGTTGTTGTCGAGTCCTCGCGCATGGCGAGGAAGAATGGGTACGCTGCTCCCGAGTCTAACGGGGCCCTTATAGGCAGGAGCCCGATTTCCGCCCCTTTGAAAGGTCTCATAATTTTTGAACCAGCTCCCAGATGAGAGACCGTCACCTGGGACCGGCACCCCCAGAGGTATCGTTTCACTTGAAGGACATTGGAGCCAAGACCTATTTAACGTGCACCAGCTCCCTTTAGCGTACACGGCAACCAACCGCGAGAGGTTGTCACCCTCCCAAACACTGACCTCAGTCGATGTTGCTTCACTTTCGGTGCTCTGCGGGAACCGAGCTTCTACCGGCTGGTCCACTGCGGGACTGTCAATTTAATAACCTTACAATATAGCTACTTTACATCTTTCATGCCATTTAGGGAAAAAAGTGGCATTTTAACTAAACTACGATATATGTCTCTTACTTCAAGCAATAATTTTAATTAAAAAGTTAATATGCGCAGAAGGAGGATTTAAAAAAATCTCGTTTTTGTTGAATGTTGATTGTTCTCCGCTGACAACCTCTTGCAAGAAAGTCCATTACCATACCATCGAATGCAATGTTTTGATCAGTCCGTACTTCCATTTTTTTTTCTACGTGAAGTGAGCAATTTTATCTTTTCCCATCCGACCTCATTATTTGAGTATGTTTAATTAGTAGAAAGCGTTTCAAAAATGCTACTGCATTGCTTAATTATGTTTCTAAAGTAGTTTAACCTACCTTCATAAGAGTTAGAAACAAAGCGAAAATGACTGACTGTGTGTGTGTTTTTAACCATAGGCGCGATAATCATCTCATAAATAGGGAATTGCGTGGGTAACGGAAGGGCGTTTTTTACAACGAAATAGGACTTGCGATCTTGTCAATTGAAAAAAAACTGTTTTTAAAAAACGTCAATCAGACCCTTAATCCTTTCCATCAAGTTATATAACAAGAAGTTCCGTCTAGAACAGTACGAGCCTACTTTCCCATATAAACCGCCTTCAAATTTACAATCTAGCTATCTCTGTATCCCTTTCTCGTTCAGCTTTAGTTCTTAATTGCTTCAAATATTCCTTTTTCAGAGGTTAATACTATTCATTCACTCCTTCATTCATTAATTCATTTATTCAGTCATTCATGTATTCATTCATTCACTCATTCATGTATGTAATCACTAATTTACTTATTTTTTCATTCATTAGCTCATTTATTCTCTCTTTATTTCTTTTTTATCATTTATTTACTCATTTTTTTAATCCATTCTTTCACTTCTTCATTTAATCATTCATTAATTCAAAAGTATTCTTGAAAATTCCGATCAAAAAAATTGATATGAAAACAGACTCGTTAGTTCTGGATGAACTTTCTATTTGTACATGTTCTACGTTATAAAAGCTTTCTGATAAAGTTTGTTCCAAGCACATCGCTCCGTTAGATCAGGATTTATATAGGATTGAAATTTCCCCGTAAGCACTATCTTAATTTTTTTGAACTTATCCAAAAATGAACAAAAACTGTTGACATTAATATTTCACTCCAAGAGCTTCTTCCAGTAAGCTTGTTCGTTGGAACTTGGCTCCTGTACCCAGAGTTTACATCATTTGCTTCATTTTCACCCATAAACGCTAATGCTAAAATTTTTTGAACTGTTCAAAATTAAACGAAAAATTGTGCAAATCGAAAAGTAAAATAATGTAAATGATATGTCCTTGCCAAGATCTTTTGAATGCAAAAAGAATTTTTCGAATCGGACAATTCGTTCAAAAGTTATTAGGGGGGACAAACCGACCGACACAACTTTTCCCCCCTCTCAAAACCCTACTTTCAATTTTTTATGTTTCAATCTTTATTTAATTACTTAACTTATTTTTGACTTTTCTTGATTTTAACGATATTTTCGCGATACATTAAGCTTTCTTTCGCGCTCTATTTATTTATTTTTTACTTTAACGGAAAAGTAAGCTAAAAATGAGGTACATTCGTCCTATCCCGTCGACCATTTTCGCCAAATTTTAAAAAACGTAGTCAAAATTCCGTATGCCGCCAGTAATGGAAAAAAGAATTGAACATTTCAAGCGCCAAGCTTTGGCGGCAATTTTTTCGCCAACTTATTGGTTGACGGTATAATGCGTAACATCAAAGGCGACTCAACTTCAACTTTTCAAACTACGAGGGGTGATCAACAAAAAAGGTTACAAGTCAAATAAAGTAATATTTACTAACCATAGATAAAAAATACAAAAGTGAATTAAGAGGCATACGTGCCTATCACTTTTCGACATAATCACCAATTAGATTTAGGCATGTATCAGAACCAACTTGTTTAACCCGTCTTGGTAGAAATTAGGTCCCTGACCATTGAGCCAGGTCTCGGAGGATGTTTCCACGAAACTGTCTGAAGAGAACCGTATGCTGGATATGTGCTTCTTCAACCTCGGAAACAGGTAAGAGTCACTGGATGCCAAATCTGGGCTGGGGGGGAGGGAGTTACTCCAGATTTGCCACCTGAACCGTCGCAACAATTCTTGCGTTGCTTTAGCAGTATGGGGCCTGGCATTGTCATGCAGGAGGACCTTCACTCGACACATCAGACTCGCTCACTCTGTCAGATGCGGACACATTCTTTGCCCATAAAAATCAAATCACGGCCCGCCCTTCCATACGAGAATATTTTCCTAAGCGTCTCGCCGCGCCATTGCAATCGTCCTTAACCGTCTGGGAACTTTCACTGCCTACCCGCACACCAGCTGTATGACAAATAGCACCATCTGTCTCCACAATATGTGTAGCTTTCAAATGCTGCGACTTGTAACCTTTTTTTCTTATCACCCCTCGTAATAACTTTTTTCTTTTTTTTTTTTTAAATTCAAACTTTAAGGTTGGTAAAGGAGTTGCCAACTTTGCTGTAAAAACGACCGGCCGTTACTCGCTGAATTTACCAAATATAGTCTTTAAAATATGTTATCAAGTGTGTAAAACATGAGGTATTTTAGAACTTGCGTCAAATATAATCGTTTGAATGTCTTCTCATTTTTTTACTCAATAGGTGAGCTATACCATTAGCCAGTTTTACCGCAAAGTTTAGGTTACCTATTATTTAGATTAACCACTGAACGCATTTGCCCGGGTCTGACACGGGCGAAAGTTGCCGGAACATTTGCCCATGCCCGAGCGTTTTTTTATTTCTAATACTCGTCTGAGATCTGCTTACACTTTGTTTGTATAATATATTTTGTTTATGTAACTTGTTCCCCTGCCAACGCCTCCCGAATCACCCCCACAACCTGAAATTGCAAAGAATAACTTACACTATACTAGTTTCTCGGGGGAAAAATCGTGTTTAAGAGGTTGAATTAATTCTATATTTTTAGAAATTTGTCATATTTTTAACCGACTTCACAAAGGAAGGAGGTTATACATTCATACTGTATGTATGTCGGGTTTTTTTTTGGTCCACTCATATCTTCGCACCAGATGAATCGATTTTCATGATTTTTCTTTCAATCGATCGAGGGTGGTTTCCCGTAGGTCCCATACCTTCGTTTGACCATATTCGATAAATAGAAATAAAGTAATGGGCAGAAATGTAGTATGTTTTTTGTTTTTCATCCATAACTTTTGACTAAATGAATCGATTTTGACGATTTTTTCTTTAATCGATAGAGGGTCATCTAACTCAAATATTGTACATCAATCTGACTACATTTGTTTTTTTAGAAAAAACGTTACGGGTGAAAAATAAGTATTTTTTATTTTAATTGGAAAGGCTTTGCTTGATTTTTCTTTATTGAGAAAACTATTAAAAAAATATAAGTCATGGTTTAAAAAGTGTGTGTTGTCATTGTGCTATAATATTAAAAGCAAATACAGCGAGAGTTTGACTGAAGGCTTCCCTGGGCAAAAATTAAATCCAATGAACTTGTTTTCTCTAGTGACCTTTTTTAAAATTGGTTTCAAAACGGAATTAATCATACAAACGGTCAGTTTTTAGTGACATTCCGTCAAATAAGGTTTCCCCTTTGATTATATTATATAGAAAATGATTGTATTTATACGGAAAATGTATTTACACTAAAAACAATAAAATAAAATAATTTTTATAAAAAAATAGAACTGACAAATTATAAATTGCGCTAAAAAGTAAAAAATAAATTAATTTTTTAAACTACATCGATATGACTTTTAAACATAGTTTAGAAGTCGGTGCAAAGTTATGAGTCTAATGACCATAACACCATTTGCTACTCCATATTGGAACTGTTGCTAATTCTGGGAAAATATATATATTTATAATTTATTCATGATTACAAAAAATTAGATCTAGCCTAATTTTGCACCGACTTCTAAAACTATGCTTAAAAGTCACATTGATGTTGTTTAAAAAATGTATTTATTTTTCACTTTTTAGCGCAATTTATAATTTGAAGTCGGTTCTATTTTTTTATAAAAATTATTTTATTTTATAAACTTTTTGCAGACTAGATGTATTTTTAAGCATCGTTTATTTGCCTGTTTTGCTAAAGAATGTCAATTGACTATTTTCTGCGTGACAGCATTATTGTTTTATTTAAAACATATCACTGGTATTTAAACATTTAGAAAATTTTTGTGACAGCTCTTTGAATAATCAATCAAAATTTACATAAAAAGACATATGAATAATGTAAAAAAAGAATATAATTTTTACCCTTGAAAGACACTTTCCGTTAAAATTTCAGCTAATTTAGGAAGCAATCTCAAAATATGGGCAGTTTCGAATTATTTTGTTGATTACATGTATTGAAAATATTTTAGTTTCTTTCTAATAACTTTCGCTATTTTTTACATCTCATTATAGGAGATTGACTGATTACAAATCATGGACCCAGTTCAACAAAGGTGCGCCACAAATCTACTCGGTAAGGTCATTTTTATTTAAATCTTTGAACTTAAACTCGAAAATTTCATAGCGGAATATGCAAGTAAATTACGACAGACATGGACTATGTGTATCGTAGTTTTCCAAAATGCGTATGTTTTACGTATATCTATGCGTATTTTTCAGACTGTACCTATATAGTCTTATACAGCTTCGCCCCCCCCCCCTTTCCAAAATTCAATCACTCGGCTGTAATTGTTCTCCAAGGTTTCTTTGTGCGGAACTCCTTGAAAATTTGGATTGTTATTTGATATTTTCAGAAGTTGGTAAACCATGTGTGTAGCACACTATCATCCAAAAATTGCAAAAATATTTTTATGTTGCCATATTTAAGAACCTAACTTTTCTTAGAATGGAAAATGTTGCCAACACATTGAAATATAACATTAAAAATATTGGTTTAAAAATTTCAATTTCAAGTTTTATTATTTTGAGTTTTTTATCAAGTGACCCATTTTACCCCATGACCCATTTTACCCCATCCTACTCTATAGAACCGACTATAACTTATGCAAGAAATGAACAGCGGGGGCCTCAGTGGACGAGGGGTCTTAGTACCAGTTTCCGTTGCCTGCCTCCACGCGGTGAAAGAGGCGTGGGTTCGATTCCCACTTTCCCCTGGGTGTATTTCCTTCTTTGTGTTGTAACATTTTATTGGGCTCTCCTGTTCTATATGTCATATTGGACGAGAATTTGGGGCACATCCTTGAGAATAGCAAATAAATTCGAAAATAAATGTAACTTAAAATGGTCGTTTACATACATACAAATTAACAGCGAACTAGAATTTCGCAATAATTGCTATTTAGAAAGGGCTTTAGCAGTACTAAGGGGGGAGGAAATCAAAAAACCTATATTTTGCTTATCGCAATTTATGATGGTCCATGCAAAATGGGGGAAAATGAAATGTAACATGGCTTTCAAAAAATGTTATGCTTCAGAACATTTTTACTGTACATAAAATTTCAAATCTTAATTATAAGAAGTCAAGCAAAATCAAAAGAGCTGCGGACGAGGTGTGGCAACAAAGCGATACTTAGTTGCGGTAAAGAAAAAATCAAATAATCTTGTAAAAACTCAAAATTTGAGCATATAGTGATAAAGAAAAATTGCTGTTATTGCTGCTTTTTTAATAAACTAGAGTTTTTTAATAAACAGTCGAAATTTGGCCGCAATAATTAAACTAAAGAGTTTTTTTAATAAACAGTCGAAATTTGGCCGCAATAATTCAATTAAAGAGATTTTTAATAAACAGTCGGAATTTGGCCGTAATAATTAAATTAAGGAGTTTTTTAATAAACAGTCGAAATTTGGCAGTAATAATTAAATTAAAGAGTTTTTTAATAAACAATCGAAATTTAGCCGTAATAATTAAATTAAAGAGTTTTTTAATAAACAGTCGAAATTTGGCCGCAATAATTAAATTAAAGAGTTTTTTAATAAACAGTCGAAATTTGGCAATAATTAAATTAAAGAGTTTTTTAACAAACAGTCGAAATTTGGCCGTAATAATTAAATTTTGCATTGAAAACAACGTGCTATTTATATAATTGTGTAAGTATTATTGATCAAGTTTGGCGATTATAACCTCGAGTTTATTTCTATCCTCCTCACTTGAAGCAAATATATCGTAAATCATTGTCGCCGCAGAGCCTATTGTGCTCATAAAGGTAGCCGCTTGTACTTCTGCCGATTTCGTGCTGCGTGGCAGGTAAATAAAATTTAAATGCTGGTTTCTATTGAATATTCTCATTTTCAGTCCGTTGTTTGTTAGAAGCCTTCACTCAAACTCTTATTATAATACCTTTCAATATATGACTGCTTAATGGCAACAAACCAGCTATTCTCAACCTGTGGGGCGCGGGGGGCGCGAGCACACGAGAAGGGGTGCGAGAGAATATCCAAGAGAAAATATTACTTTAAAAAAATTGACTAACTGACTGAAAAGAAAGCACACATACACATAGAAAACAAAATACATTTCGACATATTTAATAATTTATTAAAGTAAAACAAATTACTAAATTAAAACTTTCTCAATCAAAACATACTAACTTAAAAACAAACTTAATAATAATTGTTAGTGACTTCCTTGGGCCTGTCTTGCAAAGCAAAGTTTTTCGAAGGAAGGCTTAATATTAGAATATTAGAAATAGCCATCCTCAGTTGTTTCTATATTTAGCCGAGATCTATATTTGGTCTTTAAAGAAGCCACAGCAGAAAATCCAGTTTCACAAAAGTAAGATGTTGAAAATGGTAATAGAATGCGAAGTGCCCTTAGTGCAGAAAGATCAGAATCTACTAATGACCAAAACTGAAATACTGATTTATTACTAAATTAATTTTATTACTAAATGACTCATTTTTACTCTTGTTTTCGGAAGTTAGTTAAAAATAATTCAAAAACAGAATCAGTACTCAACGTACAACATTGTTGTATACATTTTACGGTAAGTGGGGGGGGGGGGCGATGAAAATTATGATAGAGAATTGGGCCGCGAATACTAAAAGGTTGAGAAACGCTCGCCACAAACTGTTTTTAACAAGGAGTTTTTTTGTAATAGAAATAAAATTTCACGTTAATTTAAAGCACAAATGAGCATTAAAACGCAGACATATGTTTCGGGATTGCTTGGAATCCCTTTTTCAATGCGACAGGGAGCTTCTAGATGCAAAACATCCAAATGAAGCAGACAAAACAACAAAAACAGAGCTTATATAACCAAGGAATTAACTGTAAACCAATGAGAATAAAGGCAGTGTGAAGTGGAAGTAGAAGTAGCAGGGAAGGTACCAAAAAGAGAGCAACAAACGAATCCATTGAAAGTACAGGAAGTAAAAAGGAATATCAATAAAAACAAAGCAAAAAAGACGACAGCATGCATAAAAATGTGAAAATACATGAAAATTGGGAAAATAATAAAATAAAATACAAAGAAAAAAATGGAAATAAAATAAGTACAGAAAATACCAAAACAAAAAGCAAAACAAATTACACATGTAAAGAAGGGGTAGGGGGGGGGGGAGAAAAAATAGACACAAAAAAGGAAAACTAACAAGAAAACCAGGAAAGAACAACAAATTAAAGGAACTTACGCCAAACCTGTGAAAAATAAGGAGTTGAGGAAGAATCATTAACCAAATTAGAACTATTCCTGTTAATATAATAAGCTTCCCAAAAGTCAAGCTCTAAAGGGGAAGAGCATTTTTGAATAATTTTCCCAGAATTGAAATCAAAAGAGTGGTTGGAATTCCAACAATGTTGAGCAATACTAGACTTATTTAACTTTTGCTTTCGTACATAACCTTTATGCTCATTTAACCGAATTTTCAGAGCACGTTTTGTCTGTCCAATGTAAGAAAGGCCGCAACGGCAACTAATTTGGTAAATACCCCAAGTGTTAAGTTGATCGGCAGGATCGTTAAGAGAAGAGAAGGAAAGTTTGCTAGGAGCAAAAACGACTTGAAATTGAAACCTTTTTAGGATTTTAGCAATACGAAAACTGACAGAATAAAAGAATGGTAACACAACCAAATTCTTTCTAGAAACCACATGATTGGGACCAGAAGTTTTTTTAGAAAGTTTGTTATGAATAGAATCAATTAAAGAGTGAGAAAATCCTCTATCAAGAGCTACAGCTTTCAGATAGTTGAGTTCAATCTTGAGAAGCTCAGGAGAAGAGCAAATATTAATCGCACGTTGGACAAGAGCATTAAAAGCCGAATATTTTTGGTTGGGAGGATGAGACGACAATCTGTGAGGAGGTAAAGAAACAGCGAAAGGTTTACGATAGACAGAAGTAGTGAAACCAGACTCACTCCTAGAAATCAAAACATCAATAAACGCGAGACTACTATTAAGTTCTTTCTCACAAGAAAACTGGATATTAGGATCAATGGAGTTCATAATAGAAAGAGCATCATCAATACCTAACAAGTTACTGTCCGTTAAGACAAAACAATCATCCACATAACGAACGTAAAATTGAAATTGCAATTTCTGGAATAGTTTTTCCTCAAAATAATGCATATAGAAATCACTTAAAATAGGACTAAGAGGACTTCCCATAGCCAGGCCATCAACCATAGCATAGAATTTACCATTAACTACAAAAGTGCTCTGTTGCAAGCACACACGAGTAAGAAAAACTAATTCCTCAATTTCCACAGAAGTAAAATGGAATTCAGAAAGCCTATTCCTGAGGAAAGTCAAAGCGCCATCAACAGGAACATTAGTAAACAAAGAATTAACATCAAAAGAGGCCATAACCGAATTATTCGGAACGAAGTTATGAAGTTTCTTAACAAAATCGATGGAATTTTTCACAGGTCTGGCATAAATTCCTTTAATTTTTTGTTCTTTCTTGGTTTTCCTTTCTTTGTGTCTATTTTTTTCTCCCCCCCCCCCCCCTCCTTTACATGTGTAATTTATTTTGCTTTTTGTTTTGGTATTTTCTGTACTTATTTTATTTCCATTTTTTTCTTTGTATTTTATTTTATTATTTTTCCAATTTTCATGTATTTTCACATTTCTATGCATGCTGTCGTCTTTTTTGCTTTGTTTTTATTGATATTCCTTTTTACTTCCTGTACTTTCAATGGATTCGTTTGTTGCTCTCTTTTTGGTACCTTCCCTGCTACTTCTACTTCCACTTCACACTGCCTTTATTCTCATTGGTTTACAGTTAATTCCTTGGCTATATAAGCTCTGTTTTTGTTGTTTTGCCTGCTTCATTTGGATTTTTTGCATCTAGAAGCTCCCTGTCGCATTGAAAAAGGGATTCCAAGCAATCCCGAAACATATGTCTGCGTTTTAATGCTCATTTGTGCTTTAAATTAACGTGAAATTTTATTTCTATTACAGTTTACTTGCACAAAGTTAAATTATTATTATAAGGAGTTTTTTATTTGTTGCCTTATAATTTACTCAACGAGGACAAGCTGTCATCTGCTATCTATAAAAATATAGCATTACGATTATAAATGAGGATTGCCTGACAAAGAGTTGTTGACAAGAGGAAATTATTATAGTCTGTGTAATTACAATCGGCGTGTCAAGGTCATACAACTGAACCTTTTCTCCTTCTGGTCGCCATGGTTTCCGTGCTAGAATCTTTTTCCCCACTTGGTTTGGGAACATAAGTCAGGTTGCTGTTTTAGTTATAATAATAATAGACGGATTCAAATCAGATTTATTTCTCAATGGCAAAAATAGATTGCGTCAGGCAAAGTTTTCAAATATTTTCAACCAATCTAAATATTATTCTGACATTTTGATGTATGTTCAGAAAGCTATTGTATAGCTAATTTATCGTATTTTATATTTTGTAAATGTGAAAATCTTATCTAAACATTCCAGATGAAATTTAATTGCATTTACTTAATATCAAAAATAAATAAATGGAAAATAAATTCTTTCTTATTACTCTTTCTCAACTATGCTAATATTTTGAATCGGAGGTGCCGTAATGCCATTGCCTTAACTGCAGTGCAAAAAAAAAAAAAGCCTGGCTCTGTTATCATTCTCGCAGTTGCCATGGAGACAAAGCAGCAAACGCGACCTTGAAGCGCCTATTCTAATAACACAGACTATAACTAATGATAAACTGTTTAAAAAATTCTACAATCAAAAGTGCTAGAAGTTCTTGGTATGAAACACTCTCAGAAATAGAACTCCCACTTTTGACGATTTCGTCATTGACAACGATTCTTTCCTCGCGCGATCACGTGACTCAAAAAAGTTACTACACAAATTTCGCCAATTTGGCGAAATTTTACTCGGAGCATTTTTCACGAAGCCATTTCGTCAAATACGACGAAAGTTTCGTGAGATTTGAGCATGCGTTTCCGAGCGTGCATTCAGCGTGCATTTAAATGTATCTCTCAAAATATTTTCATTATTTCGTACGCTATTTGCATCGTTTGAATTGGCCTCTGGCTCCCCATTATTGTGTACATGAATTCATATCCCTTCCTCTTTACCTCTCACCCTGACCCGTCAATGTTCCATGTCCAGGCATAATGGAAGGACATCTATTGCAAATAAATGAAGGAAAAAGCATTGAGTATAACATATACAGACACAAATCACAACCAGCACGATGCATAAGTGAACCACAGGGCAATCATAGACCAGAGGCTCAACTCTCAAGAGGTTTGGCAGTACCGATTTCGCTAGCGCCACCACGGGGAGAAACATGAACTACATTACGAGAGCTCCCATCACCAAGTTTAACGCATGTCTCCTCTACGACGATATTACAGTAACTCCTCGTTGTATCGCTCATTCGGATATATCGCGCTGTTTCTAAGGTATCGAGCTTTTTCTTTTTGACTCTGGAAATTTCATGCAAAACGATTCTACTTATACCAGATGACGCTTTACTTGTTCTTTTTACATTGCCCCTAGGTCAAGGAGAACCAAAAGCACCCCCTTATGGGCCTTTAGTACAGGAAAGATTCACACTTGGATGAACAAATCCAAATTATACAATATCCTTAACCAAGGAAGGGAGTGTGATAGGTCAAGGAATTTTCTGGGAAAAAAATAGTTGCCTTTATCACTGCCATCGTTTTCACACCATGCTCAGTCCCGCAGTGGACCAGTCGATGGAAGCTCGGTTCCCGCAGAGCACCGAAGGAGAAGCAACCTCGACTTGGGGGCGGGAGAACCTCTCGCGGCTGGTTACTGTGGGCCGTGTATGCTAAAGAGAGCTGGTGCTCGTTAAATAGGTCGTGGCTCCAATATCCTCCAAGTGAAAAGATACCTCTGGGGGTGCCAATCCCAGGTGACGGTCTCTCATCTGGGATCTGTTTCAAAAATTAAAAGACCGCAGAATTTGAAGTCAAGCCAGTCTTTAGCCCTCAGGGTTCCTTACTCTAAAATGAAGCTGCATATCACCCTAAGCCAGTGGACTATTAAATCTTCTGGACCTAGTAGTAGGCTTTCCTATGCCAGGGTTATTAGTAACAACAACACAAACATATCTTGCGCAGGTCCACTCAATTTTGTACTTTCTAACGGCATCGGTTATACACTATCTACCAAAAAGTATTTGGACACATTGGATTTTAGACCTTTTTTTAAAAGTCTGAAGAAATATTAAACTTACTGTTCTGTATTTTGTACCATGGAAATAACATACTTAAACTCACATTTAAGAAACAAAATTCAGGCTTAGAGGCAATTAGGGTTCGTTCAAATAATTAAAGAAGAAAAACACCACTTTTGAACATCTTGTACCAGAAAATGATCGAAATGTCCTGTAACTTTCGCAAAACATTGTTAATTATATACGCAATGCTTACAACCGCTTTCGTCAGAATAGCAGTAATATTCATGAAGATATGGGCGTTTGTTTAAAATAATCGAAAATTTTCGCAAGTGTTTTGCTTATAACTCGCTAGGTTCCATCTCAAATTACATGAAACTTGCAGACAACTTGACAAAATAAAAAGTACGTATGATACCAAAACGTGGAGAAAATGTAATACATAGTCCATGAGATTTGAGCAGTTTTATTAAAACAAATGTGATTGCACATGCGCGAAAGATATTAATTATTTTTTAAATAATTTGGTAGTGAGATCTATGGAGCAACTTATGTAAAAGTTTCAGTTGAGTATTGATATTTTTCGAAGAGATATAGACCATACAGTGAGCCAGCCGTATTTAGCAAGCTCTCAAATTGGAGAAAAAAGATAAGGGTTTTTCCACAAATTTTTATATTGCATGATAATTTTGGCAATGTAAACAATAGCGTTCAAATTCAGACTCCATAAACACATATAATGCAATTTAATTCAGTTTAACACCTGTCAATTTTCCAATTCATTATAGCGCATTCGGATATATGGCGGTTTTTTGCTGTCCCCCGACAAGAGCGATATAACGAGGAGCTACTATATCTTTGTTTTGAAAGGAAATTGCATAAGTCTTTAGAATCAGTTCACTCATTTGCAGCTTTGCGTAGCTCCTTCAGATTGAATCGTTATTTTCTGGCATATTACTCAACGTTAAATCTTGTTTGCGGTAGTTAAAAAGGAAAGCGTTCTTTTAATAATATCTAACTTAACGTCTTGATACCAAATATATTTAGCAGAACTTATTTAGAACATAATCTACATTTTCATTTTTACTGGTTGAAAATAAATGTTCTATTTATTTATTTATTCTTTTTAATATTGGAATTTATTTGACAGGATGTATTTTATTCAGCATTACAATTGTGCACTAATACGTGATTATTGTACGTTGTTATTGGACTACGTAGAAAAGATTGCTTTATGTATGTTGTTTTATGTCTAAACTTCTGCTCCGATTTGTTGGCGTTCTTTTCATATGATGATAAATGTTATTTTTAATTCAAAAATAACTGTAAGTACACTGAATAAAACAAGATGTAATCTAAAGAAATCTTTTGAAATTCATGCAAAGCTATGATGCTTTTAGATGTATAGGATAAAAGACTATATCAAAAAAATTAAAAGAAACTGTTAAATATAATGCTGGCGAGGGATGTAGCCAGAAAAGGGCAATCAAGTAAGTTAAATGACCCGATCGTGGACACAGTTAAGAAAATTTTCATACTCTTTTACGTGGCAAAATTTTTTCAAAGGACTTACATCAGTATTTGCATATTTAGCTTAATCGGCAACAATTTCTCTAAAAATTAATTACTTATAAAATGTCATTTGGTGAAAAATTAGCATTTTTACGTCAAATTTACTAAACGCTTCATTTATATCTATATTGGACATGTATCAGACACGTATTTGCATTAGTAGTGGACAGAAAGGAATATCATCTATTGTATGCTGTTAATTTGGGAAAATAATTTTATAAAAGATTATGGGACCATTCATAAATGAAGTCACGCTTTTTTCCCATATATTTTTCCCAAATCACTAACCTTCTTATGGATCGGCTTTAGTAAAGAGCTGCAAATGTGACCGTTGTGGAGGCAGCTATTAAATAATATGATCCATGTACTTGCGTAGATGCTCCACGCCAACTTTAGTTCTAAGGCTCGACCGATGCATCGGCGCCGATTGTTCAACAAAGTTGCCATCGGCATCGGCGGCCGATGTTAACTTGTGAAAAACATCGGCCCATCGGCCTTGAAAAACATCTAAAAGCCGATGCAAGGCCGATGTTTTTCGCAACTTTCCAGAAAACATTCTGTCTTTAACTTTCTTTTTTCTCCCTAGCTAGATTTCTATTTCGATAAAATAACAGGCAGCATATTAGTTAAAAAAGGCACAAAAATAATGTCATTCTACAAAATATTTAATAAAAAATTCGGAAAAATAGTTTAAGCGATCGCTGCCCGAAAACCTTCATTATTAAAATTATTTCTCTTTGAACAGAATGCTCGCGAAATAGAATATGTTAAAGTAAAAGTAATAGAGGCGTCTTATGAGTGCTACTTCTTTTTCGCACTAAGGGACCGTTCATAAATGATGTCGCGCTTTTTCCCGATATATTTGACCCCCCCCCCCCCCCGTGTCACAAAATGTCCCACTTCAACGGAGCCCCCTCCCCCCTTTGCCACATGTCACACTATGTTGTATAAGTCTGATGGCACACTTCTTGTTACCCCCTCCCCTCCTTTTATCACACTAAGTCTTAATTTCACGAAACCCCCCGTTCCCCCCTCGAAGCGTGACATCATTTGTGAATGATCCCTAGGTTAGTTGCCTCATTTTTGTCCGTTTTTCGTTTAATAATGACTTAGTGCATTAGATATCATTGTGCAATAATATTATACCATCTGCTTTTAGTTTGTCATGTTTTTTATTATTCCGAAATTGTAAACAATAAAGTCAACTCAATCAAAGTATGATAATGATTTTAGTTTTTACCAGCGTAAACTTTTTTCTTAGCGTTTTTTTTTTTTTTTTTTTGCTTCGATCCCACGTGTTGCAGTTTTTCTGCAATTGTGCAGCAATCTCGTTGCATCTACTTTCAGTTTAGAATATTGCTTGTTATTTTATTGTTAGTTTACAACATAGAACATATTGATAAAAAATATTAATCAATTTTTCAGTATAAATGTTTATTGATCGAAATTTTATGTGCCCGAGTTCGACTTGCAATTTTCAAAAATTTAATTCTAAAAAAAAGAGTTCGCGCGACAGACTTCGTTCTAATACATTAATAAAAATGCTACAATTTCATTAATTTCGAAAATTAACAACGTATATATAAATATAAATATGTATATATTTCAAAATACATCTTAATTTTTATAAACGATCACGTGTTTTCATAAGATTATTTGTCAACAGAAAACTGCTGGTGCTCAAAATATTGGTTATTTCGGTGACCTTACATTGTGCTCATGAAAATATAAAGAACATGTCAAGTATTTCAGTGTAATTTTCAACTCACAAGAAAAAAAAAGAAGCTAATAAGATTAGTTCTTAACATCCAGCATTCATTTGTAATGACAAATCTCACGTCTATGTTTTAAAAGTAATATTCAGTATTTCTTGGTTATGAACAGGGGAGCGTTACTGAGAGCGAAATGTTTTAATATTTTAATTTTACTTTAGAAAAAGAGGTAATTAGTCAAAATAACTTTTATAATGAAAAATGAACATATAATCGTTCCGGCTTTTTTGTTAAAAACGTGGGTGGGGGAGGGGAGGGGGGGAGAATTATGAAAAAAATCTGAGAAATTGACAATTTCGTTAAAGATACAAACCCACATTATTTGTTAGTCTGTATTATAACACCTGAATTCCTCTCCATGAAAAAAATAAGAAAATAAAGTCAGCTGCACTTGGCATTTGCAGTGCAGGTGCTATAAAGTGAAAATGTTGAAGGAAAGGGAATTAGACCTGATCCGATCCAATAGTTGTTGAGTTTTTTTTTGTAACGATAAGAAAAACGAATAAAAAATCCTCTGATATAGCATTTTTTAATTTTTTTAACCTCCAAATAGTTGAATTACTTTACTAGAATCGCGAGTGATTCTTTTAGTTTTAATTATTATGTAAACGTTCCCCAAACAGTTTTAGTGCTTGAATAATGCATTTATGTTTTTACAAACATAAAAGTAAATAAATGATTTGACATTTTTGACAAGCATTCTGCACATTTTAATGGTTTAAAGCGACTTTTTTCCCATCGGCCATCGGCATCGGCCATCGGCCGATGGAAGAGGAGAATAATCGGCAATCGGCCATCGGCCTATCTCGGAACAATCGGTCAACAATCGGCATCGGCCCATCGGCCAAAAATTGCCATCGGTCGAGCCCTATTTAGTTCTATTAACCAGCACTAGGAATCGTTCACTATATGCTCTGATAATTTCTTTCAAGTTTAATGTTACATTCGCTTATTTTAGGAGAAATATCTAAGTGTCCACTACTAGAGAAGTATCCACTACTGGGTCATTTCCCTTATTTAGAATTGTGAAATAGATTAATATTTGTTGAAAGTGTTATTTTAAGCATGGCTTTGATACGAAACATAAGGGCGAAATACATTTTGCTTGTACAGTAAACCCTCGTTTTTCGCGGTTAATGGGGACCAAAACCTTCCGCGAAAACTGAAAAACCGCGAAGTAGGATTTTCACCGAAGAAATTTCGTGTGTGCGGGTACACGAATGCTTTAAATATGGAAACACTATTTATACTTCACACATTTAAGACAAAAATTACAACAGTATGCGTATTTACTTAAACGTGTCGGTTCTAATTAATAAGGATAATTACAAAACGTTATAGAACAGTAATAAACATTAATCAACATTTATTTCTCAGAGAGGCGAAGAGTCTTGTGTTGGTGGGAGCTTTTGAGAGCCCGTGGTATGTACTCTGAGTCAACTCATCTCTTTGTTTGACATGCATAGACCCTTCTCTCTCGCTCATCAACATGAAACAACGCTTCTTTTCGCAATGTGGCTGCCGACATGGTTCTATTTTTTCATTTTTATCTTTTGATAAATATTTTGGAAAAACCCGCGAAGCACTGAAGCCGCGAAACATGAAGCGCGAAGTGGCGAGGGGACACTGTAGTTTAATTCTAAAAAAGGGGGTGGAAGAAAGGGAAAGAGTATTTTGAAATCAATTTAAAAATAAAAAAAAAATTATAGATCAGAATATTAAAGTCGTTGGTAGAAACGGAATTTTTATTCGAATGAAGCAAAATTTCAAAGTAATAGAAGCCGTTATCCAAAACCCATAAAAATAACTGACAATTATTCACAAATAACAGAAATGAGTATTAGTGATAGGGTGTGACGTCAATGACCGTAGTAGCTAAGAATGGGGAGTAACAACAATCGAAGTAACAGCAAAACCGTCAAAAATAGTTTCTGTTTTTATCCGTGGCGGAGCTGAACGCAGCTTTTGACTGCAATAGGTTAGCATTTAGATTTGCCTTTGGTCTATAATTACATTGTGAAGTGAACATGAAGAGGAAAGGTATTTAAACAAAGAACAAAAGTTTTCGAAATAGAAAAACCAAGATGTCTAAACGTTGAAGGCTGAACATGATCAATCTGTCTATATACAGTGAAACCTGTGGCCACTAGCGGTGCAGCACTTTGGTGGTCAACTTAGAGAAGTGGTCGGTCAATTTTGTTAGAACTTATAAAATTGTTCTTAAGTATAAAGACCAACAGAGGGCGCCTGAGACGGTGGAATTGAAGTATTGAAAAAACGAAAGGATTACGGGAAGGAGATGAGAGTGAAGTAGATGAAGTATGGCGAATGTTAAGTAGTCTAGTAAAATACTTTATGTTGTGTATGTGTGTGTGTTTTGTGATATGTCTATATTAAATAATGAAAAAGATGACAATGCCTACGTCTTTGCTTCTCCTTGCGCATCTCCCTCAGTTACAATGTTCGAAAGTTAAGTAAAGTTATAACAATTTATAGAGGGAGGAGTTTTTTTTTTTTTTGTCATTTCTTACCTTACACTACGCATTTATTCATTTGTAATTTATTGAAATATAGCTTCATGAATTAACGTTACTTAAAAAATAGTAATTAGCTATTTTTTGCACAATTATCTGAAATATCATTAGTTAAATTTAACCTGAATGACTTACAACGCCTCCTATGCAACATTAAAATTAAAGCACTTAGTTAAAATAAGATAAATATCTTATTAATTATGTAAGTTAGTTATTTCAATGGCAAAGGTTTCCCAAAAATACATAAATTTTCAAAATGATTAGATCAATTAGAAGAAAAAGGACGAAACTTATTTATAACTTTTATAAATAAGTTAAAGAAACTTTTGCACAAGAATACTCATTGCACAAGAGTGCTCATTACAGTTTTCCCACTTACAAGGAAGTTTAGGCAAACTTTAACTTGCAAGGAAGTTTAGGCAAACTTTAACTTACAAGGAAGTTTAGGCAAACTTTAACTTACAAGGAAGTTTAGGCAAACTTTAACTTACAAGGAAGTTTAGGCAAACTTTAACTTACAAGGAAGTTTACGCAAACTTTAAGTTACAAGGAAGTTTAGGCAAACTTTAACTTACAAGGAAGTTTACGCAAACTTTAAGTTACAAGGAAGTTTAGGCAAACTTTAACTTACAAGGAAGTTTAGGCAAACTTTATATTACTATTTCATCCGTCCAGATAAATACTGGTCTAACATTTATAGCATGAAAAGTATCCTGGAAAAGTTATTTAAGTTTTCTTTCATCTTTTCAAAAATAGCTAACCGAATATAGTAATAATTGGGCAGTCCACTTACAAAGGTTTCTTTTGTAATGCTCCCACTCAAATTTGGCGTAAATAAGTAGTCAACACAGACAGGTGGTCAAATAAGTTGGTCAAGTTACAAAGGTTTCCCTACATTATATAATATTGGGCTAGTTCCGTTCCTGACAAAAGTGGTCAACTTAAACAGGTGGCCAACTTATAAAAGTGGCCAACTTTACAGGTTTCACTGTACATGCATGTAGCTATCTCGGTGGTCAAACAGGTCTTATGTACCGAATAGAGTTTATTGATAATTGATCAAGTTCAGCCTAACAACTTCAGGAAATCTGTTTCCTTTTCACTACATTTTCTGCTGTATAAATGTTTCAACTTGCCATGATCTGTTATCACTGCAACGGTTTGACCACTGAGTTTGTTATTGAATTCAATGTATTTGCAACACAAATTATATACAAACTTCATCTTTCTGCAGTCCTTCTCCATAGGGCCAAATCTCACACTCCTCCGTGCGCTAAATTTACCTAATAAAATAATTTTTATGTAAAAATAGAACCGACTTATAAACTGCGCTAAAAAGTGAAAAATAAATTAATTCTTTAAACAACATCGATGTGACTTTTAAACATAGTTTTAGAAGTCGGTGCGAAATTATGATAGATTAAAATCTTTTGTAATCAAGAATCAATTACAAATATATCCATTTTCCCAGAATTAGCAACAGTTCCAGTATGAAGTAGCACATGGTGTAATGATAATTAGACTCATAATTTTTCAGACTTCTAAAACTATGTTTAAAAGTCACATCGATGTTGTTTAAAAAGAAAAATTTTTTTTTTACTTTTAAACGCAACTTATAATTTTAAGTCGGTTTTCTATTTTTTCATAAAAATTTTTTTATTTTATTCTTTTTAGTGTAAATACATTTTCTATATAAATACTCTATTTTTTAAAAAACCCATATCAAAGGGAAAACCTTCTTTGAATGAATGGCATTAAAAACTATTCATGTGTATGATAAATTCCGTTTTGAAGTCAATTTTCGCAAACAAACTGATTGGATTTAATTTTTGCTTCAAAGAAGCCTTCAGTCAAACTCTAGCTGTACTTGCTTTTAATATTATAGCCACTTTTTAAACAGTGACTTTTACATTTATTAAGGGAGGATGGAGTAAAATGGGTCACTTTTTAAAAAACCCAAAACAATAGAACTTGAAATTGACGTTTTTAAACCAATATTTTTAATGTTATTTTTCTATGGGTTGGCAACATTTTTCAATCGAAAAAAAGTTAGGTTCTTAAATATGGCAACACAAAAAAATTTGTTTTTGTTAACTTTGGATGATGGTGTGCTTAACACATGGTTTATCAACTTCTGAAAAGCTCTACATTTTATCAAATAGCAGCCCAAATTTAAAGGATTACCTCACTAAGAAACTTTGGAGAACAATTCCAGCTGAGCAGTTAAGAAAATTATTAAATATTTTCTTTTTTACATCAGTTTTTCTTGGATATGGTAAAATGAGTCATGGTTAGAATTAGGTCGTTTTATTCCATTTTTTTTATTATTATTTGCTCTGTTGTACCTAACTGCAGAAAGTTCCTAAATTTAAACAATGTATGTTGTTTATTTTATTGAAATTAAATTTAAAAAAAAAAATTTAACGTTTTCCCTAAAAACATCATGTTGATGTGGTAGAGAGAAGTGATGTTGTTGAAGTGTTACGTGAACCAATACGTAACTATCGAGAACAATATTATTTTTAGATTTCAATGTAATCACCATTCAAAATATGTTACTTTCACATTTTTTCCCCTATTTCAAAGTAACAAATAATTTTCTTCAGCATTATTTTGCATTATGACCCATTTTACTCCAAGATAGCGAAAAATAAGTCAAAACTTTATAAGCTCAGTTAAACTATTTCGTAATTAAAAAATAAATATTACAATTACATAAAATTGTTCTAAAGGAAGTCAATGTTACCTTGCAATTGAAAAGAAATGAGAAATGTTTCTGGTTTTGTTGCTATGAAACTTTGAATATGAAAATAGCTAAAAACTGACCCATTTTCCCCCACCTGAGCCTAATAGTTTTCCCAACAACGAAAAAATCAAGCAAAGCCTTTAAAATTAAAATAAAAAAAATACTTATTTTTCTTTCCCCCGTAACGTTTTTTCCAAAAAAAAATAAGTTTAGTCAGATTGATGTACGATATTTGAGTTTGACGACCCTCTATAGATTAGAGAAAAAATCGTCGAAATTGGTTCATTTAGTCAAAACTTATGGATGAAAAAAAAATACTAAATTTCTGCCCATTACATTTTTTCTATTTATCGAATATGATCAAACGAAGGTACGGGACCTATGGAAAACCATCCTCGATCGATTAAAAAAAAATCATGAAAATCGGTTCATCCGGTGAGAAGCTATGAGTGGATAAACAAACAAAAACAAAAAAGACATACATACAGTATGAATGTATAACTCCTTTGTTTGTGAAGTCGGTTAAAAAGGGGCGCTGCCTCACGTATTAATCTACAAAGTTAGATACTCTGTATATATGACCATTTTACTTTTTTTTTTCTGTTATGATCCCTCATAAAATCAGTAGATAATGTATCAGTAGATAAATCTTGAACAATGTATTGCAATTAGCTTTAAATTCTAGCTTTACTATATTATCGCAGTACCCGAACGGCTATGCCCGTTAAAAAATGAAAAGACCAACCGGTTCGCCATAGTGTATATAGCAATAACTTTTTTCATGGGTAAATTATATTATTTTATTAACCACATAATTAAAAATTAGCCACCCATGGTAATCAACCTGCGAACCTACACATTTAAGCATTTTTGTTACAGAACACACACAATAAGAAAAGAAAAAAGAAAGAAACGAAACAAAACGAAAAATAAAATATTTAAATGAAAACGAGTATTGTTTCTTTAGCTCAAGCACCCACACAAAGAGGACGATTATAATCCATTAGAATAGTTTTCATTAATAAAGCTTTAGTATAATTTATTTGTATTTATTATTCACTGACAGTAAAACCGAAAAACAAAATTTTGTAGCTTGCAGAGACAAACAGCAGCAAGCCAAGCTTTGAAAGTGGAAAAAACCTTTCAGCTGAGCTCAAATAGCCAAATGACATATGTGTTAATTCACAGGAGGGAAAAAAAAATAAATAAATAAAATACAAATAGTAATAATAAGTTGGAATAACAAAAATCGCTATGAAGGATAGCATTTCTTTAAAAAAAACCTGTGCAGTATGGAATATGGTCCCGAAAAATACATCTCAAAATAAGGAAATCAAAATAAATCTATCGATCGCCTGTGAGCAGCAGGAAATAAATTTTAATTCGTTTAAAAAAAAGGAATAATCAAAATCCAAAAAAAAGAAATAAATAAATTCAAATTCAGCTTCTCCTCAAAATGCTGAAAACCGCAAGAAATAAATTTTAATTCGTTAAAAAAAAGGATCATAAGCCAGTCGCCATGGTAACACAATGCAAATAAAATAAAAAAACAATCGTTTTATCAATCGTCTAAAAAAAAATAAAATTTAAGTTATTTACCGTAAAGAAGTAACTTCGAACTGCAGAGAAAAACGCTTATAACTTCTTTTCTAGTTAATTTAGAGGCTTCGAATTTCATATATGCACATAGAGAAAGACTCTTCATGGGGTATTTTTTTACGGGCTTTTCAATGGTATCAAGTTCGAAACGATGCAACAGTTTCTTCCTATGGAAAACAACCCTTTTAGGAAATTTTCGGCTACAAATTGCAGTAAAAAAAGAACAAATTCGAATTTCTGAAAAACTCTCCGATGTGCACACCCCCATGTTCCAAACTAATTTCTTGCCAAATTTCATGAAAAACCTCCGACCGGTCTCGTCCCTACGCCGGGCACAGACAGACAGATACACGCATACACACACTCAGGCACAGATATACTTGCTGCTTTATTATTAGTAAAGAAGATCAATTAGAAATGTCTTCTGATTTTTTTTTTTCCAAATTAGAATATAAAAACCTTTGAAATACAGTGGACTGACATGCATAGCACGAATAAAAGAAATTTTCTGTACTATATTTCAAGAAAGGCAGAAATTTATTTAGTCTTATTCAAAATGATTATTATACTAGGCACTGTTTCACATACTCTGCTTCTAGTTATTTTACGATAAGTTGTTACATTTTTTCCGACTCCTTGGATTTTTTCTTACCAACTCTGTACGAACCATGTACATAGAAAACAAACAAAATTTGAGTCTCAAATTAAAGTGCGATTTCAACTCGAGCAAGGAAAAAAAACTTTCATTTGATAATAGTTATAATTATTAACACATTAAAACTATAGGATTGGGAACTTAAGTGGTATTATCTTCAGTCAGAGGAAACCAATAACAAAACAAGAAATCCTTTATACATTAGTAAGAATCTTATCCTAAATCTATATATCCTTCAATATAAAAAAAGTATTGATATGCAAATTGTTCAAAAGATTGACATCTTATATATAAGCGGCTTATTCTGTCTGTCTGTCTGCTATTGGATTCTAGGCCGTTTTACCGATCGGGACCACATTCGGCAAGGTTGATGTTTACGACCCGAGAAACGCATCGCCGCAAAAATGAAAGTTGTGACTCAATTAGTTTTTTTTTAGTTAATTTTTTTTTTAATTTTTCAGCGTTATTTTTGACCCGTTTTATTTTACTTTTGCATTGTTTTACAACCATATAATTACAGTTGCCGTGTGAACAAACAAATCAATGCAGTTGCCATTGTTATTGTATAACAAATATACTAATAATAATCGAAACATTTATCTAGCATATTGAGTGAGGCTTCGCTGCAATCTCCGTTAAAAATTAATGTATACGTAAATTTAATTTAATCCTTTCTTTCTTTTTAATTTATTTATTTATCATCTGCCCTTTTCATATTTTTCTTATTAGAGTGGCAGCGCTCTTTTTGCATAGTTTCGTTAAAACTTTTCAAAAAGTTATTCCGACGAAAAATATATATTTTTCACAATCAACTTGATTATATAGTAGATAAATATATAGTAGTGTGGGGCAGTATGCAAGGGGGCGACCTCGCTGCGTGACCTAGGTAATTCAATTTGAATTAGCAGACACCTTTGCACAAAGCACTTTAATTACAATTTATAATATCTAGAACAGCGGTCATTTCGTATGACTGCCGGGCGTACTAGTGTAAATATATGTATATAGCATTTGAAAAGTGTGAGCTTGCAATTTTAATAAGTTTTTGTGCTTAAAATTCACACGAATACATTGCCCAACTTGTTATTCCATAGAGTTGTATAATCTGTATTCATATTTATTTTATAAAACCGCATTATGATAATTAAATGATTGCTTTCTAGCTTTTTTGATAGCAGTATGGTACTTCCTGAAGTTCTTTGCCCGTCTCATAAAGAAATGGTGGGAACGCAATCTAGATTAAAACGCTCATCAGGAGGGTAAGTGCCTGCATTTTTAAACAAGATATTTTTAAATATCACTTCTTACGCTTTCAGTGCAAAAGTCTACTGGAAAATTAAAGCTGATACTATGTAAATCAATTTTCTAAATCTTTATTGTGCAAGATACACTGCTATTATTTTTGAACACAAATAATGTACTGAGCTAGAGCGGAGACATCTTTTCACTTTCTTGTTTGAAGTGAAGGAGATATTCCATTCGCGAAAAATTTCAGAGCAAACTTCCACTTTAATCACCCATGTTCCGATTTTGACTACTTCTTAAGTATAATGGCGGATCCACAGGGGGATGGAGATCCCCCCCCCCCCCACCAATGAGATCCAAGGGAGGGGAAACATAAGGAACATAATAGAACTGTTCCAAACAAATTGGATGAAAACCTTGTGAAAATTAAAACGTATTCAAAAACAATGGAAGCAATTCAAGCAACGTCATTGATCACGTGGCACCGATGAAAGCAATGTAAACAAAAGAAGCCCTAGCACCGCTTTACATCGAGTTCGACAAATCCAATTGAAAACTAGGCCTAAATAAAATTCTTCTACCTTACATAAAATTTACCCTAAATACAAACACTGTAACTATTGTAATAATTAATAAATTTCTTTTATAATGATTAAATATAAGTCAGAAAAAGGTGTAAAAATAGTCCAATTAATTTTAAAATAACTCATTTTGCCTAGTGAACTCCACGTAAAACTCAGTAAATAAAGAGCGGATATCACGTGACAACGATGATCGTTCATGAGTCCCTCTTGCGGTGAATTGCCTCCATTGAAAAGTTAAAATCTATCAATGAATGCATCGTTAAGCGAAAAGGGGGAAGGAAATGGCGAAGGCAGAGCGTGATTTATTCGTCTCCACTTATCAAGTAAAAAGAAATTAACGTTTATTAATAACTATTTTTCCGGGGGGTGCCTTATAGATCTAGCTTAGGAGTAATAAGAGCTCTGTGGTGGACGCCGCAGCTACTTTTCTCTATTCTGTCGTCATTTTCAACAATTTCATTAAAGGGCGGGGGAGAAATAGACCAATTACAATCACAGAGATTCACATAAACTATATTCTTGTCACTTCTTAAAGTGCGAATCAAATCGGAGAACACGTCTGTCGACATCTGTCTGCTGTGCAAATCGACTGAGATGGTTTTCGCACAATCTTTTTCTATCGCGAGCGTGTGTGATTGTATTCTTTTCCTTTTCCTATTCCATTTCCTTTTAAATGAATAGATCCATAACTTTTTCAACCAATTAGGTATTCATTACTGCCTGTAGTTTCTTTCTAAAGAAAGAACAGATACAATTTTCAAGTAACGCATGTTGACTCAGACTAATTTGTTCTGCATGTCTGCATTACGGTAGAAATTATTTTAAAGGCAATATAATGTTTTTTTTAATATTTAGCTCCGTTTATGTTAATATATGTGCATTCATAAATTTAAACAATCCAACTTAAAATTGCATCAATCACTTTGTTACCGGTTTTTCTTTTCTCACTTTTTAAAATTTTTTTTATTATTTATATGCAGGAGGGAATAATATTGAGCCGTAAATTAGCTTCTGAAAGAACTTTTCGTTGAGCTACATGTTAATCAACAGAATTATGAATGTTCTATAGTATTGTTCAATTATATGAAAAATGATAAGTGCTTTGTGCCGAAATATGAGTAAAAGGGAAAAATCAATGTAAAATTAAAGCAGAAATTGTCAAAGCAATACTGGAAAAAACTACTTCGAGGTTACAATGTGACCCTTCATAAGTGCAAGTAAAAAGTGTTTAACACACAACAAGAAAGTTGTGAGTGAAAAGGCATCAACAAAAAAGATATCGGTATTTATTTCTTTTATTATTATTATTTTAATTGCAACATTTTTTGCATAAATTCCGGTGTTTTTTTTTTTTTTTTTTTTTTTTTTTTTAGCTGATGCTTTTTCATTCATAACTTTCTCACATAAGCACAGTTTTATTACACTGATCGGAGATCGTACATCCTCCACTTTGACTTCGCACCCCTACTGCATCTCAGTAAAGGGTTTCTTTTTATAAGTTTCGATAACTTAGGGTTAAAAGAATTTTATTCCTGGTAATTTACGGACTCTTAGGTGTTTTATTGATGTTAATATTCAGTGTTCTTCTCTCTCTTTTACAGTTTATGTGGCGAACATTCGGGTCCTCTTACTTCTGGCAGGTTTGCTACGTCCATGCAAACAGATATTCGCATAGACATAATGTCCATGAGAAAAGCGGTTCGGGAGCTTGCTCTACAGTAATACATACGTTTGGACACAGTTGGTGAAACATAAATGATACCATTTACGTTTTTCTTTCCTTTTCTAAAACAATTGTTTTTGGAACAGAAAGACAAATTTTCATGTAAAACTAGTTTTTCGCTACTCTGCCTGAAATTCGAGCAGCATGTTAATTGATGGGTATACCTCAGCTATTCAATCTCCCGATGGGAGCCAGCGTTGATAAACTTCACTTACCCGTGCCCGAAGGAGGGCAGCTCTTAATTCCACGAGCTAGCAGGGTAGGGTATGAAGTAGAAAGGTTTAGAAAGTATGGTTGTAATATGTTATAGTATAATGTGTGTGAAAAAAGTGTTTTAAAAAAATCATGTACTGTGGAGCCTTGTTTGAAAGAAAATGGTTATTAGAGCAGGTGGCGGTTATTTATTCAAGTAAATAAACTGAAACAAAACTTTAGTTGTTATGATAACTTTTAGGAGTATTTAATTAAAAACAAAGGTAAATATTTAGCGGGGTTAGATAAGCTCGAATGAAGGAGCAATCCGCTAATTGAGGTAGTTTCCTCAAATTTTTTTCTGATTTGACACCGATGCTTTGCATTATTGTCTACAATGCTTTGCGTTCTGTGACGATGAATGCTCAGACAAGGCTTCACATTTAATCATCTGACTGCTCTTTTTGTTCTAAGCAAATTCGATTCGCTAAAAATTGGTCTACTTTATGCAACTAAAGCCCATCTCTGGAGTAAAACCTTAATTAATCTCCAAATACTTGGGAAATTGCGTTACTGGCGTTTTGGCGATGAAACAGCGGGATAATATTTTGAATACACTTAAAAAGCTCATGCCCGTGGAATTCTCGGGATGAGCCATTTTCGCTACATTTACGTTTGCACGTGGAAATCTCGGGATAAGCAGTCAGAGGGTTAAAAAGCGTTTGGAGTTACAGCCGTGTGTACATTCTCTTCAATTGCTAATTAGAAGATCTTCCATTTAGGGTGAGTGCACCTGTGACTGACACCTTTAGAATGATTTATCATATTTTGAATAGTTTCATCATCAGTTTTACATAGTTTTTAAATTTATATACTCCTTAACAGCCATTCAGGACCATCTTATTTAATTAACAGCTGGGAGGTCCAGTAAAGTATCAAAAAATTCGAAGTTTTCCAAGGAAGGCATTTTACCCATTCTCATTAATCTGGGAGTTTAGTTAACGGAGATGTTAATTAAAAACGCGGTAATTTTCGAAGTTTGATAGCCGTTTATTTTTATCTGCATTGTTGCCATTTCAACAACGCAGCCACCGTTTTAACAAATCAATACAGTTGCCATTTCAACAAATCAAAAATTCTAGTCATCATTTTACCATTTTGAGGCTTCGATGCCTTTTCGCTCCATTAAATTAGTTTGTGTGAATTTTTAGGGATCGCTGGTAGTAATCAATATTTCATCTGCGAAAATATTCGCGAGTGTATAACATCCAGAGAGTGGCTAAATATTATTTTTGATAAATTTGAAGAGCAGACGTTATTTTTCGAGTCCATTTGCCATCGTCTTTTAAGCGATCAACAAAAATGATGATAATAATAAAATTACACGTTAATTTAAAGCACAAATGAGCAATAAAATGCAGACATATGTTTCGGGATTGCTTGGAATCCCTTTTTCAATGCGACAAGGAGCTTCTAGATGCAAAACATCCAAATGAAGCAGACAGAACAACAAAAACAAAGCTTATATAGCCTAAGAATTATCTGTAAACCAATGAGAATAAAGGCAGCGTGAAGTGGAAGTAGAAGTAGCAGGAAGACACCAATAAGAGAGCAACAAACGAATCCAGTTGAAAGTACAGGAAGTAAAAAGGAATATCAATAAAAATAAAGCAAAAAAGACGACAGCATGCATAAAAATTGCAAAAATAATAAAATAAAATACAAAGAATAAAATTGAAATAAAAATAAGTACAGAAACCAAAACAAAATGCAAAACAAAGTACACATGTAAAGGAGGGGGAGGGGAGGAAGGAGAAAAATAGACACAAAAAAGGAAAACAACAAGAAAACCTAGAAAGAACAACAAATTAAAGAAATTTATGCCAGACCTGTGAAAAATAAGGAGTTGAGGAAGAATCATTAACCAAATTAGAACTATTCCTGTTAATATGATAAGCTTCCCAAAAGTCAAGCTCTAAAGGGGAAGAACATTTTTGAATAATTTTACCAGAATTGAAATCAAAAGAGTGGTTGGAATTCCAACAATGTTGAGCAATGCTAGACTTATTTAACTCTTGCTTTCGTACATAACCTTTATGCTCATTTAAGCGAATTTTCAGAGCACGTTTTGTCTGCCCAATGTAAGAAAGGCCGCAACGGCAACTAATTTGGTAAATACCCCAAGTGTTAAGTTGATCGACAGGATCCTTAAGAGAAGAGAAGGAAAGTTTGTTACTAGGAGCAAAAACGACTTGAAATTGAAACCTTTTTAGGATTTTAGCAATACGGAAACTGACAGAATGAAAGAATGGTAACACAACCAAATTCTTTCTAGAAACCACATTATTGGGACCAGAAGTTTTCTTAGAAAGTTTGTTATGAATAGAATCAATTAAAGAGTGAGAAAATCCTCTATCAACAGCTACAGCTTTCAGATAGTTGAGTTCAATCTTGAGAAGCTCAGGAGAAGAGCAAATATTAATAGCACGATGGACCAGAGCATTAAAAGCCGAATATTTTTGGTTGGGAGGATGAGACGACAGTCTGTGAGGAGGTAAAGAAACAGCAAAAGGTTTACGATAGACAGAAGTAGTGAAACCAGACTCACTCTTAGAAATAAAGACATCAAGAAACCCGAGGCTACTATTAAGTTCTTTCTCACAAGAAAACTGGATATTAGGATCAATGGAGTTCATAATAGAAAGAGCATCATCAATACCTAACAAGTTACTGTCCGTTAGGACAAAACAATCATCCACATAACGAACATAAAATTGAAATTGCAATTTCTGGAACAGTTTTTCCTCAAAATAATGCATATAGAAATCACTTAAAATAGGACTAAGAGGACTTCCCATAGCCAGGCCATCTACCATAGCATAGAATTTACCATTAAATACAAAAGTGCTCTGTTGCAAGCACACACGAGTAAGGAAAACTAATTCCTCAATTTCCACAGAAGTAAAATGGAATTCAGAAAGCCTTTTCCTGAGGCAAGTCAAAGCGCCATCAACAGGAACATTAGTAAACAAAGAATTAACATCAAAAGAGGCCATAACTGAATTATTCGGAACGAAGTTATGAAGTTTCTTAACAAAATCGGTGGAATTTTTAACAGTGAAAACATTCTGACTTCTAAGTGGAGAAAACACAGAAACTAAATACTTGGAAAGTTTATATGAAGCAGTGCCGTGATGGAGAAGGATTGAGGCGACATGCCCGTGTCATGTCGGGTGGTGGCGGGATTTTCTTAAAATCAAAACATTATTTTGAGTTGCTTTTTGGAATTATAATGAAGCAGAACAGCAAATTAATTCTCCATCCTTAAAATGACGAAATATTTGAAATGGCACATGCATGAAGCGTCGCCAGACTGGGCGATAAATAACCAATTGGGCTACCATTTGCCTTACCTGGCAGCCTGAAAATTTATTGAGTAGGCAGGATACATTTTGCAAAACCTGAAATTCGAATAAAATTCAAAAAAAAAAATGCCTTTTTTGGAGTACCAAAAGAAAAAGTTTTGTGGGTCCAGTTTCGACTTTCCGCGGTACGGGTTTGCACCGCGGTCCACCAGTTGCCAACCGTTGCTCTAGTAATTGACACTGCCAATTTTTCATTTTACCAGTAATTGACAACCTATAACCCAGTGTTTGACACATTGTATTAATGCTCCAATTTGCCTAGAAAAGCGTTTATTAAAATAAAGCTGTATGTGTAAAATAAAATATATGAAATATATAAAATATATTTTTAATACGTACTTCCAAAACAGCATTATAAATATGTCTTTAAGTACAAAATACCTATCATGAAAAAAATTGAAAAAACGAAATTAATGAAAAGGTAGAAGCGAGGTGATATCCCGTTCCGTAGAAGTTAGTTTTAACTTCAATTTTAAATAGATATTAAATTTTCTTCCATATTTATTTTTAATAAAAATTATATTGTAAAAAACAGTTTCATAAAAATGAGTGGTTGCGAACTAAATTAAAAACAGCAATGGTTTTCTTGATAATAAAGAGAATTCCTTTTTAACCTCCTCAGACCCCAGAACTAAGCACAAACAATTTTGACGCAATTTTTTGGTTCTCTGATTTAAAAAATGATTACAAAACAAAATAACTAAATTTTTTTTTTTTTAATTTTAATTAATAACTAGTTTGAATAATAGCTAATGCCCAATTTCCATGTTTTCCTGTTTAAAACGAAGTAAACTATGTGTTGATTAACTTAAAAAACAATTGGCTGTTTTAGCTTTCAAATTGCACAAACAGTAGTTAATAAACAATGCTTTAAAAGGTACCCAACTGGGTACACTTGGAATTAAGAGGTTAACTTTGAGCCAACATTCTCTCAACTCTGTTCGGGCAATTCGATCCTCAATCCCGAGTTTTTGTGTTTTAACTTTTTTTTGTCTGCACGCGTACCACTTGTGGTACGTGTACCACAGTCTGGGAACCGCTGCTCTAAAGAGATCTAAAAATGTTGAACTGCATCGGAGAAAAATCAAAGCCAGTAATTGTTGCAGCGACTCTAGTAGGTGTCAATTGCTGGAAAACCTTGATAACAAAATTCAGAACTGATACAAATACAATATTGAAAATCCCCTCAAATGTTATACAATTAAATATAATAGCAAAGAATGTCCATCAAACTACCAGTACTCGAAGCAACACTGAAAAATAGTCAAAAAAATGATCCAATAAGTGACATAGCTTATCTATTCACAAAAATCCGAACAAGCACTTAAATTTACATTTTAGCCGTTAAACATGTACAATTACCAAATTTGAAATTGTAACTACATAAAAATATTGCTGAAATTAAATAAAATATAACAATGTTGAAGCATTTATTCATTTCAAGTCTCCAAGCAAGCTGGAGCACAAAAAAAAAAAAATGGCTTCGTTTTTCACTTCACATGTTTTCCTTTGTGATAAAGATTTCATTTGATGAGCTATGTAGTTATCAAAATTGATCAGTAATTTGTAAATATAAATGGGCAGAATTTATGTACTAGTTTATTATTTATCCTATTTGCTAATTATTTTTGAGTGCCAATTACTAGAGCATGTCAATGACTGATGCACTCACCCTGATATGTCGTTTCTAATGATATTAGGCTTTGTCTTTATGTGAGATTGGTTGTTGTGACACGTGTCTTTTTTTTTTATCAATCGATGTCTTTCATTTTAATCATTGAAAAATTCTAAATTTGCTCATTTCAGAGACAGGAACCCGCTACTTGAATGCTTATTTAGACATTTTTATTAATAAAAATTGAGGAAGGTGGCTCTCTCCCCCTCCTTCATATAAATAAATTAAATTAAATGCAGTCCTAATAACTTACGATTTACTTCACACAGGGAAAGCGAATTCATTTGATTGAAATGCTTGATTGCTTTTATTTTTACAAGTGTACATATTGTACTCTTTGGATTGTTTTTGTTTTCGAGAATTAAAAAAAAAAAAAAAGAATCTAATCGAGTTCATAAAGGCGCGAGAAAGTTTCAGAATGGAAATACTCTTTGAAAGAGTCATCTTTACTACCTTTAGGGTTTTTTTTCTATTATGTTTTTTATTTCTATGTACTTCCCGAACTTTACGTTTTCCTGTATTGTACGTACTTGTCCCTTGGGAAACGTAAACTCGGTGTTTCGCTGTATCTCGTCGTGAACCAAAAGTTGGTATTAAAAGAAAACTTTTAAAAATTGTTTTTCCGCTTTTTATCTCCGCATGCGTGGATGCAGGACTTTGCTGAAGGAGGGGGAGGAAACACCTTACTTGCAATCTCACCTATCTCCCCTAAAAATGTGTTTCAAAGGGGAAAAATTATAAGATTTTAGCTTGTTATTCACATGACCTTTAACAATGCTTGACTCTCAGAGGAGACAATTGTCCTCATGCCCGTCTAAAGTCTGTGTCCGTAACTGCAAAGGTGTGACCGCAGGAAGGTTGCTTTATGAGTACTCCAGAGTTCTGCTATTGCGCAATGATTAATATTCATGTTATATTTGATGTAGGGTTGCGGTTTTGGCCGTCCCAAACTGGTTTTGGCCCGGAAAGGTTGTTTTAAAGTCCAAAATTATCTGAAACCGTCCAAAACTTTGGCATGTACTATAGCAGTGATTCTCAGCCTTTACAGATAACTTTAAAAGGTGTTTACATACCTATAATACACTGAAAAAATGGCTTATGATAATAATTCTGAATGTAAAACATAGTACTATAATATGTACTACAAAAGCAGCAATGTTTTGAGGAATAAATTAAAAGGTAATAATGAGAATACTTTTGATGAAAAATTCGAGCTTGATGTTTTTTTATCATTTCATTTATATTTGGATATAATGACGAAAAATGACAATGCTACCCTCATATTGTTTACTGCACTTAACAGTCTCGATCTTTCTTCTTCTTTTTTTATATTGCTTAATACTGAAAATCCGAATTTACAGTGATGAAAGGTCACAGTTATCGAAGATAAAAACAGTAAAAAATATGATATTTAACTGTAAAAACAACAGTTTTATTTTACAGTATACGTTTCTTCAACTAATTTTACTCGTAATAAAAGAAAGGAATATGATTTTTACTGTATACACTTCTAAAATTTTTCGGCACACTTTAGGAATTTGGCGGCACACATAAGTACCGCGACACAGCGGTGGAGAATCACTGTGCTATAGCATGTTAAGAGGGCCAAAATGAACGGGATTAGTAACTTTTTTTTCATGTTATTTAAACGTATTCTTAACATTTGATCAAATTATTAAATATTATGTATATTATACACTGCTAAAAGAACACTGTTAAAAATTTCCGTAAGGAAATAGTGAGATAACCATTTATTTGATTGTTATTTTACCATATTTAATTACAACAGTTGAATAACCATTAAAAAGATGGTACTCAAACCGCTGATTGTGAAAAAAATCGTTCATTCACTGTTTATCCTGAAGAACGTTTAACAAACCGTAATTTTCAAGCGCTCAATAAGAATCGGGCGTCCATCTTGGTTGCGAAACCTTACGGGCCGTACGTTGTTGTTAAAATATGAATAAAGATTTATCAGTTCAAATCTGCATGTGTATATAAAAAAAGAAGAAAAAAAAGTGGCGTAAGCAGTGGTTACTAACTAGAAACATATACACATGTAAATCAAAAATTGAAGTCATCGGATTCTCGAACTGTTTGCGAATGAGCGAACCCATAATTTGAGCTGCTGAAGCTTGTTTGTATTTTAATTTTGGCAGAAAATAAAATGATTTTCGTCAATATGCAGTAAATTAAGACCAAAAATGATTTTAGATCCAATAGAAAACTGAAATCTCAATTTTAAGGCAGTTTGTCTGCTGGAAAAGAAGATTTATTGATAAATAAACGGCCGCTTTGAATGAATAGAGCACAAGGTTGGTATACCATACACCCGGGTTAGATTCCACTACGCTTCGTTTACGGTTTCTACACCTTGAAGATTCTACGCCGCGAAAGGGTTCAATAGCGGTAAAAATTTTGTTTTGAAACCATTTTTAAATCCTTATAAAACCGTTAATTTTTGTATTTACAGCTTTTTAACCAAGCTGATTGGAACTGGTTTAGGTCCCGTAAAGATAAAAAAACGTTCCAAACCGTAAATTTAACGGTGAATTAGATAGACAGACTGCTGCCGGTTATTTAACCGTAATTTCATGATGAAATTTCTGAGAGTGGAGAATAATTAAGCAAAGCTCTAAGAGTCTGTTAAATACATGTAAATTTTTTCCTTCAAACATTGTCATTTGTTGTATTTAAGCCAATCATTGCGTTATATTTTGAAATCCTCATTTTCACATGTTACATATACATGTAAAGGAAATTTCCTTACGAGTAAAAAAAAAATATTCTTTGAATTCATGCATAATAATTGAACTTCAGTGTAACTCAAAAAATCATACGTATAAGTTTTATGCATACATAGTATTTGAATGTTCACATTCATTGCTTACCATTAATAAAATATTACTTTAATAAATTTTATACTGTTTAATATTTGCTCACAAAGTACAATTTCAGTAAAAATATAGCTTTGGACAGTTTTGGACACAAGGGTTTAGTACAGGCCGGTAAAAACCATGTTTCTTACAGTGCTATTTATTGTAATATCTGAAACCTTGGCAACCCTGTTTTTTTTTTTTTTTTTTGTAATAGCTGGGTTTCAAGTCTTCATTTTCTAAAATTTAATGTATATAAAATATCACTACAAATCATACTCAAAAAAAAAAAAAAAAGAAACTAATAAAAAAAACTTTTTTTTCTTCTTCAATCGTTACCCTTACAGCTTTTTTTACAAACCTCGTATGTGAGTTAATGAAGTGCGGGTACATATGTGGGTTCCCTCATGTGTGGGTAACTGAAGTGCTTTGTGAAGACATAGCCTGAGCATAGCGGACATAGACTAAGACAAAGCAGTTCATTACACCAATGAACTTGTAAAAGACATAAACGATGTGTTATATTCATATATAACGCATCGTTATTTTTATATAACTAATTATATATTTTATTTTATTCTTATATATACTCATTACATTGCAAAAAAATTATATTTGTATATGGATATGCTGTGAATTTTTGCAAAATGCAAAATACAAAATAAATTGATTAACGAGATTGATCGACGAGAAATAATTATAAACTATATTCCTGTTAAAAATAATTTAACTTTGTGCAAGTAAACAATAATAAAAATATAATTACACGTTAATTTAAAGCAATCCCGAAACATATGTCTGCATTTTATTGCTCATTTGTGCTTTAAATTAACGTGTAATTATATTTTTATTATTATATTCCTGTTGTCATACTATGTCATAGAATACGTTATACATAAATAAGAGGAAAAAAATACATAAATGTTAAAGCTTTTAAAATATTTATATTTGAAGTTGGAGCCTCATATGAGGGGCCAGGGTGTTGAGAGTATTAAAAAAATTGCTGTGATAAAACAAAGACTTCTAATCTGATACCACAAATCAAGTAATAAAGCAATAATAGCACAATATTTTTGCAACTAAAAGTAATTTATACCTTTACCAGGTAGCTATTTATCATGAGCCATTCCATTTCAGATAAGGCAGAGGATGTCGCATGACCCTCACACATTTTTTTGAAAAAATTAAAGTAGTTACCACTAAGGGACATAAATATCCCAAGGGGATTTTGCAAAAAAGAAAAAAATAATTTCTCTAGTTACAGACTTCTTTTAAAATTTGGGACAAAGTAGGCTGTTTATCAGAAAATCAGCAAGGCACTCACTTTTAAAATAGCCACTGTTTCAAAAGTTTTTAACCGATTCGATTAATTTTTTTTCCATAAATAAAGAAGGGATGGTATTTTATTTAGACATGAATTTTAAAAATCTAGCTGGCTTCAGTGATAAAGAAAGAAAAGTGTTTCTGAAGTGAAAAAATCGTATTTTTACCTAATTTATGATTTTTTTTCTTATGAAATAAATTTATTTTTGACAAAACAGAGGTGGTAATCTAAAGTTCTGTTATGGAAGTTTTGTATCAAATTTTATTGTAAGCCTGAGATGCATATCCCCTCAGAATTTAAAGTTTGAAATTTGAAAATGTTCAAAAATTACGATTTTTGAAGTGTGATTACTCAGAAAAGCCATTTTTTAAAAATCTGAAAATCTGCTCATTTTTTGCCCTTAAAGTGCTCAATGAGCTGCTATCAATTATATTGTGTATTTTTGCAACAGGTATTTTATATGATTTTCCAAAAATGGCTTTTTGTGCGTTTCTCAAAAAAGTCAGAATTTCAAACTTGTTCTTATTTAATTACTCTAATATAAGATTTAATCAATACTTATTACGAAATATACTATATTGTTACACAATTGCTACAGATAAATTATACTTAACCTTCTTAGAACTTAATTAGCTCCTTGCACAATGTGTAACTACTGTGATTTAATGCATGTTATTCTGTTCAATCCAATTACTAGTTTTAAACTCGCACACTTTACATCAATTATGTTACAGCCCTGATATACATAGTTTTAAACATATATGAAGTTAGGTACTTAAAGCAAAATAAGCAGAATCAAGTTCTTGAATCATCTTCTACACGTTATTACCAAAAAAATTCAAAGACTAGGAGGGTTCAAATGGTGTTATATTTTTTACTTTCAGCACTACTTTATATTGGTCTAGTCCCCCCCCCCCCCCGTATTCTTCTGGCTATTGAAATACAAATTATTCTATAGTGTCCCTAATCCATCGGTGATACATCCGTAATTTACATCATCCAATAATTCTCATTCACAGTCCAATAAATTTTCCTATTTAGAAATCATGCATTAAGTTATATTTGTTTAAGATGCTGTTAGTTTTATAACTGCTTCCCACTTCTTGTTTGCTCGTGCGTCCCATGTAAGCATTACTATTTTCTGGATTTTTACTATTCAGCAGCAATTTAGGATAGCCAATAATGTTTTGATTGTATTCCTACAATAAATTTTACGTTTGCTGTTGCATGGTATTTGATGTAAAGCGTGTGAGTTTAAAACTAGTAATTGGATTGAACAGAATAACATGCATTAAATCACAGTAGCTACGCTTTATGCAAGGAGATATTTAAGTTCTAAAAAGGTTAAGTACAATTTATCTGTAGTAATTGTGTAACAATATAGTATATTTCTTAATAAATATTGATTAAATCTTATATTAAAGTGATTAAATAAAGTCATTAAATAAAAATCACATAAAATATCTGTGGCACAAATACACAAAATAAATGATAGCAGCTCATTAAGCACTGTAAGGGCAACAAATGAGCAGATTTTCAGATTTTTAAAAAATGGCTTTTCTGAGTAATCACACTTCAAAAATCGTAATTTTTGAACATTTTCAAATTTCAAACTTTAAATTCTGAGGGGATATGCATCTCAGGCTTACAATAAAATTTGATACAAAACTTCCATAACAGAACTTTAGATTACCACCTCTGTTTTGTCAAAAATTAATTTCTTTCGTAAGAAAAAAAAATCGTAAATTCGGTAAAAATACGATTTTTTCACTTTAAAAACACTTTTTTTTTCTTTATCAATGAAGCCAACTAGATTTTAAAAATTAGTGTCTATATAAAATAACCTCCCTTAATTGTTTATAGAAAAAAAAATATTCGAATCGGTTAAAAACGTTTGAAACAGTGGCCATTTTAAAAGTGAGTGTTTTGCTGATTTTCTGAAAACGGCCAACTTTGTCCGAAATTTTAAAAATCTGTAACTAGAGAAATATTTTTTTTTTTTTTGCAAAATCCTTTTGGAATATTTTATATGTCCCTTAGTTGTAACTACTGTAGTTTTTTCAAAAAAATCTGTAAGGGTCATGTGACAAGTTTTAGACCTGCCTGCCTGATTTGAAATGGAATGACTCTCATCCTTTTTAAATGTCCAGAATAACGCTAGATAAGAAATCTTCGGAAAATAAGGTTTATTAGAATTGATAGTTTAACTAAACGCATGTAGTGGAACTAGAAGTACAACATCCCTCCTATCTAATAGTTATATTGATTGGCTATAGTGTGCCATCACGAGCTTCTCGGGATTTTTGGCTAATAGTTGGCCATCACGAGCATCTCATGATATATATTTGAAAAGAACGGTGCTTTGAAATTAAAATGTGATATATTTAACTCAATCACTGATCCAGACAGTCAAATATATCGATTCTTAACACATCGTATATTGACCTGATTTCCAATTTTCATCTTGAATATTAAATTATATTTAATTTCGTTGTCTTTTTATAAATGTTGATATTTGTTCATAGTGGTTTGTTAATAGTTGTTTTATAGTTGATTGCTCGGAATCGTTCGAAACAAGCATTTTCATGAATTCTGTGTGAAAAATTAATTTCCAATGTTCACTTCCAATGAGCTTTCTTTTCATTATTGTAAAGTCATTTTTATCAATCATCAAAAAAGTCTAGTGGTTAATGTGAACTTTTATGTCTGGTGGTCTCCGACCTCAGATTGATTGTAAAAAAACGCAGAATTATTGTATTCATATTATCATCAAATAAAAGTGTTCCAATTGTCTTTCATTTTTATTTATTTCACATTACATATTTTGCAGATTTTCTTTCTTCTTAGTTTCTTTCACACAGAAGGGAAGAGACCAATCTGAGAATTGTAACGTCATATGCACGCTGCATGCCGATCAGGAGGATGGAGGCAATGACGGATGAGACACCGACTATACACACGTGCGTATGAAGTTCCGTACAGAAAAAAAGAAGCCAGTCTGTGACTGTCGGACGGAACGACACACGCATTTTGTTATAGAAGTCCGATAAGGAGGATGGAGGAATGACGGACGAGCAACCGACTATACACACGTGCGTCTGTAGTTCGCACAGGAAGAAAGAAGCATCATCGCAAGTCTGGGACTGGCGGACGGAACGACATGCACACTGGTTATAGGCGGCCGATCAGGAGGTTGGAGGAATGACGGACGGGCAACCGACTATACACACGTGCGTATGTAGTTCGCACAGGAAGAAAGAAGCATCATCGCAAGTCTGGGACTATCGGACGGGCAACCGACTATACACACGTGCGTATGTAGTTCGCACAGGAAGAAAAAAGCATCATCGCAAGTCTGGGACTGGCGGACGGAACGACATGCACACGTGGTTATAGGCGGCCGATCAGGAGGTTGGAGGAATGACGGACGGACAACCGACTATACACACGTGCGTATGTAGTTCGCACAGGAAGAAAGAAGCATCATCGCAAGTCTGGGACTGGCGGACGGAACGACATGCACACGTGGTTATAGGCGGCCGATCAGGAGGTTGGAGGAATGACGGACGGGCAACCGACTATACACACGTGCGTATGTAGTTCGCACAGGAAGAAAGAAGCATCATCGCAAGTCTGGGACTGGCGGACGGAACGACATGCACACGTGGTTATAGGCGGCCGATCAGGAGGTTGGAGGAATGACGGACGGACAACCGACTATACACACGTGCGTATGTAGTTCGCACAGGAAGAAAGAAGCATCATCGCAAGTCTGGGACTGGCGGACGGAACGACATGCACACGTGGTTATAGGCGGCCGATCAGGAGGTTGGAGGAATGACGGACGGGCAACCGACTATACACACGTGCGTATGTAGTTCGCACAGGAAGAAAGAAGCATCATCGCAAGTCTGGGACTGGCGGACGGAACGACATGCACACGTGGTTATAGGCGGCCGATCAGGAGGTTGGAGGAATGACGGACGGGCAACCGACTATACACACGTGCGTATGTAGTTCGCACAGGAAGAAACAAGCATCATCGCAAGTCTGGGACTGGTGTACGCGACTTTCCGTATTGCGACGCGTGCAGAACCTTTTCGCCAATAATTAGCAGCCAAGGCGGAAGACAGAAATCACGCGATATAAACAACATGGCTGCTCGCATGTAACTGAATAGCGTTTAGCAAATTATGAACTGTGTTTTTTTAATTGTAAAATTAACATTTTCAAAGAGGGAACTTTTCTATCTTTAGGTTTCGAGTCGGATGGTTTATAAAAATAGTAAATTATGCAGGAGGTGTTTTCTTAAGCAAGATTTAAAAAAGAAATAAAATTTGAAATTTAATAACAAAACATCTTGTAACATCAAAACGTCAAAGATAATTTTTAATGAAATTTTCGTAATAATAGAAATACTTTACCGAATATTAATGTTAAAGCATTTTAAAACGAACAACATATTTATTTCGTTGTGTTCGTTTTCGCTGTGACAAAAATTTAGTTACAATGAAAAAAAAAAGCTTTTAATATTTTTTTATTTACATTGTGAAACTTGATATTTGTTTAAGTCATCAATAAAAAACAAAATAACACATAAAAAAACAACCTTTACAAAAAAAATTATTGAAATGTATAAAAATAAAAATATTTCTTAAATAGTATTTCTTATTAAAAATAAGAAATACTATTTAAGAAATATTTTTATTAAAATAGCTTTAAATAGTATAATATTAAATAGTATTTCTTATTAAAAATTACCCATCCAAATATGTTGGTAAAGTTACAATAAAATGCTGTGAATAAAACGGATAAGTTATGTATATATGTATTATTTCTGATAGTAATTTGAAATCTAGGAAAGGAATAAAGAAGAAAAAAAATTTTGAAGGTTAATCTTATTTTCTGCAAGTTAACCAAGTCAAATATATTTTTAGAATCAATATATTGCAATAAAAAGGCCTATTGAATTTACAAGTAAATTTTCTAATCTTCTCAATTGTATAAGTTTGTTATAAAATATTATGTTTGACGCTAGAACAGAAATAATATAACGTTGACGTTATATCTTCTGTAACAATATTTGAACACTAAAAACAGTGTTCAAATATTGCTTTATAGTGACTAAATTTACGATTATTTGTAGAAAGCTTAAGTTCGTTTTTTCCTCTTAAAATTCCCAATGTTCCCAAAGTTCGCAGTTTCTTCCCGAAATTATCCGGATTTTTATCCTCACTCTCACTTCAAAATTCTCGGGTTTTTTGCATTTCTAGGCACAGGGTATATTATAGAATATTGAATGGATGCTTCTTAACAAAGCTCAAATTACTAAACTAACGCCAGGAACCACCCGTAAGTTCAATAAATGAATTATTATTGTTATTTTTCAATATTATTCCAAGAGTTGTTTCATTAGAACCATTTCATCTACATTTTTAATGCGTAAAAATTTTATTACTTGCATCTTGAAGCTCACAATTTTAGGAGTTGATAAATAAGTTTCTTTTGACCCAGCATAACATATGTACAATGATTTGTGATTTCTTAATGCTGGTTTTTGAACCAATGGTTTTTTACTAGGTCAAACATTTTATTTCTTATTTAGGGTTGAGTCTATTAGTATTATTTGTATTTTCAATATATAATCGACTCAATAAAAATATTAAAACGTTAAGACTTGTTAAATGTTTGCTTTTATTATTATATATTGATGATTTCATTGTGTTTTCGTTATAATGATAAATTGCGTACGGTAATTCAAAATAATAATCTATATAAATAACAAGAAGTTCCGTCTAGAACTATACGAGCCTACTTTCCCGTATACACCAAATTCAAATTTATAATCTAGCTATCTCTTTCTCTCTCTTTCTCATTTATCGTTAGTTCTAATATTTGAAAATATACCTTTTTCAACGGATAATACATATTCATTCACTCACTCATTCATGCTTTCATTTATTCAGCCATGCATTTATTCATTCATTCGTTACCTCATTCAAGTGTTTATTCATTCATTTACGCATTCATGTATTTATTCACTCATTTATTTATATTTTCATTTATTCAATAATTTATTCATTCATTCTTTTCCTCATTCATTTATTCATTGATTTATTCTTTCACTCTTTCATTTATTCATTCATTCATTATTTCACTCATTGAGTCACTGAGAAATATCCTTGAAAATCCCGATCAAAAAATTTCATAGCAAAATAGGCTCGTAAGCTCTGGATAAACTTTCTATTTCTACATGTTCTACGTTATAAGAGCTTTCCGATAAAGTTTGTTCCAAGCAAACCGGTCCGTTAGATCAGGATTTATATAGGGTTGAAATTTCCCCGTAAGCTCTGTGTTAATTTTTTGAACTGTTCAAAAATGAACAAAAACTGTTCAAATCAATATTTCACGCCGAGAACTCCTTTCAATAAGCTTGCAATAGGAACTTGGCTCTTGTGCCCAGAGTTTACAGAATTTGCTTCAATTTTGTCCATAGGCGCTAATGTTAAAATTTTTTGAACTGTTCAAAATTGAACAAAAAATTGTTCAAATCAAAAAGTAAAATATAGAAATGAGATGTCCTCGCCGAGATCTTTCGAATGCAAAAAGAATTTTTTCAATCGGACAATTCGTTCAAAAGTTATTAGGGGGGGACAGACCGACAGACAGACAGACCGACAGACAGACAGACCGACAGACCGACAGACACACTTTTTCCCCATCTCAATACCCTACTTTCAAATATTTTATTTCTCAATCTTTATTTAATTACTTCACTTATTTTTGACTTTTCTTGATTTTTAACGATATTTTCACAATACATTAAGCCTTCTTTCATGCTTTATTATTATTTTTTTTTACTTTTACGGGAAAGTAGGCTAAAAATGTAAGTGTTCGTTTGTTCATAGCCGCAAATCTCCTAAAGTACTTCACGGATTTTAATGCGGTTTTCATCATTGGACAAAGTGATTAAAGGGGAAGGTTTATAGACCAGTTAGAAAAAATCCAACAGGTAGCTCCTTTTTTTATTCCAATTTAACGCAAATTTTCACATTTATTCCCCAATATGGGGTGAAAAAAACCTTGCACATATTAATATAATATATCGATCGAAAGCGCTGATTTTTCTGCACAAGGTGAAATTTCTTTGAAGTTGCTAAGTGAATAACAACGCCAGTTACAAACTTTTTAGATCGATTTCTTAAGGCTTACCTTGATCCAAAAATGATAATTAGCAGTTTCCTCAACTCCGGTGAATAGTGTTAGCTTAATGTATATAAATAAAAATGTAAGTGTTCGTTTGTTCATAACCTCAAATCTCCGAAAGTACTTTACGGATAAAAATGCGGTTTTCATCAATAGACAGAGTGATTCAAGAGGAAAGTTTACAGAGTCGTTACAAAAAAATCCGACAGGTAATTCCTTTTTTTATTCCAATTTTACGCAAATTTTCACATCAATTCCCCGATATAGGAGTAAAAAAAACCTTGCACATATTAATGTAACATATCGATCGAAAGCGCTGATTTTTATGCACAAGATGAAATTTATTCGAAGTTTCTAAGTCAAAAAGAACGCCAGTTATAAGCTTTTTAGTTCGATTTCTTAAGGCTTACCTTGATCCAAAAATAATAATTAGCAGTTCAACTCCGGGTACTATAAGCTATATAAATAAAAATGTAAGTGTTCGTTTGTTCATACAAGGCTGAACTTGATCCAGTGTACGGTTACGATCAAGTTCAGCCTTGGTTCATAATCTCAAATCTCCGTAAGTACTTCACCGATTGCTTTGAAATTTTATCAGAACATGTGTTTTTATACATCACTTTTAATTTATTTCAACTTTGATTTAATTATTTCGTTTTTTGATGTTTTATTAAGGAGAGTGAGCCACTGCAACTATTGGCGGGGTATAGCAATTTTCATTTTGATTTAATAATTTTTTCTGTTTGTATTGAAGTATTTTTGCACTCGAAGATTAAGGGGAACTTTAAAACAAGATTACTTATTTTGAATAGCAACAGGTTAATTTAGCTATTTTCATTTTGATTTAAAAATTTTGTGTGTTTTCTGTTTGTACTGAAGCATTTGTTAGTATTTTTGCTCTCGAAGATTAAATGGAACTTTAAAACAAAGATTACTTATTTTGAAAGTTAACAGTTTCATTTAGCTATTTTCATTCTGATGCAAAAATTTTGTGTTTCTTCTGTTTGTATTGAAGTATTTTTTTTTTTTCATATTTTTGAACTTAACAGTTAAGGGAACTTTAAAACACAGATTATTTATTTTTAACGGCAATTTTTTAATGTAGAATTTTTGGGTTTGTGTTTCTTTTGTTTGGATAAGGCTTATGTTGGAATTTTTCCATGTGCCGAGCCAGACAATATCAAAATCTTCTCAGACAATGGAACAAAAAAAAAATTTCCCACAAGCATTGTGAACAAACTTCAAGCTCAACACCAATCAATCAAACTGAGCAGTTTAGATCTTCTCATATGTGTACTATTATATATTGCGTGTTCTAAAATGGGTAAACCAGACAATCTATATGTTCAGACAATGAAACAGCAAACATTGTCAAATGAAACATATTAGAAATATGTGCTTTTTTTTGCTTTTCCATCTAACCAGACTGAGCCACAGCAACGTGTGGCCGGGTACAGCTAGTAACAAATAAAAATGAAGTTTAACAAATTTGAACATTGGACGGGAAAAAAATCAACTGGATTATAGATTTATAAAAAAAAGTATCACAACAAAGAAAAATAACAACAAATTTTTTAAAGTTCATTTATTTCATCATTTCTGAAATAGCTATTTTCATATTTATTCTTCTATTAATTTTCACCTTTTAACTAAAAAAAATAGTTATACAGGCATAAATAGATTTAATTCTTTTGTTACAAATATTAAAAATGTAGCATGGAAATTAAACGACTGCAAACTTAGTTCTCATGGCATACAGTCAGATTTTATACACATTTTACAGAGTATAAGAAAGTTTCTATGATGATTTATGTTTTTTATGTTTTTTTTTTGAAAGAATATTTAATAAAAATAAGTCCTTCAAGTATTGAAAACAACATCATAATAATAAAATACATACCTCAATGTATTTGCTGCCATGATTTTGTTGTAATAATAAGTTAAATACATTGCAATAATGTATGTGTGAATTATTGCTACCTTGCAATAGTAATTCAAAGATTTAAGCAGACGTGTGAAGGCGA